>CM076713.1:33474678-39103558 GCA_038501285.1 Penstemon eatonii | reverse complement strand
AGTAATATATGATAAAATTGGTAAAATTAATTAGAAAATTGGTTAGATAGAAAGAAAAGCGGGTTAAAAAAAATTGTGTCATTGATAAAATAACAAGATTAACAAGCAAAAAAAATAGGTAAAATTGGTAAAAAAAAAATAAATAAAATCGGCAAAACATGGAATAACAAAATCAGATCAAATCGATAAAAGAACAAGAACAAATAAATGGGTTAATTGACAAAAAAAAATGAAATATGTGAGAAAATAAGCTAAATAAGCAAAATAATAAGTAAAATCAGACTAAATTGGCTTCAACCAGAGAAAATTAGTGAATTGATTAACAAATATAAAAATCGACTGAAATTGGTTTACACTAGAGAGAACGAAAAATGTATAATTGGCTTAGCAAAAAAACTTCAAAACATAGAAATTGTTAAAACAGGCAAATATGCAAAGTTTTGATTAGTAATATATGATAAAAATGGTAAAATCAATGAGAAAATTCGTTAGATAGAATGAAAAACGGGTTAAAACAAAAATAAAATTGTGCCATTGATAAATCAACAAGGTTAACAAGCAAAAAAATAAGTAAAATCAGTAAAAAAAAAAAAAAAAAAGAATGAAATCGGCTAAACACGAGATAAAAAAAAATCAGATCAAATCGATAAAAGAACAAGAACAAGTAAAAGAGTTAATTGGCAAAAAAAAAGTTAAATATGTGAGAAAATAAGCTAAGTAAGCAAAATAATAAGTAAAATCAAACTAAATTAGGTTCAACCGGAGAAAATTAGTGAATTGATTAACAAATGTGAAAATCGACTGAAATTGGGTTACATTAGAGAGAACTAAAGAAATTGGGTTACAATAGAGCTAACTAAAAATGTATAATTGGCTTAAGCAAAAAAACTTCAAAACATTGAAATTGTTAAAATAGGCAAAAAATGTACATTTTGATTAATAATATATGATAAAAATGGTAAAATCAATGAGAAAATTGGTTAGATAGAAAGAAAAGCGAGTAAAAAAAAAATCGTGCCATTGATAAAACCAACAAGGTTAACAAGCAAAAAATAGGTAAAATCAGTAAAAAAAAAAATGAGTTAAATCTGCTAAACACGGGATAACAAAAAATCAGATCAAATCGATAAAAGAACAAAAACAAATATATGAGTTAATTGGCAAAAAAAAAAAGTTGAAATATGTGAGAAAATAGGTTAAATAAGCGAAATAACAAGTAAAATCAGACTAAATTCAGTTCAAGTGGAGAAATTTAGTGAATTCATTAACAAATGTGAAAATCGACTGAAATTGGTTACACTTGAGATAATTATGGATTGATTAAGAAATGAAATAAACCACAAAAGAGAAATAGATGAAATCGGTGTAAGAACGGGTTAAAATAATAAAAAAGAAATGATAAACTCAGTGTAAAATAGGTACACGCGATATTTCTTTCAAAAATTCTTAAGAATTTATCACTTACTAAAGAATCTAAAAACAAAAGGTCACGTTCAGGCTATATGAATAAAAGAAAAGTACTATTTAGTTAACTGAAAAACTTAAAATTGGCTTAAACCAAAATAAGTCAAACATAGAATAGTTAAAATTGGTAAAAAAACGGATAAGATTCTACTAAAAATATATATATGATAAAAAAAAATTATAAATCAGAGAAAAAATGGGTTAGATAGAAGACAAACAACTTAAATATAAAAAATGGTGCCATTGATAAAACAACGTGGTAAGGATGATAGGTAAAATCGACTAAACTTGGGTCAAACCGAAAATAATGAGTGAATTGATTAACAAATTTGATAAAACACAAAAATGTGTGGAATCGGTCGAAGAACGGGTTGAAATAACAAAAAAAAATGATAAACTCAGTGTAAATACAGGCGCAATCGATGTTTCTTTGGACAATTCTTAAGAAATGATCAATTATTATAAAACCTAAAAAGAATTCACATTTCTTTTTATCATTTAAACTAAAGCAATCATATTTAGTTAACTGAAAAACTTATAATTGGCTTAGGCTAAAAAAGAGTAGTTAATCACGTGCAACGCACGTACACTTTCCTAGTTATATATTAAGTATTCGAGTTTGATTATGTCTAACTTGATTTCTATCATCAAGTTTGATTATGTCCAATTTGATTTCTATGTATTAAGATTCATAGTGTTTGGTTGTTTTAGTTTCTAATTTATGAGGTTGTTTATGAAAGACTTGATTTTGGATATGTGCATTTGAGTAAATTATAGGTCATATATGAAAGAGTTTTGATCAAATTTCGTTAGTCTCTTAAAATTGGGCAAAACTTTTTAAGATTAAAGTCAAATCTCTTGGAACTTAAACTTATGAAAAACATCGACTTTGACACATGCTTTCTTTGTTTCTATTTTTTACTATTATTTTATTTTTGAGATGTTCCAAAATAACAATATCTTTCTATTAATAGAATTTTTTTTTGAAAATATCCTCTCATATAAAGTAAAAAATTCTTAACCATTACATTTAAGAACATATATATGAAAATACATAAGATTTCTATGTTGTTTAACTTTTACTTAAATCTCCCTGCAAAGAGTAAAAGTATAAAAAATAAAAGAACGAATATAATATTATATATTTCAAATACATTGATTTGACACTTACCATGTTTTTCTTTTAAAATCTAACATTCAAAACCAGGTTTCAATTTTTTCAAACCTTTTAAAACTTAACATCCATATTTATTTCATATGAAATTTTAAAGGATTTTAAATGTTACAAAATTATCTAAAATAATTAAACCAAAATCTGTCAAATCTCAAATGGTTCTTTAGGTAGGCACGAATTTTCCCCATTTGAGGGTGGTGGACACCCGGTCCCAAATCAGACTGACAAATTTTGGGGGAAGTTGCTTGTCAAAGGCTATTATTACAATGGAAAAGGACTTTAACACGTGTAGTTTACATTTATGTGCATAAAGAAAGAAGAAAGTAGGTTTACTTTCAATAGATTGTGAAATGGTTCTATACAAAGTAAGATCATCTCCTTGCCGAATAGTTATAATGATCAAACTTCAAACTTGAAATATTTGTGAATTTTGGACAAGTTAGCTGGTTGGATAATATTTTGATTTTGATTTACAAGTTTCAAGCTTTAATGTATTGTTTGGTTGTCGAAAAAGTAAAGGAAAGTCAGTTTTTTTTTTTTCTCCAACTTGTTGTTTGGATAGCAGGAAAGGAAGTTATTATTTTTCTTCAACTTTCCTGCAGAAAAATTTTGTGAAGAAAAAATTTTCTCACCAATTTGATGGGAAAATTTTACAGTAAATTACAAAATACCCCTTGTATTTTGTCTAACTATCAAAATCTTCAGTTGTGATTTTTTATTACCAAGAGCCCCTTTCGTACTTATTTATTATTAGCAAAAAAAAATACCATCTCAAGTCATATAATAATTATACCCCTACAAAATGACGCAAAAGCACCCTTTTTATCCAAAAAAATTATCAATAACCCCATGTTAACTTTAAAAATTGACCCTGTTAACTTTGAAGATTGATATAAATTCGGTGACTAAAAAATACAGAATAGCGTCAAATTAATTTATAATGAAATTAATATAATGAAAACGTGATTATTCATACAATTTTTTATCAACAAAGAAAACACAATTCATAATCAAACAAACATATTTATCAAAAAAATTATGTTTCTAAAACTTTCTTAACAACCAAACAATTGCAAGAAAATAGTTTTCTTCACAATCAAACATGTAGAGGAAAATTGCTTTCTTTTCCATTTTCTTTCCTTTTCCTTTTCCTACAATTTCCCTCACTTTCCTGACTACCAAACAAGCTATAAGAGTTTTAGCTTTTATTAAAAATGAAGAGATATCTTTTTTTGGCAAAATATGATGACATATATATAAGTTTCTATTTATGGTTAGCTTATTGCAAATTAAAATTTATTAGGTTATACTCCCTCAATTCTTAAATACATTTCGTTTAGAGGAGAATAAAAATATTGTGAAACAAAATTACCCTTCAAAAGAAATTAGAAAATTTGCAACATCTCCTATTATCGTTAAGGAGATGTCAAAAAAAAATTGAAGTCTCTCCTAAAATTCTAAAATAATACTCCCTCCGTCCCATTTTAATTGTCGTTTTAGGTGTTTTCACACATATTAAGGCACCTACTTTATTGCCTCAATTTTAGGAAAAAAACAAATGATATTCCTTAAATACCCTTACATTCTCTCTCTTCCTTTTTCTTTTATTCTCTCTATCTTTCTCTTTCTATCTCTCTTGGAGTAATAAAGTAAGAGAGAGAAAAAGCAAAGGGCAAAATGGGAAAGTATGTAATTAAAAGTGCATTGAAACTCTAAAGTGACAGATAATTTGGGACAAAAAAAATTCTCTAAAACGACAATTAAAATGGGACGGAGGGAGTATGTATTTTAAAATTTTTATTTTTAACTAAAACGACATGTCGAATAATATTAACTTTTATCTAATTTTCAACCCTAAAACCGCCGCTAGTATGCAATTAATTCTTATTTATCAGAGTGCAGATAAAGGGGCATATTTGGTATTGCATAGGAAAAAGGAGGTGTTTAATTGATGTAGTTGAGGAGAGAGGGAGGGCCCAGCAAAGCATATAAAAAAGTTGTTCATTTATTATTCTTTCCTTTTTTTTTTCTTTCCAATAATAATTTATTATTCTTTTTTCTTACTATAAAAAGGAGATACTCTGATACCAAATGCCTACCACTCGCTAATCCGCTGTCCCACTCCTTTTTCTCTCTCTTCGACAATTTTCCTCCTTTTCGAAAGGACTTGAGAAAAACAAAATTAGGTAAATCCGGAAAAGCAAATTTGAAAAAAATAATTAATAAGAAAATAAGTGAACACCTGAAACGATCGCAAACCCTAGAAATCGCGAGAGAATCATCGAACCGGGTTTGCTGATCAGACAATGTTAATTTCCCTTATTTGTTCTTATTGATTCATATTTCGACACATTTTACAGAGGTGAGACGTCTTTCTTTTTTAACTGAAATGTCTATGTTTTGTTTTCGACATTACTTTTGATCTGGCTAGTTGCCGTGTTGTTGATAGGGAGGAAAGTTTGATTTTGTTTTGTGAATTTGGAATGTAATGTCGCGTGATAACCGCGTCGTTTTTGTGGTTGAATGCTCAGATCTGCTTTAATTAATTCTCCGCTTTTGTTGGTTTACATTGTATTTGTCGTCTAGAATTTTTTTAGTTACGTCTTATTGATTGTTAATGCGTCTGTGTTTTGTCATTTTTGTGTTTCTTTTAGTTATTTGATTTTATTGTGATATGCTTCTCTTTAACTTTTTTCTTTTACCCCGTGGAGAGCTTAATTGGATATGAATGTTCCAAGGTCTCTATTTATCCCTCCATGGAGGTTGGGTAGTAGTTTTATATTTCTATCTGTGTATTAACTGATGTGTAGAGGACCTAAATGACAGCTCTCCTTAGTCCTTACTGATATGTGGTTGTGTTGAGCGTTATCCCTGTGGGTTAAATCTGCCAACATTAGTTATGTTTAAGTCTCACTGTAATATTTTCTTGTCATAGACAGTCCTGGTACTTCGCGTCAATCACATCATGGTGTCCATGGCCGCAACGTCTGCATTTCTTCCTATTGCTTCTCAAGTTTCAGAATCCTCTGGAAAAACACCAGGACAGATTGGAGGAAGCGTCCCTGCAAGCATTGATTCTCGTGGAAATGGTGCAAATTCAAAGTCAAAGTATTCAGGATTAAAGGTTAAGGCCAGTGCCCAAGCACCTCCCAAGGTTAATGGGTCAAAGGTAGGAGTTTTGGATGGCTTTAAGACTGATGATGGTGTAACCTCTTCACCTCCCGCAAGGACATTTATCAACCAATTGCCTGACTGGAGCATGCTCCTTGCTGCCATCACAACTATATTTTTGGCAGCTGAGAAGCAATGGATGATGCTTGATTGGAAACCTAAACGACCAGATATGCTTGTTGATCCTTTTGGTCTAGGGAGGATTGTGCAGGATGGTTTGGTATTTCGCCAAAACTTCAGCATTAGGTCATATGAAATAGGGGCTGATCGGACTGCTTCCGTGGAGACAATGATGAATCATTTGCAGGTACATAATTGGGTTTATTACTATGTTGGATTTATGTGTAAATTACTTTTCCAACTATTGCGAATTATGGAACTCTAGCCTGCTTCCGGTTGATAAACTTGCTCAATACACAGGAAACTGCCCTTAACCATGTCAAGGGTGCAGGACTGCTTGGTGATGGCTTTGGCTCTACACCTGAGATGTGCAAAAAAAATTTGATTTGGGTGGTTACTAAAATGCAAGTTGTCGTGGATCGTTACCCTACGTGGTATAATTTCATTCATGATACATTTTAAATAGAACTTCTTTTTTTATATATATTTTTAGGAAGCCTTGAATAATTGATGTGTTATCAGTTCTGTAAAATTTGGTGGTCTGAGGTGTTTGTGCTGCAGGGGTGATGTTGTTCAAGTAGATACTTGGGTGGCTGCATCGGGGAAGAATGGTATGCGCCGAGATTGGCTTGTACGTGATAGCAATACGGGAGAAATATTAACTAGAGCTTCCAGGTTAGAACATGTTCCATTGCTTTGGTAGCTATTTTAAACTATTGCTACTTTTGGTCTGTTAGTGTCAGTAGATCAAGAATAGCGGTTATAGTTGATTAATTAGTGGATTGGTGCCTGCAGAGATGAGAAACTAGATTAATTTGCTTTTGAGTGCAGAGGAGAACATGATACACATTCTTCTTATGTGTTTCATCTTTCGAAGAGCTATTAAGGACTTTTTAGTCGGAGTGATGAATTTTGAGTTGCATGTAAGCGTAATTACTATTTTATTCTCATTGTAGTTCATTTTAATAATGGCAGTCTATGGGTGATGATGAATAAAAAGACTAGAAGATTATCCAAAATTCCAGATGAGGTTCGAGAGGAAATAGGGGGCTATTTTGTGGATTCTCCTCCAGTTGTGGATGATGATAGCAGGAAGCTTCCAAAGCTTGATGATAACACTGCAGACCATATTCGTACTGGCTTGACTGTAAGCTGCCATGCTATATATATAAAAATTTTACTTTCTACTCTGCAACAATAGCTACACAATCCTTTCTTTGACTTTGTTGAAACAAAACTTCATTTGTATGCAGCCGAGATGGAGCGATTTAGATGTGAACCAACATGTGAATAATGTAAAATATGTTGGTTGGATTCTTGAGGTGAACATTTTCATTCCTCCCTATTTTACTTGAGCAAATTATTTGTGTATTTTCACCCATGTAGGACATGATAAAATGTATACATATTTATACTGACGCATTAAAAGTGAATATATTTATATTAGTGCATCAACACTAATTTCAGATATAATGTGAAGTAGTAAGTGAATGATCCTTTTTTCTTTTTTGAATTTTTCTTGAGGGTTTTATAATTGATCCAGATCATTTAGATTCTCATGCTTATGCAATATAAAGTTTTGCATTTCACAAGATGAAAAGCACCAGTTTGGCACATTTATACCAAGTACCAACTCTTAATGTAATCTCCCCTTTAGTCTCGATAGAGAAATTTATGTAAATATGAGTGAATGTAGTAAATGACTTCTGGTTGTGTTTTATATATGGTGAACTTAAATTGGAAGAAGTGAAGTAAGCGGAAGAATCATGACAAATTGCCAATTTTGTTGCTAATTGCTAATAATGAGTTTCTTCTGTGACTTGCATCAACTTGAGTTGCTTTTACTATGTTATTTTTCATGGCATAATGATCTTTTCTGTCAATGTTGTGCTATAAATTGATTTGTGCTTATTATATAATCTATATTGCAGAGTGCTCCGTCACCTATACTGGAGACTCACGAGCTTGCTGGTTTAACTCTGGAGTATCGAAGGGAATGCATGAGGGACAGTGTGCTTCAGTCCCTCTCTTCTGTTGTGGACAATGATGCCCCTGGTTATGTCGAGTGCCAGCACTTGCTTCGCCTAGAGGGAGGTGGCGAAATTGTCAAGGGAAGGACCCGATGGAGGCCCAAATATCCCAACGGTATTAATAACTTGGGTCAACTTCCAGCCGAAAGTGCCTAGGGCCCCATATCTTCACCAGCTGGAATGGAGGTAGTCTTTATTGCTGTGTTACTAAAGTTGTGCTTGTGCCTGTCCATTGCACTATGTTATTATCAATCCCAATGTAATATCCATGTCCAATTAATGTTTTTTTTTTCTTTACTTTTTAATTTTTTTCTCATTCATTTTATTGTTTCTATAAATACTTCAAGCGAAAGATATAAACAGTTACAAGTCGTTGTAAGTGTATCTATCCGTCTTTCTCTCTCTATCTTGCCATTAAATTTCTTGCTGTACTTTAGAACATGACATCTGCTAACTTATGTAGTTGGTTCGTATGGACGGTGACTATTAATTTCATTGCATTTTGTATGTTTAGTGAAATGAGGTTTTGCATACGCAAAAGGTGGTTGTTGGGTACAAGTTTGGTGATAATAATTCTAACTACTAATTCGGCATATATTTGATCAAATATTATGGCCAATCTTGTGGTATTGCTTGTGGAGGGCGTCTTTTTCTTGATCTAATTAAATTCATTTGGGGTTGGGGAGATTGAAACTTTCTTGTTGAGATGTGATTTACTTGAGAACTTTCCGGTCAATAATTTGATTGTACTCCCAATCAAACAAAGCTGGACCTAATATATTATTGTCAAATTTAGGACTGAATATTATGGGCTTGTTTGTTTGGTGTTTGGGAGAGTAGTGGAGGTTTGTGAAATAATCTCGATTTGCATAATGTTGTTTGGATTTTGAGAGAGTGGTTTGAGAAATAAAGTAGATATAGACTTTATGTCAAATTATGTTTGTTGTGAGATAAATTGTGTAAAAGATAGATTATTTTATGTCAAATCAGAGTAGAGTTTGTATATGTTTTGTTTAGAGTTAAGAAAATAGTTGTTTGTTTGGGTTTTGAGAGAATAGTTTGAGAAAATTGAGAGATAAAAATTTATTTCATAAAATAGAAAACATGTTTGTTTGGCATATCTCAAACACGAAATTTTTTTTGGAAAACGCCAAACAAACATGCCCATATTTCAGAGACTTCACATAAAATTTTATTCGAATTTTGTACGTGATTTATCAAATTAAGATTAAATACTTGTTAGAGAGTTTTAAAAACCCATTTGAAGTTTGAATTAATTAGTTGATTTAATAAGCTAGAAATGACAAGGTAATATGTTATATCATTTTGGGTCTATTTGGCTGGGTTTTGGTTTGGTCTCGCATAACTGAGTAAGAGCTCTTATAAATGGAGTTTGGCAAAATCAATGGAAACTTTCACAATCTTATTCAGAAATTCACATTCATATTCTTGGAAACTATAAAACATCGATTTGACATATACCACTTATTTTTTTCCTCAAACTCTATAAAAAAGACATTGATTTGTCAACTATCACTTATTTTTTTCCCTAAACTCCAACACCTAAACCAAATTTAAGTGGGTTTTAACTTTTTCAAAATCACAAAATTCAACATCCAAATCTAATCAAATGAGGTTTTATCGAAACCACCAAAATCATATTTTTGAAATCGGACTCATAAATTCGAGTCAAAATCCTTCCAAATAGGCCTTTGGATTTTAGAGTTCACTTGAGTTCGATTTATTTATAGAGGAAATTGAGTTCGAAGAATCTGTTTAAAAATTAAATAAGTAGCATATGTCTCAATTCTGTGAAAAATTATTAGAATTAGAATTAGAATTAAATATTGTGTTGTTAATTTATTCTGCTAATTTTGCTAAATCCAGCATGTAGATTAGTGTCCCACCATCCCAAAAAAAGAAAAAGAAAAAAAGATTAGTGTCCCACCATCATCAATGTGCAGGATTTGGAATCTGATCCATAAAATGAGGCATTGATTTATAGGTATGGACTTTTCAATTATGACGGGTTCTGGTCTTTTGGACTCGACAGATCTAATCCTAAATAACGAAAGGCTGTCCAGCTTCCAGCTTGGTTTTTCAAGTTAAAAATTTAAAATTTCGGTTTCGATCAAAACTTGAATAATTTATTAGAAAGTATCTCGGTAAAATTGCAGAAAATGTCTCAGAAAATTAGAAAATCTCGTCTCAAATTAATTACTAATTTTGATTTTTCGTTCCAAATCATATCAACTCGTCGAATTTCGACCCATGATTTACCATTTTGTATGAATTTAGTCTCAATATTAAATTTCTAATTTAATGAAAATGACGGTTCAATCTTGTAATTAGTTTGAGACGAATTCTGCAATATTATATAATTATTCATGTTAAAATTTACCACGTCATGACACGTAAGCAGTCATGTGATAATTTAACGGCAAATGTGCAATTTCCGTCTTATAATTTACGGTGGGACGAATTATTGCAGAAAATGTCTCAAACTAATTGCAGAAAATATCTCAAACTAATTAGTAATTTTCGATTTTCGTCCCAAACTATATTACCTCACCAAATTTCCAAAAAAAAATTTAAATTACGGGACGAAATTCGCCATATTGAATAGTTTGGGACGAAAATCCAAATCAGAGATTAGTTTGGGACGATTTTTACAATTTTGCCAAGTATCTCTGAAATCATTTTACTTTGGGTTGGATATGTAGTTCTCATAATCTATTTATGGGCGCAACTTCTTCTTTTTTGAAGCACAAGGGCTCAACTTTCAAGCGGGTTCTATCTAGGGCTGTCAATGGGTCGGACTCTGATCGGATTAAAGTCGATCCAAATCGATTTACATTTCTTCAATTCAGATTCGGATTCACTCGGATCTTGAATATTAGTAACCGTATCCGAATCCGGATAAATTATCTGAATTTGTTTAGCACATTTAAAAAAAAATATCCTCTGTTTTCCTCCAAATCACTTGCATATTATATTCCACCATCATGAATTAAAAATGTAATATTTTACTTATTTAATTAAAACTATTGCCGCAAAATTGTAGAAGATAAAATATGGTGGGCAAATATAAACGATAAAAATTAGAACAAAGGAATAAACAAAAATTAAAGTAAACAAGATATAAACTGTGACAAAGAAGAAAAAGAAAACTCAATATTGAGAAATGAAAAAAAAAAAAAAAAAAGACAAAAAGACAAAAATTGAAGGATGAATGGTTAGGGATCTTATTTTTCTTATGAAATAATATAATTTAATATGTTGTAAGCCCAATTAGCTATCAGGTCCAGTTCAACAACATCTCTCATGTATTTCTTTTTAAGATTATTTTTAATATAGCAAAAGATTTTGGTGGACCATAGCAAAAGATTTTAGTGGACCATAGATAGTTCTATTTTTATTTTGGTTTAAATACTATAAACAACATACAATAATATATATCGGATACGGATCTGTAACGAACGGATCAATCTTCGCTCCATATAATTCAAATTACAAATCTTCTTAGTCTGATTAGGTCCATCAAATCACTAATTGGACAATTATCCTAATTAATCAAACTGAATCCGAATTGAAATCACCCCCATTGACAAGCCCTAGATCTATCTCTCTACATTAAAATATTAGGCCCATTTAACTAACTTAATATATGAACTATCTCTCTACATTAAAATATTAGGCCCATTTAACTAACTTAATATATAAAGTAAATAGTTTGAGAATCAATGTTGCCCAACTCATACTTCAGGATGTCAACGGATTGGTTCAATACAGGTTGGATCATCTTGTGTTTCATTCCATTTATATTGTGTCAATTTTTATACGATTAAGCACTTAACTTTGAGTCGATAAGAATTGAACACGGGGATTTTGCTAATAAAATAACATGTTTTTTTTAAACAAATCTCAAAGAGCTAGTATTTTTGCATTTTACTCCACAAATTAGTACCTTATAAATAAATAGCACACATTTAGCACATAATTTAATACATTTCAAGAACATTTAACATTCCAACTATGACAATTAATGGACAGGGTTTCAACATTATCCCAAACAGCATACATTCTAAAGAACAACAAATTAACAACAAAAGCTATCTTGCATTACATGACAATCTTAAATGAAAACATTAAACAAACTACTTCTTGTAATTCCAACTCGACCCCATCAACAATTCCTATATCCTCAAGATTCTATCAAGCACCTCAACAAACTGAATATGAGCAGTTAGTTGAGGAAAATGGCCCTCCGTGTCTATAATGTGGACTTCACATTTTCCACTAATTTTGCTCTTCATGTACTTGGGGACCGAGTCGGGTATTACGATGTCGTTTCTCGTATGAATTATGTCACAAGGGATCATAACTTGATTCAGAATGTACCTATAGTCACTGAGGAACACGGTTTTGGCAACGGATAGTGCAACGTCGGGCTTCATTCTTTGTAAGCAGTTTTGGAACTTTTTGATGGAAAGAGGATCACTTGAATCTATTGTTGTAGAAGGAAAGTTTTGAGTCCATTCATCAAAGTTTGATTCGATGCTTGTGAAGAGTTGCTCAATTTGTGACATTTCGAAGCCTCCATGGTAGTCTTCTATGTTTAAATACCTAAGTCGAATAAAATATGTTACTTTTTTTTTGGTGAAATTACCCAGATCGGGTTTGAGAGAATTTAAAGTGACTGCATGACAAGTGTAATACACTTGTTTTGTGATTGACTGTAACTCTCAGGAGAAAGACCAATCACACAAAGCAAGTATTATACACTTGTTTCGCGGTTGGATGAGTTTGATAAAACTAGGCCTGGACAATAATTTTCTGTGATAGTATTGACCATGTATCAAAACTTTTACATATATGTAACGAACCTTTATAACAATTTATCAAAAATAAAAACCCTTGTAACAAAACTTTTTATCTGATTAGAAGTTAGAATACGTTTCATATATAAGAAATAGTCGTTGTCAAAACTTTGGTATATTAATGCTAAGCAATGAATTACGTATGATTGTGTTGTAATCTTATTAGCCAATAAACCTATATGTATGAAATAGTCGTTATCTAAACCTTGGTATATTAATGCTAAGCAATGAATTAATTATGATTGTGTTGTAATCTTATTAGCTAATTATTTATAATTTTAAGCTTCGAAAAGGTATTTATTATTTGTTGCTTTGGGTGTATTAATCGTAATACCTCAATCTCACGTAGGTTGTTGTAAAATAGTTTCAATGGTTAATAAATACTTGATTCACTTCTACTTATTAACATGAGCTTAAATATTTTGGATTAATAGATTAAAACCCAACAATATTGACAATGCAAGAAGTGAATCAAGATCTTTACATTAAAAAACTAAGCAATAGATTAATTATGATTGTGTCGTAATCTTATTAGCTAATTATTTATATTTCCAAGCTTAAATAAGGTATTTGATCTTTAAATAAAAAAATCAATTAGGAAACTAACAAATTAATTAATGATATATATACTATATGTTTATATTCTTGTTAAAGGGGAATATAGGCTCACAGGTGAAGTTGGGAGTGGACCCACCTAACCTCAAGCGCTAATTATTTATATTTTCAAGCCTAAATAAATAAGTTTAATCTTTAAATAAAAAATCAATTAGGAAACTAACAAATCAATGGTATATATATATGCTTATATTCTTGCCAAGGAGAATATAGGCTCACATGTGAGTGGACCCACCTAACATTAGGCCGAGTACAGCGGTGAGCATCATCGATTTGGAGCACTTGGGCGATGTTTGGATCTTTAAAGAGACATTCTTGTTTTTAAATGTTCATATTCGTACGAAACTCCGGTTTCTTTCCATAGATTGGAATTGCTCATAATTCTTTGTATTTTCCTAATAATTTCTCAGAACATTTTTACTATTTTTTATAAGCTTAGCGTTTGCATTTTCACTTTTCAAAAAAAGGAAAGTGTTCGCAATTTCAGAATATTTACTAAAGTCTCGTAAACCTAATTAAGGGTGTCGTCATTCTTTATTTATGTTTTTCTCAAATGTAAACACTAACATTTAGGATATATTTGTTTGGTGTTTGAGAAAGTAGTTTGGGAGAGTAGTGGAGGTTTGTGAAATAATCTCGATTTGGGTAATGTTGTTTGTTTGAGTTCTGAGAGAGTGATTTGAGAAATAAAGTAGGTGTATGTTATTTTAGGAAGAGTTAGATTGTGGGTGTAAGATGTACAAGACTTTATGTCAAATCATGTTTGTTATGTGAGATAAATTGTGTAAGAGATATGTTATTTTATGTCAAATCAGAGTAGAATTTGTATATGTTTTGTTTAGAGATAAAAAAATCGTTGTTTATTTGGCTTTTGAGAGAATAATTTGAGAAAATTGAGAGATGAAAAATTTATTTCAGAAAGTAGAAATAATGTTTATTTGGCATTTCCCAAACACGAATTTTTTTTGAGAAATGCCAAACAAACATGCCCTTAACTTCCCATGGGCATGACTAGTGACTAGTTTGTACTTTTTTTTGTGCATCAAATCTTTCATTTTCTTTTGTGAGTTATATATTTAGTTAGTTTATCGCCAAATAGAAATGACGAATTTTCTACTAGTGGTCGAATTGGGTGATACATATTTTACAAGAGTACTTACTTCATTATAATGATTTATGAGTATATAATTAAGAATTTAAAAATATATATAATTAAATAACTTGGACGATGTAAATTTAAAATTAAGTGTGATTGATTCTCTCATATTTTCTAATTAAGAACCAAATGAACTGCACCAGAAGATGAGTCAAAGTCAAAGGGTGATGATTTCATTAATTAACTACAGTAAAGTAAACTACGTGAAATTTGGTGGGAAAGTAAACAAGACCAAAAAGTAGTATTTTGGACTAGCTTGTTCAATCTGCCACTCTCCTATCCTATATATTCCCTAAACATATTAATTAAAGTGGAATTATTAAAACAAACAGCTAATTACACTTCACTTCTTACACATATTTCATAAATTTCATTTGAGAAATTACTTATAATCATTTCTGGTAAACGTATTTTATAAATCTCATTTGAGAAATTACTTAATTGAATTATCCATTAATTCAAATGACTAAGGAAATTAAAAACCTTGTTTATGTTCCATCTTGCTCCTGAATAATATTATTTTTAAGACTTAGACTTGGGGTAGATGGATAATAGAAACACGAAAAATTATTGCCTAAATCAAATAAATATATTGTAATTACCATTTCAATACTCTGGGTTCGGCCAGACTCGATCCAATTAAAATTCTAAATAAATTAATTTAATTTACCTTGGAGAAGATGTAACAAGTACAAGCCTGTGAAAAAGATCAGGTCTTTTTATAGAAGCAATGCATCCAATCATACCGGACATAGAGTGCCCAACAAAAACCGAAGAACCATTCAACTTCAGCTCATCCACAACACATATCAAGTCATCAGCAAAAGCCTCATAACAAGAGTACCTGTTACAAATATATAAACATATCCTAAAAGTTTAATTAATTAGTTAGAGAGAAGAGACATTTAATATTTATTTACGCGGTACCTGACAGGATCGTAGAGATCGGGATCTTTGACAGCACCGGAGAAACACCAATCGAAGAGGACAACTTGGTACCGGGCAGTCAAGTCGGGCAATACTTTGTCCCAAACAGATTGGTCTCCACCATAACCATGTACAAGAATAATTGTTTTTTCTTTGTCTGAAGTACCAATTATTCTTGCGTTCATGGATGTGGTAATTAACTCCTTTTCTGTCAACATGTTTATTTACTTTGTTTTGTGTGTATAAACTTTAGACTATGTTATATATAGATATCAACGGAGGCGGCTATTTAATTATGCTAAATTAATATTCAATTTTTTTTTTAATTTGAATTATTAATTAATTAGCACACCAGTAACTGTTTTTGGATCAAGCATATGTCATGCATTGTGTTCAAAAGATTTCTAATTTAGCACAACAACAAATATTTGATCCTGCACATTAGAGTTATTGTCACGGGTTCAACTCCTAGTTAGAGGCAATAGTTGAAATTAAATAATAGGACAAACGGTTGTTCTCATGACGGAGGACTGAAGTGTACTATACTAAAAATTTAGATTTAATACACAAAAATCTACGTCTAATTAAATGACAGACAAGTGTAAAATAGTTTATTAATTATCAATTTAAATTCTTTTTACATTTTAGGATATTAATAAATTTAATTCTACAAATAGTTAGTTTAATTTAATCGAGATTTAGTGTTTACTTATTGGATAATTACATTATTCCATGTGTCAATAATGATGTATTAAAGTCAATCAATCATATTTCGGCATTATAAAGACGTGACCAATTAAATCACGACACATGTCGATATGATGTGTTTCGAGTTTCGACCAATCAAGAGGAAATTTTAAAGACTATGAAAGTCAGAATCAATATATCAAAATTGTGTCTTTCATCCTACAAATACAAAGGCCAATTAAATCATGTCATGTCATTAAACAAGATGACGAGCACTCTCTACTCCAACATCTATATAAATAAGCTTTGGGATCTCATTTTACACACATCGTCTACATACATTCTCAAATACTCACAAAACTCTGAAGTTTTGGTCAAGTTATACAAATCTAAGTCTTTGACTTTTAAGTCTTCGACATTCAAGTTTGTGATCTTCATCCACAAATCAAGGAGAAAGTCACCCATTATTCAAGAATACGTACGCTCAAAGTCCTTGAATCCATATACTCGATAAATTCGTAAATCGAGGAGGTAGTCACGTACCCACGATTCAAGAACACGCTCAAAACCCTTAAATCCATAAACTCAGTTAATCATCAAATCAAGGAGAAGATCAAACACATGCTAGCATCAAACTTAAATCCCATGGGCAAGAAATAGAAAAATGCATTATATATTTTTCATGTTTTAAGACTTACAGAGATTGTAACCACTTTTAAATTAAACTTAGAACATTATTACTTGTTGACCTGTTATTTTATTGTCTCATTGAGCATACTTTTACGGGGGATTCTAGGGTGCCGCTACGTTAGGTGCCGCTAATACCACATTAAGTGGTATTATCACACAATGTGTATCACATTGTATGGTATAAGGAGTATAATTTATACCATAGAATATGACACACATTGCGTGGTAATACCACCTAATTTAGAATAAATACTACATGATGTGGGGGTCATACTAAATATATGGGGTTAATACTATGTAATGTGATCATGTACCATAGAATGTGATACACATTGTGTGGTAATACCACCTAATGTGGTATTAGCGGCACCTAACGTAGCGGCACCCTAGAATTTTCCTACTTGTACCTATACTTTTAAAAACATCAATATATATATATGTTTTAACTACCACACGTGGTAGTTAGGGTCATTTATAGTTCTTGACATTAATTCTAACAAGTAATGTTATGTTATGCATGGAAAAGTAGGATGCATTGAATAGCCGTTGTCACAAGACAAGACACAATCGTCTCTTCATTTTTCTTGATTCTTCTTTTTATCAATTTCTTGATCATCCGTTGTGGATTTTGGTCAAATAAAACACTCAAAAAATTCAAACTCAATGAAAAGAAATCCATGCATGCAAGTGGCCAAGAAATTAATGTATATATAATTCCGGCCGGGCAATAAGTATAGGGACCATACAGAAGAAATTAAACACAGAAATTAAACAAGGGCCGGTGGAGCCGTTCTATGACCATACGGAGGATCTTATTCACACTTCTTTTGATTCCTTATTTTATGTAATTTAAGTTAATTATTATGCTGAAAAATTTTAAATTATTCTCCGAATTATTTGTGGTAGGAGTATAATTTAAAGAGCCAAAAGGTCCCCTTTGTCGTGTAGCTTTTTTTTTTAATAATTCTTTTTGATTGCTGCCCTGTGTTCTTTTGAATACATACAACAACAACAACCAGCTTTTCTTTCTCAATTATATATGACGTCTTGGGGGTCCTACAATGTTTAGATAAGGAACAAGCTAATATATTATTATTGTGATTATTATAAGCTTAGGATGTATTGTTAATTGAACGCGACTTAATTATCTAAAGTTTAATGGTTCAGTCCCTTGTACCAAAAAAAGAAAAAAAAGAAAATTGGGTTCAGTCCCATTTAATTTGAGTGGAATTAAATTTAAATCAATTTTATTAGGTCTGATAATTAACTTATAATAAAGTCAAACTTGATTTTAAATTTTTAGAGGTTCAACTCTTATAAAACCTGATTAAATAAACATATTCAAACAAGTTTATATAGTGTATAAAACTAACCTTTTTGAATCATAATGAAGTCATGATATATATACGTAGAAATAACATATTTTCTTTCTTAGGAGGAGAGTTTGAGAATTTTTCTAGTTCCTATACATTCATCTGTTATTTACAAATACTTTAGATTTCGATTTAGTACAACTATAACTCTAATGACTTTATTATTAGTTAATTAAATGTTTATGCTAGTCATGACTATATTAGTATAAATTATTATTGAGTAGTACGTAAGATTATTCTCTTTATATAGCTATGTATAATATATATTTTTTAAGAGCATTTATTGCGAGCTACATACCCTGATATAAATATGAGGCCGAATAAATATTTGAGTTGAGTTGAGTTGAACCGTACAAAACAAAGCGAGATTGGGCTGTCAAGTGGATAATATTTGAGTTTGAGTCATTTAAACATCGATCGGCTCATGATCCCTCTGTTGATAAATCTAGTGCAAAATGACATAATTATATATGTTTTGGGGTCGAAAGTTCACATATGGCATGAATGAAGGGCATAATATGTGATTAAGCCTCTATTTTGTAGTGAAAAATTGGGTCATGAGGTAGAGGAAAACTAAATATGATTATTTACGTAAATTATGAGATGAAATCTAGTGAACTAACACTTATAGGACTAAAAATTGATAAATAACAAAAATACAGAACTGAAAAATAATATTTGCTGAAGGGATGTGAAAATTAGAGGAAGGCAGCTGGGCTAAGGACGAACGCATTAGGGCTTTCAACTTTCTTTCTCCAACTAAGGAAAATACATTAAATACCTTTTCTAGAAAAGAGAGTTTATTTCATATTGGCCCAGCCCATCCCGTGAACGTACCCGTAGTATAGTTTAATTTTAAATACGTATGTGCTAATTATATTTGATCACTTTAATTAATGTAGGCACTAAATATTGCGAATTTATTTAATTTAAATAAGATATAAAATTGTGGGGAATCTACATTTTGATGTTTTGGTGTTTACTATTATTTCTTAATATACATTTTGTATGTAAATAACTATAGCGTAGTTAATCTTCAAACTATATTATCATTACTAAAATGTAATAAATTAAGTAACTTACATATTCAACTTGAAGAAATAATAAATAAAATCTCAGTTCTTCATTTTAGTTAAGATATTGTCTAAATTTTGGACACAATATACATTTTAAAATTTCATTTATTTAAAATATCATGATGACGTTACATTGATTAAATCAGTGATTAAATTCCCCTTTCTTATACGTTTTACAAAGTTTAATTGTAACTGGAAATTTTCTGCAACTTAATTGACAAGCCAATTTTTAACAAATATATACCAAGGTGGTTGGGTCAAATGGTAGTGACTTGCGACCCCCAACGGCGAGACTCAAATTCGAATCCTACTGGAGGCGACATCACGTTGGGGAGGACCTATACTTTTTGCACTCTTTGGTCCGAGCTGTATTTACACAGTCTAGTAGATTAAAAAAAAAAAAAAAAAAAAAGAACAAATTACACAGTCTGGAGGCGACATCACGTTGGGGAGGACCTATACTTTTTGCACTCTTTGGTCCGAGCTGTATTTACACAGTCTAGTAGATTTAAAAAAAAAAAAAGAAGAACAAATTACACAGTCTGGAGGCGACATCACGTTGGGGAGGACCTATACTTTTTGCACTCTTTGGTCCGAGCTGTATTTACACAGACTAGTAGATTAAAAAAAAAAAAAAACAAATTAATTGTCTTTGTTTTTTTTCCTTATTCAGACTTCAGAGACGTTTTGGAGACAGTGGCAGTGATTTTTCATAGTCACAGTAAAATCTTTTAATGAGTTCCTTCTTAACTGAACATTGTTTAACACAACATTTTCTGGATACAAAAACTGAAAACTAAATGTTACAATGATTTTGCTACAATTTAGAGCAAATGTAATGCTGCATTTTCTGTGCTGCCAAATGAAAATTTCTATGCTCAGTAGGAGGTCTAATATTTGTTCCATTGTATTTTAACATCTCAAAAAATTACAGTGTAGTTAAAATTTGTGTTAGAGTGTAAAGTATAAGAATTGTAACTTTCAACATTGGATTTACCGGCCTGAGAGTGTTGAAAACGCGAACGAGTACCCGGAAATGGACGGGTTCTCACGATCCATTTGAGCAAATCTTGGCCTAGGTCGATGAGGCATTGGAGCACCGTCTTCATCATCGATTGATAAGAAATCTACTACAAGCATTTGTGTGTCGGGTGGTTCCTCTATGGGCGCACGCCCTTCGAGCATTTCAACCACATGAGCCATACTGGGTCTAAGCTTAGACTTCTCTTGTATGCACCACAAAGCCACCATCACCATTTTCTTCACCTCTCTCTCTTTGATCCCTCCACCTTCAACCAACCTATCATCAATAATGTCCATTATTTTCCCTTCCTTCAATTTTTCAATCACAATCTTTGGAAAAAACTCGAATTTTCTATTACAAATTCGATTACCCTTTTCGAGAACACGTATGTTTCTCCGGCCACCAATAATTTCCAACAAGACCATTCCGTAGCTATATACATCGCACTTCTCGGATACACCGTTTTCCAAGAGCCATTCGGGGGCTAAGTAACCTCTAGTCCCTCGAATAGTGGTCACCACTCTGCTTTCTTCCCTTCCTTTAAGCTTCGAAAGGCCAAAATCGGCAACAAGTGCTCGATAACTATCGTCGATCAAAATGTTCTCCGGCTTCACGTCCAGGTGTAATATACACGACCGACAATCGTGGTGTAGGTATGAAAGCGCTTTCGCCACATCATGAGCAACTCTACATCTCATGTCCCAAGACAAACACCCACTCCTCCGGCGACCAGAAGTAGCCCCTCCCCCCGTTTTGGGAAAGATCCAATTGTCCAACGAGCCATTGTGCACGTAGTCGTAAACTAGAAAACGAGGCCCTGTCGAGGAAATGCAATAGCCCAAAAGGCGAACAAGGTTTACGTGTTGCACACTAGCTATAGCTGCAGCTTCCGATTTGAATGCCTTTTCACCTCGTTCCTCTCCCTCGATCCGTTTCACCGCAACCGCAGTGCCATCGGGGAGTATTCCCTTGAACACGGATCCGGATCCTCCACGACCCAATAAAGATCTGAATCCATCGGTAGCTTCTTCGAGCTCTCGGAAGCGGAACTTCGTGGGGACGCCTGCGACTTTTCTTAGAAAGCTATATTCGATACGAAGCTCGCGGCCATCGGTGTCGATTTGTTTCTCGAGTAGTTTCCTTCGGGTGTTGAAACGAGACCGGAGTATAACTATGGCTAGAACAGCAAAGATTGCAGCAATATCAACTCCAAATATGAGGAAGAATGTCTTGGATAGATGAAGGGTGACACGAGCTATGATTGTGACAATGATTAGAAGTACAATTATGGAAAGGGCAATCAAGTTTGCTCTTTTGTCTTCCATTAAAATCTCATTGAAGGTTGTAAAAGAGACAAGGAAATTGTTCTCATGGTGATTTTCATGCTTGTGAGTTGACTTCTTGATTGTAGGTAGATGTATACTAATCATAGCAATTTTTTAAGACTAAGTTTTCATATTTTCTTGATGGTTGTTTGACTACAATGCTTGTTAATTTGCAAGTTGCAATACTATACTATTTATCAAAATATTAAGTTTTGCAAAGGGTGGTAAATACTTTTCCATCTTTTACCCTTTCATCACTACTCTTTCAAAACAATAAATTATGTATGGAGAATGTGTTGGACATTTTCTTCACCCGTTCAGCCTTTTTTCTACTCTACATAAAAGGTTCCTAAGTGATCGTTGCAAACTTGATTTTATAGAGAATTTTAAAATGGATTAATAAAAGTATATGTATATGTAAAATGACTCCTCGACATTTGAATGTGTGGTAACAAAAATTGGGAAAATGTTGTAAAGGGCCACAGCCATTAATTAAAAGAAAGCGTCATACCTTTACTCACAGACACAGCTATAACTACTAGACTTCATGAGCTTTGAAGGCGACGAAAATGTTCAAGGTCCAACTTTAGGGGCATGTTTGTTTCACTTTATTTAGGGTGATTTAAAGTATTTGAAATATTTTCGGTTTTTTTTTTTTTGTTGATAATCCAGGTGTCCAAGCTTACACTAGACTAATCCTGTACCCACAGAACCCTTGTCCTAGAATCCTGAAGGATGTAAATCGTAGGATGTGCCTCCACCAAGCCTCGGGATCCCACCATACTGTTGTACACTCTGCGCACAAAGAATTTTTTTTTTAATATATATGAAAGTTGTTTGTTTGAATTTTAGAGATGGAACGAATAGTAAGTTAGTTTTCAAATCAAAGTAATGTATATGTGTATATTTTTCAGACATAACATGGATATTTTTAAGAGGAGTTTGTGATTAAAAATTTAAAAGAAATAAAAGAAAAGTTGGGCCAAGCAAATTTTTGGGAAGAAAAAAAACTCTTATTTCTTTGACTTTAAAAAAGAAATGAGTTAATGGTAATTTATCTTCATGTAATATTTATAATGTTCAATGTACTTCCATGAGATTTGAAAACGAGCACTTTATCTCCCTCCCCCCCTCCCCTCGAATTTTATTAAAGTTTCACACCGTCTACCTGATATTTTTAAATGTGGCACTTTACCTTGATAATGTGATAGTTCACTCCAAGTGTTATGATAAATGAGGCAATTAACGTTATAAAACACATTGTATGTTCACTCTCAATTTGTGCAAATAAGTTACACTTTTCGACTAAAGTGGGTAAATTGCTTCTTTAAAAAATTTACAAGGAATAAATTACTCTCTTTCAATTATAGAATAATAAATTAACCATTATGAATATCACGTATGAATATCATAGAGGGTTGAATTGCCATTAATCCAAGAAAAAGTGCTAAAACGCTTTCTGAAAAATTGAACAAACAAGTTACCAGCAACTCAAAAAGAGTATTTAAAAATATGGTTCAGGAACCTTGGAATCGATATGGGGCCGGACGGCCCATCATCATCGTCATTTATGTCATAGTAAGAAGATCTTTCGAGTTTTGTCCAAGGAGTTCTAATGTATTTGTGATTCTATGATTGAACTCCACAGGCTGTTTGTTTGGCGTTTCTTAAAATTATTTCATGTTGGTAAAATGTCAAATAAATATGTTCTTTACTTTCTGAAATAAAATTTTCACTTAGCAATTTTTTCAAATTACTCTTTTAAAAATTAAACAAACAACAATTTTCTTATTTCTAAACAAAATATATACAAACTCTACTCTGATATGATATAAACTAATATATCATTTACATAATTTATCTCACATAACAAACATGATTTGACATAAGGTCTTTCACATCTTACACATACATCATAATTATTCCGAAAAAACACACACCTACTTAATTTCTCAAAATCCAAACAAACAACATTACGCAAATCAGTATTATTTCATAAACCCCCCACTAATCTCCCAAATTACTTTCTCAAACACCAAACAAACATTCCCATGAGTTTTACATTTAGAACGTATTCTGTTAAAAAAAACATTTGGAACGTATTCAAAGGAATTCACAATTCTTAATTTGTAAAAAAAATTGTGACTACTTTTTTTTTCCCCAAAAGTTTCTTACCAGGCAGTATAATCTAAACTCAACTAAATTACAAGTACTTTGAAATTAAAATTATAAAAATACTAGAAATTTTTTGTTGTATATTTTGAAGAAATATGAACATGGAGGGAGTAGACGCAAGAAACGTGTATTGAAATATGTGGTGTTCAATAATAATAATAAAAAAAATATGGTGTACGGTAAATTGGTAATTCATCAAAACAAGAAAAAAAATAAAAAGGTGTTGTTTAAAAATCAAAATTTCCAGAAATTACACCTCCATCCGTGGATAAAGTCTACAAATGACTTTAAATAAACAAATGACGAAGTCATTTTATATTCATTTTTGGCGGACGAAGTGCAATTGACGTACATTCACATTTTATAAATCCGAAATGTCAAAGGACGAGGAAGCTACAAATGCTCGAATTACGTGAATGTCATGACTCATTAAACCATCTCCAATTGAGAGATTAAACTTACTCCCTCCGTTTCATTTTACATGTCACTTTAGAGAAATAAAAAAATTCCACAATACATGTCACTTTATAATTTCAAGATAGATTTAAATGCAATTTGACATTTTTACCCTTATTTAATCCTAAGTACTATACTACTATACTTAATATCTCCCAATTTTCGAAACATGGGCAATTTTGTCCAACTATCCTTTGATTTTTCTAAAATCTAGAGCATTAAATAATTTCTTAATCTTTGTGAAACAACCTTAAAAGACATCTAAAATGAAACGGAGGGAGTATATTTTAGCCTAAAAAATATCATTATTTATCTATATACGAGGTTTCTATTCCCAACATATAAAACTCAAATTTTAGATCCCTAGATTGTAAGTGTTGGTAATTTGCTAAATAATAATTGTTTTGCTTAATTTTTCCTAAGTTTATTTTTTGTTAAACATTCTTAATTTATTTATTTTGCATATGTAAAAAATTTATTTTGTTGTTAAGTATTGTTTTAGGCCATATATTTGTATTATATCTTGTTTTTCAACATAGAAGTACGGTATTCATGATGATAAAAAAAAATTGACTTAAGAATAAAAGTATAATAAATGTGTCAAATATTTATCTAGGAAAAATGTGAAATATTTATTTACATCAAAACATAGCCCAAAAATGATGCAAGTTATTACTCATAAAAAAATTGTGAAAATTTTATTCAACAACGAAAATGATATTTTTTTTATTTCTACACATGAATTGCACTTTATCTAGACTCAAAAGTTGGATGAAATATACGACTAGATTTTAATTCTCCTATAATTTGACCTCCCAAAATACATGTACCGGGAGTTTTATTAGTCTTTTAACTTAGATTATAGTTTTAACCTCCACCATTTGAAACGATCTTAGATTATTATTATATTTCGCAGTCGGTAAGGGTGTGTTTAACTTCCTCAGGTTTACTGCTGGCTGGCAAAAGGTCAAAAGGAAATCAAAACGACTTCAAAGAAGAATATTCTTGATGGTAGGAAGAGCTGGATCAGCTAAAATGGTGGTGCGACAGCAGCTCGAATGAGAGTTGAAGGGTTTGGGTTTGGTGCAACCATAACCATTCAATTGGACGGGTTTAATGGGTTCGGGTTATTTTCGCCAACTTAGGACTACATCATAAGACAACAACCAACAAGTAATTTGCCAAGTCTGAAAGAGTTCTCCTGTCAAACTAAATCCTGTGTAATAAGTAAACATTCTACTTTACTGATTAAGGTGCTCTTAACCTCGGTGAATCTCGTGTTACGTCTGGAAATATAACCCGTATGTACTATATCAGCAACCCACTGACCAAGTTTCAGAATCAAATCGGAGTACAAAATCTGACATCAAACAACATTTTCCCAGATGAAGTAATTATGCAACCATCTCCATCAGATTGGGTCAAATCATACAAGGAAAACCACAACAGTTAAGACCTAACATTGACAAAGGCTACATTGTCTTCCATTCTTAAATAAAAGTTCAATAAATTTATTCAACTCAGGCAGTAACAAATACTCTCCCAGCTGTGATTTAGAACAGCAATTTGGTATATCTCTTAATTATGCTCCTTCCAGCCCTAATTTTGCAGTTAGCCAACCACAAACTTCGTCCATTTCCTCGGGTATGGTGTGGTGACCAAGCCTGTCAAATTGGTTTCATAAATGTGAATATTAACGATGAGAGAAGCTGCTTTTAATGGCATATAAATTACATACCTAGAATAAGATTTAAATGTCAAATCTCGAAATCCAGCAGAAGACAACTTCTCCGAAGACTTCTCACCAAATTTGTAAGCAACTACATCATCTCCTGCATAAGTGTTCTTGTGTTAGCAAGGGAACATTGTAAATATAACACTAATGAATTTAAGAAGTCCAATAATTTAGAGGCGGAGCCATAAACATATTAGAAGGGCAGTGCCATGCATATTAACTTCACTGTCCTTTTTTAAGTACTAGAAAAATTCAACATATATATATATATATATATATTAGGAGCTATTTAAAGTAATAGTTTTTTTTAATGGTTCATTTATGTGTTATAGGAGAAGAAGATTGAAATCATAATGGATGATGTAAAAGATAATTTCTAACTTTTAGGAGTTAATGTAGGAGATAAATATAATTAGACTTCATGTCTAAAGTAGGAGTTATATTAGATATCACTTTACAACTCAAATAAGGGTATATTAGTCTACACACAAAATTCAAGATTTTTTTTCTTCTAATGAACTAGTTCTTTTATATGTGTATAGAATAGATATAGATATAATAGATGATTTAGACCCTCATAAGTCATAACCCATATCCGTTCCTTAGTTTCCTATAACTATGTACAAATGCATGTAGAATCTAAGCCGAGCCTTCAAAATTCAGTGGGTTATTGACCCTAGCAAAGACCATGTACATCCACCCATAATCAAACCCCAACTCTTTGCTTGCACAAAAATATGGAAATAAGCCATCACAGATAATATTGGCCCTCCGTAGAGAACTCCCAAAGAGGAAAAGTATAAAAACAATAAAACAACTCCCTAAGATACTTAATAAAAGTTAATCCATCCAGTTAAACTAATATTCCTGATGTTCGTACCTCTACCATGACATAGCAAAATAGGCAATGACGCAGCACGCCCAGCAGCCTCATGTACACCTTCTATTTTGCTACTCAAACTCCTGGAAGAAATCGAGATAAAATCATTACATCAAATGCATGGAAAGAAACTTAAAACAGCACATTTGAAAAAAGAATTGGACAGTGTTAGGAATCAAACTTTGCACATGGAAGCCAGCCACTTAATCCAACAACGGCACTCAAATTGACAGGGTACTGGCTGCCATTCTCGTATTTTCCACTGGCAAAGCAAGTTGCAGAGTAGAGGGAGATTGCGGCACCCATACTGAAGCCTCCGAGACCAAGTTTAACTTTGAAAATGTCAAATGTTTGAAACAATGTTATTGCTAACTAAAACTCCAAACATAAAAGAAAATTGGGCACAATGTGATAGAAAATCTTTTGTCATTCTGTTGCAACATATCTAATCTCTAAATCCGATTCACAGAAGACCTAAAAAGGTCATTTTCAAGCTTCAACATTTCAAAGGAGCAAATTTGTCGATAAAATAGAAGGCAAGAGGAACACCAAGTGGTCTTGAACATAAGTATGAGGATAAAATACCCAAAAAAGAATGTTAGTATGAAAATAAGGTCGTTAATCACCAGAAACCAGTCATAAAGAGAGCCTGTACTGCTAAAACCTAACGCAGTGGAATTGTTTCTGCAAAAACATAAGAAAAAAATATTGAACCAAAAACATCATTGATGAAAGGGAGATAAAGGGGTTGGAGGTAATTGGCAATCATGTATTTCAATGGTCTTACTTTGCACAATGTGAAGAAACAATCTACTCACTATCTTATGCTTGTAAGTCTATGTTTTCCTAGAAGTTTCTGTTTTCCTAATATTGAAGATGTATGACCACTATTTTTAACAATTTTGCCAAAGTATTTCTAACATTGTGCAACCGATCTGATCCTAGGATGAACAATATTCTGAAGATCGAGAGAGACCGCACAAAGAAGGAGATTGAGCAATAAATAAATAAGCTTGCTGCTGCTGAAGTGAAGATTACTCAGCTACCCGGCCGTGTCAATGATCTTGTACAAGAAAATGTTAATGTCGAGGAGTGAAGGCTTGTAATTGGTCAATCTTATGAGCGTGGATATGAAGATAGAACCAATACAAAGCAGGTTGCTTTAGGTGCTGCTATTAGATATGTGCATGATATTGTCACCAATGTCCTATTTTGGAAGCATCTTATATAGACAATATTTGTAGTGCTACCCTGTAAAGTTTCGAGAAGACGACAAGTTAGCTCAAAATAGTTGGTCTTCTGCCTGTTGACTTTAGCGAGGACATCATCGTCGACCCTAGTTTAAGTCCTTCACTCAGAGTGAATCCTGAGGAACTAGCAATTGGATGAGTTTGAGTTCATGTTGGACCTTTTGCATGTCGAATAGCGTTCACGTTGATATATCCTTTACGATTTGATGTTCCAATTGGCTCTTATTAGTTTCTGCCGTTTTTGTAAGACTTTGATTCGCTATGTATCGTCGAATAGACAGTTGAGCGGCGCCGAAGGGGTACTTGAATGGCCAGCAATATTTCATTGCGGTGCTTCGGCTACTCAGGGGATCAACACTAGTCATAAACCATCCAAATATGGTATATCATTATGTACCTAACTTCTTGGTCAAATGAGTTAAATAATCGCACATTAACGAGGGGATACATTTTTAAGCGTAATACTCAAACTGTGCAGTCAGAATAAGTAAGATAACTGTTGTTACTCCACACCAAAGCCTAAAGCAGGAAGAAGCATGAAATATGGAGAAGGTATTCTAACTTTTAAGGTTCTTCATTTGTTAGCAATCTAGAAGGTAATAGCATTTAGATACCACAAGTTGAAACATAAAGATATTAGTCTATGCTAATAACAGGATGTAACTCACTATTAGGGGGTTCATTAGCCAATAAGCTCGCAATATATGCAGCTGAAGCATCCAAACCCTCTATATCATCAATGGCATTTTCCGAAAGGGCACTGACATCAAACCCTATAAGACAGTACATAAAAAACCGTAAGCTTTAGCAACTGAAAGTTAGTACAATAATATGACCACAAATAGCTAAAGAAAGAATAAAGTGTCATTCCTGGGACAGCGTCGTCAATGACTCGTCATAAATAATATATATATATATATGTTTATAAAACTCTAATTAGCATTATAAGGCAAATGCACTATATTATGACATGTTACAATATGATTGACTGAAGAGCACAATTTTTTTTTCCAAGCAGTAGACTTGCCTAGGCTTGTTCGTACTGTATTGCCTGTTATATATGCATCAGAAAAGTTGAGGGGTTACATCAACATAAATCACACTTACAAGCGGTTGAAGGAAATCCCCCAAATGCAGTTAGCGGTTGTTGAGGAGCAGTTGGGCAGATCCATTTTATCTGCATGCATATTTAACTAGACTTTGTAAGTAAAAATTGACACATTTACAAAATCGAATGTTTTCAAAGTAGCAACTATGTATCTGAATGTTAAGGAATTGGGATTTTATCATTACATTTGGAAGAGGAAGGGTCTCCAAGAGACTCGACCAGCTGCAAGGAAACATGAAATTAGAGAGGATATTGCAGAAATTATTTAAACTTATCCCAAATGTTGAATATACTCGAATATAGAGATAGAACTTTCAGACTTTCCAGTATTCCATTGTTCCCCTAGAATAAGAATAAGGTGTATGTTATCTTCTTTGATCAAGAAGTGGTGGTCTGATATCAAATTCAGTTAGAAAAAGCCCCCATATTATAATACAAGTGAGACAACATTATAAAATAAAATTTCTCTCTCAGCTAATAAGATGATAAGTGTTAGATTACCCATTGCCCTTGTCTCCAATGCCATGCAGCCATACAATGGTAGCCTGGTGTTTACCTTTAGGCCTCACGACATACGTCATTCCAAAATCAAATGTCCTCCTACCAACTGCATCGATTTAGTTAGATAGATTGATGAAAGTTATGAAATCTCAACTCAGAAGCCATATATAGGAAAATACAGCTTTCATCAATTTCATAAATCCATTCCAATTCATATAAAGTAAAATTTATATTTAAAAAGAAACAAAGAAAAACAACTCTAAAATCCCATATGTTTATACACTGACTAATAAACAGAGAAGTCATAGCTTTTCTAAATCTAGCTAATATTGAACTGTTTCCATAATCCTTTCACTTCTTCATTGAAGGACCAGATCTTACACATAAATTTCACCATAGGATCCATGCAACTAAATAAAGCCCAAAGTAGAACAGAACCATACTCATGTAAATGAACAACATAATAATTTAATTACTGAAAAACACTCGAGGAATGTATAAAAAAATTAAAGAAACAAAATTAAGACTAACCAGAAGAGGCGGACGGGCCAGTAAAACTCATAGTCTTCCCATATGTTTATACACTGACTAATAGACAGAGAAGTCATAGCTTTTCTAAATCTAGCTAATATTGAACTGTTTCCATAATCCTTTCACTTCTTCATTGAAGGACCAGATCTTACACATAAATTTCACCATAGGATCCATGCAACTAAATAAAGCCCAAAGTAGAACAGAACCATACTCATGTAAATGAACAACATAATAATTTAATTACTGAAAAACACTCGAGGAATGTATAAAAAAATTAAAGAAACAAAATTAAGACTAACCAGAAGAGGCGGACGGGCCAGTAAAACTCATAGTCTTCCCATATGTTTATACACTGACTAATAGACAGAGAAGTCATAGCTTTTCTAAATCTAGCTAATATTGAACTGTTTCCATAATCCTTTCACTTCTTCATTGAAGGACCAGATCTTACACATAAATTTCACCATAGGATCCATGCAACTAAATAAAGCCCAAAGTAGAACAGAACCATACTCATGTAAATGAACAACATAATAATTTAATTACTGAAAAACACTCGAGGAATGTATAAAAAAATTAAAGAAACAAAATTAAGACTAACCAGAAGAGGCGGACGGGCCAGTAAAACTCATAGTCTTCCCAAATAAATAAGGAAACCTACATACACAATGTACATCATCAAAATAAGCAATTAACCCTTTTTTTATAAGTTTCGAGCTAAAATGGAAACGTAAACCTAGGTATCATGGAGTGAATTACGGCTTACAAGCTCAAACAAGATGCGAAATTGATAGATAATAGTATGAAGCGAAATCACAGTGTAACTTAACAATAAAACAGAAATTTTCAAGTAAGTGGTTGAATCTATGATTTAACGAATACATAAATGATTTATTAGATATAATATTTTTTTTATTTTTGAGAAAATTGGAGTCACCTGAAGAGATAGTGTGTGTACTGTAGATGCTCTTCGTCCGATTCTGTCGCCCCCGCAATTTACTGTTTCTGCAACCTGTGTAATGATATAATAATAAAGGGTTAATTTCCGGTTCCTCACTTTTACTCTTGCTAATTCTTTATTTACGACCCTTGTAATACTAAAACTTTCGGTTTGCCCCCTCTCGTTAACTTTCAAAATTTTCCATCTTTTTCATCGAAAATATCAAAAAGTTTCTATTTTTGAATCAGGCGAAATAAAAACAAGATGTAATTCCGAAACTACTTATTTGCCTTAAACTCTGATATTTTCCTAAATTTAGTAACTTTTTTTACAAAATATCCTTAGTGTTTCTGAAACATTTCCGAATAGTCTCGAAAAGTTTTCAATATTTGACTGACCGAAACATACATTTGAACCGAAATTTTGATCCATGCTTTCAGTTACCCTAATTAATTTCACTTCCACTTAAAAACTATGGTCACACAATTCTACTAATTTTTTCAATTACAAAATTTTAAAATAATGTTTTATATATAATAATTTTTTTTGAACATATACATATCTTAACCGTATCCTATTATATAAATTTTGAAAATTTGTATCGACGTACCCGTTCGTATCGCCGTATCCGTGCATCATATGCCCATAAATCATACTTCCTCCAATATTCTTTTTTTGGCTTGTTAGGGTTGTGGCGTAAAGTCGAGTTAAAAAAGTGAGACATGCTTATTATGGAAGTAGTTTGACTAGATTTCTCTCGGTTTGGTCTCAAAAAGTGATTTGAGCGAAACTCGTCTGTTGGAATATTGAGATAGTAAAATGTTAGCAAATAATACATAGTTGTTGGATTCTTAAAATTTGAGATATGATTTGAATTGATGTTTGGTTATTAGGGTTTTGGGAGAAAAATATGTGTTAGATGTAAAATTAATAATTTTATGTGTAGAAAAAAAATAGATGACAAATCTAAATTTCAGGTCAAGTCTTTTGCTAATTTTCATAAGGTTCACCGGTTCTCTGTGTCTAACTTACTGCTATATGACTAAAATAGCATATTTCCCCCTCAATTTTGAGATCTAAATTACCGGATGTATATTAATCATGAAATTTGCCTTGGTATCTTACTTTCAATAATTATGAAATTAATCAAGGATTGTTTATGCTAAGCTCTTATATAGCTCATCCGATGATGCCAACTAACGGAAGAAAAATGCAGAAGATGGTTTGGGGCAAGAGGTAGATGGAAAATACAACAGGGGAGAGTGAAGCTTGTCAAATTAGCGATTATTATGTCGTAAGTTTCATCAGATAAATTTGCTACAAAAACACTAGAAATAGGCACCCATAAAACAAATCTCTTTGTTTTCTCAAAAATTCGTAATAATCAATATATCATAATAATAATTAAGAATACACTAATCTTAAGGGTCTATTTGGATGGATTTTGGCTCGGTTTCGTGGGTCTCAATTTAAAAAAATTGGTTTGGGTGATTTCGATGAAAACTTTGAGACTTCATTTGGATGGGTTTTGATTCTTGGGTTTTGTGGTTTGAATAAGTTGAAACCCCACTTGGATTGGGTTTGGATGTTGGGGTTTAGGGGAAAAAGTAGATGATAAGTGTCAAATCAATGTCTTTTTTAGTGAAATTTGGGGGGAAAAGTAGGTGGTAGGTGTCAAATCAATGTTTTATAGGTTTGAAGAGTTTGAATGTTAGGTTTTGAATAGGTTTTTGATGGTTTTATGGGTTTGGCGAAAACTCATTTGAAAAGGTTTTGGCTCGGCCTCGCGAGACCCGCGAGACCGGGCCAAAACCCATCCACAAACACCCTAAGTAACTAAAAGGAGTAAATTGAATAACTCCTAGACGGTTATGGAAACGAAATAACCATAGTTAAGGAAACTAAGTAACTAAAACTGAGAAAACTAATAAAAATTATAGATTGTCTTGGATGATGATGTTGCATCAGAAAGATGGAAACAGAACTAGATATTTATTAAATTCATTCATAATTTCCCAAAGATTCATACATTTTCCTTATATATACTTGGTGTCAAGTTTCTTAAAAAACTATACCATTTTCTCCCTCTTGATGCATAATTCTGCAGTGTCAAGGCTCGTACGCGTCTTGCAAATAAGAACCCGTGCAATGCATAGAGTGATGTAAATGATGTCATCTCGATTCCAGTGTGATAATTGGAATTACACCAATACTCGACTATAGCATTTCACTAAACTCACTGCCTAGGTCTTTAATACGTCGTGCACCTGAGATAATTTTCACTACTTCGGTTCATTCTCTCGATTGCCCCGTCAGAATGTGGATGGTATGCACTGATGAAACCAAAAAAATAGAATAAAGGTGTGCACTGATGAGTTTAAGCTTAAGTCTCATCAATTTGAAAAACCATTTTTTTTTGGGGGAAAGCCCTGTCAAATACCTTGTAATGCTTGTTGTCATTAAAAATATTTCAGGCATGTCACGGAAAATATACAAAACATCCAAGAATGGTGTTACAATTTTCCCCAAATCAAAATCCCAATTTTAAACGCCACATGAAATTTTCTGACAGTTTTTATTACAAAGAACACTTTCTTCACGGGGAAAAATAAAATAAAGAAACATCAAGGCCAAGTTACAACTCTAAAGTTTCTGCAGAACTAGGTGTGCACCATATTGAGGTTGAAGAGTAATCATTGTATGAGGAGCATGTGAATAAGATGGAGATAGTTCAAAAGTAAATTTCTGTAAAATCATGGCCAAAGCCATTTTTGCTTCTAACATGGCAAAACTCTGTCCGATGCATATCCGAGGCCCCCAACCAAATGGGAAATATGATAACTGCCCTCTCGTAGCCTTAGAAACTCCATCACTAAATCTCTCTGGTTTGAATTATTGTGCATCTTCGCCCCATATTTTGGGTTCATGGTGCAATAAAAGTGCCGGCAACATAAGTTGCACGCCAGCTGGTAGAGTTATATTTCCTAACGTACTTTCCTTTCCGGTCGTTCGATTAAGCATGACTCCTGGTGGATATAATCTTAAAACCTCGTGAAATATCATGGTTACCTGCACGAATTGAAGGTGTGATTCATGCAATTAGGCAGAGTATAGGAGATTGTTTTTAATTTGAATTCGAATTCGAATGAATCAATAAAAAAATAAAAAAATTTGTAATTTTGGCATTTACATTTTTCACCCTGAAAATGTAACATTTTGAAAATACGTTTTATTTGACACTCTGTGTTCTGATGAGAAAATTCATCGGGGGAAGGGTAGAAAAGTCATTTTCGAATACTTTTGCCACTTTACCCCTGAAAATATATAGTATTGACACTTTGCAACTTGATAACAAAAACTTTTGGCACTTTCCAATCTAATCCAGGTCTAAGTCATTGGCAACTATATGTATGTGAGTGGACTTACGATTTTCAGGTTGTTCAATTCTTGAATATCATCGGGTTTCTCTCCTCCGAAAACTTGCAAAACCTCGTCTCTGGCACGAACTTGCCAATCTTGATGCTTGCCCAATAAAATCATTGTCCAAACTAAAAGCCCTGAAGTTGTTTCCTGACCTGCAAAGTAAAAAAGCTTGCACTCTTCAATCACTTCTTGCAAGCTCATTCCAAACTTGTTTCCATTTGCTTTAATTTCCTTGATGTTCGACTCCAGTAATAGTCCCAATAAGTCATCACTACTAGCTTCCCCTACTTCCATTGCCTTAACTCGTTTTTCAATAATGCCAAGAACCGAGGATTCGACTTCCTTCACAATTTTCATCATCCTTCTATTACTCTTCGTTGGCACAAATCTATATGTATACAACAAGTTACAATTAGAAAACGGAAGAAATGCCCCTATGCTTCGTCTAACTCACTTACAAATCTGACAATAACTCCCTATGATTTATGGGCGTTCTTGCTAATAAAAAAACGAATTCATGAGGATTTTGCTAACTAAAATAACCCAGGGTTTATAGCACAAGGGATATTGTTGCGTTTAGTTCATTAGAGAACCCTATAATTTGGATAAGAGAGAAAAAATCAAGTTTCAAAGAGGACGAGTGATTGCACCTTAACCCGGGGATGTAAATCGGACCCATTGCCTTCATGATTAACTTGGCTTGCTCTTTTTGAAGTTGGAATATCTTTCTACCTTCTTCATAGCTACTACCAAACGCAGTGCGCGAAATTGCATCACTTGTCATGGTTTGAAGATAAGGCCACACGTCCAACTCACGCGATTCTTGATCACAATCGACAATCCTTTCCCATTTTCTCAACATCTCAGCACAACTCAAGTAGAATGATGGAAGCATATGCTGTAGAAAAACATCTTATAAACACTACGATATACCAAATTAAAATCGCAAACATGTACACGTGATGAGTATAATTTTGACACACTTCCACCTTTACACCTTAACATCTTGTAATAACATAAACTACAGGACTTTATGCCGCAAATTATCTCAAAAGTTAACTAATCAAAAGACAAATAAATTATAAGAACTTGAAAATTACCTTCAATTTTTCTACGTGAAAAGCAGGATTGATCAATCTTCTATGCTTGGCCCATTTATTTGTTTCATAATTTGCTACACCTCGTGCTAGAAATTTTACAAATGGATTAGCAGAAGGTTTTTGAAAAATGTAACTTTTCGACAAAATCTCTCTTATAATTTCAGGGTCCATGATAAGTACTGCAGGTCTGGGGCCAAACCATATAAAGCAATTTTCACCTGCACGCAAAAATATTAAAACAATATGAAACCACTAAAGAACGGGTTAATATAGTAATTTACCACTATGTAAAAAACAGCTATAAAACATCTCACTCATACTTGAAAAGAGGCTCACCTCCTCAATTAGCTTTTCAAATGCTTTTTTTTAAGACAAAAATGTCCCAATATAATATTATATTAAAATATACCACAAATAGGTAAATAGCTGGAAAATGTGGAATATATTTGGGATCAAAATTGCCTTTTAAACATAGAGATTGGGTCTCAATTGCACTTTTACGTGAGTGTATTACACTACGTGTGCTAGAGACTAATTTTTTTTTTCTTTTTCATTTTTTAATTTCATGAGGGGTAATTTGCATATTTGTTTTTTTAAATATGATAAATTACACATTAACCATATCTCTCCATGAAATTGCGAAAACCCCACTAAGGAGCTTCGGATTTTTCCACATAAAGAATAACATGGTAATCAGTCTAGCGTAATGTTAGTTAATTATTCGAGTAAAAAACAAAAATTGGGTGATTTACGATGGAACCCTTTGAAAATTTAGTCGGTTTACAAGAAAATCCCTGACTTTTGAGAAATTACAAGAAGACCTCCTCTAGTTTATACTTTTATATCATAACACCTCTTACAAGTTCTATAATTTTTAAATGCATCCCCACAATTTGGGAAAATATTTACAAAAAACTCTTGCAAATATGTGGGGATCAAGAAAGAGAAAACCTTAAATTCAGAATGGTAATTATATATAAGTTTACAATTATGGAAACATGAAATTAGATTTTCCTTTTTCTTCCATATAAGAGTATTATTTAAAATCTTACCATATTTGGTGAGGGCTTTATGGATGGAGGGCATCACTCTAGGCACAATATGATTGGAGAAATTGATGATGGGTTTGGAGTTGGCTTCTTGCATCATCGTCCTCATTTCCTTAAAGTCCCCAAACAAAACCTTGTAAGAATTTCCATTGAAACCCTGTTGCCTGAGGGATTTCTCAAGCTTTCTTGGCCTAAACCAAACCCAATTCAAAAATTTCCATGTCACAAATAACACACAACTTACAACAACCAATTTAACCAATATTATTAATATCTCCATTAATTATCTCTGGTTTGGGTGTGAGCTACAATGGGGGACTATCATGAAAATTTATAGAAAACAAATTTTAGCAAGTTTGGATGTTTCTTGCTAACATCTTATAAACATTACGACAATTTATTAGTTAATGATGATAACTGGAAATCAATTGCTTGAGCCACACGAATTAAAATTGAAATGTCAACAATGTTTTAAAAAAAAATTCTTAGGTAAGAAATGACTTCATTGGTTTGACCAACAGCCTCATAAATTACGTGGAAAAGACACGTCCTCCGATCTTAATTCTTGAAATCATGATTCGTTTACTTAATTTGTATATCTAAATCTTTAAAACTATGTAAATAAGTAAAAAAAGATGTTGAATGTAAACTACTGGGTTTTTGGTATTATGCATCTTTGAAAATATAGGACTTTGGTTGCATTTCGATTTAAAAGTTTTGATATTTTACACTCTGAAAATACAATTTATTTATCACTTAAACTTTAACGTGTGTTTTAATAAAAAAAATGTTAGTGGAAGGATATAATAGTCATTTTTTTAAAATATTTTTTGGCACTTTGCATCCTGCAAATATAATTTTTTTGGCACATTCCACTCCGATTAAATTTTTTTGGCACTTTGCACCTTAGAAATATTATTTTTGGATAGAATTGCGCTTAATTGTGTTACCAAATTATATGTTGATTTTCACTTGTGGTATCATAAAAATTGAGGCCTGCACATTTGGTACCACAATTTGAAGAAATTGAATTACTTTTGGTCCGACGTTAAAAATGACCATTAAGTGATGACATGGCAGCTAAGTCTTATTGCAAAATTGATTTCATTACTTAATTATGTTGACTGACAATTCTATCTCATAACATTTAGGTTGGCAAAATAACTCCATATTTTCAAATTTACTGACGATTTTAGTTCACATTGTTGCCCAATTTTTAAATTGGCTCAAATAAGACACGTGCCGATCAATTTGGAGGACAATTCGACCCCATAACATTTCATGTTGGCAAAATATCCTCATATCTTCAATTTTCTGACAAATTTAGTCCACATTACTGTCCAATTTCAAAATTGACTCGAACAAGACATGTGCGAACAAATTTGAAGATTTTACATATCTATTTAACTAATTTGTTTATAAAAACAATATTAATAGTTTAAATAATATTTTAATATAAATCCGACAATAAAATAACATAACATATTTTTTTAAAATCTAAAATTTATATCATAGTATTAATGTATTTAATATTTATTAAAATAATAAAGTTATATATTAATAGCAGCATGGGATCGGAGAACCCAGGCCACCACGACCTGGGATCTGTAGCATAATCCAGGTTGCAGTGGCCTTGGTTCTTCGGTCCCAGGTCGCCGCCGGCCTCGGATTTGAGGGTTGGGTGGCTTGGGAGGGATGGGTGTTTTTTTTTTAAAAAAAAAATTATTAATAAAACATAATTTATTATTTTAATAAATTGCAGTGTATCAAGAGGGTGTAAATCATGGTATGAAATGTATTTTCGAAAAGCTTGGTACCAAATATTTTTTTTGGACTAAAATTTGATATCAATGTGCATTATTAATTATTTTAGGTGGTTCTATGGTATATATTACATCATTTAATGTACCAGTGATAAAAAAACTATCATTCTAGAGTAATGAAAATGAACCTTTATTAATTGGATAATGAAGGTTTTAATTTTTTAATTAGTAAATGTTCATTTTCATTACATAAAAATGATAATTTGTTTATCACTGGTACATTAAAGGATGAAATATACACCAAAGAACCACCTAAATTAATTATGCATGTACAACAAAACAAAAGAAAACAAGTTAATGAAATTTCTTCCCAATTATGGCACGCTCGACTTGGACACATATCCAAGTCAAGGATTCAAAAGTTAGCCTCATCTGGAGCACTTGAATAAAGCACATTAATGAAATGCCAACTTGCGAACCATGTTTTTAGGGTAAAATTGCTAAACTGCCATTTAAAGGAAACCTCGAGTGAGCCACAAGGACATTGGACTTAATACATACTGGTGTATGTGGACGCTTAAGAATGTTCTAAGGACTAAACACTGCAAGATTCATGGCATATAGTGGCAAATTTTGTTGTCGCTGAATGTGCAAAAGTTGTCACTAAATTTAATCAGTGGCAACAATTCACATTGTCACTACAAATACTGTGGCTTAAAGTTTTAGCCGCAACGAAAAAATAGCATCACTATAACAATTTTTTTCAGCCACATGTAACTGTTTGCCACAAGAAAACAAGGATATAGCCGCGTAGCGAATATATTATAAGATTTGAATTTTAAGAAACTTTTGCATTAAAGTTGAAATTGTATATCACCACCTAAATCTAATTCCACTTCGCCTATGGCCTCGGCATCAGCTCTAGCTCCATTGCCAAATCGCATCATCCAGTCCCCAAGCCTAAGTGGCATTGTTGCTCTCATCACCCATAAATCCTTATAAAGATGAGAACCACAAGCAGTGTCCAACACCCAAGATGCAAAGTTAATTGATAAATTCTCTTCAACAATGAATATACATTTGGAGTTCTCCAAATACTCCTTGAAGTTCCTCTTCCAGTGTCCAAATTTCTTGCAATAGAAACATTTTAGTTCACCAGCAGAAGCCTTACACTTCTTTCCCTTTCCTATGGGCACAGATGGTCCTTTCCCTTTGGATAAGGAAGCATTCGCCTTCACTTTCCCTTTCTTAGTCTTCTTAGACTTTGATTGGGTGGAGGTTGCAACAATCACTGGCTTCTCTCTTTTCATGGAAGCTTCTGCAGTGGTAAGCATATTAGCAAACTCCTGAAGTTCAACATCCATTTTGTGCATGTTGTAGTTCGCTATGAATTGCTCATATGATATCGGAAACGACTAGAGAATTATATCCTGTCAGTATGTCTTGTCCATTTTCACTTCAAGTTGACCAAGCTTCACTGTGAGCCCAATCAACTTGGTATAGTGAGAGCAGACATCAGTACTTTCTATCATCCTTGTTTGTTGCAGAGTCATAGTAGTTTCATACGGCTCATATCTACTTTGCACCCCAAAAAGACAATTGAGATGTGTGTAGATTTCAAAAGCAGATTGCATAGGCTCATGCTGCATTTGAAGTTCATTCGACATGGATTCAAGCATGAGACAACATGACTGCAAGTCATCATCATTCCACTATTATGCGGCCTCTTTCTCAGCTTCATCGGGATCCTTATAAATTTCAGGAGGGGACCATCAAGGACAAAATATCATTTCTCAGAGCAAGAATGATCTTAAGGTATCTAACCCAATCATGAAAATTCGGTCCAGTCAATTTTTTTTGTTTAAGTATAATGAAAATCGGATTCTTAGACATTATATCTACAAAAACGACGATAAAATAAGTAAATACGCGACAAATAAATGTTTAATGCACAATTTACAAACATGGAATGTATTTGTAAATTAATCTCACTATTTTAATCAAAATCTTATCCCCTACATAAGTTTCTGGAATATTAAAATGACCTAGATGCAATCTCTTAGTACCCACGGCTCGGACCAAAGATACCATGCACATGCGCCCGTTTATCGGTTTAATATAATAATTGAATTTTAAGTTCAATTGGAGGTTTTATGAAATGTTCAAGGCGTGGTCTCATGAGGTTATGCTTTATCTTGTTTCATTTTCTATTACAAGCATGCTTTACATACATCAATGAATATACAGAAAAGTAAACATACATCACCTAGCATTGCATAATATGATTGATTGACTGCCTATCCTATGGGATCCATCACGAGCCAAGTGATGGACCAATTGGTTAGTCTAGGGTGAAAATTAAATGGCCTAATCTATTACAGTTGTCTGTCATATGCATACATGGGCCTTCACTTGTAATGCAATATCCTTCTTGATTGGGCCTCCATGTTTTGAATAGGGCCTTCTGTTAGGAATAGTGCTCATAAAGGGTTTGATGAACATTATTAATTAAAAATAAATAAATTATTTGGTTTTTAGAATTTCATATATTCGATTCGATTATGCTTGTTATCTAGTATAATATAATATAATTATCAAAAAATTCCATGTCTATTTATTAAATATGACTTTTGTATATATAAGGATGTACAATAAGATTAAAGTTAAAAACAATAGACTAAATAGTCCATAGTAAGTTAAAGTTGGGATCTTTAACTAATTACTACTAGTATGGTCCACTAAAAATTAAGAATTCAATGATCTCGATCTGGGTCATTGATTTTGCGACATAAATGTGGAGGTGATTTATGTCATATGATTAACTTAGGACATAAACAGACATGAATTGAAATTTAAGATGCCGTTAACTTTAGATTTCAATACAAGTCATATGATGATCATATATGAATTAATCTAAATCCATAGTATGCATAAACTCCTTTTTGTGTCAACGAGCCCTTTTGACTCATAGGTAGTGACTTGTTTGTTTATCGTGTCACACATTTATGTCTTGGAGGTTCTTGGGATAAATGCCTGAGAATATGCACTACATATATGGAATCCAACCCTTTCTGCGGAAAGTTGAGTTGATTGATTCGCTTGAGTGTTAATTCTGGAACTGAACAGTCCAAGTATTCTGGTATGAAAATGTTTATAAACCAAGTTGTTCGCTAGTGAATTAATGGAACTTAAGGATTAAGAAATAATTATAGGGGCAAAATGGTAATTTTGCCTAGCTTTTATTATTAATCAATTCTTAAATCATATATAATGATTATATCAATGAACACTCTGATCTTTCGAGTAAAATATAATGTATGGACAAGAGTGCAATTCCAGGTCTTTAATGGAGTCATTTGGAATTAATAAATTGAATATATTAATTAATGAGTTTGATTAATTATTTAATTTAATGGAGCTTGAAATTACATGTCCATAGGCCCCAATTTCGGCTCCTATTATTCTACTATTGAACATATAATAAGAATGATTAAACTTTCAATATATTTTGGGAAATTGTTTTCTATATATGATAAATTAATTGAGATATTTAACTAATGAATTGTGAATTAATCAATTAAAAATATGACAATTATTTCTTGAATTGAATTTGTGCAGGAATTTCCTTAATAGGAAAATGCATTTTATGATTATATAAGATATACTCATAATATAAAAATTATACATATAATACAATTACTTAGAAGGAATTGGAAACTTATTTTAGTTAGGAGAAAATAGTTGATAAAGATAAGAATATATATATATATATATATATATATATATATATATATTATTTCTTGAATTGAATTTGTGCAGGAATTTCCTTAATAGGATAATGCATTTTATGATTATATAAGATATACTCATAATATAAAAATTATACAAATAATACAATTACTTAGAAGGAATTGGAAACTTATTTTAGTTAGGAGAAAATAGTTGATAAAGATAAGAGTATATATATATATATATATATATATATATATATATATATATATATATATATAATAGTCACTAACCTTTTAAGTTAAGAAAATCTCTCTTTTTCTCAACATAAAAATCGACCATCACCTTAAAAATTAGAAGAATTTGTTCTTCCAATTTCCAGAGTTTAATTATTCAAACTTAAAAGGTTAGTGATCATCCACTAGTAGAAGGAGAAAAGGGGTTGAAGATCAAGGGTTAAAAAGATTAAGAAAGTTTGTCGATTTCATCCTAACACCAAAGTTTAAGGAGAAAAGACGAAGGACAAGAAGCTTTCAGTATGATTTGCTTTCTCTCTCTTATGCATAAATTAAAATAATATTCGTTATGTGATCGTCGTGTTTTACTTAAAATATTTTTGAAATATATTGAAAATATAAAACCCATCGAATTTCGCAACTGATTCGAATAAGTTTAATTCTGCTTTATTCAATTAGATCTAATATTTCAAAATTCGATTGGGTATAATTGTTATCAGAGCGGTCTATAGCGATATTATATTAATTGATTGTGAGTAATTGTATATTTGAATTGTATGATTTATAATTGTGGATGATGATATGATTTTTATTAAATTATTGAAGCTGTCAAATTATGGTATTCATGGAACCTCCCATATGAGGCATCGGTTTAATTTTATTAGAACTATGTTGTACCCAAAAAAAATAATGGCATAGATTTTTTTGTAATAATTAGATTAGTGCAATAAATTAAAGATCAAGGGTCTGTTTGTTTGGCATTTTCCAAAAAAAATTCGTGTTTGAAAAATGCTAAACAAACATGTTTTTTATTTTCTGAAATAAATTTTGCATCCCTCAATTTTCTCAAACTACTCTCTCAAAACCTAAACAAACAACAATTTTCTTATCTCTAAACAAAACTTATATAAATTCTACTATGATTTGACATAAAGTAACATATCTCTTTCACAATTTATCTCACAACAAACATGATTTGACATAAAGTTTTACATATTTTACACCTACAAACTAACTCTTCTCAAAAAACCTATACTCACTATATTTCTCAAATCACTCTATCAAAACTCAAACAAACAAACCTCCACTACTCTTCCAAACTATTTTCCCAAACACCAAACAAACGGCACCTAAGAATTTCAAGAATATGGAGAAAAGAAGAGAGGCGGTTGTGTCATTAGGAGGAGGCTGGGAATTTCTGACTCTTTGCAATTTACGTAACAGTTACGAAAAAAATAAAAAAAAAATGCGGCGATTCCATCTTTAGGAACTAGGGCAGCATCATTCACATGGGCCAATCTATGTGACTAAGGCCCAACAAAGTATGTTGTTTGCATGTGCTTTTGGTTTGCATGAATTTCAATTGGGCTGAATTGAAGAAGGGCCGAGGCAATGTCTTTAAACTTTCTTGCATCTAGCAGCATGATGGTTGATGGAGAATTTTGCAAGACGGGCGGAGGACGAAGAATTCCTAATTATGTAATAAAAATAGTTTTTATTAATTTTGTAACTCAGAACACCCAATTCGTTTCTATTTGCTTATTTATATTATGTCGATTATATGTGCATGCAAATATCTTATCATTCACATTACCCACAATTGTATTTATTCATGCATATATATATATATATATATATATGTTTATTTATGTTTGTTTATGTAATTTTATTAATTTTTAGAATACTGGATAAACTAAATAATTGTTTGATTTACTAGTGAGATAAACAATTATTAATTTAGGTGATAAGTTGAGTTAGGAAATTATAATAATAATAGCATGACTTTTGTATATTAGAATGTCTAATTGAACTTTCACCACAAATTTGAAATGTCTAAAATTACCAAAGTGGATTAATAATCTATGTAACAATCTTGGTATAAATAAAATTGAATTCTAATTTTAATCCTTAATTAGCTAAGAGATTAGAAAGCTAGTGAAGTTAATGTAGATTAAATTAACATAAGATGTTTATTTAAAAATAAAACACATGTTTTATATTGAGTGGGAGAATGACATATATGGATATATCCTACAGTCTCGATTATTAGTTTAATATAGTGAGATATGGGTAGCGGCTCAAGATGCCTAGTTCGCATCATCCCTATGGAAGGTGTCTAACTTATGTCAATAACAGGATTAAACTTCCTTGAGATAGGACTAATTGATGTATTTTAGCTTGATCATCCCTACGGAGGCAAGTCTACGTCAAGTCACAAAGTCTTAAATAATAGGTTACACTCATAAATACGTATTTAAATTAGTTAACATATTCACTAAAAATATCGGTATTTAATAATGAAAGAAAAATATGAGATATTTTAGTTCATTCATTAATTTAATATTGTCTCGAACTTAATTTAATATTAATATGATCGACCTTACGTCAGCATATTAATAGCTACATTATTTTATCGCGGATAAGTAAAATGTTTTATGTGTTTTTCTTTAGAACTGCATTCATGCATTACCTCACTATTCCGAATTATGGTAATTATGTTGAATGTATGATTGAAACTTTAAATTTATTTATTTTCAGCAATCGATCATGTCTTCTTCAAACACAATTATTGATTTACTTTCTGATGAGGGATATTTCGCACGCTCTATTTTAGGAAATCTTGCAGCTCGATATTTGAAGAATTCCGAACAGTTTACATGATTTCCGACCTATTAGACACATTTTATGATCAGGCTAGTCGGACAGCTCGGAGCCATTTATCCGAACATGATCTCTTCGGAATTACTATTGGGCTTCTAGGCCTTGCTTATGGGCCGAAACATGTTTCCCTGCAGAGGGTCTACCTAGCACACCCTTACACCTATAAGTTCCAGACGCATTTATGACATCAGACACGCATTCTCAAGTGCTCTCAGCTCACTCTTACAGCTCACATTGCTCGGACTCTTTGGATTTAGAATAGGTTACTTTCATGGAACAAAATTTCGTTTCGAGTGTATATTTCGGTCATCCAAATATTGAAAACTTTTCGAAGCTTTTCGGAAATGTTTCAGAAACACTAAGGAAAAATTGTAATAAAAGTTACTAAATTTAGAAAAATAACATAGTTTAAGGCAAACAAATGGTTTCAGAATGAATGACATCTTATTCTCGTTTCGCTTAATTTAAAAGCGAAAACTTTTCGATGTTTTCGTAGGAAAAAATGGAAATTTTGATCCATGATTCCGTAGCTAGTCTCATTTATTGTACGACATCCTGTAACATTTGAATAGACCCTATAACTTGTAAAATCAGGTCGATATATATATATATATATATATATATATATATATATATATATATATATATATATATACATCGGTTTGGTCTCTTCTGTTTACTGTTGTACTTGCTTTACTTTCCTTGTTTAACCCCGTACAAAAGGTAGGCAAATCAGTTGGCACTCACCATGGGGCCTATTTGAGTGTTAGATCGGAAAATGCATGCTACAAGGCGACACACTTATAATCGAGATGAAGGGCAGCCCTCTAACATGGGAGGTGGACAACCTTTAGTCCAGGTTGAACTCAGTATCCAATCTCGTGCAGGCCATCTGCCAGAGCGGCCGCCAATCAATCCACCGAATGACTTACCTATCCATACAATCGTGGCTGATTTACGATCTATCATCGGTACCATGTGCATGGAGTTTCTGAATACAAAGAGAGCTGGTCGTGAACCGAGACCTGGTCAGCAGCCTCTTTCGATCAGTCTGCTGCCCGTGCCAGGCGAGAGGCACCTCTCGGTCTGTTCCTGTAATGTATGTCCCTCAGCCGCAGAAGAACTCCGTAACAGCGGAGAAGGGTTTTGCCTCGAAGTCAAACAATTTTCATACGAAATAGCACAGTGAATGGGTTTTGTATTGACTAGCTTCTTCACCATGAAGCAATTGAACATAAATTTCGTATACAATTTTTTTTTAAAGTTAAAAAATAATAATTACGTATATCCGGTGCACTATTTATTACTAGAACTTAGTTATGAGAGAATAATCTAAATTTTGGTGCAATTTAATATATTTTTTCGGATACCTCAAGACTCAAGAGTTTAATTCCTTTTGAGTCTTTTCTGACATAAGAAATTTCTCTTAACTGAAATTCGAAGTTGAGTTCACCATTTTGGAGGAACTGATCTTTTCCATTAGACTTACGTTTATTTGGTGCAATGTGGGCTTGTATAATTCGATTTTAAATATGGTATGGTTTTTTCAGCTTCATTTTCTCTTTAATTAATGAGAAAATATAAAGTTTTAGCTTTCATTTATTTTTTCCTTTCATTTGGTTTAAAAAGGGACAATTTACAATAAATGCAAAGGGAGGGGCTCTCTTTGTTTCTGAAAAATGAGTACTTAGGACATAAAATGAATTCATGTCTGATGTTAGATATACCTAAGGGACATTTTATTTATTAGCATCTACTAATGTGATGCGACAAATTATTCAGTTATTAGAAAAAATATGTTGAATTATTCAACTTAGCTATGTAATGTAACAAAACAGGACATGCAACATTGATCTCACATTGTAACATGGGGATATATATACAGAGTTCTAATTTACTATCTAATGGTCATAATTAGGGCTGTCAATGGGGCGGATTTCAATTCGTTTTTCGTCCGATTTATTAGGATAATTGTCCGATTAGATATTCGATGGACTTGATCCGATTATAAAGATTCGAAATCCGAAACTCATGCAGCGAATATGGATTTAGGTCGATCCGATCCGTTAAAGATCCGTATCCGACAACAAATAAAAAGAAATATACATATATATATATATATATATATATATATATATATATATATATATATATATATATATATATATATATATGTATATATATATATATATATATATATATATATATATATATATATATATGTATATATATATATATATAATGATTTATAAAAATATGTATCATTAATAATATTTCAACGTCAATTTAAGAAGATAGGAATTTATAATTCGTTTATAGATTTATTTAAACCAATATATTCATTCTACAAATATGAATATAGTAAAGAAACTTTGAAAATGTGAGCTAAAATTAAATAGTATTGAAAAGATAATAAACTTGTTTTAGGAAAAAATTATTAATTTAACTTTTTAAATACAAATTTATTGGATTCGAAAAATATCCGATATCTGGCCAAATCCGACCAAGATCCGTTGGATTCAAAAAATCTAGTTCCGAGCAAGATCCGAATCCGACAGAATTCGATCCGATATAAATGGATTCGGATCTAGACGAACTTGATCTGACCAGAATCCGACCCATTGACAACCCTAGTCATAATAATCAAAACAGACATTATTATTATTAAATGGTTGACTAATTTTTGGTCTATATACAATTCTTGTAGAAAACAAGTCAAAATACATAGGACAACACCATCTATTTAAAAAAAAAAAAAAATTTAAGATCCATAAAACAAGGAAGAAATGTGAATTTGAAGCAAACGATGTTGAATTTGAATGTAAGTTAATATTCAAGGGATTGGTGCACTGCCCACATGTTAGAATCCCATTACCATTGAGTATATAGAGATCCAATTAATTGTTGGATTTAGCACCAATTAAGGCTGATTTTACTGCAACTTTTCCGCTTTTTATCATGTCCAACACACAACTCCAGTATTTTTGTTCTTGGGTCAAAAAATCTTTATGTTTCCACTAACAAAATTAGTATGAGAAAACAAGAAAGCTTATGCAAAATACTACTTTGACATTTTTGCTTAATCTTAGGCTCTGAGAAAAAAAAAATTGTCGCTATAATTATAAAGCATAGGCAAAAAATTTTAGTACCATATGATAGGGTGATTTCATTTTTGGTATTGAGGCATATCGAATTGTATATTTCATACTATAATTTAACTGTGCAATATAATTTATCATGGTATTGCACTTTTCATACCATGGTCAATTATTTAGATGAAATTGACCATATGTGTTACGCGATTGAGGTCGGTAACTCGACATTTTAAAGGGGGGAAATCAATTTTTTTATGGTATATCGAAGTGCACATTTTTTTCTAATAGAGTTTTGTCTGGATAAAAAAATGAATTAATCTAAAGAATAACAAAATTTGAGATCAGAAAGACCGAGTTAATATGACTTTTCCCTTCAAAATGTCGAGTTAACTGTCACATGTGAAGCACGTGATTAATTTTACTCAAATAATTAACGATGACATGAAATGCACAACCACATATTAAATTATGATATTGCATGTACAACTCGACATCCTTCAATAATGTAATTGCACACCATCCTATAAATTTTATAGTACTAAAGAGCAATCTTGTCCTAAAGTACATAAAATTAAAAGAAGAGCCATCCATATTATGCCTAACAAATATTCGGTTCAAGTAAAAGTAAAGCTGCAAATTGCAATAATCCCGCTAATAAACGCTATTTAAAGAAACTTTCTTCTTCCATTATAGCCACCAACTTCAAATTAAAAATAAAAAGCACTACCTATCTGCATTATTTTTCCATCTTAGCAAGTACCCAAAAAAAATGCCAAAAAACACCATCTCGATCATATTGAAAGAGTTGAAAAGGTGAACCACTTACCACATGGACTAAAAACGCATGTGCATTGTTAAATGTTAAATATTCCTACTTTTGAAGTATAGTTTCAAACAAAATTCAAGCATAACCAAATAATAAAAATAAACATTATACAACATAAGCATTATGAGTGTATGAAGGTTATGAACTCACCTAATAAATTTTTAAAGATAATAATGGTAGACTATGAAGGTTTATTACAGTAGTTAGGCTGGGACACCAAATTAAATGGATTGTTAATTTAATAATATAGTGATTGTGGACTTTGAAGGTTTATGACAGAAGTTTGTTTGGGACGCCAAATGGAATCGGTTGGAAGCTTTTCAAGGGTAAATTAGTCATCTAAATAAAATATAAATTGTTCTACCAGTCAGCTAGACACTAGTTCATTTTCATATCATTTTTGTTTAGTTCATTTTCATATCATATGGACTTGTAAGAACCAACACCAACAGATTTCGAAATCTAACTTTACTGATTAAAATCTCCAATTGATTAAATGTTGAGTATTTGATGATTTCGATTCGACTACAAAATTAATATATTATGAAACTATATATTAATTAGACAATGATTGGATTTAATTAGAGAATGATTGAATTTTTTTAGATAAGCTTGAGGGGCGGAGTCGGGGGTGAGGAGGGAAGTCGTCTCCAGCGGCTGGGGGTCGGGGGCGGGAACGGGCTGGAGCCCTGCGCCCAGCCCTGGGTCGCATGGGTTTTCATGAGGAAGAACCCCTCTTTAAGTTCCTTTTTTTTTATTTCTTTTAATTTTTTGTTATTTAGGGTTTATATTTGTGAAATTAATTAGTTAAAGTATTTTTGATAAAATTAAAATTTCCTCCTAATTAATTAAAATTTGTAGAATTAAATTATTTAATAAAGTGTGTTAGTATATTTACTAGTATTTAATAAATATATGTAGTCACCAAATTTGAATCGAATTATTTAATATAATAAAATATATTTTTCTTAAATTAAAATCATTAATAATTTATTAGAATTGTAATTTTTTTTTTATTTTTTTGCATTTAATGAGTTCTAAATAATAAAAAGTGGCTTGTCCGAAAGCTAGAGAATTGGACTGCATTCGTGCTCGCAGGTCGCGGGCTCTCACAAGTCTTGAGACGAAGTGAATTTGGATCCATGATTTGCACACACAAACCCAACCCCACCCGGCGCGCGCGCGAGGGAAGATATTTCTTGTAGCTAAGTAGTTACACAACTACATTAACAAATCATATATAAACCTCAAGTTTTTTCACTCCACTTCCAATGTGGGATAAATGCCAATTGCATGTCTTTTCTTCCATTTCAATAGGTGATTTTTGAGTGTAAATTTCACCCGAACTCCGATTTGGACACACGATGTACCGTTTTGATCTACTCACGGAATAGAATCTAATTCCAGAAAACCCGAATGAATTTTATATTTATCAAATTTATTTTAATTATAGATGAGAGTGGGCTAGGAAAGAAAATGAAATTAATTTCTCATTCACCCGAACTCTCTTTAATTATTTTAATATAATTAATAAATTAATTACAAGATGCAAATAATTATTAGTATTATTAATATTAATATTAAAAATAAAATTAAAACTATAATATGAATAGGTGAGAGTGGACAAAGAAAAAAAATGGAATTAATTTTATTCCGGAGCCCTGCCATTGGAGACGACCAGGCAAGACTCGGGGTGGGGGCAGGGCCAGCCCCGGGGCTCCGAAGCCCCCCCCCCCCCCACCCCACCCGAGTTATATTTCGAGTGGGTAATTATCTTTCTAATTTAAATATGTAGTATAACATAGTTTAGTTTATAAATGTTTGTCAAGTAGACTGTACTTGAATTTGGTGTCTTATAATCTATAAATAATAGTAGATTCAAATCAAATGAATAGCCACGAGTAACATTTAATTATTTTTCATAGGGGTGTTCATGAACCCGCCCAACCCGTTCGACCCGCTCAACCCGACCCGACCCAACCCGAACCCGACGGTTTTTATTCTTATAAAACTAGTAACGGGTTGAAATTGTGACCACTCGAACGTTATGGGTCGGGTTGCGGTTTTAAAGGTTAAAAATCGCCCCTAACCCGACCCATCCAAATATTATATGTTTTCTCTACCCAACACCACTTACCAAACAAAACATTGAGAAATAATTAGGGTTTTTCATCTCTAAGCTTCATACCTGCTCCACTCTCCAGTTCTATTCTCCAATGCGCCTCTCCTCAAAAATTAAGATTCAAAATTAGTTCTCAATTTTCATCACTCATAAGTCACACCAAGCCATACGTGTGAGCCAAGGATAGGAAATTCGAGTGAGCAAGAGGAAAGAGGAACATCAAAGTTTTCAAAATTTAAGTTATTCATAGTTATTAACCAAGTACCCAATTCCGTTGTTCGATATTTAGTTTAAAGATCTTGCCACACCTACTTTATTTTATGTGCTCTTGTTAACTGTAGATCCCTTTCTTTTGCAGTACACAAAAAGAGTTTGTAGAACATTTGAGTTTAGAATATATATATTTTTTTATTTCTATAAATTAAAAAAATGAGTACTATAAATTATGCATCAATTAACTTATTAATTTTTGCACTGTATGTACGTAGTTTCTTCTTATAAAATAATTGTAGGAATTGATCCTACCCATAAAAATCACTCTACCAATGATTAATTTTGTTGACCAAACCGGATTGGAGAATTGTGTAGCTAGGAATTATAGTTGCGTTAACCATGAGTTAATGGGCCGTTAACCATGAGTTTGCGCAATCTTATTTTATTTTTATTCTTCCTAGTAAAATTGATATGTTGTATAAGTTAGTTGAATATACTATATTCAATTGCTCAACCCGTCAACCCGCCCGCCAACCGCCCGCACCCGCCTCACCCGAACCGTGCGGTTTATGAACTTAAAAATATGGGTGCGGTTTGAAATTTTGGCAACCCGCATGTGTCGGGTCGGGTTGATTTTTTCGTTGTCACCCGCTAAAACCCGACCGCGTTTTTTCCTTCTAACATCATGATCTTAACAGAATTAAGTGAGATACAAATATGTATTAAAGAAGTTGGAACAAAATAAATTAAGGAATGAATCAATAAAACTCTTATTATCTGAAAAGAAAAAATAAAAAAGTATGACAAAAAATAGTGATAACAGTACAAACTAAAGAAGCAGCAGCAGTTGTAGCTCCTGATTATGATCTCTATACATTACATACACCTCCCTGCAAAACCTACTTTATTTTTCACAACTCAAATTCATTCATAACAAATCATAATATATAATGGTGTTTATATAAAATGAATTCCTTTCTATATATTCTTTGTGATAATCCATTTATCTTGCTTCTTCAATAATTATCCTGAATCTTTAACGGTGCATCTTCCGGGCACAGACGACGAACATCCGATTGTTGCTGGGATCTAGCTTTTCCTCTCATCCAGTGATGAGACAATGGTCAAGAGCATTGACAAGTTAATAAATTATAGAACATTATAGAACAATTAAGCAATAGCCAACTTAGATAAATGTTTCTCTCAGTTGTTCAAGAAAGGTTCAAAAGAATCAATAGAAGGGTGGTGGAGGAGGAGAGGCATACGAAACCCCAAACACCGGAGGCAATGGCCCTTCATATACCGGAGTTGGTGGTGGAGGTGAGGGTGAAGGCGGTGGAGGAGAATTGTAGAGATATGGTGGTGGGGTTGAAGGTGGGGGTGGAGAGCTATATTGATATGGTAGTGGGGGTGAAGGTGATGGAGGGGGTGGTGGCGGAGAAGTATAATGATACGGTGGAGGTGGTGATGGTGACGGGGGAGGCTTGTAAACATAAGGCGGAGGGGGTGGAGGAAGTTCTATACAAGGCGGAGGTGGAGGAGGAGGTTCTATACAAGGTGTTGGAGGTGGTGGGGGTGAGTAAGTTGGGGGAGGTGGATAGTGTACTGGAGGGGGCGGAGATGAATATACATATACAGGTGGAGGAGGTGGCCAATGTGGAGGTGGAGGTGAATGTGGAGGGGGCGATTGCAATCGAGGTGGAGGAGGTGAGTTATAGTAGTAAGGAGTTGGTGGTGGAGGTGAATGCAACGGTGGAGGAGGTGGGGGATGATTGGGAGGTGGAGGTGGTGGTGACCGTATACAAGGTGGATATGGTGTTGGAGATACCGGTGGAGGAGGTGGTGATTGAACTGGCGGAGGAGGTGATGGTGGTGGAGGAGGTGGCGACGGAACTGGCGGTGGAGGTGATGGGGGTGGAGGAGGTGGCGATTGGACTGGCGGTGGGGGTGATGGTGGTGGAGGAGGTGGCGACGGAACTGGCGGCGGAGGTGGTGGTGGTGGTGGAGGTGGAGGTGGAGGTGGAGGTGGAGGTGGTGGTGGTGGTGGTGGTGGTGGTGGTGGAGGAGGAGGAGGCGGTGGAGGAGGAGGCGGTGGAGGAGGCGGTGAGTAAACTGGTGGAGGAGGTGATGGGGGAGGTGGGGGCGGTGAATAAATGGGTGGTGGAGGAGATGGGGGAGGTGGAGGAGGTGAATAAATTGGTGGTGGTGATGGCGAAGGCGGAGGCGGAGGCGGAGGCGGAGGCGGAGGCGGAGGCGGAGGTGGTGGAGGAGAATAAATAGGTGGCGGTGGTGGAGTCAAAACCGGTGGAGGAGGAAAGTTACCAGGTAAAGGTGGTGGTGGTGGTGAAAAAACAGGCGGCGGTGGTGGCGGAGGTGGAAGAGTGGGAATAAACCGATGACATCTAAAGGCACCACAATGAATTTTCTTAGACCCAAACGCGTTACACTGAGCAGCAGACCTTTGTGCCGGCCTATTAGGCAAGCAATTTCGCCTATCCTCAAACTCCGGCAACCGCAAACACACCGGAGGCTCACCCGTAAAGAAATTATAGGAAAACGTAAAATTCTCAAGCCTAGGCAAATTACATATACTCTGTGGAATAACCCCAGAAAGCATATTATGCGCCACATTCAACTGCTCCAAACTCACCATTCCTCCAATACTCTCAGGCAACGGCCCCAACAGCGCATTATAACTCGCATCAAACACCGTCAAATTCTTCAAAAGCCCGATTTCCGGCGGCAAACACGACCTCAATCCATTGTTCATCAAAATAATCTCATTCAATCTACTCATATTTCCAAGACTCGCCGGAACGCAACCATGGAACTTGTTACTAGCCAACACGATAACAGAAACAGGGGAATTTCCAAAATTATCAGGCAATTCAAAGGCAAATCTATTGTGGTTTATGAATATAGCATCTAATGGCTTGTCAAATAGTTGAGGCGGGATAGTACCTTCAAACTCATTAAAGCGAATATCCAAATAAATCAACTTAGGTAAACTCAACACAACATAAGGAAACTTTCCAGCAAACCTGTTGTTGCTTAAATCAAGCTCGAATAAAATTTTCAAGTTTTTAAACTTTTTTGGCAAAGTACCGCAGAATCGGTTCGAATTTATATGAAAAATACCGAGATCTCTGAGTAGGCCGAGCTCTTCAGGCAGATAACCAGCAATGTCGCCATGGTTGAGGTCAATTCCGGCGACGGTGCGGATACTAGGGTTGTCGATTGCCGGTGCACAGAAAACTCCAGTGTAGTTGCAAACAGCAGATCCGACCCAATTGGCGGTGAGATTGAGAGGATCTGAGAGAATAGCAAGCTTCCAAGCTTGTAAAGCTATGTACGCAGTACGTAGTCGTGGATTTTCGAAGACGAGGGAAGGGTCCACCGTTACATTCTCGCCTCTATCTCCAAATTCGTCCAAGTAGTATAATAACTGCCTCTTTTTGATGTAGAAAACTTCGGAATCGGAAAGAGGACCGCCATTGTTGTTGAGTTTGAGAGAATGTGATGCTTCTGAAGATGACAACAGAGAAATGAAGAGGAAGAGAGTAAAATAATAACAGTACCAAATGCAGGAATTTCTTTGCTTCATCTCACTTTAGACATCTGAAGCTTAAACCCTGTTTGGTTGGGTTTTTTTGTTTTCTTCTTCAAAATGTGGAATGAAGAAGAAGAAGAAGATTGAGATGAGGGTTTTAGAGATTAGGGATTTTGTTTGTGTGAAGGAATTTGATGAGAGAGAGAAATAAAAGTAACAGCTAGATCACAGCTCAAACGCTACCACCAGCTTTGTATTAATTTCTCTCTCCTTTATTCTGTTTTTTTCAACCAAACACATTAATATTCAACGCGCTCTTTATAGCTAAAGTTTGGTTTGGAATATGCCCGGAAAATGATTTTAATTTTTTATGATTTCAAATTAGCAACGGCATGTTATTGTGTTATGGACCTTTTAACTTTAGTGTAACCACTACTATTAAGTATTAACTTTAAAAAAACCACTACTATTAATTTCACCTAACACACAAAAGAAAAAAAAAAATTAATTTAGGCTAATTTTGCACAACTTCTTATTACACAACCATAATGTAATCGAGTGTTTTTCGAGTTCACATCAAAATTGAATAGCTTATTTTGATTTTTTGTTCATAAGTACAACACCGAGAATCAAATAAACCGAATTCTTCATATATAATTGAAAATATGTAAAATTAAAGTAAAATGTACAATATCTTTTGCATGTTTATTTGGATTTTGTAAGAGAAAATTTAGAAATTTGATGAACTTTCATATTTGGAATAGTACCAAAATAGAATTCTTAGATGTTTTGTGAGAGTAACACAAAATTTGTATATATTCATTCAATGCTTAAAAGACAGAAAATGTCATTTATGGGTAGGGCTGAAAGTCAAATCAAGCTACTCGATACTCGACTCGAGCTCATTCGATAAAAGCTCATTTGAGCTCGGGTCGTCACATTAATCAAACAAGCTTGAACATCTTTTTTCGTTCGATAACTTTTGAAGCTCGGCTCGAGCTCGACTCGATAAGCTAAAAATTGAAAAAATATATGTAAAATATCAAGCTACTCGATACTCGGCTCGAGCACGTTCGATAAAAGCTCGTTTGAGCTCGACTCGATTAAAAATCAAACCAAGCTCAAACACGAAATTTCAAGTTCGATAAAAATCAAACCAAGCTTGACCAGTATATCGTTCGATACTACTCGACTCGATTACACCCCTATTTATGGGCTTTAGAAAGTGTTAAAACTTAAAATGCTCCCTAAAACCCATTCACGATGAGAAGGAAATTTAATATTTTGTAGAAACAACATAGACTATATTTTTTATTTATCAGAAAAATGAGAAATAATATGTATTATTTTGTAGAAACAACATATCTTATAGTATTTTTTATTTATAAGAAAAATGAGAAATAATAATGTGTTATTTATTTTTTGGCCGCACGCCGCCGGCCAACTGGAAATTTAGAGACGCGCTTTGATCTTCTCATTTGTTTTGGCTTTTGCCTTTTTCTTAGTTATCGTTTGTCTTTGTGTGTGTTTATTAATTAAACTTCGGTGTCAAATGTCACGTCACATAGCCCCACCCCTTTTTATTTTTTAAACTGTGAATGAAATCAATGAACGGCAACAGCATGATCTGAAATTACTGTGTTGCCCATTAAACTACAGTTGCATTTTTGGTTTATTGCAATATGGACCACCACTTTTTTTTTTCTTTTCCAAATATTCGGATAAGGCAAAATTGCAAAAATCGTTCTAAACTAATCACTGATTTTGGATTTTCATCCCAAACTATTTAATTTGGCGAATTTCGTCCCGTAATTTAATATTTTTTTGAAATATTGTCCCACCATAATTATAAGACGGAATTGCGCATTTGCCGATGAATTATCACGTGGCTGCTTAAGTGTCATGACATGGTAAATTTTAACATAAATAATTATAAATATTGCAGAGTTTGTCCCAAATTAATTACAAGATTGAACGTCATTTTCATTAAATTAGAAATTTAATATTGGGACTAAATTCATACAAAATGGTAAATTATGGGATGAAATTTGGCGAGTTGATATAGTTTGGGACGAAAAATCAAAATTAGTAATTAGTTTGGGACGATATTCCAAAAAAATATTAAATTACGGGACGAAATTCGCCAAGTTAAATAGTTCGAAATGAAAATCCAAAATCAGTAATTAGTTTAGGACGTTTTCTGCAATTTTACCTTCTGATAATATATTACAGATTCGTCCATGTTTATTTCTTTCTGGAAAGAACCCCCATATCCATATCCGTACATGAACTGATACTTAAGTCCAGGATTGGTTCGACCTTGTCCGATCCAACACATATTCTTTAATTTTTTTTTTTTTTTTTTTTTTGTTATTATTGGTTATGAATTGAGTTTGGTTTGGTTGAACTCAAATAAAGTTTATATTGGTTGTAAATGAATTTGTAAATGGCTCAAGTGAAAAATTACCCATTTAAGATAAACTATTTAACATTTAATTAATGACTCAATTTTTACTCCAAAAATAATTTTTTAAATTAAATCACAATTTTAAATATATTTATTTTTAAAAGTTATAAACAAACTAAGTATTGCCTAACTTAATATTAAATTACAATGTTTTGAATTTAATCACAAAAAATACATATTGTATTACTTATATACTAATAAATTAAAAATATAAGTTTTCATTAAGAAGAAGAAAAAAAAATTAATTCAGTCAAACTCATACCCTCCTTCATATAGAAACAATTTTATTTTAAATTTGTCATTTAATTGAATATATTCGTACGTCGTACATTAATTCCAGACCTTATATAATCTAGCTAAATCCCCAGTTTCATTTCTAGGAGTAGGTTTAGATGTACATTAAATGACATTATTATTAGTTGGTTAATTGGACCCGCAAATAAATTAGTAGTTCAATTAAAAAAAATTAACTATTTGGTTAAAGTTAGAACTCAAAATAAGTTTACTAAATTTGGGAACTGACAGTACCTAATCAACAAATAGATTAACAACTAATAATTTGCTTAATATATAGACAAAAAAAATTCATAAGAAGCAATAATTAGTGCATTAATTAGTATATAGTAATATTAATATTTGTGACAGAAGAGCAGTGGTCACTAAAGTTGTTATTGAATGACTAATTAAGAGGTTTTAAATGGAGAAGTATATGTGTACTTTGGGACTAATTACATAAGAATCGTTTTTTTTTCCTTTGTTAATATAGTAATTAGAGATAAGTAACTTACGATTATTATAATATTATAGGGTTTTTTGCAAGTTAACTCCCTGTGATATGTCTAATGAATAATTTACTTCCCTTTGAAATAAAAATAGGCAATTTAACTCCCCGTGAAATGAAATAATGAGCAATTTACCTCCTCTTGATATAAAAATAGGCAATATACCTCCCTGTGAAATGAAATAATGAACAATTTAACTCCCTGTGATATGAATTAATAAGCAACTTAGAGGGAAGCAATGTGCTTCGTTTATAAAAACACAAGGAGTTATTTTGCCATTTTTCTTAACACAAGGAGTTAAATTGCCTGTTTAGGATATCACAGGAAGGTATTTTGCCCTTTTATTTATCACAGAGAGTTAAATTGCTTATTTTGAATAACATAGAGAGTTAATATGCTATTCACTCTAATATTATACCAAAAAACCAGATAAGTTCTTCTCATTATATGCTTCATTTTGTAATGGTTGTTAAACCAAAACACGTAAACAAATCTGAAGCATATGTTTAACACATTATAAAGCAAGCAAACAAATAATGGAGATTTGATTCAATGCTAGCTGGCTGCATTCAGATAATTGTTAGTTGATTTACCAAAATTAACTAAACAAATTTGATATAATAAAAAAAATATGTCATTTTAATGGTTACACGCTATGGTGATCTCTTGGCCTAGAAAATTAAAATAAAATCTCACAATTGAGAATCCTAACTTTGGATTTCTTATAACTATGTCCTATAAATTATTTAAATGTCCGCTTTCGAGCTAGATCTATATGTAAGTTTATTTTAAATTTTTAGTCGATTAAATTATTATAAATTTACATTTCAATTTCAATGTAATAATAGTGAGAAGTACTTAAAAGGCACGATCTTAAGTCGATAACATGAACATGATGCTAAATGAGATATACTTAGAAATTATATACGATTAAAAGTAACGTTGACATGTATAAAAGTTCTAAGCTAGAAAGTAAATAATCTCAAAGATCAATAATACAAATTCATAAAGAAGATTACTTAACTCCAAAATCTATATTATACCAAAATACTTGGTACATTGTTCATTCATTATGGAACTTTTAGTTCGGACAAAACTAACATAAACTTTGTTACGCTTTCATACGGTACGATATAATATGATAAGGTTTCAAATACTACGTGCATTCCTAATTTAAATGGTTTTGGGTTAATAATAATAATCAGTACAAAATAAACATTACTATATCTAAATTGACATCGAGCGGTGAGAGTAGTGACGTTGACATCGTGTTCACGCGAGGCTAGGTTAACTAGCACGAAGTTAGCCTACATGAGCATTGGAGCGGCATAGCATAGTGGAATGTTATAATTCTACTTGGAACACCGATTTCAGGTCAGTAATATATACGGTCCGTATATTTGTAGTTTTCATGAATCTAGATCCGCCTACTCCAGTAGATAGTTTTTTAGGTATACTTTTTCTACTCATGACGAATAAATACTCTCCATTCTCTTAAAAAATGGTTTTAATTTCAATTGACCCAAGTTGTAATGCTAATTGGAGATTTAGCTAGAAACACTTATGATGGCAAATTGATGTAGGTACATTTCTAGGATGGGCATTGGGGATTGGGTTTTAGGTACCCGTTCCATCCTGGTCGAGGTAATTATATAATTTGGGAACAAAAAAATGGGTTTTTATGGGTTTAAAAAAAACCCAAAAATCCGATGAAGAACAATCGTGATGGAATTTGGATATTATCCCCCGCCCAAACAAACCCGAATCCAGAGCTTTTACTTAGTTCATGTAATTTTTTGTTTGTAAATACTGTTTTTCTTTTTCCAAAACTAGGTTACATATGATAGTTTTATATCATTAGGAGTTCATGTAATTTTTTGTTTGTAAATATTGTTTTTCTTTTTCCAAAACTAGGTTACATATGATATTTTTATATCATTAGGAGGATGAATTTGTAGATTTAGTTAAGTATGCCGAGTTTATTGAAATGTCATTAGGAAAACTCTTAATGAATAAAAAATAATCCAATCTAATGCATATGTGATATGTGTCATCATTTACCTCCAAAAAGTTCATGATACAAGGAAATAGAGTTGTTCTAGAAACACAAAACCCGAATAAATGTATTGTATAAGGATTTTTTGTATGATTTTTAAATTTAACCTGGACAAACATTCAAAAGATCAAATTTGGAAAAGTAAGGTTTATTATTTTTGATTGAGGAATCTTCGGATATCCTAAATACTGAGTATTCGCTAAATTATAAGGTAACGTGATAGTAAAAATAAAAATTCGAAATCCGAAACTCACCCCGGCCTACTTCATTCATTATGAAAGAATTGATGAAGGTAGTCTATAAAATGATTTCAATAACCTTATCTAAGGAAATTAAGATCCATAGAACAAGAAGGTAGTGTAAATTTGAAGAAAACGAGCTTGAATGTAAGTTAATAATTCAAGGAATTAGTGCACTGTCCACATGGTTAGAATCCCATTACCATATATTGATTATAGAGATCCAATTAAATTAATAGTTGGATTTAACCCCAATCAAGGCAGATTTTACTGCCACTTTTTCAGCGTTTCATCATGTTCAAATACACTATCTAGTAACTTTCTTCTTGGGTCAAAAAATCTCTCATATATGTTCCCACTTACAAAATTAGCATGAGAAAACAAGAAAGCCATTAGCATATCAATGCAAAATACTTTTAGGTTCTATAAAGGTGGTTTTAGAAATGGCTTAATCTCATTTGCATCCTACAAATAGGAGCACTTTCCACTTTGCACCCTACAAAATTTTTTATCTCACTTTGCAGGCTTAATCCCACTTTGCACCATACAAATAGGAGTATTTTTCACTTTGCACCCTATAAAAAAATTTATCCCACTTTACACCCTACAAACCACTATTTCATTTTAGATTGCACCCTCAACCATTTTCAACCCATTTTAGTTGCCTGAGTAAGGGTAAAATGGTCCATTCACATTATTAACCACCCCAATTTTCCTCAAAAATAATATATGAGCAAAATTGATATATCTCCATAATAACTAAAAAAATGAAAAATAGAAAACCAGTCTTACGGGGGCTTACTCAATTTTCCATCTTTCTTCTTCAAGTCAAGTCCAATGCCGCCTTTTTCTTTTTCACTTTACATATAATTATTGAAACTAATCTAGAGTAATTCTGAGAATGTACATGTAGTTATCCCTAATTACTAATTCTACAAACAAGTATAATAGAGTTGTTAACGAAATGAAAATCAAAACGTAAATAATATGAGAAATTGAGAATATGGTAAACACAATTCATTCTCTTTTCTTAACACCCGATCCATTTTTCTTCAAACATAAAAAAAAGGACGGCACTGCACTGAATTTGAAGAAGAAAGAGGAGAAATTGAGAATATGGTACCCGTAAAACTTGTTTTCTATTTTTCATCATTTTTTTAAGTTACTATGGTGATATGTCAATTTTACTCATATATAGTTTTTGGATGGAAATTGGGGTGATTAATAATGTGAATGGACGAATTTACCCTTACACATGCGACTTAAATGGGCTGAAAATGGTTGAGGGTGCAATATGAAATGAAATAATGGTTTGTAGGGTGCAAATTGGGATAATTTTTTTTGTAGGGTGCAAAGTGGAAAATGCTCATATTTGTAGGGTGCAAAGTGGGATTAAGCCCACTTTGCATCCGACAAATCACTATTTCATTTCAAATTGCATCATCAACCATTTTCAGCCCATTTAAGTCGACTGAGTAAAGGTAAATCCATCCATTCACATTATTAACCACCCCAATTTCCCTTAAAAAACAATATATGGACAAAATTGACATATCACCATAATAACTTTAAAAAAAAGGCTGAAACATAGAAAACAAGTTTTATGGGTACCATATTCTCAATTTCTCCTCTTTTATATTTGAAGAAAAATGTGTTAGGTGCAAAGAAAAGCGAATGAATTGTGTTTACCATATTCTCAAATTTCTCATCTTATTTACATTTTAATTCTCATTTTCGTTAACAACTCTATTATACTTGTTTGTAGAATTAGTAATTAGGGATAATTAGGAATAACTACATGTACATCCTCAGAATTACTCTAGGTTAGTTTCAATAATTATATGTAAAGTAAAAAAGTAAAAGGCGGGCACTGGAATCGACTTGAAGAAGAAATATGAGAAATTGAGTAAATCATAATTCCCCGTAAGACTTGTTTTCTTATTTTCAGTTTTTTTTTTAAGTTATTATAGAGATATGTCAATTTTGTCCATATATTATTTTGGGGGGAAATTGGGATGGTTAATAATGTGAATGGACGAATTTACCCTTACTCCGGCGACTAAAATGAGCTGAAAATGGTTGAGGGTGCAATCTGAAATGAAATAGTGGTTTATAGGGTGTAATGTTGGATAAATTTTTTTATAGGATGCAAAGTGAAAAATACTCCTATTTGTAGGGTGCAAAGTGGGATTAAGCCTTTTAGAAATAGATGGAGGTTTAACAAAGTTTCTCGATTTTTTTTAAATGAGATATTACTTTCTAAAATTAAAAGATGATAAGTTTATTTCTAAAAAGGAGATGATTTTTCATAAAGCAACGAAATACTCTGTGATACGAATGTATGCGGTGCGGTTTAATGCGAATTAGTACTAGTCCAAACTCAATCCAATATTATGATTTTTTCGTATTTTAGTCCTAACTCAACCCAACTAGTCTTGAGATTGCACTTTGAGGTTCATTCAGGTTGAAACGGGTTTTGCGATCTCAACTTTCATTTGTACTGATTTTTTGTTATTTGGTAAACTAAATGCACAAATTAAATTATACTTTGTATCTCATAATATATTTGATCAAGAATATGTTTTGTAAACTCACATAAAAAATTATTGGATATTAGCCGAATATTAAATAAAAAGAATAGTGTTTGGCTTTACTATTTTGTTCTTTTCTAGAATATTGTTTTTAAGTTTTTCAATTTTTTGTAAAATACATATATATGCAGTTTTCGAAATATTAACTCAAGTCTGATTGCGTTTTTTGATATTTTTAAAAAAAGAAAGTCCAAGATCAACTCATTCAACATTCAACCCATAAGTTGAGATCGATTTGGGTTGAACAGATCGATTGAGGTGATTCAGTCGTTTCGTTGAACATCCCTACTCTATGATAAGCTAGACAAATAAGCTATGCATGAGATTTTTGCTTCATGCTAGGCTCCGAAAGAAAAAGTATAGATAATGTAAAGCCCATCCTTATTGCCTACCATGTTCAAGTAAAAGTGAAGCTGCAATAATGCTGCTACCAAACGCTATTTAAAGAAACTTTCTTCTACCATTATAGCCCACCAACTTCAAATAAAAAGTAGAAAGTACTACTCGTCTGCAATACTACACTTTTCATCTTTAACATGGCAAGTACCAAATACCAAGAAGCACTTTTGTGATATAATCTATCCTATTATTGATTCATGATAATTATGTATCTATTCTCTTTTAAGTTTTAACAGTATAGTTGAATCATGAATATTAAAAGTCTATTATTATTATTATTATTATTATTATTATTATTATTATTATTATTATTACTATTACTATTACTACTATTATTATTATTATAGATAATATAGGTGAGAGTGGGGAAGTTTTTTTTTTAATTAATTGGAGGAGATAACCCTTTCGGTTGGAGACGATGCTCAGGGGGTGCAGGTTCATCCGGGTGGAGATTGACACCCCTGGACTGTGAATAACCCTACGGGTTGGAGATGGCCTAATATCTTAAGTTTTCACGAGATGAAAATATGATATCAGAGCGATCAGACCAAAAAATGCTATGTGCTCGTATTTATCCACCACCCAATTTTAAATTTCACAAATTAAATTATATCACGTAAACATGAAAGGAAGTTTTAAATCATGAATACTAAATATATTTCATGTTCATTAAGTTTTTAAATAAGTTGGACGAATATTCAATTATATATTATATTGAAAGAGTGGGGACCACTTACCACGTGGACTAAAAATGCATTGTTATTTATTCCTTCAAGTAAAGTTTCAAACAATATTCAAGCATTATCAGATAAGAAATTTAAAGTCGAAACCAAAAATAGGCAAAAAAAAAAAAAAAAAAGACTATATATACACAACACATATAATTGTATAACTAGTGTTAGTGTGAATTTTCTTTTAGTTTTAATAATAATTATTTTATAATTATTTTTATTTGTAATTTGAACTTCAAAAAAATTTAACTACATACAATGTAATAGATCGTTCCCAGGGCTCGATTTTCTGTTGTATGTCTTGTTCGCGCCAATTCGGCTATCTTCGATCATGCATGATTGTAAGGTAGGGTTATCTATGTCCTATGGAGTGTGGGCAACATTGTTAATTGAGATCATAAAAATGGTGGCCCGTGAAGGTTTATGACAGTATAGGCTGGGACGCCAAATGGAATTGGTCGGAACTTGGAAGTCTTTCAAGGGTAAATTAGTCATTTAATAAATATCATCAGCGGCAAGAGGAGAATTGCCTTGTCACAATCACCATTCACCAGATACTACTTCATTTTCATATGGAATTTTTAAGGACCATAAATCGAATTCTCGTTTAGTCTGTCAGTGGAGAGGACTTTATAATTTGGAATCTAATTCCATTCAAACTTCCACTTGATTAACTATTCCTTACTGTGTATTTGTATGATGATTTTGATCCAACTGAAAATTTATATTCTGAAATATGAAAAGAAAATAGAAATAACATAATATTTTATGATTAAATAACAATAATATTGAATTAGTAATAATACAATATAGATCGAAATATCCGACGGGAACTTAGATGTTATATGTCGTTCAATGCACGGATGCATTCTATTAATGATATATGTTCCCTTTTTTTTTTTTTTTTTTTTTTTTTAGAAAAAATCTATCTTGTAAATGCTAGTTCACAACAAATTCCAATAGAAATGAAAATGATCAGAAGCTTTGATAATCTAATAGATGTAAATAGATACAGATATATATAGACCTATATTCGTTCGCTCCTGTTAACAGAATTGAAGTGCTAAAATCATACATATATTAATAAAAGACGTTGGAGTACACCAAAAATAAGGAATGGTGTTTTTATTATCCTATAAATAGAGAAAAAAAAATTAAAAAAAAAAAAAGTATGATAAAAAAGATTGATAACAATACAAACTGAAGAAGCAGCAGCAGTTGTAGCTTCTGATTATGATCTCTATACATTACATACACCTCCCTGCAAAACCTAATTTATTTTTCACTACTCAAATTCATTCATAACAAATCAAAATATATAATGGGATTTATAAATTGAATTCCTTTCTATATATTCTGTCACCCTCTTATCTTGCTTCTTCAATAAATAATCCTTAAATACTTCGTCTTCTCGGCACATATGTGATCATCCAATTATTTATTGGATCTAGCTTTTTCTCTCATCCCAGTGATAAACAATGGTGAGCATTGACAAGTTAAGAAATAATAGTACAATTAAGCAATAGCCAACTTAGGTAAAGGTTTCTTTCAATTTTTGAGGACTGGTTCAAAAGAATCAATAGAAGGGTGGTGGAGGAGGAGAGGCGTATGAAACCCCAAACACTGGAGGCAATGGGCCTTCGTATACTGGAGTTGGTGGTGGAGGAGAATTATATAGATAAGGTGGCGGGGTTGAGGGCGGGGGTGGAGAACTATATTGATATGGTGGTGGAGGTGAAGGTGATGGAAGGGGTGGTGGTGGAGAGGTATAATGATAAGGTGGAGGTGGTGATGGTGACGGGGGAGGCTTGTAAACATAAGGCGGAGGGGGTGGAGGAGGTTCTATACAAGGCGGAGGTGGAGGAGGAGGTTCTATACAAGGTGTTGGAGGTGGTGGGGGCGAGTAAGTTGGGGGAGGTGGATAGTGTACGGGAGGGGGCGGAGATGAATATACATATACGTGTGGAGGAGGTGGCGAATGTGGAGGCGGAGGTGAATGTGGAGGTGGAGGGGGCGATTGTAATCGAGGTGGAGGAGGTGAGTTATAGTAGTAAGGAGTTGGTGGTGGAGGTGAATGCAACGGTGGAGGAGGTGGGGGATGATTGGGAGGTGGAGGTGGTGGTGAGCGTATACAAGGTGGATAAGGTGTTGGAGATACCGGTGGAGGAGGTGGCGACGGAACTGGCGGTGGAGGTGATGGGGGTGGAGGAGGTGGCGACGGAACTGGCGGTGGAGGAGGTGGCGACTGAACTGGCGGTGGGGGTGATGGTGGTGGAGGAGGTGGCGACGGAACTGGCGGCGGAGGTGATGGCGGTGGAGGTGGCGGCGGAGGTGGTGGTGGTGGTGGTGGAGGAGGCGGGGAGTAAACTGGTGGAGGAGGTGATGGGGGTGGAGGAGACGGTGATGGGGGTGGAGGAGATGGTGGAGGAGGAGATGGGGGAGGAGGAGATGGGGGAGGTGGGGGAGGTGAATAAACGGGTGGTGGAGGAGATGGGGGAGGTGGGGGCGGTGAATAAACGGGTGGTGGAGGAGATGGGGGAGGTGGAGGAGGTGAATAAATTGGTGGTGGTGGAGAATAAACGGGAGGAGGTGGTGGTGATGGCGAAGGCGGAGGTGGTGGAGGAGAATAAACAGGTGGCGGTGATGGAGTCAAAACTGGTGGAGGAGGAAAGTTAACAGGTAAAGGTGGTGGTGGTGAAAAAACAGGCGGCGGCGGTGGCGGAGGTGGAAGAGTGGGAATAAACCGATGACATCTAAAGGCACCACAATGAATTCTTTTAGACCCAAACGCATTACACTGAGCAGCAGACCTTTGTGCGGGTCTATTAGGCAAGCAATTTCGCCTATCCTCAAACTCCGGCAACCGCAAACACACCGGAGGCTCACCCGTAAAGAAATTATAGGAAAACGTAAAATTCTCAAGCCTAGGCAAATTACATATACTCTGTGGAATAACCCCAGAAAGCATATTATGCGCCACATTCAACTGCTCCAAACTCACCATTCCTCCAATACTCTCAGGCAACGGCCCCAACAGCGCATTATAACTCGCATCAAACACCGTCAAATTCTTCAAAAGCCCAATTTCCGGCGGCAAACACGACCTCAATCCATTGTTCATCAAAATAATCTCATTCAATCTACTCATATTTCCAAGACTCGCCGGAACACAACCATGGAACTTGTTACTAGCCAACACGATAACAGAAACAGGGGAATTTCCAAAATTATCAGGCAATTCAAAGGCAAATCTATTGTGGTTTATGAATATAGCATCTAATGGCTTGTCAAATAGTTGAGGCGGGATAGTACCTTCAAACTCATTAAAGCGAATATCCAAATAAATCAACTTAGGTAAACTCAACACAACATAAGGAAACTTTCCAGCAAACCTGTTGTTGCTTAAATCAAGCTCGAATAAAATTTTCAAGTTTTTAAACTTTTTAGGCAAAGTACCGCAGAATCGGTTCGAATTTATATGAAAAATACCGAGATCTGTGAGTAGGCCGAGCTCTTCAGGTAGATAACCAGCAATGTCGCCATGGTTGAGGTCAATTCCGGCGACGGTGCGGATACTAGGGTTGTCGATTGCCGGTGCACAGAAAACGCCGGTGTAGTTGCAAACATCAGATCCGACCCAATTGGCGGTGAGATTGAGAGGATCTGAGAGAATAGCAAGCTTCCAAGCTTGTAAAGCTATGTACGCAGTACGTAGTCGTGGATTTTCGAAGACGAGGGAGGGGTCCACCGTTACATTCTCGCCTCTATCTCCAAATTCGTCCAAGTAGTACAATAATTGCCTCTTTTTGATGTAGAAAACTTCGGAATCGGAGAGAGGACCGCCATTGTTGTTGACTTTGAGAGAATGTGATGCTTCTGAAGATGACAACAGAGAAATGAAGAGGAAGAGAGTAAAATAACAACAGTACCAAATGCAGGAATTTCTTTGCTTCATTTCAGAGCAGACATCTGAAGCCTAAACCCTGTTTGGTTGGTTTTGTTTTGTTTGTACTTCAAAATGTGGAATGAAGAAGAAGAAGAAAAAAAGGAGGAAATTGAGATGTGGGTTCTGGAGATTAGGGATTCTGTTTGTTTGTGTGAAAGAATGTCAAGAGAGAGAGAAAGAGAGAAATAAAGAGATAGATAACAGCTAAATCACAGCTCAAAGCCCACCTGCTGTATTAATTTCTCTCTCCTTTATTCTGTACTGTAATTTTGAACCAAACACATTACACATTAATATTCAACGCGCTCTTTGTAGCTAAAGTTTGGAATATGGGTCCCCCCGCCCTGAAAAGGATTTCTATGATTTCAAATGATAACAGCATGTTATGGGCCATTTAACTTTATTCTATTTCTAACCACTACTATTAATTTAACATATAAAAAATAAATAAAAATGCTAATACAGTTCTGTATCTCGGATTGAATAGTGTATATGTGGATGGCATATTACGTCACCACTCTTCGGTCTTTTTGTTATGACTTAATTTTAATTACCTTTTATGAACTATTAAATAATATTCACTTACCTACCTTTTTTTTTTTTTTTCCAAAGATTTAATCCCTTTCGAGGCGCGTCGGGAACATAAAGTGAGAACCTCCCCCAACAGAAATTCGAACCTGAGTCCGTTATTTCGTAGTGACTAATCTCTTCCACTAGACCAATCACATGTTGGTACTTACCTACCTCTCTTATACTATTTAAAGTTTCACTTACCTTTCTTATAATATTTAAACCTTCGATTACATTCCTTGTACAATTGAAACATTCACTTACCCCTTGATCAACTCATTATTTTCCGTTAAAATTGATGGAACTTACGAGAGTATCAATTTAAGCACGATATCTGTAAAAATATCGGTAAAATTTTGTACTCGTTGTATTCTTCCCCTCAATTACAACTTTCAAATTGGTTGTATTAGAATTTTAATGTTTATTGTTCTTTTAGCGACCAAAAAGTTCTTCCTATATTCCACTGTTATTCTCTTCTCAACTAAAAAACCATTCCTTGATTAATGGCAGAAAGACAATTTTGAAGGAGTAACCTACAATGTAATCGCGATGTTTAGAAAATGACCATAATCAGAGGAAGTATTTAAAATTAACCCTTTTGAAAGTTTTCATCAATTTTCAAAAATCATATCTTAAAAAAATTATCTTATTTCCCCAAAAAAAGTGTAAAAAACTTTACTTTACTTTATTTGACATAACATGGTCTTTTTTTATTTTTAATGTACTTCATTCACATAACAATTTTGAAGAATTGACATATATCTTCCATAATCTCCAAAAACAAAAACTTACCATTTTTCTAAATATAGAACATAGTACTGTTCATTTCATCACTAAAATCAAAACAAACCATGTTTTCTTCAAAACAATTAAAAAATTCTCTAATTCCTAGAAACAGTTCTACAAAAACCAAAGACACAGCCCTAAGTTGTTTCAACACAATACCTTTATCTGATTTTGAGATTATAGTTGTTAAACAAATTAGATCGGATTTTTGGAATTTTACACCCTAAAAATATAAGATTTTGATATTTTACATCCTGAAATATAAAATATAGGCACATTTCATCCAAATTCAAAAAAAATTGTAGTTCACCTTAAAAAAAAATATATTTTGGCATTTGCATTGGTAATGTGTTTTCCTTTGGAAGAAAGCCCTAAATATCATTAGTAGAGAGATAAAATGATCATTTTCAATGCACACCAATCAAGCATGAAAAAAAAAATTGAGTTCAATCACAAAAATATATTTTCAAAATGCAAAATGTTAAAACACCATATTTTCATGATGCTAAGTGTCAAATCTCAGTTCGATCAAATGAAATTTATCTAGTCAAACTTTTTAATTTATCTACACTGTTGTCTTTTGTTTTAATTTATTGAGTCGAATGGTATTTTAAAATTTTATCAAATAATAAATATTATTCTACCATAATTTAATTGGTTATATAAAATAAACAAATTCAAGCAATTCGATTGAATTTAGGTCAAAATTGAATAACATTTTTTTTTTGGTTTCGGTAAGCAACTTTTCTTGATTTCATCAATAATATACTAGTAGTATAAAGTATAAACAATTACCTATGCGAAAAAATAATAAATTATGAGAAGGAAATTTGTATTTTTGTAGATAGGAGAGGCACGGGAGGAGACATGTTACAATTTTGGTTTTGGCCGGACGCAGGCCGACTGGTAATGACAAACGCGCTTTGCTATACTCATTTGTTTTGGCTTTCGTCCCTTTTTTTAGTGTTTGTTTGTATGTTTTAAATTAATTTATTTATTTTTTTGGATCAAAATTTTAATTAATTACTTCGGTGTCAAATGTCATATCACACAAAACCCCACCTTTTTTCGGTTTTTCGACTGTGAATGAAGTTAATGAAGCGGCAGCGGCGTTATAGCGAAATTACTTTTTTATTTAATAATAATAAATAGTGAAATTACTGATTGGCCAATTGACCATTTGCATTTTCGGTTTATTGCAATCTGGAATTCCGGTCCTACCATTTCTTCATCCTTTTCTTTTTCTTTTTTCCACATTGCAAATTCCTTTATTCGGATAATATATTAATATTACAGAATTTCGTCCATGTCTTTTTCTTTGTCGAATAAACCCATAGGCCAACTAATTTGATAAGGAGATCCATATCCATACATGAACAAATTAATATGGAGACGGCGACCTCTCACAATTTTTTTTAGTAAAAATGATTTTTATATCATTACATCAGTATCATTGAATTTAAATATTTATTTGATTATAATAAAATTATCTAAAAATTCAACTATCAAACACAAATATATATAAAAAAAAAAAAAAAAACTCGCACCAGGAATAATTAGACTCAATGCTTTTTATTCTGGGACCTTGATTTTGCAATTGTGCTACAGTCTCAATTCGCCGACGAGTGAATAGCAAATTAACTCCCTGAGTTATTTTAAATAGGCAATTTAACTCCCTGTAATAAATAAAAAGGCAAAATACCTCTCTGTGATATCCTATATAGGCAACTTAACTCCTTGTGATAAGAAAAAGGGCAAAATACCTCCATGTGTTTTCATAAAAGTAGCACATTGCCTCCCTCTAAATTGCTGATTAATTCATATCATAGGGAGTTAAATTGCTCATTATTTCATTTCATAGGGAGGTAAATTGCCTATTTTTATATCATAAGGAGGTAAATTGCTCATTATTTTATTTCACAGGGAGTTAAATTGCTTATTTTTATTTCACAGGGAGGTAAATTGTCCATTAGACACATCACAAGAAGTTAACTTGCAAAAAACCCATTCGCCGACCCCTCACATTCCAATTATTAATATTTCATGCATAAAATATAAAATGCTAATAAGCCTAAGTTAAAATATCATGCAAATTATCAATAAACCCAAAAACCTTAATTGCAAGAACACACGAGTAGGGGTGGGCATTTGGTATCGGGAATTGGGAACCCGAACCGTACCGATCGGGTTTTTACCAAAAAAATAAAAATTTATGGGTTTTCCGGGTTTTGGGAAACCCGATTTCCCGATTATTATAAATCGGGACGGGTTTCGGGTAGGAGGTCCTACCCGATCGGGAACCCGATTATATATATATATCATGTATGCACCCAATTCCCAATTATATCACTCAGTTTTTTTTGTTTGTTCATCTCCACCAGTACCCACGTTTTATATTATAAACAACGTTTTCTCTCTCTCAATTCTAATCTCACGCCTCATTCAATTTCAGTCTCAAATAAAAAGTAAAAAACTGAAAAATTAAAAATTTCAGTCCTACCGGGTTTCCCGAACCCGTTCCCGATTTCCCGATTTTTTTCGGGAACCCGAAATACCGGGTAGAGGATCAATTGGAACGGGTTTCGGGAAGGAAATTTTGAATCCCGAGACCCGAATACCGATCCCGAAATTTCCGATTTCCCGAAAACCCGTACCGATCCCACCCCTACACACGAGTGACAATACGGGTCATGCCTCATGAGTTGGTCCAGGATTGGCTCAATCAAATACGGCCCAACACATATTTGTTTTCTATTGGTTACGAATTGGGTCGGATGGGTTGGATTAAGTTAAAATTTAATTTGGCTAAAAATGAATTTGTAAGTGTATCAAAAATGTGTGAAGTGAGGAAATCACACACTAAGATAAAATAGTTTCTTTAGATGATTAAATCAGAAAATCTATTCAATTCTATTTCAATTACTATCAAAGTACAAATATAAATTACTAAGACAAACTAGTTAATAACTCAAATTTGACTCAAAAATATTACTAACATAATCTTTTTCTCCTAAATTCATGAAAATTTCAATCACAATACTATATTTAGTTTAAATCATTAGTATAGCTTATATAAATGTAAAATTTTGAATGTTTTGAATTTTAATTTAAAAAGAAAAGAAAAACATTTAGTTAGTCAACTCACCTTTATCGTGTTTCACATTAATTCGAATTTAATAGAAAAAAATTAAGAAATGCTACATCATTTCTCTAGATGCATTTGTACATTCCACGATGTATATTAGACTAATCATGAACCCTTAGAACCCTTGCCCTATAATCCTGAATGATGTAAATCGCAGGATGTGTTTCCACCAAGCCTCGGGATCCCACCATACTTATGTACACTCTGCGCACAAAGGGATCTTCACCACAAATGACCCTTAGACAGACCCATGAAAATGCTTACATCCAAGTTTCAAATGGAATTCGAACCCCCCACCCTTGCCGCTGGAGCCAGTGTTTTAAAAACCAGATCGGACCGGCCGGTTCGACCGATTTAACCGATAACCAGTTACCAATTCGGTCCGGTTAACCCTCCAAAACCAGCTTTGTTCCTGACCAGTTTGAACCGGCAAAAACCGGTTAAAAACCGGTAAAACCAATGAACCAGTGAACCGATTGAACCACTGGTTCACTTATAAAAATAAAAAGTTTACCCTATGGATTTTTATTTCTCTTCCGCGACCTTTAAACTTCAACAATACTCTCACATCCTTTCTTCTATTTTTTACTTTGAAATAAAAAAAATCAACAAGAAACAAAAAAATCTTATATATAATAAGTTATATAAATATATTTGGGTATCAAATTCATTAGAAAAGTCATTTTTTTCACAAACTTCATGTAATTTTATTTTTTTTATATAATTCAATGACAAAATTCATCAACAATTTCTCTTTTTCATAGGTGATTAGTAATAAAATTATTGTTTTTGATATAGTGTTTATTATAATTTGAATTATTGCATTGATATCATGTTATCATACTTGTAATTTTGTTGCTATCATTCATTCTTAACTCAAATTTTGTAGGAAAAATAATTGATAATGAGATAAACATTTAGTTTATGGAAATAAACTTGAAAAAATGAATAATATATTTTTTAAATAGTTGATTACATATATTAAAATTAAAATATTATATTGTAATGACGTCACACCGGTTGAACCAGTGGTTAAAACGGTTAAACCGATCTAACCAGTAACCAGTGAGGCTACCGGTTCGATGTCCGATCCGGTTTTTAAAACATTGGCTGGAGCAAGCCTTATGAAATAGCTGACAAAATAGATGTGCATTCATTAAATTAAATGACACTATTATTAGTTGGATAATAGGACCCGCATAAATTCATGTGTTCAATGAAAAAAAAATTATTTGTCCCCAGGGGCATAGCGGAGTTGGTAAGGCTTGGGGTGATGTGGGGAATCTTTTCCTCCGGCAACGCAGGTTCGAACCTCGTGTGGCACAATTCTCCATTGAAATATTATAGGGGTTGTGTTGGGGTTGGTATCCTGTTGGCTCTCTCCCTCAAAACCCTGTCATCCGGCACATCCCTCGATTAACATCCTTCCTGGTCAAGGGACCTCTGATGCAGGAGGGGGGTTTCTCCTTCGGGATAAACCTTTAAAAAAAAAAAAAAATGAAAAAAAAATTATAGCTCTTTGGTTGGACTCAAAACAAGTTTATTAAGCTAGTTAGCAAATTGATCAAAAACCCTAATTAACGAGTGCCAACAAGTATCAAGTATAGTTAAAACTTGAGCAAAAAGATATCAGGGGGAAATGTACGATATTCCCTTTTGTTACGCGAAATCGCCCAAAATTTCTATGTGATATTGCATAAAATTTCATTTGATTTTTAGATTCACAATGTCCTTCCACTTTCGGTAGTTTTCTTACAAGCGTGTGTTCCAAGCGACTTAGGTGCAATTTTCTTGTAATTCTAATTTCTTTCGTTTAAATGACAATAATAACCTTATTCATTACTCACACTTTCCAAACTTATCACATAATTCCCTTTTGATTTTTAGATTTATCACATAATCCCTTGTATTATTTAAACTTCGCACATAATAACCTATGTAATTTTTAAACTTAGCACATAATCTTCTTAATTATGTCTAAGGGTAATTTAGATATATCAACAAAAATTTACGGGGTTAAACAACTGATGGAGTAAGGGAAGAGTGTGCAAAAGAATTGAAAATACAAGAAAATAAAAAATTCACCGTCGAAGAATTGTGTGCAGGTTTCTCATAATAACACAAGGGAGTATGATGCATTTGTACCTGAAGATAAACTTGTACTAATTTCTGCTAACTAATAAACGAATAGATTAACAACTAATAATTTACTAAATATAGACCAAAAAATATATATGTAAGAAGCCAATAATGACATATATGTGACAGAACAGTAGTGGTAAGTGAACAATTAATTTGATAAACTATTAGCCAAATATTATTAAATTGACTATCGACTAAAGTTGCTATTGAATGTTTTAAGAGGTGGAAATGGAGAAGTTTATGAATACTTTGTGACTAAGTAATGATTAAATAATTAATATGACATTGATAAAAGATTAGCCTGATAAGTTCTACTCATTATTCTTCATTTCCATGTAGTGGTTGTTAAACCAAAACAAGTAAACAAATCTTAAGCACTTGATTAACACATTAATAAAGCAACCAAATGAATAATGAACATTTGATGTAAAAGCTAGCTGTCTGCAATTAAATAATAGATAGTTAATTAGCTAACAAAAAAATTATACAAAATTTAATATATAAAAAAAGCTATACCTAAAAGAAATTAAGGAGTTTTCCTTATCACATATAACTGTCCTTGTAATGGAGATTCGCTGTGATCTCTCTGACCTAGAGAAATATAAAATTCAGGATTGAGAGGGTAGCATGCAACTAATTATTCCCATTTTTACTTGAATTAACACTGACATTAGTTCATAAATGATTAATAATTACAATCTTGCTAGTGAGAAAAAATAGCTGAACTACTAGAGGATGAAGAATTTTGGCCCGGTTTTGCGGGTCTTCTTTTCGAAAATATGGTTTGGGCAGTTTCGGTGGAATTTTTGAAATTTCATTTGATTAGTATTTGGATGTTGAGTTTTGTGGTTTTGCAAAAAATCGAAACCCCACTTGAATTAAGTTGGGATTTGAGAAAAAAAAAAAAAAAAAGTAGGCCGTAGATATCAAATCAATGGTTTTATATAAAGTTTTAGGGAAAAAATAGATAATAGGTGTCAATTTTATATGTTTCAATAGTTTTTATGTGGAAAAAAAGTAGACCGTAGATATCAAATCAATGTTTTTATGAATTTTGCCAAACTTCATTGATACTAGATTTGATTCAGTTCGCGAGACCCGCGAACCTAGACAAAACTCATCTAAATAGGGCTTAAGATACTATATAAGGCCTTAAAAGAAAAGAGGACAAAATTAAGATATGGGCTAATGCGAAAACACTCCACGTACTTTGTTTAATAGGCAAAACCTCCACGTGTTTCTTTAATTAGCAAAAACCTTTGTGTGTTCTTTCTTTATTAGCAAAAAGTCCACTAAAGATTCCTTAATAAATCAATAGAGAGGTTATTGTGATTTTTTTATAACTGAACATGCGATTATTGTTAATTTTCAAATTTAGCAGAAGAATTATTGACAATCTTTTAAGTTAAGATAATTATTATTTTTCTTACAAAATATGTATAACTGTTTGTGGATGTATAACTATTATTTTTCTTACAAAATATGTATTCTTACATGAGAGGTGGTTTTTTGCCATTAAAAAATAATATACCAGAATTGTTTTGCTAATTAAATAAAACAGAGGAGGTATTTTTGCATTTCCCTAAACAGCAAGCTTGTATGAATCCCATCTAAAAAGAAAAGATTTTTCACACATATAAATGCATATTTTTACATCCAAGTAAGATAATTTATAGACTGAAAATAAACAACTTCAATTCCACAAACATAAAAAATATTCAAAATCTTTAATTATAGAATGAAATATTTTGTTTCGAGTCTTAATTATAGAATGAAATACATAATACGGAAAATATTATAATTCAACTGAAAATTATGTGAATTCAATTCACTGAATTGTTATAAATTAGGAAAGTTTAAAACCTTTTTCTTTTTAACTTTGAGAAAAATCCCTTGCTTTGTGCCCTACCCGGCTTTCACAGTACATAGTACTCCTATTAATTGGCTATGACCGACACTTGAAGTTACAGAGACGCAGTTGACGGTCAACCAATCAGAATCATCTCTTGCAGCCACATAAATCTTCGCCTGTAATCTCGGTATACACTATCCCCGTTCTCCATTAATTATCTTTTTCTTTTTTTGGACTTTTTTTCATTAATTATTCAATCACTGTTTTACTTGTTACTAATTTTACTCTGTTTTTACTTATTTACAGTTTCAACTTTTCGACAGCAAAAAGGCGCTGTCTTTTCTCTGTATCTAATAAATAATAATTATTTTCCAAAAAGCTGATTGTAGTGAAAGGATAAACCGAGATCCGTCTTCTCGAAATTCCAGACCTTCAATTTTGATCTCAAATTCGTCTTCTTCATCGATCAGGTTAGTCACTAGCTTTTAATTATTCATTTGAACTATTAATTTACCAGGTAAGTCAAATTTGATGACTCTTATTTACCAGATCTGAAGCTCTTATAGTTTGAATTTCCTGTAGTTATTTATGTCGAATTTGAATTTTTAGCTTTGAACTATCTATTTAATGAATGTTTGGTTTGTAGGTATAGTGAATTGTGAAGAGTAAAGGAGGCTTTTGTAAAATCTTAATATAAATGGCTAGTCGACTAAAGGAGGAACAAAAGAATGAGAAGATTATACGGAATCTTCTCAAGCTTCCTGAGAATCGCAAGTGTATCAACTGCAATAGTTTGGTAAGCTTTTTTTATGCTTTTTTTTTTTTGTGTTGATGTAAGGCTTTTTTCATGGGATTGTGTTCATTGTAATGCTATAATAGTATAATCTTCTTTGAGTTGAATTGTTAGAATCACATGGATGGTTTAATGTAGCGTGTAAAATTCCACGAGTTGAGAACAAGAATGCCCTGAGCATATTCTTATTTTCCATAGGATAAGTGCAAGTGACCTTATTTGAAGTCTTCTTGTTTCTCTAAGAACAATGTATAGATGCATATGAAAGGAAATATGTATATGTGCTACAATGTGCGTTGGAGGGAAAACATTGATATTATGGAGGTCCAAGCTTAACTTGTTTCCTGAGATACCCAATTTCGATTCGTATTGAACAAAAGTCAATGTTTTATTTATATAAGTATATATAAGTATATAATTCATTCTATACCTACTCATCTGGCACGGAACAATTTCTGCCTTTTCTTTCCTCACTAAAACGAACTTTTGTAATCAAGGAGAATTTATCATACGGTACCATGCTGCAAAATCCCCCTAGTCTCTCTCCTTTCCTCGTTATTCTGTCTTCTGTGTATCTCTTTTGCTACCAAGATGCCTCACTTAATGCCAGAAGCCATTTATGGTTAGATTATAACTATGTATTGAAATGCAAGTAGCAATGTAGCCTGGACCAATAATTATTGCTTATTGGCCTAAGGTTAATTGTCCATGGTGATTTTTAACACACTCCCTGTAACTTTCAGTAAATTATTAATTTGGTAAATGGTGACCACTCAACAAGACTATGCTTCTCATCGGATGAATTAGGGCATCCTAAGTTAATATGATTGGTCGAAGTTTTTGATGTTCTAGTTAAAGTTTTATACCTTGTCTTATGAGGATAATATTTTAAATTCTAAATGCTTCTGTATTTCTGATATTTGAGTGGAAAAAGATTTTGTTTAGTTGTTAGTCACCTCCAACTTTACTGCACTAATGTTTAATACACTTTAGGAACTAACTAATGTTTAAAACACTTTTAGGATAATTTAGTTCCTTATTGTCTTAAAACGATTTATCCATTCAAACTTGAAACTGTTCAATTTCAACAAACCATTCGTGGAAGACAATTAATCTTTATTTTAGCTTAAAAAAGTGGAAGGACTGAACTTTGTATATTTATCTGATTAATTTCATATGTTTTCATTTTTGACATTTGCACAAGCTTTAGTGCAAGAATGTGGAGTGGGTTATTCAGATATTTTCTAATTCAATATAATAAATTTGAACCTAAAGGCTGGTGAATTTTTATCTGTATTAGTTGCATCCGGCTCTCATACTCTTGCTCTTAGAATTAATTTGATGTTTTCTCTTATCTCCCCCTGAGGGCTACTGCAGTGATCTCTAAGCTCTAATTTGCAGATCTTTCTCCTCATTTTTCTCAATATCTCTATATTCATATGGAATTAAATCACGTACTTCTTCTCTTCTGAGGGAGTCCGTGAAAAGGAGTTTTCCCATTCATATCTTCTATTTTCTCCAATGCAAGGCACCTGAAACTAATTTTCTCCAAGTTGTTCCAGTTTGGGCACATATCTAATGTTGTTATTTTGCACCAAAGAAACATTCTCGTCTAAAGAGTTGATTTGAGATTTTGGCTTGGTTTTTTAATGTCATGTTACTAAACATTTTCTATTTCTTATTCGTTTTAAGTGAGTTTTTTTATATACATTTATTGATACATTCTTCTTTCTTAGAGCTACACAACAAATTCAATTATTGAGTTGTTATAGAAAATCAAGGAATAGGTTTCTTACATTTTCTAGGGATGGACTTCATTGATCTTAATTCGGTATTTTTCTTGTGGTAGGAGTAATGAGGATCTTCAGAATGTGTGTTGTGAAGCTTTCTTATGTGTCTTTATATTTGAATTGATGGAACTAACTGATTTTCATCCCTAACTTTCAGGGGCCTCAATATGTGTGCACTAATTTCTCAACATTTGTTTGTACAACCTGCAGTGGGATACAGTAAGTCCTAAGGAGATACTGTCATGCACTTGTTCTTTTATATCAACCTTCCAGAGTAATTTACAAAAGTTAAAGTTTTGTTGAATCCTCTCTTTCTCTGCGGTGTCATGTTCACTAAATATTTTTGAAAAATACTTGCAGTCGAGAGTTTACTCATAGAGTGAAGTCAGTATCTATGGCTAAATTTACTTCACAAGAAGTTAGCGCCCTTCAAGGAGGAGGGAATGCGGTACACAAATAACTATTGCCTTCCGAAGATATATATGTTTATTTTCTTTCAAATATATCTGGAAAACAGTATTCATGTTCGAATCATTTTTCTCCCAACAGAGTGCTCGAGAAATTTATCTAAAAGAATGGGATACGCAGCGTAATTCTCTCCCTGATGGCAGGTTATCCAAAGAATATTGTGTCTTTAGGCTTCTATGTAAAATTGTGCTCTTTTGCTTGAGATTTTTTCTTGTTCTCCATTAATTCTATTTCTTATTTTTTTTTGTTTTCCTCTCAGCAATATTGAGAGATTGCGCGAGTTAATCAAACATGTCTATGTGGATAGAAGATACACTGGCGAAAGAAACGTGGAAAAGCCTTTGAGAGCAAAGATGGTATATATGAGTCCTGTGTAGTAAATTTCAGTTCTTATGATCACTACTTAAAAAGATTATACCCGGGAAACTCTTACCATCCAATAGTTATGGAGATGCTTTTAAACTTTGCCTTTGCAGGGAGAATCCGATGACTTAAATGGAAACAGGAGGATAGAAAATTATCAGAGTGGTTCTAGAAGTCCGCCATATGAGGATCCTGAACGTCGTCACACTGACAGGCCTAGTTCTGCTGGAAGAAGTCCAGGATATGATCAAGTAAATCGCCGACAAAGTGATAATAAAAGAAGTCCTGCCCCTGCTGAATTAGTTAATGACTGGCGAAGAGATGATAGATTTGGAAATGGTCGGAGGTCTGAGGATGGTAGTTCTGATGGAGGCTCTAAGCTTGAAGTTAGATCACCTGATAGTCAAAGATCAGACATGTCAAGTCCCCCTTTGGTCCGTCCTGTAAGAGATATCTTAGGTGATAACATATCTCCTCTTCGAGTTATCGAACCGCCAAAAGCAACTGGTGGCAAGTCAATAGATGGTTCAGCACACACTCAGGTAAAGATATTCCTCGGAATGTTTGTTTTGTCATTCTATCATATCCTATCTGAACTCGTATAGGTTTTTCATTTCTAAGACTAGATATGTAGTCTTACTGTTCTCATAGTGATGAAAGAAGCACAACACCTGTATTAGTATTATTCTTGTTTTTCCTACCATTCAAGATATTGCTTTACATGATTTATTTACTTTAAACATGATTACACTTTAACTTCCGTTCAAGCTGGGAGCTGTTCACCTTATTTTGAAGATCTTGATTAATGTGGCATTGTATTGCAGTTTGTCCTTTTACTGTATATATTATATTTTTCAGGCCTGTTACTTCTTTTATTTTATATACTTATTCTTTAACCATATGAAATAACCGGTAAATTTTTCCTGTTGCAGAGAACTGCATCCTCCAGCAGCTTGGCATCCTTTGATGGGAATCCATCTGAGGTCAAAGTGGAGGCTTCATTAATTGATTTTGATTCTGTTCCCACAGTAACAGCGACAGCCCCACCAACACAAGTAGCTACAGATGCATCTGCTGTGCAGCTGGCAGCATCTAGTGGTGACAACTGGGCAAATTTTGATTCAGTGCCTCAGGTGAAAGTAAATACTGCACCCTTGAATTCTGTAGAGTCTGCACTTTTCGAGTTGTCAATTCCAGCATCCACATCTGGTCCCTCTTCTTCCATGGGCATATCACATTTCCAATCAAGTGGTTCATCTGGCTCATCTTTTGGAATTACTGCTCCAACGTCGGGGTTTCCCAGTAGTGGTTCTCCGCCTGCATCCCTTGGACCAGCATCTCGATTTACCAACACAGAGGGAGGCTTGCTTGCAAATGCTCCCACTGTAGGACAATGGCCTACCATGAATCCTCAACAGCATTCTATGTTCCCTGGAGGTAGTGGCCACCCAGTACCTGGACTAGTTGCCCCTGCTAATGCAGGATCATCAAGCAACATGGTATGTTTTGAAAAGCATGGCTAAACTTTCCTGTTAATTAGTCTCCTTAAGCAGTAACTTTGTCCTTGGATTTCAACAGCCATGGAATCCACTTGTTGCCGCTAATGTCCACAGGCCTCCTGGTGCATCAGTTATGCAAATGGGGCAAGCTGGAACAGGGCCTGTCATGAGTACCTCTTCTGGATATGCTACAGAACCCTCATCAAACGCAAAATCTGGTGGAAGAAATGAATTGCCTGAGGATTTATTTGCAATGAACTATTCTTATAATCCACCTCCAGTCTCTGGCTACTATTCTGGTTCGCCGTATGTAGCTGGGGTACCTATGCAATATAACGTACAAATGGTATATTGCTCAGTATTCTATTCTCAGTGTTCCTTTCCTTTATTAAATGAATACCACCACGATAATATTCTGCTTTTCAGTTTATTCTGGTTGAGTTAATTGCATTCTGAACATTTTCGGGAGCAAACACTTACCATTCTCATGCGCAGATGCATGGGATCCAAACTAGTTGACTATACCCACGAAAGGAGGATTACTGCCCACAACACCACATAGAAATAAAAAATACCACCATATGATTATAATAATCCATAAAAGCTATTAACTTTAAGGGCAGAGGTCCAATGATAAGAGGTAATTCTAGGCAATGGGGAAATGTCTTAATGGTTCTACTTGACTTGATTTTGTTTAAGAAAGGTTCTTTTTTATAGGAAACATATCATAAAGAACATTATCCTCGTAAAGATGGGCTGTTAGACTCACCTAATGGAAAACTGAGTGAATCGCCTATTTAATAATTCTAAAATGGTGCTTATATTCAGCCTATCTTTTCATCCCTAGAGAAATTTGCCCCAGCATTATTATCTCCTGGGAATATTTATTTGCTCTCTTGACTTTCACGAGGAGGCGAAGTGCAATTCACCCAATTTTTGCATGAATTGTATTGTTCATATTTCCATTTCTACTGTGTAATCATTGTAGATTTCCCAATTTCAGGTATTACCTAATTCCCAGCCAGTGTCAAGATCGACAAATCCTTTTGATTTTAGCAGTGAACCTTCTCCGTTTCAAGCACCAATGGTATGTTGCCCGTTCTGATCCGATGAATTAGCCTTTTATCACATTATTCATGATTATTTAATGCCATCTCCAAAACTTTAAAATCAAGGTAAAAAATTGTGACTAGAAGATGTTAATGACTGGTGATACATATATGTTGCATCCGTTAGTACCTTTGGATAGCATGATGGAAGTCAACAATGATTAGCCATATTTAGTAATTCTGCAATATATTTCAGTTAACCCCTCTTTTAATGCTTAATAATATGGCTGTTCTGTTTTTCTGCTCAATGTAAGTCATCTATCTTTGTGATGTAGTTTCCTTCGGTGAGATCTTTGCAAGGTGCATTACCCCAAATTGGGAATCCATCTGGCCTACTGCATACGTCAAGTCTTGGAACTACTCCATCTCATACACCATCAGTGCATACTCAAGCACCATCATATGCCTCAGCAATTCCTCCAAGTAAACAATATTCCTAATTTCTTTAGAGTTAGCGAGTAAAACGCTAAGAATTTTCTTTTTTCCATGAATATTGAGCTTTAATGTTTTTTCATTTTCATTTTCATTTTCCTTATTATTTAATCTAACCGTTTATCAGGCTCATACCGTGGACAAGAAATTGCTGGCAACATGGCACCAAGGTAAAATAGTTATGAGCTAAAGTTTGCTAGCCATCCATCATATTATACCTTTATGTCTGAAAATCGACCACCCATTTTGGTCTTTGATTTAACACAATGATATACTTCTGCCATTCTCATCGGAGCTTTTGAAACTTATGTAGGCCACAAGGTCCATCTGGCTTCAGCCTCGAGGACCCTGCTTTCACATCTCTAAATTCACATCACCATCTCGGTGGACTATATTCAGCTCATTCTGCTCCAAGTAACTTCACTTCCTCTGGTGGAAACCCGTTTGGCTAGATGAAATTTTATGATTCTTCTCAGCGTGAATTCTTCATTATAATCAGATAATTTTGAGGGCAAAATCCGACTCTCTAGTAAAAGAGTTCATTCTTGGATTCTACTAGAAGCTACAGTATCAGAACTTGGGTCGGCGTCACTTTGCCTCCATCGGAATATACTACTTGTGAAGACTACTACTGCAAACGCCCGTGTTCTCCCAAATTTCTCTGGTTAGGTTTTAATGGGTGAGATTACTGCATGTAATTGGTAGGTTGTTGGTTTGAATTTGATATTGATATTATTTGCTTAAATAAAACTCAATATGGTGGTTGTCTTTTGTGTGATCAATTGTCTCAAAGTTTTGTATGTAACTAGGTTTTCTTTTTGTAAATTGTAATTGTCTCTATTTTCACCAGGTTTCCAATTCTCCTTTTTCTGATTGTAAATTCCATTTTTAATTTACTGTGGTTTGAGGAATACAATAGGGTAAACTACAAAACAACTCGGAGGTCAAATTGCAAGGACCTTTTGTTTTTTCCCTTTGCAAGAACACCACCTCCACTTTATATTATCTTAAAATATCCCTGTTAACTTATTGTTTTGTGATATAAAATAGGGTAAATTATGGATACCCTGAGGTAAGATCTAATTACATAAATTTTCCTCATGTTTTGGCTATTACAAAAATCTCCTCAAGTTTGTCATCTTTTTATAATTAATCATTTGTTCCTAAAAAGTTTCAATTTTGCCCTTAGTTGTTATTTTTAATGTTTGTAATATCTTATAAATGTTAAAACTTGAGTGTTAATTGTTGTATATTATAAATTAGAAAAAGGATAATTATATATTTACTACATTTATAAAATTTATAATTGCCCAAAATTTTAATAAGCATTAAAAAATAAAAAGGTATTTACAAATTTTAGCAATATATATATTGTATAATAATAATTTAAATAGAATTTTAATAATAATATTTTATTAATATGAAACAAAATGTTTACACATTTAGTTAGATGAATTTATTTTCTAGATTAGTAAATTTAATAAATTTATATTTTATTTTAAATAAGATATTTTAATTTAATTAAATTTATATTGTATTATAAATTGCAATATTTATTTAAATTTATGGGCAATTATAATTATATAAATTATTTTGGTAGTAAATATATAATTATCTCTTTTCTAATTTATAAGATATAACAATTAACACCAAAGTTTTAACATTTATCACAAACAAAGGCAAAATTTAACTAGGGATAAGGCCATCTCCAGCAGTTGAGGGCTAGCCCCGGGCTCTGGAGCCCGGGCTAGCCCAGGGCCCTACTGGTCGTCTCCAGCAGTTGGGGCTCCGTGGGGGAATTACTTCCATTTTTTTCCTTTGCCCACTCTCACCTATTAATATTATAGATTTATATTTTTTTAATATTAATATTAATAATAATAATTATATTAGTAGTCGTAATTTAATTATTAATTATATTAAAATATTAATATTAAATAGAATATTTAATTAAAGTAACTTAAGAATTAATACATAATACGCAAACTCTCACCTATTACTATTATAGTTTTATTTTTTTAAGTACGGAGTATTAATTAAAATAACACATTAATTACAACAATACACAACATTAATTACACAACAATACACAACATAATCAAGGAAAATAAAATAAAAATAGTCCTAAAGCTCCTTAAAAACCTCATAAACATAGTGTTGAAAAAAGTAAGTTAATGGACCATTTTGGACATATTTTAAGTGGGACCCACTTTGAGTAAAGAGTCGGGTTTTGACGGAGTTATATTCTACTCCGTGAGTAGATTAAAATGGTATATGGTACGTCCAAATCGGAATACGGGTGAATGAGAAATTAAATCTCAAAGTTCACATATGTAATGGAAAAAATTGGAAAAAAAATGAACTTATCCCACATTGGAAGTGTGATAAAAAAAACTTGGGTTTATATATGATTTCTAAACTATAAGGGTTAAGAAATTATTACTAGAAGGCTCCCTCCTCGCGCGCGGGGGGAGGGGGGGGTGTGCCTGCGGACATGAATGTCGTCCCGAAAATCCTAGTTCGGACAAGTCTAGTTGTGCTATTTTCGGCCCAAAATAATTTATTTTATTTAATCATGTTATATTTAAAATAACACATTAATTTAAAATACATACAACACATTAATTATACAAAATTAATCATACACACATTAAATAAACCATACACATTAATTCATTAAAAGAAAAACAAAAAAAAAAAAGAAAGAAAGACCAATCAGGTGCCGCCACTTGGCGGCACCTGTTTTAAAGAGGACACGCGCCCCTCTTTATTCCTCAAAACGCAACGCGCGCAGCGGGCGGGGCTGCGGGCTCCGCCCAGCCCGCGGCCCCGCCCGTTCCGCCCCGAGCCCCGGCCGTCTCCAGCAGTTTCTCCCTCCCAGCCCGAGCCCGCCCCGAGCCCTCCAGCCACTGCTGGAGATGGCCTAAGAGATTAATTGTAAGTGACAAATCCGAAGAACATTTTTGTATTACCCCATACGTGAGGTGAATTTTTATAATTAGACCTTATTTCAGGATATTCGTAATTTACCCTATAAAATAAAAGCATAACTTGAAAAAGAGAATATATTCATTTTCGTCGTCGTCCTCATCATCATCAACATCATCAGTGCCGTCATCACCACGAGGTTAAGAAGGGAGTTTGCACAAGCAAATGGATAGTCAGTTACAAAAGCTATACTCAGAAAAATAAATTGAAAATGGGAAAGTTCGAGGAGAATGCTTTGGTGGGCATATTCGATGAATGAAAAGCAATAAAATTAATATTATTATTTATTTTGTATTTGATCATTCTAAGTACTTACATGAGTTAATAACGTTACATAAAAATATAGAAACACATCATTCTACTCTTTGTTTACGTATAATGTAAAAAATAATATCATTCATTTTGTCATTTTCATAACTACATAATTAAAATGATTATTGTTTATACATGATTCGACGCACAATAGTATATTATTTTGAAAGCATTTTGAACGTGAAGAAGGTGTGGGAGCTAGCTATCTCCTTTTTGATTAATTGTTTTTCGTGATTTATATAGTATTAAAAAAAATTAAGTTTTTTATATTCAATCCAAACGAAATTTCAGATACTATAAACACATACAAAAAGAAAAAAGAATTTTTGGAACGATCCAACAAAAAATCAAAACGCGAAATATGTTGAAGTTATATGCAAAAGAACCCTAATATCTATTTGCAGTTCGAATTAAATAAGTCAATAATCATTGTGTCATCACATGCTTCAACAAGTTGGGGTATTTTCATGTAAATTAAGAATGAAAATGGATTACTTTTTCATGTGAATTAATTTTGTAATATTGACTTTTCAACCAACGAGAGGGCGTTAATTGAAAGTTTGTATTGGAGTCAAGAACAGCCAAAAATCATAGTGCAATCTCGAAGAAATAAAAGGCCAATTTGTGTTTTTTTCAATTCCCTCAAACGAACTTCTTGTGGGATTTGGTGGGTGAAGTGAGTGGCAAATCTCTTTTTTTTTTTTTTTGTTCCTCTTTTAACTTTTGAGATTGTCACAATATGCAACCCACATTTGATTTGAGTTCATCTACACGTAGATTTCCATTCAAGGAAGAACGTATATTTTCCATTCAAGGAATGCTTTTTTTCAATGATTGTCTCCTTATTGTTCAAGTATTTTGTTTTGGGAAGAGAATATGAATTGAGCAATTTCCTCGATCATTCTGTAAATACGCAAGTTTTGGGTTTGTTGGCCTAAGTGGCGCTTCATTCAAGTTTATTTCTCGATTGGCAAATTGCGCAACCCATAATTTTGTCGCTTGGGCGTTTCCTTGTATTTCATCTTTATGTCTCTCTCAGAATTATTTACATATTACTGTATTTTGTGACGAAGGTTACCCTTTTGAAAACTGATTAACTTTCATATAATATTATGAATTTGTTATTTAAAAAAAATGGATTGAATGTATTAATTATAATTTTTAAGGTAGTGCATCCTAAAAAGGCGATTTGAAGCCGGAACAAACTAGTAATTTATATGGTCACACAATATCAACATTATAATTATTATAAGAGAATTGCAAGAAACAAAATCATATGAGAGAAACTCTCGAAATTAAACATATCAAATAATTAACTTGTCAAAGTTAGTTCACAGTCCCAACTAAACAGCCAATAATGAGCAAAACAATAAAAACGGCAAAATTCAAAAATTAACCTAGTTTAAAGTACTAAATGAAATAATTCCAATATTTGGCCCGTGATCGATTCAAATCGGCTTCCTTAACAACTCGTCAATATTACAAAAATAACAAAAAAACGTAAAATTGAAAGGAAAAGTGAAGAAATTTGAGGATGAAAATGTGGCCAATCGAAGTCTCTCCGCCATGACGTAAATAACCTTTTGCATTAGGGTCTTATGCGCGATTCTGACAACCCCAACAAAAGTTACGTACAAAAATAAGAAATGTGCGAAAAAGAGTCCAATTCGAAAAGAAGTTTTGACTAATCTCTATTTTTAATTATTATGAATTTGGAGTAAATAGTAAATTGATATGTACCAAATCATAATTTTCTTCTGAGTTAGTAATATATTATTATCAAATTGTGTTTTAGCATATGCTAGTATGCCATTTCAGCACGTGGATCAAAATCATACAATTAAATTTTATTTAACTATTTGACTAAGCCAAATTAAACATTAGTCGTAGAAAAGTTTCATACGGGGCAGTGTTTTCATATTTTTCATTGGGTAAATATCATTTTTGGTCCCTCTTATCATTAACTTTTTATAGAGTGGTCCCTCTTATATTTTTTTTCCCACTTTAGTCCCTACTATGAATTATTTATTTCACTTTAGTCCCTACTATGAATTATGTGTTTCACTTTAGTCCTTATCAGGTGGTTCTGACAACACGTGACATGCGTATGAATATTTTTAGGGCATTTTCGTCCGTTCGCTATTGAGACCATTTGAGATATTGTTTAATTGGTGAACAATTTTGGTGTTTGAAGAAAATTTTGGGAGAAAACTTTAGTTTGGTACGAAATGGACGATTAAGCTGGACTGGAATGAAAGCCTAGTTTGAAAGAGGTTAAATATTTAGTTTTCTTTTCAAATTATTAGAAAGACGAAAACATCCATGTTAGTTTACTTGAAATGACGAAATTGCCCTTATGAGCGTATCACATGTTATCGGAACCGCCTTTAAACACCTGAAAATGACTAAAGTGAAACAAATAATACATAGTAGGGACTAAACTAAAAAAAAAAACATAAGAAGAACCACTCTATAAAAAGTTAATGATAAGAGGGACAAAATATGGTGTTTACCCTTTTTCATTTGCATTATGTTTGCCTTTTGGATTTTAAGGAATAAAATGCGAAAGGAAAATATTATTCATGTCGCTTATCTAAAAAATATAATTATTTGTGATTGGTTCGCAGACTAATTATGAGAGTGACCATATTATGTGCAAATACAATGCCATTATAAGTTGGACGTGGCCAAATCAAAATTGGACTAGTGTTCACAGAATCCAACTTATGACTCTGTTTTAGAACTCGAGTGGACCCTACTAGGGATTAATTGCAATATTTAAGAGAATGTTACTTTTACTAATTTAATAACTATATCCATTTTTTATATTAAATTGATATTAAATATTGTATTTAATATTTAATTCTTATTCCTTTTTTGTTTCAGTTTAAAATTTTATTTGTGCACACAATTTAATTTTCCTCTAAGATTTTGGAAATAACATGAACTGTAGAAATACTATATGAGGTATAGTCCTAAACAAGTCAGAATTGTAAATACGGCACATTACAGTTTCACATTTGAGAATTTCGAGTTAAATAGGATTAATTAGGAATTAATCGTGTGTATAAAAAGACTAATCATCTCTCTAGATATGTACTTATTTTACTGAATAATATAATATTTGCGTTTTGAAATTTCTACAAGCGAAGAGATTGCGACATCTTTATTTCGGCTACATTATCGATCATCATATATACGGTATGTATTTCGAATATGACCTACATATTTTGTTGATATAACTTAGTGTAGAAATTCACCAAAAAGAAATTACATACGTTTCAAAATTGAATTATGTATCCGATGTGTTAAACACTATAAATTGAAGGCCAACTGAGGGAGGTTGCATTTGGCGAGGTGAAAAATTGGACAAATTTGATTTAGCAAAAAATATATTTAGAAAAATGTTGGTGGAGGTAGTTGTGTTGATAAAGTTAGGGTAATTTAATTTGGGAAATTACTTATTAGTTCAATATACAAATAGTATGAAGATCTTCCATAAATTTTCCACTAGTGTTTAATTGGTGTGGTCGGATTTTTTTTTTTTTTTTTTGGTTTCTCAAGGGTTTAATCCCTTTCGAGGCGCGTCGGGCACATAAAGTGGGAACCTCTCCCAACAGGGATTCGAACCTGAGTCCGCTACTTTGTAGCGACTAGTCCCTTCCACTAGACCAATCACCTGTTGGTGGTGTGGTCGGATTGAGTCAGAACTAAGTTATCTTTTTTTTTCATTTTTGAATTACATATCAACCTTTTGTTTTATATATAGTTCCATAAATTTTCTAACCTCTATTTTTCCTGGTGGACGAATGTTGAATATATAATAAACAAAAGCAAGAAAAATAATTAGGATATTATCTAAATATACATGAAAATTTTAATTTAGTACATAATTGGTTTGGATAGACTCATCCACTAATTAAGCAAGTGCATTTAATTTGTCATGTGACTAGTCATTTTCATCGAAATAATATTCAATTAATGTGTAATATTTATCATATAATATTTTTAGATCTGACCAAATCTTAGATTTAACATTTATCTATATATATACTTGCCTCCGATTTTTTCTCTATGCCTCGCCTTCTCCGGTTTAATGTAAATCTTTGTTATGTTATCTAAACATGCATACATTATTATCATAATCTTCATATATATCTTAAAACGTGATTATCTTTAAAAATAATTACTCAGATTTATTGGGTATTCAATCTTAAGCTATATTTTTACGTATATATAATTTCGATTACTGATTAGCATTCGGTAATGCTGCATCAAACTCTGATCATTGTTGCACATTCTGGTGAGATTCATCATAAACTTTAACTCCTCTATATGTTAATTCGTCGTTCTTCTTGATTTTGAATATGTTCGAAATTTAAGGTGCGGTAAATCTTGGTTAATGTTAATTAGAAGATTTCATCTTGAAATCGTTTGATGATCGGTGTTTATTACATTTTTTGTTAGAAAATTTGAAGCATGTTTGTAAATGATAGCTAATTTTGATATGAAGTTGTTATTTTGTGTTTATCTAGCATTGAACATTTTATATATATATATATATATATATATATATAAAGCTGATTTATATAGGAGCAAATTAGGTTTATTAGGTGGAATATGCAGCCTCATGTTGCATCCAAGCCAAATTTAGATTCTTTGGGCCCTACACTACCCACACCTGAAAAGAGAAATATTCCTAATTTCCTATACGTTGTCTATTGAATTTTTTTTTTCTGGAAAATTTGATTGAATAGACTAAAAAATAAAAAAAGATTTGTGAATATGTGGGACCAGTTAAAATTTCTTCTGGAATGTTGAGATCTCAGGGTAACAAATAGGAGTTATAAAATATTAAAACCTTCAGTTTAAAAAAATTTAAAGTTTTGTATTCCTGAATCAAATAAATGAAATAAAACCCTATTATTTTTTCCAAAAGTGGTGAAGACAAATTAGGAAAAAATGTGTGCCAAAATATATTGACTGTTGAGTTGAACTACCCAACTAACAAAATCTAGAAAAGTTGAGCGATAAGGATATGGAGTCAACATTTTGGCATTCTAAAATGGAAAAAAAAAACCAAAAGGAGAAGAAAGAAAAGTTAAAAGCCAACACTTATAGAGAAAAGTAAAAAGATAGTATCAATATATCATTACTCGCAATTGGAGCACATCACAAGTTATAGCCTCCCCCTTAAGGTCAAAATCACATAATGGGATTCCTTTATTTATTGTTAAGATGTTGATAATAACAATATATTTAATAGCATAATTTAAATCCATGTTTAGGCAACGCCTTTTGATGTCATAATTTGTTTTAATATTTATTTGTACATATATAGGTAAGTTCATATTTGCAAAATTTATACCAATGATAATTGGTTTAGTGAAAAGAAATAATCTCGATTATGTGCAATCTCAAGTTTAAATGTTACTTAATGTGTCTGAAACTTTTCGAAAGGTATTAAGCGGGACTTGAACAACCTTCGAAAATAAAAACAAAAATATTGCTATGCATACATTATGACAATACATTATGACAATAAGTACAATATAGTGTGACACAAATGCAATATATCATAATATATGGTAGTAAATCTTTAATCTTTATTTTCATATCCAAATTTTGTTATTCTGACGTCATCTTCTTATCCATTTCTTTCATTAATTAGGTCATCATTAAGCTAGGCTAGTAGTAGTTAATGTAATCTCATCTCTTTCCTAATTATCTCTTACCTTTTTTAGTAAAAAAATCTGTATTTTATTTTTAGATTATACCGAATAACTAATTATTTGAACATTGAATATATCGATATAATCTAAAAGCACTTAAAATACAGTTTCACCCCTTAAAAAAAATACTAATATTAGATAATAATTGCACCACTCACACACATTAGTACCACAAGTGATATTATTTATCAATTTAAATAATAGAATGAGTAAAAAATTGAACACCTTTCCCCCTCTATAAATACATGCAGATTTGTGCACATATATAGCAACAAAAAAACTCCCAAAAAATCGTAACTGATCCTCATATATATTTTGTTTTGTGTTTTCTTCCCTTAGTTTTAAGCAGTGATGACGGGGGTTGATCAATATACCCGGCAGGTGAACTTTGAGCCTCCGCGGAGCTTTGGAACCATATTGAAATCCCGGATCAAAGAAACTTTCTTTCCCGACGATCCTTTTTCACAATTGAAAAAGGAACCATTGCCTCGTCGAACAATAAAAACGATACAATATTTCATCCCTATTTGCGAATGGCTTCCCAAATATCATTTGGGTTTTTTCAAGTACGATCTTCTTGCCGGAATCACCATTGCCAGTCTCGCCATCCCACAAGGAATCAGCTACGCGAATCTCGCTCAACTTCCTCCCATTATTGGTCTATGTAAGTTTATTGTCTATTTTTTCTTAAAAGAAAAAACTCATGTGTTACTTTTATTCTTGAAAATACTCTGGTGTGCAAAAGTTAAAGTCATTTATACGGAATTTTCGTGGCTACCTCCGCCATATTAGGGGGTTTTAGGGACACTTTTTATGCAAAAGTGTACCTAAAAGGTACCTAACATGATAGATGGTGGCTACCCAGAGAGTAGCCACGAATATTCCCATTTATACTCTTATGTAGAGATCGTGTTTTGATTCAATTGTTGCATATGTGAATATTGTTCGAAATTATATAATAAATGACCATTTTACCCTTCCAAACTAAATAAGCTTATAATATACAATATTATGTTATTGTAAACAATTGTAATTAATAACTCCCTTGTTTAGTCAGTGAATTGGCAATGTCTCATGTTCATTGAAGAATTGACAATATTCTTCCTAGTTATGTTGTGGTTTAATCGACTGGTCATGTCACACTATTATTAAAAGATTGGCAATATCATACGAGGGCATTGTTGTTATTTCGCAAGAAAGTTAACAATTAAATTACGGTGTGATGTTTCAAAAAAAAAAATTACGGTGTGATAAAAAAAAAACATAGCTTTTCTTTTTTATTCTTAATAAGAATTAGGTAATTAAAACATAGAGGATGTTTTTGCATTTCACTCTATATATATAAAATGGTATTGATGGTTTTGGTTCGTGTTTGTGATAGATTCGAGCTTTGTCCCACCGCTCGTGTACGCTGTTTTTGGGAGTTCGAAAAATCTTGCAGTAGGAACCGTGGCTGCATGTTCGTTGCTTATAGCAGAAACAATCGGAGAAAAAGTATCCCCAACTGAAAATCTACAACTCTATGTCGATCTAGTCTACACCGCCACTCTTTTTTCCGGTTTGCTACAGATTGCTCTCGGCATCTTAAGGTGACAAATACTACTAGTTTTTATTTTCCAAAATTAATTAATGTTCGAAAATGGTAATTATAATTTTATCTAATTCTTGAATTTCTTGTAATGTGCAGACTTGGTATTTTGGTGGATTTTCTATCACATTCAACAATTACAGGCTTTATGGGTGGGACGGCATTACTTATTTGCCTACAGCAAATGAAAGGGATGCTTGGTTTAAAGCATTTCACGCACAAAACAAGCGTCGTTGATGTTATTAAATCAATTTTTCATAATAGACGTGAGGTATTTGTTTCGTTTCAGTAATTTCATATTTACGTGTGAGCATTTGTTTCTAGTAAATATTTCTAACTCATTATAATTAAGTTGGAAAAGAATAAATTCAATAATTTTGATAAAGTAAACTTGTGATAATGAATCTTTATGTTGTTCTTGTACAATTTTTTAATTGAAATAGGAGTAATCCGTCACATGATATAAAATTCTAATGAAAAAGAAAGCCACTTATGTGGTTAAAGTGATAGTTTTTTTTTTGTTGGGTTGGGTACGACAACAATTGTTCTTGTGAGTCTGTGTAATTGATTCGTAGTGCTTTGGCTCATTGTTGTTATTTGCTATAGATTTTCGCACTATGATAAATACTTGGACCTGTGAATGATATCAGATTCTAAGTCACGGGATTGAAGACCGGTTGTTGGAGAGAGGATTTTGTCGAATCCTAACTTGTGTTATTTTACCGTATAATATGTGCAATATACATTATTGTGGTTGAATGCGTAATGTTTTTTATAAAAATTAAAATCGTGGTAATTCGAGGGCCAAACTTTAAATTTCAAATTGTAAAATGCCAAAATAATGTATTTATAAATGTAAAATGTCATTTACTCTAAACTAAATGCTAACAAACGTTTTTCCTTTTCCTCCATTTCAGTTGCATCTTATAGACTTAGATTAACCCAAATTATTTATTATCAAAAAAGAAAAGAATAAAGATTCAGCCCAAATTGATTTTCTCATGATTTATATTATTTACAGTGGAGGTGGGAATGCTTTGTTATTGGCATTATCTTCCTCACCTTTCTCCAGTTCACCAGATATGTGGTAAGTTAACTAAAACCCATACTATGAATTATCCAATTTTAGCTACAAAATACTAATTAATTTGTTCTGTTTATAATCGTATGTGAATTTGTAGAAGAAAAAGAAACCAAAGCTTTTCTGGGTTTCAGCCATAGGTCCTATGGTAGTTGTTCTCACTGGTTGCCTTTTCGCATACTTTGCTCATGCCGAAAGACATGGCATTGCTACTGTAAGTCCTCTGTTTTTACTTAACTTTATAATATTTGATTTTATTTCCGAAGGTTTACATTTAAATTCGTTGTATATAAGTTTTGAAAATTAATAATGCATTTTAGGTGGGTGATCTCAAAAAAGGGATCAATAAACTTTCGATTAACCGCTTAAACTTTGATTCCGAGTATTTATCTGCACCCATAAAAGCTGGACTCATCACTGCTTTGATTGCTCTCGCTGTAAGTAGAGTTATAATAATCAAAGAATTTGGAGAAGAATAGAGGGCTAAAACATGTCCCTTATGTGTTCGATGAAAATCCTGACAGGAAGGAATAGCTATTGGAAGAAGTTTTGCTATAGTAAAGAATGAACAAATTGATGGTAACAAAGAGATGATAGCTTTTGGAATGATGAACATTGTTGGATCTATCACTTCATGCTACTTAACCACTGGTAAAGAAATGGCGACACTTATCTATGATAATCGAGGGGATCGAATTGAACAAACGTTTAAAACTTTTGATGTTAATTTGTAGGTCCGTTTTCGAAAACTGCGATTAACTTCAATGCTGGATGCAAAACACCAATGGCTAACGTTGTGCAGTCAATGTGTATGCTGCTTGTACTTTTGTTCTTGGCCCCTTTGTTCAGTTACACTCCTCAAGTTGCTCTTTCAGCCATTATCATGTCAGCTATGTTGGGGTTGATCGAGTATGAGAAGGCCTATCATCTTTTTAAGACGGACAAATTTGATTTCGTCATTTGTATGTCTGCGTTTTTCGGTGTTTCTTTCATAAGCATGGACATGGGACTTATGATCTCGGTAAAAAAATCGATGAAAGATATTTTTTACTTTGTTATTGCTAAAGAAATTGTTTATATATCTCTAATGGAAGTTGTCGGTGTTTAGGTAGGACTGGCTTTAATTAGAGCAATGTTGTATATAGCAAGACCAGCTACTTGTAAGTTGGGGAACATACCCGACTCAAACTTGTATCGTGATATAGAGCAGTACCCAGTTGCAACTGCGACTCCAGGGATGCTAGTTTTACAGCTTGGTTCCCCTATATATTTTGCAAATGGAACTTACGTGAAAGAAAGGTTCGAGTTTTTTGAATTTCTTACATGCCCTTTTGATTGTTTTCCCGGTATTAGGCGAATTTCATGTAATTTTACGATTTGATGAGCAGGATTTTGAGATGGGTACGAGATGAACATGACGTGTCAAAATCTTCACACAATGACATTGAGTATATATTGCTGGAATTGGGAGGTTAGATATTCATCCAAGAAACTATATATTGGTTTCAAAATAAATTTCTTGAATATCAACCAAATTATTATAATTCGTAACAGGTGTGACATCAATTGACATCACGGGAGTGGAGTCGTTATTTGAAGTTCGACGAGCATTGGAAGCTCAAGGAATCAAGGTAAAACTTGTATGAATAATAAAACACACTAAATTTCAATCATCAGAAAATTTACGAATTTCCATCATTGCAGATGATATTAGTAAATCCTAGGCTTGATGTCATGGAGAAATTGATGGTCACGAAGTTTGTCGACAAAATTGGAAGAAATTCGATTTTCTTATCAATAGACGATGCCATTAGTGCCTGCAGATTTACACTTAAGAGTTCAAAGCGAGAAGTTGACGGTGAAAGGCTGGAGGATGTATAAAGGTGTAAATAGAGGAGGAGGTGTTGTATGTAAAATGTAAAATGAAATTATTTCCTTTTCTTTTATTAGACTTATGGATTTGATCCCCCTTTGAAAGAACAAAGGGATTTGGAGGACTATGAAGTTATCCATTGTGCTATGAATTTTAAGCTCTCAACAAAGAGAGAAGAAAATTTGATTATTTGGATGATGACTAGGACTACCATTTATTGCTTTTGTCATATTTACAAATGTTTCTTCTGCACATAAATAATCAAATTTTGAAGTAAAAACACTACATGTTCAAAAGAAACAACTTTAATACTATCACCTTGTATTAGATATTGAACAAGATGGCGAATAAGAAAACAGATAATAGAAATGTGAACTATAATAATCATAATATTACATTGACCCCTCAAAATCCTTTTTTTTTTTTCTTCTGAAAATGACTTCAAGGCTTAACATATGAGTTCATTATTGTCCCAAAATTGTGCTTTTTGGACTTTAGAAACACTCTCCAACACTTCAAAAGGAACAATGTCCCCTTTCACCACCACCATCTTTGTTTCCAAGTCTACTTGGTATGAACTCACTCCTGTGATTTATTGTAGATAATATTGAAAAATATATAAATTTTAAGGAACAAATTAATAGTGATTAGAAAAAATTAATTTACCACAATGCGGAATAATTAATTACTCGTAATATGAATACCTTCCAACTTGGAAATGTGTTTCTCTACTTTTCTTGCGCAGCCATTACAGTGCATAGATACCCTCATCACCACCATCTGCACATATAGGCTAAACTAAATTTAATTTCTAATTTTTTTCACAAAGAATGCTGTTAAAAACACTCAAAATTTTCCTTTTTTCTTTTCTTTTAAGTAAAATGTACGAAAAAGTTAGAAGTAGAATATTTGCAAACTAAATAAAGAAGAAAACTCTAAAACCCAATTTGGTTTGGGTTTTGGCTCGGTCTCGCGAAAGTGAGCCAAAACATAACCAAACCAAATGAAGGTTTTTCAACTTCAAACCTATAAACGACAATGATTTAACCTAGACCATCTTTTTTTATTTTTTTTTTACTTTCTATAAAAGACATTGATTTGACATCTACCACCTACGTTTTCCTCAAAATACAACATACAAATTCAATCAAAATGTTTCAACGAAACCGCCCAAAACGTGAGCACCAACAAATCAATTACCTTTGGTTTTAACTGAAAGGCAAGAGTGGGGGGTCCAGCAATAACATCCTTGAGCTTCATTGATGATGAAGATGATGAAGAATCATTAATGAGTGGCTTTTTTTCATCATTATAGGAGAAATTTTTACTAGTATTTCTGAAGCAGAGACAAGAAGAAGAAGAAGTTGAGTCAGCTGTAGTGACAGCAGGAGATAAACAGAAACGGCTAAGTGCTCTGCCACAACTCAGCTTCCTCATTGCATTTGCAGTTAGCCCCTTTTTCCCCTTTTTTCTTGCACTGCCAAATGCTTTTAAGGAGTATGTTTCTTGACTCATTGTCATTAAATATACTTATATATATATTTATATTTTGCTTTTGTTTTGGTTTTTGTTTTTTAGCTAGCTCAAATGCTAACACATGTGTATTCAACTATTCATGTAGTGAAAGTATTTCTTCTTCATATTTTTTTTTTTAAATTGCAAATCCAAAATAATACTTAGAGATTGTTGCGGTTAGATTTCATAAAAGAGGAATCTAACTTGATATACTTAATATTTTTCACCATTTAAACAAGTCGAATTTATTTTTTGTCACCAAGTGAATGGTCTGACTGGTCCATACGATATAGCGAATTAAGATTTGAATTCATGTTGGGAAAGATTCTCACTTAATGTGTTCGATTTATATTGAAATTGATTTAACAGTCTTGAAAAACAAACGCGCAAAAAAAAAAAAAAAAAAAATAAAAACTTTTTGTCTTAAGTAGCATTAGTTATGGAAAACTCAATTTGGTCCCAATATATTGCATCCATTTTGCCTTAATATTTCTCAGTTCTTAAGTGTTGAGTTTCAAAACTAGCTCTATTAAAATAAAAGACGCAACTCACATGTCCCTCAAAAACCACACTGAAACTAAATTCAAACATTTCATAATTTCAAATTAATTTTTTAAGTAAGTAATTTAAAATAATTTTCGTTCCAATAGAATGCCTTGTTTTATGGCCTGTAACTTCCAAGATAATTACAAAAATTCACCAACAAGTGATTGGTCTAATTGAATAGACTAGTCACTGCAAAGTAATGGATTCAGGTTCGAATCTCTATTGAGAAAAATACCCACTTAATATGTCCAACCTGGCTCCAAAGAAATTAAACTGTTATAAAACCTAAAAAATTAATTACAAAAACTCCATTGAACATATTTTAATTTTCGACACTCTCTTGTGTGAAATGATATGGTATTAGAGCCGTCGAGTCAATATAATTGTCGGGAATCCCAAGAGTTTAACCTTAAAAAATAAATGAAGCTTATGCAAGAAATGTAGTCAAATGCGCATTTACCTAGGAAGAAGGTAATTAATTTAAATTAAGTTGCTCCTGTCATGTGAGATTCGTCATGTGTACAATTTGAGGCACTCGTATTACAAGATAAGCTGCTAAGTTCAAGTTGGTAAATATTGAAAAACTAAAATTTGCAAATATATATTTTGAGTAAAAATAAAATACAAATTAGGTTACGGAAAAAGAAGCCATGTACTCCCTCCGTTTTTGTTATTTGTAGGCAAAAAAAAAAAAATTTGTTTACTTTTATTCATTGTTTTAAGAGTTCAATGTAAAATTAATTTCTTTTCCTACCATTTTTATCCTTCTTGTTTATGGTTGTAATTAAGGTTGTGAGTATTTGGTTGAAAGGGTGTTTTGGGGTTTTTTTTCTTAAAAAAGTGACTATTTATTATATTTATTAATCTTTGTGCAATCTTCCAAAATAACAAATAAAAAAAGGGAAAACGTAGTTTGAAGTTAAACTGCAAAGGCAACATGTATTCATTCTATTTAGATTATGTGATATATATCTATATATAATGTAAATTACTATAAATAAAGTGGACAATGGACAATTTATTAGAGGTTTTGAATCTATTCTTTTGTAATTCATGTTGAAGCATATGCTCGAGGATAGATGCAAAGATCTCAATCGTTTGTTAGAAAGACAAGATTTAGTGATCTATTGTCGAATTCATTTCAATTTCAAGAGCTCAACTCGAATAACATGAAAGTCAACCGTATTCCGGAAAGCCTTCACCAAACTCGTTTTTGAAATTTTTATTCTATAATTTCCCAAAATGTGATTATATTCGGTACATGAAATATTCCACTCATCCACTTTCATCATAAATTAGGCGTACGCTCGTCTATTGTGCTTAGCCTTCAATTTGCCTAATTTTTTTTGCCGCCTAATAACATGCACAAAATCCCCTATGTATGAAAAACATTCACCAGACTCCCCTCCAAATTTTTTATTTCATAAATCTGCGGGTACCCCATTACGAATTTCCTACACGAAATCCCCTTCTCTTTCAAGGGTAAAACATACATATTAATGATAAACTAATGCCAAAATACAACTGGCCTAGTGAAAATAACTAGTCACTATAAAGTAATGAACTCATGTTCGAATTTCTATTGGGAGAGATTCTCACTTAATATATCCGACGCGCCTCGAAATGGATTAAAACCCCTGGGAGGATGAAAAAAACCAAAAACCTTAGTACTAAAATGTAGTATGGGAGAGTGTGTTTGTGATGCAGGAGCATTCGAGACAATCTATCTTTTTTATTAGTTTTTCTTGATGATTATGCTTTTTATTTTTTGTGATAAGTTTCTATTGGAGTGTAGAAGTTATTCTCTTAAGAATTTATGGGTGCTTATTTCTCGTATTCTTGTAGCAAATCTATCCGATGGAACATAATAATCGCTATTAAATTTATGAAATTAAATTTCTAAAGAAGTTTGATGAAGATGTTCTATTCGCCCAATAAATTATCCCGTCCCACCAATAAGACTCTAATTACATAATTTAAATATAAACAATAATGTTTAGCACAAATTTCTATCATCATCATCACGTGGAGGTAGGCCACTAAATTGCTAATAGCCTAGCTAAGCCTAAGAATAATGGATAAGGATTTAAATTATTTTCTTCCTACAGTGTATTGTCATGTCTATATGCCTTGGAAATTTGTCTTCACCTTGACTAAAATACACTAATTATTGCTGGTGAGGCCCATAGAAATTGGAAGAATATCAATTATTGATAAAGAGTTAGAATTTCAAACTATTTTTTCATGCATGTGATCATCATTATATATGTTTTTTTGGGTGATGCACATGAAATTTGCTAGCTAAGAATCACTAACTTTTCTTCCTAGCTATAGCTATAATGCACATGTAATGCACATGAATCCAACATTTATAGTTGTATAATTAGAAGGATTTTAATTGAAATTGAAGACTGGGAAAAGCAGTCATAATACTGGATTTGTTTGGTGCAGGTAGAAAAATAGTTATTTAAATACTTACGAATCTATGCAAGATTGTAGCTTTAAATTCGAATTGAATGTATCGAAATTGTGCACAATGTAAATATTGTTGGATTTTATGGGTATTAACCCAATTGGATTGAGCCCAATTGGAATTAAGCCTATAAAATGAGGAATGAATGAAGCTAGAAGAATGAAAAATGCCTTCATCCCACATGGAGGAAAGTAAGAAGTTTTTTGTCATTTATAATGCAAAAAAATGTACAAGGGCAGGGCCCCTTGGGGGTACCAAGTTTTATGAGGGGAGAAGACGTAGATGACAATGGTTTCCCACGCGCGCGCCGCCGCCGTCCGACCGACTCGACTCGGTCCGGTTTGGGTTTGGATTGGGCTTGGGCCTCAACATAACATTATTCTTTTTGGACAAAATTTATTTAATTTTTTAGCCCAAAATTAAAAGCCCATACCAGATTGACCCGAACAAAGATACGCGCGGCTGACCCGTTTTGCTCCAAAAAGATCCGCGCGCTTATTGTGGCAACGGTTCGGTTTGAACCGAACCGATTCGCACCCATTCGGATTGAACCATCTCTACTGGTTTAATCCGAATGGTCATGTCCTTCCAAAAACACCCCTTCTGCAGCTATAAATAGGAGGAGAATCTGGCCAATTCTCTCATCCCGTTTTCTAGCAACCTAAAGCAGAATCCTATTCTTTCTTCTATATTCTTCTCTTCTTTTTCTCTTCTCAAGTATCTTATTTGTTAAAGTTCGCTGTGGACTTATTCTTAGTGCAAAGAAACAAGTATCCGACCGTTGAATCTTGGGAGACCACTGGGACGAACTGTTGCACCTTTGACAGCCCAGAAATATTGTCTTAAGGATATTGCATTTGCAAGCCTCGGTCGATTTTACGGTTCAGAATTATTTCAGTAAGTACGCTGTTATTAAATTCTGATTTTGTTTGTTCTGCGAGAATAAACTATACTAAGGTTTATAATTTGAGTTAATTATAAATAATTATTCTGTTTCCAAGAAACTTGTATAGCTCGATCCACTATGGAATCAGAGTTTATAGCTTTGGATAAAGCTGGAGAAGAAGCTGAGTGGCTTCATAACTTTCTGGAAGATATTCCACTATGGCCGAAACCTGTGTCGGCTATATGTATTCATTGTGATAATCAGGCGGCATTACATAGAGCTCATAACTTTATGTATAATGGTAAATCACGACACATTCGTCGTCGACATAATACCGTAAGACATTTACTCTCAAATGGAATAATTTCCATTGACTTTGTGAAATCAAAAGATAACCTCGCGGATCCGTTTACTAAAGGTTTATCTGGTGAGAGAGTAGAATGTGCGTCGAGGGGAATGGGCTTAAAAGCCTAAAATATAACTAAGTTACCTTGTACGGAAACCTAACTTGGCGACTGGAGATCCCACGGACCAGGTTCAATAGGACAACCAGTCTTGGTTAACTTAAAAAGTGGAGCACTTTAGAGTCCAACTCTAGCTCATTCCTATGATGCAAAAAGTGCAACCTACAGCGTTTGATTAGGTTAAGCTTATGCTTTTAATGACGACTATATCTTGTCAAGAACAAGTGGAGTATAGTAGGATACTCTTAATAGATGCGGTCACCTATGTAAGTGTGAGCTGGGTCGGCTCGTTGAGAATTCTTATAAGGCTGGAATCCTCTAAAGCACTCGCAGAACCCAAGAATGTTCAGGGTCAAAACGAACACAACCGAGAACTCTTAACAAATCGGTTTAGTGCTGTGTTAAGTTTATTGTTTTGGTTTACATAAACAGCCGACAGTTCAAGATGTAATATTTCACTGATTGGCTAAGTAAATTCGATAAATTCTAACTAGGGAAGGTTCAAGATGGAATATTTCACCTATCTCGATGCAGTACTATTTCTAAAGAATATTTGACGCAAGATATGAAAATTAATTTCATTCATTTGTGGGGGATTGTTGGTGTAATTAAATTAGTTATAGTTAATTAAATTGAATTAGCCATATTAATTATTACACCTTAAATGAATAAAATGAGAAGAGAAGTTGAGTGTCTCTATCCCACATGGAAAAGAAGAAGAAAGTTGAGCTACACAATTGTTATAAAAAGGGCACCTAGCTTTCAAGTTGTAAGGCTTTTTGTAGGAGTGGGCCTAGAGTAATATCTGGGCCCAATAATTATTAAAGTCTAAATTTTTTTAATAAAGATCCTTGGGTGATCCGATTAGGATCCGCATGTGATCCAGTTAGGATCCACGTGTGATCCGAACAGGATCCGCATGTGATCCTAACAAGATCCGCGAGAACCACTTCTAGAAGGTCTGACAAGGATCCGTTCGCCCTTCCCAATTTTTAAATAAAAGGGTGTGTTTGATCGGATTTTGAACCGAACGGGTGGCACCCGTTCGGACCAAACCACTGTTTGGTTTAAATCCGAATAGTTGTGACCCTCCAGCAACACCCCTTCTTTTGCTATAAATAGGGGGAGAATCTGGCCAATTCTCCCATCTCATTTTCTAGCAATCAAAGCATAATCATATATTCTTCTCTATATTCTTTTTCCTCTCAAATTAAATATTCTATTTGTTAAAATTCGCTGTGGACTTGTTCTTAGTGCAAAGAAACAAGTATCCGACCGTTGAATCTTGGGAGACCACTGGGACGAACTGTTGCACCTTGACAGCCCAGAAATATTGTCTTAAGGATATTGCATTTGCAAGCCTCGGTCGATTTTACTGTTCAGAATTATTACAGTAAGTACACTGTTATTAAATTCTGATTTTGTTTGTTCTGCGAGAATAAATTTATCTGACTCAAAGGCTAATCTAAAACCTTTCTTAGATAGGACAGATCCAGAAATTAAATTCTTCCTAATGTCTGGGACATGAAGAACTTCATTGAGAGTAACATCTTTTCCTGAGGTGAATTTGAGAACCACTGTGCCTTGTCCCTCCACCATGGAGTGAGCATTATTTCCCATGTACAGCTTCTCTTCATGATCAAACTTCTTGTATGAAGTGAACATGTTTATGTCAGAGCAAATGTGACGGGTAGCTCCAGTATCCACCCACCAGCCTTTCGATTCACTTGTCAGGAATGCTTCAGCAACTGCAGATAAATGCATGTTATCGATGTCAGATGGAGCTAGGTTGATGCTAACATTTGCTTCATCCTTTGGCTGAGCACGACTACGACAATCCTTTGCAAGGTGTCCATTTTTTCCACATGTGAAGCAAGCTCCATTGAACTTTCGCTTCTTGTTACCCTTTTGTCCTTTGTTGGAGGTATTGGCTTTACGCTTCTTGCTTTTCTTTGAGCCTTCTACGACATGAACCTTAGCTCCTCCGAGCTGAGGCATAGCCACATAGTTACTGCTGCCTTTGTCAGTATACCGATTGTTTTCTTCGGTTTTCAGATATTCTGTGAGATCTTGCAAATTCCACTTTGCAACAGATTTCTTGTGCCTCAAGTGATGCTTGAACCCCGTCCAACCAGGAGGAAGCTTGCCAATGATACAAGCAACCAGATAGGACTCGCTAAGTTCATGTCCTTCGGCCAAGATGTCGTGAATCATATTCTGGAGTTCTTCCACTTGTTCATTCACAGTTTTACTGTCAACCATTCGATAAAATTGGAATTTATCCACCACGAATTTTCTGTAGCCCGCATCTTCAGTCTTAAACTTTTTGATTAAACCTTCCCACAAGAGTTTACTAGTCTTAAATTGACTATAAATCTTGTACAAAGATTCATCCAAATAGCTAAGAATGTAGTTTCGGCACATAAAATCCGAGTTACTCCAAGCTTTTATCACTAGTGCCATTTCTTCAAGATCCTCCGGACTGGCTCCCTCCTTTGGCTTAGGTACCTCCTCAGTGAGAAATCTAGCCATGCTCAAGGATGTGATGTAAAAGTACATCTTATTTTGCCACGTTCCAAAGTCAGTCCCTTTGAACTTGAATGGTGGTATTGCCGGCGGAGCAGCAACTTTTGGCGTTTCAACCATTTCAGTGTTTGATGCCATCTACACAGATGAATTAAACAGATTAAAGATATTGTCTTAAGGATATTGCATTTGCAAGCCTCGGTCGATTTTACGGTTCAGAATTATTTCAGTAAGTACGCTGTTATTAAATTCTGATTTTTCTGCGAGAATAAACTATACTAAGGTTTATAATTTGAGTTAATTATAAATAATTATTCTGTTAGAATAATTTACTATAGTTTTATAATATAAAGTATTTCATAATATTTTATAATTCACTATAGTACTTAGAAATATAAAATATTCTATAATATTTTATATACAAATATTGTTTTAAACATTATTTAACAACAAATATAATGTAAATACATAATGTGATTGAGTACGTAACAATCTTATTAGAATGATAGAAAACGTGTGTAAATATGCTTGTTTTGATATTGAGTGGTTTAGAACCAAAACTAGAATTAAATTTTTATTTGGTTATGTAAGATTGGTTTAAATTAATGGGAAAAATATAAAATTGAGTCAAGGGAATGAACTAAGGTCATTTCCAATCGAGCCCGCAACCGGACATGAAAGAGAAGGGTTGCCGGCGGTGCTTGGTTGGAAATGGCAAAAGGCATGAGAGGGAGCAAGCCATGCAGGCACCTCGGGCTGGCAGGAGACCTGTTGGGCAACGCGCCCAACAGTCTCAAATTCTCAAGTAGCAGCCACCCATTGTTTTTTTTTTTTTTTTAACATTTTTTTAGTTTAGTTTTTGTCTTGCACTTTTTTTTTTTCTTGTGTGTGGATTATGTCTTGCACACTGAATTGATAACGTCTTTTTTTTGGTTAAATTTTTTGTTTAATTTATTAAATTGTAAATATTAGTTTAAATTATTTTAAAAATTATAATAATTTTGTTTTTCATTTTGAATAACATTGTATTTTTCTTTTTATTTTGTGTTAGATTTAATGACGTGATTAGTATAAACTTTGAAATTTAAAATTTCTATATTCCTAAAATTCATATAAATAAAATAATAAAATAAATTCGAACAATTTTTGGTTAGTTTTTATTTTTAAATCTTAAATTTTAAAAATAAGAAATATTAAATTATGATAACGAAACTACTAGTTAATTAGATTTTTTTTAAAAGATTTAATTTAAAAATACATCTGAAATATCACACAATATAACATTAATAATAAGTGTTGTTGTTTTTCATTAATTATGTTAGTCGTTGTTGTTTTTCGTTAATTATGGTTAGTCACTGTTGATTTTATTATTATTATGAATGCCTTAATTTTCATGATTGTGTAACTATTAAAAAAAATTATTATTATTATCATAATTATTACTAATAAGTGAGAGTGAGAAACATTTTGAAATTGAATTAAATGGAGGTTGATGCCCTTCAGTTGGAGATGAGTATTTAGGTGGGTCGTAAGGGCATGATGGCAAGGGCAAATGGGCAAAAAGGGGGTCAAAGAGGCAAGAGTCCATGAAATTCGGTTGGAGATGGCCTAATAAGTGGAATAATATAGGTAGAGTGCTATACCTATAACTATAACTCAAATAGAAGAAGCTGCACACACTTTATAGTATTATGCGGGTTCTGTCAATACGGAACTTTTTTCCAAAATAGCCTTCATAGCCAACATATTTTTCAATATGACTTTTGTTGAAAAATATTTCCCAAAATGTGTTTTTTTTACGATTCTTTTGAAAAATAAGACTTCTAAGTTCTAAGAATTATAGTTGTTAACTACGATTATAAGCAAAAGACACATTCTAAAAAATATACTTTTCAGCTAAAGCCATATTGAGAAATATGGTTAACTCCCAAATTATGCGTCCTCTCAACGCGAAACAAGCCCAAGTCGTTTCATTAAAATATGGTTAGCTCCCAAATTTAAGCACCACGATAATTGAGGATCATGGTTATTCAAGAAAATAAAATTAATATTAAATGTGTCTCCAACAAATAATGAGAAAATTGTATCCCAAGATTCAAGCATGCAGAGAATTAACCCATATGATATATGAAGAATAACCCTCTCCAATATACATTCGTTCAAGAATTACCATATGGTCGATCAAGAGCCCATTAGTGATTGTAATATGGGATGATATGAATCCAGCCCAATAAATACTGGGCTAACAAAAGAGTAGGCTTATGGCTCAATTCAACACTAACTGATCAGGACCTGCCCCTTGAACTAGTTTTTCGTTTTCTTTTTGTACATAAAAGTTTGAAGCTAGAAACATATTGGTAATTATTCACGTTTAAAGCAATTATTTATTGGTACTGCGTCCTCTTACTATTGCAATTAAATATTTACAATTTTTTTTTGGTTTTTAGCATTCTTAAACCTACCTTCAATTATGAAAGTTGTTGGTCATAAGTATCAAATGACTCGTTTCTTTAACAACTAAGTTTTTAAATGAGTTCGACACTCAATATGGTTTCAGAATTTCACTCTAAAATAGATCCAATTCCTAATAACACGAGCTAGATTTGCGTAAAATGTGTATAACTTACACATGAGGATGCGTCTTAAGTCATTAATATTAAATATTTGTGATATTTTTCTCTTTAGTAGCCTAAGCTTTTATACATGTAAAAGCAGGTTTTACATCTCAATTATATAAAATAAAAAAATCACAAGGTGCAAACCCCCCCCCCCCCCTCCCCTCTAGTATAGAACTGTTTCCCAGTAACGTTCACAATTCAAGAGCATCAAATTTGAGTTAACACACCATAATTTTAATTCGATTGATCTATACCCAAATCTAATAAGGGCATTTCCAATCCTAAACCATCAAATACTCATTTGAGAACATCAATTTTAAAAATAATTAAAATTAAGCCAAATTGATTCTAAAACAAAATTAAACACATTAAAAAATGCAATCAAATATAAAAATGAGACTAAAGTGTATATTACAATTAAAAAAAAAAAAACCCTCTTCCAACTTCCTCTCCGCCACCGTTCTCCCTCTCCAATTATCCAGTGACTTGAACATATAATTTTTTACCTTTTTTTCTTCTTCTGCCTCTCTTTTAGATTTCAGAATTAAATCTTTGTAACTTTCTTTTCTCTTTTCGTTTTAATTTTTCTATAATTTTTTTTAATTCAGATCTATATTTGCAATTGTAATTTTGTTGTTGAAAAGTGATGTTTAAATTATACAAAAAATTAACAACGGATTTTTCAAAAAAAATGTTCCCGTGGTTGAGTCTCATAGTGACTGTTGGAGTGTGAAAAGTTTCCTACCTAAATTTGAGGTCAAAAAGAATTTGCCCTATCTTTAATGACAAGATGTTGTTGACATCAATTTGATTACTGAAATAGTGTCTCTATTAGAGGCAGCTTATCTTTTTTTTATTTTTTATTTCAGTCCCTAAATTGAAAGTTGATGAAGACCTATATAGGATCTCAATTGAAGATGCCATTGGGGTGTAAAATATGATTACCGGTTCAAATTTCAATAGAAAAAATTAAATCGACTACTAAAAGCCGGCTGTCAAAGCAATTAGATGTAGCATAGTAGAATGTAGAGCGAGTCAGAAAATATAAATATACACTTTCATGCACATAAGTACATACCTCAAAGACAAAATCCTAGCATTTAGTTACACGAGTTTATTTAATAAAAGATTGTTTAACCTAATTCATTAAACATAAAAAAAAAAAAATCTTATCTCATTATTCTTGGAGCTCGGTTCAGCTCACACAGATAAACTAAAAAGTGAAAAAATAGATAAAAATCGAATTGTTTAAATGTGACTCTTTTTTATTTCTAATCAAATTAGCATTCAGATATTTCTATTTCCTAATGTATTCAATTCATAGTTTTTTTCTAATGTATCCGAAATATAATTAAAAAAAAATTAATATTCAGCTACGCCAACATGAAATAAAAACAAAATCAAAACTATTCTCATTTAAAAAAAAAACAAAATTTTGATCCTTGCGCCTGACATTTTTTCTTCTATTTTATCAAAAGAAAATTGAGTTGCTTTATATACCCCTTTTCTGGTGAGAGTTTGTGGTTCAATTTATCTTCTTCTTTCATTTCCACCCCAATACAATACAAACAAAACCCTACTCCCCAAAACCACACAATTTAATTCTACCCAGATCAACAATCATCAATGAGAAACCGAACCCACAACGTAATCCAATACGAAGACAATGATTCCGATGAAGACGAAGAAAACCCAGATCAAAACAAGTTCTCCCAAAACGGTTACTTCTACAATTACGACGACTCCACAAAAAGGCATCCAAAGAAGAGAAAGCTCGAATCTTTCGTCTCCAACAACGATATAAATCCTCCTCGAAACGATATTTGGACCGAAGAGGAAAGCTTTCTTCTTTTAGAAGTTTGGGGAGAGAGGTATATGGAATTAGGTAGAAGGAGTTTAAGAACAGAAGATTGGGCCGAAGTGACCGAAAAAGTTTTGGAAATGAGCGGAGTAGAGAGAACTGAACTAGAGTGTAGAAATCAATTGGAATCCCTGAAGAACAAGTATAAAAAAGAAAGGGCTAAAGTCGAAAGTGGGCAGGGGAGTAAATGGGTTTTCTTCAAGAAAATGGATGTGTTGTTGAACACAAGGACACGTGGGCATTGTGGGTTGGGATGTGGGGTCGATTCTGGTGAGTACGTGTTTATGAATCCAAGAGTGTATTTGGACAGGGCTAATGTGTTGGATGAGATGAGGGATAGTCCTGTGGAATCGGATGAGGATGATGAGGAGGAAGTCGAGGAGGAAGAGGATGGGGAATCGGCTAAATTGCTGGCGGAGTCGATTCAGAGGTTTGGAGATATATATGAGAAGATTGAGGAGAGTAAGAGGAAGCAAATGGCGGAGTTGGAGAAGATGAAACAGGATTTTCAGAGGGATGTGGAGCTGCAGAAGAAGCAAATTGTTGAGAGAGCACAAGCTGAAATTGCTAAGATAAGGGAACTGGATGATGATGTTGATGAGGATGATGATAATACTGATACTTCTGTGGATAATCTCGGAGATTGATGCAGGTAGTTTTAGTTCATTGATTGCCTATGTGAATTAATTGAATTTAAGATTGTTTTGGATAAGCTTTCAGTCCTTTTGTTCCATTGATTGATGATTTGATTCTCTTGGTTGCTCTTATTTTATTGCACATACTTATCTGATTATGGTTGTGTATCATGTTAAAAAAAGTTTATATCAAATGATGGTTATTGAGCTAGTTTGCGAACTGGTCATATATGGCCCGTAACGATTTGTTTTGAGTGTATTCTTGTAGTATACAGTTGTAAATTGTAATGGTTAAATTTCCAAACTCTAAGTTTCATATTTATAGGCTTGGTTCTTGAATGAGCAAGTATATTCATTTAGGCCATAATGTAAGTAGAGGAACTTTTGTAGGCTCTGTGGGATTGGGGTTGGATTAGATTAAATGTCGTGTTAAGGATATCAATGTAGCATTTGGTAGATTGGATTGGCTATTATAAGATTTGATGATGAGGAGAATTCGGAGTTATTTTTTTAGTGATACACTAAAGAGGGCAACCTTGTAAATTCGTCCGAAATGTGAGGTTATAAATGTCACTCCAACGATTTATCATAGTCCAGTTTAGCTTATCCACCCGTGACCGGGTGAATTATATTTTAGCCCCATTACCGGGGTGCAAGGATGTAACCCGTTGGACTCGCTGTGTTGGTTGTGCTACCTAAACAGCATATTAGCATATCGATACTCCACATTAGCCCCTACCAAACGGCCCCTTATATGATTAGGGCATTCCCGTTATTTGAATTTTGGATCGATTTAATCTATATCTATCAGTCAGTATTCTACCTAAAAGATCCTTAAGTTTAATACTTCATGAATATGACTTGATCAAGCCAGAGGTATCAGATAATTCTACTTGTTAAAGAATAATCTTGAACACTTTTATTTAACTTGCTCTATGTTTTACTCATTAATTACTATTGGATTAGTTTTGGATGCTGGCATGCTAAAGATGGGAGCTAGAACTTGTGGCAGCATCAGCAAGACGGTAATGCAGGAGCTGGGAGGGGGCTCGTCTACGAGCTTGCCGCAGAAGGAACTTTGTATTTTGCATGCATTAGTGATTTTAATTGCGAATGCTATGGGGTCCTGCAATTCAGAATAATCCATGTTTGTGATAACATAGGTTGTTTCAGTTGTCGGAATGTAGTTTGTATTTTCTTTTTCTTTTTAATGTAATTGTATCTTTCTTGAAGTATTGGTGCTATCTACTCTGTTGCATTCATATTTACTTTTGTATAGAGTGAATAGCAAATTAACTCCCTGTGTTATTCTAAATAGGCAATTTAACTCCCTGTGATAAGTAAAAAGGCAAAATACCTCCCTGTGATATCCTAAATAGGCAATTTAACTCCCTGTGATGAGAAAAATGGCAAAATGCCTCCCCGTGTTTTTATAAAAGAAGCACTCTGTCTCCCTCTAAATTGCTCATTTATTCATATCACAGGGAGTTAAATTGCTCATTATTTCATTTCACATGGAGGTAAATTATCTATTTTTATATCACAGAGAGGTAAATTGCTCATTATTCATTTCACAAGGAGTTAAATTGCCTATTTTTATTTTACAGGGAGGTAAATTGCCCATTAGATATATTACAGGGAGCTAACTTGAAAAAAAACCCTTTTGTATATTTTGGGGTGAGGATGGAGGAGCTCTCGGAATCATTTCGTATCTTGGAGATTGTATTAGTGTTTTAAAGTGACAATAAATTGCTTTTTGCAAGGTTGTGTTCCCTTTTTTGAGAAAAGCAGCATAAAATATTGTCAGGACCTGCTTATTTTAAGCAGAAAATGGGAGATAGTAGTTCTTAATTATTATTATTATTATTATTATTATTATTATTATTTTTTTTTTTTGATAGGGATCAAGTAAACAAAACTAATTCTCATTTAAAAACTAATGGGAGAATCACACAAATTACTCATGAGATTTAGTGTAATCATACAAACTATCTTTTATGCTTGAGAAATTACACAAATTATCTTGAAACTAACGTCCATTAAAAAAATTAATGAAATTGTTGAGAGTATCAAAATGCTCTATTTTTTTTAATGAAATTACATGTAAAAAAATCAAAAACCTAATAGGTGATCTCTATGACTACATTCAACGTCATTAGTAATCTAAGTAATCCTTTTAATGATTAATATTAATTTTATTAATATTAATAAACTTAAAATTCGTCTAAATAATTGAACCAAAAATATAAAAATGTGACAAATGATCACAACTTGAAAATAGAATCACCTAAAAATGTATCTAAGAACACTTCTTTTATTTGTAAATCCAGATTATAACATTCAATAATGATTATGATTATCTAAAAAAAGTTAATTATGTTGATGAAGTTGTAGTTTTGACTTTTGAGACAAAGTCGAGTTCTCAAGATCAAGAGGTCTTAGGTTCATTTCTCACTGCAGAAGTAGTATATGTAATTTATTTATCTGTATACTTTTTTTTTATTTGTCGTTTTGAAAAATTCCACACGAATTAAAGAATGTAAAATTTTTAGATAAAAATTTCAAAATACCCTTTTAATCAAATAATTTTAGCATTAGTTAGCATTAACGACAAATATTAGTAAAAAGGGTAAAATTTGTAAAATAACATTAATTTAACATTGAAATCCTAAAGCAACGAACAAAAGTTAACAATTTTTTTTTTCCAAAAGCGATAAATGAGTATTTGATGAAATGATTAATACATTAACAATTTTCTCTTCATTGGGCTTTGGTCCGCCAATATGACGCGTCGTAAACTGAATTTTTTAAGCCCAAAATAATTTCAATTAAGAGTTCCAAGCCAACATTTGCTCAAATCACAAAGCCCTTCCCCCCGCGCATTCTATACCCACACACTTTGCATTTTGGCGCCAATTCTTCTACATACTCAGTTTACACCCCAAATTCCGATTACGGATTTCAAAAAATGCAGCGGCAGAAATCAATTCTCTCGTTCCTGAAGAAATCAGAGGCCTCCGGTGGGGGCAAATCGGCCATTCGCGATGTTCCAGATGAAGAAATCAAAGGTACCGATACTCCACCTGAGAAGGTGCCTCGTCAGATCATGGCCGGCAAAGAACCTTCGCTGTTCTCCAGCATTAAGCACAAGTTTGCGAAATTCGAGAACTCTAAAAGCTCGTCGTCTGAGTCCAGGTGCTGTGATTTGTCGGTTTCTGGAATTTCGACAAAAAATTGATCCACACAAGTGTATAGTGCATTTGTTGCTTTGTAATATTATGCTTAATTCGCGAGTTATTGTATATTTTGCTAATTTTGTGCTTTCATGGTTTAATAATTATACTAATGTTCTACGAACACACTATTGAGTAAACAGCACTGTGGATAATCAATGTTATGTAAATGAATGAGGTTCACCCACACGTCTGGAGATTTCCCCCCCAGCTTTATGCTAATCTATAAAGGAATAGAAGATACAATAGTATTTATGTCCATTTGCAGCCAATATAAGATACATAAAAGGTCAATGTAATAATTTATGAATTCAAATCATGGTTACTCTTTTCTATTTTCGTTTACCTTCTTCGTGGGAAGAAGGGGGTGGTGAAGGGTTTGAGAGAAATGCTAAGAAGATATTAGAACATTAATTTGGTTATGAATCATTTTAGTTTGAGTGACTCGAATAGATAGTCCTACTCGATGCTTCAAGGTATTTTTTCTTTTATAATTCTTCAAGGTAATATAAGTGTTACCATATTTGCTTTTGTATATATTTGAACTTTGTGGTTTGGTTTGGGTACGAAAAGAATACCTAGATAATGGTGATGCTAAAGAGGCAAAAGGTTGCGTTAAACAGTTTCACTACGTAGATAAACTATACATTGGTCTTTACTTGTAGGAAGAGTGAAGAGTCTTATATATTGTGATCCAGTTCTCATGCTGCTTTCTAACACTATTTATTTGTTCTACAAGACAAAAGTTGCAGTGATTCGCACGTTAGTGCATAATCTTCATAAATATCGTCTTCATGTGCCTTCAATTGAGCATGTTTTCAGTATACACATGGTTTTAATGAGGTTGAATTTGTTTTGTGTTCTTGTGTAACATGCAGGTTTCAAGTCGATGGTACTTCTAGAGTTCACTCTCGTCCGCTGAAATGTGATGGACCAGCCGATGTGGGCAATGAATATTTAGCCCCCCAACAACTCAACCTGAAAGATCTATTTAATGCCGACAGAACAATGAAATCTGAAGGGGACATAAGTGTTTCATTTCTTACCAATAATGATGATGGTATTCCTGGGCCAGACACACCAGGCATGAAACCTACTGTCCATAAGTTAAAGAGAGTCCAGGAGGATATTAGTAATTTTAAGGACATGTTTAATTTTTCTACACCATCTACAAAGAGAGTAAAACTCCCTCAGGTTTCTGATGTTTCAAAGAAGACTCAGGAAGAGGACTCTGAAATTATTAGCAAGTTTGAATGGCTCCATCCGTCTCGAATCAAGGATGCCAATGGAAGAAAGCTAGGCGACCCTCTCTATGATAAGAAGACACTTTACATTCCTCCAGATGCTTTGAGAAAATTTTCCGCATCACAAAAGCAATATTGGGATGTCAAATGCCAGTATATGGATGTGGTTCTCTTCTTTAAAGTGGTCAGTTTATGAGTTTTAGTTAATTTATTTTGTATTCTATCCTCTCTAAGACCTTTACCCAGTCAGCGAAGAGAGCATTTGTAAATCTGGGCTTTGGGACTGTAATTCATTTTTTGTACTCTCTTTTTCTCGTGCTTTTTTTTGTCAAAGTATCTTGTATAACACACTCTAGAATAGATAAAACACTGATTTATAACACTACTGAAATTTAAAGTGGTTCTAGGATTTTAAGTTCAATACAGAGCAGAGACTAATGGAAGGTCATTTTTATTTTGCTTATCTGTAGAAAGTCATGCCATCTCCGTAATATGGATATGAAATATAAACTCATTGTAGGACAGACATGGTTTTATGCAACTGATGATAACTTATTGCATCCATAAGATAGAGAGGATATTTTCATTGTTTGAATTTGCTTTTAGCTGCCAATATGACATCAAAGATCAGTTTGATGAATAAAAACAAAAATAATACCTGACCCGGTAAAAGTTAGAAGCAATAAATTTACATATTTACACTTATAAGGAGGACGGTGTTGGCATGGCTTTCGTTGTGTGAGTTTAGTCATCTTTTTCTTGTTTATTGTATGTGTTTTCTTTTTCCAGTAATTTGTTGACTAGCATATTCAGTATTTCCTACATATTTCTTCTTTTTTTGTTCCTTACACTTTAAACTATTACAGGGAAAGTTTTATGAGCTCTATGAATTAGATGCTGAAATTGGTCACAAGGAACTTGACTGGAAAATGACAATAAGTGGGGTGGGAAAGTGTCGACAGGTAGGTAACCTAGAATTATTTTTTATGATATAACATACAAAAGTATATACATGCGTACATACACAAAGTACTGCGCTTCTGAAATATAAGGTCACACCAAGCTTCTTATGAGTGATTCATATTTTTTGTAGGTTGGCATATCTGAGAGTGGAATCGACGATGCTGTTCAGAAGTTGATAGATCGAGGGTATGAGAATCTGTTTATGCAGTTCGATTAATTTAGCTCAGTTGGTGGAGGGGGCTTAGATATTCTTACTCACCGCTGCTCTTAAGAACTTCCCTATTTCCTGAATGTAAACAAACTGTTAAATTCTGATTTTAGGGTAAGCCCCCATGAGCATGGTGGGTGCGTTGGTGCATACAATGTAATCTAAGGCCACCCACAGTAAAAGTTCCAGTAATAATCACCTTTAAAATCACATCCGTCAAAACGGTTTAAATCACCAGACATGGCAATGTTAACTTCATGTTATGTCTGATAAAATCTTGTAATAGCTCTTATACAAGCTATCATTAATGTTGCTAGGAATACTAGCTTAATATTACGGCCATCCATTGCCTGACTTGGCTTATTTAGTAGATTATTAGTCAAATCTTGAGTGAGAATGATTCCTTTTGTTTTCTCACTTTTAGAGTCATTCTGTGGCAAAAGGCTTTTGACAAGTTCACCTACAGCCGAGAGCTTATTTTGTATAATGTTAACTAGATTAGTTTCATATTATCAATGAAATCCTTCATTAATTGAACTAACATTTCTGAAATTGCAAACAATGTCATTAATTGACCTTTTTTTTCCTGAGGAAGGTATAAGGTTGGTCGGATTGAGCAATTGGAGACGTCAGCGCAAGCAAAATCCAGGGGTTCTACTTCTGTAAGTTCAGCATGAAATTCTGATTTGCGCGTGTTAACCACCTCTTGGAGATTGAGGACTTTTCTTGTGTTAAGTAAACATTTTTACTTATCGCTATTTCCTCCGTTACATGAGAGGTATTTTAATATTTATTTTGAGATTTTTCGCTATAACAATGTCAACAAAAAGCAAGAGAAGGCCAATTTAATATGAAAAAACACATAAAATTAGGTACTTATGATGACATGGATTAATCCAGAAGTATCAGCTCCCTTTTCTTGAATTGTACTCTATTTTCTGTACGATTAGGATTTGAAAAGTGTGATTTAGAAGGGGGTGCGTGCTGCTTGATAGGTAGGGGGTTGTTTTACTTGTTATGATGTCTTTAGATAGATATTGTTAATATTCTCCTGAGTTTCACTTCATTATATTGTCCGCCTTATATCAGGCATTACAATGATTACCTGAGGCATGAAATATGAAAAAAATGGCTTTTCAGGTCATCCAGAGGAAATTAGTTAATGTACTCACTCCTGCAACCTCAAGTGAGGGTAATATTGGGCCTGATGCTGTTCATCTTCTTGCCATAAAAGAGGTGTATTTAATGTTTCTTCCGATTGATTACTTTCTGAGTCTTCAAACACATCACTGTTATTGAAAGTTCACAAATATTGCTTGGTATATTTGTGAGGGCTACTGATTATGTTTTGTTGCTTTTATTTTTGCATCCAGGATGAGCTGCTGGATAATGGTTCAACTGCGTTTGGGTTTGCGTTTGTGGATTGTGCTGCCTTAAAGCTTTGGGTTGGCTCTATCAGTGACGATGCTTCATGTGCAGCCTTAGGGGCTTTGTTAATGCAAGTATGTTCTTCTTGCTTGTTTCTGTTTCAGTTACTTGTGAACTATGCAATTTGCACTATCTGATGCATCTTGCATTGCTTTGTCTTTTATCCTTAGGTATCGCCAAAAGAAATAATTTATGAAAGCCAAGGTAAAGGGTTTTTTTCTAGAGATTCATGACATCCAGGGTTTCTTTTCTGTTGTTAAATTATTGAATGATCAAGCTGAATCCTTCCTTTGTTGCTGTTCTGATACTTAATCTTCGTTACAGGGCTGTCTAAAGAATCTCAGAGAGCACTTAAAAAGTACAATTTGTCAGGTGAGGTACCATATAATTGCACACTTATTATGCAATGGTTTTCCATGTTCTTGCAATATTATCTATTGAGTCTTAGTTAAGTTGAATCTGTCTTCCTCGTTCTTGCAATATTTTTCGTAGTCGTAATGGAAATTGGACATCTTTTTGGCAGTGCCAAAGCTATATAGTAGAATGTTCTTGTAGAGACAGTCTATTGACCTTATATACTTACTATATTTTATTTGCAGCTAATATAATGTAAGTAGATTGAAGGAAATGATAGTATCTCAAAACACATTCGGCATTCCATCTTTCTTTTCTGTTGTTAAGGAACTACAATTACAGTAATAAACTACATGTATCATATGTTGTCTTTTTCACCTTTCCGGTTATAAAATTTGTAGGAATTTAAGTGCCTGTGTTAGCTTTTGTTTCTTGTCCATTTGTTGCAAAAAATTGATTCTTGATTAGGTTAAAAATGTTTTTAAGGCCAATAAAAACCCCAATCCTAGATTTCTTCTTATGATGGATAAGGGAATAGCTTGGTATCAATCAGGTTCATGTTATTTATGCACACAACTTTGTGCTAAAATATTTTACCAGTCTAGGCATTGTTATTCAACTGTTACTGGGTCATAGCCTGACTTCCGCGTAGTGTGTGATTGAAGCCATATGACACCATTGTAGTTTTTGCTAGTAAATCAATTTATGTAAGTTTGATTGTCTGGAGATAGGCCATAATTTTAAAGTGAAGGGTAAGTTTCAATTAGATGTGGAGTGATGATCTCTGCACATCCTCTTATCATGATTCTTAAGGTGTATTTTTTTTTTTTTTTTGAGAAAATCATGGTTCTTAGGCTGGCTATGTGGTGTGCGTGAGTCAAATGAAGATTGAGTGATGTACTTACTAAACATTTTTTCCTGGAAGGCCATTGCATAAATTTACCAACTCGATACCTTGTTATTTGCTATTGAAGGGCCGAGAATCTCCTTTCCATGTAAGGTCGTTTGAAAAAATAAGCCCCCTCCCCCACACAGTTGCTATGTTCATCTAGACAACAGAATGAACAGATATGGCAATGCTGCTAACTGCAAGCAGCTCACTGGTTTTTGGCAGCTGAGGAAAACTTTAAGTGACAGTAGTTAAAAAGATGGCTTGCTGTCTGATGTGGGGGGTGCCAATCTACTACAATTGACGATAATAAAATGTTTTTATTTATTCTTTTACTCCTTGAATTGATCAATCTGTCCCGAACTCTCAAGGGAAGAACTTTTTCATTTTTCTCTTGAAGATTTTTTTTTGAAACAAAACACCACTTGTATTAATAAGGACAAAATACAAGGGGAAAGTGCAGAGGTTGCACTAAGAAGAAAGTAGCACAAACAAAACAGACCAAGACGGAATCATTTCTACAATGCTAACCAATATAATAATGGTCACTGACGTATGCTCTCTTTTTAGTTGGAACATGGAACATGGAACTTCGATCACATGGGCATAATTGCCTGATATATTGTCATTATTTTTGGATGAGTCCGTCTAGTCCAAGTTGTATATTGATTGATGGCTTTCCAGACAAGACCTATTTTTCTTATTAACCATAACATTTTTTTTGTCTGATTTGAAAGCTTGACTGACAATTAACTTTTTGTAGGACCGGTTCCATCCCAATTAAGTCCAAGTGATGCTTTTGGGGAAGCCTTAGAAGTTAAAAATATTATTGAGTCAAATAGTTACTTTAGTGGATCTTTTAATTTGTGGCATCACTTAATTGGTGGAGTTTTGCACCATGATCCTGCAGTACGTGCTCTGGGGGGACTTATCAGTCATTTGTCGCGATTGATGGTAAATGCATGTTACTTTGAATTGAAAGTTCAAATATTGAAAATATAATGTTTGTTTTGCTTATCACCTTCTTCTTGTGCAGTTAACAGATGTCCTTCGCAGTGGAGATATTTTACGTTATGAAGTATATAGTGGTTGCCTCAGGATGGATGGTCAGACTTTGGTTAATCTTGAAATTTTTAATAATAATGCTGATGGTGGCCTATCAGGTGAGTAACTTTATTACTCCCCCCCCCCCCCCCCCCCTCTTTTTCCGTTGGTTAAACTATATGTGTAATATCCTTGTAGGCACTTTATACAACTATCTTAATAATTGCATAACATCATCGGGTAAGCGGCTTTTAAGGAGCTGGATCTGTCATCCTCTTCTAGATGTCGAAAGAATAAACAACAGGCTTGCTGTTGTTGACGAGCTGATAGCAAATCACGGAATCATGTTATGTCTTGCTCAATCTCTTCGTAAGCTTCCGGATTTGGAAAGATTGCTTGGACGTGTAAAGTCTAGCATCCAGTCTTCTTCCTTACTCTTGTTGCCCTTAATTGGCAGCAAAGTATTGAAACAGCGAGTAAGGTCTTGTCTCTTTAGAGTAGGGCATTCAGTGATTACATCTTTGTTCCTATTATAGATGAATCACAATATCATTCACTTTTGCTTCCCTTATCTAATTGTTCCATATTTCTCTCTCTCTCTCTCTCTATATATATATATATACTTTAGAATATTGCCTTGAGGAAGTTTCTTATCTCCAAACCTTGTGCTATCTGCTTAAGAAAGAAATGCTTTTTTTCACATGTCAAGATTCCTCTAATAACCCTGGTTGACTGATTTTCTTTTTAATTTGTCTACGAATGGATAACTAGCCGGTAAGATGGATTTCACCTTTTTAAGCTAGTTAGCTTCATGTTGGATGTAACCCTTTAGTTACTAATTTGGCTGTTAGAGTTAGTGTCATTGCTACTAGGGGTGCACACACTGAGTTGGATGAAATTAAAACCAAACATTCATGTGGTTTTAAGATAATTAATACAAAGATTGTACTTTCAAATTCTGATACCATTACGTGATTTACGTCAATTGGTTCCTTTTAACAGTATACCTGATCCCTCTTGCACTGTTCTGTGAAGTCTTGGGAAGGATAAAGGTTCATATCTTCTATTGCTTGAAAATGACTAAGCAACATATGCAGTTAGCAGTGACATGCTATGAGAGTGTTGCCGTCATGTCTCATAAAATAAATTATTTTGTTGATTCCAAAATACAACTTTAAAGGTTTTTTATTTGATTGCTGTCCAATTCGAAGTCAAATAGATCTTTCTTTCAATCTATTATATGATGCATCATGCCTCAGTTTAACTATATCTGTTCCGTCTTACTATTGCATGGCACATGCCTTGGACCAAATAAATTGATCTATCTGTGTATCTACAGGTAAAAGTGTTTGGGTCGCTCATAAGAGGGATGCACATTGGCATGGAAATGTTAAATTTCTTGCAAGGGCATGAAGTCGTGATCACTTCATTGTCAAAAGTTGTATCCATTCCTAAGCTAAGTGGCAGCGAGGGGCTTGTTAAATTCCTTGCTCAATTTGAAGCAGCAATAGATAGTGATTTCCCAAATTACCAGGTATGATTAGGTTATCTCTGGATTTATGCATTTGAAATAACCGTAGTATGCACTGCATGTTAGAATTTAGAATCTTCTAGCTAAATAGCACCTTCAGTATTAGGCATGACTATGTGTTAGTCTTGTGATGCATTTGATAGAACCCTATACATAACTGTCGACGGATATGATGTCTGCAAATTAATTGTTTAATAGAATTTAAAGGTTGATGCAGAGGAAAATGTTAAAAGTACTGACAAGGATTTAGTTAAGCTAATTAACTATATTAGCCTCTCTATGAGTATCACCAGCATCATTAATTCTCATAGTCAAACTTTCTCAACTAAAGATATATAAGAATAAAGTTTGATAAAGTTATTATGGTCGAAGTTTTCATAGTCATTTGCATTGAGTAGATTTCCATGTTTAGTTTTGGTTTAGTTCCTTAATTCATTGCAAATTTTTGGCTCAACTCTAATTGGAACCAACCTCAATTTAATTATTAAATAAAACATTAGAACCAACCTCCCCTTGATAAATTATTGATAATTGCTCTAGTTTGATGATATAAGTTACAAAAACTGATCCATTTCGTTTCTTATTTTTACATCATTATGTCTTCAATTGTATATTTGTATATTTATTTGCATCATTATTTTGTCGGAAATTAATCTGAATTGCATGGTGTAATCAATGTCTTTCTTTTCTATGTCAGAACCATGATGTGACTGACTCGGAGTCTGAAACATTATCAATTTTGATGGAGTTATTTATTGAGAGAGCATCTGAATGGTCCCAAGTCATACATGCCATAAACTGCATCGATGTACTAAGATCTTTTGCTGCTTCCACGGTTTCTTCTTGTGGAACGATGTGTAGACCTGTACTTTTGCCTCACTCTAAATTCACAAATTCATTGAGTGAGACTGCATGCCCTATACTTCAAATGAAAGGGTTCTGGCATCCTTATGCCCTCGGTGACAATGGGGGACTACCTGTGCCGAATGACCTCCATCTTGGTGGAGATGGAAGTAGTCACGATCCATGCACTTTGTTATTGACTGGGCCAAATATGGGTGGGAAGTCAACCCTTTTACGTGCAACTTGTCTGGTTGTTATACTGGCTCAGGTTTGTTCTTTTTATTGGAATTACTGCATCAATTTTATCATAATTTCTAAATATAAATGCCCAGGTAATAATATTGATTTATGTGCTGCAGCTAGGCTGTTATGTGCCTTGTGAAATGTGCACTCTTTCAGTGGTAGACATCATATTTACTAGACTTGGTGCCACAGATCGAATTATGACAGGCGAGAGTAAGTTTTATCCATCAAAGCACACTTCTTGGTAGATATCATACATTGGAATTTATTTTGGAACAACTCCTCCTTCAAGAGGGTTCATTGTATATAATGCAGTTATTCTTGCCTTCCTTAACGAAAGACTTATTATATTGTGGTCTCTAAGTATGTCTACACTCCTTTATTGTTGTTTAAATGTTATTAATCAGACAAAATAATAACTCTGTGATTCCTGTGGAAAAATAAGGATTTGCAAGTCCTGTTCTGTCGAACACGTAATATGGTTTATAATGCTTAATATTCTTCTGCAGACTCTCATTCAAGAAAATCCATGTCACCTAAGAAGCCAGAACGACACATCATGAAGAATGACTTTATAGTAATGATTGAAACTTCCATTTTCTGTAGGTACCTTTCTTATTGAGTGCACGGAGACAGCATCAGTTTTACAAAATGCTACACAGAACTCACTTGTTCTTCTTGATGAATTGGGTCGAGGAACTAGTACTTTTGATGGATATGCTATAGCATATGCTGTAAGCTTTCCATTTTTCCTATAGATGATTAATACATTTGCTTACATCAGTGTCTCTTAGTTTCTGAAATTGAAAGAAGCATGATTTTTTTTTATACGTTTGGGAAGAAAATTATATATTTTGACTGAATTGCTATCACTCAATCTGATGATTATTAGGATTTTTCCGCTTTACATGTGCCTTTGATGCATACACTTACGTGTATATGTGTTTTATGTAGGGTATCATCATGTTGTATAGGTTAATCGCCGATATTTCATCTATACAACTTACATTTAAAAATAAACTGCCCTAAAATCCAAACCTTACTTTACATTGTTAATAAGACGAGTTACTACAATATTTTTCTATTCCGGTTTTTCTGTTATTAGGTTAATCAGGCACTAAACATTGTTGTGTCAAATAGTCAGTTGCACATCAATTATGACCTAAATTACTGTTTTTCATCTGTGGAATTCTGTACTTAAGTATTTTACTGTAAGAATGGGTTTCAGCTTGAGGAAATTTCTGAACATTATAACAAATGTTCTAGTAATCAATTTTCAATATCTACTGCAGTATATTAAGTTAGATTTGACTCAAAAATGTGTATCTATCCTTAAAGCTTCATTGTTGCCCAGGTATTCCGACATCTTGTTGAGAAAGTAAACTGCCGTTTATTGTTTGCTACACATTATCACCCTCTCACAAAGGAGTTTGCTGCCCATCCTCGAGTGATACTGCAACATATGGCATGTTCTTTTGATTTAACATCTAAAACAACGTCTCAAGTAGAGAAGCAAATAGTTTTCCTCTACCGATTAGCCGCTGGGGCATGCCCAGAGAGCTACGGCATGCAAATAGCACACATGGCTGGGATTCCAGCCCCAGTGATTCAAGCAGCATCAAAAGCTGGACAAGTTATGAAGAAAAAGGTTGGACAAAATTTCAAGTCTTGTGAACAAAGGGAGAACTTTTCAACATTACATGAAGATTGGTTGAAAGCTCTTGTGTCGATTTCAAAGACAGCAGAGGTTGACTTTGATGATGATGCTTTCGATTCATTGTTTTGCATGTGGCATGAAGTGAAAACATCATGTAAGGCAATCAACTGAGAAGAAGCAAATGTGTGTCTTTTATTTCCTATATCCTTTTTGAAGTGACTGTTACAATGTCAAGTTTTTGAGTGAAGTATGTAAAGGGCTCTTTTGTGATCCACATTATGTATATGTTTGTATTTTTATACACATTTAAGTTTTTTTTTTTTTTTTTTTTTTTTTCCCTCTAAAGAATTAATTCTAAAAACAAAAAGGGTTTAGTACACAGTATTAAGGGCAGTTTCAAGATGCTTAAGCTTCTATTTTATTTTAGAATTTTAAGCTTATAGGGCTGTAGACTATAAACTTTGACCCGTTCTGCTTTTCTTTTTCTTTCTTCCAAAAAAATTCATGAATGAAGAGTAGCAAACGAGGAACCAAGTCAACATTGGGGACAACCTTATCACAACATAGGGAGTCTCTGTCTAACATAAGAGTTTCTTTCCCTTGCAAAAAAACTCAAGAAACTAGATTATGAACAACACAGTTTAAGTTTTGCGGAGTGAATTAAACCGCCATCTTTAACAAAAACTACTTATGCCTATTTTTTCAATAACATGAAAAATACAATATGTTTATATGAAAAGAAAAAAAATCCAGAGCAATACAATATTAATGATGTTTATTGATATACAAGAAAAATACCTAGATCAATTTCCTCCTTCCAATAGGAGGAGAAAAAATTACGAAGATAAAAAATACAAATTGAATATAAATATAGCTCAATTAATGGACTAAATAAGTAATAGCCAGCGCAAAAGCTAGTAGGAGACAAGCAATCCTTTGGTCGATCATTATGCCTGCATCACATATTTATAAAATTAAGCATCTTTTTGTTACAAGAAAACCAAATCCAGAAGAGAAAATATTTACCGTAATTAGAAGGAGCAATTGGCGGGGCGGCTGTGCTTTGAGAAAAAGCCATCACTAGAAAATGGGAAGAGATAATAATTAATCAGAAGCTGAGTTGAGAAGAGTTGAGAATGATTAAATTCGAGAGAAGAATATATAAAAGCTTTGAAGAGTCCAAGTCAAGGATGAAGAAGTTTCCTAGAACGCAGGGCTTGAGCGTGGGCGCGTGGCAAAAGCACCAGCTTTTAATTCAAAATTTCGATGAATTCTTTTTTGCTGTTTATGAGTCAAATGAAATGCAAATATGTTAACAAATTTATTTAATTTATTAATTTCTAAATATTTCTCAAAAAATTTGAATTGTTATGAAACTAATTCAAATATTTAACTTACCGAAATATGTTTAAATCCGTGACTAGTTTTACTCTAAAAGAAAATGTGAAGGTGTAGTCTAAAGTAAATTATATTGACTTCCCTGTGGTCTTCTTCAAATATATTTAAACCTTATACTTGTCCATATATATATAATCACGTAATAAAACAATAGCGAAAATGATTGGGCCTGTTTGTTTGGTATTTGAAAAAGTAATTTGGGAGAGTAATGGAGGTTTGTGAAATAATTTCGATTTGCGTAATGTTGTTTGTTTGGATTTTGGAAGAGTGGTTTGAGAAATAAAGTAGATGTAGGTTTTTTTTTTTTTTGAAGAGAAGAATTAGGTTGTAGTTGTAAGATGTGTAAGACTTTATGTCAAATCATGTTTCGTGTGAAATATATTGTGTAAGAGATATGTTACTTTATGTCAAATTAAAGTAGAGTTTGTATAGTTTTTGTTTATAGATAAGAAAATTGTTGTTTGTTTGGATTTTGAGAAAATAGTTTGAGAAAATTGAGAGATAAAAAATTTATTTCAGAAAATAGAAAACATGTTTGTTTGACATTTTCCAAACACAATTTTTTTTTTAGAAACGCCTAACAAACAGGCCCAATTTATCACTAGGGCTGCTCTGCTTGTATGCATGCAAAGCTGCGGCCGAAAGAAAAATGGACAAATTAAAATTTCGAAAGAAAAAAACCAAATATGGATATTATTGAACAAACATATTCTTAATTTCATTCAAGACTAAAAGTAAAATCTCTGCAAGTCTGCAGGTATAACATAACATACATAATTCAATAGTCATACCTGGCGGCATCCCATCCTCGTGTCGCACTAATCCATTCTCATGATAGTATACACATTAATGGGGCTCGGGGATACTTTCCACTAATTGCCCCTTCTATAAGTTGATCTCTTGGCAAAGGATGTTGTAATTATGTGGATGGATACCTAATTAAAAGGTTGAAATCCATAGATAAAATGTTATATATATATATATATATAGATAAATTGGAAAAATTAATATTCAAATAAGATAATTTGTATGTGGGCTTTTTCCCTCATTGGTTCAAGACTAATTATAAAGGCCTTGTGAGGAAGTTGAAGAGTTTCAAACTCTTAATATGTCCCACATTGACCTTTTATAATTGAGTGTACTAGTATTTATGAACTTAAGTGTTTAGATTTGGTATAAGTCTTATAAAGGGGATCATATGAATACACCACACGCGTGCCGCCGTCGCCCGACCCGACTCGGCTCGGCTCGGCTCGGGCGAATTGTCTCGTCTCGGACTTATCTTTTTGGAGGAATTTCGAATTAAAATTTGAATTTGAATTAATTTAAAATTCGAAATTAAAACAGTCTCAAAGTTAATTCTGCAGCTACAACTTTTTAGTTACAGAAATTAAAGTGAGGCAGATACAAAAATTAAGTTGAGTCAAAACGTTTCAGCCGTTTTTTATTCAGATTTAATGGGCGATTTTAATTGCCAAAGGCTCCCCCTAGTCCTATATATATGAGTGCATTTTTGATTTCAGAAACACACCAACATAAAACAACAATCTGTTCTCTTATTCGAAAACACATTTCTGAAAAAAATATCTCTTGGTTACTTTTTGCTTTTGAGTGTTCTTCGAGGTGGAATTTCTGCTACTGTGCAGTGGAGGAATTCTTGTAGCCAAATTATCCTGGAAGAAGTGTTCGTGATTCCCAATTGCACCGGAAGTGGGTCGATAATTTCTTCAAGGCAAGCAGAATCATTTCTGCGATTTGGTTAATCGGATCAATTCTGTTACTATACAGAATTGTGAGATAAGTTATTTTAATTTATCTGTTCGGTTTTTTATAACTGATTATGTTTTCTTTTACTGTTCAAATTGGTTTGTTTGTTTGTTTCAGTTTCAATTGGTATTCGGATTTTGATAATCTTAAAACCGATTTTACCAACAAAGGATACCCCCGTGATAAGGCGCATGATAAGCCAGTCCACTGTGAAAAAACAAAAGATTGCCAAAGGGGGGAAACACGTAGCCCACACATCGTCTGATCGGTGGTGTAGCGAGGGGAACACTACTAGAAATTATTTATCAATTTAGTCCCTTATAAAATTGTTTCTTTATCAATTTAATTCCTCATAAAATTATTTTGGCACTTTAATTCACTTTCGGCCACTTGAAAATGGCAAAAGTGAAACAAATAATTTATAGTGGGGACTAATATGGAAAAAAATACAAGAAGAACCACTCTGTAAAAAGTTAATGATAAAGATGATCATTAGTGGTGTACTTTATCCAGATGGTTTGCATATTTATAAATATGACATTAATTAATTAGACAAATAGTTACAGTGTACAATAAATCATTTGGGATTATCGACTATAAACAAATAATCTCATAGTTCTTCTTTTGTTAGCAAAATACTTTATCTGAAATTCTTTCATAAATCAATATATAGATGATTATTGCCAATTTTTTAAGTGAGGGAGGGAGTTATTGCCAATTTATAGGGGAATTGTTGTCAATGTTTAGGTGAATAGGGGTGCTTTTACATTTTTTTGTGGGGATATAGTTGTAATTTTTCCTATAAAATTTGCAATTCAACTTAGGGTTATTTTGACTAATAATTAAAAAGTAGCAGGTTGGGTTGGTAATAAAAATAACACGCGAAGATATTTGCTAATTAGACAAAACATAAGGTAGGTGTATTTTTTTTTTTTTCACTCATATGATATATTGATAAGATTTAGTATTTGGTAACTGATTTGAATTACTGTGTACGTAGGATATGAAATCAGTTCTCACTCCACTAGTGCAAAGCCAGAAAGAGAACCGAAAGTTCCTATCGGTTGAAAAAGATTCCCTCCAACTAGAAGTGGATAAAGTTTTCAACAAAGAAAAGCTCCACGAAAGTAACCATTCCATGTGTCCCTTGTTTGTTATTTCGGTATTCATTACAAATTAATTGTTATTTCCTCTCCAAATTGCATTCAAGTTCTATAAATTTAGATTCCCAAAAATTAATTTTGTGTTTACAAATGTCAGTTCTATAGGACTGACTTAATTTTGTGTTTACTAATGTGCAATTTATGGCATTAAATGTGAAATTTTACCTTATTACGTATTATTCTATAATGTGTAATTAATTTCGCTTTTGTGTATGAAAGAAGTGGACCTCAAAAAGCATACACTCGAAATAAACAAGTTCAAAGAACTCGAGCATTTTTTAACAATGATACACATTATCCAAATCATGGGCCAGGGCATTTTTCAGGTTCGAGTTCCAAAATTTTCAAGGTGCAAATGTATCCAAATTTGAACTTTTATGAGCGTCGTCTTTGAAATCTGCAGAAGTCCGAAAATCATAAGAAACTCTCTAAATTTGAACAATGTAGTACTGAAAATCAGTTGTCAATCTTCACGATTAAGAAGTTCCATCATATGATGAACCAAGATGTAGCTGACATAGATAAATATTTGGACTTCAATTCCATGCATGTCGATCTCTCTAATGATTGAAATCAAACATTTGACTTGTGGATTGTCGTTCTTCCTATTTATTTGATGGATTGTTGTTGTTCTGCCTAATTCTTCGATTGTTGTACGATCAATGTAAGAATTGATATTTTAGTACGAACTAGTACTTTATCGGCACTCTAAAGATTTAGTAATTTTATCTTGTCAAAAATTTATGAGTGCGAAACTATGATAGGACATACCGGAAACTCTTTTGTAATTATTGCTAATGGACATTAAAAATAATTCAAAACATTTTATACATAATTCAATGTTAGACATTCCAAAATCACATTTAGCCGACGGTTTTTGTTTGTGTTATTTTTATTCTTATAACATATTTAATCCTTAAAAGTCAAAATCATTGATACCTCAAAAATCAACTATTGAATTGCATTTGAATGTGATACGACAATAATAACAAAAAAACACAAAATTAATCATTTGAATAAAAAAAATATGTAGTTAAATCAACCAAATTTTAGCTTCGAGTTGCTTACAAATATAATATATATACCAACACATATATACATACATAGAAACCTATTTCTTTTTAAAAGAGGACTTCAAATGACTTCGCTCCTAGTAAAGTCCTCATTTATGTATATCATAGAGTAAAATATTGTCAAAATACTCATTATATATCATAGGGGGCAAAAAATATATATTCTCATATCACAGGGGTAAGCTGCACATTAGGCATTTGACATAGGAATTAACTTACCAAAAGTCCAAATGACTTACTAAAATCGTAGCAATTGAATCATATGTATACAAACAAAAAATTTGCTGGCAACAACCAAACATTAATATCAGTTTATTATAGGCATCATTTTTCTGTGTATTTATAGTGAGGTACAACTGGTGTATTCTTACACTGCTTCAATACACCTTGAATCAAGGGTACTTTCTTCATCCATACACATTTGAAATAATTCCCTTTTGTTTCCTTAACATTTACTAATATAACTCCATTTTTCTTTTTTTGCAGAAGATTATCATTAGAAATGGAAAACATTAACAACTATTCAAATCTTGGTGCAAGTCTTGACAAGGGTAAGGGTATTCAGATTTCAGACGAGCCACCTCGGTCCATGTCAAGCTCTCTGATTCAGATTTCAGACGAGCCACCTCGGTCCATGTCAAGCTCTCTGAATCCAAGTGCCATTTTTAGTTTTAACAAGGACAAGATGGTTTTAGATTCTTTTGCTCGTGTAAATCGAAATAAAGGTATTCATATTTCAGATCAACCATCTCAGCACATGTCATGCTCTCTATATCCAAGTGCCATTGGTACTTTTAAGGAATCAAATAAAATAAACCTTGGTAAACGCAAATTGGATGCTAACATGGATGGTAAAAAAAAGCTTACAAGGTGAATTAAATCTTCATTAATATATATATATATATATATATATATATATATATATATATATATATATATATATATTTGGTTGTAGAAAAGGCAAATTAAGTAATTCTTTTCAATTTTGGTTGTAGGTATTCAGACAATCTCTCTACTCAGATATCCATAGAGGAAAAAAATCAATATATTCTTTACATCGAAAACCAGGCGAGAATTTTGAAGGTAAATTATGAGATTAAAAATTATGTATGTTTTCATTGAAGACAAGGAAATGTTTTTATTTTAGATCAATCTAAACGAGAATATAAACTAGTTTCAAATTCAACAAGTTTTTTTGCATATATATATAAATTTTCAGATGTTTTTATTTTTAAATCAATCTAAACAAGAAAATACTAGTTTCAACTTCAGCAAGTTATTTTCGTATATATATTAAATTTTTAAATGTTCAAAAGATTTACAAAAAAATTGCTGGAGTTTCTAATATTTATTTGATCGAAATTTTCCAAAATTTAAATTTTTTAATCCCGTATTCGAGTAAATTATTTATGTTTTAGTTAGATCCAATCATTGTATCACTCTTCTATGTATGTTAAGTGCTAACATACCAGTGTTTGTTTAATTTGGACTGCATTTCGCATAATTTCAAAAGTTTTAGTTTGGTTGTTTGGTACATAAGTTTGAAATTAAAATTTAAATCTCTTAATTCTGTACGTGATACACAATTTAAGTTGTGAATTTGGATTCTACTTACCATGTATGTAGGATACGATAGCAATTCTCACTTCCAAATTAAAATGTGAGAAAGAGAAGCTCAATTCAACAACGCTAGAGATTGATACCCTCCAACAAGAAGGAGCGAGACTTTTCGAGAAAGCAATGCAGTACCATAGTAACCATTCAATATCTTTCTTACTTAGTTATAACTTAATTAGTCTTTTTTTGGGTAAAATTACATGGGAAATTATACTCTTGGTCATTTTGCCCTCTTTTCCTTCCATTTTTTGCATTTTTTATTGCGTAGAGTAGTTTTATTATTATTATTTCCCCTATAAATGACTTAGTTTTGAAGTTATGGTAACAAATTAGGTGAAGGGGACCATAAAACTAAAAATGCAAATTGAATATTGGAATAAAAAAATGTAGTTTTGTAAAAACATTATTATTGTTTTATTAAAAGAGAGTGGGCTTGCTTGATTTTTTTTTTCGAGAAAAAATGATAGGGCCCACTTGATTTTAAAGAATCAATCAATCTTTTTTTTTTTTTTTTTTTTTGTGTCTAAATGACAGATGGACAAGTTGAATTTCTTTTTCTATAATTTCAAAAGCTACATTTTCTTGTATTTTCCGTATGATGCTTTTGATTGGATCAATAAAAATTGTTTGAGGATCCGATACTTTTTTTCACCTATATTTTTTATTACCATATAATATGTAATGTATCTGGTTTTGTATGTGTTGCAGGGGAGATCGAAAATATTAACAAAGGTATGCATGTTCCAGATTCGAGTTCCAAAGCGAATGTGCAAATGTATCCAAATTTAAAATTTTTTAAGTTTCGTAACCAAAATCCGTAAAAGCTTGTAAATCAAAAGAAACATATTGAATTTGTCCAACATGGTCACAGTAGAAGTTTGGTAATGGAGATCGGCTCTCAAGCTCTGGGATTAAGGAGTGTGATAATTTGTTCATACAAAAAATGAACCAAGATGAAGAAGATACAAATATATATCTTCCGGATTTACAAGCCATATTGGCCAATCTATATGATGATGGAAATTATAAATTTGTCTAGTGGATTATTGTTCTTCCTATTTCTTTGATTTTTGAATGGTCAAAACTAGTATTAGTATTTTGCCCCGCACTTTAATGATTTAATATTTAGTCATCATGTCTAAGACCGTTAAATCTTCTATATATATGTTCCATAATAATATATTTTGTTCGATAGACGTCACATGCTTGCCTCCAACGAAAAGTTGCTAATCCAGCCCCGCTTGATACCATATTTTTTTTTGTAGTAAAAGTAGACATCCTTTTGCAATTAGAGAATTTCGTAATTTATTTATATATGTTCCACGAAATATCCCAATTTATTACAGCAAACACATTATGAAGAGAATTATTTATAGTATGACAGGGATGAAATGATTTTTGTGTGTTCACATTTAACAATAACACTTGATATATATCTAACTTTCATTATAAAAATAAAATGGATATAACATATAAGAGTAATATAAAAGTAAATTTTAACACTGGTATTTGATACTCCACTCAAATTTGTTGGTTACAGGTCCGTTTGAGTTCAACTTGTATATATTATTTTTAGGGTGAGTTTGGCCCAGCGATTGGAGCTCTTAAAATCACTTTTACATCTCTATTGTGATTTTTGAAGTGTTTGGCCCTGACAATAAAAATTACTTCTGTTCAATCGTGATTTTCATGGTGTTTGGCCTCCAAGATCATAATCACTTTTAGGATCCTCAGAAGCAAAAAATCAACTTATTTTAGAAGCAACTAAAGTGTTACTTTTACAAAAGCTATTATACAAAAGCAATTATTCTATAATTAATTATTATCATAATCAATTATTACCAAAATCGATCTTAATAAATTAATTATCCTATAATTGTTTTTCGAATCGTTAAGCCAAACTCACCCTTAAACAAGATTGAACCATATTTGTGTTTATGATTCGCTAAGCTAAAATTGACAAAATATGTAAGAAGATAAAGTTACTCGATACTCTGATTCGAACACATTCGTGCTCAGATATTTAAGAATCAAACTAAGCACAAATGCATTTTCAAGTTCATTACATAATTCAAATCAAACTTGAACATCGCATGATTATACTCAACTAGTTTAGGTAGATACGGCATGGATTTAAAGGTCACAAGTTTGATTTTAACCAGCAATCGTCAAATGAATCGGAATGTGTTGGGCAAGGTCAGATTGTGGTGCCAAATATAACGTCTTCCATTTAGTTTTATAGTCAAAAGTGACTAATGATCACTTAGTTTGGTGCAAAAGTTACAATTCTTGTCAGAAATATGCAACTTAACTAATCGTCCAATACACCCTTCATTAATAAAAGCCCTCTACAAAGGTTACAAGCCCTAAAATAGTATCAAATACCTCCCTCCCTCCCAATATGTGTGAACTAACTTAATTCAACATATTAATAAATTTGATTTGAATTTCTCATATAACATGGCCATGCTTGAACATAATCTAACTAATGAAACAAACCGAACAAACTTTAATTAAGTCAAATACAAATCGGGGGTTTATCAACATAGCAAAATGTTAGAATTTTGCATCTTTTAGATGTACATAAGGCTAATAATAGCTAATCCACAAGTACATTCACTATTATCAACATAAAAAGTTAAACCACAAAGAAGAGATTGCAAAATAAATAAGAAAGCTGAACTTTTAGAAACTGATTGACCAAGCACATGAGATGGTAGAGGGGAATAATTACCCACCCGCAAATTTGGAAGAAATATGGCAAATTCAGTTGAGGAAAGGGATTTAAATGGTCAAGATTACTCAAACAGAAATCTGAACAAGAATATCCAACAGAAATCTGAAGAAAGAGAGGAAAATAGAATGAAACTGAGAATAGGAATAGAAACAGAAATAGAAATAGAAATAGAAATAAAAAAGCAGGCCCCACAGAGAAGTGGAACACCTTCCATACTCTGCAAAAATTAAATGAAAAAGAAAATTGTGAGCAGTTTAAATTGAGGAGAAAACCCCAAAACGACGTCGCTTTGTGGTTAAATCGACATTAAAAAAAGAAAAATAAAATAGATCGTACTGTTCCCACTAACAGTACGATCTTATATAGAGTAATATAGTAGTACTATGGTCATATAATGTAATATTGACTTATATTTTATAGAAGCTAATGTATAGGAGTGATATTTTTTTCTTTTATATTAAATAAATATATATATATATATATATATATATATATATATATATATATATATATATATATATATATATATATATTACTGTTAAAAACCTTTTGATTAATTGAAAAATAATTAAATGACCTAAGAAATAATTATGACTTCGCAGCAAAATATCAACTGAATCTTGTTTTCATAAACTGGATATTGATTCCTGATATAATCAAAAGGAAAACATACACTAGAGAATTCGACATTTTATATTTTTAATATTGCATAATATATATGACTTTCTAACGTAGATATTTCCTCCATATTAACACGGCAACATTTTTCCTTACTTATAATAGTCATTTAACTTGCATATCTTTTTTCATGTTGTAGCCAAAAACAAAGGTTGATTTGTCCAATAACCCAGTTCCTTAATACGATGTATTATATTCCGTCTCTTTAGAATAATAAGCCTAAAGTTACCCTAATATCCTCTTTTACCCAAAAAAAATGTTTACAAGCACCGGAATCATGTAGAATAGATCAAATCATATTTATTTCATATCTCTCAAATTCTTTCGCTCTTAGTTGATTGTTTTGTGCATTTGACCTCCATATATAACTTTCATGAAAATTTTATGAATTTTTATTTTTTTTTATCTACTAAACTGTCATTTTCAGTTCGGACTAAATAAATTAATAGGTCTTCTCAAGTGGTATTTCCAATAGAACTCAAACTAGAGTTTGCCTTTAGGGGCTGCAAGCCAATACGACTTTAATTTTATATTACTTATCTCTATTGTCCATTTTCCTTATATATATATATATATATAAAGAATTTTGTTGGTTGAAGCTATTAATAAAACTTGGGGAAAATTGTAAAATTTTCTTTTGCAAAATAAATTAAACAAATTGTGTATTACAATAATTTTGCTCTTAACAACATAAAAAAAAAAATAGAGAAACATGCGAATAAACATTCAACTACTTTGGTTGTTCAATTGCGAGCTCTTGTTCCCTCTCTTGGAGCTTCTTCAACATATCAATTGCAAATGAATTTAAGCAATTCATATCATCCAGGTCAAGCCCATCAAATTTCTTATTTTTCATTATCTCATTCATCAACATTTGAGGCTCTTCTATTTTAATTTTTTTATTTAACTTTGACCCATTTTCTATCTCGGTTACTCTTTGGCCAATATATTTTTCATGTTGTACTAGTTTTCTTGATTTATGTGAATCTGGAACATCTAGAAACTTTTGCACCCTTTCCCTGCATATATCAGGTGATGGCCACAATGTTGCATTGTTTTGCCCGGGTTTGTGTACAATTATAGCCATGTCGACTTCGCAAAGAATCGAAAGCTCATTTGCTTTCTTCAACAAACTATCCATTCTTTTTCTGAAAATGGAACTTCTATGGCTTTCAATAGGTATTTGTTCAAGTTTAGTTTTGTTTCTTGGCATGTTGTTTGGTAATTTTATACTATGGTTGATTTGTATTCACAAAAAATTTTAGTTTTTGTTAGATGTATTTATACAAGAGAAACGTTGTAATTTTTAGTAAGAGTTGTTTCATCATTGAATATAGTCAAAATTTGACTTCTGAATTTCAAAAATATTACGTCACGATACAAGAACCTACCATATTTAATGATGATACAAATTAGACACATGCTTTGTCAAATGTTATGAAGAATTTTATTTATTTTCTAAGAATAGGGTTGGACAAAATATAGTTAAGTATTTATGGAGAATGTATTGGGACAGTGTCGAATGATTTTATGAGATTAATGCCTTATTTGTATTATATATTTAAGCAATGTTATTAATATTATATATATCTTTAAAAATGCATTTTAGTTAAGAATGAGTCCTCGATTACTTTTGGCACATGACAAGCACCCTGTAATAGTCGTATATTTTAATAGTCTAAATGTGAAATTAGATATTTTTATTTGGCATAAGCTGAAATAGATTTTGAATTATTAAAATATTGTGCATTGCGTAAATTAGCAATTAAGTTGTAATCACAATCTATAATCGAATCCAATGCCAACTAGCTATCAGAAATTCAATACATATGGACTAAAATTAATTATTGACCAGATTTACTTATTACTTTTTTATGTTAAAACATTGATTTCAAGAATTGCCAAATAATGAAATTTTGAATTTAGATAGAGTAGACAACACATTATGCCAAATACATCTAATCAAGACGGTTTGCTCATTGAAATTATTTTAGAAATTAAATCAAATGGTGTCATTGAATAAATTCAAGTTTTCACATGACCAAGTAGGGATAAGAGATATTCAACTACAAGTCTAGTTTGCTTTACTAAAAGTGTGAGATTCATTTTTTTGAGATATTCCAATTTAAGGTAATCTTGTGTAGAATATTCTTCAATCTAGCATTAATCTAATGACATATTCATGTAATAGTATTTATGGTCATCGTAATATAAGCTAGAATTATTGACTTGTTTATTTTGTAGAAGCTAATACATAATTTTTCATTTTTTCACTAACTTAGATGAAATATACCCACAATTGAAATTGTCAAAAACCTTCAAATTTTAATTGAAAAATAACAAGCGATCTTAAGAAATAATGTTGCGTTCAAGTTAAAATGGCAAGTTATCTTATTTTATAAGTTAAACGGTGAATATTGGTATCGCATAATATGATTTCATTAATATAGATCATCTATGACACGATAAGTTTTTTTCACCCATTAAAATAGGTAGTCGTGTATTGTGCTTAAACTGAATAGCCATTTCATTTCATTTCATTTCATTTCTATATTTGTTTTTATGTTGTGAATGTAGATTGATTTACCCAACAATTCGGTTCTCATTTACTTTATAATTCTGATCTCTTTAGACAAAAAGCTCAAAAGTCTACTTATCATTTAACCGAATAGTATTATTTTTGTCTATGTGTTTCTTTCCATCTGAAGTATATGAAGATGGTTTATCTTTTTTAATCTTTTCTGGTACAATTTTCATTAGTTGAAATTAATAATAAACTTATAGAATTTTTTCTAAAAACTTCATTTGCAAACTAAATCAACAAACGCATTTTGTAATAAAATAAATTTGCATATAAAAAAAAATTTTAAAAAAAAATGATAATATGAAATGGAGATTCATCTACTTTTATTGTTAATTTTTAGACGAGTTCAAACAATTCATATCATGCTTATCAAACCCATCAAAATTTTCATAAGTTCGTTCATTAACAACTGAGACTCTTTCAAATCATTTTTCATTCAGGAGATAGTCACAATGTTGCATTGTTTTCCTTAGATTTGTGTACAATTATGGTCATGTAACTTCACAGAGAATAGAAATTAAAATTTGTTTTCTTGAACAAACTATCCATTCTTTTTTCAAAAATGGAGTTTCTTTTGCTTTCGATTGGTGATAATTGATAATATGAGTATATTGATTGTATTTAGTAAACTGTGTATATATTTGTATATATTTGATCTGAGAAATAATGAGAGAAATCTGAATAAACGAAATTCTATTTACTTGAACAATACAATGCAAAAAGTGAGAGTTACAATTTACAGTTCTACCTATATATAACAACAAGATAAGGGCAAAAAGGTAAAAGCGCTATAACTAATATAACTACCTATATTCTGCCCAGCTAAATATATATACGGGCTAAATATATGTTTATATGGGCCAAAACAGTTTATAACTATAAGTCAGCCCAGTAAACTAATTATGATCCATATCCGATCCAAAATACAACTAATACCAAATTGGGTAATCCCTAATTCATTTTATCGTTCTTCGAATCCCCAATCTGATTTTCATCTTCATCTTTGATTTCCTGTGATACCCCCTCGCAAGATGGTGCGTATATGTTTCTGACGCCCATCTTGTACAGAATTTCCTTAAATGGTTGTCGAGGCAATGGTTTTGTGAGAATGTCTGCTAACTGCGCAGAAGAGGAAATTGGGAGAAGCTTGAGGTGCCGTCGATTGATGTGCTCACGGACGAAGTGCAGATCAATCTCAATGTGCTTCGTCCGTTCGTGAAATATGGGGTTTTGAGCAAGGTGTATTGCAGAATTGTTGTCACAATAAACCACAGGAGGTAAGTTCATTTTAATTTGCAAATCTTGAAGTAGCTGTGTTATCCAAATTATTTCACTTGTAATTGCTGCTAGGCTTCTATACTCAGCTTCGGCTGATGATTTTGATATTATTGCTTGCCTTTTAGCTTTCCATGAAACCATTGAGTTTCCAATGAAAACACAATAACTAGTGGTTGACCTACGCGAGTCTAGGCACGAACCCCAGTCTGCATCACAAAACCCAGTTAAATTTAAGTTAGAATGTTTAGGATAATATAGACCATGACCAGGAGTGGACTTAAGATATCTTAATAGATGATGAGTAGCTATAAGATGATCCTGGTTAGGTTTAGATATAAATTGGCTTAATTTGTGTACTGCAAAAGATATATCAGGACGAGTTATTGTTAAATAAATTAGCCTTCCTATGAGTCTTCTATAGGGGGAAGGATCTGGAATAAGATTATGTTCAGTTGTTCTTAAAATGCTTTTTGGATCCATATGTATATGAACAGGTTTGCTTCCAATATATCCAGTGTCGTGTAATAACTGTAATGTATATTGTCTCTGTGAAATAATTAACCCTGTTTTGGAATAAAACAGTTCAATGCCTAAAAAGTATTTTAATCTTCCCAAATCCCTTAGTTTAAAAAACTGACCAAGTTTAAGTTTAATATGACAAATTAAATTAGTATTAGGACCAGCTATTAGTATATCATCCACATAGACTAATATTGCTAAAAAATCTGAGGCAGAACCATAAGTGAAGAGAGAGTAGTGACCTTGATTGACTGAATCCCATAGAAGTTAAAACCTCTGTGAGCTTACTATTCCACTGTCTACTGGCTTGTTTCAAGCCATAGATAGATTTGTTTAGTTTACAAACTAAGTTTGAAGACATACCTGCTGTAGGAGGATTGTATCCTTTAGGTAATTGCATATAAATAACCTCTTCCAGATCTCCATTCAAAAAGGCATTGGTAATGTCCAATTGATGGAGATCCCAGTTGTTTGATGGCCAAAGCTAGGATAATCCTGACAGAAATTAATTTAGCAACAGGGGAGAAGGTTGATGAATAATCAATCCCTTCCTGTTGTGTAAATCCTTGAGCCACTAATCTGGCCTTATACCTTTCTATTGATCCATCTGAGTTTGTTTTGATTTTGAAAATCCACTTGCACCCTATAGGAATTTTGCCACTAGGTAAATCTGTTATAGTCCATGTATTATTGCTTTCCATTGCTTTAAGTTCTTCCTGAATGGCATTGATCCATTTTGGATCTTTAATAGCTTGCTTGTATGTGTGGGGTTCTGATATGGATGAAATATTATTTATGAATGCTTGATGTGATGGAGAAGTTTTAGAATAATCTAATATATTTTGAATAAGATATTTAGATTTATATGTAGAGAGGTTACATGTATAATCTTTGAGATAGGCAGGAGGTTTAGGAATCCTTGTAGATTTTCTGAATGGTTCCACATGATCTGGAGAAATATGGTTAGGAGATGGGGGGGAAGAGATGGGTAAAGATATGGGTGAATGAGGTGGGGAAGAAGAAGGGTAAGGGATAGGATCAAATAAAGAAGGATCAGGGACATTAGTAGGAGGTGAAGGATCATCAGGACATGTAAAATCTTTAAAAATAGAGGAATCAGCAAATGGGAAAACATTTTCATGAAAAATTACATTTCTAGAATAGAAAACAGTATGCGTGGACAAATTAAGTAGTTTGTACCCTTTTATACCAGGTGGATATCCTAGAAACACACATTTGTGTGATCTGGAGTCAAATTTTGACCTATGTTCTTTTAATGTAGATGCAAAAGTGAGACATCCAAAAGTCCTAAGAAATGAATAATCAACTTGAGTATTAAACAACTTAAAATAAGGAGTACAATTATCTAAAACAGGAGTAGGTAACCTATTAATGAGAAAAACAGATGTTAAAACACATTCAGTCCAGTATTGTAAAGGCAAATGAGATTGGAATAAAAGTGATCTAGCAGTGGATAAAATGTGCTGATGCTTTCTTTCAACCCTAGCATTTTGCTGGGGTGTTTCTACACAGGAGAACTGATGTAGAATACCCAATTTAGAAAATAGGGAATGAAAAATAAGTTCTTTAGCATTGTCACTTCTAAAGATTTTAATCTTAGAGTCAAATTGAGTGTCAATAAATTTGATAAAGTTAGGCAAAATAGTGTGAACATCAGATTTAGATTTCATCAGAAATACCCATGTGAATCTTGTGAAGTCATCAACCAAAGTAAGAAAATATTTGTAACCATTATAGGATGTGATCCTAAAAGGTCCCCAAGTATCACAATGGATAATATCAAAGGCATTGGTAGCATGAGAAGAACTGATAGGAAATGATAAAACTCTCTGTTTTGCCATAGGACAGATATCACAAATTTGTTTATTGAAACTAGAAATATTAGAAATGTTAAGTACAGATTTCAAAGCATATATTCTATCAATAGCAGGGTGTCCTAATCTGTTGTGCCAGGTTTGTACAGTAATTTTATTACAATGGGCAGGGTGTATGTCATTATGAAGCATGATATAGAGTCCATCCAATAAATCACCCTTGCCAATCCTCTTGGAAGAAGTCTGATCCTGAATATAGAAATGAGTAGACTTAAAAGTGATACTAAGTGTGGTAGATTCTAATAAGGCACTAACAGACAGTAAATTAAACTTAAAAAGAGGCACATATAGGACATTATGAAGAATAATAGTAGAATTTAATAAAACAGTTCCTTTGAAGTAAACTGGAATCACAGAATTGTTTGGAAGAGTAATAGTGATATTAGAAACTGGAGAAATAGAGGAAAAGTAAGAAAGATTGTTAGAAATGTGATTAGAGGCACCTGAGTCCAAAATCCAATGATTCTTAAAATTTGAAGAAGTGATATTAACTGAAGTAGTAATATTACCTGTTTGAATATGTGCAGTACAAGTGGTAGCTTCTATGTCCTGTGTAGTATTGTCTGAAGTTGGTGCAGGGGAGTTTGTTTGAGAGGAAAATATTTGAGAAAGTTGGCTAAATTGATCAGGGGTCATGGATTGAATGAGACTTTGAATAGGGTCAGGGGAAGGATTTGAATCTGTGGCAATATTATTGATTCTGTTAGGGGATTGAGTTTGGAATCTAGGTGTAGGTGGTCTGTATCCAGGAGGATACCCATGCAATTTAAAGCAAGTATTGACTGTATGACCTACCATTTGGCAGTGAGTACAGTAGGGTCTGTTTCTTTGATAATTCTGATTGAAGGGTGGTCTGTAGGGAGGTCTGAAAGTGTTTGGTGGAAAGGGTGGTCTAAGTGGGGGAGTGGGTGGTCTGGTTGAGGGGTAAGGAGTGACTGATTTTGTAGAAAATGCCATAGTGTTTAAAGAATCTTGTGAGGAGGATTCAGAGTTGATCTCCCTCTGTGTTTCTTCTTGTGTAACCAAGGAGTATGCCTTGGTTACATCTGGAAGTGGATCCATAAGTAGTAGTTGACTGCGTGTGTGTGATAAGGAATCTTGTAGTCCCATAAGAAATATTAGTAAGTAGAAATTCTCAAAATATTGATCAAGTTGTCCACATACACATTTGGGTCTGAAATTACAAATTTCATCCCAAAGCACCTTGAGTCTGGAAAAATAATCAGTGACAGATAGTGATTGTTGATGTAAACGGAGTAGATCCCTATGAAGTTGGTACATTCTTGGTCCATTTGCTTGTTGAAATCTGCCTTTTAATTCTTTCCAAAGTAAAATGGCTGAGGTATGATATTGAACTGTGTGGTTTATGTCTTTTGTTATGGAATTAAGTATCCAGGCTATAATGAGAGTGTTGTTTCTTTCCCAGTAATTGGAGAGAATAGGATCTGTGGTAGGTTTGGGTAGACTTTCATCTATGAAGCAGATTTTGTTCTTAACTGTTAGTGCTCTCATCATGGCTTTAGACCATGTTTGGTAGTTTTTGGTGTCCAATTTTTCTGAAACAAGACTAACTCCTGGGCCATCCGCAGGATGAAGGTAATATGGACTACTTGGATCTTCAATTTCTGGCCTAGATCGAGAGGGAATGACAGGAGTAATAATAGAAGTAGATGGAGGTTCAGAGGACATGATGAATAAAGATGATAAGGGATTTTAAATGAAGTCAAGAATGATGCAAGATAATGAAAAAGAAACAGATCTGAAGTAAAAAACAGAAGAATTATGAAGAAGAACCAGTATGTGAAAAAGGAGAATTCGCAGAAGATTGGAATCTTGATGAAGAGAAAGTCTTCTACAATGGAGATCTTGCCCAGAAACTGTGAATTGTGATGATAATTGACAGAGATTGCAGCGGATTTAGTTCAAAAAATTTGAACTGCTGATACCATGATAATTGATAATATGAATATATTGATTGTATTTAGTAAACTGTGTATATATTTGATCTGAGAAATAATGAGAGAAATCTGAATAAACGAAATTCTATTTACTTGAACAATACAATGCAAAAAGTGAGAGTTACAATTTACAGTTCTACCTATATATAACAACAAGATAAGGGCAAAAAGGTAAAAGCGCTATAACTAATATAACTACCTATATTCTGCCCAGCTAAATATATATACGGGCTAAATATATGTTTATATGGGCCAAAACAGTTTATAACTATAAGTCAGCCCAGTAAACTAATTATGATCCATATCCGATCCAAAATACAACTAATACCAAATTGGGTAATCCCTAATTCATTTTATCGTTCTTCGAATCCCCAATCTGATTTTCATCTTCATCTTTGATTTCCTGTGATAATTGGTATTTGTTCAAGTTTGACTGTGAAAATGTAACTGTTGATTTTAATTTGTAGGAAAATAATGGATGAGTTGCTCCAAAAAGCAAATGAGATTTTAATTCATTGTGGAGTTGACATGGCCATAATAGGGGTAAATGCAAGATACTCCCCTGTGTTATGTTAAACCTGCAAGAAACTACCCTGTGAAATTTTTATTGCGCCAAATTTCCTTGTGTTTTCAAAAACCCTGCAAAACACACCCAATTTATAAAAAAGAGGTCGTTTTGGATCGACATTTTTCAAGAAATCATTTTAAAACTATATCACATGAAGTTGTAGGAACCAACTTGAAGTGTTTTATAAATTATTTCTTGAAATTAGTCGATCCAAAACGATCTATTTTTTACAAATTGGGTGTTTTTTGCAGGGTTTTTGAAAACACAAGGAAGTTTGGTGCAATAAAAATTTCACAGGATACATAATTTCTTACTGATTTAGCATAACACAGGGGAGTATCTTGCATTTTCCCCGCCATAATATACACAAGCTTAATGAAAATAATGCACATTGTGGCCATCTACTGATATATGTAGGGAAAAAGGGCAAAATTTTCTAGATGTTCCAGATTCATAAAAGTAAAAAAAAAAAAAAAAAGGGGGTACAATATGAGAAGTATATAAGCCAAAGAGTAACCGATGATGTAGAAAAAGGGGCAAAGTTGAATAAACTTATAAAAGAGTCTTGGTTGTTGATGAATGAGCTAATGAAAAGGTAAAATTGCAGAAAACGTCCCAAACTAATTATTGATTTTGGATTTTCGTCCCGAACTATTTAATTTGGCGAATTTCGTCCCGTAATTTACCATGTCATGACCCTTAAGCAACCATGTGATAATTCATCGGCAAATGCGCAATTCCGTCTTATAATTATGGTGGGACGATATTCCAAAAAAATATTAAATTACGGGACGAAATTCGCCAAATTAAATAGTTTGGGATGAAAATCCAAAACCAGTGATTAATTTGAGACGATTTTTGCAATTTTGCCTAATGAAAATAAGAATTTTGATGGGCTTGACCTGTATGATATGAATTGCTTAAACTCATATGCAATTGATATGATGAAGACGCTCCAACATAGGGAATAAGAGCCAAAGTATTTTAATGTTTATTTCATATCGTCATATTTATTTATTTTATGTTTTAATGTACAAAAAATTGTAATACACAATGCGTTTGGTTTAGTTTGCAAAAGGAAAATTTTAAAAGTTTCTCTAAGTTTTATTCTTAATTCCAGTTAAAATAATTCTTTACATAAAGAAATGGGACAGTAGAGATAATTAAAATAATATAAAATAATTAATTTTCATAACTATATTAACTTTCCTGGCATCGCGAATAATCTTTAATTCTTTATATAGAGATTTCTTCCATCTGTATTAAAATATAATAGGCAAGGTTTGAATTCAACTATATTAAGATGGTGTTTTCAATTGCTTGAACTTTTACTTGGACTTGAGATTTTTGAAAAATCACTTGAAAGTACTTGAGAATATAAAGTGAGAGGTATTTACATTTTAAGAGAAAAAGTGATTTATTGTGTGTGTTTACAAATTAAAAGGGAAAAAATGCCATCAAAAGCTAGAAGTTGTCCTTCTCCTACTTCTGCTTTTTTGTTTTTTTTTTAGCTTTTTTCTAGATAATCTAATAATAAAGTTGTTATCAATAAAAAAAAAATTAATAAAGTTGAAATTGAAAATACACCATTAAGCACTTTCGAATGAAAAAAAGCAGAAAAATAAAATTTTAAGCCCCTGTAAACAACACCTAACTTTCCTGGCAGGACGAATAATCTTCATATAAAGAGTTCTTCAATCTAATATAATCATACGTCATATTTATATATAGTCATATAATATAATATTTGACTTATATATTTTATAGAAGCTCATGTGTAGTAGTGATATTTGTACCTTTTTCATTTTATATGAAAACATGTACTATTAAAAACCTTAGATATTAATTGGAAAACAATTACGTGGCCTAAGAATTAATTGTATCTTTCAAGTCAAAATATCAATTTAATCTTGTTTGCTAAATTAAACATTGATTCTTTAAGAACAATTCACAAGGCATGCTCCAGCGGCAAGGGTGGGGGTTCGAATCTCCATCCAAATTTTCATGATCTGTCTAAGGGTCGTTTGTCGTGAAGACCCCTTTGTGCGCAGAGTGTACAGCAGTATGGTGGGATCCCGAGGCTTAGTGGAGGCACATCCTGCGATTTACATCCTTCAGAATTCTATGGCAAGAATTTTGAGGATCCAGGATTAGTTTAGTTTAAACTTGGACACCTGAATTATCAAAATAAAATAAAATAAAATAAAAAATTTAAGAGAACAACCACCACGAGAGATTTGATATTTTTTATTTCGCATAATAAACGTAAGTACTTCCTCCATCTAATACACACATGGGCGGATCCACATTAAGACAAAATAAAGATGGGTCTATAGCCCCCTCAAATATTTTATATAATAATAATAATCTTATTGAATTAGTTAATAAAATAAGTGTCTTGGCTCATTGGCATTGACTTATGCAAGACAAGTAACATGGTCGTCGTTTTGATGTCTAGGTTCAAAACCTATATATCTTATTTAAAGTTTAGTTTTTTTTTTTCAATTTTTCTTTAATATTATTCTTTCTTAGCAGTTCCAATTTGTTCTTTTTTTTTCTTAAATAATTTTTCTATTTGTTCTGTCTTATTTATATTTTTAATTTTATTTCTTTCTTAATAATTATCAATAGAATTCAATTATTTTTACAAAGGTTTCTTTTTTTTTTTAGATAATACATTACTACACAAAATTTCCCCTTTCCCCTAAAAATATTGATCGAGCTCTAATTTCATAAAATGAAAAATCACCGCGATCAATAACTATGAATGTATTTGGTGTCATTTGAAATTACAAATAAGCTACGTAGATGTTTTGTGTTCTTCTGGGGTCATAAAAAGGGTATTTATTTAATTAAAGTAACTTGTGGAGATTATATTTGTCAAACTCCACCTCCTCTGTTTTATAGATATTTTTTCGTGAATAAAATATAATTTTTAAGTTTAATCGTTTGATTGAATTTTTTATTTTATTTCAATTATTAAATTTATTGTAGAACCTTAGCCCGATGGGTTAAAGTTTCATTCTTCGATGTAGGTATCGGTCAGTTGTATATTATAAATATTTTGAGATTTTTCGAAAAATTTCGAGAAATCTTTGAAAAAATTGTAAATAAAAAAAATAAACTACTCTATATTCGCGTTTTGATTAACTCAAATACAAGAACTTTTTGTTATTTTAGGTGGAAACATATCGAAACATTGATCTATGCTTAGCCCTACTACCCTAATTCCTGGACCCGTTGCCCCTGAATAGACGACAACATTTTTTCTCACTTCTATAAATAAGGTTCTCGTACAATGTGCTTACCCTGAATAGCCATTTAACTTGTAGGGATGGTCTATTATGACTCTCCCTTCAAATTGAGTCACCAACAACTTCAATTAAGTCCAATATTTTGACACTTGTCCGATTTACAACTCCAACCATCTCATGTACAACCCCACTAATATTGAAAATTACCAATTACACCCTTAGTCTTTATTTTGTGAAAGTCCCAATTTAACCTTTCATTTGAAAAAATAATGAAGAACTACACCACCCACTCCTGCCCTAGGCCCCTAACCCAATACTTCATTTGACCAAATAGGAGAAAGAAAGAAAACAGGTACTCAAGACCCGTTAATAGTGGCCCCAATGCTTCCACAAATCATCAATACATATATAGTCATATTTATCAGCAATGAGAAAAGCTCATAAATGGCAGACTCTGTTCTTTTTCTTTTCTGACTCCGAATTTTCCATCAGCTCGGCCTTTAGGCAGAAGAACTCGCAGGCCTGCGATCTCCGATTCCAGGCCGGCCAGGTCATCGCCGGCCTGGGTTCCGTTGGGGGGTGGGGTTTGACGGGGTTGGGTGGGTTTGTTTTATTTTTGTTTATTTTATAATATTAAATTTTAGTTCACAAAAATGCATTATTTTATCAAATAATGTAATAACATTTTTCTATTAAAAATATCAAATTGTTAGTAAATTTTTTTAAGATATTTTCATAAACTTATATTTTAAATTTTATTAACTTATGAATGTTGTAAAGAAAAAGATGAACAAGTATGTTTTTTAATTATTTCTATATCTTAGCAATTCAATTTGAGTCGATCAATTTGCATTACATTTTATTTAATATTTTTTTAAGATGTGTACGTAGTTGTTTCAATAATATTGGTTCAATTTATTCAATACTATAGAAACATTGTGGGCGATTTACAATTTTATGGAAAAAAAATGTTAAAAATATTATAATTGTTAATTTTATAATCATGTGTGATATTATATGATAAGGTATGGTTAGTTGAAGTATCAGATCGAATATTGAAGCATACGATTGGCCAAAGTCAACAATTGTGAATATTTCATTATATACGATATGATATATAGTTAATTGAATTATTGGATCAACATTTTAATCGGGCGATTGACAATAGTCAACAATTTTGGCTATTTGATTATACACGACATGATTTAAGATTAATTTAAATATTAGATTGGCAATTGAATTGAACAAATTACCAAAGTCATAGTGTTTACTATTTCATTATATACGATAATCGAATCAATTATCGATTACAATTAACCTAATTATACGTTACCCTAATTTTAATTGATTGAGTTAATTATGGTTTTAGTTACAATTAACCTAGTTATGCATTATCATATGGACAACAATGTTAACTCTGGTCAATTAATCTAAACAATTATCGATTATGGTTACAATTAACCTAATTTTATATTACCCTAAGGTCAATAATATTGACATTGATCAATTAATCGAGTCAATTATTAATTAACATAATTATACACTACGTACCTTAAGGTCAATAATGTAGACTTCGTTCAATGATCAAGAAAAATATCGATTCAGATTACGATTAATCTAATTATACATTACCATATTGTCAACCATGCTAACTTCGATCAATAACTGGGGCAAACATCGATTTCGATTAACATAATTATACATTACCCTAAGGTCAATAATGTTGACTTTGATTAATTAATCGAGTCAATTACCGATTTCAGTTACGATTAACATAATTATGCATTACCCTAATATCAACAATATTGACTTTGGTTGATTTTGGTTAAGATTAACCTAATTATACAATACCTTATGGTCAACAATGTTGACTTCGTTCAATAATCTGGAAAAATATCGATTAAGATTATAATTAATCTAATTATACACTACCATGTGGTCAACAATGTTGATTTCGGTCAATAATCGGATCGATTTGGATTACGATGAATTGAATTATACATTACCCTATGCTAAATATTGTTGACTTCGGTCAATAATTGAAATAAGTATTCGATTTGGATTATGATTAATCAAATTATACATTACTGTATAGTCAACAATGTTGAGTTCAGTCAATTAATCGATCCAATTATTGATATCGGTCTACGATTAACTTAATTATACATTATTCTAAAGTCAACAATATTAACTTTGGTCGATTAATATATTCATTAAGTTTAAAATAGCCTAATTAAATATAGTCGTTAAATTTGAATTATTCATTTAAAAATTTAATTCCAATTTGATATGGTAATCAAAATATACCTCTTTCGTTAGAGATACATTTTAGTCCAACTTGATATGAATTGTTTTATTTCGAAGAGAAGAAAATTATTTTACATTCATTAAAGTTATATCCGATTTTAAATCAAGCAAAATGCAAGATCAATAAAGATAATAAAATCAAATTTATATTTTTTTCCTTATAAATATAAAATAAAATTGAATAAGTCTAATTTACAAAAACTGCATTCTTACCCATAATTTAAATTTTCTACAAAAATATTTTCATGCAATACCTCATTTTCTAAAACATTAAAATATTGTGGCTATAATTAAATAAAAAGAAAGATTTTCTCAAAATTAAAAAGAAAAGAAAAGAAAAGATCTTCTTCCCTAGGAAGCTTCACCGGTGGAGCTCTCGACCTGGAAAGTAGGAGAAAATTGTTTGTAATTTTATTTAAAGCAATGCTAAATTAATTGCTTTGATCAAGGGAAGAGAGATGCGTTAAAATTGTTCGTTTCTTATGGTTTTCAACTTAGCCGAACAAAGTGGACTTAGATTCAGTGTTTGATAGTCAACAAAATTCAGCTCATTTTTTCTTGTTATTTTCTTCTACTGTCCCATTGACTTTTTGTGGATGAAATTGTCCTTAATTGATGTTTTAGCTTCTATTATTAAAGAGAATAAGTGCTGCCGCCGTTTTTGTCGCGACCAGAACGGCGGCGAGAGAAGTATCGTTGTTCAGGTCACGTCGAGAACGGAGGCGGCACTTCGCCGCCGCCGTTCCGGAGCGGCTAGGAGTAAAGAGGGTGGTATGGGTTAGGGTTATAATTATCACATGTACATATGACAATTATTTATTAGTGATACACAAATGTAGTACACAAATTGTGGTATAGAGGATCTCAGGCCCGGCCCAAGTGCTAGACAACTTAGGCCGGCGCCTAGGGCCCCCGGTTCGGAGGGCCCCAAAATTTATATATAGGCTTTTAAAAAAAAAGTAAAAAATTAAATATTTTTAATTTTATGTACATAACATGTATCTTGGCTTGCTTGATAAGACTTTCTCACGATGATGAGTAGGAGGTTTAAAGTTCAAATCCCAATATTGAGTTTTTTCACATATTTTGATTTTTTATGTTATTTAACATTTTTTTTAATTATGTTCGTCTTTTTTATTTTTCTTTCGTAGTAATTATTCTTTTAATTCTTTTTCTTATTTAATGATTTCTTGTCAATTTTTTTTTCTTAATAAGTACTTCAAAAAAAATTATTTCTTAATTATTATAAAAGGAGTATGGTTTTTTTCTTTGAAATTTAATTTTTCTGCTTATTACTTTCTCACTTAATACATTGCAAAAAAGAATTTTACCCCTATTAAAATTGGTATAGCCCCATCCATATTATTATATGTACTTGCATCTTGTTTTTAGTTTTATATATGATGTATAACTTTTTCTATACAAGATAATATATAATTAATAGAGTTAAGAATGTCACGAAATGAAATAAAGTTAATCAATCAAATATGATATTTGTAAAAGAATGAAATAGAGTTAAGGATGTACATATACTTGTAAAATTTGTTTCGGCTAAATAATATTTTTTAATATTAAAAATTACACAAAAAAATTCACGGTTGAATCTTTTAAAAGTTAAATAAGTTTGTTTTTTAGTTATCTATTAAAAAAATAATATGTTGGAGAAAATAACATGTCAATATTTAATTAATATTTTTGCCTTTGAAAAAATGATTATAAATTTTTATAAGAACGGACCCCAAATTTAAAATTCGCCTAGGGCCCCGAAATGTCTAGGGCCGGCCCTGGAGGATCTTGAGCCGGGTTTGTGTTTGGAAAGAGGTTGGGAGAGAATGTTGGAAAGATGAAATGAGAGGGACAATCTGGTAAATTGAGAATAATTATTAAGGGTAAAAATGTAAAATTGATGTGTACAATGTATAAATTGATAAATTTAAGGGGGTAATACACAATTTGGTGGATTGATACATAATTGTACACAATGAATGAATAAGATAAATTAATTTTATTTTTGAGTGGTTATGATTAATTTACTGTGATGACTCAAATTTGATGTGAGAGTTACAATAGAATTTCCCTAACTTGTATCTTCTTTTATGTTGTCGCAAAAAGTTGGTTGATTTATTCAAAACCAATTCTCTAATATTTTAATTCCCGTTTCTTTAAAAAAACAAAGCATAAAGTTAGCCTAATCCTAGCTCGTCTATCAAAAAAAAAAAAAAAAAAAAAATCTCCAAGCACTAGAAATCATGTAGAATAGACCAAAGTAATATTTATTTCATATCATTCCAATTCCGTCCCTTTTAGCTCAATGTTTTGTGCATTTGAGATGGTCTTCACGAGAATTTTGTGAAGATTAATACTTTCAGTTTACTTATCTATATTGTCCATATCTCTTTTATTTATTTATTTTTTTTCCAAGAGTTTAATCCCTTTCGAGGCGCGTCGGACACATAAAGTGGGAACCTCTCCCAACAGGGATTTCAACCTGAGTCCGCTACTTTGTAGTGACTAGTCCCTTCCACTAGACCAATCATCTGTTTGATTTGTCCATATCTTTTTCTATAAAGAATTTTGTCGGTTGGAATTATTAATAGAAGTTAGAGAAACTTTGAATTTTTTTCTTTTGCAAACTAAATCAAACATATTATCATGTATTACAATAATTTTCCCCATAAAAACATATAATAAAATAAATAAATAAACATGGCTATATGAAATGAAATTAAACTACTTTGGCTGTTCATTTTCAAGTTGTTTTTCCCTCTCTTGAAGCATTTTCAACATATTAATTGCGGATGAGTTTAAGCTATTCAGGTCAAGCCCATCAAAATTCTTATTTTTCATTTCAACAAGTGAGACTCTTTTATTTCAATTCTTTTGTACAACTTTTTCCATTTCTTTTGTTCAACTTTGTCCCATTTTTTTCTTCATCGGTTATGATTTTGCCTATTTACTTCTCAAATTGCACCAATTTTTTTACTTTTCTGAATCTAGAATATCTAGAAATTTTTGCACCCTTTCCCTACAAATATCAGGAGATGGCCACAATGTTGCATTATTTTGCCCGGGTTTGTGTAGAATTATGGTCATGACAACTTCACAAAGAATGGTAAGCTCGTTTGCTTTCTTAAACAAACTATCTATTTTTTTTATGAAACTGGAGTTTCTCCTGATTTCAATGGGTATTTGTTCAAGTTTTGTTTTGGTTCTTGTCATGTTTGGTAATTGTATACAAGAGTTGATTTGTTTTCGCATGAAATATTAATTTTATTAGATGTAAGTACAATAGAAAATGTCTTACTTTTTAGTAAGAATTGTACAATTGTTGAATGTAGTCAAAATTTGACTTTTTGAATTTCACAAATATTTCGTCATATTATAAGAACATTCCATATTCTATAGTACTTTCCATCAGTGTTGTTAAAACCGGACCGGACCGGCCGGTCCGACCGGTTCGACCGCGAACCGGAAGCTGGTCCGGTCCGATTAATTGGCTGGTTTTAACGGTTCGACCAGCGGTTCGTCAGGTTCAACCAGTAAAACCACTAAACCAATAGGCTCACCGGTTCGCTCTTCGGTCCGGTTTTAAAAACATTGCTTTCCATGATGATGACACAAACCACACACATGTTTTGTCTAACATAATTTTTAATTTTATTTGTTTTTAAGATGCATGTTGGACAAAGATAGTTAAGTATTTCTAAATCGACTATGTCACAAGACTCACAACGTATCCTTCATAAATACTTAACTATCTTTTGTTCAAATCAATTCTTAAAAAATAAATAAAATTGAAGTTAAACAAAGCATGTGTATGACTTGTATCATCGTCATATATGGAAAGTAGTACCAAATATGGATATTCTTGTATTGTAACAAAAAAAATCTTGAAATTCAGAAAGTCAAATTTTAACTACATTCTATAATTGAACAACTCTTAGTAAAAAGTAGAATTCTCTTGTATAAATACATCTAACAAAAATTAGAAATTCATGTGAAAAGAAATCAACTCTAGTATACAATTACCAAACAACATGACGAGAAACAAAACTAAACTTGAAAAAATACCTATCAAACAAAAGAAACTCCATTTTCAGAAAAAGAATGGATAGTTTGTTCAAGAAAGCAAATGAACTTTCCATTCTTTGAAAAGTTGACATGGACATTATTGTACACAAAACTGGACAAGGCGATGCAACATTTAGTGTACAATGCTTGATAAATGTAGGGAAATGGTGCAAAATTTTCTAGATGTTCCAGATTCAGAAAAGTAAAAAAATAAATGGTGCAACATGAGAAGTATATAGGCCAAATAATAACTGATGAGGATGAAAATGGAGTGAAGATGAATAAAATAAATGAAACAAAATGGTCTCAATTGTTGATGAATGAAGTAATGAAACATAAGAAATTTGATGGGCTTGACCTACATGATATGAATTGATTAAACTCATTTGCAATTGGTACATTGAAGAGGCTCCAAAAGAGGGAAGAACAACTTGAAAATGCAAAACCAAAGTAGTTGAGTTTATTGCATATGGTCATGTTTCTTTATTTATTTTATTTTATGCTTTTATGAGCAAAATTCTTGTAATGCATAATGTGATTTTAGTTTGCAAAAGAAAATTTCTAAAAGTTTCTCTAAGTTGTATTAATAATTCCAATGAAAAAAAAAATTTAGGAAGAATAAAAAAAGAATTTATATATCTCATGAAATTTTAATGAAGACCACATATATGGAGCTCAAATGATCAAAACAATCAACAAAGAGGAAAATAATTTGAGAGATATGAAATAAATATGATTTGATCTATTCTACATGATTCTTGTGCTTGAAAACATTTTTTTTGGGTAAAAAGGATATTAGGGTAACTTAAGGCTCATTATTCTAAAGAGTTGGAATTATAAAATATTTAGGAACTGGGTAATTATTGGACAAATCAACCTTCGACTTTTTGCGGAAAAAAATGAAAGAAGGTATACAAGTTAAATGGTTATTCTGTGTAAGCACATTACTGTAATGACTACCTATTTAGGGCTGAAAATCAAATCAAGCTACTCGATACTCGGCTCGAGCTCATTTGATAAAAGCTCGTTTGAGCTCGGTTCGTCAAATAAATCAAACAAGCTTGAACAAGATTTCTCGTTCGATAACTTTTAAAGCTCGGCTCGAACTCGACTCGATAAGCAAAAAATTGAAAAAATACATGTAAAATATCAAGCTACTCGATACTCGGCTCGAGCTCGTTTGATAAAAGCTCGTTTGAGCTCGGTTCGTTAAGGAATCAAACCAAGCTCAAACACAAAATTTCAAGCTCGATAAAATTCAAACCAAGCTTGAACAAGGTGTCGTTCGTTACTACTCGGCTCGTTTACACCCCTATACCTATTTATAGGAGTGAGAAAATAAGTTGCCGTGTATTAGATGGAGGAAATATTTACGTTAGAAAATCATATTATGCGATATTAAAAATAAATAAAAAAATTAATCGCTCGTGATTGTTGTTCACTTGATCATATCAAGAATCAACATTTAATTTAGCACACAAGATTTAATTGATATTTTGACCTTAATGCACAATTATTTCTTAGGCCTCTTAATTATTTTCTAGTTACTATTTGATAAATAAGATTAATAATATATGGATATATATTATTTAGTAACTTTTTCTTCAGATCTTATATCAAAATATTTATATAATTTTTTTAATATTATATATAAAATCAAATTTATTTAGAATATATGTAAATAGATTAAATATGGAGGGTAAAATAATACTTAATCTTAAAAACTAATGGACTTAAACGGCAAAAGGGAGCTGTGTAATATTTTGTGAAATATAAGGGAATTATATGCTACAAAAATAATACAAGGTGGTTCTGTGCAAATTTCTCAAAACACATGCGAGTTTCATGCTTTTTTTTTTCAATTTAAGTTGATGATTGTGAGTATATTTATTCAAATGAAATGAAAATGATAAAAAAAATTTACTCTACATTAGCTTCTATAAAAGATATAAGTCAAATATTATATATGACCATAATACTATTATATATAAATAAGACATGTGATTAATATTAATTAGATTGAAGAACTCTATAAGAATATCGCTCTGCAAAATATAGTTAAATTTAGACAACGCATTTTATATTTTCTTAAGTATGAAATATTTTATTTCTTTTTAACATTTCAAAATTTCCGAGATATATTTTTAAAAAATAGTTAAATAAATATGTGAACATATTTTTCATTTCAATTGACTCATACAAACACTTTTCAATGTTTTCGATTCAAACATACAAAAAATTTGAATTAAAAATTTCCGACCCTCAAGCTGTGTGTTCTAAGAAAGTTTTTCATCCCTTAAATTTGTTGAGAATCCTTTATCCCATTATGGAGTACCAATTTGTGTCACGTTCATTAAATTTGTCACTTGGCAAATACATTTATCCTGGTCAAGCAATATTATTTCGGCACTCAATTTACATCCTTTGTGTTTACGTTTCTGTAATTTTAGTACTCTTACCCGCAATTTTCATTTTAAACTTGCCGGAATTAAGACCGATGTCTAAAAATTACCAACCTATTTCCATGAATCTCTTCTCCTACCTACAGATTATTATGGAAACAAATTGGATTCTCCTCCCTTTCTTTCTTCCCCAAATCCCCACCAAAATTGTAGTTTATGGGCATAATTATTCCGGCGAATTTAGAATTAACATTGCGAGTAAGTGAACTAAAACTGCAGCAACTTAAAATAGGAAGGATGTAAATTGCTTTTCGGAGCTACAAGCTTCCCATTTCTTGTTCCTGCATAAATAAATGACTAATATTGCTTTTAGCATGGATTAGAGATCCTTGAAAATTGCTTCAACTTTTACTTGGATTAGATATTCTTGAAAAATCTCTAAATTTAGATGAAATAGAAAGTGGATGGTGTTTGTAAATTAAAAAAATAAATTAGTATAAGTGGGTTTCTACCAAGTATTTTTGCTTTTTTGTCCTTTTAAGCTATTTTTTAAAGAAGTTGATTCATAAGCTAATTTTGCAAACATGCACTTTTAAATTGAAAAAAAAATGCCTGATTGTTGGCAGTTTAGGCAACCTAGGGGTTGTTTTTGAAGAAATTAAAGTTATTGGAATAAATTTCTTAAGATTTTCGGGCACGTCATGTCGTTCGGGAATGTAATAGAGTAGCCCATTCTTTAGCTAGGCTAGCTTCTCAGTTTTACTCTTTTGATTGTTGTCTTTCGTCTGTGGTTTCTCATATTGTAATCTCCGAACATCAGTGATTTATATATTCCTTTGTTTCTCAAAAAAAAAAAAATTGAAAAAAAAAATGCGGAAAAGTGATTATTTTATAGTATTAAAAACACCACCTTAGCCTATTACACAAGATTTTTTTTCCCTTTCCAATTGTCTTCTCCTTCTCATCCCCAATATTTTTGTCACATATAAAAGCTTCGGAAATTAAATTTATGAGCAACTCCTTGGATCCCTTATGTCATTGGACTTGATTCCTTAGCTTGTTGGGTATCTTACAAGAAATTGGTCTTTTCTCTTGATATCTCAATTAGATTTCTTCCAAATTGATTAAATTTTATGAGTGAATCCACTTGAAGGAATAAAAAATCCCAAAAGTGAAATATTTGACTTTATGCATTTGTGGTTAAAAATTAAAGTGATTACCACCCCACTGGCGTCGGCACTACCTCGTTGGAAGTTAAAAAACGCATTGGTGTTTCGGAATCAAATTTTAAATATTTGTATGTACCTCTGTCCAGGTTATTAAATAATTGATTATGAAGAACGTATATTCTTTTTTTACTTTTCTTGTCCATTCTTCATAGTTGAATTAATAACAAAACTTAAAAAGATTTTTTTTCTAAAAACTTCATTTTGGAAACTAAATCAACAAACATATTTTGTATTACAATAATATTGCATACAAAACATAATTAAAAAAATTAAGATTTGAATTGAACATTCGGCTACTTTTGTTGTACTGTTAATTTTTCGAGCTCTCGTTCTCTCTTTTGGAGCCTCTTCGACATATCAATTGCACAATGTGTTCAAGCAATTCATGCCATGCATGTCAAGCTCATCAAAGCTCTTACTTTTCATAAGATCATTCATTCTCTTTCATTTCATTTTTCTTCATTAGCTTTTGAAAATTTCTACCTCGTATGTTACTCTTAATTTGGCCAATATATTGCTTGTATTCTGCCATTTTCTTTGATCTTTCAGGATCTGGAAAATCCATATTTGCACCTTCTCTATACATACATCAGGAGAATGTTGCATTGTTTTCACTAATTTTCAGCTTCGGCTTTGTGTATAATTATGGCGACCCAACTTCAGTTCTTTGTTGCGAGAGGTTCCCATATTATATATATATATATATATATATATATGACGCGCTTCAAAAGGGATTAAACCCTTGAAAATCCAAAAAAAAAACGATGAACATTATGTTAGACAAAAATTTGTGTATAACATCGTATATGAAAGTGATTTAGAATCTATGGGCCTGTTTGGAATGATTTTTGGCCCAAGATTTTCGTCCGGGAAACGGGCCAACCATCATCCCAATCAATTTTGGTCCAAAAAGTCCGTGAAACACTTGTTTCATTTGAAGCCCAAACAAATTGTTTCAACACCTTTTTCATATCCATTTAAGTCCTAATATAGTCTGACACTCTTGTCTGCTGTAATACTTGCACAGTAACACCCATGCCACCGTGTATACTATATATCATTGTTGTATATAGGGGTGTGCAAACGGTAAAACCGTACCGAATCGTACCGATTTTCGGTATACCGATCGATTCGGTAATTTGAAATCTCGTACCGTTTGCCAAACCGAAAGCTTCGGTTCGGTTCGGTAAATTATCGATTCGGTATGGATCGATTTGGTTCGGTACAAAAAAACCGAAAAATAATTGGGGCCTATTTACTTTTCTCCTCTGGCTTCTTATCCTCCTCCTCCTCTTCTTTTTTCTCTTCATTTTTATACTCTTTTTTCTCTTCTTGCTGGCCGAATGACAAGATATCAACTCTACAAACTTTTTTAATTTTCTTCACCACAACAACTGCATCCATTTCACTTTAATTTTTGTTCCTTCATATCAGCAGCAATTGAATCCACCCTTGTTTCCAAAAAAAAAAAAAAAGTTGATTAAATATTAGATCTGATGAATCTTGACTTAGATCCAATCGAATGAAATCTTAAAGAGAAGAGAGGAGAGGAGTATTGTACCTCAGAGCACTAGATCAGGGCGGCGGTGCGGTGAAATTTGAATTTTTTTATTTTTGAGGATTGAGGAAGATATGGGTTTAGGGTATGAAAGAAGTGAGAAGAGAAGTCGATTGGAATTGGAAGTCTGTTTACCCAGCAAAATATTAGGAAAAAAAAGGAAACGGTATACCGGTTCGGTTCGGTAAACCGACCGGTATTACCGAAAACCGAATGCTTCCAAGGGTCGGTAATGGGGTACGTACCGAATACCGAACCGAAAATTCGATTCGGTATTCGGTACATACCGAAAATTCGGTTTCGGCACGATCCGGTCGGATCGTGCACAACCCTACTTGTATATATAATATATTTATGGAGAATTTCAACGTATCCTGTATCCTGTAGTGTGTGTATATATAGGACTGTATAAACTCACAAAATAAGTATAAATTTGTATAATATTTCTTCAAATGAATATTAATTATTTTAATATTATTTGCATTTCGGGTGATATTATTTTCTTCAAATGAATTCTCATTTTAATATTATTTTATTTTAAATAATTGTCTAATAATTATTAATTATGTACCAATGAAAAGTTTTATCATTACTATATTACTTCCTCCGCCCCAATATCCTTAACCCTTGGTACAATTGACCAGTCAACTAACTAAATTTATTAAAATTATAATAAATAATTTAATTAATATAGTTCACTAATAAATTGATAATATCATATGACACCATATATATTAATATTTAAAATGTTTAATACACCAAAAATGTGAATAATTTAATATGATAAGTCACTTAGAAGAATAAAATGTTTGACCGAATATTATAGTATATGGAGCAAAATAAATGAGACGGAGTATTTCTAAATGATTGTTTTAACATTATTAATTATATATAAAATTTAAAATTTATTGTTAATATATTAATTTTGAAATATCCTATTATATTAAAAATATACTATTTATTATGCACCTACATTGAATTTGTATTGATTATCTAAACAATATTGCAATAACATTATTAAAATCATCATACAAATCATAACAATATATTACAATTATTATCTCAATTATTACACTATATAATATTATATAATAATTCTATAAAGTTTTTGATTTGACACCTGTCATAAAGTTTTCACCCCAAAACACCAACACCCAAAACCATTTCAAATCATATCTCATATTTTCAAAACCCACTATCTGTTATTTTACTAATATTTCACTATCTCAATATTCCAACCAAAATCAATTCAAGTCGTGTTTCAAATGTTTCGCGAAAATTACCCAAACAATTTTGAAACACCGAAACAGGACGAAACAGAACCAAAACCGATCCAAACGGGGCCTATAAGGCCCTGTTTGGATCAATTCTCGCTGCGTTTCGTTCAAAAATCGGGCCTACCTAAACAGGCCAAACACCACTTGGTTAGAGTTTAGCCCAAAAAATGAACGAAACATGTGTTTGGGGAAAGTCTGACAACAAAAAAGTTACTGTCCATATTTTTATATTATTATTGTATATCTATCTTTGTGTATATAACTCAGTTTGTGCGTTATTTCGGTCAATATGTGCAGCTGTCAATATGCATCTACTTACTCTAATTTCAGTCCCAAACAAAATCAATTCAAACCCTCAATTATGCATATTTAACTAAGCTAGATTTTTTTATATGTGTGTTTATTATTATAATAATAGTATATTTCTTACTAATTATATATAAATTAGAATAACTGATCTAACTAAATTATTTTTTCAGTTTTCTCATAAATTATGAATAAAAAAATATTTATTGAATAACATCATTAATCATCAAAATCATTAATATTATTACAATAATATCATTATAATTATCATCTCAATCATTACAATACTATATATCAATTACTAAAGTCATTGATGTGACATGTAATCATTTTTCTCCCTCAAACCCTCAACATCAAAAATCAATTCAAATCATATATCATATTTTCAAAACCTACTATCTATTATTTTATTAATATTTTACCAACTCAATATTTAAACCAAAACAATTCAAGTCATGTTTCAATTGTTTCGTCAAAACCACCCAAACTAATTTGAAACACCGAAAGTGGACGAAACAGAGCCAAAACCAATGCAAACGGGGCCTAATAGTTTCAATAAAAAAATTAAAAAAGAAAAAGGAAAAAGAAACTCGAGAATTTCATTATTTTCGAATCCGTCGAAATGTATCAAACTCCGTCGAATCTCACAAATGGCCCTAATTTAATTTCATTTCCCTAGCTTCGTTCTTCTCCTCCTCACTTCTAAAATTGCAGCCCCTCTTTCCATCCCAAAACAAGCACAGCCCAGCCCGCGTCGGTCCACCTGCCACAAGCCGCACCTCCGCGTAGGCCAGCCCTCCGCGTAGGCCAGCCCTCCGCGCGCCTCTCCACCGGCAGTCGCACCTTCGCGTAGTCCAGCCCTCCCCGCGGGTCTGAAGACTTCGTTGCCGGGTACTCCTCCAGCCGTGAGATAAAGAAAGGTTTTTTTGTTTTCTCATTCTTAATCATTTTTAGTATTTTTAATTTTTTTTGTTATATCAAAATGGAATCTTTTAGTGTTGGGTATGAGATTTGTGTTATTGGCCTAATTGTTGTGGTTCAATTGATGTTCGAATCTGAGAAATTTGTGGTTACTTTTGCAATTTAAGAAGAAAATGATATATATTCATTTTGTGGTTTACATGAATAATACATGAAATTGTTTTAAAAAATTGGCTGAGTTTTAAACTGGATTTTTTTATTTTAGTTCGCTGTTTTGTAGCGATGGTTATTCACATTGTGGTTTACAAAGGGTTACAAAATCTCCCTTGCAACAACTAGGGGATTTTATTAAGAAAAATTAAACCTCGGGGAGTACAATGTAAAGTTATCCTATGTTTTATTTGTGGAATGTAATTTGATAGGAAGAAGTTTTGAGAAGCCTCTCAATTAGCTTTCTGAAGGTAATTTTGTTCTTGCCGCCTCCCCTCCGACGCCGTTTCCACCGCGGTCCTGTCCAGAGAGCCCTAGATCTGCTTGAAATTTGTGATTAGCTAAGTTGAAGGTATTTTGAATATGTGTTTATTTGATTATTGCAAAAGTATACTTCTAAATTAATCTTAACTTTGCAAAATGCAGTAAGTGATGAAGTATTGTTTTCTATGATTATTGCCATATCAGAAATGTTAAATTTATGCCTAATTTGATAAAATGAGACAAATATGAATTATTGTTTCGGTTAGTGGAGTATTTGGGCAGTTGTGGTGTAAAATGGAAAACTTATCTCCATTATTGCCTAGAGTCAATTATATTCTCCAACAAGCTATTTTATCTCCATTATTGGCATGACTTTTCCCATAGTTGTAAAGGTTGAGGTTTCAGTTTAACCTAACAGAATGGTTATTGTGAAGTGCAATTGTTTACATGTATGGTTATTGCTATGATTTATAGACTATTTGGATGTAGACTTAGTAGAAATTGCTCCTATCTAGCGAATATGTAGTTTTGTCGTATTATATAATGTAGTGATGTAGACTTTCAGTAATTTAGACGACAAATAAACACAAATCTTCAATACAATCCATATAATTAAGTTTCTATGTACTCGAGGCGCATCACCTTGGAAGAATGACTAACTCATGGTAATGAATTTAATTTTTGTGTGCATAGAATATGGATATTCGTTTATTGCGTGGATGGATGTACGATAGAGTTAATACGGCCAACAGAACTCTTAAGGAGGAATTCAAGAGTGGGGTATACGGGTTCATAGACCATGTTAGGTCGCAACCTGGTCTTGTATCATCAGCTGATGAAATTAGATGTCCTTGTCGGAAATGTGGAAATAGAAAATTCATTAAGTGTGAGGCTGTGATTGTACATTTGTGTAAATGGGGATTCAAGGACGACTATTGGTATTGGACTTCACACGGTGAGGTTGAGCCAGCTTGGAATAATAACTATGTCGAAGCTTCTAGTAATGGTCAATTTTTTCATAATGAGGGTAACAACCGACACAAAGACCTTGTACATAATGCCTTGAATGAGAAATTGTCGTCCGATGAATTCCACACAAAAAGCCGAAAAGCCAAGCAAAATCGAGCGGTAGATAGTGCTGGAAGTACAAGTAATTTCAGTGGGGCTAAAAATCGTGTGACTTGAAGATGAATCAGTAAGTTGGATGTATTTTCTTTTTTTTTAATATCACTTGGACACATTAAATGCTTAATCTTATTTTTTCTTTTCAGCGGAAAAAATTACGCCGTGACCCTCGACAAGACGAAGTTTTCTTCGCTCAATATGCAAAAAAGAATGCAGATGGAGAATTACAAGAATGGGCGAATCGAAAGGCAGAGAGTGTTTATGTAAGTTGCATAATCTAAATAATTTTTGTTTCGTCTACGTAGTTTGAGTTATTTTTAAACAAAATTCTTTTTTATTATTGTAGACTGGATATATGGAGAGTGTAAGTAGTCAAGCATCAAATTCAGATGGAGAAGAACTATCTTTCCCGCCACTTGAAGATCAGTTGAAGGTATAACTAAATAATTCATATCCAATTTATCTTGCCTTTTTATTTTGTATGCTTGTTAATACTTGAATAACGTTTTCAAATTTTCAGATACGGGCGGAGACACAAGGTGTGCCAAAGAAGCGAACTGCTTACGGACTTTCACGACGGGCTTCACAAGTACGTCCCACGCGTTCTATACATACTTCCAATACTGCTGCAACTGATCCAAAAATCATTGAGCGACTTTCAACTTTAGAAACTCAGTTGGCATCGGTCTTGAATTCAGTGGAGACAATTAAGGAACACCATAAAGCCATGATTGAAATGCAAAAGATGATGTACGCCAACTTGTTATTAGCAATACTTCAAAATCAAGGGAAAACATCTCAAAGTTCACAACCGTTTTTCAACTTTACGAATCCTGTAATTTCTCAGCATCAGGCGGGCACATCTCGGTCGAGTATGATATATTCGCATTTTCCACAAATTCTGGGATCAAATACTTTCCCAAAATGTTTTTTAATATCCCGTACAGCTGATCCACAACCATTTCAGCACCCGTCTCAGTCTCAGCATCCGGCTCAACAATAGTTGGATATTTGATCAATTAATTTATGTTTTGAATATTGAATCATGTTTATTAAAATGTTTTTTAATGTTATATTATTATTTGTCTAATGTATAATTTGGGTATAATGAACTCAATTAAATGTCCAATTTAACAAACTAATCTACAAATTAACATATAATAATTTGAAGAATGTGCATAATAACATTTCTTTTAGCCGTAAATTCATATTTCATATGTCCTATTAATTTTGTTGGGCACCCAAACTGAGTGCCTTTGGTATCCAAACTGAATGTGCGGGTGTAGTCAAAATCGAATATCGTGGGCGCTTGTGTTAATGCACTATAAGGGAAGGGTATGAACATTTTCTAACACCAATTGGTTTTGGGACAAGTGGTAGCGTCTGAGGTCCTACAAGTGGTATCAGAGCCAAGGTCACGTGTTCGATTCCCAGCAGGAGCAATTGTTGGGCACCCAAACTGAGTGTGCGAAACTAAGTGTCCAGGTGTAGTCACAATCGAATGTCGTGGGGCTTGTGTGAATGCACTATAAGGGAAGGATATGCGCATTTACTAACACCAATTGGTTTTGGGACAAGTGGTAGTGCCTGAGGTCCTACAAGTGGTATCAGAGCCAATGTCACGTGTTCGATTCCCAGCAAGTCACAATCGAATATCATGGGCGTTGGTGTAAATGCACTATAAGGAAAGAATATGCTTATTTCCTAACACCAATTAGTTTTGGGACAAGTGGTAGCGCCTGAGGTCCTACAAATTTTTTTATATAAACAAATGTAACTAAAGGATTTACATTTGAATCTAATCAAATTTATTTTCATTATCATATATATATATGCATTAAAAAAACCTAAACATGGTTAATTATTTGTTCTGCTCCACACGTACCGCTGTATGATTGCGTCATAATTTCATATTTAGAAGCCTAATATAACATTAATTGAGAGTGTCAAGTCAACACTTCATAATTTGTTTGGTTGTACAAGAGTGTGTTAAATTGACGTAGAATTAGTTTTATTTTATTTTATTTTTTAATTTTTTTTGTTCTCACCATATATGGTGTATAGATTAGAGAGTATAGATTAAGATTAATATTGTGGTTAAGTAATAATCTTCCTCAGACGCTGGCTCCAAACGGTTATACTTTACAATCACCATATCCTCAGAGGTTAATTAGGATTAAGTCATTATTTCTTTTCTCCCAAGACATTATACAACGGATCGCACATAAATTGAATTAATTGCATAAACCTCAAGTCAGTAATTCGATCATAAGAAGTGAAATCATATGCCTTAATATTATCAATCCGTTGGTTTTCAAACAACATACATGCCTTAAATCCAAAATTTCAAAGCAAATAAAATAAAAGATCATACTTGATAATTGGAACCGGCAATTGAATCACGAACCCTTCTCTTTGATTTCTGGTTATATCCAAATACCCTTGTTCGATCTCCAATCACGAACGGAAAGAAGATTCTGATCATAGCCTAAGAACCTTGGGATTTCAATGTGTTCTGAATGATCAACAATCTACCTCAAAAAGAAAATATGTGTTCTCTTTTGTTTTCTCTCAAATATTTTTTCTCTCTGTTTCTTTCTATCAATTTGAAATTGTGTTGTCGTCTGAATAAAATTGAATGTATTCTATTTTATTAAACTGACTTCAGAGGAGAGAGGGGGGAGGGGGGTAGTGGCATAATAATAGGAGTGGGTTAGTGGGGAGTTATCTAAAACTTTCCACTAATCAACTGGATCTCGGATCGGTTCGGGTCGGCCCACATGGGCGCCCCAGATCCGATCCGGTCCAAATTGGATCAGTCCAACATCTCTTTCCATGTCGATTTCATCTCGAAGCCACGGCGGCATTCGAGGTATTTGGAGAGTAAGCTTATTAATAGCTTCTCTTTTCATGTCGAATCGATGCCGTTGTGGTATTCGAGGAAGAGTAAGCTTATTAATAGCTTCTCTTTTCATGTCGATTTCATCTCGAAGCCACTGCGGCATTCGAGGTATTTGGAGAGTAAGCTTATTAATAGCTTCTCTTTTCATGTCGACTCGATGTCGTTGTGGCATTCGAGGAAGAGTAAGCTTATTAATAGCTTCTTTTTTCATGTCGATTTCATCTCGAAGCCATTGCAGCATTCGAGGTATTTGGAGAGTAAGCTTATTAATAGCTTATCTTTTCATGTCGACTCGATGCCGTTGTGGCATTCGAGGAATTTGTAGAGTAAGCTTATTAATAGCTTCTCGTTTCATGTCGACTCGATGCCGTTGTGGCATTCGAGGAAGAGTAAGCTTGTTAATAGCTTATCTTTTCATGTCGATTTCATCTCGAAGCCATTGCGGCATTCGAGGTATTTGGAGAGTAAGCTTATTAATAGCTTCTCTTTTCATGTCAACTCGATGCCATTGTGGCATTCGAGGAAGAGTAAGCTTATTAATAGCTTCTCTTTTCATGTCGATTTCATCTCGAAGCCACTGCGGCATTCGAGGTATTTGGAAAGTAAGCTTATTAATAGCTTCTCTTTTCATGTCGACTCGATGCCGTTGTGGCATTCGAGGAAGAGTAAGCTTATTAATAGCTTCTCTTTTCATGTCGATTTCATCTCGAAGCCACTGCGGCATTCGAGGTATTTGGAGAGTAAGCTTATTAATAGCTACTCTTTTCATGTCGACTCGATGCCGTTGTGGCATTCGAGGAAGAGTAAGCTTATTAATAGCTTCTCTTTTCATGTCGATTTCATCTCGAAGCCACTGCGGCATTCGAGGTATTTGGAGAGTAAGCTTATTAATAGCTTCTCTTTTCATGTCAACTCGATGCCATTGTGGCATTCGAGGAAGAGTAAGCTTATTAATAGCTTCTCTTTTCATGTCGATTTCATCTCGAAGCCACTGCGGCATTCGAGGTATTTGGAAAGTAAGCTTATTAATAGCTTCTCTTTTCATGTCGACTCGATGCCGTTGTGGCATTCGAGGAAGAGTAAGCTTATTAATAGCTACTCTTTTCATGTCGATTTCATCTCGAAGCCACTGCGGCATTCGAGGTATTTGGAGAGTAAGCTTATTAATAGCTTCTCTTTTCATGTCGACTCGATGCCGTCGTGGCATTCGAGGAAGATTAAGCTTATTAATAGCTTCTCTTTTCATGTCGATTTCATGTCGAAGCCACTGCGGCATTCGAGGTATTTGGAGAGTAAGATTATTAATAGCTTCTCTTTTCATGTCGACTTGATGCCGTTGTAGCATTCGAGGAAGAGTAAGCTTATTAATAGCTTCTCTTTTCATGTCGATTTCATCTCGAAGCCACTGCGGCATTCGAGGTATTTGGAGAGTAAGCTTATTAATAGCTTCTCTTTTCATGTCGGAAGAGTAAGCTTATTAATAGTTTTCTTCATTCTTTGATTGTCGATTTCCCTCTCGAGACTTTTCCAGCTATCGAGGAATTCAAAGCTTATTAATAGCTTTCTTCATTCTTTTATTGTCGATTTTCCCTCTCGAGGCTTTTCAGCTATCGAGGAATTCAAAGCTTATTAATAGCTTTCTTCATTCTTTGATTGTCGATTTCCCTCTCGAGGCTTTTTCACCTATCGAGGAATTTTAAAGCTTATTAATAGCTTTCTTTATTTGTTGATTGTCGACTTTGTTCTTGAGCAAGAACGGCAATTAATCTTGTAGTTATCTCGATTCTGAGTTAATGTTCCCACAGACGGCGCCAATTGATGAGCGTGTTTTCAGTCGGGTGACTTATATGGGCGTCGAGTGTAGAGTCTGGATGTCGATTCTAACACAGCTCGTCAATGTGAGGATCGGTAGGTCAGACAAGCCTTTCCTCGATTTGTATGAGGGGATCCTAACCTGCAATCAAAGAGAACTACGTCAGGTTAATGCCGGTGGTGACCCGGCGATAACCCTCTGATGCTCAAGTGTCGAGTCGAGGTGAGAGATCGAAATGGGTACTTTAGGCTTAGAGCGTGCATACCTTTCACCGTATTTATGGGGGTTATTTATAGATTTTCGTCCGGATCACTGGGTCGGATTATGACAAGACATCTCGAACACCGGGTCGGGTCATGATAAGATGTCTCAAACCTCGGGTCGGATCTTGGTTATTCGACTTGACCTTTTTATAGTATGTCGAAGAGCATGTCGATCATAGTTGTGTAATGTCGAAGAGCATGTCGATCATAGTTGTGTAATGTCGAAGAGCATGTCGATCATAGTTGTCGACGAGCATATCAGATTATATCATGGTGATCGACGTGTCAGTTTCTTCTGATCGATAGCCTTATGTCAATTGTTTAAGTGCCACGTCAGGTGACGAAGACTTGTTACATCAGTTATAGGGCATACTCGACTCTTTGGCCAATACTACTCTGTATTCACAATTACACTTCAAAACAATTAAGTTTAATGTAATTAGCTAGCTGGTGAATGCATGTAGGGTGTAAGTTGAAGATAATCTTCCTTTCCTACAAGGATCTTCTGATTTCACTTTAGCAGCTTTCCTAGACACGCACCGCATCACCGTATGATTCATGGCTATTAGTAACGTGCTAAAGTAGCAACACCAATGAGAAATCATAAGAAATTGTCGTCTTAAGGGCATTAATTTGAGATTCTCTAGAACCTCAAGGTCTCACATAATGAGAAAGCAGGGATACATTTGCTCATTAACCTTTGTGGTCACCTAGCACACGTGGTATGAGAACACGTATTACAATACTTTTCTTCCCGTGCAGAAGTGTATGTCATTTACAAAGGAATTTGTAAATCTGTATCGTACAGATCTTTGTTTAAGTATTCCTCGATACCCAAACCCGAGTTTTCTCCTTTCGTCGTCCTCGTCTCAACTCTCAAGAAAACTCATATCTGGCTTAAGATAAGTGCAATGGATGGTGGGGAATCCATTTTGATTACTTTATATATAGAAACCTCATCTCTACATATTTCAAAATATCAGAGGCGATATCTCATGTGAATGAGCCAATTTCATCTGATTGAGAAAATCTCATCTCTGCACACTCCCAGTGCCAGAGGCGATTGCTCATGTTAGAGAGTCAATCTCTACTTATCCGACATATCTTTTAATGAAGACATTTTAAAATAGATCGCAAAATATGTGTATATACATAAAACATTAGCACATCAATGTTAGTGGCAATAACATTCTTAACAAAATCCAGTACATTAAATTCTACGCAGTCCTGAAAACTTGGTATGACCTATGAAAGCCTCTTTAGCTATAGGTTTAGTGAAAGGATCAGCAACCATCTGATGCGTAGATATGTACTTCATAGTCACCTATTTCTTCTCAACGATATCTCTTATACAGTTGTATTTTGTGTCAATGTGTTTGGTCAGTCCATGATATTTGGGGTCTCTAGTGTAAGACATAGCTGCTTGACTATCACAGTAAATAGTCACAGCTCCTTCAGAGTTACTTACTATCCCCAAATGTAGGAGAAATCTCCGCAACCAAACAGCTTCATATACTGCAGCTGAACATGCCACGAATTCTGATTCCATGGTTGATAGTGCTACACACTTTTGTTTCTTGCTGCTCAATGATATGGCGCCGTCATTCAGTAAGAAAACATATCCGGAAGTGGACTTACGACGATCTAAGTCTCCACCCCAGTCAGCATCTGCGTAGCCTTTCAGCGATAATCTCTTTCCTTGAAAACAAAGGAAATAGTCTGCAGTACCCTTTAGGTATATGAAAATCCACTTTACAGCAACCAAGTGTCTTCTTCCAGGATTGGATTGATACCTACTGACCAGACCTACGGCATAGCAAATGACGGGGCGAGTAATCATAGCATACATCAAGCTCCCTACAACACTGAAATATGGTACTTTTGACATTTCCTGTTTCTCTGCTAGATTCGTTGGACACATCTTCAGACTTAGGCTATCGCCTTTCATCACAGGAATGTCTATTGGCTTGCAATCAGTCATCCTAAATTGTTCTATAATCTTTCTTATATAAGATTCTTGAGAAAGAGCAAGAAGTTTTTTTGAACGATCTCTGTGGATCTTAACGCCTAGTATGAAATTTTCCTCACCCATATCTTTCATCTCGAAGTTAGACGATAACCATTCCTTGATGGTGTTTAAGAATCCCTTGTCATTTCCGGCTAACAAAATGTCATCGACATAGAGAGATAGTATTACAAAAAAATTATTTGAACGTTTGACATAGACACAATGGTCTTCATCCATCATAACAAAGTTATAAAAGATTACAGCCCGGTGAAATCTCAAATACCACTGCCGTGATGACTGCTTAAGACCATAGATTGATCTTTTCAATTTACACACTTTGTGTTATTGGTCTTCAAGAACAAATCATACTGGTTGATCCATGCAGATTTCTTCTTCTAATTCTCCATTTAGAAAAAGCAGTCTTAACGTCCATTTGATGTAATTCTAAATTTAAGTTAGCTACAATGGACAAAAGGAGGCGAATAGAGGCAAATCTCATTACAGGCGAGAAGTTTTCTTCGTAATCAATACCCTCGAGTTGGGTATATACTTTAGCTACTAAATGAGCTTTATATCTATCAATGGTTCCATCTGCCTTCTGCTTAATCTTGAGAATCCATTTATTCCCGATAGATTTTCTGCCAGGAGGAAGATCGACCAGCTCCCAGACTTGGTTCGATTTCATGGAATCCATTTCTTCTTCCGTTCGTCCTTCTGAGGACATGATAGAGCTTCATCAAAAGATTTAGGCTCTTCATCTTCTATGGAGAAAATATTAAAAATATGTCCTTCTACGTCGTAATGACGTCTAGGAATATTCCCTTTAGAACTTTTCCTAAGTTGTGATTCAGTAGTATCGTTCTGGGGTAAATTACTCCCACTTGGATCAAGTGGTCCAGTCGTGTCATTTTCTACCAACGATTCATCTAGCTCAATGCCATTCGCTGAATCAACTAATTCGAATAGAGGTTCTCGACTTTTGATCTCACCTCTTTTAGGAAATTCGTTCTCCAAGAATGTCGCATCTCGTGAGTCGATTTCAGTGGTGCTACCCTCTTCATTTTCTCCTATGAACACGTAACCCTTAGAATGTTGAGCATATCTTATAAAGATGCATTTCTTTCCTCTGGGGCCAATCTTGCTATATTTGTTCGACGAGTCGAGCACGTAAGCAGCTAATCCCCAAGGTCTAAGGTTACTGAGATCAGGTTTCCTACCTGTCCAAAGTTCATATGGAGTGGCAGCCACTGATTTTGATGGCACTTTGTTCAATATATAGGCAGCAGTTAACAAAGCATCTCCCCAAAAGGAAATTGGTAAGTTAGCTTGCGCCATCATGGACCTAGTCATTTCTAGCAATGTTCTACTCCTCCTCTCAGCAACTCCGTCTTGCTGAGGTGTGTCAGGATTAATTAATTGCCTATCCCTTTTTCTTTATATAGGTCCTTAAATTGACCCGATAGATATTCCCCGCCTCGATCAGTTCTCAAGGATTTGATCGTTCTGTCTAATTGGTTTTCTACCTCATTAAGGTAACGTCTAAAACACTCCAGTGCTTCGGACTTATGCGAAATCAAATAGACGTACCTAAAGCGAATGAAGTCATCTATGAAAGTAATGAAATAGGAGGCTCCATGTCTTGCCATAACACTAAATGTCTGAATGGACTAATTGCAATGGAAATTCAGCTCTAATAGCCTTACCAAAGGGTTTACGAATAGATTATCCAGCAAGACAATTTTGACAAGTAGGTAAATCAATTTTAGATATTGGACCCAATAGTCCTTCTCTCGCGAGACCTTCTCTCGCGAGCCGATTCATTTTATCTTGTCCTATGTGACCTAATCTAGCATGCCAAGTATTAACATTCACTATCGAATTACTAGAGGAACAAGCATTTAAAACAGAACTACTATTAACATAAAAGTTAAAATCTTGTCTGTTACAATCAAATACCATAAAACCATCTCTAAGATGTCCAGAACCATAAGAAACATTGTCTAAATAAACATGAACAGAATTACGACAGAAGTTCAAATTATATCCTAATCCTAGAAGAGCAACAACTGAAACTAAATTTCCGTCGAATATCGGGAGTGAATAAGACATCTTGTAGGATCAGGGTTCCTCCACCATGCAAATCAAGTTTGCAAGTACCAATCCCTTTAAACTCCACTCTGGCGTTATTTCCTACATATATCCATCTTGTTCCAACAGGGACTCGACGAAACTCTACCAACAATTCACGATCTCTAGTCACATGGTCTGTTGCACCTGAGTCAACAATCCACACAGGATATAATTCAGTTAATAAAACAGTACTAGATACATGAACAAAAGATAAAGACGAATCATAGTGTGCTACCTTATCCTTCTTAGGATTGGTGCACTCTCGAGCAAAGTGCCTGAGTGCTCCACAGTTGAAACACTTCATCTTGCTCTTGTCTCTCTTCTTTTTGGGAAAAAGCTTACGTTTACCACCATGGTTGGGATTTTTGTTCTTCTCACCAGTCTGCTTCCCAGGGTTGCCTTTCTTCCAGTTCCTCTTACGTTTGAAGCCCGAAGCTTTCTTGGAACTAGTCTCAGCAATGTAAGTACTTGACATGGATTTTGCAACTCCTAGTCGCTCATCCTCAAGCTCAACGTGGCGAGCAGCATCAGCAAAGGTTGATGCTATCATTATGAGTCAAATTGATTTTCAAATGCTCCCACTTGTCAGGAAGTGACCGGATTAAGGCTTGAACTTGCTGCTCATCGGAGAGTATATGGCCAGCTGACACAAGGTCCCTAATCATGTTAGACATCACCCTAATGTGTTGCTTTATTGTTGTGATTGGGCAATTTCTTATAAGTGTCAAACTTAATTGTCAGCTGCCTCAGACGAGTGATTGTCGTACCCCCATATTTCTCCCTGAGAAACACCCATATGTCATGAGCGGTAGGGTGCTGCTCACACTCGTAAATCAGATCATCAATCACAGAGCTAACTAGGATTGCACGAGCTGTGGAATTTTCTTTTTCCACACCTGGTAAGCCTCTTGAGCCCTTCTCTGTTGTACACTATTTCCAACACCTGGGTCAGCCATGATTTGGTTGATGCCATCTAAAGCATCTTGCTCATCGAGCACATACCAAATCTTATGACGCCAGATGCCATAGCTGTCACCGTTCAGTTTGTCACCTTTGTAAGGTCTGCAATGATCGATTTTGATGCCATAGTTTGTTATGTAAGAGGTGATTAGATGTTAAAGCCCTTATACACATATTTTATTTTATACTAAGTCAATTAAGCTCCATCAAGACTTGACACAAGCAATGGATTTGAAAGTTTACGCAATGTTCCCAATCATCATCCGTTTACAAGTGTCTCATAATTATGGACTTAATATCAAAAGTATAAAAAAACTAAAGTTCTTGGTGATAGTCATTCTAAAACCTAAGAACTCCCACTGGAAAAGATGATCAAACATGCTAAGGCAAAAAATACATATAAGACATAAATATGTAAGCAAACAGAGCATGCATTTAGAATCAAAACAACTCAGATCCAAACAAACAATTATCAAATCCAGTCTCATGTTGAAAAACAAACAAACAACATAGAATATCTGCAAATGGATATAAATTACATAAATCATTCCAATCGGAAAAATCGACCCTCTGGTTTGATTGATTACCAAGATTGAACAAAATCTTCATTGGCAATGGCTTGAGACAGCCTGTCACAAGGTACTTGCTTCAAGGACCGATGAGTTGATTTCTTCCTCATGTCGGACCTCAAGTTGCGGAGGTTAGAGTTCAGACTTAGAAACAAAGTCTTTTCAGCCTTTTTCTTGAGGTATAATTTCCATCCATTATGCATGTTGAAAATAAAGTTTTCAATCGTATTATCTCTTCCAATATAGTTCATCGCCTCTTCCCATAATTTATGAAGTTCAACCGGAAGAGATTACTTGTTGAAATCACACCGTTTCTCATACGGATGAATGTCATTATTATAATAGCGAACGCAGCGGTGTAACATTCTTATTACCCTCCAATGTTCTTTAAGAGTGTTTGTGGGATCCATTCGGTATGACACCAAATTTTCTATGACCCCAGGTAGCTCATGGATACATCGCTCAAGGGCTTTTCCCCGAAGTACCCTATATTTACTACAGATCAAAGGTATACCTGAAGGATGAGGGTAAATATTAAAGTTTGCGAAATTTTAATATTTTCAGTGATTGAGATACATTTGGATACTTTCAAGAATGTTTTATTTGCTAAATTTCAAATAAAATACGCGAAAAAACAAATGCTCATACGAGAATAAATGAGCTTAATTTTTTAAAGTATCACAAAATTCAATGTCAGTAGCCACCCATGAAGGACAATTTAATTTAAATTTTCTGTGAATTTCTAAAGGTTTAAAATTCGATGAATCAAAATAAATTTTAAAAAAAATTCAAAAAATTATTTTAATTCACAGATAAATCATAAATAAAGTTTCGAGGTTACAGAAAAAAATCCGGTCGAAATCGGCGACCGGAAGAGCCCTCACGCGCTGGCGTTGAGAGTGGGTGTGTCATGGTTAAAAACTATTGGCATAAGCTGCCTTCAGCCACGTGGCAGTCCCTGGACAGGCCACATGGCAAGCAGCTGATATGTGGCAGTCCAAGTCACTGAGACGTGGACGCACACGTGGCAATGATGTGGCAAAAATGGATCTCGAAATCCTACGTGGTGCTGACGTGACTGCCACGTGTGTCTGACATGGCCGACACGTAGGCATCCACGTGTCAATGAATAGTGTGGACTATTTGTTCTTTGTCCCACTCGCGGTGGGTGGCGCGTGTGGAACACGCGCCTCCTTATGCTCGTTTTTCGGCGTCGTCGTTCTGGCTACCCACACCATTTTCGTGCCTTCTAAATCCATTGGTGCAAACGGTTTTAAGTTTTGAGCTCTCAACATTGGAGTTTGAGTTACAACCGCTTAGGAAGAGAGTGGGCGAGTACATTATGCATTATATGTGTTTAGATTTAATTTCCAGATTATTTAGGTTAAAAAGCAGAGGCTTAAAAAATTAACTAACATACAAAATATTCAGCCAAAAAATTATCTGGGTACATATCCAGATAGCTTATTTTAAGACGAACGTAAGCATATATGATAGATTGCATAATTCAAAGTAACACATCGGGAAAACGCATATTACGATTTCAACAAAACAATTTTTCCAAAACAGTTTATACATCAAAAAATCTGAAAAAATACAGATAATTATAACTTCATGTAAGCATGCTCCAATAAAAGTTACAGCATAATTCGACTACTACAACATGCCTCAAAAAATAAATCATAACCATAATTCCACAAATTCGAAAATTCACTAAGAAAAATAATTTGGCAGGAATTATAAATCACGAACATCATGAATTATGAACATAATCAGAAATCTAAAGTTTCGAACTCAATCACAACAATGGCTCTGATACCAATGTTGGTTTTCAAAGAACATACGTGCCTTAAATACAAAAATTCAAAGCAAATAAAATAAAGGATCATACTTTATAATTGGAACCGGCAATTGAATCACGAACCCTTCTCTTTGATTTCTGGTTATATCCAAATTCCATTGGTCGACCTCCAATCACGAACAGAAAGAAGATTCTGATCACAGCCTAAGAACCTCGGGATTTCAATGTGTTCTGAATGATCAACAATCTACCTCAAAAAGAAAATACGTGTTCTCTTTTGTTTTCTCTCAAATATTTTTTCTCTCTGTTTCTTTCTATCAATTTGAAATTGAGTTGTGTCGTCTGAATAAAATTGAACATATTCTATTTAATTCAACTGACTTTAGGAGAGAGAGAAAGAGAGAGAGAGAGAGAGAGAGAGAGAGAGAGAGAAAAAGGGTAGTGGCATAATAATAGGAGTGGGTTAGTGGGGAGTTATCTAAAACTCTCCACTAACCAATTGGATCTCGGATCCGGTTCGAGTCGGCCCACATGGGCGCCCCAGATCCGATCCGGTCCAAATTGGATCAATCCAACACAATCATTGATCTACACTTCACTCTTAGCCATTAGTTTAGTTAGTTTAATTATTAACTATTTCCCCAATCAATCAATCAATTTGTTAATTTTGGGACTTGGTCAGCGATAATTTGATTTAACCTGAGTTAAAACCTTGAAAAATCCCAGTGGGTATGATACCCGTTCCTAAATCACACTATAATATTATTTTATACATACACTTGTGTTTATTTGCGTTATTGTTGTGCGAACAATAGTTTTCTGAAAATGAAAACCTGTCGTTTCTCTTTTGAGAAACAGAGTGATTGTGGTGTTTCCTCAAACGGAAAAATGTGTGTGTTAAATATAGGTTATTTCACTTGTTTGAATTAACTATATACATCTAGCATTATCGTTATAAGTAAAAAAATTCTACATATTTGGTAGCATTAGAATAGTTTTGACCGTATGTGGTGTCATTTTTTTTTCTCTTTGTTATTTAAATGAATATTATAGTACTTAACATAAGTGGAAAAAATTGGATCAAGCCCACATGTTATTTTTTTTTTTTTCCAAAAAGGAAGCATATTTACCTATGTCTTATAATTTACCACTCATCTAAAAGCCACCTATTTACGTATAAGTGTATTGTTCTTGTCTACAAAATTTTCTAAATAGGAAAATGGGAGATTGGGAACAATAATATTCAACATATGAACATTTTTCTTTTACTTGAGTAAAACATGTATATAAATGTTTCATTATGCATCGCCAGTTAAAGTAGAACTATTGGTTGTGAAATGACCAAGTAAGGTCATATGAAATATTCAACTACAAGTCAAATTCGCAATTATGTGTTCATAATCAAAGTTGTCATATTTTGTTGAGTTTTAGTGCTATACTCAATGTCAGAGATTCATATTTGTGATATTTCAAAATAGGTGATTATAGAAAATTTCTCAATCTAATATTACACGGATGTCATTTTCATGTATAATATTTATGGTCATTATCCTAATATGAACTTGAATTATTTACTTGTTTCTTTTATAAAAGCTATAATATAACATATTCAATTTTTCATTTATTTGAATAAAATATACCCACAATTTGAATTTTTACAAATATTCAAATTTTAATTGGAAAATAACCAAGTTGTCTTAAGAAATAATTGAGTCTTCAAGTTAATCTTATTTTATAAGTTAAATGTTGATTATTAATTACGGTCGATTTTGGCTTAGGGTTGAGATTTTGAGTTGGACAACATGTGTTTTTTTTTAGATTTTTAAGTTGGAGTAAAATGTAAAAAACTCTCTATAAAGTTTAATTATGAAAAAAAATGTGCAACAATTTTATAGCAAAAATGTTATGTAAAAAACATAATGGCACGCGGTTGTTCAAATGTATATTTCATATTACAACATTTTCTAAAATAGAGGAATTTTTTTGCTAATTATGTAAAATATAATGTGGGTATTTATTAATCAATATTATTATTTTTTACCGATGTATAGGAGTTTAAGATCGACAGGTCAACGGATATTGGGTTATTTAGATCTTTTATAGAAGCTAATGTATAGCAATAATATATTTACATTTTCCATTTTATTTGAATAAATACACTAACAATCATCAACTTGAACCGTTAAAAATCTTCAGATATTAATTGAAAAACAATTAAGTGACATAAAATATAATTGTGTCTTCAAGTCAAAATATTAATTTAATCTTGTTTTATAAATTAAGCTTTGATTCTTGATATAATGAAGTTAACAACGATTACGAGAGATTCGACATTTAATATTTTTAATATCACATAACATGCTTTTCTAACGTGGGTATTTCCACCATCTAATACACGGCAACATTTTTCTTCACTTGTATAAAAAGGTAGTCGTATAATGTGCTTAAACAAAATGGTTTTTAATTTGTATACTTTATTGTATGTTGTTGCAAAAAATTATATATATTTGTCCAATTAACTCAGTTATCTAATATATCATAATTCTCGTCTTTTTAGAATGACAAGCCTGAAGTTAGTCTAATAAAAAAGTTTCAAATAAGCACTGGAATGATGAAGATACCAAATAATATTTATTTCATATCTTTCTAATTTTTTCCCTCTTGTTGATTGCTTGGTGCATTTGAGCTCCACATATGATCTTCATGAAAATTTTATGAAGATTAATTCTTTTATTTTACCTATCTCTACTGTGAATTGTTTTACAAAAAAATTTGTTTGTTGGAATTATTAATAAAACTTGATAAATTTTAGAAAATAAATCTTTTGTAAATTAAATCTAACACATTATGTATTACAATAGTTTAGTTCATAAAACATAAAGCAAAGTAAATAAAGAAACATGACTATATGAAATAAACATAAAACTACTTTGGTTGTTCCTTTTCAAGTTGTTCTTCCCTCTTTTGGAGCCTCTTCAACATATCAATCGCAAATGAGTTTAAGCGATTAAAATCACATAGGTCAATCTCATCAAACTTCTTGTTTTTCATAACTTCATTCATCAACAACTCGGTTTCTTTAATTTCATTTCTTTTATTCAACTTTTCCCCACTTTCTTCCTCATCAGCTATTCTTTGGCATATATACTGCTCATGCTGCACCATTTTTTTTGACTTTTCTGAATCCGGAACATCTAGAAATTTGTGTACCATTTCCCTACACGTATCAGGAGATGGCCACAATGTTGCATTATTTTGTCCGGGTTTATGCACAATTATGACCATGTCAACTTCACATAAAATTGAAAATTCATTTGCTTTCTTTAACAAACTATCAATTCTCTTTCTAAAAACGGAGTTTCTTTTGCTTTCGATGGGTATTTGTTCAAGTTTAATTTTATTTCTTGTCATGTTGTTTGGTAATTGTATACTAGAGTTGATTTCTTTTCACGTCTCTAGTTTTCGTTAGCTGAATTTATACAAGAGAAATGTTCTACTTTTTAGTAAGAGTTCTTCAATTTTAGAATATGGTCAAAACTTTACTTTTGGATTTCAAGAACATTTCAAATATAGTTAAAACTTGACTTTTTTTAATTACAAGAATATTCCGTTACGACACAAGAACATTCCGTAGTTTATATTACTTTATATGTATGATGATGATATAAGTTACACATTTTGTCAATCGTTACTTTAAATTTTATTTATTTTTTGAAAATCGAGTTGAACAAAAGATAGTTAAGTATTTATGGAGAATATGTTGTGACAATGTTGATTTAAATTTTTTACAAGACTAATGAATTTATACTTCTATATTTAAGCAATATTATTAATAGTGTGATATATATAAATTTTCTTTAAAAAATGCATTTTACTTTTGGCACATGTAAGCACTCCGTAATGGTCGTATAATTTTAGAGTCTCAATGTGAAACTAGATCAAATTTTGATTCAAAAATATATAGATTATTAACCATAAACTTTTACAAGATATAATATGTTCAATAAAATTCTACAATGTATTAATATACTCACCTAACCATATTATTTTTTCCATTGGATTTCTTAACCACATATTTTACAAAAACCATCACAAGAATAATTTGAGTAGAATTTAACTTATTATGGTAATTAGATGTTTTTTTTTTTTTTTTTTTTTTTGCATAAGCTGAAATAGATTTTGAATTATTAATATATTGTACAATGCATAAATTAGCAATTATGTTGAAATCAAAATCGATAATCTGAGTGTATAATCCAATGCTATATCTAGCAGAAATATGGGACATGTGGACTAATATTATTGACCGAATTTACTTTTTACTTTTTTGTCATTTTTACGATTATTTAGTCGTCTGTTATTTGGAAATAGAATGTTTATATTAATTTCAAGAATAATCTAATATGGAAATTTAGAATTTATATGAGTAGACAACTCACTGTACGTACCAAATAAATCTAATCAAACTTGTTTGCTCATTCAAATTGTTTTAGAAATAACATAATGTCATAAAATAAATTCAAATTTTTATTATGCTCATTAATTTTTCATAATATTCTTTTACCAAATTTGGTTGAATTTATCTATGCATTTTAATATACTCATTTAAATTGTCTAGTAGTACTATTTTACTTTTAGCTAGAGTTAGTATTTCATGTAATTGACATTGGGTTCATATAGTGTCTCTAAGGTATCATATACTTGATTGATTCAAATATAGTAGCATTTTTGCAATCTTCAAGTTTCAAATCTTCATCATAATTAACTTCAGAGTTCAATTGATTTGTTAGGGGAATTTCAATAGTCGAGCTATTTGTTGAAGATCGTTAGATGAAAGAAGAATTTTTTAATATAACGACCAATCGCATAAAATAGGTGTGTGAATTATCATGAAATAAGTTTTACAAATTGAAAATATATTCGCCTAATGAATGTGTATTGGACCTAATCATAAATCTAGAACCCATCATGAATTATTGTATATAAAGATTTCCATTTAAATCTCATAAAATACATTTGTCTTCATATATATAAGCATTAAAAATACCAAAACATAGTTAATTATTGACTCCAAGCCCATGGTATTCTTGCGCCATAAGTCGAGTTAATTTTCAATATTCAGTTGACCAAATTAAGAAAATCAAAAACAAATTATGAAAAACACTTTATACTGGGACCATAAATATAATTTAGCCTTTATTCATTGTTTGGCTCTAGAACGCAATATGATTCCGCCATAAATTGATATTTAAAAGCTCAATTTTTAATATTGATTGAGAATGTGATCATGCCAACACTTTATTGTTTGGTTGTAAAAAAGTTTGTAAAAGTGACGTAGAGTTAATTTTATTTTTTCACATATTGTTTTTATAGCAAAAAACCTAGTTGTTCAGTTAGTGATCGAGGGCAATATTTTTTTTTTTTTTTTTTTTGAAATCAATCCTCCAAATTCGATAGAAAAATCCAGGGAAAATATCAACGTCCTGATTATTTTTCTTCTCTTACCTGGATATCTTATAATTATTCCTCTCTCATCTCCCCCTTCTTCATATTTATTAAATTTTCATAATTATTTGAAACTGAAATTTTGGAACCTTCTACCGCAGACCTTCTACAAAAATAATTGATTATTGCCATTTTTGCTAATAATTTCAACAAATTGGTGAAAAAGGGCAGAAAAATTGGGTATATATAATGGAGGTTTAATTCAGCGGGAAATTACTGTATAGTGCGTGCCAAAGTGGTAGGGACCAAAGTGAAACATCTATTTCCGCTAAAAATAACGTTTTGACAATCAAATATATACAAGGGACGCTTATTTTCATTTTATTTTAGTTCATTTACCCTTTTTCTTTTCTACATTTTTTTTTTTGGGTAATAAAAAAGACTATTAGAGTTTTGCATTTATATGAAAAAAATATGTGCTTTCATATATATGTTGGATCATGCAGAGTTCTTATTCCAAAATACTATTTTTAATACAAATATGTCTTTACATAGTATTAGCAACCGGCGATTGTTCGTAGGTTTTCTTTTTAATTTTTAAGCTCATTGAATTCAATAGATCTCGTTCTTTGCATCATTCATCAAACTAATATATATGACTAGTTTAACACCATCTTTTAACCATAAAATACTAACATATGTTCAAGAAATGCACAAAACATAAGAGCCATCAAATTGTAATGATTACACCAAAATAAATTTTAATCTAGAATAATGCAAAAAATAGTTAAGGCTTTGTTTGTTTCTTGAACTCTAGCAAGTAAAATTCAAGATGGGGTTAAATGAGTTGAGGCTCATGATGGAGACTGTCACATAGGCGCTTCGACTTTTGTGTGAATTAATTCACTATTTTTTTAATTATAATATATTGTCTTAATTATAATTTAAACATTATTATATAATTATAATAGCTTCCTGGGAATATATAATTTCTCAAAGAGTAACATGATGATTGTGGTATTTTGTCAAAAGAAAAATGTTTGTGTTTAACATTGATAGTTTCACTTGTTTGAATGTAAACTGTATAAAAAAGTTTCTATATATATGAGGTAGCTTTAGAATAGCTTCGACTGTATGTGGTGTCATTATTTTTTTTTCTTTGTGGAAAAAATGGGATCAAGCCTACATTCATTTTCTTTCAAAATTAACTTGGTCACAAGGAAGTATATTTACACATTTCTTGTAATTGACACTCTTCTAAAAGTCACCATCTTACAATAACAAGTGTATTATTCTTGTCTATAGAATTTTATAAATAGAAAAACTGAAGAATGAGAACAATAATATTCGGCATAATAACATTTTTTTCCACTCGAGTAAAATAGGTATATTTGTGTTTCAACATGTGTTTATAATCCAAGTTGCCATATCTTGTTGAGTTTTAGTGATATACTCAATTGTGTGAGATTGATTTTTGTAATATTTCAATATATGTGATCTATGTAGAATATTATTCAATCTAATATTAATCGAATGTCATATTCATAGTATTTATGATCATTCTAATATGAACTATAAGTATTGGCTTGTTTCTTTTATAGGAGCTAATACATAATATTTTCATATATTTTATTTATTTGAATATAATATACTTACAATTTGAATGGTAAAAACCCTTCAAGTTTTAATTGGAAAACAACCAAGTTGTCTTAAGAAATAACCGCGCCTTCATGTTAAAATAGCGAGTTAATCTCTTATAAGTTAAACGTTTATATTGATATAATTAAAAGTCAGACGACCACGAGAAATTCGACAAATGATATTTTTAGTATCGTATAATAAGATATTCAATATAGATATTTCCTCCATTTATTACAAGCCAACGTTTTTTTCACTTATATAAATAGGTAGTCGTGTATTGTACTTAAACACAATAGCCATTTCATTCATTTTTATATTTTTATGTTGTCGTAAACGTAGGTTGAATTTCCAAATATTCGGTATGTGACTTGAAGTTAGCCTAACTTTCACTAAACCCAAAATAGGTGTCTGCAAGCTCTTGAATCATGAATAGATTTTAAAAAATGGGTCTCTCTATTTCTTTCCATCTGAATTGATTGACTTGTTGATTTGAGTTTCAGATATGGTCTTCATCAAAGTTTTATAAAGAGCGTATTTTCGTTTTTTTACTTTTCTTGTGCATTTTTTATTAGTTGGAATTAATAATAAAACTTACATATTTTTTTCTAAAAACTTCATTTTGCATACTAAATCAACAAACATATTTTGTATTACAATAACTTTGCATTTGAAATATATTAAAAAATGATGATATGAAATGAACATTAGGCTACGTTTGTTGTTAATTTTCAATCTCTCCTCTCTTTTAGAGACTCTATCAATTGCAAATGTGTTCAAGTAATTCATATTAGGCATGTCAAGCCCATCAAAATTCTTACTTTTCTTTTGACCTTTATGTATTTGAAAAATCCATAAACTTTTGCACCATCCCCTATATATATCAGGAGATGGCCACAATGTTACATTGAGTTTGTGTATAATTATGGCCATATCAACTACACAAATAATGGAAAGCTCGTTTTTTATTTTTTAAGCAACTCATCCATGATTTTCCTACAAATAGAGTTTTTTTTTTGCTTTCGTTGGGTACTAGTTCAAGTTTAACTCTATTTCATGCCATGTTGTTTGACAATTGTAGATTAGAGTTGAATTCTTTTCACATGGAATTTTAGTTTTTCTTGGGTGTATTTATACCAAAAAAGAATGTTATTACTTTTTAGTTAGAGTTGTTTTATTATTGAATGTAGTCAAAGATTAACTTTGTGATTCCTAGAATTTCTGTTACAAAGCAAAAATATTATAGGTTTCATATCACTTTCCATATATGATAATCTCTCATGGTATTTCTAGCATTACGCTCATTTCTATTTACTTTTTGAAAATCGGATTTGACAAAATAACGTAATTTTAATTTGTCCAGTCTGATTTTCACAAAGTAAATGAAAATGAACATAATGTTAGACAAAACATGTGTATAATTTGTGTTATCATCATATATGGAATGTGATTTAGAATCGATAATATTTTTGCTCGTAACAGTAAAAAATTATTGGAATCACCAAGTAAATCTTTGACTACATTCAATATAATATTTTTGTTCGTAACAAAAATTCTTAGAATCATAAAGTCAATCTTTGACTACATTCAATAATAAAACAACTCTTACTAAAATGTAATACAATTTCTTTGTATAAATACATCCAACAAAAACTAAAACTTCATGTGAAAAAAAAAATCAACTTTAGTTTTTATGCAATTACGAAACAACATGACAAGAAACAAAGTCAAACTTGAACTAGTACCCAACGAAAGGAAAAGAAACTCTATTTGTAGAAAAAGGATGAATGGGTTGCTTAAAAAAGCAAACGAGCTTTCAATTCTTTGTGAAGTTGATATGGCAATAATTGTACACAAACACAATGAAAACAATGCCACATTGTGGCCATCTCCTGATGTATGTAGGGAGAGGGTGCAAAAGTTTATGGAATTTCCAGATCTAGAAAGGTCAAAGAAAATGGTACAACACGAGCAACATATAGAGCAAAGAGTAACAGCCGAGGTAGAAAATATTGAAAAGACGAAGAAGAAAAATGAAATGAATGAGTCTCAAATGTTAATGAAGGAGCTCATGAAAAATAAGAATTTTGATGGGCTTGATATGCATGATATGAATTGCTTGAACATATTTGCAACTGATATGTTGAAGAGACTCCAAAAGAGAGAAGATGAGCTCGGAAATCAACAACAAAAGTAGTTGAATGTTCATTTAATTTCATATCATCATTTTATTTAATTATATTTCATATGCAAAAGTATTGTAATACAAATGTGTTTGATGATTAGTATCAAAATGAAGCTTTTAGAAAATATTCTGTAAGTTTTATTATTGGTTCCAGCTATGAAAAATGGACAGGAATACGCATATTATAAAATTTTCATGAAGCCCATAAATGAAGTTCTAATAAACAAACCAATCAATATTTATTCTAGGACTCCTTGAACAATAAAATATTGCAATATGTGGAATTTTTTTCCTTTATAGCTTTCATGGCAAAAGATTTTCCCCAAATATCCTTCTTGCCAAACTAATTCCTTGAATATACCTTTTCCTAAAAATCGCGGGTCCAAACAGCGATTTTACGTAAAATCGCTGTTGTGGCCTGCGATTTATGTTGTACCTTAAAAAAAGTAAAACCTAAAATCGCTGTTTGTAACAGCGATTTTTAAGTAATTATCAGAATTAATTACGGGGGTGGAAACTAATGACGAACAAGAATCGCGGATCTAGAATGCGAATTTACTATATAATCGCTGTTTGTAACTGCGATTATTTTAAAAGAATCGTATTTCGAAACTGCGATTATTTTAAAAGAATCGCGGTTACAAACTGCGATTTTTGGTGCCCTAATTTAAACTACGGCAGTGGCTCTCCTCACTTTCCTTACTTCACTCACTTCACTAGCAGCTACGTAAAAGTGTTTGTTTTCTCTCACTTTTCAATTCTCTTCCTATTATTTTCTTTTCACATTCACTTTGATAATTGCACATTACAAGTTTTGAGATCAAGAAGGTGAATTTTGCTACTTCCTACGCACTCCACATTCTCATTATCCAAGTAATTCTTCTCAACTTTTTTTATATGAATCATTAAGTGTTATTTTGTTTGTTTAAATTTTAGTACTTATCAAAGTTGTATTTAGTAGTAGTTTTAATGTTTAAACAACCAATTTTAAATTTATTTTGTTGCTTTACCAAATATTTGTTCTCTCATTAAATTTCAAGGGATTATATTAAATGTGTTGTTGCATTTTATTTTAATATGTGCTATTTTAATATTTTAATGTTTAAACACCGACGGATTAAATATAATGGCATAAATATGGTAAAGAAACCGAAGATTATGGATTTCTTTCATTTGATTTGTTGATAGAGTGTTGTTTTTAAAATTAAAAAAAAATGAAGGCTTAATGTTAGTTGGTATTACTATTAAATAATCTATTCATTTTTGTATGTTTTTAAAATTAACAAATATGACCATTTATAAAAATTGTTTAAAAAGTTATTTAATTTTTTTCATATTTTATCAGGTTTCTAATGGATGGATTACCGATTACATTTTTGTGTTACTGGGGAGGAAATATATTGAATCCATCTAATGGTTGTGAGTACGATATTCCACCTAAATACCCCCTTAGGGCGGAGAATAGATGGAGTTATGATGAGTTACAAACAGAGTTATACCGAGCTACTGGGCTAAATAAACGGGAGTTCAAGTTGGGAGTGATATGTAGATATCCAATTTGTTTCGAAAATACTAGTTATACTGCATTTCCCATTAAAGATAATATCAGTGTTGGAGCTATGTTTGATGTTTTTACCTATTATTCGGGGCGCACTTTACAACTGTACTTGGAGATAGAGTCGATAGACAATCAATACATTGGTGACACAGTTGTTACACAAGTGGATGAAGATAACCTAAATAATTCACCTTATAATCGTGATATGGGTAACACTGCTCCGTCTACTTTTCAGTCTGACGTTGGTACAAGTAGGCAAATAGAAAATTCAGCAGTACATACAAATATTAGTCCTCATGTGCATCAAAATGAAAGGGGACTAAGTGATGATTTGGAGACTGATTCTGAAGATGATGAGGAAAATTTTGAAAACAGGATAATGGAAGGGGACGATGTGAGTAACAGTAGTAGTAGTGACATTGAAGAAACTGCTATTGGGGGCGACACCATGGTTGCCAATGAGCCAGTTGAAAATCATATAAGTGAAATAGATTGCTCATTTTATAGGGAGATTGGTGAAGGATCATACGCCACAGATATTCGTGCAAGTCAAACTCAAATGTCGGAGAGTGATCAACTGAGAAAAGGCCTACTTTTTAGATCAAAAACTGACATGCAATGTGCTGTTAAGAAATATCACATACAGAAGAATTGGCGTTACAAAGTACAAAAGAGCACTGATGAAACATGGGTAATATGTTGTTATAAGAAAGAGTACCCATGTAACTTCTATCTCCGTGCTAGTTTATTGGCCAAGAAGCATGGATTGTGGGAAGTGACACGTTATCGAGGAACGCATACTTGCTTGTGTGTAGGATTAGGCCAAGATCATTTCCATTTGGACTCTAAGTTGATTGCTTGGGATATCCTAAGTCTTGTTAAGGTAGATCCAGACCTGAAAATACGTGTCATTGTTGAATCTGTGAAGAAAAGCTTCAACAAAGAGATTTCATATAAAAAAAGCATGGTGTGCGAAGCAAAAGGCAATTGCTCATATCTATGGAGATTGGGATGAATCTTATCAAAGGTTTCCAAAGGTACTCGCAGCTATCAAACAATACAATCCTGAAACAATCGTCGAGTACTACAAATCTCCACCACCTGGTCAAATGGGTATATTCCGTCGTGTTTTTTGGGCATTTGGACCTTGTATTCAAGCTTTCACACATTGTCGTCCGGTTGTTAGCATTGATGGTACTTTTCTACATGGAAGGTACAAGGGGGTTTTACTTATTGCAATGGGTTGTGATGCAAATGATAGCATATTGCCTCTTGCCTTTGCTATTGTAAAGAATGAATCATTTGATACTTGGAATTGGTTCTTAAACCTTGTGCAACAACATGTTGTCAAGGGTCGTGCTATATGCTTGATTTTCGACCGTCACAAAGGTATCTTAGCAGCAATTAAAGTGGCTCGAGCAAATGGGTGGACAAATTTGAAGCATCGGTATTGTTTGAGACATGTACGATCTGATTTTTGCAAAGTCCATACGGGTGCTAATTTAAGAAGATTAGTTTGGAAGGCAGGTTGCTCTCATCAAGTGTGCAAGTTAAATGATCTGTTGGATCAAATTGACCTATTGAGTCCTGATGCTCGACGGTGGTTGAATAAACTCGACCTGACGAAGTGGACCATTGCACATGATGGTGGTTATAGGTATGGCATAATGACAACTAACATTTCAGAAGTTTTTAATGGTGTCATGAAAGGAGCTCGTGGTATGCCTGTTACAGCAATTGTTGAGACTACATTTTATCGTTGTGTTTTCTATTTTCAACGAAGACTTGGTATTGCTGAACTTGCATTGGAAAATATAGGTCTACCAAACACCCAACCACAAAATATGTTTAGCCCCAAAGTTTATAATATGTTACTACACAACAACAACAAGGTTGGTCGTATGCATGTTACAATTTTCAACAATTCTGTTGGTGGGGGGGTTTATTCTGTAATTACTGGTCGTCGCGGGACCAAGGGAGGTCATGTTCAAACTGTGCGCTTTGGCAATAAGACGTGCACATGTGGGAAGTGGGTTGCATATCATGTTCCTTGTTCTCATGTTCTTGCATGTTGCAATCATCAAAATGTTGACCCTTCATCTTTTGTATCATCATTTTATACTGTTGAGAAGTACGCGATGACATGGAGGGGACTATTTGAACCATTGGAAAACGAGGCGTATTGGAATGAGTATAATGGTTCAGTGTTTAGACCTAACCCCAAACTTGAACGAAAAAGAGGTCGACCAAAATCGAGGCGTATTCGCAATGAAATGGATTTTGAAGCCAGCAAGCGGATGATTCATTGTTCAACTTGCGGGAAGGAGGGACATACACGTCGCACATGCACGAATAATACTACATAGTTTCATAGATATTAATGAGAGCATGTTTATGACCTAATAACTATTGTTAATGTTATCTAGCTTATTATTGTATTAATTTCCATGTGTTGTATTAGAGGAAAATTTGAGACTCATTCTTGCTTTGGGTTATATTAATGAGAACATGTGTTGTATTAGACCTAAACTTTGAGAAGGATCTTCGTACCCATGCAATCATGATGTCTATCATGCACGAGAAGGACCTTCGTATCCACCCTTCTTACAATCAGGTTGTTGTTCATGTGCATATAATATCTAAGATTTATATCAAGTAATTTATTTAATATATAAATGTAATTACATATTAATAATGTGCATATGACACAATTTTTAACTATAATTTGATTGACTCGCATGTTCCCCACTTTTTAAAAAAAATAATAATAACATGTTCACATTAATAATTTTGGGGAAATTGTTTTTTTGGTACCGTAGGATAGACTGACTTGCACTTTTGGTACCATTGGATATGAAAATACAAATTTTGTATTATAGGATAGGTTTCCATTGCAATTTTGGTATCAAACCCAATTTTTCTACGAAGTTAATGGCAATTTACCCCTTACTAAATGCATAATGTTCAATTTAAACCCTCGTGGTTTAAAAATGAGCATTTTACCCCCTAAAATTTTGTAAAAATTTCACATCGCCTCCGTGATATTTTTATACGCGGCACTTAATCTACTTGGTTTGGAGTAGGATATGAATTTCCAATAATCATTCTCGTGATACTCCGATACCATATCATATAAGGATGATTATAGTCCATATGCTCTACACCAAAATCTCCATTAACAACAAAATTCTGGTAATTGATCCACGAGTTAATATATTGTTCGTGCCAACGAGACCAATCTACATGACGCAAACCTCGATGGTCTAACATGTGTAGTTCCCTACTTGTGTCACATGGATCAGGGATAGGTTGCAACATTCCAAATTGTCTAAGCACCCGATCTGGGAAGTGCCATTCCACTTTTTCAAAGCATATTAGAGGTACTTTGCTCATCCATCTATTTTGTCACTGGAGACACATAGCAGGTAATTCCTCTAGATTGTATGGCTGCCACACAAACTGATCTTCACTGAGCTGGTCCAGCTGGTCCCGGTAAACTCGTAATACATGAGTGTAACCATTTGGTTGCACGCCACCTAATTGTGGTAAAAAAAACATTGAGTTAGTCAATCTATCTTCTTGATTTATAATTAAATAATAAGCATACTTACTTGTACCCAAGAGGTCCAGGAGGATCTATTATGGGCAGAAATCGAAGGTTGTGCTCGATATTTGGCCGCATGCAATGAAATCTTTCCCATGCCCAAATCTATTTAACATAAATAAAAATAAGTATATAAACTGAATATTATATAATTTATAAATAACTTTATAAGTAATGGTTAATACCTGTAATAAGGTCAAACACCCACCAATCTGAGCAGTTGCAGGCTTAGTAGCTCGGCATAACTCATGGTACAAACATGCTAAAGTCGCACTACCCCAACTAAATGTCCCAATTCTGTCAATATCTCGAAGAAGGGGAAGATACTTCATATCAACCCTATTTCCTGATTTGTCAGATAGCAGAACACCACCAATCAATCCTAGTATAAGCGCTCGAGCATGTTGTTGAACCATTTCAAGAGAAGCATTGTCGCCAAGAGCCTGTATTTCAGCCATCAACGATTTTAACTTCAAAGAAGATCCTACAATCGCATTTGATGCCAGTCTAACACCAAACAACTCTAAACAAAGATCAAGCCATTCCTCTTTCGTACGTTTTGGCTCGCTACTAGTAACAACGTTCCCCTCAATTGGAATACCAAGAATTACTCCTACATCCTGTAGGGTGATGGTAGCCTCGCCGATGCGTAAATGAAATGTATGAGTCTCCTCACGCCACCTCTCCATCAGTGCAGTAATTAATGACCAATCTGTTTGTATTGTCTCGACACAATAAACTCCATAAAATCCGGAACTTATCAAATATGGCAACAATCTATGGTCAAGATTTTTGAATTTAGCAAGGCACGAGTCTGCACGACGACATATGAGGGGTGCGAAGTCATACCCGTTCCAAATATGGTCGGACCGGTGCTCATTTTGAAGAGTGAGTACCGATGGATCATGAATAAGACGTCCAGCGTTCATCTATTTTAAAAAAATAAAGTTAGTAAACAAAATTTCACTAGTCTAGTCAGCAGAAAAAGAACCATCAAAACAAAATGTGTAAAGTAGAAGCTACCTGACAAATGCTAGATGACGAGCTAACAGATAACAAGCTTATTTGTCAAATTGCAATTTGAATATAGTAAGCTTATTTGTCAAATTGACGATTTCTTGTGCCAAGGATGCTGCTTTATCCGGAAAGAAACTGAAAATGAAAATAATGGAGATTGAAAATTAAAGTTACAGAATAAACATGTCAAGGAAATCTATACATACTATACAACATTTAAAGAACTTAGCTTCACTTCACATCAATCAAGCAAGAGAACATTATTTTTATAAAGATCAAATGTCCTGGCTTGAGTTACAATTTAGACTTGGAAAATGTTCAAATTCTAATACTGGAAATTCGGTACAAAAAAACCAAAAAATTATTGGGCTTCTCATTTGTTTTAAGGTGTTGGAAGGTGAAGGACATTAAACCGTATAGAAGAACTGAGGCATAGTGCTGCCATTTCAATTAATTATGTTTTCTATGTTTTCATTTTGATTTTCTGTAGTTTGATTAGTTAAGTAGCCTCAGCATCATGTAAATGTTTTGGAACATCAATAGAAAATTTACCAACTCTTTTCTCATCCCTTCTCTGTATTTCTTAATCAAAATTTCAAAAAAAGAACAAAATTGGGGTTTTTAAATGTGTAATGTACCTCTGTAAACAATCTGGGCACAGAGAGAGACGGCGGAGGCGCGGAGCAGGAGGTCGCAGCGTACGGCGGTGCGGTGGGGGTGGGTGGTGCGGCCGCGCGGTTTGATTTTGAATTGAGGAAGAGGAAGATTGTGGGTTTTGCTAGGGCAGTGCGTAAATGAAGAAGTGAAGAACAGTGACTGGAACGGGTTATGTTTAGATCTTAAAAACTCGCAATTAGAAACCTCGATTCTTTTAAAAGAAACGCAGTTCAAAACCGCGATTATGTGTTAAATTCGCAACTTGCACCTGCGATTCTTGTTTGTCATTAGTTTCCACCCCCATGATTAATATTGATATTAATACTGATAATTAATTAAAAATCGCAGTTTGTAACTGCGATTTCTATGTTTTATTTTTTTTAAAATAGAGCATAAATCGCAGGTGTGGATCGCGATTTTACGTAAAATCGCAGTTCTAAACTGCGAGTTTTAGTAAAAGGTACATTCAGGGAATTAGTTTGGCAAGAAGGATATTTGGGGAAATTCTTTTGCCATGAAGGCTATAATGGAAAAAAATTCCAATATTTCTAATTAAGTGATGCATAAAATATTTATATTTAGACGTATTAATATTAATAATTGGAAGTGTTATCTACCTCTGATATTTGATAATTATAGAGACCATATTTGAGGTTTGTGATTCATTATAAGTAATTTTGATAATAAAATATGGACATTTTGATACTTTCAACAGTTTCGTTAGTTTTTTTGACAAATATTAGGACTAGAGATAGTTTGTTACTTTGTTTAATTTCTTAAATAAGGTGGTATGTGTAAAGTACACTAAACATCAGGGATAGTTTAGACAATTAATCCTAATTTAAAAAAACAGGTAGGGAATTTTCTGCGATAAACTTAACATAAAGTAGCACAAGGGGTTTTTCGTGAATTTTATCCCAATAGGCGGGAATTTTGAATATGGGGGTGGCTGCCAGCAGGACATTAATCGTATTTTTCTTGAAACCCTCAATTTATATAGAAAAGGACCAACAAATTATTCCAATGTATAACTGACTTCTTCGGTTCCAAATTTCCAATTATTTTTTACACCTATATATATATATATATATATATATATATATATATATCATATCCTCACCGTATATCTATTTGTCACAGAGCAGAGCTCATACCTCTTAATCCCTTTTCTTAGCAGAACTATATAGAGTGATGGCTCTTGTCCCACATAATCTGGATGATGAAGATGGTTAGTTATGCTAGCTTGTTCTTGATTGAAATTATAGATCCATAAAATATTTGGTATTTTAAATCTGTATTTTAATATCTTAAAACTTTATACCGATTCCGTGTTTTCGTGTTTCATCTTTCTTTTTCAATTCTGTATTTCTCTTGTCCAGAAGTTACAGTGGAAACAAGGAACGTTTCTCCTTCGCATTTCCTCTTCAAAATCGAGTCTTTTTCTCTGTTATCAGAAAGTGGAATTGTCAAGTACGAGTCCACTGAGTTTTCTGCGGGTGACTACAAATGGTATTGCATTTAATTTTATAATTTGAAATTAAATAGTAAGCAAGTTCCCCCTAATTTTCATAGAGTATGACAATTTAATTTGTTTTTTTTTATTGTAATGTAGGAAACTGATATTCTATCCTAATGGAGAAGATCAAGAGAGTGAAAATGGAGATGATGATTATATAGCTGTAAACTTGGCTTTGGCTGATACAAGTTCTCTTCCTCCGAGATGGGAGGTTAATGCCGTCTTCAGCATTTTTTTGTATAATCAGAAATCCGACAATTTTCTTGCAATGCGAGGTATAATTGTATTGCAACTTAAATTACGGTCAAAATTTTAATATATGTGGATATTTGACTTGACGTGGCTGAACGAGTTTTTTTTTGGAATTTTACTTGTTACAATATAATATAGATTGACAAAGAAAGTAATCTTTATTAGATATATTATTTATCAATATAATTGATCGATGTTTGAAAGTGGAGATGTCTTTATACGTCTTTCAGGAGGAACACGCCGATTTCATGCGGTGAAGAATGAGTGGGGATTTCCCAAATTTATCTCAAAGAAGAGTTTGATTGATCCATCTAATGGATACTTAGTAAACGATGATTGTGTATTTGGGGCAGAGGTTTTTGTCATCAAGAGCCAAGGTGTCGTTGAATGTCTTTCCATGTACGAAGTTGGAGAACCCTTTGACCGTTCTTGGAGGATTTCACAGTATTCCCAATTGGAAAATGAATGGGTTTCTGAAGAATTTCTTGTTGGAGATCTCAAGTGGTACTCATTTTTACCCTCATACTGTATTTTTTCTCTGATTATTGTTGTCCAAAGCCAAAGGGGTTGAGCAATTGAAAGTTGCACATATAAAATTATTATCTAATTATATTACCGAATACGTTTATTTGCACAACAATCTGTATACGTAATGTATTTGCCACTCTATCCCCATGCTTATAGACACAAGTCTAGACTAGCGTAATAAACTATAGTCCTAATTCATGATATTGCTACTAAACTTTTGATGTTCTCTGTTCCCCCCCCCCCCCCCCCCAACTTTTCTTTATCTAAACTTTAATCTTTATTGATTAGTATTTATTATACATCTAGGAAAATGGAGTTATATCCAAAAGATGAAGAGGGGCGCAGCATCTCAATATATCTGTATTTAGTTGATTGCAGTATACAGTATAAAGTGAAGGCTAATTATACTGTAAAAATCAAACACCAGAATAATGGTGAAGATTACATAAAAAGTGGTAGGTCTTGCCTCTCATGATCCCTCTGTTATTCTACTTTACAAATGGTTGTACGTATATTTTATATTTCCTTTTTCCTGTTTCACCATATCTTAATGATGTTCGGACTCCATATTTTGCATTCTGCACTTGGTTTGTTACTTGTATTTTCAATCTCACAATATTCTTATGGATCTTATTTGCAGGCAATGAATGGTTTGCATGTAGTGCCGATGATAGTTGGGGATGGGATGAATTCATGGCAATCAGTGATATGAATGACCCTGCGAGTGGCTATCTTGTTAACGATTGTTGTATCATTGAAGTCGAGATATCAGTGCAAGCAATAGCTCGTAATAGTTTATCCAATCCCCCCAAAAAGATAAAAAGAATTTAAATACCCTGCAGAGTAATTTACATTTATTCGAATTTTGTTCACCAGTTTATCTTTGAACTAACACATTATTCCAACAAGAAATGTTAGAATTCCTCTTCTTTCTTTGCATCCCTTACTTTTTGGGTTTCTGGTTTTAAAGATTTTATTTTGCTCTATGGTATTGAATGTTCAATCTTTATTTATTTAATTCTTGAAGCTTACTGATGTGATATTTTGTTCTATCCATATGCAATGCAATTGAATATATAATCTTGAAAGTTGATCTATTTTATATATGATTTTAACAATGTTGATCATACATTCTTGCTATCCAATCCCACATAGGAATGTCAAGTGTTCATTTTTTGTTGATTCAATTTGATTGATATATATGTCTATCAAGTTGAGTTTCGAATTTAGATGAGTTTTTATCAAACAAGCTTGAACTAAATACAACTAATTTAGTTTAATTTTCAACATAACCAATTGTTCAATTCTTGAATGGAAATGTTATGTATGAAAACGGGGTTTTTGTAAATAAGTTTAAAGTAATAGAATCCAACATTCATATGTGACTGCCCTTTTATCTTCATCACACTGGTGCAACATCACTTTAAAATGATCAAAAGTATACACATCTTTTTTCCCTAATAAAAAAAGAAGTGTTGTTTCTAAGCAATTGCAAAAATGAATTATATGTAAAATCTGGGTTTTTGGGATTTTACCCCTGGGATTATAGGATTTTGGCACTTTGCATCCTGAATTAAAATTTTTGGCACTTTGCACCCTGAAAATATAATTTGTTTGGTATTTTGCACCCTAGTATGTATTTTGGTGAGAAAATTCATTGATAGAAGGGTAGTTCTACCCTTCGATTTTTTTGCACTTTGCACCCTATAATTCCAGGGTGCAAAGTGTCAAAAGTTTTTTTTCAAAACTTAAAAAATCTAATAGGTTTATAAAAAAAAATTCAAAGTTTAAAAAATCTATTAAGTTTTATTGATATTTAAATTTTCAGATTTTATATGAGAGATTGACAATAATATATAAAATTTAGTAAATAGTATTAATAATTTAACTATTTTTGCAATTGGGGCTAAAGTGCTTCGAACTTGTGAATTGTGAATTGTTGGATAAATTTGCCGGCTTCAAATTTGAAATTTTTGTCAAAAAATTGACGAAAATATCAAATGTATCGAACCCAGTTAATTTTTGGTACCAAATGTGTTGGCTTTGTAACTTATGGTGTCCTAACCTTAAGTAATGTCACTTATGATACAAAAAGTGAAATTCTCTCCTTATTTGTGTAGTCTTGGAGCCAAAAGAAGTCATCAAAGTTTTGCGGGTTTGAAAATACCTTTTTGTTTCTTCATTTTTTTTTTCTCAAGGGTTTTAATCTCTTTCGAGTCGCGTCGGGCACATTAAGTGGGAGCATCTCCCAACATGAATTCGGACTTGATTTCGCTATTTTGTAGTGACTAGTCCATTCCACTAGATCAATCACCTTGAATCTAGGTTTTTGCGCAATTATACTCCATATTTTATTTTTAATTGGCTAAAGTGCATCCTTATTGCTTTAATTTGCCAAAATTTTGGTAGAAGTTTTCACAATTACATTCCTTGTTTTTTATATTAAAACTCGATTATATTACTTAGGGGGTTTTTGCAATAGCTTCTGAAAACGACTAAGGGGATGTTTTGCAACTGATTCTAGAAATAACTTTTAAGCTTATTTGTGCTCAAAAGCTATTTTTTAGTGTTTGCAACTCCTACTTCTTATTGTTCTTTACATAAAATAAGTTGATAAGTTATAAAAATCTCAGGAGGTGTTTTTTCTGGTTTGATGGCATTTCTGTAATTATTTCGAAGTTGTTTTGAATTCTTCTGGGCATTATTGTCCTCTATTTATTAATGAAATTTCAATTGTGCCACAAGCTTGGTTATTATTTTATTAAAAAAATTAGTTTGTAATTATTAAATAAACCATAATTTTTACTAATTTAATTAAACTAATTATATAGCACTTTAAATTGCGGAATTTATTGTGTGCCCTTAACTCAATTTTCTTTAATATTAAAAATCATAATACGGAGACATATATGAATACCTGGGCTTTGCTCTTCTGTCATTATTAGCTTTATTATGGATTCATGAACTGATATCCAGAAGATCATGGATTAGATTAGGGTTGTCAATGGATCGGATTCTGGTCGGATCAGGCTTGTCCAGATCCGGCTCTATTTATATCGGATTCGGATCTTGCTCGGATTGTGTTCGGATCTAGATTTTTTGAATCCAACGGATCTTGGTCGAATTTGGCCGGATATCGGATATTTTTCGGATCCAATAAATTTGTATTTAAAAAGTTAAATTAATATTTTTTTCCTAAAACAAGTTTATTATCTTTTCAATTTTATTTAAGTTTAGCTCACTTTTTCAAAATTTCTTTACTATATTCATATTTGTAGAATGAATATATTGGTTTAAATAAATTTATAAACGAATTATAGATTACTATCTTCTTAAATTGACGTTGAAATATTATTAATGATACTTATTTTTATAAATTAATTTGTATATATATCTTTCTTTTTATTTATTGTCGGATACGGATCTTTAACCGATCGGATCGACTTAAATCCATATTCGCTCCATGAGTTTCGGATTTCGGATCTTTATAATCGGATCAGGTCCATCGAATATCTAATCGGATAATTATCTTAATAAATCGGATCGAATTCGGACGAATCTGGATTAAAATCCACCCCATTGACAACCCTAGGTTAGACCTTATATTTGATGTGCATTTTCTGAAAGATGGTGTCTTTGAAAGTTGCGATGACAGTGACACAAAGCGCACACCATGGCCGCCTCTTTGCTTCCATTGGGCCACTTATAAATATACTTCATCGCCTAGATTACGTATAAGAGCCATCACTCTAATATACTTCTATATAGTTTTTCAAATTTCTACTAACAAAAGGATCTATGAGCTGTGTGACAAATAGATAAGTCAATTATTCATTGGAATAATGTAATTTCAATAAATTTGTTGGTTCTTTTCTTTCTAAAACCCCATGTTATGGGAAAATAATAAAGTAGGGAGAATATATTACACAAATAGCCCCTAATATTTAGGGTACTTACATATACCATCTTGTTTAGGAAATTACACAAACTATCTCTAGACTATAGAGCTTACATCTGTCCAAAAAAATTAATGAAATTGTTGAAAGTATCAAAATGCCCAAATTTTATTGCGAATATTACCTATAATGAATCTCAAATATAGTCGAAACTAATTTAAAAAAAAATTGAATTACGTAAAATTATATTTTCAATCGCTAGTTCAAACTCGCTTTTTTTTTTTTTAGTCAAGTCCAAACTCACTCATACAAGTAAAGAATAATCAACTTATTTCAAAAATAAAATAGAAAATGTTACTTTTGAGCAATATCAATTATAAAACAATTATTTCAGAATTAATTTATTAGTATAATTTCAAAGCAAAATTGAATTACATAAAATCGAGATGAACAATTATCACTGTAATACCCAACTATGGGTTGGACAAACAAAGCAGAAATAGATTTAATGTCCATTAATGGGTTGGGTCTTAGTGAGAGAGAGAGAATCTGAAAATACGAGGGATGGGTTTTTTTGTTTTGTAAGACCCATTAAGGACCCATTAACAAACCCATTAAAAACCCTTTAATTTTTAAGTTAGACTCAATCAGACCCAACCCAATAAATAATGTCCATTAATAGGTTGGGTCATAATGGGTCTGGGCGGATCATGGGCCGCCCATTGGGTCTAGACCCAATTTGCCACCCCTATTTCTCATCCATCATCTCTTGTCTCTTGAAGATGATCTTTAGGTAATTTGACTAATTTCATAGCATTCACTATATCTTGATCTTTTCTTTGTAAAGCTTGAGACAAGTCATTAGTGATTCTCAATATCGACGCCATCAAATGTAAATTGAAGACAAAGAAAAATGATTGCAATATTATCAATAGATTGTTGCTTCTCCATTCTTATCGGTGCACTCCTCAACTATGAAACCAAGAATGTCAATCACGGAAGAGAACATGTGAATTACACACATCAAAAGTGTGTTATTGGGCTTAAAATTGGGGCTTACAATTGGAAGAGTAAGTTATTGTTAAAGTGTGTATATTAATTGGACTTGAAATTATATTTGGACAATTGGGCTAATATATTAAATTTTTTGTTAAAAAAAATTTACAACACACATATATATATATATATATATATATATATAAAAAAATAAAAAATTCAGGGGGGGGCTATAGCCCCCCCTTGGCCCTATGTGGATCCGCCGGTGGGTATTTCCACCATCTAATACACGGCAACATTTTTCCTCACTTGTATAAAAAGGTAGTCGTATAATGTGCTTAAACAAAATGGTTTTTAATTTGCTTACTTTATTGTATGTTGTTGCAAAAAATTATATATATTTGTCCAATTAACTCAGTTATCTATTTCATAATTCTCGTCTCTTTAGAATGACAAGTCTACAGTTAGGCTTATCCTTTTTTACCCAATAAAAAAGTTTCAAATAAGCACTGGAATCATGAAGATAGACCAAATAATATTTATTTCGTATCTTTCTAATTTTTTCCCTCTTGTCGCTTGGTGCATTTGAGCTCCACATATGATTTTCATGAAAATTTTATGAAGATTAATTCTTTTATTTTACCTATCTCTACTGTGAATTGTTTTACAAAGAAATTTGTTTGTTGGAATTATCAATAAAACTTGATAAATTTTAGAAAATAAATCTTTTGTAAATTAAATCGAACACATTATGTATTACAATAGTTTAGTTCATAAAACATAAAGCAAAGTAAATAAAGAAACATGACTATATGAAATAAACATAAAACTACTTTGGTTGTTCCTTTTCAAGTTGTTCTTCCCTCTTTTGGAGCCTCTTCAACATATCAATCGCAAATGAGTTTAAGCGATTAAAATCATATAGGTCAATCTCATCAAACTTCTTGTTTTTCATAACTTCATTCATCAACAACTCGGTTTCTTTAATTTCATTTCTTTTATTCAACTTTTCCCCACTTTCTTCCTCATCAGTTATTCTTTGGCATATATACTTCTCATGCTCCACCATTTTTTTTGACTTTTCTGAATCCGGAACTTCTAGAAATTTGTGTACCATTTCCCTACACGCATCAGGAGATGGCCACAATGTTGCATTATTTTGTCCGGGTTTATGCACAATTATGACCATGTCAACTTCACATAAAATTGAAAATTCATTTGCTTTCTTTAACAAACTATCAATTCTCTTTCTAAAAACGGAGTTTCTTTTGCTTTCGATGGGTATTTGTTCAAGTTTAATTTTATTTCTTGTCATGTTGTTTGGTAATTGTATACTAGAGTTGATTTCTTTTGACGTCTCTAGTTTTCGTTAGCTGAATTTATACAAGAGAAATGTTCTACTTTTTAGTAAGAGTTCTTCAATTTTAGAATATGGTCAAAACTTTACTTTTGGATTTCAAGAACATTTCAAATATAGTTAAAACTTGACTTTTTTTAATTACAAGAATATTCCGTTACGACACAAGAACATTCCGTAGTTTATATTACTTTATATGTATGATGATGATACAAGTTACACATTTTGTCAATCGTTACTTTAAATTTTATTTATTTTTTGAAAATCGAGTTGAACAAAAGATAGTTAAGTATTTATGGAGAATATGTTGTGACAATGTTGATTTAAAAATTTTACAAGACTAATGAATTTGTACTTCTATATTTAAGCAATATTATTAATAGTGTGATATATATAAATTTTCTTTAAAAAATGCATTTTACTTTTGGCACATGTAAGCACTCCGTAATGGTCGTATAATTTTAGAGTCTCAATGTGAAACTAGATCAAATTTTGATTCAAAAATATATAGATTATTAACCATAAACTTTTACAAGATATAATATGTTCAATAAAATTCTACAATGTATTAACATACTCACCTAACCATATTATTTTTTCCACTGGATTTCTTAACCACATATTTTACAAACCATCACAAGAATAATTTGAGTAGAATTTAACTTATTATGGTACTTAGATTTTTTTTTTTTTTTTTTTTTTTTTTGCATAAGCTGGAATAGATTTTGAATTATTAATATATTGTACAATGCATAAATTAGCAATTATGTTGAAATCAAAATCGATAATCTGAGTGTATAATCCAATGCTATATCTAGTAGAAATTTGGGACATGTGGACTAATATTATTGACCGAATTTACTTTTTATTTTTTTGTCATTTTTACGATTATTTAGTCGTCTGTTATTTGGAAATAGAATGTTTATATTATTTTCAAGAATAATCTAATACGGAAATTTAGAATTTATATGAGTAGACAACTGTACCAAATAAATCTAATCAAACTTGTTTGCTCATTCAAATTGTTTTAGAAATAACATAATGTCGTAAAATAAATTCAAATTTTTATTATGCTCAATAATTTTTCATAATATTCTTTTACCAAATTTGGTTGAATTTATCTATGCATTTTAATATACTCATTTAAATTGTCTAGTAGTACTATTTTACATTTAGAGTTAGTATTTCATGTAATTGACATTGGGTTCATATAGTGTCTCTAAGGTATCATATACTTGATTGATTCATATATAGTAGCATTTTTGCAATCTTCAAGTTTCAAATCTTCATCATAATTAACTTCAGAGTTCAATCGATTTGTTAGGAGAATTTCAATAGTCGAGCTATTTGTTGAAGATCGTTAGATGAAAGAAGAATTTTTTAATATAACGACCAATCGCATAAAATAGGTGTGTGAATTATCATGAAATAAGTTTTACAAATTGAAAATATATTCGCCTAATGAATGTGTATTGGACCTAATCATAAATCTAGAACCCATCATGAATTATTGTATATAAAGATTTCCATTTAAATCTCATAAAATACATTTGTCTTCATATATATAAGCATTAAAAATACCAAAACATAGTTAATTATTGACTCCAAGCCCACGGTATTCTTGCGCCATAAGTCGAGTTAATTTTCAATATTCAGGTGACCAAATTAAGAAAATCAAAAACAAATTATGAAAAACACTTTATAATGGGACCATAAATATAATTTAGCCTTTATTCATTGTTTGGCTCTAGAACGCAATATGATTCCGCCATAAATTGATATTTAAAAGCTCAATTTTTAATATTGATTGAGAATGTGATCATGCCAACACTTTATTGTTTGGTTGTAAAAAAGTTTGTAAAAGTGACGTAGAGTTAATTTTATTTTTTCACATATTGTTTTTATAGCAAAAAACTTAGTTGTTCAGTTAGTGATCGAGGGCAATATTTTTTTTTTTTTTTAAATCAATCCTCCAAATTCGATAGAAAAATCCAGGGAAAATATCAACGTCTTGATTATTTTTCTTCTCTTACCTGGATATCTTATAATTATTCCTCTCTCATCTCCCCCTTCTTCATATTTATTAAATTTTCATAATTATTTGAAACTGAAATTTGGAACCTTCTACCGCAGACCTTCTACAAAAATAATTGATTATTGCCATTTTTGCAAATAATTTCAACAAATTGGTGAAAAAGTGCAGAAAAATTGGGTATATATAATGGAGGTTCAGCGGGAAATTACTGTATAGTGCGTGCCAAATTGGTAGGGACCAAAGTGAAACATCTATTTCCGCTAAAAATAACGTTTTGACAATCAAATATATACAAGGGACGCTTATTTTCATTTTATTTTAGTTCATTTACCCTTTTCCTTTTCTACATTTTTTTTTTTTTTTGGGTAATAAAAAAGACTATTAGAGTTTTGCATTTATATGAAAAAAATATGTGCTTTCATATATATTTTGGATCATGCAGAGTTCTTATTCCAAAATACTATTTTTAATACAAATATGTCTTTACATAATATTAGCAACCGGCGATTGTTCGTAGGTTTTCTTTTTAATTTTTAAGCTCATTGAATTCAATAGATCTCGTTCTTTGCATCATTCATCAAACTAATATATATGACTAGTTTAACACCATCTTTTAACCATAAAATACTAACATATGTTCAAGAAATGCACAAAACATAAAAGCCATCAAATTGTAATGATTACACCAAAATAAATTTTAATCTAGAATAATGCAAAAAATAGTTAAGGCTTTGTTTGTTTCTTGAACTCTAGCAAGTAAAATTCAAGATGGGGTTAAATGAGTTGAGGCTCATGATGGAGACTGTCACATAGGCGCTTCGACTTTTGTGTGAATTAATTCACTATTTTTTTAATTCTAATATATTGTCTTAAGTATAATTTAAATATTATTATATAATAGCTTCCTGGAAATATATAATTTCTCAAAGAGTAACATGATGATTGTGGTAACTTGTCAAAAGAAAAATGTTTGTGTTTAACATTGATTGTTTCACTTGTTTGAATGTAAACTGTATAAAAAAGTTTCTATATATATGAGGTAGCTTTAGAATAGCTTCGACGGTATGTGGTGTCATTATTTTTTTTCTTTGTCTTTGTTAAATGGGTAAACACCACTTTTGGTCCCTCTTATCATTAACTTTTTACAGAGTGGTCTCTCTTATGTTTTTTTTCCACTTTAGTCCCTACTATGAATTATTTATTTCACTTTAGTCCTTTTCAAGTGGTCCAAGGCGATTCCGATAACATTTGATATGCTCATGAGGGCAATTTTGTCATTTCAAGTAAACTAACAGGGATATTTTTGTCTTTCTAATTATTTTAAAAAAAAAAACTAAATATATAATCTCTTCGAAACTAGGCTTTCATTCCAATCCAACTCAATCGTACATTTCGTTCCAAACTAAAGTTTTTTCCTAAAATCTTTTTCAAACACCAAAATTGCTCACAAATTAAACAATATCTCAAATAATCTCAATAGTGAACGGACGAAAATGCCCTAAAAAATATTCATATGCATGTCACGTGTTATCGGAATCACCTGATAAGGACTAAAGAGAAACACATAATTCATAGTAGGGACTAAAGTGAAATAAATAATTTATAGCAGGATCTAAAGTGGGAAAAAAACATAAGAGGGACCACTCTGTAAAAAGTTAATGATAAGAGGAACCAAAAGTGGTATTTACCGTTGTTAAATAAATGAAAATTATAGTTCTTACATAACATGGAAAAAATGGGATCATGCCTACACTCATTTTCTTTGAAAAGTCACTTGGTCACAAGGAAGTATCTTTGCACATTTCGTGTAATTGACACTCTTCTAAAAGTCACCATTCTACAATAACAAGTGTATTATTCTTGTCTATAGAATTTTATAAATTGAAAAAATGAAGATTGAGAACAATAATATTCAGCATAATAACATTTTTTTACCACTCGAGTAAAACAGGTATATTTGTGTTTCAACATGTCTTTATAATCCAAGTTGCCATATCTTGTTGAGTTTTAGTGATATACTCAATTGTGTGAGATTGATTTTTGTAATATTTCAATATATATGATCTATGTAGAATATTATTCAATGTAATATTAATTGATTGTCATATTCATAGTATTTATGGTCATTCTAATATGAACTATAAGTATTGGCTTGTTTCTTTTATCGGAGCTAATACATAATATTTTCATATATTTTATTTATTTAAATATAATATACTTACAATTTGAATGTTAAAAACCCTTCAAGTTTTAATTGGAAAACAACCAAGTTGTCTTAAGAAATAACCGCGCCTTCATGTTAAAATAGCGAGTTAATCTCTTATAAGTTAAACGTTTATATTGATATAATTAGAAGTCAGACGACCACGAGAAATTCGACAAATGATATTTTTAGTATCATATAATAAGATATTCAATATAGATATTTCCTCCATTTATTACAAGCCAACGTTTTTTTCACTTATATAAATAGGTAGTCGTGTATTGTACTTAAACACAATAGCCATTTCATTCATTTTTATATTTTTATGTTGTCGTAAACGTAGGTGAATTTCCAAATATTCGGTATGTGACTTGAAGTTAGCCTAACTTTCACTAAACCCAAAATAGGTGTCTGCAAGCTCTTGAATCATGAATAGATTTAAAAAAATGGGTCGCTCTATTTCTTTCCATCTGAATTGATTGACTTGTTGATTTGAGTTTCAGATATGGTCTTCATCAAAGTTTTATAAAGAGCGTATTTTCGTTTTTTACTTTTCTTGTGCATTTTTTATTAGTTGGAATTAATAATAAAACTTACATATTTTTTTCTAAAAACTTCATTTTGCATACTAAATCAACAAACATATTTTGTATTACAATAACTTTGCATTTGAAATATATTAAAAAATCATGATATGAAATGAACATTCGGCTACGTTTGTTGTTAATTTTCAATCTCTCCTCTCTTTTAGAGACTCTATCAATTGCAAATGTGTTCAAGTAATTCATATTAGGCATGTCAAGCCCATCAAAATTCTTACTTTTCTTTTGACCTTTATGTATTTGAAAAATCCATAAACTTTTGCACCATCCCCTATATATATCAGGAGATGGCCACAATGTTACATTGAGTTTGTGTATAATTATGGCCATATCAACTACACAAATAATGGAAAGCTCGTTTTTTTATTTTTTAAGCAACTAATCCATGATTTTCCTACAAATAGAGTTTTTTTGCTTTCGTTTGGGTACTAGTTCAAGTTTAACTCTATTTCTTGCCATGTTGTTTGACAATTGTAGATTAGAGTTGATTTCTTTTCACATGGAATTTTAATTTTTCTTGGGTGTATTTATACCAAAAAAGAATACTTTTTAGTAAGAGTTGTTTTATATTGAATGTAGTCAAAGATTAACTTTGTGATTCCTAGAATTTGTGTTACAATACAAAAATATTACGTATTTCATATCATTTTCCATATATGATAATCTCTCATGGTTTTTCTAGCATTATGCTCATTTTTATTTATTTTTGAAAATCGGATTTGACAAAATAACGTAATTTTAATTTGTCCAGTCTGATTTTCACAAAGTAAATGAAAATGAACATAATGTTAGACAAAACATGTGTATAATTTGTGTTATCATCATATATGGAATGTGATTTAGAATCGATAATATTTTTGCTCGTAACAGTAAAAAATTATTGGAATCACCAAGTAAATCTTTGACTACATTCAATATAATATTTTTGTTCGTAACAAAAATTCTTAGAATCATAAAGTCAATCTTTGACTACATTCAATAATAAAACAACTCTTACTAAAATGTAATACAATTTCTTTGTATAAATACATCCAACAAAAACTAAAACTTCATGTGAAAAAAAAAATCAACTTTAGTTTTTATGCAATTACGAAATAACATGACAAGAAACAAAGTCAAACTTGAACTAGTACCCAACGAAAGGAAAAGAAACTCTATTTGTAGAAAAAGGATGAATGGGTTGCTTAAAAAAGCAAACGAGCTTTCAATTCTTTGTGGAGTTGATATGGCAATAATTGTACACAAACACAATGAAAACAATGCCACATTGTGGCCATCTCCTGATGTATGTAGGGAGAGGGTGCAAAAGTTTCTGGAATTTCCAGATCTAGAAAGATCGAGGAAAATGGTACAACACGAGCAACATATAGACCAAAGAGTAACAGCCGAGGTAGAAAATATTGAAAAGATGAAGAAGAAAAATGAAACGAATGAGTCTCAGATGTTAATGAAGGAGCTCATGAAAAATAAGAATTTTGATGGGCTTGATATGCATGATATGAATTGCTTGAACATATTTGCAACTGATATGTTGAAGAGACTCCAAAAGAGAGAAGATGAGCTCGGAAATCAACAACAAAAGTAGTTGAATGTTCATTTCATATCATCATTTTATTTAATTATATTTCATATGCAAAAGTATTGTAATACAAAATGTGTTTGATGATTAGTATCAAAATGAAGTTTTTAGAAAATATTCTGTAAGTTTTATTATTGGTTCCAGCTATGAAAAATGGACAAGAATACGCATATTATAAAATTTTCATGAAGCCCATAAATGAAGTTCTAATGAACAAACCAATCAATATTTATTCTAGGACTCCTTGAAAAATTAAAATATTGCACTAAGTGCATAAATTAGTTATTGTGGTGTGTTTAAAACCGGTCATATGAGTGTGGAGTCCAATTCTAGCTAGTCGTAGTTGAAGATATATAGGAGCAAATTTATTTATCAGATTCAACTGGTAATTTTTTAGGTAAGGTCAAATGTTTATATTAATTACAAGGATGACCAAATATGAAAATTTTAAATTTACATAAAGTAGACAATTCATTCTGCCAAATGCATGTAATCAAGATGGTTTGTTCATTGACGTTATTCTAGAATTCACATAATTTTATTTAATAAATTCAAGTTTTCATTATGGACTTGATTTCTTAATAACCAAATTCAATTGGATATAGCAATGCCTTCAATATATTTAATGTCAAATTTGTGAATTTTTCTTTTTCAATGATTTATTTAATGTAGAATAATACTTTATAAGATATTATGATATTATTTTTATCTAATTGTCAACTATATAATCGGCTATATATATAAGAAAAAATGCATGAAAAGATGTGTTTGAAAAAACTGTAAAACCGTCCCGGAACCCCCCGAAAATCGTGTTTGTTGGCATGGTTCATAAAACTCTAGTTTGATTTTGAGTTTTTTAAAATCGCACTAATTGATATGAAACAAATTTTGTTATAAAGACCGCAGAACTGTATCATATACACCCCTACCAAACACTCTACTTGTTGATATAACGGGTGAAGATAATGTAAATTTCATACATGGCAAGATATTTTGCCCTATAATAAATTTCTTACACGACGCTCATTGAGATAAGGGGTTAAGAAGATAAAGTTAATGTTTCCCTATTGTAAATTTCTTACATGGCAAAATATTTATAACATAATATTTCTTGAAAATGTTATACAATACCACCCGTGAATTTGTTTTAAAATTTTGCCCTCTAAACTTCCAAAACATCGCATATTCCCCCCCTAAATAATGATACCACCCGTACATTGGGCAATTACGGAGCACATGATGCAGAAATATTGTATGAACAATTTAGGGTGGCATGAAATGCTGCTATATTTGGTTTAGGCAGTCGATCAAAGCTTTGTGAGCCTGTGTAAGTATTAAGCTTTGTGGTTTTTAGAGACTAATTTTAGTTCATACCTGATTCGACAAACCCAAATTATCTAGATATTAAGTATCATCACACACTTGCTATAACAGTTAATTATAAATATCCCAAAAAGTGATCAACTACAAAACATGTGCATAAACACGCATTGTCATGTGAATGAGTAAATCTAGTCGAACTGAACTAGTATGACATGGCTTTCAAGCTAGAATACGCACAAAGCTACGACTATAAAGTAGTAGGACTATTTGATTGAATAAATTTCACAATCTAGAGGTATGTCATATATATTTCATGAATTGCTACTTTGTTATTAAAACTCACAAGGTTAACACACGAAACACTACAGCTTCTATAATCTATACTATAGTAACTACACTTAATCAAATTCAGAAGAAAATCCAGTATTCTGTCTAATAAGAAATTTTATTGTAAGACCTAATGCACACCCTAAAGGAGCAGAAACAGCAGTAGATTACCAGAAAACGTGCAGGAATTCTCGTCATATAAGTAGAAACAAGTCTTCAGGCTCCAATTAGCCCTCATCATTTATCTACCCCTCAGGGCAGCAAACCTAGCAGCTAGATCATCATAATCAGGTAACTTGGGATGCACGTGTCTTGCCTGATTATCTGGCTGGAAAGTATTCACACGCGTAAAAACCTTTTTCGTTTCGGGTAAAGCAGTGTGCGCATGGGGAAGAGAAACTGATCTGGTAGGAGGTGGAACCACTGCATCAAGAGATGATTCACCGACACCAGTACTTATTTGATGTGTAGGCTGAGCCACCAGCTTTTTCCTCAATTTTCCTGCATCATAGCTTGATGGTTTCTTGCTGTAGTGAATCAAGAGTTTATCCATAATCTTTTCCTCATCGTCTTTTCTATGGTGCTCCTCATCAAACAATATCTGTAAGCCCTTTTTTGAAGGGTTCTTTCTCCTACTGCTTGAACTTCTCTTAGCAGAACCAACATTTTCAAAAGTATCATCAACATCATAGCCAGATGGTGGTTTATGGTGCTTCCTTCGAATTGAACGCGGTTTGGGTAAGGAAATTTTTTCGCCCTGATAATCAAGCTCTTTTTCAAGACCCAAAGTCTTTGCTTTAGCAGGTGGAACACGTTGAGCTTCATAGTCAGGATGATCTAGTCCGTTAGGAGGCCTGATCGAGCTGTTGACTACATCAATTTTGCTAGAGAAAGAATCAACTGAACGTTTTTCCAGATCAGAACCATGATCCTTAGAGCCTTTATCGGTCTTGTGTTTATCTTCTTTCGGCTTAGTATATGGAGGAGGGAGAGCTGATTTGACATATGGTGGAGGGAGGGCATAATTCGAGCAAGATTTCAACATATCAGATTTTTCTTCTGGTCTTTTTCTTATTGGGTTCAGTGTTTCATTTTGATTGGAATAGTCATAGGAAGGAATGGCGTTTTCATTTTTTCCTGCAGAATTTGCAGCAAATTCTGTTTTTTCGCGAAATAATGCTTCTGCACTTGCGACTTTCCTTGGATCACAAATATCATTATTGTGTCTTGTGTATCCAACGTGAACATTATTTTGCAATTTCCCATGAGATGAACTGCTCGATCTTTCTACCTTCAAATCTGTAGCAGCTTTCTCAAGTAGATGAGAATGCTTAAATCCCGTCTGGTTGAGCCTTCCATGAAATAAAATATCAGCATCACCTTGTGGACTACTACTATTATCACCCTTCTTCAACAGTGACTTCTCTCTATACTCGACTGTTTTATGATGATCAAATTCATTTATTCTCAATAAAGTACCTTCTTCACAGCTGTGTATTCTGTTATTCTCGTCCAGAAATCCAGGCCTTGGTTTGACTATATCAGTTTTCTGTACATCTACCTGGCAAATGAGTAAAATTGAAACTGAACAGGGGAATTAATGTCACAATGCCAACATGGCCAAAGTAGCATCATGGGGTGTGGAAGCAACAAATACTTTTAGTCTGGTTATGTAAATGAGATATCAGTTATTGTAAAAGAATTAGGTTATAACAACTTTTCGGTTTTGCTATCTTATTAACTAATGAAAAATTATTCACTTGTATTCTTCCTTGAATTTCATAGGAGTGGTTTCAAGCATGTATACATTTTCATCGAATACAAGATTGTGTACCAGCTAATTACACCATTAAAATTCATTTGTACATCTTTATCAGAATCACAACATAAAACGTAAAAACGAGGATGAATTAGGACTCAAACCTGTCTTTTCCCATTATATGTTTCACTTATAAAACTTTCTTTTGGTTTGGGGTTTTAAGGAAAGGAGGTTATAAAAAAATTGAGTAAATTATGTATTAGGCTCTTCATTTTCTTCTTATCTGACATAGATCATATATGATCTGAAGTTATACCTTTGCCAACACTGAAGGAGTCACCATCCTCTGTTCGAACCCCCTGGAATCCCACTTTATCGAAAACTCTGAAGCTATATCTTGCAATACCTGGATTTTCTTTTCTGTCGCAGGAAGCTTTGATGATAGTTTCTCAATAAACTAGCAAACACGAAACAAGCATGTCGGATATGGAAATAAGTGAAATAGATTAGATTACTAAAATCTTTTCTGACATTTACCTTTTGATTAACAAAAACTTCTAAACCATTTCCATATCTCTGTTGAAATACATCCCTGAGTTCTCGCAGTTCAGGCAGATCAGAGAACCTTGCAGCAGCAAACATCAGTGATGCTACAGCTTGCCTACATTCTTCAGGGCATTCCCTATAAAGAAATAAATTAGACGGTAAAAATGTAAGTAGCTCCAATAATATTTAGCCTGTCAAAATCTAGGCCTCAATGTCATAGCCTTATACATGAAAGCTTGAACTTGAGAACAACAGCTTCTAAATTCTAACCTCCCACCCACCCACCCCAAAAAAAAAGGTAAACTTCAATATATTTTCTGTTCTTTTCTTCTTTATCAATCATCTCTTTAAAACTCATGCCCCGCATTATATAATTTCTCAAGTCTGGAGATTTAAGAACTATCAGACTAACAGCAACCATTCTGCTCTATAAATTTCTCATACAGAATCCTGAATTTCATCAGGCTTGCCTCACATAGACTAGTCAATACCTTGGGAAGCATTTTCAGCACATAACCTTGTAGCTTTTTGTTCATTTTTCGTAATGGAGAACTTTGTCATATTCATGTCTCAGTAGGAATATCAGTTATTTTATGATTATATTATTTAAGTTAGAAATATGAAGAGTTTGCTTTCTACCTTGATAAATAGTTTGGTGCATCTTGCTGTGGACGTTGAAAGTTTATTCGCAAGTTTGCAGTTCAAATGAACAATGTTGAGACTTAAAAATTATTAGGCCACTAAATACAAAGATGTGAAGCAATACTGAAAGACAGCATTAAGTGAAAATAAAATATCTGCAAGCGTATATCTGCACACAGACACACCGTGCACACATATACATTTACAAGTGCCAAGAATGCACATTTGACGTAAAATAAACGAACTTAGCCTGTTTCAGATATGTGACCAGATCATACCCTTGTTTCTGCATTCTTGAGAGCTGCTTCACTATATAATTGCAAGATTGCTCAATAAAATCATAACAGAACAAGAGATTCATTCCAGCAAGAAATTCTTCAGTCTGTTTCACACATCAAAACAGAGGGTGCACGTAAGAACAGTTTCAAACGTGAAAAACTAGGGCACGGGTTAATAAAAAAATTGTGCCATTAAAAAAGCAACCATAATTTAAACATTACATCTTGTTTCCAAACCAAACTTAGTTAGCCAGTCACCATGCTCTAAATCTGTAAGTTAGCATTTTGGTACTGTCTTGGACAAAATATTACTTCATTTCTCCGTTGAGCATATGTTTTCTTAGCTCACTGTAAACACTGCTATGATATTTTTTATGACACTGAAGATGAAATGCCTATTTATGTGGCATAGGTTACCTTAAATACCAACTAGCACTATCCATCACCTTCTTGTGGAGACCAAAATTTGAAGGAAAACCAAAAGACAAGAGGACACCATACCATACAAAAGTATAACAGGTATGCACATTAATCATCATTTTTTGTGCTAACATAAACTACAAGTTGAAAGTTTTAAAACTTGCTAATCGTGATACTTTTAAGGATGTTATCATATAATGTTTGTTTAGCAAATTTTAACAGAATCAGTTACAACTATAATCTGTCAAAATCAATTTATTTTAGCTTCTCGTCACTTCAATCACTTTGATGACATCGTGTACATATCAGAGTCTCTGGACAAACTCTTTATGCCTTGTTTGAAGAGATATGACAAACTCTAGAAGAATCTGTTTTATTTAGCAAAGTGATTGAAGTGAGAATCGAGCAGATAACCTACATAGAAAACAGGGCATTCGTATTTCAAGTGAATTAGCAATTCCTCCCCTCCCAGTTTATCACAGCAAGATCTAACCTCTTTTCCTCCATGGCAGTGTCAATCATCAAAGTTTGTGCCACTAACACCTTGTAGTATCATTTTGTTTCCTCAATTATGTTTCAAAGTACTCAACAATGACAAATCCACTCACCCGGGACAAACAATTTGTAGCTCACAGAAAAACATCACTCAATAGTAATTTCATTCTTCACTAACAATTGCCATTTCATACACAAACAGATTGAAATCAACTTTGTAAAATAAACAAATAAAAAGTGAGAAATGCAGCAATACCCTGCCGTATGCGTTAATGTCAAGGCCATTAGAAAGCAGCTTGGCCAGATCTTCTTTTAGGAACCTCTGCTTCGCCACCGCTCTCCTCCTCACCACCTCGATCCTTTCCCTACTCGCTTTAATCAGCGATTTGCTGCACGCAACACCAATAAACATACATTATTATAAATGTGTACAATATAATTGTAATTAACAGCAATTAACTTGACAACGAAGTGAGAGGCGCATATTTAAAGAGATCTGACCATTTGAAGCTGAAACCACGGCCCAGTAAACCGTCCAGCATTCTGAATCTATGGTGTGTATGTTTCTCTTGAATTTAAGACTAAAATAAAGTTTTTAAACTGAAGTGACCAATTTATGTTTTTCAATACAGAGAGAGCTAAGAAAATGGGTCCGCCATTATGTGCACTTTGAAAGAGCTGCTAAAAAGTGTGCTGTATGTATATATGTATGTATACATTCTGTCCGTTGGTGAGTGCGTGGAAAGGCCCAGCTGTGGGTGTATTAATAAAAGTGAGTAAAAATTCGTAGAGTATTTATTTAATAATTCTACTACACCCATAAATGGCAGTAAATAATTGAAAGCTTTTAATATGTGTTGTAATTATATTTTAGCTAATAATTAAAATATAAATCTTAAATAAGGGGGAAAGTGTTAAAAAATTAGCTCTATCATTCTCTAATCAAATATACTAGAAGTATATTTTATATGCTAATTAATTTATCTCTACTTGCAAAATAGGTAGCTTATTCGAAATGTAAGAAGTTTCCATAGACTCAGCAACTACAATTTGATTATACACGGAATATCAATTTTTCAAATGAATATCCAATTTGGTTGCTAACTCGAATTAAAGTTATTCGTACTAGTTCTCTATAAATTGTTGCGTTCCACGGTCAATTTGTAAGCAATTCGAATGAAGAAATTTTTATTTATGTATAGTGTCATACAAGTTGCTACTCGTGACTATCTATCCACATAATAATTGTGAGAATCGACTGCACACCTCCTCTATAAGAAACCTCATTATGGAGCTCTGAAATTTTTCATTCTAATATTAGTAAGATCACCTTGAAAGTTGTTAGATCTAGAGCCATCTATCTTTCCAATGTTTACATCCTCTCGTCAAAACTAATTCGTCATCTTATTTTCCTTGTGAGTACCTCTCTCGATCCTACAATACACTTCCAAGTAAGGGCACATCACTCCTGGGATGGATCTAGGATTGATGCATCGGGGGGCCGAGTTTAATGACTTGTATATTCATGTATAAAATATTGAAATTATTTTACTTGCATGAATCTAAAGAAACAAAAATACTTTAAGCTAATAGAAATTAAGTTGCACACAATGTTTTTTCAAATAAAAATATCCTTATACGTATCATTTTCTCGAAATTTTCTTCTCGATGTAAGTAATCAAATAATGCACAAAGTATTAATTGATCTTCCATCTTATTTATATGCCTATCTTCATCATTAAAAGTATAAATGATTCACATTAAGAGCAAAAATTACAGATAAGAAAATGGAATTACTAGACAAGAATAATAGGAAGCGAAGGTAGTTGTTTAGTGGAGAACAAAAAGATGATTTGTGGGTTTTCTTTTATTTAGACTATTATACTTTTTAATTGAATTCTTAATGATAAAATATCACTTAATAGTCTCAATTAGTTCATAACAAACAATAATATAAAACTAATTATCATAATTTTATTAGACTTATTACTGGCATTGTTCATGGTCAATTTTTTAAATTATTTTCCAATTCTTATTTTTAAAAATAGGTGAATTATTAATATTTTTGTTTTGATTCTCTAGTTTATATATATTGATACAAGTATTTGAATTATTATTATTATTATTATTATGAAATTTTTTATTTTGTATTTCAATTAATTATTTTCTAATCTATATTGATATAAACAGGTGAATTATTTTTTTTCTTTCTTTTAATTATTTCTAATTTATTTAAATTCAAATATGTGGAATTTTTTTTATTCTTTTTAAATGATTTTTTATTTACAAATATTATTTTTGAATAATTTTTTTCTTGAAATTATTATTTCTCATAAAAGTCAGGGACTAAATTGATATAAACAAGTTTCATGGGGATTTAAATATAACACTATCATAGTGAATTAATGAAAATACTTTAAAAAATGGTTACCTGCAATTCATGTAAGATCGACACCGTTTGAAAATTCTTAAAGTGAAACAAATAACGAATAGCGGTAAGTAAGATATAAAAAAAAAAAATACAAAAAAACCAAACTGTTAAAAAGTTACATAAGGAAGACAAAAAATAATATTCACACCATATATAAATCATTCCTAGATCTGACATATGTTTTGTTTAAATGACAAAACCATGTTAAATAAAATTTTATATATGATCAGTAGTAGTTTAGTTTGATTGTAATTACGTGACAAGAATATTTACGCATAATACAAGTTATCTTGTATATTACTAATTTAATATTTAACATTTTTTTTAAAATATTTTTTTTAACATTTTTAATTACTTTATAAAAATGAATTTCAATTTATAAAATTTTATATTTCTTGTGCTTGTTATTATAATATGAGAGAGCATTGTAAGATATCAATTACCATTTACCACTAACAATTTCGTGGTCGACATACTTGTATACTTAAAATTTCAGTTTTTACTTTATTTAAATAATATATCTTATCAAATTTTGTTAAAAAAATCTTCAAAAATACACAATTAATTCATAAATTTTAGTACAATTTATTCTAATGTCATTGGGTTAAATGTTATAAGATATCTTATGTCATTCCTACAAATAAGAACAAAAAATTAATAAATGAAAAGATATTAAGAAAATGAAGAAAAAATTATTCAATTTTATTTATTGAATAAGGTTGCAAAATAATGTATTAATGTGTTTGTGATGTTTATGGTCTACAGCTTGGGTGGGTATATGGTTTAATTTTTAGGTATAGGGTAATACAATATTTAATTTATTCAGCTATGTGATTCAAAATTATCTAAACTCTCATATTTTGCACTTTAACGTCGTTCGAGCTTTTCTTGGGAGTATGATGTGGGTATGTAAAGAACATATAACTAATAATCAAAATATATTTAGGCAAATGAAAGAAAATTTAATGAATTTTACATTATTCAATTAGGTCAATGATCTAATATATATATATATATAATATTTTTAGAATATCTCATATATAATTTCAAATATATCAAACCATGAATTCAGGCCATCTCCAATGGTGGTGGGGAAGGGGGGGGGGGTGGGGGGGCTTGGAGCTCCGGAGCCCACTCTCACCATTAATATTATAGTTGTAATTTTATTTTTAATATTAATATTAATAATAGTAATAATTATTAGTACTTGTAATTAAATTATTAATTATATTAAAATATTAAAATTAAAGAAAGTAATTAATTAAGTAAGTTAAAATTAATACATAATACGAAATACAACAAACAAGGAAGGAAATACACCAAACAAGAAAGGAAATACAAGAAATCAGATTAAATAAACGACAAACACACGAAAAATATAATATTTTACTGATTTCTCCTCTGAAACCAGTTGGTTCCTTCATTCGATGAATCTCCAAATAAATCCCGAGGAAGATTTTTATTTTATATTTCTCTTCTTTTGTTCTTCCATAAATAAATTTAATTACAATTCTAATAAATTATTAATGATTTTAATTTTAAAAAAATTAATTTTATTATATTAAATAATCAAATTAAAAATTGGTGACTACATATATTTACTAAATACTAGTAATATACAATAAATATACTAAATAAAATTTATTAAATAATTCAATTCTACATATTTTATTTAATTTAATAGGGAAATTTAATTTTATTAATTATCTAAGTATATATATATATTTTTTTTTCTATATTAATTTATTAAATAAACCATTTTTTTAAAGAAAAAAATAAAACGGATCCAATCTAAAGAGGGGCGCGTATTTCTCCTCCCTTTATCTCACGCGGGCACGAGCCACGGCCAGGGCTCTGCTGATCCCCGGCTGCGGCCCGTTCTCGCTTCAGTGCCTCCCCGCCCCGCCCCGCACCCCTCGTCCACTGGAGATGACTCCAACCGCACAGCCCCACCCCGCCCCTAGCCCTGCCATCTCCATTGGAGATGGCCTCATAAATTCAAATTTGCCAGATTTTTTGCACTTGATTTTTAGCAGTTTATTAAACAAAATATTTACATATTAATCGGAAAAAAGTCATGTAATTGTCACATGTATTCTAATAAAGAAAAATACTTAGAATTTGATTTTCTTTCAAATTAGGTATTAAACATAAAATTTAGATAATATTTAAAAGAAGTAATATCAAATTTACTTGACTATGATTTAAACATACTAAAACATCTTGGTTTTGTTCTTTTATACACATTTTATGTTTAGTAACAAAATGTCCATTATTTCATTGTTATAATCCTATAATATAAATAAGTAAAATATGAATTACAGAAGTATAAAGTGATCTCAAGTTCCCTAATATTTATTGAACTGAATTAAATTTATATTTAAATTACCAAAATTAGTATTTGAAATTTGGACCAACCTGTAATATTTATTTTTTAAAAGAACAATACCCGACCTCTTCAGAATTGAGTAGCTTCAATAAATCCTTTCCCCTTCCCGATTGGAGAACATGTCAATATGAAGAAAAAGGTCAAATAACGAAAAAAAAAAAAAAAAAACAAGAAACCCAAACGAAAACAAGAAGAAAAAAAAAGAAGGCTGTAAATTTATAACTAGTAAATCTGGATTCGCCGACTATAAGTTCGGATGTCAACTCTATATATGATAATTTCTTCAATGGAGTGACGCTAAGAGGTTAGATTTGAACCTCCGATCATGGAACCGCCAATACTTCTCGAAGACTTCGGTCAGAAGGTGGATTTAACGCGCCGGATTCGAGAGGTTCTTTCGAACTATCCTGAGGGCACAACCGTTCTAAAGGAACTCATTCAGAACGCCGATGACGCCGGCGCCACCACCGTCCGCCTCTGCCTCGACCGCAGGACTCACCCCACCCAATCTCTACTATCTGATTCCCTTGCACAGTGGCAAGGCCCTGCGCTTTTGGCATACAACGATGCCGTTTTCACCGAAGAGGATTTCCTCAGTATTTCACGAATTGGCGGCAGCTCTAAGCATGCCCAAGCTTGGAAGACCGGTCGCTTTGGGTAATTCATTTAATCCAGCTGCTGCTTAAATTTTTACTGCGTGTTGTTTCATACTATTAAGTATAATGGTCGTACGTCACTGGTGCTATGAGCAAGCTTTTGAGGGGAATGTTAAATCGTGATATTTGCTTATGACTGCTGCCTTTGCGCTAACCTAGTTCACGATCAACATTAGAAATATTAAACCAAGATGTTGCACTTAGTTATATTTGTCAGTTTTGTCAACTACCTAATTGGAGTAGCTGAGTGGTTCTTTTAAGTGAATCAACCAGACAAAGACGTAATTGATTACAATTAGATGTCGAAAAGTGCTTGCCAATTGCTGCTACCGAGAATCACCAAACTAGATAGTTGCACTTAGAAGATCACCTAAAAGACGACAGAGCAAGCCCTTTGGCTCCAGAGGGTTCAACTAGAAACTTAAGAAAATAGAGAATTTTGGTGTCTCGCTCTGCTTTGTTACCATGTGAAAAACTAGAGAAAGAGGGAGAAATTCTTAGTTGATTGATTGTTTATTGCATGTGTGTATCTCACACTAAACTCACACACACACACACACACTGAACAAGGAGGTTTACATGTTCCTAATTATCCAAAGTTGAACAAGACTATGACTAAGTAATAATGTATCTTAACACCAACTGTACTTGACAGCAATAACGGATTCAGCACCCCAAAACTGTAGGTCATTGTGTGTTCGAAACCATGTCTGCCATTTTAGTTTTTAATACCTATTACGTATCATACATATATGCTTACTCAACCTTAGTTAAGAAGTTTAATTTGAGAAGAACAGTTTGATGGAACATCTCAATATATAATTATTTGATAAAGTGATGTCAATAAATTTGCTACATGTACGAGTTCTTTTACCTACATGATGAACTAGAAGGTGAAAGATCATGCAACTCAAAATTCCTCTACTTTTGTTAGCTATGCACTCGTCAACAGTGCTATATGCCTGTCCAACCAAAACTAAGATACATTGAAAATTATATACAATATTATACTACATCAAGTGTGTGCTGGTAATCTCATGCAATCATTTTAAAACTCAAAATTCTTCTATCCATGATTAGAACCCTGAAATAAATCTTAAACAATTCCTGAAGCAGGATTATAAATAGTTTGACAAAATATTGAAATCCACTAACATATTTACCATTCTTTTTCCTTTACAGTTTGCATGTTACAAACTTTTTTTTTATAGCATCTGGCATATGATTTAATTTGAGATGTCTAATACCTAACTAGATTCTGAGACTAAAACTTAATGCTATAGAAAATCTTAGCTCCTTACTTGAGAATATATCGTATACCTTAGTTCATCATTGATCAATGCCTGTTTTCTTTCTGTAAATTGTCTTGTGGTATTGAACTTGATAATTGTACAATTAGCATAAGACTACAGGTTCACCCTTTATATTGTGGAAATTGCTAATTTCTTTCCATTATTATTGGGTTTTACTTTTATAAATTATTTTCTCTGTGCAATGAAGATTGTGTACATCTAATTTTTGACATTTTTAAAAAAATAGCTTTACCTGAAACTTTGAAGAGAATGTTTAATGAAGTAGGTGCCGTTTGTTGATAATTGTCTTCATAAATGCGGAAACCTTGATGCTTTGACCACCACAAATTCAGAATGTTGAGCTGGAGTGAGTACTTCCATAATATCAATAGCACTAGTCCATCACGGGTAAATGACACAAGATGGTGTAACTAATTGCATCACTCAGTTATAAGCATGAATTGGGTAACTTCATTTATAAATAAACATCTATTATATTTGCAACTTTAGTTTAAGAATTTAATATGCTTTGTTTAGATTGTATTCATATTACTTCTCAAGTTCCAGGCAATTCTTTTAAGTGTCTCATCAAAATTTAAAATTTTTGCTCATACTTGATATGAAATCTTTTTATATTAGGTAAGAACTGTATGTTATTTTTGGAAAGCACTTTTCTTTTTGAAAATAGCACCTCTGATTCTCATTGTTTCCAGGGTGGGCTTCAACTCGGTGTACCATCTAACTGACTTGCCTTCTTTTGTGAGCGGCAAACATGTCGTGCTATTTGATCCCCAGGGTATTTATCTTCCCAATATATCCACTGCTAATCCTGGGAAGCGAATAGAGTATGTTAGTTCTTCAGCCATCTCAATGTATAAAGATCAATTTTTTCCATATTGTTCTTTTGGTTGTGACATGAAAAGCCCTTTCCGTGGAACTTTATTTCGTTTTCCTTTGAGGAATGCAGATCAGGCTGCAAATAGTAAGCTTTCAAAACAAGCCTACTGTGAAGATGATATATCTTCCATGTTTGTTCAGCTTTATGAGGAAGGGATCCTATCACTACTTTTTCTAAAAAGCATACTCTCTATAGAAATGTATGTCTGGGATGTAGGAATGCCTCACCCAAGGAAAATGTATTCCTGCTCCATCAATTCAGCAAATGACGAGGTGGTGTGGCACCGCCAGGCTCTTTTGAGACACTCAAAATTGACATACTCTTCCGGTTGCGAGAAGGATGCTTTCTCATTGGACTTCTTGAGTGAGGCTTTGACTGGAGATACTTCAGAAATAAGGAATCATAACTTCTATGTAGTGCAAATGATGGCCTCTCCATCCAGTAGAATTGGCACTTTTGCAGCTACTGCAGCAAAGGATTATGACATGCATCTATTGCCTTGGGCATCGGTTGCAGCATGCATATCAGATAACTCCATTGATGTAATTTCTGTAACTCAATAGTAGATCTAATATATATCTCGTCCTCCCTGCCTTCGCTCTCTTTGTCTTTGTTGTGTAAATATGTTTTGAGATTTATATACATTGCATATACTAATATCACTGATCTTCTTGTAATTTTGTATGTATCTCTGTAAGCACTAACTGGCCTATTTTGAGGTGAATATCTTGTATTTCTGCATTTTCTGTGATGGGGGCTGTCAATACTTCCTTTTTCTATGCTTTAATGTTAAGTTTGTAAGTTGAAATTTCTGTTCTATGCAAATACTCTATGGATCTTACTTCCTTTATAACATGGTAGGATACACTTTCAGACAGATGTTCTTTTTTTTTTTTTTTGGGTGTGTGGGGGTAAGTCTGTGTGACACGTGGTAGATTATGCACCACCTCTAAAATTACCGAGTCTCCTTATGGAAAATAAATTGCATACATATGACTTGTACTATTTAGATGGTTGAGCTTACATGGTAAGGTAGTACTAGTCATACCTTAGAATATCATTGAAGCTCCATAATTTTGTTTTTCTCCACTTGCCCTATATAACGGAGTATCAGAGCTGGGAGATGCTTTCTTTCTATAATTCTATGTGACCTAACATCTTAACCTGCCTCAGTTGTTCACTACATCAAACATGAATGTTTTCATATGCTTCCAGTTTATTGGAAGTTTTTTTTTAATTAAGGGGATGAACCTGCTCTTCTTTTCAAACCTTTCCTCGTGGTTTATTCTTGCTCTTTCCTAGAGCGGAAGGGGGGAGAAAAAATTGCAAGCTCACATCCCAAATTCTTCGACTCTTTTGCCCACTCATGCTATATATGTTTCTTGTGATCCAACAGGATAATGTTCTGAAGGTAGGTCGGGCATTCTGTTTTCTCCCATTGCCTGTAAAAACTGGTTTCAGGGTGCAAATTAATGGATACTTTGAGGTTTCTTCAAATCGTCGTGGCATTTGGTACGGTGATGATATGGATAGATCAGGGAAAATTCGTTCCATCTGGAACAGACTTCTCCTGGAAGATGTTGTGGCTCCTAGTTTTGCTAGATTATTGCTTGACGTGCAACAACTCCTTGGTCCAACAAAAAATTATTATTCTTTATGGCCCATTGGTTCATTTAGAGAGCCATGGGATTTGCTAGTTGAGCACATTTACAAGAGCATCTGGAATTCTCCTGTCTTATATTCCGATGTTGAAGGTGGAAAGTGGATTTCACCCAAGGAAGCATTTCTTCTTGACGTGGAGATTTCAGGAAGTAAGCAGCTGGGTAATGTTCTTGTCCAGCTTGGAATGCCTATTGTTGCTCTGCCTAGTGACTTATTCAATATGATTTTGAATTGCAAATCTGTTAGAGATCAGAAAGTAGTTACTCCTGGTTCAGTACGTCATTATGTGAGGCATTGCAAATACTTAAGTGCAATTGGCAGATCCCATAAGCTTATGCTCTTGGAATATTGCCTTGATGACTTGATTGATACAGACGTTGGTAAACATGCATCTCACCTGCCTTTGCTTCCATTGGCAAATGGTGATTTTGGATTATTGTCTACATCCTCGGAAGGGATCACTTTCTTTATCTGCAATGAGCTGGAATATGTGCTGCTTCAACAAATCTCAAATAGACTAATTGATAGGAGTATTCCAATCAGCTTATTATGCCGACTGACAGCTATAGCAAATGTGTCAGGGGCAAATCTTGTTGTTTTCAGTGTAAATGAGTTTGTTCAATTATTTTCTGAATTTGTACCAGTAGAATGGAAGTACAAAACGAAGGTTCTATGGGATCCAAATTCCAGTTCTGCTATTCCTACTTCTTCTTGGTTTCTACTTTTTTGGCGTTACCTTCGGGAGCAATGTCAAGAGTTATCTCTTTTTGGAGATTGGCCTATATTACCATCCCACACTGGGCATTTGTATAGGCCTTCTAGGCAAACAAAATTGTTGAATTTGGAAAAATTGCCTGAGAAAATGCAACTTGTCCTTGTTAAGATAGGATGCAAGGTTCTGAACAGCAAATATTGCATTGAACACCCTGATTTATTTAATTATGTGCATAATGCTGATGGTGCCGGTGTTCTAGATTCAATATTTGACGTGTCTTCTAATAGTACTATTACCCAGCTTCTTCAATGTCTGGAAGCAAATGAAAGAGATGAGCTTCGTCAATTTATTCTAGATCCTATATGGTTTGTTGGAAAGCAGATGGATGATTCTCACATACAGAGTAGCAAGTGGCTTCCGATTTATAAAGTGTATGGTGGAGAATATTCTGAAAATTTTACGTATTCAGATTTAGTAAATCCTCGTAAATTCTTACCGCCAATGGATTGCCCAGAGTGCTTGCTTGGTAGTGAGTTCATTGGTAGTTTGTCAAACACTGAAGAAGAGTTGCTAAGAAGTTATTATGGAATCGAACGAATGAGGAAGACACAGTTTTATAAGCTGCATATTCTGAATAGAATAAAACAGTTGGATTCTGATGTTCGTGATGATGTTATGCTATCAGTGCTTCACCAGCTACCACAATTATGTGTAGAAGATGCATCCTTTCGGGAGAACTTGAGAAATTCGGAATTCGTCCCAACAATTAGTGGTACTCTGAAAAGCCCAGCAATGCTGTATGATCCAAGAAATGAAGAATTATATGCTTTACTGGAAGATTGTGACAGTTTTCCTTCTGGGGCATTTCGTGAATCTGGTGTCCTAGATATGTTACAAGGTTTGGGTCTTAAGACAGCTGTGTCCATTGAGGCAGTCATACAATGTGCTCGGCGTGTGGAACATTTAATGCATGAAAATAAAGAAAAAGCTCTTTCAAGAGGGAAGGTATTGCTCTCATATTTGGAAGTGAATGCACTAAAGTGGCTACCTGAACCACCGGAGGATGATCAAAGAACAGTGAACAAAATGTTCTTCCGAGCTGCCAATGCATTTAAATCTCGTCATTTCAAATCTGACATAGAAAAGTTCTGGAATGATCTCAGACTGATTTCATGGTGCCCGGTCCTTGTATCCCCTCCTCACACGTTGTTACCATGGCCCACAACCTCATCAATAGTTGCTCCTCCTAAACTTGTTAGACTGTACACGGATTTGTGGCTTGTTTCTGCAAGCATGCGGATACTGGATGGAGAATGCTCCTCTTCAGCATTATCATATCAACTTGGTTGGTCTACCCCTCCAGGAGGAAGTGTAATTGCTGCCCAATTGCTTGAGCTTGGGAAGAACAATGATATTGTCTCTGATCCCTTTCTTCGGCAGGAACTAGCTTTGGCAATGCCGAGGATATATGCTATCTTGATGGCATTGCTTGGTTCAGATGAGATTGACATTGTAAAGGCTGTTCTAGAAGGCTCTCGGTGGATATGGGTAGGAGATGGATTTGCCACCTCAAATGAGGTTGTCCTTAATGGCCCTCTTCATTTGGCTCCCTACATACGTGTCATACCTGTTGATTTAGCTGCGTTCAGTGACTTATTTCTGGAGCTAGGTATTCGGGAATATTTGCGACCTTCTGACCATGCAGATATTTTAAACAGAATGGCCCTTAAGAAGGGCACTGTTCCTCTAGATACTCGGGAAATTACTGCTGCTACATTTATTGCTCAACACCTTGCTGAAGCTCAATTTTTTGAAGATCAAACTAAAATATATCTTCCAGATGTATCAGGCAGGCTACATAATGCAACAGATTTAGTCTATAATGATGCACCCTGGTTGCTTGACTCCGAAGGTTCTGATAATTTATTTGGTAATGCCACTATATCCTTGGGAGCTAAACAAGCTGTTCATAAATTCCTCCATGGTAACATTTCTCATGATGTTGCTGAAAAGCTTGGTGTGCGGTCATTTCGAAGGATTTTGCTTGCAGAGAGTGCTGACTCAATGAATTTGAGTTTGTCTGGAGCAGCTGAAGCATTTGGACAGCATGAGGCTTTGACAACCAGACTTCGGCATATACTTGAAATGTATGCCGATGGACCTTCAGTTCTCTTTGAGTTGGTACAAAACGCTGAGGATGCAGGGGCTTCCAATGTAGTCTTTTTGTTGGACAAGACTCATTATGGGACTTCATCTTTACTCTCTCCTGAAATGGGCGATTGGCAGGGCCCAGCTTTATATTGTTTTAATGACTCTGTTTTCAGTTCCCAAGATCTTTATGCTATTTCCCGTGTAGGCCAGGAAAGTAAATTAGAGAAGCCTTTTGCAATTGGAAGATTTGGTCTTGGATTTAATTGTGTTTATCACTTTACCGATGTTCCAACTTTTGTTTCAGGGGAAAATATTGTAATGTTTGACCCTCATGCCTGCAATTTGCCAGGAATTTCTCCTTCCCACCCTGGTCTCCGCATTAAATTTGCAGGTAGAAAAATTTTAGAACAATTTCCTGATCAGTTTTCTCCATTCCTACACTTCGGCTGTGATCTGCAACATCCATTTCCCGGCACTCTCTTCCGTTTTGCCCTTAGAAGTGCAAGTGCTGCTTCTAGAAGCCAAATAAAAAAAGAAATTTATGCACCTGCTGATGTTCTATCACTATTCTCTACCTTTTCCGAGGTTGTTTCTGAAACTCTACTATTTCTGCGAAATGTAAAAACTATATCCATATTTGTCAAAGAAGGGTCTAATAGCGAAATGCAATTACTACACTGTGTTCGTAAGAACTGTGTTAGTGAGCCTGAACTTGAAAAGAATCCATTTCATCACATTTTTAGCTCTATGTATTCGAATCAACTCGAAAAATTGAGTAAGGATCAGTTCCTTCACAAGTTGAGCAAATCCATGGATACGGATCTTCCATGGAGGTCTCAGAAGCTGTTGGTGTCTGAACAGAACTCATCTGGTGATAAATCATGCTTGTGGTTAACTAGCGAATGCTTAGGTAGTCTCCATAGCAAGAATAAATTCGCATTTTCTGAGAATAAATTTTACAAGTTTGTTCCCTGGGCCTGTGTAGCTACACCTATCAACTCTCTTGAGATGGAGAAAAAACTGGGTGGAAGTGAGGAAATTTTAGAACAGTCTCTCCCAAATATTGCTAACGTTCTGCAGATACCTCTAGCTTCTACTCGAGCCACTTTTGATTTTGAGGGTCGGGCTTTTTGCTTTTTACCTCTTCCAATTAGTACTGGTCTTCCTGTTCACATCAATGCCTATTTTGAGTTGTCATCAAACCGGAGAGACATATGGTTTGGTGATGACATGACAGGGGGTGGGAAGATACGATCAGACTGGAATATGTACCTCCTTAAAGAAGTTGTTGCTCCAGCTTATGGTCATCTTCTTGAGACACTTGCTCTGGAATGTGGCCCAAGTGATACATTCTTCTCCTTTTGGCCTACAACAGGAGGTTTTGAGCCTTGGACCTCACTGGTGCGGAAACTCTACCAATTTGTCTCTGATAGTGGTCTACGTGTATTGTATACAAAAGCGCGAGGGGGACAGTGGATTTCAACCAAGCAAGCCATTCTTCCTGATCATAATTTTGATAAAGCATGGGAACTTGTAGTAGCATTGTCTGATGCTGGTTTACCTGTGGCTCATCTCCCAAAGGTGATTGTTTGTAAGTTTGTGGAAACTTGCCCATCACTGCACTTTCTAACGCCTCAGTTACTCCGAACTCTTTTAATTCGACGGAGACGTGAATTCATTGATAGAAATGCAATGGTTTTGACCCTTGAGTACTGCTTGCTTGATCTAAGAACTCCAGTTATAGCAGAAAGTTTTTATGGGCTACCCTTGATACCAATTTCAGGTGATGCATTTGCAAAACTAGAGAAAAGAGGTTTGAGTGAACAAATTTATGTTACACAGGGAGATGGATACAACCTTTTGAAGGATTCTATCCCGCATCATCTGGTAGACTGCGAGATTTCAGATAATCTTTATCAAAAGTTGTGTGTTCTTGCTGAAAGTGAATATTTTAACATATCTTTTCTGACCTGTCAACTTCTTGAAAAGCTATTTATGAGATTACTTCCAACAGAATGGCATCATGCTAAGCGGGTAACTTGGGTTCCTGGTAATCAAAGCAATCCCAGTTTGGAATGGGTTAGACTTCTATGGAGCTACCTGAGATCGTGTTGCGAAGATCTTTCTTTATTTGCTAACTGGCCAATTTTGCCTGTTGAAAATAATTATCTCATACAGCTTGTTGAAAATTCTAATGTGATCAGAGATGGTGGGTGGAGTGAAAACATGTCAATGTTGTTGCAGAGTGTGGGATGCCTGATATTGAGGCGTGACATTGCGATTGAACATACACATTTGAAACACTATGTGCAGCCCTCCACAGCTATGGGAGTTTTAAATGCATTGCTGGCAGTCACTGGTAAGCTAGATGACATTGAGGGGCTGTTTGGCGAGGCTACTGATGGGGGGCTGCATGAACTTAGGAGTTTTATTCTCCAATCCAAATGGTTCTCAGACAATTTGATGAACAGCACTCATGTCAACATAATTAAGCACATTCCAATGTTTGAGTCATTCAAGAGCAGAAAACTTGTGTCTTTGAGTAGAAATCTCAAATGGCTTAAACCAGAATCTGTACGTGACGACCTTTTAGATGACGACTTCGTGAGATTAGACTCTGATAAAGAAAGAATTATACTGAAGAACTTTTTAGGGATTACAGAACCGTCAAGGGTGGATTTCTACAAAGACTATGTACTTTCTCGTATGCCGAAGTTCAATTTCCAGGAAGGTTTTCTCTTAGGCATTTTGTGTGATATTAGGTTCTTGATTGAGGAGGATAACACTTGCAAAGCTGTGTTCTCGACAACACCTTTTGTTCAGGCGTCAGATGGAGCCTGGAGAGAGCCATTCAGGTTTGTCTCTTAGATGTCTTGGCTACTGTTGAACGTTATTTTGATTAGTGATAAAATAAGTGAAATTTAACTTTCCTCAGATTGTGGCAATTATTTATGGTGGGGCTTACGTAATCATCTTCAATTGATCATGCAAATTCATAATCCTTTTAGGCTTTATGATATGATAATGCCTGCATACTGTATGCCTTTTGTTTTTATGTTGTTTGAGATTGAACAATTAATTATCCAACCAATAGGCATACAAACTTGTTACAACAAAACTTGAATGAAAGAAAGAGGAATGTTCTACTAACAGGGTTTATAGTAGTGAAGGGAGCATGCATTCTCTTGTTTTTAAAATGGGGAAACTTTAACGGGGGCTTGTGCAGCTTCCTGTGATCTTGAGCCTGGTTTCTGATTGACAAACTCTTATGTTCTTTGATAGAGACTTTCTATAAGGTCTTTATGAGTCTTTATATAGCAGTAAAATTGACTGAGAAGTTCTTTTTGTAAATTTGTAATGGAAAAGGTCTTTATGAGTTTTATAACTATTTATTTGACCGAGAAGTTCACCATAGAAGAGTTCTAGGAAAGGAGAAAGCTTTATTTTATAGAATAAAAATTAAAAAGTTGATCATGGACAGAGGAAAGAAAGGGATTTCATATTCTGCATAGAACGTTCTGTGCATTGTCATAGTGTGCAGACCTTTATTTCAAGTCCAAAAAAATACTGCTAAATTAATATGCTAATGACTTCTTTTTTGCTCTATGGCAGGCTTTACGATCCTCGTGTTCCTGAACTAAAATTGTTCCTCCATGAAAAAGCCTTCTTCCCCTCTCAGGATTTTTCTGATCCTGAAACTCTGGACACTTTAGTCACCCTCGGACTTAGACAAACCTTGGGCTTTTCGGGTTTACTTGATTGTGCCAGGTCAGTTTCGATGTTGTATGAATCAAGAGACCCTGAAGCAGTTATATTCTCAAGGAGGCTGCTTTCTTGTTTGAATGCATTAACATTCAAGCTGTCATTTATGGAAGGAAGGGCACATTCTACCGATATAATGGAATCTGAAGAGAATGCACTTTCTGGAGATGAAGGAGAGAAGTTGTCCATGTTTGGTTTTGTGGACCATTTTCATGATTCATTTGATGTTCATTCAATTGTCAGCAACTTGGTTGATGATATGAGTAGAGAAGACTTTTGGTCAAATCTGCAGGCTGTCAATTGGTGTCCAGTATATTCTGATCCACCAGTTAAGGGGCTTCCATGGCCAGCCTCGACTCATAAAATAGCAGCACCAGTTACTGTCAGACCCCAATCACAAATGTGGACTGTTTCATCCAAGTTGCATATATTAGATGGTGAATGTTCTGAGTATCTACAGCAAAAGCTTGGTTGGATGGATCCTCCGAATATGGAAACTTTGTCTGCTCAATTAGTTGGTTTATCTAACAACTATAATGAGATCAAATTGCACTATAACGTAGAACTGCAAAAGCAGATGCCTTTACTCTATTTACAATTGCAAAAATTTATTAAGACGGGTGATCTGGAGTTTCTTAAATCTTCCTTGGATGGTGTTAACTGGGTTTGGATTGGAGATGATTTTGTGGGCCCAGATGTGCTTGCATTTGACTCACCTGTGAAATTTAGTCCCTACATGTATGTTGTACCATCTGAACTATCAATAGTCCAGGATTTGCTTTTGGCATTAGGTGTTAGACGTAACTTTGATGTTTTTGACTACTTTAATGTTTTGCAACGGTTGCAAAAAGATGTAAAAGGCACTCTTTCAACTGATCAGTTGAATTTTGTTCAATGTGTACTAGAAACCATTGCAGATAACTACTCAGAAGGGTCAGTATTTGAAATAACTGATACCCTTTTGGTTCCAGATTCTACTGGAGTGCTCATATGTGCAGGGGATCTGGTATATAATGATGCTCCGTGGATGGAGACCAATCCTCTTGTTGGTAAACGTTTTGTGCATTCCTCCATCAGCTATGACTTGGCCAACAAATTGGGCATTCAATCACTTCGATCCCTTTCCTTAGTCAGCAAAGAATTGACTAAAGATGTCCCATGCATGGACTATAATAAAATATGTGAACTGCAGAAATCACATGGTAACTATGAATTTCTTCTCTTTGATCTGCTCGAGTTGGCAGATTGCTGCAAAGCCAAAAAGCTTCACCTCATCTTTGACAAGAGGGAACATCCGCGGCAGTCTCTGCTGCAGCACAATCTTGGTATTAAGTCATGGCTATATACTTTTCTGTAGCTATACAAGGATGCATAAATACAATTACAGATTCTGGCTCATCATTGTTGTATTCTCTTGGGCTTTCATGTCTCCAACTAGCTGTATTTCGTGTCTTTGTCCTCTAACTGTATTCGTGTGGTTCTAAGAAATGTCATATTTTCATGGTTCACTTCATATTTGACATCTGGGATTTTTTGTAGCTTGTTTTATCTTGTTATCCTAGCTCTTTTCTTGTCCTGAAGCCTATATTTGATGTTCCAATCTATGCAGCTGAGTTTCAAGGGCCTGGTCTGGTGGCAATCTTGGAAGGGGCCAGTTTAACCGGAGATGAGGTAGGGAGTCTCCAATTTCTTCCACCATGGAATCTCAGGGGTGATACCCTCAACTATGGCTTAGGATTGCTAAGCTGTTTCTCCATAAGTGATCTGCCATCAGTGATGTCTGATGGCTTCTTGTACATTTTTGATCCTCGGGGTGTAGCAATTGCAACACCATCAGCTCGCTCACCTGCTGCCAAAGTTTTCCCACTAAGAGGTACGTTTTCCTATTTTTCTCAGATGCAGCTTCCTGGGTCAGACATGTAATGTGATATCATGTATGGTTTTGTTGCATCAGAGACTCATTTGGCTCATTTGGTTGATAAATTGCCCTTTTAACAAGTCCAATGGATACTATGATATTGGAGGAAAATATGGTGCTTATTCATTGCTTTAGTTTCCCTGTTTCTATTAGATATCCTGTCCTAATGTTAGTAACTTTTAAGTTCAGTTTGTCTGCATTAAAGGGGAATGATATTTGTGATGAACATTTTAGGGTAGACCTTATACTCCTTTTGCTTTATCTCAGTTTTATAGAAGTGATCAATAGCATCATAATGCAGATCAGGTTACTGATGAATCAGGAAGCACAGTTTTTCACTCTGATGCTGTAAATTCCCTTTTTGTATTACTCCATGAAGGTGTATGTAGTAAATGAAAACAAGTATTTTGTCCCAGACTTTTACTTTAAAAGTGTTATATATTGCTCTTTCAAAAGTTCTTTTTCCATCAAATATTTGAGCAATATATATAGTTCCATAACGCTATGAGATCGTATGTTTATCACAGGTCTTAAAAGTCACTTCCTTAATTAAATCTGTACTTTTATTTTTCTCGCAACATTTTTAGTTTGTACGTCAAGTCGTCACTGCCATACTTCTGCTGCATTGTTTGTTGTAGTCCTATGATGCGAGGACACTGAAATGTTGCCCTGGGCAATGTCAGATTTTGTAGAACATGGGTAGACTCAGATACTGATGGAATATGGGTTAGGCACTTGAAATGGAATCTGGATTACTTCCTTCTTGATGTCTATAAAAATTTCTTCAGTGTCGCATATCTTGATGTGCTTAATGCAATTTGTTCCGATTTTGTTGTGTCCTTAACTTTTTAAGAATTGTCACATCCACTGTGTCCATTCTACCATGTGTCATAGTTGAAATCTTTACATATAAGTCAGTTGATTAAAATTGTGTGATCCAGAGCTCATTTTCTAATTAGATGTAATAGTACGAGGTTTTTTTTTTTTTTTTTTTTTTTTTTTTTTTTTTTTTTGCTGCTATTGATTTTATTCCCTTTTCTCCTAATATTAACTAGATTACGGGTTAATTGTGCAAGATATTATCTTCGCTGATTTTTGATTTTTCCTTTTCCTTGTTCACAGTATCTTGTTTGCTATCCACAAAGCTTTGTATATGGTGCAACTGTGCAAGCTATGATGATTGTTCTGTGTTTTCTAACTGGGAATGCACATTTCCTCCTGATACTGATAGGGGCAAATTTGACCAACTTACTGTTATTTCATAGTTTACATGTAGAATTATCTGAATCCTTGTCCATAAAAAACATTTTTTTATGGGCATGATGTAATTTCTTTGCTGTCACTACTGCTTATCTTTTGTGTCAAAGAAAGTGAGAATATTAAGGGCATGATATGATTCTATTTCTCGCTCTTGTCTTGAATTTAATCTGGTTATAACAATTGAAAATAATATTTTAATCATTTTGCGGCCATATAGTCCATACTGTATTGTCAAAAAAGAGTTCACTAATGTTCCTTTTCTTTAATCTCAGGTACGAAATTGACTGAGCGATTTCGTGATCAGTTCAGTCCAATGCTTGTCAATGATAATATGCCATGGTCGTCAACTGATTCTACGGTTATACGCATGCCTCTTTCATCAAAAAGCAGAGAGGATGGAGCTGGATTTGATTTGATGAAGATGACGTTGATATATAACAACTTCATGGAGCATGCATCTAAAACAATACTATTCTTGAAGTCAGTTTTGCAGGTAAATACAGGTTAAGTGGCAAAATTAAAAGATAATATTGAGAGATATTTTAGATAAAAGTTGAATAATTATAGATGGTAGATTATAAAAAATCTACTAAACTATGTCAAGAAAATATGCGTCTGAGCAGGGTAAAAAATATGAAGTTAATTAGCCTAATTTATGTGTAGTGGCGTATCTCCATCATGGATATCAAGGATTTCAATACAAAACTAATGAACAAATCATTAAAATAATATTCCCTTGGGTGGCTTGTTTTATCATTTCAATTGAAAATAATGTTACTAAATGGGTCTGCTATTTAAATCATTAAAATAACAATGATTATCAAGGTCCTTACCTATATGTTTACTTAACACTAGTTATATATTGAAAGTGCAATAGCATGAAGAAGCAGGCTGATCTGCTATTCAATGTTAAAGTAAAAGCGGACTTGAGTACCGTCCCACTACTTAGGCGAATATGTTGACTCTGTAAATTGTCAATATCCCTGTAGCTCTGCTTTTAGTTTATAACAGAAAGCTTAGTGACTGACACCATTGAACTCCGGTTGCTTCTGCTATCTAAAATACAGAATTTTTTTGTAAAGATTTTACCTGTTTGCTTTCCATTAGGCCAAGGCATCATCACTGTTCTGAATTGACATCAAAGCTGGAAGGCTGACTGCATATTAGTTCAAATAACTGGACAATGTAAAGATGAATCTTCAAAAAGGGAACTACAATTAAGGAGTTTAATAAACTAAAATAAAATATCAATTACAAAACCATGATCGACACAATTCATGTATGTCCTCTGAAACCAATTTTTTTTTTGCACTGTAGAATCCTATTTTGAATATCAACTCTGTTATATTCTCTAACGTAGACTAGCGCACAAGTGGAAGATGAGGACTCAAATCCAACCCTGTCAAGTGTCAACAGGAAATTTATAGCAAAAGAAAAATTTATATAAAAAGCATAGTAGATTTATGTCTTATTAATTACGTAGTATATTTGTTCAATTTATTTGTCCTCCTAATTTAACATCTTGCAGATATATGCGTGCGTATGAATCTATGTACAAATGGTGAGAAGTTGAGAGAACAGCCATCTTTCATAGATCTAAATTGATGTTTTTTCTTAAATTATTTGTGCATTTGAGTCCATCTTTTTGGTTTCTGTTTTGCACATAACTTACTACCTAAAAGAGTATATAAATTAATTTTCCAACTCTCAGGTATCTCTGTCTACATGGGAGGATGGAAGCCCACAACCATCACTAGATTATTCAGTTAAGATAGATCCTTTTTCTGCTGAATCTCGGAATCCTTTTTCAGAAAAGAAGTGGAAGAAATTCAATCTTTCAAGTATATTCAGCAGCTCTGCTGCTGCAATCAAGTTGCAAGTCCTGGATTTGAACTTGAATCAGGGGGGAATTAGCTTCATTGACAGATGGCTTGTTGTGCTCAGCATGGGTTCTGGTCAAACTAGAAATATGGCACTTGATAGGTACATCAGGAAATTTTTTGAAAAAAAAAAGGCAAACAAGTTCAGATTTACTAGAACTGTAGCATGTATTTAGTCATCTATTTACCAATGATTGTCATCTGTCTTGGTATAAGGTTTCTTCATTATTATGAAAGAATTTAGGAAGGCAATAAGTTATTACTATTAGATAAGGTTGCTAAAGCGTGTCGATCATGGTTTTGTAACTAAATAATCCTCTCTACATTGTAGTGTGTAACTAAAGTAACAATGTTTCATTTATGCAGGCGATATCTTGCATACAACCTGACACCTGTTGCTGGAGTTGCTGCTCATATATCACGAAATGGCCATCCTGCCGACCGTCACCCATCAAATTCTATCATGTCCCCTCTTCCACTATCAAGCTGTATAAACATACCAGTAACTGTTGTTGGATCTTTCCTTGTTCGACATAATCGGGGTCGCTACCTGTTTAGATACCAAGACAGCGAAGCTGCATTGGAGGTACAGCTTGATGCTGGAAGTGAACTGATTGAATCTTGGAATAGAGAACTGATGTCTTGTGTTCGTGACTCTTATATTAAATTGATATTGGAGATGCAGAAGTTACGGAGAGACCCATTGAGTTCCGTTCTTGTGCCAAATTTAGGCCGTTCAGTTAGTGTAATTTTGAATGCTTACGGGAATGAAATATACTCCTTTTGGCCCAGGTCAGGCAGGAATGCTTTAGTCAAGCAACCTCTAGTTGTTGAAGATTCAACCTCCGTTAAGCCTCGTATGGCGGACTGGGAATGTCTAATTGAAAATGTTATTGGCCCATTTTATGCCCGCCTAGTAGACCTTCCTGTCTGGCAGCTGTATTCTGGAAATTTAGTTAAGGCTGAAGAGGGTATGTTTCTTTCACAACCTGGAAGTGGAGTAGGTGACAACTTGCTACCAGCGACTGTTTGTTCCTTCGTCAAGGAACAGTATCCTGTTTTTTCAGTCCCATGGGAACTGGTGACGGAGATTCAGGCTGTAGGGATTGCAGTTAGAGAAATCAAGCCTAAGATGGTCCGGGACCTCCTTCGGGCTTCTTCACCATCTATAGGTTTTTGGTCAACTGATACCTACGTGGATGTCCTTGAATACTGCTTATCAGATATCCAGCTTTTGGAGTCATCTGGACCAAGTCAACTTCACACATCAAGGGACTCGAGTAATCCTGATATTTATCCTTTAGGCAAAGAAGAAAACAGCCATTCTGTTGCTGCACCAAGCTCCAATTCAAGTAGGCATGGGATTGCTTCCTCTAGTCCAACCAATTCTGGAGGAGATGCAATTGAAATGATGACAAGCTTAGGGAAGGCTCTATTTCATTTTGGTCGTGGAGTTGTTGAAGATATAGGCAGGAGTGGAGGTTCTTCATCTCACAGGCACCCTATTACAGGTATTACTAGTTATGGACCTTATGGCTTGAACTCGAGGGAAGACCAGAAGCTTTACAATCTATTTCTTGAAATCAAAGGCTTACCCTGCCCAACTGCAAAAGATGGTCTGTTCAAATTGGGATTTACTGAAATTTGGGTTGGAAACAAAGAGGAACAATCTCTGTTTACTTCTTTAGCAGGAAAGTTCATCCATCCAGAAGTTCTGGAGAGACCGTTCCTTCAAAATATTTTTTCTAACTGCTCTATTCAGTCACTCTTGAAAATGCAGCCTTTCTCTCTTCGCTTGCTTGCTAGCCATATGAGATTTGTTTTTCATGAAAGCTGGGCTAACCACGTGATTGACTCAAATAATGCTCCCTGGTTTTCATGGGAGAAAACTGCAAGTTCTGGTAGTGAAGTAGGACCTTCTCCTGAGTGGATTAGGCTCTTCTGGAAAATTCTCAGTGGCACATCAGATGACATCTCTCTGTTTTCTGATTGGCCTCTAATTCCTGCTTTTCTTGGTCGCCCAATCTTATGTCGTGTCAGAGAACGCCATCTTGTCTTTGTTCCACCCAGGATTAACAATTTGGATTCTTCTAATGCTAGTTCTGAATTAGGTGTATCTGAAGGTACTCAATCTGAACTTTCTTCCAGATCTTGTGAGGTTCAAGCATACTTGTCGTCGTTTAAGTTTATCGAAGAAAAGTATCCTTGGTTGATGTCATTGCTTAACCAATATAACATTCCCATTTTTGATGCTAATTACATGGATTGTGCTGCTCCATCTAATTGTTTGCCAGCAGATGGCAAGTCGTTGGGCCAAATTATAGCGTCAAAGCTCCTAGCAGCTAAACAAGCTGGATATTTTCATGAACTTTCTAACTTTTCAGCTTCAGACCGAGATCAACTCTTCAGTTTATTTGCTTCTGATTTCGTTTCAAGTGGCTCTGGTTATGCAAGGGAAGAACTCGAAGTGCTACGTGATCTTCCAATTTATAAAACAGTAGGTGGGACCTATACCCTATTGCAAAACCAGGATCTTTGCATGATCTCTTCAAATACATTGCTTAAGCCTTCTAATGATTGCTGTCTTTCTCAATCTGCCAATTCTACTGAAAGTTCTTTACTTCATGCATTGGGAATCCCTGAATTGGGAGATCAGCAGATTCTTGTAAAGTTTGGATTGCCTGGGTTTGAAAGTAAACCTCAGATTGAGCAGGAGGATATCTTGATATATGTTTACACGAATTGGAACGATCTTCAGTTAGATTCTTCTATAATTGAGGTACTTAAAGATACCAATTTTGTGAAAACAGCTGATGAACAAAATGAGAACCTGTGTAAACCCAAAGATTTATTTGACCCGAGTGATGCTTTATTGACATCTATATTTTCTGGAGTGAGGAAGAAATTTCCAGGAGAGAGATTCATTTCTGATGGATGGCTTCAGATTTTGCGGAAAACAGGTCTCCGAACTTCTGCTGATGCAGATATTGTTTTGGAATGTGCTATGAGAGTGGAGTATCTTGGAGGTGAATGTAAGAAGCCCACTGAAGTTCTTGATTTCCTTGAAACTAATGTTTGGAATTCACAAAATGAAGTATCTTTTGAAATTTGGGTGTTGGCTGAAAGCTTGGTCAAAACTATTTTCTCAAATTTTGCTGTACTTTATGGGAACAACTTCTGCAACCTCCTTGGCAAGATTGCTTGCATTCCAGCTGAAAAGGGCTTTCCTAATATAGGTGGCAAAAGAAGTGGGAACAGGGTGCTTTGTTCCTATAGTGAAGCTATTATGATGAAGGACTGGCCTCTTGCTTGGAGTTGTGCACCGATTCTTTCAAGACAGAGTGTTGTACCCCCAGAGTATGCTTGGGGTCCACTACATTTGCACAGTCCTCCAGCCTTTTCAACTGTGCTAAAACACCTTCAGGTGCGGTTTCAGATTGTGACTCGGTTAAAGCTTAGATCTATTTTTAAGTGACTTGAATAAAACATAATTTACAGATTATTGGAAGAAATGGTGGTGAGGACACTCTTGCTCATTGGCCCGCTGTGTCCGGTATCAAGACAATTGATGAAGCTTCCCTTGAGGTGTTGAAGTACCTGGATAAGGATTGGGGTTCCCTCTCTTCTTCAGGTAACTCTAGTTTTCATGTTGAGACTTCTGTCTAGCTGCTGATTTAAGGCATCATGTGGCAGACATGCCCCTTTTTAATGTTATATGTGTGTGTTGAACGAATAGAGTCATGGTTTTTGGGTCTTAGTTTTATTTGTCTAGTTTCGAGGATTTGTCTCAGGTTTTACTTCTAGTTCTTTGTTGTCTCTGATAATTAAACTGGAAGATTTGATTCTGAATTTGTTCTGCAATCAAATTTTCTTGAGAGTTTGTTTAGAATTGGCTAATTACATTCGACAGCAGTACGTTCGCTCGATGCACTTATTTCTTCTTAGGGAGCCATAAACAATGTCATTTCCTGCCTATAGGAATTTACCCCCAAAATATAGACCTTTCACTGAAATCACTCGAGCAATATTTTAAGTGCAAAAGCGTAAAGTGTTAGTGGATGAATTCCGAATGACTGAACCACATCAATTTTGTACTCTTTTTTCTCTCCTCACCTTTCTTCTTTATAAAAAATTCAACAATTTGACCAAGTGTAGATTGTATAGAGATTTAGGACATTGTATGGGGTAAATGATGGATCTTTTACACTTCAGTGGTTGGATATGATGGCCAGATCTGTGATGTCAATTGATTACCCAACTTCCAGGGCGATTCTTAATTCTGCTGACTAATCAAAAAGCAAAGTACTGTTCTTGTGCAAAACATCCGAGTCTTGTAAACTGGGAATGTGTCCTTTCTTGCATTTTTAATTTAGTCCAATATCAGTTAATCATTGTTGCTGCATTGACAGACATTGGAAAGCTACAGCAAGTGGCCTTTTTGCCAGCTGCAAACGGTACTCGTTTGGTGACAGCAAGCTCTCTTTTTGCTCGTTTGACAATAAATCTGTCTCCATTTGCATTTGAACTCCCTCCAGCATATCTTCCTTTTGTGAAGATTCTAAAAGACATGGGCCTTCAAGATTCTCTATCTGTTAGTTCTGCTAAGAATCTTCTTTCAGATCTTCAGAGAGTTTGTGGTTATCAACGTCTAAATCCAAATGAATTCCGTGCTGTGGTTGAAATTTTACATTTCATTTGTGATGAGCAGAACAGTTCAAACATCTCCAGCTGGGAATCTGAAGCAGTTGTTCCTGACGATGGCTGCAGGCTTATACACGCAAAATCATGCGTGTATATCGATACTAACAGTTCGCATTATGTCAAACATATTGACACTTCCAGGTTAAGATTTGTTCACCAAGATCTTCCTGAGAGAGTATGTGAGACCCTTGGTATCAAAAAGCTCTCTGATGTGGTCAAAGAGGTACTCGATAACTGGAATATTTTTGAATTCATACATATGTTAATGCAATATATTCACCTTACCTTACGATATTGTATATTCAACCCTCTCTAGGAACTTATTCATATTGGAGAGCTATGCACTTTGGAATGCATTGGATCTGTTTCACTTGCTGCCATCAGACAAAAGTTAATGAGCAACTCATTTCAAACTGCAGTATGGAGAGTACTAAATAGCATATCAAGTACCTCTCCTGGATTTGATACTCCAGTATTGGAGAAGTTCCAAACATTGTTGGAATCTATTGCCGAAAGATTGAAGTTTGTTCAATGTTTATATACTCGTTTCTTGTTGCTTCCAAAGTCTGTTAACATTACCCGTGTTTCTAAGAATTCAATTCTTCCCGAGTGGGATGACATATCCCAACATAGGGCTCTTTACTTCATTGATCAGTTCAAAACCTGTATCTTAATCGCTGAACCACCAAACTACATAGCAGTTACTGAAGTAATTGCTGCTGTTGTAAGTCGCATTTTGGACTCACCAACTCCATTACCAATTGGATCTTTGTTTCTTTGTCCTGAGAACACCGAGACTGCAGTCCTTGATGTCCTGAAACTTTGTTCTCATATAAGAGATACTGAGTTTGGAGGTGGAACTGAGTGTTTAGTAGGCAGAGAGATATTGCCTCAAGATGCTACTCGAGTGCAGTTCCACCCACTAAGACCGTTCTACAAAGGAGAGATAGTGGCTTGGAGGTCTTCAAATGGGGAAAGATTAAAGTACGGAAGGGTTCCAGAGAATGTTAAGCCATCAGCTGGACAAGCACTTTATAGATTTTTGTTGGAAACGTCACCAGGAACGACTGAGCCCCTTCTTTCTTCAAACATTTTCTCATTCAAGAATATTTCATATAGCGGTGAAGATTCATCATCAACCATAGAGGAGGGTGATCATATGGTACATGGAAGCACAAGGCCAGAAGCCTCTGATGGATCCAGATCAAGCCCCTCTCAGGTATGTATATTAGTGAACTTCTTTAATTGACCATAAAAGTCAATAATAGTCGTTTTTTTCTTTTTCTTTTCTCTGTATGGTGTTATAAGTTTCTTAAACCTTTTTGACAAAGGGCAAAAATAGGTAGCATCTTTCTGCTCAAAATTGACTGAAGTAATCCTTTTAATTGACTTGTTAGAGGGTGGAGTGGCAGATTTTTTTTTTGTATATAATTAGGCACATTCATTTAGTTGTACTGAACTCACAAAAATAATTTGGTTTGGTAATAATCGGGAAGGTAAGAAGAACTTTGAAATAATTGTTTAGTTAGTATGAGATATTTCTTTGTAGATATGTACATATTTTTGTGAATAATGCTGTCCCTAAAGACGCAAAAATAGCTTACCATTCAATACGAGGAGCACTTGTCTCTTTCCATTGACGCAATTTAGTAGGCCAAATGCAAGTCTGTTTTCTTGATTTATAATTATTATGATTGACCCAGCTCTGTTTGTTTTTTGTTTTGTTTTGATATCTGTTTCTGCGTCAGCTTCTGCTAGTTGTACTTCTGATTTTTATTTTTTTCTTGCGCAGCCACTGCCAGTGCAAGACCTTCAACATGGACGAGTATCGGCTGCGGAATTGGTTCAAGCAGTTCATGAGATGCTTTCTTCAGCTGGCATAAATCTAGATGTAGAAAAGCAGTCGCTACTGAAAACGTCATTAACACTCCAAGAACAACTTAAGGAATCTCAGGCTGCATTGTTACTGGAACAGGTCTTTATCTTTTATATGTTGTGATATTTTGCATGTGTGTATTTGAAAGAAATACTAAAACACTGTATGGCTTTCAAAAACCTCTGAGTTTCCGAAATATCCAGTATTTGTAAATGTAAGTTACATTCAAACAATACAAGAGAGAAGGATGACGCTAACTTATATATATGTTAACAGGAAAAGTTTGACATGGCAACCAGAGAAGCTGATACAGCAAAAGCAGCATGGTCATGTCGAGTCTGTTTAAATAATGAAGTTGATGTCACCTTAATTCCATGCGGTCATGTACTATGTCGAAGATGCTCGTCTGCAGTTTCAAGGTGTCCATTTTGTCGAATCCAAGTATCCAAGACTATGAGAATATTCCGGCCTTGAATCAGGTATTGGAAATGCTTTTCTAAGAGGCATACTTCTGCTTTCTTGCGGTTGCAGCAGGTAGTAGGAAGTCTTGTAAATACACGTACATTCATTGCATATATAGATATGGACTGGACCAACTTTGAGGTATCGAAAGGTTTAGAAGTTATTGGAGCTTTTTATGTGCTAACCTGAGCTCACATATTTTTATCTTTCGGTTAATATTCATTATAAATCTAGATAGCAAATGTCTTAACTAGAAAAATGTAGCATTTTGTAAAATATGAAAGCTCATCTGTGTATTAAATGTTCTATATGGATTTATCTTCTTTGTGTGTTTATTCTTGATTTTAGGATATGCAAGGAGTCATTTAGGAATGTAATGAACAAATTTCTGTATAGATAAATTAATCCCATGCCCAACTTGGAAAATTTGTAGAATAATGAACATAATCTTATTTTGTCGGGAGAGTGAACTCGTAATATTTAATGTATCATGGAGATCTTTCGTGTTATGCGAAATTTGTGCAAAAAAATTATTTGTAATTTTTATTGGATAGAATTATCTTGCGTTATTAAATATTTACAACGGGATACTTATTTTGGCCAATGTGTTAGTTTCTTTAAAGCTCTTATTGACAATAATGCCTAATTTCTATCTAAGATCAAAATAATCCTGAAAAGAAAAAACTCGAACTTATGTTCTTCCCCATCTTCATATGTACACCCGAAGCCTTGCCCTCATCTCTGAATCCCAGGTCATAAGTTGTTGACGCCGCGTGGGTTCGTTGGTGGCCCATGCAAGTTGGCACCGTCATGGTTTGGGTGGTTGTAGAATCCAGGCTGCAGCGGCGTCTTAGGTTCTTCTAGACAAACGCTACGCTGCACATAAGAAGATTCTATACAATAAATATTAGTAGACGGAAATCTAAATATTGGTGGGATTCATGGTTTTGGCCCGTATAATGGCTTAGCTTTACTGAAGAGACTTGTTCTTCCTCTAAATTTCAATTACGTTCTTTTAATATTTCTCAAAAAAAAAAAAAAAAAAATCACATTCTTTTAGAATATTGGGTTCACTCGATTGTGTTAATTTAAATTTGTTCTAGTAGTTTGAAAAACTGTTTCCCGCAATTGATTGAACAAAATTCATGCTATTTATTTATATGAAGTATTAAGATCAATTCTAATGTGACCAGTAAACAGTTTGTTGTGGTAGTAGTTTAAACAAATAAGATAATGTAATTTCTTGATCTTTACACTGATTCCTGTAATAAATAATACCTCTTTAAGCATGAAACAAAATTTTCATCAATTGCCAAGAGAGTTATTCTAATTTTAATAAAGATTGCCTTGCATTGAACCTAAATTCCCAAATAATTGTACAATCTTGAAATTAATCATTGATAACAACAGCTTGATTAAATGACATACACCACTAGCTTTTAAGCTGGAAGCAACATGGGCCTAGCAGTGTCTAAGCTGTCACAATTTATAATAAAATGTGAAAAAGACAGGTTCGTAATTATTGGTGTTATATATATATTGTACTACTAGATTTTGGTTGTGCAAACGAGTGACTAAAGGTAAATAATTCAATTTCATTATTTTATTTTATCGATCCGAATAAATTTTCATCATTAAAATTAAATTAAATACTGTATTAAAGTAAATTTGATTTGACTCCCCATTTTAGTGACCAAAGCTGACTTGTTTTCATGAATAAAAAGATCTTTCAATCTGAACCCCCCAATGTAATCTCTCTCTCTCTCTCTCTTTCTCACACACATTTCCTCTTCTCTCTTCCCCAATTTCCTTTTCTTCATTGTTCATTATCTGAATCTATGATTGAACTGGAAATCAAAAAGAGAGAAGGGGAGATGCAGAAGATGAAAGATCAACGGTCGAGATCTTTGAAACCTACAACTATCCATGGTTTTGCGCAATCTGGAGATCTCAATTCCTTCCAAAAATTGCTCCGCGAAAACCCATCTCTTCTTAATGATCGCAACCCCGTCGTAAGTTATCTCTCTGTTTTTCTTCATCTTTGTTTTGTAGGACATTTTAAGATGAGAAAATCCCATTTCCAGAAAATGTCGGTTTGCTTTCAGTTTTAATTAGTTTAATTTGCAGAACATTAATTGTGATTCAAATTGTTGATGTACATATGTCCGAAAGGAGGATTCTTGAGTAACTCTACTTTTGATGTCTCTTTACTTATGGATTCTTGAGAATGAGGATGCATCCTACTCCTTAAATTTCCCAAAAAAATGTTTACAACTTTTGTTTGCCTCTCTTATTGCATTTTGTTTTCTAGTGTAGATAGATGAATTTGCACAATGTGATGACCTTCTACTTAGTTATAATAGAGTTTGCTTTCCCTCAAGCTAGAATTTATGCACCATAAAGAATTAACCTCATGAGTTATTGATGAAATGAAATTAACTTTTTTTTTTAAAAAAAAGAAAGGAATTTGTGCCTTTATATTTTTTGCACTTGTGGTGATACAGATGGTACAAACACCTCTCCATGTTTCTGCTGGCTACAATAGCATCGAGATTGTAAAATTGCTTCTTGATTGGCAAGGACCTGAAAAGGTGGAATTGGAGGCCCAGAACATGGTACATTGAAGTTTTACTACTTTAAACAAACATCATTGCTATTTCACTTTCTTCAAAAGTGTAGTGGATCATATCTTCGCTCATGTTATATGAATAATAAACTTTGCAGTATGGTGAAACTCCATTACATATGGCAGCTAAAAATGGATGTAATGAAGCTGCAAAGTTGCTTCTTGCTCGTGGCGCCTTTGTTGAGGCCAAAGCAAATGTAAGTATATCCTTCTGGAGATCCTTGTACATTTCTTGATTTCAACTTGTTAATTTTTCCCACTTTATGTATTTTTGAAATCTGTCTTTTAGAATGGAATGACTCCTTTACACCTTGCTGTATGGCATTCAATTAGAGCTGAAGACTGCTCAACTGTCAATACATTGCTAGAGTACAATGCAGATTGCAGCGCTGAAGATAATGTATGACTTTTAAATTATTTCTTTGGTCTCTAGTCTATTCTCTTGGTTAATGCTAATTGTAAGAAATCTAAAATGCAGGAGGGCATGACTCCTTTAAATCATCTCTCACAAGGACCAGGTAATGAGAAATTGCGGGCTCTTCTCCACCGGCATCTTGAAGAGCAACGAAGGCGAAGGGCCATTGAAGCATGCACTGAGACAAAAGCTAAGATGGACGCACTTGAGAATGAATTATCAAATATTGTGGGTTTAAATGCACTTAAGTTACAACTTCAAAAGTGGGCAAAGGGGATGCTCTTGGATGAGAGACGCCGTGCCCTTGGGCTCAAAGTCGGAGCCAGAAGACCACCTCACATGGCCTTTCTTGGAAATCCCGGAACAGGTACTCAACCCTCGTCTTCATATTTTGACTCTTTAGTTTATCCAGAAAATTTGTTCTATATTGAGTTTTCTTAATCTTTTACAGGCAAGACTATGGTAGCTCGGGTCCTTGGGAAACTCCTCCACATGGTGGGGGTACTTCCTACTGATAGAGTAACAGAAGTACAGAGAACTGATTTGGTTGGAGAATTCGTTGGCCATACAGGGCCAAAGACGAGAAGAAAGGCAAAACCTTTTAAATTCTGATTTATAATTCCTTTTTAGTGAAATGCAGAAAACCCCCTATGCTTTGCCTAATTAGCCAAAAAAACCTGTGTTATTTTTATTACTAAAACCCATTAAAAACCCCTCCCAAGCCAAAATTACAATTATTCCCCCACAATAATCCCATATTAACTTTGAAAATTGCCCCCCTGTTCACTTACAAAGGAATGCCAAAACGGTTTTTTTTGTTGATAAAAAAGAACACAGGAATTTTTGCTAATAAAAAAAACATAAGGGGGGCTTTTGCCAATTAGACAAAGCACAAGGGATATTTTTGCATTTAGCTCTAATATTTTTCCCTTAAAATTTTTGGGATGCTATACCTCAACGGGTACTTCAACTTTCCTAGGATCTAACTTGTTATATATCTCTTTAGATCAAAGAAGCCGAGGGGGGCATTCTATTTGTAGACGAGGCCTATCGTTTGATTCCCATGCAGAAGTCAGATGACAAAGACTATGGATTGGAAGCACTAGAAGAAATCATGTCAGTCATGGACAGTGGAAAAGTAGTTGTAATATTTGCTGGCTACAATGAACCAATGAAGCGCGTTATATACTCAAACGAAGGCTTCTGCAGGCGAGTGACTAAGTTTTTCTACTTCGATGACTTTAGTACAAAAGATCTTGCGAAGATTCTTCATCTTAAAGTGACTTATCAAGCTGAAAATAGTTTGGTATACGGATTTAAGTTGCACCCTTCATGTAGTTTAGAGGCAGTTGCAGAACTTATAGAACGAGAAACGACTGAAAAGCAGCGTAAGGAGATGAATGGAGGTTTAATAGATCCTATGTTGGTAAATGCTAGAGAAAATTTGGATTTGAGGCTCGACTTTGAATGTATAGATACAGATTCTTTACTCACGATCACTTTAGAGGATTTAGAAGCTGGGCTTCGGTTGTTGACACAATGAGTCGGAAAAAGTTGGAGTGTTGTAATATGACTTCAGTTCATTCTTTGACTGAGATCTACATGTAGGCTCAAATAGTTGGCCATGGTTTATTCTTTCTTTTTTCTTTTTTCCAAACTTTCATATCCATTATTCTGTAATTTCATAGAGTTACTCAAATTTATAGATGCCAATATGTATTGATTTAAATATTGCTGAGCCATAATACTTCATTGTAACAGTTTGGTTGTAGTAGAGTCTATTCTTCATTCCCAGTCTCTTAATTATTTCCATCTTCTATTTCACTTGTTGGTTATTAGAGGTTGTACAAAGATTGTGTTTGATGTTCATTAGACAAAAAATAATAATAGAAAAACGAACTTAAAAAGATTTTAGAAAAATGCATTTCAATCTCCACTTGAGATTATTTGATTATAATCTCCAATTATGATAATCCTTGTATTTGAGGATTTTGAACTCAAAATTAATGATTTGATCTTCTCCGGAATACTCTGATTTTGGCAAAGGATGATTCGAGGGCAAGAGTTCTTTAATCTCAAATTAATGTGTGACTTGGATTTGGATCTCCTCGATGAACAACTTGAATTTCGCCTTTGGATGTTTCGATCTTGAGGGGCTTTCATTTTTTCCAAAAAAGATGTTGATTTCCAATAATATTTCGAGGGCTTCACTTTTTGATCTCCAATTGAACGTATATCATTTGTTTTGATCTTTTGGATGAATTTCTTGATTGTGGCTAAGAAAAATAAAGAACTTCACATAGAGGAAGATTTTGACACTTTTCAGAAGAATTGTAATGGACCTTGTCCCACATTGGTAGAATGAGATACTAATGTCGGGTTTATATGATCTTGGGCTCTCCAACTTCAATATCTAACTTTTGGGGTGTGGTTCTCCCAGGGTCATAACAATTGGTATCAGAGCAGGCCACCACACACTGACACGCATGCGGAAGGGGCGACCTAGGAAGGAGCAACCCGGGAAGGAGTGACCTAAGAAAGGGCTACCGCAAAGACGAGTGAAGCCGCTTAGAGTGGGCAACCGGAGTAGGCAACTAGAGTGAGCCAACGTGGGCCTTGGCAAAGGAAGCGTGGTGAAATGTAATGATCCTAATTGAAGGGTATGGGACCTTATCCCACATTGGTAGAATGTGATACTAATGTGGGGTTTATATGACATTGGGCTCTCCAACTTCAATAGCTAGCTTTTGGGGTGTGGTTCTCCCAGGGTCATAACAAGAATGTACCCCTGCAAATTGTGCTCTTCGATTTGTGGTTTTTTTCTTCTGGAGGTGGCTCTTATTTATTTTTGAAGTCCGCATTTTCCAACATATTTATTGAAGTAGTGCAACAGTTACACCACGTCATCAAGTACACGTGATGCAACCCACCAATACAATTGGGACATGTGGAGCGATAATCCACATCATCCATGTTCTGGTAATTTGAACACAATTTTTTGAAATCCTATTTTATTCGGAACATAACCAGAATATAGGGTGATGTGGATTATCACTTCACATGTCCTAAGTGTATTAGTGGGCTGCACCACATGTACTTGATGACGTGGAGCAACAGTCGCACTAAATAATCTTGTCCGCAATTTGATTGACTCTGAATATTGTTATGACAAGAAAATTGATTTGGTTGCCTACTTTTACTTGTGTACAAATTTCCTACGTAAATTTTAGAGATTTGACTTAATCGGCAACATTTCTTGCATTTGGTAATATAACAATTTGAGCAATGAAGATAAGTTAAATACTATATTTTAAAATTAAATATATTAACTACGGTTGCGAGGTTACACCTTCCACCACTAGATTGCCGCCCAAACGCCAAGTCGGTTCGGCACTGCTTGTCTTTTAGGTCTAAAGACGAAATTAGTACGGAAAAGATCAGTGAAAATGTCGGGATAAGAAAGTTGTCGGAAAATCAGGGAAATAAAAAGATTTTGGGTCTATATTGGATTTGTGGGTGCTGTAAGAAATGCTGTTTGATTCTTGAATTTTAGTTGAAAATTGACTAATTAAAAAGATATGTTGATACACTAAATTAATTTTTTATTTTCATTTATTGCTCTCATGCCATTTCAGAAGGGAATTAAGCAATTTTTTTAGTATTTCATTGCTGATTGGATTTTAGTGATTAAAATGATAAGAAAAACGAAAATGAAAAAAACATGATTCTCTATGTTTTAATTGACGTAAGAAAAATATTTAGGGTTAATTACAGGGACCTCCCCTGAGGTTTGGTGAAACTCGCATTCATTCCCCTCTAAGAATACTAATTACTCGGACCTCCCCTGAGGTTTGCAAAACCTTACAAAACCCTAACGGAGACTAACGGAGGTGGATGGAATGCGTGAAATTACCCTCTTGCCCTCATCAATTTTAATTACATCGACCTCCCCTAAAGTTTACAAAACCTTACAAAAAATGTATATTTGCCTATTAGTCCCCAAACTTTAATAAAATTAAATTTACACATAAAAAGAAAAGAAAAACTAACCCCACCCCGATTTATATCACATAAAAAAATAGTTTATTAATTATGCAATTAATAGTAATAATAAATATGTAAATAAGATTTTATTTTTGTATTTTATAATAAAATATTATTTAATTGTATTGTATTTAAGTAAGATATAAATTTATGATTTCATTGTTGAAAATATTAAACCCTTATATATATATATATATATATATATATATATATATATATATATATATATATATATATATATTTAAGTTTAAAACTGAAATAACCCATAAATTTAATTATTTACAAATACCTCATAGATAATTATTTTATAAAAGGGTATTTGAATTAGTATCTTTAAATTTTGTGAAAAAAAATATTTATTGATTTTTTTAGTTAAATTTTTAAAAAATACATATTTCAATACTGTATAATTTATCAATAGCGTAAAAAATAATTTATTAATTATGTAAACAAGATTTATTTTATTATTTTATATTAAATATTATTTAATAGTATTGGGTTTAAATAATCAATAAATTATTGTCTGGGATCACTGGTTCCAGGCCGGCGACGGCCTGGGATATTCTCCTTAGGTCGTCGCCGCCGTCGGGATGGCCTGGGAAGGTGGTGGCGGCGGGGTTGGGGGTTTGGGGTGGGGTGGGCGTGATTTTAAGGTTTTTTAAAAAAAAATTAAAATATTATTGAATATATTTTTTTTCTTTAAAAATTGTTATGTTATATTTATGAATAATTAAAAAATAATAATTTCCCAACAAATAAGTTCTTTAATTATTTCATATCAATAAAACTTGAGTTGATATATGTGTAATATGTGTAATATTTTTTCTAAAACATTATTGACTAATATAAAATTTTATAAACATGTATAATATTTTTTCTAAAACATTATTGACCATTATAAAATTTTATATTTATAGACATAAAAATTAAACTTGAGTATTTTCAATATTTTTCTATCAAGTAAAATATAAGAACACTAAAAATAATAATAAAAATAAATTTGAATGTTTATATTTATTTGAATTTATATACACAAATAAGAAGGATCGACAATGTGGAAATCTATACATTAAAAATAAATTTCAATGTTTATATTTATTTGAATAAAAATAATTTTTTGTAAGAGTTAGTAGTGTATTTCTCTTTGCATATATTTTACAATAAGTAAGAAAATACTTTAGAAATATTTAAAATGTTATTTTAAATATAAATATACATTAATAAAGTCATTACACATTTTAATCCATAAATGTAATTTGACATTGCAACTAGATCCATTATCATGCAACAATGTAACATTTGTTGAGAGGGGTAATATAGTCCATACATATTTGCTACAGTAAGTCGGGGGCAAAATTGGCAATCTTCAAAAAATTTATGATGACGTAAGCAAAAATTAACGGAACCCTAACGGTTGTAAGATTTTGCAAACCTCAGGGGAGGTCCGAGTAATTAGTATTCTTAGAGGGGAATGAACGCGAGTTTCACCAAACCTCAGGGGAGGTCCCTGTAATTAACCCAAATATTTAATTTGACATTTTACTTTACTCCATAAAATCCAAGAACCGAACCTTGCCGCTTAAGGATATTTTCTTAAAGATTTGTCGTCATTTGAGTACAGCTATTAGTCTTTGCGGTTAGGAGGGACTATTATTGGAACAATGATTGGTTAAAATATGGCGCAATGTCGTTATTACTTGAAGTTATTAAATTGTAATAGGTTTGATTTCATTGCACCATGAGTTATGGGAGAATTAGGTGCTTAATTTACATTAGTATAAAAAAATTATGGATCCAAGAATCATTTACAAAAATTAAATTGATATAAACCTGATTCTTGACAGGGCCGTTGTTACTTCATGAAGGTAATTTTAGAATGGCAAAATTGCAAAAATCGTCTCAAATTAATCACTGATTTTGGATTTTCGTCCCAAACTATTTAATTTGGCGAATTTCGTCCCGTAATTTAATATTTTTTTGTAATATCGTCCCAAACTAATTACTAATTGTGATTTTTCGTCCCAAACTATATCAACTCGTCAAATTTCGACCCATAATTTACCATTTTGTATGAATTTAGTCCCAATATTAAATTTCTAATTTAATGAAAATGACGTTCAATCTTGTAATTAATTTGGAACGAACTCTGCAATATTATATAATTATTCATGTTAAAATTTACCATGTCATGACACTTAAGCAGCCATGTGATAATTCATCGGCAAATGCGCAATTCCGTCTTATAATTATGGTGGGACGATATTCCAAAAAAATATTAAATTACGGGACGAAATTCGCCAAATTAAATAATTTGGGACTAAAATCCAAAATCAGAAATTAGTTTGGGATGATTTTTGCAATTTTGCCTTTTAGAATTAATATTACGGAATCTTGGTCGTAATTTCCATGCCTTTATTTATTTATGATCTTGAAATATTTTTTTAAGACAATTCTGAATTTGTGGATATGGTCGTCAAAGAACTAGCAGAGAATTTGGAGCAAACTATAATCTTTAAATTTATGTAGGTAGAGGTTCTAATTTTAATGAATCAATAATAGTACAAGTAGTCCATTGATAAAGATATATTTTCCTCAAATTTTGAGAGGACGTTCATTGTATGTTTCTGAGGCTGATGAATCCGCAAATGGGCTGAAAGTTGAACCCGATCGATTTTCTTATACCGATGCAATAGAGATGTATACGGAGAACTCTTGTGTTTCTATTTTTTCGCTCTCGATCTGTTGTTTGTGCTTTCATAATCTTGTCGAATACCATGTGGTTAGCACATTTCATGGGACATGATGATGAGTACATAAACTTAGATTGCTCAAAGATGTAGATAAGAAAGAGTGGTCAAAGTGTTTCTTTGTAATAGCATGATTATTATTTAGAGGAATTAGGTAGGAGACTTTGTTATTGTATGATGTAAAATGTTCCTTTGCATGTAAATTGTATTGGAAGTGCTTAAACATCGTCTTGCATCATAAAATTCACTCTTACTCATGGATCAAAATTTCGTTTCGAGTGTATGTTTCGGTCAGCCAAATATTGAAAATTTTTCGTGACTTTTCGGATATGTTTCGGAAACACGAAGGAAATTTTTTAAAAAGAGTAACTAAATTTAGGAAAATAACAGAGTCAAAGGCAAATAAATAATCTCGAAATTATATCTTCTTTTCGTTTCGCTTGATTAAAAAACTGAAACTTTTCGATATTTTCGATGAAAAAAATGAAAATTTTGATCTATGCTCCTAAGTCCTAACATGTTTGATGAATGTACTTATTGTAATATGATTAAGTAGAACAAAATAAAATTAATTAGTGATAGAAAGAAGAGTTGGGGACGAATTTGATTTGTATTTATCATCATTGTAAGAGTTTGACCAAACATTGATTTTAGTAAGAATTTCCTGAAATATGATCACGAAAACATAGCACTAATTATGCCGTTGATTATGATTATGAGAATAATATATTACTAGCAAGTGTTAATTCCCATGTGACATTCCATGCATGATTCTCTCTGTTTTCCAGTTTCAACCTATCATTATCAAATTAATTAACAACAGCAGTGCATAGGTAATAATTTTAAATAACTTTTGACGATTACGATAAATGTGTCATTGATATTTAATTGTTATATTTATTAATGATAATTTGAAAAAAAAAAAATTGTCATGTATTCCTCACAATTCCTACTCTGGAGTAACAAACTTAAATTTTTGTCATTAATTGCATACAAGAACAATTGTCGTTACAATTTTTTTTGGAAATTGAATATTTGGGAGTACTATATAATAGAGCATTTTGCAACTTTGGAGTCACTGGATACATAAATCCACGTTTAGTAACAAAATAATTTTGAATTTACCCCCTTGTGATATGATTTTCATGATCTGATTTATATGGTACCAAAATTGTAATTTTTCCCATATTTTTTTGTAGTGAATTTTATTTATGAAATACTTAGATTCTTGTAAATTTACTTATAACTACTAAATTCTAGTTTTGACTATTCGACATATTGTTGATCTTGTACATAATTATGTAACCTATATTGCCTATATTGAAAATAGATAAAATGCATCTAGGATCATATTCGTATTCGACATAAGTAAGATTATATACTAAAAAAATATCCAGTCAACTAAATTAAGTTGACTGTCAGTCCAAATTAATGAATTTATAACCAATATATGGTCTGATTTTCATGATCATTAAGTGATCCATTTTACTTAATAGTAGAAGTTAATAGTTATTCAGAGAACCTTTGTTGTTTGTCAGATCAAAATAATTAAATTATAGTCCAGTTGAATTTTTATGGTAAACACAATTTTTGGTCCCTCTTATCATTTTCTTTACAAAGTAGTCCTTCTTGTATTTTTTTCACTGTAGTTCTTACTATAAATTATTTGTTTCATTTTAATCATTTTTAGGTGGTCTAAGACGATTTTCATAACATGTGATATGAACATGAGGGTAATTTCGTCATTTCAAGTAGATTAACAAGGATATTTTCTTCTTTCTAAAAGAGAAATAAAAAATATTTAATCTCTTCCAAACTAGGTTTTCTTCCAATCAAATTTAATCGTCTATTCCGTTTCAAACTAAGTTTTCTCCCAAAATCTTCTTCAAACACCAAAATTGCTCATCAACTAAACAATATCTCACATATTCTCAATAGTGGTCGGAAGAAAATGCCCTAAAAAAATATATTTATGCATATCACGTACTATCGGAACCACATGATAAGATAGAGATTAAAACGGGGAAAAAACATAAAAAGAACCACTTTGTAAAAAATTAATAATAAGAGAGATCAAAAGTGGTATTTCTCCAATTTTTTATTATGCGCTATATTTGTTTAAAGTTCGTCCGGTCACTAATTTTGGACTAGATTTGAATATCATTTTAATACGAAATCATATATTCAGCAGCCGGCAACACTCAATTAGAAAGCCAAATCAAAATATTGATGACGGCAACCAAACAAAAAATACGCAGACAAATTCAATCAATTCAGTTATTAGTTATTACTAATTATTAGAAAATGATCTAATTAATTTTAGAAATATCAATACTTGCTAAATTTGGTGAATAATATAATCCATCTGTTCCTTAAATTTTACTCTCCTTTTCTTTTTGGAATGTTTCAAATCAACGCTTTTTTTCTTATACTGGAATTTTTTTTTTTACATAGTAATTAATGATTTGATACCATTAATATTCAATCACTACTTTAAAGTATATAAATATAAACATATCTGTTATGAATCTAGTCTTCAATTGATGGATGCATTTGGAAGGTTACTAGTCAAGACTCTTTGAACTACATATGAAAAGTCATGTATTTTATTCATTGAACTTCACTTAATTATTTTGTCTCTTGGCTTTTAGGTTGCACTTATGACCCTATAAATAGATGCATTGTAAATGATTTGATATACACAAGAGTATATGAATAATAAGAAACTCTCCTCCTAATATATATTTTACTTTGTCTACTTTAATTCTTGTTACTTTTAGTTTAGTTTCATAACACGTTATCAGCACGAAATTGCTCTATAATTCGATTTAAGTAGCTAATCGGATCACTCTCTCATTTTCATACTTGAAGGATCAATTCATGCAACTACCAGATAAGGTATCGGTGAGTTATCTATTATTCTTGTTATAGTTCATTGTACTTATAATATGGCTTCATAACAATTCATCTGGATGTGTGATTTTATTAAAATAAAAATATGAATTTCCCACGTTATGCACAACATCAATTGCATCTTGTTTACATATAAACAAAAGAACTTTTCCTAGTTTATGTCCAACGTTGATGCATTAAGGGACACGAATAAAAAATTTTAAATTGATTTGTTCTTTGACAAATATATAATTACATCTAAGCACAAGTACAAAATAGTTAATTATTTTGGCAGTTCACACCCACATATAAATTGTGAATCTTTTTGACCGAAAATTTTCTTTTGTTCAATATACTAGTGATTATTCATCCATTGACCAATTAACTGATTATTCTTTACTAGCACTATTTTTTCTGTCTATGGAAGTTAATTGATTTTTTAATTGAGGTTTTAGTGTTTGTTTTTATTCTTGGACATTATTGGAAAATTTGAATTTGAATAAAATTGATCTATATGAAAAGAGGTTTTAAGTCTATATTACCCTTTGCATAATTTGACTTCCTTTGTAATTTAGAATCAAGACAGTGCTCTCATCCATGAAATTGGTTGCCATGACTATTATATGCATGTTTGTTTATGTTCTTTTGTAAGATAATAAGTTTAAATTGTGAACTTCATCAGATATCAATTTTCAAATTACTTATAGATGCCCATTGGGCCTAATAATATTTTCGGTAATGTATTGGCATATATGATTTATTTTGTGAGTAAATAACAATCTATCAATTAATTTTGATCTCACATTTAGTTGTAAATATTCAAGTTTGATATTCCAGTACACGTCAATTATATGACTTTGCACTATTGAAGATAATAATTTTTGGATTAATGATGCCGTTCCTATGATTTTTCAAAAGGTTTTGTGCTTAAATCAATGATAAATTATATTATTGTTATACCTTGAATTTGAAATTTGAAATAAAAATATTTTTATGCTAAAATCCTATGAGATAAACTCAAACCCGAAGATTTGAGTATATTTTTAGCAAGATTGTTTTGGATTAGAAAAAGAGCCAAGATGATTAACTCAAACTCGAAGTTTTGAGCATATATTTTTAGCATTATAAATTACTTATGTATTTGCATTAGCGATATGGCAATTATCACCAAATCTGAATATGATGCTCTACATATTTTCGAAATTATATGACATGATTTCTTGAGGTTGAATTTTTTTATTGAAATGAGTCTCGAAAATTCTGTGAGAAATGAAATATTGGGCAAACGAAAAAGATAAAGTGAGGGCAATGCTTGCATTAGCCAACTCCTTCGTGGAGGATTGAAATCCTAAAGTGAATAATCGGTTGTGCTATAAATTTTAGAGGAGCGATTTAATCGCAATAGTGATATTTTCAAATGGAGCGATTTAATCACAATAGTGATATTTTCAAATGCTCCCTATGAATGATTGCACATGATGTTGCATCATATGAAATTTTGAAAGAGAGATATAATCACCAAAGTCGTGTGATTCTCACAAATGCTCACTCTAAATATATACACCCGAAGTTATAGTCTTAAACTGATAAATGATTATACTCCACGATTATGAAATTGTATCTCAATCGAGATTATGTGGAGATAAAGTATGACTGTAAATGGCTCGCGAAGAAGCAAAAATGAAAGAGAGGTTTTGAGAAATACTCTAAATTAATTTATTTTGAATAATGACCTCTTGATAAAATATCATACTCTCACCGGACTAATCCCACAAAGTGAATGCCAATGTTAATATGAATTATTCATTCCCGGAAGTGAATGTAAATAATTTATTTCCCGAAAGCAAATGAAATTAATCATAGACATGACAAGGTTTAGTCATAATGAAAATTATTATTATGCATTCCATCACATCATACCACTCGAAGAAAAACAATTATAGACAAGAGTGTGCAAATTATTAGCACTTGCTAGAGTGGTAGAATAAAAAGCATTGGTTTCATATATGTCGCATCTTCGTTTATATATCAATGTCAATTACAACATTGATTAATACTATGAGCATCTTGAAGATGCCAAATTATATAAGTATCATGTTAGATACACAAGATTATGCGAGCATCCTAAAGATACATGGAAAATTATGTGAGCATTGTAAATATCAACGGTGGAAATATTTATTTAAGTTGACAATAGGTCGACACACACAATTCTTCGAGATTGAAAATATTCTCTAACTTGAAATTAGCAAAAGCAAAAGTTAATACATATTGAGGTACACTATAAAGGCTCCAGAAGAGCAAATATAAATTGTCTGGATGAGCAAATATTTTTGTAAAAGAGGCTTTGTGCTCTATAAAATCCAAAAATGGATTTGTTGAATTCAAAGAAATACGTCTTGAAGAACGTATTGACGTATATCATATGGAAATTATATATATAAGGGGAATATGAAATATGTTTATACTACATCCAATATTTCATGCCAGAAAAATACTGATGAATATGATCCCAGTTTTCTTATCATAATGGATTATGCGACCATAAACAATGTTGGATCATAAATTGAAGTTGAACCAAAAGTTCAATGCTCCAAAATATTATGAAGTGGCATGATAAATTTGGTCATCCAGGGAAAATTACAAATGCGCCTAATTATTACGGGCATATTTAAAAGAACCATGTGATTATTTACCTCATGAGTATGTGTGTGTTGATTGCTCACAAAGAAAGTAAATTGTAAGACCATCTACTGTGAAGATTGGTCGTGAATCCCAAACCTTTTTATGATAATTTTAATGGGATGTATGTGGGCTTACAGATCCATTTTGTGGACCATTACAGATCCATTTTGTGGACCATTATGTAATTTCATGGTCCTATAAAAGTTTTTTTTGGTTTAAATATGTCTATTGTCAACACGTATTGCTTTTGCCGAGATTCTTGCTCAGGTATAAGATTGAGGACAACGTTGCAACCTGTGTCAGGCTGGAAGCCTAATAATTCTCAATTAAAATTTATGATTGTGCGATTTATGTTATGAATTTTTCAACCAAATTGAACATATATGGGTCTACAAAGACGTGTCGGTTAGTTTTTATTTCCCGACTGTAATCATATATTTTGAACGCCTGACGAGGCTATAACCATATATCTTAAACGTCTGACGAGACGATATGGTTAAATCAAAATATCATGATAAATTTTTTTGAGACAATTTTCTCGCCGTTAGGGGGAGAATTGATGTCATTGCATGTAGAACGGCGTGAAATTATTTTGACATGAGTACATAAATGTACATTACTTGTCCCAGCTTGGCCCACGCACAAATAGTATGAGCAAGAATTGAAAATTGCACCAACATGAATTGAAGTCCTTGAAGGACAATATGCTAGCATACTATATACGCAATTAAAGCGTGAAATTACTATTGGTGCAAAAGAAAACTTATGAAAGAAATTCCCTTATGAGGATGAATCTGTTTCAAAATAAAGCGCTATCGAAAAAATGATTGATCAGTCTAAATCATGAGATGCCCATGGAGAGGCACATGAAACAAAATAAAACATATGAATAAATCAAGAAAACTGGGATAGAAAGCAAAGTAATTATAAATAATACTTTTGCTTATTTGGGTCGAACTAAATAAAAGTTATAAATCAGGATCCTGAACCGTGAACGGTTAATTTAATGTTGACATAAATAAATAAATAAATAATTTGGCCTTATAGAAAGATGCGATTCAAGATCGCTATTAAATTGTAAAAGTATTTGGACTAGTTGTTCGCATGCCCAAATACGTAAAATTTATATGTCATAAACATATAATTTTACGAAAACATGATGAAAATGTGAGATATAAAACACAACTTCTTGTACGAATTCTCACAGAGACCAATAACTACGATGAAACATATTCCCCCGTGATTGTTGCAATCACGTTGCGGTACTTAATTGATTTGTAGTCCCTGAAGGACTTGAAAAGTGTTTATGGATGTAGTTACCGCATATTAGATAGATCATTGGGCAGTGATATTTATATTTAAATTCCTAAAGGAATTGAATGGTCTCATACTCATCTTTTATTAAACAAATACGATGCTTATACGAGTAAGAGTGATCTGGTCTGATATAACCAGCTAAATGAATACCTCATAAAAGAAGGATTCGTGCACAATCCAATTTGTCCATGAATTTTGCATTTACAAATTTTGAAATGAGTTTTCTATTATGGCGTTATGTGCTGATTATTTTAAATCTCGAAGAGCTCATTGAGACCGCAAACTACTTGATGAAATAGTTTGGGAGAAAAATCTCGAAATAACAAAGTTTTGTCTCGGCCTGCAGATCGAGCATTTATTAGAGAATATATTTTTCCATATAAAGAAAATTCTGAAAATATCTTATATGGATAAAGTTCATCCATTAAGCACTCTTATGGTTGTTCGATCTTTAGATATAAATAAATATCAAATTTGTCCTCAAGAGGACAATGAATAACTGTTAGGTCCTGAAGTACCTTATCTAAGTGCAATAAGAGCTCTCATGTACCTTGAAATTGTTCGAGGTCGCATATAGCTTTCTCGGTGAACTAGATACAACTTTGCACCAACATGAAGTCATTGAAATGACATTAAATAAGTATTATGTTATCTTTGTGGAAGAACTATCATGAGCTTATTTTTACTCTAAATATTCAAGCCCACAAGTAGAGTGTTATGTAGATGTTGGTTGCATAACATTTTATTCCAAAGTGAACATGACTTTACTTGTGGTGGAGATGCTAAATCATGACAATATCTGAAACAAATTTTAGCAGCCACCTCTTCCAACCAACCACTCTGAAATTTTGATATTTCATAAATGTTTATGGATGAGATCTATGATTCAATATTTTCATAAACATGTGGGTTACATTCAATAAGGAATATGTCAACATTACTATATGAAGACAATTTCACTTGAATTGCTCAAATCGAAAATGAATATATCAAAAGAGACATATCAGAATACGTATCACCAAAAGTTTCTCTTCGCCAACAAGTCTCATAAAAGTGGTGATTTGGACGTTCATCAATTTCAGTCTTGCAACATTCTTTTCGATTTGTTTGCTAAAGCAGACGAATACATCATTTAGAAAGATGGTTCAAAATATCAGAGTGCATTAATTTGTGGTCCTTGTGCCGACATCAGGGGGAGCGTGTTATTAATAAATTACTTGCACACTGTACTCTTTTTCCTTCGTCCAAGTTTTTATCCCAATGGGTTTTCTTGGCAAGGTTTTAACGAGGCAGTGTTACATGCTCATCAGTCCCGAATGGATATGTACTCTTTTTTCCTTGTTCATGTTTTTCCCACAGGGTTTTTCAAACAAGGTTTTTAACGAGGCATATTCCATAAACAACATGCATCCAAGGGGGAGTGTTATGAATCTAGTCTTCAATTGATGGATGCATTTGGAAGGTTACTAGTCAAGACTCTTTGAACTACATATGAAAAGTCATGTATTTTATTCATTGAACTTCACTTAATTATTTTGTCTCTTGGCTTTTAGGTTGCACTTATGACCCTATAAATAGATGCATTGTAAATGATTTGATATACACAAGAGTATATGAATAATAAGAAACTCTCCTCCTAATATATATTTTACTTTGTCTACTTTAATTCTTGTTACTTTTAGTTTAGTTTCATAACAATATCCAAAATTTTGTATTTTCCAAAACTTATATAAAATTTTGTGCCGAAAAATAAAAAAAGTAAATATAATAGAGTATTTTCACACGTCATCCAACTCTCAAACGAGCAAATGTCGATGATTCAGCAAGCTAACCAACCGGCCACCACCTCATAGGGGTGTTCATTCGGTGAAAACCGAACCGAACCGAACCGAAATTTCGGATAACCGAAATTTCGGTTCTTGATTTTTTAGAACCGAAAACCGAACCGAACATCCTAATTCGGTTTTCGGTTTTCGGTTTTAACCGAAAATTTTCGGTTCGGTTCGGTTTGGTTTCGGTTTAACCGAAATTTTATATTATACAAAATTTATTAAAATTTTATAATCAAATACTAAATTATTTATCATAAAAACATCAAATTAATAGGTAACCATAACACTAAACATTATTAAAAATTACATAGAACTAAATAGTTAAGTGGTTAACATTTAATTATCATCAAATGACATAAATTAAACTATTAAAACCCAAATCATAGGCATAAAATTAAAAAAATTTACATTCCAACTACAAAAACTAACATTTAATAATCCTCAATTGATATAAATTAAACAAATAATATTCATATCCATAGGCATATAATTAAAGAATTTTGAAGCCCATAAAATCGAACAAAAAATGTTAACTATTGAACCAAAATTTCGGTTTTCGGTTCGATTCGGTTAACCGAACAAAAATAATCGAACCGAACCGAAAACCGAATTAGGTCAAATCTCCAAACCGAAAACCGAACCGAATAGCATTGGTAATTCGAATCGGTTTTCACCGAACTCATGTCGGTTCGGTTCGGTTCGGACGGTTATCCGAACCGTGAACAGCCCTGCCACCTCATTTGTGAAGTAAAAACTATTTTTAACAATAGAAAAATCGAAGTTGATCCAGCTATTAATTAAAAACTTCCAAAATCACGAAATAACTACCACCAATAGTCACATAAAAGAAGTAAATAAACCTAAGTTGGTTTGGCGGGTTACCCATTTGAGTTTGACCCGGCCCAGTGCTGTACTTGAACGTTGTGAATTGGACAGACAGACAACCTTAAAGAAGAGAATTGAAATTGACGAAAATGGACACGTTCAAAATAAAGTATGCACACTAGCTGTAGACTGAAGTAGCTTTACAAAACAGAAAAGGCAAATTTCATAATTATACTAATTCACTGTATTGTATTTCTAGTATTCACCGGCGGTCTCTTCTGATTAACTCGAACCTCTCAAATTCAGTAAAAAAAGAAAAACAAATTAGACTCTTAATTATACTAAAGTCATTTACTGGTAATTTCGTAGAGGGGTTATCAGAAAATGTCGTCACCTCCGCCGGAAGCTTCCCCTGCTCCCACCTCACCCCCACCGCCATCCAACACCACATCTCCACCTCCTGCCGCCACTGTTTCACCGCCGCCTGCACCCCTGCCATCTCCCCCACCGGCTCCTCCACCCACCTCTCCTCCTCCGACAGTCCCCTCCGCTCCGCCCCCATCATCTCCGACCTCAACCCCACCTCCGACCACCCCTCCTTCCGGATCCCCACCTTCTCCGCCATCTCCTACCGGTCGTTCTCCGCCGTCTCCTGACGGTCGTTCTCCGCCGTCCCCGTCAGGTAGGGTTTCGCCTCCGGTGCCTTCAGGTAGGATTTCTCCTCCGGCGCCGTCGAGGAATGGGGGATCGCCGGATTCGTCTGAAGGGAGTTCATCGAATATATCTACGGGGATGGTGGTGGGAATTGCTTTAGGTGGTGTTCTTTTACTTGCAGTATTGAGTCTGATGTTTATATTCTGCAAGAAGAAGAAAAAAAGACCGCCACCGGATTACTATATGCCTCCACCTCCACCACCAGGTCCTAAAGGTAACACAGTTTGACATCATTTTTGTCAATTCCTTTATTTACCTATGTTGTAAATCAACTGTTTGATAAAATCCCCGTTCCATATATTTGTATAATCCAGTGTCACATCAAGAAAGGTGAATATAAAAGATTTAAAATTCGTTTTGTAGTTTACTTTATATTAAATATTAGAAAATTTTCGATAATTTTTTGAAACAGATGGGAAAATTTTGGTTGAAACATATTCAAATTTTGATAATGAGATCTAAACTAATATAATTGCTCATTTTGTATATATATTTGGTGTTCACCAGTCGAACCCTACGGTGGCCAAGGATACAATTGGCAGCATAATGTTCCGCCACCTAAGCCTTCTCCACCGCCAGTCAATGCATCAAGACCTCCACAATTACCAGTACATGCCCCTTCACCCCAACCTCCGCCACCTCCTCCTCTTTACATGAGTAGCAGTGTAGGTTCCGGTTCCAGTTACTCAGGCGTCCCCGAAACTCCACTTCCACCACCTTCACCCACCATGGCTTTAGGTTTCGCTAAAAGCTCGTTTACGTATGAAGAACTAGCAATGGCAACAGATGGTTTCTCGGATGCGAACCTTCTTGGTCAAGGTGGTTTTGGTTATGTGCATAGGGGAGTCCTTCAAAATGGTAAAGATGTTGCAGTTAAGCATCTAAAAGCTGGAAGTGGACAAGGGGAACGAGAGTTTCAAGCTGAGGTTGAGATCATAAGTAGAGTTCATCATAAGCATCTTGTGTCGTTGGTTGGATATTGTATAACCGGGACTCAGAGAATGCTTGTTTATGAGTTTGTTCAAAATGGTACCTTGGAGTTTCACTTGCACGGTTAGTATGTTTTAATCTCTTTTCCGAATTGTATTGGCTAAAGAAAAAAGATAGAAGTCCTTACTTACCATGAGAAACTTACAAATTGGGATATTTCAGGAAAGGGGAGACCTGTAATGGATTGGCCCACAAGGTTGAGGATTGCTCTAGGTGCTGCAAAAGGGCTTGCATATCTGCATGAAGATTGTAAGTTCTTCGTGATGTATAATTAGTAGCTTTAATTTAGCATTACACACAATAAAAAAAAATTAAAAAATATAAAATACATTGTTTTCTTGCTTTATGTATGTGTTGATTCTAAAACTCTTCATCAGGTCATCCAAAAATCATCCACAGGGACATTAAAGCATCTAATATTCTATTGGACTTCAAGTTTGAAGCAAAGGTAATTCCGTTACTTTAACTACTATCTTTCAAAGGTTGCCTATGATTAAATCTCAATTAAGCTTTCAAAATATGTTATTTTCAGCTCAAGTTTCTCGTATGAGATCTCTACTGTTCTTGATGAAATCACAATAAATAGCAACATTATGTTGCCAGTGTAACAATTATTGATGAATATCGATTATTTTCTCAGGTTGCAGATTTTGGTCTTGCAAAGTTCTCTTCTGATGCCAATACTCATGTATCTACCCGAGTGATGGGAACTTTTGGGTACGGAGGCTATTCCGTTTCATTGCTTGATGCATTTCTTTACCGTACGGTAAATTGTCTAAAATTTCTCAATTAACTAGGTATCTGGCACCGGAATATGCTTCCTCCGGGAAACTTACGGAGAAGTCAGATGTATTCTCCTTTGGAGTCGTGCTTCTTGAGTTCATTACTGGGCGCCGACCTGTGGATAAAAATCAATCTTACATGGATGATAGTTTAGTAGACTGGGTGAGTAGTTACACTCTTATAATGATTAATCTTTTCCTTAGATATGAATTATTGACCAAATAATGTGTAATAATACAGGCTAGGCCAATGCTCACACAAGCTCTTGAAGATGGAGACTTTGATGCTATTATCGATCCACGACTTTTAAAAGAAGGTTACAATCAAAACGAGATGGCTCGCATGGTAGCTTGTGCTGCTGCTTGTGTGCGCCACTCAGCAAAGCGTAGGCCACGAATGAGCCAGGTATATATTAATTTCCTATTAAAATTCAAAGTGTACATGTGCTATATGTCATCTAATTTTACTACTTCAACAATACATGTGCAACTAACTCCGAGCAGGTTGTGAGAGCCTTAGAAGGAGATGTATCTTTATCTGATCTGAATGAAGAAATCAGACCTGGACACGGTTCAGTATACAGTTCTCATGAAAGCTCGGAGTATGACACAGTACAATACAATGAGGACATGAAAAAGTTCAGGAGAACAGCGCTGGGAACACAAGAATATGGAAGCACGGGTCAATATAGTAATCCAACTAGCGAGTACGGGCTATATCCATCTGGGTCGAGCAGTGAAGGCCAATACACTAGAGAAATGCAGACTAGAAAAACGAATAGAGGAGATTCAAGTGGTGGTTTTTGACTCTTGATAAGCGATGCCTACTTCTGTGCATAAAATTCGAATCATTATAATTCTTTTAACATGATCAGTGATACGTTCGAGCAATTTCAAGAGTGTAAAATTGTTTGGTTGATTTGATTATATCCATAAAATGGTTTTTTAATTTTTGGATTACCTTATGTTGTTACATAATGTAATTATAGTGCACCAAAATTCAGATTCTTTAGCTTTGAAAATTTATTAGCATATTATTTGGATAATTGGATATGCAGCTGTGTATAGTTTTTTATATTGGGGCATGAGTTGGAATAATTTGGAGGGTACCCATTGTGAATGAATATGATGTCTTTTTCACGTGCAAAAAGTCATAATAATCATGTTTTTCAAGTGGGGTAAAGAGTAAAGACTAGTAAAGCATGCGACAGAAAATAGCGTGAAATGTGAATGATGCACATGGCTTTCGATTCCGCAACCCTTCTGCCATGTTTGGATCCTTTTTGCTCCAGGAATTCCGGATGTCGTTGTGTAAACATCATCTTCTCAAATATGCGGAACATGTTAAATTTGTAAGTTTTTATTTTTCAAATAAATTAGTTATCATACAATATAATACTATTACTTAATGCAATTAAAAAAACCTTGACATGTATTACTTATTTTTAGAGGTGTAAACACGTCGAGTAGTATGGAGCAATACATTGTTTAAGTTTGATTCGAATTTTATCGAATTTGAAATTTTAAGTTTGAGTTTTGTTTGATTTCTTAACGAACCGAGCTCAAACGAGCTTTTATCGATTAGCTTGGTAATTTATATGTATTTTTTCAATATTTAGTTTATTGAGCTGAGCTCGAGTTGAGCTTCAACACTTATCAAACGAGAAATTATGTTCAAGTTTGTTTGACGAACCGAGCTCAAACGAACCTTTATCAAATGAGTTCGAGCCGGGTATCGAATAACTTAGTTTAATTTTCAGCTCTACTTATTTGTTCTTCAAATCTTCAACATTTAAAGCACAACCCAACCTATTAGTAAATTAAAAGTATTATGTTACATTAAAAATATTCTAATTAAAATACATCTATTCTGTGTTTCAATTTTTTTTGTAAAAATTTAAAGAGAATCTTCAAAACTCAAACAAAATATTTTCATAAAAGATAAACTCTGTCTCGCCTCATCAAGACATGGCCAAAATTAATACTGGAATTTTAAACAAGCCCAGCCCAAACCCTCATCGTATATCATACATACCTACACAATTTAATATTATATCTCAAACTCTATAAAATTAATAATTTCATATTTCATATATTTTTTCAAGACTCATTTCAAATTTTATTTATATATTAAATTATCATAACATATAAAAGTCAATATCCAATCTAAATTTGAATTATATTTCGAAGCTTCGGCAAAACCACCCAAGTTAGTTTCTTAGAATAAAAATATAAATACATATTGAAGCCAACATCAATATGAATTTTATTGAATCACACAAAATAAAAAAGGATAAAAGTAATATTAAATAGAAAAAGTGGATTACTACACACACCCACTGAATAATTCAAGTGTTTTGAAAATCGGATCGGACCGGTCGGTTGATCCGGTTTAACCACTAACGGGTCTTCAATTCGGTCCGGTTCACCCCTAAAAACCAGTCTCCTAATTAACCAGTTCGAACCGATAAAACTAGCCCAAAACCAGTAAAACCAGTGAACCAGTGGTTCACTTAATTTTTTTTTTTTTTTTAGAGATTTTTTGTTATTGTTATTTATTTGTAATCTTGTTTAACATTTAATAGAATTATATTAATATACTTTAATTGGAATAGCATTCATTATTTTAGTGTTTAACAATCAATGCAATAATACATTTTCTTTTACATAAAGAAGTACATAACTATTTTCTCATCATTATGAATAATATTATTTTGTGTACGAATTATGCTAATCAATTACCATATAAACATCAACTTACAACAATAGAACCCAAATGAACAACCCAAAACTTTGAAAATGAGATAAACTTTTAATTTTGTTGTCTTGTTTTGAATGTATGTATCTTTGAGGGATACTTGAGATTTATATTTTTGACATTGATCTTAATTTTTAAGACATTTTGATTATTTCCATTAAACAATAAAAATTTATATTGACAAAGAATGATAATTTCTTGAATTATAATTGTATTTTAGATAATCTAAAAATATATATATAAATATTACATAATAATAAAGTCACACCGGTTATACCGATCGAACCAATGGTTGACCCGACCTAATCGATCGAACCAGTAAGCAGTAGGACTTTCGGTTCAATGACCGATCCGGTTTTAAAAACACTGAATAATTCTATAAAGTTTATTAAAGGGTATGGCACTAGAGAGCCGCACTACGGAACAATATCGGCCCCGTTTGGATCGGTTTTGGTTCTGTTTCGCCTTGTTTCGGTGTTTCAAATTGGTTTGAATGAGTTTGGCAAAACATTCAAATACGACTTGAATTGATTTTGGTTGAAATATTTTGATAGTAATATAATAGTAAAATAATAGTTAGTGAGTTTTGAGAATTTGAGATATGATTTGGATTGGGTTTGGATGTTGGTGTTTAGGGGTGAAAAGTTAATAACAACATGTCATATCATAGGCTTTATAAAAGTAGGATATATTATTAAATAGTGTAATAATTGAGATTGTGATTATAATAATATTGTTATGATTGAGATGATGATTGTAATAATATTATTGTAGTATTAATTTTGATAATTAATAATAATTGAATATAGGTGTAAAATTAAATAATATTAAATATATAACCAAAAAGTGACAACAAAAAAGTTGTCACTAAACCATAGTGACAATATTTATTGTCACTAGGTTGTCACTAAAAGGGTGTCGCTAATTGTCAATAGTGACAACTTAAGTCATCATATATTTGTCATTAATAGTTATTAGTGACAACTTAAAAATATATTGTCACTACTGCACTTGTCACAATTATTATTATGACAAAATTAATATTTTTATCACTAAATGCATACAAAGAGTGGGAAAATTCTTGTCCAAGTCTGGCTTGGCCAAACCCATCCAACCACCAAGCAAGTGTATTGCACTTGCTTTGTGATTGGTCACTTTCTTGGAAGTTACAACCAATCCCAAAGCAAGTGTATTACACTTGCAATGTAATTAGTTTGGGTTCGGCCAAACCCGGTCTGGATAAGAATTTTTCAAAGAGTGATATCACTTAAATTTTTGTCACTTAAACTTAGGGATGGCAATATGGATCGGATCCATGGATCCGATCTAAATCCAATCCAAATCCGATGGATCCGACTAGATTTCACTTGGATTGGATCCGGTTGAAATCCAACAAAGTTTGGATTTGCTATGGATTCACACATGGAATGTGTGGTTCTAGTGTGGATCCATAATGGATTTAGGAATGGATCCACTTAAAAAAATAAAAATTAATAATTTCAACTCATCATCCCCTTCTACTTACCCCCACCCCACCCACCCCGCTCAATTTAACTCATTTCTTAACCGTTTGCATCGATTTTTTCACTAACTTTATCGATTTGAACGATTTTTGACCGGTTTAACCCGTTTATTCACTAATTTCATCGATTTAGCCCATTTTTTCACTAATTTCATCGATTTAAATCATTTTTTACAGATTTAACTCATTTCTTCATCGTTTGCATCGATTTGTTCACTAATTTCATCAATTTAAACCGTTTTAAACCTATTTAACTCATTTTTTCATAATTTGCATCGATTTTTTTACTAATTTCATCGATTTCGAACCGATTTAATCCGTTTCTTCACTAATTTCGTCAATTTAAACCGTTTAGCCCATTTTAAACCGATTTTTACTAATTTCATGGATTTAAATTGTTTTTGAATTATTTAGCCCATTTATTTTTACTAATTTCATCGATTTAAACCGATTTGACTCATTTCTTCACCATTTGCATCGTTTTTCACCAATTTCATTAATTTAAACCTTTTTTGACCGATTTAACTCATTTTTTAACCATCTGCATCGATTTGTTCACTAATTTCATAAGATTTTGAACGGTTTTTGACCAATTTAACCCGTTTCTTCACTAATTTCATCGATTTAAATTGTTTTTGAATTATTTAGCCCATTTTTTCACCATTTTTGCCCTTTTTCCACTAACTTCATCGATTTAAACCGTTTTTGACCGATTTGACTCATTTTTCATCGTTTGTATCGTTTTTGCACTAATTTCATCGATTTAAACTTTTTTGATCGATTTAACTAATTTAATTACCGTTTGCATAGTTTTTTCACTAAAAACTGACCAATACTAGTTTTCACTAATTTCATCTATTTAACCCATTTTTTCACCATTTTGCCCTATTCTCCACTAATTTCATCGATGCAAATCTTTTTCGACCGATTTTACTCATTTTTTCAACATTTCCATCGATTTTTTCACTTATATCATCGATTGTGAACGATTTTTGACCGATTTAACTCGTTTTTGCCCTTTTCTCCACTCCACTAATTTCATCGATGTAAATCATTTTTGTTCACCATTTGTATCGATTGTTTCACTAATTTTATCGATTTTGAACGGTTTTTGACCGATTTAACCCGTTTTTCACTAATTTCATCGATTTAAATTTTTATGAATGATTTCGCCCATTTTTTCACCATTTTTCCACTAATTTCACCAATTTAAATGAGTTAAATCGATGAAATTAGTGAGAAAAGTGGGTTAAATCGGTGAAGAAATAAGTTAAATTGATAAATAAAAGTTTAAAATCGATTAAATTAGTGGGAAAATAGGTAAAAAATGTGAAAAATTGGGTAATTCGGTCAAAAATATTTTAAATAGTTAAAATTAATGAAAAACGGGTTAAATTGGTCAAAACCGTTCAAATTGGTGAAATAAGTTAAAAAAATCGATGCAAATGGTGAAAAAATTAGTTAAATCGATAAAATTACTGAAAAAATCGATGCAATTGGTGAAAAAATGAGTTAAATTGGCCAAAAACGGTGTAAATCGATGAAATTGGTGAAAAAATGATGCAAACGATGAAGAAATTAGTTAAATCGATTAAAAAATAGTTTAAATCAGTGAAATTAGTGAAAAAGCAGGTTAAATCGTGCAAAAACCATTCAAATCGATGAAATTAGTGAAAAAATTTATCTAAACAGTGAAAAAATGAGTCAAATCGATAAAATTAGTGAAAAATTGGGCTAAATCGATCAAAACAATTTAAATCGTTGATATTAGTGAAAAAACGGATTAAATTGATCAAAAACCATTAAAAGTGATGCAAATCGTGGAAAAATGAGTTGAAACGGTTTAAATTGGTGAAATTAGTGAAAAAATCAATGCAAACGATGAACAAATGATCTAAATCGATGAAATTAGTGAAAAAATGGGCGAAAACGGTGAAAAAATGGGTCAAATCGATCAAAAGTAATTTAAATCGAGGAAATTAGTGAAGAAACGTGTTAAACCGGTCAAAATCGTTCAAATCGATGAAATTAGTGAAAAAATCGATGCAAACGGTGAAGAAATGAGTTAAATCGAGTGGTGGGCGTGGGGGTGGGCCGGGTGATGTTGCGGGTCAAAAATGGTGAGACCATAAGAGGGAATTTGAGGATTATTTGTTTCCAACATGAGTCCACCATGAAATTTACCATGGATCCGTCATGGACATGGTTCCGCATACTAAATGTGAAAATTCTTCAATCGGATCGGATCCATATAAGATCCATACTGTTGGATCCATTTAGGATCCGATCCATTTGAGATCCAATTCATAAGAATACGATCCGAATCCTATCCGGGTGATCCATTTGCTACCCGTAGTTAAACTTAATTTTTTTGTAGTGAATATTATGAATATTACATGGATGTAAATTACGATTTAACTTTTTTTTTTTTTTAAGAAAAAAGAAATATTGATTGAGGGGGGTAAATTCATTTGAATATAATATGCATGGTCAAAAGTGGGTAAATTCATTTGAATATAATTAATATGTGGCCCGTGGTGAAAAGTGATGGGTGGAAGTCATGGTCAAAAGTTCTGACAATCATGCCTGTTGAAACAACCGAAGTTGGACCTTAGCGAAACTAGTGTTTCGTGGACAGTTTGGGCCAAAAGCGATTGAGTTGGTGTTTGGCCCGTTTTGTGGACGAAAATCTTGGGCTAAAATCGACCCAAATAGGCCCATCATGTCTTTATTTTGTAGAACTTAGGACGGCGAATTAATAGTACTATATGGTACTCCTTTTTTTTTTTTTTTTTAATTTGTCGGTTTGGCAAAATTTTCTTGTTTATTTTTACTTATCGTTTAAGATTTCAATGTAAAATTAATTTTATTTTATCAATTTTAATTTTTTTACTAATACTTGTCATTAATGTTAATTAATGCTAAACTTATTTAATTAAAAAGAATATTATGACTTCAAAAAATTAATTATTTATGACATTACTTAATTCGTGTGCAATCCTTAAAAAAAAAGTAGGGAGTATATCAATTATATTTTAAAGATAGGTATATGCTTTTTCAAGAAGCTACGCAAAATGTCTTGCCTGCCCCTTACTTCTTAAGATGAAGATTAACTTCATAAACTATTTAACTGGGAGGAAAGTCTAAGGTTTCCGAAATTGAGGGACTTCAGGAGAATAAAATATAATATTACCTTCTTTTTGACACGTTGACAGGTAGTTGGAAAGCATGTGGGTGGAGAGCTACTACCACATTTACAGTTAAAATTAAAAAACTACTAATAATAAGATAAATTATTAAATTGGGTAAAATTAATTATAACAGCATCTTTACTCGTTTTGGTTGTTGGAAGATACCATACAATTCATTTTTTGTTTCTCTCCTGGAAAAAGGCCCCCCAAAAATCCCTATTATTCAGTTCCGAATAACAATGGCGTCTCGTCGCCGTATGCTTCTCAAAGTCATCATTCTCGGTGACAGCGGGTATCTCTCTCGTTCTCTCTCTCACACACACGCGCACACACGCGCGGACGCAATAATCCGTGTATATATGTGTTTTTGTGAACGATCGTCGGGAAATGTTTATGATGTTTGATTGATTAATTGGCAGGGTTGGTAAGACATCGTTGATGAATCAGTATCCTTTTGTTGCAGACATTATCCATTATATTAATTGTTTATCATAATGGTATGGGTTTCATTGTTGTATTTGTTGTTTGGCCTTGAATTTTATACGATGAAAATAGATATGTGAATAGGAAATTTAGTAATCAGTATAAAGCTACAATTGGTGCTGATTTCTTGACAAAGGAGGTCCAATTTGAGGACAGGATTTTTACCTTGCAGGTCAGCCTTTTTAATTATTAATTTCCTTTATGATTATTTCCTTTAAATAGAAAAGTGTAAATTGTTTCTGTTTTTTTATCTCTTTTTTCCCCAAATTGACTAGGACGAAATGATTCTAATGTGCTGTTGACTAATTTAATTTTTCTGATAATCAAGACAATAACTCCTGCTTTAAAATCAGCTACTTAGCTCTTATGTAATGGAATTTCCATTTTTGTTTGGTTCATAAATAAGACTGATTCTGGTTAAATGTAATTGTAGCTGTTTAAGTGTATAACACCTGACCAGGGTCTTATGTTATTTGATGAATTGGTGTATGGTGTTCTGTTATTATTATTTTGACCAAAAAAATATCTGAATTTTAGTAGTCTGTAGCTACCAGCATTAGGAGATCACCTGCTAATGTAAATGTAAAAGTACAATCCCACATATCAGTTAGCAGTACTTGGTATAATGTTCTTTGATAGTCAATTTGACAATATTAACCATTCAGCATTCGGTAATAGGTCTGAAAGTTTCATCATTTACTGGAGATGTCGACCAGATTGAATGAAGTTGACTAGATTAGGCTGGAGTTGACTAGTCAATCTCATGCATATAGTTGAAATATGTAGTTCAAACATATGTTGTATTGTTATGAATCTCTATCTTTCTAAGAGTTGAGAGAATTATACAGAAAATCACCAAAAACAAGATAAAATTATACAGCAAACATATAGCGTTACTTCTGTCTATTTAAGTATGCATACCTATGAATTAGACGAGTGCTCTTCTGGTTTCTTGAGAACTTTTTCTCCCATATGACATGCCTCCATTGCACCTTATGATGGTCTGTTTACATTCACAGCTATAATTTTTCCAAGGAATGGATTAAACATGTTATCTGCACCTTGTTTTAATTAGCTATTATACTGTCATGATCCCCACATTTGAATGTCCTTATTTCAAATTAGCATAAGATTTTGGATTTCGATGATTGGTGAGGCTTTTATTATTAGTTGAAGTTAATCTCAAGTATGTTGATTTATACCAGTATTAGTCTCATTATGTACTGAAGTGATCATACTTTTGAAGTAATTATAATTACATCAAATATTAGAAAGATATATTTATAAGTGGATATCCAAATAACAAGGAGGACATTCAGAGTACAACTGATGGTATTATATATTTTTCTTGAAAATCTGTCAACTTTAAATTTATGTAAAGCATCTCCAGAGCAATCTGATACCTATTGTTGACATGATAAAATGCTTCATATCCTAGATTCGAGGCATATTTTGACTAAATTAGCACATCTATAATTAGGAAAGTTGATTTTCCAATCGTTAGATCCGTATCATTGTTTGAAAGACATGCCTCGGTCAAGTAGCATCTGACACTAGTATAGTGAATTTGACCCTGAATTGAGTGGGTTTCTGAAAGTTTTCTTAATTATTAAGGTAGAGTGTACCCTCAATAACTGAATTCACCTGTTCCAGATATGGGATACAGCTGGTCAAGAGAGATTTCAAAGTCTTGGTGTGGCTTTCTACCGCGGTGCAGACTGTTGTGTACTTGTTTATGATGTCAATGTCATGAAGTCATTTGATAATCTCAACCACTGGCGGGAGGAGTTTCTGATTCAGGCTAGTAGTTTCACCTGCTTTTGAAATTATAATATTCTTAATGTTGTTTTTCACCTCATCCACTGATTTTCACTTGTGTAAATTTGATATTCAGGCCAGCCCTCCTGACCCTGAAAACTTCCCATTTGTTGTCTTGGGGAATAAGATTGACGTTGATGGCGGTAATAGCAGAGTGGTATGTTTTCTTCATTAAGCCTTTTTAGTTAACAACATTATATCATTCAACACTGGTTTTCTGGGAAACTCCATTTTCACTCATCAATGCTAATTGTGTTGAATTTCACGTGTTTATGCATCATACTTTCAGGTGTCTGAGAAGAAAGCAAAAGCTTGGTGTGCTTCCAAAGGGAATATACCTTACTTTGAGACTTCTGCAAAAGAAGGGTTTAATGTGGAGGCTGCTTTTGAATGCATAGCCAAAAATGCTTTGAAAAATGAACCTGAGGAAGAATTGTAAGCACTCCCCCCTTTAATTTTCTTCTGATAAATTTGAAAAACTCTTCATCACAATTTACTACAATTTCTTTACGTTGCTGGTATAATTATGAAACGCTCTTCGATTTAAAATAGTGCATAAGCATGAGTAGCTAGTAGTACCTTAGTTTTGTGCTCAGATGAAGATCTTCACTAAATCTTTTCAAAAGACACATGAGGTCTTCTTCTGGTCTTAGCTTTTATATATCGCCTAGCCCTTTTTTAATTTTATATTAATTTTTAACATATATTTTTTTTACGAAGATATCTTCCTGACGCCATCGATGTGACGGGCGGACGACAACAAAGATCGTCAGGCTGTGAATGTTAGTGTGATTTATGCCCATTCATCCAACAGGAAATATATTGGTTATTATGTACTTTGTTGTAAGGTTCTTTTACATTTGATTTTCCCCTTAGCTATTCAAACCTTTTTTTCATAGAGAACGAGAAATCACTCACTCTATGTGCTTCTTATACAAGTCTCCTCAAGTAACAACATCTCTATTTGTTCATTCAAACTCTTCGTGCTGTTAAGAGTGATGTAAAGCGTCGTTTTTGTTTTTCGACAGTGTAAACTACTAACATGTAATCATGTATACATTTGTGCTTGTGATGCTTCCTACTACTGTCTTATGCTCTGTCCAATTTTCTTGATTTAAATAAATTATTCAAATCTTGTAGACAGAAGAGAGACTATATGATTTTCTTGTAATGTAAGAAACAAATATGAGCCATCAGTTTATGTCCAAAGTCCAAACTATTTGTGTCTGCATATTTCAAACATTAAAATACAGTATTTGAGTTTTTTTTTCCTCGCATATTTTAAACACTAAAATACTACTTGTATAACATTTTTGTTGTTGCGGAAGTTTCAAATCAAGTAAATGAGTATATTTTTTTTTTAATAAAATAAAACCATATTAGTTATATTTTGATTAAAATTTATCCAGTTGTTTGTATTCAGAACAAAAACATATTTTAGTTACGTATTTCCAAAACCAAACTTATAACACCATATTTCCTGATTTTCTCCTTATTATAGAGTACAAAAGTCGATTTTATTGTAGAACGTTGTAGCTAGTTTAGCTGTTTAGGTGTCATTTTGTTTCATGGAATAATATTCTTTTTAAAAGTTCATTAAATAGTAGCACTTTAAACCCGAAAAGTTACTAAAATTAGATAACCATCAATATGATTAAGTTTCAGTGAAAGCATAAATTAAAATTTTCATATTTTTTCGTCGAAAACATCAAAAAGTTTTTGTTTCTGAATCAAACGAAACGAAAACTAGATGTAATTCCGGAACTATTTGTTTGCCTTAAACTCTTAAACTCTGTTATTCTTTTAAATTTAGTAATATTTTTAGGTAAAATTGCAGAAAACGTCCCAAACTAATTAGTGATTTTGGATTTTCGTCCCGAACTATTTAACTTGGCGAATTTCGTCCCCTAATTTAATATTTTTTTGGAATATCGTCCCAAACTAATTACTAATTTTGACTTTTCGTCCCAAACTATATCAACTCGCCAAATTTAGTCCCATAATTTACCATTTTGTATGAATTTAGTCCCAATATTAAATTTTTAATTTAATGGAAATGACGGTTCAATCTTGTAATTAGTTCGGGACGAACTCTGCAATATTATATATTTATTCATGTTAAAATTTACCATGTCATGACACTTAAGCAACCATGTAATAATTCATTGGCAAATGCGGTGGGACGATATTCCAAAAAAATATTAAATTACGGGACGAAATTCGCCAAGTTAAATAGTTTGGGACGAAAATTCAAAATCAGTGATTAGTTTGGGACGATTTTTGCAATTTTGCCTTTTTTTTAGTGTTTTCGAAAAGTCTTGAAAAGTTTTCAATATTTAGTTAACCGAAATATACACTCGAAACAAAATTTTGATCCATGAGTGAAAGTTTATACTAATAGGACTCATTTGGTAAAAAGCCCCTTTCTGTTAGTTAATAGAACCCAAACAAAATGTTAAGGGTAAATATCACTTTTGGTCCCTCTTATCATTAACTTTATACAGAGTGGTCCCTTTTATGATTTTTTTCCCACTTTAGTCCCTACTATGAATTATTTATTTCACTTTAGTTCCTACTATGAATTATGTGTTTCACTTTAGTCCTTATCAGGTGGTTCTGATAACACGTGACATGCATATGAATAATTTTTAGGGCATTTTCGTCCGTTCGCTATTGAGACCATTTGAGATATTATTTAATTGGTGAGCAATTTTGGTGTTTGAAGAAGATTTTGGGAGAAAACTTTAGTTTGGAACGAAATGGACGATTAAGTTAGACTGAAATGAAAGCCTAGTTTGAAAGAGATTAAATCTTTAGTTTTTTTTTCAAATGATTAAAAAGACGAAAATATGCATGTTAGTTTACTTGAAATGACGAAATTGTCCTTATGAGCATATCACATGTTACCGAAACCGCCTTGAAACACCTGAAAAAGACTAAAGTGAAACAAATAATATATAGTAGGGACTAAACTAAAAAAAAAACATAAAAGGAACCACTCTGTAAAAAGTTAATGATAAGAGGGACCAAATGTGATTTTTACCCAAATGTTAATACATGTTTGGTAGCATAAGTTTTTTCCGCGTGAATTGACAATTACACCCTTACTATTTAATTCTTCCCTTCCATTTTATCCTTTATTTTTTACTTTCACCACCGCCCCTTGCCACCGGCCCGCCCCAACTGGTTATCACCGCCGTCCCGTTCTTCGTTTCTTCTTTTCTTCCCTCTCGCGAATGGATATTTTAGTTAAATTTATCATTTATTAATTTTAGTTACTGCTGTATATCCTTTCTGCAGTTGAATAGATGGCGGCGCGTGGCCTCTTCATGCCGCCCTTCCAGCTTCGTACCATAACGACGTCGTCTTCTCAAGTGCGCTTCCTTCCATGGATTTCTCCTCGAAAATTGGTCTCTCGCTTCCGCTTCTTCTGCAGTCTCCCCGAGCACAGAGATAAATTCGCCAAAAGAATGGCCATGGCCGGCCTCAAACCCCATCACCGCATTGGTCAGTAATTTCCAGATTTTACCACTGTTTATGTACCTATGTATGTATATCTGGTTTTCTACTGCTTGAAAATTATTAATTATCTAAAGCTAGTGGTTTGAGAAGCTTCAATTTAATTTTTTATACAGAAGTTTATTTTAGCGATGCTGTTAATCTGTCTGGTTACTAATTACAATTTTAAATAACTTACGAAATTGTTGTTGATTTGAGCTTTCTATTCAGCAATGGCTGTTTCCGGTGGTCCTGATAGCATTGCCTTGTGTGTATTAACTGCTGGTTGGAAAACTGATAACTATGATGCGGCTACTAATGGAAGAAGTAAGCCGATTGGAGGTCTTTTAGCAATTGTTGTTGATCATGGATTACGAACTGAAAGTACAGAGGAAGCAAATCTTGTTTCAAATCGGATTATTGATATGGGTATATATAGCTATTTCTTTAGCTGGTGGTTTAAGTACAGACTGCAGTTTGCATTTCAAACTTTTGATGATTTCACTAGATGGTGGATAGATAATGTAGGTTGTCTTTAGGGATTGAATGTGAAGTTGCTCGTTGTGAATGGTTGGACGGTAGACCTCAGCTTGGTCATGTGCAAGAAGCAGCTCGCAATAAGCGGTAATTTTTTCTATACGCAGATTGTTTTCTTCCCCGAACATCTCCTCCCTTCTCTTTATCGTGGGGAGTTGCATAGAAAAAAGTAGAGAATAAGAATATGCAAACCCTCGAGGTATTGGATTTGTTTTTTCAATCTCTAACCCCCTAATTGTGCAGGTATGAAATTTTACAAAATATATGTATCCAAAAACAGATGAGCGTACTGTTGGTCGCACATCATGCAGATGATCAGGTTTGCAGCACTGGTCTGTTCGTTTTCAGTAGATAATTATCATTCTCTAGTCTTACTGTCCTTTGATTGTGCCCATAGTCCAATATGTATGATCCCAGTTTACAAATAAATGACTGCATAATGTCTTTATGAAGGCAATTAGATATTTTCAAAGTTTTTTACATGTCAACATCATGTGTTGAGTACTTCAGCCAATCTTATCTCTTTGTGAACTATATATGAAAGCATATATTGAAGTTCATTGAGAAAAGCTGCATTCTGACATGAACTTCATAAGCATCATAATAGAAACCGAACTATGATTGCTAAAGCAAACTCATGATGCAGGCGGAGCTTTTCATTATCAGATTATCTCGGAATAGTGGTGTGCTTGGGCTTGCTGGTATGGCATTTACATCTCAAATGTTCTCCAATTTTCCTGATGTTAGAGGAGAAGAATCAAAAGCTCATGGCATTTTATTGGTTAGACCACTTCTAGAGTTCTCTAAGGAAGACATGTACGATGTAAGATTGTCTGTGTGTTTGCGTGTGCTGTTTCCTAGTTTCTTTTTTAGACAGCCAATACAGTATTTTTATTGATATTGCAGATCTGTCATTGTGCTAATCAACAATGGGTGGAGGATCCAACAAACAGGAGTCAATTATACGTCCGAAATAGAATAAGAATGTCATTAAATGAGTTGTCATCACGTAAGTTGTTGTACTTCATTAGTCATGATGGTGTTTGATTAAACTGAAGAATGAATGATATGTAATTGGATGCTGATCATGATAATTATGGGATCAAATGTCTAATCTTTTAAGAAAAATTGTAGTTCTTCCATCCTATTGTTTAAGTTCTTGGAAACATACATTAAATAATGTCTCTAAGTTTCCTACCACAAATATTTCATGCTGATTTATATTTAGCTGTCAAAGATTACCCAACAAAGTGGGTCTGATCAATTTCAGTGTACAACTTTATTGTTATTAAGATTGTTAAATTTAGTTTTCACTCAATCTGTTAAGTTAGGTGATGAATGCTATCATTTTGTATTGGCCTTTCTGTTAATTGTGATGATTTCTTGATGATGCTCTTGTGTCCTGCTTCAGCTATATTCAAGTCTGAGTTGCAAGCAGTCATTTCAGAATGTCGAAAAACGCGGTTACATGTGGACAAACTTTGTCAGCAATTGATGAATCGGGCTGTGACAATCATGCCTGTATGTATCTTCTTTAGATGAGATACATTTTGTTACGATGCAGATAAAATTACACCCCATTACTTGCTAAGGCTGGCATATTCTTTCAAAACTATATAGTTGGCACATTCTTCGAAAACAGAAAAGAAATGGGTACAAAAGAAAAAGGTTTAATATTACAATTTTCAATATCTCTTGTTCTCATTACTCCATCCCCCATCCCCTTCTCCAACTCATCAATGCAGCACGGGTATGTGGTGATTGATTTAGGAACTCTCCATTCAACAGAAATCAAGGACATTTGCCTTGCAAAATTTGCTGCTTTGGTATTGCAGGTATTACTTATAAGCATTCCAATGTGTCATACTTATGCCTTATTTTGTTATCTTTTTTTTTACTAATGCTATTTGTTTGAATACATCAGTTCGTATCACAGAGACATAGGCCAATCCGAGGAAATGCATTAAAATTGCTATTGCATTATTTTCGTACTTTCCCATGCAAGGTCCATGTAGTTCCGCCACACCTTTTATAAGAAATTCATAATTTTTTTTTCTCTTATACGTGCTACATTGTTTGCTTTCCTCACCTCTTATTTCAAATCTAAGAGTTTAAAGTTGCGTGCCGGAATTCAGTATTTTTCACAATTTTTTTTTTTGAAAAATCATGGGGCCATATTGACCAATGGTTTGTTTATCTCCAGACTTGTCTCACTGTAGCCAGTTGTTACCTCTGTCCAGCTCCGGGATCCAAAGGATCTAAGGTCCTGGTATGCTGTTTCATTAATGCTTCTTTGCCTCTGAAGATGGAGTTGTTTCATACATATGCCAATGAAGAACCAAATTGCTCTGCTGGAAGAGAATTAGAGCAGATTTTAACAGAAAATATAGCATTTTTGAATAATTTCGAATCAGAAGCTTCCAGTTTGCCGTTCTTAGATGCAACATCCTCTGACTCCGTTTTAGTTGAAGCCCAAAAGCTTGGGATTCTTAGTGACTCTACCCATAAAAGTATTGTTTCTCTGCAGATGGAAGAAAGTGAAATTTTTACTCATAAACCCGAAATCATCTCCAATTCTGAATCAAAAGATTGTGTAAAATTTGTAGGTGCAACTCTGAGTAAATTAATATATCCAGGGCAAGTAGTATTCCTCATGGATAGGTTTATACTGAATTGGAAGCCGAGAAATATGGCTTCTAATAATGCATCGTCTTTGAAAGAGTGTGTCTCTGTTGGGGAAGTGATTGCAGGAGAACAATCTTTTTGCTATTCTTGCATTATCGGTGAAGAGATGGTGGCTGCGGTGCGCCACATGGTTGATGCTGATTGGATATATCTTTCCAGCTTGTCCAGGCGAATAAATGTGAATAATTCTCAACCACAAAATCATGCAGCTGCAAAGACCCAGCAATGTTTGCATTATGCAATATTATCAGCACAGAGAGCTCTTGTGTCCTTGAAGTCTATCCCAGTTGCTGCTAGAAGAGCCATGCCAGTCTTAGTTAATGCTGAAGGAATTTTACTGTGTATTCCGGTACATCGCTTGCTCCTTTTCTTGCTTTCTCCATGCGCATGATATTGACTTTTAAGTGCTGCATATTATTGTGATTGAAAATGATGAAGGTTTTCTTCCAGCTAAAACGCATAGTCAAAAAGCATTATTCTTTTCAATTCAAGATTGTGAATTATAAAGTACGAAATAGCAAGTTGGCGAACACATGCTTGTGTTTGATATTTTTCGTTCTATTCTAGTGATTATATTATTTTCTATAAGACAGCGAATATGGTTTTCCTATGAACTAACAAACTCTTGACCTATTTCTTCTTTATCAGAGCATAGGCTTCGCACATTGCCCCTGTTTGACGGTAACTGTTGCATTCAATCCAAGGATACCACTGGGTGGAGGACATAGCTCATTTTTGTAGTTTCTACTTTTTTGAATTACTTACAGCTAAAAGAAATTGGGAAAGCATATTTGGGAAGCAAGGAGATTGTATTGAAGTTGATACAGAAACGCCTTTGCGCAACTGCTCCAATCATAAAATCAGTGTGTATTGAGGCATAACTTAAGCTATGCATTAACAACAAAGAGGTGGATGTGTGAAAGAGTGATTCCTTGGTGGTTAGTCGAGTATTTTAAACGAAATCTGACCAATTTGGATATGGTTGATGCTTGTTATACGTATATATGTCATTTTCGCTCCAAATTATGTGTAAGAAAAACAACAAACATGAAACAATATTTTTGCTTCAATTGACCCCCCTTTCTGAATCCACGATTGTAGATGTGTTGTGCTTTTTTCATGCAAAAGGATCACACTTTTACCAGTTTGACTCTGGATTTCTAGCTCAACTACAAGGAGGCATTTGGTTGAATAAATAGGGGGGAGATTATGATCTTTATGATCTTTCATGGATTGTAAGGTATTGTTTGGTAAAATATTTTTTTAGAAATTAAAATTTTGATTTTTTTTTTTCTCAAAAGGGTCAAACATGAGATGCATATAACAGAATATAGAAATATATAAATAGTATTTGTCAATTTTTTTCAAAATAAAAAATAAAATCCTCTTACTTCATTTTCAATATAGATGTTTTTTTATATAAGTCATTTTATATCAAAATTATGATGTCAAACAAACTAATTTACATTACAACCATTCGGTCTCAAGGGTACTAGAAAAATACTTTAGAAATTCTATTACTATTTTAACTCCTATTTTAAAAAAGAATATTGTGACCAAAAAATACTAGAAGAATAGTGGTTGTGAAGAAAATGCAATAAATAAGGTGTTCTTATTTTCAAAAAGTGACGTGGCAGGCTGTATTTCCACAAAAATGTAGCCCGACCAAATTTGCAGATTCTTCAACTTCAAGTTCCAGCCTCAAAAAACTACTGATAAGATTGCCCCCAACAATTGAAATGCCACTACTGGACAACCCAAAATCAACTCTCTTTACATGCAAATTCCACTACTTCCACACCATGCAAATTGCACTTCCCTTCAATTTTCTTTGTTCATCAGATATGGTTAACAACTAACACTTGGAGTGCATGTAGTTAAATTCCGGGTTCCAAATATGTAAGCAGTTGTAGTGCAATTCTTTAATTTCAGTTCTGCTTGTTAATTTCTTGGTAAAGTTCAATGTTTGTTTCATTTTGCTTTTACTAATCAGTAATGTGGGCTTATGATGTTGGTTTCTATTTAACCCTTATTTGTATTTTGAAAGTCATTTCATTTTGGGTGCTATTTTTTGGGGTATATGGCACTGGGATTTTCCACTTAATTATCAGAGTGAACTCTTCTTAGTTGATTTTGAACAATTGATTGAACTTTCATGTAGAAGATATGAATTCTTGAACAATTTTGTTTATTTCAACAATCACTTTGAGATTTGGCCCAACAGATATGAGTTCATGTTCTGTACTTCTTGAAGATTTTCTTCTCATAATTTTCCGAAAACATTAACATAGAGGGCTTTACATTTGGCAGTCACTGAGTTTCATCTACATGATTACTCCTCCTTCGAGTATTCTTTGATGAGTGCTGATTGGTTTTCTGTTTAGGATGTGGGATCACCCCCTCGATTTTTGAATTGTGGTTGATGTATAGGTGAAGCTGAGACATGGAAACATAGAGGCTGCTATACTTCACGGCAGCGAAGGTTTTCACGTTGAACATATGGGTGATCTCAGCAAAGAAAAAAGCCAGTCGATTAATGTTGGAAAGTCGCAGAATGGAGGAAAAACGAGCAACTCAAAAGTTCAAGCTTCAAAATCAATGGTATTTCTAGTGATATCAAGAATTCATTTATGTTGTAAACATATACATGTGTTAGTCTTACATAATGGTTGATTATTTCGAAGTTTTTCTATATGTAATATGTTGCTTAGTTTTTGGAAAGATTGTGACATTTAAAGATCTTTCATCAATAGATGTTATATGCGCAGGAGCCACGCATAAAAGAGAAGCAAGTACAATATAGTTCAGCCTCAATTAGTTCTCGTAAAGAATTTCCATGCTCTATCTGCTTGAACAATAACAGTTGCCAAACGGTTAGGTCAAGAACTAAATTGATGAATATATTAATAGAGAAGCGAAAGCCTCACGAAGTGCATTCAATTTTCAAAGCTTTAAAGGAAGAAGGACACAAACCAACTCTCGTAACATACACTACCGTTTTAGCTGCTCTCACACTTCAAAAACGCTTCAAGTCCATTCCTTCACTCCTTGCTAAAATCGAACAAAATGGACTTAAACCCGACTCTATATTCTTCAACGCTATGATAAATGCTTTCTCAGAATCCAGAAACATAAAGGAAGCAATGAAAGTATTCCAGAAAATGAGAGAAAAAGGATGTAAGCCTACAACTAGCACTTTTAACACCTTAATGAAAGGATTCGGAATTATCGGTAAGCCTGAAGAATCTTTGAAACTGTTGCATATAATGTTGGAAGTAAATGTGAAACCTAATGATAGAACATATAATATTCTTGTTCGAGCGTGGTGTAATAAGGGTAATGTTGAAGAAGCATGGAATGTGGTTTATAAAATGATGTCGGCTGGAGTTAAACCTGATGCTGTGACGTATAACACAATTGCAAAGGCTTATGCTCAGAAAGGGGAGACAAGTAAAGCTGAAGCTATGATTTTTCAAATGCAAAATGAAAAAGTGGCACCGAGTGAAAGGACTTGTGGTATTATCGTAAATGGTTATTGCGAGGAAGGGAATATGACAGATGCATTGAGATTTGTGTATAGAATGAAGGATCTTGGTGTGCATCCGAATCTTGTTGTTTTCAACTCACTTATTAAAGGATATTTGGACAACACTGATCCTGATGGAGTCGACGAGGTAAATTTAAAACTGGCATTAAGCACTGCTGAAATACGTCACTTTGACACTTTACATCCTCTAAAATTGAAATTTCGGCACTTTGTACCATCGAAATGCACCCAACTAGGGTGCAAAATGCCCATTGTTTTGCCAAAGAATGTACAGTTCGAGGGTGCGATTCTGGGGTGCAACTTGTCAATTACACTACCATGATTAAGTTTTTCGGCCTCATTGTAGAAACTTTTTGCATCTTTATGTTGTGATATGTGCAGGCACTATTGATGATGGAAGAATTTGGGGTAAAACCCGATGTAATAACATTTAGCACAATAATGAATGCGTGGAGTTCGGCTGGCCTAATGGAAAACTGCCAAGAAATGTTCGATGACATGGAAAAGGCCGGTATAGAACCTGACACCCATGTATTCAGCATTCTTGCAAAAGGCTATGTACGTTCGGGAGAACCCGAAAAAGCCGAGGATCTCCTGAAACTCATGACAAAGTCGGGAGTTCATCCAAATGTTGTAATATTCACTACAATCATCAGTGGATGGTGTAGTGCCGGGAAAATGGAAAACGCTCTACGAGTTTACAACAAGATGTGTGAAATGGATGTGTCTCCAAACTTGAAAACATATGAAACTCTTATTTGGGGATACGGAGAAGCAAAACAACCATGGAAAGGGGAAGAATTTCTCCAAGTTATGGTCGAAAAGGGGATTAATCCTGAAAAGAAAACTATACAACTTGTTGCGGATTCATGGCGAGCTATAGGTTTATTGAATGAAGCTAAGAGAATCATAGATGGTTCGGAAAATGATCAGATTATTGAACCAAATGGTTCTTATTCTAGCCTTATAAGCCATTCGAGAAAAGGCCAAACGGTGCTAAAAACAACATCAAGATTTGATTCTAAGTCTATGAATACTGCAGTTGAGTCCATTTTAGTCTCTAATGTTTGTGGGTTAAAAGCAAGAAAGTCTGTGCCTTTACAGATAAAGTTTCATGCCCTGGCGAAGAGTTATGGGTACCAAAGTTTGTGTAGAATCGTTGTGTTTTAAGATGACTGAATTTTGATGTATATTGTTGATATATTCTTGTTGAATTTTGGAAATGTTACTGGACTTACAAAAGTATCATGTAACTTGCAATGAAAAATATCATGATTAAAATTGCATGGACCTCATATTTTGGTTATAGATGGCTCATAGAACCTCAACAAGAGATTTTAGATATGAAAATGTACAATTTATTACTTTGTTTGATTTTATTATTAAATTTGACTTGTGTTTGATTAGTTTGAACTTTGAATTAAATTCGTATAAGCTTTACTTGAGTCGAGTTCAAGTCAAATTCGATTAGTTTGATATTTTTGTATATAAATATTCAAATTTGTTTGTACTTTACAATCTAGAGTTCAAAGAAAGAAAAAAGGCTAGCCTTGTAGATAAAAAGGTCTCAAGTTAAGCTTCCTTAAATTCATACCAAAGTAGCAAACCATTCAAAGGTACAACTAAAAATACTAAATAAACTTTGAAAAATGAAATGTATACGACCTAACATACGTTGAATTCAAATTCAGAATTTTACGTAAAAATCATAATACTTATTTTATTTTATGGAAATTTGGTGCAGCATGTCCAGAAAACTCTTTTTTTTTTTTTTTTTTTTTGTGATGGGCGATAATCGAAACAATAGGGTAGATCTGTCTTTCAACATTGGCCTCCTCCTCGAATCGATGTGCACACTTGATTGATGGTGTCCTCAAACATATTTGCAAGAGTTCTTCTCAAAGGTGATTTCTTTGGTGTTTTTGGAACTGATGATTAATGAACAAGTGATGTGCCTCGTGTGCTTTGTCTTCACCAACTTCCCCACCAAATGTCCCTTGGACTGAATTTCGAACTCCAATCTGAATGGGATACCGCCTCTTTCATCCGAGGATGATAAGGCCATTCCCGTGCCATATAGAGGTACGCCCTCCCCGACTAAGCTCACTGACATAAACCGCCTACTCTTTCTTGGCTGGTAATATTTATTCAGCTGCAAACATGGGATTATTTGTCAGTTTAAAAGTTAATATGGGAATTATAGGGGTGCTTTTGCATTTTTTGGTGGGGTGTAAGTGTCGTTTTTCCTGCAAAATATGTATTGATTTGGAATAATATCAAGAGTTCTCACCTGACCAGTGGCAACTGTGAGTTCTGAGTAGATGAGACTAACAGGATCAGAGCTGACATGAATGCCGAAAAATCGAGCAGGATTGTGAATGACCATACTCGCCGAACAGTTAACCGTAAGAAATTTTGTTGGAACACCAGTGCGATCCGAGCCTTCCCCAATGTAAAGATAATTGACCCTTAAGCTCTACATATGTTCAAGAGAAAATAACTCATTATCAGACACTACTGATTTCAATCGTTCATACATAACAGACGATGCATATTAAAGTGGGATAGATGATCTTTTGCAGAACCTAATCCCCCCATCGTGAATTTGGTTTTCACGATGAAGACACACGATCTTGAAGATAACGATATGTAACTCAAAACAGTATTAGAACTTAGAAGATGTACGATACCTTTACGTTAACTTGAGCTTTATAAGGCCTACTAGCAACCCAAATGACCAAACAAAACCCTGCAAAAACCAACCCGAAAACCAAAACAAGAAACCTACACTGACTGAAGTAGACATTTACCGTATCATCCTCATAGTAATAATCATCATCGCAATAACCCTTTTCCTCGTTCACAACATCGCAGTAGTGCTTATTCCACCTCCGCCTGTTTCCGGAAATACGACTAGCTGCAGTGGAGGACAAGGAACCAAGTGAGGTCCTTGGAAAAGAAGGCGACTCCAAAGGGCTTTGGCAATTGGATGAAGAGCACTTATCGGCTTCATCTTGGGAATTTTGAGACGGGCTTTGTACGTAATAGACTGCGGGTGAGGATGATGACGGGGCAATGCTCGTCACATCCGATTCAGATGTGGCTCGCATCATTTTCTTGATCGAGCTAGAGTCGCGTTTGTAATTATCTCTTATTGCCAAATTTCATGCATTTTGACACTGGTTATGATGGATTTGTGCAAGAAAAAACATAGGAAAGTTGTGATTTATGAAACTTAACTTTGAAGCAAGTGGTTTTGGAGTGATAGCTGGTTTTTTGTGTAGTGAGTTTTGATCAATTCAATGGGTTAAGAAAAGTGGAAAAGAATTAGTTTATGTTAGCCGCAAATTTAGGAGAGAAAAATGAATGTTTGAATTTAATTTGTTCAGATCACATACAACACATGTTCAAGAGGGGAAGTTATGTTTAATTCCTGAATTTAAGGGGTAGTTTACTCAAATATCTCATTTTCACCGTGTATTAGTATGCAAAAATTGAATTGAATAAAACTTCTTTTTATGTTGCACCACGTTATTCGTAATTTCAAATTGAATTGAATAAATCTTCTTTTTATGTTGCACCACGTTATTCGTAATTTCGTATCAGATAGCAGTAAATGATCTTTCATGAAATAAAGGCCAAATTAAGTGAGAGACAGTTTCACACGCTGAAGAATTGATTGAGCAACATTATTTATGGTTTACATAAAGATATCTAGAATAATTTCCTTAATTAATAGTTCGATATAAAACTAGAATAAATAAATGTTCTAAACTTAAGGCTTCCACTTTCCAGTTTCCACTCTCTCCCTTTGTTAATTAAGTCCTTACCAATCTTTACTTAATATTAGTTTCTAAAATATTCTCTAAGGTAGCTAGCCTAGGAGAAGATCTTGTAACCAAAAGACGAAAACAAAAAAATGTAGGAGGAGATCTTTTATAACTTTGGATTTCTAAATCTTAACAAAAATAATGAAGACTACAAAAATAAATTAATCATGTTCGGAAACAACTAAGGATCTCCTGTCCCATTAATGTTCCATCCATAATAAATTGATATGTGTCAAATTAATTAATGTGCAATCACATAGGATTATTTTCACTCATCTTCTTCATCGTTTCCATCCAAATCTAATTAATATATTTTTGTACCCATTTTATTCACCATTTCTGTTTCGAACATAATTTAACAAGTGATTTCCGTTGTTATAACCACAATTATTGCGTTAGATTGTTTTGTTTCAAATCTTAAATGCACAAATTTGAATGAACTTTAAGATTTTACATTTATTAATTTCTTCAAATAACATCAATTAATTCATATAGTAAAATTTTAGTAAAAAAGGGGGACTTTAATATAAAATGTATTTCATTTTGAATTTTCTTGGGTGTTGTTTTTTATGAAAGTTTTTTATACGATAAAGGATTTTGATTCTTCTACTTTTTAGTGTCTAAATATTAAGCTAGTTGACTGCAATTTTGATAATTTAATCATATTCCTTTTCCTTTTTAATTTTACACTTTAATTATATGAGTTGAAAGTAAAGAATTTTAAACTAATATTTATTTTGTGAATTTGACCTATTTATTTTTAATTGATGAAAAATAGGTATTTTTAATTTTTCGTAGGGAAACTTTAACCATTTTTCATCAAAATTTAAAGTTATAGACTAATCATTAGACTTGGACTTGCAAATTTTTCCAGTCAAATCTGAAATCTCCAATTTTTTAGTGTCATGATATTTTAGGGAAAATAAACATTTCAGTCAAATAAGACATATTGATGATTTTCGACGATAATTAAACTTCTTCGGGGATGAGGACTAAAATTGATGATGGTGACACAATAAATGACTTACATTGTCGAAGCACCACAATAAAAGACTGTTTTAAAAAGAAGTCACTTGAGAGAGCCAAAAATAAAATTTGACCTACAGATAGTCACGGACTTTTGGCAACTTGCACACCTTAAATATGGATCATTTGACAGATTGCACCCTTGCAATCAAATTTTGGCAAAGTGCATCATCGAAATACATAAGTTTTAACAAACTGAACCCTTTAATTTTTTCTGGCCAAATAGATTGCCAAAAGATAAAAAATCCTGATATTTATGGGGGCATAATTGTTATTATAACTCATTTTCCTCCAAAAATTAAGTTTTGTGCTTAAATTTTATTTTTTCTTACAACCCATATATACATCTTTCAATCATTTTTGCATGATTCTTCACCATTTCTATTGATCTATGTTCTATTTTTTACATCAAAGTTTTCAATATGAATTAGAATTCAAATTTTTAAATCTAAAAAATTAATATACATCTCATTTAACATAAGATTTTTAAAGTTGAAAATTAATATCCATTACATTTAACATAAAAATGGTAGCTAAAATACAATAAACTCAAGTAAGTGGAGCATATTTTTAAGTTTCTTTCTTTTCAGAATTTTGATTAATTTAATATGTAATGGACAAGCTTACCTCATTAATCACGTGGCTTAAATTTTTGGAGGAAAATCAATTTTTTGAGGGAAAATGAGTTGAGTGGAAAATTATGCCCCTATTAATATTACAATTTTCGATTTTTTGGCGATGTTTTTAGTCAAAAGAATTAAAGGATGCATTATGCTAGAATTTATGTATTTCACGGGCGTACTCTGTCAAAAATTAACTTAAAGAATGCAATCTGTCAAATGACCTATTTTCAAGGGTGCATACTGCCAAAAGTTCAATAGTCACCATAAATGAAATTTAGTTGGTTGGATGCTAGTACACGTTTTGATCCGATCCAGTTGGAGCCAGCCCGTTGTAGAAAAAAAAAGGAAAAATAAACTATTATGGAGCAGACTGGTCTTTAATTTGGTGCATCCATTTTCTTAATCCAAACTTGTTTGCAGCATATCCAACCCAACCCACCCGTTCGCCACATTAAAGATACAAATATACAATGCATGATTTAACAAAGCAATAAGTTTATAATCTTGCACAATGATATGGCAATATTCGTTTTATTATCTTCAGCTATGAATTCGTAATATGCGTGAACCATGCCCACGATTCTGAGTGCCTTTTTTGATTAAAAATAAAAATGTTTATATACTCCTATTTTTTAGTCCAAATATTATAAGACTTGATCGAATTACAAGTTACATTCATCCATCTATTTAATTTTTATTAAATACTAAATAAGTTTCCAATGAAGATGTAACTTACCAAATCACAAACAAACTATAGAATCTTTTTCATAAATAGGGGTTAATCTACTATTAATTTGCTTAGTTTTAGTATTAGGGGTGTATTTTATCAAAAAGAAAAAAAAAGGATGAGGATGCAATGTTGAACAACACATTATCGAACTTAAAATTGTGTTTGAATGTGATTTGATTGTTAAGCGAATCGAGCTAAAACTAGTTTAATTCGAATAAGCTCGAGTTGAGTAGTTCGATATCTTACATATACTTTGTCCATTTTTTTTGTTTATCTAGTTGAAATAAAACCAAACTTTAAAGTTATCAAACAAAAAATATTTTTCAATATTGTTTGATATATATATATATATATATATATATATATATGACGAATCAAGCTCAAACGAAATCGAGTAGTTTAGTTTGAATTCCAAGATATATCATGTATATATTTCTTCAAATTTTTACCTATTTTATACATTTGGTACCAAACATTTGAAAAAGACACATTTAATACCAGAGTTGAAGGATTTTTTTTCACATTTTCTTGAGCTTTTTGGTATGCTTAAAATTATTGAGACTAAATGTCTCACATTGGTTGAAAACAATAGTTAGGTCCATCTTATAAGGACTTGGGCAATCCTCACCTTACAAGCTAGCTTTTGAGGTTGAGTTAGGCCCATGCCAAATAAGTGGACTTAGCCCAATCCATGTGGTGAATTCTAATAAATATTATGTTCCAATTTTTTTACCAAAGCCTTTTTATGTGCCCTATATCACATTTGGAACTTATCGTGTCATGATTCCTTGTAGATTATGAGATATGATATAATTTTGATTAATATCCTGAAACTTTGTTAATTTTCTGCGGATTATTTACTGAGTTTCATGAACTGAAATTTATACCATTAGAATGCTTTCGTCAAGAGCTTTCCATCCATATAAAGAACACAAAATTTGGCCTTATAAATTGACTGAGAAAAAAAAATGTGCAAAAAATCCTTAAATTTTGGTATTAAATGCGTCTTTTTCAAAAATTTGATACCAAATGTATAAAATACGTACAAATTTGGTATGAAAAATACAGTTCTCTCGTGTATCTTTTATTGAAGTAACGGATTCATGGTAGATCTTGTTGATTGATAGATTTGTGGTAACATGCTCTTATACATGACTAACTTTGTTTTTCACCTCGTAACACAAAGTACAAATGTTGTACCTTGAATTATTTTTGGTTTCCCAAGGGTTTAATCCCTTTCGAGGCACGTCGGGCACATAATGTGAGAACTTCTTCCAACAGGGATTCGATGAGTCTTGGTTTTTTTTCTTATAAGAGAGTTTCTGTTCTCTGCTTTACAACAATTTTTATGCAAATGCACTATTACAAGTTCATCACGTTTCATTAATTTTCATTTTTCTAGGATTTCTTCTTTGCATCTCAATGAATCATTTTTCATTTTTCTCTTCTTTCCTTTGGGGTGATATCAGATGTCCAATATGCTGATATTCCCGATGGCCGCTCATTCCTTGGTGTTCCTCGCTACTACAGACACAACATGTTCGTTGTACAAAGAGCATTACGAAAATGGAACGAACAAAAGCTAAAGTTTGCAATACACTTTGTGAACATTATAAATGGCTTTTGCCCAAAAGACCAATCTCTAACCGCAACCAAGAAAGTTGTGGATGAGTTGAATTTGCTTGATGGCCCTGTATATGATTGGAATCACTGTCTCTACAATCTACCACGCGAGAATTTACTTCCTTTACTGAACATACATAGTAGCGACCATCTCGCCTATTATGATTTTTCTCCAATTCCAGAATACCGATTCATTCTTCTAGATGGCTATGATATCAGTGCTATTGATTGGCCCAAAGACCATCCAAACACATTAAAGGAGCTTCATTTTCTCGAGGAGAGAAGTCCGAATTTGGATAAGAATAGTCCGAATGGACTTGTTGGGTGCAAAGGTGAACAACTAGAATGGTTGAATCGTGTCCTTCTGGATGCATCAAAGTTGAACCAGAAAGTGATTTTATATTGTCATCTACCTTTAGATCCTAATGCATCATCTATTGAAGCATTGTTGTGGAATTATGATTGATGTAGTACACCCGTAAAATTGTGTAAAGGTTTGTCTATCTGGGCACGCGCACAAATGTGGATACTAGGTTAACTCATATGGAGAGCATCATCGAGTTCTTGAAGCCTCCTTACACTACAAAAAAGATGTCTTCAGAAACGGCTTGATTCCAACGAAAAAATTGTCGCTATTAGTGACAAATTTATAACTTTTTATTTTTATTTTTAAAGCGTGACGAATTTATAACCGATTACTAACGGAAACGGTATTCTTTCAAGAATAGCAACAAATTACCAACAAAATTTCGAAAGAAAAGATTTGTGGTTGGAACTTTGTTGTTTAGTTGTCGATAAAGATGATAGATAGCAACGGACTTGTTCCAACGAAAAATAATTTGTTATAATTTTTTTGTCAATTTTTCGGTAAAGACCCATTTTCTTGTAGTGTTAGAGTGTCCACCTGGCAGGCTGGCACCAATGCTTTTGGGTATATCGATTTTTTTCATGATAATTTATTACTTTCTGGTACAGATAGACTTGAGACTCATGATATGAATTTCAGTTGTTGAATGTATGTCAGCATTGTAGCATCTTAAGCACAAACCGCTCAATGTTCTTCTAAAAATTCAATAGCTTCATAGGAGTGTAATTATGCTCAGGAGATGTAAAACCCTCTTTTCTATAATTTTAAGTTACTTGAAATTAATCATTCTTAATTATGTGGGTTTAATAAAAAAAAATTTATTTTCACTGTTAATAATTCAAGATAAGTATGCAAAAAAATAATGTTAAACTTAAATGTGAAAATTAGTGACCACTTAATTATTGCTGTTTTGGAAATTAAATTATAAAGGGACTAAATCTTGTAAAACATTGAGGTAAATTGTAATTAAAAAAAAATAGGGTTTCTTTTATTTACCCCAAAAAATTTGAGTACTAAAAAGAGAAAACTCAAGATTTGAGGTTGTAGATTGCGCAACACCCATTAAAGAACTGAATTTACAGCTCGATTCTCTCAGTCTTCATCTTTTCCACCCAACACACACTAAAGTGTTATTCACACACACAAAAATTCTCTTTCTAATTAAGCTCATATCTTCTTCAATTCTTAACCAAATCAAGCAATTGAGAAGTCAAAATTGATCTACTCGACGAGAGGAACACAATGATGGTGATAATTGAAGGAATTAAAGGTGTTTTCCGGCGAAAATTGAAGGTGGAAGTGGCGGTTTTAAGTGGGTTTCTTTGCATGCCCCTTTTTCAGTCATGTCTTCGAGTAGATGGCTTCACCACGGCGTTGTAGGCGAAGAGGAAAACGTATTAATGGTGGATGGTAACTTTTTCGGCAGCGGTCAACGGTTTCAACTCCGGTTAATGGTGGCTAGTCCAACATCGGCATCATTTTTACATGGGTTTTTCATTTCCGATTTCCATTTTTCAATTTGAGTTCACCTAGGTAACGATCCTTGAACCTAAAGCTATTGAGTATTTCTAAAACTTTGTACTTACAAAATAAGTGTTGGAGCTTGAAACTAAAACATGATTCTAAGCATGTTATATGTTATGCATGTATGTAGATCTATTTAATGCTAATAATAAGAATGGTTATTCGTGATCTGGTTAATCGAAATATATTAGACGAGCTATTGTTTCAATGAAATATAATTGGTTCTTGAGAAAACAAAAAGGCGCGAAATTCGTGAATCTTATATCTAAAATTGTTAAATTTGTGGTTCCAAGTCTTGCAAAGAATGATATGACTTAATAATGAACTTTTCATCGACTTAGTAGAATTATATGATTATTATGTTGTCAAATATATATGATATTCTCATTTCAGTTAAAATGGTTGGTGTTCGAGTGGTTTGTGTACTTGGTACTTAGTTGGAAATGAATTATAGTATTATACTTTTGGGTTAAGTAGAAGGGCTTCATTTAGGAATGCAGGTTGCTGAAATTCAAATTATGCACTTAATTAGTTTCCCTAAGGTTGAGATTCTAATCGAATCGAAATTATTTGACAGGTGAAGGCGACAAAGGACCGTCTCTTGAATCCGTAATAGGTGAGAGCCGTATCTTTTTTGTGATTCTGTGTTTAATTATTGTATGAGCATGTTGTGATGTGTATGCTTGAATATTATAGTAGAACATTTGATATTGTGCATTTGCAATGTTCGCTGTAATATATCGCACTTGATAGTATAAAATGATAATATGACTTATATTTATTTTGTCTTGATTATTTTGGTTAAGCACATGCTCTGAGCTTTGTTTAGCACTTCATTACATATGACCATGCTACATGGATTTCATTAGAACTCATAACTATATATATTAATGACATGGGCGTATAATCACATGAAACCTAATACTTATTTGATTGTTATTGATCAATGAATTGTGTGATATAGTTTGTTTGCATGCTTAATGAACTTACATTTGGTTTTGCGCTTAAGTGATAAAATGAAATGTGTTTTACTGTTATTAATTTGTAATTATTCAGTTATCTCAATGTTTTGTGATATTTTGGTTATATAATGAATAATATAGCATAAAGAAAGAAACATGACAGGTGTAGAAAAGTAGAACGGGGAACATTGTGCCTGTCCCTAAAAGAGATTGACCACATGTATTTACTTATTCTGAATACAGGTCCATACATTGAAACTATGGACCCTAATTAACCTAAGTAATTAAAACATGTTGAAATGCATCTAGACATAACAAATATAGACACACTTTAATAGCAAGAAAAATATAATATTTGATGAGTAATTTATGTAACATCTTAATATTAAACACACCGCTTATCTGACATTACACGTTACATTTACGGAAGATTAATTTATGAATAAAGACAAGGAAATACGTTAGAGATCACACCACTCTGTTAAGGGATGCCCTGACTCTTTTCTTTTCCAACAAGTAGAATCCAAACAAAGACGCAATAGAGAAAACAGAGAAGCAAATAGACGCAATATCAAGCGGCACTGTACGACCGCTAATCGCCTAGACCTCAAGCAAGCTTGTGGTTTTGTGATAATCAGTTGTCTAGCCAAAGGCCACCTACTCATCAGCCGAGTTGTATGCATAGGCTCTAATGAAATATATAACAGTCGGTATATCTTTGTTTATTGTCAAGGTGAAGGTATTATTCGATGGTCTATATGGCATGTCAACAATCTCGTGTTGTCAAGTATTGTCCTTTGCTAAGTCGTCCTCCTCCGTTTTTCTCCATTCCTGATCTTTTTGGCTAATCGGTGCATAGCAGAGCTTCACCTTTATAGTTTTGTAAACCAAATCTATTCCGGCTGCAAATGTGGTGTTAAGTGACCATGTCAATGTGACTTGATCTTCTCCAGCTTTTAGGACTGCAAGTTCATTGTTGAAATAATTTGGGTCACAAACAAAGATTGTTCAATAATATTTATTTGAGATTTTCGAAACTTTACTATATAGTTATGTGCTATACCTTGTCTTGGTTGAGATAAAGCATTGACAATGAGAGTTTGTTGAAGAGAAGAGAAGCTGACGCCATAGGAAGTTACTACCAAATAGGAAAGCAATATGGAAGTAATAAGGGAACACTGAATTCCCATTGATTGGTTGCTAATTGAATTTAAATAACTTCCGAACATTCAGGAAGAAAAATTGTTGGAAAAATAAGTAATCCCACTGATCATCTAATGTTGAAGATGAGTCAAGAGGTTCATATTCCTTTATATAGATCATGTGGAACCTTCAGAGTCATTGTTGGGAGATTTTTGTTTGTACCCAGTCTTTTTATAGACCAGGTATGTAATATGTTTCGATGAGTTTACGTGCAGTCTGCGAAAGACTGGGCTTAGGCATGAATTCTCCGTGCTTTTTCTTTACTTTATTTCAACCTAGAAAGAAAAAAAAAACAAGTTTGTTTATAGTATTAGGTGATGATAAATGTTTAAGTAACGACAGATTTTGCCATATAGTATTAGCAACTAACAAGAGATAAATTTAATCTTCTTGACAATTATCTGAGTCGAAACTAGCCAAAACCATATCCAGATGTTGGTTCGGTAGCTCTTATCTTATTCTTGGATGGTTGGATGAGTTACAGAAAGACTTGAAAGTTTAAGAATTAGATAGGATCATTCCTTTAATGTTAGTCAGGCACATGAGAAGTTGGGCAATTACATTTGAGAAATACCCGACTAGGTTTGTTAATGGGTTGATCCAGATTTGACACTATTTATGTTGGATCCAATTCAGGTCGGGTTCAAATTTTGCTTGGATCAGGAAATTTCTAGTCAATTGAATTTTGTTCGGATTTGGTCAGAAATCAGATCTTTTTCGGATACAATAGAATCTCCACTCTCAAAATTCACATCGTTATTTCTTTTATAAAATAAAAATGTAATTAAATTTAGCTCACATGTTCAAAATTTTTTAACTAATATTGATGTTTTTAGGTGATAATATGTATTGAAATAAAATTATGAATGAATAATTAACTAATATTTTCTTACTTATGGTAAAATAATTTTAAAGTTATTTACCTTAATAAAATATTTGGATTGACCAAGATCTCTTTCACATATTTTGGATTACACATTTAAACATTCAGATCAAATTCATCGAATCTCTAATCGGACAAAAACTTTAATAAATGAGGTTGAATTTGAATTGGATTCAGACTGAAATCTGCCACATTGACGGCCCTAATCTTGAGAAATTGGTTGTTTTCGCCCAGTTTTTTTGATTTCATATTTTGACATTAACAAATTCATTCACATACGCAAAAGTGTCATGTTCGAGAAGCTACGAAACTATTTTTTATGTATACACAAAGATGCTTAACAAATTTAATGTTTTGAATGTGCGGAACATGTGACAGTTTGGTGTAGTACGATTGTGCATGTACAGACTAAAAGTGTGTGTATGTGAGAACTGAAAAGGTAGGATCAAATTAAAGATAGCTTACACCGCTCTTATTTCTCTGAACTAAAAACTTGAGCAATTTTGAATTAATCTACCAAGAGATTTAGTCCTTGCAGTCATTTCGAAATATTAAAAGCTTAATTAGAATCACAAGTCAACGAGGGAAGCAATACGTAACATAAATTAAAAGTCATACTTATTTCACAATCTCGGAAATGGAAGTAACAACACATAAATTCACGATCTCTGAATTTCTCGAGTTCAGGAGGGACAAACACCTTATTGCCAAAAAAATTACACCCACCTTAATTTCTCGAGTTTAGGAGGGACAAACACCTTCTTGCAAAATAGATTCCAACTTTTTGATCTCGATTTGATCTTCTAAAATTTTTCGATGAACAAATTAAGTTCTTGTTTGACTTTGTCTGATGTGTTGTTACTTTCATTTTTGAGATTGTGAACTAAGTATGGCTTTTAATTTAGGTTAGGTATTAACTTGTGATTCTTATTAAGCTTTTAACCTTTTGAAATGACTGCAAGGTGGTAGATTAATTCAAAATTGCTCAATTTTCTGGCTCAGAAAAATAAGAGCAGTGTAAGTCATCTCTAATTTGATTCGACTTTTTCAGTTATAACGCACAAAATCATAATTACTTTACCCAAATTCAAAGATCTAACCTAGGTAGATTATATGTGATTAATGACACTCAAATCTAACCTCTAGAAATTAAAATGAGTTAATAATTAGTTCATCTTCCTCCGTACTCAAAAGGATTATTCCCGATTTATTATTACTATAAATTACTAATTCATAATCTAAGAAAAGAATAAAAATTAATTTAAAAAAATAAGAAACATAATTTGAAATCACTCATCACCTTTAGTCTATACAAAATGTCACATGTTTCGCACATTCGAAACATTAAATTTGTTAAGCATATGTGTATTAAAAAAAAATAGTTTATTGGCTTCTCGAACATGATACTTTTGTGTATGTGAATTAATTTGTTAATGTCAAAATATGAAATCAAAATAACTGGGCGAAAACAACCAATTTCTCAAGATTAGGGTCATCAACGTGGCAGATTTCAATCCGAATCCAATTCAAATTCAACCTCATTTATCGAAGTTTTTGTTCGATTTGATCTTAATATGTAAATGTGTAACCCGAAATATGTGAAGGAGATCTAGGTCAATCCAAATACTTACGTAATATTTTATTAAGGTATATAACATTAATATTATTTTACTATGAGTAAGAAAATATCAGTTAATTATACGTTTATAATTTTATTTCTATACATATTATCACCTAAAAACATCAATATTAGTTAAAAAAAAAATTGAACATGTGAGCTAAAGTTAATTACATGTTTATTTTATACCGATGTGAATTTTGAAAGTGGATATTCTGTTGTATCCAAAAAAATTCGATTTCTGACCAAATCCGAACAAAATCCAAATGACTAGAAAATTCTTGATCCAAGCAAAATTTGAATCCGACCTAAATTTGATCCAACATAAATAGAGTCAAATTTAGATCAACCAATTGACAAACCTAGTCGAGTATTTCTCAAATGCAATCGCGCTGCAACTTCTCATTTGTCCGACTCATATCAAAGATATGATCCTATCTAATTCTTAAAATTTCATGTGGTTTACATCGTCCCAAATATCTAGGATTAACTAATTGTTAACAAACAGAGAGAAATAGTATACAACAAAATTTGTTTGGAACTCATTCATTCATCCAACAATAACATAAGAGCCACATAATCAACATTTGAATATGGTTTTCGCCAATTTCAATTCATATAATTGTCAAGAAGATTAAATTTATCTTTGTTAATTGCTAATACAATATGGCAAAATTTGTAGTTACTTAGACATTAATCATCACATAATACTATAAACAAACTTGTCTTTTTTTTTAGGTTGAAATAAAGTAAAGAAAAAGCACAAAGGATTCATGCCTAGACCCAGTCTTTCATAGACCGTATGCAAAGTCATAGTCATCAAAACATATTTCATACCTGATCTATAAAAAGACTGGATACAAACAAGAATCTCCCAACAAAGACATTGCATGTTCTACATAATCTATATAAATGAATATGAACCTTACTTCTTGACTTATCTTCAACTTTAGATAATCAGTGGGATTTCTTAGTTTTCCAACCATCTCTCTTCCTGAATGTTCAGAAGTTCTTGAAATTCAACAAGCAACCAATCAATGGAAATTCAATGTTCCCTTGTTACTTCCATATTGCTTTCGTGTTTGGTAGTAACTTCTTATGGCGTCAACTTCTCTTCTCTTCAAAGAATTCTCATTGCCACTGCTTCACCTCAATCAGGACAAGGTATAGCACATAGTAAAGTTCAGAAAATCTCAAATAAATATTATTTGAACAATTCTTTGTTTGTGACCCAAATTATTTCTACACTGAACTTGCAGTGTTGAAAGTTGGAGGAGATCAAGTCACATTGACATGGTCACTTTAACACCACATTTGCAGCCGGAATAGATTTGGCTTACAAAATTATAAAGGTGAAGCTATGCTATGCACCGATTAGCCAAAAAGATCGGGAATGGAGAAAAAAGAAGGAAAACTTAGCAAAGGACAAGACTTGCCTACACGAGATTGTTGTCATGCCATATAGACCATCCAACAATACCTTCACCGTGACAATAAACAAAGATATACCAACTGCTACATATTTCATTAGAGCCTATGCATACAACTCGACTGATGAGTAGGTGGCCTTTGGCCAGACAACTGATTATCACAAAACCACCAGTTTGCTTGAGGTTCAGAGGGTTAGCGGTCATACGGTGCCGCTTGATATTGCGTCTATTTGCTTCTCTGTTTTCTCTATTGCGTCTTTGTTTGGATTCTACCTGTTAGAAAAGAAAAGAACCAGGGCATACCTTAACAGAGTGATGTGATCTCTAATGTATTTCCTTGTGTTTATTCATAAATTAGTCTTCGGTAAATGTAACGTGTAATGAATAAGCAGCGTGTTTAATATTAAGAGAATATCAGATTTTTCTTGCAGCTAAAGTGTGTCCATATTTATTATGTCTAGATTTATTTCAACATGTTTTAATTTATTATATTAGGTTAATTAGGGTCCATAATTTCTTTGTATGGACTTTTATTCGGTATAAATAAACATATGTGGTCAATCTCAATTAGGAACGGGCATAATGTTCTCCGTCCAATTTTTCTACACCTGTCATGCTTCTTACTTTATGCTATTTTATTCACTATATTTTATGGGGCTTAGGAGGTGCACCCAAATGAAAATTTTCAGAGGTCTCAAATAGAAAAAGGTAATTCCAAATATTATTGTCTAAATATATTCAATATGAATAACGCTCGGTATGCTAGTTGGGCACTTCAGTTTTAATCATGCATCAGTTTTATAATTTAGTAGAAACCATCATCATGAAACACACATGGAAATAATACAAAATATACGTGAACTGCATGATAGAGATATAGATTAACATCAATTGCATTAGGGGTGAAAACATTATACAATGATAAACTAACAAGTAAATATATCCGGACAAGCTCTGTTTTTTTTTAACTTCCAGACCTAGAACTTGGCATCATGAATTAGTTGTATGTGAATCAAAATAAGAAGCTATATTGTAACTTAACAGAGGATTAACAAAATTCTCAATGCACATGATTTACAAGTACATGCAAAAGACTGGCAATGGCATTTATGTACAATAGATAGATTAATACCTCAATTTAGATTGTCTTCCCTTTTTTTTCATTCTCGATCTTTTTGGCTAATCGGTGCATAGCAGAGCTTCACCTTTATAGTTTTGTAAGCCAAATCTATTCCCGCGATTTGTTCTTCTCCAGCTTTCAGGACTGGAAGTTCAGTGTAGAAATAATTTGGGTCATAAACAAAGAATTGTGCAAATAAATATTTATTTGAGATTCCGAAACTTTACTATATATCTATGTGATATACCTTGTCTTGGTTGAGGTGAAGTAGTGACAATGAAAGTTTGTTGAAGAGAAGAGAAGCTGATGCCATAGGAAGTGAGTACCAAACATGAAAGCAATATGGAAGTAACAAGGGAACACTATATTGCCATTGATTGGTTGCTTGTTGAATTTCAAGAACTTCCGAACATTTTGGAAGAAAGATGGATGGAAATCTAAGAAATCTCGTTGATTATCTGTTGTTAAAGATGAGTTAGGGGGTAAGGTTCATACTCCTTTATATGGATTATGTAGAACATGCAAAGTCTTTGTTGAGAGATTCTTGTTTGTACTCCGTATTTTTATAGACCAGGAATGAGATATATTTGGATGGGATTGCGTACGGTCTACGAAAGACTGGGTTTAGACATGAATTCTCCGTGCTTTTTCTTTACTTTATTTCAACCTAGAAAAAGACGAGTTTGTTTATAATATTAGGTGATGATAAATGTCTAAGTAACTGCAAATTTTGCCATAATGTTTTAGCAAATAAAAAAGGATTAGTTTAATCTTCTTGACAATTATTTGAATAAAAAGATATAATGTAACTTAAGAGATGATTAACAAAATTCTCAACGCACATGAATTACAAGTACATGCAAAAAGACTGGCAATGGCATTTCACGTACAGTAGATGGATTAATACCTCAATTAAGAACTGTAGACGACCACTTCAAAACTTTAGACATCTCCTAAACATAATTACACTCCTATTAAGCTATTGACTTTTTTTTTCAAGTGTAAATGGCATAAATATATCAACAATTGTATACAAAGAGTTGACCAAAGCCAGAAGACAAAAAATGGTCGAGACATGCAGGACATAGTGTCTCTATATATGAATTAAATCATACAAATATACAGAGTACAAAACAGTGTACAAGTTTGATTTAATCTCAATGCTAGTGGCTTCAGCTCTAGGGACTTCTCCCTCAAAAATCCTCTTATTTCTTGCATTCCATATGAGATATATTAGAAAATATCGAGCAGTTTGTGTTGAAGATGCTACAAAGCTGACATACATTCAACAACTGAAAACCATATCTTGAGTCGCGAGTCTATCTGTACCAGAGAGTAATAAACTATCATGAAAAAGGTCTATATACCCAAAAGCATAGGTGCCAGGTGGACACTCTAAGGCGGCTTCAAGAACCCGATGGTGCACTCCATATGAGTCAACCGAGTATCCACCTTTGTGCGCGTGCCCAGATAGACAAACCTTTACACAATTATATCGATGTACCACATCCATTACTTCATCATAATTCCACAACAATGCTTCAATAGACGATGCATTAGGATCTAAAGGTACATGACAACATAAAACCACTTTCTGGTTCAACTTTGTTGCATCCTCAAGGATACGATCCAACCATTCTAATTGTTCTTTCCCTACTGCTCCATTGAACATAAGAAACCTTCGCTCTAGCCCAACAAGTCCATTCGGACTATTTTTATCCGAATTCGGATTTCTCTCCTCGAGAAAATGAAGTGCCTTTAATGTGTTTGGATGGTCTTTGGGCCAACCAATAGCACTAATATCATAGCCATCTAGAAGAATAAATCGGTATTCTGGAATTGGAGAAAAATCATAATAGGCATGATTGTCGCTACTATGTATGTTCAGTAAAGGAAGTAAGTTCTCACGTGGGAGATTGTAGAGACAGTGATTTCCAATCATGTGATATACAGGACCATCAAACAAATTAAACTCATCAACAACTTTCTTGGTTGCAATAAGAGATTGGTCTTTTCGGCAAAAGCCATCTACAATGTCCCCAAAGTTTATTACAAACTTTAGCTTTTGTTCGTTCCATTTTTGTACTGCTCTTTGTAAGACAAGCAGGCTGTGCCTGTAGTAGCGAGGAACACCAAGGAATGAGCGACCATCGGGAATATCAGCATATTGGACATCAGATATCACCCCAAAGGAAAGAAGAGGCTTCTTTCCTCGTGCATTGACCAAACCATTTGCGTAATTCATTGAGATGGAAAAAGAAGAAATCCTGGAAAAATGAAAAATAATGTTACGTGATGAACTTGTAATAGTGCATTTGAATAAAAATTGTTGTAAAGCATGAGTACATAAACTCTCTTATCAGAAATATCCAAGACTCACTCAAGGTACAACATTTGTACTTATTAGCACATTGTGTTACGAGGTGAAAAACACAAGTTAGTCATGTATATACAACAAACGCATACATCCACAGCCTGTAAGTAGCTAACTATTTCCATATAAGAGCCTGTTACCACAAATCTAGCAATCAAAACAAGATCTATCATGAACCTGTTACTTTAATAAAATATATACAGTGGTCAACAAAAGCAACAAACAAATCTATAAAAGACATGCAACTTGGAGACATATATACTGGATATATCTTGGAATTCAAATTAGTTGAAAATCAGAACATCCTTAGATGAGCGTGAATTAGACAACTATATTAACAGCTTAACTACACTTCACAGCAGGTTTAAGAACCTAATTTGAATCAAGAAAAAAACCATAGGGTATTCAATTTCAAAATTATATGAGCAATAATGAAGTAAAAGCACTCGAATTGGATACATTTCCACTAATGCAAATTGGGGTTGTGATGTAGCATATTCAATAAACTCGTATACTCCTCTTTTGAAAACAAGCTTCAAGGAATGATTACTCAAATCAAGTCTATCATACATCCAACTACGTTGAATGAGAATATCCATATTCCACAATGAAAATTGAAAATTAATAGAGAATCCCACAACATGTATATTGCGTTTGTCATGTAAATAATTTGAGTTCGATCAAACCCGACTTGGAATAAATTTTCTCATGATATACTGTGGTACCCAAAAACAATGGTACTCATTAATTGTCTAAAGCAATAATACACAATAAAAATATAAATGCATGTAAATTAAAGCATGACTGGTTTGGAGAAGATGATGAAATTCGTATGCAATATAGTTAGAATGGAAAATTTCTTTTTCCTTTTTCTTCTGTTAAAATTAGTTAAAGCATAGCAAAAATTGATTAAGATATAATGTAGGTATATTGGCATGTGTTGAACACATATTAGTGTGACACTTGGATTGAAATTGAAAGAATTTTGAGAATCATATAATTGAACGGCATGTGAAGAATGTATCAATAAATCATGTGTAACCATGTGAAATTAACTCCTTTCAGTTAAACCCTAAATCAATTAATATTTTCAAAGCCTATAATAATTGAACCCTAATTAATCAAATCCTAAATCAATTAACTAATTCCTAGTTAATACATACCTCTAAATGTGTAGAAGGCCGCGGGGTGGTGGGTGTGACCGTGGGGTGTTGCGCGGTCGTGGTGGTGGTGGTGCGGCCACGCGGGTGTTGGGAGGATGTGGTGATGGTGCGGGGTACTCGGTGGTGGTGCGCGTAGTGTGTTGCGGTGATTGTGCGAAATGTGTTACTGGTGTTGCGGCGGTGGTTAGCTCCCGCCGGTGTTGGTGGTGCACGGTGGAGAGAGGGAAGGAAGTGAAGGTTTTTTTATTGTATTTTTTTTTTTTTTGTAAAATCTGAGAGAATGTAAGGCAGGCAGAGAAGTGTCTCGCTTTATATTTCTATTTTTTTGATTTTATTTCACATGGCAGTTGGCACCCTATAAATATACCAATTTGGTACTTGTACCTTTAAAAAAAATTAATCCCACTTTCCTTCCTCAAAATATATATTGTGTAATTTTATTTTACTTTGTAATAAATAAATTTCAAGCCCAAAAATAAGGGTATTTTCGTTATTTCCTTAAAAAATAAACATATATTCCATCCGAAAATAATAATGTGATATTCATGTACAATTAAGAACATAATTGAAAAATTATCCATTAAAATAACTTGGAAAAAACTTATTATTTATAATAGTTAAATGAATACTTTACTTACTCTTAACTCGCCATAATATAAAATATAACTCCAAAAATATATCTATCATTAAATAAGAAAATATAATATCAATAAATGAAGTGTTGGAGTATAAGTAAGTATTGGAGTATAAGTAAATATGGCGCAAAAAAATCTACTAGAACAATTGTCGAGAATACTTATTTCGACGAAATTTTGACACATGTTTTTCGACGAAATGTTTGGGTCCCAATTTTCGCCGCGACACATTTATGTTAACTTAATTGATTAAAATTATATTTCATATGAAATATAATATATGAAGATCTACATAACAATATATATATATATATATATATATATACACACATTAGATAATTGTGCATTCAAATAACATAAGGATTCCTGAACAAAAATATTATTTGATATCAATTTTTTCAAATTTATATTTACAATATACAACGTCTCATTTTTTTAAATTTTTTCAGAGTTATTTTAATTGATAATTGACAATTTTACTCTTAATTGAACATGAATTAAAACCTTAAAACCACAAATTTGAATTTTATATGTACAAAAAAAATGTTACGTCTCCTTTTTTCCTAGGTTCTTTCAAAGTTATATTAATGGGTAATAATTAATTTTACTCTTATTGCACATTAATCTAATACATATATGTTTCGTGAGTGGCAAATAACCCTTCTTTATTGCCTAAAATTAACCTATACATTTCGAGAGTGCAAAGCGAGAACAATTTCTTTCAGGAGTAGAAGGTGCTGGAATCAAACCTTCTTATTTCAATTAGAATCTAGAATTAAATGCAACCAAATTCATATATCCTTGCATACAAATTCAATTTTCATCCAATAATTACAACCAAGTTAATATGGTGAATATACTACACAATTGAAGTCTATTTTAAATAAAATGTACATTCAACTCATTTTAAATATTGTCAAAGTAGAACATAAACCAACAATCAAATAAAAATATAATTATGAATAATTTTACAATCAAAGGGTGTTTACAAGTGCTTTAAGAAATACAAAAGTAATTCTGATGCTACGTTTAAAAGTAATTATTTTGATAAACCATTCCTTATGAGAATAAACCATCAAGGAGAGCTATATTTACACAATCCTTCGGCAAGGAAATTAGCTGATTTGTAGCCGAGGCACATCTTTGACCTCCAATCGAGAACTTTCTTGACGATATTCCGTGAACTATAGAGTCAGGGGGCAAGGGACAATCCACCTCTAATTAATTGGTACATTAATAATAGGCCTATATAAGAATTTTCCTCTTAAAACAAAGTTTTTTTCTAATCTAACAATAATTACTGAATCCAAGCAATCACCTACAGCATCATCATCAACAAGAATTGTATTCCAATCATGTGGTGAATTAGATTTGATTGTTGACATACGATTCAATCTTAAACATTTTTACACTTCAAAACAAGAATCAACACTATTTTATGAATTAGATGGCAATGTTATAAATAAAAAATGTTTTGTTCCCCAACGTCCAAATGAATTATAAAAGTACCACCGGATAGCGAGGGGAACATATTTCTAGCTTCACCTCAAACAACGCCACACAATTCAATTGAGTAGCATCACAAAACAAAGAATCAGGTCAAGCATCAAAATTTCGATTAAAAATAAATCAACTCAGTCCCTTAGATGTTCATAATGTTGCGATCATTTCCGCAATCATTACAGGTCTGTTAGAGCTCATCATCGTTGATACAAAAACAAAACAAAAAATGGAGTTTTTAACTGTTATTTATATATATATATATATATATATATATAGCTGCCCCTTTGAGTTCTGCAGAACATAAAATTGCTGCAGCAATATAAAAAGGAGCCGCACGCTCAATTTAGCTTCTAGGGAACGAGTTAACGAGAAATTAAAGTATTCTGTCAACCAGATAGCGAAGCTTTCTAATTAAATTACTCAAAAAAAAAAGATTTTAATAAATGTTCTTAGGCTTACTAGACCAGCTTCAAGTATAAATCAGCAAGTCTGAAGAGCAAAAGGGATTTATATCTGAGCAGATAAACACCTCTCTTCCTAAATTTAGTAATAGAAGAGGGTTGCCTGAATTTCCGCTCAAAATAATGAACAAAAAATAACAAAATGGAAATTAACAAATTTAGATAATGGGGCTCAGAAAGTTTGCTTTATGTGCTCATTGAAGAGGCCGTGAAGTCTCTTCTCATACAAGAGGTGTCAGAAATAAAGCATCAATCATCTTTGACCATGGAATTAATTAAATGAAAATAAAATAAAATAAGATGGTGAATTTGAATAAATAGAAAGGATAAAGGGATTCATCAGATAGGAGCGAAAGACTGTGCTATGGTTTTATAATCACAAATAAATCATTTGAACTATGCTTATAATCATCACTTGACTCCCTTTTTCAGGATCTAAATTAAAAAAAAAAGGATCTAAAATGTAATTTAAAAAAAACCTCAGAAGGAAGGCAGTAGTGAGTAGTAATCAGTGAAAATCTCATGAATTAAACACCACGTCTGTCATCATCATTGGCAGCTTAAACAAATCAAATTTCAAAATTTTAATGAAAAAGAGATTGAAAAATCGGAAATGATTTAGAAAAAAAAATATCAGCCTCATAGAGAAGATTAGGTTGTTCAACATAATGGTAATTCAGACATATGCTTGTCTATAATTTAAGTTTAATCATCGGCCAATATACAAAATCAACAAATCAATCGAAAAAAAAATAAGAAACCCTAGAAAATCAGAGATTACCGAATCGAAATCAGGGATTGAGGACTCAGTTTATGGGTGGTGATATATCAGGATGGTCGGCAAGGCACATGAATGCCATTACGACGAACGAGACCAAATCACATTCATCATCGTCCTACAAATCAAAGGAAGAAAAGAAATAGATCTGAGAGTGAAATTTCTTCAGTGCAGATTTTAATCTGTTGTATGTAGAGGGAGGCGGTAGCTGAAATGATGATGAGGGTTTATGAAAGTGTTGGGTACTTATAGAGATGCTGAGGGAGCTAGGGTTTTGGATTTCTACTCTTTCTTCTTTTTGGGAGGCGGCGGGTTTTATTTTGGAGCCCCTCAAGGTTTGTTGTTTTAGCAAAAAAGAATCTATTCAATTTCACTTTCACCCCTATTACTATTAGTCATCATTTTATTAAAGACATGCTAAATAGTGAATTCACCAAAATGACTACTGTGATTAAACACATGTTTGGTTAGTTTTTCTCTTTTTCTTTTTTATATAATTTCATTCTATACTTAATAATATGGTATAATAAAGTAAAAAAGGGAAACTCCTATCACAAGTCAACAAGCAAAAAAAAAAAAAAAAACACAATACAAATTGACCAATCCGATCAATCGGAGTTAAAGACTCACTATAGAAAAGTGGTGGTGGGATCATATTCATAAAGAAAAATGTCTCCTAAAAGAAACTGTCTTCAACTATACAATAGCACTAGACGCGCCCCTGCCACCAGCCAAGGCAAGAATGCCACGAATGGTGTTTAGTAACCTGGCCTTTATTGAAGAAAGAGCTATTGCCTTCAACTTACAACGTTCGTTCCGAAACGCAAAGCCGATATCTTTCCTAGCAGTCAATGATGAGTTCGATCCATTAGGTTATTCGATTCATTTAGAAAAGAACAAGATACAAGAAAAATCATTAGACCCTAGATGTAAAAATAAGCGTAATTTGTCTAGAAAATGAAAGGGTATACAAAACAAAAAGAATAGGCTGTAGGCGTAAATCAAAATGCCAAAATAAAAAATAATAAGAGCCAATAAGATAGAAATTATGAATCTTAATGTAAATAGACTTCGGGTTCGAATTCACTAAGATTAATATATTTAAAATCCTGAGATGGAAATACCTACTCATTCTCTTTCATTAGAATTCTTGTTATATTCTAAATCACTAAGAAAAAAAACGTTCAAATAATCATAAGTTCGAAATTATTAAACACAAAAGAATAATTTTATTTGGAAATTGCATTTTTTAGTAAAAATCCCAAGTGAAAACAAGAGAATTTGTCTAAGCATAATAGTTTTAGTTATACTAACTAACTATAGATAAAGAAATTAAACAAAGTTAAAATAAAACTTGATCAAAACGAATTTTTGTTTTGAGGAAACGGAACTTTCATTGAATTTAAGATTCAGCGTTTACAATATTTAAGAACTTTTTGTGATATGTATAATGGGCAATTACCTCATTGTGATATGAAAATAGACAAATCTTCCTGTAAAATAAAATAATGAGCAATTTATCTCTCTGTAATATGAAATAATGAGCAATTTACCTCATTGATAGTGGAGGTGCACACACACACTCTATAAGGCCATCTCCAACCGAGAAGGCAACCGGGCGTGAGAGGAGCTTGCCGGTTGCCTTCGATTGGAGATGGCAAAAAATGGAGAGGGGAATTGGGCGGACAACTAGGATAGGACGGGCAGAGGGGTTGGGGCAGAGAATTGGGAGGTGGATGAGCCACCTTCCAACTGGCTCTAGGCATACGCTCCCAGCGTATGTTGGAGGTGGGTGGCTACCTTTGGCAGCCACCATAACTCTATTTTTTTTTTATTTTATTTAGTTATTTTTTTTATGAATTAGTTATATATAATAATAAGTAGTTGTATTTATTTTTAATATGTGAACTGTAATTAGTTTTATTTATTTTTTAATAAAATTTTATTTTTGTGTGTATTGGATTTAATAAAATGATTAGTTTAAATTGTGAAATTTAATATTTCTATGGTCATATAATTCATACAAATAAAAGAATTAAATAAAAGAATTTAAATCAACAAACTTTGGTTAGTTTTAATTTTTATATTTTTAATTTTGAAAATACGAAATATTAGATTATGATAACGAAAATTAGGATTTAGATTATTTTGATTTTAATTAAGTTTATTATTATTATTATTATTATTATTATCATCATCATTACTATTATTATTAAAATAAGTAAGAATGAGGAGCAGGGCCGGCCCTAAGCCAACTCTAAAATTGTGACCCTTAAGTTTTCATGTGCAACTAAATTATGTAAATAACTAATACAATTTCTTGTAAAAATAAAACTATTAATTAGAAAAATAAGAAACAATAATAATATAAATAAAATATAATCTCGCTTTGTAAAAAATATCGGTAATACAAGACACACTTCTATTTAATAAGAAAATGATAACATATGTAAATGGGGCATAAACACATAAAATCTTAGTAAATTATTGCTTAAATATTCTTCTACTAGCATTTTTTAAAGCAAAATTAGTAATTACACTTGCATAACAAATATTTTTCAATCAACAATATAGTTAACCTATTCAATTTATTTTGTGACAATGGTTGATCAGAAGTAAGACTTAATCAACTATAGCTTCGAAAATATTATCTCTACTGCAACAATAACGATAATATTTAACAATATTCTATAAGTAATCCATCTATTTGAGAAATCAACATTATATAGTTTGCAAATAATTCAAGTTTTTTAGTTATTTTTGTAAATCTTAGCTCCACAAGCAAAAATAAAAAAATTGAAGACAATTTGAAGATGCAAGGATTAGAACACTAGCCTAACACACGCTCATTAGGAGCTTTATCATCTATGCCACATAGATTCTTTGTATAGTTATTACATACATATTAATATATATACATATATATTAAAATATTTTGTTATTGGAGGCCCTCGTCCATCGGTGGCCCTAAGCGACCGCATGTGCGGCTTACGCTCAGGGCTGGCCTGATGAGGAGAGTGGGAAAAGTTGTGAAATTAAATTAAATGGAGGTTGATTGTCCTTCGGTTGGAGATGAGTTTTTAATTGGGGAAAAGGGCAATTAGGCAAGGGCAATTGGGCAAGACAATTGGACAAAAAAGGGGTCAAAGAGGCAATTAGGCAATTACGCATTGGGTTCGGTTGGAGATGGTCTAATGCAACTGAGACTTTATTTTCATGTAATGGAGTGATAAATTTAACATTACCATTGACAACATATTCACCTCTCTTTACCCCCTATGATATGCATTAATAAACAATTTACCTCCACGTAAATGAACACTTTAATTTCTATGTGATATGTGTCAAATTGCAATTGTAAAGAAATTCAAGCATTTTAAAAAATTTGCTCTTACGGTGGATGAAATGCACTGATTCCCCCAATTTTCTACCACTCAAAATGATAGTGATGACCAACAAATAAATCTTGCCAAAATTTAATGTGATTAATTTTTATGGTTTGGTTAGGTTAAACTATTTCATAGAAGAGTTTTAAAGTTTTCTTATTTCTTAAATGTTAATTTTTCTAATTATTAATGTCAATGTTTTTTTTTACATTATTAATATTATGTAATTATTATTATATTCATTATTATTATTAATTGAGAGTAGATAAATGTAAGAATTGAAATTAAATGAAATGAAAAAACTAAGTCACTCAATATGATTCTAAAAAAAGGAGTCTATATCATTTGAGATGATCTAAGACACCAATAGTCCGGGAAAAGACTTTGTACTAGATGCAAATACCACAATCAGAGGACAATTTTCGCACAAGATGACCACCTACCACAAAATTTATTTTTTTAAAAAAAGGACAATTATCACAGAAAATAAACAAATATATTTGATTGTTATGCTAGGTATGTAATATGTACTAGACATTTCTTATATCCAAGCATTACTTGAGAGGATGTTAACATTATGCTTATTTCTTGAACTCCAGTGACTAAAATGGTCAGAAAATTGAAAAATGAACAAGAAACTAAACTCAATGTTAATGTTGTATCTTTTGATGCATATTATTTTAGTCACTAAATTTCAAGAACCAAACATAACTTAATTTGAAAGAAGACCGAGATGAGAACAAAGAAAAGAATTCCTCAATTTTCTTATTTACAAAACTAAAGTAAAAAAAATAAAGTTGAAACAGACACAAACAAACCAAACATAAGCCGCTATATTTTCAGAAAATGGAGTTCCCTACCTAGTACACTAATAACTGTTACAAATGATTGTTGTAAATCTAACACTAAAGAAAACAAAATAATCGAAATTCTAATTCCACTTTAGATGTCGTCCCAAGTAAACGAGCATACACCTGCAGCTAAACCTGCAACATGGGCTGACTAGTGATCATCTGAAATCGTTTAGGAAAAATCTAGTTTCATGCACATCTCAGCTTCTGTCTGGTCTAATTCTATCCACTTGAACGATTCTTGGATCCAAGGTAGACAGGATCTGTGGCATTGACATGCCACCAGAGACGACAATTTCTGCAGATAGCAAATAAAATAAAATGTTGGCACATAAATTTCATAGATAAAATAAGTTCATCATCTGAGAAAATCATCATAAGAACACCAAAGCATCGAGGGCAAAATCGTCTTACCAATCCCTTCTCGGACAGACAAGTTTGGCCTGATAACATCTATAGCATTGACCAAGAATATGTCACCAATGTAGAGATGGTTTGTTGGGACATACACACAGCATAGCTCCTCATCTCCGGAATAATTCTGGAACCATGAAAGGCTTTTTTCGTCAATTCATACGAATATGAAAATGTGAAAAAGACAGCCTCTATGTGACAAAGTGAACAATCATTATCAGAGCCTCACTGTATATCACCAGATCACCTCAAGGACCTCAAGAGTTTCTGATGTTACATCAGTGGAGGTGCTAGTGTGACTATCATTTTCCAAATAGAGCACACAATGCGCTTTTTTATTCTTAACAACCACAATAAATCAACAAGCAATGGAACTAACTTGGCATAGAATAATTCTATAAGCAATATATAATTTAATGCTCATCTCTCTATTTTCATTATTATCGTGAGGACTGTTTGTACTGATCTGAATAACTAACTAATATAACAGCAAGTTCAAAGAAAAAAAAAAAGACATAGAAGAAGCAATAATAAAATAAAAATGCAAGGCATGGCAGACCTGAAGGGTCACAGATGAAGTGATGAACCCAAATGCATATTCACCAATACGTGGATGCCTTATAATAGCCACTTCCTTGAAAGCCTGCGTGTTCTGATCTGCAATAGTAATGGGGAAGGAATTGATGATCCATTCCTAACGAAAAGTTTCTTAATAAAGAATCTGTAAATAGGGAAAAAGAAAAACAGTGCACCTGGAGATATGGCAGAACTAATTTGCTTGGAGGCATTATAAATATGACGAACAAAGGGCATACGTTTGATAAACCACTCTCCAAGGCTCAGAACAGAAGCTCCCAACCATGACGACATGAATACTCCAACCAAAAAAATGAAAGTGATGGAGGTAACAAATCCTAGACCTACATCAAGAAAATAGGGAAGTTATTGGCAGCAGAAATATGTTAAGAGAATAAAAATGCATAAGATGCAAATCATAAATATTTGATGCAGCAGTTGAAGGTTCTTCTAAGATAAATTAACAAGTATTACAGTTGAAGCACATAACAAAAATCACAAACTTCCAAGGTCCAAATTTTAAATTTAGTGAATGACCACTTCACCTCGAAGTTTGAGTTGAGCTCTTAAAGAGGAGAGACACTTTCATAACTTCCAACACCCCCCTCAAGGGTAGGTGGTATCTACTTTTTATCAAGCCTAACACATGGAGCTATTTTTTATAAATGGGTGGCCGGGAGATTCATACACAGGATGCCTGGGATCTGATACCATATTAAATGACCATATCATCTACTAGGTTAATCTCAGTTTGAGCTCAGAGAGACACTCAATATTTATTAATTCTAACAATAGAAAATGGTTGATTCTAAAAGTCCTACTTTGTTTTTCAACGAGATATATCAGTCCTACTTTGTAGTTATGCCAAGTCATTTCATCTGGTACATGGATAATAATTAATAAATTTCACACCATAACTCATTCTATCTGTATCATGCAACGAGTCGATGATGAATTCCTACTTTGGATCATGAAGTGAGAGAATATGCTTACCAAATATATCAATTCCAAGTTGAGCATAGATAGGAGAGAAGAAGCCATCCACAAAATGAATGAACCACCACGTCACATAGAAAGTGATGGCTATTGGAAAGAGGATCACACTGCAAAAGGAAAGGTAAGTGACAGCAATAACAAGAAAACTAAAAAGACCTACTCTGGGTGTCAAGTAAGCTTTGTAAATATTAGCGTTCTCCTTACAATATCTGGTCATATAAAAAGAGAGTGGGAGTTTTTCACATAGGAATGCTACACATCAACAACCAAAAATGTCATTATGACATAAGATTACTTACCGAAGAACAACATAGCTTTACAACATTATTTTTCATCTTGGGATGCTATAAAGATTTCATTGTATACAAATCAATCCAAACGACGGAACATACACGAACATTACTCGCTTTACAGTCAAACTGAATTAAATCCTCAAAATTTAAGTCATTCATATATTATATTTGATATTTTAAAAGTCATCAAGCTTTAAATGAGGCTCACCATCCAGTCATGAACTTCTTTGAAGCCCAGCTCCTCACAACTTTGGTAAAGGTCTGCATTTACCAAGATGAACAATTATATTTTATCATTTGATAGAGAATAACAAGACATGAAATAATCACAAATTTGCAGACCTTTCATCAATTAAAGAGTGCTATGTATTGACATGAATCAGGTTATGCAAATCCAGTACAAGCAAACTGTACAAATACAGAACACAAGATCCAAGCATCTCTATCACTTATTGTCAGTTCCAACTTCCAAGGACCGACACATTACAGTTATCTACTACTGAGGAAAGATACAAAAACAAAATAGAATGTAAAGAGTTGCACTAATTCTCATTTTCACGTCTACTGTAAGTTATGATTAACTCCCTCGAGGAAAAATTCCTTCTCATAGTATACAAGCTGAATCAGAATTTCCATATACACTTCAAAGTTGAGACACTAAGGCTATGTTTAATTCTTGGATTTGAGTGAGTAAAATGCTAAGAAAAATGTTTTCTCTTGCATCCAATGACACAACTTGAGCTTAATTTCTTGTTCATTTGCATTTTACTCACTGAAATCCATAAACCAAAAATAGCTAAGTAATTGATGATTCATAATAAAAACACCAACCGTGGAACTGCCTAAAGCTAGAAACAAACAAGCAGGTCAACTTTTTTTTTGTTTCCTTCTATACACAAAATTCACCATTACCACATCAGAGATGTAATATTTTCCCCCAAATTTTTATGAGTTCTCCTCGGAAAAATCAGAAAATTTCTGATTCTCATAATTTAATTAATAAAACTCCTCCAATGCAATTAATCCTTAATGCTGAGTACTTCTACTAACTTTAAGTAAAGAAATAAAAAAAAAAATTGATAAACACAACAAAGCATAACTACTTAAAGAAACAGCTCATCCAAATAATCCGGACACTTCAGTTACGTCCTAAAACCCTCACACACTAGCAAAATTAATCATACCTCACGGCCGGAATGATGGTGAGAAGATGAAGCAGAGGGGGAGGGCTTGGATGAAGAGGACGAGGAAGCGCCACCGTCATCGTGGCGGTGGTGGTCAACGGATTCCGCCACCGTTATAAGAAGCTCGCGATCTCTTTCTCTGTTACTGTTGTTCATAATTACGCCCAGAGATTTCTCATCTCCCATCACACACAGTACACACACTAAATCCCTTTCTTTCTGCCCTAGTCTACAAGTGATGTCACTGTTAACCCACCACAAAAAGCGTCTCTCTTACTCAAGAAATTCAGCTGTGTATATAAATTTTGAATTTGTTAATGCATAATAATTCAATAATGGAATTTAACATAGAAATTAATGTTTATACTTTAATCAAATATTTTTTTGACGGAAATTTCAACGCTGATGGAAATTTGGATTTGTTGGGCTGTTTTGGGTTGGGCTATGGGGCGTGGATGGTGAGGTTGTTAATGAGCTGTATCCAATTATAGACTGCCAGCTATTAGATTCAACATAACCCAACTCATAATTTAGTGTATTAAAATATCAAAATTATTATAGGTAAACTTTTTTTTTAAAGACTTAATTTGTTCCTAAATTTGGATAAAATTATCTGCTGAATAATTGTTACTCGATCGAACTTTAATCGACCAGTCCATTTTCAACCCATAACAAATAATCTATGTTTTACCCGTATGAATTCGATCCAATCTATCAGTTTGTCACCCTTAAATTTTTTTATCACACTACTTATGAAATATTATTTCAAATTAAATTAAATAAATATATATACCATGAGGCAGGAGCATTAATTATAGAGGAACCATTCATCCTAGATTTGAGATAGATCATTTATATATTACATGGATGTTGTTATGCAATTGTCACATCATGTTAGTATTGATTACGTGATGCAATTTATTTTATTTGTCACATCATGTCATTCATACAAACTATAATTATAGAGGAAATATTATTTCGATTTGAGAGATTATTTTGTGAATTTAGTATATGGATGACATGGTGCAATATACAAAGAAAATTTATTCAATTTAATTATTCATATTAGTGCACAATTATTGTTCCTCAAATTTACGAACTAAACATAATTTACCACTAAACATAATTTACCATTTATGTTGCACCATATCATCGAAGGCACAAAAGGGCCTATTTATTTGGTGTTTGAAAAAATAGTTTGAGAGAGTAGTGGAAGTTTGTGAAATAATATCGATTTGCGTAATATTGTTTGTTTGAATTTTGAGAGAGTCGTTTGAGAAATAAAGTAGGTATAAGTTATTTTTGGATTAGTTAGATTGTAGGTGTAAGATGTGCAAGACTTAATGTCAAATCATGTTTATTATGTGAAATAAATTGTGTAAGAAATATGTTACTTTATGTCAAATAAGGATAGAGTTTGTATAAGTTTTGTTTAGAGATAAGAAAATTGCTGTTTTTTTGGCTTTTGAGAAAGAAGTTTGAGAAGATTAAGAGATGAAAAATTTATTTCAGAAAATAGAAACCATATTTGTTTGTCATTTCACAAATACGAATTTTTTTTAGATACGCCAAACAAACAGACCTAATTTTTTTTTTTTAGGCTAGAGGACATACCGACGATGATGGTCATTCTCAATCTCGCCCCCACTTCAAATGATACATTTCATGCCCCATACCAATATTACGTGAAAAAGTTGATTGAACAATGTGAAATGAAGAAAATTGAAACGAGAAATACATGTAGCTCACGTCACGCAATTATATTATTAATAAAGTTAACATTTGTGATAATGAAGATGTGGTCTTCTTTTTTCTCTTCATAATGTAATAGGCTACATTCAAGTCTTGAGAAAAGAACAAAATTGGTCCAATGTGCCAATCAACACAAGTTTACCAAAAGTTTTGGTCACTTATATATAGTCATTAATCAATAGAGATTCTTTTTCATTGATTCGAGGGAGAATATTCATATATTTTGCTAGAAAATATGCTAGAAGGAAAAGCTAAGATAAAAGAAACCGACATGTCGATGAAGATGCAGAACCAAGCTATGGCTTCAGCTTCTCAAGCCCTTGATATTTATGATGCTGTTGATTACACTTACATAGCATCCCACATCAAGAAGGTAACGATTTTTATCCGATCGACCTTGTGTTCAATACTTCGAATTCATACCCTTAATCGATAAAGTATGTGTATGCATGTATTTGATTTACAGGAATTTGATAAGATATATGGATCTGGATGGCAATGTGTGGTTGGATCAAACTTTGGATGTTTCTTCACTCACTCGAAAGGAACTTATATCTATTTTGCATTAGAGTCTTTAAATTTTCTCATATTCAAAGGGGCATCTGCCTAAGTTCCGATGCAGAGTTGTTATATTGTTTTAAATGTACAATGCTTAATCTAAGTTTATTAGATATATGTTTTACGTTCGGATATCAGTGTTCGATCAAATGCCATCAAGTGACGCGATTATGAGTGGCATCTTTTTTAACTTAATTATATATATATATATATATATATATATATATATATATATATATATATATAATTACCCTCTATGATTTGAAAAAGAGCACTTTACCCCCTATGAAAATTTAAAAAAGCAATTTATCTCCTTCAGTTGAAGAGTGCAAATTACTACATATATCATAACACATGGATATAAAGGGCCACATCTAAAAATGTCAGGAAGTCGGTGTGAAACTTTTATAATATTGCAGGGAGTTAAATGCTCTTTTTCAAATACACGGTGATAAATTAAACATTATGAATATCAGAAGGGGGTAAATTGCCATTAACTCTCCCAAATATAATTAATATGTGAACATATCATCTAATACAATTTCAATCAAAGCTAGTTGTTTACATCATCCACAAGAATGTATCTTGCTATAGCTTAACAAATTTTCCAATTTCCCTTACCAATTGATCAAGAGATAAATGACTTTTAGACTTTAATTTGCAGAGTTTTATGTAGTAGAAACTTTTGGATTCAACGGCATAGGATTTGTCATCTTTTTATAGGCAAGAGTAAACATAATTTCCACATTCACATTGACAGGTTCTTGAGGTTATGGTGAATATAATGATTATACGTATTAGCGGTCCACATTCATGGACCGAGCCACAGGTTCCTCAACCAGAAGCAATTCACTCCCAATTGAAATCTTGGACAAGCATTCTTGCATGCAATTTCGGTTCATTGCTCGAAAAGTCACGTGTGTTGCACAGGACCAGAAAATTGTCACTTGCTCACTTGTTTACATTGATCGATCGATTGACACAACGTAAATATTGCAATTCATGATCGAATATCTAATTAATTTTAAGTTACATAGGCCTATTGGAGTAATTTTCTTACATCCTAACTTAATAATACTAAAAAAATAAAGATAATGCAGAGCGTCGTGTTTACTGGATGTGGAGAAGAATATAAGGAAGATCTGCGATTGAAATTTTCTTGAGAAGACTCTAAGATAGTGTAATTCCATTTTCTTGTTGAAGATGGTCTCTATTCATAGACAATGCTCGGGATCAACCTGCAGATATATGTTATCGGGTTCGATCAATCGATGCATCTAAATATCCAAGGGGCAATCTGAGAATTATGTAACCTTGATTAACACAATTTCAATAAACTATGTCATAATTAGACATTAAAATTAAATTTCATATTATTATCGTACATAAAATAACATTGCAAAATGATATATATCCAGAAAGTGTTGGTTGGTTTGACTACGTTTACTTCCCCGGGCTTTTTGCCAACGTTGATAACTGTAAACCAACCATCCGTTCCACGAAACAAAATCTAAAGCCATCTTCTCCTTCTTTTATTCCCTTTTTTCTCTTCCTTTTGATTCACTTTCAACCTCCCTTTTGTCATAACAAAACATGCACCCCACGTTCCATTTACAGTGTCTAACCAAACTAAACTTCAAACAAAAACAACCTGAAGAATCAACTGCATCCATCTTTCAACTAGGGAAGATCCGATATCAGAAATAACCTCTTTTACGGTTCCTCGATTCATCTCCGAAAGGGGTTTTTCCTTGTCCATTTCCCCTGTTGTTTGAAAAACAAACGAAAGAGAGATCAACAATTAAAATCTTAATCAATTCTATTGTCATAAATGATGGTTAAAGAAGAACGTGGTATACAGAAATCGAGGTCTTTCCATTTTCGCAAAATGTTTCTCGTTCGCGAGAATTCAAGTAATGGACGAGAATCCATTGATGAGATATCACAAAGTAGGAGTCAAGGTTCAATATCAGAAGTTCAACAAATTGGTAGTGTTTTAGATAGTTCCATAGAAGTAGGCCCTGATTGTCGATTACAAAACGACGAAGCTACATCAGAGATTCCCAAAAAAGAAAGACATGTTTCAGGTACATATTCAATCATTCATTCATGAAAACCATTACAGCTATCATTTCATTCATATTTTGCTATACTTCCTTTTTATGCCAAATCTTTTGTTTTTGTATAGATATAGAATTGATGAAGGAAAGATTTGCTAAGCTGCTTTTAGGTGAAGATATGTCGGGTGGTGGGAAGGGTGTTTCTTCAGCTCTGGCACTTTCGAACGCCATCACAAATCTTGCCGGTAAGCCTGATCTGAGGTGTAAATGAGTCCAGTAGTGTCACATAAAAAAAAGGCAAAATTGCAAAAATCGTCTCAAACTATTCAATTTGGCGAATTTCGTCCCGTAATTTAATATTTTTTTGGAATATCATCCCACCGTTAATTATAGGGTGGAAATTGCGTATTTGCCGTTGAATTATCACATGGCTGCTTACGTGTCATGACGTGGTAAATTTTAACATGAATAATTATATAGTATTGCAGAATTCGTCCCAAACTAATTACAAGATTGAGCCGTCATTTCAATTAAATTAGAAATATAATATTGGGACTAAATTCATACAAAATGATAAATTATGGAACGAAATTGGACGAGTTGATATATTTTAGGACGAAAAATCAAAATTAGTAAGTTTGGGACGATATTTGAAACAAATATTTAATTGCGGGACGAAATTCGGTGAGGTAATATAGTTTGAGACGAAAATCCAAAATCATTAATTAGTTTGTGACGTTTTCTGCAATTTTACCTTAAGGGTATATAATATTTGTTTGATCAAATTCTTGCAGCTTCTGTATTTGGAGAACAATCAAAGTTAGAGCCAATGTCTCCAGAAAGGAAAGCAAGATGGAAAAAGGAAATTGACTGGCTTTTATCAGTTACAGATTACATAGTTGAATTAGTTCCTTCTGTACAAAAATCAAAGGATGGAACCGACATGGAGGTAAAACGACATTTTTCGCGAAATATCAGTTAAATAATTTACATAACGAAAACTACATAATTTTTGGGTTTTGATAGATAATGGTGACACAACAAAGAAGAGACCTTCTTTTGAACATACCAGCTTTACGTAAACTTGACGCGATGCTCATTGTAAGAATCTGCTTATTACTTTTACGGAATGTAATAGCATTTTTTTTTTCCGATGTATGATTTCATATGAAATTGTAATGAACAGAGTGTCCTAGACAAATTTGTAGAGCAAGATGAGTTCTGGTACGTATCAAAAGATGCGGATGAATCTGAACAAGGGATTCAAAGAAATGGGAAATGGTGGTTACCTACTGTAAAGGTTCCTCCAAACGGATTATCAGAAGTAACACGGCAATTTCTGCAAAAGCAAAAGGAAGCAGTAAATCAAGTATTGAAAGCATCCATGGCGATAAACGCTCAAATACTCTCAGATATGGAAATTCCGGATAACTATATAGAATCCCTCCCCAAGGTACGAAAAAAGGGCGCAGTTTTCTCTTCTCTTAAAGAAAAACTAATTCAAGCTTTATGATTTTGTGTTCTTGTAGAATGGTAGATCAAGCTTGGGAGAAACAATCTATAAAAACATAACTGTTGAGTTCTTTGATCCTCAACAATTTCTTTCAACCATGGACATGTCATCGGAGCACAAAGTTCTCGACCTCAAGAACAGAATTGAAGCATCTATTGTGATATGGAAACGTAAAATGAACCACAAGGATAGTAAATCCGGTTGGGGTTCAGCCGTGAGTTTGGAAAAACGAGAGCTTTTTGAAGAACGAGCAGAAACAATATTACTCCTACTCAAACACCAATTTCCAGGAATCCCTCAATCCTCACTTGACATAAGCAAAATCGAATACAACCTAGTATGTAACAAACAAGCAAGTTTCAGGCTATTTTTGGTTCTTAGATTTTAGTGAGCGAAAGGCTAAGAAAAATGTTTTTCATGCAGAATATTTTCCTTATTGTTTTACTCACTTAAATCCAGGAACTAGACGTAGCCTTACTAATATGTTCTTTTTTGATAAAAATATGTTTTTACTTCCAAAGTCTTTCCTTCTTGTTCTTCTAGGATGTAGGATTGTCGATCCTGGAGAGCTATTCGAGGGTACTAGAAAGCTTGGCCAATACCGTAATGTCTAGAATCGATGATGTTTTATATGCCGATTCTTTAGCTCAAGATCCATCACTTGCAGAGTGTACATGGAAGCAGCACCCTACGGATACCACAAAAACGCCAAGAATGAGCTTTTCGAGCCCTGAAGATGAGCATGAACAATTGAGCTCTGCTGCAGAGACACCAACTTCGATGACATTGTCTGATTTCATGGGATGGAACATGGAGCCTTCGGAGACAGAAATCAAGAAAAATCATTCAGTAGGGAATTTGGAGTGTTTTAATAAAGATGAAGAGGATAAGATTATGATGATCAAACCTATTCAGGCGAAATAAATATAGTAGATTGATAAGCTTGAATTGAGTGGTTTGAGCTTGACATTAAAAGACAGATAGTAGATCGATCGGTACAGACGAAGAATGAAACAATAAGGTATATAATTAGGAGAGATTTAATGTATATTGGGTCAGAGGAGTTAGATTATATATGATTGTTCTTCCTTCCAGTTGTGGATAGGGAAGTAGGATTCGACCCGGTGGGGTTGATCGGAATAACATGCATTCCCTCTGCATTTGTGTAATTGTGGTTATTTAACATTTCTTTTTAGTTCTTTGACAAAATGACTACCTCATATTCTGGGGGAAATATGAGAGAACGGACATGTATATTGTTATTGTTGGGCGTGATATTGTATAGAGGTAGGTTTCTTAGTAGAAACTTGTATTTTGATTTGGTTTAGTGTGTGTTCTGTCTTTTGGTTTGATATTTTAAGACTTCTTTGGATATTCCTCTGAAAAAATTAGAAGTTGGATCTCGACTGAAAACTTCGTACGTAAAATATTAAAAATAGTGAAATCTAAAAATGTGAATTGTGATATGAACATAGTTTGAATATTGAAATTTAAAGATGACAAGTAGGTGTGAGTATTGTATCATATCAAGTTTGCTGAGAGCTTTTATATTAAAAATGTCGCCTTTGTTTCTGAGCAAAGGCAAGATAAGAGGAAGTCATATTACTACGCGACTTGATTCTAAAGCACTGAATACCCTTTGTTTGATATATCTGCATTATTTTGCAACACAATTCTGAAGTTATAAATATCCATCCTACAAAATTTCGTAAGATCCCAAAGTTGCCGACCAATCTTCACCGCAACTACATAAAACATAAGCAAGAATTGAATAGCGAACCTGCAACTGAATGAGGAGATCTATGATCAATCCTCAATTCAGGCGGACGTCACATAAAAGTTTCAACAATAGTATTACTTCTGAAGCTCGAGAAGGTCAGTAAAGAGCGAAACCATAATGCTATTCATCAGTGGACTTGCCTCCAAGATGCATCATAAAGGCATTGAGATGCCTGCAACATTAAAAAAATGGAAGCATTATACTATGTATTTAAACGCATTAGATGTAGGAAAATGCAACAAATCATCTAAGCATGAATAAAGATGTGATAAGATCTCTTAATGGACTCAAGATGAAGACATGACTTTACTCGCAAGTTAATAGTTTCTCTTGAGAATTCTACTGATTTTCAATAATGTAGAAACTCTCCTTTACTTGTGATGCAGCAAAAATGAATATGTTTTTCTAATTGCGGTCCTATCAAACAAGGACATTGCAATAATGTGAATAAAGTAAAATGCAACCATTTACTTCTTAAATTAAGCTTCAACATGTTAAAATATTCACCCTGGGAAGAGAGAGAAGAGTCAGCACTAAACAGGTCTCTAGTCTCTATAGCAGGTTGCATTCCCACCCCACTCAAGTGCGGCTGATGTCTACAACAATATTGATATTCAAAATGTTTCAGAGCTTGAGAAAGGAAAAAAAAATTGAAAAACCAATCCACCAGAACTTAATCCCCATCTATTTCATATACTCCACAAACACAACGGGAGGATGACTGCATCATTGAGCTTAGCAAAAAATAAGGGATAAAAGTTCCAATTTTCAAATAACATGTATGGAGTTGCTTCGTTACTATCTTATGAATAGAAGACGAAACAAGACAAACCTAATCGTGACAGCAAAGGTGTTAGAAGTTAATAAGCTAATGATTTCAGCATAGGCTATTCTAATGCTCCAGAAAATCTTGAAGGATCACAGGAGAGCATGGAACTGGGGCTTATTGCTCACATAAAATCTTTTATCAGTGGTGGCCCTAGATAAAAATCATTGTGATATTTTTGAAAACTGAGAGAATGAAGAAATTCAATACAAAATTGCCACAACCGGAAGTATTAAAAGGTAAGTTCTTTATTCTTCTAGCATTATATGAAATATGGGCATCCGAGCTCCAGCAGTTACATCAACAGACAACAATGATCTTTTCATTGGTTGTCACCTCTACAAAAACCAAAGAAGGTGAACATGCAGACCAATTGTAACTATCACAGAGAGCATTATAAGCACATGTAAAACTCCATATAATGGTCTCTTGAAACTCAAGTTTATTCTGGCGACCCACAAATGTTGCCAGTGTCCAATAGCCAGAATGTTTATTATGTGAAGTCTCACTCTTACCCAAATTAGCTTTGCCCTTCATTAAAGTGTCACTGCACGTTCACCTAACCACTGGAGTGGCACATTTCTATACCAATTATCTAGCCGAAATCTCGAGGTCTAAGATGAGAAGCCTCTGAGCCATGGACTATCTTGGCTATGGCAACAATTCCCTTCATGGTGAAGGGGCCCTGTGTGTGGTTGGCGCTTGGGATGTTGAAGATTTGGGTTACACAGTAGCTATCATATGTAGCCTTTAGCACAATAAATGCCAGGTCCCCAAATTGGTATCACAACCAAAGTTACAGGCCCAGCCCGACTCTCAATGGCAGTTGACGGGTAGGGGTTCGTAGTGTTGTATATGTCAACAATTTCCCTCATGGAGGAGGGGCCTTGAGTGTGGGTGGCGCTTGGGATGCTGTGTAGTTTAAATATTTGGGTTTTATCATTGGTATTATCAAAAACTATTTGCACAGCTGCATACTTTTTATCCTACAATTGGTATCAGAATCAATGTCACAGGTGGGAGGGGATTTGTTGGCATGGGTATATGACAACAATCGCCCTCGAGGAGGAGGGGCCCAAACGAAGAGTCTATACATGGCTCTCGGTTTGTTGTGTAGTTTAAAGATTCGGACTGTACCACTGTTATTAGCTATAGCTTTTAGCGCAACAGCAGTGCTGAATCCTACAAATCTGGGATTTGAACATTCCTTTGCAGTATGAACTTCAGTCCAGGCACACAAAGGGTACTTAAATCATCCCATGAACAGTTAATAAGTATTATCATAGTAGTGATCATCAGTTTCATGGGAGGAAGAAACAAAAACCTTAATCAGGTCAGTAAATAAGTAATGAAAAAAGAATTATAAACTCCTATGTTCACATAGGTTTTTTCAGTTTTGCCTTAATTACCAGCTCCATGTTACATGTAATTCCACCATTTCAAAAGCGCTAGAGTAAATTACAAAATATTATAACACTATGAAAGAATTTTGCACACCTTGAGGCACTAAACCCCAAGCCCCCGATTCCACCGACAACTTTGACGTTAACCGAGCCGACGCAATTGCACTGTGCAACGGCAGCATCGTCTCCAAACCGCTTAATTCCACCGGTAATCTATTACACACACAAACATTACATAAAACTTGAGAAGAAAAGGAAAAATAATCCGCATATATTGTGTATAGTGCACTGGTTTGATGAAAATTTCGTTTCAAACCTTGAGATGAAGGAGGACACGCGTCTATTAACGGTGGAGTTAAGGAGAGAAGAAACGTTGGATGAAACCGAAGCATTTTTGCTGTTGAGCTTGACCGCAAGAGGTTGTAATCGAGACGATAATCTGGAGATGATTCTGAAAGACGCCATTGTTTGTTGTGCAACAAGTAGAAAAGAGGCTGTGTGCTGTAGTGAGATGGTTTACCATTGACTAAGCAGCAAAAAACGACGACGCATGGTGGAGCTCCAAAATCCAAACTCCTCCGCCCTATATTTTGTTTTCGCAGTGGACTGACAGAAATGCCCCCCAATCATTATTGATTTTACACGTAGCTGTTAAAGGGCTCGTGATTAAAGTCGTTATACCAATAAATTTTCAAAGAAAACTAAAAGTGATAATCCGGTGAAAATTATGTGACAAATCATCCCCGTAGTAATCACATTATACATAATTGCCATTTTTTCTAAGAAATTACATTGTAAGTAAGTTTGTAGTGACAGTAAAGTGAAATATATTCACATACTTAGATTTAATTAGAGAAAAAAAAAAACAATATTGACTCATAATAGTCAATTTGAGGGTTAATATTTTGGTATTCATCAAAGACAAATATTTATAAATAATCACATTCAATTTTCACAAAGGGCCAATGTAAAATGTTTAAAAAATCCATATTAGTTCGGTCCAAACCCACAAATCGTATAATTTCATATTGGTTCGGTTCTTCATCTCATCCAATGAGATCTACGAAAGTTGTAGTTCCATATTGGTTCGATTCCTCAACTCACAGCCTATTGTTCCCTTTGACTCAGGCCAGGTATCTTTAAGTCGGGCAATAGCCATAACAGCTTCGGATGAGATAAACCCAAACCCCTCCGAGTTGAAATATGGGTTTCAAATGAGAGGATCAACACATTCATAAAACTTCTACGGTACAAGGTCTACAAATATGCACAACTGTACATGTAACCAAATTGCGATTGTGAATTGTGATGGACTTGATATGATATGATACATCCACAGCTCTCAAGAAAATAGGTCTTCCAATGTTAGCTTCTTTAAATCTGCAAAACATTTTTCAGTAATGTACACGGTTAAGCCAGAACCCCAATACATTATATCAATCTACGACTTCTTTCAATTCTTGGTATGGCTTCCAAATGCTTAACAGTGTCTACAACTCTTTGAATCTTCATTGACAAGGACTGGTTGTGCTCTTCAATGTGTTCAAGAACCACATGCAGCTGTCTCTTGTGATTAGCAGCTTGCCTTTCAAAAGTCTCAGCTCGGTTTTTTGCAAGTGCCAGTTGTAAGGACAGCTCCCGAATTTTTTCAATCTTCTCATGTTCGCTCTACACAAACAGATATAATATCAAGGGTGTGATTTTTTAAGAAAAATGACAGAGAAGATGACAAGGAAAATAGACCTTATAGAGTATATAAATCAACGGCATATATTTCATAACTACCAAATAACACAAACTTGAATCGACATCATTGATTTAGGCATACCATCCAAGAGTATATTAAACTTTTTGATAACATATTTAATAGTCTAATGGCATTTCAGTTCATATAGAAAAGGATTGCCTAAAGTTTTACTATTGACATAATGAATCCCATATTTTCAGTTTAAATAAAGCAGGAATTACCAACAAGTGATTGGTCTAGTGGAAGGGATTAGTCACTCAGGTTCGAATCCCTGTTGGGAGAGGTACCCACTTAATGTGCTCAACCCGCCTCGAAAGGGGTTAAACCCTTGGGAAACCAAAAAAAAAAAAAACCAAGAATCTTCCCTTTAACATATAGTGGCACAAGGCATATAATAACATCACATGCATTAGCACATTCTTTAAGTAGTAGAATCATGGAAAACTGAAAACAGAATCGCAAATGATCTTTTTACTAAATAAAAGCAATAAATGATATTTTTTAATGAAGGAAGTATAGTATGCTTATTAGTAGACAAAAGATATCAAATAACCAAAATTGGTAGCTACATCTCCAAAATAAAACCAAATTATGATGGAAAGGAAAACTTCAGGGGCATTATATATGATCAAGTTTTCCTCAAAAACGAAAAGATCTAGTTAAAGATGTGATTCGCTTCCTAGTCACACGGATAGGTTCACTCTTAGTTACATGAAAAATCAATGTATAGAGCTCATATGCAGTTGATTGAGAGATGTATATGTCCATGCACAATTATTACAAGATTTCGCAACCAGATATGATTTTTTTCCAGATTCTAACTTAGTTAAAAAACACTTGAAGATGTAAACGTGTTCTATTTTTAAATTATACTTCAGCTTATTATGAAGTATGAGTCAAGGGATACTCACCAGTGATTCCAACCCACCACCATTTCCATATGTGTTTGCCGCTAAAATTGCTTGACCAGATTTCATCGAGGGCTTTGTATACGGTGGGGCCATTTCATGATTATGCTCCTTTACATATCTATAAACCTTCCATTTACCATTATCATCACAAGAAAAAGATATCATTGCTTTGCATCCTGTTCTTGTATCCGGCTTTTTACAACCAAAACCTTTATCTGATCTGCCTTCATCCTTAACCCCTTCCTTTGAACAACAATAAGTTTTCGATTTAACCCTTTTGGTCCCCCTGAAGTATTTTTGTTTCCCCCTTCGGACAATAAAACCCATGGCTTGTGCATAATCACAGTATAACATGTAAGCCTCCTCCTCACTGTGCATAGCTTGCTCCAACAATTTTGTTTCTAGCTCATGAACATAAGCTTCACCTTGCCCTTCATTCACATCGACCACTTCTCCACCTGAACGTAGACGCACTGTTCCTCCTACTTCTTCATCACTATCTCCGGAAACAGGTTCACGGGGTTCAAGGTTGACTCCACAAGTTTCCATTCTGTGTCAACTATAACAAACCAAGTTGTCAATAAATCAAGCAAAAATGCTTTTATTGAAATTCAATAATATCAGAGAAATTTGTCGAAATTAAACTTAAATCAGAACCATGCCACTAACACCTGGATTGTGCAGGAGGTGCTCATTAGAGTAGATTAAAATTCCAGTAACACATTATAAAACCTAAAACAGCACAATTGGTTGGGAGGTTTAGACTAATAATGTAGGGCTAGAACGACTACCATCATAATCTAAGCCCAATTGTTATAAAAATTATTTTAAATCTGAAAAACTTGATATTTTCCCCAATCAACGATCTGATATTTACCACTCATCAAAGCACAATATATATGTATATATAGATAGAGAGAGAGAGAAGCAGTTTAGAGAGAGAAAAAGAGAGGATTAACCTGTAAAGTAGAGGAATTTGACTTGCGATGGACACGACGGCGGCGGCGGCGGCGGATTTAGAGAAGCAGTTCTTTCCGATGTGAGGTGGCGTATTTCTTCTGATTTTCGCAGACAACAACAACAGGTGGACTATGTAGACCGATACTATGCGATTAGCTCTGCTCTGATTGAGATTTCATGTTTTCTTTTTTTTCTTTGTATATTGTAAATTTTTTTAAGGGAAATTGGGCTAAATGCCATCACCAAATAGTGAAATTAGAAAAATGCCACCGTCTTTTTTTCTTTTTTTTTTTCTTTTTCTTAATCAATAATTTTTGTTAAAAAGGCGATTAGAACTTATACAAATTGCAAAATACACCCTCTATTCTTTTATTATTATTGATTTTTACACTACTTAACATATTTCAAAAAAAAAAAAAAAAAAAATCATTCTTCTCTCTCTCACAACACAGATCGCGAACTCAGCGAGGGAATTGTTAAAATGCCCTTACAGCTTTGTTAAATAGGATAAATGCCATTAAAAAAATTAAAATTGTAAGAATGCCATCGGTTTAATTAGGATACATAATTAACTTAATTAAATCTCCTTAATTAAACAACAATCTAAACAAATACCCCAATACTTCCAAAAATTAAAATCAAACCCCAAATCAAACTTTCAGAACAAATTTTTCTTCCCGTCCACAAAACCCTATCAAATTTCTCTCCCAAAATTTTAAATTTTCACACACATTCCCTCAAATCAAAGAGAGAAAGGAAGAACAAGAACATATAAGGTTAGTATTTGCAATTTGATTTAATTTTGAAGTGATTTTTTGGGTGTTTTACGGGCAAAAAGCGAAAAAAAAAATTGCTGATACATTTCGCATATAAATCTCACCGCGGTGAGTTTATATACTCACCGCGGTGAGTTTATATACTCACCGCGGTGAGACATACCCTCACCGCGGTGTGTGTATGTCTCACCGCGGTGAGATTTGTTGCCCCTATACACTCCAGTCTCCGGATACTGGGACCAAGCTCCAGTCTCCAGTCTCCGGAGACTGGAGACTAAACTCCAGTCTCCAGTCTCCAGTCTTCAATTGGAGTCTCCGGAGACTAGAGTTTGGTCTTCAATGTGTCCATTCATACTGGCGACTGGAGTTTGGTATGACAAACGTCAAAAATAAAAATAATATATATTTGGTTAAATTTTAAATGCTTTTTGTATTAAGATAATTTGTGAGTTAATTTTAGTTATTTACTTGTAGGAATGGACAAAATTATACTTTATATTTGGTATGGTGGTGAATTTAAACCCGATGCGCATGGAAAATTGGAATATCGTGATTATAGTAAATTTGGTCATAGTAAATGTGTGGAAACATTCTTGGTGGATAGGACAATTTCGTTTGGGGAACTAGTTGACAAAATATGCAAAAAGTTTCATTTAGATCGGCATGTGAATAATGTTGAGATATATCGCCAATGTGGTGCGGCAGCTGGGTACAAGGTAGTGATTATATCAGATGAATCTCACTGGGAGATAACAAAGTACCATGTCCGAAATTTGGATGAATATAATTTGTACGTGATTTGGGATCCGAGAATAGAAGAAACTCTAATGATAGAAGCTCCAAGTATAGAAGAAACTCCAAGGATAGAAGAAACTCCGATGAGAGAGACGACTGTGAGGAAACTTATAGTTCGGGCTAAAAGAAGAAATATATATGACCGAGCTAGTTTCAATCGTAACTTTGATGGATGTGTGATGGAAGGATCAAGTCCATGTGATGATACTAATAATGCAATTGAAACGATCATTGGCTCAAATCCAACATTATCTCCAGTTCAGGAAGATGAACATAGCCCCTGGACGCTCGATCCTAATCGTCGCACTCCTGAACTTATTCCTTGTGCCATAGAATACAATGACAATGAAGGTGGTGATGCAAGTGGTGATGCAGGTTATGATATAGGTGATGCAGGTTATGATATAGGTGATGATGAACGTGGTGATATAGGTCCTGATGTAGGTGGTGATGCAGGTTATGATATAGGTGGTGATGAATGTGGTGATATAGGTCCTGATGTAGGTGGTGATGAATGTGGAGATAGAGGTCCTGATGTAGGTGGTGATGAACATGGTTATGATCATCATCCAAATTATGACGAGCCACCTAGTGTTTATGGTCAAGCGCCAGAATTTTACGAACCATCTAGTCATGGATCAAATTCCAATGAGGGGAGGAATGATGGATCGGGTTGGACAATTGGCCAGCAGTTTAAGAACAAAGAAGATTTTGATGAAAAAATTGGCAAACTTGCTAGAGATAACCATTTTCATTTAAAGGTGGAAAAGTCTGACCCGAAAAGGAAGATAGTCCGGTGTTTGACAGATAATTGTCCATGGCGACTATATGCGAAGAAGGATAAGTATGGTGTTGAATTTATTATTGCGTCATATTATAATATTCACACTTGTGGACTAATGGACAGAGGTGCCAATCATAGACAAGTATCGGCTAGATACATTGGTAACCGGACGAAGGGACTATTCTTGAATTCCACGAATCCTCCAAAACCTGAAGCACTGATAAATTTCATGCGTGAGGAAGAAGGTCTTTGCATTAACTACGATAAAGCTTATAGGGGGAAAAATTTTGCTCAAGATTTTGTTAGGGGTACTTTCGAAGAAATTTTTTCCAAGCTTCCCTCCTATGCTTACATGATTGAGCAAATGAATCCTGGCACGGTAACTCGCATCCATACAGACTCAGAAAATAAATTTAAATATTTCTTCATGGCTTTAGGAGCGGTTATTAGAGGATTTCGTCACGTAAGAGATATCATTGTAATTGATGCAACATTTATGGAAAATAAATATAAAGGAACAGTTCTAATTGCAAGTGCGCCGGACGGTGACCGTCGTTGTTACCCGATTGCATGGGGGGTAGCTGATGCCGAGAACAAAGCGAGTTGTATTTGGTTCCTTGAGCAGTTGAGAAATATCATACCAGACAGTGAAGATCTCGTTATTGTTTCGGATAGGGGCACAGCGATTATACCCGCGGTTGAGACTGTTTACCCTTTAGCGGACCATGGCTTTTGTTATTGGCACCTCAAGGAAAACTTGGAAAGAAATTATCCTAATGCGGGTGTAACCGGATATTTTTATAAAGCTGCTACCGCTTACAATAAGTTTGAGTTCGAAAAATACTTTGGTTACTTGAAAGCTAAGAAGCCAGAAATTGCAGATTGGCTAGAGAAATTGCAGTTTTCTAAATGGGCAAGGGCCCACTTTCGGGTCAACAGATATGAGGTCATAACGTCTAACAACGTCGAGGTCCTTAATAGTGTAATCAAAGAGCCAAAAAGTCATCCTATATGTTCTCTGCTCAATTTTATTATTGATATGATGGGAAGGTGGTTTCAAGTGCGCCGTAAGGAGGCTTTCGACTGTGGTGATTTATTTATCCATTCGAAGGAGGAAGAGCTACGCAAGCGATTTGATATGGCAGGCAGGTGGTCTAAATGTCCATTGGGGTGTTCAATTTGGAAAGTGGAATCTACTGAATGGTCTGGAATTGTGGATTTAGATCAAAGAAAGTGTTCTTGCGGCGTCTTTCAAATTGATCAAGTACCGTGCGTGCATGCAGTTGCAGCTGCAATGGGCGAGAGGCCAAGAGATGCTGGCTCGTATGTGTACAATCTTACTTCCCATTACTTCAAAACCAACTCCATGCGTCAAGCTTATTTTGAACTCATACAACCCGTTCCATCTGAGGACCAATGGACCATTCGTGAGGATGTCAAGGCGAGAGTAGTGTTACCTCCAGAGAAGAAACGAACTCCTGGAAGGCCGAGATCGTCACGTTATGTTTCTCGGCTTGAAAATTTGAGGAAAAAATACAAGTGCTCGATATGTCATGCTACCGGTCACAACATTGCTAAATGTTCTCAACGTTTTCAAAATTCGAGTAATAATGAAAGTCAATCTTAGTGCTCGATTTGTCATGCTACCGATCACATATTTATTGTAATAATTGAATTTGAGTGAACAACAGTTATTAACATATATTTGTTCTCCTATATTTATTTATTGTATAATAATATGTATTTATTTATTGTATAATAATATGTATTGAAAAAATATATACACAAAATTTCCAAGAGTCCAATTGAATTGGACTCTCTGCCTAAAACTCACCGCGGTGAGTTTAATACACCGCGGTGAAATTTAAACTCACCGCGGTGAGCATTAAACTCACCGCGGTGAGTTTTAGGCAGAGAGTTCAATTGAACTCTCTGCCTAAAACTCACCGCGGTGAGTTTAATGCTCACCGCGGTGAGTAATCCAGACTGGAGACTGGAGTTTGATCCAGTCTCCAGTCTCCACGCTTGGAGACTGGAATTTGATCCAGTCTCCAAACTCCAGTCTCCAACTTAGTACATATTGATCGATTTTTTAAAATTTCGACAATTTATGAACCGAAATGAGAAGTAACACTTACGGTAACATTATATCTTACGTAAAGCACAACTTAGTACAGATTGATCGATTTTATAAGATTTGAACCGAAATGAGAAGTAACACTTACGTAATATAACAACTTAGTAAATTTTGATCACAAATTTGATCCAGTCTCCAGTCTCCAAGTCTCCAAACTCCAGTCTCCAGTCTCCAAGTGTAGTCTCCAAGCATGGAGACTGGAGTTTGATCCAGTCTCCAGTCTCCAGTCTCCAGACTCCAACTTAGTACATATTGATCGATTTTATAAGATTTCGACAATTTATGAACCGAAAGGAGAAGTAACACTTACGGTAACATTATATCTTACGTTATATAACAACTTAGTACATATTGATCGATTTTATAAGATTTCGACAATTTATGAACCGAAAGGAGAAGTAACACTTACGGTAACATTATATCTTACGTAAAGCACAACTTAGTACAGATTGATCGATTTTATAAGATTTGAACCGAAAGGAGAAGTAACACTTACGTAATATAACAACTTAGTACATTTTGATCACAAATTTACCCTAACCCTAAACTAACCCTAATTTACCCTAACCCTAAACTAACCCTTATTTAACCCTAACCCTAAACTAACCCTAATCTAACCCTAACCCTAATCCTAAACTAACCCTAATCTTACGTAAATCACAATTTCGTACATATTGATCGATTTTTTGATATTTGTACAATTTTTGGTTAGATTTGTCAATTTTCTAGAAATTGCAATTTGACCCCCATATTTTCAAAAAATAGTTAAATTGACCCAATATTTATAGAAATTGCAACTTAACCCCAAAAATATGTTATTTTTGATATTTGTACAATTTTTGGTTAGATTTGTCATTTTTGTAGAAATTGCAATTTAACCCCTACACCTTACACCAACCTCACCGCGGTGAGGCGCGGTGAGATTAATATCTCACCGCGGTGAGTTTACACCTCACCGCGGTGAGGGCTGCCCATCTATAAATAGATGGGCAGCACACTCACGCACACACTCTCACACATTCCAGCACACTCACGCCAAATTTCCTCACAAACACTCACGCACTCACGCAATCAAATTTCCTCCCAAATTCTTCATAAAATCCACCAATTCTTCTTTCAATTGTCCCTCCTAACTCACTAAAATACTCACCTACACACCCATTCAAATTTTCAAGTCAAAATTCTCACACAATTCTTCTCTCAAACATTGCACACAAGGTGTTTGTAAAATTGCTTGTGAGAAAAATTCTTCTTTATTTTGTGCAATTGATTGTGGTTTTCCAAGTATATTCAAAATATGGCGAGAATGAGGGGCAAAGGAACGCAGGGTGGATCTTCTAGGGGTGATGATAGCTCGAGTACACCGAAAAAAAGGAGTCGAAAAGATAAAGGAAAAAAAGTCATCGAGGTGGACTTTGATAGCTCCAAATTTGTATCCCCAAAAGCTTCGAGTCAATACACTGAAGACTTGAAGATGAGATTCATTCATGAGAGATTTCTCACGTACGAAAAAGAAGCGTACCCGGTATTGTATGATAGAATCGAGGAAAGAGGTTGGAGTCATTTTCTTGCTAGGCCAAAACGTGATCAATTTTTCGGCGATGTTGTACGCGAGTTCTACGCCAATGCTTGGTGTGAAAAGGCCGATAGTGTCGCTTGGGTTAGGGGAATCGAGGTACCCTTTGACCCGGAGACAATCAATGCCTACTATCAAATTCAGTGGCCCGCAAATCAATGGGATGATTCTATTCATGAAGATTTACGAGAAATGAAGGATTACATTACTATCGAGGGCACAAGTCTAGTGGGTCAAATTCCTCAAAACCGGTTAACACAAGAGGCCAAAGCTTGGTCATTGATTATGTGTTCTCACATCGCTCCAACCACGTACAATACAATGTACGGTAATGATCGTATCCGTCTGCTTTTTAAACTCACTGCCGGAAGAAAATTTAACCTTGGGAAAGTTATTCACGAGTGGCTTATGAAGACCATTACCCGATCAACACCGAACTTGAAGAGTTTCATCTTCCCTTACCTCATTAATGGGTTGTGTTTGAATGCCGGAGTCGAAATCACGGATGCTCGCGATTCAATCAAGTTGGCCAACCCGATCAACACTAATTCAATTTGCATGACTTTGAATTTGAATTATGTGAGTGAAAGAACCGGCCATACTTATACTTATTCGGAGAACCCTCAAGCCGAGCAAGTTCAAGTCCCACAACGGGGAAGGGTTCCCCGTGGACAACAGTTGATATTCAACGAGGTGGCAACCCTTCAAAGAACAATGAATGACAACTTCAATACCTTGGCGGAGTACATGTCAAACGCATTGGGTACCCTCGCTGATCGGCAGGACTATTTCTTTCGGAATGTAGGCACAAATCCTCCCACCCTTCCTCCGCGTCCCATCTTTCACCTGCCCACGCACAATGTCGATGAAATGCATATTGATGAGGAGCAGGATGAGGATAGGAACCAGTAATTGTTATTTTTACTTTTTTTGCATTGGACAATATTATTTTCATTTTGGTAAATTGTGTTGGTAAATTGTGTTGATGAATTGCGTGATGAATTGTGTTAATTGAATTGTGTTGATGACTTGCGTTGATGAATTCCAGGCCAAATGAATGGTGTTGATGAATTGTTTTGATGAATTGTTTTGATGAATTGTGTTGATGAATTGTTTTGATGAATTGTGTTGATGAATTGTTTTGATGAATTGTGTTGATGAATTGTTTTGATGAATTGTGTTGATGATATTGCATTTTGACCCCGTATTTTTAAAAAAATCACACTAATAAAAATAAACCATACAATAATAATCAAATATTATATGAATACATTAAATATTACAAAAATTATTTTGAAGACCTCGTCTTCCTATCATTAGGGGCAAAGGGAGTTCTTAGATGTTTACTAGGCCGGATAGTCCTTTTTTCTCTTTCTGTTACATTCACATCATGCGTATTTTTCGACCTTCTCCTTACACTCGGGCCCACTTGATCATGCGTTTGATCATGATCGAAATTCTCTTCCGCAGTATTAACCTGAAAAACGCGTATATTAAGAATTCATATCAAACATCACATATTAACTTATTCAATCATTTATTTAAAAAGAATTAAAACAATCTACCTCATTAACGGGTTCTTCGTTTTCCCCTTCTTCTTCTTCTTCCTCTTCCTCTTCCACTTCCTCTTCCTCTTCCTCTTCCGCTTCCTCTTCCTCACTTTCCCCTTGCCCATTCCCCTCCTCCTCGTTCTCCTCCATATCAATCTCTTGCCCATTCCCCTCCTCGTTCTCCTCCATATCAATCCCTCTGTTTTGGAGGCCCTTCAACATCAAACTTTCAAGGCGAGCCATGGTTACACTAAGTTGCTGCTTCGTCTCCGAGATTTGTCCAAGGAACCTACGCTCCATCTCCACGCGTTCCTGTCGAAGCCTATGCTCCATCTGGACTTGATCATGTCGAAGCCTCTGCTCCATCTGGTGTAACTCTGTCAACCAGTCTCCAGGTATTTCTTGATTACTTTGACGCGGTTGAGATTGGGAAGTGGAGGCATCATGGTCTCTTCTTGGTAGACGTTGGCGTTTCGAGCCGACAACTCGGCGTACATGTGCGTCTTCATAGTGGGGTGGCCGGTTAACGCCGTCGGGATGTTCCTCTTCGTCCCGAATAATACAGTAATTATCGCCTAAAGAGAGGGTTAGGCGACAATATGTTGAAAATCGCCTATCGGAACTAATATCATCAACCCACAGTCTTGTAACCGTATAATAATCAGTCTGAGACTCCACTTCATCCGGCATTAGTCGCGGGATCACAATCTAAAATAATTAACAACACACAAATTATTTATTTAAAATATATACAAATATGTTCATGACATTATAAAAAAAATGAGTAATAATAAATATTAACATACCTTAACTTTACCAAGGAATTTGTCAATATTATCACAATTTGGAAAATTGGTGCTCCCAACCGTCCAACGTAACATTCTCGGATACGGATACGATTGAGTATTTTGAGCCATTTGACTTGAACAATTGGCCACTTCGGGCAAGCCTTCAATGCTTTCCAACATCCAAAACTACACAAAAATGGCCTAAATTTAAGAAAAAAATAAAATAAATAAAAACATATTCAAATCGAAAATTGAGTTGACAAAATACCAGTATAAGAAAAGGGCATCCATACGCATGCCATCTACGTTCAGTCTCTTGTTTCATCTGAGGAGCAGAGCCAAATCTCCCCAGTATATTACCTACCGTAGCTTCCCAAATTTCATTACCCCATCCATACCTTTCGCATATGTCCAGGTCATCACATACCTGTAATATAAGACAAATTTATATGGATAATTAGTTCTAAAAGTTGAAGCAAAATCAATATAAAAAATAACATTTGAATTTACTTACACTGAAAATTAAATCATCAACATCTTTATCACGTGTAGGCATCAACACCGCTGATATAACCCATACAAATAACAATTTCAGAATATCATCGTCGCGGTCATTCACAATCAATAATCTCCTTATTTCATCTACAACTTCCTCGACAGTTACCTTATCCGTCCCCCATCTTCCAAACCTTCTGTCTTTCAGGGTTGCACCTTCCGCAATATGTTGCGCATCCTCACAATTCTGTTCACAAAAGCGCAACCCCGACACAAGACTAAACTCCTCCGCCCCAAACCGTATTGGCTTTCCATTGATCAAAAACCAATACTCATATTTACTTTTTTTTGATCTTTCTCTCCGTTTACAAAGTCTAATCATCAAGTTATGTAACACGGCCCCCTTAAATTTCCCTTCCCCACTAAGCAACAAAAAATTCCCAATTTGGGGGTAGTTTTCCAACATCTCGATATGATGAGGTCGCATCAATTTTCGAATTGAATTAATTTCCGACCACATAGTATGTTGCGTGATTTTTCCTTGTACTACCACTTTATTATAGTGAAATGGAGGTAATCGTGGAAGGGTGTGCGTCGGTATTATGCCATATCCCTACAAAACAAATATGTCATTAAAACATAAATTTTGAATCAATTTCATTTTTAAATTCGATCACACAAGTTAACTGGAGTCTCCAGTTCAGTCTCCATAACTGGAGACTGGAGACTGTAGTCAGTCTCCAGTCTCCAGATACTGGAGACGTAGTAAAGCTCACCGCGGTGAGTTTGATGCTCACCGCGGTGAGTTTGATGCTCACCGCGGTGAGCTTTAAAACTCACCGCGGTGAGATTGGCTCACCGCGGTGTACCATGAAGACTGGGTTTCAGCCCTAACCTTGCGAAAAATTAAATTTTATCTTATAATTGAAAAAAAATTAAAAATTACCGTGTATGGGTGTGGTGCTTCAACTTCTAGGCTCATTTGGTCCCCTTCATTGTCATTGTTACTTCCCCTTGCCATTTTTAGTGAGAATTTATGAAAAAATTGAAGTTGGGGGAGAGCTGAGTTCGCGATCTGTGTTGTGAGAGAGAGAAGAATGATTTTTTTTTTTTTTTTTTTTGAAATATGTTAAGTAGTGTAAAAATCAATAATAATAAAAGAATAGAGGGTGTATTTTGCAATTTGTATAAGTTCTAATCGCCTTTTTAACAAAAATTATTGATTAAGAAAAAGAAAAAAAAAAAGAAAAAAAGACGGTGGCATTTTTCTAATTTCACTATTTGGTGATGGCATTTAGCCCAATTTCCCGAACTCAGCTCTCCCCCAACTTCAATTTTTTCATAAATTCTCACTAAAAATGGCAAGGGGAAGTAACAATGACAATGAAGGGGACCAAATGAGCCTAGAAGTTGAAGCACCACACCCATACACGGTAAGTTTTAATTTTTTTTCAATTATAAGATAAAATTTAATTTTTCGCAAGGTTAGGGCTGAAACCCAGTCTTCATGGTACACCGCGGTGAGCCAATCTCACCGCGGTGAAACTTAAAGCTCACCGCGGTGAGTTTTAAAGCTCACCGCGGTGAGTTTTAAAGCTCACCGCGGTGAGCATCAAACTCACCGCGGTGAGCATCAAACTCACCGCGGTGAGCTTTACTACGTCTCCAGTATCTGGAGACTGGAGACTGACTACAGTCTCCAGTCTCCAGTTATGGAGACTGAACTGGAGACTCCAGTTAACTTGTGTGATCGAATTTAAAAATGAAATTGATTCAAAATTTATGTTTTAATGACATATTTGTTTTGTAGGGATATGGCATAATACCGACGCACACCCTTCCACGATTACCTCCATTTCACTATAATAAAGTGGTAGTACAAGGAAAAATCACGCAACATACTATGTGGTCGGAAATTAATTCAATTCGAAAATTGATGCGACCTCATCATATCGAGATGTTGGAAAACTACCCCCAAATTGGGAATTTTTTGTTGCTTAGTGGGGAAGGGAAATTTAAGGGGGCCGTGTTACATAACTTGATGATTAGACTTTGTAAACGGAGAGAAAGATCAAAAAAAAGTAAATATGAGTATTGGTTTTTGATCAATGGAAAGCCAATACGGTTTGGGGCGGAGGAGTTTAGTCTTGTGTCGGGGTTGCGCTTTTGTGAACAGAATTGTGAGGATGCGCAACATATTGCGGAAGGTGCAACCCTGAAAGACAGAAGGTTTGGAAGATGGGGGACGGATAAGGTAACTGTCGAGGAAGTTGTAGATGAAATAAGGAGATTATTGATTGTGAATGACCGCGACGATGATATTCTGAAATTGTTATTTGTATGGGTTATATCAGCGGTGTTGATGCCTACACGTGATAAAGATGTTGATGATTTAATTTTCAGTGTAAGTAAATTCAAATGTTATTTTTTATATTGATTTTGCTTCAACTTTTAGAACTAATTATCCATATAAATTTGTCTTATATTACAGGTATGTGATGACCTGGACATATGCGAAAGGTATGGATGGGGTAATGAAATTTGGGAAGCTACGGTAGGTAATATACTGGGGAGATTTGGCTCTGCTCCTCAGATGAAACAAGAGACTGAACATAGATGGCATGCGTATGGATGCCCTTTTCTTATACTGGTATTTTGTCAACTCAATTTTCGATTTGAATATGTTTTTATTTATTTTATTTTTTTCTTAAATTTAGGCCATTTTTGTGTAGTTTTGGATGTTGGAAAGCATTGAAGGCTTGCCCGAAGTGGCCAATTGTTCAAGTCAAATGGCTCAAAATACTCAATCGTATCCGTATCCGAGAATGTTACGTTGGACGGTTGGGAGCACCAATTTTCCAAATTGTGATAATATTGACAAATTCCTTGGTAAAGTTAAGGTATGTTAATATTTATTATTACTCATTTTTTTTATAATGTCATGAACATATTTGTATATATTTTAAATAAATAATTTGTGTGTTGTTAATTATTTTAGATTGTGATCCCGCGACTAATGCCGGATGAAGTGGAGTCTCAGGCTGATTATTATACGGTTACAAGACTGTGGGTTGATGATATTAGTTCCGATAGGCGATTTTCAACATATTGTCGCCTAACCCTCTCTTTAGGCGATAATTACTGTATTATTCGGGACGAAGAGGAACATCCCGACGGCGTTAACCGGCCACCCCACTATGAAGACGCACATGTACGCCGAGTTGTCGGCTCGAAACGCCAACGTCTACCAAGAAGAGACCATGATGCCTCCACTTCCCAATCTCAACCGCGTCAAAGTAATCAAGAAATACCTGGAGACTGGTTGACAGAGTTACACCAGATGGAGCAGAGGCTTCGACATGATCAAGTCCAGATGGAGCATAGGCTTCGACAGGAACGCGTGGAGATGGAGCGTAGGTTCCTTGGACAAATCTCGGAGACGAAGCAGCAACTTAGTGTAACCATGGCTCGCCTTGAAAGTTTGATGTTGAAGGGCCTCCAAAACAGAGGGATTGATATGGAGGAGAACGAGGAGGGGAATGGGCAAGAGATTGATATGGAGGAGAACGAGGAGGAGGGGAATGGGCAAGGGGAAAGTGAGGAAGAGGAAGCGGAAGAGGAAGAGGAAGAGGAAGTGGAAGAGGAAGAGGAAGAAGAAGAAGAAGGGGAAAACGAAGAACCCGTTAATGAGGTAGATTGTTTTAATTCTTTTTAAATAAATGATTGAATAAGTTAATATGTGATGTTTGATATGAATTCTTAATATACGCGTTTTTCAGGTTAATACTGCGGAAGAGAATTTCGATCATGATCAAACGCATGATCAAGTGGGCCCGAGTGTAAGGAGAAGGTCGAAAAATACGCATGATGTGAATGTAACAGAAAGAGAAAAAAGGACTATCCGGCCTAGTAAACATCTAAGAACTCCCTTTGCCCCTAATGATAGGAAGACGAGGTCTTCAAAATAATTTTTGTAATATTTAATGTATTCATATAATATTTGATTATTATTGTATGGTTTATTTTTATTAGTGTGATTTTTTTAAAAATACGGGGTCAAAATGCAATATCATCAACACAATTCATCAAAACAATTCATCAACACAATTCATCAAAACAATTCATCAACACAATTCATCAAAACAATTCATCAACACAATTCATCAAAACAATTCATCAAAACAATTCATCAACACCATTCATTTGGCCTGGAATTCATCAACGCAAGTCATCAACACAATTCAATTAACACAATTCATCACGCAATTCATCAACACAATTTACCAACACAATTTACCAAAATGAAAATAATATTGTCCAATGCAAAAAAAGTAAAAATAACAATTACTGGTTCCTATCCTCATCCTGCTCCTCATCAATATGCATTTCATCGACATTGTGCGTGGGCAGGTGAAAGATGGGACGCGGAGGAAGGGTGGGAGGATTTGTGCCTACATTCCGAAAGAAATAGTCCTGCCGATCAGCGAGGGTACCCAATGCGTTTGACATGTACTCCGCCAAGGTATTGAAGTTGTCATTCATTGTTCTTTGAAGGGTTGCCACCTCGTTGAATATCAACTGTTGTCCACGGGGAACCCTTCCCCGTTGTGGGACTTGAACTTGCTCGGCTTGAGGGTTCTCCGAATAAGTATAAGTATGGCCGGTTCTTTCACTCACATAATTCAAATTCAAAGTCATGCAAATTGAATTAGTGTTGATCGGGTTGGCCAACTTGATTGAATCGCGAGCATCCGTGATTTCGACTCCGGCATTCAAACACAACCCATTAATGAGGTAAGGGAAGATGAAACTCTTCAAGTTCGGTGTTGATCGGGTAATGGTCTTCATAAGCCACTCGTGAATAACTTTCCCAAGGTTAAATTTTCTTCCGGCAGTGAGTTTAAAAAGCAGACGGATACGATCATTACCGTACATTGTATTGTACGTGGTTGGAGCGATGTGAGAACACATAATCAATGACCAAGCTTTGGCCTCTTGTGTTAACCGGTTTTGAGGAATTTGACCCACTAGACTTGTGCCCTCGATAGTAATGTAATCCTTCATTTCTCGTAAATCTTCATGAATAGAATCATCCCATTGATTTGCGGGCCACTGAATTTGATAGTAGGCATTGATTGTCTCCGGGTCAAAGGGTACCTCGATTCCCCTAACCCAAGCGACACTATCGGCCTTTTCACACCAAGCATTGGCGTAGAACTCGCGTACAACATCGCCGAAAAATTGATCACGTTTTGGCCTAGCAAGAAAATGACTCCAACCTCTTTCCTCGATTCTATCATACAATACCGGGTACGCTTCTTTTTCGTACGTGAGAAATCTCTCATGAATGAATCTCATCTTCAAGTCTTCAGTGTATTGACTCGAAGCTTTTGGGGATACAAATTTGGAGCTATCAAAGTCCACCTCGATGACTTTTTTTCCTTTATCTTTTCGACTCCTTTTTTTCGGTGTACTCGAGCTATCATCACCCCTAGAAGATCCACCCTGCGTTCCTTTGCCCCTCATTCTCGCCATATTTTGAATATACTTGGAAAACCACAATCAATTGCACAAAATAAAGAAGAATTTTTCTCACAAGCAATTTTACAAACACCTTGTGTGCAATGTTTGAGAGAAGAATTGTGTGAGAATTTTGACTTGAAAATTTGAATGGGTGTGTAGGTGAGTATTTTAGTGAGTTAGGAGGGACAATTGAAAGAAGAATTGGTGGATTTTATGAAGAATTTGGGAGGAAATTTGATTGCGTGAGTGCGTGAGTGTTTGTGAGGAAATTTGGCGTGAGTGTGCTGGAATGTGTGAGAGTGTGTGCGTGAGTGTGCTGCCCATCTATTTATAGATGGGCAGCCCTCACCGCGGTGAGGTGTAAACTCACCGCGGTGAGTTTTAGGCAGAGAGTTCAATTACTCTCTGCCTAAAACTCACCGCGGTGAGTTTACATCTCACCGCGGTGAGATTAATACCTCACCGCGGTGAGGTTTATTCTCACCGCGGTGAGATTTAGGCAGAGAGTTATGAAACTCTCTGCCTAAATCTCACCGCGGTGAGGTTACACCTCACCGCGGTGAGGTTGGTGTAAGGTGTAGGGGTTAAATTGCAATTTCTACAAAAATGACAAATCTAACCAAAAATTGTACAAATATCAAAAATAACATATTTTTGGGGTTAAGTTGCAATTTCTATAAATATTGGGTCAATTTAACTATTTTTTGAAAATATGGGGGTCAAATTGCAATTTCTAGAAAATTGACAAATCTAACCAAAAATTATACAAATATCAAAAATAACATATTTTTGGGGTTAAGTTGCAATTTCTATAAATATTGGGTCAATTTAACTATTTTTTGAAAATATGGGGGTCAAATTGCAATTTCTAGAAAATTGACAAATCTAACCAAAAATTATACAAATATCAAAAATAACATATTTTTGGGGTTAAGTTGCAATTTCTATAAATATTGGGTCAATTTAACTATTTTTTGAAAATATGGGGGTCAAATTGCAATTTCTAGAAAAATGACAAATCTAACCAAAAATTGTACAAATATCAAAAAATCGATCAATATGTACGAAATTGTGATTTACGTAAGATTAGGGTTAGTTTAGGATTAGGGTTAGGGTTAGATTAGGGTTAGTTTAGGGTTAGGGTTAAATAAGGGTTAGTTTAGGGTTAGGGTAAATTAGGGTTAGTTTAGGGTTAGGGTAAATTTGTGATCAAAATGTACTAAGTTGTTATATTACGTAAGTGTTACTTCTCCTTTCGGTTCAAATCTTATAAAATCGATCAATCTGTACTAAGTTGTGCTTTACGTAAGATATAATGTCGAAATCTTATAAAATCGATCAATATGTACTACGTTGTTATATAACGTAAGATATAATGTTACCGTAAGTCTTACTTCTCCTTTCGGTTCATAAATTGTCGAAATCTTATAAAATCGATCAATATGTACTAAGTTGTTATATAACGTAAGATATAATGTTACCGTAAGTGTTACTTCTCCTTTCGGTTCATAAATTGTCGAAATCTTATAAAATCGATCAATATGTACTAAGTTGGAGTCTGGAGACTGGAGACTGGATCAAACTCCAGTCTCCATGCTTGGAGACTACACTTGGAGACTGGAGACTGGAGTTTGGAGACTAGAGTTTGGATATTAAGTTTAGGATTAGGGTTAGTTTAAGGTTAGGGTTAAATTAGGGTTAGATTAGGGTTAGTTTAGGATTAGGGTTAGGGTTAAATTAGGGTTAGGGTTAGTTTAGGGTTAGGGTAAATTTGTGATCAAAATGTACTAAGTTGTTATATTACGTAAGTGTTACTTCTCCTTTTGGTTCAAATCTTATAAAATCGATCAATATGTACTAAGTTGTTATATAACGTAAGATATAATGTTACCGTAAGTGTTACTTCTCCTTTCGGTTCATAAATTGTCGAAATCTTATAAAATCGATCAATATGTACTAAGTTGGAGTCTGGAGACTGGAGACTGGATCAAACTCCAGTCTCCATGCTTGGAGACTACACTTGGAGACTGGAGACTGGAGTTTGGAGACTAGAGTTTGGATATTAAGTTTAGGATTAGGGTTAGTTTAAGGTTAGGGTTAAATTAGGGTTAGATTAGGGTTAGTTTAGGATTAGGGTTAGGGTTAAATTAGGGTTAGGGTTAGTTTAGGGTTAGGGTAAATTTGTGATCAAAATGTACTAAGTTGTTATATTACGTAAGTGTTACTTCTCCTTTCGGTTCAAATCTTATAAAATCGATCAATATGTACTAAGTTGTTATATAACGTAAGATATAATGTTACCGTAAGTGTTACTTCTCCTTTCGGTTCATAAATTGTCGAAATCTTATAAAATCGATCAATATGTACTAAGTTGGAGTCTGGAGACTGGAGACTGGATCAAACTCCAGTCTCCATGCTTGGAGACTACACTTGGAGACTGGAGACTGGAGTTTGGAGACTAGAGTTTGGATATTAAGTTTAGGATTAGGGTTAGTTTAAGGTTAGGGTTAAATTAGGGTTAGTTTAGGATTAGGGTTAGGGTTAAATTAGGGTTAGGGTTAGTTTAGGGTTAGGGTAAATTAGGGTTGGAGACTGGAGACTGGATCAAACTCCAGTCTCCAGTCTGGATTACTCACCGCGGTGAGGTGTAAACTCACCGCGGTGAGTTTAATGCTCACCGCGGTGAGTTTAAGTTTCACCGCGGTGTATTAAACTCACCGCGGTGAGTTTTAGGCAGGGAGTTAAGTTCAATTTAACTCTTGAAAATTTTGTGTATATATTTTTAAAAATACATATTATTATACAATAAATAAATACATATTATTATACAATAAATAAATACATATTATTATACAATAAATAAATATAGGAGAACAAATATATGTTAATAACTGTTGTTCACTAAAATTCAATTATTACAATAAATACGTGATCGGTAGCATGACAAATCGAGCACTAAGATTGACTTTCATTATTACTCGAATTTTGAAAACGTTGAGAACATTTAGCAGAGTTGTGACCGGTAGCATGACAAAACGAGCACTTGTATTTTTTCCTCAAATTTTCAAGCCGAGAAACATAACGTGACGATCTTGGCCTTCCACGAGTTCGTTTCTTCTCTGGAGGTAACACTACTCTCGCCTTGACATCCTCAGGAATGGTCCATTGGTCCTCAGATGGAACGGGTTGTATGAGTTCAAGATAAGCTTGACGCATGGAGTTGGTTTTGAAGTAATCGGAAGTAAGATCGTACACATACGAGCCAGCATCTCTTGGCCTCTCGCCCATTGCAGCTGCAACTGCATGCACGCACGGTACTTGATCAATTTGAAAGACGCCGCAAGAACACTTTCTTTGATCTAAATCCACAATTCCAGACCATTCAGTAGATTCCACTTTCCAAATTGAACACCCCAATGGACATTTACTCCACCTGCCTGCCATATCAAATCGCTTGCGTAGCTCTTTCTCCTTCGAATGGATAAATAAATCACCACAGTCGAAAGCCTCCTTACGGCGCACTTGAAACCACCTTCCCATCATATCAATAATAAAATTGAGCAGAGAACATATAGGATGACTTTTTGGCTCTTTGATTACATTATTAAGGACCTCGACGTTGTTAGACGTTATGACCTCATATCTGTTGACCCGAAAGTGGGCCCTTGCCCATTTAGAAAACTTCACCGTTTTCTCTAGCCAATCTGCAATTTCTGGCTTCTTAGCTTTCAAGTAACCAAAGTATTTTTCGAACTCAAACTTATTGTAAGCGGTAGCAGCTCTATAAAAATATCCGGTTACACCCGCATTAGGATAATTTCTTTCCAAGTTTTCCTTGAGGTGCCAATAACAAGAGCCATGGTCCGCTAAAGGGTAAACAGTCTCAACCGCGGGTATAATCGCTGTGCCCCTGTCCGAAACAATAACCAGATCTTCACTGTCTGGTATGATATTTCTCAACTGCTCAAGGAACCAAATCCAACTCGCTTTGTCCTCGGCATCAGCTACCCCCCATGCAATCGGGTAACAACGACGGTCACCGTCCGGCGCACTTGCAATTAGAACGGTTCCTTTATATTTATTTTCCATTAATGTTGCATCAATTACAATGATATCTCTTACGTGATGGAATCCTCTAATCACCGCTCCTAAAGCCATGAAGAAATATTTAAATTTATTTTCTGAGTCTGTATGGATGCGAGTTACCGTGCCAGGATTCATTTGCTCAATCATGTAAGCATAGGAGGGAAGCTTGGAAAAATTTTCTTCGAAAGTACCCCTAACAAAATCTTGAGCAAATTTTTTCCCCCTATAAGCTTTATCGTAGTTAATGCAAAGACCTTCTTCCTCACGCATGAAGTTTATCAGTGCTTCCAGTTTTGGAGGATTCGTGGAATTCAAGAATAGTCCCTTCGTCCGGTTACCAATGTATCTAGCCGATACTTGTCTATGATTGGCACCTCTGTCCATCAGTCCACAAGTGTGAATATTATAATATGACGCAATAATAAATTCAACACCATACTTATCCTTCTTCGCATATAGTCGCCATGGACAATTATCTGTCAAACACCGGACTCTCTTCCTTTTCGGGTCAGACTTTTCCACCTTTAAATGAAAATGGTTATCTCTAGCAAGTTTGCCAATTTTTTCATCAAAATCTTCTTTGTTCTTAAACTGCTGCCCAATTGTCCAACCCGATCCATCATTCCTCCCCTCATTGGAATTTGATCCATACCAAGATGGTTCGTAAAATTCTGGCGCTTGACCATAAACACTAGGTGGCTCGTCATAATTTGGATGATGATCATAACCATGTACATCACCACCTACATCAGGACCTCTATCTCCACATTCATCACCACCTACATCAGGACCTCTATCACCACATTCATCACCACCTACATCAGGACCTCTATCTCCACATTCATCACCACCTACATCAGGACCTATATCACCACATTCATCACCACCTATATCATAACCTGCATCACCACTTGCATCACCACCTTCATCACCACCTATATCATAACCTGCATCACCACTTGCATCACCACCTTCATTGTCATTGTATTCTATGGCACAAGGAATAAGTTCAGGAGTGCGACGATTAGGATCGAGCGTCCAGGGGCTATGTTCATCTTCCTGAACTGGAGATAATGTTGGATTTGAGCCAATGATCGTTTCAATTGCATTATTAGTATCATCACATGGACTTGATCCTTCCATCACACATCCATCAAAGTTACGATTGAAACTAGCTCGGTCATATATATTTCTTCTTTTAGCCCGAACTATAAGTTTCCTCACAGTCGTCTCTGTCCTCGGAGTTTCTTCTATCCTTGGAGCTTCTATCATTAGAGTTTCTTCTATTCTCGGATCCCAAATCACGTACAAATTATATTCATCCAAATTTCGGACATGGTACTTTGTTATCTCCCAGTGAGATTCATCTGATATAATCACTACCTTGTACCCAGCTGCCGCACCACATTGGCGATATATCTCAACATTATTCACATGCCGATCTAAATCAAACTTTTTGCATATTTTGTCAACTAGTTCCCCAAACGAAATTGTCCTATCCACCAAGAATGTTTCCACAAATTTACTATGACCAAATTTACTATAATCACTATATTCCAATTTTCCATGCGCATCGGGTTTAAATTCACCACCATACCAAATATAAAGTATAATTTTGTCCATTCCTACAAGTAAATAACTAAAATTAACTCACAAATTATCTTAATACAAAAAGCATTTAAAATTCAACCAAATATATTATTTTGATTTTTGACGTTTGTCATACCAAACTCCAGTCTCCAGTATGAATGGACACATTCAAGACCAAACTCTAGTCTCCGGAGACTCCAATTGAAGACTGGAGTTTAGTCTCCAGTCTCCGGAGACTGGAGACTGGAGTTTCCAGTATCCGGAGACTGGAGATTGGAGTTTGGCCAATCTCCAGTCTCCGGAGACTGGAGACTGGATTATGGTCCAGTCTCCAGTCTCCGGAGACTGGAGTGTATAAGGGCTATAAGTTTCACCGCGGTGAGTTTATACACTCACCGCGGTGAGACATACCCTCACCGCGGTGAGTTTATAAACTCACCGCGGTGAGTGTATGTCTCACCGCGGTGAGTGTATACACTCACCGCGGTGAAACTTATATGCGACTGGGTACCAGTATTTCTTTTTTCGCATTTTCCCCTAAAACACCCAAAAAAATCACTTCAAAATTAAATTAACTTGTAAATACTAACCTTATATGTTCTTGTTCTTCCTTTCTCTCTTTGATTTGAGGGAATGTGTGTGAAAATTTAAAATTTTGGGAGAGAAATTTGATAGGGTTTTGTGGACGGGAAGAAAAATCTGTTCTGAAGGTTTGATTTGGGTTTGATTTTAAATTTTGAAAGTATTGGGGTATTTGTTTAGATTGTTGTTTAATTAGGGAGATTTAATTAAGTTAATTATGTATCCTAATTAAACCGATGGCATTCTTACAATTTTAATTTTTTTAATGGCATTTATCCAATTTAAGAAAGCTGTAAGGGCATTTTAACAATTCCCTCTTTTTTTAACTTGTCTAACTATATACTCCCTCCGTTTTTTTTAGTTGTGGCTTTAAAGGAATGCACACGGGAGGCATTAGTTTCTACAATGTGGCTATTACACGGTGTTCTTAACCCGAGTTCAACTTCCCTTGCCAAAATTTTCTAGGTCGAGTTGGTCATACTTGGTTTGCCTAGTATGATTTACATTTTTCATGTGGTTTGCGAGCTAAAAAAAAGTAATCCTCATTTTTTAGGGACAAAATTTTTAGGGTAGATTTTTGGAAATAAGTAAAAGGTAAGTTTTATTAGTAATGGAGACAAGTGAAATAGTCAAAGTTAAATAATTAATATAAAGAGCAATAGTCGCTTTTTAAATAGTATATATAGATTTGAGTTCGATCAAAATCTGATATAAAAGAGAAATAATTGATTTAATGGGAGGTATTAGTTCCTACAATATGACGATTACATGTTTGAATTATTTTTTGTTGTACAAGGTTTTCACGTAGTGTGTATGATTGGTTGATAAAATCTCATTTTTCCATCTATCCTTTAGAGCTTTTTGCACTTTTCCATCAGTTACATATCCAACCTTTCTTATAAAGTCCTGAAAACCGGGAATAAGTCGAGGACCAAACAGGCTCGTCAAAGATTAGCACCTGAAGTTCCGAAAATGGTATATTTATTGACATCAATAAAATCTAATTTACAAGACCACCCCTCCTGGTAATATAGAAGCGGCGCTTTTTTGACTTGTTTGAGTTAATTTTTAATGTATTACTAATACTATTATTATTGGGCAAAAATTGCAAAAATCGTCCTAAACTAATCATTGATTTTGGATTTTCGTCACAAACTATTTAATTTGATAAATTTCGTCCCGTAATTTAATATTTTTTTGGAATATCGTCCCACCATAATTATAAGACGGAATTGCGTATTTGCCGATGAATTATCACATGACTGCTTAAGTGTCATGACATGGTAAATTTTAACATGAATAATTATATAATATTGCAGAGTTCGTTCCAAATTAATAACAAGATTGAACGTCATTTTCATTAAATTAGAAATTTAATATTGGGACTAAATTAATACAAAATGGTAAATTATGGGACGAAATTTGACGAATTGATATAGTTTGGGACGAAAAATCAAAATTAGTAATTAGTTTGGGACGATATTCCAAAAAAATATTTAAATTACGGGACGAAATTCGCCAAGTTAAATAATTCGGGACGAAAATCTAAAATTAGTAATTAGTTTGGAACGTTTTCTGCAATTTTACCTTATTATTGGGTATGCCAAAATGAGTTATTTTTTCTAAAATACATTAAAAATGTGTGTTGGTATATTATTGGATTGATACATTAAAAAGTTATTTGAAATAATAAAAAATAACATAAAAGATTTTTGCTGAAAAAAATAATATGGGGTTTAACCAGTTAAATAAAGCACGGGGATATTTTTGCATTTCTCTTTATGTATATTATATAATACAATATATAAAGTATTAATTAATTTATTATACATAATCATATATTGTAGGCAGTGGCGTAACCAGAATAAAATTTCACTGGGGTCATTATAATGTAAGAGAGTATATATTTTTTTTTTTTATCGTAATAGTATTTTTTTTGTTAAAGTATATATTTAAATTATATTTCTAATTTTCATGATATCAGGACTACTAATTAAATGCATATAAAAATATAATTTATATATAGAGCGATGGAATGTAATTACGCAATTTGAAAGTATAAAACAAACCCGATATAACTTACGGTATTTTTTTCAAGATTACCAAAACCAACCCATCAAATCTTCCTATAAATTGCAATCGGTTTGGGTTTGATTGATCAATTTTATGAAAGAACCAAAATGGTTCATGAAGGTTTAATTACTGAATCGCTCAGCTTAGCCTTATCCTCCTATAGGGGAATTTTAGTGATAGGTTTTATAGGAACTGGACGCTCCTATTTGATCAAACAATCCTAAAAATTGAGATTTATCTTTTACTATTAACATACTAATTCATAAAAATTTATTAGTGGTAGATAAATATATTTAATAAAGCATGGCCCCGTTACCATATAAATTTTAATTTTATGAGTGGGATCCATTTAAAGCAATTAGAAGATATATTTAACTTTTACAAGTATTATATATACTATTTTCATACAAAGTACAAAAGTTGAGTGGAGTCATTGCACCCCACTCAACTTCATGTAGCTACGCCCATGATTGAAGGGGTACTTTTGTGAAATTTTTAAATATGAATTCCGTTCCTTGTTGTTACCGAACATTTGTAAAGGAATTTGTGTAATTTGTTTGCTTAAATTCAGATTGTTACCAAAACATTATAACGAAATAATCTATCTATTCTATATTTATATTCTATATCTATATCTATATCTATATATATATATATATATATATATATATAGATATATTATATATTATTTATTTATATTATATTATATATTATTATTTTATTTATATTATATTTATTTTATATTTATTTATTTTATACATATAAAAGTACGAGTTCAGAAAATAGAATTTCTTGAATTTTTTGTGAAGACTAATATACCCTTACTTAAAAATTATTTTAAATGGCAAAATAGGAAAAAACTTGAAGAATTATACTTCTACATAAACACTACCACTTAAAAAGATATATCTTAGAGTTCCTTTTCCTATTGAAATTTCAAAATCCATATCCAACCACATAAAAGCTAATTTCATGTATATGCATAAGCTGATCAACACTAGCCATAAACACTAGCCACCACACTGTGTCAATAGAATAAGAAATATTAGTAAAGAGAATTAGTGAAGATGATAGAAAATAAACCTAAAAAAAATATTTGTGAAATTGATTATACTCGAATTTTCATGGAGTTCTTTTCATGGAATACGGGATCGGTTAATAAAAATTGGTGAAATCGAGAAAAGTCGGTTAAGATATGTGAAAATGATAAAAATTTGGGTGAAACTAGTAAACACTTGTAAAATTGGTAAATAACTTGTGAAGCCAGTAAATCGATAAATACGTATGGAATCACATAACTTTGGGTAAAATCGGATAAGACTGGTTAAATTATTGAAAAATGAATGAAATCATTAAAAACTGGTGAAATCAGTAAATCAGAGAACAAATGTAAAGTCGGTGAAGACATGTGAAATCAATGAATATGAGGTGAAGTTGGTGAAAAAACATGTAAATCAATGGAAAAACGTGTGAAATAGGTAAAAATGAATTATATCTGTAAAAAGAAATTATAGTTTAACTGGCAAAAATAGGGTGAAATCGGAAAAACAAAACAAATCGATGAAACATGAGAAAAATAATTAATGTGGGTTAAACCGATAAAAGAACGGCTAAATCAAATAAAAATATATATTAAAACGATGCAAAATGAATGAAATCGATAAAAAGTGTGAAAATGAAAAAAATTGGGTGAAATTGGTGTACACTGGTAAAGTTGGTGAAAAACGAGTAAACCTGGTAAAAATGCGCCTATAAAATTGATAATTACATTTGGATTCGAATAACTCTGGATGAAGTTCATGAAAAACGGATGAGATCGGTGACATTAGTGAAAAACAGATGAAATCGTTAAAAATGGGTGAAATCAGTGAATCGGGGAACAAAAGTGAAGTCTTGAAAACATGTGAAATCAATTAAATATGAGGTGAAATTGGTGAATAGACATGTAAATCCGATGGAAAACGAGTGAAAATTGTAAAAAGAAAAAACATAGTTTAACCAATAAAAAAAGGATGAAACCGATAGAAAATGGTTTAAATTGAAAAAAATAAAAGAAATCGATGAAAAAATGGAAAATAATGAAAGTAAGTTTCGATAAAAGAACAGGTAAATCGGAGAAAAAATTATATTAAATCAATGCAAAAGGTAAAAAGATGGGATAAAACCGTGAAAAGATGAATTAAACTAATGAATTGAATAGGTGAAAAACTTTTTAGGTATTATGGTTACTTAAATCCTATCCCAGTGGATTTAATCAATTGGGGTTGGATGTCCTATACATGGCATGAGAGGACAAAAAGTTATCCGTAATAACAAATAAATAATTAAAACAAATAATTTTAAATGGAAACTACTATAATGGATTAAATTAAATAATTTTGTTATGATCTTATTTTAGAAAAAATATCTACAAGATCATATGAACTATAATCAATTAAATTTAATTACAATACTTTAAAGACATCGTTTTTATTAATTAAATTGAATATTAGTCATTAATTTGTGCTATTTTGTGATATGGTAAAGTTAATTTTGCTATAATTTATAAAATTTATTTATGAAATTAACTAGACACGTACAACGTAGGTGCACTTTTTCTAGTAATTCTAAAAATAAAATTCATGAAATTTATATTATCAAATCCAGCACACGAGTTCTTCGGTCTTTGGCTTCCGACTTCCTTGCCATTGTGTATAACTTCTTTAAATCTTTGATCTTCTCAGTCAACTTTGTTTTTTCCACAATATTCAGGCTAATTAGCTCTAACTAAATTCATTTCAAGACGCGTCATAGTCCCTTCCACAAGATCAAACTCTTAATTAATTAGGAAAATTCTTATTCATATGCTTGGTCAAACACGTTCATCAACATGACAATTGAATTGTACGTACTTACTTTATGATTAATTACTCTCGTAGAAGTTTCATCTGTTAGAGATATGATTCACATGGCTTTAGATTAGGGATATTGATTTGATTATATTTGATCATATAACCCTTTATAATATTCTTGTGATTATAATTGTATATAGCTGATTGAATATATATATATATATATATATATACCTTTGTACTGTAATATGGAGATAATACAATTCACTATTTGTTTCATCTTGGTATCAAGAGTCAGATGATCCTCTATTCTTCATTTTTCTTCCTAATTTCTCTTCTACACCATGGACTCTTCAAATACTTCCACTGCCACTACTCCAACTCAACCAAAAGTTCAGCCTTCTACTCCTCCCCAAACTCCGAATGTTTCTAACATCAAAACTTTCATTCCGTTAAAACTCACATATAATAACTATCTAACTTGGAAACATGTATTTGTCACTTTTCTCAAGAGCCATAATCTGCTTTCCTTGGTTGAAGGTCTTATTCCTTACCCTGAACCTTCTGATCCTAATTACTCCTTGTGGATACAATGTGACACTACAGCCCAAAGTTGGATCAATGCTACTTTGTCCCCATCGGTTCTCGACACACTAATCAACTACAATTGCGAACCTTCTTATGAATCTTGGAATACTTTAGAATCTCTATTTCTCTATCATGTGTCCTCCTCCATTCTCCATCTCAAGAGTAAATTTAATAATTTCAAGAAAGGTTCTCTTACCATGGAAGATTACCTCCAACAGATTCATTCACTTGCCCGCTCTCTTGCAGTAATTGGCAAACCTGTAGTGACGATGATCTCGTTACACAAACACTTCAAGGCTTCCTTCTTCATATAGGACCTTTGTTTCGGGTCTTAATGCAGCTCGTCCTTTGCCAAGTTTCATTGCTTTATGACCACTATTACTAAATGAGGAAGAGCACATCAAATCATTTAGTAATGATGACTCACATGCTTTGTTCTCTTCCACTAAAGGTGTTAATCATGTTCCTACCTATCAACAGACTAGTAATTGATCTAATTTTCATCGTGGTCGTGGCAGGACAAACAACCGTGGTCGTGGGAGGAAATAATTTTTCACCTCGTCCACCCAATCAATCATATTACATTGCTGCTCCTCGCCAACCATCTCCAGTTCTTGGCATTCTCGGGCGTGCTCCACACCCATCACCACCTATGTCTTTTTCTTCACAAGTTTCAATATCAGATATGCCATCATTTCAACCATATTGCTACTGTTTGCCCACATCTCTTCAACCATGCTTTTGTGACTCAAACGCTGCCACCATCATTTTCTGCCATGAGCCTTGAAGAAGTCCTGACAACCACATGGTATCTTGACTCCGGCGCATCTGCCCACATGACTAACAATCCGGATTTGCTCACCTCCACTACTCCTTATAATGGCTCTTCTCAAGTGATGATTGGTGATGGTAAATTACTTCCTATACTGGTTCCACTTGCTTAAATAATTCTTCCCGTCCGTTATATCTTAAAAATGTTCTCCTCGTACCTCATTTACAAAAGAATATTCTATCTATTCAAAAACTATGTGCAGATAATAATTGCTTTGTTGAGTTCACTAATGATTCTTTTTCTGTTAAGGACAAGTTGACCCGGGCCACTCTTCTCAAAACTAGCGTTTCTGGATCACTTGATCCCTTCTCATAGACGAGCTCCTCTCCTCAAGCTTTCACATGTTCTACTTCGAACTCCTCCTTGTGGCACAAACGTTTAGGCCATCCAGGAAGTTTTGCTCTTGATGCTCTCGCTAAAAGTAATCAAATTTCTTGTTCTAAGTTTTCTACAAATTCTTGTAATGTTTGTCATTTAGGGAAAAGTTCTCGGTTGCCTTTTACCAATTCTTCTAGTTATGCGAGTAAACCATTTGAATTAATTCACTCAGATGTGTGGCAATCTTCCACTGTCTCTAATTCTGGATATAAATACTATGTTCTTTTTCTTGATGATTACACAAAATTCTCTTGGATATACCCATTGCATGAAAAATCTGAAGTTTTTGGAAAATTTGCGGAATTTTATCAGATTGTGAAAAATGTTTTCAATAATTCAATTTCTTTCTTTCAATCTGACGGGGGTCATGAATATGACAATAAAAAATTCAAAGAGTTTTTCCGTAGCAAAGGTATTATACACCGTTTCTCTTGTCCTTATACCTCTGCTCAAAATGGTAGAGCCGAACGCAAACATTGACACATTAATAACGTAGTTCGGTGTCTCTTATTTCAATCAAATTTACCACCACCATTTTGGGCAGATGCTGCTCTTTATGCAGTTCACTTAATAAATAGACTTCCTATGCAAATACTTGATGGTATTTCTCCTTTTCAATGTCTATTTGGGAAATACGCAGATTTTGCACTCATTAAAGTATTTGGCTGTCTATGCTATCCATTTACCGCTGTAAATCACAAACCAAAATTAGACCCACGATCTTCGCCTTGCATCTTTCTTGGAGTTTCTCCAAATCATAAGGGATTCAAGTGTCTAGATTCTTCGACAAACTGTCTAATTATCTCAAGGCACGTGAAATTTGTTGAAGAAATATTCCCATATTATTCCTTATTTCCTGATTCCACAAAATCCTATACAAACTTGGAGTTTCTCTCTTGCACTATTGGAAAACATTTACTTCCTAAGTTATCTCATCCATTGACTCCAAGATTAAATCATCCAATCCCCGTTACGTTGATATCTTTGCTATCACTAACAAAAAATAATTCCTCTAAACAACATGATAATCCTCCAACCATTTCAACTTCAAATCAGCAAGAAAATTCCCCACCTCCTAAAATCATTTTGCCTTCTATATCAATTTTGTCTAACCAACCTGAAATACCAACCTCCAGTCCATCTCTAACAAATCCTTCGGGTTCTTCTTTACCGGAAAATATATCTCCTCAAATAGTGCAACCCCGCCAAATGGTTACCCGTTCCAAAAATGGTTCACTGAAACCCAAAATTCTTCCTTCCATGATTGCTTGCTCCACCGATCCTACTATTCCGATGGAACCAACATGTTTTTCTCAAGCAGCCAAGGATGCTCGTTGGCGTCAAGCAATGAGCGAAGAATATAATGCACTTATTTCAAATGGTACTTGGACCCTTGTTTCTCCTGCTCCTGATCAAAATATTGTTGGAAACAAATGGGTTTATAGGATAAAATATAATGCAGATGGAACCATAAGTCGATTCAAAGCTCGACTTGTTGCTCAAGGTTTTTCTCAACAACCCGGACTTGATTTTGATCAAACTTTTGCTCTAGTTGTGAAACCATGTACAGTAAGATTACTTCTCTCTTTGGCTCTTCATTATAATTGGTTTATGTGACAATTAGATGCGTCTAATGCATTTTTACATGGTTATCTCAATGAAGATGTATACATGAAACAACCTCAAGGTTTTGTGCATCCAGAATATCAAAATTACGTGTGCAGGCTGGATCGTGCCTTGTATGGTTTGAAACAATCACCCCGAGCATGGTTTCAACGGTTAACTGTATTTTTACTTGATATTGGCTTCAAACAAAGTACTTCTGATCACATCATGTTCATTTGCGACGAAATTTTGATATTGTTATTATCTTGATTTATGTTGATGACATAGCTGTTTTCAGTTCTTCTAATTCTTTGATTGATGAGCTAATCAGACACATGCAAGTGGAATTTTCTATGAAGGACTTGGGGCCTCTTCGTTTCTTATTGGGCATTGAAATTTTACCAAATTCTTTGGGCATTCATTTATGCCAAAGAAAATATATCAAAGACTTATCCGGAAGTACAATATGCAAAACGCCAAACCGGTACTTACACCGCTTCACAGTAAGCAAAATTGGTATGCTACTGATTCTCCTCTCCTTTCTGATCCATCAATATACAGACAAATGGTTGGAAGTCTCCAATATCTTTCTTTCACTAGGCCTGATATTCAAAATGCTGTGAACTTAGCATCTCAACATCTTCATCAACCTCACGAAAACTACTTTCAGTCTGTCAAGCGTATTTTGAGGTATTTGGCCAACTCTTCAACTCATGGCTTACAACTTCATAAAATTTTTGTGTTGAATCTTTCTATGTATTCGGACTCGGATTGGGCTGGTTGTGAACAAAGTCGGCGATCTACTACTGGTTTTTGCATATTTATTGGGGACAATCTAATTTCTTGGTCAGCTAAAAAGCAACCCACTGTAGCAAGATCAAGCACAGAAGCTGAATACCGGGCTCTTGCCTCTGTCGCTGCCGAAGTTACATGGATACAATATCTTTTGCATGACTTGACAATCTTTATTTCCACTCCTGTCGTGGCTCATTGTGACAATATTGGTGTTCTTTATCTTGCTCATAATCCAGTTTTTCATTCACGAACCAAACATGTTGCTATTGATTATCATTTTTTTCGTGAAAAAGTGGCACAAGGAAATCTTCGTGTACAACATATTCATACTTCTCAACAACTCGCTGATGTTTTTACCAAGTCTCTATCTTCAACGAGATTCAAGGAACTTGTTCACAATCTTCACCTTCGATCCTCCAGTTCAGATTGAGAGAGGGTGTTAGAGATATGATTAGACACATGCAGGGGCGGATCCAGGATTTTCACACTGGGGGGGCTAAAGTAGATAAAAAAAATAATTTCAATGAAGTATAAAAATTATATTTCATTTACGAGAAAATATTTAACTAGATACAAAAACTATGAAGTGGAGTTTGACAAAAAAACAATCCCACAAATTACATTAGTTACAAATAATACCCCGTTATGCCTCCAAAAATTCAAAATATCTACGTATTTAAAATAACACACCCCGACGATTTTTCATTTTCTGAAATCTGTCTATGATAGCATCATTTGAAATATCACTAAATATGTCTCTCTCTATAAAGATAACTAGACTATCATTCAACCACTGATCGCCCATTCTGTTACGGAGTCGATTCTTCACCATCTTCATAGCCGAAAATGCTCTCTCTACTGATGCAGTTGCAACAGGGAGAATAAGTGACAGTGTCACAAGTTTGTAAACCAATGAGAATGCGATATGTCTTTTGGTTGCTACCAACTTCCGAGCAAGATCACCGATTCCTTTCAAATTCGAAAAGTCTTCACTTGATCTAACATCTCTAATGTAATTTTCAAGTTGATTAGGCAAGGCTGAGAGTTCAAGAAAAGAGAAGTCATTAGGATAAAGTTCCGCAAGACGAACAAGTTTATTCTTGTCAAATGCCACAAAGCAATCCGATGGGTTTAAGCAAGCAACACAAAGAAGCAACTCCGTGTTAACTTCATTGAAACGGTTGTTTAACTCTTGCATTTGTCTATCTATTACTGAATTGAATCTCTCTACTTTGTAATGGTGTTCGACGGTCACTTGTTCATTTCTACGTCTTGGCCTCCCATACGGAACATAAACATTAGTCATAGAAGGAATTTCAATTTCGTACTTTGAACAAAAATAAGTAACTTCCTCCAACAAATGTGCCCATCCCTCATCTCTTGTCTCTTGAAGTCTATCCTTAGATACCTTGACTAATCTCATAGCATTCACTATGTCTTGATCTTTTCTTTGCAACGCTTGAGACAAATCATTAGTAATTCCCAATATCAACGTCATTAAATGTAGATTGAAGACAAATGAAAATGTTTGAAGTATTAATAATAGATTGCTTGCTTCCCCATTCTTATCGGTGGACTCCTCAACTATGAATCCAAGAACATCAATCACGGAAGGGAACGTGTTAACTAAACTCATCAACGTACCATAATGTGATCCCCAACGTGTGTCACTTGCACGGACGAGAGTTCTCTCTTGGTTGAGACCTTGACCGCTTTCAATTTCATTATTTGATAAAGCCTCAACCACTTTCTCATATTGCTTGTCAAGAAGAAAATCACGACGTTTGGGAGAGCCTCCGAAAATATTGACCACCATAGTCACCGAATCAAAGAGACCGGCCATATAAGGGCATTTCCTTGCTACCGCAACAAGAGCAAGTTGAAGTTGATGAGCAAAACAATGGATATAATATGCACTTTGATTTTCTCTTAGAATCAACGCCTTCAATCCATTAAATTCACCTTGCATATTGCTTGCCCCATCATAACCTTGCCCACGTAATCGATCAATACTCAATCCATATGTAGAGAATAAATCATCAATAGATTCTTTGAGAGAAAGAGCTGTAGTACTCTTGACATGTTTGATTCCTATAACACGTTCCATCACATATCCTCGTGAATCAACATATCTCAAAACAACCGCCATTTGTTCCCTACATGATATATCACGAGATTCATCAACAAGAATAGCAAATAACTCATCACCAAGCTCTCTAATAATAGCATTGGTAGTTTCAATTGAACAAGCATTGACAATATCTTTTTGAATTGATGGAGCTATCAACTTAAGATTTTCGGGGGCATTTCCTAAAATAACGGCTCTAGCAACCTCATTTTGATCCGCTAGAAAACTTAAAACTCAAGAAAGTTCCCTTGATTGCTTGAGAATTCTGATTCATCATGTCCACGAAATGCAAGACCTTGTTTAAGAAGAAATCGTATGCAATCGATTGATGCAACCAATCGAATTCGGTAGTCATTGCTATTTTCATTGGTTTTACGGTTGAACATAGGTTCAATTTGTTGTTTTTGATCCAATAATGCTTGACATTTTTCCCATGCTCGGTTATGAATACTATTTGAATCTCTTCCCACGTGATATGCCAACCTTTCTTTCTTTTTCCAATTTGAATATCCTTCGGTAATAAAAGCGTCTCCACCTCCTTGGTCTCCAAGATCGGCCTTGAAGAGATAACAACAAAGACAAAAAACGGCATCTTTATTTTCACTATATTCCAACCAATTAGCATTTCCATTATACCAAGTAGGAGAAAATCTTCTAAGTTGACCTCCCTTATATGTTTTCGGGAACTCAATATTGCGTGGTTGACATGGACCTTTGAGCAAGTATTTTCTAATAACTCTCTCTCGAATGTTAGGATGATAAGTCATTATATGAGGTCGTAGACCAGGATCACTCGGAAGCTCGGGCAAATTCATTTCAATTTGATCATTTGGAAGCTCATGTGAGTCACTTTGAATGTGAATTCTACTAGAAGTCGAAGAATCCTCATAAGGTGTAGGTGTATTTGTCGCTTTAAAGTATCTCTTCATATCTATAAAATGGACCAAAGTACCACATATAAATATCACAATTCTCTATAATAACATATACTATCCCAAAATACACAAATAAGGTTTACACTTCTAAGTAATGTAAGTAAATATAGGAGATACTACATTTTCAATGTAGTAGAAGAAAAAAGTGAATCAAACCATATAATCTTTTCAACAAAATCAATGAATATAATATATTATTATTATTGATCTCTTAAACCAATGTTGTAATCTCGTTACGTTAAATTGGTATAATATTATTGATCACACAGTTAAACTATTAATTTCATTACTTTATTAATAATAAGTTAAGTCATTGATTCTTATAATCTTAACTCTCATCAAACTTAGATTTTAACCCTTTGAGCTTTGATTCATTTACTTGGATTTATTGTATAATGTATATACTCCCCATTTATGTGATTTCTATTACCTTATTTACCTATAAACCATTTACACATCTCATTGGAGGCCCCAACAATATAAAGTTTTTACATATCTCATTGGATGCCTCAACAAATTAGCAAAGACCATTAGCTCCTAGAAAATCTAATAAATACAAGAAATTATAAATGAATCCAAGCTTCAAGGGTTCAACTTTATACACTTGACACTTCATAAGATCAAAAAACTCCCATTAAACAAATAAATAAGATATGTATATCAAATGCTCGGGTCGGGCTAGCAATGAAAATACATTGAAAACCGAAATTTCCTTACTTTAATGATGGCCGCCCTAAGTCAAAATCAAGGGTTTTGAAGAAGTATCAAAAGGGGAAATAAGAGTTTTGATTTGTCCCTATTTGTCTTTCTTCTTTGTTGATGAATGAAATTTTAGTTTTCTTTGCCGTTGCTGCATAAATGAATAACTTTAAAGAGGAGTTCCAAAGCCTCCAATGAAGAAAATTTGTATCGTGACTGAGAACTGAGAGTGAGAAATGAAGGAGACAGGGACATAAGGGTGTTTTTATTAAGTGTAGAGCAGTTTTTAATTTGAATTCTTTTAGCAATTTGATAAATGGGCTGCTGAAAAATGAAATGGGCCATTTAAATGCTGAAAAATGAAACGGGCCACTTAAATTCTGAAAAATGAAATGGGCTCATTATTATGTATAGATTGACCCAATATATATATATATATATATATATATACTATATTACTACTATTATAAAAAAAAAAAAAAATTTGAGTGGGGTCTATAGACCCCACTAGCCCTGCACTAGATCCGCCCCTGGACACATGGCTTTAGATTAGGGATATTGATTTGATTATATTTGATCATATAATCCTTTACAATATTCTTGTGATTATATTTGATATTATTAGCACATAATTGAATATAGCTGATTGTATATATATATACCTTTGTACTGTAATATGGAGAAAATACAATTCACTATTTCTTTCATCTTCATCAAATATCAAAACAAATGTATTACACTTGCCATGTAGTTATTTTGGGTTCGATCAAATCCAATTCGAATAAAAATTTCCCATTAGGATCCCAAAAAAAACCTTGTAAGATTAGCACATAATTAATTTAACAATGAGCTGAGAAACTAATTATAAGTCTCCTCGAAGATGTTGATTTTTCTGGATCTGCTATTTCGTAATATTTTCTAATCTTCGCAAAGAGATACTAGTATACATATTACATACTTAGAAGGAGGAGGAGGAGGATAACGCAGCAGCACAAAAAAACTATTGTTCGTGTGTGCATCTATAAACCAAAAACTGTCCACGCAGCGGTGAATACCACTTTAATCATTTATGTACGTTATATCTATATCTATATACTAGGGGGATTCTTCCGCGCAAGGCGCGGTGCCTTGTGCCCATCATTTCAATGCATTTTGCTTATGAAACACACAAATACATCTCCAATACTTACCAGATTAAAGATTATAAAAGCCATGCCCACAAAATAATGTACATACATTCAAGATGATTTGTTAAGTTAAAGATTAGTAGGATTCAATTCTTTAAGCAACTATTAAGCAACTATATATATATATATATATATATATATATATATATATATTATATTAAACAGACGAAATATATATATATATATATATATATATATATATATATATTATATTAAACAGACGAAATATTGCAGATGATGATTTTGCAGGCTTTCATATCTACATCAAGAATGCATTAGAGTAGCTTTCTGATATTATCCTGAAACAGACTTGGAGCATCTTCGTCTTTAGAATCAGTTTTCTTAGCTGTATAATTGTACCAGATAATTACATATTATATTAATACAATCAGTGGAATAATCTACAAATATGGAAAAATTTCTTAGAAAGGTTTACGTACTTTCTAGGAAAAGTTCTTTGACAACTGAATGTTTTGAGTGTGAACTATCTTAGCTTGTGCCCGCTTCACTTGTTATCTGAGAGGTAGAAGTACTTGAGTTGGTGTCTGTTTCTTTAAGTTGAACATTGAGGCCCACTTGATTTTCTTTTCTTCTGATATTCATAAAGTAAGTCTTGCATGTAACTTTTGATTTATCCAGTTAGCTGTAACTTGTTCCCCTTGCATCAAGTGTGCACATATACATATAAATTATATGTGTGTTTAATGCATGTACTTTGTATTGGAAATACATTGTTTCTAAATTATATACTGTACATGACATTGAATAACCCAGAATTAAATATTACCTCATTTGAAAGCTTCACACATCGTAGAATCTATCTGCATGATGTATAATTGTATATAGCTGGAGATCCGTTACTTTTGAAGTAACAGAAAGAAAAGCAACGACTCGAGTGGGAGAGTCAGAGTCGAAAAGAGGATTCCTCACTTCTTTCTCTCATTCAAAACCGTGCATGAGACTTTCATCTCACACGACTCCTAAGTGACATCAAGTGATCTAGTGGCATCATAATATTAAGATGGATTCTTTCTCTACGAATTCATAAAACCAAAAATAGTCATAAGCAATATCGAAGAGAAATGATCATTTGTTAACTTAAGTTATTTAATTGTAAAAGTTACAAACCTGGGCTTTGCCTGAGTATTTTCTCCATACATAACACATATGTAATAGTAATCATACGCAACATCTGTGGCAGAATAACATTTTTCACATGTCATATAATAGAACTTTTGTTCATTATTTGTGACCTTTGCATGAACCTCTACTGTAAATTTGTCAATCTGGAACATGAAACATAAGTCTATTGTTATATATAATAAAAAAAAATCAGAAAATTTGATTCCATCTGCTTGAAAACTAAAAAAAATGATATATCAGATGTTTTTAAACTTGTCCTGTTAGATAAAAAATAAATCAATAAAGTTGATTATTGTTATGATTTCTTTTATATTTACATTGTCAATTTTAAAAATCTAAAATGCAATTAAGATTAAGTGCGAGATTAGTTTATTCCTACATACTAAACATTGTTTGTATAACATAAACGCAAAGTCCTACTACCATAGTACCATCTACATCATCCTAATATTATCAGTACCAATAGACATATATGAAATTACATGAAGTTTAATTTACCAACCAAATGTGGTAAAACTATTGTCTCCTACAATAAACATACAACATAGGTTGCATGAAAAACTTCAAATAACTTCTTAACATAAAAAGTTATAAAATTGTTGAGATATGTAGAATTCCAATATTTCAACCCTGCGCAAAAATAATCATAAAACCCCAAATTAAATATTAAGAACCATACATGTCTTGACTGATAGTATTATTGTACTATTACTCAGGAAGAGAATTGCAATTATAGTACGAAAATATATATCGATTCTTAATTGTCGTGCCGTAAAAATTGAGGCCGACACATTTGGTACAACAATTTTAAGAAATTGAATCACTTTTGGTACCACAGTTAAAAATGGACATTAATTGATGACGTGACAGTTAAATGTTATTGAAGAATTGATACCATTACTTATATTGACTGACAATTCTACCCCATAACATTTTATGTTGTTAAAATAACCCCACATCTTCAAATTTAGTCCACATTGTTGCTCAATTTCAAAATTGGCTCGAATAAAACACGTGCGAACAAATTTTGAGATTCTATTTATGATATTTACATATTTATCTAACTAATTGAGTTATATAAATAAAATTAACAAACCAACTTTAATATAAATCTGACAAAACAAAACATATTTTTTTAAATCTAAAATTTATATAATAATATTAATATATTTAATATTTATTAAAAAAATAAAGTAAACTATAATTAACAAAAATAATTATCCTACCCCCACCCATCCCCGTTCCCACTTAATCCCCCTCCCCCAACAAAGTTTGGGAGTTAAAACAGAAAATGGAAAATCAAGTGGCCCCACAACCAAATACGGGCCACAGCATTAGCCATTAAAAGTAAAGGAAAAACAAAATCAGATATTAGTAGTAGGCGGTGGAAAAACAAGATATTTTACATGGTAAGCTTTGCTGTCAAACATAAACTCAAATTTAAGCAGTTGCTGTCAAACATCCCGCACAAAAATTTAATTAATCGGGAATGATAATGGAAAAATCTATATATTAGAAAACAAATAAAATCAACACAAATAACTGAGAAACCCAGGCCTACACTATAATTATTGATTGAAACAATAATTACGCAATTTTTTTTGTTAGTACAGGTTTGAGGGAGAGACATTTTTTTTCGGATAGAATGGTAGACAAAGAGCTTTGTGGGATTCCTCATGAAGAAGGGAAGATAAAGTATATGAAAGAGACAATATTTTTTTGTGAATACAGGTTTGAGATTAATGAGAGACTTTTTTGACCGAAGGAAGTAGAGAGGGGAAGAGAAAGTAAATTGGGGAAAGAAAGTAAAGGAGCCGCAAAAAACTAGGCGTTTTTTAATTTTGGTATCATTGTGTCAATTTTAGCATCAATTTTGACTGGCCTTCTCAGTTTTTGGCACTTCCGTCAGTTGACAATTATCATTCATAAAGTTTGAATTTATTAAAAAATTATATTTATTCATAAGTTTCATAATACTTCTAATTTTAAAAAATGAAAACTAAGATCAACTCCTTTGGCTAAATGTAAATTTGAGAATATAAATATATTATACATTCTCATATAATAGTTTGCATACTTATTTAAAGTATTTTATTTTAACTATGAGTATATAAAATTAGTTTCTATATTATTTTATTCATATTTTTTTTATATAGCACATCAATGCAGTTTATTGATTTGTTCATTTATTATTTCAACCCGACTTTCAAATAAGTTTTAAAAGGTGTTTATATAATTTCGAACGATTTAAAGAGAATCAACAAAGAATCGCTTCTAACTCTTCAAAATGAGAAGAAGTAATGCATCTAAGCAACGTCCCCGTTATTGGAATAATAAGGAGAAGAAGAGAAAGAAGAAAATGAGAAGAAGACAACTTACAATTGAAATAAGGATACAACTGAAAAGCGGAAGTTTAAATTAGAAGACAATTGTATATTTTTATTCAGCCAAGTGATTTTCATCTTTCAGTGAAGATCAAACTGGAGACTTAGAAAACGTTTTTAGTTGAATGTATTGTCATCATAAAAAAAAAGGAGAATTGTTGGATGTAGTTGAGTCAATTTAATAAGGAGTGGTTTTGATGATAACACGTGTAGCAAAAAAAATATTATTATTATTGTGTACCCAAATATTTTTTATAATATATTTTTTTTTACTATTTTGTTATTATTATTCTTATTATTATTATTATTATTAAAATGGGAGTGACATAAATTGTGAATTGGAAATAATTGGTGAGGAGAATTGGCAAAAAATCATTTTTGACACAATAGAACAAGGAGTTTTTCAATTTTGGTATCATTGTGTCAATTTTGGCACCAATTCTTACTGACCTTTTCAATTTTGGTACTTCCGTCAGTTGAACTAACGGTAAACTGACTGAAGTACCAAAATTGAAAATGACATTCAGAAGTGGAACCAAAATTGACACCATTGTACCAAAATTGAAAAATGCCTAGTTCTATGGTGACAAAATTGAATTTTTGCCATTATTATCATATCACATGAGGTAAAGTATTTATTAACTCATATTATATGGAGTAAAGTGTTCATATACGCATATTACGGGGTATAGTGAAGTGAATACGTTGTTTAAGTGAAGTTAAATTCTTCAATTTTCCGTATTAAAAAAAGTCTCGATTGGATTATATAGCGTGCATGCAGTACTTCCATCATGAAAAAGTGAAAACGTTTATTATTATATATTACAAGGGTAATGCACCTATTTTCCATATTACATAGGAGTAAATTGTCCAATAAACACATGAAGGGCTGATTTGACAAAACCCTATATATTTGTCAATTAACATAGCTTTGCTGCAATTAATTTGGTTGGTTTATGATAACTTTTTTTTTTCTCCCAAGGGTTTAATTCTATTTTAAGCATGTCGAACATATTATGTAGGAAATTCTCTCAATAAGAATTCGAACATAAGTTCGTTATTTTGTAGTGACTAGTTCCTACCACTATACCAATCACCTCTTTCTATTCTAATGTATTTATGATCACAAATATATGTTTACTACTTCTGTTACTCTAGTATTGTTTCATTTAATGTCAATAACACGTTTAAGAAAATGCCTGTATTTATGGGTCAATTAAGATTCCTAACAAAACTGACGAAATTATTGCTTGGTTTATTCCTATAATTTAAAATGTCAATTAAGTCAAATTCTTGATTTTTTTTATAATATTGATATTAACCTATTTAGCATTGTTTATACCTAAAATATTTTTTCACTATGTTAAAAACCCTTAAATGAACTCAGGAGTGAATGATTATAGTAACCATATGCTCGATGGATGTCCATATTAGTAGTCATCTGCTGATATGGAACCCTTTTGGTAGCCATATTCTAGGTTGGGTGATCCTTTGTTTAGTAGGCATCTGAGTCAAGGTTCTATTAACTATTTTGTATTACTGTTCATGTTCGTATCACAATCTCTACGTGTAGGCTTCACAACCATATTATCTTGAGTTTTCACATCAGAATCAGTGTGTTTGCATGGCGTTCTGATGCCAACCTAGAACTCATACAATTCTGTTTTCATTATTATTTTTATAATCTAGGAAGATAATAGGCAATGTTTGATGTATTTTCTTTGTATGTAAACATTCAACATTCTATTTTATATAAATACGTCGGGATTTTCCCAAAATCCTATCTATTTTTCTAATTTCCATTTAATTTGTGTGCGTTGTTGACTGGTTTTGTTTTACTCTTTACTATATCGAAGTATCGAACCCTTGTACAGTATGCTACTAAATAGACTACTTGCTTTTGCATATTTATTTAGGACAATCTAATTTCTTGGTCAACTAAAAAGCAACCCACTGTGGCAAGATCAAGCACAGAAGCTGAATATCGGGCTCTTGCCTCTGCCGCTGCCGAAGTTACATGGATACAATATCTTTTGCGTGACTTGACAATCTTTATTTCCACTCCTATTGTGGCTCATTGTGACAATATTGGTGCTCTTTATCTTGCTCATAATCAAGTTTTTCATTCACGAACCAAACATGTTGCTATTTATTATCATTTTGTTCGTGAAAAAGTGGCAAAAGGAAATCTTCGTGTACAACATATTCACACTTCTCAACAACTCGCTGATGTTTTTACCAAGTCTCTATCTTCGACGAGATTCAAGGAACTTGTTCACAATCTTCACCTTCGATCCTCCAATTCCGATTGAGGGAGGGTGTTAGAGATATGATTAGACACATGGCTTTAGATTAGGGATATTGATTTGATTATGTTTGATCATATAATCCTTTACAATATTCTTGTGATTATAATTTATATTATTAGCACATAATTGGATATAGCTGATTGTATATATATATACCTTTGTACTGTAATATGGAGATAATACAATTCACTATCTCTTTCATCTTCATCAAATATCAAAACAAATGTATTACACTTGCCATGTAGTTACTTTGGGTTCGATCAAATCCGATTCGAATAAGAATTTTCCATTAAGATCCGAAAAATAAAACTTGTAAGATTAGCACATAATTAATTTGACGATGAGCTGAGAAACTAATTATAAGTCTCCTTGAAGATCAAAGTTGATTTTTCTGGATCTGCTATTTCGTAATATTTTCTAATCTTCAGTCGCGAAGAGATACTAGTATACATACTTAGAAGGAGGAGGAGGATAACGCAGCAGCACAGAAAAACTATTCTCTGCGTGTATCACTAAATCAAAAATTGTGCGCGCAACATTGAATACCTTTTTCATCATTTTTGTACGTTATATCTATATCTATATATATGGCGTTCTGAAAGAATAATACAGGATATAAATATTCAAGCTATTAATGTTTATATTGATTTAAATTTTAAATCTTCATATCTATAAAAAGTAAATAGCAAGTTATCCCCCTGAGTTTTATTCCTTATGGTAATTAAAAGGGTAAAATACCCCTTCATATTTTTGTAAAAGAAGCAAATTGTCACCCTTTTGGTTTTTTACATCATCGTAGTCCGTGGGGGTATATTGTGTATTAGGTAATATTACAAGGAGGTATTATTATCAGACAAATATTCATTTTTGGCACCATAAAACTAAGCGTTTTTTAATTTTGGTACCATTGTGTCAATTTTGGCACCAATTTTGATTGACCTTCTCAGTTTTGGCACTTACGTCAGTTGACAATTATCATTCATAAAGGTTGAATTTATTGAAAATATTTTTATTCATAAGTTTCATAATACTTCTAATTTTAAATTAAGGAATATCTCTTGAGATATAGCAAAAAATGAAAACTAAGATCAACTCCTTTGGCTAAATGTAAATTTGAGAATATAAATATATTATACATTCTCATATAATAGTTTGCATACTTATTTAAATTATTTTATTTTAACTTTGAGTATATAAAATTAGTTTCTATATTATTTTATTCATATTTTATTTATATAGCACATCAATGCAGTTTATTGATTTGTTCATTTATTATTTCAACCCGACTTTCAAATATGGTTTCAAAGGTGTTTATATAATTTCGAACGATTTAAAGGGAATCAACAAATAATCGCTTCTAACTCTTCAAAATGAGAACAAGCAATGCATCTAAGCAACGTCCCCGTTAGATGAATAATAAGGAGAAGAAGAGAAAGAAGAAAATGAGAAGAAGACAACTTAAAATTGAAATAAGTATACAACCGAAAAGCGGAAGTTTAAATCAGAAGACAATTGTATATTTTTATTCAGCCAAGTGATTTTCATCTTTCAGTGAAGATCAAACTGAAGACTTAGAAAACTTTTTTAGTTAAATGTATTGTCATCATAAAAAAAAGGAGAATTGTTGGATGTAGTTGAGTCAATGTAATAAGTAGTTGTTTTGATGATAACATGTGAAGCAAATATTATATTATTATTATTGTCTACCCAAATATTTTTTATAATATATTTTTTTTACTATTTTGTTATTATTATTCTTATTCTTATTATTATTAAAATAAGAGTGACATAAATTGTGAATTGGAAATAATTGGCGAGGAGAATTGGATAAAAATAATTTTTGACACAATAGAACTAGGAGTTTTTCAATTTTGGTATCATTGTGTCAATTTTGGAACCAATTCTTATTGACCTTTTCAATTTTGGTACTTCCGTCAGTTGATCTAACGGTAAACTGACTGAAGTGCCAAAATTGAAAATGACATTCAGAATTGGAACAAAAATTGACACCATTGTACCAAAATTGAAAAACGCCTAGTTCTAAGGTGACAAAATTGAATTTTTTCCATTATTATCATATCACATGAGGTAAAGTATTTATTAACTCATATTATATGGAGTAAAGTGTTCATATACGCATATTACGGGGTATAGTGAAGTGAATACGTTGTTTAAGTGAAGTTAAATTCTTCAATTTTCTGTATTAAAAAAAGTCTCGATTGGATTATATAGCGTGCATGCAGTACTTCCATCATGAAAAAGTGAAAACGTTTATTATTATATATTACAAGGGTAATGCACCTATTTTCCATATTACATAGGAGTAAATTGTCCAATAAACACATGAAGGGCTGATTTGACAAAACCCTATATATTTGTCAATTAACATAGCTTTGCTGCAATTAATTTGGTTGGTTTATGATAACTTTTTTTTTTTCTCCCAAGGGTTTAATTCTATTTTAAGCATGTCGAACATATTATGTAGGAAACTCTCTCAATAAGGATTCGAACATAGGTTCGTTATTTTGTAGTGACTGGTTCCTACCACTATACCAATCACCTCTTTCTATTATAATGTATTTATGATCACAAATATATGTTTACTACTTCTGTTACTCTAGTATTGTTTCATTTAATGTCAATAACACGATTAAGAAAATGCCTGTATTTATGGGTCAATTAAGATTCCTAACAAAACTGACGAAATTATTGCTTGGTTTATTCCTATAATTTAAAATGTCAATTAAGTCAAATTCTTGATTTTTTTTATAATATTGATATTAACCTATTTAGCATTGTTTATACCTAAAATATTTTTTCAATATGTTAAAAACCCTGAAATGAACTCAGGAGTGAATGATTATAGTAACCATATGCTCGATGGATGTCCATATTAGTAGTCATCTGCTGATATGGAACCCTTTTGGTAGCCATATTCTAGGTTGGGTGATCCCTTGTTTAGTAGGCATCTGAGTCAAGGTTCTGTTAACTATTTTGTATTACTGTTCATGTTCGTATCACAATCTCTACGTGTAGGCTTCACAACCATATTATCTTGAGTTTTCACATCAGAATCAGTGTGTTTGCATGGCGTTCTGATGCCAACCTAGAACTCATACAATTCTTGTTTTCATTATTATTTCTATAATCTAGGAAGATAATAGGCAATGTTTGATGTATTTTCTTTGTATGTGATCATTCAACATTCTATTTTATATAAATACGTCGGGATTTTCCCAAAACCCTATCTATTTTTCTAATTTCCATTTAATTTGCGTGCGTTGTTGACTGGTTTTGTTTTACTTTTTACTATATCGAAGTATCGAACCCTTTTACAAGATGCTACTAAATAGACTACTGGCTTTTGCATATTTATTGGGGACAATCTAATTTCTTGGTCAGCTAAAAAGCAACCCACCGTGGCAAGATCAAGCACAAAAGCTGAATACCGGGCTCTTGCCTCTGCCGCTGCCTAAGTTACATGGATACAATATCTTTTGCGTGACTTGACAATCTTTATTTCCACTCCTATTTTGGCTCATTGTGACAATATTGGTGCACTTTATCTTGCTCATAATCAAGTTTTTCATTCACGAACCAAACATGTTGCTATTGATTATCATTTTGTTCGTGAAAAAGTGGCAAAAGGAAATCTTCGTGTACAACATATTCACACTTCTCAACAACTCGCTGATGTTTTTACCAAGTCTCTATCTTCAACGAGATTCAAGGAACTTGTTCACAATCTTCACCTTTGATCCTCCAGTTCCGATTGAGGGAGGGTGTTAGAGATATGATTAGACACATGGCTTTAGATTAGGGATATTGATTTGATTATGTTTGATCATATAATCCTTTACAATATTCTTGTGATTATAATTGATATTATTAGCACATAATTGCATATAGCTGATTTTATATATATATACCTTTGTACTGTAATATGGAGATAATACAATTCACTATCTCTTTCATCTTCATCAAATATCAAAAGAAATGTATTACACTTGCCATGTAGTTACTTTGGGTTCGATCAAATCCGATTCGAATAAGAATTTCCCATTAAGATCCCAAAAAAAAACTTGTAAGATTAGCACATAATTAATTTGACGATGAGCTGAGAAACTAATTATAAGTCTCCTCGAAGATCAAAGTTGATTTTTCTGGATATGCTATTTCGTAATATTTTCTAATCTTCAGTCGCGAAGAGATACTAGTATACATACTTAGAAGGAGGAGGAGGATAACACAGCAGCACAGAAAAACTATTGTCTCTGCGTGTATCACTAAATCAAAAACTGTGCGCGCAACATTGAATACCTTTTTCATCATTTTTGTAGGTTATATCTATATCTATATATGTGGCGTTGTGAAAGAAGAATACATGATATAAATATTCAAGCTATTAATGTTTATATTGATTTAAATTTTAAATCGTCATATCTATAAAAAGTAAATAACAAGTTATCCCCCTGAGTTTTATTCCTTATGGTAATTAAAAGGGTAAAATACCCCTTTATATTTTTGTAAAAGAAGCAAATTGTCACCCTTTTGGTTTTTTACATCATCGTAGTCCGTGGGGGTATATTGTGTATTAGGTAATATTACAAGGGGGTATTATTATCAGACAAAGATTCATTTTTGGCACCATAAATGATCTTACGCAAATTCGTGGTATGATCGATATTAATAAAATAATGTTATAAACACTAGGAAACAAGTGAAAGATCAATGTGTATGTATATATTCTGAACGTCGAAGTACAAGTTACAAATATTTGGGGTCCTATCCGAGCGTTATTGGATGCCGTACAAGCTAGAGGGCGAAATACATATAAATGCGGTCGGACTAATCTATTTGAGCTATAGCTTCGAGTGAGGAGCACCTGGAAAAGCGTGTCTGGCGTCATAAATGCAGGTGGTATTTATAGTGAAAAATGGTGAGCTAGCTACTCCATCCGTAGGGTTACATTTCTTTGGCCCAAGGGCTTGGGCCTGTGATCGGATTGTAAAGGCCGCGATTTGGTTTGGTTTTACATTCGTGGGGTCGGATTCTACACTCTTCGATCTCGCCTGGACTTCCCAATGTAGAGTCCCAAAATACCCCTCATCAATACTCCCCCACTTTTTGAGCGCAAAGTGAAGCTTAAGCTCGAAGAAGTTTATTTCGAACGTCGTGATGAGCAAATTATTCTGACTTTTCTCCGGATATGCCTCGTTAAAAACCTCATTCGGAAAAACCCATTGGGATAAAAACCGAGTAAGGGAAAAAGGGTGTACATCTCGGAAACCATATAATGAACTTGCCCTGATATAAATTATGACATTAAAAGGTTTCTTGCCCGATCTTTGGGTTGAATCTTCGGTCGTGATGTCTTCTCGCATCGTACACCGTAATACTTACAAATACAGTAGTTATAGGGGTCTAAGGTGTAAATATCTGGAAGATAGCTCTGAATTCTCTTTGAGGAAGCTCAATCGTCGTGACCATTCGGGGACCGGCTTGCAATTTACCTTTATTACCCTTTTATATATATGTTACATATGTAAGAATTACTCCCATAACCATTTTTACTTGAGATCGGAGCGTCAAGATTGCGTAAGTTATTCTTTTCCTTCAACTATATCCGTTTATAATGTCTAGTTCGAGAAATTCTAGGGGCAAGGGCATAGTCGGAGAGGATACCGAATCTGATTCTGACTTTAGGCTTATCGACGATTTTGAAGAGGGGGAATTCCATCCCGAGCGCGAAGATGCTAATCAAGTTGAGGATCTCGAAGAGAATGAGTTAGAGAAGCGTAAAATTGGCGACGATATTTTTGTTAGGATATACAGATCTGACGCCCCTTCTAGACCAGTTGGTCATAACCGTGCTGAAGTTGGTGCAGAACTAACTTCTTGTATTTTCGTTCAGGAAAACCGTGCTAATTTGGAGAAAGAGTTCGGAAAATTTCTTCCGGAGGGGTTTTCGATCGTCGTTTCCTCTTATCGTGATCGTGCGACCGCTCCCCCGCCTGGATGCCAAGCTTTTTACGATAAACAATTTTCACACGGGTTGCGCATTCCCTTTATTCCTCTATTAAGAAATATCCTATCTTTTTTCTCTTTCACCCCCGCCCAAATTCTTCCGAACTCTATAGCCTACATCGTCGCGTTCAGCGTCCTCATGAAGGCCAAAGGAGAGGAGTCCTCTTTTCGAAACTTCTGGCAGGTATTTCAAATGAGTACGTCTAGGGGTTCCAATACGGGGTTCGTTTCTTTCTCACAGGGGTCGAACCGGCCTGTCCTTTCGACCGTAGCTTTGGACAAAACCAAAGGTTGGAAAAGAAGGTTCTTCTTTGTAAAAGGTCCCGATGTTCGCTCCGCTGGCAGTTCGAAGACTAGATCATATCGATGGGATGGCGAAGGACCTTGGGTATACGGTCGTCGCAAGATCAAGGAAAATGTCAATCCCCAATTTTCTGACGAGTTTTTAAACCAACTCCGATCCGATCCGATCCTTTTCAGACCATGCTCCTTGTACAAGAAAGGATTTTAAGATTAGTCGGACTAAGCAAATGTAACTATCCTGCGCTAGCACTCGAATTCTCTCCTTCTTCGTCCATTCAACCACCAGGCGGGACTATTCGATCCTTCAGACACATGACCGAGTCAGCCGCTTCGTCCCATGCTTTGCCTCCTTTAAGTAAGCTATTAACGAGTTTTTTTACTTAATTCCACTGTGGATTATATATATTCGCTCGAAGTTATGAGCTCATCATCATTTTCCTTACAGGTCGACTCATTGAGGAGTTCCGAATGTCCATTGTTATGTCGATCGGGACCGCTCGCCCCAAAGACACGCGAGGCCAGTTCCTACCTCCACCGAAGAGGATGAAGACAAAACGAGGAACAGGAGCGGATAATCTGATCATTAATCCAATTGATAACCCAGACGCATACCCAGCTTTGAGAGGGGTTGGGAGCTCGATTTCCTTAAATCCAGCAATAGCTGGCCCCCTGCGCAGTGTATTCTCGATCGACACTTCTAATCCATCTTCCGCTGGTTATAGTCAATATTCCTGGACCCGCATTCTGGGCAAACAAGAACATGAGAGACGTATGAATCAGATACAGTATGACAAAGACCCAGGTCCTTCGAGAAGGAAAAAACCGTTCGGAAGGAGCTCAGACTCAGTTCCATGTCGACCAGGCAGATTGGAGCCGGACGTAGCTGACTTTATGAATGATCATTTTTGCGGGTGTAGAGCTGCAGATTATCCAGAAGAAGGAACTGTTTCATCCGACCTTGGACAAGATGGTGAGAATGAGTTTGACAAAGCCACTCGGATTTTTATGGCCGGACGTTTCAAACGGGATCTTCTTGATCACACCGTTAAAAACGAATTTGAAGTCCTGAGTAACTTTTCTCGAACATACCAGGAGGTTATAATCGTTTTTAGATCTGAATATCCCATTTGACTTCTTAGTTGTTAAGCTGATTTCACTTTTTATTCGTAGGCCGGAGATTACTTTGCACTTCAGACATATCATTTGTCTTTGTTAGAACAGGAGTCGCAAGAAGCTCATAATGCGCTCGCACAAGCTTCATCCGAAAATAGAACTCTTCGAGCCCAATTAGATGACGTCACAAGCAAATTATTTGCTAGTCGTCGAGAATTGTCGAAGGTGAAGGAGGAGTTGGAGATTGCCAATAAAAAACATACCTTATCCGTGGAAGATGACTTGTTGTCCGCCGTTAAAGAGAAGAGTGCCCTCGAGGAAGAACTCAAGAAGGTGAAATTCGAACTTGAGCAAGCGAAGCAGGATTCCGAGCGTGCATATGCCCAAGGCCGGGAAGAAGCTGTAATTCCAGCTATCCGAGAATTTTTGAAGTCCTCTGTGCTATATCCCTTAATTCAGAAAAAGACGGGCGGGATTCTTCAAAGGATCTTCTACAAAGGGGTTCAACAGCTAGTGTTGGCCGACGTAATTCCGGACAAGATGGACGAATATTTTCGACATATGGATCCTTATAAAAATGCAAAAGGGAAGGACTATAAAGCTTCTTCTTTGCCAAAGGTAGATACGAATTGGCAGGATCATCACTTTGCCCCCTTCGTCGAGGAATTTGGCTTCCCGATGCCGAACCCTGACGATCTCGAGTCGTCCGATGACAATCCCGAGTCTTCTTTAGGAGACGAGTCAGACGATGAGCCGAACGATCACTCTTATAATTGAGTATGGCCTTTAGTGTTGATTTAGGCAATGGATCCGTTTCTTCGAAGATAATCAATTTATAGTTCAAAATTAGGGGTCGAATCTTTATAATAGTTATATAATAGGGATAATGGGGTCCTCTTCCAGCGATCTCTTTTTATAACCTGTTTATTCTTCTCATTTTGTAGAAACTGATATTTTAAATGAATCTTGTTGTTTGCGATCGAATCTTTACCAATCCCTTTTTTTTTAGTCTCTTAATAGTCGCGACGGTTCAATCATTGCAGAAATAAGATGTTGCTTCTACAAATATCTGGGCTGTTTCAAATCATTCAACTATCATTCTTATTCACCAAGATCGGAGCTTTACGCTTAGTATTTATTTTTCGAGCTTTCAAATTTACTTTTTTGCTTGCTATGGATTAGATATTGGGTAAACCCATCAATCCCAAATTGCTATTGGGTGGCAACAAGAGCAAAGGTCCGTCTAAAGATAAAAAATCAACCAAAGAGAACAAGCTTTCCAAGGCTTCCCCGAGAACAACTGCGACTTCCCCCAAAACTTCCAAGGGCGGGGAGACTAAAAAGGAAAAACAGGCTTTAGCAAAACATCCCAAAGTTGTCAACCAACCAATTTTGGATGAGGAACTTGATGAGGAGCTCGAGGCCTCTTCACCGAAAAGTCTTGACACTTCTCATCGGGCAGTAGCCAGGCAAAAGGCATTATCTCTTTCTTCCGATAAAAGGCGTTATTGATATAATCACCCCGACCGAGAACCTGCGGGACCTTGCTGCTGGGAATGAAGGTTCTTCGATGGGAGGTTTAGGTAAGAAATCTAAACTTACCCCCACTGGAGACGGCTCTTCGATTTCTGAAGGAACTGCCGAGTCTTCAAAGCTTGAAACCGTACTTTCGAAGATTGAAATTGAACCTTCGAAAACTGCAACTGACCCTTCGAAGACTGAAACTGATCCTTCGAAGACTGAGACTGAGCCTTCGAATACCGAAAATTTTTCTGACTCTCATGCCTCTGAACCCATTGCTACCGTTTCTTCCCTACTTCGAGAGTCAAAGGATGAGTCTGCTCGGGAAACGGAGTTTAAGAATTTTGTTGAGAATCCATCGGAGGCTGATCCTCCTATTCCTGAAGCCGAGGCGTCTAAGGGAAAAAGTCCCTCGGATCTGTTTTAGTCTGGATCTAACTTTTTATCTCAGGTTCTCCTTTCTACTCTCCTTCTTTTTTTTTTTTTTTTTTTTTTAGCGGAACTAACACTTTCAAATACAGGCTAGGCAAGACTTCCTTGAATTGAAGGAGTTAGCTGAGCAAGAGTTGAGTCAGCGTGCTGTTATCACCCTCGAGCTGGAGAAGACGAACGGTGAGTTGGGTCGTGTTCTTGAGGAAAAATTGGCTTTGGAGAAAGAGAAGGCTGATAAGGTACAGGGAGAAGAGCTCTTTCAACAATTGAGCAAGGAGCTTGAGATGCTCAAAAGACTTTATGAGCAGGAGAAGAAGGACTCCGACCTTCGCAAAAAAGAGGCTTATGCTCGTGGTTATGCAGCCCGTAGCGCTGAGCTTCGAAAGGCTCTTTTCGACCATGACTTTGTGTAACTTTTTTCTGAACATTGTTGTTGTAACTCTATTTTATTTTCCTTGGTTGTGCTGTATCCTGAATAATCTTTTCTGTTTCTGCTTTTTATTTTCGAACATGGGTGATATTTTGGGCCTCGTGCTCCTTTTATAATTGTTATGTCCTTCTGTGATGCTTGGCTTCTTCGTTAATCATTTGCTATTTTTAGAGTTCGACCCTTGCAGTTAGAATGCTACTGAATTACCGTCATTGTATGGATATTTTATCCCCGATCAATAATTCTTTGATAGCATTGCTTCCCTATTTTGAGTTTGAAATAATCTGTTCTAACCAATCAGTCCCTTATTTTTTGGGAAGTGGAACGGTCGGCGCATTTATCGCTCGTATCGCGGCCGTTCCTTATGGTAAATCTGAGCCGTCAATGTATATTTCCTTCTCCTATAAATACTCTAGAATGGTTCTTGTTTTTACCATTGCACTTCTGCTCTTTTGTAAAAATTCATTCTAAGCTTGCGCTCGAGTGACTTTCTTCTGTAATGAATGATTGTTTGTGTTTAGTAATTACATCTCATATTCGAATTCGATCCTCAATAATTATGTTCGAGATCCGTATTCGAACTCTTTTCTTTGATTTTCTTGTTTCCAAATAAGATTTAACTTCGACTAGGATATAGGTAGACGAAAAGGATTGCGACTAGGATACCGGTAGACGACCTGCTCTCTCTGATTCCAAGTCCTTGGGCAGGTTCAAAGTCCTGTATCCTGTCGTCTATCTAGTCGGGATAGTGGGTCAACTGCTGGAGCAGTTTTCCTGCATTCGATTTCAACCTCTTCATGATGCATCTTGAAGGATATTGTCTTCGGAATCGCTAGGGATGTTTCCTACTGTGGTTGCTTCCCTGCTTTTCGACCCGGTCGTGCGCGGACCGATCAGCGCGGATGTGTTGGATGAAGGGTAGAAGTGTATTACCTTCCCTTTTCTCCTTTGACTCAAGTATCTTAGCGTAGGGTTGAGCATTTGTAACTAGATCTTTCTGGATGTAAACTCAACTTTCCTTATTGTAATCGAGAATTCTCTTGTAACTATTAAAAACGTATGAATGAAATATTTACTTTCCTTTATTATCCTTGCTTGTTAATCTGTAAATTCGCTTCTTATCCATAGCAATTGATCATTAATTCCTTTACCTAGGAAGTACGAGCCATAAGTAATATTCTTTGCAGATCTTGGTAACTGATAGGATAATAACTATAATGATCGAACATGAACTATGTAATTGTCCTCGAACAAAATATTTGAACCTCATCGAGTTCGAAACATGCAATAACTGATAGGATAATAACTGATAACTTTAATGATTGAATACCAACTATGCAATTGTTCTTGAATAAAATATTAGGATCCTCCATTCTCTGTAGTCAAATATAAACAAAGATTGATGTTTTCTGATGATCTTATTCGTTGATGGAGTGATCAAAGTTTTAACGTAAACTAGCATCCTTAGTAGATCCCGATTTTCGTAGTTCAGAACAGGATATTGTCGGGATTTTGGATATCCAATAATTCGAACTTGGGGTCTTAGCAACATCTTTCACCCTTTTAATTTATTTCGATCTAAGGGGCATAGCAACGGCTTTCACCTTTAGTCGTTTTGATCGGTCATAGCAACAGCTTTCACCTGAGGGTCTTAGCAACAGCTTTCACCCTTTTAATTTATTTCGATCTAAGGGGCATAGCAACGGCTTTCACCCTTAGTCGTTTTGATCGGTCATAGCAACAGCTTTCACCTGAGGGTCTTAGCAACAACTTTCACCCATTTAATTTATTTCGATCTAAGGGGCATAGCAACGGCTTTCACCCTTAGTCGTTTTTTTAGGGTCGTCACCCATTTTATTGATCCAAGGGGCATAGCAACATCTTTCACCCTTATTTGATGATAGTACAATGCATAGAGATCGGTGACAATAACTTTTCGAGCCTAATAATCAGATAATAATTCTGCGAATAAAAATTTTCATTGATTGGATAAGCTTTGAGAACACGAGGGATAAAGAACACAACGAGACAATAAACTAATAGATAGGCTAGAAATTGTTAAATAATCTTCATCTTCCATAATATCTTCTCAAATTTATAGCATTCCATGATCGAGGCAAAACTTCTCCATTTAAATGAGCAATTTTGTAGGAACCTTTCTTTCCTACTTCGACCACTACATAAGGACCATCCCAATTGGGCTGAAGCTTTCCGACATGCTTTGAGACCTCTACTTTTTTCAGTACTAGATCTCCGACCTTAAAGGTACGGATTCTAACCTTTTGGTTGTAGGCTTTTTCCATGTTGGATTTCATGGCCTGAATTTTCAGCTTAGCTCGATCCCTTTTGCTATATGCATGATCGACTTCCATTTCCCTCAACGATTTATTTTCTTCGGAATCATAGAATTCAATTCTGGGAGAAGATATCAGATTCTCAACTGGAATAACCGCTTCCGATCCGTACACTAAGCTGAGAGGAGTTTCCCCTGTAGCTGCTTTTATAGTGGTTCTATAAGCCCATAAAACTCCGGGAAGTTCATCGAGTCATTTTCCCTTTGCGTCGAATAACCGCTTTTCTAAAGATCGAACGATCTCTCTATTTACGACCTATGTTTGTCCATTGGCCTGAGGGTGCCCTACCGATGCGAAATTTTGCTGTATCCCGAACCTCTCACACCAATCTGTGACCTTCTTACCGGCGAATTGTGTTCCATTGTCGGAGATTAGAACTCTGGGAATTCCGAATCGACAGACAATATTTTTCCATAAAAAATTTATAACTTGGAACTGCGTGATCTTGGTCAAAGCTACACATTCGACCCATTTACTGAAATATTCGACCGCGACCAATACATAATTCTTCCTTGACCTGGCGGTCGGGAAAGGACCGACAATGTCGATACCCCATTTATCAAACGGCCAACAGATTGGGATAGAGTGCATCTGCTCGGCTGGCTGATGAATCAAATTCGAATGAATTTGACAATGATGACACATCTTCACATATTCTACCGCATCATAAAAGAGAGTTGGCCAATAATATCCAGTCCTCGAACATTTTAGTGCTAATGCTCGAGCTCCGCCATGATTCCCTGCTTCTCCCTCGTGAACTTCTTTTAGAATAATATTATATTGATTTTCAAGGATACATTTTAATAGGATTCCAGAGGAGGATCGTTTGTAGAGCTTATCATTAATCAGGGTAAATGACGGGGATCTATACTTAATCCTTCTGGCTTCATTTGCATCTTCTGGCAGCTCTCCTTTCTTTAGATAATCGATGAAGGGGTCGATCCAGGAGATCTTTTGTTCATCGATCTCCATGACGTCGATGCCAGGAATGACATCCAGGTCGATAGTGGATGTGTTCGACAATAGCCATGTAATATTTCTTTCCTTCTTTCCGTCCGCTATACCAGTGAATTTTGACAACAAGTCAGCCCACAAATTTTCTTCTCTAGGAACAGGCTGAATGTCAAACTTTTCAAATTGTGATATCAGACTTTTTGCCTTGTTTAAATATTTTATCATGTTGAACTCCTTTGCTTCATAAATGCCCTTCACCTGCCTGTGAACAAGTTCAGTATCTGTCAGCACAGTAATTGATCTTACCTTTGCCTTTAAGGCCATCTCTAACCCTGCGATCAAGGCTTCGTACTCTGCTTCATTGTTTGTAATGACAAAATCCAAAGTTATTGTGTAACTCAAATCTTCGCCATCGGGTCCTTGAAAATGAATTCCTGCTCCGCCTCCTTCCCTGGTCGAAGAGCCATCCACGTGCATTAACCATGTTGGGTGCTCAGCCTCTGTTAGCATGTTTATTTCGGAATTTTCCTCATTCTCTATGCTTTTCATACTAGTGGATTCCACAAGGAAGTCGGCTAGCACTTGTGCCTTTATTGTTGTTCGCGGTAGGTACTCAATCTCGAATTTCCCCAATTCAATTGCCCATTTAATTAATCGGCCAGATGCTTCTGGCTTAGATAAGACATGCCTCAAAGGTTGGTTTGTCAAGACAATAACCTTATAAGTTTGAAAATAGGGCCTCAGTCTTCGCGCAGCAACTACCAAAGCAAGTGCGAATTTTTCAATCTCCATATAATTCTTCTCTGCACCTTGCAACAATTCGCTCAAGTAATAGACCGGTTTTTGCACGGATTCTTCTACCTTTACCAGTACCGAACTAGCAGCCTCGTTTGAAACGGCTATGTAGAGGTACAAAGGCTCTCCATCCGTGGGCTTGGCCAGCATCGGCGGTGAAGTTAAGTAGGTTTTTAGGTCTTCGAAAGCCTTGTCACATTCAACATTCCACTTGAAATCTTTCGACTTACGCAATAGCTTGAAAAAAGGCAAACTCTTGTCGGCGGATCGAGAGATAAATCTATTCAATGTGATGATTTTTCCGACCAAACTCTGAACATCTGAAAGTTTCTTCGGTGGTTGAAGATTGGTCACTGCTCGGATCTTCTCTGGGTTAGCTTCGATCCCTTTCTCGTGGACAAGATATCCAAGAAACTTCGCCGATCATACCCCGAAAGTGCATTTTGCTGGGTTCAATTTCATTCCATATTTTCTCAATATCTCGAAGCATCTTCCTAGATGTTTAATGTGGTCTTCTTCTGTCATGCTTTTTACCAGCATATCGTCCACATAAACTTCCATGATTTCACCTATCAATTCTTTGAACATCATATTGACCAGCCTCTGATAAGTTGCGCCCGCGTTTCTCAGGCCGAACGGCATAACTATGAAGCAATACATTCCTTGCTCGGTAATGAATGCGGTTTTGTCTTGATCCTTCTCGTTCATGAAAATTTGGTAAAAGCCCTGAAAAGCATCCATCATGCTAAAGAATACAAAACCTGCAGTGGAATCTACCAGCATATCTATCCTGGGCAGCGGGTAAGGATCCCTTGGGCATAATTTGTTCAAATCAGTAAAATCGTTGCACATCCTCCACTTATTCTCAGCTTTGTCTCCCTTGGAAACCAGAACCACATTACATAGCCACTCGGTGAATTTGATCTCTTTAATTTGACCAGCAGCTAGTAACCTATCGACTTCTGCCTTGATTATTTTATCCTTTTCGCGTCTGTGGTTACGCTTCTTCTGTCTCACCGGCTTAGCCTTAGGATCGATGTTTAAACTGTGGGTAATCACGCGCGGATTGATTCCCACAATATCGTCTGAGCTCCAAGCAAATACGTCTATATTTTCTTGCAAGAACTCCAAGAGCATAGACTCCATTCCTTCACTTAGCTCCGTTCCAATTTTGGTGACTTTCTCCGGAGATCCTGGGACTAATATCACCTTCTTATGATCAGGTGCTTGTATGCTCATGTCTACATTTTTCCCTTTTTTTCCTTGCAGCTTTTCAGTTTCGGGGATTGGTAAATTCGATGCCGAGCCTGATTCCAAATCAATCAATCTTCTTTTTGCTGGGATTTCGGGCTCCACTTTCTTTTTTATGCTTAAGGATGAGTTATAACATTCCCAAGCCATGTATTGATCGTTTCGTACCTCCCCTACTCCACCGTCTGTCGGGAATTTTACCTTTTGATGGTAAGTAGACACTATTGCCTTGAAGGTATTTAGAGCAGGTCTTCCCAATATAGCATTGTAGGCAAAAGGCGTTTCGACCACCAGAAATTTTATCATCCTTGTTACACTTTTGGGTTTTGTTCCTAGAGTTGTGCTTAATAGAATGGTTCCTAATGGGACAATCTCTGAACCTCCGAACCCGACTAAAGGAGTGGCTACTCGATCAAGATGAGGATGCTGAAGATTCATTCGAGCGAGGGCCTCTGAGGAGATAATGTTTGCCGAACTTCCATTGTCAACCAAAATTCTTTTGACTTCATAATTAGCTATTTTCAGTGTTAACACCATAGAAAAATCCGGATCATCCTCATTTGAATCCCAGGTTACATCGAAAGGTCGATCGGCATCGCTAAAACTTATGACTTGATTTTCCATTGATGGGAATTCCAAAGAAAATATTTCCCTTTTGGTTGGAACGGGTGATTTTATCGACCTCATCGTCCTTTTTCTAGCGTTCTTGCTATCTCCTCCTGCTGGTCCGCCTGTAATCATGTTTATCACTCCGTTCAACTGCTCCTCTCCCAAATTCCGAACCTCATTTCGCTGATTGTTAAACTTTCGTGGACTCCTAGATCTATATCGGCCTTTGTAGTTATTTTCTTTGACGAACTCCTTAAGTTTTCCTTGTTCAATTAACTTCTCGATCTCAACTTTTAGTTGATAACAATTCTCAGTACTGTGCCCCCGATCTCTATGATACCTGCAGTATTGGTCATATCCCATTGCCCCTGGTCTTGCTTGGGTAATCCTCTGGGCTTCGGGGATTAAATTTCCTTCTTCCAATACAGTTAAAATTTCCTCTTTTGGGATGTTCAACTCGGTGAACTGAATTTTTTCAGGTCGGGGTGGTCGGTTTTGATCATATGGCGGACCGTAGGCATTTGGCCTTTGCATTGGTACTTGCGGCTTATATGCATTGAGTCGCTGCCATACCGATCCTCTATTCGATCCTCCATAATCGCTTGGTTTCGGTATAGGGGCTTGGTCTTGCTTTTTGTTAGGAGGAAGCTTTGGGCTATGTGCATTTTTCAATCTATTCATCTCCTCCTGAATCATATACTTCTCAGCGATCTCCATTATTCGTTCAAAAGACTTTGGTTGCTTCCTACACAGGGCGTTTCCGAATTGGATGCTTCTAGTCAGTTCGAACATCAAGGAAGTTAAGTATTCAATTTGAGGGGTATTGACTTTCAATAGCTCGATACTAAATCTCGATAACCACTGCCTCAAAGTCTCTCATTCCCACTGCTTGACCGTTCCCAAGTGATTCGCCGGCAACTTAGGTTTTCTCTGGCTCGCAAATTGATGCTTAAATTTGTCACAAAACTCATCAAAAGAGAATATAGAATTTGGCGGCAATTTTCCAAACTAATCAAGGGCAATTCCTTCAAAGGTCGTGACCATAATTTTGCAGCAGAAATCTTCCGAATGTCCGTACAAATTCATCACATTAACAAAACTGTTGATGTGTTCCCCGGGGTCGGTAGTCCCATTATACCGTGGTAACCTTGTTGGTACTGTTTATGTATTCCTAGCTTCACGTATTTCTTTGCAGAATGGCGAACATCGCATGATGCTATTGCCAATCTCTCTATCTCGGATATTCCCGGGTATAATTTCCCTATTTTGGTTCATTTCGGTGCCCCTGGCAGTAGTGGCACGACGAACCTCTATCACCGCCTCCTCCTGGTCTAACTTCTTTGCAACCCGCTCTTGCACTATTCTTTCGAGCTCGGACTCTGTGATCCTTTTGTATGTTGGTTTTTCCTTTCTCGCCATATCCATAGGGTGGCTTTCCCCTACCACTGAGTCCTCCAGATCTTGTATTGATTGCACCGGATTTTCCGAGCGGAGATTAGATTTCACGGGAGCAGTTCGAGGCAAGTTTGGTGCGGGTGCATTCGATGTAGCTCGTAACATACTATTTTCCTTCTAGATGTTCGAGGAAAGGATTTCTGGTCTCCCATAGGCAGGTGGCTGGTCCACGGGAGATTGGTCAGCCCTTCCACTGTTCAAAAATTCCCTGCACATGGTGCCTATGATGGATCTCAGGTCAGCAATTGTGGTGTGTATCGGAGCACTATCCTGCGGGGGAATTGGCGGAACTTCTGGTTGCTGAGCCGCCCTAGATAGATTATCAGGCTCATTGTTAACTGAGTTCTGAACCCCCGCAGCATGGGATGGTTCTCCTCGGTTATATGTATTTCTCATCGTAGTAGGCATTCTTCGATCTAACACCCAGATAAGGCCCCACGGTGGGCGCCAATTGATCTTACGCAAATTCGTGGTATGATCGATATTAATAAAATAATGTTATAAACGCTAGGAAACAAGTGAAAGATCAATGTGTATGTATATATTCCGAACGTCGAAGTACAAGTTACAAATATTTGGGGTCCTATCCGAGCGTTATTGGATGCCGTACAAGCTAGAGGGCGAAATACATATAAATGCGGTCGGACTAATCTATCCGAGGTATAGCTTCGAGTGAGGAGCAACTGGGAAAGCATGTCTGGCGTCATAAATGCAGGTGGTATTTATAGTGAAAAATGGTGAGCTAGCTACTCCATCCGTAGGGTTACATTTCTTTGGCCCAAGGGCTTGGGCCTGTGATCGGCCCAACAGTAAACTCCGACCACGAGCATTCCCTGGGTGACGGATTGTAAAGGCCGCGATTTGGGTTTGGTTTTACATTCGCGGGGTCGGATTCTACACTCTTCGATCTTGCCTGGACTTCCCAATGTAGAGTCCCAAAATACCCCTCATCAATAAAACTAGGCGTTTTTTAATTTTGGTACCATTGTGTCAATTTTGACACCAATTTTGACTGGCCTTCTCAGTTTTGGCACTTGCGTCAGTTGATAATTATCATTCATAAAGGTTGAATTTATTAAAAAAATACATTTATTCATATGTTTCATAATACTTCTAATTTTAAATTAAAGAATATCTTTTGAGATACAACAAAAAATGAAAACTAAGATTAACTCCTTTGGCTAAATGTAAATTTGAGAATATAAATATATTGTACATTCTCATATAATAGTTTGCATACTTATTTAAAGTATTTTATTTTAACTATGAGTATATAAAATTAGTTTCTATATTATTTTAATTATATTTTTTTATATAGCACATCAATGCAGTTTATTGATTTGTTCATTTATTATTTCAACCCGACTTTCAAGTATGGTTTCAAAGGTGTTTATATAATTTCGAACGATTTAAAAGGAATCAACAAATAATCGCTTCTAACAATTCAAAATGAAAAGAAGTAATGCATCTAAGCAACGTCCCCGTTTTTCAATTTTGGTATCACCGTGTCAATTTTGGCACCAATTCTTACTGACCTTTTCAATTTTGGTACTTCCGTCAGTTGACTTAACGGTAAACTGACTGAAGTGCCAAAATTGAAAGCGACATTCAGAATTGGTACCAAAATTGACACCATTGTACCAAAATTGAAAAACGCATAGTTCTATGGTGCCAAAATTGAATTTTTGCCATTATTATAATATCACATGAGGTAAAGTATTTATTAACTCATGTTATATGGAGTAAAGTGTTCATATACGCATATTACGGGGTATAGTGAAGCGAATACGTTGTCTGTTGGATAAAGATGAAGATAAGAGTGCACTGAAGTTAGAAAATTCAAGGGAGGTTTTGATGATTTCCAAAACTCATCAAAGATCAGCTAAGAAGAACCTATTTTAAAATTCCTTAGAAGAAATTTGACCAAGTACGAAGACAAATAAGAAGGGTCAAATATTCAAGGTCCAAAAGACTATTGATCTGTTGAAGGAAAGAAATCAGACTGATGTAAATCAGCCGACTCAAATCAAATTTGTTCAAAGTTTAAGATCAGCTCTGTTCATCATCAGACTTGTACTCTCATCAGCCAAGTGGAAAGGAGCAAGAAGTCTTCACAACGGTAATAAATGCCACTGGAGTAATAAATGCTGAAGTCCGAGGCTATTAATGGCAAATGATTGAAGAAATAACTCGTATCAGCTCAGTGCACTTAATGCTGTCTGACAGAAAGTACAGTCTGCAGTACTGTCACTGTGCAGAGAATCGTTCGCGGAAATTAAGGACCATAATTCGAGAAATTTGAATTGTGTCTCTCTTCAACGGACATAATTCAAATGAGTGAGTATAAATAGCTGAAGAGACGAAGAGAAAAAGAGCTACAACACAACAACTGAGAGATTGAATTCGATGCAAAATATTTTCTAAGTCTCAAAAGCTCAAGAACAGCTCACTCATCAGCATTGTCATTTGTTGACTCAAGCTGAAGCTGAAGATCAAAGATAGATACATTTTTCTGAGTGAAATCTGTTAGAGTGTTGTGAGGAGTGTTTATCCATCTGTGTGAAGTGATAAAACTCTGTAGAATAGGTCTTCTTTGTGATTTCCTATTGTGAGCTTACGGCCAGATTCATTTGTTGTTTTGGCGTAAGTGGAGTATACTGATTACTCTGTGTTTTTCGTATAACCCAAGATCTTTGTGACTTGGAAGAGTGGATTAAAGGATATTTACATCCAGATAACCACTATAAAAATCCTTGTGTCTTTATCTCGCATTTTACTTGCATATTTTCAGATTGAATAAAAAACTTGATAAAACTGTTTGAAAAATATTTAAAAGAGTTTATAAAACTGGGGATAAAATTTTCAAACTACTAAGTATACTTGTGAAAAATACTTTATAAATCCGCTGCAAGTATTCTGGTACTAAAACTGATTTTGACTAAAATCAGCTAAGTTACTATCAGACTAATGGTCAACAAAGTTGTTCAAAGATTTGTTCGCGATCAGCCTTGCAAGCTTACTGTTCTGTAACAGCTTAGTCTGCTTACAGTTAAGCAAAAGTTTTAAAGCTAAAAAAATTGATTAAAATTTGAAGATGTCTATTCACCCACCCCCCTCTAGACCTCATCTGATCACTTAGGACCAACATTGTTTAAGTGAAGTTAAATTCTTCATTTTTCAGTATTAAAAAAAAGTCTCGATTGAATTATATAGCGTGCATGCAGTACTTCCATCATGAAAAAGTGAAAACGTTTATTATTATATATTACAAGGGATAATGCACCTATTTTCCATATTACATAGGAGTAAATTGTCCAATAAACACATGAAGGGCTAATTTGACAAAACCCTATATATTTGTCAATTAAAATAACTTTGCTGCAATTACTTTGGTTGGTTTATGATAAGTTTTTTTTTTCTCCCAAGGGTTTAATTCTTTTTTAAGCGTGTCGGACACATTATGTAGAAAATTCTCTCAATAAGGATTCGAACATAGGTTCATTACTTTGTAGTGACTAGTTCCTACCAATATACCAATCACCTCTTATTATAATGTATTTATGATCACAAATATATGTTTACTACTTCTGTTACTCTAGTATTTTTTCATTTAATGTCAATGACACGATTAAGAAAATGTCTGTATTTATGGATCAATTAAGATTCCTAACAAAACTGACGAAATTATTGCTTGGTTTATTCCTATAATTTAAAATGTCAATTAAGCAAAATTCTTGATTTTTTTTATAATATTGATATTAACCTATTTAGCATTGTTTATACCTAAAATATATTTTCACTATGTTAAAAACCTTGAAATGAACTAAGGAGTGAATGATTATAGTAGCCATATGCTCGATGGACGTCCATATTAGTAGTCATCTGCTGATATGGAACCCTTTTGGTAGCCATATTCTAGGTTGGGTGATCCCTTGTTTAGTAGGCATTTGCGTCAATGTTCTGTTAACTATTTTGTATTACTGCTTATGTTCGTATCGCAATCTCTACATGTAGGCTTCACAACCATATTATCTTAAGTTTTCCATCAGAATCAGTTTGTTTGCATGGGTTATGATGCAAACCTAGAACTCATACAATTCTGTTTTTATTATTATTTCTATAATCTAGGAAGATAATAGGCAAGGTTTGATGTATTTTCTTTGTATGTAATCATTCAACATTCTATTTTATATAAATACGTCGGGATTTTCCCAAAACCCTATCTATTTTTCTAATTTCCATTTAATTTGCATGCGTTATTGACTGCTTTTGTTTACTCTTTACTATATCGAAGTATCGAACCCTTTTACAATATGCTACTAAATAAACTACTGGCTTTTGCATATTTATTGGGGACAATCTCATTTCTTGGACAGCTAAAAAGCAACCCACTGTAGCAAGATCAAGCACAGAAGCTGAATACTGGGCTCTTGCCTCTGCCGCTGCCGAAGGTACATGGATACAATATCTTTTGCGTGACTTGACAATCTTTATTTCCACTCCTATTGTGGCTCATTGTGACAATATTGGTGCTCTTTATTTTGCTCATAATCCAGTTTTTCATTCACGAACCAAACATGTTGCTATTGATTATCATTTTGTTCGTGAAAAAGTGGCAAAAGGAAATCTTCGTGTACGACATATTCACACTTCTCAACAACTCGCTGATGTTTTTACCAAGTCTCTATCTTCAACGAGATTCAATGAACTTGTTAACAATCTTCACCTTCGATCCTCCAGTTCAGATTGAGGGAGGGTGTTAGAGATATGATTAGACACATGGCTTTAGATTAGGGATATTGATTTGATTATGTTTGATCATATAATCTTTTACAATATTTTTGTGATTATAATTGATATTATTAGCACATAATTGTATATAGCTGATTGTATATATTATATATATATATATATATATATATATATATATATATATATATATACCTTTGTACTGTAATATGGAGATAATACAATTCACTATCTCTTTCATCTTCATCAAATATCAAAACAAATGTATTACAACTTACCATGTAGTTACTTTGGGTTCGATCAAATCCGATTCGAATAAGAATTTCCCATTAAGATCCCAAAAAAAAACCCTATAAGATTAGTACATAATTAATTTGACGATGAGCTGAGAAACTAATTATAAGTCTCCTTGAAGATCAAAGTTGATTTTTCTGGATTTGCTATTTCGTAATATTTTCTAATCTTCAGTCGCGAAGAGATACTAGTATACATACTTAGAAGGAGGAGGAGGATAACGCAGCAGCACAAAAAACTATTGTCTGTGTGTGTATAATTAAATCAAAAACTGTGCACGCAACGGTGAATACCTTTTTCATCATTTTTGTACGTTATATCTATATCTATATATATGGCGTTGTGAAAGAAGAATACATGATATAAATATTCAAGCTATTATTGTTTATATTGATTTAAGTTTTAAATCGTCATATCTATAAAAAGTAAATAGCAAGTTATCACCCTGAGTTATTCATTATGGTAATTAAAAGGGTAAAATACCCCTTCATATTTTTGTTAAGAAGCAAATTGTCACCCTTTTGGTTTTTTACATCATCGTAATCCGTGGGGGTATATTGTGTATTAGGTAATATTACAAGGGGGTATTATTATCAGACAAAGATTCATTTTTGGCACTATAAAACTAGGCGTTTTTTTATTTTGGTACCATTATGTCAATTTTGGCACCAATTTTGACTGGCCTTCTCAGTTTTGACACTTGCGTCAGTTGACAATTATCATTTAATAAAGGTTGAATTTATTAAAAAAATATATTTATTCATAAGTTTCATAATACTTCTAATTTTAAATTAAGAAATATCTCTTGAGATACAGCAAAAAATGAAAACTAAGATCAACTCCTTTGGCTAAATGTAAATTTGAGAATATAAATATATTATACATTCTCATATAATAGTTTGCATACTTATTTAAAGTATTATATTTTAAGTATGAGTATATAAAATTAGTTTCTATATTATTTTATTCATATTTTTTTATATAGCACATCAATGCAGTTTATTGATTTGTTCATTTATTATTTCAACCCGACTTTCAAATATGGTTTCAAAGGTGTTTATATAATTTCGAACGATTTAAAGGGAATCAACAAATAATCGCTTCTAACTCTTCAAAATGAGAAGAATTAATGCATCTAAGCAACATCCCCGTTATTGGAATAATAAGGAGAAGAAGAGAAAGAAGAAAATGAGAAGAAGATAACTTACAATTGAAATAGGGATACAACTGAAAAGCGGAAGTTTAAATCAGAAGACAATTGTATATTTGTATTCAGCCAAGTGATTTTCATCTTTGAGTGAAGATCAAATTGAAGACATAGAAAACGTTTTTAGTTGAATGTATTGTCATCATAAAAAAAAAAAAAAAGGAGAATTGTTGGATGTAGTTGAGTCAATGTAATAAGGAGTGGTTTTGATGATAACATGTGTAGCAAAAAAAAATATTATTATTATTGTGTACCCAAATATTTTTTATAATATATATATTTTTTACTATTTTGTTATTATTATTCTTAGTCTTATTATTATTAAAATGGGAGTGACATAAATTGTGTATTGGAAATAATTTGTGAGGGGAATTGGCAAAAAAATCATTTTTGACACAATAGAACTTGGAGTTTTTCAATTTTGGTATCACTGTGTCAAATTTGGCACCAATTCTTATTGACCTTTTTAATTTTGGTACTTCCGTCAGTTGACTTAACGGTAAACTGGCCGAAGTGCCAAAATTGAATACGACATTCAGAATTGGTACCAAAATTGACACCATTGTACCAAAATTTAAAAATGCCTAGTACTATGGTGCCAAAATTGAATTTTTGCCATTATTATCATATCACATGAGGTAAAGTATTTATTAACTCATATTATATGGAGTAAAGTGTTCATATACGCATATTATGGGGGTATAGTGAAGCGAATACGTTGTTTAAGTGAAGTTAAATTCTTTATTTTTGCGTATTAAAAAAAAGTCTCGATTGAATTATATAGCGTGCATGCAGTACTTCCATCATGAAAAAGTGAAAACGTTTATTATTATATATTACAAGGGGTAATGCACCTATTTTCCATATTACATAGGAGTAAATTGTCCAATAAACACATGAAGGGCTAATTTGACAAAACCCTATATATTTGTCAATTAACAATTGTCCAATAAACACATGAAGGGCTAATTTGTCAAAACCCTATATATTTGTCAATTAACATAGCTTTGCTGCAATTACTTTGGTTGGTTTATGATAAGTTTTTTTTTTCTCCCAAGGGTTTAATTCTTTTCTTAGCGTGTCGGACACATTATGTATGAAATTCTCTCAATAAGGATTCGAACATAGGTTCGTTACTTTGTAGTGATTAGTTCCTACCACTATACCAATCACCTCTTGCTATTATAATGTATTTATGATCACAAATATATGTTTACTACTTCTATTACTCTAGTATTATTTCATTTAATGTCAATAACACGATTAAGAAAATGCATGTATTTATGGGTCAATTAAGATTCCTAACAAAACTGATGAAATTATATCTTTGTTTATTCCTATAATTTAAAATGTCAATTAAGTCAAATTCTTTATTTTTTCTATAATATTGATATTAACCTATTTAGCATTGTTTATACCTAAAATATTTTTTCACTATGTTAAAAACCCTGAAATGAACTCAGGAGTGAATGATTATAGTAGCCATATGCTCGATTAATGTCCATATTAGTAGTCATCTGCTGATATGGAACCCTTTTGGTAGCCATATGCTAGGTTGGGTGATCCCTTGTTTTGTAGGCATCCTCGTCAAGGTTCTGTTAGCTGTTTTGTATTATTGTTCATGTTCGTATCGCAATCTCTACGTGTAGGCTTCACAACCACATTATCTTAAGTTTTCACATCAGAATCAGTTTGTTTGCATGGCGTTTTGATGCCAACCTAGAACTCATATAATTCTGTTTTCATTATTATTTCTATAATCTGGGAAGATTATAGGCTAGGTTTGATGTATTTTCTTTGTAAGTATTCATTCAACTTTCTATTTTATATAAATACGTCAGAATTTCCCAAAACCTTATCTATTTTTCTAATTCCCACTTAATTTGCGTGCGTTATTGACTGGTTTTATTTTACTCTTTACTATATCGAAGTATCGAACCCTTTTACAGTATGCTAATAGATAGACTTTTTTAATATGTGAATTGGTCTGATATACATATTATAAACCGACTGATATACAATATCTTGAATGGCTTATCTTGTTATCTATTTTTAAATCAAATCGACTATTAGGAAGCTGCTTTTAATTAAGTGTTGACAATTAAATAAAAACTATCATAAATTGTTAAGATATACGGTCAGAGAAACATAGAAAAGAACTAGAGGTAGTGTTTGCCTACTTCATATATACAATTATTAGAAGTTAAGATCTTTATCACGGCATAAAATTTTTCACTCGATTTTGCCTATTTATTTTTTCATTATATTCGTACTAATATTGGAGTTATCTAATATTTTCATTATATTCGTAATTAGTCATCTTTGTTAACAATGTGTCAAAAACTTCTAAATTGAGGAGGTCACGTGACCCGCACGTTATCTAATTGATTTTCTAGCTCAAATGGAGGATTTTTGGCATATTTTGTATCCTAGAATTATAGGGTTTTGACACTTTGCATCCGGATTTAAAAATTTGACACTTTACATCTTGAAAATATTATTTATTTGGCACTTTTTACCCTAATTTGTGTTTTAGTGAGAAAATTCCAATGTTTTAAAAACCGGATCGGACATCGAACCGGTAGCCTCACTGGTTACTGGTTAGATCGGTTTAACCGTTTTAACCACTGGTTCAACCGGTGTGACGTCATTACAATATAATATTTTAATTTTAATTTTAATATATGTAACCAACTATTTAAAAAAATATATTATTCATTTTTTCAAGTTTATTTTCATAAACTAAATGTTTATCTCATTATCAATTATTTTTCCTACAAAATTTGAGTTAAGAATGAATGATAGCAACAAAATACAAGTATGATAACATGATATCAACGCAATAATTCAAATTATAATAAACACCATATCAAAAACAATAATTTTATTACTAATCACCTATGAAAAAGAGAAATTGTTGATGAATTTTGTCATTGAATTATATAAAAAAAATAAAATTACATGAAGTTTGTGAAAAAAATGACTTTTCTAATGAATTTGATACTCAAATATATTTATATAACTTATTATATATAAGATTTTTTTGTTTATTGTTGATTTTGTTTATTTCAAAGTGAAAAATAGAAGAAAAGATGTGATAGTATTGTTGAAGTTTAAAGGTCGCGGAAAAGAAATAAAAATCCATAGGGTAAACTTTTTATTTTTATAAGTGAACCAGTGGTTCAATCGGTTCACTGGTTCATTGGTTTTACCGGTTTTTAACCGGTTTTTGCCGGTTCAAACTGGTCAGGAACAAAGCTGGTTTTGGAGGGTTAACCGGACCGGATTGGTAACTTGTTACCGGTTAAACCGGTCGAACCGGTCGGTCCGGTCTGGTTTTTAAAACACTGGAAAATGAGGGAATTGTTAAAATGCCCTTACAGCTTTGTTAAATAGGATAAATGCCATTAAAAAAATTAAAATTGTAAGAATGCCATCGGTTTAATTAGGATACATAGTTAACTTAATTAAATCTCCCTAATTAAACAACAATCTAAACAAATACCCCAACATTTTCAAAAATTAAAATCAAACCCCATTCTACCATTTTTCATTCTTTCTCTATAAACCCTAACAAAATTCTCTCACAAATTTTTATATTTTCACACACATTCACTCAAATCAAAGAGGAACATGGAGAACAACAACATATAAAGATATTATTTGCAAGTTAGTTTAATTTTTAAGTGAAAATTTGGTGATTTACGGGCAAAAAGCGAAAAGAAAAAAAAAAAACTGGTGTTGCTTCGCAGTATGAACTCACCGCGGTGAGTTTATATACTCACCGCGGTGAGATATATAGCTCACCGCGGTGAGAATATAACTCACCGCGGTGAGTTTATAGCTCACCGTGGTGAGCTATGTTGCAATGTCGTACTGGAGACTGGAGTTTGTCCAGTCTCCAGTCTCCAGAGACTGGAGTTCGGAGACTGGAGATCCAGTCTCCAGTGTCCAATTGAAGTATCAAACTCCAGTCTCCAGCCTTCAATTGGAGTCTCCAGAGACTGGAGTTTGGTAGGACAAATACCAAATATCAAAATAACATATTTGGTTGAATTTTAAATTTTTTTTTTAATTAAGATAGGTTGTGAGTTAATTTTAATTGTTTACTTGTAGGTATGGACAAAATTATACTTTATATCTGATATGGCGGTGAATTTAAATACGATACGAATGAAAATTTTGAATATAGTGATAATAGTAGATTTGGTCATATATAGTAAATCTTTGGAAACATTGTTGGTGGATAGGACAATCTCGTTTGGGGAACTAGTTGAAAAAATATACAAAAAGTTTGATTTTGTTCGGGAACCAGTCTCCAGTCTCCATGTACATTGTAAACCAGTCTCCAGTCTCCACTCACATTTACCCTAAACCCTAAACTAACCCTAATTTAACCCTAACCCCTAAATTAACCCTAATTAACCATAACCTTTAAATTTTGTTAGATTTGTCAATTGTTAACACTTACGATAACATTATATCCTCCGTAAATCACAACTCCGTACATTTTGGTCAATTTTATAAGATTTCGACAATTTATGAACCGAAAGGAGAAGTAACACTTACAGTAATGTTATATCCTCCGTAAATCAGAAATTCGTATAAAAATTGCAATTTTGTTAGATTTGTCAATTGTTATCACTTATGGTAGCATTATATACTCATTAAATCACAACTCTATACATTTTGGTCAATTTTATAAGATTTCGACAATTTATGAACCGAAAGGAGAAGTAACACTTACGGTAACATTATATCTTCCGTAAATCAGAACTTCGTATAAAAATTGCAATTTTGTTAGATTTGTCAATTGTTAACAATTACGGTAGCATTATATACTCTGTAAATCACAACTCCATACATTTTGGTCAATTTTATAAGATTTCGACAATTTATGAACCGAAAGGAGAAGTAACACTTACAGTAATGTTATATCCTCCGTAAATCAGAAATTCGTATAAAAATTGCAATTTTGTTAGCTTTGTCAATTGTTATCACTTATGGTAGCATTATATACTCATTAAATCACAACTCTATACATTTTGGTCAATTTTATAAGATTTCGACAATTTATGAACCGAAAGGAGAAGTAACACTTACGGTAACATTATATCTTCCGTAAATCAGAACTTCGTATAAAAATTGCAATTTTGTTAGATTTGTCAATTGTTAACAATTACGGTAGCATTATATACTCTGTAAATCACAACTCCATACATTTTGGTCAATTTTATAAGATTTCGACAATTTATGAACCGAAATGAGAAGTAACAAATACGGTAACATTATATCCTCCGTAAATAATTTCGTATAAAAATTGCAATTTTGTTAGATTTGTCAATTTAACACTTACGGTAGCATTATATCCTCCGTAATAAACCACTTCTTACAATTTGGTCAATTTTATAAGATTTCGATAATTTATGAACCGAAAGGAGAAGTAACACTTACGGTAACATTATATCCTCCGTAAATCAGAACTTCGTATAAAAATTGCAATTTTGTTAGATTTGTCAATTTAACACTTACGGTAGCATTATATCCTCTGTAATAAACCATTTCTTACATTTTGGACAATTTTATAAGATTAAATCGACCCAATATTTCTAGAAATTGCAGTTTGATCCCATATTTTTCAAAAATAGTTAAATTGACCCAATATTTCTAGAAATCGCAATTAACCCCCACAAAAATTTGCTATTTTTACAATATTTTGTAAGATTTGTCAATTTACTGAAATTGTAATTTGATCCCATATTTTTCAAAAATAGTTAAATTAATTCAATATTTCTAGAAATTGCAATTAACCCCCACAAATATGTTATTTTTACAATATTTTGTTAGATTTGTCAATTTATTGAAATTACAATTTGATCCCATATTTTTCATAAATAGTTAAATTGACCTAATATTTCTAGAAATTGCAATTAACCCCCACAAATATGTTATTTTTACAATATTTTGTTAGATTTATCAATTTACTGAAATTGCAATTTGATCCCATATTTTTCATAAATAGTTAAATTGACCTAATATTTCTAGAAATTGCAATTAACCCCCACAAATATGTTATTTTACAATATTTTGTTAGATTTGTCAATTTACTGAAATTGCAATTTGATCACATATTTTTCAAAAATAGTTAAATTTAATCTCATATTTGTCGATTTTGTAGTTTTAAAATATACACACTAATAACAAAAAAATCACACAATAATAATCAAATATTATATGAATACATTAAATATTACAAAAATTATTTCGAAGGCCTCTTATTCCTATCATCGGGGGCAAATGGAGTTCTTTGGTATTTACTAGGCTTGATAGTCTTTTTTTCTCTATCTGTCGCATCCCTATCATGAATTCTGGAGATCCAAATGTTCATGAATTCTGGAGATCCAGTCTCCCAGATGTTCGTGCATGCTGGAGACTGAAGTCAGTCTCCAGTCTCCCAGATGTTCGTGAATGCTGGAGACTGGAGACTGAAGTCAGTCTCCAGTCTTCAGTCTCCCAGATGTTCGTGCATGCTGGAGACTGGAGACTGAAGTCAGTCTCCAGTCTCCCAGATGTTCGTGAATGCTGGAGACTGGAGACTGAAGTCAGTCTCCAGTCTCCAGTTCAACAGAACTGGAGACTGAAGATCGGAGACGGTCTCCAATTCACCATGCTCACCGCGGTGAGTTCTAATGCTCATCACGGTGAGCAATAAAACTCACCGCGGTGAGCACATTGCTCACCGCGGTGAGCGTTAAAGTTCACCGCGGTGAGCATATTGCTCACCGCGGTGAGTTTTAGAAACTGGGTTCGAAAAATGCAATTTATTCTGTAATTGAAAAAAAAATTAAACTTAAGTTGTATGGGTGTGGTGCTTGATTTATTTCCTCGCCCTTAATGTAGTTGTTATGTGTCACTTTTTAGTTATGAAGAAATTGAAGTGAAGATTGGGGGAGAGATCTGATCTGTTTTGTTTGGGAAGAAATGTTTTTTTTTTTTTTTTTTTTTTTAATATGTAAGGTAGTGGAAAAATAAATAAGTAAAGAATAGAAGGTGTGTTTTGCAATTTTTACAAGTTTTAATCGCTTATTAACTAAAATTATGTATAAAAAAAAAAGAGAAAAAAAAAAAGAAAAAAAGGCGGTGGCATTTTTCTAATTTCACTATTTGGGGATGGCATTTAGCCCAATTTCCCCTGGAAAATTCATTGGTAGAAAGATAGAATAGTTATTTTCAATTTTTTTTCACTTTGCACCGGGCCAATATAGATTTTGCATCTTTAAATATAGAATGTTGGCATTTTGCACCATAAAATTATAAAATATTAGCATTTTTATCTCGATTTAAAATTTTTGTCACTTTGCACCCTCAAAATATAATTTGTATGCTATTTTGCACCCTAATATATTTCGGAAAAAAAAACTCATGAATGTCAGTCATGTAGAGATAAAATGGTCATTTCTATGCACAACAATCATAAACTTGTTATTCTAGTTTTATTATACTTTATAATAACTTATTTTAACATTTTCTCTCAGTAAAACTTAGATTAAAAAAAAAGACATTGTCTTCATTTTTTGTTTTAAGTACCCTCTAGATTATATACATTATATCTAAAATGCACTTTTACATATCTAACAAATTATTATATTTTGCATGTTATTTACATTATTTAGATTATCATATTAAGTCGGGGTTGAAAATGCTAGAAATTATATTTTTTTGGTGCAAAGTGTCAATATTCTATATTTTAGAGTGCAAAGTGTCAAATCTATACTTTTAGGGTGCATAGTGCCAAAAATATTCGAAAATAACTATTATACCCTTTCAATCAATGAATTTTTTCTTCAAAACACACACTAGGATGCAAATTGCCAACTAAATTGTATTTCCAAGGTGCAAAGTGCCAAACTTTTAAGTTAGGATGCAAAGTGCCAAAAACCCCACAAATGGATTAATGATGAGAATTGTGGAACGTAATTGAAAGTTTAATTATGTATACTTACGGGACTAATTTTATAATTTAGCCGATTATTAACTACCATGTTTTCAGTTTTCCAAGGTTGTACTGATTTACTAAATTACACACAATAATATTGTATTGGTTTAGTGATTTATAAGATCTTTATTTACATGTACAGTCAAATGCCGTCAACCAGGGGCGTAGCCAGAATTTGAAATCAAGGGAGGCGAAACTAAGTTGATACTCCCTCCGTTTTTTTTATTTGTCGCTTTGGGTTGGTGCACACAAATTAAGGAATGCAATAACTAACCACCTTTTTTAAGCAAAAAATCCAAAATACCCTTTTAATCAAATAATAACATCATTAATTAGCATTTATTACAAGCAATAACAAGAAGGGTAATATTGGTAGAAAACAATTAATTTTACATTGAAATCTTAAAACGACAAATAAAAGTAAACAAATTTTTTTGGCCAAAGCGACAAATAAAGAAAAACGGAGGGAGTAAATTATTGATATTTTATAATATAATTAATACAAAAATAGTTATAGCAAGAAACAAATCCTCTTTACTATATTGACATCTTTGACAATCATAATAACTGCAACATTTCAAGATTAAGGACATCATATTTTTAAGAAATTAAAAGTTACTTTTCTTCTTACTCATGGTAAATCCATGTATACAAAATTTATTTATTAAATTCAAATATTCTTTAAAACGTTATAAAAAAGGGGATGGTGCTTGGTGGATCATGAATGCAATGTTTATTTCTATTTCTAAAATAGTCAATTCAAGTCACTCAAATATAAGTCAAAAAGTTAAAAACAAATAAGAATCAGTTAAGGAAACATATGACTGTATGAGAGAAACTATAAAAAAAAAAAAGTTATCTGAATTAGAATTTCTTATTGGAGTAAATTTATAATATTCATGCTAATTAAGTTTTAGAGTAGGTTTTCTCCACAGAAAAAACAGATACTTTGATGGGTATGTGCTTAGGGTCAATGGGTGCCCCCACCCACACCCCATTTGCCTCCGTCTCATCCGTCAACGTTTGTGTCGATGAATGCACTATACAACTAATTGATGAGGTCCTACAAGTGACATTCAGAGTAAAGGTCTCGTGTTTGATTCATAACGGGATAAGCAATTGCTGAGTAATAGATAGATTCATCATCAATCCAACACTCACACCGAAAGCAAGACCAACTTCTTCATTAAGGGAAAACCGAACCTTACCTTTATGCAGTCAGCTTGAATTATAAGTTAAAAAGGAATTGAACCTTATGTTTGACTCATTATAGATTATAATCAGCACATCTCAGCTTAATATATTCTGGCAATAGAGAAATGTCTAAATACAGAAAAGAGATTGAATCCTGCCCAAGAATTGGAAAAATTAAGATCTTAAATTAATGTTATGGATGAGAAGATATAGATCTGTATCAGACTTAAATCAATTCTAACAAGGGCTTTCTATGTATATAGTTACTGCTACACCAAAGAAAAGCCGAATCACTAATGGCCTAATAAATGTTACAGAGATTGATGTAGCATATTTTGGGGGCGACTACTCCTAATGACATTATTACTCTCTTTCGGTTTTTGTTCTTACATCACCATTTTCAGGAGGTTTCGTTATTCTGACATTATTGACAGCAGCAGCAACAGCTCTTTGTGGAGGAACGGCAGTTATGCCATTGGTTATGAACTGTTGATTCCTAGTTTCACTTCTCGAGTTTGAAGCGCCATTGCTGGTTGGATCTTTCTCGTTACCTGATGATTCTGATTGTGCCAATGATGAATATTTTGTTTCTGTAGAGTGGAACAGATGGATTAGCAGCTTTCCAAAGATAAGATAGTACATTCAATTTAGAAATAAAAAGAAGATTCCTAAATTACTGTGAGATTCTTAAGTAGAACTGTAGCTCGATAATTATGCAGCAACTGAGATTTTGAGCATCATTAGATTTTCTAATACAAATATGGAGTACAACAAATTCCCAGGATTTCTAGAGAAGCTATTGCCCTTTTGGTTTTTGTACAGGGATCCACATGACTTGACGTAAAATTCATTTCATAAATTGAGAAGTAAGAGCAATAAAATGCAAAGCAGAGAGGAAGAAACTAGCCTTTTATTTCTCCTAAGGTGATGAGCCTATTAAGACAATCTCGGAACTTTGTTAATACAATTCTTTCTTGCTCTGCATAGGCCTCATTTAGTCTTTGCTCATGAGGTACCTGGGACGACACATTATTATGGGCTTCTAACCCATTAGAGGAAGCAGCATTATTGAACATTGTATCTTGCTCGTCACACATTAGAGCTAATGTACTGGGAGACATTGGCCTGCTATTTGATACGTCTGCTCCAGCTGAACTAGATTCATCAAGTTTGGTTTTCTGGGTCTGGTTTTCTGATAAAGGATCACTAGTCAGAGAGTTCTGAGCTACCGACTGCTTCTCGCTTTTAGACTTATCTTGAGTTGATGACGCTACTGAGGTTTCTCTAGAATCTTCTGCTCGCTTTTCTGCTGCATTTCTTTCCTCTAAGAAGCATTATAAGTTAGAGTTAGATTCATAAACTGAAGAGAGAGAATCACATCAGTTAAGTCGTCCAAGTGGTAGTGTTTAGCTAATGAATCAAGCAATTAGCACTTAAGAGCAATCACAAAACTTGATGAACTTGACTACGGAAAGCTAAATATAATGTTAACACTCTAAGCCATCATCTCTGTTGGCTGTTGCTTAGCCTATTGAAGACATAAAAGTGTAAATCTTAGAGAAACTCTACATATCTCCTCCAGTAATCTTAGAAAAGGGGTTGAATGCACAATCTGAACAGTATACAGTACATTACTACATTGGGCATCATTTACCAGCCAAACAAGAAAAAGAATTAAAAATTATCATTTACATTGTCCATGTGTCGCAGATACTGAGAAATGCAACTCTCACAGTTAGGCAATTAATAAAATTGAATGAGCATACACGAGTCTGACTTAGCTTTCCTAAAAGTCCTAATAATACACTTCCTATGCTTCCAAACAGTTGGTTAAAAAGGTCATTGTGGAATCCAGGCAATGTATCATGCATGTCCTTAAAACTTATTTTCATTTAATTTGTATCATGGAAGTCTTGAATGATTCAACTTTCTGAGACAAGGTACATCAAACCAATTGAGTTTGATGAAATAATGATTCCGAGTCCATTAAAACCCAATATTTCTTTGGTATGGGCCACTCCCAAGATTACCCAACCATTTGGATTTCCCATTTCCAAAGTACTTCTAGACTGAAATTAGTGTGACAACAGATTTAAAAAGCAAAGGAATAAATTCAACCATAATCATCTTCCATCGATCTTATTCCCTGTTCATCGTTCACTCTTTACTCTTCCATGTCTCACTGACCTCACATTAACATTATCACACAAACCCAACCCAGTGCCATGTTCCAAGTTTAAGAAAGTCAGTTTTATGTTTGATTCTTCACCCCAGTTCCAACTTCCAACTTCCAAGTATCAAATCAGCCCTCAACTCTCTTGAAACCCCTAAGTACCCAAATAGAAGCATACTGACATATTTTCTTTCAACACAGATCTCCCTGGAATCTGAAGAAGTATTTACATCATGGCCGGGTACTAAAATGTGTAAACGAACATGAGATGGAAGAGAGCATATATTTACTCAAACTTCTGTTCTTATTACTGACACTGTTCCCTTAAGTTGCTAGGTTCCAGCAGTTGGGCTCAGGGGGAAGGACACCAATAAAGTGATATGTAAACCACTAGAGACCGCTAGACGCTCATGTGATACCAAGAAGCAATTTACCAATAAACGTATACCTGCAAGCATCTTGGCAGCTTCTCCTGAATATACCACAAGCACTGAGCAGAGTTCCTTCAGGTCCTGGGGCTGAATGATGTCAGCTAAGAGAGACCTTTAAAGGCAATGCATTAGTTAGTTGTATGAAGAAATACTGCAATATGATTTTTTGAAGGAAAGGTATGCATACCTATAAGTGAACTTTGAAGGGCCCAAGGCTGAAGTATTACCAGATCGAGCACCAGGAGTTGAAGACAACGAAGATGAAGGTACAGAAGCCTTTATTTGGTTAGCCTGCTCAAAGAGAAACTATTCTATCAGATGCACAAGAGTAGAAGCCAAAAGAACAGTACAAAGAGAAATATTGAAGGATTCATAGTAAAAGATGTTATCTAACCATTGATTCACATAAGCTTTCATCACTTCATCAACATACCATTATTCAACTTGCAGATGCAACTATAAGTAGTCCATCCTAATTCTTCCCATTAACCATATGGAAGTAATAGGAATTATCACCAAATTATGATTTGCTATGACCTAATTGGTAGGAGTTACCGTTCAAGCTTAGCAAGATGAACATAGGGTGGCTCAAGCCCTTTTCCGTTAATCTTGAGCTTCAGCACTGGAGAGAAAAGTCTTATGCTAATATTTCCAGAACATCAGTTCTTATGCATACCCAGTTTTCGCAGTCCCGCATAATTCCACATTCAACATACTCATTAAATATGTCTCTAAAATACTCTTCGACTGTGTATTCAGTATATATTATAGTAATCATGCCATATAATAAACCATGTTTTGACATATACTCTTTCCAACACTTAACATCACAAATTTCATCTGAATTATGATACTCAGTGTGATGAATATTAGTCGTTTATGATTGACAATATATTTCTATGACAGCTAGACAGATTTTCATACAATTCTGTTATTAAATATTCTGTTATAAACATGATATCATAATCACAGTGTTTTCTTCAGATTTGAGCAGGCTAACCTAGATTCAGGCTGCACAGATTAAAGCTCAAGCTTCGCTCACATATTTTATTTGGATTGACTAACTAAAGCTTAAACCCACCCAGCTAAAACCTAATAGGCACAGACCAGCTTTACATGGAGTGTCGAATTAATTTCTGGCCAGCTTAGCTTTATTCTTCCACCATCTTACCGGTTGAATATTTGCCACATTTTGAAATTAAGAATAAAAATTACCTGTTGCAAATGTGCGAGCCTGTGTGCAGGATCTTTCACGGTTGATCCAAAGAAGAGCTCCTGCCCTTTCCGTTTTTTGCTCAACGGGGGAGACCCATAACCAGATGATCCAATAGCACCTGTGATGGCAGCATTTGCTGCTTGCTGGATGAACACCATGTTGTTTGCATGATCTCCATGAAAGAGAGCCTGCCTCTCTTCACTTCCTTCATAGTTTTTGCAGTCCATGCATTTACAATTTTCAGAACAAAGAATGTTTGCTTGGAAGCACTCGCAATACTTCTTAAGGCATCCTGATTTCTTGCAGTGGCATCCTTTGTTATGCTTTGCTGAAACTAAAACCTCCCCAGCCTCCTCCTGCGTATATAAAATTAATTAATTGTGGTCTCATAGGTAACACGTACAAATTGGAAAAGATGTGAATTTACGAAATATTGAAATATGTAGAATGTTAGCTACATGCACAAAGCGCAAAAATGTTTATTTACGAAAAATTTGTTTCAGTTGATATTGTTCGAAATATTTTGTTGTGTAATCACGGGTGGAATATTCAAGCAGACATATAATAATTAATCAAACCAATAATGGAAAAATATTTACGATTCTGTCGAAGATATTTATACTAATTTATCATGTTGAGAAGTCAGGTGCAACTTCATGGAACTCAGCCTAATAACTATGAGCAAGTATTAGGTAAATCTTCCAAGCATGTAGGAGGGATAAAAACATCTGAAATGAACCCATGTACTGTCTAGGGATGTGCACGATTCGGTAAACTGGTCGTACAGAACCGAAACCGAAGTTTCGTCACATACCGTTTACCGAACCGAAGGTAAACGGTACACGCCCAATTACCGAACCAGGTTCCCTTTTGGTTTTTGGTATTACCAGCCGGTTTACCGAACCGAACCGGAATACTGAATTTTTTTATTTTTTTTATATTCTATTCCTAATCTAAATGTCAAAGACTGAAAGTTACAGCAAACTCCCTGCTCGTTCCAAATTGAAGATGGCAAAGTCACCTTATTTTGATTCCCACCAGCTCTGAAACTCCTCCCTTCTTCCATGGACTGCCCTAGAGCAAAACCCAAATCTTCCTCTTCCTCAATTCAAAATCCCACCGCGCCGACGCACCGCCAACCTGCTCCGCGCCTCCGCCATCTCTCTCTCGGCCCATATTTGTAATTTACAGAGGTACAGTCCAAATTTTAAATGCCCAATTTTGTTCATTTTTATTTCTTTTTCTCAATAAATTGGGTTCTAATTGCATTTAAAACCCCAAATTTGAATGATGCTAAAGTAATTTTTGTAGAGAATACTGAGGATAGGGGGTCTTTGATATATTCTTTATGACTTCTAGTCAACTTCACTGGATGGTGAAAGTGGTAAGAAGCAGATTATTATTTTCAAGACATTATTTTTGGTTTAATTATTTTTAGGTTTTTTTTGTACCGAATAAAACCGAACCGTACCGAATCGGTAATTTACCGAACAAACCGAAATTTTCGGTTTGGCAAACGGTACGAGATTCCAGAATACCGATCCAGCCGGCATACCGAAATTCGGTTCGGTTCGGTTTCACCGTTTGCACAGCCCTAGTAATGTCAACTAAAATTTCTTTATAACGTCAACAGCACAAAAAGAGATGGTATCATGTTAGACTTTGTCACCAGTATGATCTGAATTCCCAAAAAGAATTTGCAGAGATGTAAAAATGTCTGAAATTGCAAGCATATGTGATGTAGAACATCCTGGACATTCCATCAAGCAAAGAAATTCAAACATGCATTTATAGGTTAAGAATTCAGTAGTGTCAACAGCAGCACATAGTTAACATTTGTACACATGCTAAGCACGAGGGGCTAAGAGAAACAAATTATGGCATTAATTGAAAGACAATAATACCAAATTATGAAATATTATCAGAAGATATATTAACTTTTGACAATACCCTGCTATCTCGAGCTCCATGTGGACTGCTTGCAATTTTTGGCCTGAAAGCATTAGGATTTCGTTCAAGAGTAGCCTCAACTGCTTCTCGTCTCGGACCTTCATTTTCGACATTGTTATGACAATTCACACAGTTGCAACCATCACAATAGATTCCAGATGCGAAACATTCACAATACCTGACCACAAATTAATAGGACACGTGCTATTTAGGATAATTGATACACCAAGATAATCCAAAAATAATTTTAATATAGTAGTATTATAGTACTATCAACTAGACAAAGGAAATGAATCATTTAAAATTAATTACTTGAAAATACAAATAATATGAAAGGTACACTTAAGCAAAGATACACCACGATGAGTCAGAAATATTAAAAAAACACAGCATAACAAATACCATTTGAGGGACCACAAAAGTGTTTCTCTTGAACATATGTTCTGAGGTTCGACATTGCAATGGATGAGTTACAACTATGTCTTTGATACTTGCTTTATAAATGTTTCTAGCCCTACCTTTTCTGTCAGCTTTTGATACTTTTTATCTCATATACTTGTAAACTAACCATCCTTTAACATTGTTCAACTAAACCACCTACTTTCCATAGAGCGTTTTGCCCCAATTTTCATAGAAGTACAATAAGATGAATCATCATGCAATCCACATTTCCTTATTTTTTAGTGAATACTTTAGTTCCTATTAGACTAGACAGTTGGAAAAATGATTTTCTTTTGTTTTGCGGGTATTAGTTTATAAACAGGGTAATTCCTGCCACCAAGTCCAGGGACTGTGTGGTGGGATGGTGGGGGGGAGCAACTAATGACATTTCTTTTCCCTGGTTTTGGCTAATGGATATACAGAGGTGGTGGATGCAAGTGGGAAATTGAAGAGCTCCTGCTCAAGACCAATTTTTTTTGGAAAGGCCACATCCCACCCCTGCCTTCAATTTCTGATAAGGATAAGGAAATAAAACGAGACAGAGAGTCAGGGAAAGAAGAAGACATATTCTTTAAAGTAAATAACTAAACGTTGACATCATCCATGTATTAAAAGACTTGCTCTGATACTCAATCCTTCGAGCTCCTGATTTTACAAGTGGCTGGCTATAGAACGAAATCATAAATGCTTCACATATAATTCACGGTAAGAATGTGAAGGAGGTTAAAACAGTCATTTCAACATTAGAAAAAAATGAAAAGCAGAATCTACTTACAACTTCAAACACCGAGAGTGTTTGCAATTACACTGCTTTTGCTTCTTTGGAGTATTATCTTTTACTTCGTTTACATTTTGTCTTGGCCTCGCTTTTGGGGATTCAGGTTTCCTGAGGAAGGAAAAATTTTACTATAACAACAAGAATATGATCATTTTTCCCAATATAGTCACAACAAAATTGAAACTAGTTGGGTCATAGGCTAGTAGAGGAGCATCCATCCCTCTATCAAAAAAGATATGAATAAAATCCAAATGGAAAAGTATTCAAGAAACATTAAATCTTCGAATAACGCATATCTAAGTATTTTCGTAGGAGGCACTGGTAATTATTGGAGCAGTGAAGGTCTGATGGAGAAAGAAATGCACCGACCAGACAATTAAATAAATATGAAATGGTTTTATTCTTTAAAACATTCTGCGAGCAAATTAACTAAATGATAAGAGTTACATTTAAACTTTATAACAATCATGAGCTGATGATTTTGAATCTTCAAATGGGCCCAAAATCATATAAGAATCTAGTGAAGAGAGAGCTTCCACTTGGCATTTAAAGTCTACTAACTTATTTCCAAATTGTTGAGTCACCAAAACTCATAGAACCCAAAATTAAGAAAAAAAACTCGAGCAACCTCCATGTTTGTGCAATTACATGCTCACATATGATGATTACTCATGAAAGATCAAAACTTTTTAATGGAAAAGAATGAACTAACCACAAAAACCTAAGATTTCCAAATAAAATAATTTCCTCGGCTCTCCAAACTCATTTTCTCCCCAAAAAGGGTTCATAAGGAAACAAGTATTTTATGAAAATTGCAAAAGAGACACTCACACAATAGGTCGTACGGAAGGATGAGTAGGTGGTACAGCCGGCTGTGTAGGTTGTTGCATCGTCATAAACAACATCGGCGGCGGCTGTAAGTGTGGCGGCTTCATCGACTGTGGAGGCAGAGGTGGCGGTTGGATCGACTTTACCGACTGTGGCTGCTCCACAGTCGATACACCACCACTTAAGCCAGTAAAATCCAGCTGCCTAACCAGCTTCCTCGCCGGAAAATCCGCTGCCTCCGTAGAAGAACCCTCCGATTGCTGAGGATTTTTTGGAGGGACATCCCCTCCCTCTCTTTGCTCCATTCAAATATCAAAACCCGATGAAAATCCAAAAATACAACAAATTCACCAAACAAAATTTTGAAAAAAAAATTCGAATTTCACTAACGAAATCCTCACAAAATCGACGAAATTCGCACTGAAAACCTAACATATAATTAAAAAACAAAATTGAAATTGAAGCCGACTGTTTCAATACTCCTACAAGCTCAGATTCAAAGAAAAGGAATAAACCAATTAAAACAAAATCCCGTTCCCATTAAACCTCAATCGGAGTTATACTCGATCCGTAAATACGTACATAAATTCAACGTATTTACGTTTATCTCATGAATGTATGGAGAAAAAGAGGAAAAAAGATAGGATTTTTTTTTTCGAAAGAGAGGGGTTGGGGGCTTTGTTTTGAGTCTCTTCCTCCCTCTCTAGCTTTGCTTTTGAAATTCAATTTTGTAAATTTAGACGGTGAGATCAGCAATTTTATCTCATCAACGGTCTTTATTGGAAGTTTTGATCGAACGGTTGTATTTCATAGGAGCCTCGGAGGTGGGCTTTCTGCCGTCGATTTCAGAGCCTTTTGTTTTTAAGGAATTTGTTGCAAGTTATACAGTGCGCATTGCGTGAACAGTGTGTGACAGCGTGGCATGAAATGAGTGGAGGGGTGCAGAATTTAATTGTGTAGGTTATGATACGGAATTATTTGTCTAAGAAAAGACAGTTTCATGAGATTCTGTTTCGTTAAAATAATTTATTTTAAGTAAAATAGTAATATTATGGCGCTAAAGAGTCGTAGACGCCGTTGACTTGCGAGGTAAATTTTGAGTTGTTCGATGAGCGGTCTGGATTTCTCAGAAATACATATAGACGGATGAGATTGATTCAGTTAAAAACATGGAAAATTTACCTAACTTCCTTTATTAATAAAAATAATAGTAATAATCTCCACAATTCGAACCAGCATAATACAATTTCAAATTCATATACTTAAATTAAAATTATTTACTATAGTTGAAACACCAAAATTTATTAGCATATGCCTATATGGTTGTCCAATCTATTATGGATTGACGCAATCTAATATAAAATCATAGGAGTATTTATTTTAAGATTTGTTAGACATTAAAACAAATTTAATATTTACCAGTCAAAATGCTATTCATATGTTAACAAAATTCCTATAATTTTGTTTCTTCCTTTCTATGAGAGCACTACTTCTAGAAGACCAAGTACAAAAATTCGACAAAATGCAGGATATAAAATGCAAAATTATAGGAATTTTGCATTTTACTTAATCAAAATCCCGTCCAGTTCTTTTACCAAAAATATTCTTTTAGTTCTTTTACTTAATCAAAATCCTTTCTTTGTTGAAATCCCGTTCTTTTACCAAAAATATTCTAGTATGTAATCAAAATTATGTATTAATGGGGTGCAAAGTGTTAATTACTTAATGATTGAAGGTATAGCATCCAATTTTATTTCTTGGCAAAAAGATCAAATAAATCCAAAAGCAAAATATGCTTGAACCTGCTTATAGTGACGCACCATTTTAGTGTTGGCGCTACCCCCTCTTCTAATAAATCCTGATAAGATTCTTTCACTTGGGATTGGGATCAAATTAAACACCACGTCCAGCTACATAGTTACCTTCATATTTGGATGCTGATACATCCAGAGCAATTATCCTAAAGACACAGCAAAAATACTTTAATTGACTCTTTTACCCCTTCATATTAATTTAATTGACTCACTTACCCCACTGAAAACTATGACGGTGACGTTGATGTGCTGGTGCTGGTGCTGGTGCTGGTTGATAATCATCGACTCAAAGCTCGTTGGCGCTAAGTAATTCTATTTTTCTGGTTGAACACAGTTTGCTAGGTGGTGGGGAGGGAGGAGAATTTTCGAGATTTTATAAGGGCAAATAAGTCAATCATCACCTATTTGCTCTGGCATTAGGTAAATTGTTCAGACCATATCAGAAGCTAAAATCCTAAAGTAGAAACATCTCATAATTTATTTATTTTTAAAAGGAAATTATCCTCACATAATTTAGCATTCAAGACCTGGGCTGGGACAGTATAAAAACAAGAAATATATTAAGTAAAACTTATTTGTCGAAGATTATTACATATACATCAAAACCACAAGAAAGTAACATAAACTAACAGAATATATACAGAACTCTAGCTTTCTAATAATGATACATAAACCTTACAGAGTCTAAGATGATTGTTCTGCCAAATAGATCTATTTTTACAGTGGAAAAGTACACAAAAACATCCTTTTGTGTCATTACCAGCTAAAACTCCTCCCTATCATCTCTTCCTCGGTTCACATGTATATATCTCGATGATAGTCTCCACCTCTAACTGGAGATCGGCTCCTTCCCCTAATATGTGGAGCCCAATCACGAGGAGGAGGTGGTTCGATAGGTGGAGATAAAGCTCTCCTTACATACTCTCTCCTGTCGTTGAAGTAGTTATCCCTTCCAATTCGACAACCTCTATAGTTTGGTCTATCATGCCTGTACCTGTACCTGTCTCTAGAGTCATCTTCAGAATAATCTCTTATATCTCCACGTAGAGGATGAGGATCGGGGAATCTGCTATTGTGTCTCGGAGGTGGTCGAGCAGCTCTTACGTCTCTGGGCAGAAAACGAGGGGGAGACCTATAGCCACCGCCATTTCTGATCCTTCTAGGGGAATGATTTAAGGGAGGACTGGGAAAACGTTGTCCCCATGGAGGAAAAGAGGCATCTGGATACACCCTACTAGGAATCCTAACTGGACCATAACGGGACTTGTTGCAGCTGTAACAGTGCTCGCGTCTTGCAAAGTTCAAGTTTTTACATCTGATGAATGGCAGAAACTATATCAAAAGAAACACATGGGGTGGAAAAAAAGACAAACTTTTCCCTTTGCCATGTCACGACCACATGCACTGCAAACACTAGTTTTACTCCCTTGCTTCATATAGTCCAAGTGCTCGGAATTTTTTTTCCTCCCTCCAAGCAAACCCCCCCCCCCCCCCCCCAAGTAAAAACTAGAAGAAATAAGAAGCAGTAGGCAGTTGTTGATGCATATGTGACCAAAAACACATAAGTAATAAGGCTCTCAATTCATGTTGTACAGATAAAAGGATAAGAAAGAGCACTTACGAAGGATCTGGGCAAATCCAGTCTCCTTCTCTTGGCTGCACGTTAGGATTATTTTTAGGCAAACTCTCACCCCTGATTGGTCCAGAACATTGTGTGGGACGACCATAACCCTTACTAGGAAACCTGCCGCAACCATAAGGGATAGAGTAATCACTGTGTCTCGCTCTAGCAGGATCTCTCCCTCTGCCAAATCCATGACTTTTTTGTGAACTACCAGAGTGTTTAAAATCTTGACTAAACCGATGATATTCATCTCTATGGCACACAGGAGAAACAGAACTTGCATGCATTCTATATCCTGAAAAAGGCCAGTAAGACCAAAAACATTTACACTCAATGACACAAGTAGAAGTCACCAAAAGTAGCCACCAATATAAGCCAAATTTGCAACCCAGAAAGTCTTAAAACTAATTTAATTATCTCAACACACAGTACCATTGTTTTAGCATCTCCTAGTCAAGAGTACAAAGAAACAGGATAGTGATAAGAGTTCAAACCCAGAAAATCTTTCCCACTGATAGCTTCTCAACTATGTAGAATAGTGGATGGAAAAAGCTGAGCAAAAGCAAGACTAATGTACAATCAAAATGTCAGAAGAGAACCACCTAGGTTTTAATTTTGGATAGCAGCCATCAACCATACAAGAAAAATTATTACCCTCATGTATCCTCCCATACAAAACTATGACTCCTTTAATAAACAGGTGGCAGTAAAAATATCCAGCACTCAGACAATGTACCATGAGAGTTTAGATACAAACTTTTTTTACAATTCCAAAAGTTAGTTAAGTGTATCAAGAATTCAGAATGGCAATATCCCAAAAATTAGCCGTTAATTAACATAAAAACACGTGATTCCCATGTATTCATTTGTTGAACCAGCAGTTCCACGATTCAGTTATAAAATAGGCCATTTCAGGGTCTAGAAAAATTAAACAATGTCAACTCCAGTAAGTGGTTGACCCGAAAAAATTATCAGACTAGAGCCTTGTCAATTAACTGATATTAAAATAAGCCCATTTATGACGCTAAGAATCCCACTGAAAGCAGATGACAGATGCTTCTAATATAAGCTTTTTATGGGCACTTGCATTCCTCACCCCTCATTAACTTCTGACATACCAACAGGTGTACTACATACTTAATTCCATGAACTCCACCACCATGGAGCACATCTTCGCCAACATTCTTTACAAGAACAAGTTATCTGCTTTCAGATACTTCCTAAATGTAACTGCTAACGTTCCGAAGTTTTCTTGATGACTTACACGCACACATCACACTTAGCAGAACCATTAGAAGTCTAAAAAACATTAAATCATGGTTCAACCACGATTTGAGGCCTTTCAGTTAGAAATCTTGTAATATCAAACAATGTAACTTGTCACGTAAATATGAGGCATCTTGAAATCAAAGGCAAACCACATCCCAACACAGAACTCAGACCAACATGCTTCATCAAGACCCTAATTCTTGCACCAGGCAATGTTCAAAGCTGTAAAAAACAACAGTTAAGTTAATTCACCATTCAACATTCGATAAGTGGTATTGCTCGACATATAGCATAAGGCAATGTAAAGATGCTGTACAGTAACTGCGATATAGTAACCAAGCACCAATCCATGAGCAGAATGCCACCTAAAGTGTGTAAGGAATTCGGCAAATCCAACCACACAGGAACACAATTAATATGATATCGAATATAGGCCAATGCAAACCCTAATGCCAAGGCATGTTTAACTATTGAAGAACTTATAGCAAGAAATGAGTACTTGATATTAGGGCCTCACTTATATTCACATAACATGTCAACAAAACATAGTCTTTAATAATATATATTCTCGTACATGGTCACGTTCGTCAAGCTAAGTTTTTCCAAAAACGTGTGAAAATATGACTAGCCCTCATTGTTGAACGATGCAACATCACTTTAACCTCTAACTTGAGCTTCATATTTGTAGGAACAAAAAAACAGTAACAACATGACATGAGCTCAAGTTTGAGCAACTAACAAGAATCAGAAACAGAAAATATTAGCAATCATTCTGTTTATTTATGAATGAGGTAAAGTTCCCGTAATTTCTTACATACTGTCCTTACATATCACCAATTCACCATATACCAACTAATTCAGCAAATACTAAAAGATCCTCTTTAAATCTTTAAAAGCAAAGCCAAAATCTAAGGTGGGTTAGTCTATTAGGAGATAGGTCAAAAAACTATCTCCCACAAGATAGTCAATCATGACCTTTAAAATTTAACAAGATTAAATCTAAGCCATATAATTTTGTCCAATTAAAAAATACTCAATTGGACACTCTTTTATTGTTGGACATATCCAAATATAATAGTTTACTTTTATACCCTTCATATAAATATGTTCAACAATCACTAAAACTACAAAAAATCCCCATTTCTTCTTCCTCCATCTTCCATCTTCTCTCTCAAAAAATATTTCCTTCTTCTTTCTCCTTCCAAACCCACCACCACGTCGGGTTGTCGGATCTAATAAATAGTAAGTAGTGTTACTATGTGTTTCAAAGGGGAGGGGAAGATTAAATTCTCTATTTCCATTAGATCTCTTTTACTGTTGCAAAAAATGGGTCTAGGAAATTAATCATCTTCTCTGTTACAAAGATTCTTCAACCTCCTCTCAATTTGTTCCCATGGAAACTGAATATGAAAATAAAGATTTTCTCTCAGATCTTGCCATGGCATGGAAATCCGACCACGCAACGGCCGTTCTTATTTCAAAAAGTAATGAATTTAGAATTTTAGATTGTGTCCAATTTTACCCAGAACATTGAGTTCCTGTGGTTCGGTAGCGGCTGTGGGTGTGGGTGTTGGGTTGTTGTGAATCGGCTGTGACGATGGGTTGGGGTGCAGGGATGGGGGCGGCGGCGGTGGCTTGGGGTTAGAGGGGAAGATGATGAACTAGGGTTTGCTCAAATTATAGAAAATTATAAATTGACCCCAAATATTATATTTTTTTTCTTCTAGGTCCAGTTTACTCTTAAATTGTGTTTAGAAAAAAGGTACTGTATTTGATATTATAATTATAATTATAAATACTTGATTTTAATTCTAATTATACAATTAAAGTTAAGTTAATTATTAATTATTCATTTATTATCGAAACAATATTAGTATTAAATTAAAATATTATATAAAATCTTATTCACTAGAAGAGATCAAACTAAAATTTTGAAATTTGAAATTAAATAAAGTTGTTTCTAATAAGTTCAGTTAATATTGAGATTCAAAGTTTTATTGGAATTTTTATGGTTTTGATTTTTTCGACCAACGAGTTTGACTTTTTCAAGCGAGTTGCAAGTTTTCTGGGGAAAGGGATATATTTTCAGAAAAATATTGGAAGGGTAAAAAAGTATTTTATTAATTAATTTATTTTAATTTTTAATTTTGAAGAACACTTGTCAATCATTGAAATGGTATCTCAATTACACAATGCCCAACAAAATCTTGTAATAGAATGCCCCATCTAAGGTTGGAGGAAAAATAACATAAACAAAAAAACAATTATCAAAGAAGGAGATAGATTCAAACCGTGGTCGTCGTATCTAACTGACTGAAAATATGGAGACGGATCGCGACGAACCTCGCCGGGCTCGTAATCGCTGCCCTCACCTTCACCATAGCTAACGGTGGGCCGTACGACGAGGCTGCCCAATAGTTGGTGGTGCGGCGTCGTATCCACTCGTGAACCCATTTCTATGTCGCCTTTGTGAAAACATATAAGATGGGACTTATTCCAGAACAAGAACCCTGTTAATGGAGCTACGATAAATTTCAGAGTAAAGTGATTTATCAATCTCAGTCGGTTTAGCTTTGGGAAACTTTATGGGTTACAAAAAAAAAAAAAATTAGGCAAAATTGGAGAAAACTCTCAAACTAATAATTATTGATTTTGTGTTTTCTTCTCAAACTTTCAGTAATTTAATATTTTTTTTAAATATTATTTCATCGTCAATTATGAGATGAAAACTACAGTTCATTGCCATGTTTGCAGCACAAATTTCTTGACGTAACAAATTTTAACATATAATATAAGATTGCAAAATTCATATCAAACTAATTACGAATTTTGATTTTTTGTCTTAAACTATATCAATTCGTCAAATTTCGTACCGTAACTTACCATTCTGCATGAATTCAGTCTCGCTATTAAATTTCTAATTTAATGAAAATGACGGTTCAACCTTTTATTTTTTTCTTTCCAGAGAAAAATAGCATGAAATAGTATGCTTCGCGAAACTCCCTTGCGTTCTGTAGAACAAGACTCCATGGCTCTGAAAAACTTTATTTATTTTGCATTTGTTTGTTGTAGTGGCAAAACAATATGAAATATGCGATGAATCATTGCCTATTTTTGACATGCATTTCGTAAAGTATAATGTAACTTGTTATCACATTTTGCCATAACAACCAACTTTCATTAATCTATTTGGATTAGTGTTATTAAAATAGAGCAACTTCTTAAGTTTTTTGAAACTATTGATTTAAGACATGCATATGTATATTGTATAACTTCTTTAATATTTTTTACTTTATTAATATAAAAATGTAACGCACAATAATATTTTAATGAAGTGATATGTTTCAAGAGCGCACAATAGTTTCAAAAATTTATATTATTTTTTTCTAGAAAAAAGTAAAACATCAAACCGTCATTTTCATTAAATTATAAATTTAATAGTATGACTAAATTCATGTAAAATGAAAAATTATGGGACAAAATTCGACGAATTGATATAATTTGGGACTAAGATCTTAGTCCTATATTTGTGTTCGAATTTATATTCCACTAAAAAACAAATTTTACTACAAATATAAGACTAATATCTTTAACAATATACAAAGACAACAAACTACAAGAAACATTGGTGGCCTTCAACAAAAAACACTCAAGTATCGGGCAACAAAAAGATAAACTAGAAAAAAAGGAAGAACAAGATAATTTACTCTCAAGGTGCTCGAACTGATGACTTCCAACATGTCAAGGTGACACTCTACCGCTGAGTTATAAACCCCAGAATCCCGGAAACGGGAGATAACAAAAGGGAGAATCATGGATTTGTATTGTCTTTTCTGCATCAACGACAAGGAATGGTTCAAAAGAATTCAATCCACTACACCACCAAACATGATATATAGGAGTAATCAAAAGAAGCAACACCAACATACCGATTCCGGCAACAATAAAAACAAACAACAAATTTCAAAAAATACAACAAAGGGACGTAAACAATTACTAGATCAAAGTCTTGCTCAAATATCATATGAGGTCATGATATTATCATATTGTTGTTGGAAGTAATTAATGTGGAATTTTGTAGAATTTTATTATGTGCATCCATAACATGATGTAACGTGGAATTTAAGATATGGTATTATTTCTTAAAGTTTAAGAAATAGTATTATCTAAGATTTGATCATGTATATTATAAAATGATTTAATTTGACGCCAATTTGCTTTATATGGTAATAGTTAAAGTATTCGGTTTTTATTAGGGTACTAAAATAAAATTTCCACCATTAACGTATAGGGTTGGTATCAGGTACCTCTTTCTATTATTTTTTGCATTTATCTTATCTATTATTATTTTGGACTTTTTATTTCAAAATTATCGCTATCTTTTATAACCAAAAAATTGTTTCTTTATTACTTATTTATGCCACCATCCATCAAACAATATTATGTCTCAATTTCTTCATTCCTTTTATTCCTTTAGTTTTTTAGTTTCAATTTATTTTCTTTATTTTCGTCTCAATTTGTCTTCTTTAATTTAAGGTTTCATTTTATTTTTCTTTATTTCTATCTCGATTTTTTCTTAATATTTTGTCTCAGCTTTATTTGGTGATAATTATCTATTATGTTTTCATTACAAATCATTATTCTAAATATTGAGCAATTTTTTCTTCAAATTCTTACTCGTAAAATTCAAACTTGACACATGCTCATCCTATTGATAATGATTTGTGTTGGTATTGAATATTCTTTTTTGATTTGACTGGTAATAGATGTATAAAGAAGTTAATGAAATTATAGATGAAGAAATTGACGCTATAAGCTTGTGTTAAGTTCGATTTTTCCAGTAAGAATTTGAGGATAATTAATTATTAGAATTCACCATTACACCATATGGACTGGGGTTAAGTCCACTTACATGACTGAACCTAACTCAACATCAAAAGCTAACATAAAAGATAAGGATTGTCTAATACCTTATAAGGTGGATTTACTTTTGTAATCCAATTCTTGTGGGACAATTTATTCTCAATACTCTCCTTTCATGTGTGGGTGAAACAAGCCCAACACGTGGCATATTAAAGTTCAACTTTGCGAACAGTGACATGTGGGCCCCAACGCACAAATAATGACCATCCATACATTTGCTAACTGGATGAAGAATGACAACACAAGCCTTTGGGTCTATTTGGATTGGTTTTGGCTCGGTTTCGCGAGTCTCGATTTAAAAAAACTGGTTTGGGTGGTTTCGATGAAACCTTTGAGACTTCATTTGGATGAGTTTTGACTCTTGGATTTTGTGGTTTGAATAAGTTGAAACCCCCACTTGGATTGGGTTTGTATGTTGGGGTTTAGGGGAAAAAGTAGGTGATAGGTTTCAAATCAATATTTTTTTTAGTGAGATTTGGGGGAAAAAATAGGTGGTAGGTGTCAAATCAATGTTTTATAAGTTTGAAGAGTTTGAGTGTGAGTTTTTTAATAGGTTTTTTTTATAGTTTTATGGGTTTGGCGAAAACTCATTTGGAAGGGTTTTGGCTCGGTCTCGCGAGACCGGGCCAAAACCCATCCACACACACCCTTTGTTATCTGAGTGAAGTGTCTGGGTAAAGAATAATCTTATCATATGAACAAAGATGAGCACATCACGGAAGAAGGTGATCCAGATCAACCTGGGGCTCTAATACTATATTAGAATTCACCACATTAGGCTCAGTCCATATAAGTGGACTTAGTCTAATCCATGTGGTGAATTATAATATTACTCAATATTTTGAATAATAACTTGTAATGAAAATAAATAAGATAATTATCCCAAAATAAAAACTGAAACAAAATATAAAGAGAAAATCGAGATAGAAGTAAAGAAATAAATTGAAATGAAAAACAAAGAAAACAAACATAAGAAAAAAATGAGATAGAAATAAAGAAAAAAAATGGAAGAAAACAAAATAAATAAAGAAGTTGAGATATAATTATATTATTTGATGGATGGAGGAATTCATAATTATTTAAAAGAAAATAATAGTTATAAAAGGGACATGGATAATTTTGAAATGAAAAACTCAAAACTACAAAAGAGGGAAATTGATACTTTCGAATTAAATTTTGATGTAAATAGAAAAAAGAGCTTGAGGGCAAAAATATAACTTGAATTTAAATTCAAGTGGAGCCACTATTTGAATGAATAAATACAACCAATCATATAACATACATATATATAATATTATATTATTACTATTATGCAATTGGTTTATCGTTTCCGTGATCGTCTCAATGAGCTCCGTTGATTGTTTTGACTTCAGAGTTTTTATACAATTAATTAACAATGGTGTAAATAATATTTATTTTTATTAATAATTTTTTTATTAATAATAATTAGTGTATTTATTTAATAAAAGCCGATAAATTATTTAAAATATATATAATATATATAAATTAGAATAAACATGTTAATACATTGCTAATCATGCAATTAGATGCTAATTAATCAAATAGGGACAATTACACCAAATCTTATTTCTTTCCCTATATTTGGTGATAAATATAGAATTTGGTGTAAAAAACGGTGAAATGGTGGAATGGTGGGAGATGCAAATTCCTTCACCAAAAAATTTGATGTAAAAATAGGATTTGGTGAAATGGTGAAATGGTGGTTGACCACCTTGAGAGGCTAAAACAAATTCCTTATAATTTTTGGTGTTATGGTAATTTAGTGCTTAAAATATCTAAATTAAATAAAAAAAATAGAATTTGATGCACCATGAGAGATGCTCTAAATCAACTTTTATTTATCAAATCGACTCAACATTCAAATAAATTGACCTAAAAAATGCATGATCTGCTGAGTGCTGAGCTAACTTGGTAAGGTAAGTGTAACATAGTACATAATTATATATTCTATATACAAATAATGAAACTAAACAGTAACCTGTAAACATGCTGCTGTAACCAAAGCATGAATTGACAAATATACCCTCACCATTTCTTTATCGACGAAGATGCTCCATCTCATTTGCCACACGTGTCACGGCACCTTCCTCTTACAGGGTTCACACCACCTGAATCTGTGGCTCAAAATACATGGAGTAAAATAAACGTGAAAATTGCAAAAAAGTACACAATTCCAGAACCTGTAAATTTTTTATTTTTTTTTTATAATTAAGAAATTATTTTTAGTCTTCTTTTTAAATTACTATATTATTATTCTCCTAAACTAGATTGCATATCATGTGGTACGTTGGGTGACATTACACCTGTCCTTTTCTATACTGATGATACGTAGTAAATCGACAATCCTATTTATTTATTTTCTACTCCGTATTTAATTATTTCTACTATTAAAATCCATTGGAAATAAGAGAGTGATACACACAGGCGCAAATTAGCGATTTCCACCGACTAAGGAGCCTTTGAGGAGTTTCCGATCGCCAATTTTGAAGATCAGAGCATAAGATTTAGGTAGTTCGGTTTTCAGTGCATTCGTATTTTTTCTAAAATTTTTAGTTCTGAACTGTTAAGATAATAGATTCGTCTGAATTTCAGTTTTTATTTCTTTAGTGTCTATAATTTGTAGTTTGTAGGTTTTATGGCAGTGTGTTTTTGATAATTTTCTAATTAGTTGAGGCTGGAGAGGAATAAATGTTAGTAGTATATATTAAGTCATAAATAGTACTATAAATGAATTTAGATTTACGTGTTTTTAGTATCTTTTTAAAAAGAAAAGCTCTACTGAAGTTAATATCTACATAATGACAGCTTGTTCTGTTGATTTTGTTCAATATATATGTGATCTATACTCCATTCTAGTGGATTAGAGATGCATAATGTGAGAAGTGAGATGTGGACTAGACTTCATTCAAGTGAATCTGATAAATGGAATTGGAAGGGTGAGTGTAGTTATATCAGTTTTATTTAATTCAATTATTGTGTCAGTGTGGATAGAAGTTTTTCCCAGCTGTGATTTTGGAGGAGAAAAGCAGCTGAGATCTTGGAATGTTGGGAAACTTACGAGGATCCTCCTCAATGCACAAACGAACAATGGTATCGAGGGACTGCTTCGACTCTAGTGATATTGAAGATAATTCAGGTGAATTTGAATCATGAGTTTGTGAACTTTTAAATATGAATTTACAATGTTAATAGATGATCTCCTATCTATCCCATAATTAATATCTGTTTCACTTGTCCTTTCTTATTTTGTTGGTTTAAAAAATATTTAAGATAATTGGTTATTTGATTGATATGTTATTATGAAACATTTAAAACATTAATTTTGAATTTTGCTGTAAATTTTTATTTGGGTTTCTTCTATCTCTTTCAGAGCTTTTACAGGGCAGTTTGGAGCAAGATACTACGAATCCCCCATGGAAGCGTTCCTTCCCACATGTAATTGTAGCTACTCTTGTTGCTTTCTTATTCGGCTATCATCTCGGGTTTGTTCTTCAACTTTTTTCCGGGTATTATTCTTATATTATTTTTAACAGTACATTTTTTGGAACTAAAATGCATTCTCTTTCCACAGAGTTGTTAACGAACCACTTGAAACCATTTCAGTTGATCTTGGTTTCAGTGGAAATTCCCTGGAAGAAGGTGTGTCACATTTGATTTCTTTTGCAACTTGTAATTAGATATATGTATATAATAAATTCAGCCTGTCTGATGTTTTATTGTAATATACAGGCCTGGTAGTTAGTACCCTTCTTGCTGGTGCCTTTGGTGGATCCATGTTTAGTGGTAGGATTGCTGATGACGTAGGGCGTCGTAAAGCTTTTCAGTTGTGTGCATTGCCCATGATCTTAGGTGCTTCGATATGGTACTTGAGATCCTTTTACTTTGTAATATATGTATAATATCTCGATATAATCTTAAAGTTATACAAATAGACGAGCAAAAGTAATACTTCCTGTGATTCATTGTCAATATCGACTTTGAAAAAGTTACTAATACTTGCATTTGCAGTGCAACTACTACAAATTTGGCAGGAATGCTTCTGGGGAGGTTTTTAGTTGGTACTGGTTTGGGCGTGGGTCCCCCAGTTGCATCTCTTTATGTAACAGAGGTAGAAAAACTTCCAACTTTTGCCCATTTAATTTTGCTGTAGGAAAGGGAAGCATTGGCTCATCCTCATATATACTTCATCCTTACCAATTTCAACTAGGTGTCACCTGCCCACGTGAGGGGTACTTATGGGAGCTTTATTCAGATAGCATCATGTCTTGGGCTGTTGGGGTCTCTATTGATTGGAATTCCTGTCAGTAGTGTTGTTGGCTGGTAAGTACACTGAGACCATAACTGGCAAAACTGAAGGATAAATATGCTCTTGAGCAAAGGAAAAGAAATGGTTAAACCTAGCTTCATGATTCATGTTCTCGACTGTGTGTTTGCTCAGGTGGCGCATCTGCTTTTGGATATCTACTATTCCAGCTGCAATGCTAGTTCTTCTGATGATTTTTTGTGCTGAATCTCCTCACTGGCTATACAAGGTTCTAATTGTTTAGACTTTTAGATTTGATTATCAGTAAATATGAGTAAATCTGGTGTGCTATCTCCATTTTTTTCCTCCTTCTGTAGTCTCTCAATGTAACATATATCATTGGAATGCAAAATAATCAGTTACTCAACTGATTGTATCGTGTCTTTACTAAACTGATTTTATCCATTTTTATATTAACATGGGGAATGCACAAATAATCATATTGCATTTTCTTCTGACATGGTAGCAAGGAAGGATTGCTGAAGCTGAACTGGAACTTGAGAGGCTTGTTGGAAGTTCACATGTAAAAGCTGCAATGGTAGAGCTATCAAAGACAGAGAGAGCTGATGAAATTGATACTGTAAAGCTTACAGAATTGCTCTATGGGCGGCATTCAAAAGGTATGTAGATAATAAATTGTAGAATCATTCCTCTGAAGGCTTGGTAATATTTTTTCTATTGGTGCACAATGTTGCCTGCCCTGATTACGCTGCTGCTTCTGCTCTCTATAAGCCTTTTCTGTTCACCAAAACCTTTTTATTTATTCAATTCTTTTGCAGTTATTTTTATTGGATCAACCCTATTTGCTTTACAACAGCTTTCTGGAATAAATGCTGTATTTTATTTCTCTTCAACTGTATTTAGACGTGCTGGCGTTTCCTCCAATCTGGGAAATGTATTTGTGGGGGTTACAAATTTCACAGGTGAGCACTCGAGATTAATTGTCCTTTTTTCTAGATTTTTCAGTTCCGCTTCCTCTTATCGTTGTCTGACATTGTCTGCCTACACGAAATTTTCTACAGGTTCAATTATTGCGTTGGGGTTAATGGACAAACTAGGAAGGAAGGCCCTCCTCCTCTGGAGTTTTTCTGGCATGGTAGACTATTGACAATGCTTGGATAACATGTTTACATTTAGGCAATTTGTCAATGTGCTACATGGATGATTTTCCTACCTCATTTACTAAGAATGTAGAAGTTATGGTATTTGAAACTGTATGCTGGCATTAAAAATGGCATGGGAGATGTAGTTGGGTGTGCCACTCATTTCCATGTCTCGCCTGCTAAATAAAACCTTTACTCTATTCCTATATTCCACCTGGGGTCCTTCTTGACTCTAGCCTGCCCTCATTTTCCAGGTTCCGTTTTTCTTGCCCTTTATAAGTCAACTTTGTTCCAGTTCTTTCCGACGGGTATATGCAGCCCCATCTCTGCTCCATCTTCTCCCTCATTATATGTCTTACTAGCCTTCACGTCGAGTTTCTAATTTTGGATCCTCCACATGTTAACTGTTCACTGTTTCTCTTCATCTTCCCATATATGTCACATGTTTGATCATCTTTCAAGATGGGAAACCTCCAAATCTCTCTCTTTACTTCAGTTTATGGTTGTTTTATAGTCATAATCTCTCCCTTCAACTGGTGTATTTTACATATTTGTTATATAAGCGTCAAGGTTATATCTTGGGCATACTTTTTACTTGTGCCTGCAAGCCAAACATCTGTTCATATATATTGCTGCTGACTGCTGTTTTTTCATACTGTCATCTGTAGATTGATATGCAACATTCTATTTTATATGTAGAGTGCTATAACTTGGTATTCTACAAATTTGCATGTCTGAGGAAGTTTACTCTTTTGAGCAGGATACTTGACTATGCATTTTTTTCATCAGGCTCTAGCAATGGTTCTTCAAGTTCTTGCGGCGGCTATTCCTGTATCAAATCCTTTTGCTTTTTATCTATCCATTAGTGGAATGCTTCTGTAAGTGGTCGTTTCAGCTTGTTTTTCTTTAGTTTGATATTGCAGAGCCATTTACCTCATTGACAACTTGATGCTATTATATGCCCATTACATAAGCTGAATTTTTCAATGCTTGAAATGATGGAAATTTCTTGCATATACCAGGTCTTTCATAAACCATACACAAAATATTGCAAATATTTTTAGTGGATGCACGGAAAATTCTTGCATAGATCCAGTCTTTCATAGATCATACACAAAATTTTACAAATATGTTTAGGGATGCATTGATTTTGTTCATGGTCTATGAAAGACCGGGTCTACACAAGAATTTTCCGTGGATGCGCTAATTTTGTTCATGATCTATGAAAGACCTGGTCTACACAACAATGACAGTTTAACTCCAATTACAGCCAAACACACACATATGCAGGCACATTTTCATTTGCTTAAGAGTTTGTTTTAGGGGCTGTAGGTGAATTGTTCAAATAAATGAAGGATCACCTTATGCAAATCTTAGCATATACTTGCAATCTTTTATTAAAAATCATCGTTGAATAATAAACATGAAATGTTCTGACAATTTTATTAATGAAAGTGGTTGATAATTAAGCTGCGTATTAGACTTGGTGCTAATGCTGGGCATGGTTTTTACACAGGTTTGTCCTAATGTTTGCTGTTGGAGCTGGTCCAGTACCTTCTCTTCTACTCCCGGAAATATTTCCCAGCCGAATTAGAGCTACAGCTATGGCATTTTGCATGTCCGTTCATTGGGTAATAGGCTTCTATTCATATAATTTCTATGACATTTAAATGTTAAAATAGTTAACAGTTGGATACTGATTGGTTTTTCATTACATGGTAATTATGAGAAACTAAAATTTTATAGCACATTTATCGATCTACTGTGTCACTTGTCAGGTGTTAAATTTTCTTGTTGGCTTGTTGTTCCTGCCTTTGCTTGACAATATGGGGCCTCGGCTTTTGTACGCGATGTTTTGCACATTCTGCGTAATGGCTGTGGTTTTTGTAAAGAGAAACGTGCTTGAAACCAAAGGAAAATCACTTCAAGAAATCGAGATTGCTCTCCTTCCTCAAGAGTAGATTAATCATGCCAAGAAGACGTCTATCGCATGGAGTCTACATGTTAAACGAGCTTGACGACCGTAAGTATAGGAAAGTATATGTATTGTGGTATTTGAAATGATTCTAGAGCATCTATGACAATAATAGTCCATAGTCCAGCGATGATGTAATTTTTGAAGAAAACCATTACAGTTTAAGAGGTCCGAACTCTGTCTAGTTTAACCTTTTGTAGCAGCAAATGTGAAGTGCGTGTGTACTATTTTCACTATTTTGAAGCCAGCTGCACGAGGTAAAAACATTGTTAAATTTCAAACAAAAGTAAGTAAATTTTTAAAATGTTGACTTTCATGTTTTGAAATGAGAAGTTGTACCAGACCTTTCCTTTTGGGGAATCATACGGCCATTTTCGTTCTGCCAAAAAATTGTTTCACTTATTTCTACCAAGAAAAGAAGGCTATATGTTGGTTTACAGTGCAGATCACGATGATAACCATGGGAGTCGAGTGCACAATATTCCAAGGTGAAAAAACATCAACCGATGTAAAATTACACTTAATTGTTTCAAGTTAATATCAATTGAAAAGTTACCAACAGGTGATTGGTCTAGTGGAAGGGATAAGTCAGTAAAAAGTAGTGGATTCAGGTTCGAATATCTGTTGGAGAGGTGCTCATTTAATATGTCCAATCCGCCTTAAAAGAGATTAAACTCTTGGGAAATCAAAAAAAATATCAATTGAAAAGTTATTTTCAATATCTGATAATTTAAGAAGATCCGTGATATGAAATATATATGATCTACTTTAGTCTTTGAAGTATTATTAATAATATTTTACCATTATTTTAGTAAGATTTGAGGTAATATTGCATTGATGATTTCTATTTGTATGCATATCTTCATTTAACAATATGAAGTAATTTGATGTATTAACTCACATAAATATCTTTCAACGTGTTTTTTTTCAATGGTTTAGTTAAGTGAATTAACTAACTTAAAAAAAAAGGTTCAGTGAATTAAGAAAAAAGTTTTGATCACGTAAACTATATTGAATAAAACTAACATGGGCTCAACTAACATAATAAACATGTTTTATCAAGAAATTTGAAAATAAATTTTTGTTGGATTCGAAAATGATCTGAAATCCGATCGAATCTGAATAATTGCCTATGAACTTGAAAATTTCAGATCCAAAAAAGACACAGTCAAACCCAGTACAAATGGAGACAGATTTGACTCAAACCCACTCCAAACAAATCCAACTGACAGACTAGCATTAAGTTAACAAAACAACAGAAAATCCACACACAAGCCAAATTTACAAAACTTCCTCAGCTCTGGGATGCACAATCTTTGGCCCTGCTTCAGCAATTTTGAGCAATCCAAGGGCCACCCTTCACCAAAATCAAGAAAATCGAATCGAAAAACCGTTCTCCGTAGTTGTCACTTTAGATGATCCAAAACCATCAAAATCAGAATCCGATTCAAAGTCCCTATCACCATCCCATTCCAAAGAGGAATCCTCATCTTGACTCCCATGTTTCGAAGGTACCCTCAACTCAGATAATGATACCGGTAAAGGTTCTTCATTCAAATACTTGTCATGAAGCAATTCTATGGCAGTAGCTCTCCTTGACGGGTCAAAACAGAGTAGCCTTTTCACAAGTGAAACTTCATCAGGAGATCGGTTGGGCAGACACGCTTCCAAACCACTAGGTGTTTCTTCTTCACCAAATGAAATTAGTTTGTAATCAGGAAGGTGCACACAACCAGGCCAAACTTCTTCGTTTAAGTTACCTAAAACGCTAAAAACTTTTCCCAACTGATCAATATCTGAAGTTCCTGGGAAAAGTGGTTCCAGACTCAAAAGTTGTGCAAAAATGCAACCAATGGACCAGAGATCGATCTCTGGCCCGTAATTTGTGGAGCCATAAAGTAGCTCAGGGGATCTGAACCACCGAGTTCCGACACAGGATGTAAGCTGGCCATTCCTGTTGTCTTCACCCTCGGTCTCGTAAGAGTAAGGCTGCTGAAAAGGATCTTCTTGATCACTCATGGTGGAAGTAGCTCCATCAGGAGTTATAATAGCATTGTCAATATTGTTTGGCATATCATTGACTCCGAGGTCGTTTGCTTCTACAACACATTCTTCATTGTTCGGTACTCTATGGTCTTGACTTGACTGATTATCTGGTATTGGAACTACTTCAGGCGGTTGGGCTATAGTTTCTTGATTTGGTTGCTCAAAAGACTGATTATATTCATCATTGGCAGTATATTCAGGTGGAAAAATTATCCTAGCCTGAATGAGAAACAAACGTGTTAATGCCTGTGACAAAAACCCCTGTATATTGCGCAATTTAGAAATAATCATCAAATCCAATGTAAAGAGTAATTCTAGCATTTATAACTCAAAAATGTCGAAATTACCAAAAAATATGTCGATATAGTTATTAAGTTAAGACTTCAGAGGAAAGTGAGCCATAACCTCAATTAAGCAAAAGCATTTACAAACAAAAAATGGTATAACTTTAAAGCCAGTAACTCTATTACTCCAACACTACGGTATACCATGTTTACGTACATCTGATTAAATTCACCACAGAGTCCGTATTCCATCCAACCTTATAATACAATAAGATTCTCATAGACATAAGTGATAAGGCAAGTTATGGTAATCACATATATAACCTAGTAGTCCTTTTATTTGGTTTCCCAAGGGTATTCAAGTTTAGATCTAACTAAATCCCTTTCGAGACGCGTCGGACACTTTAAGTGGGAACCTCTCCCAACAAGGATTCGAATTTGAGTTTCTAAATTAGATTAAGATGCAATAACCTGAATACTTTTGGAAGTTCAATGCACACGGAAATACAAAATATCATTGGAGTGTCCTAATAAAGGTAGAGATATTCTTTTACCAAGTTCCAAGAATATATATATATATATATATATATATATATATATATATATATATATATATATATATTAGGTTTTTGAGTGTTATGGAACGAAGAAATAAACCTACTTGTGGAATAATTTCATTCGAAAAGTAGCAGAACAAAGGATGTAAACATAGAAACCTCGAATTAATATCAGCACGGCATATGGTTGCAGATCCTACATCAAAATGGATTTCTAAAAATCCATGTGGAGCATCTGGAATTCAGAATTTAGTCAGCATGACTACTCAGAGAAAGCACTGTATTCCCTTATATTGCCTCTTCAATTCAAACAGCATGGACATGATCTATCAGATACTCTACAAACAGTGGTAATCACGGGAACTTACAATGCACTTGAAGATAAAGCAGGAAATCATACTCAATTAATCCAGAAAGGAACAATATTGATCCATCAATTACAATTCGAAAGGATGACAATCAATACAAACAAGATTAATACCTGCCCGAAATCAGCAATTTTGAGAACGCCATCAGCAGAAATGAGCAAATTAGAGGGCTTTAAATCCCTATGCATAATTGAATTTCGATGACACGCGTCGAGCCCTAACAGAATCTGCTCCATCCACCGCTTCACTTCCCCTACGCTCATCCCACCTTCCCACTCCTTTTTCGCCGCCTTAATCACCGCCGCCAAATCGGTCTGGAGGTACTCGAGCACCAACACAGCGTCTTCATCGTCGCTCCAGAAGTACTCCAGCAATGCGACGACGTTTGGGCAGTCACGGAGGGTTTGGAGGGCTTCGATTTCGCGGAAGGCGGAGTTGTAGTCATGGACTTCCTTGAGGGCGACGGTCAGTGAGTCGGAGCGGCGACGCGCCATGTAGACGTCGGAGTACGCGCCGGAACCCACGCGCTCTAATATTTCGTACTTTGAGGTGATCTCACGCCGGGTGTAGATGCTCCAGCTCTTTGATGGATACGGGTCGGACTGGTCCATTTTAGAGTTAGATTATTATACGTTGGTTCAGTTCTTTGGAGGAGATGTTCAAGCTTTTGAGCTTTTGTCTGAACTAATTGGAGGAGATGATTTACTTTTCAGTTTTGTTTTATATTTACTTAAAAAAAAAAAAAAAAAGGTAATTCTACAATTTTAGTATATTCATTTTCATAATAATTATGCCAATTGGAAAAGTCAAATTTAGACTAATTTATCTCTGTTGTGTTGACCTCTTTTTAAGGATTAATATTTTATTTGATGATTCTTTATTTCTCTAGGGTTAGTTTAAATTAGGTAAAATAAAATTGATGTTATCTATTTAATTTAACAACACAAATTTACATTACAAATATATTGTTTTCTTATTTTAGACCAATCAGAAAACTAATTAACTTCATAGCAAAAACTATTGGGCTTGTTTGTTTGGTGTTTGGGAAAGTAATTTAGGAGAGTATTTGAAGGTTTGTGAAATAATCTCGATTTGGGTAATATTTTTGTTTGGGTTTTGAGAGAGTGATTTGAGAAATAAAGTAGGTGTAGGTTTTTTTGGAAGAGTTAAGTTGCAGATATAAGACTTTATGTCAAATCATGTTTGTTGTGAGATAAATTGTGTAAGAGATAAGTTACTTTATACCAAATCATAATAGAATTTGTATAAGCTTTGTTTAAAAACAAGAAAATTATTGTTTGTTTGAGTTTTGAGAGAGTAGTTTGAGAAAATTGAGAGATGAAAAGTTTATTTCAGAAAATAGAAAACATGTTTGTTTGGCATTTCCCAAACACGAATTTTTTTTGGGAAACGCCAAACAAATATCTTGCATGATTGGTGATTATGAGAATAAATAGGTGAAGTTTAACAATTAAGGAAAAAAGATGCATTTAAATTAAAGGACAAATTTGAATGTTAAATTATGGCAGTTCCTAAAACACAATTAAATGGCAAAACACACATATATCTCATTGTTTGCACATAAATTTTCTACAATCTAATTTACACCCTCAGTTAGGCAAATCAAATGAAGCAAAATATATCTAAAAGAGACACAAAAGAGCTATATAATAACCTCATGAAATTAGAGTGAATTTAAGAAGAAATTCAAATATGTTAGTAATTTCTCGTCTTCGTCTTGGCAACATCGATCGTAAGTTAATAGACATAATAAAGACAGGCTAAGAGAATGAACAATTCCCTCTTGAAAATTTGAAATATTTGCCCATGAGCTAGTCGAAACAAACATATAGTAACATCGAAATCTAAGTATTCGCAAAAACTAATAATACATGATTTAGAATCTTCCCATGTCTTAAGCACTTCCAAAAAGTGATTGAATAAACCAATTCCCACATTTGCTACTAAGCAACACAACCTCCACAACACACAACACTCCTGCAGTAAAAGGGAAATGAAACAAAATTAAGACGGTATTGGAAAATAAACATATGATAATGCTTTAATCGATCGATAAACTTATTGAGTCATGTCATATACTGGAATATCACTTAGATACTTACGCAATCGAGCAACCACTACTCCTGTGTCGTTTTTTCCTCGGCATTTCCTTCCTCCGAGGCGGTTGAAGCACAACCTTAATTGCAGTGTCAAATACAGCTTTCACATTCTGCCAAATAATACATTAGCTTTGCAGTGATTTTTTTTTATCTAACCTTTTGACTTCTGATTATTAAAGTACAAAGTGAATGAGACTACTAAAAAGTAAGTGATAATCAAAACCTGTTGAGTCTTTGAACTGCACTCTATATAAGCTGCTGCACCAATTTGTTTCCTCAACTCTTCCCCCTATATTCAAGCCATTTTAGTTTTTAACAACAATCAACAATCATTTGATGAAATTAAACGGTGAAGTACAAGCATCGAAAAAGAAAAAGAATACACACTTGGGCGGTAGTAATGATGTTCGATCCCATATGATCACTTAGATATCCTCTGTCCTCCCGGATATCTATAATCGAAAATAAATGACAAAGTTATAACTCCATATGTAGGATCAGAGGAATATCTTTACTCTATTTAGCCCAAAATTCAGCATGCGAATATTAGTAAATTATATTCAGATGACGTGATGTCATACCTAACTTTGTTCCAACAAGTACAATAGGCACGTTGGGTGCAAATCGACGAAGTTCGGGCATCCACTGAGATGAGAATCCAAACAATGTGTAAATTATAAGCAAAGTTATAAACTTTATGATAAACTAAATGTGGCTACTTGAGAAATAAACTGACAAATCATCTAATTGCTATTTTCTTCAAGTAGATACCGAATTTATGTTATTATGAATAAAAAATATCAGACTTCAATGAAAATCTACCTTCTTAAGAACATTTTCATAGCTGGCTCTACTGATTAAAGAGAAAGCCAATACAAATATGTCGGCACCTCTGTAACTAAGTGGCCTCAATCTACTGTAATCTTCTTGACCTTTAAATTACATAAACAATTTAACACAATTTAGAAACTGAAGCAACTAAAAACAGTAACAGTGAGCTATGTTTGGTTCTTGAATTTCAGCGAGTAAAATGATAAGAAAAATGAAAACGAACAAGAACTGGAGCTCAATGTTCCATCAAATAATGCAAGAAAAACATTTCCCCTATCGATTTATTCACCGAAATCCAAGAAGCAAACATAGCTTAAATGAACAACAACATATATGAATTTAATTTACCAGCAGTATCCCATAGTCCTAAGTTCACAATGTTGCCATCCACAGCCACATTAGCACTAAAATTGTCAAACACTGTTGGAATATAATCCTGCCATAAACAAAGGCCTTATTAGACATCAAAAAATAAATAAAAAAAAAACAAAAAAAGAAAGACCCAAAAGAGAGGGTAAAATCTTCAGAATGGGATCCAAGGACTATCTTAAATGGTGTCAATAAAAGCAAAATAAACATCCCATTTCAAATTTTTGTTACCATACTTATAAAATAAAATAAATATATTCAAGAATGAGAGACTAGTACAGTTGGAAACTTGTTGCTGGTGTAGCATATGAGCATACATGTCTTGCCAACAGCACCATCTCCAACTGTCACACATTTGATGAACTTTGAAGCACTCATTTTTCACCTTCTACAGTGAAACCCTTTTGCAATTGAAGCAAGAAAAAGCTAAAAAGATGGTAACTTGATAAGTAAAGCTTGAAAATTTAATGAAAAAGTGGAAGGGAGGAAATGTGGTTGTAAAAGGGTATTTAAAATTCTGAAGGAAAACAAGAAGAAAGGGGTGAAATAAAAGAAAGAAAGATAGGCTCCTGTTATGTGTAATGGAACTTGGAGTTTCAAGAATGAAATTAATTAAAAAACAAAGCTACAGACACAGGTATGCATGTGTTTGTCTGAATTTGTAAGAGAGAGAGAGAGATAGAGAGAGAGCTTTTCGTCCCTCTCAATAAATTTCAAATCCAACAGTAATATTTTTTGAAATGCAGAAAGAAAGCTTTGAATCTTTAATTAATGGGACCCCTGATCTCAAACGGCTCTCCTCTAAGTTCTAACCCATTTTAAATGCTTACCTACTTTGATTGCTTTATTTGTTATGGCCGGTTTTTAGTAAATGGAGGATGTTATTATTATATATTAAAAAAAAGATAATTTTTCGTTGCAATTGATAATAGGAAAAAGTAAGGGGAGCATTCTGCTAATTTAGGCAAATGGTCCTGGATATTTTAACTATTTGGACTTGGAAATAATAGAAAATAATATTTTTTAATTTGTGAAGGTTTATTGGTTTGAGAGTGCTTGGGGTTTGAGTCCTTGAGCAACTTTAAGTAATACTGTTGAATTCTATAAATTAATTTTGAGTACTTCAAATTTGAATATGTGGAGATCCATGAAGAGATTAATTTCATGAACGATGAGAATATATAGAAGTGAGAACATTGAAATGAGTTTCATTCAATTTATTGAACTTAAATAGTTAAATGCACTCATTCCAAATTGGTTTAAAATGAAATATTTTAGAGTGTAGTGTGTAATAAGGATTGAGTTTTGGGCTGCACTTGGGTGAGTTTGGTCAGCCCAAAATTTGGGCTGGGCTCGTGCTCATTATTTCCATATAAAGAAAGGATTTTTGGCCATCATTAATTAGGGAGGTAAAGGAGTCGAGTAGTACGGAACGACACATGTTTGAGTTTGATTTGATTTTTTAATGAACTGAGCTCAAATGAGTTTTTATCGAACGAGCTCGAACCTAGTACCGAGTAGTTTGTTATTCTACATGTATTTTTTCAATATTTAGTTTATCGAGTCTAGTTCAAGGCTAATTTCAGAATTTATCAAACTAAAAATTATGTTCAATTTTGTTTGATGAACCAAGCTTAAACGTGCTTTCATCGAACGAACTCGAATCGAGTATCGAAGAACTTGGTTTGATTTTAAGTCTTATAATCAACCTATGATTATAATACATGTTTACATATTTAACATATTTACTGCACATCTTCTCTAACACGTCTATTTAGAAACTGCTTAATCATAATTTCAATGTACCCCCATGCCAAAAATTAAGCTAGAAAAAATTCAAATAAAGACCGACATTTCTCGAAGCTTAAATAGATCTTGCTTTTGCCCAAGTACAAATAGTCTACATCTTCCACAATATTCACCAAACTTCTATATGAGAGACTTCTTAGTTGTTATTTCGACATATCATCGGACAAGAAATTACTTATGTATTAATTGGGCTTTTAACACTTTGGATCATAACCTAAAAGTTTTGGCATTTTACACTTTAAAAATATAATTTTATTGGTAATTTGCACCCGAGTGTATGTTTTGAAGAAAAAAATTCATTGATTGAAGAGTATAATAGTTATTTTCGAATATTTTTGGCACTTTGCACCCTAAAAATATAGATTTAACACTTAGGGCTCTGAAATTATAGAATATTGGAACTTTGCACACAAAATATAATTTCTGACATTTTCAATACCGACATAGTATGATAATCTAAATAATGAAAATAATATGCAATATAATAATATGTTAAATATGTGAACATGTATTATAGATATAAAGTAAATAATCTAGAGGATACTTAAAATGAAGACAATGTCTTTGTTTTAATCTAAATTCTACTTATGATTATTATACATAGAAATGACCATTTTATCTCTACATCGCCGACATTCATGATTTTTTTTTAAGAAAAATACATCAGGGTGCAAAATGTTATAAAAATTATATTTTTACGGTACAGAGTGCCAAAAAAATTTAAATCAGGATGAAAATACTAATATTTTATTATTTTAGGGTGCAAAATGCCAATATTCTATATTTTAAGGGTGCAAAAACTATATGTGCCAAGGTGCAAAGTGAAAAAAAAATAGAAAATAACGATTCTACCCTTTTTTTTTTTGGTTTCACAAGGGTTTAATCCCGCGTGTCGGACACATAAAGTGGGAACTCTCCCAACAGGAATTCGAACTTGAGTCCGCTACTTTGTAGTGACTAGTCTCTTCCACTAGATCAATCATCTGTTGATACTATTCTACCCTTCTACCAATGAATTTTCTCACCAAAACACACACTATGGTGCAAAATGTGAAATAAATTATATTTTCAGGGTGCAAAATGTCAAATTTTTTAAATTAAAATGCAAAATGTCAAAACTCTATAATTCCAGGATGCAAAATACCAAAACCCCTGTATTAATTCAACGTCTTATTGGACCAAGTTTTAGTTGAAAACAAATCCAAAAGTTCATTATATTTGTTTTCCTTTGTTATCCAAGTTAGTAAACTTAACTATATTTGAATTTTCATCTTGTTAATGAGGTTGTAAGGCCACTTTCAATGGATATGGCTTGGGCTCAGGGTGGGAGGGGAAATGATCTCCAATGGCTGGGGCTGCGGGACGGAGAGAGGGCGGGGGCTGGCCCTGGCCATGGCCCGGTGCCGTGTGAAGAAGAATGGGGCACGTTCTTTAAGTTAGGTGGCGTCAAGTCCCACATGATTCATTTTGTTTTTTTAATTTCTTTACTTTCTTTGTTTTATTTAATATTTTTATTAGTTATTTAAGGAAATATTAAATAAAACTGAAATTTTCTCCTAAATTAAATTACATTTTTAGAATTTAATTATTTAATAAAATTTGATAGTATTTAATAAAAATATATAGCCACAAATTTTTAATTGAATTATTTAATATAATTAAAATTAAAATTTCATTTATGGACAAATCATTAATAATTAATTAGAATTGCTATTAAAATATTTAAATTCATAAATTAGTTAGACGTGTAATTAGAATTGTGTTCTTAATTAGAATTGTAATTTAAAGTATTTAATTAGAGTTGTAATTAATATTTAAATTAATAGTTTCTTTTAAATATTTTATTTTAATTTTTTATTGTATTTAAAAACTTAATCATTTAATTACAATATTGGTGTCGCTATATATTTTCAAAAATATTATTAAACACTTATACAAATATTTTAAATTAGTACTTAAATTAAAAAATATTTAAATGCATACTTAAATTAACAAGATAAGTAAATTCACACAAATTATTAATATTAAAGATTAAATTAAATTTATTATTATAATGATGAGAGTGGAGAATACATTAAAATAAAATTAAATGGGGTTCGGAGTCCTGTCATTGGAGAAGACTAGGCAAAGGCAGGGGCAGCCCTAAGGCTCCGGAGTCCTGCCCCTACCATTAGAGATGACCTTAAGATTTTTTTAAGGTTAATACCTCTTCTGCTAAGTATACATTAGGTTCATCTTTAATTGTCACTGGATAATAGTTATTTTGATCTTAGCCGTTTAATTTTTTTAATGACAACTTATACAGCAGGTTGTTGTACCTTTTATATTTCAGTCTTTAAAAATGTTAGAAAACTAAAATTACTAAAACACCCTTCAATTAAGAAAACTCGAAATCAAATCATCCTTAATCCCCGCAACCCCACTCTTCCCCACCCCATTCACCGGCACCTCTCTCACCTCCCCGGGCTTCCCATTTCATCTCCTAGATGAAGTTATATCTGAATTATTATTTCTTTCAACGATATAAATCTTCAAGTTTGGACTGTTTTTCTTTTCTTTCTTTTTTTGTGTGAAATATCTTCATATTTGAGTTTCGATATGTAATCATTAATCTTGAAAGGCAGATTTTGTACACGATTTTTTACTAGTAGAGGGTGCTTCCTCGTGGGGAGTCTTGTGGATGGAAGAAGACTCAATTACTTTAGGGTTTGGGTTAATTTGAGTGATATTCTAGTATCACAACATCTCTAATATAAAAAAGTGTGGATAGACCGCAATCTTGAAATAAGTGGATAGGACATATCACGACAAGAAAAATGATCATTGGTGGCATCAAACTTGATGGCATTTTAATGAAAATGTGACAAAAAATTAATACAACTATATTTTCTAAAAATGTCAGGAATTATAAATGTTAACTATATTATTTAGTGATATTTTTATTTATTATGATATTTTATAATGTTACCTCTTGTTATGACAGTGACATTTAACTTTTAGCCACACCGCTACAAGTGGCAATTTGAAAAATATTGTTATATATAAAATGTCACTAGCAAAATGCCACTTGTAGCGGTGTGGTTAAATGTATTAATGTCATAATTGTAGTTAAAAAATAACATTATAGTATAAAAATGTCACTAATCAGTGAAATTAACATTTATAGTTTGTGACATATTTCAAATGTATGAGTATATCAATATTTTGTAACATTTTTTTTTCCAAAATGTCGTCAGGCATTGTGCCACCAAATTTCATTTTTGTTGTAGTATATGTCACCTTAAAAATGGTTGTTAAATAAAAAACATACGTTTCCCCTCGCAATTGATCGTTCAAATTTCGTCTGCAAATAAGATTAAATAAAAGTCTTCCTATTTAATCTTATCTGCACAAGAAATTCAAATATTACAAGGACACCCCTTGCAAGGTTTTTTTTTTTGTAAACCACCTTATCTTTTAACTGCATGCGGATTTAGACAACCAATTGTAAGGCGACATGTACGTCTTATTCACTCATCAAGGATTGTGGATGATGCAAGCGCTTACATCATCAATTATCTTATCCGCGGATGGATTTGGACGACCAATTGCAAGGTGACACGTATGTCTTATCCCAGTCATATAAGATTGCGGATGATGCAAGCGCTTACATTATCAATTATCTTATTTGAAGATGGATTTGGACAACCAATTGCAAGGTGACACGTACGTCTTATCCACTCATCTAAGATTGCAGATGATGCAAGCGCTTACATCATCAATTATCTTATCTATTATATATATGATTCCATTACAACATTCTACTCCACTCAAAATTATACTACTATATTTCCTCTCATCCCATTCTAATCCAGTTAATTTTTTTAGCTATTTTAGCAAAATGAGTCAAAGGGGTGCAGGGTTCAAACAACTTGAGGATGAGATTCTTTGCAATGCATACATGCATCATTAAACTAATAGTGAGATTGGGACATATCATAGTAAAGAAGATTTGTGGGCTAAAATAGAAAGTTATTACAACCATGAAGTTGTTGATGTAAACAAATTAGAACGCAGGAACACGAGATCCTTATGTTCTCGCTTTGACAGATTAGCTACATCGTGCACATTATTTCAGGTGGTGTTGACTCAAATTCAATCCCGATACCAGATTGGTAGCAATGCTAAGAGCATGGTAAGTATATGCTTTAATGAAACTTATGAATAAATTAATCAAAATTTCTCATTAAGTATTTTTAATGTTACCATATTCAGCTTGTAGAGGCCAAAGAATTATATATCATTAAAGATTCCAAAAATCAACCATTTAAGATTGACCATGCTTGGAACATACTAAAGTTCCACGTGAAATGGGATGAACCTATCCAGATGAATAATACATCCTCTCCCCTTGGAGATAGTGCGACCTTATCCCAAGACTCTGATGGGGTCGGTTCACAAGAAAGGCCAATTGGAATGAAAGCAGCAAAGGCAAAAAGAAAAATGACCAAGGAAAATGATCCGATGTGGCAGGAAATGATGAATAGTGCCGCAAAAAGTCAAGAGCTAATGGAAAAACAACATGCAGAGTATGTAGTTATCCAAGAAAGGAGAGAAGCACGTGCGAATTTACTGATGACTCTTAAGAAGAAAAACTAGCCATGAAGCAAAAAACGTTCGAGATTAAGGCTCATGAACAAGAAATGGAGATTATGAACAAGGATTTGAGTAATCTCACACCATTTAGCAAACAATTCTGGACTAATAAGAAACAAGCCCTCATTAATAGTGGAAACATGCCAGGAGCAGCTAGGAACTTGGATTTTAGTGCAGGAGGAAGTGGAGGAAGCTACTGAGATATGTATGTCCCGGAATCTCCTAACAACAAGGAGTACAACTCTGGTGAATATACTGACGGGAATCCACTAGATGGGCATTTTGCTGATTTGAACTCTGACAGCCAAGACTTTCATTTAGACTAGATGGGCATTTTGCTGATTTGAACTCTGACAGCCAAGACTTTCATTTAGTAGTGGCGCCAAGACTTGAACAAGTGGGTAAGTTATTATGAGTATTTCAATATCGTATTATTTCTAGTTTCATTTAGTATCTTTTTATGTTATTTAATTAATTGTGTGTTTCATTAAGGAGTTTGTCGTCATGTATTTTATTTCATGACATATTTAAGTTTAATAATATAAATGTAGCTTATTGTCATTTTATTAACAATGTCATGAAATAAAATACTTGAGGACAAACTCCTTAATGAAATACACAATTAATTAAACAACATAAAAAGATACTAAACGAAACTAGAAATAATACGAAATTGAAATACTCATAGAAAACGAAAATGAGATTCATTTTCGTTTTAATAACTTACCCACTCGTTCTTCAAGTCTTGGCGCCACTACTTAATGAAAGTCTTGGCTGTCATAGTTCAAATCAGGAAAATGTCCATCTACTGGATTCCTGTCAGTATATTCACCAGAGTTGTACTCCTTGTTGTTAGAAGATTCCGGGACATACACATCTTCGTAGCTTCACTTCCTCCTGCACTAAAATCCAAGTTCCTAGCTGCTCTTGGCATGAGGGCTTGTTTCTTATTAGTCCAGAATTGTTTGCTAAATGGTATGAGATTACTCAAATCCTTGTTCATAATCTCCATTTCTTGTTCATGAGCCTTAATCTCGAGCGTTTTTTACTTCATGGCTAGTTTTTCTTGCTTAAGAGTCATCAGTTAATCCGCACGCGCTTCTCTCCTTTCTTGGATAACTACATACTCTGCATGTTGCTTTTCCATTAGCTCTTGACTCTTTGCGGTATTATTCATCGTTTCCTGCCATATCGGATCCTTTTTCTTGGTCATTTTCCTTTTTGCCTTAGCTGCTTTCATTCCAGTTGGCCTCCCCTGTGAATCGACCCCATCAAAGTCTTGGGATAAGGTCCCACTATCTCTAAGGGGAGAGGATGTATTTTTCGTCTGGATAGGTTCAGCCCATTTCACGAGGAACTTTAGTATGTTCCAAGCATGGTCGAACTTAAATGATTGATTTTTGGGTTCTTTAATGATATATAATTCTTTGGCCCCTACAAGCTGAATACGTGAATATTAAAAATACTTAATGAGAATAGATAACAATAAATCTTAATTAATTATTCATAAGTTTCATTAAAGCATATACTTACCATGCTCTCAGCGTTGCCACCACTATGGTATCGGGATTGAACGAGTCAACACCATTCGAAATAATGTGCATGATGTAGCTAATTTGTCAAAGCGAGAACATAAGGATCTCGTGTTCCAGTGCTCTAATTTGATTACATCAACAACTTATGGTTGTAGTAACTTTCTATTTTAGCCCACAAATCTTCCTTACTTTGATATGTCCCAATATCACTATTAGTTAAATGATGCACATATGCATTGCAAAGAATCTTATCCTCAAGTTGTTTGAACACCCCTTTGACTCATTTTGCTAAAATGGCTAAAAAATTAATTGGATTAGAATGGAATGAGAAGAAATATAGTAGTATGATTTTGAGTGGAGTAAAATGTTGTAATGGAATCATATTTATAATAGATAAGATAATTGATGATGTAAGCGCTTGTATCATCCGTAATCTTAGATGAGTGGATAAGACGTACATGTCACCTTGCAATTGGTTGTCCAAATCCATATGCAGATAAGATAATTGATGATGTAAGCGCTTGCATCATCCGCAATCTTAGATGAGTGGATAAGACATACGTGTCACCTTGCAATTGGTTGTCCAAATCCATCAGCAGATAAGATAATTGATGATGTAAGTGCTTGCATCATCCACAATCCTAGATGAGTGGATAAGACGTACGTGTCGCCTTGTAATTGGTTGTCTAAATGCGCCTGCAGATAAGAGATAGGGTGGTTTACAAAAAACACCCTTCAAGTGGTGTCATTGTAATTTTTGAAATTACAGGGGATTTTCTATAATTTATTTTGTAATTGTAACACTTGATAATTGATAATATTGTGTTGAAAGTTTAATGAAATAAAATTATGATAAACATCAAATTTATTATTTGGTGACGCATTTGGTTAAATACCATGGGAGATCAAACCAAATCTTATTCTCTAAAAATGGTGAAATATCATTATTTTATAATTTTGTGTAAATTTTGATGAAAACTATGTGAGGCAAAAAACACTATTCTTTCACCAAAAATGGTGAAATGGTGATAAACATTATGGGAATTTTTGTAATACCTATACGTGAGGGGAGGTTTATAATTAAGTCTTAATTCAAGGGAGATATTCGAATTTACCCATTAAAAACAAAGCTACGCTACAGTCTACGGAAACAGGCATGCATGTGTTTATCTGGATACTATGTTACACGTATATGGATACGGTGATACAAGCAAGTATTCAAAATTTATAAAATCTGATACGTGTTTATCTGGATACTATGTTACACATATATGGATACGGTGATACAAGCAAGTATTCAAAATTTATAAAATCTGATACGACTATACGTGTGTATATAAAAATACATTATAATTAAAAAAACATTATTTTAAATATGGATAAATTATAATTATATAAATTGTATTCAAATCACTTCAATGTAATACCTATACATGAGGGGTGGTTTTATAATTAAGTCTTACTTCAAGGGAGATATTCAAAATTTACCCATTAAAAACAAAGCTACGCTACAGTTTATGGAAACATGCATGCATGTGTTTGTCTGAATACTATGTTACACGGATATGGTTACGATGACACAAGCAAGTATTCAAAATTTATAAAATTTGATACGACCATACGTGTGTATCTAAAAATCATTATAATTAAAAAAACATTATTATAAATATGTATAAATTATAATTATATAATTTGTATTCAAATCACTTCAATTCATACCTAACTTTGTTTCAACAATTACAAATTGGAACTTCGGTGCAAATAGACTAAGTTCAACATCCACTGATATGAGAATCCAAACAGAAGAAAGTTATACATTATTTTTTGAAAAAAAACATATTTGTTAGGAGAGAATTGCACTTGTGGTATCAAATTATAATATCGATTTTCATTTGTGGTACCATAAAAATCGAGTCAGATACATTTGGTACTACAATTTAAGAAATCAATCACTTTTGGTACCACCATTAAAAATAGACATTAATTGATGACCCGACAGTTAAGTTTTATTGCAAAATTTATACCAATACTTATGTTGACTGATAATTATACAATTACTTATGTTGACTAATGATTATACAATTACTTATGTATACTAATTGTTTAATCATTAATGACCTTGTATACATTCAGAGTCATTTGCTTGCTTAATAGATTAATCATTAATAACCAGCAGCAGCTCGTTTGTAACTCTAAGCTGAAAAGTAAAATTTAAAAATGATGTAAACAAGACGAGTTTGTTCAAGTTTAGTTTGATTTAATTATTGAATTAAGATTGTGCTTAAACTTGTATTGATTTTTAATGAACCAAAGTTGAACAAGTTTTGATAGAACCGAATTGCAATTGAGTTCTCAGTTATTTGATATCTATATTTGATTCAATAAAATCACCTTGTCATATAGTAACATTTGTAGACCTAACCATTTGTAAGCATGAACTAAGAACTCTTCTTAAAAATACACAATACAACTCTAGAATCATTCATTTTCTTAAAAATACACAATACAACTTAAATAATATTATTCAATCTTAACCCTACAGTCCACGAGTCGCCCACAAGTGTTCGACTAAATCTTTTCTTAATTGACCATTGGCATCTTTGTTTCGAATACTGGCACGACACCTCATGTACTCATCCAAGTTGAAATCCCCTGACCTTGTAGTTTCTACAGTTGTAGAGGTATTATTCTTCGATTGCCTGTAAATTTTAGCACGAGCTCTACGAGATTTATGAAGATCGGTCTCATCATCGCCTGAGTCCTCGTCGGCATATTCGTCTTGTTCGTCCTCCACAATCCTATTGTGAAGGACGATGCAAGTCAACATTATGTCTTGCAAATCTTCTATATCCCAACCCCTTCCAGACTGTTTAATAATTGCGAAACGAGCCTGTAGGATTCTGAAGGCTCGTTCAACATCTTTTATGTAGGACTCTTGCATTTGAGTGAACAATCTTTGTTTAGGGTTAGTAGGTTTTTTATTGCTTGCACTAACGTCGCCCAATTGAAATATATACCATCTGCAAGATAGTATCCCATGAAGTATTTGTTGCGATTCACTTCATACTTAACCTTTGGGCAATTTTCAGCCGCGAAGCTATCAAACAAGGGACTTCGGCCAAGGACAGTGATGTCATTTTGGGATACGGGCACACCAAAGAAGGCATGCAATATCCAAGTACCGGCATCAGCCACTGCTTCAAGAATTATCGTAGGTTTTCTTGTTCTACCTGAAAAAGCACCTTGCCATCCCGTTGGACAATTATTCCATTGCCAATGCATACAATCAATTGACACGAGCATTCCTGGGAATCCACGTTGTTCCGCTCTTTCAAGAAACCTCTTGATATCATCAAAGTTCGGTTGACGAAGGTAGGTCGTTTTGTATAACCGCAAGATCGTCTTGCAAAACTGTCGCAACGTTGCACATGCGGTTGACTCTCCAATATGGTAGGGTTCATCCAGAGCATCAGCGGGGTTTGAGTAAGCTAACATACGCATGGCGACCGTCACCTTCACTAGGGGTGTGAACCCTAGACGTCCCGCCCTATCATGTTTTTGTTGAAAATAGGGATTTTCATGCTCGCAAGTTTCAACCAAATGGAGGAACAATGATTTTTTCATACGTAAACGCCTTCGAAAGTCCTCGTCGTTATAAACAGGCCTTTCAACGAAGTAGTCGCGCATGAGTGATTCGTGCTTCTCTTCGCGGTTCCTCAGTTTATATTCTCATCCAGTTTGCGAGCCACCCCACACAGGTGCTACATCTCTCTTACGAATAGTATATTGTCAATACTTTTCAATTCTTTTTTGGAACTCTTCTTCTTGCTCCACTTCTTCATTTTCATTAAACATTGCATAATCATCCAAATTTATAGAACTTTCTCCAAAATTTGAATAGTAATTACCCGAACCTTCTCCTAAATTCGAGTAGTTATTCGAACCTTGTTCAAAATTCGGGTTGTAGTTAGCTGAATCTTGTTCAAAATTTGGGTTGTAATTACCCGAACCTTCTCCAAAATTTGGGTAGTAGTTACCCAAATCTTCTACAAAATTTGGGTAGTAGTTACTCGAACCTTCTCCGGAATCCATTGTACAACGAAAGTGTAAAAATCTGAAATATGAAAGTTGATGATTTAGAGAGTGTGAATTATATGGAAGGTGAAGAAAATAGATGAGTTAACTGAAGGATTGTGCCTATCTTAAATAGAGAATGTTCAGATGAGTGAAATCTGAAAATCATCCACGTGTCATCGTCTCATTGGCTGGTCAAATTTCTTGTAGAGATAAGATTATTGTTCACATATGGATAATTGATACGTATGGATTATTGTTCAGAGCAAAATAATTAGTACGTATGGATTATTGTTCACGTTTCTTCTGCACGCAATATTTCGTTCTTAATTGGGGTGGGCCCCATCCACAAAAATACAATGCAGATATCACATGGATTATTAATATGTATTGAACAATACCCAGTCATGTGATATCTGCATTGTATTTTTGTGGATGGGGCCCACCCAATTATGAAAGAAACATTGTGTGCAGAAGAAACGTGAACAATAATCCATACGTACCAATTATTTTGCTCTGAACAATAATCCATATGTATCAATTATCCATATGCGAAAAATAATCTAATCTCTACAAGAAATATGATCAGCCAATGAGACGATGACACGTGGATGATTTTCAGATTTCACTTATCTGAACATTCTCTATTTAAGATAGGCACAATCCTTCAGTTAATTCATCTATTTTCTTCACCTTCCATATAATTCACACTCTCTAAATCATCAAATTTCATATTTCAGATTTTTACACTTTCGTTGTACAATGGATTCCGGAGAAGGTTCGGGTAACTACTACCCAAATTTTGGAGAATATTTGGGTAACTACTACCCAAATTTTGGAGAAGGTTCGGGTAATTACTACCCAAATTTTGAACAAGATTCAGCTAACTACAACCCGAATTTTGAACAAGGTTCGAATAACTACTCGAATTTAGGAGAAGGTTCGGGTAATTACTATCCAAATTTTGGAGAAAGTTCGATAAATTTGGATGATGCAATGTTTAATGAAAATGAAGGAGTGGAGCAACAAGAAGAGTTCCAAAGAAGAATTGAAAAGTATCGGCAATATACTCTTCGTAAGAGAGATGTAGCACCTATGTGGGGTGGCTCGCAAACTGGACGAGAATATAAACCGAGGAACCGCGAAGAGAAGCACGAATCACTCATGCACGACTACTTCGTCGAAAGGCATGTTTATAACGAAGAGGACTTTCGAAGGCGTTTTCGCATGAAAAAACAATTGTTCCTCCGTGTGGTTGAAGCTTGCGAGCATGAAAATCCCTATTTTCAACAAAGACGTGATAGGGCGGGACGTCTAGGGTTCACACCCCTAGTGAAGGTGACGGTCGCCATGCGTATGTTAGCTTACTCAAACCCCGCTGATGCTCTAGATGAACCCTACCATATGGGAGAGTCAACCGCATCTGCAACGTTGCGCCAGCTCTGCAAGACGATCTTACGGTTATATAAAATGACCTACCTTCGTCAATCGAACGTTGATGATATCAAGAGGCTTCTTGAAAGAGCGGAACGACGTGGATTCCCAGGAATGCTCGGGTCAATTAATTGTATGCATTGGCAATGGAAGAATTGTCCAACGGGATGGCAAGGTGCTTTTTCAGGTAGAACAAGAAAACCTACGATAATTCTTGAAGCAGTGGCTGATGCCGACACTTGGATATGGCATGCCTTCTTTGGTGTTCCCGGATCCCAAAATGACATTACTTTCCTTGGCCGAAGTCCCTTGTTTGATAGCCTCGCGGCTAAAAATTGCCCAAAGGTTAAGTATGAAGTGAATCGCAACAAATACTTCATGGGATATTATCTTGCAGATAGTATATATCCCAATTAGGCGACGTTAGTGCAAGCAATTAGAAATCCTACTAACCCTAAACAAAGATTGTTCACTCAAATGCAAGAGTCCTACATAAAAGATGTTGAACGAGCCTTCGGAATCCTGCAGGCTCGTTTCGCAATTATTAAACAGCCTGGAATGGGTTGGGATATAGAAGATTTGCAAGACATGCATAATGTTGACTTGCATCGTCTTTCACAATATGATAGTGGAGGGCGAACGAGACGAATATGTCGACGAGGACTCAGGCGATGATGAGACCGATCATCATAAATCTCGTAGAGCTCGCGCTAAAATTTACAGGCAATCGAAGAAAAATACCTCTACAACTGTAGAGATGGAAACAACAAGGTCAGAGGATTTCAACTTGGATGAGTACATGAGGCGTCGTGCCAGTATTCGAAACAAAGATGCCAATGGTCAATTAAGAAAAGATTTAGTCGAACACTTGTGTGCGACTCGTGGACTGTAGGGTTAAGATTGAATAATATTATTTAAGTTGTATCGTGTATTTTTAAGAAAATGAATGATTCTAGAGTTGTATTGTGTAATTTTAAGAAGAGTTCTTAGTTCATGCTTACTAATGGTTTGTTCTATAAATGTTACTATATGACAAGGTGATTTTATTGAATCAAATATAGATATCAAATAACTGAGGACTCAATTGCAATTCGGTTCTATCAAAACTTGTTCAACTTTGGTTCATTAAAAACCAATACAAGTTTAAGCACAATCTTAATTCAATAATTAAATCAAACTAAACTTGAAAATTTTTATTGAGACTCTACTCGTCTTGTTTACATCATTTTTAAATTTCACTTTTCAGCTTAGAGTAACAAACGAGTTGTTGCTGGTCATTAATGATTAATCTATTAAGCAAGCAAATGGCTCTGAATGTAAACAAGGTCATTAATGATTAATCTATTAAGCAAGCAAATGGCTCTGAATGTATATAATCAGTAAGTACAAGAGTTCCTATGGTGTAAACCTGACTATGCCACCGGAGCAGCTTTCTTGCTTTTAGAACCAAACAAGTTTTCAAACAATTAGTATACGCTCTAATTGTTCCCTTGTATGAGATCCAAGAAACCATTCATATGTAAAATTTAGCGGAATTATATTCTACTCCGTGAGTAGATTAAAACGGTATATTGTATGTTCGAATCGGAGTACCGGTGAATGAGAAATTGAAACTCAAAGATCACCATTTGAAATGGAAAAAAAAAAAATTATCCCACATTGAAAGATGAGTAAAAAAATTTGAGGTTTAGATATGATTTCTCAACTAAGATGTGTAATAACTAACAACCAAAAGTCTCTTCCCTCGCCTGCTTGCCCTGCTGTCTGCCCCAGGCCCTGCCCGCCCTGCCCAATTTGCCCGCTTTCTTGTCCTTTGCCATCTCCAACTGATGGCGGCTCCCCCTCCCCCTCATGCCCTCATGTCGACATCGGTGCCGCCATCGGTTGGAGTTGGTATAAATGTAGTATATATTGTATTATAAATTCAATATTAATTAATACCGTAAAATATTATTTATTTAAATAGTGAAAATATAATTTTTTATTTATAAATTTTATTCAAATCATTATTATAGAAATTAAATTAATAACAAATAAATTTGTGGGCAATTATAAATTATATCAATTGTTTTGGTATTAAATATATGATTATTATTTTTATAATTTATAGAATATAGCAATTAACATCCAAATTTTTAAATTTGCTATATATTATAAAAATTACGAATAATTCTCAAGGGCAAAATCAAAATATTTTAGGGACAAGAGATTAATTATATTGTAAGAATGTGATAAACCTGAAGGAAATTTTTTTAATACCCTATTCGTGAGGGGAGTTTTTATAATTAAGTCTTACCTCTAAGTCGTTAGAAGAAGTTCTAATATATATATATACATATAGTATACCAACGGGGTACTCTATTTCCCCCATGTGGAAGAAAGAAAATTAAGGAACCTGCAAGTATTGGCAAAACTACAATTGTTGTTGAGCAAGGAAAATGATTTGTGGTAAAGACAAGATAGACTTGCCCAGAAAAATCCGTGCTCAATTTATTTGGAGCACGGACTTGCCGGTAAAAAAAAATGGATTCAAATAGAGTTTTATGAAACTAATCAATGAGCTAGACCTATACTGCGGATTGTTTCATGCCATAAATAAACCAGGTATTCAAAATTCACCCATTAAAAACAAAACTACGTTACAAGTCTACCGAAACATGCATGCATGTGTTTGTCTGAATACTATTTTGACGGAAATGGATACAGTGATACGAACAAGTACTCAAAATTTATAGAATATTATACGATCAAAGCACGTGTGTATATTAAAATTACACTATAATAAAAAAAGCCATTATTTTAAAAATGTATAAATTTTAATTATATAAATTGTATTCAAATCACTTCAATTCATACCTAACTTTGTTTCAACAAGTACAATTGGAATGTTTGGTGCGAATAGACGAAGTTCAAACATCCACTGATATGAGAATACAATCCAAAGAAAGTTATACACCATTTTTTTTTAAATTATTTGCCAGTACCAAAATTATACACTTTATGATCAACTATTAGTGGCTAGTGAGAAATTATTAAACTGGACAAATCATCAAAATTTATTTTTCTTTTAATAGATTCTGATTTACTCCTATGTTATTATTATGAATAAAAACCATACCTTCTGTAACCTCGAAACCCCATCTTCTACCTTAGGGAAAACACCACTCTTTTGAAGCAATAGAGGTTTTGGACCACTCGAAGTTGCCATCTCCAATAGAGAGGGCCATCACTGCCCCACCTCCCCTCCCCCTCGAGCCCTGCCTGGTCGTCTCCAATGACAGGGCTTCGAAATGAAATTAATTCCATTTTCAACACTTGCCCACTCTCACCTATAATTTTAGTTTTAAATATTAATATTAATAATAGAAATAATTATTAATACTTGTAATTAAATTATTAATTATATTAAAATTAAAGAGAGTAAATAATTAAGTAACTTAAAATTAAATACATAATAAGCAATACAACAAACAAGGAAGGAAATACAACAAACAAGAAAGGAAATACAAGAAAGAAAACACACGAAAATATAACATTTTACTGATTTCTCCTCTGAAATCAGTCGGCTTCTTCATTCGATGAATCTTCAAATAAGTCCCGAGGAAGATTTTTATTTTGTATTTCTCTTCTTTTGTTCTTCCAATACGCCTTTGTATCTGGAGTGAATGAAGAGCAATCCATCGACATAATCCGTTCCTCCTGTAACCTATTTGTGACTGATATTCTCGCTGTTTCTTCTTTCCGTTGACGTTTAATCATCTCCATATGCCTTCTCTCTCGTCCAGTTTCTACCATAAATGTAGTTTCTCTCATGAACGCCAAATTTTCCCTTTCGAAGTCATTAACATATGAACTACTCGCGAAGCCTTCCCTTTTGTCATTCTTGGCTTTTTTGTTACCAATAGGTTTTTCAGATCTTTCACACGATTAGGGTACGTGGGGAGTCTTGGGATGACCATTGTCGCCTAATGTTTTCGATTCAAATTGAGTTTCTGGTGGGGTTGGAATATAACAATCTTCCGTTGGTTGAGATGGGTTAACAGGAGGTGTTTGAGACGTTCCATATGTTGACCTGAACATGATCCAATCTTTTGCAACTTTCCATGTGTGCTGGAAGCATCAATTTTGCTTTGTTTCGGCCTTGTACAGACGCAATGCCAATTCATGCTAAAAATTACAAAACATAGTTAATATAACATATTAATAATTACTTAGCATAGTATTAACATGATATTTACCTCGTCCATTATTTGGCCGTCACTTCCCACCTCTCTTGAGGCCCTTTGAAGTGCTTCGTTCCATTTTTGCATCTTGCTGCAAATGTGTTTTTTCCATCTACTAGTGATTAACTTTTTTGTTTTCCATTCATATTGATGTACAATACTATCAAGAAGGACATTCATTATCATAATGTTTCTTGCCCAGAATATATCTATTGGCTGGCCTGTCCCTACCACGTTGTCCTTCGATACCTCTAAGTACGCCTTTGTCAAGGCTACATCTTCAGCCTAAGACCACTTTAGATTCATTGCCTTAAAATGTTTGCTTTCTTTTTTATTTAGTTTGGAAGATATTGAGAGATGTGTGCTTTCAGAAGTGAGCACACATCCCTTTAAATAGGAAAAGCTATAGGATGTATTATGTAATTTTCTAAAAATTGAATGGTGGGGATCTGGTGCAGAAAAAGAATGGTGAAAATCAGATCGGTGCAGAAAAAGAACGAATTAGATCAGATCGGTGCAGAAAAAGAACGGTGGAGATCGGTGCAGAAAAATAACGGTCGAGATCGGTGCAGAAAAAGAACGGTGAAGATCTGATCGGTGCAGAAAAAGAACGATGGAGATAGGTGCATAAAATGAACGGTGGTGATCTTGTGCAGAAATCCATCGTTCTTTTTCTGCACTGATCTGATCTCCACCGTTCTTTTTCTGCACCGGATCTCTACCATTCAATCTATAGAAAATTACATAATACACCTTATAGCTTTTCCTATTTAAAGGGAGGTGTGCTCACTTCTGAAAGCACACATCTCTCAATATCTTTCAAACTAAATAAAAAAGAAAGCAAACATTTTAAGGCAATGAATCTAAAGTGGTCTCAGGCTGAAGATGTAGCCTTGACAAAGGCGTACTTAGAGGTATCGGAGGACAACGTGGTAGGATCAGGCCAACCAATAGATACATTCTGGGCAAGAACCATAATGATAATTTATGTCCTTCTTGATAGTTCTGGACATCAATATGAACGAAGAACAAAAGAGTCAATCACTAGTAGATGGAAAAAACACATTTTCAGCAAGATGCAAAAATGGAACGAAACACTTCAAAGGGCCTCAAGAGAGGTAGGAAGTGGCGACCAAATAATGGACGATGTAAATATTATGTTAATACTATGCTAATTAATTTTTAATAGATTATATTAACTATACTTTGTAATTTTTAGCATGAATTGGCATTGCGTCTGTACAAGGCCGAAACGAAGCAAAATTGGTACTTTCAGCACACATGGGAAGTCGCAAAAGATTGGATCATGTTCAGGTCAACATATGGAATGTCTCAAACACCTCCTGTTAACCCATCTCAACCAACGGAAGATTGTTATATTCCATCCCCACCAGAAACTAAATTTGAATCGGAAACACTAGGCGACAATGGTCATCCCAAGACTCCCCATGTACCCTAATTGTGTGAAAGATCTGAAAGACCTATTGGTAACAAAAAAACCAAGAATGGGAAAAGAAAAGGCTTCGTCGAGTAGTTCATATGATAATGACTTCGAAAGGAAAAAATTGGCGTTCATGAGAGAAACTACACTTATGGTAGAGGTTGGACGAGAGAGAAGGCATATGGAGATGATTCAACGTCAACGGGAAGAAGAAACAGCGAGAATGTCAGTCACAAATAGGTTACAGAAGGAACGGATTATGTCGATGGATTGCTCTTCATTCACTCAAGATACATAGGCGTATTGGAATAACAAAAGAAGAGAAATACAAAATAAAAATCTTCCTCGGGACTTATTAGGAGATTTATCGAATGAAGAAGCCGACTGATTTCAGAGAAGAAATCAGTAAAATGTTATATTTTCGTGCGTTTCCTTTCTTGTATTTCCTGTATTTCCTTTCTTATTTGTTGTATTAAGTATTATATATTAATTTTAAGGTACTTAATTATTTACTCTCTTTAATTTTAATATTTTTTATAATTAAAAATTTAATTACATGTACTAATAATTATTACTATTATTAATATTAATATTAAAAATAAAATTAAAACTAAAAGTATAAGTGAGAGTGGACAAGTGTTGAAAATAGAATTAATTCCATTTCAGAGCTCTGCCATTGAAGATGACCAGGCAGGGGTAGGGGAGGGCAGGGCTGGCTCGGGATTGTGCCTGTCTATTGGAGATGGCCTGAAAGACTCCTCCAACCTCCGAGCCCGCCCTGCCCCAAGACCTCTCCATTGGAGATGGTCTCAATGGCCTCGATATACTGTAATAAATCTTCTTGACCTTTAAATTACAGAATATAAACACAATTAAGAAACTGAACTAAATAAAAACAATAGCAGTGTTTATAACTGAACAACAACATATATGAACAACAACATATATGGAAGTTATATTACCAGCAGTATTAAATGGAAAGGCCAATAGAAAAAAAATTCAAGAATGAGAGACAAATGCTAAAGACGAACAAAAAATGACTCACAATCGTTCAGACACGGATTTGACGAGGTTCGACAAAATTTGACTACGTCTCCAGGAGGTAGCAATATGAAACCATTAATTCAAATTGATAATATTGAGTACAAATTGAGAGAGTTAAACAAGAAAGAAAAAATATGTACTGATCTTCTTCTAATTCAAATTACAAAAATACAAAAAAAAAAAAAACTAAAGGTGACATAAAATGGAAGTGCAAGATGTGTTTCTTCTTGCTCCTATTTATAGGAGCCAAAACGCAAATTTTCTCTCTCTCACGGTCACGTGGGTGTCGGATTACAAAATCTATGGAAAGATTTTGGCTCCTCCAAATCTGAATGAGAAATGAAATTGGATCTGATTTTATCACATGCATTTTGCTTTTGTAAGATGCAATTCTAAATAGCGACACACAAAATATCAAATTCATTTTGAAAGGGTCTTCACCTGAGTTTTTGGATGTCAGTTAAAAAAAATAATTTTGATGGTTTCGGTCAAATTTGAAATTTTATTTGATTAAGTTTTAAACATTGAATTTTATGGTTCTAATAAAATTGAAACTCCTTTTGAATTGATTTTGAATGTTAGAGTAGGGAAAAAAATAGGTGATACATGTTAAAGAAATATCTTTTTCTGTAAATTTTGAGAGGAAAAATAATATAGTTTTCAAATCAATGTTTTAAAAATTTTAAAAATTTAATGCAAATTTACGATTTATGCTAAGTTTTCTAGATTTAACGAAAAATAATTTGAAATAATTCTTTATCTGATTTTATGAAACCCGTGAGACCGAGATAACATAATACCCCATCCACATAAAGGCCAAAGTACCCATCCCGTGAATTTCAAAAATCTCTTCACTTTGCGAATTTTTTAATGTGCCAAATGTTTTCATCATTTGGGTGGACCCCAATTTCCAACACTGACTTGACAAGTCCTTTCTTGAAAATTGAAATAAAAAGTGGAAGAGATGAAATGTAGTGGTGAAAGGGTATCAATTATTGCTGAAGTAAAACAAGAAGAAAGATATAGGCCCGCTATTTAAGAATGATATTAGGGTAAATATCATTTTTGTCCCTCTTATTATTAACTTTTTATAGAGTAGTCATTCTTATGTTTTTTTTCTTACTTTAGTCTCTACTATGAAATATGTGTTTCACTTTAGTCCTTATCAGGTGGTTCTGGTAACACGTGACATGCATATGAATATTTTTTAGGGCATTTTCGTCAGTTCGCTATTGAGACCATTTGAGATATTGTTTAATTGGTGAGCAATTTTAGTGTTTGAAGAAGATTTTAAGAGAAAACTTTAGTTTGGAACGAAATGGACGATTAAGTTGGAGTGGAATGAAAATCTAGTTTGGAAGAGATTAAATCTTTAATTTTTTTTCAAATGATCAGTGTTGGATGAAGATGAAGAGAAAAGAAGTTAGTTATTAAGGGAAGGTTTTGATGATTTCCAAAACATCATAATCAGCTAAGTGTGGAAAGCTTAGTTCCCTTAGAAGGATCTTTGAACAAGCAAAGAAGATATCAGAAGAGTTCAAAGTTCAAAGACCAGAAGACTAGTGATCTCTTGCTGAAACAACAAACAGAAGGATAGGTCATCAGCCGAGTCAGATCAGATTAGTTCAGTATTTGATCAGCAGAGTGCCTATCAGAAGGGTTGCTTCGATCAGCAGAGTAGAAGAGATCATGAGATCAGTTCAACGGTAATAAATGCACCTGGTGTAATAAATGCTGAAAGAGAAGGGCAGTAATGGCAAATGATTGAAGATATTCTCGGATCAGCAGAGTGCATTTAATGCGATGGACAGAAAGTACTGTACATTGTACGGACTGCTGCAGGAAGTCTTTTCAAATGAGCTGAAGAATGGATTTGAATTGTGACTTGGCTTCAACGGTCATATTTTCATTTCCATGTATAAATAGAGCTGAATTTCAATCGAGCAAATAACACAACAACAATTAGAGATTTCGTTTTCGAAGCAGAATTTTTACTAAGTCTCAAAAAGCTCGAACAGCTCACTCGTCTGGTGGAAGTCATCTGTTGACAGAAACCCAGTTGAAGAAAACAGAAAATTACGATCTGAGTGATCTTGTAATAGCTGAGTGTTGTGAGGAGTTGTGATCCATCTTTGTGAGTGATCAAACTTCAGAGAGTAGAATTTCTTAGTGATTTTCTATTGCGAGCTTATAGCCTTTTCATTAGTTGTCTAGGTATAAGTGGAGAAATATTGTAATCTGTGTGATTATAGTATAACCCAGAATCTAAGTGATCTGGAAGAGTGGACTAAAGGATTTTTATCCATATAACCACTATAAAAATTCTTTGTGTTATCTTGCATTTAAGTTTTCTTGTATATTTTAAAGCTTGCATATTTACACACTTTGAATTACAAAAAGATTTTATAAGGAGTTTAAGAACTGGGGATAAAATCTTTAAGAACTTAGTTTACTTGTGAAAAACACTTTCAAACAATCCGCTGCAAGTATACTCTTTGGAAAACTGTTTTGCTGAAAAACAGCTAAGTATTTGTAAGAAGAGTGGTCAGTCTGCTGTTCAAGATTTGTTCACGATCAGCTCAGTCTGCTTACTGTTCTTCATCAGCTTAGTCTGCTGACAGAAGACTGAAAAGTTTTTAAGTTTTTATGATAAAAATGAAACTGTTCATGCTCCTGTTAAAACTCAGAAGCCTAAGAAGCCTAAGACATCAACATCTTGGGTTGTCAAAGGTGAAACTAATCCTTCAGGACCCTCTCAATAAGGGTACATAAAACAATTTTATTTTTGTTTTGTAGGTTAGGATTAAGAGTAGAAGTAAAGTAGAGAAGATTTGGTACTTGGACAGTGGATGTTCAAGACACATGTGTGGAAACATACATGAGCTGACTGATGCAGTTGCTTTGGATGGTCCAAGTGTTACATTTGGAGACAGCAAAGAAGGCAAGATTAAAGCTAAAGGAAGATTAATCAAGGGAAACATAGAGATATCTGACGTCTCATATGTTAAAGGACTAAAGTATAATCTGCTGAGCATAAGTCAATTTTTTGACAAAGGATATTCAGTCATCTTCTCAACAGATAAGTGCTACGTTGAACAGATTGGTACAAAGAAGGTAATCTTATCTGGAAGACGACAAGGAAATATCTATATAGTCGACTGGAATTCTGCTGATAAGAATTCAAGTGTTTGTTTGGTGGCATCTGCACCAAGTGAAGTCAGTTGGCTATGGCACAAGAGAATGAATCATCTAAACTTCAAGACCATAAACAGATTAATCAAGAATGATCTGGTTGAAGGGATTCCAAAGGCAGTCATGAGCAAAGACAAGCTCTGTGACGCATGTCAGAAGGGTAAACAAATCAAGTCATCATTCAAAGGAAAGAAACACCACTCTTCTGGAAGAATATTGGAGCTACTGCATATGGACTTATTTGGACCCATTGATCCAGTCAGCAATGGTGGAAAGAAATACTGCCTAGCTGTTGTGGATGACTACTCAAGATATACTTGGGTGATTTTCATGAAGAAGAAAAGTGAAACCAAGGAACATCTTACCAATCTGATGGAACTGATCCAGAATGAGAAGAATATCAAAATATTGAAGATCAGATCAGATAGAGGGACAGAGTTTACAAACTCTACTGTTGAAGAGTATTGTAATATCAAAGGAATACATCATGAGTATTCAGCTGCTAGAACCCCTCAACAGAATGGTGTTGCTGAAAGGAGAAACAGAACACTAAAAGAAGCTGTCAGAACCATGAATGCTGAAGCTAAGCTGCCACAAAGATTTTGGGCAGAAGCAACAAACACAGCATGCTTTACCCAAAACAGATGTATGATCAACAAAAATCAGAACAAGACTCCATATGAAGTTTGGAACAACAGAAAACCAAACATTCATTACTTTAAGATTTTTGGTTGTAAATGTTTTGTATTGAATAATGGGAAAAATCACCTTACTGCATTTGCAGAAAAGGCTGATGAAGCTGTTTTTGTAGGATACTCTACTGTTAGTAAGGCTTATAGAGTTTTTAACAAAAGAACACTGCTAATAGAAGAATCTATCCATGTAGTATTTGATGAGCCAAGTCAATCTTCTGAAAAGAATCATAGTATTAACCAAGATCTGTCTACTGATTTACAGAAGTTAGACATTGGAAGAAATGAAGAATATGTTCCCATCATACTACCAAATCTTAGTTCAGCTGCTAACTCAAGTGCTGTTCAAAATCACAGTGCTGATAGTCTAACAGACGAGTTGCAAACAGCTGACAGACCAGAGACTGTTCAACAGACTGCAAACGTTCAACAGACTACTATTGGAACTCCAACAGTAGTGTTGCATGATCAAGACAGAGGACAACATCCTGATCTGCAACCTGATCTCAGATGGCTCAAGAATCACCCACCTGAGTTAGTAATAGGTGATCCTTTAGATAGAGTGAAAACAAGAAGAGCTGCTGCACAAGATGCTATGTTTGTCACCTTTCTATCTCAAATAGAGCCTAAGCAAATTGAAGAATCTCTTAATGATTCCTTCTGGATAGAAGCCATGCAAGAATAGCTGAATCAATTTGAAAGGAATGAAGTCTGGTACTTAGTTCCTAGACCAAGTCATCAAAGAGTAATTGGCACTAAGTGGGTATTCAGAAATAAGATGAATGAAGATGGTATTGTTACCAGAAACAAAGCAAGATTAGTGGCCAAGGGTTATTGTCAAGAAGAAGGAATTGACTTTGATGAAACTTTTGCACCAGTAGCAAGACTTGAAGCAATCAGACTGTTTCTAGCCTATGCTGCTTACAAGAACTTCACTTCTATCAGATGGATGTGAAGTCTGCTTTTCTCAATGGAGAACCGCAAGAAGAAGTATATGTTGAACAACCTCCCGGATTTGAAGTCTATCAAGAAGAGGACAAGGTATATCGTCTGAAGAAAGCCCTCTATGGACTGAAACAGGTTCCAAGAGCATGGTATGATACCCTATCTGATTTTCTTTTAATTAAAGGATTTCGTAAAGGTAAGGTAGATAAAACCTTGTTTACAATTGAATGGGAAAATCATATATTACTTGTGCAAATATATGTGGACGATATTATTTTTGGTTCAACTAACCAACAGATGTGTGATAAGTTCTCCAAGCTGATGCAGAATAAGTTTGAAATGAGCATGATGGGTGAACTTAATTATTTTCTTGGTCTGCAAGTTAGACAGTTGCCTGATGGAATATTCATTAGCCAAGCAAAATACACAATAGATCTGTTCAAGAAATTTGGTATGGAAACTAGCTCAACTGCTACCATTCCTATGTCTACAAATCTTCGTTTGGATAAAGATGAAGATGGCAAATCAGTGGACATAACCAAATATAGAGGCATTATTGGTTCATTGTTGTATCTAACAGCAAGTAGACCTGATATAATGTACTCAGTTGGAGTCTGTGCAAGATTTCAATCAAACCCCAAGGAATCTCATCTCTTAGCTGCCAAGAGGATACTGAAATACATTAAAGGCACTCAAGAATTGGGATTGTGGTATCCTAGAGAATCTGGATTTGAGCTTATTGGTTATTCAGATTCAGACCTTGCTGGCTGCAAGATTGACAGAAAAAGCACAACAGGTGTCTGTCAGTTCTTAGGTAGTCATCTGATCTCATGGATGAGTAAGAAACAAACTTCAGTTTCTATATCTACTGCTGAAGCTGAATATATAGCTGCTGGAGCTTGCTGTGCACAGATACTTTGGTTGAAACATCAACTAGAAGACTACAACATCAAGATCAGTGGAATTCCAATCTACTGTGATAATACAAGTGCAATCTCTCTTACTCAGAACACTACAAGTCATTCAAGGACTAAACACATTGAGATCAAGCATCACTTCATTAGAGATCATGTTGAAAAAGGCAATGTAATGATTGAGTATGTTCATACAGATAATCAGATTGCTGATATTTTCACTAAACCTTTAAGTGAAGTAAGGTTCTCAACTCTAAGAGCAGAGCTAGGACTACTAAATTTGGATGCATAAGCTGAGGGGGAACTCATCAGAAGACTGAAGTTCAACAGCTTAGTTATTCACTATTATATTCAAGGATTAACCTTCAACAGACTAGTTAACTTATGGATTCTTAAAGTCAGGGGGAACGTGTAAGACTAGCGGTACTTCTGTTCTAAAGATGAAATCAGTTAATGACAGGTAGTTGAAGTTAAATTATCAGAAGATATGTTCTTAATTCTTGAAGACTGAAGATTATTTTATCTTGTTGGATTGACAAACAGTAGAGGAAGATTACTAGCTATTGGCCTTCTCTAGTAATATCAGATAACAGATCACTCGTCTGTCAGATAAGTTAAACTCTACTCATCTGATACCTTATATAAGCATGGTCATAAAACGTATCCTTAGAAACGCGCTTTTATAAGTAACAGATTAGTGTCGATAGAGTTTCCCGCCCATCTGACATTAAAATAATAAAATTGAAATCCGCGACTCCCACCCACACGATTAAAAACTGTCAGATTAGATCATCGGTTCAGATTAATCACGATAACCAAATCAAAGGAAACCTATAAAGTCCGATCTGAAAAACATAGTCGTCTTACGCACTCAAACACTCTCAAATTCTCTCACTCTCAAACTCTCCTGTTTCGAAAGTTTATTGCTTTTGCAGAATCATACTCACTAATCTCAGAAATGGAAAAGATTATTGATGGAAGATACCTAAACTACAGCAAATTTCACTTTTCGGGTACTGATCTGATGCGCTCACTCTTGGAGAAAATCAAAGAGGCATCTTTAGTTCCTATTTTGGAAGCACACGAAGACAGGGTCTACTTAGAAGACGTATATCACTTCTATACGACCAGGGAATTTAACGATGATGAAACTATCATGACTGCTGTTATTGGTGGTAAGAAAATTGCTGTCTCTGCTGCTGTTTTAAGTGAAATTTACAAACTTAAAAATAAAGGAGGAGATGTGACAGACCTAGGGTCTGAGAAAGAGGAAGAATTTTGGGAAATTTGTGCTAAAAAGGGAGAAGAGATGACTGGGACTCTGATGAAAACTCAGTTGAAAGATGAGTATCAGAGATTCGCAGACATCATTGCGAAGGTGCTGGATTGTAGCATGAGTTCATTAGATGGGTTACCTAGGAGGAGGTACTACACCATGGTCTGTATATACTATGGACTGAAAGTTAACTGGGCTGCTCACGTCTATGAGCTGCTGAGTGATAAGAGGCATTCTCATGCCATCTTACTCAGTAATCTGTTTGCATCCCTGCAATGTCCTATGGGTGGTGGAAAGACCACTCACGGTAGCAAGGAGTTCAAATTGTATGAACCAGTAAGAAAAATGGTGGCAGAACAAAAAAGAAAGGCTACTGCAAAATCCAAAAAGGGCCCCTCTAAAAAGAGCAAGAAGGAGGGTCAGACAAGTAAACCTGCTGAGCCAACAACACAGTCTGCTGTTGTGGGTGGATCAGCACAACCTGAAAATGCAGTTCCAGAAAAGATAATTGAAGATTTCACCAAGGAGATTGAGCAGATGAGGACTGACTCTTCTCCTGAAAGAACTGAGTCTGAAGAAGAAATTCCTCTTCAAAGGTTGAAAAGGTTAAGAACCAGAAGTGAGGCAAGGGGACCTCCCACTGCCAACCCCCCTGCCAAAAGAACTGCCAAATCAAAGGCCAAGAGAAAGGTCACTTTCTCTGAGGAGCCAGTTGCAACAGTAAGAGAAACAACAACAGAAGCAGAAAGGCCATTAACTATTGAAGAACCTGCTGTCAAGGCTGCTAAAGCTGCTGCTGCTGAACCTGAAATTGTTTCTACAGTTGGAGTGTCTACAGAAGACTCATCTGCTGCACTATCTGCTGAAGTTGAAGAAGCACAGCAGACTAGTACAACACATGAAGGAGATGCACTCTTGCTGCATCCTACTCCAGTTGCTGCAACCCCTCTTCAAGCAGTTGAAAGTCCTGAATCAATGAGGAAGAGGACTGGCAAGATTGCAACATACCTAACTGCTGTTGAAAAGAAAAGACAAGATGCTGCTGAAAAGCTAAGGATAGCTGCAGAAAAGGCAGAAGAAGAAAGGCTGAAAAGCCTAGAGTTAAAAAGGCTGGAAGAAGAGGCCAGCAAGATGACTCAAGAGCAAAGGGATGTTGTTGAGGCAGCAGAGTTGGCTGCTGCTATTGAAGCAAGCACCAAGGATGCTCATGGACATCAACATACTGGTGGGATAGTTATTGATGAACAAAGAGATCCAAACAAACCAATACCAGCTATGACTGCACCAAAGATGAAGCCAAAAAGAAGAGAGGAGATTAGATTAGCTTTAGAGATTGTCAGGGATGATCCTGCTATCTTTGAAGAATTCCTCAAGAGGCTAGATGCTGAAAATGAAAGAATCAACCATCTGACGTTGTTTAATGCTGAAAAGATCAGATACAACAGATGGAGAGAATTCAGACTATCAAAAAGTCCAGCTGAAATGGCCAAGTGGAAAGCCTTCACTTTTGAAGAAGTCTGGGTGTTAAAGTGGCTTGAGACTGGATCACTCATGCAAGCACTGGATTCAGAATTCTTTCTGGACAGGTTAAGGCTAAGGATAAGTCACATAGTCAAGGCTGAAGCAAAGAAGATCTTTGAGTCTGTTCCTGAGGATTATGCTGAATCAGAAGACCTCAAGGAAAGATCAATCAAGTTGGCTATCGCTCAAGCAATGGAGCTTTGGGCAAAGAAATCAAGGAAGCTAAAGGGACAACCCAGCTCATTGGTCCCTCTTCCAAATATCAAGCACATTGTCTATGGTCCTAACATCAAACCATATGAAGAGCTACCTGAGGAACCATACTCACCTTTTATTCCTCTTGACAATTTTACATGGATTTCTAACAGGTCAGCTGTAGACAATGAGGGATTGCTGAAAACAGTTGAAACTGTTAAGAAGATCATATCCCCTGCTGATAAAGACAAAGAAGAGTCTTCTGATCAACAAAAGCACAAAGAGGGTACATCTGACCCATCTGATCAGAACAAAGAACAGAATGATAAGACTGAAACAGCTGATGATTCCAAGAAAGAAGAAGTTATTCCAGCTGATCAGATCAAGGATAAGGAAGCTGCTGATGAAAAAGATGATCAGACTAAGGAGAAGGAAAGCACCCCTAGTCATGCTGATAAGGCCAAGGAAGTTGAGCCCATCTCTGGTCCAGCAGATCAGTCTCTTGAACTGATAATTCAAAAATCAGAGCAACCTATCAAAGAAACACCTCTTACTTTGCCTGCTATTCCAACAGATGTTCCTTCAACTTCTCAAAATGCTCAGACAAATTTGTTGGACTCCATCCGACAAATGATTGACAAATCACTGAAGGATATTAAGGAGGAGTTAACAGCAGATGTGTTGGCTGCTGTACGTCAACCCAATCAGAAAGTTGCTGCTATTCCAACAAATCTGATAGAAGACACTGCTCAAAATGTTAAGTCCATTTGTCAAGATATGGACATACTCAGAAGAAGGACTCAGAACACTGCTGATGGTTGGAGACGAATTGAAGAAACAATTGAAACGGCCCTCCAAGCAGAAGATGAAGTCATGGAAAATATGATGAAAGACTTCACCGCTTCATCAAATTGGATTTTAGGAACTCAAATTCAATTGGGTGATCAAGGAGAGGATTTGCTCAAAGAAGTGAAAGATTTTAAGGCCAATCAACTCAAGCAACAAGCTCAAATAAATGCCATGGAAGATAACATCAAACTTCTCTGTGACGCACTTCAGATTACACCAGCCTTGCCACAATATCCAATCAACCCTGCTGATGATGACAAAAAGGGGGAAGAGAGGGTATTTGGACAGAAAAGAGTTGGAACTTCTTTTGAAAGGGAAGAAGAAAATCAAGATGATGCTGAAGAAACTGAAGTGTTGGAAGAATCTGCTGATGAGACTGATAAAAACATGGAAGAAACAAGCAGACCAACAGATGAGAAGATCACAGAAGAGGAGGAAGCTGACAACGCTGAAGCTGAAGCAAAAGCCAAGTCTGATAAAGAAATAGCTGTTGCCAAAGACTCAGCTGAAGAACATCTTGATCCTGATGTCAAATATAAGAAGATAGAGCTGTTGAGGAAAAGATTCTTTGAAACATTGGAAGCTGAAACTTCCAAACTATCTGATGAAGAATCTGAAAAAGAAGACAATGAAGCTGAAGAAGAGAAGAAGGGAGAAGACTAGTTTAGGCTAGATTTTCTTTTATCTTAAAAATCCTTGTAATCTTTTTAATTACTTTGCACCCTTCATCTTTCAACACTTGTAATATGAAAGCAGTTCAACTATCTATAAAATTGCAAGTTTGAATCCAACACACTATTTCTATCTCAGAAATTTTTGAGGATCAGAACTTTAGTTTAGGTACAGGTACTTAGCTGAAGTTTTGTCATCATCAAAAAGCGGGAAATTGTTGGATGAAGATGAAGAGAAAAGAAGTTAGTTATTAAGGGAAGGTTTTGATGATTTCCAAAACATCATAATCAGCTAAGTGTGGAAAGCTTAGTTCCCTTAGAAGGATCTTTGAACAAGCAAAGAAGATATCAGAAGAGTTCAAAGTTCAAAGACCAGAAGACTAGTGATCTCTTGCTGAAACAACAAACAGAAGGATAGGTCATCAGCCGAGTCAGATCATATTAGTTCAGTATTTGATCAGCAGAGTGCCTATCAGAAGGGTTGCTTCGATCAGCAGAGTAGAAGAGATCATGAGATCAGTTCAACGGTAATAAATGCACCTGGTGTAATAAATGCTGAAAGAGAAGGGCAGTAATGGCAAATGATTGAAGATATTCTCGGATCAGCAGAGTGCATTTAATGCAGCATTTAATGCGATGGACAGAAAGTACTGTACATTGTACGGACTGCTGCAGGAAGCCGTTTCAAATGAGCTGAAGAATGGATTTGAATTGTGACTTGGCTTCAACGGTCATATTTTCATTTCCATGTATAAATAGAGCTGAATTTCAATCGAGCAAATAACACAACAACAATCAGAGATTTCGTTTTCGAAGCAGAATTTTTACTAAGTCTCAAAAAGCTCGAACAGCTCACTCGTCTGGTGGAAGTCATCTGTTGACAGAAACCCAGTTGAAGAAAACAGAAAATTACGATCTGAGTGATCTTGTAATAGCTGAGTGTTGTGAGGAGTTGTGATCCATCTTTGTGAGTGATCAAACTTCAGAGAGTAGAATTTCTTAGTGATTTTCTATTGCGAGCTTATAGCCTTTTCATTAGTTGTCTAGGTATAAGTGGAGAAATATTGTAATCTGTGTGATTATAGTATAACCCAGAATCTAAGTGATCTGGAAGAGTGGACTAAAGGATTTTTATCCATATAACCACTATAAAAATTCTTTGTGTTATCTTGCATTTAAGTTTTCTTGTATATTTTAAAGCTTGCATATTTACACACTTTGAATTACAAAAAGATTTTATAAGCAGTTTAAGAACTGGGGATAAAATCTTTAAGAACTTAGTTTACTTGTGAAAAACACTTTCAAACAATCCGCTGCAAGTATACTCTTTGGAAAACTGTTTTGCTGAAAAACAGCTAAGTATTTGTAAGAAGAGTGGTCAGTCTGCTGTTCAAGATTTGTTCACGATCAGCTCAGTCTGCTTACTGTTCTTCATCAGCTTAGTCTGCTGACAGAAGACTGAAAAGTTTTTAAGTTCAAAAATTTTCAGAGGTCTATTCACCCCCCCACCTCTAGACCTCATCTGACCACTTGGGACCAACAAGTGGTATCAGAGCAGGTGGTTCATTAGAATCAGCTGCCTGATCAACGAGCTTGATCCAAGTGTTTTTCAAAGGTTTTCAAAAACTTTTCAAAAGAGCATCTTTTTTAAAAATCAAAACTTTTTGAAAAATGGATTGTATCAGCCATGTTCCCCACATTGATGGTATGTCCTTTGAGGACTGGAAAATCAGAATGGAGATTTTCCTAGCTGCTTATAATGACAACATGTATACATGTATCATTAAAGGTCCATTCAGATTCACAAAGACCATAAAAATAAATGAGATTGATACGGTTGTGGAAAAAGACCTTCATGAGATTACTCCAGAGGAAATAAAGCTCTTCAATCTAGACAAAGTTGGGAGATTCATCATGACTAAAGCCCTGGACAATGATCGGTTTGACAAAGTCAAACATTGCAAGACTGCAAAAGAGATGTGGGACAAAGTCAGAGATAGGAGCGAAGGCAATGATGCAATAAAAGAGCATCAGCTCACTGTTGCCTTGGAGAAACTTGACAACTTCAAAATGAAGTCTGGAGAAACCATTGATCAGATGGATACCAGATTCACCAGAACTCTGAATGAAGTTTTAAAGTTGGGAAAGACCTTCACTGACAAAGAGATCACTGTCAGAGTACTAAAGGCCCTACCCCCAAAGTTCAACATGAAAGTGACAGCAATGGAAGAATCAAGGGATTTGGGAAAAATCTCTCTTACTGAGCTGTTTTCCGTACTCAAGGCATTCGAGTATAAACTGCCTAGAATGGGAATCGAAGAAACCTCAACTTCAGGACCCACAGCTGCACTGGTTGCTGCTGAAAACACCAGAAGACCAGCACAGAAAAGCAAAGATGTGGACTCATCTGATGAAGCCACTCTACTCAACAAGAAGGAGTACACTGCTGGAGATGTTGCACTGTTGATGAACAATTTCAAGAAGTTCTACAAAAGAAAAATGAAGAACAAATACAACAATGCTTCTACTTCTAAACCTAACTTTTCTTCTCAAGATAAAGATGATTATAAAGCAAAACTAATGTGCTACAACTGCAGGAAATTGGGACACTTCATCAAAGACTGCCCATATCCAAAAGCAGAAAAGTACACTGAAGAGGATAAGAAAATGAGAAAAGAAAGAAAGCATCAGAGAGGCAAGGCAATGATGGCTGAAGCAGAAAAGCTGACTGCTGTCTACTCATCTGATTCAGATTCAGACACATCTGATGAAGAATCGTCTGATGAAGAAAAACCTGCTCTCCTGTGCCTGATGGCAAAGGAATCTGATGAATCTGAGGATGAGGTAACTCCTCTTAACAATGAATTATTTAATTCATTTGAACAAATGATGCTTAACAATACTGGTATTGCTGAAGCATATAAAAAGCTTAAGGAAGAGATGATATTGCTAAAAGAGCAAAATAATTCACTGAAACTTTTAGCTGAAAAGCCAAAGGAATCAGCTGAATATAAACAGCTTGAGCAAGAACATGAATCTCTGAAAGCTGAATGTGAGGTCTATAAAGGAAAAATCATGGAACTTGAAAAGATTATTGAGTCTCATGAAAAATCATCTGCTGCATTAAATCACATGTCTAGTAAACAGAAGATGCCTTTAGAAAAGGATAAGCAAGAGTTGAATCATACTGAGAAATTTATATCTGCTGACAATAGTAAGGTCATTCTGTATGTTCAAACTGCTAGACCTACCTCAACTGAGAAAGAATTAAAGGAGAAGAAATCTCCTAAGGCTAAAAAGAGCAAAGAGCCTAGTATAGGAAATTAGACTAGTAAGACCAAACAGCAGAGTCCTAAGAAGTCTGCTGATAAAGCTAAAGTTAATCAATCTGTTGGTGAAACTAAGTCAAAACCAAATGAGCAAGCATCAAGTAAACCAAAGAAGCATAAGAACAAGAGAAATCAAAATGCTTGGTATGGAAATGAGTCTTATTATGTGCAACCTGCTGCATATCATCCTATGTATCATGCACCTCAATTTCCAGGTTACTATGCACCTTACCCTGCTCATCCAATGCATGCATACCCTGCTTATCATGCACCTTACCCTGCTTATGAACGTTTTCCTTATCATACTGATTATCAACATGACTTATCTGACAATTATGATAAAAATGAAACTGTTCATGCTCCTGTTAAAACTCAGAAGCCTAAGACATCAACATCTTGTGTTGTCAAAGGTGAAACTAATCCTTCAGGACCCTCTCAATAAGGGTACCTAAAACAATTTTATTTTTGTTTTGTAGGTTAGGATTAGGAGTAGGAGTAAAGTAGAGAAGATTTGGTACTTGGACAGTGGATGTTCAAGACACATGTGTGGAAACATACATGAGCTGACTGATGCAGTTGCTGTGGATGGTCCAAGTGTTACATTTGGAGACAGCAAAGAAGGCAAGATTAAAGCTAAAGGAAGATTAATCAAGGGAAACATAGAGATATCTGACGTCTCATATGTTAAAGGACTAAAGTATAATCTGCTGAGCATAAGTCAATTTTTTGACAAAGGATATTCAGTCATCTTCTCAACAGATAAGTGCTACGTTGAACAGATTGGTACAAAGAAGGTAATCTTATCTGGAAGACGACAAGGAATTGTAATAACCAATTTTAAGATATATTAGATACGTATATATATATAATTAAAGTAATAATAATAATTAAATTAGGACTGTTGGGTAACTTAAATGCTTGAGGGTACATAAGTAATTTAGATAAGTATTAACCTAGGAATTAAAAAGGGGCATATTTTGCATATATGCAGTCTTGGATAATTAAGATCTTGCGCCGCCTAACAAATTAAAGCACAAAGAAGGGGAAACGAAAAGGTGAGATTGTTAATTGCTTAGTAAACTTTATGCATAAGATTCATAATTAAGCATGTTAATTAAATTGAGACCCGAAGAGAAATCAATTGTTCTGCCATTAGTACTTATAATCGTATACATATAAAGGGTTACTTTATTGATATTGATAGTGGGGGTTTTTATATTCATAAAGAAAGGATATATATACATATGTGTTTTGAGGAATTGGATTAATTAATTGAACTTGACATGAGCATTAAAGATATAGACCAGCACGTTGCTTTTATAATTGAGGAATTGGATTAATTAATTGAACTTGACATGAGCATTAAAGATATACTAGCAGCACGTTGCTTCTATAATATCAATAAGTGAGCTAATTGATGGAATTGAAATAAATCAGATCATGTTTGTCTGCAAATGTGAACAAGATGCAGTAATGATTAATTTTTATTTAAATTCAGATTAGTTGTTTATACATAGTATAACGAGTAAGTATTGGGCTTAGAATTGGACTTCATGTGTAATTTTTGTATAGATGAAGATAATTTATTAATCCTTAAAATTTACGTATTTTAGCTTCGCATTAGAGAGTTTGGAGTCGGTTGTGGTTCGGAAGTGTCGTAATCTCAAAGGTTTTAAGGTAAGTAATTTTGAACATTTTCCTATCGTTTCTTGAGCTCGAATATGATTTCTGAACTTTTGGTATTGTAATATTTTGATACATGGAGATACTTTGTTACACTTTGTTAGCTCTCAAGTGCATGCGTGTATTCGGTCTACTCTTGGACTCTGTTCTGTTCTGTTCCGTTCTGTTAGTCCCCGGGGTCATCTGCGTGCCCACTGGTCATGGGCTCATCTGTTCTGTCCCCTTAGACCGAGGGGTTTCTGTTTATCCATTGGGTCACTCTGAGTCATGCATGTAATATCTTATGAGCAATCTATATGATTTTCGAAATATTTGCTTGGACAATTCTCAATGTTCTGGCCAAAGTAATTTTTTATAAGTTGTGAAAGTTTAACTATGATGATCCAATAGGTTTCTGTTCATAATTGCTTGCTGAGTTTGCAACTCACTCTTCGGCATATTGTTATTCTTTCAGATGGTTAGTTATTTTTCATGGAGCTAAGAAATCAAGTAGGTGGAGGTTCGAGGTCGAGAAGAAGTTTTCTTTTATTTAGACGGTTCATTAGTTTAGTAGATTTTGAAATAATTTCTTATGATATTAAGACTATTTTTGATATTAAATTAATTGGGAAAAATTTTAGATGTTCATGGTACCCGAATATTTTATTGGTTTTGTTTTAGGATTTATTACCAAGACCTTTATTTGCTATATCATTGTCAATTTGTTATTGATTTAGAGGCTTCGTGTCGCCGTTGTTTATTACGACGACACGGCCTGTCATGTCTCTATTTTAGGGGCGTGACAAAGTGGTATCAAAGCCAGGTTTATGTTGTTGGGTTAAGATATGATCTTCGTACTTGCACACAAATATTTTCTGTTATGTCATGTCTGAGGCTTAAAAATAAAATTAACTGAATCAATTTTTGTTAGAGCATCCGTATGGCTCGTGCTAGAGGTAACCGAAGAGGTCAAGGTCGTGGTCGTGGTCGTGGCCGCGGGAGAACTGCTAGCAATACTATTGCCAATGAATCATCTGTCCATGTTGATTTAGGGGAACAAAATGCCCATGCTCAAACCGCAGCACAGGGGCAACAGGCTAATCAGGCAACTACACACAATCCCGGTGTGCCTGCTACACAAGCGGACCTGGCAGGTGTTTTTCAAGTGATTGTGAATCTATTACAGCAACAACAACAACAACAACCATCTCAGCCACAACCTCCCCCGATGATATCCTACTTTGAAAGGTCTAGGAGACTCAACTTTCCAACATTTGAGGGCAGTGATGATCCTGTTGCAGCCGAAAAATGGATTAGCAGCATTGAAGAAACATTTATTGCGATGGAGTACCCAGTTGGTGTAAGATTAAATGTGGCTTTGTCATTTTTAGCCGGGAATGCTAAGTATTGGTGGGACTCGGTGAAGTCGGCATATGCTGATCCAACCAATCTGCTGTCATGGGAGGATTTTAAGAAGTTGTTTCTTGATAACTATTTTCCTCGTGCTGTCAGAATAGCCAAGGAAATTGAATTCCTTAACCTTAAGCAAGTTGGGGATATGACAGTATTGGAGACTGCAAATAAGTTCAACGAACTAGGAAGGTTCTGCCCTTTATATATGAGCACAGAGGAAAGTAAAGTGAATAGATTTTGTCAAGTATTAAAGAAGGATATTCAAATTCGCGTCTCATCTCATATGGATACCACATTCCGTGACTTACTGGAGAGAGCTTTGAGAGTGGAGACTGATTTGAAGAGCCACGAACAATATGCTGGTGACCGTAAGAGATCAAGATCTGAAGTATCTCCGAATATTCGCGATATCGGCACCAACATCAGTATAACTAAGAAAAGAGAAATTGGGAACTCAAGTACTCAGAGCAAGGAGTGTGATCATTGCCACAAACTTCATTCCGGGGAGTGTCGTTGGAAGACTGGTGCGTGCTTTAAGTGTGGTCGATCAGACCATCGTATTAGGGATTGCCCATTCACGACGGGTACATCAGCCAAACCACCTGAGCAGACAAAGAAAGGCAATGCTCGATTATTTTCTATGACCCAGAATGATGTGGATGCGAACGACGATGTGGTGACAGGTACTGCTAATATACAGTCTACAAATGCTTATGTATTGTTTGACTCCGGTGCCTCTCATTCTTTCATCTCTAAGAAATTTGCTGAATATTTGAATTGTTTGTCTGAAAAATTGGATGAGCCTTTACATGTTGCTACGCCAATGAGAAAAGTGATTATTACTGATAGGATTGTCAGAGATTGCAATATGAAGTTAGGAGAAAAAATATTTAGAGCAAACTTGATACATTTAGATATAAGTGATTTTGATGTTATCTTAGGCATGGATTGGTTGTCTTCTTATCATGCCCATATAGACTGTTTCGGAAAGAAAATTGTGTTTAGAATCTCAGATCAAGAAGAATTCTCTTACCAAGGTCATAGTCCTAAGTTACTTAAGTCTTCCATCCCTATAATTTCTTCTATTGATGCTTTCAAAGCTTTAAGGAAAGGGTGTATCGGATACCTGGCATACATTGTGAATCCAAAGAATGATGGTAAGCAACTAGATGATATTCCAGTTGTAAAAGAATTTCCAGATGTCTTTCCTGAAGATCTTTTTGGACTACCTCCAGATCGAGATGTTGAATTTGAAATAGATTTGGAACCAAGGACGGAGCCAATTTCCAAGGCCCCATACCGAATGGCCCCACGGGAGATGCGTGAATTAAAAGAACAACTCCAGGAACTACTCGAGAAAGGATTCATTCGCCCTAGTGTGTCTCCATGGGGAGCACCAGTGTTGTTTGTGAAAAAGAAGGATGGAAGTCTACGACTATGTATTGATTATCGTGAGTTGAACAAAGTGACTGTAAAGAACAAGTATCCCCTGCCCCGAATTGACGACTTGTTTGACCAATTGCATGATAGAAATAGTGTCCTGCAAGCCAGCTGTATGGCTAGCATTAATTGTAATTAATGAGGAACTATTCAATTTAGATTAATAAATGCACTTTTATTAAATGGTCAACTTTATCTTATGTAATATTTGTCTACGCATAAGGATAGAAGTCCTTAGATCACAGGGCTATGGGACAACCCGTGGACTGATCTCTAAGGCCGTGATCTAGAATATATTCAAGAGTCGTAGAATCCAATCGAGATAGGACATCGTTGGATTCGGTTAGACTCTCACTATTGTGTATACTCCGATGAACTGGAGGACGCTGGGGTCCACGAGCGTGACTGGGATAGTCGATACACATAAGTGGGTGGCTTGCTGGGATGGCAAGCGCACTGAATGCCCCAATTAGGAAATAACTCACCATGGAAGCGGTAGTCGCATATCGGGGTTGAAGTTATTCCAATTTACAATAGTATACGAGGAACGATCCCTAACAACTTGAGATGATAGGGTTTATCTGGTACGAGAACGTCTATACTTTGATATGAGTTCCGACTGACTGGGGATCACCAGAAAGTCTCTGTGGACTCATGTTGGGTATAGAGGAACTCGTATGCAGATTCATATCATCAACAAAGGATCCATTGACTCGACTTGATAGGTCGAGAAATTCTCCTATGGATTTCTGTGAGAAATTAATTCTGATGAAATCCTTGGCCAAGGTAACTGACGACTTTATGTAAGTAGCTCATAAAGAACAAGTCAGAAAGAATTTATTTCGAGATCAGAGAACATAAGGTCAAGACAAAAGATAAGGGAATCCGATGAAAGACCATGCCCTTAAGTCTCGACTGGGAGATTGATCGATGGAGAGATTGTGTCGTATATGGAAATTGTAAATGATAAAAGGTTCACTGAATTAATTCACCAGTGATTGGGCTCCATGGGCTTGTGACTGGACATCGACCGTGGAGTGTGGGAGAATTCCCAAATTAGCAGGGGTGCTAATTTTGGAATGATTGATCGACAGAGTGTTCGATTAATTTAGAGTATTAATTGCTCGAGTAATTAAATAATATTTAATTACAACCCGCGGCCAATTATGTGGTGAACCTACGGGGGCATACACAATACACATGAAGCGAAAGCGAGGAAACAAGAACGAACCAGTCGACTGGGTCGACTGGGTCAAAATCGACTAGGTCGATTAAATGGGTGGGTCGACTGGGTCGACCCATGTGGAACGAAATTGGATCCAATTGGAATTGGATCAAGATTATAAATTAAATTGGAATTTAATTTATGAGTAAATTAATTAATTAGGATTTAATTAATTAATGGAATAATTAATTAATTGGACTTGGAGTTTAATTAATTAATTGGGAGATGATTTAATTAATTGGGCTATTTAATTGGGAGATTAAATAAAGCCCTGAAAGATTAATTAAAGTGGGCCATGAATTAATTAGAAAACTTAGTCTTCTAATTAAATAGGGCCATGGCCCATGTGGGAGAGAGAAGACCTAGTCCTAATAGGACTAGGATAGAAAGAAAACTATAAATAGCTTTCTTCTAGTTATTTTTCAGAAAACTCCTTAAGCAAAAATTGAGCAAAGCAAAAATCTCTCTCCCTCTCCCTACCAGATCGGCCGAACCAGTTCTTCCCTGTGGAAGAATTTTTTTCGTCTTCGTTTTGTTCCCAAATCGTTCCTAAAACCTAGATATTAATATAGCCTATGTTCTAGTCGATTAGGTATATTAATTTTCGTGATATTGTGGTGTATCAACTCGTAGAGGCGCAACACGTGGGGCGCTACAAAAGGTGTGGGTCGATCAACCGGGGTCAGAATTCAGAGCTCATATTGCTAGCCTAGGATTTGCAAGGAGACAGGTATAAACGAGAAAACTTATACTGTCGTTTAATTATATTTATATATATACAACTAGAGAATATCCTGGCAAGATTCTTTAAGAGGCCCTAGAAATTTTTTTTTTTATATTCCGCTGTGCCTAGGGCTGTTTTTCTTATCGAATCCCAACAGTGGTATCAGAGCCAACTCTAGGCTTTGTATATATATGAATTTGCGAATTCTGTGTTTATTAAATCATATGTTTGATTTATGTGGCTAGTTCTTTAACTTTGCATGTTATAGGACGTATGTTTAATTAACTTGGAGTTAATGTTTAATTTTGGATTCGAAAAATTTTATCATGTTGTTTTTAATTTTGGATTGGGATTTAATTGACTGTTTTTTGTTTAATTAAATCATAAGTAATCGAAGAAACAAAAAAAAATTTTTTTTTATTAGATCCGACTCGCGGTGGCACGCGGCGGTGCGCGGCAGCGCACCGCGGCTGGGCGGCCACCGCAAGCCGCTGCCAACGGCAGCGTGCTGGCAGCACGCTGGCCGCACACGCTGCGCGCAGCAGCAGCCTTCGGGCTGCTGTTTACGCGCTGCTGTGCGCGGCTGCTCGCTGCCGCACGCAGCCGCGTGCAGCGGCTGCTGCCACAGGCAGCTCACGCGCCGCCTTGGTGGTCGCGCGTGGGCTGTCCTACGTGGCAGTCCTGATTGGTCTCGACTAGTCGTTTTTGGGTTGGACTCTAATTCTGCCTATTTTGAAAGTCCTGAAAAATCTTGGAGAATTTTGGAAGATTAGGAAACTTAGAGTTTTTGGATAAGGTAGTTATTTTGTTAGACTTAAACACTACCTTAATTAACTAATCTAGTCAAAATAGGATTATCTTGAAAATCTTGGAGATTTGAAATTTTGGGAAACTTAGAGTTTTGGATAAGGTAAGAATCTTAGAGATTTAGATTACCTTAATTAACCAATTTAATCAAGATAAGAATTGTAGATTACTTAGAGCTCAAGTAAGAGCTAATTAATCTTAGAGGTTAATTGTTAATTCAAAATTAATTAACTTGGATGAATTTTTGCGAATTAAAATTAATGAAGCCGGTAAATTTACATTATTGCCCTTATGTGAATTTATGCATGTTCTTGAGTGAATATGTGGATTGGTCGATTTTGCCCTTTAAGCCCTGTGTTGTTTTTGGTTTATTTATTTTTGGGTTGTAATTAAATGGGCCTGATTGGTGCCCTTGCTTGCGCAAACAAATGTAATAGAATAGGACCATTTAAATTATGTAAGCTAGGCTTAGATTAGGCTTGGAGCCGAGAAGACCTCATGAAGACTTGGAGATCCACATGGAGGCCCATTTACCTTGGAGGACATGGAGGCCCAATTCATTACATGGAGGCCCAATCAAGCTGGATATTACAAGAAGGCCCATGATGTATGGGTTTAAAAATTGTAATAGTTAGGACATTTAATTTTCACCCTAGACTGACCAATTGATTCATCACGTGGCTCGTGATGGATCGCATAGGATGGGCAATCGACCAATCATATCTTGCTAGGTGATGAATGTTTACTTTTTCGCACATTATTCTTTGATGTATGAGATGCATGCTTAGGATAGAAAACGTAAACAAGATAAGCATAATCTGATGAGACCTCGCACACTTAGAAACCTCCAATTGAACTTAAAATTCAATTAGAATATTAAATCGAATAACGGGCGCATATGAATAGTGTCTATGGTCCGAGCCTATCCAATTACTAGGTCTTAGGCATATTAAACAAATATATCTCGATGTCTCACGAGTCGTGGGTCGAGCTATAGGAAGATAATATGTCTATTGCCTCGATGCACGAGTTAAGTGCCAAGGGAGGGGATAGCAAGGTTTTAGGCGCTGTCTCACGAGTCGTGGGGCGTCTAGGATTGAACTATTTCTCTTCACGAGTATTGGACATGATTTAACGCTAGTAAGTATGGATGTCTCACGAGTCGTGGGTCCATATCGAAAAACGAGGCTAAATGAACTTAAGGGTTAGCTGCGATGGTTAACCGTTGACATAGTCGACCACCAAGTGGATCAAATAGTATGGCCAACGAGTCGTGGGTACTAGGAGATTGCATTTGGGCCTTAAGCCCGCTAGGATATTTTAAATTCCCGAAACTTATGTGGGGGCATAAGATTTTGATTAAAATAGTGGGAGTAATTTGCAAATGAAATCCATGTTTGTGAATTGTGCATTTTTAAATTAATCTTTCGCGTATTTATTTCTTCTATCGTCATTTTATAGATATGATGTCAAAAGAGCTTAGAGCACTTAGAGATTTATCCATCTCAACACTTGAACGTAATATTTTAACTGGACCCAACTTGCATTTCTGGACGCATCATTTGAATGGATTATTTGAAGCTGAAAACATATCTTATGTTTTGTCTGTGCCACCACCCATTACTATTTCACATGACGTTCCTGATGAGCTCCGTAAAAGCATCACCAAGTGGAAACTGGATGATGGCTTAGCTCGTGAATACATGTTGGAATATATGTCACTTGATCTGCGTTTGCAACATGAGCATATGGCATCCGCGAAAGAGGTTCTCTCGAATCTCAAATTCCTTTATGGGATTAGAGATGGTCGTCGCAGATTCGCGATCACGAGGGAACTCTTGCAAGCAAGAAAGAGAAGGGAAACTCCTGTCGGAATCCACGTACACAAGATGATTCGACTTCTATCTGAACTCGATGATATGGGTGTCGTGATGGACAATGATTTCCGAGTGGATATTATTCTACAATCTCTTCCTAGATCATATGACCGATTTATCGCGGACTTGAATCTCCAGAGGCGAGAGATCACTGTGCATGTCCTGCGACAAATGCTTGAGGAACACGAAGCTTCTTTTGGAAAGAAAGCAAGGGTTGGCGAAAAGACTGGGCGGCGTTCAAAACCAAGACAAATGGAAACCAGAGCTCCTTACTGCACAAGGTCAAAGGAAAGGATTAAATTCGAACCTATGGAGAGTTCGAACAGGTATATTCCTTGTTGAAGTTAATTTTTCAATTAACTGTGCATTTTTGGTGTTAGACACTGACTGGAGTTCTCATCCTTGTAGGTGATGGGAGCATTAAAGAAACTGGAGCCTGAGGATTGGATCCTTGAATAAGGCAATGGAGCTGGAGCTGCTACCAAGGCCGTAGGCAAAAGTAGATTTAGGTGGTTTGATAAAGTCATTAGGAAACTTTCATTTATGTACCTAGTTATTAATGAAAAACTTTTTATTCATGTTATTGAATAATGTTGATTTTAATAAAAGCTCCTGTTTTTGTTTTTTCATTTGGTACATTAAATTATTGACTTTACATTATGAAACCACCTAAGTTAGTCATGCACGTACAACAAAACAAAAGGAAACAAGATAATGAAATATCTGCCCAATTGTGGCACGCTCGACTTGGACATATATCTAAGTCAAGGATTCAAAAGTTAGCATCTTCTGGCGCGATTGAAATCAATCGCATTAATGAAATGCCAACATGTGAACCATGTTTAAAGGGTAAAATGGCTAAGTTGCCATTTAAGGGAAACCCTGAGCGAGACAAGCAAACATTGGACTTAATACATACTGACGTATGTGGACCACTAAGAAAAAGCGCCCGTGGTGGCTATGACTACTTCATCACTTTCACTGACGACTTTAGTCGTTATGGATATGTGTTCTTGTTGAAACACAAGTCTGAAGCCTTTGAGAGATTCAAAGAATTCAAGATGGAAGTAGAGAATCAACTTGGTCATACGATAAAGGCTCTTCGTTCTGACCGAGGTGGAGAATTTCTTAGTAACGAATTTCTGAATTATCTTGTAGAGCATGGAATACTATCGCAGTGGACTCCTCCTGCAACACCCCAGTTAAATGGAGTAGCAGAGAGAAGGAATCGAACATTGATGGACATGGTTCGATCCATGATGAGTGCCACTGACTTACCTCTTTCATTTTGGGGACATGCCCTCCTCACGGCAACGAAGATACTGAATATGGTACCTTCGAAATCCGTAGAAAAGACACCATACGAACTATGGTTTGGCAAGGCACCCTCATACGCATTCATGCGCATATGGGGATCTCCCGCTTACGTTAAAAAGCTAGTGGGAGATAAATTGGAAACTAAATCCACTTTGTGCAAATTCGTGGGGTATCCAGAAAACTCAATAGGATACGAGTTCTACGATCCTACAAGACAAACAACGTTTGTCTCGAGGAACGCACACTTCTTGGAGAAGGATTTCTTGGTGGACAAGAAAGAAAATAACGTAGAACTAGATGAGGTCACTGAAGCTGAAAAGACCTTAGAGGTCGATCAAGCTGACCCGTCACCACAGGCAGTGGGAGAACAAGAGCATGAAAGTGCACCAGAAAGTACACCGATACTTCGTAGGTCAGAAAGACAACGTAGAGAACCCGAGAGGTACTACGGTCTGCTGCATGAGACTGGACGGTCTCTAACCGACCCAAGGACTTACGAAGAGGCTATGCTAGACATAGACTCGGGAAAGTGGCGCGAAGCCATGGAATCCGAACTGGACTCCATGCACTCAAACAAGGTCTGGGCCTTGGTAGATCCACCAGTGGGAGTGGCTCCCGTGGGTTGCAAGTGGATCTATAAGCGAAAGCTTGGAGTGAACGGAGAGGTGATTACCTACAAGGCGCGACTAGTGGCAAAAGGATACACTCAAAGACCAGGTATCGACTTTGAGGAGACCTTCTCGCCCGTCGCAATGCCCAAATCCATTCGGATCTTGCTGGCCATAGCTGCGTGGTATAACTACGAGATATGGCAGATGGATGTAAAGACTGCCTTTCTCAATGGAGACATTGATAAGGAGATCTACATGGAGCAACCAAAAGGATATGCATCCAAAGGAGATGAACACAAGGTGTGCAAACTCCAGAGGTCCATTTATGGACTGAAGCAAGCTTCCCGAAGTTGGAACATTCGTTTTGATGAGACAATCCAAACTTTTGGATTCATCAAGAACATGTTCGAACCTTGCGTGTACAAGAAGATCAGTGGGAGTACAGTTGAATTTTTGGTGCTTTACGTTGACGACATTCTTCTCATTGGAAACAATGTAAAAGCATTGTCTGAAACTAAAGCATGGTTGTCTACACAATTCTCAATGAAGGATATGGGAGAAGCATCCTTTGTACTAGGTATAAGGATCTACCGAGATAGATCAAAAGGACTGCTGGGCCTCTCCCAATCCCAGTACATAGACAAAATCTTGAAAATATTTAGTATGGAAGAATCCAAGAGAGGATTGCTTCCAATGAGACATGGAATTGCACTCTCCAAGTCTATGGCCCCAAAGACGCCAGAGGAGAGAAGCAATATGTCTCGAATACCGTATGCATCCGCGATAGGAAGCATAATGTATGGTATGCTGTGTACGAGACCAGACGTAGCGTACGCTCTAAGCGTTACAAGTCGCTACCAGTCTGATCCAGGTGAGCAGCACTGGATAGCCGTAAAGGCAATTCTGAAGTACCTGAGAAGGACTAAGGAATTGTTCTTGGTATACGGTGGAGGAGAATTGAAATTGGAAGGCTATACAGACTCAAGCTTCCAATGTGATGTAGACGACTTCAAGTCGACATCAGGATATGTTTTCTGCCTCAATGGTGGTGCGGTTAGCAGGAAGAGCTCCAAGCAGGAAACAACCGCGGATTCAACCACTGAAGCAGAATACATTGCCGCGAGTGACGCAGCAAAAGAAGGTGTTTGGATGAGGAACTTCATCCAGGAATTGGATGTAATACCTAGCATTGCTGAGCCCATTACTATCTTCTGCGATAATAATGGGGCAATAGCGCAAGCAAAGGAGCCGAGATCTCATCAGAAATCCAAGCACGTACAGAGACGATACCATGTGATAAGAGATATCATTGGTAGAGGAGACATTAAGATGGAACGTGTCGACTCGGAAGATAATACGGCGGACCCGCTAACGAAGCCTCTGCCTCAAAAGGCATTTGAGAAACATCTGCATAAGATGGGACTCAAGAACATAAAAGACTGGCTTTAGGACAAGTGGGAGATTGATAGAAATAGTGTCCTGCAAGCCAGCTGTATGGCTAGCATTAATTGTAATTAATGAGGAACTATTCAATTTAGATTAATAAATGCACTTTTATTAAATGGTCAACTTTATCTTATGTAATATTTGTCTACGCATAAGGATAGAAGTCCTTAGATCACAGGGCTATGGGACAACCCGTGGACTGATCTCTAAGGCCGTGATCTAGAATATATTCAAGAGTCGTAGAATCCAATCGAGATAGGACATCGTTGGATTCGGTTAGACTCTCACTATTGTGTATACTCCGATGAACTGGAGGACGCTGGGGTCCACGAGCGTGACTGGGATAGTCGATACACATAAGTGGGTGGCTTGCTGGGATGGCAAGCGCACTGAATGCCCCAATTAGGAAATAACTCACCATGGAAGCGGTAGTCGCATATCGGGGTTGAAGTTATTCCAATTTACAATAGTATACGAGGAACGATCCCTAACAACTTGAGATGATAGGGTTTATCTGGTACGAGAACGTCTATACTTTGATATGAGTTCCGACTGACTGGGGATCACCAGAAAGTCTCTGTGGACTCATGTTGGGTATAGAGGAACTCGTATGCAGATTCATATCATCAACAAAGGATCCATTGACTCGACTTGATAGGTCGAGAAATTCTCCTATGGATTTCTGTGAGAAATTAATTCTGATGAAATCCTTGGCCAAGGTAACTGACGACTTTATGTAAGTAGCTCATAAAGAACAAGTCAGAAAGAATTTATTTCGAGATCAGAGAACATAAGGTCAAGACAAAAGATAAGGGAATCCGATGAAAGACCATGCCCTTAAGTCTCGACTGGGAGATTGATCGATGGAGAGATTGTGTCGTATATGGAAATTGTAAATGATAAAAGGTTCACTGAATTAATTCACCAGTGATTGGGCTCCATGGGCTTGTGACTGGACATCGACCGTGGAGTGTGGGAGAATTCCCAAATTAGCAGGGGTGCTAATTTTGGAATGATTGATCGACAGAGTGTTCGATTAATTTAGAGTATTAATTGCTCGAGTAATTAAATAATATTTAATTACAACCCGCGGCCAATTATGTGGTGAACCTACGGGGGCATACACAATACACATGAAGCGAAAGCGAGGAAACAAGAACGAACCAGTCGACTGGGTCGACTGGGTCAAAATCGACTGGGTCGATTAAATGGGTGGGTCGACTGGGTCGACCCATGTGGAACGAAATTGGATCCAATTGGAATTGGATCAAGATTATAAATTAAATTGGAATTTAATTTATGAGTAAATTAATTAATTAGGATTTAATTAATTAATGGAATAATTAATTAATTGGACTTGGAGTTTAATTAATTAATTGGGAGATGATTTAATTAATTGGGCTATTTAATTGGGAGATTAAATAAAGCCCTGAAAGATTAATTAAAGTGGGCCATGAATTAATTAGAAAACTTAGTCTTCTAATTAAATAGGGCCATGGCCCATGTGGGAGAGAGAAGACCTAGTCCTAATAGGACTAGGATAGAAAGAAAACTATAAATAGCTTTCTTCTAGTTATTTTTCAGAAAACTCCTTAAGCAAAAATTGAGCAAAGCAAAAATCTCTCTCCCTCTCCCTATCAGATCGGCCGAACCAGTTCTTCCCTGTGGAAGAATTTTTTTCGTCTTCGTTTTGTTCCCAAATCGTTCCTAAAACCTAGATATTAATATAGCCTATGTTCTAGTCGATTAGGTATATTAATTTTCGTGATATTGTGGTGTATCAACTCGTAGAGGCGCAACACGTGGGGCGCTACAAAAGGTGTGGGTCGATCAACCGGGGTCAGAATTCAGAGCTCATATTGCTAGCCTAGGATTTGCAAGGAGACAGGTATAAACGAGAAAACTTATACTGTCGTTTAATTATATTTATATATATACAACTAGAGAATATCCTGGCAAGATTCTTTAAGAGGCCCTAGAAATTTTTTTTTTTATATTCCGCTGTGCCTAGGGCTGTTTTTCTTATCGAATCCCAACATTGCAAGGAGCATGTGTATTTTCAAAGATAGATCTTAGATCTGGTTATCACCAATTAAAGATTAAAGCTGGAGATGTTTCGAAAACGGCTTTCCGAACGAGGTACGGCCATTATGAGTTTTTAGTGATGCCTTTTGGGCTAACAAATGCTCCTGCTGCATTTATGGGCTTAATGAACAGGGTCTTCAGAAAATACTTGGATCAATTCGTCGTGGTCTTCATTGACGATATCTTGGTCTACTCTAAAAGTGTTGAGGAGCACACAAAGCATTTGAGAATGGTACTACAAATACTGCAAGAGGAGCAATTGTTCGCTAAGCTAAGTAAGTGTGAATTTTGGCTTGACAGTGTATCTTTTCTTGGACACGTGGTATCGGCAAGAGGGATTTCTGTTGATCCCGCGAAGACTGAAGCAGTAGTAAATTGGCCTCGCCCCACAACTATCACAAAAATTAGAAGCTTTCTGGGATTTGCGGGTTATTATAGAAAATTTGTTCAAGGCTTTTCTCAGATAGCCATTCCTTTGACCCGGCTTACCCAGAAAGGAGTAAAATTTGATTGGAGTTCAGATTGTGAACAGAGTTTCAAAGAGTTGAAAGAAAAGTTGGTTTCTGCACCAGTTTTAACATTGCCTTGTAGTGATGAAAACTTCGTTATCTTTAGTGATGCATCAAAAGACGGTTTGGGTTGTGTGTTGATGCAGAATGGAAAGGTCATTGCTTATGCTTCTCGCCAGCTGAAGACTTATGAACGAAATTACCCAACCCACGACCTAGAATTAGCTGCAGTTGTCTTTGCCTTAAATGTGATATCTACACTGACCATAAGAGTCTAAAATACTTGTTCACTCAAAAGGAACTGAACATGAGGCAGAGGAGGTGGCTCGAATTGCTTAAAGACTACGATATTACTATTAATTACCATCCTGGGAAAGCCAATGTAGTCGCCGATGCCCTTAGCAGAAACCCATCCCCTATGGGAGCTATATTGACCAAGCAACCCAAAATATTGGAGGAATTAGAGAACTTGGAGGTTGAAGTAGTGACCAGTGGTTCCATAAACATGATGGCAAGCCTAATTGCCCAACCTGCGTTGATTGAGCGTATTAAATTTGCTCAAGGAGAAGATCCTAAATTATGCAAGATTCGCGAAGGTGTAAAAAGGGGATTGCATCCAAGATTTCGTGTTCATATTGATGGTTCATTGAGGTTTGAAGATAGGGTATGTGTCCCAAGGAACCCTAAACTAAAGAAAGAAATTCTTGAAGAGGCTCATAAGTCGCGATTCTCCATACATCCAGGTACCACCAAGATGTATAGAGATTTAAAGAGTCACTTTTGGTGGATGTCGATGAAGCGAGATGTAACAGAGTTTGTGGCTAAATGCATAACGTGTCAACAAGTTAAGGCCGAACACCAAAGAGTGGCTGGTGAGCTACAAAATTTAGAAATCCCTCAATGGAAGTGGGAACATATTACCATGGATTTCGTTTGCGGTTTACCAACAACTCCACAGAAAAAGAATGATTCGATATGGGTAATTGTAGATAGACTCACTAAATCAGCCCACTTTTTACCTGTTAAGAAGAAAACCCCACTTGATGAGTTAGCACAATTATACGTGGATAATATTGTATGCCTTCACGGGGTTCCGGTGAGTATAGTGTCAGATCGAGACTCCAGGTTTGTGTCTCACTTTTGGGGAAACCTACAGAGTGCCCTTAACACAGAGTTGAAGTTTAGTACAGCTTTTCATCCGCAAACAGATGGCCAATCAGAGAGAACTATACAAATCCTTGAGGACATGTTGAGAGCTTGTGTAATGGATTTCAAGGGAAGCTGGGATAAGTATTTGAAGTTAGCCGAATTTTCTTATAACAATAGCTACCAATCAAGTATCGGGATGGCCCCTTATGAGGCCTTATATGGTAGGAAGTGCAGATCTCCGGTGCATTGGGATGATATTGGGGAAAAGAGAATGTTGGGGCCTGATTTGGTCCACAGTGCTTTGGAGAAGATTCCTTTAATAACTAGACGAATCAAGATGGCTCAAGATAGGCAAAAGAGTTGGGCAGACCTAAAGAGGAGACACGTAGAATTTAAAGTTGGTGATTTTGTTCATTTGAAGATCTCACCTAAGAAAGGAGTTATGAGGTTTGGGAAGCGTGGGAAATTAAGCCCTCGCTATGTAGGGCCATTCGAAATCCTTGATAGAGTCGGAGAAGTAGCTTATAGGTTAGCACTGCCACCAAAATTATGTAAAGTGCATAATGTATTTCATGTAGCCATGTTGAGGAGATATGTCCCCGACCCTAGTCACATTTTGGAGTACGAACCATTGGAAGTTCAAGGTGATCTGACTTACGAAGAATTTCCTGTTCATATAATTGACCGAAAGGAACAAATATTGAGACATCGCACTGTTTCATTTGTGAAAGTCCAATGGTCAAATCATTCAACTAGAGAAGCTACTTGGGAACTGGAAGAAGAGATGAGGAATAAGTACCCGCATATCTTTGTCAATGAAGGTATTTTTCTTACTATTTAAGTTTCGAGGACGAAACTTATTTTCAAGGAGGGGAAATTGTAATAACCAATTTTAAGATATATTAGATACGTATATATATATAATTAAAGTAATAATAATAATTAAATTAGGACTGTTGGGTAACTTAAATGCTTGAGGGTACATAAGTAATTTAGATAAGTATTAACCTAGGAATTAAAAAGGGGCATATTTTGCATATATGCAGTCTTGGATAATTAAGATCTTGCGCCGCCTAACAAATTAAAGCACAAAGAAGGGGAAACGAAAAGGTGAGATTGTTAATTGCTTAGTAAACTTTATGCATAAGATTCATAATTAAGCATGTTAATTAAATTGAGACCCGAAGAGAAATCAATTGTTCTGCCATTAGTACTTATAATCGTATACATATAAAGGGTTACTTTATTGATATTGATAGTGGGGGTTTTTATATTCATAAAGATAGGATATATATACATATGTGTTTTGAGGAATTGGATTAATTAATTGAACTTGACATGAGCATTAAAGATATAGACCAGCACGTTGCTTTTATAATTGAGGAATTGGATTAATTAATTGAACTTGACATGAGCATTAAAGATATACTAGCAGCACGTTGCTTCTATAATATCAATAAGTGAGCTAATTGATGGAATTGAAATAAATCAGATCATGTTTGTCTGCAAATGTGAACAAGATGCAGTAATGATTAATTTTTATTTAAATTCAGATTAGTTGTTTATACATAGTATAACGAGTAAGTATTGGGCTTAGAATTGGACTTCATGTGTAATTTTTGTATAGATGAAGATAATTTATTAATCCTTAAAATTTAAGTATTTTAGCTTCGCATTAGAGAGTTTGGAGTCGGTTGTGGTTCGGAAGTGTCGTAATCTCAAAGGTTTTAAGGTAAGTAATTTTGAACATTTTCCTATCGTTTCTTGAGCTCGAATATGATTTCTGAACTTTTGGTATTGTAATATTTTGATACATGGAGATACTTTGTTACACTTTGTTAGCTCTCAAGTGCATGCGTGTATTCGGTCTACTCTTGGACTCTGTTATGTTCTGTTCCGTTCTGTTAGTCCCCGGGGTCATCTGCGTGCCCACTGGTCATGGGCTCATCTGTTCTGTCCCCTTAGACCGAGGGGTTTCTGTTTATCCATTGGGTCACTCTGAGTCATGCATGTAATATCTTATGAGCAATCTATATGATTTTCGAAATATTTGCTTGGACAATTCTCAATGTTCTGGCCAAAGTAATTTTTTATAAGTTGTGAAAGTTTAACTATGATGATCCAATAGGTTTCTGTTCATAATTGCTTGCTGAGTTTGCAACTCACTCTTCGGCATATTGTTATTCTTTCAGATGGTTAGTTATTTTTCATGGAGCTAAGAAATCAAGTAGGTGGAGGTTCGAGGTCGAGAAGAAGTTTTCTTTTATTTAGACGGTTCATTAGTTTAGTAGATTTTGAAATAATTTCTTATGATATTAAGACTATTTTTTATATTAAATTAATTGGGAAAAATTTTAGATGTTCATGGTACCCGAATATTTTATTGGTTTTGTTTTAGGATTTATTACCAAGATCTTTATTTGCTATATCATTGTCAATTTGTTATTGATTTAGAGGCTTCGTGTCGCCGTTGTTTATTACGACGACACGGCCTGTCATGTCTCTATTTTAGGGGCGTGACAGGAAATATCTATATAGTCGACTGAAATTCTGCTGATAAGAATTCAAGTGTTTGTTTGGTAGCATCTGCACCAAGTGAAGTCAGTTGGCTATGGCACAAGAGAATGAATCATCTAAACTTCAAGACCATAAACAGATTAATCAAGAATGATCTGGTTGAAGGGATTCCAAAGGCAGTCATGAGCAAAGACAAGCTCTGTGACGCATGTCAGAAGGGTAAACAAATCAAGTCATCATTCAAAGGAAAGAAGCACCAATCTTCTGGAAGAATATTGGAGCTACTGCATATGGACTTATTTGGACCCATTGATCCAGTCAGCAATGGTGGAAAGAAATACTGCCTAGCTGTTGTGGATGACTACTCAAGATATACTTGGGTGATTTTCATGAAGAAGAAAAGTGAAACCAAGGAACATCTTACCAATCTGATGGAACTGATCCAGAATGAGAAGAATATCAAAATATTGAAGATCAGATCAGATAGAGGGACAGAGTTTACAAACTCTACTGTTGAAGAGTATTGTAATATCAAAGGAATACATCATGAGTATTCAGCTGCTAGAACCCCTCAACAGAATGGTGTTGCTGAAAGGAGAAACAGAACACTAAAAGAAGCTGTCAGAACCATGATAGCTGAAGCTAAGCTGCCACAAAGATTTTGGGCAGAAGCAACAAACACAGCATGCTTTACCCAAAACAGATGTATGATCAACAAAAATCAGAACAAGACTCCATATGAAGTTTGGAACAACAGAAAACCAAACATTCATTACTTTAAGATTTTTGGTTGTAAATGTTTTGTATTGAATAATGGGAAAAATCACCTTACTGCATTTGCAGAAAAGGCTGATGAAGCTGTTTTTGTAGGATACTCTACTGTTAGTAAGGCTTATAGAGTTTTTAACAAAAGAACACTGCTAATAGAAGAATCTATCCATGTAGTATTTGATGAGCCAAGTCAATCTTCTGAAAAGAATCATAGTATTAACCAAGATCTGTCTACTGATTTACAGAAGTTAGACATTGGAAGAAATGAAGAATATGTTCCCATCATACTACCAAATCTTAGTTCAGCTGCTAACTCAAGTGCTGTTCAAAATCACAGTGCTGATAGTCTAACAGACGAGCTGCAAACAGCTGACAGACCAGAGACTGTTCAACAGACTGCAAACGTTCAACAGAATACTATTGGAACTCCAACAGTAGTGTTGCATGATCAAGACAGAGGACAACATCCTGATCTGCAACCTGATCTCAGATGGCTCAAGAATCACCCACCTGAGTTAGTAATAGGTGATCCTTTAGATAGAGTGAAAACAAGAAGAGCTGCTGCACAAGATGCTATGTTTGTCACATTTCTATCTCAAATAGAGCCTAAGCAAATTGAAGAATCTCTTAATGATTCCTTCTGGATAGAAGCCATGCAAGAATAGCTGAATCAATTTGAAAGGAATGAAGTCCGGTACTTAGTTCCTAGACCAAGTCATCAAAGAGTAATTGGCACTAAGTGGGTATTCAGAAATAAGATGAATGAAGATGGTATTGTTACCAGAAACAAAGCAAGATTAGTGGCCAAGGGTTATTGTCAAGAAGAAGGAATTGACTTTGATGAAACTTTTGCACCAGTAGCAAGACTTGAAGCAATCAGACTGTTTCTAGCCTATGCTGCTTACAAGAACTTCACTTCTATCAGATGGATGTGAAGTCTGCTTTTCTCAATGGAGAACCGCAAGAAGAAGTATATGTTGAACAACCTCCCGGATTTGAAGTCTATCAAGAAGAGGACAAGGTATATCGTCTGAAGAAAGCCCTCTATGGACTGAAACAGGCTCCAAGAGCATGGTATGATACCCTATCTGATTTTCTTTTAATTAAAGGATTTCGTAAAGGTAAGGTAGATAAAACCTTGTTTACAATTGAATGGGAAAATCATATATTACTTGTGCAAATATATGTGGACGATATTATTTTTGGTTCAACTAACCAACAGATGTGTGATAAGTTCTCCAAGCTGATGCAGAATAAGTTTGAAATGAGCATGATGGGTGAACTTAATTATTTTCTTGGTCTGCAAGTTAGACAGTTGCCTGATGGAATATTCATTAGCCAAGCAAAATACACAAGAGATCTGTTCAAGAAATTTGGTATGGAAACTAGCTCAACTGCTACCATTCCTATGTCTACAAATCTTCGTTTGGATAAAGATGAAGATGGCAAATCAGTGGACATAACCAAATATAGAGGCATTATTGGTTCATTGTTGTATCTAACAGCAAGTAGACCTGATATAATGTACTCAGTTGGAGTCTGTGCAAGATTTCAATCAAACCCCAAGGAATCTCATCTCTTAGCTGCCAAGAGGATACTGAAATACATTAAAGGCACTCAAGAATTGGGATTGTGGTATCCTAGAGAATCTGGATTTGAGCTTATTGGTTATTCAGATTCAGACCTTGCTGGCTGCAAGATTGACAGAAAAAGCACAACAGGTGTCTGTCAGTTCTTAGGTAGTCGTCTGATCTCATGGATGAGTAAGAAACAAACTTCAGTTTCTATATCTACTGCTGAAGCTGAATATATAGCTGATGGAGCTTGCTGTGCACAGATACTTTGGTTGAAACATCAACTAGAAGACTACAACATCAAGATCAGTGGAATTCCAATCTACTGTGATAATACAAGTGCAATCTCTCTTACTCAGAACACTACAAGTCATTCAAGGACTAAACACATTGAGATCAAGCATCACTTCATTAGAGATCATGTTGAAAAAGGCAATGTAATGATTGAGTATGTTCATACAGATAATCAGATTGCTGATATTTTCACTAAACCTTTAAGTGAGGTAAGGTTCTCAACTCTAAGAGCAGAGCTAGGACTACTAAATTTGGATGCATAAGCTGAGGGGGAACTCATCAGAAGACTGAAGTTCAACAGCTTAGTTATTCACTATTATATTCAAGGATTAACCTTCAACAGACTAGTTAACTTATGGATTCTTAAAGTCAGGGGGAACGTGTAAGACTAGCGGTACTTCTGTTCTAAAGATGAAATCAGTTAATGACAGGTAGTTGAAGTTAAATTATCAGAAGATATGTTCTTAATTCTTGAAGACTGAAGATTATTTTATCTTGCTTGATTGACAAACAGTAGAGGAAGATTACTAGCTATTGGCCTTCTCTAAAATATCAGATAACAGATCACTCGTCTGTCAGATAAGTTAAACTCTACTCATCTGATACCTTATATAAGCATGGTCATAAAACGTATCCTTAGAAACGCGCTTTTATAAGTAACAGATTAGTGTCGATAGAGTTTCCCGCCCATCTGACATTAAAATAATAAAATTGAAATCCGCGACTCCTACCCACACGATTAAAAACTGTCAGATTAGATCATCGGTTCAGATTAATCACGATAACCAAATCAAAGGAAACCTATAAAGTCCGATCTGAAAAACATAGTCGTCTTACGCACTCAAACACTCTCAAATTCTCTCACTCTCAAACTCTCCTGTTTCGAAAGTTTATTGCTTTTGCAGAATCATACTCACTAATCTCAGAAATGGAAAAGATTATTGATGGAAGATACCTAAACTACAGCAAATTTCACTTTTCGGGTACTGATCTGATGCGCTCACTCTTGGAGAAAATCAAAGAGGCATCTTTAGTTCCGATTTTGGAAGCACACGAAGACAGGGTCTACTTAGAAGACGTATATCACTTCTATACGACCAGGGAATTTAACGATGATGAAACTGTCATGACTGCTGTTATTGGTGGTAAGAAAATTGCTGTCTCTGCTGCTGTTTTAAGTGAAATTTACAAACTTAAAAATAAAGGAGGAGATGTGACAGACCTAGGGTCTGAGAAAGAGGAAGAATTTTGGGAAATTTGTGCTAAAAAGGGAGAAGAGATGACTGGGACTCTGATGAAAACTCAGTTGAAAGATGAGTATCAGAGATTCGCAGACATCATTGCGAAGGTGCTGGATTGTAGCATGAGTTCATTAGATGGGTTACCTAGGAGGAGGTACTACACCATGGTCTGTATATACTATGGACTGAAAGTTAACTGGGCTGCTCACGTCTATGAGCTGCTGAGTGATAAGAGGCATTCTCATGCCATCTTACTCAGTAATCTGTTTGCATCCCTGCAATGTCCTATGGGTGGTGGAAAGACCACTCACGGTAGCAAGGAGTTCAAATTGTATGAACCAGTAAGAAAAATGGTGGCAGAACCAAAAAGAAAGGCTACTGCAAAATCCAAAAAGGGCACCTCTAAAAAGAGCAAGAAGGAGGGTCAGACAAGTAAACCTGCTGAGCCAACAGCACAGTCTGCTGTTGTGGGTGGATCAGCACAACCTGAAAATGCAGTTCCAGAAAAGATAATTGAAGATTTCACCAAGGAGATTGAGCAGATGAGGACTGACTCTTCTCCTGAAAGAACTGAGTCTGAAGAAGAAATTCCTCTTCAAAGGTTGAAAAGGTTAAGAACCAGAAGTGAGGCAAGGGGACCTCCCACTGCCAAACCCCCTGCCAAAAGAACTGCCAAATCAAAGGCCAAGAGAAAGGTCACTTTCTCTGAGGAGCCAGTTGCAACAGTAAGAGAAACAACAACAGAAGCAGAAAGGCCATTAACTATTGAAGAACCTGCTGTCAAGGCTGCTAAAGCTGCTGCTGCTGAACCTGAAATTGTTTCTACAGTTGGAGTGTCTACAGAAGACTCATCTGCTGCACTATCTGCTGAAGTTGAAGAAGCACAGCAGACTAGTACAACACATGAAGGAGATGCACTCTTGCTGCATCCTACTCCAGTTGCTGCAACCCCTCTTCAAGCAGTTGAAAGTCCTGAATCAAGGAGGAAGAGGACTGGCAAGATTGCAACATACCTAACTGCTGCTGAAAAGAAAAGACAAGATGCTGCTGAAAAGCTAAGGATAGCTGCAGAAAAGGCAGAAGAAGAAAGGCTGAAAAGCCTAGAGTTAAAAAGGCTGGAAGAAGAGGCCAGCAAGATGACTCAAGAGCAAAGGGATGCTGTTGAGGCAGCAGAGTTGGCTGCTGCTATTGAAGCAAGCACCAAGGATGCTCATGGACATCAGCATACTGGTGGGATAGTTATTGATGAACAAAGAGATCCAAACAAACCAATACCAGCTATGACTGCACCAAAGATGAAGCCAAAAAGAAGAGAGGAGATTAGATTAGCTTTAGAGATTGTCAGGGATGATCCTGCTATCTTTGAAGAATTCCTCAAGAGGCTAGATGCTGAAAATGAAAGAATCAACCATCTGACGTTGTTTAATGCTGAAAAGATCAGATACAACAGATGGAGAGAATTCAGACTATCAAAAAGTCCAGCTGAAATGGCCAAGTGGAAAGCCTTCACTGTTGAAGAAGCCTGGGTGTTAAAGTGGCTTGAGACTGGATCACTCATGCAAGCACTGGATTCAGAATTCTTTCTGGACAGGTTAAGGCTAAGGATAAGTCACATAGTCAAGGCTGAAGCAAAGAAGATCTTTGAGTCTGTTCCTGAGGATTATGCTGAATCAGAAGACCTCAAGGAAAGATCAATCAAGTTGGCTATCGCTCAAGCAATGGAGCTTTGGGCAAAGAAATCAAGGAAGCTAAAGGGACAACCCAGCTCATTGGTCCCTCTTCCAAATATCAAGCACATTGTCTATGGTCCTAACATCAAACCATATGAAGAGCTACCTGAGGAACCATACTCACCTTTTATTCCTCTTGACAATTTTACATGGATTTCTAACAGGTCAGCTGTAGACAATGAGGGATTGCTGAAAACAGTTGAAACTGTTAAGAAGATCATATCCCCTGCTGATAAAGACAAAGAAGAGTCTTCTGATCAACAAAAGCACAAAGAGGGTACATCTGACCCATCTGATCAGAACAAAGAACAGAATGATAAGACTGAAACAGCTGATGATTCCAAGAAAGAAGAAGTTATTCCAGCTGATCAGATCAAGGATAAGGAAGCTGCTGATGAAAAAGATGATCAGACTAAGGAGAAGGAAAGCACCCCTAGTCATGCTGATAAGGCCAAGGAAGTTGAGCCCATCTCTGGTCCAGCAGATCAGTCTCTTGAACTGATAATTCAAAAATCAGAGCAACCTATCAAAGAAACACCTCTTACTTTGCCTGCTATTCCAACAGATGTTCCTTCAACTTCTCAAAATGCTCAGACAAATTTGTTGGACTCCATCCGACAAATGATTGACAAATCACTGAAGGATATTAAGGAGGAGTTAACAGCAGATGTGTTGGCTGCTGTACGTCAACCCAATCAAAAAGTTGCTGCTATTCCAACAAATCTGATAGAAGACACTGCTCAAAATGTTAAGTCCATTTGTCAAGATATGGACATACTCAGAAGAAGGACTCAGAGCACTGCTGATGGTTGGAGACGAATTGAAGAAACAGTTGAAACGGCCCTCCAAGCAGAAGATGAAGTCATGGAAAATATGATGAAAGACTTCACCGCTTCATCAAATTGGATTTTAGGAACTCAAATTCAATTGGGTGATCAAGGAGAGGATTTGCTCAAAGAAGTGAAAGATTTTAAGGCCAATCAACTCAAGCAACAAGCTCAAATAAATGCCATGGAAGAAAACATCAAACTTCTCTGTGACGCACTTCAGATTACACCAGCCTTGCCACAATATCCAATCAACCCTGCTGATGATGACAAAAAGGGGGAAGAGAGGGTATTTGGACAGAAAAGAGTTGGAACTTCTTTTGAAAGGGAAGAAGAAAATCAAGATGATGCTGAAGAAACTGAAGTGTTGGAAGAATCTGCTGATGAGACTGATAAAAACATGGAAGAAACAAGCAGACCAACAGATGAGAAGATCACAGAAGAAGAGGAAGCTGACAACGCTGAAGCTGAAGCAAAAGCCAAGTCTGATAAAGAAATAGCTGTTGCCAAAGACTCAGCTGAAGAACAGCTTGATCCTGATGTCAAATATAAGAAGATAGAGCTGTTGAGGAAAAGATTCTTTGAAACATTGGAAGCTGAAACTTCCAAACTATCTGATGAAGAATCTGAAAAAGAAGACAATGAAGCTGAAGAAGAGAAGAAGGGAGAAGACTAGTTTAGGCTAGATTTTCTTTTATCTTAAAAATCCTTGTAATCTTTTTAATTACTTTGCACCCTTCATCTTTCAACACTTGTAATATGAAAGCAGTTCAACTATCTATAAAATTGCAAGTTTGAATCCAACACACTATTTCTATCTCAGAAATTTTTGAGGATCAGAACTTTAGTTTAGGTACAGGTACTTAGCTGAAGTTTTGTCATCATCAAAAAGGGGGAAATTGTTGGATGAAGATGAAGAGAAAAGAAGTTAGTTATTAAGGGAAGGTTTTGATGATTTCCAAAACATCATAATCAGCTAAGTGTGGAAAGCTTAGTTCCCTTAGAAGGATCTTTGAACAAGCAAAGAAGATATCAGAAGAGTTCAAAGTTCAAAGACCAGAAGACTAGTGATCTCTTGCTGAAACAACAAACAGAAGGATAGGTCATCAGCCGAGTCAGATCAGATTAGTTCAGTATTTGATCAGCAGAGTGCCTATCAGAAGGGTTGCTTCGATCAGCAGAGTAGAAGAGATCATGAGATCAGTTCAACGGTAATAAATGCACCTGGTGTAATAAATGCTGAAAGAGAAGGGCAGTAATGGCAAATGATTGAAGATATTCTCGGATCAGCAGAGTGCATTTAATGCAGCATTTAACGCGATGGACAGAAAGTACTGTACATTGTACGGATTGCTGCAGGAAGCCGTTTCAAATGAGCTGAAGAATGGATTTGAATTGTGACTTGGCTTCAACGGTCATATTTTCATTTCCATGTATAAATAGAGCTGAATTTCAATCGAGCAAATAACACAACAACAATCAGAGATTTCGTTTTCGAAGCAGAATTTTTACTAAGTCTCAAAAAGCTCGAACAGCTCACTCGTCTGGTGGAAGTCATCTGTTGACAGAAACCCAGTTGAAGAAAACAGAAAATTACGATCTAAGTGATCTTGTAATAGCTGAGTGTTGTGAGGAGTTGTGATCCATCTTTGTGAGTGATCAAACTTCAGAGAGTAGAATTTCTTAGTGATTTTCTATTGCGAGCTTATAGCCTTTTCATTAATTGTCTAGGTATAAGTGGAGAAATATTGTAATCTGTGTGATTATAGTATAACCCAGAATCTAAGTGATCTGGAAGAGTGGACTAAAGGATTTTTATCCATATAACCACTATAAAAATTCTTTGTGTTATCTTGCATTTAAGTTTTCTTGCATATTTTAAAGCTTGCATATTTACACACTTTGAATTACAAAAAGATTTTATAAGGAGTTTAAGAACTGGGGATAAAATCTTTAAGAACTTAGTTTACTTGTGAAAAACACTTTCAAACAATCCGCTGCAAGTATAGTCTTTGGAAAACTGTTTTGCTGAAAAACAGCTAAGTATTTGTAAGAAGAGTGGTCAGTCTGCTGTTCAAGATTTGTTCACGATCAGCTCAGTCTGCTTACTGTTCTTCATCAGCTTAGTCTGCTGACAGAAGACTGAAAAGTTTTTAAGTTCAAAAAATTTCAGAGGTCTATTCACCCCCCCCCTCTAGACCTCATCTGACCACTTGGGACCAACAATCAGAAAGACGAAAATATCCATGTTAGTTTACTTGAAATGACGAAACTGCACTAATGAGCATATCACATGTTTTCGGAACCGTCTTGGAACAGTCTTGGAACACCTGAAAAGGATTAAAGTGAAACAAACATAGTAGGGACTAAACTGGGAAAAAAACATAAGAAGGATCACTCTGTAAAAAGTTAATGATAAGAGAGACATAATGTGGTGTCTACCCATGATATTAATTAAAAAAACAAAGCTACAAATTTTTCGTGGCTACCTTTAGGGGAATATTCGTGGCTACCCTCCCCTAAAACCCCCCAACATGGCGGATGGTGGCTACCTCAGAAAGTAGTCATGAAAATTTCCCCTCTAGGTAGTCACTATCCGTCATGTTAGGGAGGTTTTATGGACACTTTAAAGGGATTTCACACAGAGGCCTCCCAAATTTTTTTTTTTAATATTGTAGTGTTGTATTTTCTTTTTTGAAAAAAAAATTTAATAAATTAGCCCAATATGAAAATTTCAGCCCAAATATAAAATACTTATTTTTGTTCTAAGCAAGACATTGAAATTCCTCCAATGAGGAATGTCTATGTTTCATATGGGAGGCCAAAGCGTAAGATTGAACAAGTGACTATTGAAGATCATTACAAAGTTAAGAGATTCAATTCGGTGATAGATAGACAATTGCAAGAGTTGAACAACCGTTTCAATGAAGTAAACACGGAGTTGCTTATTTATGTTGCATGCTTAAACCCATCCAATCACTTTGAAGCTTTTGACAAAGCAAAACTTGTTCGTCTTGCCGAACTTTATCCAAACGGCTTCGCTTTTCTTGAGCTCTTGACCCTTCCTAATCAACTTGAAAATTATATTAGGAATGTTCGATCAAGTGATGATTTTTCTAGATTGAAAGGGATTGGTGATCTTTCTAAGAAGATGGTTGCAAATTAAAGACATGTAGCATTCTCGATGGTTTACAAACTTGTGACATTGGCGCTTATTCTACGCATTGCAACTGCATTAGTGGAGAGAGCTTTTTCAGCTATGAAGATAGTAAAGAATCGAATTCGTAACCGAATGGGCGATCAATGTCTAAATGATGATTTAGTTGTCTTTATAGAGAGAGACATACTTAGTAGTATTTCAAACAATGCTATCATGGATCGGTTTCAAAAGATGAAAAACCGTTGTGGTCAATTATCAAAGGGGAAAATTGTTTTTTTGGTACCATAGGATAGGCTGACTTGCACTTTTGGTACCATTGGATTTGAAAATGCAAATTTGGTACCATAGGATAGATTTTAATTGCAATTTTGGTACCAAACCCAAATGTTTCTACAAAGTTAATGGCAATTTACCCCTTACTAAATGCATAATGTTCAATTAAACCCCTCGTGGTTTAAAAAAGAGCATTTTACCTCTTGAAATTTAGTAAAAATTTCACATCGCCTCCCCGATATTTTTATAGGCGGCACTTAATTTACTTTTATTATGATAATGTGATTTTTTACCCATTGTGTTATGATAAATGTGGCAATTTATCCCCCTATGTTAAATAAAATAGTTTGCATGTATACTCTCAATTTCGGCAAGTGAGTTACAATCTCCGGCTGAAGGGGGTAAATTGCTTCATTAAAATTTTACAGGGGGTAAATTGATTTTTTTTCAAATTATAGGGGATAAATTGAACATTATGCATTTCATAGGGGGTAAATTGCCATTAACTTTGTAGAAAAATTGGATTTGGTACCAAAATTGCAATGAAAATATATCCTATGGTACCAAATTTGCATTTTCGTATCCAATGGTACCAAAAGTGCAAGTCAGCCTATCCTACGGTACCAAAAAAGCAATTTTCCCATTATCAAAGTAAATATGTAGATATTTTGGGTTCTTCTGGGACTATAATGAGGTATCATATGTAATTAAAATATCTCGTGGGATTTATTTTTGTCAAACTCTACCTTCTCATTTTTGTATTACTTTTGTATAAGTTTAGCCCCTGCCAAAAATCCTGGATCCGCCCCTGATCTCACATGACTGATGGTGGCGAATATTCCTTTGTTTGAATACTATGATGTTCGGATAAGAATACGCAGAGGCGAATCCATAATTACAAGTTGAGAAAGGCTGAATTAAATTATCGGTGATTTTTTTGTCAATTTTATTTATATTAATCTATTTACATTAATCCATAAAACCAAAATACAACTATAATATTTCAAATTTAGACAATAATAATCCACTAAAACGAATCAAATTGCTGTTCTAATGGGTTTACGAATTTAGGGAATGTATTTCCTCGGTATGAATAAGTTCATATATAATAAATTGTAACGTACATTACTGGCAATAATAAATTAGAGGAATTCATGATTAAATTATTATATTAAATCACTAAGCAATAAAGAATGACACAAAACAAAAGCAATGAACAAAGAACATAAACAATTTAGAGATAAAAAGAAAAAAAAAAGTGTAATTCACAACCGGCCACCAATAATTGAACGGTAACTCAATCGTTTTAAGTAGGAGAAAGAGATGTGTAGTTTTCTTTTATTTTGCTTCATCAAATTAGGCCAACCTTTTTAATTGAGCTATATAATTATTTGTTTGTAACTACAAAAATATAAATTCATTAAACTATACTATTTACAAGCATATTATTTATATTTCTCTCTCTCTATATATATATAACATAATATAAAAAAGAAAAACAAAGCCCCCCCTCCCTCCAAGTCATAGCATAGATCTGCTCCTGGCGATACAAACGAGTACGATACAAATTTTCAAAATTTATAAAATATGATATGGTCAAAACACGTGTGTATTTCTAAAAATACATTATAATAAAAAAAAACGTTGTTTTAAAAATGTATAATAAAAATTATAGGAGTAGTATATATTTAGTTTACTTTTTATTCCATTTTAAAATGAACAATGTTATCTCCTTCTTATATAAATTTTCAAGTAAAACTATAGTATTAATACCATATACAAAATATTTGACCATATGAAAAGAGTGTATTATGTAAATCACTTTGATAATATACATATCTATAAATTATTTATAGATATACACACTCTTAAGTATTTTGAGTGCTTCTGATACTCCTTCCAATGAATCCGATATGATATCATTATTATTTCTTATTATTGAAAACACCATTGTGACTTATCTAACAAGTATCGGATGAATATTTGAATATTCGAGTATTCAATATGTATCAGATATTGTTTGTAAGAGAGGAAGAGTACTGGGAGTCAAAGTCGTATTAGCACTTTCAAATCCAAACGAAATAAAAGCTTTGAATCTTTAATTGGGACCCTGTTCTCAAACGCCTCTAACCCACTTAAATGCTTACCTACTTTGTTTGCTTTATTTGTTATGATCGGTTAGTAATTTAGTGTTTGAGACATAGTTTCAGCTTCTCTAAAGATAAGCTATTATAAGTTTATAAGTTGTAAGTTTACTTTGAAATATTTTTTATTATGTTAAATTTAATTCACAATCTCCAGCCTCAACTTATTTATTAGAGTTTGCAAACATGTTTTAAGTCACTTTAAATGCTTACTAATTACTTGATTGCTTTATTTGTTTATGACCGGTTTTTGGTAAATGAATAGGAAGTATTTTTGTTGAAATTGTTAATATCGGAAAATAAGGGGAGCACTCTGCTAATTTTGAAGCAGGCAAATGGGCCCCGATATTTCATCTATTTGGACCTTCAAATATGAGAAAATATTAATAAAATTTAATTGTTGGGTTCATGGTTTTGAGATTCCGTGAGGTTTGGGATATAATTCCATGATTAAACACTAACTTTAATAATTTGATTAAGTGGATTCAAATAACAAATTTTGTGTATTGTAATTTGTGAATTTGAATGTGTAGAGTTCCAAAAGGAGACTAATTTCATGTCTTACTCGTTCAAAACCATGAATTTTTGTGAAATAAATTGTTTTTGAAGTGGGTAATTTGAAATGATTTTCATTCAATTTAATGAACTTAAATGTTTCATAAAAAAAATAAAAATAAAAACGAACTTAAATGCACTCATCCCACGCTGGCAAAGAAAGAAGAATTGAGCACATTAGGGCAAGTCCAATGGTGGATGCAAAATGGGTAAAACATCTAATTGTCATTTTTTTCACTCTTCAATGGAGGTATGAAAAGGTGAATGTATTTTGCATTTTCAGACTTGAGATCTCATATTTATATCCTCTGAGGAGAGAGAAATCGAGAGTAGATAATTGGGAGGGGAAGGAGATATGTTCGTTGCTTCAAATTATTGCCATTAAATATCACTTATTTTTCATGCCAAAATATCACAAATCTTTTAGTTTTTAAGTAGACAATATCGAAAATTGATAGAGCAATTAGAAGAAGACGTGAAGAATCATATAGGAATAGAGAGGAATCAGAACTGGGCGGCTTGCTCTGCTGAAGACGACGATTTGCTCTGTTGAAGAAGACGACATACAAAATTAGATATGATTTTAATTTTTTTTTTTGGTTAATATGGGTTAAGTTTTGGGCTTAAGTTTGGACTTAATGTCTTGAGTTTTTTTATTAGTCAACTTATCATGCCTAAAAATTGATGGTACATTTTTTTTTTTACAATGCATTGATGAGATACTTTAAGTACCTCTCACCAAATACAATTATAAGAAGACTCGTTAGCTCTCCATTGATGTGCTTTCATCAATTCCATGTGTTCATACAAAGAATCGGCTGATTATCCGTGTGCTAGAATCTTTATTGTCGCTGTTATCTTTTGAATGGAAGAGAAATCGGAATTTTTAATTGGCATTTGTTTTGAGTTGGAAATAAGGTTCATGGGCTACTACACCATCTACAGCACTGAGGAACATATTCTGGCTCATTCGAAATCTTCTTCCGAAATAATTTTTGAGGTAAAGAGGATTGGGACTGAAATAGTCATTAACAAATATTGTTATGGGCTTCAGCATGATTTCGACCATAAAATTTGCGATCAAAGGTAGAAACACGACGGTCGTGTTGTCTTCTCCCTCGAATTTGTTCATCTTATGCTTTTCTTATGGCAAAAAGTTCATCAAGCTCTTAATCAGAATCAGAGTTGAAACATATGACGTGGAGGATTGTGAAGAGATTAAATTTGAAGTTTGTGATGAAAAATTTCAAAGCTAATTACATTTGAATGAGAGAATGTGATGAGAATAGTAGTCTTCATTTTTCTGCTTATTTGAAGTTTCAAAATTTGAAATTTCCTACTTATTTGAAATTTCAAAATTTGATATTCCTCTCTTATTTATAAATTTTCATATGTTTTCACATTTTGAAGAATGATTTTCTCAAGTTTTCAAAATCTGAATATCTCGCTTGATTTATAATTTTAAAAATTCAAATTTTCTTTTTTATTTATTAAAAAAATTAAATTTAAAGAGAAAATAATGAAAAAAAAAAATTTATAAAATTAATAAACTATTTTAAAATTAAATGAATATTCACTTTGCATCCTCACACATTGGATTGGACTGAAATGCTTTTATCGATAACGCAAAACACTATTTATCCCTAAGACCATACTCGATTTTGCATATTAGCATTGGGCATGCCCTTGACCGGACCACACTGTATGGTTTAGCGTTTGTGTTGGGTTAGGCTCCAAAAAATAATTACTTTTTTAGGATTGGGCCCAATTTTAAAGTCCAAACATGCAATTAAAATCTCAAAGCCCCAAATTGAAACAGGGTCTTCATCTAGATCCGACTTGCTCGTAGATAACCCCCGTTCCCAGTCCGAGTGTAATATACTCCATTCGTTCGGTTCCGTCCCAAGCCGAACCAGTGAATTTGTTCCCGACTGAACCAGTTCACTCTTGGGTCAATGTTTTTTCTAGGGTCAATTTCTACTTTCTTATTATCTTGAACAAATAAGCATTTTCATATATTATATGCAATTAACTGATCTTATATCATCTGAATTCGTCCCGTTAATAATCGATCCACTTTTAAATTTTCAACCTCATGTAAAGGTCCTAACAAATAGTATATATACTTCCTAACACGGGTATTTCACCAAAGTTCTTTATGAAAAAACCACCTAATTGACGCATCAATATTTTACCTAAACTTAGGCAATAACAAATTTATGAAATAAGATTAATAATTTAACTATTTTTGCAGATGGGACTAAATGCTTCAAACTTGGAATTGTGGGATAAATTTGCAGGTTAGAAAATATGTGGGGCAAACTTTGTCATCAATATTTAATTTTGGGACCTATTTTGAAGTTTTTTTTATCAATTTTCCGTCCAAAAATGTAAGTTCCGTTATTTGACAAAAATACCAAATGTGTTAAATACCATTAACTTTTGGTATGAAATGTGTTACCTTTGTTACTTATAATATCGTTACTTTTAAATAAGGTCACTTATGTTAAAAAAAAAGAAAGATAATTCTCTCGGTTAATTATATATATATGTGAGAAATAGTTATTAGAATGACATTTTTCCTTAAATTCAGAGAAAAAAGTGATGTGTTGCACCTCATCATATCATATGTAAATAAGATGAACAAAATAATTTCTATTGATGTACAATATCTTTTAGTTTCCAATTAATAGGCCCTGGCTTATATATCTCTCAATTCTCATTTCCAAGTCCTCATGATCTTATTTCTTTTAATTTCTTCCCAAGTGTGCGAAAATTCGTTTCTATTTTATTTTTAATCTTATGAGAAATAGATTGGAGTATATTATTAATATATGCATGATATAAACTTCAAACCAAATCCAAGATAGATTTTCAAGCAGTTAATTGGGTGTGATATATTATTTTTTCCACGAAGCAGGAGAAAATGGAAACTAAATTTGCATTCAACTTGCTCAATTTTATTTCCAAGTGGGAATCAATTTTAGGGTTTTCATGTACTTAAAAATCCAAACAAATATTCTTTTTTTTTTTTATATTTCTATTTTATTTCTACCTTAGTATCTTCACACGTGGGTCTAGATTTGCATTGTTGTTTCCAAGGCCCATTTCCAGTTGTATAGGCTTCTAGTAGCAAATAGAATAAAATTTTTGGTTAAGTTATGAAGAAAAATCTTTTGCATGGATCTACATGAATATTTAAATGTGCTTATAACTACCTAAGGTGATTTTGGAATCTTTAAGGATCAAACTCAATCATGGAGACTAATATAAAATATTGTTTATCACCCCATATTTTCACCAAATCTCAATTAGTAGATCTCATGCATGCAGTCTATAATTATAATAGTGATTCTTACATGCTTGAGTTGTTATATAGGAAAAAGAAAAAATTGTAGGTCATATAATATGGGGTGATATAAAATTAATTAGCAGATACATTTAATATTTATTTAAAATGGAAGGACATTAAATGGTCATGACAAATCTAATTTATTTATTTTATATTTTTTTTATTGCTGGCTAGAATATTTGATGTTAAGGATCAATCTCATAGAGTAATCAATTATACTAACAATTATACTATTCTCTCTCATTAATTAAGTACTTGAAAAAGTTAATTAGGAGGTAATAATGTGATCCTAGACAAAGAAAGATACTGTGCTCAGACAAATTTGGTTGGACATGACTGCTTATGTACTTAAAGTCGAAATTATTAATCGATAATATCTTGTCACATATTATTGGTTAGGGTATATATTGAGGTTGATTTGATGAGAAAGAATGATTTGGAAGTATTAATTAGTGTCTTTTTTTAATTGGATGATCACAAAAACATACCCACACGAATGCATACGTAAATATGTACATATTTTTTTTCCCAAGGGTTTAATCCCTTCGAGGCACGTCGGACATATAAAGTGGAAATTTTTCCCAATAAGAATTCAAATCTGGGTCCGCTACTTTGTAGTTACTAATCCCTTGCACTAGACCAATCACCTGTTGGTAATATGTACATAACTATATATTACAATTATGTTGTATATATATTAATATTTGAAACAAATTAGTTAAATCTAGTTTGACAATACTCACTCGAATTACAAGACATTTATGTTGTAGAACTCGCTCGAATTTTTAAATGTAGTTGGATAAAGACTGAAAATCAAACAAATTTATACTTGATATTCAAATTGATGGTTAAATAAAAGTTCATTTGAGCTATATATTGTTCGTTATGCAAATAAAAAATTAAGTTTGAAACTAAATAAAAGCTTTTGTTAGATGCATTTTCAAGCTTGATTCGAGCTCATCTCGATATACTAAATAATAATAAAATACATATAAATGTAGAAAGTCACTAAACTTGAATTGCTTCAGCTGCTGGACTAAGGTGGTGTTTTCAATAAATTATTAGTTTAGCTTTTTGTAGAAGTTAGAAGCTGCATTCAACCTGTTTCTACTTTTTGTACCTTTTTTTAAGTGAATTTTGAGCATAAGTGAGTTTATAAGTGGTTGAAAACACTCACTTTCAGCTTATTTTTTTGAGAAAATAGAAAATCACTTTTTAAAAGTGGTTGAAAACACTACCTAAAATTCGTTCGAGCTCAATTTATTTAACAATCAAACTAAGTTAACTAAACACAATTTAAAGCTCCATAAAAAAGCAGATAACACTAAAATATGTTGAACCAATAATGAGTCATAATTTCTAAAGATTTTGGCCCCATGTGCTGAGGGGAATTAGTTTGGTAGTCGTGTCGAGTACTAGCGCTCACCCTGTAGTTTTACATGTGCTCACAATCTACAATAGATACTCCCGATCATGCTATTATATGCATAATATCAAACCATTATCTTCATTAAGATTTTTAATCTAATGTAATTACAAACATAATCCCGTGTTTCCTTCTCTCAATTGTTCTTGCTTTAAATTAATATCATCTTAATTGATTATATAAGCATGGATTAAAATTTATTTATACTATATATTTCGGACAACTAAATATTAAATATTTTTCGGAAAACTTTTTAAGAATACTGAAACAAAATGAAAAAATTACTAAAGTATGAAAAATAAAAAAAGAGTTTCTTACTTCACTTTATTTTATCTCAGTTGATTAAAAAACATAAATTTTTCGATGTTTCAAGGAAATGATGAAATTTTTAATTCATAAACTTAAGCATCACACACGTACCATATGTATTCGTTAATTTATTAATTAACTTATCGAGTTTTTTGTATATAAAATTTAAGTTAAATGTTAGCTTCCTTGTGCTATTGAATTTTAACAAAATATATTATTACAAATTAAATATAATTCTAATTATAGTTAATTTGATATATAATATAGTTAGTCCAATTAAATATATGAAAATATATATTAGAAATAATTACGACGAGAGGAGTATTATAATCGTGCATGAAAAATGGAATTGATGTCAACATCATCAAGTTATATAGATAGCTGCTTAACATATTACACATGTCAATGTCACATTGTTAAACAATCTCAAATTAATTAGCATCTTTCATTTATTCAACGAAAATTAAGAAAACTTGAACCATGACGATTGATTCTATTTTTTTGAATTAGTTGGTATAGACCATGTTTTATTAAAATTTCGTAAAGAAACATGTTCCTTAATTTTGTATAAATTCTGATTTACACGTGTAGTCATATTCACCACAATTAATCTTGTCATCATTCAAACAAAAACTCTCGGAATCTCCCTTGCTCAGTCTAAAAAGGGTCAAAATGGAAATAAATAATTTTTAGTAGAGATTAACATGAAAAAATAATTTTAAGAGGGAGGACTCTGTTAAAAATTAATGATAACAAAGATCATTAATATTGTTTACCCTAACAATATATTTAATTAAATTGTTGTAACACATGTAGGGGAAAAAAAAAAGACACAGGAGTATTTTTACAAAGTCAAAATGATAAGATAAAAAAATATATATTTGACATTCATTAACTGGAGTCTGGAATTCAAACTTGTTTCTTGTTGTAATTATTGGCTGAAGGCGAAGTTCACAAATAGGAGTATATATTTGTTGTAGGCAACTAGGAGAATTTTTTATGGGGGTTTCATGCTTAATATTTAATAGAATAAATGGATTTTATGCAATTAATATTTCATTGAGGAATTTCATGTATGTTTCACGTAATATAAATGAATATCTTGTATTTCCCCGAAGTTATTATATCACCAAATATACATAATTAGTGACAACTTTATAGTTACAATTTAACTATATCTTTTTTTTTCTCTAATATTTGTTTTAGTAAAAGAAAATAAATTACAGTACGAATGAACCCCCCCCCCCCTTTTTTTTTTTTTAATTGTGTACGTGAGTTTACATGTAGATATGTTAATTTAAGAAATGACCCACCTAACTCTACTTTCAACCACAAAACAACTCACAATAAAATATGACCCACAATTCATGCGTGGAACAGCTAGATTTGGTGCATGGCAAATTGTTTAATTAATATTTAATAGTACTTCTGTGAATTAATTAACATATATGTTAATTTCTTGACGTAAACTGTAATAAGATCCAAAAGTAAATTGATTAAGATAGTAACAAGTTAACAAATATATATACAAAAATTAAAAAATATAAATCTTTCCATCTGCAAATTATATCTATGTTTATAAGGTCAATAAGATCTTTTTAATTAATTACCCTTCAGACAATCCCCATACATTTGCTACAAGATTTTTGCAATCTACATGTATTTAATATGTCGGATCTGATAATATATATAGCTATATCCTAATTAAAAAAAATATATACATTCCTAAATAACTCTAGATGGTAACTAATGACCTTCAAATGTATATAGTATAATATATATATGCATTATGATATGATCAAATTTTTGACAATCTGTTAATTAAATTAATCATGGTCCTGACCGGTGAGCTCACTCAGCAAATTTAAAAAAAAAAAATGTAACTATAAAGCGCGTGAGAGAAGAATAATTATACAATCGTTTTAATAAATTTAATTTAAATTGATAATAGTACAAGTGATTTACTACCAATTTACCTTACAAATATTGATTGATTTAGTGAAAGTTACTACTATATTCATAATCGCGACATAAATTCAAATTCCTGTTGGGGGAGATTTTCATATTCATGTATAATATGTCTCGAAAAGAATTTAAACTCTTGAAAAACAAAAAAAAAAACAACAAAAGAATTTAACAATTTATCTTCTTTGTTTTAACATTTGAAATAGAAAATTTACACCTTCAATAGAAATAACTAAATTAACCCGCTCTAATATTAAAAAAGAGGTTCACGCCTCCTTTAGACTTTCAAACATTTATTTTAATATTAAATGAAAAAAAAATAATTCACAACTATCCATCCATTTTTTTTATTTTCATTTTATGAGGCGCGATAATATAATTAGTTTAAGGTATATAGCTAGATTGCATATTAGACATATCTCATGAGCAAACTATAGGTATATATATAGGTTGACGGCGTTTCAACATAAAAATAGTCTCAATTTCAATTTTACGCACGTGCATGAATAACACCGCAAGCGCTATAAGTTCAAATTACCCGTTCCTTTAATTATCGAGAGCATAATTAATCGGATTTTTTTTTTTTACAGAGATTTAACTTGCACGTAAAACATATTTCAGAAAAGTATATTGCTTAAACTCTAGAGAAAAAAAAAAAGAAAAAAGGATGGAAATCAAGAAAAGTGCCAAAGGCGCGTGGAATTAGGTTAGAAATCTTTGAATGAAACATAATTAAATAATTGCATAATTTAAGAGTTATAAAATATATCCGAGACAATCACTTTCAAGTAGACTTTAATAATTTTCTAAATGAATCATCAATGACCAAGACATGAATATAATAAGAAGAGATTTCCATAGAAGTTGTACAAAAAAAAAAGAGCTAGCTAAGACTATACTATATATATATATATATATATATAAACAACATATCAATGAATAATGTCATATATAATATCTTCACTCAATCTGAATCCAGCTATCTATCTATCGATATATATATATATATATTGCAATAATTTCAGAATTAATTCAAAGCCTTGACAGCTTAAAAGGCCATCACAAACGATCTCTCTGATTATATACATACCAGTTTAACTTCAATTAACGTTGTATTATCAAAAAAAAAAAAAAAAAAGAATTGTCGGAAAGAAAGATGGGAAGCAATTATTATGGTGAAGGATTCTTATCATCTTCTTCATCATCAAGAAAGGGTAAAAAGGGAAATTCAGATAAGCCGAAACAGCCACAAAGAGGACTTGGGGTTGCACAGCTTGAAAAGATTAGATTGCATACTCAATTGGGATGCAGTTATAATATTCCTAATTATGCACAGAATTTCAGCCAGGTATATTAATTTTCAGAAATTATCCTTATATCTGCCTTTTTATTTACTTCATTTCTTTCTCTATTTTTTTTTTATTATTATTGATTATTGATTATTAATTGTTGATTGAATTAAATTGCAGGAGGATACAAGGCTACAGACAGCTTATTCGTCTTCATCGTCTCCTTCTTATGGGTTTCAGGGATCCCACGGAGTCGTGGTACGTATGAGAAAATAAAGCGATATTTATACTATGTTTGGTTCTTGAATTTTAGTGAGTAAAACACTATTGAAAATATTTTCCTAACATCAAAAGATTGAACACTAAGCTCCAGTTTTCTCGTTATTTACTTACTGAAATTCAAGAACCAAACATATCCTTAACGTTTCGTTATGTATAGAGTTTTTCCTAGTTCTGGTATAAAATTTAATGTAGAGTTTTTAAGTCATATGCTATCGAGCAAAAGCTCGATCCAAGAAAGTGAAAGACTTCAAGGCTAGCTAGACCATCAAAATGACTAGTCATGAAACATGTATATAGAGATTTTTTTTTTTTAATTATCATATTAAAAAAAAAAATCTCTAGCTTAAATAATTACTGGGATTTGGAAGAGGGATTAGTTTCTGGTGCTTGTTTAATTGGTCTTTCTTGGAGGAATTTTATAAGCCCTAGCTAGACATGAAATGAAAAGACCCAAATTAGGAAATGATGATTAATTTCTGATTTTATTTTTTCCCCGTAATTTATTGGATTTAATTCCAGTTGTTAATCTTCCAAACACGGTCTTGTTTCAGATGGGCTTGCCAGATTTAGATAGGGGAAATATAAGATATGGAGATTCTCTACCCACAAATGTTGGACATCATGGAAGGTACAATTATATAAGAAGATTCTTTTGTCTGATACTTTTCATTTTTTTTTTCGAACTTTTTATAGATTTCTGATCTAAAATTATCTAAGTTTGTGTACAATAAATAATATTAGGGTTAATAATGCATTATCTAATTAAACACTTTTCTTGTCTTAAAACAAGTAGATGGCATTCGGGCAATGCAGGGTTTGGAAATTTTGTGGAGCCAAGCATGACTAGATCCTTCTTAGAACCCGGAGTCGAGGTACATATCGGTATTCAACCACATAAATTAATGTAATATATAGGGTGGTTTACGATCGAAAACCCCCCTGAGGTTTCGTCATTTTATAAAGAATCCCTTACGTTTCAGAAATTACAAAGAGATTCCATCTGATTTAGACTATGTACGTATCAAAACACCCCTTACAGCTTCAACAATTCTTACAATGACCCCCAAAAATGTTTACAAAAACCTCTCCCTTAAGGGATGTCCTCGTAATTTTTGGAATCACATGGAGGTTTCTTTAATTACGGTAAACCTCAGGGGATCCGAGTGTAAATCACCATATATTTATATTCACGTATATGTAGTGTTTGATTTGATATCATATAGGAGTAACTGATGATTGTATGCTTTTGTTTTGTAGGGATCACACAATAATAAGAAGAACAAAAATGATTCAATAATAATGGGGTCTAATTTTCAGAATTCTGAATCTTGTAGCACCCAAGACATAGACTTGGAGCTTAGACTTTCACTTTAGTACTTAAGCTACTATAAATATAAATTATAGTAACTTGCAGAGATTATTGGTTGGAAACATTGGCACTGTGATTAATGAAGTTAATATTCAATGATGACCATACAATGAGTTAATGTTGATAATTCTATATGTAGCTGAAAATGAATTTGCAATGGCAATGATTTCCACATTTTTTATATTTGTACAAGAGTAGATGGTCATATTTTTCAAATTTTAATGGTCAATATGTTTTAACTTTTAATGTAACAACTTTATTCTAGTCCCCTATATATCTTGAGAAGAAATATAAACTTCCTCTTCTTCAATTCTTGGAACTTATATAAGAGATTTAAGTTAGAATGTATAGGTACATGTTGTTTAATCATTGGTCCATGTTTTGATTGAGGTACTTTCAAGGTTTTCAACATTCTTTCTTTTGTAATTACTAAGAATCCTACGTAGTTGAATTTATTTTTATTTTTATTTTTATATTTGCTTATTTAATTAATCAATAAGTCGTCACTTATTACATAACAACTAAATAACAAATAAACTAGTATAAATGCTTTAATTATAATTATACTAGCTCTACACAACATACATAATAAAAAGATTAATTAAATATAAATTAAACTAACTATTCTATAACATCAATTTTAAATGTATAGTAATATACCTTGATTTTGAATCACAAAACAAAAGCTATTCATAATACTCACAAAAAATATACTAAAAAAATGCAATTCTCAAATAAACCCAGCCAAATTAGTCGTTTTTCAGCTACGAATTTCCTTTAGGTAATGTTAATTTATGTCAATATTTTATTTGAACTTTAATGAAAATATATTATTTTATTTGATCATACCATTATAAATATATTTTACATTTACAATATCTTCCAATCTAGCATGGGCCAAGGCCTCCAACAATGTACATTGATCCGTCCTTGTTAGATAGGGTTAACTTTGATGCGTCAAAATTGAACCTGTTTAGATCAATTTAGGTTTGATCAGATTTAAAAAGGCTTAATAAATATTTGTATTGGCTCAATCGGACACTCACTGAACCCAAGTAACGCTAATGAATGGCCCATAAGTATCTTGTAGAGTGTGGCCCTGAAGTGTAATTGGAAAGACCAAGTTTTGGGTAGGACTGATATTCAATAGTGAATGGATACCCACATGTCTTTTGGGTACGACTGATATTCGACTCGAGCTCGTCCGATAAAAGTCTATTTGAGTTTGATTCGTCAATTTTATTATAGAAGCTTGAACAACATGTTGCTTTAGATAGCATTTAAAGTTCGGCTCCATAAACTAAAAATGAAAAATACATGTCAAATAATTAAGCTCCTCGATTCGAGCTCGATCATTCTTTAGAAGCCTTGGGTCGTCAAGTAATCAAATCAAGTTCAAACGCAATTTTAAACTCGATACAAAATTCAAACCAAACTTAAAGAAAATGACGTTCGATACTACTCTGCTCGTTTACACCCCAATTCAATTTGCACAAACCCTCCATGTCGATCTTATTTTTATTGCATAAAATTTTCTTATATTTTCAAAACATTTGCAAAGTAGTCATTTTTTGTCCAATGTAACAAAGAGTATCTCTCACTCGCATTTTACCAAACTGAAATTCAATCTTATTTAACCAATTTTGAATTGAAAATTATCCTAATTTTTATTTTTTTGAACAAAACTCAAATTATCTATGTTGTTCCCCATACCTCTCAATCCACCCACCCTGTCATCCCTCTTCCACATGGAACCCAGGTCGTCGGCGGCCTGGGATCAAAAGAAACAAGACCAAAACAACTTGGGATCGATGTACCCAAGTTGTCGATCGGTGGCCTGGGACTGACTATCCCCAACCCCGCCAATTCGGGTTCCAGTTAGGCCATCTCCGACCCATCCATGGGGTGGGTGGAGATGACCCAGCCCGTCGGGATGGGTTGGAGACTATCCAGGGGCGTCCAAATGGACTGCCCAGGGCGATGGGCTGGGCTGTCAACAGCCCAGCTCGTCGCCCTTAACTTGGGACGCGCTGATTAGCGCGTCCCTCCCACATCGCACCAGGTGGTGCCACTTGGCGCCACCTGGTGCATTTTCTTTAAATTTTTTATTAAATTAAAAAATAAATAAATTAATAAATTAATTAATAATAAAAAAAGTTAAAATAATTAACTACTAATAATAAAAAAAAGTTAAAAAAATTAACTAAGAATTTTAACAATACCTTGTTTATTTTAATTAACTAAAATAAAAGTTACATTTAATTATAAAAGTTGTTGTAGGTTTAATAACAATTTATTTTAAATTAAAGATTGAACATTATTAGATATAAAAATTTGCCTATGAAAGTAAAATTAAACAACATAATAGTATAATAAAATTCTTATCCATTATTAATTTTGAAATTATATATTTGTCTATAAAATAATAATTTATTTAGCCACATTTAAAATTTGATTTGAAATATTTTAATTTTATTTAAACTCTAATATAGCATTAATAATAATTTTCTATGTTGTCTTTATCGTTGCAATTTCGTTGTTATTTCCGTGTAATCGTTGTTGTTTTTCTTGTCCCGAATGTAATATTATTATTTTATTATTATTGTCTCTAAAATTATTATTATGCATTTTCATATTTAAATTAATATTACTTATTTTTAAAATTATTATTATTATTATTATTATTACTACTACTACTATTATTATTATTATTATTATAGATAATATAGGTGAGAGTTGGGAAGTTTTTTTTTTTAATTAATTGGAGGAGATAGCCCTATCGGTTGGAGACGATGCCCAGGGGGGTGCAGATTCCCCGGGTGGAGATTGAAACCCCTAGGCTGTGAATAGCCCTACGGGTTGGAGATGGCCTTAGGGGAGGGAAAATGGTTGATGTGGTGAGTGTATGCAGAAGAAGAAAACTTTTTTTGTATGTAATTAATAATAATATAAAAGTTATTATTTCTATAATATTATATATGGTTAATAATATATGGTATTGGATTATTTAATAAAAAAATAGATTTTATACCAAATTATTTTTAGTTTATTAATATTAATTATAATGATAAAATCAAATTAATTAATATCTTTGTACATAGATTAAATATGGAGTTAAACAAAGTAATTAACCTAAAAAGCTAACGGAATTAATAGTTTAACAACAAATGGGAGGGTGTGCAAAAACTTTGAAGTTCCATTTAAAATCACATACAAAACTCTCTGCCAGTCTATAAACGGGCAACATTTATGGAGCAGAAAAAATAATTTTACTATTATTAATTATCACATCTCTATTTTATTATTATTATTATTATTATGGTGAGAGTGGTGATGAAAAATAAAAATATAAATATGCCTCTAACTATTAAAGATGACTACGAAGGGGGAGGGGAGGTGGGAAGGGGACAATTCTGCCCCAAAGACTGAAGATGACCTTACCTTCATCAACTTCTCTGTAAATATCTACAATTCTATCTTGAATGAGGAAAAATTAAAAAGTATAATACAAATGTATAATTACATCTACATTTATATCTATTATCAATCCAATGCAATAGCTCCTAGTGTCATATCATATTTTTATCAAACTACGACTTTAGGTCATCTCCAGTGATTCCTTAGTCTAAGTCCAGCTTCTTCTCAGATTTCAAGTCCAGTTTCTCCTTTCTTTTTAGTAATCATCTTCAATGACTTAATCTATCAATTTCATTCAATTTCAATCCCCATTTTTTTCCACTATCACTTAATAATACTAAATTGTACGGAGTATTTGAATTTCTTACATTGTTATTAAATTTACAAATAACTAATGTTAAATTTCATAAATCATAGTTACGTTTTTTTAATGTTTAATTTTTTAAAATTAAATTTTAGTTAAGTTTTTTAAATTAAAATGAACCTTTTTAAAATTAATCATAAATTAAAGAAATTTTTTATTTAAAAAAAGAAAGAATTTTATTAACTAAGAATAAATAAAAACAAAAAATAGAAAATTATTGACTTCAAGATTCAAGGGATGAGGCAAGCCAACCTTGACTTGTACCACCCCGTTGAGCAATGGGTAATTGGATTCAAGGGACCTCCCCTTGAATCAATGGAGATGAGGATGGCCTTAACTGCAAAGTCAAACAATGGGCTTCAATCTGTCCCCAAACAACTCATAAAACCTTTAACATGCTTATTAGAATTTTTTTTCAAAATGTCTTTATCGGCAAAGTAATTTCCTAAATATACCTTTTGCTTAAAAAAAATTTAAAACTCGCAGTTGACAACTACGAGTTTTCACTAAGTAAAGATTAATTAATTAACAGGAACCTAATTAATTTTAATTACAGTCAAACTCGCAGTTGCCAATTGCGAATCTTCATTTCCTATAAACCATACCAGCGGACACATTTTATTTTCTTGCTTCTCCCTTTGCCAAAAAATCAGCAGCAGCCCTAACCCAAAAACTCCGACGAAAGTTTATCACTTTCTCTCTCTCTTGATCAGATATTCAATCATATTTATGGGTATTCATATTTGCATAATGTAAATTTTTACTTCCCTATTTTTCTCTCTTGATATACTACTAATAAATATTTTGAGGAATTATGCTGCAATTGTGGTAAAAAGCATTTTAAAGAGGTGTAGGTTTAGGTTTATGTGTTGTTTTGATTGGACAGGGGAAATTTTTTGTTAGTTTTGACATAATATTAGAAGTATAGAAGTGAAACTATATTGACATATATTGGTGGAACATATCACTCAAACAATTATTAAAAATATAATAAATTACACCACATGATTGAGAGAGAGAGTGATGCTATTTTGCCAGAGTTTTGGGCTAGGGTAAGAATTTGTCGGAGTTTGACGGGTTAGGGTTTTGCCGGAGTTTGGCGGGTTGTGATTCGCCGGAGTGCTGTTTTTTTTGCCGAGGGAGAAGAAAATGAAATGACAAAGCCGCTGCTGGCTGGTTAAAGGAAATTAAAGACTTTTTGAAGACTCTCAGTTGCCATCTGCGAGTTTGACTGTGCTAACTAATTAATCTATACTTGGATAAAACTCGCAGTTGGCAAGTTTTATTTTTTATTTTTTTTAATTTTAAGTAAACTCGCAGTTGCCAACTACAATTATTTTGAAAAATAGCAGTTGTCAATTGCAAGTTTTAGCAAAATGCATATTCATGAAATTACTTTGCCAACAATGATATCTTGGGAAATTTCTTTGCCATGAAGGCTATTTCGGAAAAAAATTCTGCTTATTATAACACAGGCTCAAACAAAATAAACAACGATGAAACCTATTTCATTACTCAAACAATAAAAGATAAAAGGTTAAGAAAGTAAATCCTACTCATTTTCACAAAATTTGGTCTGAATTTACATGTTTAAGCTTGTAGATATTGGCTTCACAATAATTGAAGTCATGAAATATTCAGATCCAGAGTGCCTACTATTAAATGCATAGAAATTTGAAAGAGTATTAAGTGCATGCTTAATTCATCACTTCTGCAAAATGTACTAGTGAAACTGGTCTCTGTACTTCACTATGGGCATATGTACTGGATATAATGTTAAAATCAGCTGATAAGAATTGAGAACAGGAAGGATATACAGTTAAATAGCACTTGATTGATTTACGAGTCTCCAATTGAATCACTCATCGTCTGCATCACTTCCATCCATCTGTGCTTCTTGAGTGTTTGAATAACTGCTTCCATCAGGACCTAACACTTTAAACCTGATCGACCACGAAAAATACACACATTTAATAATTGGTATAAACGGTGGTGCACAGAACCACAAACAAATTTGTTTACCTCTCGAGGATAAATTTTCCTTCCTTATATTTTTGGCTCTTATCGTGAGCAGCCTCCTGCCATTGACAAAACAAGCCAGAAACAAATGTATTTAAGCACTGTGAAGAGCAAGCATGAAAAGAAACAAATGAACCACTGAAGCTTTCTTGGACAAGATCTCTCACATATTTCCATCCCAAAATGGAGCCACACCCCACGCAGAATATGTCAACGACAGTGTGTAATCCAGTAATCATCATGCGATCTTCTTTCTCCCCGACAGTAACATTTACGCTATCATAGAGCAGAATGATATTAGGCTTTTGTAAAGAGGCAACATTTTAGCAAGTATGAAAGCCTACATAACCATGTGACTCGTCAAGGACAAATATCATTTTCATCTTCTAACTAAGCTATTTTAAACTGGTGAGGGGGGTGGGGGTGTTAAACTTTAAACTGTGGCAAAACCAAGGGGAACAATCACAGCTACATAGTGAGAAAAAAATCTCGATCTGAAAATTTAGACGCATTTCAACAATATGACCCTTTATATACTATAAGCTCACATTTACCAAGGCAATTATAAGCATCTTCAAGCAACAAAAAATTCAGAAAAACTGCACTAGCGAAATATAAAAATAGTTATCAAAGCATACTTACACATTATCAAAGAGGTAAGCCTTCCCATGCCTGGACATGAAAGACTGAAAACATTGGTAAAACAAAGAGTTAGGATTCATGCATATAAATACATACTTGCGGTGGAAAAAATAAAGGAATTAGAACGCGAATGCATAGAGCTGTGAAATAAGCTTGACCCAGAGTTTAAGTTCTATTACTTCTCACAAATAAAAGTGGAAGAAAGATAAAATTCCCAGATAAAGAAAATTATCAGGTTGCCAAGAGAAAAAAGAAAAGTAGAAAAACCAACACTGTCTAGCAAATCCCCAATTGTTCTACTAAAATCATTTGTACAAAGTGAAATATCTAAACCTGTCAAACCATGAAGACATGTATCTGTTTCAGAAGTTCGGCATTTTGGTATCTTATAATGCTGAAGGAACGATGTATAATGCTCTCTATATATTTAGATATTGCTTTACAAGGTAATCTCTCGAAGTCTTTATGGTTACGATGAATTGACAGTGATTCACTTAAATAGAAGTACTCAAACTTGGAGCCTCCATAGTCGACAACTAACAGGCCAGGATAACCAAAGTTTTAGTTATTTAATTTTAAGTTTCAACAGTGCAAGCTACTTCATGCTAAGCATGCTTCAGAACCAAATTTTGTTTTGGATCGAGGTAGGCCAGAATTAAGAAGGAATAATTTAAAAGTAGAATTATGCATAGATAGGTGGGAATGGAGAGTTGTAGTCAATGCATTCACAACTATGCTAAAAATCCACAAACTGCAAAGTGAATTCTTAATTCAAGTATTTTGAAGTTGTAAACTTGCAATTTCAGAACCCCAAAGTAACAACTCCTTTTGTTATTATTGTTCTACCAAAAAACAGATTAAAGTAAAGGCTCTACTAGTACTTTAAACCTGTGGGTCTAACTAGTTTTACTTCGTGTCTTATCAAAGAGTATAATGCAGGGAGCAGATCCTATCAAAGACAAGGACTGTTTGAAGTGACTATCATTAGAAGCTTAGAAAATGTCCAAGCAAATGGATAAAAAAAAAAATGCTGACAGAATAAGCAAAATAATCTTCATCGCAAGGTTGTCATGGTACAAGCACTCCTGAAAGAAAAGGAAATAACCACAAAAGTTCATGATTAAATAGAAGACAAGAGGAAGTTCATTGTGATGGTGAGAGAAACGGGTCAACAAATTTGAAGGGATTGAGTAGGAAAATATGCAAAGATATTCATCTTTCGTTGATATTTCAAAAGAAAACTAAGTAGATTTTTGTAGAAACACGAGTCGTGACTAGTCAAACAGACAATTCATTACTGAAACTTCAGCTATATCAAGAATTGTGTCCATGATACATACTATAAGTTTTACTGCTTCTACCATCTTACAAACTAAGAGTAAACATCCTCCCAATATTCTCGAGAATTAATTATATTTGTCAAGTATATAAGACTATGCATGTATGATATAGAGCCTTGACAAAGTATCATGAAGCAAAACTGATACCAAGTAAAACACCAATGGTGTACCTTGAAATAACTAGCCCAGAACAGAATGACAAATAATTTTTTATTTTTGTGACTTATAAGTCAGTATATGTTGTATTATATGAAGGACATTCCAAAACATAGTTACGAGCTAATCTTGACCACCGCAGATGAAGACAAAAAGCAAGTTTAAGAAGTAAACAACAAAGTGTCCAAGTTTGGCACGCAACATATAGGATTTTTATAATTACAAAAACACACACACACAGTAAAGATCAATTACTCTCGTCGATAAAGCAGACGGAATGGTACGTACAAGTCTCACTGACAAATTGGGCAACAATAGTTTTCTCCTCAAAAGCGACCCTAACGTCATTGTTGACCCTGATATCCATAACAAAGCTCTCAACGATATCACATTACATACGAAAGCACACTGTTGTGTACTCCAATGTACACTCTTACAATTAAGACTACACCATAATTCATTTACAAAATCCCAAATTATATTTGATCAAATTTAGCCACACAATTTCTTGCACATTGCATAACTGAGGAGAGATCGAAATACAGATATTAAAACAGGAAAAAGCAGGATCATTACACATGGTGTTTTAAGAAGACCTAAAAAACAAATGATTCACAGTTTATACCTCAGTAAACAAGTTAGCATTGATTATTCACCAACAAAATCATCAATCAAATTACCAACAAATAAACCTAACTAAAAATTGTAAAATCAGAACAGTAAATTAACCTTAGAGATAACGTCTTCAGGGTGAGCGAGATGCGTTTCGCAGTGCTTGCAAGTGTAAGTGCTCTCTTCCAAATCAATCAAAAAAAGCCTTCCCATAGTTCTCTTTTTTCTTCGATCAAAATCAAAACTCCTTTTTATCTTGTTCTACCTAAAACTACACAACAATGAACAATCAACCAAATAATCATGGAAAAATCATTCAAAAATCAAAACATTTCACAATGCAGAACAGAACCACGTAAATGATATTCATAGATATCTTGTGCAATAAGAAAGTAAGAAATTACTCGCCTCAATTGTAGCGATTAGGGGAAACATAAGCAGAAAGAGAACAAAAATGATCACACCCACCAATTGAGACTTGTGTGTTCGCCTCGCCTTATTTATAGGTGTCTGCGAAAAAAGTGAAAAATGAGAAAGAAAAAGGACTTTTCGTTTTTTCATTTTTTCATTTTTTTTTTATGTTTTTATTTTATTTTTTTTATAATAGGATAATAATACTTCACTTACTTTTCTGCCTTTACCATTTCTCCTTAATTTATCAGTATAGCTTATCGAAATTCTTGTGGTAAATAATAAATATATAAAGATTGCATTTTGAAAAGGAATACTAAGAGACATTTGTGGATGTAATTTCCGTGAAGTGAATCTGCAAAGGATTGTAATTAATCTTTTGAAATATAGAAAATTGATAAATAATAAAATGCAATTAGTGAGAAATTAAGAAATGAGTAGAATAATAAAAAATAAAAAGAAAACGGGAAACGGGAAACCGAAAACTTTTAACTAGGCAACTAGCTGAGCATTTTAATGGAAAATTTTTGTCTAAGTCTGGTTTGGCCAAATCCATCCAATCACTAAGTAATTGTATTATACTTGCTTTGTGATTGATCACTTTCCTAAAAGTTACATCCAATCCCAAAGCAAGTGTATTACACTTGCCAAGTGATTAGTTTGGGTTCGACCAAATTAGCAAGAATTTCCCAACACTATATTGATTTTGATTAGTGCTTGAAAAGTATTAGATGGAAAAATCCGGCCACAATGTTAGTTGACTTTCCAATCAAAATGGTAAACAAAGACGGAGAAAATATCTATTTATAACACGATTTGTTATGAAATTAAAAGGATAACAAGCAATAACAAAAATACAAGTGTAGAGAAGAAAGTAAAATAGGAGAAATTTGTATTCATTCATATTCTTGTCTTCCATACATTTTACAATAGATCAATTTATAGGGATAAAGAGATTCAAGACCCACACTAATGGCCTCACTATTGTCTTCAATACATGAGTTATAAGTCCTTTCATATGGCTCCATCAAAGTGTAATTAAGTGCATGGTTGCAAGACCTTTGGACATCCACATTAATGTATATTTTATAACACTCCCCCTTGGATGTTCATTGCTTATGGACTATGTCTCGTTAAAAACCTTATCAGAAAAAAAATCTGGTGGGAAAAACCTGAACAAGGAAAAAGAGTACATATCCATTTGGGGTCGTTAAGCGTGTAACACTGCCTCGTTAAAACCTTGCTAAGAAAACCCATTGGGACAAAACTTGGACGAAGGAAAAAGAGTACAGTGTGCAGATTATTATTGATGACACGCTCCCCCTGATGCTGACGCAAAGTCCACAAGCTGACGCATATCGATGTGGTGGACCCATCTTCTTAAATGATGTAGTTTGCAATGCTTTATTAATTAAATCGGCTAAATTATAGTTTAAACTTGATGACATATATATCACCATTTTTCTAAAGATCATGAGTGAAAGAAAAACTTCGGTGATATGTGTTTTGTTATATTATCTCTGATATAGCCGACATTGTCCTCGTATAAAATTATTGGGCTATTTTTCTCAAATGATATACCACACATCTCTTGGATATGATGAGTCGTTGATCTTAACCAAACTCACTCTCAACTTGCCTCATGCATGTCGATTATTTCTGAATGATTCGGTGAAGTGGCAACTAAAATTTATTTTGTAGAATGCCATTATTCTAGTTCCTCCGTTTATAAATACATAACATGTTTGAGATCGAGCTTGGTGGATCAGATAAGTACCCTGCATCCGCATAGCCAATCAATGTGATTTTGAATCATTTGTATAAATAGCCACATATCAATTGAACTTCGGAGATATCGAGATATATATTTAACCTCATTCTAATGTCGGCGTGTCGAAGAAGAACTAAACCTTGCTATAATAAACTTACAACAAATGACATATCAGGGCATGTATTATTAGCAAAATACGTCAATTCTCCTATAACATTGAGATATGGTACTTCAGGACCAATGGGTTCTTCATCATTCTCACGAGGGCAAAAAGGGTAATTTTCCGAATATAAAAATCTTAAAACCATTACGGTACTTAGAGGATGTGCCTTGTTTCATATAAAATCATCTTAATATCTTCTTTTCCCTTATAAGTTGATTGATGAAGAAGAATTTCGTTTAATAAGTGCTCGATCTGCAGGCCGAGACAAAACCTTATTTTTCCCATGATCTTTCATCTGAATTACTTTATTTAAATAATCAACCATTATTTGAAACTACTCAGGAGTTTCAATAATATATAGACAAAAATAAACATACAACAATTATAATAAACTCTGATCCGAATATATTTTTTATGTATATACATGGGAAAATTGGATAACGTTTGTAACTTTCTTTTGACAATATTCAGTAAGTCGGTTATACCATATATACCCAAATTCGTTTAATTCAATTAAATATCTACACATGTGCATTGAAAAATATTTCCGGGAATTTTTTAGTATATTAAGAATTTAAATCCTTCAGGGACTTTCATATAAATTTACTATCAAGCAAGCCATGGCTGTAACAATATCTATTAGACGCATATCAAGTTTTTCACATACTGCCAGACTTATATCTAAAAATTATTGCATCCACCACTGGAGAATATGTATTCTCATAATTAATTTCATGTCTCTGTGAACTCTTGTACCACTAGTCATGTTTTATATCTTTCGACTTTATTTTTCTCATTTTCTTTTTCGCATGAATACTCATTTATACCCAACATGATTTATTCCTTCAGGTATTTGGACTGCTACTGCAAAAACTTTGCGTCTTTTCATTTTGGCCAGCATTTCTATGTTTATATTCTTTAACAAATTTAGTTTTAAGATCCTCATTTTATTTTATAATTATATGCAAAAGTGTTGTCGACAACTGTTTTAATTTGGTTCCAACTTTTTCTCGTAGTGACATAACTTATAGAGATCTCTTTATTTATTTTCAGGTACCTGAACCTCTTCTGGGGTATTATCTAATAGTTATGTCTTGTGACCCTTCATGAGTGCTTGCCTCCATAATATGACCATCTTCAATGTTAGCTCCTTATTTTACAGGATTTTTATCATTGGAACCAATTGATTTCATTTGAATTGGAGCATATCTAGCTGGTATATGAGATTGAGTAACTCTTTTATATTAGTAAATTCATCTGGCAGTTGAATCACAATATTTTGCAAATAATTATCTTTTGGACTTCTAGTGTACACTGATTTTTTTCTTCTTCGAGGATCTAGAGAAGATAATGATTTTGCATTCCATATAATTTATGTTTACCAGCTCTTTATTCTCTCCCCCTAATATCGAGAACATTATTTCATCATTTATACTCTCTTCCTAATGTCAAGAACATTAGGAGGGGATTCATAACAAACATATATTCTCAACATTCTTTTGAGAACCCATCTTTGTGCTTTGTGGTGGAGCAATTGTAACATATGTCGCACATCTTTGATTTCTAAGATGGGAAATCTTTGGCTCTGACCAAAAGTTAATTTCAATGGGAGAAATTTTGATAACTTATTGGCATGATGCACACAAGTATTGCTGCATGCAAAACAATATATATACATGCTTAAACAAGAAGTCTTATTCTCATTAATTATGGCCTAGCAATTTATTGGAGGCGTGTAATAAATGATTCAGCTAAACCATTTTGTGTTTGATTATGGGCAACATGACTTTCAACTATTATTCAATAGTCAGAAAGCCTCATAGTTGAAATCACCAACATTTTCAAAGTACATTGTAAAGATTGTATAATTTGAAATTGTGCTCTTATTTTAATCATTTGCGCAAATGATCCTGCAAGCTTCAGGTTGCAGGTTGAAATTATCACCACTTGTAATAGATTTATCTACCAAGATTATGGAATATCTAAATAGTCCACATAGTGGATCGATGTATGGGCCCATATATATTTAACCGTGAATTTGTGTTACAAATGCTGGAGATTCAAACCCAATTTTAATTAGAAATGAAAAAAAAAATAACCTTGAGAACAAGCAACACTTTTGAATTAAGAAATCTTCTGGTTCTTCAATCAAAATTCATGTAAATTCGCAATGATTTTTCACATCATAGTTTTCCGGGATGGTCTAACCGATCATGCCAAATAATAAATATATTTGGATTAGTAAACTTCTAGTTTACTGTAACATGTTATTCAAGTGTACTAATATTTATATAGTACAAACCAAAAGATAAGAAATCCAAAATACTTTTCTTTCATGATATGTAATCATTATTATTCTTGTCTACAGTCTCACTGTAATATCCATTTAGGTGGGTATCTATGAAGCTTAATAAACTTCTTCTGGACCTAGTTAAAAATAGTGCTACAAAGTTTGGGATAATGATGTTGTGTAACTCTTTAGGAGTTTTCAATTGATTAACATTTACATCATTTGTTGGTAGATGAGAACCCTTTTTTTCATAAATGGTTTGCATTGTAGCACAATTTGTGAACCTAATTTTCTTTTGGTCCAACTTAAAATTACACTTTATAGTATAAGATTTAGTATCGATCTTTTCAAAGTGTAGTTGTTCTCAACATGACATGAAAGTGACATATCAAAAATTTTAAATCGATTTCCCATAAACTTTGAAAACACCTCATATCTTGAAATCAATATGATTAGCAAGAATTCAATGTTTTAAGTTTTGTAGCTAAAAATATTCTTGCATTGATAGCAAATAAGGTCAAATTATATTAAAATGAAGTAATAAAATCAAGCTATATTATAAAGAGGTCATTGGTTAATGCATTGAAAAGTAATAACGTCTCTTAACCATAATTTATTTCAGATCAAAGCATTTCTACAAATTTATATGTCAAGCATTTTTCTTTTGATGACCACGGCCAAAAGAACACTTTTATTTCCCTATTCCAAAATTTCACTATAGTAAAGTCATTTATAAAAATTCATTTAGCAAAGCTAATTGGCGGAAGACCCGCCTTTAAATCAAAAATAAATTTCAATATACTCATGATTCAATATATTATTTACGGCTATAACACTAATTCTATTACTGAAAATTCTTTGAGAAAGGAAAATCATATATCCAATATGACCAGTTTAGTTCAAGAATAGAATTAAATAAAATTGATACTTCTATTCTTCAATTTATTCATTTCTTATTGTCAACGTATATTTGTTAGTCACATTCATAATTTACAAGAATCTTTTTATTCTAAAACAAATACATGAACATAGACTAGAGCATAATATTTCAAGTGATTGGGAATATGGTTCTACATAATTCATAATTAGTCACGGTTCCTTTTACTTCTATTCTTTATTTTTACTATATGATAATTAAAAATATCATGTGATAATCAACAAGAACTTTCTACCAGATTGAAGAATTTCATACCTTATGACTTTCCAATAACTCACATGTACGTGCTCATATATTCCTCCATTATTTTGCAGCAAGCATTCCCCTGATTAATCTCCAAAGCACTTTAGAGATATCTTATGCAAACATAAGGTCAAATGTTAGAGGAACAAAGCATTTCCAATTTTTCTACAAACTCAAATCACATTTATCATGACCTGATAATGTTTACATAAAAACTTTTCAAAAACATGATAAATGCTCTACAATAATTAGTACAGTGATCTAATCAACATATTCATCAAAGAAAGTTGAACCATTATATGTAACATATACACAGACCCAATCATGCATTATCAATTCAGTACATACTTAATATGCAATTTAATCAAATCAGCAATAGCAATTCGTGTATAAAAATTCCTTTAATATAATTATGAATCAAAGATTGAATATAAATCATATAATTAACTTGAATGGATTTATTATAAATCATATAAACAGAATCATATATAGGAAGTAATTAATTGATACACTTCCAGAAAGACTACAATCTTTCTTAAAGCTCTTATCGGGAAGAGATCAAACAAAGCAAAAAAAACTTTCAGATTAATTGTAGCAATTTGAACATTCAAGATTAATCAAGAACTTTGAGCGAAGTCGTGCTGATAACGTGTTATGAAATTAAAAGGATAACAAGCAATAACAAAAATACAAGTGTAGAGAAGAAAGTAAAGTAGGAGAAATTTGTATTCATTCATATTCTTGTCTTCCATACATTTTACAATAGATCAATTTATAGGGATAAAGAGATTCAAGACCCACACTAATGGCCTCACTATTGTCTTTAATACATGAGTTATAAGTCATTTCATATGGCTCCATCAAAGTGTAATTAAGTGCATGGTTGCAAGACCTTTGGACATCCACATTAATGTATATTTTATAACACGATTAAAGTTTTGACTTAACATAAAAATAACAGTAGTACATCCGATAGGATATATTTTTTTTTTAATAATTCAAGTGTTCAAGTTTACACTAAACTAATTAATTTTGAATATTCAGAACCCTAATCCTAGAACCTTTGAGGATGTAAATCGCGAGATGTGCCTTCATTTAATCTCGGGATTCCACCATACTATTGTACACTCTGCGCACGCACAAAAGGGATAGAATAGATTGAAATTAAGATATGTAGTTAAGGCTGAATTGGTGATTTCTATCTTAATATTTCAATAATAATAATAATAATAACAACAATAATGTCTCGGAGAAAAATACATATGGAGGCATCAACTTTCAACAGTCCATGTTTTGATTTTATATTGTCAGAGACTCATAATTGGTATTTGTGTTGGACATTTAAAATATTACTTGAACAATTGAATGTATTTCCTCCTTTTTTTATCGTCATTTTTAAGGATTGTATATATATTAAAAAATACTAATAAGTGATTGGTCTAGTGAAATGGACTAATTATTACAAAGTAGCGGATTCATGTTTGAATTTCTATTGGAAGAGGTACCCATTTAATATGTCCGACCCGTCTCGAAAGGGATTAAATCCTTGAAAAATCAATATATATATATATATATATATATATATATATATATATTAAGAAATATAATAAATAATTTTTTTAATTAAATAATTATATCATTAATTATCATTAATTTAACATAAAAAAAAAGGATAAAATTAATTTTACGTTGAAACCCTAAAATGATAAGTAAAGCAAATAAAAGATTTTGATTAAAACGATAAATAAAAGAAAAAGAAGAGAGTATATATATAAATAAATAAAAAAAAGGAGTTTCTAGGAATTCGAAATGTGAGATTCGATTATTTGAAATATTTCGAATATTAGGATTTTGATGTGAAGTGTAAGTAGGTACTAGGTAGGTAGGCCGTAGGTAGGTATCGCATTATTTTCAAGGATAATTTATGATTTGATAGAGTTTGAACCAAACAAGTCTCATGCATTCACTTATTGCATTTAACTAAACTTAAATAGAAATAAGTGTATTATTTTGCCTATTTCGATGGACCAAAACCTGGGCTATAATTTTAAGGGAAAATTTCACTTTCTCCCTAATCTTTGAATATTTTTCTATTTTACCCCCTAAGCTTTATAACTATTAAAAATATCATAGATCACTACCTTTGAGTTCGCCGATGAAATTTGTTCAAAGATTGGACAACAAAGTACGAAAATGTTCAAATATTGGGGGGCAAAGTGAAAATTCAAAGAGTAGGTAGCAAAATGAAAAAACTTCAAAGCCACGTACATCATTAAAGCTGGACGGAATATATTATTGGATTTTAATTTTTTGCATCTTAGGAGGCTATATGTGATCTTACTTAATAGCTAAGAGAGGTAAGTAGAAACTAGCAAATATTAGGGTGCAAAATAAGAAAACGTTCGAAGGTTAAGGAACAAAGTAGAATTTCCCAAATTTCAAACTAGGTCTACCATAAGATAGTAATAAACAATAATGCATATTGATGAAATAAGGCATAACAACTAAGACGCTTGAAATATCATCACCTAACATGAACTAATGCTTATAAAATTATTCTACAATTTGACTTGTGAATGGCCATTCTCAAATTTTTACAATTCAAGCAATGAAAATTAAAAAGGGGATCGATTCCGTAAAAGATGAGATCAGTAAAAGATATATATTTCCAAATTTTCTAATTTGGGCTCCTTTATGAACATCAATAAGTAACCAAATTTAGCATAGTACTACATTTTGAAACTTATTTGGTTTCTTGAAAAATTTGATGTATGAACTTAAGACTCGACGGACAGGAATAAGATCAAGGGCCGTTCAACAACAAAAGGACGATCTGAAAAAGTCGAGATTCTCGACTAAGAGAAAAAGCTCATCAATCAACTTCCACATTACAACTATTGGAATTTCCCCCTTGTTTATGTATAAAAGAAACGTACGTATTTAAATTATTTTTGATATAATGATGGATGATAAATGTATTTAAAAAAAAATGCATCAATTTTAGATTTTTTCTTTTTTCATGTCAATGATTATGTTAGAATTCATCACATGGATTGGGCTAAAGTCCACTCACATGATTTGGACCTAACTAACATGGACTTAACTATTGTTTTTAACCAATGTGAGACATTAATTCTCAATATTCCCCATTTACATGTGAGCAGGCTGAATTTGTGGGTGAAACAAACTCAATACGTGACATATTAAAGTCCAATTTTTGCGAATTATTGACATGTCGGTAAGAGTCCAACACACGGATTTGCCCAGACCGTGTGGATCCCCAACAGGCGAATTTTTCAGACTGTGTGGGTGAAGAATAAATCCTATCATGCGCGCAATGAAGAGCCTATCACGAAAGGAGGTGGCCCACTTCAACCTGGGCTCTGATATCATGTTAGAATTCACCACATGACTTGGGCTATGAGGTTAAGTTAGGCCCGAGCCATGTAAGTGGACTTAACTCAAGCCATGTGGTGAATTCTAACATGGTATCATAGTCCAGGTTGAAGTGTACCACCTTCTTCTTTGACAGGCTCTTCCTTGCGCGCATGATGGGATTTATTATTCACCCACACGGTCTGGAAAATCCACGTGTTGGGGATCCATACTGTCTGGACAAATCCGCGTGTTGGACTCTTAACCACATGTCAATAATTCACAATTAATGTTGGGCATAATATATCATGTGCTGGGCTTGCTTCTCCCACACATTCTGCTCGCCCACACGTGAAAGGGGAGTATTGAAACTAAATATCTCACATTGGTTGAAAACAACAGTTAAGTCCACCTTATAAGGTCTTAAACAATCATCACCTTAGAAGTTAGCTTTTAAGGTTGAGTTAGTCCCAAGCCATGTAAGTGAATTTACCCGAACCATGTGATAAATTCTAACATATTATTTTATTAATATTAAAACTTTTTTTAACATGTAAAATAATTATAATAAATAAACTAGTATAAATGCATTATTATATTAGCTCTACATAAAATACTCAATACAGAAGATTGCGATTAAATTATAAAATGAACTAATTAGGTTATCGTAATCAAATTAAATTAAATGTACAATTGATATACCTAGAATTTGAAGCACAAAATAAAAGTTATTGCTCACGATAGGCGTAAATTATTTCAAGAAAAAGATGCAAATAATGGAACACAAATAATTGAAAGACAACTTAGTCGTCCTGTAGAGAAAGAAAATGATATTGGATTTTTCTGGTTGAACTTTAATGAAATCCATTATTTAAATGGTAAATGGAATATATATATATATAATAAATAAAAAACCAATGTTGCATCATGCATGGGCCAAGGCCCTCAAACAATGTAGGAGTGTAAATATCTCCCACTGTCCCAGTTTAGAGAGAGATAATGTTGATGGGCAAAATCGAACCTTTTTAAGTCGAGTTAGCTTTGGTTTGGTCGGATAAAAACCGATTCAACAATATTCATATTGGTTTGATCTTTCGGATGGTAGGCTTATTTCAGTGTTTTTATTATGCTTTTCTTTTGCTTGGCTAATTATTTCTAATTACCATTTTAACCTGCTCACTAATATTTTTAGTTTATTCGAACCTTACTCAAAATAACAAAAGTTACAACAAATTGAAACTATAAAAGCATCACGGACCCAAATTCTTAATTTTCAATCTGCTATAGTGTTCTGCACTTCCTAAAAAAGTTTTTTTTTCCTTGCTGCAATAAGCATAAAAGTTGGGAGCCCATTTCTAATATCAATTTAAATTAAATTTATTTCACTAACTTAAAATTAAAATCTATTTAAAAATACAATCAAATTTAATTTCAGACTAATTTAAAAACAAATATAATTCAAAATATTTGTCAATTTTATGGCGATTATTAATTTTAGACAATAAACTTATTGATCGTGTATTCATTATTATTTTCATTATTTTTTTAAGTTATGATTTGAAATTACGTCCAATTCTCCTAAAGCAAAGGCCGGGAGGGCCTTAAAAATGACCAAATTCCAAGTTATAATAATGCATTTATACTAGTTTATTTATTATTTATTTTAACTAAATAAACTGACAGATCACTATGTTTACACAAAAATTAAATGGACACTTAGGGTATATATGGATTTGGTTTGGCCTGGTTTGATCACAGTCAAACTGGGCCAAACTCTGTTTGGCAATGGGCCTGGGAGGGGTTCGGCCCAGACATTGGTTTCGGCCCAAAGGCAGTACTCTGTAGATAGGCGCTGACACTATCTATATGTTTTTTTTTTTTTGGCTTTTTGCTTTTTCATTTTGCTTTTTGTTTTCTTTCTATGCTTTCTATAATTTATTTAATTTCTATATATGTCACATTTATATTATTTATATTCAATTTTATCAATTAATATCATATTTTTTTTTTCATTATTAATTTTTATATTTATCATTTGTTATTAAAATATTTAACTATAATTTTAAATGTTATATTCAATTATTTTAGTTGGCAAACATAAAGTTCATTTTAATATTGTATATATTTTAACATAAAATATTATTAATTATTTCTTAAATATACATTCTATTTAAAGGGGGATAAAGTGCAGTCTATAAAAATGTCAAAGAGACAGTATGAAACTATTATAAAAGTAAATGAGAAAAAATGCTCTTTTTTAAATCACAATGTGGTAAATTAAACATTATACATTTCGTAGGGGGTAAATTATCATTAATTTTGGAGAAAAATTGGGTTTGGTAAAAAAATTGTATTTTATTTATATAACAAAATTATATATCTTATAATTTACATCGTGTTTGATATTATATATATCTTATAATTTACAAAATAACAAAATTATTAATTATTTTATTTAAAATTGTTTATCATCGTCTAAATTAAAATCACAGTCATATCTAAATAATTACAATCAATTCTCAATCATTACAATATAATAACTCGTTATCTTAATTATTACACAATAAAATATTATATTTCAAATCCTATAAAGTTCTTGATTTGACACATACTACCCACTTTTCCTTTTCAAACCCCAACAACCAAACCACCATCCAAATCAAATCCCAAATTTTCAAAACCCACTAACTATTATTTAATAATATTTTACAATCTCAATATTTTATTCAAACCATTATCCAAAAATCGAGTTTCAAAGGTTTCATCGAAACCTCCAAAATCACTTTTCCAAACCAAACCAAGACCAAACCCAATCAAACTTCTTCCATATTAACCCTTAAGTTGCACCAATACAGGTACCATGATACGAACGAGTATAATATGGATATGGCGATACGAATATGTATATATATAAAAATTTATTATATTAAAAAAGTCATTGTTTTTAAATATGAAACAAAAAATAGTAATATATATTTAGTACATTTTTTATTCCTTTCTTAAAAAAACAATATTATCTCCCACTTATATTATACAAGTATTCAAGTAAAATCATAGTATTAATTCCATATGCAAAGTTTTTGGCCCTTTGAAAAATTTCATGTATATCACACTGAACTTTTTGAAGAAAGGCATGCTATTAAGTATTCTGAGTGTTTTTGATTCGTCTTCCGATGTATTCGATATGGTATCCTTTTTATTTTCTTATTATCGAAAACGCCACGATAGCATATCTAACAGTTATCGGCTGAATATATCTAAGTATCCGAATATCCAACACGTGTTCGATGCAGCACGGTATATAATTTCGAAGTATATGCAACTTAGATGGACATTCACTAGAGATTTACTCTATTAAAACCCTAGTGCTAATGAACTGGCTTATAAGTAGCTTGTACAATATGGCCGGACCCGAGGTGTAATTGTAAAGGTCCAGTTTACTTAATGAATTCCCAAAACTTTGATTGATCTACTACTATATCTTTTCTCTTTTAACACGTAGAAATAAGTCAGACACAAAGAAAATGACTGCCAACTCGAACAAAACCAACTTAGATCATCCCCAGGCACAACTTGACGAATTTCTTTAAGTACATGCTTAGCTCCCAATCAAAGTGAAGTCTGGGTCGATCTGATTGTCCTTGGACTTCATATTGACGATGACTATTGACTGTTGGTACATCTCATCCGACCTACCCTTAAATAGTAATCCCAAGCTCAATCCTTACATTTTATGATATTATATCTCAAACCCTGTTTAATGACTTGAACTCAGTCACATATTTTTCTCTCACAAATCCAACAACCTATATAATATTATATCTCAAATCATATACAATTAATTTGTTAACATCTATCACCTTTTTTTCCTTTTGAACTCTAAGAAACAAAGTACTCCCTCCGTTCAAATTAATTGACACATTGCAAATTTTCATATTTCAATTTATTTGTCAGATTTGATTTTTTAATGCATCTTTTTTCAATTTTACTCATTCTTACTTTTAGATTTACACAATAAAGTAGAGTGTAGAAATATCAATGACATTAATTATAACATATATCATAAGAGTATTTTTTACATTTTATCTTAGAATAGTGATTTATTATTGAGTTAATTAATCTATGTGAAAAAATCAAATACGTCAACTAATTTAAAACGTTTTACCTTTAACGGGGAGGGAGGTGTCAGATCCAATAAAGTTAAATAATACTTTAACATTTACCTTTTACAACTTTCCTCATTCCAAAATCAATTCAAAATCTCAATCATATCCCAAAATTTGAAACGGGAAGTAATACATATTTCAAATCCAATAAAGTTAATATTTTAACATTTATCATTTTCACTTCCCTCGTTCATTCGAAAATCAAACCACAATTCAATCATATCCCAAAACTTCAAAATCCCAAACATATTATTTTAAAATATTTTACCATATGAAAATCAATCACATCGAATTTCAAATATTTCACATTTCGCTAAAAACTTTATAACCGGTTTTAGAAATCAAACCAAAACGCCACGGAGCCAAAACACGCAACATAGCCAAGGCTATTCTATATAATATCCCCAAGAATCGGGTTATCGGGCTGGGTCGGACCAACCCATAGGTCAAATAAGACGACGAACAGTTCTGTATGTACGGATCCCACGTGAATGTTTTAAGCCTAAAAAATCAATTATTGATTTCAGTGAGTGGATACAATTACATGGCTCCATTTACCCGACACATGGAAGCACATAGATAATAAAGTTCAATTATTGAAATGATTCGTGATCGATATTTAATTATGAGGTATATATATAAGTCCTCCTACTATCAAGTAAATTCGAGGAAATCTTGCTCTGGACCCATGTGTAATATTAGTTGGCTTTTTCGATCCAAACATAATTTGGATATAAATTCTAATTTATGAGATGGAAATGATGTACTGCATGGATTAATATGACTGTTAAGGACATTTTAGGAATTTTTCTAAAATTGCTCTGACAGTAATATTTATTTCTCTGGCAATATCGTTAACTTTAACATTTAAAGGTATTAAATACATAGTTTTTTAACTCCTCCAATTCTCCTGTTATATTAATTAATTAAATTTACTTTTCACTTTTTTTAATCATTTAAAAAGACATTCTTATTTATTTTGCTTAAAAAAATGTATGCATTAGGATGATGACTAGCTAGTGTAATAAAAACGAAAACAATAAGTTGGATTCCAAAATGGCATTGGCTCCAAACTATGTTCGTATGAAAAATCGTAATTGACACTTGCGATTTTTGTTAATTATCGAAAAATTAATTAACGAAGAATAATAATCACCGGAAGAATCACAGTTAGCAACTGCGATACTTGAATAAATCGCAATGAAAAGTCCATGTTCCTGAGTTTGAGTCGGAGACATTTAAAACTTTGAGATATAAAGTTTGATGGCAACACTAAGTGAGATTAACCAGCTCTGAAATTGATGACGATATTACCCCTGATAAGGAATTATTGTCAAGTGAAATCTCTGGCACCAAACCAATTTCTTTTTCATTTTTTTGGTACAACCAAACAAGTTTCTTTATCACAAGTAACTCCATAGAATTGGCAAGGGGTCTCTCCCGTTAGGCCATCTCCAATGGAGATGGCCGGGGTCGGGGTTGGGCAGGGAAGCCATCTCCAGTGGAGACGGGCTCGGGGCGGGGTGGGGAACGGGGCTGGAATGGTCCGGAGCGGAGGCTCCGCGAAGCCCTGGCTGCGGCTCATTCCCGTGTGGAAATTTTGGGGAAGAAGAGGGCGCATGAATCTCATGCACCCCTCTTTATCCCCTGATTGGATCCTTTTTTTAAAAAAAATTTAAATTTGTTTATTTAATAAGTTTAAATAGGAAAAAATAAATTATATAAATGAATAATTAATAAATTAAATTTCTCTCCTAAATTAATTTTGTAGAATATAATTATTTAATAAATATTATGGAGATAATTTTTTTTTGCATTTAATAAGTTCTAATTAATAAAAAAAATGGATATATGTAAATATTGGGTTCGTCCGAAAGCTAGAGAATTTGACTACATTCGTGTCATGCGATCCGCGGGCTCGCACAAGTCTTGTGAGAGATGAAGTGAATTTTGATACATGATTTGCACCCCCTACGTGTGAGGTAAGAGACTTTTGGTAGGTAGATTGTTATACCACTACATTGTCAAATCATATATATACCTCAATATTTTTTCTCCCAATGTCAATGTGGGATAAAATAATTTCTATTTTTTCCTTCCATTTCAAAAGGTGGTCTTTGAGAATTAATTTTTCATTCATCCGACGATTTGGACATTCCATATACCGTTTTAATTGGAGTAGAATATAATTCTACTAAGACCCGAATGAATTTTTTTACTTATCAAATTAAATTAAATTATAAGTGAAAGTGGACAATTATTAGAAATTGAATTAAATTAATTTCGGAGCCCTACCATTGGAGACGAACAGACAGGGATCCGGAGACCCGAGCGCCACCATTGGAGATGCCATAGGCACGTTGATGGTATGGAATGAGATAAGAAAATCAAGAAAATGGTTAGAAACTGAAGGGAAATGAGTTCTGATTGTCTGGCCAAATTACTAATACTGGAAGGGGTAGAAGAGTCTTTTTACAAAGGGAGACAAACTCTATTATTGCCATGGGTATCCATCATTTCTTGGTGCATTCAAACAATAGCAGACGAGAAATTCTGCACAAAAAAAACGAGGTCAAGTAAATAAATTCAAATGATAAATCCTAGTTAACAACTGCGATTCTTCCGGTGATTAGTTAATTTTCTGTTAATCAATTTTTTTAATAATTAATAAAAATTACAGTTAGCAACTACGATTTTTATTAATTTTTTTTTTATTTTACAAAATTTAGAAAATAACCAAAAATTGCAAGTTTGAACTGCGATTTTCAATAAGAATTGCAGTTGCTATAACTGTGATTTTTGAGAAAAAAACATATTCAGAAAAATAGTTTGAAGCTAAAGACAGTTTGGAAAATATATCGCCTGAAATCCATTTTGAAAAAAGTTCAATTTTCTTAAGTTTTAACTATATAAAGAAAAATGTCCTTATGACATCCCCGTAAGTTGATTTTCTTTTGGTGGGTGAGGAATTTTGATTTGATTTGATTTGCCAATATATTAGTAAAGTTAAGAGGGCTGAAAAATTAGTAAAATTAATTTTATTAAAATATATTTTGATAATAATTAATTATAATAAAAGTTAATTATGGAATAATTGCTTTTGTATAATAGCTTTTCCATAAGTAATATTTTAGGAGTTTTGTAGATAAGTTGATATAACTTCTGAAGACCCCAAAAGTGATTATGACATTGGAGGCCAAACAGTTTAAAAATCACAATAAAGTTCTAAAAGTGCTCTCACCGTTGGACCAAACTCACTCTAGTCAAATTTTTATTTGGAAAATATGGGGCAGCTCATTTCGTGTGAATTCATTTTCCCTTATTTAAATGTTGGGCTTCGTTTTTCATCGACACGCCAAGTTCGGGTTGTTGTGTTGTGCCCTTACCTACATCTAGGGGCGGATCTAGAAATTTTTGGCAAGGAGAGCTAAAGTAAATACGAAAAAAATTTCAATCAAACAGTCAGACTTAAATTTATTCATAATAAAATATATGAAATGATACAAAATAATATTGAGAAGGATAAAATATTGAAAAAACACACAAAAATGTCCATCATGGATTTGAACTACACGTACCATGCTGATACTTTAACATTATAGCCAAATACAATTTATACAAGAACTTAATCAATACTACTATTTAATCCATAAAATTTGAGGGGGTTCTATAACCCCCTTGCCCCGATCTAGATCCGCTCTTCAAGGTTATCATAATTTTGTCTCATCTTATATTCGTCCAAGCATTCATGTATGGTCATATTACACCAAAATCTGGATAAATCTCGAGGATTAATTTTTCAAAATCTTTCAATTGAAACAATCAATATATTCCCCTAATTAAAGTAGTAAGCTATGTATGTTTCATTTTATTTTACGCAATGGGAATCAGTTGTAATATTTTTATCACTTCATTTATATGTTAGAAACATTATTAATCAACAAATCATGATTCCATCATCGCAATTCAACTATTGGCAGTCAACTTCTATTGATGGAGTAGTCTCCTTCAATTCATCATATCTACAATTTGGTACGCTTCTACTTGTCCATCCTATGGCGATAAGGATTGAAATTGATGACGGGGACACAATAAATGACTTATATTGTTGAGGTATCACAATAAGAGCCAATTTTAAAAAGCTATCACTTTAGAGGATAAAAATAAAATTTTGCCGTTTATATTTATTTCTACTCTAGCATTTAATTTTTCTATATTTTCAAATGTTTAGTTAGTTCCTAATGTTTATATTTATTTGTACTCTAGCATTTAGTCTTCACCTTTTATACTTTGATATAAATTACGAGGCAGGTGAATAAAATACGACACATACACAAAATATTATTTTCTTTCTTTCATTCTCTTTAATTTTTGAAAAAAGGTGTTTGTACCCAAAAAATCGCCCTCGATAAATCGAGGTACAACGGCTCGATGACAAGCCAAAAATGGCATCGGGGCCGAACTGAGTCACTCCAAAACAGGTCAGACCAAATCGGATCCAACTTGGACCGAAAATGGGCCCAATCGAACCAACGGATTGGCTATTGAGCCCAATTTCAAAACTCGACCCAACTCTCGCAATTAATTAATTTTGGGCCAAACATAAATTAATTAATTAATAAAGTTAATTAATTTATGGGCTAAGTTTAATTAATTACAAACTGAAGACCAAATTATGGTTAATTAGGCCCAATTAGATTCAATAAGTGTTTTTTGGACTAATTAATTAAGTTAATTAATTAATTGGGCCAAGATTAATTAAGTGGCCCACTTGATAAGTTAGGCCATTAATTAATTAATTGGGCAATTATATAAATGGGCCGATTATAACTACAAAATAAGACCAAAATGGCTCGACCCAAAGCCAAAATGGCCCGATTAGCCCGAACTCGACCTGGGCCCAGCCCTAAAAATCGGCCAGCTTTTTATGTTGTCTAAATTTGATTTTAATTAAGGATTAGTATTAATTAGAGATAATTAATAAAGGATAAGGACAAACCATATTAGTTGGTTTAAATAACAAATTCCTTAAATATCTCTAGTTAGTTATCTTTAATTCAAATTCAAATTAAACAAAAACACACGTTCTTTCTTCTCCAACTTCCATTAAACATTAATTTTCAGCAAGGAAATAGAGAGAAAACCTCCATTAACATAGTGGAGGTAGTGGGCAAATAACAAAGTAGTGGGAGAAGTGGGATAGTGGCCATCAGCCCCTTGATTTTCGGCCATCAGGAGGTTACTTGACAGCCATCAGCTTTTTCCAGCAGCTATAAATACAGCAGGAGGCTGCTATACGAGGACACACACAACTCAATCAACAACTTTTTCAGTCTAACACTGATCGGCTCAACGCCTCTCCGGAAGTCCAGCGCTCCGCTGCTTCTTTTTCAGCAAACACCCTGTAGAACCCCTGATATCAACCGTCACTCCTCAGCCACCAGCTACCCTCGACAGCCTGAAGTCTTGCCGCCGCCGCCGCCCAAAATCTTCCGCCGCCGCCCAAGGTCCGCCGCCGCCGCCGCTAAAAATAAGCCGCCGCCGCCGCCGACATTAAGCCGCCGCCGTCGATACTAAGCCGCCGCCGCCGCTGCTTCCGCTGTCCAGGCGCTGTCTCGAGCGAAACCCCTTGATAGCAGGCAGTTAACAGCTGTTTTCTGTCAAGTTATCAGCCCGCCAACTCCTCGATATCAGTCTGTCCCTCCTCAGCCACCAGTGATCCCTGACAGCCTGAAGGCCTGCCGCCGCCGCCGCTCACAGTCAGCTGACACTGACTCGAGCGATACCACTCATATCAGCAAGTAGCTCGCTGTTAACTGTCATGTAAGTGCCCATGTATTTATATGACAAACTCATCAAGTAGCCATCTGCCTGATGAGCTCGTCGTCAAGTAGCCATCTGCTTGACGGCTATCGGCTGAGTAGCCATCTGCTCCGTCGATGCCTTGATCAGTGGCCACCCGCTGATCAGGAGCCCGATTGGTGGTTATCCATCAAGGTTGGGCGAACCATTGACGGTGGGTCTCCCATCGTCAATGTTACTTTCTGTCAACAAGTCGTTTTTCATGCATTATCAGCTCATCGGCGGGTTTACCTGCCGATCAAGGGGTCAATTTTCAGAACTTAAAGGATTTATCAACTCATCTGGCAGACTATGCCGAAACAGGAGACTCATCGTTTTGTATATTTTTGTAATATTTGTACATCGGGGAACTTGCCAATATTCTTTTGTTTTTAATGGAAGTCGTTTGGCTCGTATGTCTTGACTCTTTTACATAAATATACTTTACGTCAATTGATTTTCATTTGATATGCTGTTTCTGTCAAGCTTATGTTTTCTGTCAAGGTGTATACTTTAATTGATTGACTGTCAAGGCATTTGCTGATTTTCAAATCCGCTGATATGTTAAACAGGCCATCGATTGGTCATAAGTTTTTGGCATTTAAGAGAGATTTTCATAAATTGTTTAAGTCCTGCGGCCAGGCAGGCATAGAAAAGAACTAGGGGTAGTGTTTGCCTACTCTGTCACAATCGTTTAGAAGTCAGCCTTATCAAGACACTTTATTTCGATATCAACATGTCCTTGTCAGGACACTTATATTATCAATCTACTGATATCCACATGTCTATTTTCAAATCGTTATGTTTGCACGCACGAACATTGGCACGCCCGCATTATTTCATATCATATCGAGGCATTTCGCATCGAGCCATTGGCTCGTCGAGGGGTTCACTGACAGGTTTACAACGAACAGTATTTTGGCACACCTTGATGCCAACAACGCCTCGATGTCAACCCCTCGACGCCAAGCATCCCTTGATATCAGTTTTACCGCAAACAATATTTTTTGTACTTCTCGATGTCAACGGTCACTCAATGTCGTCGAGGTGTTCCTCGATACTGAATTTATATGCAAACAATTCCTTGATGCCATGTATTGTAATCGATGCAAAATTTATAGCAAACAATATTTTGGCACGCCCGGTGGGACATGAAAATTTCCCTATAATTTGCTCCATTTGCCAAAAAGACTTTCAGCCAAAATTTATAGCTAACAATATTTTGGCACGCCCAGTGGGACTTGAAAGTCTCTTTGTTGAAAAACTCACCAGCCAAACAATATCTTGGCCCGGTGGGACATGAAAGTTTCTCAAAATGTTTTTATCAAAAACCCACCAGCCAAACAGTTTATGGCTCGGGGGGCATGAAAGTGATTTTTGGGTTTTTATTAAGTTGCCATGAAACGATGATCAGCCAACTTTGGCTAGCTGACAGCTTGATTATCTCTTTGCCAAACAGTCAATCAGTTGATACTAAGTGGTTGCTCTTTTGTTATCGACAGATGACATCACAGGTACCACGCAGGACTCGATCAACCTTGACAAGAACACGCTCTGACTTAACGCATACATTGGAAAATCTATCAACGGTTCCACTGACTATGGAAGGAGCCGACAGAATCGATGAACTGACTGAACAGGTCCGTAGCTTCACCAGGGACCTTGAGACCAAACAGGAGGATTGGTCTAACATCGTCAGTAAGTTTGAGAACATGCTGGGCTCGGCCACTGCCGCAAGTCAGGCCAGTACAGAAGCCAGCCACACTGTAAATAACGCCTTGATACACTTGGAGGCAAAATTGACGTCGCTCACTGAAAGCATCAACATGCTCACCAATGGCATCCAAACGCAGGCCTGGACTGGGCCGCAGAGGACTGCTGTTGACAAGGGCAAGGGCCCTGCAATCCATATCGGGGGAAGCTCATTGAGAGACGAGACACCTTTCAAGCAAGGCAATGGACAATCCAATGTCCCGGACAAGAGAGGAAGCACTTCCAAAGTAAGGAACACCCGTCAAGACTCGGGGGGCAGGTCCGAAGAGGACCGCTCAGAGGCCGTCGGGTACGGCCTTGACGGATATCAGGCCAATCTATCGGCCTATGACAGGACAGTTCACCGCGCTGCAGATGGTCCAGAAGACCTCTTGACGGTGAATCAAGCCGAAGAAATGTTCGTCAGGAGACAAGGGAACAGGGCAGCGAGGTATAATAAGCCTCACCCGGAGTATATCGATCAGATCCCATTCCCGTTGAACTACAGACCGCCGAATTTTACACTGTTTTCAGGCGAGGGATCACAATCTGCCACGGAGCATCTTGCTCGATTTTCACTGGAATGTGGCAACATGACTAATGATTTGAAACTGAAGTTGTTCCCTAACTCCTTGACGGGAATGGCGTTCCACTGGTACGCCAATTTAAAGCCTGGATCGGTCCCCGACTGGCCATCCATGGAAAAAATCTTCGTGATGAACCACTATCAGGCCCCACTCGAGGTGTCCGTCATCGAGTTGTCGAACATGAGGCAGCTGACAGGACAGACTGTCGAAGAATACATGAAGAAGTTCATCAGGGCCAGGGGGTTCTGCGCCATCCCGCTGCCAGAAAGGGAGTGCATCAAAATTGCCATCCATGGCATGCATTTCGAGTTACGAAAGATCATGATGGCACAATACCACGAAGACTTATTCGAACTGACCGATCACGCGGTCCGTTATGAAAGAGTATTGAGAGACGAGAACGGCCGACAGCCTAGAGGGAGCTATTATCAAGTGAGTATGGCCGACTCCAGTGAGGAGCAAATCAATCAGGTCAGCAGACCGATTGAGCAACAGGGTATCGAGATCGGACTGGCTGAAGTGGTCTGCCCTAAGAACACCGTCTGTACGGCTCTCGCCAAGCCGAAAGAACCTCAACCTACTATCAAGGTGCCAAATAATTTGGTGCGTCGAGACGCTGAATATAAAACCGACAGGGAAAGGCGATACTCTTTCGACGTCTCGAAAACAGAGGCCATATTCGATCAGTTGCTGGCCGACAAGATCCTCCGTCTCAAAGGAGATCATGTGATTCCACCATCAGTGAAAATATCAGGTAAAACGTATTGTAAGTATCATGATGTTTGGACTCACACAACAAACGAGTGTCTAGTCTTCAGGTGGATGGTGCAGGACCACCTCGACAAGGGCATTTTGAGGTTTGCTCCGGATTGGAAAATCACAAAGCCGATGACGGTTGACACCAATCCTTTCCAACAAAATGAAGTGGGGATTAATGTGATAATGGTTACAGATCCGTCAACGGGTGAACACCTATACGTTGACGAGGAACCAGAACGCTCGCCGGCAATCAGGGAGATGGGTTTATGCGCAAGATGCCAAACAGAGTTGGCAACAATTCCACTGTTCCTCAATCCAGCGTTATACAGCCCATACATGCCCTGGCTAAATGCAACGCCGACAGGATACCCATATCAAGCGATGCCGCGACCGCCGGCAACGCCACAAACAGCGCCGCAACCGCAGGCAACACCAACACCACATCCACCTAAGCCAACGGGGCCATGCCCGATTCCATTCCCAATGGAATACACGGAACATGCATTGGCAACAGTGGGGCAAGGCCGAGAACGGGCTGAGGACAGAATGCCTCGACAGAATCGAGGGGATACAAGCCGTAATAACAGAATCAGGGAGAGATCCCCTGATAAAGCACCAATCAGACAGGTCAGATCGACCGCCAGTCGCAGAGACAGGACACATGGTCCATCGCCAAAAATTACACCGCCAGGCTCATCAAGGCCGCGGACTGTTCATACTCCCGCCGACACACAGGTGGATCGATGGGTTCCCGTCAGGCACCCGAAATTTCCTGGAGATCGAAGGGTCGATCAGATGACTCGGACACAGTATAGGCGTTACTTACGCCAACGAAAGGAGATGGAAATTGCTAAAGGGAAGGCCCCGATGAGGGAATCAGTAAAGAAACCTCCGTCAAGGGAACAGAAACTGAAACAGAGAACAAACGAGGCCAAATCTGGCCAAGGAGTCAATATCGAGGCCAATACCTCGATGCAAATCGACACTTCCAAGTGGACTCCGGGGAAAGCCCAATTTGGCACTATCGACATGGAAAAGATAATGGCAGATGATGACCTATTGTCCGACGAGGAAGATGGGAATGATCTCAAGGCAAAATTTGCCGAGATTTTCGACAACAGGGATGATAAGGAAAACAAGGCCAAATCTGGCCAGGAAGTCGAGAAACGGGAAGCTGAAAAACAGTCCGTCGAGAAACAGGTTGATCGACCTATTGAACAGCGGGAAATCGAGCAACAGGAGGTCACTAAGCAAGCGGTCGATAAGAAAACAGAAACAAAGACAGTAGACAATGCTACCACCAGTCAGCCGACGAACGGCTCGACAGTGATGGAATGCAACGCTATCGATTCTGAGCTTGTTGAATTCGTCAACGAGGAGCTGGAGTATGCCTCTGATGGTTTTTGGGACGACAGTATGCCAGTGGTACAAATGGCAGAGGACCTAGAGCTGTTATCGGTCGATGACGAGAAAGAGACCGATTGGGATAAAAGAGTTGAAACTATCTTCCAAAAGCCACCATCATTTATGGCTCGACACATCAGGCCACTTTATGTATCAGGCCATATCGACGGAAAACCCATCGACAGAATGCTGGTCGACAATGGGGCAGCCGTCAACGTGATGCCTGCATCGACGATGCACAAACTGGGTAAGGTCAGCGAGGACCTGATGGAGACTAAGGTGATTGTCAGCAACTTCACAGGGGGAAAAGCTGACACGTTAGGAATATTGCCCGTCGAGGTAAAGATCGGAAAGACCAGCTTGAAAATTGCATTTTTCGTGGTAGATGCTGCCACCTCTTACAACGCGTTGTTGGGAAGGGACTGGATTCACTCAGCCCTTTGTGTACCGTCCTCCCTTCATCAATGCTTGTTAATTTGGGGAGACGCCTCTGAACCCGAGATCATAATGGCCGACAACAGGCCATTCACTGCGAAGATCAATGCTGTCGAGGCAGCCTACTATCGAGACGACATAGGTCCTTACAGATTCATCGGGCAAGATAAATACGGACGACCGAAGGAAGTCACGTCAAGCAAGAAGTTGACGCAATTGGAAATGGCTTGTTTAGCCAAGGAACTAAGTCGGCCCTGCAACGTCAAGGAATCAGGGCCGCAAGAAGAGCACTGTCAGGATTAATGAATTGTCCTGATGACGAAAGACCATCGGCCTGTAAGGCCGACAGATTGGAAATTGATGAGATTGTTGTTATCGGGCCGCAGCAGGAAGCATGTGCCGATTTAATCAAGAGGTTTCGGGCCTATGTGGCCGAATGCTATACAGGAGATCTCATCTTTGAGGAGGAAACGCCACCGTCGGTCGGCGATGAAATCCAGTTAGAAGAGTTAGCAACGGCGCCAGCCAAGCTCGATGACATCAAGATACAGGTGCAAGACCCTGTCGTCGAGATTGAGTTAGGTACCGAAGATGATCATAGGCCAACTTACATCAGCGCATTGCTTGATGATCGCCAGAAGGATCGATTGATACAAGTGTTGAAGGAATACAAGGATTGTTTTGCCTGGAATTACGACGAGATGCCTGGGTTAAGCAGGGAGTTGGTAGAACATCGTATTCCGATACTTGAAGGGTACTTACCCCGGAAACAGCCCCTGCGAAGGATGTCTGTCGAGGTCTGCAGACTGATCAGGGAAGAAATCGAGAAGCTGTTGAAGGCCAGTTTTATCGAGGTGGCCCGATATCCGGAGTGGGTAGCGAATGTAGTTCCCGTAATGAAGAAAAACGGGAAGATCAGGATATGCATTGATTTCAGAGACCTGAATCTTGCATCTCCCAAAGACGAGTATCCGATGCCAATGGCGGACATGCTAATCGATGCTGCCGTTGGCAATATGTTCCTGACAGCCGTCGACGGAAGTGCAGGTTACAATCAGATCTTTGTGGCTGTCGACGACGTACCAAAGTTGGCTTTTCAATGTCCCGGCGGGATAGGCACCTTCCAATGGAAAGTGATGCCATTCGGACTCAAAAACGCCGGAGCCACTTATCAACGAGCCATGAACTGCATTTTCAGTGAGTACATCGATGACTTTGTAAAAATTTACATCGATGACATTATTATTAAATCGGCTAGTTACGAGGAACATCTAATACATTTGGCGAAGTCATTTGCCAAAATGAGAAAACATAAACTGAAGCTTAACCCCTTGAAGTGTGTGTTTGCAGTTGCGTCGGCCAATTTTCTTGGCTTCTTAGTGCATCGCAAGGGGATTGAGATTGACAAAAATAAGGCCAAAGCTATCCTGACGGCTAGACCTCCGTCAACGAAGAAGGAATTACAACAATTCCTTGGGAAAGTTAACTTTTTACGGAGGTTCATTTCTAACTTGGCTGGAAAAACGAAGGTCTTCTCGCCTTTGTTGAAATTGAAGGACAAAGAAGAATTTTGCTGGCAAACGGAACACGAGCAGGCGTTTCAGCAAATCAAGGATAAGCTGACAACGCCGCCTGTAATGATGCCGCCTGTCAAGGGGAAACCCTTGAAACTATATATATCTGCCACGGATGACACCGTCGGCGGATTTCTGGCACAAGACGACGAGGATGGATTTGAGCGAGCAGTCTATTACTTGAGCAGGCACTTGACAGAAACGGAGCAGAGGTACTCCCCGATGGAAAAGGTATGCCTCGCTTTATTTTTCTCTTGCAAGAAATTACGTCATTATATGTTGCCTGTGAAAGTATTGGTTATTTCTGGTATTGATGTGATAAAGTACATGATAGCTAAGCCTGTAATGAGGGGAAGGATCGGTCGATGGGCCATCCAACTGATGGAGTATCAATTACAATACGTACCGCAAAAAGCCGTCAAAGGCCAAGTATTGGCTGATTTTCTGGTTGACCATCCATGTCTCGATATCGATCAAGCCGTTCTCAAGGAACTGGACTCGATGACAGTGGAGATCAGGCCATGGACACTGGCCTTCGATGGATCTAGAACCGACAAGCTGTCTGGAGCAGGTATAGTCTTGACTTCTCCGTCAAATGTAAAAACTAAGTTATCAATTCAATTTGATTTTGAATGTACTAACAATCAGGCCGAATACGAAGCCTTGATCATTGGACTGGAAATGCTTAGAGAGCTCGACAGTAAGTCTGTCGTCATCGTCAGGGACTCGCAGTTGGTTATCAGGCAGATACAAGGTACTTATAAATGCCGAAACCCAACACTTGATAAATATTATTTGACTGCGATGTCTTTGTTGTCGGAGTTTGTTGATGTTACATGTTACCATGTAACGAGGGGAAACAACAGCGAGGCCAACAGTTTGGCCCAACTAGCGACTGGTGTTGATCTCCCTGATGACATCGAGGAATCCCTCTACGTCGTCAGGAGACGACACTGTCCTTCATTTATGTATCGAGACAACGTCCTGACTGTTTTGAGTGTGTTTCAGGACCCTGATGACTGGAGAGAGCCGATCAGAAAATATCTGGCTGATCCGTCGGACCGAGCATCTCGACAGACGAGGCTCAGGGCAGTAAATTATGTCTTGATAGGCGATCAACTGTTCAGAAAAAGCCATGACGGCGTGCTCCTGTTATGCGTCGATCAGCAAGAGGCCATGAGAATTATGATGGAGGCTCATGAAGGAATTTGTGGGGCCCATCAAAATGGTCACAAGTTAGCATGGCTGCTGCGCCGATATGGCTATTACTGGCCGAAGATGGTGGGAGACTGTATTCAATTGGCAAGGGGTTGTGAGAAATGCCAACGCTTCGGGGTGGTCCAAAGGATGCCCGTCGAGGAAATGAACATGATAATCAAGCCATGGCCTTTCAGATGTTGGGCCATCAATATCATCGGGGAGATTCATCCCTCGTCTTCCAAACACCATCGGTACATTATTGTGGCCACGGATTATTTTACTAAGTGGGTAGAGGCCAAACCGCTCAAACAGGCCAATCAGGCCGAGGTGATGAAGTTCATCAAGGACTTAATCATTCACAGGTTTGGTCTGCCACAGACCATTGTCACTGACAGGGGACTGATGTTCGTCGGTCAAGAAATCAAGGAGTTTGCCAGATCGATGGGTTTTGAATTGGTCCATTCAACACCGTATTATGCACAAGGGAATGGCCAAGCAGAAGCTTCTAATCGAGTCCTCAAGGACATTATCTCGAAAATGATCGAAGAGAACCCAAGAGCTTGGCACTTGATGTTGTCAGAGGCATTATGGGCTTATCGGACAAGCAAACGGACAAGTACAGGCACCACCCCGTATAAGCTAACGTACGGACAGGAAGCCGTTCTACCGATGGAGATCAACGTCCGATCTCTGCGGGTGATGCAGCAAAACGAGCTGACGCCCGAAGAGTATACTGAAAGTATGTTCCAGCAGCTCGATGAGCTCGACGAGATCAGGGTTGCCGCGTTAGACAAGATCGAGGCACAAAAAAGGCTAGTTGCCCGATGCTACGATAAAAAGATACGCAGGAAACACTTTGACGTCGGGGATATGGTCTGGAGAGTCGTCTTGCCACTTCATCAGCGCGAGAAAAAGTATGGTAAATGGAGCGCGACGTGGCAAGGACCATATGAAATCTTCTCGATAACCCGAGGAGGGGGCTATATTTTGAAAAAGCCAGATGGGAATCTCTGTCGAGACCCCATCAATGGAAGATATTTGAAAAAGTTTAAGCCCACCCTTTGGGAATCGATGTGTCTAGAGCATCAACGAGCTTTGGAGCTGGAAATCGAGCGGCGCCAAGAGTACTTTAGTGCGCCGATTCCTTTGTAAGTATAAGTTAGATTTATTTTTAGTCTTGTTTTTATTTCCCTTCCCATTTCGTTAGACTAAGTTTTTAAACTAATACTAGTAGTTGCATTTATTTTTAAGTTTTGTCCAAATACTTCCGTTTTAATTTAAATTTTTGTTTCCCCGATTTTCAAGTTTTTACATCAAAATGCATTTTCGTTGAGTCTCTTGGGTTGATTTGATTTCAATTAAGTCTTGTTGACAAGAAAGTTGTGTTTTGCTCGCGAAGTTGTTTGTTGAGTTGCAACATCGATGGCTTCGATTTTTTGTACTTAGTCATATTGGTTTCGGTTTTGGAGAAAAACACAAGATAAACCAAGCCAAAAGAAGTTCTACTAAGGAGGTGAAAACTAGTCTATGGCCATCAGGCCATTACATCAGTGAGAGCAGAAAATAAAAGGAGTCTTTGGCCATCAGGCCATTGCATTAGTCACTTGAAGAAGTGAATTTGGTTAGCTGCCAAAATTTTGGCTGACTGCTAAGTCCCTGACATATACTATATGGTGTCTTATATCGAGTTTATTCAATATCGAGAGGCCAACTGATATCGACGCGCTAGTATCAATAGGTGTCCTGATATCAAGAGATGTCTTGATATCGAGAGATCCACATTGATCTGATATCGAGAGATCCGTCACCATCAAGGCCATTGTAATATGGTCTATTATCTATTGATAGTTCTGGTTTCATAAAGCCAATAGTTGGATATTAAATGAAGCATTGTCCCAACTTCTCATCTTTAAAAAAGAGAGAAAAACTTTAATCTAAGTCTAATTCGATTAAATTAATTTTTAAATTAATTACATCGAATACGACTTACGGGGGGCATTGTTTGTACCCAAAAAATCGCCCTCGATAAATCGAGGTACAACGGCTCGATGACAAGCCAAAAATGGCATCGGGGCCGAACTGAGTCACTCCAAAACAGGTCAGACCAAATCGGATCCAACTTGGACCGAAAATGGGCCCAATCGAACCAACGGATTGGCTATTGAGCCCAATTTCAAAACTCGACCCAACTCTCGCAATTAATTAATTTTGGGCCAAACATAAATTAATTAATTAATAAAGTTAATTAATTTATGGGCTAAGTTTAATTAATTACAAACTGAAGACCAAATTATGGTTAATTAGGCCCAATTAGATTCAATAAGTGTTTTTTGGACTAATTAATTAAGTTAATTAATTAATTGGGCCAAGATTAATTAAGTGGCCCACTTGATAAGTTAGGCCATTAATTAATTAATTGGGCAATTATATAAATGGGCCGATTATAACTACAAAATAAGACCAAAATGGCTCGACCCAAAGCCAAAATGGCCCGATTAGCCCGAACTCGACCTGGGCCCAGCCCTAAAAATCGGCCAGCTTTTTATGTTGTCTAAATTTGATTTTAATTAAGGATTAGTATTAATTAGAGATAATTAATAAAGGATAAGGACAAACCATATTAGTTGGTTTAAATAACAAATTCCTTAAATATCTCTAGTTAGTTATCTTTAATTCAAATTCAAATTAAACAAAAACACACGTTCTTTCTTCTCCAACTTCCATTAAACATTAATTTTCAGCAAGGAAATAGAGAGAAAACCTCCATTAACATAGTGGAGGTAGTGGGCAAATAACAAAGTAGTGGGAGAAGTGGGATAGTGGCCATCAGCCCCTTGATTTTCGGCCATCAGGAGGTTACTTGACAGCCATCAGCTTTTTCCAGCAGCTATAAATACAGCAGGAGGCTGCTATACGAGGACACACACAACTCAATCAACAACTTTTTCAGTCTAACACTGATCGGCTCAACGCCTCTCCGGAAGTCCAGCGCTCCGCTGCTTCTTTTTCAGCAAACACCCTGTAGAACCCCTGATATCAACCGTCACTCCTCAGCCACCAGCTACCCTCGACAGCCTGAAGTCTTGCCGCCGCCGCCGCCCAAAATCTTCCGCCGCCGCCCAAGGTCCGCCGCCGCCGCCGCTAAAAATAAGCCGCCGCCGCCGCCGACATTAAGCCGCCGCCGTCGATACTAAGCCGCCGCCGCCGCTGCTTCCGCTGTCCAGGCGCTGTCTCGAGCGAAACCCCTTGATAGCAGGCAGTTAACAGCTGTTTTCTGTCAAGTTATCAGCCCGCCAACTCCTCGATATCAGTCTGTCCCTCCTCAGCCACCAGTGATCCCTGACAGCCTGAAGGCCTGCCGCCGCCGCCGCCGCCGCTCACAGTCAGCCGCCGCCGCCGCCGCCGTCTTCCGCCGTCAGCTGACACTGACTCGAGCGATACCACTCATATCAGCAAGTAGCTCGCTGTTAACTGTCATGTAAGTGCCCATGTATTTATATGACAAACTCATCAAATAGCCATCTGCCTGATGAGCTCGTCGTCAAGTAGCCATCTGCTTGACGGCTATCGGCTGAGTAGCCATCTGCTCCGTCGATGCCTTGATCAGTGGCCACCCGCTGATCAGGAGCCCGATTGGTGGTTATCCATCAAGGTTGGGCGAACCATTGACGGTGGGTCTCCCATCGTCAATGTTACTTTCTGTCAACAAGTCGTTTTTCATGCATTATCAGCTCATCGGCGGGTTTACCTGCCGATCAAGGGGTCAATTTTCAGAACTTAAAGGATTTATCAACTCATCTGGCAGACTATGCCGAAACAGGAGACTCATCGTTTTGTATATTTTTGTAATATTTGTACATCGGGGAACTTGCCAATATTCTTTTGTTTTTAATGGAAGTCGTTTGGCTCGTATGTCTTGACTCTTTTACATAAATATACTTTACGTCAATTGATTTTCATTTGATATGCTGTTTCTGTCAAGCTTATGTTTTCTGTCAAGGTGTATACTTTAATTGATTGACTGTCAAGGCATTTGCTGATTTTCAAATCCGCTGATATGTTAAACAGGCCATCGATTGGTCATAAGTTTTTGGCATTTAAGAGAGATTTTCATAAATTGTTTAAGTCCTGCGGCCAGGCAGGCATAGAAAAGAACTAGGGGTAGTGTTTGCCTACTCTGTCACAATCGTTTAGAAGTCAGCCTTATCAAGACACTTTATTTCGATATCAACATGTCCTTGTCAGGACACTTATATTATCAATCTACTGATATCCACATGTCTATTTTCAAATCGTTATGTTTGCACGCATGAACATTGGCACGCCCGCATTATTTCATATCATATCGAGGCATTTCGCATCGAGCCATTGGCTCGTCGAGGGGTTCACTGACAGGTTTACAACGAACAGTATTTTGGCACACCTTGATGCCAACAACGCCTCGATGTCAACCCCTCGACGCCAAGCATCCCTTGATATCAGTTTTACCGCAAACAATATTTTTTGTACTTCTCGATGTCAACGGTCACTCAATGTCGTCGAGGTGTTCCTCGATACTGAATTTATATGCAAACAATTCCTTGATGCCATGTATTGTAATCGATGCAAAATTTATAGCAAACAAAAGGTGAATAATCCTTTCTATTGAATAGTTTTGGATTTATTTTAATGTCTTTTAAGAAAGGAAATAAACATCATCCATTATTTACATAATTAGAACTAACATTAACAACTTTCCCATGTAAAAATAGTTGACATAATTTTTTGGGTGATTTACACTCAGACACCTTCAGGTTTGGGCATATTACAAGAAACCCCTTACGGCGTTAAAAACAGATGGAATTTGATGACGTCAGCAAAAATATTTTTGATTTTCCAAATTTACCCCTGTTAAATATACCCACAGGGGGTGTCTATGTAATTATGCTATACCTCAGGGGGTGTCTATGTAAAAATATTATACCACAGGGGGTATATTCGAAAGATTACAATAACTTCAGGGAGTTAGTTCTAGCCAACTGTCATATTCTAAAAAATGATTGTTGGATGTTACTGTTGGCCACATATTTTGGTTATAAATAGCAGTCCAAACGTTTTTATTTTCTTTTGCGTTTCATCCCACAAATTTGATAATGTCATCATCAAATTCAAGAGGTAGTGTGAGATGCTTAAAATATCGATAATCAAAATATTCATGTGTTGTATGAAGAATGCACCATAATGGTTACAGATGCACGCCAAAATTTAAAGTTGTATCATCCCTACAAGTGAAGATTTTGATTTATAGTCAAAATATATGGTCAACATAACATCCATTTGTCATTTTTTAAAATATGACCATTGGCTATAAATACCTCCATGAAATTTATAGTCAAAATATATGGCCAACATTAACATCTATTTGTCATTTTATAAAATATGATAGTTGGCTACAACTAACTCCCTAAAGTTATTGTAATCTTTCAAATAAACCCTCTGTGGTATAATATTATTACATAGACACCCCTGTGGGTATATTTAGCCAAGGGTAAATTTGAAAAATCAATTTTCTGCCGTAAGGTGTTTATTGTAATTTGTCCAAACCTGAGGGGGTGTCCCTGTAATTTTTGAAACAATAGGGGGTTTCTTGTAATATGCCCAAACCTGAGGGGGTCTGAGTGTAAATCACCCTAATTTTTTTAAACAATATGGCAGTCTTTTGTGCTGCAAATGTGATAGATCAGACCATCGCACTTAATTTAATTTTATCTATAATAAAATCATAAATATTTCTTAATTTTAATTGTGTGGACTAAAGTATTCTTATTTAAGTTGTAAAATGATATTTAATTTAATAGCAAGATATAAAATTAATTGAAGATGTATAATTTGACATGAAATCTTATATATTTATCTCCAATAATATTTATCTCAAACATAAACTCCTAAAATTTATAAATTCTCTCTTGTATCAATTTTTATAATATTAGTCTTCTAATTATATATAATATATAGAAACGATCTACAATATATACATATATATATATATATGTATAAATTATCATATTTTCTATCAATATTTATTTAAGTAAGAAAATATTAATTTAAAAATTTAGTACAATATAAGTCATAGACACTCTAAGTACAAAAAATAAAAATAAAATTCTCTTAAATCTCATTATTGTAAAAAAATAAAAAATAAAAACAAAATTGTATCTTACCTATGAAAATATAAAAACTACTTATGAGTTATGACTTAGTTAGTTACGTAGTTTTGCTATGGTTTTGGAAAAAAAAATTCAATAATATCAAGACATGCATAACCTCGAATTTTATGAAATTACTGGAAAAACATGTGAAATCGGTGGAACAAGGGTGAAATAGATTAATTTTTGTGAAATCGATAAGATAAAATAAATCCATGAAATCGTTTAGTAAGCAATCGATGTGAACACTGGCAAAATTGGTGAAAAAACAGGTGAAACCCGTAAAAAGGTGCCCCTGAAGTCGATAAATAAATATGAAATCTATGAAAATTCAGATCAATTTCGTGAAAAAAATAATGAAACCGGTGAAAACATGTGAATTCAATGAAATTTCAGGTGAAATCGAAAAAAAAAACATGTGAAATTAGTGAAAAGAATGTGTAGAACCAGTGAAAATAAGATATAACCGATAAAAAAATAGGTAAAACAATTAAAAGAAAAATTAAGCTGATGAAAATAAATGAAACTGGTTAAAAATGGGTGAATTTACTTTATTTTATGACATAATAAAATTAATTTTAGAAATTAACTAAACTTTTGTACATGCACTTTCTAGTGAAAAGAAAATGTCTATAATGCTTATTATTGAAATAGGTGAAATCACTATCCAATCATTTTTCCTAAAACTTTATTTTTCTTAAAAGAACTTTAATGAACCAGAATAGTTCTAACCTGGATTATACAAATAATGATTACAACCAAACAATAAAGAAAAAGGAAAAGAAAAAGATATTGTACCCAAAAAAAAAAAAAAAAGAAAAATACAACTAGCTCAATTAGCCTCGGATTCTAGCTATATAAGGAAGCGGAGATAGAAGCATTTCTCTGCATCTCACAACTGAATAGCTAATTAATTAATTAATTAATTAATAGAATTAAGAATGGGGTTAAAAGGAAAGTTGATTGCTGCAATAGAGTTCAGGGCAGGAGGAGATGTGTTCCATCAACTCATCACTCACAAACCACACCATGTTTCCACCATCACCCCTGAGAAAGTTCAGGGTTGTGATTTGCACGAGGGTGAATTTGGAAAAGTAGGTTCCGTACTCTTTTGGAGGTACACTCATGGTAAGTTCGTTTAACTATCTTATATTTTTATATCTAGCTCTGATATTAATTTAATTTTCTCATTATTATTATTTATGTGCATGCGATCTTGACCGTAAATATTGAAAAATCTCCTGGTTTTAAATAAACCTGCAGTCACTTGGTCAATAATTAGTATATATATGGTATGATATCAAATTTTGATATGGTTGTAAGTACAGAGGGTAAAGAGAAGACTGCGAAGGAATTGATTCAAGCCATAGACGAGGAGAAAAAGATTATCCAATTTAAGATGCTTGAAGGAGATTTGATGGAATTATATAAGAATTTTCTTATCACCTTTCATGTTGATACGAAAGATGGCATTGATTTGGTTACAATGACCTTAGAGTACGAGACGCTCCACGATGATGTTGAACACCCAGTTTCATTCCTATCTTACTTCATCGATATTACTAAAGATATCGAGAATCATCATCGTCAGAAGACATGAATCAGTTAATTGTTGTGATAATGTCGTCAAAAGTGGTTCGGATAATAATTGTTGGTGCGTGTATGTGTGTGAATACGTTGGCTCGAGCTTTGGCCAAGTGAAGTGATGATAAATAAATTGTGCTAGACCTAGAGCTAGCAATGTTTGTGTGAGATTTGAATTACGTTTGTTGTTTTTATTTCTACTCGATGTATATTAATTTCTATTTGTGTGAAATTGAAATATTTTATAGTATTAAAAATTATTATAATCATAAACTCTAATTAAGTATATATATGCATGCGTATATGCATAAAATTTGGGAGACAAATACTTGTTAGTTGTGTGTAGGGCTGAAAATCAAACCAAGCTATTCGATACTCGGCTCGAGCTCGTTCGATAAAAGCTCGTTTGAACTCGGTTCGTCAAATAAATCAAACAAGCTTGAACAAGATTTCTCGTTCGATAACTTTTGAAGCTCGGCTCGAACTCGACTCGATAAGCAAAAAATGAAAAAAATACATATAAAATACCAAGCTACTCGATACTCGGCTCGAGCTCGCTCGATAAAAGCTCGTTTGAGCTCGGTTCGTTAAGAAATCAAACCAAGCTCAAACTCAAAATTTCAAGCTCGATAATATTCAAACCAAGCTTGAACAACGTGTCGTTCGATACTACTCAGCTCGTTTACACCCCTAGTTGTGTGGAGAAGTGCAGCTATAATTGACAGATAGACTTTTGCATGGCAGACCAATCTCATCTCTTGGGCCGACATAAATGAAAATTTGCATTTTTGGATATTTTCAGTGATTGGACTTAACGAAAATAGTTCCAACCCAATTTTGGCCTTGTGAAAATCTAAAAGTGTTTGGATCAAATTGGTTCCAAACATGGCCTAGAATTCTCAATCTCCTTAGGAGGTGTTTTCGATTGCTTGAACTTTTACTTAGATTAGAAATTCTTGAAAAATCACTTAAAAGTAGTTGAAAATAAAAGTGGGTGATGTTTGCATTTTAAGAGAAAAATTGCTATAAGTTGGTAGTGTTTGCAAATTATGAGAAAAAAAAACACTAAAAGTTAAAAGCTACATTCCATCAGCTTTTGTTTTTCTATTCTTTTTAATTTATTTTTAGAGAAGTTAATTCATAAGCTTGTTTAAAAACACCATCATAAACTCTACTGAAGGAAAAAAGCAAAAAGATGATTATACTAAACTATTGAAAATATCGCCTTAGTCCTCTTCTTTTCTCAAGTTCAGAAAGATGATTATACTAAACTATTAAACCATCTAACAATCAAGTCAATATAAAAAACTCAAAAGAATCGAGTGCGCCTGCCGTCTCTGTGTTGACGTAATTATTTCATTTTATTTATTATATTAAATTTACTTTCCTTCCTATTAACTGTTTTCTAATTTAAATTTGGTGCTAATTGTAAAAATTGAAATCAACCTCTTATATCTTGCAAAATGTCAGAAATGCACCCGTAAATATGAATAAATACTATGTAAAACTACCGTTTCAACAAAGAGCTTGTGCTTTACTTGTAATATATAGAAATATGGGCTCGTGGTGGTTCAATATATAGTCGTTTCTTTATTTTTTATTTTGTGGACAAGCAAGTGACCAATCCCGTCAACTTTTAATAATGGCGGACATTATAAAGTTTAAAATTAAGAAAACATTTTTTTTTATAAATCAACAGTCAATAGAATCAAGGGCAAACCTATATTTCTTGGGGGACCGAGTAGGGACATAGCTAAAAAGTAAAAACATCTTCGGCAGGGGCGAAGATTTCTTCTGTAGCAACTTCTATATATTTTTTTTTGATAAAATGACAAGAACTAACTTAAGATAATACAATCCTATAATTTTATTCAATATAAAGTGAAAAAGAAAAAGACATACCGACAATTTTCTTTTTAAGAGTAGTAGCCAAGTGAATAAAGTCGTTTCATTCAACAAATGGTTGAAGAAATTGAGAAATTGAGAAAGCGTAAAAATTTCTTACGATGTAAATCCATTTTGTATGGAAAATAACAATATAAAAATGGATTTGAAAAAACTTATAATTTTTTTACGAAGTAAATCCATTTTCTATGGAAAATAATGCTATAAAAAATATCAAAATTGAACGATTCAAGTTTTTTCAATAATTTATAATGTAGATTTATTATTTAAAAACAAATATAAAGTGATGAAAAGTTGTAAAATCAATACTAGAGTTATCATATATTTAAACCATTATGGGTTAATTAGTTCAAACGAAATTGTATGTTCATAAAAAAGAGAGAAACAAAGTTCATTTACAAAATTGAACACAAGACTATTACACCATGTCCAAGAACCTTATCAATAATGCCCAACAAACTCATGTACATGTGTTAATATTTCAAAAAATATCAAATTAAATGCAAAAAAGCGTTTAACCTCTCCAAGGATCCAACTGACCCGCCTCCATACTTGAAGAATTGGGGTAGGGACTAGAATGCAAACTCCAAATATGGAGTTTTGAATAATTATTTGGAGACTTCTCCAAATCACTATTCACTTGTTTTAATTACATTTTGTGTTCCAAAATTTCCCTTTTTTTTTATTAATTAGTTTTACATCATTTGTGTTATTAATCATTTTTATTTTCTTTAAATTAATAATAAAAACATGAATTTTTTATATACATTTTAATAATAGTTATAATTTATATTTAATTATTAAATTGAATGTATGTTTTTAGTTTAGATGATAAATTAATAAATTAGAAAACTTAAAAATGAATAATAATTAACTTAAAAGAAAATTAAAATTAATAAAATATTGGTGTCGACTCTCGCAAGAGTTTCTTATATTTATTTTCACGTAATATGTTTCTAATATTTTTATTCCCTTATATTTCTTAGATAAGAGAATAACAAAAATTATATTTTTAAATTATTTAATTAATGTCTCCTAATTTGCATGTTAATTTTATTCTTTTAAATTTCGACATCATGTTACCCCCATTTAATTTTCAACCCATGTTCAACGATTTTTTGGAATTTTTTTAAGAAAAAAAAATGAAGATTAAAGGACTGACCCGACCCAGACCCGATAAAGCCCCATCCCATTATCACAGACCCGTTAATGATCCGACACGTTCCGACCCGACCCTTACCCAGCCAGACCCACCTATTTGCCACCCGTAGGCAAAATATATCAAATGACTATAGTTACGGTCCCATCAACAATGTCGTATTACGAACAAATATTGCGTTGCAGTCACACATATTTAATTATTATACTAGTAAAAGATAGATTTTTTCAATTGCATAATTATTTATTTTGCTATTACTTTCATATGGTCTACGGGTCTATGTATCTAAAAAGCGATTCATAGTTTAATAGACAAAAAAAATTATTGTGACTATAATTTGATAAAATATCAGTATTAAAAACACTATAAATGTGGAAAAACTAGACTTGATAAGTTATTAAAAATATTAAAAAGTATAACTGGTTGTAGCTAATGAAACAGAAAATTTAGGACGGAAAATATTGTCTTTGTTCAAGAACAATAACATTTTTAAATCCACTAATAATAATGTTTTGTAAACAAAAAAACAAAACAAAAGACGAATGTAAGATATTACACGTATCGCAAATTATCAAAAATAATTGAACAAATTATATGGAAAATATATTTTCACACTAAATTAATATAGCGTGAATCAGGACATACTTATCAAAAAAAAAAAAAAAAAAAAAATCAGGTCATACTAGGTGTGAAAGTCTCAACTACCTAATCTTGAGAGAAATAAATAAATTCACCTGCATCACCTTGTGTGTTAATAATTAATGCATCTTCCATATATTTATATTAATTTTTTTTCTTTCTATATTATCCTTGATATACCAAATATTCAATTAATGACATGACAAGTTACACGTTAGAATAAAGTCAAACTAAGACAAAAATCTGCTCTTATTCGACATAGACCAAGATTTGCTCTTATTCGACATATAGCAGACTGAACCTATTCGACATACACCAGACTGAACCTGTTCGACATACACCAGACTAGATCTGTTCGAAATACACCAAAATGGACCTATTCGACTTACACCAAAATTGATATACATATACTTGATCTCCAAATTGTCTTGAAAACATGTCACTCGACATCCAAACATGGTTATTCGACATGCTAACCATACATATCGATACATATGGGCATTATTTCAACATAACCACTAAATATCCGACCCGACCCGACCCGACCCGACCCGAAAGACCCGACCGATCCGAAAGATTCGATTTCTCCTCCTATAAATACTCCTCATTTGTTACATTTGAAGGTAGATTCTGCTCGACTTAACTACTACTTTTCTGCTATATTCTGCTATGCTTTGAATTGATCTGACTTAGGCATCGGAGGGTCAGCGTCTGGTCAACCACCGGCACAACCTGACGAGTTTCTTTGAGCACAGGGTTAGGAACCTTGAAGTGGAGTCCAGCTCGATCTGACCGAATTAGGATTCCATACCGTGGAGCGAAAAAACATCATTAAGTGGCACATTGAATGTGGACCAGACACTTAGACGAAAATTCCCTTCATCAGATATCAGATTCAAAGATTGAAGAATTGAAAAATGAGAATTTACCTGTGACAAAATCAATTGAAGATGATGAATTGAAGGATTCATTTGCGACTTGAAGACTTGAGTTTTTCCCCAAATGAGATTTTCAAATTAGGTTTTCTGAACAAAGAAAAGAAGACCGTTAATAAGTCGCATTTTTACTTATATGCTTTATTTAATTTTTTTTTGGTTATTTTGTTTCTTAGTCGGTTATATTATGTATATATATATTGGTTTCTTTATTAAAGTTGATACACACAGAATAATTTCATATACTTGTAAATTTCTTTTCACTCTGTACAATTTTCTCCAATAATCAATAATACAAATTTGATTTTCCTTTTCAATTCTCTGTTCATATTCATACGCTTCCATGATTTAACATCAGACCAGACACTTAGACGAAAATTACCTTCATCAACCCTTAACATTTAAAGGTACTAAATAGTAAATATGTAGTTTTTAACTCCTCCAATTCTTCCATTACTTTCATTAATAAAATGTGTCTTTTGTTGAAAATAACAGTTAATAATTCTTATAAAAAAAATGGCAATTGGCACCTGTAATTTTTATTAATTATCAGACGATTAATTGATGAAGAATTAATAATCACCGAAAGAAGATCAATTAGCAACTGCGATTCTTTAATAAATCACAATAAAAGTCCATGTTCTTGAGTCTGAGACATTTAAAACTTTGAGATATAAAGTTTGATGGTAACACTAAAGAAGTGAGATTAACCAGCTCGAAAATCGATGACCATATTACCCCTGATAAGGACTTATTGTCAAGTGAAATTTCAGTCACCAAAGCAGTTTGTTTTTATCTTTCTTTGGTACAACCAAACAAGTTTCTTTATCACAAGTAACTACATATAATTGGAAAGGGGTCACGTGGATGGTATGGAATGAGATAAGAAAATCAAGAAAATGGTTAGAAACTGAAGGGAAATGAGTTCTGATTGTCTGGCCATTTTACTAATGCTGGAAGGGGTAGAAGAGTCTTTTTACAGAGGGAGACAAACTTCTATTATTGCCAATGGGTGTCCATCCTTCCTTGGTGCATACAAACAATAGCAGACGAGAAATTCATCACATAAACGAGATCAAGTAAATAAATTCAAATAATAGTTAGCAATTGACGATTCTTCCGGTGATTAATTAATTCTTTTTAATCAATTTTTTTAATAATTAATAAAAATTGCAGTTAGCAACTGCGATTTTTGATAATTCTTAATTCTTTTAATTTTACAGAATCTAAAAAATAATCAAAAATCGCAAGTGTCTACTAGGATTTTCAATAAAAATCATAGTTGCTAAATGTGATTTTTGATGAAAGGCACATTCAGGAAAATAATTTGAAGTTGAAGATATTTTGAAAAATATTTTCGTATGCGTGTGAAAGCCATTTTGAAAAAAAAATCAATCTTTTTAAATTTTAACTACAACATAATTTTGATATATCAAGCAAAATGTCTTTATGACAGCCCCGTAAGTTGATTTTGTTTTGGTGGGTGAGGAATTATGATTTGTTTTGATTTAATTTCCTATATATTAGTAAAGTAAATAGGGCTGAAAGATTAGCAATATTGTCTTAATCAATCACCATCTAATTGAGTTTTCCCTTAACCAATTATAGGAGAATTAATTTTATCAAAATAGATTTTGACAATAATTGATTATAGTAAAAATTAATTATATAATAATTGTTTTTTTATAATAGTTTTTAAAAAAGTAATACTTTATGAGCTTTTTAAATAAGTTGATTTTTAGCTTTTTGAGACGCCAAAAATGATTATGATATTGGGGGCCAAACAAATACTGTAAAAATCACAATAAAGTTGTAGAAGTGCTCTCATATATGGACCAAACTCACCCTAGTCAAATTTGGATTTGGAAATTTTGGGGCAACTCCTTGTGAATTTATTTGTCCTTAGTTAAATGTTGGGCTTCATTTTTACCGACACGCAATATCCAAGTTCGGGTTGTTGTGTTGTGCCCTTACCTACATCTAAGGGCGGATCCAGAAATAATTGGCAATGGGAGCTAAAGTAAATACGAAAAAAAATTCAATCAAACAATTAAACTTAAATTTATTCATGTTAAAATATATGAAGCGATACAAAAAAGAGGATATGTGAAATATCCGAAATATCTGAAATATATGAACAAGTCTGTGAAAATATGTGAAATCAATGAAATTCCAGGTGAAATTGGTGAAAAGTATATGTGAAATATCCGAAAAGAATGTGTAGAACCTATGGAAATAGGATAACCAATAAAAAAAACAAGTTAAATAGTGTAAGAAACATTAAAGTTGTAAAAATATATGAAACCGACTAAAAAATTAATGAATATACTAATGAGTTAAGTAGATGAAAAATGGATTAATTTGTTTTATTTTATAACAAAATAAAATTAATTTTACTTTAATTTAAAAAAAAAATTACCCAAGAATTTTACTAGACTTTGTACATGCACTTTTCTAATGAAAAAAATTTGTCTACAATGCCAACTATTGAAATACGTGAAATCACTATTCAATTATTTTCACTAAACCAAACAATAAAGGAAAAAAAATACAACTAGTAGCCTAGAATTCTAGCTATATAAGGAAGTGGGGATAGAAGCATTTCTCTGCATCTCACAACTGAATAGCTAATTACCTAATTAATTAATTAATAGAATTAAGAATGGGATTAAAAGGAAAGTTGGTTGCTGCAATTGAGTTCAGGGCAGGAGGAGATGTGTTCCATCAACTCTTCGCTCAAAAACCACACCATGTTTCCACGACCACCCCTGAGAAAGTTCAGGGTTGTGATTTGCACGAGGGTGAATTTGGAAAAGTAGGTTCCCGAATCTGTTGGAGGTACACTCATGGTAAGTAGATCTGGTTTAAGTGTCTTTATATCTAGTTCTGATACCAATTTAATTTTCTTATGGTTATTATTCATGTGGATTCTATCTTGATCATAAATATTAGAAAATCTCGTTGTTTAAAATTAGTGTATATTGTATATGATATCAATTTGGATATGGTTGGAAGTACAGAGGGGAAAGAGAAGACCGCGAAGCAATTGATTCAATCCATAGACGAGGAGAAAAAGAGTATCGAGTTTAAGATGCTTGAAGGAGATTTGATGCTATTATATAAGGATTTTCTTATCACCCTTCATATTGATACGAAAGATGGCATTGATTTGGTTACATGGACCTTAGAGTACGAGACTCTCAACGACGATGTTGAACACCCAATTTCACTGCTGTCTTTCTTCATCGATATGACTAAAGATATCGAGAATCATCATCTTCAGAAAGCATGAATCGGTAAATTATTTGTTCATGAACACATTTTGATGCATTATTAATTGTTCTGATAATGTCTTCAAAAGTGGTCTGGATAATAACTGTTGGTGCGTGTATGTGTGTGAATAAGTTAGCTCGAGCTTTGGCTGTGTGATGGAGCTAGCAATGTTGATTTGAAGTACTTTTGTTGCTTTTGTTTTTATTTTCTGCTCAATGTACGCTTCTATTTAGTGGTATTAATTAACGCCTATTTAATGGTTTTAATTAGGGATGTCAATGGGTCGAATTTTGGTCGGATCACACTCGTTCAGATTCGGCTCCTTTTATATCATATCGGGTCATGTCGAATTTGGATCTTCTTCGAATTGTGCTGGATCTAGATTTTTTGAATCAAATGGATATTGGTCGGATGTGACTGGATATTGGATATTTTTTCGGATTCAATAAAATGTTCATTTAAAAATTTATATTAATATTTTTTCATAAAATAAGTTTATTAACTTTACAATTTTGTTTAATTTTAGCTCATATTTCAAACATCCTTTATTAATATTCATATTTTTTAGATGAAAATATTGGTTTAAATAAATTTATAAACGAGTTATAAATTACTATCCTTTTAAATTTGACAGTGCAATATTATTAATGGTATATATATATATATATATATATATATATATTAATATTCATATTTTTTAGATGAAAATATTGGTTTAAATAAATTTATGAACGAGTTATAAATTACTATCTTTTTAAATTTGACAGTGCAATATTATTAATGGTACTTATATATATATATATATATATATATATATATATATATATATATATATATATATATATATATATATATATATATATATATCATTCTTTTTTAATCGAATATGAATTTTTAACGGATCGAATCGACCTAAATTCATATTCGCTCTATGTGTCTTGGATTACGGATCATAATAATCGAATCAAGTCCATCGAATCTCTAATCGGATGATTATCCTAATAAATTGAACTGGATTCTAACGGATACGGATTACAATCCGGCCCATTGACAACCCTAGTTTTAATGGGCCATGCCAATTCATGATTCAAGATCTCGTATTACATGTCCATTCTTAATTTTTACGATGCACAATGAATCTTAACTTCCATTCAAACTATTTTTAGGGTAACATTTTCACTGTAATCGTCTAATCAATTCTCCTAAACCAAAGGCCATAAGGACCTTTTCCGTTCATAAAATGCACACATTGGTATTCATAAAATGCAAGTATAAAGATGAATTGTCTGAATGAATTTTCAAAATTCATATCTAGAAGTATTAATGCTATGTTCATATCATGTCACGATTAAATCATAAGGTAAGAAATATTAAATCTGAACCAATATTCATTAATGAGCTTAGAACAATACACATGAACATATCAATAACAATTTCACTAATCTCAATTAACTTTTTTAAATAAGGTCTTTCAATTGATCATTTTAACTTGCAATTTATAACCATAATTTCAATTTAGATACCAAAGCAATAATTGTTGAATTGAATATATAGGCACACTATCTATATGTACACACATGTACATATACATAATCAAATAAGAATATTTTTTTTCAGGATCAGTCCTAATCAGGACCAAATTAGTTTAGGACCAAGTTAAACAAAAAACGATCCAACTTAAACCAAGATCCGAACAAAGAACCGAGTCGGGTTTAAAACCAAATAACCCGAACCGGGTCGTATACCAAAACCGTATCACCCAAACCGAATCCCAACCAGTTCGGGTATGACCATATCCCCATGATCCGTACATGATCCAGTTTGACCGGATCGGAAATCTCAAAATTTGGGTCTGATCCAAAAGACCTAGAAATTCATCTTCTTGACCCGCAAATTTGCCGAAAACAATTGATAGGCCCAAGCACAAAAATAATTACCACCATCAAGTTCTTCAACGATCAAACACAAAACATGAAGAAACTGAAAATAAATTTGAGAGTGGGTTTGTGTATTATGCTTATATTGCCTTTTAAACAATTTCCAGATTATTCAAGTAATTTGCAGATGCTTAAAGCTTAAATAACTTATAAATTACTTATCCAAAAAATAATCTGGACACATGGTTAGAAAGCTATTTTCAAGACGATTCTAATCATATGCAGCAAGTTACATAATTCCAAATACTTAAATGGGAAATCGCATATTAGTTTTCAAAGAAAATAAATTTTTCAGAACAAATTACTTATCCAACAAATCTGAAAAAATTCAGGCAGTTACAATATCATGCGAGCATACTTCAATAAAAGTTTCAGGTCAATCGGACTAGAATAACATGCTCTGAAAATTACGAATTCCGTATAAACACATTTCCGTAAATTTTGAAAATCATATCATACTAGAATATCCATATAAAATCTGAATTTCAAGATTTAAAATCAAAAGAAGTTCCACCATAACATGTATATTATACCAATTTTACACATAAAGTAGAATCCAAGTCTCCATAGCAATATATATAAACAAACATACCCGAAGCATGCCTTAAAGACATATGTTCACATAGTTCAAGCCATATCAATGATTAAATCATAATATAGCTACTGTATGTAAAATCAATGTGCTGAATTCATCATGCATTGTGATTTACGGACATAAAAGAAAAACCTTAAATTCCATAATATTAACATAATTCTAAAATGTCTACTATTTTATTAAAGAATAGTTTTGATCACTGGCCAAGTTTCATCATATCGCTTTTATCAATTGATTGTATGATTTTGTTGGACCCAACAAATTGAACAAATCAAAGAAATATTCAAATTGTTCAAAAGATTAAAGTACCAAAGACCAGTAGTTGTTTAGGCAAAGACGTGTTTGAAATTGCATATAGTAGGATACATAAATATCAATAATGCCAAAAGAATAATCAATTTCAACCATTAGCAATAATAATCAACCTTAACATAAACCCTAAAACATGCTTTAAATTCATAATTTTTTTCAGATTTAAAGCATAATATTAATAAGGTTAAAGTTGTTTGTTAATTTGATCATACTAGAGAGAGGCTAAGGCTACTTCCTTCAACTTTGCATAAACTTTTGATGGCTTCCGTTTCATTTTCAGACACTGGAATGACGATCCGAACGGTCAAAATTAAGATCCTTGTGTGATGAACCTTCGGTTCAAATTTGAAAACGATCCAACGGTTTAGAAGGCCGGAATCATCGAAAAGTCGAAGCTGCTGCGTGCAAATCCGAAAATCTACCTCTAAAAGTATTTTCCTCTTTTCTCTTGTTTTGTGATATATTGTATATCATTGAAATCGAGTTATAGAGCAAACTCGTGCTGATAACGTGTTGTAAAATATTTATTTGGTTAAGTGATTATGTGTGAAGAGATTGATGAACAATTGTGATAATTGTAAAGAGAGATAACAGAGAGAAAAACAAACGTGTATAAAATTGGGGGATCTGTTTGGGGAGGGGGAAGATATCATTAAATAACAAATCTGTTACATGGGGAGTTACAAATCTCACAATATAAGGGGATGTGGGATAATGTATATCTATTACAAAATAAGCCCCTAGAACAATGTTTTTAAAACCGGACCGGAAAGCGAACCGATGAGCCTACTGGTTTAGTGGTTTTACTGATCGAACCGGACGAACCGCTGATCGGACCATTAAAACCAATCAATTAATCGGACCGGACCAGCTTCCTGTTCGCGGTCGAACCGGTCGGACCGGCTGATCCAGTCCGGTTTTAACAACACTGCCCTAGACTATACAAATATTAAATAGGAATACCAACTAATATATATTATTTACAACAATTATATAATAATTGTATTTTATAATAGTTTTTGAAAAAGTAATACTTTATGAGCTTTTTAAATAAAGGCGAATTCAGAAATAATTGGCAGTGGGAGCTAAAGTAAATACGAAAAAAATTCAATCAAACAATTAAACTTAAATTTATATATGTTAAAATATATGAAGCGATACAAAAAAGAGGATATGGAGTTTGGCAAAAAATGACCCCTGTAATTTACTTTAATTATATATGATACCCTGTTATAACGAGAAAATAGTATTATAAAGAAAATAAAAGATTGTATTCTTTTATATGGTTCAAAACATGGTCTTGTTGAGTACCATAAAATATGTAGTGGGTTTTTATATTGGGTTGGCTGTCATAAATTTGGTTAGTCCTCTTACTTTTTAATTTTTCAAATATTATTAATGATAATTAACAAATATAACACATGTTTTTCTATATTTTCAAATATTTAGCTAGTGTACATCCAATGTTTATACATGGCAAAATTTTATTTTTGCCCCTCTAAAGTGCAGCTTTATTTATTGTAGTATCTCGACAATAAGTCCTTTATTCTGTCAACGTCATCAATTTCAATTCTTATCGTCGAAATTTTTATTTATCGCTTAAAAATCATCAAACCCAAACAATTTATTTAAGCCAAAAATATTATGTGTCGAGTGACATCTAAAAAATCTAAATTTCAGATTCTGACTACAAAATCTGCAAGTACAAGTCACTCGATGGGTATAACTTCAAATTTTGATGAGAAACGGTTAAACTTTCCCTCTAGAAATCGAAGTAGCCTTTTTTATTTATAAAGAGATAAATAAGTCAAAATATATTGATGATTTCTGGCAAAATAAAAATTAACTTTTCGGTCAAACAAGACATATATTGATGATTTCTGGTGATAAGGACTGAAATTGATGACGATGACACAATAAATGACTTATATTATCGAGGTACCACAATAAATGACTACTTTTAAAATGCTGTCACTTTAAATGGTCAAAAATTAAATTTTGCCGTTTATATTTATTTGTACTCTATCATTTAGTTTTCTATTTCAAATATATAATTAGCCAGTTTACATCCCATGTTTAGTTAGTTCCCATTGTTATAATTATTTGTACTCTATGTAGGGCTGAAAATCAAACCAAGCTACTCGATACTTGGCTCGAGTTCGTTCGATAAAAGCTCGTTTGAGCTCGGTTCGTCAAATAAATCAAACAAGCTTGAACAAGATTTCTCGTTCGATAACTTTTAAAGCTCGGCTCGAGCTCGACTCGATAAGCTAAAAATTGAAAAAACACATGTAAAATATCAAGCTACTCAATACTCGGCTCGAGCTCGTTTGATAAAAGCTCGTTTGAGCTCGGTTCGTTAAGAAATCAAACCAAGCTCAAACACAAAATTCCAAGCTCGATAAAATTCAAACCAAGCTTGAATAACGTGTCGTTCGATACTACTCGGCTCGTTTACACCCCTAACTCTAGGATTTAGTCTTTACCTTTTATACTCTGATGTATATATGTAATTTGTAATATGTCTATAAATCGATATATTATGTAAGTTTGATTTTGAATATTAGGCTTTTATGCATAAATATATTTTAAAATATATTAATCTTTTAGTTTGTTGTATTTTTAACTTACATTTTTAAAATTTTATAAAGAAATATAATTATATTATATTTATATGAGCTTACAAATTAGTATCACATTACCGTTATGATATAAGTTAGATAATTATTATATGATTTAATTTAAAGATAATTTAAGAATAGTATATATGAAATCAATTTAGGATAATGATTAAATTTTATACATATTACATATGCTTTAAATTTAAATATATTTATTTATATCATTATGACGTCATCCGGTTTGACCAATGGTCCGATCGGTTCGACTAGTAATACCAGTGACAAGTCAGCTCATCGGTTCACTGTCCGATCCGATTCTAAAAACATTGCTGCAAATGTGATAGATCAGATCATCGCACTTAATTTAATTTTCTCTGTCCACAATAAAAGTATGAAAAGTTGTTAATTTTTTGTATGTGAACTAAAGTACCCTTATTTAAGTTATAAATTGATATATAATTTAATGGTAAACATGTAAAATTAATTGAAAAGGTATAATTTGATAGAGGGAAAAACACTTTTGGTCCCAAACTTTACCCCAGAAAACACATTTGGTACCATGCTTTGCAGGAAAACAGATTTGGTACCATAATTTAGAGAGTCTTGACACATTTAGTCATTCCGTTAAATTTTGGACGGAAATTTCGCGTGTGACCGTCACGCGCGCGTCAAGTTCAATAAATCGAATTTTGAAAGAAAACTGACACCCAAATTATGATAGATTTTGTGAGGTTAGTTTTATTTTCATACTAAATATTATCATAAATAAAAGTAAAGAAGAGTCAGAGTGAGTTCAATTATATGATGGAAAACAAAGAAAGGGCAGGAGCTTTTGAGGTTAGTCCTCTTATATGGCAAACAAAATGATGTCCATTGCAAGAAAATGCTTCTTATCTTCCCATCATCTTTACCAATCTTCACTTTTTATTACAACTTACCCTTTCATCAATCATTTTTACTGCATGCTAAAAGTTGTGACACATACTCACCTCATTTACGTTTTGTCATTTGTCTCACCCTCTAATTTTATGGTTTCCAAGTGGAATTTTCATTCATCAGATGACAATACATGGTGGTATCTGAGAAGAATGATTGGTAGGCCATCTTAGTCCACCTTTCATCTCTATCTTAATTTGTTTTTATTATAAAAAAGATAAATTAGGTTAGTAAATATATTTTGTTTGAAATGAATCGAATCGATTTAGGTTGACCTATTACACCAAAGTCCGCGCGCCTTATTTTTTTTTTTTTTGGAGTGTGGTTTGTTAATTTGTTCAACCAATTGTTTTTTTTTTTTTTTTTTTTTTTTTTTTTTTATCCAATCAAATACAGTTTGACACTCTTAACAAAGTTTATATTTTTAATTTATTGCAACAACAAAAAAGACTTGAGTTGGGTTTTTGAATCCCAAGCTAGGCTATAGCACAATTTATTACTGCTAATCACTACAACATTTTATTTTATGTTTTTTCCGTCACTTTATTCCCGGCGCATTTCAACCGCCGGGTACAATAGTGATTCCCGGCGCTTTTTGTCCTATACTCAACAGTTTTAAAGCGCCGGGTTTAGACTCACATAATACACCCGGCGCTTTATAATTGTCCCAGCACTATTAAGCGGGTCTTTTTTAATTTTTTATAATTTCTTATTGGGAGAAAAATCGGATTTCAAAAAAATAACTTAACCCTAAACATTTTCTCTCTTACGGGTTCAAGCAAAATTTCCCAAATCTCTCTCTCTCAATACCTCAAATTTTTCATCAACTTTCCTATCAGAATTCCATGCGGAACTCAATCGATTGAAGCTTCACTTGGTACAACTTCTGATTCCAGGTAAAATTTCATTTAATTTGAAGTTCATCGCTGTGGATTGATGATTTAGGGTTTAATTAGGTAAAATTTCATTTAATTTCATCGGGTGCTGGTCAAGAAGATTACTTGGCACCTGGCACGACATATGGCTTAGCAGCTGAAGGAAGATTGTTCCAACTCCCGATGCTCGACCAATAGATCAGCAGAGCTTGATGATTGACATGTCAGCTGGTCGACAAATGGCTAGAATGTGGCCTTTAACACTTTGCTCGGTAAGCTAGCTAATTGTATTAGACTATAAGACAAGATGTGCAGATCAAATGACCTAGCTCGGTTCCTTGTTTTGTACGAGCCTTTGAGGCAATTTTGAGTTCTTTGTAATATGTTTGATGCAAATCAATTGAATTTCACATAACTGTATACAAACTTTATTTCCACCAAAGTACAATTTAATTTATTAGTCTAATTTTGATTTGGTTATTTGGTATCAAAATTGAACTTGTTTTAGGTTCACCATAGAGTTCTGATAAAAAAAAACTGATATAGAAGAATGCCCAAGGGATTAGCTAACCGAACTTGGAGAAGAGGAGACAAATGATAATTGCTTGGATACTTTTAGTGGACTTGAGGAAGTGGATTCCTGTGGTTATTAGGGAAGAAAGCGTGCCATGATTAATTGGAATATAAGTGTAAATTGAGGACTTTGATATGCAGCTTATTAGTTCTTTTAATGACTTATGTTTTGTGGTTTAATTTACTTTTTATTGTTGTAGAAATTAAAGTGGGAGCTCGGTGACATGGGTAGCTTTAACGGCTCGTTCTTGAACTCCATGCCAATCCACCATGATCAATCTGGAAGTAGACTTCTCAAGGGGAAATCCGGTTGACATCTCAAGTGGATACGTAATAACTTTAGGCACAAGTTTAAAGATTTTTGTAAGGTTTCCAGAACTTTGTGAAATTTGTTATATGGATAATTTCTACTTTGTAAAATGATTCATAGCCTCAATTCCTCTGTTGTTAAGATAGAGCTATGTAAAATTTATTTGTCCCATTTTTGGGTTCACAATTCCTGCATGACATCATGTGTAGTTTTGACTTTTTTTTTACATTTTCTGATCTTCTTTTGCTGCTGCAGGTCCAGATTACAGCTCAAGCAGAGTCCCAGATCCCTTTCGGGACAAGTATAGCATCATATCCTATGGCTTTACATCGAGAGTAAAAAATTTCCAATGGAACTTACCGGAATTCTTCGGGTTACTGGAGTTAAATTTGTCTCATTGATCTATGTGCATGCCTGAAATAGCTAATGAACTTTTTTAATTTTCCCATCATAGTTTGGGCTCTTAAGCATATGTGATAGACATGGTGGATCTGATGCATCTACTTCTGTTAGTCTTGAATTGTAATTCTGTTCTTCTAATCTAGTTGAATCGATGATGCTTTTATTGCTTTATAAGTGATAATCATGGCTTTACTTTGCTGTCTTCTATGAATTGAACACAGTTAAAATGCTCTTTATTTGATGATCTAACATTCTAACTTGTTATTGAATTGGCGCTATAAATTCCTCTTGAATTTCAACTTTTAGTATATGAAAAATTATTACAATATTCTTGATTTTCTTTATATGTTCTTAACATAGAATTCATTTTCAGCTTGCTTAGATGGCAACATTGGCAGATTATTCATTTTGTGCCAGTGAAGTTTGTCTCATGAATTTGTTCAATAAATTTTATCTATATACTTGATGTTGGGTTCAAATTATATATATTTGTTTAGTGAACAAAAGGGTGGTTATCTCAAATTCCCAGCTGATGATGAAATTGTACAATAATTGTACGATATTTCGTTGAATTGAATAAGTCTTCATGGAACTTACATTAGCTTCAAGAAATTGAGGTAATTACTTTGCCATTTTGTCACCTCTGCTGTAGAATCCATTATTAAGAACTTTAGTTGTCATGTCACTTTGGGCATTCATTTTCATATCACATTTAAATTATTACTTTAAGAGAATATACTGCTTACATGCTTTTGTTCCTCCGTGGGTAATTTCTTTTGCTCTCTGATGGATCAAAGAAAAAGCTTGAAGAAGAACTTGATGGATTGTCTAACTTGTATCGTTTGGATCATAATATGGCTGACCTCAAACAGGTATATATATATATGTGCCTTACTTCAGGTTCTTTAATTGAGAAATCAAGAACCTTCTTTTTTAAGTCTTCTATGAGAACTGATGGTTATCTGCTAAATTCTTCGAAATTAAACTCTTTGTCTCTCCACCTTATTATTAAACATTAAAATTTTGGTCTTTTTTTTTTTTTTTCAGAGTTGCTGTTCGATTTGGTGTTTGAACTTTCAAACTTTCAAGAATACAATGAATTTTTTGGGTGGTTTTTATATTCATTTTTAGAGTATTTCTAACACATAACTTTTTTATTTTTCAGGAAACTGTTATCAAACAAGAAAGTGTAACGAATGGTTGGAGCGTTAAAACGCGGAATATTTAAAGTTTTAGTTTGATGTAAATTTGAAGTTCTAGTTTGGTATCAAACATATGTTTGTAAATTATTTATATTTGGTTGATGAAAATTGTTAGTGCATTGTATATTTTGTATGATTTTGGAAGAGATGTTTGTTATAATTGTATTTGTTCAAAGATTATTTAAGTATTTATTAAATTTACGATTTGGGTTATAGGCAACAATAAATAAGAACATTTGATATATATCAACAATTCAAAATTATTAAAAAAAAAAAATGGTGCTCATTCCCGGCGCTTTTCAAGCGTCGGGAATGGGTCATAAAGCACCGGGAATTGTTATTCCCGGCGCGTAGAAAGCGCCGGGAAACTTATTCCCGGAGGTTTTTTTATTCCCGTCGTCCCTTTTATCCGGCGGCTGTGGGGCGCTTTTAAATGCGTCAGGAATGTATTCTCCGCGCTTTTTTTGCTATTCCCGGCGCTTTTTGCGCGCCGGGAAAGACCTAAATGTTGTAGTGAATGATTTCTAATCATTTTCTTATATTTTTATCTCCTTACTTTATATCATAAGATTAAAAAAAACTGTGGTACCATATACTAGTTGCCGATAATTAAAATGAACGACCTACCACAAGCTAAATATAATCATGATATTCATATGTTTTGTTTAAGTCTCATGAGGCCAAAGTCTAATACGAAATGTGGTGAAACACAAACAAATTTCTTCAAACAGTTCTTATAATAAATTTTTTTAACAATCTTATTTACTAACACAATTTATTGAACTTGAAGTTCATGTAAACTCGAATTTTATGGAATCATTTTCTTAAAAAACATGTGAAATCGGTGGGAAATGATGAAATAGATGAATTTTTGTTAAACCGATAAAATAAATCCATGAAATCGTTGAAATAATATGAAATCAATGAAAATTCGGGGTGAAATTGGTGAAAAAATAGGTGAAACCCGTAAGAAAATGCCCCTTAAATTGATAAATAAATGTGAAATCGATGAAAATTCATGTGAAATTCGTGGAGAAAAAAAAAAGATGAAACCGGTGAAACGACGACATCAGTGAAAAAATTGTGAAATAGGTGAAAAATGAATAGAGTCGGTGAAAACACGTAAGATCAATAAAATTTCAGGTGAAATTGGCAAAAAAAATGTGAAATTAGTTAAAAGAATGTGCAGAACCATTGAAAATAGGATATAATCGATAAAAAAAAAAATAGGTGAAACGATAAAAGGAAACATTAAACTGGTAAAAATGAATATTGAAACCGCCTAAAAAATGGATTTAAGTCTTTAAACGAATGAGAATTAATGATTACAACCAAACAATAAAGAAAAAGAAAAATACAACTAGCTTAAAAAAAAAAAAAATAGCCTCGGATTCTAGCTATATAAGGAAGCGGAGATAGAAGCATTTCTCTGCATCTCACAACTGATCAATAGCTAATTAATTAATTAATTAATAGAATATTAATTAAGAATGGGGTTAACTGGAAAGTTGGTAGCTGCAATAGAGTTCAGGGCAGGAGGAGATGTGTTCCATCAACTCTTCACTCACAAACCACACCATGTTTCCACCACCACCCCTGAGAAAGTTCAGGGTTGTGATTTGCACGAGGGTGAATTTGGAAAAGTAGGTTCCCGAATCTGTTGGAGGTACACTCATGGTAAGTAGATCTGGTTTAAGTGTCTTTATATCTAGTTCTGATACCAATTTAATTTTCTTATGGTTATTATTCATGTGGATTCTATCTTGATCATAAATATTAGAAAATCTCGTTGTTTAAAATTAGTGTATATTGTATATGATATCAATTTGGATATGGTTGGAAGTACAGAGGGGAAAGAGAAGACCGCGAAGCAATTGATTCAATCCATAGACGAGGAGAAAAAGAGTATCGAGTTTAAGATGCTTGAAGGAGATTTGATGCTATTATATAAGGATTTTCTTATCACCCTTCATATTGATACGAAAGATGGCATTGATTTGGTTACATGGACCTTAGAGTACGAGACTTTCAACGATGATGTTGAACACCCAATTTCACTGCTGTCTTTCTTCATCGATATGACTAAAGATATCGAGAATCATCATCTTCAGAAAGCATGAATCGGTAAGGGTATGTTTGGTTCATGGAAAACAGTGTGTAAAACAAGTGAAAATGATGTGTAAAATACTTTACCTGTTTGGCTGCCACATATTTTAGTGAGAAAAACATTTTACTGGAAAAGCTGAGAAAAAAATTTATACTAAAAAAAGGGAAAACCAATTTCTCCCAAAAATTCGAGGAAAATGTGGGAAAACTAATTAAAACACATCGCGCGTCTCCTCTCTCCCCTTCTCTCGGTTTCTCCCTCACTTCTTCAACTCTGAATCTCCATTTCCTCTCTCATCTCTCTCACGCTCTCATGTCTTCTCTTTCGTCCATGGCGTTCGACTTGACTTCTCTTCATTACCTTTTCTCTCGATTCAATTACGGTAAGTAATTTATTTTGTTAATTTATCACACACGATGCCTGGAGATTAGGTTTTCTGATTTGTTCGTAATTATTAGATAAAGAATCAGAAATTGATGAAGAAGAAAGGAAATTGAAAGAAGAAAATCCCCAAATTGAAAGAATCAATCCCGGGCGGAAGAGTAATTTACAGGGATTGCTTCTTTCAATTTGGGAATTTTCTTCTTTCAATTTCCTTCTTCATCAATTTCTGATTCTTTATCTAATAGTAATCTTGCTTCGATTCTGGGGTTTCGTAATTTCATTTTGATTTTTATTGAGAAACAAAGAACAAATAGGGGATATTTTGATTTGTGTTATGTGTATTTTGGATTGTTGAAGCATCAAACCTGTGTTTGAATTTCCAATTTAGAAAATGGTTGTATTCTGCTTTTTGAAATTAGGGATTCATATAATTTGAGATTAAATTGACTATTTCCCACTTAAGAAAGGGTTTAAGTGACTGTTGTGTTATGTCCCTACTTGCTGAATTTCAGATGTTAATAAAACCTTCATTATGATTTTATTCCATCACATGTTGCTAAGTTTAGTAATTTCGAGTTGCTCGATTTTTGGATAATTTTCACAAAGGTAGAGATGCAATTTGTTAGACCTTCACCTTCAACATGTTTATGGTTCCATTCTTCAACAAGTTTATGGTTCCATTTTTCAGCAGGTGGAGAAATGATTGATTGTAGAAATACAACCATGAAGAAGATCATGATGTAGTAAAACTATGGTATGTTTTAAGTTAGTATTCATGAGCCTACATATTTATGGAACTTCGTCTGTTTTTTAATGTAATTTCACCATACCATATTAGGTTTGTCTTGTCTGCGTCAATTTGACGTTTCATTGAGGATTAATAATCATTAACAGCAAAATGTTTTGCATAAGTTGCTTTCCGAACCTACAATGTCAATGGTTTTGATCTATTCGATTATGTGATGCTTTCGATATAGCTTAGCACTTACCATATGTTTAGTTTGAGTTCGAGAGTTGCACTGTGAGTGTGAACACAATAGGTCAAGGTTATAACATAGAGATTATAATGCAATTTATGTATGTGTTGAACAGCACTCTATTCATGGTACTATGGTTAACTGCAAATTAATAAGGCTCAATGGTCCAAATGGGTGAGATAATATAATCGAAATATTGCTTAGATATTATGCATTATATATTAGGTGGTTTTCCGCGACTAGTGAGCTTATATTCCGTTCCTTGTGTTAAGTGACCCTATCATCCGCACTTGATACGTAAACATCTATTGATTGTTGAAATAAGACTTCTATTTCAAATTTTGTTGGCCAAATGTTGATTATTTTCATGCTGATGTTTCATAGAGAAACCAACTAAGCACTTTAAACATACATTAATGTGGTCTTCTCCATATGTCCTTATTTTTTCATCTTCTGTTTTTAACTGTAGAACCAATAATGTTGATTAGATGGCTTCTTCTTTTCTTTTATGTTTTTGTAGGTTTGGTATAAATGTTTGAATGAAAGACTATAATGGTTGATATGGTAAGTAAAGAACTTACATTGTTGAGAGGTGGGATGGGCAATATTGTTGCTGCAATGGAACAAAGCTATACAGTAGACTAATTACACGAGCAGATTGCCGGACTGGGTACCAAAGCCTTACTTCAAATCATAAATCCATCTAGGCATTCCACAAATGTCCAACGGAGAAAATAAAGTTTGGTTGTTTGTAAAATTTGGTCCAACTTGTTTGAATAGAATTAATTTGAAATTCAAAAGAATTGTAGTAGCTTGATTTTAGACAACAAGAACTGATGTGATGAACCTTTTTTTTTTTCAGAACTATCATAGTTCCTTGTCCAAAAACTATTATAACTTACTTTGCTATTAGATTTCCTCTCTTTCGGTATTGTGTATGGAATGCATATTGAGATTTATGATTAGATTGGTTGAGATAATGCTATTTTATTTCATATGATCTTTTTTAGCTATATGATTCATTTTAAATAAGATTATAATTTGTGTAAAATGTATATTATAACATTTAGACATGAAAAAAATATATAAAATATGTATCATGATTCACTTTTGGTGTTTCTTATTTGGTTTTCCTCGTTCTTTTCTTCAAAACCAAACAAAGCCAAGGAAAATAGTTTACATGAAACTTATTTTACAGACTATTTTACTTAGCAGCCAAACAAGTTTGAGAAATCAGATTTTCCTTAACTTTACTTTTCACTGTTTTTCATTTTCCACACTTCTCCAAATCCTCAAACCAAACATAGCCTAAATTATTTGTTCATGAACACATTTTGATGCATTATTAATTGTTCTGATAATGTCTTCAAAAGTGGTCTGGATAATAACTGTTGGTGCGTGTATGTGTGTGAATAAGTTAGCTCGAGCTTTGGCTGAGTGATGGAGCTAGCAATGTGGATTTGAAGTACTTTTGTTGCTTTTGTTTTTATTTTCTGCTCAATGTACGCTTCTATTTAGTGGTTTTAATTATGGCCTATTTAATGGTTTTAATTAGGGATGTCAATGGGTCGGATTTTGGTCGGATCACGCTTGTCCAGATCCGGTTCCATTTATATCATATCGGGTCATATCGAATTTGGGTCTTTTTCGAATTGTGCTCGGATCTAGATTTTTTGAATCAAATGGATATTGGTCGGATTTGACTGGATATTGGATATTTTTTCGGATTCAATAAAATGTTCATTTAAAAAATTATATTAATATTTTTTTATAAAATAAGTTTATTAACTTTACAGTTTTGTTTAATTTTAGCTCATATTTCAAACATCCTTTATTAATATTCATATTTTTTAGATGAAAATATTGGTTTAAATAAATTTATAAACGAGTTATAAATTACTTTCTTAAATTGACAGTAAAATATTATTAATAGTACTTACTTTTATAAAATATTATATATATATATATATATATATATCATTCTTTTTTAATCGTATATGAATTTTTAACGGATCGAATCGACCTAAATTCATATTCGCTCTATGTGTCTCGGATTACGGATCATAATAATCGAATCAAGTCCATCGAATCTCTAATCGGATGATTATCCTAATAAATTGAACTGGATTCTAGCGGATACGGATTGCAATCCGGCCCATTGACAACCCTAGTTTTAATGGGCCATGCCAATTCGTGATTCAAGATCTCGTATTACATGTCCATTCTTAACTTTTACGATGCACAATGAATCTTAACTTCCATTCAAACTATTTTTAGGGTAACATTTTCACTGTAATCGTCTAATCAATTCTCCTAAACCAAAGGCCATAAGGACCTAAAAAATGACCATAGTCCAAGCTACATATATGCAGTAGAATATGCCAAACTTCAGCGCAAAACAAAATTGGGCTACAGCTAAAATATTTTCAGTATAAAATATGGGCAACTAGGGTTGTCAACGGGGCGGATTTCAATTCGAATCCGATCCAATTTATTGAAATTTTAATTCGATTAGAAATTTAATGGAAATAATTCTATTATAAATATTTGATTCTAAGCAAATATGGATCTATGTCGATCTGACCAGTAAGAGATTCAATAAATTATATATACATAATATTTTATTAAAATAAGTAACATTAATAATATTTTATCATTAGTTTACGATGATAGTAGTTAATATTTCATTTTTACATATTTCATGTAAAAACATGAACAATAGTTAAAAGAGTTAGAACTTTGAACATGTTATCTAATTAAATAAAACCATAAATTTAGCAAATTTGTTTCAGGAAAAAATACTTGTGTAAATTTGAAAGTGAAGATTCATTAGATCCGGTACCCGACCGAATCCGAACAAGATTCGTTGAACTCGAGAAATGTAGATCCGAATGGAATTCGCATATAATCCGAATACAATCCGACCCAACATAGATGGACGCTAACCCGAATCGAGTAAATCAAATCTTAACTAAATAAATGGACAGATCACTTTGTTTACACAAAAATCAATTGGACACTCACTAAAGATTTACTCTACAACTGAAATATTAAAACACAAGTAGTGCTAATGGATCTGGTCCATAAGCAGCTTGTACCCTGTGGCCGGGCCTTAGGTGTAACTGTAAGGGCCCAGTTCCTTTTTCTGTCTCTTCTAAGAAAAATTCTGGCCGGGCCTTAGGTGTAACTGTAAGGGCCCAGTTCCTTTTTCTGTCTCTTCTAAGAAAAATTCTTACCCAGATTGGGTTTGGCCGAACCCAAACTAATTACATGGCAAGTGTAATACACTTGCTTTGGGATTGGATATAACTTTCAGGAAAGTGACCAATCACAAAGCAAGTGCAATACACTTGCTTGGTGGTTGGATGGGTTTGGCCAAGCCAGGTTTGGACAAGAATTTTTCCTCATGTAAATACTAGTAATAAATACTTTGCAAATTCACAAAATTTCAATGATCTACCATATCTTTTCTCTTTTAACACGTAGAAATAAATCAGACACAAAGAAGATGATTGCTTACTTTTTTTTTTTGATAACTCAGGTGTCCAAGCTCACACTAGACTAATCCTGGACCCTCAGAACCCTTGTCCTAGAACCTTGAAGGATGTAAATCGCAGGATGTGCCTCCACCAAGCCTCGGAATCCCACCATACTGTTGTACACTCTGCGCACAAATAAGTCTTCACCACAAATCGTAAAAGATGATTGCTTACTTGAACATAACTTACTTAGGCATAGTTGAGTCATCAATGGATCAACATTTGGGATAAAATCATAAAAGGCACACTTGTCGCACTCATCCAACACCATTGGGGTAGGCAGTGGCGAAGCTACGTATATTTGAGGGGTGTCCAATGACCCCACTCAAATTAATTTTTTTGTTGTATCATTAATAGAAACTATTGAAGTTAGATGTAATTTTGTATAAACAAATAATAGTAATAGAGATTTTGTATCAAAATGACCCAGTGAAAAAATGTAAAAACTACATAGTGGACCCTCAACTCAACATTTTAATGGAGTATAATGATCACTAATTATTAACGAGATATTATTTTGTGTAGTGTTACAATCATATTATTTCAATAATAATAATAAAAAAATAGTTTATCATATAGAGAGATTATTTCGTGACTATACGAATAGCGTAGTGTAAGAGATTTATTCCAATTAGTTTTTGCATATAGAGCGAAATATTAGAGTCAACTTCTCTCCCTAAATTTAGGGGTGTGTTATGCAAAAAATATTTTCCCATCATACGGGGCAAAATAATTATTTGACAATTCTTCTCAATTCCAGTGAACTATATTTAGTCTTATATTAATATAACTATTTGACAACAATTCTTCTAGAGCATCTATATATTCCCTAAGCATTAATTAAAGTCACTAATCATAAAAGAAAATAAAAATATCATTATTACTTTTTTATATATAAAAATAAAAATATCATAATTTGGTCAAGATTTATATATAGATTTTTTCTAGAGTAGAATTATCAATTTTGGTATATAAACCGAAAACTAGAGTAATGACATTTGTTATACTCTGATTTTTTTTTTTTTTAATTTTACTTCGAATGAGAGAACGGATGATATTACTAAAATTTAGTAATATAAAAGACATTATTGTGCACCCAAAATTATTAGCCCTAGGCACAGTGGAATTTAATATTTTTAGGACCTCTTACGGAATCTTGCCAGGATACTACTCTACTTGTATATATATGAATATTAAATAAACGATAGTATAAACAGTTGCACGTTATACCTATCGCCTTGCAAATCCAAGTTGGCAGACGAAGTCAAGTTTCTCCCTCGGTTGATCGATCCTATGCCCTGCAGCAGCGCCCCACGTGTTGCGCCTCTATGGGTTGATACACCACAATTACACGAAAATAATATATCTTGATCGGCTAGAACACAAGATATATTAAGATCTAAGGTTAGGGAACAAGATTGGAACGAAGAACGAAATCGAAAAATTCTTCCTAAGGAAGAAGGTGTTTGGTCGATTTCTACTTGGGAGAGGAGAGGGAGAGTTTTTCTTGACTTAACTTTTTGGCTCTCAAAAGTTGTGTATGAGATATGAGACCTAGTCTCTTATTTATAGTTATCTCATTAACCTAATCCTAGTACATGGGCCATGGCCCTTTTAATTAGAAGACTAAGTCTTCCTAATTAATTCATGGCCCAGTTAATTAATTTAATCAGGCTTTATTTAATCTCCCAATTAAATAGCCCAATTAATTAACTATTCTCCCAATTAATTAAATTAGACTCCAAGTCTATTTAATTATATCTTTCTATAATTAATTAAATCCAACTTAATTAATTAACTTACAAATTAAATTCCAATTTAATTTATAATCTTGATCCAAATCCAATTGGGTCGACCCAGTCACCAATCGACCCAGTCGATTTTTCAGACCCGGTCGACCCAATCGACCCAGTTGTTTCCTTTTCCTTTGCTTTCGCTTCATGTGTATTGTGTATGCCCCCATAGGTTCACCACATAATTGGCCGTGGGTTATAATTAAATATTTATTCAATTATTCAAGTATTAAATACTTTCTAAATCAGTCGAACACTCTGTCGACTGACCATTCCAAAATTAGCACCCCTGCCAATTTAAGAATTCTCCCACACTCCACGGTCGATGTCTGGCCACAAGCCCATGGAGCCCAATCACTGGTGAATTAATTCAGTGAACCTTTTATCATTTACAATTACCATATACGCCACAATCTCTCCATCAACCAATCTCCCAGTCGAGACTTAAGAGTATGGTCTTTCATCGGTTTCCCTTTTTCTTTTGTCTTGACCTTATGCATTCTGGTCTCGAAATAATTCTCTTTGACTTAATCTTTATGAGCTACTTACATAAAGCCGTCAGATACCTCGGCCGAGGATTTTACCAGAATTAATTTCTCACAGAAATCCATAGGAGAATTTCCCAACCTATCAAGTCGGGTCAACGGATCCTTTGTTGATGAAATGAATCTGCATACGAGTCCCTCTATACCCAACATGAGTCCACAGAGACCTTCTGGCGATCCCCAGTCAGTCGGAACTCATATCAAAGTATAGACGTTCTCGCACCAGATAAACCCTATCACCTCAAGTAGTTAGGGATCGTTCCTCGTATACTATCGTAAATTGGAATAACTTTAACCCCGATATGCGGCTACCGCTTCCATGGTGAGTTATTTCCTAATTGGGGTATTCAGTGCACTTGCCATCCCAGCAAGCCACCCACTTATGTGTATCGACTATCCCAGTCACGCTCGTGGACCCCAGCGTTCTCCAGTTCATCGGAGTATACACAATAGTGAGAGTCTAACCGAATCCAACGATGTCCTATCTCGATTGAATTCTGCAAGTCTTGAATATGTTCTAGATCACGGCCTTGGAGATCAGTCCACGGGTTGTCCCATAGCCCTGTGATCTAAGGACTTCTATCCTTATGCGGGGATAATTATTACATAAGATAAAGATGACCATATAATAAAATGCATTTATTAATCCAATTGAATGGTCCTTTCAATTAAATGCAGCCAAAATAGTTGGCTTGCAGGACACCATTCTATCAATCTCCCACTTGTACTAAAGCCAACTTTTCATACTTCTGATTCCCATCATAGACAAATGTTTTTTCGGATGCCTTTGAGGCAATGGCTTAGATAGCGGGTCTGTCGTATTATCCTTTGAGGTGACACGTTCCATCTTTATGTCTCCTCTACCAATGATATAACATATCAAATGGTATCGTCTTAGTACGTGCTTGGATTCTGATGAGATCTCGACTCCTTCGCTTGCGAGATAGCTCCATTATTATCACGGAAGACAGTAATGGCTCGACAATGCTAGGTATCACATCCAATTCCTGGATGAAGTTTTTCATCCAAACACCTTCCTTTGCTGCTTCACACGCGGCAATGTATTCTGCTTCGGTGGTTGAATCTGCAGTAGTGTCTTGCTTGGAGCTCTTCCAGCTAACCGCACCACTATTGAGGCAGAACACGTATCCATATGTCGACTTGAAGTCGTCTACATCACATTGGAAACTAGAATCAGTATAGCCTTCCAATTTCAATTCTGCTCCACCGTATACTAAGGACAATTCCTTAGTCCTTCTCAGGTACTTCAGAATTGCCTTTACGGCTATCCAGTGCTGCTCACCTGGATCAGACTGGTAGCGACTTGTAACGCTTAAAGCGTATGCTACGTCTGGTCTCGTACATAACATACCATACATTATGCTTCCTATTACGGATGCACATGGTACTTGAGACATAACTCTTCAGGCGTCTTTGGGGCCATAGACTTAGAGAGTGCAATTCCATGTCCCATTGGAAGCAATCCTCTCTTAGATTCTTCCATGCTAAATCTTTTCAAGATTTTATCCATGTACTGGGATTGGGAGAGGCCCAGCAGTCCTTTTGATCTATATCGGTAGATCCTTATACCCAGTATAAAGGATGCTTCTCCCAAATCCTTCATTGAGAATTGTGTAGATAACCATGCTTTAGTTTCGGACAACACTTTTACATTGTTTCCAATGAGAAGAATGTCATCAACGTAAAGCACCAAAAATTCAACTATACTCCCACTATCCTTCTTGTACACGCATGGTTCAAACACGTTTTTGATGAATCCATAAGTTTGGATTTGTTTCATCAAAACAGATGTTCCAACTTCGGGAAACTTGCTTCAGTCCATAAATGGAACTCTGGAGTTTGCACACCTTGTGTTCATCTCCTTTGGATGCATATCCTTTTGGTTGCTCCATGTAGATCTCCTTGTCAATGTTCTCATTGAGAAAGGCAGTCTTTACATCCATCTGCCATATCTCGTAGTTACACCACGCAGCTATGGCCAGCAAGATTCGAATGGATTTAGGCATTGCGATGGGCGAGAAGGTTTCCTCAAAGTCGGTGCCTGGCCTTTGAGTGTATCCTTTTGTCACTAGTCGCGCCTTATAGGTTATTACCTCTCCGTTCACTCCAAGCTTTCGCTTATAGATCCACTTGCAACCCATGGGAGTCACTCCCACTGGTGGATCTACCAAGGCCCAGACCTTGTTTGAGTGCATGGAGTCCAATTCGGATTTCATGGCTTCGCGCCACTTTCCCGAGTCTATGTCTATCATAGCCTCTTCGTAAGTCCTTGGGTCGGTTAGAGACTGTCCAGTCTCGTGCAGCAGACCGTAGTACCTTTCGGGTTCTCTACATTGTCTTTCTGACCTACGAAGTATCGGTGTACTTTCTGGTGCACTTACATGCTCTTGTTCTCCCACTGCCTGTGGTGATGGGTCAGCTTGATTGACCTCATCTAGTTCTACGTTGTGTTCCTTCTTGTCCACCAAGAAATCCTTCTCCAAGAAGTGTGCATTCCTTGAGACAAACGTAGTTTGTCTTGTAGGATCGTAGAACTCGTATCCTATTGAGTTTTCTGGATACCCCACGAATTGCATAAGATGGACTTTACGTCCAACTTATCTCCCACTATCTTATTCACATAAGCGGGAGACCCCATATGCGCATGAATGCATATGAAGGTACAATACCAAAACTCATATCACGTGATATGTTTTGGAGCTGGCTTCAGAGATACTTAGCTCAGTATCTTCGATTTTGTTGATCAAGTTTTATTTGTTTGAATAAGGAATTTCATGTAAGATTTCTTAATGGACATTTACATGTCCAGAATGCTTGACAACAGACAACGTTTCGAGCGGGTCTTACATTTCGAGAATCTAATTCTCTATTAAATAATCAATGGCGTACTGCCAATGCATGTTTGATTTTGAATTGGTCCAAATCTCTTACATGCTTTCATTGATTAGGCTCTCTTCTTTATTCCAAAAAATAATTTGGAATTGTACATCACAACGTACTTTTACCCATGGGGGTACAAGAGACGCCTTATCTCCCACTAATGCTTTAGTGTTTCTCTACACTTTTAAATGGATTAAATCCATTTCAATTGTTCATGCCTCTTGGTTGCCTAGCAACCAACTACTAAATTTAATTTCCGTTAAGCAAGATTCGAAAGTCGGTTACTATGTATAGCATCCCAGTCAAGCTCGACCTAGTCGAGCTCATTCTTTGAATCTTTAATTCGGAAATATGTTTTAGTGCTCGTGTATCGCCTTTCGGTTTTTACAACGACTCAAGTGTGTGAAATCTTGATTATTTATATTTTATTGACTATGCATATTATATTTAGTCGCTATACGAGTATTCATACTCATTTGCTTATGTACACCTTTTGCGTATAAATCTTATAGCGCAATCAGTTCCAACCATTATGGAACTATCACATCCCTTAAGATGGTATAAGCAACTTCTAATGATCTAAATAATTCATGGCTTTAGATGCATTGAATGCATTAACGAGTACTTCATCGGGCATCTAACACCCTTATGCATTACTTTAACCATAAGGTTAAGTTCAATAAAATGTAATCATCCCTTACGGAAAGACTAGGTTCAATTCCTTCTTTCCCTTGATCTTAATCCATGGAAGAACCATTTTGATTGACTTTACAACTTATCATCCTTACAGAAAAACCTCTAAGGTTATTTTCCTTCAGAGAGGATTCATTCCTTTTCTTTCATCTCGTAAGTCTTTTGAGCTTTTCAACGAGATGTTACTTCCCATTTATGGGAGACTTCATGTTTGCCTTCAAGAAAATTTGGGCTTGAGAACCATCCTCAACCCTCTGGTGAAACTTATCACCTTTCTTATTTGAAGAATAACTTCGAAAAAGGCAGCTTGGTGAAACTTATCACCATTCCAGTCGAAGTGTAACTTCGAAAGGAAAAACAATGAAATCTTTGTAAGGAGATTAGTCCTTGCTTGGACTCGAGAATAATTTCTCAAGTTTTGAAGTCATTCAAAATTCATTTGGGTTCAGTCAATTTATTTGATTCAAGCATGATGGTAAATATTCATGGATACATAACTTATGAAAACTATCATAAACATGACGATAAATACGCGGCAGATTAATATCAATGCATAATTTACAAACATGGTTTTCGTTTGTAAATTACTCCCACTATTTTTGTCGAATACTTATGCCCCCACATAAGGTTCGGGAAATAAAAATTTCCTAATGGGCTCAAGGCCCAAATGCAATCGCTTAGTACCCACGACTCGTTGGCCATACCAATTGATTCACTTGGTGGGCGATCACGTCGCCGGTTAACCATCCCAGCTAACCCTTGAGTTCATTTAGCCTCGTTTTTCGTTATGGACCCACGACTCGTGAGACATCCATACTTACTAGCGTTAAATCATGTCCAATACTCGTGGAGAGAAATAGTTCAATCCTAGACGCCCCACGACTCGTGAGACAGCGCCTAAAACCTTGCTATCCCCTCCCTTGGCACTAAACTGTGCATCGAGGCAATAGACATATCATCTTCCTATAGCTCGACCCACGACTCGTGAGACATCGAGACATATTCGTACGATATGCCTAAGACCTAGTAATTGAATAGGCTCGGACCATAAACACCATTCTATGCGCCCGTTTTACGATTTAATATTATAATTGAATTTTAAGTTCAATTGGAGGTTTCATGAAATGTTCAAGTACGAGGTCTCATCAGATTATCAATTATCTTGTTTACGTTTTTCTATCCTAAGCATGCATCTCATACATCAAAGAATAATTACGAAAAAGTAAACATTCATCACCTAGCATTGCACATACGATTGATCGATTGCCCATCCTATGCGATCCATCACGAGCCACATGATGGACCAATTGGTCAGTCTAGGGTGGAAATTAAATGTCCTAACTATTACAATTTTCAAACCCATACATCATGGGCCTTCTTGTAATATCCACCTTGATTGGGCTTCCATGTAATGAATTGGGCCTCCATGTCCTCCAAGGTTATGGGCCTCCATGTGGATCTCCAAGTCTTCATGAGGTCTTCTCGGCTCCAAGCCTAGTCTAAGCCTAGCTTATAAAAATAAAGGCCCTATTCTATTACATTCGTTTGCGCAAGCAAGGGCACCAATCAGGTCCATTTAATTACAACCCATAAAATAAATAAACCAAAACTACACAGGGCTTAAGGGCAAAATCGACCAATCCACTTATTCACTCAAGAACATGCATAAATTCACATAAGGGCATAAATGTAAATTTACCGGCTCCTTTAATTTTAATTCACAAAAATTATCCAAGTTAATTTAATTTTGAATTAACAATTAATCTCTAAGATTAATTAACTCTTACTTGAGTTCTAAGTAATCTACAACTCTTATCTTGATGAAGTTGGTTAATTAAGATAGTTACAAATCTTCCAAGATTACTATCTTATCGAAAACTCTAAGTTTCCCAATTTTACAAATCTCCAAGATTCTCAAGATAATCCAATTTTGAATAGATTAGTTAACTAAGGTAGTGTCCAAATCCACTAAGATTTCTACCTTATCCAAAACTCCAAGTTTCCTAATTTAATAAGATCTCTAAGATCTTTAATCTTGGTTACTTACTAGAAGAGATTAATTTTAATTAAATCTCTTATCACAATTGAAACTCTAAGTTTACTTGTTTAATAAGATTTCTAAGATCTATTATCTTGGTAACTTACTAGAAGACATTAATTCTAATTAAATGTCTTATCACAAATGAAACTCTAAGTTTCCTTGTTAATTAGATCTCTAAGATCAATCCAAGATTCACCAAAATTCCATAACAACCAAATCTCCAAGATTTTGTTCAAGATGTATCCAAAATTCTGCCACGAAAATTTGAATCACCATATCATGGCCATATTAGTTCGGCTTCAAGTTGACTTAAATCCAACATTTTGCAATTTGAAAATCAAATTGCAATACATGGTGTTGCTTCAAAACTTACGTAACATTTGGCAAATTAAAACAACATGCATGCTATTACACACATGCCACGAGAATTGTATTTTCAAAAGAAAATCAAAAATTTGTGCCGAGCACTAAGGTCGAGTTTAATTCTCACCAAGAGAATAAAGTTTCGATCTAATTACTTTGTTTTCCTTTTGTTTTGTTTTAATTTGTGTTTGATTCCTTAATTAATTAAAATCCACAGTTTTAATTAATTTAATCCAAAAATGAAAAATTAACGTGATAAAATTTTGAATCAAAATTTTACATTAACTCCAAGTTAATAGATCTACGTCCTAAAACATGCATAGTTAAAGAACTAGTCATACATAAATCAAACATATGATTTAAATCACAGAATTTGCAAATTCATATTATATACAAAGCCTAGAGTTGGCTCTGATACCACTGTTGGGATTCGGTAAGATAAACAGCCCTAGGCACAGCGAAATTTAATATTTTTAGGACCTCTTACGGAATCTTGCCAGGATACTACTCTAGTTGTATATATATGAATATTAAATAAACGATAGTATAAACAGTTGCACGTTATACCTATCTCCTTGCAAATCCAAGTTGGCAGATGAAGTCAAGTTTCTGTCTCGGTTGATCGATCATATGCCCTGCAGCAGCGCCCCACGTGTTGCGTCTCTATGGTTTGATACACCACAATTACACGAAAATAAAATATCCTGATCGGCTAGAACACAAGATATATTAAGATCTAAGGTTAGGGAACAAGATTGGAACGAAGAACGAAATCGAAAAATTCTTCCTAAGTAAGAAGGTGTTTGGTCGATTTCTACTTGGGAGAGGAGAGGGAGAGTTTTTCTTGACTTAACTTTTTGGCTCTCAAAAGTTGTATATGAGATATGAGACCTAGTCTCTTATTTATAGTTATCTCATTAACCTAATCCTCCTAGGATTAGGACTCCAATTCTCCTACATGGGCCATGGCCCTTTTAATTAGAAAACTAAGTCTTCCTAATTAATTCATGGCCCAGTTAATTAATTTAATCAGACTTTATTTAATCTCCCAATTAAATAGCCCAATTAATTAACTATTCTCCCAATTAATTAAATCAGACTCCAAGTCTATTTAATTATATATTTCTATAATTAATTAAATCCAACTTAATTAATTAACTTACAAATTAAATTCCAATTTAATTTATAATCTTGATCCAATTCCAATTGGATCCAATTTGTTCCAATTGGGTCGACCCAATCACCAATCGACCCAGTCGATTTTTCAGACCCGGTCGACCCAATCGACCCAGTTGTTTCCTTTTCCTTTGTTTTCGCTTCATGTGTATTGTGTATGCCCCCATAGGTTCACCACATAATTGGTCGTGGGTTATAATTAAATATTTATTCAATTATTCAAGTATTAAATACTTTCTAAATCAGTCGAACACTCTGTCGACTGACCATTCCAAAATTAGCACCCCTGCCAATTTAAGAATTCTCCCACACTCCACGGTCGATGTCTGGCCACAAGCCCATGGAGCCCAATCACTGGTGAATTAATTCAGTGAACCTTTTATCATTTACAATTACCATATACGCCACAATCTCTCCATCAACCAATCTCCCAGTCGAGACTTAAGGGTATGGTCTTTCATCGGTTTCCCTTTTTCTTTTGTCTTGACCTTATGCATTATGGTCTCGAAATAATTCTCTTTGACTTAATCTTTATGAGCTACTTACATAAAGCCGTCAGATACCTCGGCCGAGGATTTTACCAGAATTAATTTCTCACAGAAATCCATAGGAGAATTTCCCAACCTATCAAGTCGGGTCAATGGATCCTTTGTTGATGATATGAATCTGCATACGAGTCCCTCTATACCCAACATGAGTCCACAGAGACCTTCTGGCGATCCCCAGTCAGTCGGAACTCATATCAAAGTATAGACGTTCTCGCACCAGATAAACCCTATCACCTCAAGTAGTTAGGGATCGTTTCTCGTATACTATCGTAAATTGGAATAACTTTAACCCCGATATGCGACTACCGCTTCCATGGTGAGTTATTTCCTAATTGGGGTATTCAGTGCACTTGCCATCCCAGCAAGCCACCCACTTATGTGTATCGACTATCCCAGTCACGCTCGTGGACCCCAGCGTTCTCCAGTTCATCGGAGTATACACAATAGTGAGGGACTAACCGAATCCAACGATGTCCTATCTCGATTGGATTCTGCGACTCTTGAATATGTTCTAGATCACGGCCTTGGAGATCAGTCCACGGGTTGTCCCATAGCCCTGTGATCTAAGGACTTCTATCCTTATGCGTGGATAATTATTACATAATATAAAGATGACCATATAATAAAATGCATTTATTAATCCAATTGAATGGTCCTTTCAATTAAATGCAGCCAAAATAATTGGCTTGCAGGACACTATTCTATCAAAATACACCACAAATGAACAATTTAACATGATGAATTACTTAAAAGATTTAAAATTGGACCGAATACTATAATCAATGGAGTAAAAATAATGGGACGGAGGGAGTATATAAAAATAATGGGACGGAGAGAATAAAAATAATGGTCCTGAAAAAGTTTTATTTTTATTTTTATTTATTTTATTTTTATTTTTTGCAATAAGCATAAAAGTTGGGAGCCCATTTCTAAATCCATTTAAATTAAATTTATTTCACTAACTTAAAATTAAATTCTACTTAAAAATACAATCAAAATTAATTTTATACTAAATTAATGATAAATAAAATTTAAAATATTTATAAATTTATGATGATTATCAATTTTAAACAATAAACTCATTGATCGTGTTTCTTTATTTTTACTAGTTGTGATTTATATTCTATCTTGTCTATGTATCGACTCAAGAATGATTATTTGGATATACCTTTTTATCAATTGAAATCGAACTTTGATTTTATATTCTTAAAAACTTTGTGAATTCGTCAGAAAGAGTTTTGTGTTCGACAATTTCCAGCCCAAATATGGGCTCAATTGAAGGAAGATGGGATTCGTGGGTATTTTACACTTCCCTTTAAATTCACCATTGTGGGATATTTTTTTATGAATTTTGGACCCAATGTAGTTTAGGTCCCCATTTGCCACCTCAACTGGTCATGCTCTAAGGGTTGAAATGGGCCAGACCAACTCATGATTCAAGATATCGTATTACATATTGCTCTTAATTTTTATGATGCACATATATTACTGAATGAATCTTATCTTTCATTTTTATATAATATGTTTGTGAATTGAAAAATATTTTTCATTTAAATACGTGATGGAGTTCTGGATTATATGTGCACTTATTAATTAATTAATGCATACACAAATATAACAAAAAAATCTAACACTAAAAATAGTTTGATAAGATTCTAATAGGGTAACATTTTCATTGAAATTGCGTCTAATTCTCCTAAAGCAAAGGCCGGGAGGGCCTTAAAAATGACCAAAGTCCAAGTTATATATATGCAAAAGGAATATGCCAAACTTCAGCCCAAAACAAATTGGTCTAATATTTTCAGTATAATATGCGCAACCAAGTCAAAATCTTAACTAAATAAACTGACAGATCACTATGTTTACACAAAAATCAAATGGACACTTACGTTGCATGCAGGGCGGATTCAGGATTTTTGGTCAAGGGCTAAACTTATACAAAAAAATAAAATTATCAAACAGTTAAACTTAAGTTTATATTATTCACGAGAAAATATATGGCGCAATACAAAAATGGGGAGGTGGAGTTTGACAAAAATAAACCTTTTAGCAAGTATGCTGATATGCTCTACGAACTCTCTCTCGAATGTTAGAATCATATAAAGTTATATGAGGTCGTAGATCGGGATCACTTGGAAGCTCGGACAAGTTCGTTTCGATATGAAAGTTTGGAAGCTCATGCGGATCACTTTGAATGTGAATGTTATTTGAAAACTCATCGTGAGGTGTAGGTGTAGCCTTAAATTATCTCTCCATATTTCTAACACTATAAAATGTACAAAACATAACTATCTCAAGAATATTGACATACTCAGGAAGCAGAAGTTAAATATAATAGAGACATAATAATGACAAGACTTATTTTTCATTCCATTTGATAAAACAAGAGAGGTTGAATCCCAATAGGCCAATAAATGCTAATAAAAGACTATTAAAATATAAGATTAGTGTTTGACAATTCAATAAAAAAAAAAAACAATTAACCATCTAAGATTAGTGTTTGATATGTAAATGACTACTATTACCTGTATTGCATCTGGATTTAATCATCATATTATTTTAATAGAATAAGCATCCTCATATCTTAATCTAATACTTATGAAAATCTTAACAAATGTATAACTTTAAGCAAAAAAATGAAACTTGAATCTAAAAATTGATTTTGGGAAGTAAATATAAATATTAATAATGAATATATAACACTATTAGTTTATTACATAAGCACAATTGCACAAACATATATCATAAATATACATTGAAAAAATTACTAACATTCACAATTGAGCCTTTTTGTGTTCAGACTTCAATGAGTTGGGACTTGTGTTGGGTGGATATCCGAAGGTGGGGCGGCGGTGGTTTGGTGGCAGGTGGTGGCAATGGTGGCTAGAGTTAGGGTTTGGAGATGTTGGGAGTAGAGAAAATTAGGCTTTTCATTGGGGCTTAAAAATTGGGTAGAGTGAGTTATTATTAGAGTGAGTTGTACGATATTAATTGGACTAAGATTATATTTGGACTGAAATTTCATATTGGGCTAATTTATTGAATTTTTTTTTCAAAAAAAAATAATTCAGGGGGCTATAGCCCTCCCTTGTCCCTATGTACGTCCGCCCATGGTTGCACGTGTACAGATACGACGATATATATGAACAGGTATACTATGGATATAGAGATACGAATACGTGTATATTTAAAAATATATTAATATAAGAAATCATTTTAATATAAAACAAAAATTATGTAATATATATTTAGTTCATTTTTTATTCCTTTCTAAAAACGAATAATATTATCTTTCTCTTATATAAGTGTTCAAGTAAAACCGTAGGCCCTTTGAAAAATTTCATGTAGATCACTTTGAAATTTTTGAGAAAGGCATGCTATTAAATATTTTGGGTGTTTTCGATTCGTCTTTCCATGTATCTGATACGGTATCCTTTTTATTTTTTTATTATCGAAAATGCCATGATAGCATATCGAACAAGTATTGGGTGAGTATATTTGAGTATCCGAGTATCTAATACGTATTCGATGCTGCACAATACATAATTTCGAAGTATATGCAACTTGGATGGACATTCACTAGAGATTTACTCTATTAAAACCCAAGTAGTGCTAGCTTGTACAATATGGCCGGACCCGAGGTGTAATTGCAAAGGTCCAGTTCCTTTCTCCCTGTTTCTTAAATACTTCATGAATTCCCAAAACTTTGATTGATCTACTACTATATCTTTTCTCTTTTAACACGTAGAAATAATCCAGGCACAAAGAAAATGACTATCCCAGGCACATCTTGACGAATTTCTTTAAGTACATGCTTAGCTTCTAATTGAAGTGAAGTCTGGATCGATCTGATTGTCCTTGGACTTCATATTGACGATGGCTATTGACTGCTGGCACACCTCATCCGACCTGGACATATAGGGAAAATTCCCTTAATTAGTAATCCCAATCTCAATTCTTATATTTTATGATATTATATCTCAAACCCTGTTTAATGACTTGAAACTCGATCACGTATTTTTCTCTCCCAAATCTCAACAACCTATATAATATTATATCTAAAATCATATACAATTAATTTGTTAACATCTATAACCTCTTTTTTCTTTCGAACTCCAAGACCAACTCATGATTCAAGATATCGTATTACATATTGCTCTTAATTTTTATGATGCTCATATATTACTGAATGAATCTTATCTTTCATTTTTATATAATATGTTTGTGAATTGAAAAATATTTTTCATTTAAAATACGTGATGGAGTTCTGGATTACATGTGCACTTATTAATGCATTCACAATTATAACAAAAAAATCTAACACTAAAAATAGTTTGATAAGATTCTAATAGGGTAACATTTTCATTGAAATTGCGTCTAATTCTCCTAAAGCAAAGGCCGGGAGGGCCTTAAAAATGACCAAAGTCCAAGTTACATATATGCAATAAGAATATGCCAAACTTCAGCCCAAAACAAATTGGTCTAATATTTTCAGTATAATATGCGCAACCAATTAAGTCAAAATATTAACTAAATAAACTGACAGATCACTATGTTTACACAAAAATCAAATGGACACTTACGTTGCATTCATGGGCGGATTTAGGATTTTTGGTCGGGGCTAATTAACTTATACAAAAAAAAATTATCAAACAGTTAAATTTAAAGTTTATATTATTCACAAGAAAATATATGGCGCAATACAAAAATGGGGAGGTGGAGTTTGACAAAAATAAACATTTGACCAAGTATGCTGATATGCTCTACGAACTCTCTCTCGAATGTTAGAATCATATAAAGTTATATGAGGTCGTAGATCGGGATCACTCGAAAGCTCGGACAAGTTCGTTTCGATATGAAAGTTTGGAAGCTCATGCGGGTCACTTTGAATGTGAACGTTATTTGAAAACTCATCGTGAGGTGTAGGTGTAGGTGTATGTGTAGCCTTAAATTATCTCTCCATATTTCTAACACTATAAAATGTACAAAACATAACTATCTCAAGAATATTGACATACTCAGGAAGTAGAAGTTAAATATAATAGAGACATAATAATGACAAGACTTATTTTTCATTCCATTTGATAAAACAAGAGAGGTTGAATCCCAATAGGCCAATAAATGCTAATAAAAGACTATTAAAATATAAGATTAGTGTTTGACAATTCAATAAAAAAAAAACTATTAACCATCTAAGATTAGTGTTTGATATGTAAATAACTACTATTAACTGTATTGCATTTGGATTTAATCATCATATTATTTTAATATAATAAGTATCCTCATATCTTAATCTAATACTTATGAAAATCTTAACAAATGTATAACTTTAAGCACAAAAATAAAACTTGAATCTAAAAATTGATTTTGGGAAGTAAATATAAACATTAATAATGAATATATAACACTATTCATTTTATTTTACGCAATGGGAATCAGTTGTAATATTTTTATCACTTCATGTATATGTGGTAACTAGTAATGTTAGAAACATTATTAATCAACAAATCATGATTGTGACATGGAATTTCTTCTAAACTCCATCATATATCGCAATTCAACTATTCGCAGTCAACATCTATTGAAGGAGTAGTTTCCTTCAATTGATCATAGCTACAATTTGGTACGCTTCTACTTGTCCATCATCTGACGATAAGGATTGAAATTGATGACGGGAACACAATAAATGATTTATATTGCCGAGGTACCACAATAAGAGTCAATTTTGAAACGCAATCACTTTAGAGGATAAAAATAAAAATTTGCCGATTATATTTATTTCTACTCTAGCATTTAATTTTTCTATATTTTCAAATGTTTAGTTAGTTCCTAATGTTTATATTTATTGTACTCTAGCATTTAGTCTTTACCTTTTATACTTTGATATAAATTACGAGGCAGGTGAATAAAATACGACACATACACAAAATATTATCTTCTTCCTTTCATTTTCTCTAATTTTTGAAAAAACGTGAATAATCCTTTCTATTGAATAGTTTTGGATTAATTTTAATGTCTTTTTAGAAAGGAAATAAACATCATATAAAAACAGTTGACATAATTTTTTTCAACAATATGGCAGCCTTTTGTGCTGCAAACGTGATAGATCAGACCATCGCACTTAATTTAATTTTATCTATAATAAAATCATAAATATTTCTTAATTTTTTTTGTTTGGACTAAAATATTCTTATTTAAATTGTAAAGTGATATTTAATTTAATAGCAAAATATAAAATTAATTGAAGAGGTATAATTTGATATGAAGTTTTATTATATTTATCTCCAACATAAACTCCTAAAATTTATAAATTCTCTCTTGTATCAATTTTTATAATTTTAATCTTCTAACTTTATATAATAGATGTTAGCAATTTTCTTTTGTATGGGCTAACATGTGTTATTATAACATATGGATCAGCTATTTAATTAAAGCCCAAAATTCACTTAAGTGATCTGATTGAATATAAAGGGTTTTAGAAATACTATTTATTATATAATATTATATGGGTTTAATGTGTAGAAAGCCTAAAGGTCTAATTTGTTATTATTGATGGGTCAGTTTCAAATTAGACATTAATTGGAAGAGCAATGGTCCCTAAGGAGTGGATAAATACATGTGATTATTCCTCAATCCCCATCAGAAAATAATCAGTCGTACATGTCCATCCACCTCCTTAGAAGATTCAGTGCTTTGTCTCTTGGTGAAATTCCAACCATGGCATCAATGGAGTCAGGTTAGATTCCTAATTGAATTATGTCTTTTATATATCATATTCAAGCAATAACATGTGATCCTATTATAGATATTCATATATAGTTGTTCATGAGATTATACTTTATTTATGTAATTTAGAGTATAAGAATGAATATCTATTGTTATTTGGTTAAATCCAACAAGTGGTATCAAAGCCACATGTTAATTGTTGATTTTGATATATGTTTGTTGCTCCTTTGTTGTTTATCATGATGGAAATATTAGGGTTCATGTTTATTTGAATTTCTAATATTTTATTGGTGAAATCATGAAATCATGTTTTGGGGCTATTATGTTATGAAATTAATCAGCAATAGAATTTTGCTATTTCGTATTGATTTCGTATATGAGGATCTTATTTCCAGAATTTTGGTTGTGTTAAATCCGTTCTTTCGAAAAGAAATTTCGGATTGTGGTGTTGTTAATTTGATTTACTTTCCATTATGGAAATGAGTGATGATGTCAAAGCTGTAACAGCAAGGCACGTCAATATCAATTTTTGAACTATACAATGCTTGTTTTGTCAGCAAAAGCACTATTACTTTGAGTGGCGATTAAAAGTGCTATTAATTAAGGAATAATAATTTTTTTATTATTATTTTTGGAGTATATAAAAATCAGAATTTTGGAACGGTTCTTAAATTTTCCAGAATTTTGTTGTTGTTTATCAATTTGATGAATTTTATGGGCCAAAGTTTTGTGGCATTTAAAAAATCAAATTTTTCCAAAAATTTGGTACTGTTGTTGAATCAATTTTTCGGAAAAACGATTTTTATTTTAGCACTGCTCTTAATCAGTGTTCCGAAAGAAATTCAAGATTTTATGTACTAATTGAAATTAATTGGCATGGCTATTAATGTCTTGAAAACAGTGTATTATATTCCCGAACATTATGGCTTGAACACCAGCATCAATTAAGAGGTGTTTTGCACATAATGGACATAATGGTATAATGCATCGTTTTTTATTTTTTGTAAATTGTACCGTGCTATATTAAATTGCTATGTTTTCATCATGATGTCATCTTCATGTATTGCTGACATAATCAATGGAATTCAAGGATTTAATGTATACAGTGTACAATTCATGTGTTTATTTCTTGAAATTGATAGTTTGAGTTTAATATGTTGCCAAAGTAACCACTATTAAATTTAAGTTATTAGTCTAAAGTTATAAACATGTTATATCTATGCTAAAATAATTAGCCCAAAGGAAAATTATTTTAGGCCAGATATAGGTTATTTTAAGCTCAATCTAAAGAAAATATTTAAAGTTTTACCATGTATTCAATATGTCGGTCCAAAGAAAGGCATATTGTATGACCGGTTTAAGTTATATTTTTTGAGCTATTTTTATAAGAGTACCGTTAACAAATTGTTATTTTTGTCCAAAGACTAAATTCAATGTTGTGATTGGTATCTTGTGATGGGGCCCACTTACATACATAAGTATGTTTACAAATTGTTTGGATTTTATATATATGCAGTTTTTTGATAATTAATTGTGAGAATAATTTTTTGTTTGATTCAGCATCTTCAATATCTGCAAACATTAGCAGCATCCCTGTGCTTAGCGGCACAAACTATAAGAAATGGAGGGAACACGTTATGATTGTGTTGGGTTGCATGGATCTTGACCATGCATTAAGGGTTGATCGCCCCGCAGATCTGACCAGTGAAAGTACTGTTGATCAGAAAACTGCATTTGAAAAGTGGGAGCGATCCAATCGCATGAGTCTTATGATCATGAAACTATCCATTCCGGAATCCATTAGAGGTGCAATACCTGATGAAGGAGATGCAAAAACCTTCCTTAAGGAAATAGCAGACCGATTCACTGCCAATGAAAAGGTCGAGACAAGCACTGTCCTATCTAAGCTTGTCTCTATGCGGTACAAAGGAAAGGGAAACATTCGTGAGTACATTATGGAGGTCTCAAATCTCGTAACAAGGCTAAGGGCACTAAAGTTAGAGGTGTCTGATGACATTCTCGTGCATTTAGTCTTGATTTCTCTCCCTGCACAGTTCAGTCCTTTCAAGATAAGCTACAATACTCAAAGGGACAAATGGACTTTGAATGAGCTTATAGCTCAATGTGTGCAGGAGGAGGAGAGATTGAAACTCGAAACTGTTGAAAGTGCTCACTTGGCATCTGCTTCAAATGATCCGAATAAGAAAAGAAAAAGGAACAACAATAAGGGTAAAGAAACTGCAGGAACTGGGGCATCAGCCCCTAAGGTGCAAAAGACACAGGATCCAGTTTTTACCTCTTTCTTTTGCAAGAAGAAAGGGCATATGAAGAAAGATTGTCCCAAATACGCCAATTGGCGTGTAAAGAAAGGTACATTCCCAAATACGCCAATTGGCGTGTAAAGAAAGGTACACTTCTAAACTTTGTCAGTTCAGAAGTTAATTTAGCAATTGTACCAAATGACACTTGGTGGATAGATACTGGTGCTACTACTCACATAAGTGTCACAATGCAGGATTGTCTGAGGAGCCGAAAGCCAACTGATGGTGAAAGATACACTTTTACGGGCAATGGAAATAAGGCTGAAGTTGAAGCCATAGGTGTTTTTAGGCTTGTTTTAAGAACTGGTGTTTATTTGGATTTGGAAAATACTTTTGTGGTACCGTCTTTTAGACGGAATTTAATTTCTATTTCTTGTTTGGACAACTTTGGATATCATTGTTCATTTGGAAATGGTTTATTTCGTATTTTTCATAATTCCACTTTGGTTGGCACTGGTTCACTAATTGACAAGCTTTATAAATTAAACACTTTAACTTCAATTGACAATGAAAGTTTACATTTAAGTAATATTGGTACAAAACGCAAATTAACAAAAGAAAATTCCTCAATTTTGTGGCATAAGCGTTTAGGACATATTTCCAAACCACGCTTACAAAAGTTAGTGTCACAAGGAATTTTGGAATCACTTGATATGTCAGATTTTGAAATTTGCATAGAGTGTATTAAAGGAAAAACAACTGACAAACGAAGAAAAGGTGCAAATAGGTGTAATGACGTCTTAGAACTGATACATACAGATATATCTGGACCATTTCCTAAGGCATCTTGGAATGGCCAAACATACTTTATCACGTTCATAGACGATTATTCCCGTTATGGTTATTTGTACCTTCTACATGAGAAGTCACAAGCTTTATATATGTTCAAAATCTTTAAAACCGAAGTTGAGCTTCAACTAGGAAAAAATATTAAAGCCGTAAAATCTAATCGTGGTGGTGAGTACTATGGCAGAAATGACGGATCGGATGAACAACGTTCAGGGCCTTTTGCAAGGTACCTAGCCGAATGTGGGATCGTTCCTCAATATACCATGCCAGGAACACCAAGTCAGAATGGTGTGGCTGAGAGACGAAACCGAACCCTCAAAGATATGGTCAGAAGCATGATTAGTCATTCTTCTTTACCAGAATCATTATGGGGTGAGGCATTAAAGACTGCAGTTTATATACTCAACAGAGTACCCAGTAAAGCGGTTGACAAAACCCCATATGAATTATGCACAGGCAAAAGACCTAGCATTAGGCATTTGCATGTCTGGGGTTGTCCAGCTGAAGCTCGACAGTACAATCCTGATGAGAAAAAGTTGGATTCAAGAACAGTCAGCTGTTTCTTTGTGGGTTATTCTGAGAGATCAAGAGGATTCAAGTTTTATAATCCCTCAAGCATGTCCTTTTTTCGAAACTGGGAATGCCAAATTTATTGAGGACAGTGGGAGCACTAATTCGAGGGATATAGTCTTTGAAGAGGAAAATCAAAATTTTCCTAACACTTCTGCTACAATAGCAACTGATAGTGATCATGTAACTATTCCTGACATTGTTGGTGTTGCAAATCCAGACAATGTAGTAGTTGCAGACATTCCCTTGGAACCACCAACTCAGTTGGGGGATCCCATAATGGTTGAGGAAACACCTCATGTGGTAGCAGTTGCACCTCAACCACCTCAAATGGAAGTGTCATTAAGGAGATCCACTAGAGAAAGGAGAAATGCATTTTCTGATGATTATGTTTATCTCCAGGAGCATGAATTTGATACAGGTTTGGAGGATGATCCTATATCTTTCAATCAAGCCAAATCATGTGCCAATTCAGCTAAGTGGATTGAAGCCATGAAGGATGAGATGAAATCCATGGCAGACAATGGTGTTTGGGAACTTGTTGATTTGCCTAAAGGTGTTAAAACGATTGGTTGTAAATGGGTGTTTAAGACCAAACGTGATTCACAAGGCAATATCGAGAGGTATAAGGCACGCCTTGTCGCAAAAGGATTTACTCAAAAAGAAGGCATAGATTATAGGGAGACTTTTTCACCGGTTTCAACGAAAGACTCATTTAGGGTAATCATGGCACTTGTGGCTCACTATGACCTTGAGCTACATCAAATGGACGTAAAAAACAGCGTTTCTCAATGGTGACATTGATGAAACAATTTACATGGTGCAACCGGAGAATTTTGAGCCGGAAGGCTCAAAGCACCTAGTATGTAAATTAAAGAAGTCCATTTATGGCTTAAAAATGGTATCGGAAATTTGATCAAGTGATCTCTTCTTTCGGTTTCAAAGAGAACATTGTTGATCAATGCATTTATTTCAAGTTCAGTGGGAGAAAGTTTATCATTTTGGTGCTTTATGTCGATGACATACTACTGGCCAGCAATGATAAAGACTTGTTGCATGACACTAAGAAATTCTTGTTTAAGAATTTTGAAATGAAAGATCTTGGTGATGCATCTTTTGTGTTAGGTATACAGATCCATCGGGATCGTTCTAGATGTATACTTGGTTTATCACAAAAGACTTATATTGATAAGGTACTCAGTAGGTATGATATGCAACATTGTGCACCAGGTGATACACCAGTGGCAAAAGGTGACAAATTTAGTTTGCACCAATGCCCTAAAGTTGAACTTGAAAAGAAGGAAATGGAAAAGTTCCCTTATGCTTCTGCAGTAGGCAGTCTCATGTATGCTCAGGTATGTACGCGTCCGGATATTGCGTACATAGTAGGGATGTTGGGCAGATATTTAAGTAACCCAGGATTGGCTCACTGGAAAGCAGCAAAACGGGTTATGCGATATCTACAGAGGACAAAAGACTTTATGCTCATTTTTCGGAGATCTGACCACTTGGAGGTTATTGGTTATACGGATTCCGACTTTGCTGGGTGCGTGGATAGCATGAGATCCACTTCAGGCTATGTTTTCATGTTGGCTGGAGGAGCTATCTCTTGGAAAAGTGTTAAACAAACACTTGTAGCCTCTTCTACTATGGAAGCAGAGTTTATAGCATGTTATGAAACATCAAATCAAGCTATATGGCTGCGGAATTTTATCTCTGGGCTGCAAATTGTTGATGGCATTGAGAAGCCATTGAGGATTAATTGTGATAACAAATCTGCAGAGATGTATTCTAAGAAAAACTGCAGTTCATCAAAGTCCAAACACATCAACATCAAGTATTTAGTTGTTAAGGAAAGAGTTCAAAATGATGAAGTGTCAATTGAACACATTAGTACAAACTTCAATATATCTGATCCGCTCACCAAGGGTTTGCCACCCAAGGTGTTTCATGAGCATGTAGCTCGTATGGGTGTTTGTCTTTTGGACGATGTACCAAACTAGTGGGAGTTTGTATTTGGATGTTTGACATTATCAAGTACACAATATTTTCTTGTGATTTTGTACGTACTAAAGTTTGCTAATATTGTGTTTTATATTTTGATAACTCTAAGATAATTGTCATGACTTATTGCTGATGTTTAGCAATTAGTGCTTGTAAATATGACAAACAAGACTCTCTTGAGTCATAAAGAGGACCAGTTGGAAATATGCATGTTAAGATCACATTACATGCAATTTTCATGCTACACATCCATATTTGATCTTTGTCATTGGTTAAGTCAATATTGTGATCAATGATGGGTCCCGTTACATAAAATAGTAATGATGACCTCTTTGGTCTTTTATTGATAAAACTATTGGACCAGATTGTTTAGGAGTATTTCTGATATTAAATAGAACTATGGAGCTCAATAAAGTTATTTTCATATGTTTTATACAGTAAATACATGTATCCCAAGTGGGAGATTGTTAGCAATTTTCTTTTGTATGGGCTAACATGTGTTATTATAACATATGGATCAGCTATTTAATTAAAGCCCAAAATCCACTTAAGTGATCTGATGGAATATAAAGGGTTTTAGAAATACTATTTATTATATAATATTATATGGGTTTAATGTGTAGAAAGCCTAAAGGTCTAATTTGTTATTATTGATGGGTCAGTTTCAAATTAGACATTAATTGGAAGAGCAATGGTCCCTAAGGAGTGGATAAATACATGTGATTATTCCTCAATCCCCATCAGAAAATAATCAGTCGTACATGGCATCAATGGAGTCAGGTTAGATTCCTAATTGAATTATGTCTTTTATATATCATATTCAAGCAATAACATGTGATCCTATTATAGATATTCATATATAGTTGTTCATGAGATTATACTTTATTTATGTAATTTAGAGTATAAGAATGAATATCTATTGTTATTTGGTTAAATCCAACAATAGATAGAAACGAACTATAATATATATATATATATATATATATATATAAGACTTATATTGTACTAAATCTTTATATTAATATTTTCTTACTTAAATAAATATTGATAACAATATGATAATTTATGTATAGAGAGGCCAATTTAGGTAGCCTAAGGGTAGAAACTTCTTAGATTTTCGGGCACGTCATGTCGTTCGAGAATGTAATAGAGTAGTCCATTCTTTAGCTAGACTAGCTTCTCAGTTTTATTCTTTTGATTGTTGTCTTCCGTCTGTGGTTTATGATACTGTAATATCCGAACATCCGTGATTTATATATTCCTTTGTTTCTAAAAAAAAAAAAAAAAAGAGCTTGTGGTTCACTTGTAATATATAGAAATATGGGCTTGTGGTTGTTCAATATATAGTCGTTTCTTTATTTTTTATTTTGTGGACAAGCAAGTGATCAATCCCGTCAACTTTTAAAGTAACAAATTAAATAATGGCGGACATTATAAAGTTTAAAATTAAGAAAACATTTTTTTTTTCTATAAATCAACAGTCAATAGAATCAAGGGCAGACCTAGACCATATTTCTTGGGGGACCGAGTAGGGACATATCTAAAAACATCTTTGGCAGGAGCGAAGATTTTTTTTTGTAGCAACTTATATATATATTTTTTTTGATAAAATGACAAGAACGAACTTAAGATAATACAATCCTATAATTTTATCCAACAGAAGGTGAAAAAGAAAAAGACATACCGACGATTTTCTTTTTACGAGTATTAGTCAAGTGAATAAACTCAGTTCATTCAACAAATGGTTCAAGAAATTGCGGAATTGAGAATCGTAAAAGTTTCTTACGATGTAAATCCATTTTGTATGGAAAATAAAGCTATAAAAATGAATTTGGGAAAACGTTTTTTTACGAAATTGTATGTTAACATATAATTTTTTTACGAAGTAAATCCATTTTCTATGGAAAATAATGCTATAAAAAACATCAAAATTGAACGATTCAAGTTCTTTCAATAATTTATAATGTAGATTTATTATTTAAAAACACATAATTAGTGATGAGATGTTGTAAAATCAATACTAGAATTATCATATATTTAAAACATTATGGGTTTGTTAGTTCTAGAAACAGAAAACAACAAATTCACACAATACCAACACCAAAATTTTTAATCTACTTTATATGATAATAATGATTATAAGAGGGATGGAATGGAAAAACCCGGTTCGAGGCGTGCAAAGCACTCCCTTTAGAATAGAATTCGCCGCTGCCCTGGTGCAAACTCAATCGACGTCTATTTCCAAGATACAACGAACCTTCAGGACTTCTTGACGTGCACTCGAACAAGAGAATCCCACGAACTAGAATGATCCCACAATCGCCTTATTTAATAAAACTATAACTCAAAACTTTCTTGAGATAATATTAAAACTATTTGCTATGATTTTCTTTAGGAAGATAAGTAATTGAATCTTTTGAAAGAAAGATGAAGAGTATTATTTTCTGTCCTTTGAATTGGGGAGAGTGAATGGTATTTATAGAGGAAATCCCAAACTCAAAAAGCCATTAACGTTCTAATTTGAAGAGACACCTCTTCAAAGAGAACTTTTCACTTTTAAATGAAAAGATGGGAGAAAACGATTAAGTCTGAAACCCAATTCAAAATAGGCTTTTATATGGTGTGATATGGCCTATCAAATAATTATAGTCCCACCAATTTTATAATAAAAATTAAATGAGTAATTTTATTTTATTTGAATCACAAATTATTTAACAATCCCCCACATGATTCAAATAAATAATAATTAACAAAACAAAAGGACTAAGGCGATTTTTACTATGTAATGGATGAAAGTATCTTGCGGATTTGAACTTTCACTTAGTATTAACAAGTATTCATTTGTAGAAGCCATAGTGAACATAAGTCTTGAACTAGGATTCTTTGTTACAAACTTCAACAAGTCATACACATAGTGTGAGTGATATCAAGTTCTAACGGGGTAGCACAGTTACGGCCGTGCGCTAGTATCTTGGTTTAACAAGTGCTCTAGAGATAAGTCCTAGTCTCATAGGTTGCGGCCTCACAACCACACTTGTATAGGTGAGTTCTTCAAGGGTAGTCTGCAACTCAATACCCTATTAATAAATTATGAACTCATTAGGAGTATATGTGTACTCGTCCTCTTTTGTTGCAGTACAACACTAGTTATTTCACGAGATGGATTCTATAATTTTAAGTTTTAGTGTTGTCCAATCACCCAAACAGTTTGTTTATTACCCATTGAACCTTTCAATTGGGATCTCCAATTAATAAGGTTGGGTTGCCACTATCGGTGATTTCAATTTATGGACTTCAATCCCATCCCCTTTGCAAATTCTCTAACTTGCAATTTTGGTAGCCCTTTAGTTAAAGGATCAGCAATATTCTTTTCGGACCGAATATAGTCTAAAGCAATTATTCCTTTATTTAAGAGATATTTTATCGTTTTTTGTCTTAAACGCAAGTGTCTCTTTTGCTCATTAGAATTCTTTTGCTTAGACTTTGCTATAGCTGCTTGACTGTCATAATGAATAGATATAGCCGGTATAGGCTTTTCTCCTAAAGGAATGTCTGATAACAATCCTTTAAGCCACTCTGCATGCTGGCCAGTTGCATCGAGTGCTATCATCTCGGATTCCATGGATGACCGAGATATACATGTTTGCTTGGAAGATTTCCAAAACACAACTGCACCACCAAGTGTAAACACATACCCAGTGGTAGATTTAGATTCATCAGAATCACAAACCCAATTTGCATCACTGTATCCTTCTAGTACAGTGGGATAACCAGAATAATGTATTCCGTAATTTACAGTGCCTTTTAAATATCTTAACACCCTTTCTAAAGCGTTCCAATGACTAGTATCGGGGTTACTAGTGTATCTACTAAGTCTCCCAACAGCTTGTGCAATATCCGGTCTAGTAGAATTAGTAAGATACATTAGAGTTCCAATAATTTGAGAATATTTTAATTGAGCAACCGGATCACCACTATTTTTCTTAAGTTTGACAGAAGGGTCATAGGGAACACTCACAGGCTTACAATCGAATTTATCAAATTTCTTTAGAATTTTTTCTATATAATGTGATTGTGTTATTGTGATTCCTTCTTGGGATCTAATTACTTTTATACCAAGAATCACATCAGCCTCTCCTAAATCCTTCATATCAAAATTATTACACAAGAAAGACTTAGTTTCTTTTACAATATTCATACTAGTGCCAAATATTAAGATGTCATCTACATAAAGGCATAAGATCACACAATTTGATTCATATACTTTACTATAAACACATTTATCAAATTCATTAATCACGAAGCCATTAGAAAGAATAACTTGGTCAAATTTTTCATGCCATTGTTTTGGCGCTTGTTTCAAACCATATAAAGATTTTACAAGTTTACATACTTTATGTTCTTGTTTAGGTGCTATAAAACCCTCTGGCTGAACCATATATATTTCTTCTTCTAACTCACCATTTAAGAATGCAGTTTTCACATCCATTTGGTGAATAATAAGATTATGTATAGAAGCAAAGGACAAAAGAAGTCTGATGGTACTAATTTTAGTTACTGGAGAATAAGTATCAAAATAATCAAATCCTTCCTTTTGTGTAAACCCCTTGGCAACTAATCTAGCTTTATATTTGTCTATGGAACCATCGGCTCTTAGTTTTTTCTTGAATATCCATTTACACCCTATAGGTTTACAACCTTTTGGTAAATCAGTTAGAACCCAAGTTTTATTACTAAGTAAAGATTCCATTTCACTATTGATAGCTTCTTTCCAAAACATAGAGTCAATTGAAGATATAGCATCATTATAAGTGACAGGATCATCTTCAATAAGATATGTATAAAAGTCATCTCCAAATGATTTTTCTTTCCTAGCTCTTTTACTTCTTCTAGGTTCCTCAACACTATCATTCATGCTTTCATCATTAGTATTTAAAGAACTAGTGTTAGAAGTTTTTGATAAATCAGATTTAATTTTCATTGGAAATATATCTTCAAAAAATACAATATCTCTAGATTCTATAATTGTACTTACATGAAATTCATCAATTTCTGATTTTATTATGTAAACTCTATAAGTAGGACTGTTTAGTGAATAACCAATAAAGACTCCATCTACTGTCTTTGGTCCTAACTTTTTCCTCTTTTTCTTAGGAATTTGTACTTTTGCTAGGCACCCCCACATTCTAAAGTATTTTAAATTTGGTTTTCGACCTTTCCAAAGTTCATATGGTGATTTATCATGTTTCTTATATGGTATTCTATTTAGAATATAACAGACACTAATAAGTGCTTCTCCCCAAAAATTATTTGGCAACCCTGAACTAGATAGCATAGAATTTACCATATCAATTAAAGTCCTATTTTTCCTTTCAGCCACTCCATTAGATTGAGGGGAATAAGGAGGAGTAACTTGATGAATAATTCCATGTTCCTTACATATTTCATCTAAATAAAATTCTCCTCCTCGATCGGTCCTAAGATTTTTAATTTTTCCGTCTTGTTGATTTTCAACTTCATTCTTATATGTTTTAAACATATTTGACACTTCATCTTTAGTTATAATTGCATATACATAACAATATCTAGAAAAATCATCAATAAAAGTAACAAAGTATCTTTTTCCATTTCTAGAATAAAGGTTAAAATCACAGACATCACTATGAATTAATTCTAATGTCTTACTTGCTTTGTGGTCTACTGAACTAAAAGGTTTTCTAGGAAGTTTAGATTGTACACAAATCTCACATTTGTCATGAAAATTAATATCAGATTTAGGTATTAAATCTAAGTTCATCATTCTCTTTATTGTATGAAAGTTAGCATGTCCAAGACGACCATGCCATACATTGGAAGAAACATCAACATTATAAAGAGAAAAAATATTATTATTAATATTACTAACTTTAAGTACATTTAACTTAAACAAGCCATCAGATATATAACCTTTTCCTACAAAGCTACTGTTTTTACTTAATACAACTTTATTTGACTCAAACAAAAGTCTAAAACCATCTTTTATAAGAAGGGATCCACTAATCAAATTTTTTCTAATATCGGGTACATGCTGCACGTTATGTAGAGATAGTAACTTAATTGTAAGTCAATTCTTCCTTCTCCAATAATCTTTGCAGCAGTAGCATTTCCCATATTTACAGATCTCCCGTTTGTAACCTGATAAATCGAAAATAAAGATCTATCAGCACACACATGAATATTAGCACCGGTGTCAATCCACCAATCAATTGATTCACAAGCTAGATTAATTTCAGAATTTGAAATTACTAACCTATCATCGGTTCCATCATTGGTACCGGCAACAACCACATTAGCTTGTTTAATTGATCCTTCTTGTGCTTTCATATTCTTGTCTTTGCGATGCCTACACTGCCTCGCAAAATGCCCGGGTTTTCCGCAAACAAAACATCCCCTCTTATTATTATTATTATTGTTGTTTTTATTAATATCACCTTTGGCTTTTAGATTATCATTATACTTTTTATTTCCTTTTTTCTTGGAGTTATTTCTCTTGTTTCCCTCAATGAGATTAGCATTATTGAAATCACTACGTGCTAATTTTTCCTTTTCCTTTTGTCTTTCATCTATTTGAAGAGAAACCATCAAATTATCAAGACTCATGGCTTCACGTTTATGCCTAAGTGAAATAGCAACGGATTGCCATGAAGAAGGAAGTTTTTCAATTATAGTATGAATGAGAAACTTTTCATCAACCTTAATCTTCCTTTGGCCTAATTCTTCATGGATAGCTTGAAGATCTTGAGCTTGTTGTACAATAGATTTGTCATCAGTCATTTTAAAGCTTAAGTATCTTCCGATTACATAGTTATCTAGACCTTCATCTTCTTTACCATATTTTCTTTCTAGTGCATCCCAAAGTTCCTTAGCGGTATCAGTAGAGTTATAAATGTCATATAAGACATTTGACAAGGCAGAAAGTATACGACCATGACACAAGTAATCTTTATCTACTGACTCACTAGATGTATCACCATCCTTAGTTTTTTCTTTAGATGTACTAGGATTAGTAATTGCTGAAAACAGCCCTAGGGAAGTTAACCAATAACGCATTTGTTTTTGCCACCTACGAAAATTATACCCATTAAAATTTTCAGGTTTTATAGAACTTTGTTCATCATTAATGCCCATTTTTTAAACTTTCAGCACTTAAAAGGCACACTTAAAACAAAACTGTTTTTTACTCCGACAAATTAACTAAGTAGTTTAGACAAACAGTTTATGTGCAAAGTTTTAATGTGTGAGATTTATATTAGCAAGCAACTTTCTGTTTCCTAATAGACAAATCACCAGTTCAATAGACAATAAATTCTATTCTAAAATTGTTAGTTCTAGAAACAGAAAACAACAAATTCACACAATACCAACACCAAAATTTTTAATCTACTTTATATGATAATAATGATTATAAGAGGGATGGAATGGAAAAACCCGGTTCGAGGCGTGCAAAGCACTCCCTTTAGAATAGAATTCGCCGCTGCCCTGGTGCAAACTCAATCGACGTCTATTCCCAAGATACAACGAACCTTCAGGACTTCTTGACGTGCACTCGAACAAGAGAATCCCACGAACTAGAATGATCCCACAATCGCCTTATTTAATAAAACTATAACTCAAAACTTTCTTGAGATAATATTAAAACTATTTGCTATGATTTTCTTTAGGAAGATAAGTAATTGAATCTTTTGAAAGAAAGATGAAGAGTATTATTTTCTGTCCTTTGAATTGGGGAGAGTGAATGGTATTTATAGAGGAAATCCCAAACTCAAAAAGCCATTAACGTTCTAATTTGAAGAGACACCTCTTCAAAGAGAACTTTTCACTTTTAAATGAAAAGATGGGAGAAAACGATTAAGTCTGAAACCCAATTCAAAATAGGCTTTTATATGGTGTGATATGGCCTATCAAATAATTATAGTCCCACCAATTTTATAATAAAAATTAAATGAGTAATTTTATTTTATTTGAATCACAAATTATTTAACAGGGTTAATTAGTTCAAACGAAATTGTATGTTCATGAAAAAGAGAGAAATAATGTTCATTTACAAAATTGAACACAAGACTCTTACACCATGTCCAAGAACCTTATCAATAATGCCCAACAAACTCGTGTACATGTGTTAATATTTCAAAAAATATCAAATTAAATGCAAAAATGCGTTTAACCTCTCCGAGGATCAAACTGACCCGCCTCCATACTTGAAGAATTGGGGTAGGGACTAGAATGCAATCTCCAAATATGGAGTTCTGAATAATTATTTGGAGACTTCTCCAAATCACTATTCATTTGTTTTAATTACATTTTGTGCTCCAAAATTTCCCCTTTCTTTATTTTATTAATTAGTTTTACATCATTTATGTTATTAATTATTTTTATTTTCTCTAAATTAATAATAAAAACATGAATGTTTGATATACATATTTTTAATAGTTATAATTTATATTTAATTATTAAATTGAAAATGTATGTTTTTAGTTTAGATGATAAATTACACTACAAAAAAAGTTGTCTTCAGAAACGACTTGATTCCAACGGGAAAAAAAATTATCGCTATTAGTGACAAATTTATAATTGATTACTAACGAAAACGGTATTCCTTCAAGAATAGCAACAAATTACCAACAAAATTGCGAAAGAAAAGATTTGTGGTTGGAACTTCGTTGTTTAGTTGTCGATAAAGATGACAGATAGCAACGGAATTGTTCCAACGAAAAATAATTTGTTTCAATTTTTTTGTCAATAACAAATATGCAATTGAACAACGACGAAAATATAAGAAAACTATATTTTTCAAAAATATCGACCAATTATCAACGGACTTTGTAACGAAAAATTGTCACTACAAAAAAGGGGTCTTCAGTAACAACATTATTCTAACGGGAAAAAAAATTATCACTAGTACTAAAGAATTTATAATTGATTACCAATGAAAATGGTATTCCTTCGATAATACCAATAAATTACCAACAAAATTTCAACTAAAAGCATTATTCATGAAAAAAAATTATGTTTATTCCCAATTCTCTGAAGAAGTTTAAGACTAGTGGAATAAAAAAAATCTCTTGTTTTCTTTGAAAAGGAACATTCAGCCTAAGAAGAATACTTAACCACTAAAAAAATTGAGATTTTCCTCAAAACTTGGAGCTTTAATGTCAATTTAGAAGTTGTACAACCCATTTGAGTGTTTGGAAATTTATCAATCAAGTATTAAATTATTGCTCCATGCCTTCAACTACCTCACTGCAAATAATTCAAAAAAAGCCACAGGCAAAGTAATCAGCTTGAAGTACTATGATATTAATAAATTTTAAGCAAGAGATAACAACTTAAGAAATATCATTTGCAAATTGATAGGTGCACTGGATATAATTAACAAACATCCATTAAATTGCATTCCACCATGGCTTCTAACACCAATAACATCAGTGATGACTTGATTACAACGAAAACAAATTTATCGTTATTAGCAATGGATTAGTAACGAAATACCAATAAAATTTCAAATGAAAAGTGGTCCTTCGATAATAGCAACAGATTACCCACGAAATATTGGAAAATAATATTTTTTATAGGAATTCGGTTGTTAAGTTGTAGGAAAAAATGATCCATAGCGACGAAATCATTCCAACGAGAAATTATCCGTTGCTATTTAGATTAAGTAACTGAACAGCGACGGAACCATCAACACATAACGACAAATTACCAACGAAAAATTGGGAAAAAATATTTTTCGTAAGAATTCAGTTGTTAAGTTGTAGGAAAAAGTTATCCATAGCGATGAAATTGTTCCTACGGAAAAATAACCATATTACCAATAATAGAAATATGTTTCACGAATAATAACAACAAATTACGTTTCACAAATAATAACAACAAATTTGATAGGAATAGTGTCCCGCAAGCCAGCTGTATGGCGAGCATTTATTGTAATAAATAAGGAACTATTCAATTTTGATTAATAAATGCACTTTATTAAATGGTCATCTTTATCTTATGTAATAAATATCTATGCATAAGGATAGAAGTCCTTAGATCACAGGGCTATGGGACAACCCGTGGACTGATCTCCAAGGACGTGATCTAGAACATATTCAAGAGTCATAGAATCCAATCGAGATAGGACATCGTTGGATTCGGTTAGACTCTCATTGTTGTGTATACTCCGATGAACTGGAGAACGCTGGGGTCCACGAGCGTGACTGGGATAGTCGATACACATAAATGGGTGGCTTGCTGGGATGGCAAGCGCACTGAATACCCCAATTAGGAAATAACTCACCATGGAAGCGGTAGTTGCATATCGGGGTTGAAGTTATTCCAATTTACAATAGTATACGAGGAACGATCCCTAACTACTTGAGGTGATAGGGTTTATCTGGTGCGAGAACGTCTGTGCTTTGATGTGAGTTCCGACTGACTGGAGATCACCAGAAAGTCTCTGTGAACTCATGTTGGGTATGGAGGAACTCGTATGCAGATTCATATCATCAACAAAGGATCCATTGACCCGACTTGATAGGTTGGGAAATTCTCCTATGGATTTCTGTGAGAAATTAATTCTGATGAAATCCTTGGCCAAGGTATCTGACGACTTTCTGTAAGTAGCTCATAAAGATTAAGTAAAAGAGAATTTATTTCGAGACTAGAATACATAAGGTCAAGACAAAATAAAAGGGAGACCGATGAATGACCATACCCTTAAGTCTCGACTGGGAGATTGATCGATGCAGAGATTATGTCGTATATGGCAATTGTAAATGAGTTAAAAGGTTTACTGAATTAATTCACCAGTGATTGGGCTCCATGGTCTTGTGACTGGACATCGACCGTGGAGTGTGGAAGAATTCCCAAATTGGCAGGGGTGCCAATTTTGGAATGATCAGTCGACAGAATGTTCGATTGATTTAGAGTATAGGTTACTCGAATAATTAAATAATATTTAATTATAACCCACGGCCAATTATGTGATGAACCTACGGGAGCATACACAATACACATGAAGCGAAAACGAGGAAATAAGAACGACTGAGTCGACTGGATCGACTGGGTATATAATCGACTGGGTCGATTATAATCTGTGGGCCCATATTGGAAGAAAATAGGATCCAATTGGAATTGGGTCAGGATCATAAATTAAATTGGAATTTAATTTATAAATTAATTAATTAAGTTGAATTTAATTAATTATAGAAAAGATTTAATTAAATAGACTTAGAGTCTGATTTAATTAATTGGAAGACTAGTTAATTAATTGGGCTATGTAATTGGGAGATTAAATAAAGCCTGATCAAATTAATTAACTGGGCTATGAATTAATTGGAAGACTTAGTCTTCTAATTAAAGAGGGTCATGGCCCATGTAGAAGAATAAAGTCTTAGTCCTAATAGGACTAGGTTAGGGAGATAATTATAAGTAGGTAACTTACAGTTATTTTTCAGACACCTCTCTAAGCAAAAATTGAGCAGAGCAAAAATTCTCTCTTCCTCTCCCACAACCAAATCGGCCGAACTCCATCTTCCCTTTGGAAGAATTTTTCATTTTCGATTTTTGTTCCAAGTCGTTCATAAAACCTAGATATTAATATACCCTACGTTCTAGTCGATTAGGATATATTAATTTTCGTGATATTGTGGTGTATCAACTCGTAGAGGCGCAACACGTGGGGCGCTACTGAAGAGGCTTGGATCGATTTTGCTGGAGCAAAAACTTGATCTCGACTGCCAACTTGGATTTGCAAGGAGATAGGTATAACGTGTAAACTACTTATACTATCGTTTAAATTAATATTCATATATATACAACTAGAGTAGTGTCCTGGCAAGATTCCGTAAGAGGTCCTATAAAATTTTTATATTCCGCTGTGCCTATGGCTGTTTATCTTACCGAATCCCAACAAAATTACCAAATAATTTTTGAAACAGAAAATATTCCATGTATAACATTTGTTATTAAGTTGTCGGGAAAGGTGAACCATAGTAGTGAAATCATTCAGGTGAAAAAAATACGTCACTACTTCTCTTTCATAACACATAATGTTGAAGTGATTTTATATCTAAGAACTATGAAACAAGAACCGATAAATTAGATTCTCTTGAAGTAATATAGTTTTCTCAATCCAAAGATAATAATTATGTCCAACTAATCAAATTTCTTGGAACGTAGAGTAAATGCAATTACACTTAATCAATTACATTGTGACGAAGATCATTAATAAATCAGCTAGGCATAGAGGTGGCAATACGGATCGATTTGCTGGATCCAATCCATATGGGATCAATCAAACAAATCAAGTTGATAAAATTTGTGAAAAAAAACAATTGACGAAAATGGCAAAAATCGATGAAAATCGGTAAAAGAGGATGAAAATGGTGGAAAACTAGTTAAACTGGTCAAAACGATTTAAATTGATGAAATTAAAGGAAAAACTAGTTATATCGATAAAAAAAATTAAATCAATGAATTGAGGGAAAAAAAAGGGTGAAATCAATCAAAAAATGGGTTCAATCAAACACAAAAAACTTATGATATTGACGAAATAAACTATTAGGTGGCTCATATATATAATTGTTTAATGAAAATACAATAAAGTAGTCCAGCTCAAATGGTTTGATCCTTTAATATGTATCTATGAGGTCAAGGGTTCAAATCCCATATCGAACAAGTTAATTAAAAATACATTGCCTAGTCACCAAGCGTCGCCCGGGCACACATTGCCCAGGCAAGACCCAGGCGCCTAAGCCAAGCCCAGGCGAGCCCGAGGCAGCCCCTTGAGTGACCCGGGCCAGAACTAGGAATGGCAATGGCGCCTAGGCCAAGCCCAGGTGATACAGAGGCGCCCAGTGCAGCCCCATGAGTGGCACGAGCGCCTGGGCTAAGACCGGTCAAGCGCCCAGGCATAGACCGATCGCCTGATGCTAAACCTGTCGGAATGCTTCCAACAAAATTAGCGACAAATTACCAACATATTTCAAGCAACAGAATAATTTGGATGCTAGATCCATTGATATGTTTCCAACCGATCAGTAACAAAACACTAACTGAATTAAGCCGAAGGAAATCTGTTGGTAATATTCTAACAGAATTACCTACAGTTTTTTCATTTGCAAAGCTATTTGATGCGGAGTACTTTTCAACGGTATTACCAACAAACAAATTGTTGTCGCTATATTTACAAACGGAAATGATTCCGTCGCTCCATTTACCTATCGGGCCTTCACACACGGAATATCCAACGGAAAAAATCCGTCCCTACTCTTGAATACCAACGGAAATCGAGGCTTCACCAACAAAAAATTGTGTTACAGAAGACCCATTAATAAATTAGAAAACTTAAAAATGAATAATAATTAACTTAAAAGAAAATTAAAATTATATAAAATAATATTTAATCAGATTAACTAATCTACTTGAATTTTGTTTAAGCATATCTAATATTATTTGATAAACAACTTAAAGTTTAACTTTGATCAATTAATGTAGATAAAATTATATAAGAATAGTGTTTTGGAGGTAGAGGAATAGTTTTTTGGAGTTCTTGGGTGGGAGATGATATGTTAGAAACAACCTCCAAATTTTAAAGAAGATTTTAATTTGAAGTCCAATTTAAAGAGGAATGCTCTAAAAGGTGATAAAAAAACCTCACCACTTATCCATGTACTTTCTCAATTATAATTTCAGCAATTAATGGAGTATATCTATATATATATATTTTTTTTTTCTTGGGGGACGTCCCTCTTATAGTCCTCCCCTGAATAGAACTCAAACAAACGGATGACAATTATAAATAAAAAAACCTTTGTTAAAAAAAAAAATACTAGAAAAAGGGAGATCCTTTAGAGGATAACAACAAAACTTACAAAGTTCTTAGACCATTTAAAAACGTCATGAGCGTCTCATTTATCTTGAATATAAAAATAACTCAACAAATATATTTAATAATATATATATAAAAAAGTTCAATTTATGGATGATCTATTATCAAGAAGACAATGGTCATCACTAGCCCGGTCATTCTCTTTTCTCCAGTTTAGGTTTAGGGCTCTTCCACTTAATTATTGTATGAATTAAATATTGAATAATCAATTACCAATAAGATTAAATAGGTGCAATTGAAGGAAATTCCGTGCTAGCGTGTGGTATCGATTACCACTTTTGACTAATAAAATATTATTGGTGTCCACTCTCAAAAGAGTTTCTTATATTTATTTTCACGTAATATATTTTTATTCTTTTATATTTCTTAGATATAAAAAATAACAAAAATTATATTTTCAAATCATTTAATTATGTCTCCTAATTTGCATGTTAAGTTTATTCTTTTAAATTCTGGCATCAATTACTCTAATTTTTCAGCCCATGTTCAACAAGTTTTTGTGAACTTTTTTAAGGAAAAAAAAATGAAGAGTAAAGGGCTGACCCGACCCAGACCCGATAAAAACCCAACCTATGACCACAGACCCGTTAATGATCCGACACATTTCGACCCGACCCTTACCAGCCAGACCCACCTATTTGCCACCCCTAGGCAACATATATCAAATGACTATAGTTACGGTCCCATCAACAATGTTCGTATTACGAACAAATTAATAGTGTTGCAGTCACACATATTTAATTATTATACTAGTAAAAGGTAGATTTTTGCAATTGCATAATTATTTATTTTGCTATTACTTTCATATGGTCTACCGGTCTTTGTATCAAAAATGCGATTCATAGTTTAATAGAAAAAAAAAATTTATTTCGACTATAATTTGATAAAATATTAATATTAAAAACATTATAAATGTAGAAAAGTTAAACTTGATAAGTTATTAAAATATTAAAAAGTATAACTGGTTGTAGCTAATGAAACAGAAAATTTAGGACGGAAACGTATTGTCTTTGTTCGAGAACAATAACATTTTTAAATTTACTAATAATAGTGTTTTGTGAACAAAAACGAAAAATAAAAGTCGAATGTAAGATATTACTCATATCGCAATTTATCAGAAATAATTGAACAAATTATATCGAAAATATATTTTCACACTAAACTAATATAGAGAGAATCAGGATATACTGGGTGTAAAAGTCTCAACTACCAAATCTTGAATGATACGAATGAAATAAATATATTCACCTGCATCACCTTGTGTGCCTTGTGTGTTAATAATTATATTAATGCATCTTCCATATATTTATGCTTATTTATTTTTTCTATTTTACCCTTAACATTTAAAAATACTAAATATGTAGTTTTTAACTCCTTCAATATTCCCATTAAATTAAATAATAAAATGTGCATTTTGTTAAAAATATCAGTTAAACTGCTATTCTTATAAAAAAATCGCAATTAACACCTGCGATTTTTATTAATTATTAAAAAATTAGTAAATGAAGAATTAATAATATATCACCGAAAGAGCTGCGATTCTTGAATAAATCGCATTGAAAAGTCCATGTTCTTGAGTCTGAGACATTTAAAACTTTGAGATATCAAATTTGATGGTAAAAATAAAGAAGTGAGATTAACCAGCTCGAAAATCAATGATCATATTACCTCTGATAAGGACTTATTGTCAAGTGAAATTTCAGTCACCAAAGCAGTTTGTTTTTTTTTTTTTTTTGGTACAACCAAACAAGTTTCTTTATCACAAGTAACTACATAGAATTGGAAAGGGGTCTCTGCCGTTAAGGCACGTACGTGGATGGTATGGAATGAGATAAGAAAATCAAGAAAATGGTTAGAAACTGAAGGGAAAGGATTTCTGATTGTCTGGCCATTTTACTAATACTGGTAGGGGTAGAAGAGTCTTTTTACAGAGGGAGACAAACTCTATTATTGCCAATGGGTCTCCATCCTTGGTGCATACAAACAATAGCAGACGAGAAATTCAAATTATGTTGGCAATTGCGATTCTTTCTGTGATTAATTAATTTTTTGTTAATCAGTTTTTGTTAATATTTAATAAAAATTGCAGTTAACAACAGTAATTTTTGATAATATTTTTTTTATTTTACAGAATTTAAAAAATAATCAAAAATCGCAAGTCTCTACTACGATTTTTATTAAGAATCACAGTTATTAATTGTGATTTTTGATGAAAGGCAAAATAATTTGAAGTTGAAGATATTTTGAAAAATATTTTCGTGTGAAAGCCATTTTGAAAAAAAATCAATCTTTTTAAGTTCTAACTCCAACATAATTTTGATATATCAAGCAAAATGTCTTTATGACAGCCCCGTAAGTTGATTTTGTTTAGGTGGGTGAGGAATTTTGATTTGATTTGATTTGCCTATATATTAGTAAAGTAAAGAGGGCTGAAAGATTAGCAATATTGTCTTAACCAGTCACCATCTAATTGAGTTTTCCCTTAATTTTACCAAAATAGATTTTGGCAATAATTGATAATAGTAAAAATTAATTTTATAATAATTGTATTTTACAATAGTTTTTGAAAAAGTAATACTACTTTATGAGCTTTTTAAATAAGTTGATTTTTAGCTTCTTGAGACGCCAAAAGTGATTACGATATTGGGGCCAAACAAATACTATAAAAATAAAAATAAAGTTGTAGAAGTGCACTCATATCTGGTCCAAACTCACCCTAGTCAAATTTGGATTTGGAAATCATGGGGCAACTCCTTGTGAATTCATTTGTCCTTAGTTAAATGTTGGGCTTCATTTTTACCGACACACAATATCCAAGTTCGAGTTGTTGTGTTGTGCCCTTACCTACATCTAAGGGCGGATCCAGAAATAATTGGCAGTGGGTGCTAAAGTAAATACGAAAAAAAATTCAATCAAACAATTAAACTTAAATTTATTCATGGTAAAATATATGAAGCGATACAAAAAAGAGGATATGGAATTTGGCAAAAAATAACCCCTACAAATTACTTTAATTATATATGATACCCTGTTATAATCCAAAAAATAGGAGGGGGGGGGGGGGTTCTATAGCCGCTCTTGCCCAGCTCTAGATCCGCCCTTGCCTACATCTCATAGTTGGATCTTAATTTGTCTCACCTTACATTCGTCCAAGTATTCATGCATGGTCATATTACACCAAAATCTGGATAAATATCGCGGATTTTTTTTTCTCAATTAAATTCTCCTAAGATCTTTCAATTGAAACAATCATTATACGCCCCTCAGGTAGTAAAAGCCATGTAAGTACACGAAATTAAAATGAAATTCTCTTAAATATTATTATGTTAAAAAAATAAAAAATAATTGAATCGTATCTTACCTATGAAAGAATAAAAAATACTTATGACTTAGTTAGGTATGTAATTTTACTTTGGCTAGAATAACAAAATACAAAGAATATTCATTAGTTCTGGAAAAAAAAAATCAATAATATGAAGACCTGCATAATCTCGAATTTTATGGAATTATTTTCTTGAAAAACATGTGAAATCGGTGGGGAAAGGGTGAAATAGATAAAAATTTGTGAAAGCGATATCCATGAAATCATTGAAATTCGGGTGAAATTGATGAAAAAACGGGTGAAACCCGTAAAAAAGTGCCCCTGAAATCGATAAATAAATGCGAAATCGATGAAAATTCAGGTGAAATTCGTGAAAAAATGATAAAACCGGTGAAACAACGACATTAGTGAAAAAGGGTGAACTAGCTAAAAAAATTAATAGAGTCGGTGAAATGACCAAGTCTGTGAAAATATGTGAAATCAATGAAATTCCAGGTGAAATTGGTGAAAAGTATATGTGAAATCTCCGAAAAGAATGTATAGAACCAATGGAAATAGGATAACCAATAAAAAAAACAAGTTAAATAGTGTAAGAAACACTAAAGTTGTAAAAATGAATGAAACCGACTAATAAATGAATATACTAATGAGTTAAGTAGATGAAAAATGGATTAATTTGTTTTATTTTATAACATAATAAAATTAATTTTACTTTAATTTAAAATAAAATTACCCAAGAATTTTACTAGACTTTGTACATGCACTTTTCTAATGAAAAAAATTTGTCTACAATGCCAACTATTGAAATACGTGAAATCACTATTCAATTATTTTCACTAAACCAAACAATAAAGGAAAAAAAATACAACTAGTAGCCTAGAATTCTAGCTATATAAGGAAGTGGGGATAGAAGCATTTCTCTGCATCTCACAACTGAATAGCTAATTAATTAATAGAATATTAATTAAGAATGGGGTTAACTGGAAAGTTGGTTGCTGCAATTGAGTTCAGGGCAGGAGGAGATGTGTTCCATGAACTCTTCGCTCAAAAACCACACCATGTTTCCACGACCACCCCTGAGAAAGTTCAGGGTTGTGATTTGCACGAGGGTGAATTTGGAAAAGTAGGTTCCCGAATCTGTTGGAGGTACACTCATGGTAAGTCGATCTCGTTTAAGTGTCTTTATATCTAGTTCTGATACCAATTTAATTTTCTTATGGTTGTTATTCATGTGCATGCTATCTTGATCATAAATATTAGAAAATCTCGTTGTTCTAAATTAACTTGCAGTCACTTGGTTAATTAATATATATTGTATTTGGATATGGTTGGAAGTACAGAGGGGAAAAAGAAGACTGCGAAGCAATTGATTCAATCCATAGACGAGGAGAAAAAGAGTATCGAGTTTAAGATGCTTGAAGGAGATTTGATGCAATTATATAAGGATTTTCTTATCACCCTTCATATTGATACGAAAGATGGCATTGATTTGGTTACATGGACCTTAGAGTACGAGACGCTCAACGATGATGTTGAACACCCAATTTCACTGCTGTCTTTCTTCATCGATATGACTAAAGATATCGAGAATCATCATCTTCAGAAAGCATGAATCGGTAAATTATTTGTTCATGAACACATTTTGATGCATTATTAATTGTTCTGATAATGTCGTCAAAAGTGGTCTGGATAATATCTGTTGGTGCGTGTATGTGTGTGAATAAGTTAGCTCGAGCTTTGGCTGAGTGATGGAGCTAGCAATGTTGATTTGAAGTACTTTTGTTGTTTTTGTTTTTATTTTCTGCTCAATGTACGCTTCTATTTAGTGGTATTAATTAACGCCTATTTAATGGTTTTAATTAGGGATGTCAATGTGTCGGATTTTGGTCGGATCACACTCGTCCAGATCCGGCTCCATTTATATCATATCGGGTCATGTCGAATTTGGATCTTCTTCGAATTGTGCTGGATCTAGATTTTTTGAATCAAGTGGATATTGGTCGGATTTGACTGGATATTGGATATTTTTTCGGATTCAATAAAATGTTCGTTTAAAAATTTATATTAATATTTTTTCATAAAATAAGTTTATTAACTTTACAATTTTGTTTAATTTTAGCTCATATTTCAAACATCCTTTATTAATATTCATATTTTTTAGATGAAAATATTGGTTTAAATAAATTTATAAACGAGTTATAAATTACTATCTTTTTAAATTTGACAGTGCAATATTATTAATGATACTTATATATATATATATCATTCTTTTTTAATTGGATATAAATTTTTAACGGATCGAATCGACCTAAATTCATATTCGCTCTATGTGTCTCGGATTACGGATCATAATAATCGAATCAAGTCCATCGAATATCTAATCGGATGATTATCCTAATAAATTGAACTGGATTCTAACGGATACGGATTGCAATCCGGCCCATTGACAACCCTAGTTTTAATGGGCCATGCCAATTCATGATTCAAAATCTCGTATTACATGTCCATTCTTAATTTTTACGATGCACAATGAATCTTAACTTCCATTCAAACTATTTTTAGGGTAACATTTTCACTGTAATCGTCTAATCAATTCTCCTAAACCGAAGGCCATAAGGACCTAAAAAATGACCATAGTCCAAGCTACATATATGCAGTAGAATATGCCAAACTTCAGCGCAAAACAAAATTGGGCTACAGCTAAAATATTTTCAGTATAAAATATGCGCAACTAGGGTTGTCAACTGTGCGGATTTCAATTCGAATCCAACCCAATTTATTGAAATTTTAATTCGATTAGAAATTTAATGGACATAATTCTATTATAAATATTTGTAATTCAAATAATTTGAAGCAAATATGAATCTATGTCGATCTGACCAGTAAGAGATTCAATAAATTATATATATACATAATATTTTATTAAAATAAGTAACATTAATAATATTTTATCATTTGTTTCAGGAAAAAATACTTGTGTTAATTTGAAAGTGAAGATTCATTAGATCAGGTACCCGACCGAATCCGAACAAGATTCGTTGAACTCGAGAAATGTAGATCCGAATGGAATTTGCATATAATCCGAATACAATCCGACCCAACATAGATGGACGCTAACCCGAATCGAGTAAATCAAATCTTAACTAAATAAATGGACAGATCACTTTGTTTACACAAAAATCAATTGGACACTCACTAAAGATTTACTCTACAACTGAAATATTAAAACACAAGTAGTGCTAATGGATCTGGCCCATAAGCAGCTTGTACCCTGTGGCCGGGCCTTAGGTGTAACTGTAAGGGCCCAGTTCCTTTTTCTGTCTACTAGTAATAAATACTTTGCGAATTCACAAAATTTCAATGATCTACTATATCTTTTCTCTTTTCACACGTAGAAATAAATCAGACACAAAGAAGATGATTGCTTACTTTTTTTTTTTGATAACCCAGGTGTTCAAGCTTACACTAGACTAATCCTGGACCCTCAGAACCCTTGTCCTAGAACATTGAAGGATGTAAATCGCAGGATGTGCCTCCACCAAGCATCGAAATCCCACCATACTGCTGTACACTCTGCGTACAAATGAGTCTTCACTACAAATCGTAAAAGATGATTGTTTACTTGAACATAACTAACTTAGGCATAGTTGAGTCATCAATGGATCAACATTTGGGATAAAATCATAAAAGGCACACTTGTCGCACTCATCCAACACCATTGGGTAGGCAGTGGCGAAGCTACGTATATTTGAGGGGTGTCCAATGACCCCACTCAAATTAATTTTTATGTTGTTTCATTAATAGAAACTATTGAAGTTAGATGTAATTTTGTATAAACAAATAATAGTAATAGAGATTTTGTATCAAAATGACCCAGTGAAAAAATGTAAAAACTACATAGTGGACCCTCAACATTTTAATGGAGTATAATGATCACTAATTATTAACGAGATATTATTTTGTGTAGTGTTACAATCATATTATTTCAATAATAATAATAAAAAAATAGTTTATCATATAGAGAGATTATTTCGTGACTATACGAATGGCGTAGTGTAAGAGATTTATTCCAAAAAATATTTTCCCATCATACGGGACAAAATAATTATTTGACAATTCTTCTCAATTCCAGTGAACTATATTTAGTCTTATATTAATATAACTATTTGACAACAATTCTTCTAGAGCATCTATATATTCCCTAAGCATTAATTAAAGTCACTAATCATAAAAGAAAATAAAAATATCATTATTACTTTTTTATATATAAAAATAAAAATATCATAATTTGGTCAAGATTTAAATATCGATTTTTTCTAGAGTAGAATTATCAATTTTGGTATCTAAACCGGAAACTAGAGTAATGACATTTGTTATACTCTGATTTTTTTTTTTTATTTTACTTCGAATGAGAGAAATGATGATATTACTAAAATTTAGTAATATAAAAGACATTATTGTGCACCCAAAATTATTAGTTATCAATATTCTCAATTTTCTTTAATAACGAGATTCCCAATTATTTTATAGTTACAAAACCATGAGTAAAACAATTTTTGTTAAGTGTATCAAATACATGCTGATGAAGGACGCAGCAAATAATGTATTATGGGCATGAAAAACTATAAAAAAAAGATGTACTTTTTTTATTGTTTATTAATTTGATAATAATTCAAAGATCAATAAAAATATTACTAATGGACCCCAGTGAAACTAATTTCTTGCTACACCACTGGGGGTAGGCAAGTAATTCTTTCAAATTTTTCCAGAACACAAAAAAGAACTCTCCCAAACACTCAGCCATAAATATAGGAAGAATGGTACAAATCATGAGTTCACCCAAACTTATACTTTTGGCAAAACAACTTCATGTTGTTTGATTTCTAAATTTTTTTTTTTTTTTTTTTTTTTTTTTTTTTTTGTGTTTTCCAAGGGTTTAATCCCTTTCGAGGCGCGTCGGGCACATAATGTGGGAACCTCTCCCAACAGGGATTCGAACCTGAGTCCGCTACTGTGTAGTGACTAGTCCCTTCCACTAGACCAATCACCTATTGGTGTTTGATTTCTACTTCACACACCCGTTCTTTCCAATATTTTAGGAGGCCACTATTTCAAAATCAAAACCAAAAGAGTGTTAATTTGCGTTCTCCTACCGCCGATCGTCGGCGAGTTATGATTTCTTCCAAAGACAGTATGAAGTTTGGTATTAAGAAAATCATTTTTCTTTTTTTTTAAATTCGCATTCAATAGAACTCAACCAAATGGATGACGGATGACAAATTAGAGAAATATGAAGACCTTCGTAATTAATGTATAAACTAATATTTAATTATCTATTAAAAATACGATTTAAAAAAGTGCGATTGAAGGAAATTAATTCCGTTCTAGCGTGTGGCAAAATATATCAAATGACTGTAGTTACGGTTCCATCAACAATGTTCTTATCACGAACAAATATTACAAATATTTGAGCTAATGGAGCAAAAGAAAAGAGATGGAGGGAATAGTATTTTCTCGATTCCAATATTATTTGTTCTTTCATTTTTTTGACGTTTTTATTTTATTTTTTATAATAGGATAATAATATTTAACTTACTTTTCTGCCTCTTATCAGTATAGCTTATCGAAATTCTTGTGGTAATATATAAAGATTGTATTTTGAAAAGGAATGCTAAGAGACATTTGTGGATGTAATTTGCGTGAAGTGAATCTGCAAAGGATTGTAAATTTGTAATTAATCTTTTGAAATATAGAAAATTGATAAATAATAAAATGCAATTAGTGGGAAATTAAGAAATGAGTAGAATTATAAAAAATTAAAAGAAAACGGGAAACGAAAAACTTTTAACTAGGCAACTAGCTCAGCATTTTAAATTTTTAATATATTGATTTTGATTAGTGCTTGAAAAGTATTAGATGGAAAAATCCGGACACAATGTTAGTTGACTTTCCAATCAAAATGGTAAAAAAAGACACAGAAAATATCTATTTATAACACGATTAAAGTTTTGGCTTAATTAACATAGAAATAACAGTAGTACATCTGATAGGATAGATTTTTTTTTTTTTTTAATAATTCAAGTGTTTAAGCTTACAGTACTAGACTAATTAATTTTGAATATTCAAAATCCTAACCCTAGAATCTTTAAGGATGTAAATCGCGAAATGTGCCTTCATTTAGTCTCGAGATTTCACCATACTAATGTACACTCTGCGCACAAAAGGGATATAATAGATTGAAATTAAGATATGTAGTTAAGGCTGAATTGGTGATTTCTATCTTAATATTTCATTATTATTATTAATAATAATAATAACAATAATAGTGTCTTGGAGAAAAATACATATGGAGGCATCAACTTTCAACAGTCCATGTTTTGATTTTATATTGTCCGAGACCAAGGACGGATCCAGGATCGGGGAGTTGGGGGGACCGAGTTTAACTATCATCGAAATTAATTGACAATGATATTTGATATATTTTATTTACTTAAGAATAAAATATTACTGAAAAATACATTAAATTCAAAATTCTTAAGTAATTTAGTGAAAAAATAATCGAAATTCTACACGACGTTCTCATATTTCATAAAATTCATCTACGAATAAATACCAAAAATCTTAACAAATTTATTTTCAATGTTAATAATCAAATAATCCACACAAGATATTGATCTTTCATTTTATTTCTGCGCCTATTTTTGACCAAACTTCATTATTGATAGCTCGATTGTTATGGTTGTAACATGAAGCGTTAATATCAAACGAATCAAACAATCAATTAAAGGTTACATTATATCATCTTTGTACTTCAATCACAAGCATAACTTATAAATTGTGGATGTAATTAAGCATTAAAAGATTAGAGGACTAATGTGAACTATTTATAAAATAATAATACTAAATTAAATTTTTTCAAAATTTTTGTGGGGTAGCAGGATCCGTCCCTGTCCGAGACTCATAATTGGTATTTTTGTTGGACATTTAAAATATTACTTGAATGTATTTCCTTCGTTTTTTTTTTTTCGTCATTTTAAAGGATTGCATATATATATATATATATATATATTAAAAAATACCACCATGTGATTGGTTTAGTCAAAGGGACTAGTCACTATAAAGCAACAGACTCAGGTTTGAATCCCTGTTAGAAGAGATACCCAGTTAATATGTCCGACCCGTCTCAAAAGGGATTAAACCCTTGGGAAATCAATATATATATATATATATATTAAGAAATATAATAAATAATTTTTTAATTAAATAATTATATCATTAATTATCATTAATTTAACATAAACAAGAAGAATAAAATTTACTAAAAAAAATTAATGTTATGTTGAAATCCTAAAATGATAAGTAAAGCAAATAAAATATTTTGACTAAAACGACAAAGAAAGGAAAATCGAAGAGAGTATATATAATAGAAATAAATAAAAAAAAAGGAGTTTCTAGGAATTCGAAATGTGAGATTCGATTATTGGAAATATTTCGAATATTAGGATTTTGATGTGAAGTGTAAGTAGGTACTAGGTAGGTAGGTTAAGGTATCGCATTATTTTCAAGGATCCTATAATTTATGATTTGATAGAGTTTGAACCAAACAAGTCTCATGCATTCACTTATTGCTTTTAAGTTTTAACTAAACCAAAATAGAAATAAGTGTTTTTTTTTTCCCTATTTCTATGGACCAAAACCTGAGCTATAATTTTAAGGGAAAATTTCACTTTCTCCCTAATCCTTGAATATATTTCTATTTTACCCCCCAAGCTTTATATATTTTCACTTTATCCCTTCAACTATTAAAGATATCACAGATCACTACCTTTGAGTTCGCCGACGAAATTTGTTCAAGGATTGATCGACAAAGTACGAAAACGTTCAAATGTTGGGTGGCAAAGTGAAAATTCAAAGAGTGGGTAGCAAAATGAAAAAACTTCAAAGCCACGTACATTATTAAAGTTGGACGGAATATTTTGTTGGATTTTAGTGTTTTGAATATTAGGAAGTTTTATGTGATCTTACTTAATAGATAAAAGAGTTAAGTAGAAACTAGCAAATATTAGGGTGCAAAATAGGAAAACGTTCAAAGATTAAGGGACAAAGTAGAATTTCCCAAATTTCAAACTAGGTCTACCATAAAATAATAATAAACAATAATGCATATTGATGAAATAAGGCATAACAATTAAGACGCTTGAAATATCATCACCAACTTTTTTTTTTTTTTTTTTTGAGAAAACCCGTAGGTAAATATATTAATGAGTAATATCAATGTTAACAAGATCACAAATAAAGCCGGGGAGGACAACAGTGTCCGAAAAACTAGAAAAAGCTAATTTTGCTAACGCGTGAGCCACCGAGTTGCTTTCCCTAAACACATGAGAGCATGAGAAAAACTCAAGTGAAGCAGCTAACGAACTTATGTCATCAAAAATCGCCCCCAAATGATGGAACGAATGCGTGTCTCTATCCTTGTTGATGGCATTAACCACGGAGCAACAGTCACCTTCTAATTCAATTTTCTTAATCCCCATCAGAATACCAAGCTCCAATCCTTTCATCATGGCAAAAGCTTCGGCAGATTCAGGATCCAGTAGGTAATCAAACTTAACTGACTTCCATTGAACACACTTACCAAACTGATTTCGGATAATAATACCTATGCCAAAACAGCCCCTGATTCGATCAATAGCAGCGTCCACGTTAATTTTAAAGTTTCCAGCAGCTGCCGGTGTCCATGACGAATGAGAAGGCCTGTTCTCCGTCAAGAGAGTGATGCGAGAAGAGGACTCCTTGAATCTTTGGTAAAAGTTCCGAGAAAGAGAAACCAATTCATCCGGCAAAAATAATTTGTTGTCCCAAAGCAATTTATTTCGCCCAAACCAGATCCACCAAGCCAAACAAATTGCAGCCCCCAATTCCGAAGAATCCAAGCAAGAAAAAAGATGATTAAACCAATCACTAACCTCTGGAGAGTCATGCATATAATGAGCATACGCGAATCCGGAGAGAGCCCAACATTGCCTTGCAAAGGAGCAGCGCAACAAGCAATGAAGAACTGATTCCTCTACAGATTCGCAGCAAAGACAATTATCTTCACAGATTATTTTCCTCCTTTTCAGCGCACTTCGGACTGGGAGCGAACCTTTACAACAGGACCACATAAAGTGCTTAATCTTTGGCGGGGTTCTTAAAAACCAAATTCGATTCCAGATCGGATTAAGGGGGGAGCTTGTGCTGCCCGACAAGGAATTGGAAGCTAATTCTTTAAAGAAACGGTGTAACCTATAGGCCGACTTGACCGTGAAAATTCCGTTGCGTTCAAAATGCCAAATTATGATATCCGTACTATATAATCTGCCTAGTGGAATGGAGAGAATGAGCCGAGCCTCATCTTTAATGAAAAGGCTTTCAATGAGTCCCCTGTTCCAAATTCTAGAGTCTTGATCAAACAACTCCGAAACCTTTGCGTTTACCGGAAGAAGACGAGGAGAAGAGATGATTTTGAAGGAGTTATCCCTAGGGATCCAATTATCACCCCAAATACGGATGTTATTACCATTCCCTACTCTCCACCGTACCCCTTTCTTAATTAGATCGATAGAGTCCCAAATGCTGCGCCAAGTAAGAGAGGGCGCCGAACCAAGTTGTGAATCAAGTATATTAGAATGAGGGAAGTACCGGGCCTTCAGGATGCGGCTTAACAGAGTATCAGGTGATACTAAAATTCTCCATGCTTGTTTAGCAAGCAAAGCCACATTGAAAGAGTTTAGATCTCTAAAGCCAATGCCTCCGTCCCTTTTACTATTGCATAACGAACTCCAGCTCTTCCAGTGTATCTTCTTAGCACTTTTCTCATCCCACCAGAAGTTTGATATCATGGCCTCGATTTCTTTTATGAGATATCCGGGGATCTTAAAGCAGCTCATAAGGTAGGAAGGGATAGCTTGGATGACTGCTTTAATCATAATTTCCTTTCTAGCCTTAGATAGGGTGCGTGATTTTAAGCTTTGAAGCCGAGCCCAAACCCGTTCTCTAATATAATCGAAAACTTATCTTTTAGATTTCCCTATGGATAGGGGAAGACCGAGGTATCTGTCGTGTTTCAGTTCCCTATGAAGGGGAAGGACTTGAAGGATCAGCCCAATTAACCTCTCATCCATATTCTTAGTAAACACCACGCTGGACTTGTCAAAGTTGATGCTTTGACCCGAGGCAGCTCCATAAGCTTGTAGAAGGTTACTTATCCGGACAGCCGCCTCCTCCGTAGCTTGACATAAAATGAGGGTGTCATCAGCGAATAGGAGGTGGGAAACTGAAGGTGCTCCATTGCAGATTGAGATTCCATGTATATGGCCTCGACTTTCCTCCTGGCTGATAAGTGAGATCAAACTTTCTGCACAAAAAAGGAAGAGATAAGGGGACAGGGGGTCTCCTTGGCGGATTCCCCTTCCCGGAGTAACAGAACCAAACTGAACACCATTCAGTACAAATGAGTAGGAAACCGTAGAAACACAAGTCATGATGATATCAACAAACTGCGGGGCGAAACCTAACCGGATCATTACAACTCTAATAAACCCCCACTCAACTCTATCATAGGCTTTACTGAGGTCCAATTTAAGCGACATTTTGCCTACCTTGTTCTTTGTGTAATTTTTCAGAAAATGGTTAATCTCGAAGGCAACAAGGACATTATCCGTAATTTGTCTACCCGGAACGAAAGCTGATTGGAAGTCTGATATAACTTTACTCATAATGGGTTTTAAACGATTACCTAGAGTTTTAGAGGCAATTTTATAGACTACATTACACAAACTAATAGGACGGAAGTGGGTCATGTACTCAGGATTTTTGCATTTAGGAATAAGGACGATATTAGTACAATTGCAAGAAGAATCGAAAACACCCTCATTTAGAAAACCCAACACCCAGTTAACAACATCAGTACCAACAACAGGCCAAAATTTTTGAAAGAATAAAGGGGGGAAGCCATCAGGCCCCGGGGATTTAAGTGGGTACATAGAAAAAAGTGCACGATATACCTCTTTAGCAGTGTACGGCTGAAGTAGGAAGTGATTATCATCGGAACTCACTCTCAATTCCAAAGCGCCAAGGACTAGATTGATCTCTTCCGGAGACGGTTGGCTAGAAGAAAATATATTACTGAAATAGTCTCCAACTACCCGCTCGATATCCGCCGGATTCGTGAACCAAGTGCCATCTTCATGTCTAATTCCCGAGATTGTATTTTTATCTCTTCTTCCGGAGGCTCGACTATGAAAGTACCTCGTATTACGGTCCCCTTCTTTCATCCAGTGAACTTTAGCCCTTTGTTGCCACATTTTTTCCTCCTTATCTAACAACTCCTCTAATTTCAAGTACAACTCCTTTTCCTCTTCTCTTGAACTGTCCGAAACCCTCCCCAGATTTAATAAGTGAATTTTCCTACGAATCTTAGCTACCTGTTTCTGGACCCCCCCAAACGAATCCTTGCTCCAAGACTCTAACTAATGCTTATAAAATTATTCTACAATTTGTCTTGTGAATGGCCATTCTCAATTTTTTTCAATTCAAGCAATGAGAATTAATTATATATTTCCAAATTTTCTTGTTTGGCCTCCTTTATGAACATCAATAATTAACCAAATTTAGCATGGTACTACATTTTGAAACTTATTTGGTTTCTTGAAAAATTTGCTAAATGAACTTAAGACTCGACGGACAGTAATAAGATCAAGGGCCGTTCTACAACAAAAAGACAATCTGAAAAAGCCGAGATTCTCGACTTAGAGAAAAAGCTCATCAATCAATTTTCACATTACAATTATTTGTTGCAATTTTGCCCTTGTTTATGTATAAAAGAAACGGACTAACATTCGTATTGAAATTATTTCTGATATAATGATTGATGATAACTGTATTTAAAAAAATGCATCAACATGAGATTTTTTCTTGTATATGATTATGTTAGAATTCACCACATGAATTGGGCTAAGTCTACTCACATGATTTGGGTCTAACTCAACCTCAAAAACTAGCTAATTGTAAGGTGAGGATTACCCAAGACCTTATAAGGTAGACTAAACTATTGTTTTCAACCAATGTGGTGAATTTTAACATAGTATCAGAGCCCATGTTGAAGTGGAGCACCTCCTTCCGTGATGAGTTCTTCCTTGCGCGCATGATGTGATTTATTCTTCATCCACACGGTCTAAAAAATCCACGTGTTGGGAATCAACACTGTCTGGACAAATCTGCATGTTAGACTCTTAACCACATGTCAATAATTCACAATTGTTGGGCATAATATATCACGTGTTGGACTTGCTTCTCCAACACATTCTGCCCGGCCACACGTGAATGGGGAGTATTGAAACTAAATATCCCACGTTGGTTGAAAATAATAGTTAAATTCACCTTATAAGGTCTTGGACAATCCTCACCTTACAAACTAGCTTTTGAGGTTGAGTTAAGCCAAACCATATAAGTGGACTGCTAAAGTGAATTCTAACATATTATTTTATTAATAATTAACATTTGCTTTAACATGTAAAAGAAATAATAAACAAACTAGTATAAATGCATTATTATATTAGCTCTACACAAAATACTCAATATAGAAGATTGCGATTAAATTATAAAATGAAATAATTATTTTATCAAATTAAATTAAATTTACAATTGATATACCTAGAATTTGAAGCACCAAATAAAAGTTATTGCTCACAATAGGCATAAATTATTTCAAGAAAAAGAAGCAAATAATGGAACACAAATAATTGAAAGACAACTTAGTAGTCTTGAAGAGAAAGAAAATGATATTGGATTTTTTTGGTTGAACTTTAATGAAATCCATTATTTAATTGGAATATATATATTATATTTTATTATATATATAATAAAAAAAATTCCAAAGTTGCATGGGCAAGGCCTTCAAACAATGTACTTTCTCCGTTCTAATTATATTTATCTCATGGTACAGTTGATCAGTCAAGTTGATTAAATTTGTTGGATAGATAAGGATGAAGATGAAAAGCACTGAAGTCAATTAGTAAAGGGTGGTTTTGATGATTTCCAAAACCTAAGATCAGCTAAGTATGGAAAACTTAGTAGTAAAATCCCTTAGAAGAATTTTGACCAATTAAGAAGACTATCAGAAGGGTCAAAGATTCAAGGTCCAGAAGACTACTGATCTGCTGAAGGAAAAAAATCAGACTGGTGAAGATCAGCCGATTCAAATCAGATTTGTTCAAGTTTGGGATCAGCTCTGTTCATCATCAGACTTGCACTTTCGATCAGCCAAGTGGAAAGGATCAAGAAGTCTACCCAACGGTAATAAATGCCCCTGGAAGTAATAAATGCTGAAGTACAAGGTTATTAAAGACAAATGATTGAAGAAAGACCTCGTATCAGCTTGGTGCATTTAATGTTGCCTGACAAAAAGGACAGTCTGCAGTACTGTCACTGTGCAGAGAGCCGTTCGCGGATTTTAAGGACCAGAAATCAAGAGATTTGAATTTTGTCTCTCTTCAACGGACATAATTCAAAGAGTGACTATAAATAGCTGAAGAGACGAAGGAAGAAGAAGACACAACTTCTGAGAGATTGAATTCAAAGCCAAAATATTTTCTAAGTCTCAAAAGCTCAAGAACAGCTCACTCGTCTGCTGAACGTCATTTGTTGACAGAAGCCGTTGAAGTTCAAGAAAACATTTTCTGAGTGAATCTGTAAGAGAGAAAAGTTGTGAGGAGTTCTTATCCATCTTTGTGAGTGATAAGATTCTGTAGAATAGGAGTTTCTTTGTGATTTCATATTGCGCACTTGTGGTCGTTTCATTTGTTGTTCGACGCAAGCAGAGTGTACTAATTACTTTGTGTTCTTAGTATAACCCAAGATCTGTGTGACTTGGAAGAGTGGACTAAAGGATATTTAAATCCATATAACCACTATAAAAATTCTTGTGTTTTTACTGCTTTTACTTGCATATTTTCAGATCTGCATAAAACACTTGATTAACTGTTTGAAAAATGTTTAAAGGAGTTTTTATAAAACTGGTGATTAAATTTTTCAAACTACTAAGTATATTTGTGAAAAATATTTTATAAATCCGCTGCAAGTATTCTGGTATTAAAACTGATTTTGATAAAAATCAGCTAAGTAACTATCAGATTAGTGGTCAGCAAAGCTGTTCAAATATTTGTTCGCGATCAGCCTTGTAACCTTACTGTTCTGTATCAGCTTAGTCTGTTTAAGTTTGAGCAACAGTTTTAAAGTTAAAATTTGATTAAAAAGTTCCAGAGGTCTATTCACCCCCCCCTCTCTTTAGACCTCATCTGACCACTTGGGACCAACAAAATTTATAACAATTATAATAATAATTATTTCACTAATAAATTGATAATATCATATGGCATCATATATATTAATATTTAAAACGTTTAATACACTACAAATGTGAACAATTTAACATGATAAATTACTTAAAAGATTTAAAATTGGACCGAATACAATAATCAATGGAGTAAAAATAATGGGACGGAGGGAGTATATAAAAATAATGGGACGGAGGGAGTAAAAATAATGGTCCTGAAAAAGTTTTTTTTATTTTTATTTATTTTTTGCAATAAGCATAAAAGTTGGGAGCCCATTTCTAAAATCCATTTAAATTAAATTTATTTCACTAACTTAAAATTAAATTCTACTTAAAATTACAATCAAAATTAATTTTATACTAAATTAATGATAAATAAAATTTAAAATATTTATAAATTTATGATGATTATCAATTTTAAACAATAAACTCATTGATCGTGTTTCTTTATTTTTACAAGTTGTGATTTATATTCTATCTTGTCAATGTATCGACTCAAGAATGATTATTTGGATATATCAATTGAAATCGAATTTTGATTTTATATTCTTAAAAAATTTGTGAATTCGTCAGAAAGAGTTTTGTGTTCGACAATTTCCAGCCCAAATATGGGCTCAATTGAAGGAAGATGGGATTCGTGGGTATTTTACACTTCCCTTTAAATTCACCATTGTGGGATATTTTTTATGAATTTTGGACCCAATGTAGTTTAGGTCCCCATTTGCCACCTCAACTGGTCATGCTCTAAGGGTTAAAATGGGCCAGACCAACTCATGATTCAAGATATCGTATTACTGTTACATATTGCTCTTAATTTTTATGATGCACATATATTACTGAATGAATCTTATCTTTCATTTTTATATAATATGTTTGTGAATTGAAAAATATTTTTCATTTAAATACGTGATGGAGTTCTGGATTATATGTGCACTTATTAATTAATTAATGCATACACAAATATAACAAAAAAATCTAACACTAAAAATAGTTTGATAAGATTCTAATAGGGTAACATTTTCATTGAAATTGCGTCTAATTCTCCTAAAGCAAAGGCCGGGAGGGCCTTAAAAATGACCAAAGTCCAAGTTACATATATGCAATAAGAATATGCCAAACTTCAGCCCAAAACAAATTGGTCTAATATTTTCAGTATAATATGCGCAACCAATTAAGTCAAAATCTTAACTAAATAAACTGACAGATCACTATGTTTACACAAAAATCAAATGGACACTTACGTTGCATTCGTGGGCGGATTTAGGATTTTTGGTCGGGGCTAATTAACTTATACAAAAAAAAATTATCAAACTTTTTAAATTTAAAGTTTATATTATTCACAAGAAAATATATGGCGCAATACAAAAATGGGGAGGTGGAGTTTGACAAAAATAAACATTTGACCAAGTATGCTGATATGCTCTACGAACTCTCTCTCGAATGTCAGAATCATATAAAGTTATATGAGGTCGTAGACCAGGATCACTCGAAAGCTCGGACAAGTTCGTTTCGATATGAAAGTTTGGAAGCTCATGCGGGTCACTTTGAATGTGAACGTTATTTGAAAACTCATCGTGAGGTGTAGGTGTAGGTGTATGTGTAGCCTTAAATTATCTCTCCATATTTCTAACACTATAAAATGTACAAAACATAACTATCTCAAGAATATTGACATACTCGGGAAGTAGAAGTTAAATATAATAGAGACATAATAATGACAAGACTTATTTTTCATTCCATTTGATAAAACAAGAGAGGTTGAATCCCAATAGGCCAATAAATGCTAATAAAAGACTATTAAAATATAAGATTAGTGTTTGACAATTTAATAAAAAAAAAAACTATTAACCATCTAAGATTAGTGTTTGATATGTAAATGACTACTATTAACTGTATTGCATTTGGATTTAATCATCATATTATTTTAATATAATAAGTATCCTCATATCTTAATCTAATACTTATGAAAATCTTAACAAATGTATAACTTTAAGCACAAAAATGAAACTTGAATCTAAAAATTGATTTTGGGAAGTAAATATAAACATTAATAATGAATATATAACACTATTAGTTTATTACATAAGCACAATTGCACAAACATATATCATAAATACACATTGAAAAAATTACTAACATTCACAATTGAGCCATTTTGTGTTCAGACTTCAATGAGTTGGGACTTGTGTTGGGTGGATGTCCGAAGGTGGGGCGGCGGCGGTTTGGTGGCAGGAGGTGGCAATGGTGGCTAGAGTTAGGGTTTGGAGATGTTGGGAGTAGAGAAAATTGGGCTTTTCATTGGGGCTCAAAAATTGGGTAAAGTGAGTTGTATGATATTAATTGGACTAAGATTACCCTTGTCCCTATGTTCGTCCGCCCATGGTTGCACGTGTACAGATACGACGATATGAACAGGTATACTATGGATATAGAGATACGAATACGTGTATATTTAAAAATATATTAATATAAGAAATCATTTTAATATAAAACAAAAATTATGTAATATATATTTAGTTCATTTTTTATTCCTTTCTAAAAACGAATAATATTATCTTTCTCTTATATAATTGTTCAAGTAAAACCGTAGGCCCTTTGAAAAATTTTATGTAGATCACTTTGAAATTTTTGAAGAAAGGCATGCTATTAAGTATTTTGGGTGTTTCGATTCGTCTTTCCGTGTATCTGATACGGTATCCTTTTTATTTTTTTATTATCGAAAGTGCCAAGATAGCATATCGAACAAGTATTGGGTGAGTATATTTGAGTATCCGAGTATCTAATACGTATTCGATGCTGGACAATACATAATTTCGAAGTATATGCAACTTAGATGGACATTCACTAGAGATTTACTCTATTAAAACCCAAGTAGTGCTAGCTTGTACAATATGGCCGGACCCGAGGTCTAATTGTAAAGGTCCAGTTCCTTTCTCCGTGTTTCTTAAATACTTCATGAATTCCCAAAACTTTGATTGATCTACTACTATATCTTTTCTCTTTTAACACGTAGAAATAAGCCAGACACAAAGAAAATGACTATCCCCTGGCACACCTTGACGAATTTCTTTAAGGACATGCTTTGCTCTTAATTGAAGTGAAGTTTGGATTGATTTGATTGTCCTTGGACTTCATATTGACGATGACTATTGACTGAAATTTCTTTAAGGGCATGCTTTGCTCTTAATTGAAGTGAAGTTTGGATCGATCTGATTGTCCTTGGACTTCATGTTGACGATGACTATTGACTGCTGGCACACCTCATTCGACCTGGACGTATAGGGAAAATACCCTTAATTAGTAATTCCAATCTCAAACCTTACATTTTATGATATTATATCTCAAACCCTGTTTAATAACTCGACACTCAGTCACGTATTTTTCTCTCCCAAATCCCAACAACCTATATTACATTATATCTCAAATCATATACAATTAATTTGTTAACATCTATCACCTCTTTTTTCTTTCGAACTCCAAGAAACAAAGTACTCCCTCCGTTCAAATTAATTGACACATTGCAAATTACTTTTAAATTTACACAATAAAGTAGAGTGTAGAAATATCAATGACATTAATTATAACATATATTAAAAGAATATTTTTGACATTTTATCTTAAAAAAATGACTTATTATTGAGTATATTAATCTGTGTGAAAAAACAAAATATGCCAATTAATTTAAAACCGAGGGGTGATACATATTTCAAAACCAACAGTAACATCTATCTTTTACTACTTTCCTCATCCCAAAATCAAACCAAAATCTCCCGAAATTTGAAACGGGGAGTAGTACACATTTCAAATTCAATAAAGTTAATATTTTAACATCTATCATTTTCACTTCCCTCATTCATTCGAAAATCAAACCACAATCTCAATCATATCCCAAAACTTCAAATCCCAAACATATTATTTTAAGATACTTTACCATATGGAAATCAATCACATCGAATTTCAAATATTTCACATTTCGCTAAAAACTGTATAACCGGTTTTAGAAATCAAGCCAAAACGCCACGGAGCCAAAACACCCAACATAGGCAAAACTATTCTATATAATATCCCCAAGAATCGGGTTATCGGGTGGGTCGGACCAACCCATAGGTCAAACAAGTCGACGAACAATTCTGTATGTACGGATCCCACGTGAATGTTTTAAGCCTCAAAAATCAATTATTGATTTCAGTGAGTGGATACAATTAGATGGCTCCATTTACCCGACACACGGAAGCACATAGATAATAAAGTTCAATTATTGAAATGATTTGTGATCGATATTTAATTATGTGGTATATATATAAGTCCTCGTACTATCAAGTCAATTCGAGGAAATCTTGCTCTGGACCCATGTGTAATGTTAGTTAGCCTTTTCGATCCAAACATAATTTGGATATAAATTCTAATTTATGAGATGGAAATGAAGTACTGCATGGATTAATTGGACTATTAAGGACATTTTAGGAATTTTTCTAAAATTACTCTGACAGTAATATTTATTTCTCTGACAATATCATTAGCTTTAACATTTAAAGGTATTAAATACGCAGTTTTTTAACTCCTCCAATTCTCATGTTATATTAATTAATTAAATTTACTTTTCACTTTTTTTAATCATTTAAAAAAAAGGCATTCTTATTTATTTTACTTAAAAAATGTATGCATTAGGATGATGACTAGCTAGTCTAATAAAAACGAAAACAATAAGTTGGATCCCAAAATGTCATTGGCTCCAAACTATGTTCTTATGAAAAATCGCAGTTAGTTGGTACCAAAAAAATAACAAAAAAAAATCGTAGTTGAAACCTGCGATTTTTGTTAATTATCAAAAAGTTAATTAACGAAAAATAATAATCACCGGAAGAATCGCAGTTAGCAACTGTGATAGTTGAATAAATCGTAATGAAAAGTCCATGTTCCTGAGTTTGAGTTGGAGACATTTAAAACTTTGAGATATAAAGTTTGATGGTAACACTAAAGAAGTGAGATTAACCAGCTCGAAAATCGATGACGATATTACCCCTGATAAGGAATTATTGTCAAGTGAAATCTCAGTAACCAAACCAATTTCTTTCTTTCTTTTTTTTTGGTACAACCAAACAAATTTCGTTATCACAAGTAACTCCATAGAATTGGAAAGGGGTCTCTGCTGTTAAGGCACGTGGATGGTATGGAATGAGATAAGAAAATCAAGAAAATGGTTAGAAACTGAAGGGAAAGCCGGAAAGGAGTTCTTATTGTCTGGCCATTTTACTAATACTGGAAAGGGTAGAAGAGTCTTTTTACAAAGGGAGACAAACCCTATTATTGCCATGGGTATCCATCCTTCCTTGGTGCATAACTGCATACAAACAATACCAGGCGAGAAATTCTGCACCACAGAAACGAGGTCAAGTAAATAAATTCAAATGATAAATCGTAGTTAGCAACGGCGATTCTTCCGGTGATTAGTTAATTTTTTGTTAATCAATTTTTTAATAATTGATAAAAATTTCAGTTAGCAACTGCGATTTTATTAATTTTTTTATTTTACAGAATTTCAAAAACCAAAAATCGCAAGTTTCAACTGCGATTTTCAATAAGAATCGCAATTGCTCCTGTGATTTTTGAGAAAAAAACAAATTCAGAAAAATAGTTTGCATGAAGCTAAAGACATTTTGGAAAATATTTCGCCTGAAATCCATTTTGAAAAAAATTCAATTTTCTTAAGTTTTAACTCCAACGTAATTTTTATATATCAAGAAAAATGTCTTTATGACAGCCCCGTAAGTTGATTTTCTTTTGGTGGGTGAGGGATTTTGATTTCATTTGATTTGCCAATATATTCGTAAAGTTAAGAGGGCTGAAAAATTAGTAAAATTAATTTTACTAAAATAGATTTTTATAATAATTAATTATAGAATAATTATTTTTTGTACAATTAATATTAAGAAAAAAATTTAAAAAACACACCATATCGAATAATTAATAAGAAGAAAAAAATTACTAAAAATACATAAAATATTGAGATATTATTTGCGAAGGGATTTTTTTTTACATAAAACATTTCAAATATTATTAAGGAATCATAAAATATTAAAAATAATATTGAGAAGGATAAAATATTAAAATAACACAAAAAAATGTCCATCATGGGTTTGAACTTCATGTACCATGCTGTTACTTTAACATTATAGCCAAATACAATTTTATACAAGGTTATCTTAATTTGGTCTCATCTTATATTCGTCCAAGCATTCATGTATGGTCATATTACACCAAAATCTGGATAAATCTCGAGGATTAATTTTTCAAAATCTTTCAATTGAAACAATAAATATATTCCCCTAATTAAAGTAGTAAGCTATGTATGTTTTATTTAATTTTACGCAATGGGAATCAGTTGTAATATTTTTATCACTTCATGTATATGTGGTAACTAGTAATGTTAGAAACATTATTAATCAACAAATCATAATTGTGACATGGAATTTCTTCTAAACTCCATCATATATCGCAATTCAACTATTCGCAGTCAACATCTATTGAAATTGATCATAGCTACAATAAATAACTTATATTGTGGAGATATCACAATAAGAGTCAATTTTGAAACGCAATTAATCACTTTAGAGGATAAAAATAAATTTTGCTGTTTATATTTATTTCTACTCTAGCATTTAATTTTTCTATTTTTTCAAATGTTTAGTTAGTTCCAAATGTTTATATTTATTTGTACTCTAGCATTTAGTCTTCACCTTTTATACTTTGATATAAATTACGAGGCAGGTAAATAAAATACGACACATACACAAAATATTATCTTCTTCCTTTCATTTTCTCTAATTTTTTAAAAAACGTGAATAATCCTTTCTATTGAATAGTTTTGGATTAATTTAATGTCTTTTTAGAAAGGAAATAAACATCATATAAAAACAGTTGACATAATTTTTTTCAACAATATGGCAGCCTTTTGTGCAGCAAACGTGATAGATCAGACCATCGCACTTAATTTAATTTTATCTATAATAAAATCATAAATATTTCTTAATTTTTTTTATTTGGACTAAAATATTCTTATTTAAATTGTAAAGTGATATTTAATTTAATAGCAAAATAAACATCATATAAAAACAGTTGACATAATTTTTTTCAACAATATGGCAGCCTTTTGTGCTGCAAACGTGATAGATCAGACCATCGCACTTAATTTAATTTTATCTGTTGGTCCCAAGTGGTCAGAAGAGGTTTAGAGGGGGGGGGGGGTGAATAAACCTCTTTAAAATTTTCTTTCAATTTTAACTTTAAAACTTTGCTCTAACTGAACAGACTAAGCTGATCAGATTAGTAAGTTACAAATCTGTTCGCGAACAAATCTTTGAACAGTCTTGTTGACCACTCGTCTGATAGTTACTTAGCTGATTTTGCAGAAATCAGTTTTAATACTTAGAGTACTTGCAGCGGATTTTCAAAGTGTTTTTCACAAGTATTCTTAGCAGTTTGAAAAATGTTTCCCCAGTTTTATAAACTCCTTTTAACTTCTTTTCAAACAGTTAACTTAATGTGTTTTTATGCAAACAGAAGATATGCAGTTTTGAAACAATGTAAAAACACAAGTAATTTTTATAGTGGTTATATGGATTTAAATATCCTTTAGTCCACTCTTCCAAGTCACTCAGATCTTGGGTTATACTATAATCACAAAGTTTACAGTATACTCTGCTTGCGTCGAACAACAAATGAAACGACCACAAGTTCGCAATAGGAGATCACACAGAAAACCTATCCTCTGAAGTTTGATCACTCACAAAGATGGATCACAACTCCGCACAACACTCTTGTTTACAAAATCACTCAGAAGATGTATTTTTCTTGATTCTTCAACTCTGCTTTCGTCAACAAATGACTCAGCTGATGAGTGAGCTGTTCTTGAGACTTAAAGAATTTTGCTTCGGATTTTCTCTCAGAAAGTGTGTTGCTTGTTTCTTCTTCGTCTCTTGCAGCTATTTATACTTGAGGATTGAAAAATGTCCGTTGAAGAGAGACAGGTTTCAAATTCCTCGAGTACTGGTCCTTAAAATCCGCGAACGGCTCTTTTGCAGTCTGTCCGTACTGTAAACAGTACTATTCTGCAGGCAGCATTAAATGCAGCATTAAATGCACTCGGCTGATGCGAAGCTTTTCTTCAATCATTTGTCTTAAATATCCTCGTACTTCAGCATTTATTACACCAAGGGGCATTTATTACCGTTGGGAACACTTCATGATCTTCTTCACTTTGCTGATGAAAGTACACGTCTGATGGTGAACTCGGCTGATGTCAAACTTGAACAAATCTGATTTGAGTCAGCTGATCTTCACTAATCTGATAACTTTACTTCAGCAGATCAGAAGTCTTGGACCTTGAAACTTTGACTCTTCTGATGTCTTCATTACTTAGTCAAAATTCCTTGATAAGTCTATCAGCTAAGTTACTCCATACTTAGCCAATCTTTGAAGTTTTGGAATGCATCAAAACCTCCCTTATCAAACTTTCTTCAGTGCCTTCATCTTCATCTTCATCCAACAATTTCCCCCTTTTTGATGATGACAAAACTTCAGCTTAGTACCTGTTGAATACCTAAACTAAAGATTGTAATCCTCAAAATTTTCTGAGATAGAAAAAGTTTATTGGATTGAACTTGAACATTTTATTGATATAGAAAGTGAATTACATGTACAAATTCCTCAGATGAGATTTCTGAAAAAGTAAACTGATTACAGTTGATTTTTCAATTTCTAACTATCAGCTTCTTCATCAGATTCGAGCACTTCTTCATATTCATATGATGATTCTTCATCATCATCTTCTTCATCAACTTCTTCTTCCAGGGTTGCTTTGGCAGCTTCCATCTTCTCTTTAAGTTCTTGTTCTTGAAGAGCTTTCAGAGCTTCCATAGCTTTTCTGGCAGAATCTGTATTCTTGTACTTGGTGTCTTCTTTTTCAATCTTATCTTCTTCTTCCACCTTTCCAAGCACTTCAGCCTTGTCAGTAGTGTCTTCAGTTTCCTTGGCTTTAATAGTTGCATCAGTTTCTTCCAAAGTTGTTTCTTCAGCAGCAGACTCCTTTGCTGGTTCATCAGTAATGGTCTCTTTAGCTGGTTCTTCAGCAGCAGGTTCCATAGCTGATTCTTCAGCAGCAAACTCCTTTGCTGGTTCTTCCCTTTTATCTTCCCCCTTTTTGTCATCATCAACTCTGATGACAGTAGAAGGTTCAACAGCAGGGTTGAGGGCAACTGTTGGAATCTTTACTCCAGCACATAAAGCCTTCAGATTCTGATTAACAACGTCATGACTAGCTGTTAGATGTTGTATATCAGTGCTGATGACGTCAGTCTTATCATTGAAGTAGTCAATGTTGAGGTTGATAGTTGCAATTTCATTTTGAACTTCCTGTGAGGCTTTTGCTACTTCTTGCAACATCCCCAAATTGATGTTCTTCTCCTCTTCACTGACCTTGATAAAAGTTGCAGTTAAGTCAGCAATCTTGTGCTCAGCTGATTTCAAGGCAGTGTGAAGATGATTTACATCACCCTTCACATCTTCAACGTTTTGATTCAATTCTTTCAAGCTGTTTACCAACTGCAATGTATTATCTTGAGGAATAGGCAGATCATCAATAGCTAATTTGATGGTACTGGCAGTTAGAAGATGTGCTCTTTCCGTCTGTTTAATAGTTGTTTCAATTAATTCTTTCTTCATCTTCTGCAACTGCAGACTGTTCCTCTCTTCCATCTCTTTCACTTGATTTTCAATAAGTAACTGGAAGGCTTCCATCAGTGATGAGTGTTCATCACCTGATGAAGTAGAGGCATCAGCTTCTTCCTCTTTAGTCTCCTGATGAACAGGGACATCTTGCAAATCCGTCATCTGATGATCTTCAGAAGTCTTAGCTTGCGGCTCAATAGCTAAGGACTTATCAGCAGACTTGTGCTCATCAGTGACATCATCGTAGAACAGATTTGTAATGGTTCCATCATCATTAAAGCATGTAGTCTGTCTAATCTGTCTTACAATGATCCAAGGGTTGACAGGAGCATTGTTACCCTTAGGGACTTCATGGTACGGTTGTACTTCCTTGCCAAAAATGATTTGTTGAATACTTGGCAGCAGTGGCAAGTCACTTGAACATCCTTGCTGATACTTTGACTTTTTAACCCATCTCTTCAGAGCAGTCATAACAGCAAACTTAATTGCTCTCTCTTCAGCATCTTCAGATTTCTTTTTCTTTTCAGGCAAGGTGTTTTTAATCTTCTTGGCCTCCTCCAATGCAAAGCTTTTTGCATAGTTATGCATGACTTCTCTTACATGACTGGGATCAAGGGCCTTTTGGATGGAGTTTGTCTTCAGCCAAGTCAGAACCCAGTGTTCTTCATCAGCTAACTCCTTCATGTTTTGAAGTTCAGTTATTGAGCTATTCAGCCTGATATCTCTCTACTTGATATATCTTGGTTTCTCCTGGGTGAACATAGTCCTCAACATAATCTTCTGATCATAGTATGCTAGAGACTTCTCAAACTTCTTGAAAAGCTCCTTATCAGCATATACTATCTCAAAAGCTTTCCTGACTTCAAACTTGTCTTTGGACTTGGTTTTGGGAGCAGGCAGTAGTATCTTCTTTTTGTCTTCTTCAGTCTGCCCTTCACCAATCTTGATGCCACCTCCATGGACAGGTCCATAGGCATCAACCTTGCTTTGTTCAATCACCATGGCCAATTCAGCATCTTCAGCAGCTTTTCTCTCTGCTGCAGACATTCTTCTTCTGGCCTCATCCTTTGCTTGTTGAGCTTTGCTCAATTCAAGAGCTCTTTTCTCTTCAAGCTCATCCTGCTTCCTCTGTTCAGCTTCTTCTCTTGCCTTCTTATCAGCTTTGGAGATTTTCTTTCTCCTTAGCACAATTTTTCTTTTCCCTTTATCAGCAGGGGCTGGTCCAGCAGATGATATGGGAGCAGCAGCTATAGGATGGATGATTTGAACATCTGGATCTTCTTGAGGTTGAGCAACCTCAGCTGTTGGTGCTTCCTGACTTGGCTGTTGCTTATCAGCTTTGTCAGTCTCAACAGTCTCAACTGTTTCAATAGGCCTTTGAGTAGCTTCAGGATCCTCCCTAGCTACATTTTCCAGATCAGTAGGTTTTTCAATGAATGTCATCTGCTTTCTAGCAGACCTCTTTGTTCTACCTTCACGATAAGTGATAGCAGCTGTACTTCTCTGTTGACTTCTTGTCCCTTGAGAAATATCCTCAGCAGGCCTCTCAGCTGATGGAGTTCTTGATGGTGATGCAGGAGATCCAGTCCTTACATCAGCTATTATGTTCTCAACAATTTTAGTGGCTTCAGCAGAAGTCACTCTCTCCAATTGCTTTGTTTCTTTCTTCTTGGGCTCATCAGCAGCCCTCTTCCTTTTAGTCTCAACAGCCAGGTCTGCTGTTTTGACTAACCTCTTTGGTCTTTTGGCAGGAACTTCTTTTGGTTCCTCAACATCAGCTTTTTCTAGCTCACCAGCCTTCCTCTTTTGAACAGGCAAGTACTTGGACAATGCCTTTGATTTGTGAATTTCTTTTCCATTCTTCATATCACAGCCCAGCTTTGACAGCAGATAACTGAGTGTGATTTGATGGTTGGTGGTAGGGCCTTTTCCTTTCTTATTGTCAAGAAAGTCAGCCAATATGTACCAAACTATAATGGACCAGTTGACCTCCAATCCATAGTAAATGGCAGCCATGATGCTGAACCTCTTCATGGTAACAGCATCCAGTGAAAATGTGCAGTTTTCGATCAGCTTGCATACCATATCAGCCATCCGCTGATATTCATCCTTCAGTTGCTTCTTCCTAATATTTCCAATTAACGTCTCACCCTCTTTGGCGCAGATCGCCCAGAACTGTTGGTGCTTTTCCTCCGTCAGAACGATGACGTCATGTCGTCCTCTGTTAGGAAGCCCAAACGTCTCGTGAAGAACAGCAGGAGTAATAGTAATGGCTTTACCTTCCACTGTAGCTTTAATCTCCAGTTTGTTGTAGTCAGCCTTTGCATTACTGTAGTACTCCATCACTTGGGCAGTCCAGATAATTCCTTCGTGATATTCCATGAAGTTTACCAGCGAGGCAGATTTGAACTTTTCAAGTAGTTCTTTCATCAGATCCGTACCAGATTGATAGTAGGAATCATACACAAGATACATGCCTTCAGCAGCCATTTCAGATCTGTAGAAATTAGAAGAAAAACGAAAGGATTTGTGCAGAAAATTGCTCAAAATTTTCACAAGTGCTCTTGAATGTTTAGGGTTCGTAAAGAGCTACTCGACTGATCAGATGGGGATTTATAGAGTTGGGGTTTTTCGGTTTCCGTGATATCCGCCAACCGTTAGATCCGTTTTTCTGTCAGTGCTGATCGTGCGGCGTCAGTTACGACCTTTCAAATTCAAAAGATATTTTAACGAAGAGCGGGAATATGTACCGCCCGACAGTTTACTTGTAAAAGCGTGTTTTGGATAAAACGTTTTAAAATAGATCGCTTTTATTTAAGTAATCAGATGAGTATAATAAACACTTATCTGATGGACTACTGTCCTGATGACAATGCTGTTATCAGAGAATGCCAATAGCTGATAACCTTCCTCAGCTGTTTGTCAATCCAGCTAGATAAAATAACTTCAATCTTCGATAGTTGAGTCTTCTGATGAAAACATAACTTCAACTAACTGTCATTAACAAATTTCATCTTTAATTCAGAAGTACCGCTAGTCTTACACGTTCCCCCTGAGTTTAAGAATTCATAAGTTAACTAGTCTGTTGAAAGTTAATCCTTGAAGATAATGACGAATTACTAAGCTGTTGAACTCCAGTCTTCTGATGAGTTCCCCCTCAGCTTATACTTCCAAATTAAGTAGTCCTAACTCAGCTCTTAAGGTTGAAAACCTTACTTCACTTAAAGGTTTGGTGAAAATGTCAGCAATCTGATTATCAGTATGAACATACTCAATCATTACATTGCCTTTTTCCACATGATCTCTAATGAAATGATGCTTGATCTCAATATGCTTAGTCCTTGAATGACTTGTAGTGTTCTGAGTAAGAGAGATTGCACTTGTATTGTCACAGTAGATTGGAATTCCACTGATCTTGATATTGTAGTCTTCTAGTTGATGCTTCAACCAAAGTATCTGTGCACAACAAGCTCCAGCAGCTATATATTCAGCTTCAGCAGTAGATATAGAAACTGAGGTTTTCTTCTTACTCATCCATGAGATCAGACGACTGCCTAAGAACTGACAGGCACCTGTTGTGCTCTTTCTGTCAATCTTGCAGCCAGCAAGGTCTGAATCTGAATAACCAACTAGTTCAAATCCAGATTCTCTAGGATACCATAATCCCAATTCTTGAGTGCCTTTAACATACTTCAATATTCTCTTGGCAGCTAAGAGATGAGATTCTTTGGGGTTTGATTGAAATCTTGCACAGACTCCAACTGAGTACATTATATCAGGTCTGCTTGCTGTTAGATACAACAATGAACCAATAATGCCTCTATATTTGGTTATGTCCACTGATTTGCCATCTTCATCTTTATCCAAACGAAGACTTGTAGACATAGGAATGGTAGCTGTTGAGCTAGTTTCCATACCAAATTTCTTAAACAGATCTCTTGTGTACTTTGCTTGGCTGATGAATATTCCATCAGGCAACTGTCTAACTTGCAATCCAAGAAAGTAATTAAGTTCACCCATCATGCTCATTTCAAACTTATTCTGCATCAGCTTGGAGAACTTATCACACATCTGTTGGTTAGTTGAACCAAAAATAATATCGTCCACATATATTTGCACAAGTAATATATGATTTTCCCATTCAATAGTGAACAAGGTTTTATCTACCTTACCTTTACGAAATCCTTTAATTAAAAGAAAATCAGATAGGGTATCATACCATGCTCTTGGAGCTTGTTTTAGTCCATAAAGGGCTTTCTTCAGACGATATACTTTGTCCTCTTCTTGATAGACTTCAAATCCTGGAGGTTGTTCAACATAAACTTCTTCTTGCAATTCTCCATTGAGAAAAGCAGACTTCACATCCATCTGATAGACAGTGAAGTTCTTGTGAGCAGCATAGGCAAGAAACAGTCTGATTGCTTCAAGTCTTGCTACTGGTGCAAAAGTTTCATCAAAGTCAATTCCTTCTTCTTGACAATAGCCCTTGGCCACTAGTCTTGCTTTGTTTCTGGTGACAACACCATCTTCATTCATCTTATTTCTGAATACCCACTTAGTGCCAATTACTCTTTGATGACTTGGTCTAGGAACTAAGTACCAGACTTCATTCCTTTCAAATTGATTCAACTCTTCTTGCATGGCTTCTATCCAGAAGGAGTCATTTAGAGCTTCTTCAATTTGTTTAGGCTCTATTTGAGATAGAAATGTGACAAACATAGCATCTTGTGCAGCAGCTCTTCTTGTTTTCACTCTATCTAAAGGATCACCAATAACTAGTTCAGGTGGGTGATTCTTGAGCCATCTGAGATCAGGTTGCAAATCAGGATGTTGTCCTCTGTTATGATCTTGCAACACTACTGTTGGAGTTCCAGTAGTAGTCTGTTGAACACGTGTCGTCTGTTGAACAGTCTCTGGTCTGTCAGCTGTTAGCAACTCGTCTGTTAGACAATCAGCACTGTGATTATGAACAACACTTGAGTTAGCAGCTGAACTTAGATTAGGTAGTATGATGGGAACATATTCTTCATTTCTTCCAACGTCCAACTTCTGTAAATCAGCAGACAGATCTTGATTTACACTTTGATTCTTTTCAGAAGATTGACTTGGCTCATCAAATACTACATGGATAGATTCTTCTATTAGTAATGTTCTTTTGTTAAAAACTCTATAAGCCTTACTAACAGATGAGTATCCTACAAAGACAGCTTCATCAGCCTTTTCTGCAAATGCAGTAAGGTGATTTTTCCCATTATTCAATACAAAACATTTACAACCAAAAATCTTAAAGTAATGAATGTTTGGCTTTCTGTTGTTCCAAACTTCATATGGAGTCTTGTTCTGATTTTTGTTGATCATACATCTGTTCTGGGTAAAACATGCTGTATTTGTTGCTTCTGCCCAAAATCTTTGTGGCAGCTTAGCTTCAGCTATCATGGTTCTGACAGCTTCTTTCAGTGTTCTGTTTCTCCTTTCAGCAACACCATTCTGTTGAGGGGTTCTAGCAGCAGAATACTCATGATGTATTCCTTTGATATTACAATACTCTTTAACAGTAGAGTTTGTAAACTCTGTCCCTCTATCTGATCTGATCTTCAATATCTTGATACTCTTCTCATTCTGGATCAGTTCCATCAGATTTGTGAGATGTTCCTTGGTTTCACTTTTCTTCTTCATGAAAATCACCCAAGTATATCTTGAATAATCATCCACAACAGCTAGGCAGTATTTCTTTCCACCATTGCTGACTGGATCAATGGGTCCAAATAAGTCCATATGCAACAGCTCCAATATTCTTCCAGAAGATTGGTGCTTCTTTTCTTTAAATGATGACTTGATTTGTTTACCCTTCTGACAGGCGTCACAGAGCTTGTCTTTGCTCATGACTGCTTTTGGAATCCCTTCTACCAAATCATTCTTGATTAATCTGTTTATGGTCTTGAAGTTTAAGTGATTCATCCTCTTGTGCCATAGCCAACTGACTTCACTTGGTGCAGATGCCACCAAACAAATACTTGAATTCTTGTCAGCAGAATTCCAGTCAACTATGTAGATATTTCCTTGTCGTCTTCCAGATAAAATTACCTTCTTTGTACCAATCTGTTCAACGTAGCACTTATCTGTTGAGAAGATGACTGAATATCCCTTGTCACAAAATTGACTTATGCTCAGCAGATTATACTTTAGGCCTTTAACATATGAGACGTCAGATATCTCTATGTTTCCCTTGATTAATCTTCCTTTAGCTTTAATCTTGCCTTCTTTGCTGTCTCCAAAAGTGACTTTTGGACCATCCACAGCAACTGCATCAGTCAACTCATGTATGTTTCCACACATGTGCCTTGAACATCCACTGTCCAAGTACCAAATCTTCTCTACTTTACTCCTACTCCTAATCCTAACCTACAAAACAAAAATAAAATTGTTTTAGGTACCCTTATTGAGAGGGTCCTGAAGGATTAGTTCCACCCTTGACAACCCAAGATGTTGAAGTCTTAGGCTTCTTAGGTTTCTGAGTTTTAGGAGCATGAACAGTTTCATTTTTATCATAGTTATCAGATAAGTCATGTTGATGATCAGTATGATATGAATAATGTTCATAAGCAGGGTAAGGTGCATGATATGCAGGATATGCATGCATTGGATGAGCAGGGTAAGGTGCATAGTAACTAGGAAATTGAGGTGCATGATACATAGGATGATATGCAGCAGGTTGCACATAATATGACTCATTTCCATACCAAGCATTTTGATTTTTCTTATTCTTATGCTTCTTTGGTTTACTAGATGCTTGCTCATTTGATTTTGACTTAGTTTTACCAACAGATTGATTCAATTTAGCTTTATCAGCAGACTTCTTAGGACTCTGCTGTTTGGTCTTACTAGTCTGATTTCCTACACTAGGCTCTTTGCTCTTTTTAGCCTTAGGAGATTTCTTCTCCTTTACCACTTTCTCAGTTGAGGTAGGTCTAGAGGTTTGAACATACAGAATGACCTTACTATTGTCAGCTGATACAAATTTTTCAGTATGGTTCAACTCTAATTTTTCCTTTTCTAAAGGTGTCTCCTGTTTACTAGATGTATGCATGGATGCAACAGTAGACTTATCATGAGACTCAATGATTTTCTCAAGTTCCATGATTTTTCCTTTATAAACCTCACATTCAGCTTTCAGAGATTCATGCTCTTGCTCAAGCTGTTTATATTCAGCTGATTCTTTTGGCTTTTCAGCTAAAAGTTTCAGTGAACTATTTTGCTCTTTTAGCAAGTTCATCTCTTCCTTAAGCTTAACAAACTCTCCAGCAATAGTAGTATTATTCAACATCATTTGCTCTAGAGAATTAAACAGTTCATTTTCTTGAGGAGTTACCTCATCCTCAGAGTCATCAGATTCCTTTGCCATCAGGCACAGGAGAGCAGGTTTTTCTTCATCAGACGATTCTTCATCAGACGAGTCTGAGTCTGAATCAGATGAGTAGACAGCAGCTGGCTTTTCTGCTTCAGCCATCATTGCCTTGGCTCTCTGATGCTTTCTTTCTTTTCTCATTTTCTTCTCTTCCTCAGTGTACTTCTCTGCTTTTGGATATGGGCAGTCTCTTATGAAGTGTCCCAATTTCCTGCAGTTGTAACACATCAGTTTTGATTTATAATCTTCTTTATCCTGAGAAGAAAAATTAGGTTTAGAAGTAGAAGCAGCATGATTGTATTTGTTTTTCATCTTTCTCTTATAGAACTTCTTGAAGTTGTTCATCAATAATGCTACATCTCCAGCAGTGTACTCCTTTTTGTTGAGTAGAGTGGCTTCATCAGATGAGTCCACTTCTTTGCTTTTCTGTGCTGGTCTTCTGGTGTTTTCAGCAGCAACAAGTGCAGCTGTGGGTCCTGAAGTTGAGGTTTCTTCAATTCCCATCCTTGGCAGTTTATACTCATAAGCCTTGAGTGCGGAGAACAGCTCTGTTAGAGAAATCTTGCCCAGATCTCTTGATTCTTCCATTGCTGTCACCTTCATGTTGAACTTGGGAGGTAGAGCCTTCAGTACTCTGACAGAAATCTCTTTGTCAGTGAAAGTCTTTCCCAGCTTCAAAACTTCGTTCAGAGTTCTGGTGAATCTGATGTCCATCTGATCAATGGTTTCTCCAGACTTCATCTTGAAGTTGTCCAGCTTCTCCAAGGCAACACTGAGCTGATGCTCTTTAATAGCATCATTGCCTTCGCTCATGTCACGAACCTTATCCCACATCTCCTTTGCAGTTTTGCAATGTTTGACTTTGTCAAACCGATCATTATCCAGGGCTTTGGTCATGATGAATCTTCCGACTTTGTCCAGGTTGAACAGCTTTATTTCTTCTGCTGTCATTTCTGTTAAGTCTTTTTCCACCACTATTTGAGCTTCATCTACGATGATGGTCTTGGTGAATTTAAATGGACCTTTAATGATACATGTATGCATGTTGTCATTATAGGCAGCAAGGAAAATCTCCATTCTGATTTTCCAGTCCTCAAAAGACATACCAGCAATGTGGGGAACATGGCTGATACAATCCATTTTTTTTTCAAAAAGTTTTTGTTTTTCAAAAAGATGCTCTTTTGAAAAGTTTTGAAAACCTTTGAAAAACACTCGGATCAAGCTCGTTGATCAGGCAGCTGATTCTAATGAACCACCCGCTCTGATACCACTTGTTGGTCCCAAGTGGTCAGAAGAGGTTTAGAGGGGGGGGGGGGTGAATAAACCTCTTTAAAATTTTCTTTCAATTTTAACTTTAAAACTTTGCTCTAACTGAACAGACTAAGCTGATCAGATTAGTAAGTTACAAATCTGTTCGCGAACAAATCTTTGAACAGTCTTGTTGACCACTCGTCTGATAGTTACTTAGCTGATTTTGCAGAAATCAGTTTTAATACTTAGAGTACTTGCAGCGGATTTTCAAAGTGTTTTTCACAAGTATTCTTAGCAGTTTGAAAAATGTTTCCCCAGTTTTATAAACTCCTTTTAACTTCTTTTCAAACAGTTAACTTAATGTGTTTTTATGCAAACAGAAGATATGCAGTTTTGAAACAATGTAAAAACACAAGTAATTTTTATAGTGGTTATATGGATTTAAATATCCTTTAGTCCACTCTTCCAAGTCACTCAGATCTTGGGTTATACTATAATCACAAAGTTTACAGTATACTCTGCTTGCGTCGAACAACAAATGAAACGACCACAAGTTCGCAATAGGAGATCACACAGAAAACCTATCCTCTGAAGTTTGATCACTCACAAAGATGGATCACAACTCCGCACAACACTCTTGTTTACAAAATCACTCAGAAGATGTATTTTTCTTGATTCTTCAACTCTGCTTTCGTCAACAAATGACTCAGCTGATGAGTGAGCTGTTCTTGAGACTTAAAGAATTTTGCTTCGGATTTTCTCTCAGAAAGTGTGTTGCTTGTTTCTTCTTCGTCTCTTGCAGCTATTTATACTTGAGGATTGAAAAATGTCCGTTGAAGAGAGACAGGTTTCAAATTCCTCGAGTACTGGTCCTTAAAATCCGCGAACGGCTCTTTTGCAGTCTGTCCGTACTGTAAACAGTACTATTCTGCAGGCAGCATTAAATGCAGCATTAAATGCACTCGGCTGATGCGAAGCTTTTCTTCAATCATTTGTCTTAAATATCCTCGTACTTCAGCATTTATTACACCAAGGGGCATTTATTACCGTTGGGAACACTTCATGATCTTCTTCACTTTGCTGATGAAAGTACACGTCTGATGGTGAACTCGGCTGATGTCAAACTTGAACAAATCTGATTTGAGTCAGCTGATCTTCACTAATCTGATAACTTTACTTCAGCAGATCAGAAGTCTTGGACCTTGAAACTTTGACTCTTCTGATGTCTTCATTACTTAGTCAAAATTCCTTGATAAGTCTATCAGCTAAGTTACTCCATACTTAGCCAATCTTTGAAGTTTTGGAATGCATCAAAACCTCCCTTATCAAACTTTCTTCAGTGCCTTCATCTTCATCTTCATCCAACATTATCTATAATAAAATCATAAATATTTCTTAATTTTTTTTGTTTGTACTAAAATATTCTTATTTAAATTGTAAAGTGATATTTAATTTAATAGCAAAATATAAAATTAATTGAAGAGGTATAATTTGATATGAAGTTTTATTATATTTATCTCCAACATAAACTACTAAAATTTATAAATTCTCTCTTGTATCAATTTTTATAATTTTAATCTTCTAACTTTATATAATAGATAGAAACGAACTATAATATATACATATATATATATATATATATATATATATATATATATATATATATATATATATATATATATATATATATAAATTATCATATTGTTATCAATATTTATTTAAGTAAGAAAATATTAATATAAAGATTAAGTACAATATAAGTCATAGACACTCTAAGAACAAAAAATAAAAATAAAATTCTCTTATATATCATTATGTTAAAAAAATAAAAAATAACATAATCGTATTTTACCTATGAAAGAATAAAACTACTTATGACTTAGTTAGTTACGTACGTAGTTTTACTATGGTTAGAATAACAAAGTAGAAAGATCGAATATTCAATAGTTTTGGAAAAAGAAAATAAAATAATATCAAGACATGCATAACCTCGAATTTTATGAAATTACTTGAAAAACATGTGAAATTGGTGGAACAAGGGTGAAATAGATTAATTTTTGTGAACTCGATAAGTTAAAATAAATCCATGAAATCGATGTGAACACTGGCAAAATTGGTGAAAAAACAGGTGAAACCCGTAAAAAGGAGCCCCTGAAATAGATAAATAAATATGAAATCGATGAAAATTCAGATCAAATTAGTGAAAAAAATGATGAAACCGATGAAAACATGTGAAACCAATGAAATTTCAGGTGAAATTGGTGAAAAAAATGTGAAATTAGTGAAAAAAAATATGTAGATTCAGTGAAAATAAGATATAACCGATAAAAAATTAGGTAAAACAATAAAAAGAAAAATTAAACTGATAAAAATGAATGAAACTAGCTAAAAAATGGGTTAATTTGATTTATTTTATGACATAATAAATAATTTTAGAATTTAAATAAATTTTTGTACATGCACTTTCTAGTGAAAAAAAATGTCTATAATGCCTATTATTGAAATACGTGAAATCACTATCCAATCATTTTTTCTAGAACTTTTTTTTTAAAGAACTTTAATGAACCAGAATAGTTCTAACCTGGATTATATAATTAATGATTACAACAAAACAATAAAGAAAAAGGAAAAAAAAAAAGAAAAAAAAGAAAAATAAAACTAGCTCAATTAGCCTCGGATTCTAGCTATATAAGGAAGCGGAGATAGAAGCATTTCTCTGCATCTCACAACTGAATAGCTAATTAATTAATTAATTAATTAATAAAATTAAGAATGGGGTTAACTGGAAAGTTGATTGCTGCAATAGAGTTCAGGGCAGGAGGAGATGTGTTCCATCAACTCTTCACTCACAAACCACACCATATTTCCACCATCACCCCTAAAAACATTCAGAGTTGTGATTTGCACGAGGGTGAATTTGGAAAAGTCGGTTCCAAACTCTTTTGGAGGTACACTCATGGTAAGTCCGTTTAACTATCTTATATATTTATATCTAGCTCTGATATCAATTTAATTTTTTCATGATTAATATTCATGTGCATGCTATCTTGATATGAATTAATCTGCAGTCACTTGGTTTATAATTAGTATATATGAGATGATATCAATTTTGATATGGTTGGAAGTACAGAGGGTAAAGAGAAGACCGGGAAGAATTTGATTCAATCCATAGACGAGGAGAAAAAGAGTATCGAGTTTAAGATGCTTGAAGGAGATTTGATGAAATTGTATAAGGGTTTTCTTGTCACCCTTCATATTGATACGAAAGATGGCATTGATTTGGTTACATGGACCTTAGAGTACGAGACGCTAAACGATGATGTTGAACATCCAATTTCACTGCTGTCTTTCTTCATCGATATGACTAAAGATATCGAGAATCATCATCTTCAGAAGGCATGAATCGGTTAATTGATGTGATAATGTCGTCAAAAGTGGTCAGGATAATAATTGTTGGTGCGTCTATGTGTGTGAATAAGTTGGGCCGAGCTTTGGCCAAGTGAAGTGATGATAAATAAGTTGTGCTAGACCTAGAGCTAGCTAGCAATGTTTGTGTGAGATTTGAATTACGTTTGTTGTTTTTATTTCTACTCGATGTATGTTAATTTTTATTTCTGTGAAATTGAACTATTTTATAGTATTAAAAACTAGTATAATCATAAAATCTAATTAAGTATATATATATATATATATATATATATTATGCACCAACAGGTGATTGGTCTAGTGGAAGGGACTAGTCACTACGAAGTAGCGGACTCAGGTTCGAATCCCTGTTGGGTGAGGTTCCCACTTTATGTGCCCGACGCGCCTCGAAAGGGACTAAACCCTTGGGAAACAAATATATATATATATATATATATATATATATATATATATATATATATATATATATATATATATATATATATATATATATATATATATATATATATATATATGCATGTGTATATGCATAAAATTTGGGAGACAAATACTTGTTAGTTGTGTGGAGAAGTGCAGCTATAACTGAGAGGTAGGTTTTTGCATGGCAGACCTATCTCATCTCTTGGGCCGACATAAATGAAAATTTGCATTTTCGGATATTTTCAGTCATTGGACTTAACGAAAATAGTTCCAACCCAATTTTGGCCTAGTGAAAATCTAAAAGTGTCTGGATCAAATTGGTTCCAAACAGGGCCTAGAATATTCAATCTCCTTAGGAGGTGTTTTCAATTGCTTGAACTTTTACTTAGATTAGGGATTCTTGAAAAATCATTTAAAAGTAGCTGAGAATAGAAAGTAGGTGGTGTTTGTATTTTAAGAGAAAAACTGCTATAAGTGGGTAGTGTTTGCAAATTAAAAGAAAAAAAAAACACTAGAAGCTAGAAGCTACATTCCATCAGCTTTTGCTTTTCTATACTTTTTAATTTATTTTTAGAGAAATTAATTCATAAACTGGTTTGAAAACACCATCATAAACTCTATTAAAGAAAAAAAGCAAAAAATTGATTATATATATTAAACTATTGAAAATATCACCTTAGTCCTCTTCTTTCCCCAAGTTCGGAGTTTTCCCAACTTAAACCATCTAACAATCAAGTCAATATAAAAAACTCAAAAGAATCAGTGCTAATTGTAAAAAGTGAAATCAACCTCTTATATCTTGCAAAATGTCAGAAATTCACCCGTAAATATGAATGTATACTAGGTAAAACTACCGTGTCAAAAAAGAGCTTGTGGTTTACTTGTAATATATAGAAATATGGGCTTGTGGTTGTTCAATATATAGTCGTTTCTTTCTTTTTTATTTTGTGGACAAGCAAGTGATCAATCCCGTCAACTTTTAATGTAAAAAATTAAATAATGGCGGACATTATAAAGTTTAAAATTAAAAAAACATTTTTTTTTCTATAAATCAACAGTCAATGAATCAAGGGCAGACCTAGACCATATTTATTGGGGGACCAAGTAGGGACATATCTAAAAACATCTTTGGCAGGAGCGAAGATTTTTTTTTTAGCAACTTATATATATATATATATATAATTTTTTTTTGATAAAATGACAAGAACTAACTTAAGATAATACAATCCTATAATTTTATCCAACAGAAGGTGAAAAAGAAAAAGGCATACCGACGATTTTCTTTTAAGAGTATTAGCCAAGTGAATAAAATCAGTTCATTCAACAAATGGTTGAAGAAATTGTGGAATTGAGAAAGCGTAAAAATTTCTTACGAGTAAATCCATTTTGTATGGAAAATAAAGCTATAAAGATGAATTTGAGAAAACATATAATTTTTTTACGAAGTATATCCATTTTCTATGGAAAATAATGCTATAAAAATATCAAAACTGAACGATTCAAGTTCTTTCAATAATTTATAATATAGATTTATTATTTAAAAACACATAATTAGTGATGAGAAGTTGTAAAATCAATACTAGAATTTTAAAAATCCGTAGTTGACACCTGCGATTTTAATTAATTATCAGAAAATAAATTAAGGAAGAATTAATAATTACCGAAACTACAATTCTTGAATAAATCTCAATGAAAAGTCTATAATCTTGAGTCTGAGACAATTTGTTTCTCTTTTTTGGTACAACCAAACAAGTTTCTTTATCACAAGTAACTACATAGATTTGGAAAGGGGTCTCTTCCTTTAAGGCACGTACGTGGATGGTATGGAATGAGATAAGAAAATAAAGAAAATGGTTAGAAACTGAAGGGAAATGAGTTCTGATTGTCTGGCCAAATTACTAATACTGGAAGGGGTAGAAGAGTCTTTTTACAAAGGGAGACAAACTCTATTATTGCCATGGGTATCCATCCTTCCTTGCCCCTTGGTGTATACAAACATTAGCAGACGAGAAATTCTGCACCAAATAAATAAGGTCAAGTTTATAAATTCAAATGTTAATTCGCAGTTGCTCTTCGGGTGATTAATTGATTTTTCATTAATCAATTATATTAGAATTCACCACATGGATTGGGCTAAATCCGCTTACTTGGCTTGAGCCTAACTCAACCTCAAAAGCTAGCTTGTAAGATGAGGATTGCCCAAGTCCTTATAAGGTGGACCTAACTATTATTTTTAACCAATGTGGGACATTTAGTCTAAATAAATTATCTAATAATAAACAAAAATCGCAGTTAGCAACTTGAGGTTTTCTTAATTCGAGGGTCCTAAGTGCTAATTTTATGCTTTAGGCCGGGGTGCAAACTGCTAAAATTTCAAAATGAATTACCTTTTTTCACCCTAGGAAAATACTTAAAAGTGCAAGTTGCTGAGACTTTTATGTTTCGAGGGTGCTAAGAGTGCAAAAAATGGGGACATATCAGTTCAATTATCTTATAGTTCTAAAGTGTATGTGACACACATAGGCACGATCGATGATTGTTTTTTATATCCCTAATTACCGTGAATGATTTCACATTCCATCATTTAAATTCATTGTGTTAGACATTGACAAACATAATTATAAATCTTAAAAATCCAGTTTTTGACAAACGCACAAAACATCATTTGTTTGAGAAAAGAATATTCAAGCAGGCATATATATTTGCTTAATATTACCTAAATTCTAACGACGATCAAATGGCCGATCTTTTCATCAGCTAGTTGGGTTTTCTTGACATTTGAATCCCAACTCCAATTTGTGGGGAGGTGTTGGATTAATTCAAGAGTCCAATATATCTTAGTTTTTCTATATTTTTAAATATTTTGCTAGTGAACATCCAATGTTTAGTTAGTTCCTAATGTTTATATTTATTTGTACACTAGCATTTAGTCTTTACCTTTTATACTTTCGTGTATATATGTAATTTGAAATATGTCTATAAATTACGAGGCAGGTGAATAAAATACGATAATACACAAAATATTATCTCCTTTCTTTTGTTTTCCCTAATCTCTATTTTTTTTTAATTATAAATAAATAATCTTATTTGTTAATAAAAAACATATAAAAGTACAAAGAGTTATTATTAGACAAGGAGCTTATTTTATATATATATATATATATATATATATATATAAACTATTTAGCATCACTCTATTTTTAAGAAAAAAAATTATTTTTTATCATTTAAACATTTATTACAGTATGAGTCCTTTAAAAAAATTAATATCAAATTCTCTAAATTAAATATCATCGTGCTAACAGAAAAGAAATAAGAATTGCATCTTACCTACGAATAAATAGAATCTGCTTATGACTTAGCTATTTACATCATTTTTATTTGGCTAGAGAAGCAAAATGTTTCCAAGAATATCAAACATTCATAACCTCAAGTTTCATGGAATTCTTTTGTGAAAAATGGTTGATATTGATGAAAATTAGTGAAATCGATTAAAAAAAATCTATGAAAACGTTGAAAACACGTAAAATCGATGAAAATTCATGTAAAATTGGTGGGCATTTGTGAAGGTGAAAAAACAAGTGAAATCATACAAAAATTGCCCGTGAAATCGGTAAATATATGTGAATCAATGAATTTGGGTGAAATCCGTGAAAAAAAAGATAAAACAAGTGGTAGTGAAATCAGAATAAATCGGTAAAAATACACATGTGAGATGAATGAAAATTCAAGTGTAATTGGTGGAAAAAATATTTGAAATCAGTTAAAAGCATGTGAATTAGGTGAAAATAAGTTAAACAGGTAAAAATGGATAAAATCAGTAAGATAACCCATGTGAAATTGGTGAATACTAGTGAAGTTGATGTAAAAACGGATGAAATCATTCAAAGTAGTGCCCGTGAAATCAGTAAATACATGAGAAAGGCCAAATTCGTGAAAAAATGGATGAAACCGGTGAATCGCTGAAATCGAGTGAAGTTGGTGAAAAACAAATAAAATCGATAAAAATATGCATGTGAATTAAATGAAAATACGAGTGCAAATGGTCATGTGAGTTCAGTGAAAAAGCACGTGAAATATGTGAAAATAGAGTAAACTACTAAAAATGAGTAAATTCAGTAAAAATAGTTGTACCGACACAAGCGGGGTGAAAACAGAAGAGAAATGATTTAAACCAGAAAAAACAAAAGAAATTGTTGAAAAACGAGAAAACAATGAAAATATGCTATGACCAATATTTTTAAAACCAGTTCGTTGGTTCATGATTTTTGACGATTTCTCAGCGGTTCACACTATATTTGTAAAGCACCGATTTTTTTGTGTTGTCCGGACCAATCGTTCCGGTCCGATTTTAATAACATTGATTATAACCTTACAAAATGGATAAATCGGTCAAAAGCGTGTAAAAATGAATGAAATCACCAAAGTTAGTTAATCTAGTGAAAATACGAATTAAATTAATGAACTAAATAGGTGAAAAATAGCTTAGCTAAGTAAAAAAATGCATTTTAAGTGACAGGTGAAATTTTTTAAAATTCACTTAAAAATGGATCAAAATTAATTTGATAAAAAATTAGGATTTCATTATTTTTGTTGTCAAACAATGCAAAAGATCTTAACTAGAGGTTTCTATTATATATTGTTCAATAAATTGAAAATCAATCATTAACATGTGTTATTTTATGACATAATAAAATTAATTTTTACTCTTATTTATAAAATACAAGAATAGGTTTAAGCTGGATTAAAATATTAATGATCCTAAACCAAACAATAAAGAAAAAGAAAAATACAAATAGCTCAATTAGCCTCGAATTCTAGCTATATAAGGAAGCGGAGACAGAAGCATTTCTCTGCATCTCACAACTGAATAGCTAATTAATTAATTAATTAATAGAATATTAATTAAGAATGGGGTTAACTGGAAAGTTGGTTTCTGCAATTGAGTTCAGGGCAGGAGGAGATGTGTTCCATCAACTCTTCACTCACAAACCACACCATGTTTCCACCATTACCCCTGGAAACATTCAGAGTTGTGATTTGCACGAGGGTGAATTTGGAAAAGTCGGTTCCAAACTCTTTTGGAGGTACACTCATGGTAAGTCCGTTTAACTATATTAGGTCTTAATATCTAGCTCTGATATCAATTTAATTTTCTCATAATTATTATTCATGCACATGCTGTCTTGACTCTTGACCATAAATATTAGAAACTCTCGTTGTTTTAAATTAACATGCGGTCACTTGATTAATAATTAGTATATATATGGTATGATTTCAAGTTTTGATATGGTTGGAAGTACAGAGGGGAAAGAGAAGACCGGGAAGAATTTGATTCAATCCATAGACGAGGAGAAAAAGAGTATCGAGTTTAAGATGCTTGAAGGAGATTTGATGCAATTATATAAGGATTTTCTTATCACCCTTCATATTGATACGAAAGATGGCATTGATTTAGTTACATGGACCTTAGAGTATGAGACGCTCAACGATGATGTTGAACACCCAATTTCACTGCTGTCTTTCTTCATCGATATGACTAAAGATATCGAGAATCATCATCTTCAGAAAGCATGAATCGGTAAATTATTTGTTCATGAACATATTTTGATGCATTATTAATTGTTCTGATAATGTCGTCAAAAGTGGTCTGGATAATATCTGTTGGTGCGTGTATGTGTGTGAATAAGTTAGCTCGAGCTTTGGCTGAGTGATGGAGCTAGCAATGTTGATTTGAAGTACTTTTGTTGCTTTTGTTTTTATTTTCTGCTCAATGTACGCTTCTATTTAGTGGTTTTAATTAAGGCCTATTTAATGGTTTTAATTAGGGATGTAAATGGGTCGGATTTTGGTCGGATCACACTCGTCCAAATCCGGCTCCATTTATATCATATCGGGTCATGTCGAATTTGGATCTTCTTCGAATTGTGCTTTAATCTAGATTTTTTGAATCAAATGGATATTGGTCGGATTTGACTGGATATTGGATATTTTTTCGGATTCAATAAAATGTTCACTTAAAAAATTATATTAATATTTTTTCATAAAATAAGTTTATTAACTTTACAATTTTGTTTAATTTTAGCTCATATTTCAAACATCCTTTATTAATATTCATATTTTTTAGATGAAAATATTGGTTTAAATAAATTTATAAACGAGTTATAAATTACTATCTTTTTAAATTTAACAATGCAATATTATTAATGGTATATATATATATATATATATATATATATATAGGGCTGTCAATGGGGCGGATTTCAATCCGGATCCGTCCGAATTCGATCCGATTTATTAGGATAATTGTCCGATTAGAGATTCGATGGACCTGATCCGATTATAAAGATCCGAAATCCGAAAATCATGGAGCGAATATGGATTTAGGTCGATCCGATCCGTTAAAGATCCGTATCCGACAAAAATAAAAAGAAAGATATATATACAAAATGATTTATAAACATATGTATCATTAATAATATTTCAACGTCAATTTAAGAAGATAGTAATTTATAATTCGTATATAAATTTATTTAAATCAATATATTCATTCTACAAATATGAATATAGTAAAGAAACTTTGAAAATGTGATCTAAAATGAAATAAAATTTAAAAGATAATAAACTTGTTTTATTAAAAAAATATTAATTTAACTTTTTAAATACAAATTTATTAGATCCGAAAAATATCCGATATCCGGCCAAATCCGACCAAGATCCGTTGGATTCAAAAAATCTAGATCGATCCGAGCACAATCCGAGCAAGATCCGAATCCGACAGGATTCGATCCGATATAAATGGAGCCGGATCTGAACGAGCCTGATCCGACCAGAATCCGACCCATTGACAGCCCTATATATACAGCCCTATATATATATATATATATATATATATATATATATATCATTCTTTTTTAATCGGATATGAATTTTTAACGGATCGAATCGACCTAAATTCATATTCGCTCTATGTGTCTCGGATTACGGATCATAATAATCGAATCAAGTCCATCGAATCTCTAATCGGATGATTATCCTAATAAATTGAACTGGATTCTAGCGGATACGGATTGCAATCCGGCCCATTGACAACCCTAGTTTTAATGGGCCATGCCAATTCGTGATTCAAGATCTCGTATTACATGTCCATTCTTAACTTTTACGATGCACAATGAATCTTAACTTCCATTCAAACTATTTTTAGGGTAACATTTTCACTGTAATCGTCTAATCAATTCTCCTAAACCAAAGGCCATAAGGACCTAAAAAATGACCATAGTCCAAGCTACATAACGCAGTAGAATATGCCAAACTTCAGCGCAAAACAAAATTGGGCTACAGCTATAAAATATTTTCAGTATAAAATATGGGCAACTAGGGTTGTCAACGGGGCGGATTTCAATTCGAATCCGACCCAATTTATTGAAATTTTAATTCGATTAGAAATTTAATGGACATAATTCTATTATAAATATTTGTAATTCTAAGCAAATATGAATATATGTCGATTTGACCAGTAAGAGATTCAATAAATTATATATATACATAATATTTTATTAAAATAAGTAAATTAATAATATTTTATCATTAGTTTACGATGATAGTAGTTAATATTTCATTTTTACATATTTCATGTAAATTTCATGTAAAAACATGAACAATAGTTAAAAGAGTTTGAACTTTGAACATGTTATCTAATTAAATAAAATCATAAATTTAGCAAATTTATTTCAGGAAAAAATACTTGTGTAAATTTGAAAGTGAAGATTCATTAGATTCAGTACCCGACCGAATCCGAACAAGATTCGTTGAACTCGAGAAATGTAGATCCGAATGGAATTCGCATATAATCCGAATACAATCCGACCCAACATAGATGGACGCTAACCCGAATCGAGTAAATCAAATCTTAACTAAATAAATGGACAGATCACTTTGTTTACACAAAAATCAATTGGACACTCACTAAAGATTTACTCTACAACTGAAATATTAAAACACAAGTAGTGCTAATGGATCTGGCCCATAAGCAGCTTGTACCCTGTGGCCGGGCCTTAGGTGTAACTGTAAGGGCCCAGTTCTTTTTTCTGTCTCTTAAGGAAAATTCTTACCCAGATCGGGTTTGGCCGAACCCAAACTAATTACATGGCAAGTGTAATACACTTGCTTTGGGATTGGATATAACTTTCAGGAAAGTGACCAATCAGAAAGCAAGTGCAATACACTTGCTTGGTGGTTGGATGGGTTTGGCCAAGCCAGGTTTGGACAAGAATTTTCCCTCTTCTAAATACTAGTAATAAATACTTTGCGAATTCCCAAAATTTCAATGATCTACTATATCTTTTCTCTTTTAACACGTAGAAATAAATCAGACACAAAGAAGATGATTGCTTACTTTTTTTTTTTTTTTGAAAACCCAGGTGTCCAAGCTTACACTAGACTAATCATGAACCCTCAGAACCCTTGCCCTAGAATCCTGAAGGATGTACCTCCACCAAGCATTGGGATCCCACCATATTACTGTACACTATGCGCACAAATGAGTCTTCACCACAAATCGTAAAAGATGATTGCTTACTTGAACATAACTAACTTAGGGCATAGTTGAGTCATCAATGGATCAACATTTGGGATACAATCATAAAAGGCACACTTGTCGCACTCATCCAACACCATTGGGGTAGGCAGTGGCGAAGCTACGTATATTTGAGGGGTGTCCAATGACCCCACTCAAATTAATTTTTTTGTTTTATCATTAATAGTAGGGGTGTTCGTGGTGCGGTTTAGTGCGGTTTTGTACTTGTCCATACCCAACCCAATATTTGTCGGTTTTGAAATCTCTAGTCCAAACTTAACCCAACAAGTCTTGAGATTGCACTATGCGGTTCATTTGGGTTGGGGCGGTTTGGGGCGGGTTTTTGCGGTCTCAATTATCAACTTTCTTGTATTTTTATTATTTGATGAGTTAAATATAAATGCACTAGTTAATTACAATTTTTTGTTTTTATTAATAAATTTAGTAAACTTTCATAGATAATATAATGGAGATGATGTAAAATATCTATGAAAATATGATTTTCAATAAATACATAATTTAATGAAAGCTAAAAACAAACCCGAACACTAAATTAACAAGTTTTCATTATACAAAAATCAAATTGTTCCCAAGGAATAAACAAAAGAGAAAAATATCTTTATATTGGAACTTGGTGTTGGTGGTTAATGGCCAATGAAAAGTTTTGTTGGTCCCAAGTGGTCAGAAGAGGTTTAGAGGGGGGGGGGGTGAATAAACCTCTTTAAAAATTTTCTTCAAATTTAACTTTAAAACTTTACCCTTACTGAACAGACTAAGCTGATCAGATTTGTAAGTTACAATTCTGTTCGCGAACAAATCTTTGAACAGTCTTGTTGACCACTCGTCTGATGGTTACTTAGCTGATTTAGCAGAAATCAGTTTTAATACTTAGAGTACTTGCAGCGGATTTTCAAAGTGTTTTTCACAAGCAATCTTAGCAGTTTGAAAAATGTTTCCCCAGTTTTATAAACTCCTTTTAACTTCTTTTCAAACAGTTAACTTAATGTGTTTTTATGCAATCAGGAAATGTGCAAGTTTAAAAACAATGTAAAAACACAATCAATTTTTATAGTGGTTATATGGATTTAAATATCCTTTAGTCCACTCTTCCAAGTCACTCAGATCTTGGGTTATACTATAATCACAAAGTTTACAGTATACTCTGCTTGCGTCGAACAACAAATGAAACGACCACAAGTTCGCAATAGGAAATCACACAGAAAACCTATCCTCTGAAGTTTGATCACTCACAAAGATGGATCACAACTCCGCACAACACTCTTGTTTACAAAATCACTCAGAAGATGTATTTTTCTTGATTCTTCAACTCTGATTTCGTCAACAAATGACTCAGCTGATGAGTGAGCTGTTCTTGAGACTTAAAGAATTTAGCTTTGGAAATTTCTCTCAGAAAGTGTGTTGCTTGCTTCTTCTTCGTCTCTTTCAGCTATTTATACTTGAGGATTGAAAAGTGTCCGTTGAAGAGAGACAGGATTCAAATTCCTCGAGTACTGGTCCTTAAAATCCGCGAACGGCTCTTTTGCAGTCTGTCAGTACTGTAAACAGTACTATTCTGCAGGCAGCATTAAATGCACTCGGCTGATGCAAAGCTTTTCTTCAATCATTTGTCTTAAATATTCTCGTACTTCAGCATTTATTACACCAAGGGGCATTTATTACCGTTGGGAACACTTCATGATCTTCTTCACTTGGCTGACGAAAGTATAAGTCTGATGGCGAACTCGGCTGATCTCAAACTTGAACAAATCTGATTTGAGTCGGCTGATCTTCACTAGTCTGATAACTTTACTTCAGCAGATCAGAAGTCTTGGACCTTGAAACTTTGACTCTTCTGATGTCTTCATTACTTAGTCAAAATTCCTTGATAAGTTTATCAGCTAAGTCACTCCATACTTAGCCAATTTTACGAAGTTTTGGAATGCATCAAAACCTCCCTTATCAAACTTTCTTTGGTGCCTTCATCTTCATCCTTATCCAACAATTTCCCCCTTTTTGATGATGACAAAACTTCAGCTTAGTACCTGTTGAATACCTAAACTAAAGATTGAAATCCTCAAAATTTTCTGAGATAGAAAAAGTTTATTGGATTGAACTTGACTTTTCATTAATATTGAAAAAGAGTTACATGTACAAGTTCATCAGATGAGATTTCTGAAAAAGTAAACTGATTACAATGGATTTTGCAATTCCTAACTATCAGCTTCTTCATCAGATTCAAGCACTTCTTCGTATTCATAAGATGATTCTTCATCATCTTCTTCATCATCAACTTCTTCTTCCAAGGTTGCTTTGGCAGCTTCCATCTTCTCTTTAAGTTCTTGTTCTTGAAGAGCTTTCAAAGCTTCCATGGCTTTCCTGGCAGATTCAGTATTCTTGTACTTGGTATCTTCTTTTTCAATTGTTTCTGATTCTTCTACCTTTCCAAGATTATCAGCCTTGTCAGCTGTTTCTTCAGTTTCCTTAGCTTTAATAGTTGCATCAGTAGTTTCTTCCTTAGTTGGTTCTTCAGCAGCAAACTCCTTTGCTGGTTCTTCAGTAATGGTCTCTTTAGCTGGTTCTTTAGCATCAGATTCCATAGCTGATTCTTCAGCAGCAGTTTCCTTAGCTTGTTCTTCCCTTTTATCTTCCCCCTTTTTGTCATCATCAACTCTGATGACATTAGAAGGTTCAACAGCAGGGTTGAGGGCAACTGTTGGAATCTTTACTTCAGCACATAAAGCCTTCAAATTCTGATTAACCACATCATGACTTGCTGTGAGATGATGAATATCAGTGCTGATGACGTCAGTCTTGTCATTGAAGTAGTCAATGTTGAGGTTGATAGTTGCAATTTCATCCTGAATTTTCTGTGCAGCCTTTGCTACTTCTTGCAACATCCCCAGATTGATTTCCTTCTCTTCCTCACTGACTTTTATGAAGGTTGCAGTTAAGTCAGCAATCTTGTGCTCAGCTGATTTTAAAGCAGTGTGAAGATGATTTACATCACCCTTCACATCTTCTACGTTCTGGTTCAGTTCTCTTAAGCTGTGTATCAACTGCAATGAATGATCTTGAGGAACAGGTAGCTGATCAATAGCTAACTTGATAGAGCTGCTAGTTAGAAGGTGCGTTCTTTCCACTTGATGAGTGTGTGATTCAATCAATTCTGTCTTCATCTTCTGTAACTGCAGACTATTCCTCTCTTCCATCTCTTTAATTTGATTTTCAATAAGTAATTGGAAGGCTTCCATCAGTGATAAGTGTTCATCCCCTGATGAAGTAGAAGCATCAGCTTCTTTCTCTTCAGTCGCCTGTTGAACAGGGACATCTTGCATATCCGTCATCTGATGGTCTTCAGAAGTCCTAACAGCTAAGGACTTATCAGCTTCTTTGGGTTCATCAGTGACATCATCGTAGAACAGATTAGTAATGGTTCCATCATCATTAAAGCATGTTGTCTGTCTAATCTGTCTTACAATAATCCAAGGGTTAACAGGAGCATTGTTACCCTTAGGGACTTCATAGTACTGTTGTACTTCCTTGCCAAAAATGATTTGTTGAATACTTGGCAGCAGTGGCATATCACTTGAACAGGCTTGCTGATACTTTGACTTTTTAGCCCATCTCTTCAGGGAAGTCATAACAGCAAACTTGATTGCCCTTTCTTCAGCATCTTCAGATTTCTTCTTTTTATCAGGCAAGGTGCTCTTGATTTTCTTGGCTTCCTCCAGTGCAAAGCCTTTTGCATAGCTATGCATGACATCTCTCACATAGCTGGGATCAAGAGCCTTTTGAACGGAGTTTGTCTTCAGCCAACTTAGAACCCATTGTTCTTCATCAGCTAACTCCTTCATGCTTTGAAGTTCAGTTATTGAGCTGTTCAGCCTGTTATCCCTCCACTTGATATATCTTGGTTTCTCCTGGGTGAACAGAGTTCTCAACATCAACTTCTGATCATAGTATGCTAGAGACTTCTCAAACTTCTTGAAAAGTTCCTTATCAGCATAGACTATCTCAAAAGCTTTTCTGACTTCAAACTTGTCCTTTGACTTGGTTTTGGGGGCAGGCAGCAATATTTTCTTCTTGTCTTCTTCATCCTTCCCTTCACCAATCTTGATGCCACCTCCATGGACAGGTCCATAGGCATCAACCTTGCTCAATTCAATCACTGCAGCCATTTCAGCATCCTCAGCAGCTTTTCTTTCTGCTGCAGACATGCGTCTTCTGGCTTCATCCTTTGCTTCTTGAGCTTTGCTTAGCTCAAGTGCCTTCTTTTCTTCAAGCTCATCCTGCTTCCTCTGTTCAGCTTCTTCCCTTGCTTTCTTATCAGCTTTGGAGACTTTCTTTCTCCTTAGCACTATTTTTCTTTTGCCTTTATCAGCAGGGGCTGGTCCAGCAGATGATATGGGAGCAGCAGCAATAGGATAGACGATTTGGACATCTGGATCTTCTTGAGGTTGAGCAACCTCAGCTGTTGATGTGACTTGACTTGGCTGTTGCTCATCAGCTTTGTCAATCACAACAGTTTCAACTTTTTCAGCAGGCCTTTGAGTAGCTTCAGGGTCTTCCCTTGCTACATTTTCCAGATCAGTAGGTTTTTCAATAAATGTCATCTGCTTTCTGGCAGACTTCTTGGTCCTCCCTTCACGGTAAGTAGAGGTAACAGTATCTCTCTGTTGACTTCTTGTCCTTTGAGAAATACCCTCAGCAGGCCTCTCTGCTGATGGAGTTCTTGATGGTGATGCAGGGGATCCAGTCCTTACATCAGCAATTATGTTTTCAACAATCTTAGTGGCTTCAGCAGAAGTCACTCTCTCCATCTGCTTAGTTTCTTTCTTCTTGGGCTCATCAGCAGCCCTCTTCCTTTTAGTCTCAGTAGCCAAACTTGCTGTTTTGACTAACCTCTTTTGCCTTTTGGCAGGAACCTCCTTTGGTTCCTCAATATCAGCTTCCTCAGGCTCACCAGCCTTCCTCTTTTGAACAGGCATGTACTTGGACAATGCCTTAGATTTGTGAATCTCCTTTCCATTCTTCATATCACAGCCCAGTTTTGACAGTAGATAACTGAGAGTGATCCTGTGGTTGGTAGTGGGGCCTTTTCCTTTCTTATCATCAAGAAAGTCAGCTAATATGTACCAAACTATGATGGACCAGTTGATATCCATTCCATAGTATATGGCAGCCATGATGCTGAACCTCTTCATGGTAACAGCATCTAGTGAGAATGTGCAGTTCTCAATCAGCTTGCACACCATATCAGCCATCCGCTGATATTCATCCTTCAGTTGCTTCTTCCTAATATTTCCAGATAACGTTTCTCCCTCTTTGGCGCAGATTGCCCAGAACTGTTGATGTTTGTCCTCTGTCAGCACAGTGACGTCATGTCGTCCTCTGTTAGGAAGCCCAAACGTCTCGTGAAGAACAGCAGGAGTGATAGTGATAGATTTGCCTCCCACTGAAGCCTTAATCTCCAGTTTGTTGTAGTCAGCTTTCGCAGAGTTGTAGTACTCCATCACTTGGTCAGTCCAGATAATTCCTTCGTGGTATTCCATGAAGTTTACCAGCGAAGCAGCTTTGAACTTTTCGAGCAGTTCTTTCATCAGATTCGTACCAGATTGGTAGTAAGAATCATAGACGAGAAACATACCTTCAGCGGCCATTGTAGATCTGTTGAAGGTTAGAAAAACAAAGGAAAGTATGCAGAGAATTTGCAGGAATTTCTCACAAGTACTTTTGAAAGTTTAGGGTTCGTAAAGAGCTACTCGACTGATCAGATGAGGATTTATAGAGTTGTGGTTTTTCGGTTTCCGTGATATCTGCCAACCGTTAGATCCGTTTTTCTGTCAGTGCTGATCGTGCGGCGTCAGTTACGACCTTTCAAATTCAAAAGATATTTAATGAAGAGCGGGAATATGTACCGCCCAATAATTACTTATAAAAGCGTGTTTTGAATATACGTTTTAAACAGTTCCGCTTTTATTGAAGTAATCAGATGAGTAACATAAATACTTATCTGATGGACTACTGTCCTGATGACAATGCTGTTATCAGAGAATGCCAATAGCTGATAACCTTCCTCAGCTGTTTGTCAATCCAGCTGGATAAAATAACTTTAATCTTTGATAGTTGAGTCTTCTGATGAAAACATAACTTCAACTAACTGTCATTAACAAATTTCATCTTTCATTCAGAAGTACCGCTAGTCTTACACGTTCCCCCTGAGTTTAAGAATTCATGAGTTAACTAGTCTGTTGAGAGTTAATCCTTGAAGATAATAACGAATTATTAAGCTGTTGAACTCCAGTCTTCTGATGAGTTCCCCCTCAGCTTATGCTTCCAAATTAAGTAATCCTAACTCAGCTCTTAGAGTTGAGAACCTTACTTCACTTAGAGGTTTAGTGAAGATATCAGCAATCTGATTATCAGTATGAACATACTCAATCATTACATTGCCTTTTTCCACATGATCTCTAATGAAATGATGCTTGATCTCAATATGTTTGGTCCTTGAATGACTTGTAGTGTTCTGAGTAAGTGAGATTGCACTTGTATTGTCACAGTAGATTGGTATTCCACTGATCTTGATGTTGTAGTCTTCTAGTTGATGCTTCAACCAAAGTATCTGTGCACAGCAAGCTCCAGCAGCTATATATTCAGCTTCAGCAGTAGATATAGAGACTGAGGTTTGCTTCTTACTCATCCATGAGATCAGACGACTGCCTAAGAACTGACAGGCACCTGTTGTGCTCTTCCTGTCAATCTTGCAGCCTGCAAGGTCTGAATCTGAATAGCCAACTAGTTCAAATCCAGATTCTCTAGGATACCACAATCCCAATTCTTGAGTGCCTTTAACATACTTCAATATCCTCTTGGCAGCTAAGAGATGAGATTCTTTCGGGTTTGATTGAAATCTTGCACAGACTCCAACTGAGTACATTATATCAGGTCTGCTTGCTGTTAGATACAACAATGAACCAATAATGCCTCTATATTTGGTTATGTCCACTGATTTGCCATCTTCATCTTTATCCAAACGAAGACTTGTAGACATAGGAATGGTAGCTGTTGAGCTAGTTTCCATACCAAATTTCTTGAACAGATCTCTTGTGTATTTTGCTTGGCTGATGAATATCCCATCAGGCAACTGTCTAACTTGCAATCCAAGAAAGTAATTAAGTTCACCCATCATGCTCATTTCAAACTTATTCTGCATCAGCTTGGAGAACTTATCACACATCTGTTGGTTAGTTGAACCAAAAATAATATCGTCCACATATATTTGCACAAGTAATATATGATTTTCCCATTCAATTGTGAACAAGGTTTTATCTACCTTACCTTTACGAAATCCTTTAATTAAAAGAAAATCAGATAGGGTATCATACCATGCTCTTGGAGCCTGTTTCAGTCCATAAAGAGCTTTCTTCAGACGATATACTTTGTCCTCTTCTTGATAGACTTCAAATCCTGGAGGTTGTTCAACATACACTTCTTCTTGCAATTCTCCATTGAGAAAAGCAGACTTCACATCCATCTGATAGACAGTGAAGTTCTTGTAAGCAGCATAGGCAAGAAACAGTCTGATTGCTTCAAGTCTTGCTACTGGTGCAAAAGTTTCATCAAAATCAATTCCTTCTTCTTGACAATAACCCTTGGCCACTAGTCTTGCTTTGTTTCTGGTAACAATACCATCTTCATTCATCTTATTTCTGAATACCCACTTAGTGCCAATTACTCTTTGATGACTTGGTCTAGGAACTAAGTACCAGACTTCATTCCTTTCAAATTGATTCAACTCTTCTTGCATGGCTTCTATCCAGAAGGAGTCATTTAGAGCTTCTTCAATTTGCTTGGGCTCTATTTGAGATAGAAATGTGACAAACATGGCATCTTGTGCAGCAGCTCTTCTTGTTTTCACTCTATCTAAAGGATCACCAATAACTAATTCAGGAGGGTGATTCTTGAGCCATCTGAGATCAGGTTGCAAATCAGGATGTTGTCCTCTGTTATGATCTTGCAACACTACTGTTGGAGTTCCAGTAGTAGTCTGTTGAACAGTCTCTGGTCTGTCAGCTGTTAGCAACTCGTCTGTTAGACAATCAGCACAGTGATTATGAACAGCACTTGAGTTAGCAGCTGAACTTAGATTAGGTAGTATGATGGGAACATATTCTTCATTTCTTCCAACGTCTAACTTCTGTAAATCAGTAGACAGATCTTGATTAGCACTTTGATTCTTTTCAGAAGATTGACTTGGCTCATCAAATACTACATGGATAGATTCTTCTATTAGTAATGTTCTTTTGTTAAACACTCTATAAGCTTTACTAACAGTAGAGTATCCTACAAAAACAGCTTCATCAGCCTTTTCTGCAAATGCAGCAAGGTGATTTTTCCCATTGTTCAATACAAAACATTTACAACCAAAAATCTTAAAATAATGAATGTTTGGTTTTCTGTTGTTCCAAACTTCATATGGAGTCTTGTTCTGATTTTTGTTGATCATACATCTGTTTTGGGTAAAGCATGCTGTGTTTGTTGCTTCTGCCCAAAATCTTTGTGGCAGCTTAGCTTCAGCTATCATGGTTCTGACAGCTTCTTTTAGTGTTCTGTTTCTCCTTTCAGCAACACCATTCTGTTGAGGGGTTCTTGCAGCAGAATACTCATGATGTATTCCCTTCATGTTACAATACTCTTCAACAGTAGAGTTTGTAAACTCTGTCCCTCTATCTGATCTGATCTTCAATATTTTGATACTCTTTTCATTCTGGATCAGTTCCATCAGATTGGTAAGATGTTCCTTGGTTTCACTTTTCTTCTTCATGAAAATCACCCAAGTATATCTTGAATAATCATCCACAACAGCTAGGCAGTATTTCTTTCCACCATTGCTGACTGGATCAATGGGTCCAAATAAGTCCATATGCAACAGCTCCAATATTCTTCCAGAAGATTGGTGCTTCTTTTCTTTAAAAGATGACTTGATTTGTTTACCCTTCTGACATGCATCACAGAGCTTGTCTTTGCTCATGACTGCTTTTGGAATCCCTTCTACCAGATCATTCTTGATTAATCTGTTTATGGTCTTGAAGTTTAAATGATTCATCCTCTTGTGCCATAGCCAACTGACTTCACTTGGTGCAGATGCCACCAAACAAATACTTGAATTCTTGTCAGCAGAATTCCAGTCGACTATGTAGATATTTCCTTGTCGTCTTCCAGATAAAATTACCTTCTTTGTACCAATCTGTTCAACGTAGCACTTATCTGTTGAGAAGATGACTGAATATCCCTTGTCACAAAATTGACTTATGCTCAGCAGATTATATTTTAGGCCTTTAACATAGGAGACGTCAGATATCTCTATGTTTCCCTTGATTAATCTTCCTTTAGCTTTAATCTTGCCTTCTTTGCTGTCTCCAAAAGTGACTTTTGGACCATCCACAGCAACTGCATCAGTCAACTCATGTATGTTTCCACACATGTGCCTTGAACATCCACTGTCCAAGTACCAAATCTTCTCTACTTTACTCCTACTCCTAATCCTAACCTACAAAACAAAAAATAAAATTGTTTTAGGTACCCTTATTGAGAGGGTCCTGAAGGATTAGTTCCACCTTTGACAACCCAAGATGTTGAAGTCTTAGGCTTCTTAGGTTTCTGAGTTTTAGGAGCATGAACAGTTTCATTTTTATCATAGTTATCAGATAAGTCATGTTGATGATCAGTATGATATGAATAATGTTCATAAGCAGGGTAAGGTGCATGATATGCAGGATATGCATGCATTGGATGAGCAGGGTAAGGTGCATAGTAACTAGGAAATTGAGGTGCATGATACATAGGATGATATGCAGCAGGTTGCACATAATATGACTCATTTCCATACCAAGCATTTTGATTTTTCTTGTTCTTATGCTTCTTTGGTTTACTAGATGTTTGCTCATTTGATTTTGACTTAGTTTTACCACTAGTCTGATTGACTTTAGCTTTATCAGCAGACTTCTTAGGACTCTGCTGTTTGGTCTTACTAGTCTGATTTCCTACACTAGGCTCTTTGCTCTTTTTAGCCTTAGGAGATTTCTTCTCCTTTACCACTTTCTCAGATGAGGTAGGTTTAGAAGTTTGAACATACAGAATGACCTTACTATTGTCAGCTGATATGAATTTTTCAGTATGGTTCAACTCTAGTTTATCCTTTTCTAAAGGTGTCTCCTGTTTCTTAGATGTATGCATGGATGCAACAGTAGACTTATCATGAGACTCAATGATTTTCTCAAGTTCCATGATTTTTCCTTTATAGACCTCACATTCAGCTTTCAGAGATTCATGTTCTTGCTCAAGCTGTTTATATTCAGCTGATTCTTTTGGCTTTTCAGCTAAAAGTTTCAGTGAACTATTTTGCTCTTTTAGCAGGATCATCTCTTCCTTAAGCTTTTTATATGCTTCAGCAATACCAGTATTGTTAAGCATCATTTGTTCAAATGAATTAAATAATTCATCATTAAGAGGAGTTACCTCATCCTCAGAGTCATCAGATTCCTTTGCCATCAGGCACAGGAGAGCAGGTTTTTCTTCATCAGACGATTCTTCATCAGACGTGTCTGAATCTGAATCAGATGAGTAGACGGCGGTCAGCTTTCCTGCTTCAGCCATCATTGCCTTGCCTCTCTGATGCTTTCTTTCTTTTCTTATTTTCTTCTCCTCTTCAGTGTACTTTTCTGCTTTTGGATATGGGCAGTCTCTTATGAAGTGTCCCAATTTCCTGCAGTTGTAACACATCAGTTTTGATTTATAATCATCCTTATCCTGAGAAGAAAAATTAGGTTTAGAAGTAGAAGCATTGTTGTATTTGTTTTTCATCTTTCTCTTGTAGAACTTCTTGAAGTTGTTCATCAACAGTGCAACATCTCCAGCAGTGTACTCCTTTTTGTTGAGTAGAGTGGCTTCATCAGATGAGTCCACTTCAGCATTTCTTTGAGCCGGTCTTCTTTGATTTTCAGCAGCAACTAGTGCAGCTGTGGGTCCTGAAGTTGAGGTTTCTTCAATTCCCATCCTTGGCAGTTTATACTCATACGCCTTGAGTACGGAGAACAGTTCTGTAAGAGAAATCTTGCCCAGATCTCTTGATTCTTCCATTGCTGTCACCTTCATGTTGAACTTGGGAGGTAGAGCCTTCAGTACTCTGACAGAAATCTCTTTGTCAGTGAAAGTCTTTCCCAGCTTCAAAACTTCATTCAGAGTTCTGGTGAATCTGGTATCCATCTGATCAATGGTTTCTCCAGACTTCATCTTGAAGTTGTCCAGCTTCTCCAAGGCAACACTGAGCTGATGCTCTTTAATGGCATCATTGCCTTCACTCATGTCACGAACCTTATCCCACATCTCCTTTGCAGTTTTGCAATGCTTGACTTTGTCAAACCGATCATTATCCAGGGCTTTGGTCATGATGAATCTTCCGACTTTGTCCAGGTTGAACAGCTTTATTTCTTCTGCTGTCATTTCTTTTAAGTCTTTTTCCACCACTATTTGAGCTTCATCTACGATGATGGTCTTGGTGAATTTGAATGGACCTTTAATGATACATGTATGCATGTTGTCATTATAGGCAGCAAGGAAAATCTCCATTCTGATTTTCCAGTCCTCAAAGGACATACCAGCAATGTGGGGAACATGGCTGATACAATCCATTTTTCAAAAGCTTTTTGTTTTTCAAAAAAATGCTCTTTTGAAAAGTTTTTGAAAACCTTTGAAAAACACTCGGATCAAGCTCGTTGATCAGGCAGCTGATTCTAATGAACCACCTGCTCTGATACCACTTGTTGGTCCCAAGTGGTCAGAAGAGGTTTAGAGGGGGGGGTGAATAAACCTCTTTAAAAATTTTCTTCAAATTTAACTTTAAAACTTTACCCTTACTGAACAGACTAAGCTGATCAGATTTGTAAGTTACAATTCTGTTCGCGAACAAATCTTTGAACAGTCTTGTTGACCACTCGTCTGATGGTTACTTAGCTGATTTAGCAGAAATCAGTTTTAATACTTAGAGTACTTGCAGCGGATTTTCAAAGTGTTTTTCACAAGCAATCTTAGCAGTTTGAAAAATGTTTCCCCAGTTTTATAAACTCCTTTTAACTTCTTTTCAAACAGTTAACTTAATGTGTTTTTATGCAATCAGGAAATGTGCAAGTTTAAAAACAATGTAAAAACACAATCAATTTTTATAGTGGTTATATGGATTTAAATATCCTTTAGTCCACTCTTCCAAGTCACTCAGATCTTGGGTTATACTATAATCACAAAGTTTACAGTATACTCTGCTTGCGTCGAACAACAAATGAAACGACCACAAGTTCGCAATAGGAAATCACACAGAAAACCTATCCTCTGAAGTTTGATCACTCACAAAGATGGATCACAACTCCGCACAACACTCTTGTTTACAAAATCACTCAGAAGATGTATTTTTCTTGATTCTTCAACTCTGCTTTCGTCAACAAATGACTCAGCTGATGAGTGAGCTGTTCTTGAGACTTAAAGAATTTAGCTTTGGAAATTTCTCTCAGAAAGTGTGTTGCTTGCTTCTTCTTCGTCTCTTTCAGCTATTTATACTTGAGGATTGAAAAGTGTCCGTTGAAGAGAGACAGGATTCAAATTCCTCGAGTACTGGTCCTTAAAATCCGCGAACGGCTCTTTTGCAGTCTGTCCGTACTGTAAACAGTACTATTCTGCAGGCAGCATTAAATGCAGCATTAAATGCACTCGGCTGATGCAAAGCTTTTCTTCAATCATTTGTCTTAAATATCCTCGTACTTCAGCATTTATTACACCAAGGGGCATTTATTACCGTTGGGAACACTTCATGATCTTCTTCACTTGGCTGACGAAAGTATAAGTCTGATGGCGAACTCGGCTGATCTCAAACTTGAACAAATCTGATTTGAGTCGGCTGATCTTCACTAGTCTGATAACTTTACTTCAGCAGATCAGAAGTCTTGGACCTTGAAACTTTGACTCTTCTGATGTCTTCATTACTTAGTCAAAATTCCTTGATAAGTTTATCAGCTAAGTCACTCCATACTTAGCCAATTTTACGAAGTTTTGGAATGCATCAAAACCTCCCTTATCAAACTTTCTTTGGTGCCTTCATCTTCATCCTTATCCAACAAGTTTGATTGATATATCTTTTTTGCTTTACTTTTTGTTTTTCGCGGAATATTTTTTAACTAATTTATTCTAGTTCTGGATCTATTTTTTTTTATCTTTTTGACACTTAAAATTAGAGATTTACGTAAGATTGTTGGGTTTATCTAATATAATTGGGGTTTGATTGTGGAACACGACTAATTTGTTAAAGTACATACTCATTTTATATTTCTCATTTTCTTAAATTTAGGACTAAATAAAATAATAAAATAAAATAAAACATATATACATCATCATTTATATAAAGTGCGGTTGAATGCGGTTATGCGGTCTAAAAAAGTATAAAACCAAACCCGATCGAAAATTGCGGTTTTTTTTTCATGATGCCCAAGATCAACCCATCAAACCTTCAACCCGTAAAATTACAGTTGGTTTGGATTGGGTTGATCGATTGGGGCGGTCTAGTGGTTTCGTTGAACACCCCTAATTAATAGAAACTATTGAAGTTAGATGTAATTTTGTATAAACAAATAATAGTAATAGAGATTTTGTATCAAAATGACCCAGTGAAAAAATGTAAAAACTACATAGTGGACCCTCAACATTTTAATGGAGTATAATGATCACTAATTATTAACGAGATATTATTTTGTGTAGTGTTACAATCATATTATTTCAATAATAATAATAATAAAATAGTTTATCATATAGAGAGATTATTTCGTGACTATACGAATGGCGTAGTGTAAGAGATTTATTCCAATTAGTTTTTGCATATAGAGCGAGATTTAGGGGTGTGTTATGCAAAAAATATTTTCCCATCATACGGGGCAAAATAATTATTTGACAATTCTTCTCAATTCCAGTGAACTATATTTAGTCTTATATTAATTAATATAGCTATTTGACAACAATTCTTCTAGAGCATCTATATATTCGCTAAGCATTAATTAAAGTCACTAATCATAAAAGAAATAATAAAAATATCATTATTACTTTTTTATATTTATATATAAAAAAAAATATCATTATTACTTTTTTATATATAAAAATAAAAATATCATAATTTGGTCAAGATTTATATATAGATTTTTTCTAGAGTAGAATTATCAATTTTGGTATATAAACCGAAAACTAGAGTAATGACATTTGTTATACTCTGATTTTTTTTTAATTTTTTTTTAATTTTACTTCGAATGAGAGAAAGGATGATATTACTAAAATTTAGTAATATAAAAGACATTATTGTGCACCCAAAATTATTAGTTATCATAACGAGATTCCCAATTATTTTATAGTTACAAAACCATGAGTAAAACAATTTTTGTTAAGTGTATCAAATACATGCTGATGAAGGACGCAGTTATTTAGCTAGCAAATGAAGTGCTAAGATACCGAAATGTGATCAATAAGATTTCTAAGGAGCAAATAATGTATTATGGGCATGAAAAACTATAAAAAAAAGATGTACTTTTTTTATTGTTTATTAATTTGATAATAATTCATAGATCAATAAAAATATTACTAATGGACCCCAGTGAAACTAATTTCTTGCTACACCACTGGGGGTAGGCAAGTAATTCTTTCAAATTTTTCCAGAACACAAATCATGAGTTCACCCAAGCTTGTACTTTTGGCAAAACAACTTCATGTTGTTTGATTTCTACTTCACACACCCGTTCTTTCCAATATTTTAGGAGGCCACTATTTCAAAATCAAAACCAAAAGAGTGTTAATTTGCGTTCTCCTACCGCCGATCGTCGGCGAGTTATGATTTCTTCCAAAGACAGTATGAAGTTTGGTATTAAGAAAATCATTTTTCTTTTTTTTTAAATTCGCATTCAATAGAACTCAACCAAATGGATGACGGATGACAAATTAGAGAAATATGAAGACCTTCGTAATTAATGTATAAACTAATATTTAATTATCTATTAAAAATACGATTTAAAAAAGTGCAATCGAAGGAAATTCCGTTCTAGCGTGTGGCAAAATATATCAAATGACTGTAGTTACGGTTCCATCATCAACAATGTTCTTATCACGAACAAATATTACAAATATTTGAGCTAATGGAACAAAAGAAAAGAGATGGAGGGAATAGTATTTTCTCGATTCCATTATTATTTGTTCTTTCATTTTTTTGACGTTTTTATTTTATTTTTTATAATAGGATAATAATATTTAACTTACTTTTCTGCCTCTTATCAGTATAGCTTATCGAAATTCTTGTGGTAATTAATAAATATATAAAGATTGTATTTTGAAAAGGAATGCTAAGAGACATTTGTGGATGTAATTTGCGTGAAGTGAATCTGCAAAGGATTGTACTTAATCTTTTGAAATATAGAAAATTGATAAATAATAAAATGCAATTAGTGGGAAATTAAGAAATGAGTAGAATAATAAAAAATTAAAAGAAAACGGGAAACGGAAAACTTTTAACTAGGCAACTAGCTGAGCATTTTAAATTTTTAATATATTGATTTTGATAATTGCTTGAAAAGTATAAGATGGAAAAATCCGGCCACAATTAATGTTAGTTGACTTTCCAATAAAAAATGGTAAAAAAAGACAGAGAAAATATCTATTTATAACACGATTAAAGTTTTGGCTTAACATAAAAATAACAGTAGTACATCTGATAGGATAGATTTTTTTTTTTAATAATTCAAGTGTTCAAGCTTACACTAGACTAATTAATTTTGAATATTCAGAACCCTAACCCTAGAACCTTTAAGGATGTAAATCGCGAGATGTGCCTCCATTTAATCTCGGGATTTCACCATACTAATGTACACTCTGCGCACAAAAGGGATATAATAGATTGAAATTAAGATATGTAGTTAAGGCTGAATTGGTGATTTCTATCTTAATATTTCATTAATAATAATAATAATAATAACAATAATAGTGTCTCGGGGAAAAATATATATGGAGGCATCAACTTTCAACAGTCCATGTTTTGATTTTATATTGTCCGAGACTCATAATTGTGTTGGACATTTAAAATATTACTCGAATGTATTTCCTCCGTTTTTTTATCGTCATTTTAAAGGATTACATATATCTATACTACTAAGAAAGAGAAGCATGTTTTTACTCACAAAGTGGCGGTTGTGACATCATGCTACACCAAAAAATTATCACTTTCCAAAATTATCCTTTTTTCAAAATTTAAAATTACAAAACACAAAAACTGCCCAATAAAAAAACTACATTTTTTCACTTTAATTATCATGACAAAGCCACGATTGAACTTTTCTAAGTTGAATCTTTGCATATATTTTTTGCATATTCAAAATTAGTCTGATATATTACAAAAAATTAATATGTCAGGATAAATTATAATTCCAAGAATTCAACACACGCGAGTACCGCGTGCCACGGCGGCTAGTATTAAAAAATACCAACATGTGATTGGTTTAGTGGAAGGGACTAGTCATTATAAAGTAACGGACTCAGGTTTGAATCCCTGTTGGAAGAGATGCCCACTTAATGTGCCCGACCCGTCTCAAAATGGATTAAACCCTTGGGAAACCAATATATATATATATATATATATATATATATATATATATATATATATATATATATATATATATATATAGAAATATAATAAATAATTTTTTTAATTAAATAATTATATCATTAATTATCATTAATTTAACATAAAAAAGAAGGATAAAATTGATTAAAAAAAATTAATTTTACGTTGAAATCCTAAAATGATAAGTAAAGTAAATAAAATATTTTGACTAAAACGACAAATAAAAGAAAAACGAAGAGAGCATATATAATAGAAATAAATAAAAATAAAAGGAGTTTCTAGGAATTCGAAATGTGAGATTCGATTATTGAAAATATTTCGAATATTAGGATTTTGATGTGAAGTGTAAGTAGGTACTAGGTAGGTAGGTTAAGGTATCGCATTATTTTCAAGGATCCTATTTAATAGAGTTTGAACCAAACAAGTCTCATGCATTCACTTAAGTTTATTATTTTGCCTATTTCGATGGACCAAAACCTGAGCTATGATTTTAAGGGAAAATTTCACTTTCTCCCTAATCCTTGAATATTTTTCTATTTTACCCCTATATATTTTCACTTTATCCCCTCAACTATTAAAAATATCACAGATTACTACCTTTGAGTTTGCCGACGAAATTTGTTCAAGGATTGATCGACAAAGTACGAAAACGTTCAAATGTTGGGTGACAAAGTGAAAATTCAAAGAGTGGGTAGCAAAATGAAAAAAATTTCAAAGGCACGAATATCATTAAAGCTGGACGGAATATTTTGTTGGATTTTAGTTTTTTGAGTCTTAGGAGACTGTATGTGATCTCATTTAATAGATAAGAGAGTTAAGTAGAAACTAAATATTAGGATGCAAAATAGGATAACGTTCAAAGATTAAGGGACTAAGTAGAATTTCCCAAATTTCAAACTAGGTCTACCATAAGATAATAATAAACAATAATGCATATTGATGAAATAAGGCATAACAATTAAGACGCTTGAAATATCATCCCCAACTAATGCTTATAAAATTATTCTACAATTTGACTTGTGAATGGGCATTCTCAATTTTTTTTCAATTCAAGCAATGAGAATTAATTATATATTTCCAAATTTTCTTGTTTGGCCACCTTTATGAACATCAATAATTAACCAAATTTAGCATAGTACTACATTTTGAAACTTATTTGGTTTCTTGAAAAATTTGCTAAATGAACTTAAGACTCGAAGGACAGGAATAAGATCAAGGGCCGTTCAACAACAAAAGGACAATCTGAAAAAGTCGAGATTCTCGACTCAGAGAAAAAGCTCATCAATCAATTTTCACATTGTTGCAATTTTCCCCTTGTTTATGTATAAAAGAAACGGACTAACATTCGTATTGAAATTATTTCTGATATAATGATTATTGATAAATGTATTTAAAAAAAAATGCATCAACCTGAGATTTTTTCTTGTATATGATTATGTTAGAATTCATCACATGGATTGGGCTAGGTCTACTCACATGATTTGGGCCTAACTCAACCTCAAAAACTAGCTTGTAAGGTGAGGATTACCCAAGACCTTATAAGGTAGACTAAACTATTGTTTTCAACCAATGTGGTGAATTTTAACATGGTATCAGAGCCCATGTTGAAGTGGAGCACCTCCTTCCGTGATGAGTTCTTCCTTGCGCGCATGATGTGATTTATTCTTCATCCACACGGTCTGGAAAATCCACATGTTTGGAATCCACATGGTCTGGACAAATCCGCGTGTTGGACTCTTAACCACATGTCAATAATTCACAAATGTTGGGCATAATATATCACGTGTTAGACTTGCTTCTCCAACACATTCTGCCTGCCCACACGTGAATGGGGAGTATTGAAACTAAATATCCCACGTTGGTTGAAAATAATAATTAAATCCACCTAATAAGGTCTTGAACAATCCTCATCTTACAAACTAGCTTTTGAGGTTGAGTTAAGCCAAACCATATAAGTGGACTGCTCAAGTGAATTCTAACATATTATTTCATTAATAATTAACACTTGTTTTAACATGTAAAAGAAATAATAAACAAACTAGTATAAATGCATTATTATATTAGCTCTACACAAAATACTCAATATAGAAGATTGCGATTAAATTATAAAATTAAATAATTATTTTATCAAATTAAATTAAATTTACAATTGATATACCTAGAATTTGAAGCACAAAATAAAAGTTATTGCTCACAATAGGCATAAATTATTTCAAGAAAAAGAAGCAAATAATGGAACACAAATAATTGAAAGACAACTTAGTAGTCTTGAAGAGAAAGAAAATGATATTGGATTTTTTTGGTTGAACTTTAATGAAATCCATTATTTAATTGGAATATATATATATATATATATATATATATATATTATATTTTATTATATATATAATAAAAAAAATTCCAAAGTTGCATGGGCCAAGGCCCTCAAACAATGTACTTTCTCCGTTCTAATTATATTTATCTCATGGTACAGTTGATCAGTCAAGTTGATTAAATTTGTTGGATAAGGATGAAGATGAAAAGCACTGAAGTCAATTAGTAAAGGGTGGTTTTGATGATTTCCAAAACCTAAGATCAGCTAAGTATGGAAAACTTAGTTGTAAAATCCCTTAGAAGAATTTTGACCAATTAAGAAGACTATCAGAAGGGTCAAAGATTCAAGGTCCAGAAGACTACTGATCTGCTGAAGGAAAGAAATCAGACTGATGAAGATCAGCCGACTTAAATCAGATTTGTTCAAGTTTGGGATCAGCTCTGTTCATCATCAGACTTGCACTTTCGATCAGCCAAGTGAAAAGGATCAAGAAGTCTACCCAACGGTAATAAATGCCCCTGGAAGTAATAAATGCTGAAGTACAAGGTTATTAAAGACAAATGATTGAAGAAAGACCTCGTATCAGCTTGGTGCATTTAATGCTGCCTGACAGAAAGGACAGTCTACAGTACTGTCACTGTGCAGAGAGCCGTTCGTGGATTTTAAGGATCAGAAATCAAGAGATTTGAATTTTGTCTCTCTTCAACGGACATAATTCAAAGGAGAGAATTTCACTTTTGATACCATAACTCAACCTACTTTAGGGATTTGATACCACAACTTTTTCTCCCGACACATTTGATACCATAACTCAATCAACTTGACACATTTGATACTTCCGTCAAATTGAAAACGGAATTGTCACGTGATTGTCACGTGGCCGTTAAAACTTTGCACATTTGATACCATAACTTATGTTAACTGATAATTTTACCCCATAACATTTCAGGTTACCAAAAAAGCCCCACATCTCTAAATTTAGTGACGATTTTAGTCCACATTGTTGCAAAATTTCCAAATTGACTCGAATAAGACCACGTGCTGACCAATTTAGAACTTTACACATTTGATACCATTACTTATGTTGACTGATAATTTTACCCCATAACATTTCAGGTTACCAAAAAAGCCCCACATCTCCAAATTTAGTGACGATTTTAGTCCACATTGTTGCCGAATTTCCAAATTGACTCGAATAAGACCAACATGCTGACCAATTTAGAAAATTTTACTTATTTTATTTAAATAACTAATTTAATTTATAAACAATATTAATAAATTAAATAATACATTAACATAACTATCACCAAAATTAAGAAAACATATTCTTTTTAAAAATAAAATTTATATAATAGAATTAATCTATTTAATATTTATTAAAATAATTAATTATATAATTAAAAACTATTTAATATTTATTAAAATATTAAATAATAAATAATTATAATTTAATAAAAAAATCCCCACCCCACCCCACCCCACCCAACCCAACCCACCCCTCCCCCTACCCCAAGATTCCCAGGCCGCCGCCGGCCTGGGTCTTCTGTCCCAGGCCACCGCCGGCCTGGGACCGAAGATCTCAGGCCGGCAGTGGCCTGGGATCGAAGAACCCAGGCCGGCGGTGGCCTGGGACAGAAGACTCAGGCCGCCGGCGGCCTGGGAATCGAGGGGTAAGGGGGAAGGCTGGGGAGGTGGTGGGTGGGGTGGGGATTTTTTTTTTAAAATTAAAATTATTTATTATTTAATATTTTAATAAATATTAAATAGTTTTAAATTATATAATTTATTATTTTAATAAATATTAAATATATTAATTCTATTATATAAATTTAATATTTAAAAAGAATATATTTTCTTAATTTTGGTATGTTAATGAATTATTTAATTTATTAATATTGTTTATAAATTAAATTAGTTATTTAAATAAAATAAGTAAAATTTTCTAAATTGGTCAGCATGTGGCCTTATTCGAGTCAATTTGGAAATTTGGCAACAATGTGGACTAAAATCGTCACTAAATTTGGAGATGTGGGGCTTTTTTGGTAACCTGAAATGTTATGGGGTAAAATTATCAGTCAACATAAGTAATGGTATCAAATGTGTAAAGTTCTAAATTGGTCAGCACGTGGTCTTATTCGAGTCAATTTGGAAATTTTGCAACAATGTGGACTAAAATCGTCACTAAATTTGGAGATATGGGGCTTTTTTGGTAACCTGAAATGTTATGGGGTAAAATTATCAGTCAACATAAGTTATGGTATCAAATGTGCAAAGTTTTAACGGCCACGTGACAATCACGTGACAATTCTGTTTCCAATTTGACGGAAGTATCAAATGTGTCGAGTTGATTTGAGTTATGGTATCAAATGTGTCGGGAGAAAAAATTGTGGTATCAAATCCCTAAAGTAGGTTGAGTTATGGTATCAAAAGTGAAATTCTCTCTAATTCAAAGAGTGACTATAAATAGCTGAAGAGACGAAGGAAGAAGAAGACACAACTTCTGAGAGATTGAATTCAAAGCCAAAATATTTTCTAAGTCTCAAAAGCTCAAGAACAGCTCACTCGTCTGCTGAACGTCATTTGTTGACAGAAGCCGTTGAAGTTCAAGAAAACACTTTCTGAGTGAATCTGTAAGAGAGAAAAGTTGTGAGGAGTTCTTATCCATCTTTGTGAGTGATAAAACTCTGTAGAATAGGAGTTTCTTTGTGATTTCCTATTGCGCACTTGTGGTCGTTTCATTTGTTGTTCGACGCAAGCAGAGTGTACTAATTACTTTGTGTTCTTAGTATAACCCAAGATCTGTGTGACTTGGAAGAGTGGACTAAAGAATATTTAAATCCATATAACCACTATAAAAATTCTTGTGTTTTTACTGCTTTTACTTGCATATTTTCAGATCTGCATAAAACACTTGATTAACTGTTTGAAAAAGGTTTAAAGGAGTTTTTATAAAACTGGGAATTAAATTTTTCAAACTACTAAGTATACTTGTGAAAAACATTTTATAAATCCGCTGCAAGTATTCTGGTATTAAAACTGATTTTGACAAAAATCAGCTAAGTAACTATCAGATTAGTGGTCAGCAAAGCTGTTCAAATATTTGTTCGCGATCAGCCTTGTAACCTTACTGTTCTGTATCAGCTTAGTCTATCTAAGTTTGAGCAACAGTTTTAGAGTTAAAATTTGATTAAAAAGTTTCAGAGGTCAATTCACCCCCCTCTCTTTAGACCTCATCTGACCACTTGGGACCAACAAAATTTATAACAATTATAATAATAATTATTTCACTAATAAATTGATAATATCATATGGCATCATATATATTAATATTTAAAATTTTTAATACACTACAAATGTGAACAATTTAACATGATAAATTACTTAAAAGATTTAAAATTGGACCGAATACTATAATCAATGGAGTAAAAATAATGGGACGGAGGGAGTATATAAAAATAATGGGACGGAGGGAGTATATAAAAATAATGGGACGGAGGGAGTAAAAACAATGGTCCTGAAAAAGTTTTTTTTATTTATTTATTTTTATTTATTTTTTGCAATAAGCATAAAAGTTGGGAGCCCATTTCTAAAATCCATTTAAATTAAATTTATTTCACTAACTTAAAATTAAAATCTACTTAAAAATACAATCAAAATTAATTTTATACTAAATTAATGATAAATAAAATTTAAAATATTTATAAATTTATGATGATTATCAATTTTAAACAACAAACTCATTGATCGTGTTTCTTTATTTTTACAAGTTGTGATTTATATTCTATCTTGTCTATGTATCGACTCAAGAATGATTATTTGGATATACCTTTTTATCAATTGAAATCGAATTTTGATTTTATATTCTTAAAAAATTTGTGAATTCGTCAGAAAGAGTTTTGTGTTCGACAATTTCCAGCCCAAATATGGGCTCAATTGAAGGAAGATGGGATTCGTGGGTATTTTACACTTCCCTTTAAATTCACCATTGTGGGATATTTTTTATGAATTTTGGACCCAAAGTAGTTTAGGTCCCCATTTGCCACCTCAACTGGTCATGCTCTAAGGGTTAAAATGGGCCAGACCAACTCATGATTCAAGATATCGTATTACATATTGCTCTTAATTTTTATGATGCACATATACTACTGAATGAATCTTATCTTTCATTTTTATATAATATGTTTGTGAATTGAAAAATATTTTTCATTTAAAATACGTGATGGAGTTCTGGATTACATGTGCACTTATTAATGCATACATGCACAAATATAACAAAAAAATCTAACACTAAAAATAGTTTGATAAGATTCTAATAGGGTAACATTTTCATTGAAATTGCGTCTAATTCTCCTAAAGCAAAGGCCGGGAGGGCCTTAAAAATGACCAAAGTCCAAGTTATATATATGCAATAGGAATATGTCAAACTTCACCCCAAAACAAATTGGTCTAATATTTTCAGTATAATATGCGCAACCAAGTCAAAATCTTAACTAAATAAACTGACAGATCACTATGTTTACACAAAAATCAAATGGACACTTACGTTGCATGCAGGGGCGGATTCAGGATTTTTGGTCGGGGGCTAAACTTATACAAAAAAAAAAAAAATTATCAAACAGCTAAACTTAAAGTTTATATTATTCACGAGAAAACATATGGCGCAATACAAAAATGGGGAGGTGGAGTTTGACAAAAATAAACCTTTTAGCAAATATGCTGATATGTTCTACGAACTCTCTCTCGAATGTTAGAATCATATAAAGTTATATGAGGTCGTAGATCGGGATCACTCGGAAGCTCGAACAAGTTCGTTTCGATATGAAAGTTTGGAAGCTCATGCGGACCACTTTGAATGTGAACGTTATTTGAAAACTCATCGTGAGGTGTAGGTGTAGCCTTAAATTATCTCTCCATATTTCTAACACTATAAAATGTACAAAACATAACTATCTCAAGAATATTGACATACTCAGGAAGCAGAAGTTAAATATAATAGAGACATAATAATGACAAGACTTATTTTTCATTCCATTTGATAAAACAAGAGAGGTTGAATCCCAATAGGCCAATAAATGCTAATAAAAGACTATTAAAATATAAGATTAGTGTTTGACAATTCATTAAAAAAAAAAAAAACAATTAACCATCTAAGATTAGTGTTTGATATGTAAATGACTACTATTAACTGTATTGCATCTAGATTTAATCATCATATTATTTTAATAGAATAAGTATCCTCATATCTTAATCTAATACTTATGAAAATCTTAACAAATGTATAACTTTAAGCAAAAAAATGAAACTTGAATCTAAAAATTGATTTTGGGAAGTAAATATAAATATTAATAATGAATATATAACACTATTAGTTTATTACATAAGCACAATTGCACAAACATATATCATAAATATACATTGAAAAAATTACTAACATTCACAATTGAGCCTTTTTGTGTTCAGACTTCAATGAGTTGGGACTTGTGTTGGGTGGATGTCCGAAGGTGGGGCGGCGGCGGTTTGGTGGCAGGTGGTGGCAATGGTGGCTAGAGTTAGGGTTTGGAGATGTTGGGAGTAGAGAAAATTAGGCTTTTCATTGGGGCTTAAAAATTGGGTAGAGTGAGTTATTATTAGAGTGAGTTGTACGATATTAATTGGACTAAGATTATATTTGGACTGAAATTTCATATTGGGCTAATTTATTGAATTTTTTTTTTCAAAAAAAAAATAATTCAGGGGGGTTATAGCCCCCCTTGTCCCTATGTACGTCCGCCCATGGTTGCACGTGTACAGATACGACGATATATATGAACAGGTATACTATGGATATAGAGATACGAATACGTGTATATTTAAAAATATATTAATATAAGAAATCATTTTAATATAAAACAAAAATTATGTAATATATATTTAGTTCATTTTTTATTCCTTTCTAAAAACGAATAATATTATCTTTCTCTTATATAAGTGTTCAAGTAAAACCGTAGGCCCTTTGAAAAATTTCATGTAGATCACTTTGAAATTTTTGAGAAAGGCATGCTATTAAGTATTTTGGGTGTTTTCTATTCGTCTTTCCGTGTATCTGATACGGTATCCTTTTTATTTTTTTATTATCGAAAATGCCATGATAGCATATCGAACAAGTATTGGGTGAGTATATTTAAGTATCCGAGTATCTAATACGTATTCGATGTTGCACAATACATAATTTCGAAGTATATGCAACTTAGATGGACATTCACTAGAGATTTACTCTATTAAAACCCAAGTAGTGCTAGCTTGTACAATATGGCCGGACCCGAGGTGTAATTGCAAAGGTCCAGTTCCTTTCTCCCTGTTTCTTAAATACTTCATGAATTCCCAAAACTTTGATTGATCTACTACTATATCTTTTCTCTTTTAACACGTAGAAATAATCCAGGCACAAAGAAAATGACTATCCCAGGCACATCTTGACGAATTTCTTTAAGTACATGCTTAGCTTCTAATTAAAGTGAAGTCTAGATCGATCTGATTGTCCTTGGACTTCATATTGACGATGGCTATTGACTGTTGGCACACCTCATCCGACCTGGACATACAGGGAAAATACCCTTAATTAGTAATCCCAATCTCAATTCTTATATTTTATGATATTATATCTCAAACCCTGTTTAATGACTTGAAACTCGATCATGTAGTTTTCTCTCCCAAATCTCAACAACCTATATAATATTATATCTAAAATCATATACAATTAATTTGTTAACATCTATCACCTCTTTTTTCTTTTGAACTTCAAGAAACAAAGTACTCCCTCCGTTCAAATTAATTGACACATTGCAAATTTTCATATTTCAAATTATTTTTCACATTTGATTTTTTAATGCATCTTTTTTCAATTTTACTCATTCTTACTTTTAGATTTACACAATAAAATAGAGTGTAGAAATATCAATGACATTAATTATAACATATTAAAAGAATATTTTTGACATTTTATCTTAAAAAAATGACTTATTATTGAGTATATTAATCTGTGTGAAAAAACTAAATGTGCCAATTAATTTAAAACCGAGGGGGTGATACATATTTCAAAACCAATAAAGTTAAATACTTTAACATCTATCTTTTACTACTTTCCTCATCCCAAAATCAAACCAAAATCTCCCGAAATTTGAAACGGGGAGAAGTACATATTTCAAATTCAATGAAGTTAATATTTTAACATCTATCATTTTCACTTCCCTCATTCATTCGAAAATCAAACCAAAATTCAATCATATCCCAAAACTTCAAAATCCCAAACATATTATTTTAAAATATTTTACCATATGGAAATCAATCACATCGAATTTCAAATATTTCACATTTCACTAAAAACTTTATAACCGGTTTTAGAAATCAAACCAAAACGCCACGGAGCCAAAACACGCAACATTGCCAAGGCTATTCTATATAATATCCCCAAGAATCGGGTTATCGGGCTGGGTCGGACCAACCCATAGGTCAAATAAGACGACGAACAGTTCTGTATGTACGGATCCCACGTGAATGTTTTAAGCCTAAAAAATCAATTATTGATTTCAGTGAGTGGATACAATTACATGGCTCCATTTACCCGACACATGGAAGCACATAGATAATAAAGTTCAATTATTGAAATGATTCGTGATCGATATTTAATTATGTGTTATATATATAAGTCCTCCTACTATCAAGTAAATTCGAGGAAATCTTGCTCTGGACCCATGTGTAATATTAGTTGGCTTTTTCGATCCAAACATAATTTGGATATAAATTCTAATTTATGATATGGAAATGAAGTACTGCTGCATGGATTAATTAATTGGACTATTAAGGACATTTTAGGAATTTTTCTAAAATTGCTTTGACAGTAATATTTATTTCTCTGGCAATATCTTTAGCTTTAACATTTAAAGGTATTAAATATGTAGTTTTTTAACTCCTCCAATTCTCCTGTTATATTAATTAATTAAATTTACTTTTCACTTTTTTTAATCATTTAAAAAAAAGACATTCTTATTTATTTTGCTTAAAAAAATGTATGCATTAGGATGATGACTAGCTAGTGTTATAAAAACGGAAACAATAAGTTGGATTCCAAAATGTCATTGGCTCCAAACTATGCTCGTATGAAAAATCATAATTGACACTTGCGATTTTTGTTAATTATCGAAAAATTAATTAACGAAGAGTAATAATCACCGGAAGAATCACATTTAGCAACTGCGATACTTGAATAAATTGCAATGAAAAGTCCATGTTCCTAAGTTTGAGTCGGAGAAATTTAAAACTTTGAGATATAAAGTTTGATGGTAACTCTAAGTGAGATTAACCAGCTTGGAAATCGATGACGATATTACCCCTGATAAGGAATTATTGTCAAGTGAAATCTCTAGCATCAAACCAATTTCTTTTTCTTTTTTTTTTGGTACAACCAAACAAGTTTCTTTAGCACAAGTAACTACATAGAATTGGCAAGGGGTCTCTCCCGTTAGGCCATCTCCAATGGAGATGGCCGGGGTCAGGGCGGGGTTGGGCAGGGAAGCCATCTCCAGTGGAGACGGGCTCGGGGCGGGGTGGGGAACGGGGCTGGAATGGTCCGGAGCGGAGGCTCCCCGAGCCCTCGCCGCGGCTCGTTCCCGTGTGGAAATTTTTGGGAAGAAGAGGGCGCATGAATCTCATGCACCCCTCTTTATCCCCTGATTGGATCATTTTTTCTTTTTCTTTAATTAAAATTTGTTTATTTAATAAGTTTAAATAGGAAAAAATAAATTAATATAAATTAATTATTAATAAATTATATTTCTCTCCTAAATTAAATTTGTAGAATATAATTATTTAATAAATATTATGGAGATAAATTTTTTTTTTGCATTTAATAAGTTCTAATTAATAAAAAAAAAAATGGATATATGTAAATATTGGTTTCGTCCAAAAGCTAGAGATAGAGAATTTGACTACATTCGTGTCATGCGATCCGCGGGCTCGCACAAGTCTTGGGAGAGATGAAGTGAATTTTGATACATGATTTGCACCCCCTGCGCGCGAGGGAAGAGACTTTTGGTAGCTAGATTGTTATACCACTACATAGTCAAATCATATATAAACCTCAAGATTTTTCCTCCCAATTCCAGTGTGGGATAAAACAATTTCTATTTTTTCCTGCCATTTCAAAAGGTGGTCTTTGAGAATTAATTTTTCATTCATACGACGATTTGGACATTCCATATACCGTTTTAATCTATTAACGGAGTATAATATAATTCCGCTAAAACCCGAATGATTTTTTTTACTTATCAAATTAAATTTAATTATAAGTGAGAGTGGACAATAATTAGAAATTGAATTAAATTAATTTCGGAGCCCTACCATTGGAGACGAACAGACAGGGATCCGGAGCCCCGAGCGCCACCATTGGAGATGCCATAGGCACGTTGATGGTATGGAATGAGATAAGAAAATCAAGAAAATGGTTAGAAACTGAAGGGAAATGAGTTCTGATTGTCTGGCCAAATTACTAATACTGGAAGGGGTAGAAGAGTCTTTTTAAAAAGGGAGACAAACTCTATTATTGCCATGGGTATCCATCCTTTCTTGGTGCATACAAACAATAGCAGACGAGAAATTCTGCACCACAAAAACGAGGTCAAGTAAATAAATTCAAATGATAAATCCTAGTTAACAACTGCGATTCTTCCGGTGATTAGTTAATTTTTTGTTAATCAGTTTTTTTAATAATTAATAAAAATTACAGTTAGCAACTACAATTTTTGTTAATTTTTTTTGTCACAAAATTTCAAAAATAACCCAAAATTGCAAGTTTGAACTGCGATTTTCAATAAGAATCGCAGTTGCTATAACTGTGATTTTTGAGAAAAAAACATATTCAGAAAAATAGTTTGAAGCTAAAGACAGTTTGGAAAATATATCGCCTGAAATCCATTTTGAAAAAAGTTCAATTTTCTTAAGTTTTAACTATATGAAGAAAAATGTCTTTATGACACCCCGTAAGTTGATTTTCTTTTGGTGGGTGAGGAATTTTGATTTGATTTGATTTGATTTGCCAATATATTAGTAAAGTTAAGAGGGCTGAAAAATTAGTAAAATTAATTTTATTAAAATATATTTTGATAATAATTAATTATAATAAAAGTTAATTATGGAATAATTACTTTTGTATAATAGCTTTTCCATAAGTAATATTTAAGGAGTTTTGTAGATAAGTTGATTTAACTTACCCCAAAAGTGATTATGATATTGGGGGCCAAACACTTTAAAAATCACAATAAAGCTCTAAAAGTACTCTAACCGTTGGACCAAACTCACTTCGGCCTTGCTAACCGCAGTTCCGCTTTGGCGGAACTGCCGACAGTTTTCCATTCATTGAGTGACACGTGGCAAAATTATGACTTATTACCTGAAGCAAAAATACACTATAGATAAAACTGAAATTACTTTTATACCCTCCTAAATTAATTCTGAAAAAAAAAAAATTAAACCCTTCCTCTCCAACCCACCCAACCGCGCGCCCACCCCCCCCCTCACCCCAAATCCGCCGCCACCAACCTATCCCAGGCCGCCGCGGCCTGGGATCGTCGTCCCAGGCTAGCGGCGGCCTGGGATCGACCGTTCCGACGGACGAACCCAGGCCACCGCGGGCTGGGTTGCGACTTGCAGAACCCAGGCCGCGGTGGCCTGGGTTCGTCCGTCCCAGGCCCCGCCGGCGGCCTGGGACGGACGAGCGGCGGCTCCCAGGCCGCCGCCGGCCTTGGGGTGGGGTTAGGGTTTTACGGGGGGTGGGGCGGGGTTTGGGGTGGGTGGGGGGGGTGGTTAGTGTTTTATTTTTTTTAATTATAATTATTAATTATATTAATAAATATAAATTTTTGAGTCCATAATATTATTTGATTGTTAAAAATCAAATTTGTTTAATAAATTTGTATATACAAAAAGTAAAATTTATGGTTTTACTATATTTTAGGGATTTTAATAATATTAAATAAATTAAAACATTATATAAATTTTTTATTTGAATTTTTTTTAATTTTAAAGTATTATTTGATTGTATATTTTTGTATATTTTTTATAAATTTTTTTATACATTATATAAATATCTTTAATTAAAACATTATATAAATTTTTTTATATTTTTTATAAATTTTTTTATACATTATATAAATATTTTTTAATTAAAACATTATATAAATTTTTTAATTAAAACATTATATAAATTAATACATTTTTATACATTTGTGTATTAATTTAATTTTATGTTTTTATTATGTATTAATTTAATGTTTTTGTTTTTGTGTATATTAATTTATAATCATATAAATATCTTATTAATATACAGGGGTAATTATGTAAAAGTACAAAATGTGACCTGCTAACAGTGACCGGGTTAGCAGGTCACAAAAATAATAATAAAATAATTTATGTGAGTGGAACTATGGGCAGTTTTCCACAAGTGGAACTGCCCCTAGCCACTCCCAACTCACTTTAGTCAAATTTTGATTTGGAAAATATGGGGCAGCTCATTCCGTGTGAATTCATTTGTCCTTATTTAAATGTTGGGCTTCGTTTTTCATCGACACGCCAAGTTCGGGTTGTTGTGTTGTGCCCTTACCTACATCTAGGGTCGGATCTAGAAATTTTTGGCAAGGAGAGCTAAAGTAAATACGAAAAAAAATTCAATCAGACAGTCAGACTTAAATTTATTCATGATAAAATATATGAAACGATACAAAAAAAGAGGAGATGGAATTTGGCAAAAAATGACCTCTATTACTTACTTTAGTTACATGCGATACCACATTATAACGAGAATACCGTATTTTAAAGAAAATAAAAGATTGTATTCTGTTTAAAATTATTGACAATTTTTTATTCAAATAAGTACATTGAATAAAGAAAAAATAAAATATCACTATAAAAACAATGATAGTTCATATTGTTTTTACAATTAATATAAAAAAAATTTAAAAAAACACACCATATCGAAATATTATTAATAAGAAAAATATTACCAAAAATACATGAAATATTGAAATATTATTTGTGAAGGGATTTTTTTTACCTAAAACATTGAAAATATTATTTAGGAATCATAAAATATTGAAAATAATATTGAGAAGGATAAAATATTAAAATAACACAAAAAAAATGTCCATCATGGATTTGAAGTACATGTACCATGCTGATACTTTAACATTATAGCCAAATACAATTTTATACAAGAACTTAATCAGTAGTACTATTTAATTCAGAAAATTTGAGGGGGTTCTATAACCCCCTTGTCCCGATCTAGATCCGCCCTTCAAGGTTATCTTAATTTTGTCTCATCTTATATTCGTCCAAGCATTCATGTATGGTCATATTACACCAAAATCTGGATAAATCTTGAGGATTAATTTTTCAAAATCTTTCGATTGAAACAATCAATATATTCCCCTAATTAAAGTAGTAAGCTATGTATGTTTCATTTTATTTTACGCAATGGGAATCAGTTGTAATATTTTTATCACTTCATGTATATGTGACATGGAATTTCTTCTAAACTCCATCATCGCAATTCAACTATTCGCAGTCAACATCTATTGAAGGAGTAGTTTCCTTCAAATTGATCATAGCTACAATTTGGTACGCTTACTTGTCCATCCTGGCGATAAGGATTGAAATTGATGACGAGGACACAATAAATGATTTATATTGTCGAAGTATCACAATAAGAGCCAATTTTGAAATGCAATCACTTTAGAGGATAAAAATAAAATTTTGCCAATTATATTTATTTCTACTCTAGCATTTAATTTTTCTATATTTTCAAATGTTTAGTTAGTTCCTAATGTTTATATATATTTATTTGTACTCTAGAACTTAGTCTTTAACTTTTATACTTTGATATAAATTACGAGGCAGGTGAATAAAATACGACACATACACAAAATATTATCTTCTTCCTTTCATTTTCTCTAATTTTTGAAAAAACGTGAATAATCCTTTCTATTGAATAGTTTTGGATTAATTTTAATGTCTTTTTAGAAAGGAAATAAACATCATATAAAAACAGTTGACATAATTTTTTTCAACAATATGGCAGCCTTTTGTGCTGCAAACGTGATAGATCAGACCATCGCACTTAATTTAATTTTATCTATAATAAAATCATAAATATTTCTTAATTTTTTTGTTTGGACTAAAATATTCTTATTTAAATTGTAAAGTGATATTTAATTTAATAGCAAAATATAAAATTAATTGAAGAGGTATAATTTGATATGAAATTTTATTATATTTATCTCCAACATAAACTCCTAAAATTTATAAATTCTCTCTTGTATCAATTTTTATAATTTTAATCTTCTAATTTTATATAATAGATAGAAACGAACTATAATATATATATATATATATATATATATATATATATATATATATATATATATATATAAATTATCATATTGTTATCAATATTTATTTAAGTAAGAAAATACTAATTTAAAGATTTAGTATAATATAAGTCATAGTTACACTCTAAGTACAAAAAATAAAAATATAATTCTCTTATATATCATTATGTTAAAAAAATAAAAAATAACAGAATCGTATCTTACCTATGAAAGAATAAAACTACTTATGACTTAGTTTAGTTACGTAGTTTTACTATGGTTAGAATAACAAAGTAGAAAGAATATTCAATAGTTTTGGAAAAAAAAAATTAAATAATATCAAGACATGCATAATCTCGAATTTTATGAAATTACTTGAAAAACATGTGAAATTGGTGGAACAAGGGTGAAATAGAATATTTTTTGTGAAATCGATAAGTTAAAATAAATCCATGAAATCGATGTGAACACTGGCAAAACTGTTGAAAAAACAGGTGAAAAAAGTGCCATTGAAATCGATAAATAAATATGAAATCGATGAAAATTCAGATCAAATCAGTGAAAAAAATGATGAAACCGATGAAAACATGTGAAATCAATGAAATTTCAGGTGAAATTGGTGAAAAAAATGTAAAATTAGTGAAAAGAATGTGTAGAACCAGTGAAAATAAGATATAACCGATAAAAAATTAGGTAAAACAATAAAAAGAAAAATTAAACTGATAAAAATGAATGAAACTGACTAAAAAATGGGTTAATTTGATTTATTTTATGACATAATAAAATTAATTTTAGAAATTAACTAGATTTTTGTACATGCACTTTCTAGTGAAAAAAAATGTCTATAATGCCTATTATTGAAATACGTGAAATCACTATCCAATCATTTTCTCTAATTAATGATTACAACCAAACAATAAAGAAAAAGAAAAATACAACTAGCTAAAAAAAAAAAAATTAGCCTCGGATTCTAGCTATATAAGGAAGCGGAGATAGAAGCATTTCTCTGCATCTCACAACTGAATAGCTAATAATTAATTAATTAATAGAATATTAATGGAGTATATATATATATATATATATATATATATATATATATATATATATATATATATATTTTTTTTTTTTCTTGGGGGACCATGCCCCTCCCCGGACCCCAGTCCCTCTTATGGTCCGTCCCTGAATAGAACTCAAACAAACGGATGACAATTACAAATAGAAAAACGTTCGTTCAAAAAAAATACTAGAAAACGGGAGATTCTTTAGAGGAATAACACCAAAGTTTGTAGACCATTTAACAACGTCATGAGCGTCTCATTTATCTTGTATATAAAAATAACTCAACAAATATATTTAATAATATATATATATATATATATATATATATATATATATATATATATATATATATATATATATATATATATATATATATAAAGTTCAAGTTATGGATGATCTATTATCAAGAAGACAATAGTCATCACTAGCCCGGTCATTCTCTTTTCTCCAGTTTAGGTTTAGGGCTCTTCCACTTAATTATTGTATGAATTAAATATTGAATAATTAATCAATTACCAATAAGATTAAATAGGTGCAATTGAAGGAAATTCCGTGCTAGCGTGTGGTATCGATTACCACTTTTGACTAATAAAATATTGGTGTCGACTCTCGCAAGAGTTTCTTATATTTATTTTCACGTAATATATTTCTTATATTTTTATTCCTTATATTTCTTAAATATAAGAGAATAACAAAAATTATATTTTCAAATCATTTAATTAATGTCTCCTAATTTGCATGTTAATTTTATTCTTTTAAATTTCGACATAATGTGACTCCCATTTTTCAACCCATGTTCAACGATTTTTTGTGAATTTTTTTAAGAAAAAAAAATGAAGATTAAACGACTGACCCGACCCAGACCCGATAAAGCCCCATCCCATTATCACAGACCCGTTAATGATCCGACACGTTCCGACCCGACCCTTACCCAGCCAGACCCACCTATTTGCCACCTGTAGGCAAAATATATCAAATGACTATAGTTACGGTCCCATCAACAATGTCGTATTACGAACAAATATTGTGTTGCAGTCACACATATTTAATTATTATACTAGTAAAAGGTAGATTTTTTCAATTGCATAATTATTTATTTTGCTATTACTTTCATATGGTCTACCGGTCTGTGTATCTAAAATGCGATTCATAGTTTAATAGAAAAAAAAATTATTGCGACTATAATTTGATAAAACATCAATATTAAAAACACTATAAATGTAGAAAGTTAAACTTGATAAGTTATTAAAATATTAAAAAGTATAACTGGTTGTAGCTAATGAAACAGAAAATTTAGGACGGAAACGTATTGTCTTTGATACGTTCAAGAACAATAACATTTTTAAATCCACTAAAAATAGTGTTTTGTGAACCAAATAAAAGTCGAATGTAAGATATTACTCATATCGCAAATTATCAGAAATAATTGAACAAATTATATCGAAAATATATTTTCACACTAAACTAATATAGAGAGAATCAGGATATACTGGGTGTAAAAGTCTCAACTACCTAATCTTGAATGATACGAATGAAATAATTATATTCACCTGCATCACCTTGTGTGTTAATAATTATATTAATGCATCTTCCATATATTTATGCTTATTTTTTTTCTATTTTACCCTTAACATTTAAAAATACTATATATGTAGTTTTTAACTCCTTCAATATTCCCATTACATTAAATAATAAAATGTGCATTTTGTTAAAAATATCAATTAATAACTGCTATTCTTATAAAAAATCGTAGTTGACACCTGCGATTTTTATTAATAATCAGAAAATTAGTAAACGAAGAATTAATAATATATCACCGAAAGAGCTGCGATTCTTGAATAAATCGAATTGAAAAGTCCATGTTCTTGAGTCTGAGACATTTAAAACTTTGAGATATCAAGTTTGATGGTAACACCAAAGAAGTTAGATTAACCAGCTCCAAAATCAATGACCATATTACCCCTGATAAGGACTTATTGTCAACTGAAATTTCAGTCACCAAAGCAGTTTGTTTTTATCTTTTTTTGGTACAACCAAACAAGTTTCTTTATCACAAGTAACTACATAGAATTGGAAAGGGGTCTCTGCTGTTAAGGCACGTGGATGGTATGGAATGAGATAAGAAAATCAAGAAAATGGTTAGAAACTGAAGGGAAAGGATTTCTGATTGTCTGGCCATTTTACTAATACTGGTAGGGGTAGAAGAGTCTTTTTACAGAGGGAGACAAACTCTATTATTTGCAATGGGTGTCCATCCTTGGTGCATACAAACAATAGAAGACGAGAAATTCAAATGATGTTAGCAATTGCGATTCTTTATGTGATTAATTAATTTTTTGTTAATCAATTTTTGTTAATAATTAATAAAAATTACAGTTAGCAACTGTGATTTTTTATAATATTTTTTTATTTTACAAATTTTCAAAAATAATCAAAAATCGCAAGTGTCTACTATGATTTTTAATAAGAATCACAGTTGCTAATTGTGATTTTTGATGAAAGGCAAAATAATTTGAAGTTGAAGATATTTTGAAAAATATTTTCGTGTGAGCCATTTTGAAAAAAAATCAATCTTTTTAAGTTTTAACTCCAACTTAATTTTGATAGGCAAAATTGCAAAAATCGTTCAAAACTAATCACTGATTTTGGATTTTCGTCCCAAACTATTTAATTTGGCGAATTTCGTCCCATAATTTAATATTTTTTTGGAATATCATCCCACCATAATTATAAGATGGAATTGCGCATTTGCCGATGAATTATCACATGGCTGCTTAAGTGTCATGACATGGTAAATTTTAACATGAATAATTATATAATATTGCATAGTTCGTCCCAAATTAATTACAAGATTTAACGTCATTTTCATTAAATTAGAAATTTAATATTGGGACTAAATTCATACAAAATGGTAAATTATGGGACGAAATTTGGCGAGTTGATATAGTTTGGGACGAAAAATCAAAATTAGTAATTAGTTTGGGATGATATTCCAAAAAAATATTAAATTACGGGACGAAATTCGCCAAGTTAAATAATTCGGGACGAAAATCCAATATCAATAATTAGTTTGAGACGTTTTCTGCAATTTTACCATTTTGATATCAAGCAAAATGTCTTTATGACAGCGCCGTAAGTTGATTTTGTTTTGGTGGGTGAGGAATTTTGATTTGATTTGATTTGCCTATATATTAGTAAAGTAAATAGGGCTGAAAGATTAGCAATATTTTCTTAACCAATCACCATCTATTGAGTTTTCCCTTAACCAATCATAGGAGAATTAATTTTATCAAATTAATAGATTTCGACAATAATTGATTATAGTAAAAATTAATTATTGTTGTAAAATATTTATTTGGTTAAGTGATTATGTGTGAAGAGATTGATGAACAATGGTGATAATTGTAAAGAAAGATAACAAAGAGAAAAACAAACGTGTATAAAATTGGGGGATCTGTTTGGGGAGTGGGAAGATATCATTAAATAACAAATCCGTTACATGGGGAGTTACAAATCCCACAATATAAGGGGATGTGGGATAATGGATATCTATTACAAAATAAGCCCCTAGACTATACAAATATTAAATAGGAATACCCAATAATATATATTATTTACAACACTCCCCCTTGGGGATTCCTATTGAGCCATTATTATGCTTTTCATGTTGCCTCGTTAAAACCTTCCGAGTAATAAAAACCCAGTGGGAAAAAAGAATCTCGGTTAGGAAAAAGAGTACAACGCATAATCTTTTCAACCAACAAATGTTGCCTCATTAAAACCTTGGCGGGTAACAAAAACCCTGTGGAAAAAATAAACCCCGCTCGAAGGAAAAAGAGTACAATAGGGCACCCGAGTATCTTCTGGATACGGAATACCTGCACGGTACTCTCCCTCAAGTTAACTCCACTGAAACCTATAATGGAGCGAGCTCAGATAACCTGCGCAAGCCAATAGCTTTAACATTTTTCTCAAAAGTGATTTTCGGTAATGACTTAGTAAATAAGTCGGCGCAGTTGTCCTGACTTCTGATCTGTTGGATCACTATTTGCTTGAGCTCTTGTTGTTGCTGATTGAAGAAAAATTTCGGAGCTATGTGCTTGGTGTTGTCGCCTTTAATAAAACCCGTTTTCATCTGCTCGATACAGGCTGCATTATCCTCAAATATAACCGTAGGATCTTCTGTGGTAGACAATTCACAGGAACCTCGAATATGCCCAATCACGGCCCTAAGCCATGTGCATTCACGCACTGCCTCGTGAAGTGCTAAAATCTCGGCATGATTCGACGAAGTGGCAACTAAAGTCTGTTTTGTAGACCTCCAAGACACAACTGTGTTCCCAATCATAAAGACATACCCAGTCTGGGAACGAGCTTTGTGCGGGTCCGATAGATAACCAGCATCGGCATACCCCACAAGTTTTGCATTCTTTAGTGACGCATAGGGGTAGAACAAGTCCATGTCAGTCGTACCACGAAGGTATCGAAATATGTCCTTTATGCCATTCCAATGGCGGTGTGTCGGTGCTGAGCTAAACCTAGCTAGTAGATTTACCGCAAACGCGATATCAGGTCTAGTACATTGAGCTAAGTACAATAATGCACCTATAGCACTTAGATATGGCACCTCAGGTGCTAGCACTTCATCTCCATCATCCACGGGACGAAATGGATCATTTGACCTATCCAATGATCGGACTACCATTGGCGTACTTGATGGCTTCGCTTTATCCTCATTAAAGCGTCTTAACATCTTCTGGATGTAATTCGATTGATGGACCAAAATCCCATCAGCACGGTGTACTATCTCAAGCCCGAGACAAAAATTAGTACGTCCGAGATCCTTCATCTCAAATTCAGATTTCAGGAGCTGGGCTGTCTCCCTAACCTCTTCAGGTGTCCCAATCAAGTTCATGTCATCGACATAAACGTCAACAATAGCAAACCCAGAATATGTCCTCTTAATGAACACGCAAGGACAAATATCGTTGTTCACGTATCCCCTTTTAAGCAAGTACCACTTATGCGATTATACCACATCCTCCCGGATTGTTTCAAGCCATAAAGTGAACGCCTCAATCTTACAGAGAGCGTGTTCCGTGGTCTAGAACTACTTGTCTTAGGTACCATAAGTCCCTCCGGTACTTTCATATATATAACCGTATCTAGATCCCCATAAAGATACGATGTGACCACATCCATTAGCTGCATAGTCAGTTCCTCGGATACTACTAAAATGACCAAGTATCTTAATGTAATAACGTCCATCACAGGAGAGTATGTCTCCTCAAAGTCAATCCCAGGTCGTTGAAAAAATTCTTGTGCAACAAGACGAGCCTTGTACATCACAATCTCATTTATTTCATTTATTTTCCTTGTAAATACCCATTTGTATCCCACGGGTAGAACCCCGGGAGGTGTAGGAGCAATTTGTCCAAACACTCCTCTTTTCGTTAATTAATCAAATTCAACCTGGAATGCTTTTTCCCATTTCGACCAATCATCCCTTTGTTTGCACTCGTCCACCGATCGAGGCTCAATATCATCACTTGATATAATTTCAGTAGCTACTGTGTAAGCAAACACATCATTGGTGATTATTTCATCCCGTAGTCACACCTCATTCATGCATGAATAATCAACCAAGATTTTCCTATTCTCGGGAATGGATACTGATGTCGAGGCGTCCCCCGACGTCGTCTCCAAGACGGATCCATAGTCCGGAACTTTTTCATGAGATGGATCGGGTGGGATCCCATTGTTACTAGTACTAACCATATTCAACTGTTGTGCATTCGCCCGCTTTCGGGGATGCAAATCCTTTGATCCTATTGGTCTCCCCCTCTTATGGGTCGGGAAATACGACTCGTTAGTTGGGATTGATGGCCTTCCCATATTTTGTCCCTCTTGGACATCCATCCTTACAGACACATTTGCAGCTGATATATGAGATCTCGTCATTTTAGCCAAATCAGAGAATGAGTCTGGCATATTATTGGCTACTTTCTGAAGTTCGATTATTATACATACTTCAGATTCTCTGATTGCTATAAGGGGATCGTGATGAGACACGGTGGGGTCGTTCCACACGACTTCACGCCGTTCATCCTGAACATTAGTGTGAACATTATTTCCTCCCCCTAACGGCGGGAAGACAGTCTCATCAAAGTGACAGTCTGCAAATCGTGCAGTAAAGAGATCATCTGTCAAGGATTTCAAATACCGAATAAAAGATGGCGATACAAACCCTGTATATATGCACAATCAACGTTGAGGTCCCATTTAAGTCCGTTGTGACGGATCAATCGGCACATATACTGCGCACCCAAATGCACTTATATGGGAAATGTTTGATGTATACCCGAACACCAATTAAGAGGCTGGGTCGCAGTAGGCCTCAAACGTACTAACATGTGCTACCAGATGTTTTACATCAATACCCAGAGACATGCAATAGTCGTTAAAAGATCGCGATGTAAACTTCGCGGCATTATCCAGTCTAATAGACTCAGTAGGATAATCCGGATAATGCATGTGCTTTCAACCGTATAATCTGAGTCAGGAGTTTAGCATATGAAGCATTTCTCGTGGACATTCCACATATGTCCCATTGGATACGCTCAAAGAAAACGAGGGAATCCTTACTCGTTTGTGCATAAGCTGGCAGATGATCCAATTTTCCAATAAAACATGGTACACACAAGTAATCACTGTGTACTAGATCCTTATTATTCGTTAGTGGATGCCCGATAGAGGTATTAATAATATGGCGCATCACATTTTTTTATTCGGCTGTCCTGGCCGGTCATGCCATAGAAAATACTTGCTCCCGTCACTTGGCTTCGAGCCATTGACAAGGTGTGCCTTGAGCACTCGTATTGTGGTCCTATATAACTTAGTCGATAAGCCCTCTGATTTCTTCGAAGTACGCTTTTGGTCGTACAAATTAGAGGTAATGCACAAATTCTCTATTCCTTTTTTCTCAGTGGTTTCAATGTGGTAACCATTAACTCGAATATCTTTAAAACTTAACAACGTTCTCCTTGAACGTGGAGCATACATAGCCTCTGTAATGGCTAAAATCGTGCCATTTGACAACATAAGGTGGACATTTCCAAAGCCATCTATCAAATCATATGTGCCATATACTATTGTCATAGAGGTCTTACTAGGCATTAATATTAGGAACCAAATATATCCCAATTTAAACATTTACTTGAAAAAGTAAATCGAGTTAATACCACTAAATACCTTAATAATCGGATTAAAATAAAGCCACCCAAAATGTGGTCCAAATAAACAAAACATAGTTCAAATTTAAATGTGGTTCAAAATATGACCACTCATAATAAAAAACATCTCAAAAACCAATAACTGAATGTCCAAAAAGTTTATACAAATTACATAAAACCATTTGATAATCCTGAATTGATGAGTAGTCCAACTTAATGACCCCATCCAAGTGTTTCCTGATCAGAACCATAACATCAATATTTTGGGGTATTAGTTAGCAAATTGTCCCCGATAATTGTCAATGCTCTGTTTTTTTTACAGGCGTATAGCCTCCATAATTAATTTAATTGAACCCCTCTAAATATATTTATCTTACGGGCTTATAGCCTCCATAAATAATTATAATTGAACCCCTTTGGTTCTATTTATTAATTTATAATGAACTATGTGGTTTTAATCCAAGGGAACTCTAGTCCCAATATCGTAAATCTCAAGTCCACTTTCATTCATTTATCATGCAATCATATATAATCATTCATCACATGCATAAGATAAAGCAGCAAAACCAATAAAACATACAATTTAGAAACTTATGCCCATGAAATAAATCATGATAAATAAATAAAACGACCAAAATTAAATTATAAATTGCAATCTTGGGACTGAAAATTCGTAGGATCAAACATTATTCCATATTAGTGAATCACATTAAAAAAAAATCAATTAAGCAATCCACACATTGGTATTCATAAAATGCAAGTATAAAGATGAATTGTCTGAATGAATTTTCAAAATTCATATCTAGAAGTATTAATGCTATGTTCATATCATGTCACGATTAAATCATAAGGTAAGAAATATTAAATCTGAACCAATATTCATTAATGAGCTTAGAACACTACACGTGAACATATCAATAACAATTTCACTAACTTCAATTAACATTTTCAAATAAGGTCTTTCAATTGATCATTTTAACTTGCAATTTATAACCATAATTTCAATTTAGATACCAAAGCAATAATTGTTGAATTGAATATATAAGCACACTATCTATATGTACACACATGTACATATATATAATCAAATAAGAATATTTTTTTTCAGGATCAGTCCTAATCAGGACCAAATTAGTTTAGGACCAAGTTAAACAAAAAACGATCTAACTTAAACCAAGATCCGAACAAAGAACCGAGTCGGGTTTAAAACCAAATAACCCGAACCGGGTCGCATACCAAAACCGTATCACCCAAACTGAATCCCAACCAGTTCGGGTATGATCGTATCCCCATGATCCGTACATGATCCAGTTTGACCGGATCGGAAATCTCAAAATTTGGATCTGATCCAAAAGACCTAGAAATTCATCTTCTTGACCCGGTTTATGAAGAAATCACAAATTTGCCAAAAACAATTGATAGGCCCAAACACAAAAACAATTACCACCATTAAGTTCTTCAACGATCAAACACAAAAAATGAAGAAACTGAAAATAAATTTGAGAGTGGGCTTGTGTATTATGCTTATATTGCCATTTAAACAATTTCCAGATTATTCAAGTAATTTGCAGATGCTTAAAGCTCAAATAACTTATTAATTACTTATCCAAAAAATAATCTGGACACATGGTTAGAAAGCTATTTTCAAGACGATTTTAAGCATATGCAGCAAGTTACATAATTCCAAATACTTAAACGGAAAATCGCATATTAGTTTTCAAAGAAAACAATTTTTTCAGAACAAATTACATATCCAACAAATCTGAAAATATTCAGGCAGTTACAATATCATGCGAGCATACTTCAATAAAAGTTTCAGGTCACCGGACTAGAATAACATGCTCTGAAAATTATGAATTCCGTATAAACACATTTCCATAAATTTTGAAAATCATATCATACTAGAATATCCATATAAAATCTGATTTCAAGATTTAAAATCAAAAGAAGTTCCACCATAACATGTATATTATACCAATTTTACACATAAAGTAGAATCCAAGTCTCCATAGCAATATATAAACAAACATACCCGAAGCATGCCTTAAAGACATATGTTCACATAGCTCAAGCCATATCAATGATTAAATCATAATATATCTATTGTATGTAAAATCAATGTGCTGAATTCATCATGCATTGTGATTTACGGACATAAAAGAAAAACCTTAAATTCCATAATATTAACATAATTCTAAAATGTCTACTATTTTATTAAAGAATAGTTTTGATCACTGGCCAAGTTTCATCATATCGCTTTTATCAATTGATTGTATGATTTTGTTGGACCCAACAAATTGAACAAATCAAAGAAATAATCATATTGTTCAAAAGATTAAAGTACCAAAGACCAGTAGTTGTTTAGGCAAAGACATGTGTTTGAAATTGCATATAGTAGGATACATAAATATCAATAATGCCAAAAGAATAATCAATTTCAACCATTAGCAATAATAATCAACCTTAACATAAACCCTAAAACATGCTTTAAATTCATATTTTTTTTCAGATTTAAAGCATAATATTAATAAGGTTAAAGTTGTTTGTTAATTTGATCATACCAGAGAGAGGCTAAGGCTACTTCTTTCAATTTTCCATAAACTTCTGATGGCTGCCGTTTCATTTTCAGACACTGGAATGACGATCCGAACGGTCAAAATTAAGATCCTTGTGTGATGAACCTTCAGTTCAAATTTGAAAACGATCCAACAGTTTAGAAGGCCGGAATTATCGAAAAACCGAAGCTGCTGCGTGCAAATCCGAAAATCTACCTCTAAAAGTATTTTCCTCTTTTCTCTTGTTTTGTGATATATTGTATATCATCGAAATCGAGTTATAGAGCAAACTCGTGCTGATAACGTGTTGTAAAATATTTATTTGGTTAAGTGATTATGTGTGAAGAGATTGATGAACAATGGTGATAATTGTAAAGAGAGATAACAGAGAGAAAAACAAACGTGTATAAAATTTGGGGATCTGTTTGGGGGAGGGGGGGAGATATCATTAAATAACAAATCTGTTACATGGGGAGTTATAAATCCCACAATATAAGGGGATGTGGGATAATGGATATCTATTACAAAATAAGCCCCTAGACTATACAAATCTTAAATAGGAATACCCACTAATATATATTATTTACAACAATTATATAATAATTGTATTTTATAATAGTTTTTGAAAAAGTAATACTTTATGAGCTTTTTAAATAAAGGCGAATTCAGAAATAATTGGCAGTGGGAGCTAAAGTAAATACGAAAAAAAATTCAATCAAACAATTAAACTTAAATTTATTTATGTTAAAATATATGAAGCGATAAAAAAAGAGGATATGGAGTTTGGCAAAAAATGACCCCTGTAAATTACTTTAATTATATATGATACCCTGTTATAACGAGAAAATAGTATTATAAAGAAAATAAAAGATTGTATTATTTTATATGGTTCAAAACATGGTCTTGTTGAGTACCATAAAATATGTAGTGGGTTTTTATATTGGGTTGGCTGTCATAAATTTGGTTAGTCCTATTACTTTTTAATTTTTCAAATATTATTAATGATAATTAACAAATATAACACATGTTTTTCTATATTTTCAAATATTTAGCTAGTGTACATCCAATGTTTATACATGGCAAAATTTTATTTTTGCCCCTCTAAAATGCAGCTTTATTTATTGTAGTACCTCGACAATAAGTGCTTTATTCTGTCAACGTCATCAATTTCAGTTCTTATAGTCGAAATTTTTAATTATCGCTGAAAAATCATCAATTTATATCTTATTTGACCCAAACAATTTATTTTAGCTAAAAATATTATGTGTCGAGTGGCATCTAAAAAATCTAAATTTCAGATTCTGACTACAAAATCTGCAAGTACAAGTCACTCGATGGGTATAACTTCAAATTTTGATGAGAAACGGTTAAACTTTCCCTCTAGAAATCGAAGTAGCCTTTTTTATTTATAAAGAGATAAATAAGTCAAAATATATTGATGATTTCTGGCAAAATAAAAATTAACTTTTCAGTCAAACAAGACATATATTGATGATTTCTGGCGATAAGGACTGAAATTGATGACGATGACACAATAAATGACTTATATTACCGAGGTACCACAATAAATAACCACTTTTAAAATGCAGTCACTTTAAATGGTCAAAAATTAAATTTTGCCGTTTATATTTATTTGTACTCTAGCATATAGTTTTCTATATTTTCAAATATATAATTAGCCAGTTTACATCCCATGTTTAGTTAGTTCCCATTGTTATAATTATTTGTACTCTAGGATTTAGTCTTTACCTTTTATACTCTGATGTATATATGTAATTTGTAATATGTCTATAAATCGATATATTATGTAAGTTTGATTTTGAATATTAGGCTTTTATGCATAATCATATTTTAAAATATATTAATCTTTTAGTTTGTTGTATTTTGAACTTACATATTTAAAATTTTATAAAGAAATATAATTATATTATATTTATATGAGCTTACAAAATAGTATCACATTACCGTTATGATATAAGTTAGATAATTATTATATGAGTTAATTTAAATATAATTTAAGAATAGTATATATGAAATCAATAGAGTCGGTGAAAACATGTAAGATCAATAAAATTTCAGGTGAAATTGGCAAAAAAACATATGAAATTAGTTAAAAGAATGTGCAGAACCATTGAAAATAGGATATAATCGATAAAAAAAAATAGGTGAAACGATAAAAAGAAACATTAAACTGGTAAAAATGAATAAAACCGGCTAAAAAATGGATTTAAGTCATTAAACGAATGAGTTAAGTAGGTGAAAAATGAATTAATTTACTCTATTTTATGACATAATAAAATTAATTTTACTTTAATTTATAAAAATTATCCAAGAAATCAACTAGACTTTGTACATGCACTTTTCAAATGAAAAAAATGTTTATAATGCCTATTATTGAAATACGTGAAATCACTATCCAATCATTTTCTCTAATTAATGATTACAACCAAACAATAAAGAAAAAGAAAAATACAACTAGCTAAAAAAAAAAAAATTAGCCTCGGATTCTAGCTATATAAGGAAGCGGAGATAGAAGCATTTCTCTGCATCTCACAACTGAATAGCTAATTAATTAATTAATTAATAGAATATTAATTAAGAATGGGGTTAACTGGAAAGTTGGTTGCTGCAATAGAGTTCAGGGCAGGAGGAGATGTGTTCCATCAACTCTTCACTCACAAACCACACCATGTTTCCACCATCACCCCTGAGAAAGTTCAGGGTTGTGATTTGCACGAGGGTGAATATGGAAAAGTCGGTTCCGTAATCTTTTGGAGGTACACTCATGGTAAGTTCGTTTAACTATCTTATATTTTTATATCTAGCTCTGATATCAATTTAATTTTCTCATTATTATTATTCATGTGCATGCTATCTTGACCGTAAATATTGAAAAATCTCCTGGTTTTAAATAAACCTGCAGTCACTTGGTTAATAATTAGTATATATATGGTATGATTTCAAGTTTTGATATGGTTGGAAGTACAGAAGGTAAAGAGAAGATTGCGAAGGATTTGATTCAAGCCATAGACGAGGAGAAAAAGAGTATCGAGTTTAAGGTAATTGAAGGAGATTTGATGCAATTATATAAGGATTTCCTTCTCACCCTTCATATTGATATGAAAGATGGCATTGATTTGGTTACATGGACCTTAGAGTACGAGACGCTCAACGATGATGTTGAACACCCAATTTCACTGCTGTCTTTCTTAATCGATATAACTAAAGATATCGAGAATCATCATCTTCAGAAGGCATGAATCAGTTAATTGATGTGATAATGTCGTCAAATGTGGTCTGGATAATAATTGTTGTTGCGTCTATGTGTGTGAATAAGTTGGCCCAAGCTTTGGCCAAGTGAAGTGATGATAAATAAGTTGTGCTAGACCTAGAGCTAGCAATGTTTGTGTGAGATTTGAATTACGTTTGTTTTTTTATTTCTACTCGATGTATATTAATTTCTATTTGTGTGAAATTGAAATATTTTTTTTATAGTATAATTATAAACTCTAATTAAGTATATATATGCATGTGTATATGCATAAAATTTGGGAGACAAATACTTGTTAGTTGTGTGGAGAAGTGCAGCTATAACTGACAGGTAGACTTTTGCATGGCAGACCTATCTCATCTCTTGGGCCGACATAAATGAAAATTTGCATTTTTGGATATTTTCAGTGATTGGACTTAACGAAAATAGTTCCAACCCAATTTTGGCCTTGTGAAAATCTAAAAGTGTTTGGATCAAATTGGTTCCAAACATGGCCTAGAATTCTCAATCTCCTTAGGAGGTGTTTTCGATTGCTTGAACTTTTACTTAGATTTGAAATTCTTGAAAAATCACTTAAAAGTGGGTAGTGTTTGCAAATTAAGAGAGAAAAAAACTGCTATAAGTGGATAGTGTTTGCAAATTAAGAGAAAAAAAAACACTAAAAGTTAAAAGCTACATTCCATCAGCTTTTGTTTTTCTATTCTTTTTAATTTATTTTTAGAGAAGTTAATTCATAAGCTTGTTTGAAAACACCATCATAAACTCTATTGAAGGAAAAAAGCAAAAAGATGATTATATTAAACTAATGAAAACATCACCTTAGTCCTCTTCTTTTCTCAAGTTCAGAGTTTTCCCGACTTAAATCATCTAACAATCAAGTCAATATAAAAAATTCAAAAGAATCGAGCGCGCCTGCCGTCTCTGTGTTGACGTAATTATTTCATTTTATTTATTATATTAAATTTACTTTCCTTCCTATTAACTGTTTTCTAATCTAAATTTGGTGCTAATTGTAAAAATTGAAATCAACCTCTTATATCTTGCAAAATGTCAGAAATGCACCCGTAAATATGAATAAATACTATGTAAAACTACCGTTTCAACAAAGAGCTTGTGCTTTACTTGTAATATATAGAAATATGGGCTCGTGGTGGTTCAATATATAGTCGTTTCTTTATTTTTTATTTTGTGGACAAGCAAGTGACCAATCCCGTCAACTTTTAAAGTAAAAAATTAAATAATGGCGGACATTATAAAGTTTAAATTTAAGAAAACATTTTTCTTTTCTATAAATCAACAGTCAATAGAATCAAGGGCAAACCTATATTTCTTGGGGGACCGAGTAGGGACATAGCTAAAAACATCTTCGGCAGGTGCGAAGATTTCTTCTATAGCAACTTGTATATATTTTTTTTGATAAAATGACAAGAACTAATTTAAGATAATACAATCCTATAATTTTATCCAACATAAGGTGAAAAAGAGAAAGACATACCGACAATTTTCTTTTTAAGAGTATTAGACAAGTGAATAAAGTCGGTTCATTCAACAAATGGTTGAAGAAATTGAGGAATTGAGAAAGCGTAAAAATTTCTTACTATGTAAATCCATTTTGTATGGAAAATAACGATATAAAAATGGATTTGAAAAAACTTATAATTTTTTTACGAAGTAAATCCATTTTCTATGGAAAATAATGCTATAAAAAATATCAAAATTGAACGAATCAAGTTTTTTCAATATATTATAATGTAGATTTATTATTTAAAAACACATAATTAGTGATGAAAAGTTGTAAAATCAATACTAGAGTTATCATCTGTTTAAACCATTATGGGTTAATTAGTTCAAACGAAATTGTATGTTCATAAAAAAGAGAGAAACAAAGTTCATTTACAAAATTGAACACAAGACTATTGGCAAAATAGCAATTTACGTCCCTTAACTTTCACTAGTCCGTAGAATTAGGACACTTAATTTTCCAGCAAGCAATTTACGTCCCTTAACTTTCACTGGTGGTGCAGAATCAGGACACTTAATTTTTCAGCAAGCAATTTACGTCCCTTAACTTTCACTGGTCCGCAGAATCAGGACACTTAAATTTTCAACAAGCAATTTACGTCCATTAACTTTCACTGGTCTGCGGAATCAGGACACTTAATTAATTTTTCGACAAGCAAAAAACATCCTAACTTTTCTATAACCGCAAATATAGTCCACTTGACCGCAATTTCAGTCCATTAAATTTTTCGAACGTCCTATAACATTACAATTTACATCCATTATGCTCGGCTTAGGTAGGTTCTTATATATAGAGCACTATGCAAAATAAGTCCTATTTGATTTGACACATTTTGGCAACAGGACATTAAATTTCACTTGACAAAACAAACACCCACTTGACAATCACTTAAGAAACCATCTACAACTATTTAACAACATCAATATTAATTCAAAACCCCAAATTAATTGTCCAGTTGGCAATTATGAAATTTTCGTTGAGTTGTGGATTAAAATTGCGTTCAAGTGGACTAAAATTGTGGGTATAAAAAAGTTAAAGATTTCGCGGACCATTAAAGTTAAGGGACATAAAATGCTTGCTGAAAAATTTAGTATATATCCTGATATTTCGAACCAATGATAGTTAAAGGATGTAAAGTGCTTGCTGGAAAATTGAGTGTCCTGATTTTGTGGATCAATGAAAGTTAAGGGACGTAAAATGCTTTGAAAAATTAAGTGTCCTGATTATGTGGAACAGTGAAAGTTAAGAGACGTAAATTGCTTGCTGGAAAATTAAATGTCCTGATTCTGCGGACCAGTGAAAGTTAAGGGACGTAAATTACTTGCTGAAAATTAAGTGTCCTAATTCTGTAGACCAGTGAAAGTTAAGGGACGTAAATTGCTATTTTGCCCAAGACTATTACACCATGTCCAAGAACCTTATCAATAATGCCCAACAAACTCATGTACATGTGTTAATATTTCAAAAATATCAAATTAAATGTAAAAAAGCGTTTAACCTCTCCAAGGATCAAACACGGGAGCATCTCCACCCGCCTCCATACTTGAAGAATTGGGGTAGGGACTAGAATGCAAACTCCAAATATGGAGTTTCGAATATTTATTTGAAGACTTCTCCAAATCACCATTCCCTTGTTTTAATTACATTTTGTGTTCCAAAATTTCCCCTTTTTTTATTTTATTAATTAGTTTTACATCATTTATGTTATTAATCATTTTTATTTTCTTTAAATTAATAATAAAAAAATGAATGTTTGATATACATATTTTTAATAGTTATAATTTATATTTGATTATTAAATTGAAAATGTATGTTTTTAGTTTAGATGATAAATTAATAAATTAGAAAACTTAAAAATGAACAATAATTAACTTAAAAGAAAATTAAAATTAATAGAATAATATTTAATCAGATTAACTAATCTACTTGAATTTTATTTAATCATATCTAATATTATTTAATAAACAACTCAAATCTTAACTTTGATCAATTAATGTAGATAAAATTATGTAAGAATACTGTTTTGGAGGTTGAGGAATAGTTTTTTGGAGTTCTTGGGTGGGAGATGATATGTTAGAAACAACCTCCAAACTTGAAGAAGATTCCAATTTGAAGTCCAATTTAAAGAGGAATGCTCTAAAAGGTGATAAAAAAACCTCACCACTTATCCAAGTACTTTCTCAATTATAATTTCAGCAATTAATGGAGTATATATATATATATATATATATATATATATATTTTTTTTTTTTCTTGGGGGACCATGCCCCTCCCCGGACCCCAGTCCCTCTTATGGTCCGTCCCTGAATAGAACTCAAACAAACGGATGACAATTACAAATAGAAAAACGTTCGTTTAAAAAAAAATACTAGAAAACGGGAGATTCTTTAGAGGAATAACACCAAAGTTTTTAGACCATTTAACAACGTCATGATCAGCGTCTCATTTATCTTGCATATAAAAATTGTTGGTGTCTAACAATCTGTGTACTTAAATATTTCAATCTAACACAAAAAAAATAGTGAGAAATACTTACTTGTATCGAAACCAAAGATCACTTCAATCTTTACGTAAAAAATAAGGAAATTAGACTGAGGCTTGCCGAAACAAATTTCCTTAAGACAATATTTCCGGGGCTGCCACGGTGCATACAGTTTGATTCCCGGTAGTCTCCCAAGATACAACAATCTGTTGTTCATTATTTGCATAAATAATGAACCCACGGCGAACCGAAGCAAATAGAAAATTAGACATAAACTTAAAGTTGAGATGAGAGTAATTTTTTGATTATTGTCGGAAAAAGGATACTTAATTGGCCAGATTAAGTCTCCTATTTATAGACTAAAAAATATCTTTTCGCAAGAGACACAATGTTTGGATTGTACTGTTTCGATCCAAAGGGTACCTTTTCAGATCAAACAGACACGACCCCTAACTCTCAACTAATTTTATTCACATATAGAATATAAATTCCAACAATCCACATGAATAAAATAGTTCTCCTCATGTCGAAATTTCTTTAGGAATAATACCGCATCGAGATAGGTGAAATATTTCATCTTGAACCTTCCCTAGTTAAAGCTTATCGGATTTACTTAGCCAATCGGTGAAATATTTCATCTTGAACCGTCGGCTGTTGGTGTAAACCAAGACAATAAACTTAACACAGCATTAAACCGATTTGCTTCAAGTTCTCGGTTGTGTTCGTTTTGGCCCTGAACATTCTAGGTTATGCGAGTGCTTTAGAGAATTCCAACATATAAAGAAATTCTCAACGAGCCGACCCAGCTCACACTAACATAGGTGACCGCATCTATCAAGAGTATCCTACCATACTCTACTTGTTCTTGACAAGGTATAGACGTCATTAAAAGCATTTGCTTAACCTTATAAACGCGGTAGGCTTGCACTTATTGCATCATAAGAATGGGACTGAGTTATACTCTTAAGTGCTTTCTTTTAAGTTAGCCAAGACTGGTTGTCCTATTGAACCTGGTCCGTGGGATCTCCAGTCGCCAGGTTAGGTTTCCGTACGAGGTAACTTAGTCTAATTTAGGCTTTAAGCCCATTCCCCTCGATGCACATACTACTCTCTAGATAAACCTTTAATATCCGGAATTAGGATTATCTCTTGACTTTATAAAGTTCATTCTATTTGAAAGTAGATGTCTCTCGGTATTGTATCAATGACAACAATTATGTCATGAATTTACCATTATATATAGAGTTTGTTGAGCTCTGTGTATCACCACTTGATTATCGCATTTTATGTATGACTAACACAATTTTCAGTCATATTAAAATATCTTCCATGAATTTTGTGAAGCCACTCAAATTCTTTACTAGCTTTATCCAATGCTATGCACTCTAATTTCATAGTGGATTGAACTATACGCGTTTGTTTGGAAGATTCTCAGAAAATAGTGGTGCCTCTGAAATTGAATACATATCCGTTTATAAACTTTGATTCATCTAAATCAGAAGTTTAATTTGCATTACTATATCCCTCCTGGATCGTTTGAAATTTTTTCAAATCTAATGCACATATGTATGTATTCTATCAAGATTCAAGCATTCCCATTAATGCATCCCAACGAATCTTGCTAAGATTGCTCATGTATCTCCTTAGTTTATTAACTAAAGAGACGATGTCTAACCTCTTGCATTTTACGATATATGCGTGACATCTAATTTTATGAGCATACTCAAATTGTGATACTATATCACATTTATTCTCGTATTGCACACAAGGTATGAATTAAATAGAATTATGAAATTCATTTTCATAAGTATTAAACTATTTATAACTCATCTCACATAATGTGCTTGAGATAGTTTAATATCATCACATGGCCTCTTAATCATGATTGATTAAACCGAAGTTTTTCCATATCATAAGTTAATATTTTCTCAATGGATTTAATACTCACAGTATTAGTCTCAAATATTAACATATCATTTGCATATAAACAAATTCTGATACTCAATTATCTAGTTAGTTTATATGGACACACTTGTCATATTTATTAATATGACAGTCAAAATTTATTAGTGACACTTTCACATTTTTCGTGTCATTATTTAGGAGTTTGTTAAACGTCAACAAGAAAATACATAAGTTTTGCAAACTATGTTTTCTTTTTATTTAACAATGAAACTCTCTAGTTACTCCTTATAAATTTTCTCATTTAATTCACCATTAATGATGATAATTTTAACATCCATTGTATATAGCTATTAGAGCTATTAACATTCAAATGGATATTATCTTAATCGTTAGTGAATATGAGTCAAAGAAGTAAAATTATTTCTTTTATGAGGCAACTTGGCTATTAGTCTAGCCTAGTTTTTATCGATTGACTTATCAAAATTTTTAAACTCTTTAATTTAAAAACCCATCTACATCTAATTGGTTCACTCCTCGAGGTCTACCAATTTTATGAATGTAACTTGCTGTCAATAGCCTCTTTCCATCCATGGTATTGGAACGTGACATAATCTATTTATATGTTCGAGGTTAATTCTTTAACAAATAAGTTAGAATATCTTGATCAAATAACTTCGAGCATTTAGCTCATGTGTCTCTTCAACTCATCAACAAACTCATGTTGAAGTTAGAGATTCATATGTATATTCTCGCAGAATAATTATAAACTTCACAAATTTGACCCCCTTGATCAAAATTAATTAAATATTTTCGCAAAATATTCTAGTCTAAAAAGGGTTAGACTATAATGTTTATTCTCCCAGAATAAAAAATTTATAATTAACTCTAATTATAAAAAGGTTTATGTAAGTAATATAATAAATAATATTACTTTATCATATTTTAATATCAGTAAATCATGCTTACTGAAAATAAATCTGAGCCAAAAGAAGGATCAATTTTATAAGAAATGATTCTCTCAAATCCTTCTTACATTCTCAATTAATGTTACATCACGTGACTCAGTTCACATGATTACATTTATTTCAGATTTAAACACAAAAAATATGAACTGCTACTATTTATCGCATAAGCTAGTAGTAATTAATATTTTTAAGTTATTTTCTTTTTCGGTGGTGAAACCGAAATCTGACCTAAATACCCCCCACATTTTAAGGTATTTGGTTTTTCTTCCCTTTCCATAACTTATATGGAATGATAATTGACTTTCTTGTACGAAACTCGACTTAGTATCTGTGTAGACATCTAGTGAGCTTTCTCCCACAAGTTGTCAAGTAAACCCGAATTTAAAGATATTGGCGCTTAACCACATCTTAAAATTCTGTTATTTTAGCAACCAAATTCAATTGAGTTGAGCTAGGTAAATTATTTGACGAATTATTCCTAAGTTAACACACTCTTGTGTAAATGAATATATTCGTATTTACCCTCACAATTTGGATATAAGAGTTTTTTATTTTTCTTATTCCATCAACCAAATTTGTATTTCACAAATGTATTTCTTTGGATTTCATAAATACATTTATTGCCTCATATTTATTATTCAATAAATAATGCAATACAATATATGTGATCAATTACATTTAAACTCCACGAGTTAGTAATGATTTAAAATCACATAATTGATTAGTTCAAAAATTTTGAACTTTTACATATTTGTTTCGCAAACAAATAAATTATAATTATATACTTATTTCTCACAAATAAAATATTATCAATAATTGCTCAATAAAATATTTATATTTATTTCACGAATAAATTATAAATATAAGCAATATTTTCTCAATAAAATACCGCTATTACTTTACTTATTTCACAAATGATTTATCTTTATTATCAATATTTTTACACATATAATATTGATATAATAGAAAATACTAATTAGCCATTTATCTTCATATAAAGGTTATTAGTAATTACAAATATCATTTGTCCCACATAAGTATAAGTCACACCTATTAAATGATGTACACGAACTATGAATCATATACTCAAATAAGATTCATATTTCAATGCACATGTCATTAAAACTTTACTCAAATCATTACCTTCATGGAATGACTTAATAATTATCCTCATCTATATATTGAATTCACAATTCAAATATATCATATGAAAGTAGATAATCGTGACGATTCTTCGTCTTTAATTTCATTTAATGATACTCACTCCATATTATCAAATCCTTACCGGACCCATATAACAATTTAATGAAGTTGTTTTTATCACATAAAATTTTTGTTCTCCCATAAATCATAAATATAGGCATCATTTGTGCAAAAAGAGAATACACATTGGACCAAATAATGAACCGCTTCGTTAATGGTCACTAACGTCCACAAGTATTTAAACAAAAATCAAATTTTCCTTGAAGAAAATTAAGGACACTGGAAAGGAAAGGAAGAGGCATCACGTGCATCGATTCAGAAGCAAAATTTCACCATTGTTTTAACAGCCACCAAGATTAGGAAACTTGAAAAAATTAGAATGAATACAGTCCTCCATATTTTTCATCCACTGAAAAAATCTATCAATCGACAATTTATTAAGGAAACTTATTTTTCTAACTATTGCAACCACCTCTTTACCCAATTGATTTTTTCGTAAAGAATCTCATCGGCTGACTCTCTGATGCGCAATCATCTTTAATAATTATTCAAATAATTACTTCCATTGGCATAATCATATTGCATTAACAATTTGGAGAAACTCAAAAAACTGAAATGTTTATTATGAATCTCCTGCCCTGATATTACGAATAGCAGTTCAGAGACATTTCGTCTCAAGAAACAGGTCCCTTGGTTACATCAATTGGTTATGTAATGGATTATCATTACTGAACTCTCTTGCCCAAATCTTTATTTTTTTTTCGTTCAATATCACCGTGTGAAGTTCGAGATGGAGTTACGGAGCTGAACATAAATAAACCAAGTTTATAGGGTCATCATCATCATAATAATTGGTTAATTAATCGCCACCCTCACATAGTACAATTACTACTTATGTGTATTAAACACATATTGATTAAACAAATATACATGAATTACTACGATTCATATATATCATATGAAAACTCATTTACAGAATTGTAGGATATTTGAATCATAGAACAATATGTTCATACTTAATTTAATTTACACAGATAAGTTGACCAAGAAGATATTGTCTTAAGATTGTTGGTGTCTAACAATCTGTGTACTCAAATATTTCAATCTAACACAAAAAAATAGTGAGAAATACTTACTTGTATCGAAACCAAAGATCACTTCAATCTTTACGTAAAAAATAAGGAAATTAGACTGAGGCTTGCCGAAACAAATTTCCTTAAGACAATATTTTCGGGGCTGCCACGGTGCATACAGTTTGATTCCCGGTAGTCTCCCAAGATACAACAGTCTGTTGTTCATTATTTGCACAAATAATGAACCCACGGCGAACCGAAGCAAATAGAAAATTAGACATAAACTTAAAGTTAAGATGAGAGTAATTTTTTGATTATTGTCGGAAAAAAGATACTTAATTGGCCAGATTAAGTCTCCTATTTATAGACTCAAAAATATCTTTTCGCAAGAGACACAATGTTTGGATTGTACTGTTTCGATCCAAAGGGTACCTCTTCAGATCAAACAGACACGACCCCTAACTCTCAACTAATTTTATTCACATATAGAATATAAATTCCAACAAAAATAACTCAACAAATATATTTAATAATATATATAAAAAAAAGTTCAATTTATGGATGATATATTATCAAGAAGACGATGGTACGTCATCACTAGTCCGGTCATTCTCTTTTCTCCAGTTTAGGTTTAGGGCTCTTCCACTTAATTATTGTATGAATTAAATATTGAATAATCAATTACCAATAAGATTAAATAGCTGCAATTGAGGGAAATTCCGTGCTAGCGTGTGGTATCGATTACCACTTTTGACTAATAAAATATTGGTGTCGACTCTGGCAAGAGTTTCTTATATTTATTTACACGTAATATATTTCTTATATTTTTATTCCCTTATATTTCTTAGATATTAGAGAATAACAAAAATTATATTTTTAAATCATTTAATTAATATCTCCTAATTTGCATGTTAATTTTATTCTTTTAAATTTCGACATCATGTTACTCCCATTTAATTTTCAACCCATGTTCAACGATTTTTTGGAATTTTTTTAAGAAAAAAAAATGAAGATTAAAGGACTGACCCGACCCAGACCCGATAAAGCCCCATCCCATTATCACAAACCCGTTAATGATCCGACACGTTCCGACCCGACCCTTACCCAACCAGACCCACCTATTTGCCACCCGTAGGCAAAATATATCAAATGACTATAGTTACGGTCCCATCAACAATGTCGTATTACGAACAAATATTGTGTTACAGCCACACATATTTAATTATTATATTAGTAAAGGATAGATTTTTTCAATTGCATAATTATTTATTTTGCTATTACTTTCATATGGTCTACCGGTCTATGTATCTAAAATGTGATTCATAGTTTAATTGAAAAAAAAAATTATTGCGACTATAATTTGATAAAACATCAATATTAAAAACACTATAAATGTAGAAAGTTAAACTTGAAAATGTATTAAAATATTAAAAAGTATAACTGGTTGTAGCTAATGAAACAGAAAATTTAGGACGGAAATTGTTGGTCCCAAGTGGTCAGAAGAGGTTTAGAGGGGGGGTGAATAAACCTCTTTAAAATTTTCTTCCAATTTTAACTTTAAAACTTTTCTCTAACTGTGAACAGACTAAGCTGATCAGAGTAGTAAGTTACAATTCTGTTCGCGAACAAATCTTTGAACAGGTTTGTTGACCACTCGTCTGATAGTTACTTAGCTGATTTTGTTAAAATCAGTTTTAATACTTAGAGTACTTGCAGCGGATTTTCAAAGTGTTTTTCACAAGTATCTAGTAGTTTGAAAAATGTTTCCCCAGTTTTATAAACTCCGTTTTAAATCCTTTTTCAAACAGTTAAGTAAAGTGTTTTATGCAGTCTTGAAATATGCTAGTAAAAACACACAGAATTTTTATAGTGGTTATATGGATTTAAATCCTTTAGTCCACTCTTCCAAGTCACTTAAATCTTGGGTTATACTAGAAACACAAAGTAACCAGTACACTCTGCTTACGCCTAACAACAAATGAACAGGCCGTAAGTGCGCAGTAAGAAATCACAAAGAAATCCTACTCTCTGAAGTAATATCACTCACTAAGATGGATATCTACTTCTCACAACACTCTGTTTTACAAATTCACTCAGAAGATGTATTTAGCTTGGTTCTTCAACTTCGCTTTTCGTCAACAAATGACTAAGCTGATGAGTGAGCTGTTCTTGAGACTTAAAGAGTTCTGCTTCGAAAATTCTCTCAGAAAGTGTGTTGTTTTTTTCATCTCTTCGTCTCTTTCAGCTATTTATACTTGAGGTTTGAAAATGTCCGTTGAAGAGAGACAAGATTCAAATTCCTCGAGTACTGGTCCTTAAAATCCGCGAACGGCTCTTTTGCAGTCTGTCCGTACTGTCAACAGTACTATTCTGCAGGCAACATTAAATGCAACATTAAATGCACCCAGCTGATGCGAAGCATTTCTTCAATCATTTGTCTTTAATAACCTTGTACTTCAGCATTTATTACTCCTAGGGGCATTTATTACCGTTGGGAAGACTTTATGATCCTTTTCACTTGGCTGACGAAAGTGCAAGTCTGATGGCGAACTAAGCTGATCTCAAACTTGAACAAATCTGATTTGAGTCGGCTGATCTTCATCAGTCTGATATCTTTCCTTCAGCAGATCAGAAGTCTTGGACCTTGAATTTTGACTCTTCTGATGTCTTCATTACTTAGTCAAAATTTCTTCAAAGGGATCATCAGCTAAGTTAACCCATACTTAGCCAATTTTGAAGTTTTGGAATCCTTCAAAACCTCCCTTAACAAATTGTCTTCAGTGCCTTCATCTTCATCCTTATCCAACAATTTCCCCCTTTTAAATGATGACAAAACTTCAGCTAAGTACCTGTTAAATACCTAAACTAAAGATTGTAATCCTCAAAGATTTTCTGAGATAGAAAATGATATGTTGGAAAAACTTGATTTTTATTGATAATGCAAATATTACAAGTATAAGTTTTCTTTTTCAGATGAGATGTCTGAAGAATAGATAAAGTAAACTGATTACAAGGATTTTATAAATTCTAACTATCAGCTTCTTCATCAGATCCTTCAAGCGCTTATTCATATTCATAAGAAGACTCTTCGTCGTCTTCTTCTTCTTCATCATCAGCTTCATCATCCAGGAGAATGTTTGCTTTAGCAGCATCCATCTTCTCTTTGAGTTGCTGCTCCTTTAAAAGCTCCATTGCCTTCCTGGCTGATTCACTATTCTTGTACTTGGTAGGTTCTTCTTCAATCTTCTCTTTTTCTTCTACCTTTCCAAGTCCTTCTTCAGCAGTCTTGGTCATTTCAGTAGTTGCATCAGTCTTCTTGGCTTCAACAGCAGCAGAAGTTTCCTTGGTTGTTTCTTCCCCTTTATCTTCCCCCTTTTTGTCATCATCAGACTTGATGACTACTTCAGGCTTAGCAGCAGGGTTGAGTGCAATTGATGGAACTTTTAATGCAGCACATAAAGTCTTTAGGTTCTGATTCACTACATCATGACTTGTTGTTAGATGCTGAAGAGTTGTACTGATGTCGTCAGTCTGATCATTGAAGCAGTCAATATTAAGGTGCATTGTTGCAAGTTCATTGAGTAGTTCCTGTTCAGCTTTTGAGACTTCTTGCAACATCCCCAAATTGATCTCCTTCTCTTCCTTACTGACTTTGATAAAGGTTGTAGTTAAGTCAGCTATCTTGTGCTCAGCTCTTTTTAAGGCAGTGTGAAGGTGATTTACATCAGCCTTCACATCTTCTACGTTCCTGTTCATTTCATTTAAGCTTTGCACTAACTGCAAATAGTTGTCTTGAGGAACATGGAAACTGTCAATCTCCTTCCTGATGATCTTTGCTGTTGATTCTTGTACAGTTTACAGCTGAAGTTTGTTGGATTCTGCCAACTCTTCTTTTAGTTCATTCTTCAGCTCCTCTTTCAACTTCATCAGCTGCTGGCTATGCTTCTCTTCCAGTTCCTTCATTGAACTTTCCATAAGCATCTGGAAGGCTTCCATCAGTGAAGAGTGCTCATCACCTAATGAAGCAGAAGCAGCAGCTTCCTTAGCTTCAGTCTCCTGGTGGACAGGGACATCTTCCATTTCAGTCTCCTGATGATCTTCAAAATCCTTAGCTTTCCACTCAATGGCTAAGGACTTGTCAGCAGTCTTGTTCTCATCAGTGACGTCATCATAGAACAGATTAGTGATTGTGCCATCATCATTAAAGCAAGTTGTTTGACGTATTTGCCTCACAATGATCCAAGGGTTGACAGAGGCAATGTTTCCCTTGGGCACTTCACTATATTCTTTCACTTCCTTGCCAAAAATTATTTGATGAATACTTGGCAGCTGAGGCAAGTCACTTGAGCATCCTTGCTGATATCTTGACCTTTTTGCCCATCTCTTCAAGGCGGTCATAACAGCAAAGTTGATTGCCCTTTCTTCAACATTTTTAGACTTTCTTCTTTTATCAGACAAGGTGCTTTTGATCTTTTTGGCCTCCTCTAATGCAAAATCTTTTGTATATTTATGCATGACATCTCTGACATAACTGGGACCCAGGGCCTTCTGAATGGAGTCTGTCTTTAGCCAGTTCAGAACCCACTGTTCTTCATCAGCTAACTCCTTCAGACTTTGAAGTTCTGCTATAGACTTGTTCATTCTGTTGTCTCTCCAACTGATGTATCTTGGCTTCTCCTGATTGAACAGAGTCTTCAGCATAAGCTTCTGGTCATAGTATGCCAAGGACTTCTCAAACTTCTTAAAGAGCTCCTTATCAGCATATACAATTTCAAAGGCTCTTCTTACTTCATATTTGTCCTTTGACTTGACCTTTGCAGCAGACATTTTGAGCTTTTTCTCTTTATCTTCAACATTGCCTTCGCCAATTTTAATGCCTCCTCCATGGACAGGTCCAAAGGCATCAGTTTTGCTCATTTCTAAGACCATTGCTATTTCAGCATCCTCAGCAGCTTTTCTCTCTGCTTCAGACATCTTCCTCCTAGCTTCATCCTTAGCAGCCTGAGCCTTGCTTAGCTCAAGTGCCTTCTTCTCTTCCAATTCATCTTGTTTCCTCTGTTCAGCCTCTTCTCTTGCTTTCTTGTCAGCTTTAGAGATTTTCTTTCTCTTAAGCACTATCTTTCTTTTACCTTTGTCGGCTGGAGCAGGGGCTGGACCAGCAGATGAGATTGGTGCAGCAGCAATAGGATGAATGATCATCACATCTGGATCATCCTGAGGTTGAGCAGCCTCAACTGTTGGTGTAGTTTGAGTAGTCTGTTGCTCATCAGCTTTGTCAGCAGCAGAGTCCTCAACAGCTCCAATAGGCCTTTCAGCAGATGTTGGACTTTGTCGTACTAAGTTTTCTAACTCAGTAGGCTCTTCAATGAATGTCATCTGCTTTCTTGCAGACCCTGAATGGGTCTTGAAGCAGCAGTGTCCTTTTGTTGACTCATTGTCCTGTGAGAGACATTCCCAACAGGCATTTCAGCAGAAGGAGTTCTTGAAGGTGATGCAGGAGTCATTCCCCTTACATCAGCAGTAGTCTGACTTATTATTTGGTCAACAGCAGTGTCAGCTACAGTCTTCAACTTTTTAGGAGCTTTCTCCTTTGGCTTATCAGCAACCTTCTTTGTCTTTGTCTCAACAGCTAGGTCAGCTGTTTTGACTAATCTCCTTTGCCTCTTGACAGGAACCTCCTTTTGTTCCTCATCTTCATCTTGATCAGGCTCATCAGCCTTCCTCTTCTGAACAGGCAAATATTTGGTCATTGTCTTAGACTTGTGGATCTCTTTACCATTAGTCATATCACAGCCCAGCTTGAACAGCAGGTAACTGAGTGTGATCCTATGGTTGGTGTGAGGACCTTTCCCTTTCTTTACCTCCAGAAAATCAGTCAAGATGTACCAAATTATTATGGACCAGTTGACTTCTAGCCCATAGTAGATGGCAGCCATGATGCTGAACCTCTTCATAGTAACAGCATCCAGTGAGAAAGTGCAATTTTCAATCAGCTTTGACACCATATCAGCCATCCGCTCATCCTTTAACTGTTTCTTTCTTATGTTGCCAGACAACACATCTCCTTCTTTGGCGCAGATCGCCCAAAATTGTTGATGCTTGTTTTCCGTCAGTACAGTGACGTCATGTCGTCCACTGATAGGAAGCCCAAAGGTTTCGTGAAGAACAAGTGGGGTAATGGTGATAGATTTACCTCCCACTGTAGCCTTAATCTCCAGTGTGTTGTAATCAGCTTTTGCTGTATTGTAGTACTCCATCACTTGATCAGTCCAGATCACTCCCTCATTGTACTCCATGAAGTTCACCAACGAAGCAGATTTGAACTTCTCTAGCAGTTCCTTCATCAAATTCGTACCAGATTGGTAGTATGATTCATAAACGAGGAACATACCTTCAGCGGCCATTGCAAATCTGTTGAAAGTGGAGAAAACGAGAAGAATTTTGCAGAAAAATTGCAAGTATTTTCTCACAAGTGCTTTTGAAATTTTAGGGTGCGTAAAGAACTACACGGCTGATCAGATCTGGATTTATAGAGTTAGGGTATCTTGGTTTTCGTGATACCAGCTAACCGTTAGATCCGTTTATTGTCAGTGCTGATCGTGCGGCGTCAGTTACGACCTTTCAAATTCAAATCGCATTAAATGAGGAGCGGGAATTTATACCGCCCTTCTGTCACTTGTAAAAGCGTGTTTTAAATAATAACGTTTTAAACAATAAGCTTTTACACAGGCGATCAGATGAGTAACATAAATACTTATCTGATGGACTAATGTCCTGATGACACAGTTGTTATCAGTGAAAGCCAATAGCTGATAACCTTCCTCAGCTGTTTGTCAATTCAGCTAGATAATAAATCTTCATTCTTCAAGACTTTAATCTTCTGTTGAAAACATAACTTCAACTAACTGTCATTAGCAAATTTCATCTTTTAATCAGAGGTACCGCTAGTCTTACACGTTCCCCCTGACTTTAAGAATTCATAAGTGAACTAGTCTGTTGAAAGTTAATCTTTGAAGATGAATAAGATGAGTAAGCTGTTGAACTCTAGTCTTCTGATGAGTTCCCCCTCAGCTTATGCATCCAATTTTAATAAACCCGGTTCAGCTCTTAGAGTTGAAAACCTTGTCTCACTTAAAGGTTTTGTGAAGATGTCAGCAATTTGATTTTCAGTAAACACATATTCTATCATGACATTTCCTTTCTCCACATGATCTCTAATAAAGTGATGCTTGATCTCAATATGCTTAGTCCTTGAATGACTTGTCGTATTCTGAGTAAGGCTGATTGCACTTGTATTGTCACAGTAGATTGGTATTTCACTGATTTTAATATTGTAGTCTTCCAGTTGATGTTTCAACCATAAGATTTGTGCACATCAAACTCCAGCAGCTATGTACTCAGCTTCAGCAGTTGATATGGATACTGAAGTCTGTTTCTTACTCATCCATGAGATCAGACGACTACCTAAGAATTGACAGGCACCTGTTGTGCTTTTTCTATCAATCTTGCAGCCAGCAAGGTCAGAATCTGAATATCCAATAAGTTCAAATCCAGATTCCCTAGGGTACCACAATCCCAATTCTTGAGTGCCCTTAATATATTTCAATATTCTCTTAGCAGCTAAGAGATGAGATTCCTTAGGATTTGATTGAAATCTCGCACAAACCCCAACAGAGTACATGATGTCAGGTCTGCTAGCTGTTAGATATAACAGTGACCCAATAATGCCTCTGTATTTGGTTATGTCCACTGATTTTCCATCTTCATCTTTATCCAAACGAAGACTTGTAGACATTGGAATAGTAGCAGTAGAGCTAGTTTCCATACCAAACTTCTTGAATAGATCCTTTGTGTATTTTGCTTGGTTGATGAATATTCCATCAGGCAACTGTCTAACTTGCAAACCAAGAAAATAATTAAGTTCTCCCATCATGCTCATTTCAAACTTGTTCTGCATCAGCTTTGAGAACTTATCACACATCTGTTGATTAGTTGAACCAAAAATAATATCGTCCACATAAATTTGCACAAGCAAAATATGTTCTTCCTATTCAATAGTGAACAGGGTCTAGTCAACTTTACCTTTGCGAAATCCTTTAATTAAAAGAAAATCAGATAAGGTATCATACCATGCTCTTGGAGCCTGTTTCAGTCCATAGAGGGCTTTCTTCAGACGATACACCTTGTCTCCTTCTTGATAGACTTCAAATCCAGGAGGTTGTTCAACGTAAACTTCTTCTTGCAATTCTCCATTGAGAAAAACTGATTTCACATCCATCTGATAGACGGTGAAATTCTTGTGAGCAGCATAGGCAAGAAAGAGTCTGATTGCCTCTAGTCTTGCTACTGGTGCAAACGTTTCATCAAAGTCAATGCCTTCTTCTTGGCAGTAACCCTTGGCCACTAATCTTGCTTTGTTTCTGGTGACTTCACCATCTTCATTCATCTTATTCCTGAATACCCACTTAGTGCCAATGACTCTTTGATGACTTGGTCTAGGAACTAAGTACCAGACTTCATTCCTTTCAAATTGATTTAGCTCTTCTTGCATAGCTTCAATCCAGTTTGAATCACTGAGAGCTTCTTCAATCTGTTTGGGCTCAATTTGAGATAGGAAGCTGGCAAACATTGCATCACTTGCAGCAACTCTCCTTGTCTTCACTTTATCCAAAGGATCACCAATCACCAGCTCTGGTGGGTGATTCTTGAGCCATCTAATATCAGGTTGCAAATCATAATGTTGTCCTTTGTTTTGATCTTGCAACACTACTGTTGGAGTTTCAGTAGTAGTCTGTTGAACTTCTCTTGTCTGTTGAACAGTCTCTGGTCTATCAGCTGTTTGCAACTTGTCTGTTAGACAATCAGCTCTGTGATTTTGAACAGCACTTGAGTTATCAGCTGGGTTGAGATCAGGTAGTATGATGGGAACATATTCTTCATTCCTTCCAACATTCAATTTCTGCAAATCAGTAGACAGATCTTGATTAACACTTTGATTCTTTTCAGAAGATTGACTTGGTTCATCAAATACTACATGAATGGATTCTTCTATTAGTAATGTTCTTTTGTTAAAGACTCTATAAGCTTTACTAACAGTAGAGTATCCTACAAAAACAGCTTCATCAGCCTTTTCTGCAAATGCAGTAAGGTGATTTTTCCCATTATTTAAAACATAGCATTTACAACCAAATATCTTGAAATAATGAATGTTTGGCTTCCTGTTGTTCCAAACTTCATATGGAGTCTTGTTTTGGTGCTTGTTGATCATGCATCTGTTTTGGGTAAAACATGCTGTGTTTGTTGCTTCTGCCCAAAATCTTTGTGGCAGCTTAGCTTCAGCTATCATGGTTCTGACAGCTTCCTTTAGTGTTCTGTTTCTCCTTTCAGCAACACCATTTTGTTGAGGGGTTCTAGCAGCTGAATACTCATGATGTATTCCTTTGATATTACAATACTCTTCAACAGTAGAGTTTGTAAACTCTGTCCCTCTATCTGATCTGATCTTCAATATCTTTATGCTTTTCTCATTCTGGATCAGTTCCATCAGATTAGTAAGATGTTCCTTGGTTTCACTTTTCTTCTTCATGAATATCACCCAAGTATATCTTGAATAGTCATCCACAACAGCTAGGCAGTATTTCTTTCCACCATTGCTGACAGGATCAATGGGTCCAAATAAGTCCATGTGTAGCAGCTCCAATATTCTTCCAGAATATTGATGCTTCTTGCTTTTGAATTATGACTTAATTTGTTTACCCTTTTGAAAGGCGTCACAGAGCTTATCTTTGCTCATGACTGTTTTAGGAATCCCTTCTACCAGATCATTCTATATTAATCTGTTGATGGTCTTGAAGTTTAAATGATTCATCCTCTTGTGCCACAGCCAACTAACTTCACTTGGTGTTGATGCCACCAAACAAACATTTGAATTCTTGTCAGCAGAATTCCAGTCGACTATGTAGATATTTCCTTGTCGTCTTCCAGATAAAATAACCTTCTTTGTACCAATCTGTTCAACATAGCACTTATCTGTTAAGAAGATAATTGAATATCCTTTGTCACAAAATTGACTTATGCTCAGCAGATTATATTTGAGGCCTTTAACATATGAGACGTCAGATATCTCTATGTTTCCTTTGATTAATTTTCCTTTAGCTACAATCTTGCCTTCTTTGCTGTCCCCAAAAGTAACTTTTGGACCATCCACAGCAACTGCATCAGTCAGCTCATGTATGTTTCCACACATGTGTCTTGAACATCCACTGTCCAAGTACCAGATCTTCTCTACTTTACTCCTACTCCTAATCCTAACCTACAAAACCAAATAAAATTGTTTTAGGTACCCTTATTGAGAGGGTCCTGAAGGATTAGTTCCACCTTTGACAACCCAAGATGATGAAGTCTTAGGCTTCTTAGGCTTCTGAGTTTCAACAGGAGTATGAACGGCTTTGCCTTTACCACGTTCATCAGATTTGTCAAATTGTTGATGATCAGCATGATAAGGATAATGTTCAAATGCAGAGTAAGATGCATGATATGGAGGATATGCATGCATTGGATGAGCAGGGTAAGGTGCATAGTAAGTTGGAAATTGAGGTGCATGATACATAGGATGATATGCAGCAGGTTGCACATAATAAGACTAATTTCCATACCAAGCATTTTGATTTTTCTTGTTTTTATGCTTTTTTGATTTACTAGACGCTTGCTCATTAACAGACGACTTAGTTTTATCACTAGTCTGATTAGATTTAGCCTTATCAGAGGACTTCCTAGGACTCTTCTGTTTAGGCTTACTAGTCTGTTTTCCTACACTAGGCTTTTTGCTCTTTTTAGCCTTAGGAGTTTTCGTCTCCTTTAATACTTTCTCAGGTGAAGCATGTTTAGTAGTCTGAACATACAATATGACCTTACTATTGTCAGCTGATATAAATTTTTCAGTATGGCTCAGTTCTAACTTTTCCTGATCTAAAGGTGTCTTCTGTTTACTAGACATGTGAGTGGATGCAACAGATGACTTCTCATGAGACTCAATGACTTTCTCAAGCTCAATGATTTTACCCTTTAAAACTTCACACTCAGCTTTCAGAGATTCATTCTCTTGCTCAAGCAGTTTATATTCAGCTGATTCTCTTGGCTTTTCAGCTTTGAGTTTCAGTGAACTGTTTTGCTCTTTTAGCAATATCATCTCTTCCTTAAGCTTTTTAAATGCATCAGCAATGCTAGTATTGTTGAGCATCATTTGTTCAAATGAACTAAATAGTTCATTTTCAAGAGGAGTTACCTCATCCTCAGAGTCATCAGATTCCTTAGCCATCAGGCAGAGAAGAGCAGGACTCTCTTCATCAGAGGACTCTTCATCAGAAGTGTCTGAATCTGAATCAGATGAGTAGACAACAGTCGGCTTTTCTGCTTCTGCTACCATTGCTTTTCCTTTCTGATGCTTTCTTTCTTTTCTGATTCTCTTTTCTTCTTCCGTATACTTCTCAGCTTTGGGATATGGGCAGTCTCTGATGAAATGACCCAGTTTCCTGCAATTATAGCACAACATTTTGGATTTATAGGAATCCTTATCCTGAGAAGAAGAAGTAGGGTTAGAAGTAGAAGCATTGTTATATTTGTTCTTCATTTTTCGTCTGTAGAACTTTTTGAAGTTGTTCATCAGCAATGCAACGTCTCCAGCAGTGTACTTCTTTTTGTTGAGTAGTGTGGCTTCATCAGATGAGTCCACATCTTTGCTTTTGTGAGCTGGCCTTCTTGGATTTTCAGCAGCAACCAGTGCAGCTGTGGGACTTGAAGTTGAGGTTTCTTCAACACCCATTCTTGGCAGTGTATACTCATACGCCTTGAATACGGAGAACAGCTCTGTAAGAGAAATCTTCCCCAGATCTCTTGATTCTTCCATGGCTGTCACCTTCATGTTGAACTTGGGAGGCAGGGCCTTCAGTACTCTGACGGTGATCTCCTTGTCAGTGAAGGTCTTTCCCAGCTTTAGAACTTCATTGAGGGTTCTGGTGAATCTAGTATCCATTTGATCAATAGTTTCTCCAGATTTCATCTTGAAGTTATCCAGCTTCTCCAAGGCAACACTGAGCTGATGCTCTTTGATGGCGTCGTTTCCTTCGCTCATGTCACGAACCTTATCCCACATTTCCTTTGCAGTTTTGCAATGTTTGACTTTGTCAAACCGATCATTATCCAGGGCTTTGGTCATGATGAAACGGCCAACTTTATCCAGATTGAACAGCTTTATTTCTTCGGTTGTCATCTCTGTTAAATCTTTTTCCACCACTAGTTCAGCTTCATCAACTATGATGGTCTTGGTGAATTTGAATGGACCTTTTATGATACATGTGTACATGTTATCATTATAAGCAGCAAGGAAAATCTCCATTCTGATTTTCCAATCTTCAAATGACATACCAGCAATGTGGGGAACATGACTGATACAGTCCATTTTTCAAAAAGTTTTTATTTTTCAAAAAGATGCTCTTTTGAAAAAGTTTTGAAAACCTTTGAAAAACACTTGGATCAAGCTAGTTGATCAGGCAGCTGATTCTAATGAACCACCTGCTCTGATACCACTTGTTGGTCCCAAGTGGTCAGAAGAGGTTTAGAGAGGGGGGGTGAATAAATCTCTTTAAAATTTTCTTCCAATTTTAACTTTAAAACTTTTCTCTAACTGTGAACAGACTAAGCTGATCAGAGTAGTAAGTTACAATTCTGTTCGCGAACGAATCTTTGAACAGGTTTGTTGACCACTCGTCTGATAGTTACTTAGCTGATTTTGTTAAAATCAGTTTTTATACTTAGAGTACTTGCAGCGGATTTTCAAAGTGTTTTTCACAAGTATTCCTAGTAGTTTGAAAAATGTTTCCCTAGTTTTATAAACTCCGTTTTAAATCCCTTTTCAAACAGTTAAGTAAAGTGTTTTATGCAGTCTTGAAATATGCTAGTAAAAGTGCAAGTAAAAACATACAGAATTTTTATAGTGGTTATATGGATTTAAATCCTTTAGTCCACTCTTCCAAGTCACTTAGATCTTGGGTTATACTAGAAATACAAAGTAACCAGTACACTCTGCTTACGCCTAACAACAAATGAACAGGCCATAAGTGCGCAGTAAGAAATCACAAAGAAATCCTACTCTCTGAAGTAAAATCACTCACTAAGATGGATATCTACTTCTCACAACACTCTGTTTTACAAATTCACTCAGAAGATGTATTTAGCTTGGTTCTTCAACTTCGCTTTTCGTCAACAAATGACTAAGCTGATGAGTGAGCTGTTCTTGAGACTTAAAGAGTTCTGCTTCGAAAATTCTCTCAGAAAGTGTGTTGGTTTTTTCATCTCTTCGTCTTTTTCAGCTATTTATACTTGAGGTTTGAAAATGTCCGTTGAAGAGAGACAAGATTCAAATTCCTCGAGTACTGGTCCTTAAAATCCGCGAACGGCTCTTTTGCAGTCTGTCCGTACTGTCAACAGTACTATTCTGCAGGCAGCATTAAATGCACCCAGCTGATGCGAAGCATTTCTTCAATCATTTGTCTTTAATAACCTTGTACTTCAGCATTTATTACTCCAAGGGGCATTTATTACCGTTGGGAAGACTTTATGATCCTTTCCACTAGGTTGACGAAAGTGCAAGTCTGATGGCGAACTAGGCTGATCTCAAACTTGAACAAATCTGATTTGAGTCGGCTGATCTTCATCAGTCTGATATCTTTCCTTCAGCAGATCAGAAGTCTTGGACCTTGAATTTTGACTCTTCTGATGTCTTCATTACTTAGTCAAAATTTCTTCAAAGGGATCATCAGCTAAGTTAACTCATACTTAGCCAATTTTGAAGTTTTGGAATCCTTCAAAACCTCCCTTAACAAATTGTCTTCAGTGCCTTCATCTTCATCCTTATCCAACAGAAACGTATTGTCTTTGGTACGTTAAAAAACAATAACATTTTTAAATCCACTAAAAATAGTGTTTTGTGAACCAAAAAGAAAAATAAAAGTCGAATGTAAGATATTACTCATATTGCAAATTATCAAAAATAATTGAAAAAATTATATCGAAATATATTTTCACATTAATTAATATAGCTTGAATCAGCTGGATATACTGGGTGTAAAAGTCTCAACTACCTAATCTTGAATGATACGAATGAAATAAATATATTCATCTGAATCACCTTGTGTGTTAATAATTAATGCATCTTCCAAATATTTATACTAATTTTTTTTTCCTATTTTACCCTTAACATTTAAATATACTAAATATATAGTTTTTAAATCCTCCAATTCTCCCATTACATTCATTAAGAAAATGTATATTTTCTTAAAAATAGCAGTTAATACGATTCTTATAAAAAATAAAAAATCGTAGTTGACACCAGCGATTTTAATTAATTATCAGAAAATAAATTAAGGAAGAATTAATAATCACCGAAACTACGATTCTTGAATAAATCTCAATGAAAAGTCTATAATCTTGAGTATGAGACATTTAAAACTTTGAGATATAAAGTTTGATGGTAACACTAAAGAAGTGAAATTAACCAGCTCGGAAATAGATGACGATATTACCCCTGATAAGGACTTGTTGTCAAGTGAAATCTCAGTCACCATACCAATTTGTTTATCTTTTTTTGGTACAACCAAACAAGTTTCTTTATCACAAGTAACTACATTGATTTGGAAAGGGGTCTCTGCCGTTAAGGCACGTACGTGGATGGTTTGGAATGAGATAAGAAAATCAAGAAAATGGTTAGAAACTGAAGGGAAACGAGTTCTGATATTGTCTGGCCATATTACTAATACTGGAAAGGGTAGAAGAGTCTTTTTACAAAGGGAGACAAACTCTATTATTGCCATGGGTATCCATCCTTCCTTGCCCCTTGGTGTATACAAACATTAGCAGACGAGAAATTCTGCACCAAATAAATAAGATCAAGTTTATTATGTTAATTCGCAGTTGCTCTTCGGGTGATATGATTAATTAATTGATTTTTCATTAATCATTTATCTAATAATAAACAAAAATCGCAGTTAGCAACTTGAGGTTTTCTTAATTCGAGGGTCTTAAGTGCTAATTTTATGTTTTAAGGGTACAAACTGCTAAAATTTCAAAATGAATTACCTTTTTTTACCCTAGGAAAATACTATAAAGTGCAAGTTGATGAGACTTTTGTGTTTCGAGGGTGCTAAGACTGCAAAAAACGGGGATATACATAGGCACGATGATTGTTTTTCATATCCCTAATTACCGTGAATGATTTTCACATTCCATCATTTAAATTCATTGTGTTAGACATTGACAAACATAATTATAAATCTTAAACATCATTTGTTTGAGAAAAGAATATTCAAGCAGGCATATTTGCTTAATTTTACCTAAATTCTAACGATCAAATGGCCGATCTTTTCATCAGCTAGTTGGGTTTTCTTGACATTTGAATCCCAACTCCAATTTGTGGGGAGGTGTTGGATTAATTCAAGAGTCCAATATATCTTAGTTTTTCTATATTTTTAAATATTTTGCTAGTGAACATCCAATGTTTAGTTAGTTCCTAATGTTTATATTTATTTGTACACTAGCATTTAGTCTTTACCTTTTATACTTTCGTGTATTTTTTGGGATTTTTGCACGTCACCCCCCACTTTTTTTCAATTTTCGCACTTTCCCCCCCGAAATGCCTTAATTGTGACCGTGCCCCCTGATTTTATGTATATTTGTGCACTTACCCCCCTGAAACGTCTTAAATGTGACCGTGCCCCCTGCTTTTATGTATGTTTGTGCACTTACCCCCCGAAACGTTTTAAATGTGACTGTGCCCCCTGCTTTTATGTATGTTTGTGCACTTACCCCCTCATACCAAATTCCGACCAGATTTTTCACCGGAACTAAAGCACCTGCAAAGCACACAATTTAAGAGGGCAAAAGGGTAATATTACCAGCGGTGCGGCAATATTCCATATCCAGTACCAACTCCTAGGTGACTTGATTTTTCGGTGTATGTAATGAAGGGGTCTCTATAAAAAAGGAATAAGAAAGCAACAAGAAATGTTGATATTGATTTCTCTAAATCATGAGTTTTGTGTGAGAGAGAGACGATATGAATTTGTAAAATTGTTCATGATTCACTCAATTTCAGTAAATGGAGGAGAAATTAAGCCTAACTGCCTAATTTATTTTCTCAATTTCAATTCACGTTTTTAACTGATGTTTAGGTTTTGTGGGAAATAAGGATAATTTTACCCTTTTGCCCTCTTAAATTTTGTGTGCTTTACAGGTGCTTTAGTTCCAGTGGAAAATCTGGCCGGAATTTGGTATAGGGGGGGGGGGGTAAGTGCACAAACATACATAAAAGCAGGGGGCACAGTCACATTTAAGGCGTTTCAGGGGGGTAAGTGCACAAACATACATAAAATCAGGGGGCACGGTCACATTTAAGGCGTTTCGGGGGGGAAAGTGCGAAAATTGAAAAAAAGTGGGGGGTGACGTGCAAAAATCCCTATATGTAATTTGAAATATGTCTATAAATTACGAGGCAGGTGAATAAAATACGATACATACACAAAATATTATCTCCTTTCTTTTGTTTTCCTTAATCTCTATTTTTTTTGAATTATAAATAAATACCCTTATTTGAGTTGTGAAGTAATACTTAATTTAATAAAAAACATATAAAAATACAAAGAGTTATAATTAGACAAGTAGCTTATTTTATATATATATATATATATATATATATATATATATATATATATATATATATATATATATATATATATATATATATATCCCCTATAGTAAGTCCTAAATTTATAAATTATCTCTTTTATAATTCAATTTTCTTCTCCAATAATATATAAAAGAGAGCCATAAATAAATTATATATGTATATATATATATATTAACTATTTAGCATCACTATATTTTTAAGGAAAAAAATCGATGAAAATTCATGTAAAATTGGTGAAATAACAATTAAAATCGTTCAAAAAATGCCCGTGAAATCGTACAAAAATTGCCTGTGAAATCGGTAAATATATGTGAATCAATGAAATTGGGTGAAATCCGTGAAAAAAAAAGATAAAACAAGTGGTAGTGAAATCAGAATAAATCAGTAAAAATACAGATGTGAGATGAATGAAAATTCAAGTGTAATTGGTGGAAAAAACATGTGAAATCAGTTAAAAGCATGTGAATTAGGTGAAAATAAGTTAAACTGGCAAAAATGGATGAAATCAGTAAGATAACCCATGTGAAATTGGTGAACACTAGTGAAGTTGATGTAAAAACGGATAAAATCATTCAAAGTAGTGCCCGTGAAATCAGTAAATACATGAGAAATCGTTGAAAATTTGGGCAAAATTCGTGAAAAAATGGATGAAACCGGTGAATCGCTGAAATCGAGTGAAGTTGGTGAAAAACAAATAAAATCGGTAAAAATATGCATGTGAATTAAATGAAAATACGAGTGCAAATGGTCATGTGAGTTTAGTGAAAAAGCATGTGAAATATGTGAAAATAGGCTAAACTACTAAAAATGAGTAAATTCAGTAAAAAATAGTTGTACCGACAAAAACGGGGTGAAAACGGAAGAGAAATGGTTTAAACCAGAAAAAACAAAAGAAATTGTTGAAAAACGAGAAAACAATGAAAATATGCTATGACCAATATTTTTAAAAAAAGTTCGTATTCATCGATTTTTGACCGTTTCTCAGCGGTTCACAATGGATTTGTAAAGCACCGATTTTTTTGTGTTGTCCGGACCAATCGTTCCGGTCCGATTTTAATAACATTGATTATAACCTTGCAAAATGGATAAATCGGTCAAAAACGTGTAAAAATGAATGAAATCACCAAAGTTAGTTAATCTGGTGAAAATACGAATTAAATTAATGAATTAAATAGGTGAAAAATAGCTTAGATAAGTAAATAAATGCATTTTAAGTGACAGGTGAAATTTTAAAATTCACTTAAAAATGGATCCAAATTAATTTGATAAAAAATTAGGATTTCATTATTTTTGTTGTCAAACAATGCAAAAGATCTAAACTAGAGGTTTCTATTATATATTGTTCAATAAATTGAAATTCAATCATTAACATGTATTATTTTATGACATAATAAAATTAATTTTTACTCTTATTTATAAAATACAAGAATAGTTTTAACTTGGATTATATAATTAATGATCCTAAACCAAACAATAAAGAAAAAGAAAAATACAAGTAGCTCAATTAGCCTCGGATTCTAGCTATATAAGGAAGGGGAGATAGAAGCATTTCTCTGCATCTCACAACTGAATAGCTAATTAATTAATTAATTAATAGAATATTAATTAAGAATGGGGTTAACTGGAAAGTTGGTTGCTGCAATAGAGTTCAGGGCAGGAGGAGATGTGTTCCATCAACTCCTCACTCACAAACCACACCATGTTTCCACCATGACCCCTAAAAACATTCAGAGTTGTGATTTGCACGAGGGTGAATTTGGAAAAGTCGGTTCCAAACTCTTTTGGAGGTACACTCATGGTAAGTCCGTTTTACTATATTAACTCTTAATATGTAGCTCTGATATCAATTTAATTTTCTCATAATTATTATTCATGTGCATGCTATCTTAACCATAAATATTAGAAAGTACCCTTGTTGTTTTAAATTAATCTGCAGTCACTTGGTTTATAATTAGTATATATGAGATGATATCAATTTTGATATGGTTGGAAGTACAGAGGGTAAAGAGAAGACTGCAAAGGAATTGATTCAAGCCATAGACGAGGAGAAAAAGAGTATCGAGTTTAAGATGCTTGAAGGAGATTTGATGCAATTATATAAGGGTTTTCTTATCACCCTTCATATTGATACGAAAGATGGCATTGATTTGGTTACATGGACCTTAGAGTACGAGACGCTCCGCGATGATGTTGAACACCCAATTTCACTGCTGTCTTTCTTCATCGATATGACTAAAGATATCGAGAATCATCATCTTCAGAAGGCATGAATCGGTTAATTGTTGTGATAATGTTGTCAAAAGTGGTTCGGATAATAATTGTTGGTGCGTGTATGTGTGTGAATAAGTTGGCTCTAGCTTTGGCCAAGTGAAGTGATGATAAATAAGTTGAGCTAGACCTAGAGCTAGCAATGTTTGTGTGAGATTTGAATTACGTTTGTTGTTTTTATTTCTTCTCAATGTATGTTAATTTCTATTTGTGTGAAATTTAACTATTTTATAGTATTAAAAACTAGTATAATTATAAATTTTAAATAAGTATATATATAAAATAAAATTTGGGAGACAAATACTTGTTAGTTGTGTGGAGAAGTGCAGCGATAACTGAGAGGTAGGCTTTTGCATGACAGACCTATCTCATCTCTCGGGCCGACATAAATGAAAATTTGCGTTTTCAGATATTTTCAGTGATTGAACTTAACGAAAATAATTCCAACCCAATTTTGGCCTAGTAAAAATCTAAAAGTGTGGATCAAATTGGTTCCAAACAGGGCCTAGAATTCCTTAGTCCTCTTTTTTTCCCAAGTTCAGAGTTTTTCCGACTAAAACCATCTAATAATCATGACAATATAAAAAACTCAAAAGAATCAGTGCTAATTGTAAAAAGTGAAATCAACCTCTTATATCTTGCTATGGGCTTGTGGTTGTTCAATATATAGTCGTTTCTTTATTTTTTATTTTGTGGACACTTTTTTTCTTATAAATCAACAGTCAATAGAATCATGGGCGGATCTAGACCATATTTCTTTTTGATAAAAAAAAGAACTAACTTTAAGATAAAATAAAATAATATTTATTCAGATTAATCTACTTGAATTTCATTTAATCATAATAAACAACTTTGATCAATCAGTGTTTTGGAGGTTGAGGAATAGTGTTTTGGAGTTTTTGTGGGAGATGAGATGTGAGAAACTGTCTCCAAATTTGAAGAAGATTCCAATTTAAAATTTTGGGTGAGTAATACTCTAAAAGGGTGATCAAGAACCTTACCACTCATCCAACCAATTACTTTCTCAATTATAATTTCAGCAATTAATGGAGTATATCTATATATATAAATAATTTTTTTTCTTGAGGGATCATACCCCCTCCCAGTCCCTCTTATAGTCCGCCCCTGAATAGAACTAAAAACAAACTAAAAACAAACGGATGACAATTACAAATAAGAAAATCTTGGTTAAAAAAAAACACTAGAAAAAGGGAGATCCTTTAGAGGAATAACACAACTGACAAAGTTTTTAAACCATTTAACAACGTCATGAGCGTCTTATTTATCTTGTATATAAAAATAACTCAACAAATATATTTAATAATATATATATATATATATATATATATATATATATATATATATATAAAGTTCAATTTATGGAAGATGTATTATGAAGAAGACAATGGTCATCATTAGCCCGGTCATTTCTCCAGTTTAAGTTTAGGGCTCTTCCACTTAATTACTGTATGAATTAAATATTGAATAATCAATTACCAATAAGATTAAATAGAAGCGATTAAAGGAAATTCCGTGCTAGCGAGCGTGTGGTATCGATTACAACTTTTGACTAATAAAATATTGGTATCGACTCTCGAAATTAATGTAAGAGATTTTTACGCAATATATTTCTATTCTCTTATATTTCTTAGATATTAGAGAATAACAAAAATTACATTTTTAAATCATGTAATTAATGTTTCCTAGTTTGTATGTTAACTTTATTCTTTCAAATCTCGGCATTAATTACTCCAATTTTTCAACCCATGTTACATCGATTTTTTGTGAATTTTTTTAAGAAAAAAATGAAGATTAAAGGGCTGACCTGACCCAAACCCGATAAACACCCGACCCATTTTGACCCATCACCACAGACACGTTAATGATCCGACACCCAACCCATACCCGGCCCTACCCACCCATTTGCCACCCCTATGCAAAATATATCAAATGACTATAGTTACGGTCCTATCAACAATGTTCCTATCACGAACAAATATTGTGTTGCAGTCACACTTATTTAATTAGTATACTACTCCATCCATTCCATATTACATGTCGTTTAAGATTTTTTTACAAGGATTAAGGAATCAATTAATGCTTTAAACCTTAGGAAAATTAAAGTGTAGGTTGACAAAATTACCCTTGAGAAACAATTAAATATTTTGCTACTCCCCATAATCCATCTCTTTATTCCTATTTTTAATGAAGAAGGGTAAAAATGTCAAAAGAGCATTTAAGTTTATCTTGAATTCCTAAAGTGAAGTATTGTGGAATTTATTTTTCTCTCTAAAAATACATGTATTGTGGAATGGAGGGAATAGTAAAAGGTAGTACTTTCTCAATTGCATATTATTTATTTTGCTATTTCTTTGTTATTGTCTACCGGTCTATGTATCTAAAATGCGATTCATAGTTTAATAGACAAAAAAATTATTTCTACTATAATTTGATTAAATATCAGTATTAAAAACACTATAAATGTGGAAAAACTAGACTTGATAAGTTATTAAAAATATTAAAAAGTATAACTGGTTGTAGCTAATGAAACAGAAAATTTAGGACGGAAAATATTGTCTTTGTTCAAGAACAATAACATTTTTAAATCCACTAATAATCAGTGGCGGAGCTAGACAATTATTCTAGGGGGGGCGAAATATTTTTTTATAGCAATTTCCATAGCTTTTTAAAGTTATGATAGTATGAGAAATTTTTATTTAAGATAAATTAACACTATAATGTTATCCAACATAAGATAAAAAAAGATACTAGCAATTGCTTTATCCAACAAAAGATGAAAAAAATCTACCGGCAAGTTTGTTAAGAGTCTATTAAATATACGGTTCAAAATATTTAGGAATTAATAAAGTACCAAAAAAATTTATGTAACCTAAGATAGGTTATAATTGATATTTGATAATGAAATACAATAAATTATATAAAAATTTGATCAAGAAATACAATAAATTATATAAAAAGAGGAGAAATGTGCAACATAAAATTCGAACTGTGGACCTTTGAAAAAAACCCAACTTCCCCTAACCATCAGACCACAAGTCATGATTTGTTTTCCCAAGCAAATAATATATATATATATATATATATATATATTTTCCCTCAATTGTTCAATTGGTTGGTGGTGTTAAATTTTTTCTTCCTGCTTCGTTGACTGCCTTCTTTGTCTTCTTTCGTTTTTTTTTTTCAATTGGCTGCGCCTACGGTAATTTCTCTGCTGCTATTTTGTTCGTACCTGGGTTAATTGGTTAGTTGCTTAGTGGGATAATTGATTTTGCCCAGATTATCACTACCTGCTCAATTTCTTTTACAATTTCCTCAACCACCTCAAATTCACACCACGCTCAAGGTGTGGCCTGTCCGTCTTCCTTAATTTTCTTACTGGATGCCGCCGGTCCAGCAGCCTGCGTGTTGCTGTTGTTTGTCTTCGAGTACCAGAATTTTGCTACTGCCTTGCCGTTTTCAGCTTGGGAATGACTATCCTCACGTGCCCCTCAATTTTCTTCCAATTGTTGTAATTTTCCATTGCCATGTTCAATTTCATATTTCATTGTTGGGTAAGTGGGGGTGATTATTTAATTTAGGTGTCGGCTGCTTCTTGCTCTCCTTGTCTTCTCCTCCAATTGTAATTTTTGATTGTTGTGTTGATTTTGATAAATCACTTTGGGCTTAGCGGGGTCTGCACATATATTTTATTACTTCTTTGCTTTATTTCTCCTTGATTTGCATATATTAGATTAACAACTTTGTCAGATTATATGTGTTTGCCTTCTAATAATATCTTTTAGATCTAGGTACATGTACCTAAATTAGTTACTAATTCTAATAAGATTATTAATTGTAATTACATACGAGGGATGGGTTACTATATAGCCATTTAGTGATTTCTGCTTCTTATAGATGATAGATATATGGTTGAAATGTTAGAATTTATACAGTATATAGTTATTTCTGCTTCTTATAAATGAGATGACCATTTCGAATGTTAAGATTCCAGTGAGTTTTACTTTTTATAAATGATATATATTGTTATGGTCTCATGAGTCGGAATATTAGGATTTATACTTGGAGTTTTATACTCTAAATTGAATAAGAGAGTTATATGAGGGAAAAAAATTACAGTCATGGATTATTTCAAATCTCCAAAAGATATTCGTAATGAAAGGGATCATGCTCGCTATGCTGTTATGAGTGTTGAAAATAAAAATTATTTCCTTGCATCTAGGCGTCGTCCTCGCTGCTTTTTCTGCGTATTTCTCCAATCCCTGCTCCGTTGTTGACTTTGTTTGGTTCAAATTTTTCTTCTCCTTTGTTTGTACACAGTGCTTCTCTTCGAGAGGTTACGAATGTCATTTCGGTTATTGTTGGATCTGTTGATCATGTTCAAGCTTGTCCTCGAGCTCATTTGTTTCTCCGGATATTGTGCTCTCTTCTCAGTTTGTTTGCCATGATCTTGTGCATCTTGTAAGTGTTCATGATTACTCGTGTTAAGAAAAGCTTAGACTAATGTTATCTGTCTCAAATAATGGCCAATACAAATTGTGGTATTTTTTCATTGCTATATTATATAAACCATATTTACAAACTCCTAGCTCAGGAACATTTTTGCTATATATGAAAGAGTGATGCTCTGTTAAGCTTTTGATACTTTTGAGTGTGGAAATATCCCCAAATATAGAACTCATAATTATTAAAGTATTCTTCTTTTAGATTTGACTAAGCAAACTCTTTTTTAATATGGAGGGTGTTGCCCTGTCACTGTTGCATGCTTGGAGTCTCTAAGAGTTGTGTTCATTTTTTATTTTTTTTCTTATGCCTATAGGATCTGCTTCTAATCATGCAGAAGATAGATAATTTGAAGCTAAATTTTCCTATTTCATTATCATCAATTTCTTATGATAGGTCATTATCTATATTGACTCATTTTGTGTTTATGTAGCTGTCAATGCCGTGCTGTATTTGAAAGGGATCCAGCTTTCCAATTTCATACTGATCTTTTAAATCTGATCTGCTGTTAACTCATACGGCATGGTTTTTTCCTGGTGGATTGTTCCACTGCAATTTTTTTAATTTGGCTTATCAATTTGTTTCTTTAGTAAGTTGAACCAATTTTGTGAGTTTAAGTCCAAGAACAAGTTGTCTTCATTCATTGCTATGTACAAACAGATAGGCCATCAATTTATTATAACCATTTGTTTCTTCCCTACATGCATGATTCGTGCCATTTTGTTTGCTTTGTCAAATAGATATCATATTGTGTCACAAATGTTTACCAAATTGGGAGTTCTTATTTTTCAAAAGGTTGGAAATTGTCATGCTTTCATAGACTCTGATCTAAGGTTGCAGGTTTGCTTGTTTAGGAAATTATTAAGCAGTTTTCTTTTTAAATTAATATCATAAAATTGAATCTGGTGCTATTCAATCAAAACAATGAGAATACTTGTTATTTACCAATAATTCATTTCTGCAATTTCCTAAAGTAAAGGGCATCTGGTCTTTTCACGTCTCTTTTAATGACTATTGACAAATGCGGCAAAATTCATTATTTTTATGTTTGTTTGGTTTTGACTTATCTTGTAGAGGCCGTAGTAACTGGTAATAGCCAAAATGCAGGCAGAAATGCTAAGGCCCGTGCTAGATGCTACGAAATTAAATGACAAAGAGGCTTTGCTTGCTGCCAAACTTGTGCGATGTGCTCCAGTTATACCTTTTCATTAATTTGCTTTTTGCAAAATGTCGTATTGAATTTCGTCTGTTTTATTTGATTTAGCATCTATATTTGGGAATTAACTTACCAAGTTACCTGTTCTTACGTGTAAGGAAAAATTGCAGGTGAATATTTATGATGGCACCGGATCATTGGATGTAACCGTTTTTGGTCATCAGGTTGAAGAACTGCATCTTAATGCCATTAAGTGTCTGGAGCTTTATAATACGGTAAATATAACCATCTATTCAGTTTAGATCTATTTTTTTCCAGCATAGAGAACATATCCAAATGTTTGTTTATATTATTGCAGCCAGGGTGATACTGCTCCAATTGAAGAAATTAATTAAAGCCTCACAAATAGGCGCTTCCTCATGACGCTAAGGTAAAAAAATATTTTTGTCTGATGCTACGTTGTACATCTACATTTTCATGAAACTACAGTGAGGAGAAACTGAAGAAATGCATACTATGCCTTCAACGTCTGCATCTGCCAAGCCCAGTTATTCAGAAACTGTATCCTTCAACAAGCCGTCCGTCACTAGAAAGCTTTTCGCACATGGTGCATTATTCTTATTTACGTAGAAAATGCATCTATTCAACTGTATACAAAAGTCTACCAATTGCTGATTTTGAGCTACTTTTAATTGTGTTACACTTGGTGCATATATTCAACAGATGAAGGATCCGGCCCTGAAAAAACAGGATAGCACTTCCGCTTCTTCATGCGAATGAAAAAATGTTATCTTGTTATATTACAAGCAAGTACCTGGAATGTGTTTTTTGTTTCTTCATGTTAGGCAAAGATAACTCTGGCAATGTAATATACAAATCTGTATTAGTGTGTGCTACAATTTTTGGTTGGCATCTGTGCCAACAATGGGACGGTGTTTTGTTTCGTTAATTCTCTGATCATGCTCTTTAATCTAATTACTCGTTCTACTGCTTTAATGCATTTAATTTATGTTCTATAATTCAATATGAGATTGTTTTGTCCATTCCCAGAAATCTTAGAGTTGATATTTTTATTTATTACATTTTGTATCTATAATTTATACATGGTAGATTATACATGGTGGATAAAAATGTTTTATCCATATTTTTGCGTTAATTGTTAAAGTGATTATTTGAACAATAGGCAATGATCTAAATTTCACGTCCTGTGAATATCCTTGGACGATAGAATTTAAATATAAGTTATGTCCTGCATCCAAATTGATTATAATATTTGGCTTTTTAACCAAAATTTATAGGAGTCTGATTTGGTGAATCCAAAACCTCCTATTTTGCTTCATGTAATTCTCTCATTTGGATTAGATTGGATTGGAATTAGGGCTGTGAAAACGGTAAAACCGTACCAAACCGTACCGAATTTCGGTATCCTGGTTTGTTCGGCAAGTTCAGATTGTGTACAGTTTGCCAAATCGAAAATTTCGGTACGGTTCGGAAAATTACCGATTGGTGAGATTCGGTACAAAAAATACCGAAATCTTTTTACGTCTGAGTTCTGACAAGAAGTTCGTCAAAGGACATCTGAGATCTAAAATTCTTCCAGAAAAAATAAAAATAAAAATGAAATATTCAAATTTAGAACACTAAAGAGTTGAACCTTTCTATGAAACCATATCATATAACTAAGCTGAGAATTATGACGAAGTCAAAAGTTTAGGTGTACTAATTAAATAATTAGCAATGAGAAAAGCTATCAATCTACAACGATTTTCATTGAAGCAAATATAGTGAAGAAAAGACAAATAATTGACATAAATGCCCAAAGATTTCTGCTAATTTGCCATGGCAATATGAATAGTGTGCGGCAACGGCGGGAGACTTGGTTGAAAATTTAAACTGAAACGCTATAGCAGATAGTGACTTAGAGAGGAATAAATATTTTTCTAAATTGGCCTTTTAATAGTTGACAGAGAAGGGAAATAAGGAATAGAATTAAAAAAAAAATTCGATATACCAGTTCGCTTCGGTAAACCGGTCGGTATTATCGAAAATCGAAAGGTAACCTGGTTCGATAATTGGACGCATACTGTTTACCGAACCAAAATTTCAGTTCGGTAAACGATACATACCGAATTTTCGGTTCCGATTCGATACGACCGGTTTACCGAATCGTGCACAACCATAGATTGGATGTATTTGTCGAGTAATATTTTCTTTACAATCTGAATTTTGCTAAATTACTTATTTTCAAACCCTATTTAATTTTTTTTTTATTTCTTAACTGAGCAGGCTGAGTAGAGCCCATTTTTAAAAAATATTTTTATTTCTTCACATCTATGGCCCATACAAAATATTGCGACTACGATTGTGAGTTTATATCTCTTAACATGAGCAGGCTGAGTAGAGCCCAATTTTAAAAAATATTCTTACTTCTTCACATCAATGGCCCATAAAAAATATTACGACTACGATTGTGAGTTTATATCAGCAAATCCAAGCGGCCAAGCCCATGGTAATAAACCCAAAATAACAATTTAATCCTCAGATGCAGACACATGATAATTAGCACAAAATATTCAATAGCAAAACATACATACAAATTAATGCAAAATCTGGGCAATACATAAAATCTGGGCAACACCTCTGCGTGGAGCTTCATACCTAGTGTATATATATTATTATTATTATTATTATTATTATTATTATTATTATTATTATTATTATTATTATTATTATTATTATATATGGGCTGGCCCTATGGCCAGCCCACAAACAGGCCCTAAATGGGTCTGTTGCTCTTGCAACAGGCCCAAGATTGGGTATTTTAGATTAACCAGAGGCGGCCCAACTGCTAAGTTCAGGCTCTTGCCCAAAGTCAGAAAACTATTTAATTTTATTTCGAATTTTATTAAATTCAGAAAACTATTTAATCAAAATATTTTATTTTATTTTTAAATTATTTATTTTCTGAAGAAATCTTTTCAAATTATTATATTTTATTTTCCATAATTATGAATTATTTTATTTTATTTAATTAAGAATTATTGTACCGTCGAAATTATTATCGTTTCAAAAAGTATTATTTAATTATGGTCTATTCGGAAAATATTTTATTATTATTTAACCCTATTTTATTTTTTCAAAATTAATTAGAATTCTTATTCGGAAAATTATTTTATTTAACATTCTTCTTTCTCTTTTTTTTTTCTCAAAATTATTTAAGTAAAATATTTACTTTCAGAAAAATATTTTATCATTCATAAAAATGGGTTTATTATTTATTTTTCAGAAAATATTTATTTATGTTTAAAAATTTATCCAAAATTATTTAATTATTTTTCAGGAAATAATTAACACGAAATTTTATTTTCAATAGTTTATTTATTTTCAGAAAAATTATTATTATTTATTCTTTAAATTATTTATTTCAAGAAAATAATTATCACAATTTATTATAAATATTTTATTTAAAAGAATCCAATCTTTTTTTTTTGGTTATTTTAGAATGAATCTTCAAGAATATTTAATTTTAATATTTCCAATCTTTATTTTCAGAATTTAAATTTTAAATTTTATTGTTTTCAGTTTTATTATTTTTGGATTTATTTATTATATATTTAATTTCGAATTTCATTTTGAATTCTGAGTTTAGTAATTAAAGATACTTATAAATTCAAATCTTTTTTTTTTAAACGAATTTTAAATTATTTGCAATTTTAAATTTACTTTCAGAATATAATTTCAGAATTTTTATTATAAACTTTTTATTTCAGTTATTAATTATTTATGTTATATATATATATATATATATATTATTATTTTTTTTATATGGGCTGGCCCTATGGCCAGCCCACAAACAGGCCCTAAATGGGCCTGTTGTTTTCCGCAGGTAAAAAAAAGTATCCAAAATTATTTTAATTTATTTTTGAAATTATTTATTTCCAGAAAATATTAATCAATTTCTTCTGTGAATATTTAACCTCATCGACAATAACTAAACTAGCTAAACAAATTCAGTACATAAACTAGGGGTGGGATTGGGACGGGTTTTCGGGAATTCGGGTATTTCGGGACGGGATTTCGGGTTTCGGGATTTCAAATTTAAGTCCCGAAACCCGACCGATCAACCAAGGTCCCACGGATTTCGGGTACCCGATTTAATTTCGGGATTTCGGGACGGGTTCGGGAGTCCCGGTAATCTAAGTTGAGATCTAAATTCAATTACCTTATTGTGATACGTAGACTATATATTTGGATATTAATTAGAATAGTGACACACTAGCTAATTAAATTCAATTTTGACACATCTTGTATACGTTCAGTCTAAAACAAAATCATATTTCATAGTTCTGTTATAAATTTGCATGCAAGAAGAATTCTATCAGAAACACATTCATATTTGCGATTTACAGAACAATACCATCTCATTAATTAATATAATTGGCAGTGGCAGTACAATTACGAAAATTACAATAAGTTAAACTGGGGACCATATATTTTCATCAGCAAATTAAACAAAGAGAAATAATTTAATGACTAAAATCGACAGATCTCACACTTCCTTCTAATTTCCAATTGGTCCTTAGCAGCTGACTCCATCAATTTCAATTTGACAAAATCACTGCAATTTGTCACAGCAATTAATTATTTGCTTCCTTCATAATCTTATATTCAGAGCATCGACTTATTGTACATAGATATATCCTTCAAACATTTATTACTTCTCATCATAAAAAAAAACAACAAAATAGCATAACAAGGATTATTTTCAGCAATTAAGTAAAACTGTTATTTGGGACGGGTTTCCCGATCGGGACGGGGTCAAGTCCCGAAACCCGTCCCGGTTTTTCTTGACCGGGTTTCGGGATGTCCCGAACCCGAAAAAAACCCGTTTTCTTTCGTCCCAAATGGGACGGGACGGGTACCCGAAACCCGGTCCCATTTACCCAGCCCTAACATAAACTTCAAACTACGGCTCCACGACGGCCAAGCTCCGACGGCAGTTCGGACATGACTTTTATTCCCTAAACCATGCATCAATGCACTTCACGTGAAATCCGTGTCTGCATTGTGGCAGAACACGGATTTCATCGCCGGCGGCGAACTCGTCCAAACAAATTGAACAATCGGTGTTCGCCGCCGCAACGTCGCCGCTGCCGGTGCCGTAGATAATTATAGGAATGTGGACTACGTCCCTCCTCTCTGCTGTGTGGAAGAAATGTCGGATACAATCCTTGCTCGTTACAACAGCAAGGATTGCTATAACCATGAATATGAGGAGGATGTTGAGTTCTGCTGCATGGGAGTCCAAGAAGGTGGTTGTTATGTAAGTGATGGCGGAGGTTTGTGAGGTGGACATTATCGTTTCTTTTTTCTTTCTGGGGGGCAGAGGCTGTATCGGCTGTTTATGATGCACAAAATATTTTTCCTTATTTTAACCCAGTGCTAGCATAATTAGAGTTTTTTACTATCTTACAGCAAATAAGGGGGACACCCGACACATGTTTATTATCTAGATACATTAAACCAGTTGAGTCAAAACAATGTTCACATGTCCATCAAGGAGAAATATTAAGCATTTAAACATTCAATAGGTCTACGACACTACATGTAGCAACTATCAACATCAAGGAGTTTACATATGATTAAAAATGATGATATGATTCAACTAACATAAGAATTAGTTAATCACATGCAAAACACGTGCATTTTTCTAATTTAATCAACAAAAATTAGTTAATCACGTGCAAAATACGTGCACTTTTCTAATTTAATTAAAAAGAAATTAGTTAATCACGTGCAAGCAGCCGCACCTGGTCGCTGCTTTGTGCAGCGACCGGTGGTGGTTCGCCGGCACTGGAAATTGCAATAGTACTGCAGATTACATAAAGTTGAATTCATATGAAAATGCTACAAATATTGATGGGCTGAAACCGAACAGATTCCGGACAAATATGACAATCAATTTCTTCTGTGAATATTTAACCTCATCGACAATAACTAAACTATCTAAACAAATTCAGTACATAAACTTCAAACTACGGCTCCACGACGGCCAAGCTCCGACGGCAGTTCGGACATGACTGTTCTTCCCTAAACCATGCATCAATGCACTTCACGTGAAATCCGTGTCTGCATTGTGGCAGAACACGGATTTCATCGCCGGCGGCGAACTCGTCCAAACAAATTGAACAATCGGAGTTCGCCGCTGCAACGTCGCCGCTGCCGGTGCCGTAGATAATTATAGGAATGTGGACTACGTCCCTCCTCTCTGCTGTGTGGAAGAAATGTCGGATACAATCCTTGCTCGTTACAGCAGCAAGGATTGCTATAACCATGAATATGAGGAGGATGCTGAATTCTGCTGCATGGGAGTCCAAGAAGGTGGTTGTTATGTAAGTGATGGCGGAGGTTTGTGAGGTGGACATTATCGTTTCTTTTTTCTTTCTGGGGGGCAGAGGCTGTATCGGCTGTTTATGATGCATTAACTTTGATTAACTTTGATTATGAATTTGAAGCTAAAAAATATCTGAATACAATGAGAACACCTCTTGTGATGAATATAATTCATCATATATATGACTATTTTCAAGCATGCAAGTAGGTCTAGCCGTTTGAAGCTCCTCATGCGAGTACAACCCTATCATCGTCTTATTCTCCCCAAAACCTAAAGCCTTCGCCTTTTGCAAACATATCTATGGCGCATAATTTTTGTGGTTTTGTTGAATTTTCATCTTCATGCAGGTTTGAAAGCTACTATTAATATACCTTATTTTATTAGCATCAAATTGTTTTCTCAAAAGGATTTTGTGATGCAATAGTTGAGAACTCTCCTAAGAAACTAAAAGATCTTAAGGTATATTATCGGCTTAGGCCATTATGTTTCAATTCTCAGTTACTTAAAAATAAAATTCACAAGTGCCCTTTTATTTTAGCAGGAAGAATTTGGAGTTGGTACATCAAAGATGTAGATGTTGGTGTAACTTGTAATCATGCAGTTCTTTGGCGAACTAATTCAGACTGGAAGGAAGCGAGCCAGATTTTAACATTATATATAGGCTCTAGAGCTTGTATCTTGTCGTTTTAAGGTAATTTTTGTTTGTAAATTGTAGGGGTGGCAAATGGATCACCCGGATTGGATCTGGATCGGATCCTTGTGGATCGGATCTCAAATGGATCGGATCCATCATGGATCCATAATGATGGATCCTAAATGGATCCGATCCAAACCGGATCCGGGTGATAAAATTTTGGATCCACCATGGATCCGAATAGATCCATTGTGGATCCATGACGGATCCACGGTGGATCCGAATAGATCCATGACGGATTCACGATGGATCCGAATAGATCCATGACGGATCCACGGTGGATCCATCCGCGGATCCATCAAGGATCCACAGTGGATCCGTCATGTGGATCAAAGGGATCCCATGACATGTAATCAAACCAAATTCAGTCTAGAATTTTCAAAAAATTCAAATTTGCAACTCGGCTACTATTTAGTATTTTCAAAAATTCGAATTGCACTTTTGGTCCCTCTATTTTTGAAAATTGCAATTTTGACCTCAGATTTTTGAAGAACCTAGAATCACATTCCAGTCCAGAATTTAATAAATTCAAATTTCCAATCCGGACACTGATTTTCAGGAACAAAATATGCACTTTTGGTCCCTCAATTTTTGGATATTGCAATTTTGACCCTAGATTTTTGAAAAATCAAGAATTGCAATTCAGTCCAGTATTTTAAGAAAATTAAAAATTTCAATTTGGCCCCTGATTTCAGAAATTCAAATTTGCACTTTTGGTCCCTCAATTTTTGGAAATTACAATTTGACCCCATATTTTTTAAAAACCAAGTACTGCGTTTGAGTTCAGAATTCTCATAAAATTAAAAAAAATTCAATTTGGCCCCAGATTTTCAGAAATCCGAACTTACTCTTTTGGTCCCCCAATTTTCAGAAATTACAATTTGACCCTAAAATTTTGAAAAATCCAGAATTACGATTCAGTTCATTTTCGAAGATTAAAATTTTCATTTCGGCCCCTGATTTTCAAAAATTCAAAATTTCACTTTTGGTCCCTCAATTTTCAGAAATTACAATTTGACCCTAAACTTTTGAAAAATCTAGGATTACGATTCAGTGTATTTCTGAAGATTAAAATTTTCATTTCAGCCCCTAATTTTCAGAAATTCAAAATTTCACTTTTGGTCCCTTAATTTTCAAAAATTGTAATTTGACCCTATATTTTCAAAAATTCCCAATCATGCCTTATAATTTGCTCTATGAGTTAATTCTTGTTGTTGATATCGGGATAAAATCACATAAATTGATTTGGGGCAAAATTATAATTTTTGAAAATTGAGGGACTAAAAGTGCAAATTTGGATTTCTGAAATCAGGTGCCGAATTGAAAATTTTAATTTTCTTAAAATTATGGACTGAATTGCAATTCTTATTTTTTTGAAAATATAGGGTCAAATTGCAATTTTTGAAATTTAAGGGACCAAAAGTGAAATTTTGGATTTCTGAAATCAGGGGCCGAATTGAAATTTTCAATTTTTTTAAAATACTGGATTGAATTGCAATTCTTGATTTTTCAAAAATCTAGGGTCAAAATTGCAATTTTTGAAATTTAAGGGACCAAAAGTGCAAATTTGAATTCCTGAAATCAGGGGCCGAATTGAAATTTTCAATTTTCTTAAAATACTGGACTGAAATCTAATTCTTGATTTTTCAAAAATTTAGGGTCAAAATTGCAATATCCAAAAATTGAGGGACCAAAAGTGCAAATTTGGATTTCTGAAATCAAGGGCCGAATTGAAATTTTCAATTTTCTTAAAATACTTAACTGAATTGCAATTCTTGATTTTTCAAAAATCTAGGGTCAAAATTGCAATATCCAAAAATTGAGGGACCAAAAGTGCAAATTTGGATTTATGAAATCAGGGGCCGAATTGAAATTTTCAATTTTTTAAAAATACTGGACTGACTTGCAATTCTTGATTTTTCAAAAATTTAGGGTCAAAATTGCAATATCCAAAAATTGAGGGACCAAAAGTGCAAATTTTGTTCATGAAAATCAGTGTCCGGATTGGAAATTTGAATTTATTAAATTCTGGGTTTGTTAAAAATTTGGGGTTAAAATTGCAATATTAAAAAATAAGTATTAGAGAGAAAGGTTTTCACATTCCAAATTTCCAATAATAAATTTTTTTTTGGGATCAAATAATGGATCCAGTGGATTCTTTAGTGGATCCAATAGATCCATTAGTGGATCCATTGATGGATCCAGAGGATCCATTGATGAATCCATCACAATCCATTACTTGTATGTATTGATCCAATATGAATCCAGATTTTATGAGATCCGATCCAGATCCGATCCGAGTGAAAATTTAATGGATCTTTATGGATCGGATCATTTGGATTTGGATCGGATCTGGATTAGATCCATGGATCTGATCCATATTGCCACCCCTAGTAAATTGGATGTTGTGTAGGATTTTAGGATTTTACTCATATGCTCTATGATTGTTGCTTTTATGGCTTGTTTATGTTAATGCATGATCTTATCTTATATCATTTTTAGTGCCATAAGATATTAGGTTATACTATAAAGTCCAAAAGGAATATTATAACAAATTAAAGACAACCACTCTCAGATTACACTATTAGAATCTATAAGTAGTAGTTACACTTGGACATTGTATTTTATTATCCCAACATATCACTATTCAATTTGTTGTAACAACGACCTCATCTCCTCAAATATGAGAAAGCTTTGAATAATGTAACTTTTAAGGATTGATAGCAGAAATATTACATGGTAAAAGTTTGCACTTAGCTTAATGTGCTATGTTGCTCTTAACTCATGGCCCCCTCTTGAGAGGCATAAGTTGCTATTTTTCTTGGATATATGCAAACTTTTAGATCCGGACTTTAAATAAAAAAGGAAAAATCTTAGTTGAAAAGTTACTGTAGTGAATCGAATCTTTTTTCTTTTTCATGATATTAATGTGGATCTAAATGTACTTACACATGTGTGAAGCTTGATGGAATTTTATTTCTGCAAAATGTTTTATGTTATGTCTTGAGGTAATAGGCATAAACCTATCTTGTAAGATCTTCAGTAATCTTGATATAATTAGTATGTTACCGGGACAAATTAGTGTAAGCTTCTAGAAATTGTTCATGTAAGGCACATGTTTGCAGATGGTGAAACTTGGTTCAGTCTTCTGGGGCAAAAGCTGATGTAGCAGATGTAGTTCAGACCTCTCCTGATGCAGAATCTTTGTACCATCTTCCTCAGGAAGAAAGTAATAATTATCCAAAACATGGAAGTGATGGTCTACAAGAGTCAGGTATTGTAAAACATTTTCTCTTTTAGCCAGCCTAGCTTTTGACTGAGTTTTAACAATTGCTACTAGAGTTTACTTAAGTATAATCTGAAAAACCATAAAAGTCAGGTCCTTTGCGAAAAAGGATTTCACATCCTTAGTCAGTCAACTCCCACTAAGACCTCTATGAGATTTTGGAGTTGGATTGAGGAAATTGAGTAGTATTTACTTCCGTCACTTGCACGAGTCTTTTTTTCGTGTTGTCTGTTAATTTATATATAAAAATGTTAATTGCTGATTTAATTTACTTTCATTAATGCGACAATGGTAATTTTTTTTGTTTATTAGTTTTATGAAGTTTCAAGCTATAGATTTCATCAGAAGGATTCTTCCTAAGTACAACGTGTGCATCTCGTAAATTATCCCATGAACGCAACCTTTTAAAAAAAACCGAGTAAGGATTATAAAAGTGAAAACCTGGGTACAACCACAACGGATTTATAACATTTAGTGCAAAGATAAGCATGATTTATCTCCGCATCAACGCCTCCAGAACAATTGTTGCAGGCCATGTAGAAAAACTTTTGTGAAGGATCGGTGATTGCAACTTTAACCCTCACCAAGAATTTGTCCACCTGATGAAGTTACTTAAAAGTTCTTTTCTATAGAGAGAAACTATAAAAGGTGTCTACCACCGCAATTTCTTGATTTCCATGAGACCTGGGTCCCCCTGTCACGTGTGATGTTCCTCTCTTGCTCCGAATTAGATATTTTGGCCGATTTGTGATTAATTTTTCGTGGGTGAGGGAAGTAAACGTCGGCTGCTTTCTGTCTATTAAATTCATCTTGAATTGTTAATTCTTCTGTAATACTCTACAAAGAAAGCTGGTGCTCTACTGCTCAGCCGACTACTTTATATCACTACTCCTTGAGGTTCTACAAAGACGGATATAGTTATTACTGTTAATTTCCTTTCATTTTCTTAAGTTTTTGTATGGGTGAGTTTTTTTTTTCTCCTTGACAAACTTGGCTATCCATGGTATTTTGATTTCTTCAAATATTTTGTTCCTAATTTTACAGTTCCATGTATTTTGCTTCTAATTTGTTTCTAATATTTTCCTGCAACTCCTGGTTATTAATCACTTTTGCTGCTTATATGTAGTTTCTTTTTAATCCCACAATAGAAATTCGAATCTGTATGACAGTTAATAGGTTCTTTTGAGTGCCTCTTTTTGTATTTTACGTTACTCAAACTTAGCAGTGTCTACTCTGATACCCTTAGGATTTATTTATATTTACTCTAACTGCCTTTATAATCTACTCCAAACTAGCTTCGTTTGAATATAGTTGACTCCAGTCATTCTCAGGTTCAGGTTGACCTTAACGTATGTCAAAACGATGTACTTTACGCACATAAGCTGGAACTTCTCGATAGATATCAGATGCTAAGCGTAAAAGATAACAATGATTTCACCTCTTCTAGGAATTCTTTCATAATCAAGTAGGTACTTGATAATTCCTGAACATGTATTTAATAGTTATGTGAATACTCCTTGGGAAAGATATAATTATGAAAATTATTGGTCTTGGATGTGAACCTGGAATTTATTTAGCTTTTGAACATCATGTTAGTAAGTTTAATCAGGTCTTGAGTTGTATAAAAAACCTTGCGAGAATGATTTCTACCTTTATATGCTGATTTTCTAGGGAAGTTCGGGCAGGTAGTAGAAAGGGAAAGGGAATCCCGCAGTCACTTCGTGCATTTTGTCGTATTATGAGTTCCAACTCCTTGCAAGGTTTCGAGTGCATTTCTGTTTGACATAAAATATCAGTACTTTTGAATTTCTATTTATTTGATTATGTTGGTTGCTCTTATCGTCCAGAACTAAATGCCTTGGTGATAGAAGCTGCACAGAATGATGGCCGGCTTGCTCGACGTCCTTTGAAGAACAAGATCAGAGAGGTTGAAGCACATCAGCTTTTGCTCTCTGAAATATCTCAGTTTATTGAAGAATATAAGGCGTATATCAAGGTTACCGTTACCCATTTTAAGAGTAACTGCATTTGGACAATTTTGTGTTTTTCTTCTGTTTTTAACTTATGAAGAGCATGGTGGTACGAAGAAAAGCCCATGAAGGGGATATAATGAGGAAGAGTGCACTAATTTCACCCTAAAAAGTTGGGTTTAGATACAGAAATGATTGCTGTCGCTGAAACCTTGAGATGGAAATGTTTGTAAGTACATATAAATCATGACACATTTTGGAGCCAAAGGCGCCTTTTGACTTGGGGAGAAGCCTCCAGATCCACTTAATCATTTATTATTTGACCCTTTAAATTGTTGCATATATAGAGAATTCCATTCTCATTTATTCAGTTCTGGATTCCTATGCATTAGTGTGCACTAAGTTGTAAATTAAAGTATGAAGTGTTCATATGTAATGAGGGAAATATTAAGATTCTGAATGTAGTCATGTGAGTGATAATCTTACAATATCACTTCACCGGATGATTGAATGTTACTATATCTAACTTTGCGTATGACTTCCTATAAGTGATTCTATCTCCATTTCAATAACAGTTTAAAATTTTCTTAAGATCACATTCTTCATCAAGAATTATTATTAGCGGAATTCTGCACGATGTTTAGAGAGGTACCTCACTATATAATTATGTAGGATAACTCTCCTGATAGCAGCATTTGGTATATCATGGTGCTGTGTCCTCCTTTTTCACCTTTTTGGGTATGTATGGTAACATTCATGTAAGCTTTCTTATGTCTCTGATAATGCAGCTATTGGGACCAACTCCTCCCTATCTTTGTGAAAAGGGTGCTCTAAGGAGTCGATTAGCACAAGATCTTCTTGTTGGTGAGCTTTGGGTCCTGAAATCAGCTTCTACATGGCTGAAAAGTTATTGTTCAACCATAGGGAAGGGACTAATTGAGAGATATAATTTGTCAATTCTATGGAAGGGAAAAAACATTGAGGTTATAGTCCAGGTACTCTTTAATTTATTTGGTATAAACAATTTTGTTAGTTTATTTACATTGGCAATTGTCATCTTATACATGCACAGATGTACTATCTCGATTCCTTGAGATTCTTTTATTTGGTTATTCAAACTAAGAACTGTGTTTATTACATTAGAAACCGGAATATAGCTGAAGCAATGGATATTGTTTTTCTGTTGGCTCTTCTTTTCAGCTTTAGCTTTTGTAATTATTTTATCAGAGTTTGTAACATACAATAAGAATGTTATGATACAATTTTAACCTCGTATTCTCATGTTATTGCATCATTTTAATTTGTTGGTTTTCATTTCACCGAATAACAGACATAATAATCCATCTATAAAATACTTTGTATCACATTGCAATGTAAATTCTTATCATGTAACAGGTAAATATGAAAACATTCAGTCCAGCAAGAAAGGGTGTTTAGCTTAGTTAATAAAATCACGAGTTTCTGATGTGCGTATGGGTGAGTTTTTTTATTCTCCTTGACAAACTTGGCTATCCATGGTATTTTGATTTCTTCAAATATTTTGCTCCTAATTTTACAGTTCCATGTATTTTGCGTCTAATTTGTTTCTGAGTTGTGCAAGTCCTTTCTTTTCTTAGTTTGTTATTTCGATATTTCTAGCCTTTCGTAATTATATTTCATACTGCCTGCCCTTAACTCCGAATTAAGAAGTCTTATCTTAACAAGATATATACTTCCTCCAGCTGGTTGTTTCAGGTGGCTCTAATAACAAAACAATTTGTTGTGCTACACAACGCTTTGAAATGTGAGGTACGTGGAGAGATGATGTTGAAACTTTTTTATATTTTGTTTGCATAGATATTTTGTTGTGAGAGATGCAATATTTGGATTTTTTTTATATTTTGTTTGCATAGATATTTTGTTGTGAGAGATGCAAATATTTGGATGTTTTCTGCCTTTTTAGAAACTTCATCAAGGTGCTTGTGAACGGAACTCGAAGACTTTGCATCCACTATCCTCAGTGCCATAGACAAATACATACTAGAGCGCCAATTAATCGGATCATCAATACTATAGTATGCAAATTTTTTAATCGAAAATGGGTGAGCATTGTCTACGTTCATTGGAGTTATTCCACAATCGAACATGGCAAAAAAACCGCGCTATGCGCAGATCCCTATATATATATTTGTTAATTGTCAAAACACAAATATTAATGACACAATTTTTTATTTAATAAATAAATTGACTTCTTTAAATTGATATATATATGCACAATAACTTTAATTTGGGCTCATTATTATTTAACTATTTTGGGCCAGCTCAAAATGAACTATGACTGACAAATGGCCCAAATATACATAAAATTGAACAGGGCAGAAGCACCGCGCATAGCGCGGTGCAATCTAACTAGTATATATATATATATATATTAATCCAGAATTTTCTTGGGGGGGCGACCGCCCCCCGAGTCCCTCAATAGCTCCGCCACTGCTAATAATATTGTTTTGTAAACAAAAAAAACAAACACAAAAGTCGAATGTAAGATATTACACGTATCGCAAATTATCAAAAATAATTGAACAAATTATATGGAAAATATATTTTCACACTAAATTAATATAGCGTGAATCAGGACATACTTATCCAAAAAAAAAAAAGAAAAACGAAAATCAGGACATACTAGGTGTGAAAGTCTCAACTACCTAATCTTGGAGAAATTCTTATCTAGACCGGGTTTGGCCGAACCCAAACTAATTACATGACAAGTGTAATACACTTGCTTTGGGATTGGATGTAACTTCCAGGAAAGTGATCAATCACAAAGCAAGTGCAATACACTTGCTTGGTGGTTGGATGGGTTTGGCCAAGCCAGGTTTGGACAAGAATTTTCCCTAATCTTGAGTGAAATAAATAAATTCACCTGCATCACCTTGTGTGTTAATAATTAATGCATCTTCCATATATTTATATTAATTTTTTTTTCTTTCTATATTACCCTTAACATTTAAAGGTACTAAATAGTAAATATGTAGTTTTTAACTCCTCCAATTCTTCCATTACTTTCATTAATAAAATGTGTCTTTTGTTGAAAATAACAGTTAATAACTGTGATTCTTATAAAAAAATCGCAATTGTCACCTGTAATTTTTATTAATTATCAGACGATTAATTGATGAAGAATTAATAATCACCGAAAGAGGATCAATTAGCAACTGCGATTCTTTAATAAATCACAATAAAAGTCCATGTTCTTGAGTCTGAGACATTTAAAACTTTGAGATATAAAGTTTGATGGTAACACTAAAGAAGTGAGAAAAATTGATGACCATATTACCCCTGATAAGGACTTATTGTCAAGTGAAATTTCAGTCACCAAAGCAGTTTGTTTTTATCTTTTTTTGGTACAACCAAACAAGTTTCTTTATCACAAGTAACTACATATAATTGGAAAGGGGTCACGTGGATGGTATGGAATGAGATAAGAAAATCAAGAAAATGGTTAGAAACGTCTGAAGGGAAAGGATTTCTGATTGTCTGGCCATATTACTAATACTGGAAGGGGTAGAAGAGTCTTCTTAGGCCATCTCCAGTGGTTCAGGGCTAGCCCTGGGGCTGCCCCTCCGGGGCAGCCCCAGGGCTAGCCCTGAGCCCTGTCGTCGTCTCCAGTGGTTGGGGCTCCAGGGGGGAATTACTTCCATTTTTTTTCTTTGCCCACTCTCACCTATTATTATTATAGATATCTAATTTTTTAATATTAATATTAATAATAGTAATTATATTAATACTCGTAATTTAATTATTAATTATATTAAAATATTAATATTAAATAGAATATTTAATAAAAGTAACTTAAAATTAATATAGAAAATTAATACGCAAACAAATATTTTTATAACACGGAAGAAAATACAAGAAATGAAATACAACAAACAACAAAGGAAATACAAGAAACAACAACGGAAATACAAGAAATCAAAAATACGGGAAATACAAGAAAGGAAACACATAAAAATATTACATTTTACTGATTACCCCAGTCGGGACCTTCATTCGATGCATCTCCAAATAAGTTCGTTGGAAGACTTTTCCTTGCTATTTCTCTTCTTTTCTGAGTCCAATACGCCTTTGTAATTGGAGAGAATGATGAAGTGTCCATCGTCATAACCCGTTCCTCGAATAACTTTTCCGTGATTCCCACTCTCGTTGCTTCTTCTTCCCGTTGACGTTGAAGACACTCCGCATGCCTTCTCTCTCGTCCAGCCTCGAATTCAATTTGAGTTTGTCTGGACAACTCCATGGCTATCAATTTTTGGCTTTCAAAATCAGAAATATGCGAACTCGACGAAGCCTTCCCTTTTCCCTTCTTGGCTTTTTTATTACCAATAGGTCTTTCAGATCTTGAACTCGAGTGGGGAGTCTCGGGATTTTCTTCGTCGCCTAGTGGAGTTGTTTCCGATTCAAATTGAGTTTCTGGTGGGGTTGGAATATAGTAATCGGACGTTGGTTGAGATCGATTAACCGGAGGTGGTTGAGGCGTTCCAGCTGTTGACCTGAACATGATCCACTCTGATGCAACTTCCCATGTGTGTTGGAAGCACCAATTTTTCTTCATATCGGACTTGTACAAACGCAATGCCAGATCATGCTAAAAATTACAAAAAATAGTTAATATAACATATTAATAATTATTTAGCATATAATTAACTTAATATTTACCTCGTCCATTATTTGGCCTCCACTTCCCACTTCCCTTCTGGCTTTTTGAAGTGCTTCGTTCCATTTTTGCATGCTGTTGCAGATGTGTTTTTTCCATCTACTAGTGAGTGATTCTTTTGTTCTGCGTTCGTAATGAACTCCAGCACTTTCAAGAAGAACATACATTAAAAGGATGACTTTATCCCAGAAATTTCCCGCAGCCTGGTCTGCCCCGACGATGTTGTCCTCCGATATCTCGATGTAAGCCTTTGTCAAGGCTACATCTTCAGCGGGAGTCCACTTTTTAGTTGACATTGCCTAAAAATTTTTTGCTTTCTTTTTTAGTTAGAGAGAAAGATATTGAGAGGTGTGATTTCAGAAGTGAATACAACTCCCTTTAAATAGGAAAAGCTATAGGGTGTATTATGTAATTTTCTAAAAATTGAAGGGTTGAGATCTGATCGGTACAAAATAAAGAAGGGTTGAGATTGGTGCAGAAAAACAAGGGTTGAGATCTGATCGGTACAAAATAAAGAAGGGTTGAGATTGGTGCAGAAAAAGAAGGGTTGGGATTGGTGCAGAAAAAGAAGGGTTGAGATCTGATCGGTACAAAATAAAGAAGGGTTGAGATTGGTGCAGAAAAATAAGGGTTGAGATCTGATCGGTACAAAATAAAGAAGGGTTGAGATTAGTGCAGAAAAAGAAGGGTTGGGATTGGTGCAGAAAAAGAAGGGTTGAGATCTGATCGGTACAAAATAAAGAAGGGTTGAGATTGGTGCAGAAAAAGAAGGGTTGAGATCTGATCGGTACAAAATAAAGAAGGGTTGAGATTGGTGCAGAAAAAGAAGGGTTGAGATCTGATCGGTACAAAATAAAGAAGGGTTGAGATTTGATACATTTTGCCTATTTAATAATCCAATCTCACATTGTAGTGAACACATTCATTCTTAAATTATATCTGATACATAAAATGTTCACTCTACGAAAAATTTTCACTCTACAAAAAATATTCACTCTACATAAACGATTTACTTTCTCAAGATGAATCCATACGATGATTTTGGCGGTTATGGCAATTATGACGTATCATCTTCTTCCCGAAACCAATTTTGGGAAGATTATAACACCAGGGTTGGAGAAGAAGAAAATGAACGTGTTCGAGCACAAGAAGAAATTGATGATTTACTTTTCAGTGAAGATACAGAAATTGTGCCTGTTCATGGTGGTTCTGTTCCTGGTCGTAGAGTTTTAGACAGGAACCACCAAGCACGACACCTACAACTGATGAACGATTATTTCATCGAAAGACCGTTGTACTCTGATGAAACGTTCAGGCGCCGTTTCCGTATGAAGCGTCCTCTTTTCCTCCGTATCCTTGCGGATTGCGAGCGTGAAAATCCATATTTTCGTCAAAGATACGATGCCGCCAATCGAGCAGGGTTTTCACCAATTCTGAAGGCAACAATTGCCATGCGGACGTTGGCATACTCAACTCCCCACGATGCTCAAGATGAAAACTTTCGTGTTGCAGAGAGTACTACATGCGAAATTGTCCGCGAATTTTGTCAAACAATTTTGCGCGTATATAAACACGAGTACCTTCGTGCCCCAACCGCCGCCGATTTGGACCGTCTACTTAAGAAATCGGAACGACGTGGATTTCCGGGGATGATTGGCTCGATCGACTGTATGCATTGGACGTGGAAAAATTGCCCAACTGCATGGCAAGGAAGTTTTTCTGGAAGGTCGAAGAAACCTACGATTGTTCTTGAAGCTGTTGCATCACATGATACGTGGATATGGCACGCCTTTTTTGGCGTGCCGGGAGCATTGAACGACATTACAGTACTTGGTCGTTCACCTCTATTCGATAACCTCACTTCCGGTAACGTTCCCGCGGTTCAGTATGAAGTGAATGGAAATACTTATCACATGCCTTACTATCTTGCGGATGGTATATATCCGAAGTGGGGAACGCTAATACAGTCGGTGAGAAATCCGAGAACACATCAAGAACAAGTATTCTCGCGATATCAAGAATCGTTCCGCAAAGATGTTGAACGAGCGTTCGGAATTCTCCAAGCTCGGTTCTCAATCGTTAATCAACCTGGCAGGGGGTGGCATACGCAAGATCTTGGCAATATCATGTTAACTTGTATCGTACTCCACAACATGATTGTGGAGGATGAACGTGACGAATACAAGGACGATGACTCGGACGACGATGACTCGGACGTTAGCACGTCTCGTAGAGCACGCACTACAATTTATGACCATCGCGGAATAGAGTTTCAAAATGTTGCGCGGAGAAGACAAACGTTGGATAATTATATGCTGCGTCATGAAGCAATTCGTTCCAACATGACCAACCGTAGACTCCAAAAAGACTTAATAGAACATGTTTATGCAAAATACGGTTAAAAACGAGTGTTTAAATTGTAGTGCTCTTATCTATTTTAGTATGTATTTAAATTTTTAAATTAGATTAAGTATTAATCTAAATTTTATGCTTATGACGTGTTTATTTTGTATTTTTAACTAATTTGGTATTTTAAAAAAAATTATTTCTATGAGTGTTAAATTATTTTAAAAGAAGGGTTGAGATCTATATAATTAAAACAACACATTAATTAAAATAATACATTAATTACTATAACACATTTATTAAAATAAAACACTAATTAAAATACAACACATTAATTAAAATCACATTAATTACAATAACACATTAATTAAAATACAACACATTAATTAAAATTACATACACTTTAATTATACAAAATTATACAACACCAATTAATACACTTTAATTATACAAAATTATACAACACCAATTAATACACTTTAATTACATAAACACATTAATTACACATTAATTATACATTAATCCATACTTTAATTACATAAACACATAAACAATAATTAATTAATCCATACACTTTAATTAATTAATCCATACACTTTAATTACATATACATATACATTACATAATCCATACACATAAACAATAATCCATACACTTTAATTAATTAAAGAAAATCAAAAAAAAAAAAGAAAGAAAGACTAATCAGGTGCCGCCACTTGGCGGCACCTGTTTTAAAGAGGGGCGCGTGTAAACACGCGCCCCTCTTCTTCCTCACAGCCCCGACGCGCCAAGCGGGCTGGGCGCAGGGCTCCGCCGAGCCCTGCGCCCAGCCCGTTCCACCCCGACAACCACCCCGGCCCCGAGCCCTTGCCGTCTCCAGCGGTTCTCCGCAGCAACCCCGCCCCGGCCCCGACCCCGATAACCACCGCTGGAGATGGCCTTACAGAGGGAGACAAACTCTATTATTGCCAATGGGTGTCCATCCTTCCTTGGTGCATACAAACAATAGCAGACGAGAAATTCTTCATCACATAAACGAGATCAAGTAAATAAATTCAAATGATAGTTAGCAATTGCGATTCTTCCGGTGATTAATTAATTTTTTTTAATCAATTTTTTTAATAATTAATAAAAATTGCAGTTAGCAACTGCGATTTTTGATAATTCTTAATTCTTTTTATTTTACAGAATTTAAAAAATAATCAAAAATCGCAAGTGTCTACTACGATTTTCAATAAAAATCCTAGTTGCTAATTGTGATTTTTGATGAAAGGCACATTCACAAAAATAATTTGAAGTTGAAGATATTTTGAAAAATATTTTCGTGTGAAAGCCATTTTGAAAAAAAATCAATCTTCTTAAGTTTTAACTCCAACATAATTTTGATATATCAAGCAAAATGTCTTTATGACAGCCCCGTAAGTTGATTTTGTTTTGGTGGGTGAGGAATTTTGATTTGTTTTGATTTAATTTGCCTATATATTAGTAAAGTAAATAGGGCTGAAAGATTAGCAATATTGTCTTAACCAATCACCATCTAATTGAGTTTTCCCTTAACCAATTATAGGAGAATTAATGTTATCAAAATAGATTTTGGCAATAATTGATTATAGTAAAAATTAATTATATAATATTGTTTTTTTATAATAGTTTTTGAAAAAGTAATATTTTATGAGCTTTTTAAATAAGTTGATTTTTAGCTTCTTGAGACGCCAAAAATAATTATGATATTGGGGGCCAAACAAATACTGTAAAAATCACAATAAAGTTGTAGAAGTGCTCTCATATCTGAACCAAACTCACCCTAGTCAAATTTGGATTTGGAAATTTTGGGGCAACTCCTTGTGAATTTATTTGTACCTAGTTAAATGTTGGGCTTCATTTTTACCGACACGCAATAAGTTCGGGTTGTTGTGTTGTGCCCTTACCTACATCTAAGGGCGGATCCATAAATAATTGGCAGTGGGAGCTAAAGTAAATACGAAAAAAAATTCAATCAAACAATTAAACTTAAATTTATTCATGTTAAAATATATGAAGCGATATTGTTGGATAAGGATGAAGATGAAGAACACTGAAGACAATTAGTAAAGGGAGGTTTTGATATATTCCAAAACTTCAAAATCGGCTAAGTATGGAGCAACTCAGCTGATATCCCTTTGAAGAAATTTTGACCAAGTAATGAAGACATCATAAGAGTCAAATTTCAAGGTCCAAGACTTCTGATCTGCTGAAGGAAAGATATCAGACTGATGAAGATCAGCCGACTCAAATCAGATTTGTTCAAGTTTGAGTCAGCCTAGTTCGCCATCAGACTTGCACTTTCGTCAGCCAAGTGGAAAGGATCATAAAGTCTTCCCAACGGTAATAAATGCCCCTGGAAGTAATAAATGCTGAAGTACAAGGTTATTAAAGACAAATGATTGAAGAAATGCTTCGCATCAGCTGGGTGCATTTAATGCTGCCTGCAGAATAGTACTGTTGACAGTACGGACAGACTGCAAAAGAGCCGTTCGCGGATTTTAAGGACCGGTACTCGAGGAATTTGAATCTTGTCTCTCTTCAACGGACATCTTTCAAACCTCAAGTATAAATAGCTGAAAGAGACGAAGAGAAGAAGAACAACACACTTTCTGAGAGAATTTTCGAAGCAGAACTCTTTAAGTCTCAAGAACAGCTCCCTCGTCAGCTTAGTCATTTGTTGACGAAAAGCGAAGTTGAAGAACAAAGCTAAATACATCTTCTGAGTGATTTTGTAAAACTGAGAGTTGTGAGAAGTAGATATCCATCTTAGTGAGTGATATTACTTCAGAGAGTAGGATTTCTTTGTGATTTCTTACTGCGCACTTACGGCTTGTTCATTTGTTGTTAGGCGTAAGCAGAGTGTACTGGTTACTTTGTGTTTCTAGTATAACCCAAGATCTAAGTGACTTGGTGTTGGGATTCGATAAGAAAAACAGCCCTAGGCACAGCGGAATATAAAAATTTCTAGGGCCTCTTAAAGAATCTTGCCAGGATATTCTCTAGTTGTATATATATAAATATAATTAAACGACAGTATAAGTTTTCTCGTTTATACCTGTCTCCTTGCAAATCCTAGGCTAGCAATATGAGCTCTGAATTCTGACCCCGGTTGATCGACCCACACCTTTTGTAGCGCCCCACGTGTTGCGCCTCTACGAGTTGATACACCACAATATCACGAAAATTAATATACCTAATCGACTAGAACATAGGCTATATTAATATCTAGGTTTTAGGAACGATTTGGGAACAAAACGAAGACGAAAAAATTCTTCCACAGGGAAGAACTGGTTCGGCCGATCTGGTAGGGAGAGGGAGAGAGATTTTTGCTTTGCTCAATTTTTGCTTAAGGAGTTGTGTGAAAAATAACTAGAAGAAAGCTATTTATAGTTTTCTTTCTATCCTAGTCCTATTAGGACTAGGTCTTCTCTCTCCTACATGGGCCATGGCCTTCTTTAATTAGAAGACTAAGTCTTCTAATTAATTCATGGCCCATATTAATTAATCTTTCAGGGCTTTATTTAATCTTCCAATTAAATAGCCCAATTAATTAAATCATCTCCCAATTAATTAATTAAACTCCAAGTCTAATTAAATTAATTATTCCATTAATTAATTAAATCCTAATTAATTAATTTACTCATAAATTAAATTCCAATTTAATTTATAATCTTGATCCACTTCCAATTGGATCCATTTTCGTTCCATATGGGTCGACCCAGTCGACCTACCCATTTAATCGACCCAGTCGATTTTGACCCAGTCGACTGGTTCGTTCCTGTTTCCTTGCTTTCGCTACTTGTGTATTGTGTATGCCCCCGTAGGTTCACCACATAATTGGCCGTGGGTTGTAATTAAATATTATTTAATTACTTGAGCAATTAATGCTCTAAATTAATCGAACACTCTGTCGATTAATCATTCCAAAATTAGCACCCCTGTTAATTTGGGAATTCTCCCACACTCCACGGTCGATGTCCAGTCACAAGCCCATGGAGCCCAATCACTGGTGAATTAATTCAGTGAACCTTTTATCATTTACAATTTCCATATACGACACAATCTCTCCATCGATCAATCTCCCAGTCGAGACTTAAGGGTATGGTCTTTCATCGGATTCCCTTATCTTTTGTCTTGACCTTATGTTCTCTGATCTCGAAATAAATTCTCTCTGACTTGTTCTTTATGAGCTACTTACATAAAGTCGTCAGTTACCTTGGCCAAGGATTTCATCAGAATTAATTTCTCACAGAAATCCATAGGAGAATTTCTCGACCTATCAAGTCGAGTCAATGGATCCTTTGTTGATGATATGAATCTGCATACGAGTTCCTCTATACCCAACATGAGTCCACAGAGACTTTCTGGCGATCCCCAGTCAGTCGGAACTCATATCAAAGTATAGACGTTCTCGTACCAGATAAACCCTATCATCTCAAGTTGTTAGGGATCGTTCCTCGTATACTATTGTAAATTGGAATAACTTCAACCCCGATATGCGACTACCGCTTCCATGGTGAGTTATTTCCTAATTGGGGTATTCAGTGCGCTTGCCATCCCAGCAAGCCACCCACTTGTGTGTATCGACTATCCCAGTCACGCTCGTGGACCCCAGCGTCCTCCAGTTCATCGGAGTATACACAATAGTGAGAGTCTAACCGAATCCAACGATGTCCTATCTCGATTGGATTCTACGACTCTTGAATATATTCTAGATCACGGCCTTAGAGATCAGTCCACGGGTTGTCCCATAGCCCTGTGATCTAAGGACTTCTATACTTATGCGTAGACAAATATTACATAAGATAAAGTTGACCATTTAATAAAAGTGCATTTATTAATCTAAATTGAATAGTTCCTCATTAATTACAATTAATGCTAGCCATACAGCTGGCTTGCAGGACACTATTTCTATCAATCTCCCACTTGTCCAAAAGTCAGTCTTTTATGTTCTTGAGTCCCATCTTATGCAGATGTTTCTCAAATGCCTTTTGAGGCAGAGGCTTCGTTAGTGGGTCCGCCGTATTATCTTCTGAGTCGACACGTTCCATCTTAATGTCTCCTCTACCAATGATATCTCTTATCACATGGTATCGTCTTTGTACGTGCTTGGATTTCTGATGAGATCTCGGCTCCTTTGCTTGCGCTATTGCCCCATTGTTATCGCAGAAGATAGTAACGGGCTCAGCAATGCTAGGTATCACATCCAATTCCTGGATGAAGTTCCTCATCCAAACACCTTCCTTTGCTGCGTCACTCGCGGCAATGTATTCTGCTTCAGTGGTTGAATCCGCGGTTGTTTCCTGCTTGGAGCTCTTCCAGCTAACCGCACCACCATTGAGGCAGAAAACATATCCTGATGTCGACTTGAAGTCGTCTACATCACATTGGAAGCTCGAGTCTGTATAGCCTTCCAATTTCAATTCTCCTCCACCGTATACCAAGAACAATTCCTTAGTCCTTCTCAGGTACTTCAGAATTGCCTTTACGGCTATCCAGTGCTGCTCACCTGGATCAGACTGGTAGCGACTTGTAACGCTTAGAGCGTACGCTACGTCTGGTCTCGTACACAGCATACCATACATTATGCTTCCTATCGCGGATGCATACGGTACTCGAGACATATTGCTTCTCTCCTCTGGCGTCTTTGGGGCCATAGACTTGGAGAGTGCAATTCCATGTCTCATTGGAAGCAATCCTCTCTTGGATTCTTCCATACTAAATCTTTTCAAGATTTTGTCTATGTACTGGGATTGGGAGAGGCCCAGCAGTCCTTTTGATCTATCTCGGTAGATCCTTATACCTAGTACAAAGGATGCTTCTCCCATATCCTTCATTGAGAATTGTGTAGACAACCATGCTTTAGTTTCAGACAATGCTTTTACATTGTTTCCAATGAGAAGAATGTCGTCAACGTAAAGCACCAAAAATTCAACTGTACTCCCACTGATCTTCTTGTACACGCAAGGTTCGAACATGTTCTTGATGAATCCAAAAGTTTGGATTGTCTCATCAAAACGAATGTTCCAACTTCGGGAAGCTTGCTTCAGTCCATAAATGGACCTCTGGAGTTTGCACACCTTGTGTTCATCTCCTTTGGATGCATATCCTTTTGGTTGCTCCATGTAGATCTCCTTATCAATGTCTCCATTGAGAAAAGCAGTCTTTACATCCATCTGCCATATCTCGTAGTTATACCACGCAGCTATGGCCAGCAAGATCCGAATGGATTTGGGCATTGCGACTGGCGAGAAGGTCTCCTCAAAGTCGATACCTGGTCTTTGAGTGTATCCTTTTGCCACTAGTCGCGCCTTGTAGGTAATCACCTCTCCGTTCACTCCAAGCTTTCGCTTATAGATCCACTTGCAACCCACGGGAGCCACTCCCACTGGTGGATCTACCAAGGCCCAGACCTTGTTTGAGTGCATGGAGTCCAGTTCGGATTCCATGGCTTCGCGCCACTTTCCCGAGTCTATGTCTAGCATAGCCTCTTCGTAAGTCCTTGGGTCGGTTAGAGACTGTCCAGTCTCATGCAGCAGACCGTAGTACCTATCGGGTTCTCTACGTTGTCTTTCTGACCTACGAAGTATCGGTGTACTTTCTGGTGCACTTTCATGCTCCTGTTCTCCCACTGCCTGTGGTGACGGGTCAGCTTGATCGACCTCTAAGGTCTTTTCAGCTTCAGTGACCTCATCTAGTTCTACGTTATTTTCCTTCTTGCCAACCAAGAAATCCTTCTCCAAGAAGTGAGCGTTCCTCGAGACAAACGTTGTTTGTCTTGTAGGATCGTAGAACTCGTATCCTATTGAGTTTTCTGGATACCCCACGAATTTGCACAAAGTGGATTTAGTTTCCAATTTATCTCCCACTAGCTTTTTAACGTAAGCGGGAGATCCCCATATGCGCATGAATGCGTATGAGGGTGCCTTGCCAAACCATAGTTCGTATGGTGTCTTTTCTACGGATTTCGAAGGTACCATATTCAGTATCTTCGTTGCCGTGAGGAGGGCATGTCCCCAAAATGAAAGAGGAAGGTCAGTGGCACTCATCATGGATCGAACCATGTCCATCAAGGTTCGATTCCTTCTCTCTGCTACTCCATTTAATTGGGGTGTTGCAGGAGGAGTCCACTGCGATAATATTCCATGCTCTACAAGATAATTCAGAAATTCGTTACTAAGAAATTCTCCACCTCGGTCAGAACGAAGAGCCTTTATCGTATGACCAAGTTGATTCTCTACTTCCATCTTGAATTCTTTGAATCGCTCAAAGGCTTCAGACTTGTGTTTCAACAGGAACACATATCCATAACGACTAAAGTCGTCAGTGAAAGTGATGAAGTAGTCATAGCCACCTCGGGCGCTTTTTCTTAGTGGTCCACATACGTCAGTATGTATTAAGTCCAATGTTTGCTTGGCTCGCTCAGGGTTTCCCTTAAATGGCAACTTAGCCATTTTACCCTTTAAACATGGTTCACATGTTGGCATTTCATCAATGCGATTGATTTCAATCGCGCCAGATGATGCTAACTTTTGAATCCTTGACTTAGATATATGTCCAAGTCTAGCGTGCCATAATTGGGCAGATATTTCATTATCTTGTTTCCTTTTGTTTTGTTGCACATGCATCACTAACTTAGGTGGTTCAATGGTATATAGTCCATCTTTCAATGTACCAGTGAAAAACATATTATCATTCATGAATAACGAAAAGGAACCTTTATTAATAGTAAAACTAAAACCTTCATTATCCAAAACAGGAATTGAAATAATGTTTTTCACCAAACCAGGTACATAAAGAACGTTCCTAAGGACTAATTTATTACCACCTAAATCTAACTCCACTTCGCCTATGGCCTCGGCAGCAGCTCTAGCTCCATTGCCAAATCTCAGGATCCAATCCCCTGGCCTAAGTGGCCTTGTTGCTCCCATCACCTGTAAATCATTACAAAGATGAGAACCACAAGCAGTGTCTAGCACCCATGATGCACAGTTAATTGATAAATTAACTTCAACAAGGAATATACCTTTCGAGCTCTCCAAGAACTCTTTGCAGTTCCTCTTCCAGTGTCCAGGTTTCTTGCAGTAGAAACATTTCTGTTCACCAGACGAAGCTTTACGCTTCTTTCCCTTCCCTATGGGCCCAGATGGTGCTTTGCCTTTGCTTGAAGAAGCATTTCCCTTCCCCTTCCCTTTCTTTGTCCTTTTGGACTTGGATTGGGTTGAGGTAGCAACCATCACTGGCTTATCTCTTTTCATGGAAGCCTCGACAGTGGCGAGCATATTAGCCAACTCGTGAAGTTCAACATTCATCTTGTGCATGTTGTAGTTCACTACGAATTGCTCGAATGATCTAGGCAATGACTGGAGGATTATATCCTGGCAGTAGGTCTTGTCCATCTTTACGTCAAGATGACTAAGCTTTTCAATGAGCCCAATCATTTTGATGCAGTGAGATCGAACATCAGCACCTTCAGCCATCCTCGTTTGTTGCAAAGCCTTAGCAGTTTCATACCGCTCATATCTACTTTGCACCCCAAATAAACCATTCAGGTGCGTGTAGATTTCAAAAGAAGACTTCATATGCTCGTGCTGCTTTTGAAGCTCATTCGACATGGATGCCAACATGAGACAACGTGACTGCAAGTCATCGTCAAGCCATAAATCAACGGCTTCTTTCTCAGTGTCGTCGGCATCCTTAGCAAGTTCGGGAGGGGGCCCATCAAGGACAAAACCTCGCTTTTCAGAAGCGAGAATGATCTTAAGGTTCCTGACCCAGTCATGGAAGTTTGGTCCAGTCAATTTGTTATGTTCAAGTATGATGGAAATCGGATTCTTAGACATTATATCTACAAAACGACGATAGAAGAAATAAATACGCGAAAGATTAATTTAAAATGCACAATTCACAAACATGGATTTCATTTGCAAATTACTCCCACTATTTTAATCAAAATCTTATGCCCCCACATAAGTTTCGGGAATTTAAAATATCCTAGCGGGCTTAAGGCCCAAATGCAATCTCCTAGTACCCACGACTCGTTGGCCATACTATTTGATCCACTTGGTGGTCGACTATGTCAACGGTTAACCTTCGCAGCTAACCCTTAAGTTCATTTAGCCTCGTTTTTCGATATGGACCCACGACTCGTGAGACATCCATACTTACTAGCGTTAAATCATGTCCAATACTCGTGAAGAGAAATAGTTCAATCCTAGACGCCCCACGACTCGTGAGACAGCGCCTAAAACCTTGCTATCCCCTCCCTTGGCACTAAACTCGTGCATCGAGGTAATAGACATATTATCTTCCTATAGCTCGACCCACGACTCGTGAGACATCGAGATATATTCGTACAATATGCCCAAGACCTAGTAATTGGATAGGCTCGGACCATAGATACTATTCATATGCGCCCGTTATTCGATTTAATATTCTAATTGAATTTTAAGTTCAATTGGAGGTTTCTAAGTGTGCGAGGTCTCATCAGATTATGCTTATCTTGTTTACGTTTTCTATCCTAAGCATGCATCTCATACATCAAAGAATAATTTGCGAAAAAGTAAACATTCATCACCTAGCAAGATATGATTGGTCGATTGCCCATCCTATGCGATCCATCACGAGCCACGTGATGAATCAATTGGTCAGTCTAGGGTGAAAATTAAATGTCCTAACTATTACAATTTTTAAACCCATACATCATGGGCCTTCTTGTAATATCCAGCTTGATTGGGCCTCCATGTAATGAATTGGGCCTCCATGTCCTCCAAGGTAAATGGGCCTCCATGTGGATCTCCAAGTCTTCATGAGGTCTTCTCGGCTCCAAGCCTAATCTAAGCCTAGCTTACATAATTTAAATGGTCCTATTCTATTACATTTGTTTGCGCAAGCAAGGGCACCAATCAGGCCCATTTAATTACAACCCAAAAATAAATAAACCAAAAACAACACAGGGCTTAAAGGGCAAAATCGACCAATCCACATATTCACTCAAGAACATGCATAAATTCACATAAGGGCAATAATGTAAATTTACCGGCTTCATTAATTTTAATTCGCAAAAATTCACCCAAGTTAATTAATTTTGAATTAACAATTAACCTCTAAGATTAATTAGCTCTTACTTGAGCTCTAAGTAATCTACAATTCTTATCTTGATTAAATTGGTTAATTAAGGTAATCTAAATCTCTAAGATTCTTACCTTATCCAAAACTCTAAGTTTCCCAAAATTTCAAATCTCCAAGATTTTCAAGATAATCCTATTTTGACTAGATTAGTTAATTAAGGTAGTGTTTAAGTCTAACAAAATAACTACCTTATCCAAAAACTCTAAGTTTCCTAATCTTCCAAAATTCTCCAAGATTTTCAGGACTTTCAAAATAGGCAGAATTAGAGTCCAACCCAAAAACGACTAGTCGAGACCAATCAGGACTGCCACGTAGGACAGCCCACGCGCGACCACCAAGGCGGCGCGTGAGCTGCCTGTGGCAGCAGCCGCTGCACGCGGCTGCGTGCGGCAGCGAGCAGCCGCGCACAGCAGCGCGTAAACAGCAGGCCGAAGGCTGCTGCTGCGCGCAGCGTGTGCGGCCAGCGTGCTGCCAGCACGCTGCCGTTGGCAGCGGCTTGCGGTGGCCGCCCAGCCGCGGTGCGCTGCCGCGCACCGCCGCGTGCCACCGCGAGTCGGATCTAATAAAATTTTTTTTTTTTGTTTCTTCGATTACTTATGATTTAATTAAACAAAAAACCAGTCAATTAAATCCCAATCCAAAATTAAAAACAACATGATAAAATTTTCGAATCCAAAATTAAACATTAACTCCAAGTTAATTAAACATACGTCCTATAACATGCAAAGTTAAAGAACTAGCCACATAAATCAAACATATGATTTAATAAACACAGAATTCGCAAATTCATATATATACAAAGCCTAGAGTTGGCTCTGATACCACTGTTGGGATTCGATAAGAAAAACAGTCCTAGGCACAGCGGAATATAAAAATTTCTAGGGCCTCTTAAAGAATCTTGCCAGGATATTCTCTAGTTGTATATATATAAATATAATTAAACGACAGTATAAGTTTTCTCGTTTATACCTGTCTCCTTGCAAATCCTAGGCTAGCAATATGAGCTCTGAATTCTGACCCCGGTTGATCGACCCACACCTTTTGTAGCGCCCCACGTGTTGCGCCTCTACGAGTTGATACACCACAATATCACGAAAATTAATATACCTAATCGACTAGAACATAGGCTATATTAATATCTAGGTTTTAGGAACGATTTGGGAACAAAACGAAGACGAAAAAATTCTTCCACAGGGAAGAACTGGTTCGGCCGATCTGGTAGGGAGAGGGAGAGAGATTTTTGCTTTGCTCAATTTTTGCTTAAGGAGTTGTGTGAAAAATAACTAGAAGAAAGCTATTTATAGTTTTCTTTCTATCCTAGTCCTATTAGGACTAGGTCTTCTCTCTCCTACATGGGCCATGGCCTTCTTTAATTAGAAGACTAAGTCTTCTAATTAATTCATGGCCCATATTAATTAATCTTTCAGGGCTTTATTTAATCTTCCAATTAAATAGCCCAATTAATTAAATCATCTCCCAATTAATTAATTAAACTCCAAGTCTAATTAAATTAATTATTCCATTAATTCATTAAATCCTAATTAATTAATTTACTCATAAATTAAATTCCAATTTAATTTATAATCTTGATCCACTTCCAATTGGATCCATTTTCGTTCCATATGGGTCGACCCAGTCGACCCACCCATTTAATCGACCCAGTCGATTTTGACCCAGTCGACTGGTTCGTTCATGTTTCCTTGCTTTCGCTACTTGTGTATTGTGTATGCCCCCGTAGGTTCACCACATAATTGGCCGTGGGTTGTAATTAAATATTATTTAATTACTTGAGCAATTAATGCTCTAAATCAATCGAACACTCTGTCGATTAATCATTCCAAAATTAGCACCCCTGTTAATTTGGGAATTCTCCCACACTCCACGGTCGATGTCCAGTCACAAGCCCATGGAGCCCAATCACTGGTGAATTAATTCAGTGAACCTTTTATCATTTACAATTTCCATATACGACACAATCTCTCCATCGATCAATCTCCCAGTCGAGACTTAAGGGTATGGTCTTTCATCGGATTCCCTTATCTTTTGTCTTGACCTTATGTTCTCTGATCTCGAAATAAATTCTCTCTGACTTGTTCTTTATGAGCTACTTACATAAAGTCGTCAGTTACCTTGGCCAAGGATTTCATCAGAATTAATTTCTCACAGAAATCCATAGGAGAATTTCTCGACCTATCAAGTCGAGTCAATGGATCCTTTGTTGATGATATGAATCTGCATACGAGTTCCTCTATACCCAACATGAGTCCACAGAGACTTTCTGGCGATCCCCAGTCAGTCGGAACTCATATCAAAGTATAGACGTTCTCGTACCAGATAAACCCTATCATCTCAAGTTGTTAGGGATCGTTCCTCGTATACTATTGTAAATTGGAATAACTTCAACCCCGATATGCGACTACCGCTTCCATGGTGAGTTATTTCCTAATTGGGGTATTCAGTGCGCTTGCCATCCCAGCAAGCCACCCACTTGTGTGTATCGACTATCCCAGTCACGCTCGTGGACCCCAGCGTCCTCCAGTTCATCGGAGTATACACAATAGTGAGAGTCTAACCGAATCCAACGATGTCCTATCTCGATTGGATTCTACGACTCTTGAATATATTCTAGATCACGGCCTTAGAGATCAGTCCACGGGTTGTCCCATAGCCCTGTGATCTAAGGACTTCTATACTTATGCGTAGACAAATATTACATAAGATAAAGTTGACCATTTAATAAAAGTGCATTTATTAATCTAAATTGAATAGTTCCTCATTAATTACAATTAATGCTAGCCATACAGCTGGCTTGCAGGACACTATTTCTATCACTTGGAAGTAGGGGTGAACGCGATCGGGTTTTAGCGGGTGACAACGAAAAAATCAACCCGACCCGACACATGCGGGTTGCCAAAATTTCAAACCGCACCCATATTTTTAAGTTCATAAACCGCGCGGTTCGGGTGAGGCGGGTGTGGGCGGGTGACGGGCGGGTTGGCGGGTTGAACCATTGAATATAGTATATTCAACTAACTTATACTACATAAAATTCAATCTTACTAGGAAGAATAAAAATAAAATAAGATTGCGCAAACTCATGGTTAACGGCCCATTTTGCAACTATAATTCCTAGCTACACAATTCTCCAATCCGTTTTGTTCAACAAAATTAATCATTGGTACGAAGGTACGAGCTTGAAGTGTCCATAAGCTTGAAGCATATAGGGGGTGATTTTTATGGGTAGGATCAATTCCTACAATTGTTTTATAAGACGAAGAAACTACATACATACAGTGTAAAAATTAATAAGTTAATTGATGCATAAGTTACAGTACTTTTTTTATAGAAATAAAAATAAAATTTAAATATATTTTAAACTCAAATATTCTCCAAACTCTTTTTGTGTACTGCAAAAAAAAAGGGATCTACAGTTAACAAGAGCACGTAAAATAAGGTAGGTGTGGCAAGATATTTAAACTAAACATCCAGCAAACGGAATTGGGTACTTGGTTAATAGCTATGAATAACTTAAACTTAGATGTTCCTCTTTCCTCTTTCCTCTTGCTCGCTCAAATTTCCTACCCTTGGCTCGCACATATGGCTTGGTGTGACTTATGAGTGATGAAAATTGAGAACAAATTTTGAATCTTAATTTTTGAGGAGAGCCGCATTGGAGAATAAAACTGGAGAGTGGAACATGCATGAAGCTTAGAGATGGAAAATCCTAATTATTTCTCAATATTTTGTTTGGTAAGTGGTGTTGGGTAGAGAAAACATATAATATTTGGATGGGTCGGGTTAGAGGCGGTTTTTAACCATTAAAACCGCAACCCGACCTTTCGGGTGGTCACAATTTCAACCCGTTACTAGTTTTATAAAAATAAAAACCATCGGGTTCGGGTTGGGTCAGGTCGGGTTGAGCGGGTCGGGCGGGTTAATGAACACCCCTACTTGGAAGAGTGGACTAAAGGATTTAAATCCATATAACCACTATAAAAATCCTTGTGTTTTACTTGCATTTTTACTTGCATATTTCAAGACTGCATAAAACACGTTAGTTAACTGTTTGAAAAAGATTTAAAAGGAGTTTATAAAACTGGGGAAACATTTTTCAAACTACTGAGGATACTTGTGAAAAACACTTTGAAAATCCGCTGCAAGTACTCTAAGTATTAAAACTGATTTTGACAAAATCAGCTAAGTAATTATCAGACGAGTGATCATCAAACCTGTTCAAAGATTTGTTCGCGAACAGACTTGTAACTTATTACTCTGATCAGCTTAGTCTGCTCACAGTTAGAGAAAAGTTTTAAAGTTAAAATTGGAAGAAAATTTTTAAAGAGGTTTATTCACCCCCTCCCCCTCTAAACCTCATCTGACCACTTGGGACCAACAGATACAAAACAGAGGATATGGAGTTTGGCAAAAAATGACCCCTATAAATTACTTTAGTAACATATGATACCCTGTTATAACGAGAAAATAGTATTATAAAGAAAATAAAAGATTGTATTCTTTTTAAAATTATTGACAATTTTTTATTCAAGTAAGTACATTGAATAAAAAAAAATCGATCTAAAAAACAATGATAGTTCATATTGTTTTTATTATTACTATTAAGAAGAAATTTAAAAAAGCACATCATATCGAAATTTTATCAAGAAGAAAAATTACTAAAAAAACATAAAATATTGAAATAGTATTGCGAAAGAATTTTTTTTACATAACACATTAAAAATATTATTAAGAAATTATAAAAATATTAAAAATAATATTGAGACGGACAAAATATTAAAATAACACAAAAATATGTCCATCGTGGGTTTGAACTACAAGTCTCATGCAGTTACTTTAACATTATCACCAATTGATCAATACATTTTTATACAAGAACTTAATCACTACAACTATATAATCCAAAAAATATGAAGGGGGGGGGGGGGGAGGTGTTCTATAGCCGCTCTTGCCCAGCTCTAGATCCGCCCTTGCCTACATCTCATAGTTGGATCTTAATTTTGTCTCACCTTACAATCGTCCAAGTATTCATGCATGGTCATATTACACCAAAATCTGGATAAATATCGCGGAATTTTTTTTTTCTCAATTAAATTCTCCTAAGATCTTTCAATTGAAACAATCATTATACGCCCCTCAGGTAGTAAAAGCCATGTAAGTACACGAAATTAAAATGAAATTCTCTTAAATATTATTATGTTAAAAAAATAAAAAATAATTGAATCGTATCTTACCTATGAAAGAATAAAAAATACTTACGACTTAGTTAGGTACGTAATTTTACTTTGGCTAGAATAACAAAATACAAAGAATATTCATTAGTTCTGAAAAAAAAAATTCAATAATATGAAGACCTGCATAATCTCGAATTTTATGGAATTATTTTCTTGAAAAACATGTGAAATCGGTGGGGAAAGGGTGAAATAGATAAAAATTTGTGAAATCGATATCCATGAATCATTGAAATTCGGGTGAAATTGATGAAAAAATGGGTGAAACCCGTAAAAAAGTGCCCCTGAAATCGATAAATAAATGCGAAATCGATGAAAATTCAGATGAAATTCGTGAAAAAAATGATGAGACCGGTGAAACGACGACATTAGTGAAAAAGGGTGAACTAGCTAAAAAAATTAATAGAGTCAGTGAAATGACCAAGTCTGTGAAAATATGTGAAATCAATGAAATTCCAGGTGAAATTGGTGAAAAGTATATGTGAAATCTCCGAAAAGAATGTGTAGAACCAATGGAAATAGGATAACCAATAAAAAAAACAAGTTAAATAGTGATAAGAAACATTAAAGTTGTAAAAATGATTGAAACCGACTAAAAAATGAATATACTAATGAGTTAAGTAGATGAAAAATGGATTAATTTGTTTTATTTTATAACATAATAAAATTAATTTTACTTTAATTTAAAAAAAAATTACCCAAGAATTTTACTAGACTTTGTACATGCACTTTTCTAATGAAAAAAATTTGTCTACAATGCCAACTATTGAAATACGTGAAATCACTATTCAATTATTTTCACTAAACCAAACAATAAAGGAAAAAAAATACAACTAGTAGCCTAGAATTCTAGCTATATAAGGAAGCGGAGATAGAAGCATTTCTCTGCATCTCACAACTGAATAACTAATAATTAATTAATTAATAGAATTAAGAATGGGGTTAACTGGAAAGTTGGTTGCTGCAATTGAGTTTAGGGCAGGAGGAGATGTGTTCCATCAACTCCTCACTCACAAACCACACCATGTTTCCACCATGACCCCTAAAAACATTCAGAGTTGTGATTTGCACGAGGGTGAATTTGGAAAAGTCGGTTCCAAACTCTTTTGGAGGTACACTCATGGTAAGTCCGTTTAACTATCTTATATTTTTATATCTAGCTAGTTTCGATATCAATTTAATTTTCTCATTATTATTATTCATGTGCATGCTATCTTGCCCATAAATATTAGAAACTCTCGTTGTTTTAAATTAACCTGCAGTCACTTGAATAATAATTAGTATATATATGGTATGATTTCAAGTTTTGATATGGTTGGAAGTACAGAGGGGAAAGAGAAGACCGCGAAGCAATTGATTCAAGCCATAGACGAGGAGAAAAAGAGTATCGAGTTTAAGATGCTTGAAGGAGATTTGATGCAATTATATAAGGATTTTCTTATCACCCTTCATATTGATACGAAAGATGGCATTGATTTGGTTACATGGACCTTAGAGTACGAGACTCTCAACGATGATGTTGAACACCCAATTTCACTGCTGTCTTTCTTCATCGATATGACTAAAGATATCGAGAATCATCATCTTCAGAAAGCATGAATCGGTAAATTATTTGTTCATGAACACATTTGATGCATTATTAATTGTTCTGATAATGTCTTCAAAAGTGGTCTGGATAATAACTGTTGGTGTGTGTATGTGTGTGAATAAGTTAGCTCGAGCTTTTGGCTGAGTGATGGAGCTAGCAATGTTGATTTGAAGTACTTTTGTTGCTTTTGTTTTTATTTTCTGCTCAATGTACGCTTCTATTTAATGGTTTTAATTATGGCCTATTTAATGGTTTTTATTAAGGATGTCAATAGGTCGGATTTTGGTCGGATCACGCTCGTCCAGATCCGGCTCCATTTATATCATATCGGGTCATGTCGGATTTGGATCTTCTTCTAATTGTGCTCGGATCTAGATTTTTTGAATCAAATAAATATTGGTCGGATTTGACTGGATATTGGATATTTTTTCCGATTCAATAATGTTCATTTAAAAAATTATATTAATATTTTTTCATAAAATAAGTTTATTAACTTTGTTTAATTTTAGCTCATATTTCAAACATCATTTATTAATATTCATATTTTTTAGATGAAAATATTGGTTTAAATAAATTTATAAACGAGTTATAAATTACTTTCTTAAATTGACGGTGAAATATTATTAATGGTACTTACTTTTATAATATATATATCATTCCTTTTTAATCGGATATGAATTTTTAACGGATCGAATCGACCTAAATTCATATTCGCTTTATGTGTCTCGGATTACGGATCATAATAATTGAATCAAGTCCATCGAATCTCTAATCGGATGATTATCCTAATAAATTAAACTGGATTTTAACGGATACGGATTGCAATCCGGCCCATTGACAACCCTAGTTTTAATGGGCCATGCCAATTCATGATTCAAGATCTCGTATTACATGTCCATTCTTAATTTTTACGATGCACAATGAATCTTAACTTCCATTCAAACTATTTTTAGGGTAACATTTTCACTGTAATCGTCTAATCAATTCTCCTAAACCAAAGGCCATAAGGACCTAAAAAATGACCATAGTCCAAGCTACATATATGCAGTAGAATATGCCAAACTTCAGCGCAAAACAAAATTGGGCTACAGCTAAAATGTTTTCAGTATAAAATATGCGCAACTAGGGTTGTCAACGGGGCGGATTTCAATTCGAATCCGACCCAATTTATTGAAATCTTAATTCTATTAGAAATTTAATGGACATAATTCTATTATAAATATTTGTAATTCAAAATATTTGAAGCAAATATGGATCTATGTCGATCTGACCAGTAAAAGATTCAATAAATTATATATATACATAATATTTTATTAAAATAAGTAACATTAATAATATTTTATCATTAGTTTAAGATGATAGTAGTTAATATTTCATTTTTACATATTTCATGTAAAAACATGAACAACAGTTAAAAGAGTTTGAACTTTGAACATGTTATCTAATTAAATAAAATCATAAATTTAGCAAATTTGTTTCAGGAAAAAATACTTGTGTAAATTTGAAAGTGAAGATTCATTAGATCCGGTGCCTGACCGAATCCGAACAAGATTCGTTGAACTCGAGAAATGTAGATCCGAATGGAATTCGCATATAATCTGAATACAATCCTACCCAACATAGATGGACGCTAACCCGAATCGAGTTTGATCTGACCCGATTCCGCCTCATTCACATATCTATGCGCAACTAAATCAAATCTTAACTAAATAAATGGACAGATCACTTTGTTTACACAAAAATCAATTGGACACTCACTAAAGATTTACTCTACAATTGAAATACTAAAACACAAGTAGTGCTAATGGATCTGGCCCATAAGCAGCTTGTACCCTGTGGCCGGGCCTTAGGTGTAACTGTAAGGGCCCAGTTCCTTTTTCTGTCTCTTCTAAGGAAAATTCTTACCCAGATCGGATTTGGCCGAACCCAAACTAATTACATGGCAAGTGTAATACACTTGCTTTGGGATTGGATATAACTTTCAGAAAAGTGACCAATCACAAAGCAAGTGCAATACACTTGCTTGGTGGCTGGATGGATTTGGTCAAGCCAGGCTTGGACAAGAATTTTCCCTCTTCTAAATACTAGTAATAAATACTTTGCGAATTCCCAAAATTTCAATGATCTACTATATCTTTTCTCTTTTAACATGTAGAAATAAATTAGACACAAAGAAGATGATTGCTTACTTTTTTTTCTTTTTTTTTTTTGATAACCCAGGTGTCCAAGCTTACACTAGACTAATCATGAACCCTCAGAACCCTTGCCCTAGAATCCTGAAGGATGTAAATCGCAGGATGTGCCTCCACCAAGCATTGGGATCCCACCATATTACTGTACATTCTGCGCACAAATGAGTCTTCACCACAAATCGTAAAAGATGATTGCTTACTTGAACATAACTAACTTAGGGCATAGTTGAGTCATCAATGGATCAACATTTGGGATACAATCATAAAAGGCACACTTGTCGCACTCATCCAACACCATTGGGGTAGGCAGTGGCGAAGCTACTTATATTTTAGGGGTGTCCAATGACCCCACTCAAATTAATTTTTTTGTTTTATCATTAATAGTAGGGGTGTTCGTGATGCGGTTTAGTGCGGTTTTGTACTTGCTCATATCCAACCCAATATTTGCGGGTTTTGAAATCTCTAGTCCAAACTCAACCCAACAAGTCTTGAGATTGCACTATGCGGTTCATTTGGGTTGGGGCGGTTTGGGGCGGGTTTTTGCGGTCTCAATTATCAACTTTCTTGTATTTTTATTATTTGATGAGTTAAATATAAATGCACTAGTTAATTACCATAATTTTTTGTTTTTATTAATAAATTTAGTAAACTTTCATAGATAATATAATGGAGATGATGTAAAATATCTATGAAAATATGATTTTCAATAAATACATAATTTAATGAAAGCTAAAAACAAATCCGAACACTAAATTAACAAGTTTTCATTACACAAAAATCAAATTGTTCCCAAAGAATAAACAAAAGAGAAAAATATCTTTATATTGGAACTTGGTGTTGGTGGTTAATGGCCAATGAAAAGTTTGATTGATATATTTTTTTTGCTTTACTTTTTGTTTTTCGCAGAATATTTTTTAACTAATTTATTCTAGTTCTGGATCTATTTTTTTTATCTTTTTGACACTTAAAATTAGAGATTTACGTAAGATTGTAGGGTTTATCTAATATAATTGGGGTTTGGGTTGTGGAACACGACTAATTTGTTAAAGTATATACTCATTTTATATTTCTCATTTTCTTAAATTTAGGACTAAATAAAATAATAAAATAAAATAAAACATATATACATCATCATTTATATAAAGTGCGCGCGGTTGAATGCGGTTATGCGGTCTAAAAATGTATAAAACCAAACCCGATCGAAAATTGCGGTTTTTTTTTTCATGATGCCCAAGATCAACCCATCAAACCTTCAACCCGTAAAATTGCGGTCGGTTTGGATTGTGTTGATCGATTGGGGCGGTCTTGTGGTTTCGTTGAACACCCCTAATTAATAGAAACTATTGAAGTTAGATGTAATTTTGTATAAACAAGTAATAGTAATAGAGATTTTGTATCAAAATGACCCAGTGAAAAAATGTAAAAACTACATAGTGGACCCTCAACATTTTAATGGAGTATAATGATCACTAATTATTAACGAGATATTATTTTGTGTAGTGTTACAATCATATTATTTCAATAATAATAATAAAAAAATAGTTTATCATATAGAGAGATTATTTCGTGACTATACGAATGGCGTAGTGTAAGAGATTTATCCCAATTAGTTTTTGCATATAGAGCGAATATTAGAGTCAACTTCTCTCCCTAAATTTAGGGGTGTGATATGCAAAAAAATATTTTCCCATCATACGGGACAAAATAATTATTTGACAATTCTTCTCAATTCCAGTGAACTATATTTAGTCTTATATTAATATAACTATTTGACAACAATTCTTCTAGAGCATCTATATATTCCCTAAGCATTAATTAAAGTCACTAATCATAAAAGAAAATAAAAATATCATTATTACTTTTTTATATATAAAAATAAAAATATCATAATTTGGTCAAGATTTATATATAGATTTTTTCAAGAGTAGAATTATCAATTTTGGTATATAAACCGGAAACTAGAGTAATGACATTTGTTATACTCTGATTTTTTTTTTTTTAATTTTACTTCGAATGAGAGAAAGGATGATATTACTAAAATTTAGTAATATAAAAGACATTATTGTGCACCCAAAATTATTAGTTATCAATATTCTCAATTTTCTTTAATAACGAGATTCCCAATTATTTTATAGTTACAAAACCATGAGTAAAACAATTTTTGTTAAGTGTATCAAATACATGCTGATGAAGGACGCAGTTATTTAGCTAGCAAATGAAGTGCTAAGATACCGAAATGTGATCAATAAGATTTCTAAGGAGCAAATAATGTATTATGGGCATGAAAAACTATAAAAAAAAAAGACGTATTTTTTGTTTAAATATTGTTTATTAATTTGATTATAATTCAAAGATCAATAAAAATATTACTAATGGACCCCAGTGAAACTAATTTCTTGCTACACCACTGGGGGTAGGCAAGTAATTCTGTCAAATTTTTCCAGAACACAAAAAGAAACTCTCCCAAACACTCAGCCATAAATATAGGAAGAATATAATGGTACAAATCATGAGTTCACCCAAGCTTATACTTTTGGCAAAACAACTTCATGTTGTTTGATTTCTACTTCACACACCCGTTCTTTCCAATATTTTAGGAGGCCGCTATTTCAAAATCAAAACCAAAAGAGTGTTAATTTGCGTTCTCCCACCGCCGATCGTCGGCGAGTTATGGTTTTTCCAAAGACAGTATGAAGTTTGGTATTTAGAAAATATTTCGTTTTTTTTTTTTTTTTTTTATTTTTAAAATTCGCATTCAATAGAACTCAACCAAATAGATGACGGATGACAAATTAAAGAAATATGAAGACCTTCGTAATTAATGTATAAATTAAATATTTAATTATCTATTAAAAATACGATTTAAAAAAGTGCAATCGAAGGAAATAATAAACAATAATGCATATTGATGAAATAAGGCATAACAATTAAGACGCTTGAAATATCATCCCCAACTAATGCTTATAAAATTATTCTACAATTTGACTTGTGAATGGGCATTCTCAATTTTTTTTCAATTCAAGCAATGAGAATTAATTATATATTTCCAAATTTTCTTGTTTGGCCACCTTTATGAACATCAATAATTAACCAAATTTAGCATAGTACTACATTTTGAAACTTATTTGGTTTCTTGAAAAATTTGCTAAATGAACTTAAGACTCGACGGACAGGAATAAGTTAAGACTCGACGGACAGGAATAAGATCAAGGGCCGTTCAACAACAAAAGGACAATCTGAAAAAGTCGAGATTCTCGACTCAGAGAAAAAGCTCATCAATCAATTTTCACATTGTTGCAATTTTCCCCTTGTTTATGTATAAAAGAAACGGACTAACATTCGTATTGAAATTATTTCTGATATAATGATTATTGATAAATGTATTTAAAAAAAATGCATCAACCTGAGATTTTTTCTTGTATATGATTATGTTAGAATTCATCACATGGATTGGGCTAGGTCTACTCACATGATTTGGGCCTAACTCAACCTCAAAAACTAGCTTGTAAGGTGAGGATTACCCAAGACCTTATAAGGTAGACTAAACTATTGTTTTCAACCAATGTGGTGAATTTTAACATGGTATCAGAGCCCATGTTGAAGTGGAGCACCTCCTTCCGTGATGAGTTCTTCCTTGCGCGCATGATGTGATTTATTCTTCATCCACACGGTCTGGAAAATCCACATGTTTGGAATCCACATGGTCTGGACAAATCCGCGTGTTGGACTCTTAACCACATGTCAATAATTCACAAATGTTGGGCATAATATATCACGTGTTAGACTTGCTTCTCCAACACATTCTGCCTGCCCACACGTGAATGGGGAGTATTGAAACTAAATATCCCACGTTGGTTGAAAATAATAATTAAATCCACCTTATAAGGTCTTGAACAATCCTCATCTTACAAACTAGCTTTTGAGGTTGAGTTAAGCCAAACCATATAAGTGGACTGCTCAAGTGAATTCTGACATATTATTTCATTAATAATTAACACTTGTTTTAACATGTAAAAGAAATAATAAACAAACTAGTATAAATGCATTATTATATTAGCTCTACACAAAATACTCAATATAGAAGATTGCGATTAAATTATAAAATTAAATAATTATTTTATCAAATTAAATTAAATTTACAATTGATATACCTAGAATTTGAAGCACAAAATAAAAGTTATTGCTCACAATAGGCATAAATTATTTCAAGAAAAAGAAGCAAATAATGGAACACAAATAATTGAAAGACAACTTAGTAGTCTTGAAGAGAAAGAAAATGATATTGGATTTTTTTGGTTGAACTTTAATGAAATCCATTATTTAATTGGAATATATATATATATATATATATATATATATATATATATATATATATATATATATATATATATATATATATATATATATATTATATTTTATTATATATATAATAAAAAAAATTCCAAAGTTGCATGGGCCAAGGCCCTCAAACAATGTACTTTCTCCGTTCTAATTATATTTATCTCATGGTACAGTTGATCAGTCAAGTTGATTAAATTTGTTGGATAAGGATGAAGATGAAAAGCACTGAAGTCAATTAGTAAAGGGTGGTTTTGATGATTTCCAAAACCTAAGATCAGCTAAGTATGGAAAACTTAGTTGTAAAATCCCTTAGAAGAATTTTGACCAATTAAGAAGACTATCAGAAGGGTCAAAGATTCAAGGTCCAGAAAACTACTGATCTGCTGAAGGAAAGAAATCAGACTGATGAAGATCAGCCGACTTAAATCAGATTTGTTCAAGTTTGGGATCAGCTCTGTTCATCATCAGACTTGCACTTTCGATCAGCCAAGTGGAAAGGATCAAGAAGTCTACCCAACGGTAATAAATGCCCCTGGAAGTAATAAATGCTGAAGTACAAGGTTATTAAAGACAAATGATTGAAGAAAGACCTCGTATCAGCTTGGTGCATTTAATGCTGCCTGACAGAAAGGACAGTCTACAGTACTGTCACTGTGCAGAGAGCCGTTCGTGGATTTTAAGGATCAGAAATCAAGAGATTTGAATTTTGTCTCTCTTCAACGGACATAATTCAAAGAGTGACTATAAATAGCTGAAGAGACGAAGGAAGAAGAAGACACAACTTCTGAGAGATTGAATTCAAAGCCAAAATATTTTCTAAGTCTCAAAAGCTCAAGAACAGCTCACTCGTCTGCTGAACGTCATTTGTTGACAGAAGCCGTTGAAGTTCAAGAAAACACTTTCTGAGTGAATCTGTAAGAGAGAAAAGTTGTGAGGAGTTCTTATCCATCTTTGTGAGTGATAAAACTCTGTAGAATAGGAGTTTCTTTGTGATTTCCTATTGCGCACTTGTGGTCGTTTCATTTGTTGTTCGACGCAAGCAGAGTGTACTAATTACTTTGTGTTCTTAGTATAACCCAAGATCTGTGTGACTTGGAAGAGTGGACTAAAGAATATTTAAATCCATATAACCACTATAAAAATTCTTGTGTTTTTACTGCTTTTACTTGCATATTTTCAGATCTGCATAAAACACTTGATTAACTGTTTGAAAAAGGTTTAAAGGAGTTTTTATAAAACTGGGAATTAAATTTTTCAAACTACTAAGTATACTTGTGAAAAACATTTTATAAATCCGCTGCAAGTATTCTGGTATTAAAACTGATTTTGACAAAAATCAGCTAAGTAACTATCAGATTAGTGGTCAGCAAAGCTGTTCAAATATTTGTTCGCGATCAGCCTTGTAACCTTACTGTTCTGTATCAGCTTAGTCTATCTAAGTTTGAGCAACAATTTTAAAGTTAAAATTTGATTAAAAAGTTTCAGAGGTCAATTCACCCCCCTCTCTTTAGACCTCATCTGACCACTTGGGACCAACAAAATTTATAACAATTATAATAATAATTATTTCACTAATAAATTGATAATATCATATGGCATCATATATATTAATATTTAAAATGTTTAATACACTACAAATGTGAACAATTTAACATGATAAATTACTTAAAAGATTTAAAATTGGACCGAATACTATAATCAATGGAGTAAAAATAATGGGACGGAGGGAGTATATAAAAATAATGGGACGGAGGGAGTAAAAACAATGGTCCTGAAAAAGTTTTTTTTTATTTATTTATTTTTTGCAATAAGCATAAAAGTTGGGAGCCCATTTCTAAAATCCATTTAAATTAAATTTATTTCACTAACTTAAAATTAAATTCTACTTAAAAATACAATCAAAATTAATTTTATACTAAATTAATGATAAATAAAATTTAAAATATTTATAAATTTATGATGATTATCAATTTTAAACAACAAACTCATTGATCGTGTTTCTTTATTTTTACAAGTTGTGATTTATATTCTATCTTGTCTATGTATCGACTCAAGAATGATTATTTGGATATACCTTTTTATCAATTGAAATCGAATTTTGATTTTATATTCTTAAAAAATTTGTGAATTCGTCAGAAAGAGTTTTGTGTTCGACAATTTCCAGCCCAAATATGGGCTCAATTGAAGGAAGATGGGATTCGTGGGTATTTTACACTTCCCTTTAAATTCACCATTGTGGGATATTTTTTATGAATTTTGGACCCAAAGTAGTTTAGGTCCCCATTTGCCACCTCAACTGGTCATGCTCTAAGGGTTAAAATGGGCCAGACCAACTCATGATTCAAGATATCGTATTACATATTGCTCTTAATTTTTATGATGCACATATACTACTGAATGAATCTTATCTTTCATTTTTATATAATATGTTTGTGAATTGAAAAATATTTTTCATTTAAAATACGTGATGGAGTTCTGGATTACATGTGCACTTATTAATGCATACATGCACAAATATAACAAAAAAATCTAACACTAAAAATAGTTTGATAAGATTCTAATAGGGTAACATTTTCATTGAAATTGCGTCTAATTCTCCTAAAGCAAAGGCCGGGAGGGCCTTAAAAATGACCAAAGTCCAAGTTATATATATGCAATAGGAATATGCCAAACTTCACCCCAAAACAAATTGGTCTAATATTTTCAGTATAATATGCGCAACCAAGTCAAAATCTTAACTAAATAAACTGACAGATCACTATGTTTACACAAAAATCAAATGGACACGTTGCATGCAGGGGCGGATTCAGGATTTTTGGTCGGGGGCTAAACTTATACAAAAAAAAAATTATCAAATAGTTAAACTTAAATTTTATATTATTCACGAGAAAACATATGGCGCAATACAAAAATGGGGAGGTGGAGTTTGACAAAAATAAACCTTTTAGCAAATATGCTGATATGTTCTACGAACTCTCTCTCGAATGTTAGAATCATATAAAGTTATATGAGGTCGTAGATCGGGATCACTCGGAAGCTCGGACAAGTTCGTTTCGATATGAAAGTTTGGAAGCTCATGCGGATCACTTTGAATGTGAACGTTATTTGAAAACTCATCGTGAGGTGTAGGTGTAGCCTTAAATTATCTCTCCATATTTCTAACACTATAAAATGTACAAAACATAACTATCTCAAGAATATTGACATACTCAGGAAGCAGAAGTTAAATATAATAGAGACATAATAATGACAAGACTTATTTTTCATTCCATTTGATAAAACAAGAGAGGTTGAATCCCAATAGGCCAATAAATGCTAATAAAAGACTATTAAAATATAAGATTAGTGTTTGACAATTCATTAAAAAAAAAAAAAACAATTAACCATCTAAGATTAGTGTTTGATATGTAAATGACTACTATTAACTGTATTGCATCTGGATTTAATCATCATATTATTTTAATAGAATAAGTATCCTCATATCTTAATCTAATACTTATGAAAATCTTAACAAATGTATAACTTTAAGCAAAAAAATGAAACTTGAATCTTAAAATTGATTTTGGGAAGTAAATATAAATATTAATAATGAATATATAACACTATTAGTTTATTACATAAGCACAATTGCACAAACATATATCATAAATATACATTGAAAAAATTACTAACATTCACAATTGAGCCTTTTTGTGTTCAGACTTCAATGAGTTGGGACTTGTGTTGGGTGGATGTCCGAAGGTGGGGCGGCGGCGGTTTGGTGGCAGGTGGTGGCAATGGTGGCTAGAGTTAGGGTTTGGAGATGTTGGGAGTAGAGAAAATTAGGCTTTTCATTGGGGCTTAAAAATTGGGTAGAGTGAGTTATTATTAGAGTGAGTTGTACGATATTAATTGGACTAAGATTATATTTGGACTGAAATTTCATATTGGGCTAATTTATTGAATTTTTTTTTTCAAAAAAAAAATAATTCAGGGGGGTTAAAGCCCCCCTTGTCCATATGTACGTCCGCCCATGGTTGCACGTGTACAGATACGACGATATATATGAACAGGTATACTATGGATATAGAGATACGAATACGTGTATATTTAAAAATATATTAATATAAGAAATCATTTTAATATAAAACAAAAATTATGTAATATATATTTAGTTCATTTTTTATTCCTTTCTAAAAACGAATAATATTATCTTTCTCTTATATAAGTGTTCAAGTAAAACCGTAGGCCCTTTGAAAAATTTCATGTAGATCACTTTGAAATTTTTGAGAAAGGCATGCTATTAAGTATTTTGGGTGTTTTCGATTCGTCTTTCCGTGTATCTGATACGGTATCCTTTTTATTTTTTTATTATCGAAAATGCCATGATAGCATATCGAACAAGTATTGGGTGAGTATATTTGAGTATTCGAGTATCTAATACGTATTCGATGCTGCACAATACATAATTTCGAAGTATATGCAACTTAGATGGACATTCACTAGAGATTTACTCTATTAAAACCCAAGTAGTGCTAGCTTGTACAATATGGCCAGACCCGAGGTGTAATTGCAAAGGTCCAGTTCCTTTCTCCCTGTTTCTTAAATACTTCATGAATTCCCAAAACTTTGATTGATCTACTACTATATCTTTTCTCTTTTAACACGTAGAAATAATCCAGGCACAAAGAAAATGACTATCCCAGGCACATCTTGACGAATTTCTTTAAGTACATGCTTAGCTTCTAATTGAAGTGAAGTCTAGATCGATCTGATTGTCCTTGGACTTCATATTGACGATGGCTATTGACTGTTGGCACACCTCATCCGACCTGGACATATAGGGAAAATACCCTTAATTAGTAATCCCAATCTCAATTCTTATATTTTATGATATTATATCTCAAACCCTGTTTAATGACTTGAAACTCGATCATGTAGTTTTCTCTCCCAAATCTCAACAACCTATATAATATTATATCTAAAATCATATACAATTAATTTGTTAACATCTATCACCTCTTTTTTCTTTCGAACTTCAAGAAACAAAGTACTCCCTCCGTTCAAATTAATTGACACATTGCAAATTTTCATATTTCAAATTATTTTTCACATTTGATTTTTTAATGCATCTTTTTTCAATTTTACTCATTCTTACTTTTAGATTTACACAATAAAATAGAGTGTAGAAATATCAATGACATTAATTATAACATATTAAAAGAATATTTTTGACATTTTATCTTAAAAAAATGACTTATTATTGAGTATATTAATCTGTGTGAAAAAACTAAATGTGCCAATTAATTTAAAACCGAGGGGGTGATACATATTTCAAAACCAATAAAGTTAAATACTTTAACATCTATCTTTTACTACTTTCCTCATCCCAAAATCAAACCAAAATCTCCCGAAATTTGAAACGGGGAGAAGTACATATTTCAAATTCAATAAAGTTAATATTTTAACATCTATCATTTTCACTTCCCTCATTCATTCGAAAATCAAACCAAAATTCAATCATATCCCAAAACTTCAAAATCCCAAACATATTATTTTAAAATATTTTACCATATGGAAATTAATCACATCGAATTTCAAATATTTCACATTTAACTAAAAACTTTATAACCGGTTTTAGAAATCAAACCAAAACGCCACGGAGCCAAAACACGCAACATTGCCAAGGCTATTCTATATAATATCCCCAAGAATCGGGTTATCGGGCTGGGTCGGACCAACCCATAGGTCAAATAAGACGACGAACAGTTCTGTATGTACGGATCCCACGTGAATGTTTTAAGCCTAAAAAATCAATTATTGATTTCAGTGAGTGGATACAATTACATGGCTCCATTTACCCGACACATGGAAGCACATAGATAATAAAGTTCAATTATTGAAATGATTCGTGATCGATATTTAATTATGTGTTATATATATAAGTCCTCCTACTATCAAGTAAATTCGAGGAAATCTTGCTCTGGACCCATGTGTAATATTAGTTGGCTTTTTCGATCCAAACATAATTTGGATATAAATTCTAATTTATGAGATGGAAATGAAGTACTGCTGCATGGATTAATTAATTGGACTATTAAGGACATTTTAGGAATTTTTCTAAAATTGCTCTGACAGTAATATTTATTTCTCTGGCAATATCTTTAGCTTTAACATTTAAAGGTATTAAATATGTAGTTTTTTAACTCCTCCAATTCTCCTGTTATATTAATTAATTAAATTTACTTTTCACTTTTTTTAATCATTTAAAAAAAAGACATTCTTATTTATTTTGCTTAAAAAAATGTAATCATTAGGATGATGACTAGCTAGTGTTATAAAAACGGAAACAATAAGTTGGATTCCAAAATGTCATTGGCTCCAAACTATGTTCGTATGAAAAATCATAATTGACACTTGCGATTTTTGTTAATTATCGAAAAATTAATTAACGAAGAGTAATAATCACCGGAAGAATCACATTTAGCAACTGCGATACTTGAATAAATCGCAATGAAAAGTCCATGTTCCTAAGTTTGAGTCGGAGAAATTTAAAACTTTGAGATATAAAGTTTGATGGTAACTCTAAGTGAGATTAACCAGCTTGGAAATCGATGACGATATTACCCCTGATAAGGAATTATTGTCAAGTAAAATCTCTAGCATCAAACCAATTTCTTTTTCTTTTTTTTTGGTACAACCAAACAAGTTTCTTTAGCACAAGTAACTACATAGAATTGGCAAGGGGTCTCTCCCGTTAGGCCATCTCCAATGGAGATGGCCGGGGTCAGGGCGGGGTTGGGCAGGGAAGCCATCTCTAGTGGAGACGGGCTCGGGGCGGGGTGGGGAACGGGGCTGGAATGGTCCGGAGCGGAGGCTCCCCGAGCCCTGGCCGCGGCTCGTTCCCGTGTGGAAATTTTTGGGAAGAAGAGGGCGCATGAATCTCATGCACCCCTCTTTATCCCCTGATTGGATCATTTTTTCTTTTTTTTTAATTAAAATTTGTTTATTTAATAAGTTTAAATAGGAAAAAATAAATTAATATAAATTAATTATTAATAAATTATATTTCTCTCCTAAATTAAATTTGTAGAATATAATTATTTAATAAATATTATGGAGATAATTTTTTTTTTTGCATTTAATAAGTTCTAATTAATAAAAAAAAAATGGATATATGTAAATATTGGTTTCGTCCAAAAGCTAGAGATAGAGAATTTGACTACATTCGTGTCATGCGATCCGCGGGCTCGCACAAGTCTTGGGAGAGATGAAGTGAATGTTGATACATGATTTGCACCCCCTGCGCGCGAGGGAAGAGACTTTTGGTAGCTAGATTGTTATACCACTACATAGTCAAATCATATATAAACCTCAAGATTTTTCCTCCCAATTCCAGTGTGGGATAAAACAATTTCTATTTTTTCCTGCCATTTCAAAAGGTGGTCTTTGAGAATTAATTTTTCATTCATACGACGATTTGGACATTCCATATACCGTTTTAATCTATTAACGGAGTATAATATAATTCCGCTAAAACCCGAATGATTTTTTTTACTTATCAAATTAAATTTAATTATAAGTGAGAGTGGACAATAATTAGAAATTGAATTAAATTAATTTCGGAGCCCTACCATTGGAGACGAACAGACAGGGATCCGGAGCCCCGAGCGCCACCATTGGAGATGCCATAGGCACGTTGATGGTATGGAATGAGATAAGAAAATCAAGAAAATGGTTAGAAACTGAAGGGAAATGAGTTCTGATTGTCTGGCCAAATTACTAATACTGGAAGGGGTAGAAGAGTCTTTTTAAAAAGGGAGACAAACTCTATTATTGCCATGGGTATCCATCCTTTCTTGGTGCATACAAATAATAGCAGACGAGAAATTCTGCACCACAAAAACGAGGTCAAGTAAATAAATTCAAATGATAAATCCTAGTTAACAACTGCGATTCTTCCGGTGATTAGTTAATTTTTTGTTAATCAGTTTTTTTAATAATTAATAAAAATTACAGTTAGCAACTACAATTTTTGTTAATTTTTTTTGTCACAAAATTTCAAAAATAACCCAAAATTGCAAGTTTGAACTGCGATTTTCAGTAAGAATCGCAGTTGCTATAACTGTGATTTTTGAGAAAAAAACATATTCAGAAAAATAGTTTGAAGCTAAAGACAGTTTGGAAAATATATCGCCTGAAATCCATTTTGAAAAAAGTTCAATTTTCTTAAGTTTTAACTATATGAAGAAAAATGTCTTTATGACACCCCGTAAGTTGATTTTCTTTTGGTGGGTGAGGAATTTTGATTTGATTTGATTTGATTTGCCAATATATTAGTAAAGTTAAGAGGGCTGAAAAATTAGTAAAATTAATTTTATTAAAATATATTTTGATAATAATTAATTATAATAAAAGTTAATTATGGAATAATTACTTTTGTATAATAGCTTTTCCATAAGTAATATTTTAGGAGTTTTGTAGATAAGTTGATTTAACTTACCCCAAAAGTGATTATGATATTGGGGGCCAAACACTTTAAAAATCACAATAAAGCTCTAAAAGTACTCTAACCATTGAACCAAACTCACTTTAGTCAAATTTTGATTTGGAAAATATGGGGCAGCTCATTCCGTGTGAATTCATTTGTCCTTATTTAAATGTTGGGCTTCGTTTTTCATCGACACGCCAAGTTCGGGTTGTTGTGTTGTGCCCTTACCTACATCTAGGGTCGGATCTAGAAATTTTTGGCAAGGAGAGCTAAAGTAAATACGAAAAAAAATTCAATCAGACAGTCAGACTTAAATTTATTCATGATAAAATATATGAAACGATACAAAAAAAGAGGAGATGGAATTTGGCAAAAAATGACCTCTATTACTTACTTTAGTTACATACGATACCACATTATAACGAGAATACCGTATTTTAAAGAAAATAAAAGATTGTATTCTGTTTAAAATTATTGACAATTTTTTATTCAAATAAGTACATTGAATAAAGAAAAAATAAAATATCACTATAAAAACAATGATAGTTCATATTGTTTTTACAATTAATATAAAAAAAAATTTAAAAAAACACACCATATCGAAATATTATTAATAAGAAAAATATTACCAAAAATACATGAAATATTGAAATATTATTTGTGAAGGGATTTTTTTACCTAAAACATTGAAAATATTATTTAGGAATCATAAAATATTGAAAATAATATTGAGAAGGATAAAATATTAAAATAACACAAAAAAAATGTCCATCATGGATTTGAAGTACATGTACCATGCTGATACTTTAACATTATAGCCAAATACAATTTTTTACAAGAACTTAATCAGTACTACTATTTAATTCAGAAAATTTGAGGGGGTTCTATAACCCCCTTGTCCCGATCTAGATCCGCCCTTCAAGGTTATCTTAATTTTGTCTCATCTTATATTCGTCCAAGCATTCATGTATGGTCATATTACACCAAAATCTGGATAAATCTTGAGGATTAATTTTTCAAAATCTTTCGATTGAAACAATCAATATATTCCCCTAATTAAAGTAGTAAGCTATGTATGTTTCATTTTATTTTACGCAATGGGAATCAGTTGTAATATTTTTATCACTTCATGTATATGTGACATGGAATTTCTTCTAAACTCCATCATCGCAATTCAACTATTCGCAGTCAACATCTATTGAAGGAGTAGTTTCCTTCAAATTGATCATAGCTACAATTTGGTACGCTTACTTGTCCATCCTGGCGATAAGAATTGAAATTGATGACGAGGACACAATAAATGATTTATATTGTCGAAGTATCACAATAAGAGCCAATTTTGAAATGCAATCACTTTAGAGGATAAAAATAAAATTTTGCCGATTATATTTATTTCTACTCTAGCATTTAATTTTTCTATATTTTCAAATGTTTAGTTAGTTCCTAATGTTTATATATATTTATTTGTACTCTAGAACTTAGTCTTTAACTTTTATACTTTGATATAAATTACGAGGCAGGTGAATAAAATACGACACATACACAAAATATTATCTTCTTCCTTTCATTTTCTCTAATTTTTGAAAAAACGTGAATAATCCTTTCTATTGAATAGTTTTGGATTAATTTTAATGTCTTTTTAGAAAGGAAATAAACATCATATAAAAACAGTTGACATAATTTTTTTCAACAATATGGCAGCCTTTTGTGCTGCAAACGTGATAGATCAGACCATCGCACTTAATTTAATTTTATCTATAATAAAATCATAAATATTTCTTAATTTTTTTGTTTGGACTAAAATATTCTTATTTAAATTGTAAAGTGATATTTAATTTAATAGCAAAATATAAAATTAATTGAAGAGGTATAATTTGATATGAAATTTTATTATATTTATCTCCAACATAAACTCCTAAAATTTATAAATTCTCTCTTGTATCAATTTTTATAATTTTAATCTTCTAATTTTATATAATAGATAGAAACGAACTATATATATATATATATATATATATATATATATATATATATATATATATATATATATATAATTATCATATTGTTATCAATATTTATTTAAGTAAGAAAATACTAATTTAAAGATTTAGTATAATATAAGTCATAGTTACACTCTAAGTACAAAAAATAAAAATATAATTCTCTTATATATCATTATGTTAAAAAAATAAAAAATAACAGAATCGTATCTTACCTATGAAAGAATAAAACTACTTATGACTTAGTTTAGTTACGTAGTTTTACTATGGTTAGAATAACAAAGTAGAAAGAATATTCAATAGTTTTGGAAAAAAAAAATTAAATAATATCAAGACATGCATAACCTCGAATTTTATGAAATTACTTGAAAAACATGTGAAATTGGTGGAACAAGGGTGAAATAGAATATTTTTTGTGAAATCGATAAGTTAAAATAAATCCATGAAATCGATGTGAACACTGGCAAAACTGTTGAAAAAACAGGTGAAAAAAGTGCCATTGAAATCGATAAATAAATATGAAATCGATGAAAATTCAGATCAAATTAGTGAAAAAAATGATGAAACCGATGAAAACATGTGAAATCAATGAAATTTCAGGTGAAATTGGTGAAAAAAATGTAAAATTAGTGAAAAGAATGTGTAGAACCAGTGAAAATAAGATATAACCGATAAAAAAATAGGTAAAACAATAAAAAGAAAAATTAAACTGATAAAAATGAATGAAACTGACTAAAAAATGGGTTAATTTGATTTATTTTATGACATAATAAAATTAATTTTAGAAATTAACTAGATTTTTGTACATGCACTTTCTAGTGAAAAAAAATGTCTATAATGCCTATTATTGAAATACGTGAAATCACTATCCAATCATTTTCTATAATTAATGATTACAACCAAACAATAAAGAAAAAGAAAAATACAACAAGCTAAAAAAAAAAAAATTAGCCTCGGATTCTAGCTATATAAGGAAGCGGAGATAGAAGCATTTCTCTGCATCTCACAACTGAATAACTAATAATTAATTAATTAATAGAATTAAGAATGGGGTTAACTGGAAAGTTGGTTGCTGCAATTGAGTTTAGGGCAGGAGGAGATGTGTTCCATCAACTCCTCACTCACAAACCACACCATGTTTCCACCATGACCCCTAAAAACATTCAGAGTTGTGATTTGCACGAGGGTGAATTTGGAAAAGTCGGTTCCAAACTCTTTTGGAGGTACACCCATGGTAAGTCCGTTTTACTATATTAACTCTTAATATATCAATTTAATTTTCTCATAATTATTATTCATGTGCATGCTATCTTAACCATAAATATTAGAAAGTACCCTTGTTGTTTTAAATTAATCTGCAGTCACTTGGTTTATAATTAGTATATATGGTATGATACTATGATATCAATTTTGATATGGTTGGAAGTACAGAGGGTAAAGAGAAGACTGCAAAGGAATTGATTCAAGCCATAGACGAGGAGAAAAAGAGTATCGAATTTAAGGTAATTGAAGGAGATTTGATGAAACTATATAAGGATTTTCTTATCACCTTTCATGTTGATACGAAAGATGGCATTGATTTGGTTACATGGACCTTAGAGTACGAGACGCTCCACGATGATGTTGAACACCCAATTTCACTACTATCTTTCCTCATCGATATAACTAAAGATATCGAGAATCATCATCTTCAGAAAGCATGAATCGATTAATTATTTGTTCATAAACACTTTTTGATGCATTATTAATTGCTCTGATAATGTCGTCAAAATAAGGTGGTCTGGATAATAATTGTTGGTGCGTGTATGTGTGTGAATAAGTTGGCCCGAGCTTTGGCCAAGTGAAGTGATGATAAATAAGTTGTGCTAGACCTAGAGCTAGCAATGTTTGTGTGAGATTTGAATTACGTTTGTTGTTTTTATTTCTACTCAATGTATGTTAATTTCTATTTGTGTGAAATTTAACTATTTTATATGTGTATATGCATAAAATTTGGGAGACAAATACTTGTTAGTTGTGTGGAGAAGTGCAGCTATAACTGAGAGGTAGGCTTTTGCACGGCAAACCTGTCTCATCTCTTGGGCCGACATAAATGAAAATTTGCATTTTCGAATATTTTCAGTGATTGTACTTAACGAAGATAGTTCCAACCCAATTTTGGCTTAGTGAAAATATAAAAGTGTTTGGATCAAATTGGTTCCAAACAGGGCCTAGAATTCCTAAGTCCTCTTTTTTTCCCAAGTTTGGAGTTTTCCCGACTTAAACCATCTAACAATCAAGTCAATATAAAAAACTCAAAAGAATCAGTGCTAATTGTAAAAAGTGAAATCAACCTCTTATATCTTGCAAAATGTCAGAAATGCACCCGTAAATATGAATAAATACTAGGTAAAACTACCGTGTCAAAAAAAGAGCTTATGGTTTACTTGTAATATATAGAAATATGGGCTTGTGGTTGTTCAATATATAGTCGTTTCTTTATTTTTTATTTTGTGGACAAGCAAGTGATCAATCCCGTCAACTTTTAAAGTAACAAATTAAATAATGGCGGACATTATAAAGTTTAAAATTAAGAATTTTTTTTTTCTATAAATCAGCAGTCAATAGAATCAAGGGCAGACCTAGACCATATTTCTTGGGGGGACCGAGTAGGGACATATCTAAAAACATCTTTGGCAGGAGCGAAGATTTTTTTTCCTTTTTTGTAGCAACTTATATATATTTTTTTTGATAAAATGACAAGAACTAATTTAAGATAATACAATCCTATAATTTTATCCAACAGAAGGTGAAAAAGAAAAAGACATACCGACAATTTTCTTTTTACGAGTATTAGACATGTGAATAAAATCAGTTCATTCAACAAATTGTTGAAGAAATTCGGGAATTGAGAAAGCGTAAAAATTTCTTACGATGTAAATCCATTTTGTATGGAAAATAAAGCTATAAAGATGAATTTGAGAAAACATATAATTTTTTTACGAAGTATATCCATTTTCTATGGAAAATAATGCTATAAAAAATATCAAAACTGAACGATTCAAGTTCTTTAAATAATTTATGATGTAGATTTATTATTTAAAAACACATAATTAGTGATGAGAATTTGTAAAATCAGTACTAGAATTATCATATATTTAAAACATTATGGGTTAATTAGTTCAAACGAAATTGTATGTTCATAAAAAAGAGAGAAACAAAGTTCATTTACAAAATTGAACACAAGACTCTTACACCATGTCCAAGAACCTTATCAATAATACCCAACAAACTCATGTACATGTGTTAATATTTCAAAAAATATCAAATTAAATGCAAAAAAGCGTTTAACCATTCACTTGAAGAATTGGGGTAGGGACTAGAATGCAAACTCCAAATATGGAGTTTCGAATATTTATTTGGAGACTTCTCCAAATCACTATTCACTTGTTTTAATTACATTTTGTGTTCCAAAATTTCCCATTTTTTATTTTATTAATTAGTTTTACATCATTTATGTTATTAATCATTTTTATTTTTTTAAATTAATAATAAAAACATGAATGTTTGATATATATATTTTTAATAGGTTATAATTATATTAAATTATTAAATTGAAAATGTATGTTTTTAGTTTAGATGTTAAAATAATAAATTAGAAAACTTAAAAATGAATAACAATTATTTTAAAAGAAAATTAAAATTAAATAAAATAATATTTAATCAGATTAACTATTCTACTTGAATTTATTTAATCATATCTAATATTATTTAATAAACAACTCAAATGTTAACTTTGATCAATTAATGTAGATAAAATTATGTAAGAATAGTGTTTTGGAGATTGAGGAATAGTTTTTTGGAGTTTTTGGGTGGGAGATGAGATGTGAGAAACAGCCTCCAAATTTGAAGAAGATTCCAATTTGAAGTCCAATTTAAAGGGTGAGGAATGCTGGTGATCAAAAACCTCACCACTCATCCAAGTACTTTCTCAATTATAATTTCAACAATTAATTGAGTATATCTATATAAATAAATATTGTTTTTTCTTGGGGGACCATGCCGCTCCCCAGTCCCTCTTATGGTCCGTCCCTGAATAAAACTCAAACAAATGGATGACAATTACAAATAGGAAAACCTTTGTTCAAAAAAATTACTAGAAAAACGGAGATCCTTTAGAGAGGAATAACACCAAAACTTACAAAGTTTTTAGACCATTTAACTACGTCATTAGCGTCTCATTTATCTTGTATATAAAAATAACTCAACAAATATATTTAATAATATATAAAAAAAAATGTTCAATTTTATGGATGATATATTATCAAGAAGACAATGGTCATCATTAACCCGGTCATTCTCTTTTGTCCAGTTTAGGTTTAGGGCTATTCCACTTAATTATTGTATGAATTAAATATTGACTAATCAATTACCAATAAGATTAAATAGGTGCAGGAAATTTCGTGCTAGCGTGTGGTATCGATTACCACTTTTGACTAATAAAATATTGGTGTGGAGTACTCTCGAAAGAGTTTATTATATTTATTTTTACGTAATATATTTCTTATATTTTTATTCCCTTATATTTCTTAGATATAAGAGAATAACAAAAATTATATTTGCATGTTAATTCGATTCATTTAAATTCCGGCATCAATTACTCCCATTTTTCAACCCTATGTTCAACTATTTTTTATGAATTTTAAGAAAAAAATGAAGATTAAAGGGCTGATCCAACCCAAACCCGATATTGACCCAACCCATTACCACAGACCCGTTAATGATAAGACACATTCCGACCCAACCCTTACCCAGCCTGCAAACCCGTCAATTTGCTACCCCTAGGCATAATATATATATCAAATGACTATAGTTACGGTCTCATCAACAATGTTCGTATTACGAACAAATATTGTGTTGCAGTCACACATATTTAATCAGTATACTAGTAAAAGGTAGATTTTCTCAATTGCATAATTATTTATTTTTCTATTACTTTCATATGGTCTACCGGTCTATGTATGATGTATCAATGCGATTCATAGTGGCAAAAATTCAATTTTGGTACTATAGAACTGGGCAAATTTCATTTTTCATACCAAAAGTTCAAAAATAACACCAGTTCCTACTCAGCCGTTTCAAAAAAGGCACTTCCGTTAATTTTCTTAACGTTTCTGCCACGTGTCCGCTAAGTCTTCGTGGGCGGGCTGAGCACATGGGTCGGATTCTGCCCGTTGGAACATAAAATTCAATTTTAGTACTATAGAACTGGGCAAATTTCATTTTTCATACCAAATTCCGTTATGTTTTTCTTTTTTTGAAAATGGTTGTGGTGGTATGTTTGAATTGGTTTGCTCTACAGTAGACTAGTAGTCATGTTACTTTTTTTTTCATTTCATTTTAACAATAAGCTTAAAAAAAAAAGTTTAATTTGCACAATTTAAATTTGCAACTTAGATTCCCGGGACTCCCGAACCCGTCCCGAAATCTCGAAATTAAATCGGGTACCCGAAACCCACGGGACCTTGGTTGATCTACCGGGTTTCGAGACTTAAATTTGAAATCCCGAAACCCAAAATCCCGTCCCGAAATACCCGAATTCCCGAAAACCAGTCTCGATCCCAATTCCCACCCCTACGACCGCCGGCTCCGGTGGCTTTTGGTCGGAATTGGTTGAGGGTTTATGTTCCCCTTGTCGTGGAGAACTCGTACATATAAAGATCTTTTCAATCCTTTGAGTAATCTATTCGAATTTTGAGTTTTAATTTTCGAATTGTAGGTCAAAATTTTCGAAATTTCAAATCGTGATTTCTTCTTCGATTCCTAACCAAACTTCGTAATTCTTGTTGCATTAGTTTCCCCTGACCGTGGGCATCATTTTCCATATGTTTATTGTAGCTGCCATAGACGGTTGAGCTCCGCCCATGACAAGAGGAACAAAAATCTTCAACCAATTTCGACAAACGGCCACCGGAAGCTGGCGATCGTCCATAGGAGGAAGAAGGCAATAATTGCAAAAACAACCTGCTCAATTTTAGACAATTACATTTCCCCCCTATTTTGAAACAGCTGAGTGAGAATTGGTATGATTTTTGGACTTTTGGTATGAAAATTGAAAATTCCCCAATTCTACGGTACCAAAATTGTGGGCAGATTAGTACCAAAATTGAACGGGCAGATTAGTGCCCCACGTGCCTTTCACATGCACTTAACGGAGGAGACTAAACGGCCGTGGCAAAACTTAACGGTTGTATGATTTTTGAACTTTTGGTATTAAAAATGAAATTTGCCCAGTTCTATGGTACCAAAATTGAATTTTAGCCGATTCATAGTATAAAAAGTATAACTGTTTGTAGCTAATGAAACAGAAAATTTAGGACGGAAACGTATTGTCTTTGTTCAAGAACAATAACATTTTTAAATCTACTAATAATAGTGTTTTGTGAAGAAAAAAGAAAAATAAAAGTCGAATGTAAGATATTACTCATATCGCAAATTATCAGAAATAATTTAACAAATTTTATCGAAAATATATTTTCACACTGAACTAATATAGCGTGAATCAGGATATACTGGGTGTAAAAGTCTCAACTACCTAATCTTGAATGATACGAATGAAATAAATATATTCACCTGCATCACCTTGAGTGTTAATAATTATATTAATGCATCTTCCATATATTTATGCTTATTTTTTTTTCTATTTTACCCTTAACATTTAAAAATACTAAATATGTAGTTTTTAACTCCTTCAATATTCCCATTACATTAGATAATAAAATGTGCATTTTGTTAAAAATATTAGTTAATAACTGCTATTCTTATAAAAAATCGCAGTTGCACCTGCGATTTTTATTAATTATCAGAAAATTAGTAAACGAAGAATTAATAATATATCACCGAAAGAGCTGCGATTCTTGAATAAATCGCATTGAAAAGTCCATGTTCTTGAGTCTGAGATATTTAAAACTTTGAGATATCAAATTTGATGGTAACACTAAAGAAGTGAGATTAACCAGCTCGAAAATCAATGACCATATTACCCCTGATAAGGACTTATTGTCAACTGAAATTAAGCAGTTTGTTTTTATCTTTTTTTGGTACAACCAACAAGTTTCTTTATCACAAGTAACTACATAGAATTGGAAAGGGGTCTCTGCTGTTAAGGCACGTGGATGGTATGGAAAGAGATAAGAAAATCAAGAAAATGTTTAGAAACTGAAGGGAAAGGATTTCTGATTGTCTGACAATTTTACTAATACTGGTAGGGGTAGAAGAGTCTTTTTACAAAGGGAGACAAACTCTATTATTGCCAATGGGTGTCCATCCTTGGTGCATACAAACAATAGCAGACGAGAAATTCAAATGATGTTAGCAATTGCGATTCTTTCTGTGATTAATTAATTTTTTGTTAAAAATTGCAGTTAGCAACAGTGATTTTTGATAATATTTTTTTATTTTACAAAATTTCAAAAATAATCAAAAATCGCAAGTGTCTATTACGATTTTTAATAAGAATCACAGTTGCTAATTGTGATTTTTGATGAAAGGCAAAATAATTTGAAGTTGAAGATATTTTGAAAAATATTTTCGTGTGAAAGCCATTTTGAAAAAAATCAATCTTTTTAAGTTTTAACTCCAACATAATTTTGATATATCAAGCAAAATGTCTTTATGACAGCCCCGTAAGTTGATTTTGTTTTGGTGGGTGAGGAATTTTGATTTAATTTGATTTGATTTGATTTGATTTGCCTATATATTAGTAAAGTAAATAGGGCTGAAAGATCAGCAATATTGTCTTGACCAATCACCATCTAATTGAGTTTTCCCTTAACCGAGAATTAATTTTACCAAAATAGATTTTGACAATAATTGATTATAGTAAAAATTAATTATATAATAATTGTATTTTATAATAGTTTTTGAAAAAGTAATATTTTATGAGCTTTTTAAATAAGTTGATTTTTAGCTTCTTGAAACGTCAAAAGTGATTATGATATTGGGGGCCAAACAAATACTATAAAAATCACAATAAAGTTGTAGAAGTGCTCTCATATCTGGACCAAACTCACCCTAGTCAAATTTGGATTTGGAAATTATGGGGCAACTCCTTGTGAATTCATTTGTCCTTAGTTAAATGTGGGCTTCCTTTTTACCGACACGCAATATCCAAGTTAAGGTTGTTGTGTTGTGCCCTTACCTACATCTAAGGGCGGATCCAGAAATAATTGGCAGTAGGAGCTAAAGTAAATACGAAAAAAAATTCAATCAAACAATTAAACTTAATTTATTCATGTTAAAATATATGAAGCGATACAAAAAAGAGGATATGGAGTTTGGCAAAAAATGACCCCTATAAATTACTTTAGTTATTTAAGATATCCTGTTATAATGAGAAAATAATATTATAAAGAAAATAAAAGATTGTATTCTTTTATATGGTTCAAAACATGGTCTTGTTGAGTACCATAAAATATGTAGTGGGTTTGTATATTGTGTCTCTTTATCATTAACTTTTCGGTCAAACAAGACATATATTGATGATTTCTGGCAATAAGGACTGAAATTGATGACGATGACACAATAAATGACTTATATTATCGAGGTACCATAATAAATGACCAATTTTAAAATACAGTCACTTTAAATGGTCAAAAATTAAATTTTGCCGTTCATTTGTACTCTAGCATTTAGTTTTCTATATTTTCAAATATATAATTAGCCAGTTTACATCCCATGTTTAGTTAGTTCCCATTGTTATAATTATTTGTACTCTAGGATTTAGTCTTTACCTTTTATACTTTGATGTATATATGTAATTTGTAATATGTCTATAAATCGATATATTATGTAAGTTTGATTTTGAATATTAGATTTTTATGCATAATCATATTTTAAAATATATTAATCTTTTAGTTCGTTGTACTTTTAACTTATATTTTTAAAATTTTATAAATAAATATAATTATATTATATTTATATGAGCTTACAAATTAGTATCACATTATCGTTATGATATAAGTTAGATAATTATTATATAATTTAATTTAAATATAATTTAAGAATAGTATATTTGAAATCAATTTAGGATAATGATTAAATTTTATGCATATTACATATACTTTAAATTTAAATATATTTATTTATATCATTATGACGTCATCCGGTTTGACCAACGGTCCGATCGGTTCGACTAGTAAAACCAGTGACCAATCGGCTCATCGGTTCACTGTCCGGTCCGATTCTGAAAACATTGCTGCAAACGTGATGGATCAGATCATCGCACTTAATTTAATTTTCTCTGTTCACAATAAAAGTATGAACAGTTGTTAATTTTTTGTATGTGAACTAAAGTACCCTTATTTAAGTTATAAATTGATATATAATTTAATGGTAAACATGTAAAATTAATTGAAAAGGTATATATTTTGATATGAAGTCTTAGTATATTTATCTCCAATATAAACTCCTAAAATTTATAAATTCTCTCTTGTATCAATTTTTATAATTTTAATCTTCTTCTCTTATAATAGATTAAAACGAACTATAAAAAAAATTCTACTGAAAACACCACAGTGGGGAGGACCATGCATATACCCTTTGCACTCGTCTGTCCGAACGATAAATATACAATCTAGTGGATAAAAAAAATATAAACTATCGAATTTTAGATCAATATTTATTTAATTATGAAAATATTAATTTAAAGATTTACTACAATATAAGTCATAGACTCTAAGTACACGAAATTAAAATGAAATTCTCTTAAATATCATTATGTTAAAAAAATAAAAAATAATTGAATCGTATCTTACCTATGAAAGAATAAAAAATACGTACTTACAACTTAGTTAGGTACGTAATTTTACTTTGGCTAGAATAACAAAATACAAAGAATATTCATTAGTTCTGAAGAAAAAAATATTCAATAATATGAAGACCTGCATAACCTCGACTTTTATGGAATTATTTTCTTGAAAACATGTGAAATCGGTGGGGAAAGGGTGAAATAGATAAAAATTTGTGAAATCGATATCCATGAAATCATTGAAATTCGGGTGAAATTGATGAAAAAACGGGTGAAACCTGTAAAAAAGTGCCCCTAAAATCGATAAATAATTGCGAAATCGATGAAAATTCAGGTGAAATCCATGAAAAAAATAATGAAACCGGTGAAACAACGACATTAGTGAAAAAGGGTGAACAAGGTAAAAAAATTAATAGAGTCGGTGAAAATATGTGAAATCAATGAAATTTCAGGTGAAATTGGTGAAAAGTATATGTGAAATCTTCGAAAAGAATGTGCAGAACCAATGAAAATAGGATAACCGATAAAAAAAAAAAAAACAAGTTAAATAGTGATAAGAAACATTAAAGTTGTGAAAATGAATGAAACCGGCTAAAAATGAATATACTAATGAGTTAAGTAGATGAAAAATGGATTAATTTGTTTTATTTTATAACATAATAAAATTAATTTTACTTTAATTTAAAAGAAAATTACCCAAGAATTTTACTAGACTTTGTACATGCACTTTTCTAATGAAAAAAATTTGTCTACAATGCCAACTATTGAAATACGTGAAATCACTAAACCAAATAATAAAGGAAAAAAAATACAACTAGTAGCTAGCCTCGAATTCTAGCCATATAAGGAAGTTAGGATAGAAGCATTTCTCTGCATCTCACAACTGAATAGCTAATTAATTAATAGAATTAAGAATGGGGTTAACTGGAAAGTTGGTTGCTGCAATTGAGTTTAGGGCAGGAGGAGATGTGTTCCATCAACTCTTCACTCACAAACCACACCATGTTTCCACCACCACCCCTGAGAAAGTTCAGGGTTGTGATTTGCACGAGGGTGAATTTGGAAAAGTAGGTTCCCGAATCTGTTGGAGGTACACTCATGGTAAGTCGATCTGGTTTAAGTGTCCTTATATCTAGTTCTGATACCAATTTAATTTTCTTATGGTTATTATTCATGTGCATGTTATCTTGATCATAAATATTAGAAAATCTCGTTGTGTTAAATTAGTATATATTGTATATGATATCAATTTGGATATGGTTGGAAGTACAGAGGGGAAAGAGAAGACTGCGAAGCAATTGATTCAATCCATAGACGAGGAGAAAAAGAGTATCGAGTTTAAGATGCTTGAAGGAGATTTGATGCAATTATATAAGGATTTTCTTATCACCCTTCATATTGATACGAAAGATGGCATTGATTTGGTTACATGGACCTTAGAGTACGAGACGCTCAACGATGATGTTGAACACCCAATTTCACTGCTGTCTTTCTTCATCGATATGACTAAAGATATCGAGAATCATCATTTTCAGAAAGCATGAATCCGTAAATTATTTGATCATGAACACATTTTGATGCATTATTAATTGTTCTGATAATGTCGTCAAAGTGGTCTGGATAATAACTGTTGGTGCGTGTATGTGTGTGAATAAGTTAGCTCGAGCTTTGGCTGAGTGATGGAGCTAGCAATGTTGATTTGAAGTACTTTTGTTGCTTTTGTTTTTATTTTCTGCTTAATGTACGCTTCTATTTGATGGTTTTAATTATGGCCTATTGAATGGTTTTAATAGGGATGTCAATGGGTCGGATTTTGGTCGGATCACGCTCGTCTAGATCCGGCTCCATTTATATCATATCGGGTCATGTCGGATTTGGATCTTCTTCGAATTGTGCTCGGATCTAGATTTTTCGAATCAAATGGATATTGGTCGGATTTGACTGAATATCGGATATTTTTTTGGATTCAATAAAATGTTCATTTAAAAAATTATATTAATATTTTTTCATAAAAATAGTTTATTAACTTTACAATTTTGTTTAATTTTAGCTCATATTTCAAACATCCTTTATTAATATTCATATTTTTTAGATGAAAATACGGGTTTAAATAAATTTATAAACGAGTTATAAATTACTATCTTCTTAAATTTGATTCAAGCCATAGACGAGGAGAAAAAGGGTATCGTGTTTAAGATGCTTGAAGGAGATTTGATGAAATTGTATAAGGATTTTCTTATAACCCTTCATATTGATACGAAAGATGGCATTGAATTGGTTACATGGACCTTAGAGTACGAGACGCTCCGCGATGATGTTGAACACCCTATTTCACTATTATCTTTCTTCATCGATATAACTAAAGATATCGAGAATCATCATCTTCAGAAGGCATGAATCGGTTAATTGTTGTGATAATGTCGTCAAAAGTGGTTCGGCTTATAATTGTTGGTGCGTGTATGTGTGTGAATAAGTTGGCTCGAGCTTTGGCCAAGTGAAGTGATGATAAATAAGTTAAGCTAGACCTAGAGCTAGCAATGTTTGTGTGAGATTTGAATTACGTTTGTTGTTCTTATTTCTACTCAATATATGTTAATTTCTATTTGTGTGAAATTTAACTATTTTATAGTATTAAAAACTAGTATAATTATAAATTTTAAATAAGTATATATATCAAATAAAATTTGGGAGACAAATACTTGTTAGTTGTGTGGAGAAGTGCAGGGATAACTAAGAGGTAGGCTTTTGCATGGCAGACCTATCTCATATCTTGGGCCGACATAAATGAAAATTTGCATTTTCAGATATTTTCAGTGATTGGACTTAACGAAAATAATTCCAACCCACTTTTGGCCTAGTGAAAATCTAAAAGTGTCTGGATAAAATTGGTTCCAAACAGGGCCTAGAATTCCTTAGTCCTCTTTTTTTCCCAAGGTTGGAGTTTTCCCGACTTAAACCATCTAATAATCAAGTTAATATAAAAAAACTGAAAAGAATCAGTACTAATTGTAAAAAGTGAAATCAACCTCTTATATCTTGCTATGGGCTTGTGGTTGTTCAATATATGGTCGTTTCTTTATTTTTTATTTTGTTGACACTTTTATTTATAAATCAACAGTCAATAGACTCATGGGCGGACCTAGACCATATTTCTTTGGGAGACCGAGAAGGGACATAGCTAGAAACATCTTCGGCAACTTTAAGATAATATAATCCCATAATTTTATCCAACAAAAGGTTAAATTTTTTTTTTTTTTAAGAGTATTAGCCAAATGAATTAAATCGGTTCATTCAACAAGTAGTTCAAGAAATTGAGGAATTAAGAAAGCATAACATTTTCTTACCATGTAAATCCATTTTTTATGGAAAATACTGCTATAAAAATGGAATTGAGAAAACAAATAATTTTTTTACGAAGTAAATCCATTTTGTATGGAAATTAGAGCTATAATAAAATATCAAAATTGAACGATTCAAGTTTTTTCAATTATTTATAATAAAATATCAAAATTGAACGATTCAAGTTTTTTCAATTATTTATAATGTAGGTTTATTATTTAAAAACACATAATTAGTGATGAAAAGTTGTAAAATCAAAGTTCATTTACAAAATTGAACACAAGACTCCTACACCATGTCCAAGAACCTTACCAATAATGCCCAACAAACTCATGTGTTAATATTTCAAAAAATATCAAATTAAATGCAATAGATTCAAGGATATGTTAGATACTTGTGGCTTGATTGACCTTGGATTTCGGGGACCAAAATTCACTTGGACTAATAAACGCAACGGTTTGGCTAGAGTTCGGCAAAGGATTGATAGGTGTTTGGCGAACGCGGATTGGCAAACAATGTTTCCGGAAGGGATGGTCCTCCATCTCCCCCGCACACACTCAGATCATCACCCACTCCTCACGTTTTGCGGAGGTATGAACCAACCATCCCCAAAGAAACCCTTTCGTTTTGAGCTTGCTTGGACCACTAACCAACACTGCAAGGAGGTGGTTGAGGAAGTTTGGAACACCTCTCACTCTATTTTTGAGGCAATTGATAATCTGCCGAGAGCGATGAGGGAGTGGAATGGGAGAACTTTCGGCAATATCTTTGGTAAAAAAAGAAGGCTCTTGGCACGGATTAACGGGATCCAGAAAAGCCTGTGCTTTGGAGATGACCCTTTTCTTCTGTCGCTTGAGAAGGAACTTATAATTGAATATAATATGGTGCTGAAGCAGGAGGAACTTTTTTGGTTCCAAAAATCGAGAACTCAGTGGCTGTCCCAAGGCGATAGGAACACCCGTTTTTATCACATGACCACGGTTTGTCGGCGGCGAAAAAATAGAATTACGGCTCTAAAGATTGATGGGACCTAGAATTCTGAGGATGGGATTCTTCGAACCCATGTTCATAATTTTTTCTCATCTCTCTTTCATCAAGTCTCTAATGGTGGTAACTCGAACCTCCCACGCAGCTGTTTTCAAAAGTCTTTGGTAATGGAGGAGTTGGCAACCCTCACTAGACCGGTTTCAAGTAAGGAAGTGAAACGAGTTGTCGATAGTTTCAGTCCGTTCAAAGCACCGGGCCCAGACGGTTTACAGGCTTTCTTCTATCAGAAGTTTTGGGGTTCGGTGGGTGACTCAGTTGTGAAGGTCGTGGAACACGCTCTTCTTTATGGCAGCATACGTACTGAGCTGGGGAAATCTTTCCTTTGCCTTATACCGAAAGAAACTTCTCCGGATTCAATTAAGAAGTTCAGACCGATTGCTTTGTGCAACGTCTTGTACAAGATTATCACGAAAACTATCACCTACAGGCTGAAACCCTTCATGGCTGAACTAATCTCACCTCTCCAAAGCAGCTTCATCCCTGGTCGGGGAACTCACGATAACATTTTGTTAATTCAGGAACTCCTCCATAGTTTGAAAAAAAGGCGAAACAACAAAACAGGTAGTATGATCATTAAGCTGGACTTAGAGAAGGCCTATGACAAGGTGAACTGGGATTTCCTCGAACAGACGCTGATTTTCTTTGGGTTTCCGGGAACTTTGATAAATCTGATTCTCAGTTGTGTCAGGTGTTCTAAGCCTTGTATTTTGTGGAATGGCGAACCTTTGGAGGCGATTGAGCCAAACTGTGGGTTACGGCAAGGAGACCCCCTCTCACCATACCTCTTCGTTCTATGCATTGAACGACTATCTTATTTAATTGAAGAAATGGTGGAGAAGGGAAAGTGGCAAACTCTTAGTCCATGTCGGGGAGGGCCGCGGCTGTCCCATATTTTCTTTGCGGATGACCTCATCCTTATGTCTAAGGCCACGGCGAAAAATGCAAGATGTATTCGGCAAGTGCTAAATCAGTTTTGTGATTCGTCAGGTTTGAGTATTAGCTATCCTAAGTCAAAGGTTTTCTTCGCTTTGAATGGTGGAAGGAGAGTGAAAAGGGACATTACATCGATCCTCAACATTAGTAGTACACAAAACCTTGGCAAATATCTTGGGGTACCTCTTTTCCACGAACGGGCATCCCCGAGGCTGTTTCGGGATTTGGTTGATCGGGTGGCTACTAGATTGTCGGCTTGGAAAGCGAAGCTCCTTTCTATGGCGGGGAGGACCACCCTCATTCAGTCAGTTACCTCGGCAATTCCGAACCATATCATGCAGACCACTTGGCTACCGAGTGCTACTTGTTCTCAACTGGACCGGATCAATAGAAATTTTCTTTGGTCCTCCGACTTTACTCAACGCAAACTTCACCTTGTGGGGTGGGATAAAGTCACTAGGAGTAAGGAGAACGGAGGTCTTGGCCTAAGACAAGCTCGAAGAACGAATTCAGCGCTGCTGGCAAAGATTGGCTGGAAAATCCTTCAAGGTACTAATGCCATTTGGGGGGAAACCTTCAAACAAAAATATCTAAAAGGTACTGACCCTTTGAGCTATACTATAAAAAATGGGGAGTCCCCTATTTGGAAAGGTGTTATACGTAGCATTCAGGAAGTTAGTCCTTGTGTTAAATGGCGAGTTGGTAACGGCAGATCCATCTCACTTTGGAGAGACCACTGGGTGGGATCGGGACCTATTGGGGATATGCTTGAAGGTTCAATTGAAGATGAGGAACTGAATTGGAAAGTGGCGGATATTCTTGACAATAATGGAGGCTGGGCTCTAGACAGAATCTCCACGCAAATACCGGAGGAAATTGAGGCTAAAATACGGTGCACTCCGACACCCCTGTTTCGAGACCAGGAGGACTCAAGGGTGTGGGGCGGCACCACTAATGGGAATTTCTCGTGCAGGTCAGCTTTCAAATTCTTAAACAATAAAGATAGACCCGTGAGCAACAACCGGATTCAAAACTGGAAATGGCTATGGCGGTTTAAATGCAGCGAAAGGATAAAATTTTTCCTTTGGCTATGTTTGCATAATAGCCTTGCGACTAATGTGTTGAGATGGGAAAGGAACCTTACGGACTCGAACTTGTGCCTAAGATGTGGGAATCAGCCGGAAACTTTGATCCATACTCTTCGGGATTGTATTAATGCACGGGAAGTTTGGGAGTTTGTCATCTCTCCCACTCAATTTCTTAAATTCAGCTGCATGAATCCTAACTCTTGGATTCAGGATAACATCACGAAGGAGAATTTTGACAACATTGTCTCTCCAAGTACCCCTTGGCCCCTTATGTTCTCGGCGCTTGTCTGGAGTATTTGGAAGACTAGGAATAAATGGATATTTCAAAGTGTTAAGGCTACGCTGCAGGACGTTGCCCTGGCAGCGAAAAGATTGGCTATGGACTTGGAGAGTGCATTTGTGACTAGTGGAGGTACGAAGCCGAAAACAAGACTTCATGTTAGATGGAGTAAACCGAGTGAGGGTTGGTTCAAAGTCAACACAGACGGCAGTTTCCTAGCTACGAATGAAAGAGCTTCAGTTGGTGGTTTGATTAGAAATAATTGCGGAGAGTGGGTAGTTGGCTTCGCCCGTAATCTTGGAAATGTCTCTATTACTACGGCCGAACTTCTTGCGGCTCGGGAGGGTCTCAACATGGCTTGGGAGAGACGCTTGCCGAAGATTGAGTTAGAAGTTGACTCGGAAGTGGTGGTTAAACTAATCAAAGAGGCTAATGTGGATTTACACCCTTTGGGAAATATCATCGAGGACTGCAGAAGACTACTTGGCATGCCTTGGGAAAGCAAAATTAGCCATACGCTGAGGAGTGGAAATTGCTGCGCAGATGCACTTGCTGCAAAGGGTCATATTGTGCCTGGAGGTCATCAAGTTTGGGTGGATCCCCCATCAGACTTGCTCCCCTTGCTGGATGGGGATATTACTTAGTTTTCTTCTTTTGTAGCTGTTTTTTTTTTCTTGCTCCTTTGTACCAAAAAAAAAAAAAAAAAAAAGGAAATAAAGCTTTTAACCTCTCCAATGATCAAACTCGGGACCTTCTAAGAGCATCTCTCATCCACCTCTATATCTCCAAATTTGGATATTTTGATGAATTGGAGGAGGGACTAGAATTAAAACTCCAAATTTGGAGTTTTGAATTCTCCAAATCACTATCCACTTGTTTTAATTATATTTGTGTTCCAAAATATTCCATTTTTTTATTTTATTGATTACTTTTACATCATTTATGTTATTAATCATTTTTAATTTCTTTGAATTAATAATAAAAACATGAATGTTTGTTATACATATTTTTAATAGGTTATAATTTATATTTAATTATTAAATTGAAAATGTATGTTTTTAGTTTAGATTTTAAAATAATTAATTAGAAAACATAAAAAATAATAATTAACATAAAATAAAATTAAAATTAAATAAAATAATATTTAATCAGATTAATCTACTTGAATTTTATTTAATTAATCATAATAAACAACTGAAATCTTAACTTTGATCAATTAATGTAGATTAAATTATGTAAGAACAGTGTTTTAGAGGTTGCGGAATAGTGTTTTGGAGTTTTTGTGGGATATGAGATGTGAGAAACTGTCTCCAAATTTGAAAAAGATTCCAATTTAAATTTTTGGGTGAGGAATACTCTAAAAGGGGATCAAGAACCTTACCACTCATCTAACCAAGTACTTTCTAAATTATAATTTCAGCAATTAATGGAGTTTATTTATATAAATAATTATTTTTTTTTTCTTGGGGGACCATGCCCCCTCCCCAGTCCTTCTTATGGTCTGCCCCTGAGTAGAACTCAAACAAACGAATGACAATTGCAAATAGGAAAACCTTTGTTAAAAAAAAAAAAAAAAAACTAGAAAAGGGAGATCCTTTAGAGGAATAACACCAAAACTTACAAAGTTTTAGACCATTTAAAAACGTCATGAGCGTCTCATTTATCTTGTATATAAAAATAACTCAACAAATATATTTAATAATATATACTACAAAAAAAAAGTTCAATTTATGGATTATCTATTATCAAGAAGACAATGGTCATCATTAGCCCGGTCATTCTCTTTTCTCCAGTTTAGGTTTAGGGCTCTTCCACTAAATTATTGTATGAATTAAATATTGAATAATCAATTACCAACAAGATTAAATAGGTGCAATTGAAGGAAATTCCGTGCTAGCGTGTGGTATCGATTATCACTTTTGATTAATAAAATATTGGTGTTGACTCTCGAAATATTTTCTTATAATTATTTTTAAGTAATATATTTCTTATATTTTTATTTCCTCATATTTCTTAGATATAAGAGAATAATAAAAATTATATTTTCAAATCATGTAATTATTGTCTTCTAATTTGCATGTCAATTTTATTTTTTTAAATTTCGGCATCAATTACTCCCATTTTTCAACCCATATTACAACGATTTGTTGTGAATTTTTTTTTTTTTTTGAAAAAAAAATGAAGATTAAAGGACTAACCCAACTCAGACCTGATACAAACCCAACACATTACCACATACCCATTAATAATCCGACACGTTCCAACCCGACCCGCCTATTTGCCACCCTAGGCAAAATATATCAAATGACTATAGTTACGGTCCCATCAACAATGTTCTTATCACGAACAAATATTGTGTTGCAGTCACACATATTTAATTAGTATACTAGTAAAAGGTTGGACATTATATTATGACTCTCACTCATTGAAGAGTCATAAGAAATTGTGCATAAATAATTGTACATTAAGCTTAATAAACTATACATTGGTGTATGATTGTACGAACCAGCCCTTTGAGGATGTACACCACTAATTGACATTTATGCCCTTTCAAAAAAATTAATTACAATATTGTCCCTCCCATTTATCCATTACTATTCATCATCATCTTCTTCGTCGCCTTACACCGGACAACCATTATTGAAGGTTAAAAAAAAAAAAAAAAAAGTTACTATTCATCTTCTTTTTTTTCGTCTTTCACCGGACAGCCATGGTTGAAGGTGAAAAAAATTAAAAATTACTATTCATCTTCTTAGCCATTGTTGAAGGTATTAAAGTATTAACTCAAAATTCCTTGTTTCTATACTCAAATCACCCCAAAATTGAAATTTGGAAATGAGATTCTTGCAGAAAAGGAGAAATTTTTGCTAGAGAGATACAACAAGTCCTCCGTGAGCAAGAAGAAGAAGTTATTGTTCATCATCATCTTCTTCTTCGCCTTTCACCGGACAGCTATTATTGAAGGTTAAAAGAAAAAGTTATTGTTCATCTCTTCTTGCCTTTCACCGGACAGCCATGGTTGAAGGTAAAAAAAAAAATTACGGTTCATCTTCTTCTTCGCCTTTCACGGAGAGACTACAATTTTGTTGTATGTATAAATTGGCTGTATTGCAGAAATGAAGTGCACAGGGTATTGCGGATAGTTCCTCTTTTAAGATCAGATGGGTTATTGTAGGCGGCAGCGGTGGTGGTTTTGGGTTAGGGTTTGGTTGCGGTGGTGAGGCTAGGCGGCGGCGGCGGTCTTGGGTTAGGATTTAGTTGCAGTAGTGATGGTTTAGGTTTTTTTTTTTTTCAAATAAAAGGGGCATTTTTAGTAACACATAAACAGTAACCGTACACCTTTGCGACTCTGAATGAGCCTGAGTCATAATAGAGTATCCCGTAAAAGGTAGTTCTTTCTCAATATCATAATTATTTATTTTGCTATTTCCTTGACATGGTCTACCGGTCTATGTATCTAAAATGAGATTCATAGTTTAATAGACAAAAAATTATTTCGACTATAATTTGATAAAATATCAATATTAAAAACATATAAATGTAGAAAAACTAGACTTGATAAGTTATTGAAAATATTAAAAATTATTTCGACTACCGGTCTTTTTTAATTATTATTCATATTGTTTCTTTTCTTTTGATAATAATTATTTATTTAATCCCTTTCTTTTTGTCAATTTCTTTCTTAATACGTACTTTTTTATTTCTTAATAATTATAAAAATAATATGATTTTTTCTTTATAATACGATTTATCTCTTATTGCTTTCTTTACTTTAGTACATTGCAAAAAAAAAAAAAAAAAAAAATTTGGGCCCATATAAAATTGGACTAGCTCCATCCCTATTTATATATATATGTGTATCTTTGTTTTAGATTTATATACGATGGATAACTTTTTCTATACATGATGATATATAATTATAGAGTTAAGAATGTAACGAAATGAATTAAAGTCAAGCAATCAATTATAAAATTCGTAAAAGAATGAAATAAATCTAAGGATGTATATATGTAAAAGTTGCTTCAGCTAAAATATTTTCAAAATTAAAATTAAAAAAAAAATCACGATTGAGAGAGAAATGAGTATTCGAGTATTTATAATTGTATTTTGCAAAAATTAAGTAAAAAAATAAATTACCTATTTTACCTTAGATTTTTTTCACTCCGATAGTAAACCTTGACGAAAAATATGAGGGGTTTGGGTTTTTTAAATTTTAGGGTGTTAAGTGTTAATTTTGTGTTTTGGGTGCAAAGTGCCCATTTATTGTGTTTTGGGGGTGGAAGTTGCTGATATGTTCTTAATTAGAGGGTGTTAAGTGCTAATTTTATTTTGGGGGTACAAAGTGCGAAATTCTCAAGTTTTAAGGGTGCAAAGTGCCCATATTGTTGAATTACCTATTTTGCCCTTGAATTTTTGCTTGAAAGTAAAAAAAGGTTGCAAAGTGCTGTATTTTTCATATTTCAAGGGTGCAAAGTGCTAAATCTAAGTTTCAGGAGTGCAAAGTGCTTATTTCCCATGTTTCGGGGGTTCAAAGTGCAAAAAACCTCAAATTATTAAAAATAATTGAACAAATTATATCGTAAATCAGGTTGCAAAGTGCCCGTTTGTCTCGCGTTTCGGAAAAAATTTTCGTCTTTTCGAAACGCGAGACAAACAATTCATCATATTTGGGAAAATTTAAGCAACATTATTTTTTTTCAAAAGTGAGTTTACGAAACCATGGGCTGCAGCCCATTGTTCTGAAAATACTCTATACATACATTTCTCTCTCCTCCGTCTCTGTCTCTGTCAGCTACTTCATTCTTTCTTCTTTTTCTTCTTTCTTCTTTTCTTTCCTCTTTCTGCGGCTGTCTCTGCTCATTTCTTTCTTCTTTCTTCCCTTTTTTTTTTTTTTTTTTGTCTTCTCTCAATTCACGGACCAAACAATTTCACCCAATATGTCGGTATATTTGCAGGATATTCCTGGAAGCGAGCGTTATTTTACCGGTTGAGAGGAACACTATAAAAGGATGAAAAATGTCTTTGGTGGTACTGAGTATCACTACAAGAAAAATGAATTTTATTGATAAAATATTAAGTGACATTGTTGAAATTGTCACTTTTTGCATACATTTAGTTATAAGAATATTAGTTTTGTCACAATAATAATAGTGACAAGTGCAATAGTGACAAAATATATTTTTAAGTTGTCACTAATGGCTATTAGTGACAAATCTATGGAACTTAAGTTGTCACTAATGGCTATTAGTGACAAATCTATGGAACTTAAGTTGTCACTATTGACAATTAGTGACACCCTTTCAGTGACAACCTAGTGACAATAAATATTGTCACTATAATTTAGTGATAAATTTTTAGTTGTCACTATTGGGGTATCACTAAATGTCAATAGTGACAACTTTTTCACATTTCTTGTCACTAGTGTGTCTATATACACCAGTTTAGTGACAATAATAAAATTCTTGTCACTTTATCATTTACTATTTTGTCACTAAAATTTAAATTTTTTGTAGTGTATATGATGACACTGTCGTCATAGAGCTCTCCGAAAGTTTGAATGTTGATCCTCCTGCTCTTCATCGTCGTATCCCGCCAGGAGCAATAATTCATGACGTCTCGAGCCAGACATCATATTCCAACGATGCGCAAACAATATATCAAAACTCGATGCCTGGTTATTCAATTAGTGATGCAGAATCACATGTTGGTCCCGTTGACAACTGGGAGCGTGCAGCGTTGTTGACTCGAAGGCGGTTGGCCCGACGTGGAGGAAATAATAGTCATGATTGGTCGGATAACAGATTGGGTCCATTCCCACCTTCGTGGAATTAGTGACATTAATTGTAAAATTACCATTAATTTTTATTCTGCTCGACAATATGAAGACAACTTAATATGTTATTTTCGTATGTAGATTAATCTGAATATTGTGTAATAACTATTAGGTTAATATTTTAAGGATATTGTGTAATTTTTAGCATATTTAATATGTCATTTGAATGACTTCGTCGGTGAGATAAAATGATTAAAATAATTTTATTATAATATTTTTAAAAGCAAAAATCAACAAATTGAAAATTAATCTACTTTATTTTTTATTATTTTAGAAAACACAATAACTAATTATAAAATATTATTTATCACATATATTACATATAATATATACATCAATTAATTAATTATATATAACTAACTGATGTGACATAAAATCTTACACTATTCTTACACTTAATTAACTAATTCAAACCTACAAAAGAAACCTACACCTACTTTTTTTCCCAAACAACTCTCCCAAAACCCAAACAAATAACATTACGCAAATCGAGATTATTTCCCAAACCTCTACCACTTTCCCAAACCACTCTCCGAAAAACGAGACAAACAGGCCCTCAACTTCCTAATCTTGAATGATACGAATAGAAATAAATGTATTCACCTGCATCACCATGTGTGTTAATAATTAATCATCTTACATATATTATACTAATTTATTTTCTATTTTACCCTTAGCATTTAAAGGTATTAAATATGTAGTTTTTAACTCCTCTAATTCTTCCATTACATTCATTAATAAACTAATAAAATGTGTCTTTTGCTGAAATAGCAGTTAACAATTGCTATTCTTATTAAAAATCGTAGTTTGGATCTGCAATTTTTGTTAATTATCTAAAAATTAATTAACGAAGAATTAATAATCACCGGAAGAATCGTAATTAGCAACTGCAATTCTTGAATAAATCGCAATGGAAATTAAGTCCACGTTCCTGAGAATGAGTAGGACTGTCAATTGAGCCGGGCCTACCCGAAGCCCGATGGCTCGACTCGATTAAAATTGGCTTGAACCTGAATATTTTTTCGCCGGACCGAATTTGAGCTATTATATTAAACCCGATCGATTTATGAGCTGGGCTTGAGCCTAACACGGCTCAGCCCGAATAAAGCCCGAACATATAATTGTTTTAAATATTATGATTAATTTGTATTGTAGTTATAGTTATTAATTACTGTTTTTATTTTGAAACAAGTAAACTTTAAAAAAGTTATAATGTCAACTCACATGTATGTTAGTATATCAATTACGTACCGAAGGCCAAAACTCAATCTTTAAGTTAAAATATTATTTAATGATATATTCTCGTGTATTTATATAATAGTAGTCTATTAATATGTGCTTCAGTAATCTAAATATTTTATATGTCAAACTATTTTTACCTATTTTAACAAACCTAATATAAGTCCGATTTAGACCAGAAATCCAAAAAATTACATGGACCGAGTTTGAATCAGATAAATTAAAAAATTATGAGCCGAGTTTGAACTTATAGCTATGAAGCCCGACATTATTTGAGTTCGAACTATTTAAAACTCGACTCACAAGGCCCGATTGACAGTCTCAAGTACGAGACATTAAAAACTTTCAGATATAAAGTTTGATGGTGAAACTAAAGAAGTGAGATTAACCAGCTCGGAAATCGATGATGATATTACCCCTGATAAGGACTTATTGTCAAGTGAAATCTCAGTCACCAAAGCAGTTTGTTTTTCCTTTTTTTTTGGTACAACCAAACAAGTTTCTATATCACAAGTAATTACATATAGAATTGGCAAGGGCCAAGGATGGTATGGAATGACTAATGATATAAGAAAATCAAGAAAATGGTTAGAAACTGAAGGGAAACGAGTTCTGATTGTCTGGCCATTTTACTAATACTGGAAGGGGTAGAAGAGTCTTTTTACAAAGGGAGACAACCTCTATTATTGCCATGGGTATCCATCCTTCCTTGGTGCATACAAAGAATAGTAGACGAGAAATTTTGCACCACATAAACGAGGCCAAGTAAATAAATTCAAATGATAAATAGTAGTTAACAACTGCGATTTTCCAGTGAAAAATTAATTTTTGTTAATCAATATTTTTAATAATTAATAGAAATTGCAGTTAGCAACTGCAATTTTTGTTTATTTTTTTTTTATTTTACAAAATTTCAAAAATAATCAAAATGCGCAAGTGTCAACTTCGATTTTTAATAAAAAACACATTCAGGGAAATAGTTTGAATGTGAAAATATTTTCGCCTGAAAGCCATTTCGAAAAAAATTCGATCTTTTTAAGTTTTAACTCCAACATAATTTAAATATATCAAGGAAAATGTCTTTACGACAGCCCTGTATTGATTTTGTTTTGGTGGGTGAGGAATTTTGATTTGATATGATATGATTTGCCTATATATTTAGTAAAGTAAATAGGGCTGAAAGATTAGCAATATTGTCTTATTTGTGTTAGAGGTTCGAAAAACAATTATAGAAGAATTAATTTTAATAAAATAGATTTTAACAATAATTAATTATACGAGTTTTTTAAATAAGTTAATTTTTAGCTTCTGGAGAACTCAAAAGTGATATTAAGGGTCAAACACTTTAAAAATGACAATAAGGTTTTAGAAGTGCTCTTTATTGTGATTGAGGGCCAAACACTTTAAAAATCACAACACATTGAATTGTTCATTTTTCGTATCCTTTATTATCGCGAATGATTTTACATTCCGTCATTTAAATTCGTTGTGCTAGCCTAGGCCAGAATGTTGTTCGTAATGTCAAAATTCCAGTCTTTGACAAACGCAAAAACATCATTTGTTCGAGAAAAGAATATTCTAACTATGAATTGGCAGATCTTTTCAACAACTATTTGGAGTTTAAACTCTTCGGCAACTACTTCTTAAGTTGGGTTTTCTTGACATTTGAATCCTAACTCCAACTTGTGGGGAGGTGTTGGACTAATTCAAGAGTCCATTATATCTTAGTTTTACTATATTTTCAAATATTTAACTAGTGTACATATGTTCCTAATGTTTATATTTGGTCAAATTTTATTTTTGGCCCTTTAAAGTGGCTGCATTTTAAAATTAATCATTTATTGTTGTACTTCGACAATATAAGTCCTTTATTGTGTCGCCGTCATCAATTTCAGTTCTTCTTGTCGAATTTTTTTAATTATCGCCGAAAATCATCAATTTATATCTTATTTGACCCAAAAATTTAATTTTAGCCATCAATATTCATATGTCGAGTGGCATTTAAAATTCTAGATCTCAGATTTTGACCACAAAATTTGCAAGTTCAAGTCACTTGATAGGTATAACTTCAAATTTTGATGAGAAACGGTTAAAGTTTCCCTCCATAAATCGAAGATACCTTTTTTTCATAAAGAGATAAATAGGTCAAAATTCATTGATGATTTTCGGGAAAAAATTTAACTTTTCGGTCAAATAAGAATGAAATTTATGATGGTGACTGTTGGTCCCAAGTGGTCAGAAGAGGTTTAGAGGGGGGGGGGGGTGAATAATCCTCTTTAAAATTTTCTTGTCAAATTTTAACTTTAAAACTTATCTCTAACTGAATAGACTAAGCTGATCAGAGTAGTAAGTTACAATTCTGTTCGCGAACAAATCTTTGAACAGCTTTGTTGACCACTCGTCTGATTGTTACTTAGCTGATTTTGTTAAAATCAGTTTTAATACTTAGAGTACTTGCAGCGGATTTTTCAAAGTGTTTTTCACAAGTAATCTCAGCAGTTTTGAAAAATGTTTCCCCAGTTTTATAAACTCCTTTTAAGTATTTTTCAAACAGTTAACTTAATGTGTTTTTATGCAATCAGAAAATATGCAAGTTTAAAAGCAATGTAAAAACACACAGAATTTTTATAGTGGTTATATGGATTTAAATCCTTTAGTCCACTCTTCCAAGTCACAAAGATCTTGGGTTATACTAAAAACACACAGTAATCAGTATACTCTGCTTATGCCTTACAACAAATGAACAGGCCGTAAGTTCGCAGTAAGAAATCCTACTCTCTGAAGTAATATCACTCACTAAGATGGATATCTACTTCTCACAACACTCAGTGTTTACAAATTCACTCAGAAGATGTATTTGGCTTGATTCTTCAACTCTGCTTTTGTCAACAAATGACTAAGCTGATGAGTGAGCTGTTCTTGAGACTTAATGAATTCTGCTTCGAAAATTTCTCAGAGATTGTGTTGCTCTTCTTCTCTTCGTCTCTTTCAGCTATTTATACTTGAGGTTTGAAAAATGTCCGTTGAAGAAAGACAAGATTCAAATTCCTCGAGTACTGGTCCTTAAAATCCGCGAACGGCTCTTTTGCAGTCTGTCCGTACTGTAAACAGTACTATTCTGCAGGCAGCATTAAATGCACCCAGCTGATTTCGAAGCCTTTCTTCAATCATTTGTCTTTAATAACCTTGTACTTCAGCATTTATTACTCCAAGGGGCATTTATTACTGTTGGGAAGACTTTATGATCCTTTCCACTTGGCTGACGAAAGTGCAAGTCTGATGGCGAACTCGGCTGATCTCAAACTTGAACAAATCTGATTTGAGTCGGCTGATCTTTATCAGTCTGATAACTTTCTTTCAGCAGATCAGAAGTCTTGGACCTTGAAATCTTGACTCTTCTGATGTCTTCTTTACTTAGTCAAAATTCCTTGATAAGCAAATCAGCTAAGTTACTCCATACTTAGCCAATTATGAAGTTTTGGAATTTCATCAAAACATCCCTTATCAATTTGTCTTCAGTGCTTTCATCTTCATCCTTATCCAACAGTGACACAATAAAGGACTTATATTATCGATGTACCACAATAAATGACCAACTTTGAAACGCATTCACTTTAGATGATCAAAAATAAAATTTTGCTCATTATATTTATTTGTAATCTAGCATTTAATTTTTCTACATTTTCAAATATTTAATTAGCTAGTGTACATCCAATGTTTAGTTAGTTCCTATAATGTTTATATTTATTCGAACTCTAGCATTTAGTCTTTACCTTTTATACTTTGATGTATATATGTAATTTGTAATATGTCTATAAATAACGAGGCAGGTGAATAAAATACGACATATACACAAAATATTATCTCCTTTCTTTCGTTCTCTCTAATTTTTTAAAAAACGTGAATAATCCTTTCTATTGAATAATTTTGGATTTATTTTAATGTCTTTTTAGAAAGGAAATAAACATCATCCATTATTTACACAATTAGGACTAAATTAAGAACTTTCCCATATAAAAACAGTCGACATAATATTTTTCAACAATATGGCAGCCTTTTTGTGCTGCAAACGTGATAGAGTAAAAAAATACTTATGTCTTAGTTAGGTACGTAATTTTACTTTGGCTAGAATAACAAAATAGAAAGACATGCATAACCTCGAATTTTATGGAATCATTTTTTTATAAAACATGTGAAATCTGTGGGAAAGGATGAAATAGATGAATTTTTGTTAAACCGATAAAATAAATCCATGAAATCGTTGAAATAATATGAAATCAATGAAAATTCGGGGTGAAATTGGTGAAAAAATGGGTGAAACCTGTAAGAAAATGCCCCTTAAATTGATAAATAAATATTAAATCGATGAAAATTCAGGTGATATTCGTGGAAAAAAAAAAGATGAAACCGGTAAAACGACGACATCAGTGAAAAAATTGTGAAATAGGTGAAAAATGAATAGAGTCATGTAAGATCAATAAAATTTCAGGTGAAATTGGCAAAAAAACATGTGAAATTAGTTAAAAGAATGTGCAGAACCATTGAAAATAGGATCTAATCGATAAAAAAAAAAATAGGTGAAACGATAAACAGAAACATTAAACTGGTAAAAATGAATGAAACCGGCTAAAAAATGGATTTAAGTCATCAAACGAATGAGTTAAGTAGGTGAAAAATGAATTAATTTACTCTATTTTATGACATAATAAAATTAATTTTGTTTTAATTTATAAAAATTATCCAAGAAATCAACTAGACTATGTACATGCACTTTTCTAATGAAAAAAATGTTTATTATGCCTATTATTGAAATACGTGAAATCACTATCCAATCATTTTCTCTAGTTAATGATTACAACCAAACAATAAAGAGAAAGAAAAATACAACTAGCTTAAAAAAAATATAATTAGCCTCGGATTCTAGCTATATAAGGAAGTGGGGATAGAAGCATTTCTCTGCATCTCACAACTGAATAGCTAATTAATTAATTAATTAATAGAATATTAATTAAGAATGGGGTTAACTGGAAAGTTGGTTGCTGCAATTGAGTTTAGGGCAGGAGGAGATGTGTTCCATCAACTCTTCACTCACAAACCACACCATGTTTCCACCATCACCCCTGGAAACATTCAGAGTTGTGATTTGCACGAGGGTGAATTTGGAAAAGTCGGTTCCGTACCCTTTTGGAGGTACAATCATGGTAACTCCGTTTAACTATATTAGGTCTTAATATCTAGCTCTGATATCAATTTAATTTTCTCATAATTATTATTCATGTACATGCTATATTGACCATAAATATTAGAAACTCTTGTTGTTTTAAATTAATCTGCAGTCACTTGATTAATAATTAGTATATATGGTATGATATCAATTTTGATATGGTTGAAAGTACAGAGGGTAAAGAGAAGACTGCAAAGGAATTGATTCAAGCCATAGACGAGGAGAAAAAGAGTATCGAATTTAAGGTAATTGAAGGAGATTTGATGAAACTATATAAGGATTTTCTTATCAGCCTTCATATTGATACGAAAGATGGCATTGATTGGTTACATGGACCTTAGAGTACAAGACGCTCCACGATGATGTTGAACACCCAATTTCATTGCTTTCTTTCATCATCGATATGACTAAAGATATCGAGAATCATCATCTTCAGAAGGCATGAATCGGTTAATCGTTTGTTCATGAACACATTTTGATGCATTATTATTTGTTGTGATAATGTCGTCAAAAGTGGTTCAGATAATAATTGTTGGTGCGTATATGTGTGTGTATAGGTTGGCTCGAGCTTTGGCCAAGTGAAGTGATGATAAATAAGTTGTGCTACACCTAGAGCTAGCAATGTTTGTGTGAGATTTTAATTACGTTTGTTGTTTTTATTTCTACTCAATGTATGTTAATTTCTATTTGTGTGAGAAATGAACTATTTTATAGTATTAAAACCTAGTATAATCCTAAACTTTAAATAAGAATATATATTTTAGCTAAATTAAATAAAATCATAAAGTTAACAAACTTGTTTAAAAAAAATACTTGTGTAAATTTGAAAATGAAGATTTATACGATCTGATACCCGATCAAGATCCATTGAACTCATGAAATTTAGATCCGAGTGGGACTCGCATCCCATCAGAATACAATCCGACCCGGCATAGATGGACTCTAATATGAATCGAGTTTGATCCAACTCGAATCCGACTCTTTCACAGCTCTATGCGCAACTAAGTCAAATCTTAACTAAATAAATGGACAGATCACTTTGTTTACACAGAAATCAATTGGACACTAAAGATTTACCCTACAACTTTAAAACCCAAGTAGTGCTAATGGAACTGTCCCATAAGTAGCTTGTACCTTGTTGCCGGGCCTGAGGTGTAATTGTTAGGGCATCTCAAACTAGGGGTGGGAAAGGGCAAACATGCTAGATGGACTTTGGAGGGGGCCTGGGGGAAGGGGAGGGGGAGCTTCCCCTGTCCAAGCCCTCTCCCTCACATGGTATTTTCTTTTATTTTGTTTTGTTTTATTTGGTTCTTTTTTTCGCTTTATTTAAAAACAAAAAATTCCTAAAATTTGTATATTATTTGGAGATAATTATTTTTAATTATGAAAATATAACTTTCATTTCATTTAATTAACATTATTATTTTAATATTGATCTATTTTAATAATTTTGGGGTTGTATTTATCACTTAAAAATAATTCTTTCTAAAAAATTTAAAATAATATGATACAATAATAATAATAATAATAATAATAAGAAGAAGAAGAAGAAGAAGAAGTAGTGAGAGTGAAGAAGAATAAAATTTGTAATTAAACGAGTTTGATAGAATGAGTCATTCGAGATGACTAAAAAACTAGGGGGAGGGAGAGAGGGAGAGGGTATTCCCCCTCGGAGTCATTAGAGATGCCATGAGCCCATTTCCTTTTTCTGCCTCTTCTAAATACTAGTAAAAAATACTTTTCGAATTCCCAAAATTTTCAATGATCTACAATATATTTTCTCTGTGTTATATTTTCTCTTTTAACACAGAGAAATAAGTAAGACACAAAGAAAATGATTGCCTGCTTGAACATAACTAACTTAGACATCGTTGAGTCATCAATTGATCAACCTGGGACACCCTGACGAGTTTATTTGAACATATTCTTAGCTCCCAATCGAAGTGAAGTCTGAATTGATATGATCGTCCTTGGACTTCATATTGAAGAAGGCTATTGACAGCTGACACACGCCACATCCGACCTGGACATATAGCGATAATACCATTAATCAGTAATCACAATCTCAATAATTACATATTATGAGAGAAAATTGCATTTTTGGTATAGATCTTTATGTCAATTCTCATTTTTGGTACACAACTTTATATGTCCAACACATATGGTACATCGCTTTAATAAGTTATGACACATTTGGTATAGCCATTAAAAATTGCCGTTAATGGTGACATGGCAGTTAAGTATAATTGCAAAATTGATGTCATTACTTATATTGACTGATAATTTTACCCTATAACATTCCAGGCTATCAAAAAAGCCCCACATCTCCAAATTTAGTGATGATTTTAGTATACATTGTTGCCAGGTTTAAAAATCGACTCGAATAAGACTACGTGCAACCCAATTTAAAATTTTTACTTACTTTATTTAAATAACTAATTTGATTTATAAACAATATTCATAAATTAAATAATACTTTAACATAAATATAAAAAGTATTAAGAAAACATTCTTTTCAAATATAAGAATCATATAATAGTATCAATTTATTAAATATTTATTAAAATAATAAATAATTTTAATTTAGATAAAATATTATAACCCAACCCACCCACACCACCCTCCTTCCCCAAATTCCAGCTAGCGCGGCCTGGGAATTGGGGGGGAAGGGTGGTGGGGCTAAGAGCTTGAGGTTGGGTGGGTGGGGGTGGATTTTAGTTTTTTTTATAAACTCTAGATAATAAAGTAAAAAGCTTTAGTTAACAATGTATTCATTCACATGTGAGCTATCTATATTTTCAGTTATTGAAATGATTATTGATGATCGATATTTAATAATGTGGTATGTATATAAGTCATCCCACTATCATAATGGCGGAGCTACATGTAGATTGGGAGGTGACCGCCCCCCAAGAATATTAGGATTTAATATTTCTAGTAGTAAAGTTTTAAGTAGTGACTGTGTTGGCAGGATGATTAAAGAATTGCAGGTTTAGTTTGGAGATTAGGGTTTGAATTCTTTTTGCTTGATGCAATTAATTCTTAAGCCATTTTTTAAAGTTTCTCTTTCTTTCTCAACAATTCTTAAGCCATTTTTTAAAATTTTTCTTTCTTTCTCAATTATTTTTAATTTTTTCTTATATATGATATTTTATTGTTATTACAATACAAGCATTTGCTTATAATTTTCTTTATTTAGTGCATTATTTATAAAAAAAAATCTTAATAATTGTAAGAAGAATAAGATTTTTATTTTCTTTATAATATATAAGGCCTTCTCAATTATATTTATTTAGTGCACTTTTTTTTATATAATATTCTTTATTTAGTGTACTGTACATTTAAAAAAAATCTTTGTTAATATTTGTAAAAGAATATATTCTTTTTCTAATTATTTACTTTATTTAATGTATCCCTGAAAAAAAATTCATCCCCTAGTTAAATCGGTCTAGTTCTGTCACTGCCCACTATCAAGTCAATTCGAGAAAATCTTGCTCTGGACCCATGTGTAATATTATTTGGCTTTTTCTATCCAAACTTAATTTGGATATAAATTCTAATTTATGAGATGGAAATTGAGTACTGCATGGATTAATTGGAAGCAGAGCAGCAGGGGTAAAGAAAAGACATTGATGATGATTTCAACAGTGTGGAAGTGGAAATTGATAAATGCATGCCACTCGATGGGCTTGCACAACACAAAATAAGACCAATTTACCCTTTTCCATGTTTGACTCTTTAGAAGTTGCTGGTAAATATAATTATATGGCAAAATTGCAAAAATCATCCCAAACTAATCACTGATTTTGGATTTTCGTCCCAGACTATTTAATTTGGCGAATTTCGTCCCGTAATTTAATATTTTTTTGGAATATCGTCCCACCATAATTATAAGACGGAATTGCGCATTTGCCGATGAATTATCACATGGCTGCTTAAGTGTCATGACATGGTAAATTTTAACAAGAATAATTATATAATATTGCAGAGTTCGTCCCAAATTAATTACAAGATTGAACGTCATTTTCATTAAATTAGAAATTTAATATTGGGACTAAATTCATACAAAATGGTAAATTATAAGACGAAATTTGGCGAGTTGATATAGTTTGGGACGAAAAATCAAAATTAGTAATTAGTTTGGGATGATATTCCAAAAAAATATTAAATTACGGGATGAGATTCGCCAAGTTAAATAGTTTGGGACGAAAATCCAAAATCAATAATTAATTTAGGACGTTTTATGCAATTTTACCTAATTATATTGTAATCTTTCCAAAAATAATTCTTCTTTTCTTCACAACCTTGGCGGACTTCCACTTTTCATTCCTTTTTTCTGATTTTGCATATTTCTTTTCGATTCCACTAGTCAAAGATCAAATTTTTATTTTATCAAACAGGGTGAAATACAGTTTCCCCTTAAAGTATGAGATTGATATCAGTTATCCCCCTAGAGTATCAATTGTAACACTTACTCCCCTCTGTTTTAATTTTGTAGTATTTATTTCAAAAATACCCCCACTTCTTTCATGACCAATAATTTCTTTATTTATTTATCAAAATAAAATTGTATCTATATTAATTATGAATCCATTCATCCACATAACAACATTATGCTTTAATTTCTTCGTTTATTTTGTGACGGCCCGGCTCCGCGGGGCTCGTCAGATGACGGTCGAAAAAATATTGTTATTTTGAAACGCGTAAGAATATCGAAACTTTTTTTTTTTCGTTGTTCTTTTAAGAAACAATAAATTAAAGGTTTTAAAGCGGAAGCGTTTAAGTTGAAGCAGTTTAATATAAAATAAGAACAATTTAGATTACTAAGTTTTTTTTTTTTTTTTTTTTTACGAACAAACAAAATCAATTTTCATAGTAGAGTTTTAAAGCGAAAATATTTAATCACAACATATCAAAATATTTGAACAAAATCAACCGAGAGAGATAAGTAAGTAATTTATGAAAATCTTGTCTCTTTTGCGAAAATATAAATCATCTTTAAAGAATCAAATAGTCTAAAGATTTTAAACAAAATTAAAAAAGAGCATAAATCAACCAGAAAATATTACTACTCTCCCGAATACTAGGGAGGGACCGCAACCGTGATGACCTAACCGCAACCCGACTATTATTTCCAGAACGTCGGAAACTGAAAAGAGTGAAACATAGAACGCATAAGTTGATCGTCCAACTTAGTGAGGCTATGTGCGAATTTGCATGGTGATGTGTGAATGCAACATATTATATAGTATAAGCATGTTATCAAGCAAATAAACATATATTCAAGACGGAAGAAACACGGAATTCACATAACTCATAATTGTTGATGCCGTCCTCCTCTTACCCTCCATCCTCAGTCTGAAGTTCATCCAAACACACCAAGTAAGGAGCGACCTTACTATCTAATATGCATCGACATGTCTTTGCCTAAGTTCGTCCTTACTCACCAAGTGTTCCTCCCCACTTGGGTTGTAAGGCCAGGCCTACGGGTAACCGTGACAATCATGCCGGCCCTTGCCGGCCAGGTTGGCATCGGGTCCATATACCAAATCAAAAGGGCCCACACAAAATCGAAAACAAACGGAAACATACAGTCGGAAACAAACGGAACATAACATATCAAACATATTTAACATATTATCAACATTTAATAACTTATCAAATGAAATTTTAGATATCATGATAATTTCGTAAAATATATTCGCAACTAGTAGATTCGGATGTAGCATGTATTGGATTATCATGTTGATATACTTATGATTTCAAGTGAGTAATGTCTACATAACAAGTCCAATCTAATCGTGACAACATGCAAGAGAAATTATAATATAAGACATTCTTTGATTATTAAAAGCATTAGTAAATATTTGACTCGATCTACAAGCACATCGAACCGACATACAAATTAAACACAAAGTGCTCACCTTTGTCGCTTAGTATAGCGACTAAAACTCCACAATGATGTGTATCCGAAACCTGAGCAAGTACGTATACGACTTAGAATGTATTTAACCACCTTACTTAAACATAACCGATGAAAATCCTACACAAGGATTTCCTAAACTAACACATCGCACACAAGAACTTAGAACTTTCGACATAAAACTCTAACTAAAAGTTATTGTTTTCAAAACTCGAAATTCTAATTACAAAAATAGCGCCAAAATAGCAAAATTTTCCCTTCATTTTCCATATTTACAAAACAGCCCCTAAACTTTAAAAAACATCCATTTTTTCGAAAATTTGCAACAAACTTTAAATCAAAAGATTTTTAACTAAACTCATATCGAAAATCAAATAAAAGTATTAAGTATCTTGTTACTTCAAAAACCAAATCTTTAAAATTCCCACAAGTTTAAAACTTTTCGAAAATACCCTCATAGTTTTGAAAACATAGAAAAATCAACTTTCTTGAAAAAATAATTCAAGATTCAAGCATTTAAGCAATAATTTAAAAATAATCAAGCATAATTTCAATATAAAACTAAGATTAACAATAAGTTTTAATAATTTTTTTTTCACAAACTAACATTGAGAAACAAAAAGTTCTTTAATTATAAATTTTCTTCGGAAAAATTTACAAATTTTCAATCTTATAACTAAAATGAATAAATAACTACTTCAAATCAATTAATCAAGAGTTTATAAAAGAACCATGTAAAAACAGCAACAAAACAGCAACTTTAACCCCTTATTTTCAAATTTACAAAAATAACCCCAAATGTTTTAAAAACTCTCATTTTTGCAAAATATCGGAACAAACTTTAGAACAAATGCTTTTCAAGTAAACCTAACCAAATATCAAACAAAAACTTATATTTTCAGTCCCTTTTTAATCCCAACAAGAATCGCAACCTAAGCCCTTCAACTTTTAAAACCTTTCAAAATTACCCCCCAAAGTTTCGGAAATTATGAACAATAACTTTTTTACGAAAATAAATCAAGATCCAAACATATAAGCAATATTTAAACAAAACCAAAGCAAGTCACACTAAATATTACATATGAACTCAACAACTTATCACAAGGACAAACTAACTTCTTCAACATATATTTTAAAGAGAATAAAGTAATATCACAAAGACTAAAGAACACATGCATAGATGTCTTTTTACCCAAATCAACGAAAGGGGTGGAAATCTCTTCATCTCCAAAACTCCGAAGGTGGTGGTGGCAGCTCCGGTGGCAGTGGTGGCGGCTCCGGTGGTGGTTCATAAAAAGGCCCTCAAATCCTTACTTTTCACCATTTTCCAATGTCTGTCGATTCACTCCGGGAGATCCAATCGACGATCCGAACGGTCAATATGTAGCCCCATGTGTGTAGAACCTTCACACAAAATTTGGGCATGATCCAACGGTGGACGAAGGCGGAAAGATCGGAAAACCGAGGCTGGGTTGTATAAATCCGAAAATTTTCTTTCTAAATGTGTTATCTCTTTTTCTCTCTCTTTAACACTCAAGTTTTCACTATGTGAGGAGTAAAAATAATTTAAGATTGAGATGGAGTGTTTAGATAGAGAATGAAATCAGATTTAAAAATGTATACATACATGTATACATACAAACTTTACTTAGAAAAGTGGGAAGACATAATTGTCTTCAAAAAACCAACCAATGCATGTATTTTCTTGGGTAGAGGAGTTCCTCAACCCAAGGGCATGCTTTTGCAGCTCTTGGAGTGTGATAGGAGGAGAAATTATTACTCCTGCAGAGAATCTTCAACTTGGGGCGAATTTACACTTTGCCCCCTGAAGTTTCGATAAAGTGCATTTTTGCCCCAGAAATTATTTATTTTGCACAATAAAGTCCAAATATTTTTCAAAAGAGGTATACTATTATGTTAAAGTATTTTTGTGCTTTTAAAACATTTCAAAGTTAATAAAGACATAGGAGATAATTAGATTGTATATTTTAGTTCAAATTAATGCTTAACTTTGAAAATAAAATGTAGCGCTTAAATTTGGATTAAAATCCAATCGAAAGCGTTAGAAATTTTGGGGGCGTTACATCTTTTGATACCTTCCCTTTTTCGATCTCAATTTTTTTTTTTCATTTTCATCTTATTTTTTTACAATCGAAGGAAACAAAATAAATGAAGAAATTGAAACATAATAAATGAAGAAATTGAAACATAATATTGTTTGGTGGATGGATGGATGAATTCATAATTAATAAATATTTTATTTTTTGATAAAGAAGTGAAGAAATTAAAACATAATATTATTTGATGTTAAACTTGAATTTTGCGAGAAAGAATTTGAAGGATAATTACTCAAAATTTTGAATAATAATTTATTATCGAAAATAAATGAGATAATTATCACGAAATAAAAACTTAGAAAAATATAAAGAAAAAAATTGAGATAGAAATAAAAAAAAAATCGAAACATAAAATAAAGAAAACAAATTGAAACATAAATAAAGAAAATAAAGAAATATTTGAGACCATAGAGCCGAAGGAAAGAAAAGAAATGATGAATTTAAAACATAATGTTGTTTGATGAATTTGATTCATAATTAATAAAGAGAAAATTTTATTTTAATAAATTAATAAAATAAATTATTATTTATGTAAGGAGCGGGAGTATTTTTGGAATAAAAATTATAAAACTATAATAGAGGGGACTAGATGTTACAATTGATATTTAAAGGGGTTAATTGATACTATCCCATACTTTAAGGGGAGAACCGTATTTCACCCTTTCAAATATTACTCTCTCTTGAAAATTAGATCTTAAAAATTCAATGGAGATGTGGGAATTCAATAATTGTACATAGTTGATGGATGCTTTGAAGAGTGACTCGTTCATTTCTATGAACTTGGAACTCAATTTGTAATGGGTGGATGCTTTGCAAATTTTTTATTTTTTTCCGAATACGAGGGTTTGCATTTTATAGGAATTCAATTATATACCTGCTCATTAGATGTGATTAAGAACGAAAATGTTGAAGGATTTCATGACAGTGATAAAAGCTATTTTTGGCAAAGATTCAAATTAAGAACTAATTTTACTTGATGATAGAGAATAAATCAAGAGGGCAAATTAGTTAAACTTTAAAAATTACTTTGGCAGAAACATTTTGTGATCTGACAATATCGATAGCCATATAAAATATGTGGTTGAATATCGAGTAGGTTTAAACTTAATTCTTTTAAATCTTAGTCCCATTTGCCAATAATCCACTTCTGAAATTCTTCATTTTTATTTTTTATTTTATTTTATTTTTGGTAAATTAGCATTCAATAGAACTCAATCAAACGGATGATAAATTACAGAAATATGAAGACCTTCGTAATTACAAAATAAGATAAATAAGATTACCAAATGACTATAGTTACGGTCCCATCAATAATGTTCTTATCACGAACAAATATTGTGTTGCGGTCGCACACATATTGAGTTAGTACAATATACATTAATAGAAACTACTCTCTCCATCCTTTTTGTTTTATCGATTGGTACAGTTGATTAGTCAATTTAAATAAATTTATAAAAATTATAATAAATAATTTAATAAATATATTTCACTAATAAGTTGATAATATCATATGAAATCATATATATTAATATTTAAAAGGTTTAACATACCACAAATTTGAATAATTTAATATGATAAATCACTTAAAAAATTAAAAAGTTTAACCGGGTATTGTAGCTAGAAAGGGATGGAGGAAGTTGTATTTTCTCGATTCCATAATTATTTGTTCTTTGCTTTTACGTTATTATGGTTCACATGTCTATAATTCCATAATTATTATCATTTTTGTTATTTCCTAAACTGTGATCATTGCTTAGATATATCTAAGCAATGATCACAGTTTAGGAAATTTTTGTATCTAAGCAATGATCACAGTTTAGGAAATAACAAAAATATTGATAATAATTTGATAATATTATATAATATGTATATCAATATTAAATCACCATAAATGTAGAAAAATTCGACTTGATAAGTTAATTAAAATATTAAAAAAATAACCAATTATAGCTAATGAAATAAAAAATATAAAGCAGAAAAAGTACTATATTTTTATGGTTCAAGAACAATATAATGAAAAATAATGTATATTGGTATATAGGTGTGTAATCGAGCCTAATAGTGTCGAATGATACAATGTTCAAGTTTGGTTGGAATTTTATCGAACTGAGTATCGAGTAGCTTGATATTTTACATGTATTTTATCAATTTTTAGCTTATCAAGTCGAGATCAAGTCAAGCTTTAAAAGTTTTCGAACAAAAAATGATATTCAAGCTTGTTTGATTAGTGTGATGAACCGAGCTCAAATGAACTTTTATTATACGAGCTCGAATCGAGTATCGAAAAGCTTGATTTAATTTTCAACAATCTTATCAATAGCAAAAAGAAAAATTAATTAAATTAATTATAACTAAAAGAAATTGCACGCAAAATTAATTTCGCGTGAATCACGATGTGAGGACTGAGATGTTGTGGGTGTAAATCTCAACTACCCAATCTTGATTGATATGAAAGAAATAAATATATCTTATCTAATAAAAAACGAAAGTAATTTCTGCATTATTACGTACAGATTGAAACCACATCTTATTGTCGGCTAATCATACTGCCAGCAAAATATTTTATTAACATTTTATCAAATAGTCAACACTATACTATTTTGCAACATATTAAGCATTATCTTTTAACTCCAACAATATCTTGATATATTTAGGAAAATGTCCATATGGCCATGGATTAAACTTTAGGTTTTTAGGTATGTTTCGATCAATTAAATATTATAGATTTTCGTGAAATTTTTGAAATATGTCGAGAAATATTTGAATAAATTGTAAATTGAATAAATACGTTATAAAAGTAGAAAGTACCATGTATTCCTGTTTCATTAACTCAAAAACAGAAATTTTTCGATGAAAACGTATCGAAATTTTGATTCATATTTGTGATGCCCTATCCGTGAGTTGAGGAATTTTAATTTGGTTTCCCTATACATTCGCAAACTCAATAGGGCACAAAGATTAGCAATATTATCTTAATCATATCACCATCAAGTAGTCAAATTTGGATTTGGAAATGAAAAGATTGTTGATAAATTAACTCTAATCCAAACTTTGATTTTTATCATATACTAATTAATTAAAATAATCACTCACAAATTTTTTTCACAAATTAATTTTATTTCAAAATTGCGGGTAAAGTTGAAATTTCTCGTTTCTATGTACACTTCCATTTAAACGCATACATTTAGGTTTTCAGATTTGGAAAATAAAAAGTAATTACATCCATATAAAAGTAATTTTTTTTTTAATCATTGGATGCTCAATTAGTGAGCGAACTATACTAGTGCATTTTTTTTTATAATTAACTATACTAGTATTAAATTATAAAATTATCCACATTTTTTTTCAAGACATCCATAGCATTGAGGCCTTAGCTTTGTCTTCAGGTTAGTCCTCTCCGCAACAAGGAGATTTTCTTTTTGAGAAGTGACAACAAAGAGTTGGGGATAAATATTTGATACCCTCCGAGGTAAGGTTGAATTACAAAAATCTCCTTCACATATTGAGTATTATAAAAATTTCTTTCATGATTATCACCACCTTATAATTAGTCACTTACTCATGAAACGTTTCAACTTTGTCTCTAGGGACAAAATCGAAATTTTCAGGAATAAAGAGATAATTGTCAGACGGTGATAAATTTAATGGCAATTTTCATAATATCCAACAAGTGAGGGGGATTTTTATAAACAGACCTTACCTGAGTGGGTACCTCTAAATTTACCCTAAAGAGTTATGTTAATACACAATATTTTTTAAATTGTGAGTACCATGAGCGAGACCAACAATAACACTTCTAGTTTTATACTTTTTAAATTTCACTTTTGGTCCCAACAATGTAAAATGTTTTGCATGTTTGGTCTCACACCTTATAAAATTGTATTTTTCTTCCAATTCTTTAATTAAAACATTCGCAATATTGTTGGTCATGTTGCCACTTTTGGTCCCATAAGGCTATTTCAGCTTTGCACTTTTTGTTCCACAAGATGATATCAAATTTGCTTCTCAAATTAAATTAAAGAGCGGATAAGAACAAAAGTATTGCAAATTCTCGGTGTTATGTGTTGGGTTGAGCATGATCCTGTTTATCAATCGAATTGAATAGGAATCAAATTTTCGATCGGTTCCTGCTTAAATACTGATCAATGGTAAATTTTAAACGATCAATTTATCGAACCAGGTAAATGAAACGGTAATTAATATGAAACAGATGGGGTATATGGCATTAGTTTATTAATGTAAATATTAATTTTTCTCCAACTCATTGTCCAACAAATTAGATATTACTCCTCTACCCTCTTTCACAATTTCTCTTTATTGAATTCAATTAATTTCAGTATTCTTTCTCTACTCTCTCAAAATTTATCTTTATCGAATTTAAATTTCAATCTCTTATTACCCTAATTTTTCTTCTTCTTAATATTTCAATTTGGATATTGGTAATGACATATTTACGATCAATTATGTCACAAGAAAGTTTTTGTGAATTGACTTTTTTATCTATATATAGAAAAACTAGAATATGAAAAATTTTAAAATATTTTGCCTAGGGCTTCTGTTTAAAAAATACTTTTTTCATGAATTTTTTCCTTACTAAATAGGGCTCCGATTTTGAACTTCGCCTATGGCCACGAGAACTCGAGGGCCGACCCTAATTGGTGTTGAAGATGGGGACTCTTGAAAGGGGTGGGGGGCTTGAAGGTAAAAATGTTCATTTTTCTCCTGTTGATGTTGGTTTATTTGCAGAGAAGAAAGGGGAAGAAGAAGGTGAGTGGAGGGTTATTTTTCGATTGAACTGGATCGTTCGATTTTTTATGAAACCGAATCAAAATTCTCGGTTTGATAAACCGGTTTATGATCTCAAAATTATCGAATCAATCGGATATTAAAATTCGGTCCAATTCAATTCGATTTTTATCGTCACCTACCGAATACCTTAGCTATATAAACTCAATGCATGTTCAAAAAATTCATTACTATTGTAGAAAGTGAATGGGAGAAGTATTCAAAGAATTTGATGCCATAAAGTAAATCAATGAACAACTTCTTTAATTAATCAGTAGATCTATAACCCTGAAGTTAATATTTTAATTAGAGTTGGAAAAAAAAAACAGAACACCACCATTCGAATAAATCTGACAAGAAAGTGCAGAATTTTTAAAATATGAAAATTAAAAAAATGAATAATCCGTTCTTTTAATTAATTATTGGATTTATTTTCATGTCTTTTTAGAAAGAAAGCAAAAACACCATCCACTATTTGTATAACTAGATCCATGGATCAAAATTTTGATACGTTTTCATCGAAAATATGAAGAAGTTTATGTTTTTGTGTTAATCGAAATAAAAATATAGAATAATTTAAATTAAAGAAGTATTTAGAAAAAAATTAATATTTATCTAATTGAAATATACATAAAAAATGGAACAATAATCCATAATTAGAACTACATTAACAACTTCCCCATATAAACAAATTCATAAAAACCTTTCAACAATTTGGCAGTCTTTTATGCTACAGCCGTGATCAATTGATCAGATCATCGCACTTAATTTAATTTTGAAAAAAAAAAGTCTATAATGCCTGGTATAGAAATATGTGCAATCACTAGTATGAGTATCCAATCATTTTCACTAAATATTTTTTATTAGGGAAAATCGCACTTCACCCCCCAACCTTTTTATGTTTTTGCAGTCTCCCCCCTAACCTTTAAAGTTTTGCACTTTCCCACCTCACCTATTTAAAAAGTCTCAAGCAACCACCTCATTGAGCAAGGCACCCCCCAACCTTTTTAAGTTTTTGCAGTCTCCCCCCTAACCTTTAAAGTTTCGCACTTTCCCACCTCACCTATTTAGAAAGTCTCAGGCAACCACCTCATTAAGCAAGGAGAGGGAATCTGGCGGAATATTCCGTTTGCTTGAAGTGACGTGGCTTTAGTCAAGGGTAGAATAGTCCTTTAAGGCACAAAAGTGCGAAACTGTAAAGGTTAGGGGGGAGACTGCGAAAACTTGAAAAGGTTGGGGGGTAAAGTGCGATTTTTCCTATTTATAATAATTTCTAGATCAAAATTTCATTTCGAGTATATATGTTTCGGTCAACAAAATATTGAAATTTTTTGAAGAAAACTAAATGAATATTTCACAATTTTTCTTAATATTTCCGAGGGAAAATCGCACTTCACCCCCCAACCTTTTTAAGTTTTTGCAGTCTCCCCCTAACCTTTGAAGTTTCGCACTTTCCCACCTCACCTATTTAGAAAGTCTCAGGCAACCACCTCATTGAGCAAGGAAATGGAATCTGGCGGAATATTCCGTTTGCTTGAAGTGACGTGGCTTTAGTCAAGGGTAGAATAGTCCTTTAAGGCACAAAAGTGCGAAACTGTAAAGGTTAGGGGGTAGATTGCGAAAACTTGAAAAGGTTGGGGGTAAAGTGCGATTTTCCCTATTTATAATAATTTCTAGATCAAAATTTCATTTCGAGTATATATGTTTCGGTCAACAAAATATTGAAATTTTTTGAAGAAATTTATTTCACAATTTTTCTTAATATTTCCGAAGAATTTCTTCAAAAAATTTCAATATTTTGTTGACCGAAACATATATACTCGAAATGAAATTTTGATCTAGAAATTATTATAAATAGGGAAAATCGCACTTTACCCCCAACCTTTTCAAGTTTTCGCAGTCTCCCCCCTAACCTTTACAGTTTCGCACTTTTGTGCCTTAAAGGACTATTCTACCCTTGACTAAAGCTACGTCACTTCAAGCAAACGGAATATTCCGCCAGATTCCCTTTCCTTGCTCAATGAGGTGGTTGCCTGAGACTTTCTAAATAGGTGAGGTGGGAAAGTGCGAAACTTTAAAGGTTAGGGGGGAGACTGCAAAAACTTAAAAAGGTTGGGGGGTGCCTTGCTCAATGAGGTGGTTGCCTGAGACTTTTTAAATAGGTGAGGTGGGAAAGTGCAAAACTTTAAAGGTTAGGGGGGAGACTGCAAAAACATAAAAAGGTTGGGGGGTGAAGTGCGATTTTCCCTTTTTATTATAAACAAAAATAGTTCTAACCTGGATTATATAATAAATGATCCTTTCTAAACCAAGCAATAAAGAAAAGAAAAATACAACTTGCTCTGATCTAAGAACTTTTGGCAGCATGCACCATTGAAATAAGATCGTTTGGTAGATTGCACCCTTGAAATTAAATCTGTCAATAAGATCGTTTGGTAGATTGCACCCTTGAAATTAAATTTTGACAGAGTGATATCTCAAAATACATAAGTTTCGACAATGCACCTTTTAATTTTTTTTTTTGTCAAAGAGATCGCCGAAAAATCGAAAATTAGATATTAACAGGGGCTTAATTGTCCTTTTAACTCATTTTCCTCCAAAAATCCAAGCTCTATGAACTTGCCTAAATTAATATGAGTATTCTTGCTAATTCTTATTGGTGAGTTGCTGAGTTTATTGTGTTTCCATGTGTTTATTATGTCTTGGCTACCATTTTTAAGTTAAATGCTATGTTTATTTATTTTTTAGCTTTTAAAAATCTTATGTTAAATGAAATGTACATTCATTTTTTAGATTAAAAATCCGATTCTAATCCATATGGAGAAACTTGATGTAAAAAACGTAGTATAGATCAACATAAACGGTGAAGAACTGTGCAAAAATGTTTAAGAGATGTAAATATGTGTTTTACAAAAAATAAAAATTCAGGCACAAAACTTAAGTTTTATTAGGGAATTGAGTTAAAATGACAATTATGCCCTTGTAAATATCAGGATTTTTTTATTTTCCGCGATCAATTTGCCGGAAAAAACTAAAGGGTGCATTCTGCCAAAAAATATGTATTTTGAGGGTTCACTCTGCCAAAATTTAATTTCAAGGGTTCAATATGCCAATTTACCAATTTTGAAGGGTGCAAGCTGCCAAAAGTCCCTGGCCTCAATTAGCCTCGGAATTCTATATAAGGAAGCGGAGATACACGCACTTCTCTACATCTCACAACTAAGTCTAATTCATTTTAAAAAGAATAGAATAAAGAATGGGATTAAAAGGAAAGTTGGTTGCTGCAATTGAGTTCAGGGCAGGAGGAGATGTGTTCCATGAACTCTTCGCTCAAAAACCACACCATGTTTCCACGACCACCCCTGAGAAAGTTCAGGGTTGTGATTTGCACGCGGGTGAATTTGGAAAAGTAGGTTCCCGAATCTGTTGGAGGTACACTCATGGTAAGTCGATCTCGTTTAAGTGTCTTTATATCTAGTTCTGATACCAATTTAATTTTCTTATGGTTATTATTCATGTGCATGCTATCTTCATCATAAATATTAGAAAATCTCGTTGTTCTAAATTAACCTGCAGTCACTTGGTTAATTAGTATATATTGTATTTGGATATGGTTGGAAGTACAGAGGGGAAAAAGAAGACTGCGAAGCAATTGATTCAATCCATAGACGAGGAGAAAAAGAGTATCGAGTTTAAGATGCTTGAAGGAGATTTGATGCTATTATATAAGGATTTTCTTATCACCATTCATATTGATACGAAAGATGGCATTGATTTGGTTACATGGACCTTAGAGTACGAGACTCTCAACGATGATGTTGAACACCCAATTTCACTGCTGTCTTTCTTCATCGATATGACTAAAGATATCGAGAATCATCATCTTCAGAAAGCATGAATCGGTAAATTATAATGAACACATTTTGATGCATTATTAATTGTTCTGATAATGTCGTCAAAAGTGGTCTGGATAATAACTGTTGGTGCGTGTATGTGTGTGAATAAGTTAGCTCGAGCTTTGGCTGAGTGATGGAGCTAGCAATGTTGATTTGAAGTACTTTTGTTGCTTTTGTTTTTATTTTCTGCTCAATGTACGCTACTATTTATGTGAATTATCGAAATATTGTATTTTGCTTCTCCTTTAATACATAATAATTAGTTATGTATTTATTTCACAGTTAACCACTAACTAAATTCGATATCGGTCAATATCTTAATAAAAGAAGAATCAAGTGTGATTTTCGAGAATTGATCTGAACGAAAATTCGAGAAACAAACCGGTCTCAGTATAAGTGTACTTAAAAAATTGTGTACTAAACCGGTCTTCATAACTGATGGAATGTATTTCAAATAAATCTGAAATATTGAGGGTCAAATGATGCATAAAAATAACATAAATTGATACACAATATAACACAGAAAATATAATTATTATATAGCATCAATATTTTAAAAGTAGACCGAACAATGAACCGATAAATCAACTGGTCATTCGTTTAACTTGTCGAATCGATCGGGTCATTGATAGTACCAAAATGACATTATTATTATATAATATTAATATTTAATTGTAATATATATACTATGTAAAAAAAAGAAACAATATCACTTGTATACTTACAAAAACTTAAAATTTAGTTTATAGGTTTCAAGTTATCATATAATATTATTTATTTATGTTATCATAATAATAATTTAAATAAAAATAAGTAATGAAATGTTACTGCTAATTTTATTTCAATATTATACTATTAAAAAAGAAAGAAAAAAAGACATAGGTAAGAAAGCAATTAAGGTTAATTGTACCTTATAATGGCTCGACGTAACATTTCGTGTGGAATTATTAAACAAAACAAATCTCTGATATTTGGCTCACTTGAGAGCAAATAAATATATTAATGGTGTCATTTTCACATGGATTAGGTTCACATATATGTTCATAATATATTTAATTCGTATAATACTATACTAATATGGCAAAGTCATGGACTCATGGTTAAGATTTGCAAATCTTAGTAGTTTTTTATGTCACTGAAATGTGATAATTTGTCCATTTAAATATCCTGATCCCTCTCATATTAGTATTAATTTTGCTACATACTCTTCTTCGCTATTAGTATAACACAACTTCTATTATTTTGTGATTATTTCAACAAAGAGAATATTTTATTCTTAAAAAAAAAGGCCGGAATTCGTATATATTGCCAGAGAAACCAGACCAATCCATCACTAAATTCTAATTGAGATGTAAATTGTAATTAATAACTTTTTCAATTTATAAAAAAAAGACTATGGACCTGTGTTGTTTAGTGTTTCGTTTGGGAGAGCAGTGGAGGTCTGTGAAATAATTTCGATTTGTGTAATGTTGTTTGTTTAAGTTTTAAGAGAGTAGTTTGAGAAATTAAATAGGTATAGTTTTTTTTGGAAGAGTTGAAACCCAAAAACAGTTGCTTAAAGTAAAAGTAAAAAATAAGTACTTTTATTCAAAAGCAAGAGGAGTTTGCAAATATGTAAAAAAAAGCAGCTTTAATTATTACAAAAATGTCACCTAGAAGAAGCAATAGAAGAAGCACCTCCTTGGTTGCTTCTTGCTAACCTGCTTTTACCTGCTTTTTAGTTGAAGAAGCAATAGCAGAAGCACCTACTTGCAAACACTATCAAAGTGCTTTAAGCACAAAAAAGCAAAAAAATACTTTTTAAAAGCTCTTGCAAACACCCCTTAAGATGTATAAGATAAATTGTGTAAGAGATATGTTATTTTATGTCAAATTAGAGTAGAGTTTGTATAGGTTTTGTTTAGATATATAAAAAATTGTTGTTTCAAAAAATAGAAAACATGTTTGTTTGGCATTTCTCTAACATGAATTGTTTTTGGAAAACATCAAACAAACCGGCCTTATTTTCGTCTCTTTCTTATTGATATCAGATAAGAAGACATTTACAGCCAAAATTCCGTGGAAACAATCACTGTCCAAATTATTTAGTAACCTAAACAAGAAAAGCCCAATTCTTAAATATAGTAGTCCAATAAAGTAAATAAACAATTTGCTCCCTGATCAACTATATATATATAAAGGGGAAAATTGATTTTTTTTTACCATAGGATAGGCTAACTTGCACTTTTTATACCATTGGATACGAAAATGAAAATTTGGTACCATAGGATAGGTTTTCATTGCAATTTTTGATAGAAATAGTGTCATGCAAGCCAGCTGTATGACTAGCATTTATTGTAATAAATAAGGAACTATTCAATTTCGATTAATAAATGCATTTTATTAAATGGTCATCTTTATCTTATGTAATAAATATCTACACATAAGGATAGAAGTCCTTAGATAACAGTGCTATGGGACAACCCGTGGACTAATCTCTAAGGTCGTGATCTAGAACATATTCAAGAGTCGTAGAAAAAAATCGAGATAGGACATCATTGGATTCGGTTAGACTCTCACTGTTGTGTATACTCCGATGAACTGAAGAACGCTGGGGTACACGAGCGTGACTGGGATAGTCGATACACATAAGTGGGTGGCTTGCTGGGATGGCAAGTGCACTGAATACCCCAATTAGGAAATAACTCACCATGGAAACGGTAGTCGCATATCGGGGTTGAAGTTATTCCAATTTACAGTAGTATACGAGTAACGATCCCTAATTACTTGAGATGATAGGGTTTATCTGGTACGAGAACGTCTGTGCTTTGATATGAGTTCCGACTGACTGGAGATCACCAGAAATGTTGGATAAGGATGAAGATGAAAAGCACTGAAGACAATTAGTAAATGGAGGTTTTGATGATTTCCAAAACTTCAAATCTGCTAAGTAAAAGTGAACTTAGCTGATATCCCTTAGAAGAATTTTGACCAAGTAAGAAGACATCAGATAGGTCAAATATTCAAGGTCCAGAAGACTACTGATCTGCTGAAATAAAGAAATTAGACTGATGAAGATCAGCCGACTCAAATCAGATTTGTTCAAGTTTGGGATCAGCTCTGTACATCATCAGACTTGCACTTTCGATCAGCCAAGTGGAAAGGATCAAGAAGTCGTCTCGACGGTAATAAATGCCCCTGGAAGAAATAAATGCTGAAGTACAAGGTTATTAAAGACAAATGATTGAAGAAAGACTTCGTATCGGCTTGGTGCATTTAATGCTGCATGACAGAAAGTACACTGTCACTGTGCAGAGAGCCGTTCGCGGAAATTAAGGACCAGAAATTAAGAGATTTGAATTTTGTCTCTCTTCAACGGACAAAATTCAAAGAGTGACTATAAATAGCTGAAGAGACGAAGAAAGAAAGAAACAACTTCTGAGAGATCGAAATCAAAACAAATATTTTCTAAGTCTCAAAAGCTCAAGAACAGCTCACCCGTCTGCTGAAAGTCATTTGTTGACAGAAGCCGTTGAAGTTTAAGAAAACATTTTCTGAGTGAATCTGTGAGAGAAAAAAGTTGTGAGGAGTCCTTATCCATCTTTGTGAGTGATAAGACTCTGTAGAATAAGAGTTTCTTTGTGATTTCCTATTGCGCACTTGTGGTCGTTTCATTTGTTGTTCGACGCAAGCAGATTGTACTAATTACTTTATGTTCTTAGTATAACCCAAGATCTATGTGACTTGGAAGAGTGGACTAAAGGATATTTAAATTCATATAACCACTATAAAAATTCTGGTGTTTACTTTGCATAAGTTTTTCTGCATATTTTCAGATTTGCATATAACTCACCATTAAAATGTTTGAAAATTAAATTAAAGGAGTCTACAAAACTGGGGAAACAATTTTCAAACTGCTAAGGTTACTTGTGAAAAACACTTTGAAAATCCGCTGCAAGTACTCTAGTATTAAAACTGATTTTAGCAAAAATCAGCTATGTGATTATCATATTAGTGGTCAACAAAGCTGTTCAAAGATTTGTGCGCGATCAGCCTTGTAAAATTACTGTTCGGTAACAACTTAGTCTGTTTAAGTTTGAACAACAATTTTGAAGTTTAAAATTTGATTAAAAAGTTTCAGAGGTTTATTCACCCCCCTCTAGACATCATCTGACCACTTGGGACCAACAAGTGGTATCAGAACAGGTGGTTCATTAGAATCAGCTGCCTGATCAACGAGCTTGATCCGAGTGTTTTTCAAAGGTTTTCAAACTTTTTCAAAAGAGCATATTTTTGAAAAATTAAAATTTTTGAAAAATGGATTGTATCAGCCATGTTCCCCACATAGCTGGTATGAGCTTTGAAGACTGGAATATCAGAATGGAGATCTTCTTAGCCGCCTATAATGATAACATGTACACATGTATCATCAAAGGTCCATTCAAATTCACCAAGACTATTAAGGTTGATGAAGTCGATATAGTGGTGAAAAAGGACTTAACAGAGATGACAGCCGAAGAAATAAAGCTGTTCAAGCTGGACAAAGTTGGGCGTTTCATCATGACCAAGGCCTTTGACAATGATAGATTTGACAAAGTCAAGCACTGCAAGACTGCCAAAGAAATGTGGGATAAGGTCCTTGATATGAGCGAAGGAAACGACGCTATCAAAGAGCATCAACTGAGTGTTGCTCTGGAAAAGCTGGACAATTTCAAGATGAAGTCTGCGGAAACCATTGATCAGATGGATACAAGGTTTACAAGGACGCTGAATGAAGTGTTGAAGCTTGGAAAAACCTTCACTGATAAGGAGATAACCGTCAGAGTGCTGAAGGCTCTACCTCCGAAGTTCAACATGAAGGTGACAGTCATGGAGGAGTCAAGAGACTTGGGAAAGATCTCACTCACCGAACTGTTCTCAGTACTCAAGGCGTATGAGTATAAACTGCCAAGAATGGGTGTTGAAGAAACCTCTACTTCAAGTCCCACAGCTGCACTAGTTGCTGCTGAAAATCCTAGAAGACCAGCCTATAAAAGCAAAGATGTGGACTCATATGATGAAGCCAGACTAATCAACAAAAAGGAGTACACTAATGGAGACGTTGCATTGCTGATGAACAACTTTAAGAAGTTCTACAAACGAAAAATGAAGTACAAATACAACAATGCTTCTCCTTCTAACCCTACTTCTTCTTCTCAAGATAAAGATTCTTATAAATCTAAAATGATGTGCTATAACTGCAGGAAATTGGGTCATTTCATCAGGGACTGCCCATATCCTAAAGCTGAAAAGTACACAGAAAAAGAAAAGAGAATTAGAAAGGAAAGAAAGCATCAGAAAGGCAAGGTGCTGGTGGCAGAAGCCGAAAAGCTAGCTGCTATCTACTCATCAGATTCGGATTCAGATACTTCTGATGAAGAGTCTCCTGATGAAGAGAGACCTGCTCTTCTCTGCCTGATGGCTAAGGATTTTGATGGCTCTGAGGATGATGAGGTAACTCCTCTTGATAATGAATTATTTAATTCATTTGAACAAATGAAGCTTAACAATACTACTATTGCTGAAGCATTTAGTAAACTTAAGGAAGAGATGATATTGCTAAGAGAGCAAAATAGTTCACTGAAACTCAAGGCTGAAAAGCCAAAAGAATCAGATGAATATAAACAGCTTGAGCAAGAAAATGAATCTCTGAAAGCTGAATGTGAAGTCCTTAAAGGAAAAATCATGGAACTTGAGAAAACAATTGAGTCTCATGAAAAGTCATTTGTTGCATCCACTCATATGTCTAGTAAACAGAAGACACATTTAGATCAGGATAAGTTAGAACTGAAACATACAGAAAAATTTATATCAACTGACAACAGTAAGGTCATTTTGTATGTTCAGGCTACTAAACCTGATTCACCTGAGAAAATGGTAAAGGAGATGAAAACTCCTAAGGCTAAAAAGAGCAAAGAGCCTAGTGTAGGAAAACAGACTGGTAAGTCCAAACAGAAGAGTCCTAAGAAGTCTTCTGATAAGGACAAAACCAATCAGACTAGTGATAAAACTAAGTCGTCTGTTAATGAGCAAACATCTAATAAACCAAAGAAGCATAAAAATAAGAAAAATCAAAATGCTTGGTATGGAAATGAGTCATATTATGTGCAACCTGCTGCATATCCTCCTATGTATCATGCACCTCAATTTCCAACTTACTATGCACCATATCCTTCTCATCCAATGCATGCATATCCTGCTTATCATGCATCTTATTCTGCTTATGAACAATATCCTTATCATGCTGATTATTCACAACATGACATATCTGATAAACATGATAAAGGTAAAGCTGTTCATGCTCTTGTTGAAACTCAAAAGCCTAAGAAGCCTAAGACATCAACATCTTGGGTTGTCAAAGGTGGAACTAATCCTTCAGGACCCTTTTAATAAGGGTACCTAAAATAATTTTATTTTGTTTTGTAGGTTAGGATTAGGAGTAGGAGTAAAGTAGAGAAGACCTGGTACTTGGACAGTGGCTGTTCAAGACACATGTGTGGAAACATACATGAGCTGACTGATGCTGTTGCTGTGGATGGTCCAAATGTGACGTTTGGAGACAGCAAGGAAGGCAAGATTGTAGCAAGTGGAAAGCTGATCGAAGGCAACATTGAGATATCTGACGTCTCTTATGTTAAAGGCCTCAAATACAATTTGCTGAGCATAAGTTAATTTTGTGACAAAATATATTCAGTCATCTTCTCAACATATAAGTGTTACGTTGAACAGATTGGTACAAAGAAGGTTATTTTATCTGGAAGACGACAAGGGAATGTCTACACAGTGGACTGGAATTCTGTTGACAAGAATTCAAGTGTTTGTTTGGTGGTATCAACACCAAGTGAAGTCAGTTGGCTGTGGCACAAAAGAATGAATCATGTGAATTTCAAGACCATCAACAGACTTATCAAGAATGATCTGGTAGAAGGAATTCCAAAGACAGTCATGAGCAAAGATAAGCTTTGTGACGCATGTCAGAAGGGTAAACAAATCAAGTCATCATTCAAAGGCAAGAAGCATCAATCTTCTGGAAGAATATTGGAGTTGCTACATATGGACTTATTTGGACCCATTGATTCAGTCAGCAATGGTGGAAAGAAATACTGCCTAGCTGTTGTGGATGATTATTCAAGATACACTTGGGTGATTTTCATGAAAAAGAAAAGTGAAACCAAGGAGCATCTTACAAATCTGATGGAAAAGATTCAGAATAAGAAGAGTATGAAAATACTAAAGATCAGATCAGATAGAGGGACATAATTTACAAATTCTACTGTTGAAGAGTATTGTAATGCCAGAGGAATTAGTCATGAGTACTCTGCTGCCAGAACCCCTCAACAAAACGGAGTTGCTGAAAGAAGAAACATAACTCTGAAAGAAGCTACCAGAACCATGATAGCTGAAGCTAAGCTGCCTCAAAGATTTGGGGCAGAAGCAACAAATACAGCATACTTTACCCAAAACAGATGCATGATCAACAATCACCAAAACAAGACTCCATATGAAGTTTGGAACAACAGGAAGCCAAACATTCATTATTTTAGAATTTTTGGTTGTAAATGCTTTGTTTTAAATAATGGGAAAAATCACCTTACTGCTTTTGCAGAGAAGGCTGATGAAGCAGTATTTGTAGGATACTCTACTGTTAGTAAAGCTTATAGAGTCTTTAACAAAAGAATTTTACTTGTAGAAGAATCCATTCATGTAGTATTTGATGAACCTAGTCAATCGTCTGAAAAGAATCAAAGTACTGATCAGAATCTGTCTACTGATTTTCAGAAATTGAGTGTTGAAAAGAATGAAGAATATGTTCCCATCATACTACCTGATCTCAACTCAGCTGCTAACTCAAGTGCTGTTCAAAATCACAATGCTGATTGTCTAACAGAAGAGTTGCAAACAGCTGACGGACCAGAGAATGTTCAACACACAACTGCTGTTCAACAGACTACTACTGGAACTCCAACAGTAGTGTTGCAAGATCACAACAGAGGACAACATTATGATTTGCAACATGATCTAAGATGGCTCAAGAATCACCCACCAGAGCTGGTGATTGGTGATCCTTTGGATAAAGTAAAGACAAGGAGAGCTGCTGCAAGTGAAGCAATGTTTGTCAGCTTCCTATCTCAAATTGAGCCCAAACAAATTGAAGAAGCTCTAAATGATTCAAACTGGATTGAAGCTATGCAAGAAGAGCTAAATCAATTTGAAAGGAATGAAGTCGGGTACTTAGTTCCTAGACCAAGTCATCAAAGAGTTATTGGCACTAAATGGGTATTACATTATACTGATAGAACGTGTCTATGCAAAATACGGTTAAAAATGAGTGTTTATGCCCCTACGATGTATTAATCTAAATTTTATTTGTATGAGTGTTTATTTGTATGAGTGTTTAATTAAATTATGTACTCTTATTTTTTTTTTCTCACTCAAACTTGATATTCTTCTAATCCAAATTCCAAAATACAAACAAACAAAACTAAAAGGGGACATGAAATGGAGGTGCAAGCTGCGATTCTCCTTTCTCCTATTTATAGGAGGGAAATCGCTAATTAAAATACACACATAAATACAACACATTAATTAAAATAACACGTTAATTACAATAACACATTAATTAAAACAACACATTAATTAAAATAACACATTAATTAAACAACACATTAATTAAAACAACACATTAATTAATATAACACATTAATTAATATAACACATTAATTAAACAACACATTAATTAAAACAACACATTAATTAAAATAACACATTAATTAAAAAAATACACAACATTAATTAGATTTTAATTAAAGAACTAGGTTTAAATACACAACATTATACATAAATACACAACATAAATACATAAATACACACATAAATACACAACAAAAGAAAAAAACAAAAAAAAAAAGAAAAGAAAAGGTCCAATCAGGTGCCGCCACTTGGCGGCACCTGTTTTAAAGAGGGGCGCGTGAAACCACGCGCCCCTATTTCTTCTCCAGTCGTCCATGCGAGCCCGTTCTTCTGTGTGTGCCGCCCCGAGCCCGATACCCAGCCCAATCCACCCCGCCAGTCGCCCCGCCCCGCGAGCCCGCACCATCTCCAACCGATTTCCGCCGCAGCCCCGCCCCGAGACCGAGCCCGGCCATCTCCATTGGAGATGGCCTAAATAGTCTAAGCCTTAGCTTGTTCCTCCTACATTTAGGTCTGGGCTAATACATACTACTCCAAAAGTAAGTTGTGCTCTAATTGGGCTGAGCCTAATCAAGCTATGTAAAAGTCATCAGAAAATTAGATTTCATGTGAGATTTTAGGTTAAATTTCAAAATGAATCAAATCATACCAAAAGTATTCTTGAAAATAGTAATTATTTGTACTTCAAATGAAATTAGTGATAAATTAACTTATCATGCTTCTCTGTACAATTTCATTTTAAATTAAAACTATAAAAAAAAAACTAGTTTGACAGTCCATTTTGCAATATTGCTTGATACCTTTTTTCTTGAAAAAAAAAAACCTACTTATTCTTCATTATTCTTCATTGAAAAGCTCATTTTTTGTCATATGGGTATCCGGAAGTTCATGTATTGGCCAACTAATTATTATTTTGGCAAGTTATTTATCTGTTCTTACAAAAAATTGTTACAAAAGGGATTCATATTTACAAAAAGAACTCCCTTCTATTTTAATGGTTTTGTTGGGCAGATCTTAAATACAGTTTTTAGGAATCAAATCTGATAAAAGCAGGTAAACAATATTATTTGAATTTATTTAGGAGCACAATTGTTTATTAATTAATTTAACCTGATAATGATTGAACTTGAAACAATAATTGTTTTGTTGTTTTCCTAACTATGTAAACATTATTAAAAAGGTGAAAGATAATTAATAGAATGATTTCAAATGGAAAAAAATATGTCATGATGCAAAATAATTTAAAACTTTGAATGGTTGATGAACAAAGTAATGGTTTGGATTATAAATAATTTAGTTTTGCATAAAATTTTCTTGTACTTTTTAATGTTTGCACATAATTCTCTTGTACTCATTTATTTTAGCAGAAAATTCTCTTGTTACCTATCAAATGTTTTTAAATCTAGGGCAGTTTAGGTATTTCAACTAAAGTTTAACGACGTTAGGAAACTAACGAAGTAAGGAGAGAGTGCGAAATTTCTAAAAATACTAGAGAATTTGACAGAATAAAATTTCACAAGCCTAATAGTGTAGAACGACATAATGTTCAAGTTTAGTTGGAATTTTATCGAGTAGCTTGACATTTTACATATATTTTATTAATTTTTAGCTTATCGAGTCAAGCTCAAGCCAAGCTTTAAAAGTTTTCGAACAAAAAATGATTCAAGCTTGTTTGATTAGTGTGACGAACCAAGATTAAACGAACTTTTATTGTACGAGCTCGAATCGAGTATCGAGAAGCTTGATTTAATTTTCAACCATGTTGATAGAAAATCGAATCTTAGATATCAATAGCAATAATAAAATTTAATTAAATTAATTATAACTAAAAAAAAGTTGCACGCAAAATTAATTTCGCGTGAATCACGAATTCACGATGTGAGGACTGAGATGTTGTGTGTAAAAGTCTCAACTACCCAATTTTTAATAATATGAATGAAATACATATATTCACATTATGGTTAATAATTAATTAATGCAGCTTTCATATCTTATCTAATAAAAAACGAAAATAATTGCTGCATTATTACGAGCAGATTTTGAAACCACATCTGATTGTCGGATAATCATACTGCCAGCAAAATATTTTATTAACACATTTTATCAAATAGTCAACACTATACTATTTTGCAACATATTAAGCATTATTTTATTTTATTTTTTATAACTCAGTGTCCAAGCTTACGATGGACTAATTCTGGATCCTCAGAATCCTTGTCCTAGAACCGAAGCATTATCTTTTTAACTCCAACATAATCTTGATATATTTAGGAAAATGTCCTTATGACCATGGATTAAACCTAAAGTTGGTAGGTATGTTTCGATCAATTAAATATTATAAATTTTTGCGAATTTTTTGAAAGATGTCGATAAATATTTGAAAAAATTATAAATTGAATAAATATGTTATGAAAGTAGAATGTCCTATGTATTTATGTTTCGATTAACTCAAAAACAGAAATTTTTCGAAGAAAACGTATCAAAATTTTGATTCATGTTTGTGACGCCCTATCCCTGAATTGAGGAATTTTAATTTGGTTTGCCTATATTTTTGCAAAGTTAATAGGGCACAAAGATTAGCAATATATTATCTTAATCGAATTAAATAAAAGAGCCGATCGATAAGAAGAAAAATATTGCAAAAAATCTCCTTCTTAATACTCATTCATTGAAGATCGATAGCAAATGGTTTTGTGCATCTCGATTAATTCTCGGTGTTATGTGTAGGGCTTGTTATGTGTAGGGCTGAGCATGATCCTGTTTATCAATCGAACCGAATCGGAATCAAATTTTCAATCGGCTTAATATTCACATATAAGTTCATTATAATATATTTAATTCGTATAACACTATACTAATGATGCAAAGTCATGGACTCATCACTCATGGTTATGATTTGAAATCTTAGTAGTTTTTTTATGTCACTAAAGTGTGATAGTTTGTACATTTAAATATCCTGATCTCTCTCATATTAGTATTAATTTTGCTACATGCTCATTTTTCAATATTATTATAACACAACTTCTTTTTTTTTTTTTTTTATGTGATTATTTCAACAAAGAGAATATTTTATTCTTAAAAAAAAGGCCCGGAATTTGTATATATTGCCAGAGAAACCAGACCAATCCATCACGAAATTCTAATTGAGATATTATTTTTAAGTTAAATATATAGTTTATGCCTTATTATAAATCACCTATAATATGTAACAGAACAGTCCAATTTTCTCCTTTCACAAAACAAACCTTTCATTAATTAATAACTTTTTCAATTTATCAAAAAAAGACTATGTACTCTTTCTTGTTGATATCAGATAAGAAGACATTTACAGCCAAAATTCCGTGGAAACAATCATTGTCCAGATTATTTAGAAACATAAACACGAAAAGCCCAATTCTCAAATATAATAGTCCAATAAAGTAAATAAACAATTTGCTCCCTGATCAACTACGTATATAAAGTGGAATTTTTTTTTTTAATCATATGATAGGCTAACTTGCACTTTTTATATTATTGGATATGAAAATGAAAATTCGGTATCATAAAGTAGGTTTTCATTGCAATTTTGGTGTCAAAATTAAATTTTCTACAAATTTAATGATAATTTATCCCATATAAAATGCATAATGTTCAATTTACCCGGAATGCAAACTATTTTATAACATAAGGAGGATAATTGGACTCTTCTATAAACAAGAAAAGCCCAATTCTTAAATATAATAGTCCAATAAAGTTTAAACTATCGAATTGTACATAGGAATTTCCTTCATCCAACAATGCATGCTTCATATATTTTATCAATTGATTATCGAAATTTTAGATGAATGAAAGCTGAGAAAGTAAAATTTTATAGATTTTATTTTATCCTTTATCTTTATCTCTACTATTACAAAAGCATGAATATTTCTTAATCTTTTTTTTGGACTAAAATACTCTTAATTAAATTGAAGTGATATTTATGTAGAAAAGTAGTTGAAGAAGTATAATTAGACATGAAGTTTTATTATATTTATCTACTACATAAACTTCTAAAACTTATAAACTCTCTCTTACCTTAATTTTTATAATTTTAATCTTAATGAACCATAAAAAAAAAAATATTATTACTATTTCAAATAGCTCCTTAAATATATATTATAATATTTGGCAATCAATATATTTAAGTGAAAAAATTAATTTATAGATTTAGTATAACACAAGTCATAAACACTCTAAATACAAAAAATTAAAATAAAATTTTCTTAAATATCATTCTGTTTTAAATAAAATAAAAATTGAATCGTAGCTTACCTACGAATGAATGAAAGATGCATATGACTTAGCTAAGTATGTAATTTTACTTTGACTAGAATAACAAAATATAAAGACGATTTAATAATATCAAAACATGAATAACCTCGAATTTTCTTTAAATTCTTTTTGTGAAAAACGGGTGAAATCCGTGAAAAATGGTGAAATCGATGAAATTTTGTGCAATCGATAAAAATAATCCATGAAATCGTTGAAAACATGTGAAATCAATGAAAATTCAGAGTTAGTTGGTGAACAAAGGGTGAAAGAGTAAAAAAAATAAGTGTCCCTGAAATGATAAATTCATTTTAAATCGATGAAAATTCGGGTGAAATTCATCAAAAAGAAATGAAACCAGTGAAAACATGACATCAGTGAGAAACAGATGAAATCGGTGAAAAAATTTATAAATTCAGTGAAAAAGGGTCAAGTCGAAGAAAGCATGTGAAATCAATAAAAGTTCAAGTGAAATTGTTGAAAAGAATGTGTGAAATCAGGGAAAATATGTGCGAAATAGATGAAAACATGTTCAACTAATAAAAACGGGTTAAATCGGTTATATAATGAGTTTAACCGACAAAAACAAGGTGAAACCGGTAGAAAAATAGTTTTAAAAGAAAAGAAAAAAAGTAATTTATGAAATCGTAAAAAATAGTGAAAATAGATTATAACTAATAAGAAAAGGTTAAAGCTGTATAAAAAATTAACTGGTAAAAATGAATGAAATCGGCTAAAACACGTGTTAAACAGGTGAAAAATGATAAGTTGATGAGTTAAATAGGTGAAATATGGGTTATTTGCTCTAATTTACGACATAATAAAATTAATTCATCAAAAAAGAATGAAACTGGTGAAACCTTGACATCAGTGAGAAACGGATGAAATCGATGAATTTTTTTATAAAGTCAGTGAAAAGGGTCAAGTCGAAGAAAACATGTGCAATCAATGAAAAAATCAAGTGAAATTTTTTAAAATAACATGTGAAATCAGTGAAAAAACGTGCGAAATAGGTGAAAACAAATTCAACTAATAAAAACGAGTGAAATCAGTAAAAGAATGAGTTAAACCAACAAAAATAAGGGTGAAACCGATAGAAAAATATTGTAAAAAGAAAAAACAAAATTAATCTACGTAATCATAAAAAACAGTGAAAATGGATTATACCTAATAAAAAAAGGTTAAAACTGTAAAAAAATGTTAAAAATGAATGAAATCGACTAATGAACGGGTTAAACCGGTAAAAAATTAATTAAGTTGATGAGTTAAATCGGTGAAAAATGGGTTAATTTGCTTTATATTACAACATAATAAAATTAATTTTACTCTAATCTATAAAGAAATTCCCATGGGTTCGATCAATTGATATATCTTGATATATATAAGTGATTGCGATTTTTTCAGAATTATTATTATTATTAGTATTGTTACTATTACTATTCTCATTATCATTGGTATTATTATTATTATTATTATTATTATTATTATTATTATTATTATTATCATTATTATTATTATTATTATTATTATTATTATTATTATCATTATTATTTTAATTATTATTTTTTTATTTTTTGTATATGTATTTTTATTATTATTATTATAATTATTGTTGTTGTTATTATTATTATTGTCTAACTATTGAAGACTACTATGAAGGGGAGAGGCATTTATTTTCATTATTGTTATTCGTATAACACAATGGGATCGCGCATAAATCACTGTTATAACTGAGTGAATAACAAATTAACTCTGTGTTATTCTAAATATATAATTTAACCCTCATGTGATAAATAAAAAAGCAAAATAACTCTCTATGATATCCTAATTATATAATATGATTGACCATGTCTTGAAATATATTGAGTCAGTTCTATACATGGATACCCTCGTGAAAATAAAAAAAATGGATTATTACAGTAATTCATAGCATATTATCTTAAAAAATTATTGATTATATAAAATAGAATTAATCACATTAATATTATTAGTTATATCACAAAACAATAAGTTCATGGGTATAATGTGTCTGTGTATTCTTTGTAAAAGAAGTCAAGCTTTAGGTAACGACATCCAATCTCGTCATTAAAGAACAACCTTTTGTACCGACGTTAATCTTTTTACTAACAAAATATTATTTTGTTACAATAGATTAACTTATGTGTAACCATATTCTAAATCTGGTAACAAATGGGGCGATTTGTTACGAGAGACTATACTATTTGTAACCATATTTTCATAATTGTAACAAATTCTCGGACTTGTTACCAAAGAATATACTATTTGTAACGATTTTTTATTATTTGTAACAAATTATTTAGTTCGTTACACAAAACAAACTCATTTGTAACGAAATATGTATTTCGTTACACAAACATTGTTCTTGTAACAACTTTTGTCTTTGTTACTAATATTTTTGTTACAAGAGGTGCATTTTCTTGTAGTGGTATAAATAGACAATTTAACTTTCTGTAATAAAAAAAAGGCCAAAATACCTTCCCTTGTTTTTATAAAAAAAGCACATTGTCTCCTTTTAAATTGCTCATTAATTCATATCACAGGGATCTAAATTGCTCATTATTTCATTTCACAGGGATGTAAATTTCCTTTTAATTGCTCATTATTTCACCGATGCACAAAACAATCAATATCGCCAAATTTCGATTAGACGATTCAGCAAGACATTGTGGAGGGTGGTGAAAGAACGTTGGAGGGTAGAGGATACTCCACGAATATGGGATAATTTTGTGATTGAGTTTAACACAAAATTCATACCCCAAGTAGTACGGAACCGACGTTAAAGAGAATTCATGGATTTAACTCAAAGTATGCTGACAGTTTCTCAATACGAGGCATGAAGTTAAATTACCTATTTTTATTTCATAAGGAGATAAATTATCTATTAAACATATCACAGTTATCTAAAAAAAACCCGTTATAACTTGGTATATATGTATGCTGCAGTATTTCCATGTTTGAGGTTCATAAGGATACTTTTTTGGCTGGAACTTATAATGTTATTTTAGAATATTTAATTTTGGAATTCAATGAAACTGAAAATTCAAACCCACAGGTATTAATTCCACACATTTGGCAAACATGTGGAATTTGTTTTCTTGGTCGTGGATCCTCTTCTTTAATTGTACAGAGGAATAAAGATATATAATTGAGACGGAGAAAATAATATTAATATATTATTAATTGGACTTGTTTCAGTTTTTCGTCAAATGTAGTCCGTAACATCTCATATAGAAGACACCAATTACTAAATATCATTGACTATTGTTTCAGTACTTGGTGATATATAAATATCATTTTAATAAAAAAATCTAGTCTAGATTCAGTTCAAATTTATTCAAATTATTTAATTTCCAAGTGTAAGTAATATATTCCTCTATGGAAAATTCTAGGGTGCCGCTACGTTAGGTGCCGCTAATACCACATTAAGTGGTATTACTACACAATGTGTATCACATTCTATGGTACATAATCACATTACATGGTATTAACCTCATATATTTAGTATGACCCCCACATTATGTAGTATTTATTCCAAATTAGGTGGTATTACCACGCAATGTGTGTCACATTCTATGGTATAAATTATACCCCTTATACCATACAATGTGATCCTTATACCATATAATGTGATACACATTGTGTGATAATACCACTTAATATGATATTAGCGACGCCTAACGTAGCGGCACCCTAGAATCCCCCTCCATCTTATCTTATGATTGAGCAATGCTTCTAAAAAAACCAATCATTAAAAATGTGTAGATATATTAACTTCAAAGCCTGGAAATATTTCCGTACACACTATTGACATTACTTTATACATTTTATTCGGTCTCTATTGCCAAATTCACCAACCTTTTTAATTAAAATCGAATAACATGCATCTCGAAACAAGGTTACTGAAACGACCAAGTGGATCTTAATTCTCATGGAAGTGGAATTGGCTTCATAATCAATGACAATATACGATCCTTAGACTCGCGAGGAACACCATGCCCGTCTCCATGTTGGTACATGCATTGAAAAATCCTAGCAAAATCCAACGTTGCTCGAGTGAAGTCCTTAGTGTAAACGCGATTCATTAGTGACTCTTTGTTAACTTTCTTCCATGTTTCCCCGACTAAGTAATTGACATACTTACGAGCATCTTCTTCTGAACAATCATTTTCGTGCATGTAGCATTGCACTGATTTTGCGACATCCCCTCTCACCATTTCATCCTAGTTAATTGCCGAGCGAGAGAAAAGTTACATCAAATATTGAATAATTGAAAACTAAACACTGGATACATAATTACAGTAATTTGAATGAGTGCACATATATATATACCGGTGAAGTGCCCAAATCATCAGTAAGACGAGCAATTAGTGATGTCCAACGGATTAAAGCTGGTAATTGCACCAATTCCTCCACGGCCTTCTCTTTTATCGGATTTGTAATGCAAATATAAGTATGGCCTAACATCAATGGCCCAGTAATAGATAATATCGCATTTTCAAGATACTCATTCAAACTTGGAGTATGGCCCCTCGAACACCACTTTGCTTCCAATAGGTAAGATTCACAAGCTTCTGCCCACTGCAAAATACAAAAAAATACAAACTTGGTGTATTTACTTAAACCCGATGTGGGTAAGAATTTTCCGAAAAGCAACTTATAGTAAGTATGTGCATATATATATACCATTGTTTTCAAGTAAATGATGCAATTGAAATCTTGATCTTTTAGAACATCGTAGATCAATTCGTTCATGGAGTTAAATATAGCCAAAAAACATATCTTCATATAGTCCGGAAGTTGTTTTAGGGCATTAATAATGTCCCACCTATAGTAAACAAACCGAAAGGCGGAATAAAAAAATTGAAAAAAATAAAATTATTTAAAGAAATAGTATTAAATTTACAATATGTAAAATTGAAATTAATCAATTTACTTGTCAACTGCATGTGTAAAGAGTTCAAGTTCATCTAAAGTCCCATAAACATCATAAATGTCATCAATAATTGTTATTAGTATAATTAACTTCGCTGACATTATCCTATTGTATCCAAAACGAGGTTCGAATGTGATGCCAATTGTCCATAAGAAGCTCTCCACCAATCTATCCCTTGCAAAACTCATCTTTTCTGCAAGCTTAATATTAGTATACCACCTGCATGTATATATAAATGCAAACAAAACCATCATTCAAAAAATTCACAAATGATCGACTCATCGAATAGGAGTACGTTACGTAATAATTAAGGTACCTTGACAATTGCTTCAGTTCTTCTTGATACATAGCTTGAACCATATTGAAATCCAATTTTGCAAACTCAAGCAAAATAGGATTCATGTCACTCATCGTTTCATATACATCGATGAACCATCTTGCCTCTAATCTCGACATTCTCCAATGCAATGGAAGCTCTAGAGTATGATTTATTTCCGAAGCAAGAATTTTGTCCAAGTTCTCTTCTTTCTTGACAATTTCCTTAAGATTGTGAATCGCAAAATCTCGAGCTGCATCCATGATTGTTTCACCCTCCATTGATAGATATGAAGCTTCATATAAACTTAGAAGTCCCTTTACATCATTTTGAAAACTATTCTTGAATTTGCCAGCTTTTTCATCCATGAAATCAACAAAAACCTCTGCAGTAAATAAACAAACATTAATATACTCTACTCTTCACACATTGGTGAAATTAGAATGTAATCTAATTAAGGAGTGAATAGCAAATTAACTCCCTGTGTTATTCTGAATAGGCAATTTAACTCCCTGTGATAAATAAAAGGGCAAAATACCTCCCTGTGATATTCTAAATATGCAACTTAACTCCCTGTGATAAGAAAAAGGGCAAAATATATCCTTGTGTTTATATAAAAGAAGCACATTGTCTCCCTCTAAATTGCTTATTAATTCATATCATATGGAGTTAAATTGCTCATTGTTTTACTTCACGGAGAGGTAAATTGCCCATTTTATATCACAAGGAGGTAAATTGCTCATTATTTCATTTCACAGGGAGTTAAATTACCTATTTTTATTTCACAGGGAGGTAAATCACCCATTAGACATATTACATGGAGTTAACTTGCAAAAAACCCTCTAATTAAGTACCTTGAGGGACTAAGAAACCATGTTGTCTGAGTAATCGAAAACTTAGAGATGTAGCATTTAAGTCCTTGAACTTCAATTCATCAACCATATTGAATAAGTCCTCAAGGATTTTGTCGATATGTTCTGTAAAATGATAAGATACTCCTAATCTTTCCAAAATATTAATAATCTCAATTTGATCTAATGTATCATTTGTTTTCTCAAGTAATATATTCTTCACTTCTTCTTTAAGATACTCAGCTCTTTGTGAATATGATTTCCCCTGCATTAAAACAAGCCATGTCATGAATTGCAATTTTATTAAGAGATAAAAACCATTAATTATTATTTAAGCAAGTAAGTTAGTTAATTATATATATATATATATATATATATATATATATATATATATATATATATACTTACAGCGTAATCACTACTAATTGATTGCAAGAAATCGTCATCCCAAAGAGTAGGCTTATAGTTTCCTGATTTCCTATAGGGCTGAGAATGGTTTGGGAAACCGCCCGAATCAAACCGAACCGAATGGTTCGGTGCGAACCGATTACATAACCGAAAATTCAGTCCACGAATTTTCGGAACCGAAATAGCTAGGAACCGAAAATTCGGTTCGAAACGATCCACCAATTTCCAAGATCGAACCGACCAAGAACTAAACTCCGGTCCGATTTGATCCGGTTCGATCCGAATGCTCACCCCTATTCTCCTAGTAGCATTAGCCATAATTTAATCTTATACGTTGCTGCTAATTTATGCGTACAAACTATGAAGGAGTATGTTCTGTATTAGTAAGTTATGCTGAAGTAAATAAGTTGCTTTATAGAGAAACTCGTGCGTGTAGAGGTTCTTCGTTAATAGGTTAATGACAATTTAATTCCTATGATATTCATTATGTTCAATTTACTCCTATGTAATTTGAAAAAATGCACTTTACGTACCACCCTGTAATTTTATTAAGAAAAACCATACTGTGACCCTAAACATGACCCGTATGTATCTAAAATAGTTTGAAAATTTTTAAGACTACATAAATATTTTATGTATTATTATCTTCTTCAAAACGATCCAACATACATGTGATTCTCGATGTTTGAACCGAGTCATGTGATAGTATTAGCGAAAATATGTGACTCCTAATGTAAATTGACACCCATTTCTGTCGGTGTATTTCAAGGCCCATAGGTCCAAATATAGTACTTGAGCTAAATTAACCCAATTACTTGAGGTCCAAATGATGTCAATCAATCACTGATTTGATAAGTTATAAATTAGTATTGTACTAGAAGAGGGAAACACAAATCATCTTTATCATTAATTCTTTACGGAACGGTCTCGATCTCTTGTATTTTTTTTCTTGTGTTTGTCCTCGTATGAATTATTTGTTTCATATTAATTGGTGACTTTCCGTTGGTCCAAAGTGAATTAAAATGTCAAAATTATTTTATGAGGGATTAAATTAATAAATAAATATTTTGATGAGGGACTAAATTGATGCAAAACTATTTTATGAAGGACTAAAGTGTAACACTATAAGTAAAAGATCCCTTGTAAATGACCAAAGTGAAACAAATAATTCATAGTGGGGACTAATGTGAAAAAAAACACAAAAGATACCACTCTGTAAAAAGTTAATGAGTAAGGAGGATTATTAGTGATGTTTACCCGTATTAAAATTTCAAATTCGAATTTTTGTTGGGAGAGACTCCTCTTAATGTGGCTGACACACCTCCAAAATAATTAAATCCTTAAAAAATAATAATAAAAAAAGTATATTGTATTAAAATGTCACAAATAATATAAAGTTAAGAGTAACACTCTACTAGCATGAATTTATAATCTTGCATCAAATTTAGACCTCAACTTTATCATTTAAGTTAAATTTTGATAACATTAATATATATATTCAATTCCCTAAATCACAGCATTGACACGGGTCAATCCGTCTTGTATATGATAGTTAATTTATTTTCTAATGGTGTTTTAGATTTGTGGGCACGTTCTCAGGTACATTGATTTGTACAATCTAAGGGCATTTCTAATGATTATTGGGAAGATGTCCTAGAGGGTAAATGAAGGGAAGGGGGAAAAGAAAATCATCTTCAATGACTAGGAGGCGGAGAGGGTATACGGACTAGAGGGACCCTGGAGGGACCTTGGAGGGAGGGGAGGGGGAGCTTCTCCCATCCAAGTCCCCTCCCTCACATGCTATTTTTTTATTTTATTTTGTTTTGTTTTATTTGGTTCTTTCTTTATTTTTAAATTTTTATCATTACTTAAAAATAAAAAATTCCTAATTTGCAGATAATTATTTTTAATTATAAAAATATAACTTTCATTTCAATAAATTAACACTATTATTTTAATATTGATCTGTTTTAATAATTTTGGGGTTGTATTTATTTTCTAAAAATAATTCTTTCTAAAAATTTAAAATAATACGATACAATCATGAAACCCAAAAATGATTCTTTCTAAAAATTTAAAATAATACGATACAATCATGAAATCACGTTCGACTAAAACATAGACCTTAATTTTGACCTTGTGTGTCCCACACATGTTCGACTAAGTCCTTTAGTAGTTGGCGATTGACATCTACAGATCGTATTTGGTGACGGAGGATCATATAATCTTCTAAGGATATGGGACTTATTCGTGGATCCAAATCAATAGTAGTGCCTTGATTTTGCTCATAAATGGTGGTACGGGCCCTACGAGATCTAGCGGGATCACTATCTTCATCGTCTGATTTTAAATTTATTTTTGGTGTAATAATTATAATAATAATAATAATAATAATAATAATAATAATAATAATAATAATAATAATAATAATAATAGAGAATGATGAAATTTATTATTAAATGGGTTTGATAGAATGAGTCATTAGAGATGACTAAAAAACTAGGGAGAAGGAGAGGGGCGGGAGGGGGAGAGGGAGAGGATATTCCCTCTCGGAGTCATTAGGGCATCTCTAATGACTAGTGGGGAGATGCCCTAGAGGGTATATGAGGGGAAAGAGGGAAAAAAAATCATCTCCAATGACTAGGGGGGCGGAGAGGTTATACGGACTAGAGGGACCCTGAAGGGAGGGGGAGGGGGGGCTTCTCCCACCCAAGCCCCCTCCCTCACATGCTATTTTTTTTATTTTGTTTTGTTTTGTTTTATTTGGTTCTTTTTTTTATCTTTATTTAAAAATAAAAAAAATTCCTAAAATTTGTATATTATTTGGATAATTATTTTTAATTATAAAAATATAACTTTCATTTCATTAAATTAACACTATTATTGTAATATTGATTTGTTTTAATAATTTTGGGGTTGTATTTATCACCCACAAAATAATTCTTTCTAAAAATTTAAAATAATACGATACAATCATGAAATCATGTTCGACTAAAACATAGACCTTAATTTTGACCTTGTGTCCCACACATGTTCGACTAAGTCCTTTAGTAGTTGACGATTGATGGCTAATAAAAAAGAGGCTGACGAATGAGAGATTATGAAAATGGATTGTTCATACATGGTCCCTAATACAAAAGAATATTAGCATGAGGTGAGGACTGAAATTCGCGAAAAACGTAGTCGGGCTCGTTTATTTGGAGATTCGTCAGGAGGTTCGATCAATCTAGACGGTGGCGGTTGCAATATCAACAGCAATAATAATAGTTGCAACGAATATGGCGGAGATGATGGATTTTCTTATATGAATTAATTTAATATTTGATGTAGTTTCTTATTTTCTAAGTTCCCTATTGTACTTTTGATTTTAAATTAGTGTTAATTTTAAATTTATTTTTGGTGTAATAGTAGTAGAAGTAGTAGTAGTAATAATAATAATAATAATAATAATAATAATAATAATAATAATGGAGAAGGATAAAATTTATTATTAAATGGGTTTGATAGAATGAGTCATTAGAGATGACTAAAAAATTAGGGAGAAGGGGAGAGGGAGAAGGGGAGAGGGTATTCCCTCTTGGAGTCATTAGAGATGGCCTAAGGGCATCTTCAATGGTGAGTGGAAAGGGGAGGGGGATTTTTTTTGGGGGGGGGTGGGGGAGAAGAATTGTGGTCTTCAATAGTAGGGGGAGTCGGGAGGGGGAGGAGCGTGGGAGGGGGAGGAGCGTGGGAGGGGAAATGAGAAAGAAAGGGCAAAAACTTGCCCTTCGGCCATCTTCAATAGTGAGGGAGATTTTGGGGTTCTAGAATTGTGGTCTTCAATCGTAGGGGGGAGTTGGGAGGGGGAGGAGAGTGGGAGTGGGAGTGGGAAAGAAAGGGCAAAAGCTTGTCCTTCCTTTAACCCCAACCCCCCCCCCCCCACGCGCGCGCGCCCGCGCCTCGATTCTCACTTGCTACACCTTTTTTTCTTTTTTTGTTCATTGCTTTTTATTTTAATAAATTTTGTGTATGATTTAATTAATTTATATTTTAAATGAGATCTTTAAAGGAATTAGTTTTAATTAGGTATTTTAAACTTGTATTATAATTTAGATAAAATGTACAAATTAATCAAATTAAAATAAATTTGAATCAAATAAATGAACTTTAATAATATTCAAACTCGAGTATAACTTTATATATATTAGTGATTGCGATTTTATTATTATTATTATTATTATTATTATTATTATTATTATTATTATTATTATTATTATTATTATTTATTATGTTATTATTACTATTGTTATTATTATTATTATTATTAATTTTTTTTTATATTACTATATTTTTATTTTTATTTTATTTTTATGTTTGCTTCGTATGTAGCAAAATTGTACTAGTATGAGTTTTAATTACTTACCAAAATAAACGGATCTTTTCTTGGAACAAATAAAGTGAACATATCTAGAAACTTATTATCAAAGGTACAACACTAGTAATTAATAGCAATTCTAAATCACATACACATAACTATCAAATCCTCAAAATAAAATTATCAAATCATGCATTAATTGGATGACTCCAAGATTGACATAGGCAATACAGAACTAAGTCCAAAATATTAATTATTTCCATAGTAATAGCAATCCAAAGTATTTTGCTCCTCTCACAATCTCGTCAGGCAGGGGGTGAGGGGCGCCCGGGGTGAGCGATTTCACCTTTTGGAACAAGTCCGTGTAGTATGGGTTAGATCCGATTTTGGTTATGACAAAGAAACGTGGATCGAATGGCTCAATGTTGAATTGGACAACATTCTCATACACTTGTTTAACCAATGTGGACGCTTGGGGACCCGATGGAGTATGTGGAAGTGAAGAATCTCCCTCTTTCTCAAACTTTGTAAGCAAGGTGGTAAACGTAGACTCTGAGCAATTGATAAAGCGCTCTAAGTAGTACCAACAGGTGATTGGTCTAGTGGAAGGGACTAGTCACTACAAAGTAGCGGACTCAGGTTCGAATCCCTGTTGGGAGAGGTTCCCACATTATGTGCCCGACGCGCCTCGGAAGGGATTAAAACCCTTGGGAAACCAAAAAAAAAAAAAAAAAAAAAGCGCTCTAAGTAGATGTTATCATCCCAGGAGGATTCTCCACTTTTCCTCTTGCATCCAACCAAACTCTTTGATTTTGGACCCACAATCATTGGGGCACAATTCATTCGATCAACCGGTGTTATACACGGATCTTCATCACCGTCCATGAATAAATTGACATAATCGTTCATGTCTTCATAGATTGTTTCATGGGCCGATTTCTTTTCCTTATTCCGTGGTGTAGTGTAACAATCATCATCCGTAACATCTTCAACAACCGCATCTACAAAGCATGTTGCACCTTTCCCAGTGGCCCTATCTTTCCCAAATATTTCAATCCAATCTTCGTAGAACGGCCAACTTTTCCCCTTAAAAGCTTTGGCTTCGGGATGAACCTTCAAAATAAAGAAACAATACAAACTCAAAGCACTTGCAATAATGTTTTTGTAATCATTAAATATAACAATGGGTAAATTGTAATATTCATTACCTTCACGTAGTTATCCCACAAGTCGGCATCATCAATGAGAATCTTTTTAGCATCATCATCCCATCCAATCCCACTTGTACCTAGTATCCCAATAAGAATGGCATACCATTTTTTCCACACGGTTAGCTTTGAGCTAATATGACGTTGATTTAGATCACCACCGGGGCACCTAACGGCCAACAATTTCTCCAAAGCACCAATATAACCGGGCTTGAAGTAATTATCCGCCCTCCAAGCAGTAGTAACTAGTTCCTTCAATGTGATTATCAAGGCATTCTCTTCACGACGTGACCAAGTCCTTCGTGATTGGGTTGTCAATTCCAATTTTTTCTAATAAGAAAAATGAGCAATGCAACACATTAATATACTTTTGCCAAGTAAAATCTTCATAGCCAACATAATTGTAGTTCAAACAACATCACATCGCAACAACTAAATTAATTACAAATCATTGCAACACGTTAATATACATATCACAATCAACACAACATTCATCCAAACATGCTTTGATACAATCCATAAGACAAACATTATAAAAAAAAAATTCAATTAACAACATTAATAGGTAATAAATATCCGCCCATAAAAATACACATAAAAAAACACAACTCATAATCCAAGATAAGAGCATCCACAACACATAACCCATCCAAATATTTTTCTCATTAACTAAATAATCTTATAGCCACAGCAGTCTAACATTTTTTCCCAATGATAAAATAGTTAGAACACCTACATATATTTAGCAAAATATATATTCTTAATAAAATATTGAAACTTGTAAATGTGAATAATTTATTTTCTCATTTATAGACCAAACTAGAAAAACATGAGAATAAATTACCATGTTCTAATTGAAAATAGGGGATATTTATTTTAAATTTGTTCTTATATGATTTAATAGTTATAGTAATTTTAAGTATCATAAAACAGTTAGACCGAAAATTAAGTTTTATAAGATAAAATAGAAGATGTTTATATATAATTATCATGTTTCACTACTAGAAAAGGGCAAATTTTGACAGAAATTTCGACCGAATTAGGCCGTCGAAAAAAGTGTCGTCGAAGTCAAACTTTTGACTGAATTTTCGACAAAAAAAAATTTCGACAGAAATTTCAACGGAAAAAATTTTCGTCGAAATTCTTGAGATTTCGACGGAAGTATTTTCCGTTGAAATTTTTGAATTTTCGACGGAAATGTTTTTTGGTTAGTGATGTATGCTTAAATTTGCAGCATAAAGGGAATAAAAGGATAAGAGATCGGATATCACTCACTCGGCGATAGCGGACTCACTCAATGTTATTAATCGCGAAATTATTCGAATCGACCAAATTATTCACTTGTAAAAGATTAATCACTCACTCAAATGCAAGAACACTTAAGAACAATTATTATTTTAAACTTAAACACTCAACTCTTTTATTTATTCATTTGGAGGGTATTTATACTGGAGTTTAGGAATATCTCTTCAAAACATAGAAAACTTCACATTTTCTTATCTATCTATCAATATTTTATTCTATATACATATAAAAGTACGGGTTAGTCAAGAAAGTTTCTTCCCTTTTTTGTGACGACTAATATACCCTATTTAGGTTATATCGTGATATTTAATTTTATGGTAAAACGGTAAAAGTAAAGAATCCTAGAAGTATAATTAGACAAGAAGTCTCTCCTACATCAACCTTATAATTATTATTTTTTAGAGTTTTACAACCATTAAAATATAAATAGTTTCTTCGAAAAGTTCTTAAGAATTTATCATTAATTAAATAACCTCAAAAGAAATTGTGCTACATAAATAAATAAAAAGTACTATTTAGTTAACTAAAAATCATATAATTGGCTTAAGCAAAAAAAAGTCAAAATATGATTAAAAAAAATGATAAAATCAATGAAAAATAAAGCGAGTTAAAGCAAAAAAAAATGGTGCAATTGATAAAAGAATAAGGTAACCTAATAAAATATTGATCAAATCGATAAAAGAACAAGAATAAAAAAATGGAGTAAATTGGCAGGAAAAAAAAGGTGAAATATGTGAGAAAATAGGTTAAATCAACAAAAAAAAAAGTAAAATCATAATAATATTTGGTTAAATTAGAGAATGAGTGAACTGATTAACAAAAATGATAAAATTGACTAAAATTGGGTTAAACTAGAAAGAATTGATGGATTGATTAACAAATAAGATAAACAAAAACAAGGGTGAAATTAGTGAGAGGATCGATGTGTTAAAATAATAAAATAATAAATATTAAAACTTAGTGAAAAACAGGTAAAATCGATAAAAAAAACAGGTAAAATCGATATTTCTTTGGAAAGTTCTTAAGAAATAATCACTTATTAAAGAACCTAAAAATAAAAGACCACATTCGGGCTAGATGAATAAAACAGGTACTATTTTATTAATTGAAAAACTTAAAATTGGCTTAAGCCAAAATAATTCCAAATATATCATGGCTAAAATCAGTGAAAACGAATAAAATTCGACTAAAAATATATGATACAAACGGTAAAATCAATGGAAAAATTGTATAGATAGAAGAAAAATGGATTAAAGAAAAAAAATATGATGCAATTGATAAACGGGGTAAACCAGCTTCAAATGAATAAGTGGTAAAAATGAATAATATTGGCTAAACATGGGATAATAAAAGAGAAAGGAGGGGGGGTCAAATCAATAAAAGAACAAGAACAAAAAATGAGTTAAATTGGTAAAAATGTGAGAAAAATATATTAAATCAGTAAAAGAATAGGTAAAATCGACTAAAATTGTGTTAATCGAAGAAAATGGGTGAATTGGTTAACAAATGAGATCAAACACATAAACGGATAAAATCGGTCAAAGAGCATGTTAAAATAACAAAAAAAATGATAAATTCAGTGTAAAAGCGGGTGCAAATCATGTCTCTTTGGATAGTTCTTAAGAAATTATCAATTATTAAATTAAAGAACCTAAAAAAAAATGCCACATTTGTGTTGTATGAATAAAATAAAATACTATTTAGTTAACTGAAAAACTTATAATTAGCTTAAGTAAAAAAAGTCAAACATATAAATGGTTAAAAATGATGAAAACTTGTAAAAATTGATAAATAAAATATATGACAAAAAAAATGAAAAATGAAAAATGAAAAAATGTATTAGATCGAAAAAAACTAGTTAAAACAAGAAGAAAGGGTAAAATCGATAAAACAATGAGGTAAACTGACAAAACACGGGCACACCGATATAAAATGATCGATATCGACTAAACACGAGATAACTGATAACTCTGTGAAAATAGAGTTATTGCGTGTACTTTTTAGGCTTAAATGAGTGTTTTATTATAAATAAATGTGAGTCGTTTGGGATTTTATTGTATATTTCACTTTTTAGAATCGATTCACGAGTTTAATCAAGTTTTGAGAATAATCCTTGATTTTTTATACTAATTTCGATATATTTTCTTGTAGGAGATGGATTGAACCAACCAAGTTTGAAGTAAATTGAGGATGATCATTTTAAAATGTTGAGGGTGTCAATGATACAAAGAAATGAAGGTAGGGGTTGGAATTGCAATTATATATAGGCTAATCTTGATGAAATGGAATACACTTGCGGCAGAATACAATCTCTTTGATTGTTAAATGGGCTGGCCCAAATTGAGAGGAATAGATGGCTGAAGAAGTTGGTGATTTAATAGTAAGTCCATTACCAAGAGTATCCTACTACACGTAGGAGTTTTAATCAAGAAGAAAAGGAAAGATTCTGCAGCAATAAAAAAGGAGGAGGAGGAGAAAAACACACGCTGCATCAGAGGAGAAAAGAACACACATCATATATTGGCTATTTTTCGTTAATTTTGATTAGAGAAAACTATGAACTCTGTTCTTGTTGATTTCGTTAATTTTTATTAGAGAAAACTATGAACTATAATTGAGAGTGCAATTTTCAGAGTTCCTAAAAGAATCGAGAAGTATTGATAAGTGAGTTGTGAGTGTGAGTGTTTGTAAACACTTGTATTTTTCTCCCTATAGTGAAAGTTTTGCAGCAGCCCGTGGAAGTAGCCATTTTGGGTGAACCACGTAAATATTGTGTCTATTTATTTTTTGCTCTATTCGTCAAATCTGGTTGTTGGAATCCCTAACATATGACAGGAGTGTAAATTACTATTAACTCCACCTTATAATTCATTATAAATCAGGAAATATTGTTGTTCAAAATTACCCCATCTGCCGGAGCAGGTTTCAATGGCCTCTGCATCAGTTAGGCATGGTTGGACTAACTATTTTTTGTTCTATTTGTATCTGTTATGTGCTCTTGTTTTGTATTCCTTTTATACCAACATGCATCATTACTCCAAAATATTGATAGAAACCTACTACCTCTGAGAAACTGATGGAGAAAACCAGTGTATTTGTTCTCATTCCAAGACTACTTACTGATCAACGGCTCAAGAAAGCAAGGAAAAATGTAATTTTGAATTTATAATTTGAAGAACTAAAGACGCTTATTCAATATAAACCCATCACAGATTTTCGAAATACTATTTTTGGTGATTAAATTAATCATCCTTATATAATACAAATACTTTGCCAGCTGATATACTTATAAGTTCAAAACTTGAAAACAGATTTTCAAGAAACTACCACCTGGTAAAAATTCCTTGCATACCTTGTGAAGTAGGGTAGAGTTCATGCAGTATATTCAACTACGTATATAAAGTGGAAAATTTATTTTTTGGTACCATATAATAGGATAACTTGTACTTTTTGTATTATTAGATACGAAAATGAAAATTCGGTACCATAGTAGGTTTTCATTGCAATTTTGGTACCAAAACCAAATTTTCTACAATTTTAATGGCAATTTACCCCATATGAAATGCATAATGTTCAACTTACCCGGCATGCAAACTATTTTATAACATAGGATGATAAATTGCCACATTTATCATAACAGAGAGGGTGAAATGCCACATTATCATTACAAAAGTGGATAAAAATGCTGCCTATAAAAATATCATAGAGGCAATGTGAAACTTTTACAAAATTTTAGGGGGGGTAAAATGTTTTTTTTAAACCAGTAGGGGTAAAATTGAACATTATGCATTTCATAGGGGTTAAATTATCATTAACTTTGAGAAAAAATTTACTTTGGTACCAAAGTTGCAATGAAAACCTATCATATTGTACTAAATTTACATTTTCGTATCCATTGTTACCAAAATTGCAAATAGATTTATCATATGATAAAAAAAAAAAGTAATTTTCCCATATATAAAGCCCGGCCCAGAGGACATAGCTTCTTATTAAAAATTCATTTTCATAAAATATATTAATCTTGTAGATATGGCTTCAGTCTCACTGCCTAGTAAGTTGATTACCCCAGTAGCATTTAAGGCAGGTGGAGATATATTTCATCACCTCATGGCTAATAATCCTCAACACTTGGCCAATGTCACCCCTGGTAAAATCCAGGGTTGTGATTTGCATCAAGGAAACTATGGAAAGAATGGTGCAATTATCGAATGGAAATACAACCTCGGTAAGCTCCCTGCGCACATCTTCGTGTAACTATTGAGTGATCATGTTGTCTAAATGTTTCGACTTTTTGAAATAATTTAAACTATATTAGGAATCTCGTACCATTTTGATCGTTTTATGTATAATAAATTAGCAAGATTTATGTTCGTATTATGTAAACTTTGCATCTATATTTAGATGGGAAAGATCAAACTGGAAAACAAGTGCTTCAAGACATAGATGAAGACAAAAAACAAATTTCGTATAGGATGCTTGAAGGAAATTTGTTGGAGTTGTATAAGAACATGATCATAACGATTCATGTAGAAACCAAAGGCGGTGTGGACTTCATCACGTGGACTATAGACTACGAGCTGTTGAAAGCTGATAATCCTCACCCACTTTCACTCTTAAATTTCTTCATCGAATTCACTAAAGAAGTAGAGGCTCATATTTTCGGATGAAACGAAATTAAGCTACAAGAATTATATATGTCGGGACTTAAGTCGGTTCATCATGAAGTTATATTATGTTATTCTCTATGTTTTCAAATGAATAAAATCAGCATCCTAGGCTTGATGGTGCTACGTTCAATATAAGGAATGTGCGTTGAGTGTGAAGTTTAATTTGTTTTAATTTTATTTCGTGTGTGTGATATGTAATCCAAATAAATAATAATAATAATAATATTATGAAGTCTATGAGCTTACTTATTTCATGTTATTAATCCCCATGTATGTTAATTAGAAACTATGATTATATTTTGCAATAACTCGAAAAATGTTCCAAGGAAATATATACAATAACTCGACGATGATCCACGTAGGGGCATGTTCAATGGTGAGGGGGAGGGCAGGGGGAATTGGGGGTGGGGGGGTATTGTGGTCATCAATAGTAGGGGAGGGGGAGGGGGAATGAGAAAGAAAGTGCAAAAACTTGTCCTTCGGCCATCTTCAACAGTGAGGGGAGGGAAGTGGGGAGAGGGAGAAGAGTGGGAGTTGGAAAGAAAGAGCAAACCCCCCTGATTCTCACTTGCTATACATTTTTTCTTTTTTTGTTCATTGCTTTTTATTTTTAAAAATTTTGTGTATGATTTAATAAATTTATATTTTAAATTAAATCCTTAAAGGAACTAGTTTTAGTTAGATGTTTTAAATTTATATTATAATTTAGACTAAATGTACAAATTAATCGAATTATAAATTATTTTTAATCAAATAAATAAACTTTAATATGATTCAAACTCAAGTATAATTTGATATATCTATGTGATTGTGATTTTATTATTATTATTATTATTATTATTATTATTATTATTATTATTATTATTATTATTACTATTATTATTATTATTGTTTATTTTATTATTAATATTATTATTACTATTACTATTAATATTATTATTATGATTATTAATTATTTTTAATCAAATAAATAAACTTTAATATGATTCAAACTCGAGTATAACTTGATATATATAAGTGATTGTGATTTTATTATTATTATTATTATTATCGTTATTATTAATTTTATTAGTACTATTACTATTACTATTAATATTATTACTATTATTATTATTTTATTATTATTACTACATTATTATTATTATTATTATGCCCGAACGATTGAAGATGACTTATAATGTCAAACCGTCTTATATATAAAAAATTAGTAAGTAGAAAAGGAAAAGATTTCAAACTGGTTGGGCGGGGTTAACCATGTTAGGCCAGCTAGGGCTTGCTTACCCCACTAAGGGCATCTCCAACCCGGGCTGGGGGGTGGGTCGATTTGGGCCAGCCCGCCAGCCGCGGGTTGGAGATGATACTGGGCGGTCCATTTGGACCGCCCAGGTCCAGCCCACAGCCCTCGGGCTGGGACGCGCTAATCAGCGCGTCCCAGCCACATTGCATCATGGATTTTATTTTTTATTTTTTTTTTTTTATTTTTTTAATGTTAAAAATTATTGTAACAATTGGGATTTGAACACGAAACCTTTATTGTGAAACTTGACTTCCTTACCATTTGAGCTACATCACTTTTGTTGAACTTTTAGTACAAATTAAAATTTATAAATTATAGAAACTTGTAGCCAAATTTATTTATAAATTAGATAATTAACTCAAATAAATATTTTAAAATTATATATTTGTCTATGAAATAATAATTTATTTAGCCACATTTAAAATTTGATTTGAAATATTTTAATTTTATTTAAACCCTAATATAGCATTAATGTTCAATGTATAATTGAGACAAAATGTAGAAATACAATTTTGCATTAAATTACTCCAAATACTTGTACACATACTAGGATACAAATAACAACTTATATAGATAAATAAAATTACATATTAAGTAGATACTCCGAATGTAATATTATTATTTTATTATCATTGTCTCTAAAATTAATTATTATGCATTTTCATATTTAAATTAATATTACTTATTTTTAAAATAATAATAATAATAATAATTATTATTATTATTATTATTATTATTATTGGTACTACTACTACTATTATTATTATTATTATTATTATTATTATAGATAATATAGGTGAGAGTGGGGAAGGCTTTTTTTTTAATTAATTGGAGGAGATAGCCCTACCGGTTGGAGATGATACTCAGGGGGGTGCAGATTCCCCGGGTGGAGATTGACACCCCAGGGCTGTAAATAGCCCTACGGGTTGGAGATGGCCTAAAGAGTCAAAGCCTGAGCTTGTTCCTCCTACGTTTAGGTCTGGGCTAAAACATACTACTCAAAAAGTAAGTTGTGTTGGGCCGGGCCTAATCAAGCTATGTAAATCAGTAAATGTCATCAGGAAATAAGATTTCATATGAGATTTTAGGTTAAATTTCAAAATGAATCAAATCATACCAAAAGTTTTCTTGAAAATAGTAATTATTTGTACTTCAAATGAAATTAGTGATAAATTAACTAATCATGTTTCTCTGTACAATTTCATTTTAAATTAAAACTATATAAAAAACTAGTTTGATAGTCCATTTTGTAATATTGCTTCATACTTTTTTTCTTGAAAAAAAAATCCTAAAAAAGCTCATTTTTGTCATATAGGTATCCGGAAGTAAATGTATTGGCCAACTAATTATTATTTTGGCAAGTTATTTATTTGTTCTTACAAAAAATTGTTAGAAAAGGGGATTCATATTTACAAAAAGAACTCCCTTTCTATTTTAATTATTTTGTTGGGCATATCTTAAATGCAGTTTTTAGGAATCAAATCTAATAATGATTTTATCGAATTTGGTTAGACCGCGGTAATATTAATAATTACGTAACAGGAACAATTATGATCCAATTAGATTAACGGCTTAGCTACTTTAATTCGGATGGTATTACGCAAGAAGAATAAATTGCAACGACGATAAAGTATAAAGCAACAAGATGAATTATGTAAGAGCAAAAGCTATATTATTGACCATAAATATATGGAGATAACAATGTAAGCATAAAGTGTATAAGCGTATGTGATAGTCAGGGTAACCCTAATACAACGTTAGAGTTGTTCTTATATAGAGCCTAAAAGTCCTAACTTCATAAGGTAACATAATCATATTAGAATTATATACATATTCTCCCACGAACATTCGGATTCTCGAGCCAGGTCGACGAGATATGTATTTCAGGACGAGTTGACCTACTTCTTTGACCTTGCTCCATATCTATTTGTAATTAAGGTCGGAACGACCTCACTTTATTAAAGTTAGCGATCGTTCTTTATAATGTAAAATAGTTCTCATCAGATAAAGTCAGGTAAACAATATCATCCGAATTTATTTAGGATCACAATTGTTTATTAATTAATTTAACCTGATACTGATTGAACTTGAAACCATAATTGTTTTGTTGTTTTCCTAACTATGTAATCATTATTAAAAAGGTCAAAAATAATTAATAGAATGATTTCAAATGGAAAAAAAATATGCCATGATGCAAAATAATTTAAAACTTTGAATGGTTGATATGAACAAACATATGATTTGGATTATTAATAAATTTAGTTTTGCATAAAATTTTCTTGTACTCTTTAATGTTTGCACATAATCATCTTGTACTTATTTATTTTAGTAGAAATTCTCTTGTTACATATCAGATTTTTTTTAAATCTAGGGACAGTTAAGGTATTTCAATTAAAATTTAACGACGTTAGAAAATTAACGAAGTAAGGAGAGAGTGCAAGATTTCTAAAAATATAAGAGAATTTGACAGAATAAAAATTTCACAAGTTTAATAGTGCATGTAGAACGACATAATGTTCAAGTTTAGTTGGAATTTTATGGAGTTGGGTACTTGGGCATCGAGTAGCTTGATATTTATTTTATCAATTTTTAACTTATCGAGTCAAGCTTAAGGCAAACTTTAAAAGTTTTCGAACGAAAAATGATATTCAAGCTTGTTTGATTAGAATGATGAACCGAAATCAAATGAACTTTTATTGTACGAGCTCGAATCGAATATCGAAAAGCATGATTTAGTTTTCAACCATGTTGATAGAAAATCGAATCTTAAATATCAATAGCAATAATAAAAAATAATTAAATTAATTATAACTAAAAAGAATTGCACACAAAATTAATTTCGCGAGAATCACGAATTTCACGATGTGCGGACTGAGTTGTTGTGGGTGTAAAAGTCTCAACTACCCAATCTTTAATGATATGAATGAAATAAATATATTCACATCATAATAATTAATGCAGCTTTCATATCAACGAAAATAACTTCTGCATTATTACGTACAGAATTTGAAACCACGTCTGATTGTCGGCTAATCATGAATGTTTTAAAAAACGATTTAATCGTTTTAACCACTGGTCCAATCGATGTGACGTCATTAGAATATAATATTTTAATTTTAATGTATGTGATCATCTATTTAAAAAAATATATTATTCATTTTTTCAAGATTATTTTCATAAACTAAATGTTTATCTCATGATTAATTATTTTTCCTATAAAATTTGAGTTGAGAATGAATGATAGCAACAAAATTACAAGTATGATAACATGATATCAATGCAATAATTCAAATTATAATAAACATCATATCAAAAACAATAATTTTATTAATAATGATCACCTATAAAAAAAGAGAAATTATTGATGAATTTTGTCATTGAATTATATAAAAAAAATAAAAAAACTTGAAATTGTGAACAATATACTATTTTGCAACCCTCATCACATTATGGTTAATAATTAATTAATGCAGCTTTCATATCTTACTAATAGTAAAAGACGAAAATAATTTCTGCATTATTACGAACAGATTTTGAAACCACATATTATTGTCGGCTGATCATACTGCCAGCAAAATATTTTATTAACATTTTATCAAATAGTCAACACTATACTATTTTGCAACATATTAAGCATTATCTTTTTAACTCCAACATAATCTTGATATACGTAGGAAAATGTCCTTATGTCGACCATGGATTAAACATTAGGTTGGTAGGTATGTTTCGATCAATTAAATATTATAAATTTTCGCGAATTTTTTAAAAGATGTCGAGAAATATTTGAAAAAATTATAAATTTAATAAATACGTTATAAAAGTAGAAAGTACCATATATTTCTGTTTCGATTAACTTAAAAACAGAAAATTTTCGATGAAAATGTATCAAAATTTTGGTTCATGTTTGTAACGCCGTATCTGTAAGTTAGAGGAATTTTAATTTGGTTTGCCTATATATTTGCAAAGTCAATAGGCCACAAAGATTAGCAATATTGTCTTAATCATATCACCATCAACTAATCAAATTTGGATTTGGAAATGGAAAGATTGTTTATAAAATTAACTCTAATCCAAATTTTGACTTTTATCATATACTAATTAATTAAAATAATCACTCACAAATTAATTTTATTTCAAAATTGCGGGTAAAGTTGAAATTTCTCATTTCTATGTACACTTCCATTTAAACGCATACATTTAGGTTCTCAGGTTTGGAAGATAATGAGTTATGCTTTTTCTTAAAGTGAACAGTGATTACATCCATAAAAAAAGTAATATTTTTTTATCATTGAATGCTCAACTGAACGAACTATACTAGTATTTTTTTATATATATATATAATTAACTTTATTAGTATTAAACTATAAAATTTAAAAAAAAAAAAAAACTATTAAATTATACACATTTATTTCGAGAACATCCATAGTATTGATGCCTTAGCTTTGTCTAGGCCTCTAGTCAACAAGGAGATTTTTTTTTTTTTTTTTTTTTTCAGAAGTGACAACAAAAAGTTGGGGGTAAATGACAGATACTCTCCAAGGTAAAGTCGAATTACAAAAATCTCCCTTACATATTGAGTTTTATAAAAATTTCTTTTATGTTTGTCATCATCTTATAATTAGTAACTTACTCCTGAAACGTTTCAACTTTGTTTCTAGAGAAAAAATTGAAACTTTCAGGAATAAGGAATTGTAAGACGATGATAAATTTGAGGGGACTTTTCATAATATTCAACAAGTGAGCAAGAATTTTGTAATCAGGCCTTAACTGATCGAGTGGAGTATCTATAAATTTACACCAAAGAGTTACGTTAATACACAATTTTTATCTTTTTTTTAATTGTAAGTATCTTGAGTGAGGCCAACAATCAACACTTCTACTCTGAGAAAAAGACAAAAACACCTCCTATGCTTTGTCTAACTTCCAAAAACCTCCCTGTATTATTTTAACTCTAAAAAAACTTCCTATGATTTCAAATAAGTGCCAAATACACTCCCAAAAAAGAGAGTGTGTTTCAAACGCCAACATTGCAAGTATTTGTTCACATTTTGCTTTTGATATGACAATTTTACCCCTGACATCGAAAGATAAAAATACCCCTATGATTAATTTAAATCCCAAAAAAACCCCCATATGTGTCATTTTAAACCCCAAAACCCCCATGTGTTTTATTTTATTTACCAAACTCGACTCAAATAGTATATACTTATTTTTTCAAAAAGAATAAATAAATTTAAAAAAAAATAAACACATAGGGGTAATCTTGTCAATACACTAAAAGTCAAAAATAAAACTATAAGTATATACTACTTGGGTCGAGTGTAGTATTTAAAATCAAACACATGGGGTTTTTTAGTAGTTAAAATAACACATGGGGGTTTTCGAGAGGTAGACAAAGCGTAGGGGGTGTTTTTGTCTTTTGCTCCTTCTAGTTTTATACTTTTTAAATTTCACTTTTGGTCCCAACAATTTAAAATGTTTTATGTTTGGTCACACACTTTACACAATTGTGTTTTTCTCCCAATTTCTTAATTAAAACATTCGAAATATTTTTGGTCAAATAAAATAGTCTTTGTTGCCACTTTTGGTCCCACAAGGCTATTTCAGCTTTGCGCTTCTTGTTCCACAAGATGATATAAAATTTTCTTCTCAAATTAAATGAAAGAGCCGATATGAACAAAAATATTGCAAAATAATGTTGATTAGAACTACAAAACCTGAGAATCCAATCATATTGGGCTAAAATTACAATTTTTCCCTTAATATATAGTATTTATTATGAAAATTTGCATATATGTTATCAGAATTTTTTCTTTGTCATCATTATTCATTCCAAAATTTTGCAAACCTCCTTCGTAATGCGTTTTGTGCATCTCGATAAATTATCGGTGTTATGTGTAGGGCTGAGCATGATCCGCCACAAAAAAAAAAAAAAAAAAAACTATCAATCAGTATATTATTCACGAGAAAATGTATGATGCAATACAAAAATGGGGAGGTGGAGTTTGACAAAAATAAACCCCACGATATATTATAGTACCAAAAGAACCCAAAATATCTACATATTTACTTTGATAATTGACCATAACGGTTTTTCATCTTTTGAAACGGGTCCATGATAGCATCGTTTGAAATACTACTAAATATGTCTCTCTCTATAAAGACAACTAAACTATCATTTAGTCATTGATCGTCCAATCGATTACGAATTCGATTTTTTACTATCTTCATAGCCGAAAAAACTCTCTCCACTGATGCAGTTGCAACAGGTAGAATAAGCACCAATGTCACAAGTTTGTAAACCATCGAGAATGTGACAAGTCTTTTAGTTGCAACCATCTTCTTAGCAAGATCACCAATCCCTTTCAATATAGAAAAATCATCACTTGATTGAACATCCCTAATATAATTTTCAAGTTAATTGGGAAGGGCCAAGAACTCAAGAAAAGAGAAGTCATTTGGATAAAGTTCGGTAAGACGAACAAGTTTTCCTTTGTCAAAAGCTTCAAAGTGATTGGATGGGTTTAAGCATGCAACACAAATAAACAACTCAGTGTTTACTTCATTGAAACGTTGTTCAACTCTTGCAATTGTCTACCTATCACCGAATTGAATATCTCAACTTTGTAATGAGCTAATGATGCTATATAGTCACTTGTTTAATCCTACGCTTTGACCTCTCATATAGAATATAGACATTACTCATTGGAGGAATTTCAATTTCTTGTTTAGAACTAAAAAATGTAACTTATATTTGAGCTGAAAATTTCATATTGGAGTAATTTATTGAATATTTTTTAAAAAAAAATACAACACTACTATATTTAAAAAAAAATTTCAGGTGGGGCTATAGCTCCCCTTGCCCCTATGTGCATCCACCTCTGATGATCCTGTTTATCGATCGAATCGAATCGGAATCAAAATTTTCAATCGGCTTAATATTCACATATATGTTCATAATATATTTAATTCGTATAATAACTAATAATGCAAAGTCATGGACTGGTGGTTAAGATTTGAAGTCTCAGTAGTTTTTTTATGTCGCTAAAGTGTGATAATTTGTCCATTTAAATATCCTGATCTCTCTCATATTAGTATTAATTTTGCTACATACTCTTTTTTCAATATTAATATTTTTTTCTGATTATTTCAACAAAGAGAATATTTTATTCTTTAAAAAAAAAGGGCCGGAATTCGTATATATTGCAAGAGAAACCAGACAATCCATCACGAAATTCTAATTGAGATGTAATTTTTCAGTTATATATAGTTTATGCCTTATTAAAAATCACTTATAATAAGTAATATGTAACAGAACAGTCCAATTTTCTCTTTTCACAAAACAAATCTTTCAATATTTAATAACTTTTTCAATTTATCAAAAATAGACTATTTTCCTCTCTTTCTTGTTGATATCAGATAAGAAGACACTTACAGCCAAAATTCCGTGAAAACAATCACTGTCTAAATTATTAAGTAACATAAACAAGAAAAGCCCAATATTAAATATAATAGTCCAATAAAGTAAATAAACAATTTGCTCCCTGATCAACTACCTATATAAAGTGGAAAATTTATTTTTGGTATCATATGATAGGCTAACTTGTACTTTTTTTATCATTGGATAAGAAAATAAAAATTCGGTATCATAGGATATGATTTCATTGCAATTTTGGCACCAAAACCAATTTTTCTATAAATTTAATGGCAATTTACCCCAAATGAAATGCATAATGTTCAATTTACCCAGCATGCAAACTATTTTATAACATAGGAGGATAAATTGCCACATTTATTATAACAGAGAGGGTAAAATGCCACATTACATAACAAAAGTGGATAAAATGTCGCCTATAACAATATCAGGGAGGCGATGTGAAACTTTAACAAAATTTCAGGGGGTAAAATGCTTTTTTTAAACAATTAAGGGTAAAATGAACATTATACATTTCATAGGGGTTAAATTATCATTAACTTTAGAAAAAATTGAGTTTTGTACCAAGTTTCAATGAAAACCTATCCTGTAATACGAAATTTGTATTTTCGTATCCAATGATGCCAAAATTGCTAGTAGATATATCATAGGATACCAAAATAGTGATTTTTCCATATATAAACCCCAGCCCAGAGGACATAGCTTCTTATCAAGATTCATTTTCTTAAAATATATTCATCTTGTTGATATGGCTTCAGTCTCACTGCCTACTAAGCTGATTACCCAAGTAGCATTCAAGGCAAGTCCAGATATATTTCATCAACTCATGGTTAATAATCCTCAACACTTTGCCAAGATCACCCCTGGTAAAATCCAGGGTTGTATTTTGCATCAAGGAAACCATGGAAAGAACGGTTCGATTGTCGAATGGAAATACCACCTCGGTAAGCTCCCCTTGCACATCTTCGTCTAACTATTGAATGATCACGTTGTGTGAACGCTTTGACTTTTTTGGAATAATTTAAACTATAATAAAATTAGTAGGATTTATGTATGTATTATGTAAATGAGTTAATGTCTATTTACATGCTGTGATTTGAAAAGTAGCACTTCACCCCCTATGAAAAAAAATTAAAGAAGCAATTTACCTCCTTCGAATGCAGAGTGTAACCCACTTGTCAAAATTAAGAGTGAACATGAAAAGTATTTTTATTACGTAGATGAATAAATTGCTACATTTATAGGAATCTCGTATCATTTTGATCGTTTTAGATATAATAACTAGCAAGATTTACGTTCGTATTATGTAAACTATGCATGTATATTTAGATGGGAAAGTTCAGAGTGGAAAATGTGTGCTTCAAGACATAGACGAAGGGAAAAAACAAATTTCGTATAAAGTGATTGAAGGAAATTTGTTGGAGCTGTACAAGAACGTAAGTGTAACGCTTCATGTGGAAACCAAAGGCGGTGTGGACTTCATCACGTGGACTATAGCCTACGAGCTGTTGAAAGCTGATAATCCTCACCCGCTTTCGTTCTTAAACTTCTTCATCGAATTCACTAAAGAAGTCGAGGCTCATCTTGTCGGATGAATGAAATTCAGCTGCAAGAATTATATATGTTGGGACTTAATTCGGTTCGTGAAGTTAGATTATGTTGTTCTCTATGTTTACAAATGAATAAAATCAGCATCCTAGGCTTGATGGTGCTACGTTCAATATAAGGAATGTGTGTGAGTGTGAAGTTTAATTAGTTTTAATTTGATTTTATTTCGTGTGTGTGATATGTAATCCAAATAAATAATAATAATAATATTACGAAGTATATGAACTTACTTATTTCTTGTTATTAATCTCCATATATGTTAATTAGAAATTATGATTATCTTTTTTCAATTAACTCGAAAATTGTTTCAAGGAAATAGTAAGATGTCAAACCGGTTTTATTTATACAAAAAAAAATTGAAAATAGAAAAGGAAAAGATGTCAAACTGGTTGGGTTAAACCATGTTAGGCCAGGTTGGGCTAGCTTACCCCAGCCCACTAAATAGTCTAAGCCTTAGCTTGTTCCTCCTACGTTTAGGTCTGGGCTAAAACATACTAGCTACTCCAGAAGTAAGTTGTGCTGTAATTGGGCCGGGCCTAATCAAGCTATGTAATCAGGAAATAAGATTTCATGTGAGATTTTAGGTTAAATTTCAAAATGAATCAAATCATACCAAAAGTATTCTTGAAAATAGTAATTATTTGTACTTCAAATGAAATCAGTGATAATTAACTTATCATGTTTCTCTGTACACTTTCATTTTAAATTAAAACTATAAAAAAAAAAACTAGTTTGATAGTCCATTTTGCAATATTGCTTGATACTTTTTTTCTTGAAAATAAAAAACCCTATCGAAAAGCTCATTTTTTTGTCATATAGGTATCCGGAAGTAAATGTATTGGCCAACTAATTATTATTTTGGCAAGTTATTTATCTGTTCTTACGAAAAATTGTTGGAAAAGGGGATTCATATTTACAAAAAGAACTCCCTTCTATTTTAATTATTTTGTTGGGCATTTCTTAAATACAGTTTTTAGGAATCAAATCTGATAAAATCAGGTAAGCAATATTATTTGAATTTATTTAGGAGTACAATTGTTTATTAATTAATTTAACCTGATAATGATTGAACTTGAAACAATAATTGTTTTGTTGTTTTCCTAACTATGTAATCATTATTAAAAAGGCAAAAGATAATTAATAGAATGATTTCAAATGGAAAAAAATATGTCATGATGCAAAATAATTTAAAACTTTGAATGGTTGAAGAACAAACTAATGATTTGGATTATAAATAAATTTAGTTTTGCATAAAATTTTCTTGTACTTTTTAATGTTTGCACATAATCCTCTTGTACTTATTTATTTTAGCAGAAAATTCTTTTGTTATATATCAGATTTTTTAAAATCTAGGGGCAGTTTAAATTTCAACTAAAATTTAACGACGTTAGGAAACTAACGAAGTAAAGAGAGAGTGCAAGATTTCTAAAAATACAAAAGAATTTGACAGAATTAAAATTTCACAAGCATAAAACGACATAATGTTCAAGTTTAGTTGGAATTTTATCGAGTTGGGTCGGGCATCGAGTAACTTGATATTTACATGTATTTTATCAATTTTTAGCTTATCGAGTCAAGCTCAAGCCAAGCTTTAAAAGTTTTCGAACAAAAAATGATATTCAAACTTGTTTGATTAGTGTGACGAACCTAGCTCAAAAGAACTTTTATTGTACGATCGAGCTCGAATCGAGTATCGAGAAGCTTGATGAATTTTCAGCCATGTTGATTGAAAATCGAATCTTAGATATCAATAGCAAGAATTAAAAATAATTAAATTAATTATAACTAAAAAAAATTGCACACAAAATTAATTTCGCGTGAATCACGAATTCACGATGAGGAATGAGATCGATGTTGTGTGTGTAAAAGTCTCAACTACCCAATCTTTAAGGCAAAATTGCAGAAAAGGTCCCAAACTAATTGGCAATTTTGGGTTTTCGTCCCACACTTTATCACCTCACCGAATTTCGTCCCGTAATTTTTTTTTTTTTTTGGAATTTCGTCCCGCCGTTAAGTATTAGACGGAAATTGCACACGTGGCCGTTAAATTGCCACGTGGCTGCTTACGTGTCATGATGACGTGGCAATTAGCATGACCAATTATACAAGATTGCAGAATTAGTCCCAAACTAATTACAAATTTTGGTTTTTCGTCCCAAACTAATTACAAATTTTGGTTTTTCGTCCCAAACTAATTACAAATTTTGTTTTTTCATCTCAAACTATATCAATTAGCCAAATTTCATCCCGTGATTTACCATTTTGCATGAATTTAATCCCACTATAAATTTCTAATTTAATAAAAATGACGATTCAATCTTTTACATTTTCTTTTCCAAGAAAAATAGTATGAATTTTCGAAACTCCTATGCTCTTTTGAGAAATAAAATTCTCATATCATTTCATTAGAAAAATATTGTGTGTTCTTTTTTAGTATTAAAATATTATAAATATTTTTAATACTAAAAAAAAACACAATATCAATGTTGATTAGGCGCTAATCAAAATTTCATCAGCACAATTATTATCCAAACTGAAGATTTCTTCCGGAACAAGCATATTTGCAAATTGAGAAATATGAAATTTATTGAGAAAAAATGAAACATTATGAACATGTGAATAACATAGTCAATAATGTCAATATTTATAATATTTTAATATTATAATATTTTAATACTAAAAAAGAACGCACAATATTTTTTTAATAAAATGACATGAGAATTTTATTTCTCAAAAGAGCATAGGAGTTTCGAAAATTCATATTATTTTTCTTGAAAAAGAAAATGTAAAAGATTGAATCGTCATTTTTATTAAATTAAAAATTTATAGTGGGACTAAATTCATACAAAATGGTAAATCACGGGATGAAATTTGGCTAATTCATATAGTTTGGGACGAAAAATCAAAATTTGTAATTAGTTTGGGACGAAAAACCAAAATTTGTAATTAGTTTGGGACTAATTCTGCAATCTTGTATAATTGGTCATGCTAATTGCCACGTCATCATGACACGTAAGCAGCCACGTGGCAATTTAACGACCACGTGTGCAATTTCCGTCTAATACTTAACGGCGGGACGAAATTCCAAAAAAAAAAAAAATTACGGGACGAAATTCGGTGAGGTGATAAAGTGTGGGACGAAAACCCAAAATTGCCAATTAGTTTGGGACCTTTTCTGCAATTTTGCCAATCTTTAATGATATGAATGAAATATATATATATATATTCACCTTCATCACATTATGGTTAAAGATTAATACAGCTTTCATATCTTATCTAATTAAAAACGAAAATAATTTATGCATTATTACGTACAGATTTTGAAACCATATCTGATTGTCGGCTAATCATACTGCCAGCAAAATATTTTATTAACATTTTATCAAATAGTCAACACTATACTATTTTGCAACATATTAAGCATTTATCTTTTTAACTCCAACAAAATCTTGATATATTTAGGAAAATGTCCTTACGACCATGGATTAAACTTTAGGTTTTTAGGTATGTTTCTATCAAATAAATATTATAAATTTTCGTGAATTTTTTGAAAGATGTCGAGAAATATTTGATCAATAAATTATAAATTGAATAAATATGTTATAAAAGTAGAATGTATCATGTATTTCTGTTTCAATTAACTCAAAAACAGAAATTTTTCGATGAAAATGTATCGAAGTTTTGATTCATGTTTGTGACTCCCTATCCATAAGTTGAGGAATTTTAATTTGGTTTGCCTATATATTTGCAAAGTCAATAGGGCACAAAGATTAGCAATATTATCTTAATCATATCACCATCAACTAGTCAAATTTGGATTTGGAAATGAAAAGATTGTTGATAAAATAACTCTAATCCAAACTTTGATTTTTATCATATACTAATTAATTAAAATAATCACTCACAAATTATTTACACAAATTAATTTTTTATCAAAATTGCGGGTAAAGTTGAAATATCTCATTTCTATGTACACTTCCACTTAAACGAATACATTTAGGTTTTCAGATTTGGAAAATAAACAGTAATTACATCCATATAAAAGAGGAAGTATATGGCATTAGTTTATTAATATTATCGAACCAGCCCGGTAAATGAAACGGTAATTAAAATGAAACAGAGGAAGTATATGGCATTAGTTTATTAATGTAAATATTATGTGATATTTTCCATTACTTTTTTACTAGGTCACTTTGTCCATTTGAAAAGTGAGTGTATGTTCTTTGTTCTAACATTTTTATTCGATGGTATTCATTTTAGGTAAAATTGCAGAAAACGTCCCAAATTAATTAGTGATTTTGGATTTTCGTCCTGAACTATTTAACTTGGCGAATTTTATCTCGTAATTTAATATTTTTTTTGGATTATCGTTCCAAACTAATTACTAATTTTGATTTTTCGTCCCAAACTATATCAACTCTCCAAATTTCGTCCCATAATTTACCATTTTGTATGAATTTAGTCCCAATATTAAATTTCTAATTTAATGGAAATGACGGTTCAATCTTTTAATTAGTTTTGGGACGAACTCTGCAATATTATATAATTATTCATGTTAAAATTTACCATGTCACGATACTTAAGCAGCCATGTGATAATTCATCGGCAAATGTGCAATTTCCGTCTTATAATTACGGTGGGACGATATTCCAAAAAAATATTAGATTACGGGACCAAATTCGCCAAGTTAAAAAGTTTGGGACGAAAATCCAAAATCAGTAATTAGTTTGGGACGATTTTTGCAATTTTGCCTTATTTTATAACCTTTTCAAGAGTTATTTGTCGGCTTTCGACTTGTTATTTGTAGGTCTATCATTTCTTCTTGATGCATGTAGTATGTTTTTATTATTATATTTATTGATTAATTTTAAAAATAATAATATATTATTCATTGAATAAATTTTTCACTACATTATGTTAAAATAATAGAAAATATTTATCTGAATGTGAACTATGGAAGAAGCAAAGAACAATAAAATAACTGAATCTAAAAAAGAAGCTTGAAAAACATAATGAAAATTATAGAATACGAATATTTAACTGATAATTTTGCATCTAAAAAATATGACAAGTAAATTTTATGTAAAATATAAAAAAATTAGCACATAGGGGCCTCGACTTTTAGTTTCACCTAGTGTTGGTATAAATTAGAGAAGGTTTTGAAGATGACAAAAAGGCCACAATGGTTTTGAAGATTAAAAGGTTAGAAGAGTTGTCATCAACTAAGAACTGAAAAGCTTAGTGAAACCTATCTCACGGTCTGGAAGCTATGTGACCGAATCAGCCGAGTGGGATATCAGATCAGTGAAGATCAGATTGGTGATCATCGGTAGAGTGATCATCAGCAGAGTACTCCCATTAGTGAAGTGAAGACGGTCAGTAAGCTTACCAACGGTAACATGCTGAGTGCATTAAATGCGACTGACATAAAGCAGATATCCGTACAGTAGAGTGTACAGAGCAACAGTTGTAGAAAGCCGTTCCAGAAATTGGGGACCAGTACTCGAGGACTGTAGATTTCTGTCTCATCTTCAACGGACAGAAATTCAAATCCGCGAAGTATAAATAGAAGACTAACTGGAGATCGAAAAGAGATTTGCACAATTCAAGATCACATCTATAGAGCAAGATCCATTAGTTGAGTCGTCTGATCACAAGCGAAGTCATTTGTTGACGAAGCTTTTAGTTGAAGAACAGAGAACTTGCGTTGTCTGTCTGTGTGACTTTCAACTGAGAAAAGAGAGAAGTTTATATCCATCTTTGTGAGTGATATAACTTCGTAGTGTAGGTCTTCTGAATGATTTCCTATACTGAGAGTTGCGAGGAGCTGTTATCCATCTTTGTGAAGTGATAACTCTCTGTAGAATAGGTTTTCTTTGTGATCTCCTATTGCGAACTTGTGGCATGTTCATTTGTTGTTCGGCGCAAGCAGAGTATATTGTAATCTTTGTGATTATAGTATAACCCAAAATCTTCGTGACTTGGAAGAGTGGACTAAAGGATTTGTATCCATATAACCACTATAAAAATTTCTTGTGTTTGATTACTTGCTTTTAACTTGCATATTTTCATAAGTAAACAAACGTTTAAAAGACAAAGCTTTTAAATTGAGGAATTTGCAAAACTGGGGTAAAACTTTGAATGATAAACTTGTTTGAAAAACATACTTGATATATCCGCTGCATACAAGTTTTAAAACTCTGAGTATATCTAAATCAGATAAGTGAAATCAGAAGAGTAGTCAACTCTGCTGTTCAAGCTTTGTGAGCAATCAGCTTAGTAGTCTTACGCTTTCCAGATCAGCTTAGTCTGCTGACAGAAAAAGTTAGAGAAAAAGTCTTAAAGTTTATGAGATCTATTCACCCCTCCCCCCCCCCCCTTAGATCTCATCTGACCACTTTTGGGACCAACACCTAGGGCCCCCGAAATCCTAATTAAGATCGGCCTTGAAGGATGAGAAACTACAAAGTAAAAGAAAGGAAGGTTGAGAAGAAGATCATGAGGCGGTGGTGGAGGTGGTGGAAATGGGTCATGAATTTATGAGACCTAATGTTTAGAGCATCTCTAATGACTCCGAGAGGGAAATGGGTCATGAAGTTATAATTTTATAATTAAAAATAATTATCTCCAAATAATATACAAATTTTAGGAATTTTTAATTTTTAAATAAAGATAAAAAAATAACCAAAAAAAAAAATAGCATGTGAGGGAGGGGGCTTGGATGGGGGAAGCTCCCCCTCCCCCCCTAGTTATTAAAGATGAATTTGTTTCCCCCCTTTCCCCCCCCCCCCCCCCAGCTAGCTTTGCAAAGTAGGCAACAACCTAGGGCGACAATTTATTATATTATATGCAATATACTAGCTTATTCCCGTGCTATGCACAAACCTATAAAATTTATTTAAATTTACATCTAAATAAATTATAATATGTTGTGATCACTGCAAAATGCATGTAAAAATTACAAATTGAAACTTTTTTACTGTGCTAGAAATATTTGTAAAAATATAATTTAATTAAAATGAATGTTTCATATATTTTTTTTTTCATGAGATATGTACCATGGATGATTGACAATGCATAAGTTAACTCAACAATATCATAATGTCATATTTAGTGTGAATATAATTACCACCGTTTAAGTTTTGGAAATAACTCAAACTACTCCGTAGGTATTTGATTCATTACATTACTTTCCGACGGCACAAATTGATGTCATAAGAAAGAAAGAAAATTGTTCGAGAAATATCCTTATATTTTAATTTTTTTTCTCATTACACCTCAAAGTTATCCTAATTACACGCCCACACTCCAACTTTAAAAAATAATTACTCAAACTACCCCAAATGTTTTTGATTTGACTATAAATTTATTTACAACCTTAAAAATAAAAATGAATGTAAATGAGAAAATAAGAAGTTAAATTTAAGTTTATCTAAATATAATATAGCTAAAGAGTCATAATCTCGTATCATTTTATAATCATTTCAATTTGACATTCTTGATTTACGCATTACACCTCAAATCTTGCTTCCTTAAAATGTAGTACTTAAACTTAATACTTTTGTTTTTACTATATTCTCTTCCGAATACATCATTTATGTGTATATATATATATATATATATATATATATATATATATATATATATATATATATATATATATATATATATATATATATATATATATATATATATATATATATTTCATGATAGGGCTTTTACTTTAGTGTCTAAAGATTAAAGAAAATGAATTAAATTGCTAATCAATCATCAATTTTAAAAAACTCTTACTAATGAGGTTTTTGTTTGAAAAAGCTCTATATAGAAGCATAAATTACATTCATATTTTATAAATATTATTAGAACTATTTTTTAACATTAAACTATTATATCTTATAAAATATTGTATTAATTTTTTAAAGTACTTTACCTTAAGTTTTAGCCATTTACATGGCACACTTTAAGGTATTTAATTTAATATTTCTTTAACTTAAAAGTTTTATTATATTCTGGCTATTTGTTTGGCACACTATTATCTTAGCTGTTTATTTGGCATAATTTTAGGGAAGGATTAGTCTTTCAAATTGGAAAATTTTTGGGTCAATTTTTTTTTTAATTAAATAATAAATTTTTACCATTTTTAAAGTAGTAGAGGATGAAAACTCTTACCAATCAGATTTTTGTTTGAAAATGCTCTAAATATAGCAGTATAAATTACATTTATATTTTACAAATATTATTTAAGCTATTTTTTAAAGTATTCATTTTCTTTAAGATATCTAATATTTAATATTTAAGTAAAATTTTGTGAGATTTCTTTTGTAAATTAATATTGAAGTAATTACAAACCATTGGCTTCGTTTTCATTTTGATTAGTTTGCCCTAAATTTGTATTAGAGAATGAAGTCCCTCGAGTGGAATGTGAGATTCGTCGTCGTGAGCTTGTCGAAGATCTTTAAGTTCTGTTTCTAAAGTAATTTATAAATATTATTTGGGCCATTTTTTAAGGTAATTTATTTTCTTACTTTACAAAATCTTTTTAATTGAGAATTTTAGTAAGTAATAAGGTTTAGTAATGTCAAAACTATGTGGATGTAGAAGCATATACTTTCTTAACATGTAACTAAGGTATTAATTTCTTTTAAAATGTAGGCCAAAATTTACTATTTTTAAAGTAGTCGAAAATGGAAAATATTTTACTATTATATTTATTATTTAATTTTTTTTTCTTCAAAAGAATATGTAAATAGGCCAGTCACCGAAACTATCACATTAACAAAATGTGATTGTTGTGAAAAGAAAAGTATAACAAAAGATATGATAAAAAATTATTTTATATTTATATTTTAGTTGTTTAAACCATTTTCTTAAAATTAGTTAAAATCTTTTTGATTGTGAATTTTGGTAAGAAATAAGGTTTAGTAGTGTTAAAATTATGTGGATGTAGAAGCATGTACTTTTTTAACATGTAGCTAAGGTATTAATTTCTTTTAAATTTGAAGTCAAATTTTACTATCTTTAAAGTAGTAGAAAATGGAAAAAAATGTTACTATTATATTGATTGTTTAATTTACTTTCTTCAAAAGATATGTAAATAGACCAGTCACTGAAATAAATTACTATCACATTAATAAAATGTGATTGTTGTGAAAAGAAAAGTATAACAAAAGATATGATAAAAAAAAAATTAATAATTTTCTTTTCCTACCAATATGAGTTCTATATAATTAAAAAAACTATCAAAAAACTTCATTCAATCAAAATTTTAACTTTATGGGGGAATAATAACATTAAAAATAATAGATTATTAATATTTGAAGATCATAATTAATACAAAATTTTAGAATAAAAGATCCTAAAACCTTACATATTAAGTCTCATCTACTTTTTCTTATAACATATCCCAGAAAATTATCAAAATTAAAAAATAAATCCCGAATCAATAATCAAATAATTAAAATATATATAAATTACCTTAGATATTAATCTCATCCACTATTTCTTATAGAATTTTCCTGAAATTTTCCAAAAAAAAAAATATTTTCTTTAATCAATAATCAAGAACTTAAAATATATAACATGAAGGTTCAAATGTACCTTAACATGAGAAAAGTCTATACTAACAATCAAAATTGATGTAATTGTTCACAACTGGAAAAAAATTTACTACTATTATATTGACTGTTTAATTTTCTTTCTTCAAAAGAATATGTAAATAGGCCAATCACTGAAATAAATTACTATCACACTAACAAAATGTGATTGTTGTGAAAAGAAAAGTATAACAAAAGATATGATTAAAAAATTAAAAAAATTTCTTTTCCTACCAATAAGAGTTCTACACAACTAAAAAAACTACCAAAAAATTTCAATCAATCAAAATTGTAGCTTTACAGGAAAAACTTAATAACATTAAAAATAATAAATTATTAATATTTGAAGATCATATGTTGGTTCCAAGTGGTCAGATGAGGTCTAGAGAGGGTGGGTGAATAGACCTCTAAACTTTTTAATTTACTTTTTAACTTTAAAACTTTTGTTCTAACTTAAACAGACTAAGTTGTTTATCAACAGTAAGTTACTCGGCTGATCGCGAACAAATCTTTGAACAGCTTCGTTGACCACTAAACTGATAATTACTTAGCTGATTTTGTCAAAATCAGTTTTAATACTTAGAGTACTTGCAGCGGATTTGTAAAGTGTTTTTCACAAGTAAACTCAGTAGTTTGAAAGTTTGTTCCCCAGTTTTACAAAACTCCTTTTCTTATAAACTTTTCAAACAGTTAAACTTAAAGTGTTTTTATGCAGTTTGAAAATATGTAAGTAAAAATACAAGTAAAAACACAAGTGATTTTTATAGTGGTTATATGGATTTAAATATCCTTTAGTCCACTCTTCCAAGTCACTCAGATCTTGGGTTATACTATAATCACAAAGTTTACAGTATACTCTGCTTGCGCCAATCAACAAATGAAAAGGCCACAAGTGCGCAGTAGGAAATCACTCAGAAACTCCTACTCTCTGAAGTAATATCACTCACAAAGATGGATATCTACTTCTCACAACACTCAGATTTACAAATTCACTCAGAAGATGTGTTTAGCTTTGTTCTTCAATTCTGCTTTTCGTCAACAAATGACTAAGCTGATGAGTGAGCTGTTCTTGAGACTTAAAGAATTCTGCTTCGAAAATTTCTCAGAATTTGTGTTGTTATTCTTCTCTTCGTCTCTTTCAGCTATTTATACTTGAGGTTTGAAAAATGTCCGTTGAAGAGAGACAAGATTCAAATTCCTCGAGTACTTGAGGTTTGATGACTTGTGCAGTTGATTTTTGCATAGTTTCCAGCTGAAGTCTGTTGGACTCTACCAACTCTGCTTTCAGTTCTTCCTTCAGCTCCTCTTTCATCTTTTTCAGCTGCTGGCTATGCTTCTCTTCCAGATCCTTCACAGAGTTCTCCATCAGCATCTAGAAGGCTTCCATCAGTGATGAGTGCTGATCATCTGATGAAGCAGAAGTAGCAGCTTCCTTTTCTTCAGTCTCCTGGTGGACAGGGACATCTTCTAGCTCAGTCTCCTGATCAGCTTTAGTCTCCTTAGCATTCCACTCAAGTGCTAAGGTTTCATCAGCTTTCTTGTGCTCATCAGTGACATCATCATAAAACAGATTTGTGATCCTGCCATCATCATTGAAACAAGTTGTTTGACGAATCTGTCGCACAATTATCCAAGGATTCACAAAGGCATTATTACCTTTGGGCACTTCACAATACTCCTTAACTTCTTTGCCAAAAATAATTTGATGAATGCTTGGCAGCTGAGGCATTTCACTTGAACATCCCTGCTGATATCTTGACCTTTCTGCCCATCTTTTCAAGGCGGTCATAACAGCTATGTTAATTGCCCGTTCTTCAGCATTATCAGATTTTCTTCTCTTCTCTGGCAAAGTGTTTTGAATGATCTTGGCCTCCTCTAATGCAAACTCCTTTGCATACTGATGCATAATGTCTCTGACATAGTGAGGATCCAAGGCTTTTTGAATAGAGTCTGTCCTTAACCAATTTAGAACCCACTGTTCTTCATCAGCTAACTCCTTCAGATTTTGAAGTTCTGCAATTGATCTGTTCATCCTGTTATCTCTCCATCTGATGTATCTAGGCTTTTTTTGGGTGAACAGTGTCTTTAGCATAAGCTTCTGGTCATAATAAGCCACAATCTTCTCAAATCTTTTGAAGAGCTCCTTATCAGCATAGACTATGTCAAATGCTCTTCTTATTTCATATTTGGCCTTTGGCTTGACTTCTCCAGCAGGCATTTTGGGCTTTTTAGGTTGCTCTCCATCAGCTCCATCAATCTTGATACCTCCAGCATGGACTGGTCCATAGGCATCAGTTTTGCTGATTTCAAGTACCATAGCAAGTTCTGCCTTCTCAGCAGCTTCTCTCTCAGATTTAGTCATTTTTCTTCTCTCTTCATCCTTGGCTGCTTGGATCTTGCTAAGCTCCTTTGCCTTCTGTTTTTCCTACTCGTCTCTCTTTCTCTGTTCAGCTTCCTCCCTTTTTCTTTTATCAGCTGCAGAGACTTTCTTCTTTTTTATTATTATTTTTCTTTTGCCTTTATCAGCTGGGGCAGGGGCTGGACCAGCAGATGAGATAGGTGCAGCAGCAATAGGATGGATGATCATTACGTCTGGATCATCCTGAGGTTCAGCAACCTCAACTGTTGGCTTTGCTTGAGTACTTTGTTGCGCATGAGTCTGTTCAGCAACAGAAGCCTCATCAGCTCCAACAGGTCTTTCAGCAGTTTGAGGACTTTGCCTTACTAAGTTTTCCAGTTTAGGAGGCTTCTCAACAAAAGTCATCTGCTTCCTTACTGTTTTCTTTGCTATTCCTTGAATAGGTCTTGAAGCAGCAGTGTCTTTCAGCTGACTCCTGGTCCTATGAGAGACATTCTCATCAGGAACTTGAGCAGTTGGTGTTCTTGAAGATGATGCAGGGGACACATTCCTGTCATCAGCAGTGGTTAGGTCAACAACCTTGGTAACTTCAACATCATCCACTTTCTTCACTTTCTTAGGAGTCTTCTCCTTAGGCTTTTCAGTAGCCTTATTTTTCTGGGTCTCAACAGCTAACTCAGCTGTTTTGACCAATCTCCTTGGCCTTTTGGCAGGAACATCCTTTTGTTCCTCATCTTCATCCTCATCAGGCTCATCAGCCTTCCTTTTCAAAACTGGCAAGTACTTCACCATTGCCTTTGACTTGTGGATCTCCTTTCCATTTGTCATATCACAGCCCAGTTTGAACAGCAGATAACTGAGTGTGATTCTGTGATTGGTCTGAGGAGTCTTGCCTTTCTTTACTTCGAAGAAGTTTGCCAAAACATACCAGATGACGACAGACCAGTTGACTTCTAGTCCGTAGTAAATGGCAGCCATGATGCTGAACCTCTTCATGGTAACAGCATCCAGAGAAAATGTGCAGTTTTCAATCAACTTAGAAACCATATCAGCCATCCGTTGATACTCGTCTTTCAACTGTTTCTTCCTTATGTTGCCAGACAACATCTCCCCATCTTTGGCGCAGATCGCCTAGAACTGTTGGTGCTTTTCCTCCGTCAGCACAGTGACGTCGTGTCGTCCTCTGTTAGGAAGACCAAAGGTCTCGTGAAGGACAGCTGGAGTAATGATGATGGATTTACCACCAACTGTAGCTTTGATTTCCATAGTTGTGAAATCAACTGATCCGGTCTTGTAATACTCCAAAACCTGGTCAGTCCAGATTACTCCTTCATTGTACTCCATGAAATTTACCAGTAAGGCCGACTTGAACTTCTCCAGCAGTTCTTTCATCAGATCGGTACCAGATTGGTAATAGGAATCATAGACTAAGTACATACCTTCAGCAGCCATTGCGAATCTGTTGAGAGTTAGGGAAACAAGAAGAAATTTGCAGAAAATTGCAAGTATTTTCTCTCAAGTATGCTTTGAATATTTGGGGTGCGTAAAGAGCTACACAGCTGATCAGATCTGGATTTATAGAGTTAGGGTATCTTGGTTTCCGTGATACCAGCCAACCGTTAGACCCGTTTCTTGTCAGTGCTGATCGTGCGGCGTCAGTTACGACCTTTCAAATTCAAATCGCATTAAATGAGGAGCGTGAAAAATACCGCTCTTATGTTACTTGTAAAAGCGCGTTTTTGGATATAACGTTTTAAACAGTAAGCTTTTACACAAGTACTCAGATTAGTAAGATATCTGATGGACTCCTGTCCTGATGACAAAGTTGTTATCAGTGAAAGCCAATAACTGATAACCTTCCTCGGCTGTTTGTCAATCCAGCTAGATAATAAATCTTTAATCTTCAAAACTTTAATCTTCTGTTGAAAGCATAACTTCAACTAACTGTCATCAACAAATTTCATCTTTTAATCAGAAGTACCGCTAGTCTTACACGTTCCCCCTGATTTTAAGAGTTCATAAGTTAACTAGTCTGTTGAGAGTTAATCCTTGAAGATGAATAAGATGAGCAAGCTGTTGAACTCTAGTCTTCTGATGAGTTTCCCCTCAGCTTATGCATCCAATTTTAATAAGCCTAATTCAGCTCTTAGAGTTGAAAACCTTGTTTCACTTAGAGGTTTTGTGAAGATGTCAGCAATTTGATTTTCAGTAAACACATATTCTATCATGACATTTCCTTTATCCACATGATCTCTAATAAAGTGATGCTTGATCTCAATATGTTTAGTCCTTGAATGACTTGTAGTATTCTGAGTAAGACTGATTGCACTTGTATTGTCACAGTAGATTGGTATTCCACTGATTTTGATATTGTAGTCTTCTAGTTGATGCTTCAACCATAAGATTTGTGCACAGCAAGCTCCAACAGCTATGTATTCAACTTCAGCAGTTGATATGGATACTGAAGTCTGTTTCTTACTCATCCATGAGATCAGACGACTACCTAAGAATTGGCAGGCACCTGTTGTGCTTTTTCTATCAATCTTGTAGCCAGCAAGGTCAGAATCTGAATATCCAATTAGCTCAAATCCAGATTCCATAGGATACCACAATCTCAAATCTTCGGTACCTTTAAGATACTTGAGTATCCTTTTGGCAGCTAAGAGGTGAGATTCCTTAGGATTTGATTGAAATCTCGCACAAACCCCAACAGAGTACATAATATCAGGTCTGCTAGCAGTTAAGTATAACAGTGGCCCAATAATTCATCTGTACTTGGTTATGTCCACTGATTTGCCATCTTCATCCTTGTCCAAACAAAGACTAGTAGACATTGGAATATTAGCAGTAGAGCTAGTTTCCATACCAAATTTCTTGAACAGATCATTAGTGTATTTTGCTTGGCTGATGAAAATACCATCAGGCAACTGTCTTACTTGCAAACCAAGAAAATAATTAAGTTCTCCCATCATGCTCATTTCAAACTTGTTCTGCATCAGCTTTGAGAACTTATCACACATCTGTTGGTTAGTTGAACCAAAAATAATATCGTCCACATAAAATTGCACAAGCAAAATATGTTCTTCCCATTCAATAGTGAACAAGGTCTTGTCTACTTTACCTTTGCGAAATCCTTTAATTAAAAGAAAATCAGATAAAGTATCATACCATGCTCTTGGAGCTTGTTTCAGTCCATAGAGGGATTTCTTTAGACGATACACCTTGTCTTCTTCTTGATAAGCTTCAAATCCAGGTGGTTGTTCAACATAAACTTCTTCTTGCAATTCTCCATTGAGAAATGCTGACTTCACATCCATCTGATAGACAGTGAAGTTCTTGTGAGCAGCATAGGCGAGAAACAGTCTGATTGCTTCAAGTCTTGCTACTGGTGCAAATGTTTCATCAAAGTCAGTGCCTTCTTCTTGGCAGTAACCCTTGGCCACTAATCTTGCTTTGTTTCTGGTGACTTCACCATCTTCATTCATTTTATTCCTGAATACCCACTTAGTGCCAATGACTCTTTGATGACTTGGTCTAGGAACTAAGTACCAGACTTCATTCCTTTCAAATTGATTTAGCTCTTCTTGCATAGCTTCTATCCAGTTTGAATCACTAAGAGCTTCTTCAATCTGTTTAGGCTCAATTTGAGATAGGAAGCTGACAAACATTGCTTCACTTGCAGCAGCTCTCCTTGTCTTTACTTTATCCAAAGGATCACCAATCACCAGTTCTGGTGGATGATTCTTGAGCCATCTAAGATCAGGCTGCAAATCATAATGTTGTCCTTTGTCTTGATCTTGCAACACTACTGTTGGAGATCCAGTAGTAGTCTGTTGAACATTTGTTGTCTGTTGAATAGTCTCTGGTCTGTCAGCTGTTTGCAACTCGTCTGTTAGACAATCAGCACTGTGATTTTGAACAGCACTTGAGTTATCAGCTGGGTTGAGATCAGGTAGTATGATGGGAACATATTCTTCATTCTTTCCAACATTCAACTTCTGTAAATCAGTAGACAGATCTTGATTAATGCTTTGATTCTTTTCAGAAGATTGACGTGGTTCATCAAATACTACATGAATGGATTCTTCTATAAGTAAAGTTCTTTTGTTAAAGACTCTATAAGCTTTACTAACAGTAGAGTATCCTACAAAGACAGCTTCATCAGCCTTTTCTGCAATGCAGTAAGGTGATTTTTCCCATTATTTAAAACAAAGCATTTACAACCAAATATCTTAAAATAATGAATGTTTGGCTTCCTGTTGTTCCAAACTTCATATGGAGTCTTGTTTTGGTGCTTGTTGATCATGCATCTGTTTTGGGTAAAACAAGCTGTGTTTGTTGCTTCTGCCCAAAATCTTTGAGGTAGCTTAGCTTCAGCTATCATTGTCCTGATAGCTTCTTTAAGAGTTCTGTTTCTCCTTTCAGCAACTCCATTTTGTTGAGGGGTTCTGGCAGCAGAGTATTCAGGGCTGATTCCTCTGACATTACAATACTCTTCAACAGTAGAGTTTGTAAATTTTGTCCCTCTATCTGATCTGATCTTCGGTATTTTCATACTTTTCTCATTTTGAATCTTTTCCATCAGATTTGTAAGATGCTCCTTGGTTTCACTTTTCTTCTTCATGAAAATCACCCAGGTGTATCTTGAATAATCATCCACAACAGCTAGGCAGTATTTCTTTCCACCATTGCTGACAGGATCAATGGGTCCAAATAAGTCCATGTGTAGCAGCTCCAATATTCTTCCAGAAGATTGATGCTTCTTGCTCTTGAATGATGACTTGATTTGTTTACCCTTCTGACATGCGTCACAAAGATTAACTTTGCTCATGACAGTCTTAGGAATCCCTTCTACCAGATTATTCTTGATAAGCCTGTTGATGGTCTTGAAATTCACATGATTCATTCTTTTGTGCAACAGCCAACTGACTTCACTTGGTGTTGATGCCACCAAACAAATGCTTGAATTCTTTTCAGCAGAATTCCAGTCCACTGTGTAGACATTTCTTTGTCGTCTTCCAGATAAAATTACCTTCTTTGTACCAATCTGTTCAACATAGCACTTATCTGTTGAGAAGATGACTGAATATCCTTTGTCACAAAATTGACTTATGCTCAGCAAATTGTATTTGAGGCCTTTAACATAAGAGACGTCAGATATCTCAATGTTGCCTTTGATCAGCTTTCCACTTGCTACAATCTTGCCTTCTTTGCTGTCTCCAAAAGTTACATTCGGACCATCCACATCAACAACATCAGTCAGTTCATGTATGTTTCCACACATGTGTCTTGAACAACCACTGTCCAAGTACCAGATTTTCTCTACTTTACTCCTACTCCTAATCCTAACCTACAAAACAAGATAAAATTGTTTTATGTACCCTTATTGAGAGGGTCCTGAAGGATTAGTTCCACCTTTGACAACTCAAGATGATGAAGTCTTAGGCTTCTTAGGTTTCTGAGTTTCAACAGGAGCATGAACAGCTTTGCCTTTACCACGTTCATCAGATTTGTCATATTGTTGAAGATCAGCATGATAAGGATAATGTTCAAATGCAGAGTAAGATGCATGATAGGGAGGATATGCATGCATTGGATGAGCAGGGTAAGGTGCATAGTAAGTTGGAAATTGAGGTGCATGATACATAGGATGATATGCAGCAGGTTGCACATAATAAGACTCATTTCCATACCAAGCATTTTGATTTTTCTTGTTTTTATGCTTCTTTGGCTTACTTGTTGCTTGCTCATTAACATACGACTTAGTTTTATCACTAGTCTGATTAGTTTTAGCCTTGTCAGAGGACTTCCTAGGACTCTTCTGTTTAGGCTTACTAGTCTGTTTTCCTACACTAGGCTCTTTGCTCTTTTTAGCCTTTAGGAGTTTTCGTATCCTTTAATACTTTCTCAGGTGAAGCAGGTTTAGTAGTCTGAACATACAATATGACCTTACTATTGTCAGCTGATATGAATTTTTCAGTATGGTTTAGTTCTAACTTATCCTGATCTAAAGGTGTCTTCTGTTTACTAGACATGTGAGTGGATGCAACAGATGACTTATCATGAGACTCAATGACTTTCTCAAGCTCAATGATCTTACCCTTATAAACTTCACATTCAGCTTTCAGAGATTCATTCTCTTGCTCAAGCAGTTTATATTCAGCTGATTCTCTTGGCTTTTCAGCTTTAAGTTTCAGTGAACTGTTTTGCTCTTTCAGCAATATCATCTCTTCCTTAAGCTTTTTAAATGCATCAGCAATGCTAGTATTGTTGAGCATCATTTGTTCAAATGAATTAAATAATTCATTATCAAGAGGAGTTACCTCATCATCCTCGGAGTCATCAGATTCCTTAGCCATCAGGCAGAGAAGAGCAGAGCTCTCTTCATCAGAGGACTCTTCATCAGAAGTGTCTGAATCTGAATCAGATGAGTAGACAGCAGCTAGCTTTTCTGCTTCTGCTACCAAGACCTTTCCTTTATGATGCTTTCTTTCTTTTCTGATTCTCTTTTCCTCTTCCGTATACTTCCCAGCTTTAGGATATGGGCAATCTCTGATGAAATGACCCAGTTTCCTGCAATTATAGCACATCATTTTGGATTTATAAGAATCCTTATCTTGAGAAGAAGAAGTAGGGTCAGAAGTAGAAGCATTGTTATATTTGTTCTTCATTTTTCTTCTGTAGAACTTTTTGAAGTTGTTTATCAGCAATGCTACGTCTCCAGCAGTGTACTCCTTTTTGTTGAGTAGTGTGGCTTCATCAGAGATTGAATTTGAGGCTGTGGGACTTGAAGTTGAGGTTTCTTCAACACCCATTCTTGGCAGTTTATACTCGTACGCCTTGAGTACTGAGAACAGCTCGGTGAGAGAAATCTTGCCCAGATCTCTTGACTTTTCCATGGCTGTCACCTTCATGTTGAACTTTGGAGGTAGGGCCTTCAGAACTCTGACGGTTGGTTATCTCCTTATCAGTGAAGGTTTTTCCAAGCTTTAGCACTTCATTCAGCGTCCTTGTAAACCTTGTATCCATCTGGTCAATGGTTTCCGCAGACTTCATCTTGAAGTTGTCCAGCTTTTCCAGAGCAACACTCAGCTGATGCTCTTTGATGGCGTCGTTTTCTTCGCTCATGTCACGAACCTTATCCCACATTTCCTTTGCAGTTTTGCAATGTTTGACTTTATCAAACCGATCATTATCCAGGGCTTTGGTCATGATGAAACGGCCAACTTTATCCAGATTGAACAACTTTATTTCTTCGGCTGTCATCTCTGTTAAATCCTTTTCCACCACTATTTCAGCTTCATCAACAATGATAGTCTTGGTGAATCTGAATGGACCTTTGATGATACATGTGTACATGTTATCATTATAAGCAGCTAGAAAAATCTCCATCCTGATTTTTGAGTCTTCAAAAGACATACCAGCAATGTGGGGAACATGGCTGATACAATCCATTTTTCAAAAAGTTTTTATTTTTCAAAAAGATGCTCTTTTGAAAAGTTTTGAAAACCTTTGAAAAACACTTGGATCAAGCTCGTTGATCAGGCAGCTGATTCTAATGAACCACCTGCTCTGATACCACTTGTTGGTCCCAAGTGGTCAGATGAGGTCTAGAGGGGAGGGGGGGTGAATAGACCTCTAAACTTTTTAATTTACTTTTTAACTTTAAAACTTTTGTTCTAACTTAAACAGACTAGGCTGTTTATCAACAGTAAGTTACTCGGCTGATCGCGAACAAATCTTTGAACAGCTTCGTTGACCACTAAACTGATAATTACTTAGCTGATTTTGTCAAAATCAGTTTTAATACTTAGAGTACTTGCAGCGGATTTGTAAAGTGTTTTTCACAAGTAAACTCAGTAGTTTGAAAGTTTGTTCCCCAGTTTTACAAAACTCCTTTTCTTATAAACTTTTCAAACAGTTAAACTTAAAGTGTTTTTATGTAGTTTGAAAATATGTAAGTAAAAATACAAGTAAAAACACAAGTGGTTTTTATAGTGGTTATATGGATTTAAATATCCTTTAGTCCGCTCTTCCAAGTTACTCAGATCTTGGGTTATACTATAATCACAAAGTTTACAGTATACTCTGCTTGCGCCAATCAACAAATGAAAAGGCCACAAGTGCGCAGTAGGAAATCACTCAGAAACTCCTACTCTCTGAAGTAATATCACTCACAAAGATGGATATCTACTTCTCACAACACTCAGATTTACAAATTCAATCAGAAGATGTGTTTAACTTTGTTCTTCAACTCTGCTTTTCGTCAACAAATGACTAAGCTGATGAGTGAGCTGTTCTTGAGACTTAAAGAATTCTGCTTCGAAAATTTCTCAGAAATTGTGTTGTTATTCTTCTCTTCGTCTCTTTCAGCTATTTATACTTGAGGTTTGAAAAATGTCCGTTGAAGAGAGACAAGATTCAAATTCCTCGAGTACTGGTCCTTAATTTCCGCGAACGGCTCTTTTGCAGTCTGTCCGTACTGTCAACAGCACTTTTCTGCAGGCAGCATTAAATGCACCCAGCTGATACGAAGCATTTCTTCAATCATTTGTCTTTAATAACCTTGTACTTCAGCATTTATTACTTCCAGGGGCATTTATTACCGTTGGGAAGACTTTATGATCCTTTCCACTTGGCTGACGAAAGTGCAAGTCTGATGGCGAACAAAGCTGATCTCGAACTTGAACAAATCTGATTTGAGTCGGCTGATCTTCATCAGTCTGATTTCTTTCCTTCAGCAGATCAGAAGTCTTGGACCTTGAGTTTTGACTCTTCTGATGTCTTCATTACTTAGTCAAAGTTCTCCAAAAAGGGACATCAGCTAAGTTAATCCATACTTAGCAGATTTGAAGTTTTGGAATTCATCAAAACCTCCCTTTACAAATTGTCTTCAGTGCTTCTTCATCTTCATCCTTATCCAACATCATAATTAATAGAAAATTTCAGAATAAAAGAGGCCAAAACCTTTCATACTAAGTCTCATCTACTTTTTCTTATAACATATCCCAAAAAATTATCAAAAATAAATAAAAAAATCCAGAATGAATAATCAAATACTTAAAATATATATAAATTACCTTATATATTAAATCTCATCCACTACTTCTTATAGAATTTTCCTGAAAATTTCCAAAAAAAAAAATCTTTAATCAATAATCAAGAACTTAAAATATATAACACGAGGGTTCAAATATACTGAGAAGAGCCTATATACTAATAATCAAAGTTGATGTACCTGTTCACAAAAACTTAGTTCTCCACAACATATATATATGTCCAACCAATAAATTAAATCAAAAAATATGAGAAGCGCCCAAATTCCAAATGTACAATAACAAAATAAATTACAATAATTAACAGTTAGAAAATAACCATGAATTGGATTAGATGCTTACAAAATAGAGAATTGATTTTGAGAGATGGATGTTCAAATTCCAAAGGTGAAGTTAAAATTGAATTTTTTAAGCAAGATTAAGACAATGAAATGACCATATCTTATATATATGTATGGTTTGAAAAGTTCTATCAACTCTTTCCTATTAAATGTAAAATCAGAATACTAAATAATTGCACTAAATAAAAAAATCGGTTACATGTTTTAGTGGATGAATAAATGCCTAATTCTTTGCAAGATATAATACATTTTACCATATTTAGCTTGTAACTGAAATTTTTTATTTTGTAATAAGTGGATAATTTGTGCAATTAATTAGATTCTCAAGTCCAAATACATATGTTTTAGTGGATGATAAATGCCTAATTTTGTGCAATTAGTTAGACACCATGATCTAATACGTATTTCTATGTTTAACTTGTAACAATTTTTTTTAAATTGTGCAATTAATTAGATTATGTCCAAATACGTTTTTCCACAAATTTAGCTATTTAGGTTGTAACATTTCTTTTTTGTAACTCCTTCAAAATGTATATTAATTATAAATTATTTAATGTAATAAAAATAATTCAAAATTAGGAGAAAAAAGAATTTGATCCAAATTGGTCAAAAGACCATTCTCCTATATATATATATAAGATAAGACTAGCTTAATCCCGTGCTATGCACAAAATCATAAGCTTTATTTTTTTATTTAGTTAGTTACTCTAAGTGGGGAGATAAAACACGTTACCCACATATGTTATACGAAACTTGCCCCAATCCCCTTGTGTTTTAGAAATGTTGAATATAATCTAATTTCGTCCAAAGCATATGAGAGTGATTCTCACTCACGTTTAGTAAATTTAACTTTTTTTTAATTTAAATTAACAAATTACTAAAACAGTCTAACTTCCAAAAAAAAATATCTTCTTCCCGCACTCCCACCCCTACCCATCCATCACGGTAACCCACTTATGTTATACGAAACTTGCCCAAATCCCCTTGTGTTTTAGAAATGTTGAATATATTATCTAATTTCATCCAAAGCATATGAGAGTGATTCGCACTCACGTTTAGTGAAACTGAAATTTAATTTTTTAATTTAAAATAACAAATTACTAAAACACCCTAACTTCCAAAAAAAATATATCTTCTTCCCGTACTCTTTCCCACCCCTACCCATCCATCACAGTAACCAACCAAACCCCCCCCCCCCTCCCAAGATGGAGAGAATTTTAATATATTTTAAACTATAATAATTTTATTAATAAAACACCACTATAAGATTCTACTAATAATATGTCAAATTTATTTATTTTAATAAATATCAAGTAGGATAAGTGATATATAGATTTTAGATGATATTTTTCATATTTTATATGAAAATTATTTAGTATATTATATCATTAGCTTCAACAGTAAAAAAGAAAGTGCAATTAATATATAGGAGCCATATTTTTTCTCGTGAATTGGTATTTCCAAGTTTCCCAAAAACACATGTTGGTATCATATTTTTTCTTGTGAATTGGTAACATTAAGGAAATTATTTTGTATATTTTCTCCACAAATAATGTGCTATAACATACGTATGAAATTATATTTATATCCTAAATAAAAATAAAAAAATACTTCAAGTCTATACCCCTATCGTGTTCTGATATGGCAAAAGTGAGTTATACCATTTAAGCATATCATTAAGTTTCATCTAATATCAATTATGATAAAAGTTGGTGTGACGACCTCAACCAAATAGCTTAAGATGAATGTATAATTCATCATATCTCAATAGATACAAAATACACAATTCTAACTAAATGAAAATTTAGAATATACATATTGGAATCAAACATTTGTTAACAATATTTATGGGCAACTTGTTGATTAATCCACCTTCCACTTCTTCTCCTTTTCTTCTTCTTCTTCTTTGTTCTCTTCTACTTTTTTGGTATCGTTGAAGTTCTTTTCCTTGGGTTAACACGCATGTAAAAAGAGAATGAAACACACATTTCATTGTATTTGAAGATATTGAATCTTTTGTTTTATCTTCAATTAATGAAAATAAAATAAAATCAAACAAATAAAAAATATCTTTAAGAAAAAACTAAATTTGTAGAAAACCAATATAGTTAACAAATTTAACTAAAAATAATTATTAAAAAATGCTCAAAAAAAATTTAGACTTCTCTTATTTTGTAATTTTTTCTACAAAAAAGAAAAAGAAAAATAAGCATTGAAAGAGGATACAAAATTTAAAAAAAAAATGTTAATAGAGATCTCTTCTAATGCATTACAATTCAATATAAAATAAGTGTTCAAATATTAGGTCAATCGAAGAATTATTTGAGAAAACTATCAAAAAACTTAAACTATCAAACTGATCTAAACATATCACCAAACTTTAATCATGATTGAAACCCATATGAATATAATTATTCATAAGAAATACATTAATTTTATAAGGTCATTTACGATTTGATCGACCTAGTTATTCTAATAAATAATTAAATCAACATAAAACACATTTCCAGTTTAAATGTATATATAGAGAATGAGAACATATAAAAAGCATATAGCGAGGCTTAAATTAAACCCGGGAGAGAAAATGTTAGGAAAAAATGAAAGAGCCGATAAAAAAAATTAATGTAATTACCTTAGTGCCTAGAACGATAAAACAAAATTTAACTCATAGCTACATGATCACCTGCAAGCTTTATAGGAAATTATTATTTTCTTAGAATTTTATATGCACTATTAATGAAAAGAATTAAGTTAGGATGCAAGAGAAACAATACATGCATCCTTACCAATATGTATATATTCATCATCAAGAATATCCTTACTCGAGCGACTAACTACGCAAAACTAAATAAGAATTCATAAAATATAATGGATAACACATTAAAACATAATTACATATATTATAAAAAGCATACAATTAGGCTTAGTAATGTCGCCAACAAAAGAGATTAAGAAAAAATTAAACATGAAAAAAAAAATTGTTAGGAAAAATGAATTACCTTAGCCGCCTTGAACCATAAAACAAAACTTAATCCATATTTGCATAACTTAGAAGGAGATCACCTGCATACATTAATAGGACTGAAAACTTTTATTTTTAGGAATAGTATATGTACTATCAACAAAAAGAATTAAGTTAGGATCAAAATGAAACAATACATGCATCCTTATATATCAATATGTATATATCCATCATCAAGGACCTCAATTGAGCCACTAACAACACAAAACTAAATGAGAATTCATTAAAAATAATGGATAACAATATAAAAAGTATACAATTGGGCTTAAAGATGGAATATGGTTTATATTATTGGAAGAGAAAATTGTTAGAAAAAATGAAAGAATCGACAAAAATTACAATGGAGGTGTAGAGAAAGATGGAATATGATTTATATTATGGTGGAGATAAATATGTAAAATGAAAGAAACAATTAGATTATGATGGAGATAAATATGTAAAAAGAGATAATTATGGGCGTAATTATTTTATGAAATATGTAACTGCCAACATTTATGTGGAGTAGACAAAATACATTCATATTTTAATTGTTATTTTCCAGATTAGAAGGGAGATAATATTTACATTGATTTATTGTCATTAAATTAGGTAAGACTCTTAAAATAAAAAGAAGATTCAAATTTGAAAACTTCCATTCTTGTATGTACATTTTAAAGGTGGAAATTTTTACCTCCATTAACGCATACCTAATATTAAGGCACGATTCTAGTTACATTATAATAAAAAAAAATCGAGTTGGCAATATTATACCAACCAATCAGAATTTTGAGATAAAAAAAATTCAAAAACACCATAAAAAAGAATTTCAATCAAAATGGGTCAAAAACCATTCTCCTATATATATATATACTAGGTCAATTGCTCCACGCTCCCGCGCGGAGGATATTGCCCAGTGCTAATGTGTTAAACTAAGGACAATTATGTGTTATCTCGATCATATTAATAAAACACATGAACATAATGGTCGGTCAGTCGAATACAAAAATCTATATTAATATTATATTACATATTATATGCATAGAATAATCTACACAAAGTAAATGAGGTAAAGTTAAAAAAGAAAAACAAGGTAACAATTACTTTGTTCAAGAATTTAGAATTACTTTTAAAAAAGATGAGTTTACTCAATTCGTCATTCAACATAATTTAACAATAAAGAGGCGCAAAAATATTAATAAGCGCTTGTCAATGCAGAGAGACCCAACACCCATGGTCATAACATTAACTGAGATGGTGTGTCATCTCGAGCTAGCTACTGGCATAAAATGAAGGAGATTCCGCTGGCCTTCGGTAAGACCATCGAGAGTCTCATCGGTCAGTGAGAGATAAAGCTAATGATTTAGCTTTATCTATCATTGATCGGTGTATTGAGGAAGACGTGAGCTCGTCTTCGATCAGATAGTACCAAAAACGATAAAGTTATTTGGTCTGCAGTTGTAATAGATTGTAATAGATTTTCAGTATTTAGTAAATATGTCGATTGTAATATATTCGACTCTTATACCTGTTAAATCGATTGTACACAAATCGAAAGAGAATTACGTTGTACTGTTTGTTGACTGCTTCGGATCGGGAAATCGCAAAACAGTTTACCTTCAAAGTAAAAAGTGAAACCTTCCAAATAAATTATAAAAGAAAAAACGACGACGTTTTATGATGATACTGTTTTTAAAAAAAGGGCAAAAGTATACAGAGCCGACCTATAATTATACGCACTTGAAAACAAAATAAAATCAACGACGCTGGTCGGGAAGGTAGGACGAATATTATTTATCTACAAGAAGGTATAAAAAAAAACGGTGAAATGCTCTTATCCAGGCTTGGTAATTTCAAGTTTGTGGAGAAGTTTCTGGTGAGTCAAAGGGAATGTGAAGAATTAAAGGAGAAAAATTTGTTTTCGACATATAAGTCTTCAGAGATTTCGCATACCGCTCCTCTGTTTTTTTCTCATTATCATTCCGAAGTTTTTTATCCTCAACCAAACTAAGAATTTTCTCCTCCAATTCTTCACATTCCCTATGACTTCCCTGAAACTTCTCCACGAACTTGTAATTTCTTTCCTTAAAATATCTCTATCCGTTTTGTTTCTTGTTCTCGATCTTTGTAATTTTATATACTGCCCCATAAATATGGGTAGTTGAAAAGGTGGAACGTTTCCCATTGTTAAATCTACACCGTCTATCTTAAAATATTTTGTTCGTTGCATTTTTACGATTGCTGCTATAAATTGACTTACTTTTACTTAATATAATAATTCAAAATAATATGAAATATATATAAATTAATTATTAATTAGTAATAAATAATTATATGTTGTCGAAAATTTATGATTAATTGTGCATTGTCTATCACAGCTTTTGTACAGGTTCAGTGCTGTATAAAATGCATTTTACGAAGCCATGATCCCAATATTTTTGTTGGGTATCTCCACTTGCTTGGGAAATTACTTTCATATTGGATGACTATGGTCTTCATCAAATTGCTATTAGCCTTTGATACACAAGATAGTAGATAAATTAAAATAACAAAAAAAAAATATATTTAGCAGCCGTTATTAAATGATCACCTCAATATGACTTTTCATATACTACGATAACAAAATATTTAAACAAAAAATATGTGGCAGTTATTGAATATTGGTAATACGATTCAAATTCATTTAAAGGATTCGAATAACATTTGTTTTATGACCGTTTGTTTCATTTTCCCCATATATCGTAAAAAGTTCCAAATAATGTACTATTTTGTAAAACTTTCTGCTATATATATATATAATTACTGCAATTGTCGCCTCATCCCAGATAATTAATTTCGCTTCATAAATCATATTAGCAAGAGCCAAGAGACCCTTGTTTGATTAATCAAAGGTAAATACTATCTAAAGTTGATAACAAAATAATTTATCCAAGCCTGTGCTTAAATTATTCAAGAGTTATAATTTTTAAAAATAACTAAGAGTCTAAAATTGACCCATAATATTAATTAATAAACATTGGAGAAAAGTTAAAAAGATAAATAATTATATAATATAATTAATTAAATAACTATAGTGTATAAATTATGTTATAATAATATACCGTAATAAAATATGAGTATTCAAGTTCGGGAAAAACCAACGGTCATTTCTAGTCGTCATACAGACGTGATTAAAGATTTTTATAGGACATTTTTCTTGATATATGATTTAAATATTTCTAAATAAACAAATAGCATATATTTATTGACTTTTATTTTCAATTAACAATATTATTTTATTATTATCTCTATATTTCATGAAAAATAATTAGATATTTTACTTTAATCATATTTTTAAAAAAATGTTATTAAATCGCAATATACTTTTCGGAATTATTTGCTCTTGCTTGAAAGTTTAATATATTCATTTCGATTTGAATTCATGTTTAATTCTTGTCAAATCTATCTAAAGGAAGAAAATGGTAATTATTATTCCCAAGTTTTTTACATCTATGCTTCGTGAGATTTGTTTACATTAATCACGAGTAATTCTTCCACAAATAATGATAAGTATAACACACTTAGTATTATATATTAAACTAAGGACAATTAAGCGTACAAATTATGTGTTATCGTAGAGTACTTTCTTTATCTTTGCACCTCTTAATTCCTACCGATATCTGATAGAGGAAGCGATTACTTTTATTTTCGATAAGGTGGTATCGGTAAAGGGGGTTCGCCAATGGGTCAGCCTCGTCGTTCGAATGGGTGGGATCGGTAAGGAAGACGAGGTCAGCATCGTCGGTTCCTCTATGTGTCGGTGCTTGGAAACTTTTCTATCTGAGTATCGATGTCACGAAGCATCGACGTACTCGATGAGCCAGGAGTGAGGTAGAAGGTAACAGCAGCCGATCAGATGTTAACTGAGATGGTGTGTCTTCTCGAGCTAGCTACTGCCATATCTGCAATTGTAATAGATTGTAATATATTTTCAGTATTTAGTAAATACGGAGTATGTCGATTGTAATATATTCGACTATTAAACCTGTTAAATCGATTTTACACAAATCGATAGTAAATTATGTTGTACTGTTTGTTGACCGCTTCGGATCGGGAAATTGCAAAACACGTTACCTTCAAACTAAAAGTGAAACCTTCGAAATAAATTATAAAAGAAAAACGGCGACGTTATATGAGGATACTGTTTTTAAAAAAGGGCAAAATTATACAGATCCGACCAATAATAGAATGTAATCCAAATTGGAGTCGGGACCTATATATTGTTAATAAAATCTATCTAATCTTATAAATGTTATACTTGTATTCGTTTTATTCCTTTTTGTTTCCTATGTTTAGAAAGGAAGATAGTTTTCCTTGATTATTTTATTACGAATACTAATCTGATGATCCAAGCTGAAAAGTTTAAGATTTGAAAATTTAGCAACAAACGTTTATCTTTTTACATTTATTTTTATACTGCTAAGAAAGAGATGCTCACATATATACGACTATTCAATAAGGCAATTAACATTGTCTTATCAAGATTGTAGTACGATAAATAGTAACCATTGCAATAGTTGTTCTGAACATAAACCTAAACATTTCTATTTACGGTTCTCAAATTAACATTCCGAACTAATTTATCAATATCGAAATCATCGTGGACATGAAGGAGATGGAAGCTTAAGGAGGTATCCCAAAGCTACGAAGGGATGAACCGCTGTTAGTTCTCCAATGTGGAAGACTTGGTTCAATGCTATTCCCCAAATAAAAAATAATGTAAAGTAATCCGTTTGATTTGATGAGAGATGACATAAAGTTTTCTGCAAAGCCGTTTCCCACTTGATTGATTTGAGAGGTCTGTGTTGTCAGACTTCAATAATTTTCCATTCCTCTTCAATTCACTCACCCCATTTTACCCGATAATTAGTATTTCTATTCGTGTGAGCAATTTATTCCGAAATCTTCCTATCAACACATTCACACATTAATGCTTATTTCGGTATTCGGATTAATGTACATAAAAGAATAAATTTTGATTACTCGAAAAAATGTGTATCCATGATAAATATTGTAAAGTAATTTCAATAATCAACGATAACGACTAACCTTTTTTAGGACAAAAATTGTCCATAAATTATTTGGAATAAAAATTATAAACTCGTTTCGATTTCGAAGAACCTTAATATACATAACCCTTAGATCTCGATTTCGGAATAAGAGTGTCGATCGTTTCGATTTCGAAGAATCTCAATATATAACCCTTAGATCCCGATTCTGGAATAAGAAACGAATCAAATTATGAAATGAATATTAACCAATCAAGAAAGATAAAACAAGCAGAAACCAACAACGTACCAAATAACGAAAGATCAGCAAAAAATCTAAAAAAAAAAAAAAGCAAAAGAACAAAAAACCTTCGAAATGGTTAATACAAATATAATAAATGACGAATACGTGAAGATGAAAAAGAGTATAGATAAAAAATTGGAATACGTAAGACGCAACCGCCAATATAAGAAATATTTAAAAAGTAAGAGAAGAGAATAGCATAATGACCAAAACAACCGCCATATAGAATTACAATAAATAAAATATTTTAATTAAGATGACGGGCAAGAGTGATGTAATGCTTAGATATATCTAAGTATTTAGTAACTATTCTATACACAGCTTAACATTGGTAAGTACACTCGGAGATAAATGTAAAGAACGTAGTCGATAATAAAATTATCGATGTATTAAAAAATAGAGGAAATAATATGTGTGACATTGCTATAGTAGATCATATCGACATTTAATGGGCAACATTGTTTTAATCGATAACTAAAGCACGAACTAAATATCCGAGACCAACAGACAAAACGGTGCCGTTTTATGACTATATATTTAAAAAAATATATATTTACCAAAAATACACGCGTTAAAATATAACGTGGTTAAGTCCGACCAACATTAATTCGTTTTCCAATATACTGTTAAAAAAATAATAGAAAGTATATTGTGTTAGTAGTATTGCAAACAAATAAAAAATGTTCACATAAAATTAATTATTTTTTTTAAGAAATAAAGTAAAATAATTAAGTATATATTTTTCTGTTCATACTCTCCTCTTGATTAGAAACAAACGCTATATTTCCGATGAATACATTTTTTTAAAACGAAAATGTTGAGATTCTGCTCGAACTTTCCAATATAACCGATCAATTGCTTATCAGAAAACAATAAAAATTTTAACACAAATTATCCTAGAGAGAAGATCTATAGATTATTTGTGAAATAACTAACAAAAATTCAAAATATATACCTTATTTTGGGCAGCCTCGTATATAGCATCAGCAAGGGTACAATAATTGTTTTCTTTAGTAAGAGCCAACCTGGTATCCTTCAAAGTTTTATCATAAAATTTTGTACCCAAAATTTCCAATTCTACCCACACCAAATTAACTCTAGAAAAAATTATCATAGTTTTTAAGTTAGATTTAAATAGATAATTTAATTTTATGCGCCTAAGGTGAGCGATTTCACCTTTGGAACAATAAGAAAATATAATTTACGTGAGGCAATTTATAGTAGCTATGGTAAAGATCCAATGACCATAATATTATAAGATAAACGGTGTAGATTGTATAATGGGAAACGTTCCCATCTTTTCAACTACTCATATACATAAAGTAAGATGACTTAAATGCTTCAACCTAATTGGATCTGCATATCTTGTTAAACGCACCGACAATAAATAACTAAATAACTCTGTTTTATGAATATTGTTATAATATGTGCTTAAGATGTTTGTACAATTAATTATAAAAAAAAAAAAGATGTTTGTACAAATAATATTTTTTTATTACTATCTCTAAACTTAAGTTTAACATAATTTTTTTGGAACAAAATTATCAACTATAAGTATAGCTTCATCATCAGAATCGGTCGGGTCACATTTTATTTTATTCTACTTAACTAACTGTGTATTTTTTGTTTGTCTTTTACCTCGATGTTCATCTTTTTTCCCAACTATATGGATCAGAACAAATTACAAAGTTAAATATTTTATATCGTTTTAGTAAACAAAATAAATATTGGTTTTGTTATGTATTTGGACAATAATAAATAATTACATTTATGTATATTTAGATAATAAAGTAATTGTATATATAGAGTATTAATAATAAAAATAATAATTATTTATCAAAAAAAAAAATAATAGTAATAAAAATAATAATAATAATAATAATCTGAAATTTATGTTTCTTGGAAAACGAGACTGAATAACATAAGTATTTTTAATTATTAAATACAAATGTATTATATGGTTAAAATATTTCCATTATCTGAATCTGCAAATAGTTTAATTATATGTTATATGATAATTTTTTCTAAATATAATTGTTTAAGTATAATATGTAAGAAAATCTGTAATACAGAAATAATCCTTATAGGTAAAGGTTTGTTGTGACATGTTCTGCAATCGTGGTGTATTCATATTTATAGGTCGTACACATTTAATTAATAAATAATAATAGAAAACAAGTTGAACAATAATTGAATTCACTAGAAAAATAAAAATTTATTTTGTTGGAAAATTAGGTCGAATAAAATTTATCGAAACACAGGTATAAACGAAGACAGTTAAATAAAAGCAAGATTAATTAATTCCGGACTAATATACGAGCCTTGGATTTTGTTTTATAATATGTGCCTAAAATGTTTGTACAAATAATAATATTTTTTTATTATGTTCTTCAGAATTATTTCTCGCTGCCTTTAAAAAACAGAAAAAAAAATTAATTTGTTGTTATTAAAAATAGGTAGTAATAATTTTGTTGTACACAAAATAATAATATATAATATTGAATTTAGTTCGAAGGCAATGGGAATTTAAAAAAAAAAAATTATGCACAGACAAGATGGAAAAGTACAAGTCGGAACCATACCATAAATGAAACTATTTAATGGTCTCGTAATTTTAGATTATCCGTTTAGGTTGACAGAAATACTATGTTTACTGAAATGTGTTAAACAATACCTAATTTTAAAATGTTCAAGGATCGCTTGAAAAGTACTAAAGTGAAACAAATAATTAACAGTACAGAATAAAGTGGGAAAAATAACATAAGAGGGACTATTCTGTAAAAAGTTAACGATAAGATGGACCAGAAGTATTGTTTACCCAATAATAAAATATAATGAATCTATATTGTTTAGCCATCCAATTTTAATTAGCTTAGGGTAAAATTGGTAGTATAAGTAAATAAACAACTAACATGTTGCATAAAAATAACAAAGAAGCTGTGACTTAGCTTGTTTGTCGAAAAGCATATTCGTATTCAAAGGAAAAGTTCAGCAGAATAACATATGGGAAAATTTTATTTTTTGTACCATATACCCCCTATGAAATGCATAATGTCCAATTTATCTCTAATGTAACAATTTACTCCATTCAGCCGGAGATTAGAACTCATTTGCCGAAATTTAGAATATGCATTCAAACTATTTTATTTAACATAGGGGAATAAACCTATGGTACCAAAAAATCAGTTTTCCCGATTCTTATTGAATACAATGCTAACGTATAGTTTTTTTCAAAATTAAATATTTTAATGATTTCAGTAACAATTAAATATTAGATACAATTTATAGAGCATAAATTACAAAGCAATTAAATATATTTATTTTGGTCCCTTTGCTATAGCATTAGGTCAAAGTCTAAGTGACCTATCATATTATAAATGATTCACATATTTTGTGTATTATAAACATATTAATAATTAATAATTAATATATACGACGTCATATGATATTATCCACTTATTAGTGAAATATATTAATCAGATTATGTATTACGTCCTCAACTTTTTTTTTATCATTCCCGCTACGTTTAGGATATTTTTGTCAATTCGGCTTCTATAAATAGCTGGTTAAATGAAAAAATTTGCACGCTTATTTCGGCTTCTATAAATAGCGGTTAATATTTTTTATATCTGCACGCCTCTTTTGTGAAGTAGCAATCCCCTGTAAAAGTACAGAAGAAAGGTCGATAAATTGAAAAATTTTGAGTATAAACGAATATGAAGAACGATTCGAACGGGTCGAACGGTTCCAAGGGCAGCTTCTTTGCTAAAGCAAAAAAAGATTGTATCCGAACCACTAGTCCGAATAGTCTTCCCAAGAAAAAAGCCAGGATAGAGGAGCCAGGTAATGCAAATACAATAGTTGCAGATAAAATTGGAAAGGAAGTGTCTTCGCAAGATAATATTGCGACCAAGTCTCCTACAAATCTTGTAATTTCTCTGGGTGAGAAGGATGTTTTGAATGCCATTAGCAATACAAGGACCACAGAAAGCTCTTATGCTATCATCGAACATCCCGTGGATGAAAATAATGCTCCCCCTGTAAAATCCCCAATTGAGCTGAATAACCCTTCGGTTCAGATTAATTCGGTTGATGTTGTTTCTCACAACGAGGAAATCCTAAGAAGTTCCGAAAATTGGGCGGATTTATATGCTATTTCAAGTCGGACTTTTGAAACCGAGCAGAATTCGCAAACAAATAAACTTATTGAATCTGATGTGAGTAATAACCAAAAAAATAAAAGTATCGTGGCAGATATTGAGGTAAAAAGGGATTTTCCAAATGTTCTTGATGATCCTTCGATAATTGATGAACGTTCTCTTAGTGTTCAAATTGAGGAGATTAAGGAAATTAAAACTGAGCGTTCTGGGGGAGTCTCGTACAGTGCAATGATCCCTTCTTCTACTGAGCTAGATGGAGTGTCGTGGAATTTAGGCTTTGGCACTATTTTGCCTCGCGAAATGGAAAAGTTGGAAGACCGTTCTCCTTTGTTCCTTGTTCAATCAAGTTTTAAGCAAATAGAACTGGTATTTTTAAAATTATTGTTTTTAAGTATCCTGTTATACATATCTTCATTTTTGCCTAAAATGTTCTAATTTATTTATCTTAGGTAAAGCATAAAATTGCGCAGCTTGGGAGGCTAGTCGAAGATGTTTCATTTTCTCGGTCTATTGCAGATACTAAACTGGCTAATATGAATAATTCTCATCGAGCAAAGATAACCGAAGTGGAATTACTCCGAGCGGAAAATGAGAAGCTATTGAAGTTGAACGCTGATATATCTTCCGAGAAGCAGAAAGAGAACAACGATTTAAAAGAGCAGATCGAGCAAGCAAAGAGATCTGAATTTAGTAAGGGATTTCAACAAGGATATAAGCAAAGAACAAAGGAAATGGTTACTTATCTTGGTCAAGCTATTTCTCCTGATAATAATCTTGAACTGTGATTGTTGTATTTCTTAAATTTTCTGTTTAACAATTTAACAATTTGTTTTTTAATTTGATTTGGCATGTATTAGTTAGTTCCATTTAATACCGTGATCTAGTAGTATTATTTTATTTGAACTTTTCAGTATTCTCGACTTATCTACTTTATTTGATATTGCTAGTCGTACATAAGTTTGTAGTATATTAATTCCGGGAGTATCTGTTAAAGCTTTAGGTAAAATTTTAAAAAATTAGTAGAACGTCTTGTTATTTTATTATAACATATAGTATAACTGTTTTAACATACTGAACTACTGCAGAGTGACAATAAATGAAAGGATATTATTAATATATTAACTAAACTGCAAACATGTTCGATATATAAATAAAGTTAGTAACAGTAGTAAATTTATTCGATTAATTGCTATGCTGATACAGAAGATATCATGCTCTCTGCTTCTTGCCATATACTATGAAGAAGAGTATATGTTTTATCATCATTCAACTTTGATCGAACTACTTCAGCTATTTCACCATCGTTTATAATCATATATAAGCATGTTCTTATCTTACTCGAAAATTTAGTGTTGTCACATACTGAACTTAAAAACTTTGGCTCTGAATATCTACAAATTCAATTAATATTGTTAACGATTAATCATTTTTTATTTTTAAATATTTACTTTAAAAGATAAATTTACCTAGTTCTGCCAAGACCGTAATTTGAAGACTCTGGTACATCGGCACTGGTTTGTAGCATATTCTCCGCAGCAATACTATTTATGGAATTATTTAGATTATTAAGTAAAATAGTATGATAATATATATCTATATAAATGTATTTAGAATGCTTACTTGATAATTAGTTGTGTATTATGCTCGTGTAGTCTCTTGATGAAAGCCATTGATAGATTGAATTTTTGAAACATGCATAAATTTTGTTCAAGTAGGTTGAGGCGTATCCAGATTTCTAGACCGTTAAATTGAGAAATAATGTTTTTTATGAAATGGAGAAATTCGGTTTTCAGGAGTTCCATATAAACACATGAATGGCATTCCCGCTGAAGTTGTTGATGCGGCTCAACACAGCATCCTTGAACTATGCATGCTTCATATGTAATTCCTTGGCCTCCAATTATGCTCATTTTCTATATTTAAAAAAATATTTATTCAAGTAGTTTAGTTAGATATATATTTGCAGTAATTATCTTACTAAAACAATATTAGGTATTAAGAATTTGTACTAAAGTAAATAAATTATTTCGTAAATAATATAAATTTTTTTTGAACATAAACAATTTGGTAACGCAAAAATCTTACAAAATAAAAGTCTTATTGCGAGCCCACACGTTGCAGTCGGAACATATATAAAAAGAAAATCCATATTAAAGAGAGAGCAAATAATTTAGTAGAATAGAGAGAAAAAAAAAAGGGGTTGTGATTAAACTTTGTTAAAATAAAAAGAAAATAAAATAAAATTAGCCTAGAATATTTTTTGACCGCTTGGCATGTTTTTTTACAAGAAAATTAAATTACAAATTAAACAACTCAGCATTAAACGAAAACATTGAAAGCGACAGTAATAAATTAAAACAGGAAACAATGAATTATAATATCAAATGGAAATGAGGAATAAATGCTATTAAAGAAAGAATTTGATAGAATAGAAATCCAAATCATTTCAGATAACTTATCTCGTGAACATATAAGTGCAAAAAATTAAAGCAAAATATTAACCAAAGTTCAACAACATACCGACTAATGAAAGATCAGGAAGAAACCTTGATAGCGAAAAACAGAGCATAAGAAAAAATATTTTTTCACGAGTGATAAGAATAAAATATATATATAGAGTATATATGTAATGATAAGAGAGAATATAGATTAGACACAGCAATATGTAAGACGCAACCGACAATATAAGAAATATCTAAAAACTAAAAATATAATTAATAAAATAATTTAATTAGGCTGAAAAGCATTATTCATTTTGCTGAAGTTAAATATTTTAAATAATTATAACAATAATAATAATCATAATAATAATAACAATAATAATATTAATAATTCTATTGATATTGATATTAATCTGCAGTTATGTGTCAGTATAGCATTTACGTTAAATTAATTTTTTGATGAAGTGAAATAATTGAAATCATTTTCCACACAATTTTTTTTTTATTGTTTATGTATTCAGAAAAAATTAAACAATTTATTTATGTAAATTATGTTTATTCAGATAATAAAATAATTGTATATATATATATATATATATATATATAGTAATAATAAAAAAAATTAATAATAATCTACAATAGATTGGTGATTCAACGCATTAGGATCGATAACACTAGAGTGTATATCTGAATATTATAACATATTTACCAAAAGAGTCGTACTTAATTTATATATATGTAGATGAACAGAAAAATATACGATGGTATATAGGACGGAATATTATTTTATCGATGCGATTAAATTTTTTTTTGTTATATATGTTATAATGAAAAGTTATATTTGAAGTTAAATGATTAGTTTTTACTAAATACTATTGTTTTAGTAATAAAGATATCAAAAACTATATTAGCTAAATATTTTCTCTTGGTAGACGCTAAGTTTTTTATATGTCGATGAAATAAAACATTCTAATTAAATTTAGTAAATTATATTTATTTAGTAAATATATTATTATTTTCTTTGAAATTGGCGGTGGTTAGTTTTTTAGTAATGGTGGACGAGCACTGAATTCGTAAAGTATATTTATTTTTTCCATTTTTATTGATTTTTTTAGATCGGTAAAATAGTGGAGCTATGGCAGCATAGTTATGATATAATTTATATAACTTTGTTAGTATGATATAATTAATCAAAACAAGGCTATTATAAGAAGAAAGTTCGCACAAAATATCCTGTAAGATATTTGTCTTCAGATGACTATAAGTACAAGAAATACAATAAGTTTCATAGATCGGATATTTTTTTTCATGCTGGTTAATTCATTCATAATGCTTTATTGAGTAGAGTATTTTGATAATTAACGTTTTAATTTCATAATATTTTTATGCTTATATGTACGGTTCCAGTATTTTAATACATTAATAGTGAACGAACATTTTTTTTTATTAACGTAATTGAATGGCTACGCTAAATAATTTGATTTGTAAATGACAAGCTATTCATTTATAAAATCGCAATATTTCGGTCAATATAGTAAATTTATAGAGAGGAAGATATATTACGTTAATCTTATTAAGCATGCAACTAATCATTCGATAATTTTATAATTAAGCAAATTCACTCTGCATGTATTAATCCTTAACCCAGCCAACATAACCTAAAGTTTATACAACATCGACATATGGTTCAGCAATCATTTAAAGAAAAATATGCAACAATATTTTTTTAATAATAATAATAGTATATAATTTAAACAGTCAAGTAATTGTATAAATAATATATTTTCAATCTTTACAGTAGATAATTTACGTAAACTGATTTGTAGTATATATATCAATGCAAATCATTTAATAAATAATTTTTTTTAAAAGCATATAAAAATATTATTAATGCTCCCATAAATTACACGCATATGTGGTGCTTTTGGTTTTTTTTATTTAACATTATATTTTTTGCATAACAAAGTATGGTATATAGCATATCTATATAGAAGTAAGCACGGTCTAGAGATATATTATAGTTTCTTTATATATCTAGCACATTGTTAGAGAAACATAGCAAAACAACATTTAATATAAATATATTGTATAAAAAAAAAAAGTAAACAAAACTTTTATTTGCACGAAGCATTTTGACAACGTTTTTCATATAAATAATTTAATATCCGCAGACATTCTTTATTAATTAAATAATATAGGTATACTATTACTCTTTAAGTCCAATTCTATCATTCAAGTAGGCAGCAGAAAAAGTACTCGTCTCATATTTCTTGATCGTCGGAAACATACATTTTTATAGTAATAATTCCAATATCTTTATCGTTTGACGAGAGATCTTCGTATATATTTCTGAAGAACAGCTCGTAAACATTTAATGCGTGCAGACATTTACTGGTACTCTTTGTCTTTAGTGCTTTTAAAATAGTGTTTCGCACTTACCAGCATACTCGTCTCATTTATTTTTTATTATGGAAAACTTACTTTTCGACGCCAATAATTTTAATATCTTCGTTGTTTGAAAAGATATGTTCATATATAAATCTGATGAACTACTAACCCAGATAGTAATTTTTTGTTCTACCTAAATTACAATTAAAATGTTCTTCTAAAAATTTAGTCATTAAACAAAATGTTTTAATTTGTACAAACTAAAAAGCAATAAAACACATGACAATCGTAGAAATTTTTTATACTAAAAAACAATAAAACACCAGTGATATAATTATTTTATACTTCACATATTAACCAAGCTTTTTTTATATACATTTAGTTATAGAATACATTACAGGGAAATATACCAATATAGTTAACTCTGTTTTTTAAATTAAGTTGTATTTCGAAATATATAATATATATAGTCAGATAATTTTTAAAACGTACTTATATTAACCAACGATTTTTATATTCCACAAATATTTGATTACATGTTAAAACATTTATATAATATATAAAATATATATATATATAAATATTACACACTGCTGTAGACGTAAAATCATTATTCGTATTTGCGTGTATCGAAAAACGAAATAAAATATAGTAACAGAAACAGATGTCTTGTCATTCAATTGACTTAATTCGATTATTTAGAAATTGTTTAACCTTTCTTATTGTGAGTGGTTAAACATCCTTATTTTACTTCTACGAGAAGCGGTTATTTTATAGATATTCGAAAAAATATTTGTCAAAAAATTTATTGCAGCCGAACATGGATTCGATCTCAGATTATGACTCCACAAAACAAAATTTAAGCAATGTAAACAGCAACATAAGCACCAATATAACTTCCAGCGAAGAAGAATCATATTGGAGTACGATGAACTTGTACTCTGTTTACCGCAACCAGGTAGAGATAGAAAACATTTCTTATTTAATGGAGTCTCCAAATGACCTAACCTCAAATATTGCGCCATGTATTCAACTGAGGAATATTTTTTCAAATGCTCCTGATAATCCTTCGCTAATAGATGAACGTCCTCTTAGTGTTCAAATTGAAGATATTAAGAGATCGGAAAATCTACGTTCGGGGGGAGTATCCAACAGTGCATTGATACCCGCTTCCACCGAGGTAGATGGGGTATCATGGAAGTTAGGGCTGGGTACTATTTTGCCCGGTGAAATAGACAAGTTGAAAAACAAAGGTCCTTTGGAGCTTGTCCAATCGACCTTTAAACATATTGAACTGGTATATGCTAAATCCTTATTTATTTTATTATTTTCTTTTACTTATATTAAAGTCTTAACTGTTGGATTTTATATTTATTAGACAAAGCATCGAATTGCTCGGCTTGGGCTATTGAATGAACATATGTTTGAAGAGCTAGAAAAACTTAAAGCAGAAAATGAGAACCTGCTGAAGGAAAAAGCATATATGGAAATCGAAAACAGTAATATATTGAAGGAAAAAGATCGTCTTTGTACTATAAACCAGAAATTAAAAGATACCCTCAATGTGCAGATCGAGAAAGAAAAGCAAAAAAGTTATGAAGAAGGATTTTCTCGTGGATATAAAACAAGGACGACGGAAATGCTTGATTACCTCGATAAACCTACATATTTTCGTAATGATTATGAACAATGATATTTGTAATTTTTTTTTTCTTAAATACTTGCATATATGAATTATACAATTAGATTTTGCTATTAGTAAACATTTTTTTTGCATAATTTTTAGCACTCTTACTGTTAATTTTCTTCGTAACTCGTAACTCTTGTTGATTTTCATCCTGCATTTTTTTTTCTCGGTTATTTTTTAGTAAAAACTGTTTTTTCCAATTTTCAACTTCAACTTAATACGATAATCTTAATAATATAAATATACAGAAATATATTAAGAATTCAATATGTCGTATAAATTATATTTGTAGATTGAAAAGTATTGGAAGAGAAAAATATGGGGCGAGAATCACCAACATTTTATAAGCAAGGAGAGCAAAATCCTAGCGTACTAAATCTGTAGGGAACCAAATATTTTATTGCTAAGTTAGAAAGTCAAATAAAATAAAATAAACACACTACTCTTCTGATGAATTTTATCAGTAAAACATATTCTATGGTGCAAATTATTTAATAAATTATATTTTAAATATAAATTTCGGTATAAATATGAGCAGTTGGAAAATTTGAGTTTGCTTAATCTTTTTTGTACGCTTTGTCGATAAGACGATGTTTATTCTTGTCCGAATCCTTAAAATAATCGACTAAGAAAAAAAGATAAAACAAAAATAATAATAACACATCTAATAATATATGCAAATTAATAAGTAAACAAGCTGATGAGAAAAAAATATATATATGGTTTAACTGTCACTCAGAATCGTTGTCAGCATAATTGGTTATACAAATTATTCAGTCTGGTCAATTTTCGTTTTGTGTTATAGATAGACTCAACTTCTTTATTAATATAAGTATAATAATAAAAAAAATTTAAACAAATATTAAAGCTAAGGTATCAACCTATAAAAAACAATTGATTTTACATCTAAAACAATATCACTTAATTCGACATTACATATATATAGATATCGTCTTATATAACCAATTAAGAATAATAAAAAAAAAGTTAAAAGTATTATTTAAGTTTCATTATCATTTAAACTTGCCTGTATTGTTAAGAAGAAACACCTAAATAACATGAATTTTACTCTTCATTTTCTCATAATATCAAATTATTTATTTGAACAGACGAATAATGATTTACATAACATCATCATTATATAGCCTGCGTGTCTAGTTAGATATACCCAAAAAAATAAACTGCACATCCTATATTAACTTAATACAGACGAATAATGATTTGACGTTTCCCGAAAAAGTCATGATGAATACTGATTTGACCAGGATGAGGCGATTTATTTCAAAGGTTAACATATTTTAAATAAATATAGAAGCATATCCTATATTAACTTAATCGAAAATTTATATTTTTCCAACAATAAATCATAATTTATTTAAGTATATATTGAAATAATAATATAGTTTATAATTTGAATAGAATATTTCTATTATCGAAGCAAATTTTTTTATAAAAAAATAACTTCTTAAATATATGTTTAGTATAGGTTAACTTATATAACATTGAGGCAAAAAACAAAAAAAAAAAAAAGAGTTAATTAAGTAGAATGTAATGGTAGCAATAAGACTGGTCGATAACTAAAGCTGAATATAATTTATGAAAACGATGGTATAAACGATAACAACGAAATAAAAGCAAGAGCAATTAATTCCGGGAAAAAACGTTTAAAAAAAAAATTCTTCAGCCAAACGACACCATCTCATGATTGTACTGATTAAATCGATTTTACACAAATCGAAATTAAATTATGTAGTACTGTTTGTTGACCGCTTCGGATCGGGAAATCGCAAACATTTACAAGAGACAAACAAACATTCGGTATATGTTGCCTACATAAAATATCGAGTAACTTGGAATCACAAGATACCTTAACAAAATAGAATACTACAAATTATACACCTATTCCTGCAGAATTAATTACAGTACATGAACATGGATGCGAAGACGTATAAATATAAATAAATATCTTAAAACATATTTGGTAATTTTTTATAACACTTACAAGTACCAAGATATATAAAATAATTAATTATACACCTATTCTTGCAGAATGAATTATAGTACACAATGATGGATGTGAAGAAGCGATCAGTTTTCGTTCGAGTTCTGAGTTTTGACCAGCTTTCCACTTCTGGAAGACTATCTGAAAAAACCACAACGACAACCCTCCTCAAAGAAATACAATATACAGGTCGTCATTTGTTGGTATTCTAGATGTGATCCCATTTTGAAGGGATCGGATTACTTATCATTTGTTGGTGTTCCAGACGAATAGCAAAATATACAATATCGTACTGCTTGTAAAATAGTACGGATACGGATTTCAAACAATTGTTTAGGAGATAGCGGGGTGTATAATAAGTTAGAAACAACCATATTCATAAATTTCTGTGAAGTAATAATTCATTCTGCTCAAGTAAGATAACTAATTTATAGCCAAATTTTTTTAATCCAACGGTTGAATTATCATATATAAACGGCCAAGATCACACCATTAATTTAAATATTTGTTTCGTTTCCGAAATATATCTGATCCTCCAGCGACCGAATATTTTTTTTTTTGTTTTTTGTAAAATATATCAGGTCGATGCAAATGTAGAACAAATACATCGGTTCTAAACTATGCTACTACATCACATGAAAGCAAAACCTTATGTTAGATAATAGAAAATATATTTTAACATACAAAAATTATATTGAGGAAAGGGTATTTTTCGAGCTTTTATTATCCACAACATCTCCGATAAATAAAATTATTGAATAATGAGAAGGTGAAGATATAATTAATCCAATTGCATTATAATATTATGATTAATTAACAAAACAATTTAATAAAAAATAACTTCTTAACTATATATTATGTAAATATTATAAGACAATATCACACTTTGTTATATAATCATTAGATTATATTAATTAAAGGATTAATTTTTTTTTGTTACAATTAAATGAACGTTTCATGAAAGTCCAGATGTGCTAATGTATTAAACTAAGGACAATTATGTGTTATCTCGATCATATTAATAAAACATATGAACATAATTAATGGTCGGTCTTCACTTGTAAAAAAAAAAATTGTAGAATCAAATTAGATTATATACAAAATCCTTCGGAAGCAAAACGAATATTGTAATTTTTGTTAACGTCAGTGCGTTACTGAAGACTGAACAAATATAGTAATTTTTGATGTTTTAATTGACAAGATTAATTAGATAAGCCTAAATTGTTAAACAGATTTGTGGGAAAACAAGGTACTTAATTTTTTTTTTTTTTTGCAGAATGGTCGTGGTGCTTGGTAGCATGTCGTACTATTTTCATATATTTTGATTTACATAATTAACTTTCAAAAAAAAATAAAAATTAACTGACAAAATTACATAAGACTTCCTAAATAAATAAACCACTTAATAATTATAGTTAGATCCAGATGAAGAAACGGAAGAAGAACCGGATGAAGAACTGGATGAAGATTGTTTACGCCGATAATAATTACGAGATGACTTATACAGCTTACGAGTGTCGGACCGTAATATAGCAAATCCATTCGACGAGCCTTCATTGAATTTTCTAATTGCCTTCTTCATTAGCATTTCTTCCAAGCAAGTTTTTGGCATTGGCACTCCTATAGGCAGATGTGTTTTCTGGGATTGCGAGTAAATTTTTATTTCTCTTAAGCCAGCTGACTGAAAAATATCAAACAGGAGCACGATATCTTCATCACCATTGATACAGCACAGTCCTTCACGAAATTTGTATTTGGTAAGCGATACCAAATACCGGCTGGTGCCGGAAGTTTCAACTTTGAATGTGCATCAACGAGGTGGTAGTAGTTGAAAGTGTCTCTATCAATGTCAAGCACCCTACATTTGCTAAAATTTTCATATTCAATGCCTCGTTTGCCATCTACAAAGACTCCTCCCGCACTAATCAACAACGTGTACATATTTTTTTCCATAGGAAGTAGGGCAAAAAATAAGTTATTTATAATAAAAACAAAATAAAAGAATCAAAGATAGCGATACGACGGATAGGATAACTTATGCAGAGTACATTTTCCAAATCATTCAATTATAGTGATAAAGAAAGAAAAGGTGTATGTTCCTGTCGTTTTCTGAATAAGTGATCTATATTTATTTATTATTACAAAATTATTTTTGGAATTTGCGTTGGCCCCCATTTTAGTGATTGTGGATTTGTATTAAGTCATACTTGTTAATTTGTATCAGACCTCGAGACAAGAACAATCTACTCTCTTCGTTTTCCAAAGCAGCTTCTTTAATTATATAAATAATAGAAAGATAAAAACTTCAAATTTAATCATAATCAAAATTATATATGTAAACAAGATAAATAAATGTGTATGACACACCCAAAAACAAAATATTAACTTGCTTTATGACGGTTGATCTGCTTTCTTTATTGGAACAAATAATGAAAGTTGATTTGACAAACGAGGACACGATTTTTTTTTTTATATAAAACAAATTACAGCTTCTCGTATTATTGATAGAGTTCAATTATATAAAAGGTTTATTATTATCAAGCATTGCTTATTAAATAAAACATAGTAAAAATAGATAAGCAAATACTATTTTGATTGTGATTGTTTATCTCCTTCTTATCTAAATATTTTATTTTATCAGATTTTACACAAATTTTTTTGTTTATATTTTAATCTAAATATTAAACTGTTAATATCATTCTTCAATAATAGAATATTAATTTAAATATATGCATCTTGTAAATCTGTAAACATATCAGCAAAGTTCAGATCAGGATTTTTAATTGTTATAAATTAACTAACAATTTAATAGTTTTGTAATATTTAAAATTTTAGCTTAAAAAAAATAATGAATAACATTCAATAAAAAAACATTTAAACTAACTTTTTTATTTGTATTTGCTGAGTACATTTATGGACAGATTGGAATACCTAGGTATGTCAAACGAGTATATATCATGTTGTATGGACACTTAATGTTTTATGTCGTCAGACGAGTTTGAAATTACATTTTCCATACTAATTGATGTTGGCCGTGATACGATTAAATATTAGTTGAATTATTTATAAGCTTTATTGCTATCAGAACTTCCGTGTCTTGTCAAACACCCTCCAAAAAAAATATATATTTATATAAATTATGACAGACGATTCTTGTCTCCACAAATATAATGATGATACGACTGTTCGTCTGTCATTTCCCCAAATATTTTAACAAATTTTACACGTCTCTTTACAAATTTTATTCAAAATATTGAAATGACAATATTATTATTTAATAATAAAATATTGATTTAATATATGCATATTCAAAATATCCCAACATATTATCAAATTTATATAAAGAAATTTTATATTTTTTTTGTCTATTTCAAATTAATTGACAATTTTACCAACATTTATTCTAAAAGAAATAATGCTTAACATTAAAAAAAAAAGGTACAAATTTGTTTATTTACGAAGTTAATTTATGGACAGTTTGCAATACTTATGCGTGTCAGACGAGTAAACTTAATGTCCTTAATTAATTTTAAAAATTAAAGAAGACGGAATACGTAGCATTTTTTTTTTACTATTTAACCGAGCGTTTCAATCTAGTAAACAATAACCTTTATTACTATCAGAACTTGCGTGTCTTGTTAAACACCCCCCAAAAAATAAATATTTATGTATATTATAACAGACGATTCTTGTCTCCAGTCTCCACAAATATAATGATGATACGACTGTACGTCTATCATTTCCCCAAATATTTTAACAAATTTTACACCTCTTTACAAATTTTATTCAAAATATTGATTGAAATGACAATATTATTATTTAATAATAAAATTTTGATTTAATATATGCATATTGAAAATATCCAACATATTATCAAATTTATATAAAGAAATTTTTTTTTTGTATTTCAAATTAATTGACAATTTCACAAACATTTATTCTGTAAAAAATAATGCTTAACATTAAAAAAAATAAGTAACTAATTAATTTATTTACGAAGTTAATTTATTGACAGTTTGCAATAATTAAGCGTGTCAGACCAGTATACTTAATGTTCTTAATTAATTTTAATAATTAAAGAAAATAAGACGGAATACGTAGTATTTTTTTTTAACTATTTAACCGAGCTTTTCCACTCTTTTTAAGTCCTGCGTTTCACTATTTCGAACTTGCACAACTTCAAATGAATTCTAATAAAGTAGTCTCCGAACAAGAAAAGGACGATGCTTACTGGTAAAATATAAAAATATATAAATATCTATTTCCGTTTAGATAATTTAACAATTTTTTTTTTTAATTCAGGGAAGCTTTTGCCGAAGAGATGGAGAAATGGGTTAGAGAAATTATCGATGAAGAACGGAGAGTAGCTGAACGACGACCAACTGACCAACATCTTTCAGACGATGACCAGAAAAATGAAGAAATCAAAATAGGAAAACAACAAAAACAAACAGGAGAGCATATTATTCGAGAAGTGGATGAGAAAGATGATAGTGACGATGATGAGGAAGACAAAATGGACGAGATAGACGATAGTGACGATGAAGATGAAGGAAAAAAAAATTTTAAGATGGAGGAAGATTCCGATGAATCCGGTAACGAATCTTGGATGGATTATGTTGAAAATTTTATTTTAAAATAATATTTTAGTTTGTATTTTTAGAAATGTTTATTAAGTTATTGTTTATTAAGTTATTTTATGTTTTAAGTAAATATATAATTAAATATTTATAAAATTAAGCACTTAATTTTTTTTTAAGAAGGAGGAAGATTCCGATGAATCCGGTAACGAATCTTCGATTAAATTATTTTATGTTTCAAGTTAATATATAATTCAATATTTATAAAATTAAGCACTTTATTATTTTTTTGCATTGATTAGTTTAATACTCCTATTTATATAACAACATATTACTAAAATTATAAAAAACAAAAATAAATTTTACTAACAAAAGCCATGGTAGAAAAATAAATTTTATTTAGAATATTCAACGTACTGTTGTTAAATATATCTTATGTAAATGTTATATTAAAAAAAAAAAAATTAGCAGCCCTTATTAAATGCTAAAACCTTTCACTTTTTAAAACTATTGGATGTGTCCATTAATTTTAAAAGAATGTAACTTATCATATACTACGAAAAGAAAATACTTAAACAAAATATATATGGCAGTTATTGAATATTTGGTAATACAATTCAAATTTGTTGGTATTCTAGATGTGATTTTATTTTGGAGAGATCGGATTACTTATCATTTGTTGTTATTCCAGACAAATAGCAAAATCTACAATATCGTACTGCTTATAAAATAGTACGGATACGGATTTCAAACAGTTGTCTAGGAGATAGGGTTAGAGAAATTTTCGATGAAGAACGGAAAGTAGCTGAACGACAACCAACTGACCAACATCTTTCAGACGATAACCAGAAAAATGAACAAATAAAAATAGGAAAACAACAGAAACATACAAGAGAACATATTGTTAGAGAAGTGGATGAGAAAGACAATAGTGACGATGATGAGGAAGAAAAAATGGATGAGAAAGACGATAGTGACGATGATGAGGAAGAAAAAATATTTTTTTAAAATGGAGGAAGATTCCGATGAATCCGGTAACGAATCTTAGACGGATTATGTTGAAAATTTTATTTAAAAAAAAAACAAAAATAAATTTTACTAACAAAAGCAATGGTAGAAAAATATATTTTATTTAGAATATTCAACATACTGTTGTTAAATTTATGTCATGTAAATGTTATATAAAAAAATATAACTTCCTATATTTATTAACAACAAATTAATAAAATAAAAACGAAAAATAAAAAAAAAAATTTAAGGCAGCAAGAAATAATTCTGAAGAGGATAGTAATAAAAAAATATTATTTGTACAAACATCTTAAGGATATATTATCAAACAAAATCTAAGAATCATATAAAAAAAAAAAATTATTTATTCAAAAGATATACATGTACAATAGTTCAACAAGATAAAAACATTAGTCCATCGATTATTGTACATTTAATTTTAGTCAAAAGATGTACATATACAATGCAGAATTGATTTTGATACAATGGCATTGCATCAGGAATACCATTTAATGACCGCCTCAACAAGTTTATTTTCTTTCCTTTCTTTCTCCTTTCTATGCTCTCGTAATAGATATTGATCCTGTGACATAATGGAATTAATAAACAACCAAACCATCTGCAATAAGAAGGGATTTTTTAATTATTAAACTGCAAACAAATAAAAACTAAAAATAAATTAGCTTAGATTTACAAATCAATGGATCAAACGATATCGTTTAATTATTAAACTTAAAAACAAAAAAAAATATTACCTTTAATAAATTATAATAAATTGTTGGTACTGGCACTCCTTGTCCAGATGGTTTAGATCGGTTACCTTCTCCATAAGGTCACGGGATCAAGTGCTAGTACGAAAGCAGAGGACGGAAAAAGGGGGAAAAAAATCTTATAGAGGTTATCATTAAGAGGTATCCCAGATGCGATCCAATCTTTGAAGGATTAGATAATACATCATTTGTTGATATTCTAAACGTATAACAAAAAACACGATGTCTAATTGGTCGCAAAGAACACTTCATTGAACTACGAACAATTATGAACAATTACAAACTCAATAAAATTGTGTACAAGAAAATTAGAAAATTTATTTTTATAAAATTTGCAAAGTAATAGACAATTTATTTTGACGCTGGTAACACGAGCAATTTATAGTAAAACAAATTTTGATCGAAGGGTTGAATTTATTACAGATGAACAACCAAGATGATCGTATGATGAAAACAAAAATTCCACTTCCCAAAAATTAAGCAACGTTCGGCAATAATTTAAACCTTTGGATAAAAATATGTTTTACAACTTGACACCCTTGGATCCCAAAAATATATATTATACAATTTAATTATATTATCATCATCGGTAGACAAAAAATATAGTATTATAAACAAAGTATTTGTTAAAATAAATATTATGAATAATGAATTCTTACATTAGAAAACTGCTAAAGACTATTATTTTGAACGTATATACACAACGATCTATAAAATTATTGATTTGACATCTATCACAAATCTCACGTCAATAAGCAAAAGTACAACTCAATATAATAAATTATATATTAACTTTTTTAGAATTTAAGGAATTTGAGAATGGACAACATAATTTACTTTCGATTTTTGTTAAATCGATTTAATCGAAAAACGCCGCCGTTTCTTTATTTACCCGGATTATTTGCTCTTCGTTGAATTTCTTTTCTCTTTTTATTTAATGCTTTCTTGGCCGTCCGTTTGCAACCTGTGGCCCCGCCAGGGGAATTGTGGTCGTGCGAGTCTGGTTTTGCAATTTAATTTTAATTGGCATAATCACGAAACGGCGCCGTCTCGTTATTAGTTTTTTATTTATCTGTTCATACTTTATTCTCGAGTAAAAACAACAACTATACAACTCTATATAAATTATATATTTATAGATTCTATTAATGATCATTTAAAAAAGATTTGTTATGGGTGAAATTGGAAAATTTGGTAAAACTAATTACTTATGTTTATTCGATTAAATATTTTATTTTTCCAAATACACGACCAACAAAATTCGAAATATATTGTAGCAATTTTTCGACAAAAAGATTAAACAGAAGAAACTTACTTACTTTTTTAACTACCCATAAGTTTTAAAAAATAATTAAATTTGAGCTTTTGAATCAAATTAAATGTAACTAAATTTTGTTAATTTATTCTTTTAAATCTGCAATAATTTTTATACTCAGATAATTACGTTTTATATACGTTTCCATTGATAAACATTGTTTAATTCCGATTAATATTTTCCACTCTGACCAACTAATGCAATGGTAAATAAATAATTATCGACCAATACAATCATATGGTTATCGACCTTACATTTAATCCTTCACAACGCAGTGTTAATTGGCTAATTGAATATTTACATATTTATGAGCGTCATATCGTCCTTGTCCAAATTATTTAAATAATAATAATAAAAATAATAAATAATAGTATATAAGTCGTTTTTTTTTATTTAAAATCTTTAGATATTTTATTATTTTTCATTAGCGGTTGCATCTTACATGTTAATATTTTTTTATAAGTTCACCCCATTATTTTCGTTACTATAAGTCATCCTTCGACTAACTTTATGAACGGCTCCAGATCATATCTTTAAACTAAATATTTAAATATTTCTAAACATCACATAATCCACGCTGATCAGCCTAATCAGAAGGTATTTTATTATAAACAGCGTCTTAACATATTGCCATGCTTTATCTTTATTAAATCTTCAATATATAGGTAAATTCCATCTATGTTAATCGTACGACCCTTCAAGAAATTACATATAACATTAAATACACTATATTCTCACAATAAATCATCAATATATATGCGCCTCACTGATATTAATCTTAAACTCAAGCAGACAACTTTGCAATTGAGTAATACCCAATATAGAAATTTTTGTAAGATAATTGTCTAGGTCGATTTGATATATTCTAGTAAGATGACATTCAAATTTAGAAACATTACTTTTAATCGAACTTCAGTTAAGTAGAAATGAAGTTCGCAAATCTCACTTTACTATTGTAGAACCATTCCTTCTAATCAAAATATTAGTACACTAAGTTACATTATACACACTCATTTTTAAATTCGACATTATTATTTGTCGAACCAGATTCATTTACTTCATCAATAATAACTGCTGACTGTTCAAGGTTGTCTTGGGAAATAGTATATTCTTCGTCCACCTCATGTTTATCTTGTTTTTCTTCTTTTACCGTTTCAATACGGCTTAAATTACCAACAGCATACACATTTCTTTCCATGCCACCAATAGTACGCTTTCTGTTGGTCCCAAGTGGTCAGATGAGGTCTAGAGGGGGGGGGGGTGAATAGACCTCTGAAAATTTTTGAACTTAAAAACTTTTCAGTCTTCTGTCAGCAGACTAAGCTGATAAAGAACAGTAAGCAGACTAATCTGTTCGTAAACAAATCTTGAACAGCAGACTGACCACTCTTCTTACAAATACTTAGCTGTTTTTCAGCAAAACAGTTTTCCAAAGAGTATACTTGCAGCGGATTATTTGAAAGTGTTTTTCACAAGTAAACTAAGTTCTAGAAAGATTTTATCCCCAGTTTAAAACTCCTTATAAAATCTTTTGATTGATTCACAATGTTTAAAATGCAATCTTTAAAATATGCAAGAAAACTTTAAATGCAAGATAACACAAAGAATTTTTATAGTGGTTATATGGATAGAAATCCTTTAGTCCACTCTTCCAGATCACTTAGATTCTGTGTTATACTATAATCACTTAGATTACAATATTTCTCCACTTACACCTAGACAACTAATGAAAAGGCTGTAAGCTCACAATAGGAATTCACAAAGAAAACCTATCCTCTAAAGTAGAATCACTCACAAAGACGGATCCTAACTTCGCACAACACTTAGCTATTACAAAATCACTCAGATAATGTTTTTCTGTTTTCTTCAACTGGGTTTCTGTCAACAGATGACTTCCACCAGACGAGTGAGCTGTTCGAGCTTTTGAGACTTAGAAAAATTCTGCTTCAAAATCGAAATCTCTGATTGTTGTTGTGTGTCTCTCTCTTCGAACTTTGCTCTATTTATACATGGAGATGAAAATATGGTCGTTGAAGGTAAATCACATCTTCAAATCCATCCTTCAGCTCTTTTTGAAACGGCTCCCTGCAGCAAACCGTACAGTGTACAGTACTTTTCTGTCCATCGCATTAAATGCTGCATTAAATGCACTCTGCTGATACGAGGATATCTTCAATCATTTGCCATTACTACCATTCTCTTTCAGCATTTATTACACCGGGTGCATTTATTACCGTTGAACTGATCTCATGATCTCTTCCACTCTGCTGATCGAAGCAACCCATCTGATAGGCACTCTGCTGATCAAATACTGAACTAATCTGATTTGACTCGGCTGATGACCTACCCTTCTGTTTGCTGTTTCAGCAAGAGATCACTAGTCTTCTGGTCTTTGAACTCTTCTGTTATCTTCTTTACTTGTTCAAAGATCCTTCTAAGGGAACTAAGCTTTCCATACTTAGCTGATTATGATGTTTTGGAAATCATCAAAACCTTCCCTTAAATTCTGACTTCTTTCATCTTTAACTTCATCTTCTTCCAACAATTTCCCCCTTTTTGATGATGACAAAACTTCAGCTAAGTACCTGTACCTAAACTAAAGTTTTGATCCTCAAAAATTTCTGAGATAGAAATAGTCTGTTGGATTAAAACTTGCAATTTTATAGATATTGAACTGATTACATATTACAAGTTTGTTCAGATGAGTTGTGAAGAAAATTACAAGGAGATTCATAAGTAAATTAAACATGACTATTCTCCTAGTTTGTCTTCTTTATCTTCTTCAGCAGCTTTGGAAGTTTCAGCTTCCAATTTCTGCTTCAACAGCTCTAACTTCTTCTTCTTAGCATCTGGGTCAAGCTGTTCTTCAGCTGAGTCCTTAGCAGCAGCTATCTCCTTATCAGATTTAGCTTTTGCTTCCTCTTCAGTTTCTTCAGCAGCTTCACCTTCTTCTTCAGTGATCTTTTTATCTGTTGATCTGCTTGTGCCTTCATTTGCTGCATCATTCTTTTCATCATCATCAACAGACTCTTCTAACACTTCTGTTTCTTCAGCATCATCTTCAGATTCCAATACAAAAGAGGTTCCTACTCTTTTCTGTCCAAATATCCTCTCTTCCCCCTTTTTGTCATCATCAGCAGGGTCGATTTGATAGTTTGGTAAGATTGGAGTAATCAGAAGTGAATCACATAGAAGCTTGATGTTCTCTTCCATGGCAGTTATTTGAGCTTGTTGTTTAAGTTGATTGGCCTTAACAGTTTTGACTTCCTTGAGCAAATCTTCTCCTTGATCACCCAATTGAATTTGAGTTCCCAAAATCCAATTTGATGAAGCAGTGAAGTCTTTCATCATATTTCCCATGACTTCATCTTCTGCTTGGAGGGCCGTTTCAACTGTTTGTTCAATCTGCTTCCAACCTTCAGTAGTGCTCTGAGTCCGTCTTCTAAGTATATCCATATCTTGACAGATGGATTTAACATTCTGAGCAGTGTCTTCTATCAGATCGGTTGGGACAGCAGCAGCTTTCTGAATTGGTTGTTTGACAGCAGCTAACACTTCTGCAGCTAATTCTTTCTTCATATCCTTCAAAGATTTGGTGATCATTTGTTGGATGGAGTCCAACAGATTTGTTTGAGCACCTTGAGAAGTTGAAGGCATATCTATTGTAGCAGCAGGTGCTTCTTTGATGAGTTGCTCTGTTGGTTGAGTCATTAATGCAAGGGACTGATCTGCTGGACTATCAGCATGGCTTGGAGTGCTTTCCTTCTCCTTAGCTTGATCATCTCCTTCAGCAGCAACTTCTTTGTCCTTGATTTGATCTGCTGGAATTGCTTCTTCTTTCTTAGAATCATCAGCAGCATCAAACTTATCACCCTGTACAATGTTCTGATCAGATGGGTCTGAAGTACCCTCTTTTTGCTCTGGTTGATCAGAAGACTTTGCTTTTTCTTTATCAGCAGGGGATATAATCTTCTTGACAGTTTCAACTGTCTTCATCATTCCTTCATTGTCCACAACTGACCTGTTGGAAATCCAAGTAAAATTATCAAGAGGGATAAAAGTGGATGTAGGTTCATTAGGCAGCTCTTCATAAGGTTTGATATTTGGCCCGTAGACAATGTGTTTGATGTTTGGAAGAGGGACCAATGAGCTTGGTTGTCCCCTTAACTTCCTTGATTTCTTTGCCCAAAGCTCCATTGCTTGAGCAATAGCCAACTTGATAGATCTTTCTTTGAGGTCTACTGAATCATCATAATCCTCAGCAATAGACTCAAAGATTTTCTTAGCTTCAGCCTTGACTATGTGGCTTATTCTCATCCTTAACCTGTCCAGAAAGAATTCTGAATCAAGTGCTTGAATGAGAGAACCCGTCTCAAGCCACTTCAGTACCCATGCTTCTTCAACAGCAAAGGCTTTCCATTTGGTCATTTCAGCTGGACTCTTTGTCAGTCTGAATTCCCTCCACCTGTTGTATCTGATCTTCTCATTATTGAACTGTGTCAGGCGGTTGACTCTTTCGTTCTCAGCATCAAGCCTTTTTAGGAATTCTTCAAAGATAGCAGGATCTTCCCTGACAATCTCCAAAGACAGTCTTATTTCTTCTCTTCTCTTTGGCTTTGTCTTAGGTGCTGGCATAGCTGGAATTGGTTTGTTTGGATCCCTCTGTTCACCAATAACTAGCCCACCAGTATGCTGATTTCCATGAGCATCCTTGATGCTTGCTTCAATAACAGCAGCCAACTCTGCTGCCTCAAAAGCATCCCTCTGCTCTTGAGTCATTTTGCTGGCTTCATCTTCCAGCCTTTTTAATTCTAGGCTTTTCAGTCTATCCTCTTCTGCCTTCTCTGCAGCTATCCTTTGCTTCTCAGCAGCATCTAATCTTTTCTTTTCTGCAGCAGTCAAATAAGTAGCAATCTTGCCAGTCCTTCTTCTCCTTGTTTCAGGACTCTCAATTGCTTGAAGAGGAATTGCAGCAACTGGAGTAGGATGCAACAAAGGTGCATCTCCTTCATGTGTTGTACTAATCTGCTGTGCTCCTTCAACTTCAGCAGGTGAGTCTTCTGTAGACACTCCAACTTCAGAAGCCACTTTAGCTTCAGCAGCAGCAACTTTAGCAGCTTCAACAGCAGGTTCTTCAATTGTCAATGGCCTTTCTGCTTCTGTTGTTGTTTCTCTTGCTGTTGCTACAGGTTCTTCAGAGAAATTTACCTTTCTCTTTGCCTTGGACTTAGGAATTTTCTTGGCAGGAGGTTTTGCAACTGAAGGTCCCCTTGCCTCACTCCTAGTCCTTAATCTTTTCAACCTTTGAAGAGGAATTTCCTCCTCAGATTCAGTTCTTTCAGGTGATGAGCCTGTTTCCATATTTTCAATTTCGACAGTGAAGTCATCTATTACTCTTTGAGGAACTTGAACTTCAGGTTGTGCTGATCCAGCTATAACAGCAGACTGTGCTGTTGGCTCAGCAGATTTACTTGTCTGACCCACCTTCTTGCTCTTCTTAGAAGGGGACTTTTTGGATTTTGCAGCAGCCTTTCTCTTTGGAGCAGCCACTATCTGTCTCACAGGTTCATAGAGCTTGAATTCTTTGCTACCATGAGTTTGCTTTCCACCACCCATAGGGCATTGCAGTGAAGCAAACAGATTACTCAGTAAAATGGCATGAGAATGCCTTTTATCACTCAGCAGCTCATAAACGTGAGCAGCCCAGTTAACTTTCAAACCGTAATAGATACATACCATTGTATAATATCTTTTCCTGGGTAATCCATCCAAAGAACTTGTACTGCAATCCAGTACCTTAGCAATAATATCCGCAAACCTCTGATACTCATCTTTCAGCTGAGTTTTCATCAGAGACCCAGTCATCTCTTCTCCTTCCTTCGCACAAATAGCCCAAAACTCTTCTTCTTTTTCAGACCCTAGGTCTGTCACATCTCCTCCCTTGTTCGTAAGCTTATAAATTTCACTAAGAACAGCAGCAGATACAGCAACCTTCTTACCACCGATAACAGCAGTCATGACGGTGTCATCATCATTGAACTCCCTGGTAGTGTAGAAGTGATACACATCTTCCAGATAGACTCTGTCTTCGTGAGCTTCCAAAACTGGAACCAACGATGCCTCCTTGATCTTCTCCATTAATGTTCGCATCAAATCAGTACCCGAAAAGTGAAATTTGCTGTAGTTTAGGTATCTTCCGTCAATAATCTTGTCCATTTCAGAGATTAGTGAGTAGATTCTGCAAAAGAACAGTGAACTTTCGAAGCAAGAGGGTTTGAGAGTTAGAGAGTTTGAGAGTTTTTGTGTGCGTAAGACGACTATACTGTTTAGATCGGATTTTATAGGTTTCCTTTTGATTAGGTTTTCGTGATTTATCAGAACCGTTGATCTAATCTGACAGTTTTTAATCGTGCGGATGAGAGTCGCGGATTTCAATTTTATTATTTTAATGTCAGATGGGCGGGAAACTCTATCGACACTAATCTGTTACTTATAAAAGCGCGTTTCTGAAGATACGTTTTATGACCATGCTTATATAAGGTATCAGATGAGTAGAGTTTAACTTATCTGACAGACGAGTGATCTGGTATCTGATATTACTAGAGAATGCCAATAGCTAGTAATCTTCCTCTGCTGTTTGTCAATCCAGCAAGATAAAATAATCTTCAATCTTCAAGAATTAAGAACAGATCTTCTGATAGCATAACTTCAACTAACTGACATTAACAGATTTCATCTCTAGAACAGAAGTACCGCTAGTCTTACACGTTACCCCTGTCTTTAAGAATTCATAAGTCAACTAGTCTGTTGAAAGTTAATTCTTGAATAAAATAGTGAATGACTAAGCTGTTGAACTTCAGTCTTCTTATGAGTTCCCCCTCAGCTTATGCATCCAAATTAAGTAGTCCTAACTCAGCTCTTAGAGTTGAGAACCTTGCTTCACTTAGAGGTTTAGTGAAGATATCAGCAATCTGATTATCAGTATGAACATACTCAATCACAACATTGCCTTTTTCCACATGATCTCTAATGAAATGATGTTTGATCTCAATATGCTTAGTCCTTGAATGACTTGTAGTGTTCTGAGTAAGAGAAATTGCACTTGTATTGTCACAGTAGATTGGAATTCCACTGATCTTGATGTTGTAGTCTTCTAGTTGATGTTTCAACCAAAGTATTTGTGCACAGCAAGCTCCAGCAGCTATATATTCAGCTTCAGCAGTAGATATAGAGACTGAAGTTTGTTTCTTACTCATCCATGAGATCAGACGACTGCCTAAGAACTGACAGGCACCTGTTGTGCTCTTTCTGTCAATCTTGCAGCCAACTAGGTCTGAATCTGAATAACCAATGAGTTCAAATCCAGATTCTCTAGGATACCACAATCCCAATTCTTGAGTGCCTTTAACATATTTCAATATCCTCTTGGCAGCTAAGAGATGAGATTCTTTGGGGTTTGATTGAAATCTTGCACAGACTCCAACTGAGTACATTATATCAGGTCTGCTTGCTGTTAGATACAACAATGAACCAATAATGCCTATATATTTGGTTATGTCTACTGATTTGCCATCTTCATCTTTATCCAAACGAAGACTTGTAGACATAGGAATTGTAGCAGTAGAGCTAGTTTCCATACCAAATTTCTTGAACAGATCTCTTGTGTATTTTGCTTGGCTAATGAATATTCCATCAGGCAACTGTCTAACTTGCAATCCAAGAAAATAATTAAGTTCACCCATCATGCTCATTTCAAACTTATTCTGCATCAGCTTGGAGAACTTATCACACATCTGTTGGTTAGTTGAACCAAAAATAATATCGTCCACATATATTTGCACAAGTAATATATGATTTTCCCATTCAATTGTGAACAAGGTTTTATCTACCTTACCTTTTCGAAATCCTTTAATTTAAAGAAAATCAGATAGGGTATCATACCATGCTCTTGGAGCCTGTTTCAGTCCATAGAGGGCTTTCTTCAGACGATATACCTTGTCCTCTTCTTGATAGACTTCAAATCCAGGAGGTTGTTCAACATATACTTCTTCTTGCAATTCTCCATTGAGAAAAGCAGACTTCACATCCATCTGATAGACAGTGAAGTTCTTGTGAGCAGCATAGGCAAGAAACAGTCTGATTGCTTCAAGTCTTGCTACTGGTGCAAAAGTTTCATCAAAGTCAATTCCTTCTTCTTGACAATACCCCTTGGCCACTAATCTTGCTTTATTTCTGGTGACAACACCATCTTCATTCATCTTATTTCTGAAAACCCATTTAGTGCCAATTACTCTTTGATGACTTGGTCTAGGAACTAAGTACCAGACTTCATTCCTTTCAAATTGATTTAACTCTTCTTGCATAGCTTCTATCCAGAAGGAATCATTAAGAGCTTCTTCAATTTGCTTAGGCTCTATTTGAGATAGAAATGTGACAAACATAGCATCTTGTGCAGCAGCTCTTCTTGTTTTCACTCTATCTAAAGGATCACCAATTACTAACTCAGGAGGGTGATTTTTGAGCCATCTGAGATCAGGTTGTAGATCAGGATGTTGTCCTCTGTCTTGATCTTGCAACACTACTGTTGTAGTTCCAGTAGTAGTCTGTTGAACATTTGCAGTCTGTTGAACAGTCTCTGGTCTGTCAGCTGTTTGCAACTCGTCTGTTAGACAATCAGCACTGTGATTTTGAACAGCACTTGAGTTAGCAGCTGAACTTAGATTAGGTAGTATGATGGGAACATATTCTTCATTTCTTCCAATGTCTAGCTTCTGTAAATCAGTAGACAGATCTTGATTAACACTTTGATTCTTTTCAGAAGATTGACTTGGCTCATCAAATACTACATGGATAGATTCTTCTATTAGTAATGTTCTTTTATTAAAAACTCTATAAGCCTTACTAACAGATGAGTATCCTACAAAGACAGCTTCATCAGCCTTTTCTGCAAATGCAGTAAGGTGATTTTTCCCATTGTTCAATACAAAACATTTACAACCAAAAATCTTAAAGTAATGAATGTTTGGTTTTCTGTTGTTCCAAACTTCATATGGAGTCTTGTTCTGATTTTTGTTGATCATACATCTATTTTGGGTAAAGCATGCTGTGTTTGTTGCTTCTGCCCAAAATCTTTGAGGCAGTTTAGCTTCAGCTATCATGGTTCTGACAGCTTCCTTTAGTGTTCTGTTTCTCCTTTCAGCAACACCATTCTGTTGAGGGGTTCTAGCGGCTGAATACTCATGATGTATTCCTTTGATATTACAATACTCTTCAACAGTAGAGTTTGTAAACTCTGTCCCTCTATCTGATATGATCTTCAATATTTTTGTACTCTTCTCATTCTGGATCAGTTCCATCAGATTTGTAAGATGTTCCTTGGTTTCACTTTTCTTCTTCATGAAAATTACCCAAGTATATCTTGAATAATCATCCACAACAGCTAGGCAGTATTTCTTTCCACCATTGCTGACTGGATCAATGGGTCCAATTAAGTCCATATGCAGTAGCTCCAATATTCTTTCAGAAGATTGATGCTTCTTACTTTTGAAAGATGACTTGATTTGTTTACCCTTCTGACATGCGTCACAGAGCTTGTCTTTGCTCATGACTGCTTTTGGAATCCCTTCTACCAAATCATTCTTGATTAATCTGTTTATGGTCTTGAAGTTTAAATGATTCATTCTCTTGTGCCATAGCCAACTCACTTCACTTGGTGCAGATGCCACCAAACAAACACTTGAATTCTTGTCAACAGAATTCCAGTCAACTATGTAGATATTCCCTTGTCGTCTTCCAGATAAAATTAACTTCTTTGTACCAATCTGTTCAACGTAGCACTTATCTGTTGAGAAGATGACTGAATATCCTTTGTCACAAAATTGACTTATGCTCAGCAGATTATATTTCAGGCCTTTAACATATGAGACGTCAGATATCTCTATGTTTCCCTTGATTAATCTTCCTTTAGCTTTAATCTTGCCTTCCTTGCTGTCTCCAAATGTAACACTTGGACCATCCACAGCAACTGCATCAGTCAACTCATGTATGTTTCCACACATGTGTCTTGAACATCCACTGTCCAAGTACCAAATCTTCTCTACTTTACTCCTACTCCTAATCCTAACCTACAAAACAAAAGTAAAATTGTTTTAGGTACCCTTATTGAGAGGGTCCTGAAGGATTAGTTCCACCTTTGACAACCCAAGATGTTGAAGTCTTAGGCTTCTTAGGCTTCTGAGTTTTAGGAGCATGAACAGCTTCATTTTTATCATAGTTATCAGATAAGTCATGTTGATGATTAGTATGATATGAATAATGTTCATAAGCAGGGTAAGGTGCATGATAAGCAGGATATGCATGCATTGGATGAGCAGGGTAAGGTGCATAGTAACTAGGAAATTGAGGTGCATGATACATAGGATGATAGGCAGCAGGTTGCACATAATATGACTCATTTCCATACCAAGCATTTTGATTTTTCTTGTTCTTATGCTTCTTTGGTTTACTAGATGCTTGCTCATTTGATTTTGACTTAGTTTTACCACTTGTCTGATTGACTTTAGCTTTATCAGCAGACTTCTTAGGACTCTGCTGTTTGGTCTTACTAGTCTGATTTCCTACTCTAGGCTCTTTGCTCTTTTTAGCCTTAGGAGATTTCTTCTCCTTTACCACTTTCTCAGATGAGGTAGGTTTAGAAGTTTGAACATACAGAATGACCTTACTATTGTCAGCTGATATGAATTTTTCAGTATGATTCAATTCTAGTTTATCCTTTTCTAAAGGTGTCTCCTGTTTACTAGATGTATGCATGGATGCAACAGTTGACTTATCATGAGACTCAATAATTTTCTCAAGTTCCATGATTTTTCCTTTATAGACCTCACATTCAGCTTTCAGAGACTCATGTTCTTGCTCAAGCTGTTTATATTCAGCTGATTCTTTTGGCTTTTCAGCTAAAAGTTTCAGTGAACTGTTTTGCTCTTTTAGCAATATCATCTCTTCCTTAAGCTTAACAAATTCTCCAGCAATAGTAGTATTATTCAACATCATTTGCTCTAGAGAATTAAATAATTCATTATCTTGAGGAGTTACCTCATCCTCTGAGTCATCAGATTCCTTTGCCATTAGGCAGAGGAGAGCAGGTTTTTCTTCATCAGACGTGTCTGAATCTGAATCAGATGAGTAGACAGCAGCAAGCTTTTCTGCTTCAGCCATCATAGCCTTGCCTCTCTGATGCTTTCTTTCTTTTCTCACTTTCTTCTCCTCTTCAGTGTACTTTTCTGCTTTTGGATATGGACAGTCTTTGATGAAGTGTCCCAATTTCCTGCAGTTGTAACACATTAGTTTTGATTTATAATCATCTTTATCTTGAGAAGCAAAGTTAGGTTTAGAAGAAGAAGCATTGTTGTATTTGTTCTTCATTTTTCTTTTGTAGAACTTCTTGAAATTATTCATCAACAGTGCAACATCTCCAGCAGTGTACTCCTTCTTGTTGAGTAGTAATGCTTCATCAGATGAGTCCATATCTTGGCTTCTATTTGCTGGTCTCCTGGTGTTTTCAGCAGCAACCAGTGCAGCTGTGGGTCCTGAAGTTGAGGTTTCTTCAATCCCCATTTTAGGCAGTTTATACTCGAATGCCTTGAGTACAGAGAACAGCTCAGTAAGAGAGATTTTTCCCAAATCCCTTGATTCTTCCATTGCTGTTACTTTCATGTTGAACTTTGGGGGTAGGGCCTTTAGCACTCTGACAGTGATCTCTTTGTCAGTGAAGGTCTTTCCCAACTTTAAAACTTCATTCAGAGTTCTGGTGAATCTGGTATCCATCTGATCAATGGTTTCTCCAGACTTCATCTTGAAGTTGTCAAGTTTCTCCAATGCAACAGTGAGCTGATGCTCTTTAATAGCATCATTGCCTTCGCTCATATCTCTGACTTTGTCCCACATCTCCTTTGCAGTTTTGCAGTGTTTGACCTTGTCAAACCGATCATTATCCAGGGCTTTAGTCATGATGAATCTCCCAACTTTATCTAGATTGTAAAGCTTTATTTCTTCTGGAGTCATCTCGTGAAGGTCTTTCTCCACAACCGTATCAACTTCATTGATTTTGATGGTCTTTGTGAATCTGAATGGACCTTTAATGATACATGTGTACATGTTGTCATTGTAGGCTGCTAGAAAGATTTCCATTCTAATCTTCCAGTCCTCAAAGGACATACCAGCAATGTGGGGAACATGGCTGATACAATCCATTTTTCAAAAAGTTTTGATTTTTCAAAAAGATGCTCTTTTGAAAAGTTTTAAAACCTTTGAAAAACACTAGGATCAAGCTCGTTGATCAGGCAGCTGATTCTAATGAACCACCTGCTCTGATACCACTTGTTGGTCCCAAGTGGTCAGATGAGGTCTAGAGGGGGGGGGGGGTGAATAGACCTCTGAAAATTTTTGAACTTAAAAACTTTTCAGTCTTCTGTCAGCAGACTAAGCTGATAAAGAACAGTAAGCAGACTAATCTGTTCGTAAACAAATCTTGAACAGCAGACTGACCACTCTTCTTACAAATACTTAGCTGTTTTTCAGCAAAACAGTTTTCCAAAGAGTATACTTGCAGCGGATTATTTGAAAGTGTTTTTCACAAGTAAACTAAGTTCTAGAAAGATTTTATCCCCAGTTTAAAACTCCTTATAAAATCTTTTGATTGATTCACAATGTTTAAAATGCAATCTTTAAAATATGCAAGAAAACTTTAAATGCAAGATAACACAAAGAATTTTTATAGTGGTTATATGGATAGAAATCCTTTAGTCCACTCTTCCAGATCACTTAGATTCTGTGTTATACTATAATCACTTAGATTACAATATTTCTCCACTTACACCTAGACAACTAATGAAAAGGCTGTAAGCTCACAATAGGAATTCACAAAGAAAACCTATCCTCTAAAGTAGAATCACTCACAAAGACGGATCCTAACTTCGCACAACACTTAGCTATTACAAAATCACTCAGATAATGTTTTTCTGTTTTCTTCAACTGGGTTTCTGTCAACAGATGACTTCCACCAGACGAGTGAGCTGTTCGAGCTTTTGAGACTTAGAAAAATTCTGCTTCAAAATCGAAATCTCTGATTGTTGTTGTGTGTCTCTCTCTTCGAACTTTGCTCTATTTATACATGGAGATGAAAATATGACCGTTGAAGGTAAATCACATCTTCAAATCCATCCTTCAGCTCTTTTTGAAACGGCTCCCTGCAGCAAACCGTACAGTGTACAGTACTTTTCTGTCCATCGCATTAAATGCTGCATTAAATGCACTCTGCTGATACGAGGATATCTTCAATCATTTGCCATTACTACCCTTCTCTTTCAGCATTTATTACACCGGGTGCATTTATTACCGTTGAACTGATCTCATGATCTCTTCCACTCTGCTGATCGAAGCAACCCATCTGATAGGCACTCTGCTGATCAAATACTGAACTAATCTGATTTGACTCGGCTGATGACCTACCCTTCTGTTTGCTGTTTCAGCAAGAGATCACTAGTCTTCTGGTCTTTGAACTCTTCTGTTATCTTCTTTACTTGTTCAAAGATCCTTCTAAGGGAACTAAGCTTTCCATACTTAGCTGATTATGATGTTTTGGAAATCATCAAAACCTTCCCTTAAATTCTGACTTCTTTCATCTTTAACTTCATCTTCTTCCAACACTTTCGCTTTCTAATCTTCATAAGAAAAACTTCAGAATTAAGCGTTTGATTAATCCTATTGACAGAAGAGAGCTTTCCTGGAACAATAATTATTTAAAATGTTGAAGATATATTAAGAATATAATTAATATAATAAAAAAATATTTGAAATTAGGATATTACCGCATTGCATAAATCCATGCACATCACGTAATCCATTTGGAGAATCTTTATAGCTTGGGGCCCAAAAACAGTCACATCTAAAGAACCACTCTGATCGAATATATTGAGCTGAACTTTCTCTCTAAAAATGATTAAACAAACCATATATAATCACACAATAACAACAAAATTAATTAGATAAGAAAATACATTTTCTGTACCTAGGTTCTGCTTTGGTAGACCGTTTGCAAGATACGCAAGTGTACTCATACTTATACTCAGCATTTATGCCACTATAACATTTACCGCATGCCATGTAGGAAAATTTCTGATCAACGTCAACTATTTTAGCATTCACTTGCAGCGTAAACTTATCAACCTATAAAATTAAAAAAACAATTTATTATACTTAAAACTAAAATTTTAAAAAAAATTCAGATAATATATATCTATTATATATAAAATATAAATATAAGAACATATTACCTTTTCATTTTTCAAAACATCTTCTATCAAGAATATTTCTTCCTTCGGCAAACCTTCCGAAGATTCAGTATGCACAAAATGATCTTCAGCAGAAGTTTCAACAATATATTTCAAGTTATTCGAACGCCTGAAAAATATACACGTAATGAATTTAATAGAGTTTATCTGATGATTTATGAATACATATATTTAAAAAAAAAAAAAAACACCATATTCGAAGTTCGTTGGCCTCCGGAATATCAGGATCTATTACAACTGCAGTAGATGGAGTGGAACCAAGCGAACCATCTGTAGTAAAATAAAATTGTGATTATAATCTACATCTTTTTTTTTGTTGCATATATTATGATTTTTTAAAGGATTAATATAAATTAATACCATAATGTGCAGATACAGACAAGTTTGACACTCTCAGTACAGGATAACTATCAAAAGTACTATCAATGATTTCTCCTTCTGACTCTGCCACTGCATTCCAGAGTGTAAGAATAACCACTTTCTTCCTAGAGATTAAGAAACACATAATTTATTCAACAACTTTCTAAAATAAAAAAATACATGTTAAACAAATCAAATATAATATATAAACTTACTCTTGGTTAACTATAGCATACTCTTTTACTGTATATTCTTTTTCTCCGGCAGTAAACACGCGTTGATCTTTCTTATCAACAGCGATGGCAATAATATCTTTGGACATATTATGTAGATTATTTATACAAAATAAGAAAATATTATATATATAATTAATATAAAAAAATACATACCTACAACGTTATCGTTGCCAATTTGTTCCTTCAAATTTATAAAAGGAGCAAACTGTAGATTCAAGACCGATTGAGGAATACAGTTTTCTGTCTCGGGATTGTTAGCAGTTTTTAAGTTAATTGTCCACTGATATGGATAACTAAATTTGTCATATTTAGGATCACAATGCTTCACTTTTGCATTAGAAACGACGTATGTATTGTACAGACGGAAAGAATCTTTAAAAAATCCAATATCAGATCCAAATATTGTTGCCACCACTTTCTGACCCTGAAATTTATTTTAGATAGATAAAAAATATATATATAAGTATTTAAATAATTCTCCCGTCTACGAAAATACCATAGATAAATATTTCCATTTATTCTCATAAAAAACATTGGAACATTTCCGTTTTTTAATCAAGCAAAACTAAAACAATACGAAATTTCGAGACTATAAGTTTATATTAATCGGCGAAGATTTCGAAAGTTTAGTTCGGTTTAATAAAAAAATAGCACCGTTTTGTTATTTACAAATCCCAACACAATATACTTTTTTTTTGTTTTTTTAATTTCTAAACGGTATAGTCATAAAACAGCGCCGTTTATTTCTGGAAGCTCTGGAATAACTTCCAATATTTGTCTAAAAAATAAATTAACTTTAAACTACATTTTGATACACTGTAAATACTATGAAGCAAATGTAGTTAACACATATACCGTTTCATCGGCTAGTACAAGACGCTGATATTGAACAGAACCTCCAGACGAAGAACGTGGCTGCGTCTTCTCTTCCACAATAACTCTTACTTTCCAAGAATCAATTACATCAGTAACATCTTTAATAAACATCATTTTAGTAGACATATTCCTAAAGCAGATAAAATTTTTTTCGAAATAATTCAGGATAGAGCACAACGATAAGAAGAAGATATAAATAAGCAAATATTGAGTCGGTGTAAGTAAAAAATTCCGAAAAGATAAATTAGACTTATAAAAAGAATATTTGTAAGTTGTTATAAAAAGAGTAGGCTTATAAATTTAAATTAAATAAATAATAAAATAAGAATTTCTACGAATATAATAGTGGAAATCCAAAAACATAGGACAATATGATGCTTTGAAAGGTACTTTAGGACCGAAAAACAATCTTCGTTACTCGATCTACAAGTCAATCTTGTTAGTAAAAGTTCGTCATATCTAAATTCATAACATTAATCGTACAATTTATAACATAGATCGAAGTTCAATAATATTCGAACATATGGTTTAGATCGATTCAATAAGCTAACAATTAGAAAAGTACGCGTCAAATATAAAGTTAATAACTACTCGGTTTGACCTCGTTTAATACAATATCGTTTGAGATCAGTTCGATTAAAATAAATAAATCTCAAGTACAAAATTTTATAGTCGGAAAAAAGCAAAACCTTGATTACTAAACGTTCTAGTAAATGTTTAAGACACGACATTGAATGTCGCAAAAAATTTGTTATATATTGTTGAAGTAACCCCCGAATTTACAAAAAATGTCATTTTCAGAATACAATATACGATCTCAGTGAGAAAACATAAGTAATAAAACTCTCATTCAACTTAGCAAATGGAAAAAACTTTCAAATTTTATTTTGTTTCACTTTGTATAAGTATTTAATTTATCATATTTTCATTTACTACTTTTTTCTAAATAAACGATTCATTACTCTTCTCTAATATTTTCAATGTTAAATTGATATTATAATTATTTTTAATACATATACGATTTATTACTCTACACATAAATTTTAACTCCAATTAAGCGTTTCACTAAAACAATAGCTACAACTTGAAAATAAAGATTAGCAATCGCCTAAAAAAATTCATAAAACACATATCCTTAATTTAATATAACACACTTTATCCAAGCAAAATATTTTACATAAAATATATGTGTAACATGGAAAAAAATAGAATATTTTGTGAAAGAATTTTTAAGCCTATCAAAAGTTAAATTTGTGCTTGTACAAATTATAACTAATCAAAGATGAAAAAGAAGACCCGAAATTTTGTGAACAATGCGGCTTTATACCAAAGACTAAATTATTAGGAAAGAAACATTATGTAATAAATTTAACTTTTACAAAAAAATTAAAATTTCATCGTCTAAAAAAATAGAACAAACTCTCATTAAAATATTCGATTAGGATAGAAGCTTAAATCTATTGTATTGTAGAAATTTCTTACACAATTTAACATATCTACCAATAAGTATTAAATTAAACACATAATCCTTTTTTTAGGCACCTGCTATAAATATATATTAAATATAGGTAGATAATTTGAGAATTTTTTTTTTTTGTATGAATAATAAGCATAAAATATAAAATTTATTATAGTGCTAAGCCAAGTTGTTCTTGCAATTACTTATTTGGTTATCAAAATATATACTTGTTCCAGATAGTGCATAATAAAGATCTATACACTTCGAGATAGCGCATAATCAACCAACAAATAAAGATAATACTCGAGTTGAATGCTAGGAAAATCATTGAAAATAAAAATTAATTCTTAAGAAGAGATGATTTTAGCATCCTGAAAATAATATACTAACCTCCTTCGCAGAAACATAAAAAAAAGTCAAATAAACCTCAATTCAAATACCACTGCCCCACTATATTTTCGTCCTGTGTATTATAAAAATATTCAACAAATACTTGAAGACAAACACTAAATATAATTAATGCTAAGAATATTTTTTTCAATAAATAATAATGTAATATAAAGAAAAAGCATAAAATTAAATTATATACAATATACAACGTAAGCATCTGATAATAATAAATACTACCAATATTTTGTAAGTAAACGTTCCAATAGTAAATATATAGACATTATAAAAATACATAATACTCCAAATATAACATCCTGTCCATAAAAATATTATAAAATTGTAATAACAATACCACGATAAAATAAATAAATTTGCATAGATAATACATAAAAATATATATACATAGTCTTTAAATTATAGCATAGAAAAAAAGTTCTAATTTAAAAAAATTAATTGGTGTCAATAATTTATCTCTCGAAAAATATACTAATCTAAGAATTATATAATATTCATTAACATAAATAAAATTCCATATCCGTTACATAAATATCGACTAAACAAACAACAACAGCAAGGTCAACTTAATTTAAGTAATATACGCAAGTAAACTACACAATATATATTATCCAGTTAATCGCTCTAACAGAGAAATAAACAAATTTTATTTAAAAGCTTGTTAAACATCAATCACCGTAAAACAAAATTAATTTAAATTACCAATTTCCTTTTTCTTCCCGAATTGCCACCATTATTTTTCCTTTCAACTTCAGTTTGGCTGTTCATATGATCTGTCATTTCCTTAAGCTGAAGACTCATATGTACAATAAGCGCATTGCTGGCTTTTGATTCTTTCATTTGATCTGCCATGGCAGCTGACAGTATACGCTGGTTATTATCTAAAATCATCAGATTATTCCGCATTTCTCTAACATCCTTAATATATTCTTTGATTTCCTTCATCTCACTAATCACTAATTTATTCAACCTATCAATTCTTTTATCATTTAAAATGAAAATTGAGATAATTTTCTCTTCAGCATGTGATAGCCTAGACGATATTTCCCTAATATTACCAGCAACATCTTCTCGTAAATTCTGAACAGAACATCTCATCTGGGCTATTTCATTATTGATTTCATTAGCTACATTGATAAAAGAATTCTTATCCTGAGTAGATAACCCCAACTCCATTGATTTAGCATGAATGGACTCAGCAATACTGACGAAATCTTTATATCTTTGCTCATTATTGTTTTCTGATTTACTAAAATATCCCCTCAGCCTATCTTCAAAGTCTACTATCCTATGAAACCCCATACCAGTCATATTACGGCATTCCTTCAACATCTTAAGACAGCTGTTTAGATAATCCTTAAATTCCTTCGCAGAACATCTATCTATATTCACATCTTCATCTTTGTCAGATATCAGAATCTCATCATTGACACTGGCAAATTTATCTTTCACATAACTTCCATAAAGAGAATCTCCTTTTCTTAATTCATCAAACATAACATCATCATTTCCCAACAAACAAGATGAGTCCGAATTGTGATCTAACAGTGAATTCACAAAACTTAGTTGCTCGTCTTTTGCAACTTGTTCTGTTGAACTCAACAAATCAACTGTAACATTATCAGAAACACGATTAACTTCCATACAATCATCAGAACAACTGCTTCTCAAATAAAACAAAGGAAATCTATCATGAATTTGCAATCTTCCCAGTTCCTGCTTTAACACTTGGTTGTACAAGTCCGTTAACAACTGTCTATCAATAATGAAACTTTTCATTGACCTACAAAATAGCTCCCTCTCGGCTTCATCTTTTAGGGAAACAATGGATTTATAAAGAACATATCTATGAGGATACCAATAAGAACGATCTATTGCTACCTCTCGAAAGCTAGGTAAACAGAGCAGATCATATTTCTCACCAAACGAAATTTTAAAATCACTCGTCCATTTTAAAATTGCTGAAATCACAGCTGTCCTCACATCTCTCTCAAATCCATTTGCAGGCAGCGAATACACCAATGCATCTTTGATGCTAATAAAATTTTCTTTCATCTTCTCATAAAGCACATCCATAAATTTAAACTCATCCAACGCACTTTTCCGTGATGAAGCATTCATAAATTTGATAACCCAACAATCAACTTTCTCAAAATCCTTCCACTGATTCATTTCTTTCAAGGACCGGTTCATTCGAAATTCTCTCCACTTAAAGTATGCTTTTGCAACCTTATCAAAATTATTTTCTGTCTGCCATTTTGTATTTACATCTTCTAATAATCGAGCATACATATCAAACAAATATGGGTTGTTCATAAAAGATCTAAATGCAACATTATCTTTAGAATCAGCTTCCCTAAATATATCAAATGCAGACAAACTTTGTGTACAAAGGTCAAGATCATGTGCATATACCTTTTGATTCAAAGCATCAGCACCAGTAGAATCCTCTAAAAGTAGAGTGTTCCCAGATGGAAATCCCAACGATGGTTGTACAGCGAAAGATGAAACAACAATGACCTCAGTTTCTGGATCATCAACATCAATTGTAATGCCCTTACCTTCTCTTTGAAGATATTCTTGATGACCATGAACAACAGAATGATTTTTTTCCACAGCAGTGTGCGCTTGAGAAAAAGAACAATCATGAACCATGACTTCACGTTCTTCATCTACATCAATTACCATGCATATTCCTTGTTTTTGCAAAGATTCTTCACAATTTTGAACAGCAGTATCATTCGTTGTCAAAACACAATTACCTCGAGTTAACAAATCAGAACACAAAACAATTTCATCAATTGTTTTAATTTTTTTAATTTTTCTACTGCTTTTTTTCTGATGTTCAATGTCACTCCTATATTCTCCATCAGAACTGCGAACTATCGATCCAGTTAATATTTTACAACATTCATCTGAAATTACGATTCCGTTAGCATTGCTAAAATTTGCATTATCCATTTCCTGAGATGTTTCATCAAAAACTAAAGCTTGATTTATTTCCAACACAGCAGGCACGTTCACATTGCCTCTGTTAATTAACCTCTGACAAGCAGAAACCTCAAAACCCTCATCAAAGCACTGAAAGGATGCAGCACCTATTTCCGTAACCAGAGACTTTTTTCTAGGAATCCTAAGTTTCTTTGTCGCAACCCCACCCTTTGTTTCCTCAATTTTAGCTTTCCTCTTTAATTTCCTTACATTTTCTGAAGGAGGTTCGTATTTCTTCATCTCCTTATTAGCGTGAAGAATTTTTCCAGTATTACAAGGTATATCCAACTTCTTGAATAAATAACTTAAAGCAATACCATGGTGGTAAATGCCCCTCCGAACTTTAACACATAAACTCCTAAACAGAACTTCAGCCCAATTTATTTTCTGACCATACCAGATAGCAATCATCAGTAGCAATCTCTCTCCAGTAAAACCATCAAAAGAGCCAGCTTTTGTCTCAAAAATTTTAGATAATATATCAGCAAATCTTTGAAACTCATCTTTCAACTGTCCTTTTGTCACTAAACTACAAAGCTGCTCACCAGGTTTAGCAGCTAATGCCCAAAATTCTTGTTCAAAATTTACAGCATATTTACGAATATCTACTATTCCAGATTTAGGCAACTGAAAAACTTCACATAGAGAATTAACTGAAACCCTAACTTCTTTACCATTAACATAAGAAATTATTATATTATTGTTCACAACCTTACCCATGGTGTAAAACTGCAGAACATCTTCCTCAAACACAAAATCAGCATGCGAAGACAAAAATCCCTCTAAGCAAGAGGCTACTATTTTGTCAATTATCTCTCCCATAAGTTCAGTACCCGAAACTTTGAATGCATCGAAATTAAGCCACATTCCAGCGATCAATTTTTTTGGTTTAGGACCTACGTTGTTAGATTTTCTTTGGCTAACTAATTTTGAAACCATAATTAAGGAATTATAACTAAAAAGAGCGTAAAAAAGTATACCACTGTCTCCAATATATTTTATTGTTTTCAATTTGGGAAGAAACGAATAGAGAACCAAATTGTTATTAAATAGTTAACTAAGACTATAAGTAGTTTTCCGACTTGCATAAAATGTCATAGATTCGAGAAAGATCATGACTGTTTGGTGTACTTAAATATTGGAAGAACCGAGCATAACAAACAAATTTATTTATAAGATAAAGTAGTAACGAAGTAATGGGGTAACCGCAAAGTCATAAAAAATTAGCAACATGACGCAACCGCCAATGAAAATATATCTAAAGACTTAAAATAAAAACCAAACCGACTTATAAGATATAATATATATTATTTATATATTATTTATATGACGAGAAGAATGATACGACGCTCACAAATATCTGACTATTCAATTAGACTTATATATATATACTATTATATTATATTATATATATATATATTATATTTTTTATTTGTATGCGGCCCACGAAGGATGATATGACGCTCACAAATATCTGTCTATTCAATTAGCCAATAAACACCGCGTTGTGAAGGCGGTAGTGCACGGTCGATAACAATATGATTGTACTGATCGATATTTATTTATCAAACATTGCAATAGTTGGTCATAACAGAAAATGTTGCAAGAGTAATTTATGTTCGTTTTGCAATCCTACATAGATTTGACAAGAATTAAACATGAATTCAGATCGAAATGAATATATTAAACTTTCAAGCAAGAGCAAATAATTTCGAAAACTATATTGCGTTGTAATAACCTTTTTCTTTAAATATGATTAAAGTAAATGGAAAAGCATATCGGAATTACACTCTAAGCGAAATAGAAGCAAGAACAAATAAGTCAGTATAATCATGAAATGGCGTCGTTTGGCTGACGAGTTTTTGTGTTTTTTTTTTAAACGTATATATAATAATGAGAAAAAACGATGATTAATAAAACGTATAATTGAAGTACTATACAACGGCTGCGTCTCTGCATTAAAAAAGCCTCCCCATAAATCTATAAATACATATAGCATTTCAATTATTTTCTCATTTCTACTTTAATTTCGAATATAATTCTGATCTTACTTTCCGATCTGTACTTATCAGGTAAAGACTTACAATAAAAACCAAACCGACTTATATACTATTATATATATTATTTATATATTATTTATATGACGAGAAGGATAATACGACGCTCACAAATATCTGACTATTCAATTAGACTTATATATATACTATTATATTATATATATATATATATATATATATATATATATATATATATAATATATATATATATTATATTTTTTATTTTTATGCCACGAAGAATGATATGACGCTCACAAATGTCTGTCTGTTCAATTAGCCAATTAACACCGCATTGTGAAGGCAGTATTGAACGGTCGATAACAATATAATTGTACTGGTCGATAATTATTTATCAACCATTGCAATAGTTCGTCATAACAGAAAATGTTGCAAGAGTAATTTATGTTCGTTTTGCAATCCTACATAGATTTGACAAGAATTAAACATGAATTCAGATCGAAATGAATATATTAAACTTTCAAGCAAGAGCAAATAATTCCGAAAACTATATTGCGTTGTAATAACCATTTTCTTTAAATATGATTAAATTAAATCGAAAAGCATATTGGAATTACACTCTAAGCGAAATAGAAGCAAGAACAAATAAGTCGGTATAATCATGAAATGGCGTCGTATGGCTGACGAATATATATATATATTTTTTTAAAAGAATATATAATAAGAAAAAACGATGATTAAAATAACGTATAATTTTGATCTTAATTTCCGATCTGTACTTATCAGGTATTTGTTCTTTATGTTAAACAACTAAAACAATCAATAATAAAACGCATAATTAAATATATTAGGTGGCAATCGGAATTAGAGCAGTAGATTAAAATGTGTTTCTGTAATTAAAGTGATAAAACAAAAACAGTATATTAGACTGGACTGTAAATAATAAGAACACACAAAAATAATATAAATATATTGCATTCAGTGCGGAAAAATGCACCGTATTTAGACGGTCAAGAGACTGAAATACTACACTGTAAAACATAAGTTTATTTCTCATAAGTAAAACATACAGAATGAAGTTCGAAAATACATGTGTCGATCTAAATGTTCATTATAATATGTACATTGCAATAATATAGCATTTTCTGTTTAAATTAAAATAGACGATCTAAAAAACGACTACAATATATATACAGTATAATGATGATATATCATCTGTACAACGCGATGCTGGGGAAAATATATTTTGTTGCATTGAACAACAAACCGGTAAAATAATATTGAGCAGCATACAGATGAACAACCATCATTACACTATACATATTGTATTTAGATTATTTTACAAGTTTATTTAATTGCAGCAAGCATAAAAATATCTTTATACACAATATTTTTCGTAAAATCTACACATCCTTGCATTTTCGAGTCCGGATGAATAAGAATCTTCACAGAATTTGATGTTTTCGCACGAGATATTCCAACATTGAACTGCCCATGCGAAAACACAGGCTCTCGTAAATAGATACCAACAAAATCAAGAGTCTGACCCTGAGCTTTGTTGATGGTCATAGCAAAACATGGTCTTACAGGAAACTGACGCCTCTTGAAAGGAATTGGACACAGTCCTTTATCAGAAGATTCTAAAGGAATTCGAGGAAGAAAGACATGATGACCCTTGAAATCACCAGTACTAATTTCAGCACCGATAAAACTATCTCCCAATTGTTTACAGATCAAACGAGTACCATTGCACAAACCTTGAACTGGGTTTAAATTTCTCAACAACATGATTGGGCAATTCTTTTTCAACTTCAAAATATGTGGAGGAAGTCCACTAGCTGATATGGTCGTTAGATAATCATCGTACTCAGCCTGTTGTAAAGCATCATTAGTTCTATTAAAACTAACATACTCCTTTGCCTCGCCTGGAAATCTATCCATCAAAAGATCATTTAGTTCAGCAACACAATCATTCTTCGGAGTCAAGAGAGCTCTTCCAACTAACAAATGTGGATCCGTTACAAAAGCATCAAAGGAAGGAAAAATCCATCTAATGAGTTCATCCAGAGAACTATTGATATCAACAAATGGTACTAACATCTGAGATGGTATCCGAATATTTTCATCATATATGTACGGAATATCACCATTACCCACATGCAATAAAAAATTAGTAAATAAAGGATCCTCTCTAGCTCGCATATTCTCATGCAAATATAACTTCTCCACACCCTTCCAAAGACGAGAACTTACGAAGCTAGCATCAATTAATGCTTGTCTCGATCCTCTAACTATTATAGGAAGTGTCTGACGAAAATCACCACCAAACAAAACAATTTTACCACCAAATGGCTTTGAGCTATCACATATATCACTGAGAGAAAAATTCAGCGACTCTATAGAATATCAATTTGCCATTGAAGCCTCATCCCAGATAATTAATTTCGCCTCATAGATCATCTTAGCAAGAGAGCCTTGTTTGCTTATTTTACTGTTTGATTTATCCTCCGCATCAAATGGAAGTTTAAACCGCGAATGTGCAGTTCTTCCTCCAGGTAACAGAGATGCAGCAACGCCAGAACTTGCAACTGCCAAAGCAATTCCACCAGTTGAACGTACAAATGCAAGTAAAGCTCGATAAAGAAAAGTTTTTCCAGTCCCTCCAGGGCCATCCAAGAAGAAAGACCCATGTCCACCACTAACAATCCTATGAGTTATCTGGTCATACACAACTCGCTGCCCAGCATTCAAACGATCAATAGACAGCATATCTTCATCAGAAACTTTTATTGAACATTCATGCATATAGTCTTTGCTATACTTATCAAGATGAACCAAAGATTTATGGACAAACTTAATAGGAAAATCATATATGCACTTATCCATTGTCTTAAGAACTGCATCAACAGCAGAAACAGTCTTGCGTAGCACATCAAAAGCTGAACATAAACCATCACGAGCAAAATCTTCAGATAATGCAGGATAATATTTGTCCCACAATTTCTGAGTATCGCCAGTAATTCCATACACAAGTAGCATAGAAAACAACGATCTCAAACAATAAGGCATCTCAAACAAAGCAGCCTCAGATAAACAACTATCGACATACTGATCAGACTCCAACAAGCCTCTACGAACACAAGCTTCTCTGAATGAACTATATTGATGTCCTGAAACCATTTTCAAATCATCAAAGGACGTCGGACACTGAATATTAATCAACAGCAAGCGCAAAAAATACCGTTCACCCTCGAATGGACTCACTGTACACAAACGACCAACTACTGTTTGACGTTTACGCAACTTCCACTTCCTCTCAGCTAATAACCAAACAAAATATTCTGGAAAATCCTTGTACAAAATATTCAAACGAGAAGCATCTGGATCAGAACTGTTCATTGAGAAAAATTCAGTCAGCATAGTTTTCCCAGATAAAGGATTGTTAACAATCATTTCCAATGGCTGTTTGATGCCAAAACGTAGAGGTTGGTGATCCTCTAGATGAACAGGCAACACTATGACAGGGGGATATATTTCACTCATAGGAAAACCAAATATCCTCCAGAAAGCTTCAGGAGCTGAAATCCATCGACCCTCTTGGAAATCCTTGATTTCATCTCGTAATTCTTGTTGTACGCCAGAGATAACATTATACGATAGCCTATCATGTCCTTTATAGATATACTTATAGAGATATTTAACCAACTTGATATCACCACATATTTCAAGATTAATATGAGCATCAAATTTTGCTAACAAGTATGGACAATAAGGTATAACAGACCTATTATCAAGCATAGTTTTTTATAGAGAATAGACTTTCCATCATTCCTTATTCTATAATTTGGATAAGAGTTAAGTGCATCGCTGGTAAACTCAGCAAATTGTTTCGGATAGTAACTTCTGCACTTCCCATCTTGCATACATACATTATTCGGATTGGACAGACCACAGGGTCCATGCATCATATGCTTAACAACATAAGACCGTAAAAAAGGATGCAAACTATCTGGCAGTTCAGCGCAAATAATTTCATCATAGGTAGTAGGAGAGATTATTTTATGACATTTAGCAAGAATGATAACCCAGTGAGCATGTGGCAAACCCCTTTTCTGATACTCGACCGCATAAACATATCCTGCAACCTCACCAAAAATCTTCTTCTTCACAATCTCATCCTTTAATTCCTCGAGCTTTGCTTTGAAAACACGTGCTATCAAATCTGGCCTATCATGAACTTTTTCAGAAGGAAGCAAATGTTCCGTTATCTCAGACCATCCAGGATTGCAAGTCATCGTCAAGAATAGGTCAGGTTTCCCAAATTTTTGCACCAATGCCATTGCATTTACATATCGCTTCTTCATATCTCTTGGCCCACCAATAAATGAACAAGGCAAAACAACACGTTGACCTACGTTCGAAGGATTAGTCTGACCATCAACAGATAGGCTATCCACTATTGCTCGATAACTCTCAGTGCGATATTCCATTTGGCGTATCTCCGACCGATAATAATCGAGACGAGAAGTTTCTATCTTAATATACATGTCAATAATATATTCTTGCCCCAATCTTCCTGCATGCAATAATAAGCATCTATTATTCAGACGAATTTGCGATTGATAACAGGTATACTCCCGACACGAAACATTCAGTTGACACTTCTTATTTTCTTGTAAACCTGCAAAATACATTAACAAAATAAACATAATCAGAAAATACAGAATATCTGAAAACAAATTTAAGAAAAAAAAAATAAGCAAACAACACACATTCTTCTTCAGCAGCAAGCATATGTACAGCAGATCCAAACAACGGAAAACCAGCGTCAACTGATGAGGAAGAACATTCTTTACGCTTAAAAGAACCTGAAATCAATCCACGCTTATTTTTTTTAATACCCGCATGCCAACCAGGCTGTCCATAAGGAAATAACAAAGGATATTGCAAAGGATTGTAACACGAGTAATAATAGCTAACTTTGTGAGTACGACCATCCTCAGTATACACACGAATATCCCTTTCAGATATATCAGCGGTTTGGTCACCATCTTTCCAAACACCAGCTACTTGGTCAACTGTAGGTATATTACAATTACGTTGGTCCAACACGGGTCCAGTTCGAATAATGATTTGTGCATTAGTAAGATCATCCCACGAGCGCAATCGCTTGAACACTTTGCTATAAGGATTGTCAGACAAAGCTTTAATCAAAAGTGTCATTACATCAACACGTAGATCTCGATCTACCACGACACCTACATTTAAATCATCAGCTGTGTCCAGGAAAAACAATTGCAGCAGACGATGCACATCAGCAGAACCATGTACAGGATTAAAAAATGTGCGTCACCTTCCCAAGAACTTTCAAAGAATATATTCCTTTTTTAGCCCAAGCAGAGTCCGGATCAACATGCATACCAATGGAAGTAAAAGAAAACGCATGATTATACGAACGATTCTTCCTACGAAATTCACAAGCAACTTCAGAATCAGGATCAGTAAATAAGAACCACATAATTGGATTAATCACTGTAGGACTGAGATGAATCTGACCACTTGCACAACAGAAACCTGGAACCTCTCGGTATAAAAGATGAGCACCACAAAACGAGCAACCTTCCTGCTTAGGCAAACACCACAGAACAATAGGAATATTATGTATCCTGTCAAAACGCATAGAAGAAGAACACGAGCTCACATTAAATCCTGAAAAATATTTAAACAAATAAATTACAATGAGAAAATACAGCCAAAAAAAAAATATATATCACAGTTAAAATATTTCCATAGTTCAAATACCCGAGATAGAAGGTCTAGCTAATTCATCTACATTAGCAGATTCACCAGTTCCAGGCAGCACAGTAGGAACAGTCAACGATAACAAAGGCGTCTCAACATTACATCGAACCTTCCTTTTTCCCAAATAGCGATTTTTTTTTTCAGCCGTCAATGCAGCATAACGAATCCTCGATTTTTCATTTCGAGCTAACCTAACATAATCCGAAGATCTACCGGAACTGTTACCTGAAACCAATCATAAATAAAATTTTCAACACATGTATAAATATAATTCTTATAGTTTAGAGCTTCAACCACAGATATATCACAGTTAAAATATTTCCACAGTTTAAATACCCGAGAGAGAAGGTCTAGCTAATTCATCTACATTAGCAGATTCACCAATTCCAGGAAGCACAGTAGGAACATTCAACGACAACAAAGTCGTCTCAACATTACATCGAACCTTCCTTTTTCCCAAAAGACAATTTTTTTTTCAGCCGTCATTGCAGCATAACGAATCCTCGATTTTTCATTTCGAGCTAACCTAACATAATCCGAAGATCTACCGGAACTGTTACCTGAAACCAATAATAAAATTTTTTTCAACACATGTATAAATATAATCCTTATAGTTTAGAGCTTACTTTCAATAGAAGTAACATGAGGCAACGAATCAACCAAACGATCATCCAATCCAACAGAACTTCCACTGTCATCTATAATAATATTGTTCGATATTTCACTACAGCCTGTACAGGTATTAATAAATAATTAAATATTATATACAAAAATAATAAGAAAGCCAAAACTCCAAACTAATAATACCTGAAACATAGGAAGATTGTGATAACTCGAAGGACCCCCCAACAACATTAGTTGATTCAACAAAAGCATATTCATTTAGATTAGAAGATTCAGCAATCAAAGGTAGCTCAACCGCGACATCCGACAACCGAATACATGTCGATAATTCGAACGACCCCCCAACAACATTAGTTGATTCAACAAAAGCAGATTCATTTAAATTAGAAGATTCAGCAATTAAAGGTAGCTCAACCGCGACATCCGACGACCGATTACTTGTCGAAAGTTCGTTACGTCGAACCCTCCTCTTCTTCAACATATCAGATTTTTCCTCAGTAGTGAAGGCAGCGTAACGAAGCCTAGCCTTTTCATTCCGAGCCAACCTAACAGACTCGAAATCATCAACAGCACGGTTTCCTGAAGACAATCATACAACATAAACATAAAAAAAGGTAAAAATAATACAAGATTAATAATGAATGTTAAAAACCAAAAAAAAAATATCTAATTTAAGAAAACTTGGTTAGTAGCTCACTTAGATTCACACTAGAATGATCCACACAAAAGGGAGCAGGGCCAAAAACAACAGTAGAAGCAGAAGAAAGATCAACAGTATCATCATCCAATCTAACATTACCTCCACCGGAATCCATAACCTGTTAAAATAAAAAGACAAAAAAAAACGATCAATCAAAATGAATATTAACCAATCAAGAAAGATAAAACAAGCAGAAACCAACAACATACCGAATAACGAAAGATCAGCACAAAATCTAAACAAAAAAAAAAAAAAAGCAAAAGAACAAAAAACCTTCGAAATGGTTAATACAAATATAATAAATGACGAATACGTGAAGATGAAAAAGCATATAGATAAAAAATTGGAGTACGTAAGACGCAACCACCAATATAAGAAATATCTAAAAAGTAAGAGAAGAGAATAGCATAAAAACCAAAACAACCGCCATATAAAATTACAATAAATAAAATATTTTAATTAAGATGACAAGCAAGAGTGATGTCATGCTCAGAAATATCTAAATATTTAGTAACTATTCAATACACAGCTTAACATTGGTATGTAATCTCGGAGATAAATGTAAAGTACGTAGTCGATAATAACATTATCGATGTATTAAAAAATAGAGGAAATAATATGTGTGACAGTGCAATAGTAGATCATATCGACAATACGTCGACATTACATATATCAATCTTAATGGGCAACATTGTTTTAATCGAGAACTAAAGCACGAACTAAATATCCGAGACGAACAGAAAAAACGATGCCGTTTTATGACTATATATTTAAAAAAATATATATTTACCAAAGAAACACGCGTTAAATTATGAGGAGGTTAAGTCCGATCAACATTAATTCGTTTTCCAATATACTGTTACAAAAATAATAGAAAGTATATTGTGTTAGTAGTATTGCAAAAAAAAAAAATGTTCACACAAAATTAATTAATAATAGAAAACATCACTAAATTGGAAGCAAGAATCCTCTATTTTCCAAAAACATTAATTAATAACAGAAAACATCAGTAAAGCAATAAATTAAAATAAAAGAAAAATGGAACCAACAATCCTCTATAGTAAATATATAGTAAAATATTTTTTTTTTTAAGAAATATAGTAAAATGATTTTTTTTTTAAAGATAAAGTCAAGAAACGGCGCCGTTCATGATCATACCGTTTTAAAAAAAAGTGTTCATCGGAGATATAGTGTTTGTTTCTAATCGAGAGGAGAGTATGAACATAAAAATAGATACTTAATAAACGACGCCGTTTGGTGATTATGCGAAATTTTAAAAAATTGAAAGAAATTTGGAAGCAATAAGGCACATCGGAAACTTAGTTGTTGTTTTTAATCGATATTAAAGTATGAACATAAATAAAAAACTAACCACGAGACGGCACCGCTTCGGCTCTTATAAACTATAAAAAAAAAAATTGCAAAAGCGGCACCGTTTCGTGATTATTCCAATAAAAATTAAATTGCAAAACCAGACTCGCACGACCAAAATTCCCCTGGCGGGGCCACAGGTTGCAAACGGACGGCCAAGAAAGCATTAAATAAAAAGAGAAAAGAAATTCAACGAAGAGCAAATAATCCGGGTAAATAAAGAAACGGCGGCGTTTTTCGATTAAATCGATTTAACAAAAATCGAAAGTAAATTATGTTGTACTGTTTCTTGACCGCTTCGGCTCTTATAAGCTATAATATAAGATAAGATAAGATAAGATAAGATATACTATTATTTAAAAAAAAAATATTAACATGGATACATAATGAAAAAGGTGGCCCAACCAAAATTTAAATAATGGCAAAAATTCAATTTTGGTACCATAGAACTGGGTAAATTTCATTTTTCATACCAAAAGTCCAAAAATAACACCAGTTCCTACTTAGCCGTTTCAAAAAAGGCACTTCCGTTAATTTTCTTAACGTTTCTGCCACGTGTCCGTTAAGTCTTCGTGGGCGGGCTGGGCACGTGGGTCGGATTCTGCCCGTTGGAACATAAAATTCAATTTTGGTACCATAGAACTGGGCAAATTTCATTTTTCATACCAAATTCCGTTATGTTTTTTTTTTTTTTTTAAATGGTTGTGGTGATATGTTTGAATTGGTTTGTTCTACAGTAGATTAGTAGTCATGTTACTTTTTTTTTTCATTTCATTTTAGCAATAAGCTAAAAAAAAAAAAAAAAAAAAAAAAGTTTAATTTGCACAATTTAAATTTGCAACTTAGATTCCCGGGACTCCCGAACCCGTCCCGAAATCCCGAAATTAAATCGGGTACCCGAAACCCACGGGACCTTGGTTGATCTACCGGGTTTCGGGACTTAAATTTGAAATCTCGAAACCCAAAATCCCATCCTGAAATACCCGAATTCCCGAAAACCAGTCCCGATCCCACCCCTACGACCGCCGGATCCAGTGGCTTTTTGTCGGAATTGGTTGAGGGTTTATGTTCCCCTTGTCGTGGAGAACTCGTACATATAAAGATCTTTTCAATTCTTTGAGTAATCTATTCGAATTTTGAGTTCTAATTTTCGAATTGTAGGTCAAAATTTTTGAAATTTCAAATCGTGATTTCTTCTTCGATTCTTAACCAAACTTCGTAATTCTTGTTGCATTAGTTTCCCCTGACCGTGGGCATACTTTTTCATAGGTTTATTGTAGCTGCCATAGATGGTTGAGCTCCGCCCATGACAAGAGGAACAAAAATATTCAATCAATTTCGACAAACGGCCATCGGAAGCCAGCGATTGTCCATAGGAGGAAGAAGGCAATAATTGCAAAAACAACCTGCTCAATTTTAGACAATTGCATTTCCCCCCTATTTTGAAACGGCTGAGTGAGAATTGGTATGATTTTTGGACTTTTGGTATGAAAATTGAAAATTTGCCAATTCTACGGTACCAAAATTGAACGGGCAGATTAGTACCGAAATTGAACGGGCAGATTAGTGCCCCACGTGCCCCTCACATGCACTTAACGGAGGAGACTAAACGGCCGTGGCAAAACTTAACGGCTGTATGATTTTTGGACTTTTGGTATGAAAAATAAAATTTGCCCAGTTCTATGGTACCAAAATTGAATTTTAGCCTTTAAATAATCCCACTTCAGCGCCCACAATTTTCTTTTTTCCTTAAATAACTATTTTATCTTCTTTTTCTCCAACTCATTGTCCAACAATTTAGATATTACTCCTCTATCCTCTTTCACAATTTCTCTTTATTGAATTCAATTAATTAGATATTCTTTCTCTATTATCTCAAAATTTATCTTTATCGAATTTAAATTTCAATCTTTTATTACCCAAATTTTCTTGTTCTTAATATTTCAATTTGAATATTGATAAAGACATATTTACGATCAATTATGTCATAAGAAAAATTAAGTGAATTGACCTTTTTATCTATAGAAAAACTAAAATATGAAGATTTTTAAAATACTTCGCCTAGGGCTCCGGTTTAAAAAATACTCTTTTCATGATTTTTTTCTTACAATATAGGGCTCCGATTTTGAACTTTGCCTATGGCCCCGAGAAGTCGAGGGCCGATCCTAATTGGTGTTGAAGATGGGGGGCTCTTGAAAGGGGTGGTGGGCTTGAAGGTAAAAATGTTCATTTTTCTCCTGTTGATGTTGGTTTTTTTGCGGAGAAAGAAGAGGAAGAGAAAGATGAAGGTGAGTGGACGGCCATTTTTAGATTGAATTGGACCCTTCGATTTTTTATCAAACCGAATCAAAATTATCGAATCGATCGGGTATCGAAATTCGGTCCGATTCAGTTTGATTTTTATCGTTACAGTATACTCACCCTAATTACGTGAATACCTTAGCTATATAAAGTCAATGCATGTTCAAATAATTCATTACTATCGTAGTCGGTGAACGGGAGAAGTGTTCACAGAATTTGATACCATATAGTAAATCAATGAACAACTTCTTTAATTAATCAGTAGGTCTATAACCCTGAAGTTAATATTTTAATTAGGAGTTGGAATAAAAAAACAGAACACCACCATTCGAATAAATCTGACAAGAAAGTGCAGAATTTTTAAAATATGAAAATTAAAAAAATGAATAATCCGTTCTTTAAAATAATTATTGGATTTATTTTCATGTCTTTTTAGAAAGAAAGCAAAAACATCATCCACTATTTGTATAACTAGATCCATGGATCAAAATTTTGATACGTTTTCATAAAAAATATGAAGAAATTTATGTTATTGTGTTAATCGAAATAAAAATATAAAGTAATTTAAATTAAAGAGATATTTAGAAAAAGTTTAATATTTATCTAATTGAAATATACATAAAAAATGGAACAATAATCCATAATTAGAACTACATTAACAACTTCCCCATATAAACACATTCAGAAAAATCTTTCAACAATTTGGCAGTCTTTTATGCTACAGCCGTGATCAATTGATCAGATCATCGCACTTAATTTAATTTTGAAAAAAAAAAAGTCTATAATACCTATTATAGAAATATGTGCAATCACCAGTATCCAATCATTTTCACTAAAATATTTTTTATTTTAAACAAGAATAGTTCTAACCTGGATTATATAATTAATGATCCTTTCTAAACCAAGCAATAAAGAAAAAAAATACAACTTGCTCTGATCTCAAGAACTTTTGGCAGCATGCACCCTTGAAATAAGATCGTTTGGTAGATTGCACCCTTGAAATTAAATTTTGACAGAGTGATCTCTCAAATACATAAGTTTCGGCAATGCACCTTTTAATTTTTTTTTGCCAAGGAGATCGCCGAAAAATCCAAAATTAGATATTAACAGGGGCATAATTGTCCTTTTAACTCATTTTCCTCCAAAAATATAAGCTCTATGAAATTGCCTAAATTAATATGAATATTCTTGCTAATTCTTATTGGTGAGTTGCTGAGTTTATTGTGAGGTTTTTTGCAAGTTAACTCCATGTGATATGTCTAATGGGCAATTTACCTCCCTGTGAAATAAAAATAGGCAATTTAACTCCCTGTGAAATGAAATAATGAGCAATTTACCTCCTCGTGATATAAAAATAGGCAATTTACCTCCCTGTGAAATAAAATAATGAGCAATTTAACTCCCTGTGATATGAATTAATAAGCAATTTAGAGGGAGTCAACGTACTTCTTTTATAAAAACACAAGGAGTTATTTTGCCATTTTTCTTAACACAGGGAGTTAAATTGCCTATTTAGGATATCACAGTGAGGTATTTTACCCTTTTATTTATCACAAGGAGTTAAATTGCCTATTATGAATAACACAGGGAGTTAATCTGCTATTCACTCGTTTATTGTGTTTCCATGTGTTTATTATGTCTTGGCTACCATTTTTATGTTAAATGCTATGTTTATTTATTTTTTAGCTTTTAAAAATCTTATGTTAAATGAAATGTATATTCATCTTTTAGATTAAAAATCCGATTCTAATCCATATGGAGAAACTTGATGTCAAAAACATAATATAGATCAACATAAACGGTGAAGAACTGTGCAAAAATGGTTAAGAGATGTAAATATGTGTTTTACAAAAAATAAAAAAATTCAGGCAGAAAACTTAAATTTTATTCAGGGAATTGAGTTAAAATGACAATTATGCCCCTGTAAATATCAGGATTTTTTATTTTCCGCGATCAATTTGCCGGAAAAAAACTAAAGGGTGCATTCTGCCAAAAAATATGTATTTCGAGGGTTCACTCTGCCAAAATTTAATTTCAAGGGTGCAATATGTCAATTTACCCATTTTGAAGGGTGCAAGCTGCATAAAGTCCCTGGTCTCAATCAGCCTCGGATTCTAGCTATATAAAGAAGCGGAGATAGAAGCATTTCTCTGCATCTCACAACTGAATAGCTAATTAATTAATTAATTAATTAATTAAATTAAGAATGGGATTAAAAGGAAAGTTGGTTGCTGCAATTGAGTTCAGGGCAGGAGGAGATGTGTTCCATGAACTCTTCACTCACAAACCACACCATGTTTCCACCTTCACCCCTCGAAACGTTCAGGGTTGTGATTTGCACGAGGGTGAATTTGGAAAAGTCGGTTCCGTAGTCTTTTGGAGGTACACTCATGGTAAGTCCGTTTAACTATATTAGGTCTTAATATCTAGTTCTGATATCAATTTAATTTTTTCATAATTATTATTAATGTACATGCTATCTTGACCATAAATATTAGAAACTCTTGTTGTTTTAAATTTATCTGCAGTCACTTGGTTTATAATTAGTATATATGGTATGATATCAATTTTGATATGGGTGGAAGTACAGAGGGTAAAGAGGAGACTGCAAAGGAATTGATTCAAGCCATAGACGAGGAGAAAAAGAGTCTCGAATTGAAGGTACTTGAAGGAGATTTGATGAAACTATATAAGGATTTTCTTATCATCCTTCATATTGATACGAAAGATGGCATTGATTTGGTTACATGGACCTTAGAGTACGAGACGCTCCACGATGATGTTGAACACCCAGTTACACTGCTATCTTACTTCATCGATATTACTAGAGATATCGAGAATTATCATTTTCAGAAGGCATGAATCGGGTAATTGTTTGTTCATGGACACATTTTGATGCATTAATAATTGCTGTGATAATGTCGTCAAAAGTGGTAATTGTTGGTGCGTGTATGTGTGTGAACTCGAGCTTTGGCTAATGTTTGATTTGAAGTACTTTTGTTGCTTTTGTTTTCATTTTCTGCTCAATGTACGCTTCTATTTGTGTGAATTATTGAAATATTGCATTTTGCTTCTCCTTTTATGGATAATAACTAGTTATGTTTTTATTTCACAAGTGCAGTTAACCACTTACTAAAATCGATATCGGTCAATTTCTTTTTTTTTTTTTTTTTTTGTTTCCCAAGGGTTTAATCCCTTTCGAGGCTGGTCGGGCACATTAAGTGAGTACCTCTCCCAACAGGGATTCGAACCTGAGTCCGCTACTTTGTAGTGACTAGTCCCTTCCACTAGATCAATCACATGTTGGTATATCGGTCAATTTCTTAATAAAAGAAGAATCGGGTGTGATTTTTGAATATTGATCTGAACGAAAATTCGAGAAACAAACCGGTCTCAGTATAAGTCTACTAAAAAAATTTGTGTATTAGTCTCATCATAACAGATGGAATGTATTTCAAATAAATCTGAAATATTGAGGGTCAAATGATGCATAAAAATAACATAAATTGATACTCACAAAATAACACATATAAATATACTTATTAACATCAATATTTTCAGAACAAGACCGAACAATGAACCGATAAGTCAACTGGTCACTGATTTAACTTGTCAGATCGGTCGGGTCATTGATCGTACCGATATGACATCGTTATTATATAATATTAATGTTTAATTGTAATTTATATACTATTTAAAAAAAAAACAATATCACTGAAATACTTACAAAAACTTAAAATTTAGTTCATGGGTTTCAAGTTATCATATAATATTATTTATTTATGTTATCATAATAGTAATTTAAATAAAAAACTAATTAATGAAATATTATAAAAATTAAAATAATAATATTAATAATTTACAATAAACTTTTGCGATATACAAAATATAAAATATAATCTCTTAAAAATTAAATTTGCATAATATATAAATATGAATTGAAAATTTTGCCCCTTTTTATCCTAATATTATAGTTTGAAATAAAAAATAAAATTAAAAAGACAATCATATTTCATATTAAAAAAATTACATCACTTGAAATAGATTAATACTAAAATTTACAAAAAAAAAAATCTTTTATTTAATGAACTAGTGAAATATTAGGTATTTAACGTTAGTTATCACAAATAATCACAATACATTAGCTTGAAAATGTTACATTAGTATATACATAGTTGTTTAGAAAAAAATTTATAAAATGTGTTTGGTTTAAGTGGTTGTAAGATTTTGATTTTTTCCTAGGGTCAAGGGATCAACTTTCAAAACCTATAAACTTTAAATATTTTTCAACATTAAACAAAAAAAAATTGAAAAAAGGATTGAAGGTTTATCCGGTCCATCGGGCCACCAGTTCCTCGGCTTTTGAAATGTTCAACCCGGACTCGGTTCACCGCATGTCTGGTTATCACCGGTTAATTAGGGGTTTTTGGATTGCCATCGATTTGCGGTCGAACCAGTTGAACCGGTTGGTCCGGTCCGGTTTTAATAACATTGATTAGCATTATATAACACCAAAATATGATTGATCTAGTGAAAGAGACTAGTCACTACAAAGTATCGAACTCGGATTTAAATTCCCATTAAAAGAGGTTCCCACTTAATGTGTAAGATGCTCCTCTAGAGAAATAAAACCATTGAGAGCAAAATAAAATTACCATTACATTACACAGTAAGAATAGTAGAATAATCTTATTCACACACATTTTTATCATTAACATATTATGATGGTTTGAAAATGTGAGAGAGACAATAAGAGATTCATTCATAAAAAATAGGGATTAATAATGTCATTTGTTTTATTTCATACAAGTAAATTGAATATTACAAATATTCAAGGGTAAAAGCTTGTTGACTTTTTAAATGTAATTGTTGGAGAAAATGCATAATACTCCCCGGTGTTATGGGAGAACTGCATAAAATTAAACTTTCTAATTAAATCTTTATTACACCAAATACTCATGTACTTTTAAAAACTCTGCATAGAATCTCTCTTCCGTCCACTTATATTAGTTTTCTGATAAGGGTATGCCCAAAATCCCCTTGTGCTTTTTAAGTTTTGCATAAGATTCTCCTGTACCTTTTTACGTTTACATATAATCCTTTTGTACTTGAAAATTCTCTTGTTACATATCAATTTTTTTAAATTTAGGGGCAGTTTAGGTATTCAACTAAAATTTAACAACGTGAGGAAACTAACGGAGTAAGAAGAGAGTGTTCAAAATTTCTAAAAATACAAGAAAATTGACACAATAAAAATTTCACAAGTTTTATGATGTTTCCTGATAATACAAGAAAATATCATGCATTAGTTGATTGTTTTTCTAATAACCACATCAATAAAATTGGCATCACAAAATCCAGTTTACAAATTCTTTCACATTCTTTCAACACTCTTTGCAATTTGCATGTACACCTACAAAATGGGTCAATAGTGTAAAAAATCGTTCGGTTTCGATAATTTTAAAGACCTTTCGGGCCTGTTTATTTGGTGTTTGGGAAAGTAGTTTGAGAGAGTAGTAGAGGTTTGTGAAATAATCTCGATTTGCATAATGTTATTTGTTTGGGTTTGAGAGAGTAGTTTGAGAAATAAAGTAAATGTAGATTTTTTTGGGAGAGTTAGGTTGTAGTTGTAAGATGTGTAAGACTTTATGTCAAATCATGTTTGTTGTGAGATAAATTGTGTAAGAGATATGTTACTTCGGGGCTTCTAGGGTGCGGGCAAGGTAACTCGCCCTCACATGTGGGACGACCTTGAAATCATGCCATGTGGCGCGCTTAACTAATATATAACTCGGAGAGTTGACTCGGTCTGTAAATAGACCATTTTACCCTTTTTTATTTTATTTTAAATAAAAGTTGAGATAATCTTCAATTAATAAAAGACATTAATAACTTTTAAATCAAAATAATTAAAACTAAAACAAATTGACCCCTATGTTCCGTGATTTTACGAATTGAATTATTTTGCTTCTAAAAAAAAAACCGCCTATGATATAAAAAGACCACTTTACCACCAATTTTCATAATAATTGACTTTGACAATTTTGCAAATTGACCCCTATATTTTGCGATTTTACGAATTGAATTATTTTGCTTCTCAAAAATATAAAAAACCGCCTGTCATATAAAAAGACCGATTTACCCCCAATTTAGATAGTAATTGACTTTGAAAATTTTGCCAATTGACCCCTATATTTTGCGATTTTACGAATTGAATTATTTTGCTTCTAAAAAAATAAAAAAATAAAATCGTCTGTAATAATAATAATAATAATAATAATAATAATAATAATAAATAACAATAAGATGTAATTTAAGCTTGACATTAATAATAAGATATAAAATTGGTACACGATAATACAACAATTTAAGAATTGACAACCAATATTTTTTTTAAAAAAACACAACAATACAACAATTAAACAGTTGACAACCAATAATTTTTTTTAAAAGTACATAATAATACACCAATTAAATAAGATTTACATTTTTAAACTAAAATTAACTTTTAAAAATAATACACAAATTAACTAAAACTAAAATTAAATAAGAGCTACATTTCATTTAATAGGTATTTTAAAGGAATTTTTTTAAAAATAAAAGGATTTTTATTAACTAAATAACAAATTAAAAAAAAAAAGGGAACAAGATTTGGTCTATGGATTGCCTTGCCTCACCACTTAAGCGATGGTTGGGTATCACCCCTTTTTTCATTTTATTTGATTTTTTCATCCCCTTAAGGGGAAATGTTGGGATTTATGGGGTTCCAGCAGTCACCCTTACGGATTCGCTGTGGCGCTTGCTACATCGGAGTCTGGCAGCCTAACTTGCCGAGGTTCACGGAGGAGACCCGAGGATTCACGTGAATTCTTGCGAAGCCCCTAATGTCCGTCCACCTCTTAGTGTGGGGCTCTGCGCTGCCGTTGTGAACTGTAGGGGGTGCCCTACAGGAATCAACCTTTGGTTAAAGATTAATAGTTGCGCCATCACTAACAGCAATTGCTTTTGGTGCAGTGGTAAAGCGCTTGAGGACCAACAACTGGTATCAGAGCGAGGTTGCAGGTTCGAATCCTCCCGGGTGCCGCTGGGGGGGAGATTGTTGGGATTTATGGGGTTCCAGCAGTCACCCTTACGGATTCGCTGTGGCGCTTGCTACATCGGAGTCTGGCAGCCCAACTTGTCGAGGTTCACAGAGGAGACCCGAGGATCCACGTGAATTCTTGCGAAGCCCCTCATGCCAGTCCACCTCTTAGTGTGGGGCTCTGCGCTGCCGTTGTGAACTGTAGGGGTGCCCTACAGGAATCAACCTTGGGTTAAAGATTAATAGTTGCGCCATCACTAACAGCAATTGCTTTTGGTGCAGTGGTAAAGCGCTTAAGATCCTACAACTAATTGTTGGATGAAGATGAAGATGAAGTGCAAAGAAGACAAGAAGATAAGGGAAGGTTTTGATGATTTCCAAAACGTCAAAATCAGCTAAGTGTGGAAAAGCTTAGGTCCCTTAGAAGAATTTTGGACAAGTAAAGAAGATAACAGAAGGGTCCAAAACTCTAAGCCCAGAAGACTACTGATCTCATGCTGAAACAGCAATCAGAAGGGTAGACCATCAGCTGACTCAAATCAGATTAGTTCAGAGTTTGATCAGCAGAGTATCTATCAGCAGGGTTGCTTCGATCAGCAGAGTAGAAGAGATCAAGAAGTTAATGCAACGGTAATAAATGCACTTGGTGTAATAAATGCTGTAAGAAAAGGGTAGTAATGGCAAATGATTGAAGAATATTCTCGGATCAGCAGAGTGCATATAATGCAGCTACAGGAAAGTACAGCAGAAAAAGTACTGTAGCAGGGAGCCGTTCTGGATTTGGGCTAAAGGCTATGGATTTGAAATGTGATTTTCTTCAACGGTCATATTTTTAAATCCAAGTATAAATAGAGCTGATTTCAACGAGCGAGACACACAACAACATTCTGAGATTTTGTTTTCGAAGCAGAAATTTTTCTCAGTCTCAAGAAGCTCAAAAACAGCTCACTCATCTGGCGAAGTCATCTGTTGACAGAAATCAAGTTGAAGCCAAATAGAAAATACTTTCTGAGTGAAATTGTATTAGCTGAGTGTTGTGCGGAGTTTAGATCCATCTTTGTGAGTGATCTAACTTCAGAGGATAGGTTTTCTGAGTGATTTCCTATTGTGAGCTTACAGCCTTTACATTTGTTGTTTTGGTGTAAGTGGAGAAATATTGTAAACTTAGTGTTTATAGTATAACCCAAAATCTAAGTGATCTGGAAGAGTGTAATAAAGGATTTTTATCCATATAACCACTATAAAATTCTTTATGTTATTTTTGCATTTAAAGCTTTCTTGCATATTTCAAACTGCATAAGTAAACACTTTGAATTACTTTAAATATTTTGAAGGAGTTTTTAAACTGGGAATAAAATCTTTAAAAGACTTAGACTACTTGTGAAAAACACTTTCAAATTATCCGCTGCAAGTATACTCTTAATAAAACTGATTTTGCTGAAATCAGCTAAGTTATTATAAGAAGAGTGGTCACTCTGTTGTTCAAGATTTGTTTACGATCAGCAAAGTCAGCTTACTGTTCTTCATAAGCTTAGTCCGCTGACAGACGACTGAAAAGTTTTTAAGTCTAAAAATTTTCAGAGGTCTATTCACCCCCCCTCTAGACCTCATCTGACCACTTGTGTTGGATAAGGATGAAGATGAAGGCACTGAAGACAAATTGATAAGGGAGGTTTTGATGAAATTCCAAAACTTCATAATTGGCTAAGTATGGAGTAACTCAGCTGATTTCATGATTAAGGAATTTTGACTAAGTAAAGAAGACATCAGAAGAGTCAAGATTTCAAGGTCCAAGACTTCTGATCTGCTGAAGGAAAGTTATCAGACTGATGAAGATCAGCCGACTCAAATCAGATTTGTTCAAGTTTGAGATCAGCTTAGTTCGCCATCAGACTTGCACTTTTGTCAGCTAAGTAAAGAAGATCATAAAGTGTTCCCAACGATAATAAATGCCCCTTGGAGTAATAAATGCTGAAGTACAAGGTTATTAAAGACAAATGATTGAAGATTTGCTTCGCATCAGCTGGGTGCATTTAATGCTGCATTTAATGCTGCCTGCAGAATAATACTGTTCACAGTACGGACAGACTGCAAAAGAGCCGTTCGCGGAAATTAAGGACCAGTACTCGAGGAATTTGAATCCTGTCTCTCTTCAACGGACATTTTTCAAACCTCAAGTATAAATAGCTGAAAGAGACGAAAAGAATACAAGCAACACAATCTCTTAGAAATTTTCGAAGCAAAATTCTTTAAGTCTCAAGAACAGCTCACTCATCAGCTTAGTCATTTGTTGACAAAAGCAGAGTTGAAGAATCAAGCCAAATACATCTTCTGAGTGAATTTGTAAACACTGAGTGTTGTGAGAAGTAGATATCCGTCTAAGTGAGTGATATTACTTCAGAGAAGTAGGATTTCTTTTTGATCTCTTACTGCGAACTTACGGCCTGTTCATTTGTTGTAAGGCGTAAGCAGAGTATACTGATTACTATGTGTTTTTAGTATAACCCAAGATCTTTGTGACTTGGAAGAGTGGACTAAAGGATATTCAAATCCATATAACCACTATAAAAATTACTTGTGTTTTTACATTGCTTTTAAACTCGCATATTTACTGACTGCATAAAAACACGTTAAGTTAACTGTTTGAAAGATATTCAAAAGGAGTTTATAAAACTGGGGAAACATTTTTCAAACTACTGAGAATACTTGTGAAAAACACTTTATAAATCCGCTGCAAGTACTCTAAGTATTAAAACTGATTTTAACCAAATCAGCTAAGGTATTATCAGACGAGTGGTCAACAAAGCTGTTCAAAGATTTGTTCGCGAACAGAATTGTAACTTACTACTCTGATCAGCTTAGTCTGTTCAAAGTTAGAGAAAAGTTTTAAAGTTAAAATTGGAAGAAAATTTTAAAGAGGTTTATTCACCCCCCCCTCTAAACCTCTTCTGACCACTTGGGACCAACAAGTGGTATCAGAGCAGGTGGTTCATTAGAATCAGCTGCCTGATCAACGAGCTTGATCCAAGTGTTTTTTAAAGGTTTTCAAAACTTTTCAAAAGAGCATCTTTTTGAAAATTTAAAACTTTTTTTGAAAAAATGCACTGTATCAGCCATGTTCCCCACATTGCTGGTATGTCTTTTGAAGACTGGAAAATCAGAATGGAGATTTTCCTTGCTGCTTATAATGATAATATGTACACATGTATCATTAAAGGTCCATTCAGATTCACAAAGACCATAAAGATCAATGAAGTTGATACGGTTGTGGAAAGAGACTTACACGAGATGACTGCTGAAGAAATCAAGCTGTTCAATCTTGACAAAGTCGGAAGATTCATCATGACTAAAGCCCTGGACAATGATCGGTTTGACAAAGTCAAACATTGCAAAACTGCAAAGGAGATGTGGGATAAAGTCAGAGACATGAGCGAAGGAAACGACGCCATAAAAGAGCATCAACTGAGTGTTGCTCTAGAAAAGCTGGACAACTTCAAGATGAAGTCTGCGGAAACCATTGATCAGATGGATACAAGGTTTACAAGGACGCTGAATGAAGTTCTGAAGCTTGGAAAAACCTTCACAGACAAGGAGATAACCGTCAGAGTTCTGAAGGCTCTACCTCCCAAGTTCAACATGAAGGTGACGGCTATGGAAGAATCAAGAGATCTGGGCAAGATTTCTCTTACAGAGCTGTTCTCAGTACTCAAGGCGTATGAGTATAAACTGCCTAGGATGGGTGTTGAAGAACAAGTCCCACAGCTGCACTGGTTGCTGCTGAAAACCCAAGAAGGCCAGCCTACAGAAGTAAAGATGTGGACTCATCTGATGAAGCCACACTGCTCAACAAAAAGGAGTACACTGCTGGAGACGTTGCATTGCTGATAAACAATTTCAAGAAGTTCTACAAAAGGAAATTGAAGAACAAATATAACAATGCTTCTACTTCTAAACCTAACTTTTCTTCTCAAGATAAAGATGATTATAAAGCAAAACTAATGTGTTACAACTGCAGGAAATTGGGACACTTCATCAAAGACTGCCCATATCCAAAAGCAGAAAAGTACACTGAAGAAGAAAAGAAAATGAGAAAAGAAAGAAAGCATCAGAAAGGCAAGGCTATGATGGCGGAAGCAGAAAAGCTGGCTGCCGTCTACTCATCTGATTCAGATTCAGACACGTATGATGAAGAATAGTCTGATGAAGAAAAACCTGCTCTCCTCTGCCTGATGGCAAAGGAATCTGATGATTCTGAGGAAGAGGTAACTCCTCTTGACAATGAATTATTTAATTCATTTGAACAAATGATGCTTAACAATACTACTATTACTGAAGCATACAAAAAGCTTAAGGAAGAGATGATATTGCTAAAAGAGCAAAATAGTTTACTGAAACTCACAGCTGAAAAGCCTAGAGAATCAGCTGAATATAAACAGCTTGAGCAAGAACATGAATCTCTGAAAGCTGAATGTAAAGTTTATAAAGGAAAAATCATGGAACTTGAAAAAGTTATTGAGTCTCATGAAAAATCATCTGTTGCATCCACTCATATGTCTAGTAAACAGAAGATGCCTTTAGAACAGGATAAGCACGAATTGAATCATACTGAGAAATTTATATCTGCTGACAACAATAAGGTCATTCTGTATGTTCAAACTGCTAGACCTGCTTCACCTGAGAAAATATTAAAGGAGACGAAAACTCCTAAGGCTAAAAAGAGCAAAGAGCCTAGTTTAGGTAAACAGACTAGTAAGACCAAACAGCAGAGTCCTAAGAAGTCTGCTGATAAAGCTAAAGTCAATCAGACTAGTGGTAAAACTAAGTCGTCTGTTAATGAGCAAGCTACTAGTAAGCCAAAGAAGCATAAGAATAAGAAAAATCAAAATGCTTGGTATGGAAATGAGTCATATTATGTGCAACCTGCTGCATATCATCCTATGTATCATGCACCTCAATTTCCAGGTTACTATGCACCTTACCCTGCTCATCCAATGCATGCATATCCTGCTTATCATGCACCATACCCTGCTTATGAACATTATTCTTATCATACTGATCATCAACATGATTTATCTGATAATTATGATAAAAATGAAACTGTTCATGCTCCTGTCAAAACTCAGAAGCCTAAGAAGCCTAAGACATCAACATCTTGGGTTGTCAAAGGTGAAACTAATCCTCCAGGACCCTCTCAATAAGGGTACCTAAAACAATTTTACTTTTGTTTTGTAGGTTAGGATTAGGAGTAGGAGTAAAGTAGAGAAGATTTGGTACTTGGACAGTGGGTGTTCAAGACACATGTGTGGAAACATACATGAGCTGACTGATGCAGTTGCTGTGGATGGTCCAAAAGTCACTTTTGGAGACAGCAAAGAGGCCAAGATTAAAGCTAAAGGAAAACTGATCAAAGGAAACATAGAGATATCTGACGTCTCATATGTTAAAGGCCTCAAATATAATCTGCTGAGCATAAGTCAATTTTGTGACAAAGGATATTCTGTTATCTTCTCAACAGATAAGTGCTATGTTGAACAAATTGGTACAAAGAAGGTAATCTTATCTGGAAGACGACAAGGAAATATCTACATAGTCGACTGAAATTCTGCAGACAAGAATTCAAATGTTTGTTTGGTGGCATCAACACCAAGTGAAGTTAGTTGGCTATGGCACAAAAGAATGAATCATTTAAACTTCAAGACCATCAACAGATTGATAAAGAATGATTTGGTAGAAGGGATTCCTAAAACAGTCATGAGCAAAGATAAGCTTTGTGACGCCTGTCAGAAGGGTAAACAAATCAAGTCATCATTTAAAAGCAAGAAGCATCAATCTTCTGGAAGAATATTGGAGCTGCTACTATGGACTTATTTGGACCCATTGATCCTGTCAGCAATGGTGGAAAGAAATACTGCCTAGCTGTTGTGAATGATTGTTCAAGATATACTTGGGTGATATTCATGAAAAAGAAGAGTGAAACCAAGGAACATCTTACTAATCTGATGGAACTGATCCAGAATGAGAAAAGCACAAAAATATTGAAGATCAGATCAGATAGAGGGACAGAGTTTACAAACTCTACTGTTGAAGAGTATTGTAACATGAAAGGAATACATCAAGAGTATTCAGCTGCTAGAACCCCTCAACAAAATGGTGTTGCTGAAAGGAGAAACAGAACACTGAAAGAAGCTGTCAGAACCATGATAGCTGAAGCTAAACTGCCACAAAGATTTTGGGCAGAAGCAACAAATACAGCATGTTTTACCCAAAACAGATGCATGATCAACAAGCACCAAAACAAGACTCCATATGAAGTTTGGAACAACAGGAAGCCAAACATTCATTACTTTAAGAAATTTGGTTGTAAATGCTATGTTTTAAACAATGGTAAAAATCACCTTACTGCTTTTGCAGAAAAGGCTGATGAAGCTGTTTTTATAGGATACTCTACTATTAGTAAAGCTTAAAGAGTTTTAAAACAAAAGAACATTACTAATAGAAGAATCCATTCATGTAGTTTTTGATGAACCAAGTCAATCTTCTGAAAAGAATCAAAGTATTAATCAAGATCTGTCTACTGATTTACGGAAGTTGAATATTGGAAGGAATGAAGAATATGTTCCCATCATACTACCTAATCTCAACCTAGCTGATAACTCAAGTGCTGTTCAAAATCACAGAGCTGATTGTCTAACAGACGAGTTGCAAACAGCTGATAGACCAGAGACTGTTCAACAGACAAGAGAAGTTCAACAGACTACTACTGGAACTCCAACAGTAGTGTTGCAAGATCTTAACAGAGGACAACATTCAGATCTGCAACCTGATCTCAGATGGCTCAGAAATCACCCACCTGAGTTAGTGATTGGTGATCCTTTGGATAGAGTGAAAACAAGAAGAGCTGCTGCACAAGATGCCATGTTTGTCACTTTTCTATCTCAAATAGAGCCTAAACAAATTGAAGAAGCTCTCAGTGATTCCTTCTGGATAGAAGCTATGCAAGAAGAGTTGAATCAATTTGAAAGGAATAAAGTCTGGTACTTAGTTCCTAGACCAAGTCATCAAAGAGTCATTGGCACTAAATGGGTATTCAGAAATAAGATGAATGAAGATGGTATTGTAACCAGAAACAAAGCAAGATTAGTGGCCAAGGGATATTGTCAAGAAGAAGGAATTGACTTTGATGAGACTTTTGCACCTGTAGCAAGACTTGAAGCAATTAGATTGTTTCTTGCCTATGCTGCTTACAAGAACTTCACTGTCTATCAGATGGATGTGAAGTCTGCCTTTCTCAATGGAGAATTGCAAGAAGAAGTATATGTTGAACAACCTTCTGGATTTGAAGTTTATCAAGAAGAGGACAAGGTATATCGTCTAAAGAAAGCCCTCTATGGACTGAAACAGGCTCCAAGAGCATGGTATGATACCCTATCTGATTTTCTTTTAATTAAAGGATTTCATAAAGGTAAGGTAGATAAAACCCTGTTCACTATTGAATGGGAAAATCATATAGTAATTGTGCAAATATATGTAGACGATATTATTTTTTGTTCAACTAACCAACAGATGTGTGATAAGTTCTCAAAGCTGATGCAGAACAAGTTTGAAATGAGCATGATGGGAGAACTTAATTATTTTCTTGGTTTGCAAGTTAGACAGTTGCCTGATGGTATATTCATCAACCAAGCAAAATACACAAGAGATCTGTTCAAGAAATTTGGTATGGAAACTAGCTCTACTGCTACTATTCCTATGTCTACAAGTCTTCGTTTGGATAAAGATGAAGATGGCAAATCAGTGGACATAACCAAATACAGAGGCATTATAGGGTCACTGTTATATCTAACAGCAAGCAGACCTGACATAATGTACTCAGTAGGGGTTTGTGCAAGATTTCAATCAAATCCCAAGGAATCTCATCTCTTAGCTGCCAAGAGGATATTGAAATATGTTAAAGGCACTCAAGAATTGGGATTGTGGTATCCTAGAGAATCTGGATTTGAGCTTATTGGCTATTCAGATTCAGAACTTGCTGGCTGCAAGATTGACAGAAAAAGCACGACTGGTGCTTGTCAGTTCTTAGGTAGTCGTCTGATCTCATGGATGAGTAAGAAACAGACTTCAGTATCCATATCTACTGCTGAAGCTGAATATATAGCTGCTGGAGCATGCTGTGCACAGATATTATGGTTGAAGCATCAACTGGAAGATTACAATATCAAAATCAGTGGAATTCCAATCTACTGTGACAATACAAGTGCAATCTCACTTACTCAGAACACTACAAGTCATTCAAGGACTAAACATATTGAGATCAAGCATCACTTCATTAGAGATCATGTGGAAAAAGGAAATGTTGTGATTGAGTATGTTTATACTGACAATCAGATTGCTGATATTTTCACTAAACCTTTAAGTGAAGTAAAGTTTTCAACTTTAAGAGCTGAACTAGGATTACTTAATTTGGATGTATAAGCTGAGGGGGAACTTATCAGAAGACTTAAGTTCAACAGTTTACTCATCACTGTTATCTTCAAGGATTAACTTTCAACAGACTAGTTAACTTATGAATTCTTAAACTCAGGGGGAACGTGTAAGACTAGCGGTACTTCTGAATTAAAGATGAAATTTGTTAATATCAGTTAGTTGAAGTTATGTTTTCAACAGAAGACTCAACTATCGAAGATTAAAGTTACATTATCTAGCTGGATTGACAAACAGCTGAGGAAGGTTATCATCTATTGGCTTTCACTGATAACAGCATTGTCATCAGGACAGTAGTCCATCAGATAAGTATTTATTTTACTCATCTGATTACTTGAGTAAAAGCGGAACTATTTAAAACGTTTTATTCAAAAATACGCTTTTATAAGTAACTGAAGGGCGGTATATATTCCCGCTCCTCATTAAATATCTTTTGAATTTGAAAGGTCGTAACTGACGCCGCACGATCAGCACTGACAGGAAAACGGATCTAACGGTTGGTGGATATCACGGAAACCGACATACCCCAACTCTATAAATCCCAATCTGATCAGTCGTGTAGTTCTTTACGCATCCTAGACTTTCAAAAGTACTTGTGAGAAATTTGAGCAATTTTTCTGCAAAAATCTCTTCGTTTTTCTCTTTAATCTCTACAGATCTGCAATGGCTGCTGAAGGTATGTACCTTGTGTATGATTCCTATTACCAATCTGGCACAAATCTGATGAAGGAACTTCTGGAGAAGTTCAAATCTGCAACTTTGGTGAACTTCATGGAGTACAATGAAGGGATAATCTGGACTGATCAGGTTATGGAATACTACAAGACGGCGACTGTTGATTTCGACAAGCTGGAGATTACTGCTACAGTAGGTGACAAATCTGTTGTCATCACTCCCACCGTTCTTCACGAACAGTTTGGGCTTCGTAACAGTGGACGTCATGATGTCACTGTGATGACTGAAGCCAAACACCAAGAATTTTGGGCGATCTGCGCCAAGGAAGGGGAGGTCCTGTCTGGAAATATCAAGAAGAGACAGCTGAAGGACGAGTATCAGCGGATGGCTGATATGGTGTCAAAGCTGATAGAAAACTGCACCTTTTCCCTTGATGCTGTTACTATGAAGAGATACAGCATTATGGCTGCTATTTATTATGGATTGGAAGTCAACTGGTCCATGATTATCTGGTACATCTGTGCTGAATTCTTTGAGGTAAAGAAAGGAAAAGAACCTCACACCAACCACAGAATTACTCTCAGCTACCTGCTATCCCATCTGGGATGCACTATGACGAATGGCAAGGAAATTCACAAGTCCAAAGCCATGAACAAATACCTGCCAGTTCAAAAGAGAAAGGCTGATGAGCCTGAGGAAGCTGATGATGAGGGACCAAAGGAGGTTCCTGCCAAAAGGCAATGGAGATTAGTCAAAACAGCCAGCTTAGCTGTTGAGACTAAAAAGAAGAAGGCTGCTGATGAGCCTAAAAAGAAAGAAACCAAGCAGATGGAGAAAGTGACTTCTGCTGCTGAAGCCACTAAAATCATAGAAACCATAACTGCTGATGTAAGGATTGGATCCCCTGCATCACCATCAAGAACTCCATCAGCAGAGAGACCTGCTGAAGGTATCTCTCAAAGAACAAGAAGCCAACAGAGAGATCCATCTACTTCTACTTATCGTGAAAGAAGAACCAAAAAGACTGCTAGAAAGCAGATGACTTTTATAGAAGAACCCACGGAGTTAGAAAATGTAGCTAGAGAAGACCCAGAAAATGCTAAAAAGGCTGCTGAAACTGTTGAGCCTGCTAAAACAGTTGAGACTTCAAAGTCTCAAGAAGATCCAGATGTCCAAATCATCCATCCAATTGCTGCAAATCCTATCTCATCTGCTGGACCAGCCCCTGCTGATAAAGGTAAAAGGAAGATAGTGCTGAAGAAAAAGAAAATTTATAAGGCTGACAAGGAAGCTAGGGAGAAAGCTGAACAGAGGAAGCAAGATGAAGCTGATGAGAAGAAGGCACTTGAGCTGAGCAAAGCTCAAGAAGCAAAGGATGAGGCCAGAAGGCAAATGTCTGAAGTAGAAAGGAAAGCTGCTGAGGATGCTGAAATGACCATGGTTTTGGAAATGAGCAAGACTGATGCCTATGGACCTGTCCATGGAGGTGGCATCAAAATTGGTGAAGGCAAGGATGAAGAGGAAGAGAAAAAGCCTAAGATGCCTACTGCTGAGCCCAGGCCCAAAGAAAAGTTTGAAATCAGAAGAGCATTCAACATAGTATATACTGATAAAGAGCTTTTTAAGAAGTTTGAGAGGTCCTTAGCCTACAACAACCAGAAGTTAATGTTGAAGACCATGTTCACTCAGGAGAAACCTAAATATATCAGATGGAGAGACAATAGGCTGAACAGGTCCATCATTGAACTTCAGAATCTGAAGGATTTAGCTGATGAAGAGGAATGGGTACTAAAGTGGCTAAAGACAGGTTCTATCCAAAAAGCCTTGGATCCTCATTATGTTAGGGATGCTATGCATCACTATGCCAGGGAATTTGCCCTTGAGGAAGCCAATCTGATACAGAACACCCTGCCTGCCAAAAGAAAGAAGACTGATAATGTTGAAGAAAGGGCTGTGAAGATTGCTGTTATCACTGCTTTGAAGAAGTGGGCTGAGAAGTCCAGATATCAGCAAGGACATTCAAGTGAACTCCCACAACTGCCAAGTATTCAACAGGTTATCTTTGGCAAGGAAATGAAGGATTTCAGTGAAGTGCCCCAAGGTAACAACGCCTTTGTCAACCCTTGGATCATTGTGAGGCAGATACGTCAAACAACCTGCTTCAACGATGACGGCACCGTCACTAATCTGGTGTATGAAGATGTCACTGATGAACATAAGAAAACTAAAGAAAAGAAAGCTGAAGAGTCTCTAGCAATAGAATGGAACACTAAGGACTCTGAAGACCATCAGATGACAAATATGGAAGAAGTCCCTGTTCAACAGGCGACTGAAGAGAAGGAAGCTGATGCTGCTGCTTCTGCTTCATCAGGTGATGAACACTCATCACTGATGGAAGCTTTCCAGATGCTGATGGAGAACTCAGTAAAGGAACTGGAAGAGAAGCATAAACAGCAGCTGATGAAGGTCAAAGAGGCTGAAGAATGAACTTACAGCAGAGTTGGTAGAATCCAACAGACATCAGCTGGAAACTGTTCAAGGATCAACAGCAGAGATTATCAAGAAGGAGATTGACAGTATTCCTATTCCTCAAGATCACTCCTTGCAGTTAGTGCACAGCTTAAGAGACTTGAACAAAAATGTTGAAGATGTGAAGGGTGATGTGAATCACCTTCATACTGCATTAAAGAGAGCTGAGCACAAAATAGCAGATTTAACTACAACCTTCATCAAAGTTAGTGAAGAAGAGAAGGCAGTCAACTTAGGGATGTTGCAAGAAGTATCAAAAGCTTCACAAGAACTCCAAAACGAAATTGCAACCATAAACCTTAACATTGACTACTTCAATGATCAGACTGACGTCATCAGCACTGATATTCATCACCTCACAGCAAGTCATGATGTTGTAAATCAAAATCGGAAGGCTCTATGCGCTGAAATGAAGATTCCAACAGTTGCTCTCAACCCTGTTGTTGTACCTTCTAATGTCATCCAATCTGATGATGACAAAAAGGGGGAAGATAAAAGGGAAGAACCAGCTAAGGAAAATGCTGCTGCAACTGACGAAACCAAAGAGACTGAAGATACTGCTGACAAGACTGAAAAACTTGGAAAGGTAGAAGAAGAATGTTGGTCCCAAGTGGTCAGATGAGGTCTAGAGGGGGGGGGGGGTGAATGGACCTCTGAAAATTTGAACTTAAAAACTTTTCAGTCTTCTGTCAGCAGACTAAGCTGATGAAGAACAGTAAGCAGACTATGCTGATCGTGAACAAATCTTGAACAACAGACTGACCACTCTTCTTACAAATACTTAGCTGTTTTTCTGAAAACAGTTTTTCAAAGAGTATACTTGCAGCGGATTGTTTGAAAGTGTTTTTCACAAGTAGACTAAGTTCTTAAAAGATTTTATCCCCAGTTTTGTAACTCCTTATAAAATCTTTTGATAATTCAAAGTGTTTAAATATGCAAACTTTAAAATATGCAAGAAAACTTAAATGCAAGATAACACAAAGAATTTTTATAGTGGTTATATGGATGAAAATCCTTTAGTCCACTCTTCCAGATCACTTAGATTCTGGGTTATACTATAATCACAAAGATTACAATATTTCTCCACTTATACCTAGACAACTAATGAAAAGGCTATAAGCTCACAATAGAAAATCACTAAGAAATTCTACTCTCTGAAGTTTGATCACTCACAAAGATGGATCACAACTTCGCACAACACTCAGCTATTACAAGATCACTCAGATCGCAATTTTTTGTTTTCTTCAACTGGGTTTCTGTCAACAGATGACTTCCACCAGACGAGTGAGTTGTTCGAGCTTTTGAGACTTAGAATAATTTTGCTTCAAAAATGAAATCTCTGATTGTTGTTGTGTGTTTCTCTCTTCGAACTTAGCTCTATTTATACTTGGATTTGAATTTATGACCGTTGAAGCAAATCAAATCTTCAAATCCATAGCCTTAGCCCAATTTCAGAACGGCTACCTGCTACAGTACCTTTTCTGCTGTACTTTCCTGTAGCTACATTAAATGCACTCTGCTGATACGAAGTTTTCTTCAATCATTTGCCATTACTACCCTTCTCTTACAGCATTAATTACTCCAAGTGCATTTATTACCGTTGAACTCTTCTCATGATCTCTTCTACTCTGCTGATCCAAGCAACCCATCTGATAGTCACTCTGCTGATCAAACTCTGAACTAATCTGATTTGAGTCAGCTGATAGTCTACCCTTCTGTTTGCTGTTTCAGCGTGAGATCACTAGTCTTCTGGGCTTTGAACTTTGAACTCTTCTTTTGTCTTCTTTACTTGTTCAAAATTCTTCTAAGGGAACTAAGCTTCCATACTTAGCTGATTATGATGTTTTGGAAATCATCAAAACCTTCCCTTAAATATTTATCTTCTTTGCACTCCATTCTTCATCTTCATCCAACAAAGAAGAAAAGACTGAACAAGAAACTACCAAGTACAAGAATATAGAATCAGCCAGGAAGGCAATGGAAGCTTTAAGGGAGCAACAACTTAAAGAGAAAATGGAAGCTGCCAAAGCAAACATGGACCTGGATGACGAAGCTGATCATGAAGAAGAAGATGATGAAGAGTCATCTTATGAGTATGAAGAAGTGCTTGAAGGATCAGATGAAGGATCTGATAGTTAGAAATTATAAAATTCTTGTAATCAGTTTACTTTTATCTATCTTTCAGACATCTCATCTGAAGAACTTGTACTTGTACTTGTAACAATCTTATCATATCAATAAAAAGTCAAGTTCATTCCAACATACTATTTTCTATCTCAGAAAATTTTTGAGGATTACATTCTTTAGTTTAGGTATTTAACAGGTACTTGGCTGAAGTTTTGTCATCATCAAAAAGGGGGAAATTGTTGGATAAGGATGAAGATGAAGGCACTGAAGACAAATTGATAAGGGAGGTTTTGATGAAATTCCAAAACTTCATAATTGGCTAAGTATGGAGTAACTCAGCTGATTTCATGATTAAGGAATTTTGACTAAGTAAAGAAGACATCAGAAGAGTCAAGATTTCAAGGTCCAAGACTTCTGATCTGCTGAAGGAAAGTTATCAGACTGATGAAGATCAGCCGACTCAAATCAGATTTGTTCAAGTTTGAGATCAGCTTAGTTCGCCATCAGACTTGCACTTTTGTCAGCTAAGTAAAGAAGATCATAAAGTGTTCCCAACGGTAATAAATGCCCCTTGGAGTAATAAATGCTGAAGTACAAGGTTATTAAAGACAAATGATTGAAGATTTGCTTCGCATCAGCTGGGTGCATTTAATGCTGCTTGCAGAATAGTACTGTTCACAGTACGGACAGACTGCAAAAGAGCCGTTCGCGGAAATTAAGGACCAGTACTCGAGGAATTTGAATCCTGTCTCTCTTCAACGGACATTTTTCAAACCTCAAGTATAAATAGCCGAAAGAGACGAAGAGAATACAAGCAACACAATCTCTGAGAAATTTTCGAAGCAAAATTCTTTAAGTCTCAAGAACAGCTCACTCATCAGCTTAGATTTGTTGACAAAAGCAGAGTTGAAGAATCAAGCCAAATACATCTTCTGAGTGAATTTGTAAACACTGAGTGTTGTGAGAAGTAGATATCCGTCTAAGTGAGTGATATTACTTCAGAGAAGTAGGATTTCTTTGTGATCTCTTACTGCGAACTTACGGCCTGTTCATTTGTTGTAAGGCGTAAGCAGAGTATACTGATTACTGTGTGTTTTTAGTATAACCCAAGATCTTTGTGACTTGGAAGAGTGGACTAAAGGATATTAAAATTCATATAACCACTATAAAAATTACTTGTGTTTTTACATTGCTTTTAAACTCGCATATTTACTGACTGCATAAAAACACGTTAAGTTAACTGTTTGAAAGATATTCAAAAGGAGTTTATAAAACTGGGGAAACATTTTTCAAACTACTGAGAATACTTGTGAAAAACACTTTATAAATCCGCTGCAAGTACTGTAAGTATTAAAACTGATTTTAACCAAATCAGCTAAGGTATTATCAGACGAGTGGTCAACAAAGCTGTTCAAAGATTTGTTCGCGAACAGAATTGTAACTTACTACTCTGATCAGCTTAGTCTGTTCAAAGTTAGAGAAAAGTTTTAAAGTTAAAATTGGAAGAAAATTTTAAAGAGGTTTATTCACCCCCCCCCCCCTCTAAACCTCTTCTGACCACTTGGGACCAACAACTTGGGACCAACAAGTGGTATCAAAGCAGGTGGTTCATTAGAATCAGCTGCCTGATCAACGAGCTTGATCCAAGTGTTTTTCAAAGGTTTTCAAAACTTTTCAAAAGAGCATCTTTTTGAAAAATATAAACTTTTTGAAAAATGGATTGTATCAACCATGTTCCCCACATTGCTGGTATGTCTTTTGAAGACTGGAAAATCAGGATGGAGATTTTTCTAGCTGCTTATAATGATAACATGTACACATGTATCATAAAAGGTCCATTCAGATTCACCAAGACGATAAAGATTAATGAAGTTGATACCGTGGTGGAGAAAGACTTACATGAGATGACACCAGAAGAAATAAAGCTATTTAATCTGGATAAAGTCGAAAGATTTATCATGACTAAAGACCTGGATAATGATCGGTTTGACAAAGTCAAACATTGCAAAACTGCAAAGGAAATGTGGGATAAAGTTCGTGATATGAGCGAAGGAAATGATGCTATTAAAGAGCATCAGCTTACTGTTGCTTTGGAGAAACTGGATAACTTCAAAATGAAGTCTGGAGAGACCATAGATCAGATGGATACCAGGTTCACCAGAACACTCAATGAAGTTCTAAAGTTGGGAAAAACCTTTACTGACAAAGAAATCACAGTCAGAGTACTAAAGGCTTTACCTCCTAAGTCAACATGAAGGTGACAGCGATGGAAGAATCAAGAGATTTGGGAAAGATCTCTCTTACAGAGCTGTTCTCCGTACTCAAGGCATTTGAGTATAAACTGCCAAGAATGGGAATTGAAGAAACCTCAACTTCAGGACCCACAGCTGCCTTAGTTGCTGCTGAAAATCCCAGAAGACCAGCACAGAGAAGTAAAGAAGTGGACTCATCTGATGAAGCCACATTACTCAACAAAAATGAGTACACAGCTGGAGATGTAGCATTGCTGATGAATAATTTCAAGAAGTTCTACAAAAGAAAAATGAAGAACAAATACAACAATGCTTCTACTTCTAAACCTAACTCCTCTTCTCAAGATAAGGATGATTATAAAGCCAAACTAATGTGTTATAACTGCAGGAAATTGGGACACTTCATTAGAGACTGTCCATATTCAAAAGCAGAGAAATACACTGAAGAAGAGAAGAGAATCAAAAAAGAAAGAAAGCATCAGAGAGGCAAGGCAATGATGGCTGAAGCAGAAAAGCTGACTGATGTCTACTAATCTGATTCAGACTCAGACACTTCTGATGAAGAGAACCCTGCTCTTATCTGCCTGATGGCCAAGGAATCTGATGACTCTGAGGATGAGGTAACTCCTCTTGATAATGAATTATTTAATTCATTTGAACAAATGATGCTCAACAATACTGGTATTGCTCAAGCATATAAAAAGCTTAAGGAAGATATGATATTGCTAAAAGAGCAAAACAGTTCACTGAAACTCACAACTGAAAAGCCAAGAGAATCAGCTGAATATAAACAGCTTGAGCAAGAACATGAATCTCTGAAAGCTGAATGTGAAGTTTATAAAGGAAAAATCATGGAACTTGAAAAAGTTATTGAGTCTCATGAGAAATCATTTGTTGCATCCACTCATATGTCTAGTAAACAGAAGATACCTTTAGAACAGGATAAGTTAGAATTGAATCATACTGAAAAATTTATATCTGCTGACAACAGTAAAGTCATTCTGTATGTTCAAACTGCTAAACCTGCTTCACCTGAGAAAGTGGTAAAGGAGAAGAAATCTCCTAAGGCTAAAAAGAGCAAAGAGCCTAGTGTAGGAAAACATTCTAGTAAATCCAAACAGCAGAGTCCAAAGAAGTCTGATGATAAAGCTAAATTGAATCAGACTAGTGGTAAAACTAAGTCATCTGTTAATGAGCAAGCATCTAGTAAACCAAAGAAGCATAAGAACAAGAAAAATCAAAATGCTTGGTATGGAAATGAGTCATATTATGTGCAACCTGCTGCATATCCTCCTATGTATCATGCACCTCAATTTCCAACTTACTATGCACCTTACCCTGCTCATCCAATGCATGCATATCCTGCTTATCATGCATCTTACCCTGCTTATGAACATTTTCCTTATCATACTGATCATCAACATGACTTATCTGCTAATTATGATAAAGATAAAACTGTTCATGCTCCTGTCAAAACTCAGAAGTCTAAGAAGCCTAAGACATCAACATCTTGGGTTGTCAAAGGTGGAACTAATCCTTCAGGACCCTCTCAATAAGGGTACCTAAAACAATTTTATTTTTGTTTTGTAGGTTAGGATTAGGAGTAGGAGTAAAGTAGAAAAGATTTGGTACTTGGACAGTGGTTGTTCAAGGCACATGTGTGGAAGCATACATGAGTTGACTGATGCTGTTGATGTGGATGGTCCAAATGTTACTTTTGGAGATAGCAAAGAAGGCAAGATTGTAGCTAAAGGAAGATTAATCAAAGGAAACATAGAGATATCTGACGTCTCATATGTTAAAGGCCTAAAGTACAACCTGCTAAGCATAAGTCAATTTTGTGACAAAGGATATTCAGCCATCTTCTCAACAAATAAGTGCTATGTTGAACAGATTGGTACAAAGAAGGTAATTTTATCTGGAAGACGACAAGGAAATGTCTATATAGTCGACTGGAATTCTGCTGACAAGAATTCAAGTATCTGTTTGGTGGCATCAACACCAAGTGAAGTCAGTTGGCTGTGGCACAAAAGGATAAATCATTTAAACTTCAAGACCATAAACAGATTGATAAAGAATGATCTGGTAGAAAGGATTCCAAAAACAGTAATGAGCAAAGATAAGCTCTGTGACGCCTGTCAGAAAGGGAAACAAATCAAGTCATCATTTAAAAGCAAGAAGCACCAATCTTCTAAAAGAATCTTGGAGCTGCTACACATGGACTTATTTGGACCATTGATCCAGTCAGCAATGGTGGAAAGAAATACTGCCTAGCTGTTGTGGATGACTATTCAAGATATACTTGGGTGATATTCATGAAGAAGAAAAGTGAAACCAAGGAACATCTTACTAATCTGATGGAACTGATCCAGAATGAGAAAAGCATAAAAATATTGAAGATCAGATCAGACAGAGGGACATAATTCACAAACTCTACTGTTGAAGAGTATTGTAATATCAAAGGAATACATCATGAGTATTCAGCTGCTAGAACCCCTCAACAGAATGGTGTTGCTGAAAGGAGAAACAGAACACTAAAAAAGCCGTCAGAACAATGATAGCTGAAGCTAAGCTGCCTCAAAGATTTTGGACAGAAGCAACAAACACAGCCTGCTTTACCCAGAACAGATGCATGATCAACAAAAATCAGAACAAGACTCCATATGAAGTTTGGAACAACAGGAAACCAAACAATCATTACTTTAAAATTTTTTGTTGTAAATGCTTCGTGTTAAATAATGGGAAAAATCACCTTACTGCATTTGCAGAGAAGGCTGGTGAAGCTGTTTTTGTAGGATATTCTACTGTTAGTAAGGCCTATAGAGTTTTTAACAAAAGAACTTTACTGGTAGAAGAATCCATTCATGTAGTATTTGATGAGCCGAGTCAATCTTCTGAAAAGAATCAAAATACTAATCTAGATCTGTCTACTGATTTACAGAAGTTGAATGTTAGAAATAATGAAGAATATGTTCCCATCATACTGCCTGATCTCAACTCAGCTGCCAACTCAAGTGCTGTTCAAAATCAGATCACTGATTGTCTAACAGACGAGTTACAAACAGCTGACAGACCAGAGACTGTTCAACAGACGACAAATGTTCAACAGACTACTACTGGAACTCCAACAGTAGTGTTGCAAGATCAAAACAGAGGACAACATCTAGACCTGCAACCTGATCTCAGATGGCTCAGGAATCACCCACCAGAGTTAGTAATTGGTGATCCCCTGGATAGAGTGAAGACAAGAAGAGCTGCTGCACAAGATGCTATGTTTGTCAGTTTTCTATCTCAAATAGAGCCTAAACAAATTGAAGAAGCTCTCAGTGATTCCTTCTGGATTGAAGCTATGCAAGAAGAGTTGAATCAATTTGAAAGGAACGAAGTATGGTACTTAGTTCCAAGACCAAGTCATCAAAGAGTAATTGGCACTAAATGGGTTTTCAGAAATAAAATGAATGAAGATGGTATTGTCACCAGAAATAAAGCAAGATTAGTGGCCAAGGGTTATTGTCAAGAAGAAGGAATTGACTTTGATGAAACATTTGCACCAGTAGCAAGACTTGAAGCAATCAGACTGTTTCTTGCCTATGCTGCTTACACGAACTTCACTGTCTATCAGATGGATGTGAAGTCAGCATTTCTCAATGGAGAATTGCAAGAAGAAGTATATGTTGAACAACCACCTGGATTTGAAACTTATCAAGAATAAGACAAAGTGTATCGTCTGAAGAAAGCCCTCTATGGATTGAAACAGACTCCAAGAGCATGGTATGATAACCTATCTGATTTTCTTTTAATTAAAGGATTTCGTAAAGGTAAGGTAGACAAAACCTTGTTCACAATTGAATGGGAGAATCATATATTAATTGTGCAAATATATGTAGACGATATTATTTTTTGTTCAACTAACCAACAGATATGTGACAAGTTCTCCAAGCTCATGCAGAATAAGTTTGAAATGAGCATGATATGTGAACTAAATTATTTTCTTGGTTTGCAAGTTAGACAGTTGCCTGATGGAATATTCATCAACCAAGCAAAATACACAAGAGATCTGTTTAAGAAATTTGGTATGGAAACTAGCTCCACTGCTACTATTCCAATGTCTACTAGTCTTCGTTTGGATAAAGATGAAGATGGCAAATCAGTAGACATAACCAAGTACAAAGGCATTATTGGGTCACTGTTATACTTAACAGCTAGCAGACCTGATATCATGTACTCTGTTGGGGTTTGTGCGAGATTTCAATCAAATCCTAAGGAATCTCATCTCTTAGCTGCCAAGAGAATCTTGATTTGAGCTTATTGGATATTCAGATTCAGACCTTGTTGGCTGCAAAATTGATAGGAAAAGCACAACAGGTGCTTGTCAATTTTTGGGCAGTCGTCTGATCTCATGGATGAGTAAGAAACAGACTTCAGTGTCCATATCTACTGCTGAAGCTGAGTATATAGCTGCTGGAGCTTGCTGTGCACAGATACTTTGGTTGAAGCATCAACTAGAAGACTACAATATCAAAATCAGTGGAATTCCAATCTACTGTGACAATACAAGTGCAATCTCTCTTACTCAGAATACTACAAGTCATTCAAGGACTAAACATATTGAGATCAAGCATCACTTCATTAGAGATCATGTGGAAAAAGGAAATGTTATGATTAAGTATGTTCATACAGACAATCAGATTGCTGATATTTTCACTAAACTTTTAAGTGAAGTAAGGTTTTCAACTCTAAGAGCTGAACTAGGACTACTAAATTTGGATGCATAAGCTGAGGGGGAACTTATCAGAAGACTGAAGTTCATAAGCACAGTCATCCATTATCTTATTCAAGGATTAACTCTCAACAGACTAGTTAGCTTATGAATTCTTAAAGTCAGGGGGAACGTGTAAGACTAGCGGTACTTCTGATTAAAAGATGAAATTAGTTAATGACAGTTAGTTGAAGTTGTATTATCAGAAGATATGTTCTTAATTCTTGAAGATTGAAGATCAAATTATCTTGCTGGATTGACAAACAACAGAGGAAGATTACTAGCTATTGGCTTTCTCTAGTAATATCAGATAACAGATCACCCGTCTGTTAGATAAGCTAAACTCTACTCATCTGATACATTATATAAGCATGGTCATAACTCGCATCTTTTGAAACACACTTTTATAAGTAACAGATAAGTGCCGATTGAGTTTCCCGCCCATCTGACATTAATTTATTAAATTTGAAGTCCGCAATTCTCACCCGCACGATTTAAAACTGTCAGATTAATCTTACGGTTCACATTTATCACGATAATCAAAATCAAAAGAAACGTATAAAATCCGATCTGAACAGACCAGTCGTCTTACGCACACAAAATTCCCAAAATTCTCTAACTCTCTAAGCTCTCTGTTTTCTAGCTCTCAATCTATTACAGAACTACATCACTAATCACGAAATGGATGTCATTGAAGGAAGATATCTAAGCTACGACAAATTCTTCTTATCTGGTACTGATTTGATGAGGGAAATCATGACAAAAATCAAGGAATCATCGCTGGTACACGTTCTGGAAGCACATGAGGACCGTGTGTATCTGGAAGATGTTGATGACTTCTACAGAACCAGAAAGTTCAACGATGATAAGACTACTATGACTGCCACTGTTGGAGGAAAGAAGATTTGTGTATCGGCTGCTGTTTTAAGTGAAGTTTATGGGTTGACAAACGAAGGAGGAGATGTGACAGACCTAGGGTCTGAGAAAGAGGAGGAATTCTGGCAAATTTGTGCCAAGGAGGGAGAGGAGATGACAGGAACTCTGATGAAGACTCAGGTGAAGGATGAGTATCAGAGGTTCGCTGACATAATTGCAAAGGTGCTGGACTGCAGTACAAGTTCTTTGGATGGTTTACCCAGGAGAAGGTATTACACTATGATTTGCATATACTATGGTTTGAAAATCAGCTGGGCTGCTCATGTATTTGATCTACTAAGTGATAAGAAGGTCAAATATGCTATTCTGCTCAGTCATCTGTTTTTAAGTCTGGGATGTCCATTGGGAAGTGGTAAGCCTATCCATGGTGGCAAGGAATTCAAACTGTATGAGCCAGATAGAAGTGTGGGTACTTCTAAGAGAAAGGCTCCTGTTAAGGCTGCTAAGGCCCCTGCCAAGAAAAGCAAGAAGATTGGTCAGACTAGTGGGTCTCCTGATCAAACAGTAAGCACTACTGTTGAAGCTGGATCAGCTGAGCCAGAGATTAAAGTTTCTGACAAATTAGTCAGTGACTTTACTAAAGAAGTTGAAGAAATGGAGACTGGATCATCTCCAGAAAGGACAGAATCAGAGGAAGTTAATTGTTCCTTTTCAACCTGCAAAGAGAATGAGGACAAGAAGTTCTGCGAAAGGACCTCCTAAACCTAAACCTTCAGGAAGAATTACAAAATCAAAGGCTAAAAGGAAGGTTACATTCTCTAAACAATCATCTGAAAAGGTGAGAGAGACACCAGCAACAACAGAGAGACCAATTATCATTGAAGAGCCTGCTGACAAGCCTGCTGGAGACTCATCTGTTGGACTGTCTGCTGAGAATAAAGAAGAACAGCAGACTGGCACAACTATTGAAGGAGATGCACTCCTTCAGCATCCTACTCATGTTGCTGCTACTCCAATCCAAACTGTGGAAAGTCCTGAAGCTAAGAAGCTAAGGACTGGCAAAGTTGTGATTCCTTTTATCTCTGTGGCTGAAAAGAAGAAATTAGATGAGGCTGAGACAAAGGAAGGCTGCAGAAAAGGCTGAAGAAGATCGCCTAGAGGCCCTTGAGCTCAAAAGACTGGAAGAAGAAGCCAGTAAGATGACTCAAGCACAAAGAGATGCCATTGAAGCTGCTGAATTGGCTGCTGCCATAGAAGCAAGTGCTAAGGACTCTCATGGTCCAAGGCAAGCTGGTGGCATTGTAAATGGTGAACAAAGAGATCCCACCAAGCCCAAACCAGTTATGCCAACCCCAGCAGTGCAACCTAAGAGAAGAGCAGAGGTAAAACTGGCATTGGAGATTGTCAGAGATGACCCTGCTGCTTTTGATGAGTTTATTGCAAGGTTGGATGCTGAAAATGCAAAGATCACTCGTCTGACGATGTTCAATAAAGAGAAGGTCAGATATAACAGATGGAGGGACTATCGTCTGACCAAGAGTAAAGATCAAATTGCAAGCTGGAAAGCTTTTGCTGATGAAGAAGCCTGGGTTTTGAAATGGCTTGAGACAGGTTCTCTGACACAAGCTTTGGACTCATAATTTTTCTTGGATAAATTGAGACTGAGGGTCAGTCATCTTGTGAGAGCTGAAGCAAAGAAGTTGTATGAGTCTGTTCCAGAAGAATATGCTGAAAATGAAGATCTTAAGGAACGATCAATCAAGTTGGCAGTTTCCCAAACAATGGAAACTTGGGCCAAAAGGACTAGGAAAATGAAGGGACAGCCAAGTTCTATGATCCCTCTTCCAAGTCTGAAGCAGATTGTTTATGGACCTACCATTAAACCATATGAAGAACTCAGGAATCCAATCTCCCCATTTGTTCCAATTGATGATCTAACATGGATTACTCATAGATCTACTGTGGATAATGCAGGTAAAATGCGCACTGTTGCCAATGTTAAGAAAGTACAAGCACCACCTGCTGATCAGAATAAGGAGAAAGAAGATACTTCTGATAATGTTGATCAAAATAAAGAGAAAGAAGGTGCTTCTGACCCTGCTGATCAGAACAAGGAAAAGAAGGAGGATACCTCTGAACCAACTGATAAGTCAAAGGAGAAGGAAAGCACTCCAAATCCAGCTGATCAGATCAAAGAAAAGGAAGGTATTTCTGACCCAGCTGATCAGACTAAGGAGAAGGAAAGCACTCCTAGTCAAGCTGATGAGACCAAAGAAAAAGAGACTACTCTTGGTTCAGCAGATCAGATTACAGAAACAGCAACCCTTGCCTTACCCCCTATTCCAACTGAAGTTACTTCTACTTCTCAGAGCTTATAGCCATCTCTGTTGGACTCAATTCAACAGATGATTTCAAATTCAATGAAGGGTTTAGAAGAGAAGTTAACTGCAAATCTGTTGACTGCTTTAAGTCAACCAACCCAGAAAGCTGTTGATGTTCCCACTTGTCAAGATATGGATGTAATCAGAAGAAGGACTCAAAGCACTGCTGCTGGTTGGAGACAGATTACTGAAACAGTTGAAATGGCCATACAAGCAGAAGATGAGACTTTGGAAAATATGATGAAGGACTTCAAGGCATCTGCTGATCTGTTACTTGCAACTCAGATTCAGCTAGGTGACCAAGGGGAAGTTGTCCTTAACAGAATGGATGCTTTTGAGGCCAATCAACTCAGACAACAAGCTCAACTTGATGCAATGGAAGAAAACATCAAACTTCTCTGTGATTCTCTTCAAATCACACCAGTCTTACCACAATATCCAATCAACCCTGCTGATGATGACAAAAAGGGGGAAGATAGGGTACTTGGTGAAATAGAAGATAGACCTGAAGGCACATCTATTGAAAAGACTGCTGAATTTGAAGACACTGAAGTACTGGAGGAATCTGCTGAAGATGAAAAAGCTGATGAAGAAAATGAAGGCACTAGCAGACCAGTAGATCAGCCAATTGCAGAAGAAAAAGAGAAAGCTGATGAAACTGAAGCTGAAGAAAATCCTAAGGAAACAGCAAAGACTGATAAAGAAATTGCTGCTGCTAAGGACTCAGCTGAAGAACAGCTTAATCCTGATGTTAAGCAAAAGAAGATGGAGCTGCTAAGACAAAGATTCTTCAAGGATTTAGAAGCTGAGACTTCCAAACCTGAAGAAGATGAAGAGGACAAGCCAGAAGACAAAACAGAAGACTAGACTAGTTACTTAGGCTTGAAATCCTTGTAATTTTTCCTTTTGCACATTTCATCTATTGAACTTGTAATCTGTAATCTTTTCAAAATCTATAAAAGTTCAAGTTTGAATCCAATAAACTATTTCTATCTCAGAAATTTTTGAGGATCAAAACTTTAGTTTAGGTACAGGTACTTAGCTGAAGTTTTGTCATCATCAAAAAGGGGGAAATTGTTGGATGAAGATGAAGATGAAGTGCAAAGAAGACAAGAAGATAAGGGAAGGTTTTGATGATTTCCAAAACGTCAAAATCAGCTAAGTGTGGAAAAGCTTAGGTCCCTTAGAAGAATTTTGGACAAGTAAAGAAGACAACAGAAGGGTCCAAAACTCTAAGCCCAGAAGACTACTGATCTCATACTGAAACAACAATCAGAAGGGTAGACCATCAGCTGACTCAAATCAGATTAGTTCAGAGTTTGATTAACAGAGTATCTATCAGCAGGGTTGCTTCGATCAGCAGAGTAGAAGAGATCAAGAAGTTAATGCAACGGTAATAAATGTACTTGGTGTAATAAATGTTGTAAGAGAAGGGTAGTAATGGCAAATGATTGAAGAATATTCTCGGATCAGCAGAGTGCATTTAATGCAGCTACAGGAAAGTACAGCAGAAAAAGTACTGTAGCAGGGAGCCGTTCTGGATTTGGGCTAAAGGCTATGGATTTGAAATGTGATTTTCTTCAACGGTCATATTTTCAAATCCAAGTATAAATAGAGCTGATTTCAACGAGCGAGACACACAACAACATTCTGAGATTTTATTTTCGAAGCAGAAATTTTTCTAAGTCTCAAGAAGCTCAAAAACAGCTCACTCATCTGGTGAAGTCATCTGTTGACAGAAACCAAGTTGAAGCCAAATAGAAAATACTTTCTGAGTGAAATTGTATTAGCTGAGTGTTGGAAAGTATACCGACTGGTGGTGTGCGGAGTTTAGATCCATCTTTGTGAGTGATCTAACTTCAGATGATAGGTTTTCTGAGTGATTTCCTATTGTGAGCTTACAACCTTTACATTTGTTGTTTTGGTGTAAGTGGAGAAATATTGTAAACTTAGTGTTTATAGTATAACCCAGAATCTAAGTGATCTGGAAGAGTGGACTAAAGGATTTTTATCCATATAACCACTATAAAATTCTTTGTGTTATTTTTGCATTTAAAGCTTTCTTGCATATTTCAAACTGCATAAGTAAACACTTTGACTTACTATAAAGATTTTGAAGGAGTTTTTAAACTGGGGATAAAATCTTTAAAAGACTTAGTCTATTTGTGAAAAACACTTTCAAATTATCCGCTGCAAGTATACTCTTGATAAAACTGATTTTGCTGAAATCAGCTAAGTTATTATAAGAAGAGTGGTCACTCTGCTGTTCAAGATTTGTTCACGATCAGCAAAGTCAGCTTACTGTTCTTCATAAGCTTAGTCTGCTGACAGACGACTGAAAAGTTTTTAAGTCTAAAAATTTTCAGAGGTCTATTCACCCCCCCCCCCCTCTAGACTTCATCTGACCACTTGGGACCAACAGAAAAATTTCTTTTTTGGTACCATAGGATAGACCTATTTACAATTTTGGTATCATTGGATATGAAAATGCAAATTTGGTACATATAATAGATTTTCATTGCAACGTTGGTATCAAACTCAATTTTTTCTCAAAGTTAATGATAATTTAATCCCTATGAAATGCATAATGTTCAATTTACCCCCTCGTAATTTAAAAAAGAGTATTTTACCCCCTGAAATTTTATAAAAGTTTCATGTCGCCTCCCTAATATTTTTATAGACAACACTTTATCCACTTTTAATATGATAATGTGACATTTCACCCCTTGTATTATGATAAATGTGGAAATTTATCCCCCTATGTTATAAAATAGTTTGCATGCCTACTCTCAATTTCGGCAAGTGAGTTACAATCTCCGGCTGAATGGGGTAAATTTCTTCATTAAAATTTTTACAGGGGTAAATTGATTTTTTTTCCAAATTATAGAGGGGTAAATTGAACATTATGCATTTCGTAGGGGGTAAATTGTGATTAGTTTTGTAGAAAAAAATTGGGTTTGGTACAAAAATTAGAATGAAAACCTATTCTATGGAACCAAATTTGCATTTTTTGTATCCAATGGTACCAAAAATGCAAGTTAACCTATCCTATGGTACCAAAAAAGCAATTTTCCTTCCCCTTAAGTCCAAGTCCAACTTTCCCTTGCATCATAGGAGATGTCCTTAGTGATGCCCTCAGTCCAAGTCCAGCTTCTCCTCACTCAGTCCAGATTCCCCTCATATTCCAAGTCCAGCTTTCCCTTTCATTTTCATAAGTCATCTTAAATGACTCAATATATCAATTCCATTTAATTCCAATTCTCATTTTCACCACTCTCATTTATTAATAATAATAATAATAATAATAATAATAATAATAATAATAATAATAATAATAATAATAATAATAAAAAAAATTAAACAATAATAAATAAATAAACAATAAATAACAATAAGATATAATTTAAGATTGACATTAATAATAATACAACAACTTCATACCAAAAGTATTCTTGAAAATAGTAATTATTTGTACTTCAAATGAAATTAGTGATAAATTAACTTATCATGTTTCTCTGCACAATTTCATTTTAAATTAAAACTATAAAAAAAACTAGTTTGATAGTCCATTTTGCAATATTGCTTGATATTTTTTTTCTTAAAAAAAAAATCCTACTTATTCTTCATTGAAAAGCTCATTTTTTTGTCATATAGGTATCCGGAAGTAAATGTATTGGCCAACTAATTATTATTTTGGCAAGTTTTTATCTGTTCTTACAAAAAATTGTTATAAAAGGGGATTCATATTTACAAAAAGAACTCCCTTCTATTTTAATTATTTTGTTGGGCATATCTTAGATGCAGTTTTTAGGAATCAAATCTGATAAAATCAGGTAAACAATATTATTTGAATTTATTTAGGAGCACAATTGTTTATTAATTAATTTAACCTGATAATGATTGAACTTGAAAACAATATTGTTTTGTTGTTTTCCTAACTATGTAATCATTATTAAAAAGGTGAAAGATAATTAATAGAATGATTGAAAAAAATATGGCATGATGCAAAATAATTTAAAACTTTGAATGGTTGATGAACAAACTAATGATTTGGATTATAAATAAATTTAGTTTTGCATAAAATTTTCTTGTACTTTTTAATGTTTGCACATAATCCTCTTGTACTTATTTATTTTAGCAGAAAATTCTCTTGTTGCATATCAGATTTTCTTAAATCTAAGGGCAGTTTAGGTATTTCAACTAAAATTTAACGATGTTAGGAAACTAACGAAGTAAGGAGAGTGCAAAATTTCTAAAAATACAAGAGAATTTGACAGAATAAAAATTTCACAAGCCTAATAGTGTAGAACGACATAATGTTCAAGTTTAGTTGGAATTTTATCGAGTTGGATATCGACTAGCTTAATATTTTACATGTATTTTATCAATTTTTAGCTTATCGAGTCAAGCTCAAGACAAATTTTAAAAGTTTCCGAACAAAAAATGACATTCAAGCTTGTTTGATTAGTATGACGAACTGAGCTCAAACGAACTTTTATTGTCACTACAAGAAAAATGAATTTTAGTGACAAAATATTAAGTGATATTGTTGAAATTGTCACTTTTTGCATACATTTAGTGATAAGAATATTAATTTTGTCACAATAATAATAGTGACAATTGCAATAGTGACAAAATATATTTTTAAGTTGTCACTAATAACTATTAGTGATAAGTTTATGGAACTTAAGTTATCACTATTGACAATTAGTGACACCCTTTCAATGACAACCTAGTGACAATAAATATTGTCACTATAATTTAGTGATAACATTTTAGTTGTCACTATTGGGGTATCACTAAATGTCAATAGTGACAACTTTTTCACATTTCTTGTCACTAGTGTATCTATATACATTATTTTAGTGACAATATTTAAATTATTGTCACTTTGTCATTTACTATTTTGTCACTAAAATTTAAATTTTTTGTAGTGTGTACGAACTCGAATCAAATATCGAGAAAGTTGATTTAATTTTCAACCATGTTGATAAAAAATCGAATCTTAGATATCAATAGCAAATTAACAATAATAAAAAATAATTAAAATAATTATAACTAAAAAGAATTGCACACAAAATTAATTTCGCGTGAATCACGAATTCATGATGTGAGGACTGAGATGTTGTGGGTGTAAAAGTCTCTAACTACCCAATCTTGATTGATATGAATGAAATAAATATATATTCACCCTCATCACATTATGGTTAATAATTAATGCAGCTTTCATATCTTATCTAATAAAAAACTAAAATAATTTCTGCATTATTACGTACAGATTTTGAAACCACATCTTATTGTCGGCTAATCATACTGCCAGCAAAATATTTTATTAACATTTTATCGAATAGTCAACACTATTTTGCAACATATTAAGCATTGTCTTTTTAACTCCAACATAATCTGATTTTTTTAGGAAAATGTCCTTATGATCATGGATTAAACTTTAGGTTGATAGGTATGTTTCGATCAATTAAATGCTATAAATTTTTGTGAATTTTTTGAAAGATGTCGAGAAAAATTTGAAAAAATTATAAATTAAAGTAAAAGTAGAAAGTACTATGTATTTCCGTTTCGATTAACTCAAAAATAGAAATTTTCGAAGACAACGTATAGAAATTTCGATTCATGTTTGTGACGCTCTATCCCTAAGTTGAGGAATTTTAATTTGGTTTGCCAATATATTTGCAAAGTTAATAGGGCAGAAAGATTAGCAATATTATCTTAATCATATCACCATCAACTAGTCAAATTTGGATTTGGAAATGGAAAGATCGTTGATAAATCTCTAATCCAAAACTTTGATTTTTATCATATATATTAATTAAAATAATCACTCACAAATTATTTACACAAATTAATTTTATTTCAAAATTGCGGGTAAAGTTGAAATTTCTCATTTCTATGTACACTTCCATTTAAACGCATACAATTAGGTTCTCAGATTTGGAAGATAATGAGTTATGCTTTTTCTTAAAGTGAACAGTAATTACATCCATATAAAAGTAACCTTTTTTTATCATTGAATGCTCAACTGAACGAACTATACTAATATTTTATATATATATATATATATATATATATATATATATATATATATATATATATATATATATATATATATATATAATTAACTTTACTAGTATTAAACTATAAATTATACACATATTTTTTCAAGAACATCGAGAGAATTTCACTTTTGATACCGTAACTCAACCTACTTTAGGGATTTGATACCACAACTTTTTCTCCCGACACATTTGATACCATAACTCAACCTACTTTAGGGATTTGATACCACAACTTTTTCTCCCGACACATTTGATACCATAACTCAAATCAACTCGACACATTTGATACTTCCGTCAAATTGGAAACGGAATTGTCACGTGATTGTCACGTGGCCGTTAAAAATTTTCACATTTGATACCATAACTTATCTTGACTGATAATTTTACCCCATAACATTTCAGGTTATCAAAAAAGCCCCACATCTCCAAATTTAGTGACGATTTTAGTCCACATTGTTGCAAAATTTCCAAATTGACTCGAATAAGACCACGTGCTGACCAATTTAGAACTTTACACATTTGATACCATTACTTATGTTGACTGATAATTTTACCCCATAACATTTCAGGTTACCAAAAAAGCCCCACATCTCCAAATTTAGTGACGATTTTAATCCTCATTGTTGCCAAATTTCCAAATTGACTCGAATAAGATCACGTGCTGATCAATTTAAAAATTTTTAGTTATTTTATTTAAATAACTAATTTAATTTATAAACAATATTAATAAATTAAATAATACATTAACATAAATATCACCAAAATTTAGAAAATATATTCTATTTAAATATAAAATTTATATAATAGAATTAATATATTTAATATATATTAAAATAATAAATTATATAATTTAAAACTATTTAATATTTATTAAAATATTAAATAATAAATAATTATAATTTTAAAAAAAAATCCCCACCCCACCCACCCAACCCAACCCGACCCACCCCTCCCCTACCCCCAGATTCCCAGGCCGCCGGCGGCCTGGGTCTTCTGTCCCAGGCCAACGCGCCTGGGACCGAAGATCCCAGGCCGGCAGTGGCCTGGGATCGAAGAACCCAGGCCGGCGGTGGCCTGGGACAGAAGACCCAGGCCGCCGACGGCCTGGGAATCGGGGGGTAGGGGGGAAGGGTGGGGAGGTGGTGGGTGGGGTGGGGATTTTTTTAAAATTAAAATTATTTATTATTTAATATTTTAATAAATATTAAATAATTTTAAATTATATAATTCATTATTTTAATATATATTAAATATATTAATTCTATTATATAAATTTTATATTTAAAAATAATATATTTTCTTAATTTTGGTGATATTTATGTTAATGTATTATTGAATTTATTAATATTGTTTATAAATTAAATTAGTTATTTAAATAAAATAAGTAAAATTTTCTAAATTGGTCAGCACGTGGTCTTATTCGAGTCAATTTGGAAATTTGGCAACAATGTGGACTAAAATCGTCACTAAATTTGGAGATGTGGGGCTTTTTTGGTAACATGAAATGTTATGGGGTAAAATTATCAGTCAACATAAGTAATGGTATCAAATTGTAAAGTTCTAAATTGGTCAGCACGTGGTCTTATTCGAGTCAATTTGGAAATTTGGCAACAATGTGGACTAAAATCGTCACTAAATTTGGAGATGTGGGGCTTTTTTGGTAACATGAAATGTTATGGGGTAAAATTATCAGTCAACATAAGTAATGGTATCAAATTGTAAAGTTCTAAATTGGTCAGCACGTGGTCTTATTCGAGTCAATTTGGAAATTTTGCAACAATGTGGACTAAAACCGTCATTAAATTTGGAGATGTGGGGTTTTTTTGGTAACCTAAAATGTTATGGGGTAAAATTATCAGTCAAGATAAGTTATGGTATCAAATGTGCAAAGTTTTAACGGCCACGTGACAATCACGTGACAATTCCGTTTCCAATTTGACGGAAGTATCAAATGTGTCGAGTTGATTTGAGTTATGGTATCAAATGTGTCGGGAGAAAAAATTGTGGTATCAAATCCCTAAAGTAGGTTGAGTTATGGTATCAAATATGTCGGGAGAAAAAATTGTGGTATCAAATCCCTAAAGTAGGTTGAGTTACGGTATCAAAAGTGAAATTCTCTCCAAGAACATCCATGGTATTGAGGCCTTAGCTTCGTCTTCGGGCTAGGCCTCTAGGCAACAATGAGATTTTTTTTTTTTTTTAAAGTGACAACAAAAAATTGGGGGTAAATAACAGATATTCTCCATGGTAAAGTCGAATTATAAAAATCTCTCTCACATATTGAGTATTACAAAAATTTCTTTTATGTTTGTCATTATCTTATTATTAGTCACTTACTCCTGAAACGTTTCAACTTTGCTTCTAGAGGAAAAACCGAAACTTTCGGGAATAAGGGAATAATTATAAGACGATGATAAATTTGAGAGGACTTTTAGAAATATTCAATAAGTGAGCAAGATTTTTGTAATCAGGCCTTAACTGGGTGGAGTATCTGTAAATTTACACCAAAGAGTTATGTTAATACACAATTTTTATCTTGTTTTAATTGTAAGTATCATGAGCGAGGCCAACAATCAAAAAATTCTAGTTTTATACTTGTTGGATAAGGATGAAGATGAAGGCACTAAAGGAAGTTTGATAAGGGAGGTTTTGATGCATTCCAAAACTTCAAAGATTGGTTAAGTATGGAGTAACTTAGCTGATAAACTTATCAAGGAATTTTGACTAAGTAATGAAGACATCAGAAGAGTCAAAGTTTCAAGGTCCAAGACTTCTGATCTGCTGAAGTAAAGTTATCAGACTAGTGAAGATCAGCCGACTCAAATCAGATTTGTTCAAGTTTGAGATCAGCCGAGTTCACCATCAGATTTATACTTTCGTCAGCCAAGTGAAGAAGATCATGAAGTGTTCCCAACGGTAATAAATGCCCCTTGGTGTAATAAATGCTGAAGTACGAGGATATTTAAGACAAATGATTAAAGAAAAGCTTCGCATCAGCCGAGTGCATTTAATGCTGCATTTAATGCTGCCTGCAGAATAGTACTGTTTACAGTACGGACAGACTGCAAAAGAGCCGTTCGCGGATTTTAAGGACCAGTACTCGAGGAATTTGAATCCTGTCTCTCTTCAACGGACACTTTTCAATCCTCAAGTATAAATAGCTGAAAGAGACGATGAAGAAACAAGCAACACACTTTCTGAGAGAAATTTCCGAAGCAAAATTCTTTAAGTCTCAAGAACAGCTCACTCATCAGCTGAGTCATTTGTTGACGAAAGCAGAGTTGAAGAACAAAGAAAAATACATCTTCTGAGTGATTTTGTAAACAAGAGTGTTGTGCGGAGTTGTGATCCATCTTTGTGAGTGATCAAACTTCAGAGAATAGGTCTTCTGTGTGATTTCCTATTGCGAACTTGTGGTCGTTTCATTTGTTGTTCGACGCAAGCAGAGTATACTGTAAACTTTGTGATTATAGTATAACCCAAGATCTGAGTGACTTGGAAGAGTGGACTAAAGGATATTCAAATCCATATAACCACTATAAAAATTACTTGTGTTTTTACATTGTTTTAAATCTGCATATCTTCCGTTTGCACAAAAACACATTAAGTTAACTGTTTGAAAAAGAGATAAAAAGGAGTTTATAAAACTGGGGAAGCATTTTTCAAACTGCTAAGATTACTTGTGAAAAACACTTTGAAAATCCGCTGCAAGTACTCTAAGTATTAAAACTGATTTTAACAAAATCAGCTAAGTGACTATCAGACGAGTGGTCAACAAGCCTGTTCAAAGATTTGTTCGCGAACAGAACTGTAACTTACTAATCTGATCAGCTTAGTCTGTTCAATTAAAGTAAAGTTTTAAAGTTAAAATTGAAAGAAAATTTTAAAGAGGTTTATTCACCCCCCCCCCCCTCTAAACCTCTTCTGACCACTTGGGACCAACAAGTGGTATCAGAGCCAGGTTCATTAGAATCAGCTGCCTGATCAACGAGCTTGATCCAAGTGTTTTTCAAAGGTTTTTAAAACTTTTCAAAAGAGCATCTTTTTGAAAAATCAAAACTTTTTGAAAAATGGATTGTGTCAGCCATGTTCCCCACATTGCTGGTATGTCCTTTGAGGACTGGAAGATTAGAATGGAAATCTTTCTAGCAGCCTACAATGACAACATGTACACATGTATCATTAAAGGTCCATTCAGATTCACAAAGACCATAAAGATCAATGAAGTAGATACGGTTGTGGAAAAAGACCTTCACGAGATGACTCCAGAGGAAATCAAGCTTTACAATCTAGACAAAGTTGGGAGATTCATCATGACTAAAGCCCTGGATAATGATCGGTTTGACAAGGTCAAACATTGCAAAATTGCAAAGGAGATGTGGGACAAAGTCAGAGATATGAGCGAAGGCAATGATGCTATTAAAGAGCATCAGCTCAGTGTTGCCTTGGAGAAGCTGGACAACTTCAAGATGAAGTCTGGAGAAACCATTGATCAGATGGATACCAGATTCACCAGAACTCTGAATGAAGTTTTAAAGCTGGGAAAGACTTTCACTGACAAAGAGATCACTGTCAGAGTACTAAAGGCTCTACCTTCCAAGTTCAACATGAAGGTGACAACAATGGAAGAATCAAGAGATCTGGGCAAGATTTCTCTTACAGAGCTGTTCTCCGTACTCAAGGCTTATGAGTATAAACTGCCAAGAATGGGAATTGAAGAAACCTCAACTTCAGGACCCACAGCTGCACTGGTTGCTGCTGAAAACCAAAGAAGACCAGCTCAAAGAAATGCTGAAGTGGACTCATCTGATGAAGCCACTCTACTCAACAAGAAGGAGTACACTGCTGGAGATGTTGCACTGTTGATGAACAACTTCAAGAAGTTCTACAAGAGAAAGATGAAGAACAAATACAACAATGCTTCTTCTTCTAAACCTAACTTTTCTTCTCAAGAAAAAGATGATTATAAATCAAAACTAATGTGTTACAACTGCAGGAAATTGGGACACTTCATTAAAGACTGTCCATATCCAAAAGCAGAGAAGTACACTGAGGAAGAGAAGAAAATAAGAAAAGAAAGAAAGCATCAGAGAGGCAAGGCAATGATGGCTGAAGCAGAAAAGCTTGCTGCTGTCTACTCATCTGATTCAGACTCAGACACGTCTGATGAAGAATCGTCTGATGAAGAAAAACCTGCTCTCCTATGCCTAATGGCAAAGGAATCTGATGACTCAGAGGATGAGGTAACTCCTCAAGAAAATGAATTGTTTAATTCTCTAGAGCAAATGATGTTGAATAATACTACTATTGCTGGAGAGTTTGTTAAGCTTAAGGAAGAGATGAACTTGCTAAAAGAGCAAAATAATTCACTGAAACTTCTAGCTGAAAAGCCAAAAGAATCAGCTGAATATAAACAGCTTGAGCAAGAGCATGAATCTCTGAAAGCTGAATGTGAGGTCTATAAAGGAAAAATCATGGAACTTGAGAAAATCATTAGGTCTCATGATAAGTCAACTGTTGCATCCATGCATACATCTAGTAAACAGGAGACACCTTTAGAAAAGGACAAACTAGAGTTGAACCATACTGAAAAATTCATATCAGCTGACAATAGTAAGGTCATTCTGTATGTTCAAACTTCTAAACCTACCTCATCTGAGAAAGTGGTAAAGGAGAAGAAATCTCCTAAGGCTAAAAAAAGCAAAGAGCCTAGTGTAGGAAATCAGACTAGTAAGACCAAACAGCAGAGTCCTAAGAAGTCTGCTGATAAAGCTAAAGTCAATCAGACTGGTGGTAAAACTAAGTCAAAATCAATTGAGCAAGCATCTAGTAAACCAAAGAAGCATAAAAACAAGAAAAATCGAAATGCTTGGTATGGAAATGAGTCATATTATGTGCAACCTGCTGCATATCATCCTATGTATCATGCACCTCAATTTCCTAGTTACTATGCACCTTACCCTGCTCATCCAATGCATGCATATCCTGCATATCATGCACCTTACCCTGCTTATGAACATTATTCATATCATACTGATCATCAACATGACTTATCTGATAACTATGATAAAAATGAAACTGTTCATGCTCCTAAAATTCAGAAGCCTAAGAAGCCTAAGACTTCAACATCTTGGGTTGTCAAAGGTGGAACTAATCCTTCAGGACCCTCTCAATAAGGGTACCTAAAACAATTTTATTTTTGTTTTGTAGGTTAGGATTAGGAGTAGGAGTAAAGTAGAGAAGATTTGGTACTTGGACAGTGGATGTTCAAGGCACATGTGTGGAAACATACATGAGTTGACTGATGCAGTTGCTGTGGATGGTCCAAAAGTTACTTTTGGGGACAGCAAAGAAGGCAAGATTAAAGCTAAAGGAAGATTAATCAAGGGAAACATAGAGATATCTGACGTCTCATATGTTAAAGGCCTGAAATATAATCTGCTGAGCATAAGTCAATTTTGTGACAAAGGATATTCAGTCATCTTCTCAACAGATAAGTGCTATGTTGAACAGATTGGTACAAAGAAGGTAATTTTATCTGGAAGACGACAAGGAAATATCTACATAGTTGACTGGAATTCTGCTGACAAGAATTCAAGTATTTGTTTGGTGGCATCCGCACCAAGTGAAGTCAGTTGGCTATGGCACAAGAGAATGAATCATTTAAACTTCAAGACCATAAACAGATTAATCAAGAATGATCTGGTTGAAGGGATTCCAAAAGCTGTCATGAGCAAAGACAAGCTCTGTGACGCATGTCAGAAGGGTAAACAAATCAAGTCATCCTTCAAAAGCAAGAAGCATCAATCTTCTGAAAGAATATTGGAGCTACTACATATGGACTTATTTGGACCCATTGATCCAGTCAGCAATGGTGGAAAGAAATACTGCCTAGCTGTTGTGGATGATTATTCAAGATATACTTGGGTAATTTTCATGAAAAAGAAAAGTGAAACCAAGGAACATCTTACAAATCTGATGGAACTGATCCAGAATGAGAAGAGTATCAAAATATTGAAGATCAGATCAGATAGAGGGACAGAGTTTACAAACTCTACTGTTGAAGAGTATTGTAATATCAAAGGAATACATCATGAGTATTCAGCTGCTAAAACCCCTCAACAAAATGGTGTTGCTGAAAGGAGAAACAGAACACTAAAAGAAGCTGTCAGAACCATGATAGCTGAAGCTAAACTGCCGCAAAGATTTTGGGCAGAAGCAACAAATACAGCATGCTTTACCCAGAACAGATGTATGATCAACAAAAATCAGAACAAGACTCCATATGAAGTTTGGAACAACAGAAAACCAAACATTCATTACTTTAAGATTTTTGGTTGTAAATGTTTTGTATTGAATAATGGGAAAAATCACCTTACTGCATTTGCAGAAAAGGCTGATGAAGCTGTCTTTGTAGGATACTCATCTGTTAGTAAGGCTTACAGAGTTTTTAACAAAAGAACATTACTAATAGAAGAATATATCCATGTAGTATTTGATGAGCCAAGTCAATCTTCTGAAAAGAATCAAAGTGTTAATCAAGATCTGTCTACTGATTTACAGAAGTTAGATGTTGGAAGAAATGAAGAATATGTTCCCATCATACTACCTAATCTAAGCTCAGCTGCTAACTCAAGTGCTGTTCAAAATCACAGTGCTGATTGTCTAACAGACGAGTTGCTAACAGCTGACAGACCAGAGACTGTTCAACAGACTACTACTGGAACTCCAACAGTAGTGTTGCAAGATCAAGACAGAGGACAACATCCTGATCTGCAACCTGATCTCAGATGGCTCAAGAATCACCCACCTGAATTAGTCATTGGTAATCCTTTAGATAGATTGAAAACAAGAAGAGCTGCTGCACAAGATGCCATGTTTGTCACATTTCTATCTCAAATAGAGCCTAAACAAATTGAAGAAGCTCTCAATGATTCCTTCTGGATAGAAGCTATGCAAGAAGAGTTGAATCAATTTGAAAGGAATGAAGTCTGGTACTTAGTTCCTAGACCAAGTCATCAAAGAGTAATTGGCACTAAGTGGGTATTCAGAAATAAGATGAATGAAGATGGTATTGTCACCAGAAACAAAGCAAGACTAGTGCCCAAGGGTTATTGTCAAGAAGAAGGAATTGACTTTGATGAAACTTTTGCACCAGTAGCAAGACTTGAAGCAATTAGACTGTTTCTTGCCTATGCTGCTTACAAGAACTTCACTGTCTATCAGATGGATGTGAAGTCTGCTTTTCTCAATGGAGAATTGCAAGAAGAAGTGTATGTTGAACAACCTCCAGGATTTGAAGTCTATCAAGAAGAGGATAAAGTATATCGTCTGAAGAAAGCTCTCTATGGACTGAAACAGGCTCCAAGAGCATGGTATGATACCCTATCTGATTTTCTTTTAATAAAAGGATTTCGAAAAGGTAAGGTAGATAAAACCTTGTTCACTATTGAATGGGAAAACCATATATTACTTGTGCAAATATATGTGGACGATATTATTTTTGGTTCAACTAACCAACAGATGTGTGATAAGTTCTCCAAGCTGATGCAGAATAAGTTTGAAATGAGCATGATGGGTGAACTTAATTACTTTCTTGGATTGCAAGTTAGACAGTTGCCTGATGGAATATTCATCAGCCAAGCAAAGTACACAAGAGATCTGTTCAAGAAATTTGGTATAGAAACTAGCTCAACAGCTACCATTCCCATGTCTACAAGTCTTCGTTTGGATAAAGATGAAGATGGCAAATCAGTGGACATAACCAAATATAGAGGCATTATAGGTTCATTGTTGTATCTAACAGCAAGCAGACCTGACATAATGTACTCAGTTGGAGTCTGTGCAAGATTTCAATCAAACCCCAAAGAATCTCATCTCTTAGCTGCCAAGAGGATATTGAAGTATGTTAAAGGCACTCAAGAATTGGGATTATGGTATCCTAGAGAATCTGGATTTGAACTTGTTGGCTATTCAGATTCAGACCTTGCTGGCTGCAAGATTGACAGAAAGAGCACAACAGGTGCCTGTCAGTTCTTAGGCAGTCGTCTGATCTCATGGATGAGTAAGAAGCAAACCTCAGTCTCTATATCTACTGCTGAAGCTGAATATATAGCTGCTGGAGCTTGCTGTGCACAGATACTTTGGTTGAAACATCAACTAGAAGACTACAACATCAAGATCAGTGGAATTTCAATCTACTGTGACAATACAAGTGCAATCTCTCTTACTCAGAACACTACAAGTCATTCAAGGACTAAGCATATTGAGATCAAGCATCATTTCATTAGAGATCATGTGGAAAAAGGCAATGTTTTGATTGAGTATGTTCATACAGACAATCAGATTGCTGATATTTTCACTAAACCTTTAAGTGAAGTAAGGTTCTCAACTCTAAGAGCTGAGTTAGGACTACTTAATTTGGAAGCATAAGCTGAGGGGGAACTCATCAGAAGACTGGAGTTCAACAGCTTACTCATCACTGTTATCTTCAAGGATTAACTTTCAACAGACTAGTTAACTTATGAATTCTTAAACTCAGGGGGAACGTGTAAGACTAGCGGTACTTCTGAATTAAAGATGAAATTTGTTAATGACAGTTAGTTGAAGTTATGTTTTCATCAGAAGACTCAACTATCGAAGATTAAAGTTATTTTATCTAGCTGGATTGACAAACAGCTGAGGAAGGTTATCAGCTATTGGCATTCTCTGATAACAGTATTGTCATCAGGACAGTAGTCCATCAGATAAGTATTTATGTTACTCATCTGATTACTTTAATAAAAGCGGAACTATTTAAAACGTATATTCAAAACACGCTTTTATAAGTAACTGTTGGGCGGTACATATTCCCGCTCTTCATTAAATATCTTTTGAATTCGAAAAGTCGTAACTGACGCCGCACGATCAGCACTGACAGAAAAACGGATCTAACGGTTGGCGGATATCACGGAAACCGACATACCCCAACTCTATAAATCCCCATCTGATCAGTCGAGTCGTTCTTTACGCACTCTAAGCATTCAAAAGTACTTGTGAGAAATTTACCTGCAATTCTCTGCATACTTCTCTTTGTTTTTCTAACCTTCAACAGATCAACAATGGCCGCTGAAGGTATGTTTCTCGTCTATGATTCCTACTACCAATCCGGTACGGATCTGATGAAAGAACTGCTCGAAAAGTTCAAAGCTGCTTCGCTGGTAAACTTCATGGAATACCACGAAGGAATTATCTGGACTGACCAAGTGATGGAGTACTACAACACTGCGAAAGCTGATTATAACTCACTAGCAATTAAGGCTACTGTGGGAGACAAATCTATCACTATCACTCCTGCTGTTCTTCACGAGACGTTTGGGCTTCCTAACAGTGGACGACATGACGTCACTGTACTAACAGAGGACAAACACCAACAGTTCTGGGCGATCTGCGCCAAAGAGGGAGAAACGTTGTCTGGAAATATAAGGAAGAAGCAACTGAAGGATGAATATCAGCGGATGGCTGATATGGTGTCCAAGCTGATTGAGAACTGCACATTCTCACTGGATGCTGTTACCATGAAGAGGTTCAGCATCATGGCTGCCATATACTATGGACTGGAAATCAACTGGTCAATCATAGTCTGGTATATATTAGCTGACTTTCTTGATGATAAGAAAGGAAAAGGCCCCACCACCAACCACAGAATCACTCTCAGTTATCTGCTGTCAAAACTGGGTTGTGATATGAAGAATGGAAAAGAGATTCACAAATCCAAGGCATTGTCCAAATACATGCCTGTTCAAAAGAGGAAGGCTGGTGAGCCTGAGGAAGCTGATGTTGAGGAACCAAAGGAGGTTCCTGCCAAAAGGCAAAGGAAACTGGTCAAGACTGCTGACTTAGCTGTTGAGACCAAAAAGAAGAAGGCTGCTGACAAGCCTAAGGAAAAGATTCCTAAGCAGATGGAGAAAGTGACTTCTGCTGCTGAAGCCACTAAGATTGTTGAAAACATAATTGCTGATGTAAGGACTGGATCCCCTGCATCACCATCAAGAACTCCATCAGCAGAGAGGCCTGTTGAAGGTATCTCTCAACGAACAAGAAGTCAACAGAGAGATACAGCTACAACCACTTACCGTGAAGGGAGAACCAAGAAGTCTGCTAGAAAGCAGATGACCTTTATAGAAAAACCAACGAACTTGGAAAATGTAGCTAGGGAAGACCCTGAAGCTGCTGAAAGGCCTGCTGAAACAGTTAAGACTGTTGAGACTAACAAAGCTGATGAGCAACAGCCAAGTCAAGTCACATGAACAGCTGAGGTTGCTCAACCTCAAGAAGATCCAGACGTCCAAATCATCTATCCTATTGCTGCTGCTCCCATATCATCTGCTGGGCCAGCCCCTGCTGATAAAGGCAAGAGAAAAATAGTGCTGAGGAAAAAGAAAGTTTCCAAAGCTGACAAGAAAGCAAGGGAGGAGGCTGAACAAAGAAAACAGGATGAGTTGGAGGAGAAGAAAGCACTTGAGCTAAGCAAAGCTCAAGAAGCAAAGGATGAAGCCAGAAGACGCATGTCTGAAGCAGAGAGGAAAGCTGCTGAGGATGATGAAATGGCTGTGGTATTGGAATTGAGCAAAGTTGATGCCTATGGACCTGTCCATGGAGGTGGCATCAAAATTGGAGAAGGCAAGAATGAAGAAGACAAAAAGAAGATATTACTGCGTGCCCCCAAAGTCAAGTCAAAAGACAAGTTTGAAGTCAGAAAAGCATTTGAGATTGTGTATGCTGACAAAGAGCTATTCAAGAAATTTGAGAAGTCTCTAGCATACTATGATCAGAAGCTAATGTTAAAGACCTTGTTCAACCAGGAGAAACCAAGATATATCAGTTGGAAGGATAACAGGCTGAACAAGTCAATGACAGAACTTCAAAGCATGAAGGAGTTAGCTGATGAAGAACGTTGGGTTCTGAACTGGCTGAAGACAAACTCCATCCAAAAGGCCCTTGATCCCAGCTATGTAAGAGATGTCATGCATAGTTATGCAAAAGGCTTTGCATTGGAGGAGGCCAAGAAAATCAAAAGCACCTTGCCTGACAAGAAAAAGAAGTCTGAAGACGCTGAAGAAAGGGCAATCAAGTTTGCTGTTATGACTTCCCTGAAGAGATGGGTTAAAAAGTCAAAGTATCAGCAAGGCTGTTCAAGTGATTTGCCACTGCTGCCAAGTATCCAGCAAATTATTTTTGGCAAGGAAGTACAACCGTACTATGAAGTCCCTAAGGGAAACAATGCTCCTGTTAACCCTTGGATTATTGTAAGGCAGATTAGACAGACAACATGCTTTAATGATGATGGAACCGTTACTAATCTGTTCTACGATGATGTCACTGATGAACACAAGTCTGCTGACAAGTCATTAGCTATTGAGCCACTAGCTAAGACTTCTGAAGATCATCAGATGACGGACTTGGAAGAAGTCCCTGTTCAACAAGCGACTGAAGAAAAGGAAGCTGATGCTGATGCTTCTACTTCTTCAGGTGATGAACACTCATCACTAATGGAAGCCTTCCAATTACTTATTGAAAATCAAATAAAAGAGATGGAAGAGAGGAACAGTCTGCAGTTACAGAAGATGAAGAAGGATTTGGTTGAATCAAACACTCAACAGATGGAAAGAATGCACCTTCTAACTGCTAGTACTATCAAATTGGCTATTGATGGTCTACCTATTCCTCAAGATCATTCATTGCAGTTAGTGCACAGCTTAAGAGAACTGAACCAGAACGTAGAAGATGTGAAGGGTGATGTAAATCATCTTCACACTGCCCTAAAAACAGCTGAGCACAAGATTGCTGATCTGACTGCAACCTTCGTTAAAGTCAGTCAAGAAGAGAAGGAAATCAATCTGGGGATGTTGCAAGAAGTGGCAAAGGCTTCACAGGAAGTTCAAAGTGAAATTGCAACTATCAACCTCAACATTGACTACTTCAATGATAAGACTGATGTCATCAGCACTGATATTCATCATCTAATAGCTAGTCATGACGTTGTTAATCAGAACCTAAAGGCTTTGTGTGCTGGAGTGAAGATTCCAACAGTTGCTCTCAACCCTGCTGTTGAACCTTCTAATGTCATCAGAGTTGATGATGACAAAAAGGGGGAAGATAAAAGGGAAGAACCAGCTAAGGAAACTACTGCTGAAGAACCAGCAAAGGAATCTGCTGCTGAAGAACCAACTAAGGAAGAAACTGCTGCTGCAACTATTAAAGCCAAGGAAACTGAAGAAACAGCTGACAAGACTGAAAAGCTTGGAACGGTAGAAGAAGAAGAAAAGACTGAAAAAGAAGATACCAAGTACAAGAATACAGAATCTGCCAAGAAAGCAATGGAGCTAATCAGAGAACAACAACTTAAGGAGAAGATGGAAGCTGCCAAAGCAATCTTGGAAGAAGAAGCTGATGATGAAGAAGATGGTGAAGAATCATCTTATGAATATGAAGAAGTGCTGGAAGGATCAGATGAAGAAGCTGATAGTTAAAACTTGTAAAATCCTTGTAATCAGTTTACTTTATCTATTTCTTCAGAAATCTCATCTGATGAACTTGTACTATGTAACTCTTTCTCAATATTAATGAAAAGTCAAGTTCAATCCAATATTATTTTCTATCTCAGAAAATTTTGAGGATTTCAATCTTTAGTTTAGGTATTTAACAGGTACTTAGCTGAAGTTTTGTCATCATCAAAAAGGGGGAAATTGTTGGATAAGGATGAAGATGAAGGCACTAAAGGAAGTTTGATAAGGGAGGTTTTGATGCATTCCAAAACTTCAAAGATTGGTTAAGTATGGAGTAACTTAGCTGATAAACTTATCAAGGAATTTTGACTAAGTAATGAAGACATCAGAAGAGTCAAAGTTTCAAGGTCCAAGACTTCTGATCTGCTGAAGTAAAGTTATCAGACTAGTGAAGATCAGCCGACTCAAATCAGATTTGTTCAAGTTTGAGATCAGCCGAGTTCACCATCAGATTTATACTTTCGTCAGCCAAGTGAAGAAGATCATGAAGTGTTCCCAACGGTAATAAATGCCCCTTGGTGTAATAAATGCTGAAGTACGAGGATATTTAAGACAAATGATTGAAGAAAAGCTTCGCATCAGCCGAGTGCATTTAATGCTGCATTTAATGCTGCCTGCAGAATAGTACTGTTTACAGTACGGACAGACTGCAAAAGAGCCGTTCGCGGATTTTAAGGACCAGTACTCGAGGAATTTGAATCCTGTCTCTCTTCAACGGACACTTTTCAATCCTCAAGTATAAATAGCTGAAAGAGACGATGAAGAAACAAGCAACACACTTTCTGAGAGAAATTTCCGAAGCAAAATTCTTTAAGTCTCAAGAACAGCTCACTCATCAGCTGAGTCATTTGTTGACGAAAGCAGAGTTGAAGAACAAAGAAAAATACATCTTCTGAGTGATTTTGTAAACAAGAGTGTTGTGCGGAGTTGTGATCCATCTTTGTGAGTGATCAAACTTCAGAGAATAGGTCTTCTGTGTGATTTCCTATTGCGAACTTGTGGTCGTTTCATTTGTTGTTCGACACAAGCAGAGTATACTGTAAACTTTGTGATTATAGTATAACCCAAGATCTGAGTGACTTGGAAGAGTGGACTAAAGGATATTCAAATCCATATAACCACTATAAAAATTACTTGTGTTTTTACATTGTTTTAAATCTGCATATCTTCCGTTTGCACAAAAACACATTAAGTTAACTGTTTGAAAAAGAGATAAAAAGGAGTTTATAAAACTGGGGAAGCATTTTTCAAACTGCTAAGATTACTTGTGAAAAACACTTTGAAAATCCGCTGCAAGTACTCTAAGTATTAAAACTGATTTTAACAAAATCAGCTAAGTGACTATCAGACGAGTGGTCAACAAGCCTGTTCAAAGATTTGTTCGCGAACAGAACTGTAACTTACTAATCTGATCAGTTTAGTCTGTTCAATTAAAGTAAAGTTTTAAAGTTAAAATTGAAAGAAAATTTTAAAGAGGTTTATTCACCCCCCTCTAAACCTCTTCTGACCACTTGGGACCAACAATACTTTTTAAATTTCACTTTTGGTTCCAACAATTTAAAATGTTTTATGTTTGGTCACACACTTTACACAATTGTGTTTTTCTCCCAATTTCCTAATTAAAACATTCGCAATATTGTTGGTCAAATAAAATAGTCTTTGTTGCCACTTTTGGTCCCACAAGGCTACTTCAGCTATGCACTTTTTGTTCCACACGATGATATAAAATTTTCTTCTCATATTAAATGAAAGAGTCGATAAGAACAAAAATATTGCAAAATAATGTTGAAAATTAGAACTAAAAAACCTGAGAATCCAATCATATTGGGCTAAAATTACAATTTTTTCCTTAATATATAGTATCTATTATGGAAATTTGAATACATGTTATCAAAAGTTTTTCTTTGTCATCATTACTCATTCCAAAATTTTGCAAACCTCCTTCGTAATACTCATTCATTAAAGATTCCAAATGGTTTTGTGCATCTCCATAAATTCTAGGTGTTTTGTGTAAGGTTGAGTATGATCCTGTTTATCGATCGAACCGAATTGGAATCAAAATTTTCAATCGGCTTAATATTCACATATATGTTCATAATATATTTAATTCGTATAATACTAGGGACCGTTTGGTAGGACCTAATAGGGGGTATTATGTCATATTATATGAGTTAATATGGGCTAATACAATGTTTGATGTCATTGCTCTAATACCGGGTCAAATGAATTAAATCCTTACGACCCGGTATTAAGACTAGATTATAATCCACCCAGGCCTGAGTGGATTAGTTAATCCAGGTAAATATGGATTAGGTAAATATCACTAATAACCTCAAATTTACATATTTTCTTTTTGACATATCATTAAATATCATAAATTCTTCTCAAATATCTGAAAATAGAAAAACATTATATATAAATAAATCACAAATTAAAATCTATATCAATTTACAATTAACATGGAAGCATTCAATCAAATCTATCAAACATGTTTTTAATATGGCCTTCAATCCGGCTCCAATCTAATCCACCTTAATCATAAACACCCTTCCAAACGGGCCCTTACAGTAATAATGCAAATTCATGGACTCATGGTTAAGATTTGAAATCTTAGTAGTTTTTTTATGTCACTTGATAGTTTGTCCATTTAAATATCCTGATCTCTCTCATATTAGTATTAATTTTGCTACACACTCTTTTTTCAATATTAATATAACAGAACTTCTATTTTTTTGTGATTGTATCAACAAAGAGAATAATTTATTCTTAAAAAAAAGGGCCGGAATTCGTATATATTGCCAGAGAAACCAGACCAATCCATCACGAAATTCTAATTGAGATGTAATTTTTCAGTATATATAAATCACTTATAATAAGTAATATGTAACAGAACAGTCCAATTTTCTCTTTTCACAAAACAAATCTTTCATTAATTAATAACTTTTTCAATTTATCAAAAATAGACTATTTTCCTCTCTTTCTTGTTGATATCAAATAAGAAGACATTTACAGCCAAAATTCCGTGAAAACAATCATTGTCTAAATTATTTAGTAACGTAGACAAGAAAAGCCCAATTATTAAAAATAATAGTCCAATAAAGTAAATAAACAATTTGCTCCCTGATCAACTACGTATATAAAGTGGAATTTTTTTTTTTTTGTGTTATATAATAGGCTAACTTGCACTATTTGTATCATTGGATATGAAAATGAAAATTCGGTACCATAGGATATGTTTCATTGCAATTTTCGTACCAAAATTAATTTTTTATTAATTTAATGTCAATTTACCCCATATGAAATGCATAATGTTCAATTTACCCGGCATGCAAACTAATTTATAACATAGGAGGATAAATTGCCACATTTATCGTAACAGAGAGGGTAAAATGCCACATTACATAACAAAGTGAATAAAATGCCGCCTATAAAAATATCAGGGAGGCGATGTGAAACTTTAACAAAATTTCAGGGGGTAAAATGCTTTTCTTAAACCACTAGGGGTAAAATTGAACATTATGCATTTCATAGAGGTTAAATTATCATAAACTTTAGAAAAAAGTTGTGTTTTGTACCAAAATTTCAATGAAAACCTATCATATAATACCAAATTTGTATTTTCATATCCAATGATATCAAAATTACAATTAGATCTATCATAGGCTACCAAAATAGTAATTTTTCCATATATAAAGCCCAGCCCAGAGGACATAGCTTATTATCAAGATTCATTTTCTTAAAATATATTCATCTTGTTGATATGGTTTCAGTCTCACTGCCTACTAAGTTGATTACCCAACTATGAAGCACGGATACTTCAAAAAATTCAAGTATGCAGAGTCGGACTCTTTACGGACTCGGATACGCGTGCGACTCGGCTCGGACACGCGTTGGACTCGCCACGTGGCGAGTCCGAGAAAATATGGTTTTGGACTCGGCGGGGATACGGTCAAGGACTCGATCAAATGCTCGGTCAAGGACTCGGACTCGGTCTTGGACACGGCGGGGGTCTTTTTGCAAATTTTTTTCAAAATTGTGGGTTTAAATTGAAAATTTGAAACTTAAAAAACAAAAAACAGAAAATACTTTTGTGAACTAGTTCATTAAACTTCTACAGAATACTCTTCCTCTTCATTCCAAACACAAATTAAACAACTCCTAAACTCCTCAATTTCATTCATTTTATAAATCTTAGTTTAAGAATTATCTTCCAATTTATTCAAATTTACAGGTATTTCTCTTCCTCTCTACCTCATTTTTTTGCATGTGAAACTTGTTTTGAATCATTGATGTGCTTAATGTGAATTTCGATATCTTTTGTGATCTTTTCTTTTGATTTTGTGTTTGAAATAATAGAATGAATGTTAACTATCATGCTAATTTATTTTATTTTTATATAAACTATATAGTTTTTTTTTTTAATATACGTATCCATACCGTGTCGTATCTTGAAATTCTTTTAGAAAACGAATCGCCGAATCCGAATCGTGTCGAGTTCGAATCTCCGAGTCGGTGTCTGTGCAACATAGTTACCCAAGTAGCATTCAAGGCAAGTCCAGATATAATCCAGGTTTGTGATTTGCATCAAGGAAACTATGGAAAGAACGGTTCGATTGTCGAATGGAAATATCACCTCGGTAAGCTCCCCGTGCACATCTTCGTCTAAGCCTTAGCTTGTTCCTCCTACGTTTAGGTCTGGGCTACTCCAAAAGTAAGTTGTGCTGTAATTGGGCCGGGCCTAATCAAGCTATGTAATCAGGAAATAAGATTTCATGTGAGATTTTAGGTTAAATTTCAAAATGAATCAAATCATACCAAAAGTATTCTTGAAAATAGTAATTATTTGTCTTAAAATGAAAGTAGTGATAAATTAACTTATCATGTTTCTCTGTACAATTTCATTTTAAATTAACACTATAAAAATAAACTAGTTTGATAGCCCATTTTGCAATATTGCTTGATACTTTTTTTCTTGAAAAAAAAAAAATCCTACTTATTCTTCATTGAAAAGCTCATTCTTTTGTCATATAGGTATCCGGAAGTAAATGTATTGGCCAACTAATTATTATTTTGGCAAGTTATTTGTATTTTCTTACACAAAATTGTTAGAAAAGGGGATTCATATTTGAAAAAAGAACTCCCTTCTCTTTTAACTATTTTGTTGGGCATATCTTAAATACAGTTTTTAGGAATCAAATCTAATAAAATCAGGTAAACAATAGTATCTGAATTTATTTAGGAGCACAATTGTTTATTCATTTAACCTGATTATGATTGAACTTGAAACAATAATTGTTCTGTTATTTTCCTAACTATGTAATCATTATTAAAAAGGTATTAGTAGAATGATTTAAAATGGAAAAATATGTGTCATGATGCAAAATAATTTTAAAACTTAAATGGTTGATGAACAAACTAATGAATTGGATTATACACATACTCAAATGCTTTGTTTTTTTTTTTTTTTTTGGTAATTGTATAATTGTATGATATTATTTATTTGAGCTCATTAAATTTATTTTTTTACTATAGGATGTAAATCACAATTAAGTTGGGCAACAATTTTAATAGGACTGTCAATCGGGCCTTGTGAGCCGAGCTTTAAGTAGCTCGAACTCAAATATTGTCGGGCTTCATAGTTATGAGCTCAATCTCGGCTCATAAATTTTCTGATTTCTCTGGCTCAAACTCGGCCCATGTAATTTTTCGGGTTTCGGGTCTATATCGGGCTTATATCGGGTTTGTTAATATAGGCAAAAATAGCTTGAGATATAAAATATTTATATTACTGAATCACATATGAATAGACTACTATTACTTAAGACACGAGTATATATTATTAAAGAATATTTGAACTGAAAGATCGAGTTATATGTCCACATTTTTTAGATACGTTTGATCTATATGAACATGCAATAGAGTTTTAAAGTCTCCAATTTATTGACCTGTATTTTTTTATCTTCGATTTAAATTTTTTAGTTGGATTTTGGTCTTTAGTACGGAATTGATATACTAACATATAAGTGAGTTTACATTATAACTTTTTGTAAGTTAACTTGATAAAAATAATAATTAGTAACTATAACTACAGTAAAAATAATTAATCGTAATATTTAAACAATTATATGTTCGGGCTTTATTCGGGTTGAGCCGTGTTAGGCTCAAGCTCAGCTCATAAATTGATCAAGTTTAATATAATTACTAAAACTTGATCCAGCTCATAGATATTCGGGTTCGAACCAATTTTAATCGGGTTGAGCCATCGGGCTTCGGTAGGCCCGGCTCAATTGACAGATACAAATTTTAAATTGAGCATCCAAATGTTCAACTCCAAATGAAAGTGGATTAGATTTACCTTTTGGTTTCTTTATAACCAAAATTTAGTATTTTACCTCTCCTAGTAGTATGCTCAAGCATCAATCGATTTGGATATAATAAGTAGGTTTTATTCCGAATCCGATCTGTATTCGGTTGAATTTATTAGGATTTTTATCCGATTAAGAATTTGATGGGTCTGATTCGATTAAGAAGATTCGAAGTTCGAAATACGAATCTAACTTGATCCGATCAGTTACATATTCGCTTCCGATAGATATATTATTATATATTGTTTATACATTATGTATTTAAACCAAAATAAAAATAAAATTATCTATGTTACTCTAAAATATTTAAGTATATTAAAAATAATCTTAAAACAAATGCATGAGATATGTTGTTGAACTGGCTTAGTAACTAATTGGGTCATATCTATAACATATTAATTTATGCTATTTGATAAAATTAAAAAAAAAAAAAAAAACTAATCATTCATCTATTTAGTAGCCGCCATCTTCCCTCTACTTTCTTGCTCCAATTTTTGTGTTCTCCTCCATTTTTTCGATATTGATTTTTCTTCTTCTTTGTCCCTTTTTCTATATTTTTCTATTTATATTTTAGTTTTATTCATTTGTTCTAATTTTTTACTGTTTATATTTGACCACTTCTACAATTTTCAGACAATAGTTTCGATGAAGCAAGTAAAATGTTACATTTTAATTCATGATGGTTGAATATGTAAGTGATTTGAAAGAAAATCTTCCAGAATTACCATTTAAATCCATGTTAGTCAATAATATAAAACCCTCAAATATCCATTTATAAAATGATCCCAAAGACAAGGCAGAAATAAAATACGTCAATAAAGCATGGATTGATGAAATAGGCCTCACGGCTTATAATGAAATCCCAACTGATTTGGTTCAAGAAGATTTTATAAGAACCATATTTCTTTTATTCAATGATGATTCTCAATATTGGGAGTCTGATTGTTTTCAAAAAACTCAAACGTTTTATGAACTCATACTGGTGGATACAAACTCTGTTGAAATTTCTCACACCAGATATGAGCAAAATCAAATTACTTTTTCAAAATGCATTATTAAACAAGTTTTTAATCAAACAACTTTTGGTGGACAAACCTGTCATAGAAATTTTTCTATCAGATTTAGTCCAAAAGAATTTAATTATATTGATTACAAAAATGCCTGGTATAGAGCGTTCTTTCTCAGGCCATTTTCTCATTCATGGTTTTTTATTTTCCACTCTGATTGTTCCAAAGATTTTCCTATATGGTTCTATGAATGGTGGAAAAGAATGGGTTCTGAAATTTCTATTCTACCACCTATTGTTCAAAAGGGATTAGCTTATTTTGCTGAAAATACAAATGTCCCAAATTACAGAAAATCCATTTACTTTCATGCTGAATTCAAGGTCCCTTGGATTTTAGCATGGGATTTCCAGTTCAAAAAATGTTTACCAGAACCCACACCCTTTTCATTAGTTAGATCCATTCATATCAAATGGTGGACTAGATATCAGCAAGAGATTTGTTCTGAAGGAAACATTTCTTAGAAACCGGTGAAAAAATTAGATATCAAGGTAAATCCAAAGCTGAGAATAAATCTAAAGAAAAAGCCAAAGCTCCACAGATGTCAGAAGAACAACAATTTTTTTTTTGAAGTATTAAAAATAATCCAAATCTCAAAGATGATTTTTTTGAATTTCTGTCTCAAAGAACCAAGTCCGAAGAGTCCATGACTTCTGATCAATATGGTGGTCCCTATGCTCAAGATCCGGATGATGAATTTTTCCTATAATCAAAGATTTACTCTTCAAAAGATGGATGCCAAATTTCAAAGAAGGACAATTATCGTCTGCCAAATTTCAAAAAGATTGCACAATTATTCAAAAAGAAGATGCCCAGGACAATTATTTTCAAAAAGGTGTCTGCCAACGAGAAGAGTTTCAAAAAGCAAATAGTTTACAGATTCTCATGTAATGTAAATTCACTCAAATTCAAATGTAATTCAGTTAGGAGTCTAGTATATAAACCCTTTCAAATGTAAGAGAAAGGCAGAGCCTTTTCTTCGCACCCTTCATCCTACTCACTACTCTCTTACATCTGCGCAAAGTTTCCGTTGTAATTACTCTGAAGTTTTCTTCAAGTATCAAATTGTAAGAATTTAATTTTAATCAAAGTTTATTTTCAAATCCATGTTTAGTGTTCCTAAAACTCATTCTGCTTATCATAATAGTTATGAGTATTTTAATTCCGAATATTTAAGATATAAAGATTTATGCGAAAGATATCCTATGAGTTATTATTATTTTGCATTAAGAGATCTTTTTTTTTTAAAAGAGAGCCATTTTCCTAATCATAACTGCTGCATAATGTATAGAAAATTAAGATCTTATTCATATTATAATACTTATGAATTTGTTAATTCTGAATATTTAAAATATAATAGAATGTGTGAGAAATATCCTCAAGAACCTTATTACGTTGAATTCATAGATTATTTTTATGAATTAAGAGCCCGTTTTATAATCATAACTTGTGCATGATGATAAAGAAACTGTTAATTATACTATTCATATTTTTTCTTTCATGCTTTGAAGCTTTATTTCAAACTATAATTGAAACTCTGATTTTCATTGTTATTTTCATTAACCTCATACTTTCATTTTTTCATACGATCCTTTCAAATCGTATGGAAAAATGAAAGTATGAGGTTAATGAAAATAACAATGAAAATCAGAGTTTCAATTATAGTTTGAAATAAAGCTTCAAAGCATGAAAGAAAAAATATGAATAGTATAATGAACAGTTTCTTTATCATTATGCACAAGTTATGATTATAAAACGGGCTCTTAATTCATAAAAATAATATCTGAATTCAAAATAATAATAACTCATAGGATATCTTTTGCATAAATCTTTATATCTTAAATATTCGGAATTAAAATACTCATAACTATTATGATAAGCAGAATGAGTTTTAAGAACACTAAACATGGATTTGAAAATAAACTTTGATTAAAATTAAATTCTTACAATTTGATACTTGAAGAAAACTTCAGAGTAATTACAATGGAAACTTTGCGCAGATGTAAGAGAGTAGTGAGTAGGATGAAGGGTGCGAAGAAAAGGCTCTGCCTTTCTCTTACATTTGAAAGGGTTTATATACTAGAGTCCTAACTGAATTACATTTGAATTTGAGTTTGAATTTACATTACATGAGAATCTGTAAACTATTTGCTTTTTGAAAATCTTCTCGTTGGCAGACACCTTTTTGAAAATAATTGTCCTGGGCATCTTCTTTTTGAATAATTGTGCAATCTTTTTGAAATTTGGCAGACGATAATTGTCCTTCTTTGAAATTTGGCATCCATCTTTTGAAGAGTAAATCTTTGATTATAAGAAAAATTCATCATCCGGATCTTGAGCACAGGGACCACCATATTGATCAGAAGTCACGGACTCTTCGGACTTGGTTCTTTGAGAAAGAAATTCAAAAAAATCATCTTTGAGATTTGGATTATTTTTGAATACTTCAAAAAAAATTTGTTGTTCTTCTGACATCTGTGGAGCTTTGGCTTTTTCTTTAGATTTATTCTCAGCTTTGGATTCACCTTGATATCTAATTTTTTCACCGGTTTCTAAGAAATGTTTGATGTTCCTTCAGAATAAATCTCTTGCTGATATCTAGTCCACCATTTGATACGAATGGATCTAACTAATGAAAAGGGTGTAGGTTCTGGTAAACATTTTTTGAACTGGAAATCCCATGCTAAAATCCAAGGGACCCTGGATTCAGCATGAAAGTAAATGGATTTTCTGTAATTTGGGACATTTGTATTTTCAGCAAAATAAGCTAATCCCTTTTGAACAATAGGTGGTAGAATAGAAATTTCAGAACCCATTCTTTTCCACCATTCATAGAACCATATAGGAAAATCTTTGGAACAATCAGAAAGGAAAATAAAAAACCATGAATGAGAAAATGGCTTGAGAAAGAACGCTCTATACCAGGCATTTTTGTAATCAATATAATTAAATTCTTTTGGACTAAATCTGATAGAAAAATTTCTATGACAGGTTTGTCCACCAAAAGTTGTTTGATTAAAAACTTGTTTAATAATGCATTTTGAAAAAGTAATTTGATTTTGCTCATTTCTGGTGTGAGAAATTTCAACAGATTTTGTATCCACCAGTATGAGTTCATAAAACTTTTGAGTTTTTTGAAAACAATCAGACTCCCAATATTGAGAATCATCATTGAATAAAAGAAATCTGTTTCTTATAAAATCTTTTTGAACCAAATCATTTGGGATTTCATTATAAGGCGTGAGGCCTATTTCATCAATCCATGCTTTATTGACATATTTGATTTCTGCCTTGTCTTCGGGATCATTTTCTAAATGGATATTTGAGGGTTTTATATTATTGACTAACATGGATTTAAATGGTAATTCTGGAAGATTTTGAAGAGGTTTAAATCTATTTGAACTGGAAAAAGGTAAATTTGAAGGTGTTTTTGGAGGTGGTGGTGGTGTAACAGACATGAATCTCACCAAGCTTTTTGAATCAGGACTCTCATAATCTTTTGATGATTGGACTTTGGATTTGGATTTGGGATCCACCTGCATAATTAATTTCCTTGTAAAAATTCTCGTGTAAGAAATCGGGAAGAGAATTATTCTCTCTTTTAATATACTCAATTTGAAAATCAAAAACAGATAAAATAGCTTGCCATCTGGCAAAAATTTGTTTTGAAACTAAATTTTGAACATCTTTAGTTAAAACTTCTTTTGCAGATTTACAATCTATACGTAATAAAAATTTCTTATTATATAAATCATCTTGAAACTTTGAAATGCATAAAACAATTGAAAGTATTTCTTTTTTAATAGTGGAATAATTCTTTTGAGGTCCAAGCCAGATACCCGAATGGAATTTTACAAGTTGTTCTTTGGTACTAAGTTTTTGTTTTAGTATTCCTCCATAACCTATATCTGAAGCATCAGTTTCAACTATCATAAAAGCATTTGGATGAGGAATTCCTAAGCACGGTAATGAACTAACCTTCTATTTAATATTTCTAATTATCTTAGTATGTTCATCTGTCCAAGAAGGAGGATCCTTTCTGAGTCTTTGATAAAGAGGTGGACATTCATGTCTAAGGTTTGGAAAGAAGTCTGAAATATAATTTAGACAACCTAAAAATCCTTGAAGCTGCGTTTTATCTTTTATAATATCTGGAAATTTATCAGTGAAACTAATTGCTCTATTAATAGGCTTAATAAGACCTTTATTAATATCATGACCTAAAAATCTAACAGAAGTTTGAAATAATTTCATTTTAGTAGCTGACACAACTAGACCATAAAAAATGTCTGGAGATGTTTGAAATGTTGATCTATGTTTTCAGAATAAATAAGAATGTCATCAATATAAACAATGCTAAACATGCTGTAGGGATTGAAAATTTCATTCATAATTCTTTGAAATTCTGAAGGAGCATTTTTTAGGCCAAAGGGCATTACATTCCATTCATAATGTCCAAAGGGGACTGTAAAAGCAGTTTTATATCTATCCTTTTCTGATATTTGAATTTGCCAAAATCCTGATTTTAAATCAAACTTTGAAAATATCTTAGCAGAATGAAGTCTATTAATTAAATATCTTTTATTAGGAATTGGATATCTAATCCATTGAAGAACTTTATTTAAAGATTTGTAACTTTTTACTAATCTAGGGACACCTCTTTCTAATTCTGCCTGTTTTACAACATAAAAAGCAGAGCAACTCCATGGTGACTTTGACACTCTAATTAACTTTTTGTCTAATAATTCCTTAATTTCATTTTGACAATGCTTTAAAAATTCTTCATTTTAATAGGTCTAGCCTTAGTGGGTATATTTCTTTCATTGAAATCTTTTTCGTAAGGGAGGTCAACAACATGTTGTTTTCTTTGCCAAAAGGCATTTGGTAAATTACTACATATTTCTTTGACAAAAAGATCCTCTATATCTTTTATTCTTCTTAAGACTTGTTCAGTTTTTAACTGATCTTCTATTCTATTATAAGGAATTTCTCTTTTAAAAAATTAATATGATTTTTCTTATTGCTCAATATATTAATTTGCTTGAATATGGAAGACTGTTGTAACAAGTAGATCTCTTTCTTTTTGAAAGGGGTAATGAAAGAGAAGGTTATAGTCCTACCATGGATAGTAGTAGAGACTCCTTTATCATTTGTAATAAAAGGGTAAATTTGAGTAAGAAATGGTGTTCCTAGGATCATATCATGAGATATATCTCTAACAAGAGTAAAAACGTTTTTGAAACAATATCCATTATTACATATATGAGCTTTTGACAATTTATACCTAACATCTAAGGGAGTAGAATTAGCCGTATATAATTGTTTTGTTGTTTTTTCATAATATTTTGATGGTATAACACCTTCTCTAATAACATTATGATCTGCACTTGAATCTAATAAAGCAATTAAATTAATTTTAAAGTACTAATAACTAAATTAACATTAATATACCATTTTTGAAATTCTATTTTTTGAATGGAATTTAAAAACATCTTATCATCATTTTTGGAAGTTTCTCCTATAGGGATTTCTGGTAGTTTATCTTGGTTTAATTCTAATACTTTATTATCAGTTTTGTTACTTAATAAAACAATTTTAGTTTCTAATACAAAATCTTTTTCTTTTAAAGAGTATAATTATTTTTCCATTTGGTTAACTTGTTTTTTTAAGAAATTTACTTCTGTTTGAAGGTCTTTAGTAGTAATTTGTTTAAATATACTTTGAGACGGATACTTATCAAACAACTTATTCAAACTAAAATGTTCTTTAATCTGAATATTTTTATTTTTGGAATTATCTTCTTCTATAATTAAGTTTTTTAATTTGTGAAGATAGTCTCTTCTAATTTCATCATCTGGGATTTGTCCTACTAAATCAAGTATAGCTTCCTTATTATCTTCTGTTATGACATTTATACTACAATTATCACAAATACCATTTTGTTCATTATTATCATGGTTATCATCAGAAGTGTTAGACTCATTTTCTATTATCTCAGACTCTTTTTCAGATTCTTCTAACAGACTGTTTTAATTCTCTTATTTTCTTTTTCTTTTTTAACCAACATTGACTTTCTGTATGACCAGGCTTTTTACAGAACCAACATTCTATGTTCTTCTTATTTTGAGTTTGGTGATGATGATGTTTTTTAGAGGATTTTTTATGACTTGAGGATTTTGTTTGTTTATTATCTGACCTAGTATAATTTGAACTTTGAGGAAGTCTTTTATTTCTACGATTCTGAATCCTAGAAGGAGGTTCTATTTTAGTCATTCCGAACATTTCACAAAAACATCATAATTCTCTTCTAGTATTATTTTTATCTGATTTATATTTATTTTGAAGTTTTAATTCAGAGCATAAAGATAATCCTTCTTTTTTTACAAAAGCAAATAATTGACCAAAAGTAATTTTTTCAAAAGGAATATCCTCTGTACCTATTTCATTTCTTATTTTTTGAAGAATTCTTTCTGCAAATAATTTTGGTAATCCCATAATAAATATTTCTTTCCAAAAAGAAGCATTACAATCATTTCTTCTTAAAACTTGAGTAAGGAAAACATCTTTGTACCATCTATAATCAGATAATGAAGGACATCTTAAATTTGTTAAAATGATTTTTGAGGCATTATATTCTTCTTTTGGATTTCCTATGAAATACATTCCTATGGTAATTATGAGATAATCACAGGCATCACTAGTTTCGTAAGGGGCATCATTTTCTATCATAATAACTTTATGGTCTAAAATTTGAGTTATTGTTTCTAAATTAAGAGCATTATCCCACCAGTTTTTTAATTGTCCAGTGAAACCTTGGACAAGTAAAGCACAAACTTTTTCTTCAGTTTGACCCTGTAACTTATATGCCATTCTGGCCATATCCATTTCTTGTAGTGTATTTAAAATTTCATATTCAGATTTACCATCTATATTCCATTCTGTTATTGAAGATCCATCATAACTAGTTTTATGAAATTGATTTCTCTCTTCATTTGAAGGTCCATAGGGGAAGGTCTATTATAATAAGGTTTTGAACTTTTAAAATTTCTTCTTTCTCTAAAAATCTTAATGATTTGATCATCTATATTATCATCAAAATTGTCTTGTATTTCTGAAATATTATTATCTTCTGACTCAGAACTTTCTTCTGAAGAATGTTCATTTTCATTTTCTTCTGTAATAGTATCTAGGACATTAATCTTATTTTTTGAGGAGGATCCTACTTCATTAAGTTTTTCTGAGATTTTTGATAGAATATTATTAGTATTGCTTTGAAAAGTAATATCTTTATCTTTTCCATTAGGAATACTTTTAGTTTGGAAAAATGGTGTAGAGATATCATCAAATAATTTATTTTTAGATTTTTCTTTAGTAGGAGTAATATGAGTTATATTATTTGCTATGTAATCAACTTGACCAGATATCGTATTTAAAATTTGATTAGAATAATTATTCTGATGTATTAATCTATGAATATCATCACCATTAATGGGTTCTTTAGAATCTTTTCCTCTTTTAAAAGGATCCGCTATAATTTCTCCTTTATGTGTTTGAAGTTTTATAGTTTGCAGGGGAGGATGAACCGAGTTAACAACTTTATCATTTTCTAAAGTCCATTTTTTATGAAGGGTAGTATTAACATCTATAGTAGATTTCTTTTGATAATCATTTATTCCTTCTTTTGAAAGAAAAACTGTTAAAAAACTAAAAAATAAAAAATTTAATTTTAATTTTTTCATTTCTTGTTTCTATTCTTCTGCTATTCTTAATTGTAAATCTTTATCTAATTTTAAAAACCAACGTCTTCTTTCTTTATGAAAATCGCTATTCATTTCTTCATGCAAGTAATCAAAATCTGGATCAAACTCCTTTCCTGAGGTTATGACAAAAACACAATCTGCAGTAGTAGGGGACGAAGGAGCAGAGTAATTAGGCCTGCTATTTGTATTTCTTTGAGGTTCAGGAATGGGAGTTCTAAATCTGTAATTTGAATATCCTGAGAAGGACTGTCTAGAGTATTCTGTATTATTTTGAGTATTTTGGGAGGATTGCCAACTGTATTCTGGTCTAACATATTCTGGTTCTCTAAATGATCTAGTGTGTAAATAGTTCCTATCTATTTGATTTTGAGATTTAAATTTAATGGTTATTTTCCTACTAGGTTCTTCTATAATATGTCAAACATCTGTTCTAGTAATATTCTAGGAGGTTGAGGATTATTAATTATGAATTCTTGAGGAATCGTAATTTCATCCCATCTTAATCTTTTTGGAGTAAAGACTGTAGGTCTTTCAGCATCTATTTGCAAGACTACAGTTTCTTCTTTAGAGGTGGGTAATCTATTGAATTTTGGATTTATTTGAGAGGACATAAGTCTAAAGTAAACACGGAAAATAATAGCAAAATTCTTACATAAATGAAATTCATCTCCTTGAATTTGAACATCTAATATTAATGATTCTAATATCATAGGATCCGTTAAATCAACAGAAAAGTTTGGAGAACAATTAAAATATATTGGACCATTACAAATATTAGTTTGGACCATTGAAAGTAAAGAAGTTTGATATCTTTTAAGCCTCTTATCTCTAAGTGCTAGATATATAGGAGTATCAACTCCTGCATGAACTAAGGGTTTGACTGCTATTGAACTAAACCTATGTGAATGTACCTATAACATTTTTCTAAATATTTTTTTATAGTATTTCTATTTAAAAGGGGAATACTTTGAGACTCTTCCTGTATTGAAATAGTTTCTTCATGAGTTTTGACAGAAAAAGCAGTTTTGAAATCTGTTAAACCTATTTGATATATGTTTTTTATTTGTTCTTCAGGTATAGTCCAATTTGAATAATTGATAGGCATAGGAGTTTCATTACTATGTATTATGCTATGGTATCAGAGCCAGATACCTGAAGAGAGATTTCATAGTTTAAGAAACTTTTAGAATTTCTTAAATTTCAAGAAACTAAGTTAGCTTAACTTAGCTGTTGGACTATATTTGGTAAGCCTATTTAGGTGTTGGTCAGCCGTGTTAAGGTGGTCCCACTGTAGGTGTTCTCTATTATTTTTAATCCCTACAGCATGTTTAGCATAGTTTATATTGATGACATTCTTATTTATTCTGAAAACATAGATCAACATTTCAAACATCTCCAGACATTTTTTATGGTCTAGTTGTGTCAGCTACTAAAATGAAATTATTTCAAACTTCTGTTAGATTTTTAGGTCATGATATTAATAAAGGTCTTATTAAGCCTATTAATAGACCAATTAGTTTCACTGATAAATTTCCAGATATTATAAAAGATAAAACGCAGCTTCAAAGATTTTTAGGTTGTATAAATTATATTTCAGACTTCTTTCCAAACCTTAGACAGGAATGTCAACCTCTTTATCAAAGACTCAGAAAGGATCCTCCTTCTTGGACAGATGAACATACTAAGATAATTAGAAATATTAAACAGAAGGTTAGTTCATTACCCTGCTTAGGAATTCCTCATCCAAATGCTTTTATGATAGTTGAAACCGATGCTTCAGATATAGGTTATGGAGGAATACTAAAACAAAAACTTAGTACCAAAGAACAACTTGTAAGATTCCATTCGGGTATCTGGCTTGGACCTCAAAAGAATTATTCCACTATTAAAAAAGAAATACTTTCAATTGTTTTATGCATTTCAAAGTTTCAAGATGATTTATATAATAAGAAATTTTTATTACGTATAGATTGTAAATCTGCAAAAGAAGTTTTAACTAAAGATGTTCAAAATTTAGTTTCAAAACAAATTTTTGCCAGATGTCAAGCTATTTTATCTGTTTTTGATTTTCAAATTGAGTATATTAAAGGAGAGAATAATTCTCTTCCCGATTTTCTTACACGAGAATTTTTACAAGGAAATTAATTATGCATCCAAATCCAAAGTCCAATCATCAAAAGATTATGAGAGTCCTGATTCAAAAAGCTTGGTGAGATTCATGTCTGTTACACCACCACCACCTCCAAAAACACCTTCAAATTTACCTTCTTCCAGTTCAAATAGATTTAAACCTCTTCAAAATCTTCCAGAATTACCATTTAAATCCATGTTAGTCAATAATATAAAACCCTCAAATATCCATTCAGAAAATGATCCCAAAGACAAGGCAGAAATCAAATACGTAAATAAAGCATGGATTGATGAAATAGGCCTCATGCCTTATAATGAAATCCCAACTGATTTGGTTCAAAAAGATTTTATAAGAAACAAATTTCTTTTATTCAATGATGATTCTCAATATTGGGAGTCTGATTGTTTTCAAAAAACTCAAAAGTTTTATGAACTCATACTGGTGGATACAAACTCTGTTGAAATTTCTCACACCAGAAATGAGCAAAATAAAATTACTTTTTCAAAATGCATTATTAAACAAGTTTTTAATCAAACAACTTTTGGTGGACAAACCTGTCATAGAAATTTTTCTATCAGATTTAGTCCAAAAGAATTTAATTATATTGATTACAAAAATGCCTGGTATAGAGCGTTCTTTCTCAGGCCATTTTATCATTCATGGTTTTTCATTTTCCACTCTGATTGTTCCAAAGATTTTCCTATATGGTTCTATGAATGGTGGAAAAGAATGGGTTCTGAAATTTCAATTCTACCACCTATTGTTCAAAAAGGATTAGCTTATTTTGCTGAAAATACAAATGTCCCAAATTACAGAAAATCCATTTACTTTCATGCTGAATTCAGGGTCCCTTGGATTTTAGCATGGGATTTCCAGTTCAAAAAATGTTTACCAGAACCTACACCATTTTCATTAGTTAGATCCATTCGTATCAAATGGTGGACTAGATATCAACAAGAGATTTGTTCTGAAGGAAACATCAAACATTTCTTAGAAACCGGTGAAAAAATTAGATATCAAGGTGAATACAAAGCTGAGAATAAATCTAAAGAAAAAGCCAAAGCTCCATAGATGTCAGAAGAACAACAATTTTTTTTTGAAGTATTCAAAAATAATCCAAATCTCAAAGATGATTTTTTTGAATTTCTGTCTCAAAGAACCAAGTCCGAAGAGTCCGTGACTTCTGATCAATATGGTGGTCCCTGTGCTCAAGATCCGGATGATGAATTTTTCCTATAATCAAAGATTTACTCTTCAAAAGATGGATTCCAAATTTCAAAGAAGGACAATTATCGTCTGCCAAATTTCAAAAAGATTGCACAATTATTCAAAATCAAGATGCCCAGGACAATTATTTTCAAAAAGCAAATAGTTTACAGATTCTCATGTAATGTAAATTCAAACTCAAATTCAAATGTAATTCAGTTAGGACTCTAGTATATAAACCCTTTCAAATGTAAGAGAAAGGCAGAGCCTTTTCTTCCCACCCTTCATCCTACTTACTACTCTCTTACATCTGCGCAAAGTTTCCATTGTAATTACTCTGAAGTTTTCTTCAAGTATCAAATTGTAAGAATTTAATTTTAATCAAAGTTTATTTTCAAATCCATGTTTAGTGTTCTTAAAACTCATTCTGCTTATCATAATAGTTATGAGTATTTTAATTCCAAATATTTAAGATATAAAGATTTATGCGAAAGATATCCTATGAGTTATTATTATTTTGAATTCAGAGATTATTTTTATGAATTAAGAGCCCGTTTTATAATCATAACTTGTGCATAATGATAAAGAAACTGTTCATTATACTTTTCATATTTTTTCTTTCATGCTTTGAAGCTTTATTTCAAACTATAATTGAAACTCTAATTTTCATTAACCTCATACTTTCATTTTTCCATACGATCTTTCTCGTAATTAGTAATCGGGAATCTAGGTTAAAAAAAGAGTTATCCGACACTTTCACTTTTGATTCTTTCTACAATTAGATCTTAGGTCACCTAAGAAAACTCCATTCTTATTTACTTTGATTCCGTCAAGCTAACTACTTGTACAAATAAAATAATTGAACTTAGTGCACTCTACTTGGTTCAATTTGAATTCAAAGGAACGAAGGCGTGTAGCTTAAATAACTCACTTAGAACGCTTTTTAAAAGATTACGTGGTACGATTAGGTCGAATAAGCCCTTCTGGCCGCCTGTGCTTTATAAATTGCTTCGGCACAAAATAAGAAACGATCTCTCCAGCGCATAAATGGCTGGGAGTTCACGTTCTCATCATCTTTGGTAAAATCAAGTCCACCACGAAGACATTCATAACATGCTCTACCGTAGTTTTTAGCAGATAACCCCAATTTATCGTATGGAAAAATGAAAGTATGAGGTTAATGAAAATAACAATGAAAATCAAAGTTTCAATTATAGTTTGAAATAAAGCTTCAAAGCATGAAAGAAAAAATATGAATAGTATAATGAACAGTTTCTTTATCATTATGCACAAGTTATGATTATAAAACGGGCTCTTAATTCATAAAAATAATCTCTGAATTCAACGTAATAAGGTTCTTGAGGATATTTCTCACACATTCTCTTATATTTTAAATATTCAGAATTAACAAATTCATAAGTATTATAATGTGAATAAGATCTTAATTTTCTATACATTATGCAGCAGTTATGATTGGGAAAATGGCTCTCTTTTCAAAAAAAAATCTCTTAATGCAAAGTTATAATAACTCTGTTGGATAAGGATGAAGATGAAGAAGCACTAAAGACAATAAGTAAAGGGAGGTTTTGATGACTTCCAAAACTTCAAATCTGCTAAGTATAAATTAACTTAGCTGATATCCCTTTGAAGAATTTTTGATTAAGTAAAGAAGACATCAGAAGAGTCAAAATTCAAGGTCCAAGGCTACTGATCAGCTGAAGGAATGAAATCAGACTGGTGAAGATCAGCCGACTCAAAATAGATTTGTTCAAGTTTGAGATCAGCTTAGTTCGCCATCAGACTTGCACTTTCGTCAGCCAAGTGGAAAAGATCAAGAAGCCATCCCAACGGTAATAAATGCCCTTGGAAGTAATAAATGCTGAAGTACAAGGCTATTAAAGACAAATGATTGAAGAAATGCTTCGCATCAGATGGGTGCATTTAATGCTGCCTGCAGAAAAGTACTGATGACAGTACGGACAGACTGCAAAGAGCCGTTCGTGGAAATTAAGGACCAGTACCCGAGATTTTTGAATCTTGTTTTCGTTTTCAACGGACATTTTTCAAACCTTGAGTATAAATAGCTGTAGAGACGAAGAGAACAAATAACAACACAATCTCTGAGAAAATTTCGAAGCAGAATTCTTTAAGTCTCAAGAACAGCTCACTCATTAGCCTAGTCATTTGTTGACGAAAGCAGAGTTGAAGAACAACGAAAAATACATCTTCTGAGTGATTTTGTAAAAGTGAGTGTTGTGAGAAGTAGATATCCATCTTTGTGAGTGATATTACTTCGGAGAGTAGGAGTTTCTGTGTGATTTCCTACTGCGCACTTGTGGCCTTTTCATTTGTTGATTGGCGCAAGCAGAGTATACTGTAAACTTTGTGATTATAATATAACCCAAGATCTGAGTGACTTGGAAGAGTGGACTAAAGGATATTCAAATTCATATAACCACTATAAAAATTCTGTGTATTTTTCTTGCATTTTTACTTGCATATTTTCAGTCGCATAAACACACTTTGATTTAACTGTTTGAAAAGTTTTATAAGGAAATGAGTTTTATAAAACTGGGGAACAAACTTTCAAACTACTAAGTTTACTTGTGAAAAATACTTTACAAATCCGCTGCAAGTACTCTAAGTATTGAAACTGATTTTGACAAAATCAGCTAAGTAACTATCAGATTAGTGGTCAACGAAGCTGTTCAAAGATTTGTTCGCGATCAGCCAAGTAACTTACTGTTCGGTAACAGCTTAGTCTGTTTAAGTTAGAACAAAAGTTTTAAAGTTAAAAATTTGTTAAAAATTTTAGAGGTCTATTCACCCCCCCCCCCTCTAGACCTCATCTGACCACTTGGGACCAACAAGTGGTATCAGAGCAGGTGGTTCATTAGAATCAGCTGCCTGATCAACGAGCTTGATCCGAGTGTTTTTCAAAGGTTTTCAAACTTTTCAAAAGAGCATATTTTGAAAAATTAAAATTTTTGATAAATGGATTGTATCAGTCCTGTTCCCCACATAGCTGGTATGAGCTTTGACGACTGGAAAATCAGAATGGAGATTTTCCTGCCTGCTTACAATGATAACATGTACACATGTATCATCAAAGGTCCATTCAGATTCACCAAGACTATCACGGTTGATGAAGCAGAAATAGGTGGAAAAAGATCTAACAGAAATGACAGCCGAAGAATAAAGCTGTTCAATCTGGATAAAGTTGGTCGTTTCATCATGACCAAGGCCCTTGACAATGACCGATTTGACAAAGTCAAGCACTGGAAGACTGCCAAAGAGATGTGGGATAAGGTTCGTGACATGAGCGAAGGAAACGACGCCATCAAAGAGCATCAGCTGAGTGTTGCTCTGGAAAAGCTGGACAACTTCAAGATTAAGTCTGCGGAAACCATTGATCAGATGGATACAAGGTTTACAAGGACGCTGAACGAAGTTTTAAAGCTTGGAAAAACCTTCACTGATAAGGAGATAACCTTCAGAGTTCTGAAGGCTCTACCTCCGAAGTTCAACATGAAGGTGACAGCCATGGAAGAGTCAAGAGATCTGGGAAAGATTTCACTCACCGAGCTGTTCTCAGTAGTCAAGGCGTACGAGTATAAACTGCCAAGAATGGGTGTTGAAGAAACCTCCACTTCAAGTCCCACAGCTGCACTTGTTGCTGAAAATCCTAGAAGGCCAGCTTACAAAAGCAAAGATGTGGACTCATCTGATGAAGCCACACTTCTCAACAAAAAGGAGTACACTGCTGGAGACGTTGCATTGCTGATGAACAACTTCAAAAAGTTCTACAGACGAAAAATGAAGAACAAATATAATAATGCTTCTACTTCTAACCCTACTTCTTCTTCTCAGGATAAGGATTCTTATAAATCCAAAATGATGTGCTATAATTGCAGGAAACTGGGTCATTTCATCAGAGACTGCCCATATCCTAAAGCTGAGAAGTATACAGAAGAAGAAAAGAGAATCAGAAAGGAAAGAAAGCATCAGAAAGGAAAGGTGCTGGTAGCAGAAGTAGAAAAGCTAGCTGCTGTCTACTCATCTGATTCAGATTCAGACACTTCTGATGAAGAGAGTCATGCTCTTCTCTGCCTGATGGCTAAGGAATCTGATGACTCCGAGGATGATGAGGTAACTCTTCTTGACAATGAATTATTAAATTCATTTGAACAAATGATGCTCAACAATTCAAGTATTGCTGATGCATTTAAAAAGCTTAAGGAAGAGATGATATTGCTGAAAGAGCAAAACAGTTCACTGAAACTTAAAGCTGAAAAGCCAAGAGAATCAGCTGAATACAAACTGCTTGAGCAAGAGAATGAATCTCTGAAGCTGAATGTGAAGTTTATAAGGGTAAAATCATTGAGCTTGAGAAATTTATTGAGTCTCATGATAAGTCATCTGTTGCATCCACTCACATGTCTAGTAAACAGAAGACACCTTTAGATCATGATAAGTTAGAACTGAACCATACTGAAAAATTTATATCAGCTGACAACAGTAAGGTCATTTTGAATATTCAGACTACTAAACCTGCTTCACCTGAGAAAGTATTAAAGGAGACGAAAACTCCTAAGGCTAAAATGAGCAAAGAGCTTAGTGTAGGAAAACAGACTGGTAAGTCCAAACAGAAGAGTTCTAGGAAGTCTTCTGATAAGGTCCAAACCAATCAGACTAGTGATAAGTCTTAGTCGTCTGTTAATGAGCAAGCACCTAGTAAACCAAAGAAGCATAAAAACAAGAAAAATCAAAATGCTTGGTATGGAAATGAGTCATATTATGTGCAACCTGCTGCATATCCTCCTATGTATCATGCACCTCAATTTCCTACTTACTATGCATCATATCCTGCTCATCCAATGCATGCATATCCTCCTTATCATGCATCTTATTCTACTTATGAGCATTATCCTTATCATGCTGTTTATCATCAACATAGCAAATCTGATAAACATGATGAAGATGAAACTGTTCATGCCCCTGACAAACAGAAGCCTAAGAAGCCTAAGACTTCATCATCTTGGGTTATCAAAGGTGGAACTAATCCTTCAGGACCCTCTCAATAAGGGTACCTAAAACAATTTTATTTTGTTTTGTAGGTTAGGATTAGGAGTAGGAGTAAAGTAGAGAAAATCTGGTACTTGGACAGTGGATGTTCAAGACACATATGTTGAAACATACATGAGCTGACTGATGCTGTTGCTGTGGATGGTCCTAAAGTTACTTTTGGGGACAACAAAGAAGGTAAGATTGTAGCAAGTGGAAAGCTGATCAAAGGCAACATTGAGATATCTGACGTCTCTTATGTTAAAGGCCTCAAATACAATTTGCTGAGCATAAGTCAATTTTGTGACAAAGGATATTCAGTCATCTTCTCAACAGATAAATGTTACGTTGAACAGATTGGTACAAAGAAGGTTATTTTATCTGGAAGACGACAAGGAAATATCTACACAGTAGACTGGAATTCTGTTGACAAGAATTCAAGTGTTTGTTTGGTGGCATCAACACCAAGTGAAGTCAGTTGGTTGTGGCACAAAAGAATGAACCATGTGAATTTCAAGACCATCAACATACTTATCAAGAACAATCTGGTAGAAGGAATTCCGAAGACAGTCATGAGCAAAGATAAGCTTTGTGATGCTTGTCAGAAGGGTAAACAAATCAAGACATCATTCAAAAGCAAGAAGCATCAATCTTCTGGAAGAATATTGGAACTGCTACACATGGACTTATTTGGAACCATTGATCCTGTCAGCAATGGTGGAAAGAAATACTGCCTAGCTGTTGTGGATGATTATTCAAGATACACTTGGGTGATTTTCATGAAGAAGAAAAGTGAAACCAAGGAGCATCTTACAAATCTGATGGAAAAGATTCAGAATGAGAAAAGTATGAAAATACTGAAGATCAGATCAGATAGAGGGACTGAGTTTACAAACTCTATTGTTGAAGAGTATTGTAATGCCAGAGGAATCAGCCATGAGTACTCTGCTGCCAGAACCCCTCAACAGAATGGAGTTGCTGAAAGGAGAAACAGAACTCTTAAAGAAGCTACGAGGACAATGATAGCTGAAGCTAAACTGCCTCAAAGATTTTGGGCAGAAGAAACAAATACAGCATGCTTTACCCAAAACAGATGCATGATCAACAAGCACCAAAACAAGACTCCATATGAAGTTTGGAACAACAGGAAGCCAAACATTCATTATTTTAAGATATTTGGTTGTAAATGCTTTGTTTTAAATAATGGGAAAAATCACCTTACTGCATTTGCAGAAAAGGCTGATGAAGCTGTTTTTGTAGGATACTCTACTGTTAGTAAAGCTTATAGAGTCTTTAACAAAAGAACTTTACTTATAGAGGAATTCATTCATGTAGCATTTGATGAACCAAATCAATCTTCTGAAAAGAATGAAAGTATTAATCGAGATCTGTCTACTGATTTACAGAAGTTGAATGTTGGAAATAATGAAGAATATGTTCCCATCATACTACCTGCTCTCAACCCAGGTGATAACTCAAGTGATGTTCAAAATCACAATGCTGATTGTCTAACAGACGAGTTGCAAACAGCTGACAAACCAGTGACTGTTCAACAGACTACTACTGGAACTCCAACAGTAGTGTTGCAAGATCAAAATAAAGGACAACATTATGATTTGCAACCTGATCTTAGATGGCTCAAGAATCACCCACCAGAGCTGGTGATTGGTGATCATTTGGATAAAGTGAAGACAAGGAGAGCTGCTGCAAGTGAAGCAATGTTTGTCAGCTTCCTATCTCATATTGAGCCCAAACAGATTGAAGAAGCTCTTAATGATTCAAACTGGATTGAAGCTATGCAAGAAGAGCTAAATCAATTTGAAAGATATGAAGTCTGGTACTTAGTTCCCAGACCAAGTCGTCAAAGAGTCATTGGCACTAAATGGGTATTCAGGAATAAAATGAATGAAGATGGTATTGTCACCAGAAACAAAGCAAGATTAGTGGCCAAGGGTTATTGTCAAGAAGAAGGCATTGACTTTGATGAAACTTTTGCACCAGTAGCAAGATTAGAGGCTATCAGACTCTTTCTTGCCTATGCTGCTCACAAGAATTTCACAGTCTATCAGATGGATGTGAAATCAGCTTTTCTCAATGGAGAATTGCAAGAAGAAGTTTATGTTGAACAACCACCTGGATTTGAAGTATATCAAGAAAAAGACAAGGTATATCGTCTGAAGAAAGCCCTCTATGGACTGAAACAGGCTCCAAGAGCATGGTATGATACCTTATCTGATTTTCTTTTAATTAAAGGATTTCGTAAAGGTAAGGTAGACAAGACCCTGTTCACTATTGAATGGGAAGAACATATTTTGCTTGTGCAAATTTATGTGGACGATATTATTTTTGGTTCAACTAATCAACAGATGTGTGACAAGTTCTCAAAGCTGATGCAAAACAAGTTTGAAATGAGCATGATGGGAGAACTTAACTATTTTCTTGGTTTGCAAGTAAGACAGTTGCCTGATGGAATTTTCATCAGCCAAGCAAAATACACAAAGGATCTGTTCAAGGAATTTGGTATGGAAACTAGCTCTACTGCTAATATTCCAATGTCTACTAGTCTTCGTTTGGATAAAGATGAAGATGGCAAATCAGTGGACATAACCAAGTACAGAGGAATTATTGGGTCACTGTTATACTTAACAGCTAGCAGACCTGATATTATGTACTCTGTTGGGGTTTGTGCGAGGTATCAATCAAATCCTAAGGAATTTCACCTCTTAGCTGCCAAAAGGATACTCAAGTATCTTAAAGGTACTGAAGATTTGGGATTGTGGTATCCTAGGGAATCTGGATTTGAACTCATTGGATATTCAGATTCTGACCTTGCTGGCTGCAAGATTGACATAAAGAGCACAACAGGTGTCTGTCAGTTCTTAGGTAGTTGTCTGATCTCATGGATGAGTAAGAAACAGACTTTAGTATCTATATCAACTGCTGAAGCTGAATACATAGCTGCTGGAGCTTGCTGTGCACAAATATTATGGTTGAAGCATCCACTTGAAGATTACAACATAAAAATCAGTAGAATCCCTATCTACTGTGACAATACAAGTGCAATCAGCCTTACTCAGAATACCACAAGTCATTCAAGGACTAAGCATATTGAGATCAAACATCATTTTATTAGAGATCATGTGGAGAAAGGAAATGTCATGATAGAATATGTGTTTACTGAAAATCAGATTGCTGACATCTTCACAAAACCTCTAAGTGAGACAAGGTTTTCAACTCTAAGAGCTGAACTAGGCTTATTAAAATTGGATGCATAAGCTGAGGGGGAACTCAACAGAAGACTGAAGTTCAACAGCTTACTCACCATATTATCTTCAAGGATTAACTCTCAACAGACTAGTTAACTTATGAATTCTTAAAGTCAGGGGGAACGTGTAAGACTAGCGGTACTTCTGATTAAAAGATGAAATTTGTTAATGACAGTTAGTTGAAGTTATGTTTTCAACAGAAGATTAAAGTCTTGAAGATTGAAGATTTATTATCTAGCTGGATTGACAAACAGCCGAGGAAGGTTATCAGTTATTGGCTTTCACTGATAACAGCTTTGTCATCAGGACAATAGTCCATCAGATAAGTATTTATTTTACTCGTCTGATCACTTATGTAAAAAGCTTACTGCCTAAAACGTTCTATTTTAAAATACGCTTTTACAAGTGATAAAAGAGCGGTACATTTTCCCGCTCCTCATTTAATGCAATTTGAATTTGAAAGGTCGCGACTGACGCCGCACGATCAGAAACGGATCTAACGGTTAGCTGGTATCACGGAAACCAAGATACCCTAACTCTATAAATCCAGATCTGATCAGCTGAGAGCTCTTTACGCACCCAAATATTCAGAGAGCACTTGTGAGAAATTTCAAGCAATTTTCTGCAAAATTCTTCCTGTTTCTCTAACTTCCAACAGATTCGAAATGGCTGCTGAAGGTATGTATTTGGTTTATGATTCATACTACCAATCTGGTACCGATTTGATGAAAGAGTTGCTGGAGAAGTTCAAATCGGCTTCACTGGTAAATTTTATGGAGTATCACGAAGGGTTAATCTGGACTGACCAAGTGATGGAATACTACCGAACTGCTACTGTTGATTTCAGCACTCATGAAATCAAGGCCGTTGTCGGAGAGAAATCCATTGTTATTACCCCCACTCTACTTCACGAGACATTTGGGCTATCCAACAGCGGACGACATGACGTCACTGTTCTGACGGAGGAGAAGCACCAACAATTCTGGGCAATCTGTGCCAAGGAAGGAGAGATGTTGTCTGGCAACATCAAGAAGAGACAGTTGAAGGATGAGTATCAGCGGATGGCTGATATGGTCTCTAAACTGATTGAAAATTGTACGTTTTCTCTGGATGTTGTTACCATGAAGAGGTTCAGCATAATGACTGCTATTTACTATGGATTGGAGGTGAACTGGTCCACAGTAATTTGGTATATCTTTGCTCATTTCTTGGACAAGAAAAGCAAGAGCAAGGCTCCTCAAACCAACCACAGAATCACTCTGAGTTACCTGCTGTTCAAGATGGGCTGTGTGGTGACTAATGGGAAGGAAATTCATTCCAGCAAGGCAATGTCCAAGTACTTGCCTGTTACAAAGAGAAAAGCTGAAGAAGCTGATGTGGAAGAGGAAGCAGAGGTAACAAAGGCAGTTCCTGCCAAGAGGCAGAGAAAACTGGTTAAAACGCTGAGCTTGCAACTGCAACTCAAAAGAAGAAGGCTGCTGATGAGTCTAAGGAGAAAACCCCAAAGAAACAGAAGAAGGTGGATGATGCTGAAGCTACTAAGATCATTGATCTTACCACCGCTGATGTCAGGAATATGTCCCCTGCATCATCTTCAAGAACTCCATCTGCTGAAGTGCCTGATGAGAATGTCTCTCACGGGACCAGAAGTCAATTAAGGGATACTGCTGCTTCCCAACCTGTTCAAGGAAGGCCAAAGAAAACAGCAAGGAAGCAAATGACATTTATAGAGGAACCTACTGAGCTGGTGAACTTAGTAAGAGAGAATCCTCAAACTGCTGAAAGACCTGTTGGAGCTGAAGAAGCTTTTGTTGCTGAACAGGCTGATGCGCAACAGACTACTCAAGCAAAGCCAACAGTTGAGGTTTCTAAGCCTCAGGATGATCCTGATGTGGTGATCATCCATCCCATTGCAGCTGCACCTCTAGCATCTGCTGGTCCAGCTCCTGCCCCAGCTGATAAAGGAAAGAGAAAATTCATCATTAAGAAGAAGAAGATATCAGCTGCTGACAAAAAGAAAAGGGAGGAAGCTGAGCAGAGAAAAAGAGATGAGCTAGAAGATAAGAAGGCATTAGAACTGAGCAAGATTCAGGAGGCTAAAGATGAAGAAAGAAGAAGAATGTCTGAACCTGAAAGAAAGGAAGTTGAAGACGCTGAGCTTGCTATGGTCATTGAGCTAAGTAAAACTGATGCTCGTGGACCAGTTCATGGTGGAGGCATCAAGACTAATGAAGCTGATGAAGAAAAGGAAAAGAAGCCTAAGATGCCTGCTGGAGAGGTCAAGCCAAAGGAAAAGTTTGAAGTAAGAAGAGCCTTTGACATCATCTATGCTGACAAAGATCTCTTCAAAAGGTTTGAAAAGACCTTGGCTTATTATGACCAGAAGCTTATGCTGAAGACTCTGTTCACCCACGAAAAGCCTAGATACATGAAATGGAGAGATTATAGGTTGAACAGATCTGTTGCAGAGCTTCAGAGTTGGAAGGAATTAGCTGATGAAGAAAAATGGGTTCTAAATTTGCTAAGGACTTACTCCGTTCAAAAAGCTTTGGATCCTCATTTTGTAAGGGATGCTATGCATCAATATGCTAAGGATTTTGCCTAGGAGGAAGCCAAAATAATTAAGAATATTTTGCCTGCTAAGAGAAGAAAATCTGATGATGCTATTGAGAGAGCAATTAACATAGCTGTTATGACCGCCTTGAAGAGATTGGCAGAAAGGTCAAGATATCAGCAAGGATGTTCAAGTGAATTGCCTCAGCTGCCAAGCATTCAACAGATCATATTTGGCAAGGAAGTCAAGGATTACTACGAAGTGCCTAAGGGAAACAATGCTTTTCAGAATCCTTGGATTATTGTGCGACAAATTCGTCAAACAACATCCTTCTATGATGATGGCAAAATCGTGAGTTTAGTCTATGACGATGTCACTGATGAGCAAAAAGCTGACAAAGCTGCTGAAGAACCCTTAGCACTTGAGTGGAATGCTAAGGAGAACAAAGCTGATCAGAAGACAGATTTGAAAGATGCCCATGTCCACCAGGAAGAGAATGAAGCAAGGGAAGCTGCTGATTCTGCTTCATCAAGTGATCTGCATTCATCACTGATGGAAGCCTTCCAGATGCTGATAGAGAATCAAATGAAGGAATTGGAAGAGAAGAACAGCACGCAGCTGAAGAAGTTTCAACAAGAGTTGGCAGAGTCCAACAGCTTACAGCTGAAGAAGTTACACCAAGAGTTCGCAGAGTCCAACAGATTACAGCTGGAAAGTATGCAACTACTCACAGCAAGAAGTATCAGAAATGCCATTGATAGTTTTCCCATGCCTGAAGATCATTCAAAGCAGATGATGCAAAGCTTTGTTAAGATGAACAGAAACGTTGAAGATGTGAAGGCTGATGTCAATCACCTTCATGATGCTTTAAAAAGAGCTGAACACAACATAACTGATCTCACTGCTAACTTCATCAAAGTCAGTGAAGAAGAGAAAGCTGTTAATGTTGGAATGTTGCAAGAAGTATCCAAAGCTGGAACGGTTATACAGAATGAACTTACTACTATGCAACTTAACATTGATTGCTTCAATGATCAGACTGACAACATCAGCACTACTCTCACTCATCTTACTGCCAGTCATGATGTAGCTAATCAGAACATCAAAGATTTATGTGCTGCTATGAAGATTCCTACTGTTGCACTTAACCAAGCTGCTGAACCTGATATTGTCACCAAGACTGATGATGACAAAAAGGGGGAAGATAAAAGGGAAGAACCAACTAAGGAAATTGTTGCTGCTGCTGAAGCTAAGAAGACTGAAGAAGCTGCTGAAGAGACTATAGCTGCTGAAGAAGTTGGAAAGGTAGAAGGCAAAGAGAAGTCTGAAGAAGAAACTAAGGAAAAAGCCAACCCTGATGAGGAAATGGACACAACCAAGGATTCTGCTGAAGATCAAACAGAGCCATTTACCAAGTACAAAAATACTGAATCAGCTAAGAAAGCAATGGAAAAGCTGAAGGAGCAGCAACTCAAAGAGAAGATGGAAGCTGCTAGGTCAAATCTTCTTTTGGATGAGGATGTTGATGAAGATGAAGAGGAAGAAGAAGATGATGAAGAATCATCTTATGAATATGAAGAAGTGCTGGAAGGATCTAATGAAGAAGCTGGTAGCTAGAATATATAAATCTTATTGTAATCAGTTTACTTTATCTATCTTTCAGACATCTCATCTGATCAGAAACTGTAACTTTTACTTATTCATCAGATTATCAATAAAAGTTCAAGTTTCTGTTTCCAACATATATTTTCTATCTCAGAAAATTTTGAAGGTAACAAACTTTAGCATAGGTAAAACAGGTACTTAGCTGAAGTTTTGTCATCATCAAAAAGGGGAAAATTGTTGGATAAGGATGAAGATGAAGAAGCACTAAAGACAATAAGTAAAGGGAGGTTTTGATGACTTTAAAAACTTCAAATCTGCTAAGTATAAATTAACTTAGCTGATATCCCTTTGAAGAATTTTTGACTAAGTAAAGAAGACATCAGAAGAGTCAAAATTCAAGGTCCAAGGCTACTGATCTGCTGAATGAAAGAAATCAGACTGGTGAAGATCAGCCGACTCAAAACAGATTTGTTCAAGTTTGAGATCAGCTTAGTTCGCCATCAGACTTGCACTTTCGTCAGCCAAGTGGAAAAGATCAAGAAGCCATCCCAACTGTAATAAATGCCCCTGGAAGTAATAAATGCTGAAGTACAAGGCTATTAAAGACAAATGATTGAAGAAATGCTTCGCATCAGCTGGGTGCATTTAATGCTGCCTGCAGAAAAGTAGTGTTGACAGTACGGACAGACTGCAAAGAGCCGTTCACGGAAATTAAGGACCAGTACCTGAGGTTTTTGAATCTTGTCTCTCTTCAACGGACATTTTTCAAACCTTGAGTATAAATAGCTGTAGAGACGAAGAGAACAAATAACAACACAATCTCTGAGAAAATTTCGAAGCAGAATTCTTTAAGTCTCAAGAACAGCTCACTCATCAGCCTAGTCATTTGTTAACGAAAGCAGAGTTGAAGAACAACGAAAAATACATCTTCTGAGTGATTTTGTAAAAGTGAGTGTTGTGAGAAGTAGATATCCATCTTTGTGAGTGATATTACTTCGGAGAGTAGGAGTTTCTGTGTGATTTCCTACTGCGCACTTGTGGCATTTTCATTTGTTGATTGGCGCAAGCAGAGTATACTGTAAACTTTGTGATTATAGTATAACCCAAGATCTGAGTGACTTGGAAGAGTGGACTAAAGGATATTTAAATCCATATAACCACTATAAAAATTCTGTATGTTTTTCTTGCATATTTTTAGTCGCATAAACACACTTTGATTTAACTGTTTGAAAAGTTTTATAAAGAAAGGAGTTTTATAAAACTGGGTAACAAACTTTCAAACTACAAAGTTTACTTGAGAAAAACACTTTACAAATCCGCTGCAAGTACTCTAAGTATTGAAACTGATTTTGACAAAATCAGCTAAGTAACTATCAGATTAGTGGTCAACGAAGCTGTTCAAAGATTTGTTCGCGATCAGCCAAGTAACTTACTGTTCGGTAACAGCTTAGTCTGTTTAAGTTAGAACAAAAGTTTTAAAGTTAAAAATTTGTTAAAAAGTTTAGAGGTCTATTCACCCCCCCCCCCCCTCTAGACCTCATCTGACCACTTGGGACCAACAAACTCATAGGATATCTTTCGCATAAATCTTTATATCTTAAATATTCGGAATTAAAATACTCATAACTATTATGATAAGCAGAATGAGTTTTAGGAATACTAAACATGGTTTTGAAAATAAACTTTGATTAAAATTAAATTCTTACAATTTGATACTTGAAGAAAACTTCAGAGTAATTACAATGGAAACAATGCGCAGATGTAAGAAAGTAGTGAGTAGGACGAAGGGTGCGAAGAAAAGGCTCTGCCTTTCTCTTACATTTGAAAGGGTTTATATACTAGAGTCCTAACTGAATTACATTTGAATTTGAGTTTGAATTTACATTACATGAGAATCTGTAAACTATTTGCTTTTTGAAAATCTTCTCGTTGGCAGACACCTTTTTGAAAATAATTGTCCTGGGCATCTTCTTTTTGAATAATTGTGCAATCTTTTTGAAATTTGGCAGACGATAATTGTCCTTCTTTGAAATTTGGCATCCATCTTTTGAAGAGTAAATATTTGATTATAGGAAAAATTCATCATCCGGATCTTGAGCACAGGGACCACCATATTGATCAGAAGTCACGGACTCTTCGGACTTGGTTCTTTGAGACAGAAATTCAAAAAAATCATCTTTGAGATTTGGATTATTTTTTAATACTTCAAAAAAAAATTGTTGTTCTTCTGACATCTGTGGAGCTTTGGCTTTTTCTTTAGATATATTCTCAGCTTTGGATTCACCTTGATATCTAATTTTTTCACCGGTTTCTAAGAAATGTTTCCTTCAGAACAAATCTCTTGCTGATATCTAGTCCACCATTTGATACGAATGGATCTAACTAATGAAAGGGTGTAGGTTCTGGTAAACATTTTTTGAACTGGAAATCCCATGCTAAAATCCAAGGGACCCTGAATTCAGCATGAAAGTAAATGGATTTTCTGTAGTTTGGACATTTGTATTTTCAGCAAAATAAGCTAATCCCTTTTGAACAATAGGTGGTAGAATAGAAATTTCAGAACCCATTCTTTTCCACCATTCATAGAACCATATAGGAAAATCTTTGGAACAATCAGAGTGGAAAATAAAAAAACCATGAATGAGAAAATGGCCAGAGAAAGAACGCTCTATACCAGGCATTTTTGTAATCAATATAATTAAATTATTTTGGACTAAATCTTATAGAAAAATTTCTATGACAGGTTTGTCCACCAAAAGTTGTTTGATTAAAAACTTGTTTAATAATGCATTTTGAAAAAGTAATTTGATTTTGCTCATTTCTGGTGTGAGAAATTTCAACATAGTTTGTATCCACCAGTACGAGTTCATAAAACGTTTGAGTTTTTTGAAAACAATCAGACTCCCAATATTGAGAATCATCATTGAATAAAAGAAATATGTTTCTTATAAAATCTTCTTGAACCAAATCAGTTGGGATTTCATTATAAGGCGTGAGGCCTATTTCATCAATCCATGCTTTATTGACGTATTTGATTTCTGCCTTGTCTTTGGGATCATTTTCTAAATGGATATTTGAGGGTTTTATATTATTGACTAACATGGATTTAAATGGTAATTCTGGAAGATTTTCTTTCAAATCACTTACATATTCAACCATCATGAATTAAAATGTAACATTTTACTTGTTTCATCGAAACTATTGTCTGAAAATTGTAGAAGTGGTCAAATATAAATGGTAAAAAATTAGAACAAATGAATAAAACTAAAATATAAATAGAAAAAGATAGAAAAAGGGACAAAGAAGAAGAAAAATCAATATCGAAAAAATGGAGGAGAACACAAAAATTGGAGCAATAAAGTAGAGGGAAGATGGCGGCTACTAAATAGATGAATGATTAGTATTTTTTTTTTTAATTTATCAAATAGCATAAATTAATATGTTATAGATATGACCCAATTAGTTACTAAGCCAGTTCAACAACATATCTCATGCATTTGTTTTAAGATTATTTTTAATATACTTAAATATTTTAGAGTAACATAGATAATTTTATTTTTATTTTGGTTTAAATGCATAATGTATAAACAATATATAATAATATATCTATCGGAAGCGAATATGTAACTGAACGGATCAAGCTAGATTCGTATTTCGAACTTCGGATCAGACCCATCAAATTCTTAATCGGATAAAAATCCTAATAAATTCAACCGAATACAGATCGGATTCGAATTAAAACCTACTTATTATATCCAAGTCGATTGATGCTTGAGCATACTACTAGGAGAGGTAAAATACTAAATTTTGGTTATAAAGAAACCAAAAGGTAAATCTAATCCACTTTCATTTGGAGTTGAAAATTTGGATGCTCAATTTAAAATTTGTATTTGTCAATTGAGCCGGGCCTACCGAAGCCCGATGGCTCAACCCGATTAAAATTGGCTCGAACCCGAATATCTATGAGCTGGATCAAGTTTTAGTCATTATATTAAACTTGATCAATTTATGAGTTGAGCTTGAGCCTAACACGGCTCAACCCGAATAAAGCCCGAACATAAAATTGTTTAAATATTACGATTAATTATTTTTATTGTAGTTATAGTTACTAATTATTATTTTTATCAAGTTAACTTACAAAAAGTTATAATGTAAACTCACTTATATGTTAGTATATCAATTCCGTACTAAAGACCAAAATCTAACTAAAAAATTTAAATTGAAGATAAAAAAATACAGGTTAATAAATTGGAGACTTTAAAACTCTATTGCATGTTCATATAGATCAAACGTATCTTAAAAAATGTGGACAAATAACTCGATCTTTCAGTTAAAATATTCTTTAATAATATATACTCGTGTCTTAAGTAATAGTAGTCTATTCATATGTGATTCAGTAATATAAATATTTATATCTCAAGCTATTTTTGCCTATATTAACAAACCCGATATAAGCCCGATATAGACCCGAAACCCAAAAAATTACATGGACCGAGTTTGAGCCAGAGAAATCAGAAAATTTATGAGCCGAGATTGAGCTCATAACTATGAAGCCCGACAATATTTGAGTTCGAGCTACTTAAAGCTCGGCTCACAAGGCCCGATTGACCGTCCTATTAAAATTGTTGCCCAACTTAATTGTGATTTACATACTATAGTAAAAAATTAAATTTAATGAGCTCAAATAAATAGTATCATACAATTATACAATTACCAAAAAAAAAAAAAAAAACCAAAGCATTTGAGTATGTGTATAATCCAAATCATTAGTTTGTTCATCAACCATTTAAAGTTTTAAAATTATTTTGCATCATGACACATTTTTTTCCATTTTAAATCATTTTACTAATACCTTTTTAATAATGATTACATAGTTAGGAAAATAACAGAACAATTATTGTTTCAAGTTCAATCATAATCAGGTTAAATTAATAAACAATTGTGCTCCTAAATAAATTCAGATACTATTGTTTACCTGATTTTATCAGATTTGATTCCTAAAAACTGTATTTAAGATATGCCCAACAAAATAGTTAAAAGAGAAGGGAGTTCTTTTTGCAAATATGAATCCCCTTTTCTAACAATTTTGTGTAAGAAAATATAAATAACTTGCCAAAATAATAATTAGTTGGCCAATAGGCCCAATACATTTACTTCCGGATACCTATATGACAAAAGAATGAGCTTTTCAATGAAGAATAAGTAGGATTTTTTTTTTTTCAAGAAAAAAAGTATCAAGCAATATTGCAAAATGGACTATCAAACTAGTTTTTTTTTTTTTATAGTGTTAATTTAAAATGAAATTGTACAGAGAAACATGATAAGTTAATTTATCACTACTTTCATTTTAAGACAAATAATTACTATTTTCAAGAATACTTTTGGTATGATTTGATTTAGGGCTGTCAATGGGTCGGATTCTGGTCGGATCAGGCTCGTCCAGATCCGGCTCCATTTATATCGGATCGAATTCTGTCGGATTCGGATCTTGTTCGGATTGTGCTCGGATCTAGATTTTTTTAATCCAACGGATCTTGGTCGGATTTGGCCGGATATCCAATAAATTTGTATTTAAAAAGTTAAATTAATATTTTTTCCTAAAATAAGTTTATTATCTTTTCAATTCTATTTAATTTTAGCTCACATTTTTAAAGTTTCTTTACTATATTCATATTTGTAGAATTAATATATTGGTTTAAATAAATTTATAAACGAATTATAAATTACTATCTTCTTAAATTAACGTTGAAATATTATTAATGATACTTATTTTTATAAATCATTTTGTATATATATCTTTCTTTTTATTTGTTGTCGGATACAGATTTTCAACGGATCGGATCGACCTAAATCCATATTCGCTCCATGAGTTTCGGATTTCGGATCTTTATAATCGGATCAGGTCCATCGGATCTCTAATCGGACAATTATCCTAACAAATCGGATCGAACTCGGACGAATTCGGATTGAAATCCGTCCCATTGACAGCCCTAATTTGATTCATTTTGAAATTTAACCTAAAATCTCACATGAAATCTTATTTCCGGATTACATAGCTTGATTAGGCCCGGCCCAATTACAGCACAACTTACTTTTGGAGTAGCTACTACTAGCTAGTATGTTTTAGCCCAGACCTAAACGTAGGAGGAACAAGCTAAGGCTTAGACTATTTAGTGGGCTGAGGTAAGCTAGCCCAACCTGGCCTAACATGGTTTAACCCAACCAGTTTGACATCTTTTCCTTTTCTATTTTTTAATTTTTTTTTTTGTATAAATAAAACCGGTTTGACATCTTACTATTTCCTTGAAACAATTTTCGAGTTAATTGAAAAAAGATAATCATAATTTCTAATTAACATATATGGAGATTAATAACAAGAAATAAGTAAGTTCATAGACTTCATATTATTAGTATCTTATTTATTTGGATTACATATCACACACACGAAATAAAATTAAAACTAATTAAACTTCACACTCAACACACATTCCTTATTTTGTACATAGCACCATCAAGCCTAGGATGCTGATTTTATTCATTTGTAAACATAGAGAACAACATAATCTAAGTCCCAACATATATAATTCTTGCAGCTGAATTTCATTCATCCGATAAGATGAGCCTCGACTTCTTTAGTGAATTCGATGAAGAAGTTTAAGAACGAAAGCGGGTGAGGATTATCAGCTTTCAACAGCTCGTAGGCTATAGTCCACGTGATGAAGTCCACACCGCCTTTGGTTTCCACATGAAGCGTTACGCTTACGTTCTTGTACAACTCCAACAAATTTCCTTCAATCACTTTATACGAAATTTGTTTTTTCCCTTCGTCTATGTCTTGAAGCACACATTTTCCACTCTGAACTTTCCCATCTAAATATACATGCATAGTTTACATAATACGAACGTAAATCTTGCTAGTTTATTATATCTAAAACGATCAAAATGGTACGAGATTCCTATAAATGTAGCAATTTATCCATTTACGTAATAAAAATACTTTTCATGTCCACTCTTAATTTTGACAAGTGAGTTACACTCTGCGTTCGAAGGAGGTAAATTGCTTCTTTAATTTTTTTCATAGGGGGGTGAAGTGCTACTTTTCAAATCACAGCATGTAAATTGACATTAACTCATTTACTTAATACATACATAAATCCTACTAATTTTATTATAATACGTACCTAAAACGATCCAAATGATACGAGATTCCTAATATAGTTTAAATTATTCCAAAAAGTCGAAATGTTCAGACAATGTGATCATTCAATAGTTACGTTAGACGAAGATGTGTGCGGGAAGCTTACCGAGGTGGTATTTCCATTCGACAATCGAACCGTTCTTTCCATGGTTTCCTTGATGCAAATCACAACCCTGGATTTTACCAGGGGTGATATTGGCAAATTGTTGAGGATTATTAACCATGAGTTGATGAAATATATCTGGACTTGCCTTGAATGCTACTTGGGTAATCAACTTAGTAGGCAGTGAGACTGAAGCCATATCAACAAGATGAATATATTTGAAGAAAATGAATCTTGATAAGAAGCTATGTCCTCTGGGCTGGGCTTTATATATGGAAAAGATAGATCTAATTGCAATTTTGGTATCATTAGATATGAAAATGCAAATTTGGTACTATATATAAGATAGATTTTCATTGAAACTTTGGTACAAAATCCAATTTTTTCTAAAGTTAATGATAATTTAACCCCTATGAAATGTATAATGTTCATTTTACCCCTAATGGTTTAAAAAAAACATTTTACCCCCTAAAATTTTGTTATAGTTTCACATCGCCTCTCTGATATTTTTATAGGCGGCACTTTATCCACTTTTGTTATGTAATGTGGTATTTTACCCTCTCTGTTATGATAAATGTGGCAATTTATCCTCCTATGTTAAAAAATAGTTTGCATGCCGGATAAATTGAACATTATGCATTTCATATAGGGTAAATTACCATTAAATTTGTAGAAATTTTGATTTTGGTACCAAAATTGCAATAAAACCTATCCTATGATACCGAATTTTCATTTTCATAATGATACAAGAAGTTCAAGTTAGCCTATCATATGATATAAAAAAATAAATTTTCCACTTTATATACGTAATTGATCAGGGAGCAAATTGTTTATTTACTTTATTGGACTATTATTTTTAATAATAGGGCTTTTCTTGTTTACGTTACTAAAAAATATAGACAGTGATTGTTTTCACGGAATTTTGGCTGTAAATGTCTTCAAATGTTGGGAGAGGTTCCCACTTTATGTGCCCGACGCGCCTCGAAAGGGATTAAACCCTTGAGAAACAAAAAAAAAAAAAAAACTACTGAGATTTCAAATCTTAACCATGAGTCCATGACTTTGCATTATTAGTTAGTATTATACGAATTAAATATATTATGAACATATATGTGAATATTAAGCCGATTAAAAATTTTGATTCCGATTTGGTTCGATCGATTAACAGGATCATGCTCAGCCCTACACATAACACCGATAATTAATCGAGATGCACAAAACCATTTGCAACCTTTAATGATGAGTATTACGAAGGAGGTTTGCAAAATTTTGGAATGAGTGATGACAAAGAAAAAATTTTGATAACATGTGTGCAAATTTCCATAATAGATACTATATATTAAGGGAAAAATTGTAATTTTAGCCCCATATGATTGGATTCTCAGGTTTTTTAGTTCTAATTTTCAACATTATTTTGCAATATTTTTGTTCTTATCGGCTCATTCATTTAAATTGAGAAGAAAATTTTATATCATCTTGTGGAACAAAAAGTGCAAAGTGCAAAGCTGCAACAAAGACTATTTTATTTGACCAACAATATTGCGAATGTTTTAATTATTGGGAGAAAAACACAATTGTGTAAAGTGTGTGACCAAACATAAAACATTTTAAATTGTTGGGACCAAAGTGAAATTTAATAAGTATAAAACTAGAAGGAGCAAAAGACAAAAACACCCCTTATGCTTTGTCTGACTCCCAAAAACCCCCGGTGTTACTTTAACTACCAAAAAACCCCATGTGTTTGATTTTAAATACCACACTCGACCCAAGTAGCATATACTTATAATTTTATTTTTGACTTTTATTGGAATGACAAGATTACCCCTATGTGTTTGTTTTTATTAAATTTATTTATTCTTTTTGAAAAAATAAGTATATACTACTTGGGTCGAGTTTGGTATATAAAATCAAACACATGGGGGTTTTCGGGATTTAAAATGACACATATAGGGGGTTTTTGGGATTTAAATAGGGGTATTTTTATCTTTCGATGTCAGGAGTAAAATTATCATATCAAAAGCAAAATGTGAGCAAATACTTGCAATGTTGGCGTTTGAAACACACTCTCTTTTTTGGGGTTGTATTTGGCACTTATTTGAAATTATAGGGAGTTTTTTGAGAATTAAAATAACACAAGAAATTTTTGAAAGTTAGACATAGCATAGGAGATATTTTTGTCTTTTCCTCAAACTAGAAATGTTGATTGTTGGCCTCGCTCATCATACTTACAATTAAAGAAAAGATAAAAATTGTGTATTAACGTAACTCTTTGGTGTAAATTTACAGACACTCCACCCAGTTAAGGCTTATTTACAAAATTCTTGCTCACTTGTTGAATATTCCGAAAAGTCCCCTCAAATTTATCACCGTCTTACAATCATTTATTCATGAAAGTTTCAATTTTTCCTCTAGAAACAAAGTTGAAACGTTTCAGGAGTAAATGACTAATTATAAGATGATGACAAACATAAAAGAAATTTTTGTAATACTCAATATGTAAGGGAGATTTTTGTAATTCGACTTTATCTTGGAGAGTATCTGTCATTTACTCCCAACTTTTTGTTGTCACTTCTGGAAAAAATAAAAAATTAAAAAAAATTATCCTTGTTGCCTAGAGGCCTAGCCCGAAGACAAAGCTAAGGCCTCAATATGGATGTTCTTGAAAAAAAAGTGTATAATTTTATAGTTTAATACTAATAAAGTTAATTATATATATAAAAAAATACTAGTATAGTTCGTTCAGTTGAGCATTCAATGATAAAAAAATATTACTTTTTTATGGATGTAATTACTGTTCACTTTAAGAAAAAGCATAACTCATTATCTTCCAAATCTGAGAACCTAAATGTATGCGTTTAAATGGAAGTGAACATAGAAATGACAAATTTCAACTTTACCCGCAATTTTGAAATTCAAATTAATTTGTGTAAATAATTTGTGAGTGATTATTTTAATTAATTAGTATTTGATAAAAGTCAAAATTTGGATTAGAGTTAATTTTATCAACAATCTTTCCATTCCAAATCCAAATTTGATTAGTTGATGGTGATATGATTAAGACAATATTGCTAATCTTTGTGCCCTATTGACTTTGCAAATATATAGGCAAACCAAATTAAAATTCCTCAACTTACGGATAGGGCGTCACAAACATGAATCAAAATTTCGATACGTTTTCTTCGAAAAATTTCTGTTTGTGAGTTAATCGAAACGAAAATACATTGTACTTTCTACTTCTATAACGTATTTATTCAATTTATAATTTTTTCAAATATTTCTCGACATTTTTAAAAAATTCGTAAAAATTTATAATATTTAATTGATCGAAACATACCTACCAACCTAATGTTTAATCCATGGTCATAAGGACATTTTCCTACGTATATCAATATTATGTTGGAGTTAAAAAGATAATGCTTAATATGTTGCAAAATAGTATAGTGTTGACTATTTGATAAAATGTTAATAAAATATTTGCTGGCAGTTTGATTAGCCGACAATAATATGTGGTTTCAAAATCTGTTCGTAATAATGCAGAAATTATTTTCGTCTTTTACTATTAGTAAGATATGAAAGCTGCATTAATTAATTATTAACCATAATGTGATGAGGGTTGCAAAATAGTATATTGTTCACAAATTTCAAGTATTTTTATTTTTTTTATATAATTCAATGACTGTTATAAAATTAATCTAAAGAGGCAAGAGAATTAAGATTTAAATAATAAAGTAGGAGAGAAAATTCATTTCATTCATATGAAAATTAGATAGAACAAACATTCTACATAAGCTCTATTTATAGGCCTTGAATCATTAACATAAAATATGAGTTACAAAAGAGTAAATGATAATACATGAATTACTTGGGGGTTACAAAGTTGGGGGTTACAAGGTTAGAGGTTACAAAATTTATACCCACTAATTGTAAGAATAATTCATTGAAGTTATGGACATCCACAATATATTTATTTACAACACTCCCCCTTGGATGTCCATAAAATAGTTATGTGCCTCATTAAAAACCTTACCAGGAAAAACCCAGTGGGATAAAAACCTAGTCAAGGAAAAAAGAGTGCAACATGTCCTTACTCCCCCTGATAACAAAATCAAATAACGTCGACTAGCCGACACATCACAATTACATTGGTCAATTTTTCAAATGTGGCAGTTGGCAATGCCTTAATTAACAAATCTGCCAAATTTTCAAATGAACGAATTTGTTGATTATTCATGTCACCATTCTTTTGAAGGTCATGAGTGAAGGGATATTTTGGTGAACTATGTTTCGCTATCGCCTTTGATATACCCTTCTTTTAGTTGAGCTATGCAAATTGTTGGGGTATTTTTCTCAAATAATATGTCACACATCCTTGGATATGATGGGTCATCGATCTTAGACAAACACACTCTCAACTTGCCTCATGCATTGAAATTAATTATTTATGCATGATTCGATGAAGTGACAACTAAAGTTTGTTTCTTCAAACGCTATAAAATAGTCGTCCTCCATTTGTGAACACATAACATGTTTGAGAGCGGGCTTTGTGCGGATCAGATAAGTATCCCCCATCAACATAGCCAACTAATTATGATTTTAAATTATTGTGAAAAAGTAACCCCATATCTATTGTTGCTCAGATTTATCAAAATATATGCTTCACTTCTTTTGAATGTCAACGTGTCGAGAAAAACCAAATCTTGCTAACTTACAACAAAAGATCCGTGATATGATAATTCGTGACCAAATTGTTCTTTTTAACCCTCACGAGGACGAAAATGGTTCTTTTTCACATATAGCGATCTTACAATCATTGTGGTACTTAGAGGATATGCCTTATCCATATTTAATCATCTTAAAATCTTTTCTATATAAGTTGACCGATGAAGAAGAATTTCGTTTGATAAGTGCTCGATCTGCAGGCCGAGACAAAATTTTATTTTAATATTTTTCGTCTCAAACTTTTTCTTTAAACAACCAACTACTTTTTGAAGCTCTTTGGGAGTTTTAATAATATTTAGATTATCAACATACACAACATTCATAACAAATTTTGATCCGAATCTTTTTATAAAATTACATGGGCATATCAGATCACTTTTATAACCTTCTTTTGACAAGTATTCAGTAAGTCGATTATATCACTTATGCCCAGATTGTTTTAGTCCAAATGAAGACTTACGCAAGCGTATTGAACAATTTTCCCGAGAGTTTTCACATGCATCGGAAATTTTAAATCCTTCAGAGACTTTCATACATTAGACGCAAATCTAGTTTTTCACGTACTGCCAGACTAATAAGATATCTAAAAGTAATTGCATCCACCAAATGAGAATAGGTCTCCTCATAATCAGTTACAGGTCTCTGCGAAAACCCGTGTGCTACTAGCCGTGCTTTATATCTAACAACTTCATTTTTCTCATTTCGTTTTCGCACAAATTAAATACCCATTTATACCCAATGAGTTTTACTCCTTTGGGTGTTTTTTTGGACTACTGGTCCAAAGACTTCACGATTTGAAAGTGAACTTAATTCTGCTTGAATTGCGTCTTTCTATTTTGGCCAATATATTCTATGACTACATTCTTTAACAGATTTAGGTTCAAGATCCTCATTCTCGTTTATAATTTTCACAGCAACATTATATACAAAATTGTTGTCGACAACTGTTTTATTTCGGTTCCATCTTTCTCTCTTAGTGACATAATTTACTGAGATCTCTTCATTATTTTCAGGTACCTGAACCTCTTCTGGGGTATCATCATTAGTTATGTCATACAACTCTTCATGAGTACTTGCCTCCACAATATGACCATCTTCAGTGTTTGCTCCTTTTCTTTTACAATGATTTTTTTTTCTTTGGAACCGTAGCTTATTTTCATTTGCATTAACAGATTGTCCTACCGGGACATCGATTTGAAATGGAGCATTTTCAGCTGGTATATGAGATTTAATAACTCTTTTTATAATAATAAATTAATATGGCAGTTGATTTGCAATATTCTGCAAATAAATTATCTTCTGAACTTCTAGTGTACACTGTTTTTTTTTTTTTTTCGAGGATCTAGAGAAGATAATGTTGATGTTTTTCATGTAATTTCTTTTACCAGCTCTTTATTACCCCCCCTGATGTTAGAATATTATATCATCAAAATGACAACCGGCAAACCATGCCGTAAATAAAACTTCAGTCATTTGTCCAAGATACTTATTATGGATGGGGATTCATATCCAACATATATTCCCAAGCTCCTTTGAGGACTCATCTTTGTGCGTTGTGGTGGAGCAATTGAAAATATGTCGCACATCCCTAAATTTTAAGATAGTTTGGCTCCTAACCAAACGGTAGTTTCATCAGGGAGAATTTATCAGTATTTGTTGGCGTGATGCACACAAGCGCTGCTACATGTAACAAAAAGTTTTTTTTTTCTCATTAATAATTTTCAAGATATTAACGGGAGGCATTTGATTTATAATTTTACTAAATCATTTTGTGTATGAATATGGGCAACATGACTCTCAATAGCCATTGAAAGTTAGATATATGAATTCACCAGCATTATTAAGACGTCTTCATTGCATAATCTGAAAAGTGTGCTCTTTATTTAATTATTTGCACAAATAATCCCGCAAACATCAAGGTTGCAGGTTGATAATAAACACACATGTTATATTTGTAGTAGATGCATCTATTAAAATCCACATAGAGGATGAGTGGGCCCACATATCTCACATGAATGTGTTTTAAAAATGCTGGAGATTCTAACCCATTTTTAATTGAAATGATTTAGTAATCTTTTAACCTTGAGAACAAGCAGCATAAAAGGATTCTTTGATTTAAAGAATCTTCTGATTTTTTAGTGAAGATCCATACAAACTTTCAATAATTTTTTTCGCATCATATTTTATCCGGGATGGTCTAACCGGTTATGCCAAATTTATTGGTAAGTAAACTTCTGGTTTACTGTAATATGTGTTTCAATTGTACAAACACATTTCTTTCTATAAAATCCCCATTTGAAGTCTTAAATAAATGAGGTTAATCAAAATAATAAGTCTTTACTTATTATGAAGGATTCATAAACTCAAGAATATTATCAAAATAACCTCATATAGCTCATGACTAGGTAAATAATATAATCAATAATTATGACATTAATCAGTTTCCAGTTTACTTTTAATCACGACATGAGATAAGCTAAACTGACACAAATAAAGGCATAAAGAATATCATATATATTTCTACGTTTCCCTTTTTCATTTAAGAAGTAAACGAATTCTTTATAATCATATTGAGAAAACATGAGAAGATCATATTTACATTTCAAGCATGATAATATATAACTTAATTTTAAATATGAATAACCATATATTGACTTTTATCACATATATTTTTTTGTCCACTCAAATCATACCTAAATACATAATTGAAATATAATAAATCATATCAGAAATTCAGATATTTAATCACAAAACTTTATGCCATAAACTTAATTTCATATTAAACATTATTATTTTATTATCACTATTAGCTCTACTTATCTCAATAAAAATTATCAAAATCCAAATTAGTAATGTTAAGTGATTCAGTTTTTATCATCAAGAATGTTATGACATCGTAGTAATTCATTTTCACTTGATGAATGTTTCTTTCAACAAGTGTCATTTGACGCCTTGTAGAATCAACTTGCATACCTTTATTTTTTTTCAGGGTTTACCACTATTTCGTTTCGTTTCGGATGGTATGATGCAATCAATATATGAAATGCATAAAGTAATTTGACATATCTAAATAATGTCAGTGTCTGTCATACATTCCATTAATTTATGAGAATGAATCATGTACGCTCACTTTTGAGCATAAATCATTTATATTCACATTTGCATCCATTTAAAAAAATGCTTATCAATCATCAATGTTTCACTTTCCAACTACCATAATCAAATTGGTAGTATTTCTTATAATCTCTCCACATTCTTGCTACTTAATAAGAATTTAGGATACCAAAAGTTGTAATACTATATCTCCAAATTGATAACTAGTTTTTAGTCGTGGATCTCATTTCTTAATTTAAAATGTCGCAACTTCAGGTGCAAACTTTCATAGCAAGCTTTTAAGGGAAAATGTCTATAGTTGAACTCTCTTTATTTAAGTCCATATTAGTCCAGTAATTGTAAATATTCTAATTGCCGATACAAGAAATTTCGACCTTCGAAGGTTCTGAATTTTAGCCAAAAGATATGACAAAATATTAAACTAGATATTCTTAAAAGAATTCTAAATGGCAACACATGCTTTTATCCATAAATTCATCCATAAAATGCATGCCTTGAAAACATATTATCAATTCATGCCAAAGGTTAACATGAGCTTAAATTTGCCATTTAGCATGGACTGGAATAAGGACAGTTCAATTCACATGAATATAGTTTTACTCAAGTGGAAACAATCACAACTTTGGTGTTAAAATAATTCCTCCAAATATTACGAATGAAACATTGCCTTCACTTTATCTTTATCAAATGTCCCATTTTATGACTGTAGTTTGAGACTCTTGACATTCCAGTGAATTCAAACCAATAGTTTTACAAGCTTACTAAGCATTGTTAAATATTTGTTAATTTAATAACATGTACCCCATTTGTACAATTTTACATACAAATGCTATTCTCTTAGTAGGCACTGTCATCAATTCTCAATTTTATTAATTGATTAAAGAGCAAATGAATAGACATTGCAAGAATCTTTTGATTTAACATATTTTTGACAAATTTTGATTCAACAACTCAAAGATTGATAACTTCTTTAATTTAACAAGATATAAATCATGGCTTTTCATTCTTCTCATTTCTCATGCGCACATTCAGTTATGGCTTCCATATTTGTTCAAGATTCAAAATCAACACATTGAATCAACTCCAATCAATATAATGAATCAAAGCCAGATGTATTCAAATCTTCGGGTTTGAATACATATATTTTGAACTCTATGCCCTTGTCATCTAGGCTTCAGGCCTAAAATAAGATATACAAATAAAATATACTCAAATCTTCAGGATTGAGTTTATAACCTAGGCTTCAAGCCTAACATAAAAATGTACCAAAAACGTTTAAATTCTCATTTGTATCATTTAGGCTTCCGGCCTAACATATTATTTGACTTTAAGAACTTCAAGTTCTTGATAAAATAAAAAAAATATTCAACTACACCAAAATTAAATCCAATCCAAAAGTTGAAATAACCATCAACTAAGTTCAAATTTTATTCAATCTAAAAGTTGAAGTAGCCATCAAAATTTATTTGATTCTTTGAAGTGTTATACACGGAAAATTGATATAGATGCCAAATAACATAGGATCATATGATGTAACATATATTCTAATTGATTCATTTCATTAATATATTAATGTTCGTATAAGCATAAAATATATAATATATAATAAAGTAAATAACTCACCGTCTTACCCATTCATCGATTCGATCTTACCTTTGGAAGTGAGAAATATGAACTTTCTTACGGATTCGATTATTTAACTTTGAATCAAAAGATAGAACATATCGTGCTGATAACGTGTTACAAAATTAATCTAAAGAGGCAAGAGAATTAAGATTTAAATAATAAAGTAGGAGAGAAAATTCATTTCATTCATATGAAAATTAGATAGAACAAACATTCTACATAAGCTCTATTTATAGGCCTTGAATCATTAACATAAAATATGAGTTACAAAAGAGTAAATGATAATACATGAATTACTTGGGGGTTACAAAGTTGGGGGTTACAAGGTTAGAGGTTACAAAATTTATACCCACTAATTGTAAGAATAATTGATTGAAGTTATGGACATCCACAATATATTTATTTACAACAATGACAAAATTCATCAATAATTTCTCTTTTTTATAGGTGATCATTATTAATAAAATTATTGTTTTTGATATGGTGTTTATTATAATTTGAATTATTGTGTTGATATCATGTTATCATACTTGTAATTTTGTTGCTACCATTCATTCTCAACTCAAATTTTGTAGGAAAAATAATTGATCATGAGATAAACATTTAGTTTGTGGAAATAATCTTGAAAAAATGAATAATATATTTTTTAAATAGTTGATTACATACAATAAAATTAAAATTAAAATATTATATTGTAATGACGTCACGTCGGTTGGACCAGTGGTTAAAACGATTAAATCGCTCTAATCAGTAACCAGTAAAATTAAAATATTATATTGTAATGACGTAACACCAATGGTTAAAACGGTTAAATCGTTCTGACCAATCACCCGTAAGACTATCGATTCGATATCCTATCCCATGTTTAAAACATTGATGATTAGCCGACAATCACATGTGGTTTCAAAATCTGTACGTAATAATGCAGAAGTTATTTTCGATGATATGAAAGCTGCATTAATTATTATGATGTGAATATATTTATTTCATTCATATCATTAAAGATTGGGTAGTTGAGACTTTTACACCCACAACATCTCAATCCTCACATCGTGAAATTCGTGATCCACGCGAAATTAATTTTGTGTGCAATTCTTCTTAGTTATAATTAATTTAATTATTTTTTGTTATTGCTATTGATATTTAAGATTTGATTTTCTATCAACATGGTTGAAAACTAAATCATGTTTCTCGATATTTGATTCGAGCTCGTACAATAAAAGTTCATTTGATTTAGGTTCATCATGCTAATCAAACAAGCTTGAATATCATTTTTTCGTTCGAAAACTTTTAAAGTTTGTCTTAAGCTTGACTCGATAAGTTAAAAATTGATAAAATACATGTAAAATATCAAGCTACTCGATGCCCAAGTGCCCAACTCCATAAAATTCCAACTAAACTTGAACATTATGTCGTTCTACATGCACTATTAAACTTGTGAAATTTTTATTCCGTCAAATTCTCTTGTATTTTTAGAAATCTTGCACTCTCTCCTTACTTCGTTAATTTTCTAACGTCGTTAAATTTTAATTGAAATACCTTAACTGTCCCTAGATTTAAAAAAAATCTGATATGTAACAAGAGAATTTTCTGCTAAAATAAATAAGTACAAGATGATTATGTGCAAACATAAAAACAACTGTACTAATTCCCTCTGTGTGTCTTGTTACCGTGTGAGTGAGAAAGAGTTAGTGAGTATGGTTTTTTACCGCTAGAGATACAACTCTATATTTGTAGGCGGTATACTGGTATATCGGTGGGAAAATGGTTTAACTTGAAAAAAGAAAATCAGCGAAAAATGGGAAAACAATGAAAAATGTTATAGTCGATAAAAAGAAAAGCGAAAAATCGCTAATATATTAACTGGTAAGAAAAATTAAATAGTGAAAACATATGAATCGATGAAATTTCGGGTGAAATTGGTGAACAATGGTTAAGTTAATGGAAAAAACTGGTGAAACCAGTAAGAAAAAATGCTCGTGAAATCGATGAGTACATGTGAAATCGATGAAAGTTTGGGTGAAATTTGTGAAGAAATATATTAAACATGTGTCATTGGTTAATAACGGATAAACTTGACATCAAAAATTACTATGATTGAATGAACTAAATAATGTTCTTATGATCTTATTTTGTAACAAATTTATAAGATGCCATAACTAAATCAGTCCTCATTTTATATTTTATAACAACTATTTAAAATCATCATTTTTTTTGGTAAAACATTAATAATTAATAATAATAAATGTATATCAGTCATAAATATTTGATATTTTATGACACAAAAGGGTTAATTTTAATCTAATTTACGAAAATATCCATGAAATTAAAACTATACACGTACAATGTAAATTCACTTTTAAAGTATACCAAAATATACATACATTACAATGCCTTTGGGTGGCTGCGACCATCCTATTCAGTGGCGGAGCTAAACGACTTCTGTCTGGGGGAAGAGGGGCGGGCTATTTTTTTGTTTTTTTGGGTAACGAACTTGATATCTTTATGATGTTCAAATAAAATGACAAAAAATTAACTTAGAATAAGAATACTATAATACATTTTATAACATAGAGTCAATTCTATAAAAAAAAAAAAAATTGCTAAAACTTTTTCAAATATTAATTCTTATAACCTTTAAGATTTATATGTTAATCATATGAGTTAGGACAACATAAAAGAAGGATAATAAAGAAAAAATAAAATAATATATTAAAACTAATAATATATTAAAACTAATAATATATTTAATCAATAAAAAAATTCAGGTGAGAATAAAACGTGAAATCTGTGAAAAAATACGAAAATAGGTAAAAATATGTTTAATCAATGAAAAAGTCAGGTAAATATCATCTGAAATCAGTTAAATAGGTGAACATGGGTTGAACTTTTACCGACAAAAACAAGATGAAATTGGTGAAAAATGATTTAAATTGAAAAAAAAAATCTACGATAAATGAAAAAACAATGAGAAAGGTTATAATCTATAAAAATAAAAGCGGAAAAATTGCTAAAATAAATATATTAATTGGTAAAATTAAATAGCAAGTATTGATTATTAGTGCTTCCATTTTAGTTCCAATTTAGTGCTGATAAAAAATTGTCACAAAATTTTGAATTGTGTGGACTTTAATAGTATTCCTTCATAAAAATCAAAATTTTAAATGATCGAATAGTACTTGAGTTTATACTACCAATAATGCATGTGTCTGTTTAGTTAATATTTGAACTTTTTTATATAATTTGTAGGGGTGCACATGGTACGGTTATGTGGTATTTTTAACAAAATTTGCAACGCACCAATTAGTGCGTTTTTTAAAAACTCAAAACCAAACTAGAGTTTTATTAATCATACCAACAAACTCGATTTTGTGCGGTTCCGGTACGGTACGGTTTTACGGTTTTTTCAAACAAATTTTTTTTATGCAATTTTTCTTATATAGTCGATTACATATATAGTTGACAATTATATAAAAATTAATAGTATAATATTTTACAAACTATTTTTTTACATTAAATAAAGCATTGAAAAAGAAAATGTTCACAAATTTGACGCTATAATTCGACATAATTGAATAAAATTAATTGTTTAATTATTTGATCATTATTTTTATTATGTGAAGAACCTTACTATTTGCTATTTGTTGTCTATAATTTTTGCATTTTAAGTTTTCAAGTGCTAAATTCATGCATATATTTTTTTAATTGAACGCGAGCAATTTAGTAATAATAAACGATGATGGACTATAATATAAATTATAAATAATATATTATTCGATAATATTTGATTTATAAATTTAAAAATATAAATTTATAAAATTTAGTTGTAAATATAAAAAAAATGTATTACTAATTCTTGTTTTTTCTCAATTTCGGTACGGTACGATTTTTACGTTATGAGAAGTCTAAAAGCAGAACCATACCAAAATACTCGGTACGGTTATCATCCATACCAAGACCTTCGATTTTGAGAAAAAAAAACCTACATTCAATACGATTCGGTACGGGACGGCCTGGTACGGTTTAAAACCATGTGCACCCCTAATAATTTGGTGCACAAAAGTAATATAATTGTAGGAATTAAAAAAAATTATGAGTATAAATATTATTATAACTATAAAGTACTATTCATAGTTTTATTTTACACTTTGTCAAAAGTTACATGAGCTTGACTTTTTTTTTTTATAAATTACAAACACATATACATTTATGTTTTCTAAACGTCTTATAATCTAACCCCAAGTATCCAAATACGTACAATATATGGTTATATAAAAAATATGGTCACTACTGACTAAAATTTATTGTCAAGTTGAAGATATTATATATATGACCCGGCCAAATATTTTTCTTATTAACTAAATAATTTTAAAGCCACAACATTCTTACATTTTTTTCCCATCGATAAATAGTAATAAAAAGTTAACTTTCAATAACAACTTTCTTTTCATAATTTATGACCCTAAACATGCACATCTTTCACCCGTATATATCTAAAATAGTTTGAAATTTTTTAAAACCACATAAATATTTTATGTTTTATTATCTTCTTCAAAACGATCCAACATACATGTGATTCTCAATGTTTGAACCGAGTCATGTGATAGTATTTGCGAAAATATGTGACTCCTAATGTAAATTGACACCCATTTCTGTCGGTGTATTTCAAGGCCCATAGGTCCAAATATAGTACTTGAGCTAAAGGCAAAATTGCAAAAATCGTCCCAAACTAATCACTGATTTTGGATTTTCGTCCTAAACTATTTAATTTGGCGAATTTCGTCCCGCAATTTAATATTTTTTTGGAATATCGTCCCATCATAATTATAAGACGGAATTGCGCATTTGCCGATGAATTATCACATGGCTGCTTAAGTGTCATGACATGGTAAATTTTAACATGAATAATTATATAATATTGCAGAGTTTGTCCCAAATTAATTACAAGATTGTACGTCATTTTCATTAAATTAGAAATTTAATATTGGGACTAAATTCATACAAAATGGTAAATTATGGGACGAAATTTGGCGAGTTGATATAGTTTGGGACGAAAAATCAAAATTAGTAATTAGTTTGGGACGATATTCCAAAAAAATATTTAAATTACGGGACGAAATTCGCCAAATTAAATAGTTCGGGACGAAAACCCAAAATCAGTAATTAGTTTGGGACGTTTTCTGCAATTTTACCTGAGCTAAATTGATAATCTGACAACCCAATTAACGGATTTATACATTGAAAAGAAAGTAGGGTTTTCAAATGGGCCGAGTGTTTAGGGCCTGGCCCAAAATTATTTATAGTTTCAAACTTTTTAACCTATACAATCCTGAATTTATGATATATGTTATAATTAGAACTTTGTTTTTTGTGTCTTTCTAAAATAAGATTTTATAGAACATAAGTGTATATGAGATACTCAATCTCAGTCATTAAAAAAAGTCAACAATAAATCTGAACCGCAATTTTTTGTCAAAATGTCCAATGATGATGTGGCATCGTACATTTAAAAAAAATAAACATATTTTAAATTACATATTAACCCTTTAATTAATATGTTTAAAAAATCCCTCTAATCTCTAATTAATTTCAGATCTCTTTCCAAAATAAAAACAAAAATCTAAACCTATGTGAATGTACCTATAACCTTTTTCTAAATATTTTTTTATAGTATTTCTATTTAAAAGGGGAATACTTTGAGACTCTTCCTGTATTGAAATAGTTTCTTCATGAGTTTTGACAGAAAAAGCAGTTTTGAAATCTGTTAAACCTATTTGATATATGTTTTCTATTTGTTCTTCAGGTATAGTCCAATTTGAATAATTGATAGGCATATGAGTTTCATTACTATGTATTATGCTATGGTATCTGAGCCAGATACCTGAAGAGAGATTTCATAGTTTAAGAAACTTTTAGAATTTCTTAAATTTCAAGAAACTAAGTTAGCTTAACTTAGTTGTTGGACTTTAGTTGGTAAGCCTATTTAGGTGTTGGTCAGCCGTGTTAAGGTGGTCCCACTGTAGGTGTTCCCTATTATTTTTAATCCCTACAGCATGTTTAGCATAGTTTATATTGATGAAATTCTTATTTATTCTGAAAACATAGATCAGCATTTCAAACATCTCCAGACATTTTTTAATATTGTCAAAAAGAATGGTCTAGTTGTGTCAGCTACTAAAATGAAATTATTTCAAACTTCTGTTACATTTTTAGGTCATGATATTAATAAAGGTCTTATTAAACCTATTAATAGAGCAATTAGTTTCACTGATAAATTTCCAGATATTATAAAAGATAAAACGCAACTTCAAAGATTTTTAGGTTGTCTAAATTATATTTCAGACTTCTTTCCAAACTTTAGACAGGAATGTCAACCTCTTTATCAAAGACTCAGAAAGGATCCTCCTCTTGGACAGATGAACATACTAAGATAATTAGAAATATTAAACAGAAGGTTAGTTCATTACCCTGCTTAGGAATTCCTCATCCAAATGCTTTTATGATAGTTGAAACTGATGCTTCAGATATAGGTTATGGAGGAATACTAAAACAAAAACTTAGTACCAAAGAACAACTTGTAAGATTCCATTCGGGTATCTGGCTTGGACCTCAAAAGAATTATTCCACTATTAAAAAAGAAATACTTTCAATTGTTTTATGCATTTCAAAGTTTCAAGATGATTTATATAATAAGAAATTTTTATTACGTATAGATTGTAAATCTGCAAAAGAAGTTTTAACTAAAGATGTTCAAAATTTAGTTTCAAAACAAATTTTTGCCAGATGGCAAGCTATTTTATCTGTTTTTGATTTTCAAATTGAGTATATTAAAGGAGAGAATAATTCTCTTCCCGATTTTCTTACACGAGAATTTTTACAAGGAAATTAATTATGCAGATGGATCCCAAATCCAAATCCAAAGTCCAATCATCAAAAGATTATGAGAGTCCTGATTCAAAAAGCTTGGTGAGATTCATGTCTGTTACACCATGTTGGTCTCAAGTGGTCAGATGAGGTCTAGAGGGGGGGGGGGTGAATAGACCTCTAAACTTTTTGACAATTTTTAACTTTAAAACTTTTGTTCTAACTTAAACAGACTAAGCTGTTATCGAACAGTAATTTCTCAAGGCTGATCGCGAACCAATCTTTGAACAGCTTTGTTGACCACTAATCTGATAATCACTTAGCTGATTTTTGCTAAAATCAAATTTAATACTAGAGTACTTGCAGCGGATTTTCAAAGTGTTTTTCACAAGTAACCTTAGTAGTTTGAAAATTTTATCCCCAGTTTTGTAAACTCCTTTAAAACTCTTTTCAAACAGTTTTGAATGTGTTTTATGAAATCTGAAAATATGCAAGTTGAAAACAATATAAAAACACAAGTAATTTTTATAGTGGTTATATGGATTTGAATATCCTTTAGTCCACTCTTCCAAGTCACGAAGATCTTAGGTTATACTAAGAACACAAAGTAATTAGTACACTCCACTTACGCCAAAACAACAAATGAATCTGGCTGTAAGCTCGCAATAGGAAATCACTGAGAAAACATATCCTCTGAAGCTAGATCACTCACAAAGATGGATCTACACTTCTCACAACACTCAAACAGTTTTTCACTCAGAAAATATGTTTATCTTTGATCTTCAACGTCGGCTTCAGTCAACAAATGACAGAGCTGATGAGTGAGCTGTTCTTGAGACTTAAGAGATTTTGCTTCGAAATTCTTCTCAGAGATTGTGTTGTTCTTCTTCTCTTCGTCTCTACAGCTATTTATACTCGTAGGTTTGAAAAATGTCCGTTGAAGTGAGACAGATTTCAAAATCCTCGGGTACTGGTCCTTAATTTCCGCGAACGGCTCTCTGCAGTCTGTCCGTACTGTCAACAGTACTTTTCTGCAGGCAGCATTAAATGCACCAAGCTGATGCGAAGCATTTCTTCAATCATTTGTCTTTAATAGCCTTGTACTTCAGCTTTTATTACTTCCAGGGGCATTTATTACTGTTGGGATGACTTCTTGATCTTTTCCACTTGGCTGACGAAAGTACAAGTCTGATGGCGAACTAAGCTGATCTCAAACTTGAACAAATCTGTTTTGAGTCGGCTGATCTTCACCAGTCTGATTTCTTTCCTTCAGCAGATCAGTAGTCTTGGACCTTGAATTTTGACTCTTCTGATATCTTCTTTACTTAGTCAAAAATTCTTCAAAGGAATATCAGCTAAGTTAATTTATACTTAACAGATTTGAAGTTTTGGAATTCATCAAAACCTCCCTTTATTTATTGTCTTCAGTGCTCTTCATCTTCATCCTTATCCAACAATTTCCCCTTTTTTGATGATGACAAAACTTCAGCTAAGTACGTACCTGTTTTACCTTTGCTAAAGTTTGTGACCTTCAAAATTTTCTGAGATAGAAAATATATGTTGGAAACAGAAACTTGAACTTTTATTGATAATCTGATAAATGAGTACAAGTTACAGTTTCTGATCAGATGAGATGTCTGAAAGATAGATAAAGTAAACTGATTACAAATAGATTTATATATGCTAACTATCAGCTTCTTCATCAGTTCCTTCCAGCACTTCTTCATATTCATAAGATGATTCTTCATCATCTTCTTCTTCCTCTTCATCTTCATCAGCATCCTCATCCAAAAGAAGATTTGACCTAGCAGCTTCCATCTTTTATTTGATTTGCTGCTCCTTCAGCTCTTCCATTAATTTCATAGCTGTTTCAGTGTTCTTGTACTTGGTAAATGGCTCTGTTTGATCTTCAGCAGATTCCTTGGTTACAGCCATTTCCTCATCAGATTTGGCTTTTTTACTTGGTCTCTTCTTCAGACTTTTCTTTGTTGTCTACCTTTCCAATTTCTTCAGCAGCTTTAGTCTCTTCAGCAGCTTCAGACTCTTCAGGTTTAGTTGCAGCAGATTCCTCTACTTTTTCTTCTTCCTTCTTCTCTTCCCCCTTTTTGTCATCATCAGGAATAATGACATCAGCAGGTTTGATAGAAGGGTTAAGGGCAGCAGAATGGATCTTCATTGCAGCACACAAAACCTTCAAATTCTGATTTACTACATCATGACTTGCAGTAAGATGAGTGAGAGTGGTGCTGATGTTGTCAGTTTGATCATTGAAACAATCAATGTTAAGTTGCATAGTTGAGAGTTCTTCATTTATAACATTTCCAGCTTGAGTGATTTCTCGCAACAATCCAACATTAACAGCTTTTTCTTCTTCACTGACTCTGATGAAGTTAGCAGTTAGATAAGCTATGTTGTGTTCAGCTCTTTTTAAGGCATCATGAAGGTGATTGACATCAGCCTTCACATCTTCTACATTTCTGTTCATTTCAACAAAGCTTTGCATCATCTGCTTGGAATGATCTTCAGGCATGGGAAAACTATCAATGGCATTTCTGATAGTTCTGGCAGTAAGTAGTTGCATACTTTCCAGCTGTACTCTGTTGGACTCTGCCAACTCTTGTTGCAACTTCTTCAACTGCATGTTGTTCTTCTCTTCCAGTTCATTCATTGAATTCTCCATTAATAACTGGAAAGCTTCCATCAGTGATGAATGCAGATCACTTGATGAAGCAGAATCAGCAGCTTCCCTTCCTTCATCCTCCTGGCGGACAGGGGCATCTTTCAATTCTGTCTCCTGATCAGCTCTTGATTCCTTAGCATTCCACTCAATTGCTAAGGGTTCATCAGCAGCTTTGTGCTAATCAGTTACATCATCATAGATTAAATTAGTGATTTTGCCGTCATCATTAAAGGATGTTGTTTGACGGATTTGTAGCACAATAATCCATGGCCTTTGAAAAGCTGGCTTTCCCTTAGGCACTTCATAGTAATCCTTGACTTCCTTGCCAAATGTAATCTGTTGAATGCTTGGCAGATGAGGCAATTCACTTGAAGATCCTTGCTGATATCTTAAACTTTCTGCCCATCTTTTCAAGGCAGTCATAGCAGCTATGTTGATTGCTCTCTCAACAGCATCATTAGATTTTCTTCTCTTTGGTGGCAATGTGTTTTGAATGATCTTGGCTTCCTCCATGGCATAGTCCTTAGCGTATTGATGCATAGCATCCCTTACAAAGTGAGGATCCAATGCTTTTTGAATAGAGTCAGTCCTTAGCCAATTCAGAACCCATTTTTTTTCATCAGCTAACTCCTTCCAACTCTGAAGCTCTGCAACAGATCTGTTCAGCCTATAATCCCTCCATTTGATGTATCTAGGCTTCTCGTGGGTGAACATAGTCTTCAGCATCAGCTTCTGGTCATAATAAGCCAAGGTCTTTTCAAACCTTTTGAAGAGAGCTTTATCAGCATGGATGATGTCAAAAGCTCTTTTTACTTCATACTTATCCTTTGGCTTGACCTTTCCAGCAAGCATCTTAGGCTTCTTTTCTTTGTCTTCATCAATTTTGATGCCTCCAGCATGAACTGGTCCATGAGCATCAGTTTTACTAATCTCAATGACCATAGCAAGCTCAGCGTCTTCAGCTGCCTTTCTTTCAGCTTCAGACATTTTTCTTCTTTCAGCATCCTTAGCTTCCTGAATCTTGCTTAGTTCTAATGCCTTATTTTCTTCCAACTCATCTCTTTATCTCTGCTCAGCTTCCTCCCTTTTCTTCTTATCAGTTGCAGAGATCTTTTTCTTCCTGATCAGAATCTTTTTCTTTCCTTTGTCAGCTGGGGCAGGTTGAGGAGCAGCAGATGCAAGAGGTGCAGCTGCAATGGGATGGATGATCATCACATCAGGATCATCCTGAGATTTAGCAACCTCAACTGTTGGCTTTGCTTGAGTAATTTGTTGCGCATCAGTCTGTTCAGCAACAGAAGCTTCTTCAGCTCCAACAGGCCTCTCTGCTGTTTGAGGGCTTTCTCTTACTAAGTCCACCAGCTCAGTGGACTCTTCCACAAAAGTCATTTGTTTTCTTGCTGTCTTATTTGTTCTTCCTTGAGCAGGTCTGGAAGCAGCAGTATCCCTTACTTGACTTCTGGTCCTGTGAGAGACATTCTCATTAGGCACTTCAGCAGATGGAGTTCTAGAAGATGATGCAAGGGACATGTTCCTGACATCAGCGGTTGTTGGATGAAGATGAAGATCAAAGTGCAAGGAACACAAGTAATTAAGGGAAGTTTTTGATGATTTCCAAAACATCATAATCAGCTAAGTATGAAAAGCTTAGTTCCCATAGAAGAATTTTGAACAAGTAAAGAAGACAACAGAAGAGTTCAAAGTTCAAAGCCCAGAAGACTAGTGATCTCACGCTAAAACAGCAAACAGAAGGGTAGACCATCAGCTGACTCAAATCAGATTAGTTCAGAGTTTGATCAGCAGAGTGCCTATCAGATGGGTGGCTTCGATCAGCAGAGTATAAGAGATCAAGAGATTAGTCCAACGGTAATAAATGCACTTGAAGTAATAAATGCTGTAAGAGAAGGGTAGTAATGGCAAATGATTGAAGAAAATCTCGTATCAGCAGAGTGCATTTAATGCTGCTACAGGAAAGTACAGCAGAGAAAGGACTGTAGCAGGTAGCCGTTCTGATTTCGGGCTAAGGCTATGGATTTGAAGATTTGATTTCCTTCAACGGTCACATTTTCAAATTCAAGTATAAAAGGAGCTGATTTCAACGAGCGAGACACACAACAACAATCTGAGATTATACTTTGAAGCAGAAATCATCTAAGTCTCAAGAAGCTCAAACAGCTCACTCGTCTGGTGGAAGTCATCTGTTGACAGAAACCCAGTTGAAGAAAACAGAAAAATACAATCTGAGTGTTTTGTATTAGCTGAGTGTTGTGCGAAGTTAGAATCCATCTTTGTGAGTGATTCTACTTTAGAGGATAGGTTTTCTAAGTGAATTCCTATTGTGAGCTTATAGCCTTTTCATTTGTTGTTTAGGTATAAGTGGAGAAATATTGTAATCTTTGTGATTATAGTATAACCCAGAATCTAAGTGATCTGGAAGAGTGGACTAAAGGATTTTTATCCATATAACCACTATAAAAATTATTTGTGTTATCTTGCATTTAAGTTTTCTTGCATACTTTGAACCTTGCATATTTTAACACTTTGAATTATAAAAAGATTTTATAAGGAATTTTGAAATTGGGGATAAAATCTTTTTAAGGACTTAGTCTACTTGTGAAAAACACTTTCAAACATCCGCTGCAAGTATACTCTTGATAAAACTGATTTTCACTGAAATCAGCTAAGTAAACTGTAAGAAGAGTGGTCACTCTGCTGTTCTAGACTTGTTCTTGATCAGCGAAGTCATCTTACTGTTCTTCATCAGCTTAGTCTGCTGACAGAAGAGTAAAAAGTTTTTAAGTCTAAAATTTTCAGAGGTCTATTCACCCCCCCCCCCCTCTAGACCTCATCTGACCACTTGGGACCAACAAGTGGTATCAGAGCAGGTGGTTCATTAGAATCAGTTGCCTGATCAACGAGCTTGATCCAAGTGTTTTTCAAAGGTTTTCAAAACTTTTCAAAAGAGCATTTTTTTGAAAAATTAAAACTTTTTGAAAAATGGTCTGTATCAGCCATGTTCCCCACATTGCTGGTATGTCGTTTGAAGACTGGAAAATCAGAATGGAGATTTTCCTTGCTGCTTATAATGATAACATGTACACATGTATCATTAAAGGTCCATTCAGATTCACAAAGACCATAAAGATCAATGAAGTGGATACGGTTGTGGAAAAAGACCTTCATGAGATGACACCAGAGGAAATCAAGCTATTTAATCTGGATAAAGTCGGAAGATTCATCATGACTAAAGCCCTGGACAATGATCGGTTTGACAAAGTCAAGCATTGCAAGACTGCAAAGGAGATGTGGGACAAAGTCAGAGATATGAGTGAAGGAAATGATGCCATAAAAGAGCATCAGCTAACTGTTGCTTTGGAGAAACTTGACAACTTCAATATGAAGTCTGGAGAAACCATTGATCAGATGGATACCAGATTCACCAGAACACTGAATGAAGTTCTAAAGTTGGGAAAAACTTTTACTGACAAGGAAATCACCGTCAGAGTACTAAAGGCCTTACCTCCTAAGTTCAACATGAAGGTGACAGCAATGGAAGAATCAAGAGATTTGGGAAAGATCTCTCTTACAGAACTGTTTTCCGTACTCAAGGCATTCGAGTATAAACTGCCTAGAATGGGAATTGAAGAAACCTCAACTTCAAGACCCACAGCTGCCCTGGTTGCTGCTGAAAATCAAAGAAGACCAGCTCAGAAAAGTAAAGAAGTGGACTCATCTGATGAAGCCACACTGCTCAAGACCCACAGCCTAACTTTTCTCAAGATAAAGAAGATTATAAAGCCAAACTAATGTGTTATAACTGCAGGAAATTGGGACACTTCATCAAAGATTGTCCATATCCAAAGGCAGAAAAATACACTGAAGAAGAAAAGAAGATTAGAAAAGAAAGAAAGCATCAGAGAGGCAAGGCAATGATGGCTGAAGCAGAAAAGCTGGCTGCTGTCTACTCATCTGATTCAGATTCAGACACTTCTGATGAAGAATCGTCTGATGAAGAAAAACCTGCTCTCCTCTGCCTGATGGCAAAGGAATCTGATGACTCTGAGGATGAGGTAACTCCTCTTGACAATGAATTATTTTATTCATTTGAACAAATGATGCTTAACAATACTGGTATTGCTGAAGCATACAAAAAGCTTAAGGAAGAGATGATATTGCTAAACGAGCAAAATAGTTCACTGAAACTCACAGCTGAAAAGCCTAGAGAATCAGCTGAATATAAACAGCTTGAGCAAGAACATGAATCTCTGAAAGCTGAATGTGAAGTTTATAAAGGAAAAATCATGGAACTTGAAAAAGTTATTGAGTCTCATGAAAAATCATCTGTTGCATCCACTCACATGTCTAGTAAACAGAAGATGCCTTTAGAACAGGATAAGCACGAATTGAATCATACTGAGAAATTTATATCTGCTGACAATAGTAAGGTCATTCTGTATGTTCAAACTGCTAGACCTGCTTCACCTGAAAAAGTATTAAAGGAGACGAAAACTCCTAAGGCTAAAAAGAGCAAAGAGCCTAGTTTAGGTAAACATACTAGTAAGACCAAACAGCAGAGTCCTAAGAAGTCTGCTGATAAAGCTAAAGTCAATCAGACTAGTGGTAAAACTAAGTCGTCTGTTAATGAGCAAGCTACTAGTAAGCCAAAGAAGCATAAGAATAAGAAAATTCAAAATGCTTGGTATGGAAATGAGTCATATTATGTGCAACCTGCTGCATATCCTCCTATATATCATGCACCTCAATTTCCTAGTTACTATGTACCTTACCCTGCTCATCCAATGCATGCATACCCTGCTTATCATGCACCTTACCCTGCTTATGAACATTATTCTTATCATACTGATCATCAACATGACTTATCTGATAATTATGATAAAAATGAAACTGTTCATGCTCCTGTTAAAACTCAGAAGCCTAAGAAGCCTAAGACATCAACATCTTGGGTTGTCAAAGGTGGAACTAATCCTTCAGGACCCTCTCAATAAGGGTACCTAAAACAATTTTACTTTTGTTTTGTAGGTTAGGATTAGGAGTAGGAGTAAAGTAGAGAAGATTTGGTACTTGGACAGTGGATGTTCAAGGCACATGTGTGGAAACATACATGAGCTGACTGATGCAGTTGCTGTGGATGGTCCAATTGTTACATTTGGGGACAGCAAAGAAGGTAAGATTAAAGCAAAAGGAAGAATAATCAAAGGAAACATTGAGATATCTGACGTCTCATATGTTAAAGGCCTCAAGTATAATCTGCTGAGCATAAGTCAATTTTGTGACAAAGGATATTCAGTCATCTTCTCAACAGATAAGTGCTATGTTGAACAAATTGGTACAAAGAAGGTAATATTATCTGGAAGGAGACAAGGGAATATCTACATAGTCGACTGAAATTCTGCTGATAAGAATTCAAATGTTTGTTTGGTGGCATCTACACCAAGTGAAGTTAGTTGGCTATGGCACAAAAGAATGAATCATTTAAACTTCAAGACCATCAACAGATTAATCAAGAATGATTTGGTAGAAGGGATTCCAAAAACAGTCATGAGCAAAGACAAGCTATGTGACGCCTGTCAGAAGGGTAAACAAATCAAGTCATCTTTCAAAAGCAAGATGCATCAATCTTCTGAAAGAATATTGGAGCTGCTACATATGGACTTATTTGGACCCATTGATCCAGTCAGCAATGGTGGAAAGAAATACTGCCTGGCTGTTGTGGATGATTATTCAAGATATACTTGGGTGATTTTCATGAAGAAGAAAAGTGAAACCAAGGAACATCTTACTAATCTGATGGAACTGATCCAGAATGAGAAAAGCATAAAAATATTAAATATCAGATCAGATAGAGGGACAGAGTTTACAAACTCTACTGTTGAAGAGTATTGTAACATGAAAGGAATACATCATGAGTATTCAGCTGCTAGAACCCCTCAACAGAATGGTGTTGCTGAAAGGAGAAACAGAACACTAAAGGAAGCTGTCAGAACCATGATAGCTGAAGCTAAGCTGCCACAAAGATTTTGGGCAGAAGCAACAAATACAGCCTGCTTTACCCAGAACAGATGCATGATCAACAAAAATCAGAACAAGACTCCATATGAAGTTTGGAACAACAGAAAGCCAAACATTCATTACTTTAAAATTTTTGGTTGTAAATGTTTTATTTTGAATAATGGGAAAAATCACCTTACTGCTTTTGCAGAAAAGGCTGATGAAGCTATTTTTGTAGGATACTCTACTGTTAGTAAGGCTTATAGAGTTTTTAACAAAAGAAATTACTAGTAGAAGAATCCATTCATGTAGTATTTGATGAACCAAACCAATCTTCTGAAAAGAATCAAAGCACTAATCAAGATCTATCTACTGATTTACAGAAGTTAAGTGTTGGAAGGAATGAAGAATATGTTCCCATCATACTACCTGATCTTAACCCAGCTGCCAACTCAAGTGCTGTTCAAAATCAGATCACTGATTGTCTAACAGACGAGTTACAACCAGCTGACAGACCAGAGACTGTTCAACAGACTGCAAATGTTCAACAGACTACTACTGCAATTCCAACAGTAGTGTTGCAAGATCATAACAGAGGACAACATTCAGACCTGCAACCTGATCTCAGATGGCTCAGAAATCACCCACCTGAGTTAGTGATTGGTGATCCTCTAGATAGAGTGAAAACAAGAAGAGCTGCTGCACAAGATGCCATGTTTGTCACTTTTCTATCTCAAATAGAGCCTAAACAAATTGAAGAAGCTCTCAATGATTCCTTCTGGATTGAAGCTATGCAAGAAGAGTTGAATCAATTTGAAAGGAATGAAGTCTGGTACTTAGTTCCTACACCAAGTCATCAAAGAGTCATTGGCACTAAATGGGTTTTCAGAAATAAGATGAATGAAGATGGTGTTGTCACCAGAAATAAAGCAAGATTAGTGGCCAAGGGTTATTGTCAAGAAGAAGGCATTGACTTTGATGAAACATTTGCACCAGTAGCAAGACTTGAAGCAATCAGACTGTTTCTAGCCTATGCTGCTTACAAGAACTTCCCTGTCTATCAGATGGATGTGAAGTCAGCATTTCTCAATGGAGAATTGCAAGAAGAAGTATATGTTGAACAACCTCCTGGATTTGAAGTCTATCAAGAAGAGGATAAGGTATATCGTCTGAAGAAAGCCCTCTATGGACTGAAACAGGCTCCAAGAGCATGGTATGATACCCTATCTGATTTTCTTTTAATTAAAGGATTTCATAAAGGTAAGGTAGATAAAACCTTGTTCACTATTGAATGGGAGAATCATATATTGATTGTGCAAATATATGTAGACGATATTATTTTTGGTTCAACTAATCAACAGATGTGTGACAAGTTCTCTAAGCTGATGCAGAATAAGTTTGAAATGAGCATGATGGGAGAACTTAATTATTTTCTTGGTTTACAAGTTAAACAGCTGCCTGATGGAATCTTTATAAATCAAGCTAAATACACAAGAGATCTATTTAAAAAGTTTGGTATGAAAACTAGATCTACTGCTAATATTCCTATGTCTACAAGTCTTCGTTTGGATAAAGATGAAGATGGCAAATCAGTAGACATAACCAAATACAGAGGCATTATAGGGTCACTGTTATATCTAACAGCAAGCAGACCTGACATAATGTACTCAGTAGGGGTTTGTGCAAGATTTCAATCAAATCCCAAGGAATCTCATCTCTTAGCTGCCAAAAGGATACTGAAATATATTAAGGGCACTCAAGAATTGGGATTGTGGTATCCTAGAGAATCTGGATTTGAACTTACTGGTTATTCAGATTCAGACCTTGCTGGCTGCAAGATTGACAGAAAAAGCACAACTGGTGCCTGTCAGTTCTTAGGTAGTCGTCTGATCTCATGGATGAGTAAGAAACAGACTTCAGTCTCTATATCTACTGCTGAAGCTGAGTATATAGCTGCTGGAGCTTGCTGTGCACAAATACTTTGGTTGAAGCATCAACTGAAAGATTACAATATCAAAATCAGTGGAATTCCAATCTACTGTGACAATACAAGTGCAATCTCACTTACTCAGAATACTACAAGTCACTCAAGGACTAAGCATATTGAGATCAAGCATCACTTCATTAGAGATCATGTGGAAAAAGGCAATGTAATGATTGAGTATGTTCATACTGACAATCAGATTGCTGATATCTTCACTAAACCTTTAAGTGAAGTAAGGTTTTCAACTCTAAGAGCTGAACTAGGACTACTTAATTTGGATGCATAAGCTGAGGGGGAACTTATCAGAAAACTGAAGTTCATCAGCACAGTCATCCGTTATTACACTCAAGAATTAACTCTCAACAGACTAGTTAACTTATGAAATCTTAAAGTCAGGGGGAACGTGTAAGACTAGCGGTACTTCTGATTAAAAGATGAAATCTGTTAATGACAGTTAGTTGAAGTTACGTTATCAGAAGATCTGTTCTTAAATTCTTGAAGGTTGAAGATTAAATTATCTTGCTGGATTGACAAACAGCAGAGGAAGATTACTAGCTATTGGCTTTCTCTAGTAATAACAGATAACAGATCACTGGTCTGTCAGATAAGTTAAAACTCTACTCATCTGATATCTTATATAAGCAGGGTTATAAAATCGCATTTCTAGAAACACGCTTTTATAAGTAACAGATAGGTAACGATTGAGTTTCCCGCCCGTCTGACATTAAAATAATAAAATTAAAATCCGGAGCTCCCATCCACACGATAAGTAAACTGTCAGATTGATCCAACGTATCAGATTAATCACGATAACCTAAACTATAGGAAACGTATAAAATCCGATCTGAACAGTACAGTCGTCTTACGCACACATAAATCTCAAATTCTCTAACTCTCAAATTCTCTTGCTTTCAAAAGTTTACTGCTTTCACAGATTTACACTCAGTAATCTCAGAAATGGAGAAACTTCATGATGGAAGGTATCTGAACTACAGCAAATTTTACTTCTCTGGTACTGATCTGATGCGCTCAATTATGGAGAAGATCAAATAGGCATCTTTAGTTCCAGTTCTGGAAGCCCACGAAGACAAGGTCTACTTAGAAGATGTTGCTCACTTCTACAAGACCAGGAAATTCAACAAAGATGACACTGTTATGTCAGCTGTCATTGGGGGTAAGAAAATTGCTGTCTCTGCTGCTGTTCTAAGTGAAATTTACAAACTGAAAAATGAAGGAGGGGATGTATCAGACCTTGGGCCTGATAAAGAGGAAGAATTTTGGGGCATTTGTGCCAAGGAGGGAGAAGAGATGACTGGGACTCTGATGAAGACTCAGTTAAAAGATGAGTATCAGAGGTTCGCAGACATCATTGCGAAGGTGCTGGATTGCAGCACAAGCTCTTTAGATGGGTTACCTAGGAGGAGGTACTACACTATGATCTGCATCTACTATGGAATGAAGGTGAACTGGGCAGAACATGTCTATGATCTGCTGAGTGACAAGAGGACTACGCATGCCATCTTGCTTAGTCATCTGTTCATGTCACTAAGCTGTCCAATGGCAGGTGGAAAGGCTACCCATGCCAGTAAAGAGTTCAAATTATATGAGCCAGTAAGGAGTATGGCTGCTCCTAAAAGAAAAGCCGCTGCAAAGTCTAAGAAGACCCCTTCCAAGAAGAGCAAGAAGGAGTGTCAGACAAGCAAGTCTGCTGATCAAGCAACAAGCTCTGCTGTTGCAGTTGGATCAACAGAAGCTGAGAGTGAAGTCCCTGAGAAGGTAATAGATGACTTCACTGCTGAAGTTGAGAAGATGGATACAGGTTCCTCACCTGAAAGGACAGAGTCTGATGAAGAAATACCACTTCAAAGAGTCAAAAGACTAAGGACCAGAAGTAAAGCAAGGGGACCTCCCCAAGCTAAGAAGCCCACTGGAAGAATTCCTAAGTCAAAAGCAAAGAGAAAGGTCACTTTCTCTGAAGAACAAATCATCACAGTCAGAGAATCACCAACAGCTGAGAGGCCAATTGTTATTGAAGAACCTTCAGTTGAGGCTGCTGTTGAACAAGTTAAAGAGCCTGCTGAAGAGGCTGCTGTTGAGAAGAATGGTGAGTCTGCTATGGAAGTTGCTGAACAGCAGACTGGCACAACAAGTGAAGGGATTGTACCCCTTATACACCCTACTCCTGTTGCTGCCACTCCCATTCAAGTGATTGAGAGTCCTGAAGCTAGGAAGCTAAGGACTGGGAAGATTGTGCTTCCTTACATTTCTGCTGCTGAGCAAAAGAAGATTGATGATGCTGAAAAACAGAGAAAAGCTGCAGAAAAGGCAGAGGAAGATAGGTTGAAAAACCTTGAGCTTAAGAGGCTGGAAGAAGAAGCCAGCAAACTAACTCAAGCAGAAAGGGATGCTATTGAAGCAGCTGAGTTAGCTGCTGCAATAGAGGCCAGTACCAAGGACGCCCATGGTCCAAGGCAAGCTGGAGGAATCAGAATTGGGGAACCAAGAGACCCCAACAAGCCCATACAGCGATGTCTGCTCCAAAGGTCAAATCTAAGAAAAGATCAGAAGTGAAATTGGCTCTGGAGATTGTGAGAGACAATCCAGAAGCATTTGATGAATTTATTCAAAGGCTGGATGCTGAGAATGCCAAGCTGACTCGTCTGACGATGTTCAATAAAGAAAAGGTTCGTTACAACAGATGGAGAGAATATCGTTTGACCAAGAGCAAGGAACAGATATGTTGGTCCCAAGTGGTCAGATGAGGTCTAGAGGGGGGGGGGGTGAATAGACCTCATAAACTTTAAAAATTTTCTTTAACTTCTCTTCTATAAGTAGAGTTCGCTCATCAGCTAAATAAGATGACTATGCTGATTTTGCACTTGGCTTATCAGCAGAGTAAGCTGATCTTATTCGTGAGACTACTATGCTGATTTAGCACTTAGCTTATTCAGTGGAGTAGACTACTATGCTGATTTTGCTTTATCAAACTTATATAATCAGAGTTTCAAACAATGATGCAGCGGATAATGTTTATGTGTTTTTCAAACAATGTTTTCAACTCAATTAAACTTTTAAAGCACAAAGAAAGTTTTGCCCCAAGTTGGAAATTCCTCAATTTAAAAGACTCTTCTTTTAAAGCATTTACTTAGCTTATGAAATATGCAATGCAAGACAATTAAAGTAAATAACGGAATTTTTATAGTGGTTATACAGGAACAAATCCTCTTAATCCACTCTTCCAAGTCACTTAGATCTTGGGTTATACTATAAACACAAAGTTTACAATATTTCTCCACTTACACTAAAACAACAAATGAGAAGGCTGTAAGCTCATAATAGGAAATCACTAAGAAGACCTATCCTCCGAAGTAATATCACTCACAAAGATGGATAATTACTTCTCACAACACTCAGTTGAATATCACTCAGATATACAAGGGTTTAATCTTGTTCTTCAACAATCAGCTTCGTCATAAGATGACTAAGCTTATGATAAGATGACTCAACTGATGGATTCTTGCTCTAAAGATTTGATCTTGAAAGTGTGCAAGTCTCTCTTGAATCTTTAGTTTACCATCTATTTATACTCTTGGATTTGTAATTTTGCCCGTTGAAGGTTGGCAAAATTGCATTTAAGTCCTTGAGCAACGGTCATAATTTGAATGGTAACTTTTGCAGACTGTCGCACTGTTCACTGTACACTCTGCTGTACTTTCTGCACTGTTTACTGTACACTCTGCTGTACTTTCTGTCAGCAGCATTTAATGCACTTAGCTTGTTACCGTTGGAGAGCTTTCTGACCGATTTTACTTAGCTTATGGGATCCACTCTGCTGATGATCACTAGTCTCATGCACTAGTCTGATGCACTAGTCTTATGCACTAGTCTGATCACTAGTCTCATGCACTAGTCTGATGCACTAGTCTTATGCACTAGTCTGATCACTAGTCTCATGCACTAGTCTGATGCACTAGTCTTATGCACTAGTCTGATGCACTAGTCTTATGCACTAGTCTGATGCACTAGTCTTATGCACTAGTCTGATCACTAGTCTCATGCACTAGTCTGATGCACTAGTCTTATGCACTAGTCTTCTCATGATCAGTCATCTGATGATCACCCATCTCATTTCCATCAAGCTGATTTTTACTAATCTGATTTTCAATCTTTCACTAATCTGATTTTCACTCTTCTCATAAGATTGAATCTTCATTTCTTGAATACTTCTGTTCTTGAATGATTTTCTTTTAGACCAAGTATCCAATCTTCAAAGGCTTACTAAGCTTCCGTAACTTAGTTGATGACACCTTTTTGTTATCATCAAAACCTTTTAACTAACTTAATTAACTCAACTGATAAGATCACTTAGCTGTTCTTGAGTTAATAAATTCTTCCAACAATTCACTCATCATCTGAAAAGTTTGCTGAAAAGGAAAAGTGTGCCAAAAAAAGGGAGCGTAAGCTTAGTAAGAGCAAATCAAAGTTAGCTGATGCAGCAAAGCTAATAAACTCCTGCACATCTTATTCAGACCATCAGTCGTCTGATAAAGAGTTTGAAGAAGTACCTGAAACTCTATGCTTAATGGCCAAGGAATCTGATGATTCTGAAACTGAGGTAACTTCTACAAATTAATGAACTTGCATTATTTGAATCGTTTGAACAAATGTTAATTTCAAATTCAAATATTGTTGGTGTATTTGCCAAGCTTAAGAAAGAGATGACTCTGCTAAAAGAGCAAAACAGATCACTGAAACTTCAGGTTGAAAAACCTCAAGAATCAGCTGACTTCAAAAAGCTTGGGCATGAGAATGACACTCTAAAAGCTGAGTATGCAATTCGTATGGAAAATATAAATGAACTTGATAGAAGTAATTGCATAATTCTCTATAAAGAATTCAGAGGCTAATGAGAAGAAGCCTACTGAAGCTCAAAATGTTAAGAAACCTAGTAAGCAACCTAAGACTAAACAGACTAGTAAAACTCATCAGCTTAGTAAGCTGAAAGATGCTGCTGATAGGAGAAATTAAAAATGTTAAGTCTGCTGAATCTATAGGAGAGTTATTAGTTAACTCAGCTTATCACTTACTTCATGCTTCTTACCTTGATTATGAGCATTGTTTTCATCATGAAAATTATTACCATGCTAAATTTACTAAAATTCATGATAAAACTAAGTCACAAAATCATCACATGTTAAAGGTTATACTAACCATGCAGGACCCAATATAAGGGGTACCAAAAACAGCAATCTGTTTTGTAGGAAAAACGCATGTGTGATGACAAAAGTGAGTTGACTGCCCTTGCTGATTTCAACAAGTTCAACAAGTGGTTTTACCATCGAGTGGAAAAATATCAACAAATTGGTATCCAGTACTGTATCAACATGTGATATCAACCAACAAGTGGTAGCTGTGTTGTTTGGAAATAACAAGGAAAGCAAGATTGTTGGAAAATTGAAGTTTATCAAGTGAATCAACGTTTGTATCCAACAAATGGTATAGTCAATCATGTGACAACAATCTTTCAGCTCTCAAGAGTTGAAAATGGATTTGTTGAATTTGGATTCATGAGCTGAGGGGGAACATATCAGAAAAATCATCTCAATAGCTTACTGGAATTCAACGGCTGAGTATCTTTCGAGACTGACTCTCATAAGACTACTTGACCACAGATTCTTGAACTCAGGGGGAACGTGTACGACGAGCGGTACTCCTGATTAGAGATGACGTTTTCAATAAGTCAAATGAAGTTATCAGAAGACTGCTTCTCATCAGCCGACTGAAACTCAACAACCAAGTGACATTCAAGAATACACTTCAAAAAGGGTGAAGGAAGTAACCAACAAGTGGTATCAATTCTTGAAGTCAGGGGGAACAGTTATTCTAACTGGAGTGATAAACAGCAAAGAAGACTACAAACTACTGGCTTGTATGTAAAGAAGAATTAATTAACAGCCAACTATCCCGAACAGCTAAGTATTCACCTACTTGTCTTCAGCATACTAAGTTTTGGTGTTGATGACAAAAAGGGGGAAAAGTGAGACGCAACTAAGAACTCTCAAAGGTTGCATTGGATCTAATGATTTTAATCCTAGAGTATGAAGACTAAACTGAAGACTTGGAAGACGTTCTTAGTTGAAGGTTTTGTCATCATCAAAAAGGGGGAAATTGTTGGAAGAATTTATTAACTCAAGAACAGCTAAGTGATCTTATCAGTTGAGTTAATTAAGTTAGTTAAAAGGTTTTGATGATAACAAAAAGGTGTCATCAACTAAGTTACGGAAGCTTAGTAAGCCTTTGAAGATTGGATACTTGGTCTAAAAGAAAATCATTCAAGAACAGAAGTATTCAAGAAATGAAGATTCAATCTTATGAGAAGAGTGAAAATCAGATTAGTGAAAGATTGAAAATCAGATTAGTAAAAATCAGCTTGATGGAAATGAGATGGGTGATCATCAGATGACTGATCATGAGAAGACTAGTGCATAAGACTAGTGCATCAGACTAGTGCATGAGACTAGTGATCAGACTAGTGCATAAGACTAGTGCATCAGACTAGTGCATCAGACTAGTGCATCAGACTAGTGCATAAGACTAGTGCATCAGACTAGTGCATGAGACTAGTGATCAGACTAGTGCATAAGACTAGTGCATCAGACTAGTGCATGAGACTAGTGATCAGACTAGTGCATAAGACTAGTGCATCAGACTAGTGCATGAGACTAGTGATCATCAGCAGAGTGGATCCCATAAGCTAAGTAAAATCGGTCAGAAAGCTCTCCAACGGTAACAAGCTAAGTGCATTAAATGCTGCTGACAGAAAGTACAGCAGAGTGTACAGTAAACAGTGCAGAAAGTACAGCAGAGTGTACAGTGAACAGTGCGACAGTCTGCAAAAGTTACCATTCAAATTATGACCGTTGCTCAAGGACTTAAATGCAATTTTGCCAACCTTCAACGGGCAAAATTACAAATCCAAGAGTATAAATAGATGGTAAACTAAAGATTCAAGAGAGACTTGCACACTTTCAAGATCAAATCTTTAGAGCAAGAATCCATCAGTTGAGTCATCTTATCATAAGCTTAGTCATCTTATGACGAAGCTGATTGTTGAAGAACAAGATTAAACCCTTGTATATCTGAGTGATATTCAACTGAGTGTTGTGAGAAGTAATTATCCATCTTTGTGAGTGATATTACTTCGGAGGATAGGTCTTCTTAGTGATTTCCTATTATGAGCTTACAGCCTTCTCATTTGTTGTTTTAGTGTAAGTGGAGAAATATTGTAAACTTTGTGTTTATAGTATAACCCAAGATCTAAGTGACTTGGAAGAGTGGATTAAGAGGATTTGTTCCTGTATAACCACTATAAAAATTCCGTTATTTACTTTAATTGTCTTGCATTGCATATTTCATAAGCTAAGTAAATGCTTTAAAAGAAGAGTCTTTTAAATTGAGGAATTTCCAACTTGGGGCAAAACTTTCTTTGTGCTTTAAAAGTTTAATTGAGTTGAAAACATTGTTTGAAAAACACATAAACATTATCCGCTGCATCATTGTTTGAAACTCTGATTATATAAGTTTGATAAAGCAAAATCAGCATAGTAGTCTACTCCACTGAATAAGCTAAGTGCTAAATCAGCATAGTAGTCTCACGAATAAGATCAGCTTACTCTGCTGATAAGCCAAGTGCAAAATCAGCATAGTCATCTTATTTAGCTGATGAGCGAACTCTACTTATAGAAGAGAAGTTAAAGAAAATTTTTAAAGTTTATGAGGTCTATTCACCCCCCCCCCCCTCTAGACCTCATCTGACCACTTGGGACCAACAAGATAAATAGTTGGAGAGCCTTCAATGATTAAGAGGCCTGGGTTCAAGTGGCTTGAAACAGGATCAATCACACAAGCACTTGACTCAGAGTTCTTCTTGGATAAGCTAAGGCTGCTGATCAGCAAGGTTGCCAAAGCTGAAGCCAAAAAGATCTACAACTCTGTGCCAGAGGACTATGCTGAAGATGAAGACTTGAAGGAAAGGTCCATAAGATTGGCCATCTCTCAAACTATGAAATCTTGGGCAAAGAAGACTAGAAAGATGGAGGGACAACCAAGCTCATTAATTCCCCTCCCTAGTCTGAAACAGATAGTATATGGTCCAGCAATCAGACCATATGAAGATCTTCCTGAAAATCCAATGTCACCATTTATTCCCATTGATGATATGACATGGATAATTCACAGGACTGCCTTAGATGAGGCTGGTAAAGTACACACCATCACAGAGGTGAAGAAGATCAAAGACCCTGCTGCTGATCAAGGGAAAGAGCAAGACAAGTCTACTGAGCAAGAAAAGAAAGACAAAGAAACAGAAGACTTATCTGACCCTGCTGATCAGAGTAAGGACTTAGAGGAGAAAAAGGAAGAAAAGACTGCTGATCAAACTGAGGAGAAGAAAAGCACTCCCAGTCATGCTGACGAAGCCAAAGTGCAGGAGATCGCCTCTGGTTCAGCTGATCAGACCACAGAAAATGAAGTTCTTGCCTTACCTCCTATCCCTACTGATGTTGCTTCTACTTCTAAAGTTTTGCAGGACTCCCTATCTGACATATTCCAACAGATGATTGCCAAATCCCTGAAGGAAATGGAAGAAAGAATAACTGCAAACATTTTGGCTGCATTAAAACCATCAATCCAGAAAGCTGCTTTTATCCCTGCTGATGCCATTGAAGATACTGCTCACAATGTGAAATCCATCAGACAGGATATGGATGTTATCCAAGCCAGAACCAAGAGCACAGCTGCTGGTTGGAGGGAGATTATTGAAACTGTTGAGACAACCATCAAGGCAGAAGATGAAACCTTGATTAATATGGGCAGATCATTCAAATCCTCTGCTGATTTGGTACTTGCAACCCAATTTCAGCTGGGTGATCAAGGTGAAGCAGTTCTCAACAGAATGCATGCTATGGAAGCAAACCAGATAACTCATGCTGCTCAAGTTGATGTCATTCAAGCTAATCAGCTAAGGCAAGGAGCTCAAATGGATGCCATGAATGAGAACATCAGACTTCTCTATGATTCTCTCCAGATCACACCATTCTCTCCAAAATACCAAGTCAACCCTGCTGATGATGACAAAAAGGGGGAAGATAAGGTAGAAGAAGAGAAGACTGCTGAACTAGAGGAGACTGAGATGCTGGAAGAGTCTGCAAACGAGGATGAAAATGAAGGAACCAGCTGACCAGCAAATCAATCAGACACAGAAGAAGACAGTGAAGCTGAAGAAACTGAAGCTGAAGCAAAGGCCAAATCTGACAAAGAGATAGCTGCTGCTAAGGATTCAGCTGAAGAACAGCTTGATCCTGATGTCAAAAACAAGAACATGGAGCTTCTAAGAAAAAGGTTAAATGAATCAATAGTTGAGACATCTGAGACAGCTGAAGAAGAAGACAAGGAAAAAGAAGAAGACAAATGACAGTTGAATTTACTTGTAATTTTCCTTGTAATTTTTTTTCATTTTGCACATCTCATCTGATAAGACTTGTAATCTGTAATCCTTTCATATATCTATAAAATTGCAAGTTTTGAATCCAACAGATCATTTCTAACTCAGAAATTTTTGAGGATAAAAACTTTAGTTTAGGTACAGGTACTTAGCTGAAGTTTTGTCATCATCAAAAAGGGGGAAATTGTTGGATGAACATGAAGATCAAAGTGCAAGGAAGACAAGTAATTAAGGGAAGGTTTTGATGATTTCCAAAACATCATAATCAGCTAAGTATGGAAAGCTTAGTTCCCTTAGAAGAATTTTGAACAAGTAAAGAAGACAACAGAAGAGTTCAAAGTTCAAAGCCCAGAAGACTAGTGATCTCACGCTGAAACAGCAAACAGAAGGGTAGACCATCAGCTGACTCAAATCAGATTAGTTCAGAGTTTGATCAGCAGAGTGCCTATCAGATGGGTTGCTTCGATCAGCAGAGTATAAGAGATCAAGAGATTAGTCCAACGGTAATAAATGCACTTGAAGTAATAAATGCTGTAAGAGAAGGGTAGTAATGGCAAATGATTGAAGAAAATCTCGTATCAGCAGAGTGCATTTAATGCTGCTACAGGAAAGTACAGCAGAGAAAGGACTGTAGCAGGTAGCCGTTCTGATTTCGGGCTAAGGCTATGGATTTGAAGATTTGATTTCCTTCAACGGTCACATTTTCAAATTCAAGTATAAAAGGAGCTGATTTCAACGAGCGAGACACACAACAACAATCTGAGATTATACTTTGAAGCAGAAATCATCTAAGTCTCAAGAAGCTCAAACAGCTCACTCGTCTGGTGGAAGTCATCTGTTGACAGAAACCCAGTTGAAGAAAATAGAAAAATACAATCTGAGTGTTTTGTATTAGCTGAGTGTTGTGCGAAGTTAGAATCCATCTTTGTGAGTGATTCTACTTTAGAGGATAGGTTTTCTAAGTGAATTCCTATTGTGAGCTCATAGCCTTTTCATTTGTTGTTTAGGTATAAGTGGAGAAATATTGTAATCTTTGTGATTATAGTATAAACCAGAATCTAAGTGATCTGGAAGAGTGGACTAAAGAATTTTTATCCATATAACCACTATAAAAATTCTTTGTGTGTTGGTCCCAAAAGTGGTCAGATGAGATCTAGAGGGGGGGGGTGAATAGATCTCATAAACTTTTAAAAACTTTTCTCTAACTTTTTCTGTCAGCAGACTAAGCTGATCAAGAAGTCGTAAGACTACTAAGCTGATCGCGAACAAATCTTTGAACAGCAGAGTTGACCACTCATCTGATTTTACTAATCTGATTCAGATATACTCAGAGTTTCAAAACTTGTATGCAGCGGATATATCAAGTATGTTTTTCAAACAAGTTTATCTTTCAAAGTTTTACCCCAGTTTCACAAAATTCTTTTCAAAACGTTTTTAACAGTTGAATGCTCTTTTTGAGATATGCAAGAAAAGAATGCAGATGTAAAACACCAATATTTTTATAGTGGTTATATGGATGAAAATCCTTTAGTCCACTCTTCCAAGTCACACAGATCTTGGGTTATACTATAAACACACAGTTTACAATATACTCTGCTTGCGCCGAACAACAAATGAACAGGCCACAAGTTCGCAATAGGAGATCACAAAGAAAACCTATTCTACACTTAGCTCTCAGGTAGATCACTCAGAAAAACCTATTCTAAAACACACAGTAGAAGAATACTTAAGCTTTACAACAAATGATAAGCATTAAGTGAGAGTACTAAGCTCACTGTATAGGAAATCACTCAGAAGACCTATACTACGAAGTTATATCACTCACAAAGATGGATATAAGCTTCTTCTCTTTTACAGTTGAAAGTCACTCAGACAGACAATGTAAATTCTCTGTTCTTCAACGATCAGCTATGTCAACAAATGACTTCGCTGGTGATCAGACGACTCAACTGATGGATCTTGCTCTATAGATGTGATCTTGAATTGTGCAAGTCTCTTTTCGATCTTCAGTTAGTCTTCTATTTATACTCTTGGATTTAAATTTCTGCCCGTTGAAGATGAGACAGAATTCTACAGTCCTCGAGTTCTGGTCCCCATTTTCTGGAACGGCTCCCTGCAACTGCTACAGTACAGTCTGCTGTACTTTCTGTCAGTCGCATTTAATGCACTCAGCAGGTTACCGTTGGATAGCTTGCTGACCGTCTTCACTCTGCTGATGGGAGTACTAAGCTGATGGCTACTCTGCTGATTCAAGAATGAACATATCTATCTTGACTCGTCTGATAGCACCCATCTGATCTTCACTGATCTGATATCCCACTCGGCTGATTTGGTCACATAGCTTCCAGACCTTGAGATAAGTTTCACTAAGCTGTTCTTAGTTGATGACTTAACCTTTTGATCTTCAAAACCATTATGGCCTTTTTGTCATCTTCAAAACCTTCTCCAATATTAACCAACAATTTCCCCCTTTTTGATGATGACAAAACCTTCAACTAAGAACGTCTTCTAAGTCTTTAGATTTGGTCTTCATACCTTGAGATGGAAATTTATTGATCTGATACAACTTAAAAAAATACCAATAGCTGGTTCTTTCCCCCTTTTTAATCTTCTGCTTAAAGGGTTCTTGGTTGCATCCTTTATCTTCCCCCTTTTTCCCTTTTTGATATTCTGCTTAAAGGATCTGCTTAAAGGGTTCTTAGTTTATCTTCCCCCTTTTTGTCATCAACAACAATACTTGGTTGCATCTCTTCTTCCTCTTTATATCTTCCCCCTTTTTGATGAATATAGAGAAAAATTTGCAACATTTGTATGCTGAAGACAATTAGGTGAATACTAGGCTGATTTGGGTAGTCTTTGTTGCTGTTTATCACTCCAGCTAGAAGATTTTCCCTTAACTTCAAGAATTGATACCACTTGTTGGTATTTGTGGTCTGATTCCACTTGTAGTCTGATGCTACTTGTAGTCTGATACTACTTGTATGAATGTAAATCAGATTAGTCAGCTGATATCACTTGTTGATGTGATAACACTTGCTGATACCACTTGATGTAGTACATTCTTGAATAACACTTGGCTGTTGAGTTCCAGTCGGCTGATAAGAAGCAGTCTTCTGATAGCTTCATTTTGACTTATTGAAAACTTCATCTTTATTTAGGAGTACCGCTCGTCGTACACGTTCCCCCTAAGTTCAAGAATCCGTGGTCAAGTAGTCTGATGAGAGTTTCTCTTCAAGACACTCAGCCGTTGAATTTCAGTAAGCTGTTCTGGGTTAGTCTTCTGATAAGTTCCCCCTCAACTTATGAATCCAAAATCAACAAACCATTTTCTTTGTCACATGGTTGACTGATACCACACTTGTTGGTGATACTGCTTGTTGCGATCAGTTGATGGTCTTTAATACCACTTGTTATTCTTTGATAATCTTCAACTTTTCAACACTCTTGCGTTCCTTGAAATTTTCAAATGTAGAGTCTACCACTTGAATTATACCACTTTGTTGATACCACTTATTTGATAACAAACTTCTTGGTACATGCTTGCTGGTGAGACCACTTGTTGAACTTTGGTGAAATTTGCAAGGCAGTCAACTCATCTTTGTCATCTCACATGCACTTCACCTGTAAAACAGATGACTATTTTTGGTACCCTTTATTTATTGGGTCCAGCATGGTTAGTAAAACCTTTAACATGTGATGATCTAGTGACTTATATTTAATCATGCTGATATCACTTGTCATTATGATACCACTTTACTAGTCATGATTAAAACAATGCTCATAAGCAAGGTAAGATGCATGAGATGTGTGATAAACATGCATATTGAAATGAGGATGGCAATCAGCACAGTGAACATGATAATTTGAAGAAGCATAGTGCATGTCATAATAGTAATTATCATAATGTGATTCAAATTCTTGCCAGATAATTCATTTTTGCCTCAATTTCTTACCTGAGTTATTTAATAACTCACCTTAGATTTAGCAGACTTGACATTTAAATTTTACTCCTATCAGCAGCCTATTCGGCTGATGGGTTTTAGTAGTCTGATTCATCTTAGGTAGCTTACTAGGTGTTCTAACCTGTTGAGCATCAGTAGACTTCTTCTTTTAAGCCTCTGATTTCTTTTTGTTTAGAGAATGATGCAAGTTTTCCTTTTAAATTTCATTTATATTTTCAAAACACATTGCATACTCAGCTTTTAGAGTTTCATTCTCATGCTCAAGCTTTTTGTAGTCAGCTGAATCTTGAGGTTCTTCAACCTGAAGTTTCAGTGATATGTTTTGCTCTTTTAGCAGAGTCATCTCTTCCTTAAGCTTGGCAAATGCACACACAATATTTGAATTTGTAATTCAGCATTTATTCAACAATTCAAATAGTGCATTTAATTAATAGTAGAAGTTACCTCAGTTTCAGAATCATCAGATTCCTTGGCCATTAAGCATAGAATTTCAGGTACTTCTTCAAACTCTTTATCAGACGACTGACTGTCTGAATAAGATGTGCAGGAGTTTATTAGCTTTGCTGCATCAGCTAACTTTGATTTGCTCTTACTCAGCTTACACTCCTTTTTGGCATGCTTTTCCTTTTTAGCAAACTTTTCAGATGATAAGTGAGAATGATCTTTGATCAAGAGTCCATACTCCTCTTCATTGTAGTCTCTAAGTTTTGCTTTGGAGGAATCCCTGTTTTCCTGAAAATGATCAGAAGAAGATGAAGTAGCATTTTTATATTTTAATTTCATTTTCTTCTTGTAGAACTTCTCAAAATCATTCAGCAGCAGGGTAACGTCGTCAGCAGTGTAGACTTTTTCTGAACTCAGCAGAGTCTTCTGTTTTGACTTGTCTGCTGATTTTCTTGACTTGTCTGACGTCATTAGAGCAGCAGTAGGGTCTGAACTGGTTGACACTTCTAATCCCATTCTTGGCATTTGATACTCAAAAGCTTTGAGGGATGAGAACAGTTCGGAAAGGGAAACCTTCCCTAAATCCCTTGATTCTTCCATGGCTGTCACCTTCATGTTGAATTTCGGTGGCAAGGCCTTCAGAATCTTTGCGGTGATCTCATTGTTCGAAAATTCTTTACCAAACCTTAGAACTTCATTCAGAGCTTTGGTAAATCTGGTATCCATCTGATCAATCGTTTCACCAGACTTCATCTTGAAATTTTCAAACTCCTCAAGAGCCACACTGAGCTTGTGTTCTTTGATAGCGTCGTTTCCTTCGCTTAGCTCGCAGACTTTATTCCACATCTCTTTGGCAGTTTTGAAATGCTTGATCTTCTGGAATCTTTCTTCGTCTACAGCTTTGAACATAATGAGCTTCGCCTTTTTATCAAGGTTTACTAACTTGACTTCTTTGGGAGTCAGCTCATCCAGCTCTTTGTCAACTATCTGATCTGGTTGGCCAGCAACCTTCACAGTCTTCTGAAATCTGAATGGTCCTTTTGTAAAACAAGTAAGCATGTTGTCGTCATAAGCGGCAAGAAGGATTTCCATTCTGATTTTCCAGCTTTCAAAGTCCATAAGGCCAATGTGAGGAACATGGCTTATGACATCCATTTTTCAAAAAGTTTTTGATTTTCAAATTATGCTCTCTTTTTGAAAATTTTGAAAAACACACCTTGGATCAAGTTCGTTTGATCAGGCAGAAGATCAGGTGAACTAATCTGCTGAACTACCTGCTCTGATACCACTTGTTGGTCCCAAAAGTGGTCAGATGAGATCTAGAGGGGGGGGGTGAATAGATCTCATAAACTTTTAAAAACTTTTCTCTAACTTTTTCTGTCAGCAGACTAAGCTGATCAAGAAGTCGTAAGACTACTAAGCTGATCGCGAACAAATCTTTGAACAGCAGAGTTGACCACTCATCTGATTTTACTAATCTGATTCAGATATACTCAGAGTTTCAAAACTTGTATGCAGCGGATATATCAAGTATGTTTTTCAAACAAGTTTATCTTTCAAAGTTTTACCCCAGTTTCACAAAATTCTTTTCAAAACGTTTTTAACAGTTGAATGCTCTTTTTGAGATATGCAAGAAAAGAATGCAGATGTAAAACACCAATATTTTTATAGTGGTTATATGGATGAAAATCCTTTAGTCCACTCTTCCAAGTCACACAGATCTTGGGTTATACTATAAACACACAGTTTACAATATACTCTGCTTGCGCCGAACAACAAATGAACAGGCCACAAGTTCGCAATAGGAGATCACAAAGAAAACCTATTCTACACTTAGCTCTCAGGTAGATCACTCAGAAAAACCTATTCTAAAACACACAGTAGAAGAATACTTAAGCTTTACAACAAATGATAAGCATTAAGTGAGAGTACTAAGCTCACTGTATAGGAAATCACTCAGAAGACCTATACTACGAAGTTATATCACTCACAAAGATGGATATAAGCTTCTTCTCTTTTACAGTTGAAAGTCACTCAGACAGACAATGTAAATTCTCTGTTCTTCAACGATCAGCTATGTCAACAAATGACTTCGCTGGTGATCAGACGACTCAACTGATGGATCTTGCTCTATAGATGTGATCTTGAATTGTGCAAGTCTCTTTTCGATCTTCAGTTAGTCTTCTATTTATACTCTTGGATTTAAATTTCTGCCCGTTGAAGATGAGACAGAATTCTACAGTCCTCGAGTTCTGGTCCCCATTTTCTGGAACGGCTCCCTGCAACTGCTACAGTACAGTCTGCTGTACTTTCTGTCAGTCGCATTTAATGCACTCAGCAGGTTACCGTTGGATAGCTTGCTGACCGTCTTCACTCTGCTGATGGGAGTACTAAGCTGATGGCTACTCTGCTGATTCAAGAATGAACATATCTATCTTGACTCGTCTGATAGCACCCATCTGATCTTCACTGATCTGATATCCCACTCGGCTGATTTGGTCACATAGCTTCCAGACCTTGAGATAAGTTTCACTAAGCTGTTCTTAGTTGATGACTTAACCTTTTGATCTTCAAAACCATTATGGCCTTTTTGTCATCTTCAAAACCTTCTCCAATATTAACCAACATTGTGTTATCTTGCATTTAAGTTTTCTTGCATACTTTGAACCTTGCATATTTTAACACTTTGAATTATAAAAAGATTTTATAAGGAATTTTGAAATTGGGGATAAAATCTTTTTAAGGACTTAGTCTACTTGTGAAAAACACTTTCAAACATCCGATGCAAGTATACTCTTGATAAAACTGATTTTCACTGAAATCAGCCAAGTAAATTGTAAGAAGAGTGGTCACTCTGTTGTCCTAGACTTGTTCTTGATCAGCGAAGTCATCTTACTGTTCTTCATCAGCTTAGTCTGCTGACAGAAGAGTAAAAAGTTTTTAAGTCTAAAATTTTCAGAGGTCTATTCACCCCCCCCCCTCTAGACCTCATCTGACCACTTGGGACCAACAGCGGTGGTTAGATCAATGATCTTATCAACTTCAGCATTATCCACCTTCTTCAGCTTCTTTGGAGCTTTCTCCTTAGGCTCGTCAGCAGCCTTTTTCTTTTGAGTCTCAACAGCTAGCTGAGCTGTTTTGACTAATCTCCTTGGCCTTTTGGCAGGAGCCTCCTTTTATTCCTCTGTTTCTTCTTCTGCGTCAGCTTCGTCAGCCTTTCTTTTGAGAACATGCAAGTATTTTGACATTGCCTTGCCAGAATGAATTTCCTTCCCATTTGTCACCTCACAACCCATCTTGAACAACAGATAGCTGAGAGTGATTCTGTGATTGATTTGAGGGGCCTTGCTCTTGTTTTTCTTGTCCAAGAAATTAGCAAAGATATACCAGATTACTGTGGACCAGTTCACCTCCAATCCATAGTAGATAGCAGTCATTATGCTGAACCTCTTCATAGTCACAGCATCCTGGGAGATGGTGCAGTTTTCAATCAGCTTACAGACTATATCAGCCATCCTCTGATACTCGTCTGTTAGCTGCTTCTTCTTGATGTTGCCAGTCAACATCTCACCCTTTTTGGCACAGATTACCCAGGATTGTTGATGTTTCTCCTCGGTCAGAGCAGTGACGTCATGACGTCCGTTGTTGGATAGTCCAAACGTCTCATGAAGTAATTGAGGAGTAATTATTATGGATTTACCTCCGACAGTGGCCTTAATCTCCAGCTTGGTGGAATCCACAGTTGCAGTGCGGTAGTACTCCAGGACTTGATCAGTCCATCCCAAACCCTCATGGTATTCCATGAAATTTACCAGAGAGGCCGCTTTGAATTTCTCCAGCAGTTCTTTCATCAACACTGTACCAGATTGGTAATAGGAATCGTACATAAGGTACATCCCCTCAGCCTTCGAATCTTGACTAGATGCCATCTCAATTCTGTTGAAAGTTAGTGAAAAAGAAGAATTTTTGCAGGAAATTGCAAGGATTTTTGTTCGCAAGTGCTCTTTGAATATTTGGGTGCGTAAAGAGCTACTGAGTTGATCAGATATGGATTTATAGAGTTAGGGTATTTCAGTTTCCGTGATACCAGCTAACCGTTAGATCCGTTTCTTGTCAGTTCTGATCGTGCGGCGTCAGTTACGACCTTTCAAATTTAAATCGCATTAAATGAGGAGCGGGAAAATGTACCGCTCTTTTATCACTTGTAAAAGCGTGTTTTAAAATAAAACGTTTTAGGCAGTAAGCTTTTACACAGGTGATCAAACGAGTAAAATAAATACTTATCTGATGGACTACTGTCCTGATGACAAAGCTGTTATCAGTGAAAGCCAATAGCTGATAACCTTCCTCGGCTGTTTGTCAATCCAGCTAGATAATAAATCTTCAATCTTCAAGACTTTAATCTTCTGTTGAAAACATAACTTCAACTAACTGTCATCAACAAATTTCATCTTTTAATCAGAAGTACTGCTAGTCTTACACGTTCCCCCTGACTTTAAGAATTCATAAGTTAACTAGTCTGTTGAGAGTCAATCCTTGAAGATAATATGATGAGTAAGCTGTTGAACTTCAGTCTTCTGATGAGTTCCCCCTCAGCTTATGCATCCAATTTTAATAAACCTAGTTCAGCTCTTAGAGTTGAAAACCTTGTCTTACTTAGAGGTTTTGTGAAGATGTCAGCAATCTGATTTTCTGTAAACACATATTCTATCATGACATTTCCTTTCTCCACATGATCTCTAATAAAATGATGTTTGATCTCAATATGCTTAGTTCTTGAATGACTTGTAGTATTCTGAGTAAGGCTGATTACACTTGTATTGTCACAGTAGATGGGGATTCCACTGATTTTTATGTTGTAATCTTCAAGTTGATGCTTCAACCATAATATTTGTGCACAGCAAGCTCCAGCAGCTATGTATTCAGCTTCAGCAGTTGATACGGATACTGAAGTATGTTTCTTACTCATCCATGAGATCAGACGACTACCTAAGAACTGACAGGCACCTGTTGTGCTTTTTCTGTCAATCTTGCAGCCAGCAAGGTCAGAATCTGAATATCCAATTAGTTCAAATCCAGATTCCCTAGGATACCACAATCCAATATCTTCAGTACCTTTAAGATACTTGAGTATCCTTTTGGCAGCTAGGAGATGAGATTCTTTAGGATTTGATTGATACCTCGCACAAACCCCAACAGAGTACATAATATCAGGTCTGCTAGCTGTTAAGTATAACAGAGACCCAATAATTCCTCTGTACTTGGTTATGTCCACTGATTTGCCATCTTCATCTTTATCCATGCGAAAACTAATAGACATTGGAATATTAGCAGTAGAGCTAGTTTCCATACCAAATTTCTTGAACAGATCCTTGGTGTATTTTGCTTGGCTGATGAAAATTCCATCAGGCAACTGTCTTACTTGCAAGCCAAGAAAATAATTAAGTTCTCCCATCATGCTCATTTCAAACTTGTTCTGCATCAGCTTTGAGAACTTATCACACATCTGTTGGTTTGTTTAACCAAAAATAATATCGTCCACATAAATTTGCACAAGCAAAATATGTTCTTCCCATTCAATAGTGAACAGGGTCTTGTCTACCTTACCTTTACGAAATCCTTTAATTAAAAGGAAATCAGATAGGGTATCATACCATGCTCTTGGAGCCTGTTTCAGTCCATAGAGGGCTTTCTTCAGATGATACACCTTGTTTTCTTCTTGATAGGCTTCAAATCCAGGTGGTTATTCAACATAAACTTCTTCTTGCAATTCTCCATTGAGAAAAGCTGATTTCACATCCATCTGATAGACTGTGAAATTCTTGTGAGCAGCATAGGCAAGAAAGAGTCTGATAGCCTCTAATGTTGCTAATGGTGCAAAAGTTTCATCAAAGTCAATGCCTTCTTCTTGGCAATAACCCTTGGCCACTAATCTAGGTTTGTTTGACAACACCATCTTCATTCATTTTGTTCCTGAATACCCATTTAGTGCCAATGACTCTTTGATGACTTGGTCTAGGAACTGAGTACCAGACTTCATTCCTTTCAAATTTATTTAGCTCTTCTTGCATAGCTTCAATCCAGTTTGAATCACTAAGAGCTTCTTCAATCTGTTTGGGCTCAATTTGAGATAGGAAGCTGACAAACATTGCTTCACTTGCAGCAGCTCTCCTTGTCTTCACTCTATCCAAAGGATCACCAATCACTAACTCTGGTGGGTGATTCTTGAGCCATCTAAGATCAGGTTGCAAATCATAATGTTAACCTTTGTTTTGATCTTGCAATACTACTGTTGGAGTTCCAGTAGTAGTCTGTTGAACATTTGTTGTCTGTTGAACAGTCTCTGGTCTGTCAGCTGTTTGCAACTCGTCTGTTAGACAATCAGCATTGTGATTTTGAATAGCACTTGAGTTAGCAGCTGGGTTGAGATCAGGTAGTATGATGGGAACATATTCTTCATTCTTTCCAACATTCAATTTATGTAAATCAGTAGACAGATCTTGATTAGTATTTTGATTCTTTTCAGAAGATTGATTTGGTTCATCAAATACTACGTGAATGGATTCCTCTATAAGTAAAGTTCTTTTGTTAAAGACTCTATAAGCTTTACTAACAGTAGAGTATCCTACAAAAACAGCTTCATCTGCCTTTTCTGCAAAAGCAGTAAGGTGATTTTTCCCATTATTTAAAACAAAGCATTTACAACCAAATATCTTAAAGTAATGAATGTTTGGCTTCCTGTTGTTCCAAACTTCATATGGAGTCTTGTTTTGGTGCTTGTTGATCATGCATCTGTTTTGGGTAAAGCATGCTGTATTTGTTGCTTCTGCCCAAAATCTTTGAGGCAGCTTAGCTTCAGCTATCATTGTCCTGGTAGCTTCCTTTAGAGTTCTGTTTCTCCTTTCAGCAACTCCGTTCTATTGAGGGGTTCTGGCAGCAGAGTACTCATGACTGATTCCTCTGACATTACAATACTCTTCAACAGTAGAGTTTGTAAATTATGTCCCTCTATCTGATCTGATCTTCAGTATTTTCATAGTTTTCTCATTCTGAATCTTTTCCATCAGATTTGTAAGATGCTCCTTGGTTTCACTTTTTTTTTTCATGAAAATCACCCAATTGTATCTTGAATAATCATCCACAACAGCTAGGCAGTATTTCTTTCCACCATTGCTGACAGGATCAATGGGTCCAAATAAGTCCATATGTAGCAGCTCCAATATTCTTCCAGAAGATTGGTTCTTCTTGCTTTTGAATGATGACTTGATTTGTTTACCCTTCTGACAAGCGTCAGAGAGCTTATCTTTGTTCATGACTGTTTTTGGAATTCCTTCTACCAGATTGTTCTTGATAAGTCTGTTGATGGTCTTGAAATTCACATGGTTCATTCTTTTGTGCCACAGCCAACTGATTTCACTTGGTGTTGATGCCACCAAACAAACACTTGAATTCTTGTCAACAAAATTCCAGTCCACTGTGTAGACATTTCCTTGTCGTCTTTCAGATAAAATTACCTTCTTTGTACCAATCTGTTCAACGTAACACTTATCTGTTGAGAAGATGACTGAATATCCTTTGTCACAAAATTGACTTATGCTCAGCAAATTGTATTTGAGGCCTTTAACATAAGAGACGTCAGATATCTCAATGTTGCCTTTGATCAGCTTTCCACTTGCTACAATTTTGCCTTCCTTGCTGTCTCCAAACGTTACATTCGGACCATCCACAGTAACAGCATCAGTCAGCTCATGTATGTTTCCACGCATGTGTCTTGAACATCCACTGTCCAAGTACCAGATTTTCTCTACTTTACTCCTACTCCTAATCCTAACCTACAAAACAAAATAAAATTGTTTTAGTTACCCTTATTGAGAGGGTCCTGGAGGATTAGTTCCACCTTTGACAACCCAAGATGATGAAGTCTTAGGCTTCTTAGGTTTCTGTTGTTTGGCAGGAGCATGAAAAGTTTCATCTTCATCATGTTTATCAGATTTGCTATGTTGATGATAATCTGCATGATAAGGATAATGCTCATAAGTATAATAAGATGCATGATAAGGAGGATATGCATGCATTGGATGAGCAGGATGTGGTGTTTATTAAGTAGAAAATTGAGGTGCATGATACATATGAGGATATGCAGCAGGTTGCACATAATAAGACTCATTTTCATACCAAGCATTTTGATTTTTCTTGTTATTATGCTTCTTTGGTTTACTAGATGCTTGCTCATTAATAGACGACTTAGTCTTATCACTAGTCTGATTGGTTTTGGCCTTATCAGAAAACTTCCTAGGACTCTTCTGTTTGGACTTACCAGTCTGTTTTCCTACACTAGGTTCTTTGCTCTTTTTAGCCTTAGGAGTCTTCGTCTCCTTTAACACTTTCTCAGGTGAAGCAGGTTTAGTAGTCTGAACATACAAAATGACCTTACTATTGTCAGCTGATATAAATTTTTCAGTATGGTTCAGTTCTAACTTATCCTGATCTAAAGGTGTCTTCTGTTTACTAGACATGTGAGTGGATGCAACAGATGACTTATCATGAGACTCAATGACTTTCTCAAGCTCAATGATTTTACCCTTATAAACTTCACATTCAGCTTTCAGAGATTCATTCTCTTGCTCAAGCAGTTTGTATTCAGCTGATTCTCTTGGCTTTTAAGCTTTAAGTTTCACTGAACTGTTTTGCTCTTTCAGCAATATCATCTCTTCCTTAAGCTTTTTAAATGCATCAGCAATACTTGTATTGTTGAGCATCATTTGTTCAAATGAATTAAATAATCCATTATCAAGAGGAGTTACCTCATCATCCTCTGAGTCATCAGATTCCTTAGCCATCAGGCAGAGAAGAGCAGGACTCTCTTCATCAGAAGACTCTTCATCAGAAGTGTCTGAATCTGAATCAGATGAGTGGACAGCAGCTAGCTTTTCTGCTTCTGCTACCAGCACCTTGCATTTCTGATGCTTTCTTTCCTTTCTGATTCTCTTTTTCTCTTCTGTATACTTCTCAGTTTTAGGATATGGGCAGTCTCTGATGAAATGACCCAGTTTCTTGCAATTATAGCACATCATTTTGGATTTATAAGAATCCTTATCTTGAGAAGAAGAAGTAGGGTTAGAAGTAGAAGCATTGTTATATTTGTTCTTCATTTTTCGTCTGTAGAACTTTTTGAAGTTGTTCATCAGCAATGCAACGTCTCCAGCAGTGTACTCCTTTTTGTTGAGTGGTGTGGCTTCATCAGATGAGTCCACGTCTTTGCTTTTGTAGGCTGGCCTTCTAGGATTTTCAGCAGCAACAAGTGCAGCTGTGGGACTTGAAGTAGAGGTTTCTTCAACACCCATTCTTGGCAGTTTATACTCGTACGCCTTGAGTACTGAGAACAGCTCGGTAAGTGAAATCTTTCCCAGATCTCTTGACTCTTCCATGGCTGTCACCTTCATGTTGAACTTCGGAGGTAGAGCCTTCAGAACTCTGCAGTTATCTGCTTATCAGTGAAGGTTTTTCCAAGCTTTAAAACTTCGTTCAGCGTCCTTGTAAACCTTGTATCCATCTGATCAATGGTTTCCGCAGACTTCATCTAGAAGTTGTCCAGCTTTTCCAGAGCAACACTCAGCTGATGCTCTTTGATGGCGTCGTTTCCTTCGCTCATATCACGAACCTTATCCCACATTTCTTTGGCAGTCTTGCAATGCTTGACTTTATCAAATCTGTCGTTGTCAAGGGCCTTGGTCATGATGAAACGGCCAATTTTATCCAGATTGAACAGCTTTATTTCTTCGGCTGTCGTTTCTGTTAGATCTTTTTCCACCACTATTTCAGCTTCATCAACCGTGATAGTCTTGGTGAATTTGAATGGACCTTTGATGATACATGTGTACATGTTATCATTGTAAGCAGCCAAGAAAATCTCAATTCTGATTTTCCAGTCTTCAAAGCTCATACCAGCTATGTGGGGAACATGGCTGATACAATCCATTTTTCAAAAATTTTAATTTTTCAAAATATGCTCTTTTGAAAAGTTTGAAAACCTTTGAAAAACACTCGGATCAAGCTCGTTGATCAGGCAGCTGATTCTAATGAACCACCTGCTCTGATACCACTTGTTGGTCCCAAGTGGTCAGATGAGGTCTAGAGGGGGGGTGAATAGACCTCTAAACTTTTTGACGATTTTTAACTTTAAAACTTTTGTTCTAACTTAAACAGACTAAGCTGTTATCGAACAGTAATTTCTCAAGGCTGATCGCGAATCAATATTTGAACAGCTTTGTTGACCACTAATCTGATAATCACTTAGCTGATTTTTGCTAAAATCAGTTTTAATACTAGAGTATTTGCAGCGGATTTTCAAAGTGTTTTTCACAAGTAACCTTAGTAGTTTGAAAATTTTATCCCCAGTTTTGTAAACTCCTTTAAAACTCTTTTCAAACAGTTTTGAACCAAGAACGGAAACGGAAGCCTTTCGACTCACTTCCCATTCTCTCTTAAATAAATAAAGCTCGCCCTCGAGCCCTGGGCCGGTCGGTCGGGTCTTTCCCTGTTGTTCTGTTCCCGCCACGAGAAAGACGCACGGAAGAGTTTCACGATTAGTATTGGAAATGAACGGAGAAGTGGTGGAACGTGCGGAACCACATATTGGATCACTCCAGTGCGGCACGAAGCCGCTGATACCGAGTCGGTGTGTTTTATGAAATCTGAAAATATGCAAGTTGAAAACAATGTAAAAACACAAGTAATTTTTATAGTGGTTATATGGATTTGAATATCCTTTAGTCCACTCTTCCAAGTCACGAAGATCTTGGGTTATACTAAGAACACAAAGTAATTAGTACACTCCACTTACGCCAAAACAACAAATGAATCTGGCCGTAAGCTCGCAATAGGAAATCACTAAGAAAACCTATCCTCTAAAGCTAGATCACTCACAAAGATGGATCTACACTTCTCACAACACTCAAACAGTTTTTCACTCAGAAAATATGTTTATCTTTGATCTTCAACGTCGGCTTCAGTCAACAAATGACAGAGCTGATGAGTGAGCTGTTCTTGAGACTTAAGAGATTTTGCTTCGAAATTCTTCTCAGAGATTGTGTTGTTCTTCTTCTCTTCGTCTCTACAGCTATTTATACTCGTAGGTTTGAAAAATGTCCGTTGAAGTGAGACAGATTTCAAAATCCTCGGGTACTGGTCCTTAATTTCCACGAACGGCTCTCTGCAGTCTATCCGTACTGTCAACATTACTTTTCTGCAGACAACATTAAATGCACCAAGCTGATGCGAAGCATTTCTTCAATCATATGTCTTTAATAGCCTTGTACTTCAGCTTTTATTACTTCCAGGGGCATTTATTACCGTTGGGATGACTTCTTGATCTTTTCCACTTGGCTGACGAAAGTACAAGTCTGATGGCGAACTAAGCTGATCTCAAACTTGAACAAATCTGTTTTGAGTCGGCTGATCTTCACCAGTTTGATTTCTTTCCTTCAGCAGATCAGTAGTCTTGGACCTTGAATTTTGACTCTTCTGATATCTTCTTTACTTAGTCAAAAATTCTTCAAAGGAATATCAGCTAAGTTAATTTATACTTAACAGATTTGAAGTTTTGGAATTCATCAAAACCTCCCTTTACTTATTGTCTTCAGTGCTCTTCATCTTCATCCTTATCTAACACACCACCACCACCTCCAAAAACACCTTCAAATTTACCTTCTTCCAGTTCAAATAGATTTAAACCTCTTCAAAATCTTCCAGAATTACCATTTAAATTCATGTTAGTCAATAATATAAAACCCTCAATTATCCATTTAGAAAATGATCCCGAAGACAAGGCAGAAATCAAATACGTCAATAAAGCATGGATTGATGAAATAGGCCTCACGCCTTATAATGAAATCCCAACTGATTTGGTTCAAAAAGATTTTATAAGAAACAAATTTCTTTTATTCAATGATGATTCTCAATATTGGGAGTCTGATTGTTTTCAAAAAACTCAAAAGTTTTATGAACTCATACTGGTGGATACAAACTCTGTTGAAATTTCTCACACCAGAAATGAGCAAAATCAAATTACTTTTTCAAAATGCATTATTAAACAAGTTTTTAATCAAACAACTTTTGGTGGACAAACCTGTCATAGAAATTTTTCTATCAGATTTAGTCCAAAAGAATTTAATTATATTGATTACAAAAATGCCTGGTATAGAGCGTTCTTTCTCAGGCCATTTTCTCATTCATGGTTTTTTATTTTCCACTCTGATTGTTCCAAAGATTTTCCTATATGGTTCTATGAATGGTGGAAAAGAATGGGTTCTGAAATTTCAATTCTACCACCTATTGTTCAAAAAGGATTAACTTATTTTGCTGAAAATACAAATGTCCCAAATTACAGAAAATCCATTTACTTTCATGCTGAATTCAGGGTCCCTTGGATTTTAGCATGGGATTTTCAGTTCAAAAAATGTTTAACAGAACCTACAACCTTTTCATTAGTTAGATCCATTCGTATCAAATGGTGGACTAGATATCAGCAAGAGATTTGTTCTGAAGGAAACATCAAACATTTCTTAGAAACCGGTGAAAAAATTAGATATCAAGGTGAATCCAAAGCTGAGAATAAATCTAAAGAAAAAGCCAAAGCTCCACAGATGTCAGAAGAACAACAAAATTTTTTTGAAGTATTCAAAAATAATCCAAATCTCAAAGATGATTTTTTTGAATTTCTGTCTCAAAGAACCAAGTCCGAAGAGTCCGTGACTTCTGATCAATATGGTGGTCCCTGTGCTCAAGATCCGGGTGATGAATTTTTCCTATAATCAAAGATTTACTCTTCAAAAGAAGGATGCCAAATTTCAAAGAAGGACAATTATCGTCTGCCAAATTTCAAAAAGATTGCACAATTATTCAAAAAGAAGATGCCCAAGACAATTATTTTCAAAAAGCAAATAGTTTACAGATTCTCATGTAATGTAAATTCAAACTCAAATTCAAATGTAATTCAGTTAGGACTCTAGTATATAAACCCTTTCAAATGTAAGAGAAAGGCAGAGCCTTTTCTTCGCACCCTTCATCCTACTCACTACTCTCTTACATCTGCGCAAAGTTTCCATTGTAATTACTCTGAAGTTTTCTTCAAGTATCAAATTGTAAGAATTTAATTTTAATCAAAGTTTATTTTCAAATCCATGTTTAGTGTTCTTAAAACTCATTCTGCTTATCATAATAGTTATGAGTATTTTAATTCCGAATATTTAAGATGTAAAGATTTATGCGAAAGATATCCTATGAGTTATTATTATTTTGAATTCAGAGATTAATTTTCTGAATTAAGAGCCCGTTTTATAATCATAACTTGTGCATAATGATAAAGAAACTGTTCATTATACTATTCATATTTTTTCTTTCATGCTTTGAAGCTTTATTTCAAACTATAATTGAAACTCTGATTTTCATTGTTATTTTCATTAACCTCATACTTTCATTTTTCCATACGATCCTTTCAAACTTGGTATCAGGTGTCATTTTAAATCCCCAAAATCCCCATGTGTTTGATTTTATATACCAAACTCGACCCAAGTAGTATTCAAGGCAAGTCCAGATACCCAAGTAGCATTCAAGGCAAGTCCAGATATATTTCATCAACTCATGGTTAATAATCCTCAACAATTTGCCAATATCACCCCTGGTAAAATCCAGGGTTGTGATTTGCATCAAGGAAACCATGGAAAGAACGTTCGATTGTCGAATGGAAATACCACCTCGGTAAGCTCCCCGCACACATCTTCGTCTAACGTAACTATTGAATGATCACATTGTCTGAACATTTCGACTTTTTGGAATAATTTAAACTATATTAGGAATCTCGTATCATTTGGATCGTTTTAGGGTACGTATTATAATAAAATTAGTAGGATTTATGTATGTATTAAGTAAATGAGTTAATGTCAATTTACACGCTGTGATTTGAAAAGTAGCACTTCACCCCCTATGAAAAAATTTAAAGAAGCAATTTACTTCCTTCAGCCCCAGAGTGTAACTCACTTGTCAAAATTAAGAGTATTGGACATGAAAAGTGTTTTTATAACGGTGATGGATAAATTGCTACATTTATAGGAATCTCGTACCATTTTGATCGTTTTAGGTATAATAAACTAGCAAGATTTACGTTCGTATTATGTAAACTATGCATGTATATTTAGATGGGAAAGTTCAGACTGGAAAATGTGTGCTTCAAGACATAGACGAAGGGAAAAAACAAATTTCGTATAAAGTGATTGAAATGAAATTTGTTGGAGTTGTACAAGAACGTAAGCGTAACGCTTCATGTGGAAACCAAAGGCGGTGTGGACTTCATCACGTGGACTATAGCCTACGAGCTGTTGAAAGCTGATAATCCTCACCCGCTTTCGTTCTTAAACTTCTTCATCGAATTCACTAAAGAAGTCGAGGCTCATCTTATCGGATGAATGAAATTCAGCTGCAAGAATTATATATGTTGGGACTTAATTCGGTTCGTGAAGTTAGATTATGTTGTTCTCTATGTTTACAGATGAATAAAATCAGCATCCTAGGCTTGATGGTGCTATGTGCAAAATAAGGAATGTGTGTGAGTGTGAAGTTTAATTAGTTTTGATTTTATTTCGTGTGTGTGATATGTAATCCAAAAAAATAATAATAATAACAATAATAATAATATGAAGTCTATGAACTTACTTATTTCTTGTTATTAATCTCCATATATGTTAATTAGAAATTATGATTATCTTTTTTCAATTAACTCGAAAATTGTTTCAAGGAAATAGTAAGATGTCAAATCGGTTTTATTTATACAAAAAAATTTTAAAAATAGAAAAGAAAAAGATGTCAAACTGGTTGGGTTAAACCATGTTAGGCCAGGTTGGGCTAGCTTACCCCAGCCCACTAAATAGTCTAAGCCTTAGCTTGTTCCTCCTACGTTTAGGTCTGGGCTAAAACATACTAGCTACTCCAAAAGTAAGTTGTGCTGTAATTGGGCCGGGCCTAATCAAGCTATGTAATCAGGAAATAAGATTTCATGTGAGATTTTAGGTTAAATTTCAAAATGAATCAAATCATACCAAAAGTATTCTTGAAAATAGTAATTATTTGTCTTAAAATGAAAGTAGTGTTAAATTAACTTATCGTGTTTCTCTGTACAATTTCATTTTAAATTAACACTATAAAAAAAAAACTAGTTTGATAGTCCATTTTGCAATATTGCTTGATACTTTTTTTCTTGAAAAAAAAAAAAAATCCTACTTATTCTTCATTGAAAAGCTCATTCTTTTGTCATATAGGTATCCGGAAGTAAATGTATTGGCCAACTAATTATTATTTTGGCAAGTTATTTATATTTTCTTACACAAAATTGTTAGAAAAGGGGATTCATATTTGCAAAAAGAACTCCCTTCTCTTTTATCTATTTTGTTGGGCATATCTTTAATACAGTTTTTAGGAATCAAATCTGATAAAATCAGGTAAACAATAGTATCTGAATTTATTTAGGAGCACAATTGTTTATTAATTTAACCTGATTATGATTGAACTTGAAACAATAATTGTTCTGTTATTTTCCTAACTATGTAATCATTATTAAAAAGGTATTAGTAGAATGATTTAAAATGGAAAAAAAATGTGTCATGATGCAAAATAATTTTAAAACTTTAAATGGTTGATGAACAAACTAATAATTTGGATTATACACATACTCAAATGCTTTGGTTTTTTTTTTTTTTTTTGGTAATTGTATAATTGTATGATATTATTTATTTGAGCTCATTAAATTTAATTTTTTACTATAGTATGTAAATCACAATTAAGTTGGGCAACAATTTTAATAGGACTGTCAATCGGGCCTTGTGAGCCGAGCTTTAAGTAGCTCGAACTCAAATATTGTCCGGCTTCATAGTTGAGCTCAATCTCGGCTCATAAATTTTCTGATTTCTCTGGTTCAAACTCGGCCCATGTAATTTTTCGGGTTTCGAGTCTATATCGGGCTTATATCGGGTTTGTTAATATAGGCATAAATAGCTTGAGAAAATATCTATATTACCGAATCACATATGAATAGACTACTATTACTTAAGACACGAGTATATATTATTAAAGAATATTTTAATTGAAAGATCGAGTTATTTGCCCACATTTTTTAAGATACGTTTGATCTATATGAACATGCAATAGAGTTTTAAAGTCTCCAATTTATTGTCCTGTATTTTTTTATCTTCGATTTAAATTTTTTAGTTGGATTTTGATCTTTAGTACGGAATTGATATACTAACATATAAGTGAGTTTACATTATAACTTTTTGTAAGTTAACTTGATAAAAATAATAATTAGTAACTATAACTAGAATAAAAATAATTAATCGTAATATTTAAACAATTATATGTTCGGGCTTTATTTGGGTTGAGCCGTGTTAGGCTCAAGCTCAACTCATAAATTGATCAAGTTTAATATAATGACTAAAACTTGATCCAACTCATAGATATTCGGGTTCGAGCAAATTTTAATCGGGTTGAGCCATCGGGCTTCGGTAGGCCCGGCTCAATTGACAGATACAAATTTTAAATTGAGCATCCAAATGTTCAACTCCAAATGAAAGTGGATTAGATTTACCTTTTGGTTTCTTTATAACCTAAATTTAGTATTTTACCTCTCCTAGTAGTATGCCCAAGCATCAATCGATTTGGATATAATAAGTAGGTTTTAATTCGAATCCGATCTGTATTCGGTTGAATTTATTAGGATTTTTATCCGATTAAGAATTTGATGGGTCTGATTCGATTAAGAAGATTCGAAGTTCGAAATACGAATCTAGCTTGATCCGATCAGTTACATATTCGCTTCCGATAGATATATTATTATATATTGTTTATACATATACATCATGTATTTAAACTAAAATAAAAATAAAATTATCTATGTTACTCTAAAATATTTAAGTACATTAAAAATAATCTTAAAACAAATGCATGAGATATGTTGTTAAATTGGCTTAGTAACTAATTGGGTCATATCTATAACATATTAATTTATGCTATTTGATAAAATTAAAAAAAAAAAAAAAAAAAAAAAAAAACAAATCATTCATCTATTTAGTAGCCGCCATCTTCCCTCTACTTTCTTGCTCCAATTTTTGTGTTCTCCTCCATTTTTTCGATATTGATTTTTCTTCTTCTTTGTCCCTTTTTCTATCTTTTTCTATTTATATTTTGGTTTTATTCATTTGTTCTAATTTTTTAACGTTTATATTTGACCACTTCTATAATTTTCAGACAATAGTTTCGATGAAACAAGTAAAATGTTACATTTTAATCCATGATGGTTGAATATGTAAGTGATTTGAAAGAAAATGGAAGCAATAAACTTATTGTTAAATGTGCTAACGAATTTGGATACTTTATCCGGATCCTAATATCTACCGGATTCGGATTCGATTGCTAATATTCGATATTCAAGCGTATCCGGATAGAAGAAATGAAAATCGGACTCAGAACTGGATCGGCTCTGATCAGGTCCGAGTCCAACCCACTGACAGCCCTACTTATTTTGTTTATTAAAGTGTGTTCACAACAAATTACTATATTTATCTGTTGGGCACGATGCCATTATATTTGGTCATAATTTTTTTATACTCAGTTATAATTATTCTTTAGGCATAGCACATTTGGATCATTTATTTCTTTTACTGGATACACTTAGTTTCCCAATCACAATTTGTAGCACTCAATATTTTGTCTCAAAGTAAATTTACTTCGAAACACAACACATTTAATCTAAATATATGCCATTTTTTATATGCATTTTGTTCTAAATAACAACGGAGATCTCATTTATTAATCATTTATGTGATAAATCAAAGGAATTGAACAAGGTCAGGAAGCCATTAATTGAATAACCAGATGTACAGAGGTTTAGTGTTTAAGAGAATACAAAGAGGAAAAAGTTAAAGGCGTTAATGAAAGAAAGACAATATAAAGACTAAATAGCTAGGTTAAATAAAGTAAGAACTAAAAGACTAAACTAGCCTTAATAATAATAACTCTAACATTATGATGTTACAATGTCTTTGATAAAAAGAAAAAAGAAAAAGGTAAATTACTCGATTAATAAGATTGACTTCGCTTGAAAGCTTTGCGAGCTCGGGAGCTACTCGATGCACTTCTTGTGTGTCGAATTTCAAAGGATTCAAACCTCCGAGCTAGCAAATTATTTCCTCAATGATTGGTCCATAAGGTGCTCGGCATGATCTAGCTCTCAACCGTAACCACTACCAAGCTTTTATCCCTCGACTAAAATATTATTCCATCTTCAATCACGAGCATATTTCACTACCAAGCTTCCCGCAAATGCTTAAGCCGACAACATCCAACCCAAACATTCTGAGAACTTGATGCGTACAATCAATACTAGCCCACAAGTACCTTTAGTTGCAATTATGGTTGCATCCACATTGAGTTTGATCCCATTTGGGTTTTGTGGCCTCCAAGATAGACTTTGTTGTTGTTGAACCAACGGAGTAAGAACCATTGTTGTGGCTTGTCTAAGATCCTCACAGTACTTCTTAGAAGAAGAAAAAAAAAAGTTCCTTCCACGTTCGGTTCATTCCCCTCGAAGTTTAGTTTGCTCTGAGCGTACTAGATTGACCAACATAACAAGTTAACAACATACATTGCTCTAAGATTTCCATGTATGCCCTTCTTTTTATGTCCAAAACTAGCAACTCACCTCCGAAAGCGTAACTCTATACATTGTCTAAGGAACATCTCTAACCGCCAAAATTTGTCAAGCAAAAGGACACGATTATAGGCAATGTTGGACGTCTTCCTCCCATCCTCGCAAAGCACACACCTAATTGTTTTGTGTTTGTGATATTTCGCTTATGCAAATTAAACTTGAGTAGATGCTTTAATGCACACCACAAGATCTTCACTTTATTCAAGGTTTTTAAAGCCCATGGCCACTTCCTGCTAACTTTTTCTATTAAACTAAAATTACTTGATATACATAATTAAAAGATAAATGATTAAAAAAAATTAATAAATTTATTCAAATAAACACAATCCCAAAAAGAAAATGAAAAGTTTTATCCTTTCCCGAAATTGGCATTACTAGATATGCAATATTCATCGACTCTTTTGGCAATATTTCCGTATTCATGTACCTTTGCAGTCTCCACGGGATAATGTAAGAATTAGTAGTTTATTTATTTACTAATATTCCTAATAACAATATTATTGTATGCCCTTGGTGCACAAATTCAGTCATTTTCACCAACTCTGTGTAGTCAAATTACCAGAACACCCTCTAGTATCTCTCCTCCACGTGGCAACTCTATCCAATTTTTATTTTCCGAAATAATTTTGCCAGCCGTCAATTACTCAAAATACGGAAAATTCTTGTCCAAGCCTGGCTTGGCCAAACCCATCCAACCACCAAGCAAGTGTATTGCACTTGCTTTGTGATTGGTCACTCTCCTGGGAGTTACATCCAATCCCAAAGCAAGTGTATTACACTTGCCATATAGTTGCTTTGGGTTCGGCCAAACCCGGTCTGGGTAAGAATTTCCCCTCAAAATACAGAGCAAGATTTTGTATGTAATTTGCATAGTGAAAGTAGGTACAACTCGTCCAAAGCCCTATTCTCGCTGGATTTTGTCATTTTTCACCTACAAACAAACCTTTCTCCTTTTTGTGATGTGCGTGTGATTTGATAGATGATAATTGAGATTGGATCTGATGGAAAGGATCATCGGAGGTAAATTTAAGCTCGGCCGTAAAATCGGTAGTGGATCCTTTGGCGAAATATATCTCGGTGAGTTTTTCTTTACTCGTATATAGATGCTTCTTAGCGTTTCAATTAATCAGTCATTTGAATTTGTTTGGGTGAAATTAATTGCGGTGGATATTTTGTTTCTATGCAGCTACACATATCGATAGTTTCGAGATCGTCGCCGTGAAGATCGTAAGTTTGGATGGGAATCGAGAGTTGTTCTGTTTGTTCTAATTTATTCTGTTTTTACATGCTTATTGATTTGATGTGTGAAAAAATATAATAGCATATGTTTCCATGATTAATTGAATTGGAATTTGAGTTCAGCTAATTGCCCTAATTAAAAATTTTTTAACATTTTGAAATAACCTAAATTGAATGGGAACATACATATTTAATTAGTTCGAGCAGCGTCAGTTGAGTAGTTTTATGATTATTAGCCATTGGCATGTGTTTTATTTGGCCAGTTATATGACTCGGGTGAAAAGGTTGAGTCTATCTGTTGAGTGAGTGGGAATTATGTTATGGTTTGCATCAATGTAGCTTACTGCTAATGAAGTGGTTTTTGTGTATTTGTCTTTTTGTTGCAGGAAAATAATAAAACAAAGCATCCACAACTTCTTTACGAGGCCAAATTATACAACATTCTTCAAGGAGGAAGTATGTAGTAATGAATACAAAGCTGATTTGTATGTTTGTAGCATGAAATTTACATATGCATAGGATATGTTATATATGTATGAGATTCTTTCTTTTGCCGCTCAAATGACATTTACCTTCATTGGTAACAACAAGATGCATTAAAATCATTTATCAATTATGATTTATTATACTTTATACCACATGCCAATTTTTGAGTGTCAAGTTGACCAAATCTAAACGAAAAAATGGAAATAAGCCATATTTATCTCGTACACTCGACAAGTGTCAATTGGTTTGCATGAAAAACACATGCAAAAATTCATTAGTTTTTCTTGATTCTGGACATTTCTCTGTGTCGTGTCAAGTTCATGGTTCTTAGCTTGAACATGTGTTATGGGCATACCTCTATCTGTTCTAAGTATGTACCTCTATTTGTTCTTAGGTGGTATACCTGGTACAAAGTGGTCTGGTGTTGATGGAGAAGACAATGTTCTTGTACTCGATTTGCTGGGACCAAGCCTTGAGGATCTTTTCGTGTACTGTGGTAGGAAGTTCTCATTGAAGAGCGTCTTAATGTTGGCTGATCAAATGGTGAGATAGTATTCGGGAAATTGAACCATGTTTTCTCATATTTGCCTTGTTGCATAATGTTGGCACAGTTGGATATTAATTATTTAACCTTTCAATTTACGTAGATAACTAGAATTGAGTTTGTGCATTCTAAAGGATTTCTGCATCGGGATATTAAACCCGATAACTTTCTCATGGGTCTTGGTCGAAAAGCAAATCAGGTAGTGGCATTGTTCTTTCATTCTAGTGTATAGTATTCCTCTTTTGTCCATAAAATATTTACTCTCTTATTACCTTTTAGGTTTATATAATTGATTTTGGTCTCGCTAAAAGATATCGAGATTCAACTACAAACAGGCATATTCCTTACAGGTGCTTTTCAGCTCATGTTTGAAACTGCAAATTTATAAGTTTCCTTTATGTGATGTTAAAGTTTCATTACTATCCCTTGTTTGATCATCAAATGCTTTCATCAGGATTTGTTAATCATCAGTATCTTACTTTACCCTTGACTTATACAGGGAGAACAAAAACTTGACTGGAACTGCACGTTATGCAAGTTGTAATACCCATCTTGGGATTGGTAAGCCAGGCACTATCCTGTTATTATAATCCAAGAGAAGAGGGCAACCATTATTAAGTTTTGGTTTCCATAATATGTTAAACTGCTATTTTATTTATTTTGTAGAACAAAGTCGCAGGGATGATTTGGAATCTCTTGGATACGTACTTCTTTATTTCTTGAGAGGAAGGTATGCCAGTACTTTTCAGTTCTTTAACTGTATCATTTAAAAGATCTGTGAGTCGTTTTTATTGTTAATCATTCTTGACTAACCATGGGTTTCTTTGTGTATAGCCTTCCATGGCAGGGCTTGAAAGCTGCCACCAAGAAGCAGAAATATGACAAAATTTGTGAGAAAAAATTATCGACTCCTATCGAGGTATACTTCTATTAATTGTGTCTATTCTCGTGTCACTTCCTTTTACTATATGCTATATTCCATATTTTTCTGAAGGTGTTGTGCAAGTCCCACCCTGTGGAGTTCGCTTCATATTTCCACTATTGCCATTCATTGACATTTGATCAACGGCCTGATTATGGATTTTTGAAGCGTCTGTTTCGGGAACTTTTTACTCGTGAAGGTAAGGTCAACATATCCTATCACAGGTGCATGCAAACATAATTTGCTTCGTACTATTTCCTTTTTGGAAAAATGTAATGGCTTCAGAGATTGTAAATATGTTGGTAAAACTGAGGTCGAGGATAGTGAAATATCATGTGGGATGCATTATCCCTGTTTTGTGTTGTGTACTGCCTTGAATTATTATATAGCACGTTGCTGCTTCTGCAGGATATGAGTTTGATTACATATTTGACTGGACCATTCTGAAGTATCAGCAGGCGCAAATAAGTAAAACACAACAACGGGTATCTAGTTTCCCCTTAGTTCATAATTTCATTTCTGTGTAATTGTACGGAGCATTAATATTTAGTTTAATGTATGTTTGTTTCATGAGATATTCTCTGCTTTGAATAAGTTTGTATGTTATCGTCATATTCTCTTGTTTAACATTTGAACCTTTAACAGCCAATTGCTGGAGAGAGCAGTCGAGCAGCTGTAGTAGACACAGGAAAGCATCAAGGTTAGAAATTTGTTATGCTTGTTTATGATTAGTAGGAAATTACTGCTGACCCATGCAAAAGAGGTATAACTTCTATTGTTTTATATGCTAATTCATTAATTTGGATCTATTTGATGTCTCCAGGCCATACTGCTCCATTTTCAGCTGAGTTGGGTGAACGTGTGAGATCAAACAATGCTGCTACCAATCCTGCCATTAACATGCAATTTAGATCACCAACAAATCGCAATATCATCTCACCTGGGAATGCTCTTGATAGAAATGTATGTAGTCTTGTTTTATTGAATGAAAAAGAGAAATTTATTCTCCATGTCTTGCTTCAGGAATAAAATATTCGTCTCAGGCTTGACAGTTGACACATTTGATGATGCTATCTGATTTCTGTTTATGTATGGCTTGGAGCAATTTCTGTTTATGTATGTTTTTGGAGCAATCATCTCCAAAGTTTCATCTTTCAGTACATTTGGACATGATATACATACTTTTGTAGGTTATAAGCAATGCACACATTCCATCCACTTCGTTCTCTTCTAATGTTGTGGCAAAAGGAAATGCCACTAAACCTATACCATCTACTGAAGCAAATGCTAGTCATGGAATTGGCGATAGTACTGGTCCTTCAAGTAGTTGGATTTCTTCCCTGCGCCGCATTTCTTCTTCAAAGTGATTGACTTGGTAATAAACCACTCTTCTTCTCCCTTCCTATTTCTTTCCCTGCACAACCACATCTTTTTTTACATAGGTTGCGAGGTTAATGAAGCACTTCTGTTCTAAGATATTTTTCGACCTTTTCAGGTACACATCCTGTGCTTCAGCATGTGCAAAGAATCTGGCTAGTTATCTGTGTGCCATGGTTGCCAGCTCGTCTGATATGGATATGATGTTGTAATGGGTACATAAATGATGATTGCATAAAGGCTTTGTCTCCATTATTTGACAGAATCTGGTGTTCAACTACAGAGAAGCTGGCGTGCTGTTATAGCTGAATTGCACTGTTTTTTATGGTTAGATGTCCTTCTTGAGGTGATTAGTAACACCTTGGTTGATCCTTGCATACAGATCAGAGATTGAATTTTTTAATATATTGACGCAGCTATTAGGTTGCAGCTATTTGGGATTTTTGGTGTATTGTAAGAGGAATGATATGTTTAGCAGTTTTCTCTGTGAACAAATCATTCTGTCCTGTTGTGCATATCGTGGCTGTTAAACAATTTCTTCTTCTTCTTCTTCTTCTTCTTCTTCTTCGTTCTTTTTGTTTGTTGTGATTTATGACATATTATGCTTGCTATGTAACCTCCAAACTTTTCTACATTGCTTAAAATGTATGACTAACTTGATTGGGTTCTCCAATAATAAAGCTATATATAACCTTAAGGTTAAAGGTCCAATCTATATTCTTATGTTGATCAACTTTTTTTTGGTGGGAGGCAAAAAAAAAATCATTATTTGGTCCCTTAAATTATGATTTTGTCAAGAGTCCTCTCATCTTTCCGAGTCTGATTACATGTGATTGTTTCCTGTAAACTTATGTTCAAGGCTGAAAACACTCTCATGTTTCCCCCCCCCCCCCAGTTATATTGAACAGATGCTGTGTATTTTACAGCATTGTCATGTATGCATCACCCATGGAGACATGGTTTTTCATTTCACTCTGCCTCTCTACTTTATGTAATCTCACCGCATGTACGTAAAATTAGTAACAATTGTAACTCCTTCCCGATGGAGTGAGGCAAAGAGCTCAAGCTGTTGGATTTTACATTTGTTACCTAGTTATCATCCGGCTTTCTAAAAATTTTGCTTCATGTCTTTACTTTATATTACTAATATTTTGTGTCATTCCAGAATTGCTAATCCAGACAGCCTTATCTACGATTGTATTCAGGTTATTTATTAGTTTTTTGTCTCCAAAGCTTTAATTTGTCTTGGTGTCAATCATGGAGCAGAATTTCTTGAAAAGATGTGAGCTTTTTGATTAATTGCTTATTTTGTCAATTATAAGCTCATGCATTTTTGCAGGATTTTCTCTATTCTGCTATATATGCTGCTGCCATGGCGGAAGTAGCAGTGAAATGTTGTTTAAAGATGGTAATGCCACTGGCTGATGCAACTTGTGCGAGATAAGTCTCTGTTTAATATGATTAATTAGTTAATGATAAAGGAATTAATGACTCCTTCACACGCATTATTGGTTGAATCGAATCAATGAAAATTATATTGGTATACAAATCACAAGTAAAAGCATTTACATATGAGTTGCATGAGTTGTATATGCGTGTATTGTGGCCGGTGTCCTAAATTTCTTCTGCAACTAATACACGTGAAACCAGTCTATCCTGTTCTGAAGCCTTCATCTCTTGAAAAGGACTGTTTTTCAAACCATAAAAGTCTCTTTCTCATTATCTTTTCTATGACAAATCGACAATAATGCTACCCTTTGGATGCGTTTATGATACATGCATGCTCAGTATATATAATTTGGAAACATAGCATATTGGCCAGATTCTTTTTGTATCATTTTCATATATATCTTTGGTGTTTTTCCCGTTCCAGAAAAATTCTTGATCAGTAGTTATTGTTTTTCGATATGAAAAGTGTTGTTATAGTTTGCAATTCAGTAGGTGATTAATTAGACTAGTATAGCATGTGTGTTAAATGAAGATCTCTTTCCAAGCATGTGTTTTCAGGGCAGTGGCAACAGAAATAGTCGTGCCCGATTGATGTTGAGTACATATTCTTGTGTACGTTCCATTCATTGTATTAGGCAGGTTACGAATTCAACCGGAAATCATAAAAATGCTGATATTTGGATTGAAGGTGACCTATCTAGCCCGAGAATCAAGACCTGTAAAAAAAACAAAAAAAAAAAAAATTTGAACTAAGATTCGGAAATTGAACTTCCCAAAAATGAAGCCCAAGAAAAGAATATATTCTACCTAGTTGAGTAGAGGTTTGTTTTCTTAAAGACTGGGTATAGTGCATGATGAATTGCGGGGGGGTGGTGGGTGAGCAGTTCAAATAAAAATAAAATAAATCACGAGGTATGTAGTACACAAGGAATTACGGGGTGGTGAGCAGTTTGAAATTTGAATCAGAGGGGGTATTGCGAATAAAAATAATGACAATTAAAAATAGCATATCTAACCGGACATTCCTGTTCTTATTGGACTTTTTAATAAAAAAAATGTAAAAAACATTGTTTCTAGATTAAATGGTTCAATTGCTTGGACAAATTTGACCATAAAACTGAAAGTATTTTGATTTATAACCGAAATGAGATTTGGCAATGGGAAAAGACTAGTTACTGAATCAAATCGTTTTCGTTCACTCTTAATACAAATAGAAGCTCAAATTATTATTTTTTATTTCACCTGAAATTTTTGGTCTGCTAAATAGAGCAATGTTAAAATCAACAAAAACAAGGGAAACGAGAAAAATGAAATACTAGAATTAGTAGAATTTCGATCATGCATGGAAATTCAAATAGAAATAACTTTCAACACCGCCTTGATTGAACATATCAACTGTGCAAGAAACAGATAAAATCCGGGTAAAGAATTGGAATTTAATATTAAATACTTGGTTAAATTTGATTCGATAATACAGTTATATCTGAATTTCATTGAGTAAAATATTAAGAAACTTTTTATTTTTGCATGACATAATGTGACACTGAATTTTCTTTCTTGTTCATTTTAGTACTTTTTTTTTTTTTATCAATTTGCTGATTTGCTCACTGAATTTGATAACAAAACATAACAAGAATTAAAATATTGCTAGATGTTTGATTTTGGTTCACGGTTCAATTCGACTAGTTAAATGAATTAGGTTAATAAGGCCATCTCCAACCCGTAGGGCTATTTACAGCCCTGGGGTGTCAATTTCCACTCGTGGAATCTGCACCCCCCTCCCGATCATCTCCAACCGGTAGGGCTAACGAATCCAATTAATTAAAAAAAAAGCATTCCCCACTCTCACCTATATTATCTATAATAATAATAATAATAATAATAATATAATTTTTTTAATTCTACTTTCATGTTGCAATTTTTATATCTAATAATGTTACATCTTTAATTTAAATTAAATTGTTATTAAACCTATAACAATTTTTATAATTAAATGTAACTTTTATTTTTAGTTAATTAAAATAAATAAGGTATTGTTAAAATTTGTAGTTAATTTTTAAAATATTTTTAACTATTTTTATTATTAATTTATTTATTAATATTAATTTAAAATTTTAATAAAAAAAATAAAAGAGATCCATCAGGTGGCGCCACTTGGCGCCACCTGATGGCCTGTCTGCTGGGACGCGCTAACAGCGCGTCCCAGCAGCAGGTGTGTGGGCTGGGCGATTAATCGCCCAGCCCATGCACCTGGGCGGTCCAAATGGACCGCCCTTTCTCCTCTCCAACCCGAAATGGGTGGGCTGGCCCAAATCGACCCACCCCTCAGCCCGGGTTGGAGATGCTCTAAGCATGCATTTGGGAGTGGTCACTGGTAATCCATGTGAGTAGCTATTTTGTACTGCTGACGTAACAACCAGTTGAAAAGGCGATTTTAATTATTGAAGAAATCATACAATGCATTTAAGATCGAGGTATTCAACAAAAAATTCATTGCAATATTTGGCCAAATCATGAGCAGGGTATGGTAGCATATTCGTTTGCTTTAAGCAAATAAATGGTCACTTCAGAGCAGCATTTGAACTGGTTATAGGAATACAACAAAATATTCCTTGCTATATTTGGCCAAGTTAGAGCAAAGGCCTGACATTCAAAAACCATTCTATTTGATACTCGACTCGAACTCATTTAATAAAAGCGCGTTTGAGCTCAGTTTGTCACACAAATCAAACAAACTTGAACATCATTTTCTGTTCGGTAACTTTTAAAACTCGGCTCAAGCTCGACTCGGTAAGTAAAAAATTGATAAAATACATGTAAAGTATCATACTACTCGATACTCGGTTCGACCTCGTTTGCTAAATGCTCTTTTAAGCTCAGCTCGTTTAACAATCAAACCAAGCTCAAACGCCAAATTTCAGGCTCGATAAAATTCAAACCAAGTTTGAACACTGTATCATTCGACAATACCGATTCGATTACACCTCTAGGGTAAATGTGGTAGCAGTAGCACCTTTGTTTACTTAAGCAAATAAAAGGTCAGAGCGGTAAAACCAACCAAATGATACCAAAATGACGTTGCCGCAGTCCTTTGCGTCCAGTAGGTCCAAGTTTAATAGAGATTTAACATATAAAGTTACACAAAATTACCTGGGTGGTATGTTTGGCTGTGATCAACTTTTATTTCTGCACATTGGAAAACCAGGTAGGCCATAATTATTTGCTACAAGTCGTAAGTATGTGCTTCTAGCCTTCTACTGTGCTGGTCCAAACTAATGTGATACTCTATAATTTAATTAATCTACAAAACATAATTCACAGAACATTGTTTTGACGGGGCCCTCTTACGCATCATCTGATGAGAGCCATTGCAAGAAGGGCTTTCAGTCTTTGTACTCGATGCTTCTTCTACACGGGCTGACATTTGTTTCTGCACAAATAGCTCACTCCAGCTCCTTGAGAAAATCAATATTATCAACAAATACCTGCAAGATTCGAAATATATAAGAATATGAAAATATGGCAGGCTCCTCGCATACAAAAGTTATTCAATTTAAATGAAATATGTTTTCGACACAAGATATAAGTAATAATTTAAACTTGCAGAAAATATATAGCCTAATTGAAGGTGAAGAACCGGTTCCTACAAAAGACATGAATAAACTGGTCACAAGAAAAGGCAGTACCGTCTTCCAACCATCAGGATCCAGACATGCAGTAATCTTTGTGCTAATACCAGGTAGTGGTCCAGGTTCTCTGGTAATCTTACCACCACAGAGCTTAACTGCTTCAGCAGTTTTATAGACATCATCTGTCCCAATAGCTATCTGCAAGAGAATTCAAGTCAGTCAGGATATTCGAACTTCGGAGATAATATGATTACATTAGGCTCACTGAGCGAGACAGAAAATAGAGAAAACGAGGAAAAGATCTAACCTGAGCGTAAGCATTGCCTTTGTCATATTCAGTAACACCATAATTGTATGTCAACTCCAATACAGCACTTTTATCTTCAGGACCGTAGCCCATCATTGCTATTGTATACTGCACAGACCCCAAAACATAAGGATAATAATATAACTAGAACTAATTTGCACATCAACTTCACATGTACAAGCACTTTAATAATTCAAAAGCCACAAAATGAATACAAGTAATTTGAGCAATACAAGAAAGAAAAAGAAGAGTTTGGACTGCATCTAATATTTTCATTTCACAAATAACTGTCAAATAATAAAGTACACCCCTCGTGATGAAACCTATGGTTTGGTTGCGTTCAGTTGTGGGGTACATGGATAAGGATTAGTTATTGTCTTGAACTTATCACAAGGATGCTACTTAATAAAACTAGAGCAAAAAAGAGGTCTATTTGTCATGCATCCAAAGACAGATGGAATTAAGCTAATACAAAGATTATACAACTGACAAGACTAAAGGGGAATGAAAGAACCAGAGTCTCCAAAAGAAGAGAAAACTGAACTCAAAAAGTTCTCAGACACGAAATATTAAGTATAAAATTTCCGGTGCACACACAGGCAGAAGCAAACATTGCACACACAAAGCTTTAGCTAGTGAGTGACAATTCCTTGCACCTCAATCATAACAAAAGATGTAGATGTTACCTTGTATTCCGGATTGTCTCGCTTGCGAAGAAGCTCCATGCCAAAAGCCTAAAATAACCGCTAACTCAAAATCATGCAAAAATAAAAACAATAGGAGAACTGGTAAAAATAGGTAATGTTATGATATACGCACGAAAGACCTCATGAATTCGCGAAAACCATCTCACCTTTTCATAGAATTCAATAGAGCGATCAAGATCTCCTACTCGAAGCATTACTTGACAAAACGGCTCAGGTGTAGGACCTCTCTCCAGTAGCTCAAACTTATAACCATCAGGATCTTCTATAAATGCGATGACGGTTTTGCCCCCTTTGACAGGTCCAGGTTCTCGTGTAACTTTACCACCTTTAGCTTTTATAAGATCTACAGTTTTTTCCACCTGTAACATCATCAACATGGGCCATTCAGTCAATTCTGAGTGAAGAGAAACAGTTTCTAGGCATGTCGACATGCATAAGTACACTTGTTTTGTTGTGAGTGTGCATACGAGGGAGAGATTCTCTTAATCCAACAATCTTTAGAATATGAACTATCAATTTGTTATCTTCCAAAACAACTATCATGCGACGCTGTTAAGTATCTTTCCTACTACCCTCGACAACGGGACACCATGAAAATAAGTGTATTTCAGGCTCCCCGTAATGATGTGAGGAAGCTTAAGTTATCAATTCCACCATTCATTTATATATTTTTTCCTTCACATAAGCCTGGTTATCTTAACACAAGTCGAACCATGCTAGGATTAACTAAATTTCCTTCATATTACATAGTGCTCATTGATTGATACTTACATCCTCCACTGCAATTCCGAAATGGCCAAAACCATCTCCAATATTGTATTTGTCAACACCATAATCTGACAGCATCAGCAGATTAAAACACGTTATTGATGATAATCAAGTTGGCCAATAGTAAATTGAATCGCAGTTCAATGCATATCGAATCATGCAGTTCAAAGGTCAATAAAAAAGTAACTCAAAACCATCGTCAATCGCTTACTATAAGTGAGTTCAATCACAAAATGAGAATCTTCTGGGCCATATCCAAGAAAAGCATTTGTATATCTTTCCTCCGGAATGTCACGCTTCCTGAGCAGCTTCATCCCTAGACACTCGGTGTAAAATCTGCAACCGTCATTTGGATAAGCTAAAGCTATCATACTAATATAAAGAACCAGAAATTAAAGCCAACATCAACAACCTATTAAGTTAAATAAAAGAAATTTATACTTTATTGTCCTGTCCATGTCTCCAACACGATAAACAACATGAAGCATTCTTCTATTGTCTTTTTTAACCCAATCCAAAACATTTTCCTGCGTAGCAGCAGTACTCGCTTGTGCCGCATTTCCTGCTGCACGAATAGACACGCAGACGCTCTCTCCTTTAAACAACTTAAAAGCCCTAACCCCAAACGATTGCAATTGCGGCGCCACTGATTAACAATGAAATCATCAAGTTACGCACCATTATTTCAAGCCACCAATCTCATATATAAACTTAACTGGATAACGAAATCACAAATTAAACACTGTTATATTAATTAAAAGACGTAATTCAAGCGGAAGCTGGATATTATCAAAAAAAAAAAAAAAAATCTAAAAATTTCAAAATTAAATTTACCAGTTGCGAGATGAAATGAAGTGAGTCTGCGATGAGAAAGAGGAACGCCGAAGCGAGTTCTCCCCGAAAACCTCAGAGACGATAGCGAGGGTTTTATCGTAGATGCCATCGGAATTATCCTCACCATTTTTTTTCTTCTTTTGCTGTAAGTGTGTGTACAGAGACACAGTGTCACACAGTCTGAAACAGAGAGAAGATATATTTATTTATTTATTTATTTATATCTATTTACAGAAAGTAGAGCTGTACATAATACAAATACGATGAAGGGTCGGCGAAAGTCACGAGGCTTCTTATTAAGATTAATTTTTATTTGAGGAATATTGATATAATGTGCATTTATTTTAGGTAAATTGCATATTCTTATAAAATAATTGAAGAAAACGAATACAATAGCATCTCATACAAGATATTCGTTTCTTCTAACAATTCATTTCTTAAGGACAAGGGTTTCCCAAGAAATTCTCTATGTTACTCTCAAAAACCTTCACATATTCTATAGTGTGTGTCAAATACACTTTTCATAAAAAAGAATGTGATTCAAACGCGGAAATTACAAGTATTTATTTACATTTTGCTTTTAATATGACAATTCTATTCTTGACACTTAGTTGTACGAGTTAAAGAAAAAATACACATTATGCTTTGTCTAACTTCCAGAAAGTCCATGTGTTATTTTAAATACTAAAATCCCATGTGCATGGGCGTAGCTACATGAATTTGAGTGGGGTGCAATGACCCCACTCAGCTTTTGCACTTTGTATGAAAAATGACCCCACTCAGCTTTTGCACTTTGTATGAAAATAATATATTTAATACTTGTAAATATTAAATATATTTTCTAATTACTTTAAATGGATCCCACTCAATAAAACTAAAATTTATTTGACAATGGGGCCATATTTTATTAAAATATATTTATCTTTCACTAATAAATTTTTATGAATTAATATGTTAATTAATAGTAAAAGAAAAATTCCAATTTTTAGGATTGTGAGATATGGGTGTTCAACGAAATCGCAAAACCACCAAAATTGATTAATCAATCGCAATTTGTGGGAAAATTTGATGGATTGGTCTTGGTAATCTTGAAAAAAGACCGTAAGTTATATCAGGGTTGTTTTATACTTTTTTTAGATGGTGTAACTGCATTCGACCGCTCTATATATAAATTATCATTTTTATATGTATTTAGTTAGTAGTTCTAATATCATGAAAATTAGAAATATAATCTAAATATATACTTAACAAAAAAATATTATTACAATTGAAAAAAAAAATATACTCTCTTACATTATAATGACCCCAGTGAAATTTTATTCTAGCTACGCCACTGCCCATGTGTTTGGTTTTAATTACCACAATTGTCCCAAGTATAATATAGTTGAATTTTCAAAAGGAATTAATTATAAAAATTAATGAAGAGAGACTAATATATAGGGGTAATCTTGTCATTCATCAAAATTCAAAAATCAAATTCTACTTGGGTTGAGTGTGATAATTAAAATCAAACACAAATGAATTTTTAAAGTTAAAATAAAATAGGGATGTTTTTTGTCTTTCGCTATTTAACTCTTACTTTGTTTTAGTTTTTTGACACTTCCTTTTTCATTTAAATGTTTAGCTTATGGGCAATGTTGACAAATAACAGTTATTTGCTTCTTGCTATATGAAAATTGCTCTGGCAATAACAGCACCCATTATTAAATCAAAACTATAGCTTAATCATATCATTTTGATTTTAGATCATTTTTTTAACTATTACATATTTATGTAGGAGTATTTTAACACTCTTAACAGCCTTTTCTATCCTATAACTAGTACATTAAGTAAATTCAATCATATTTTTTCATTTTTCATGTATTTTTTATCATGTATAAGTATCGAATAGTAAAAATAAAATTATGAAAATATACTATATTAAAAAAGATTGATATAATAGTTACAATGGACCTATTATGTGTCAGCTTTGAACAACATTCTACACTGATGACTTTTTATTGACATACACTATAAAGATAATATAACCACCAATTTCCAATTATGAATTCTTTGGAAAACTATAAATATTCAATATTTTAGGAATTTCATAAATTGATGATATATATATTCATAAAAATAAATTTGTGTGATAATAGAGTGTAGGGTTTAATTAAGTAATTACGGATCCGTACATATTATTCTATTTCATGTGACGGTATTAGTCTAGGTCTACTACACAATTACGGATTTTTGTAGTGTGATTATTCTATGTAATTATTGTTAAAAATATTGTTTGTACGTTTAGCAGAAGTCGAAGATACTTGCTCGTTTAATGTGTGAAATTACACGTAACAAGTTTCTCAACAGATTTTCATTTTCCCACGACTCAAGTATGATATCTCGGGCTCGACGTACGTTCAGATTTATTACTATGAATATAAACAGAATCTGCGACTTTACCTTTTTCACGCTAGGGAATTAGATTGCCCATAATCATACAGGCTATTCAATACCGTGATCGGAATATTATTCTCCAAACTGACTGTAACAAAGAGTAAGTTATTCTATTTGTTCGGAACTGACTGTAATAACGAGCAAGTTATTCTGTTTGTTCGAAGAACGTACAGTTTTTTTTTTTAAGATATCACATGTTCATTTTACAACTAATAATCTTTCTTTTGAGCTTCGAATCTATATAGTGTCAATTTTACTTAATTGTAATTTTTTTGAAGAACACTTATTAAATCCATATGAAGATAGACAATTCTTTTGGCAATTTTCTAAAAACCTGATGAAAATAAATTACGAATTTGTTCACGCACACGGCACACCTTCTGCACCCCCCACACACAAAATAACCCACCATCAAACAAAGGAGCACGTGCTCAATCAAAGCACTAAAAAATTAGTATTAATATTAAAGAGAAAATGAAAAAGGAAAAGCAGAAGAAACCCAACTCTCATCTTCATACTTCTCACAATTACTTTGACTCACACCAGACCTACCTTTTTTTTTTTTTTTTGCTTCCCTAAGCTCGATTTGCGAACAGGTATATATTATTTCGTTGCGTTTCGTCTTTTTTTCCTTATATTCAGAATACTTATTCATTTGACCTAATTGTGTTTTTACTATTATCAGGTGCTGTTTAATGAAGGAATTTATTAGATTTATTTGATTTTTGCTTTATAAATGGTATAAGTTATAATAAACGGTAAATTTTTGATAATAAACTCTAATCAAGTCAAAATTGTTCTATATATATGAATTCATAAATCTGTAAAAAGTATTATTGCGCAATAAGTTACATGTGTAATAGCCCTAACAGTTATTAAATTTTAGATTAACCTTTTTTATGTGTTTTTAGCTTTTGGTTAGCTGAGATATCTGTACTTTAACTGAATAGGGCAAATAGTGATGCAACTGGCTCTTTATTTGGATTTTTTTTCCTATTTTAAGGGATCTGGTATATAGTTTTCGTAGGAATCTTCTTTCCTTTAATTAAACTGAGTGAAGAAAAGCATTTACATGACGAAATGCTTCGGTACAAGCTTTCTACAACATGTTTCTATAAATCGGGATACGGCTCGTCTGATCTAATATGGGTGCAATTGCATGCATATTTCTGCAAGATGGTTTAACCCTATTCGGTTTTTTTTTTGTTAATTATTATTTGTTATTGTTTTGCAAGGTGTAAACACTGTTCTGGAGGAGGTGATTGGATGGTGTAATATGTGAGTACAAACTCTTGGTCTTATTGAAATGGAGAATGAAAAAGATCTTGACCTGAGTTTGGGTTTACCTTGTGGTGGAGGTAGTAGTTCCTCTCTGAAAGGTAAACATGGCAGCTCATCCGATAATAAATTGGATGAAGTTGATAGAGGTAGCAAATTGATCAATGAGTTCAAAACCTTTCTAGAAGGTGGAATCCAACATCCCTTGAAGCCCGATGAGAACTTCTACAATAGCTTTCCTAAAGCTGGTGTGGATGTAGAAACTTCTAAAAACTCCAACTCTGGAGGGGTATGGATGACAAACGATAGCAGGTCTACTGAAGTTGAAGAAGAAAACAGATCATCTTTAGGTGAAAAGCGTAAAAACGTGTTTACTGAGACGAACCAACCAAAGAAGCTTGAGAGAGAAACTAGTCATCCCGAGTTGTCCGAAAAGACGAGGGTATCACACATTTCCATAACCACAGATGAAGGATCAACTGCGGAAAATGAAGATGTAGCAGATTCGGAAGTAGATGGTTCAACTTCAAGGCAGGTTTCTCAGCAAGATGAGGTGTCTAAGCGGTTTGTAGCAAGTGGTAGCATATCCAGGACTCAAAAGGAGATTCATGCATTTGGTGATCGAAGTGGTGCAGAACTTTTAGGACCAAAGAGGTTTAACATTTCATCAGAAAAGGAAATGAACATGATGAATATGGCCTATGGTGTTCCATTCCCTGGTCAAGCAATGAACGTGGTTAACATGTCTTACTCACAACCTGGAAAGGATTCTAACACTAGCAGTACAGCTAGTCTGTCTAGCTATCCATTGCCTGGAATGATGCATCCAATGGCTGCCGCAAATAGTGAGCGACAAGGTATGCAGCCTGTTGTGCCTGCTAATTTCCCAATGTTTGGGTACCCTTCAGTCCAGATTCCAGGAATGGAAAAGGATAATTCTCGGGGCATTCTTTCCCATCATCAACAGATTCTCCCAACTTATTCTGGAAGGAACCCTATAAACTCAGACACGCACAACGAGAGCCGGAAGCTAACTCAAGGTAATTCCTTGTTTCTTTTTATTTTTTTCTTCAACTCTAGCTATTGTTTGTAAATTATCGAAAAATGCCTTGGTGCATGGTCATGACTTGCATGTGTCGTTTAGTAGTTGGTGCATGGTCATGACTTGCATGTGTTGTTTAGTAGTTGGTGCATGGTCATGACTTGCATGTGTCGTTTCGTAGTTGGTGCATGGTCATGATAGCACGTGCAGTTGAACAGGTAAATTATGGTAGTTGGTACGTGGTCATGACTTGCATGTGATGTTTGGTTATGATATCTTCTCTTTCTATGACACGGGAATTTGCACTATGAATGTCATTGATGACTAATTTTCCCTTCAATTAGGTGCCTTAATTGCATAGCCAAATCTATGTTCATAAATCTATGAAGATATTTTATAAATTGTTGCTGCTATTGCCATTTGCCAACATGTGTGGGAAATGACTTTTCTAAATTTAACCGTGCTTATGTAGCAACCACGCCAGTGATTTCTCACAAGTCGTCTGAATCTACACAATATGACGGGAGGAGGGCAGTAGAACATGGCAAAACTAGTGGAAAACAGCATGTTGGAGAAGAAGGCTCCTCTTCTTACACAGAAGGTGAAATGAAAGGGAACCACGTAATTCATCAGGTTAAAGATGCATCTGATCAGCCTAGAACAGAACCATTTCCTTCTGAATTTCCAGCAATTAGGCCAGGTATTGCTGCAGACTTGAAATTCGGAGGTTGCGGTTCCTACCCAAACTTGCCTTGGGTTTCTACTACCAGTTCAGGACCAAACGGGAAGACAATATCTGGTGTGACTTACAGGTTTAGCCCTACTCAAATAAAGATCGTTTGTGCTTGCCATGGGTCCCACCTGTCTCCCGACGAATTTATACGCCATGCTAGTGAAGAGAACACCACTCAAGATTCTGGCACTGGTTTAGCATCATTACCAAATAGCAATCCTGCAGCCTCGGCTCAAAGTTGATTTTGGTAATGAAGCTCATCATAGTTTATTTCATTTGGCTCAGTGTCTAATAAGTTTTGGCGTCTGATGATAGTGGGAGTGCCTTTGATTCTGTACTACGGAATAAATAATTTAGCATCTACCTTATACTTGCTTCCTTTGTAACTAATTTCATGTTGTTCTTTTTTTGGTCCTAAACTAATTCATGTTCATATAGCACAATATGTATGTATAAGTTATCAGCATTTTTCTTTGTCCAAGTCAGTATTCTATAGTAGCATTTGGTATGATCATGTCGTACTTTTCAGCAGATTCATTGTCAGAGTCGTTTCTGCTGGAGTAGGTTTTGGTAATAAAACATATCCACTTTCTTTATGAATATACATGGTTAAGCTAGTTGCCCAATTTGATGAACTGCTACTAAATTATGCTCGTTCTAGCATACTGGAACTTTCAGTTGAGTGACGTATTTGTTTCAGTACGATTGCTTTTCCCTGTTTATTATTTTGTTTGCGATGGTTTTAGCAAAATTTGGTGCATGTTTTAAGATTTAGAGTTATGTGATTAGTGTTTGTTGTTGTCAAAATGTGCATCTATTGTCCATTTATTTCGTTGAAAATTTGTTCGAAAAATCAAGAAGTTAAGGAATCATTGAATCTAGACTTAGTTGGGGTGTAATCATAGTTGTTAAAAGAGGCGAGCTCTCCTCGCCTCGCCTCGCAATGGCTGGGGAAGTTCAATTTTTTTCAAAAAAAAAAATTAAATTAAATTAAAATCAAGACACTTCCTGCTGCGCTGCGCGGTCCTGTACGCCGCTGTGTCATGTCCAGTGATGTAAGTGCCGAAGGTTTTGGAGCGAATTTGAAGAATGAAGGAGCAGAAGTAGTAAATGTGAGATTTTTGGAGATGGAGAAATGAATTGGATTTTACGGGAAGAGGAGATGATATAGTTGTCTGGAAATGGACCTGGAGCGGATGAAGGAGTTATTGGGCCAAGGGTTGATCCGGTTTATTCACAAAAGAACACTGGGCTGACTTAAATTATTATGGCCCATTTTACTTATTAATATATATAAATGAAAGTTTAAATCATAATTTAATATATTACATATAACTCACCCTATTTACATATACATACTTACAGTAAATTATACATCACCCATTTTTAATATTGCATGATAAATATTGAATATGTTTATTATATTATCTTTATAAGTCTTATATTTTATAATTATTGTTGATAATTTGAAATATACTGAAAAATTTATATACAAACTCTTATCCCCAAAAAATTCTCGCTTTTTGCATCGTCTCGCCTCGTCTTGCGCCTCAAACAACAATGAGTGTAATTAAGACATTTAAGGTGCTTGTATTTGGTTCATTTACATTCTTCAAGATTTGTTTGAGGAAGCATGTGTACTTGGTTGAAAATCTGTTTGTAGAAGGTAAGAGATCACTATATTTAGAAGCATGACTTAATGCACGCACTCAATATTTAGAATTATTTTGTAAACAGGTGCCTGTAATGTGATGTAGAATTAAAAAAAAACCTTAAATAGGATAAACTCACTCAATATTTTTGGGTCTGGATTTCCTCTTGACTAATACAATTGGCAAATTTATTATTATTATTATTATTATTATTATTATTATCATCATCATTATTATTATTATTATTATTATTATTATTATTATTATCTATATAGAATGAGATTTATGCCCCTAAACAAGGGTTCCAGGATATCTAAGCAAGGGGAGTGGCAGATTAGGATGTACATGGTTTTCAAAACCGTACTGGACCATCCCATATCGTAATTAATTGTACCGAATTTTTGGTTTTCTTTTCTCAAAATTGAAGGTTTTGGTATGGATGATAATCGGACCAAGTATTTTGTTATGGTTTTGCTTTTAGACTTCTCATACCAGAAAAAATCGTATTGTACTGAAATTGAGAAGAAACATACATTAGCTATTCATTTTTTTATATTTACAACTAAACTTTATGACTTTTTATTTTTCAATTTATAATTCATTTATTCTCGAATACAATATTATTTATGACTTATATTATAGTCCATCGTAATTTATTGTTACTACATAGCTCGCATTCAATTAACAAAAAATATGCTCGAACTTAGCACAAATTAAATTTGTTATATGTTGAAAACTGAAAATGCAAAAAATTTAGACAACAAATACCAAACAGTAAGTTACTTCACATAATAAAAACAATGATGAAATAATTAATCAATTAGTTTTATTCAATTAGGTCGAATTATAGAGTCAAATTTGTGAAAGTTTTCTTTTCCAATGCTTTATTTAGTGTAGAATAATAGTTTATAAAATATCATGAAAAAAATTTGTTTGAAAAAATCACAAAATCATACGCCATACTGAAACCGTACAAAATCGAGTTTATTGATATGATTCATAAAACTCTAGTATGATTTTGAGATTTTTAAAACCACACTAAATGATACCATACAAATTTTGCTGTAAAACCGTAAAATCGTACCATGTGCAACCAAGGCAGATACAAGACGCACAGGAGTATAGCTGCAACACATCTCATTTGTGAGCACTTCCAAGAGTTGTTCTAAATTTAGTACACAATCAAGCGTGTATTTTCTTTCATGTTCGTGTAATTATAACTTTTTTTTGCCATATCTTACGTATTCGGGCCAGTCATTCACATATAATTAATTGGGTATCGTACGTGACGCATATTGTTTCCCATTGTTTTATTTCTAAAAACTTGGTTTTGAGTAAATACATTATTGCTGGAAAAAGCATTTGTACCTTATTATTTTGTTAATTACATGGACCTTTGGTGTAGTTTGCGTCCAATCTCCTTCAAATATTATAAATACAATAATCTCCTCTAAAGTTTCAAAAACCTTTACAAAACCCTACGGACACTAACGGAGTTGGACGGAATATGTGAAATGACTTAATTGTCCTCGTCAATTTTAATTAAAAAATAATCTTATTAACAAAATGTATTAATTACCCATGTCCTGATGCAAAAAATTACAAGGACCTCCTCTGAGATTTGGTGTAATTCGCGTTCAATCTCCTTCAAAAATCATAATATTAATTACCTCATCTGAGGTTCTAAAACCTTACAAAACCCTAACGGCACTAGCGTAGTTGGACGGAATCTGTGAACTGACTTCATTGCCCTCGACAATTTTAATTAAAAAAAGAAATCTTATTAACAAAATATCTTATATACCCATGTCCTGATGCAAAAAAATTACCTCTTCTGAGATTTGGTGTAATTCACGTCCAATCCCCTCCAAAAATCATAATTACAATGATCTCCCCTGAGGTTTTAAAAACCTTACAAAACCCTAACGGACACTAGCGGAGTTGGACATAATCTATGACATGACTTCATTGCCCTCATCAATTTTAATTAAAAAAGAACAAAAAAATAATCAGAAAAAATTCAATTAACAAAATGTCATATTTACCCTTGCAATGATGCACAAAATTATCATATTACCCTTCCAAAATTTAATTATGAATAGTTATAAAAAAAAATTAATTGCACAATGGTACCTAAACTTAAATAAATTATGTTTATACATAAAAGGAAGAAAAAAAAACTAACTCTAGCCCTAACCCCCACTCCACCCCACCTGTCGTTCGTACTGGCACCTCTCCTCCTAGACAGTGCCACTGGCCTGGGATCTACGAATCCAGGCTGGTGACAAATTGAAAGTAGAAGCCTGGTCGACGACACGAACTGGGAGGAGAAGTGCCAATAGGTAGGGCGGGCGGGCGGGCGGGCGAGCGGGCACTCGCCGTGGGGGTTAAGGGATGATGAGTTATTTTTTTATGATTAATATATATTAAAATTATTTATTAATTTACTAATATTAATAATATGTATATAAGGTAATATTTTTAGTTTTATAGTAAAATATTTTATTAAGTCTAAACATTACTGTACAAGTAAGAAATATTAAAAAAAATATAATAATTATTTAATTAAATTGGGTATTTGAGTGAGTATTTTTAATTTTTGTAAAATAAATTAGTTAAAAATTTACTAATTTTTTTTAGTATGGGTTAATTATGAACATGTGATCATTTTTATAATGTCTAATCATTTTTGTTCAAGTTTTTACTTCTCATGATTAAACGCAATTCATTAATTTATCCTCGTACTTTAATTATAATTTTTTTAAATTATCAAAATTATGGGTTAAATGTGAAATTTGAATGTATTTACATTTTTATTTATGTTCTACAATTTTGTTCTAATTATAATTAACCATAATTTATTTACTTAATTGTAAAAGCATTATAAAAAAAAATTGATATGTTATTATATTTCTATTTTTAAGGATATATATACACTAATAAACTGATTATAAGTTTCATGTAAATTTACAACATTTTCATCCATTAATAATCATAAACATTACAATGAACGCTTTCCCATATATAAAACATAACCAATGTCATAATTATCCACAAGGTTGCTATAGTAATATCAAGGGTAAAATGGAGTTTTCAATAAAATTAGATGATGATGTTAAACTAACAGATGTAAGGTTTTTGAAACCTCAAGGGCGATCATTGTAATTATAATTATTAGAGGGAATTGAACACGAATTATACCAAACCTCAAGAGAGATCCCTGTAATTAACCCTATTTTTTCAGTTTCATTTCTACAATTTACCCATGGTATCTTATCCATTAAGACAGATTTTTTGGATCTTCTTTTGTAGCATGATTACAGGATTTCTAAATTTTCTAAAATATTATCTGTACTTATGTATACCAAGTTCCAATAATTTAAATATTATACAAATTAATATTTACAAACACACAACCATGCAGGAAAGTTTGTAAGTTGCTACTGAAAATTAGCAATACATGTTTAGTAAATAACAAAATTATCACCAATTCTTGTGACAACATAGTTATCACCAAAAATATTTAAGTACTTAACAGCAGTATCAACTTAAATTACTACAGAGTTATCACTAATAATTATTAGTAAAAATTCAGAATAATTTTTGTCATTATTCCATTGTCAAATTTATAATTATGACAAAATCCACTTTATTTATTTATTAATTTAAAAAGCGACAACTTCAATATTATCACAAATTATCATTTTATATATAAAGAAAATGCACATTATAGAAACAAGTTCGGAATTGTTCAAAATACACGAGTTTTTTTCATTAAGATGAAGCTTCAGCCAGAACAGAGACATGAAACACGAAGGTTTAGCAATTAAATTGAGATTATTTCATCATGCATTGATGATTCAACAATATCAAACTAGTGAAAAGAAACCCAAAGAAAACATAAGCTAACCAATGCTATAGCCAATGGCCTCACCAATGAGTTAGCCATTTTTCTGTGGACCGGATTAATGACTCTTCAGATCCCATCGCCATAACTTTACCTCAAGCCAATATAATCCCATTTCTTCGTGCCCTACCAGTCTAAGCTTTCAATGAAACATCTTGCTACATTTTATGAAGGATCAAACGTGCTTTTCGAAAAAGTTGTTGCTTCAATCTACATCAATTGTATGTTGCCATGAATATATGTACACCTCAAAAATCACAAAGTTGTATGTACATAATCACATACTAACTACATTGTACCTTTTCTATTCCATAACTATAGTAACAACTAAGCAACATAGAAAAAATAAAAATTTCAAATTTGAGATTGAGTTTGGAAATGTCTTTAATTGCTAAAGATGATTTAATTTCTAAAATTTAAAAATGCACTGTGAAGTAATTGAGAAAATAATTCAAGGTTCAATTTCAGTATATAAATATTTAAAAAACGCGCACCAAAAGCACTTGGGAAACCTCAGTCCTTGAACATTCAACATGCACTGTTTCAAGGTGATACTTCAAAATATATACTCTATTGAAGAAATTATGGTTCTCATACGCACCAAAAGCACTTAGCCCTTCGCTCTGCTAGTGTCAATAGCTTAATAGGATTAGTGAGACTTAGTTTAAGGGGCTCGGACAATTATAGTCAATTAGATTCACTGTTTAATTGAAAAATTATTAATATGTTTGCCATGTTATTGTTGGAAATTAGATTCAATTCCGATACGATTAGAGGCCAGATATACACTATGTATCGAGAAAAATTTCAGGATGTCGAGGTGAACAAATTCAGAAAAAGTATGTACATACTGTTCACGTAGATGGAACAGAAACCAAGTACAGGCGCACATGCAGATCTACATCCATCCGGTTAAGCCATATCTGTCAGCAACATTGTACATAACCAATTCCTCCCAGACATGGCCAAAAAGATGGTCCCCTCCAATGGCAAAGGTAAAAGCCCATGACATTAGAATAGCTGTGAACAAGAGGAATCCAATTGCTGATCCAAAAAGATCTGTAGAGTGCATTCATCGCAATAAAATAAGAACATATTGGAATATCTACCGGGCACGAGACTAAATTAGAAAGATAAAACCAAGAGTCTCTCCATTTAATAGAGCATCTAAAAGAGAAGTCAAACATAGAAAGTACATTATAATAACTAGATAAAGTTAAAATTTATTCGACCATAGTATTAGGCTAGATGATATCTCCTCATCATTCACATATATTGGATATACTAAAACAACTAAGTTATTCATCTAATATTTAGTTTATGAGTACTTTGAAGTTGAATACTATCAAGAATGCATTAACTTTTCTTATAAGTCTTAAGTTGGATCTCCATTGTTTGCGTCTCACTACAACTCCGAAGTCATTTTGCATTATTACGAGTTATAATACCCCTTGTTTCCTAAAAAGGGTTTATGCCCTTTCCTAGTAGAATAAGGCTTTAAAATGTAAAAATATTTTTGTTGTTTCTAAAATTTATGGACTTTAATACTTTATAGAATTGATGGTGTGCTTGTACTTCAAAATCAGAAGCATTGATTATTGATTAATATTGATTACCAAAGTATTTGTCTATTCCGTTTCTTATCTTTTTTCATATCCCTCTTTCTTTTCTTTTGCTACAATTCTTCTCTTTTCTAATCCAACATATTAACACTTCCTTGTCATAAAGTCCACCCTTCCACATAAAACATTAAGAAAAATATATACCGAGTTCTACGTCACTGTCAGTGCGTAAAAACACAAAACAGTCGCAAATTATCCTAAATCAAGAACCCAAAGACACATGACTCTAGATTGACAAGTCTTTGGTGTTTGGTGGGAGATCCTAGTCCATATTTTTTTTCCGTTCTTTTAATCAACTGAGTTTTTCCTACAGTCGGACAAGTGTATATCACTCAAATACAATACAGACTCTAACTAGTCTTTAGTTGGAAAAATACCTTACATAACTGAGACATATTCTACAACCCATGATACTTACATCATGTCACGGTGTTCGAGCAACTTTCGGCAAGCTCCAATGTTTGACCAACATGCTTTTCAAATAGCTCCTTTAATGCAGTATAATGGAATGTACTTACATTACATCCTATACATCTTTGACATAAATTATAATTTTCCTCCCTTTTTTTATCTGCTCATTGTCTAAAAATTAATTGTGCCTGAAAATGCAAGATCTAAACTTACACTTCTCTCCTACAAGTTCTGACAACCTTAACTTATACTCGTTAACGGAAAACCAACTGCACACAACACACATCTAAACAACAGTCTTCAGCCAAAAAGTTGAATCATATAAACAAGTAAATTTCATTACTGTTACTTCTTCTCGAGCATCAAACAAGTAGAGCTTCTCCTATGAGAAACGTACTATTAAGAAGCTTCTTTTAACGTACATTCATTAAATTCCACAATATGAGAAACATTGGCGCAGGATGTTACCAGCAACAAAGCCAGAAATTAGAAATGAATATAACCAATTTGTACATTGATATTAAATACTAGTATATAAAAAAAGCACTTCAAATAAAACCCTCGGCATCGTCATTTTCTTCACAATTTCATGATAAAGCACGGAATTCCAATTTAGCCTGAAATTAACAAAAGGATTGGAAAATGACTTACAGCGGCGGAGGAGAGGGTCAGATTGTGGGCGGCGAAGGACTGGCCAGAAATAGAAGCAATTGATTGCCCAAAGGAAAGGTAAGCATAAGAAGCCCAACTTGAAGAAGCGGCGAGCATAAGGTAGCGAATCTTCGGGCGATAGACCAAGCGGGCCATCGATCGTGGGCCATTCGACCCGATGGCCCGATCTTCTTCTTGAAGGTGAGGTTAAGGGGTTGGTCTCATCAATGGTGATGGAAGAGTTAGGGTTTCTCGAATCATTTTCCATTGGATTGGTAAAGCAGCTTCAGAATTGAACAGTTGCTCTTAGGGGTTCATCTGTTGAAGACACTTGAAGTAATTGAGGCCAATAATTGCAAATTGCCCCCTTCACTATGGAGAAATGTAAATCTCTTCTCATATGTTATTTTAGTTAAATAAGTCACATTAATTAGTTTAAGATAGTAACATTTTGATTTATTGTAAAATAAATTTACAAAATAAATTGTAAAATATATCATATGGATAAATTATATAAAATTAATTAGTTTAAGATAGTAACATTTTGATTTATTGTAAAATAAATTTACAAAAGTGGTCAAAATTTTCATCAATTACATTAGACATAGTACACATAAATATATTAACAAATAAATTACTAGAAATAAATCAGGATACTCCTTAATAAATCGATCAATTAATGTCAAACAAATTTATAATATAATCTTATGAAATTCAACAACTTAGAAAATTAAAACATAAAATTATTATCTCTCAAAAGTCCATTTCAGATCTTAAAGAATTCAATTGCAAAAAAAAAAAAAAAAAAAGAAACATAGTAAACCACTTTATAAAAATAAAAATTTCTTAAACATCTCATGAAAGAGTTTTGATTCATTCTCCTTCCATCAAGATTGGGTCAAACATCATATGGAGCGGGGTCTGAGCATATTCCTGCCCATACACAGACCTTAATTTTTTTTATTAATTATAATAATTTGAATCAATAATTAATTATCAAAGTTTTAATGATATAATTAAATTTGTCATCTCAATTATTACACAGTATAACATACAAAAAATCACCACATTTTTTAAGCAACTTTACAATAATATATGTAGGAGTAAATTACTAAAATTAAACCAAATCATTCGAGCTCTCATAATAAATGCTCATTTAAACTCGGTTCATTATAAATATAAACAAGCTTTCACAACATTTTTCGTTTTGATAGTTTTTTGAAGCTCAATTCGATTTCGATTAAATAAGTTAAAAATTAAAAAAAAAATATATGTTAACTTTTTCGTTACTTGACTCGAATTTATCTAATAAAAAGTTATTCAAACTTAATTCATTTAATAATCAAATCAAATTCAAGTATAATTTTAAACACGATACAAAATTCAAAATAAGTCTATGTTAGGGGTTTCATATTCAATTCTAAAATCATAACAAGTTGAAGATAGAAGAGACCTAACTCCAACACGTTGCATAAATATGGGCTGATTTCGCGTGATTTTGATCTCTAAGAAAAAGCCAAACCGGGTCATGTTATGTATATGTGCAAAATGGGCTGAAATGGAGAAACCATTGGCGTATTCTTGACCCAATCATCATTGTCCCAATTAGTCAAATACCATTAACTATAAATAGTACTCAATATATCTTGAAACCTCACATACATATAAAATCGAATGGCCTGTTTGTTTGGCGTTTTCAAAAAAAAAATTGTGTTTGGAAAATGCCAAACAAACATATTTTTTTTTTTAAAGTAAATTTTTTATCTCTCAATTTTTTTAAACTACTCTCTCAAAATAAAAAAAAAAACAATAATTTTTTTATCTCTAAATAAAACATATATAAACTTTACTCTGATTTGACATAAAATAACCTATCTTTTATCTCACAATAAACATGATTTGACATAAAATCTTACACATCTTACACCTACAACCTAACCCTTTCAAAAAAGCTTATATCTACTTTATTTTTCAAACCACTCTCTCAAAACTCAAACAAACAACATTACATAATCAAGACTATTTCACAAACATCCACTACTCTCCCAAACTACTTTTCCAAACATCAAACATACAGGCCCTAAGAGTTTCTATTTTTTGAGCTAATCGAAATGAAAATATAATGTAAAATTTTACTTAAATATTTTTCTCAAATTAGTAATAATTTTTTCAAATGTTTCTCAAATTTTTTTAAAATATTTCTAATAATTAATCAAATAAAAAATACCACGAAAATAAAACTTTAATACATGATTAGTACATGACAAATTTACAATTGTAAGGTAATCATTAATATTAATTTGTTGTCGTGACATGTTTGGTATCCGTGACCTATATAAGAACTTCTAATATAAATTATAATAAAATTCAAAGGCTTATGACATTTTCCTTAATTTAGTACTCGTCGAGCGCGCGTGCATTATTTGTCATGCTTTCTTTAATTTCAAATTTGTTGCCATAAAACGTAATGAAGAATCAATTATGCACACATTATTATTATTATTTATATATACATGGTCATATATGATGGATATATCATATATTCCCTTCTGTCTTTATTATGCAATTAGTTAGTTTCATGTGCATATTGAGGAAAGCATGGCGGACATTGTGTGACTCTGTTTTTATTTTATTTCTAACAACTTGGTTCCTAAATTTAGCTAGTATGAATTGGTTTTATTTTAACAGACTTAGGGTGTGTTCGTTTTGCACAATAAATCAAGATTCAAAAATTAATTTTGTCTATATCATATGTGATGATATGTTTGGTCTGATTAATTGTTTTTCGGGTCGGGTTGAAAAAGTGGGTTATCCTCCCCTTATTTTAGAAAGTTACATCAAGATTCAAAAATTAATTTTGTCTATATCGCATGTTTGGTCTGATTAATTATTTTTAGGATCGGACCAAAAAAGTGGGTCACCTCCCCTTATTTTCGAAAATTTCTATCTTATTTGGTCAGATAACAATTGCACCACTACCCTCGCGACCCAGTAATTTGCTCAATATTGAATTGCAATTGACTATTTAGTTCAATCCCATTAAACTAATCGAACGCCCCTTAACATGTGTCAATAATCTTTTTTATCGAGAGAAAATGTCACTCCTCCATTTTGTAGTGTCAAGATTTATGTGTCATTTGGAATCAAATCCAAATTCTTATAGTTTGGCACAAGAACATATGACATGCATATATTTCCATCATAGATCAAAATCTTCATCGTTTCTGTTAATGAATATATCGAAACATTTTGATTTTTGAAGTAGTGAAACAATATAATATCAAAACTCTTCGTTTGTCCTGATGAAAAATTTTATTTTCTTAATTTAGTAATTTTTTCATTAAAAACTATGATATTCCTGAAATGTTTATGAAAAGTTTCTAATATTTAGCTAATCAAAACCTACGGTGGGAAAAACATTTTGATCCGTGGTCTCTATTTCAATTTTATAAAACTATCTATACTTCGATGCAAATTTTTTTTCTTTAAATCCTATTTTATCCTAAGTAGAGCACAATTGAAATTGAAATTGAAATTGAATATATGATGGATGTATACACGTTTGATTTTTCCAATTAATTTACATTATGAGCAGCCTCCACCTAACTTTTATATTTGCATTTAATAATTATAAATAAATAAACATTCGCTTAGATTCAGATTAACCTGCAAATATGAAATAAGGCGGTGTAAATATCAGCTTTCATCATAAGATGACAGAGCTACATGCATGTTTGGCTAAAATAATTCATACCATTGACTTCATCACTATTTTAAGGATGCTTCTGATGTATGGAAATTTGACTTTTGATTCATACAATAGATCAAGTCTTTCTTTTTTCAAATAATTCATACAATAGAACAAGTTATTATTATTGAGTTCAAAATAAAGAATAAAACAAATCACAAATCACCTCCCCCACAAAATAAATAAAACATGAAAATAGGAGAACCCAAATTGCGATTTCTTTACAAATTGGAAGTAAAAATAATCATAGATAGATCTGACTGACGAGTTCAATCAATAAAGTGTTAAGTTCATTCGTTGTACCATTAAATAACTTTTATCGATCGCCTCAAGTTAAAATATGATAAAATAAAATATTCAAACTCGTTATTGAATTTGAATCAGATTAAGAATGAGATCATTTCAGTGATTTTGATTATCAAAAGAAAATTTCAAATATCTTCTCAAATTCAAAAGAGAAATAATTCAAACAGCTTGGGGTTAAATAAATTGTGATTTTAGGAAATTAACCAATCACCAACTCATATATATTTACACTCTATATCCAAAAATCCCACATTTCTATCACTATTGAATTTAAGATTTATATATCTCCAAAAAAAAAAGGGGGGGAGGGGGACAGCACATATTAATAATTGCTCAAATATAAAGAAAGAAGAACATACAAAGAAGAAACCAAGGAAACTGACAAAAATGGTAGGATATATATAATCTTTGAAGAGCACAATATAAAAAAATTCATTTACAACAAAATCAATGTCAAAATTCCTTCACAATATATAATTCTTGGAGCCATCTACATACAAGATAATACAAGATAAGTATTTATGTGCACCCTCCCTTTTAGCCTAAACTTCACAATCATACATGCTTAATTCCCAAATCAATCAATCAAGCATGATTACAACACTATTTCTCCTCCATTTAATCTTCCTCTTCATCAACATCAAAGCACAAAATCTTGCAGAAAGTACAGATGGAATACCTTCACAAGATACAGTATCTAATTTTCAACCAAGTCTTGCAGTTGTAATAGGCATGCTATCCATCATGTTCTCCCTAACATTCATCCTCCTTTTATACGCGAAATTCTGCCATAGACCCTCGTCCGAGCAGAACACGAGCAACCAAATCCAAGACGGGCTTTTACGATCAAGGCTTGATCAACCCGTGGGAGTCGAGAAAGAAGTAATCGAGTCCCTTCCTTACTTTAGATTCTCATCGCTAAAAGGCTCGAGGGAAGGACTAGAATGCGCGGTTTGCATAGCGAAATTTGAAGATATCGAGATTTTAAGGCTTTTGCCTAAATGCCAACATGCTTTTCATATTGATTGCATTGACCAATGGCTTGAAAAACACTCTACATGTCCTCTTTGTAGACAAAAGGTTAGTGCAGATGACCTTTCTCAATTGCCATACTCAAATAGTTTGCGATTTTTATGGAACCAAATGGAATCGAGAGAGGAGTCCAATTTAGAGCTATATGTTCAACGAGAGGAGAGTCGACATGGATCTTCGAAATTTAGCATTGGAAGTAGCTTTAGGAAATTATCCGAAAAAGGTAAAAATGAAGAGGAATTGCCTATACAACAAAGCATGGATTGTGATGAACAACCTCTTCACAAACTCAATCACAAGATTTATGTCTCCGATGTGGTTCTCAAACATCGTTGGAGCAACGTTAGTTCCTCGGACCTAATGTTTTTGAACTCGGAAATGCTTAACGATTTATCGAGTGCGAGATTTTCTTCTTTGGATTTGAGAAATGAGCAGAAATCAATGGTAGATTATGATCAAGAGATGAGCCTTAAGGAGGAAATGGATAGGAAAAGAATTTTTGAGAGCAAGTTTAAAGAAATCGAGCAAAGTGGTCAAGATTCGAGACAGAACCACGGGTTCGAATCGAAAGCTGTGAATCAAAATGATAAGAGATCCATGTCTGAAATAGTAGTTCATCCAAGATTTACAGAGTTAAGGAACAGAGATGAAAATAATGTCAAGGAGGAGAGAATGAGAAAACTATGGATTCCAATTGCAAGAAAAACAGTACAATGGTTTGCTAATAGGGAAATAAGGCCTCCACAAAATCAATTGCATGAAAATAATGTATAGCAAATTAGTTCAAATTCTTTGGCTCTAAAGAAATCTTTACTTTTTTCTATATACATACATGTTTTTTCTGATAATTCCAGAATCCAGTGTTTTGTAAATGATTAAATTTTCAGTTTTGATTTATGGAATAACATAAAAAAAAAAAAAAAAAAAAGGTAAATTTCCAGTTATTATGAAGCTTATTACTAAATTAAGCAACAAGTTGAACATGACAACCTGTTTTTGTACATTAATTTTGATTCCACATATTATTTGAAGATTGTTAATTGGAACACTTGAGATATATTAATTCAGGCTAAGAGAATCTCTTTTTATCTTCGAAATCAGTGAAAGCTTCATCTAATCCATTAATCAATATATACCCTTTTAAGAATAATCATATTGGATTGATTTTTTTTTTAAAGAAACATATTGGATTGATCTAATATATTATCTCTTTGATCATACTATAATTTTACAATGGCTGTAATGAACCTAATTGCAAGGGGAATTTGAACGCACATATATGGGGAACATACCAATGTCGAGTGGAGTTTTTCTCTCAGGATTAGGGCTGAATATCAAATCAATCTACTCGATACTCGACTCGAGCTCGTTTGATAGAAGTTCATATGAGTTTGATGCGTCAGACAAATAAAAAAGCTTGAGCATCTTTTCTGTTCAATAACCTTTAAAGCTCGGCTTGAGGTCGACTCGATAAGCTAAAAATTATTAAAATACATGTAAAATATCAAGCTACGCGATATTCGGCTCGAGCTCGATCGATAAAAGCTCGTTTGAGCTAAGCTCATTTTATAATCAAACCAAGCTTTAACACAAAATTTAATTTCAAGCTCTTACAATTCAGACCAAGTTTGAACACTGTATCATTCGATATTACTTGACTCGATTACACCCCTACCTAGAATCATAACAAATGTTATTAGAACAAGATACTACTATAAATTGGGTAAGTTTAGCTAGTACAAAGCCAACCCGCATGAGTTTGGGGATCGCAAAGGCTCTCCAAATTCAATAGCTAGGATTTTGAGATCCCTAAGATTAAACATGATAACTTTATAAATAATAATATAGTGTTCCGGTCACATCTATTATTATCCTTATTACAAGTAATAGGTATCGTACTTAAACATATTTTTTTTTATTAAGTTATTATGACAGGAAAATACAACCTAATCCACTGCATAAATTAAATTAAATTCTTAAAGATAGGTTTAGTCAACAACCGTCGGCACAATTTAAATATCATGATCATCATCCCTCGACCATATATTAGCCAAATTAATATTTTATTGCATATAGTAAATAAGAAGCCAAGGCAATTACGTCAGAGATAATTCTTGATTCATGTGACTTAATTATAGGATTTCTTGCATGTTTTGCGCATATTGGTTCACGTACATAAAACTGTTTTTGTTCTCTCTCGTTTCTTAAAAAATCTGAATATATATATATATATATATATATATATATATATATATATATATATATATATATATATATATATATATATATATATATTATACATTAAAAGGGAATTTGCGATTCGATTTTGGCTAAGCTTCTGCAGATCTAGTTCATTCCATAAAATTAGTTTCTGCAAGAATTAATTTTAGCAAATTAATACGGCGTATTACTATTTTCTACAAATTATTACTTCATATTGTAATTGGTTAAAATTTGGAGATTGTACACATATTTCGTCATAACTTATAAGCTCTCTCAAATGTTAATTGCATCTTGTAGCATTTAGGTGGGTCGAAATGGGTCGAGTATCGGGTTAATTAGGTAGGGCCCGATGGATCGGGCCTAGATCGACCCACTGATTTAGACCCAGACCCGTTTTGAATAGATTTACTTGCTTCATTAGATCAGAGACGTGAACAATTCAGCTAAACCGTTTTGCATGAAGACAAATCATTTGAATAAAATAGATAGGAACTTAGGTATAAGATCATAAATATATAGTGAGGACCACCTTCCTCTTTTTTTTTTTTTTTTTTCCTTATAAGTCATCTTATGGCTTGTTATTAGGGACCATAAATTGACAGCACTATTTTAGCTCTGAATCAATATAAATAATGTGTATTTAAGCAAGTAGAATAATAATTTAGCACTCACCACAAGAGATTCAAAATTTGATACCAATGTGTCGATTCTCGATAAACATTCTAGAAATCTTCCAATCGTCAATACGAACGAATAGGTTATATATATAGATACACAAATCTGCTGTTTCTATGAGGATAATAAACTTACTCGAAGTTCAAGAAAAGAACAAGGGAAATTGAAATAAACAGAGAGCACTCATTTACATATATACATATTTACTAAATCAAAATGTGAAATAATCTAATTACTAAACTCTGTAGAGCAAATGGCAGCTGAATTTTCTACCAGTCCTCAAGCCATTCCGGGGTGCTAAGTTCTTCCAATTCTCGAGTTGGAGAATATATTGATGTTACTACATCTTCGGGATGACTTTCCATGTACTGATTTATGCGTGAGATAATATCATGTGGAACAGGGATCCTACGGTCAGCTAATCCTTTCCAATCGATACCCTCAAACCACGGATGTGCTTTAATGGAGTCGATGCCTTGGCTTCCAAGTCTCGCACTTTCATCTACTTCAAGTAACTGAATAATAGTACATGTCAGCTTTCATTATGGGCATGAAGTAAGGAAATAACTTGATTGTATATAACCTTAGTAATGAGATCAATAGAGTCGAGGCTAAAAGTTTCTGGAAGAGTTAGCTGTCCTTTCACTATTCTAGCAAATGTCAGCTCACTTTCTCTCCAAGATCCAAAAGGCATTTCACCTTGCAGCATGAAATAGATTAAAGCCCCTAATGCCCACCTGCACAACTCAAACAACTGAAGCGAAATCTAGGATGGTCGATATATAAAAGAACAATTGTGAAAAACACTGTCAAAATCTAGGATTCTCAATTGTATTTTTCAGAAAATAACTTAGCTATGATCAGTGATATGTATGGTTTACTACTGAAATATAGGTTACATACCAGTCAGCAGGGAAGCCATGGCCTTTTCCTTGGATGATTTCAGGAGCCAATGAATCTGACATACCACATATGGTGAATGCTCTCTCACCAGAATCACCAGATAATTTCTTCCCAAATCTGAAGTCAACTAGCTATAATGAATTAAGAGAAACTAATTGTCAATTTGATAGAATTAATCAAGTTGCTTGTATTTTAAACCAAGAAACAATCAAACAAATATTATTGCATGCACACGCGTAAATATACTGACCTGTATATATCCTGTATGGTCAAACACTAGAACATCAGGGGACACTCCTCGATAGAGAACGCCATTCTGAGTTATTAGTACAAAAAGACTATAACTGAATTTTTCGAAATAATTTGTGGGATAAAATGAGACTGAAGTTGATCTCGAAAATTACGTACCTTGTGCAAATCTTCTAAGGCAATGACAACAGAGGCAGCACAGAACTGTGCTGATGTTTCATCCAGTGCATTGTGAATGATTGAGGTCATAGAGCAAGCAATTCGTGTATCTAGAAGTATGCCAGCATATGTTTGATCAGCAGTAGTGCATATAACTCGAGGCACAAAAGTAGACTGGCTTATCAACGTCAATAGGTACTTCTCCTTGAAGATCAGAGCTTCTTTTCCAAGTTGTTCAACCTTATGCTTCGCAAACCTTTTCAAGCTAAACAAATTTTCTGCAAGATGAGAGGAAAAAGAAAGAAAATGATTAAACATTAAGTTTATATCTTTAAAATGTAAGTAGCAAAAAAAGTGCATCATTTGGAAGTCCTTAGCGGTTTTATCAAGGACTTCAAGAACTTGAAAGATTTATGGAAATATAAATTTGCATAGAAGTTGTGCAAAAGACCAACCTGAGTCCTTAAATCTCACTAAGCCAATCTCACTGCAGTCAGTGGAATACAAACAAGTTCTCCATTCCTGGGCAAAACTAAATTAGAATATTTTTCTAATCATGATAAGTCATTGATATTAAGTTTGAAAATATAATACTTGTTGCTTACCAGATCAGCAAGTTGAATCTTCTTTATATTTGAAGTATCCAGATTTTCTATAGATTCTGCGGACAAACTAGTCGAATGTTGCTTTGACCTAGGCGAATTAGCAAGAAAATGCACTTTTAGTTGAAAATAAAATACTTATATGAAGATCTATAGCATCTTCTTGAAATTAGATTTATGCTGAACATACTTATGATCGTCCTGAGAAAGCTTTGTGAGAGGGCCTACAATTGAATCAAATTTCTCCTTTGTTAAAATGGAGCATACCACATCACTAACAGCAATGACATGCAAGTTAGAGATATGTTCACCAAGAAGTGTCCATTCTCCGAAATAGCTCCCCTCGGTTTTCTCCAGTGATAAGCTCTTACTAGACTCATCATCTTCTTTCTCAAATTCCGCCATGAGACTTGATGCATTCACACTTTTTACAGAATCTATGTCATATGTAACTTTTACGACCCCTTTTTGTACAATGTACAAACCTACAAGGTTCTCATTCTGCAGATGTACATTAAAGATATTAAGATAGATGCAAATAAAAGCACATTTAGATTTAGTAACAATTATACCTTATCAACTATTGTTTGTCCATCACGGAAAGACACTTCTGAAAGTGAATCTGCAATATGGCTCAGCTGTAAGATTGTCAACCTTGAAAGAAGATCTACTGATCGAAGTAACTTCAAAGAGGATAAATTAGAAAACTCAGACATGAGAATTCCTCTAAAATCTTCTCTTTTAAGCGCCCAAAGAGTTCCGTCGGTCACAGCTCGTACAGAAGCTTGAAGGGGCTTGTTGGACCTGCAGTTTGACAATTCAAAAAATTGAAAACACAGGTCATGAAAGTAACTCAGTTATAAAAAATAAAACACATCCATGATTGCCATCGATAACCTCCAAAAATGTATATAAAAAAAAAAAAAAAAAAAAAGACCTAAGAAAATGAGTTAAACACAAGGACCCTGAAAATCTCAGTAACTACATCCTCAGAGAAAAGGGATGATCTTTTGTTCAATTGAAAAAACTATTTCCTCCATCCCACTTTTCTTTCTCATATTTGCCAATTTGACTACCACCCTCCATACAGGAGAAGCATTCTCATTTCAACTCTAATTATAATATCATCAAAGTAAATTTGGGCTATGCATAGTGCCAGTGCCCATAAAAATTCAACATTTGTACTAGGCATGTTCTGAAATTTGAGAAAATAACACCCTATATGTTACAACTTGAATCGTCCACCAAACTCCAGGAGAAAGTGGAAGAATTGTAAAGTCAATGCATAGGCTATTTCAAGTAAAACAACTGATCAAATATTGGCAGCTCTGGTTCCAGATCAAGTTTTACTGCCCACAAGTTAACAATGACTGTCTATATTGTGAAGCACTAATTGCTGCTCTTGTGTTGCTCCCAGGTCAAACTTTTTGAATATGACTAACTTCCTCTCAATTATTGTTTCTTAGCGCACGCGCACACACATTATATATGGATAAATAAAAAACTGGATAAATCTTCTTCTTCCACAGTGTCATCGACATCTTTATAATGGTATTTTAATAGAGAAGTCGTTCTTCTTTATTCTTGCTTGTTTCATTTACACCATGTACATAACTACCATTTACTTATCTGAACCTTTACGTAGATGCTACCAGTATCTATAACAAAGTGATTTAATCAATTTAGAACAATAGATTGGAGAGAACCATTCCCAAAACACCTACATTAAGCTCTCTTCAGCTTCTCTGCGGTTGCTTCTACCACAAACGGAATTAGTAGATTCATAAATGCGGAAGCAAAAATAAGTCCACAACAGATACAAACAAATTTAATTACCCAGATCACATAAATGGAAATGGAATTTTAATTAAGTTATAGATTAATCGGGGGGTGGGGGGGGACATTGTGGTGATGGCAGCATATCTTAATCCAACTAAACCAAGTACTAAAATCAAATGAAAAGACGACCATATCATTGATGCCGAGTACCACTATGTTCCACACATTCAATTTTATTAACATATAGCTTTTCATTTCCTCTAACCTTTTAATATCCTCATTTCACGAACATGTTGTAGCTCTAAATACTAAATGCAGATATGGCATCAGTGAGTTGCCAAGAGAAAATAAAATTGACATGTTTGATAATGTGACCGTAACGTTCCCCTTGTTTTACTTTCTTTTTTATTCACGGCCATGGTGTATGAAAAATACAAGAGAATAAATTATGAAATGAATGAAACTGAGTTAGTAGATTTATTTTCTCCTTCAGGCAGAAGAGGTACTTCTTAAATTGTTCTGGAAGTCGAAGTTAATGCTCTGGTCATATTGCTAGCCAAGAACGACGTATTGGATTTACTTAAAAACTGGATAAGAAGAAAGAGATCTTACATCAGTGCTAGCTCCCCAAAGGAAGACAGCTTTTCAGCAGTGTAGTGCTGTAGCACCCGGGGCACTGGTCCGTGTTTCTCTTCCTGACATATATACTCAAAGTCAGACTTCAAAAGAGATTTTCAAAAACAAAACGAGACCAGGATTCATTATTTCAAGAAAAAGACTGCTTAGAGATCTCTATAAAAATACACAAATAACCTTTTTTCCCAACCAACACTTACAATAGGTGTTATATTGTCAGTATATACATAAGAATACCTGAGTTGCCAAGACCTCAAATTCCCCATTGCCAACAACATAAAAACAGTCACCTTCTCCACCCTGCAGAATCCGTATTATAAATTATACTAGCAGCAAGGGCTCACAAGTATAAGACATCCACCAAAACCGAGAGATAAAAAGACTAAATAATCCAAAGCTAAATATTGACATAAGCATATTAGCTTCTCGGTTTATTATATTGAAATTGAAGTTAATAGTTAATAAGATGTTTATGCCTAGTGAAGGAACGGCCATTGAGTTAATAGGATATTAATGAAGTTGACAGTAACTTTTTACCCCATAAATGCAAATTTTTAGTGCATTCTCTTTAAATGTATGCTGCTTGCTACATCAAAATGTAAGCTACTACTTCGTGATTTAATAACTGGCATTGAGTTCTCATTATTTGATATGAAAAAATCATTTTTCCGTCTATTTAGAGCAGGCTGTAATCTAGACCTCATCATGTGCCACATCTATTCGCTACACCTTGGATTGAATCAAAAAATTAAAATTAAAGAGACTAATGTTCTAGCAAATGATGATTACCTGATTTACCACAATTTCTCCTGCTTGTACCTCAACTCTTTGCATGCAGTCCAACAAAACATGGCACTGAGAGTTGGTAAGTTTTCTGAAAAGAAAATGATCGCGCAAAGCCCTTTCAATTTGAGCCTGTCACGTTTGGGTTATATATTAACTGACATCAAAGAAGTATTTATTTTCAATGCTTTGAGTATTTTAAACAACGCAGAAGAGATAGAGAGGGGTTTACTTCTTCTTCCCAAGTCTTTCTATGGGCTGGCGATGAAGGAAACCAACCTTGCCCATTCTCAAGAGAACTTTCAATAGCACGGAGTCGTGCACGAGATATATCATGCCTTGCTCGATTGTTTCTTGATGTCCAGTTCATAACTGAAGGAGACTCTGATCCTGATACTTCAACCACTTGAGGTAAAGGGGGTCTTAAAATTACATCAGAAACTGTTGACTGACCAACTGCAGCCTATGATTAAAGATGAAATCACAAGTTTAAGAGTCTGAAAAACTAAGTTAAAAAGAAATATGGAAAACCACGATGACTATGAGTTAAAAAATCAGTGCGCCTTCTTACATCATCTAGCCCATTTATATGCACAACTATCACAGTGATGTCATCAGTACGAGTTTCATATTGTAGCCAGAGACGATAAGACTCGGCAACAATTGCAGCACAAGCATCACGAGGGTCCTTGTATTTTGCTACCTGGAAAAATTACATCAGAAAAGGAGCTTGGGTAATCCAAGAGAAACAAGAATCATAACAATTCTGGCAAAAGAAAAAGAGAATGATTATTTGTTACTCATTTTTAAAGAACAGTTTAAGGTACAGCCATCCTCTAATTAGAGAGAAACTTAAATGTCAGAATTCTATTGTTATTCCTTGCGTTTTCACCAAAGCAGGGTTAGAGGAAGCAGAAACAAAAGACAAGATACCTTCTAATGTAACAAATGACTCCAGTGATAATCATTTATGATAATTTAAATCACTGGTGGTGAGAGAGAGAGAGACTTAGAAGGAAATGGGCATTTATCTTTACACCTTTATTATCAATTCATGTTCATATTGTCCTTGTAAATTTGCAGGTTCCACCGTTCAGACTCTTTGTCCTACCAACATATAACTTGTCCAGATTTTGATAGAGGAAACTTGGCATAAGGAGGAAACAGATATAGAGTTTATCATGCAGATTTTGAGAGAGAAGCTCATATGATAACTAATGGGAGGAGACAAAGAACATCCTGTAGACACTGCATAGAACCTACTTTCGTAAAGCGCATTATATCCGGTGCCACCCCATAGGTGATCTGAGATTATATAACTTCAAAAACAATGTTTTTAACCACGAGTTATAAAATATGTACACAAAAAAGTATATACCGTAGCAAATAGCACCAATTCTATCTGTGAATATAGAAAAAACTTCATGATATATATATGACGAGGTGCAACACAGAAGTGGTAAGGAAAAAAGGGATTACCATGTCCACCACAGTTTGGCTAGGCAGGAACTCAAAAACACCATCACTTGCAATTACAATGAAAGGATGATTTGGTGTGAGCTCCATAACAACAATTTCTGGGTTCGCGACAACACCTATTGTCTCAGCAATAGAATCACCTAGGCTTCGAGTGAAAGCCGTACCAGGATACATCCCATTTTGCACCCACAATCTAGGAGGATCACCATCATCATCATCTTCTTCAATTCCCCAACATTGCACATCTGGATTCTTGAGTCCTTCAATCTGATCCAAAGTGAGAACTCTAGCCCCACATTGCTTCACCCTTTCAAGTTCGTCAGGCCGAAAAGGTGTTTGATCGATTGATAGGTCAACAGCTACAATATCATTCCCTCTTCGCTCCCCTATAACAGCCCTTGAATCGCCTGAGTTGGCAACATAAAGCTTCTTACCTCTAACCAACACTGTAATCGCAGTTGTTCCGCTCATGCTATCATCCAAGGCATCATCATGCAACTGCAAATTTGTCGTCAAGAAAGCAGCATAACAAGCTTCAACTGCATCCATATGAAATCGACTATTCCTGAGCAAATTCTCGCATAACTTTTGCTTCACAAACTGAGAGCATTGAGCTCCAAACTCGCCGTGTCCATCAAAAACTCCAAAGAAATTATCATCCGGATTGGTCCCAAAAGGGGTGTGAATGCAAAAACTATCTTGATTGGCCTTATCTAGGGCATCAGGGTAGTAACCTCTCTGAGATAGAAATGAGTAGCGTAATTCGTAACTCCCCGATGGAACTTTAACCGTTCTCGAGCCATCAGGGGGTAAAAATTGTGCAGACACTCTAGACAGTCTAGTGATACCCACTTCAGTTGAACCTAATTCGTGTAAATGATCTCTTCTTTCCCCTTCATCGCTATCGGAATCATCAGCAGGGGAGAACACTGAAATCTCAGTATTAGCAGTTTTCACATTTTCACTCTCTCTAACCTTAATATCTCGGGGAGCACATAACTCACCAATACAATTCTTAGAATAAATACAACCCATCACTTGAAACACCAAAATTCCCAAATTCCAAATTAATTACAAAATACTCTGTCACGAAATCATGCCTCACTCTTCATATAATAAAGCACCAGCTAAACTAAGTTTAATCAAATACACGTTTCACCGAAAGCAATAAAAAAGGAAAACAAAACCTACAATCCGAATTCAAGTAAGTGAAATCCATTCACACTTGCAGTAGATTACTCGATCTATGTAATCTTATATCAATAATAACAAACAAAAAACAGATAAACTAGTTAATTTCAAGAGAATTGTAAAGGTAAATTGAAGATGAGCTCACGGAATGGAAGAAAGCTTTATTGCGCAGCATTATAGTGTTCACGGGGCGCAGGATAGAAGAGGAAGAAATGTAGTGTTGGATGTGGAGACGTAAACTTAACAGAGTAAAACAGTTGCATGTGTTGTGTGGAATGACTGAAAGGGGGGCCTTTCTTCTATTTCGTGTTGGGATTTGTCACGCGCTTTTCACTACACGCGCCACCGGTATTTGGTTGCTGAGGATAATGCAGGACCACACACAGTTTTGCATAAGAATTTTAAAAGTGATTTATTTTTTTATAGATATATATACCATATAAAGAATTCGGTTGAGAGTTTATATCATTTTCTTTTATTTTTGATAAATGAAATTTTTTAACATCACATTATTAATTATGCGTAAAATTTTGAAAAATTATTATGTTCTAGAACATCACAAAGTAAAATAGGAATTTGAGGCGCTCAGATTATAGTAATAAGTGAAATGGTTAAAATAGCTTTATTAAATTAATGCTTACATATTAATTAAATTTTCCATTTTCGATAGTTTAGATGTAATTCTTTGATTATTAGTTTATTACTACCATCTATGAATACTAAAAGTAGATTGAAGATATCTACATACAATTTGTTAAATTAAGTCCATGATAATACAATAATTCTTATTTTATGTAAGAATTGCCGTCCTCACAATAAAAAAGTTTTATTGTGAATTTTTTTTAACATTGTATGTATTGAATATCAATTTAATTTTTTTTTTTTTAGAAAACCCGGAGGTAAAGATATATTAATGAGCAATATCAATGTTAACAAGATCACAAATAAAATCAGGGAGGACAACAGTGTCCGCTGAACTAATGATAGCTAATTTGGCTAAAGCATGAGCAACCGAGTTGCTTTCCCTAAACACATGAGAACAAGAGAAGAAATCAAAGAAATCAAGGGAATCAACTAACGAAAGGATGTCATCAAAAATCGCCCCCAACGGGTGAAAACGTGGCTGACCATAGCGGCCGGTGATGGCGTTAACCACAGAACAACAATCTCCTTCCAACTCAATATTTTTCCACCCCATCAAAATACCAAATTCCAGTCCTTTCTTCATCGCAATGGCCTCGGCAGATTCTGAATCCAAGAGGTAGTCGATTTTTTCAGATTTTCATTGAACACAATTACCAAACTGATCCCGGATAACAATACCTATGCCAAAGCAGCCCCTGATCCGGAATATCTATTTAGTTAAGGAATACGATTTTACAAACTCGGCATCTTTCAACATATTTGAAATTAAAATTGAAACTCTTATCCTGATAGTTTGATAATTTTTTGTATATTGTCCATCTTCTGTTCTCGTAACGGTTCATAATTTCAAAAAATTTAAAAATAATATTTTAATTAAAGTGTTGTTTTGTTTCTATATTCATGATGTTTACTTTTGAGTACTTTTTTATCACTTAAAATAATTAAAATAATTTTGCTCTTATATAATTCACTTCAAAAGTATAAGCTTCCCACCCCCAATTTCAAAATTAATATCCATGAATTTTGGTCAAAAGAACCAAGCAATATTAATGCAATCTTCCAAAAAAAAAAAGTAATATTAATGCAATTATTTGCAATGTCGTGTGGAAAGAAATCCCGGCGGAGAATGAATGTTGTCCAAATTAAGTCCACGCATTTTGTTTTGCCAATAATTTACCAACAACAAAAAAGGAAAAATCTTAGTACAAATTAAAATGAAATAATTATTCCAATCCTTTTCTAAATAACTTCTGGAGCCATAATGTACAACCCACACGACAAGCACCTGCACGAGCTCAGAATTGCCCTGAAATTGTACACTCAGCCGTCCATTATCCTCATTCAAGTGGTCCCTTCTGAATTTATGTAATTTCTTATAAAAAACCTTGAGAATTTAATAACTTTATATACATGAATATCTTATTAAATCTTTTTATAATTTGGTAAGACAATATTTAATTTGATTGTGACCAAAACTAAACTATATAATTTATTTTGGTATGGTTCATATATGAAATGATCGATTCATACTCACACTCACTTTAACCAAGATTTTCGAACCATCTTATTAGTCAAATCGAGTTCCTCAATTCAATTATATATATTGTCGAACTAATCTTTTTTATTCAAATTGCACCGGACTTTGATTTAGTTTCGATTATGAATAATAGTTTCTCAATTGCTTGTTCAATCACAATTTAAACACTAATGTACTTTTACAACAAATTAGTTCAATTCTTATTCTATATAACAATTTTCTTTTTATTAATTGAGTTCGTTTTAAAAAATAAAAAATTCAGATTGTTTTTTAACTCGAATATAATGTAGAATAAATGGTTGAATTTAACTGAATAGTCAAATAGACAACCTAGTTACCTAGTAGAGCAAATCCCTATTGTGGATTTAAGGTGACGTCCAATTTTTCAGTAAAGTTGAGACTTAAACGATTTTTTTAGGTTCAAATCTTTACAAGTATTTTTCTTTTTTCTTTTTTTTTTTTTTAAATTTGGTTTTGAAATAGTTATCTTTTCACCAAGAAAAAAAGCAACTTCCAATAGTTTTTCAAGGGTTGGCTGGATAATCTAGTCATATTCTCATCTGCGTCATGCAAGCTTGGACGGCACCTAATTCCTTCATTTTCAGTGGAAAAAAATAATGTTTACTAAACTCCACCAACATTATCTTAATTATAAGAAGAGTTTTTTTTTTTTTTTTAAATTAAGATGACACACATAAACATTTAATAGATGTCATTTATATTCAGGTGCAATAATTAAGTATATATTCGTAGATATTTTTTTAAGCGAAAATAGGTCAATAATCGAGTTCTTATTTTCACAAAACCATTACGAGTTTCCCTCCTATTTCAAAATACCTGGAATTTCATTTCCTTGTAAATTTTTGCCAATGCATATTTTCATTAACTTAACAAATAACATAAATGTTTGAATCAATTCTACTCAAATGTGTATACATTAAGGGCTTTGTTTCATTATATTGGTCAGGATTTTGGCAGCAATTGTCTCGCGACGGAGGTCTTAAGTCGAATGTCATGAACGCTTGTGTGCTCATTATCTTACATCAATTGAGTTATGGATACCTAGTAGCGTCTGAGATATAGCGTGAACGATTGTGTGTGTGATCATGCACTATAAGACTAAAGTTTCCTAACAACTATTGATTTTTGAGACAACTGATATCGTCTGAGATCGTATTCGTACACATTAAATGAGAAATAAAAAATTAACGTGTATCAATTTCGACTCAAATTTTTGCCCAACTCGTGATTTGGATATTGTATACTCATCCCACTAAAACATGTGGAAATTGGACTTATTTTAGTTTTATTAAATGTACTACCATTGCAAAATTTCAAAATAAATACCTAAACAAGATGAAAACCTATTCATCCTAAAATGGACATTCTCGTAATAGGATTATGAAATTATTCTTTTTAAAAGGGAAAAAACAAAAAGAAAGAAATAAGAGGCGACCGATCATGTGGGGGGAAAAAGCTGCAGTTGGATAATTGAGAAATATGCAATGTACCTTAGGAGTACATTAAATGAAAAGTTGGGCCTGTTTGTTTGGTGTTTGGGAAAATAGTTTGGGAGAATAGTGGAGGTTTGTGAAATAATCTCGAATTTGCGTAATGTTGTTTGTTTGAATTTTGAGAGAGTGGTTTGAGAAATAAAGTAGGTATATATTTTTTTGGAAGAGTTATGTTGTAGGTGTAAGATGTGAAAGACTTTATGTCAAATTATGTTTGTTGTGAGATAAATTGTGTAAGAGATATGTTACTTTATGTCAAATCAGAGTAGAGTTTACATAAGTTTTGTTTAGAGATAAAAAAAAATTGTTGTTTGTTTGAGTTTTGAAAGAGTAATTTGAGTAAATTAAATTAAAAAATAAAAAATATATTTCAGAAAATAAAAAACATGTTTGTTTGGCATTTCCCAAACACGAAATTGTTTTGGGAAACGCCAAACAAATAGGCCCTGACTTTCAGTATTTTTCACATGATGATGGGCCAAACAAATTTTGATGTGGGCCAAAGCCTAAACAATGATATCGTGCATGTCCACTAAATTACCAGAATCTATTTAGTACCAATTATTACAAGCTCCTGTGATTTCATAATCAAGAATCTAAAAGGTAACCATTTTTCTCTTTTTCTTTAATCAATGGCATTCTTCTACATAAATTAATGAGTATCAAGTCATATTATTAGTGACTTTTTCATTAAAAAATGTTTTTTTTTTTTTCAAGATTCTGAGATCTGATTTAATCAATTTTAAGGAGAATCAGAACACGTTAAGTGTGAATCTCTTCCAATAAATATTCAAATTTGAATTTAATATTTTATAGTGACTAACTCTTCTAATAGACCGATCACCTATTGGTATTAAAATTGTTTTAATACAAACAAAGATTAGTAAATTATTTGGAACATTATAATTAGATTTTTCTTCAATATTCTATGATGGATGATATGGTTGAAGAAAGTGAGATTCTTTGTTTGAAGAAAACAAGCTCAACATCCAACTTTAAGGCCCTTTTCTAAGGCTTCATTTAAATTGATAATCTGAAGATATACTTAGAGAAAGAATTTTAAAAGGGTTCAATATTGTAATTCATACACCAATACAATATTGAAGTATTTTCTAGTTTTTTTTTTTTTTTTTTTTTTTTTTTTTTTTTTTAATGAAAAATAATTCTTTGGGTAATATCGATCCAATTATATGAATATAACTAAATTTACTAATATGACAATTTGTTACCAAATTATCTTAATTATATATCATCAACAAGCTACATATTGTCAATTAAACTATTGGACTTAGATTTAGGGTGAGTTTAGCCCAGCGGTGGGAGCACTTAGAAATACTTCTAGACATTCATTGTGATTTTTGAAGTGTTTGGCCCCAATTATAGAAATTGCTCTTAAACAATCGTAATTTTAATGATGTTTGGCCCTCACTATCATAATCAATTTTGGGATCTCCAAAAGATAAAAATCAACTTATTTTAGAAGTAACTAAAGTGTTACTTTTGCAAAAGCTATTATCCAAAGATAATTATTTTATAATTGAATTTTATCATAATCAATTATTGCCAAAATCCATTTTAGTAAAATTAATTCTCCTATAATTGATTTTCGAATCGCTAGGCCAAACTCACCCGTAGTATCTCTACTTTGACTAGAGAAAAAAAAACTATAATTTTACTATGCAAACTCTGGCAAAATTAATTATTAATTTATAAATATGATTATAAGTTAATAATTTAGAAAAATAGTGTAAGATTTTGTTAGCATTATTCTCCATATTAAAATGTAATACATTATCCACAAGGTTTTCTAATGATAATGGCTGGATTTTAACTTGCAATGACTTTGAGGTAGCTCTCACCGAAGAAGAAGAAGAACAATAATGCCTCTAAAAACCATAACCCAATTCCCACTATTCGCGCCTCCGCCTCCACCACCACACTTCCACCGCTCCACCACCACCGAAATCCGCTTCTCACGGTGGAACAACGCCAACGCCGAGAAATTCATCCGACACGAGCGCACACAGAAGGAACTAGAAGACCAGCTCCGATTCCAAAAACGCCACGACTCCGCCCTCAATATCGCCCATAATTACAACCCCGCCCCGCCCTACCCCACCACCACCTCCCCCAAGTCCACCGGAACCCCCTCCTCCCCATCCAACCCTTCAATTCCAGGTAAATCCTCTAAATACTCAAAACCCCCGCCCAAAACCCTAACCCACCCCGCATTCAAACCCCTAATTAAACCCCGAAAAATCGAACCCCTCACTAAAACCCCCAATTTTAAAATCGATGAGAACGGGGTTTCGTATGAAGTTCCGGAAGCTCCATTTTTATATCAGTATAGTTACACGGAGACGCCTAAAGTGAAGCCGTTGAAGCTTCGGGAGCCATTGGTGTCTCCATTTGGGCCAGAGACCATGACAAGGCCATGGACGGGGAGGAAACCATTGCCTCCGAGCAAGAAGAAGCTTCCGGAATTCGATTCATTTAAGCTGCCCCCGCACGGTAAGAAGGGGGTGAAGCCTGTGCAGTCACCTGGGCCATTTCTACCGGGTTCTGGGCCGAAGTACACGAGGTCTCGAGAGGAGGTTTTAGGGGAGCCGTTAACGAAGGAGGAAATAGAGGAGCTGATTGAAGGGAGTAAGAAGTCGAGTCGACAGTTGAATATGGGTATATATGTTGATTGTTGTTTTGGAGTGCTAAGTGTTTGAGGATATTACATGGTTACTGATTTTGTTGTTTCTTTTCAGGAAGAGATGGTTTGACACACAATATGTTGGAAAATGTACATGCTCTTTGGAAACGAAGGAGGGTGTGCAAAATTAAATGCAAGGGTGTATGCACTGTGGATATGGAGAATGTGTGTCAACAATTAGAGGTTGGTATGTTGAACTGACTATTTCTCTCTAGGAAGATTTTATATATTCTCAATTAGCACATAGCAAAAAAAATTACAGTATAGAAAATAGAAAGATCCACTCTATATCCAGAACTTTATGGAAATCTCTATCAAGTTTGTTTTGAATTGAAAACAGGATTAGGTATTGAAGTTGTAGATTTCAGTATGTTTTAGGACATACAGTGGAACATGAAAATGAGAACATAAGATTCACGCTTACACACATCAGCCTGCTAATCATATAGTGAGTAGCAACATTTCATTGTGTTTTTTGGATAAACAACTTCTTGCCATTGTACCATCCAATAGGTGTTTCTTAAGATCAGTACATTCTTTTAATTGTAGAATTTTAAGTAGGAACATGGGAGAATTTCATGTTGCTGAAGACAAAAAAACAATCAAGGAAAAGCTCAGATAAAAGCTTCCAGAGATGGCTGTATTGTATGAATTATGACCAGAAATAAAGTTTGTTTTTCTCCCTGTCTACTCTTTCTATTGGATCTACAACATCAAAATATATATGGATATTTGGAACTCTTAACTTTGTCATTAGGCAACAGCATAACTAGGCACTAAATTGATATGTCAGAATCTCTTCTATTAGGTTTGCTTTCTAGTTTTACCATTCTTCTCTTAAAGATGCCAACAAAAACTAGAACTCCTATCACCATAAGAAATCAAGGTCACTTTGGAGTTATGCCTTAACTCATTCTAGTGGGTGAATTCTTTTTTATGGCTGTATTATACAAATACTTTCTTATTATTCTTTTGAATGATATTTGATAGTTTGAACCAAGCAGGAGAAAACTGGAGGCAAAATTATATACAGCAGAGGTGGCGTGATATACCTCTTCCGTGGAAGAAACTACAACTTTAGATCTCGACCTCGCTTTCCTCTCATGTTATGGAAACCCGTCACCCCAGTGTACCCAAGGCTGGTAAAACGAGCTCCTGAGGGTCTCACTTTAGAAGAAGCAACTGAGATGCGGAGAAAGGGCCGTGATCTTACACCAATATGCAAGCTTGGTATGCTAATTTCTATTTACTCGATATAATAAATGAGTGAAAAGTTGCTGGTTCAAATTTGCACCATAAGTCTTTTATAACGCGTCACATGTCCTTTGCAGCAAAAAATGGTGTTTACAATAACCTTGTAAAGAATGTTAGGGAGGCATTTGAAGCCTGTGAACTAGTTCGAATTGATTGCCAAGGATTAAATCCAAGTGACTACCGAAAAATAGGTGCCAAACTCAAGGTAATTTTAACTAAAAGATATAAACATAATATTGTTCTAATCTGCTTAAGGGTGAACAAAATATACGAATTTATGAAGAAAATTGTGTGGCCTTATGCAGGATCTTGTCCCATGTGTTTTAGTATCGTTCGAAAATGAACACATACTCTTGTGGAGAGGACAAGATTGGAAGTCCTCCTATATGCTACCTGAAGAGAGTCCTAAGGGATTGCATGAAGAACAACTGTTTGGATCACCATCAAGTGTTCCATACTTATCTATGGTAAAGTCGAACGACAATAATCTAGATCCATGCTCGTCTCTTTCTTCCGGAAATGGTGAATTAGAGGAAACCAATGACTTGACTGAAGTTCAGGTCAAAGATTCTGTAGCCACTGACGTCTCAATTGTAGCTTCTCATTCTGCTTTAAATGGTGAGAGTATTGATAGTTCCGAGAGTTCTGATAATCATTCCGAAGCATCGGATGAAAGCGTTGAATTCAAAACAGAGCTGAGTGGTTTAGTAGAATCAAAACCGAGCTTGGAGAACACTGAGAAAGCTGATGAAGTTGTGAAATTGAATTCTGCTTCGACTGAGCAAGTTCTATTACTTAGAAAGCAAGCAGTTGAGAATGGGATGGCTTTTGTGTTGGATAATGATAGCTTAGATGCTGACATTGTCTTCACGAAGACAGTTGAGTTTGCAAAGACTGCTCCAGTTGGGCCTGTCTTTAGGCGCAGATCTACGCATTTAGCTGTTCAGAAAATCAAGGAACAAGAACGTGATGATGATTCAGGATTGAAAGAAACTCCTATAGTTTTGGGGACAAAGATCACTGCTTTAGGCAGGAATGGTGAAAGAAGAGGTGAGAGAAAGATATCTAGAAACCATAAAATGGAAGATATTAAAGCAGATTATCTCAATGTAGTTCCACAGGGGAATCTTAGGGTAGATGAACTTGCTAAATTACTTTCTTGAGGAGATCGATAACCTTCCTTGTAAATGTTTATTTGTTATTATATTCGCGGATGTTAGAACATAAAATCAAATAAGTTATTTGATGAACTCGCGGATGTTAGAACATAAAATCAAATAAGTTATTGGGATGGAGGGAATAAGTGCAGATATCATCCGAGCAAGACTTGAATAACATTTGATTTGATCTTTGCTCAATTTATATAAAATTAAATCTAATAAAACCATTCCTAAAAAAGTTAAAGAAAATACCTAATAAGAATGTCCCATTAAGTGGCATAGAATAAGTAACCAATAAATTGTGTAAATTCATTATGTCCTAAACCTTAAGGTCTTTGTTTTCTGTCAATTCTTGTTCATTCTCCTCAGGGCCACAATATCTCTTCCACAACCAGTGATTTCTCCATAGCAAATGTATCTCCTCAATTGGAACCTGCTTTGTCTCAGGCAAGAGAAAGTAAATAAAGAAACTCATACACAAAATCAACGCTGCAAACAATAAGAAGATCCCATATTTGAGGTAACACAAAGCCGGAAGGAAGCCTTGAGCAATCACTCCCGTGAAGAACATATTCACACAAACCACCATACTCTGTCCAGCCGATCTCGTCTCCAATGGAAAGAGCTCACTCGGAACTAACCACCCCAAAGGGCCCCACGACCTTCCGTAAGCCAACACAAATATGCAAATAATGATCACAAGAAAGATACCGATCCCTTTAGGAAGCACTGTACCTTCTCCGAACTTCAAAGCCAACGTAATAGCAATGACAACCTATGCATCAAACAGAGAAAATTTCATGTCAGCTCCAAATTACAACTAAAAAGAAAAAGGAAAACACGATACAAGTAGGTTTTGTTTTACCGAGCAGCAAAACAACTCGACTCCAGCTTCAAGAAAGAATGCTCTTCTACCAAACTTATCAACAAATGCCATCGATATAAGTGTAGCTATGACCAAAGCTCCACTAGTAAAGACTGCCGAGTATAGTGATGCTCCTGAACCGAAGCCTAAGCTTTGAAATATAACCGGAGCATAGAATAGAATAGAGTTCATGCCAGTGAGCTGTTGGAATGCTGGAATGCCTAGACCTCCTATAATCAAAGAGGGGCGATTCTTCCTTTTCAGAAGATTCCTAAATGGATCCTCTATGGCTTTAGCTGCTTTGCTTGCATCGATTAGGTCTGCAAATTCCGCATCAACTTTAGGAGTACCTCTAACTTTCTCCAATACTTCTCTTGCTTCTTCTAATCTTCCTTGTTCAACAAGACTGTTTGGTGTCTCTGGGAGGAAAATTCCGCCAAAGAACATAGCAATAGCCGGAACTGTAGCTAAACCAAGAGACAACCTCCATCCCCATGGATGAATTTTTTCAATTCCATAGTTCACGAAATTAGCTACGAGGATCCCCACACAAGTCGTTAGTTGAAAGAGTTGGTTAACGGCACCTCGGACTTTCGCTGGTGCCATTTCTGATAGGTACAAAGGGACTGCCTGCAGAACAATTGAGAAAAAAAATAATGAGTAAAACCAAATATATGCAATGTGTTTTTATCTTTTTATATTTGGTTAGATGAGGATATTTCATAGTATTTGCTTACTTGGTTACCAAATCCAATGCCTACACCAAGAAGGATTCGACCGATGATTAGCATTGCAATATTTTGTGCAGCTGCATTGAGGATTGCTCCTGCAAAGAAACTAATCGATCCACAAATTATACTGATTCTTCGACCTTTATTTCTGGTTACGTAGGAAGCCCCGAAGGTCGAAAGTAAGGCAGCAATGTAGAGGGATGATGTGAAGAGAGTGAGCAACGGATTGTTATATTTGCAGTAATTGGTTTCATGAAGGCTTTCTTGTTTTCTTCTATAGACTCCAGGGAAGAATTCCTTCAGAAAGTCATCCATGGAAGTCACTCCTCCTGTGATCAGATTTCGATTTGTAAGTCCAAATTGTTAATTAAAATAGACACTGTATTTTATATAGGGGAATCATATTTACAAATTTTAAAATCACAAATTTAATATATCTATACCACATATAAAGCTCGAACCCATCATTCATGGCAATTAAACACAAGGAAGATGAAATTACACAGGACAATTCAAAATCGGAAACATAATCTCCTCAAAATACAATTATATTGAAGAAAACCATGATTATTTCACCATAATCATAATTGAAGAAAGTACTCAATTTAGAAATTCTAAAATCAGAAATTTAATAAAACCTACACTTAAATAAAGCTCGAAACTATCATTCATGGCAGTTAAACACACGAAAATTCAATTTCGGAAAAATAGTTTCCTCAAAATACAGATTAAAATACTGAACAAAAACATGATAATTTCATCACAAGATCTCCATAATACATCAAATGATTTCCTTAATCAAAAGACAAAGTTCTAGAAAAACTGACCTGAAACGCCAAGATCATAACCAAACAGAGCACCACCAAGAGAACCAAGAATGCAGGATAATATGAAATAACTTGTAATTTTGCACTCATAAAGATGAGCCCTAGCTCCACTATTGGGGTCCACAATACCTCCACCCGCCATTTTTTTTTGCTCTTTCCTTTACTTCTGTTGTAGATAGCAAATATATATAATAATATATAAAATGAGAAGATAAATGTTGAGATTTAAATAGAAATCGATTAATATCTTGATCAATCGCGATTACTGATTACCATTTAAATCTGTTCGAGTTGATAAACACAGAGTACTTTTTCTTTTTGAGGAAACACAGAGTACTAATACGACGGAGAATTGAAAATATTGAAAACGGTAAACCATTATTTGTCAATTAATTTATTTATATATTTATTTTTTAACTATAAATCCAATAGTAATTGTATTATATACTTCTATTATTTATGGTTCTGTTTTTTCCTTTAATTTTTTTATCTAATTAAATATGAATGAGATTTACTTTATTGCATGATGTTTTACGTCTCTCCCTAAAAATAAAAGGCGAAAAGAATTAATTAAATGAATCAATTAACCATGATAATTGTTTTCCAATAAACTTAATTATCATGATTTATAATTGGTAGTTAGAACATCAGATAATTATGCATTCTCTTTATATCGGTATCCAACTAGATAAGAATGAGATATTCATTATCTTTAATTTATAATCATATTGGATATTTTAAATAGGATTGGATAAGAACAAATAAAAGTGATCAATTAAACTTAATTTGAATATCCTATCCAATTAGATAAGGATGGGAAAGATTATAACGTTAAATAGCAAGAATAATTAGAGAGTCCCCTTGACCCCATAATAAGACTAAAGTGATGTCAGATGTGGAATAATAAATTTCTTATCCATAATTAGTGGTGTCAAAATGGCGCAAAATAAATATATAAAAATTTAAAAACCAATTTTTTGCAATATTTTCAGTGCCATGCAATTTGTATGGGCAAAGAGTAAATTAATGGTAGTTGGACTTTTGGTTGCCCATGCCCCATGCAATGCAACTGTGAGGAAATAATTAGATTGCTCGACAAAAACATCATGAAATTGTCGTGGATTTAATTAGTTCATTTTTATATAAAATTATTCGATTACCCGTTGGACCATTACATAAAAAAATTATGTAAAGAGATGCGATATTTTTATATTGATAAATAGTGAAGGGCAAAATTTCAAAAGTGGTCGTGTAACTATAATGAATACACATTTAGCTCCATGCATAACACATTTCAATATCTGATTTTCAATAATTTTAAATTTTCATCTTGCAATTACGATTTGAAACTTTTTGGGTGATATGTTCGTGTGGTGTGGCATCAGCAAAATAAATAATTTAAAAAAAAACAAACACAGAGAGGGTAATCTTGTCATTGCGTCAAAAGTCTAAAGTAAAATTCTCCTTGGGTTGAGTGTGGTAATTAAAACCAAACACATGGGGGATTTTTAAGAATTAAAATAACACAAAGAGTTTTTTGGGAGCTAAACAAAGCATATGGGGTATTTTTATCTTTTGCTCGTTCGGAAATATTACGTGGAATTATTTTGGTTCGTTGCGCATATTTGACTCTTTCATGTTCATTGACATTCATTGCACACTCTATTTAAAATGTTAATACATAATATGTACTCGCGCACGCACAATGACCTCACTATGTTCATTGAAGTTCTACTTTTCTGAATTCTGAAGGTATAATTTTGTTAGATTTTCGGTTAGTTGTGTACATAGTTGTAGATTTAATTGTGGAAGATAGATTAATGTTCATTGTGTCTTGTAATTATATTAAATATTCATAATGTTTATCCCCCTTATATCTCCCGATTCTCTAAAATTCATTGTCTAAATGAAAAAAATTTCATAAATGTGAACCCAAAACAAACTTCAATAATGTATTCCAGTTTAAGATGTAATATTATCTAATAGCACATTGTCTCTAAATGACACAATTTTCACAAGTTTCTTTTTCAATCAACTTTTACTCTCTGTGCCAGCAGTTGAAGTCCAGCCTCCAAATCATGCAATGTAATTGTCATTAGTTCATCACCTATAGAATTAAAATTCAACCTTGAATCCAAATTTTCCCTTGCATTATTCAACATATGATCAACCAGACCTCCATTCATTTTGTTCCTCAGCTTCTCATATGAATTCTTCTCTATCACTTCAGAAACAGCATCGAACGTACACGAAGGATGTAGCTTAAATCCACGCAACAGGCTCTTGTCGTCTTGTTTATTCATCTTTAGCAACAGCATTTCAGCAAGATCATTGCAAGTAAAATCATCAAACTGGAAAAAGTTAGGCACTCTTCTGCAAAATCCTTCATTCGCTGAGAATACACGTTTCATCGGCTCCGTATAGCCCGCGAAGATAACCACAAGATTGTCATCTTCTAAAACAGACATGATCTCTTCTAATGCTTCCACACCAAAGTCATTGGATTCCCCTATGGCCAAACGGTATGCCTCGTCTACAAACAAAACGCCACCCATTGCCTCTCTGATCTGATGAAGTTCAACACGTTGTTGGTTCATTGTGATAATAAAAATGGATATATATTAACCTCATAGGCAAGGTCAAATTACAAGAACACCTGATGAGCTAGGTTTCAATAATCATTGGACCTATGTACATACCACCTATCATTAAGATTCGTTGGAAAAATGAACTAAACATGTAAAAAGACATATTTGTCCTTAATGTAGTTCTCCCCTACATGAAGAAGAAGGGAACAAAACATGTAAAAGGCATTTGTGCCCTTAATCTAGCTCACCCCTCCATAAAGAAAAAGATATTTTTCATCATATATGGATGTATGTTAAATGGATATATGTTTAATTAAATATTTTGTAATAAGCGTCATCTCTGTAGTGACGGAGACTAGCGTAAGATCTATTAATTACTTAGGATGCGTTTCAATTATAATGTTTTTGCACTAAAGAAATCCTCGAATTTTGAGAACCATACAACATTTAATACCTTGTCTCTAGTCTTTAATGCAGTTCCGCCAATGTATACGCCAACCAAATCCGACCTTTGCACTTCGATTACTTTATCTGAGGAGAGCACACCAACCGAATGGAGTAGTTTGCCTAAGACTCGTGCGACAGTAGTTTTACCGGTACCTGGATTTCCAAGAAATGTCATATGAGGCGCTTTTCTACGACCGAGATTTAGCCCCATGGCTCGACGTTTTTCATCCATCAACAATCCCTTTGCCAACTTCCGAAGTTGAAGTTTGAGTTCTTGTAGTCCCACAATTTTAGATAGCTCGTATTCCAAGTCATCCATCTTCTTTTTTAGTGTCATTTCATAATTGAGTAAAATCATGTTGTCCTGTGGATGAAACCATAAATTCTCAGCTATTTCCTAAACCTAAGAAGGAAGATATATAATTAATATCTCATTTATTTTCTTGCAGAATAATCAGCTTTATGATCTAAAATTTCTTCACCCACAAGTTGGTTTAAAGTTTGGTACAACTTTTCCAGTCATGATGCATTAGTGTAACAAAGAAATAGAACATTAAAAAAGTGGGATCAAAGATTCACTCATCGCATGTATATATAGTACTTGTCGATCGGTATATACAACACAAAACTAAAATATGATTTTTATATTTGCAGTAATTGGTTTCATGAAGAGTCTGAAGACTTTCCTGTTTTCTTCTATATACACCAGGAAAGTCATCCATGGAAGTCACACCTGTGATCAGATTTCAATTTCTTAACTCCAAATTGTGAAAATTAATTTTCACAGATATTAGGCAAAAATGAATAGGCACTGTATTTTAGACAGGGGAATCATATTTATAAATTTTAAAATAAAAAATTTAATAAAACCTACATTCGATATAACTACACCAGATATAAAGCTCGAAACCATCATTCATGGCAATTAAAACAGGAAAGATGAAATTACACTCAAAATACAAATATATTGAACAACTCATGATTATTTCATTATAATATCTCCATAATACATCAAAACCATTTCTAAATCAACAGAGAATAATCATAATTGATGAAACTACTCAATTAATAGATTTTAAAATCGGGATTTAATAAAACCTACACTTAAATAAAGCTCGAAACAATCATTCATGGCAGTTAAAAACAGGGAAGATGAAATTACACACGAAAATTCAATTTCCTAAAAATAATTTCCTCAAAATACAGATTATAATACTGAACAAAACATGATAATTTCATCATAAGAATGCATTCCTAAATCAAAAGACAAAGTTCTAGAAAACTGACCTGAAATGCCAAGATTATAACCAAACAGAGCACCACCAAAAGAACCAACAATGCAGGATAGTATGATATAACGCGTTGTTCTGTACTCATTAAGATGAGCCCTAGCTCCAATATTAGGGTCCACAATACCTCCACCCGCCATTTTTTCCCCCTTTCCTTCACTTCCGTTGTAGATAGTATAATATATAAAATGAGAAGATAAATGCTGAAATTTAAATAGACATCGATTAAGATTTTGATCAATCGCGAATGGTGATAACCACTAAAAGCTGTTTGAGTTGATAAATACGTAGTACTCTTTTTTTTTCTTTTCAGTAAAAATATGAGGTGATTACTGTTATTGACTTATTGGTCAATTGATTTATTTATATATTTTCTTCAATTATAAACTCCAAAAGTAATTGTGTTACTACTACTTATGGTCCTATTTTCCTTTTTCTTTTTTTGGTTTTGTGTTTAATTTCTTTCGAGGCGCGTCAGACACATATAGTGGGAACCTCTGTCAACAGGGATTCGAACATGAACACGCTACTTTGTAGTAACTAGTCTTTTCCACTAGATCAATCACCTATCGGTGTTCTATTTTTCCTTTTAATTGCAATGAAAATTCAATTCTCAATATATGTTATTTTTATCTAATTAAATATGAATAAGGTTTACTTAATTGCATGATGTTTTACGTCATTTCCTAAAAAGAAAAGTAAAAAAATCAGTAATTATTCAATTCACCATGATAAGTGCTTTCCAATAAACTTATCATGATATATGATTGGTTAGTTCATAATTTCAGCATAATGTTCAATAACCTTATTATGATAATTATACATAATGTTCAATTTATCTCTCTTTAATTTGAAAAAGAGTTATTACCCATTTTGTGAAAATTGCAAAAAAATAATATACCTCATTCAACTGGAAAGTATGACTCACTTGCCGAAATTGAGAGTGAGCATGGAACGTGTTTAATTTATGTAAGATAAATTGCCATATTTATCATAATAAAAGGGGATAAATGACCACATTGATCAATATACATGGAGATAAGCTGCCACTCTATCATAACACATAGGGTAAAGTGACACATATAAAAATATTAGGAAATACGATATGAAACTTTTATAAAATTACAATTGGTAAATGACTCCTTTTCATTTTTCAAATTATAGGACAATAAATTAAATATTAAATATTACAAGAAGTAAAATTGCTATTAACTCAATTCTCTGTATATCCAACTAGATAAGGATGAAGTTTTCTCTGTATCTCCAACTTATGCATCTCTTTATATCCAACTACATTCTCTATAATTTTATAATCATGATTTACATTTTTAATTTGTGGCAATTTAATCCATGGTGTGTTATGATAATGTGGTAGTTACCCCTTATATTATGATAAACATAACAATATACCTTTTGTGTTATGATAATGATAAATGTGACAATTTATTCCCCTATATTACAAAAATACTTTTTATTCCCACTCTTAATTTCGATAAGTGAGTAACACTCTCCGGCTGAAGGAGATAAATTGCTTTTTTAGAATTTTATAGGGTGGTAAAATGTTCATTTCAAATCATAGACGGATAAATTGAACATTATACGTTTTACAGGGAGATAAATTGTCATCTCTTTTTTTAAGGTATAATTTTGTTAGATTCTCATTTAGTTGTGTACTTAGCCGCAGATTTTATTGTGGAAGTAAGATTAATGTTTATTGCTGCTGGCCAAGTGGTAGTAACTTGCGATCCTGAGAGGCGAGACTCAAGTTTAAATGACTCAAGTTTAAATCCTAATGGAGACATCACACTGGGAAGGACCTATATTATTTGCACTCTTCAATCTGAGCTGTAAATACAAAGTCTAGTAGATAAAAAAAAAATTAACCCACTTTAATATAAAAAAAAATGAATTTCGCCAACTATTTTTCACTCTATTTTTGGCTCTGTTTCTTACTGAATAGAAAATGTGAAGAAGCCTTCCATTCACATTCAATACTAGAACACAAAAAAAACTTCAATAATGTATTCAATTTTAAGATGTATTATCTAATAGCACATTATCTAATAGCACATTGTCTGATATAAATAAATACTAATACAACCCATCCTTTAAGTTGGAAATTCCATCACAGATCGGGTTTGGCCGAAGCTAAACTAACTACATGGAAAATGTAGTACACTTGCTTTGAGATTGTATTTAACTCTCAGAAGATTGACCAATGTGGTTGAATGAGTTTGATCAAACCGACAAAAAATTTCCATTTTTTAGTTTCTTTTTCAATCAACCTTTGCTCTCTTTGCCAGCAGTTGAAGTCCAGCCTCCAAATCATGCAATGTAATTGTCATTAGTTCATCACCTATAGAATTAAAACTCAACCTTGAATCCAAATTTTCCCTTGCATTATTCAACATATGATCAACCAAACCTCCATTCATTTTGTTCCTCAGCTTCTCATATGAGTTCTTCTCTATCACTTGAGAAACAACATCGAACGTACACGAAGGATGTAGCTTAAATCCACGCAACCGACTCTTCTTGTCTTGTTTATTCATCTTTAGCAACAGCATTTGAGCAAGATCATTGCAAGTAAAATCATCAAACTGGAAAAAGTTAGTCACTCTTCTGCAAAATCCTTCATTCGCTGAGAATACACGTTGCATCGGCTCTGTATAGCCCGCGAAGATAACCACAAGATTGTCATCTTCCAAAACAGACATGATTTCTTCTAACGCTTCCACACCATAATCTATGGATCCCCCTATTGCCAAACGGTATGCCTCGTCTACAAACAACACGCCACCCATTGCCTTTTTGATCTGATCAAGGTCAATACAATGTTAATTAGTTGCAAAAACACCCCTCCAGAGGTCTCAATAATCACGGAGACTTACGTACCACAACCGATATCATTAAGATTCATTGGAAAATAAACAAAACATTACCTTTTCTCTAGTCTTTAATGCAGTTTCGCCAACGTATTCGCCAACCAAATCCGACCTTTGCACTTCGATTACCTTATCGGAGGAGAGCACACCAACAGAATGGAGTAGTTCGCCTAAGACTCGTGCGACAGTAGTTTTACCTGTGCCTGGATTTCCAAGAAATGTCATATGAGGCGCTTTTCTACGACCGAGATTTAGCCCCATGGCTCGACGTTTCTCATCCATCAACAATCCCTTTGCCAACTTCCGAAGCTGAAGTTTGAGTTCTTCTAGTCCCACAATTTTTGATAGCTCATGTTCTAAATCATCCATCCTTTTTTTCAGTGTCATTTCATAATTGAGTAAAATCATGTTGTCCTGTGGATGAAACCAAACAAGGAATATATATAATTAATTTTTTAATTTTATTTTATGAAATTACATGTAGTTGATGAAGGCCTGTTTGTAGGGGTGGGCGTTTGGGTTCGGTTTTTTGGACCCGTCCCGACCCGTTTGGGACAAAAAATGGGTATTTTGATATTCGGGTTCGGGTACCCGAACCCGAAATATATTCTCTGGTTGGGTATTGGGTATTAGATTCACACTCGAACGGGTATTTAAAAAAAAAATTGATTGTAATATATTGAATACTTGAATCTTGAAGGCTTGAGACATTTGTGCTTTTTTGTTTTGAAGTTATATAATTAATGTTTGAATTCATTTATTTACAATTTTACATACATATATGTTAAAAAAAAATCTTTTAAAAAAAAAAGAGTGAAATTTCGGGTACCCGAAATTCGGGTACCTGCCAGATCGGGTCGGATTTTGGGTGTGAAAATTCACTACCCGCCAGGTCGGGTACCCGACTTGAAATACCCAATACCCTAAATACCCGACCCGTGCCCACCCCTACTTATTTGGATTGATTCTAGCAATTTGAAATACCCAATACCCTAAATACCCGACCCGTGCCCACCCCTACTTATTTGGATTGATTCTAGCAAAGACCTTTCGATATCGTCGAGGTCTTTGCTATATGTTATTTTAATTAGAAAAATATATTATATATACAATGTTAATTTAAAAAAAGAATTATGATGTTGAATTAGGAAAATTGCAATTAATTACTATATCAAATATAACATGAGAATTTAATTAAATTAAATACTTACTGGCTTGTCCACTAGTGCCAATTGATTAAGTTGAGATCTGAGAACTAATTTGTTGAGCAAGTAATGATTAGCATCAATATTATTCTTGATGAACTCGGAATTATCAGAATTAATAATAGTTGTTGAAAAACTAATCTCCTGTGGCTGTGGCCTGAAAAAAAGAGTGAGAATTGTTTCGGGAGAAACTGCAACTGCACGAACTGCAAGAGGGATAACTGTATGGGTAACAGCTACTTTACGAAGCATAAAAGAAGACATAGCCATAATTAATTAGTTAATTTGGATCTTAATTATGAGAATTAATATATGGGGGTTTAATTGAGGGTTATTTATATATAAGTAATGTAAGTGAGTCCGAGTGATGTACGTACCGAAATTTTGGGTAGCTTGACAGTCAAGCAATTCCCTTAATTTGTGCTCGAGTTTTTTTTTTTGTTTTTAATAAATTTGTGCTCGAAGATTAATGGGATGAGATCTGATCCGATTATAAAAAAAATCGTAGTTTGAAATATGTCAAGAGAACTTGGATCTAACTAGATTCGATATGTTAAATATTTGTATAAGACAATGAAATAAATAATTATATATACATATTACATAACACTTTATTAAAATACCATCAATTTAAGAAGATATTAGTTAATTATTCGCTCATAAATTTCTCTTTATGCATATTTTCATATAGAACATGAATATGAGAAGGAAAACTTGAACATATGAGCTAAATTAAATAAAATCGTAAAACTAACAAACTTGTTTTCGGGAAAAACATTTGTGTAAATTTTGAAAATTAAAATTTTCTTGAATTCGATATCCGACTGAAACCGATCAAAATCCGTTGGAATCGAGATAGATTTGGATCCGACCTAACGTAAATGGAGTCGGATCTAGAGCTAAATTAAATAAAATCGTAAAACTAACAAACTTGTTTTAGGAAAAAACATTGGTGTAAATTTTGAAAATGAAAATTTTCTTGAATCCGATATTCGACTGAAACCGATCAAAATCCGTTGGAATCGAGATAGATTTGGATCCGACCTAACGTAAATGGAGTCGGATCTAGATCAAGTATGATCCGACTCGATCAATCGGACTCATTGACAACCCTATTCAAGATTAATATTAATATGAAAACGAACAAAGTTCAATAAGTTATTCAATCTTTAACATTCTTTCTGAACAATCAACACATTATTTCACTCTGGTGAACACATTCAAGAATTAATTAATGTCTAAATCAATTTCTATATGGACTCATCAGTTTGTTGTTAAATCAATCTACAGTTTTCAAATGAGTTAAAGAATAAAGATAATTCACCTCCTTCTGACATTCATTATGTTCAATTTTTTTTTCTTGTGATCCGAAAAAGAGCATGCACTTTACTTTACCCCCTTGTTATTTACCTAATACATGTAATGTTCACGAGTGAAAAATGGAGTCTGAGACTTGATTTTGATGTATGAAATAATACATTTCCCTTCACCGCATAATATGTAAATATACTTTCCAAAATACAATACATTAATTTCTTAAAATTAGCACTAAAGAAAAAAATCCTAGCCCCGTGTAAGGGGTGATGGGGAAATGGTAAGTTTAATTTTAGGTCCTTTTTTTTTTTTTAAAATTTAATCTCAATAAAGAAAAAATTATTATGGTTTGAAGGATTAAAGAGTTAATTGACAATTTACCCCCTGTGATTATCATAATGTTCAATTTACCCCTATGATTTGAGAAAAAACAATTTACCTCCTATGATTTTTTAAAGGATCAATTTACTTTCCTGAGTTGGAGATTGTATCTCACTCGCTCAAATATAAAGTGGGTGTGAAACATATTGTGTGAAAATACGAAATTACCCTTTAAGGGGAGAGGGGGTGTAAATGGTCCACAATAAATGGGATATTATTATCAATCCAATATTTATGAAGGCTTAAAATTTTAGTGGCAGTGTGAATCATTTTTAAAACCACATGAGGTAAATTGAACACTATGATAATCATAAGAGTTAAATTGCCATTAACCCTAGATATATTTAAAAAACATGAGAGAGTGTTTATTTATTTTTTTGTAGCAGAGGTAAAATGCCCATTAGTCATATCATAGAAAATATTTTGCAATTCACTCTGGTGAACACATTCAAGAATTAGCCCTAGATATGGACTCATCAGTTTGTTGTTAGATATGTCCTAATCTGACTATATAGTGTTTATGTCTCAATCCATCTTTTTTATCCATGTTTGGTTTCTTCTCTTCAATGCAGTTGACACAGACACCCTTACACATTGCTGCTGGTCACAACAAAGCCGCGATAAGATAGATTAACTTGTATTTTTAGTACCATTGAATATGAAAATGTAACTTCGGTATCATAGGATATGTTTTCATTGCAATTTTGTTACCAAACCCAAGTTTGCTCCAAAGTTAATGACAATTTGACCTCTATGAAATGCATAATGTTCAATTTATACCTCTATAATTTTGAAAAAAAATCAATTTACTCTTGTAAAAATTTTAATGAAGCAATTTCTGAAATTGAGAGTAGGCATGCAAGCTATTTTATAACATAGGGGGATAAATTGTCACATTTATCATAACACAGGGAGTAAAATGACACATTATCATAATAAAAGTGGATAAAGTGCCGCCTATAAAAATATTAGGGAGGCGATGTGAAATTTTTACAAAATTTTAGAGGAGTAAAATGCTTTTTTGTAAACAACAAGGGAATAAATTAAACATTATGCATTTCATATGAGGTAAATTATCATTAACTTTGAGAAAAAATTGGACTTAGATACCAAAGTTGTAATGAAAACAGTTATATGATACCAAATTTGCATTTTCATATTTAATGATATCAAAACTACAAGTAGATCTATCTTATGGTACAAAAAGTGCAATTTCCCGGTTTAAAATGATGCTGTCATATGATACTATTTATTGGTTATTCGTATTTGGTCTTTCTTTTGGTCTTACAAGACGTGTTACATTTGGGCTGAAAATTAGATAGGCCCAATGTGAAATTTATAAGAGGTTAACCTTGGGCTTTTATAACTTCTCTTAAATTTGATGGTTTAATGAGATCGTTGCCTACTTATAAAGTTGATGTTTAGTTTCACTTAGTGTGAAATTTTCTACTAATAATAAATTAGTGGTGTTAGTTATTATTTGTAATATTTGAATTGGTTTTGATGTATGGTTGAATATAATCTGATAAAATGATCTACTTATCATTTTTTAAAAATAAAAAGAAAGGGACTCGACTTCATGCATACCAAATCAATATTCGAATTTTGGTTCAAATCTGGTTGGATTCAAATTCAAATCTACATTCCCCGAAACTGTAACATGGCTTAAAAGTCTAATTCTATCCTATCCTATCCTACTTACTATTATTTCAAGGGTGCCTTTTGGTCAAAATATTTAATTTTGACTCAAATTCCTTTTTCTCCTGTTTTTGAATTATTTTTATTTACTAAATACTCTCTTTTTGTCACTTTCATCCCACGTTTGTAAAACTTCTGTAACTGTAACTGTTTTTTTTTTTTTTTTTTGATAAAATTGTAATTGTTCTTCTTCCTCCCTCTTCCCTCATGAAATTTGAAAATGAAATTTTGAATGAAAAACTGATAATTTCGTCTATAATGATACGGTTACGATTCAAATTCCTAAACTTCTTAAGCCCACTTTCTCCAACTTCCTTTATTCTCGCTCTTCTTCTTCATCCTAACTCCATTCTCTTTCATTTTTTTTATTTTTTTTACTTTTCTTTGAATTAATATCTCTATTAAAGAAAAGGGACAAATTGTAGGCCACTTTGTGCAGAAAATCGGTGAAATGTTGCAATTAAGAAATTTTACTTCCCAAGCATCGAGTTGCAAGTCATGTGTTTGAAGATATGACTGAAAGATATGTCTGAGTTCGAATATACTCACTTTGCGTATTGCATAGAATTTTGTTTTCAGTGTCACAAAAATTTGTTTTCGTTTTTTCCATTCTATTCTCTCTCTCCCCTCTCTAATATTAACCCCTTTACTATTGCATAGTCTGTAAATTGTAGCATATTATCAAGCATATGAGTGATATTATAATTTATTGTATTGCAGATAAATTTACAATTTCAGATTTTTTGAACATTTTATCGATTTGGCGAAATGACTAACAGTAATTCTGGAGGTAAGTAACCATAAAGCTTATATTGTTATACATTTGCAAGTGTAATATCATATTCTTCTCAGTTGAACTTTAGATACTTTTTAATTCATTGTTCTTTTAAAAAAAAATTTCATGTTCTGTTTCAACAGATAAAAAAAGAGTGGATAAATGAATGATTACTGATTACATATGGAGAACTCAGTACAAAAAAGAAACCAAGACAGAAATAGAATATGAATTATGTTAAGGGATTTCACCAAATGGGATTCCCATCTTCCTTATTAAAGAAGTCTTTTTTATTTTATTTTTTTATTTTGGGAAGGAGGGGGGTTGTTATTTTTTGGCATTATCTTGGTCTAAAATAATTTCTTGCAACGTATCACGAATATCAAATATGGTTGTCTTGGTGAATTGCAGATGCTATGTGGTGTATGACTACAAAATTCTGATGGTATGACCGCCAAATTGAATAAAACAAATTTTCAATATTATAATGAAAACTAATTGTTATTTCACTACTGTTTTGTTTTCTTTGTTTCGACTTTTGATTTGCTGGTGTTGATAAGGCATGTCGAAGTTTTGTAGGGGATGAAAGATTAAGAGTTTTGGCAGGAGTAGTATTCAATCTTAAATGCTTACTATGTTGCTAATGTTCTACATAAATAACTTTGGTTATTCTCCAATTTTCCATTTTGCTGCATGGTGAGGTGTGATTTCTTATATGTGTTTCTCTTTTTTCAGCATTTTATGAGTGGAGATACAACACAGTTTATTCCTTTTCTATCTCATGTGGGTATGTTTGCCAAGGACCTTCTAATTGGTTCCATGATAATTAATAATCAAAGTTGTTTGTTATTGCTTGAATTTCAAGACTAGCTCCTATCCATTTAGTTTATTTGTGAAACCAAGTATTTATTAATTAACAATATAAAAAATCAGGTTTCTATTTATTTATTTTCTAAGAGTTCACACATTGATCAATGTTACTCTTCATGATTAAGAGTTTTGATATAGAGGATGATACATATATGCCACTACACATCTTGCATTTGCAAGGATAACGGCCTTCCATGTCCTATTAGATTTCATCTTTCCTCTTTTTCATGTAGACTCAAAGATAGATTTTGACGGGCATATAAGACATGATATAATTTTTCTAATGGTATTTTACTTTGGTGAATGGTCAGTCACACTAATTTAGGTTCTTGATGCATAATTTGTCAGTGTATTCATTCATTAAGATTCTGAAGACTGAATTTTGAGGGATATATATATGAGGGATGATATTGTTTAACTAGTGGGTATCATTTGACTTTGTCATGTACTTCATTAATTTAGACGCTAGAGAGAGATCTTTGATTTTTTTTTTTTGGTGATAAAAGATACAAGGTAAATTACATCAAATCCTCCAAAAGTAGGGAATCCAGGGCCGTAGGAGCCTCTTCCAAAATATCCAGATGATCCGTCTTCTTGTGACCCATTTTTGCTAGTGCATCAGCACATTCATTTCCACCACGTTTTATGTGAGAGATCCGACACTCCCAAGGCATATGCATTAGAACTCTGCAATCCTGTATAATGCTCCCCAAGGGATGACACTCCACATCCGCTTCTTTGATAAGATTGACGACAGTTTCGGAGTCCACCTCAAGTTCAAGTCTATGGATACGTCTTTCCCAAGCCAATTTGAGACCGTCTCTTGCTGCAAGGAGTTCCGCAAGAATAATCGGGGTGTAACCCAACTTGCGAGAAAATCCAACAATCCACTCCCCCAAATCATTACGTATTAGACCACCAACAGCAGCCGATTTCTCTGATTCACGAACACTTCCGCCCGTATTTAACTTGTGCCAACCCATTTGTGGTTTCCGTCATTTTGTATGGACGTTGTTTTTTTCCTTGCCTTTCCTCCTTCTCATGGGGGCTCTGGTAAGATCCTCTGCCAAGCTTTTAGCTCTAAAAATCACCTGTTTCACCGGCTCTTGAATGTCCTGAAAAATAAAATTATTTCTCGATTTCCAAATAGACCACACAATAGCAATAAACATGATACACCAAGGAATGTTAGGGAGAATAATATTATCAAACTTCATTTTTGTTAAATTCTCTTTAAGCCATGAATCAGAGTTAGTTTGAATGAATTTGAAAAATTGTGAAGGTGCAATGGCACACTCCCAAACCTCTCTCGCCCATGTACAGTCGCGTAAAGCATGGGAAATGGATTCCGGGTGGGCATTACATCTCGTACAAAGATCCGAATCCGCAAGGTGTCTTTTGTGCCTTAGTAAATTGGTGACTAAACTGTTATGCGAGCATAACCATATGAAGAATCTCATCCTTTCTGAGCATTTGAGTTTCCATATCCAATCCCAATTTTCGCCCATATCACTCGAACTTGCATTATCCGTAGAAAATCAAATTAGAAAAGGCAGACCTGCAAGTAAATTTACCATTTGGTGTGCCACCCCAAACTAAAATATCGATTTGGTTATCAACCATGGGCACAGGGGTGCACCTGATGTCGTTCCAAATTTCGTCCGGCAAGTGGGTTCGGATTTTGTTTCTATCCCAATTTTTATTATCATCAAGAATATCCGAAACTCTTAAGTTTTTTTCCTCCTCAAGAATGGTACCCTCTAAGCGAGAGTGTATGGACTCGTTCCCTATCCATAAGTCATACCAAAGGGAGATCGATTTACCATCTCCCAATCTCCATCTGATGCAATTCCTCATGCTATCCATGCTTCGAACAATTCCTTTCCAAGTGCTCGAGTCTCCATTTCGAATCCTATACTCAAGAAGTTTTGAATCCTTCAGATATTTGTTCCGAAACGTGTCTCCCCATAAACCGTTCTCTCCATTCAAAGTTTTCCACCCAATTTTAGCAAGGAGAGCAATGTTGGTTTTTCGAGCCTCCCTAATCCCAAGACCTCCATTCCTCTTGCATTTAATCACCTTATGCCATCCCACTAGATGAAGTTTCCGGTGGGATGTGTCCGAAGACCAAAGAAAGCTACGATTGATATAATCAAGATTATTACAAATGGAAGAAGGAAGCCACGTAGTTTGCATTATGTGATTGGGCACCGCCGAAGTGACCGATTTAATGAGGGTTGTTCGGCCCGCAAGAGAGAGAAGTTTGGCCTTCCAAGCCGACAATCTATTCGCAACTCTATCAATAACCCCCCTAAAGAGGCTTGGAGAAGCTCGGCCATGAATGAGAGGTGCCCCAAGATATTTACCAAGATTCGAAGTCCGTCCAATGCCCAATATAGTCGAGATCTCTCTTTTAATTCTACCTCCACCATCCTTATTGAAGTAAACCTTGGATTTGTGGAAACTAACTTTGAGACCGGAAGCCGCACAAAATTCATCAAGCACCCGTCGAATGCACCTTGCATTTTTAGTGGTGGCCTTGGCCAAGAGAATAAGATCGTCCGCAAAGAAGAGATGAGAAAGTCTCGGGCCGCCCCTACAAGGGCTAAGGGGTTGCCATTTCCTCCTAGCTACCACTTCTCCAATCATGTATGACAATCTCTCATTGCAAAGCACAAAGAGGTAAGGCGAAAGAGGGTCACCTTGTCTTAATCCGCAATTAGGCTCAATAGATTCTAAAGGTTCCCCATTCCACAAGATACGCGGTTTAACACATTTAACACAATGAAGGATGAGAGTAATCAACCGATCCGGCAAACCAAAAAATTGGAGAGTTTATTCAAGAAAACTCCAACTCACCCTATCGTAGGCTTTTTCCAAGTCAAGTTTGATAACCATACTTCCAACCTTGTTTTTCTTTCTTTTTCGCAAGCTGTGGAGGAGTTCTTGAATCATGAGTATGTTATCATGAGTGCCCCTTCCCGGAATAAAGCTGCTTTGTAGTGGGCTAACAAGCGAGGGCATAAGGCTTCGCATTCGTTGGGTGATGGTCTTGGTAATAATCTTATAGAGGACATTGCAAAGGGCAATGGGGCGGAATTTGGTGATGGAGTCAGGGCTCGTTTCTTTGGGGATGAGACAAATATATGATTCACCAAGAGTTTTCGGGAAAGAAGCATTAAGAAAAGCTTCATTAACCAACTCAAACACCGACTTACCAACCGAGGTCCAATAGGTTTGATAGAAGAACGCTTGAAAACCATCAGGTCCCGGGGCCTTATGGGGATTAAGGCTGTGGACAATGCCTTTAACCTCCATTAAAGAGATCGGTTTAGAGAGTAATGACCTTTCTTCTTCAGTAATCTTCTTTTGGTGATTACTAAGTTGAAGAACCCTATTACTATGATCATCCGTGCGACGGAAAAGTGCGGAGTAGTAGGCAGTAACATGTCGTTGAAGAGTGGTGTCCTCAGTCACCCAAACTCCATCCACTTTGAGAGCTAAGATTTTATTTCTTCGACGTCTACATAAGGTGGTCATATGATAGAAACGAGTATTTCTGTCCCCCAACTCCATCCATTGAACCCTCGATTTTTGGAACCAAAGGAGTTCTTCTTGAGCTAAAATATCATTATATTCACCAATCAACACATTTTCGAGCTCGCTCAAGTAGCTATTATCCCCTGAACAAAGACTTTTTTGTATGCCATTAATCCTAGAAAGTAAAATTCTTTTTTTCTCAAAAATGTTTCCAAAAACACACCGATTCCACTCCTTAAGAATAGGAGGAAGAGAACTAATAGCCTCGAAAATAGAATTCGCATTCGACCAAGTGTCATTAATAATAGCTTTGCAACTAGGATCCGTAGTCCAAGCAAGTTCGAATCTAAAGGGTTTACCTCTTGATGCACGATCCGTACCGTTGCAAAGAGTGAGAATTGGGTGATGATCCGAATGAGTCCTCGGAAGATGGATTACTTCGCTATCTGGAAATAAGTTTTGCCAAGAGGCAGTAGCCATAGACCGATCGATCCTCTCTTGGACTTTGGCAAGACCTTTATTAGGACTAGTCCAAGTGAATTTGGGGCCCTTGAAACCAAGATCAATTAAACCACAATTGTCTATCATTTCTTTGAATCTAAGACATCTCCGAAGGGCAGGGGTGTTACCACCTCTCTTCTCATTTACCGACAAAACTTCATTAAAATCCCCCGTCAAGAGCCACGGCAAATTGGTCGAAGCGCCTATTTCCTCCAGTTTATTCCAAAGTTCATTACGTGTAGCCGGATTAGGTCTAGCATATACTCCGGAGCATAACCATTCTTGTTGCTTCGGGCCAATAATGGCTAGTATAAACTCAGGATTAACCAAAATAATTTCCACATTGATGCTCTCCTTATCCCACAACAACCAAATGCCCCCTTCTCTTCCTGTCGTCGGAGCTCGACAGACCCCAGAGTAACCCAAAGAGTTCGAGATAGAATGGGCCCTCGTTTCCAAAACTTTGGTTTCCATGAGAAACACCACATCAGGATGGTGAACTGTAACCAGTTCTCTGAAATTGGTACGAAATTTTTCGTTCCTAGCACCTCGCACATTCCATGTAAGAATCTTCATTGGACACAAATTCAGGCAGGTTCCTAAGAAGGGAAAATCAATTTCCCGTCCCATCCATGGGTCTATAATCTGCTAAATCAGACAATTTCCTAGTAACAATTGACATTTCTCCTCCAAAAGACTCGTCACGAGTTGTAGTTTGAAGCTCGGATTCGTTGTTACTCGAACCTACCAAAATAGGGGTTTCACTGTCATTTCTCTCACCATTCGACAATTGGGGATGAACTGGGAGAGGTGACGACGTCGAAGCATTTTCTCTTGTTGGAAATGCACTCCCTCCCTGAGGTAAGTAAATTTGGGTTCCATGGTTGTTGCTTTGATGATGGCTCAATGATTCCAGCGAAGTGGTCTCTGGAATCTGTAAGGCATTAACCAACGTACAAGTGTTGGGGTTAATTTTTTGGTTTAGCTGGGCTGGGCCTTTTAAGTCTGCCATATCCAGGTTTGCATTTGAATTTGTTTTTAGGCTAGGAGCATTTAAGTCATTTGAACCGGCTTTAAATAACAAAGGTTCGTTACCCATATTTAATTGATTGACGGACATAGGGCCCATATGAACATTAATTTTGGATGGCCCACTTTCCAAGTTGTTTGATGAAGCCCTTCCAGATATGGGCCTTTTAGTTCCGGATTTTGTCACGCGCTTAACGGTCATTTTCTTTCCTTGTTGACTTTCTGACACTATTTTTTTATTTGTATTCTCATACTGGAGAACTGCTCCATCAGTACCAATTGTCTCCTCATTAGTTTCATTCTTTTGTGCTAAAGAAACAAATCTATTTTTTTGATTCTCTGATGAAGTTTCCTTAAAAGGTTTCAATTGTTGACGTGGGCCCTTTCCCCGCCGTTTCTGAACTTGCATCCATTCTCCGAAGTTTTCTGGGTTAATTTTATTGTTGGGTCGACTCACCACTGAGTTCTTTCCACTCGACTCGACAACATTCTTTTTTGACCCATCTTCATCCATGGCTTCTCCAGCAGCCCCCTTGTTCACGCCGCAGTCCGAAACTCTATGTCCAACTCTACCACATCCATAACATAGTACTGGAAAATTTTCATATAAAACTGGGTAAACTTCCTTGTTCACAACAACCCCTCTTTTCAAGGGTTTCTCCAAGTTCACCTCTACACACAAACGAGCGAACTTACCACGGGTAGCCCAATACGTGTCATGATCAATTTTGATTGGACTACCGACACTCCTAGCAATGGAGTAGAGAAGAGGTTCCTTATAGTATTCAGCCGGAAGCTCATCGATCCTAATCCATGTGATGGCCGTAGTGACGCGGTCCGAGGACGGGCGAAAGTCAGGGCGCCATTTTCTGACCACCACGAAATGGCCAGCCACCATCCATGGGCCATCCGTGAGAATGTACTCTCTCTTCACCTGGTCATGTACCCTGAGGATGTAGCAACTAGAACCCAAGTCAATAAGTTCAAAATTCCCACTGAGTTTCCACATAGAGTCGAGTTTGTTTGAGAGCCAATTGTAATTCCATGTCTTTTCCATCAATTTCAAGATAAGGGCTTCTTCCCAAGGTTTTCTAATACTAGACAGTAAAGATTCGTCCAAAGTAATCGATGGGTAGAGATCTTTGATGAACACATGGGAAATATAGCATGATAATACATGACTCATTTTTTTGTCAATTGGAAAGTTTGCATGGGCTTCTGGAATGAAGATCCAAAATATTTGGTAGGAAAGCTTTATGGGATGTAAAGTTTGGGTACAATCTATTTGTATATTTTAATAGTATGATTTTGGAAATCTCTTTCTCATCCATGTAATTTCTTGACTATGATTTTTCTGAGGTTTAAAAAAACAAAGCTAGCAGAAATTGTATAAATTTGAAGGATAAACTATGAAGATGGTGATTATCAAATCGAGGAAAATGTTTTTGCAGGTAACGCAAGAAAAAAGAAGGTGATGACTCGGGAACTTGCCATATAAATTCGATAACACTTGGATGCAGTGGTGATCATATGCCTTGATTTTTTCCTCTTTCTTTAGTAGACTTTGTACCATGTTCGAAAGTTCATTGCTTATTTTTCAAAGAGTTGTGTATAACGTGGAAGGGTACATAATAGCTTGAAATGCAGTAATTCTACTGTTAGATTTCTCTCTTGCCTTTTGATTTTGATCTATGAATGTTTTTGTACTTTGGAAAACTCTGATTTAAATTATCAGCTCTCCTTTTGAGCTAAATTCGACGTAGATGTCCTCATGGATATTATTTGTCATAACATGAGGTATTATATATGAAGGTTGCACTTTTAGATATCATCTCTACTTTTTTAATTACAAACATCTTCGTATGATTATCAAGATCATCTTAAACGGTATTACTTTTAGTTTAAACTTAATAAAAACATTAATCCACATTTTTAGATGTATTAAAGTGAATAAGTTGATTAGTTATCAAAAAAGGTGAATAAGGTGATTTGCACTAATTATCAATTTTATCTGCAATTGTTGTATGATATGAAAAAAGAAAACTGAAGCAGTAAGCAACAAAGTTTGAGATGTTATTTCTCTCCTTAGCTATAAAAATCATGTTTTCCTTTTGCTATTCAAAAGCAATAATCATAGTTTCTACCAATTTAATTTTATAAACAAATAAATTTAATGTAATCCTATATATATATATATATATATATATATATATATATATATATCGGGTTTAATTTCAAATTTTGAATTGTTACAGTGATGCAATTTTAACAACATTGTATGAAATATGTTTTGCATGATTAAGTGATTGTGTTTAATTAGAAAACTTCTTCCTTTAAATTAGGGATTTGCCAAAATGCCAATCGTACATAATTTTATCAAGATTCATTAAACCTATAATGGAAATAAATTAATTATGGGAGTTAGTTAGACTATAGTGGGGTGAGTGGCGTGGAATACGTGAACTCAATCTTGAACCCATGATTTGGTTGTATCTACTAAATTTAATTATTTAATAATACCCCCAACATGTTTGAATTAAAATAGAATATTTATAAAAAGTCAATTAGGCCACATATTAATAAGTATACTAACTCATATGATATAATTGTTATTGTTACTTTATTTAAATTGTCGTTAATCAATCTCAAACTACTCAATCACTAGAACCAAAGTGTTAATAAAGTAAAATGTCAAGCTACTTGGTACTAGGTTCAAACTCATTCGATAAAATATCAATTAAACTTTGCTCGATTATCAATCAAACCCAATTTTTTTAAAAAGATTGAAGTATATTTCTGGAATAATTTTATAAAATGGATATGACATTTAAAATTAAATTTCAAGCAAACCTTGATCAATTTGATATCGTATAACCTTGATGGACATAACCCTATGGTAAAATAAACTGAATTAATTAATTAATTACATTCATAATAGTATCGATCAATTTTATTTCGAATAAGTTAGATATACATAACCCTAATGTCAACAATTTTAAATTGGTTTTGTATTCCATAGTTGAAATCAATCAGGATATTAAAGAACATAATTTCAATTTATTTGAACCCTAATAAAATTATATACATCGAATAATTATTTGAGATATTCAGGAATAGGTTTTTTTTTTTTTTTTTTTTTTTTTTTTTTTTTTTTTTTTTTTTTTTTTTTTTTTTTTTTCAGTAAAAAATCTCATGCTATGGGAAAAAGATTAAGATGGTGTAATTTTCAATTTTTAAATAAAGTCAACCAACTTTTTTAATTGTTGACCGAAGTTACATAATTAACGACCGAGAAAAATCGAATAAAATCAATGGTTTTAGATTAAGGCCGCACATGCGACCCTAACTAGAATGGCCGCACTCTACAAAAGGGGGGATATATGATGCACTTTATGTCTTTATCATATGACATTTCTTCAAAAACCTACAAAAGGTGCTCTATTGAATATGATGCATATAATCATGTCGTTGAATTCGTGCTCATGGGTTTAGTCCTTTCATTTTAATTAAGATGATTTCTTATGAAATTTCAGTATGAAATAGAATTCTTGTTCTTATTTTATTTATTTTAATTAAAAAAAAAAGTAAAATCTTATGGATATGTGGGTATATCTCTGAAGAATAAAACATACTCCATATGTTCTATTATTTTTACTCCATTAATTAAGTATCCTCTCAAACTTTTAAATCTTTTAAAATTGACTTAGCATGTTAAATTATTTATATTTGTGGTATATTAAACATTTTAGATATCAATAGTATCATCTGATACTATCAACTTATTAGTGAAATATATTGTTTAAATTATTATAATTTTTATAAATTTAGTCAAATTGACCATGACTGGTCAACTGTACTATGTGATAAACAAAATGGAACAGATGAAGTACTACATAATTTGAGAACATAGTTATCAGTAAGTTAGATTAACTAATATATTCACTTTAATTTGAGTATTTTGATTTTTTTAGTCATATATTTGTATTCATATTTATATGGGGATATTTTGCTCGCCAATTCCGTGCAATTCTATAATCTATGATTCTATGGTAGTTTAAACATTGCAACCAATGTTTAAATTGTGGTAGGTATTTAATGGTATCTAGATTGAAGAGAGCCATATAGTATGGTTAATTAAAAAGAAAAAACTTCCCTATTTATATACATTAATATGTCATAATATGTATACGTTTAAATGTAATTGTGAAAGTTTTGAAAATTATTTTAAGTTCATTATAGATTAAGTCTAAATGTTATTATCTTTAATTAATAATAACACATGTTGGCTCAATTGCTAAGGAATGAGCTCCTTCTCCTCAGAAGGTTGTGAGTTCGATTCCCACTGTCGACGTGAAGGCTATTTTGGTGGGCGATCTGTAAGAACCTCTGTAAAGCGACCTTTGGTCTCTGAGACAATGAGGCAGCCCTAGCCCGTAATGGCGATCGGAGCCGAACCCACCCAAACTTTTTCTTATAAAAAAAAAAAAAATTCTTTAATTAATAATCTTTACATTATTTCTCGTAGTAAAGTCCACTCCACGTTGTCCCGCCATTATATAGGAATTATGTTTTTATTTTTATTTTTTTCCCATCTCACCACTTCTCAACGTTTACAAAGTGAAGAATAAGCAAATATTGGCGATTTTGTCTCATATTCCGCCGAGATAAAATAAATTCTTGATGGAAAAGGATAATGCGTCAAGAATTATAAAATAACTAGTATACGTCCCGTGCTATGCACGGGAATTTAAAAAATATATATGTTAAGTACTTTGTTTAACATATTTAAAATATTTATTGTACGACATGGTTAAAATATATAAAATGAAATAACAATATTTATATACAAAGAAAAATAAATTGTTAATAATTAACAAAATAGGATAGAGGATGGAGTTATATTCTTTAAAAATATATCACTCTAGAATCTAGACATCTAAGTTACATAGGAATATTTACACACCATCGATGTTAAACAAATACCTACATAATGAGCAAAAGCTATGTTAATAATAGTTTAATATAACCGATTTATGCATGTAATAATTTACTTATTCTCAATATAAGCATTTTTTGGATATTATGTAAGAATATGACTTACTTTTTTTAGCCTAAAATAGGTTGTCTCTTTGGAAGATGCGAGCATTCTTCAGACCAGTCAACAGTCAAAACAAATTTCACCGCACAGATATGTGGCCTTACAAACTTCGGTGGCACTGGGATGATAAAAGTAAATGCACGATGCAGTAATGAAAAGACTCTCTCCCTTAATATTTTGATGCCATTTTGCTGAGTAGTACATGCATTTAAGTCAGAGTGGCATTATGATTAGTGTTAAATCTAAAACTAATATCAAAATTATATTTATATCTGGTCTTGTAGTTTTTTAAGATATACAGCTTCATTGCGAAATATATATTTTGCTTGGTCATCGTATAACTTCAAGTTCATAGTTCCACTGACATTTGCTACTGTAAGACGAACGCGAAATCTAAAAGAAATACAGTTGTGTTAATGTAAGAATAAATAGTTTAAAAAAGATGTATCTATTGAATCAATACCTGAAATTTTGTAAAAACCTTCTTCTAATTGGATTTTAAAAATTAGTTTAAGAAAAGAAAAAATTCACTACCTGAAATTAGCCTTGATCATATCTTCACATGTAAGACAAACCATTTTGCGCTCCATTAAGTTTTGATTGTCAACCTAATCAGGTAAACATATATATACCAAAAATAAGCAGCATATTAAAAAGGGGACTAACTCATGTATTAAGAGTAAACGGCGTAAGCATAAAACAGTACATGGACCAAAAGTGCTAGGATAAGAAACTGAAAAAGAGAGTTTAAGAATTGAAAACTAACCTTTAAGTATTAATTTTGTGCTCCAAACAAACTCGTATCTGCACTGAATTTATAACTGAAGTTCTAGCGACACAAAAATAAATGACAGTGGCGAACAAATTAATGGGATAAACGATATAAATTCGAGACAATCAGCATTCATTGAGTCATCATGGTAGCAAAAAAACTTATTAGAGACCACCGTTCTTATCTCATTCACTTGGTTTTTTGTTGGTTTATCGATCTTGTAGCACATGCTCCTGCCAAAACAGAAAGCAGAGAAATTTGAAAATGTATCTAACTTGTATATATTAACCGTGAACATAAAGATCACAAGTTTTGACAACTAAAATATAGATTATTGAAGCTTGATACTGCCTTAACAAACATTGAGCGTAATTTACCTCTTTATACAAATTTTAGTAGCATATTTCATTGGCAATTATTGAAGAGCTTCATACTGCCTTAACAAACATTGAGCATATGGAAGAAAAATGAGTAAAATATTTTGAGAAGAAGATGGGGAAAATTGAAATGTAACTGGGTTTGGGATTGTACGTGTTTTCTGAGGTGGTTATAAATTTGGAGGTAGTTATATTATTAAGTAAAATAAAATAAGGAGAAAAACATGGGTTAGGGACTATGTAGTGGGTTTGAAGGTGGTTATAGATAATTATTAAGTAAAATAAAATAAATCAAAATAAGGAGAAAATAGTATTTTGGTCAAAAGAAATGAATTGAAGTCAAACACCGCTGTGAAATATATTATTAGTAGATTTGTCATAAATAAAGTAGGTAGTCACTTTTCTATTCTATTTCTATCACTGAAAATTTTCTAATTTTCTATTTTTCTTCGAAAAAACCTCTTGGTTGTTTCCTAAAAATTGATAATTTCTCTGAGATTTTTCACAAATGTTTGTCAATATAACATGTTTTTGGGAATTTTCTTTTTTGAGAAAGAACGATAATATTTTCAGGGAGTGAGAGTTCTAAAGAACAAGTCTAATGCCTCAAAAGTCTTGGAAATTCAAATTTGTCATTAGACTAGCTAAGTCTCCTCGATAATTGAAGATTCATAATAAAAACAACCATTTTAACTTTTTTGGGATAATATATTCTATCAACACTATTTGTGGGAGTATTGCATGCCTAAAAACTTACTTAGTAGTTCCTAATTATATATGCCAGAAATAACTTCAATAACATGTCAAGTACAAATAATAAATCACTATCAAACACTAGTATTAAATTAAAGAAAAACCCAAGTTATTATATTTATTGGCGTGAAACTGAAAAATAACTAAATAGATAATCATTATGTAAAATTTAATTTAATAATGCATGAAATAAAAGGATTATTGGGCAATTTGTATTTGGAATCCTCATGTTTGAATTTGGGGAAAATTGGTAGTTATGTTATTCGAACAAATTGATCACAGTAGTGGTCAAACCCCCGCGTGAATTACAAGTTTATGTGCCATTTTATTCTCTAAACTTATTATTATTCTATTAAGAACCCAAAAAACAAGAAATTTCAAGGCTGTAATTAACCAGGAGAAGTTTCAATAAAACTAATTCGACCTTAATTAGTTGATAGTAGGTACTAGATTGCAGATTTTTTATTAGTACTAATTAATTACAACCCAAAACCCAATTAAGAGATCAATTATTTTATAATTACTATAACCTTTAAATTAATTTAAACCACTTGCTTCGTCTCGTGTTCCTCCCATCACTACGGACACAAGCTAAAATTAATCCTGGTTCTAGTAAGATTATTTAATTAACTAACTTTCTTCTTACCCTTTCTTTTCTGACAATTATAAAATGTGCACGACTAATCAAAGTATGAATAGCCAATGTACTATTTGAAGTGTCCAAATGCATGCATGCTTGAGTTGTACATTTGAAATATTGAAATTTATATGGGGTTGTATTCAGGGGCGGGCCAAGATAATCTTCCGAGGGCTGAAGATTTTTTAGTAGAAAATTTGATAATTTTTCAAATGTTTTGAAAAAAGTCCTACTGAAAATGAATTTAATATAAAAAATCATTATAATTTTATCCAATAAAAAATAAAAAAAATATATATATATATTAACAAATTCTTTTAAGAGTATGCATGTCTAAAATGTAATCCCGTTGAACTTGAAGCAAACAAATTTGCTTGGACGAGACATGCAAATAATCGAATACACCACTTATTTGTGTAAAAAGGTTAAATTATTTTTTATAGTGGTAACTTTAGTACATTTCTAATTTCATGATTCAACACAAAATTATATCTACCATAAATAAAAAAACCTAACACTCATAAAACGCAAATTTCATGAAAAACATTTATTAATGAACACTTAAAAATTGAAGATTTAAATGAACATGAAAGGTAAAATGCAGAAAAAAAATATGTTAAAATAACACATGAGTATAAGAATGAATTTCTATTAAAATAAATAAGAAGTGTCATAAAAAATTATTGAATCTTCATAAAAGAATACTCTGCCAAAATGGAGGAAAAAATTTGGATATGTGAAATGACATCAAATTTAAAACAAAAGCAGCTCCAAAGGATCGAACACACTTCAGGCTCAACTTCAACATTCACAAAAAAGCCCCAACTGCTGCATAAAAACAGTAAGCATGTATTGAACAAGAAAGCCAGGCCACGCGTGAAGGTCTCGCGGTTGATGCACCTGTTGTTCCTCCTCTCCTCGACATAATCCAATTTAGGTTTCAATAATACTAATGTTTGAATCTTAAGGGATAATCTTATTCGAGTAATAATATAATAGTACGTAAATATTTTGCAAAAGCTCAATTAATTTAAGATGCTAGTGCCTCTATTGAAAAAGATGAACACACAGAGTGGTTTCATTAAGGGCTAATATTCCAGAAATTCTTCTTCTGAGGGCGTGTCATCTTCGTATTGAGGGGTCCACAAAACCTCAACTGCCTGCGAACAAACATTAAGACATACATGCATCGAAAATTATACACAACAAAAAAATTAGAAGACAGATATATATAAGTAATCTTACCAAAAGCGTGCTTGAATAAGGGATGGCTGCAAGCTGTAGTAAAGCGTCTTTCAAGTCTTTACCCTTTTTGATAAAAGGCAGATAAGTGTGTACTCCTTTAGCAGCCACCAAGATTGTGACCTGAATTTTATTATTTTTGTCTAAAATGTTTAGGACTTATATATAATTTAATTTGTACTTAGAAGTATTACATATATATATATATATATATATATACATAAATAATGAAATCAATTTACCTCAATGTATTCTTCATTGCTAATCCCAGTAGTACTTGTTCCCAGTTTTGTTGATCTTTTCTTCTTCTTGTTTATGTTATCAAACTTCCCACGTTCTTCAATAGAAAGCTGTTTGAATCTTTTCTCCACTTTGTCCGCGCTTTCTTTTACACTAAACTGTAGTGTTATATATCGTCAATATTAAGAAATTTTAAATGAAATTGCACTACATAAGCAACCCAAACAAAAACATAATCATATAAAAGAAAGGGGAAACAATTTTTTTTTTTAAAAAAAACTTACAGATGAGGCATCATAATGGATGCCAGAATAAGAATGCCGAATCAAAGCAAGAGTTGCCTCTGTAACAAAATTAAATTGTTTAATCATAGCAGTTAGAGGAATGTTCATGAGTATTAGACTTTCAACTACAGATTATGAAAGTTGAATTTTGCTAGATTCGACACCTATGTATTAATTGATATTACATGATAATACTAACATTGGCATCATGAAAAGTTATATCCTCGATCCACATTAGACTAGCTAGTTAATATATATTAAGGAGTCAGAAAGAATATACTGTATTATTAAACATGAATTAATAATTTAAATGTTACCGGTAAATACGTATTGTAGACCCTCCGAGGTTGATGTATCTGCAGTTTCAGCAATACAGTTGAGATCTTTTTTAAGTGAACAACTCTTCAAGCCCAACAGCCCAACCTTGAACAACAAGAAATCATAAAATAAAATAAAATAAAAAACAAAAACAGAACGGGCGGAAATGTGAACAGATGCAAACTGAATCAAATTAAATTGGCGTATATATATACGACCAATATTTTTGAACTAACAAAAACTATATATATATATATATACCTGCAGCTTGTACACACTATTCGTGGAGGTGGAATCATCAGCTATAGCTATTAAGCAACACATAATAGCGATTGCACCGAGCATAGAATGAAGCCTGAAAATAAACAAAGGCCTGAACAAAAGGCCATTGAACAAATGAAGAAATTGCCCAAAAAAAAGTGCAAATATAACGGGTACTCTCATATTAATTTTTTCAAAGGATTTTACGAATCTTTTAGCCAGAATCTCAAATGGATTTTCTTTCAATTTACAAGGTGAGAAACCGGTCTCGATGGTTAGGGCTTTGAAATTTGAATTAATTTTTAATGGAATGAAGGAATTCTTAATGGAGGAGTAGTGTTGAATTACAGGGTGGTATCGAGGGTGGCACTGATTATTCCATTTCAGCAGAAGATTTGGTTTCAGTAACAGAAAATTTGTGGCGGTGGCCATGGCCTCCTTTACCTCTACGGCTCTACCTAGATAGGTTTTTGTTGGATTCTTTGAATTACTATTTAGTAACAGAAAGTCTTTTTTTTAAAGGAAATTAGCGGACTTTTAGGGCTTATATAGTTAATTAAATCTTAAATTAATATATATTTATTAAAAAAAAACTAAACCCATCTCAATCAATATAGCCAGCCCTAATTAAGTTGTATTAGGGTGGACTGGACTGGGTAAAAGTCCGCCAATTGACAGGCCTAGATGAAGAATAGAATAGATGAATGGAATGGAATGGACTCTAGATCTCCCTCTCTCTTCATAAATAAATACCCAACAAAAACATAACCTACCTAGCTAGGTTGAGGTAGAGGTCGTCATGGCCACCGCCACAAATTTTCTGTTACTGCAACCAAATCTGCTGAAATGGAATAATCAGTGCCACCCTCGATACCTGCACCCTGTAATTCAACATCAACACTACTCCTCCATTAAGAATAATTCTTCCTCCTTTATAATTCCATTAAAAATTTATAATGCAAATTTCAAAGCCCCCCTAAGCGTGAAGAGTACTACCGGGGATTTGTTGAACTCATTTGAGGTTCTGGCTGAAAGATTTGTAAAATCCTTGCGAAAACCCGTTGCAGGTGCAATTTTTGTTGGGTTATTAATGTTTTTTATGTATGATCCCAATTCTTCTGTATGGGCGGCTTCTGGTGGGAGAATGGGTGGAAGAAGTTTCTCTTCATCATCATCAAGAAGATCCTCATCATCATCCTCATCAAGAAGATCATCATCAATATCCTCATCGGAAGAGTTATATTTTATGTGTATTACCATGGGAACCATGTTTATTATTGCTTGGTTACGAGATGATGACACCAGGAACACTGTGCTCAAGTTGCAGGTACCATATATAGTTTTATTAATTAATACATTCTGATTCTTCACTAATTTTTTTTTTTTTTAATTTCTTCCTGATTTCTCGTCGTTGTTTAAGGTTGGGCTGTCAGACTTGAGGAGTTGTTCACTTAAAAAAGATCTAAACCTTATTGCTGAAATTGCAGATACATCCACCTCAGAGGGTCTACAATACGTATTGACCGGTACGTAGTAACATATAATATATATATATATATATATATATATATATATATATATCTTCTTGTACGTAATTGCTATGACGACTAAACAATTTAATTTTGTTACAGAGACAATTCTTGCTTTGCTCAACTATCATGATCATCGCATCTATGCACATTCATCTGTAAGTTGAAAAATAAAAAAAAATAATTTCTTTTACATACAGTATATATATGATATGTTGTTGTTTAGATGGCTTATTCATTAAAACTTCTTAATATTGACGAGAGCTAGGTTGATGTGCGTCACGGAGGGGAGGCAAGATTCCGAAAGCTTTCCATTGAAGAACGTGAGAAGTTTGATGATGAGGTAACATTTGTGAACCTCAACAACATAAATAAGAAGAAGAAGAAAATGTCAACAAAACCTTTTGGAACAAGCCATGAGTACATTGTGGTAATTAATACTATGATTTTATTAATTATTCATTTATTTATGTACTAAATTAATACTACCATTTTAAAGATGTATGATTAAAAAATACAGACAGTAATTAATTAATAAATTGATCGATCAGGTCACAATCTTGGTGTTGGTGTCTCCTAGAAGAGGATACAAACACAATGATCTGCCTCTGCCTGCTTGTATCAAAAACAGTAAAGACTTGAGAGAAGCTTTACTAAAGCTTGCAACCATCCATCATTCAAGGAAGATTTTGGTAAGTAATTAATTAGATCATTAACTAACTGCTGAATATATACCCTTAATTTCCTGTCTTGTAAAAATTGAGGTATTCCGTCGCAGGCAGTTGAGGTTTTGTGGACTCCTAGAGACGAAGATGACACGCTGTCAGAAGGAGAATTTCTGGAAGATTATCCCTTATTGAAACCAATACTCTAGCTAGCTACCTACCTGCTGTCAGAAGGATATTTCAGAGGAAATTGAACATTATGCATTTCATAGGGGTAAATTGTCATTAACTTTGTAGAAAAATTGGGTTTGGTACCAAAATTGCAATGAAAACTGTTACGATTCTGATTTTATTATGTTACCATAGTTATTAGGATTATTTTCTTTTAGTTATTCTATTTCCATAGGAGTCTATTTTCATATTTATCTAGTTGTTTAGTGTTTGAGTTATATATAAGCACTCATTGTATTCTTTTCATAGTTATGGATTGAATATGAGTTTATGGTTTTCTCCACCTAAAGTGAGATTGTGGTTGCTCTTACGACCCTGAAGTAAGATTATGGTCCTTCTTACGTCCACTAAAATAAGAAATATAAAGATGATGCCAAAAGATCGTATAACCTATCCTATGATACCAAATTTGTATTTTCGTATCCAATGGTACAAAAAGTGCAAGTCAGCATATTCTATGGTACCAAAAAAGCAATTTTCCCATTAAATTTCGTTTGATTGTTGGACATTGATTTATTTTTCTTTCATATTTGTATTATTTTGGACATTGATTTATTTTCTATCATATTTGTATTATTTTGGACATTGATTTATTTTTCTTTCATATTTGTAATATTTTTTTTTTGTTTTCCTTCTGTATAGATTCATACATCATTTTCAATTTCCCCTACAGAATCAAAAAAACAACCATCTATTTCGTGGAGTGCAGTGTTTCTCATATTGGCAAGGTCGTAATTAACAAAACTACTATTGGCTCATCATAGTTAATTTTGCACAGATGATAGCTTCATATACAAAATTATTTACATGTGTTTAAAGCTTTACTGTTATGAAACTAAGTACGGGCTTGCTAGGGCAGTTCACCATTCATTCAATGCCATGTGGCAAAATCTTCACCTATTACCGGAAGAAACAATACACCATAGGCAAAATCGACCCCTCCCAGGCCGGCGGCGGCCTGGGATCGACCCCTCCCAGGTCGGCGGGGCCTGGGACGGAGGAACCCAGGCCACCACGGCCTGGGTCGCGACTTGCAGAACCCAGGCCGTGGTGGCCTGGGTTCCTCCGTCCCAGGCCCCGCCGGCGGCCTGGGACGAAGATCCCAGGCCGCCGCCGGCCTGGGGTACCGCCGGCGGGTGGGGGTAGTTAGGGTTAGGGTTTTACGGGGTGGGGTGGGGTGGAGTGGTGTGGGGGGGTGGGGTGGGGGGTGGTTAGGGTTTAATTTTTTTTTTAATTATGATTATTTATTATATAATAATATATAACTTTAGTAAAATAAAGTTATATATTTAACTTTAATTATGATTATTTATATATTATATAACTTTAATTATGATTATTTATTTAACAAAAAATTATATACATTATATACAAATTATATAAAATCCCTAACATATAGTAAAAACATAAATTTTACTTTTTGTATATACAAATTTATTTAACAAAAGTTATATAATTTTGTATAAACTTTTTGTATATCCGAACAATCAAATATTATATACAAAATTTTTATATAATGTATATAAATTTTTTATTTGAATTTTTTTTAATTTTAAAGTATTATTTGATTCTTAATATTATTTATAAAATTAAATTAGTTAAATAAATTTGTATATACAATAAGTAAAATTTATGTTTTTACTATAAATTAGGGATTTTAGTTTTTATTATCTATTATTAATATGCAGGGACAAATATGTAAATGAAATAATTGGGATTTTATGATTTTATTTTTTATTATTAATAAACATGGTCAATTATGTAAAATAACAAAATGTGGCCTGCTAATGGTAACCGGATTAGCAGGTCACCAAAATAATAATAAAATAATTTTTGTGAGAGGAACTGTGGGTAGTTTTCCACAAGTGGAACTGCCCATAGCCACTCCCAACTAAGTACCACAAGTGGAACTGCCCATAGCCACTCCCAACTAAGTATAACAAGAGCTGCCTTCGACTGCTATCAACTTATTTTTTAATTATCTGTTAGTTTCAAGTTTTTTTTAAGGTTTGTAGGAAATTATTGACAGTTAGATTTTACTTTATTATATTATTTTATTTAATAAGTTTTTTAATATTAAAGTCATGTTGTGAATTAAATTAGAATTTTTTATTTTGGGGGGTTAGATGTGTAATTTAAGGGGTTATTGCATATTTTTATTTTTCATTTTTGTTTACAAAAAAATATAAGGCTATAACCGGAAGTTCACATATTACTTTACGATTTGGACATTTTGTTAAATGGAGGGGTATTTTTGCAATTTTTAATATGTGGAAAGATTTTAATAATTACTCCTAGGTCTTATAGCAGAAGATATTCACAATTTACCCATTTTATGTCATGTAATTTTTTTATATAATCATAATAACTAAGTAAATCGGTTATATTGACCAAGAATAGTAACCAAAAGATACATAAATATTGGTTTGTGCATTTTGTTTATTTTTTAATATATTTGTAATGTTACAATATTGGTCTAATATTGTCTTAAAAAGTTGGTGCATAGCAAGCATGGGTATCCACCAAGAATGAATAGTGGCTCGGAACGAACAAGGATGTTGTATTATATGGCTCATTTTGCGTATTAATTAAGGCCATCTCCAGGCTTGGTCTCGGGGCGGGGCTGCGGCGGAAATCAGTTGGAGATGGTGCGGGCTGGGGCTGCGGGGTGGCACGCGGGGCGGCTGGGGCTGGGTAGCGGGCTCGGGGCGGCCCTGCGCAGCGAACGGGGCTCGCGTGGGGCTGGGAAGAAGATGAGGGCGCGGGTTGGTGACGCGCCCACCTGATTGGGCCACTTCCTTTTTTTTTTTTCAATTTTGTTTTTCTTTTGATTTGTGTATTGTCGGCTGATTGGGAAGAAGATAATTAAATTTTCTTGAATGCTTTGATTATGGTTAATTATTTAAAGAAGTGGGCCAAAAAATGGATTTTAATTATTTAAAGAAGTGGGCCAAAAAATGGAATTTTTGGGCAAAACTGGGCTTGTCCGAATAGGCTTTTTGGGACGACATCCGTGTCCGCAGGTCGCGGGCACTCTCAAGTCTTGAAGGCTCGAGTGTAAATATGATCCAAGATTTGCACCCCCCGTGCGCGCAAGGAGGGAGCCTTCTAGTAATAATTTCTTAACGTTTATGGTTTAGAAATCATATATAAACCCAAGTTTTTCTTATCACACTTTCAATATGGGATAAATCAATTTCCTTCCAGTTTTTCCTATTACATACGTAAACTTTGAGATTTAATTTCTTATTCACTCGTACTCCGATTTGGACGTACCATATACCATTTTAATTTACTCACAAAGTAGAATATAATTCCGTCAAGACCCGACTCTTTACTCAAAGTAGGTCCCACTTAAAATACGTCCAAAATGGTCCATTAACTTACTTTTTTCCAAAACTATGTTTATGAGGTTTATAAGGAACTTTAGGACTATTTTTATTTTCTTTTCCTTGATTATGTTGTGTATTGTCGTGTAATTAATGTTATGTATTGTTGTAATTAATGTGTCATTTTAATTAATACTCCGTATTAAAAAAATTAAAACTATAATATTAATAGGTGAGATTGGGCAAAGGAAAAAAATTGAATTAATTCCCCCACGGAGCCCCAACCATTGGAGACGACCAGGCAGGACCCCGGGCTGGCCCTGGGCTAGCCCGAGCTCCAGAGCCCGGGGCTAGCCCTCAACCATTGGAGATGGCCTAAGCATTTGGACATCCAAAATTACATATTAGTTTCCACCCATATATGACGTAACAATAGCTCATTTTAGCTGCTCTGCTTTACAAAAAATGATTTTTTATATTTATTACGAAAATTACACGAATGATAGATTTTTAGATTTATTAATATCGTTTTTAAAGCTTTTCTGGCATTACATAACAATTCAAGAGTTAAAAGTGTGTAATAGTCAAAGTTCGCATTAATTTACATATTTTTTATTTTAAAATATTTGTTTTTCATCTGTACATAGCAGGGAGAATACGCTAGCTTATTACTATTTTATAGCACAAATTATGATCAACTTTCTAAATCTTTTTTTTTTTTTTTATGAATATGGATTTACTGAGATGCTTTAAGAGTAATTATCAAAAACACTTATTTAATTAAATAATATGAAAATTCAATGACATGATGGAGTAATACAGACTTTTTTTTTTAAAAAAGTAATTTGTGCATAGCACGGATCTAATACATATATATATTTGAAGGGTGGGTGTTGACCCCAATTAATTGTTTTGACCAAAATCCTAATTTTCTAGAATTTTGAGTTTTTTTTAATTCTACAAAATTATAATTTTGGTAATCTTTTAAAATCAATTTCATCTTTAATTTAAATCCTACAAAAGAGGGATGTTAAAACTAAATTAATGCGAATCAAATACATTGATGATGACTGATGAGGTGTATATCATTATAATAATAACATATTAAACATTCCAATGTTATGGCCGTAATTTAGGTATAATCACATCTAATTTATATTAGCTGGTAAAATTGTATGGTTCTATTCAATTCTTGGTCATTAACATAATTAACTCTCATTAAATAATTGCTAAAATTATTTAAAAAATACATATATATATTTCAAGGGTGGGTGTTGACCCCAATTAATTGTTTTGACCAAAATCCTAATTTTCTAGAATTTTGAGTTTTTTTTAATTCTACAAAATTATAATTTTGGTAATCTTTTAAAATCAATTTCATCTTTAATTTAAATCCTACAAAAGAGGGATGTTAAAACTAAATTAATGCGAATCAAATACATTGATGATGACTGATGAGGTGTATATCATTATAATAATAACATATTAAACATTCCAATGTTATGGCCGTAATTTAGGTATAATCACATCTAATTTATACTAGCCTATTCCCGTGCTATGCACAAACTTAAATAATTTATTTTAATTTACATCAAAATAAATTATAATGTATTGTGATCGCAACAATTTTCATGCATGTGAAATTACAATATGAAACTTTTTTTATGTGCTAGAAATATTTGTAAAAGTATAATTTGATTAAAACGAATGTTCTTATATCTTTTTTTTTCATGAGATATGGAATATGGATGATTTACAATCATAAGTTAACTCAACAGTATCAAAAGATAATTGCTTAAAGTATCTCTCATATATTGGTGTAAATACAATGACCACCGTTTAAGTTTTGGAAATAACTCACTATATGTATTTGATTCATTACACTATTTGATGACAACACATTTTGATGTCCTAAGAAAAGAATTTTTTGTTCGAGAAATACCCTTATATTATTTTTATATTTGTTTTTCCCACGACACCACAAAGTTAATATAATTATACGAAGAAGTTAAATTTAAGTTTCTCTAAATATAATATAGCTAAATAATCAGAAATTTTTTTATTTCATTTTATAATAATTTCAATTTGACATTCTTGATTTACGCATTACACCTCAAATATTGTTACCTTAAAATGCAGTAGTTAAGCTTTCCACTTTTGTTTTACTATATTACTATATTGAACACATCTTAAATATATATTTCATGATAGGGCTTTTATTTCAGTGTCTAAAGATTAAAGAGAATGCATTAAACTACTAATCAACCATCAAGTATAAAGTATCTACGTAACTGAAAAAATAATTAGTATTTCAAATATATATGTTCCATGAAATATTGAAATATGAAAATGCAAACAATTGTTTATTTATCGAACTATGACTTATTGAACTTTATAAATATTTGACGTTCAAAAATTTCATCGAAGTTGAACTTCAAAAGCATATAAAACTTCCACCAAGTTATAACTGCATATAAAATCATAAAAATATTGTTTTAATCAGTCAAATATTTAAAATTTGATTATGAATATTCTATGTTATACATTTTCAATATCATAAGAAGTCCTTCCAAACTTAAAAAGTTATTTAATTTTGTCTATGCCTTATACTTCGACCCTTTCAATTCTACAATCTTCTAAAATAAATCACCTCAAAATAGTAAAATAAGAATTTTATATGTGAAATGAAATATCCAGATGAGGAGTATTTTTTTTTAATAAACAATATGTTAATAGTTTTTATAATAAACAAATGAAAACATAATAAATAAAATTGAGTTTATAACCTCCACAATTGTTCAATCCCGTTTGTATAATTTTGGTCACCGCGGTGTTAAATTGTTTTCCTATGATAACACTACATGTGCTCTTCCTTTCAAGTTATTGATATGTTACATCTCAACAATACGGAGTTCCTGAAATAAAAAAAAAAGAAAAAAGAAAAAGAAAATGCTCGTCAATATAAGAATGTATGCTGTGCATATATAAGAGCACTTGAATTTAAAAAAAAAATGGTATGGAAACAAAATAGAAAAGAAAACACACAATGAAGAAAATCTTGGCTCCATGTCTTCTTATATATAAATTTACAACAAATTTGAATGCAATTAACTACCTTATTCATTATATGTGAGGGGGATTTTCTAATGCAATTAATAAACTTCATGAGAATTTTCATAACACCTAGTATGGGAGGGGGATCTTCGTAAATAGGCCTTACCCTTAAAAAAATACAAATTAAAATGATTTTATAATTATAGTTTCATTCTTTTGTTAAATTTTAAAATTTGCCATCTTCTGATTAAACATCCACAAATTACCTTGGGGGCAAAATAATTAATTTTTTATTGTCAATTAATTATAAATTCTAAATTAATGTAACTACAAAAAAGTGTAGTGGTAGAAAAAGTAGTACAACTAAATTTCATTTCAGTTTTGATACCTCCAAATTATGATTCATCATATTTCAATTAATTTTGGTGGATGCAATTTTTGCTTGAAATCATCACTTAAAACTCAAATGCAAAGTGAGTATGTTCATGAAATTCCTATAAGGAGAAGAAATTAGTGAATATAGAATATGAACTATATCAACCAAAACATGCAAGCGAATGAGATGAACACATACAAACAAAGGGTGCATAAGATCAAAACAAAAATGAAAAGTACAGTGTGCTTAAAGTAATCTTAATTAGAAAAATGAAATTTTCCCGGAAAAAAAATCTACTAAAATTCCAATTAAGCCTAATCCACCCAAACATTGAACATGACAATTAATTAAATCTCAGTTTCGATACCTCCAAATTACTATTCATCATATCTCAGTTGCTCTTGGTGGATGTATATTTTGCTTAAAATCATCATTTAAATTCAAATAAGTGATTTTGTTCCTGAAATCACCAGATGAAGAAAACATTAGTAAATATAGAATATGAATCATATCAACCAAAGTTGACCGGAAAAATAAAATTTTATGATCAACTAAAATTTCAAATAAGCATGACAAAATCCACTCAAACATTGAACATGACAACTAAATTTCAGTTTTGATACCTTCAGTTTACAATTCATCATATTTAAGTTGTTCTTGGTGGATGTATATTTTGCTTAAAATCATCATTTAAATTCAAAGTTCAAAATTTGTATGCTCCCGAAATCACCAGAAGGAGAAAACATTAGTAAATATATAAAATGAAGTATAATATCAAAACGAAAATGAAAAATACAGTGAGCAAATGAATAAACTTTGTTTATGAAATGAATGCCATTGATATATTTATGACTATATGTAATTGCAGAACCTTAAATTAATAGGGAAAATAAGAAACGGTTTTTAATTGAATGATTTAGTTAGATTATGACCAAATACGTATGTTTTAGTGGATGAATAAATGCCTAATGTTGTGCAATTAGTTTGTAACAGTTTTTTTTTTAAATAAATGGATGATTTGTGCGATTAGTTAGATTATGTCCAAATACGTTTTTCCAAAATTTTAGCCATTTAGAAAGAATTCTTCAAAAGAACTTTATACATAAAATTACTAACAAATATAAGAAAAAATCGATAGGACGCTGGATTGCAAGTAAGTATAAAAATAATGTAACTAAAAACTGAAGAATATATAATAAACTCTAATAATTAATGTGGGAAACTCAAAATATGAAATTTGATTAGTGTTAGAGAACACTCGAGATCAATTTGATAAAATAAGTGGTTTGTGCTTTCCCCCAAGTGTAAGTTCAATGTGTTGGATGGAAGAAGAAAAAAACAATGTGTCCGCAAGAAGAATTAGTACGATAATAATGGTATCTTCCCTACATATGAAAAAAAAAATTCTTGAATTGTATAAGCTATGTTAAAGCTAAACTTAAAGAATGATCTAAGTGTCGAATTGTGATCAACCAATTAAATGAATATAATTTGTATGATTAAATCAATTGACTAAATCGAACACACCCTTTCCTCGTAAACTTCTTAAATTAAAAAGTTTCCTCTTAGACTTATTTTTGTAACTATCGAAACAATTATTAAGTTTTAGTAGAAATTAAAAATTGAGATTTCAATCAATGCTTTTTGACTATATGTGGAACTCAAAAGGTCATCCGGCCAAAAAATTATTATCTCAAAAAATATATCATCTAAAATTGTTATGTAAATTATTTGGTAGTTTGTATGTGTAGACGTGACTATGAAAGATGTCACAATGTCATTCAAGGTCTAAATAATCAAACAGTAATGGTATATAACATTTGAAATAATGAATATCATTAAATTAGATAGAATAACATTTTTAAATAAGTTACTCATTATTTCAAAAATAGTCAAAGATAGACAATGAAACTATAATCAAAATTCTTGTGAAAAAATTCAGTGTTAAAAACTTACCTCAACAATTAAAATTTTAGCTGTGACGCCTCCAATATGATTCCAAATTTGATAATCTTAGTTATGTTAAATGCGTTGTTTTCTTGGCCATGAATAAAATCACTGCAGATGTCCCTCCTCTCCTACTTATTTATTTGTTATGACCTTTATTGTACCTGAAATCAACACGAGAAAAAAAAATTAGTATATATATAATGCAAAATAAACTACATACAATTCAAGAGATGAGTTAGATGACAAAATGTAAAAGATGGAACAAAACAAAAAAACCATACAATGAATTGAGAGGTCAAAATTTTCTTTTATAAGGATGATAATTCAAAATGTCATTTACCATCCAGTCCGTTACTTAGGAAAATTTGGCAAATTGGCTTGATTTTGGCTTTTCAGACTTTTAAAAGTAATTAATTACATGCTAGAGAAAGAATGTAATTAGTAACTGATGGTTTATATGAATTTCTTACCATTTAGAGTCATTATGTTGACATAAATTATCGGTTTAATTAGTAATTGATGGTTTATATGAATTTCTTACCATTTACATGTTTAATTAGTAACTGAAAATTTATATGAATTATGTTAGCATAAATGTTGTAAGATTTATATGGTTATTGGTTTTACTAATATAAATAACTTAGATAATAAAAATAATTCAAAATCACCAGAAATTAGAATTTGGTCTAATTGGAGTCAAACTCCATTCTCCTATATATATATACTAGCATTTACCCCGTGCTATGCACGGAATCACTAAATTCTTGTTTAATAATTTATATGTTTATTGTTCATTTTGCCCTTCATTTGATTTAGTGATAAGCATTTCACCATGAATTAAAATTTCATTTCGAGTGTGTGTTTCGGTTAGCTAAATATTTATAAAATTTCGGTAATATTTTGAAAACATTAAAATTTTTTAATGAAAACAAATATTTTAAAACAATATTTATTATAATACAAATATTTAATTTATAATAGTTTGTAGTATCCACGTAAGAAAAAATTAAAAAAAGAATTTTAATTAAAATATATAAATATGTAAAACAAAAGACTGACCTTCATGAGGCCGAGGACATATAGAATTAATTAAAGTACAAAATTATAACAGAGGGGGTAAGTGTTACAATTGATACTTTAAGGGGGTAATTGATTCCAGCCCTATACTTTACGGGGGAAACTGTATTTCACCCTATGATTATTTTACTTCGACACCAACAATTTCGATGAAACATGAATTATATCAATAAAAAGTTAAAGACCAATAGAAAATAAATTTTTTTGCGTGAATTTTTCCATTGCTTCTCTTTTATGGTACACAAATGTCTACTTAAAAAATATATAAATAATTAAGATAAGATTTACTACAATGTAAGTACTGACTTGTGAGGCTATAACAATTAAACTTACAACATAAAATTCATGAAAACTTGGAGATTATTATATATAAAAAGAGTAAGCTCTGCAGCTTGCATCCTCTTGCTTGAGCTAACTGAGCCTTGCAGCTTGCTTTATTGAGCTTTTAAGGGCCTCTGCTTCATCTTTCTGAATCGAGACCCGGCACGGCTCGCGTCGTTCCAACAACCGGCGGGGAGCACCTCAGTATACGATCTTAATAGATTGTTAAATTGGTATGATCTATGACTTCTATCTAAAATTGACCACTTCAAATAACTTGGAATGGATAAATTAAAAGAAATAATAAACTTAATATTAGACATCTATATAGTACAATCTTTTTTTAATAATTCAATTAATAAAGAATCTCCATGTGCTAAAAAAAATCAAAATTTTAATTCAACCCAATGTTTAATTAATTAAAAAAATACTAATTTGAGCCAACATTATTCTTCAAATGTGTGTTTCTAAAGATAGATGTAAAACTATAATGACAAATGCAAAATAGTGGGAAAGAAATAGGAAGAAGAACTTGCGAGTATAAAAAATGAAATAATCTAAAATCAAAACAAATCAATTTCTTATTACATTATATCATAAGATGAAACCCAAAAGAAAGAAGATGAAATTAAATCTACAACAGTATTAATAACAACTGCAAATATCAATGAAACTTTAAGAAAATAAAACTGAAATTATCTAAAATCAATTGATAAGCTCACTAAATCGAAAGATGAAATCCGGAATAAGATCTATAAGAAAAACAATGAAAAGTTAAATATAATAAAACAAAATTTATGAATATTAAAATTATAATAATGTATCTAAATCTAAAAGAAACTAACCTATCATCAAATTATTACAAAAGGCAAAATATAAAAATGAAATTATCTAAAAGTAAAATAAATCAATCTATAATCTCACTAAACAAAAGATGAAACCCGAAATAAAATCTATAAGAAAAACAATGAAAAATGCAAAATACTAAAACAAAATTTTTGAATACATCTGAAATTGAAAAAAATTAATTAAATCAAAAGGCAAAACAAAAGGAAATATGGTAAAAATAATTCTATAACAAAACATCAATGAGAAATGCATATATTACAAAAAAAAAATTAAATTTAAAGTCATATGGAAAAGGACTAATATAAGATCAAATAAAATATCTATCATCAAATTAGGTCAATACGCACAAAAAAAATGAAAATGAGGAGAAGCTAAAACTAACTCCAAAAAAAAAAAAAAAAATAGTGAAATATGAATTAAAAAAAACTAAAATTATGGGTATTTCTAAAATTCATCTACAACAAAGTATGATAACAACAAATTGATGCAAGAGATTTAGCTCTTAAGTTTGCAATTTCATATGTACAATAAATGTCATGATCTAATATCTAAACATAAAAATAAAGTACAATGATACATAAATAACATAAAGTGTGAAAAATTCTAAAAAAACAAACGATTATACCTCATAATCACAAGATCTTGTAATTTGTTCTTTGTTCTCCGCTTCCCACAACAATCTACACAAATATATCTATACATCAAATTAAAATAAATTAAGAGAAACACTGTTATCAAAACAAAAGAAACAATTAGCATGAAGAATTCGATTAATATTTAAATTGTAAACTTAAGAGCTAAATCTTGTAATTTGTTCTTTGTTCTCCGCTTCCCATAACAATCTACACAAATATATCTATACATCAAATTGATGCAAGAGATTTAGCTCTTAAGTTTGCAATTTTATATGTACAATAAATGTCATGATCTAATATCTAAACATAAAAATAAAGTACAATGATACATAAATAACATAAAGTGTGAAAAATTCTAAAAAAAATAAACGATTATACCTCAAAATCACAAGATCTTGTAATTTGTTCTTTGTTCTCCGCTTCCCACAACAATCTACACAAATATATCTATACATCAAATTAAAATAAATTAAGAAAAACACTGTTATCAAAACAAAAGAAACAATTAGCATGAAGAATTCGAATAATATTTAAATTAACAACGTGTAAAAATTAAAATTAAAAGAAAAATAACTAAAAGTAAGGACATTAATGGAGTAACAATAAGAATATGATGTTTGAAGATTAGGGAAATGGGAAAAGCAAAATATGCAAAATGCACAAAGAAACGTGAGTAATTATGATAATTAGATATATGGTATCTTTTCCTTTTGCAATCCTCTGAAATGTGCCATTTATATAGGAATAATTTGCTTTAAACTTCCTCATTTTTATGCAAAATGTTAGGAATATATTTAGATTTATCAGTTACTCATACCTATTAGAGTTCCTAATATTTAGCAATTAGCATGATTGGGAGTTTAAATTTTAAATTCATATTTAATGAAAAGCTAAATCAAAATTTCGGAAATAATCATAATAATTACCATAATTGTTTACTTGCCAACTAATTAATTACACTATTTATGATTAAAAATAATTCAAAATTAGGAGAAAAAAGAATTTGGTCCAATTTGGTCAAAAGACCATTCTCCTATATATATATATATAAGATACTAGCATTTACCCCGTGCTATGCACGGAATCACTAAATTCTTGTTTAATAATTTATATGTTTATTGTTCATTTTGCCCTTCATTTGATTTAGTGATAAGCATTTCACCATGAATTAAAATTTCATTTCGAGTGTGTGTTTCGGTTAGCTAAATATTTATAAAATTTCGGTAATATTTTGAAAACATTAAAATTTTTTAATGAAAACAAATATTTTAAAACAATATTTATTATAATACAAATATTTAATTTATAATAGTTTGTAGTATCCACGTAAGAAAAAATTAAAAAAAGAATTTTAATTAAAATATATAAATATGTAAAACAAAAGACTGACCTTCATGAGGCCGAGGACATATAGAATTAATTAAAGTACAAAATTATAACAGAGGGGGTAAGTGTTACAATTGATACTTTAAGGGGGTAATTGATTCCAGCCCTATACTTTACGGGGGAAACTGTATTTCACCCTATGATTATTTTACTTCGACACCAACAATTTCGATGAAACATGAATTATATCAATAAAAAGTTAAAGACCAATAGAAAATAAATTTTTTTGCGTGAATTTTTCCATTGCTTCTCTTTTATGGTACACAAATGTCTACTTAAAAAATATATAAATAATTAAGATAAGATTTACTACAATGTTAGTACTGACTTGTGAGGCTATAACAATTAAACTTACAACATAAAATTCATGAAAACTTGGAGATTATTATATATAAAAAGAGTAAGCTCTGCAGCTTGCATCCTCTTGCTTGAGCTAACTGAGCCTTGCAGCTTGCTTTATTGAGCTTTTAAGGGCCTCTGCTTCATCTTTCTGAATCGAGACCCGGCACGGCTCGCGTCGTTCCAACAACCGGCGGGGAGCACCTCAGTATACGATCTTAATAGATTGTTAAATTGGTATGATCTATGACTTCTATCTAAAATTGACCACTTCAAATAACTTGGAATGGATAAATTAAAAGAAATAATAAACTTAATATTAGACATCTATATAGTACAATCTTTTTTTAATAATTCAATTAATAAAGAATCTCCATGTGCTAAAAAAAATCAAAATTTTAATTCAACCCAATGTTTAATTAATTAAAAAAATACTAATTTGAGCCAACATTATTCTTCAAATGTGTGTTTCTAAAGATAGATGTAAAACTATAATGACAAATGCAAAATAGTGGGAAAGAAATAGGAAGAAGAACTTGCGAGTATAAAAAATGAAATAATCTAAAATCAAAACAAATCAATTTCTTATTACATTATATCATAAGATGAAACCCAAAAGAAAGAAGATGAAATTAAATCTACAACAGTATTAATAACAACTGCAAATATCAATGAAACTTTAAGAAAATAAAACTGAAATTATCTAAAATCAATTGATAAGCTCACTAAATCGAAAGATGAAATCCGGAATAAGATCTATAAGAAAAACAATGAAAAGTTAAATATAATAAAACAAAATTTATGAATATTAAAATTATAATAATGTATCTAAATCTAAAAGAAACTAACCTATCATCAAATTATTACAAAAGGCAAAATATAAAAATGAAATTATCTAAAAGTAAAATAAATCAATCTATAATCTCACTAAACAAAAGATGAAACCCGAAATAAAATCTATAAGAAAAACAATGAAAAATGCAAAATACTAAAACAAAATTTTTGAATACATCTGAAATTGAAAAAAATTAATTAAATCAAAAGGCAAAACAAAAGGAAATATGGTAAAAATAATTCTATAACAAAACATCAATGAGAAATGCATATATTACAAAAAAAAAATTAAATTTAAAGTCATATGGAAAAGGACTAATATAAGATCAAATAAAATATCTATCATCAAATTAGGTCAATACGCACAAAAAAAATGAAAAAAAGAAAAAAAAATGAAAATGAGGAGAAGCTAAAACTAACTCCAAAAAAAAAAAAAAAAAATAGTGAAATATGAATTAAAAAAAACTAAAATTATGGGTATTTCTAAAATTCATCTACAACAAAGTATGATAACAACAAATTGATGCAAGAGATTTAGCTCTTAAGTTTGCAATTTCATATGTACAATAAATGTCATGATCTAATATCTAAACATAAAAATAAAGTACAATGATACATAAATAACATAAAGTGTGAAAAATTCTAAAAAAACAAACGATTATACCTCATAATCACAAGATCTTGTAATTTGTTCTTTGTTCTCCGCTTCCCACAACAATCTACACAAATATATCTATACATCAAATTAAAATAAATTAAGAGAAACACTGTTATCAAAACAAAAGAAACAATTAGCATGAAGAATTCGATTAATATTTAAATTGTAAACTTAAGAGCTAAATCTTGTAATTTGTTCTTTGTTCTCCGCTTCCCATAACAATCTACACAAATATATCTATACATCAAATTGATGCAAGAGATTTAGCTCTTAAGTTTGCAATTTTATATGTACAATAAATGTCATGATCTAATAACTAAACATAAAAATAAAGTACAATGATACATAAATAACATAAAGTGTGAAAAATTCTAAAAAAAATAAACGATTATACCTCAAAATCACAAGATCTTGTAATTTGTTCTTTGTTCTCCGCTTCCCACAACAATCTACACAAATATATCTATACATCAAATTAAAATAAATTAAGAAAAACACTGTTATCAAAACAAAAGAAACAATTAGCATGAAGAATTCGAATAATATTTAAATTAACAACGTGTAAAAATTAAAATTAAAAGAAAAATAACTAAAAGTAAGGACATTAATGGAGTAACAATAAGAATATGATGTTTGAAGATTAGGGAAATGGGAAAAGCAAAATATGCAAAATGCACAAAGAAACGTGAGTAATTATGATAATTAGATATATGGTATCTTTTCCTTTTGCAATCCTCTGAAATGTGCCATTTATATAGGAATAATTTGCTTTAAACTTCCTCATTTTTATGCAAAATGTTAGGAATATATTTAGATTTATCAGTTACTCATACCTATTAGAGTTCCTAATATTTAGCAATTAGCATGATTGGGAGTTTAAATTTTAAATTCATATTTAATGAAAAGCTAAATCAAAATTTCGGAAATAATCATAATAATTACCATAATTGTTTACTTGCCAACTAATTAATTACACTATTTATGATTAAAAATAATTCAAAATTAGGAGAAAAAAGAATTTGGTCCAATTTGGTCAAAAGACCATTCTCCTATATATATATATAAGATTAGCTGGTAAATTGTATGGTTCTATTCAATTCTTGGTCATTAACATAATTAACTCTCATTAAATAATTGCTAAAATTATTTAAAAAATAGGACCCCTTTACTACACTAATGGACGTAAATTAGGAAATATTCACCTCTATTACTTCATATTATGATGGTCAATTGCACTGTCTATATATAATTCAAATTATTAGTAATTATTACCTCTCACTAAATAATTGTTTGAAACCGCCCAAAAAAAAAACCCTTTTCAATATGCATTAGTCCCTAAAAACCATCTACATTCTTTAATCATCCGTCATTTTCATTAACTATATAAAGATGGTGAGCTTAAAAAAAACTATATCTCTATATAATTTTTCTCTATATTGTTTACTTTTTTTTTTCTCTTACTACAAAAACGATATTATACTTTTAATCATTTATTTTTTTGGGTTTGTAGGTACAAGCACAAGAGGATATTGAATGCCAACTTTATTTTTCTTAGTATAGTAGATCCATTTGAACAATTGCGAATATACTAAACAAGAAGTGTAAGCTTTTCCGATTACATTTTTTCCTGTTTCATCATACACATTTAAAATTTTCATTATGTTTCATATGTACAAGTACTTTTTAGTCCCTTTTGATCCATTTGCACATACCACGAATGTGTTAAACAAGAAGGTAGGCTTTTTTCATTTCTTAGGTTTTCTGATGTCAACTTCTACAATGAGCTTCATTTTTGTTTCAGGTGCATTTATAATACTATCAACCATAATGCAATTAATTTTTATTTAAGTGCATAGTTATTGTTGCGCATTTTATTTAAGTGTTATTTAGTTATGAATTAGTTAATCCTTAAATCCATAAAAAAAAATTTTATTTGGATTATATTTTTAGGGCGATACTTTGGACAATTTAAAATTTGGATTGATGCATAGAATGGGTGATAATAATGCGCATCTTCTTAGATTTTGGTACTATTGTATAGTAATTGCTTAATTGTTGTTTTTTTAACAAAAAGAATTTTTAAATTCAAGGGGTTTGGAATTTACTTAGCAAGAAAAGTTAGACTTTCAATAATATTTAGAAGATTTTATATATTCTATGGTATTCTATCTATTTAAAATTATTACTATTTTATGTATTTCATTTTGAATCATGACAAATTTGTTAAAAATACTTTGCATTGTCATTGTTTTGGTTAATACTATATTTTCATATTCTTATACTCCCTTTTTTTTTTTTTTTTTTTCCCTGATAACCCAGGTGTACAAGCTTACACTAAACTAATCCTGGACCATCAGAACCCTTGCCCTAATACCCTGAAGGATGTAAATTGCAGGATGTGCCTCCACCAAACCTCGGGATCCCACCATATTGCTGTACACTCTGCGCACAAAAGGGTCTTCAGAAAAAATAACCCTTAGATAGACCCATAAAAATGCTTCCATCCAAGTTTCAAATGAGATTCGAACCCCCACCCTTGCAGCTGGAGCAAGCCTTATGAATTGTTGGTCAGCCAGTTGGAGATATGCCCTGGGGGCATACTCCCTTTTTTTATTTCATCTAGACTGGTTAGCATTTATTTTTAAATTGTTTTAGTTTGAATTGAGACAAATTTATCTTAAAATTGTGCTTTTTGTTATATGTGGATGCAATTTAATCCGCTGCTATATTCTGATTCCAATGAGTATATAAATCTTATTTTTCTATATTATGACTAATTGTAATTTTACTTTTAATGTTATATAAATATATTTTATAATTAGAGAAGATGACCTATCTATACTTGATTATGTTGTCATTTTTTAATAGTTACAATGTCATTAGGTAATTTTTTTGGCAAGAGGATATTCGCAAGGTTGAGATATATGGTTTACATGTTTGACCTATATATTAATTAGATTGACTTAATTATATCTAGGGCTGTCAATGGGGCGGATTTCAATCCGGATCCGTCCGAATTCGATCCGATTTATTAGGATAATTGTTCGATTAGAGATTCGATGGACCTGATCCGATTATAAAGATCCGAAATCCGAAACTCATGGAGCGAATATGGATTTAGGTCGATCCGATCCGTTGAAGATCCGTATCCGACAACAAATAAAAGAAAGATATATATACAAAATGATTTATAAAAATAAGTATCATTAATAATATTTCAACGTCAATTTAAGAAGATAGTAATTTATAATTCGTTTATAAATTTATTTAAACCAATATATTCATTCTACAAATATGAATATAGTAAAGAAACTTTGAAAATGTGAGCTAAAATTAAATAAAATTGAAAAAATAATAAACTTATTTTAGGAAAAAAATATTAATTTAACTTTTTAAATACAAATTTATTGGATCCGAAAAATATTCGATATCCGGCCAAATCCGACCAAAATCCGTTGGATTCAAAAAATCTAGATCCGAGCATAATCCGAGCAAGATCCGAATCCGACAGGATTCGATCCGATATAAATGGAGCCGGATCTGGACGAGCCTGATCCGACCAGAATCCGACCCATTGACAGCCCTAATTATATCCATTGTAAATTACAATAACTTTTTTTTTTCATATATCAAATTTTTTTATTTTTTATTTTTAGGCGGAATTTATTATTGAGTATCGGATGCATACATTCTTATACAAACTAAGTTGAAGTTGATATAATATAGATTGAGATTTGACATGACATATAACAACCTATGAACAAATTCAACTTAAACAATTAGAGATTATTTATAATCTATATACCCAACAGAAAAATAATGTGAATTGTAGATTTCTCATATAACAATAATTTTCAAACATTTAAAGTACCCAAGTTGCAATTATTAACAAATGCGGATATAGTAATAATGTAAATAAACTTAATTTTTATATTATTTTTAGGATACAAATTATAAATTAATTTTGATCCGTGCATAGCACGGGTAGTAGGCTAGTTTAATATATAGGAGAATGGTCTTTGACCAAAATCCTTCAATTTGAACTCAATACTAATTTCTGATAATTTTGATTTATTTTACTTTCTAAAAAGAATTTGATTGGCCAACAAATTAATTATTTCAGTTTCAAAAGAGTCTTATTAATAGTCATCATCCGTTTCTAAATTTTGAATTTTGGTGTAACTTTGTGGTAATTTTGAATTTTTTTTTATCATTTGAAATATATATATAATTAATTACATGTCATTAATTTATGGTAAATATGTATATTTTGAAAGTTTCTCTCACATGTCAATAACGACTTTTTTTTATCTTATAATACCTTAATTTTAGCCTAAATGTTTGAAGGAAATGCATTAAAAAAGTTGGCATTTATTTAAAATTCCTTAATTCATAAGAAGATTTTCAACATTGTCAATGGTGATTTAATTCATTCTTTAAAATAATGATGCTAATTCTGGAAGATAACGTATTTCAAATATAAACTCCACATAAATCAAGGCTTGATTATATGATTCCAAGCAGTAAAATCGTATTATTCCCCTTCCTATATTTAAGGTCTACAATTATATGTTCTAACTAGGGGAATGCACCGCGCAAGGCGCGGTGCTGTGTGCTCAGATTTTACGTTATGTTATTTGAGCTTTATTAATGTGTTTGATTTATCTTGAACTAAATAATTTGAGGTTAACTATAAAAAAAAAAAAATTGAGGTTTTGTATAAACGAATTATATTAATTTTTGTTCTAATGAACTAATCAATGTTTGATTTAGTTTTTAGGTATTTTACATGTAAGTTTGTCAGGTGAGATTTTAATGTATCTTCCAAAATATTAAATTAGATTTCAAGGTGAAGGGAGTGACATCCATGTTTTACAAATTAAGGTGAAGAAAAAATCTTGCTCAGGATTGTTTGTTGTGGATAACATCTCTTATGGTAGAATTATATAGGTTCTAAATTTAATACAGCAAATACGACAATTGATTATACGGGAAATAGATAATTTATTTATATTAGATTTAAATAGTAATACAGAAAAGGAAATTAATGGTTTGTAAGAAAACCAATTCAAAATAGACTGTAAGGGTGAGCTAAGTTCGTAAATAAAAGTTTAACATACTTGGACAAAAACCCAAAAACAAGCTAATCAATTTTAACATCTGGTTGAATTACATCTTCAACAGCCTGATTGTCCTTAACCTCAGTAACAGATGTAATGTTGGTATTATCATTGGACCCAGATGCATCTTCAATGATCAGACTGTCTTCCGTCCTAGTAACAATCTTTGTGTTCAATTGAATACGTTAATTAAGTTTATTTAAACCAAAAAGGTAACATGTTTACATAAGTTATTTGAGTTTGTTTATGTACCTGGAGGGAACAATTCTCTTGACACTGATAATGTGACATCTGTGATAGCAGTGCTGCAACCCACATTGTCCATTGCTTTATGAAGTAGCATGTTCAACACGACATATTGATGGTGCATAAGGGAAATGATATAACCAACTTGAGAATGCATTTAGGGTGAGTTTGGTCTAGCAATTCGAAAATCAATTTTATGAGAATTAATTTTACTAAAATGGATTTTGTTAAGAATTGAGTATGATACAATTAAATTATAAAATAAATGCTTCTGAATAATAACTTTTGCAAAACTAACACTTTAGTAGCTTCTAAAATAAGTTGATTTTTAGCTTATGGAGATCCCAAAAGTGATTATAGTATTGGAAGTCAAACACCATTAACATCACAATTGACTAAAATCAATTTCTATAATTGGGGCTAAACACTTCAAAAATCAAATTGAAGTATACATAGAGACATAGGTTTTGGTTCACATGCTGTAAATTTAGTTTAAAAAAAAACGCAGAAGCTCACTATGTGCAACTCTATACTAAGTTTTCATATTCTATAAAAGTTAGACCATAATATTTGGAAATAATTGATTTATAAAATAAGTTTAATATCAGGACAACATGGAGTTTGTTATTTTAAATAAAAGGCAAGGTTTTAAATTTACAACATTTTTTTAAGTATAAGTGTATTGATATATCTGCACATTATAATGCATTAAGGGCATCTCCACTGGAGACCCTATGTGGGTCATCAAACCCATCAACTTTTAATTTGAGGACTGAAATCAGAAAAGTTGAGCTCCAACGGAGGCCCTATTTCAACCATCAAAATGATGTCAACAACCTCTTGCCATCAAAGATAGGGTCAATTCTTCTTGACCCCAAATTTTGGTAGTAAACTTTTCACACTCCAACGGCTATTTGAGACTGAACAACGGTAACATTTTTTTTGAAAAAGATCCGTTGTAAATTTTTAGTATAAATTAAACATCACTTTCAACAAAAAAAATTACACTTGCAATTACAGATCTAGATATAAAAAAAATACAGAAAATTAAAACGAAAGGAAAAAAAAAAGTTACAAAGATTCAAATCTTAAATCGAAAAGAGAGGCCGAAGAAGAAAAGGTAAAAAATTATATCTTGATGGCTGCTTAAAAATCGACACGTGGCATCGAAAAATCTTATCTATCTTGATATAATATAAAATATATTATATTATATGGATAAGAAATCTGATCATATACCATGATATTTGAATTCAAAGCGACATGTGGCATTTTTAAATTTTATCATATGATATAATATAAAAAGTTAGCAAGATATAATATTTGTAATATACACTTTAGTCTCGTTTTTATATTTGATTGCATTTTAAATGGGTTTGATTTTGTTTTAGTATCAATTTGACTTAATTTTAAATAATGAAAAAAATTGATGTTTCATTTTGATGATTGTGCATTGGAATATAAAACATTTGCAAGGGCCCCAAATCACTGTAGAAGTCCTCAAATGAGTATTTGATTACCCACTTTGATGGCTTGAAAATACTCTAAACTAATAGTATTTAATGATTCTCTAAATTCATTGAACCTATGAATATAAAATTCCCCAATAGATAACCATAGACCGTTGATAAAATTACCCACTTGGGGTACTCGAGGAAGTTTAGTAAAATTTGACGCTATTTTTTCTTTTTTTTTTATCATAGATATACCTACTTGTAAATTTTGTACTATTGAATATGAAAATGCGAATTTGGTACCATAGGATAGGTTTTCATTGCGATTTTGATATCAAATCCAAAATTTCCCCAAAGTTAATGATAATTTAACCCCTATGAAATGCATAATGTTCAATTTACCCCTCCGTGGTTATAAAAAAAGCATTTTACCCCCTGAAATTTTGTAAAAATTTACATCGCCTTCGTGATATATTTATAGGCGGCACTTTATCAACTTTTATTAAGATACTGTGGCATTTTACCTCTTGTGTTATGATAAATGTGGCAATTTATTCCCCTATGTTAAAGAAAATAGTTTGCATGCATATCGGTAAGTGAGTTACAATTTCCGGCTAAAGAGGGTAAATCGCTTCAATAAAATTTTACATAGGATAAATTGATTTTTTTTTCAAATTATAGAGGGGTAGATTGAACATTATGTATTTCACATGGGGTAAATTGACATTAACTTTGCAGAAAAATTGGGTCTGGTACCAAAATTGCAATGAAAACTTATCATATGGTATCAATTTGTATTTTCGTATCCAATTGTACCGAAAGTGCAAGTTAGCCTATCCTATGATACCAAAAAAACAATTTTCCCTTTATAATTGGAAGAAATAGTAAAAAAGAACAAACATTCGTAGATATTTAAAATAAATGAGAGTTTTAGAAAAAATTATAATATTTTAAGCATAAGGGAAATGATATAACCGACTTGAGAATGCATTTAGGGTGAGTTTGGCCTAGCAATTCGAAAATCAATTATATGATAATTAAGTTTACTAAATTGGATTTTGTCAAGAATTGATTATGATACAATTCAATTATAAAATAAATGCTTCCGAATAATAGCTTTTGCAAAAGTAACACTTTAGTAACTTCTAAAATAAATTGATTTTTAGCTTATGGAGATCCCAAAAGTGATTATAGTATTGGGAGCTAAACACTATTAAAATCACAATTGACTAAAAGCAATTTCTATAATTGGACCAAACACTTTCAAAAACCAAATTGAAGTATACATAGAGACATAGGTTTTGGTTAAACTCCACACCTTCATAAGAGAGTTTATTAGGTGATCAAGGAAACGGCAAACATGTAAAAGTTAAATTTAAGAACACAAACATGTTTTAAGGGGACCCGATTCCATATGTATGGAGTAGATATGTAAACATAGTTAGAATCTGCTAAATCTTATAAAAATGAAGTAATTCAGCCAAGGCTGTTTAAACAAGCAGTGTATATATTGGTCATCACATTTAATTGTGCAGGTCATATTGAAAGCTTGATTAAATTTAACACGAACAAGAATAATTTGTAATGGTACTAAGTTTGAACAATTACAGTAAGCTGAAAAAAATTATGAGCTAAAATTGAACATTACAAAGCTAGTCTAATAAATACTATATTATTTTAATTCATGTTCAATTCCATTGTTCACCAGACTAAAAACTAATTAGATGCGAAACCAATGTAATATGGCCAATCAAATTCTCTTAAAAGTTAAGAAAAGAAAGACCCAATAAAATAAACAAATCGGCATATAGTTTTACATATAACCAAAAAACGAAGAATATAATCTAAATAATAGTTAAACAACAATCTACATTGTTGCCAAATACATCTTATTGAAAAGAAACAATCAACAAAACGTCCTAAACCTCTAAAACCAATACAGAAAACTAACCTCGGAAGATCCAAGGTAAACAAAATAGAAAATTACAAGTAAAAGTTCAGCAATTCTCCGAAGAATTAGGAAGTCCAGAGCACAATTCAACATTAATCAGTATCTCACGCCCAGTTATACTTCTAGTCATGGATAAAGGGCTAATTTAGAAATGGACCTACTTACAATAGAACTCCATAGTTCGTAGCAGCATTAAAATATTATTCAGGAACTGGTAAACCTGAAAAAATAAGGGCACAAAGAATTAGTAAATGTACAATTCAGCAAAAGAAGGAAAAAAAATATACCAGCTAATAGAAATATGTCACGGAAGACAATATTTCTTGTGTAATCAACTGGCACGCCAGTCCTTTCGTCTAGATGAATGAGAATTTTTATGGATCTCGAACACTTTGCTCTTGAAAGGGCCACATACAATTGGCCATGGGAAAAAACCGGCTCATGTAGATAAATTCCAACAAAATCCAGGGTCTGTCCTTGGGCCTTGTTTATAGTCATTACAAAACAAGGCCTCACAGGAATTTGCATTCTCTTGAAAGGAATAGGGCACTTAATTTTGTCGGAGGACTCCAAAGGAATACGCGGAATGAAGACGATGTTTCCTTTGAAATCCCCAACAGCAATCTCAGCTTTTATAAAATTATCACCTAATTCGCGACAAATTAGTCGAGTTCCATTGCAAAGGCCTTGAATTGGATTCAAGTTCCTAAGAAGCATAACGGGACAGTTTTTCTTCAAACGAAGTATGTGAGGTGGCAACCCACTCGCAGAAACACTGTTCAGATAGTCTTCAGATTCTCCCAGCTGGTCAGAGTCAATCGTCCTATTAAAACTGATGTACTCCTTCATTTGACCTGGGAACCTACACAATAACAAATCGTTAATCTCATCAACACAAACAAAATTCTTGAACTCATATTAATGCAGTTCTTTGTTCCATCATGTTGAAGAACACAAAAAGAAGCAATCCAAAAAAAAGGAAGAAACATTGCACAAAGAACAGATGAATGCAACACTAAAACTCGAAATTAACACTACTTGATGGTGGGAATCGCGAAGTGGGAGCCAGTCAGACGGGGTACAGAAATTCTGAACATTAAAACAAAAAATCTCAGTTTACAAACAATGTGATGATATGAGCTCAAATTAATAGGTTCTCTAATAAGAGCTACAATTAATAATTACTTAATGATAAACATTCAAGCAGAGATCTACCTTTCCCACTTTTTTCCTAATATCAAGTTTGGAAATCATATTTATACCCATGAGTAAATTGAGAGATATTATATGGATGCTCTTAAAAGTATACCAGCTAACAACAACCACAGCCTTTACATAAGTTTCAAACCGAATATCTAGAACCCTATCCAAAAGAAATTACTCAAACATGATACCACTCTTTTTCAGAAAACATGTTTCACATAATCACCACAAAATTTTCTGAAAGAGAAAAAAATCATATGATAGGAGAAGAAATACTAACGACTCGAGATGCGAAGACATTACAAAGCTGAGGTGCTTGGTAAATAGAACCATCCAAGATGTAATAACTTAGCATAGGCGTCACTTTCTCAGGGCCATCCCTCTTTTGCTTTCTAAAGACAAATAAATAAGGTTCCAAAACCTCACTCAACATGTATTATGTCCCTGTCGTCTTCCTGCACGCACAAAATACTACTTCAATTAACTTTAATCCACCCTGAAAACTATTATTTCGAAACATCACAAATTTAATTATTATCATAAGCTCAAAGCCACCAGTAACATTTTCATACTGACACAAACTACAGCCTGATTGTGCTCCCTAATTCATTACTGATAAGGACCATTCAGCTCAAATTCAATAAAAATGCCTAAAAACACTAATTAGAAACATATCATGATTGGTGAGTTTTCCTATTATCCTGGACTTCAGATTACAAGTTCAGCATAAACATGAAATATATTCGGTTTTTCTAATTTCGTAGTTATATAAAATACAAAACACTAAGATAATAAATCCACCTCCACAGAAACCAACATTAGGAAATTAGCCCCGAACACCCGCTATTTCTATTTTACTCAACTTATCCTTATTTTGGAACCAAATTCTAACAATTTATAAGGTTTTGAATTACAATACCTGACCACAATTACACCAATAAGAAATTCAAAAATATCACGGTTACATAAAACTGAAACTAATTACGATCAACCAGTATAATTGGAAATTATTCGAATCCTAATAAATGAAATCTATTGATATGAGCTCAAATTAATAGGTTCTCTAATAGGAGCTACAATAATTCTTAACCTGCAAAATTGGAAGGGTGAAAAATGAACAAAGAACACCATATAAGCAAAACCCAAAACAACAAATCATTCCACCAAACACTACAAAATCCGAAAAAAAAAGTTTATGACAAAACTTAAACCAAACAAATCAACACATAATTAATGAACCTACAGTATGAAGAATTCACAAACAAAACTTTCACACCTAACCCAGAACTACGAAGCAACACAGTTCATCAAAATTGCTGAAGCAAATTAAAATCAGAAGAATAATTCAAGCAATTCAAGCAATTTCTTGTACTCACTTGATACATGAACTGAAATTCATAACGATGAAATTGGAAGGGTGAATCGGAGACCTTCATTTGAGAGCTTCTCCATTTCTCAATTAAAGTTGTCCAACAATTTGTTGAGATCAATTTCCTTAAAATAGGGAGTGAGAAGGAGATTGATAAGGCCCGTAACAACTTTCATGTAAACATAATTGCAAAGTTATTGAGAATTGAGAATATAATCCGACATTTTGCAGAAGGAAATTTCCCAAAAAATAAAGCTTTAACAAAATCCAAAATTAACAGGGTGTATGAATAGCAATAAAATCCAACATCCAAAATCCATCAAAATAAGATCTAAAGGATTTATCAAAACCACCAAAACATTAAAACTCTCGAAATTGAGCTAAAACCCATCCAAATAAACTCTATATTTCTGCCAAAGAAATTGAAGTATGTAAAAGGAGTAACAAACTTACATTTTAATATATAAGAAATATTTCATTAAAATTGTTCCGCAACAGAGAATATGTTTCATCATTCATCATCATAGTTTCTTCAGTGCCCGCAACAGACGTCTTCTCAAACTTTTTCATGTACTTCGTCACCTTCCACCTGCGCACCGCCCAAATTGGCCAATAAGAACCAATTGCCTCTAAAAAACAAACCGCTTGGCCTCAATATCGTCTATATAAATGGGGAATTTCAATTTAAAGGCAGATTTGAATCGATTAACACCCACCTGGTTCTACCAAAAAAAATCGATCAATTTCCTTAAAATAGGGAGTGAGAAGGAGATTGATAAGGCCCGTAACAACTTTCAGGTAAATATAATTGCCAAGTTGTTGAGGATTGAGAATATAATCCGACATTTTACTGATTTCTGAGAAAGCAAGTGGAATTCAGTTAAGGAAAAAGAATCTCTCAATTAAGGCTTTAACAAATTGGACGGGAAAGAAATTGGTATTGAGGAAAAGAAATTAAAATAAAGAGACGGGACCCACAAAGGAGTGGAACGCGTTCAATACCGGGCCAAAATTAAATGGAAAAGAAAAGTTCAGTCAGTTAAAATTGAGTGAAAAACCCCCAAAACGACGTCGTTTTGGGGTTAAACCGGCAAAAAAAAAAGGGAAACAAAATAGATTGTACTGTTCCCACTAGCAGTACAATCTTATATAGAGTAATATATATCATGGCGTCAAATTTCAATTTTTCTTTAGTGTGCTAAGCCAACTCACGGCCACCACTTCCAAATCTCCAACCTTTAATTCATTCCTTTTTTTTATAGGGAAATTATAGTAAAGGTATGTACTTAATCACTATATTTTTATATTATTGTAATTTGTCAATATATATTATGCATATTTCTATTTTTTTTTAACATTATTTTCATGATCCATATAACTCATTTCATTTTTCCGAAGTAGAAATGGGCCATGTAGTATTGGAAGTGTGTATTGAAATACATTAAGTTTTAATTTATATATAAATTTGAGGATTTTTAGATTTTGGTTGGGTTTACTTTTTATCGGATATATTAGACTGAACGTTAATAGTTGACTGAATATTTTATTTATGAAGGATTAAATTGGTGATTTCATATTAACCATGTACATATTCTTTCGTATGTGATTCCATAAATTTTTGTGAAGCATTGACTCTAATATGAAAGGTAAACTTATGATATTAATTTAAAATTTATACTATTGGATGTGTGTATTGAAGTACAATAAGTTTTAATATATATATGAATTTGAGGACATTTAGATTTTGGTTGGGTTTACTATTTATCGGATATTTGACTACACGTTAATGATTGATTGTATATTTTATTTATAATGGATTGAATTGCTGATTCCATATTAACAATGTACATATTCTTTCATGTGTGATTCCAGGAATTTTTGTGAAGCATTGACTCTAATTTAAAAGGTAAACTTATGATATTAATTTAAAAGTTATTAGATTTTGTAAATTATTGACATAAAATTATGATCTTTAACATTTTATTTTTATTAAATACTAATATCAATAGTTGTAATCACACACCCATGTAAACTACAGTGTTCAAAATGCATGATTTGTTTTTTTCCACTCATTCCGCAGTTCTTTTGGTAATTTCTTTCCTATACTAATATTTATTTGATCACATGAATTTCTTTTCATTGGATTTTGATGGTTTTAATTTCTAGATAATATGGATATTATAATAGAATTATCAAGTGAAAGCTTCCTCTAATTTAAGATAACAATAAGTTTGTGATTGATTTTTTTTTTTTTTTAACTTATATGTTCGTATGAAATGTGAATTGTATTTGATTGCTTAATTTAATTTATTATTTTTCAAGGTTTTTTTTTTTTTGTTTCCCAACAATCCCTTTCGTTGATTTAGGAAATTTTGAAGCAAAATGATATTCGTAATCTTAGAAGGATTGTATAGCTAAGAATTATTTATTTTGTATTGAATACTTTTGTATCTTAGAATCTATATTTCTAAAATTCTATTAAAGTTTTAATTGTGTATTACTTATTAGAATTTAGCTGAAAGAAACATGAACTTATGATAATTTTCATCCTAAAACTTGAATCAAGAGACAAAATTTTAACTGCCACGAAACTTGAACTAAGAAATGAAATCATGTTCGTTATGGAAGATATTGAAGCTCCTAGGGTTTCAAATATGAACTAAAGATATTGAAAGATTTTAGGTTTTGGCTGAATGATAGAGGTAGAATGTTCTGGCTTAGGACAAATCTTACTTAATGTTTGACTCAACTAAACATGAAATAGTTATTATATATTTGTGTTCTTATACACATGAGAGGATTCATCATCTTTTATTACATATTTGTTAGACAATGAACTTTAGGAGGGGAATTTTACATTGATCGACTTAGACACTAAATTTGTGAGTGTGTAAGAAATTTTCTTCCTTCTTTTTCATTATTAAAATATCGAAAACTATTCTGGCTTTTCTTAAATGCATTTATTTTGTTGTTTTATTTCTTATTCAAATTTTACCTTTTTTATAACACAAGAACTAAAAAATGAATTTATAATAGAAGGCAATAATATGTTAAGAAGAAACTTACACATGTCATCTCTTCACTAACCCATATCAAGTCATCAAACCAACATCCTACGAAATGAACTCAATTAAAAGATCGAATAAAATAACCCTTAAATTATTATATTGAATAGGTGAACTATTTAATCTCATTACCTTCGTTTTCATCAGTTTTAATTATACTATTCTTATTCATACTTTTTATTTTTTTTAATTCCAAGATTTTATATGATAACATGATTTATTGCATTCAAAGTTCATATTTCAAGAAGAAGAAAAATATATAAATTATTGGTTTTGATTAAACTATAACTTTACAATATTTCAAGCATTGTAAATAAAATTGTTCATATTGTAATCTCACTTGCATGTAAATAGTGATAAAAAATTATTATAGTTTATTTGATGTAAATTAAAATAAATTATTTAGGTTTGTGCATAGCATGAGAATAGGCTAGTATTTATATATAAGAGAATGATCTTTGACTCCAATTAGATCAAATTCTAAATTTTTAGAATTTTGAATTACTTTTATTATTGTAATAGTTATGATTGGTCAATTCAAATTCACAAAATTATTGAGTTTATGAAGTTTTAATTACCTAAATCTATGCTAGCGTTGTAAGTTAAAGGAAAAAAATCAGTTTCCCTAAATTGTAGGCTTAATGTTAGGAAAGAAAACTAATCATATAGAAGTATCTTATTATTCAAATTAAACATGTGCACAATTGCATATCCCTTTCCTAAAATTTTCCGAGACATTAATTAGGAAATTTTAATGATATTTCATTGTTCAAGTCATCCTATATATATATATATCAATCATATTCATCACAAACATCTTTCCTCACTCTCATTCTTTTGTATTTTCCATGAACATTGATATTTACATTTAAGCATGTTATTATTTTGTATTACATTTTGTACATTCTCATATAATTGTCTTTACGTTAGTTTTGAATATTCACAATATTTTTCTCTTATTCTAATATCAGGAAAGACCTATTACTACAGACTCAAATTCCTCTCAATTTGTATGACATTTTTTAATGAAGGTAAAAAAATAATCGATATAATTCATTATGTGTTTTTTATAAAGCTTCTTCTTTCACAATTTTTTCTACAAGTAGAAATTATTTGGCTAGAGAGTAGACCCTTTGCTATCATTTTTACTAAACTATTTCGTGAAAATTTGGTTGCAACAGGTTAAAGACGGTGTTGGAGGTCATTCTCTTTAAATGTAATACTGTAAAATTAGATTTTAAGTCTTGTGTCATTTTTTATTCGGGTGTAAATACCATCACAAGTGGAGATAGTTTGGATAGAGACTTCGCAGTGTCATTGTTATTATAATTATAGTACTTTGTAAGAATTGGTTGCAACAAATTGTTAAAGACGCACTGGAGGTTATTCTTTTTAAATGTAATATTGTATAATTTTTGTTTTATCTCTTCTATTACTTTTAATTTTGTACATTCTTATATAATTGTCTTTATGTTAGTTCTAAATATTCACAATATTTTTCTCTAATTCTAATATCAGGAAAGACCTATTAATAAAGACTCAAATTCCTCCCAAATTGTATCACATTTTTGTATGAAGGTAAAAAAAAAAAAATCGATGTAATTCATTATGTGTTTTTTATAAAGCTTCTTCTTTCACAATTTTTTCTACAAGTAGAAATTATTTGGCTAGAGAGTAGACACTTTGCTATCATTTTTACTAAACTATTTCGTGAAAATTTGGTTGCAACAGGTTAAAGACGGTGTTAGAGGTCATTCTCTTTAAATGTAATATTGTAAAATTTGATTTTAAGTCTTGTGTCATTTCTTATTCTGGTGTAAATACCATCACAAGTGGAGATAGTTTGGATAGAGACTTTGCAGTGTCATTGTTATTATAATTATAGTACTTTGTAAGAATTGGTTGCAACAAATTGTTAAAGACGCACTGGAGGTTATTCTTTTTTGATGTAATATTGTATACCTTTTGTTTTATCTCTTCTATTACTTTTGATTCGAATTTGATTTATAATTCTTATATTACATTGTTTATGTCCAGATTATTTCATTCATGACATAGAGTTTTTAATAAATTACTTCAAGAGAGATTATTTTACTTTTTATGTTTATACTAAGGGTACTTTTAATGTTGTTTAAATATCGTTGATTAAGTCTACAAATTTAAGAAAACATGATTTTTACTTGAGCATAAAATTTAGGGTGAAATACAATTTTCCCCCTTAAAGTATGAGGGTGGTATCAGTTACCCTCCTAAAGTATCAATTGTAACACTTACGCCCCTCTGTTATAATTTTGTAGTATTTATTCCAAAAATACCCCAACCCCTTTCATAAATAATAATTTCTTTATTACTTTATCAAAATAAAATTGTATCTTTATTAATCATGAATCCATTTATCCACCAAACATCATTATGTTTTATTTTCTTCATTTCTTTTGTTACCTTCCTTTTTTTATCTCAAAATTTTTTTCTTCATTTTCATCTCATCTTTTTATAACAGAAAAAAATAAAAGAAATGAAGAAATTGAAACATAATATTGTTTGGTGGATGGATGGATGAATTTATAATTAATAAAAAAAATTGATAAAGGAATGAATAAATTGAAACATAATATTATTTGGTGTTAAACTTGAATTTTGCGAGAAATAATTTGAAGGAAAATTAATCAACATTTTGTATAATAATTAGTACCGAATATAAATGAGATAATTATCATCAAATAAAAACTCAGAAAAATATAAAGAAAAATTTGAGATTGAAACATAAAATAAAGAAAACAAATTGAAACAGAAATAAAGAAAAAAATAAGATGAAAATAAAGAAAATTTTGAGACCATAAATTCGAAGGAAACAAAAAAAATGAAGAAATTAAAACATAATATTGTTTGGTGGATGAATGGATTCATAATTAATAAAGAGACAAAATTATTTTAATAAAGAAATTTATTACTTATGTAAGGGGCGGGGGTATTTTTGGAATAAAAACTACAAAATTGTAACAGATGGGGGTAAGTGTTACAATTGATACTTTAGGGGGGGGTAACTGATACCACCTCAAACTTTAAGGGGGGAAACTGTATTTCACCCTAAAATTTATTGTTGGTCCCAAGTGGTCGGATGAGGTATAGAGGGGGGGGGGGGGGGAGGAGAATAGACCTCTTAAAACTTTTTCCTTTAAATAAAACTTTAAAACCTTTTCTTAAGGTAAACAGACTAAGCTGTTACAGAACAGTAATTTACTCAGCTGATCGCGAACAAATCTTTGAACAGCTTTATAGACCACTAATCTGGTATTGACTTAGCTAATTAAGTTAAAATCAGTTTCAATACTTTGAGTACTTGCAGCGGATTGAAAGTGTTTTTCACAAGTAAACAGAGCAGTTTGAAAATGTTATCCCCAGTTTTAAAAACTCCTTTAAAGTCTTTTCAAACAGTTTTGCAAAGTGTTTTTATGCAATCAGAAAATATGCAAGTTATAAAGCACTGTAAAAACACAAGTAATTTTTATAATGGTTATATGGATTTGAATATCCTTTAATCCACTCTTCCAAGTCACACAGATCTTGGGTTATACTAAAAACACTCAGTAATCAGTATACTCCACTTACGCCAATACAACAAAGGATTTTGGCCGTAAGCTCACAATAGGAAATCACAAAGAAACTCCTATTCTCTGAAGTTAGATCAATCACAAAGACGTTTCTACACTTCTCACAACTTTTCTCTCTTTACAAATTCACTCAGAAAATGTTTTCTTGAACTTCAACGGCTTCTGTCAACAAATGACGTTCAGCAGGCGAGTGAGCTGTTCTTGAGCTTTTTGAGACTTAGAAAATATTTTGCTTTTTGATTCGATCGCTCAGAAGTTGTGTGTTTTTTCTTCTTCGTCTCTACAGCTATTTATAGTCACTCTTTGAATTTTGTCCGTTGAAGAGAGACAAAATTCAAATCTCTTGATTTCTGGTCCTTAATTTCCGTGAACGGCTCTCTGTACGCTGTTCGTACTGTCAACAATACTTTTCTGCAGGCAGCATTAAATGCACCCATCTGATGCGAAGCATTTCTTCAATCATTTGTCTTAAATAACCTTGTACTTCAGCATTTATTACCGTTGGGAAGACTTCTTGATCATTTCTACTTGGCTGACGAAGGTGCAAGTCTGATGGTGAACGAAGCTGATCCAAACTTGAACAAATCTGATTTGAGTCGGCTGATCTTCACCAGTCTGATTCCCTTCCTTCAGCAGATCAATAGTCTTTTGGACCTTGAATTTTGACTCGTCTGATATGTCTTCTTTACTTAGTCAAAATTCTTCTAAGGGATTTACAACTAAGCTTCCATTACTTAGCTGATCGTAGGTTTTGGAAATCATCAAAACCACCCTTTACAAATTAACTTTAGTGTCTTCATCTTCATCTCTATCCAACATTTATTGATACTAGGGATATAACACATTATACATAAGATCTGGGGGAATTATGTAGACTACCCTTCAAGTTTGAAAATTACACAAACTATAACATTGGAGGTTGAAGTTCATTCAAAAAAATTAACTAAATTGCTAAAAGTATCAAAATGTCTCTCTTTGTATTATGTAAATTACCTGTAAGAAATCACAGACCTCATGAGTATTGGTCTTAATATTTACACTAAATCTAAGAGTTAATTTGAGTAATTTGACCAATTATTAATCTAAATATTGCTTCTACTAATTATTCATAGTAATATTTGAACTTTGCTTCTTATTATCTGAATATTTAATGGTTCAATTATATAAAAATATGTATAAAAATAATTTTTTTCTTCATTTATTCATTTAAATATGCATATCAGTTAGGTAGATTTTTTATTACTTTATTTATTATAATATAAAAATTAGGTATATTTAGTTTATTTATTATAACTTCTAAATGGGTGTGTTTTTATTTTATCAATTAAATTATGTTTTTATCGTTATTTGAATTTTTGTTTCTTTTATTTTAAATATTTATATTTAATATTTTTAGTTTAATTATTTCATAATATTCAAGACAGTTCAATAAAAGTAATATGAATACACACATATAGCATTTTCAATTAAATAATATATTTATTTTGACAATTAACTAAATAAATATACCTAATTTAAAATTATAATAAAAAACCTAATAAAATTTATTTTCTACATGAAAAATTATTTATTTTTTAAAAAATAGAAAAACCTATCTCGGTCATCCCAACCCATCCCCAACTCCGGTCCATAACCCACCCCATCCCTTTCCCTCCTCTCCCACGTTCTCTTTCTGTGCGCCAACAACTCACCACGATAGATTTGATCACAATATATTTTCGCATAGAAGATGAAGGGGGTGGATTATTTTAATATTTAAAAACATAGAAAATTTATTTCTAGGATATTTGTCATGAATACAATATCTCCGAGGTTGATTGAGTAATTTCTCAAAGTTTGAGGGTGATCTCATAATTACACTAAACTTGAGGGATATTTTGAGAAATTTTAAAATAATAAGAAAGGGTATTTCTTTAATAAAAATTACTTTTATGATGCCATCAACATCTAACCTTACGAATTAGCACCGTAAGATGATAAATGTAATGAATCTAATGCATATGGGGTAGTTTAGGTAATTTCCAAACTTAAAATTAAAGTTGGCCATTAATTAACACAAAATTTCAGGAATAGTTTGCGCAATCTTCTCTTTGTACTATTGAGTTTAAGCATTGTCAATCATCATAGAGTCCATATTTCATGAAGAAAAAAGATATTTGAAGCAATCATTTTAATTAAATTAGACCTTCAAATTTTTCTTAGCACGGTAAAAAAAATATTTAGATTGTACTTTTCACAGACATGAAACTGTAGTGATCATAATACATTGTATTTTATTTATGTGAATTAAAATAAATTTATATAAATTATTTGGGTTTGTGCATAGCACGGGAACAAGCTAGTAGTTAATAATTCGCTCATAAATTCCTCTTTATGCATATTTTCTTATAGAACATGAATATTAGAAGGAAAATTTGAACATATGAACTAAATAAAATAGAGTCGTAAAGCTAACAAACTTAATTTAGAAAAAAACATTTGTGTAAAATTTGAAAATTAAAATTTTATTGGATCCAATATTCGACTAAATCCGATCAAAATCCGTTGGAGTCGAGAAATCTAAATCCAGAAGATTTGGATCGGACCTAACATAAATGGAGTCGGATCTAGATCGAGTATCATCCATGGAAGTCTTTCCTCCTGTGATCAGATTTCAATTTCTTAACTCCAAATTGTGAAATTAATTTGCACAGATATTAGGCAAAAATGAATAGACACTGTATTTTATTATGAGAATCATATTTACAAATTTTAAAATCACAAATTTAATAAAACCTACATTCGATATTTCTACACCACATATAAAGCTCGAAACCATCATTCATGGCAATTAAACACAGGGAAGATGAAATTACACACGAAAATTCAATTTCCTAAAAATACAGATTATAATACTGAACAAAAACATGATAATTTCATCTTAAGAAGGCATTCCTAAATCAAAAGACAAAGTTCTAGAAAACTGACCTGAAATGCCAAGATTACTACCAAACAGAGCACCACCAAAAGAACCAACAATGCAGGATAATATGATATAACGCGTTAGATGTAGGATCCACAATACCTTCACCCGTCATTTTTTCCCCTTTCCTTCACTTCCGTTGTAGATAGTATAATAATGTATAAAACGAGAAGATAAATGTTGAAATTTAAATAGAAATCGATTAAGATTTTGATCAATCGCGAATGGTGATTACCATTAAAAGCTGTTTGAGTTGATAAACACGGAGTACTTTTTTTTTTTTTTTGGAGTAAAATATGAGGACTGTTATTGACTTACTACTATTTATGGTTCTATTTTTCCTTTTAATTGCAATGAAAATTCAATTCTCAATATATGTTATTTTTATCTAATTAAATATGAATAAGATTTACTTAATTGCATGATGTTTTACGTCTCTTCCTAAAAAGAAAAGTCAAAAAAATCAGTAATTATCCAATTCACCATGATAATTGTTTTCCAATAAACCTATCATGATATATAATAAAGTATGACTCACTTGTCGAAATTGAGAGTGAGCATAGAACGTATTTATGTAAGATAAATTGTCACATTTATCATAATAAAAGGGGATAAATGATCACATTGATCAATATACATGAAGATAAGCTTTCCACTTTATCATAACACATAAGGTAAAGTGACACATACAAAAATATTAGGGAATACGATATGAAACTTTTATAAAATTACAATTAGTAAATGACTTTTTTCAAATTATGGGACAATAAATAAATATTAAATATTACAAGAAGTAAATAGCTATTAACTCCATTCTCTGTATATCCAACTAGATAAGGATGAGATTTTCTCTGTATCTCCAACTTATGCATCTCTTTATATATATCCAAACTACATTCTCTTTAATTTTATAATCATGATTTACATTTTTATTGTGGCTATTTATTCCCTGGTGTGTTATGATAATGTGGTAGTTACCCCTTATATTATGATAAATATAAGGCCATCTCCAGCAGTGACTGTCGGGGTCGGGGCGGGCTCGGGCTGGGAGGGAGAAACCATTGGAGACGGCCGGGGCTCGGGGCGGGGCAGATTGGCCGGGCGGAACGGGCGGGGCCGCGGGCTGCGCGGATGCGCGCGTTGGTTTGTGAGGAAGAAAGAGGGGCGCGTGTTTACACGCGCCGCTCTTTAAAACAGGTGCCGCCAAGTGGCGGCACCTGATTGGTCTTTCTTTTCTTTTTTTTTTTGTTTTTCTTTTAATGAATTAATGTGTATGGTTTATTTAATGTGTATATGATTAATTTTGTATAATTAATGTGTTGTATGTGATTTTAATTAATGTGTTGTATGTGATTTTAATTAATGTGTTATTTTAATTAGTGTTTTATTTTAATTAATGTGATTTTGTAATTAATGTGATTTTTTTTAATGTGTTATTTTAATTAATGTGTTATTTTAATTAGTGTTTTATTTTAATAAATGTGTTATAGTAATTAATGTATTATTTTAATTAATGTGTTGTTTTAATTAGAGTTTTAATTATATAGTATATAATATGATTAATTATTTAATCATATTTTAAATAAAATTATGATATACTAATAAATATAGAAATAGTCCATTTAATTTAACACTCATACAAATTTTTTTTTAAAATACGAAATTAGTTAAAAATACAAAATAAGCACTCATACAAATAAAATTTAGATTATTACTTAATCTAAATTAAATATTTAAATACATACTAAAATAGACAAGAAAATTAAATTTAAACACTCAATTTTAACCGTATTTTGCGTATTATGTATTAATTCTTAAGTTACTTTAATTAAATATTCTATTTAATATTAATATTTTAATATAATTAATAATTAAATTATGAGTACTAATATAATTATTATTATTATTAATATTAGAAAAATATAAATTTATAATATTAATAAGTGAGAGTGGGCAAAGGAAAAAAATGGAAGTAATTCCCCCACGGAGCCCCAACTACTGGAGACAACCAGCAGGGCCCCGGGCTAGCCCTCAACTGCTGGAGATGGCCTAACAATATATTCTTTGTGTTATGATAAATGTGAAAATTTATTCCCTAATATTACAAAAATACTTTTCATCCCCACTCTTAATTTCGGTAAGTGAGTAACACTATCCGGTTGAATGAGATAAATTGCTTCCTTAATATTTTAACAGGGTGGTAAAGTGTTCATTTTCAAATCATAGACGGGTAAATTGATCATTATATATTTTACAGGGAGATAAATTGTCATCTCCTTTTTTTAAGGTATAATTTTGTTAGATTTTCATTTACTTGTGTACTTAGCCGTAGATTTTATTGTGGAAGTAAGATTAATGTTCATTGCGGTTGGGCCAACTGGTAGTAACTTGCGATCTCCAAATGCGAGACTCAAATTTATATCCTACTGGAGATATCATCTTGGGGACGACCTATACTATTTGCACTTTTCGATCTGAGCTGTAAATACACATTCTAGTAGATACAAAAATAAAAATAAATAAAAAGGTTTAGTCCACTTTAATATAAAAAAAATGAATTTCACCAACTATTTTTCACTCTCTTTTTTGCTCTGTTTCTTACTGAATAGAAAATGTGAAGAAGCCTTCCATTCACATTATTCCATTTTAAGATGTATTATCTAATAGCATATTGTCCAAATGACACAATTTTCACATATTACAGAAAACTGAACTAAAACAAGAAGATGGAAGTATCATTATTTCCAGAAAAAGTATAATACTTATATAAATAAATACTAATACAACCCATCCTTTAAGTTGGAAATTCCATCACATACGGGGTTTTGCCAAAGCTAAACTAACTACATGGAAAATGCAGTACACTTGCTTTGAGATTGTATTTAACTCTCAGAAGAGTTACCAATGTGGTTGAATAAGTTTGATCAAACCAGGTAATTTTCCCTTTTTAAGTTTCTTTTTCATCAACCTTTGCTCTCTTTGCCAGCAGTTGAAGTCCAGCATCCAAATCATGCAATGTAATTGTCAATAGTTCATCACCTAAAGAATTAAAATTCAACCTTGAATCCAAATTTTCCCTTGCATTATTCAACATATGATCAACCAAACCTCCATTCATTTTGTTCCTCAGCTTCTCATATGAATTCTTCTCTATCACTTCAGAAACAGCATCGAACGTACACGAAGGATGTAGCTTAAATCCATGCAACCGACTCTTCTTGTCTTGTTTATTCATCTTTAGCAACAGCATTTGAGCAAGATCATTGCAAGTAAAATCATCAAACTGGAAAAAGTTAGTCACTCTTCTGCAAAATCCTTCATTCGCTGAGAACACACGTTTCATCGGCTCTGTATAGCCCGCGAAGATAACCACAAGATTGTCATCTTCCAAAACAGACATGATTTCTTCTAACGCTTCCTTACCAAAATCCCAGGATTTCTCTATTGCCAAACGATATGCCTCGTCTACAAACAACACGCCACCCATTGCCTCGTTGATCTGATCAAAGGTAAATACAATGTTAATTAGTTGCAAAAACACCCCTCCTGAGGTTTCAATAATCACGGAGACGTACGTACCACAACCGATATCATTAAGATTCGTTGGAATATAAACAAAACATTACCTTCTCTCTAGTCTTTAAAGCAGTTTTGCCAATGTAGTTGCTAACCAAATCCGACCTTTGCACTTCGATTACTTTATCGGAGGAGAGCACACCAACAGAATGGAGTAGTTTGCCTAAGACTCGTGCGACAGTAGTTTTACCTGTGCCTGGATTTCCAAGAAATGTCATATGAGGCGCTTTTCTACGACCGAGATTTAGCCCCATGGCTCGACGTTACTCATCCATCAACAATCCCTTTGCCAACTTCCGAAGCTGAAGTTTGAGTTCTTCTAGTCCCACAATTTTTGATAGCTCATGTTCTAAATCATCCATCTTTTTTTTCAGTGTCATTTCATAACTGAGTAAAATCATGTTGTCCTGTGGATGAAACCAAACAAGGAAGATATATAATTAAATTTTTAATTTTATTTTATAAAATTACATGTAGTTGATGAGGCCTGTTTGGATTGATTCTAGCATTGCTCGATGAGTTGTACGAACTTAGACGTCGAGGTCTTTGCTATATGTTATTTTAATTAGCAAAAATATCATCGTAACTGAATAACAAAATAAGGTTTTAACATTTACGGAAGACATATATACTATGTATAATTTTTTTAAAATAAAAAGGGAAATTATGACGTTGAATTAGAAAATTGCAATTAATTACTATATCAATTGTTACATGAGAATTTAATTAAATTAAATACTTACTGGCTCGTCCAATAGTCCCAATTGATGAGGTTGAGATCTGAGAACTAATTTGTTGGAATTATCATGAAAACTACTACTCTCCTGTGTCTGTGGCCTGAAAAAAAAATTAAGAATTGCTTTGGGAGAAATTGGAACTGCACGAACTGCAAGAGGAATAACTGTATGGGTAACAGCTACTTTACGAAGCATAAAAGAAGACATAGCCATATACAGTAATTATAAGAATTAATATATTTGGGTTTAATTGAGGGTTATTATAGCTTATAAGAGCCGAAGCGGTCAAGAAACAGTACAACATAATTTACTTTCGATTTTTGTTAAATCGATTTAATCGAAAAACGCCGCCGTTTCTTTATTTACCCGGATTATTTGCTCTTCGTTGAATTTCTTTTCTCTTTTTATTTAATGCTTTCTTGGCCGTCCGTTTGCAACATGTGGCCCCGCAAGGGGAATTCTGGTCGTGCGAGTCTGGTTTTGCAATTTAATTTTAATTGGCATAATTACGAAACGCCGCCGTTTTCCATCAATTAATTATTTGCTCTTCATTACATTCGCTTACATTGTAATGCGGAAATTATTTTATCGACTTATATTTACAAAACGGTTTAAATTTATTTTCCGAAAACGGTCTTCTCATGGAACGGCGCCGTTTTCCATCATCGACTTATTTGCGCTTGCTTCTATTTCGCTTAGAGTGTAATTCCGATATGCTTTTCGATTAACTTTAATCATATTTTTAGAAAAAGGTTATTACAGCGCAATATACTTTTCTTCTGCTCGTGCGAGTTTGGTTTTGCAATTTAATTTTAAGCGCCATAATTACGAAACGCCGCCGTTTTCCATCAATTAATTATTTGCTCTTCATTACATTCGCTTAAATTGTTATTCGGAAAATAATTTATCGACTTAAAGTTACAAACCGGTCGTGCGAGTCTGGTTTTGCAATTTAATTTTAATTGGCATAATTACGAAACGCCGCCGTTTTCCATCAATTAATTATTTGCTCTTCATTACATTCGCTTACATTGTAATGCGGAAATTATTTTATCGACTTATATTTACAAAACGGTTTAAATTTATTTTCCGAAAACGGTCTTCTCATGGAACGGCGCCGTTTTCCATCATCGACTTATTTGCGCTTGCTTCTATTTCGCTTAGAGTGTAATTCCGATATGCTTTTCGATTAACTTTAATCATATTTTTAGAAAAAGGTTATTACAGCGCAATATACTTTTCTTCTGCTCGTGCGAGTTTGGTTTTGCAATTTAATTTTAAGCGCCATAATTACGAAACGCCGCCGTTTTCCATCAATTAATTATTTGCTCTTCATTACATTCGCTTAAATTGTTATTCGGAAATTAATTTATCGACTTAAATTTACAAACCGGCTGTAATTTTCTTTCCCGAAAACGGTCTTGTCATGAAACGGCGCCGTTTTCCATCATCGACTTCATTTAGATTTGAATTCATGTTTACTTCTTTACAGCCTTCACAACGCGGTGCCTAGTCAGATATTTCGCATAAAAATAATAAATATAATATATATTCTATTTCGCTTAGAGTGTAATTCCGATATGCTTTTCGCTTGACTATTGCTTGAAAGTTTAATATATTCATTTTATGACCAACTATTGCAATGTACGTTGATGTTCATTCATCTTGTTATCGACCATGCACTACAGCCTTCACAATGCGGTGTCTAGTCAGATATTTGTGAGCGTCATATCATCCTTCGTGGCATAAAAATAATAAATATAATATATATATAATAGTATATAAGTTGACTTCTCTAGATATTTTTCATTAGCGGTTGTGTCGTCTTCCTACCCTATATGGGTTAACCCCAATAATAATTATTTCGCTCTGTATTCCTTTAAATTTTTCCATTATCTTGTTGATTTTGCTTCATTTTTAATCGGATGAAAATAACCTCTTGTATTTATTACTTATTTTGTTTGTTCTTAGGTTCGCCTGGAGTTTTCTTGGTGATTTATTTCCACTATATTTGCTTTTTTTTTCTCTTTCATAGTCTTCCTATTAATTTTGGCTAGATGTTTTGTGATCTTTTTCTTATTCGATCCCACAAAAATTTTATACTCGACGAAGTGCATATTACATTCGGAATTATGAATGGAATATGTAATTTCTCGTTGGCACCGAATGATGCTTCAGCAAAAATATAAGTGGCTTTATTTTCACTATATTTTTTTGTTTGTTTATATTATTTAATTTATTGGGAGAATTATTTTGTTGTTTCAGGGCTCTATGAGTTCCTATTTTAATCTATGAATTTATATTTTAATTTGCTTTGTTAATTCTGCGTTTTATTTGATCTTGGTTGCAATTTTAGTAATTTGTTGTCGAAAATTTTATTGCTGTGGACGAACTACCCTGTTATATTTTATTTTCCTTTTTTTTTTATTTTGTATTTTATATTCTTATTATTCAATATATTCTTTATGTTTTGTTTATATTATTTATTTTATTTGTTTATGTTATTTTGTTCCAGGGCTTTATGGGTTTTTTTTTTAATTAACTCTGTTAATTATGCGTTTTATTCTGTATTTTATAAGTCCGTATTTTAGTCAACAAAATAATCTCGGACCCATTTTATCTTGGTTGCATTTCGGTTATTTTCTCATTTATACTTTCATTCCGAATTTAAGTTTGCTCCTATATTCTGACCTGTAATTATAAAGTATACTTTCTTATGTTAAAATTTGTTTATTCAACTGATTTTGTATTCTATATTTTATTATTTTATAATATTTTGTTATTATTGAATTATGATCTTCATCTTTGTTCTTTATTTGATGCAAAAAAGTTTTAGATACTTTTATTTTTTATATTAGGTTGCTGCCTTAATTTTTTGTTGTCGATGATTTTATTGCTCTGGAAAAACTACTCTGTTATATTTTATTTTTAGTATTCGGTACGTTTCCTTTAAATTTTTCCATTCTCTTGTTGATTTTGCTTCATTTTTAATCGGATGAAAATATCCTCTTGTATTTATTACTTATTTTGTTTGTTCTTAGGCTCGTCTGGAGTTTTCTTCGTGATTTATTTCCACTATATTTGCTTTTTTCTCTCTTTCATAGTTTTCCTATTAATTTTGGCTAGATGTCTCGTGATCTTTTTCTTACTCGATCCCACAAAATTCTTATACTCGACCAAGTGCATATTACATTCGGAATTATGAATGGAATATGTAATTTCTCGCTGGCACCGAACGATGCTTCAGCAAAAATATAAGTTGCTTTATTTTCATTATATTTTTTTGTTTGTTTATATTATTTAATTTATTGGGAGTATTATTTTGTTTCAGGGCTCTATGAGTTTCTATTTTAATCTATGAATTTCTATTTTAATTTGCTTTGTTAATTCTGCGTTTTATTTGTTCTTGGTTGCAATTTTAGTAATTTGTTGTCGAAAATTTTATTGCTGTGGACGAACTACCCTGTTATATTTTATTTTCCCTTTTTTTTTTGTATTTTATATTCTTATTATTCAATATATTCTTTATGTTTTGTTTATATTATTTATTTTATTTATTTATGTTATTTTGTTCCAGGGCTTTATGGGTTTTTTTTTTTATTAACTCCGTTAATTCTGCGTTTTATTCTATATTTTATGAGTCCGTATTTTTATCAACAAAATTTCACCGGAGCCATTTGCTTTTGGTTGCAAATCGATCGTTCTCTCGTTTATACTTTCATTTCGAGTTTAATTTTGATCTTACTTTTCGATCTGTATTTATAAATTTTATTTTTTTTTGTTTATTTTTTCAATATTTATATTTTAGTATTTTATTATGTTTTGTTAGTATTGACTTACGATCTACATCTTTGTTTTTTATTTTATGTGTTGGATAAAGATGAAGATGAAGGCACTAAAGAAAGTTTGATAAGGGAGGTTTTGATGCATTCCAAAACTTCAAGATTGGCTAAGTATGGAGTAACTTAGCTGATAAACTTATCAAGGAATTTTGACTAAGTATTGAAGACATCAGAAGAGTCAAAGTTTCAAGGTCCAAGACTTCTGATCTGCTGAAGTAAAGTTATCAGACTAGTGAAGATCAGCCGACTCAAATCAGATTTGTTCAAGTTTGAGATCAGCCGAGTTCGCCATCAGACTTATACTTTCGTCAGCCAAGTGAAGAAGATCATGAAGTGTTCCCAACGGTAATAAATGCCCCTTGGTGTAATAAATGCTGAAGTACGAGGATATTTAAGACAAATGATTGAAGAAAAGCTTCGCATCAGCCGAGTGCATTTAATGCTGCATTTAATGCTACCTGCAGAATAGTACTGTTTACAGTACGGACAGACTGCAAAAGAGCCGTTCGCGGATTTTAAGGACCAGTACTCGAGGAATTTGAATTTTGTCTCTCTTCAACGGACACTTTTCAATCCTCAAGTATAAATAGCTGAAAGAGACGAAGAAGAAACAAGCAACACACTTTCTGAGAGAAATTTCCGAAGCAAAATTCTTTAAGTCTCAAGAACAGCTCACTCATCAGCTGAGTCATTTGTTGACGAAAGCAGAGTTGAAGAATCAAGAAAAATACATCTTCTGAGTGATTTTGTAAACAAGAGTGTTGTGCGGAGTTGTGATCCATCTTTGTGAGTGATCAAACTTCAGAGAAAAGGTTTTCTGTGTGATTTCCTATTGCGAACTTGTGGTCGTTTCATTTGTTGTTCGACGCAAGCAGAGTATACTGTAAACTTTGTGATTATAGTATAACCCAAGATCTGAGTGACTTGGAAGAGTGGACTAAAGGATATTTAAATCCATATAACCACTATAAAAATTGATTGTGTTTTTACATTGCTTTTAAACTTGCATATTTTCTGATTGCATAAAAACACGTTAAGTTAACTGTTTGAAAAGAAGTTAAAAGGAGTTTATAAAACTGGGGAATCACTTTTCAAACTACTAAGTTTACTTGTGAAAAACACTTTGAAAATCCGCTGCAAGTACTCTAAGTATTAAAACTGATTTTAACAAAATCAGCTAAGTGACTATCAGACGAGTGGTCAACAAGCCTGTTCAAAGATTTGTTCGCGAACAGAACTGTAACTTACTAATCTGATCAGCTTAGTCTGTTCAATTGAAGTAAAGTTTTAAAGTTAAATTTGAAGAAAATTTTTAAAGAGGTTTATTCACCCCCCCCCCCCTCTAAACCTCTTCTGACCACTTGGGACCAACAAGTGGTATCTGATTTAACCGTTTTTCGTCGGGTTAATTTAATATCAGTGAATTTGTGATATCGGGGGTTTGGATATTGAATTATTCAGTATATTGGGTTCTGTTACTTTATTCTGGATGGATCGTTTACAAAGAAAAGCAATAATCAAAGGCAAGAAGTAAAACCATTAACGAAATTAAGAACGCAATGATATGGAGGTAAAGTTCTGCAACAATAATGGATATTATTGAGTTCTATTGTTATCAATGTATTCTTGTGTAATCCCAGAATTAAGAGAATTCGTAGTCCTCTTATACAACGAATAACTAGGTATTTATATTATGCTAAACCTAGTATTACAAGGAATCATAGTCCTAGTTGGACTCGGCCCAACCTATCCTTCCTGGGTCCGGAGTGTAATCTTTACTCGGAGCGAGCGGCATCAGGCTGGGTCAGTAAGAAGATCCCGATCCTTTGTAATTGGTCGAACCGGTCTTATAATCTCTGTTCGATCTGATCAGTATGTAGGGTGCGAAATAGCCCCCATCAGTACTCCCTCACTTCTTCGAGCGTATAGATAATAGGAGCTCGTAGAAGTAGATAAATCTGATCGACTGTTTCTTTTCTATGAACGGAGCCTCGTTAAAAACCTTACTTAAGAAAAAACCCAGTGGGAAAAAATCTTAAGTAAGGAAAAGAGTGCTACGTATCATAGATAGTCGTTTCTTCTGTCTAATCGTGGATCGCCACGCGTCTATTCAGGAGGCTTTTTGTATCCTTCCGTTTTTGGCGGGAATTTGAGTAGCTGTGATAAGTTCGAAACGTCTTTTCTCATTTCCTTATAAATAGGTGACTTTCGAGTTTGCCATTTCTCTTTTATATTTGCTTTTAGATCGCAGTCATTTTCTAGTTTGGTCGTTCGTCGTATAAAATTTTCCTTTCATCGACCTTCTTCTTCCGAGAACTAGAATATAGATGGCTTCCGTTAGAAGATCTTCTTCTTCTCCTAGAGAGATCATTGCCCCCGATAACGAGGAGGAGTTACATTCTAATCCTCTGGGTGAACAGACTACGGTATCTGACCTTGTTATCCCTGTAGAAGATACTTACAAGGTACGAATCCTTTCCGATGCGGATGTAGCCGCCCGAGCCAAAAAGGGCAAAGGTACTGTTCCTCAGATTTCTGAACCAATTGAGGATGTAGCTTGCGCATATACAGAGGAAACGTTCCCTGAAGTCGTGAATAACTATACCAAATATTTTCCGGAAGGTTCTGAAATGATTCTTCCATCCCCTACTGATAGGGTCACTTCTCCACCGGAGGGATGTCGAGCCTTTTACACGGCTCACTTTAATAGCGGACTGCGTCTTCCTTTATCTCCCCTTTTTCTGGAAGTTCTAAAAACTTTCAGCGTGTGCTTGACACAACTGGTTCCAAATTCTGTTGCTTTTGTGGTTTGTTTTTCCGTTCTGATGATTGCAAAGGGATTTAAACCTTCTTTCCGTAATTTTACGCAACTTTTTCGTTTTAATATTTCTAGTTCTTCAAACCGTGGATACTTCTTCGCTAGTCAGCGGCCCAGCCGAGCAATCTTTGATGCTCCGGTTTCTAGTAATCCTTCTTGGAAATCTCATTTCTTCTTTGTTCGTCCTCCGCCTAATCTCCGTTTGGCGGATGGTTCGATCACGCCTTTCTCGTGGGATCATGGTTCCAGGTGGATTCCCGGAGGTCGCTCACCGACTGGTGAACTTGTTCCTGACGATGTACAGTTTATCACTGAGATTCCCGAGATGCGTACAAACAAATATCAAAGCGCTCTTCTGATTGGGGAATCTTTTCTTCGTAAAGCAGGGTTAAGCGTCCATAATTTTCCCATCAGTTCATCATCTGAGCCTCTAGGTTAGCATTTTATTTGATCTTTAGTATTGTCACTATACTTTTTATATGGAGAAACTAACTTTATTTTGTTTCTTTCTCAGCTCATATGGTAGAAAGCTCCCGACACTCTTCGAAGGGAAAAATGGTGCTGTCGAAATCTTCCAAGTCAGTGGAGAATAATCCTATCGAGCAGAGGGCGTCTCGAAAGAGGAAATTGGAATTGGGTCACGAATCCGAGGAGAATAGAGAGGAATCTCCGGATTCTCCACGCGAGTCCCCTATTCGTCAGGGCATGGGATCCGGTTATCCTCCGCTTCATCTTAGAACATCTTTGGGTATTCGAGGATGTCGTAGCTGGTCGATGCCTCATCCCACTAATAATCCAGTTGATAGAAAGAGGAGTTACTATGGACGTTCTGGTGACGACCTTTCTTTACTCGGGGATAAACATCCAAATCCTACTCTGGTCGAAATGATCGAGGATCATTTAGAGGGAAGGAGGGCCGCTGGTTATTCCGAGAAGGATTCTCTTATTCATGATAATAACGAGAATGCGGTCGATAAGGCGACCCGTATTCTTTTATCTGGCGTTCATACTCGCGATCTTAATAAGCTTCTTCATAAGGATCCTTTGGAGAAATTCCAGCGAGCTTCTCTCTATGCTGAAAAGGTGAGATCCTTTTTCTTTCTATTATTTTGATGAAGTGATCTTTTAAGATTTTCTCAACTTGCTAACTTGTTTCTTTCTGACCCTTTCGTTATTTCAGGTCAACACCTGTCTGACATCATACGCCTATGAAAATTCTCTTTGGAAACAACAGTGCGATTTCCTTGAAGAGAAGTATAAAGCTTTACTTCACAAGTCTTCTGGTTCAGAAGTTGGTCCCTCAACATCTTCCTCTATTCCTGTCGTAGAGACTCGTGCTGCCGGGACCGAAGACCAAGAAATGCTAGATAGAGCGATAGAGGTTTCTCGCGCTCAGGAACAAACCAATCAAATGGCAAGAAAATTAGAAGAATTGCAGTTGCAGAGCACGACTCGGATTAGTGAGCTTGAATCTCAAGTGTCAAGCCTTGAAGCTTCTTTAGAGGACTATGAAAACGACGTCCCACTTAGGCAAAGAGATCGATATGTTAGGAAATCCGACGAACAAGTAGTTCGAGAATTCCTCAACTCTCCTGTTCATATGGCGTTGGTGTACCGGATGGTCGGTCCTCTTCTTGAGAATACCTTTAAAAAATCGATTCATCAACTGGTCGCTTTGGAGATGATCGAGGATCGTCGGAAGGAGTATTTTAAGGCAGCTCATATCCGGTTGAACCGTTATGGCGAGCTTTATTCTTCTTCTGAGGTTCCAGATGTCGAATATCAAGGTTTTCCTCTGGCTCATCTTGTCGAGGAATTTGGAAATCCATTGCCGATTCCTCCTTCTGATGTTAACGATGAGCTCGATAATACTTTCATCGATCCAGTAGATGAAGAAGAAGACGAAGACGATATAGGCATGACTGAGGTCGTCAATAGTGAGCAGAAGATTTCGGATAGCGACCAGGCTTCTTAAAGTAGTGATTTATTTTTGAAATAATCTTTGTAATTATCCGCTTGTAGGTTAAATTGTAGCTTAGCTTTCCCTACTTTGTACACTAAACGTTTCTTATTCAGACAGTCGTGTCCTTTCACATTCGCTGTAATGATTCAGACAAGTCATTTAATTTGCCGTAATCATTATGTATGTGTCTTTTCAAATTCTAGCGTTTGCTCCAAGGTCAGTTTTCCTGTTTCGCGCCCTTTCTTCGGGTTAGTCGCGTCTTTTCGTGCAGTATAAATACGAGAGGTAAAATTTGACTTGTCTTTTTTACTGCTATACTCCTCTCTTAACATAATACTCTTTCTTGAGCTAGTCGATAAACTTCCTCGATATTAATTTATATTTTTCCGTAATCCGATCATGAGTAACCTTTTCGGTAATACTTCGAAGCGACCTTCTCGTGAGGGCGCTAGGGATAATAGATCGAAGAAATTTCGAAGAGAAGGGCCTTCGATGGAGCCTCCTCGTTCGTCCTCAGTTAGTAGCTCGATGATCGATACTCCTATTACCACGTCCCAACCTTTATCAGAAGTTAGTTCGTCGCTCCTCCAACCAAACTTTTCTTCTACCCCCGCGGGAGGTAATAGGTCTTCCCCAGGTCGATTAGCTTTCGGAGATCCATCCAACATGGAACCGGTTTACGACATACCTGTTTCTTCAGGTTTTTCTTCTTACGAGTATGGATCTCATGGAGGGGATTTTGTTAGTTCCCTTCCTTTTTCTACTTCTACTGCCCTGCTAGTTAGTGAAGGGCAAGTCGGTGATGGTTTTTCTGTCAATCCTTCCATAACGCAGTCTATTTCGCAATATGGTCCTGAATATCTATTTCATGATACCACTGTAACGACTGCTTCTTTTGAGTCTGGGGGACCTTCTGGGGGTCGATCTGGGTCGAGGTCAGGTCGTCGGACCGTTATATCTGCTTCCGGCAAAGAGACCTCTGTTAGTCCCAACGAGCGGGATTCCCCTCGTCCGTTAGATGATCGCTGTGTGCTTATGCAGGTTAATGACATTCTTTTGTCGGAGACTCCACGTTCCGACGGTGTCCCTTTGACAAGCGAGCTGCCTGGTTCTGTTGAACCTGATGCTTTGTCTTGGGACTTAGGTATGAGTACTATTTTGCCCGGCGAATTGAGGAAGCTCGAAGGTACTTCCAATGTTCGCCTTGTTCAATCTTTGGTGAAGATATGTGAGCAGGTAGACATTTTTGTTCTTTGTTTTGAATTCTTTGTTGTACAGTGGTTTTTCTTACTCTTTCTGTTTTTAGGGCAAGTATTTTGCACTCCAGCTGGGTGTGCAAAATGATGAACTGTGGAATAGTCGGAGAGCTCTTCAAGGTCAGCTGGAGTCGGAGAAAGCTAAAACCAGGGGTTTGGAGCTGCAGCTGCAACTTGCTAAAGATGATCTCCAAAAGTTAGAGGCTGACAAAGTTATTCTTGAGAAAGAGAAAGGCGACCTAGTTCAGGCTGCCGCGTCGGCAGAGGGATCTCGTCAACAGGCATATGATGATGGTTATGATGCCGGTTATCTTAAGCGCCAGGAGGAGTTGATGGCGTTTGCTGGTAACCTAACTCCTCGGAGGCCTGTTTCTGCTGGTCGCCCCTCTGGCGATTCTTCTCAATGATCTTTATTCGATCTGGCAGACCTTGGACTGTCTCTTTTTTTTTTTTTTTTTTTTTTTTTTTTTTTTTTTTTTTTTTTTGGCGCCCAACATTTGCGCATTCGTTTGGGCTGAAATTTTGTAATGGGAGAAGTACTAAAATGGAAATATTATGATCTCTTCTGTAGGCAGATTCTTGCCTTGATTCTAATGATATATCTTTTTCATATATGTAATTGCTACGCACAAATATACCATCATGTAGTAATTGACAAAGATTAGTTTTACTTATCTGAATTTTTATTTCTGCGGAGAGATTTGAGTATGGAGAAAGTAAGCTTGATCTTGCTTTGGTCGCTTGTAAGATAACTGAACGGTATAATATTTGCTTCGCATATTTAATCTTTGTTGATCGATCCAGCCGATCGTCGTTGTGTAAACCCTTAGCTGTCTGGTCGATGCTCGATTCATGCCTTATAAATTTGTCCTTATATGACATATATCTTATATAAGGAGGTTATTGTTCCTCCCGTTGAATTTCAGTTCTTCTTTTCCTCAGAGAGAAATTTTCCTTTAGGTGCTTTTCACCTATCCATGTCTTCCATTATTAGCTTTTCAACTATACATATCCCTAGCCAGTATATCATACTCTTGATATGGGAGGAATTGGAAAATGTAACAGTCCTGGCCAGATCTGACCCGTTCAGACCTCCTTCAGCAATTCTTTGGAAAATTAGGCAGTGACGGTCTTATAGTTTCGAATAGGGAGGGCTATTCTCCTGATTTCGATGTCAGATTTCTTGGATTCTAAATGGAATTCTTGTATAGCCAACTTAGTAGTCCCCCTATGATGTATGAGGCAGTTACGACCCCCATATGGTGGAGGCTCTGGTCGTTTTTAAGCAATTATCCTCTTTCAACGGTCCAACTTTGCATGCCTTCGTTGAGGAGTTCTTAATATTTTCTATTAGGCGACCCTCATATATGATCGTGCAGATCGTTTTGGTCTTTGAACTTCTTTAAGTTTTCTTGGATTATTTTGTTGATCGCTTCGATCTGTAGATTTGTTTGTCGTCGATCAGTTGAGTCGATCAGACGGGCGCCGTTCCAACTTACTTGCATTTAATTCGGGAAGTCAAAGGGTCGCGTTCTCATCCCTTGATTAAACTCCTATCGTCCGTAGGATCATTCTCACGGGCGCCTATAAATAAGTAGGCAGTTTCCTTATTTTCCATTCATAACAATGGATATCTCGGTTTCCTTAGATTTCATTTTGCCTTCAGATCCCATAATGTTTAAGAAGTCACATTATCGTGATTTGTTCGTTCGCAGTAAAGGAATTGTCCCCAGTCTTGTATTGACGGGTCCCATGTCAGCCCTTCCTTGTATCGACGGATCCCATGAGATCTCCGCTTTAGTCTTCATCACTTTAGAGGTCCGTGGTTTCCGTCTGCACATGGGGGGTTCATACTTGCCAGTCACCCTCGCTCTTGGATGTGACTTCCGGAGTGATAGATCGCCGGGGTGGCTGGTAAACTTACCGTTTCACGACGGTCCCGAAGAGATGCTGCTCTAGAGTAAAATGTTTTATAGATAAAGTAAAAGCAGTATCTTCTTCTGGGTGAGTGAGCATTGCTAGCTTATCTGGCTGGTAGTGTTCATTTCATCTGGAATCACATACGATCTTCAGAGCCCTGCCATCGAACCAAAGAAGTCGACCATCCTGAGCAGCATGCTTCTTAGGTGGTTTATTATGATCGATGAGGTACTAGGGAGGAGATTGGTGTTTCCGTGGACATTGTCGTGAAGATAGTCGATCCCGTAGGATCAATTTAACTAGATCATTGTAACGATCTTTAGATAGTAAGCAGATTTTTGTAACGTAGAATATTTGTATGTAATTGATTTGATGAATAAAATATTATTTATTTCTTGCATTTTCTTTGTCGTTTGATAATTTTATTTACGAGGAGTAATTTCCGAGCAGATGAATTCATACTTGATTTACCTTTCAAAACTTTAGGAGTATCAGCGGATCTTATTTAGATCGTTAGGAGTAGATCGAGGAGTTTTTATTGAGCGTATCAATGTGTACTCAATCTTGCTATAATTTAGACTTAGGATTTCATAACAAAATCCTTCTTTGTCGTTGTAATTAATCGAGGAGTTTTTATTGAGCGGATCAATATTTACTCAACTCGTTTTGTTTAGACTTAGGTTTTTAACCCAAAAATCTCTTTGATCGTTGAACATATATTGAGGAGTTTTTATCGAGCGGATCGATGTTTACTCAACTCGTTTTGTTTAGACTTAGGTTTTTAGTACCTGAAGTCTTTTAATCATCATAGATATATCGAGGAGTTTTTATCGAGCGGATCGATGTTTACTCAACTCGTTTTGTTCAGACTTAGGTTTTTAATACCTGAAGTCTTTTAATCATTATAGATATATCGAGGAGTTTTTATCGAGCGGATCGATGTTTACTCAACTCGTTTTGTTCAGACTTAGGTTTTTAATACCTGAAGTCTTTTAATCATTATAGATATATCGAGGAGTTTTTATCGAGCGGATCGATGTTTACTCAACTCATTTTGTTTAGACTTAGGTTTTTCGCACCTGAAGTCTTTTAATCATTATAGATATATCGAGGAGTTTTTATCGAGCGGATCGATGTTTACTCAACTCGTTTTGTTCAGACTTAGGTTTTTAATACCTGAAGTCTTTTAATCATTATAGATATATCGAGGAGTTTTTATCGAGCGGATCGATGTTTACTCAACTCGTTTTGTTTGGACTTAGGTTTTAATACCTGAAGTCTTTTAATCATCATAGATATATCGAGGAGTTTTTATCGAGCGGATCGATGTTTACTCAACTCGTTTTGTTCAGACTTAGGTTTTTAATACCTGAAGTCTTTTAATCATTATAGATATATCGAGGAGTTTTTATCGAGCGGATCGATGTTTACTCAACTCGTTTTGTTCAGACTTAGGTTTTTAATACCTGAAGTCTTTTAATCATTATAGATATATCGAGGAGTTTTTATCGAGCGGATCGATGTTTACTCAACTCATTTTGTTTAGACTTAGGTTTTTCGCACCTGAAGTCTTTTAATCATTATAGATATATCGAGGAGTTTTTATCGAGCGGATCGATGTTTACTCAACTCGTTTTGTTCAGACTTAGGTTTTTAGTACCTGAAGTTTTTTCGTTAATAAAATTGAACGAGGAGTTTTTATTGAGCGGATCAATGTATACTTCGACTCGTTTTAATTTAGACTTAGGTTTTTCGTACCAAAAGTCTTTTTGATCGTTGAATATATTTGTCGAGGAGTTTTTATCGAGCGGATCGATGTTTACTCAACTCGTTTTGTTTTAGACTTAGGTTTTTCGTACCAAAAGTCTTTTTCGTTAATAAAATTGAACGAGGAGTTTTTATTGAGCGGATCAATGTATACTCGACTCGTTTTAATTTAGACTTAGGTTTTTCGTACCAAAAGTCTTTTTGATCGTTGAATATATTTGTCGAGGAGTTTTTATCGAGCGGATCGATGTTTACTCAACTCGTTTTTGTCGTCGGGATGAGGAGTGTTTATTGAGCGGATCAATGTATACTCGACTCATTTATAATTCAGACTTAGGTTTATCACCAAAAAGTCTTTGTTGCTGTTGATATAGATCGAGGAGTGTTTATTGAGCGGATCAATGTATACTCGACTCGTTTCGTTCTAATATTTATCAATATGCTAGTGTAATTCCACAGAGCGTTAATCGAAATAATCGATGTATAGAAAATGCTAAAATTTTTACTATTTGAACTCTAGGCTAGGGCCTTCGTTACAAGGATTAAAACTTGATAAAGTAAAAATAAAACAATGCAGTATAATCTGCTAAAATTTATTTACCATAGTATTTCCTAAGGTTGACTGCGTTCCAGGTTCTTGGTAAGGCTGTCCCATCCATGTGTGCAATTTTGTATGAACCTTTCTTTCCTACGCCAATGACGATGTAAGGTCCATCCCAATTTTGTTGTAACTTTCCCACATGCTTGGATACTTCTACCTTTTTCAAAACCAAGTCTCCTTCTTTGAAGGTTCGGACGCGTACTTTTTGATTGTATGCTTTCTCCATATTTGCCTTAGTGGTTTGTAGGCGTACAGCAGCTTTATCTCTTAAGGCTTCTGTTAAATCAACGTCATTTTCCCTCGCCTTTTCATTTTCTTCTTTATTGAACATCTCTATTCTTGGAGTTGGAATTAAAGTTTCCACAGGGATAACAGCTTCCGACCCATACATCAAGCTGAATGGGGTTTCCCCAGTTGAATTTCTTACCGTAGTTCGATTAGCCCACAAAACTCCTGGTAGCTCATCGAGCCATTTTCCTTTGGCGGCTCCTAACCTTTTTTCCAAAGATTTTATTATCTCTCGGTTTGCTACTTCAGTTTGTCCATTTGCTCGAGGATGTCCTACCGAGGTAAAATTTTGTTGAATTCCGAGTCTTGTACACCATTCTATTATCTGTTTTCCCGCGAATTGAGTTCCATTATCGGAGATAAGGACCCTTGGGATGCCGAATCGACATACTATGAATTTCCAGAGGAAGTTAATAACTTGGAATTGGGTTATTCGTGCGAGGGCGACGCATTCTATCCATTTGCTAAAGTATTCTACAGCGACCAGGACATAGGATTTCTTTGATCTAGCTGTTGGGAAAGGTCCCACGATGTCCATTCCCCATTGATCGAATGGCCAACAAATCGGGATAGGGTGCATATTTTCTGCTGGTCGATGGCATATGTTAGCATGAATCTGGCAGTGATGACATTCTTGGACATATTGAGCGGCATCTTTATTGATGGTTGGCCAATAGTAACCTGTTCTGAGACATTTTAAGGCCAATGCCCTCGATCCACTGAGATTTCCTGCGTCTCCTTCATGTATTTCTCGCAGTATATCCATAGGTAGAGACCACAGCTCGAAAAAGGTTAAGGGCTGGTCGCCCTAATATAGCGTTATAAGCGAAGGGTGTTTCTACCACTAGGAATTTTACCAGCTTCACTGTTCGAAGTGGCTTCTTTCCGAGCGATACACTCAAAGATATTGTTCCGCTGGGGATGATCTCGGACCCTCCAAAGCCTACTAACGGTGTGGCTACCTTTTGTAGGTTTATTTGTCCGAGGTTCATTTGTGCTAAAACCTCCCTGGAGATGATATTTGCTGAGCTTCCATTATCGATTAGGATTCTTTTCACATTGTAATTCGCTATTTCTAACGACACTACCATAGGGAAATCTGGGTTATCTTCTTTCGTATCCCAAGTAATGTTTTTAGGTACTTCGCCTTCGTTAAAGCTAATCGGCTCGTGATTTGTTGGCCTATTTTCTAACGTCCATATTTCATTTGGATATTTAGAACTTGCAATTAAGGATCTGGCCATTCTTCGTCGAGCATTGCGACTATCTCCACCCGCAGGCCCCCCGGATATAGTGTGGATAGTTCCATTGATCTGGTCGTGATTCAACTCCTGAGTAGGTCGATGTTCTGGTGACCTTCGATGAGAACTTCTCCTTTGAGTTCCGTTCCGGGGGCTTCTGCTTCTTTCCCTTTTGCGATTATCTCGTTCTATGTATTCGTCTAGTTTTCCTTGCTCGATCAGTTTTTCAACTTCTCTCTTAAGGTGAAAACAATTTTCCGTTCGATGCCCATGTGCCCTATGGTACTTACAGTATTGATCATAGTTTCTAGACCCTGGTCTGGGCTGAGCGATTTTCCTCGCCTCAGGAATCCAATTATTCCTTTCTAGAACTTCCAAGATTTCTTCGATTGGAGCATTTAATCTTGGGTGTTCTACTTGATTCACTCTGCTTCTGATTGGTGGTTCAGGGTTTCTTGGTCTTTGGTAGAAATTAGGTTGCCTTTCTCGGTCGGCTCCGCTGTATTCCAGTCGCTGGAAAACGTTACCTCTCTTGGAAGATCGCTCGTAATCCAAGGATCTTTGGGCGGGAATCCTATCATGCCGCTTAGACCCTGTAGCCGTAACTTTGTTTTTGTTTTTATCCGTAAAGGAATTCATCTCTTCTTGAGTCATATACTTAGATGCTAGGCTCATGATGTCGGCGAACGTTCTTGGTTGTTTTCGGCTGAGGGCGTTTCCAAACTGCCTGTTTTTAGTGAGGTCGAAGAGGATAGAAATTATGTAATCGATATTCGGAGAGTCGATTTTGAGTAACTCTACGTTGAATCTTGCCAACCAATTTCTTAGGGATTCCCCCTCTTGTTGGTATATTGTTCCTAGGTAACTCATCGGCAGTTTTTGTCTCTTCAGACTGGCAAATTGCTGTGTTAGTTTATTGCATAATTCTCGGAAACTGAATATGGAATTGGCCGGCTGTTTGGCAAACCAATCCAACGCGAGTCCTTCGAATGTTGTCACCATTAGCTTGGCGGTGTATTCGGCGGAGTGGGCATATAGATTCATAATGTTCGTAAAGCTAAAAATATAATCATCCGGGTCAGTGGTTCCATCGTAGCGAGGTAGTCTGCCCGGGACTTGTCCGATCGATTGTGCCTCTTTTATTTCCCTGCAGAAGGGAGAACAGGCCGCAAGGCTTTCCTGGAGTTCCGTGGTTCGGGCCCACGGATTTTGAATAGTCCGTAAGCGTTGTTCAAGTCGGTCCTGCACCATCCTTTCAATTTCTCTTTCCGTCAGTCGAGCCGTTCGTGGTCGATCAGGGATTGTATCATCTATATCATCCTCAATAGGGATAATTGTTCGTTCCCTGGATCTACTACGCCTCGCCGGGGTTTTTCTGTGACCTCGTTTCCTTCGAGGATTGTTGTCGGAGGGTTTCGAATTGTCCTGTTGTGGACTGTGTAGCGAGCGGTGCTCGCTTGGTGGGCTATCAGCTTGTTGAGATACATGATCGTTTTGTCCGGGCGTTCTCCGAGCAGGAATTGTCCTGGCAGCCCTAGGGTTTTGCGGAATTTGATCAAGCACAAGTAATTCTTCCGGGGAGAGTGATTTAAAGAGCATCGCTATTTGTCGTAATTTCTCCTGAGCACCCGGGAGAGGAGCAGGGATCTCGGGGACTTCCGGCTCTTCCTGTATCGTGCCGGGAGGACCTCCTAGGGGTTCATGATCTCGGGGATGGGTATTCTGTAAATTCTCGTCGGTGTTGGGAACGTTATTATTGTCGTTCTCCTGTGGATCTTCAGATGTGTCATGACCGGTGGTTGTGTTACTTCTTGCTCCGATACGAGCGCTTTTCCTTGGGCGAGCCATATGTCGATCGAATAATTAACCTAGCCCCTCGGTGGGCGCCAACTGATTTAACCGTTTTTCGTCGGGTTAATTTAATATCAGTGAATTTGTGATATCGGGGGTTTGGATATTGAATTATTCAGTATATTGGGTTCTGTTACTTTATTCTGGATGGATCGTTTACAAAGAAAAGCAATAATCAAAGGCAAGAAGTAAAACCATTAACGAAATTAAGAACGCAATGATATGGAGGTAAAGTTCTGCAACAATAATGGATATTATTGAGTTCTATTGTTATCAATGTATTCTTGTGTAATCCCAGAATTAAGAGAATTCGTAGTCCTCTTATACAACGAATAACTAGGTATTTATATTATGCTAAACCTAGTATTACAAGGAATCATAGTCCTAGTTGGACTCGGCCCAACCTATCCTTCCTGGGTCCGGAGTGTAATCTTTACTCGGAGCGAGCGGCATCAGGCTGGGTCAGTAAGAAGATCCCGATCCTTTGTAATTGGTCGAACCGGTCTTATAATCTCTGTTCGATCTGATCAGTATGTAGGGTGCGAAATAGCCCCCATCAGTATCAGAGCAGGTGGTTCATTAGAATCAGCTGCCTGATCAACGAGCTTGATCCAAGTGTTTTTCAAAGGTTTTCAAAACTTTTCAAAAGAGCATCTTTTTGAAAAATAAAAACTTTTTGAAAAATGGATTGTATCAGTCATGTTCTCCACATTGCTGGTATGTCCTTTGAGGACTGGAAAATCAGAATGGAGATTTTCCTTGCTGCTTATAATGATAACATGTACACATGTATCATTAAAGGTCCATTCAGATTCACAAAGACCATCAAAATCAATGAGGTAGATACGGTTGTGGAAAAAGACCTTCATGAGATGACTCCAGAGGAGATAAAGCTTTACAATCTTGATAAAGTTGGGAGATTCATCATGACTAAAGCCCTGGATAATGATCGGTTTGACAAAGTCAAGCATTGCAAAACTGCAAAGGAGATGTGGGATAAGGTTCGTGACATGAGTGAAGGCAATGATGCAATTAAAGAGCATCAGCTAAGTGTTGCCTTGGAGAAGCTGGACAACTTCAAGATGAAGTCTGGAGAAACCATTGATCAGATGGACACCAGATTCACCAGAACTCTGAATGAAGTTTTGAAGCTGGGAAAGACTTTCACTGACAAAGAGATTTCTGTCAGAGTACTGAAGGCCCTACCTTCCAAGTTCAACATGAAGGTGACAGCAATGGAAGAATCAAGAGATCTGGGCAAGATTTCTCTAACAGAGCTGTTCTCCGTACTCAAGGCGTATGAGTATAAACTGCCAAGGATGGGAATTGAAGAAACCTCAACTTCAGGACCCACAGCTGCACTGGTTGCTGCTGAAAACCAAAGAAGACCGGCTCAAAGAAATGCTGAAGTGGACTCATCTGATGAAGCCACTCTACTCAACAAAAAGGAGTACACTGCTGGAGATGTTGCACTGATGATAAACAATTTCAAGAAGTTCTACAAAAGAAAAATGAAGAACAAATACAACAATGCTTCTACTTCTAAACCTAACTTTTCTTCTCAGGATAAAGATGATTATAAATCAAAACTGATGTGTTACAACTGCAGGAAATTGGGACACTTCATAAGAGACTGCCCATATCCAAAAGCAGAAAAGTACACTGAAGAGGAGAAGAAAATAAGAAAAGAAAGAAAGCATCAGAGAGGCAAGGCAATGATGGCTGAAGCAGAAAAGCTTGCTGCTGTCTACTCATCTGATTCAGACTCAGACACGTCTGATGAAGAATCGTCTGATGAAGAAAAACCTGCTCTCCTCTGCCTGATGGCAAAGGAATCTGATGACTCTGAGGATGAGGTAACTCCTCAAGAAAATGAACTGTTTAATTCTCTAGAGCAAATGATGTTGAATAATACTACTATTGCTGGAGAGTTTGTTAAGCTTAAGGAAGAGATGAACTTGCTAAAAGAGCAAAATAATTCACTGAAACTTCTAGCTGAAAAGCCAAAAGAATCAGCTGAATATAAACAGCTTGAGCAAGAGCATGAATCTCTGAAAGCTGAATGTGAGGTTTATAAAGGAAAAATCATGGAACTTGAGAAAATTATTGAGTCTCATGATAAGTCAACTGTTGCATCCATGCATACATCTAGTAAACAGGAGACACCTTTAGAAAAGGATAAATTAGAATTGAATCATACTGAAAAATTCATATCAGCTGACAACAGTAAGGTCATTCTGTATGTTCAAACTTCTAAACCTACCTCATCTGAGAAAGTGGTAAAGGAGAAGAAATCTCCTAAGGCTAAAAAGAGCAAAGAGCCTAGTTTAGGAAATCAGGCTAGTAAGACCAAACAGCAGAGTCCTAAGAAGTCTGCTGATAAAGCTAAATTGAATCAATCTGTTGGTAAAACTAAGTCAAAGTCAAATGAGCAAGCATCTAGTAAACCAAAGAAGCATAAGAACAAGAAAAATCAAAATGCTTGGTATGGAAATGAGTCATATTATGTGCAACCTGCTGCATATCATCCTATGTATCATGCACCTCAATTTCCTAGTTACTATGCACCTTACCCTGCTCATCCAATGCATGCATATCCTGCTTATCATGCACCCTACCCTGCTTATGAACATTATTCATATCATACTGATCATCAACATGACTTATCTGATAACTATGATAAAAATGAAACTGTTCATGCTCCTAAAACTCAGAAACCTAAGAAGCCTAAGACTTCAACATCTTGGGTTGTCAAGGGTGGAACTAATCCTTCAGGACCCTCTCAATAAGGGTACCTAAAACAATTTTATTTTTGTTTTGTAGGTTAGGATTAGGAGTAGGAGTAAAGTAGAGAAGATTTGGTACTTGGACAGTGGATGTTCAAGGCACATGTGTGGAAACATACATGATTTGACTGATGCAGTTGCTGTGGATGGTCCAAGTGTTACATTTGGAGACAGCAAAGAAGGCAAGATTAAAGCTAAAGGAAGATTAATCAAGGGAAACATAGAGATATCTGACGTCTCATATGTTAAAGGCCTGAAATATAATCTGCTGAGCATAAGTCAATTTTGTGACAAGGGATATTCAGTCATCTTCTCAACAGATAAATGCTATGTTGAACAAATTGGTACAAAGAAGGTAATTTTATCTGGAAGACGACAAGGAAATATCTACATAGTTGACTGGAATTCTGTTGACAAGAATTCAAGTGTTTGTTTGGTGGCATCTGCACCAAGTGAAGTCAGTTGGCTATGGCACAAGAGGATGAATCATTTAAACTTCAAGACCATAAACAGATTAATCAAGAATGATTTGGTAGAAGGGATTCCAAAAGCTGTCATGAGCAAAGACAAGCTCTGTGACGCATGTCAGAAGGGTAAACAAATCAAGTCATCATTCAAAGAAAAGAAGCACCAATCTTCTGGAAGAATATTGGAGCTGTTGCATATGGACTTATTTGGACCCATTGATCCAGTCAGTAATGGTGGAAAGAAATACTGCCTAGCTGTTGTGGATGATTATTCAAGATATACTTGGGTGATTTTCATGAAAAAGAAGAGTGAAACCAAGGAACATCTTACCAATCTGATGGAACTGATCCAGAATGAGAAGAGTATCAAAATATTGAAGATCAGATCAGATAGAGGGACAGAATTTACAAACTCTACTGTTGAAGAGTATTGTAATATCAAAGGAATACATCATGAGTATTCTGCTGCAAGAACCCCTCAACAGAATGGTGTTGCTGAAAGGAGAAACAGAACACTAAAAGAAGCTGTCAGAACCATGATAGCTGAAGCTAAACTGCCTCAAAGATTTTGGGCAGAAGCAACAAACACAGCATGCTTTACCCAGAACAGATGTATGATCAACAAAAATCAGAACAAGACTCCATATGAAGTTTGGAACAACAGAAAGCCAAACATTCATTACTTTAAAATTTTTGGTTGTAAATGTTTTGTATTGAATAATGGGAAAAATCACCTTGCTGCATTTGCAGAAAAGGCTGATGAAGCTGTTTTTGTAGGATACTCTACTGTTAGTAAAGCTTATAGAGTGTTTAACAAAAGAACATTACTAATAGAAGAATCTATCCATGTAGTATTTGATGAGCCAAGTCAATCTTCTGAAAAGAATCAAAGTATTAATCAAGACCTGTCTGCTGATTTACAGAAGGTAGACGTTGGAAGAAATGAAGAATATGTTCCCATCATACTACCTAATCTAAGTTCAGCTGCTAACTCAAGTGCTGTTCAAAATCACAGTGCTGATTGTCTAACAGACGAGTTGCTAACAGCTGACAGACCAGAGACTGTTCAACAGACTACAAATGTTCAACAGACTACTACTGGAACTCCAACAGTAGTGTTGCAAGATCAAGACAGAGGACAACATCCTGATTTGCAACCTGATCTCAGATGGCTCAAGAATCACCCACCAGAGTTAGTCATTGGTGATCCTTTAGATAGAGTGAAAACAAGAAGAGCTGCTGCACAAGATGCCATGTTTGTCACATTTCTATCTCAAATAGAGCCCAAGCAAATTGAAGAAGCTCTCAATGACTCCTTCTGGATAGAAGCCATGCAAGAAGAGTTGAATCAATTTGAAAGGAATGAAGTCTGGTATTTAGTTCCTAGACCAAGTCATCAAAGAGTAATTGGCACTAAGTGGGTATTCAGAAATAAGATGAATGAAGATGGTATTGTTACCAGAAACAAAGCAAGACTAGTGGCCAAGGGTTATTGTCAAGAAGAAGGAATTGACTTTGATGAAACTTTTGCACCAGTAGCAAGACTTGAAGCAATCAGACTGTTTCTAGCCTATGCTGCTTACAAGAACTTCACTGTCTATCAGATGGATGTGAAGTCTGCTTTTCTCAATGGAGAATTGCAAGAAGAAGTGTACGTTGAACAACCTCCTGGATTTGAAGTCTATCAAGAAGAGGATAAAGTATATCGTCTGAAGAAAGCCCTCTATGGACTGAAACAGGCTCCAAGAGCATGGTATGATACCCTATCTGATTTTCTTTTAATTAAAGGATTTCGAAAAGGTAAGGTAGACAAAACCTTGTTCACTATTGAATGGGAAGATCATATATTACTTGTGCAAATATATGTGGACGATATTATTTTTGGTTCAACTAACCAACAGATGTGTGATAAGTTCTCCAAGCTGATGCAGAATAAGTTTGAAATGAGCATGATGGGTGAACTTAATTACATTCTTGGATTGCAAGTTAGACAGTTGCCTGATGGAATATTCATCAGCCAAGCAAAGTACACAAGAGATCTGTTCAAGAAGTTTGGTATGGAAACTAGCTCAACAGCTACCATTCCTATGTCTACAAGTCTTCGTTTGGATAAAGATGAAGATGGCAAATCAGTAGACATTACCAAATACAGAGGCATTATTGGTTCATTGTTGTATCTAACAGCAAGCAGACCTGATATAATGTACTCAGTTGGAGTCTGTGCAAGATTTCAATCAAACCCCAAAGAATCTCATCTCTTAGCTGCCAAGAGGATATTGAAGTATGTTAAAGGCACTCAAGAATTGGGATTATGGTATCCTAGAGAATCTGGATTTGAACTAGTTGGCTATTCAGATTCAGACCTTGCTGGCTGCAAGATTGACAGGAAAAGCACAACAGGTGCATGTCAGTTCTTAGGCAGTCGTCTGATCTCATGGATGAGTAAGAAGCAAACCTCAGTTTCTATATCTACTGCTGAAGCTGAATATATAGCTGCTGGAGCTTGCTGTGCACAGATACTTTGGTTGAAGCATCAACTAGAAGACTACAACATCAAGATCAGTGGAATTCCAATGTACTGTGACAATACAAGTGCAATTTCACTTACTCAGAACACTACAAGTCATTCAAGGACTAAGCATATTGAGATCAAGCATCATTTCATTAGAGATCATGTGGAAAAAGGCAATGTAATGATTGAGTATGTTCATACTGATAATCAGATTGCTGATATCTTCACTAAACCTCTAAGTGAAGTAAGGTTTTCAACTCTAAGAGCTGAGCTAGGACTACTTAATTTGGAAGCATAAGCTGAAGGGGAACTCATCAGAAGACTGGAGTTCAACAGCTTAGTTATCTATTATTATCTTCAAGGATTAACTTTCAACAGACTAGTTAACTTATGAATTCTTAAACTCAGGGGGAACGTGTAAGACTAGCGGTACTTCTGAATTAAAGATGAAATTTGTTAATGACAGTTAGTTGAAGTTATGTTTTCATCAGAAGACTCAACTATCGAAGATTAAAGTTATATTATCTAGCTGGATTGACAAACAGCTGAGGAAGGTTATCAGCTATTGGCATTCTCTGATAACAGCATTGTCATCAGGACAGTAGTCCATCAGATAAGTGTTTATTATACTCATCTGATTACTTAAATAAAAGCGAACTATTTAAAAACGTTTTATTCAAAACACGCTTTTACAAGTAACTGTCGGGCGGTACATATTCCCGCTCCTCATTAAAATATCTTTTGAATTTGAAAGGTCGTAACTGACGCCGCACGATCAGCACTGACAGAAAAACGGATCTAACGGTTGGCAGATATCACGGAAACCGAAAAACCCCAACTCTATAAATCCTCATCTGATCAGTCGAGTAGCTCTTTACGCACCCTAAACTTTCAAAAGCAATTGTGAGAAAAATTTAAACAAGTTTTCTGCAAAAATCCTTTCCTTTTCTCTAACTTTCAACAGATTGAAATGGCTGCTGAAGGTATGTTCTTAGATTATGAGTCCTATTATCAGTCTGGTACAAGTTTGATGAAAGAATTGTTGGAAAAATTCAAATCGGCACAGTTGGTCAATTTCATGGAGTACAATGAAGGAATAATCTGGACTGACCAGGTTATGGAATATTACGGAACGGCAAAAGCTGACTATAACAAACTAGAAATCAGAGCAAAAGTGGGTGACAAAACTGTTGTCATCACTCCAGAAGTTCTTCATGAACAGTTTGGTTTGCCCAAGTCTGGAAGACACGAAGTTACCGTGCTGACTGAAGAGAAGCACCAACAATTTTGGGCGATCTGCGCCAAGGAAGGAGAAATGTTGTCTGGCAACATCAGAAAGAAACAGCTGAAGGATGAATATCAGCGGATGGCTGATATGGTGTCTAAGCTGATTGAGAACTGTACTTTTTCTCTAGATGCTGTCACAATGAAGCGTTTCAGCATCATGGCTGCCGTATACTACGGGCTGGAGGTAAACTGGTCCATCATAGTATGGTATATACTTGCTGATTTTCTGGAAGTGAAGAAGGGAAAAGGCCCTTACACCAACCACAGAATCACTTTAAGTTACCTCTTATCAAAGTTGGGCTGTGTTATGACAAATGGGAAAGAAATTCACAAGTCCAAAGCAATGAACAAGTATCTACCTGTTCAGAAGAGGAAGGCTGATGAGCCTGAAGGAGAAGAAATTGAGGAACCAAAAGAGGTTCCTGCCAAAAGGCAAAAGAGATTAGTCAAAACAGCAAGTTTGGCTGTTGAGACTAAAAGGAAGAGGGCTGCTGATGAGCCCAAGAAGAAAGAATCTAAGCAGATGGAGAGAGTGACTTCTGCTGAAGCCACTAAGATTGTTGAGAACATAATTGCTGATGTAAGGACTGGATCCCCTGCATCACCATCAAGAACTCCATCAGCAGAGAGGCCTGCTGAGGGTATTTCTCAAAGGACAAGGAGTCAACAGAGAAATACTGTTACCTCCACTTACCGTGAAGGGAGGACCAAGAAGTCTGCTAGAAAGCAGATGACATTTATTGAAGAACCAACGGACTTGGAGAATGTAGCAAGGGAAGACCCTGAAGCTACTCAAAGGCCTGCTGAAACAGTTGAAACTGTTAAGACTGACAAGGCTGATGAGCAACAGCCAAGTCATGTCACATCAACAGCTGAGGTTACTCAACCTCAAGAAGATCCAGATGTCCAAATCATCTATCCTATTGCTGCTGCTCCCATATCATCTGCTGGACCAGCCCCTGCTGATAAAGGCAAGAGAAAAATAGTGCTAAGGAGAAAGAAAGTCTCCAAAGCTGATAAGAAGGCAAGGGAGGAAGCTGAACAAAGAAAACAAGATGAGCTTGAAGAGAAGAAAGCACTTGAGCTAAGCAAAGCTCAAGAAGCAAAGGATGAAGCCAGAAGACGCATGTCTGAAGCAGAAAGAAAAGCTGCTGAGGATGCTGAAATGGCTATGGTGATTGAATTGAGCAAAGTTGATGCCTATGGACCTGTCCATGGAGGTGGCATCAAAATTGGAGAAGGCAATACTGAAGAGGACAAAAAGAAGATATTACTGCCTGCCCCCAAACTCAAGTCAAAGGACAAGTTTGAAGTCAGAAAAGCATTTGAAATAGTGTATGCTGATAAGGAGCTTTTCAAGAAGTTTGAGAAGTCTCTAGCTTACTATGATCAGAAGCTTATGTTGATGACTCTGTTCAACCAAGAGAAGCCAAGATATATCAGTTGGAGAGACAACAGGCTGAACAAGTCAATCACTGAACTTCAAAGTATGAAGGAGTTAGCTGATGAAGAACGATGGGTTCTAAGTTGGCTGAAGACAAACTCCATTCAAAAGGCTCTTGATCCCAGCTATGTGAGAGATATCATGCATAGCTATGCAAAAGGCTTTGCATTGGAGGAAGCCAAGAAAATCAAGAGCACCTTGCCTGAAAAGAAAAAGAAGTCTGAAGATGCTGAAGAAAGAGCAATTAAGTTTGTTGTTATGACTGCCCTGAAGAGATGGGCTAAGAAGTCAAAGTATCAGCAAGGCTGTTCAAGTGATTTGCCACTACTGCCAAGTATCCAGCAAATCATTTTTGGCAAGGAAGTACAACAGTACTATGAAGTCCCTAAGGGTAACAATGCTCCTGTTAACCCTTGGATTATTGTAAGGCAGATTAGACAGACAACTTGCTTCAATGATGATGGAACCGTCACTAATCTGTTCTACGATGATGTCACTGATGAGCACAAATCTGCTGATAAGTCCTTAGCTATTGAGCCGCCAGCTAAGACTTCTGAAGACCATCAGATGACAGAGTTGGAGGAAGTCCCTGTTCAACAGGCGACTGAGGAAAAGGAAGCTGATGCTGCTGCTTCTGCTTCATCAGCTGATCAACATTCATCACTGATGGAAGCAATCCAGATGCTGATGGAAAATCAACTTAAGGACCTGGAAGACAAGCACAAGCAACAGCTATTGAAGGTTAAGGAGGAGCTGAAAGCATAGTTGGCAGAATCCAACAGACTTCAGCTGGAAACTGTTCAAGGATCAACAGAAGAAATCATCAAGAATGAGATCAACAGTATTCCAATTCCTCAAGATCATTCATTACAGTTAGTGCACAGTTTGAGAGAACTGAACCAGAACGTAGAAGATGTGAAAGGTGATGTAAATCATCTTCACACTGCTTTAAAATCAGCTGAGCACAAGATTGCGGATCTGACTGCAACCTTCATTAAAGTCAGTCATGAAGAGAAGGAAATCAATCTGGGAATGTTGCAAGAAGTGGTAAAGGCTGCACAGGAAGTTCAAAATGAAATTGCAACTATCAACCTCAACATTGACTACTTCAATGATAAGACTGATGTCATCAGCACTGACATTCATCATCTAACAGCTAGTCATGACGTTGTTAATCAGAATCTAAAGGCTTTATGCGCTGGAGTAAAGATTCCAACAGTTGCTCTCAACCCTGCTGTTGAACCTTCTACTGTCATCAGAGTTGATGATGACAAAAAGGGGGAAGATAAAAGGGAAGAACCAGCTAAGGAAACTGCTGCTGAAGAACCAGTTATGGAATCTGCTGCTGAAGAACCAGCTAAAGAGACTGTTGCTGAAGAACCAGCAAAGGAGTTTGCTGCTAAAGAATCAACTAAGGAAGAAACCACTGCTGCAACTATTGAAGCCAAGGAAACTGAAGAAACAGCTGACAAGACTGAAAAGCTTGGAACGGTAGAAGAAGAAGAAATGACTGAAAAAGAAGATACCAAGTACAAGAATACAGAATCTGCCAGGAAGGCTATGGAAGCTTTGAAAGCTCTTCAAGAACAAGAACTTAAGGAGAAGATGGAAGCTGCCAAAGCAACCTTGGAAGAAGAAGCTGATGATGAAGAAGATGATGAAGAATCATCTTATGAATATGAAGAAGTGCTGGAAGGATCAGATGAAGAAGCTGATAGTTAGAAATTGAAAAATCCTTGTAATCAGTTCACTTTATCTATTTCTTCAGAAATCTCATCTGATGAACTTGTACTATGTAACTCTTTTTAAATATTAATGAAAAGTCAAGTTCAATCCAATAAACTTTTTCTATCTCAGAAAATTTTGAGGATTTCAATCTTTAGTTTAGGTATTCAACAGGTACTAAGCTGAAGTTTTGTCATCATCAAAAAGGGGGAAATTGTTGGATAAAGATGAAGATGAAGGCACTAAAGAAAGTTTGATAAGGGAGGTTTTGATGCATTCCAAAACTTCAAGATTGGCTAAGTATGGAGTAACTTAGCTGATAAACTTATCAAGGAATTTTGACTAAGTATTGAAGACATCAGAAGAGTCAAAGTTTCAAGGTCCAAGACTTCTGATCTGCTGAAGTAAAGTTATCAGACTAGTGAAGATCAGCCGACTCAAATCAGATTTGTTCAAGTTTGAGATCAGCCGAGTTCGCCATCAGACTTATACTTTCGTCAGCCAAGTGAAGAAGATCATGAAGTGTTCCCAACGGTAATAAATGCCCCTTGGTGTAATAAATGCTGAAGTACGAGGATATTTAAGACAAATGATTGAAGAAAAGCTTCGCATCAGCCGAGTGCATTTAATGTTGCATTTAATGCTACCTGCAGAATAGTACTGTTTACAGTACGGACAGACTGCAAAAGAGCCGTTCGCGGATTTTAAGGACCAGTACTCGAGGAATTTGAATTCTGTCTCTCTTCAACGGACACTTTTCAATCCTCAAGTATAAATAGCTGAAAGAGACGAAGAAGAAACAAGCAACACACTTTCTGAGAGAAATTTCCGAAGCAAAATTCATTAAGTCTCAAGAACAGCTCACTCATCAGCTGAGTCATTTGTTGACGAAAGCAGAGTTGAAGAATCAAGAAAAATACATCTTCTGAGTGATTTTGTAAACAAGAGTGTTGTGCGGAGTTGTGATCCATCTTTGTGAGTGATCAAACTTCAGAGAATAGGTTTTCTGTGTGATTTCCTATTGCGAACTTGTGGTCGTTTCATTTGTTGTTCGACGCAAGCAGAGTATACTGTAAACTTTGTGATTATAGTATAACCCAAGATCTGAGTGACTTGGAAGAGTGGACTAAAGGATATTTAAATCCATATAACCACTATAAAAATTGATTGTGTTTTTACATTGCTTTTAAACTTGCATATTTTCTGATTGCATAAAAACACGTTAAGTTAACTGTTTGAAAAGAAGTTAAAAGGAGTTTATAAAACTGGGGAATCACTTTTCAAACTACTAAGTTTACTTGTGAAAAACACTTTGAAAATCCGCTGCAAGTACTCTAAGTATTAAAACTGATTTTAACAAAATCAGCTAAGTGACTATCAGACGAGTGGTCAACAAGCCTGTTCAAAGATTTGTTCGCGAACAGAACTGTAACTTACTAATCGGATCAGCTTAGTCTGTTCAATTGAAGTAAAGTTTTAAAGTTAAATTTGAAGAAAATTTTTAAAGAGGTTTATTCACCCCCCCCCCCTCTAAACCTCTTCTGACCACTTGGGACCAACATTATACACAAAAGTTTTAGATTTTTCTTTATTTTTTCTAAATTCGGTCGCTGCCTTAATTTTGTTTATTTAACTGTTTGTCGTATTCTAATTTTATTTTTTTATATTCTTAATTATTTTATTGGTCATTGTTTTATAAATTTGTTGTCAAATATTTTATTTATCTGGACGAACTAATCTGTTATTTGTTATTTATATTTTTTGTAATTTTGTATTGCATATTTGATTATTCAATATATTATTTATGTTTTATTATTTTGTTTTGGGGCTTAATGAGTTTTTTTTTTAAGTAGCTTCGTTAATTATGCGTTTTATTCAATATTTTATAAGTTGGTACTTTAATCAACTAAACTTGCTCGGCGATTTCCTCTTGGTTGCATATCGATTATTTTCTCATTTATACGTATTTTTTTTATGTTTGTTTATTTTTTCTACACTCGGTTAATGCCTTAATTTTGTTTACTCAGCTGTTTTTTATATATTATATTTAAATATTTTATATTCTTGATTTCTTTAATGGTTTTTGTTTTAATCAACTGTTTGTAAACATGTTATAAATTTGTATTATTTTCCGTTTGTAGTTTTGTTATTATTGAATTATGATCTACATCTTTCGTCTTGATACGATGCAAAAAAAAAATATTATATTTATTTATTTTTTTTCTATAGTTGGATACTTCCTTAATTTTGTTTATTCAACTGTTTTCCGCATTCTATATTTTATTATTTTTTATTATTTATTTTTTTATTGGTTATTGTTTTTGTAATAATATGTTGTTGTAAATTTTTTTTTTTATTTTGTAATTTATATACTGAGTTTTCGAATAAAACTAAATTTTCAGCATCATTTGCTCTTGGTTGAATTATGATCTTGATTTTAGCTCGTACTTTACTGCAACAAAAATATGACGATAATTTTTCTGCCGGGCCCAAAGTTCGCAAGCATACCGACAACGAATGTATAACAATGAAAGAGGAAATTTTGATAAACCGATTATAAGAAAAATAAAGGATAATTTGTTTGAACTGTTTATTGACCACCATAATCGGGAAACAACAAATTAATTAATATCGAGTTACGAGACAAAAAAAAATTTAAAATATAAAATACAGAGATAATTAATAGTACAAAACGTAAGTAAATAGATAGATTATAATGAAATAAATTATTAATAGAGTCGACCAATAATATAACGCATTAGGAAAAAAATTGAGATATATTTTATTTAATCAGGAATGCTGACGCAAAGATCGATATCATAATCTACTCGAGACAAAATTGTCAAACCAAAAAACCATCGTTCTATTTAGAAACATTGACTATACAATATAGGTTGTAATGGTGAGGTCGTAGTAAGTATTTACATTCAAATATAATGGTTACGGAAAAAATGAAGAGAAAAAATATATATTATAATACAGAATATAAATGAAGTAATAGAGACAAAGAAGGGAAAAAAAATATTAACAAAGACAATTAGCAATGAAATAAGTTATTGCATTATAATAGATACACTGTATATATCATTGTTCAGATATCTAATTTATTATATTGGTTTTTTTATAACTGTATAATCATAAAACGGGATGAGTTTAGGTAGTGAGATTCATACACAATATTCTGATGACGTGTGAATAATATACATGTGTTGTACTGGATAAAGATCCTGCGATATTTTTTTTATAATCTAATCTGTTAGGCTTGGGTGTTCAACTTTGCTAAATAGATGGAGAACGAGAAGATTGCAAGGTTCAACGGCGAAAATATTATTTTTCTTTTATTTAACATGTATATTATGGCTTATAACTATTATTATCTATTGTAATCGTGACCGTAGTTTGACTTGATTAAAGTATGTTCAAATATAATGCTTATTCTTATTCATAAAGGTATTGGTTATTTATCGATTATTACATTCACGTATCAGTTTATTATTTGGTGAGGTTTTGCTTTTCTAAATTTTTTTTTAGTATGCTGCTAATATTGTGCGTAAAAAAATATTAACGATCAGTGATAATCATCGCATTGCGGATAAACATATGTTAAGATACAATTATATTTGATCATAGATCGTACAAGAAAAACTAGTCGTGGCCGAGCCAGGATGGAGGCGGCCAACATATGTCAGCATATTCAGAAAATTTCATAAGCGACCCTATTTTGCCATTTTCTAAGTCACATACACCTGTGTTATGACCGTGCAATCCTTTAAACTTAAGTTTAACATCATCTGTTGGAACAAAATCATCAGCTATAAGAGCAGCTTCATCATCAGAATCGGTCGGGTCGTATTCATCATAATAATTATAATCACCATTATAATCATCACAATAATCGTTATGGAGGCCGTCCGACACGCTTTGTGGCTTCTCTTCATCAGTTCTAAAAAATATATGTCGATCTGAATAAAACACACGAGTCCCCTTCCAGCCACACTTAAATTCTTTCTCGGAAAGAGTGAATGAACAATCATCACCGATAAATATAAGCCGATCGTCAAACTCCTTCGCCTCAACCCATTCTTGTGTTTTCTTATCCATCATATAGATGATTATTACCTCAGCGGTATTTTTAAAAAGAGTTCTGGAAAATCCACATGTACATCCAATATCGTTATCATCGCATTTGCAAGTTTCCTTATCTTTATCCGTTATCTCTTCTACTAAACACAGTTCGCCGTTATATAATTCCACTAGGTGTCGTTTCGATGCATCATTGTATACCGGACCTATGATGTATACCGGACCCATGATCTTTACTGCCTTAAACGACGAATCGAAAACCCAAACACGACCTGCAAAATCGACTCCATAGAATTGTCCTCTAAAATTCACAATATCTTGATACTTACTATTATGGTAACCATCAATTGTTATAGTCCATTTAGCTTGCCCAGATTTAACATTCCACAACTGATCGACTTTATCGATAGCCATTACTGCATAATCATCGCTATTACAGCATCGTGAAATAACCACTTTCTTAGCAAAGTTTAAATCATGATAATCGTGATTAGGATTTGAGTCGTTCATATACCGAAGATTATAGGACTTACATATCTCAAAAACGCGAAAATTAAGAGTGTTCAACACTTTAGGCAAAAAGGTTTCCGGCCAGACCTTAATTTTCTTGTTACTTACCGGATTCAAAATGCGAAGTTTTCCATCGTCCAAACATTCAGTCTTGAGAATCCAGCAATTGGGGAATGCTTTTTCCTTTTCTAATTTTAATGGTTGGAGAAGATAGACGTTCCTTTCGACAATATTGAAGTATGCGCCGTCTAAATTTGGATGACAGGATGTCTCGGAGTCGATGTTGAAAGGAATTTTGAGTGGTTTCTTAAAAGGTATTGGCGTTGAGGAGCGCCATGAATGGCACACTGCGCGAAAGCGGCATACGTCGGTATCAGTGGATATGGCTTTCGCGATTTTTGCTAAAATATCTTGGGGAAGATTGGAGCGTGGGATCTTGCTTCTATGATTATCCATTTGCAGCGTTAGTATTAGGATATTATGAAATTCTAGGGGGAAATTGAAGAGAAGGTGAAAGAAATATCAGTTTTTTAGTGGAGCAATTTCAGATGTTGACGAATCTTTAATATAATGACTGTAAACGATATGTAGGACCTTGTGGGCGTAAGCCATATTTTGCAGACATCGTAAATAGGTCGCCACGTGTCAAACCATGTCATTATCAACGACCTGTCGTGGGTCCAATGCGCTTCTGCCTATCGCGTTCCAATGTGCCTCTGCCTATCCTTGCGTAACAACCTTCCAGTTAGTATCGACGACGAGTTTTTTCTTAATATTTGCATCTCCTCGATCTACCGACATTTGCAACACAAAAAACATTTACAACACTTTCACGAGCCTCAACTCAAAGATTGAGTAGAAAGAGTATACACATGTTTATTTATAATGGAATATATCATCATTAGGACAACGTTTTCTTCTAAAACACGCTGGCCTTCACGTACGGTTTACAGAATTTTATCTAATATACAAAATTATTCTTATGTAGTTGTACGTATATTGAATAATACTTTTCAATAATATTCTTTAAAACACACGATAATTAGTTTCTGAACCCAAAAAAAAAACCGTGATTAGGCAAATATTTTGTAATTAAATGTAAAATTAGTCTCGATAACATAGTAGATGGAATAAATTTTTTTTTTTTGGCCTTTGTCCCAAAACACCTCTTAACGCCATATCACTACCATCGCACGTTACTTCGAAAGGTGAGCTCCAATTTTCACTAATATTAGCATTTACTTCAAAGTTATGAAGGCTTGCAAACATTTATTTTCCCAAAAATAAATATATATATATTTTTTTAATTGGATCAAATGCTTCCAGGAGACCAAGGATCCAATTTCCATATAATATTCACATAGTTCATGCAGCTTCTCTACAGAAACCACCCTTTACCGATACCACCCAATCCAAAAGGTATGGTTAAACTTTTATCTATCTGTAAGTCGAGTAGGTCGAGCAGGTGCAAATATTAAGAAAACGCTCATTGTCGAAATTGAAAAATTGAGATTTACTGGAAGGATAATTGTCGGTTTATATATTTGTTTTTCTTGGTAAAATTCTTTAGGATTATATGTTTAGGATATATGTTTGAATATTTTGTAATAGGGTATGTGGTAAGCTTCAACCTCCTACCCTTTTTATAGACCCAGGTTATCCTATTGGACGGTCATACTTCTTTTTATTAAATCAATCTTCGTCAACATTTTTGTGGGAGGAAACTCAAATATGTTAATATATATTTGCTTTTCATCATAATTTTTGTTTTATCTTGGATATACAAACATGTATATTGTTAATGCAATTGCAATTATATAATTTTGATCTATTTGTTATATTCGTTTGTCGGAATCCCTAACATATATGCGAATAAATAGTTAAAAAATATATCTACTCACAAATTTTCTGTGAAGGACAAGGTAACATACAAAATTACTATATTTGTTCAGTCTACAGTAACGCACTGATGTTAACAAAAATTACAATATTCGTTTTGCTTCTGAAGGATTTCGTATATAATCTAATTCGATTCTACAAATGTTAAAATAAATTAATTTGGTAAAGAATAATTCCAAACTTGGCTGAAAATATTTAACCTTAACTCGATAAATAAAACAATAAAATGGGAGTATCGTTTAAAATCACATCAGATAAACTTGTCGGACAGTTCTAGGTATTACAATCTACACATCAAATAACTTATGAAGGGAGATAACAATAGTATATTGTTTTCGTAAATACAGGCGAGTTTAGATGATTATGAAACTTAAATAATACTTTTTACTTTTTTTTATTATTCTTAATTAGTAATATAAGAGGATATCGGTTTATCATATAAAGTCTATATATATGTAATGTCGAATTAAGTGATATTGTTTTAGATGTAAAATCAATTGTTTTTTATAGGTTGATACCTTAGCTTTAATATTTGTTTAAATATTTAATTTTTATTTAAAAAATATGTTAACCATTGAAATAAATCGCCTCATTCTGGTTAAATTAGTATTCATCATGACTTTTTCGGGAAACGATAGATGTGCAGTTAATTTTTTTGGGTATATCTAACTAGACACGCAGACTATATAATGATGATGTTTTGTAAATCATTATTCGTCTGTTCAAATAAATAATTTATTTTTTAAGAAAAGGAAGAGTAAAATTCATGTTATTAATTTATATATTTTTAGGTGTTTCTTTTTAACAATACAGGCGAGTTTAGATGATTATGAAACTTAAATAAGACTTCTTACTTTTTTTTTATTATTCTTAATTGGTAATATAAGAGGATATCGGTTTATCATATAAAGTCTATACATATGTAATGTCGAATTAAGTGATATTGTTTTAGATGTAAAATCAATTGTTTTTTATAGGTTGATACCTTAGCTTTAATATTTGTTTAAATATTTTTTTATTATACTTATATTAATAAAGAAGTTGAGTCTATCTATAACACAAAACGAAAATTGACCAGATTGAATAATTTGTATAACCAATTATGCTGACAACGATTCTGAGTGATAGTTAAAGCATATATATAGTTTTTTCTCATCAGCTTGTTTACTTACTAATTTGCATATATTATTAGGTGTGTTACACCATATAATATGTTTTACTGATAGACTTCATCAGAAGAGTAGTGTGTTTATTTTATTTTATTTGACTTTCTAACTTAGCAATAAAATATTTTGTTCCCTACAGATTTAGTACGCTAGGATTTTGCTCTCCTTGCTTATAAAATGTTGGTGATTCTCGCCCAAAATTTTTATCTTCTAATACTTTTCAATCTAAAAATATTCCAACAGACAAGACTTTATTATGTATTTTTATATCATATATATATTTAAATTTAAATATAGACTAAATATTTTAATAAAATTATGAGCCATTTCGTTCCAAACTTTTCCTAAAATATTTTTTAAAAACCAAAATTGCTCACCAATTATATAATATCTCAAATAGTCTTAATAGTGAACGGACGAAAATGCCCTAAAAAATGTTCATATGCATGTCACGTGTTATCGGAACCACCTGATAAGGACTAAAGTGAAACACATAATTCATAGTAGGGACTAAAGTGAAATAACTAATTCATAGTAGGGACTAAAATGGGAAATAAAACATAAGAGGGACCAATTTGTAAAATATGAATGGTAAGAGGGACCAAAAGTGGTATTTACCCTAATTTAAATTTAGTCGAACTTGAGTTAATTGTCTCTAGGAAATTTGTAATTATGGTTCTTTGTAAAAGTGGGTCAAGCTTAATCAAACGGGCCAAACACATGTCACACTTGAACAACACGTAAATTTACATTCCAATGTGGAATCATATCTAAGCACGACGTGAGAATATGCACTCGAGAAGTCGGATTCTTGAAACCAAAGAAACCATAATTTCAATATTCAATCATTAGACCCAAAAATAGAAATCGTCAACATTGTTAATTAAGTGTACGGGGAAGTTTAGCTCATTGAAGGTGAAATCGTTGGCCGACACCGATGCAGTAATCTTGCATGCTAGCCCATTAATTCGTGCTGAAATTTAAATCCCACAAATTAGATACTCATGCTATGTGTAATTGGCATTTTGCACCTATAATTCAATATATGTATTTGGGGGGTGTGCAAAATACCACTATGATATCAAAGAATCGCAATTAAAGTGATAATATTTCATTATTATAATGGAAAGAGCTAAAATTATATATTTTAGGGTGCGTAGTGTCAAATACTACTGTTCCACTACGGTTCAAGTTCAAGGATAAATTTAATTGTTCAAGAAAACCAAATCAAACTGAAAATTGTAATGGAAAACTGGAGCATTTTCTGCATCGGTGGATGAAGAATCGCGAACATAATAATTTCTGGTTGACCATGTTTCCAGAAAATAGATATTTTCGAGAAAGGACGAGCAAAAAAAAATGAAATTAAGAAATATACATTGAAAACGGAGGAAGTAGATTGTCCTTGTTTGAGGTCTGAGATAGTCTTGTTTCAAACAGTAAATTAGTAAAGAAATGCAAAAGTAGCCATTCATGCTATTCCTCTGATCGTCTCCTTTCTTCTTCCTCTCTCTATTCTTCAGCATCTTCTGGATGAAAATCTGGATAAGGTATAGGCAATGGGGTACTAAACTCTTCCACCAAATGTGCTAAACAATGTTTTTCATGTTCGACTTGTGGGAAAGCATCATCAGGATATTCTTGGAGCTTCCTATCTTTTTGTATGTCCATCACATTGTGATACTCTTTACGCTTATTTGGGATTATCCCATTTTCGATGAGCTGATCAACTCCTTTGTGGAATGAACTCAGTAATAGACCTCCAATCTTATTAGTAATAATTGCAGAAAATACGGGTGATTTGAGGAAATCCCGAATAATGGACTCATTGTTCTCAGCTTGAACTTCGTGCATAGCTTCGTCGATGATTGCATCGTCAGACTTCAACTCTAATTGTGAGCGTAAAGCTTTATTTTCTGCCTCTAAAGTACTAATGGAAGTGCTATATGATATTTGCTGAATCTCCAACTCACGAGATAACTTTTCAATCTCTACTTCATAATGAGATGCGTTCATTATAGTATCAACAATATGAGGATTATCTGTCTCTAAGTTAGGATTGATGTGACTCTGATAACGTTCCATATCTCTGATCTTATTTTCCAGCTCCTTGTTCCTTGTTGAAATTATCTGGTTCTTCTCCTCCAAGAACTTTAATTGTTCTGCGTGAAGTGCTGTATTGTACAATGCTGACACCAGTATACTCCCTGTCTGAGCATATATAGTTAAATAAACAACGTCAGAAATAATTTATATATAGTTAACATCTACAAAGAAATATTTTTTACCACTTCATGAGCATGAGCTGCTCTACCAAGCTGTTCAAGATGTCCTTGATCAATAGTTCGTTGGATATCTTTGACAAACACGGTAGAAAGAAGCAGTCTAATAGATTTGTCCACAACATGTTCCTTTGCATCAGATACAAGAGAATCTTCTTGTAAATAACCTGCAGCCCGTTTTCCTTCCACGTGATGTTCAATCATATCAACTAAGGATGGCTCGCGACTCAAACTATCAGCGTGGGTAAAATATTCTCCATTTTTTCCGAAAAAATCTTTGCTCCTCATTGCTTGCGATCCATTTATATTACGTTGTGACCAAGTTTTGCAACCAAGAACGCCGAACTGATTTCTCAACCCCATGGGAGGAAATCCTTGACCATTGTTTGAGTTTGATGAGCTAGGTTGATCAGATGAAGGGGGGGGGCAAGTTAGTTTGTTCACCATTTTCAACAGATCGGTCTTCTTCTTCGTCGAGATCTATGATTTGCATCTTCCTTCTTTTCCTTGATTTTCTTTGTTCTATTGGCATTTTATTGGAAGATTTCTTTGATGTCGAAATGACAGTCTTCCCAACCACAGAGTATCGGCAATTTTCTACCATGATTGCTGCTAATATGAATATTATTATTTAATTAATTCGGACGCGGTAGATGATATGATGCTTACAAATATCTGATTATTCAATGAGCCTGTTAACATTGTTATTAACCATTGCAGTATTTGGTCGGATCGAAAAATATTCAACAAGTAGAGAATAAACATTTGTTATTGGTGAAGAAAAGCAATTGTGTTTAAATGCTGAAGAACACAATCGATACTAACATGTCTATAAAACGCAGAAATTGAAAACATAAACAAGGAATAATATATTTAGCATAATTAAAATAATTATTTAACGTGAAAAAAAAGTTTGCGAGAATAATTAAATGATAATTAACATACCTAGAGATTGATTGTCCATTGGTATAGGAAAGTTGAAAGTGCTTAATCCTGCTTTTCGAAGAAATGCTTCTCCAATTAAGTTTGCAGACATATACTTGTTATCCTTCATATTGTCAATCAAATCTGACGGAAATATATCGTCAGGAATAAGATTTCCATATACTTTACGACCACCTAATATCCATTTTTGGTCATAACCCCACTCATATGGATAAGATTCAGGACCTTTATCTCCAAGCACATTGATTGTTGGTGGTTTAACAAAGAAATATCTCTTCTTCCATTCTTGACTGTTGCTGGAAATTGCATTTTCAAGAATGGTCAAACCAGGCCTTTGACTGAAGTAATAGTAGCCTCGGTTAGATTTAGTTGACACATTGATACGGAATAAAGAAAAAAAATTACGGAATGAAGGCTTCAACCCTTTGGCAATCATCATGACAGAAAATGCTATAATAAAAGCAATAGAATTTGGAACCAATTGGGTCAAGGAAACGTGGTATGTTTCAAGAATCTCAAGTAACAATGGAGAAAAAGGATATCGTAGACAGTAATCAAGATGTGAAGTATAGAAAGCTCGGCAATTAGGTGGAGGAGTAATAATTGTATCGTTGGCAGTAGGAATGATTATCTCAAAATCCGAAGGAAAATAACGACCATAATCCCGTCGCAGTTCTTCCAAATTAGTCATATCGAATTTTGAAGGCCAGAGCTTTACTGAGTCCAAAACATGGGGTCGAGTATTCTTGCCCTTTTTGTTTATCTTAGTCGCCATTTCTTCCTCGGGTATTATTTCTACAAAGACGTTATCAACCATACCTTTTTCAGTATGGTCTAGGTCTTCTACGGCGGGGTTTCCGTCATCGGAACCCTCACTTTCGGAAGAAATATCATCGGTATCATGTATAGGTCGACTGCAAAAGGTCGACAAATTTCCGTAACAAGACATTATGTTATGTCGATAAAATTTAGTTTAATAATAAATTCCGATCAAAATGTTTGATGCTTCTCGCTCCGAGATATATTGCTTAAGCGATAATAAATTCGTTGACTGTCTATATATATATATATGAGTAAGGAAAATACCGTTATAGCCTGAGCCTTTTTTTTTCCCGTATATATTTTTTCCATAAATAACCCCGATAAACATATTATAGTTTTGTAAGAATACACTATAAATTTGTGTTTTATTAATTTTAAATTTTACGGAGCGGTCATCAACAATTTATATTATTGCTGTAGCTATAATGCTTAGTATCTATATTTGTAATTAAACAATTTTCTTAATTTTAAGCATCCTGTGTGCTAACGTTATGTATTACTATATTTTTTATTTAATGCTTTTTCCCATGTTTGTCAAATCTGGTAAGAAATCTATATTTTATACTGCTTCTTAGGGCTGTCAATGGAGCGGATTTCAATCCGGATCCGTCCGAATTCGATCCGATTTATTAGGATAATTGTCCGATTAGAGATTTGATGGACCTGATCCGATTATAAATATCCGAAATCCGAAATTCATGGAGCGAATATGGATTTAGTTCGATCCGATCCGTTAAAGATCTGTATCCGAATACAAATAAAAAGAAAGATATATATACAAAATAATTTATAAAAATAAGTATCATTAATAATATTTCAACGTCAATTTAAGAAGATAGTAATTTATAATTCGTTTATAAATTTATTTAAACCAATATATTTATTCTACAAATATGAATATAGTAAAGAAACTTTGAAAATGTGAGCTAAAATTAAATAAAATAAAAAAGATAATAAACTTGTTTTAGGGAAAAAAATTAATTTAACTTTTTAAATACAAATTTATTGGATCCGAAAAATATCCGATATCCGGCCAAATCCGACAAAGATCCGTTGGATTCAAAAAATCTATATCCGAGCACTATCCGAACAAGTTCCGAATCCGACAGAATTCGATCCGATATAAATGGAACCGGATCTGGACAAGCCTGATCCGACCAGAATCCGACCCATTGACAGCGTTCTATCAATGTCAAACAAACATTCTAATAAAAGGTCACATAACTTTATACCTTTTTTTATATTTGTTAGCTAAACATAAATTTCGACCAGGCTTTTTATTTTGTGATTAAATGTTTTTTAACTGACAATATTTCTGATTTTTTTTAAATGTTTAAAATAATATCAAGTAATGATGAAATTAAATATTTTAATTTTTGTGTAGTAACAACTTGTAATATGTTTTATATATAAATAAAGATTGTCTTAAAAATGTATTGTTTTTATAAATCAATGCTTATTCAGTAATTTTTTAAATTGAATATGTTTTTTTGGCTCATTAATTATTATTACTTGCGAAATTAAATTAAATATATTTTGCTAAAGAATTATTTATAACATGATCAAGGGAATCTTTGTCAGTACTACCCATACTTACGAGCGATATTATAAGTAGAAGCTAAGCAATTTTCGGTATCGGGAATTTATCTAATCTTAATCTACCATCCAGAATCTAACTTATAACTAATGCAACGAATATATAAATGTATATAGTCCTAACCAGAATATTGAATATATTTTTGTTTAAAAGAAATTTTAATTATATATTTCTCTGATTGTTGCTTTTGTAACTGAACAATTTTCCTAATGCTTTCGACATACTGGGACAAAAATATTGCGAATGTCCTAGGTTTTTCCGATCTTAATGAAAAATCAAAGCTACATGCAGCAAATGTTGTCGAACTTTTTAGTCTATATTAATCATTATTACTAAGAGCAATTTATCGCGGCAATCGACCGAATTAAAAATATATTCCTTCAACACAACAAATCTAGAAAATTAAATTAATATATTCAAGCAAATAACGCAGGAGGTATGTGACAAAATGCAAATATTTGGGTATTCCTATTTTGGTTTAGTGTTTCCGATATATAAATTTATTGATTCTAATTAATTTTGTTTGTTGTTCTACAATCAATTGATTGTACTATTTTTCGACAGCATAAACTTTTGTTTTCCGCTGATTTGCATTAATAGTTTTATTTATGAAACGTTTGCGAGTTGTACATTTTCTACTTGTTTTCCATTAGTTTTTTTTGTTTTTTTTTAATATGTATTATTTTTCTTTGTTGTTTTGTTATTATTTGATCCCTTTATTATGCGTTTTATTATTCATCAGCTCTATAAATAATTTATTACATACTCTGGCTAAATTTCTTCTCCGAACTAATATATTTCCTAACAATAGTATAGTAGATGTTAAAATCGTTATGTTTAATTATGAACTAAACGATGTACCGTTGCATATTTGTTTAGATTAAAGTGTTTAATTTTAATCAAACGTTGTACTATTGCATTTAATAGTCAAATAGTAAATAGTTGTTCCTAAGGTCAAATCGTTCACCCCCAGTGAATACTTATTTGAAAAGGTTAAATCCCTCACCTCGGCTGACCCCAGTCAATACTTAGATCAATGTCGCGTGGATAAATTGTGTAATATATGTATTGCTTTGTGTCAAATCGAAGTAAAGTTTGTATAAAGTTTAGCAATAAGAAAATTGTTGTTTGTTTTTGGGTTTGAGTGAGTAGTTTGAGAAAATTAAGAGATGAAAAATTATTTTCGGAATATATCAAAACTCAAACAAACTACAATTTTCTTATTTCTAAACAAAACCTATACAAACTCTACTCTGGTTTGACGTAAAGTAATATATCTCTTACACAATCTATCTCACAATAAATATGATTTGACATAAAGTATTACACCTCTTACACCTACAACCTAATTCTCCCAAAAAAAACTACATCTACTTTATTTTTCAAACCAATCTCCCAAAACCCAAATAAAAAACATTACGCAAATCGAGATTATTTCACAAACCTTCACTACTCTCCCAAACTACTTTCCCAAACACCAAACAAACAGGCGAGTTTCACGAAGGTCCACAATTGTCACGTCCCTGGATTCGTAATTTAACAAATATCTCAAAGCTTCTTCCAAACAAATATTTATAACCGAAAACAACAGGAAATGTATAATAAACAAAACAGCCGCAATGTCAGTAATTATATCGGTGTTCTATCATTAATTATCAGTTATCACTCATTCATCCTTGTGTAATTTTTCTTATAATTTTGGAAAATTAATATTTTGTTATCATTCTTTATTATTTTATAATTTTCTAAAAAATATCTTCGTATTATGTGAATATAACAAAAAATTACTCAGAACGGCAAGGGCGAATTTATAATTTCGAAAACCTTTTAAGGACTGACCCTAATTCAGCAATTATAAATAGACTTCCGCTTACTCATTGCCACCCACAAAAACAAAGGTAAAAGTGTCTACAGAATTGGCGGAGGCAGTAATCTGTGGAAATTGAAAAGGGAGAGATAAGTCGTCGAAAACGTTCGGTTGGGAGTGATTGGAAAGGAGGTAATTATGTACTTATGTTATCATTAAAAGTACTCAAATTAAACAAAAAAATCCTTTCCAATTCCTCCCATACCAAAGGCTTCCGATCTATCCTCCTATTTTAATTCTCCTCTTTGTATATCAATCTGATCTTAGTACATGTTATTTTCTTATCTTTGTAATTCTCTGTTTTTTGTAGAATATCCAGAAGCATATAAATATATAACTTGTTATTCTCATATTATTTGGATCTGCTGTTTACGTTTACAAATATTAGTATAATATAACAATTTTACTGAATATTTTTTTTATTATATATATCGACGAACCATCTATATATAGAATTGTAATAGCAATTATTACATGCTTCACTATTTATATCTAAAAATTTATAACAATCAATTAAGGTATTAAACTAATATTTTTTCTTGTTCAATTAAATGTTTCATTATATATCATATAATAAAACTATGAACTAATTATTTTTTTCATTTGCATTTCCAACAATTAAGCGATAAGAGAAGCAGCCTTCTTATATATTTCATCTTTTTTTTTTTTTTTAGAAGTTCTTATATATATCTTTATATATTTATTTTTTATAAATATATATATATATATATATATATATATATATATATATATATATATATATATATATATATATATATATATTTTATCCTTTGACAATGAGTCCTTCGTCCGAGCTTCAGCTATGTATGAAAGGTAGAATTTATTATGTTACAAAAGGTGTTCGTGTATCACGATTCACAAGTAGTATGAACAGTATAGTATATGCTGTAAATGTTCACAAATACAGTTTCTTCGATTTAGTGTTTGCAATATATAAATTTGGAGGGTACATACCAGAATGCAGTTGGTACAATATTCCTAATCAAGGTTTTGCTAAAGGAATGCGATGCTTAACAAACGAGATTGAGATGGAACAAATGTTAAATTTCGACAACCAATGAAGACTATCACATTCCTTCATGTATGCTACTTCCTACTGAACCAATCGACAATTATGTCATACAGCAATACATACGACTAAACGAATATAGAGTTTCACAATATATGTTTCATATCTAATATCTCCATTTTCCATGGATAGTATAAAATTACTATAATGTCTTATATATTAGAGTTTCAATCAAATTATTATATTTATATGTATTTGTTTTTAATATATACGACCTATCTAAAATAATCTTATGTTTTTAATAAATGTTTAATCATTTATAATAGGCTGACCAAATAAATCTATATTAACTTTGACAGTAATTGTACTGTTTGAATTAAATTTTAATTTTAAGCAGTCGCTCTCATGTCTGAATATATAAACTTAATTATTAATTACTTTAGTAAATATAATATGATAAAATAATAAAATCAAATTAGATTAACGACATTTAACTTTATTGCTTTCATTTAAATTTCTTTTTTACCACGCATTTCTTTTTATATTTGTGTTAATTGTCGATTAATTTGTAATAGTAACAAGTCCAAAATTAAACTTTGCTAATATATTATTACGTTTTTTATATACATATATTTAAACCAATATTATATTATTGAAGAATGAAATTGACATTTCAATATTTAGAATAAAATATTTAAAAAAAAATGTGAAATATCTTTTGGTAATATTCATTGGCATTAACATTCAAGTTCAACTCTTTGTCAAATCAGCTTTCATTATTCATCTTGCTTTTCGATCTAAGCTTACCAAATATTTATTTGTTAAGGTTTTTTTTTTTTTTCCTATTTTCGGTTACTGCCTTAATCTTGCTTATTCAACTGTTTTTCTTATTCTATATTTAATATTTTTGTAGATTATAGTCGATATAAAGTTGTTGTTTAAGTTAAACGAAATAATATGATAAAGTTCATTTATTTTACTGTTATGAAAATTAGGGGTTTTAATAACCAGCAAGAATATTAAATTAGTTGTTTACATTTTATAAACCAAACTCTATGTCCGCTTAAAAAATATATTACAAATATAGTAACAAATTATTTGTTCTGTAGCAATTTTAACAAGTATTAGCTCAACAAATAATCTGCTCAGCATTCCAAAACAGAGCCTGTTTATTTAGTGGAAATATTACAATATTATTTACATAATGTTTTAACTTAGCTTCTTCGTTAATCTTTCATAAAGTTACTGTCTTACTAGGTTAAAACATATCGTGTCAACTGTGAAGGTTATCTTTTGTGATTTTTTATGAAGCAATTGTTATTAAGTTTATATGTTAGGTAAAATTGTTTATATTCTCGAACAGTTCAAATATCTGTAGAAATAAAAAAATTTGTTTTCCATTTGATAAAACTCTATAGTATTCGCAATTTGTAAAATTTATTTTAAAATCAAAGTATTTCTACAAAATATAACAGTTAGTGGTCCCAGCCTCTGTTGCCGGTTGAGTCACATTCCCGTTGGACAGGGAGATGAGGGCCGTGTGGGGTGAGCCATTTCACCTTTTGGAAGAAAAGGAGTTATAGTTTCGAAGCATCTTCCTCTGCTAGATGGATTTGATTATTAAAAAAAAAATTCTCAGCATTATTGCTATCAGCTTTTCAGGACTCAGAAGAAAAATGTGATGAAAAGGACAGTTCAAAGCGAAGGTCAAATCCTCATCTCAAATAGCACATATCTAAAGGGTTCATTGACAAAAAGGGGTGTTGGTAGGTAAGAATTTCCGTTTTAATGAACTGACAAGTCTCTACCTTCAGATGATCATCTGCAATTATCTTAATGCTATTTTTTTTCAGAAACTTCCAAGAAATGTGGTTCAATCTAAGGTATGTCGGAGGTGGTCCTGTATATCAAGAATTGGATAATACATCATTTGTTGGAATTCTAAACGAATAATGACATATGGGTTTGTAGGTTGTAGAACGAGTTAGATATAATCATTTTTACTAAAGTTAGGAAATTGAAAAATGATTTTATGCAAAGAAATCATAAATTTATAGGAAAATATATGTAGATGCAAGAGTCAAATTCTTAGATGGACGGCGGAGATTAACGCTTTAATTATTATAACTTATAAATTCTGCTTCCCAAAGATAAAAGACCGTTTACGGAACGAATCGACCGTGAAATTTGTTTGTTTTAGTTTGACGCGTCGACCTAGCTACGTTAAATTTATGATGTTATACTATTTAATCCGAAAAGCAAAGCTTAAGTGAAAGAAACGTCTTGATTCGAGTTCTTATTATCTACGTCATTGAGATTAAGTTAAATAATTGTAGGATTACACGTACGAAATATTATTTATAAATATTATTGCAATATTTTGATGAATAAAAAAATTTATTTTAAAATAAATGTGATTTTAATATTATAAAACAATACATAGTATCTCTTATTTATAATAAATATATATATTACTTAATATATTTTTGTTTTACGTAATATATTCCAGAATCCATCAATTCTTCGTATTTGCGACGAAACGCACAGCACTTGACATCTAATTGTTCAAAATAAATATATATATTACTTAATATATTTTTGTTTTACGTAATATATTCCAGAATCCATCAATTCTTCGTATTTGCGACGAAACGCACAGCACTTGACATCTAATTGTTCAAAATATATTTTGTAATATAAATTCAGACAGTTATATATGGGAGTGTTGGAATAATAATTTCGATTAATAGTTTTGAAGTCTTCCATAGAAAAATTACCAAATTATATTATATTATTATACCTAAATATATTTATACCAATGGCCAGAAATTTTGCGAATTTGAAACAGTATAATCATAAAACGTCGTTTGGGTTTTTTTTTTTTAAACGTTTCTCTTCGAAATTTATTGCTTTAGGTTTTATTTCGTCGTATCGTTTATACCTTCATTTTCATAAAATACATTGATCTTAATTTATCGAACTGTCTTTATTGCTACTATATTACATTTCGGGAAAAAAAATTGAATTATAAAACGTTGCTGTTTTCCTTTTACGGAGTATAATTTATTCGGAGGTTTTACTTTTTACTTTGCAGGTAACCTGTTTTCCTGTTTTCCGATATATTGTTATTGATCTATTTTTTTCGATCAGTGGTTTCTTCTTGGGAACATAAATTATAAATATCTTTTGCTATAAATAGGTGGTCTCAGATCACTTTTGTCCACTTTCTTCTCTCAAAATATAAAAGTATAAGCTAAAAGCACCTACCATGTCAACTTCTTGTAGTCAATTTAAATAAATTACTTACAACATTCATCATTATCTGACATTGCGTGTATTGCTACTATCCTCTGTAAAATAATTGATTCGACATCTAACACCAATATGACTTCAATATGCCACACTAAATTAACTTGTTCAAGATGGTGGAATCGATCACTCCGTTCACCCATCACCCACTGTCCGATGGGATTGTGAAAGGACGTAAATAATGGTGACTCAACCGGCAACAGAGGCTGGGACCAGTACTAAATTAACTTCATCATATGTAAAAAAAAACCCAAAACCATATTTAATTATTTTATTCGACCAATCATGATATAATATATGTTGTTCTACGATGTTGATCAATATATTACAGTAATAGTTCAGTGGTTATGCATCGACTAAGTGTATATTGACCAATATACAAACATTAATTAAATGGGTTAAAATTTTATATAATATAAATTATATATTCATCTGACTGAAACAATAATATTTAAAATAACTAATCTATCATTATATAGTTAAAATATATATATATAATAATTTATTACAAAAATGTTTCAGGGACGTCATATTTCAATGCGCGTACCTTTCGTAAATATGAGTTGTTGAAATGTGGCACGATTATTGCTGTGAAATCTATACCGTTTATCTTATAATTTCTTGACCGTTGAATTTTGACAATTGCTACTATAAATTGCCTTACTTTTACTATTTTTCATAATTCATAATATTCTGAAAAATACTTCAAATATTTATGAGCATAATATTTCTTGAAAAATTATAGATTATAATGTCGAGCAAAAAAAATCCATGTGCAATGTATGAGTTAGTATGTTCGAAATGCAGATATCTTATAAGCTTGGTATGGAAGGAATTGGAAAAACTTAGAAGGTGATATTGAAGATCATTGTACTGAGAAAAATCGTGGGGGTTCTTCCTTCGCAATAAATAAATACCTCGCTCAACAGTTTGCCCACCTGCTCGTCTTCCTCCTTATTGTTTTCGTTTTATTCTTCCACTACTTTTCCTTGTCGTCGTCTTTCACATTCGTTTGCTTCTTTTGCGCGTTCATTTTTTTTCTCCTACTCTTCCTCATCGTCCAGTATATGCATGTTCTTGTGCTTCCTTATTCATTTAGGATTGACCTACATGAGAAGCTGGTGTATTAGCCTCGTTGTTGATGAATTGTACTAGTGCATAGCAGCGCGATTTACCTTCTACAGAGGATATGCAAAATGAAGAGGGACGTTACACTTGACTTTCAGAGTGACGATGAGGAATCTGAATATAGACCAGTTCGTAATAGATTTGGTCGAATATCTTATATACTCTTGAATATTAATCCTCCTACCAACGATATCAAAAGGAGGGATCAAAGGATGACGACTCTACAAATCAAAATAAAATAATGATTTGGAGAAGAACAATTTATTGAAATAAATGTATAAACGACGTTGTTCTGTTGAAACGTGCAAATTATCACTAAAGTGGACATTTAATTTATCTAGAAATAAAAATAGAATAATAATTTGGATAAGAATAGTTTCTTGACTCAAATGTAGAAACGGCTTTATTCGATTAAAATGTGCAAATTATTACTGGAGAGGACATTGAATTTCTTATAGTTTACACAGGAACTTTCGTATTTTATATTGTACTGTAATATTGTCATTAATTATTGTAAAAAGAATTGCGATTAATGTAATATTATTGTTGATATATTCTTTTTTTTTTTTTATTAAACTCTGTTAACTAAAATATGATTGACTTTCCTAATCGATTTTAGTTGCACTAATTTCTTCAAACAAATTTTTTTTTTGTTTTTATAACAATTGGTAAATATGTATTGAAATATATATTTTTTTTTATACTATTAATCTTTAAACTCTTAGACTGCCTAGCATTTAAACGGGTAGTTGAAAAGTAGCACGTTTATCGTTGTACAATCTACAACGCCCATCTCATAATTTCCTGACTCTTAGATATTTACATTTGTTCCAAAGACTCTTAGATATTTACAATTGCTACTATAAATTGGCTTACTTTGACTATATTTTCTATTTCATGACTATATGAAATTAAATTTTTTTGTTTGTTAATAAATAATGTTGAAGTATAGAAAATAGTAATATGATAAAATCGAATAACAAAAATCCATGTTTGATGTATGAGTTAGCATTCGTGGAATATAATTCTCTTCTAAGTTATTATCCAAGCTTCGTCGTTCATCTTGAAATATTTCATAATTTCTTATCAACTTGGTCCGCCATGGAAGGAATCGCTAAATTTTATTCCAATGTCGATAATGTTTTGCTTTTTTAAATGTTACGACCGTAATCATTTGACGAAGATGTTTGTTAGCTTTGTGTAGATTAAAGGTTATAAAACTATGCTATATTGATGCAGTTCGTGGTTAGTGTTGTTATACCATGTGCACAATTTTTTTTATTTATTATATTTTGTATAATTGTTATTTTTTTGTAATAAAATGTTAATTAATTAAGTTCTCCGCTGAAACCAACATAGCTTAGTTCGGTGAATACATAAGATTAACTGGTGAATTTAGTATACTCCTAAAGGCTAAGAGAGCTAGAGAAGTTAAATTGGAGGTCAATTTTTATATTTTTATATTAATTAATCGGATTCATATTTAAACATCTCTATATGTGGTGGTGAAAGATAGCGACTTGTACCAATTCATTTGTGTTGAGAAGGTGAAGAAGATTATCCTTCATGATTTTAAACAAACAGTTGTAGATCTTGAAAAAATTACAGGTTCTCTATGATAATGATATACAGTGGAGAGCAATAAATCATACTTAAATTTAACTTATATAATTTCACCGTTTTTATATGCATCTCATTTAATCATTGTTATAATAAGTTTTTTATTATATTAAAATTAAATAAATATATCATAGTTATTAATAATATAAAATCAAAAAATATATAAAACCAAATTTAATACAGTTTTGTGGTTTTTTTTTTCTACGTTTAATATGCGTTTTATTAATCTTGTTTCTTCAGTTAGTACATATATATGTTTCGATCAATGTGGTAAACTATTTTTCCGAGAATAAAACGTATACTGTATTGAAAATGATTATATAACAGTCCATTTCCTCACAGCCTTTTGTACAGCCTTAGTTAATGCTTTCAAACTTAGTTGTGTTACCTATTACCTGTTTAACAGGTTACTTCTTCAAGTAATTTTTCTCATATTCTGCTGGCTATACAAGTGGACTGTGAATGTACACCTATAGCTTTTCCTCTCACTGATCTGTGCATTTCCATTACTCTTCGGAATAGATGGTGTTAGCGAAGGACAGCGAGTCTCTCTACTCTTGCCGAGTGACAGGAAAGGAAAAAAACGCAGATCGAAAATCGACAGTTTAATTCCTCCACCATCTGATTCGCTTCAATTGGGCTCTTCAATTGCTTCGACAACACCACCGACATGCTAACTACAACGAAGCCTCAATACATCAACACTCAGAACGACGAATATACATTTCTGAGCGCCAAAATATTAAGACGCCGCTGATGCTAACCTCGTTGTTCTTACCGATCCCACCCATTCGAACCACGAGGCCAACACATTAGGGCTTCCCCTTTACCGATACCACCCAATCGAAAATTTTTAAATCCGCCTTCTTGATAATGATGTTGGTTACGACGACGAGGTGTGAAGATAAACAAAGCACTTCTCCTCGATTTGATGAATACATATTTTAATGAATACATATTTGGATGATTGTGGGTAAAACTATAAATAAATGGTTTCCTTCCCCCCCCCCCCTGATAATTTATAGATCACGTCTGTATGACGACTAGAAATGACCGTTGGTTTTTCTCGAACTTAAATACTCATATTTTATTACGGGAATACGAGAATATGGGATGTAATATTATTATTACATAATTTATACACTATAGTTATTTAATTAATTATATTATATAATTAATTATCTTTTTAACTTTTCTCCAATGTTTATTAATTATTATTATGGGTCAATTTTAGACTCTTAGTTATTTTTAAAAATTATAACTGTTGAATAATTTAAGCACGGGCTTGGATAAATTATTTTGTTATCAACTCTAGATAGTATTTACCTTTGATTAATCAAACAAGGGTCTCTTCGCTCTTGCTAAGATGATTTAGAACTTTAGTATACATAATGATATAATTAAATATGATTGGCAAATATTGGATTATGATATATTCCTACTTATAAAATATAATTAGAGTACCCCAATTTATAATAACAATGATAGAAATCCAACGGACAGGAAATGCTGAGATGAACGGTATAGATTGTACAACGGGAAATGTTCCCATATTTTCAACTACTCATATTTATGAAGGCAGTTTGAAAAATAATAAATTAGCACTGGACTACTGCACCAATCCTCTTAAATTAACTATTAATCGAAGAGTTGATGTACAATGGGATAAAATACATTCAGCTTAATTTATCGAACTGTCTTTAACGTAACAAATGAAAACTTAATTATTGATTCAGAAAGTAAGGATGAAATCATGCTTAGAAATATCTAATCACAGTTTAACATAATAAAAATAATAATATAATATTCAAACTATTGTTAATACATAATACAAACCTCTAAAGATTTTTCAGATAATCTCATTTTCAAAAGGAATATATATTAATTAATTTTGTACATTGTTAATTTGGTTTGTTGAAGAATAATATTAACCTATAACTATTTAAAATATAATAGCAACAAGGTACATTGCTGAAAGTTTTACGAAACAGCACATTCTTTGAATTTTTTACAATTTTTGGAAAAAATTAAACAAACAGTCATAAGACAAACGTCGGCGTTTTCCTTTTATAATTTATTTCGGAGGTCTAACTTTTTACTTTGCAGGTAACCTTCTTTCGATTTGTGTAAAATCGATTTAATCGGAAAAAAATGCCTACCACAGATCTGTTCTCTTTTTATGTAATTGCAACATGTGGGCCCAACAGGGGATTCTCTGTCGTGCGAATCTACTTTTGCAATTTATTTTTAATAGGTATAATCATGAAATAGCGCCGTTTTGGGCTGACGAGTTTTTGTTTTTTTTTCTTTAAACGATATTCAAATGAAACAGCGCCGTTTATTTGCAGAATTAATTGCTCTTGGTATAGATGTTTAACTATTTTAGTCATTTTAATCAATCAATGCTATAAATATTATAATTTCCAACAAATCTCACTGATTAAACTTACATATTTTATTATGGTCCATGTTTTGTAAAATTAAATTTACGATTGTATTTGTTATCTATATATATACATTTATCGCCATCAGATTATTGTAACTACCATTCTTGCACCAACAGGTGATTGGTCTAGTGGAAGGGACTAGTCACTACAAAGTAGCGGACTCATGTTCGAATCCCTGTTGGGGGAGGTTCCCACTTTATGTGCCCAACGTGCCTCGAAAGGGATTAAACCCTTGGGAAACCAAAAAAAAAAATACCATTCTTGCTAATTTATTCTATTTCGAACTAATCAACATGTTTGGGATTTGAAAGAAAATTTGAAAATAACTGAGCTGATGAATAAATTAAAAAAGGAATTCCTATGACATAATTTTAAAATAAGCATCTAAGATGTATATTCATAATCAATATTTAATATAAAATTTTTTTTGTTAAAATTATTTTACGTATATTAGGAATATTTAACTTCAGATGTACTTTTTACGACTTCTCAGAGCACGATTTCGACAGTAGGCATATGTAGTATTGTATGAACATCATACTATAAAAGATATTCGAAATTTTACATAATAATATTTTGGCTGTTTTCGTCCATTAATTTTTTAATTATCGTTTAATTTATTCGCATATCAAGGATTTTAATTAAGCTGAATAGCACGAATAATGTGATCCTTAGAAATATGTACATATTTAGTAACTATTGACTGAGTTATTTAACATTGGTAATTTCGTGATATTATTATTTTTATTATGTTAAACTGTAATTAGATATTTCTAAGCATGATTTCATCCTTACTTTCTGAATCAATAATTAAGTTTTCATTTGTTACGTTAAAGACAGTTCGATAAATTAAGCTGAATGTATTTTATCCCATTGTACAGCAACTCTTCGATTAATAGTTAATTTAAGAGGATTGGTGCAGTAGTCCAGTGCTAATTTATTATTTTTCAAACTGCCTTCATAAATATGAGTAGTTGAAAATATGGGAACATTTCCCGTTGTACAATCTATACCGTTCGTCTCAGCATTTCCTGTCCGTTGGATTTCTATCATTGTTATTATAAATTGGGGTACTCTAATTATATTTTATAAGTAGGAATATATCATAATCCAATATTTGCCAATCATATTTAATTATATCATTATGTATACTAAATTTTATATATATATATTGTCAGCTTGGTATGGGTGGAATTGGAAAATTATATTTATCATAATATTTGAAAATTAGGTTGTGAATCTATATGCGTTTGTACATTTATCCCATGGCTCACGTTTTAGCGACAAATTAATTTTCAAGTATTATGGTAAGCATAAGTTTTGCACTGGCTTTCTAAAGTATTCTTTCATCAGTACGAAGTGCCGTATTCTGGTTATATGTGATGCTGATAATGCTTTATGTGATGCTGATATTATCAACTTTCAGCTAAATGATGCTAATAATGCTTTATGTGATGCTGATTCTTGAGATAAATTGAGACCTGAATAGTCACAGACTTATTACAGAGAAATTACAGTTTGGACGATGCTTAAATTATGTATTACTGTGTTATCATAAACAAGAAAAGTATATCTTTCCAAATATGGAGCTGTAATATTTTGTTTAGATCTAATAAATTGTAATCAATTATTGTAAAAATTATTGGTTAATAAACTATTCATTTTCAAATATTCATATTATTATTAGGTTTTTTTTTAAATTTTTTGAACATTTGCAAATATTTGTTCTTATTATCTTAGGTTGAGCTTTGATGATTTTGTAAGAGGACATCGATACTTTTGCACTTTCCTAATTTGCTTCAATTTTACTTTTATTTTTCTACAAAATATTGTTTATGAAGCAATATTAAAGAGTTATCAATTGTTTTTAATATTCAAACTATTGTTAATACATAATACAAACCTCTAAAGATTTTTCAGATAATCTCATTTTCAAAAGGAATATATATTAATTAATTTTGTACATTGTTAATTTGGTTTGTTGAAGAATAATATTAACCTATAACTATTTAAAGTATAATAGCAACAAGGTACATTGCTGAAAGTTTTACAAAACAGCACATTCTTTGAATTTTTTACAATTTTTGGAAAAAATTAAACAAACAGTCATAAGACAAATCATTATTTGCTTGTTTATTGTCGGTGCGATTTACGAAATTGTATTACTAATATTCAATAACTGCCGTATATTTTTTGTTTAAATATTTTATTTTTGTAGTATATGAAAAGTTATATTATTTTTTATTTAATGGACATTTCCAAGAGTTTTCAAATGATAAAGGGTGTGAGCATTTAATAACGGCTGTTGACTCTTTTTTTATTTTGGTTTTTAAGAATAGATGTATCGGTTAAGGAAGGATTGTTTGTATACTTACTTTTTATACTCTATTAGATAATAAAATTTCATGCATATCTTCATGCAACTTTATCTTAAAAAATATATAAGCTCACTTTAATATTTGATCTATACTTTAATTTAAGTTTTCCATAAAAATATCATAAAATAGCTGACTTCTATGTATGGACTACTCAGAAAATGAGGTATAAATAACATATAATAATATGAAATACATAAAATAATATTGCTAATAAAAAACATTAACTTTTCTAATATAATCAGCCGATAATATTCCATTCTTATGTAAAATTGATCGATAGTTATTTATCAACTATTGCAATAGTTGGTCATAACAGAAAATGTTGCAAGAGTAATTTATGTTTGTTTTGCAATCCTACATAGATTTTACAAGAATTAAACACGAATTCAGATCGAAATTAATATATTAAACTTTCAAGCAAGAGCAAAAAATTCCGAAAACCATATTGCGTTTTAGTAACTTCTGGATAAAATATTTAAATTAATATGACTAATCATGTTAAAAAAATAATTCAAAGCAATACATTTAATAAAAAATCTACATATTATAGAGTTACAATACTCGACAAAAAAATCATTAAACCACAACTTCAGTTTCAGCACTCTTACTATAACTAAGCTGTTTTTGACCTTCAGCAACGGTAGTGCATACTTTATCCTTCATTATTTGTCGATAACTTCTCTTGGAAGATCCTTTTCATCAGCTATGGTTGCAATCCAACCATACATCCCCCCTCCCCTTCGGTTCTCCTCCTCCTTCCTTCAACAGCGATAAAAAGGTCTCCCTTCCACAACTAATATCTTTGAAGGATTGGGTCATCAGAAGGGCATTATGGAGGCCGAACATATCCCCATCGAACTCAACCAGATGATATCCGGTCCGGCCATTTCTTATTGGTTCCCAAACTTCCCGAACTTTTATGGGGCCAGCATTTGTCTCGATCAAAGTTTCCTTGACAATCTGTAATGTCTGAATCAACGAATCTGATCACAAATTCACGATAAAGCACGATCAATGCAAATAACTGCGGTCGAATCCTGAAATGTTCAAGTGAAGAGCTGGTTTTGTGGATGTCTGACCGTATTCATAGTTTCAATAACAAAAAAAAAATATTGCCATATTTTTAAGAAATTAAGATATTATTTTTAATTTTGTAATATTTCTAAATATTATAGATAAAAAAAAATAGTTCAATCATGTTTAAATCTTTAATTAACATCGAATGTTTGTATCTGGTTAATACACACTTGGTCGATGCATGCCCACTGAACTATTACTGTAATATATTGATCTACATTGTAGAACAAAAAGAGAAAATAAATTCAATTAAGAGTAATTTGAGGTCGATTGGATTGACCGATTAAACCTTTTCGAACAATTTAATTTAGCGTGGCATATTGACGTCATATTGGTGATAGATGTCAAATCAATTATTTTACAGAGGATGCTAGCAATACACGTAACGTCGGATAATGATGAATCTTGTAAGTCATTTATTTAAACTGTCCTCATAAATATGACTGCTTGGAAAGTTGGCACGTTTACAGTAGTACAATGCAGAAGTTGGTCAATATACACACACTAGGGGCCGTTTGGTAGGGTGAATGGGATTAACATGGATTAGATTGGAGTCGGACTGAAGGTCATATTAAAAACATATTTGGTAGATTTAATTGAATGCTTCCATGTTAATAGTAAATTAACATAGATTTTAATTTGTGATTTATTTTTGTATAAAAAATTTCTATTTTCAGATATTTGAGAAAAATTTATGATATTTAACGATATGTTAAAAAGAAAATATGTAAATTCGAGGTTATTATTTATATTTACCTATATTAGCTTGGGTGGATTATAATTTAGTCTTAATACCGGACTGTAAAGATTTAATATATACACGATGAAAAAAAATTTAGTATAATTTTTTAGTAAAATCCGTTTTCATCTAATATTTTTAATTATAGTATGCTTCAATGTTAAAAATTAAAAAATATATAATGAATAATAATCTACCAATTCAACCATCTACTATATACGTATCACAATATCTTTACAAATTTCTTTCAACGTTTGTTTGTTGACATTTATTTTTTCAGTAAAAGTAGGTTGAAGTCTGTCTCAAAGTAAAATATACTTTAAACCTGACATTTCTAATTTATTTTTATTTCAATGTTTAGTATATATATTCAAATCCCGAATAACTACGAATAGCACGTAGAGCTAGGGCTGTAACCGAGCTTATATGAACCGAACAAGCACGTGTTTAAGCTCCAAGCTCCCGCGCGGAGGATATTGCTCAGTGCTAATGCATAATTAAGGACTTGTATGGGTAGAATTGGATATTTTGTGGTAAAAATTACGTTAAAGCTACTTAGAGGTCATTTCATTGAAGAAGTGAACAGTCGGAGATAAATCTTAGAGCAAAAGAGAGCAGATTAAATCAACAGGATTTTGTTTATGTTGAGTTAAATAAACAATAACCTTTTAAGCTTTAATGGATACTTATAAAACTTCATTCCATAGTTTATCAGACTCATTAGATACTCTTACCGTGAATCTGAGTTTATTGAGGTAGAAAATGTACAAATTGATCGCGAAGATAACATGGAGATGGAATTGAAAAATCATGTAAGGGAATGCGATTTGTTAAGGAAAGAAGTCTGTCATTTGAATAGAGATCTGCTCTTACATCTATGCTTCGTGAGATTTGTTTACATTAATCACGAGTAATTCTTCCACAACCATCGAATTAATAATCTATTTATTCTAATTATTTTGAGGATTTCGTATGAGATCATGTTTGTCTCCTACACCACTTTCTTCTATACTTTTCGGTAGGATAAATCTAATATTATTTTTCATGTAAGCTTTTAAATAATCTTAGTTTATGAATGTAATTTTGAACTACACTCATAAATACGAGCAGTTTTATTTAATTCGAAGTGGAAGAATAACACGACGATTAGAAATATTCTAGAGTATGTGCGGAAATATAGTGTATTATTATTCAACTAAGGACAATTTTCTGTATTAAAATTAATTGAATATCTAAATTTTACCAAATTAGTATACTATAATATTTTTCTAAATTTTATTTACCTAACAAAAGGATGTGTGAAAAAAGTTATTTAGATAAAAAAAAAGCAAGAAAAAATAAAATTCATCATAAAAGTAATAAATTAAGACATAATAAATAACGGTCAGCATAAATAAAACAAACAACTAAGGCGATCAATAATAATTAAATATATTAGTTAGGAATCTAAACGAAAGCAATTGATAAGAAAAAATTATTTGACAATGCAAAACTTCACAAAATAAACTCTTTTGGCAGGCTCACACGTATTATATTGGTACAAATTCAAAGACGAGCCGATGTTGATACAACACTACATCCGCATTAAGTCAGAATGATTATTTTAATGCTGATGAACAGTATATATTAAAATTTTAGATTCCTAATATATATAAATAATATTTTTAAACAAGAACTTAGAAAATAATATTAAATATTTTTAAACTACAGATATATATATATTATTATACAAGACATAATATTATGTAGAATATACAAAAAAAAATGGGGAAGATTATATGAACAGGCATAAGACAGAATGCTATTTGCTTCTTTATTGTTAGTGTGTTTTAGAAGATGTGGAAGTTCAGATAATGTTAAGCTTTAAAGTAACTTTACTTTATGTATATGATTTTAAACCTTCACCATAAATACGAGTAGTTGAAAAGTTAGAAACGTTTCCTGTTATACAATCAACACCATCTATCACTATAATTTAATAGTGTTTGGATCTTTAGCATCGTTACTATAAATTGTCTTACTTCGAATTACTTGGATCATATCATAACCTAATATTTGCTATCTAATTTTAAACATATCAGAGTTTCTACGAAAGTTGGTTGGTATGGTTAAAGTTAGGAAATTTGTAAAAAATTCATTGAGTAAACCTCCAAACAAAAAACCAAAAAAAATACCTACCCGAGGCTTGAGCTTCTTCTTTAGTGGACGGCAACATATCGACTACTTGGATTATATTCATTCATCTCCGTCAGGATTGTCACAACTTACCATTAGTCCTTAAAATGCCCATTCATCTTGTAATCATCCTTGAGGCGACAGTTTATATGCACATCCTTAAGGCGACAGTTTATAATGTAGAAATATTTTGAGGTAGATGAAGAAGTTATGACAGTCTTAACAGAGATGAATGAATATAATCCAAGTGAACGATATGTTGCCTTCTACTATCGAAGAAGCTCAAGCCTCGGGTAGCTCTATATTTGGTTTCTTGTTTGGAGGTTTTCTCAATGAACTATTTTGGTCAGCCTTTTGCTAAACAGAAAATAACAATAAAAACAGATACATTATATTTGGCACTCTTGTTTATAGCATCAGCAAGGGTACGATAATTGTCTTCCATAATAAAATCCCACTCACAATATTTTGTAAGTATTTTCTAACGACATCCATACCAATATTTTATTATTTAATAATATTATTTTAATTTGCCAGTTGTTCTTTTCGCAACTTGTATGTTCGTTGGTTACGCTATTTTATCTTCCTGTTTGTTAATATTATTTAATTTATGGCGATTTCTATTTTTTTTCGGGGCTCTATGAGTTTTTATTTTAATTTGATCCATTAATTCTGAGTTTATTCTATATTTTATGAGTTGGTATTTTAATCAACAAAATTTTCCCGGAGTCATCTGCTCTTGGTTGTAAATCGATTATTCTCTCATTTATACTTTAATTTCGAGTTTAATTTTGATGAAAATTTTAATTTTCGAAACGAGTTCAAATAGTACTTTGTTCAACTCTATGGAGCTCATGAGCATGAAGACTATGGCGGTTTTGGTATTTAGAATAGGGAAGTTTTCTTCTTTTATCTACGTTCAGACTTTGGTAAACGTGTAAGAACTTTACAAATTGGAAAAGGAATAGATATGCAATAATAAAGTAGAATTGAACGATTGTCAAAAAATTATTTTTTTATTCTGAAAATTTGCACAAAATGATGTCATATGCTTCTGTAGTTTTTTTAGTATCCAAATATAGATCGCTCAACCCGGGCGCCCCTCACCTTCCTGTCCGACAGGATTGTGAGAGGAGGTCAATCATGGTGACTCAACCGGCAACAGAGGCTGGGACCAGTAGTCAATGCGCACAAGGAGCCCCCCTCATCTTTTGAGAGATTGCTCCCACACTGCTGCTAGTGAGGTTCGATCCTTGGTCGGATTTTTTATTGTTGTGCTTCGGAATGTTTTTTCATTTCACTCCAAAAAATTATATATATCAAATCTATTGATTTAAAAACGATGAATGACTCGCTGAACCAGTTATCCGATCTTCTCGTTATTCTTATAATACGATGTATTCCTGACCCAATCGACCAGAATTTACGATTTATTTGGGTTTTTTCTGGGTTATTAATTAACTCAGTAAAAATTAGATAATTAAACTCAGCTTATTGGTCCTCATAATTTAAGCAAATTATAATTAAAAATATTAAATGAAAACGGATAATACTAAAATTTTCCCATCATTAAGATATATTTTATTACTCAAAATATTTTATAAAACAATAAATCATAAGTAATTTTATCAAAACAAATATATACATACAAATATTACCCATACAAAAACAATAACTTTATAAAAGTCGAACAAACATCCTTGGTTGGCCTACAAATTTGCATAAATCTATTTAATTTTTTATTTCATATAAAACTACTAAATCGAATATCATGGCTAATATATAATAAGCTAAAAAATATGAGAAAACATAATATATTATTAATAATATTTTTTTAATCAAACAATGGTATACAAGCCACCATATATAGAAATATTATTTTAATATTTAATACTTCGTTAATTATGCGTTTAATACCTTATTACTTTAGTTGTTTATCTACGTTTATTCTCGCTTATAAAAAAAATATCTAAAACTGACTCATCGGAAATAACAAAAAAAATTTTACGACCGTCACACGCAATGATGAACAGCAGAGATGATGCGACGCTATTTACTTAACAACGATTACTATTCCCAACCATTCAAATAATAACAATACATCTTTCCATGAAATCTTCAAACGGCGTATCTATTTATTATTCCGAAATATCTTTTAAATTTCCGAAAAAGCTCAGGAGTCTTATCAATTTATATATTTATATATATTCAACTTACAAAAGCATTACATTTACATACACATATTGCTCGAAATCAATTATTCTATTTTCTTCAGGTAAGCCAAATCAATCTAGATTAATTTTTTTTTAATTTATATAATGATAATAATCAGAATTTCTTATGAACATGTTTTTATTCTATGCCTAAGCAGAATGATGGAAGATATTAAATTACTCATACAAACGAAGAGAGAACAGCTCAAGTCTCTCCCTGAAGGCGAGGAGAAAGAAAAGGTAGTGTTATAATTTTTTCATAAGAACTGTTAGTATTATACTATTTATAAAAATTTATAATGCATGCAGAAATCCAACGCAATAAAAGCTGCTACCAAGGAATGCGAAATTTATGAGAAAAAACTATTGGAGCTCGAAGAAGAACAGAAGGTATGTTTGTATTCATTTGAATATTGAATACAATATATCTCGATGGGTAAAAACTGTATTAATCTTTGTTTTCAAATACAGAGAAAAAGGCAGGTATTCCAACATAAAGCTAAATCAGTGTCTGAATCACTGGATGAAATACATAATTTAGAGATTGACATTCTGCAAAATAATGAAGACGAGGATGGTTTTCTGCATGAGAGACTGAGGAAGAAGAAAAAAGAATATAATGAAGGAGTAAATGACATTTTTAAATTATGCCGTGGTTGTAAAAATTAGTATTACTATATTAAATAAATAAATATTTAAATTATTGTTCATCCTGGCCTCTTAATATTTACGAAAAACTGTTTTTCTAGAAATATTGCTTCAATACTAGCATATTGTGATTGAGAATTAACTATAAGCTTAAGATAATTCTTTTTCTCAATATTTAATTATCTATATCAATGGACAGTTAACTTAAGAACTGCCCACAATCCAGACACAGAAAAGTGTACTGTCAAACAAACAGATGAATTCAAGACTAGGATCTGATAGAAATAGTGTCCTGCAAGCCAGCTGTATGGCTAGCATTAATTGTAATTAATGAGGAACTATTCAATTTAGATTAATAAATGCACTTTTATTAAATGGTCAACTTTATCTTATGTAATATTTGTCTACGCATAAGGATAGAAGTCCTTAGATCACAGGGCTATGGGACAACCCGTGGACTGATCTCTAAGGCCGTGATCTAGAATATATTCAAGAGTCGTAGAATCCAATTGAGATAGGACATCGTTGGATTCGGTTAGACTCTCACTATTGTGTATACTCCGATGAACTGGAGGACGCTGGGGTCCACGAGCGTGACTGGGATAGTCGATACACATAAGTGGGTGGCTTGCTGGGATGGCAAGCGCACTGAATACCCCAATTAGGAAATAACTCACCATGGAAGCGGTAGTCGCATATCGGGGTTGAGGTTATTCCAATTTACGATAGTATACGAGGAACGATCCCTAACTACTTGAGATGATAGGGTTTATCTGGTACGAGAACGTCTATACTTTGATATGAGTTCCGACTGACTGGGGATTACCAGAAAGTCTCTGTGGACTCATGTTGGGTATAAAGGAACTCGTATGCAGATTCATATCATCAACAAAGGATCCATTGACTCGACTTGATAGGTCGAGAAATTCTCCTATGGATTTCTGTGAGAAATTAATTCTGATGAAATCCTTGGCCAAGGTAACTGACGACTTTATGTAAGTAGCTCATAAAGAACAAGTCAGAAAGAATTTATTTCGAGATCAGAGAACATAAGGTCAAGACAAATGATAAGGGAATCCGATGAAAAACCATACCCTTAAGTCTCGACTGGGAGATTGATCGATGGAGAGATTGTGTCGTATATGGAAATTGTAAATGATAAAAGGTTCACTGAATTAATTCACCAGTGATTGGGCTCCATGGGCTTGTGACTGGACATCGACCGTGGAGTGTGGGAGAATTCCCAAATTAGCAGGGGTGCTAATTTTGGAATGATTAATCGACAGAGTGTTCGATTAATTTAGAGCATTAATTGCTCGAGTAATTAAATAATATTTAATTACAACCCACGGCCAATTATGTGGTGAACCTACGGGGGCATACACAATACACAAGTAGCGAAAGCGAGGAAACAGGAACGAACCAGTCGACTGGGTCGACTGGGTCAAAATCGACTGGGTCGATTAAATGGGTGGGTCGACTGGGTCGACCCATGTGGAACGAAATTGGATCCAATGGGAATTGGATCAAGATTATAAATTAAATTGGAATTTAATTTATGAGTAAATTAATTAATTAGGATTTAATTGATTAATGGAATAATTAATTAATTGGACTTGGAGTTTAATTAATTAATTGGGAGATGATTTAATTAATTGGGCTATTTAATTGGGAGATTAAATAAAGCCCTGAAAGATTAATTAAAGTGGGCCATGAATTAATTAGAAAACTTAGTCTTCAAATTAAATAGGGCCATGGCCCATGTAGGAGAGAGAAGACCTAGTCCTAATAGGACTAGGATAGAAAGAAAACTATAAATAGCTTTCTTCTAGTTAATTTTCACACAACTCCTTAAGTAAAAAAATTGAGCAAAGCAAAATTCTCTCTCCCTCTCCCTACCAGATCGGCCGAACTGTTCTTCCCTGTGGAAGAATTTTTTCGTCTTCGTTTTTGTTCCCAAATCGTTCCTAAAACCTAGACATTAATATAGCCTATGTTCTAGTCGATTAGGTATATTAATTTTCGTGATATTGTGGTGTATCAACTCGTAGAGGCGCAACACGTGGGGCGCTACCAAAAGGTGTGGGTCGATCATCCGGGGTCAGAATTCAGAGCTCATATTGCTAGCCGAGGATTTGCAAGGAGACAGGTATAAACGAGAAAACTTATACTGTCGTTTAATTATATTCATATATATACAACTAGAGAATATCCTGGCAAGATTCTTTAAGAGGCCCTAGAAATTTTTTATATTCCGCTGTGCCTAGGGCTGTTTTTCTTACCGAATCCCAACAGTGGTATCAGAGCCAACTCTAGGCTTTGTATATATATGAATTTGCGAATTCTGTGTTTATTAAATCATATGTTTGATTTATGTGGCTAGTTCTATAACTTTGCATGTTTTAGGACTTTATTGTTAACTTAGAGTTAATGGGTAATTTTAGATTCGTAATTTTATCATGTTATTTTAATTTTGGATTATGATTTAATTGGGACTGTTTTTAAATTAAATCAAAAGTAATCAAAACAAAAAAAAATTTGAAATTGTGTTCGACCGCGGTGGCACGCGGCGGTGCGCAGCAGCGCACCGCGGCTGGGCGGCCACCGCACGCTGCCGCACGCGGCAGCACGCACACAGCGCGCTGGCTGCGCGTGCCGCGCACGGCAGCTGCCTACGGGCAGTCTGCCGCGCGTTGGCTACGCGCAGCAGCAGTCGCTGCGTGCGGCTCACGCGCGGCCTCCGTGGCCGCGTGTGTGCTGCCACGTGGCGGCACCCTGTTCGTCACTCCGTGGCTGAGTTTTGGTTGGATTCAATTTCTGCCTATTTTGGATGTCCTGAAAATCTTGGAGAATTTTAGAAGATTAGGAAACTTGGAGTTTTTGGATAAGGTAGTTATTCTGTTAGAATTAATCACTACCTTAATTAAACTAATCTAATCAAAATAGGATTATCTTGAGAATCTTGGAGATTTAGGAATATTGGGAAACTTAGAGTTTTGGATAAGGTAAGAATCTTAGAGATTTAGATTACCTTAATTAACCAATCTTAATCAAGATAGAATTTGTAGATTACTTGAAGCTCAAGTAAGAGCTAATTAATCTTAGAGGTTAATTGTTAATTCAAAATTAATTAACTTGGATGAATTTTATGAATTAAAATTAAAGGAGCCAGTAAATTTACATTTTTGCCCTTATGTGAATTTATGCATGTTCTTGAGTGAATATGTGGATTGGTCGATTTTGCCCTTAAGCCCTGTGTAGTTTTGGTTTATTTATTTTATGGGTTGTAATTAAATGGGCCTGATTGGTGCCCTTGCTTGCGCAAACAAATGTAATAGAATAGGACCATTTAAATTATGTAAGCTAGGCTTAGATTAGGCTTGGAGCCGAGAAGACCTCATGAAGACTTGGAGATCCACATGGAGGCCCATTTACCTTGGAGGACATGGAGGCCCAATTCATTACATGGAGGCCCAATCGAGCTGGATATTACAAGAAGGCCCATGATGTATGGGTTTAAAAATTGTAATAGTTAGGACATTTAATTTTCACCCTAGACTGACCAATTGATTCATCACGTGGCTCGTGATGGATCGCATAGGATGGGCAATCGACCAATCATATCTTGCTAGGTGATGAATGTTTACTTTTTCGCACATTATTCTTTGATGTATGAGATGCATGCTTAGGATAGAAAACGTAAACAAGATAAGAATAATCTGATGAGACCTCGCACACTTAGAAACCTCCAATTGAACTTAAAATTCAATTAGAATATTAAATCGAATAACGGGCGCATATGAATAGTGTCTATGGTCCGAGCCTATCCAATTACTAGGTCTTAGGCATGTTGTACGAATATATCTCGATGTCTCACGAGTCGTGGGTCGAGCTATAGGAAGATAATATGTCTATTGCCTCGATGCACGAGTTAAGTGCCAAGGAAGGGGATAGCGAGGTTTTAGGCGCTGTCTCACGAGTCGTGGGGCGTCTAGGATTGAACTATTTCTCTTCACGAGTATTGGACATGATTTAACGCTAGTAAATATGGATGTCTCACGAGTCGTGGGTCCATATCGAAAAACGAGGCTAAATGAACTTAAGGGTTAGCTGCGATGGTTAACCGTTGACATAGTCGACCACCAAGTGGATCAAATAGTATGGCCAACGAGTCGTGGGTACTAGGAGATTGCATTTGGGCCTTAAGCCCGCTAGGATATTTTAAAATCCCCGAAACTTATGTGGGGGCATAAGATTTTGATTAAAATAGTGGGAGTAATTTGCAAATGAAATCCATGTTTGTGAATTGTGCATTTTAAATTAATCTATCGCGTATTTATTTCTTCTATCGTCATTTTATAGATATGATGTCAAAAGAGCTTAGAGCACTTAGAGATTTGTCCATCTCATCACTTGAACGTAATATTTTAACTGGACCCAACTTGCATTTCTGGACGCATCATTTGAATGGACTATTTGAAGCTGAAAACATATCTTATGTTTTGTCTGTGCCACCACCCATTACTATTTCACATGACGTTCCTGATGAGCTCCGTAAAAGCATCACCAAGTGGAAAATGGATGATGGCTTAGCTCGTGAATACATGTTGGAATATATGTCACTTGATCTGCGTTTGCAACATGAGCATATGGCATCCGCAAAAGAGGTTCTCTCGAATCTCAAATTCCTTTATGGGATTAGAGATGGTCGTCGCAGATTCGCGATCACGAGGGAACTCTTGCAAGCAAGAAAGAGAAGGGAAACTCCTGTCGGAATCCACGTACACAAGATGATTCGACTTCTATCTGAACTCGATGATATGGGTGTCGTGATGGACAATGATTTCCGAGTGGATATTATTCTACAATCTCTTCCTAGATCATATGACCGATTTATCGCGGACTTGAATCTCCAGAGGCGAGAGATCACTGTGCATGTCCTGCGACAAATGCTCGAGGAACACGAAGCTTCTTTTGGAAAGAAAGCAAGGGTTGGCGAAAGGACTGGGCGGCGTTCAAAACCAAAGCAAATGGAAACCAGAGCTCCTTACTGCACAAGGTCAAGGGAAAGGATTAAATTCGAACCTATGGAGAGTTCGAACAGGTATATTCCTTGTTGAAGTTAATTTTACAATTAACTGTGCATTTTTGGTGTTAGACACTGACTGGAGTTCTCATCCTTGTAGGTGATGGGAGCATTAAGGAAACTGGAGCCTGAGGATTGGATCCTTGAATAAAGGCAATGGAGCTGGAGCTGCTACCAAGGCCGTAGGCAAAAGTAGATTTAGGTGGTTTGATAAAGTCATTAGGAAAACTTTCATTTATGTACCTAGTTTTTAATGAAAAACCTTTTTTATTCAAGTTATTGAATAATGTTGATTTTAAATAAAAGCTCCTGTTTTTGTTTTTCATTTGGTACATTAAATTATTGACTTTACATTATGAAACCACCTAAGTTAGTCATGCACTTACAACAAAACAAAAGGAAACAAGATAATGAAATATCTGCCCAATTATGGCACGCTAGACTTGGACATATATCTAAGTCAAGGATTCAAAAGTTAGCATCATCTGGCGCGATTGAAATCAATCACATTGATGAAATGCCAACGTGTGAACCGTGTTTAAAGGGTAAAATGGCTAAGTTGCCGTTTAAGGGAAACCCTGAGCGAGCCAAGCAAACATTGGACTTAATACATACTGACGCATGTGGACCACTAAGAAAAAGCGCCCAGGGTGGCTATGACTACTTCATCACTTTCACTGACGACTTTAGTCGTTATGGATATGTGTTCTTTTTGAAACACAAGTCTGAAGCCTTTGAGCGATTCAAAGAATTCAAGATGGAAGTAGAGAATCAACTTGGTCATACGATAAAGGCTCTTCGTTCTGACCGAGGTGGAGAATTTCTTAGTAACGAATTTCTGAATTATCTTGTAGAGCATGGAATATTATCGCAGTGAACTCCTCCTGCAACACCGCAGTTAAATGGAGTAGCAGAGAGAAGGAATCGAACATTGATGGACATGGTTCGATCCATGATGAGTGCCACTGACTTACCTCTTTCATTTTGGGGACATGCCCTCCTCACGGCAACGAAGACACTGAATATGGTACCTTCGAAATCCGTAGAAAAGACACCATACGAACTGTGGTTTGGCAAGGCACCTTCATACGCATTCATGCGCATATGGGGATCTCCCGCTTACGTTAAAAAGCTAGTGGGAGATAAATTGGAGACGAAATCCACTTTGTGCAAATTCGTGGGGTATCCAGAAAACTCAATAGGATACGAGTTCTACGATCCTACAAGACAAACAACGTTTGTCTCGAGGAACGCTCACTTCTTGGAGAAGGATTTCTTGGTGGACAAGAAAGAAAATAACGTAGAACTAGATGAGGTCACTGAAGCTGAAAAGACCTTGGAGGTCGATCAAGCTGACCCGTCACCACAGGCAGTGGGAGAACAAGAGCATGAAAGTGCACCAGAAAGTACACCGATACTTCGTAGGTCAGAAAGACAACGTAGAGAACCCGAGAGGTACTACGGTCTGCTGCATGAGACTGGACAGTCTCTAACCGACCCAAGGACTTACGAAGAGGCTATGCTAGACATAGACTCGGGAAAGTGGCGCGAAGCCATGGAATCCGAACTGGACTCCATGCACTCAAACAAGGTCTGGGCCTTGGTAGATCCACCAGTGGGAGTGGCTCCCGTGGGTTGCAAGTGGATCTATAAGCGAAAGCTTGGAGTGAACGGAGAGGTGATTACCTACAAGGCGCGACTAGTGGCAAAAGGATACACTCAAAGACCAGGTATCGACTTTGAGGAGACCTTCTCGCCCGTCGCAATGCCCAAATCCATTCGGATCTTGCTGGCCATAGCTGCGTGGTATAACTACGAGATATGGCAGATGGATGTAAAGTGTTGGTCCCAAGTGGTCAGAAGAGGTTTAGAGGGGGGGGTGAATAAACCTCTTTAAAATTTTCTTTCAAATTTAACTTTAAAACTTTACTCCAACTGAACAGTCTAAGCTGATCAGATTAGTAAGTTACAATTCTGTTCGCGAACAAATCTTTGAACAGTCTTGTTGACCACTCGTCTGATAGTTACTTAGCTGATTTTGCAGAAATCAGTTTTAATACTTAGAGTACTTGCAGCGGATTTTCAAAGTGTTTTTCACAAGTATTCTTAGCAGTTTGAAAAATGTTTCCCCAGTTTTATAAACTCCTTTTTGTTCTTTTTCAAACAGTTAACTTAATGTGTTTTTATGCAAACAGAAGATATGCAGTTTTGAAACAATGTAAAAACACAAGTAATTTTTATAGTGGTTATATGGATTTAAATATCCTTTAGTCCACTCTTCCAAGTCACTCAGATCTTGGGTTATACTATAATCACAAAGTTTACAGTATACTCTGCTTGCGTCGAACAACAAATGAAACGACCACAAGTTCGCAATAGGAGATCACACAGAAAACCTATCCTCTGAAGTTTGATCACTCACAAAGATGGATCACAACTCCGCACAACACTCTTGTTTACAAAATCACTCAGAAGATGTATTTTTCTTGATTCTTCAACTCTGCTTTCGTCAACAAATGACTCAGCTGATGAGTGAGCTGTTCTTGAGACTTAAAGAATTTTGCTTCGGAAATTTCTCTCAGAAAGTGTGTTGCTTTTTCCTTCTTCGTCTCTTGCAGCTATTTATACTTTGAGGATTGAAAAATGTCCGTTGAAGAGAGACAGGATTCAAATTCCTCGAGTACTGGTCCTTAAAATCCGCGAACGGCTCTTTTGCAGTCTGTCCGTACTGTAAACAGTACTATTCTGCAGGCAGCATTAAATGCAGCATTAAATGCACTCGGCTGATGCGAAGCTTTTCTTCAATCATTTGTCTTAAATATCCTCGTACTTCAGCATTTATTACACCAAGGGGCATTTATTACCGTTGGGAACACTTCATGATCTTCTTCACTTGGCTGACGAAAGTATAAGTCTGATGACGAACTCGGCTGATCTCAAACTTGAACAAATCTGATTTGAGTCGGCTGATCTTCACTAGTCTGATAACTTCTCTTCAGCAGATCAGAAGTCTTGGACCTTGAAACTTTGACTCTTCTGATGTCTTCATTTCTTAGTCAAAATTCCTTGATAAGTTTATCAGCTAAGTCACTCCATACTTAGCCAATTTTACGAAGTTTTGGAATGCATCAAAACCTCCCTTATCAAACTTTCTTCAGTGCCTTCATCTTCATCTTTATCCAACAATTTCCCCCTTTTTGATGATGACAAAACTTCAGCTTAGTACCTGTTGAATACCTAAACTAAAGATTGTAATCCTCAAAATTTTCTGAGATAGAAAAAGTTTATTGGATTGAACTTGAACATTTTATTGATATAGAAAGTGAATTACATGTACAAATTCATCAGATGAGATTTCTGAAAAAGTAAACTGATTACAATTGATTTTTCAATTTCTAACTATCAGCTTCTTCATCAGATTCGAGCACTTCTTCATATTCATATGATGATTCTTCATCATCATCTTCTTCATCAACTTCTTCTTCCAGGGTTGCTTTGGCAGCTTCCATCTTCTCTTTAAGTTCTTGTTCTTGAAGAGCTTTCAGAGCTTCCATAGCTTTTCTGGCAGAATCTGTATTTTTGTACTTGGTGTCTTCTTTTTCAATCTTATCTTCTTCTTCCACCTTTCCAAGTACTTCAGCCTTGTCAGTAGTGTCTTCAGTTTCCTTGGCTTTAATAGTTGCATCAGTTTCTTCCAAAGTTGTTTCTTCAGCAGCAGACTCCTTTGCTGGTTCATCAGTAATGGTCTCTTTAGCTGGTTCTTCAGCAGCAGGTTCCATAGCTGATTCTTCAGCAGCAAACTCCTTTGCTGGTTCTTCCCTTTTATCTTCCCCCTTTTTGTCATCATCAACTCTGATGACAGTAGAAGGTTCAACAGCAGGGTTGAGGGCAACTGTTGGAATCCTTACTTCAGCACATAAAGCTTTTAGATTCTGATTAACAACGTCATGACTAGCTGTCAGATGATGAAGGTCAGTGCTGATGACATCAGTCTTATCATTAAAGTAGTCAATGTTTAGGTTGATAGTTGCAATTTCATTTTGAACTTCCTGTGCAGCCTTTGCTACTTCTTGCAACATCCCCAGATTTATTTCCTTCTCTTCATGACTGACTTTAATGAAAGTTGCAGTTAAATCAGCAATCTTGTGCTCAGCTGATTTCAAGGCAGTGTGAAGATGATTTACATCACCCTTCACATCTTCAACGTTACGGTTCAGCTCTCTTAAGCTATTCACTAACTCTAGTGAATGATCTTGAGGAATAGGAATCTGATCAATAGCTAACTTGATAGAACTGCTGGTTAGAAGATGCGTTCTTTCCACTTGATGAGTGTGAGATTCAATCAATTCTGTCTTCATCTTCTGTAACTGCAGACTATTCCTCTCTTCCATATCTTTTATTTGATTTTCAATAAGTAACTGGAAGGCTTCCATCAGTGATGAGTGTTCATCACCTGATGAAGTAGAGGCATCAGCTTCTTCCTCTTTAGTCTCCTGATGAACAGGGACATCTTGCAAATCCGTCATCTGATGATCTTCAGAAGTCTTAGATGGCCCTTCAATAGCCAAAGGCTTGTCAGCAGACTTGTGCTTGTCAGCAGACTTGTGCTCATCAGTGACATCATCGTAGAACAGATTTGTAATGGTTCCATCATCATTAAAGCATGTAGTCTGTCTAATCTGTCTTACAATGATCCAAGGGTTGACAGGAGCATTGTTACCCTTAGGGACTTCATGGTACGGTTGTACTTCCTTGCCAAAAATGATTTGTTGAATACTTGGCAGCAGTGGCAAGTCACTTGAACATCCTTGCTGATACTTTGACTTTTTAACCCATCTCTTCAGAGCAGTCATAACAGCAAACTTAATTGCTCTCTCTTCAGCATCTTCAGATTTCTTTTTCTTTTCAGGCAAGGTGTTTTTAATCTTCTTGGCCTCCTCCAATGCAAAGCTTTTTGCATAGTTATGCATGACTTCTCTTACATAACTGGGATCAAGGGCCTTTTGGATGGAGTTTGTCTTCAGCCAAGTCAGAACCCAGTGTTCTTCATCAGCTAACTCCTTCATGTTTTGAAGTTCAGTTATTGAGCTATTCAGCCTGATATCTCTCCATTTGATATATCTTGGTTTCTCCTGGGTGAACATAGTCCTCAACATAATCTTCTGATCATAGTATGCTAGAGACTTCTCAAACTTCTTGAAAAGCTCCTTATCAGCATATACTATCTCAAAAGCTTTCCTGACTTCAAACTTGTCTTTGGACTTGGTTTTGGGAGCAGGCAGTAGTATCTTCTTTTTGTCTTCTTCAGTCTGCCCTTCACCAATCTTGATGCCACCTCCATGGACAGGTCCATAGGCATCAACCTTGCTTTGTTCAATCACCATGGCCAATTCAGCATCTTCAGCAGCTTTTCTCTCTGCTGCAGACATTCTTCTTCTGGCCTCATCCTTTGCTTGTTGAGCTTTGCTTAATTCAAGAGCTCTTTTCTCTTCAAGCTCATCTTGCTTCCTCTGTTCAGCCTCCTCTCTTGCCTTCTTATCAGCTTTGGAGACTTTCTTTCTCCTTAGCACAATTTTTCTCTTCCCTTTATCAGCAGGGGCTGGTCCAGCAGATGATATAGGAGCAGCAGCAATGGGATAGATGATTTGGACATCTGGATCTTCTTGAGGTTGGGGAACCTCAGCTGTTGGTGCTTCCTTACTTGGCTGTTGCTTATCAGCTTTGTCAGTCTCAACAGTCTCAACTGTTTCAATAGGCCTTTGAGTAGCTTCAGGATCCTCCCTAGCTACATTTTCCAGATCAGTAGGTTTTTCAATGAATGTCATCTGCTTTCTAGCAGACCTCTTTGTTCTACCTTCACGATAAGTGATAGCAGCTGTACTTCTCTGTTGACTTCTTGTCCTTTGAGAAATATCCTCAGCAGGCCTCTCAGCTGATGGAGTTCTTGATGGTGATGCAGGAGATCCAGTCCTTACATCAGCTATTATGTTCTCAACAATTTTAGTGGCTTCAGCAGAAGTCACTCTCTCCAACTGCTTTGTTTCTTTCTTCTTGGGCTCATCAGTAGCCCTCTTCCTTTTAGTCTCAACAGCCAGGTCTGCTGTTTTGACTAACCTCTTTGGTCTTTTGGCAGGAACTTCTTTTGGTTCCTCAACATCAGCTTTTTCTAGCTCACCAGCCTTCCTCTTTTGAACAGGCAAGTACTTGGACAATGCCTTTGATTTGTGAATTTCTTTTCCATTCTTCATATCACAGCCCAGTTTTGATAGCAGATAACTGAGTGTGATTTGATGGTTGGTGGAAGGGCCTTTTCCTTTCTTATTGTCAAGAAAGTCAGCCAATATGTACCAAACTATAATGGACCAGTTGACCTCCAATCCATAGTAAATGGCAGCCATGATGCTGAACCTCTTCATGGTAACAGCATCCAGTGAAAATGTGCAGTTTTCGATCAGCTTGCATACCATATCAGCCATCCGCTGATATTCATCCTTCAGTTGCTTCTTCCTAATATTTCCAGTTAACGTCTCACCCTCTTTGGCGCAGATCGCCCAGAACTGTTGGTGCTTTTCCTCCGTCAGAACGATGACGTCATGTCGTCCTCTGTTAGGAAGCCCAAACATCTCGTGAAGAACAGCAGGAGTAATAGTAATGGCTTTACTTTCCACTGTAGCTTTAATCTCCAGTTTGTTGTAGTCAGCCTTTGCATTATTGTAGTACTCCATCACTTGGGCAGTCCAGATAATTCCTTCGTGATATTCCATGAAGTTTACCAGCGAAGCAGATTTGAACTTTTCAAGTAGTTCTTTCATCAGATCCGTACCAGATTGATAGTAGGAATCATACACAAGATACATGCCTTCAGCAGCCATTTCAGATCTGTAGAAATTAGAAGAAAAACGAAAGGATTTTTGCAGAAAATTGCTCAAAATTTTCACAAGTGCTCTTGAATGTTTAGGGTTCGTAAAGAGCTACTCGACTGATCAGATGAGGATTTATAGAGTTGGGGTTTTTCGGTTTCCGTGATATCTGCCAACCGTTAGATCCGTTTTTCTGTCAGTGCTGATCGTGCGGCGTCAGTTACGACCTTTCGAATTCAAAAGATATTTTAATGAGGAGCGGGAAAATGTACCGCCCGACAGTTTACTTGTAAAGGCGTGTTTTGGATAAAACGTTTTTAAATAGTTCGCTTTTACTTAAGTAATCAGATGAGTATAAAAACACTTATCTGATGGACTATTGTCCTGATGACAATGCTGTTATCAGAGAATGCCAATAGCTGATAACCTTCCTCAGCTGTTTGTCAATCCAGCTAGATAAAATAACTTCAATCTTCGATAGTTGAGTCTTCTGATGAAAACATAACTTCAACTAACTGTCATTAACAAATTTCATCTTTAATTCAGAAGTACCGCTAGTCTTACACGTTCCCCCTGAGTTTTAAGAATTCATAAGTTAACTAGTCTGTTGAGAGTTAATCCTTGAAGATAATAACGAATTGCTAAGCTGTTGAACTCCAGTCTTCTGATGAGTTCCCCCTCAGCTTATGCTTCCAAATTAAGTAGTCCTAGCTCAGCTCTTAAGGTTGAAAACCTTACTTCACTTAAAGGTTTGGTGAAAATGTCAGCAATCTGATTATCAGTATGAACATACTCAATCATTACATTGCCTTTTTCCACATGATCTCTAATGAAATGATGCTTGATCTCAATATGCTTAGTCCTTGAATGACTTGTAGTGTTCTGAGTAAGAGAGATTGCACTTGTATTGTCACAGTAGATTGGAATTCCACTGATCTTGATATTGTAGTCTTCTAGTTGATGCTTCAACCAAAGTATCTGTGCACAACAAGCTCCAGCAGCTATATATTCAGCTTCAGCAGTAGATATAGAAACTGAGGTTTGCTTCTTACTCATCCATGAGATCAGACGACTGCCTAAGAACTGACAGGCACCTGTTGTGCTCTTTCTGTCAATCTTGCAGCCAGCAAGGTCTGAATCTGAATAACCAATGAGTTCAAATCCAGATTCTCTAGGATACCACAATCCCAATTCTTGAGTGCCTTTAACATACTTCAATATTCTCTTGGCAGCTAAGAGATGAGATTCTTTGGGGTTTGATTGAAATCTTGCACAGACTCCAACTGAGTACATTATGTCAGGTCTGCTTGCTGTTAGATACAACAATGAACCAATAATGCCTCTATATTTGGTTATGTCCACTGATTTGCCATCTTCATCTTTATCCAAACGAAGACTTGTAGACATAGGAATGGTAGCTGTTGAGCTAGTTTCCATACCAAATTTCTTAAACAGATCTCTTGTGTACTTTGCTTGGCTGATGAATATTCCATCAGGCAACTGTCTAACTTGCAATCCAAGAAAGTAATTAAGTTCACCCATCATGCTCATTTCAAACTTATTCTGCATCAGCTTGGAGAACTTATCACACATCTGTTGGTTAGTTGAACCAAAAATAATATCGTCCACATATATTTGCACAAGTAATATATGATTTTCCCATTCAATAGTGAACAAGGTTTTATCTACCTTACCTTTACGAAATCCTTTAATTAAAAGAAAATCAGATAGGGTATCATACCATGCTCTTGGAGCTTGTTTTAGTCCATAAAGGGCTTTCTTCAGACGATATACTTTGTCCTCTTCTTGATAGACTTCAAATCCTGGAGGTTGTTCAACATAAACTTCTTCTTGCAATTCTCCATTGAGAAAAGCAGACTTCACATCCATCTGATAGACAGTGAAGTTCTTGTGAGCAGCATAGGCAAGAAACAGTCTGATTGCTTCAAGTCTTGCTACTGGTGCAAAAGTTTCATCAAAGTCAATTCCTTCTTCTTGACAATAACCCTTGGCCACTAGTCTTGCTTTGTTTCTGGTGACAACACCATCTTCATTCATCTTATTTCTGAATACCCACTTAGTGCCAATTACTCTTTGATGACTTGGTCTAGGAACTAAGTACCAGACTTCATTCCTTTCAAATTGATTCAACTCTTCTTGCATAGCTTCTATCCAGAAGGAGTCATTTAGAGCTTCTTCAATTTGTTTAGGCTCTATTTGAGATAGAAATGTGACAAACATAGCATCTTGTGCAGCAGCTCTTCTTGTCTTCACTCTATCTAAAGGATCACCAATAACTAGTTCAGGTGGGTGATTCTTGAGCCATCTGAGATCAGGTTGCAAATCAGGATGTTGTCCTCTGTTATGATCTTGCAACACTACTGTTGGAGTTCCAGTAGTAGTCTGTTGAACACGTGTCGTCTGTTGAACAGTCTCTGGTCTGTCAGCTGTTAGCAACTCGTCTGTTAGACAATCAGCACTGTGATTATGAACAGCACTTGAATTAGCAGCTGAACTTAGATTAGGTAGTATGATGGGAACATATTCTTCATTTCTTCCAACGTCCAACTTCTGTAAATCAGCAGACAGATCTTGATTTACACTTTGATTCTTTTCAGAAAATTGACTTGGCTCATCAAATACTACATGGATAGATTCTTCTATTAGTAATGTTCTTTTGTTGAAAACTCTATAAGCCTTACTAACAGATGAGTATCCTACAAAGACAGCTTCATCAGCCTTTTCTGCAAATGCAGTAAGGTGATTTTTCCCATTATTCAATACAAAACATTTACAACCAAAAATCTTAAAGTAATGAATGTTTGGCTTTCTGTTGTTCCAAACTTCATATGGAGTCTTGTTCTGATTTTTGTTGATCATACATCTGTTCTGGGTAAAACATGCTGTATTTGTTGCTTCTGCCCAAAATCTTTGTGGCAGCTTAGCTTCAGCTATCATGGTTCTGACAGCTTCTTTCAGTGTTCTGTTTCTCCTTTCAGCAACACCATTCTGTTGAGGGGTTCTAGCAGCAGAATACTCATGATGTATTCCTTTGATATTACAATACTCTTCAACAGTAGAGTTTGTAAACTCTGTCCCTCTATCTGATCTGATCTTCAATATCTTGATACTCTTCTCATTCTGGATCAGTTCCATCAGATTTGTGAGATGTTCCTTGGTTTCACTTTTCTTCTTCATGAAAATCACCCAAGTATATCTTGAATAATCATCCACAACAGCTAGGCAGTATTTCTTTCCACCATTGCTGACTGGATCAATGGGTCCAAATAAGTCCATATGCAACAGCTCCAATATTCTTCCAGAAGATTGGTGCTTCTTTTCTTTGAATGATGACTTGATTTGTTTACCCTTCTGACAGGCGTCACAGAGCTTGTCTTTGCTCATGACTGCTTTTGGAATCCCTTCTACCAAGTCATTCTTGATTAATCTGTTTATGGTCTTGAAGTTTAAGTGATTCATCCTCTTGTGCCATAGCCAACTGACTTCACTTGGTGCAGATGCCACCAAACAAATACTTGAATTCTTGTCAGCAGAATTCCAGTCAACTATGTAGATATTTCCTTGTCGTCTTCCAGATAAAATTACCTTCTTTGTACCAATCTGTTCAACGTAGCACTTATCTGTTGAGAAGATGACTGAATATCCCTTGTCACAAAATTGACTTATGCTCAGCAGATTATACTTTAGGCCTTTAACATAGGAGACGTCAGATATCTCTATGTTTCCCTTGATTAATCTTCCTTTAGCTTTAATCTTGCCTTCTTTGCTGTCTCCAAAAGTGACTTTTGGACCATCCACAGCAACTGCATCAGTCAACTCATGTATGTTTCCACACATGTGCCTTGAACATCCACTGTCCAAGTACCAAATCTTCTCTACTTTACTCCTACTCCTAATCCTAACCTACAAAACAAAAAATAAAATTGTTTTAGGTACCCTTATTGAGAGGGTCCTGAAGGATTAGTTCCACCCTTGACAACCCAAGATGTTGAAGTCTTAGGCTTCTTAGGTTTCTGAGTTTTAGGAGCATGAACAGTTTCATTTTTATCATAGTTATCAGATAAGTCATGTTGATGATCAGTATGATATGAATAATGTTCATAAGCGGGGTAAGGTGCATGATATGCAGGATATGCATGCATTGGATGAGCAGGGTAAGGTGCATAGTAACTAGGAAATTGAGGTGCATGATACATAGGATGATATGCAGCAGGTTGCACATAATATGACTCATTTCCATACCAAGCATTTTGATTTTTCTTATTCTTATGCTTCTTTGGTTTACTAGATGCTTGCTCATTTGATTTTGACTTAGTTTTACCAACAGATTGATTCAATTTAGCTTTATCAGCAGACTTCTTAGGACTCTGCTGTTTGGTCTTACTAGTCTGATTTCCTACACTAGGCTCTTTGCTCTTTTTAGCCTTAGGAGATTTCTTCTCCTTTACCACTTTCTCAGTTGAGGTAGGTCTAGAGGTTTGAACATACAGAATGACCTTACTATTGTCAGCTGATACAAATTTTTCAGTATGGTTCAACTCTAATTTTTCCTTTTCTAAAGGTGTCTCCTGTTTACTAGATGTATGCATGGATGCAACAGTAGACTTATCATGAGACTCAATGATTTTCTCAAGTTCCATGATTTTTCCTTTATAAACCTCACATTCAGCTTTCAGAGATTCATGCTCTTGCTCAAGCTGTTTATATTCAGCTGATTCTTTTGGCTTTTCAGCTAAAAGTTTCAGTGAACTATTTTGCTCTTTTAGCAAGTTCATCTCTTCCTTAAGCTTAACAAACTCTCCAGCAATAGTAGTATTATTCAACATCATTTGCTCTAGAGAATTAAACAGTTCATTTTCTTGAGGAGTTACCTCATCCTCAGAGTCATCAGATTCCTTTGCCATCAGGCACAGGAGAGCAGGTTTTTCTTCATCAGACGATTCTTCATCAGACGAGTCTGAGTCTGAATCAGATGAGTAGACAGCAGCTGGCTTTTCTGCTTCAGCCATCATTGCCTTGGCTCTCTGATGCTTTCTTTCTTTTCTCATTTTCTTCTCTTCCTCAGTGTACTTCTCTGCTTTTGGATATGGGCAGTCTCTTATGAAGTGTCCCAATTTCCTGCAGTTGTAACACATCAGTTTTGATTTATAATCTTCTTTATCCTGAGAAGAAAAATTAGGTTTAGAATTAGAAGCAGCATGATTGTATTTGTTTTTCATCTTTCTCTTATAGAACTTCTTGAAGTTGTTCATCAATAATGCTACATCTCCAGCAGTGTACTCCTTTTTGTTGAGTAGAGTGGCTTCATCAGATGAGTCCACTTCTTTGCTTTTCTGTGCTGGTCTTCTGGTATTTTCAGCAGCAACAAGTGCAGCTGTGGGTCCTGAAGTTGAGGTTTCTTCAATTCCCATCCTTGGCAGTTTATACTCATAAGCCTTGAGTGCGGAGAACAGCTCTGTTAGAGAAATCTTGCCCAGATCTCTTGATTCTTCCATTGCTGTCACCTTCATGTTGAACTTGGGAGGTAGAGCCTTCAGTACTCTGACAGAAATCTCTTTGTCAGTGAAAGTCTTTCCCAGCTTCAAAACTTCATTCAGAGTTCTGGTGAATCTGATGTCCATCTGATCAATGGTTTCTCCAGACTTCATCTTGAAGTTGTCCAGCTTCTCCAAGGCAACACTGAGCTGATGCTCTTTAATAGCATCATTGCCTTCACTCATGTCACGAACCTTATCCCACATCTCCTTTGCAGTTTTGCAATGCTTGACTTTGTCAAACCGATCATTATCCAGGGCTTTGGTCATGATGAATCTTCCGACTTTGTCCAGGTTGAACAGCTTTATTTCTTCTGCTGTCATTTCTGTTAAGTCTTTTTCCACCACTATTTGAGCTTCATCTACGATGATGGTCTTGGTGAATTTGAATGGACCTTTAATGATACATGTATGCATGTTGTCATTATAGGCAGCAAGGAAAATCTCCATTCTGATTTTCCAGTCCTCAAAAGACATACCAGCAATGTGGGGAACATGGCTGATACAATCCATTTTTCAAAAAGTTTTTGTTTTTCAAAAAGATGCTCTTTTGAAAAGCTTTTGAAAACCTTTGAAAAACACTCGGATCAAGCTCGTTGATCAGGCAGCTGATTCTAATGAACCACCCGCTCTGATACCACTTGTTGGTCCCAAGTGGTCAGAAGAGGTTTAGAGGGGGGGGTGAATAAACCTCTTTAAAATTTTCTTTCAAATTTAACTTTAAAACTTTACTCCAACTGAACAGTCTAAGCTGATCAGATTAGTAAGTTACAATTCTGTTCGCGAACAAATCTTTGAACAGTCTTGTTGACCACTCGTCTGATAGTTACTTAGCTGATTTTGCAGAAATCAGTTTTAATACTTAGAGTACTTGCAGCGGATTTTCAAAGTGTTTTTCACAAGTATTCTTAGCAGTTTGAAAAATGTTTCCCCAGTTTTATAAACTCCTTTTTGTTCTTTTTCAAACAGTTAACTTAATGTGTTTTTATGCAAACAGAAGATATGCAGTTTTGAAACAATGTAAAAACACAAGTAATTTTTATAGTGGTTATATGGATTTAAATATCCTTTAGTCCACTCTTCCAAGTCACTCAGATCTTGGGTTATACTATAATCACAAAGTTTACAGTATACTCTGCTTGCGTCGAACAACAAATGAAACGACCACAAGTTCGCAATAGGAGATCACACAGAAAACCTATCCTCTGAAGTTTGATCACTCACAAAGATGGATCACAACTCCGCACAACACTCTTGTTTACAAAATCACTCAGAAGATGTATTTTTCTTGATTCTTCAACTCTGCTTTCGTCAACAAATGACTCAGCTGATGAGTGAGCTGTTCTTGAGACTTAAAGAATTTTGCTTCGGAAATTTCTCTCAGAAAGTGTGTTGCTTTTTCCTTCTTCGTCTCTTGCAGCTATTTATACTTTGAGGATTGAAAAATGTCCGTTGAAGAGAGACAGGATTCAAATTCCTCGAGTACTGGTCCTTAAAATCCGCGAACGGCTCTTTTGCAGTCTGTCCGTACTGTAAACAGTACTATTCTGCAGGCAGCATTAAATGCAGCATTAAATGCACTCGGCTGATGCGAAGCTTTTCTTCAATCATTTGTCTTAAATATCCTCGTACTTCAGCATTTATTACACCAAGGGGCATTTATTACCGTTGGGAACACTTCATGATCTTCTTCACTTGGCTGACGAAAGTATAAGTCTGATGACGAACTCGGCTGATCTCAAACTTGAACAAATCTGATTTGAGTCGGCTGATCTTCACTAGTCTGATAACTTCTCTTCAGCAGATCAGAAGTCTTGGACCTTGAAACTTTGACTCTTCTGATGTCTTCATTTCTTAGTCAAAATTCCTTGATAAGTTTATCAGCTAAGTCACTCCATACTTAGCCAATTTTACGAAGTTTTGGAATGCATCAAAACCTCCCTTATCAAACTTTCTTCAGTGCCTTCATCTTCATCTTTATCCAACATAAAGACTGCCTTTCTCAATGGAGACATTGATAAGGAGATCTACATGGAGCAACCAAAAGGATATGCATCCAAAGGAGATGAACACAAGGTGTGCAAACTCCAGAGGTCCATTTATGGACTGAAGCAAGCTTCCCGAAGTTGGAACATAAGTTTTGATGAGACAATCCAAACTTTTGGATTCATCAAAAACATGTTCGAACCTTGCGTGTACAAGAAGATCAGTGGGAGTACAGTTGAATTTTTGGTGCTTTACGTTGACGACATTCTTCTCATTGGAAACAATGTAAAAGCATTGTCTGAAACTAAAGCATGGTTGTCTACACAATTCTCAATGAAGGATATGGGAGAAGCATCCTTTGTACTAGGTATAAGGATCTACCGAGATAGATCAAAAGGACTGCTGGGCCTCTCCCAATCCCAGTACATAGACAAAATCTTGAAAAGATTTAGTATGGAAGAATCCAAGAGAGGATTGCTTCCAATGAGACATGGAATTGCACTCTCCAAGTCTATGGCCCCAAAGACGCCAGAGGAGAGAAGCAATATGTCTCGAATACCGTATGCATCCGCGATAGGAAGCATAATGTATGGTATGCTGTGTACGAGACCAGACGTAGCGTACGCTCTAAGCGTTACAAGTCGCTACCAGTCTAATCCAGGTGAGCAGCACTGGATAGCCGTAAAGGCAATTCTGAAGTACCTGAGAAGGACTAAGGAACTGTTCTTGGTATACGGTGGAGGAGAATTGAAATTGGAAGGCTATACAGACTCAAGCTTCCAATGTGATGTAGACGACTTCAAGTCGACATCAGGATATGTTTTCTGTCTCAATGGTGGTGCGGTTAGCTGGAAGAGCTCCAAGCAGGAAACAACCGCGGATTCAACCACTGAAGCAGAATACATTGCCGCGAGTGACGCAGCAAAGGAAGGTGTTTGGATGAGAAACTTCATCCAGGAACTGGATGTGATACCTAGCATTGCTGAGCCCATTACTATCTTCTGCGATAATAATGGGGCAATAGCGCAAGCAAAGGAGCCGAGATCTCATCAGAAATCCAAGCACGTACAGAGACGATACCATGTGATAAGAGATATCATTGGTAGAGGAGACATTAAGATGGAACGTGTCGACTCGGAAGATAATACGGCGGACCCGCTAATGAAGCCTCTGCCTCAAAAGGCATTTGAGAAACATCTGCATAAGATGGGACTCAAGAACATAAAAGACTGGCTTTAGGACAAGTGGGAGATTGATAGAAATAGTGTCCTGCAAGCCAGCTGTATGGCTAGCATTAATTGTAATTAATGAGGAACTATTCAATTTAGATTAATAAATGCACTTTTATTAAATGGTCAACTTTATCTTATGTAATATTTGTCTACGCATAAGGATAGAAGTCCTTAGATCACAGGGCTATGGGACAACCCGTGGACTGATCTCTAAGGCCGTGATCTAGAATATATTCAAGAGTCGTAGAATCCAATTGAGATAGGACATCGTTGGATTCGGTTAGACTCTCACTATTGTGTATACTCCGATGAACTGGAGGACGCTGGGGTCCACGAGCGTGACTGGGATAGTCGATACACATAAGTGGGTGGCTTGCTGGGATGGCAAGCGCACTGAATACCCCAATTAGGAAATAACTCACCATGGAAGCGGTAGTCGCATATCGGGGTTGAGGTTATTCCAATTTACGATAGTATACGAGGAACGATCCCTAACTACTTGAGATGATAGGGTTTATCTGGTACGAGAACGTCTATACTTTGATATGAGTTCCGACTGACTGGGGATTACCAGAAAGTCTCTGTGGACTCATGTTGGGTATAAAGGAACTCGTATGCAGATTCATATCATCAACAAAGGATCCATTGACTCGACTTGATAGGTCGAGAAATTCTCCTATGGATTTCTGTGAGAAATTAATTCTGATGAAATCCTTGGCCAAGGTAACTGACGACTTTATGTAAGTAGCTCATAAAGAACAAGTCAGAAAGAATTTATTTCGAGATCAGAGAACATAAGGTCAAGACAAATGATAAGGGAATCCGATGAAAAACCATACCCTTAAGTCTCGACTGGGAGATTGATCGATGGAGAGATTGTGTCGTATATGGAAATTGTAAATGATAAAAGGTTCACTGAATTAATTCACCAGTGATTGGGCTCCATGGGCTTGTGACTGGACATCGACCGTGGAGTGTGGGAGAATTCCCAAATTAGCAGGGGTGCTAATTTTGGAATGATTAATCGACAGAGTGTTCGATTAATTTAGAGCATTAATTGCTCGAGTAATTAAATAATATTTAATTACAACCCACGGCCAATTATGTGGTGAACCTACGGGGGCATACACAATACACAAGTAGCGAAAGCGAGGAAACAGGAACGAACCAGTCGACTGGGTCGACTGGGTCAAAATCGACTGGGTCGATTAAATGGGTGGGTCGACTGGGTCGACCCATGTGGAACGAAATTGGATCCAATGGGAATTGGATCAAGATTATAAATTAAATTGGAATTTAATTTATGAGTAAATTAATTAATTAGGATTTAATTGATTAATGGAATAATTAATTAATTGGACTTGGAGTTTAATTAATTAATTGGGAGATGATTTAATTAATTGGGCTATTTAATTGGGAGATTAAATAAAGCCCTGAAAGATTAATTAAAGTGGGCCATGAATTAATTAGAAAACTTAGTCTTCAAATTAAATAGGGCCATGGCCCATGTAGGAGAGAGAAGACCTAGTCCTAATAGGACTAGGATAGAAAGAAAACTATAAATAGCTTTCTTCTAGTTAATTTTCACACAACTCCTTAAGTAAAAAAATTGAGCAAAGCAAAATTCTCTCTCCCTCTCCCTACCAGATCGGCCGAACTGTTCTTCCCTGTGGAAGAATTTTTTCGTCTTCGTTTTTGTTCCCAAATCGTTCCTAAAACCTAGACATTAATATAGCCTATGTTCTAGTCGATTAGGTATATTAATTTTCGTGATATTGTGGTGTATCAACTCGTAGAGGCGCAACACGTGGGGCGCTACCAAAAGGTGTGGGTCGATCATCCGGGGTCAGAATTCAGAGCTCATATTGCTAGCCGAGGATTTGCAAGGAGACAGGTATAAACGAGAAAACTTATACTGTCGTTTAATTATATTCATATATATACAACTAGAGAATATCCTGGCAAGATTCTTTAAGAGGCCCTAGAAATTTTTTATATTCCGCTGTGCCTAGGGCTGTTTTTCTTACCGAATCCCAACAGGATCAATATCGTTTAAAATTAAACAGAATGTACCTTGTTGCTATTTTATTCTAAATAGTTATGGCCTAATATTATTATGCAATAACATAATACTATTTATTTAACTCTATGCATATATAAAACATCCTAATTTATCAGCAAATATATTTAATTTTTTTTTTTTAAAGAAGATAGCCAAAATTTCACCACTTAAACTGTTCTGCTTGGCTCAGTTAATGTTATCAGATTAGTGTTCGTAATAAGCTGATCAAAGAAAGCATTCTTCATTTTGACCAATGGTTATTTCTCATCTGAATGCATAAACATTATTTTTTAATAAATTATCAAATTAAATTAGATTAATTATATTTAAATTTATACAAGATTAATTAAGTATATGTGATATTGGAATACAGAATCATTTAGAATATAAACTAATATTTTATTTTACAATATATTCCATATTATATAGAATTTAAAAACTTTATCGTCCGTAGTTTAATACATTAACACTGGGCTAAGTTAATCTTCAAACTCAGTCAAAAGATATTTTATTTTACAAATATGTTCATGTATTTTATTAATATAATCCATATTATATAGAATTTAGAAACCTTATCGTCCGTATTTTAGTACATTAGCACTGGGATAAGTTAATCTTCGAACTCAGTCAAAAAAAAATTGGCAAGAAGATTCGAACTCAGATCAATAGACACCGTCAATCACTTGCTCCACCAATTAGGCTACCCTATTAGGATGATAAATTACCGGGTCGAATATATTACTAACGAGGCATAATGGGTTGAATAATAAATTAGTCGAATCTAGGTCTACCCATTTATTCATTGTTATGATAAGTTTTTTTTTTAAATTAAAATTAAATAAGTACATCATAGTTATAAGTAAAATGTTCAAATCTGATTAAATAAGATTATATTAAAATAATATTATTTAATGTTTTTTTAATTTATCAAAGCAATTAATATTTTTATATTTATTTGAAATGTAAATATACTTAGTAATTTAATGTTTTAACTAATTTTTTTTCATGAATTTAGGAGAGACTAACAAAATAATATTGTTAAGTACAAATTGGTTCATTAAATATTGGTTATTTATTTAGTTATTTGAAATAAGATAATATAATCAAATTATATTTAAGTGGTTGACGAATAATATTAATCTGTCACTATTTTAAATAAAATATCAACAAGGAACATTGCGGTACGTTTTACAAGACAGAACATTATGTGGAATATGTAAAGATATTTCGGGGGGATAATATCAACCGTCCTAAGACAAAACAGTATTTGCTCATTTATTGTCAGTACGTTTTACAAGATGTGCAAGTTCAGATAATGTTGAAGTTTTTAAGTATTTTAATTTACGTATATAATTTTAAACTGTCCCCATAAATATTATTAGTTGAAAAGGTGGGAACGTTTCCCGTTATACAATCTACACCGTCTATCTCATAATTTCCTGGTCTTTGGATATTTACCATAGTTACTATAAATGGGCTCACTTTAATTATATTTTATATTTAAATTAATGTTTGTTGAAGATTGAGTAAAAATAATTTATATACGACAGATTAGTAGGCATTCGTGGAATTTGGATCATATTATAACCCAATATTTGCCATCTAACCTAAAAAATATCATACTTCTTACTAAAGTTGTTTTGGGTAAAAAAATTTATGAGTGGGATCTTATCTTCGAAGACAATTACCGTACCCTTGCTGATGCTATACGCGAGGCTGAAAAAAATAAGGTATCTATTTTTTACTTCTTATAATCATTTCCCAAAAATTATATAGATCTTCTATCTAGGATAATATGGGTTAATAGTTTTATTGTTGTTTTTTGTTTAGCAAAAACCCGAGCAAGGATCGAACATCTACTATAATGCACATCAGTCATTTCAAGAAGATGTTTCTTGGCTTTGCAATGACTGTGTAGAAAAAAGTCAAAACAAATCTTCCGTCCTCAAGGATGTTGTTAATCCATACAAGACAAGAGATAGTGGAAGATTGAACAACATATCGACCACTTGGATTATATTCGTTAATCTCCTTTAAGACTGTCGTAACTTCTTCATAAGCCTCAATTTCCCATTCATCCTTAAGGCCGCATAGTTTATCATCATCCTCCTCCTCTAAATATTCCTACAGTAGATATTCAAATTCATTTTAATATAGAAGATTGTCCTTAGTTGACAATTTAAAGATCTTTATTGTGTTTACATTCGCTACGTTGAACATGCGTTTTATTTGTCCCTTCGCCAAGACTGTATTTTTTATTTCCAATCACCGGTTGTGAATTAATTTTCCGACAAGAACAAATATGTGGTCATCGACCAAATTCTTGAACTTTTAGTAAACCGTCATATCATCCTTCTTGTTCAAATTACTATTGTCAGTTATGGCTTTTATTATTGCTGGAAATGCAGATATAATAATTAAACAATTATTATGAGATCGGAACATTTAGGGGGGGTTATAGATCCAATAAGTGAAAACTATGAGATCGTATTATCGACAATAATGAGTAGATCGATGCGCTAATAAGAATGGCTATAAAAAACAAAACAAAAGCTGTATATTAAAATTAATTTTGTTACTTTTAAAGGTTTAAGTTTAATTTTAATTTTTCTAAAATCTAGAGCATTAAATAATTTCTTAATCCTTGTGAAACAACCTTAAACATCCTGTTTTCCGATTTCTCGATCTGAAACGTTTCATTCTCCTGAACTTGTGGTCGTGCGAGTTTGGTTTAGCAATTTCATTTTAAGCGGCATAATTACAAAACGCCGCCGTTTTCCATCAATTAATTATTTCCTCTTCATTACATTCGCTTACATTGTAATTCGGAAATTATTTTATCGACTTATATTTACAAACCGGTTTTAAATTTCTTTTCCGAAAACGGTCTTGTCATGAAACGGCGCTGTTTTTCATCATCGACTTCATTTCGATTTGAATTCATGTTTACTTCTTTGCAAAACGAACATAAATTACTCTTGCAACATTTTATGTTATGACCGACTATTGCAAACCCATCAATTTATAGCAAAATCTATTAAAATGCGAGGATCAAATTATCACATATGAAACGGCCAATATCAATACATTAATTACAATAATTGTTTCGCTTCCAAAGAATTAAAGATTGTTTGGCAAAAAAATCGTGCTTCTAAAACCTTCTACCACATTATCCGAAAAGTTATTCTTTATGTTGGAAGATAATTTTTTGGTAAAGACTTGTCTAAGTGAAAAAAAGTATCTGATCTAAGCTCCTATTATCGACATCCCTGGTTAGATTAAAAAATCACGTTAAAATATAAGTTATTAAAATATTAAAAAAAAATCACTCATCGTCTACCGTAAATCGCACCTCAATATTCAACATTACAACTCAATGTAAATTATATATCAATTTTACTTAACACCCAGCAATAAATTAACTCAACATGTAAAAAATATCCAATATTCCTTTTATTCGACTAATAACATATGTTGTTCTTCGACCTAGCCCAAATATTTAACCATTATTGTTTTGTATACCTAAATCGATTAAGTCCTCTTTGACCATTATACCATCGTCTACATCGAAGTTAATAACAAATTAATATTTGTAATAGACTAATCAAATAAAGCATCTTCATTTTGCGGATACATTTTTTTGTCAAATAATATACTTTTATAATTTACAAATATGTTCATGTGTTTTATTAATATAATCATCCCTATAGTCATATTCTATATAAACATATCGTATTGAATAAGAAACCTCAAAAAACAAAACAGACAAATCACAGATAAAAAAAATATTTTTTAAAATATATATTCAAATGAATCATACATTTGAGCTTCATCTATAAAGCAAAGTAAAAAAAAAATTCCGCCAAAGCTTTGTCGATCTATACAAATAATATAGTTCTATTCTTCACGATAAGCAACTTCATCTTTGATAAATAGTTTCTCGCGAATACTGTGATCGCTCGTTGTTCTCCAGTGTAGAAAATTTTGTGTGACAGTCGAGGGCTGATCAAGAAGATCCACTTCCTTTGAAGAAGCCTACCTTGCCAGATGGCAGTAGTACCCCACAATGTTTTTTCGGATATGCTGTTAACATGATATACATCCCAAAAAAATTTGTGGGTTACTACTACTATCTGGCAAGGTAAGGCATCTAAGTAATGATGAATTTTGACATACCAACCCGAAGACGAATCCATTACATATTCAATCAGCACTCATACATTGCATACAGATTATACCAACCCGAAGATTAGTCCAAAAAAATCACATTTTCGAAAAACCCATTTTCTCAATCACAAAGTAACAACCCCCAAAGAGATAAGGAACATGGGTTCATAAAATGCATTCTTTACATCACAAAAGCAAAAATTTCCAATTCCACCCATACCAAGCAAACTTATTAGAAATTATGATATTTCAAGTTGAATAACGATTCTTGGATTATAAGATATTCGATTTTCCACGCGTAACAACTCATACATTGCATACAGATTATTCTTACTTGAGTTCAAATTTTATAATCGCTAATTTCTCAGAATATAACATTAATTTAGCCAATTTATAGTAGCAATGGTATAGATCCAACGGCCAGAAAAGTATAAGATAAACGGTATAGATGTACAACGGGAAACGTTCCCACCTTCTCAACTACTCATATTTATGGGAGGCTGGGACCAGTTTAAAAAAATTTAATAATTTATAAAATTGGATTATTTACAATATATTTGAATAAACACAATCTTTTTATGAAAAAAAATATTTTAAATAATATTTCTATAATTATTATAAATTATATTACTGTATTTACTGTTAAAATATTTGGGGAAGAGGAAGACCAACAGTCAAAAGAAAACAGTAGTTGCTTTAAATTATTTATTCCGTTTTACAAGACACGCAAATACAGATCTGTTGAAATAATTAGGTATGAGGAAGATCAATAGTCTATCAAGTATTTTTTTACTGATGTGAATAGTAATTATGGATGGATTTCGTGCTATTTTTTATTTATATTTTAATAGATTATTTTTTTGCTTTAACTAATATTGAATTGTACTTTATTATCACAACATGTACTTTAACTTCTTATCTGATGCCATTAGCCTTCAATATTATTATTTATACTTTTTGTGTTTTGTGTTATTTTGACAAGAAGCACATTTATGATGTTTCTAAATATATAAACATTTATATATCATTAAATAATTGTAAAATATACAGAATAATTCTAAATAAAATTATTCTCTAAAAAACAAAATAAGAACCAATTAAAATTAATATCTTTTAATTTATCTGTACAGCAAATTTAAATAGAGGTTATTTTAAAAAAAATTTATTTTAATTTTTACAAATTATTCTATCAAAACAAAATAAAAGAAGTCCTGTTTAAAAAAATAATCCCCCTATCGGTTTAAAGTATATTTAATTGCTCATTAATTATAATGCATTTGCATAATATGTTAGAACATTTATATAACATATATTTTAAATATAATTGTAAATGACGATATTTATTAAAATATTATTTTATATAAAATGTACAGACCAAATATATTTGATTTATTATTAGAAAAAAACGTGTAAGTTAATGACCACTTATTGGATAATGATAAATTATGATCAATTACGTAACTTATCTATCACGAACTTCCAGTTTGTAGTTAAGAGAGATCTAATTTCATTATGTACATGTGTTTTATTAATATAATCGATTGGCACTGGGCAATATCCTCCGCGCGGGAGCGTGGAGCAATTGACCTAGTTTATATATAAGTAATGTAAGAGATTCCGAGTGATGTACGTACCGAAATTTTGGGTAGCTTGACAATCAAGCAATTCCCTTAATTTGTGCTCGAGTGTTTTTTTTTTTTGGGATAAAATTGTGCTTGAAGGTCTTGTTGTAATGAGATTTGTGCTCGAAGATTAGTGGGATCTGATCCGATTATAAAAAAAATCGTAGTCTGAAACACGTGAAGAGAACTTTGAATCAAATCGATTTGATTTGTTAAATATTATTTGTATTAGACAATGAAATAAATAATTATAATTATATATACATAACAATTTCTTAAAATACCATCAATTTAAGAAGATAAGAAGATAAGAAGATAATAGTTAATAATTCGCTCATAAATTCCTCTTTATGCATATTTTCTTATAGAACATGAATATTAGAAGGAAAATTTGAACATATGAGCTAAATAAAATAGAGTCGTAAAGCTAACAAACTTAATTTAAAAAAAAAATTGGTGTAAATTTTCAAAATAAAAATTTTATTGGATCCAATATCCGACTGAATCCGATCAAAATCCGTTGGAGTCGAGAAATCTAGATCCAGAAGATTTGGATCCGACCTAACATAAATGGAGTCGGATCTAGATCGAGTATCATCCATGGAAGTCACTTCTCCTGTGATCAGATTTCAATTTCTTAACTCCAAATTGTGAAATTAATTTGCACAGATATTAGGCAAAAATGAATAGACATTTTATTATGAGAATCATATTTACAAATTTTAAAATCACAAATTTAATAAAACCTACATTCGATATTTCTACACCACATATAAAGCTCGAAACCATCATTCATGGCAATTAAACACAGGGAAGATGAAATTACACAGGACAATTCAAAATCGGAAACATAGTTTCCTCAAAATACAATTTTATTGAACAAAACCTTGATAATTTCATCATAATATCTTCATAACAAATCGAAACCATTTCTAAATCAACAGAGAATAATCATAATTGAAGAAACCACTCAATTAATAAATTTTAAAATCAGGATTTAATAAAACCTTCACTTAAATAAAGCTCGAAACGATCATTCAGGACAGTTAAACACAGGGAAGATGAAATTACACACGAAAATTCAATTTCCTCAAAATACAGATTATAATACTGAACAAAAACATGATAATTTCATCATAAATCAAAAGACAAAGTTCTAGAAAACTGACCTGAAATGCCAAGATTATAACGAAACAGAGCACCACCAATATTAGGGTCCACAATACCTCCACCCGCCATTTTTTTTCCCTATCCTTCACTTCCGTTGTAGACAGGGCCGGCCCAAGGGTTTCGGGGGCCCTAGGCGAAATAAAATATCGGGGCCCTTGTGTAAATTTTTTTTACGTAAAATTTATTTTTCATGCTCTTTTAAACGCAAAAGTGTTTATTCTTCATATTCTAATTCTTCTATAGACAAAATAATCAAGTCACTTAATCTTTCTAGTGTTATTGTCGAACGTAAACATGTTTTTATTAATTTTTATTTGAAAAAACTTATTTCAGCATAAGCAACTGTTACAAGTATAGTGAATATAATTATGTAACAAATATACGAATTTGGATAAGAACTAATCAAATTTATATGATTAAATATGTCATTTGTCTTGTCTATATAGTTAGGAATAACTTTTGATAGCACTTTTAGTTCATAATATAAATCAGAACCATCTACGTCTGATATTTAAACATATTTAAAAGCATTTTCAAGATTATTACAACATTCTTTCGAAGTTTTAAAATTACAATTTGATATTTTTACTTCTGGGCCGTGAAAACTTAACAGAGAAAAATATTGGGGAAACGTTCCATCTTCCTAAATTATTTATTTTATTTTGTTTTGTGTGTGAACTAAGAATTAATGGAAAAGAAACTGCTATGCTCTACGTAGCTCCTATATTCTAATTTTTTTATTTATTTTTTAATTATTATTATGTGGCGTGGAGAAGGGCCTTGATATTCATTGGACTTCAATTCATAAAAAAAGACAAACATCAAGTTGGACGGACCATTAACAATAAACATAGCCGACTAGGGGGGAAAGGGGCCCTAAAAATTTGGGGGCCCTAGGCAAACACCAAAACTGCCTATATGGTTGGGCCGGCACTGGTTGTAGATAGTATAATAATATATAAAATGAGATGATAAATGTTGAAATTTAAATAGAAATCGATTAAGATTTTGATCAATCGCGAATGGTGATTACCATTAAAAGCTGTTTGAGTTGATAAATACGGAGTACTTTTTTTTCTTTCTTTTTTTTCCTTTTTATTGTGAGTAAAATATGAGGACCGTTATTGAGTTACTACTACTTAGAGCATCACCGGTGGTGCTCATCTGGCAACCCAAATTAATTTAGGTCCAAAATTTATAAAAAGTACCTCACATTGAAGGACCAAAGGGAAATGCAAAATGCACCCAAAACCCATTTATTTCCAATTGAACCCAAATTTGAGCCTTCAAAATTGCTGAACTCATTTTCAACATCCAATCATAAATTGACACGTATACGATGTGGGAAAGAAATCTGATAAGAAATTTCAACAAAAAAATCTTATCTGAAATTTCAGTATCTAATCATAAATTGACATGCAGATAAAAATATTATGACAAAACTTTTCATAATATAATATCAAATTCGATTCAAATGGATAAAAATGCATATCAAATATAGAATAATGATTACATAAAATATCTTGAAAGAAATAATGAAGACACCGTCAATGAGTTAATTGTCTACAATTAATAATTATTAAAAAATTACAAATATTTTGAATTTAATTTATTTTTTCTTTAGTCCAAAATTACTTTTGATTGTATTTTTAAATTGACTTTAATTTTAAGTTAGTGAAATAAATTTAATTTAAATTGATTTTAAAAATGGGTTCAAACTTTTGATGTCTATTGCTGCAGAAAAAAACTTTTTCAGAGAGTGCAAAACACTATAGCAGGGTGCATATGAAGAATTTGGGTCCAATATTTGGGTACACCACTGGTGACGCTCTTATGGTTCTATTTTTCCTTTTAATTGCAATGAAAATTCAATTCTCAATATATGTTATTTTTATCTAATGAAATATGAATAAGATTTACTTAATTGCATGATGTTTTACGTCTCTTCCTACAAAGAAAAGTAAAAAAAATCAGTAATTACCCAATTCACCATGATAATTGTTTTCCAATAAACTAATCATGATATATAACTGGTTGGTTCATAACTTCAGCATAATGTTCAATAACCTTATTATGATAATTATACATAATCTTCAATTTTCCCCTCTTAATTTAAAAAAGAGCTATTACCCCTTTTGTGAAAATTCAGAAAAATAATATACCTTATTCAACTGGAAAGTATGACTCACTTGTCGAAATTGAGAGTGAACATGCAACGTGTTTATGTAAGGTAAATTGCCACAATTATCATAATAAAAGGGGATAAATGACCTCATTGATCAATATACATGAAGATAAGCTTTTCACTTTATCATAACACATAAGGTAAAGTGACACATACAAAAATATTAGAGAATACGATATGAAACTTTTATAAAATTACAATTGGTAAATGACTCTTTTTCAAATTATGGGACAATAAATAAATATTAAATATTACAAGAAGTAAATTGCTATTAAATCCATTCTCTGTATATCCAATTAGATAAGGATGAGATTTTCTCTGTATCTCCAACTTATGCATCTCTTTATATATATATCCAAACTACATTCTCTTTAATTTTATAATCATGATTTAAATTTTTATTGTGGAATTTTATTGCCTGGTGTGTTATGATAATGTGGTAGTTATCCCTTATATTATGATAAATATAACAATATGTTCTTTGTGTTATGATAAATGTGATAATTTATTCCCTAATATTACAAAAATACTTTTCATCCCCACTCTTAATTTCGGCAAGTGAGTAACACTCTCCGGTTGAAGGAGATAAATTGCTTCCTTAATATTTTTACAGGGTGGTAAAGTGTTCATATTCAAATCATAGACGGCTAAATTGATCATTATATATTTTACAGGGAGATAAATTGTCATCTCCTTTTTTTAAGGTATAATTTTGTTAGATTTTCATTTACTTGTGTACTTAGACGTAGATTTTATTGTGGAAGTAAGATTAATGTTCATTGCGGTTGGGCCAAGTGGTAGTAACTTGCGAGACTCAAATTTATATCCTACTGGAGATATCATCTTGGGGACGACCTATACTATTTGCACTCTTCGATCTGAGCTGTAAATACATATTCTAGTAGATAAAAAAATAAAAATAAATAAATAAATAAAAAGGTTTAACCCACTATAATATAAAAAAAAATGAATTTCACCAACTATTTTTCACTCTCTTTTTTGCTCTGTTTCTTACTGAATAGAAAATGTGAAGAAGCCTTCCATTCACATTATTCCATTTTAAGATGTATTATCTAATAGCATATTGTCTAAATGACACAATTTTCACAGATTACAGAAAACTGAACTAAAACAAGAAGATGGAAGTATCATTATTTCCAGAAAAAGTATAATACTGATATAAATAAATACTAATACAACCCATCCTTTAAGTTGGAAATTCCATCACATACCGGGTTTCGCCAAAGCTAAACTAACTACATGGAAAATGCATGGAAAATGCAGTACACTTGCTTTGAAAATGCAGTACACTTGCTTTGAGATTGTATTTAACTCTCAGAAGAGTTACCTGGTTGAATAAGTTTGATCAAACCAGGTAATTTTCCCTTTTTAAGTTTCTTTTTCATCAACCTTTGCTCTCTTTACCAGCAGTTGAAGTCCAGCCTCCAAATCATGCAATGTAATTGTCATTAGTTCATCACCTATAGAATTAAAATTCAACCTTGAATCCAAATTTTCCCTTGCATTATTCAACATATGATCAACCAAACCTCCATTCATTTTGTTCCTCAGCTTCTCATATGAATTCTTCTCTATCACTTCAGAAACAGCATCGAACGTACACGAAGGATGTAGCTCAAATCCACGCAACCGACTCTTCTTGTCTTGTTTATTCATCTTTAGCAACAGCATTTCAGCAAGATCGTTGCAAGTAAAATTATCAAACTGGAAAAAGTTAGTCACTCTTCTGCAAAATCCTTCATTCGCTGAGAATACACGTTTCATCGGCTCTGTATAGCCCGCGAAGATAACCACAAGATTGTCATCTTCCAAAACAGACATGATTTCTTCTAACGCTTCCTTACCAAAATCTCTGGGGCTCTCTATTGGCAAACGATATGCCTCGTCTACAAACAACACGCCACCCATTGCCTCTTTGATCTGATCAAGGTCAATACAATGTTAAATAGTTGCAAAAACACCCCTCCTGAGGTTTCAATAATCACGGAGACGTACGTACCACAACCGATATCATTAAGATTCGTTGGAATATAAACAAAACATTACCTTCTCTCTAGTCTTTAAAGCAGTTTCGCCAATGTAGTTGCTAACCAAATCCGACCTTTGCACTTCGATCACTTTATCGGAGGAAAGCACACCAACAGAATGGAGTAGTTTGCCTAAGACTCGTGCGACAGTAGTTTTACCAGTGCCTGGATTCCCAAGAAATGTCATATGAGGTGCTTTTCTACGACTGAGATTTAGCCCCATGGCTCGACGTTTCTCATCCATCCACAATCCCTTTGCCAACTTCCGAAGCTGAAGTTTGAGTTCTTCAAGTCCCACAATTTTTGATAGCTCATGTTCTAAATCATCCATACTTTTTTCCATCATGTTGTCCTGTGGATGAAACCAAACAAGGAATATATATAACTAATTTTTTTAATTTTATTTTATGAAATTAAATACTTACTCGCTTGTCAAAAAGTGCCAATTGATTAAGTTGAGATCTGAGAACTGATTTGTTGAGCAAGTAATGATTAGCATCAATATTATTCTTGATGAACTCGGAATTATCAGAATTAATAATAGTTAGTTGTTGAAAAACTAATCAGCTGTGGCTGTGGCCTGAAAAAAAGAGTGAGAATTGTCTCGGCAGAAACTGCAACTGCACGAACTGCAAGAAGGATAAGGCCATCTCCAATGGAGATGACCCGGGCTGGGGGCGGCCTTCGGGCGGGAACGGGCTGCGCCCAGCCCTGGGGTCGCCTGGCTGGGTTGGGAAAGAGCCCCTTTTAGTTCCTTTTTTTTTTTTTCTTTTGTTAGGAATGATGCTTGATTTCCAAAGGAGAGAAATGGGTGGACTTTGAAAATGGCTGCCATGTTTGGGGATAGTGGTGTCGACGGTGAAGAGGAGTAGATTGGTGGTGAAGAGAGAAATTAGTAAATTAGCCTTAATTAATTAGTTAATTTGGATCTTAATTATGAGAATTAATATATATATGGGTTTAATTAAGGGTTATTTATATATTTTTTAGTTATATAAGTACCGAAATTTTGGGTAGCTTCACAGTCAAGCAATTCCCTTAATTTGTGCTCCAAGATTAATGGGATGAGATATGTTCCGATTATAAAAAAATCCGTAATCTGAAATACGTCAAGATAACTTGGATCTAATTAATCAGATTCGATAGGTTAAATAAATAAATAATTATATATACATATTACTTTATTAAAATACTATCAATTTAAGAAGATAATAGTTAATTATTTGCTCATAAATTTCTCTTTATGCATATTTTCTTATAGAACATGAATATTAGAAGGAAAAAATTTCTTATACCCTCATGACACACAATCCTAATTTTGATATATTATTGATATTGGAATTATTTACCTCACTTTTATGTTGGAATTCTAAACTAAATTTATCATGTTTAATAGGCAAAAGAAATTTAATTACTAAAGGTAGGGCAAATATTAACCGAAAAACGATAATTGTGGATGCATCACAGGTAATTTTATCAAAATTTAGCATCTCATAACTAATTATAAAATCAGCACACTTGTATCATTAGTTAGAAGTTAGAACTGGTCAATATGTTTTTGTCAAAATTGAATTTGAACTAGAATTATATTATGTAACAAGTTTTGAATTAAATAAAAGGTAACATTTTCAGTTGTAACTTTTTCCTACTACCAAAAATAAAATAAAAAATCTAAGTAGCTTTTTCCTTTTTTATTTTGGCTGGACGCTTCAAACATGGATCACTTTAAACTCCTTTTTCCATTGAACCAAGACATAGAATATAATAAGATACTAAAATTTTCCTTATATATTGTATACGAATCTCTGTGCTAGCTAGTTCAAAGAAAAAAAAAAGAAAAAAGAACTGAGGTGTAACTAAATATATAAATATATATATATAGATGCAAAATTATCTGGTACCAAATCGTAAAACTAACAAACTTGTTTTAGGAAAAATCATTGGTGTAAATTTTGAAAATGAAAATTCTATTAGATCCGATATCCGATTGAATCCGATCAAAATCCGTTGGAGTCGAGAAATCTAAATCCGAGATAGATTTGAATCCGACCTAACTTATATTGAGTTGGAACTAAATCGAGTATGATCCGACCATATCAATCAGACTCATTGACAACCCTATTCAAGATTAATATTAATATGAAAACAGACAAAGTTCAATAAGTTATTCAATCTTGAACATTCTTCCTGAACAATCAACACATTATTGTCTGAAAATGACACAAGACAATCACAAATTTTAGAAGATACAATTATAATAAAAAAACACATGAAAAATATAACATATTTAATTAAGTTTTATTCTTTTTTCAAACCTTTACTCTCTGTGCCAGCAGTTTAAGTCCAGCTTCCAAATCATGCAATGTAATTGTCAATAATTCATCACCTTTAGAATTAAAATCCAACCTTGAATCCAAATTTTCCCTTGCATTATTCAGCATATGATCAACCAAACCTCCATTCATTTTGTTCCTCAACTTCTCACTTGAATTCTTCTCTATCAATCCACGAACAACATCAAGCGTACACGAGGGATGAAACTTGAAACCAAACAATCGACTCTTCTCGTCTTGTTTATTTATCTTTATCATCAGCATTTCAGCAAGATCATGACAACTAAAATCATCAAACTCGAAAAAATGTGTCACTCTTCTGCAAAATCCTTCGTTTGATGAGAATACACGTTTCATGGGCTCAGTATATCCCGCGAAAATAACCACAAGATCACCATCTTCTAGAACAGACATGATTTCTTCTAAGGCTTCCACACCATAGTCAATGCTTCCTGCCCTTTGCTGAGGAGCCAAACGGTACGCCTCGTCTACAAACAACACGCCACCCATTGCCTCTTCGATCTGATTTGTTTATCGTAATTTAAGAAATTTATGCACAAAAGAAGGGAGTTATATATTAGCAAAACACACTTTATATAACACAAAGAGTGAAAGGCAAAGTACACAGAGTTTTGCCTAGCAAAAAATACCATGTATTATTTTTATTAGCAAAAATCCCCCTGTATTTTTTATTGGCAAAAGACCCCCTGTATTTTTTATTCTCATCGAACGAAGGATTTTGCAGAAGACCCCCTCCCATGCAGAAATACATATGTTGCACAAAAAAATGCAAAAGTACCCCTCTTGTAGGAACTTCAAATGGGAACTTTTTGCTAATTAAGAAAACACAAGGTTTTTTTTCGCTAATTAAAATAATATAGGAGGTTTTGTCAATTAAGCCAATTAAGCATAAGGTGTATTTTCATTTAGCTCTTACTAATTAGAACAAAACCACAGTATTTTCCAAATAGCCCCCAAAAAAGCATAGAGTTTCAAGAAGAACAATAGAATAGTACCTTTGTTTTAGTCTTTGGTCCAGTTTGGCCTAAATATTCGGCTACCAAATCCGACCTTTGCACCTCGGTTACTTTATCCGAGGAAAGCACACCAACAGAGTGGAGTAGTTTGCCCAATACACGTGCTACTGTAGTTTTACCTGTGCCAGGATTCCCGAGAAATGCCATGTGAGGCGATTTTCTAGGGCCGAGATTTATCCCCATGGCTCGACGCTTCTCATCCAAAAGCAATCCCTTTGCCCACTTCCGAAGTTGAAGTTTGAGTTCTTGTAGTCCAACTATCTTCGATAACTCATATTCAAATTCCTCCATCTTTCCTTCTATTCCATTTCCGTAGTTCTTTTGCTCTTCAACATTGTTGTTTTCGTTCGCAGTCCACGAGTACCCCGCCGGGTGACTGTAGTTGGTTTGGATGTTAAGCATTTGGTAGAGGAGTGTGTATAATTCTTGAGAGCCTCCGCAAACAAAGTTGAGTGGAATCATACCCTCCTGAAAGTTTCAATATCAGACGTGCCCTCGATTTTCAAATGGAACGATCGAGAAATATACATATATCTATATATATAATACCTCATTTCTTGCAGAACAATCAGCGTTACGTTCTAAAAGCATCGTCACCGTTGAGTTGTCACCAGATCGTTGTGCGTAACCGACAGCACAATGTAATGGAGTCAGCCCTTTCTACAACAAGATGAATCAAAATAAAGACCGATTCATTGATCGTATTTCTATATCATTGAAGACGTTATTAATTAGAGACAAAATAGAAAGATGATCACATCGGTTGTAGCTTCGATATTAGCGCCATGATCAAGAAGCAACTTCGCAGCCTCGTTGCATCCATTTTTAGCCGCGAAATGTAGTGGAGTCTCACCATACTGCAATCAGCGAAAAACGTGAAAGTAATGAAACTTAAAAAGTTTTATCATCCGATCCAATTAATTATGAGGAAATTTATTTACATACGGCGTTCTTAGCTTCCAGTTCCAAAGTCTCGGGTCCCCTCCAGTCGAGCAGATACTTCACTATCGCGGCTTTGTTGTGACCAGCAGCAATGTGTAAGGGTGTCTGTGTCAACTGCATTGAAGAGAAGAAACCAAAACATGGATAAAAAAGATGGATTGAGACATAAACACTACATAGTCAGATTAGGACATTTCTAACAACAAACTGATGAGTCCATATAGAAATTGATTTAGACATTAATTCTTGAATGTGTTCACCAGAGTGAATAGCAAAATATTTTCTATGATATGACTAATGGGCATCTTACCTCTGCTACAAAAAAATAAATAAACACTCCTCATGTTTTTTAAATATATCTAGGGTTAATGGCAATTTAACTCTTATGATTATCATAGTGTTCAATTTACCTCATGTGGTTTTAAAAATGATTCACACTGCCACTAAAATTTTAAGCCTTCATAAATAATTGGATTGACAATAATACCCCATTTAATGTAGACCATTTTACACCCCCTCTCCCCTTAAAGGGTAAATTGTTCTTTCTCAAATCATAGGGGGTAAATTGAACATTATGATAATCACAGGGGGTAAATTGTCAATTAACTCTTTAATCCTTCAAACCATAATAATTTTTTCTTTATTGAGATTAAATTACTCTAGCTTAAACATTAAAAAAAAAAGGACCTAAAATTAAACTTACCATTTCCCCATCACCCCTTACACGGGGCTAGGATTTTTTTCTTTAGTGCATATTTTAAGAAATTAATGTATTGTATTTTGGAAAATATATCTACATATTATGCGGTGAAGGGAAATGTATTATTTCATACATCAAAATCAAGTCTCAGACTCAATTTTTCACTCGTGAACATTACATGTATTAGGTAAATAACAAGGGGGTAAAGTGTTCTTTTTCGAATCACGAAAAAATAAATTGAACATAATAAATATCAGAAGGAGGTGAATTATCGTTAACTCATTTGAAAAATGTAGTAATTGATCACATAATCTATAGTCCCAATGTACCTTACCAACTTATATAATGTACCAATTATAGTTTGAGCATGATTTAATCAACCATAATCTTTTATAGGCTACCAATTAAATACCCCCAATGATCCACGGCCGTGGACTTTAAGAAAAAATAATTGCAAAATACTATTACTAAAAATAATCAAAAAAAAAAAAAAAAGATTATAAGCAGTTTCTAATTATGATATGATATGAATTTCTTACAAGAATTGTTCTGTGATTGAGAAGAGAAGGATTGTTGCAAAGTAATCTCTGGAAGCCATTGAGATCTCCAGATTCAGCACATGCATGAATATTATTATTATTATTGTTGTTGTTGTTGTTGATCACTTTTTTTGAAATCTTGTCCTGAATCCTCATTATCCTTCCTTAATAATTTCTTTCTCAATCGATCAGTTAAAGTAATTTTGATGTGGTCGGAAGAGGAATTTGCCAGGTACATTGATTTGCTTCTTCTTCCGTTTTATCTTCATTTCCGAACTCATGTTGACTTCCTCTCTTTCAAATTTCATTTTTTTTTTTGTCCTTAATTAATTAATTTCTTTTATTTTTGTCCTACGTGCAACTTGTTGGAAGCCAGCCAGAATTTGCTTCCGTTGACATTGACTTTAGGTGCATCTATGAATAAATAATTGTAGCGTTTAAAATGAGAAAATTGCTTCTTTGGTACCATAAGATAGACTAACTTGTATTTTTTTGTACGTATCATTTGATATAAAAATACAAATTTGGTATTATAAGATAGATTTTATTGCAATTTTGGTACCAAACTCAATTTTTCTCCAAAGTTAATAACAATTTACCCCATATGAAATGCATAGTGTTTAATTTACCCCTCTATAATTTGGAAAAAAAATCAATTTACCCCTTGTAAAAATTTTAATGAAGCAATTTCCGAAATTAAGAGTGCATGCAAACTATTTTATAAGGCAAAATTGCAAATATCGTCCCAAACTAATCACTGATTTTGGATTTTCGTCCCAAACTATTTAATTTGGCGAATTTCATCCCGTAATTTAATATTTTTTTGGAATATCGTCCCACCATAATTATAAGACGGAATTGCGCATTTGCCGATGAATTATCACATTGCTGCTTAAGTGTCATGACATGGTAAATTTTAACATGAATAATTATATAATATTGCAGAGTTCGTCCCAAATTAATTACAAGATTGAACGTCATTTTCATTAAATTAGAAATTTAATATTGGGACTAAATTCATACAAAATGGTAAATTATGGGACGAAGTTTGGGACGAAAAATCAAAATTAGTAATTAGTTTAGGACGATATTCCAAAAAAATATTAAATTACGAGACAAAATTCGCCAAGTTAAATAGTTCGGGACGAAAATCCAAAATCAGTAATTAGTTTGGAACGTTTTCTGCAATTTTACCATTTTATAATATAGGGGGATAAATTGCCACATTTATCATAACATAGGGAGTAAAATTATTAAAATAAAAGTGGATAAAGTAACATCTATAAAAATATTAGTAAAGCGGTGTGAAACTTTTATAAAATTGCAGGGGGGGTAAAATGCTGTTTTTTAAATCACAAGAGAGTAAATTAAACATTATGCATTTCATATGAGGTCAATTATCATTGATTTTGGAAAAAAAATGGGCTTGGCATCAAAGTTACATTGAAAACCTATCATATGATATCAAATTTATATTTTCATATTTAATAATATTAAAACTACAAATAGATCTATCCTATGATATCAAAAATGCAATTTTTCGGTTTTTTATGTTGTCATATTAGTTATTGGTTATTCGTATTTGGTCTTTCTTTTGGTCTTAAAAGACATGTTACATTTGGGCTGAAAAATTAGGCCCAATGTGAAATTTATAAGAGGTTAACCTTGGGCTTTTATAACTTCTCTTGAATTTGATGGTTTAATCAGATCGTAGCCTACTTACAAAGTTGATGCTCAGTTTCACTTAGTGTGAATTTTTCTTCTAATTTATTATTAGTGTTGCTGGTTGTTATTTTTAATATTTGAATTGATTTTGATGTATTGTTGAATATAATCTGATAAAATGATCTACTTATTATTTTTTAAAAATAAAGAGAAAGTGACTCGACTTCATGTCAAATCAACATTCAAATTTTGGTTCAAATCTGATTGGATTCAGATTCAAATCTACATTCCTCGAATCTTTAACATGGATTAAAAGTCTAATATATATTAAGGGAAATTCTTACCCAGATCGGGTTTGGCCGAAATCAAACTAATTACATGGCAAGTGTAATACACTTACTTTAAGATTGGATGTAACTTTCAGGAAACTGACCAATCACAAAGCAAGTGCAATACACTTGCTTGGTGGTTGGATGAGTTTGGCCAAGCCAGGCTTGGGCAAGAATTTTCCTATATATTAATTTAAATCTACTACTTTCCTCGTCTGGAAAAAGAATTATAAGTGCGATATGATCATTCAACTCAATTTATAATGAGTTGCAAAATATAAAAAATCAATCACCGATCTATTAATCTTATATTTTGAAGTATTTAATTCTCGTCAGATTTGGAATGTAGGAATGAGATCATGATCATGACAAAAAGATATTAACTCATGTCATATTAATCCGAGGATAAAATGCTATTAATGTTAAATAAAACTCCGCGTACACATTATTATTTAACTTAGTTAATATGGATCAATCCATACGAATAAATTTGTGCAATTGATATTATGCACCCAAAAACATATATTTTTCGCACTCTCTACTTTGTAATTAAAATTTTTGTCATATTGCACTCTAGAATTATATTTTTTTGTCAAATGCCGCCTACTAACATATAAGACGTCGTTGTTTTGCCATAAAACATAATCTATATCTATATCTATATCTATATCTATATCTATATCTATATCTATATCTATACTATTACTAAAAGTGTGAATAATTTAAGTTTTTTTCTTTTTTTGTGAAGACAAAAATGCCCTTATTCAAATTGTAAAGTATATTAATAAAATATAATTAGACATGAATTTTCCTTAAATTTTCTCATCAAAACTTTGGTAGGAAAATATTTTAAGAAAATTTGTAACTTCCTTGCATTCTAATCAAGCACCTTGAATATGGAATAAAAACAAAAGTATAATCAAATTAGATATGAAGTCTTATTATAGTTATTTCTTACACTAACTCCAATAATTAAGAAATTAACTCCTAAATCACTTTTACAATTGCATTATTATTCTCCTATAACACATAAAAATAAAAATAAAGACTATTATTTTGAATAGTTGTAAAAAATATTATTTGTTTCATTTGAAAATTTAATACAATATGTCACTTCTAAAAAAAATTAAATTATCTTAAATATCATAAAATATGTTAAAGTAGAATCGCATCTTATCTATGAATGAACAAAAATGCTTATATTTGACATGAGAAACATTACCCCAAATTTTCATGAAAATCTTTTCGAGAAAAATGTGTGAACTAAGTTAAGAAACGGATGAAAATCAATGAAAATTGTGAAATCGATCTAATAAATTTTATGTAATTGATGAAAATATGTGAAATCGATCTACATGAAATTTATGACCACTGGTGAAGGAGGTTAAAAACTGGGTGAAATCAGTGATAAAAAGTGCCGGTAAAATCGATAAACACATGTGAAATCGATGAAATTTCGGGTAACGTTTCTGAAAAAATGGGAAATAAATCAGTTAAATCAATGAATAATGGGTGAAATATATGAAGAATGGGTTAAATCATTGAAAAAAGGTTAAAATATGTTAAATAATGTGAAATCAATGAAAATTCAAGTGAAATTGTAAAAAAAAAACATCATGTGAAATATAAGTTAAACTGATAAAAATAAGTAAAATTAGAAAGAAAAAAAATAACAAGCATAACAGTATGAACTAAATCAGTAGAATTTTTTTTTTTTTGTTTGAATAGGAGAAAACAAAAAAAATCAATGAAAAATAGGAAAAACTATGGATTATTAGAACGAGTAAATTAGTAAAAAAAATATTAAACCAGTAAGAATCAATGAAAATTGAATTAAACTAATTAATATAATATAAGTGAAATGGCTTAGATCGGTAAAGAAATATATTTGAAATGATAAGGTAAGTGAAATAATTTGAGATATACTTAAAAGTAATTGAAAATGTATAACTATTTGAGTTGAAAATTCGGCAAATACATGTGAAATCGATGAAAATTCAAATGAAATTTGCGAAAAAAATGAATGACATAGGTGAAACGACGAAATTACATAAAAATGATGAAATATGTGAAAATCGGGTAAAATAGGTGAAAAATGCTAAATTCGGTGAAAACATATGAAAATTGGTTAAGCTGGTAAAAATAATGAAATCAATAAAAAGAAAAAAGTTCAACAAGCAAAAAAAATGTCAAACCATTAGAAAAATGGTTTGAACAAAAAAAAAACTAAAGAAATCGATGAAAATACCCATGGTGAAGTTAATATATTGAATAACAGTCATTTATATGTGCTATTTTATGACATAATGAAGTTAATTTTACTATGATTTACAACAAAATACCACATAAATTAAATAGACATGTACAACGTATGTGTACCTTAGATCGATGAAAAAAATTAATGTGAAATCTTAAATACATCTGAAATTGATAAAAAAAAAAAAAAAAAGGGGTAAAATTTGTGAAAAATGGAGGAAAACGGGTAAAATCAATTAAAATAAAGGCAAAGTTGGTGAAAATATGTGAAATCGATGAAAAGAATGGAATTTCTAAGAAAAATGATGAAATCAGTGAAATCCAATAAAATTAGGTAAAGCTGGTTAAAAAAAGGCTAAAGTCGGTCAAAACGTAAGGTTGGTAAAAATATATTTAATTAATAAAAAATTCAGGTGAATAACATGTAAATTAGTGAAAAAAAATATGAAAAATAGATAAAAACGGGTTAGAATGGTAAAAACGAGTGAAATCAGTTAAAAAAGAGTTTAATTGGTGAAATCGATGGAAAATTGGTTTAAACTGAAGAAAAAAACCAAAGAAATTAACCAAAAATGAGAAAATAATGAAAAATATTATAACCGATAAAAAAAAGGGATAAATAGCTGAAAAAAATAAACTGGGTAAACAAATTTTAGACAGTGAGAACATAAGAATCGATGAAAGTTTGGGTGAAATTTGTAAAAAAATGAATAAAATTAGTCAAAAAAGCTTGAAATCGGGGAAAAGATGTTTAATCAATGAAAAATTTAGGCGAATAGCATGTGAAATTAGTGAAATAGGTGAAAACGAGTTAAAATTTATCCGACAAAAACAATGTGAAATTGGAAGAAAATTGTTTAAATTGGAAAAAAGATCGAAAAAAAAGGGAAAAACAATGAAAAATATATAATCGATTAAAAAGAGGAAAACTAGATTAAAAAAATTAAACAGTGTAAACATATGAACCGATGAAACTTCGGGTGAAATTGGTAAACACTGGTGAAGTTGGTTTAAAAGTGGTGAAAACAGTAAGAAAAAATGCTCGTGAAATCGATAAAATTTATGAAGAAACAGATGAAACATGTGTCATTGGTGAATAACGGATAACCATGAGTGAAAACTACTATTATGGAATGCACTAAATAATGTTTTTATGATCTTATTTTAGAATAAATTTTATTAAATGTAATGACTAAATCAGTCATCATTATAAATTTTAATACAACTATTCATATCCATCATTTTTTATAAACCAATAATAATTAATAAATAATTAATAAAAATAAATCTCATTAAAATAAAATGATCAGTCATAAATATATGATATTCCATGACATAAAAATGACAAATTTTACACTAATTTATGAAAAAAACCTAGGAAATTTAAACTAGACACGTACAACATACATGCACTTTTCTAGTACAATTAAAAAATGCATGATGTGAAATTTTCATTTCTAAAGTGTAAATGTAAAGTGTCGAATATCGAGCTTATAATTTTTCTTTTGGGTAAACACCACTTTTGGTCCCTCTTATCATTAACTTTTTACAGAGTGGTCCCTCTTATGTTTTTTTTTCCACTTTAGTCCCTACTATGAATTATTTGTTTCACTTTAGTCCTTTTCAAGTGGTCCAAGGCGATTCCGATAACATGTGATATGCTCATGAGGGCAATTTTGTCATTTCAAGTAAACTAATAAGGATATTTTCGTCTTTCTAATTATTTAAAAAAAAAACTAAATATATAAACTCTTCCAAACTAGGCTTTCATTCCAATCCAACTTAATCCTACATTTCGTTCCAAACTAAAGTTTTTTCCTAAAATCTTTTACAAACACCAAAATTGCTCATCAATTAAACAATATCTCAAATAGTCTCAAAAGTGAACGGACGAAAATGCCCTAAAAAATATTCGTATGCACGTCACGTGTTATCGGAACCACCTGATAAGGACTAAAGTGAAACACATAATTCATAGTAGGGACTAAAGTGAAACAAATAATTCATAGTAGGGACTAAAATTAAAAAAAAAATATAAGAGGGACCACTCTATAAAAAGTTAATTATAAGAGGGACCAAAAGTACTATTTATCTTTTTTTTCTTTTTTTCAAATACTCGTGAATCTATATATGTAATTATTGTAATATCAGATCAGATCTCTTATCCAATAAAACCTACTAAAATGGGAACCGAAATCAGATTTAAAATCCGGTCAACCCTACTTTGAAAGTAATCTACTGGGAGTATGGATTCTTAAATTTGATTTGTCCATTCTTATCCAACAAACAGCCCCCATCTCCTGGTTGCTATCTTCTTCTTCTTCTTCCTTTAATACTAAGCAAAATTGACTTGATCCCTTCAAATTGGGGGGTCCCCATTTTCAAACACTCTGTTGCTGACTCTCCAAATACTCATCCACATACAAACACGTGTACACCATTTGTCTCACTTTCACTCTACACAATTACTGCTTTCCTCCCTCAGATCCATCCGTTCATTCGTCTCTTTTTTACAGTTACTGCACCCCTTGTCTTCAATGCTGGCAGTTAGAATTTTGTAATTAAATAGATAACCACTTTTTGGAGGTTCTTTTTTAGGTTTCAATTTTTGAACCCATTTGTGAATTCTTGAATTGTCGTTGGTGGGCCATTGTAATGCAACAGGTATAAGAAAAAATAAGGAAAAAGATCGTCTCTTTCTTTTTTATCCATCACTCCAGCACTGACCATTTCTTGATTTCGGGTTGGTATAAAATAAATTAGATGTCGTACCTACATTTAATGTGAAATATCTTTTATGGGTAATACTTTAAGAATCGTTTCTTGGAGGAAGTTACATTCTTTATTGGAAATGATGATGCGTGTAGATTTTCTTTACTGTTTCTTATATATATATGCTTTATTCACCGTTAGCCTATTCTTCTGGGCCTTGCAGATTTGAGGCTAATCATCCATTTTCAGTGCATCTTTCACGAGTTTTTAGTAAGCACCGCTCTCTCATACTTTTAACTATAATTGGGTTTGTCTTGTTTACATCATTCTGATTTCATTGCTTGCGTCCTCTCATGCTGCTATCTTCCAAATCTCTGTTGTTTTAAGGGATGTGGATGTAGGAGTCGAAATAATGTTATACTAGTACTTAACATTATTGGTATTAGATACACCTGAACCCAAGGGTCCATATGGATCAGTGATGGCCTGGTTTTGCTTGATTTTGGTTTGTACGGTTCCAGCGAAATCTTTGAAACATGACTTGGATTGGGTTTTGGATATTGATGGGGTGGGGGGAGTAGGTGTTATACGTCAAATCAATGATTTTTATAGAGAAAAAATAAGCGGTAGGTGTCAAATCAATGGTTTTTTAGTTTTATGGCTTTATTAGGTTTGCGAAGATGGCTGGGACCAGATTGGACTTGGCATAGGTGGGACTAGATCCAAATGGGATTTGGCAAGACCTTGATCCATGAGGAGCCTATAATTCTGAGAGCCTATTAGCAATTAGATTGCAGTCCTATAAGACAAAGTTTAATTATTATGGGTAGTTTGCATTTTTATCTAGCTATCACGGATCTTTCACTTATATGATACTTATTCTACTTATGTTCCTGGTCACATATTATGTGATTTGGGCATTGATTATGGATTTAGGAATCCCAAGTTCTTGTAGAATTCCTTTGGCAGAAACCAATTATTTTTTTTGGGGGTGGTGGTTGTGGTGGTGGTGTATGATCTATTTTCTCGTGCTATACTTTGGATATTAGCATATAAGTCTACATTAGCTACTAAGGGCATCCAATGTTGTTTTTTGAGAAAGTGTTTGGTATTCAATGTTTCTAGCCTAATATCCAATGACCTTTATTCTGAAAGCTTAAATTGACCTCTTTCTTATTCATTATCTGTTCATAGTTATTATTGTATTTGTGTTCTATTTCATGCAACTTTATAGTCTTTCTTGTAGATCAGTCACTCATGATTTGGATGTAAATGAGTAAAATTACTGATCCATTGTTTTCTTACTTTTTGCTGTCTTTTCTATTCCAGAACTATATCTAATTCCAAACTTCGTTTCCAGGTCTTATATAGACATGCCTTTTAGGCTTTCTATGGTGCTGTGACGAACAATAATCTTTGTTCCTCCGCTAAGATGGATGATATATTTTCACGTCTCTTGAACTTAACTTCCTATATAACCCGTCGATTAATTCAATTAATCGGTAATCTTTTTTTTTTTTCCCTACGCTTTCTGCTTGTATATGCTGTAATTTGTCACTTTGTCTTATATTTCTTTCAAACTGTTCTTGTTTCTTCATGCTTCTCTATTGCAGAAGATCTCGTGTTTAGAGATGTGAGCAGCAGATACTTAGAAGATTCAGAAACCGATTTTTATGGTCAAAATCTTCCATCTGAAGCCTCGAACAATCACAATTCTTCTTCACCTGATTGTGCTACTTCTTCAGGAAATGTTAACTCCTCCAGAAGCTTTGACGCCGTTCATGAAAGAGATGCCTTAGATTTTGAGGACCAATCATTAATATATTCAGGTTTAGAAATTGTAAAGAGAAATTACTGCAGGGGCATCCGCTTCATTTTTAAAGGGTAAAGTTAATAGCTTTAGTGCTTTTTTAATAACTTTCTTGTATCATTTCTTTTCATAATTAACTTGAATTGGTTACTTTGGTTTGTAGGTTGATGCTCCCTATATTCTTTTTCGAATTTGCTTGGAGATCTGCATTAGCATCTTGGAGATGTTCATGTCATTGTGTAAGACGTACGCAAGCTCGTGTTCAGAGGTAAACTAGTAGCATTAGTTTTGACAGTAGTGACTTTTACTTTGTGATTAATCATATATACCTTTTCTTTTAGCACTATATCTCGACTACATAGAACTTTGCGTGGATCTTCTGATGACATTGGCTGGTTACAAAGTGCTCCTGGAATGGCTCCAGTTAAGGATGGTTCTTCTAGATTCGTGGAGCTGCTACAAGACATAAGGTACCATATTCTCATGGGTCATTTACGCGCAGTACAAAAAAAACCCTGCTGTTTCGGAAATTACAAAAACACCTCCAGTAGGGGGTGTTGTGGTAGAACAGGCTAAACCAGGAGAGGATTCTTGTAATTTTCCGAAACAGCAAGGGTAGCAAGTGTAATTAGAGTTTACCTGAGGGATAGCGAACGTAAATTACCCTATTCTCATTTGACTATGAAACGTAAATCGATTAAATATCGTAAAAATAAGCTTAGAGTTTATGAAAATTGTTATCTGATCGCGAATTCTATGTTGTATAGGTATGGACTGCACAAACTACCGGATTCTTTCGTTTACCTTCTGATTCCAGGTTTAAAAATTTCCTCAATTCATTCATAATTTGCTTTTCAAACTTCAAGAGGTAATTGTATATCATATTTTTCGTACGTAATTTAACATTTTAGGACTTATGAGCAATCACGGTCCCTTGTATTTCGTAAACACCAAGAGGTTTTTCTCGAAGATGGGTCTAGCTTGCCATATTGCTAAAATTCATAGTGAGGTACTTCAAATATTTGCGCTTCGTGTTCACTTTTCATTAAGCAATTTCTTCTAAATTTTGTGATGCCTTATTGTGAAGGCTTCAGTGGAACACAATGCTTGGGAACTAAAGCAGTATATAGAGGAGTTATATTGGGGATCCGGAAAACGTGTGATGTTGCTTGGTCACAGCAAGGGTGGAGTCGATGCTGCAGCTGCTTTGTCGATTTATTCACAAGAATTGAGAGATAAAGTTGCAGGTTTGGCTCTAGTACAGAGCCCTTACGGTGGTACACCAATAGCCTCGGATATTCTTCGTGAAGGCCAGGTCGCGGACAAGGAAACTCGGAGGATTATGGAGTTTCTAATATGCAAACTTATCAAGGTACATCCTTCACTCCCCCCTTTTTTCAATTCAAATAAAAAATAGGGTGAAATGCAAAAATACCCCAATGCTTTGCCTAATTACCAAAAAAACCTGCATCATCTTTTTATTGGCAAACTAACCCCTTCCATGTTAGAATACATATTTTGCAGAAAAAATGACAATTATACCCACCATAAAAAAATGCAAAAACACCCCTCTTAGCCTGAAAAATTATTAATAAGCCCCCTGTTAACTTAAAAAATTTGGCAATAACCTTGTTCACTTAAAAATTAACATTAGCTTCCCTTATTGACTTACGAAGGAATTTCAAATGGGGGTTTTTTTTGGGGGGGGGGGGGGTGGTTGCTAATAAAAATAACTCAGGGTTTTTTTGGCCATTTAGGCAAAGCACATGGGCTATATTTGCATTTAGCTCAGAAAAATATGTCCGACTAGGGCTTGCTAATTAAAATAACTCAGGGGTTTTTTTTGCCAATTAGGCAAACCACAGGGGGTATTTTTTTATCTAGCTCAAAAATATATGTCGACTAATAAAATGGTTTTGAAGGGTGATATAAGGGCACTGGAGGATCTCACCTACGAGAAACGAAAGGAATTCATAAAGAACCACAAACTACCGGAAAACATTCCTTTGATTTCATTCCATTCCGAAGCAAGTGTGGCACCTGGTGTTATTGCTACAATGTCCCACATTGCTCACGCGGAACTTCCATGGCTTCCTCGATTTGGAAACTCCGAGGATGTGGAAGAATCTTTAATGGCTGCACGAAAAGTGCCGGTTATATTTCCCGTTTCAGCAGCCATGGCTCTATGTGCACTCCATTTGCAATTAAGGTACGGAGAGAAGAGTGATGGTCTTGTGACATGTCGTGATGCTGAAGTTCCGGGTTCTGTGGTTGTCAAGCCTGAAAGAAAACTCGATCATTCGTGGATGGTATATTCTTCTTGGACGAAAGATTCTACGGGGCCCGATGCTTGTGAAATGTGTGAAGCTTTGTTGACTATGCTTGTTGAACTTGATAATAAAAATTGTCCGGAGATGTAATTTTAGAGATTTTGCAAGCTGCAAGATTGTGATGGATGTAGTGTATCATGTATGACTTTGTTTAGGTCTTGTTGAAACAAACACCAATTGGGTTGTATTTTGCTTAGTAAAACATTTGGAACCATACGTGTTCGGTATTTATTAGTTTCGGTTCAAAACTTGTCGTTGTTTTATTATAGTGCCCAAAGAATTAATAAATATGATTTGACACAAAGTCACTTTCTTTAATATAGCCTTGGTGCTAGCTTCTTTAACTCGGAATTTGTTCAAATTTCGTTGTCGGACTGGTTTAAGTAAACATCGCCTTTTCTTGGTTGTTTCTTTTTTATTTTTCTTTTTCTTTCTTTTTGTGCCAAAAAGCACTACATTCGGATGCATTGATATCATTATCCAATATAATATCATAACTCAAATTTTGGAAAGTTATTGATTCGACATATACTATTTTTTTCCCCATAATTCGATCAACAAAACATCAATCTAATTCATATTTCAAATTTCAAAACTCATTAATCATTATTTTAATTAATATTTTACAATAAATATTAAATTATTGCCAAATTGAGTTTCAAAAGTTTGTCAAAAATCCTCAAACCATTTCGAGACCAAAATAAGACGAAACCTGACCAAACTATTTCCAAAATATTTCAATAAAAACATATTAAAACAAAATCAAACCAAAAAAAAAAAGAAGAAAACTATTTCTAGAGTAGTTAAAGTACAGTAATTAGGGTGTAAACGAGCCGAGTAGTATCGAATGATAAGTTGTTCAAGCTTGGTTTGAATTTTTTCGAGGATGAAATTTTGAGTTTGGTTTGATTTCTTAATGAACCGGGCTCAAACTAGCTTTTATCGAACGAGTTTGAGCCTAATATCGAGTACTTTGGTATTTTACAAAAAAATTATCATACGAGAAATTTTATTCAAACTTCTTTGATGAATCGAGCTCAAATGAGCTTTTATCGAACAAGCTCAAACCGAGTATTAAATAACTTTAGTTTCTAATTGCTGCCAGTGCAGGCATATGGGCTAATGCGGGGAATGATCCAGTGGATAGTTCCATAGTTTACTTTATTTACCAAAGCCCATTTAATTGGCTAGACCCATATACCATTTAACTTATTGGGGGCCGTATGTAGGGCTGTCAGTGGATCGGATTCTGGTCGGATCATACTTATTCATATTCGGCTCCATCTATATCGAATAGGATTTTGTCGGATTCGAACTTTTTTCAGAACCAATAAAATTTTCATTTAAAAAATTACATCAATATTTTTTCTTAAAATAAATTTATTAAACTTTACAATTTTATTTAATTCTAGTTCACATTTTCAAACTTTTTTTTACTAAAATTCATATTTTTAGACGAAATATTCGTTTAAATAAAATTTATAAACGTGTTATAAACTACTATATTATTAATTTAACATTGAAACATCATTAATGTTACATACTTTTATAAACATTAAGTATATATATCATTCTTTTTATTTATTATCGGATAGAGATCTTTATTGCATCGAATCGAGCTAAATTCATATTCGTTCCGAATCTTTATAATCGGACCAAGTCCATTAAAGGGTGAGTTTGGCCTAACGGTTCTATAATTACCTTTTAGAATAATTGATTATGTATAATTACTTTTGAGAGAATTGATTTTATCATAATTGATTTAGCGTTTGGTTTCAATTTTAAAATATGATTTTAAAAGTGTAGATTTTTATAAAATTTACAAAATTAACCTTACAAAAAAACACTAACATTAATTAAATAAATTAAGTTGTTTTTTTCCTTCCTTTAATTTAAAATTGGAAGACTGAAAATAAATTGTAAATTACTTTAAGATAAACCCATTTTAAAAATGTTAAAAGATTCAATATCTAAATTATCATAAATCAAAAGAATAAATTAATGAATTATTTTTTCTATAATAATTCAAATGTTTTCAAGATGGGCCAAGGGACAAAAAAGGAGAATGTAATTATATTTGCTCACGTTTTGCCAAAAGCACCTAAAAGGTAGCTTCTAATTAACGTGGCAATATCGCGTTGGAAACAGTAATCGTGGAAGTGAAAATGTCGGCCAAACAGTTCAGTAGACACTTTTGACTTCTAATCGTATTTTTTAGGATTCATAATGCGCAGTCAAACGGAGCTTAAATCTCTAATCGCACAATTATCCTAATAAATCAAATCGAATTAAAATATGATTCGGATTGAAACTCGTCCCTTGGCAGCCCTAGCTGTATGGAAAATATGGGGTCCAGAGCCCGTACCATTTGATTAGTGACAGAGGAATAGACCATGGAAGGAGAAGGACAGTCAATTAATTATTTGTTCGGCTCAATTCCATTTAAGATCCCTCAAGTATAAAATATTTTATATTTATATCCTTCTGGTCAAAAAACTTATACATAAGTACCTTCTATGTAAATTGTGTTATATTTATATCCTCATCTAAAAAACTTACACTTAATTTCCTCTAATATAAAATGTGTTACAACGATGAACATTTTTTCGGCCAGTTATACAGATAAAATGTAGATCCGATTAAATCAAAATATTATAATACATAAAATCCAAAAATACCATTTCATAAAAATCACGTGACTTGCATGTTGTTGCTTATTCGCTAAAAAGTGACTATCGAAGTAATAGGGGCTGTTTGTTTGGCGTTTTCCAAAAAAATTTCGAGTTTGGAAAATGCCAAACAAACATGTTTTATATTTTCTGAAATAAAATTTTCATCTCTCAATTTTCTCAAACTACTCTCTCAAAACCCAAACAAACAACAATTTTCTTATCTCTAAACAAAACATATACAAACACTACTGACTACTCTGATTAGATATAAAATAACTTATCTCTTACACAATTTATCTCACAACAAACATGATTTGACATAAAGTCTTACACATCTTACACCTACAACCTAACTATTCCCAAAAAAAAGCTACATCTACTTTATTTCTCAAACCACTCTCTCAAAACTCAAGCAAACAACATTACGCAAATCGAGATTATTTCACAAACCTCCACTACTCTTTCAAACTACTTTCCCAAACATCAAACAAACAGGTTTATATAAGAGAGACTTAAATATAAATTTTTAACAAGAAAAATATAAGTACTGCAACACATTTTATATAAAAAGGTTGACATAAGTGTAACTTTTTCGATAAGATGAATACAAGTTTAAAACACTCTTATATTTGAGGGGCAATAAATATGATTTAACCTATTGGCTCAATCAACTAATAAATAGTAGTACTTGAATAGCGATTTAATTGATGAAGTCATGTGCAATTGTGCGAGGATTCCCTTTAAAGTTGCACATTTCATGTGTGGTTTTCCTATAGCTATTCTCAACCAATAATACGCCCACTTTATTGATAGTTAAATGCTAAACCATATATAAATTTGTGGCTTATATAATGCACCGCAATTTTCACATTGTCACACTTTTTAGTACAACATGGACTAAAGATATTTATGTGCACATATGTAAATCACCTTTTCCGTCACATTGTTACTTATTTTTAAATAAGAGATGAAAAAAGTAAACTTTCGCGTTTTCTTTTCATGTACATGTGGCACATCTAGATTATATAAAGTGAAGCATTAATTTTGTGTAGGTTTGAAATAAAAGAAAAACTTAAAATATTAATGTATCTAAAATCTAAATACCCAAAAAAAAATTATTTTCGCACGTGATTGAAAAATATGACAGGGTCCCATAGAAGTTGATAACTGAGCGCACTTTGCCTCGTGGTCAATATTTTGTTGGATTTAAAGGGTAGAAATATAAATTTGGAGTTTAGTGCAATAATTTTAATCTTTTGGGGGGTTAAGTGCACAAAATATTATTATTTTAAGTTATAAGAATATTAACATTTCAAAGCACATTTTCATAGAATTCCTTACAATGATAATCACATTTTAATCTAATTTTAATCATATAACATATTTTTTATTCTAATTATTTTACTTTCAAATTTCTTTGATTTGATTAAAACATTTTGAGTATAGAGATGATTTATTTGTAAATAAATAAATAATTAATTATGACTAATGAAAATTTTGTTAATTTTTTTTTCTATTTTTTCAAATTGCAAGTCACATTAGAATATTTTGATATTTTATGCATAGAGTACCCCGAGTGACGCTTTTACCCTTTGAAAATTACTTAAAAATGATTAGGGAGCAAAGTGCACTTATTTGTCAACCTTTAGGGGGCACTGTCATGTTTATTCAATTATAGGGTGAAAAGTGCAAAAATTTAAAATTTTTGGGAGGTGACAGTGCAAAATCCCTAAAATATAATTTTTAAATGTGTAGCCTTTTTTTTTTTGTGAAATAATTTTTAAATTTCTTTCGAAAGAGGGTAGAAATGGTGTGGATAAGCTGTGTATGAAAATGATGAAATTTGATGTTGTCCAATTTGTGTGAAATATATATACTATGATCAAATACGTCCATGACAGTGTACGAACCCGACCTGACCAGATATTGATAAGACTGCCTTCTGTCGTGTAACTAGTTAATTTACGCTCTATAAATATGGCCCACCCCAGATTACTCATTTACTTCAACCTCCAAACCCCCCCCCCCCCTCCCCCCAAAAAAAAAAATTAATTGGAACAAAAAAAAAATTAATTTGGGGGGGAAAGTTGTAACTTGTATTGTTGCAAAAAGCTGCACACCAAAAATAAAATATTTTCTGTATATATCTTAATCGATTGTGTAGAAATTATGTTTGCATAAAAATGGAGTAGCTGACTTGTTTCCCTTTTATTATTAAAATAGGAAATAGATAAATTTCGGACCAAAAAAGAAAATAAATAAATTTGTGTAAATGAGGTAATTAAATTGCCCAAATTTTTTTTCTCCAATGTATGTCACCATCAAGAGTGGAATAGTCAATTAACTCATTATGTTATTTTAAATAAGCATTTTAATTTTTGGTGATAAATAAAATGACAAAATACCTTCATTTATTTTTTATGAAAGGCCTCCCCGTGATTTTACCTCTTTACAAATGGGTAAAATACCCATTATGCAACATCACTGGGAGTTAAGTGCTGATCTATGCATATCACATGGAGGTAAATTCTCTATTTACGCATATCACGTGAGGGATAAAGTAAGGTGAATATCTTGTCAATGGTAAGGTTAAATTGGTCATTTTTTATACGAAAATAAAGTCTCAGTCGCATTATAAAGTGTGTGTGCAACACCTTCTCTAACAAAAAGATAAATTACTCATTATTTTATTTTGCAGTGAGATAAATTACTTATTATTTCTTTTCATATGAAAATAAATTACCTATTTTCATACAATAAAGAGACAAATTACTCATCAAACATGCTAGAAGAAGTTAACTTAAAAAAAAAAAAAAACTTAACTTGCCGTCAATAATTTACGTAGAGTCCGTACGGTCATGATGCATGGGTTTGGGACCCTTTTATAAATAGTGATGTTGGAATAACAATAGCTGATTAGCTGGTTTATTTATTGATTTCAATCAAACCCACACAATTTAAAAGGTACAAACCCTACCTTACATATCTAATATCTTGTGATTGATATTGTTAAAAATAAAAAAATAAAAAAATCTAATATCTTGTGATGAGCTATCATATAATAGTACACATCAATAATTTAGACAATATAGATGCACCTATATTCTTCCTCCTATAATCGATCGTAATCAATATACTGGGGTACATATATGTTACATACCACATGTAAAATGAATTCGGGATTATTTTATTTTATGTACATATATAGGTTAAGATGAACTGATTTGTAGGTTAAGAAAAAGTGTCACGACGTAGAAATAAGTATATGATAATTTAACTCGTTATTATTGATAATCGGTGACATGATTTTTTTTGGTTTTTTAAATACTTGCACCGTAAAATTAAATAATATATAGTAGTTTAACTCTTGAAATACAATTTTGTTGCAAAGGTGATCGATTTTTTTATCGGAAAAGCGCTCAGGGTGCAAGGGTGTAACAAACTGAATTTCAAAGGTGCATACTGTTAATATTTAATTGTGAAGGTGCAAAGTGCTAAAGGGCCTATTTCTGAGGGTGCCAGTTGCAAAAAATCTCAATGAGAGTGTACACCATTTTGATGATAATATTTTCGTTTTTAATTTTTATATATCACTAAATGTAAATAATGATAATTTTGTTAATTTTTTTGTCACAAATATATTTATAATAAAATTCATTTTAGCGATAAATTTTAAATAGCTGTCATTTAATATATATTTTTGTTATCTTTTAAGTGTATTTGATAAATAATTAGAAGGACGAAGTGCATATTTTGTAAACCCAATATGTACCGAACTTTGCTATGGCTTGTCATGTACGTCAAATATAATTAAATGGGTAATTATTAATCTTAAGATGGGATTAGGCGAAAATTTTGTAATACGAGAGAGATATTGACGATAAAGTGGAGGTTTTAAATCAGAATATTGAAAAATTATTGTTCAAGTTTGATTTAATCAAACTCATCGATTCAAGAATTAAACAAATGTATTGCACTTACTTTATGATAGGTTATTATTTTAGAAGTTTTATTCGATTATAAAACAAATATAATTATATTTGCTATGTAATTATTTTGAGTTCGACTGGTAAAAATATATTTCCCATAATATTATACTATTTGACTAGTTCAACGCATACTGCTCTAATATCTTAATTAATTAATGTATGAAATTATGAATCAGTAACATGTATGTAGTCCCATGATACTGCATGGCTTAGGTGGAAGATTATTTTTCTATCTTTTTTATTTTTATTTTTTACAGTGCATGGTATTAATGATCAAGTCCTTGTAATACACAATATTTTCTTACAAATAATCTATATTTTTTTCCTGGAACTTTTTAGTGAAACAAGTTAGAGCATGATATGCATGGATTAAAATTTCATTTTTTTTGTTCGTAAATATCGGAAGTTTTTGTTTTTGAATTAATTGAAACTTTGTACGTGCCTTGTAACTTTCTCCGTTTCTTAATTTAGCATCTTTGTTATAATTTCCTAGTATTTTCAAAATGTTTCCGGAAGGGTTTTTTGCACTTTGCATCTTCAAAACTTAAATTTAGCACTTTGCACCCTCAAAATATGAAAAATACAGCACTTTGCACCCTCTTTTATTTTCCGGGATTGTCGAAAAGTTTCCTATATTGAATTGACCGAAACATACGTCGAAAACGATGATCCACGATGATATGAATCGTGTTCACGTCCTCGCAAAATTTTCCTAATCTTTTTTGTAGTTGGAAATAAATTGATGTTATCCTGATATTAATGCTCTAAATTAAAAATACACAATCTTTACCAAATTCAATGGGAACTTATGGGTAGATTTTGAAAGTATCGCCTTTTCCCTCTCTCTTTTATTGATGAATATAGTAGATACAAAATTAAAATTATTAAAAATGGATCATTATTCTAAAACCCTTGATGGGAACCCATCTATTTTTGGTAAAAAAAAAAAAGAAACCTCCTATCCTCGTCCCTGCTTCTATTTATTGAGCTCATTAATATCCAACATGAAATATGTCAGTAATTTTTTTTTAATTTACTTTCTCCTATATGGCAAAGGGAATTTAAAAAATATTATTTAATCTTGTAATAGAATATTACTTGCTCAGCTTCTAGGAAAGCACATAAATGGGGCCAAATTTCAAAATAGTACTTATTATCTTGGGATTGGACAATTAATGAAGGTCAGCATTAAATACTACTGTTTATATATGGGGACCATAATTTCAATTATTATTAATTAGACTTTATGTTTATAGTTCAACGCAACATGGTATTAATACTGGATACCCCGTAGTTCAATGCCCCATACCTCAAGATTCTTTTCTTTTAGTGTATAAATATATGTATAAATTAAAAAAAAATTACGATTTAATTAATTATTCTGACATTAGATCAATGAGTTCTCCTGAAGTAGTAATTAATGATGTTGACATAGCAATTTTAGTTGGAAAAAAAAAACAGCTATTATTTTATTTTTCTTATTTAATGACAACATCTACTTATTCAGATTGGCGCCTCAAGGCTCAAGGGTCGACCATGAAAGATATAGCTATTAGAGAAAATCAATACTTCCCATTGTATTACTATTTATTGATTTAGCTTCATACTATTGTTCATATATATATATATATATATATATATATATATATATATATATATATATATATACTTTAATTTACTTTTGACATTAGCATCGAAAGGTCTTAAACGGGTGAATTCATGGAAGTTACATGAGCTCGTGAGCGGATATCAATTTCTTACATGGCGATCCGTTGAAGAAATTTGATGGAGTCGAGATTAATTTGAATACTCACTCGATATCATAATATCTGTCATTTTAGAGAAATTTTTTTGTTTCAAAGTATATGTTGCTTTAGGATGCTAAAGGAATATTAATTATTCCTTTTTCAATTTAGTCCATATTTATTACACCTAAAAACTCTGTCTTATTTATTTCAATGCAATATTAATTAAGATTATTTGGGGTATATCTTTTGTTTTAATTTATATAAAAAATCCATGCTATTTATTTAAATCGTTAATACCCGTGCAACACTCTAAAGATATTGTGGAACGGACGCGGTGTATAACTAGCTAGTTTGATATGACATTTTTGTCCAGACTAGGTTTAGGAAATTTTTTCCAGGCATTGTGGCTAGGGAATGCACCATAACATTTATATGGGAACATGACATGTAATAATTATGTGATGCATTTTTAGCCCTCTGTTTTTTTAATTTGTCTCTTTGGAAAAAGAAAAATCATTTACAATTTGTCGTTTTAGGAGTTCAATGCAAAATTAATTTTTTTCTTTCAAATTTACCCTTCTTATTAGTGCTGGTAATTAATGTTGTGATTATTTGATTAAAAAAATAATTTTTGAAATTTTTGCTTAAAAATGTGATAGTTTATTACATTTCTTAATCTGTGTGTAATCCTCCAAAACGAAAAGAATATATATATATATATGTAATATCATCTAGGCAAGAATTTCTCTGTCGATTTACATCCTTCAGGGTTCTAGAGCAAGTATTCTGAGGGTCCAGGATTAGTCTAGTGTAAACTTGTATACTTGGATTATAAAAAAAAAAGGAATTTCCCTGTCACAAAAGTTAGCCTCATTGATTACATGCATAACAGTAAATCTAAATATTATTGGAGCTGTAAAGTCTACAATGACATCCTTTTAACATTAATCTCACCAGCATTAACTTTGTCAATTAGCCAACTTAATCAGACATCAACCATTAATATAATTAAGTTAATTATTAACATAAAAAACATTAATAGGTTCAAATAAAAAAAAAAAGTTTAATCCATGCGTATATACCTAATACCTCTAACTCTATAAATAAGGTTTCACCGAGAAATAGTTACTCAATATGTCATCGAAGATGTGATTGATTTAGTAGAAGAGATTAGTCACTACAAAGTAACGAACTTAGGTTCGAATCCCTGTTGAAAGAAGTTCCCACTTTATGTGTCCAACGCGTCTCGAAAGGGATTAAACCCTTGGTAAACTTAAAAAAAAAAAAATGCTCATTTTTTTAAAATTGTTTTTAGTATATATATACGTACGGTGCTACTACAATACAGTAATATTTGTGTAGATTAATTATTTCTTTTGCTGTCAATCTGCGACGACATTAATAAAAGGTGGTGGGGTTCTGGCTAACAAATAGCTTCGTTGTCGCGTTGAAAATGTCCTTTATTTAAGTTGTCCTCCCACTTTTTTCTTTTTTGATAATTAAGTTGTCCTCCACTTGATTCATACAAATGTGAAGATCAATTTGTTTGTTATTTGTATCACATAATTAAACGCATATATCAACTAATATGATAAATGTGGCTTGAAAAAACACAAATATTATAATTTGAAAAGATAATATTTGTATATATGACACCAAAATTTGACGATAAAAATCGATATGTGAGGATTCAAATTTGAAATTATAGAGCATATATATATATATATATATATATATATATATATATATATCATGTATGTCAATGCATATCTAATTATATCCCAAAAATTAACAATTTTTTTTTTGTTTTCGAGATTTAATTTAATCCCCTTTGAGACACAATCGAACACATAATTATACCAAGCACTCGTTCACTCCATGTTAACACTAAAAGTGGTATTGGTACCATATAATAGGGTACTCTGCAATTTTGATACCACTGAATATGTAAATACACATTTTGTACCACAATTTAAAGTTTTGTTGCAATGTTCATAACACTATCAAATAATTGACGAAAATGGCTACGTACACCACACGAGGTTGTTATATAGTCTATTGGAGGGAAATAACCATGTTTCCATCACTTTTGGAGAAAAAAATATATCGTTTCCCCCATGTTATCACGTGATGATTTTCACACCAAAAGACGAGATAATAGTCACGTGAGGTGCATATGGCCGGCCAATTTCATCAATTTCGATCCAATTATTTGATGGTAGATGATATTAACATTACAATCAATATTTAAATTGTGATATTATGTATCTTGTAATTGCAAAGTGCTCTATTGTACTTTACCAAATTTAACTAGTTAAAAATTATGAATGCATTCATACATCTTTAGAAAGACTGTACTCACGTGCACAAGCACCAAATACGCACATATAAATACCACTTAAACCTTGCAGCATCTATTCATCCATATGTACTACAACTAGTAATTCTATTCTAGTCTTCTCTATAACAACCTCTCATCTTTTTCAAATTATACCATTTCACTTAAACAAGATCTCTTATCACTCATTATATATAGAAGAAATTAATTAAATTAAAATCAAACGATGGTTGAGTCGTCTAACTCGGAGCCCGAGTCGAGCGCCACCTCATTTTCTTCCTCGAAGCAACATTTGAAGAGAAGTAGAGATAATGATGATCATAAAGTTGATGCAAAGGAAAGAACCACGACCACGACCACGACCACGTCCACGACCAATAACAAGCATCCAGTATATAGAGGAGTGAGAATGCGGGCATGGGGCAAATGGGTATCCGAGATCCGGGAACCCCGAAAGAAATCCCGGATCTGGCTAGGTACCTTTGCAACCCCGGAAATGGCTGCCCGGGCCCACGACGTGGCTGCCCTAGCAATCAAGGGCAGTTCAACCATCCTCAACTTCCCAAAAATATCCCACCTATTACCCCGCCCGCTGACGTCATCCCCACGTGACGTACAATCTGCCGCCGCAAAAGCAGCCCACATGGACCACCTACACCATCACGATTCCCCGACTCTGTCGTCGTCATCTTCGTCATCGTCGCTCGTCTCGACGGTGACGTCGTCGTCGTCAGCGGAGGCCGAGTTGAGCGAGATAGTCGAGCTTCCGAATCTGGGGACGAGTTATGACTCGTTTGAGTCGACTCGGGACGAGTTTGTTTTCGCGGAAGATGATGTGGGATGGGATTATTACAATCAGCCTACAACGTTGTATGGGTTAGAAGACTGTGGCTTCCTTTTCCAAGATAGTGTATTGTTTAAAGATTTGATGTCTGCCAATTTTGAAGGCCTATTATGAGGACATCATTGCTGAGAGAAGTTACTACGAGGTTAATTAATGGTGTGAATTTTACCACCCCATTTTTTATTTTTACTTTTACTTTTATTTTATCACATATTCATTCGATATTCATTTCATGTTGGTGTTACATTCGACAAATGTATGTATAAGTTCACTTTAATGATAAATTTGGATACTGAACAATAGTTTTCCGTTTGTATCATTTAAATGTGACAGAAATATGTAAGAGAAAATTTATTTTGATATTTCCGTTTTTGATGAGTTTTATTGTTCCTATTTATTTTTCTTTTACATTGTATAATTCTCTATCGTTTTTCTTATTGTTTTTATTTTTCTCTCGAATTTTGATTACTAAAGAAAAGGTAGCTTGGACAAACTTTCATTCTACTTGCGTTAGCTTTGGAATCTTGGTTATATTTTCGTTACGTCGAGTTTGGTCCTGCGATTGAAAAAGAACTTGATTTTACTAAAATCAATTCTGAAAATAATATGAATTAATTTTGGAAAAATTACTAGTGTAAAATCGTCATTTAATTTTATTAAAAGCTATGTATTAATTTTGTGACTTTTTATGTAAGTTCAACATTTTGTGCATGTGCGGAAATCTAAAAAATGAATATGACTCTGGGTTGAAACTTGAAAGTAGCATCACAAAAATCACATTTAATCAAGAGTAATTTTAATTTTGTTGACGAAGACTCCTAAAAGATTAAATGTCTTGTTTTTTTCCTTTTTCAATGATTTAAATGGAGTATACACTGAACCAGGAAAAAAAATTAAAGAAAAAAAGGATTTTTCAGCTGTCATTATTTTCTGTCACTATTAAATGGTTCCATTTCATCTGTTCAGTTGCTTTTTAATAAGTACTGGTACTGGGGATGCTTTCCAATTAAATGGTATCAATTAAGAGACGAACCACACCATTCAATATCCACCAAATTTTAAAGGTTTAGAGCCAATGTTTTAAAAATCGGATCGAAAATTGATGGTAGTCTTTCTAGTTATTGGTTTATTGGTTGGATCGGGTTAATCATTTTAATCACTGATTCAATCGATGTGATCACGTCATTACGAAATTATAATCTAATTTAAATTTTAAGCTATGTAATCAACTATTTAAAAAAATAAATTCCTATACATTTTTTCGAGTTTATTTCCATAAACTAAATGTTGTTTCACCAATCATTTTTCCACAAATCTTGAGTTGAGAATGAATGATACAACAAATTTACAGGTATGATTACATGATACCAAAGCAATAGTTCAAACTATGATACACATCTAATCAAAATCAATAATTTTATTACTAGTTAAATAAGGAAAAAAGAAAATATTGATGAATTTTGTCATCTAAATCTTTATATAAAAAAACTTGATAATATTTGAAGTTGGGGGAAAAAAGAGTTTTCTACTGAAAATTGATGCTTAAATATATTTCTATAACTTAATGTATAAAAGATTTAAGGATTTTCACTTTTTTGTTGATTTTGTTTTATTGAAAGTTAGAAATAGAAGCAAATGGAGAGTTTTTTTGAAGTCTAGAGATTGCGAGGAAGAGAAGTAAAAATTCATAGCTAATTTTTTTTTTTTTGAATATATAAATTGACCAGAGTTTCAATCAATTCATTGGTTCATCGATTTTATCAGCTTTTGACCGATTATTTCCGATTTGAACTGGTCACGAAAAAAGCTAGGTTTTTAGGGTTGATCAAATCGAATTGATAATCAATTTCTGATTAAATTGATCGAACCGACCCATCCAATCCAATTTTTAAATCACTGCTTGGAGCATGTAATGTTGCTTTAAGAGTCACCTGTTTTTATTGTGACTTATCTTTCGCAACAATTTTTTTTCCTTTTTTTTTTTAGAAACATCTTTCACATAAAGAGAACTTAAATCATAAAATCAAAAATTTCCTCTAGAAAACACTGTGACACTTTGGGGTCAAACATCACAGCCTGTCCCATCACTTCCACCATGAAGATATATATAAATTAAATTAAAATTCATTTTCACCAGAAAAAAAAAGTTGACGAATACAAAGATGTACAAATAAAGGAAGTCAAGGTTTTTAATTAAGTTTTGGTTGCATATTCTTTTCTTGTCAATATTATTCTTTTAATGCAATTTTTTATATTATTATCATTATTTTCTCCCTTTTTTTTATTTATCACTTTGAAGAACTGCACATGAATTAAGAAATATAGTAAATAATCACTTTTTTTAAGCAAAAAAATCCCAAAACACCTTTTTAATTAAATAATCATAGCATTAATTATGAGCATTAATAAAAAGAGTAAAATTGGTAGACTACATTGAAATTCTAAATCGACAAATAAAATTAAACAATTTTTTTCCAATGCTAGAAAAAAAAAAAAAGAAGGGAGTGTAAAAAAAATCAAGATGAATCTACTAAAATTTGCTACCATGGTTAAAATCAAGATGTTTTTCTTTCTTCTTTTAATAACTTGTAGTGTAAAATAAATGAGGAAGGAATTAAATGATGAATTTATATACTATATTTGATCAAACATTCTTACATTTATTATTCAACAGCAACCAAACCTGGCCCTAAATATCAACAGGCTTCTTTCTAGCAAAGGTATTATAAATTATAATTTATACATGTGCTTGAGGTCTTAACTCTCATATAAGAGCTAGTCAAAAGCCAATTATTATATAAATATATAAGGTTGTTAGAATTTCATTAACCAAATAAAAAAAAATATATACTACTGGTTTGGCCTTATGTGGGTTTGGTTTTAATTAACAATTATTGTTTTTGGCTTTGTTGTCATATTTAATTAAATTAATTAACACGATATCATTGACCATATATTGAGAACGCTATAAATATTGAGTTTAGTAGTTGAAACATTTCATCATGAATAGTAAACGTTTGCAAAATAATTAATATATATGTAAGTTGAAGAAGCATGCTTAGTACGTACCTAACTATATAAATATTATATAAGAAATTCTTTCTTTTTTTGTACAAAACATATAGTACGTATCTTAAGCTTCTTCATTGGACGGAGTATTTAACAATAATGAATGGCACATTCATTTGTTAGAAATTCAATCATGAAAATAAAATACATGTTCTTACCCATAAATATATATACAGAAAAAAAAAAAAAAGCAATATTCCACAAATACTTGATATTTGTAGGATTCACTTATTGGATTTTGACATTATGTAATCATAATTATGTACTCATATATTAATTTAAAAATCTCCCGACCCCGTAAATTAAATCTCCATCTATTAAAGGTTAAGAAACCATTGAATTAAGTCTACTAGTAAAAACCTTTTATGTCATATTCATTATCGAGGTTTTACTTGTTCTTTTTAACAATATTTAATCTCGGCAATTCAGGTTGAATGTGCGCAATAACCTAGTAAAAATATAACACGTCTACGTGTATAATCGAGTCGAGTAGTGTTGAACGATACGCTATTCAAGCTTTGTTTAAATTTTATCGAGCTTCAAATTTTGTGGTTGAGTTTGGTTTAATTGTTAAATGAGTCGAGCTCAAACGAGGTTTAATTTATCGAACGAACTCGAGCCGAGCATCAAGTGACTTTAAATATTTCATGTATTTTAGTCATTTTTAGCTTATCGAGCTCGAGCTTACTAATAATTTAATTTGTATAATATATCATATCTCATGACATTTGTATCAATTTATGTTAAGGAGAGATATGTTTAATTATGAAATTAAAGTCTTGTCGTAATTAATATCAGGGGCTCGTTAACTCATGAGTTGACCTTATAAGTACTAAAATAATTAACTTTTAGAAGCACATATTTCGAAATTATGAGTATATTGACTTGGGTAAAAATGAAATAAAATGTTTAATTTATAGAAATAGGTCGGTTTGACCTGTACTAATTAGCATTCCTATGTTCTCGTAGTTTTGTGTTCACACAACATTTAGATGGAATAATAATTATATTCCTCATTTGGGTTGCTTGTACGTACAACTTATAAGCCTCAATCACGTGATGTCATGTACAGTTTATAATGTTCATAAGTGATTTTCGAACAGTATTTGTCATAAAAATATTGGTGTTATTTAATGATTATTTTCGGTGAACAATGAATTTATCTATTATATGATTAATTTGTCGACTATTAATTAATAAAGTACAAATAATTTTCAAACAACATAGACAAAGAATAAAATTAACAAAATTGATATTAAATTGAAAAATAACTCACATACATCGAATACATTTCGAAGACTTTTAGCACATAATTTTATCGTCCTAGGACATATCAGAATATTTTTACGCCATCCAAAATATGTTTCTTGACTTTTGATAATAACAATTTAATTTTATTTGTATTAACTATTTATATAATAGCATTTGGTATTTTTGCATAAAAAAATAACTATCTACCATAAATTAATATATTGATACATTATACCATTCAATTACATATTTTTTTTCGAAAAATGCAGCTCTGAGCAACTTTATGAGGAAGCCCAATATTTGAAAGGAATAAAAGTTGTGGGCCAAGTTGAATACTGGGCCAGCAAATACAAGAACTTTTTTTTATCCAAGGAATTGATGTTTTGACCAAGCTATAGAAAATACAGTAACAAATTAATGATAAACTTTAGTATTGTAAGCAACTGAATAATTATACTCCAACTTTTTTTTTTTGGTGAATATAATGATAATACTCGAATAAACATATAAAAAATTGGATGTCGTGAAATTTGTGATTGTATTGATAAATGAAATTATTAGCCCGAAGTTGGGGACCCATTTTAGATTGTAATTTGATTCTTGTCTCCAAGTGCAATACACATTGACAAAATGCATATCAATTTCCTCAATATTATATTCAATTGTCGATCATATAACTATTTGGTTTCTGCATTTTCATAATTTCCTTTCTCTTTTGTTTGTTTATATATAATAAGAAGAGTTAATGGCAATTTTCCTCTATTTTATTTGGAAAAAGAGCATTTTACCCCTGTAATTTTATTAAAATTTCATACCGTCTCTCTAATATTTTTATATATAGCATTTTATCCACCTATGTTATGATATATGTGACAATTTACCCCCTATATTCCCCAAAAAAAAAAATTCAGGCACACTCTCAATTTCGGCAAGTGAATTATATTCTTCGGCTTAAAAAGATAAATTATTTCTTTAAAATTTTCACAGGAGAGTAAATTGCTCCTTTCAAATCATAACAAAAGGGTAAATTAAATATTATGAATATTACAGATTGGTAAATTATCATTACCCTTATATTAGCATGTATCTTGCATGCAAGCACCGAAGCCGAGCTTATGGCAATAAGAGAGGGACTTAAAATAGCTTGGAATGGACGCGCAACGAAGTTAGTACCGGAGTGTGACTCTAGAGTGGTGGTCCAATTGATTAAGAAGACGGACACGAATATTCACCCGTTGTACGTAGAGGAGGAAACATATGCGCGGATGAATTGGCAGAAGGGGCCATGTACTATAAGAAGGGACACGACAATGGAAATCACCACATAAAGGATTGATCGAGATACTCTCCGCAGACGCCACTGATTAAGTGGATAGTGTGCTTTAGGGAAAAAAAAAACATACACAGTTTTAATTTCAACACTATTAGATTATCCTAATGACATGTGTTATTTTTGTTAATTACCAGTAATAAGATAAATTTTAAAAAATATAATAAAATTAGACTTCACATATCATTTATTTAAAAAGATTTTACCATTACATTGTACACCGCCTATCATCTAAATGACAGAAACCGAATCTTTTTTTCCTTTTTATCTCATCATGTTCAACTAATTATATCCAGGGTGTCCTTTCTTGCTACTCTAATAAATAAGCTGTCTCCTTAATTAAGAAAAAGAGATTAATTATTAGGAGTACTTAATTTGTGAAAAGTCACGTGCAAATCAAATCAATCATGCATTTGTAATTATAAAAATCGTGCCCACAATATTAAGTGATGTGGTAAAGAAAAGTGTGATTTGTTTGGTTAAGGAAAAGATTTATAAGCTCTTTACTCACCACACGTACTATAGCTAGCTAGCTAGGTCCCCTTTTTTGCATGGCTTTTATTTCAACACGTAAATTAAGTATAACCAATGTCTAGCTAATTAAGCTTATTATATGATTAGACATCAATTATGACTAGGGATGGGATCGGGACGGGTTTTCGGGAATTCGGGTATTTTGGGACGGGATATCGGGTTTCGGGATCTCAAATTCAAATCCCGAAACCCGGTAGATCAACCAAGGTCCCGAGAGTTTCGGGTACCCGATTTAATTTCGGGATTTCGGGACGGGATCGGGTGTCCCGATAAACTATTTTTTTTTTTAGTTTAATGCAATTTTCAAACCACCTCGGATCTTATGTGCCAATATTGGTATGCCATTTCACCATCTTATGCACAACATGTAGATTCAGAAATGATCTCAAAACCTCAAGATCTGATTAAAGAAAATTATTGGAGAAGTTTGAAAATTGAAAGATGATATATGTTGAAAAACTGAACGTCGGCGAACAACGGATCAGTGGCGGACGGCGGGAGTTGAGTTGTGGTGGAGTTAAGTATTTTGATTAGATACATTTACTTGTATGTTTGGATTTCAGAGAAGAAGAATACGTAGAATGATATGTGAATGGTTGAATTTTAGATTTAGATTAGGTATTTTGATTATATATATGTTTTAATTAAACTATGTAATCGGGACCGGGTTCCCCGATCAGATGGGGATCAAAACCCGAAATCCGTCCCAACTGAAAAAATACCCGTTTTGTCCCGTCCCAAATGGGAAAAACCCGATCGGGACGGGACGGGTACCCGAAACCCGGTCCCATTTACCCAGCCCTAATTATGACAACTTAAAGCTAGTATTAATCCAATATAAATAATTAATTTCTACTATTAGACACTAAGGTAGTTGGCTAATTAACTAGCTTTTATTATTCAACTTAATAATGGGGTTCATTATATATACTCTCTTCCTTCGTTTTTTTATTTGTCGCTTTGACCAAAAAAAATATTTATTTTTATCTTTTTGTTATATAATTTCAATGTAAAATTAATTATTTTCTATTAATATTACTCTTCTGGTTAAAGATTGTAATTAATGATAATTAATGTTGTTATTATTTGATTAAAAGGGTATTTTGGAGTTTTTGCTTAAAAAAAGTGAGTATTAATTATATTTCTTAATCCGTGTGCAACACTAAAAAATGAGAAATAAAAAAAACGAGGGAAAAACACCTATGATATCAAACTTTAGTCCAAAAAACATATTTAGATACCGGGCTTTTCGAAAAAACACATTTCATACCATGATTCAATCATCACATTTACTTTTTCCGTCAATTTTCGAACGAAATTCAGCAAGTGATGTCAATTGTGGGTCTTTAAAACTTGTGCATGTTTTCCCTCTCATTGTCAATTTAACGAACACATAAGCGTCATGTGCTGAATTTCGCCCGAAAATTTAAAGTAAAACTAAATGTGTCAAGATTGTGTGATTTATGGTATGAAATATATTTTTTCAAAAAGTTTAATACCAAATATGCTTTTTGAACTAAAACTTAATATCAAAATTGTGTTTCCAAAAAAAAAAACGGAGGGAGTATGTTGCTAAATTAAACTCACATGGGATGGTACGATAAATTAATTGACCGGCAAGAGTAGAAATTAAACAACTAAAAGTTTCAATTTAATATGAAGTATATAGTATGTGTATTTGTATTTAGAATTTATTAATGATATAATTATTTGAAGTGAAACAGAAAGCAATTAACTACAACTTCATTAAGTACAGGAGATATCTATATGAAGAATTCCATAATTAATGGGGCACCAATTTGACATTCATGAGTTGAATCCAGAATCGCAATTACGTACCTTTATAAAGATCTATATAATCTCACTAGCAGTAACTTTTTTTTAAAGTTAATGAATCATTATATCAATCACTATATCAAAAAATTTATTCGAATATATTTTATTGATATTAAGATACAAAGATAAACTAATTAGAAAAAATAGTAATAAAGTGAGCCTTTGTATTTTTATTTCTTCCTATGTAATTCTATAGTCAGGGGAAGTCAGACGAATAAATTCGCATGGATATTTTTAAATTTTTTTTTTTTTTTGAAAAATCATCAATACATTAGAATAAAAAAGCCTGATCAGTTATAAGATGTTTAATGTATTCGGGCAAATCAACTAAATCTACCAAGGAACCTAATTTTCCTAAAAAATGAGCTACTTTATTATCTTCTGTACGAGTAAAGCTCATAAATAAAAAATTAAAAACTCTGAAAAGCGCTTTTATATCTACGAACTACGATAATCGAACCCGTAGATGAAAAATCTTCTTTAGAGAATTGAATTTTATTTACTACAGACCATGATAGTTAGTATCGCACGATTCGCGATACGATACGTGCGATACGATTCGATACTAGCCCAAAACGATACGACTCGGATGGCTCAAAATGATGCAATTTGCGATACAATACGTGCGATACGATTCGATACAAGAGGAAAACGATACGCAATACGATACACGATTTGATAATGCTACGGACATGCAGTCACGTTCGAGGATGATGAAATCGTAGAATATTTCTCATGAAATGAAAGTGATACAATTACAAGACTGGCCCATGACTCGAATATAATTAGCTAAACAGTCATTTTGCCACGTAGATACATATTATTACGATAGTTAGGTGGATATATATTATCTATGAATGTTTGGTTTTGGCGTGAAAAATGAGAAGGGCTATTTTCGAAAAAGAAAAAAAATAGTGAAAAGGGCCTATTAAAGTCAAGATCTTAAAATTAATATACTCCATGTTTTTAACATTAAAAATGAGAAACCTTGTGTGTATACAGTATACTTAGGGAAAAATGCACTCTACCTATCTATATTTTGAGAAACTTGCACAAAACCCCCATATATTATTTGTATTGCAAAAAATTCTCTTGTGTTTTATTAAATCCTGCACAATTTTTCCTTTCACTGTAAATTGTTAACATCGTTAATAAAACTTAATTATTCCATTTTAACCTTATGATTTCATATTTTAATCTTGTTTTATTATACAAAGAAATCCCTGAGTTATGCTGCACAAAACTCATATAATTTATTTTTATTGTGCAAAGAATTCCCCCCCCCCCCCCCCGCCCAATGTTATCCTTAATTAATTTGCACATAACCCTTATCTTGTTCGCAACATGCGTGTGTGGTTCATGCATATCCATTTTTCTACGAAAAAATGCAAAATTTGATAAAACTTAAGGGAATTCATTGTAAGAGCATCTCCAGCAGTCGGCATAAAAAAACAGCATCAAATCACTCTTTAATGTCTGTTACAGTGTTTTGATACATGCATAAAAGTTTTTTGCTCCAACAATAAGCATTAAAATTGGAGCATCATTTCAAATTAATTTAAATTTAATTTATTAAAATTAAGTTAACTTCAAATAAAGTTAAAAGTAAAGAAAATTAAATTAAAAATAATTAAGTTAAAAAATGTTAAGAATTTTTACCGATAAAACTTTATATTCACGTGTCAGTATGTAATTCAACATTGAGATATTTGATAACCCAAACCACACTTAAGATAACCTAAACATATTTAAATATAATTAAACCTATATACACACACGACCAAATTCAGCGGCTCATCTCTCTCTCTTTCTTCCTCACGTTCGTTTTCTGCCTCTCCACGGAAAAGAAATTGAAGCAAAAAATTGAAGATCAAGCCACCTAAAACTCACTCATCCCTCTCCATAGAAGCAAGATTGAAGAAAGAAATTGAAGAAATTGATATCAAAATTGAAGAGGTATTAACAAAATTACCTTTCCTTTGATGTATGAACAAAATTACCTTTTTTTTATTTTTAATTTTATTTTAGATTCTAGAAGTTGTGTGGATGAATTTCAACTTTGTGGCTAATTTTATAGTATTTTTTTTTAAACGTTGGCAACTTTTTCAAAATAGAGCCGTTGGAAATTTTCAGCAAAAAGTAATGCCCTTTGCAAAGGCATTACTTTTGATGCCAAAATTGGGTGGACTTAAAAATAGGTTATTGGATAATGCCTTTGTTGGAGCAAGTTTTTTTCTTTATTTTTTGAATTGGGGCATAAAAAATGACCTTAATGCCTATTGTTGGAGATGCTCTAATAAAATAATACAATAAAATTTTGTACAAATTTTTCAAAACACAGGTGGACGGAAACCGCTGCACTACGTCATCAAGTACATGTGGTGCAAACCACCAATACACTTGCAAAATGTGTAGTGATAATCAACGTCACCCCATATTCTGGCCACGTTCCTAAAAAATAGGATTTCAAAAAATTGTTTTCATATTGCCAGAACATAGATGATGTGGATTATCATTCCACATGTCTCAAATGTATTGGCGGATTACACTACGTATACTTGATGACGTGATGCATCGGTTACACTAAATAATTTTTCTTATTTATGACCATCAATTTTAGAGGTTTATATGTTGTGCCGAGTGTTGTACAGACAATTCATGCCCCATTCCTAGTAACGTAATTTGTGCAGTGTTGTACATACACTTCAATAAGAGTATGGAAAATTCTAAGGTGCCGCTATGTCACATGCCGCTAATTATAACCAATAAGAATATGACACATCATTAATTAATAACCTGCTCAACAAGTTGCCAATAGATCATAATAATTTTCCATATTTAGTGGTACTATACCACAATAAATGATTCTTTAAGATTGATGCTTGGAGATAAGTCAAATCAATTGTGTTCATTTTCTTACCGCGGGCCCACGCCTTGTAATAATTTCAACTTCAACTATTGGTCCCAACCGTGAAGTTAGGCCATCTCCAACAGCTCTCTTAAATTTCAGCCTCTTATCTTAAAATATAACTAATAAATAGTGTTATACAATTCCACTTTTTACTCAGCACTCCAACAGCTAGTTTATATTTTAAGAGACTACTTTTTAACAACTATATCATTTCACTCAAATAGCTAGTTCATATTTTAACAAATAACTTTAATTATTATTTTATATAAATAATAATAATATATTTATAATACTAATTGAATTTTATTTCATAATAGAAAAAATAATTTTTTTTTAAAAAATATTAACTTTTAGTATTGACATTTAGCGATGCCCCAAAAATTATAATCAAAATATTATCACTAAATCATCGTGACAACGTTAATTATCGCTAAAGTGGTTCCACTATTTGTCAATAGTGACAAATTTTTTATAATGATATTCAAATTATAAAATTTGAATTTTGAAATTTTTATTCAAATTTGTATGCATTTGAATTTAATTAATATGTATTTGAATGTACAAAGCAATATGGATTTAATTAGTACAAACTATGAATTTAAATTTATTATTAATTTAATTAGCAATGCCTCCAATTTATTGTTTAGCATAAAAGTACAAAAGTTTTTTGTACTTTCCTACAAACAATTGCATATAGCAATTCTAATTTGGCTATGGGTATTTGACAAGCCAAACTTATAAAATTTAGCAACTCTTAAATTATAGAAGTGCTCTTAGAAAACACTTTTTATCAAAATTTTAACAAAACTCTTAAAATTTAACTTTTAGCATGGCTCTTGGAGATGGCCTTACAAGACAATATATACATAGCTATCTAGGTTTAGGGCTGTCAATGGAGTGGGTTCTAATCCAAATTGATATGGATCGGCTCGATTATCATGTTTTTTACTCGATTTAGAAATTTGATGGACCTATTCAATAAATTAATATATTATTATGTAATTTGAAATGCATAAAATCATCGATATGAACCAAGAAACCATAACATGACATATGATTGTTTATCAATTGTTTTGTGCATTTCAAATAGGTTAAAATTTGGATTCAAACACAAAAATAATTTATATATTTGATATGTTTCAGATTTATTTCTCCAAAGGCCCAATACAAAGTTTAGGACGGCACTGGCCCAGAGCCGAGACGCGTTTGACCCAACTGAGTCGTGGGCTTTCCAGGAAATTGGGCCTAGTCTGTGGATGAATATATTTTGTATCTGGGGAAAATTAGGCCACATATAGTCATTCATATACACGTACAGGTGGTATGATAAACATTTTGGGAAAAAATGGATTATCAAGATTTTTTTTTTTCTCTCGTCAAGAATGCTAATTAGAAGCATTAAGGACAATATTTTCAATTCAATTCAATTCATTTTTTTATTTTTAATTACTTTTGACAGATTCTTCTTCTTGAACTTATAAACATGAGTTTAATTTGATATACCATATTTTGTATATCTATATAACCCTGAAGTGGAGAGTTGAAAAGTATCTGGGATCAACCACAAGCTAAGCTCTAGGTTTGCTTGACCTCAGCCAAGCTCGAGCTCAACTAGATAAAAAATCACCTCAACCTACTCAAGCTCAACTAGGTCAAAACCACATCAACCTACTCAAGCTCAATCAGGCAAAAAGGGACATCAACCACAAGCCCGAGCTCGACCTCAACCATGCTACATGAATTGGGTCCGAACCAACTTGAATAATATCCAGGTTAGGATCAACTCGAATAATATACGACATCTGAATGAATCAGGTCAACCAATGGAACTTTTTCAACTATGAATGCACCCTCACCTATCACTATGGGACACATGATATAACACCACAAAATGATAGGTTGGAGCTCTTGTTTGGATTTCAATTTTGTCCTAGCTCAATCATATTTGGGGATAATTAGAAGTCAACCTTGCCTAATATATCGTCATGGAGCGATGAATCAGTTTCCACTATAAATTAAAATTCATAGCTTATAATACGATTATTTACTGATTTGAGTTTGTATTGACTAATTATCGTTATATACGTATTTTAACACAAATAAATTATGTTAATAGAATTCAAACGATTTCGTTACCATTCCACAAGGTTCACTTGCATTCAAATTAAGGTTAAGCTACAAAAGATAAAATGTATATAAAAATTATCAAACTGATTGAATGTGAACTTCCTTAATTGAAAAGTATCTGGGATCAACCACAAGCTAAGCTCTAGGTTTGCTTGACCTCAGCAAACTCGAGCTCGACTAGATAAAAAACCACCTCAACCTATTCAAGCTCAATCAGGCAAAAAGCGACATCAACCACAAGCCCGAGCCCGAACTCGACCTCAACCATGCTACATGAATTGGGTCCGAACCAACTTGAATAATATCTAGGTTCGGGTCAACTCGGATAATATACGATATCTGGATGAATCGGGTCAACCTCACCTATCACTATGGGGACACATGATGTAACACCACAAAATGATAGGTTGGAGCTCTTGTTTGGATTTCCACTACAAATTAAAATTCATAGCTAGTAATATGATTATTTACTGATTTGAGTTTGTATTGACTAATTTATCATTGTACACGTATTTTTACACAAATCAATTATGTTATTAGAATTCAAGCGATTTCGTTACCATTCCACAAGGTTCACTTGCATTCAAATTAATTCAAGATTGGTTAATCTACAAAGGATAAAATGTATATAAAAATATCAAACTGATTGAATGTGAACTTCCTTAATTAAATCTCGTACGATGTTTAAAGTCAAGCTAAATTCAAACAAATCCAAAATTTATGCACAAAGAAAATAAATGAGAATTTTAAAAATGGATGTTTCGACCAGGTCCACCATTTGTAGTAATTTGTAAAATATGGCATGTGCAAACTACTCGTTCCAATCTGAAGACTTTGAAAATTCAAGTTCACATAATACAACAACATATCTTAAAACAATGATATATCGTCATCGATGATATGCATACATAATTATAATTAGGTAAAACTGCAGAAAACGTCATAAATTAATTAGTGATTTTGGGTTTTGGTTCCAAACTATATCATCTGATTGAATTTTCTCCCGTAATTTAATTTTTTTTTGAAATATCGTCCCATCATTAATTATGAGACGAAAATTGAGCATGTGTCCTTTAAATTACCACATGACTACTTAGATGTCATGATGTGATAAATTACAGCATGAACAATTATATAATATTGCAAAATTCGTCCCAAACTAATTACAACAAGATTGAATCGTTATTTCCATTAAATTGGAAATTTAAGTGACTAAATTCATGTAAAATAGTAAATTATGGTATAAAATTTGACAAGTTGAAATAGTTTATAACAAAAAATCAAAATTTAGTAATTAGTTCAAAATAATATTCCGAGAAAATATTTAATTACAAGATATAATTCGAATAGATGATTCAATTCGGGACGAAAACTCGAAATCACTATTATGTAAATACAAAGTACTAAGTAGACTAGTAGTATTCAAATTTCATTCGTTCCTTAAAAGTCAAGCAATACATTAATATAACCCACCACCTTTATTCTCCTTTTAATTAGAAAAATTCCTTCAATAATTATTTGCTTTTTAGATAGCACACTGAATTCCATGCTTCAAATTAAATAGGATTACTATTTACAATTTTCAATAATTAAAAAAATAAAATGGACCCGTTCGGTGAGCTGGGTGTGGACCTTTCGCCGTCGGAGCTCCGGGAAACCGCATACGAGATCCTCGTCGGAGCATGTCGGAGCTCCAGCTCCGGTAGACCGCTCACGTACAATTCTAATTCCAACTCAAAGGCGAATCTTGAGAGGTCATTAACGACGTCGTCTAGCCTAGGTCGGGCTGGAAGTGAGATGATGAGAGTCCAGATGAGGGTTTCGGAGAAGACCGATTCCAGAATCCGACGCGGTTTGCTCAGAGTTGCTGCGGGTCAGGTATCAAAATCAATTCTAATTTTTCAATTAATTTTGTTATTGAACTTCTATGTCATTTATCTGTAGGTAATTTTGAGCTTTTAATATCTCTAATTATGAAGGATTTTGAAAAATGAAAGAGGAATTACAGGAGTGTTGGAATAAACTCAATTTGATGTAAGAAATAATAATGGACCTTTTTAAGTTAAATAAATGATAGTTTTACTTATTAACTCTTTTCTATAGAATAATGGTGATGAGAATATTACTAACGTTATTATGATTTATGAACAAGATGATATGATTTTTGACTTATTTGGTAGCAGATTAGGAAAATGAGATAAACTTTTACCACTTTGGTTTTCATTTCTAAGCAGCTTGGAAAACGTATTGAGTCGATAGTTTTGCCGTTGGAGCTACTGCAACAACTAAGGTACTCGGATTTCACTAGTCAAGAAGAATATGATGCATGGAAGAAAAGAATCTTGAAAATTCTAGAAGCTGGATTACTTGTGCACCCACACATTCCTCCTCAAGATAAATCATCTCAAAAGCTTCGACAGATTCTGCGTGAAGCGACAGAGGAACCAATTGATACATCAAAGCACAGCGAGTCAATGCAAATCCTCCGCAATGTTGTAACTTCTCTTGCTTGCACGTCTCAGACATGCCACTGGGCAGATGGAATTCCATTAAATTTTCATCTTTACAAAATACTTCTAGAAGCTTGCTTTGATGTAAATGATGAAACCTCTCTTGTTGAAGAAGTTGACGTGGTATTAGAACATATCAAGAAGACTTGGGTAATCCTTGGGATAAACCAAATTTTTCATAACTTATGTTACTTGTGGGTATTATTCCACCGATATATTACTAGTGACCAAACTCAAGATGATCTCCTTTTTGCTTCTGATCGTATGATGGTGGAAGTGAAAAAGGATGCAAATGCAAGAGATGATCCAAAATACTTCAAGATCTTGAGTTCGACATTAGGTCTGATATTGGATTGGGCAGAAAAAATGCTTCTTCGCTACCATGATGTCTTTTATAGGAGTAATATTGATGTGATGCAAAGTGTGTTGTCCATTGGGGTATCAGCAGCAAGCATAATGGTGGACGTCTCTTATGTTAAGAAGAAGAACGAGGTTGATGTAGCGTGTGGTAAGGTTGATGCTTATATCAGGTCATCATTGCGCAATGCTTTTTCTCAGGCAAGTATAAGGAGATATTTCCTGTAGATAATCTACGCATGTCATCTTCTTACTAAGATTATGGATGTGCATTGTTGTTCTATAATCTTGAATGTTTTTGTTCTTTTTGGGTGAAATAAATATGACTTATATTCCTGTTTGCTCCATTTGAAGACAGAAAAAAGAGAAGATAATATCAATCAACAAGTCTTCTAAAACTCAAAGAAGTCCTCTTCCTGTGCTATCCATCCTTGCCCAAGATATCTGTGACCTGGCATTCAACGAGAAGGAAATATATAGCCCTGTGCTTAAAAAATGGCATCCTCTTGCCACAGGAGTTGCTGTTGCTACTCTTCATGCTTGCTATGCAAATGAGCTTAAGAAATTTGTTTCAAACATAAGTGAATTGAATCCTGAAGCTATCCAAGTACTGCTATCAGCGGACAAACTTGAGAAAGATCTAGTAGAAATGGCTGTTGCCGATTCAGTGAACAGTGAAGATGGTGGTAAGGCTATTATTCAGGAGATGGCTCCTTATGAAGCTGAGGCTGTGATTGCCACTTTGGTGAAATCCTGGATACAGACGAGAATTGACAGGTTCGAAGAATGGGTTGACAGAAATTTGCAACAAGAGGTACTTTTTCTTATCTTTTGTTTTTTTTTTCCCCATTTTGCATTTGACAATTAATATGGTATTGTCATGACGCATCATTGACCTCGATGGAATTCGAGTTTAATATTTTGCTCTTGATATCTGCTTTTTGTTAATTTTAGTCTGATAGGGTGAATTGTCGATTGTTCGTCAATAAGTTGAAGCATTTTTATGTACTCCAGTGGAATGCAAAAGGACATTATGTCTTTAATGCTATTAACTTGTTTCCAGGACTGGAATCCTCAAGTAAATGGAGGGCGCTTTGCGCCTTCTGGTGTGGAAGTTCTACGCATTATAGACGAGACTTTGGAAGCATTCTTTTTGTTGCCAATACCCCTACATCCAGTTTTGCTTCCTGAGTTAATGGGTGGTTTAGACAAATGCCTTCAAAACTACATCATAAAGGCAAAATCTGGCTGTGGTAAATATTATAACCAAAAGATTTCTCTAATTCAAATGCAACTTTTTCCTCTATCATTATTAATACTATCCCTACTAAACAGGATCACGAGTCACTTTTGTTCCTACCCTTCCTGCCCTAACCAGATGCACTACCGGATCAAAATTTAGTGCATTTAAGAGGAAAGACAGGTCACTTATGGGTGCAGGTAAGAAATCCCAAGTCTACACTAGAAACGGAGATGACTCCTATAGTGTACCACGACTATGTCTTCGAATCAATACTTTATACCATATCCGAAAAGAGTTGGAGGTTCTTAAAAAAAGGACAATATCCAATCTGATGAACTGTGGATTTGTCCATGATGAAAATTTTCCGGAGGGCAAATTTGGGATTTCATTAGCTTCTTGTGTGGAGGGAATCCAGCAGCTCTCCGAGGCAGCAGCCTACAAGCTCGTATTTCACGATCTAAGTCACGTTCTTTGGGATTACCTTTACATGGCAGAGACATCAAGAATTGAACCTTTCCTTGAGGAACTGGAGCAAAACTTGGAATTAATATCTGTTACTGTTCATGACAAGGTTCGGACCCGTGTAATTACTGAAGTAATGAAAGCTTCATTTGAAGGATTTTTGTTAGTTTTGCTTGCTGGAGGACCTTCTCGAGGTTTTACTTTGCAGGATGCTGCAATAATAGAGGAGGATTATAAGTTTCTTAAGGATTTGTTCTGGTCAAATGGAGATGGTTTACCGGTTGATTTGATTGATAAGTTTTCGGTTACTATAAGAAGTGTTCTTCCCCTTTTTCGATGTGATACTGAAGATCTTATAGAGCGATTAAATCGTGCGACTTTGGATATGTATGGAACTTCAGCAAAATCAAAGCTTACATTGCCTCCGACAACAGGGCAGTGGAGTCCAAATGAACCAAACACAATTTTACGGGTTTTGTGCAATCGGAATGATAAGATAGCGTCCAAGTTTCTGAAGAAAAATTATGACTTACCACAGAGAACCTGAACCGTATTTCTATGTGCCAGAAGACACTTGGCCCTGAAAATTTCATCAGAATGGCACCTTTGCCATTACCACAAGTTGTTCTTTCCGTGACCTTTGTGAGCTTAAATTATGTGTTGGATTTAAGGCCATTTAGCACCAAAGAAAGCCTTAAATTATTTTTTCCCACTTGAGAACTGCAAAATTGGATTGTAATTAGCAGGATTTGTCTACCATAGCACTAGGGATTTCTACTTGTATAGGCTAATCTTTGCCCTAATAACTTTTGGAAGGTTTTCTCTTTAGTGGAAAATAAATATTAAGGTTGAGATCTGAAGAGGAGGGGAAAGAGAGACCCTTTTGTGTTGTTTTACCCATAGGCCTGTCACATAGGGTATACACTAGTACGGCATTCTCATACAGTACATTATTCAAGTTTGATTTGATTTTTTTACCAATCTCTAAATCATATTTAAGTTTTGTCTATTTTTTAAAGAACCGCATTGAGACCAAAAACGTGCTAAGCTCCGTAGCTTCATATACTTACATGTTTTTTGTCTATTTTAAGGTTTTCAAACTGAGCTTAGACGAGATTTAAAAAGCTAACATTGAAAATATTGTTCAAACTTGATTCGATATTTTATGATGAACCGAGCTTGAATATCCATCACCAAATGAGCAAAGTCGAGTATCGAATATATTTTCAGCCACAGTTGTCGGTTCAAATATTTTGTTTTCTCCTTGAGAGGATAAACTAATTTATAGAGATGAAGAACGAACAGTGCTAACTGAACCTAAACACCTTGAAAAGGGGAGTATCTGTGATTTCATGTGCTTGTATAATCAACACTCAACAGCCTAGACGGCAGGTACAAAATTGTTTAATATTACCTGTTGTTAACAAGAATAAAAAGATGCATAAACTTAATTGATTTCTTTTCCTCTTTCTTTCTTCTACACAAAAGAGCCAAGTCCTGCCGCAAAGCTCCAAATCCTTGGACAAGCTAATTCCAAGGATTCTTCTTTTTCGATTTGCTTCTTTTGGAGGTACTCGAGGAGTTAGTTTTCTGTCAAGGGTAGACGACTCAAGTCAATGAAACTGAACAAGTTTCACAATAATATATTTGTACTGCATGACACAATTGATTGATAATGCTTCCACTTACCGATTTTGATTTCTTGGTCTTCCCGCGGATTCTATTCCTCGGAGGTTTTAGTTTGTAAAGTCTGACCATCCAATGGTGAGTGGTGAATACCTAGAGAAAAAGCAAAAAGCAACAGAAAAGCAAGAAAATTAAAAGATGTAGTGATATTTTTCAGTGAGCATATTTCTACAAAATGAAGGCCGAGTGAGCCAGGTATAAGTATGAAGCCAATCGTCCCAGATGAGTTAAAATAAATGAAGACTTTTACCTCTTCAAAGTGGGTAAGTTTGAAATGCTTTTTCCCGATTTCAGTGTTCCTCACCCTATCAAAACCTCTACCATCTGTTTCCACAAATCTATAAGAGAATGCAAAGCATGTTAAATTTGAGCAGCAAAGAAAAAGAAAAAAAAAACTCCATATTTTGTTGTCAATAAAATTGCACCTGTAATATGACAGTTTGTACATGAGACAGTTAAGCATAGTTGGAGTGGCCTGAGAATCGATCCGGTACTGACCATCTCTCTGTTTATGATCACAATATAATTCATTAAAGAGAATGCTAATTGCTGCTCAATCAGAACAAAGTAACTCGACTACATTAGAAGAACAAAAAGGCCACGAGAATACAGAAACAAAAAATTCATTAATGAATGACAATGCTAGTATGAACTACTCACCAAATAATCAGGTTCTTTGATATGAGGAAATACCCCTCCGCCTATCCTAACCATCCACAAGAACTTGTTAATGTCGTCACTGGGGTAGCCAACAAAACCTGAAATGAAGAGGCAATGGTTAGGACATTTCTTTTATATTTAACAAACTTTTTTCCTGAAATAGTTAGTTATGAACTAACCTCCAAAAACAACAAGAACATATTTTACATCCAACGAGTTGAAAATTTCCCAAGCTGCCTTTTCAGGAGAGGACATGGCAGTACCGACGGTGGCAATATGTGTGTTGTTCCAGGTATTATTGTCAACAATAACAGTGCGGTTAGCCATAGCAGTTGTTTGGTAACCATAATCCCACCAAGATGCAACCTGGATAAAATCAGCAGCAACAGGGAATTAAAAAAATAAACTTGGAATCTAATAAGAGATGCAAATTATAATTCTGCTTGTTCAATAACAAACAAAAAGAAAATGTGGGATGTTGAACGAGAGAGCAGAAGTGTTTCTTGCCGCGTGTCTTGTGAGTATCTGTGACTGACCATACACAAAAAGTTACACTGCTCTATACAACTATAAGGTGGCAGAAGCAGGACCACAACCCCACATAGGCAAGGGAAGATCAGAGCTCTTACAGTCTGAAACTCTTCATTAATTTAGATCCAATTACTTTTGTTTTTAGTTTATGTACTCCGAGTTGTAGCCCAAGGAAATAATCATTCCTAACTTCCTAATAATACAGAAATGTCTTGCTTATATATCAAAATGATTCTGAATGGCAGAACATCTTAGGTATTCATATTGTAATATACATCAACTCCAACCCGTAAGTAGTGGACCACATTCCGCCACTGTATAAGCCATTTCTCACAGGCTATATATAATATAAACCATACAAGACATGCTTGTCCGGGTATTTTATTTTCTGAAACCTTGCGACTTTCTTTTTGCTAATTCTATGGTAAAATGATGTCTGGTATAAATCTAAACTACAGCTTCTTATGGCTTGATCATATAGTTTCTAATGCAGCAGTTTAAGCAAGAAAAAAAGGATAGGTGGAATTCGAAACATCACTATCATTATCGCAATTACCAGGGCATCAAATTGAACAACTCCATTCCACTACCATTCTAATAAAAATATGATATAACTTTACCCATCAACAGATTAACCAGAAATAATGCTTCAACTCATTGCTATTAACAACCACCAAAAAGGGAAACAGTAAAATAGTAGCAAAATTAAGGGCAGAAAAAAGAGAAGTATAGGAATATATAAATTTACAAAGAAAATGCAGATCAAGGGGCAGAATATAAACATACTTTATCGTCCACGTCAGTGTTATGGCTCAACCAAGCATATGCCTCTCTGAAGTCATCAAAGACATGAAGTCCATTATTAGAACGAGTGGTTAGCACAATGGAAGGAGCTGAATAAGCCTCTGCTGCAGCCCAGACACAATGGACCTGCATTGACGATTTCCCGTAATAGTTAAAAAGGTGAACAATTGCATGTGTCAATTGTCTATTGGCGACTATGATATAGGAACCAAAACATTGGGCAGTTCTAGGACCTTAAACCTCATATTCATGTGTACTTAATCAACATTACGCTAAGATAGTAGGAGATTCCATGCGTTTGCATTACTAATAGCAAAACTTGGGACAATCCAATTGTTGAAATATTTTAGTGACCAGTGAGTAGCAAAATGCTAGATAGGCAGCCATTGAGCCTAAAATTTATCAACAGAGCATATTGCTTCCAGCGTATCTTAATTTATTGAGAAGAATTTCCATGAATAAACTTTTTCAGCAAATATAGCATGACAATTCACTATCTCAACAGAGCATAATGCAATATAATAAACTTTCTTCCATGAATAGAAGAATTTCCTACAAATGTGAAGTTCCAAGATCAGCAAGACTCGAGTCAACCTTGAGATAATGATTTTCCTTGGAAACTTAGAAAATTGTTGACATGACAATTCCTAATGTGTGACCTGTGAAGTATGAAATAATAGCATATCTCAACTTGCAAAAACATGAATCACAGACCCAATGAAATTCAGCAACAAAATATCTGGAAGAAAAAGACGGGATAAAAAAAGAACTTTGAAAGGAGCTTGGCTTGAGACAGTATGAAAAGTGTCATGACAACCTTGACATGACAAATTTTCATGTGTGAAATAGTTGACAAAACTCCTCATCTGAACACCATATATCAAGTATCAACTTTAAAAAAGAACAGTTAACAACATGCAAACAAGAATATCCTCATCTGAACACCATATAACAACTTAAAAAGGTTAGGAAAGTAGTTCTGGAGGAATCTTTTTCCATGTTCAAGTCAAAGAATATCGTGATTCAAACAGCAACTTCATCAAAAATCACGTACCACATAGAAGGCACCCAACAAGACAAGTAAGAGAATAGCAACGACAGAAGCCTCCAGTGGTAAAACGAGAAGCCTCTTTTCAATACGGGAGACAAGAGACGCCTTCTCAATACGGGAGACAGAAGACGCTTTCTCTATGTTCTCCTTTTCCTTCTTCTTGTTTTTCCTTGAAGGTCGCTCCTTTAATGAGTCTTCACTTATCTCAGTCTTCACCACATCATTTTTTGCAACACTATTGGTATCTCCTGCCTTCAGGAGATCATATACATTTCAATCCACTAGCTTAAATATCTAAAATTAATTACTCAAAGAATGATTAGCTCGCTTACATTAACTTGGGGGCTCTGTGTTGCACCTAGCAACTGAAATTTAATTGATCTAGTAAAAACATCAAAAGCTTCGGAAAGAGCAATTCCTGACATTATACAAGCTGCTGGAGCCAATACAAGCATTAGGCGCACCTAACATACAAATAAGAGAATGTCATGCTTTGAGGTGCGGAAAAACAAGGAAAATTTTATACAAGTGAGCTAGGGGTATCTGTACCATGACACCAGAAAAGTATACTGATGTTACTATATAAAGAACTGCAAAAGTGCTTGCATCCGACAGTGGCATAAAGCAGGCCTGTAGGTTCCAACAAAAGAAATAGTGTTGAAGCATACAAGATAGAAGTAAACAACAAAGGCATCACGTATATTAAGTTTAATCAGAAGGCCATAAAATACTTACAATGATGCCAGCCGGGACCAAAAATGCCAAAACATTGATGTCCATAAAGTAAGATGGCCATGTAGGGGGTTGGTGTTCACTAACACTGGCAATAATTGGTATATACTTGCTCGCGTAAGTTCTGTCTCGGTTCAGGAAGTATGAAGAATAAAGGAGAAAAGACAAACCAAAAACATGTCAGAATGCGTACAAACTAAAATTACTAACAGAACAAAAAGAGCAATGTTAGTATGATACGCATAACAGGAATTACATATCCAAGGACAAGTGCTTGAACAGGTATGTCCTAGAACTTTTATTTTTAATAGGTAAGAATGTCCTGGTCATATGTACAATCAAAAGAAAATGATTGGATATTTATGGCAAAGGTTGTTGGGTTACTTGCTTCAGCTTCAGTATTAAAGTCATTTAATAGGAACTCAAATCTGAACACAGTAGTTAGTTATATAACTTTGGTAGATAATACAACTCTAATAGAGCTGACTATTGAGGCTCGACTAGGAAATTAACCAGGTGGAACTTTTGTTGGTTCCATCCAAGCTACTGGGCAGGAGAGGTGTGGATAGTGAATTAACCATAATGAAGCATGTTTATTTTGAATGCTGAAAGAGACACAGCATGTTAATATTAAAATTAATAACAGTTTCCGGGATAACTTCAGCGATACACAGAAGCATGCCAACGGCTGGGGAAGATATTACATTATTACTCTATGAAAACTTAGGAATACAAGAAATGAGAAGGAAATGAGTTAGAGGAAAAAATGAGCCATCCTATTTACACTGATGGTTAAAATTTAGATTTAAAAGCAACACATTCCTTGTGCAGATTAGAAAATCATCTATTTGAAATCAAGCGCATACAAAATTTTGGCAACAAATTCTTTAGGATGCCAACATATTTATAATAACGAACTTACGGATCTAGCAGGCTCAGACTTCTACCACTCCATCCTTTTGTTGGGCTGGAAGCTACCAATGCTATTAGGACAGCTAAGGCGGCACAGCAGACTATCCTGAATAATTGAAATATATGAAATAAGATAAATGAGAATTATTGTGATTAAAGACTGCCCAACATAATCTGTAACAAATATCCACATGCAAACCTCCCTTTTAGTCCATATGACTAACTAAAGTCAACGGAACTGAGGAAATAAATTCCTAGTATAATAAAACAAAGATACTATAACACTATAGCATAACAAAATTATTATGCCATAGTAAAATAACACATTACAATAGCTTATGGTTAACCACGAGATGCTTTAATTCTCTTGTCACCGTCATATAGGTGAAAGGTAGTGGATTAATGATTATTAAAATAATTAAAGGTCAAGAAGCTTACAGGCCAACTGATACAACCAGAGTAACTGCTACTTTGAACATTTGGGGTGTGAGAATTCCCTTGATATAATACACAAGAGCCACGACATGTATAATGATGAAGACCTGTGCATATCATCAGGAAAAATACCATCTCAACAAGAGACACCATAAAAATATTGCTGCACACAAGTCAGAATGCTATTTGTAAGCTGTTCATTAAGAGAGAAAGGCTCATTGGCCCAGTAGGCAGAATTTTTTTCTATAAACCCTTTTTTCATCAAAATATTTGAAACCTAAAATCCCTAGGAGAGGATTCAATGCTCAACATCTCATCATAAATTGGGCAGTGCAAACACCCCAACCCCCCTCCCCCCCTTCCCTGTCCAACATATCAAGCTTACTCTTGTTGATACAGCTGAGTGTTGCCCCTAATCAACTGCTCAAGCTACAAACAGAATGAAGCTCATATATATACAGATACACGAGAATATGGGAAGGATTTGAAAAATAAGCATCAAAATGTCAACTATATTAGCGACACAACTATTGACTTGTGATACTTATATATGAAGAGGTCCATTCAATATAGGTACTCAAAAATTGATGTGAGGTACTCAAAAATTGATGCGTCAGCAGAAAAATTTCATACACGGAAAAACTGTCCAATAAGAGAAAGATAATACAAATCATTGATACAAGTGCAACAAGAGTAACAATATCCAAATTACCAGAAAAGATGCAAAATGCTCTGACGTCATAACAGCATTAAAGCCGACAACAGGCACCAAAGAAGCTAGCAATGTTCCCAAGACAACCTGCATTTTGCGAAGGTATTACCGAGAAAGTGATGGATCGGTCAATGCAATGTCAAAGATAATATGCATATTAGCTAACCACACAACTCGCCTACTTTCATAGTAAAACAGATTACGTGGAACAAGCATATTAAATGTAAAATACCTAATATTACACCATAAAGAAATAAAAAATATTATGTGCTCATTTAAGAAAGGGGTAAGATCATAGTCATTCCCAAAATTAAAAAAAGAAAACATCAAAAAAGTTTTTTTTTAAGGAAACAATTAGCAAACACCCTCACAACTTCCGAGAACCATAACCCATGGAATTTCTTAACAAAAAAGGAGTTTAAAAAAAGAAAAGAAAAGACAACTTATTTATGCAACCAATATAACATTGCGAATGGCCTTATTTACTTCCATAACTAATATAACATCGTGAACCGCCTTATTTACTTATGTAACCAATATTACATTGTCAGTGGCCTTCTTTTATTCCCAATTTGGTGCGCAAGAACTCAAAGATGTTATGATTTGTGAAGATCATATTACTATTAAGTGATGTAGAGAATGCTATATATGATCAAACAGAACATACCAGAAATTCAGTTCAATAATCATATTTTCATGATTACTGGAGCAGAATAAAAACAAAAATGATTGACCAAACCAATTTAATCCCCTTCAAGTTCAAAAAAGAACCCAGGATTTACTTTTTGTACCTTTATCTGTTCCATGTAAATGTAGTGTTTCATAAGTGAAAACTTTTTGGAATTAATAATACAAATAATTGGAATTATTCATTCTCATGTTAATCCACAAACCCCGATATAGCAAGAGAATTGAAAAGGGACACAACAGCGTCGTATAAGCCCCAAAAGAAAGTCACATTTTTTAACAGAAGCTTTGGATATCTCGATGCAAGTCATCAAATTTTAAGCACCTCTCGTTCTCTCCAAATCTATGTGCCTATCTTATATATTCTCCCTAAGCTAAAAACATCATTTTTAAAGTTGGTATCTATAGAGAAAACGGGTATGATCACTGACAAGCTCAATCTATAGAGTCAAAGTTTCCTCTCTATGAGCATAAGTCAACAAATCTCAATTCTTGTGAGCCTAGGCAATATAATTTGTACTTTTTCATAATACTAGTTTTGTGCTTAGCTCCTAACTCCTCAGAACACAAAGCTAAAGTTCTTGCCTCGTGCATGAAGGAGTGGATTCTACTTCGAGTTATGATAAAGAAACAAATGCAGATTTTCAAAACAAAACCCCAATTGAACATCTCCTTTTACAGCGTGAACATTTGTACTCAGTCTTGTCCCTCAAACCTGAGATTTCCATTATGTTTAGCCGTGAATAATCTCACTATCATCAATGTGTTCCGGATGGAGTTTATGGTTAATAATCAACTGAAGAAAATACAAGAACTAAATGGGAAATAACTTTTTAGGTTCATGTGCACTAAGATACTTACGAGTGGAGCATATGCAATGTAGAGGCGTGGAGAATAGCGACCAGTTACAATGCATAGCAGCACATGCATAGGAATAAGGTTTATAATAAAGGTATACCCTCCCCAAGAGCAAACCTGAAAAGAATACATATTTCAAGCATGAGAGCAATAAGAAAATGGGTTAGATGAGAAGTGAAGAGATGCCCAGAAGAGGGTAAACATACCATGTAAAAGTATGCTATAGCATTTAGAGTAGCGTAGAACAGGGATCCCGTGTTCAAAGTCTGCAGTCAATGGGATTATTAGTTGATTAAAGTAAAATAGTTCAGGTCCAAATGTCTAGAAGAAGTCTGATTAAAATATATCGATCAGGGAGTTAATGTTTGTGAATTGTGAGGACAGTTTAGACAGGTTATGCAAAGATAATAGTATAGCATATGAAGTGATTCAGCAATTTAATTTTCAAAAACTATACAAAACGATTAAACAGAAGCAACTTCAATATGTCAAACCTTTATATAGAGATAAAATGTGAAAATCAAAGCAAATATAGCCACGGCCTCATTGTCATAGCTGCCAGCCACAGAGCGAGATATATATGATGGAACCTGCACAACAATAAAATTCAATGTTCTGATTGATTACCAATGTATTACACACAAAAAAGACTAGGTTGGACAATCGCACACATAAATGCTATTGACAGCAGTATATTAATGGACGTATTCAAAGAGTACTTGTCCAAAAACTGCAGGCATGCAATTGAAACAGCTGGAAGATGCTTGAAACAACTAGACTTTGTTAATGCTTAAATGTGCTCGCGAGTCTGATAAGTGAGACTGAGAACAGATGTCCTCACGGGGGACCACCTGTCCCGTCGGTAGTTTTTGACATCACAATGTTTCTTGACATCAGGGGACAATCTGCCTGTCTAAACAGGATAAATATAATGGCATGCTACCTCCTACAATACCAAAAAGGCCATGTCCAAGAGCACAAGCCAAACGTAATCCTCTAACCTTTTAATTCTTCAATTGTTTGACAAGGATTTCATCAATAATGTCATTGGAATGTTATCTCTAGTCATAAAACTTCAAAAATCTGACTAAAGATTTTATTAATTTCTATTATCAACAGGAAAGTATGTTCTGCATAGGTCATGATTTACAGCATAGCATAGGCTATCAACCTCTTAAAGGTTTTACAAAACCTAAAAACAGAACAAGGAAAAAGTCTGTAACTCCAATTAAGAAGAAAGTAAATAAAACTCAACCCATAAAATAAACTCTATATAAGCAAAATATCATAAGGTCATATGGACTCAAAGTGTCTAGAATGATAAATTGATCTCTTCCATTATGCATGCAATGAAGAGAAACTACAAACTATTAAGTAATGCAAGCATGCAACACTTCGACTATCAAATTCAAAAAATGCCAACTGAACTACAAGCTCAAAAATAAAGTACCATGGACAGAAGAACAGCAGCAGTCAATCCTGCACCAGTACCTTTGACTTCCTATGAAAAGTATACTTATTAGATAAATCTCTTGAGCCACAAATAATGCTGTATACATCCATCTAGCTAGGATAAATCATGTTTAAAGGAACATTAGATTGGTCAAGCAGAACCTTTGTTAGAAGGTATGCTGCCCAAGAAGCAAAAGCTGAAAATATAGGAGCAGTGAACACACAAACAGTTTCCACTGATAGGGGAATGTTCAAGGAGTGGAATATCCTGCCAATAAGTGTCATTTGTCACATCAGTAAAAAATACAGGATAAAAAAACATGAGAGAATGGAGGGGTTGACTCTTAACTTGGTCATAATCGAGAACAACTGTATAATGGTTACATGCTATGCCTGAATTTCTAACACAAGGCTTCTAGGAATATATAGCTAAAATGAAATTGCGGCGATATACAATACACACCTCCATAAGGCACCTGCAGTCAATGTAAGTCCTGGGTAAACAGTTCCACCAATAACACGTCCAAGAGGATACCTTTGAAACAGCAAATAGTTTGATATTAATTAAACTTCAAATGCATTTATAAAATTTCCAAAAGGATAAAAGTTAGGTTCAGTTTATTGCAGCAATTACCATGTTCTGTCGTCAAACCAATTCCAAAAGTCATATACTCCATTCTTTATAAGAAACTGCAATCCACAAAGTTTGTTCCCTTTATATTGGAGTCACAAAGATATTCACACACAAGGAAGCATACAAACATAAAGAACACAGCAACTCGTTATTATAATCAATAGGTTAACAATAATTAAGCTTGAATTGTTTGCTATTTTTCTGAATCTGAGTACACCATATTATTCTCAAGTCTTTTACATAGTATGAACCCCCTATCCTTGAGGGAACTGCTTTAATATTTTAAAGAGGCCTGGTAACAAAATCCTAAAAGCTTCTTTTATTTGTCTAAGGCTCACACGAAAAAATGTGACAGTTCCTTTGAAGTTGACTCCTGGCTGCTGCTAATAGTAAAATGACAATATGCATAAACGCATATGTGTATGAGCGTGTTTTCAAGCTCCCATATGCTACCTATAGTTTTCAGTTGTTTTTCCATCTACCACTACAGGTAAGTCCTTCAAATGTTATAGTGATGAGATTGTTATGAGAGTCTACTGTCAGATCAGATGTGAAATTAGTCATAAATTAAGCAAGTGCATTTCCTTTTTCAATTTCAAGTTACTAAATCATCTTGAGACACTGTAGAGCCCATTAACAAATATCAAGGGAGATTGAATTTACTACATAGAAACAAAACCCATACTAGAGACTATTTCTCACACCAATTAGACAGAATTCTACGATTCGACATGAATATTATTCAGAGGATCAGCAATATGTTCAAAGCTTTTAGGATTAGAATCAGCATACCCTAAACTTATTAACCAAAAATGCTTGTTTTATGTTGGTTGACAACTTAGTTATCAAATATGGAACTCCATGAAACTGGTCTTTACAAATACTATACATTAACGGATCCATGGTCTTCATTTTCAATCCATCCAATTTGATGGTAAATAAATTTATTTAAAAACTATTCTCAGTCCCTTATGCATCATGCTTATCATCTAAGCATACATGCGCATAATTAGTTTGAAGTGCTTAACTTCAGCAGAAACACTTCCAATAGTTCATAAATTCATATAATATGAGGATAAATAACTACTGAATCAATCTTCAGAATGTAATAACTGAAACAAATTCTGCAATATTCCAATAGAGAGAATAGTGCATTTCTCCCACATCCAGTAAACAGAAACCAGACAAACCTGCGTCACTCTGTAGTTAAAGTAAGGATCAAATTCATGAATCACACTCTCGTACTTAATCACCTGCAAAGAATACAAATAAATAATCAATCCAATTCAAAATTCTATGACAAAACACAAAATAAAAACATCCGAGTACTTTTTAATCAATTTTACACATTTAACTCAATCAATAATTGATGCATAAACATATTCGCACAAACACGAAAGGGTGCAAGAAAAAAAATTTACAGAGAAGAGACGGATCGAGAAAGCTAGAACGCCGATGAGTAAAAGAATGAAGAACGAGAGCACATTCCCGAATGCGTGACGGAGAGCCGTCGATTGCGAGGTCTCCGGCTCCGACATCAACGGCTATGAATGATTTCAAGATCTATTTTGCTAAAGAAATTTGAGAATTTCGCGCACGAACTCACGAAGTGAGTGTGAGAGCGGAGACTGAAGGGGTTTTTGTAGAAGTAGACTAGACTTCATATTTAAGTGAAATGACATATTTATCCTTTCGAAAAGTCTTTGCAATTTTGTGTTCTTGCTAAATAAGGCTCCATTTTTCAAGGAAATAAATGGTTTTCATATCCATTAATGATTAATCATTTCTTTTCGAATTGGATCAATACATGATTTCCCTTCAATATTTTCCCCTTAATCTATTCAGAATCCGAAATTGCATGTTTTGCAATTTGCATCACAATTTCTATCACAATGAATCTCATGCTCAACACTATTCCAAAACAATAGCACTTCAAGTATCAAACTGCACAAATCTAAAACAACTACGTCAAATTTTCGCCCATATAATTCGAACCCATTTTCTAGAATTACATTCTGATTCCTTCCATTACAACAACATTAGTCGAATTTATAGCAGACTAGATTCACCCGGAGAAGCATTACATGTTTACATCACCATGCTTCGTGCTGGGGTGCCACCTGATAATTTCACGCTTCCTATTGTTTTGAAAGCGGCGAGCCAAATTATGGACGTTGTATTGGCAAAACAAGTTCATGGAACTGCTTTTAAGCATGGATTCGAAACTGATATGTATTGTGAGAGTGGTTTAATCAGTTTCTACTCTAAAGCTGGCGAATTCGAGAATGCCCATAAGGTGTTTGTGAATAATACTGATAGGAAGTTGGGGTCTTGGAATGCTATAATTGCTGGCTTATCGCAAGCAGGACGTGCTAAGGAAGCCATACACATGTTTATGGTGATGATGGAAAATGGGTTTAGCCCCGATGACGTTACTATGGTTAGTGCAACCTCCGCGTGTGGAAGTTTAGGGGACTTGAGTTTGGCTTCTCAATTACACAAGTGTGTTTTTCAAGCGAAAAGATTTGAAAAATCCGATATTCTTATGATGAACTCGATTGTGGATATGTATGGTAAGTGTGGTCGTATGGACTTGGCTTACAAGGTCTTTTGTAGAATGGAGGTGAAAAATGTGTCCTCATGGACGTCTATGATTGTAGGTTATGCTGTGCAAGGGCACGTGAGTGATGCACTAGAGTGCTTTCGTTTAATGAAAGAAGCAGGTGTTAGGCCTAATCAAGTGACTTTTGTCGGAGTATTGACTGCGTGTGTTCATGGTGGATTGGTCCAAGAAGGGAAAAGTTATTTTAACATGATGCAGAGTGTTTATGGGATTAGGCCTGTGTTACCTCATTACGGGTGCATGGTGGATTTGCTTGGTCGGGCGGGGTTGTTTGATGAAGCTAAGTTTATGGTGGAGGAAATGCCGATGAAACCTAATGTGGTTATATGGGGGTGTTTGATGGGTGCGTGTGAGAAGTTTGGGAATGTGAAGATGGGAGAATGGGTGAGTAAGCACTTGGTTGAGTTAGAACCGCAGAATGATGGGGTATTTGTGGTTTTGTCAAATATTTACGCTAGTCATGGTATGTGGAAAGAAGTGGAGATGTTAAGAGAAATTATGAAGGAAATGAAGCTAGAGAAGATTCCTGCTTATAGCTTGCCCAAAAGTTCAGACTAGAAATGCTTTAGATGGTATGCACAGCACACTATCTGGATTATTGGATTGTAGAGTCATAAGCAAAGCAGTCCACTATCAATTCTGGACTTGAGTTTTTACAAATAGAATCACTATTGTTTTTCTGTCTCGGTTTTTCCGTCAATAAGTGACAAACAATTAATACCTCTTAATTATCATAGTGACAAACAACTTGAGATTTTCCGCATGGTTTTCTGATCTGAATCTTCTTTTAAGTGCTGGGCAATTATTAAAGAAAGCATTTATGATCGCCATATGGCGCGACTATAACTTCTGATTGTTCTTCTTGAGGTTGAGTCCTTCGCTTTGCGTTATTTCTTAGCAAGTATGATTGATGGCGACTGCTGTCGAAGTCAATTTTGGCTTGCAATTATTTTAGGATTTGTATAAATATAAATAACTCAGTTTTTAAGTTGGATTTTCAATATATGGTCTGATCAGATCTTTCACACTATCCTCTTGGTTTTCATCTTTCCATTAAGGGTGGTAAATTGGCTAAGAAATAACGGCATGCATTTTTTTTAATAAATACATTATTCATGCATATTACCTCTCTTATTAAACTTCTTGTCCAAATTAGGTGTCACTAATACTCAACTTTGTTGGCCTGAGTTAGGAAAAATTAGGAATATGGGAAAGATTTTATTTCCATCCTTTTGAAGCTTCATTATAGTAAGTCAAGATTGTAATATATCACTAGACTAAAATAGCTAGGTAAAATACATGTCTATATATTATAGCTTAAAGTTGTATATATATTGTGAATATACATACAAGAAAGAGCTTTTTTCTACTTTCGATTCCACATACTCAGTTTAATTTCAAAAGGTTTACAAATCCAAGAGTTTGTATACAGTACTCCTCTGCCAAATGCTCAACCAGCAAAACGAAAACGTTGAAGAGCCAAAGGACTACGGAAACGAATTAAAAGGAAAAATGGAGGAATTTGAATATGAGCTATCTAAAATAGTGGGACTAGAAGAACTCAAACTTCAACTTCGGAAGTGGGCAAAGGGATTGTTAATGGATGAAAAACGTCGAGCCATGGGGATAGATCTCGGTCGTAGAAAAGCGCCTCACATGGTCTTTCTTGGGAATCCTGGCACAGGTAAAACTACTTTGGCAAGAATCTTAGGCAAACTACTCCATTGTGCTGGTGTGCTCTCCTCCGATAAAGTAATTGAAGTGCAAAGGTCGGACTTGGTGGGCGAATATATCGGCCACACTGGACCAAAGACTAGAAAAATGGTACTATATATATCTTCTATATATTCTAACTCCTCTTGATTCTATTTTGTCATTTTGTGCGTACATTTCTTATATTACATAGATACAAGAGGCAAAGGGGGGCGTGTTGTTTGTAGACGAGGCGTACCGTTTGGCTCCTCAGCAAAGGGCAGGACAGAACACTGACTTTGGTAAGGAAGCGTTAGAAGAAATCATGTCTGTTTTAGAAGATGACAAATCTTGTGGTTATTTTCGCGGGTTATTCAGAGCCGATGAAAGGGGTATTCTCAGCGAATGAAGGATTTTGCAGAAGAGTGACTAACTTTTTCCAGTTTGGTGATTTTAGTTGTAGTGATCTTGCTGAAATGCTGTTGCTAAAGATGAATAAACAAGACGAGAAGAGTCGGTTGTTTGGTTTTAAGCTACATCCTTCGTGTACGTGAGATGTTGTTCGTGGAGTGATACAGAAGAATTCGACTAAGAAGCTGAGGAACAATATGAACGGAGGGTTGGTTGATCATATGTTGAATAATGCAAGGGAAAACTTGGATTCAAGGTTGAATTTTGATTCTAAAGGTGATGAATTATTGACAATTACATTGAATGATTTGAAAGATGGACTTAAACTGTTGGCACAGAGAGTAAAGTTGAGTGAAAAAAGAAAAAGAAATAAATTAGACACTTAAATATATATTTTGAACTTTTCATCTCTTTTTAATTATAATAGTTGTATTTCTGAAATTTGTGATTGTTTTGTATCATCTTTAGACAATATGTTGAACTTTGTTTTGTGTTATAAGAATCTTGAATGTGTATCAGGAAAAAGAAAATAGATTAATTTAAAAAGCATGGCCGGGCAAAATTTACAAGCCCGGCCCCCGTATTATGAAAATCGTTCCCTACACTATCTCTGAAAGTTTTATTATACATTCCATACACGGAATATTATGTTGTTCACTTAAATAAATGAAAAATAGACGAGAATGTGTCTATTCGATATGGCGCTTAGCCTTCAATTTGATCTCATTTTTTGCCCGTAAATGACATATTCGTGTTATTAATGACATTCACCAAATTCCCTTCCGAAATTTTTATTTCATGAAATCTATTTTGATACCAGACTCCTTACATGTAACTACACGTAATTAAATTTCTCGGAGTTATAGGATTTTGTATAGTCAAAAACCATACCGCTTATTTTGGTATGGTATCGATTTTTAAAACTTTATACCCAAAAAAACTTACCGTACCATACTTATATAGATAAATTATTTAGAAATTAATTTATCCTCTCAAATGAAAATTACTATTTTATCTAGAAAAAGAGTTTAAGTTCAAATAGAAGTCGAATTGAACCCACTTCACAGATGGATAAGGCCTAAATTACTTTGTTATTTTAAAAACTAAGGCTTGGCAAAAACAAACCTCGTGCGACCAAATTTATGCCTACACCATTTTTATACACACAATTTTTCCTCTAACAAAAAATACACACAAGTTGAAGATCTTTTTACGAAGATTTATCGAGGTGAGTTTTCAAAATTGTTTCTCAATTTTTTTTCCATCCTTTTGGGTTCTTATATAGTATATTTTCGATATCTAGTGAATATTAGAAGAATATTTTCTAAAGAAGTTATCAAGTTTATTCTATTGTTGAGTTGAGGTGCTACCAGAATTACAAAATTACCACATTTAGTTCTACATTTAAAACAAGCAATCATTATTAAATATTATTTTTGGTTAGTAATTTGTCATTTTGCTTCTTGATCACCGAGTTATTCAATGCTCTGTAAGACTATAATACGTTATTACTTAAACAAGTATGTAGCTTAGAGCCCTAGACAAATTGTTATAAACTCGTTTAAGAAGAAGAATTTGAGATGAAAAAATTATTAAAAAAATAGCACAATGCTGAATCAAGGGACGGATCCAAGATTGGTAAGTTTTGGGTGGGGTGGGGTGGGGGTGGGGGAGCTTAATGACATGTATATTCGTGGACAAAATATTGAAACTATAATGTTTGCGTAAGTCTAGAAAACAACAATACTTTACGGGAAAATTGTTTTTTTGGTACCATTTGATAGGTTAACTTGCATGTTTGGTATCATTGGATACGAAAATGCACATTTGGCACCATAAGATAGGTTTCATTGCAATTTTGGTACCAAACCCAATTTGTCTACATTTTTAATGGCAATTTACCCCCTATGAAATGCATAATGTTCAGTTTACCCCTTTATAATTTGGGAAAAAATCAATTTACCCCCTTCAGCCGGAGAGTGTAACTCACTTGCTGAAATTGAGAGTAGACATGCAAACTATTTTATAACATAGGGGAATAAATTGTCACATTTATCATAATACAGGGGGTAAAATGCCATATTATCATAACAAAAGTGGATAAAGTGCCGCCTATAAAAATATCAGGGAGACGATGTGAAACTTTAACAAAATTTCAAGGGGTAAAATGCTCTTTTTAAACCATGAGGGGGGAAATTGAACATTATGCATTTCATAGGGGTTAAATTATCATTAACTTTGACGATAAATTGGGTTTGGTACCAAAGTTGCATTGAAAACCTATCTTATGATACCAAATTTGCATTTTCATATCCAATGGTACCAAAATTACAAGTTGGTCTATCCTATGGTACCAAAAAAGCAATTTTCCCAATACTTTACTAATGCAAAATAATTTAATAAAAGATATTAAAATTACACACAAAGTTCTTTCAAATAATAAAATTCATATTAGTATCAAGTTTCTCAAAATTTTCTTCTTAAATAATCAAATAATGCACAAGGTATTGATTCATCATTCAATATTTATATGCCTAAAAATATATATGATTCGAGAAAATATTAGAGATAAGAAGATGGAATTTTAGGCCATCTCCAGCCGAAGCAGGCAATAGCCCCCTCATGACCGCCTGTTTGCCTGCCTGCCTACTTGCCTGCCTGCCTTGTCAAGTCAGTCATCTCCAACCGAACCAACAATCCAAAACATGTATTTCAATCTCAAACTTTCCCCACTCTCACTTAACAACAACAACAATAATAATAAGGGATTCATAAAAATAAAAAAACGAGTAAACATAATTAATGGAAAACAACAACAATAGTTTTACGAATAATGTAGTAGTTTTATGAAGTAATATTAATTGGATTAATCCATTAGATTGAGAAATATCGTTATATTTGACCATGAGAAAAGTTTAATTTCGTTCTTATATATAAATTTCTTAAAAAATCTATATGTATAATGACTTTTATATTTTTGGACGAATAATGTATTTCTTAGTTCGGATGAATTTTTTGAACTTATGTTCATTTTCATTTTTAAAAGATATAATATTTTATCTTTCATATTTATACTACTTGAATGTCACTCACAAATTATCTTCAAACCAATGTGGGATAAGGAGAGTTAAGTTTTTATCCCACATTGATTTGAAAATAGTGTTTGAGTGGTATTCTATTAGTATAAATATGAAGGAGAAAACATTATATCATTTTAAAATTATGGTCAAGTTTTTTTTTAAAGAAAATTAAACCATAATAATAAGAGTTTATTTTTTTATATAGTTTTACATATTTAAATTAAATTTAAATTAAATTAATTAACTTTCAAAACAATTAAAAAAAAAGCTTGGACGCGCGAGTGCGCTGCACACGTGCGTCCAGCAGCTGCTGCCTGCGGGCAAGCAGGCAGGCAACCAATGCCTGCCTGCCTGCCCGCAGGCAAGCAACTCCCCCCGGATGCCTGCTTGCCCATTCGGGGGGGAGCTCTTCTCCAGCCGATGGGGGGGCTGTTGCTTGCCTCCCCCCTTCGGCTGGAGATGGCCTTACATAATAATTCTACTAATTATTAATTGCTATATAATACTACATAAAAAATTCCCAAAATCTTGGGGGAGCTCCCCCTTCCAAAGGCCCTAAATTCGTCCTTGACTGGAACTGTCTGCAATGGTTTGGTTCTCAAAAGTCGAGCTTTGTATTGAATATTTTAAATCCATTCTTTTCAAGATTGTTTGTAATATATATCACTAGACTTAAATGGAAGATTACTACAAGAAAAGAAAGAGTTTTTCTCTACTTTTCATGTGCATGAGAGGAGGGCGTTGATTCACTCAGTTTTATTTCAGAAAGTTGTATACACTCCTCTGCCAAATGCAAAACCAACAAAGTAACTCCAACATTGAAGATGAAAAGAAGTATGAAAATGGATTAAAAGGAAAGATGGAGGAATTAGAATATGAGCTATCGAAGATAGTTGGACTTGAAGAACTCAAACTTCAACTTCGGAAGTGGGCAAAGGGATTGCTTTTGGATGAAAAACGTCGAGCCATGGGGATAAAGCTTGGCCACAGAAAAGCACCTCACATGGTCTTTCTTGGGAATTCTGGCACAGGTAAAACTACTGTGGCAAGAATCTTAGGCAAACTACTCCATTCTGTCGGTGTGCTCTCCTCCGAAAAAGTAACTGAAGTGCAAAGGTCGGACTTGGTGGGCGAATATATCGGCCAAACTGGACCAAAGACTAGAAAAATGGTACTATATATATCTTCTATATATTCTAACTCCTCTTGATTCTATTTTGTCATTTTGTGCGTACATTTCTTATATTACATAGATACAAGAGGCAAAGGGGGGCGTGTTGTTTGTAGACGAGGCGTACCGTTTGGCTCCTCAGCAAAGGGCAGGAGTTGACTATGGTGTGGAAGCCTTAGAAGAAATTATGTCTGTTCTAGAAGATAGTAATCTTGTGGTTATTTTCGCGGGATATACTGAGCCCATGAAACGTGTGTTCTCATCGAACGAAGGATTTTGCAGAAGAGTGACACATTTTTTCGAGTTTGATGATTTTAGTTGTCATGATCTTGCTGAAATGCTGATGATAAAGATGAATAAACAAGACGAGAAGAGTCGATTGTTTGGTTTCAAGTTTCATCCCTCGTGTATGCTTGATGCTGTTCGTGGATTGATAGAGAAGAATTCATGTGAGAAGCTGAGGAAGAAAATGAATGGAGGTTTGGTTGATCATATGTTGAATAATGCAAGGGACAATTTGGATTCAAGGTTGGATTTTGATTCTAAAGGTGATGAATTATTGACAATTACATTGCATGATTTGGAAGCTGGACTTAAACTGCTGGCAAAGAGAGCAAAGGTTGAGTGAAAAAGACTGAAACTTAAAATTTTGTTTTTCTTAAATTGTGACTGTTTTTTATCACTTTTAGTTTAGATAATTATTGAACTTTGTTTGTGCGATAATATTCTTGAATGTGAAGGAAAGACGTACGACTTCTTTATACACCCATAAATAACATATACAAATGCCTTTTCTTTTTTAAGGGTTAAATATACGTATCAATGAAAAACTAAGATGTTACTTCTAAACCAAATCATGAGAGAGTATAAGAAATCTCAATGAGTGCTATTTTATGAGGTCAAATTTTTGTTAGCGGGTCGGCCCATTTAGGTATAGCAATAGTATGTATATTACTAAATTAAAATTAAATAAGTACATCATAGTTATAAGTAAATCTTATTGTATTCGATCAGTTATGAATAAATGAGATTAAATTAATATAATATTATTTATATTATTTTTTATAGTTTTTTAAAAGCAATTTAATATGTTTGTATTTAATTGAAACTTAAATATATTTTTAATATTATAACTAAAATTTTCATGAATTTAGGAGAAAACAATAAAATAATATTTTTAGTTAGTCAAAATTAAATCATTAAATATTAATTAGTTTAGTGGAATGTAAAAGTTTATAAAATTTAACCCAACCTAATCCATCAACAATAGAAAATAGTATATGAATTGGGTCGAGCCGATAAATGGCCACCCAATGGGCCTTGTCGAGTTAAGTGCAAAGCAATTACCGAATGAAAGCTTTATCGCCATATGGCGCGACACAAACTTCCTCTTGTTCTTCTCGGGGTGAGTCCTTAATTAGCACAAAATGTCTCTCCCTGTACCTTTAAATGTGTGCACAAAACTCCCTTGTACTTTTGAATATTTGCACAACCCCTTCCTATCTCCTCCCCTCCAACTTACTTAATTATATATATATATATATATATATATATATATATATATATATATATATATATATATATATATCTAGGGGTAATTTAGACAATTCATTTAAAAATTAAAGGTCTTAGTAACTAATCAAAATTGAGTGTCTTATGCAGTATTTTTAAATGTACAAAAAAATTTGGTTTCAAAAGAAAAATTACATAGTAATTTTATGCAGGTTTTGCATAATACAACTTAATATCATGCATTTACCCTGATATTATCCCTAAAAATCAAAAACAAATCCATTTATAAAAATAACGAAACTTCAAATATATTTTACAGCAACTTGGTACCTTATCAAAACAAAAGCCAAAATCTAAAGCCTAAAGACAAATTGATTACTAAACCATCAGTACTGCTGCCCCATCTTTAATGTTGGGGGGATAATAGGAATAGGACGTTCTGTTTATTGACAGATACTAAATTAGTTAATAATTTGATAATGTTCCTCTGTATAACCTAATCCATGGTACTTAATTGACCTTAAACAAACAATAGACCCCATGATGTTGTTACTAACAACAATATAATCACCACGAAGTTATGTGATACTTTTCATAATTCTAAATTTTATTTGGATTGGTGTTGGCTCAGTTTCACGTAACTAGATCAACACCAACACAAATAATAATATTCCGTTAAGAATTTCAAGAAACTTAGATGTTTAATCTTCCAATCAAACTTAGGGTGAGTTTGACTTAGCGATTCGAAAAGCAATTATAGGAGAACTAATTTTACTATAATTGATTTTGGTAATAATTGATTATAATAAAAATTAATTATAGAATAATTGCTTTTGTATAATAGCTTTTGCAAAAGTAACACTTTAGTAACTTATAAAATAAGTTTATTTTTTGCTTCTCGAGATCCCAAAAGCGATTATGATCTTGGGGGCCAAACACCATGAAAATCACGATTGAGCAAAAGCAATTTTTATAATCTGAGTCAAACACTTCAAAAATCACAATAGAGATCTAAAAGTGATTTTATGAGCTTCAACCGCTAGGCCAAACTCACCCTTAATAAACTATAAACTTATAAAACATATTATTTTTACATTTACCTACTATTTATTCTCCATAAATATTATTGAACTCAATTTTTAATACCAATTTTTAAGACTAAATCAAGCAATAACAGAACAACCTTATCGATATGGACCATAATCCCCGAATCCTTTCGAAATTTTTAATTAGATTCCATATCAATCGATTTTGAAAATTTTCGAAAGAGCTAATTTAAAAAAAAAAAAAAAAAAAGAAGAAGGCAAATAGGCAATCAATCTCAAACTTGTTAATACTGATTTCTTGTTGTGGGTCCAGTTCGTATGATCCCAGAACTGACAAGTTGAGTCAATGCTGTTTTTCTTTTGATAATTGAGTCAATTCTGTTGAAATTGAATGTACTAATATTCAACCCTCGTCATTTTTCGAAGACCAAAATCAAATGTAGCTGATGAGTTTAGATATTTATCTCAAATAAAAAAATTAAAAAAAAGGATATTTCTTTATAATTGATTCATCTTGATTTTATTGTTAAATATATATTACCTGATTTACACTTAAACATTATTTAATTCTCAGCTTCAAAGCTTAGAAAAGAAGCTAGTAATCTGGAAAGGAAAAGGACGTGTATATCAATGATTACATATAGAGTTAGATTAATAATTCAATTAGATTATTGTCCAAGCTGATCCATTATCCTTGCCCAAAACAAACACAACATGGACAATATATTACCGTTTCTTCTTTCGCATGTATAATCAAAAGTATCAAACCAATTTAATTTTGTTTTTTTGGTCATAGTATAATCAAAAGACAATGGTCAATGCATAAAAGATATTAGATTTAAATGTTACTCCTCAAACTTTTTGAAAAAATACATTTCATACAATAATTCACACAATATTGACACATTTAGTTTTATCGTCAATTTTCGGATGAATTTCAGCACGTACTGCCCATGTGCCCGTTAAATTGACAATAAGAGGGAAAACATACACAAGTTTTAAAGTTAAAGATATACAATTGACGTTACTTACTGAATTTCATCCAAAAATTGACAGAAAAAATAAATGTGTCAAGCTGATATGAATCATGATATACAATGTATTTTTTCAAAAAACCTAATATAAAATATGTTTTTAGGACTAAAGTTTAATAACAAAAGTGTTTTTTCCTCGTTAAGATCTAAATATTATTCAAGTCCTCCCCACTCCCCCTTTGTCTAAGTATGAATAATATTTTAATCTGGTAGTAGTTTTCTTTCAAAGAAATTACAACTCTTGTCAAAATACTAGGACCAGCCATAAATTTAAGCAGCTCTCAAGACTACGATGTGAAGAAAAATATTGGAATATATTAATTGTTTTACTTTACTACCACTATAAATTCTAAATATAGGACCCACTTAAATTTAAATTTTTAATTGATGAAAAGGCTAGCCTGATCGATGGCGAACATGAGACCCAAGATCCTGATTTCAAATCCATCAAATGTGTGATTATTTTAATAGATTAATATTGACTTTATTAATGAATTATTTGTTTATGTTAGTTGAATATCCTTTTTACTTTACTAATTATCAAATAGATTTGCAGACATAATGATGTAATTATTGTTTCACTAAGCTCTAATTTTATTAAATTTTTTTTCTCCAAAGGTTCAACAAACCTTTCGAAGCGAGTTTGTAAAGAAAGACAAAGTTGGGGAAAGTTTTAATTCTCATTAATAATCAACGTGTTTGACGGTATATCTTACATCATAATCATAAGGGTTATTTAGAGTGAAAAAACTTCTCCCTATAAGGAAAGAATATCACACAATAATTCTTCACCATTATTTGGATCTTAATTACCTAAACAATCATAATATTAACCTAACACAATATTCTCTGACAGGGTTGGGCACATTAATGGGTACCTCTCCCAACAGGAATTCGAATCTGAGTCCGCTACTTTGTAGTGACTAGTCTATTCCACTAAACCAATCATATGTTGATTAATCTCATTAATTATGAATCATTTCAATCACTTGTTTTTTTCTGGCTGAGTTTTCTTCCTAAATCATGGATCAAAACGGCATAACACAAGTTGCACGCAAAATGACTTGTCAATTTCCACAAGTCATTAATGCTACAAAACGAATGAAGACCTCAAAGTCCTTGGCAATTTCAAAGAAATTGTGAGCAATCGAAACACTTCATTCTTAATAATAGTTTGAGTCCTTCTCCGGAGGGTTTTTGAAAAATAAAAATACATATTTTCAGTTTTCTGATTGAACTGCACCCTACGTTTTTTAATAGTCGCTTTCGGCTAAAAAACTTATTTAATTTTATTTTTCGTTTTAGGAGTTCTATGCAAAATTAATTATTTTCTATCAATTTTACTTTTTTATTAATGATTATAATTAATGTTAATTAATGTTATGCTTATTTGTTTAAAAGGGTGTACATTTTGGGGTTTTTTCTTAATCTGTGTACAATTCTCAATATCAGAAATTTTTGAGGAAGTAATTATCAATTGATTAATAGTAATTATACCATTAGGACATAAAATAGAAATGGGTTGAGTTTGCAATAATGAAACCAGTTGCCGGATCAATTAAGACAGAAAGAATCACGCCGTTCATGAATTAACTGTACGTGTCCAGAATATAAATAGGTACATCAATGTTTACCCCTTGAGCAATTATATACTATCTCAAATCCTACTAAAAATTGCTACAAATGAACAATTTAGTTACACTAGTAATATTTGCTCGTAAAAGCGTGCTTAACCACTTACGGAGATGTGGGCTTTATGTCGAACGGAATTTAATTTGAATCTGACGTAATTTATTATGATATTTAATACGTTAGAAATTAGGTGGATTTAATTGGAATAATAAGATTAATCATAATTTGAAATACATTTAGCGAAATATGGAATTTGACGGATTCGATCCATATTCGCTAAATTGGATCAACGTACACACTTTATAATCGGATACTATCATACTTCTCAACGTACACACTTTATGCGAATTTGATATTAATCATAAATTCATATTATGTATATAAAAACATGAATGATAGCTAAGAATGTTTGAACATGAGAGCTAAATTAAATAAAATCGTAAAGTTAACTAATTTATTTTAGAAAAAATAACTGGTGCAAAATTTGAAAGTGAAGATTTTATTGTATCCAAAATATATCCGACATCCAACCGATCCCGACCAAGATCCATTGGACTGGAGAAATGTAGACCTGAGAGAATTTTGAATTTGAATCGACATAAATGAAGCCGAATCTGAATCGAGTGGGATTCGATCCGAACCCGATCCATTGACAGTCTTAAATGTAACACTCTCAATTGAACCCAAAAATAAATATTGCCTTCAATCTCCACGAAACTTGACTATTTTATTGAGCTATACATGAGGTAAAGTCGAACTTGCAAAATTACTGAGCTACTATTTTATATACCTTCAAAATCAGCAATTATTTAAGCAAAAAAAAGATCATAATTCATGAGGCAATTTTATACACGGAGATGCAATTTTGTAATTGTCTATGAATATTTTTAAATGAGATGCAATTAGACTAAAGAATTAACCGGTCCAGCATGTAGTTCATCAAGCCACGTCAACCTTAACGCTAGCTATTCTTATAGCCACTATCGGTGCATGATTAATGAAAAAACGAAAGATACTCCCCTGTGTTATGCAAAACCTGCAAGAAACTTTCATGCGAAATTTTTATTGCGCCAAACTTCCTTGTATTTTCAAAAACCCTGCAAAAACACCCAATTTGTAAAAAATAGACCATTTTAGATCGATATATTTCAAGAAACCATTATTAAAACATATCACGTGAAGTTATAGGTAACAACTGATAGAAATAGTGTTCTGCAAGCCAGCTGTATGGCGAGCATTTATTGTAATAAATGAGGAACTATTCAATTTCGATTAATAAATGCACTTTATTAAATGGTCAACTTTATCTTATGTAATAATTATCTACGCATAAGGATAGAAGTCCTTAGATCACAGGGCTATGGGACAACCCGTGGACTGATCTCCAAGGCCGTGATCTAGAACATATTCAAGAATCGTAGAATCCAATTGAGATAGGACATCATTGGATTCGGTTAGACTCTCACTATTGTGTGTACTCCGATGAACTGGAGAACGCTGGGGTCCACGAGCGTGACTGGGATGGTCGACACACATAAGTGGGTGGCTTGCTGGGATGGCAAGCGCACTGAATACCCCAATTAGAAAATAACTTACCATGGAAGCGGTAGTCGCATATCGGGGTTGAAGTTATTCCAAATTTATAATAGTATACGAGGAACGATCCCTAACTACTTAAGGTGATAGGGTTTATCTGGTACGAGAACGTCTATGCTTTGATATGAGTTTCGACTGACTGGGGATCGCCAGAAAGTCTCTGTGGACTCACATTGGGTATAGAGGAACTCGTATGCAGATTCATATCATCAACAAAGGATCCATTGACCCGACTTGATAGGTTGGGAAATTCTCCTATGGATTTCTGTGAGAAATTAATTCTGGTAAATCCTTGGCCAAGGTATCTGACAACTTTATGTAAGTAGCTCATAAAGATTAAGTCAAAGAGAATTTATTTCGAGATCAGAGTACATAAGGTCAAGACAAAAGAAAAGGGAATCCGATGAAAGACCATGCCCTTAAGTCTCGACTGAGAGATTGATCGATGGAGAGATTATGTCGTATATGGAAATTATAAATGATAAAAGGTTCACTGAATTAATTCACCAGTGATTGGGCTCCATGGGCTTGTGGCTGGACATCGACCGTGGAGTGTGGGAGAATTCCCAAATTGGCAGGGGTGCTAATTTTGGAATGATCAATTGACAGAGTGTTCGATTGATTTAGAGTAAGTCTTACTCGAATAATTAAATAATATTTAATTATAACCCACGGCCAATTATGTGGTGAACCTACGGGGGCATACACAATACACATGAAGCGAAAGCGAGGAAATAAGAACGACCGAGTCGACTGGGTCGATTATTATGGGTGGGTCGACTGAGTCGACCCAATTGGAACAAATGGGATCCAATTGGAATTGGATCAGAATCATAAATTAAATTGGAATTTAATTTGTGGATTAATTAATTAAGTTGGATTTAATTAATTAGAAGGGATTTTAATTAAATGGGCTTAGAGTCTGATTTAATTAAATGAGAGATTAAGTTAATTAATTGGGCTATTTAATTAGAAGATTAAATAAAGCCTGGTCAAATTAATTAACTGGGTCATGTATTAATTAGAAGACTTGGTCTTCTAATTAAAGAGGGTCATGGCCCCATGTAGGAGAGAGGAAACCTAGTCCTATTAGGACTAGGTTTGGGAGATAACTATAAGTAGCTATCTTATAGTTATTTTTCAGTGAACTCAACAAGCAAAATTTGAGCAAAAGCAAAATTTTCTCTCCCTCTCCCAAGCAATAGTCGACCGAACCCATTCTTCCCTGTAGAAGAATTTTCGTTTTCGATTCTTGTTCCAAAATCGTTCCTATATCCTAGATCATAATATATCTTGTGTTCTAGCTGATCAAGATTTATTATTTTCGTGTAATTGTGGTGTATCAACCCGTAGAGGCGCAACACGTGGGGCGCTACTGCAGAGCTTGGATCGATTTGGCTGAGGAGAAATTCAGAGTTCGTTTTTGCTAGCCGAGGATTTGCAAGGAGATAGGTATAACGTGCAAACTTATACTATCGTTTTATATATGTTCATATATATATACCTAGAGTAGTATCCTGGCAAGATTCCGTAAGAGGTCCTAAAATTTTATATTCCGCTGTGCATAGGGCTATTTATCTTACCGAATCCCAACAACAACTTCCCATATCCATCTCTCTCTTTCATTAATAAGAATGAGTAAAATTATCAGAAAATAATTTAAGTCTTTCTTGAACTTCTAAAACGTTTAATTTTTTTTTTTCTTTTTTCTACTAAAATGACGTGTATTTAAGAATGGAATAGGAATAGGTATTATACCTGATATATTTAATTCTTCCGTTTTCTTTTGTGGCTTCTTCTCTCCCATTTATGGACCTTTATATATACTGAATAGTCCCTCTTTAATTTCTCACTTCAAAACCAACCAAATACCTTCTCTCCTCTCTCCATATAACATAACAAATCACACCCACAAAAAAATTAGAAAGAACGAGAGAATGAAAATGGAGAAAAGCTCACCAGAAATAGGCAAGAAATTGTGGAACATACTCAAAATAGTACTCTACATGATGAAAAAAACCTTAACAAACAGCAAACTAAATCTCGACCTCCACATGCTTCTCAAGCGAGGCAAACTAGCCACTAGCAAAGCCTTAATTGGCAACCAAAATTACTATTCTATCCTCACTTGCCGATCCAACGACGCACACGCGCCTTTTGTTTCCGCTCGAGAGTACGAATTCAGCTGCAGCAACACCCCTGCACACCACACAACCCAACGCATCAACCACCGGCGATTCTACTTCCAGAAAACAGAGGAAGTGCAAAAAGCGTTGTCTCCGTTCAATTTGCCGGGGTTTGGGCCGAGTCCTTGTAATGTGAGGCAACTTAGAGTGACGGACTCGCCGTTTTCGGTCAAAGACGCGGCGGCGGAGGCGGAGGAGTTTCATGAGGTGGATAAGGATGCGGAGGAGTTTATTAAGAAGTTTTATAAGGAGTTGAAGAAACAGAGGAGAGTAGCGGCGTTGGAATCTCCGTCGCCGTACCACAAATTAATGGGCTAAACTAAATGATGTTGAAGAATTTCAATTTGTTCAAATCTTCTTCTTGTTATTGTTATTATTGTTATTATTATTTTTTTTGCTTTGTGTTAAATTTCAGCAGTAGTTTTTCTAAGTTAACTCTTTTGTTGGAGGATGCAATATTACTGAATTTCTGTCTCATTTATTTTTTTAAGTCCAATTTTTACTTCTTCTTACTTGTTAATTTTTTACTTTTTGTATGTGCAAAAATTATTATTTTGTGATGGAAATAAAATGTTATTTCCTCTTTCCCAACCTTATACTATGAGTTAATTTGCATTAACTATTATGATAAAACTATACAAGCTAGTGAACATGAATTAATGTGGCTACCAACAAATCAAATTTGAAATATATTTTCCTTAACTTATGCCTTTGAAAATCTCTCTATTTTTATCGAATGAAATTTCTTGATATAAATTCTTTCTATGAGGTCACTAGCTATTTACTTCGTCTATAAATAAAATATAGTTGAACACCTTACTTTGTTAGTAAAAATGAAGTTTTCCCGAGGCTTGGTGGAGGCACATCCTGCGTTTACATCATTAAGGGTTCTAGGGCAAGGGTTCTGAGGGTACACCTGGATTATAAAAAAAAAAAAATGAAGTTTTTTCAAACACCTACACAATTAAGTTGCCCTACACCTCGTCCATATTTTGTTTTACGTCAAATTAAGTTGCCCCTACACAATATTACATAAATAAATTAATGAATTTATCACCACCACTCATCTCCAACCTCAACCCCACCCCACCCGACCACACCTCGACCGCACCTCGACCACGACTGTCGATGGAACCAAGTTCACGGTGATAAGGTTAAAATCTGGAGACCCATGTCATCGTACTAGAACAAGAAATGTTTTTACATATCGAGATCTTTAAGTACAATTATTGGTGGGAAAAACATATTTACATACTTATAAATGGTAGTCATATTATTTAGTTGTATTTTGTATTATTATTTAGTCATATTACCTATCATGTTCCTTGATATTGATATTGAACATTTAGTCATACTGGTACATATAATATTTTAATAGTGACACTATTTTATACAATGACATACTTCGTATTTGTGCCATAAAATGTTAAATGTCACTATCTATTAGAAGTTGCATTATAAAGTGCCACGTTAATAGAAAATTTTCAATAAACAATAAGATTAAGATTAATAATTCTAATATGTGATGTTTTTTAAATTATTAAGTTTGGTGTATCCAAATAATTTTTTTGTTGTACTGTGGGTACGAAAACCCAGTCGTTGTCTTGGTTTAACCTAGGCAGCGGCTTAGGTTATTAAAACTCAAGTGTTAGGGATTAATAAATACCGTTTGCAATTTTTCTTTCTTGTTTTATTTGATGTTTTTATAAAATGATATTTAAATAAAATGTCATAATAAGTTGAGATATATTTAAAATTAAAATCCTCATATTTTTACTCAAAATGAATAACACGCCTTAAGAAGGCAAATACCCCCCCCCCCCCACCTTTTAATTTCACGTAGGGTAAATTTGCATATTTTCTTAATTAGGATATAATGCATTTTTATAGTGCTGTTGGGGTTAATGCTCCCTCCAAATTTTTTTTTTTAAATATTCCAATCTTTTTAAAGCACAAGAAAATAATAAAGAGAAGCTTTTTCTATTCTTTGATAATAATGTAATAAAGAAAAGGTTGGTGTTTTTACACTTTACAAGCTTTGCATTTTTTCTATTTTCCTTTTTTTTTAGGGTATTTTTCTATTTTTACTTATATAAAGTATACATTTCCTTTTTTGACAAATATTTAAAGTATACATTACTTGTCTTTACTCCCGGTTCTTCAGGTGGTTGGCTGGTCACTTTTCCTGTACAATGGACCATGGTTGAATATTAATACTGCATCTTTAATTTGCACTACATTTATTTATTACTTGCATCTTTAATTTGTACTACCTATATTTATTACTAGTAAGTTATTTAAGAGCAATAGGTTTCTAAATTGGGTTTCTTATTTTTTTTAAATATTAGTTTGCATATATTAGTATTGAATGCTAATTTTTAATTTCTTTTAATTTTTAAGTGAATATTTGAGCTGACGAGACTCATTTCTAAGAATGTTTGGTCCAATAGGAATTAGAAACTCACGCACTAAAGTGGATCAAAACTTGGGCTATCTAATTTGATCAGATTCAAGGCGCAACCCACAATAAGCCCAATTTAGGCCCATTAAAATTTCAAGCCTATTTCACTATTTCTTTCTTCAAGTAAAAATAAAAATAACTATTTCACTGTCTATTAAAAATGCACCGTATGGATGTTCTTCCGTTGGTTTGCTTGTAATGCACACACAGCCATCTAAATACAACTGACAAAGCGATCTACCGTTGAACAATCCCTGTCACTGTGTGTGAATGATTTTCCTTTTCCGGTTCTTAAAATAATCTGAGCTTGTTAATGTACTATTGCTCTCAGAAGTCATTTTTCCTTTCTGTATTTTGTTTGCCCCATTTGATCGTTTGATGATTCAGAGTTGAGGGCGTTTCTGTTGCTGTAATTCTTTTATTCAATGGCTTCGTGGCTGAGGGCGGCGGAAGGTACGTCTTACATCTTGATTTGCTCCTTTTTTTTTTAAATCGAAATTGTAGTAGTGTCATATATTGGGTAGCGATGATTTGCGTTATTGGCGGAATCATAATCTGATCTATATTATGAATTTTTGTGAAATCGAGCTGATTAAACCCTATTATTCGATCTCTTCTTCTTCTGGAAATCGTGCATACACTATCTGCTATCCTAGAACTGCAAGCCTAGGATTCTGACAGAGTTATATTATGAAATATAAAGCTTATATATGTTTTGATTTTTTTTTTTTTTTTGGTTTCTGTGGGAATGAAAGTGTATTCACCAGCATTTTTTCATCATTAGAAAGAAATAATGTAGAGAAGACTTGTTTTGATGTTAATATTTAAGAAGAATGGGGATTGGAATTTATGTACATTGTATATATTTTGCTTGCGTCTTGCCAGATTTGTTTGAAGTAGTGGATAGAAAGGCTAAGCTTGCGGTTGGTGAGAAATCAGATGAGCTGCCTGTTCCCACTCCAGGTATAAATCTTTGGATTCTGGACTCTTCTTGTATCATCTTTGTTGTTTTATGGTTAATCATAGCAACCTTAAGTTCAGGTTTAAGCAGTAAACTTTCTATTGTCTAATGGAATAATAAATTTTTTCATGCCGTCATCTAATTTTATGCATTGTGTTTCTAACTTTTCAAATTAAAAAAGTTTGTTTGTATGATAAACAGCACTTTAGCACTGTAGTCTATATAAATGACATGCGTAGTCAAAGGGCCAAACTGCCAAAGAAAAGATTGAAAGAATTGACACAGTACTTTGACTCTAAAAGAATCGCATTATAGTCGACATGCTTGTACAGTTCGGTAACTAGAAGAAGGAAAGGTCGATCAGACAGGTGAAACGGCCTTCAGAGATCCAAACTGCTGCAGCCCCATGCTAAAAAGAAGATGTGAAAGCTACTAGAATAACAAGATTGAATCTGTACGGAAACACTAGCTCAGCAGTTTTTACAAAGAGCATGTGAAAAAATAGCCCCTGTTTAATTATGAGCATACTTATTGTAGGATATAATAGTTTAGGTTTTGAAAGAACTCGAGAAGTACGTAACTTTCCTGCTCGTATGGGGATGGTTTTCATTTCAAAGATTTTTTAAGCTTAAGCTTTAGAATGTGGAATTTTAGAAATAAACTTCAGGTCCTGCAGGGAGAGCTACGGAAGTATCTTAAATAGATAAGAAAAATAAGACCCACGAACCCAGATTGTTTTAGAATAAAATAGGTTTATGTTGAATTGAGTTAAAAATGTTCGCCTTTCTGTTTAATTTTTCTTTTTCATTTTTTTTTCCGGATATTGAAGGTTCCAACGGACGAGGATCTCAAACCAAGAGGAATAAGCCAAGAAAAAAGGTACCTTCTTTTTCTTCCCTTATTCTTGATTGTTACATTGATCTATGTAAAATTGATTAGAAGCTTCTTATGTCCCTAATAAGAAGGTTACATGCAGCCCCAGAAGAATGTTTCATCAAGGGAAGCTCCCCTTACCGTAAATATTGAAAAACAGCAACGTATTGCTGAAACATTTCAATCACATGAAGAACCTGATGAAAATAAGCCTCTACCTTTGATTGAGAATAACGAGAGTAATCAAGATATTCCTAGCAGCAAAGATGACAGTGATGAGCGGCATAATGCTGATAGAGATGTCTCCATAACCGAGATTTCTCTATCTGAAACAATACCTAATGAAGAGGCAAAACCAGTCGGTGATCAGCCGGATGCAGAAGCTTCTTCTAATGCAGAAGCTGTGGCTTCAAATTTAAATAGTAATCTTAGGGTGGAAGAATTTGCAGATATTACAGTCGGAAGTCCTTCAAATGCTGCCAAAGTTGTCGAGGCTTTGAATAGCGACTCTCCGGTTGAATCTAATCAAAATATGATCTCCCAAGATGGAGGTGCTTCTGAAAGTTTTGAACTTGCAGAATCGGAGACCCAACATGCAAATACTCCAAGCAAGATTGATGCAAAGTCGAAGGATGTGGATATAGTTACTGCACCTGGTATCCAAACAAAGAAGCCTCAAGAAACAAAAATTGATACTCCAGCCAAGAAAGTAGAGGAGCAACTAGATGAGGTAAAGTTATTACAACTGGGAAATATTTTGGTCCTCTTACTTAGTTTGTGGTCTTTAAATGCTTATAATAGCTTTTATATAGTGTATATACTTAATATTATAGTTCTGCAGGCTCAAGGATTACTTAAAAGTGCAATTTCAACAGGTCAATCAAAAGAAGCTAGACTAGCCCGGGTAAGAAACCTCTATCTTTTATATGACCTGGCTGGAAAGATGCTAGATTAACATGCCATATTTTTCTTTCCAGTTCTTTGATCATATTAACAACCTTTTACTAATTTTTATTGTTCTAATGTCATTATCCTGGGAATTAGAGCTAGAGTATTTTTCAGGTAAAGAAGTAGGACTTGTCAGCTGTCCATGTTTTGTTTTTCATATTCGGACTAAACTAACAAATTTTCTTGTTACTTTCTGTTGATTCTAATATCATCGTCTTGGAAATTAGAACATTAGTTAGGTAATGAAACTACTGCTTGGCGACTGTTCATTTCAACATGCAGTCATACTTAAATTTGTCACATGCATCTAGAATATTAGAAAACAGATCTTTATGCGAACCTCATTCTAATCAAAAACTGGGCAAAAAAGATTATTTTTGAAGTTTGTTAGCTTAGTAGCCTGATCTGTTGATTATCTTTTACATAATGTGGTTTTTTGACACTAAAGATATATATTATATATATATATATATATATATATATATATATATATACACACTAAATCCTCTACTAAAGCATCTGACGAAAAATATCTACTAAAGTATCTGAGGAAAAAATGTTGTAAGCTTATGAATCAAAATCAGCAGTAAGTCAGGTCATATGATCATTGTTTTACCTTTGGCATCTCTGATGTAAACTGTTTGGTTCTTTCCCTCCACATCATGTTAAATAACTAAATGGGTGAAACTTAGTTTGTACGAGATGCAGCAATATCAGAACACAAATACTTGGACTTTTGGTATATCTTGTCAAAACGTAATGACAATAGTTCTTTCAAAAAAATAGTTCCAATTGTTGTGTGGCTGTGTTACTTTACTCTTAGAGAACTTTTCTTGCTTGCTTTTTTTGGTTAAGAGAATGTTACTTGACTTTTATGACATCCTGAGATAAATAATACTATTAATAATTTTGCCCAAAAATTATGGTGTAATTCTAGTTTGTAATTGAGATGTTTTACTACACCAGATTTTATATCTATATGATCATGATCAAGTCCACTATCTTATGAAAAGATAAAAATGTAAGAGAAAATGATAAGTGAAATGAGAAAACTAATGGAACAATATATTTTTAAAGAAACGATAATTAACATATAAGTGTAATGGAAAATTCCAACAATTAGGATTATCACGTGCTCAGATAGTGCATTGTGCTCAAACCTGATAATTACTTCATTAGAAATAGTAAAGCAAGAGGGGAAAAAATGAAATTGGCCTCATAATAAGTTTTCGTAGCATAATTACTTTTTAGAAATGATAAGTGAAATGAGTATAAACTAATGGAACAAAATATTTTGAAGAAACGATAATTGACATAATAAGTGTAATGGAAAATTCCAACAATTAGGATTATCTCGTGCATAGATAGTGCATTGTGCTCAAACCTGATAATTACTTCACTAGAAATAGGAAAGCTAAAGGGAAAGGATGAAATTGACCTCATAATAAGTTTTCATGGCATAATTACTTTTAGAAACCCCTCCTTTTGGTTAAAAGTATCTGGGGATCTCTGACATGGAAGCTTCATTAATCTCTGTTCTCTGATCTATGCCATCAGCAGATCAGCTAATCGGTCATTGATGTATGATTTTGGTCCTTCTGGATATCACTATTTTTCCTAGCCTTCTTCAAAATTGAGAGTAACCCATTTTACACATTCAATTATTTGACTAATCACATGCAATCTATTCAACATTTTATGGTGCCATTTTAGAAAAAATAAACTATATTTCTATTGTTGCATATAGTGAGCAGACTTTTTCCCTTTAAAATTGTCACTAAATTTTATGGTTTTCATGCTCAGGTTTGTGCTGGACTGTCATCACGCCTTCAAGAGTACAAATCTGAGAATGCACAACTAGAAGAGCTTCTCGTGGCAGAGGTGAACGACAAGCTCCTTCCCCTATTTTAGATAAACTGCAAGAGTGCAAGTTTATGTATAACACCTTGCTGAGTATGACATAAAATGAATGTTCGTATTTGCAGAGAGAATTGAGCAAGTCATATGAGGCTCGCATAAAGCATCTCCAGAAAGACTTATCTGCCTCCAAAGGTGAGGTGAGCAGAGTGGAGTCAAATATGGTGGAGGCATTAGCCGCAAAAAATTCAGAAATTGAGACACTTGCTAGTTCTGTTGATGCATTGAAGAAGCAAGTTGCTTTCTCTGAAGGAAATTTGGCATCACTGCAGGTTGTTTGGTCTCTTAATTGATATCTCTTAAGACTAATATTCTTAAATATCATTATTTCACATCAAGAATTAGTTTCCATTGAGTTTGGTCTCTTAACCAGAGATATGGCTTAAGTTATTTCTAAAAAGAAATAGAATTTGAATAGACAACAGAAGGAGAATGTTGCAGTTCTTCATGGTTAGTTACCGGCATACTGCTGCTTCTGTTTGTTTCATAGAGCTAGATCCTATCATTCCCTCAAATCTATGAAATTCAATTTTTCCATTGTACTTCCCATTCTTTAGGCCTTCTTCCTCTAGAGATGCCTGAATCATTTAGACCTGACACCAATCACCAAATCTCATGAAGATGTCAAACGTTTTTCCTTCTCTTACAACTTTTCTAAAGTTTTTTTGTTCCTGATTCGTCATCTGTAAAATGGATCAACTTAGGATGTAACTTTTTTATTACTTGGGTGATGAATGATTACCGTGTTGATCATTTCATGCGTCTTTAAACCTATTTGTTTATTTTTATCAGGCAAACATGGAATCTATTATGAGAAATAGAGAACTAACAGAAACAAGGATGATGCAAGTGAGTAAATGTTCCCCCCCCAAACATAATAAGGAACTTTATGGTAGTTAATTTTAGTAGTGTTGTGATTGGTCTGATGCCAGGCCCTAAGGGAGGAACTGACTGCGGCTGAGCGGAGATCTGAAGAAGAGCGTGCTGCACATAATTCTACAAAACTGGTTTGTATCTGCAAAAATATTTTACCTAGTTACTCACTCTTGCAACTCTCTTTTTAACCGTGTGTTCAAGCCATTTTTTTGCCATGTGTTCCTTTTGTCTTGTTGTGCATCGAAGCATGTATTTCTGATGTTGCTGCATGGGAGTTGTTATTTGCAGCATAATGAAATTTTTAATCTTAATGTAGGCATTTAGAGAAAGGGAAGTCGAGTTGGAACAGAGAGCCATTGAGGCATCCACAGCATTAGCAAGAATCCAGGTAATGTACAGAAACAATGAATTATTCTCGTGGATGACATCTAAATAGATTCGGTCTTAAAAAAAAACATCTAAATAGATTCATTTTGTGTCCTTATTTATTCTTCATATACATCCATTTACACCTTGATGTAATTTGGGCATACAACAAGGCTAATAATATTTTTACTCAACAACAGGGATCTGAACGCATAACAAAATTAATGAACTCACGTTACTAAATTCTAGCTGATATACACTTCTTATATCTATCTTTCAAGATGTGCTGGGAAAGACACACTTGAGGAGGCAAGATGTCGGTCTTGGCCCTTGTTGACACAGACTTTTTATGAATAATAATGGTAGTAGCACTGGAATATGATCCACTCAATTAAAATCATCTGTCAAATATATTATCCTAGGAAGTAGAATTCAGTTACGACCTTCATTTGGAATGCTCTAACCCCAGAGCTCTGTTTCTTCTCATTAAAGTTTTCATCAGATAAAGTATCAAATAGATCTCCTTGAAAGTTAGCATAATCTTCCTGGAAGAGTGTTTTTGATTCCCCCGTTCTGTTCTGATGCATATTCCAGTCGATCACGGCGTCATACAATTTGATGAGAGAACGATCCATCCATGAAACTTGAAAGTAATTTTTTAAGCATAATTGCTGGCAGAAGGAATCCATCAACTGAGAAGATTATAAGTTGATTGTATTTATGGTTAAATAGATCCCTACTGTATAAAATTATTCTAAACGTCGAAGAGTTCTCAAGTGTCATAAAGTATAAGATGAACTTCTTTTTTCCTACATGAATACATTTTCTTGACTTTCCTCATTAATTTGCTTTCTGGTATCCTAATTTGGTTAGCTTAAATAGTACATCTTTTTTCTTGTATGAAGCATGCACTATATATCATATTTAAAACATGACATATTCTGTTATTAATCTGATATTTTTCCTTCACAATTGATTTTTTATAGTAAAATGTCAATGTTTTAAAAGTATTATATTTACTCCACCAGAGAACAGCGGATGATAGAGCTGCAAAGGCAGCAGAGCTTGAGCAGAAGGTAGCTCTGCTTGAGGTAATTGTTCTCCTTTTTCCATCTGTAAAAACTTGTCTCTCTCCCCTACCCTCTCAGTCTTCCTCATCCCCAACTCCACACCTCTTCAAAACTAAAGAGGAGATTATTTCAATGACACAGATAAAAGAGATCTTATTAATTTTTCATACATGGTACTAGGTTGAATGTGCATCACTAAATCAAGAGCTGCAAGATATGGAAGCTCGTATTCGTCGTGGACAAAAAAAGGCCCCTGAAGATGCAAGTCAAGCAATTCAGGTTTTATAGCTAATAATGAAACATCATAGTTTAATCTACATTCATGCATTGCAATATTTCCATAATAATGAACAAGACCGATCTGACTGGAGAAACACATGATTTCAGCTTTGCTATATGCATGAAACTGCTTTAGATTAGCTACTACCGGAATCGTAAGTTTCAGTTGTTTAAGACCATTAGTGGTTGGTGGTTGCGTAATGTTTTATGTCTCCTGTTAGTATAAAAATGAAATATATGAATTGTTTTTGTACATTGGCGTTTCTTTGTGCCAGTGTAACCTTTTTCCAGATCGCGGAGAAGAATGAAGATCTTTGAAAACTCATCTTAAAAAACCACTAGCTTCATCTTTCTATCATTTTAATCTCCTTACTATTGGACATGGTGTGATATGTTATCTATATCAACTCTCCGGTTGTCTGGCACTCACATTAAAGGAAGATGATATTCTTGTTTTACTTAGGAGACTGTTTTCTTCGTAGTAACTTTAACAATTTGGAAACTGAATTGGTTTAGTTCTTCGATCAGCAAACATATCAATTTCTTAAGCTTGTGTTTCATATTATGTTCCAAACATGAAGGTGCAAGCATGGCAAGAGGAAGTAGAGCGTGCACGTCATGGTCAGAGAGACGCTGAGGGCAAGCTTTCTTCAATGGAGGCAAGTCGGTTTTCTTGGTTTTATATCTCTAGTGATATACAATTACGCAAGGCACAGAGGAAGTGGGGTCTGCGTCTGTGCCGATGTTCTTTGTGATATTTCAAGGACTGTTCAAAAATCTTTTATCTCGTATTCGCAGGCTGAAGTGCAAAAGATGCGAGTTGAAATGGCTGCAATGAAGAGGGATGCTGAGCACTACTCACGTCAGGTGACCCTAATCTGTTTTGAATTCTCTTAAATCATACTATCATTTTGACCAAAATAATTGAATTTGATCATGTTTTATGATGGTAATAGATATTAGAAGATTAACATGTCTTGTTTGTGACTGCTACTAGAATTATATCCATTTACTTGAAGTGTTTCATGCATGAAGAAAGAATCTATCTAAAATAGACTATTTACATCTGTTATCTGATCATATGATACCCAATCAGTCGCAGTCTTCCCTATTTGCAGGCCAAGTCATTGCTCGTCTTTTGTGCTTGTATTGTGATGTGGGTCATAGCACAAAGAGATGAAATTTAGACACTTTTTTTTTATTGATTAATAAATTTAGACATGGAGTTTGCTGGTGCAGATAGTTGATGAGTTTTAGACCTATATCAGGATGAAATTTGATGTTTGGGTCTAAATATAGTATTGGTAACGGAACTGGTACTTCTGCATTTAGCTTTACCACTTCCTAAAGCCTAGAAATAATTTTCTTCATTCAAGTGGCAAACAGAGGAAGGGATTAAATGAAATGTATGTTTCATAATGATCAAGTTTAATTGCCATTTGATTATACATTGAAATTAGAATGGTTGTTGTCTTAAGAACATATTCATATGGTCACAAGTCGTGAATTGTCTATGTTTTGAGCAGGAGCACATGGAGCTGGAGAAACGGTATCGTGAGCTAACAGATTTATTGGTATTTTTTTACTATCACTTTCATGGGTATGTCATTTGCTATTAGTGGCACCATAAAATTGATTATGTCAATCTTGAACTCGTTTTTCAGTATTACAAGCAAACACAACTGGAAACTATGGCCAGTGAGAAAGCTGCAGCGGAGTTTCAGTTGGAAAAGGAAGTAAAGCGTCTTAAGGAGGCCCAGGTCTGAACTTGGTTTTTTCCATGTCTTGGATTCATTTGGTTGTTCCTGCACAATGAATACTGTTTTGCTACTTTGAATTATAATTTATCACATTTTGTTGTTTGAAACAGTTAGAAGCTGAAAGAAATAGATCTTCTCGTCGAGCATCATCCTCTTGGGAAGAAGACACTGACATGAAAGCACTCGAGTATGATTGACTTTATTCAATTATTTGTGCCATCAAAATCGTATATTCTTGTTGGAAGCGATTCTATTCTCTAGCTCAGATACTATTTGTTTGGTTTTTTTTTACATGATTTTCCCTGTTTTATCAGATTGATAGATACACTAGATATGATAAGTGATAACCCCACAATTTGATATCTTGAATCCCGTTTTCTTTTAAAGATTCTTTTTGCACTTGATTTGTAACTTTCTTTGTTGATATTCCATATTTCCAGACCTCTCCCCTTGCATCACCGACATATGGTAGGAGCAGGCCTACAGGTACACCTTATTTATCTTGTTTCCCACCTATCTATCCTTACGGCCAGCTACATTATCTTGTAATGTTGTAATTTACTGGCTTATTGCAGTTACAAAAGGCAGCTAAAATTTTAGATACTGGGGCTGTCAGGGCCACAAGATTCCTATGGCGGTATCCAACTGCTCGAATTATCCTGCTTTTCTATCTGGTGAGAGAACTTAGTTAAGATTTCAGAGTTTGATTTATGTGGTAAGGTTATGTATTCAAACTAGTTATTCATGGATGGACCACTTCTATTTCCATGCAAATTCGATTACAACATGCTGGTATAGCAGTGAGATACAGCTTGAATGGCCAATTAGGAGAAGGCAAAAGAAATGAAAATAAATTTTATCATGTTGCCAGTGTCAGCTTAAACAGCGTATTCTAGGTTTTACCCTGGGAATATTCCGATGATCATCTTGGTTGCTTTTGTACTTCTGCTCCAAGAGAACGGGAGTAATGGACTTTGAGCTTTGTAATAATTATCTTATAAAAACCTGTACTTTTACATTGTTACAGGATCCTTTTAACTTTTCAAAGTTCCAACCTAGCTAGTTGTATAAATTTTGTTCCCATTCAAAAAATCTTTATCATGAACTTCACCTTTCCATGTCCCTAAATCTTCAAATATCTTTCCAATCATTTCAGACTCTCTTTTGCGTTTAAGTATTGCAAAGAGACCTATCTCGTTGATATGGTTATGCACAAGGCAATTTGATGATACTGTTTAAGCTTAGGGAAGAAGCCATATTACAACAGAATTTACTTGTCGGATGAAAAAATAAGTAGAGTAGAAAATTGTAGGCAAATTACTAGTTATTGTTCTGGTTGGCTCTGTGGGATGCTCAGAATGCTCTTTTTACCACAAGAGTGAGCAACCCCTCGTCACATATTTGTCCTTCATGGTAGTCTCAAACTTTTAAATACTCTTTATTTGAATATTTTTGTTAAAATCAAAAGATAAATTGGCCAAAAAGGTGGAATACATTGACAGTGATTTCATTTGATATGACCAGATAGAATTTTCCCAATTGAGTTGTAAAGCATGTTGTCAATGTGAAGCCAATTACTGAACCCACTGTTGAGTCATTAGAACTGTGTCTTCTGCTTGGTATTGTTGCTTAGCGTTAAACATAGAACATTTTAGACTATGCAAACAGAAGTTTGACACATCAGCACAAGTCTACTAAAAATAGTTCTTCATTGCTTGTTTAAATGACACCACATAATAATGTTGACAGGTATTCGTGCATCTCTTCTTGATGTACCTCTTGCATCGACTTCAGGTATGGAATTCTGATCATTTGCTCAATTATAATGGATGTTTACATGAGGAAAGGAATAGATACAATATTTTTTTTCTACTAAATTATGGTTTGAGAAAAGGAACATGGAATAAATTGTGTGGTAAAGTTGCAAAGAATGTGATCCAAGAATCATCATTTAGATGGATGAAGAAATTGATGAGTAGGATCAAAGCAAAAAAAAAAGGTTGCTTCAATGAGGCTTTATTTCATTAGTTTCTCCACCAACTAAAAGAATAAACTTTCCGAGTGTCATTTGTGAAGTTTAATAGCTAATAAGTAGCCACTTAAGCTTGAACTTTAATGAAACCTCTCTATATTTTGCCCTATGCCTAAACCAACGTAGTACCATGAGCTTTTCTGCCACATACCGGCACACGCACTCGCACACACAAACACACACATATATGTATATAGTATTACAATTTGGTGAAATGAAACATCTGCCTTCAAATTTAACTTGGTGTGTGTTCAATGCAATGAGCAGGAGCAAGCTGATACTTTTACGTCCAAGGAAGTTGCAGAGTCTATGGGATTATTAAACCAGACATTACCTTGAGCTGCCTAACTACTTCCAGATTTTAATGATACCTTTAATCCATAAAGGGTAAACTGGTTTTTGCTCGAGTATTCCCATAATATGTCATCCATGGTCGCTTGTGTCTCGATAACTGAAGAATATGATTCTGGTGTGCTATGAGTTTTCATCAAGATTGCGAACTGCTTTCCAGTTATGAAAGCTGATTCTGCCAACTCCTTGTGCAGCATCAGAGATGTAAATGACTAACATCTTCAGTTTTATCAGTCGAAAGACTCGAAACTAACGTGCTGGAGATGTTTTGTGTGCTTTCTGAATTATGACGTACATTCTTCGCACATTTTACAACTAACAGTATATGTAAACAGAGAATTGAACATTTGTTAGGACTTCCATATGGGATGTAAGATGCAGGCAACTAAAATGCATAAATTGTTATTTGTTCATTTATTGTCATCAATTTGTCGAGATGTTCTTCACCTATTTGTAGAAATGAAGAAAATACAGACGTTTCTTTTATTTTTGGGTTGATTGTGACGGCTTCTTATCACCTTGTTTGGATCCATTCTGGCCCAAGTGTTCAGAATTTCCGTTGAGGTAAATATCTTTTAGGAGCTGTTTTCATAGAAACAAAATTCATGAATAAAATATCTCAACTCAGTCAAATCAATCATCATAAAATATTACTATAAATTAAGTTATACAAGAACACATGATTGGACAAATATCACACATATTCATATATTTCATATATTTTTCACCAAAAACTTCAATCTTTAATGTTGAAACTCAATTTGTCGTCAAATTAACATTATTACATTTAAAGATTTAGTCAAAATTAGGGGTGTTCAATGAAATCGTAAAACTGCCTCAACCGATCGCCCCAACCCAAACCGACTGCAATTCGCGGGTTGAACGATGAATGGGTTGGTCTTGGACTTCGTGAAAAAAAACCCGCAAATTATGATCGTGTTTGGGTTTATATTTTAAAAAACCGTATAAACCGCACCCAACCGCATGTATATAAAATAACAAATTGTGTTTTATTATTTAATATAATTTAAGCACATACATACTTTTAATTTATCGTCTCAACCCCAAAGCCTAATTTATCCCCTAAATTACTCGAAATAATTTATTATCTATCGATTGAAAACCACCAATATCAACTTTAATAATTAAAGTATTTTTTATTTTTGTTTATTGTTTGAAAAAATCTTGTTCGGTTTTGTATTTGAGTAACAATTATTGATCTCTATATAGCGAATGTAGACTTTAAATAGGTTAACAAATTAAAGCCAAAAATTATGAAAAAATAGTAATGTTCATATGATTATGAAACATTCAAGAATTTTATTCTTAGATAAAAGTACAATAATAAAATAGTAAGTGATAATAAATTAAATTAATGTCTAAAAAAAATACTTCATTAAAATTGGAAAACCCAAGACCCCAAAAACCGCCCCAACCCGAAGGGACCGCAAAGTGCAATCTCTAGGCTTATTGGGTTGGATTTGGTCTAGAGTATTAAAAACCCGCAAATATTGGGTTAGATTTGGGCGAGTATAAAATCGCAATAGACCGCACCGCGAACACCCCTAGTCAAAATACATGTAACTCAAATTCCAATAATACCCTTAAGATTCTCTCATAATAATATAATCCAAGTGTTCTCTTACATTATTTGACAAGTTTTGACGACCACAAATTGGGCTCAAGATCCAATATTACGTTAAACATGAAGCCAACTAGTTAATTAATACGATGCTGGGTGACAATGATAGGTATTGAAAGTGTTGAGTATAACTAACATACGCACGCGTTTACCTTTTTTTAAGGATAACATATGTTATGATTTATTGCATATTTATATATATAATGACAGAAATGAAAGTAATATTTCTGAATACGAGTATAGATTTGTTTGGTAATATTGTAATTTAGTAGATGAACATTGATACTTGACAAGAACAATCACTTATCTTTATATCAGACACAATTAGGGTATGTTTATTTGGCATTTGATAGATTAATTTTGTGTAATAATTTCGATTTGCGAATTGTTATTTGTTTGAATTTTGAGAGAGTGATTTGAGAAATTAGACGGGTGTAGTTTTTTTAAGGAGTTTATGTTGTAGGTATAAGAACTAAGATGTGTAAGACTTTATGTCAAATAATATTTGTCATTTGAGATAAGTTGTGTAAGAGATATATTACTTTATTTCAAATGAAAGTAGAATTTGTGTAGTTTTTTTTTATGATAAGAAAATTATTGTTTGTTTGACTTTGGGAAGAATAGTTTGAGAAATTTGAGAGAACATAAATTTATTTCAAAAAAAAAAAATCTAATTTCCCTCGCTTTTTTCAAAAATGATTTTGTTTTCGAAAATACCAAACAAACAAACCATTATTCTTCTAGTCAACACAGTTTATATTCTTTCTGGAAAAAAAAAAGGTTTATATTCTATCTTATGGGTTGTCTAAAATAATTTGGGGTGCTAAACTGACATAATATTGTTGTTTAATTACTACTTGGATTCTTTAAAGAAGTGGAATGAATTAGTCGTCTCAAACTCTCAATATGACAAATCAAGTTTCGAATTTATGTTAAAAGAGATTTTCACGTAATATGTTAGACGCGGTTCGAAAAAAGTTTGTAGTCTCTAATATTTGAATAACATTGGGCAACGAAAAAAATGTAAGGTATATTTTATTAAAAAAACTGAAAACACTTCATAAGTGTATGAGAAAAAAAAACTCAAATGTAATCAAAATAAGATAAATAGGATAATTTTAAGTCCAAAGAATAAAATATTAGTGGATCAGGAGGTCATGTGTAACTTGAAGACGTTGTTTTAATTTGCTCTGTCGACTTCAGATGTTTAAAGGTTGTCTTTTCGCCATTGTCTATTTGACTAGCAAACTAATAATATTTCTGATTAACTTCGATTATAAGATTAATAGATGTAATTATATCTAAAACCTGCCCTCCAACCCCACCTAGATAAAAAAGAAAAGTGAGCGTTGGTCAGCTTTGGAGTCTCGAGAAACAATAAAATAATTTATGAATCTGAGTGTTGAACGAAAGTGAGTACTTGACTTCAAATTTAATTTTTGTAAAAAAGTATGTATCAAGCCCGTGACACTTAAAAATTGAAGATTTTAAATTCTGACTTCAAATTAATTTTGCACTTTCATTTTGGATGGAAAAACAGTTAAAATTCCCCCAAAAAATGAAATACCTATTTTTATATATAAAAATATAAATTGATCAAATATATACTCACAATTTTCTCCATCCATTCAAAAATGTCACCCTCTTCAACGAAATATACTATATTCTATGCCAAACTTCTAAAATGACACTTAAATATACTATATTATTATATTTCACCATATGGATTGAACTAAGTCCACATTAAATGATTTGATCTAACTCACTTCAAAAACTAACTTATGAATTGAGGATTGCCTAAAACCTTATAAGGTGAGTTTACTTTTATTATCCAATCCATGTGGGACAATTAATTCTCAATAAATAAGAAATATGTAATTAATTGTTTATATTTGAGCAAATTTGTTATTGTTAATTGTGATATACCAAATATTCTATCAACTATATGACACATTACACATAAGATTAAGATCAAATAAAGACTGGGATATAGTCAAAATTGATATATAGCATATTAGGTCAGTCAAAATCGACATGTACCAGATTAGGCCAATAAAAATTGACATGTACTAGATTAGGCCATTATGACCAACATCAAAATATATCCCTATGAATGACTACCTAACTGAAATTGATCTGGTCTATATGTATCTATCTATATGTATCTATGTACATACTATATCGTTATATAGCAACGTTGTAAACCTGATCTCTCAATATTCTTTTGATCATGTCATTCTACACTCGGACCACATATATATTGACATAAAAGACCTCAATTCGGTATGACCACAAAAGATCCGACCGGACCCGAAAGATACACTTTGAAAAACTATAAATAGGCCGCATTTATTACTCATCAAGGTACAATTTCAATCAATATTACAACTACTTTTCTGCTACTGCTATCTATCTCTATAATCTTCAACTGATTTGACTTGAGCATCAGAGGGTTTATGCCGGCTCAACAACTAGCACAACCTGACGAGTTCCTTCGAGTCCAGAGTAAGGTTCCTTGAAATGGAGTCTAACTCGATCTGACCAGCTTGAATTATATTCTATATTGTGGAGCGGAAATCAACATTACGTGACACATTGGACGTGGCCCAAACACTTAGACGAAAAATCCTTTTATCATGTTGTGATGTGTTAAGAAATTAAGCAAAAGTAAACAAGACTCACTTAAAAAAACAATCACTAATCAATCAAACAAAGATCAAACAATTATTCCACTATATATAATAGTTAATACTCCATTTAAAAGAACAACATTAATAATAATGAAAGAATATTACACAAAAACTTTGAAGCGGCACAAGGGGCAAGAATTGTGCAAGGATATCCAGTGAGCAACGCAATTGAAATGGAAAACATGACCACATGAGATTTGTTTTCCCACTACATCTAAACCAAACCCCTCCATGCAAACCGTACACCGATGACCGCCGCCTACAACCACCGTCGGCATTCCCTCTACCACCTCTTCCGCCGTATATTCAGCTTCCACTTCCACCTGCTGCTGCCCATTACTATTCGTCTCCGTTGATGTTGAATCTAATTCCGGCATCGTCAAGGCGAGGTCGAGGTCAAATATGTCATCTGTATTAATCTGTGGAAACAACATGTTAATTTGTAGATTATGTATGTGAGTTTAATTGATTTATATATATTGGAGAGAAATTGATTAGAAGTATTATATGGATTGATGGGTTTCAGTTTCAGGCTTTGCTGCTTTATTTATAGAATTAAATTTTGGACGTGTTGATCATGTCTAAGCTTTTTTAAAATAGTCAACATAATATCACTACATATCTTTTAAGAAAGATCCCAGATGGTAGTGTGGAGTAGACCAATGGCTTATTCTATTGTTCAATTTTTTTTATATTTATAAGTTCATCTCCAATAAGTGATCATATATAACTCAAAATTCAAGAAAGTTTATAAGATTTTTTAAAAAGGTGAGCTATAAGGCAGCTCTTATAATTTATAATTTATAGAACTCTTAAATGTTTAAGTTTGGACTCTCGCATATGAGAGTTCAAAGTCAAGTGATAAAATTGTTATATGCAGGAAAATAATATATTGTGGAGAAATATAACTCTTAAATGTTTGTAGTTGTGCTTTCCTGAAGAAATATAAAGTGGAAATCTTAAAATATAAACTAGTTGTTGGAGATGACATAAGCATGTTGTTGATTAACTTATATATATATATATATATATATATATATATATATATATATATATATATAAATTGATACTCCTCTCCTTCACAAATTTTCATTTCTATTTTCTCTTTATAAGTTTGAAATTTTCTAAATCAGGACTCTTTTTTAACATGTAATTATTACTTCCTTCGTCCCATTATTCTTTATTCCTTGGTATGATGGACTAGTCAACTCGATTAAACTTCAAAAAGTTATAATAAATAATTTAATTAATATATTTCACTAATAATTTAATAATATCATATGACACTATATATATTAATATTCAAAAGGTTTAATACGCCACGAATGTGAATAATTTAACTTGATGAGTCACTTAAAATATTGAAAAGTTTGATTGGATATTACAGCCCATGAAATAAAAATAATGAGACGAAGGGAGTACTTTTCTTAAAAATAAAAAATAATTTGACAAAATTATTTAAAAATAGTAGTGGGCGTATACTTTGTGGCACAAGGCATAAAACTTTGTGCCAACACTTGAAAGAGCAACAAAAAATAGTAGTAGCCAACACATGTTGGCTCAGTTGGTAAGGAACGGGCTCCTTCCCCTCAGAAGGTTGTGAGTTCGATTTCCATTGCCGACGTGAGGGCTGTGTTGGTGGACGATCTGTAAGAACCTCTGTAAGGCCATCTCCAACCCGGACTGGGGGGTGGGTCGATTTGGGCCAGCCCGCCAGCCGCGGGTTGGAGATGATACTGGGCGGTCCATTTGGACCGCCCAGTATCATCACTTTTATTGAACTTTTAGTACAAATTAAAATTTATAAATTATAGAAACTTGTAGCCAAATTTATTTATAAATTAGATAATTAACTCAAATAAATATTTTACACATTATGAATGAAAATGAACTCAAATAAAATTAGATAATTAATTCAATAAATATTTTAAAATTATATATTTGTCTATGAAATAATAATTTATTTAGCCACATTTAAAATTTGATTTGAAATATTTTAATTTTATTTAAACTCTAATATAGCATTAATGTTCACTGTATAGTTGAGACAAAATGTAGAAATATTATTATGCATTAAATTACTCCAAATACTTGTACACATACGTCGATACAAATAACAACTTATATAGATAAATAAAATTACATATTAAGTAGATACTAACTTATAAGAACTTATAAAAATATTCCAATAATTTAAATCTTAGCCACGATGAAAGGCCCACGCATGAGCGACTAAGTCCTTTTGAAGTTGTTTATTGACTTCTAATGATCGTATTGTGTGACGACGCATCATATACTCTTCGAGGGATATATCAGGACTTGTTCTTGGTTGGTAATCTCTTGCAGGTCCATGATACATATTAGCACGGGCCCTGCGAGATCTGGTTATGTCTGTGTCATCGTCATCCGAGTCAGAATCGTTGTATTCATCTCTTTCGTCCTCCACGATCATATTGTGAAGTATGATACACGTCAACATAATGTCACGTAGGTCCTCTGGATGCCAACCTCTTCCCGGTTGCTTTACAATGGCAAAACGACTTTGAAGAATTCCAAAGGCTCGTTCAACATCCTTTCAACAACCCTTTTGATTATTTTCCCAACGCCTAATGATTGTTGTTTCCATCGTTGCATTTTCGTTGTTGTTTACTTATGTTGTATTTTTGCATTTTCAATGTTGTCTTCATCGTTGCAATTTCGTTGTTATTTTCGTATAATCCTTGTTGTTTTTTATGTCCCGAATGTAATATTATTATTTTATTATCATTGTCTCTAAAATTAATTATTATGCATTTTCATATTTAAATTAATATTACTTATTTTTAAAATTATTATTATTAATAATATTATTATTATTATTATTATTATTGGTACTACTACTACTACTATTATTATTATTATTATTATTATTATTATAATAGATAATATAGGTGAGAGTGGGGAAGACTTTTTTTTTAATTAATTGGAAGAGAACCCCCTACCGGTTGGAGATGATGCTCAGGGGGGTGCAGATTCCCCGGGTGGAGATTGACACCCCAGGGCTGTAAATAGCCCTACGGGTTGGAGATGGCCTAAGCGATCTTTGATCCCTGAGGCATGCCCTGACCCATTGTGACGACCGGAGCCGAACAACTTTTTTGTACCAAAAAAAAACAAAAAATAGCAGTGGGCGTATACTGTTAACAAATTTTTTACTGAAAATTATTTTTAGTCCCTTAAAGTTTATTCATAAATTAATTTGAAACGTTTTACCGATTAACAGCATTTATTTCTCTTCAGTTACAAATTTGACTAACTTTTTTTTTAGGGTAAATACATCATGTCATCGGAACATATTCAATAATACGTAGTCATTACTTTACATCATAATCAATTCAAATATGGGCATGGTTAATTGCAGTTCACCTTGTGAAAAACTGTCGACAGTTCATGCATCATAGTCAATCAAATATATTAAAAAAATTCAACCATGACCTGCTAAATAGGTAAAAATTGCCGGTCATATTTTGTGTTGATTTAGTAGATATTACTGTAATACCCTATCTTCTTTTCTTGAAAAAAAAATTTAAAACTTTGGTCATCTTCTTCACCTCCACAACCACCACCAACCGCCGCCATTTTCAGTTTTTGTTTGGTAATTAAGTAGTTCGATTAGATTCTTAAAAAAAACCCAAAAATATTAGATCTTCAATTTTTCAGTTTTTACTTCAAATTGGAGCTTGAATCTTCGTATTTCAGCTTCTGGTAGCAAGAATTAGCTTCGGATTGCTGCAATTGGCGATTACTTTAGCCAATTTTGAAGTTCTTAGTTCGGTTTTTTGAAGCTCAAGCGAACAGGTCATGATCCCCAATTCTGTCCAGCTGATTTCTGGAGGTTTGTGGATAATTGTTGCTCGTTTCCTCTTCTTTAGGGCCTGGGTAGAGTGTTTCCGAAGTTAATTTCGCATTACATACACTAATTGAGCTGAAATTTAATTCGGGCCGTGAAGAACTTGAACGGGCCGTGAGATTTCTGTTCGATTTTGATTGGAAAACACTCATGGAGTGTTTAATTGCTGTTTGCCGTGTTCATTTAAGTGATTCAGAGGTCCGGGCCCTCAAGAACTTAAACGGGCCGTGAATTACATTCAAAATTGGTTCGTATTTCTTGAGGAATCTTCTTCTTTTTGTTCGGAGGTTTGATTACAGCCTATTTTCTACGCAATTAACAACACCTCTTGTTGAATTTTGCAAATTGGGCTTCAAATCAGATTTCGGGTTCTTCGATTCTAGCAATTTTTTGAGTGTTTTTGTTCTTGATTCTTGTTCTACATTGCTTGTTTTGGTTCGTAGTGTTTAATTTCAGGTGTTGTTTGCTTAAATTTGATGATTGATTAATTGGCAGATCACGTTTTTCTTCCTCTGTTTTAAGTGTTGTACACGACCCAAAACAGGGACGTACAGAAGAAGAAGAATAAGGGCATTAAAGTCTTTTATCAAGTTCTACTAGTATATTAATTTGGCCGGTTACAAGTCATTTGTTTGCCACATGGCAAAGTGACTGGTGAACTATCGATAGTTTAGCCAAGACTGAACTGCCCATAGCAAACCCGTTCAAATATTACAAAGAATAACTAAGTTAACTCTAATATGGAGTAATAAATTATATCAAATCCCACCGTATGGAAATTTAACACATGATTTCTATTATAAAGGTAGTTTGGCATATTCCGTCTCGGTTTAGTTTCAAAAACTTGGTTGAGAGTTTTAGGCAAAACTTTCAAACTCAATTTGGATTATGGTTTTAATGGAAATAGTGATGTAGTTAAATTTAAATAATAGTTAGTTCGTTTTGAAAAATTGAGATACGATTTGGATTGATGTTTAGAGAAGAAAAATAGAAAATAGAAGTCAAGTCAATAATTTTGTAGATTTTTGTAAGTATTGAAACTAGGTTCGGAGCATCTAAGTTGCGGGCAAGGTAATTCACCCTCACATGCGGGACGGTCCTGAAATCATGCCATGTGGCATGCGTAACTAGTATGTAACTCGACGAGTTGACTCGGTCTGTAGATAGACCATTTTACCCTTTTTGGTTTTAATTTTAAATAATAGTTGAGATAATCTTCAATTAATAAAAGACAATTATAACCTTTAAATCAAAAAATCAAAAAATATACTAATTGATTTATTTCCATGATTAATATCGATAGTTATCATGTAATTAGGGTTAAACCAATTTCTTCTCCACAATTATTCATCATGCCACAAAATTTAACAATAGGATTTTTTTTCTTCTCCACGATTAATTTTCATCATGCTACAAAATTTAACAGCAGGATTCCCCCCCCCCCCATGAATTAATCTTAATCAACGGCCAAGATCAAAATGGGATAAATACACGGCTGGACGAAAGAGATAGTAGGATTCAATTCATAAAATCACAAAACATAGGGGTCAATTTGCAAAATTGTCAAAATCAATTAATTATTATCAAAATTGAGGGTAAAGCGATCTTTTTATACGAGAATGATTTTTATATTTTTTTTAAAAGCAAAATAAGTGAAAGGGTAAATTAGACAAATTGAAATTTAATTAAAGTCGATAGTTACAAATTAATTTTGACAAAGTTACCTAATCAACAACCCAGATCAATTTGAACCAAATGAACGGTATGATGAGGCTTCCTACATGTGAGGCCGTAACTCACATGCCCACACCCTAGAAAAATCCAACTAGGTTTGAACCGAGACCTCTTCAAACTCTAGTTAATGAGGTTTGACTCGATTTGAGTGAGACCAAATCCAACTAAACTACTTCCATACGGAGCGATTCTAGCCTCAACTTATTTTTAGTGAGACAGTAAATACAATGTTACATAATTAAATCAGTATTATTATCAAAGTAAAAAAAATTGTTCTATCCACAAATACAAAGAATATCTAGCAACAATTTTAATATTAAACAATACTTTCACGCTAATCATCTGAATTAACTGATAGTAATAATTTATTGTCTCCAACTCCTCCAAAATTGACAAAACACTCAAACTAGCATACACTAATTTGGAAAATTCTTGTCCAGGTCTTTTATAGACAATGAAACAAAATAAGCGCATCCACTTTGCAAAATTTTGTATATGGTCTATGAAATAATTTTCCCACTAAATTATTTATTGAAACAAATATCTGTAAGTTATTATAGATCCAGCTTTGCAACTCCAGCACCAACAGATGGGATGAAGACGTTTCTGCATTAATTCAGGGGTTGGCACTAGCAAAAGCACTGGTCTCTTCTTCAGCTTCTTTTAAAGTTAAATGCTTAACAAGAAGAGACGAGATTCACCATTTTCGTCTAGTTCAACACAAGGGAAATAAGACTTGTTACGAAAGAAGATGAGTGCATCCTCCATTAAGGCAACAAAACACTTGTTTTAAGTTCCCTCTTGATGGCCGAGCATTCACAGCATATTTGCAGATAAAAACTAATCGTTTTCTCAACTCTAACTTAGTGATTCTTGTCTCATCACTGAAAGATTTACCATCATCAAAGTTTCCTATTGTAAACATTTAGAATTAGGTAATAATAGTTGGTACGATAGAAAAAGAGAAACTAAAAGTGTATTTTGTAGAACTTAAGTTAAGATTCTGTCTTACCTGCTTCATCATAAAATGAAGCCAAGATTGCCAAACAAATGCATATGCTTATATCTTCTCCTGAAAAAGAAAGGGAAAGGATCAAGAGGAGACAAATGTAAATAGGCCCAAGTGAAGCCAGTCAAATGGATGCATTATTAATAATTCAACTCCAAACAATAAGTTGATTTTTTACACAGATATATAAAAGGTCACTGCAAGATAATAAATACAATTCTCGTTCTGATTGTTTGAAGAAATATGCGATCATATAATATCTCAAAGCAGTTCAAATCCAAATCATTTCACAAGTGAGTAAAGATAAACAGTAATATTTGGTTTCTATGAGTGGGGAGGAGAGGTTGTATCCACGACAATCAACAAGAAATCATGAGAAACAATATCAGTACACTCTGTGTAGGGCTAAAAGATTAAGATCCCTCTAATGGCTATGCAATAAGAGAGTATTTACCATTGCTGCAACAAACAAGAAGTGTTTTCCCCTTTCTCAACTGTGTTTTGGCAAAATCCAGAGCAGCAGGGAGATTCCTTAACAAAGAAATACGGTCGAATTTGGAGTCCTATTCAAAATATGAAGAGAAGTGAAAGCAAAGGACGAAATGAGGTGAGGATCAAATATCTATGAAATTTGACAAATATAAAACCAAGAAACATCACTTATCCATAATACATACCAGAATTGGCAAGTGCATATACATTTCTGGGTTCTCCGGGGAGATAGTAAACGATTCCTTATCACAGTTTAATATGCAGTAGGCTGTACGGACTTCCATGGCTGCAAGATAGGATTTCAACATGTTGGGGTTGTAAAGTAAAACTATACTTATAAATTAATGATGCACAACCAGAAAAGAAACAGACGAAGGTAAAAATGCATGGGTGTTTCCTGTCTGTGTCAAATAGAATTTAAGCTTTTCAGCTGCCATGTATCTAGTTTTGGTAGAGTTGTGTAGAAGGGTCTAGAGAAGAATTCCTAGTCCTTAGATTAAGTAGATCGTGGCCATTTATTTAGGATGCCAAATAGTATAAATAGGTAGGACTTCATTGAAGCCATCCAAGAGTTCTTCAAGTTTGTGTGATATAGAGCATTCCTCATGTTCTCTCTTGTGCACTTCCTTACTTTCTCACTTTCACTTCCTTACTTTCTCACTTTCAAGCTTTCTTAGCAACTTTCTTAGGGACTAGTAAGGCTGACTTAGCCAATTCCGACGGAGGGTTGGCTAAGTGCCGCACAGCAAACTTTCGAGAAGTTTAAATATTCCAGCTTGGTCTCAATGTTCTTCACTAAATTTGAAGGAGCACAAGTTGCAGTATGATTTTGGCTAAAAAAAATGGTCTAGGATAGATTAATTTAGTACACAATAACAGTAACTCCATTTGTTTTCGGTTCAAAATGTAATTGAAAAAAAAAAGGAAAAACTTTAAACACAATTACCAAGTTGAATACTGCCCACCGCAATATTGGTTGAACCCAAAAAGAATATGCCATTATTGTCAATCAACTTTTCATCATCAACCCTAGTTCCATTATCCAAGTTTGTTGGATTTCCTAGATGATTTGCGCTCCCCGGACATTTTGAAGGCTTGACAGACACTTGAGGAGCATATTCTCCCCTTTGTGCACGACGAACTCGATCTTTCTCAACAATGTTCGCAATCATTTGATTGCACGAGTCCGGACCTGAACTTATAATATCATATGCATGTTTCCAGAAGACATCAGGCGATAAACCTCTAGCCCAACTTTCCTCATCATCTCCAGCTCCAGCAATATAATTCCAACTAAACTCGGAGGTAGTGTGATGTTGTAAATGGCCAGTTGAGGATGATGCCGAGACAAGTATGATTGGTGTAAAATCCCATGAATCATAATCAGGAACTTCATTCAACCAGATCACAGTTTTTTGTGATATCCATAAAGGTCTTAAAGGCTTTCTTAGAGATAATGCAATAGAGGCTATATCAGCTCCACTGGCCTCCAATTCTTTGGTCCAAGTTTCCAAGCGATTTTGTATCATGTCTTTCTCAGTGGATGAAACCCAAAGGGGAAGATGTATGGAACAATCCCAATCACAAGTGCCTAGACCAAAACTGTCAAGCTCATTTGAGTTTGTTGAGTTTGTTGACTCCTGTTGAATAATTCAAGGCATTCAAGTCTATATTGATGCATGTGAATACCATCACAAACATATTTGAATAGTATTACGTAGTGCAGCATGTGAACAAAAGGAGTAATTGATCAACACACCAAGCCACATATAGTTCAACTTACATTAGATTATTGAACCTTCATCAACAAAGCTAATTACTTATTAATATACATTAGCTTTCAATCATCACAATCTAACCAGTAAAGAACATTTTTTTCCCAAAGTGCACTATACTTGATGCCTGAAAGGACTCTCTTGTAAGTTTCATTATGTGGAAAGTATTAACTAGGTCCATATAACTCCATACACGAGGGTCTGATTTCATCTGCAAAGCTCTCAAAAATACACTTGAAATTAAGTTGAAGAACAATATCCGGCCCCCCGTATTTGATGCAACGTATAGGTCATATCCATAAACAAATTGAACTCAGAATCTCAACATTCTAATTCCAACACAACCAAGCACCAGTATTTTCATTGATTTGTTAAAACAATCAAAACACAATGCAGTGATTAACTTTAACCTGGACATTCAGTCTCGTCCTATAATTGAGAATTGCTCTATTCAAAATACACGCCCAAATCGGTATAGTCTTTGACATACTATCAGGAAACCTCTTCCCCTTGCGCGTAGAATCTACAATCATACATCCTCCTCTCTGTGCTACCATCCAATTCCAGAAAAAATCACGTAAATTCTCCAACAACATTTAATTATTAAAATGAAAAAAAAAAAAAAAAAAACTTATCCTACCAGCGAGCAGGGCAACGTGGAGGTTGAGTCGAGAGGTGTTGAAAGATAAATTGTTGGTGTGTCCGTCTGTGGATTTGAAATAGCAAGTTGAATGAAATTTGCGGGAGTACCATAAACCACACCGAAGGTTGCCTACCAGCGGCAGCTCCGGCCAAATTTGGGAGATTTCTCCGACGAAAATGGAGTCCTCGTAGATCGACCGGAGAGCGTTGTAGAGTGTGTTGTCTTTTCGTTTTATTGTTCTCGACGCCTTGTATATGTTGAGCCGTTCCGAAGGAAGCTCCATTGCTGCCGTGGTATGCTCGCAAACTGCAGTGTATATCAAGGGCTGTATACGGGTAGGATCACTTTGACCAAATTAAGCTTACTGGAATTGGGTTTCATTCAAGTCGGGTCGCGGCGTGACTGGATTTGGATTTAGGGGATAAAAATGTGAACTAAAATGTAGAAAGGGGAAAAAAAGGCAATAACCCTTTCAATCCACCAAAATCAATTAAAATGGGTGAGGCAAACTGGTGGTAGCTTGCCTCACCCCTCTTGATCTGTCCAACAGGTGGATGACACTTGTCGGTCTTCTGTTCATTTTCTTTAATTTTTTTATTTTTATTTATTTTATTTAATAAAAAATCCTTTAATTTAAAAAAAAAATTAAAATACCTTATTTAATAAAATCTAACTCTTATTAAAACTTAGTTTTCTTTAATTTGTGTACTACTTTTAAAAAGCTAATTTTAGTATAAAATGTAACTTTTATTTAATAAAATCAAATTTATTGTAAATTTAATGTGACTATTATGTTGGAAAATTTAATGTCAATATTAAATTATTTTTATTATTTCCAAATCATGCCAATTAAGTATTTAATTGTTGTATTATTGTGCAACAATTTTAAAATCCCTTTAAAAGTTAATTATTAGAAACTCAAATTTAATTTAATTAATAAAAATGAAACCTTAAAAGAACTTAATGAACCTTACATATGATTCGTTAAATTAAAAACGATATAACCCTAACAATTATATCTTATTGTTATTTATTATTTATTTATTTATTATTGTTTAATTTTTATTATTATTATTATTGCTATTATTATTATTATCAAGTGAGAGTGGGAAAAATGAAAATTTTAATTAAATGGAATTGATAGATTGAAACATTTTAGATGACTTATGAAAAGGAAAGGGGAAGCTGGACTTGAATTCTGAGGGGAAGCTGGACTGAGTGAGGGAAAGCTGGATTTGGACTGAATGCAACACTGGAGATGCCCTAAATCTAATCATTGATTTTGGATTTTTGTCTCAAATTATATCAACTTGGAGAATTTCATCTCGTAATTTAATATTTTTTTGGAATATCGTCCCACCGTTAATCATGGGAAGGAAATTGCGCATTTTTCCGTTAAATGATCACATGGCTGCTTAAGTGTCATAGAATGGTAAATTTTAACATGAATAATTAGATAATATTGCAGAATTCGTTTCAAACTAATTAAAAGATTGAACAGTCGTTTTCATTAAATAAAAAATTTAATATTGAGACTAAATTCATGCAAAATGTTAAATTACATAATGAGATTCGACGAGTTGATATAGTTTGGAACGAAAAATCAAAATTAGTAATTAATTTGGGACGATATTTCAAAAGAATATTGAATTATGGGACAAAATTCGATCAAATAATATAGTTTGGAACGAAAATTCAAAATCACTAATTAATTTGAAACATTTTCTGCAGTTTTACCACTTTTCGCCTGTATATCTTCATAATATTTAATTTGATTTGCTTTACTCGTTAATTTCATTATCTTGTAAAAATTTACATACAAATGAGAATTTTAATGAAACATGCATTCACATTTTATAAAACTAATCACTAAAATACTATTAATGTTACTTATAAAAATAAAATATTATTTAAAATAAATTTTTAATTTTTTTAATAAATCTGATTTACCTAAATTTATATCCGAGCCATATCAGTATTACGAGGAGGATCAAATTATGAGATATTTAAAAATAAAATCTTGATAAAATGAGACCAAAATCACTTACGATTCGAATCTAAAAAAATGTTCAATTTACAGAACTAGGATTTTTTTTAATGCATAGACCTAGGTTTTAAATATAACGATAAAATAGATATTATTAATATGTAATAGCAATGCTATAGAGGCAAAGAGAAAGAAAATACTGAATTTGCGGTAATCGGCTCTTTAAGCCCAATAATATAATGAGCCCGGCCCAAAATCGTATGGACCGGCCTTAATCGGGACTAGGACTGTGCACGACTCGATAAATGGGCCAGACTGTACCGAAATCGAAATTTTAGTATGTACCATATAAAAATTTCGGTTGAATATACGGTGTAGTTTCATTACCGAAATTACCCGCCGGTTTATAGACCCAAACCGGTAATCCAATTTTTTTTAATTTAAGTACTAATTCCTGAAGTGGAAGACGCTTTCTAAATTCTAAATTTCCAGACTTCACTTCACTCTTCTCACTTCTTCTACGGACTGCGAGCAAAACCCAAATCTTCCTCTTCCTTAATTCAAAATCCCACCGCGCTGCCGCTGCTGCACCGCCGTCCTGCTCCGCGCAAATTTTTTATGGTTCAATAATTTTTCGGTATTTTTTGTTTGGAACCAAATTGAACCGTACCGAATCGGTAATTTATCAAACCGAACCGAAATTTTCGGTCCAGAATATCCAACCAGCCGGTATACCGAAATTCGGTATCCGGTTGGATTTTACCGTTTGCACAACCCTCTAATTGGGGAGAACGCCATCAAATCAATTTAAAACAGCGCACCTTAGTCACTTCACTCGGAGATCTCCGCGGTCACAGACACTCACTCAATAAATTCACATTTTGGTACATATATCCATTTCCAATTAACTGATTCAACAATTTTGTGCATTGTGCTGTATGAATTACTATAAGTTTATTAGTGCATTCATTGTTTTTGTTGTTGTTTGGGCAGAGATTAGCTGAGAATCAAGGTATGGATGTGTTAGTGGTGACATTGATTTTGGGATTTGTACTGGGAGTTCTATTTGTCATCCCTCGACTGCGAAAACCTAGTTAGTTCTAATTCTGTTCTGTTACATGTTTCTCAATTCAATTTGTTGAACTGGATTTAATGTTCACTTCTTTTTCAGTTTGGTTGATTGATTGAATCCTGTATAATGCAGATCATGACAAAATGCTGCAGTCAAATGTTATTGCCAAGGTACTAGAAACTTGCTTCATAGTTTTTGTTTTTCTTTCTTATATTGCATGATTTAGATTTGAGTTTTACGCCCAATGTTCATTAGTATTATGGTGTTCTTTGATAAGCTGTTTTTAAGATGGCTAGGCTATTAAGCAATTCAGTCACTTTTCTCTTTGTATATCCATATGCTCTTAACATTTTACATGTTCCAAACCAAGACATGAAATTCACCAAAGTACAGCAGTTAAGAACTGGTTGCAGTGGTAGATAATATGGTGCCTTTACTTGGTTATTTTTCAAATTGTCGTTGTGTTTGAGGTGGAAACAAGTAGTGCGGATGTCTATACTTTGTCATGTGCAAATAGCATCTGAATTCTCATCAGTAGATGTTTGAGTCTCATACCTAAAAAAACAATTGCAAATCTATCACTGTAATATATGGTATATGTAGAAGTCTTAAGCTTTTAAATAATACAATCCCTCATCCTAATTCACTAGATAGTTGAATAACTGTTATCTTTAGTACTGAATTTTGGATATCGAAGATAGGCTGAAGGTAGTCTTCTCTATATTACTTCACTGATCTAATTAGATTGATTTCTAGAGGTAACTACCATATTTATGAATTTGTTTGTATTGTACACTACTAATGAATAGTGTGCTACAATATTGTTTTGAAATCTGAGCTTCTTTGAGTAGTTTTTCAAATATAACATTTGTTGCCTCAAAATTGGTTTAACGGATAGCACCTATTAGTGTTTCAAATAGCTTATGTGATTCATATTCAAAACCACCATATATTAATAATTGTCTCAAGGTTTAGAAATTTTCATGTAACTCTACTTTTGTCCGGTCTTTTTGCTCCTAATTCCTGATAATCTTTCTTCAACTCCAGAACAAGGGTCAATGCCAGTAGTTAATTGCTCGAATTAGGACATTTAACTTTCTTTCAAATGGGTTTTTTTGAATAGCTAATGTTCTACTTAGTTTATGGATATTCTTATCTGTTTATTTTATTAGGCACCCAAAGCATGCACAAAAGAAGAAGTTTCATTGCATAACAAGAGGACTGACTGCTGGATCATCATAAAAGAAAAGGTTTCAAATTCAATATTGTGATTGTATTACACAGTATAGTAAAGGTTGTTTCAACTCCGCCTTCATGAACTTTTGACATTTTTTCTGATTTTCCAAAATTTTAGGTCTATGATGTTACCTCTTATGTAGAAGAACATCCTGGTGGCGATGCCATCTTAGCACATGCTGGTGATGATTCTACGGAAGGTTTCTTTGGGTATGTGTTTATTACTCATAAAAATGCTCTTTCGAATTCTAAAGCAAAAATCATCAATTAAACCCATTTATGCTCGCAGTACATCTTTCACATTGCATAGGTGTAACTTTTGCTTTTGCCTTGCACAATATTATATGTTCATTAATCAATGCGTTTTCGTATTATGACAGGCCACAACATGCTACCCGTGTCTTTGACATGATTGAGGACTTTTACATTGGAGATTTGGTGAAGTAAAATATTTTGTTCCTCGCTTTACTATGATTGTATTTGTTCGATTACAAACATGTGTTATTTGAGGGATTGATCGTCTTATTATTCAATGAAAAGTTGTTTTACATAATGAGTGTGCTCTTCAATATTGAAAAGGATAACTAAATAACACATGTTTGCAAGTCCAGCTTGATTATGGATATTCCTAGTACACACCTGAAAGATTTGAAGCAAGAGAATTCACTTTGATTTCATCTTGTTTTTACACTTCAGTGTTTTATAATGGCACAAATTTACAAAACATCATAACAATGACAAGAATCAGCTCAAACCAGGGCCTCCGGTCTGAGGAATAAATTGACTATCTAATCTGAGCAATAATCAAATACAAATCACTTAAATTAATCTTCATTTTTGAACTAACAAGGTAACAAGAGAAGTCCCAAAATCTCGATCTATTAATCTTCAAGACCAGAAAGACAAAGAATCGCAGTCGCTAATCTACTAATATTCACTTATCATACGTCATATTTCTTAGGTTGCCTCCATTGAGCAAAACTTCTGGACAACGTTGCAATTATAGAAGTATTGTTTGGAGCTCCTTTCTTCCCGTACACAAGTTTTCCTCCTAAATCCGTAAACTTAGGTCCCTTATCCTTGCTTCTTTCAATCTGCATAGTATTACACAAGAAACATGAGATTTGCACGTATTGCATTTTCTACCTTAAATACCAAGAATAGCCTCAATAAAGAAAAGCAATTAGTCTAACTTAAAGATCGTTATTATGATTTGCAGTCATTGTTAGATGAGATTTTGGAGACAGAATTGGGCTAAGATAGTGATACCTTGCTTATTCTCCCCTCCTTCAAATGATATCGGATGCCAGACCAATTGATAGATTGAGTAAAATGTGATCGCATTGCAGATATAGGATACAAAAAATTGTCAACCAGCATTGCAATAAATACCTGTTCATTGGAAAATTGTCAACCAGCATTGCAGTATATTATGGATCACATTAATTATTTAAAAAAAAAGTATGGATCACGTAAACGGCCTTCTTTGCCACTTTGTAATTCGGTCTAAAATAGGAAAAGAAGAAAATGAATCGGTTAAGAAGATAAGGGGTAGACTTACAAGACACCAGTTATAAGATGCAAGTGTTAATGGAGGAGCCTCAGGGGACAACAAATTGCATAGCTGGACCTCTATTCTTGTCAAGTTCCACATGGAAAGAAGTTCAATAACTGTACATGTAGCAAGACAGCTAGACAACAACAACCCTGAACAAACAAGAAAAATAGATAAAGAAACAAAAAGCAACTAACTTATTTACAGATAAGTGAAAACACTAACCATGACATGGAGAAGCTGCTTCACTTAGTGAGTACCCTTTAGAGTAAAATCTCAGTGCTGATGCCACGTGTATCGCAGACATAATGTAAGGTGTTATGAATCCCCATGATAAGTAGCAGTGGACAGAGAACAATGCCCGGTTCATAATCCAGTTGACTCTCGTTGTGTATGACTCCAAAACAAATGTTTGCTTCCTCAAATAATTCCAATACCTACGGGCAGAAGATAAAATGATTGGGAAGACTACCAGAAGCAGGAAACTTAACCAGTGCTGATTTATTTTTTCTTGTGAATCTAAATGACGAATTATAAGTGAAGATCACATTTTGGCAACATAGTGCAGACCTAGGAAAGCTAAGATCACTGGCAAGAGGATGGGGGAAAACAGCAACTGGTGGTGATGTGATGAGCCTTTTATGAGCCCCTATAATGAAAGACAGTAGTCGAAAATGATAATTAACATTCCGAAAGAAACTGTAAAGCAAAGAAATGGCTCAAAATCTTTAAGTGCATTTGATTATCATGCTAGAAGACATGAAAAAAAATTGACGGTACACGACAACTCAATTTCTTAGTTATACCGTGTGGTTGGCAAACATAATCTGCCAATGACTTTAAAGCATAATCAATTGAAGATGGAGAGATGCAGATATATACCTGCAATAGCTGCAAGAGTCATGTCATCTGAATAGCCCCCATCTCGGAGTTCTGAAACAACACCATGACGATCAGTTCTAAAATCATCTGCATGCATCTGCAATTATAAATGTCAAGATAAGATTCTTGAACATAGAAGAAGAATTGGATTTCCGGCATGTGTAAAGCACTTACCATCATGCATCCACCCCATAAGAAGAATGTTTTTCCACCAGTAGCAAACCCCATAGAACAAGGCTGTAAATAAAGGTGAACAATAATTTATACAATGTGACTAAAAAAATTATTAGGCACCTGATATAAATAAGATGAACAACCCGACCATATATTATGAAGTGCTCTAATGGCGTCAATAACAAATACTCTTTGCTTATTAAAGCATAAAGTTAAAAACAGAAAATGAACAACGTTGAAAGATAGTAACGCTTAAAACATTCACTATAATGTGGAATGACTAACCCAGTCCATCAGCATTATCCTGGAATTTTTTGTTTGATCCAGAAAATGAATAAATGAAGAGTGTATGGCTTAGATTAGTTAAAATTCTTTCGAGAACATTATGTCAAAACAATCATCTCCTTTCAAGTATCTTTATAGTAAAAATTCCAATATTATGTTAGGTGGACAGTGTATTTGCATTTTGATGACACTAGACTAGACCTTAAAACTGAAACCTTTTGACGGCTCCCCCCTCACTTCTTTGACTTCCCTCCCGGTGACATATTAGAAGGTAATTTATGATCAGCTCCTTAAAAACAAATAATAAAGTTACTCGTATGTATAAGAACCATGTATTTTGTTTGTAGTTGCGGGGAATTGCTAACGTACCATGTGATATTCATAAATGCAGTAACTTCCTAAACTTCCAGATGGTAAATCAAGAGGGTATCCAGTTTGTATAAATATCTGCACATTTGAATCAACAGTAATGTAAAACCAACAAATAATAAAGATTTAAGAGCATCAGTCAAGACAGCATACATCTGGGTTCTTTATCATTTCAGCAGTGAGGGCTCCAATCGACCCAGGATGCAGCCTTACGTCATCATCGAGAAATAACACATACTTGCTACCTTTATGCATTTTCTCTACCCCGACCTGTAAATTTACAAAGCTATCAAATGACAGGAATATTCAACATAATACTACAAATAGCAAAATCCAATAACATGATATAAATGAAAACTAAATATAAGATACACTACAAATAATAAAGATGAAAACAAATGCTCCTACAACTTAACATGAAATCCATTATTTTTGCATGCCTACTTCACAGTTTTTCTGAGGATCGTATTTAAACTAATCTAAAAATAATTCTGTTGAACTTTCATAAGAAGCTAGAATTCATATAGAAAGTACATACTTCAAGTCTCAAACTGAAAAAAAAAAAAAAAAAAAAAAGAAGTAACCTTGAGTATCTTTACAAGTTTGCCGTCTAAAGTAGTGGTTAGGATTTGATGAGTCATATTATTACATTTAGGGGGAGTACTCTGGAAAAAATTGCCATTTAAAATGGACGTTATTTGTTGATATCCAAAGAGGATTAGCTACAATCGATTGAGACATAGAAAATGATGTAACACTTTTCCCTTGTTTAAATATTTTTTGAGCTTACAAAACAATATTTGGAAAAAAAATTCACTACACTTCCACCAAATAGAGTGACTCTTATAATCACTGCATACCAACTGATTATGAATCTTCTGACTGCAGGTAGTTGATGGACCAGCTACTACAATTTTGGCATCAACATCATCCTGCACAGGTTTAAAAAATTCGGACAAAAAGATAGAATTATCATAGCTGTACAGCTTTGCAAGGGAATAAGTGACTTTATTTCTCCAAAAACTTGAGTATGCATAACAATATAGCACTGTTATCAGCGATGCTTATACTTGGAAATGTGAGCAACAACATAGTTCAAAAACAAGAATTTAAAAATATATGTACATATCCAAAATTAGTGCAGATGTAAATATGAACACTGATTTATGCACGGTGTATATCTAAGAATCTATGACAATTTGACTGCTATGACTTAGTAACCAACATTCAAATAGCCCAAGTAAGTGGTAAATCCTTTTTGATTGATCAAAATACAGTATAGATAAGAGCATCATACTTACATGTTTTCCATAATATATGCAAAACCTCAAAAAATGTTGAGAGCACTAGTCTCCCCGTTAAGCCATAACAAAATGTGTAATTTCAAAATAAGTGGGGGGAGGAAAACAATGCGTGGACTGACCAGAATAAAACTACGACTCATTTAAAAGTTGGGAATTTGGCATATATGAAGTCCATGGTCAGTTATTATCTCCTTCGAAACACCTGATGCACACTAATTCTAGATAATATGATTTATATCTCAACTCCAACCTGATATCTATTGGACTCATTCTTGCTAATAATGGCTAATCAGTTGACAATGAACATGGAGCTTGTCTTTCAAATTAAACCTAGTACATGGTATCATAAAGACAGAGTAAGAAGCATAAATATTATCATAAATTAGCACACGATATAGATTGCATCTTAAAACCATTATAATATAATTCTCAAAATCAAGTATATCCAAAAGGACTATCTATTCATGATAATATTTTAAGGAATGATCAGACAAGCTCGAAAAAAACATATGTGGATATGATGATGGTACTTCGAGAAATAACTGAAGCTCACGAACATACAAACAACATACTATGACTCTTGAACTTAAACCTCAAACAAAATGTAATGACTACAATGCCAAAATAACAGGATCTAAAAAATGACATATTTAGATCACAAAAATATAAGTAGCTCACAAGAAATGACCAAACTTTGAACTTCAACTCAGAAACTACCAATGTAATGACAACAATGAAAAAAAAAATTAACAAATGTTTCTCATATTAAAACTTACACATAAAAAGAGCATACAAAATGACCAAACTAAGTTTCTTGAACCTCAAATCCTATCCAAGCAAATATAATGATTATATGGGCAAATAACACAAACATAATACATTCTCATCTAACTCAATATGTTTTTGTGACAACATGTCAGTGGATACTAGAGTACAGCATTTAGTCTTAAATAATGTTGACAGAAGGAAACAACAGACCTTGTAATCCTTCAACAATCGGGTAACGGCATGGTAAGCAGGGTCTTCTGTACTGTCAACCACAAACAGAAATTCCAGGGGACCACCATATAAGGATGTAATCTGCAGCATTTACAAACCAAAGCTTAACTAAAACTAAAAGAACATTAATATTCTAAGAGTAATAGGAAGATGAAAACTGTAAAGAAAGTCCATATTTATATGATCCTGGATCAAGAAAATCATTACATCTACTTCATGTATATTAATATCAACTTAAAAGAGGAACACGCTATTTCTAACAGAAAGGAGAATAATTAGAAAAAAAACAGAGAGGATAACATTGAATCTGTTTTCCCATTACAGCCTTATACATACTCCAGTTCAAGAACATATTTTTTCTGGAGCAGCAAACTAGCATGGTTTGTTAGTGATGGAATCAGCTCAAGTTTCCAATGCATTATACTATGTGCAAAATACATGGAGACAATGCTTTACCACATGGACGAGCATTACGAATTTCAAGAATAATTCACCTGAGTTTTCCAGTTAAGTAGATTGTGTTCCCCAAACCCCTTCAAAGGCATTACAACTGAAACCCTTGGCAAATCGACCTGATTAGAATGCTCGAGGTCACTAAGATCATAACAAAGAAAAGAAAAGCTGTTGCCACTCCTTATGCTTCCCTTCAGACGTCTTATCTCTTTACTCCTGTGGAACGGAATTTCGGTTACATAAGTAATGATTAACAGCATAACAAGAACACCTAAAGCAGTGAATAAAATTTACATATTAGCACCAAAGCTAGACTGCAGACCATCAAATTCTGATACCTGACATAAGAAGCCAAAACCCAGCCAAGGGCAAGAAGTAAGCAAATACAAAATCCCTGCAGCAGTAATAGAAACTCTACATGAATCCAAATTAACAATGGAGAGCCAAACTCAAGAAGTTATAATAATAAAAATGTTTATAATCAGGAAGCATTTTCTAGTTCTCTTCTCTTACACCGATCAGACTACCGTAGCAGAAAAAAAAAATACTACTGTATCACACATCATACCACAAAACAAAAACTTGTCTGAATTTGATTTAAGAAAAAATTATATATCTAGGGTCTCCTCTATATTAAGTCATAAATATGACATCTCTCCTCTGTAACAACCTAAGTTTTACAAGAGTTGGACATTCAATAAAATGTCGAATGTCAAAAAAAGGTTCCGTCTTCGAATCTCTCCTCCACCAATGCTAAATTTCACGTGCTAGGGTTGTCTAAAATTTATACAGCCTACACGCGAAGAGGCATGTTACGTCAAATATATTAAATATTTTTGCTAGCCTAATTTTTTAGAATAGTTGAACATTCAATATTCTATTAGGTGGAAAATCTCATCATAAGATAAAGTTCTAATCAAACAAGGCTTATCAAGATCCGCAACCAAAAAGCAGAGTAAAAGCAACCAATCCACATCTTACATTTCCAAAATCAATACTAACAATCACGGCTCTTTTTCTCAGATATAAATTCGAAAAGGAAAACGCACCTGGATCTGAATAAAAATAGCGATAGGACTGCAGCAAGCTTTGCTCGCCGCCAATAAAAACGCATCCAATGAATCAAACGACGACATTTAGGTACGATTGTATGTGTATCCAAAATAAATAACTAGTGCAATGTGGCTAGGGCAAAATTATGCCCTCTACAATTCAGGTTCGACGAATGCACATATAATACACGTGCGTCAAATCACCATGGAACAATGTAGAAGATGATAAACAGAGAAAAACAGAGAAGAGAAGAAAGGGAATAATGTGAGAGACCGCGTAATTTTATATTTCGAAGTGTGGGTATTTTTTTAAGACACGGATTTTACGGGGTTTTTTATTTTTTATTTTTTACTGCTGCGTTTTTTCTTTTTTTTTCCGTTGACTTTGATCGGTGAAAGAGGAGGGATATGGAAAATTTTTATCTACATCGGGTTTGGTCAAACTCAAAATAACTACAAGACAACTGTAATATATTTGCTGTAATTTTGAGAAGAGTGATTAATCGCAAAACAAGTGCAATACACTTATTTGGTGATTGAATGAATTTGCTTAAGCCAAATTTGGACAAAAATTATCCTAGGGAAACCGTTGGATGATGTACGGTCGTAGTTATAAATAGAATTTATTTTAATTTATTTTATTTCCTAATTTATTTATTTATTGGGGGGAGGGTGACGTATGAGGTGCATGTCTTGAGGGAATTGACAATTAATGAGGAAGATTCTGATTTATGATCCGAATCTTCACATTGGTTGTCTCCCACATGTGTTTCCCAATACATAACCACCAGTTATAATTATTTCAAAGGTTTAAATAAAATAATACTTCCTCTGTTTTAAATTATCTGTACTTTTATTGAAAAAAATTGTCACAAATTATTTGTCATTTCAGGATTTCAATACAATATTAATTATATATTCTAGGTATACAAGAGAAAAAGTAAAAAAGAGTGTGTAAAACTTAAATAACGTGTAAATAGCTAATGGTGGGATAAATAAAGAATAAGGGTATTTTAGGTATATAATTTCTTTTTTCCCTAAAACTGAGGCTATTTATTAGGTACCTTAATATGTGTGAAAACATATAAAATGACAAATAATTTGGGACAAAGGGAGTAGTAACAATTCATTTCGTTTCATATGATGAAAAAGATTTTTTTTTTGAATTTGAGAAAGCATCTTATATGTCATTACTGAAAGCAATATTCGAGAAAATGCAAAAGATAAATTTAAATCAATAATTAGATGTGTAAACGACTTAAGTTAAATTTTATTATTTTACTAAGTTTTATATTTTTTATACATTGATAAACAACACTTTTTCAAATTGTAATTTAACAGAACACAAGTTGAATAAATAATAATAATGAGTGATCTTTCTTATGTACAATATTTTGAATTCGAATGAGTTTTTCATAATTGAGCTCGGAGCTCGATTGATATTCCTCCGTTTCATATTAATTGACATATTTTTTCTTTTCATACAGATTAAGAAATTTCATCATAACATATTTTGTTATGATAAAATATCTCAAATACCCTTTATAATGCTGACTACTTTTTAATTTTTTATTAGTGTAATGTATGAAAATCATTGAGTTTTCCAACTCCAATAATAAAAAGAAACAAAATTGAGTCCCCATGACATATCTCCAACTGGCTGACCAACAATTCATAAGGCTTGCCCCAGCGGCAAGGGTGGGGGTTTGAATCCCATTTGGAATTTGGATGGAAATATTTTTATGGGTCTGTCTAAAGGTCATTTGTGGTGAAGACCCCTTTGTGCACAAAATGTACATCAATATGGTAGGATCTCGAGGCTTGGTAGAGACACATCCTGCGATTTACATCATTTAGAGTTCTAGTGCATGAATTCTGATGATCCATAATTAATCTAGTATAAGCTTGGATACCTAAATTATAAAAAAAAATGCTTCGAAAATTCAAACATTAAAAAAAAAATTGTAGCAGCCGCTTAGAATCAAGCAAATGTTTATTTGGATTAAACAAACATGAGATTTGATTTGCAGAGTAGCATTTCTACAAGAATAAGTCATTGCCAAATCATAATGATGCAGACCTATCTGGTCTGCGCCCCTCTTTACTCGAAACGTGTCCACTTACTATTAATTGTTTTTTATTTTAGCTTTCTCTTACCTCACTAGATATTGACATGTCCATTTCTTAACTAACCTTGATTCTTTCTGATTTAAATATTAAAACAAAAAAAAAAGGACTTTCACTAATTTTTCTGCCAGCTTAATTTGTCAAGATTCATTTTTAGACGAATCATAAGGTACATCAAATTCGCCAATCATGTGGCGTGGCGTGTTTAAGCTTGGTGCACTTGCTTTCCAAATTTTGAAGTGTAAGGCGAAATTTTCGTTTTCGTCAATTCTTGATCTTTGAATGCTATTCACATGCTAGGAAATCTCCAAAATTTTAAAGGCATGTTTGTTTAGCATTTGATAGAATAATTGTGAGAATAGTTAGTTTGTGAAGTAATCACAGTTTGCATAATGTTATTTATTTGGATTTTGGAAGAGTTATTGAAAATAAGGTGTGGGTGTTGAATTTTTTAAAGAGTTTAAGTTATAGGTGTAAGATGTTTAAGACTTTATATAAAATCATTTTTGTTATATGAGATAAGTTGTGCAAGAAAATAGTATTTTATGTCAAAATCAAAGTAGAGTTTTTGTATGTTTTTTGAAGAGATAAGAAAATTATTGTTTGTTCTATCTCGCTTTTACCAAACACATTTTTTGGGGAGATAGCCAAACAAACAGGCCTTAACTATTTCAAATTTGGTCGTGTAAAATTATTGCACCTCATTTTAGACAACTTTCATTTACATTAGTATTAATACCATTTTCTCATATAACAATTTAGCTTTAGGAAAAATGACGAAAGTGTTATGAGTATCAAAATAAGGTTATTATCTTTATCATATATTTTAGGCAAAATTGCAAAAAATATCCCAAATTAATTAGTGATTTTAGATTTTCGTAATTTTTAATTTTTCGGAATATCGTCTCACTTGCCACATGAATGCTTACATGTCATTAACTTTTTATATTACATGGATTTTTTAAGGTAAATTGAATATTACATGGAAGTAAATTGCCATTCATTTTTTTTTAAGAGAAAGAAAGTATTGATTTTTGAAATTCACGTGCGCTTTTGAGAAAAAAATCCTATCTCAGTTAATTAGGAAAAATTTGTGCATTTTTTTTGTATTAATAAATAATAAATATTTATAATTAGTTTGGAACAAATTTTTTCCCATGTCATTTTAATTACGAGACGGAAGTCTGCTTATTATTATAGTTTGGGACGAAAATCAAAATTTGTAAGTAGTTTGGGACGAATTCTGCAATCTTATATAATTTTTAATGATAAATTTTATCACGTCATGACATATAAGCATTTATGTGACAAGTGAGACGATATTTCAAAAAACATAAAATTACGGGACTAATTTGACAAAGTTATATAGCATGGTACGAAAATCCAAAATCACTAATTAGTTTGAGAACTTTTTTGTAATTTTCCCTATATTTTACTAATCTAATTCTTGAAGGAGATAGTTTACTAATATTTGACTTTGTTTAATTTTTGGACTGTCTAATTCACAACATTTTCTCAAATCATGATCATCATGATTGATGAATTTGGTTACAAATTACAACGCAAAATCCGTCTAATTAATATCTTTGACAATTCCTGAATTTCAGCCAATTTTGATATTTTTAAAACTCAAGACCACAAACCACCTGACTAAAGCTGCATTTAGCAAACAGCCAAACATCTACTACAACAAAATCCAAAGCACCAAGAGAAATCAAACTAATGGTACTAGAACTAACAAAAAACTGAACCCGGATAAGATCCATATAATTAAAACGGGCACAAGTAAACAAATCCAGGCCTTCTAGAAAAGGCCCTTTCTTCTAACAAGTCAGAGCCCGCGGAGGAACTGGACACCCTTGTTGAAGAGTCTAGTGTCGACCTCGTAAAGCATGACCTCAAGTAACTCACACAATTATTGCTTAGTCTCTACCAGAAAAGGTTAACTTCTACAGCGCATTTCAGCTACGTTACTACCGAGAAACATATCTGTATCAAGCTCGAGAAGCCATACTCGAGTCATATAAAGTAGTTCAAAGATATACATTTCAAAATAAGGGGTGGGAAACATTTAAAGAAGAGCTTGAAAAGTCGTATCAGATGCGACGTAAGGTTTTAAATTGTGAATTAAGTGGTAATCACAGGGAAATGATCAGCAAAGCTTGCTGAAATGTACACTATAGCAATCACAAGTTGTCATATAACATTAATATCAGTTGATATCAGTTGAATGGTTACGCCAACATAAGACCATAAAATTATTAATTTTTTCAAAAACTAGAAATCAAATGACTTGTAACAAAAGGACGATAGCAATAATAAATTATCGATCAATTAGACAAATAAAAATTCTCAGTCTAATCTAAATAGAATACAATGACACAAGTTTGAGCCAATTACCAGAATATTTCATTAACTTATGATGCTTTGCTTTCAGAGCTAGTTCCAATTAAGTGATGAAGCAATACACCAGCTGCAACACTTACGTTCAAACTCTCCACTGCTAAGAAGGACCTGAATTCTTGACCCGTATTCTCGACACTTTCCCCATCTTCATCTCCAGTCGTAACCATATTTATCGGAACATTTCCAGGAATTTTAATTAACTGAGTACAAGATCTCTCAACCAATGGCCTCAAACCTGTCCCCTCACTCCCCAGAACCAAAATCGTGGGAGGACCAGGCACAACTCCACTCAAAGGAACAGCTCTTGAAGCAACCGAGCCACCAAGAACCCGCCAACCATTTTCGGAAGACGATGTCAAGAACTGCATCATATTTTTGCACGACCTAAGCTCTACCAACTCAAGTGAGCCAGCACTAGCTTTGCTCACAACCCCACTCAAAGGGGCCGAGTTCTTAGCACATAAAACAACTCCTGAGGCTCCGAAAAAGTAAGCAGATCGAATAATTGCCCCCAAATTCTGAGGATCGGTAACCTCATCTAGTGCTAACCAAAGGGGGCCATTTTCACCGTCAATAGATACAGGGTCCAACTCCTTTATACCAACCATTTCCAACGGAGAAGCATCCAGGACCAACCCTTGATGAGGCCTATTATCAACAACCATGTTGAGGTCATGCTTAGATTCTTCTTTTATACTTAATCCAATCTTTTCCGCCATCTTGAGAACTTTCTCGAAACCTTTCTTGTCCTTCTTTTTTCTGTTATTCGTACTCAAATCCAGCCCTTCTTGCACATAGAGTGCATAGAATTCTCTACGTTCGGCTGAAAGTGCAGCCAAAACAGGACCGACTCCGTACATCCCTTCTCCTACTATTTTCGGCATAGTAGATTCTTTGGCTTCTTTCCATGTTTTCCTACCCCAATTTTCCTGCTTATTCCAATTCCTCACCTCTGGTCTCTGTGACCCGGGTTTTACCTCATCAAACTTGTTAAATCTATTCCTAATGTTATCCCATCTACGATCATTAACAACCCCGCCCTCTTCTTCATCTTCAATACTCTCATCTTTGCCCCTAAACTCAGTTCTCCTACCCCCAAATTTTCGAGTTTCGCTAATTTCCACGGTTGATGTACCCTTTTTTAAAAACTTTTCCGCGGATTCCTCCCAGGACGATCTGACTCCTTTACTTATTTCATTCTCTTCTCGTTTTTTCGCGGATGTGGCTAACCATGGAAGCGGATTATCGCTTTTCCCACCAGCAATTTGTGAATATGAACTGGATAAACATCTAACCCCAACCACGGAATGATTCAGAAAAGATTTTTCCACACAATTTCTGGGTCCTAGAGGAAAACATTTTTGACGAGTTCTTTTAACTGAATTACAACCAGCAAAAGGAGAAAAGGGCTTTACAGGAGACAATTGCATCAACATTTTTGGAGGGGCAGAAGAAATTCTACATACTAACGGAAATACCTGGGGTTTTACCATATTAAAGCAGAAAGAAACCAACTTTGAAAAGAAAAATTCACAATTTCACAAGCTTGAATAAGAGTGGACAAAGGTAGAAATATATGTTATATTAAATGCGTACCATTTTCACTACAGGCTGGGGATTAGGTTCGAGTTCTCCCTTGGGGTTTATCTGCGATTTGAGAGTTGGGCTACTGGAGGTGGTATATGAGAGCACATAATCCTTAAGCTGAAACGACGTCGTAGGAACTTCCCTGCTCCCTTTTTTTTTTTTTTTTTCCTAATCGTATTTTTTTTATATAATTAAAAATCATAAATTATCAATAAAATGAACAACAAATTTCGTACTAAGGTGAACCACGTCACAGAAAACCGAAGACGGAAAGTCTTAACAATATAAAACAACTTTACATTTTGAGTAGGGATGTAAATCAAACAAAGTAACTTGATATTTGGCTCGAATTTGTTTGAGTTTGGTTCGTCAAATAAATCAAACAAGATTGAACATAATTTTTCGTTTGATAAGTTTTGAAGCTGTTTGAGTTTGGTTCGTCAAACAAATCAAACAAGATTGAACATGCTTTTTTGTTTGATAAGTTTTGAAGCTCGGCTCGAGCTCGAGCTAGATAAGCTATATATTGAAAAAATACATGTAAAATATGAACCTACTCGATACTCGGCTTGAGCTCCTTCGATAGCTCGTTCGATAAAAGTTCATTTGAACTCGATGTGTTTAGAAATTAAACCAAACTCAAACACAAAATTTTAATCTCAAAAAAATTCAAATCAAACTTGAACAATGTGTTGTTCGAACTGCTCGACTCGTTTACCCCCTAATCTTGACCCTATAGACCACAAAATTAGGGTTTCTTCTTACAAGTTAAAAATTTAAACTTTTCATTTGTGCCACTTTTCCCCAAATAAACATTTGAGTGCATCCACCAATGCCCAATCAACAACATTAGCTTGAGTTATGATATAGCATTAAAACAATCACTCTCAAATCAAATTTAACTTTATCGGGTTTTAAATAAACCCATTTAACAACAAGCATTCAAAATAGCAAAAGATTTCGTAACTCTATGGGCTTTAAATGAATTCATTAGCATCAAAGATAGCGAGAACTTCCGCAACAATGAAATTAAACTCGTGGCTTGGTTGCTAAAAGTATCCTATTATTTAATATGTATAATTCATTTGTTGAAATTGAGAGTTAATATGAAAAATATTTTGTAATATAGAAGGTAAATTGTCATATTTATCATGACATAGAGGGGTAAATTGTCACATTTACCCTAACAGATGGAGTAAATTGCCACATATAAAAATATCAGGGAGACAGTACAAAACTTTTATAAAATTATAAAGATAAAGTGCTATTTTTCAAATTACATAGAAATAAATTAAACATTATAAATATCACATACAATAAATTGTCATTAACTCTATAACTGAAAGCACTCTATCCTAGTACATATCCTTTGAGTGTTAACTATACTCCGTAGTAATTTCTTCAATATTATCAAACAAATAACCCGAGTCCATTTAAATGAGCGAGGGTTTAATTTATTTAAAAAGTTTTTTCAAGAATTGATTATATGGTGAGAGGATAGTCTCAAGAAAAATAATTATATTGAAACATCTTAAAAAGAAATAAGAGAAAAATATTTATATATAAATTATATATAATTACATACACCCAACAAACACTCTCTTCGCTCGTCAACAAAGTCGCACATAATTTAGAATGGTATTATTCTTTTTTTCTCTATTCCTTCAATGTTTTTTATAATTTTGGTAGCCCGAAAACTATTGTAGCAATCGACTTTGCACCTTTTACTGATTAATTTGTATTTACCAAAAAAAAAAAAGTTTTATTATTATGTTTTAAATTTTCTTACCAAAAATTTTGTTGCATAAAAAATAAAACCATGACCATGACAAGTGACAACTTAATTAAACAAATGAGTAGTTTCTTTTCCCTCAAGTATTATAAATTTATAATAACATTATAAATCCAATCCAGGACCCCTTTGGTCAGCTGAAATTTGACCCCTCCTCCAAGCAAGTTCTTCAATTGCAATTTGTAAAACCCTTGCTCCTCCTTTTCCTCATTCAAATTTTTAATCTGTCAAAATTTCCACTAACAAACAAAAATGGGAATTCAGGAACGAGAGCCATGTCCCGACCGCATACTCGACGACCTCGGCTCCGCCTTCAGTATGGGCACCGTCGGCGGCTCCGCCTTCCACTTCCTAAAAGGCGTCTACCAATCCCCCAACGGCGCGCGCTTCATCGGCGGCTCCCAAGCCGTGCGTATGAACGCCCCCCGCGTCGGAGGCAGCTTTGCCGTCTGGGGAGGCCTATTCTCCGTCTTCGATTGCACCGCGGTTTACATCAGGCAGAAGGAGGATCCCTGGAACGCGATTATCTCCGGCGCCGCCACCGGCGGATTGCTGTCAATGCGACAGGGGATCAAAGTCGCTTCTCGATCTGCTCTGTTTGGCGGGGTTTTATTGGCTATGATTGAAGGCGCGGGGATTATGATGACTAAAGCGATGAGTGCGCAGCAGGAGGAGCTGATGTACGTGGATGATCTCCCCGGTGGGGCCCAGGGGATGCCGCAAGAGGTGGGGCAGATTCCGTCGACGACGTCGTCTTGGTTTGGAGGTTGGTTTGGTGGCGGAAAGGAAGAGGAGAAGAAGAGTGGTGGCTCTGGGGTGAAGACGGAGATTTTAGAGAGCTTTGATTCGCCGATGCCACCAACATTCGAGTTCAAGTGAAATCTGTTCTATATATATATATTCCTATTTTTTTCATTTTTTTCTTTTACTATATAGTTTAATTTAGTGGAAATTTGTTAGTATTAAGTATGGTTGGTTAAATTGTATGAATGGGAATAGAAAATTAGTGATTTAAATTTTGCCAAACTTAGGGATTATTTTTGGGGGATTGCAGTGATAATTTTGTATACAAAAAAGTTGATTAATCAACATAAATCTCGATCAAATTACATAATTATTATGGAACATTTGCCCTTACATTTTTTTTTGAGAAATAAAAAATGGTGACTTGTATTAATATTGATATAAAAAAAATTATATTTTCTTACCATGATGCATTCATATTATTTCTTGGTATTTCATTGATTATTTAGAGAGGAATAGTACTCCTATATATTTTTCCTTCTTTTAAGAGAGATTGTTCTTTTAAGAGAGATTGCAGCGCATCCAAAGGTATGTCATTGTTAATGTCAAGGTTCAAACTCAGTGTCGTTTCACCTCCTTGAGTGCTACTTCGAACCTCGGCTGAAAACCACCCAAAACTAACTGAAATTCGGCTAATATGGCAAAGCCGCATTGGCCATCCGTCTTCTCAACCACCATGGCTCCATCCTCTTTGCGAAATATGATGTCCTCCCATGCCTAAATGCTACAATTGTAGAAGCCATTCCTCTAATGGAACCTTGTTCCATTGCCTACTTTTGAGGTGCAAATTTTGTTCAATTTGAAAGCTACTGTCCTCCCAACATTCTGGTTGTTAATTGTGTTGATGAGGTTCTTGATTGGGATACCGCCATCCTAATTGAGGAAATCCGAAGGTTTTGGTCTTGTGGGCCCAAATGAAAATCCAAGTTCATATCTCATAATGCAAACCAAGCCGCCCATAACTTGGTTGCTTGGACGTTCTCCAAAAACTTTGCCCCTTTTGTCCTTTAAACTTATATCATTCGATTTTTTGTGATAGATGTGTAAATTGAAACTATTATTTTGTTTAATTTTTGTTATATGTCACTAATTATCGAAAAAAAATATTTTTATTCAGTACTTGTTAAGCACAAACAATAAATAAAAATCTCAATCTAATTTGTTTTACTCAAGTGGTTGTTTATTTTGCCACTTCCATTTTAGTTGAATGATTTGTTTCTTCTGTCAAACTAGCTAGTTATATATTACAAAAATTCTCTACAGAGAAAATATATATTACAAATTAAATACATAAATATTACTAAAACTTAGCAAAGAATTGTCGAAAGTGTGAATTTCCGACGGTTTAATCCCACTTTGCACCCTACGAAAAAATTTATCCCACTTTGCATCCTGCAAACCAAAATCTTGCTTCAAATTGCACCATCAACGATTCCAGGCCATTTTAATCGTTGATGGCCTGAAATCAGCAATTCAATAAATTAAAGGGCCCAATTCATTTCATTTTATTTTTTACAAGAAAAAGGAATCACCTCACACATGTAAAATGTAAAACCCACTTGCTGAAACTTAATCAAGCACAAAAAATAATCATAACAAACATTAAGGGCGAGTTTGGTCCAGCAGTTGTAGCTCTTAAAAACAATTATAGATTTCTATTGTGATTTTTGAAGTGTTTGGCACTGATTATTAAAATTACTTCTGTTCAATCGTAATTTTCATGGTGTTTGGCCCCCAGGATCATAATCACTTTTGGGATTTTGAGAAGCAAAAAATCAACTTATTTTAGAAGCTACTAAAGTATTACTTTTGCAAAAGCTATTATACAAAAGCAATTATTCTATAATTAATTTTTATTATAATCAATTATTATCAAAATCAATTTTAGTAAAATTAATTCTCCTATAATTGATTTTCGAATCCCTAGGCCAAACTCAATCTAAGGATAGTACCAACAACCAAATAGCTAAAACTAAAACACAAAGAGAATAATACAATCAATTTCCAATCGTATGCATAAGAAACAGTTTCAATTTCATTCATTGTAAGTATAGGAATAAATATTTAGTTATGTAGATATAGAAGAAATAGGTCACCTTTAGTAGCGAGCGATGCATAATGCGTGTGATTTTATAGCGAGAGGGAGAAAAGATGCAAAGATGAAACAGTGGGAGTTTAACGAAATTCGAGATAAATTTTACAAAAAAATTACTTCCATTTTCCCATAATTATGGATTTTTTAAATTTTTATAGTTGTTTTAAAAGTTTTTGAGGATTTTCAGCTTTTATCTCTATTTTGCCCTCATTCCGGCGATTAAAATGTCCTGAAAATCATTGAGGATGTAGTTTGAAATGAGATTGTGATTTGCAGAATGTAAAGTAGAATAAAAATATTTATAAAATGCAAAATGAAAAATAAATCCATTTATAGGATGCAAAATGGAATTAAGCCAATATCCGGCATTGATATCAAAATTAGTGTTTAAATATTATCCGACGCCAATTACCGAAGACAACCTCGAATTCATAAAAAATTACAAATGTACCAAAATTCTGATACGACACATGCGACTAATATCATCACTCCTCCTCCGCTCACTCCAGTCAACTACCCAAACTCTCCCTTCCCCCTCCCTCCTCCGCCGCCACTCCATGTCAACCACCACCACCACCGCCGCTGATCCCATCAGCCCATCCAACACCAAACTGGGTTGGATCGGTACAGGAGTCATGGGCCGGTCCATGTGCACCCACCTCCTCAACGCCGGCTACACCCTCACAATCTTTACCCGCACCCAATCCAAAGCCCAATCCTTACTCTCCTTAGGAGCCCACTGGGCCGACTCTCCCAAATCCCTCGCCTCCCAATCCGACGTTGTCTTCTCCATCGTCGGTTACCCCTCCGACGTCCGCCACGTCATCCTCCACCCCACCACCGGCGCCCTATCCGGCCTAAAACCCGGCGGCATCCTAATCGACATGACCACCTCCGACCCCTCCCTCGCCGTCGAGATCCACTCCGCCGCCACCGCAGCATCCTGCTCCTCAATCGACGCCCCTGTCTCCGGCGGTGACCGCGGAGCCCGCCTCGCCGCGCTATCAATCTTCGCCGGCGGGGATGAAACCCTAGTTACGCGACTCACTCCTTTATTAAACAATTTGGGGAAAGTGTATTACATGGGTGGACCTGGAAAAGGGCAGTTTTGTAAATTAGCAAACCAAGTAACAATTGCTTCTACAATGGTGGGATTATGTGAAGGTTTAGTGTATGCACATAAAGCAGGATTGAATTTGACTGATTACTTGAATGCTATATCGACTGGAGCCGCGGGGTCGAAGTCGATCGATTTATACGGGAAGAGGATACTGGAAAGGGATTTTGAGGCTGGGTTTTATGTGAATCATTTTGTCAAGGATTTGGGGATTTGTTTGAGGGAGTGTCAAAATATGGGTTTGGCTTTGCCTGGATTGGCATTGGCTCAGCAGCTGTACTTATCGCTTAAGGCGCATGGCGAGGGCGATTTGGGTACTCAGGCGCTTGTTTTGACGCTCGAGAGGCTCAACAATGTCTCACTTGATTCGGGGAGTTCGAAATCGTAATCTGAACTTGGTAAGGTCTTCATGTTTATTGTAATGTTATAATTTGGTGTATTGGGAATTTGGGAATGTTCATGTAGAAAAGCAAAACTTCTGGTTTAATAAAAATGTTATATTGTTCTCTATCTGTTTGCATTTATACAAACATCAAATGCTACACTGGTTCCTATATAAGTAGAAACCACCACGGAAAATAAAGTATAAAACATGTAATGCGAAGATTACAACTCATGAACTCGAAGGTACTTTGAATGAGAGGCTGCAAGAAGCGCAGCTCCAATTCCCGAGCCACCATTTGATAGCTTGACAGCAAAGTTCTCCGCAGCTTCGCCTAGTAGCTCTTTAAGAGTGCTTTCTGTACAATTCCTGAATTTGGTATACTCCTCAAAAACTCCCCCGTCCAATGCTATGACCGACCTCTGTTGTTTCTCTCCCTCTTTTACGGTGTCCCTTCCGAGTTTTTTAAGAATACCCACTATCCCAGCAGCAGCTAGACGTGCCCCATGTGAGGCAACAATGTCGCATATCTCCACTGTCGTTTTCCTCATTTCCAATGAAGAATCGGGTACCTGTCATTATATGCCAATACCCTTGTTTGATTTTCAAGTAAAATAAGAGAGAATTCTGAACATATGGACAAATATAACTACTAGGTTTAGTAAAGTTACCTGTTTGCAAGGGTTCAAACTTTCAGCATCGAGACTTCGATCGTATTGTGGTGACAGAAAATTTCTCCGGTTTTAGGTGTCGGACCCTCCCATTTTGGGATTGCGTGTATTTGTTCGACATATGCAGCATTAGTTCCAGTACCCAAAATCACAGCAGCAATTACATTTGGATTGTTGTATTTTCCTCTAGCTAATGTTCCAACCGTATCATTGATCATAGCAGCCACAGACATAATGCTTTCTTCATCTCTTTCACAACATCTTGTCCTACCTATTTAACTAGTGAATTACAGCTCTCTTGCATCAAAGAAACTAAATAGCAATAAAGGGCTAAAACCAAAAAAAGACAATAAAATGTCTTCTATAAAGAAGCAATTAGTCCATTTTAAGAGGGATCCGGATGTTAATGATACATTGCCTAACAGGGAAGGAGAAGGTGAAACCGAGCTCCCGTTTTCTACCGGGTGGAAGATGAAAGTCCTCTGCTTCTGTGGCGACAAGTAAAGCAGCGATAAAATCAAATAATTCCTGAAATTACGACCCATTAAAGAATCATCGAAGCATGGCGCATGGCAATATTAGAAACAAATTTCCATTGATGCGAACTTACATGCGTTGATCCAACCATCAATTGTGGCGGAATTGAAACTTTTTCGGATTCTTTGTTGATCACACCTTCTTTACCGCCTAACTGCACCCTCATAACACAAAAAAAAAAAAAGTTTGTTCCACCAAGGTCCAATGCATAAAATAAACTTTCTTCATCCCTGAACGCAAAATTAATGAATCACTGGGCTATATAAAGACTGAATCTTGATTGCTGATAATTAGTGAAATTGATAGGCAAAGCATCAAGATATATCTAAAATTGGATATCCAAATCTATAAAGCAAAAAGAAAGGAAAAAAAAAAAACAAGAACGCAAATACATAGAAGATTTTGTTTTATCTACTAAACTGTGTATTTACAGCTCGGACTGAAGAGAGCAAAGGATATAGGTTCTCCCCAGTGTGTGGTGTCTCCAGTAGGATTTGAACTTGAGTCTCGTCTCGAGGAGTCGCAAATCACTACCAATTGGCTCAACCACCTCTTGGGTTAGAAGAATTAATAATATCTAAATGTGTATAAAGGAATTATACCTTGTGGGGAGGTTGTCAACATAGCTAATGAGCATCTTGAGCATAGCGTCACCACCGGAGGCAAGGCCGGCGTGCATCTCCTCCGCCATGGCGTCGGCCACCTGCTGGAGTTTGGCTGTGGGGGCACGACACTTGTCCTCCAACTCCCTCACAATGGCCTCCGCCTTGTCCCACCTCCACGAGGCTTTCATCTACCTCCGGGCAACCAACACCGTCGCCATGCACACCCCTGACGCAGCCACCGCCACAGCGCCACCTTCCTCATCCTGTAGCTAACAATCACTTATTCTTCCACCTATCACCCCCAACAAGCAAAAACCTACACATTTTAAACTGTAGATGAATGAATATTCTAGGGATGTAATTTTTTAATGCACTAAGGTTGACCCTTTGGTTATTTGATTGGTTTTTCCAATCATATGATTAACTAGTCCTTTTTCAATTAAATGTTATAATCCACTAGAATGAAAGAACTAAAAAGTAGTGTATAACATGAAACAGAGATGAAAATTCATGTTGTGAATGTGATTTTTTTTTTCAATCCACTTTTAAAAACCCTGAATAAAACACTCAATTTTCATTAGTTACCAACACCATTAATTTTTAATTAAATTTAAATTATCCCTAGATATATTAAAATTTCAAGGGGTTTTGTGCAAACATTTAAAAGTACAAGAGAGTTTTGTGCAAACATCCAAAAGAACAAGTGAGGGAGTTTTGTGCAAACGTTCAGTATTACAAGGAAGTTTTGGTAGAAAAAATTATACAGAAAACAACAAAATTTATCCTTTTGCAAATTACCCTCTAAAATGTTTAGGGAATCTTCTTTCATATAAAAATTTATATAATACTCCTGCGAATTATGTTTGATAGACATCCCTTCTTGATGGATCCGATCCGCGTGCGCCGGTTACTAGTATGATTATTAAACAATTTAACATTCCTCCTGCAATAAATCTATTGGGTATTTAGCCAAGCACTATATATGAGTAAATATAACTTAATTCGTCTGATCATATTGTATACTTCTTGAATTAGCTTATTTTTCTTTCACCTTATCCATATCTAAATCCTATGTTTACTCGTTTTCCTCTCTTTCATTGTCCTTTTTGAGGATTTTAAGGCGTGTGTGCATATACTTCTTGAGTGAAAAGAACTGCTATATATTTTGAGTTTAATTTATTTATTAGACATTTTTTAGCAATCCTGTTTGAGCCAATAATTTTGGGTATGTAAGAAAAAGAGATTCTTTTTTTTTTTTTGGTAAATAAAACATAATCAATAAAACGGATCAAAGTCGAAAGTTACAGTAGTTTTCGGGTTACCAAAATCACAAAAAACAATAGGGGGAATGAGGGAAAGAGGAACAGAACCATTCCAATTACAAGATTTTCCCCATTTTGCTAAGTTATGGGCGGCCTTGTTTCCGAGTCTTGGGACTTTCTTAATCTTCCATTTGGGCCAAAAACCAAGGATTTGACGAGCAAAGAGGGCGTCCGTTTTGCTTGACCATTCGAAGACAGGAGTAGGAGTGGTAATCATAAGAATGGCATTGATTGAGTCGCTTTCAAAAATAGAAAACATGCAACGAGCTTCATTGATGATGAGCATAGCTTCTTTTAGTGCACAAGTTTCGGCAGCAGTAGCATCTGAGAAGGTGTCTTGTTTGATTGATGCAAAAACAATTGATCCAGCAGAGTTCCGAACGATGATAGCTAGTGAAGAACCAGATTCATGGAACGCGGCATCTACATTGATTTTATACCAATCAGGAGGAGGAGGAGACCAATCAGAGCTAATGCAAGGCTCTTTTGCAAAAATGAGCTTTCTATGTTGGGCAGTAGCATGCTCAAGAGAGTAGTTGCAGCACCTTTTTGTAACCAAAATGAGATCAGGGGCAGTGGAGTTATGTAGAAGATTATTCCTTGCTTTCCAAACTAAGTCAATTGCAACAATGCAAAAGTTAAGAAATTCCAATGAGATTCTTGAAACAGGCGAAGATACTGTATTCAATATACTATTAAGCATTTGTTATAACAATAAACTAAAGTAGGGGCCACCACTTGATTGTTTGGACAAGTTGCAATTGCTACTTACAACTAATCAGTTAAAGTTACTATGCAAAACTTACAGAAGAAATTCTTGTGTATGAATTTGGATGAAATAAATCAATTCCCTTTGCAAGTTGCTCAACAGATTTTGCAGGAAATGTTCCCTTTGACCTATAAATACCATGCACAATTCAGTTCATAGGCACACCGATCAACACTATCATATTCAACTTTCCTTATCAATTCTCTCTAGCTTAGTTTAGGCAGAAATTTTGAGCGCAAAATTTCAGAGAGTTTTCTTAAACTGTGAGAGATATTGTGTGAAAATTAAGTGAGTAATTTTCTTTGGTGAGTCGAGAGTTGTGAGTGTTTGTAAACACTGTGTATTTATCTCCTTTTATTAAAAGATCTGCAACAGCCCGTGGATGTAGCCTATATTGGGTGAACCACGTAAATTTTGTGTTCATTATTTTTGCTATTTCATTAAATCTGGTTGTTGTTTTCCTAACAGCATTCTCTGGAAATATATCAAACTACAGAATAATATTTATGAAATTTCATAATATACAACATCACACGCCGCATCCATTTCAATTCTCATTATTATTATCAAATCGAATACTTGTTGGAAGACGTTCTATATAATATGTTCGACGCGCCTCGAAAGGGAAACAAAAAAAAAAAAAAAACTTAATAAAGGTCAGAAGAAAATGTGTCGAGACAAGTAATTAACCAAAACTAATTTTAAAACAATCTTAATCCCCAACTTTATTCTCATTGATCTTAAGAGACCAAGAATTTGATATCCTGGCATATCTCCCTATACTACATTGCAAAAAAGACTACTCATTCCTACATAATTAGAAGAAAAATACCGTCAAAATAAAATCGTATAAGATCAGGGTCAGAACTCCTGAACTTGAAGGTACTGTGAATGAGAGGCTGCAAGAAGAGCGGCTCCAATACCCGAGCCATCATTTGATAGCTCGACAACAATGTTATCCGCAGCATCGCCTAGTAGCTCCTTAAGAGCGCTTTCCAAACAATTCCTGAATTTAGTATAGTGCTCAAACAATCCACCGTCTAATGCTATGACCGATCTCTGTTGTTTCTCTCCCTCTTTTACGGTGTCTCTTCCAAGTTTTTTAAGAATACCCACTATCCCAGCAGCAGCTAGACGAGCCCCACGTGAGGCGACAATGTCGCATATCTCCACTATCGTTTTCCTCATTTCCAATGAAGAATCGGGTACCTGTCATTAAATGCCAGTCCCCCTTGTTTGATTTTCAAGTAAAATAAGGAGTGAAATGTAAAAATACTCCCTATGCTTTGCCTAATTAACAAAAAATATACACATATGTTATTTTTATTAGCAAACCTCCCCCGGCGCGCCACCCCCCCCCCCCTCCATATGCTTATTTTGGAAAAGAAAAACTCCCGTGTCGGAGTACATATTTTGCAAGAAAAATAACAATTTCGCCCGCCTTCCCCTAAAAAAAATGTTAAAACACCCCTATTAACCTAAGAATTTATCAATAATCACCCCTGTTAACTTTGAAAATTAGCAATAACCCCTCTGTTCACTTAAAAAATTAACAATAACCTCCCTATTGACTTACGAAGGAATTTCAAACATGGTTTTTGCTAATAAAAATAACACGGGGTTTTTTGCCAGTTAGGCAAGACGAGGTGCATTTAGCTAAAATAAGAGACAATTCCAATAGTTGATGTAAAATAAGAGAGAATTTCGAATAGATGACAAATAAAACTTGCTTCCTAGCTGATAAAGTAGTGTATACCTCTAAAATATCGTACAGTTTGGAACCGACCACTTTGAGATCAGGAGAGATGTCATGATGCATGGCCGACACAACAGGAGTCCTGCATTTCAGACTCGGTTAATCTTTTGTAATTAACTTAATCATGCCTTACTAAATTAATGACCATTTTGTACCTCAATATGAAGGGACTTTTGAGATTTGGTGGAATGGTATCCCCAAAAAAGGATGCTTCTTTGGCCATCCTGTACAAAACTCTACGGACAATTTCCCCAAGATACATGCCAGATATTATCTTCTCGAAAATCTGCCATTTGCATTAACTACTGAGAACCGATCCTATAAAAAAATGATAAACTACTAGGTTATTGCTTTTATTATAGCGCTACCTGTTCGCCAGGGTTCAAACTTTCAGAATCGAGACTTTGGTCATATTCTGTGAGTGGAAGATGTGATGACCAGAAATTACCCCATTCCATATTTATGACCTTCAAAAACAATGTGCAACCTCAGTTGATAGCAAGCATAAATCATAGCCGAAATTTTGAGAAAACTCTTACGGTCGTACCGTTTCTCCTGATTTAGGTGTTGGACCCTGCCACTTTGGAATCGCGTGTATTTTTTCAACATATGCAGCATTGGTTCCAGTACCCAAAATCACAGCAGCAATAACATTTGGATTATTGTATTTTCCTCTAGCTAATGTTCCAACTGTATCATTGATTAAAGCAGTCACGGACATATCGAGGCCGACTCTTTCCATTGCTTTCTTCAGCTCTTCCACGATATCTTGGCCTACCTATTTACCAATTGGCATTGCAAAAGAATGTTGAAAATCTGAACTAGTGGATAACGAGCTAAAAGGTAAAAAGACAATAAATTGAATTCTATAAAACAAAAGAAATGAAACTAACCGCGTCTTCTATAAGGAAGCCTTTAGTCCACTTTATAAGTGTTCCAGACGCTAACGATAATTGCCTAACAGGGAAAGAAAAGGTGAAACCCAACTCCCTTTTTCTACCAGGTGGAAGTTTAAAACCTTCACCTTCTTTGGCGATGAATTTTGCAAGGGCGGCAGCTATAAAATCAAATAATTCCTGAAATTACGACCATCTAAATTATCATCAAAGCATGGAACAGTAAAAACAATATTTCACATTACAAAGCGAGAACTTACATGAGATGATCCAACCATCAAATGTGGAGGAATTGAAACATGATCGGATTCTTTATTGATCACACCTTCTTTGCCGCCTAATTGCACCCTCATAACACGAAAGTTTGTTCCACCAAGGTCCAATGCGTAAAATACACCATTCTCATCCCTGAACACAAATTTGATGAATCATGGACTCGATTAAGATATATAGTAAACCATTAAATTGTTGATGTGCCACATGAAGTGATTTTCACTGCAAATGATGTGATTATAAGAACTATAAAGTAAAAACATTTTTTCCGTCTCTTTGATACACTAAATAAATTCAATTGCAATTAAGTTAATGTATATACTACCAAACCAACTGGTGGTTGTGAGGTTTCTAAAATGTAAACTCTTAGCCAACTGCAAAACAATTGCTAAACTAGCAATTATTTCTAATACAAATTATAAAAATACCTAAAAAAAGTAAAGATAGTTTCAACACATTACAAGTACCCAATTAGCACGAAGGTTATATGTACGTAATAATATGTAGTTTCCTATTAAGCAATTCTCCAAAATCGAAATATTTGCCTCAAGTCCACATTCTCTTGGGCTACGTTTACTTCTTGATTTTCAGTGAGAAAAATGACAAGGAAAATGAAATTATACTAACAAAAAATGAAGCTCAATTTTACATCATTTGATGCAAGAAAAAAGTAATTTCCTAAGCATTTTACCCGCTAAAATCCATGAACCAAACTTAACCTTCTCGAAAACCAGTACAAGCTTGGAAGTTGGATCCACATACAAATTAGTACACAACAAAACTTATGTATGATGAGCTCTCACAATTAAAAAAATTCCAACTAAGACAAGAGAATCATTTTCCCAAATTTTGACTAAAAAAAGAAAAGGTGGAAAATCCAAAAGTCCACCCCTTTTACTCTAAACTCTAAAGACTCAATCTTGATTGCTGAAAATTAATTGGCAAAGAACCCAAATAACTAAAATTGGATAACCAAATCAATATTAAAAAAATAAAAAATACTACTCCTATTATATTTATGTGTAAAAAGAAAGTATACCCTTTGGGGAGTTTGTCAACATAGCTAATGAGCATCTTGAGCTTACTCCCGCCATCGGAGTCTAGGCCGGCGTGCATCTCCTCCGCCATGGCGTCGGCCACCTGCCGGAGTTTGGCGGTGGGGGCCCTACAATCATCCTCCAACTCCCTCAGAATTGCCTCCACCTTGGCCCACTTCCCTGAGCCTTTAATCTGCTGCCGCGCAACCAACGCCGCCGCCGCACATACTGCCGCCGTGCACACCACTGACGCCGCCACCGCCACTTTTCCCATCTTTTACACACTTGAATATTCTCTAAATGTATTTAATTATGGGAAAAGGTTGAATCTTTTGTTAATTTGATTGGTTTTCTTGATGGGATCTCCTTTATTTAACTTATTCTTATACTAAAAATCAGTTTGAACAACTAAGAAATAAATGTAGGACTTTTATGCTTAATACGTGAAAAGGATATTTTTTGTTTTACACTGAATTTCGAGGAAAACAATTAATAAAATAAAAGGTGAAGAAAAGGAGGACAGAGATGAAGGGTAAAACCGATATTTAGGAGCGCATGCATATACTCTGTACTTATTTCGAATTGGGCAAAAGTTCGGCTTAATTTTTTTTTTACATTATCCAAATCTAAATCCTATTTTTACTCGATTTGTTCTTTTTCACTTTCCTTTTTGAGGTAAGAACTATTGGGAAATTATAGTTCAAATTGGATTTAGCCGCGTTTATCCAATTACAAGACAAATCAATTGCACATATTTTATGATTTGAAATTGTTATTAAATTCCAATCATAAAATAAATATATTCCAGTTACCATATGAATAGATTGGTGTGGTCAAACTTGATTTGTATGAATTAGTTGAATTAGTTTATGACCAACGATTTTCAATGGATGACGTATACACATATAATTTAATTTATTTCATTAAAAATTTTGTATTAGAACTAAATTTTATAATCATCTAACTTTTGTTAAATATCTCTATGTGTTACACCTATAAATCAAAATTTTGTTTCGAGAGTATGATTCGATCAATTAAATATTAAAAAATTTCGAGATTTTTGGAAAATATATTGGAAACATTAAGAAAAAAATTGTAAAAAAGTTACCAAATTAAGAAAATAAGAGAGTTTCAAGGCAAATAAATAGTTTCGAAATTACATCTTATTTCATTTCGTTGATTAAAAATGATAAGCTAAAAAATATGGAAATTTTAATACCTGATTACATGACGTTATATATGCATCAAAAAAGTTAAATGATTTAATGAATTAATTAACCTAATAATTTTGTGAATGGGACTAAATGGTTCACATGCGGCTTACAGATGCAATGTACTTGCCCTTTCCTAAATTATATTTTATTTCATTTTCATTTTCATTCATTAATTCATGAGTGTTCTATTCTATTAATAAAAGATCAAATTGACATAATTTTGCATCATTACAAAGTTAATTAACTTGACTTATTCAGCAATTAAATTACTAGGATTTTCGTTCCAGCATTCAAGAAATTTTCAAGAATAATTCGCTAAAACATTAGTTAATATTTTCACATTAGAATCAAAGTATTTAACATTATTTTTTCTCTAATTTATATGGACATGTTTGTTTGGTATTTGGGAAAATAGTTTGAGAGAATAATAGGGGTTTATGAAATAATTTCAATTTGTGTAGTGTTTTATGTTTGAGTTTTGAGAGAGTAATTTGAGAAATAAAATAGTTGTATGTTCTTTTTTAATAGTTAGGTTATAGACGTATGATATATAAGACTCTATGTCAAATCATGTTTTTTCTGTGAGATAAATTGTGTAAAAGATAATTATTTTATGTCAAATCAGAGCAGAATTTGTATAAGTTTTGCTCAAAAATAAGAAAATTATTGTTTATTTGATTTTTGATGAATAGATTTGATAAAATTAAGAAATAAAAAATTTATTTTTAAAAATAAAAAATATATCTATTTGATATTTCTCAAACAAAAAATAATTTTGGGAACGCCAAAAGAAAGTCCCATGATTTTTTAAAATAGAATTTCCCGTGATTACCAAATACTCCCTCCGTCCCATTTATTTTGCTTCCTTTGCTACAGTACTCGGTCAAACTTTTCAATCTTAGAAGTGACTTATCATATTAAATTATTCACATTTGTGGTATATTAAACCTTTTAAATATTAATATATATAGTGTCATATGATATTATCAACTTATTAGTGAAATATGTTAATTAAATTATTTATTATAATTTTTATAAGTTTAATCAAATCAAGTTGATCTGTAACAATGGATAATGGATAAAAATGATTGAGACGGAGGAAGAAGTAAGTTATTTCTCTAAAAAGACTGCAGATTGTAAAGACATTTTCCTATTGCACGTGGACGCATGCACATGTATGATGTGACCTTATGAACAAAATTCCGTGAGCGTATACCAGTTTTAATTTTTTTTCAGCACCAAAAACAGCAACCTCCCATTCCATTCCTCTGATTTCTTGAATTAAAAACTGATCAAATTGAGGGCTTTTTGCACTTTACACCCTCGAAATATGAGAAATAGGCACTTTACACCCTTGAAATATAGATTTAGCACTTTGCACCCTCAAAATACGAAAAATACAACACTTTGCACCCTCTTTTATTTTCAAGCAAAAATTCAAGGGCAAAATAGGTAATTCTATTGTAAATCTTTGGCACTTTGCACCCCCAAAATAAAATTAACATTTAACACTCCCTAATTAAGAACAAATCAACAACTTGCACCCCCGAAACACAATAAATGAACACTTTGCACCCCAAAACACAAAATTAACACTTAACACCCTCAAATTAAAAAAAAAAAAAAAACTCAAACCCCTCATTTTTTCAGGCAAAGATGACCATTAAGGTGAAAAAAATTTAAGGCAAAATAGGTAATAATTTATGGGTCTTTGATATTTTGAAGTAGACAATGAGTCTTCGAGAATCTTCAAGAATTTTACTTGTACTTTATTTAGTTATTTATGGTTATATTGTTGAAAAGAAAAATGGAGAGAGAAATGAGTATTCGAGTATTTATAATTGTATTTTGCAAAATTTAAGGGAAAAAATGAATTACCTATTTTGCCTTAGATTTTTTTCAATCCAATAGTCAACTTTGACGGAAAAAATGAGGGGTTTGAGTTTTTTTAATTTGAGGGTGTTAAGTGTTAATTTTGTATTTTGGGGTGCAAATTGCCCATTTATTGTGTTTCGGGGGTGGAATTGCTTATTTGTTCTTAATTAGAGGGTGTTAAGTGCTAATTCTATTTTGGGGGTACAAAGTGCGAAATTCTCAAGTTTTGAGGGTGCAAAGTGCCAATACTATTTACTATTGAATTACCTATTTTGCCCTTGAATTTTTGCTTGAAAATAAAAGAGGGTGCAAAGTGTTACATTTTTCATATTTCGAGGGTGCAAAGTGCTAAATCTAAGTTTCGGGGGTGCAAAGTGTCTATTTTTCATATTTCGGGGGTGCAAAGTGCAAAAAACCCTCAAATTGACAATAAGTCACAATCGATAACAAGTTGGAATTAAAAAAGAAGAAAATGTTATGAAATATATACAAGTTGTGGATGCCCATTGCAATTTACACTTCAAGTTACATAATGTCAAGACAATGCTTTTGCACTTGGTTACATAAGGAGATAACACATAACTCATTTATGTGTCAAGACAAGATTAAGTGTGGCATTTCAAATGCTATGTGGCAAGACATGAAGAAGTGTGGCAAAGCACACATCTATGTGGAAATCTCTTGATATATGCAAGTGTTTAACATGTAACATAGCCATGTAACACAATGGCATGGAAGACACCTAGAAAACATGTGTCTAGTGTATAGATGTCTTGAACTTGTATAAATAGATGGGTTTCATCCATCACTTGGTGAGTAGAGATTTGGAGAAAAGCCACAACTTGAAATGAAATAAAAGAGTTGATGAGTCTTCTCTATATATCACTTTGTTTACTACAATTTGTTCATACTTTTAGCCTAAGTTTTATAACACGTTATCAGCACGAGTTTGCTCTATAACTCGATTTCAAGTTATCACAATATATCCCACAAACAAGAGAGAAAATAGGCAAAAACCTTTGAGAGGCATATTCTCGGATTTACAAAAAGCACCTTCGGTTTTTCTATCATTCCGACCATATTAACCGTTGGATCATGCTCAAATTTTAACCGAAGGTTCCTCACACCAGCTTCTTCATTCTGACCGTTCGGATCGTCCTTACAACGTTTGTAGGTGACACGGCATCCATCAGAAGTTGACGCAAAAAGAAGTGGGTTGAGGAAAGTAGCATTTGCCTCTATCCGGAAGGATTAAAATCGACAAACAAGTAATATGTATACTTTATTATAAGTCGCATAAATAACTTGAAATTCGAAGTAATATGCATACTTTATTATACGTAGTACAAATAACTTGAAATTCGAATATGAACAAATTGTGTTCGGCTTGAAAGAAAGCCTAATAAGTTTTGAGCTTGAAATAAAGCTTTAAAGTTTAAGCTTGAAAGAAAGCTTCGAAAATCTTGGACTTGAAAGAAAGTCTAGGAAAAGGACTCAAACCCGAAGATTTGAGTATATTTTCGGCTTGAAAGAAAGCCTACTACTTGTGTGCCTCTACAAGGCGAAAAACTCAAACCCGAAGTTTCGAGTATATTTTCGGCTTAAAAGAAAGCCTATTACTTTTGTGCCTCCGTTAGGCAAAAGACTCAAACCCGAAGATTTGAGTATATTTTCGGCTTGAAAGAAAGCCTACTACTTGTGTGCCTCTACAAGGCGAAAAACTCAAACCCGAAGTTTCGAGTATATTTTCGGCTTAAAAGAAAGTCTACTACTTTTGTGCCTCCGTTAGGTAAAAGACTCAAACCCGGAGATTTGAGAACATTTTCAGCTTGAAAGAAAGCCTACTACTTATTATTTTTGTGCTTGACTTGAGTACATTTTAAATCCAAAGATTTGAGTACATTTTAAAGAAAGCTTATTATTTTTGTGCTTGACTTGAAAGAAAGCTTCATAAATTTTAAGCTTGAAAGAAAGCTTCATAAATTTTAAGCTTAAAAGAAAGCTTCATAAATTTTAAGCTTGAAAGAAAGCTTCAAAGATTTTAAGCTTGAAAGAAAGCTTCAAAGGTTTTTAAGCTTGTAACAAAGCTTTGTAAATTTTAGACTTGAAAGAAAGTCTGGGTGAAAGACTCAAACCTGGAGATTTGAGTATATTTTAAAGAAATCTTATTATCTATTTGTGCTTAAGAAAAATAAATACATATATAATAATAAATAAATAAAAATGAAAAATAACATTGATGTGAGCATGAACGATGAAGATATTTGTTTGGTTGACAGTGGGACCACACACACAATTCTTCGAGATAAGAAGTATTTCTCGAATTTGAAATTATCAAAGGCTAATGTTAGTACAATTTGTGGTACTACAAAAATAATTAAAGGCTCCGGAAGAGCCAATATAATATTGCCCGGTGGTACAAATATTTTGATAAAAGAGGCGTTGTACTCTCCGAAATCCAAAAGAAACTTGCTAAGTTTCAAAGATATACGTTTGAATGGATTTCATATTGAGACCATGAATGAGGGGAATATGGAATATCTTTCCATCACATCCATGAGTTCATGCCAGAAGCATGTAATTGAAAAACTCCCAGTTTTCTCATCGGGTTTATATTATGCGACCGTAAGAGTTTTTGAATCAAATGTTGTATTGAACCGGAAGTTCAATGATTCAAAACTTTTCTCGCTTTGGCATGACAGACTTGGCCACCCGGGGACAATTATGATGCGCCGAGTAATAAAGAATTCGAGCGGTCATCCATTAAAGAACCAGAAGATTCTTTTACCGCATGAAAATGTGTGTGTGGCATGCTCACAGGGGAAATTAATTATCAGAACATCTCCTATGAAGATTGATACTGAATCCCCGATGTTTTTACAACGGATTCATGGAGATATATGTGGGCCTGTAGATCCACCATGCGGACCTTTTCGTTATTTTATGGTCTTGATAGACGCATCTTCGAGATGGTCTCATGTATGCCTACTGTCAACGCGTACAATGGCTTTTGCAAAGCTTCTTGCTCAAATTATAAAATTGAGGGCACAATTTCCTGATTATCCGATAAAGACAATCCGTCTTGATAATGCCGGTGAGTTTACATCTCATGCATTTGATGATTATTGCATGTCAATTGGAATTGATGTTGAGCATTCTGTTGCACATGTTCATACCCAAAATGGCCTAGCTGAGTCATTTATAAAGAGGTTGCAATTAATTGCTAGACCTTTACTTTTGAGGTCAAATTTACCCACCTCTGTTTGGGGACATGCAATATTACATGCTGCTTCACTGGTCCGGATTAGACCAAGTTCATTCGAGGCGTATTCACCATTGCAGCTTGTGACAGGCCAGCAGCCTAATATTTCTCATTTGAAAATTTTTGGATGTGCGGTTTATGTTCCAATATCACCGCAACAACGAACAAAAATGGGTCCACAAAGACGACTTGGGATCTACATTGGTTTTGATTACCCGTCTATTATCAGATATCTTGAGCCCCTGACGGGTGATATGTATATGCTGATAGTATTTTTAATGAGACAGTTTTCCCGCCGTTAGGGGGAGATAAGAAGCCGGTTCCTGAAGAACGTCGTGAAATTAAATGGAATGTTCCATCTTTGTCTCATTATGACCCACGTACAAATAATTGTTAGCAAGAAGTAAGAAAAATTATACATTTGCAAAATGTTGCAAATCAATTGCCGGATGTATTTGTTGATACAAAGAAAATAACAAAATCTCATATACCGGCAGTTAATGCACCAGCACGGATTGATGTCCCTGCAGGACAATCTGAAAAACCACGAACGAAACGTGGACGCCCGGTTGGTGCAAAAGACAAGAATCCCCGAAGGAAAAAGATACCAGAAGTATGTATTCCTCCTGAAGAGGAAACTGTTTCAAAACAAAGCGCTATAGAAAAATTAACTGATCAGTCTGAATTAAGAAATGCCCCGGAAGAGGCAAACGAAACTAATGCCCCGGAAGAGGCAAATGAAATTGATGCCCCTGAAGAGGCGATATTTAAAGAGATCTCTTTGAATTATTTAAATACCCGAGAAAACTGGGATAGAAAGAAAGTGATTGTAGACAATGTCTTTGCATATGGGGTCGCACTTGATATTATAAATAAGGATCCTGAAGATCCCGAACCGATATCGGTTGATGAATGTCGACATAGAAATGATTGGCCAAAATGGAAAGATACGATTCAAGCTGAGCTGAACTCGCTAGAAAATCGCAAAGTTTTTGGACCGATAGTTCGCACGCCCGAAGACGTGCAACCAGTCGGGTACAAATGGGTATTTGTACGAAAACGGAATGAGAAAAATGAGATTGTGAGATACAAGGCACGACTTGTTGCACAAGGATTCTCACAAAGACCTGGAATTGATTATGATGAAACATATTCCCCTGTGATTGATGTAATCACGTTGCGGTATTTGATTAGTTTTGCAGTCTCTGAAGGACTGGACATGCGTCTCATGGATGTGGTTACCGCATATTTATATGGATCACTTGATAGTGATATATATATATGAAAATCCCTGAAGGATTCAAAATCCCTGAAGGATCTCGTAATAAAAGGTCTCATGGATTGTATTCAATTAAATTGCAACGATCCTTGTACGGATTAAAACAGTCTGGCCGGATGTGGTATAGCCGGCTCAGTGATTATCTCATAAAAGAAGGATTTGTTAACAATCCAATTTGTCCATGTGTTTTCATTAAAAAAATTGAGAATGGATTTTCCATTATTGCGGTATACGTGGACGATTTAAATCTTGTGGAGACTCCTGAAGAGCTCACAAAGACCGCAAACTATTTAATGAAAGAATTTGAGATGAAAAATCTCGGAAAAACAAAGTTTTGTCTCGGCCTGCAGATCGAACATTTATCAACTGAAATCTTTATTCATCAATCGGCATATACAGAAAAAATCTTAAAGAGATTTTATATGGACAAAGCTCATCCATTGAGCAGTCCCATGGTTGTCCGTTCTTTGGATATAAAGAAAGATCATTTCCGTCCTCGAGAGGAAAATGAGGAATTGCTTGGTCCTGAAGTACCCTATCTAAGTGCAATTGGAGCCTTGATGTATCTTGCAAATTGTACGAGACCTGATATAGCCTTCTCGGTGAACTTACTGGCAAGGTATAGCTCCGCACCAACACAAAGACATTGGAATGGAGTTAAACAAATATTGCGCTATCTTCGTGGGACAATTGACTTGGGTCTATTTTACTCTAGAGATGCCGATGCACATGTAGCAGGTTATGCAGATGCCGGCTATCTTTCTGATCCACACAAAGGAAGATCACAAAGTGGGTATGTATTTACTTGTGGTGGTGCTGCAATATCATGGAGATCTGTTAAACAAACTCTAGCAGCCACTTCTTCCAATCATGCTGAAATTTTGGCATTGCATGAAGCAAGTCGAGAATGTTTATGGTTGAGATCAATGGTTCAATATATCCAAGAATCTTGTGGGTTGCCTTCAACAAAGAATATACCGACATCATTATATGAAGACAATGCCGCCTGTATTGCTCAAATTAAAAATGGATATATCAAAGGAGACAGAACGAAGCACATATCACCAAAAATTTTCTTTACCCACGAGCTTCAGAAAAATGGTGATATAGACGTTCTTCAGATTCAGTCATGTAACAACTTTGCCGATTTATTCACTAAAGCATTGCCGACTACAACATTCAGGAAGATGGTTTACAACATTGGAATGCGGCGACTTGTGGATCTTATGTCGGCATCAGGGGGAGCGTGTAATTAACGACACTTACACTGTACTCTTTTTCCTTCGTCCAAGTTTTTATCCCACTGGGTTTTTCTTGGCAAGGTTTTAACGAGGCAGTGTTACACGCTTATAAGCCCCTTTTTCGGATATGTACTCTTTTTTCTTCGTTCAAGTTTTTGTCCTAATGGGTTTTTCTTGACAAGGTTTTAACGAGGCATACTCCAGAAGCAATGGACATCCAAGGGGGAGTGTTATGAAATATATACAAGTTGTGGATGCCCATTGCAATTTACACTTCAAGTTACATAATGTCAAGACAATGCTTTTGCACTTGGTTACATAAGGAGATAACACATAACTCATTTATGTGTCAAGACAAGATTAAGTGTGGCATTTCAAATGCTATGTGGCAAGACATGAAGAAGTGTGGCAAAGCACACATCTATGTGGAAATCTCTTGATATATGCAAGTGTTTAACATGTAACATAGCCATGTAACACAATGGCATGGAAGACACCTAGAAGACATATGTCTAGTGTATAGATGTCTTGAACTTGTATAAATAGATGGGTTTCATCCATCACTTGGTGAGTAGAGATTTGGAGAAAAGCCACAACTTGAAATGAAATAAAAGAGTTGATGAGTCTTCTCCATATATCACTTTGCTTACTACAATTTGTTCATACTTTTAGCCTAAGTTTTATAACAGAAAACACTTGTAAATATTATATTTAAATATACAAATATTTAAATTGTACATCTTCTTGACTTAGTTCAGCCCCTTTAGTTGAAACTATTAATATCACTACCAAAACGAACGAGAATATTCTAATAAGAATGAAAAAAGTTTCATGAGTATAGAATACCATCATTAAGTCTACATCCATCCCAATTTTTGTACGGTTTACCAGTAATTTTATCAATTTGTTAAAAATTATAGTAATAAATAATTTAATTAACGTATTTCAACAATACTTTAATAATATTATATTACATCATATATATTATTAATATTTATAAGGTTTAAAACTCTATAAATGTAAAATATTTACTTGATAAGATATTTAAAAGATTAAAAAGTTTAATTTTATACCGTAACTAATTGAGTAAAAAATTTGGGATGGAGGGATTATAAAGTTAGGGAAGGTTTGGCTTTTGCTTGGATTGGCATTGGCTCAGCAGCTGTACTATCGCTTAAGGCGCATGGCGAGGGCGATTTGGGTACTCAAGCGCTTGTTTTGGCGTTCGAGAGGCTCAACAATGTCTCACTTGATTCGGGGAGTTCGAAATCGTAATCTGAACTTGGTAAGGTTTTCATGTTTATTGTAATGTTATAAATTGGTGTATTGGGAATTTGGGAATGTACAAAACTTCTGGTTCAATAAAAATGTTATATTGTTCTCTATGCTAGTATACAAACATCAAATGCTACATTGATTCCTACATAAGTAGAAACCACGGAAAAATAAAGTACCATAAAACATGTAATGCGGAGATTACAACTCATGAACTTGACGGTATTGTGAATGAGAGGCTGCAAGAAGCGCAGCTCCAATTCCCGAGCCACCATTTGATAGCTGGACAGCAAAGTTCTCCGCAGCTTCGCCTAGTAGCTCTTTAAGAGTGCTTTCCGTACAATTCCTGAATTTGGTATACCCCTCAAAAACTCCCCCGTCCAATGCTATGACTGACCTCTGTTGTTTCTCTCCCTCTTTTACGGTGTCTAATCCGAGTTTTTTAAGAATACCCACTATCCCAGCAGCAGCTAGACGTGCCCCACGTGAGGCAACAATGTCGCATATCTTCACTATCGTTTTCCTCATTTCCAATGAAGTATCGGGCACCTGTCATTATATGCCAATCGTCCTTGTTTGATTTTCAAGTAAAATAAGAGAGAATTATGAACAGATGGACATGTATAAATATAACTTGCTTGTGTACCTCTAAAATAGCATTCAGTTCGGAACCAACCACTTTGAGATCCGAAGAGGTGTCGTGATGCATGGCCAACATAACGTGAGTCCTGCATTGCAAACTCGGTTACACTCTTGTAGTAAAGAACCATATACGAGACTAAAGTGTCAACGTCAAGTAAAGAGGCACAGAGTGATGCGCATCTTTCACCTCAATATGAAGGGAATTTTGAGCTTTGGTGGAATTATATCACCAAAAAAGGATGCTTCTTCAGCCATCCTGCACAAAACTCTACGCACAATTTCCCCCAAATACATGCCAGAGATTATCTTCTCGAAAATCTGCCATTTGCATGAACTGCTTAGAACCGATCCTATAAAAAAATGTTAAAACTACTAGGTTATTGCTTTTGTTATAGCGCTACCTGTTCGCCAGGGTTCAAACTTTCAGAATCGAGACTTCGGTCATATTCTGTGAGTGGAAGATGTGATGACCAGAAATTACCCCATTCCATATTTATAACCTTCAAAAACGATGTGCAACCTCAGTCGATAGCAAGCATAAATCATAGCCGAAATTTTGAGAAAACTCTTACCATTTCTCCTGATTTAGGTGTTGGACCCTGCCACTTTGGAATCGCGTGTATTTTTTCAACATATGCAGCATTGGTTCCAGTACCCAAAATCACAGCAGCAATAACATTTGGATTATCGTATTTTCCTCTAGCTAATGTTCCAACTGTATCATTGATCAAAGCAGTCACGGACATATCGAGGCCGACTCTTTCCATTGCTTTCTTCAGCTCTTCCACGATATCTTGGCCTACCTATTTACCAATTGCATTGCAAAAGAATGTTGAAAATCTGAACTAGTGGATAACGAGCTAAAAGGTAAAAAGACAATAAATTGAATTCTATAAAACAAAAGAAATGAAACTAAACTAACCGCATCTTCTATAAGGAAGCCTTTAGTCCACTTTATAAGTGTTCCAGACGCTAACGATAATTGCCTAACAGGGAAAGAAAAGGTGAAACCCAACTCCCTTTTTCTACCAGGTGGAAGTTTAAAATCTTCACCTTCTTTGTCGATGAATTTTGCAAGGGCGGCAGCAATAAAATCAAATAATTCCTGAAATTACGACCATCTAAATTATCATCAAAGCATGGAACTGTAAAAACAGAATTTCATATTACAATGTTCGAACTTACGTGAGATGATCCAACCATCAAATGTGGAGGAATTGAAACTTGATCGGATTCTTTATTGATCACGCCTTCTTTGCCGCCTAACTGCACCCTCATAACACGAAAGTTTGTTCCACCAAGGTCCAATGCGTAAAATACACCATTTTCATCCCTGAACACAAAATTGATGAATCATGGACTCGATTTATGGTATGAAAAGCCAAGCACTAGTTTTTGCACAATTTATTTTCATGAATAAGAGACACAAGCTCATATTATCATCAGCAAGAAAGGATTTGCACTTGAAAAACACTAATGTTATGTTTGGAACTTGGAATTTAGTGAAGGAAAGGGAATACTTAAACATATTTAATCCATTAAGTAAATTATGGACATAAATTTAATTAGACCATTAAGAAATAAAACAGATATAGTAAACCATTAAATTGTTGATGTGCCACATGCAGTGATTTTCACTGCAAATGATGTGATTATGAGAACTATAAATCATAGTAAAAACATTTTTTCCGTCTCTCCGATACACTAAATAAATTCAAACAACATGTGCTAAACTAGCAATTATTTCTTATACAAATTATAAATATACCTAAAAAACAAAAATAGTTAGAACACATTACAAGCGACCAATCAGCATGAAGGTTATATGTACGTAATCTCTTAACCTTAGGCTATGTTTCCTTCTTGAATTTCAGTCAGGAAAATGACAAGGAAAATAAAATGAACAAAAAATGAAGCTCAATTTTACATCATTTGATGCAAGAAAAAAGTAATTTCCTAAGCGTTTTACTAGCTAAAATCCAGGAACCAAACTTAACCTTCTTGAACACCAGTACAAGCTTGGAAGTTGGATCTGAACTTATGTATAAATGAGCTCTCACAATTTATATTTTCCAATTAAGACAAGATAATCATTTTCCCAAATTTTGACTAAAAAAATAAAAGGTGGAAAGTCCAAAAGTCCCCCCCTTTTTTACTCTAAACTCTAAAGACTCATTCTTGATTGCCGGAAATTGCAATTGGCAAATAACCCAAATAACTAAAATTGGATAACCAAACCAATATTTAAAAAAGAAAAAAAATACTACTATTATATTTGCGTGTAAAAAGAAATTATACCCTTTGGGGAGTTTGTCAACATAGCTAATGAGCATCTTGAGCTTACTGCCGCCATCGGAGTCTAGGCCGGCGTGCATCTCCTCCGCCATGGCGTCGGCCACCTGACGGAGTTTGGCGGTGGGGGCCCTACACTCATCCTCCAACTCCCTCAGAATTGACTCCACCTTGGCCCACTTGCCTGAGCCTTTCATATGCTGCCGCGCAACCAACACCGCCGCCGCACATACCGCCGCCGTGCAAACCACTGACGCCGCCACCGCCACTTTACCCATCTTGTACACACTTGGATATTCTCTAAATGTATTTAATTATGGGAAAAGGTTGAATCTTTGGTTAATTTGATTGGTTTTCTTGATGGGATCTCCCTTATTTAACTTGATCTTATGCTATTAGTTTGAACAACTAATAGTATAATAAGATGCAATGTACTTACACTTTCATCATTCTTTAATGCAGCCACTAGTGTTAATTTACTCTTTAATAGTGTTATTATAATACTAAATTATACTTAGTATTTGATTTCATTTACATTTTAATTAATTATGAAAATCTAATACCATAAAACTTGGTTGTGTCCGGTATAATTGTCAGAGTTGTCCAGGACATGACATAATTTTGCATCATTAAAAAGTTAATTAACTTGAAATATTCAGCAATTAAATTACTAGTATTTTCTTTTCAGCATTCAAGAAATTTACATGAATATTTAGGCTAAAATCCAAGTTGATTGTGTCAAGTGGTAGTGACATGCGATTCTCAAAGACGAGACTCAAGTTCGAATTCTACTGAAGACATTACACTGACAAAGGTCTATACTCTTTGCACTATTCGATCTAGTGGCGGAGCCACATTATAGACAGACCCCCTGAAATTTTACTCAGAAACCATGTATATATATGGTAAATTAATAAATATATATTAAACTTTAAGATAATTTATGATTTTCTTTTAATGAACCCCCAATCAAAATTAAATTTCTAAATAAAAAGGTCCAATGTTTATTAGAGTTTGACAAATTTAAGAGTTATAAAATGGACATTAACTCAAATTCTAACTTTTTTTTTTTATTTTGTAATTTGAATCATATTATAACACTACATTGTCAATATGCGGTCAGACGAAGAGTTCTTAAAATTAAAAGGAATTGGTGATCTTACTAAAAAAATTAGTTGAAACAAAGAGGAACATTGTATATCCTCTTGTATTTCCACTAGGGCATTGTCTACTATGAAGTATATAAAAAATCGACTGAAGAATCGGATGGGAAATGAATGGTTAAATGACTCTATGATTACTTATATAGAGATGTATTTGGTATCGTTACAGATTATTCAATCATGCAACGATCTCAGTCTATGACAAATCGACGTGGATATTTGTTAAAAAAAATGTTATCATTCCATTTAATTTATTTTGAGTTTGAATTAGTTTGGTCATATTTTTATTTTTGTTGCTGATTTTGTTTTTAAATTTTAAATAATACTCATTAATTTATAAGGATCCCGGTGAAAAAAATTCTAGGTTCGCCACTGATTCGATCCGAATTATATATACACAGTCTAATAGATAAGAAGAAAAGTATTTCAAGCTAAAACATTAATTAATATTATCACATTAGAATAGTGGAATCAAATTATCAAAAAAAAAAATCTATTTTGTATTTTAAAATAGTAAAATTTCCCATGGTTACCGAATAATTTTTTCTCTGTAAAGACATTTTCCATATTGCACGTGCTCCCATGCACATGTATGATGTGACGTTATGAGCAAAATTCGAGTTTTTTTTCCTATATAGCTTATTACACAAAAGTATTTCCCAAAATGACCTAAACTGAAAAATATTTCCCTGAATGTATCTCTTTGTTTAAATCGCTATTGGCAATGTCGATTTTACCTAAAATCAATGTTGCCAATAGCGATTTATCAGTCATCTCAAAAAATTTCAGGTAAAATCGATACTGGCAATATCGATTTTTCGAATTAGATTAATTATCAGCTAATTAATCCACTAATTAATCAACAGTAAAAATCGATACTGCCAGTATCGATTTTATGACTAATAGCGATTTTAATTTCAAGTTTGATGATGTGGGTTTTCAGTAAAGAGTTTGTTTAATGATGGGTTTGTTTTATTTTTTGCTTGTTTGTTCAAATTGCAGAGAATTTGCATCGAGGATGAGAAGTGTTGACGTGGTGAAATGCTGGCCGTTCGATGAGACCACCAACGAAGAATCCGTGAAATCCTTGCTCCCTTCTATTGTCATAAGAAATTCACATGGTGGGTTGCTAAGCTTGAGCATTTGAACTCAAAATCAGCTCAAAGCACTGAAATTTCAACTAAGAAGAAGAAAAAGAAAAAAATGGGTCGAGAAAAGGGAATTAAAAACAAAGCTCCTCCTAAGAAGAGATCAATTGTTGAGATCTTCGCGGTGGCGCCGCAAGTCGAGAGAGTGATTAGTAGTGATGATGAAGATGGAGTTGTTCAAGAAGAAATTAATTGGGGTGTCAAAGTGAAGAGGAATGAGAAGACTGATTGGGGTGTCAAGGGTAATAGCTATTCTTCGTAAAATCGATACTGGCAGTATCGATTATTACCTTGATTAATTAGTGGATTAATTAGTTGATAATTAATTTAATTAGAAAAATCGATATTACTAGTATCGATTTTACATGAATTTTTTTTTTTTTAATTTTTTGAGATGACTGATAAATCGCTATTGGCAACATCGATTTTAGGTAAAATTGACACTGCCAATAGCGATTTTAACAAAGAGGTACATTCAGGGAAATACTTTTCAGTTTAGGTCATTTTGGGAAATACTTTTGTGTAATAGGCTATATAGGAAAAAAACTCGCAAAATTCCGTGAGCGTATACCAGTTTTTGTTTTGTTCAGCACCAAAAACAGCAACCCCCCATTCCATTCCTCTAATTTATTGAATTAAAAACTGATCAAATTGATCTTTTCATAATATTAAATTACAATCGATAACAAGTTGGAATTAAAAAAGAAAAAAACACTGGTAATTATTATTTAAATTTAAATATACAAATATTTAAATTGCACATCTTCTTGACTTAGTTTTTTTTTTAATAAGTCCTCTTGACTTAGTTCAGCAGCCCCTTTAATTCGAATTCTGGCTCCGTCTCTTATGATTCAAAATAAACTATTAATATCACTACCAAAACGTACGAGAATATTCTAATAGTGGTTGCGCTCAATGTGTTTAATTGAAATTAAAAAAGGTTCATAAATATTGAATACCATCACTAATATTACCTTCGTCTCAAATTTTTTACTCACTTGATACAGTTGATCAATAAACTTTATCCAATCTTAAAGAATATAGTAATAAATAATTTAACTAACTTATTCCAACAATAATTTGCTAATATTATATAACTTCCCATGTCTTAATATTTAAAAGATTTAAAACTATAAATGTAACAACTCTACTTGATATATAAGTCACTTAAATTATTAAAATATCGTAATTAATTAAATAACAAATTTGGGACGGAGGGAGTATAAAGTTCGGGAAGGATTGAATACCATTATATTTATCATATTTAATTACATGAGATTAATGTTGCATTTTCTTTTTAAATCATTTCTTGAGTACATATTTTTATTTCTTTTAAGTGATTCATAGTTATTCATAAAACAAATAAAAAATGAAATTATTTAGGCCTAGTTTGGTTTGGAAGATAGGGCCTGATTCATTATTTAATCGGCCCTTTAAATGGCCTTCGGATGGACCGATAAAAAAGGCGGGCTGCCCAGAGATTTGTGGGCCAAACCGCCTAATTGGTCCAATTGCAAGACCTTGGGTAGCCCAAGTATTATACAATATGGCCTAGCCTAGATAGATTAAATTTATTAAAAAATAATCAGTTCAAAACCAATCTGTTGAACCGAACCGGGCCTTAAGTGCCAACTTGGGCTGGTCATATTCATCAAGTAGCCCAGCTATTTCGATTTATTATTTCAGCCCTTTTGAAACTGGGCCCAGCTGATACATTAAAAATAAATAAGTAATACGAACAACTCAGGTCCAACAAACTTACATAGTTGGTCTTGTATTAATTCTTTGATGAGGTATTAATATATCAAATCTCTTAAGGTTTTGATCAAGTAAAATAATTCTAAACTATATTGTAATTTGAATTATACAGTCCAAGGGATATCAATTAGAATTTATCAAAAAAAAAAGGAGAGATATCTTAAATGAATATTTCAGTCAGAAAAAAAATAGTATGAAGTCTAATTAAAAGCTACTGAATTGATATAAAAATATGAATCTTCATTAACATGCAATATTCTTTTAAGAACTCACAAATTCTCCCAAATTTGAAAATATTTTTGTAGCCAACAATAATGAAATGTGGGATGCCTGCAATAAATTTAAATGTGGTGTTTTTTAATTGAACAATGTGTTGTAACTAATGAATGAGATAATTAGCTTTCATTATTTATTAATTTTATTTTTGTGCTAGTGCAGAGTGCTTGTTCAAATTTGAAAATTCCTTACACGAGAAACAATTATTTCAACTAAAACCATTTGGGAAAAAAAAATAAAAAAAGGAGAGTAATAATTGGTGACACAAAAGAAGTAATAATACATAATTCAAGAAAGAAGTAACTTTAGTTGGTTTGATGCAGAAATGGGAAACTGCACATTAAAGCTACATGATAATAGTTCTTCTTTTACAACCCACGCGGTTTCATAATTGTTTATGGGCTTAAACAAAATGGTAATTAAATTAACAGAAATATAATGAGTTGAAGAAATCCAAATCTTCATCATTCCTCCTCTTATAGTAGTAATTCTTGTGTCGTAATTATGTATATGTGGTGTTACCAATAATAATGCCTAACTTATAAAAATGAGTAGATGATTTTATTTTTAATTTAATTTATGTTACATCTACTTCAATTATAATTAGTGAAATGTTTAAATGATGGTCATTTTAAGATGATTATATACATTAGGGATTCAAATGATGTATTCGAAGAAAAGGAACTAATTAAAGTGTGAGAAATGTATTGATGGGGGACTAATTAGGAGATTTAATCAACTAAAAAAATGGTCACGGACAATTTACGTGAGCTCGACGCTGCCTTAAAATGAGTAAAGTTGAATAAATAACGGAAAAGGGGAAAGTAAAATATCAAGAAAAACATAAATAAGATCAAACTTTTAAAAAAAATTACATAAAGAGGACGCTAAAATGGTATATATTCACCATTATTTTGCAAGTGGCTCAGGTTTAATTCCACTTTGCACCTTGGAAGTAGCTTCTTTTTTTAACTTTACATCCTCAAAATAGTTTAATAATTTCACTTTACACCCCAATGTCTTCAAATGCTTTGGAATATCCGGAAAAAAGTCATTCCAACTCCCCGAAAAGACAAGTTTGGTATTATGGGAAAAATCCTCTATAATTTTCACATGTCATTTGTTTCTTCTCTATTTATTGTTAAACGAGTCCGAAAATATTTTGATTAAAATTTGATACGTCTCCACCACAATAACGAAAAGTTTTTTTTTTTTTTTGGATAGTTGTAAAGGAACAATTTACACTCAATATTTTCTTTGATTTATAAATTTTACAAATGTTACTGAAATTTTTCAAATTTTTTTTAATATGTGATCGTACAAAATAAACCATACAAATAAAAATTTAATTCATGGTCTCAAGAAACTTGTAGTGTAGGTTTGAGAACTGTTATGGGTAGTTATGCTTCTAAGTTTCCTATATGTCATTCCAGTTGCAAACAATTAATAATGTGGCGTTTGAACCAAAAATTGAATTATTTTTCATCTTTCATTGCGATAAATATTTTCAGACTCGCTCAATATTTAAAAGAGTAAAAAATGACACGTTTCGTAAAAATAATGGAAAATTATCATAAATACCAAACCCTGCTTTTTTGGCAGTTGGAACAACTTTTTTCGATAACATTAAGGTGGTCGAAACATTGTGGTATAAAGTGGGATAATTATATTTTAAGGGTATAAAGTGAAATTAAGCCATTTGTATGGTTAATACAGTGCTCACCACATGTATTTAAACCCATATAGATTTTTTTTTTTCAAAAAAAAAACTTCCAAAAATACGGAAAAGCAAAAAATATAGAAATTAGTAATAAAGTTGTACTTTGAGACAAGAAAGTCCAACCAGGTATTATCCAATTTCACTCTTTCACCCAGTTCCATTATTTTTTGCTTTTTTTCTTTTTTTTTTTCTTTTCTTTTCCTCAAATGAATGAACACACAAATTCATACATCTCTTCTTTTCCCCAAACCGCACACGTAAAACAAATCCAAATAAAATGAATTTCCTCAACTTTCTTGATGTTGCTTCTTACCTTCAGTTTTTGAACTTATTAGCTCTGTTTTTATCCCAAATTTAGAAAAAGAATATCACACACAATCCCACCGCTCACTCTTTCTTCTCCAGTCTGTAGTACATCACTTGTAGATTTAATTATTGGGTTTTAATCAATTTCAAATTCTTAATTTTAACACCCTAAATTCATTAATTGTAATTGGATCTCTAAGAACACTCTGTTTTTTGTTTCCGAAGATGGGAAGAGCAATCAGGTGGTTTAAGGGATTGTTTGGGATAAAAATTAAAGAAAAAGACAGAAAGGAATATTCCGGCGGCGGCCGTGCCACCAATTTGTCCCAAAACCCCACTGAGTCTACGTGGGTGAGGTCTTTCTACTCTGAATCTGAAAAGGAGCAGAACAAGCACGCGATAGCGGTGGCTGCCGCCACGGCTGCCGCAGCAGACGCCGCCGTGGCCGCAGCTCAGGCGGCGGTGGCGGTGGTTCGGCTGACAAGTCAGGGCCGTGGGTTGTTTTGTGGCAGCCGAGAAAAGTGGGCGGCTTTGAAAATTCAAACAGTGTTTCGCGGATATCTGGTACGTACATTAATTGATTAATTAATTTATATTTATTATTTAATTAATTTCAGAAGTCAAGATTTACGTAATCGAATTTAATTTAGTTATTAGGTGTTGTAAATTACTCTGTTATTATTTCGTGTGTTCGTTATTATTCAATTTGTTTGTTGTGTATTTGAAATGTTTGTTTGAAATAGGCCCGAAAAGCACTTCGGGCTTTGAAGGGACTAGTGAAGATTCAAGCTCTGGTGAAAGGTTTTTTAGTGCGAAAACAAGCAGCTGCTACTCTTCAAGGAATGGAAGCTCTAATTCGGGCCCAAACCAGTGTTCGGGCCCAGAAAACCCGACAAGTAGTCCACAATGACTATAGCTATACTCCTCGAAACCAGGCCCGGAATTCAATGGTTAGTCCATATAACATTTCGGTTATGTTTGGTTCATTCATTTCAGTGAAATAAAATGATAATGTTCCACCATGTATCAAAATTTCATGTTCGAAAATATCAAAAAGTTCAGTTTTGTTTGGCTTGAGACTTTTTTTTTTAATCTAGTATTTTTTCTAGTGTTTCCGAAATGTTTTGGAGTTTTTTTAAGTAACGAAATTTTGATCCATTTGATCATGGAATGCGCCCATTGTTCAAGGAATATACCAAGTTTTGCGCCAATGCAAGAAAAAACACATTTTATTTAGGATTCAAGAACCAAACATAGCCTTAGCTTTGCCTTTAGGGAGATGGATTTCCAACAAATATACCTTTTATTCATGTTGATAATCATTTTGTAGGAAAAATTTGAGGAAGCAAGAAGTGAACATCAAGCGTCATTGCACAGCAGAAGGCTTTATTCATTCGATAACGCCACAAATGCATTCAACGAGAGCCCAAAAATCGTTGAGGTCGATATGGGCTTCAGGACCAAATCAAGATCCAGGAGGTCCAACTCCAACACATGGGTATCTGATCTCGGCGACGATTCATTCGGAAAGACAGTTTCTTCCTCCCACTTCCAATATCGACTCCCAGCCAAAATATCAATACCCAACACCCGCAATTTCCCAGATCAAGAATGGGACCTAACGGGTGACGAATATCATTTCTCAACCGCATATAGCACGCCAAGATTCGCCAGTTCATGCGGGTGCAATGCACCTGCCACACCGGCTAAAAGCGTTTACGCAGAGAGCTATTTTAGTAGTTATGGCGAACACCCGAATTACATGGCTAAGACTCAGTCGTTTAAGGCGAAATTGAGATCCGTAAGTGCTCCAAAGCAGAGGCCCGAGATTGGGCCAAAGAGGAGGGTGTCGCTTCACGAGGTGATGGAGTCGAGAAGTAGCATGAGTGGGGTGAGGATGCAGAAGTCTTGTTCGCAGGCCCAAGAAGCTATTGGTTTCAAGAATGCTGTAATTGGGAAGCTTGGTAATGGTAGGTCTTCTGATATAAGAGAAAATTAAGTTAATTTCAGTTGGAGAAATTTTGAGCAGAATTTCATGTAAGTAAAGTTTGGTTAAGAGGCAAAAGATGTTAGATTTGTGCTTGCATTAGTTTTCAAATGTAAATTTTAAGGACTAAGAAGCTTACATTATTAATCTTATAGTGCTCCATTGATAATTGCATATTAGTTTGGTGTTGTGAAAAATCTTTCTTGATTAGAGTTCAAGCCCTTGAATTAGTTAAAGAGTAGACAATTTGGTTATGTGGAAGCCTAAATTTTAATTCATACTTGAATTTGTCACATCTAATTAAATGCATTTGAATGTGTCTTGTGATTGGTCACTCTTTTAGGGCAACCTCAATAGGGGAGGTTGTGCTGCTGAAAATTAATGGGGAATTTGGTTGGAGAGCTCCCTAGCTACCCGGCAGGCACGTCTATGCGCTTGCCAGCGCGCCCAGGCAGCAATCAGTGGCGTCCCCTGATTAAAATATTTTTTTAATTGTTTAGTTTTGTTTTTAATGTGTATTATTGTTTAATAGTGTAGGATATTTATGTAATTTGTTATAATTTTTAGTTAAATTTTTTTTGTTCATATTTTTTATGACATTTTAATTTATTGAATTAACATTTTAATTTCATTTTAAAAATGAAATTACAACTAAATCATTTAATTATAATATAGGTGGTTATATATATATTTGAACAATATAAATTTTCAATACTTTGAAAATATTAAACACTTAAATAAAAAAAATTAAAATTCATACTTTATTTATAAATATTTTTGTAAACATATTTTTGTTAATATATTTATCACATTAAATCAAGTGAAGGAAGAGGTGGTTTTGATCTTAATTAATTTAAAACTTGTCATATCCAATTGTCGATGATGTGTGTTCTTGTATTTTATTTTATTTTCATTTGTTGCGTGGTCCGGCTTTTTTTAATTCAATTATGTATTTTCATGTTGTTCTCCGACAATTTAATGAATGTTTTTATTTTTATTATTATTAATTTATATATTTTAATATTATTGTTATTATTATTATTGAAATTATTATATTTGTTATTATTATTAATATTGTTATTATATAATTATTATAATGGTGAGAGTAAGAAATAATTAAATTGAGATTAGATGGAGTGGAAAAAACATGGTTGGATTAAATTGAGCTTCGTTTTGAATCTTCAATTCTTTTCCTAGTGCAATATTCTTAACTAGACGAGATTGACTATTTTTTTTTCTTTTTCTTTTTTGAAAGATGACGAGATTGACTATTTATTTCATAATAAACTGAACCCACTTAGTTAACCTGCCATGGGTTGTCCTTGTGGGCCTGAGTTTGGCCCAATCTTTCATGGTCTTGGATCCTCATTTAGGAGTATGACAATGTGAGTTTGAAATTTATGTAGCCTGGAACCCACCACAGCTGCTAGACTATTTGATTTGCATGCAATTCCATCTACTTAAATCAGCCCATTGGGCTTGGTTATGAGCCATTTTGTTCTGCTTTCCAGTTGGGCCATTCAATAATGCTCTTTTCATTATCAAGCCCGACCCGGATCCGAGTTATGTACTTCAGATCAGACAAGATCCATATTCGTACGTATTCCAGATTATCGATCTTTGAAATCGAACCAAATCCTAATAAACCGGGTCAGTCCGAATTCGAATTGATATCAGCCCTAATCAAGACGACAACATTCTTTCTATTTCATTGAAGCCTAATTTTATCACAATCTTCAACGCAATTCAGGTTGATATAGATTAGAAAACATAACTACTATGAGATGGCCCGTATCGAAGGATGTATGGAGGTTCCCGGAGCAATCCCACACAAATGATGGGAGAATAGAAAAATTCTGACCTAAATTTGGTTTGATCAAACTCATACAACCACAAGACAAGTGTATTGCATTTGCTTTGTGAATACTTTGGGTTCGAACAAATCCTTTTTGGGATTTAAATTAGTTACTACATTATTATATATGTATGAGATGAAGATTAATTAGATTTTAATCCATTCAGAACCATCAATGAAAGTGAGTGAAATAAAAGGTTTAGCCTCTTCATCAGTTAATTCTCTTGACCAAGAAACTCTTCCTGCAAAACTTGCTCCTGCTCCACTGCACTTGTATTGCCCATAGAACACAGTCCTGTCACCACCACCACCCAAACAATTAATTATTTAATTTTATATTTAAATACGAAATTAAAAAATATATATATATATACATATATTTAGTGGGTTACAAGTAGATGCATGAAAAAAGACAAAACACAAGTTTACATAAACAGAAGGATCAAGATCATGTAGCCTAGATATAGTATAGTATTAATTACTAGTAGAATTCTATTTTAAAATTTAAATTTACAACCCAAAAAAAGAAGAATATAACAATACATATAATAATTGCATATACATATGTAGATAGGGGACGAAAAGCACCGCCCCACGCCCGCCAGAAAAATTAAAGGTCACTACCCACTATGTATAACAAAATTTTAACCACAACCACGCCGGATATGGGGATACACCACACTATCACATATCAATTTTTATGCATTTCTTTTTTAATTATAATTATGCAAAATAGTGGACTATATTAGAATTCACGTAAATTGAATTAAGTTCATTTAAATAATTTGAAACTCACCTTTAAAGCTAGTTCGAGAATAGGAACTTAGATGCTACACGTTGTGCAATGCACGGGTGTATTTTCCTAATGACACGTGTTTACCTGGTCAATTCTAGTTTACAACAAGGACACGTGTCATTAGGATAATGCACCAGTGCATTGCACGACGTGTAGCGTCTATCTTTCCTTCGAGAACACCTTATAAGATATGGTGAATGTAATGTTGATATTCAATTTAGAGAGAATTTCACTTTTGATACCATAACTCAACCTACTTTAGGGATTTGATACCACAATTTTTTTTCCCGACACATTTGATACCATAACTCAAACAACTTGACACATTTGATACTTCCGTCAAATTGCAAACGGAATTGTCACGTGATTGTCACGTGGCCGTTAAAACTTTGCACATTTGATACCATAACTTATGTTGACTGATAATTTTACCCCATAACATTTCAGGTTACCAAAAAAGCCCCACATCTCTAAATTTAGTGACGATTTTAGTCCACATTGTTGCAAAATTTCCAAATTGACTCGAATAAGACCACGTGCTGACCAATTTAGAACTTTACACATTTGATACCATTACTTATGTTGACTGATAATTTTACCCCATAACATTTCAGGTTACCAAAAAAGCCCCAAATCTCCAAATTTAGTGACGATTTTAGTCCACATTGTTGCCGAATTTCCAAATTGACTCGAATAAGACCACGTGCTGACCAATTTAGAAAATTTTACTTTTTTTATTTTAATAACTAATTTAATTTATAAACAATATTAATAAATTAAATAATACATTAACATAACTATCACCAAAATTAAGAAAACATATTCTTTTTAAAAATAAAATTTATATAATAGAATTAATCTATATAATATTTATTAAAATAATTAATTATATAATTAAAAACTATTTAATATTTATTAAAATATTAAATAATAAATAATTATAATTTAAAAAAAAATCCCCACCCCACCCCACCCAACCCAACACACCCCTCTCCCTACCCCCAGATTCCCAGGCCGCCGCCGGCCTGGGTCTTCTTTCGATCCCAGGCCGGCGGTGGCCTGGGAAAATCGAGGGGTAGGGGGGAAGGCTGGGGAGGTGGTGGGTGGGGTGGGGATTTTTTTTTTAAATTAAAATTATTTATTATTAAATATTTTAATAAATATTAAATAGTTTTAAATTATATAATTTATTATTTTATTAAATATTAAATATATTAATTCTATTATATAAATTTAATATTTAAAAAGAATATATTTTCTTAATTTTGGTATGTTAATGTATTATTTAATTTATTAATATTGTTTATAAATTAAATTAGTTATTTAAATAAAATAAGTAAAATTTTCTAAATTGGTCAGCATGTGGTCTTATTCGAGTCAATTTGGAAATTTGGCAACAATGTGGACTAAAATCGTCACTAAATTTGGAGATGTGGGGCTTTTTTGGTAACCTGAAATGTTATGGGGTAAAATTACCAGTCAACATAAGTAATGGTATCAAATGTGTAAAGTTCTAAATTGGTCAGCACGTGGTCTTATTCGAGTCAATTTAGAAATTTTTCAACAATGTGGACTAAAATCGTCACTAAATTTGGAGATGTGGGGCTTTTTTGGTAACCTGAAATGTTATGGGGTAAAATTATCAGTCAACATAAGTTATGGTATCAAATGTGCAAAGTTTTAACGGCCACGTGACAATCACGTGACAATTCTGTTTCCAATTTGACGGAAGTATCAAATGTGTCGAGTTGATTTGAGTTATGGTATCAAATGTGTCGGGAAAAAAAATTGTGGTATCAAATCCCTAAAGTAGGTTGAGTTATGGTATCAAAAGTGAAATTCTCTCATTCAATTTATGTAGGACATTTAGTAAGGACCGGTCCTATAACTAGGCAATTTGGTTAATTATATATTCCTATTTTAGTGATCAAATAGGCTAAACTTATTAAAAAAAGCATAAAAAAAAATTTAAGTTGGAAAACAAAATGAAAAAATTAATCAAAAGTAAAATCAACCAATTACTAAAATATTAAATAAATAGAGAGGATTAGAAGAGTACATACATTTCTCTGGAGGGGTCACCCCAATTGTACCAGCCCTTAGGGATGATGATATTGTCCATATAAGTGTAAGCGAAAACGACCCTGGAGAATGGACCCCACGCCCGACCCAGGTAGAGTGCACCCGACCCGGTGACCTTACAGTTGACAAAGGAGAAGCCAGTGTCATCCAATATGCTACTTCTCCCTTGTGCTGTCACTGCCCCTATTACCGGTGCTATTGCATGCACATTACAATTCTGCATTAATTCCATTTATACCCCCAAATTTAAGTTTATCAGCACTCATAACAATCAAGATTAAGAATTTTCTGTCTTTCTCTTTCCTTTCTTTTTGTCTTTTTAATTCAAAGTGTTCATCATGATGAAATCAAGAGAGGAAAAAAAGGGTTTAATAGCATTTTGTTTTGGAAGTCGACACTCATTTTCTTAAAATAATTAGAAAGTATATTTTCTTAAAGTTACCTTTTCAATAAATAAATGATTTGACAAAACTAATTCTCAACCGCTATTTTGAAGGACAAAGATGTAAACTTACCCAAAACTATTTGTTAAGTGATAAATATTAAATAACCTACTCAGTACTCACTAAAAGTTTTAAGGGTGAGTTTGGCCAGCGATTAAAGCTCTTAAAATCACTTTAACATTTCTATAGTAATTTTTGAAGTGTTTGGCCCTGATTATAAAAATTACTTCTATTAAATCGTGATTTTCATGGTGTTTGGCCCCCAAGATCATAATCACTTTTAGGATCCTCAGAAGCAAAAAATTAACTTATTTTAGAAATAACTAAAGTGTTACTTTTACAAAAGCTATTATACAAAAGCAATTTATTCTATAATTAATTATTATTATAATCAATTATTACCAAAATCAATTTTAATAAAATTAATTATCCTATAATTGCTAGGTCATACTCACCCTAAGTTGTTAAAAAGAGGAGTCATTAATTAGAGACGAACCATTAATATTTATCACTATATCACGATGCATTTTTTATTTTTTACAGGAAAGTAGATTGCTCATCATTAAACATATTTTAAGAGAGATAAATTGCCAAGAAACTTAGGATATATAATATAAAACTAGGGTTAAAATTTGCCCTTTTAAGCATAAAAATAGAATTCCATTTACATTTTTATGCATGTGAACAACACCTTGTGCCCATTTTTTTAATTTTAAGAGACGGTAATCTGCATAATTTTTTATCAAGTGGTCGATTTTTTGTTATGCAAATTAGTGTCACCACTTCATAAAATACACGTGGTATAACCCACCAATACACTTTGGACATGTGGAATGATAATCTGTATCACCCATGTTTTGACAATTAACACAATTTTTTGAAATCCTATTTTTTCGGAACATGATCAAAATATGGCATGTTCTCCAAGTGTATTGGTGAGCTGTACCACGTGTACTTGATGATGTGGTGCAACGATTGCATTAAATAATTTCTCGTAGATAAAAAAGAAAAATAAAAAAAAGGTACCTCAAACAAGGAGAGGGCATTGCCAAAAATGAAGTCAACAGAGCCTTCAATGTAACAATCTTTATAATAATGTCTACCCAAATGATCATACAATGTGTCCTGTGCACCCAAAAACCTACACCCCAAAAACGCCGCCGTATCAGCCGATATTCGAAAAGCCACCGCTTGCTTCCCAATTGCTCCCGGCGCTGGCACTGGCGTTGTGTTCTGCATTATTAATTATACATATATAAATAAATCATTACAAATTAATTCCACCAATTAGAATTATAGAATTATATTAATTTTTTATTTTTTAATTACCTTAAATGTAATATTCTTGGCTATAAAGAAAGGGGAATTTACTGCAAATGTTGCAGAACCATATGTACCAAGAGGCTTCCCTGTAGGCCCATGTGTTAGGGCCGTGTCGCCCCATTTAACAATTGTCTTATCTGCCCCTGCACCTTCTATTGTTATGAATGATTTTAGTGTAGGTATTGTTACCTTCTCCCTGCAATATTTATTTTATTTTGCAAAATTAAATATCAAGAAAAGGGGAACTTAATTATATGCTAATCACGTGAAGATATGTGTCTAATTTCATTTTTATTAAATCCATCTTGTCAATGTTAGTACACAGTAAGGACACGTGTCATTAATGGAATGCTGGTAAAAAACAGACGAAAACGACAGGTGAAAAGACATTTTTCATAAACCACTTGCCACTTCTTATTAGCGATAAAATGGACGAAAATACCCCGAATTTTGTAAAACCTTCATCGAACCCCCCTCTAAAAATTCTTAATTCATAATTCCCTCGTGTTATCGGAAATTAGATTGCAAAACTAGAATATTTCGTATAAAGAATTTGATAATAGAATGAAATTTTTTTTTGACATAAAATTATGAAAGAGGAGTTTGACGAAGCAATTTTTTTTTAACAAAGTGAGTTTGTGCATTTTCTTAACCATTTTTTTCCATAAAAAAACACAAAAAACAAATGGACAAACAGAAACAACATAGGCCCAGATACAAAAAATTGAAAGGTGACCAATTCTCAAGTTTTGGCCGTGGCCACAAAAACAACCCAAATACAAATCAAGAAGAATATATCTCTCTCTCTCTTTCTCTCTGCATACAAAAGCCAAAAGAGGGTACTTACGTGTAAACACCTGCATGAACTTTAATCACAACCCTCACAAGATTGACAAAAGGAAGAGAATCAATTGCATCTTGAATTGTTGTAAAATCTCCAACAACTGGATTTTTATCAACTGTAAGAGTGAAAGATGGGAATAGCTTATTTTTAGCAGATTTGAAGAGGGAATGTTTTAGGCTGCCAACAAAATCAACCCACTTCATAAATTGTTGTTCCGAATTTTGAACTTGTGTCATGTTCACTGAAAATAGATTTCCTGGATTTCTCTTTGGCCTAATGCCTTTGGTGTGGCACATTACATGGCTTGAACATAGAAGAAGAAGAAGAGCAAGAATAATTTTAAATTTATCAAAGGACATGTTTTGAGAATGAACAAGAGTTGGGAATCTATGAGAGAAAGACGACTTCAAGAAAATAAAGATTGTTGTTTTGGAATTTGGAGTAGTTGCAAATGTAAGTGTTGCTTTGTATATAATGAAATTTGTAATCTAGCTAGCTAGTACTTATATATGAATATTCCTTTTCAATTTTTTGTTATTCGACTTGATATAATTCCTTATGTGGCACTCTCTTGCGCATTACATATGTGGGTCATGTTCCTTTCTCGATGAGGATTCAAACCTGAATTTGTCACATTCATTTTTTATTTTACTAGACAAAAAAATCTTTTCATTTCTTTCTTGTGAGATGGAAAGTGGATTATTACATAACCATGAAACGGAATTGAAGTCACGGGTGCTTCCACTGACAACAATGTAGAATTTGTGCGTGAGAGGAAAAGGACGAGGGGGTCACAAGCAAATAATCTTGGCCACGAATGAACTTTTTGAGGCTTTGGGAAATAAAAAAAATGTTGTTGTCTAAATTTTATTTTGCTTTTTTGGTGGTAGTTAGTGCCCGTGAGCGTGTTTCTGTTGTTTTGTGTGTGAAGGTGAATATATTCGCATGAGGAAGTGATGATGTGTTCTCATTCTTTTCATTTGCACTCACAAGCAACACAAAACAAAATGCATTCCTTCTACTTCTATGATTAGTGGGATGATTTTCCTTTATAAGTTCAACATAATTTTTCATTTGTGTACAAAAGATAAGGAATGGATTGTGGGTGAATTGGATATTTATATAAAATATGGTAAACAGCTGTGTACAATTTATTTTATTTTGTTGGTTGTCATGGACGGTCAATTTGTTTTCAATTTCATTGATCATCACAAGTGAAGGTGAATAGCATAAACGCCCCCTTAGTTTATTCAACAATAACATTATGAGTGTATTTAGAGCATCACCAGTGGTGAATCCATCTGGGAGCCCAAATTAGTTTAGGTCCAAAATTTGTAAAAAACACCTCACAGTGGAGGATCTAAAGGGAAGTGCAAAATGCACCCAGAAACTCATTTACTTCCAATTGAACCCAAATTTGAGCCCTCAAAATTGCTGAACTCATTTTCTTTTCAACGGTCATTTTTGCTCAACGGTAACAATATTCAAATCCAAAATTATAATTTATAAGTACATTTGAAATACCTGCGCAAATTTCAGTATCTAATCATAAATTGGTACGCAGATAAAAATCTTATCACAAAACTTTTCAAAATATAATATCAAATTTCGATTCAATGAATAAAAAAGCATATCAAAGATAGAATAATGATTACATAAAATATAAATCCGCACTTGAAAAAAATAATGAAAACACCATCATCAATGAGTTCATTGTCTACAAATAATAATTATTATAAAATTACAAATATTTTGAATTTTATTTATTTTTTCATTAGTCCAAAATTACTTTTGATTGTATTTTTAAATAGACTTTAATTTTAAGTTAAATAAATTTAATTTAAATTGATTTTTAAAATGGGTTCCCACTTTTGATGTCTATTGCTGCAGAGAAAAACTTTTTCAGAGAGTGCAATACACTGTAACATAGTGCAAATAAAGAATTTGGATCCAATATTTGAGTACACCACTGGTGATGCTCTTATAAGGAACTCATTCCATTCTCTCTGTCTATGTAAATATAAATGAATGATTGAATTAACAAACAGAATAACATTTAAGAATTCATTTTTGTAAGATTGATTTAAAAAAAAAAAAAAAAAGAGCGCAATAATGCCACTTTTGGAAATTCCTCTCTTGTTAAAGTCGAGAAAAAAGTGACAGTTTAATTTTGATTGATAAAAGTCATAATATTTACTAGAAATAAATGGTAAAAATATCTTCATCTGCATATAACATATAACAGCCTGTTCCAAATGGACGATGACAAATTAGGCACTACACTTTTAAAGAAAAAAAATTCTATAACATAATCATAACTTACTGTTTTAGCTGTACAATAACTATAAGGAGAAATGGAAGGGGTCAGAATATCACAAGTTCAACTCTATTTCTATAATATAATGTACAAATTTTAACTGGTGTTCTAAATATGTACAATAAACTAATGGAGAAAGATATAAAAAGTTCGTTTACTTCCAAACTTTTATGGCTCCATCTCTACTGCTTGATATCAGAAGTCTCTGGTTCAATTTGACAGAAGCCAAAGAGAGTATAGAATCATGGTGACACCCTGCAGAATCTGTGGCAGCAGCCGCAAGAATTGCTTTTCCAGTCAATCTGGTCGCTACGGAACGTCTTTTCGCTTCCTGGTTTTTATTTAACATGAGAGAAATTTACGTTTTAACTACATAGTTCAAATGGAGAAACAAAAGGAGTGGCAGATATTAGTCTAGCAGTGGTATGAAATACCTGCACGATTTGCACTCCGAAGCTAGACTTTGTCTCATAAAGATCATCTTTTACGGCTCCTTTAATAGATGGTCCACAAACACAATAGCTCCGGTCAGGGCTGCATCATATACAATTGATAACATCAACAAGAGACACGAAATTATGATCTGAAGAAAATGGAAGCGGAAAATAGAAAAAAGAATGAACAAATGAGTACCTGCAATGATCCCACCGGCGAATCTTCAAGTCAGATCCCCCTGTCAACAGATCTCCACCAGGTAATGGAAGCAATGCACGTATACCAGAAAGACGTGGTGGAGGTTCAGACAGCTCATCAATCCTGTACTTTGAATTAATATTGCGCCTGAGGTCTGGTTTAGTGTTACTCTTACCAGGTTGTCTGCCCAAGGCCCAAGGTGACTCATGATCCTCAGCATCACACTCATTGTTTGCTGCCCTTAATACCTAGAAAACGACAACAGTGATTCCATATTAAGCCTACTAATCGTTGGTTAAAAAGAATAGAGTAGCAGTCGAAACAAATAAACTTTCCGCCTGAATATTTTGTTCTCTCATTAAGGAATCTACTGTAAGTTTCAATTGTGCATGTAATCTACATTGCGTTAGATAAATATAAATAAGAACGTCATTTTCCAAAACCACAATATAAACACCTATGTTTAGCTCACCCTAATCCCAAAAACTTATAAATAGCATATATCATAGGCAAAATGATAAATGAATCTGAATATTTGATGTTAATTAGAATAGAAGCGTAACTAAATAATACGTAACATAACTGATATCTGCTACACTAATTGGATTGATGTCATAATACTGTAGACTAAAAACTTAAATACCTGGTGACAGCTTCCATTTTCAGCATTCCAAAGAGAAACTTCATTAGACCCAGCTGCAACATAAACTAGCGGCCTTGTGGCAACAGACAAGGATGTAGCGGAAGGAGGAACAAAAAGACACATCTTCTCGATAAGACATGCAGTAGCACATTGCCATGAGTTGACAGGGATGCAGAATCTTAGATCCCACAAAGTAAGCACACCCCTTGAGGATCCAGATACAAACCAGTTACCACAAGGATCTGCCACCAGAGAAGATACATATCCCTCCTCGGGAAATACTTTTGTATTCCAAGCATTTGAACTAGTTCTTGTATCCCATAGATGAATGCCACAGTTTTGTGTACTGTATAGAATCATTTTGCTAGCACTACCATCTGCAGAGTAGTTCAAAAGGCTTAAAATAGCACCTTCACCAGAACCATTCTTTTTCACGTCGGCAATACCCGAATAATTTTCAACAACATTGCCAAGCCCTCTGGAGATGTGGTCAACTGAAAACACATGTATCAGTCCATCACTTGCCCCAACAACAATTTGATTAGAACCTTGAAGCACAGCAACACACAGTGCTCGACTTCCTCCCAAAGAATAGGTCAGCCTAGACCTAAATGATATGTCCTTCTCAAGCTTCTTGCAGTCCCATATCTTTACAGTAGAATCTTCAGAAGCACTAACGAAAAAGTGCTGGTCCATTGAGATGGAAATATCATTGACAGCTGATCTGTGTTCCTGGAGGTGTGCAACCAACACCCCACGAGGCCTCCACCCTGAGTCGGGAATGGTTGATGACCAAGCGAACGATGATAATTCTGTTGCCTCGGAGGAAGTGGAGCTACTTTCCATTGTGAGAGAACTCCTTTTCATTCTGTCCGACACTCCCATTTCATGGAATTTGCCACTGATATAGGCTGTTTCATCAGTTTCTCGATCTTCCTCTTCATGCACAACTCTCCTCAACATTGCAGGGCCATTACCAACATAAACTGACCCTGTGGCAAGCTTAGGAGCTGGTATTGAACTAGCTAAACTAAATGATTTATTTATTGGATCCATCCAAGGCAAGGAGGAAGAACTGAAACCTAAAGTATTATATGGTGATGAGGAATCAGATGCACCTGCAGCATTACTTGTAGTTCGCTTGTTGTCAACCTTAAAGTGGTATAAAGGTATGCTTTCTGATGATTTATCAATGAAGCTGTTCATGCAACTCATTTGTGGCGACATAAATCCAGATAATTGAGACTTTTCAGAGGCAACACGATCATGAGTGTCCTCTGGACTCGAAGCATTTTGTGTTAGGCTACCCATAGCCTTGAACTTACCTTCATTATCATCAGAATCAGTTAAATCTGTGTGCTTCCCCGTTGCACTGATAAAGTTACGACGTTGAATATCATTTTGTCTGTCAGACCAACATTTTATCGGATCCAACTCCCCAGCAATCTTCTGGAATAAGTCTCCGTCTTCCAATTGTTTAGACTGTGATGATGTATTGTACCAAATTTTTCTCTGTCTCTCCAGCATGTCTGAACTTCTGGCATTTTCTAAAACTTGATAATATAGTTCTCTTGAGACTGGTGGCTTCAGACAAGCAAGCAGAACTTTTTCTGAGGCTAAAGATGCTGGTTGTCTACGTAGGAAAGGGCGTATGACAGGGACCAGAAATACATAAGAATCCACTGCACCTAAGTTCTCACTACTAGCTGCAATGAAGGTGACCGCTGACCTCCTTACCCACTTACTGGGATAGCATAATAAAGGAAATGCCCGCTCTATCATCTCAAGCAGGATCCTCTTCCGCAGGAAACCACTTCTGCAAAGAATGGCCAAGCAATCTAATGCATTGACAATCACAGACTCTGTTATATCATTTAGTGCCTGTTCAATGTAAGGTAAAAGATATTCCTCCACACTTCGTTGGCCAACAAAAAAGCAGACATATATTATATGCCCATAAAATACTGCCCTAAGCTGCTCATCTCGATCATTTAGAAAAGCAGGGAGGATAGGTAGCAAAAAATCATTGCTTTGCTTCTGTCCCAGAAACCAACAAAGGTTGCTAATATCCTGCAAGAGTGCTCTCCTTATGTTTGGTGTTTGCTTTGGACCCATCACCAGTTCTTGAATGACCTCTGCAATAGATTTTCGCAAGTGTGCAAGCTGTGCATCACTATTCACTCTCTGCGGCTCCCCAGAAGTGTCTGTGGCTGGTGTCCACGACTTCCTCGATAAATTTGTCTCATTAAGAACCCCTGCCTCCGTCAAACTTATTGAGTGAATTAGGAATCCATAAGCCGTCAGGGCCAGCTTAGATATATTGCTTGCATAGCAAATCCTCACACTCTCCTCAGGATCATCAGGAAGAGTGGAAAGCATTGGAAGAATATACTCAGGGAAAATTTTGGCATCACTTGGAGGAAAGTCTCTCACTAGTGGAAGAATATCACACAAGGTCTCTAAGGCAGCACAACGGACAATAGCAGCTGGATCCGAAAGTACAGCAATAACATAAGGAAGAATGCGTTGAAGACGATCTTCGTCATCAATATACAAGGAACAAGACTTCAGAAGAAGGACAGCGGCCCTCCTTATAAAAGGAACCTTGACATTACGAATGCAGGAACACAGAAGTGAGGCAATTAATACCATACCCTCACAGCTCATTATATCCTGAGGTAATGGTAAAAACGGCATTCCCAAAGTGTCTGATTGATTGCTGTAATCCGACATCAATGAGCTCAAATCGGTCATTGTTACCTTTTTCAAAAAGGGATGGTGACTTCGCTGGAATGTATTTGAGATACTTTGAATCAGCTCACCAGGAGATTCCAAACCACATCCGTTAAGATTTTCAGGATAAACTGACTTGATCACATTATCTGGCACTGATTTCATACCAAAATAAGGATTACTTTGTTTCACATCCCTGAGCAGGGTACTCACATCACCAAGAAGATCAAATCGATCATGTTTTGAGCTATTCTTGGTCTCTTCTCTTTTGCTCATACATTTATCTGCCCTACTATCTTGTTTTGCATTTATTGGTCTTGGCAACTGACTTGTATCATGTGAAGTTTCTGTATCAGAGATAATGTCTTCGCTGGCCCCAGCTCCCATCATTTGTCTACGAATTTCTTGAAAAGAAGTCTCGCATGCTAGGACCTGCAGCAGCAATATTAGTGAGAAAAAGACGATGACTAAGCAACAAGAATGCGAGAGGATTTTCGCAGTTACTTACCCTTGCATCAGAACTTAGGGGATTTAACAAGGAATAGAACTTGTGAAGAAATGGTGAGAAGTAACATGGAAAAACAACACCTGCATAGTTCTGCAGGTAGCTCTCAGCAGAGCACCTCAACTCTGGATCTAATTGAATCATATGAAGAATCATTTTACGAATTCCCGAATCCGGAATCTGCAGTCAGCCAATACAACAATAAAGCAATCACTTAGATTGAGGTGAGTTTAAAATAAACCAGATTTCAGATTAGTTAACTTAAAATTAAAATGAGATACTGTTTCAGAACAGCTGAAGAGATTAAAAGGCACTGGATACGGAGAAGGAGGGCCAAACAACTGAAAAGTGAATGGAAACTTGATTAGAATATCTCCTGTATGAGAAAATACCTTTTCCAGATGCTGGCTAGGATCATGTTGTCCTCTTCGGTATGCAAGCAGTTGAGAGAGTTCAAATAAAGGTTGACCTTCAAGAAAAAGTTCAGCGATCACACATCTGAAACAGACAGTTGTGAAACTCAGATATTTGAATGCACATCAATGACAGCATGATAGAGCAGCAAAATGTTAGAAGACAATGCATGAAAAAGTAAGCTGCAAACTTACTAAAGACATAAGAGTTGGGTAAAAAATAGTAATAAGAAGTATAATCATATTTGCTTCTGCAAGGAATGCTTTATAGATGGAAATCTATTCTGCTGATAAATTCACGTCAAATGCAGGTTCTTAAGAAAGTGGCCCAAATAATTGATATTGTCACATGGACACACAGTTATCAACGTACAAGATTAGTGGTCTGGTTTTTAGTGCACATACAACATCATAAGGTATTCAATCAACTATTTAGTGTGCTAGCCATAGGAAAGAGTAAAATTGGAGAGACAATATGTCATCTAAGCAGCTTCAAGATGTAAACATGATACCGACTCAATGACAGTACAATGGTGTTTTTCCTTTTCCGGTTCTAGAAAGGAAAAGCTAACCCACTATTGAACAGGGACTCCAAACAAAGATTATCAAACTTATATTGAACAAGGATTGCAAACAAAGATATTCAAACTTCCTGGAAATGTCCAGCATCCCTACTTTACAGGCTCTTGCTGCAATTTGCTGTCTAGTATAGGAGCATTGGCAATGCTCGCCAACATTCGTTTGTCACATCAATACTTATATAAGAGTTTTGACCAAAGTATCGACATCAATCAGGAAAACTCTCACCCTACAGCAAAGATGTCCATTGAGGGCTTCAAAGGTGCATCTTGTGCCACTTGCATCTCACCTCCATTCTCATAAAACCTCTGAAAATATAGCTTGCATTATTTTATTATCACAGCGTGAAAATAGAATCTTCTGTATGAGAATATGTGAACAGCAGCAGACCCATATGAACCAAGATTTGTTTGTTTAATCCAGCAAATAAGAGCTATCAGCACTGGAAAAGTAAAATACCATCACATACATAGATATTATAATTAGAATTTTGTTTTTATAAAGTGAACATCATAGTTGCACAATCTTCCCAGGATCGATGAGAATGAGTATGCCTCACTGGATTTGTACATAAAAATAAGTCAATACATGATCAAATACCAATATATCCAAGAAAAAGGCCTGGCAATGTAAATAACCAGTTCACTACCCCATTCTTTCATCTTGAACATCATTAAAGCATAATATCCTTTTCTTGTGTTTGAATTGCAGGATAGTGTAATACAATTTGGGTAAGCTCGTCAATGGGTTACAACTGGGGTTCTTCATTAAATCAAATCATCCCATTATGCGAGCATCTTTAGATTTGTAAGTACTTCAGTGCAAGTCGAAAGAGTCAATTGAAGTATATCTTCTTGAACACATTAGCAGAAGGAACAAAGAAAGAAAAAACCAAACGAATAGAGAAACCAAACCTCAGGTGCAACATAACAGCGTCTTCTTCCACCAGTGTCAAAGAAAAATGAAAAATCAGAGGGATCATCATAAGGGATATATGTGGGCTTAAATGATGCAAAATCAGCAAGGTATAGCCAGTTCCAGGAAGTGACCAAGACATTCTCACATTTAATGTCGCCTGCAATAATTTAAAATTCTTCTCAAAAAGCAAAATAAAATATAGACCTTGCAGCTAATGGAAAAGGTTTCAGGGTTCATCTAACCATGACATACTCCATGCTCATGGCTCTGTTTCACTGCATAAAGCAACTGTAAAACACAGTAAGTGAGATTCTAATGTGTACCTCATCAACAAGATCTAACAAGTCTGTACTTCCCCCTTGTATTCTTCTTTATTAATACAATTGGTGTGTTGTTTCACCAAAAAAAAAAAAAAAACAAGATCTCATCTAACAAGCAGGAGGGGAGAATACCTGAAAAGAAAGCCATTTCTTTTCAACAAGAGAAAGAAAAGGTCGAGTGCTCAGTCGATCATGTAAATTGTTAAAGAAGTATTGCCTCAATAAATAAGCAGCTTTATCTGTTTCAAGCCAAAACTGCAAAATGAACCAAAAGTGGCATTCATATAACTCTTTCAAACTGAGAAATCAATAGCAGTAACTTTGATCTCCAAAGAATAAAACAGGGCATCACTGAGCCGTCTGCTCTCTAGAAATCAAAACACCCAAGTCTTAGAAGAGATGCAGTTTTATATAGAAGCTTTATCTATTCAAACTAATTCTCCTTATTTGCAAGCAATTATTTCTTCAACTCGGTTAGAGAAAAGATTATAACTAATTTATCATGCATATTTTATTTATGTCACTTAGGAAGACACTGAATAATTTTAATTCTTTGTGGTGATAACTGATCCATTAAAACCATGTACAATGTAGTTTCAGAGATATTCTAACATCCACAGAGAAGACTCAGCAGGTCACCAACTATATACCTTAAAAAAGCAATTCTGCAATGAAGCATAATCTACAACATAGACTATCTGAACTAACTAAAAACTTCAAACATACAGACTGAGCATGCAGTTCGCGTTCCTGAAATAACTGAGCCAAAACGAGAAAAACCTTAAAAGACCGAGATTTAGATTAACAGTTAGCCACATACTTTTATGAACAATCTATCTAATTCAAAAATCCTCTCTTCAGGAAGCCAGTTCCTCTCAATCCCATAATGCATGAACTACTCATAGCTTATCATTCACATATTCTTCACAACGGTAATGGAGAGGGACTAACCAGCCACTCAACAGATGTACAAGCTTGAATAAGATGTAATGTTTGATTGCATTTGCAGCTCGATTCAAGCATGGCTCAACTAACTAAAAGTGATCGAATATATGTGAAGACATCAAAAGACTATAGCTCGTTCGAGCTTGGTTGTTTAGAAAAGTAAACAAAGATCAAACATAATCTCAAGCTCGATAAAAATTTAAACCAATTTCGAACAATATGATGCTTCACTATCTGACTCGTTTACACCCCTATGTGTTATATAATCGAGTGCAATGCTCAAAATTCAGATTACTCTCATCCAAAGAGTTCTCAGCAATCACGTAAAACTTTAATCAGTGAAAATAAACTCTCGCATACCATAACCTCTATTCACAGTTTCATAATTGACATTCTCATCAACAATCCAGTAATATATCCTCCCCCCACGTCCCCACTCCCAAAATTCAGCTCAAGGCTTCTTTCTCTTCTCCACAATCAACACTACAAAAAATTCCTACCACGACATCAACGCAAAATAACACACAAATCATCTTACTTAACATCCAACAAAAAAAAAAGGCATCATCAATAACTACTAAAAACACAAACGAATTGAAATTGATACATAGAGCTAACCTGGAAAGGCCAGACATGAGAGTGATCAAGGTTGGAGAATATATCGCGGATGCGGGAGAGGCGGCGCTCGTAATCGCGCAAATCAATTGAGTCTCCGCGCTTGAAGTAGACCTTGACGAGTACCAAACCCTCGTCGTGCTTACACAGTATGGATTTGAGAAATCGCCCCCTTCCAAGCACTTCCTTCAACACCAAGTTGTACGATGACGGCAAATCGTGCAGGTAATACTCCGTCGCCGACGCCTGCGTCGTCCGAGCGATCTTATTCCCCATTCACCCCCTCAATTTTGTCTAGGGCTAGTATAACTCAATTCAATTTAATTCAATTCAATTTTTTGGGTTTAGAGATTTTGGGGGATTTGATTAATAGATTCGTTATTCTTTTTCATATTGGGGGGTCTAGGGAATCTTAAAGGGGACAGCCAATCTTCATTTCTAGTTTCAGCTAATTCAGGTTCAAATATAAACAAGGTTTAGCTCTATCCTTCCATTTTTTTTGTGGAGAAGCTTTGCTTTAATATACTCCATTATTGATCAAGAGTTTTCAAACGAACTGAAATCTGATAGTGTTGATTTTATCTTTGGAGCAAATTATTCCAATTGACGCAAATTTTTTTTTTTTTTATTTTTTATTTTTTTTTTGAGACGGTGAATACATTGGTAAATCAAATACGGTATCGAATCGAAATTATTCCAGTGATACCAAAGTGTATTAATTACTAGTATTAAACTAGAGAAAGACTAGTATGAAACTAGAGAAAAATTCACATTCGTGGAAGTTGTTGTAATAACGTAATACCTTGCATATGACCCGATGTATGTAATATTTATTTAATTAAAGATTCATTGAATTTGATTTGATCAAATAAAATCGTGAATTTGAACATATAAAGCGAATATGAATCCAAATTATGATATGTTTAAGTAAATCTTATAATAAGTATATAGTGTATATACTTAATGTTTTATATATATAAGTAACATTGTTAGTATTTATTGTCAACCTAATAAGATGTATATTAATTTATTATCTACTAACTCATGATTAATCTAGTGAAAGAGGCTAGTCATAATAAAGTAGTGAATTTAAGAGAACTTTTCAATTAATGTGTCCTACATAATTCAAAAATGACTAAACCCTTAAAAATTAAAAAAATTAATATTTTATTTATGATTGCATAAAAAAATAAGTTCTCAATTGATACTATGATTTAATTTTAATGCACTAGCAATATCGATGTTTCCCGTCAATATTTGATTTATACAAATTTTAAAAGTGTAGTGTGATGAAGAAGGTTTGAAACTGTGAATTGAATTGAATAAATATTTTGTATTAAGAAAATTATTGCGGACAGAGATAGTGTTGAATAGAGGTAAAATCAAATAAAGTAATTTGACACTTAAATATTTTTCTTTTCTTTTCATGTAATAACTATTGAACCTGATTTCAACTCTCCTGAGCTAAAAAGTGATAAAATATATTGCAGTTTATTGAAGATTCAGTAGATATGATTTATTAAAAGTATGAACCCAATAATAAATAAATATAAATACAATTATATGTACATCATATTCTATTTATACAAGTAACATTAATAGTATTTCATTATCATTTAATATGTTAAAGATTTGGACCCAATAATAAATAAATATGAATTATTTATACATAATATTTATTTATTTTAGTAACATTTCTTTCTGGAACAATATTTATTTAACATTACTAGTGTTCTATCATCATCTAACAAAATATGGGCTATTACTTTCATTGAAGATTTTGATTTTATTCTTGCTTTCACTCATCAACATAAGTTAGTTTTGAGTCTTTTGACACATTATTGATATAAATGTTTTCCTAAAAGATTTGATAACATATTTTCGGAGCTAAGTAGTTATAGGGTCCAAAATGGGTCTTGACCCACTGGGTTGCCTTTGAGCAGCCCGGCTCAACCCATCATTTGGATTGGGTTGCGCTGGATAAAAAATTATACGGGCTTATAATGCAGAGAATTCAAATTTGACGAAGATGTTTTAATTTAATGTGTTAGACGCGTCTCGAAATACATCTGAATAACACTGGTAGGACTGTCAATCGGGCCTTGTGAGCCGAGCTTTAAATAGCTCAAACTCAAATACCATCGGGCTTCATAGTTATAGGCTCAAGCTCGGCTCATAAATTTTTTAATTGTTTCGGCTCAAAATCAGCTCATGTAACGTTTCGGGCTTCGGGTTTATATCGGGCTTATGTCGGGTTTATTAATACTAGTAAATGTTACTCCATAAATAAAAGAATTACGTACTAATATGAATAAACCACTCTTACTTAATACACATGAGACAAGAATATGTAAATTCCACACTTGTTCTTCATAATATTAAACATTAAATAACTTTAAATTGTATTACTGTATTGGATAAAAACTTTTCATCTTCCTAGAAATAGAATTATTGATATACGTTTTTTTTACTCCAGGTAAGTAGAGTTTTAGTGTTCCAAGACTTCCAAATTCCCAATCTTGATCACTTTCTTTTATCTTTTTCCTTTTTTTTTCCTTTATGTTTTTCGTTTGGCTTGTACAATGGTATGTAATTGATTTTGATATTTGTACATAATAATTTGATATAAATAATTAGCAATAGTATTCGATCGGGCTTTATTCGGGCTGAGCCTTATTAGGCTCAAACTCGGCTCATAAATTGATCGGGTTTAATATAATGGCTCAAAATCGGCCCGGCTCACAATTATTCGGGTTCGGGTCATATTTAATCGGGCCGAGCCATCGGGCTTCGGGTAGACCCGGCTCAATTGACAGTCCTAAACACTGGGAATTCTTTTTATATTAGTCCACACTTAATGACTTAACTTTGACAAAGAAATAATAAAAATTTTACTTACAATATTAAATTACTAAATATATCTAAGTTTAAGATAAATATAAAAATATTAGATTAAAAAGTGTGGTGAGTTTTTTTTAGTTCATATAATTTAAATTTTTTATATTAGTATAATCCCGTTTAGCTATATTTGAATATTTGAATAATATTTTACTTAAAAGTACGAGTTTTCATTTTTTATTTTAAATCCACAAAATATATAATATTTATTAGTTTTTTTTTATCTATTAAACTCTATATTTACAGTTCGAATCGAAAAGTGTAAAGGATAAATGTTGTCGACTCGACCTGTTTATGACCCGAACCATTTTAACCCAATCCCGCCCCGCCCCGCCCCGCCCCGCCCCTTTGCGATAGCCCATAGGTTAAATGTGCCGAACGTTGTCTTTTCTGTGTGTGTTAAGAGTTAAATGGATAAAGGAAAAAGCTTCCACTCATAAGCCGAATTGACAGATTTTATGGTTTTGGGAAGCTTATCCATTAATGAGAATTTTGAGGGTAAAGACCAGACTATATATTGAACTTTGGATCAATTATTTCTCCAAAAACCAGATCATATATTGAACTTGAATATAGCTAAAGATTTTGGAGAAAGGAGAAGATTCACATCATAATTCGCACGTAAATTAACATTATTCAAAATTGGGTTGATTTGAATCATTCTCCAACCCGTTGAAAGTTCTAACCGCATCGTCAAACTTTAGAATAATTCGGACCAATTATTTAGTTTAGAATTTAGAGAATAAGAAACACTCTTACAAGTAACAATAAGTATTAATCATATAAATCTAATATGTACTGTAAAGAGAGAAAATAAACTGGAGAGATTTGAAAGAATATTGAAAATTCTATTAATGAAAATTATGTATACAAACACTGTGCAAGGCTATATATATAGTTACATAATTAAACTAACATAACTAACCTAACAGCTAATTAGCCGAAGAGAAAAAGGAAAAAGAAAATAAATATACTTAATACAAAACGGTTATTTACAATTAAGCCCTAATTACAATTGAGCCCTAAATCATGAGATCGAATCAGTTTAGGAATAATGTCTTCTCCATCTTCTTCTTCTAATTTCTCTTGAACTCTTGTAAATCTGATAGCCCCCCTTAAGTTTGGCGTGTAAAGATCCTTTACACCAAACTTGGACAAAATTGAAAGAAAAGCTGGGCGCGGAAGAGCTTTGGTAAAAATGTCCGCAAGCTGCAGAGATGATTTGATTGGAAGAAGACGGATATTTCGACGAGAAAAGTGCTCCCTAACAAAATGGCAGTCGATCTCAACATGTTTGGTCCGCTCATGGAATACGGGATTGTTGGCCAGATGAATAGCAGAAGAATTGTCACAAAATAGCACTGGAACAGAGGTAAGTTGCTTTAAATCTTTCAATAATTGTGTAAGTCATAAGAGTTCACTAGTTGTTGAAGCTAGGGCACGATATTCTGCTTCAGCAGAAGACCTAGACACCGTTGGCTGTCGTTTTGATTTCCAAGATATGAGTGAACTACCTAAGAACACACAAAAACCTGTAGTAGATTTTCTTGTTACTGGACAGGAGCCCCAATCTGCATCACAGAATGCAGATAATGAAATGTTAGTCCCTTTAGAGTAAAATAAGCCCTGCCCAGGATTAGTCTTTAGATATTTAAGCAGATGATGAGCAGCCTTCATATGAGAATCACAAGGGTGTGCTAAGAATTGACTTAATTTGTGGACTGCAAAGCTAATATCAGGCCTTGTAAGTGTTAGATAAATTAACCTACCTACTAATCTTCTATATGAAGAGGCATCTAGTAATAGTGGTGAGGAGGTTGAATCCAAATGTGAGTTGGGTTCCATAGGTAGATTAACAGGTTTACTTGCCAAGTTACCTGTATCTTCTAATAATTGTAGTGTGTATTGTCTTTGAGAAAGGACAACACCACTCTTGGAATAAGCTAGTTCTATGCCTAAAAAATATCTTAACTGTCCCAAATCTCTTAAGGTAAAATGTTGATGTAGGGACAATTTTGTTTGAGCAATAATGTGTAAGTTAGGACTAGTTAAGATAATATCATCCACATAAACCAATAAAGCAATAAAGGAAGAGTCAGTACCTTTGGTATATAATGAATAATCAGAAAGACTTTGAGTAAATCCCAAAGAATGTAAAACAGAAGTAAGTTTGGCATTCCACTGCCTGCTTGCCTGTTTTAGACCATATATGGACTTAGATAATTTACAAACCTGTTTACCTGTGGTAGTAGAAGTTGAGGGAGGAGGAGAATAACCCATAGGCAACTCCATGTAGACTTCTTCTGAGAGGTCACCATTGAGGAAGGCATTATTGACATCTAATTGATGCAATAACCATCCTTGAGCTATAGATAAGGCAAGTAATGTTCTGACAGTGACTAATTTGGCAACAGGTGAGAAAGTATCAGTGTAGTCAATTCCTTCAGTTTGGGTGAAACCCTTAGCAACTAACCTTGCCTTGTACCTGTCAATAGATCCATCTGATTTCCTTTTGGCCTTAAATACCCATTTACAGCCAATAGGAGTCTTATTAGGAGGAAGGTTAGTAACAGTCCAAGTTTTGTTTTTAGTCATAGCATCTAATTCCTCATTAATGGCCTGCACCCAGTGAGGGTGTTTGACAGCCTGTTTGTAAGTAGAGGGTTCATAAGTAGAGGATATATTAGCTAAAAAGGCTTGAAATGGTTCTGAAATATTGGTATAAGATAGAACAGATGAGAGAGGGTATTCTATATGTTTATGGTTGGTCAAATTACAGTGAAAATCCTGAAGATAAGATGGAGGTTTGGTTGGTCTAGAAGACCTTCTAAGTGGTTGAATAGGTTCAGGAGAGGGAATAATGGGATTAGTGAGTGATTGAGAAACTGGAGAATGTGGGGAAGGTGGTGAGGGAAAGTCAGAATGAAATGGATTCATGCTTGGAGGTGGGGATGTGGAAATCTGATTAGGACAGTTAGTAGATTTGAGAGAAGGATTAGAATGGAATGGAAAAATGGTCTCATGAAATATGACATCCCTAGATATGAACACCTCTTTAGAATTATGGTCAAATAGTTTATAACCTTTTATTCCAGGGGCATAACCAATGAAAGTACATTGTCTTGCCCTTGGTTCAAATTTCTTTCTGTGTTGAGGTAATGTGGAGGCATAAGCCAGACAACCAAAGACCCTTAAAAAAGAATAATCAACAGATTTGTTATATAATAGTGAATAAGGAGAATTGTTTTGTAAAAGAAGAGAAGGAGTTCTATTCATTAGAAAAACAGCAGTTAAAACACAATCAGACCACATATTAGTAGGTAAATTTGATTGAAAAAGTAAAGCTCTTGCAATATTGAGGATATGCTGATGTTTTCTCTCCACAACAGAATTCTGTTGTGGAGTTTGAACATTAGAAAATTGGTGAATGATACCAAGTTGTGAAAATAAGTCAGTGAAGAGCAACTCCTTGGCATTGTCAGACCTAAAAGTTTTAATTGTTCTATTAAACTGATTTTGAATTAAAGAAATAAATTTAGGAATGAAAGTCTTGGTTTCACTTTTATGTTTGATTAGGTAGATCCAAGTAAATCTAGTGTGGTCATCTACCAAAGTAATAAAATATCTAAAGCCAGTATGAGATGTAATGTGATATGGTCCCCAAAGATCACAGTGAATTAGATCAAAAGGAAAAGATGACATATTATTATTATTAGGAAATGGAAGCCTTTTTTGTTTAGCTAATGGACATATAGTACAAGGTGGAACAACAGAACTAGGTAAATCAGAAAAATTCAATCTATCTTTAATAGAAACTAATCTAGAATGGGAGGGGTGTCCTAGTCTAGCATGCCAAGTGTGGTATGAAATTGTGTTGTTGCAGGAGGCCTGAGTAGATGTAGTATGAGATTGTAGCAGATAGAGTCCATGGTGCAGTTTACCCTGCCCAATCATCTTCAATGATTTGGTCTCCTGAATAGAAAATAGGTCATGTGTAAATGTAATGGTGTGTGTGCTGTTGTGAAGTAATGAGCTTACTGAAATTAGATTAAAATGAAAAGAAGGAATATATAGTACATTATGCAAAATTAGTTCAGGATTGATGTGAATAGAACCAGTATAAAATACAGGAATAATGGAAGAATTAGGTAAAGAAACAGTGGTATTTGGGGTGTGTGCAATGTGATAAAACTTAGATATATCCATGCAAATATGGTGTGTGGCACCAGAATCTAATATCCAACAATTAGTAGGAAATTTAAGAGAGGTAGAAGATAGACAAGAACCTGGAGTTGATTGAATGCTAAAGGCATTGACTGTTGAATCTGTGGATATAGGATTAGGTGACTGACCAGGAGAATGAGACTGTAACAAGGTAGAAAGTTGCTGATATTGCTCAGGAGATAGAGTGTTCAGAAAGTCAGGCAGAGTGGATACTGAATTTGTGTTGTTGTCTGCAGCAGTGAAGTTGATGTTGTTGGCCTGGGATGTGGTGTTTCTGTAGGATGGTTGCCTGTAGCCAGGTGGGTATCCGTGTATCTTGAAGCAAGTTTCCATGGTGTGACCAGCCATGTTGCAGTGGGTGCAAAAAGGTCTTTGTTTGCCCCTATAGTTGGGATTATATGGTCTAGGATTGGGAGAATATGGAGGAGTGGTATTTGGAGAAGGGGTTCTGTAGTTATTGTATAGAGGAGGTTTAGGGGAATAAGTAGATGGGGGTCTAGGAGATGTATTATAGACTGGGGTGGAGCTAGGCTTTAGAGCAAAGGCCATAGAATTCTGAATATCCAAGCCAGGGGAAGAGTCCTGTAGAGAAAGTTGTTTTTCCTCTTGAATGATCAAAGCCAAAGCTTTATTAACAGTAGGGAGTGGTTCAAGAAGCAGTATTTGGCTCCTTGTGTGAGACAGAGTGTCATCAAGACCCATTAGGAAAATATAGAGGTACTCATGTTGAAAGTATTCCTCAAGTTTCCCACAAGTACATGCTGGTCTGGAGTTCAAGATTTCATCCCAAATCACCTTGAATTTTGTATAATAACTATTGACAGAGAGTTTTTCTTGAGTGAGTTTCAATAAATTCCTTCTTAATTGGTAAAGTCTAGGGCCATTGCCCTGTTTGAATCTGTCTCTAAGTTCAATCCAAAGATCACTGGCCAGAACATGATATTGAACACTGGACTCTATTTCAGGGGATAGAGAATTTTGAAGCCAAGAAAGAACAACAGTGTTGTTTCTTTCCCAGTAATTAATCAGGGTAGGGTCAGAAGAGGGTTTTGGTATAGAACCATCAATAAAGCCTAATTTATTTTTGACAATTAACCCTTTGATCATGGCCCGACTCCATGATTGAAAATTATCTTCAGTAAGGAGTTTATTAACAATGGTGAGACCAGGCCCATCAGCCGGATGTAGGTAATAAGGGCTGGAGGGGTCTTCTACAGGGGTTCTGTTTCGGTTTGGGATTTGGGTGTTACTGGATTCTGGGGGGTCAGAAGACATGATTGATAATTTGTGAAGAACTTTGTAGAATCTGAGAGGGATTTGTATAAAAAGCGAAAGAAAAATAACAAGAAAGAATATTTGTTATGTGAACCTGTTTTCTTGATTGTATGTGTGAGTTTGATGTGATGATGTGATGAACTTTTGTGTGCAGGAACGAAGAACCTCTGGATTTGTTGATTTCTTGAAAGAAAACTGTTTGTTCTGTGATTAGTGGAGGACCAGGGGGAGGATGGAGATTTGACGATGATGACTGATGAATCTATTGACGAAAGAGATTGTGAGAGGAGATCTGGAAGGAGAAGACGGAGTAGATGACTGAAACTTGTTGAAGATCACCGGAGATTGCAGCGGAGATGTGAAGACTTGATGTTAGTCTGCTGATACCATATTAATCATATAAATCTGATATGTACTGTAAAGAGAGAAAATAAACTGGAGAGATTTGAAAGAATATTGAAAATTCTATTAATGAAAATTATGTATACAAACACTGTGCAAGGCTATATATATAGTTACATAATTAAACTAACATAACTAACCTAACAGCTAATTAGCCGAAGAGAAAAAGGAAAAAGAAAATAAATATACTTAATACAAAACGGTTATTTACAATTAAGCCCTAATTACAATTGAGCCCTAAATCATGAGATCGAATCAGTTTAGGAATAATGTCTTCTCCATCTTCTTCTTCTAATTTCTCTTGAACTCTTGTAAATCTGATAATAAGCGTGTAAATGAGTCCGAGTAGAGTACTATCGAATGACACATTGTTCAACGCTTAATTTGAATTTTATCGAATTTAAAATTTTATGTTTGAGCTTATTTTAATTTCTCAACGAACCGAACTTCAGCAAACGAGTTTGGTATTTTACATATAATTTTTCAAAATTTAGCTTGTCGAGTCGAGCTTCAAAACTTATGAAACGAGAAATCATGTTCAAGTTTATTTGGTTTATCTGATGAATCGAGCTCAACGAACTTTAATCAAACGAGCTCGAACCGAGTTTAATAGTTGATTTGATTTTCAGTCATAGTCACAACCTAAAATTAATTCTAAAAAAATCAAAACTGTATTTAATTTTATATCATCAAAACATTCGTGTAACATCATCAAAACAGGGCTTGCTTATATACAAGAAAAGCCCCCCAACTCCTTATAAAAGAGAAAAAGGGCAAAAAAAGCCCCCGAAAAAACACAAAACACACCAAAAGTTGTTCAGTTCAGTCAACAACAATGGCCTTTTTAGCACATAAAGGAGGTGAAATTGATCTTCTAGCTGTAGATCTCTTTGTTATGGTTGCCTTTGGCCCAAATTTATTATGCCGATTCAAATCCCCCCCATAACTTTTACACGATTTCATTCTTCTACTATAAGAAGAACAATTCTCTTTCTTTGCAAGATCTTCAAGACTCTTCACATTTCCTATACAACCAAAAGTCTGTGATTTTCCATGATAAAACTTTGACAAACCCCTCCTGCAAAATCACATACATTAGAAATCAAGAAATATTTTATTTTTTTCCAACTTAATAAATTTTGTTTTTACTTACTTGATGGGGAGTTGGGCCATGAGCTCATGGGCTAGTTCAAAGAGAGGCCCACAAGAATTAGAAGAAGATGATGAAGCATCATCTGTCAACTCTTCTGATGAAATTAAAGAAGAAGAAGATGATTCATATGAGTCATTAATGGATTCATGATCATATTCATCTTTCTTGTAATTAGCTGTTTCCCATTGGAATTGGGTTGACTTCTTGAACCCCATTTCTTCAAAAAATTGCCTTTCTTCACCCATTAATTAAAATGATCTTGATGTAGCTAGATGAAAGTAGGTAGCATATACAGTATATGGGATTTGGTTGATTGATTTATTTCACTATATATATGAAAAGTGGAGGGGGAATATGTGGCTAGAAAATATTGGATCTGATTCATGTTATGGTTCTGATTAATTTAAATAAACTTTATTTTAATTTTTGCATTTATTATCTTATCTTATAATAATAGAATAGAAGATTGGTCATTTTCATGTGGTTTGAATTTTCCATAGTACATGGAATGGAAAAAGAGGATAAGGGCATAGCCATATCTGAGTCACCAACTTTTGCACATTGAGGAAATTAATTAAGGTCACGAACTTTGCATGTGGCGTATTTTGTTCCCCAAACAAAAGTTTCTTTTGATATTTTTAATAATAATGTTGTCGAGGCAATCCACATACGTTTTAAGATGATGCCAATGAGCTGTCAGGATTTTGGACGACTTTTTTAAAAATAGATTTGGTACTGCCAAACGAATCTTTGTTTGCCAAGCATTTTTGTTGTGGTTTTTGGACAACCATATCTTGTCTCCGGCATATTTGACTTGGATTTTTTCTTTTTGGTAGGATAATATTAGTAGGTATGATGGATTGACCCGATTAAATTTAACTCGAATTTTAATGAATCGAATTGAATTTGAGTCATTATATTAAATTCGAGCAATTTATGTGTTGAGTTTGAGACTTACAAGGTTCAATCCGAATAAAATTCGAATATATAATTATCTTATATATTACTAAAAATGAATGATACGAAAGTTATAGTATACTAATTACTACTCCGTATTATTTTTAAAAAAAAAAGAAGTCTTACAAATAATCCATCACATATCAATGGTGACTTTGTAAATTCATTGCCAACGTTTCAGCAAGGCAAAGGAAAAATTGTCAACAAAAAGGAAAATTTGAAAAGTGGAAACAAATGGTGAAAAAATTGGAGTCTTTCACACTTTACAAATTTATTTAATGTTTTATGTTATGGTTTTCAAGTATAAAATGTGTATAGTGCATTAAATAAATTTAGTCTATATATTGCGGCTAAATAATGAGTCGCTTTTTTTATTTGTCAAGTTTAATTTGTTAGAGTGAGTTAACTCGATATGAGCTCGATATAAATTCGAAGCCTGAAAGATTATCTGATCCAAGTTTGAGTCTATTGCTATAAAACCCAAGAATATTTGAATTTGAGCTTATAAGAATAAAGCCCGACGATTGAGTTTGAGCCATTAAAGGGCTCACGGGGCCCGATTGACATACCTAATTATTAGACTTGAATTGTTTAGATGAAGGTTACTCCATGCAAATTTCTGGATGTATTTTATATAATATTCAAGATTTGAAATGTTGATTTTTTGATATAAATTAGAAAGAAATTTGTCATGTTTCAAATATACATACGTAAGACAGTAGAAGTTTATGAGCATGAAAATGTACACGTATGTTTGAATTTATGTTGGTTATTCATTTAGTAACCACTGGCTTTTTATTTATTTTTTTGGGGAGAAAACTATAAAATTATGGGTAAATATATCTCTACTGTAAGTGTTGAAATTTTATAAAATTTGGAAAGAGCGAAATATAATATTCACATGTCCAAATGTGTTCAAACTCATTAATTGATATGTTTATAATATAAGAGTACTTTACAAACCTACGCAATAAAAGGAATTGCATAGTTTTCTTATCGCCAAATAAATTTGATATGAACTTAAATGCTACACGTCGTGCGATTATCGTCAAATAAATTTGATATGAACTTAAATGTTACACGTCGTGCGATTCACGTGTGCATTCAAATTTCCTCTTAACTTTCTAACTATATTTTTCCTGTATGGTCCATGCCCACTGCTAGTATAATTAATAATTAGCTTATTTATAGCCGTATTATGTGGCTATGGATTTTTAGGTCGGCCATTAAAATATATAATGAATGATCCGTGGGCAGCATAATATGGTGTCAAATTATTAATTACTTCCTCGATGTTATCTTTTTCGATGTTATCTTTTCCTGTTAGTTAGACTGAAAATAAGGAAATATAAAATTTTTAAATGTTTGATTTCACCGAATTTAGGGAACATATGATAATGGGGCTATGAAACTAAAAAAAATTAACTTTTTTTAGTAATATAATAATATCTGGTGTTCATTTGGGGAAAATGCAAGATACCCTGTGTTATGCTAAAGCTGCAAAAACTACTCTATGAATTATTGCACAAAATGTCCTTGTTTTAAAAAATCCTACAAAAAAATTAAATATGTAAAAAATATGTCATTTTAGATAGACATATTTCAAAAAAAAAAATTTAAAATATATCATATGAAGTTGTGACTTGTGAGTACCAACTTGAAGTATTTTAAAAATAATTTCTTGAAATATGTTGATTGAAAACGATCTCTTTTTTTATAAATTGAATTTTTTTGTTGGGTTTTTGAAAGCATAAGGAAATTTAGCGCAATAAAAATTTCATAGGATAATTTCTTGCAGGTTTAACATAACACATTCATTTAGACATGTAAATTTAGACACATTCACTGCAGAATCAAAATTATCCATGAATTATTAAAATATACAAACACCATCGTGTACCAAATAAGGCAAGAACCTAACTTACTCCAATATTCTCAAAACAACCTATGGGGGTTGGTTACTGAAAATCTAAAATCAATGTTTTTGTGTAGTTCTGTTCATGTATCAAACTAAATGAAGATTAAACATTGCCAGAAGCAAAATCCAAAAGATTTTTATAGCAACACGAAGCACACATTCGCATAATTTCTTTTCATATTTATATATCTAAGACTTGGGTTCATAACAAGCCTTAAAATGCACAAGCACCAAGCAAGCTCATTCATGATAGTGCTGTACAACAATGAATTATAGGTTTTAATGTAATATAACGTCATTTAGGATTTGCTTCATTCTTGTAACTAGATAATCTCTACATTCTATTAGCATGTTTCCTCATGAAACAAGATTTCAAAATGCACACAATTTTACAATGTACTCTGTAGAAGATTCGAGTTGGTTCTGTAATCACTGTTACAAACTTCAGATAGTAGAATTGTTTGTAAGAGAACTTAAACTTAGAGCAGCTATAAAGAACATGATTATCTCGAAAAATTTACAGGTGCCTCCAAGCTACCAACTAAGATGCTGAGATCAATATCTTTGTCTTCAAATTTCTTGATGAATGGATGACTCTGGCAATACCAAACTGTATTTAGGTAAAGGTTAACGAGAATAAGTAAATACAAGGTAGATTCCAGATTACTTACCAGTAAATCCAAAGACGAAGATCTGTCTCTAGGATCCTTCTGTATGCTGCACATTAGAAAATGAAAACTTAGATAATAAATTTGTGGAAAAAATAGCATATGGAAAAAGTTAAGAGAACAAGCAAGATCCAACTGCAGAGTTATAATTATTTCTTTAACAACTCAACTCTCCTATCAACCAAGTTTAACGAAATGAGTATATAAAATAAACTAAGTGAACATTCAAAATTAAAGAATTTAATTTTGTCCAACTATATTCTAACAATAGTAACCATCTATCATTGCTGCTCTCTTTAACCTTTTATGTTTTCATATTCTAAGGCCTTAAGTAAGATCAGAGTTGAAATTTGGATTCAACAACAAGGCATCCCAATTATTGGTTCAAATGACCCCTTTTCCAATTCCAATTTTTTTTACACCGGATTTGACCTGCTTACTTATTTGTTATTGGCTATTCAACCATAACTCAAATTTATTATGAGAAAAAATGGAGCAAAACAGTGCTTCTGTACTTTTACTTACTGGTAAATGATGATTTGTTTTGTGAATTGTTAGATCCTTACCAAGCTGAAACAAATGAACAGAACTCTGGAGAGAATTGATCTGGTGGAGCAGTAGGTGGTGGACTTCCAACTATTGCCTGCAAAAGCTCATAAAAGCTTGGGCCACTCTGTTGATCTTCAGATTTGGTGTAAGGAAAACTACCAATAGCACACTCAAGAATCACCATGCCTAGACTCCAGATATCACTTTTATAGTCATAGGTGCTTCCACTGATTCTTTCAGGCTACAGATATATTCAAAGGGGAGATAATATATTTAGTTATCAGTACTAGTTCATTTTAATGATTCTCAAAGAAAAGGTTATAAGATAAGCAGCAAACATTAGCCATGTGGTTATGAAGAACAGTAGATTTACTCACTGCCATGTAATTGTAAGTCCCAACAAATGTATCTCGTTGGCCCATAGAGCTAGCCATCATTGCACTAACACCAAAATCCGTAATTTTCACCTCCCCTTTGTGGTTCACTAACAGGTTTGAAGGTTTTATGTCTCTGTGTATTACATGCTTCTCATGATGCAAGTAAACTAGACCTTGTAAAACCTGAAAGAGAAGTATGCTTCATTGTATGTCGTAGAAACTGAAAAGAGTGAGGTCTTTAACTATCATAATTTCACAGTGCAAAACTGACAAACCTGTTTGCAAAGGACAGCAAGATATGGTTCAAGAATTGTCTTAACTTGTCTGATAACATCAACCAATGATCCACGGTCCATGTATTCAAGCACAAGTGAAATAGCCCCATTGTGATAGAAAGAGTGATAGCAAACTACAACATGTGGACATTGTGATGCTTGATTTATTTTCAGCTCCTGAACAATTTGTTTTCGAAACTCTTCCTGTATATTCATCTGGATAACCTGTGGCAGCACCATATTTTCAATTCAGCTCTATTTAAGTCCAGCAATCATTATTATGTTAAGTCGAGTGCATTAGCCCAATAAATCTGGCAAAAGAGCAACTCTAACCAATCGAAAACAGAAATGAAAATATAATGTAAAAGTGGCTTGAAGTCCCCATGTTGGAAATTTAGCATTAACACCTTGTAATTAGATAAAACGAAATCTATTAGCATTAATACTTGTAGTGAGATAAAAACAAAATTTACTTATTATATATTGTGCTTGTATTGAACAAACAAACTGAACATAGACGATAACTGAGTACTATTCCACTCTGAACGGAGAAATAATATACAGTTTATTAAAGCAACCTACTAATAACCCAAACTTTCCAAGTATGGCTGCCTAGTTATGTACCCAAACAATTAACTATAAATAACTCCTAAACACAATGTAACACACCAAAAAAAAAAAATCTTATCTAAGATAAAATCCTCTGATAAGTTTAAAACAGGTTAAATGAACAAATGTAAGCTCAACACAAACCTTCAAGGCAAATAATCTTCCAACCCATTTGTGGCGAACAAGCTGAACTACACCTCCACTTCCTTTGCCAATGACTTTGATAGTTTCAAGATCTTCCAGTGAGAATTGGAGATCAATATCCTTTGTTTCAGATGACTGTGTTTCAGATGACTGTACAAGATAACCACCAAAATGAGCAAATGATAATGTAAGGTCCAGTTAATTCAACTATCAGAACAACTTATAAACTATCTCAAAAATTCATATTGTGCATAGCATGAAATTGCAATATCATTGCGCTGATTGATAATCCCGTACAAGGTTCTTTTTCTATGAAATCCTTAGTCAATTCAATTGCAATATTCAATCTTCTGCTTTTCATGTGCCTTAAATTGTTAAGAGAAACCATCGTGACCTTTTAAAAAGAATGAAATTTCAGTCGCAATATTTCTATTTAATCGAGTTTTAGATGTTGATGGAATCATGAATCTGCTTATTCATGTGCTTCATATAAAATTCTGCCAACAGGTTTGCTCATAAGCAATTTCATGGAAGTATGCTGAAGAGTCAAAGATATAAGGTGGAATACAATACATATAAAACAAACAGCAATAACTGAAAAATTATTATTCTGATAAAAGGGTCTACATAATTTTGTTGGGCAAATTTATGGCAATGGAAAATATATCATAATTCTAGTAAATGTTGGACTTAATGACCAAGAACATAGTCCTTTAGCCTTAGCTTCTGCCACTTGAACAAGGCGACTGACAACAACAAAACTATTCCCCCTAACTTTTAAAGGATTCTGGATTCAGTTATCCACAATTACTCCATTGAAGTTTTAGGGGTTTAAAGGTTGGATTCTCATCTTACATTTTCAAATCCAAAGATATGCTTTAAGGAAGTAAACTATGCATCCTTAATAAATCAATCTAGTTTTAATTGAAACCAAACTCTAAAGGCTTCTTAGCCTGCTATTTTCAATTGTATTTTCTACCACAAATATCTGTCAATTTATCCATTTTCCCATTTCTGACTCCAAACAAAGTCATAGAAGACAAGGAATTAAATAATCAAGTAACTAAAACCTTACAAGGGGATCATTCTCATCGGAAATCAATCGCAGTCCTCTCTGATTCAAGAGCAAATCCCCATCATGGAAAGTCCCACTCGCCGTCCTAAATTGAACATATATAATGCATAAAATCAGGGCAAATGATTCGTAAAAACAACAATTTATATAAACAGTAACGTGTGTATGTATGAATTCAATACAGGAAGCTGGAAATGGGGGAATCTTGAGCTGGGACAGAGAGCTTGAGTTCCTTAATTGGTTTCTTAATCTTCATAATTCTCTTAATTTCTCTATCTTCTCTTCTGTAGAGTAGCAGATTTTTGTACTCTTCTTAGGGTTTCGCCGAGGAGGAGGAGGAGGAGGAGCACAAATTCAAATGGAAATGACCGCCAAACTAATTCGATCCACCGACTCCTCAATTATCAGAAAACTTTCTCTTGTCTTTATTTATTTTAAATTTTTTATTTAAGCGTGTTAAACCCACATCCCAATAAAATGGTTTTGTATTCTTTTGAATTCTTAAAGCCTGTTTGGACTTTTGACGACTTTATGGAAAATTATGTGGTCTGATTCTGGGCCTGGGGTTGCTTTTGGGCTTGTTTGCCTTTACAGAGAGAGAATATTTTTTTTCTTTAGTTCAATTTTATAAAATAATCTTATCATGAAATAAAAATAATAGAAAATCTAAATAAATTTTATTTTAATTTGATATAAAATAATTATCTTTTACACTATATATGTTTTTTCCATAAACTCTAAAAGAACCTAACAATTTATAGAACATATACCTATAATTTATTTCATCTAAAAAAACTATAACAAATAACATTACAAAAACTGAGAAATCTTTTAAAACCTTAATTTATTTCTGAAATCAAATTTCAAAAAATAGAGTAAAATAGGTCTGTTAATTTCTGTTTGGAGTTGTTCGGGATTTCAGTTGTCTGAAAAAAGGATATGCGGTGTATGGTTAGCTTTTTAGAGAACATTTTGGTATTTTCTGAGAAGAAAATAATATTTTTTTTTGGAAAGAAACTTATCCTATAAGCTAATTTCTCAATTTTCAAGATTAATTTCATCTTAAAACAATTGTCTTGTATCTAAAAAAACTAAACAAACTCTGATTTTTTATTTGACATAAAAAAACATATATTTTATTTCATATGACAAATTTAATTCGACATAAAATATTTTTTTCTTATACTATTTATTCTAAAAAAATAAACCTATAACTTTCTATCTCCTTTAATCTCTAATATCCAGGCCAACAACGTTTTTAAAATATGAGAATCGTGATTATCTCAAAAATCTTACAAATTTCAGAAACAATTTCGGAAAAATTCAACAATATTGGTCCATGTACATTGTTGAAGACCTAAAAGGATCAAACCAGTTGATCCTTTCGAAAAAATAGTTTGGATGAAACCATCGAAATACCATTTGAATTGAGTTTTAAAGTTGGGTTTCTGATTTTACAAAAATTGAGATATAATTTGAATTGCGTTTGAATGTTGGAGTTTGAATGAAAAAAATATGTGATAGGTGTCAAATTATTGTTTTTATATAAACGACAAATCAATATTTTTTTCATAGGTTTAAGGTCAATTATGAGTTTTGGCATAGCGACGAGAAACCAATTCTACAACAATTATTATTTCATAATTAATTCTTACAATAATTGATTATAATAAGATAAAAAAAAATTATAGAATAATTGCTTCTGCAATAACTACACTTTTATTGCTTTTATGGTCGAACACACAATAAAATCACAATTGACCAAAAGTAACTACCATCAAGAGGGTCAAACTCTCTTAAAAAAGACAAAAAAAACCCATATGCTTTGTCTAACTCCCAAAAAACCCCCCCTATGTTATTTTAACTCCCAAAAACCCCCTATGTTTTCAAATAAGTGACAAATACTCCTCCAAAAAAGAGAATGTGTTTCAAACGCCAAAATTGCAAGTATTTGTTCACATTTTTCTTTTGATATGACAATTTTACCCCTGACATCGAAAGACAAAAACACTCCTATGCTTTGTTTAACTCCTAAAAAACCTCCTATATGTCATTTTTAAATCCCCAAAACCTCCCTGTGTTTGATTTTATACCACACTCGATCCAAGTAGTATATATTTATTTTATCAAAAAGAATAAATAAATATAAAAAAAAACACATAGGGGTAATCTTATCATTCCACCAAAAGTCAAAAATAAAATTATAACTATATACTACTTGGGTCGAGTGTGGTATTTAAAATCAAACACAGGGGGTTTTTTGATAGTTAAAATAACACAGGGGGGTTTTTGGGAGTTAGACAAAGTATAGGGGGTGTTTTTGTCTTTTGCTCTTACAATAGAGGTGTGCAAAAGTGTTTTTGTCTTTTTGACAGCCCCAATCGCTAAACCAAAATATATTTGAAACTTAAGTTTCGTGAAACTTCTACCCAAACTTCTTTTGACTCAATTTTGCGAAATCTAGTGTAAAAACCTTCCATATATAGTGCTTAAGGTGAGGCTCTAGGAATAGTAAGCAGCTTCATATCTATTTCGCCAAGTTCATGTGAACCCTCGTGCGATGAAAAATTGAATCATGCTTTTGCACTGATGACCATCTTTTTTAAGATCCTTGACCTCTTAAGCAGAATTTGAGCCAATGCTCCATTTAGAGAGGCGTCTTGTTAATCTTGTGCTAGAATTTACTAATGTAAAACGAATTAAAAGACCTTATGGCATCTCCATTGATGAAGTGGGAAGATGAATCTATATGGAGGGAGAAAAAAAATGATGTTTAATGAGTAAAGAGGGGTGTGAGATGTGGTTACCCACCGCCCAAATATGTCGAGCGCCACACCTTTCCTATTGGGGCTGGCGACGCGCCAACCCCACTACCTTCATCTTCTTCTTTTTTCGGTTTTTAACTTTACTTATTTGGGCTGAGCAACTCCCAGCCCATATATTTTTTTTTTTTTATACATTTAAACTTTTAATTAATCGGCACTTCATATATTTACTTTTTTTTTATTTATTAAATAATAATATAAATTATCTATTATCATTTAAATATTTTTCTTGTACATTTTGTACTTTTTTTTAACTTGTAATATTGTAATTTTATGTACAATGTTTATTAATTGTTATTGTTATTTAATTCTATTATTATTAATTGAGAGTAAAAAATATGAGAATTAATTTTGTGGAATAAATGGTAATAAAGTTACATTGAAATTAAATACGATTTCTAGATTAAAAATAGAATACTGGTTACATAATTTGAATACGATAAATTATATTAGAAATGACATAACCCTATCAAATATATATTGGAAATATTACACATGACCACCATTTGGACCGTGTGTTAACCACGCATGTTCGACTAAGTCGATTTGAAGTTGACGATTGACTTCTACTGATCGTATCTGGTGACGCCGGAACATATATTCTTCTAGGGATATGGGACTTGTTCTTGGATTCAAATATTTATGACAATGTTGAATTACTTATTATTAATTCCAATATTTAAGTTACTATTAACTTTATTATTATTATTATTAAATGAATGAGAATTGGAATTATATAGAATGTGAAGATTGGAAAAATTAAGTGAGAGTGGGGAAGTTTGAGAATTGGAATTATATAGAATGTGAAGATTGGAAAAATTAAGTGAGAGTGGGGAAGTTTGAGAATTGAAATTAAATAGAATGTGAAGACTGAGTCACTGAAGATAACTATAAAAAGAGGAGTCTGAAGGGAAAGGGGACTCTGAGGGGAATGGGAGTCTGAGGGGAATGAGAGTCCATACCCATTGAAGATGGCCTTAGGCTTGAAAAACAATTGGAAAGCTAGAAATTAAACATTTTTTTTTATTTAAGTTTTCATCAAGTGAGGCTCTCATGCTACCACTTACAGTTTAGCTGCTTGAACTCATTACCTAACAATTTACTTTTCATTAGAAATACCAGAGTTGAATAATAGCTGCTATCGTTGAGAAAATTACTTAAATACGAACAAGTATGCATTAAGTTTTACATAGAAAAAATAAAATAGAAACATATATACTCAACGAGAATCAAGGAAACCTTTTGCTAAAGAATATACCTCATCATGTAAATATGTCCCTTCTACAACCAATGTAGTAAGGTGTGGAGATGATTTCAGAATTGCTAGAATGTCTGGAACCAGTGGCGGATTCAAGATTTTTGGTCGGAGGCTAAACTTATATAAAAAAAAAAAATCTATCAAGCAGTTAAACTTAGAGTTTATATTATTCACGAAAAAATATATGACGCAATACAAAAATTGGGGAGGTGGAGTTTGACAAAAATAAACCCCACGAGATATCTTAATTATATATAATACTCCATTATAGTCCCAAAAGAACCCAAAATATCTATATATTTACTTTGATAATTGACCAGAACGGTTTTTCATCTTTTGAAACGTGTCCATGATAGCATCGTTTGAAATACTACTAAATATGTCTTTCTCTATAAAGACAACTACACTATCATTTAGCCATTGATCGTCCAATCGGTTACGAAGTCGATTCTTTACTATCTTCATAGCCGAAAAAACTCTCTCCACTGATGCAGTTGCAACGGGTAGAATAAGCGCCAATGTCACAAGTTTGTAAACCATCGAGAATGCGACAAGTCTTTTAGTTGCAACCATCTTCTTAGCAAAATCATCAATCCCTTTCAATCTAGAAAAATCATCACTTGATCGAACATCCCTAATATAATTTTCAAGTTGATTGGGAAGGGCCGAGAGCTCAAGAAAAGAGAAGTCATTTGGATAAAGTTCGGCAAGACGAACAAGTTTTTCTTTGTCAAAGTTTCAACGTGATTGGATGAGTTTAAGCATGTAACACAAATAAGCAACTCCGTGTTTACTTCATTGGAACATTGGTCAACTCTTGCAATTGTCTATCTATCACCGAATTGATCAATCTCTCAACTTTGTAATGATGCTCGATAGTCACTTGTTCAATCCTACGCTTTGGCCTCTCATATGGAACATAGACATTACTCATTGGAGGAATTTCAATTTCTTTTTTAGAACAAAAAAAAGTAACTTATATTTGGACTGAAAATTTCATATTGGGCTAATTTATTTAATTTTTTTTTAAAAAAAAATACAACACTACTATATTTAAAAAAAAAACCTTATGTGCATCCGCCTCTGCCTGGAATGGCTTTTGCAAACCTCCACGGATTTAGAATCAAGCACAATCGCGTAGATTGTGGAAGCTTCCAACCCTTTGCCTCCATCGCCGAGAGGGCCTTGTACAAATATTGAAAAATCAGATAAAAGAAAAATAAACTAGATAAATAAAAATGTTATAAAAAAACTGCATTAAAATGAAGCAAAATTCAAATGAAAGAAAAGGAAAAACACATAATATCACATGTAATTTGTAATTTGGTGATTAGCAAATGTGATCAGAAATAAGAATGTAGAGCTCATACCTCTATGCACCATGGTCCTAAGAGCATCTTCCATGGTACACCAAATCCTATTTTTTTCACCTAATTTAGATGTTTTAAGCCTCCCACCCTAAATCACTAAATCACCATAACACCAAAAAATATAGAGATTTTGTTTTAGCCTCCCATGATGGTCAACCACCATTTCACCATTTCACCAAATCCTATTTCTACACCAAATTTTTTGGTGAAGGAATTTGCATCTCCCACCATTCCACCATTTCACCATTTTTTACACCAAATCCTATATTTATCACCAAATATAGGGAAATAAATAGGATTTGGTGTAATTGTCCCTATTTGATTAATTAGCATCTAATTGCATGATTATCAATGTATTGACATGTTTATTCTAATTTATATGTATTTAACTATATTTTAAATAATTTATTGGCTTTTATTAAATAAATACACTAATTAATATTAATAAAAAATTATTGTTAATAATTAATAACAATAAATATTCTTTACATTATTGTTAATTAATTCTTTAATAATCAATTAATTTATTGATTTTTATCAAATAAATACACTAATTATCATTAATAATTAAAATGCAATACACGACAACAAATCATTTAATGAAATACATTGTTAATAAAATGACAATAAGCTACATTTCTATTATTAAACCTAAATAATACATGAAATAAAATACATGACGACAAACTCCTTAACGAAACACACGATTAATTAAACAACATAAAAAGATACTAAACGAAACTAGAAATAATACGAAATTGAAATACTCATAGAAAACGAAAATGAAAATTTCGTTTTAATAACTTACCCACTCGTTCAAGTCTTGGCGCCACTACTTAAAGAAAGTTTTGGCTGTCATAGTTCAAATCAGGAAAATGTCCATCTACTGGATTCCCGTCAGTATATTCACCAGAGTTGTACTCCTTGTTGTTAGGAGATTCCGGGACATACACATCTTCGTAGCTTCCTCCACTTCCTCCTGCACTAAAATCCAAGTTCCTAGCTGCTCTTGGCATGTTTCCTCTATTAATGAGGGCTTGTTTCTTATTAGTCCAGAATTGTTTGCTAAATGGTGTGAGATTACTCAAATCCTTGTTCATAATCTCCATTTCTTGTTCATGAGCCTTAATCTCGAGCGCTTTTTGCTTCATGGCTAGTTTTTCTTGCTTAAGAGTCACCAGTAAATCCGCACGTGCTTCTCTTCTTTCTTGGATAACTACATACTCTGCATGTTGCTTTTCCATTAGCTCTTGACTCTTTGCGGCACTATTCATCATTTCCTTCCACATCGGATCCTTTTCCTTGGTCATTTTTCTTTTTGCCTTTGCTGCTTTCATTCCAGTTGGCCTTCCCTGTGAACCGACCCCATCAGAGTCTTGGGATAAGATCGCACTATCTCCAAGGGGAGAGGGTGTATTATTCGTCTGGATAGGTTCAGCCAATTTCACGTGGAACTTTAGTATGTTCCAAGCATGGTCGAACTTAAATGGTTGATTTTTGGGTTCTTTAATGATATATAATTCTTTGGCCTCTGCAAGCTGAATATGTGAACATTAAAAATACTTAATGAGAATAGATAACAATAAATCTCAATTAATTATTCATAAGTTTCATTAAAGCATATACTTACCATGCTCTCAGCATTGCCACCACTCTGGTATCGGGATTGAACTTGAGTCAACACCGCCCGAAATAATGTGCACGATGTAGCTAATTTGTCAAAGCGAGAACATAAGGATCTCGTGTTCCTGCGCTCTAATTTGTTTACATCAACAGCTTCATGGTTGTAGTAACTTTCTATTTTAGCCCACAAATCTTCTTTACTCTGATATGTCCCAATCTCACTATTAGTTGAATGATGCACGTATGCATTGCAAAGAATCTCATTCTCAAGTTGTTTGAACCCTGCACCCCTTTGACTCATTTTGCTAAATGGCTAAAAAAATTAACTGGATTAGAATGGGATGAGAAGAAATATAGTAGTATGATTATGAGTGGAGTATAATGTTGTAATGGAATCATATATATAATAGATAAGATAATTGATGATGTAAGCGCTTGCATCATCCGCAATCTTAGATGAGTGGATAAGACGTACGTGTCGCCTTGCAATTGGTTGTCCAAATCCATCTGCAGATAAGATAAGTGATGATGTAAGCGCTTGCATCATCCGCAATCCTAGATGAGTGGATAAGACGTACGTGTCGCCTTGCAATTGGTTGTCTAAATCCGCTTGCAGATAAGAGATAGGGTGGTTTACAAAAAACACCCTGCAAGGGGTGTCCTTGTAATTTTTGAAACTACAGGGGGTTTTCTGTAATTTGATTTGTAATTGTCAATAGCACTTTGTAATTGATAATATTGTGTTGAAAGTTTAATGAAATAAAATTATGATAAACATCAAATTTATTATTTGGTGACACATTTGGTGAAAGACCATGGGAGATCAAACCAAATCCTATTCTCTAAAAATGGTGAAATGGTGAAATATTATTATTTTATAATTTGGTGTAAATTTTGATGAAAACTATGGGAGGCCAAAAACACCATTCTTTCACCAAAAATGGTGAAATGGTGAAATGGTGTGCTAACCATGGGAGATCAACTCATCTCCATTACACCAAATATAGGATTTGGTGAAAAAAATGGTGATGACCATGGGAGATGCTCTAAGGCCATCTCCAATGGGTATGGACTCCGATTCCCCTCAGACTCCCCTTCCCCTTCAGACTCCTCTTTTTATAGTCATCTTCAGTGACTCAATCTTCACATTCTATTTAATTCCAATTCTCATTCATTTAATAATAATAATAATAATAATAATAATAATAAAGTCAATAGTAACTTAAATATTGGCATTAATAATAAGTAATTTAACATTGTCATTAATAATAAATAATTTAGCATTGACATTAATAATAAAAAAATATTTAATAATAAGCATTACAATAATTAATAACTCATGTATGGAAATTCATCGCCGGTGCCACCATTATTGCCGATGTTGTTGCCACTGCCGTTGCCGCTGTTATTGTCGCCACCATTGCCTTGATTGGACGAGCCTCCAGATGAACCTCCAAATAAACGAGTCCGAATGTCTTTTTCACGGATATCATTTCTCATGTCATGCCAATATGCCTTTGCATTAGGAGTCATAAAACTGCAATCCATATTAATAATAACCATCATAAAACTGCAATCTTGAAGTCGTATTGAATTTCAATGTAACTTTATTACCATTTATTCCACAAAATTAATTCTCATATTTTTTCACTCTCAATTAATAATAATAGAGTTAAATAACAATAACAATTCATAAACATTGTACATAAAATTACAATATTACAAGTTAAAAAAGTACAAAATGTACAAGTAAGAAAAATATTTAAATGTTAATAGATAATTTATGTTATTATTTAATAAATAAATAAAAGTATATGGACAACCCATTAATTAACAGTTTAAATATAAAAGATAAAAAAAAAAGTATATGGGGCTGGGAGTTGCCCAGCCCAATTAAGCAAACTTAAAAATAAAAATAAAAAAGATGAAGATAGTGGGGCTGGGCGCGTCGCCAGCCCTAACAAGAAAGGTGTGGTGCGGTGGGTTCACCCACAGCCCCCCACCGCCCACATCCCTCTCAATTTTGATCCCTTACCCATTAAACATCATCCCCCCCCCCTTCTCATAGATTCACCTTCCCACTTCCTCATTGGAGATGCTCTAATTCAAGCACCTGAACAGACTGAAGGCTTTCAAGTAGTTGTTTCATATAATTTATCAAGCTAAGAGTGTCTTGGCCCTCCTCGAAATCTCCCTCACTTTCTAAGTAAATTTTAGCACGAACAACATAGGATAAATTTTTTAGTCTAAACTTAACTGCTTCATCATTATACACCGGAATCGATAAATCAAGTACATAAGGTGCTGAAATTTAAAGAAAAGGTCTAGGTGCGCCATCCCAACATTCTATAGCAAGATTGTTAAGATTCTGAGAGTAGATGTTCAAACAATCCAATCACATACATTTTTTCAAACACAAAACTTCCAGAACAGGACAACCTGATAATATATTTTCCATTACAATATCCCGCAATCCGACATCACCCATTGACAAGCTTTTCAAAGATCCCAACGCAACAACTCCTCGAGGAGCAACATCACATTGATTTATGGTCAAACATGTCAATGATGAATTTGAGTACAACATCTGAGGCAACATATAGTAGTTTTTGGAGTCGAGACATTTTTTTTATAGCAAATTGAACCAAGTATTAACTTTGAGGTAAAACGTTTGTTATAACACAAACTAACAGCAAACTTGTTCTAATAAATTCCACTGTACATAAGATCGGGACGGGTTTTCGGGATTTTGGGAAATTCGGGACGGGATTACCGGGTTCGGGTTTTAAATTTTACTACCCAAATCCCGTTTGAATTTGTGGATACCCGATAATACGGGTACCCGAAAATTTCGGGATTCGGGTTCGGGATTTCGGGATTTCCCGCCCCTAGCCAAAAAAACAAATTAGGTTTTCTGACTACAAGTTTCCTAGAGCAGAAATTATCATTTTATTTCTACATTTCTACTTTGCGCCACAACCAAAATATAAAGCATAAAAAAAATCACCAAAAATGCACTATTTGAACTTTCTTTGTTCCTGGGCAGCAACATTTTCTTATTTAATGAATTTTGGAGAGGGTGAATTGCGAAGAGGAAGTTAATGAAGATGGAGGGGAGTTGGTGACAGAGAAAGGACGAACACATATGGGCTGCTGTGGTAGGTGGAATTTCAGATCTGGTTGAAGATTCGTAGCTTCAGATTTGGGGGAAAGTTTTGTAATTTCAGATTTGAGATACTTTCTTTTTACTATTATTTCAATATAATTATTTATAATATTTTTTTTCTTTCAAAAATTGAAGTTCGGGATTCGGGTTTCCCATTCGGGTAGGCCATACTACCCGAATCCCGTCCCGATTTCTCTTCATCGGGATTTCGGGTTTCCCGAAACCCGAAAATTCCCATTTTTCCCGTCCTAACCCAGTGCACGAACCTGCGGATTTGTTCATCATCCCAGTTTCTTCGACATATATCCCAGTTTCTTCGACATATAAGTCCAGAAAAACTGCCATCTTTTTGACAACAAACAAGTATTGACAACTTCTTTTGTTCCTCTGCTTTTTCTGTGGAAAAATCTTGTGTTGTTGATCTATTCAATTTCACTCTTTTGTCGCCGCCAATGGCAGTAATTCTGCTCTTCGGCATGATTCTTTCTATTTACCGTTCAAAACAAACACAAGCTACCACTTTTTAGTTTGATCAAAATCTCGATAGAAATCTATTTCCCAATATTTGTGGAGTGGCGGTTCAGTGTACGGCTACTCAATTCTCAATCGATCACTAGTTTAGATTTTCCGGGACAATCTTCAGTTTCCTTTTTGGGTTTGCTTAAGATCATATAATTAATGAATTTAGACGTCGGGCTCATTCCAGAAAATTGGTGGTTTAATAATCTTATTTTGTGATTTAATAATTTTTTTAAAGAGTATTGAATAAAAATTAAATAAAATAAACATAGTAAGGGTGAGTTTAGTGCCAGGTGCGAAAAACTCCGAAAAGCTTCCGGGCCTATATCACTTTTTAATCGATTGAGATTTTTATGGTATTTTTTATTCTTTTTGTGATAATCACTTTTATGATCTTAAAAAAAAAATGATTTATATTAGAAGTAATAAATATGTTACTTCCTATTGCTTTCTTCGCCTTCATTTTTTTGTGATGCCTTAAATAAAAAAATTTGAAATAATTCCCTATTATAATCCATTGAAATGTTTTGTTAGATCAAGAACAATTAACTAGGTTAAAGTAATAATTTTGACACTTTTATATTATCAATAAAAAAAAAAATCTAGTGCTTCCAATGTGTAAAAACATGAGTCAATAATGTTTCTTCACTTAATTGACTTCACAAAGTAATATTTGTGACTTGTTGGCCATTATTGGTAATACAGTGTAAATTATATAATACTAGGCCATTATTGGTAAGACAGTGTAAATTATATTAGAGTATTATAGTATATAAAGTTACTAAATGTGCAAGAGAGAGATTGCATTATTATAAAGGGGTGCATGTTTTTTTTTTTTTTTCATTTTGCACCTCCTAAAATATAGAAAATAGGCACTTTATACTTTCAAAAGATAGAATTAGTATTTTGCACTTCCAAAACATGAACAACTAAGTATTTATCACCCTCTTCCCGGCTGAGTTGACCACTAGAGTCAAAAAGTATATGGACAAAATATGTAACTTTTTTTGAATGTTTGTCACATTGCATTCCCGAAACAAGAAAAATTAGCATTTTGCACCTCAAAATAGATTTAGCACTTAACGCAACAACTTGCACCCCCGAAATACAAAATTAGCACTTAACACCCTCAAATAAGAAAAACTCAGGAACTAGCACTCCCATTTTTCCAGCAGAGTTGACCACCGAGGTAAAAAGAACCTAAGGGCAAAATAATTCATAACCAAATCTAGAAAATATCAATACATAAAATTGGTCGAATCATATCAATAAAATAAAAATTCAATCCAAGTCTACAATATATATATATATATATATATATATATATATATATATCCGAATCATATCACAAAATTTAAAATCTAATCCAAGTCTACAACACAGTCCACACGGAGATATCTATTGATGAAAAGAAATATGAAGAGAGAAATAAGTATTATAATATTCATAATCGTATTCTGCAAATTTTAAGGAAGAAAGATAATAAATTACCTATTTTGCTTTAGGATTATATATTAATTAAAATTTAACCCAAGTTCTACGACACGGTCCACACGATTATATGTTAACAACCTTAAAATCATTTCTTGATTATCCAAAAGAAAAAGAAAAAAAAGTGTTAACACGTTTTCCATCACCTAATAGTGTTGTTCTAAGGTTGTTCATTAGACATACAAAGATACAAAAAGATGAGTTCACTATAAATGTTCTAAAGTTGAGGAGATATCAAGTTCAATTAAAAAATTAAAGTTACATCATATCTCTAAGACTCGATAGCAATATATTCATAACCTCTCATAATGTAATTATATTTATAACATACTTATTTGAGGAGCATGTTTTTAAATTTTTCCGCATTAGAATTTAATAAAAGTCTATCAATCTCTCGATAGTAGAAAATAATTAGGCAATATAAATCTACATAGAAGTTAATAAAGAATGAAGAAAATACGACATGGTACAAGAATTAATACTCACGAGCAATAAAGATAAATTTTTTGGTTCTTAGTATATGTTATTTTAAAGGTAAACACCACTTTTGGTCCCTCTTATCATTAACTTTTTACAGAGTGATCCCTCTTATATTTTTTTTTTCACTTTAGTCCCTATTATGAATTATTTGTTTCACTTTAGTCTTTTTCAAGTGGTTCAAGGCGATTCCGATAACATGTGATATGTTTATGAGGGCAATTTTGTCATTTCAACTAAACTAACAAGGATATTTTCGTCTTTCTGATTATTTATAAAAAAAACTAAATATATAATCTCTTCCAAACTAGGCTTTCATTCCAATCCAACTTAATCGTACATTTCGTTCCAAACTAAAGTTTTTTTCTAATTTTTTTTTTCAAACACCAAAATTGCTAACCAATTAAACAATATCTCAAATAGTCTCAATAGTGAACGGACGAAAATGCCCTAAAAAATATTCATATGCATGTCACGTGTTATCGGAACCACCTGATAAGGACTAAAGTGAAACACGTAATTCATAGTAGGGACTAAAGTGAAACAAATAATTCATAGTAGATACTAAAGTGAAAAAAAAAAACATAAGAGAGACCACTTTATAAAAGGTTAATGATAAAAGGGAACAAAAGTGATATTTACCCTTATTTTAATTCAAACATTCAAATAAAATATACAAAATAAAAAGAAGGCTTTTCTTTGGGTGAAAATTGAATGCTCGCGACTGTTGAGTGTTATTGGGAACAAGCGAATTCGAGAACCAAAACACAGTGGGTGGGGAACAGACATGCCAATATCTGGATTTAAAAGATTTTCTTCAACTCTTTTTAATAAATTCCTCTCAAGTCCGCAAGATATAGGACCTGTTTGTTTGGCGTTTCCCAAAAAATTTTCGTGTTTGGTAAATGCCAAAAAAACATGTTTTCAATTTTCTGAAATAAATTTTTCAACTCTCAATTTTCTCAAACTATTTTTCCAAAACCCAAACAAACAACAATTTTCTTATTTCTAAACAAAACCTATACAAACTCTATTATGATTTGACATAAAGTAATATATCTCTTACACTTATACAATTTATCTCACAAAAAATATGATTTGACATAAAGTCTTACACATCTTACACCTACAACCTAACTCTTCCAAAAAAAATTTACATCTACTTTATTTTTCAAACCACTCTCTCAAGGGCATAGATCCTCTGTACCACAATTTTGTGTACCACAATTGTGCCACAAATGAGTAATTGACACATGTATTTATGACAATTATAATAATTGTCATAAATACATGTGGCAATTATTCATTTGTGGCACAATTGTGGTACACAAAATTGTGGTATAGAGGATCTATTGCCCTCTCTCAAAACCCAAACAAACAACATTCCGCAAATCGAGATTATTTCACAAACCTCCACTACTCTTCCAAACTATTTCCCCAAACACCAAACAAACAGGCCCATAGTGTCTGTTTGATTGGTCTTTCATAAAATTATGACCGTTTGTGAAAAAACGAGACAAACACATTTTTTACTTTTTAAATTAATTTATCATCTCTCAGTTTTTTTAAACTACTCTTCAAAAAACAAAACAAACAATAATTTTACTATTTCTAAAAAAAATTTACATTCTACACAATTTATCTCACATAACAAATATGATTTTACGTATAATATTACTCATCTTACATCTATAACCTAAACTCTTAAAAAAAATACGAGGTAAATGCAAAATACTCCCCTGCATTATGCGAAATCTGCAAGAAACTATACTGTGAAAATTATTATTAGAACAAACTTCATTGTACTTTCAAAATTCCTGCAAAAAACCCAATTTATTGGATCGACATGTTTCAATAAACCATTTTTAAAATATTTCAAGGTGGTCACTACAACTTTACGTACAATATTTCTAAAATTATTTCATCAAATATGTTGATCCAAAACGACCTATTTTTGACAAATTGGTTTTTTTTTTTAGGATTTATGAAAGTACAAGGAAGTATGACACAATAAAAATTGCATATGTTAGTTTCTTGAAAGTTTAACATAACACATGAGAGGCCGATGAGGCCTTAGCCAAGTGGTTAAGGATGAGGCTCCATGACCAGGAGGTCATGAGTTCATACTAGCATTTCTCTAGTTTAATACTAATAATTAGTTTATTTTGATATCATTGTAAAGTTTCGATTCCATATAATTTTTGATGTAACAATATATTAAAAAATAACACAAGAGAGTATTACATCTATTATTTTTTAAATCACTCTCCCTAATCTCAAACAAACAACATTACGCAAATCAAAATTATTTCACGAACCTCCGTCACTTTTCCAAACTACTCACTTATATGTCAAACAAACAAGCCCTATGCTGACACAGTATTCCCGACAAATACTACTCCACAAACAGAGGCACTAAACACACATTACTATCTCTCGAGCTCAGAGACGCCCTTTTCTTTTTCCAGAGAGACGTTGCAATTAATTTGTTGAAAGAGTACAAATTTTTCGAATTTTGTTCTCAAGAAATAAATCAAAGTAAACAAAACACATAATATAGTGTAGTCCTGTGGACAGTAGCACTCAAAGCTTCAAGAATTTTACTCGGAGAAAATGGGGACTGGATTTATACTTGCAACTTTATTACAGCTGCTATTGCTTCTTCGTACGTTACCTTCTCCTCCTCTCTTTGTGACTCCATTTTTTTCTTGATTTTGTGCACCGACACCTTTTTTTTTTTAAAATAAATTTTGGGTCAGCATTTATTTGTTTTTTAAGATAAATACCAAAATGGTAATGTTAATGATTCTTATATTTCATTTTCAGTACTAAAGTTTTTATCCTGGGTTTATATTTCATTTGCAATATTGAGTAGTGTTATATAAATTATTTGGTCTTTTCTGGAAATGTTGTTGTAGATGAAGAACTCTGTAATTTTTTCTTTAAATTGGTCAATCCGTTCCATCCACAATATCTGTCGTTCTAGAGATTTTTTTTCATCAAAATATCTCTTTTTAGGATTCCTAAAATTGGAAAAAATGTTTTGAAAATTCAAACATACCAATTAATTTGAATTTTTTTTTTTGACAAATGTACCAACAATTAATATGAAAGGGAAGGACTAGGGAGTATTAATTAAGGGTATTTTCGGTATATATTTTGTCTTTTTACCAAAAATTCGTGCTATTTATTTGGATTTGGATTCTTGATAAATATTATTTAATGGATATGCACTGATTTGTTCATGGAATATGATAAACCAAAAATTTGCATTTAAATACTCTGTTGTTTGGGTCTTTATCTAATATTCCCTGTGATTCTGTACATTATTAGGACTATAGGTACAAAATTCACGTGTTTGTACAGTCTCCATTTTAACATATTCCAATATTTTACCTAGCAAATTGTTCATGGAATAATAAAACTTAAAATATAAATTGACAAGCATACAACAAATAAACTATGATTTTCTGATGGAATATATTCTCTTACATAGTTGGTTAGAAATATTTAATATTAAGACTGCATTATTTTGTTGGTTAAATGTGGGTCTCAAAGACTAATCATTTGGTGCTTTTGTGGTATTATTATTATTATTAATAATAATAGGAATAAAAAAGAAAAAGAAAGAGTATAGCTTGTTCTTGGAGAAATCTTTATTGTAGGAACTGAGAACTCGAATATTTTGCGTAATAGGTCTCTGTATGGGTGGCAATGTCGGAATATGCTACGGAAGAAATGCCGATGATCTACCCACACCCGACAAAGCCGTCCAACTTATCCAAAATCACAACATTAAATACGTTAGAATATACGACTCCAACATTCAAGTCCTCAAGGCATTCGCCAACACAGGAATTGAGCTCATGATCGGTATCCCAAATTCGGACTTGCTACCATTCTCGCAATTCCAATCAAACGCCGACACCTGGCTAAAAAACAACATCCTCCCATACTACCCCGCCACAAAAATCACTTACATTACCGTTGGTGCCGAAGTCACCGAAGCCCCAGCCAACATCTCTTCACTAGTAGTACCCGCAATGCAAAATGTCTATACTGCCCTTAGAAAAACTGGTCTTCATAAAAAGATTAAAGTATCAAGTACCCATTCTTTAGGCGTTTTGTCCCGTTCGTTCCCACCTTCCGCGGGTGCTTTCAGTAGCAAACACGCTTTTTTTCTCCGACCCATGTTGGAGTTTCTAGCCGAGAATCAATCCCCGTTTTTGGTTAACATATACCCTTACTACGCTTATAGAGATTCTTCGAGCAATGTGTCTCTTGACTACGCTCTATTCGAGTCATCATCTGAAGTTATAGATCCAAACACGGGACTATTGTACACGAACATGTTTGACGCGCAAATTGACGCAATTAATTTTGCTCTCTCGGCTTTAAATTTCAAAACTATTAAAATTACGGTTACGGAAACTGGATGGCCTTCTAAAGGATCCCCAAAGGAGACTGCTGCCACTCCGGATAATGCCCAAACTTATAACGCAAATTTGATTCGTCATGTTATTAATGATACCGGTACTCCAGCTAAGCCAGGGGAGGAAACCGATGTGTATATATTCTCGTTGTTTAACGAGAATAGGAAGCCGGGTCTAGAATCCGAGAGGAACTGGGGTTTGTTTTTTCCGGACCAAACCAGTGTTTATAACATTGATTTCACTGGAAGGGGTGCGCTGAGCACGGCTACGAACGGTAACATGACTAGTTCGAATGGTACTACGTGGTGCATTGCGTCAGGTACTGCTTCTGAAGCAGATTTGAGGAATGCGATAGATTGGGCTTGTGGCCCGGGAAATGTCGACTGTTCGGCTATTCAACCTAGTCAGCCTTGCTTTGAGCCCGATAATTTGGCGTCTCATGCATCTTTTGCGTTCAATAGTTACTACCAGCAGAATGGAGCTACTGATATCGCTTGCAGTTTTGGAGGAGCAGGGATTAGAACGAACAAGAATCCAAGTACGTAAATTTTAAAGATTTACTGATTTTAGCCTCGTGGAAACTTACGTTTTCTGTTCTTTTTTACGCAGGTTATGATAACTGCTTGTACATGACACTCGGGTATGAATTATTAAATCGATGTCATCTAATTTATAAGCATTATTGTTATATATAATAATGTGACGAATTTCAATTGTTCTACAGGAGTAACAAAACTGCAGCTAGTAATGCGACTTTGACGACTGCGAATTCCACTTCCTCATCTTCTTCGTCTGTACGAGAGTACGTTCCCATGTGGGTCCTGGGTGGCCTTTTAATGGCTTCATTCATGTACCTGTAGCTGTTGTTGGGAGGCACCGGAGTGTTTTAGTTGTTGTATAGCTATCGTACTCCCCAATTTTTGACAAAAAAAAAAAAAAAAAAAAAGAAAAAAAACTAGTCATGTATGCTAGAAATTTAATTTTATTATTTGCAATGTTCAGCTTTGAACTGGTGTATTATATTTTGATTCTTGAGGGGGGGTTTATGCCTCTTCACTGAATAGTTAGGAAAAAGCTGTAGAAATTGTGCTGAAGTTTACTGGAATTGTGTGAAAGGCTTGTGCTTGTTTGAGAAATAGCTGGTTGATGGTAAAAAAAGGAAGAGGCTGTGCCCCATTTGGCCGATCAATAATGGCACCTTATGGATCTAGACAGGTCAAAGGTCATTGGTTAGAACCCGATCCGAACTTTTCTTCCCCTCACCTATTAAAGTTTAAAATTTTATAAAAAAATATGATTACCTTCTATTTCTTTTTTCAATTTTGTTTTACTCCCTATTTTATAAATTGTCATTAATTTGACACATATATCAACATTCTAATCACATATGAAGTTTTAAAAATGCACAAAACTTGACACTCGAATTCAACATTCTAAACACGAAAATTATGTGTCTACATCGGTGAATTCAAATTACATATCAATTTAAAACACGTTACGCTAAATCCACTTAAATTACCTTACAGAAATCAAAACCAAATAGAGTAGGACCAGAAACACATTACGCTAAATCCACTTAAATTACTTTACAGAAATCAAAACCAAATAGAGTAAGACCAACACCGATTCATACTAATTCATATGAACCCGAAGGTTTCATTTATGAAAATTACATTTATTTTAAATTCCGTTTTTCATTGAACAGATACGAAATTTTGATTTGCAGTGGAGTTTTACTTAAACCGCGCAATGTGCACCCCTACTAGTTAAAACAAATAGACATTTTCTTAATTTGCTGCCGTTTCTTTGTGAATTTGGAAACAAAAAGAACTAGAAATCATGTACAAGCAAGCAAACAAATAAATAAACAAAGCCAATTCTATATATGCAAAGATGTTTAAAACTTCAGAATATTCATCAGACAACCACCCAAAAATTACATAATTTACTCACAGTGTTATCATAACAATTTTCATAACCAGAAAGTGCAAATACAAGCCATGACGGTTTTAGGCAGATACACTATCACTTCTCAACACCACACTCTTTTCATCACGACCAAGAACCCATGACTTCAAATACCGTATACAAGTTTCAAATGGCTGCAAAAGATTTCAGAGCAGACATGTCACGATGTCAAACAAATGCCAAAAATCTTTGAATAAATTAACAGACAATGCAAAATGGAGAATACTCACCAAAAAATCAAAGACCTTGGTCAATAAGATAATCACCAATCTTCTCAACAACTATGTTGCATTGGCCACCAGTCATAGGCTCGTCATAGATGCCAACAATCAAAGCCAGACCGGTCTTCTTTATTGTAGCACCACCAGCTCCCTAAGCAAAATTAAATAAATGCATGTAACAATAGGCTGTCAAAGTTAACACACTGGATTCTTAATAATTCAGTTCTTGAGATCTACTTTTTTTAAAATACATATTGTTTTAAATATCTAATAAAATTATAAATGCAGCTCTGAGACACAGCAATACAGAAGTATCATACCGTAACAGTTCCCACAAACTATTTAGGCCGAGTAATACGTTCAAATACAAAACTTATGTGATTCGTTTTAACATCATGTCCAACTTTAAGACTCGAATATCGAACCTTTGAATTAAAGTAGAAGAGATTAAGAGGGCAATACCTTCTTCCCCCGGATGACGGCCCCTGCCTCACCCTGAATCACCATGTATTTAGTGCCCCCAATGTACAATCCAGTAGGAGCTAGTGAGCCCGGAGTATCAAAATCAGCCATGATGGCACTTACCTCCTCGGGCTTGAACTACACATAAATATAAAACATTAAAAAAGACTAAAATCACACTAGCAGAGTAAAATGAGCATCATCACAAAAATATTAGCATACTCACAGTTATATTGCCAATCTATTTGACAAGTAGGAATAATTCCTATTGTTAGTGGCCTAGTATTTCTAACTAAATTGGTGAGTCAACACACCCAATCAAAGTCCTCACCAGTCAAATAAAGTATCAAACACTTCAATTTGACAATAATCAACATAAACCCTATCAAACACTTAACAGATTAAATAAAAAATCATCCGATGGCTAGATCAGTCAATCAGAATACTTCAAGTATAATAAAAATCGAAATCCACTCAAAAGGTGCAAATTCAGAATATCAGATCTGAGTAAAACGAGTGAAAAGAGCTGAAGTAAAATACCTGAGGAAAGTTGGAGCTTTGAGCCCAGATGCTGCCGTCGTGGCCGACGATGGCGGCGGCGGTAAGGTGGGCGCCGTCGACATCGGCCATCAAGTGGTCGTCTATGTAGGATTGCCACGACATCGTTTTGTATTCGGAAAATTGAAAAAGGAGGGTTGATTTTGCTTTGTTTGTTTGAATGAGATGAGAGAAGAAGTGGTAACTGGTGAATGAATGATGATAGCGTGAGAACTGAGCAGGAATGGAATGATGCGGTGGTCGGCAGTACAACCATCACTATTTATACTTACTCAAATGTCATTTCTGCCCCTACAATTATTGTTTCTTCTTGCCCTCAGCAAATTACTAGTATTATTGAAAACTAATGAAAATATGTGGCAAAGGGTTTTTACTTTTTACTGTCCTAATTATAATGAGATTCTTATCCATTTCGTTAAATTAGTTTTTCAAGGTTGAAATATGAATTTTTTTTGAGTCAAAGTCTAGAGCTTTGACGTAATTAACATAAAAGAAGTTTATGAAACGTCAAAAACACCTTATAAAACATGCATTGATTTTGTCAATATTATTACCCGCAGTCGTACATAATGCCTTAGAATTGACGCTCATATGCGTCGATAATATTTTACTTTAACTTATAATAATAGAAAATCAAAATATCATATTCATTTTTTCAACTAAATTGAATTTAAATAATCAAATGATGTTAATATTATTACCAACAGTCGTACATAATGCCTTAGAATTGACGCTCATATGTGACGATAATATTTGACTTTAATTTATAATAATAGAAAATCAAAATATCATATTCATTTTTTCAACTAAACTGAATTTAAATAATCAAATGATGTTATGCAAATATTACATGTAAATTGTGTTATTAATAATTGATAAAATAATTAAAATTTTCAGTGTTTGCGAAATACTAAAATGATAATTCTCGAATATTTTTATAAAGGGATAAGTAGCACCAAAATTCAAAAGTTCAATACTTCAATTCTAGTAAATATGTATTCAACCCCAATACATTAATCAATTTTTTGAGACAAATAACAAATTAATCTTTATTATGACATACTATGATTGTTAAACCAAATTCAAAGCATATGAAACTCCGGAGTAAGCATGGGTTATTACTCCCTTCATTCTCTATTACATGTAGTTTAAAGGTTTTTTTTTACAAGAATTAAGGAATTAATTAATGCTCTGAATTTTAGGAAAATAAAAATGTAATTGAATAAAATTACCCTTGAAAAATAATTAAATATTTTGTAACTCCCCATAATCCATATATCTATTCCAATTTTTAATGAAGAATGGTAATGATATTAAAATAGCATTTAAGTTTATCTTGAATTCTTAAAGTGGCATATATTGTGGAATTTTTTTTTTCTCTCTAAAAAGATATATATTGTGGAAAGGAGGGAGAACATTTGAATTTATAGTTGAACAATGATAAAAAAAAAAAAAATGTATTAAATTTTAGTTTGAAAATATCCCATACGCTATTCAAATGATAGTTATATACATAAGAAATTAAAGGATATTGCGACAAATGCCAATATTTTTAAAAATAATAGATTTGTAGCATAATGAAAGCTAAATTATAAAAAGAAGGATTTGTTTTTAGTATTCACTAATTCGCTTCGCACACAATATTTGACACATACGTAACAAATAATTTGTATAAATTAGTAAATCGTTAAAAAGTAACTAGTACCCACCAGATAAAAATATAAAAGTGTAATTTTAATTGATTGATTTTATTTCAAAAAAAAAAAATTAATTGATTTCTCTTGATAGCCATCATTAAATAATGAAATTTGTATTAAATAACTGAAAAAAGAGAACAATCTTAGAAATTAGAAATGTAAATACAAGAACGCCATATCAATATATCATTCAACCGGATCTTAGTGCAATCCGGTTCAGAATAATCTAAACTGAACCGGGAATACATTAGTTTGAACTTGAATCTTCCTAATCCTATTTCCAACTCCTCATTTCTCCAAAAATACCGATTTGGAGCTTACTCCACTGCCAAAACGATCAACTAATTGATGTCGGCGATCAAAATCATTGTTGCCGTCTGTTCAATTTTTGAGTAAGATTCTCTTATTTCTCTGCGCTCGTTGTTTTGAATTCCAATTGAATTGAAAGTAGTTGTTCTTCCTGTATTTTAAATTTGTTAAATTTCTTGATTTTTTTCGGTTTTATTGTTTTTTAGAGTATATTTAGACATTTTTTTATTTTTCTAGAGTTTGTTGGATATGCATTTATATAAAGATAGGTGCATAATTATATGTTAGGTCAGTTGATTTTCTGTTTTATTTAGGGTTCCAGTTTGGATATAGTTGATTTTTACAGTATATGTTTTTGATACAGGCTAGGGTAAATATCTTACAAAGGAGATTCTGCCTATTCTGTTTTGTTGAGTTAGGAAATACCTTAAGGTACCACCTTTAAGCTATTCGGAAGCAGGAGGAATCTGTTGGGATTCACAATGGTGGCGACATCTTCCGCATCAACTTCACTTAAAGAGTACCTTAAGAAATACACAAGTAATGATGATGTGGAGAAGAAAAAGAAGAAGAGAAAGAGAAATACCAAGCCTGATAATGCTGGAGTTCTTGTTGTGGATGAAGATCCCTTCTGGCAAAAGCCTGTTAAACCTGATGAAGAAGAAGATTCAGCAGGGATTAAATATTTTTCTGGTAAAGTATTATTAAATATTCTCGAATTTAGCCACATATGAACTAATAATTGAACTCTTAGAGATGAAGAGAAGCCTCAGGTGGACGAAGATATTGATGTCAAGCGCATGAGAAGACTTGAGCAGCTTAAATCAAGACGCCCATATGGTGCCATTTCCGAGGATGGAAGTGGTTGGGTTCCCGTGTCTGATATGTCTAATAATGTAAATTCAGATGCCTGAATTCCGATATTTCTCCAAGGAGGCAACGTAATGACACTCCCTCACCGTCACCGAGACCCGAGGAACAACCTGACTTTCCACTGGATGCCGATTTATCTCCGCCACGTCAGCGGCGCAGGCAAAGTCCTCCACAATCTGAAACTAAGCGAAAATCTCGTTATGACACACCTTCTCCGGATCCCCATAGAGAAAATTCAGAGTCTGATAGACCAATCATAGATTTATCCCCACCTCGCCGTCAGCGGAGAGAGAAGCATACGCCATCCCCTGAACCTGAACGAAAATCTTCGTACTCTAAGTCCACAAATTCAGATATTTCTCCTCCTCGACGTGGTCGCTAAGACTCTAAATATCTAGATTCAACAAGAGATCTTTCGCCTCCTAGGAAGGTGAAAAATGACAGATCTGATTCCATTATCTCTTCGAGAAAATCGAATCACAAATTGGATGGTGAGCGATCGGTTACTGACCTTTCTCCTCCAAGAAGGCGGATAGGATCTCCACTTCTGGTACATCGTCCAAAGACTGGTTTAGTTCCAGAGGTTTAGTTTCTGGAAAAGATATCAAAGAAGAAATTGATATAGAGAAAAAGGAAGACTGGTCAAGGTAAATTTTAACTAACATTGCAAAATTATCTATCATAGTTAATTGATATTTTTGTGAAATCTCTGGATAACTTGCCAACAACATGTAAAAGACAAGTCTTTGCTGCCAAGGTTTCAGAGTTTTCATTGCTTGGCATATATTTCTCGTCTTTTGGCTGATTTATACTACCTTTGTGCTTCTATAATTTCATATTATTTAGGGTATATGTAAAAATTGAGAATAGTTGCATCCTTTTGAACTATTGTTGTTCGCTTGCAGTTCACAAGTTTCTTAATTTTGATTGTGGTGCTGAAACTAGACCAATATTATTCATTATGGGTATGTTTGGTTCATGGAAAACAGTGAGTAAAACAAGTGAAAATGATGTGTAAAATACTTTACCTGTTTGGCTGCCACGTATTTTAGTGAGAAAAACATTTTACAGGAAAAGCTGAGAAAAAAATTTATACTAAAAAAAGGGAAAACCAATTTCTCCCAAAAATTCGAGGAAAAAGTGGGAAAACCTGATTAAAACACATTGCGCGTCTCCTCTCTCCCCTTCTCTCGGTTTCTCCCTCACTTCTTCAGCTCTGAATCTCTCTTTCCTCTCTCATCTCTTCTCATGCTCTCATGTCTTCTCTTTCGTCCATGGCGTTCGACTTGACTTCTCTTCATTACCTTTTCTCTCGATTCAATTGCGGTAAGTCATTTATTTTGTTAATTTATCACACACGATGCCTGGAGATTAGGTTTTCTGATTTGTTCGTAATTATTAGATAAAGAATCAGAAATTGATGAAGAAGAAAGGAAATTGAAAGAATCAATCCCTAAATTACTCAAAAACAATCATTGTACATTGAAGGGCGAAAGAGTAATTTACAGGGATTGCTTCTTTCAATTTGGGGATTTTCTTTCGATTTCCTTTCTTCCTCATCAATTTCTGATTTTTATCTAATAGTAATCTTGCTTCGATTCTGGGGTTTCGTAATTTCCTTTTAATTTTTGTTGAGAAACAAAGAACAAATATGGGATATTTTGATTTGTGTTATGTGTATTTTGGATGGTGAAGCATCAAATCTGTGTTTGCATTTCCAATTTAGAAAATGGTTGTATTCTGCTTTTTGAAATTAGGGATTCATATAATTTGAAATTAAATTGACTATTTCCCATTTAAGAAAGGGTTTAAGTGACTGTTACTGTTGTGTTATGTCCCTACTTGTTGAATTTCAGATGTTAATAAAACCTTCATTATGATTTTATTTCATCACATGTTGCTAAGCTGTTTAGTAATTTCGAGTTGCTCGATTTTTGGATAATTTTCACGAAGGTAGAGATGCAATTTGTTAGACCTTCACTTTCAACATGTTTATGGTTCCATTCTTCAACAAAAAGACCGATGGACAACTGACATGCACACACGTACTGCTACATACATACAATAACAAACTAAAATGACGATAACACAGAATTAAGGCGCCTGCTCTGATCGATCGACTCAAAGCTTCGTCTCAGTTTATTTATTCTTTTCATTCAAACCCAGATCATTCAAGAAATCCTGCACCAAACACAAATAACATCAGAGAAATTAATAATTATTGCAAGAATTAAGTATCATGCATGCATGTCTTAATTGGTTGAGGCCCTGTTTAATTTATATATATTTACTGATATGTTGTATGTGGATGGGTGACTTACTGGCTACAATCGACGTCAGGAGAAATGCTGAAGCCGCCGGTGGAAACTCCACATTTTCCGGGGAGGCTAGCGGCGTTGCCGGCCTGGAGATTGTAGCTGGCGGAGGCGGACTTGAGGCAGTTGCACACAGTTTGCCTGTCCTGTTGGGATTGAGCACTTCCAGCCACGCTCTGGACGCCGCTGCAACATGCTCCCCCCGGTTCACCACCGCTTGTCAGATAGGTAAGACATGGTGCCAGAGAACCCTGCACATCCCCGCAAGAGACTGCATTTCCTGGCGTCGCCGCGAGAGCAACTGCAGCCAAAACCACCACGAAAACTACTGCAACTCCCTTCATTTTTTGGAAATTAGCTAGCTAGCACTGATTGATATATATTGCTTTAGAATATATATATATATATATATATATATAGTAGTACTTGTTGATTGATTGTGATTTGTGAGTGTAATGTCTGAAGAATGAATGGTAATTTATAGTAGTGAAGGGGTGATTGTGTACAAAAGAAATGACATCAGGAGTGGTTGAAGGGCTTGGCTTTTACAACTTGAATTAGTAGGTTTTAGGTAGCAGATGGGAGAATTGATTGATAAAAAAACAGTATGTAGTAATTATTCCATGCATGTATCTGCTTACATGTTGCACTGTTCAATTGCATTGTAATATACGTGGAATATATAAAACTCCATATTCATATTATTTTTATCACTAAATGTATGCAAAAAGTGACAATTTCAACAATGTCACTTAATATTTTGTCACTAAAATTCATTTTTCTTGTAGTGAAGTTTAGTAATTTCGAGTTGCTCGATTTTTGGATAATTTTCACAAAGGTAGAGATGCAATTTGTTAGACCTTCACCTTCAACATGTTTATGGTTCCATTCTTCAACAAGTTTATGGTTCCATTTTTCAGCAGGTGGAGAAATGATTGATTGTAGAAATAAAACCATGAAGAAGATCAGGATGTAGTAAAACTATGGTACGTTTTTTTAGTATTCATGAGCCTACATATTTATGGAACTTCGTCTGTTTTTTTAAGTAATTTCACCTTACCATATTATGTTTGTCTTGTCTGCGTCGATTTGACGTTTCATTGAGGATTAATAATCATTAACAGCAAAATGTTTTGCATAAGTTGCTTTCCGAACCTACAATGTCAATGGTTTTGATCTATTCTATTATGTGATGCTTTCGATATAGCTTAGCACTTACCATATGTTTAGTTTGAGTTCGAGAGTTGCATTGTGAGGGTGAAGACAATAGGTCAAGGTACAATATAGAGATTATAAATTTATAATGCTATTTATGTATGTGTTGAACAAGCACTCTATTCATGGTACTATGGTTAACTGCAAATTAATAAGGCTCAATGGTCCAAATGGGTGAGATAATATAATCGAAATATTGCTTAGATATTATGCATTATATATTAGGTGGTTTTCCGCGACTAGTGAGCTTATATTCCGTTCCTTACTTGTGTTAAGTGACCATATCATCCGCACTTGATATGTAAACATCTATTGATTGTTGAAATAAGACTACTATTTCAAATTTTGTTGGCCAATGGTTGATTATTTTCATGCTGATGTTTCATAGAGAAACCAACTAAGCACTTTAAACATACATTAATGTGGTCTTCTCCATATGTCCTTATTTTTTCATCTTCTGTTTTTAACTGTAAAACCAATAATGTTGATTAGATGGCTTCTTCTTTTCTTTTATGTTTTTGTAGGTTTGGTATAAATGTTTGAATGAAAGACTAGAATGGTTGATATGGTAAGTAAAGAACTTACATTGTTGAGAGGTGGGATGGGCAATATTGTTGCTGCAATGGAACAAAGCTATACAGTAGACTAATTACACGAGCAGATTGCCGGACTGGGTACCAAAGCCTTACTTCAAATTATAAATCCATCTGGGCATTCCACAAATGTCCAACGGAGAAAATAAAGTTTGGTTGTTTGTAAAATTTGGTTCAACTTGTTTGAATATCATTACTTTGAAATTCAAAAGAATTGTATTAGCTTGATTTTACACAAGAAAAACTGATGTGATAAACTTTTTTTTTTTTTCTCAGAACTATCATAGTTCCTTGCCCAAAAACTATTATAACTTACTTTGATATTAGATTTTCTCTCTTTCGGTATTGTGTATGGAAAGCATATTGAGAATTATGATTAGATTGGTTGAGATAATGCCATTTTATTTCATATGATTTTTTTAGCTATATGATTCATTTTAAATAAGATTATTTATTTGTGTAAAATGTATATTATAACATTTAGACATGAAAAAAATATATAAAATATGTATCATGGTCCACTTTTGTGTAGTGTTTGGTTGTCGGGAAAGTGAGGGAAAGTGAGGGAAATGAAGTTTTTTTTTCTCTCATTGTTGTTTGGTTAGCAGGAAAGGAGGTTTTTATTTTCCTTCAACTTTCCTGCAAAATTTGATGGGGAAATCCCGGGAAAATTCTGGGAATTTTTTTTAATAAATTGCAAAAGCCTTGTACTTTGTCTAACTCTCATAATTCTCCATTTCTGATTTTTTCCTATCAAAAGCCCCTTTGTGCTTATTTATTATTAGCAAAAAAATACCCTCTCAAGTAATTATAACAATTATACCCCCATAAAAAGATGCAAAAGCACCTCTTTTACCTAAAATATTATCAGTAATTCCTTGTTAACTTTAAAAATTGACGATAACCCCTTGTTAATTTTGAAAATTGATATATAAATTCGGTGACTAAAATATATACAATAGCGTCAACTTAATCTATATATTATAGTTAATATAATGAAAACGTTATTATTCATACAATATTTTATCAACAAAGAAAACATAAATCCTATCTTGAAATATAAAAATACAAATAACAAAAGACTATCAAATAATTTTTACATAAATCTCAACCAAAGAATTTTTACTAATTAATATATATTTGCAATATATTTTTACAAATTCACATAAATCTCAACAAAAATTAAATTTTTACTAATTAATATATAATTGCAATATGATTTAGTTGAAATTCACTTGCTAAACATGAATTCAACTATGCAAATATACTCGTCATTCATATTGAATTCAACTAAATCATGTTTAGCAAGTGAATTTGTAACTTAATCAAATTTAACATGTAGATTATTTTATAATTGGATTATCTAAGCTACTATTTATCTGATCAATATCATCTAAAGTGATTTTAATACATGAACGTTTCATTCATATCCAATTTCAATGAGATTATATAAATATATACACACGTGTAATATAGATATATGAAGATATATCATATATCTACATGGATAGATAAGCATTCCCGAGTAGAATATATTCTGTTATTCTAACTCGGGGTGGTCTATTTTGACTCTCTTGTTATTTAGAGTCACGAACGACTCATTCTTGTGCTGACACGTGTCCCATGTACAACACCCACAAAGTAGTTGTATGAACCCAGCTTGTTTCCGAAATGATTGTAATACCCTTGCAATGTTTTTGTTTAATAATTTCCCAATGTCATCGTCTTCTTCATTTCAAATAAACTTAGGTCATTCTTCCCCATTCCGATTCCAGTTCCTGTTGCCGTTTCCACAAGCCGAAAAAATCAGCAAGAAACCGAAGAAGCACCACCTTAATTTTTCCCGTTCTGATTTAAAATTTCATCTTACCTTCTTCTTTATGTACGTCGAGGAAAGCCCAATTTTCGGCCGAAGATAAAAAATGGCCACCATGAAAGTATGAATTTCAAATGTCGGTCGAGGTTAAAAAAGAACCCCAGTAATATTCCCACCTTTGTTTCAACTTCGTCAGTTTGGATTATTTCCCCCATTAAGTTCTTCGTTTTTTCTCCTTGAATTTGAGAAGCTTAATTCATTGATATTGAAATTTTGGTCCTAAATTTTGCAACGGCGTCGTCATCGGGTAAAGGCTGAACATAAATTTTTATTTGATTTTAATAAGTTCTTTGATTTATTTCTTTATACTTAGTGAAAATATTATCTTGTTATGTAATGTTAGTTAAACTGCATAATTTACGGTTTGATCGAGAAATTGTATATTTATACACTGATTTTAGGAATTGGCTTAATTTGTTATACGCTAATTTTACGAATTGTGAGTTACATATGTTTGTACTTTGAGATTTTAGTTTATCAGTAAAGTTGTTTTTATGTTAATGTAGGTCTGAAATGTGGAAATGGGAGCAATGTTGAATGTGAAGGTTGTGGCAGACATTATTTTGAAACTTTTGATAATGAAAAATGTGAAGACGAGTCAAGAGATGCATTTGATTTTGCTGATCCGTGTACGTAAGAGGATATGATTAGGCAGCTAATCTTTAATAGTGTTGATGAGGCAGAATTATTTTACATGGGGTATGCCAAAGAAGAAGGCTTTAATGTTAGGAAACGAAGTACTCAAATGAAGGGTGAATTTGTAAGAAATAAGGTATGGGTTTGTAATCGTGCAGGTTTCCGCAAAGAAGATGAAGAAGGATATAAGATACGGGAAGCTAAACCATTGAGTAGGTGCGGATGCAAAGCTTCTTTTAGAGTTAAACGGGACTGGTCATCTGGAAAATATTATGTTTCTAGATTTTTCCCTAAACACAATCATGAGTTACATGGATGCATGAAAAGGTAAATTAAGATTATAATTTGATTTTACGTACATTATTTTATTTTAAAATATTATGTGATTTATTGTTTGTTTGTTATTGTATATGTCTTAAATAGCTACATGTCTCCTTCGGACAAGTATATGCTTAGTTTTATGACTATGTATGGATTTAAGGCATCTGAAGTGATTACTTACTTAAAGCACCTAGTTGGAGGTGCTGAAAAACTCTCTTTTAGAAGGAAGAATGCCTACAACTGGTTATACAAACTACGAGCAAAAAGGATTCGAGAAGAGGATATGAACACATTGATAAATAATCTCAAAAATGATCAGGTTAAGGATGCTAGAATTTTTTATAAGTACTGTGTGGACGAAAAAGGCGTACTTACTAGACTTTTTTGGTGTGATGGACCCTCGATGGCAGAGTACGATGCTTTTGGCGATGTTTTGGTATTTGCTAGCACGTACAAGACGAATAGGTATCTATATCCTCTTATCATATTTTCTGGGGTAAATAACCATGGCTCAACTTGTATATTTGCTACATGTTTTCTGCAAAATGAAACGACTGAAAGTTATCAATGGGTGTTGCAAACATTTTTAGAAGCAATGGGAGGTAAAGTTCCCGAAGCAGTATTAACAGATCAAGATGCAGCTATGCGTGCAACTATTGTGTCTGAATTTGGTGGTACACGACATAGGTTATGTAGTTGGCATTTATGTCGTAATGTCCGCAAAAATATTAAAAATTCTGCTTTTTGCAATGATTTTTGTTCATTGATGGAGAAGAAGTGCTCAATTGAAGAGTTTGAATTGTCTTGGTCCGATATTGTGGAGAAACACAATTTATCTGATAATAAATGGGTAGCTGACACATATGAAATTAGGGAAAGGTGGGCAGAAGCATACTTTCGTGACAAGTTTATGAGTATGATGACAACCACCCAAAGAGCTGAGTCTGTAAATTCTCTAATCAAGTTGAGTGTTGACCATAAAATTACCATTACAGATTTTCATAATCACTACAAGCGCACATTAGAAAGACTTAGGAACGACTTCAAACATATGCAGAAACTATCTGAGAAAGAAAAACGTGGTGTTAAAGATAGTCCACTGAAGAGTTTTGAGGAGCAAGCTATTAGCATTTACACATTGAAGATTTACTACTTGATCCGCAAGGAGATACACGATGTTTTAGGTGTTATGGGAGAAAGTAGGAGTAAAGACAGTGATGGAAATGATGTCTTGTATATCGTGAGAACATGGAAGATGAGGTTTTGATGCACACAGTCATAGTTGATCAAAGTATTTCAAAATTCCAATGTGACTGCTTTAAATTAGAGTCGGAGGGTGTCCCACGCCGACACATTATATCAAGTTTGCAGTATTTGAGATTGAAGAAGTTCCCTGACAACATGATTAAACGCAGATGGTTGAAAGAGACAGGGACAGTAGTAATAAATCAATATCCTGCAACTAGTCCTTCTGTTGGCAGTCAAGAACATAGATTTGGGGAACTGAATAAAGAGTGTCTTGTTTCGTCCTACTTATCCTCACAAACTGAACATGACACTTCCAATTTTCTTAAGCATATGCGGGAGATGGTTGAAGCAACAAAAGAATCTGAGTGTGGCAGCATTCCTTCTCCGGACATTGTTAATCCAGACGAAGGCTTCCAAGACCCCCCAATTGAGAAGGTTCATAGCGTTCGTGATCCTGTTCGTAACAAGACGAGAGGAGCCGCTGGAGGAAAGAAGCAAAAGTGTGGGATCTGTGGGTATGTTTATCTATAATTTTAATAAGATTATATCTTTCACTTGTATTTGACTTTGATTTTATGTATTTGATAAGTGTGCCTGGGCATAAATCAACTACTTGTGAGTTAAAGAAGGCGAAGACAACAAGCAGCCCGGAAGAGTTGAGAACTAATGGAGAAGATTCAACTGAAATTCCAGAGACTCTGTACCAAGAAAGTAATCATCCTGCGAGCCATAGTCCTGGGGTCATATGATAGAGCAACACAATCCACATTAGTCTTCAATATGCAACGAAACAGCCCAATTTTCCTCAATATGCATCCATACACTAATGTCCTGCCATTATACTCCCATGTTTCATACCCGACAGTGGTTGCACCGACCCAAAATGTGATGGGACCAAACACATCATTGTTATGGCAACAAGTTGTAAGTCTTGTTGGATTTATTGATTAATGTGATACTTTTTATAAATATTTGGCTAATGTATAATTGATTTTATATAGGGTCTAGCAACAGGAAATGCTCCATACCTTCATCAAAACATTTCAAATCCTCCAAGCGAAGGCACTTCCAAAATACCTTGACAATATTGAATCATTTTACTGACATACAATATGTAATAGTTAGACAATTGATGTATATTAGTACTCTTTTTTTTTTTTTTTTCCATCTATTGTAATATATGTTAAAGAAGGATTGTATTATATATTTTGTTGTGGAATCGATTTTATTGTAAATTTCAACTCCTTATTATATGCAGTTTATTTTTAATTAAATTCTAAATAAGTCTTGCAAAATGTTCTTCTTATTATATAAAGTGTACTGTCAAAAGGTTCTCCAATAGGGTTTTTGATTAAGCATTTATATCAACCCCAAATAAGTCTGGCAAAATGCCGGAAAAGCCCTCCACTTATCTTGCTAAAATTCTAATTTTTATGCTTCAAAACGTGCATTTTCTGCTAGCCGGAGTCGCGACTTTGGATTCTGAAGTAGCGCCTCTGAATTCCAGTTTTGTTTATTCTCTTCTACCGGGGTCGTGACTCTGGATTCTGAAGTCGCAACTCTGACTCTCTGCTATTCTGGCAAGGCAGCTTCAAATAGATGTTTCTCCCTCGTCCGACCTTCAAATGTAGATCCGTAAAATCCGTAGCGTAGCTAACTTCTTCCTCTATATCATTTACGATGGACCTACGGTTACCGGAACATTTACTCCTCCTTTCGGAGATAGTTGTGACCAAAATTTAAAATTTTCGAATAATTATCGATTTACGATGGACTTACGGTTACCGGAACGTTTACTCCTCCTTTCGGAGATAGTTGTGACCAAAATTTAAATTTTTTAATTAATTATCGATTTACGATGGACTTACGGTTACCGGAACGTTTACTCCTCCGTTCGGAGATAGTTGTGACCAAAATTTAAAATTTTCGTTTAATTATCGATTTACGATGGACTTACGGTTACCGGAACGTTTACTCCTCCGTTCAGAGATAGTTGTGACCAAAATTTAAAATTTTTAATTAATTATCGATTTACGATGGACTTACGGTTACCGGAACGTTTACTCCTCCGTTCGGAGATAGTTGTGACCAAAATTTAAAATTTTTAATTAATTATCGATTTACGATGGACTTACGGTTACCGGAACGTTTACTCCTCCTTTCTGAGATAGTTGTGACCAAAATTTAAAATTTTCAATTAATTATCGATTTACGATGGACTTACGGTTTACTCCTCCATTCGGAGATAGTTGTGACCAAAATTTAAATTTTTTAATTAATTATCGATTTACGATGGACTTACGGTTACCGGAACGTTTACTCCTCCTTTCTGAGATAGTTGTGACCAAAATTTAAAATTTTCAATTAATTATCGATTTACGATGGACGTACGGTTACCGGAACGTTTACTCCTCCTTTCTGAGATAGTTGTGACCAAAATTTAAAAATTTTCAATTAATTATTGATTTACGATGGACTTACGGTTACCGGAACATTTACTCCTACTTTCGGAGATAGTTGTGACCAAAATTTAAAATTTTCAATTAATTATCGATTTACGATGGACTTACGGTTATCGGAACGTTTACTCCTCCGTTCGGAGATGAGCCAATTTTGTTTCTTGAGAGCAGCCTGGCAACTTCGAGTAAATTGGTCATAACTGATAGAAATAGTGTCCTGCAAGCCAGCTGTATGGCTAGCATTAATTGTAATTAATGAGGAACTATTCAATTTAGATTAATAAATGCACTTTTATTAAATGGTCAACTTTATCTTATGTAATATTTGTCTACGCATAAGGATAGAAGTCCTTAGATCACAGGGCTATGGGACAACCCGTGGACTGATCTCCAAGGCCGTGATCTAGAACATATTCAAGAGTCGTAGAATCCAATCGAGATAGGACATCGTTGGATTCGGTTAGACTCTCACTATTGTGTATACTCCGATGAACTGGAGGACGCTGGGGTCCACGAGCGTGACTGGGATAGTCGATACACATAAGTGGGTGGCTTGCTGGGATGGCAAGCGCACTGAATACCCCAATTAGGAAATAACTCACCATGGAAGCGGTAGTCGCATATCGGGGTTGAAGTTATTCCAATTTACAATAGTATACGAGGAACGATCCCTAACAACTTGAGATGATAGGGTTTATCTGGTGCGAGAACATCTATACTTTGATATGAGTTCCGACTGACTGGGGATAGCCAGAAAGTCTCTGTGGACTCATGTTGGGTATAGAGGAACTCGTATGCAGATTCATATCATCAACAAAGGATCCATTGACCCGACTTGATAGGTTGGGAAATTCTCCTATGGATTTCTGTGAGAAATTAATTCTGGTAAAATCCTTGGCCAAGGTAACTGACGACTTTATGTAAGTAGCTCATAAAGATTAAGTCAAAGAGAATTTATTTCGAGACCAGAGTACATAAAGTCAAGACAAAAGAAAAGGGGAATCCGATAAAAGACCATACCCTTAAGTCTCGACTGGGAGATTGATCAATGGAGAGATTTTGTCGTATATGGAAATTGTAAATGATAAAAGGTTCACTGAATTAATTCACCAGTGATTGGGCTCCATGGGCTTGTGACTGGACATCGACCGTGGAGTGTGGGAGAATTCCCAAATTAGCAGGGGTGCTAATTTTGGAATGATTAATCGACAGAGTGTTCGATTAATTTAGAGCATTAATTGCTCAAGTAATTAAATAATATTTAATTACAACCCACGGCCAATTATGTGGTGAACCTACGGGGGCATACACAATACACAAGTAGCGAAAGCGAGGAAACAGGAACGAACCAGTCGACTGGGTCGACTGGGTCAAAATCGACTGGGTCGATTAAATGGGTGGGTCGACTGGGTCGACCCATATGGAACGAAAATGGATCCAATTGGAAGTGGATCAAGATTATAAATTAAATTGGAATTTAATTTATGAGTAAATTAATTAATTAGGATTTAATTAATTAATGGAATAATTAATTCAATTAGACTTGGAGTTTAATTAATTAATTGGGAGATGATTTAATTAATTGGGCTATTTAATTGGAAGATTAAATAAAGCCCTGAAAGATTAATTAATATGGGCCATGAATTAATTAGAAGACTTAGTCTTCTAATTAAAGAAGGCCATGGCCCATGTAGGAGAGAGAAGACCTAGTCCTAATAGGACTAGGATAGAAAGAAAACTATAAATAGCTTTCTTCTAGTTATTTTTCACACAACTCCTTAAGCAAAAATTGAGCAAAGCAAAAATCTCTCTCCCTCTCCCTACCAGATCGGCCGAACTAGTTCTTCCCTGTGGAAGAATTTTTTCGTCTTCGTTTTGTTCCCAAATCGTTCCTAAAACCTAGATATTAATATAGCCTATGTTCTAGTCGATTAGGTATATTAATTTTCGTGATATTGTGGTGTATCAACTCGTAGAGGCGCAACACGTGGGGCGCTACCAAAAGGTGTGGGTCGATCAACCGGGGTCAGAATTCAGAGCTCATATTGCTAGCCGAGGATTTGCAAGGAGATAGGTATAAACGAGAAAACTTATACTATCTATTTAATTATATTCATATATATACAACCAGAGAATGTCCTGGCAAGATTCTTTAAGAGGCCCTAGAAAATTTTTATATTCCGCTGTGCCTAGGGCTGTTTTTCTTACTGAATCCCAACAGTGGTATCAGAGCCAACTCTAGGCTTTGTATATATATGAATTTGCGAATTCTGTGTTTATTAAATCATATGTTTGATTTATGTGGCTAGTTCTATAACTTTGCATGTTTTAGGACTTTATTGTTAACTTAGAGTTAATGGGAAATTTTGGATTCGAAAATTTTATCATGTTGTTTTTAATTTTGGATTCGAAAATTTTATCATGTTGTTTTTAATTTTGGATTGGGATTTAATTGACTGGGTTTTGTTTAATTAAATCATAAGTAATCGAAGAAACAAAAAAAAAAAATTTTTTTTATTAGATCCGACTCGCGGTGGCACGCGGCGGTGCGCGGCAGCGCACCGCGGCTGGGCGGCCACCGCAAGCCGCTGCCAACGGCAGCGTGCTGGCAGCACGCTGGCCGCACACGCTGCGCGCAGCAGCAGCCTTCGGGCTGCTGTTTGCGCGCTGCTGTGCGCGGCTGCTCGCTGCCGCACGCAGCCGCGTGCAGCGGCTGCTGCCGCAGGCAGCTCACGCGCCACCTTGGTGGTCGCGCGTGGGCTGTCCTACGTGGCAGTCCGTGATTGGCCTCGTCTGGTTGATTTCTGGTTGGACTCTAATTCTGCCTATTTTGAAAGTCCTGAAAATCTTGGAGAATTTTGGAAGATTAGGAAACTTGGAGTTTTTGGATAAGGTAGTTACTTAGTTAAACTTAAACACTACCTTAATTAACTAATCTAGTCAAAATAGGATTATCTTGAGAATCTTGGAGATTTGGGAATATTGGGAAACTTAGAGTTTTGGATAAGGTAAGAATCTTAGAGATTTAGATTACCTTAATTAACCAATCTTAATCAAGATAGGATTTGTAGATTACTTGGAGCTCAAGTAAGAGCTAATTAATCTTAGAGGTTAATTATTAATTCAAAATTAATTAACTTGGATAAAATTTTATGAATTAAAATTAATGGAGCCGGTAAATTTACATTTTTGCCCTTATGTGAATTTATGCATGTTCTTGAGTGAATATGTGGATTGGTCGATTTTGCCCTTAAGCCCTGTGTTGTTTTTGGTTTATTTATTTTTGGGTTGTAATTAAATGGGCCTGATTGGTGCCCTTGCTTGCGCAAACAAATGTAATAGAATAGGACCATTTATTTTTATTAGTTAGACTTAGTTTAGGCTTGGAGCCGAGAAGACCTCATGAAGACTTGGAGATCCGCATGGAGGCCCATTTACCTTGGAGGACATGGAGGCCCAATTCATTACATGGAGGCCCAATCAAGCTGGATATTGCAAGAAGGCCCATGATGTATGGGTTTAAAAATTGTAATAGTTAGGACATTTAATTTTCACCCTAGACTGACCAATTGATTCATCACATGGCTCGTGATGGATCGCATAGGATGGGCAATCGACCAATCATATCTTGCTAGGTGATGAATGTTTACTTTTTCGCACATTATTCTTTGATGTATGAGATGCATGCTTAGGATAGAAAACGTAAACAAGATAAGCATAATCTGATGAGACCTCGCACACTAAGAAACCTCCAATTGAACTTAAAATTCAATTAGAATATTAAATCGAATAACGGGCGCATATGAATAGTGTCTATGGTCCGAGCCTATCCAATTACTAGGTCTTAGGCATATTGTACGAATATATCTCGATGTCTCACGAGTCGTGGGTCGAGCTATAGGAAGATGATATGTCTATTGCCTCGATGCACGAGTTTAGTGCCAAGGGAGGGGATAGCAAGGTTTTAGGCGCTGTCTCACGAGTCGTGGGGCGTCTAGGATTGAACTATTTCTCTTCACGAGTATTGGACATGATTTAACGCTAGTAAGTATGGATGTCTCACGAGTCGTGGGTCCATATCGAAAAACAAGGTTAAATGAACTTAAGGGTTAGCTGCGATGGTTAACCGTTGACGTAGTCGACCACCAAGTGGATCAAATAGTATGGCCAACGAGTCGTGGGTACTAGGAGATTGCATTTGGGCCTTAAGCCCGCTAGGATATTTTAAATTCCCGAAACTTATGTGGGGGCATAAGATTTTGATTAAAATAGTGGGAGTGATTTGCAAATGAAATCCATGTTTGTGAATTGTGCATTTTAAGTTAATCTTTCGCGTATTTATTTCTTCTATCGTCATTTTATAGATATGATGTCAAAAGAGCTTAGAGCACTTAGAGATTTGTCCATTTCATCACTTGAACGTAATATTTTAACTAGACCCAACTTGCATTTCTGGACGCATCATTTGAATGGATTATTTGAAGCTGAAAACATATCTTATGTTTTGTCTGTGCCACCACCCGTTATTATTTCACATGACGTTCCTGATGAGCTCCGTAAAAGCATCACCAAGTGGAAACTGGATGATGGCTTAGCTCGTGAATACATGTTGGAATATATGTCACTTGATCTGCGTTTGCAACATGAGCATATGGCATCCGCGAAAGGGGTTCTCTCGAATCTCAAATTCCTTTATGGGATTAGAGATGGTCGTCGCAGATTCGCGATCACGAGGGAACTCTTGCAAGCAAGAAAGAGAAGGGAAACTCCTGTCGGAATCCACGTACACAAGATGATTCGACTTCTATCTGAACTCGATGATATGGGTGTCGTGATGGACAATGATTTCCGAGTGGATATTATTCTACAATCTCTTCCTAGATCATATGACCGATTTATCGCGGACTTGAATCTCCAGAGGCGAGAGATCACTGTGCATGTCCTGCGACAAATGCTCGAGGAACACGAAGCTTCTTTTGGAAAGAAAGCAAGGGTTGGCGAAAAGACTGGGCGGCGTTCAAAACCAAGACAAATGGAAACCAGAGCTCCTTACTGCACAAGGTCAAAGGAAAGAATTAAATTCGAACCTATGGAGAGTTCGAACAGGTATATTCCTTGTTGAAGTTAATTTTACAATTAACTGTGCATTTTTGGTGTTAGACACTGACTGGAGTTCTCATCCTTGTAGGTGATGGGAGCATTAAAGAAACTGGAGCCTGAGGATTGGATCCTTGAATAAGGCAATGGAGCTGGAGCTGCTACCGAGGCCGTAGGCAAAAGTAGATTTAGGTGGTTTGATAAAGTCATTAGGAAACTTTCATTTATGTACCTAGTTATTAATGAAAAAAAAAAAAACTTTTTATTCATGTTATTGAATAATGTTGATTTTAAATAAAAGCTCCTGTTTTTGTTTTTCATTTGGTACATTAAATTATTGACTTTACATTATAAAACCACCTAAGTTAGTCATGCACGTACAACAAAACAAAAGGAAACAAGATAATGAAATATCTGCCCAATTATGGCACGCTAGACTTGGACATATATCTAAGTCAAGGATTCAAAAGTTAGCATCATCTGGCGCGATTGAAATCAATCGCATTGATGAAATGCCGACATGTGAACCATGTTTAAAGGGTAAAATGGCTAAGTTGCCGTTTAAGGGAAACCCTGAGCGAGCCAAGCAAACATTGGACTTAATACATACTGACGTATGTGGACCACTAAGGAAAAGCGCCCGAGGTGGCTATGACTACTTCATCACTTTCACTGACGACTTTAGTCGTTATGGATATGTGTTCTTGTTGAAACACAAGTCTGAAGCCTTTGAGCGATTCAAAGAATTCAAGATGAAAGTAGAGAATCAACTTGGTCATCCGATAAAGGCTCTTCGTTCTGATCGAGGTGGAGAATTTCTTAGTAACGAATTTCTGAATTATCTTGTAGAGCATGGAATATTATCGCAGTGGACTCCTCCTGCAACACCCCAATTAAATGGAGTAGCAGAGAGAAGGAATCGAACCTTGATGGACATGGTTCGATCCATGATGAGTACCACTGACCTTCCTCTTTCATTTTGGGGACATGCCCTCCTCACGGCAACGAAGATACTGAATATGGTACCTTCGAAATCCGTAGAAAAGACACCATACGAACTATGGTTTGGCAAGGCACCCTCATACACATTCATGCGCATATGGGGATCTCCCGCTTACGTTAAAAAGCTAGTGGGAGATAAATTGGAAACTAAATCCACTTTGTGCAAATTCGTGGGGTATCCGGAAAACTCAATAGGATACGAGTACTACGATCCTACAAGACAAACAACGTTTGTCTCGAGGAACGCTCACTTCTTGGAGAAGGATTTCTTGGTGGACAAGAAAGAAAATAACGTAGAACTAGATGAGGTCACTGAAGCTGAAAAGGCCTTAGAGGTCGATCGAGCTGACCCGTCACCACAGGCAGTGGGAGAACAAGAGCATGAAAGTGCACCAGAAAGTACACCGATACTTCGTAGGTCAGAAAGACAACGTAGAGAACCCGAGAGGTACTACGGTCTGCTGCATGAGACTGGACAGTCTCTAACCGACCCAAGGACTTACGAAGAGGCTATGCTAGACATAGACTCGGGAAAGTGGCGCGAAGCCATGGAATCCGAACTGGACTCCATGCACTCAAACAAGGTCTGGGCCTTGGTAGATCCACCAGTGGGAGTGGCTCCCGTGGGTTGCAAGTGGATCTATAAGCGAAAGCTTGGAGTGAACGGAGAGGTGATTACCTACAAGGCGCGACTAGTGGCGAAAGGATACACTCAAAGACCAGGTATCGACTTTGAGGAAACCTTCTCGCCCGTCGCAATGCCCAAATCCATTCGGATCTTGCTGGCCATAGCTGCGTGGTATAACTACGAGATATGGCAAATGGATGTAAAGACTGCCTTTCTCAATGGAGACATTGATAAGGAGATCTACATGGAGCAACCAAAAGGATATGCATCCAAAGGAGATGAACACAAGGTGTGCAAACTCCAGAGGTCCATTTATGGACTGAAGCAAGCTTCCCGAAGTTGGAACATTCGTTTTGATGAGACAATCCAAACTTTTGGATTCATCAAGAACATGTTCGAACCTTGCGTGTACAAGAAGATCAGTGGGAGTACAGTTGAATTTTTGGTGCTTTATGTTGACGACATTCTTCTCATTGGAAATAATGTAAAAGCATTGTCTGAAACTAAAGCATGGTTGTCTACACAATTCTCAATGAAGGATATGGGAGAAGCATCCTTTGTACTAGGTATAAGGATCTACCGAGATAGATCAAAAGGACTGCTGGGCCTCTCCCAATCCCAGTACATAGACAAAATCTTGAAAAGATTTAGTATGGAAGAATCCAAGAGAGGATTGCTTCCAATGAGACATGGAATTGCACTCTCCAAGTCTATGGCCCCAAAGACGCCAGAGGAGAGAAGCAATATGTCTCGAGTACCGTATGCATCCGCGATAGGAAGCATAATGTATGGTATGCTGTGTACGAGACCAGACGTAGCGTACGCTCTAAGCGTTACAAGTCGCTACCAGTCTGATCCAGGTGAGCAGCACTGGATAGCCGTAAAGGCAATTCTGAAGTACCTGAGAAGGACTAAGGAATTGTTCTTGGTATACGGTGGAGGAGAATTGAAATTGGAAGGCTATACAGACTCAAGCTTCCAATGTGATGTAGACGACTTCAAGTCGACATCAGGATACGTTTTCTGCCTCAATGGTGGTGCGGTTAGCTGGAAGAGCTCCAAGCAGGAAACAACCGCGGATTCAACCACTGAAGCAGAATACATTGCCGCGAGTGACGCAGCAAAGGAAGGTGTTTGGATGAGGAACTTCATCCAGGAATTGGATGTAATACCTAGCATTGCTGAGCCCATTACTATCTTCTGCGATAATAATGGGGCAATAGCGCAAGCAAAGGAGCCGAGATCTCATCAGAAATCCAAGCACGTACAGAGACGATACCATGTGATAAGAGATATCATTGGTAGAGGAGACATTAAGATGGAACGTGTCGACTCGGAAGATAATACGGCGGACCCGCTAACGAAGCCTCTGCCTCAAAAGGCATTTGAGAAACATCTGCATAAGATGGGACTCAAGAACATAAAAGACTGGCTTTAGGACAAGTGGGAGATTGATAGAAATAGTGTCCTGCAAGCCAGCTGTATGGCTAGCATTAATTGTAATTAATGAGGAACTATTCAATTTAGATTAATAAATGCACTTTTATTAAATGGTCAACTTTATCTTATGTAATATTTGTCTACGCATAAGGATAGAAGTCCTTAGATCACAGGGCTATGGGACAACCCGTGGACTGATCTCCAAGGCCGTGATCTAGAACATATTCAAGAGTCGTAGAATCCAATCGAGATAGGACATCGTTGGATTCGGTTAGACTCTCACTATTGTGTATACTCCGATGAACTGGAGGACGCTGGGGTCCACGAGCGTGACTGGGATAGTCGATACACATAAGTGGGTGGCTTGCTGGGATGGCAAGCGCACTGAATACCCCAATTAGGAAATAACTCACCATGGAAGCGGTAGTCGCATATCGGGGTTGAAGTTATTCCAATTTACAATAGTATACGAGGAACGATCCCTAACAACTTGAGATGATAGGGTTTATCTGGTGCGAGAACATCTATACTTTGATATGAGTTCCGACTGACTGGGGATAGCCAGAAAGTCTCTGTGGACTCATGTTGGGTATAGAGGAACTCGTATGCAGATTCATATCATCAACAAAGGATCCATTGACCCGACTTGATAGGTTGGGAAATTCTCCTATGGATTTCTGTGAGAAATTAATTCTGGTAAAATCCTTGGCCAAGGTAACTGACGACTTTATGTAAGTAGCTCATAAAGATTAAGTCAAAGAGAATTTATTTCGAGACCAGAGTACATAAAGTCAAGACAAAAGAAAAGGGGAATCCGATAAAAGACCATACCCTTAAGTCTCGACTGGGAGATTGATCAATGGAGAGATTTTGTCGTATATGGAAATTGTAAATGATAAAAAGTTCACTGAATTAATTCACCAGTGATTGGGCTCCATGGGCTTGTGACTGGACATCGACCGTGGAGTGTGGGAGAATTCCCAAATTAGCAGGGGTGCTAATTTTGGAATGATTAATCGACAGAGTGTTCGATTAATTTAGAGCATTAATTGCTCAAGTAATTAAATAATATTTAATTACAACCCACGGTCAATTATGTGGTGAACCTACGGGGGCATACACAATACACAAGTAGCGAAAGCGAGGAAACAGGAACGAACCAGTCGACTGGGTCGACTGGGTCAAAATCGACTGGGTCGATTAAATGGGTGGGTCGACTGGGTCGACCCATATGGAACGAAAATGGATCCAATTGGAAGTGGATCAAGATTATAAATTAAATTGGAATTTAATTTATGAGTAAATTAATTAATTAGGATTTAATTAATTAATGGAATAATTAATTCAATTAGACTTGGAGTTTAATTAATTAATTGGGAGATGATTTAATTAATTGGGCTATTTAATTGGAAGATTAAATAAAGCCCTGAAAGATTAATTAATATGGGCCATGAATTAATTAGAAGACTTAGTCTTCTAATTAAAGAAGGCCATGGCCCATGTAGGAGAGAGAAGACCTAGTCCTAATAGGACTAGGATAGAAAGAAAACTATAAATAGCTTTCTTCTAGTTATTTTTCACACAACTCCTTAAGCAAAAATTGAGCAAAGCAAAAATCTCTCTCCCTCTCCCTACCAGATCGGCCGAACTAGTTCTTCCCTGTGGAAGAATTTTTTCGTCTTCGTTTTGTTCCCAAATCGTTCCTAAAACCTAGATATTAATATAGCCTATGTTCTAGTCGATTAGGTATATTAATTTTCGTGATATTGTGGTGTATCAACTCGTAGAGGCGCAACACGTGGGGCGCTACCAAAAGGTGTGGGTCGATCAACCGGGGTCAGAATTCAGAGCTCATATTGCTAGCCGAGGATTTGCAAGGAGATAGGTATAAACGAGAAAACTTATACTATCTATTTAATTATATTCATATATATACAACCAGAGAATGTCCTGGCAAGATTCTTTAAGAGGCCCTAGAAAATTTTTATATTCCGCTGTGCCTAGGGCTGTTTTTCTTACTGAATCCCAACAATAACTTATTTCATATACCTTCTTTTCGTAAACCCTTTAATTTTTTATAAAACTAGACTTTTTTGACTTTTTAATCATATATCACACAATTTATAATACATTATAAATCATAAAATATTGTTTTTTAAAGTGACCCATATGCTGAAATAGATTTCAAAATTTGGCTCTTTATCAATCGTTCTCAATTACATGACATGAATAGGTCAATGTGCAGTGTGCTCATTAAATGGAACGTTTTTGTGATCAATGTTCATAGCTCAATAGCTCAACTGTGCCTGGCAGCGGCTGTCAATTGCAGAGGGCAGGTTGCCTTGCCTTTATGTCAAATTCGTCCCTTTTTTTTCAGGAAGAAGGTTGAAATTTAAATTTATTTTTTATTTGACATATATACTATATCTAATTGCTATCATAAGAGTGAGATCGTGTATCATTTCAGTTTGAGCTTGAGAAGAGTTTAATGTGGAATATAAATGGAGTTTTGTAAATGGGTTAAATGTGGTAATCTCCATAAAAAAACAACATAAAATCACTCTTACTTAAAATTGTTTTTAATTTATCTAAACTAGGAGAAAATCAAATTAATTTACTTAAAAGTAAAACAAAATAACTTTAAATAAAAAAATATTAGAGAGTTTGATCACAATAAGGATCGATTTAAATTTTTTTTTTTTTTATAATTGTCGGTATCTTCAAATTACGGAGGACTTAGTGTTCCATATCAATCTAATAGAGAGTTTGATCGCAATAAGGATCGATTTAATTTTTTTTTTTGATAATTGTCGGTATCTTCAAATTACGGAGGACTTAGTGTTCCATATCAATCTAATAGAGAGTTTGATCACAATAAGGATCGATTTAATTTTTTTTTTTTAGAATTGTCGGTATCTTCAAATTACAGAGGACTTAGTGTTCCATATCAATCTAATAGAGAGTTTGATCGCAATAAGGATCGATTTAATTTTTTTTTTTTTAGAATTGTCGGTATCTACAAATTACGGAGGACTTAGTGTTCCATATTAATCTAATAGAGAGTTTGATCGCAATAAGGAGCGATTTAATTTATTTTTTTTTGAATTGTCGGTATCTTCAAATTACGGAGGACTTAGTGTTCCATATCAATCTAATAGAGAGTTTGATCGCAATAAGGATCGATTTAATTTTTTTTTGAATTGTCGGTATCTTCAAATTACGGAGGACTTAGTGTTCCATATCAATCTAATAGAGAGTTTGATCGCAATAAGGATCGATTTAATTTTTTTTTAGAATTGTCGTTATCTTCAAATTACGGAGGACTTAGTGTTCCATATCAATCTAATAGAGAGTTTGATCGCAATAAGGATCGATTTAATCTTTTTTTTTTAAGAATTGTCGGTATCTTCAAATTACGGAGGACTTAGTGTTCCATATCAATCTAATAGAGAGTTTGATCGCAATAAGGATCGATTTAATTTTTTTTTTTTAGAATTGTCGGTATCTACAAATTACGGAGGACTTAGTATTCCATATTAATCTAATAGAGAGTTTGATCGCAATAAGGATCGATTTAATTTTTTTTTTTTGAATTGACGGTATCTTCAAATTACGGAGGACTTAGTGTTCCATATCAATCTAATAGAGAGTTTGATCGCAATAAGGATCGATTTAATTTATTTTTTTTTGAATTGTCGGTATCTTCAAATTACGTAGGACTTAGTGTTCCATATCAATCTAATAGAGAGTTTGATCGCAATAAGGATCGATTTAATTTTTTTTTTTTCAGAATTGTCGGTATCTTCAAATTACGGAGGACTTAGTGTTCCATATTAATCTAATAGAGAGTTTGATCGCAATAAGGATCGATTTAATTTTTTTTTTGAATTGTCGGTCTCTTCAAATTACGGAGGACTTAGTGTTCCATATCAATCTAATAGAGAGTTTGATCGCAATAAGGATCGATCTAAAATTTTTTTTTTGAATTGTCGGTATCTTCAAATTACGGAGGACTTAGTGTTCCATATCAATCTAATAGAGAGTTTGATCGCAATAAGGATCGATTTAATTTTTTTTTTTGAGAATTGTCGGTATCTTCGCGAGCCATTTTATATTCAAATAACCAAGTGATAGTGTTGAAACGTAACTATAGCTTAACTATGGGCTATTTAGTCAAGTTGTTCTGATTTGACTATAGTGAAATATGGTATACTTAAAATTTATTAACATTTCAGGCCATTTTAAGTTGGCAAATTTAAATAAACAAACAAAATATTTTATGTAAAATAACGAAAATGATTTAAATAAATACCATGGACTAAAATTTTTGTTGCAACAATAATTCGACAAAACAAAAGGACAGTACATAATTCATAACTCGATACATTCAAACAAATAAATTTCCAAAACTCCACTAATTCAATCTAATAAAAATCCATTTCTTCCTTCAACTTCAAAATCTCGTCCTTCATTTCATCCAACAAATCCATTGACGGTTTCTTGTGTAATTTCGCAATGGTCATTCTCTCAAACTCTTCGGTAAGCAAATAAATCATTCGTTTTCTAATTAAGTCTCTGAAGTTCCATATACGGCACATCTCTCCATTCTCATCCCCTTGCTTCAACAATGGGCTATTTTTACACGAACAACAAATTTAGATAATTAACAAAATAATTCTAATAAGTCAAATGGATTTAATATAAGAATACCTAATTTTCACTGGACCCGTAACAGATAGTCCCCAACAACGATTCGGACTGCATTTTTATTCAAGAAATTTTAGTCAATATAAATAAGCCACAACTTCAACACTAATGACAATCATATTTTTGAATATAAGTTATTATCCACTTACTGTTGTAAATAATATATTTTAGTGGGTATTCCTATATAATATTTGTATAGTTTAGGGACTTATCTTGTAATTACTACCCACTATCCCACATCCCAGATATTGTGGGTTTTGTAACTCCCCATGTAACAATTGGTTATTTAATAATATCTCTCCCCTCCCCAAATCAGATCCCCCAATTTTATACACGTTTGTTTTTCTCTCTGTTGTTATCTCTCTCTTTACAATTATCACCATTGTTCATCAATTTCTTCACATAATCACTTAATCAAATAAGTATTTTACAACACGTTATCAGCACGAGTTTGCTCTATTACTTGATTTCATGGTTATACAAATATATCACTAAACAAGAGAGAAAAGAGGAAAATACTTTGAGAGGTAGATTTTCGGATTTGCACTCAGCAGCTTCAGTTTTTCGATGATTCCGGCCTTCTCAACCGTTGGATCATTTTCAAATTTGAACCGAAGGTTCATCACACAAGGATCTTAATTTTGACCGTTCGGATCGTCATTCCAGTGTATGAAAATGAAACGGAAGCCATCAGAAGTTTATGGAAAAGTTGAAGGAAGTAGCCTTAGCCTCTCTCTGGTATGATCAAATTAACAAACAACTTTAACCTTATTAATTATATGCTTTAAATCTGAAAAATTTATGAATCTAAAGCATGTTTTAGGGTTTAAGTTAAGGTTGATTATTATTGCTAATGGTTGAAATTGATTATTCTTTTGGTATTATTGATATTCATGTATACTGCTATATGCAATTTCAAACCCACGTCTTTGCCGTAAACAACTACTGATCTTTGGTATTTTAATCTTTTGAACAATATGAATATTTCTTTTGATTTGTTCAATTTGTTGGGTCCAACAAAATCATACAATCAATTGATAAAAGTGATATGATTAAACTTGGCCAGTGATCAAAACTATTCTTTAATAAAATAATAGACATTTTAGAATTATGTTAATATTATGGAATTTAAGGTTTTTCTTTTCTGTCTGTAAATCACAATGCATGATGAATTCAGTACATTGATTTTATATACAGTAGCTATATTATGATTTAATTATTGATATGGCTTGAACTATGTGAACATATGTCTTTAAGCATGCTTCGGGTATGTTTGTTTATATATTGCTATGGAGACTTGGATTCTACTTTATGTGTAAAATTGGTATAATATACATGTTATGGTGGAACTTCTTTTTATTTTAAATCTTGAAATTCAATTTACATGGAAATTCTTGTATGATATGATTTTTAGAATTTTCGGAAATATGTTTATACGGAAGTTGTAATTTTCAAAGCATGTTATTCTAGTCCGATTGACCTGAAACTTTTACTGAAGTATGCTCCTATGATATTCTAATTGCCTGAATTTTTTTAGATTTGTTGGATGTGTAATTTGTTCTGAAAAAAATTGTTTTCTTTGAAAACTAATATGCGATTTCCCGTTTAAGTATTTGGAATTATGTAACTTGCTGCATATGCTTAGAATCGTCTTGAAAATAGCTTTCTAACCATGTGTCCAGATTATTTTTTTGATAAGCAATTGATAAGTTATTTGAGCTTTAAGCCTCTGCAAATTACTTGAATAATCTGAAAATTATTTAAAAGGCAATATAAGCATAACACACAAGCCCACTTTCAAATTAATATTTAGTTTCTTCATGTTTTGTGTTTGATCGTTGAAGAACTTGATGGTGGTAATTATTGTTGTGTTTGGGCCTATCAATTCCGACAAAGAAACCGTGCAAATCAATTGTTTTCGACAAATTTGCGATTTCTTCATAAACCGGTTCAAGAAAATGAACTTCTAGGTCTTTTGGATCAGACCCAAATTTTGAGATTTCCGATCCGATCAAACTGGATCGTGTACGGATCATGGGGATACGGTCATACCCGAACTGGTTGGGATTCGGTTTGGGTGATACGGTTTTGGTATACGACCCGGTTCGGGTTATTTGATTTTAAACCCGACTCGATTCTTTGTTCGGATCTTGGTTTAAATTGGATCATTTTTTGTTTAACTTGGTCCTAAACTAATTTGGCCCGATTAGGACTGGTCCTAAAAAAAAAAAAAATGTGTATCCTTATTTGATTGTAAATGTGTACATGTGGGTACATATAGATGGTGTGCTTATATATTCAATTCAACAACTATTGTTTTGAGTTGGAATTAGTGCTATGTTATGAATTTCAAACTTCAATTTAATTTTATATATCTAAATTGGTTAAGGTCAGTGAAATCATTATTGATCTATTCACATGTAGTGTTCTTGTTTGGCCATTAATTGTGCACTTTAGCATGCTTAGTATTATATATTAATGTTCCAAAATTATCATTATGACATGATTATGTGCTTCGTATAATATTTGGGAAGTACTGTGGTTTGATTACTTGAAGGTTTTAATTTTTTTTTTAATGTGGCCGAAACCTCATAATTTTTGTGGACTTTGTGAGTTTATTGTCTAGTGAACTTTGATCATGTTGGTTTTCTATTACCATATAGAATTTGCAGACCTTAAATTATTTGTGTCTGTGTCCTAGCAATTCAACTATATATATGATTAAAAAGGCTACATAATGTCATCACTAGTTCACTTGTTGAAGTACTGAACGATTTGTTAAAATGGAGTGTTGTATGAGACTATGTAATAGAAGAGTGATGAATTCGTAGTTCTATTACATCTCTGGGTTATGACATATACTTATATTGATATTTAGCTATCATTTATGTGTGAAATTATTATTCCTGAAATTTATATGTGAGACATGCATATGAATTCTCATTTATTCTATGCTTTTCTGTTTTATCTTATACATGTGATGAATGATTACATATAACTGCATGATAAATTAATGTGAATGAACTTGGGGTTCATGTATATTGAGACTGGAGTTCCCTCGGATTAAAATAACATAGTTCATTATAAATTAATAAATAGAACCAAAGGGGTTCAATTATAATTATTTATGGAGGCTATAAGCCCGTAAGATACATATATTTGAAGGGGTTCAATTAAATTAATTATGGAGACTATATGCCTGTAAAAAAAAAAAAAAAGAGCATTGACAATTATCGGGGACAATTTGCTAACTAATAGCCCAAAAGGTTGATGTTATGGTTCTGATCAGGAAACACTTGGATGAGGTCATTAGGTTGGACTACTCATCAATTCAGGATCATCAAAAGGTTTTATGTAATCTGTATAAACTTTTGGACATTCAGTTGTTGGTTTTTGAGATGTTTTTATTATGGGTGGTCATATTTTGAACCACATTTTAATTTGAACTATGTTCGGTTTATTTTGGACCACATTTTGGGTGGCTTTATTTTAATTCGATTATTAAGGTATTTATTGGTATTAACTCGATTTACTTTTTCAAGTAAATGTTTAAATTGGAATATATTTGGTTCCTAGGCATGACATGTGGGGAATAATGTCTGGCTAATAGTGCAACTACGCACACTATCCTAAGGGATATATCATTAATATTAATGTCTAGTAAGACCTCTATGACAACAATATATGGCACATATGGTTTGATAGATGGCTTTGGAAATGCCCACCTTATGTTGTCAAATGGCATAATTTTAGCCATTAAAGAGGCTATGTATGCTCCACGTTCAAGGGGAACGTTGTTAAGTTTAAAGATATCGAGCTAATGGTTACCACATTGAAACCACTGAGGAAAAGGGAATATAGTATTTGTGCATTACCTCTAATTTGTACGACCAAAAGCGTACTTGGAAGAAATTAGAGGGACTATCGACTTAGTTATATAGGACCACAATACGAGTGCTCGATGCACACCTTGTCAATGGCTCGAAGCCAAGTGAATCGAGCATGTATTTTCTATGGCATAACTGGCCAGGACAGCCGAGTCAAAAATGTGATGCGCCATATTATTAATACCTCTATTGGGCATCCACTAACGAATAATAAGGATCTAGTACACGGTGATTACTTGTGTGTACCATGTTTTATTGGAAAATTGAATCATCTGCCAGCTTATGCACAAACGAGTAAGGATTCCCTCGTTTTCTTGGAGCGTATCTAATGGGACATATGTGGAATGTCTACGAGAAATGCTTCATATGCTAAACTCCTGACTCAGATTATACGGTTGAAAGCACATGCATTATCCGGATTATCCTACTAAGTCTATTAGACTGGATAATGCCGCGGAGTTTACATCGCGATCTTTTAACGACTATTGCATGTCCCTGGGTATTGATGTAAAACATCTGGTAGCACACGTTAGTACGTTTGAGGCCCACTGCGACCTAACCTCTTAATTGGTGTTCGGGTATACATCAAACATTTCCCATATATGCACATTTGGGAGCGCAGTATATGTGCCGATTGATCCGCCACAGCGGACTAAAATGGGACCTCAACGTCGATTGCATATATACGGGGTTTGTATCGCCATCTTTTATTCGGTATTTAAATCCTTGACAGACGATCTCTTTACCGCACGATTTGCGGACTGTCACTTTGATGAGACTGTCTTCCCGCCGTTAGGGGGAGGAAATAATGTTCACACTAACGTTCCGGATGAACGGCGTGAAGTCGTGTGGAACGACCCCACTGTGTCTCATCACAATCCCCTTATAGCAATCAGAGAATCTGAAGTATGTATACTAATCGAACTTCAGAAAGTAGCCAATAATATGCCAGACTTATTCTCTGATTTAGCTAAAGTGACGAGATCTCATATACCAGCTGCAAATGTGCCTGCAAGGATAGATGTCCAAGATGGACAAAATATGGGAATGCCATCAATCACAGCTAACCAGTCGTATCTCCCGACCCATAAGAGGGGGGAGACCAATAGGATAAAGGATTTGCATCCCCGAAAGCGGGCGAATGCACAACAGTTGAATATGGTTAGTACTAGTAACAATGGGATCCCACCCGATTAATCTCATAAAATAGTTCCGGACTATGGATCCATCTTGGAGACGACGTCGGGGGACGCCTCGACATCAGTATCCATTACCGAGAATAGAAAAATCTCGGTTGATTATTCATGCATGAATGAGGTGTGACTACGGGATGAAATAATCATCAATGATGTGTTTGCTTACACAGTAGCTACTGAAATTATATCAAGTGATGATATTGAGCCTCGATCGGTGGACGAGTGCCAACAATGGGATGATTGGCCGAAATGGGATAGCAATCCAGGTTGAATTTGATTCATTAACGAAAAGATGAGTGTTTGGACAAATTGCTCCTACACCTCCCGGAGTTCTACCCGTGGGATACAAATGGGTATTTACAAGGAAAATTAATGAGAACAATGAGATTGTGAGGTACAAGGCTCGTCTCGTTGCACGAGGATTTTCTCAGCGACCTAGGATTGACTTTGAGGAGACATACTCTCTTGTGATGGACGTTATTTCAGATACTTAGTCAGTTTAGTAGTATCCGAGGAACTGACTATGCAGCTAATGGATGTGGTCACAGCGTATCTTTATGGGGATCTAGATGCGGTTATATGTATGAAAGTACCGGAGGGACTTATGGTACGTAAGACAAGTAGTTCTAGACCACGGAACATGCTTTCTGTAAGGTTGAGGCGTTCACTTTATGGCTTGAAACAATCCGGGAGGATGTGGTATAATCGCCTAAGTGAATACTTGCTTAAAATGAGATACGTGAACAACGATATTTGTCCTTGCGTGTTCATTAAGAGGACAGGTTCTGGGTTTGCTATATAGTTGCCGTTTATGTCGATGACATGAACCTGATTGGGATATCTGAAGAGGTTAGGGAGACAGCCCAACTCCTAAAATATGAATTTGAGATGAAGGATCTCGGACGTACTAATTTTTGTCTCGGGCTTGAGATAGTACACCGTGCTGATGGGATTTTGGTCCATCAATTAAATTACATCCAAAAGATGTTAAGACGTTTTAATGAGGATAAATCTAAGCCATCAAGCACGCCAATGGTAGTTCGATCATTAGATAGGTCAAATGATCCATTTCGTCCCGTGGAGGATGGAGAGGAAGTGTTAGCACCTGAGGTGTCATACCTAAGTGCAATAGGTGCATTATTGTACTTAGCTCAATGTACTAGACCTGGTATCGCTTTGCGGTAAATCTACTAGCTAGGTTTAGTTCAGCACCGACACGCCACCATTGGAATGGCATAAAGGACATATTTCGGTACCTTCGTGGTACGACTGACATGGGCTTGTTCTACCTCTATGCGTCACTAAAGAACGCAAAACTTGTGGGTATGCCGATGCTGGTTATCTATCGGACCCGCACAAAGCTCGTTCCCAGACTGGGTATGTCTTTATGATTTGGAACACAACTGTGTCTTAGAAGTCTACAAAACAGACTTTAGTTGCCACTTCGTCGAATCATGCCAAGATTTTAGCACTTCACGAGGCAGTGCGTGAATGCACATGGCTTATGGCCTTGATTGGGCATGTTCGAGGTTCCTGTGAATTGGCTACCACAGAAGATCCTACGGTTATATTTGAGGATAATGCAGCCTGTATCGAGCAGATGAAAACGGGTTTTATTAAAGGCGACAACACCAAGCACATAGCTCCGAAATTTTTCTTCAATCAGCAACAACAAGAGCTCAAGCAAATAGTGATCCAACAAATCAGAAGTCAGGACAACTGCGCCGACTTATTTACTAAGTCATTACCGAAAATCACTTTTGAGAAACATGCTAAAGCTATTGGCTTTGCGCAGGTTATCTGAGCTCGCTCCATTATAGGTTTAAGTGGAGTTAACTTGAGGGGGAGTACCGTGTAGGTATTCTGAATCCAGAAGATACCCAGGTGCCCTGTTGTACTCTTTTTCCTTGGAGCGGGGTTTATTTTTCCCATAGTGTTTTTGTTGCCCGCCAAGGTTTTAATGAGGCAACATTTGTTGGTTGAAAAGATTATGCGTTGTACTCTTTTTCCTAACCGAGATTCTTTTTTCCCACTGGGTTTTTGTTACTCGGAAGGTTTTAACGAGGCAACATGAAAAGCATAATAATGGCTCAATAGGAATCCCCAAGGGGGAGTGTTGTAAATAATATATTTTAGTGGGTATTCCTATTTAATATTTGTATAGTTTAGGGACTTATCTTGTAATTACTACCCACTATCCCACATCCCAGATATTGTGGGTTTTGTAACTCCCCATGTAACAATTGGTTATTTAATAATATCTCTTCCCTCCCCAAATCAGATCCCCCAATTTTATACACGTTTGTTTTTCTCTCTATTGTTATCTCTCTCTTTACAATTATCACCATTGTTCATCAATTTCTTCACATAATCACTTAATCAAATAAGTATTTTACAACACTTACGGATTTTTGGGTTGAATCCCAGCTTTGTACGAAACTTGCAAAAATTGCACAACCATCTCAAATTTTTCAAAAATACACATATTCGATGGGAAGGAATTGATGTACATCTGAAATTCGCCGTTGGAATACTCGCACACAAGATCGTCGATCAAATGGTTGAATTGAGTCTTAAGCTTTGTAGCGTATGTACATCGGTAACACGGATATGTCCGATTGTTTCCGTTGTCGAGGTCCACATGACAATCGACGCAACAACCATTAATATCACATGGTTTTTTGTTAGATGATGAACCAATAAGTTGTGACATAACTGGAAAATGTGAGGAGAGTGCAATCGTGAAAGTTCAAGAAAATATACTTGAACTATTTTTTTTGAGAGCCAATATGCCAATAACTATATCAGATCAGTAAAATTTAGTGGAGGTGAAGTTATGGCACATGTGTGCATCAAGTTATCCCACACAAAATTTAATTAATTTTCTACCTAGAGCTCCTAGACTGACCTGACCTGACCCTAACATGTATCAATTCACGGAATGCATGTTGCAAACAGTTCACGCAAATCCATGTCGACAATCAGTTCACTTTTACAGCTTTATTCACCATCTTTTTGACCACCCCAAATATAAAATGATTTCTCCAATTGTGTTAGGTAATGCTACTCGGAGCTATATATTATTACAACACCACCACATCTTCATCCAATTCCCAATTGTGTTAGGTAATACTACTCATGATTTTTCGTATATTTTTATATATGAATTGAAATTAATTTTTTGTTCCATAAGTGTACAGGAAATTATCAGTTCAGACATTTCTCATTCAGGCAAGCAAAAAAGAAAATGGTAACTTTTGAGCTTCCAATTTCATTATAAATTATTTATTAGAGCTTATTTATATACATCAACATTTTTACAATATATTTCACAGGAAAAATTTTATGTTGTGTTTGTTGGTCGTGTACCTGGGATATATGACAATTGGGATGATGCAAATAATCAAGTGAAATACTATAGCAATGCCCGTCACAAATCTTTCAAAAGTTTAGAGGCTGGAGAAGATGCGTATGCCAGACATTTATCCAAGTCAAATTTTGTACTATCAAATTTCCGGTCTCAAATTTTGATTTTTGGTATATATGAAAACTTATTAAATATCAATTAAGTAAATATATTTAACACTCCTGTCAAAGAACATATACTGAACAATGTAGGTAGCTCATAGCCGTATATATATATGTATATATAATTGGTGAAAGGGTCAGAGTCACAACTTTAAATTGTACATTTTGTAATGATTTTATTATCTTGCATTTAATGTGATATAACATCCACCTCATCTCAAGATATGGAAGCTTTATTATCTTGCATTTAATGTGATGTAACATCCACCTCATTTCAAGATATGGAAGCTCATCTAATTCCCTCAATTCAGATATAAAGGAAGTTGAAACCATAATATTAAAACCCCTCTCATTGAACATTTAATAGATGAATGCCATTAAAGAGATCTCATTCAACATTTAAGAGAAAGAATTGAAGGAATGTCGGATCAATTATAGACTCAAACATTAAAAGCTCTCAACTACTCTTGCAAATGTCAATGGAAGAAAAGTCATCACAAAAAAAAAGGTCAACCGAATCCTTAGTGTAAGTTTCCATGATGTTTGTAAATAGTTAGAGTAAATGTTTTCATGCTATATTAGTTTGCAAATTTATTTTCGGAAACTTAGATGATATTCATATATTTGGGATGTACTAGGAATTCAAGTTTAGGGGTTTAAAGAGATGTTTTCATTTTTAGGGTTTCTAGTTTAATATGATGTTTTCATTGAGAGGGCAAAGTAGAGATTTTTTCTTCCTGGAGATAATATGTCTTCCAGAATCCAGAATCCAGGCCCATTAAAGGTCTATTTAAAGCCTTATTTTCACCCAAGTTTTAATGTTTGTCCCAGACCAATCCAAACCCAATAAATAACTAGGTTCAATGAAGGGTACGGGGACCAAAAGTATTTGATAATACCAAACTTATTCGTATGTATATTAAATTTTTCATATCCAATTTTTTTGTGAATTTAGGGAAAATGATCCACCGATTAAACATGATACGAAAAGGAAGCTCACGTACACTGAGGCTAAGAAAACAAATCTGGCAAAATCTTGGACACTTGAGGGTAAAATAACGCATCCGGTGGGGAGTTATAAAGGTAGGCTAACGAGCTCAAGTTTGAAAAACAAAAGTGCAAATGTGCCTAAAAAATCCAAAGCATCAAAGGATAAAGAAATTGTGGATTTGGACAAATTACTGGATATTGAAACAAACATAACCACAACGGGATTATCGTCGGTTCAGAAGGTATATAAACAAAACATATGGAACATATAATATTAAATATATCCTAATACTAAGGTATACTCATGTGAATATGTGATACACAGCTTCCTCAAAGTGGATATGCACAGCGAATGAACAAGATTTTAAGAATCAAGGACGAAAAATATATGAAGGACTTTTCAGAATTTGTGGAGCCTAATCGGGTAGGAAATTAATAACTTTATCTTTATATCTCCATGTCCAAATTAATAATTTAATATTATGGGTGTTTTCAAGCATATTTTATAAACATTTAGTTTTCTCTATGCATTTCACAGTTGGCAAAATTGGATCACAGAACCTCATTGAGAAAACTTATAGAAGTTAACTCTCAACTAAGTGTACAACAAATTGAGGCAATTCAGGATATGGGATTCGGAACCCTTACCAAGCTACAAGTTGATGCCATTGATAGGGTTATGATTAAATGGATACTTGACAACTATGATTGTGAGCATCATAGAATTCAAGTTCATGAAAATTATGTTGAGATGAATAGTGCATCCATAGCTAATGCAATTGGGATCCCAAATTCAGATTTAATTATCCAGTTTGACACAGATTCTTCTGAAGGTTTCATGCTTTATGGGGATTATTTTACCATTGTCAAAGGGAGAATAGATATTGGGGAATTGACTTTAAGACTGAAAAATTGCACTACTACGGGGGCTGAATTCAAAGTCATGTACATGGCATTACTTTTTGGAACAGTGTTGCTCCCGGGATGTCAACACAACATGCCTATTCATTACTTGAATCTTCTACTTGAGTTGGACAAAGTTAAAGAATTCAATTGGGCAGGTCTAGTTCTAGAAACACTAGAAGATGGCATTACAAAATGGAAGAATGGTACATAAACGTACGTTGGTGGATGTTTGTTAGTGTTGCAGGTACATAAATTTAATACAATACAATTGTTACGAGGCTTACATTGTTAATCCAAATTCTGTAATAACTAAGCTACCTATTCATTTGCCTAAGCAGGTTATATTCCTAGCAATGGTGATCCCCGTTGGAAGTTTGTACTACATTCGGCTTCGCACAGAATGCCCGTATGTGGCATATCTAACCAAACCAAGGGTAAACCTGCTAACACAAGATATGGATACGAAAGGAGGCTATTGGAGTCCAAAGGTAAATTATTGATTCTCTAGGATTTTACTTAATGCAATTTATCTATAGGAGGTTCTTGGATTCCTTCATATTTACATTTTAATATATGATATTATATTCATGTTAGTATTTCAAGATTTCAGATTTTTAACATATTACTAAAAACACTTGTTCGTACAGGCTTGTGCAATAAACAATGGCTATACACCAAAAGGTAGCCCAAAACTACTTGAGGTTGGTGGTAAAAATGGTTGTATGATCAGTGAGAGAAAAATTCCTATGAATGCTCTAGACCATACAACATCTAAGCAAGATACTGACTATGGAAAGGATATACATGAATCACCAAAAACTGGAAGTGGAAAAGAAAAGGTGGATGCTGATCCAGAGATGGTGACACCTAATTCAAATCCCATTTTGGTATCACCAAACAAATCATCACCTTATGACAGCCATTACATCTATCAACACTTTACTTTATTGTCAACAAAGATGGACGAGATTCAACAAGAGGTAAAAATGATCAAGAACTCAGTCATAGAAATATCTTGTGGACTCATTCCACCCCCAGCAGTGATTGGATTGCAAGAGCCTAAAGGTGTTTCAATTGAAAGCCTAATTCCAAAGATACATGATTGCATAACAGAGCTTCCTAATACGATAAACAACAACTTACATGCAATGATGACAAGGGCTTTGAAAGAGTACATGAGTCAAGGGGGCATACCAAATATTACCCCAAATTTAGAAACACCGGATTCTAAACAGACTAGTTCTTCGGAGAATGCAACTGTTCTAACACCAAATTATCTCAAGACTCTAGACCACGGATTTTCAAATAATCCAATAAATCCAGAGTCCGACGAATCAGATGTTTCTAGTTTTTTATTTGATGAAGGATTGAACTTAAGGTATATTATATTAACATATTGCTAATTAACTAGATCAACATTTCTAAATAAAGTTCAATAGTCTAACCTTTATGCTTGCTTTAACAGCGTTCAGGTTGTCAACTACGGAACTTGGTATTGCACCAGGCAGGATATCTTGGGCTTAAAACCTGGACAATTAATCAATGGAAATGTAAGTTTTACAATATAAATGTGAAATTATAAATTCAACCATGTCACCTATTTTTGTTTTCCTAGGTGCTCGACTGCGTAGCCTATTTGTGTACAATGCGAAATAGGGAAGAAAACGAAAGGTAGAATCATTGGTATTTCCCACCAATATTCAGCGTATGGTCTTTACACTCTATAAATCCACTTCTAAATATAATTAGTATATGTCTCCAGATTTTATTCATTATTCATTATTATATTGAGTGTTCAGAGTTCAATTTAATCCATATTCTGTGTTCATTGCAGCAAATGTGCTTGGTACCTACCATTGATAATAAGAAACTTCTGAAAATATTTTTCGAATCAGAACATAATTTCGTCGGTCATTTACCTTTTTTGGAACGCATATACATTACCATCAACGACTGTCACAAACACTGGTACCTCATAATAGTCGATATGGATTGTTATGACATCAGCATTTGTGACACCAATCCCTCGGAAGAAATGAATGAATTCAGAAGAAAACTTGCTTATAGAGTGGTATACTTTCAAGTGTTTTTATATTAATGCACATATTAATATGAATATAAATATGCTCAGCTATCTCACAAATTTTTTTCAATCAAACAGGTAGTTCGTTTGGAAAACTTGTTGAAACAATGGAATCCTGGAGGTTTCAGACATAAGAACATGGCTGACAATTTTTTATGGCCAAAGCCAGACTGGGTGCCCATACAGAATAATGGGTAATTGCATGTTTTTATATCGTATTGTTTTGTGTACACTACCAATTTTCTTTATTTAACAATTTCAATGTTAAGTAGATATGATTGTGGTCTGTACGTGAGCATGATGATTCTATTCAGTTTGGGGATGCAGACACAAATCAGCGAGGTCAATTATAAACCTATTCATCACTTACTAAGTTAACTGTTAAATAGGAGATTCACTAATAAAACTTTGCATTTTTTGTGCCAGGCTGAGTCAATTATTGCAAGGCAGCGTCTGGCGGTTGAACTTTACAAAGCAAAATTCAACAAATTTGCTTGGAAAAATTAGGGGATGTAGGAATATTGTCTAGTAGAACAAACAACTATTTTGTCTTAAATACCTGAACTTGTTGGTATATATTTTTGCCTACTAGTTTTCTTAGCATATGGTATGTATTTTTGTTGACTCAATGCTAAGAAGAAGAAAGTCCAGTACAAGATTAAGAAAGCCACAGAGGAGGGAGGCAACAAGAAGTAAATTTGGCTTTGAATTTTGTGGACATAACTCTATTTAGTTTCTGTTTTTTGCTTACAATTATTTTGGATCTTAGATATGTAGTTTATGATTCAAAATTCAGCTTAGTCCTATTTTTTGTTGTCATTTTATCATATAAATATAATATTTTTGTGGGATGGGTATATATTGAATATACCCGTTTGTTTTTGGTTGGACAGTTATGTTACAAGGAGGTATATTTTTGGTTAGACAACAACAAATTCGTTGTCATTTTATCATATAAATATAATATTTTTCTGGGATGGGTATATATTGAATATACAAGTTTCAAAAATGTTTTTGGTTAGACAATTATGTATCAATTATGTTACAAGGAGGTAAGTGTATGATTGGATCCAGGGTTAAGAATTTCAGTTTCAAAAGGTTTTTGTTTAGACTTTGAAAAGGGTTTTTCCTTATAAAAATATGTCTTTATTTATTCAATCATAATTTAGAATTAAACACAGAATCCTTTATGTTAAACAAGTAGGAAAGTATTACAAAATAATCCACGCATAACCACTAATCTTATTGAACAGATATTTTTCTGTTAGGAGTTAATACAGTGATATTTAAGCATTAGAAACAAAATCATCAAACAACGTTGCAACTACATAAGCCTAACCCTTAAGTTAGTTCAGAAAATGACATTCATCAATGTAAGCTTCAATTACCTCGGTAGTCCTCAGGTTTGATGCTCCCTCAAATTTTAGGTGTAACCTATTGATCTTCAATAGTTCCTTTTAAGAACAATCACTTCACTATTGCTGTAAGACGTTCATTTTGTGTACCTGAAATTCAATTATACAGCATATAAAGGTTAAACGCCAACTAAAGAATGGGCCACTGATATTCATTGAACATACGTGAAGAAGTATTTATAATAAATGATGTTTCTTTGTGACAATTCTTCGAGATACTTCAGCATATGCAAATCTGATTATTATGGACAACAACTCCACACAATATCCTATTGAGGACATAAGGAAACATACCAAGATTCTGAATAGCATATGAAGGTTGAGCTCCAAGTGAAAAATTCATTGCCAAGAAATGAGTGTTTATTCCTAATTAAATGAAAAAGGTAAATTAGTAGTTAGTATAATAAAAATATCAAGGTATGGGATCACTTCACTATTCCTTTGTTACATGTATATTCAATTCATACATATTCAACCAAAATCTGCAATTCATATGCACCAAGAACAACAACTCAGTGTATATCAATGTCAATTCCTCTAGCAAACCTAATATCAAATTAATATAAGTATGTAAAACATAAGGCATCAAAATGGTTGAGTGTTCATTCCTAATTAAATGAAAAAGGTAAAGTAGTAGTTAATAGAATATAAATATCAAGTTATGGGATCACTTCACTATTCCTTTGTTACATGTATATTCAATTCATACATATTCAACCAAAATCTGCATTTCATATGCACCAAGAACAACAAATCAGTGTACATCAATCTCAATTCCTCTAGCATAAAACATAAGGCATAAAATGATTCTAAAATCCTTTTCAATTGAATTTCAATTTCTATTCACCTGCGTAAGTTGTCACGGGAAACAGGGAAAGGCACTGACATAACCACATCCATCTAGTCAAAATACTTTGCATCTTCCTGCAGCAGAATTAACATAAGCCTACACTGAATAATACTCTTCAAACACAATAGTATATAATCCCACACATATATGCTTGAATTCTTACCGAATGTATTCATCTGCTATAGCAACGAAGGAAAAACCAAGAACCACATCATGAATTCAATATGAAGTATTTTTAACTATCTCCCCTTCTATAAAATTGGAAAAAAATAATAAATCAAATAAATTATTTTAATTAAAGAATATAACATCTTACCCCAAAAAATATATAAATTTACCTAAAGAATATCAGGCTTAGGATCTAAAAGCAACAACAATCAACAGCGTAGCCCTCAATTTCACTCCGACGTACGCATTCCGGGTAGTATCTTTGCAAAAATTACTACGGATATTGGGATTATCTGTCTGCCAAACCAACTATCTCCCCTTCTATAAAATTGGAAAAAAATAACAAATCAAATAAATTATTTTAATTAAAGAATATAACATCTTACACCAAAAAATATATAAATTTACCTAAAAGAATATCAGGCTTAGGATCTAAAAGCAACAGCGTAGCCCTCAATTTCACTCCGACGTACGCATTCCGGGTAGTATCTTTGCAAAAATTACTACGGATATTGGGATTATTTGTCTGCCAAACCAACGATCCATACAAGGAATCAACAATCACGAGTTCGAAGAAGATAATTTGTCATCAGAGAAACTTGGATTTTCGGATAGATAGAGAGGAATTTTTTACGATCGATTTTATTTTTCAGATAGAGAGAGAGAGATGGATGAATTCTGAATTTCACTCCGACGTACGCATTCCGGGTAGTATCTTTGCAAAAATTACTACGGATATTGGGATTATCTGTCTGCCAAACCAACGATCCATACAAGGAATCAACAATCACGAGTTCGAAGAAGATAATTTGTCATCAGAGAAAGTAGGATTTTCGGATAGATAGAGAGGAATATTTTACGATCGATTTTATTGCAAATCATAATGTTGTCCTTTGTTTTGATCTTGCAACACTACTGTTGGAGTTCCAGTAGTAGTCTGTTGAACATTTGTAGTCTGTTGAACAGTCTCTGGTCTGTCAGCTGTTTGCAACTCGTCTGTTAGACAATCAGCACTGTGATTTTGAACAGCACTTGAGTTATCAGCTGAATTGAGATTAGGTAGTATGATGGGAACATATTCTTCATTCTTTCCAATATCCAACTTCTGTAAATCAGTAGACAGATCTTGATTAACACTTTGAATCTTTTCAGAAGATTGACTTGGCTCATCAAATACTACATGAATGGATTATTCTATTAGCAATGTTCTTTTGTTAAAAACTCTATAAGCCTTACTAACAGTTGAGTATCCTACAAAAACAGCTTCATCAGCCTTTTCTGCAAATGCAGTAAGGTGATTTTTTCCATTATTTAAAACAAAGCATTTACAACCAAATATCTTAAAATAATGAATGTTTGGCTTCCTGTTGTTCCAAACTTCATATGGAGTCTTGTTTTGGTGCTTGTTGATCATGCATCTGTTTTGGGTAAAACATGCTGTGTTTGTTGCTTCTGCCCAAAATCTTTGCGGCAGCTTAGCTTCAGCTATCATGGTTCTGACAGCTTCCTTTAGTGTTCTGTTTCTCCTTTCAGCAACACCATTCTGTTGAGGGGTTCTAGCAGCTGAATACTCATGATGTATTCCTTTGATATTACAATACTCTTCAACAGTAGAGTTTGTAAACTCTGTCCCTCTATCTGATCTGATCTTCAATATTTTTATGCTTTTCTCATTCTAGATCAATTCCATCAGATTAGTAAGATGTTCCTTGGTTTCACTTTTCTTTTTCATGAATATCACCCAAGTATATCTTGAATAGTCATCCACAACAGCTAGGCAGTATTTCTTTCCACCATTGCTGACAAGATCAATGGGTCCAAATAAGTCCATGTGTAGCAGCTCCAATATTCTTCCAGAAGATTGATGCTTCTTGCTTTTGAATGATGACTTGATTTGTTTACCCTTCTGACAGGCGTCACAAAGCTTATCTTTGCTCATGACTGTCTTTGGAATAAAAGCAACAGCGTAGCTCTCAATTTCACTCCGACGTACGCATTCCGGGTAGTATCTTTGCAAAAATTACTACGGATATTGGGATTATCTGTCTGCCAAACCAACGATCCATACAAGGAATCAACAATCACGAGTTCGAAGAAGATAATTTGTCATCAGAGAAACTAGGATTTTCGGATAGATAGAGAGGAATTTTTTACGATCGATTTTATTTTTCAGATAGAGAGAGAGAGAGATGGATGAATTCTGAATTGGGACACTAAATTGGGGAGGAGGGATAAAATGGAGATTTCAATAATATTAATGGTAAATTTGTAAAATATTGGTGTACAACTCATTTGGTGAGGTTCGTACATTTATTTGGGGTATGTACACCCCATACAACTCGTACAGTAAATCTCGGCCGATCCAACGGCCGAGAATACTTCTGCGATTTGACTCACCAACAGATGGTGAGTCAAAATAGCCAACCCGTTCTAACTCTTTTTACCTATTCAAACTCTCAAATCAAATAACTTAATATGCATCTTTTTTTCAAGTCTATCATTTTCCAATAATAACTCTTTTTACTTATTCAAACTCTCAAATCAAATAACTTAATCTTTATGGTTTTTCGATTAAATCTATTTTCGTAAATCAATCTAGCCTATGCTACAGTATATCTATATAGTATGTGATACGTTAGTGATTTCAGTTTATTGTACTTAACTTTTATTATTAATTTTCATGTAGTGATCAATGTACCTCATATATTTCAAATGCGCGTATGTTTTATTAATTTGGCTTGTAATATAATTTTACCATTATATCTTTCAAAAGCTCAATGGAAAATGTTGAAGATGCAACATCCCAAGAAAGGAAAAACATTATTTGGAGCCCGAAAATGGATAAATGTCTAATTGAAGCATTGGTCATCCAATGCAATGAGGGATACAAGGTTGACAAGGGATTTAAAGCCCAAGCTTATGTGGTTGCAGCTAAGGTGCTTCGTGAAACTTTCAACTTAGTTATTAACAAAGATCATGTTAAGAATCGCATGAAAACAATCAAGAAAGATTATAGGGACGTTGAGAAGCTCATACGTCAAAGTGGCTTTGGTTTCAACTACACAACAAAAAAAGTAGAAGCTTTAGAACCTGTATGGGAGACATATCTACAGGTATTTTTACTATATTACTTAGATTAGATTTTTAATTAAGGACACGCTAAACAATCTGAATTTATATTGTAGGCAAATCCAAAAGTAAAGCATTTGCGGTACAAGAAAATTGAAATGTTTGACGAGTTGGCGAAGGTTTGTGGAAATGATGGTGCAACGGGTGAATGGTGTCGGGGAGGGCCAGACATTAATAAAAAACATTCGGCTGGTGGAAGTCTAAAAAGTCCGATAGATGAATCTGTCGATGACATGGATGGTGAAGATATACAAGAAAATGAAACAGATGAAGTTGATGTTCAAACCGAACAAGAACAAACTCAATTTAAAAGTAAAAGCCAAGGTACTTCATCTAATCGACGTGTAAGCAGCGCCAAAGGTCTTGTGCAAACAATGAATTCCATGGCTAAGAGCATCGACAAGATGGCCACAGCCATAGAGAAGGAAAAAGATGGTATTGATTCGTCTGTGTTACTTGAATGCCTTCAACAAATTGAAGGCATGGATGAAGATGATATTTTTGATATTTTTGATCATTTCCTCCAGAATGAGTTCAAGGCAAAGGCGTTTATGACTTATCCTCCTGCAATGAGAATCAAATACTTGAAGAGGAATTTTAATATCGCGATCAACAAAACCACTGACGACCATAGCAATGATTTTTATGATTTATTTTAAGTTATTTTAGTTTGTTTATTTCATTATCGTTAGCTTTTTTTCGATTCAATTTCTCGATTTGTACTTTTTATTTTCTAGGGATTAATTTAATAACTTTTATTTTGCAATCACTTTTAATATATTTTATAATTTTGAAAGTATTCGTAATCAAATAAAAATATTTATCAAAAATATTATATTTCAAAATTTTCTTGACAACCAAACATCTGCAAGAAAATAATTTTCCTGACAACCAAACATATAAAGGAAAATGACTTTCTTTTCCTTTTTCTTTTCCTTTCCTTTCCTTTCTTTTTCCTTTCCCTACAATTTTCCCTCACTTTCTCGACAACCAAACAAGCTATTGGTGTTTCTTATTTGGTTTTCCTCGTTCTTTTCTTCAAAACCAAACAAAGCCAAAGAAAATAGTTTACATGAAATTTATTTTACAGACTATTTTACTTAGCAGCCAAACAAGTTTGAGAAATCAGATTTTCCTTAACTTTACTTTTCACTGTTTTTCATTTTCCACACATCTCCAAATCCTCAAACCAAACATAGCCTATAGGTTTCAAACAATGGATTCTTCTGTAAGTGGTCGAGATGCTGAAGCTATATACCGCAACAAAACAACTGGTGCTTAAAAGTCTTCTCTCGTATCATTTGATATCCTGTCACCAGTATAGTACACTATATGACTATGGCCTTTCTTTTCGGTTTCAGGGGAACGCATGTCAAGGGAAGAGTTTCTAGAGCTCAAGAAGAAGGAAAAGAACAAAAACGAGAAGCCAAAGGTGCCATTTTTGTATATATTTTATGCATCCTAGTTATCTATTCCATTTATATTCACCGCATCCTCCTCCCGAAAAGAAAATTCATAAATATGTAAATACTACATGTATATACACATTTTGTTTTGGACACACATTACATATATACACGCATTTTGTTTTGGACGTTCAAACCAGATTAAAACCACAGATCACTCGTGTATGTAGTTTTATATAAAATTGCTAAGTATAATATTTGTCTATGGAAAGACATAAATTATTCCAAGCGTCTTATATTCTTATGTTTGTAAAATTTTACTTTCATCCTCTATCCATTTTATTCTCCATGTGTTCATGATGTGATTTGGTTCAACTTCATTCAGATGTAGTTTTAAACCTAAGCCATTTTGCTTCACTTTCCATGTTCAATGATATCTCTGTAAGTATCATTTATGATTGACGGAGGATGACAAATGTTTTTCCTTCAGGAAATAAAACTGGAGTGCGGCAAAGGGTTGGCTCAGAAGCAGGAAGCTGAAGCCAGATTACAGGAAATAGAAGCTGAGAAAGATAAACCATTTGCACGGGGCAGGTAAGTAAAGAATCTAGAGTAATTCGTTTTGTATAATTTAGTAAAGAATATGTCAGAAAATTGTAAAGCAGTTATCTATATTTGGAGATAATTCTATTTTTGCCTTCAAGATATTTTTCTAAGCTTTGAATTTGGGGAGTTCTGTCAATTACATGACCATCTCATTTTAATAATCATATACAAAAAAGGATAAATGGAGGAACAACGGAACATATTTAATAAGGGGACATATTCGTATTTAATACGCAGGTTTAGACCTCTTTGCTGGTCTTGCACATGAGAACTTTGTGAAGCATTACAGTGAATTAATTGAAGCATATCACGTTTGTACATTTTTACTATTTTCGAACATTAAGTCAATTCTTTTGAACATCAGGAGTAACTTTCCCCCGAATTCAGGGTTATACACTGTAACATCTAGGTCGTAGCTCATATGTAATATCTATCTAAGCAACATAGCTCCATGTCATGGTTACTTAGATCTGCTTTTATTCTATTGAGGTGTAGAGTATCTAATATTGCGAGTACTGATTCTCAATTCATTCGTTTTACCTTTCTAATCCATCTAAGACGTGTGCTTAAATTTGTTGCTGTTCTTTAATGAATACATTGGTATTCTTTATATGTGTAACACCTAACACGTTGCAATTTCTGCTTCAGGGACGATCCTGATCTTGACAAGTTGCTGAGGGATAGACCTAGATTTGGCGATCCCATGGCGCATTTGGTCAAGGCAAGTTGCTAACTGGTGTCTACTCAATTACCTCTGCATGTACTTGAATCTTTTCCGTTAAGTTCAACTCAAATTGAATAGCTATGATCTCGTTTTCTACACATCACATCTGCTCTCTTCCTCCTTGTTTATCTGAACATATCCTTTAAATTTTCAGAACAAGAATTTGGACCCAGTTCTACCAGACCTAGGAGATGACGAGAAAATGAAAGATTCTGGTTTCATCATTCCCCAAGAATTCCAAGTTCATAGCTGGAGAAGAAGAGGACTCGAGGCTGCACCAAACCGATATGGGATCACTCCAGGGAGACACTGGGATGGAGTGGATTGAAGTAACGGTTAGCTCATTTCCATTCAATGATGATTGCTCACATTAGATTCTTGTCTTTGTTCTAGATTCTGCTATTTCTATTTCCCAACGGCAATGTTTATTCAATAAGAAATGATCATTGTTTGTTTTTCATCTTGTAGGATATGAGAAGGGATTATTTACAAGGACAAATGAGAAGAAAGCTGTGCAGCAAGAAGCATACAAGTACTCCGTTGCGGACATGTGACTTCTATCAGTGCATATATATACCGTATATATATATATATATATATAAACGGACATGAAAGAAGGGTGCTAACATCTTTGTGTTATGTAGAAAACCAATTTCATTATGTAACACTCAAGGAGTTTACTGGATTTGACAATTTTGAATGTTTTCACCAAAACTTCCGAATTATCAATTTTTTGTATGAAATTTCAACAGAGTACAGTACAGTACAATTACAAACTGAGTATGATAAAATTTACAAATTGCACATAGTAGATAGTTAATTTTACTGGTGCATAATAGAAATAGACAAATTGTCAGGTGTTTAAATGAAACTGCTAAGATAAAGATTAGTACCACCTTAATAGTTGCATGTTAAGGGCATGACAATGAGAAAATGTAAAAGTAAGAAATGAGGTTAATCCCAAATAGTAAAGAACTTTTGTATTTCTTAAAATGAAGTAAATGTTCTCATAAATTATTTTTCCGGCGGCATAACTTTTAATTTTTCTAATACAAAAATATACATACCTGATTGTAGGGCTGTCAATGGGTCGGATTCTGATCGTATCAGACTCGTTTAGATCCGACTCCATTTATTTCAGATCGAATCCTATCGGATTGTGCTCGGATCTAGATTTTTTGAATTCAACGGATCTTGGTCGGATTTGGCTGGATATCGGATATTTTTCGGATCCAATAAATTGGTATTTGAAAAGTTAAATTAATATTTTCTTCCTAAAACAAGTTTATTATCTTTTCAATTTTATTTAATTTTAGCTCACATTTTCAAAGTTTTTTTTACTATATTCATATTTGTAGAATGAATATATTGGTTTAAATAAATTTATAAATGAATTATAAATTACTATCTTCTTAAATTGACGTTGAAATATTATTAATGATACTTATTTTTATAAATCATTTTGTATATATATCTTTTTTTTATTTGTTGTCGAATACGGATCTTTAACGGATCGGATTGACCTAAATCCATATTCGATCCATGGGTTTCGGATTTCGGATCTTTATAATCGGATCAGGTCCATCATATCTCTAATCGGACAATTATCCTAATAAATCGAACCGAATTCGGACAGATCCGGATTGAAATCCGCCTCATTGACAGCCCTATGACATATGGCTGATTGTAACTTATATCCCCAGTGGGCCTGGCCCAGCTACGGAATTCGGATCCGGCCCAATATAACTTTATCCAATCAGCATTTGCGCGTGACGCGAGTTGATAGAGAAGGTTCTGGGTACTGGGATTTCGTCGGCTTCTATTCTTCAATTCACCCCAACAGCTAAAAACAAGTTTTTATTGATAAATCCTGCACTTGTTTCTTTTTCATTAAGCAACTTCCGTTCCTTCTCATTCCACCTGATTTTCCAGATTCGCAATGTCTTCGCCTGCCGAGTAATTTTCTCTCTTTGCTCTTTTTATATTTATATATTCATGATTACGTTGTGTGATTGAATGTTTTTGGCTGGTCGGATTGCTATTTACCAGTTTATATTATTTTCATTTGTTTGTGTTTGTTTTGAGGATATGATGATTTAGTTTTGGCTGATGATCTCATATAATTGAGGAATTGAGAAATTGACCTAAATGTGATTTAAATTGCCGCATTAAGGTTATCAGTGATCTGTCTTAGATATGAGATGGTTTGGAAACTAAGGGAAATTGTGAAGTTGAGACTATACTTTACGAATTTACACATTTGCATAATTTTGTCTGATAAACAGAAACATGCTAAAGATGCAGATGAAAACATTCGAAGGGAAATTGAACTTGTTGTAATTTAACTTGATCTGGCTAATTGTATTTTCCCCCTGCTTGAAGCTGATGTTATCTATACTTGTTAAGTAAACTGTTACTTGAGTACGAATTTCTTGAAGTGTTCTTATTGATAGGTCTTGGGAATATTCTTGAATCAATTATTGGAGCCCTGTATCTATAATTCTATATCCATTTTGTGGGCCCACATGTTGATTTCTATACCACTGTGGGATTACTGCCTGACTTCTGTTCAAATTTCCAACCATTCTGACTGGAAGGATTTCGTTGGTTTCTGACCTACTTATGATTGTGATTAGATAGTTGGCTTGATCAATTTTTTAAAATGCGACTGTTTAATCATTTGATGATTACAAATTTGCGTTCTTCCCATTTACAGATTCTATAATTCTCTTCCGCCAATAACTAAAGCGTATGGGACAGCTTGCTTATTGGTTACTGTTGCATGTCAAATTGGGCTACTTCATCCTGGATTAATTGCATACGTACCTTATCTATCGTTCATGAATTTCCAGGTAAGCATTTTACTTAGTCCTGCTATCTGTGATTTTTTATTACAAATATGAAGCTAACATTTCATTGAAGTAGCTTGTTGTTATTCCTTTATTGTATTTACGGTTTCATATGGCCTTTATAATGTGAGCTTTTCCTGTTGAAAAGGGTGATTCTTGTTGTTGTTTGGAATATTATCTGTTTTGGTTCACGTTTGTGGATTTGCCTAAATTACTTACTGTGTCAGATAGTCTAACATAGAGTTTGATGATACATTTCACTTACCGCAGAATCTTGCTATTAATTGTATTAACATAGAAGTGAGAAACTTTACCTGAGGAAACTTTTGAAAGCCGAGGTATAGGAAATTGGAGATAGTAATACATCAGGGGTGAATGTATATTAGAGACTAAACAAAAGATACTATAGCCCCTATTTACCCAGTAACAATCTGCATTTCCATAGTATTAACATGTCAAATTCTTATATGCCACATAAGAACACAGTAGCCCCTTAAGTCATTTATCCGGGGGTCCATCTACCAATTTCGTTGTTGTTTGCATATTAATTGTTATGTGGACTTAATGAAGGATATAGTATTTAGTAAACATATATTTCAATTGTTATATTTATGAGATTTTATTTCTGTTCCTTATTTTGTATTTTTCTCGCCAGTTTAAAGGTATTAGATTGTTTAATACATACTTGAAATTTGTAGATGTTAAATATATAGTCTAGCTTGTAATACAAGATTTGCATACCTTTGGTACAGTGTCTCACAAAAAATCTATGCTCACTTTATAAATCATTCAATTCTCTTAGCCAATAGGAGGCCAATAGGAGGTGTGAAGGATTTCTTTCCTTGTCAAATGTCCAAACTTAAGATTTGCCAAGAGAAGTTGCTGTCAGTGGGACAGAGTTCTGTAGAATATAGCAAGTGTTGGCGGTTGGTTGTGTAGCAGGGATAAGCAGACCTAGCCTAGGTGATGAATAGTAGTATTGAAACAGTGGCAAGGAGACAGCTCCTTCACAACTAGGATTGATAGTGGTGCTAAAACGTTGAAGCATGTTGGTTTAGCTTTGACGACTTCAATAAATTAAAGTTAGGAACCTATTGGTGTCAGTTTTGGCTACTCACCAGATAGATTACTTGAAGATGCATTTGCGGAGTTATTTTTTTTTTTTTTGGCAAGTTGTCGTGGATTGTTTTTTCTGAAAACTGGTTGTTGATTTGACCTCTTATCAATCAGAAAACATTGCGGAAACATTAATGTCAATGAAAATTCTGCAATTTGATTTCATAAGTTGCTTAAGTTTGCCGAATCTCTATCTCCCTATATAAGAATAGTACAGAACTAATAATTGCTAACCTGTTAATGGGAATAATTTTGTGAATGGTACTTGGACATTTCATCTGCATGATGATGTTTGTTTCATTCTTATTGTCAGGTTTGGCGGCTTATTACAAACTTCTTTTTTCTTGGCAAATTTTCGATCAATTTTGGAATTCGCCTCTTAATGATGTAAGTTAAACTAATTCCTGATTCCATGCTCTGTCACTGGTTCTTCTAATATTATTAGACTTGGTTGTGCTATACCTTGAGATAATGTGATATAATTTCCTTTATCATACTTCTTGATGCTGTAGAGCAAGATATGGTGTTCAGCTCGAAAATGGGCCTTTCCAGAGACGCACAGCTGATTTCTTGTGGATGATGTTGTTTGGAGCTTTCTCTCTATTGGTATGTAAGATTGTGTGTGTATGCATGCTCGTATCTTTATGCTTGCATTTAGGTCTGTTGTCTGCATGTGCCCATTACTTTGCATCTTCATTTAGAAGTTCTAAAATAACCGTGGGTTTTACATATAACAGTGGAACGAGCTTGTATATTTGAAACATCTTTTGCAGAGAAAATGGTTCAGTGTAGTTCTTAAGTTGTTTTTTCCCCTAAATCTCTGTCCTCTACTCCTATCATGTCCTCCCACCTTTCTGATTAGCTATTTCTCTTCTCACGGCATCATTCTCTTCAGCTTAAGTTCCCCTACTATTCTAAAGATTTTTTGCATGGTTATGTCCTTTGTTATTTCATCTTGTTAACACTTCTGTTTTATGCTTGTTTTAGGTTTTGTCTGTAATACCCTTCTTCTGGTCCCCTTTCTTGGGGATATCACTTGTTTTCATGCTTCTGTATATCTGGAGTAGAGAGTATCCAAATGCTAACATCAACATATATGGCCTAGTGGCTCTCAAGGTACTGTACTTCCTAATTTGGTTCTGTCCCGTGGTATGGTTTCCTCTTTTATTTTGGGTTTGTAACTATTCGTTTCCTTATCAGGCATTTTATTTGCCATGGGCAATGCTTGGCTTAGATGTCATCTTTGGCTCTCCGATCGTCCCAGATCTTTTGGGAATCATTGCTGGGCATCTATATTACTTCCTAACTGTATTGCATCCGCTTGCTGGTGGGAAAATCATACTGAAGACTCCAGTCTTGATGTATCCTTTTTGTCTTATTTCGTTTTGCCACATATTTCAAGTAATTATAACATGCACATATGAGGAGATCTATCTTTTGCAGTGACATACGTCACATGGAAGTGCTTTTCCTAATTTACTGTGTGGCTTATGATCATTCCATGCTGCATGTTTTATTGGCTGTTGCTTCTTTCCTTAATTACCTATTCACAGACACAAACTTGTAGCAAAGTGGAGAATTGGTGCTCCATCAACCAACGCTGCTCAGCCAGACAGGTCTTCTGGCGCGGCATTTAGGGGAAGATCATATCGCGTTGGCGGATAATTCTTTAACGCCAACTGTTTGATGAAACGGGAAGCTTACATGTTATGAGTTCTGGTGCATATACGCTTCTGTGGACAGGACTCGAATAGTTATTGTTTCTGTTACTTTTGCACGCTAGCTAGATGTAATTCTTTTATATTGGGATCTGAGAGATGACTGTGATTTTTATGCATAGAAAAATGAATCAAAATACACCTAGTTAGAACTTTACAAACAAAATGATTACGCGAGGACTCGCCACTTTTGAATTATTTGTTGCAGTCAGGATTCAGAAAAAGCAAATGAAGAAAATTTGTAATTGAGATACTCCAGGTTAACTTGGGGTATGATCACTAATTGGGGTTAATTAGTGGCTACCCAGCAAGTAGCCATATACATGGGCACACAATGTGCCCAAGTCTTGCACACGTGCATTAATATTTTTTGAATGTGGGCAGATATCGTGCCAAAGTGTGAGCGACGAATTCTCCGACTGTTCATTGGCCGAAGGGGGGGTAACTCGCCACCTTTCTGGTCCAAAAGATGGCCTTCAGGTTTGCGTGGGTGAATGAAGGCTATTGAGTGTGTCCAATGTGGTGCTGTTTTTGGCAAAAAGGTCGTGTTTCTGGGAAGACGTTTTATAACCATGTGATTAATTTTTTTTTTCTTTTTTCTTTTTTCGTTTTTGCACTTTTCCAATTTCATTTCATTAGCGACTAGATTTCCAGCATATGTTGTTGACTGAGTATAATTATACAAATTATATTAAGTATCAACAAATGTTGCGAATTTGAGTTTGAATATCTGTTGAAAGAGGTTTCTATAAAAAAAAAAATACACATTAAGCATTAAGAACTCTTTTAGTTAATTTCAATTTTATTTATCATGTTCTCATTCTGGGGTAAATTACAACAAGACACATGAAGTTTGGTCAAATTACTAAGACTGTTCTATTGTATAAAAAATTACAAGAATACACCTCTAGTAAATAAACGTTAGTCAAAATTGAGAGAGTGCAATTTAGAAAATAAAGATTATAATAACAACCCTGAGGTTTTGTCAAATTGCAGCAGGGAACCTCATATATCATAAATTACAAATACCGTTACAATTTTTTCTTTTACAAAAAAGCCTCCTAAATTTTATCTAATCGCATTAATTAAACTTTTAGGGTGAGTTTGGCCTAGCGATTTGAAAAGCAATTATAGGAGAATTAATTTTACTAAAATTGATTATGGTAATAATTGATTATGATAAAAGTTAATTATAGAATAATTGTTTCTGTATAATAGCTTTTGTAAAAGTAACACCTTAGTTGCTTCTAAAATAAGTTTATTTTTTGCTTCTCGAGATCCCAAAAGTGATTATGATCTTGGGGGCCACACACCATGAAAATCACGATTGAACATAAGTAATTTTTATAATCAGGGCCAAACACTTCAAAAATCACAATAGAGATGTAAAAGTGACTCTAAGAGCTTCAATCGCTGGGCCAAACTCACCCTTAGTTGATGTTGACGTTGTGCATTAACATCTCCTTCAACAAATGATGATGAACCTGACCATGATTGTAAAGAAACGTGATATTCTTCTTTGTTCTTTTTTAATTACATAGGGTAATTCTCACAAGTCACAACTGAACAACTCCTCCAAAAATTGCTTAATTGCCCAAACATGAGATATTTTTTAGTTAAAGATGAAATAATTACAATGTATGTCGCAAGAACTACATGTAAGTCATACAAAACATTACGAAAACACACTTGCGTTGCTAAAAACATAACACGTACACTCCAGGAAATAATTATTTTATTTTTAAATTCTACATGACATCATAATTTTATTTTTTTTACCTTCCCAAAAGCTTCTTTGTATAAGTGATTTGGTTAATTACAAATAAAAATTCTGAGACCTAGTAAATCGAAATTTTTCAAAAAAAAAAAAAATTCAAAAAATGGAACTTTCACTATTATGAAATGTTGATATAGTATGTAATTAAGTGTTAAATCAAATGAGTATTCAACTTTTTAAAATTTTTCCAAAAAAGGAAATGATGTATATATAGGGAAGCCGTGTGCAATGAAAAATGCAAACACGGTTTGGGGAGGGATTTTTCTTTATTTAACTAACATAACAAATTCTATCAAAAAAAAAAAAAAAACTAACATAACAAATTGGTTTAGGGTTTAGTAGAATGGACTAGTCATTACAAATTAGCGGACTCAAGTTCGAATCCCTGTTGGGAGAGGTTCTCACTTTATGTGCTTGACGCGCCTCGGAAGGGATTAAACCCTTCGGGAAACCAAAAAAAAAAGAAAGAAAGCATGCAAAAAAAGAAAAATGTAAGGTTAGATAAAGTTGAGGCGGTTTTTGTAATTACTGATATCTAAGGGAAATTTTGATAATTTGATCAAAATTCAGGGGCCTTGTGGCAAAACTCAAAATTAGCGGTTTTGTGAGTGTATTAGTATATTACTAGCATACATCCCGTGCTATGCACGAGTTTTAAAAAATATATATGTTAGGTACCTTGTTTAATATATTAAAAATATCTATTGTACGACATGATTAAATATATAAAATGATTGTACCAATATATATATATATATATATATATATATATATATATATATATATATATATATATATATATATATATATATATATATATATATATATATAATATGAAAATAACAATATTTATATACAAAGAAAAATAATGTAAAATATTAAAAAAAAGGATAGAGGACGAAATTATATTCTTTATAAATATATCACTCTGGACATCTAAGCTACATAGGAATATTTGCACGACATCAATGTTAAACTAATACCTGCAAAACGAATGAAAAATTAAAGTAAAAATTCTGTCATATTTATGCGAGTTTTATTTTTTGGTATCGACAGTATATTAGTGAAATTTTTCAATTTGAATTTGTTGAATGTTAATATGGTAATTGAAGATGTGATTATTTGGTGCCAATTTTTGCTTTGCTCACCCGCAAGTATTAAATAAAAATACTAATTAAATTTTAATACAAAGAGACAAATTTTAAGAAAAATAATAATAACCAGAATGCTTCACATTAAAATATAAAGAAAAAATATAATCGAATTGCGTAGAACCCATGTCGGGGTATATGGTCAAAAGAATTGATCGTTGAAACATTAAATATAAACAAAATCTTAGGCAAGCAGTTTGTTTGAGAAATTGGAATGATTTCAAATGTATTTTACTTTACATGTTATCTTCATGTTTGTAATCAGGTATTCTATGCATTAGGAAGAATTGAAGGTTTCAAGTCCTTAAAAAAATGATTAAAACTTATTGAAGAGAAGATTGAAAAAACTGAATTGTAAGTAGGTTTGGGATTGTACGTGGGTTTGGAGGTAGTTATATTATTAAGTAAAATAAAATAAATCAAAATAAGGAGAAAAACGTGGGTGTGGGTTTGAAGATGGTTATAATATGTATGATGTAATTATTAGATAAAATAAAATAAATCAAAATAGGGAGAAATTAGTATTTTGGTCAAAGCAAATTAATTAAGTCAAAGACTGCTGTGAAATATATTATAAGTAGATGTTATCTTCATGTTTGTAATCAGGTATTCTATGCATTAGGAAGAATTGAAGGTTTCAAGTCCTTAAAAAAAAGATTAAAACTTATTGAAGAGAAGATTGAAAAAACTGAATTGTAAGTAGGTTTGGGATTGTATGTGGTTTTGGAGGTAGTTATATTATTAAGTAAAATAAAATAAATCAAAATAAGGAGAAAAACGTGGGTGTGGGTTTGAAGATGGTTATAATATGTATGATGTAATTATTAGATAAAATAAAATAAATCAAAATAGGGAGAAATTAGTATTTTGGTCAAAGCAAATTAATTAAGTCAAAGACTGCTGTGAAATATATTATAAGTAGATATCTCAGTGCATGTACAAAGGAGAAAGGTTAATTTGTTTCCTGAAATAAAGGCGGAGGTGAATGGACCAGAAATTGAATCGTTAATGGAAGGTACGGCGAGGATTACGCAATGCCGCTGAAATCACTCACTCGTTTCATGACTTGCTCCATTTCAAATACTCCTTTCCTTCAAAAATCTCATTCTCATATATGTAGATCTAATCACTACACTGTATATTTATTTGTATTCATTTCTTTTGGGCGTACGACGAATTTGAGAAAAACAAAAAAAAAGTAAGAAAATGTCGTGGCAAACATACGTTGATGATCACTTGATGTGTGACCTCGAGGGGCAGCCGGGCCTCCACCTCACCGCCGCTGCCATCATCGGAAACGACGGCGCCGTCTGGGCGCAGAGCTCCGCCTTCCCTCAGGTAGATATTCAATTGAACTTTCAATTTCCTGTATGATTATGTGTGATTGTGTTTGTTCCTCTGTTTTGATAAATACATAAACGTGATGATGATCTGATTATTGCATTTATTGATTTAGGGTTTTGTAGCAATTTAACTTTATGAGATATGCCTAATCTAAAATTTAGTTTCCAATAAATAATGATATGCACATGGATCAAAATTTCCATAATTTCCATGGAAGACATCGAAATTTTTTCGTTTCTTTTCAATATTCAGCTAATCGAAACATACAAAACAAAACTTTGATCCATGGATATGCATATTACCCCTCATAAAATTAGAAAAAATAGGCAATATGTTTCCTTAATGCCGCCAAATCGCAATCCGCGATTGATACTCTATTTTTATGCAGAAAAGACATTTTTAACCAGAACTAGTAAATGTATGTCTTTGAGTTATGACTAATGAGCAATCTAGGGCACTATCATACAGAAAATAAAAAAAGGGTGTGACATTTTAGTACTAACACTAAAAGTTAAGTATTTGAAACGCTATGTCAGAAGATCAAACCTCTTTTAAACAATGAGCTAAATTGTCTATATTGAATATCACATGAAGGAAAATTGCCATTAACAATTTTTGATGTATACTTTCTGGTATTGCAGTTCAAGCCAGAGGAGATAAATGGCATAGTGGCTGACTTCAACGAACCAGGTCATTTGGCCCCGACTGGACTGCATCTCGGCGGAGTAAAGTACATGGTTATTCAAGGAGAACCCCACGCTGTCATTCGCGGGAAGAAGGTCCGTCTAGCATTTAATTTGCATCTTATATACTCTTGTGATATCTAGTATGGTTATTATTATTTTTTAAATAAATCTTGAACTTCAATTCTGCAATTGCAGGGGTCTGGAGGAATTACTATAAAGAAGACAGGACAAGCTTTGGTTTTCGGTATATATGAGGAGCCAGTTACACCAGGACAATGCAACATGGTTGTCGAGAGGCTCGGAGATTACCTCATTGATCAGGGCCTGTAGGCCACATAAAATTTTAAATATTTGTCATGATTTTCTTCAATTGAGGATGCTCACTTGGTTGATTTTCTTTTTATCTTTGTGGAAGTCACCCCTTTTTGTTCTTTTGGAGGTTTGATGAATTAGGTAAAGAGAAGAATAAAATGAGTTCATTGTTAGTTGATTAAAAACTTAGATTATCTTCAGTTTCATGTATTCACTATAAGGTTATATAGTATATACACATTAGCTTTGATACTGCTGTTATTGCTTCTATATACATAGGCCACATTTGGATTAGATAACAAAATGACATAGATTTTTGCATATTGTCATGCCTTTGTATTTCTTGTAATTGCTAATAGTAATGATTTTGATGAATTTGAGATCAAATATTTAAGTGAAGTTTGGGACTGGAGTGATATGATATACCAATCGATATGTTTAGGATTACGACCTTGGGTCATCTCCAAGAGGTCATTTATAACTCAAAATATAAGAAAAATTATATGAGAATCTTAAATATAAACTACATGTTTGGAGTGTTGAGTAGAATATAAGAATGTATGACGCTGTTTATCTATTAAATTTTAAGATAAGAGATCAAAATTTAAGGGCATATTCAACCCTCCGACCAGGGGATGCCCCATGGTCGGTTCCAATCGCTCGTGGGGTGCTTAAAAGCATCCCCGGGGGTTGCCCTGGGGCATGGACGTGCCTGCTAGCTTATCCAGCCCGTCCGAGGCAGTAGGTGGCGCCAACTGATGTATATTTTTTTTTTTAAATTAAAGGACATGATTTTTTTTTGAAAAAAAACTTAACTAAAAATGGACAATTTTCTTATAAATTTTGTGTAAGATTAATAACATTATATTTTAAATTAAAGATGTAACATTATTGGTTTTAGTTTTGAAATTTAAGATTTGTCTACTAAAGTAAAATTTAGACAAACGTATATTTGTTTTTTTACATATTTAATCTAATCATTTTCATTACGGTTATATGCTTAATTTTGCCTATTATTATTATTATTATTATTATTATTATTCATTTCCAATATTATTATTATTATTATTATTATTATTTTCAAAATTATTAATATTATGTACATTATTATTGGAAAAATGTGAGAGTGGAAGTTACTAGTATAGTACCATCCCCGGGCGGTTGGAGACGAGGTAGCCCGGGGGATGGGATACCCCGGGGGTGGTTGGAGGTGACTTAAGGCGACTAACTGGTGGAGATGGCCTTTGGAGACTGTTATGTGATTTCTCTCGAAGTTCTCATAAAATAGGACACGTGTCAATATGAAAATTGCTATCTCACGTACTCCTCATTTGACAAAATCTCATTTTAGACAATCCGTAAAGAGAAAGAGAATGTTTGACAATACATCAAAGAATTGTAATCAAGTCTTTTACAATAAATAGTAGTAAATGATATTTAAAGATTTGGTATATTTTTTTTTTTTTTTTTGAGAAAAAAAAATCTTTTAGGATTATTAAAATTAATTATTGATATTGATTTTATAAAATTACGATTGTCAGAAACTAAATTGCATTTTAATTAATCTAGCGTCTAAGCATACCAAAAGTGATTATGGTTTTGATTGTCCAAAAGCCACAAAGCGTAGGAATACATCAAAATACTCTTCCATCCTTTTTTAATTTTATATTCTTTTTATCATGATGTCGGAAAAATACTTAGGGTGAGTTTGATCTAACGATTCGAAAATTATTTATATGAGAATTAATTTTATTAAAATGGATTTTGACAATAATTGATTATGATAAAATTTAATTATAAAATAACTGCTTCTGGAGAATAACTTTTGCAAAAGTAACACTTTAGAAGCTTCTGAAATAAGTTGATTTTTATCTTCTGAAGATCCAAAAGTGATTATGATATTGAGGTCAAACGTCATTAATATCACAATTGACTAAAACTAATTTCTATAATTGGGGCCACACACCTTAAAAATCACAATTGAGATCTAGAAGTATTTTTAGGAGCTCTTACCGTTGAGCCAAACTCACCCTATATTGTCCTAAAATACAATTATTTTTTTCATAATTACCCGTCATATAAAATAATTATTTAATACCATTAGTTTTTAACTACTACTTTTAAAAGCAGCATAAATGTTAAACTATTTAAAACTTTTTAATTTTTTTTATCATGGTATCCAAAATACCTAGTAAAAAGTTAAAAAATGTGTGAAGTATAGTAATCTCTATGACTATATTTATCTCTATCCCTATCTCTATTATTATAAAAGTATGAATATTTCTTAACTTTTTTTGCGGACTAAAATTTTTCTTATTGAAGTTGTAAATTGATATTTAATTCAATGACAAACATGTAATTGCAGAGATATAATTAGACATAAAGTCTTATTATATTTAGGGTAAATATTATTTTTGGTCCCTCTTATCATTATTTTTTTACAGAGTGGTTCCTCTTATGGTTTTTTCTCACTTTAATCCCTAATATGAACTTAGCTAAGGTGGTCCAAGGCGGTTCCCTTAACATGTGATATGCACATGAGGAAAATTTCATCATTTCAAGTAAACTAACAATAATATTTTCGCCTTTTTAAATTAAAAAAAGAAAACTACATATCTAATCTCTACTAAACTAGGCTTTCACTTCAATCCAACTTAATCGTCCATTCCATTCCATTCCAAACTAAGTTTTCTCCCAAAATCTTCTTCAAACACCAAAATTGCTCACCAATTAAACAATAACTCACATAGGCTCAATAGTGAACATACAAAAATGCCCTAAAAAATATTCATGTGCATGTCACGTGTTATCGGAACCACCTGATAAGGACTAAAGTGAAACACATAAAAGTAGGGACTAAAGTGAAACAAATAATTCATAATAGGGGCTAAAGCAGGAAAAAAAAATATAAGTGGGACCATTCTGTAAAAAATTAATGATAAGAGGGACTAAAGGTGGTATTTACCCTTATATTTATCTTCTACATATACTCCTAAAATTTATAACTTCTCTCTTACATCAATTTTTATAATTTAATCTTCGAACCATAAAAAATACTATTATATATTTTAAATAACTCCTAAATTATTATATTTTAGCAATAATATGTATTTAAGTATTTTTTTTACATATTTAGTACAAATAAGTCATAAACACTATAAATATAAAATTTAAAATAAAATTATTTTAATTATCATTTTGCTAAAAAAAGTTAAAATTGAATCGCATCTTACCTATGAATAAAAAATACTTATGACTTAGCTAAGTTCGTAATTTTACTTTGTCTAGAGTAAAACATAAAGAATATTCAACATACTTAACCTCGAATTTTCATGGAATTTTTTCTTGAAAAATGGGTTAAAAGAGGTGAAATTGATAAAAAAAAAAATAAAAAAAAAATCCATGAAATCTTTGAAAACATGTGAAATTTGTGAACACTTGTGAGTTGTTGAAATGGGGAAAAAAAATTCCCCTTAAATGATAAATACATGTGAAATCGATGAGGATTCGGGTGAAATTTGTGAACAAAGAATGACACTGATGAAAGGGATGAAGTCGATGAAAATTTAATAAAGTCAGTGAAAAAGGGTAAGGTCATGAGATAACATGTGGAATCAATGAAAGTTCAGGTGAAATTGGTAGTAACAACATGTGAAATCAAATGAAAAAATGTACGAAATATGTGAATACTGGTTAAACTGATAAAAACGAGTGAGATCACTAAAGAGTGAGTTTAATCGACAAAATATGGTGAAACAATAGAAAAATGGTTTAAAAGGATAAAACAAAAGTCCTTGACGAAATCGAAAAAAAAAACAATGTAAATAGGTTATAACTGATAAAAGACGGGTAAAACAGTAAAAAAAATATTATACTGATAAATATGAATGAAATCAGCTAAACAAACGGGTTAAACCGGTTAACCATGAAATAAACTGATGAGTTAAATAAATGAAAGTTAGGTTAATAAACTCTATTTATAATATTATGAAATTAATTTAACTCTAATTTATAAAACTACTTTATTAAATTAACTAAACACGTACATTTTTCTAGTTACGTTAAAAGACACCAAAAGCTCTCACAAGTAAATCAGACTCGCTAATAAATAATACATTGTTTAATCCATTCCCCATACATTGAATCGGATACTCATATCATTGTTTACATATTTAAATACTTATTTATATTCACATATGTTAAGTAAACATTATATACATCATATTATTTGAATTTGGGACGAACAATGATAATTGATATGGAGATACATATATATATAAAGTTGGTAGCGTACCGACGCAAAAACCATAATGGTAATGATTGGGATAACAAAACAACACTCCATGATATGCTGACCCAAAGAGGTCCCATTTATTGCTCGGCTTATCATCTAATTTGCAATTTATTAATTAAAGAAATAAAAAGGTCAAGTTTCCAGAATTATCTGATTCTTTAGAAAAAGACAAACGATTATTATTGGTCAGAATAATACTCCATCAGTCCAATTATTTTTAATCAATTAGCTACAATATTTATGTGAAAATTTATAATTTTTTAACTGATTTATCATGTTAAATTATTCATATTAGTGGTATATTAAATCTTTTAAATATTAATACATATAGTGATATATGATATACTCAATTTATTATTAAAATATATTAATTAAATTATTTATTATAATTTTTTTAAATTTAGTCAATGATTAACTATACCAATAAATAAAGAAACAAGGGGACGAAGTAAGAAGTATGAAAGGGTGTCATGGAAAAGAAAGTGACTATTAAAAGTGCTAATTAGAAATTTAGAATTAAAAAAGTGATTTTTAATTAAAGCACCATGCAAAGTGCTAAAAGCATGATTATGCGGGGATTAATGAATTAGAATTAAGACTAAGCGATATTGCTAAAGTCGGTAAGAACTAGTGTTGCTGTAGAGCAATATTTTTTAATTTCCTAATTTACCCTTTTTTATGGGTCAAAGAACCTAAATTTTTTTCTTTTAATTTAATTTCTCAACAAATTTAGAGTTGAATATTATTCGAGCTCAAATAGCTTGACTTTTACATACATTCGAACATTTTATAACTTATCTAATCAATTTGAACTGAATTCTAAAAGTTATCTAAGTAACATGTTTTGTTTAAATTTGATTGAGTTTGTATAATGAATCGAACTCAAATACTTTTTTAATGAATAAACTCAAATTAATATCGAATAATTAAATTTATTTTCAAACCCAATGGTGTCTTGTTAGTTAGGCTCATTTAAATATTGCTGAATTTTTCTAAATCATTTATATGTATATGTTGTGTTTGACAATTAATAATGCATTAATAGGAGAGAGAAGATTGAGTTACATGTTGAATCCATGTTTTATGATCTTTGACTAGAAGGGTATATCTGAAAATTACAAAAGATTGCTTTGGCAATAATAATTTTTGCTCTGACAATATTGCTAGTCTAAAATTAGCAATCATTCTGATGGCAAAAGTTCAGCCCAGAATCACTCAATTAATTGCATTTGTAATCATTAGCAGGATATAATTAGACATCAATAAAGTTAGTGACAAAGGTAAGAGCTGGTTGTTGGAAAATGATGAACAATGTTTTGAACTTTTTGATATGTTCATAGTTGCAATAATGTTATTTAAAATATTATGAAATTATTTATGAAAATAATTGACTAGATTGTTTTTTTATGATAATTTATAAGCAGGGCCGGCCCTAGCTTTTCGGGGGTCCTAGGCGAAATTATAAAATGAGGCCCTCAAGCAAATATATACTTTAAACTGTTTTTTTTACCCCTATCGAACAACATACAAAGGTATGCGCTATACTAGATGTTTCATTTTTTAACAAAAATAAAAATATTCTGGTGACTTACAATCACAAATGTATTCTCTTAGTTTTAATTTGAGGAAATTGTATTTTCATATCAAAATTTCAGAGATATTTGGTACTGAACTAGGGGTGGCAAACGGGCGGGTCGGGTCGGGTCCGGGTCTGGTTAAATGGGTCGGGTCGGGTTCGGGTCTGGTTGGAACGGGTCATAAACGGGTCGGGCTTTGAATGGGCCGGGTCTTAAACGGGCCTGTGTCGGGCCGACCTCTTTTTTTTTTTTTTTTTTTAAATGCTGCAACAGAAATTCAAGAATTGGGTCCCAGTTCCAAATAATAAAATGAATCTGCAAATAAGAGACATAATTTACAAGCCCCTAACACAAATTCTTAATCAATAGAAACTTCAATAAAAACATAATTTTCAATCAAAAGTATTTAACAAAAATATTTCTAACCATTAAGAAAATAGTTATTTGTTTGGGTTTTGAGAGTGTGATTTGAGAAAATTGAGAGAAATTTTTTTTTCATCGATCTGATTTAATTAATCACGTGAAAGGGATTAAGAAAATTAATGTCCCAAATTTTCATGACAAAAACTATCAATTTTTCTGTCTGCATCATCTTATAGCAGCAGAAGTGCATGCAGATGGCAGCAGGGAGGACAAACAAATTTAAAAAAAAGGAGTTTTTTATTAATTAATTTATAAAAGTACTGTTTGATAATTAATTTAAATCTACCTATCTAATATTCTAATTAATTTATATAAGTACTGTTTGATAATTAATTTTTTTATTTAATAATAATATAATTTTTTTTTTTAGTTAATGATGCAATCAATCACCAAATTAAAAAGAAAAAAGAAGTATATATATATATATATAGGTGACAGAGAAATAACTTGTTGGCTGGCATGAAATTCAAAGCTTGAAGATGGGTATTAATTTAGAGAGTTAGAGTCCAGAGTAAGTCCTTTTAATTTTTTTCAGACCCGTTAAGGACCCATCTCAAGGCCCACTAAAAACCCTCTAAATTTAATATTTGTCCAAACCCTACCCAACCCAATAAATTATAGTCACTAATGGGTTGGGTCTTAATGGGTCTGGGCGGGTCTTTGGTGGCCCATTGGGTCCAGACCCATTTTGCCATCCCTATACTGAACCATAAAATAAAGGACATATTTAATACCAAAATTGAAGGATTCTTTTCATATCTTCTTAAGCTTTAATGGTGATTTTTTGTGTGCTTAAAATTATGCTCAATTTTTTTTACCATAGCATGCTTATGTGCTCTATATCATATCTGAAAATTATTGTGACATGATTCCTTGTTAATTATGTGATATGATTTAATTTTGATTAATGTCCCGAGACATTTTTAATTTTCTGCGGATTATTTATTATGTTTCATGAAATGAAACTTGTATCATTAGAAAGCTCTAGTCAAGAGATTTTCAGTCATATAAAGAACACAAAAGTTGACCCCGAAAAATTGATAGAGAAAGGAAATGTGAAAAAAGTCATTCAATTTTGGTATTAAATATGTATTATTTGATGGTTTGATACCAAATATCTAAAGTAGGTAAAAATTTAGTATGAAAAATGCAATTTCCTCGTTTTAGTTTTCATAAACTTCTTTACCATAGATAATTGTTAGATTATATTGTAAAAAATATCTTATAATGAAATTATCAAAAAAAAAATTATCTTATAATTAATGAATTCGCATTCGTAGCATATTACTCTTACTTTGAATAATTAATTTTTATCATGAATTGATAATCATATATGTACGAAAGAACATACATTTCTTCATAATTAATTACATATTAAATTTATAAAATTTGGGGCCCTTTAGGAAGGGGGCCCTAGGCATAGGCCTAACTTGCCTTATGCTTGAGCCGGGCCTGTTTATAAGTTGACAATATTGACGGTATAAAGAATAGAAAATATATGATGAAACGAAAGGGTAAAACGTACATGTTGACAGCACAGTTCAAGTTTTATACTGAATCTAACAAGCATTTACCATTATAAATTATTTAAAGACATACAAAAAAGTAATTATTTGAGAAATCTGATCTTAATTAATTCGTTACAGACATAAATTGGGCATGTTTGTTTAGTACTTCGAAGAGTGATGAAAGTTTTTGAAATTATTTTGATTTGCGTAATATTTTTTATTTAGTTTTATACCAAATCTGTAAGAAACCACCATATGAAATTTTTATTGTGCCAAACTAGCTTCCATGTGTCTTTAAAAATTCTGCAAAAAACATCCAATTTATAAAAAAAAAAAAAATAGGTCGTTTCGGATGGACATATTTCAAAAAATCATCTTTAAAATACTTCAAGTTGGCCTCTACAGTTTCATGTGATTCTTAAATTAATTTTTAAAATATGTCGATTCAAAATGACTTATTTTTCACAAATTGGGTGTTTTTTGCAGGGTTTTTAAAAACACAAAGAAGTTTGGCGCAATAAAAATTTCACAAGGTACTTTCTTGCAGGTTCAACATAACACAGGGGAGTATCTTGCATTTTTTCCTTAGATTTTAGGTGTAAGAAGTATAAGACTTTACGTTAAATCATATTTATTATGTGAGATAAATTGTGTAAGAGATAGATTACTTTTTGTCAAACTAAAATAGAGTTTGTGTACTCCCTCCGTTTCATATTAATTGGTACATTTGCCATTTTTTTTTATTTTTTATTTTTGTTTCAAATTAATTGGCATGTTTGGGTTTCAAAGCATTTTTTTTCAATTTTGCCCCTTTCTCACATTTAAGTTGGAAAACTCAATGTTCATCATTCACTAATAAAAAATTAAAAGTATTTATCATTATAAAGGGTATTTGAGATATTTTATCATAAAAAATTATACAATGATGAGGTTTTTTAATCTGTATGAAAATAAAAAATGTCCGATTAATATGGAATGAAGGTAATAAAATTGTTGTTTGTTTCACTTTTAAAAAACTAAAAATAAATAAATTTATTTCAGAAAGTAAAAATGGTATTTGTCTCTCTTTTCCAAACACAAATCATGCCAATGAGTTCAGAGAATAAAATCACTTCATAAGATTATATCTAGTTATTTATTGAAGAACTTAGTTCAACTATAAATGGTCACATGTCCTTTTCTAGTTTCCAACAAAAATATGTACCATGACAAGAGCGAAACCAACAATGTTAATTAGTCCACTCTTTGTTCCTTTGGTTTGCAAAAGCTTTTCAACATCCACTTCCTCTTTTTACAGAGAATCTTATTCCCAGTCTGAATAATTTTGCAAAATGATCACATACTAAATATATTCCAATGAATAATGTTTTTTTTTTTGGTTAAGTTAGGTACGAGCTTTAAACCTCATGTTTAAATTTCTTGTCGGGCATAATCCAAGTCAATATACGGTAGATAATTTTTATTGGAAAAAAATAATAATTTGTTGAAATTGTTTAACAAATTACTCCCTCCTTTTTAAGTTAATTGGCATATTTACTAAATTTTTTGTTTCAAATTAATTGATATAGTAAATTTTAAAGTATTTTTTTTTTCAATTTTGCCCTTTCTCGCATTAAGTTGAGAAACTCAATTTTCACCATTTGCATATAAAAAATCAAAGAATATACGTATATTGAAGGGTAATTGAGACATTTTTTCATAAAAAATATATAATTATGAGATTTTTCAATATGTGGAATAACAAGGAATGTGTCTGTTAAGTTGAAATAGATAGAGTATAATTATAACTCTCTCCATTTCATATTAATTGTCACATTCTTATTTTTCACACAGATTAAGAAATCTCATAATTACATTTTTTTTTATGGTAAATTATCTCAAATACCCTTTATAATGATGACTACTCTTTAATTTTTTTTATTAGTTAGTTGTTGTCATTGAGTTTCCCAACCCTAATGAGAGAAAGGGATAAAATTGGAAAAAAGTGCTTTGAAAATTCAAACATGTCAATTTATTTTAAAAAAAAAGTTTGACAAATGTATCAATTAATATGAATCGGAAGAAGTAGTATTTTGCTCAATATAAAAAGTACTATCTCTGTTTCATATTAATTGACACATTTAATTTCTATATTCACACAGATTAAGAAACCTTATCATTATATATTCTTTTATGGTAAAATGTCTCAAATACTCTTTTTAAATACTTTTTAATTTTTGTATTATTGAGTAATAGCCATTGAATTTTCTAACATAAATGTGAAAAGGGATAAAACTAGAAAAAAAAATGTCTTCCAAAATGAAATATATCAACTAATTTAAAATAAAAAATTTGACAAGTTTAATATGATACTGAGGGAGTAGAGACGGCGCCAACAATCATCCATTGGATGATGGACAAGAACTTGTCGTCAGGATCAAGGTCCTTTTAATTTAATTTATACTCCATATTTAAAAACAAACAAACACAGAACAGATAATTGATAATTAATAGGAAAATTCCAATCAAATGAAAATTTTCCGGTTGGAAATTATAGCAAATGATAACATGGTGCCAGCCACAGTCTAGCTGTTGTGGGACACACTACAGTTTTATTTTAATTTTCTCTACAATTTCCTATCAGATATATCGATGTTTTCTCGTGATAATTCGGTTTTCAAATTAAGAAATATAAATTACTGGGTTTATTATATTTAAATATTTTAGTAAACATAATTCAAGCATTGAAGAAAAATGAGAAAATATGTTATTGGATCTTCAAATTAAATCTACTCTTATTTTTCATTTGCTTTCGTTAAGATATAAAATCATAATATGATCGGCAAAATATGATATTAGGACTGTAAATCAAATTAAATTACTCGAGCTTGCATAAAAGCTCGTTTGAGTTTGGTTTGTCATACAAATCAAATAAGCTTGAACATAATTTTTCGTTCTATAATATTTAATTAAAGCTCAGCTTGAACTCGACTCAATAAACTAAAAATTGATAAAAATACATGTAAAATATCAAGCTATTCGATACTCGACTCAAGCTCGTTCGATAAAATCTCGTTTGAGCTCGGCTCGTTTAACAATAAAATCAAACTCAAATACAAAATTTAAAGCTCGATAGAATTCAAATAAAGATTAAATAGTGTGTCTCGACTCGATTACATCTCTAATTATATGTGGCACCAAAATAGTTATGCACATAATTGTTTAGAGCAACACGCCAACACCATGTCCATAACTCCATATCATGTTGGTCATTATTGACCATTATAAAGATTCTAAATATTTAATACGATAATTAAATATAGTAAGAATTTGATAGTTTAAATGTTATTAAAACCGGATCGGACCGGCTGGTCCGACTGGTTCGATCACGAATCGGAGGTTGGTCCGATCCGGTTTATCCTCTAAAATCATTTGATTCAAAAATCAGTTTGAACCGGTTCAAACCGGTTCGACCGGCCCGATTCTGAATTTTCCTTTTTTTTTCTTTTTTTTTTGATTTTTTAATTTTTTTTAAATGTTAAAAATAAGTTCAAATTTATTTTAAAAGGTGGGATTTAAACACCTAACCTCTTGCATGAAACATAACTTTCTTACCATTTGAGCAACATAATTTTTATTGTTTTTTTAGTAGAAAAATTTAGAAAATGTGTAGCCAAATTTATTTATAAATTAGATTATGATAATTAACTAAAATTAACATTTTACACATTATCAATGAAAATTAATACTCAAATAATAATTTTTTTATTAAAATTTGTTCTATAAGATATTTCTTTCCAATATTATTTTTAGGATAAAGAGTGACAAATTTTGAAAGTCAAATCGATATATTATGCAAGTTTGATTTTGAATATTAAACTTTTATACATAATCATATTTTAAAATTTATTAATATCCTAGTTTGTTGTATTTTTAACTTACACTTTTAAAATTTTATAAAGAAATATAATCATATTATATTTATATGAGGTTACAAATTAGTATCACATAACCGTTATGATATAAGTCAAATAATTATTATATGATATAATTTAAATATAATTTAAGATTTTGTATATTTGAAATCAATTGTAGAATAATGTTTAAATTTTATGCATATTACATATACTTTAAAATTAAGTATATTTATTATATAATTATGACATCATCCGGTCCAACCAGGGGTTCAACCGGTTGGACCAGTAAATCAGTGGCCAGTTAGCTCATCGGTTCACTGTCCAGTCCAGTTCTGAAAACATTGAGTTTAATACGTTTTAGTAATTAAAAGGAAGATAATTCCAATGTATCAATATCAAATTAGTACACCAGGCTCAAACTTATGTGCATGTAAGGAATGTACTACCATCTTAATTGTTACGAAAAATTCATACTATTATACTGTATTAAGAATTTTCATGTAACAATTACATATATTTGATACGTAATATATTAATGTTGTTATTTCATTTAAAGAAAAATGCATGGCGATAAAAAGCTGGTAAAGTGGTATGATAATATTAAAGACATTTATACTCTAAATATTATTACAACACAAAATTCGGGTTGAATTCTTTTCCTTTTTTGTAAATGAAAAACATATTACAAAATACCCAGTAAGGTATTCTAAAATAGATCAGTCAATCCACCATCTAATTAGTCAATGCATTATGTACATATATTGCACATTCTACCTAATTTCAACAAATTGAAGAATTAGCTACGAGATTATAGTCAACTTATAAACCACACATAAAATCTTGACAGGAATAAAAAATTTCAAATATATTTTTCATCAAGTTGGTTAAAACGAAATTCCAGATCAATATTCCTTTGATTTCAAAATTTATCAAATATTTCCGAAATCTTTTCAAAAAATTATATAAAAAAAAATTCACATTTTATTAATCGAAACATACACAAAATAAGGGGTAAGGTCTAATTATAAAAATTTACATAACGTATTGGATATTACAAAATCCTCCTCAAGATTGTCATATTCTTACAACTCCTGTCCCCAAAATGTTCTAAATTTTTCCTTGAGTGTTATTTATGATATTTGTAATATCTTATAAATGTTAAAACAATTGGGTGATAATTGTTATATCTTATAAACTTAGAAAATAAATAATTATATATTTACAACCAAAATAATTGATAAAATTTGAAATTATCTATAAGTTTTAATAAATATTGAAAAAAGTTATTTACATATTTATTAGAAGTTTAAATCGTATAATAATAAATTAAGTAGAATTTTAATCATAATATTTAATAAATATGAACAAATTGGTAACACATTTAGTTAAATGAATTTATTTTCTAAATTAGTAAATTTAATAAAATTTATTTACTATAAATAAGATATTTTTTGATTTAATAATGTTTATATTACTCCCTCCGTCCCATTTATTTTGCTCCCTTTGCTAAAATACCGATCAAACTTTTCAATATTGTAAGTGACTTATCATATAAAATTATTCACATTTGTGGTGTATTAAACCTTTTAAATATTAATATATATGGTGTTATATGATATTATCAACTTATTAGTGAAATATATTAATTAAATTATTTATTACGGAGTATAATTTTTACAAATTTAATCAAGTTGACCAAGGGATAAAGATAATTGGGACGGAGAAAATATATATTATGAGTAGTATTTTCTAAAATCCTTTATCTATAACTTCCATTTCAATCTCCGCCTCCACACCAAAAAGAACTGAACAAGAGCTTTATTCTCCAATGGATCCATGTCCATTCGTCCGCTTAGTCATAGAATCACTAGCAATCAAACTCCCATCCGCAACTAAACCGGCCGGTTCACAAATCCACCCTTCAACAACTCCATGTTACGCCAAAATCAAAATTAAAAACTTCGCTTCTCAAATAGCCCTCCTCCCGCTCTGCACCACCACCGGCGAACTACCACCGTCGGAATCCTCCGCCGTATTCAGCCTCGACCCCGACGCCCTCCGCCGCCTCTGCTTGAAACCGATCGTTGATATTAAACTGTCGATTTTCACGGGGCGCATGGGACGCACGTGCGGGATGACGTCAGGGAAGCTTTTGGGTTCGGTTCAGGTGTGTCCGGACCTTGGTGGTGCTCGGTCGAGGGGATGTGTTTATCAGAATGGGTGCAGGCCCGGCTCAAGCATAAGGCAAGTTAGGCCTATGCCTAGGGCCCCCTTCCTAAAGGGCCCCAAATTTTATAAATTTAATATGTAATTAATTATGAAGAAATGTATGTTCTTTCGTACATATATGATTATCAATTCATGATAAAAATTAATTATTCAAAGTAAGAGTAATATGCTACGAATGCGAATTCATTAATTATAAGATAATTTTTTTTTTGATAATTTCATTATAAGATATTTTTTACAATATAATCTAACAATTATCTATGGTAAAGAAGTTTATGAAAACTAAAACGAGGAAATTGCATTTTTCATACTAAATTTTTACCTACTTTAGATATTTGGTATCAAACCATCAAATAATACATATTTAATACCAAAATTGAATGACTTTTTTCACATTTCCTTTCTCTATCAATTTTTCGGGGTCAACTTTTGTGTTCTTTATATGACTGAAAATCTCTTGACTAGAGCTTTCTAATGATACAAGTTTCATTTCATGAAACATAATAAATAATCCGCAGAAAATTAAAAATGTCTCGGGACATTAATCAAAATTAAATCATATCACATAATTAACAAGGAATCATGTCACAATAATTTTCAGATATGATATAGAGCACATAAGCATGCTATGGTAAAAAAAATTGAGCATAATTTTAAGCACACAAAAAATCACCATTAAAGCTTAAGAAGATATGAAAAGAATCCTTCAATTTTGGTATTAAATATGTCCTTTATTTTATGGTTCAGTATAGGGATGGCAAAATGGGTCTGGACCCAATGGGCCACCAAAGACCCGCCCAGACCCATTAAGACCCAACCCATTAGTGACTATAATTTATTGGGTTGGGTAGGGTTTGGACAAATATTAAATTTAGAGGGTTTTTAGTGGGCCTTGAGATGGGTCCTTAACGGGTCTGAAAAAAATTAAAAGGACTTACTCTGGACTCTAACTCTCTAAATTAATACCCATCTTCAAGCTTTGAATTTCATGCCAGCCAACAAGTTATTTCTCTGTCACCTATATATATATATATATACTTCTTTTTTCTTTTTAATTTGGTGATTGATTGCATCATTAACTAAAAAAAAAAATTATATTATTATTAAATAAAAAAATTAATTATCAAACAGTACTTATATAAATTAATTAGAATATTAGATAGGTAGATTTAAATTAATTATCAAACAGTACTTTTATAAATTAATTAATAAAAAACTCCTTTTTTTTAAATTTGTTTGTCCTCCCTGCTGCCATCTGCATGCACTTCTGCTGCTATAAGATGATGCAGACAGAAAAATTGATAGTTTTTGTCATGAAAATTTGGGACATTAATTTTCTTAATCCCTTTCACGTGATTAATTAAATCAGATCGATGAAAAAAAAATTTCTCTCAATTTTCTCAAATCACACTCTCAAAACCCAAACAAATAACTATTTTCTTAATGGTTAGAAATATTTTTGTTAAATACTTTTGATTGAAAATTATGTTTTTATTGAAGTTTCTATTGATTAAGAATTTGTGTTAGGGGCTTGTAAATTATGTCTCTTATTTGCAGATTCATTTTATTATTTGGAACTGGGACCCAATTCTTGAATTTCTGTTGCAGCATTTAAAAAAAAAAAAAAAAAAAGAGGTCGGCCCGACACAGGCCCGTTTAAGACCCGGCCCATTCAAAGCCCGACCCGTTTATGACCCGTTCCAACCAGACCCGAACCCGACCCGACCCATTTAACCAGACCCGGACCCGACCCGACCCGCCCGTTTGCCACCCCTAGTTCAGTACCAAATATCTCTGAAATTTTGATATGAAAATACAATTTCCTCAAATTAAAACTAAGAGAATACATTTGTGATTGTAAGTCACCAGAATATTTTTATTTTTGTTAAAAAATGAAACATCTAGTATAGCGCATACCTTTGTATGTTGTTCGATAGGGGTAAAAAAAACAGTTTAAAGTATATATTTGCTTGAGGGCCTCATTTTATAATTTCGCCTAGGACCCCCGAAAAGCTAGGGCCGGCCCTGAATGGGTGGATGAAGGTTGGTGGAGGAGGGGAGGAGCCGGTGGCGATGTTGCATATGACGGTTCGGTCTGAACCGGATCCCCGGTTTGTTTTTCAGTTTGGGGGTGAACCGGAGTGTAGCCCGGTTGTTTTTCAGATTCAGGGGAATAATATTAGACAGCCTGTTTTCAGCTGTAAGTTCAGCGCTGAAAGGATCAATAGGACACGGTGAGTCATCATTCTCCCCTGCGCATTTTAACAAATAATGCATCATCATGTGCTAACTTGGGCCGTGGTGAAATGGTGGTATTTCCTTGCACAGTGGGACCCGCCTTCCGGTCATTTCTCTCTTTTTTTTTTTAAACCCTTTTCCCCCTTCTTCTGCTTACATTAGGTTTAATTCCAAAAATTCAAGAAATAATGATTTATACTTCAACTTTTTTGGGGGTTTAAAAATATTGGATTTGATAAACAATTTAATAATGTGTTTCTGCATGTAAATTGCTTGAGGAGAAGCTAATTTGTTTCTTACATTACAATGTTTGACACCCAAAATGTGAATGGCCATATATTTGGCCTTTGAGCAATTAGGTTTTTTTTTCGTTTACTTTAATTATTTATTTTTATTTTTATTCCCTTCGCAATTTCTTTTCCTAAGAATGTTTTGATTTGAACAATTAAATATTAGAAACTCCTTTCCAAAAAAAATTCAAAATTTTCGTTTAACATTTGAAAAATCTAAAAATCAAAAAAATATGTTGGGGTAGAAACCACTCTATATTTTTTGTCTTTGGTAATCCAAAAAAAAAAAAGAAAAGTTTTCCATGTATTTTAGATTAACTCATTGTATTGTGTGCCAAGTCAAAAAATAGAATTAGTACTTCTATTCTTCTCTTTAGTGAAATTGAAATATGATGATTTAGTCAAACAGACAAATAGAATTAACTGTCTTTGCAAAACACCATTGATTCCATCTACATGTGCAAAGATATTATTCCAAATTAACTTAAGCCTTCTTGCCAACCACCATTGAATCCCTTTTCATGTGCAAAGATTTGATTCCAATTTCCAAACTCAAGCTTGATATTCTCTGATATACTATTTTTCTGTTGATCAATTTTCAGATCTCTTCCTTCAGATTTCAACACCAAAAACAGAAATTGGATGAGTCCCTTTTCAGGGGACAAAGACAAAACCAGAAGTGAACGAAAAGGGTGGATGATAACCGTATACGATTTATCCGGCTCAGCAGTTGCAGCTGCCTCAATGGTCACTCCATTTGTCCCCTCCCCAAACTCCGACCGCGTATCCCACTCGAATCCTGGTGCTTGGCTAATCCTCCGCCCAAACGGCATCTCCATTAGTAGCTGGAAGCCGTGGGGCCGCCTTTCCGCCTGGCGTGAACGAGGTCAAGTTGACGGACTAGGCTACAAATTCGAACTCATAACCAATAATGGCCTTACGAGCGCAATCCCAATTGCTGAGGGAACAATGAATGTTAAAAAGGGTGGTAAGTTTTGTATTGATAACTCGAGTAAAGATTCCGCGTTGAGTTTATTGTTGAATACTCGAGGGTTCGTGATGGGGTCGAGCGTGGAAGGGGAAGGGAAGGTGAGTAAGCCTGTTGTTGAAGTTGGTGTGAAACATGTGAGTTGTATGGCGGATGCTGCGTTGTTTGTAGCGCTTTCGGCTGCGATTGATTTGAGTATGGACGCTTGTCGTTTGTTTTCGAGGAAACTTAGGAAGGAGTTTAGTTATGAAGAACATGAATTGGTCTCTTGAGTTGTGATCAATTTGATTAATTTGTTTGCTGTGAAAATCATGGAGTTAAATGAACCATGATTTGAGCTTTGAGGATTTTCTTTTGTTTGAGCTTCCATCCCTAATTAATTGGTGGCCTATATCTTATATACATATATAAATACATACATTCTTTTTTTCTTTTGGCTCTCAATACATTCTTATATCTTATATATCTTATATACATATATAAATACATACATTCTTGTCGTCAATATTACTCGACTCGATTACAGCCCTAGGTATATCCCCTTTTCTAAAAGTTTTTTTTAAAAAGAATTTCAGAATAAAATCCCCATTTCAAAATTTATGCCAATATTGTATAATAAAATTATACGATAAGGTATGAATGATATACTTACAAAAATGCTATTGGTTTTGTATACGGTAAGATGTGGCTATGAGCCAATTTGTTTGGTAGTTGATGTTTGTGAAATAATTTCAATTTACATAATGTTGTTTGTTTGGATCTTGAGAGAGTAGCTTAAGAAATAAAGTAGGTGTAATTTTTTTGGAATAATTAAGTTTTAGGTGTAACATGTATAAGATTTTATGTCAATTCATCTTTGTTATGTGAAATAAGTTCTTTAAGAGATGTATTACTTTATGTCAAATTAAAGTAGAATTTGTATATGTATATTTTTACAGATAATAATTTTTTTATTTGTTTGGCTTTTGACATAGTAGTTTGAAAAAATTGAGAATGTTCAAAAATTATAAAACATATTTGTTTTCCTTTTCCCTAACATAAAATAATTTTAGGAAAAACCAAACAAATATGCCCTATGAGTTGCATATTAATCATAGTATCTTGTTTTACTTGAAGTTCGTTCCTTTTCTTTTGCTCCCTTGAATTTTGGCATGTAATTTTAGGTAAGATTTGAAATGGTGAAATTATTATGCGAATTTACACTTATACCCTTAAAATATTTGTAGAGAATTAGTAATATCAATTCATTATTTTATGTGAAAGAGTACTTTGGAGAAAAATAATTCAATAGAAAATGGATTTTTTTTTTTTATAGGAACAAAAGAAAATGGATCAGGGAGTAATTAAATTATGATAAATTTCTTTTGGAGTTTGATATGGTTCTGGGCTTTCAGACCTTTCTACTTTTCAATGAAAACCCAAGTCTAGAGAATGTGTCCAAAGTATCCAGTTGCAGCTGAACTCGTACACAGTCCTAGTTCATGTTTTCAGTCTAAAATGTTTAATTAACTGACTTTTTCATCAGGCCCATAAAAAGTCGTTAAGCCCATATAAAAGTTCAAATGTCCCACTTTAAAAACTGGGCTTTTAAACTTGATATAATTTTAAAGGCTGCTAGTCAATGAGAATGGATTTTAATTCTAATTCACATCCAACACAATTTATTATTTAATCAAATTTTCAATAAATTTGAGTTGTTATGAAGATTCAGAATCCGAAATACGAAATAAATACAAATTTAGATTGATCCAATCCATTAAAAAATGGCCCTTGCATGTTTTATTTTATTTCTATATGTTGATTTAATAGAGTTTTACCATCAAACTAATACGACATGGGTTGATACTAATCCATGATCTCACTTTTATGCATATTCTCACAAAAGCATTCTTGGATGTGGAATTTTAGGTATTTTGCATCCTAACATTTTTCTTTGAAAAAAGCTCATGTTAAATCATTAATTAGTACTCTCTCTGTTTCAAAATATCTGTCTTTTCACATGTATGCACACAAATTAAGAAAATCATTAAATATGGCTGAATTCTATTGAATTTTTTTTGAAAAAGACTAAAATACCCTTTTAATTAATTATCCTCCACTAATGTTTGAAAAATTTATGAGCATAAAGGGCAAAAATGGAAAAAGAGCAATTAATACTTTATTGAAAATCCAAAGTGACAGATAATATGGCACAAGAAAATCTTTCCAAAGCGACAGATATTATGAAACGGAGGGAGTACCATTTTTCGTCAAGATATGATGAAATCATTTGTAGTGAACAATTAGATGTGTTGAAAGTTGATCATTTCGTACTCTTTACAAAATTGCCCGGGAAATATGATAATAATTATAATAATAATAATAATAATAAATTGGATGTTCGTTTTTTTTTATAGACAAATATATTTGTAACGAAAATATTGAGACCAATTGTCCCACATTGGTTGAAAACAATAGTTAAGTCCACCTTATAAGGTCTTGGGCAATCATCACCTTACAAGCTAGCTTTTGAGGATGAGTTAGGCCCAAGCCAAGTAAGTGGACTTAGCCCAATCCATGTGGTGAATTCTAATATGGTATCAGAGCCCAGGTTAAAGTGGGCCACCTCCTTCCGTGATGGGTTCTTTCTTGCGCGCATGATGGGATTTATTCTTCACCCACACATTTCCCCCAGATAACAAAGGCCTGGGTTGTCATTCTTCGTCCAGTTAACAAAGTCCTGGACGATCATTATTCGTGTGTTGGGGCCCACATGTCGCAATCCGCAAGGTTGGGCTTTAATATGTCACGTGTTGGGCTTGTTTCACCCACACATTCAGCCCACCCACACGTGAAGGGGGAGTATTGAGACCAATTGTCCCACATTGGTTGAAAACAATAGTTAAGTCCACCTTATAAGGTCTTGGGCAATCATCACCTTACAAGCTAGCTTTTGAGGATGAGTTAGGCCCAAGCCAAGTAAGTGGACTTAGCCCAATCCATGTGGTGAATTCTAATAGAAAAAAGAATATAGACAAATATATGGTTCGTCTTTTATATGGTTGCACGTCGTTTTAAAAGTTTCAGTTTTTGCTAAATATCTTCACGCAAAAAGTATATGCTTGCATGTGGAATCTCTGGATACTCGTGAAGTCGTGATGATATAAAAGCATTTTCTAATAGTGGTCGGCATCTGATATTTATCTGTTGGTAATTAAGTTCAAGACAAATTGATTTCCAATTTGTTTTCATTTCATTTTGATTGATGACTACCTTGGCACTTTGCGTCTTGCAATATTTCACATCGTAATTATCAAACACATGAAAATCAATTAACTCAACTCACTTGTCTTTGCTTGAGTTTTCATGAGTTTTATCACTTTATGGACATAAAAAATTATTAGATTGTGTATTTACAGTTTGGATCGAGCACATTCAGTACATTATCTTTTCAAATGTGGTGCCTATTTAATAGAATTCGAGCATGAATTCGTATTTGGAGATGACAAGCTACTACCACCTTGAGTCTTTATGATACATATCTAGTTTTTCAAAAAAAGTCAAAACTATGACTATTTGCTTATACGGCAAAATAGAAATTACATCCCTTAATTTCACTGGTATGTAGATACAGAATACTTAATTTTTCAGCAAGTATTTTACATTCTTTAACTTTCACTGGTCTGTAGAATTTGTACAGTTAATTTTTCAGCAAGTATTTTACATTCCTCGACTTTCACTAGTCCGCGAAATTAAGACACTTAATTTTCCGGCAAGCAAAATATATTGTATAACTTTTCTATACCCGCAATTTCAATCCTATAAAATTTTTGAACGTCCTATAACTTTCCATCCATTAAATTCCTATTTGACACATTTTGATTACATGACATTAAATTCCATTTGACAAAACAAACACCCATCGACAATCACTTAAGAAATTAACTACAACTATTTAACAACATCAATACTATTTAACAACATCAATACTATTTAACAACATCAATATTAATTCAAATCCCCAAATTATTTGTCCAGTTGACAATTATGCAATTTTTTGGCGAGTTGTGGACTAAAATTGCGGGTATAGAAAAATTATAGGACGTATCTTGCTTGGCGGAAAAATAAGTGTCCTGATTCCGCGAACTAGTAAAAGTTAAGGATGTAAAATGCTTGTTGAAAAATTAAGTATACTAATTTTGCGGATAAATGAAAGTTAAGGGACATAAAATACTTACTGAAAAATTAAGTATCCTGATTTTACGGACCAATAAAAATTAAGGGACGTGCTATGTTGCCTAGCTTATACCGTACATATATCCTACTTAGAGTAGGCTCAACATGAAATTGGACCAATAACAAACTAGGTTACTTAGATCCTACCCTAGTGGATTTAATCCATTCGGATTGGATGATTGACACGTGAGCATGAATTCATCTAGCACTAGCACCCAGATAAATCAAATCCACCGAAGTAGGTACTAAATATGATTCCTTCTTATATCCGAATAAAATCTCGGTTCGACCAGTTGAACCGGATTCGGGATAAACGAAATCAGATTCAAAATCATGTCCGATTCAACACGAGCCTTAGACTCGTACATCCCTAACTATATTAGTTTAATAATTCTAGAAATAATTTTCTTTTTCATAATTTATAGTAATAAGTAGGCAAATGTCAATTGTCTAAACATCATTATCCATTGCGTAATTAGAAAATTAGGATTTACTAATCTAGACAATCCCAATCTATAATTAATCTAAACAATCCCAATCTACTATGTTGCACGGATACGGATACGTCGATACGAGTACGACACGATACGGATACGGCGACGCGGATTTTAAAAAATCTACTGGATACGATACGGCATGGATACGAATATAAAAAATATAAATTTATTATAATTATGCATATATAAATAAGTAAAATAATAAATATGTTTATATTCATATATATTGCAATAAGTTAACTTAAGTTTAATAAGTACTAAATTGCATAATTTTCGAAAAAATATATTATTTAGTAATTCAATTCTATTAATTATACATAATGTTCATTGTTTTATTATGTTAGATAAAACATGTTTCGTTATAGACAAACTATCGTGTATTGCACTTGTTTATAATACAAAGTGTGGTTTGACGCCTTACATTGTTGATTGTTCTAACCAATTGTGGTGACTTAGCAAAATTTAGAATATAAAATGTGTTAGATATGTCTAAATAAGTATCCGATACGTGTGTCCAACTTTTCTTTTTAATTATATTTACCGACGCGCCACGTGGAGTGTCGAATACGTATCCCACGAGTATCCGAGAAGTATCGTATCCGAAAAGAGTCCGACACGGCATTTTATAATTTTTTGAAGTATCCGTGCATCATAGCCAATCTATAATAGTTTGACATTATTCATTAAAGATAAACATAGCGTATCATCCGGGTAATCTACATACATTTACAAAAGCAGTGATTAAAAAATTACATGCTCATCCGTCAGATCCCACTACACACACTGACCCACATCATCACCATTTCTATTTTACAATTATTCTCCAAATCCAAATCCAAATCCAAACATAAAACAAAAATAAAAATAATAATAATGCAGCAATCACACATCGGTCTCGGACAAATCGGAGGCGAGTCTAGAAGCTATGGCGGAGTGATACATGGCGTCATGGAACGAAGACGCATCAGTCGTCATCCTCCTTAGCTGCCTTGCTTTCTCCTCCGTGAAAGAACCCGGTTCAAACCGGATCTTCGCCGGCTTGAGCTCCGGTTTGATCTGATTGGTTTCCGGGCTTATGTAGTCTGGTTCAGAAGTAAACCCGAAGATTGGGGCCCACCATTTGGGAGAAATAGTGCCTTTTCTGGTTTCAGGTTTCCGGTCTTCGCCGATGTTGGTGCCAGCTCGAATCGCTACCGGCCGAAACGGTATCATGCTGCACGCCATTTTAAAGGAGGGATTATAGATTTTAATACTGTGGATTGTGTTGAGATTTTTAATTTTGGGGGTTTAGTGAGGGAGAGGGGGCTTTATAAAACATAACTGGGGATCAAATGGGGTAGATGGGGACCACTAACTGGTCTTAATTGTAATTATTAATTAATTACTCGATTTTAAATTTGGCTTCGTTCCCGAAGATAGATTTAATTCAAGATTTTCGATTTCTGTGGCCCACAATTTTATAACGTGGGCTAAGTCTGGTCTTTTATGTCTTTTTTCACAAAGTGTGATGGACTTGTTAATGTTTAGCACAGCTATCCGGCCCATATCAGTACCAACTTGGGCTGGGCCGGTCCATTTTGTATTTCCTTAGCAAATCAATAGGCCAGATTCATGAGAACAATGCATTAAATACATTCATTAATTGGCCGTTTGGTAGGACCTAATAGGGTGTATTAGGTCATATTATATGAATTAATATAGGTTAATACAACGTTTGATGGCATTGCTCTAATACCGGATCAAGTCAAATGTATTAAATCCTTATGATCCGGTATTAAGACTAGATTATAATCCACCCAGACGTGGGTGAATTAGTTAATCTGGGTAAATATGGATTAGTTAAATATCACTAATAACCTCAAATTTACATATTTCCTTTTGAACATATCATTAAATATCATAAATTCTTCTCAAATATCTGAAAATGGAAAAACATTATACATAAATAAATCACAAATTAAAATCTATATCAATTTAGAATTAACATGGAAGCATTCAATCAAATCTACCAAACATGATTTTAATATGACATTCAATCCGGCTCCAGTCTAATCCACCTGAATCACATACACCCTACCAAACGGCCCCATAATACATTGATAAAAGTCTAGGGCTGTCAATGGGGCGGATTTCAATCCGAATTCATCTGAATCCGGTCTGATTTATTGGGATAATTGTCAGATTAGAGATTTGATGGACCTGGTCCGATTATAAAGATCCGTAGTCCGAAACTCATGCAGCGAATATGGATTTAAGTCGATCCGATCCGTTAAATATCAGTATCCGACAATAAATAAAAAAAAAGATATATATATATATATATATATATATATATATATATATATATATCATTAATAATTTATTTAAACTAATATTTTCATTCTACAAATATGAATATATTAAAGAAACTTTGAACATGTGAGCTAAAATTAAATAAAATTAAAAAGTTAATAAACTTATTTTAGAAAAAAATATTAATTTAACTTTTTAATGAAAATTTATTGAATCCGAAAAAGATTTGATATCCGGCTAAATTCGATCAAGATCCGTTGGATTAAAAAAATCTCGATCCGAGCACAATCCGAACAAGATCCAAATCCTCCAATATAAATGAAGCCGAATCTGAATGAGGCTGACCAAAATCCGACCCATTGACACTCCTGGATAAAACCAAACCTGTATATAATTGGTCACGTTTTTTACATTTCTTCTGGCGGAAAATAAACATAAATAGAATTTAATTGAATCACTGCAAAAATATCCACCATCTCCACTCTCTTCCTCAAAAATAGAAATATCTCCATAGCTTCTCCGGCATGGCCCTGACCCGATGCGTTGTCGTATCGTTCATCATTTTCCTCACACTTTCTCCCACTTCCTCCTCCCCATCGATCATACAGATGATTCCGAAGGAGGAGACACGTTTATCCAGTGATGGAGTATCCGGCCGCCGTAGAGGCATCGATTTGTATTGCGAGAGCTGGAAATTCACGGTGGAGACAAATGACGCCGGATTCTGGAGTCGGATTCCAGATAAGTGTGTGGATTTCGTAAAGGAATACATCACCGGAAAGAGGTACTCGTCGGAGTCGGAGGCCGTCGCCGATAGTTCCCTAGCGTACGCTAAATCGGTGGGACTTAGCGGAAATGGGAAGGATGCTTGGGTGTTTGATATTGATGAGACATTGCTTTCCAATGTTCCGTATTATGCTATCCATGGATTCGGGTAACTAACTTATTACTTAGATTTAATTTTGTTTTTTGTTGTAGATTTGATTCATTATTTCTTAGAAAAGATATAATTAAACAATTGATGTTGAATGTGACCTTTATACTGCGTACCTGACCTGTATGCATAGAACAATTGCGAATGAATGAATTTAAGGCATACTCTGATGTTGCAACTGGGCTGAAAATCAAATCAAGGTACTCGATATTCGACTCGAGCTCGTTTAAGATCGGTTCGTCAGATAACTTTTAAAGCTTAACTCGATAAGCTAAAATTGATAAAATACATGTAAAATATCAAGCTACTCAATTCGGCTTGAGCTCGTTTGAGCTCGGCTTGTTTAACATTCAAAGCAAGCTCAAACAAAAAAATTTCAAGCTCAATAAAATTCAAACCAAGTTTAAACAGTGTGTTGTTCGATACCACTCGGCTCGATTATACCCCTAGTTGCAACTTGCAAAGAAGGGTTGTTGATATGACATACTATATGTTTATCCTTTTACTTTTAGTCTCACATTAGTTGTTCTAGTCTATCTTGAGTTGTTAGAGCCATGGAAATAATTTTTATCATGTTAAATGAAGAGCCACAATTATTAGGTCCCTTTGGTAACCCAAATGTAGTTTCTTTTGCAATAAACAATACCAAACATGTAAGGTTACTAATATTGTCATTTATGGAAAACAGGATAAATTGGCAAGTTCTGCTTGTCTTTCTATTGTTTGAACAATACTATCCATTCACCAATGCCCTCTCTTCATCCCCTTTGCAGCATAATATGCTATACCATTTAACGCAATCACCATCAACATTAATCTGGAAAGTAAATGAGTACACAGCCTAAGCCCTGATTAAATTTTCATGGTCAAGATTCGTTCATATAAGAACCTATGCAAATTGTGGTTTTGCTTTTTTCTTGAACCTATGAGGAATAATAAATGCATGCAATACCAAATGTCTTCTTGCTTCTATGAGAAAATTTAGGAATTCGAGTTCTCATATTAAGGACTAGCCTTGCCAATATTATGATATGAGTGAGTGTTAACTGCCAAGATGCCCATTACTTATAAACAGAATATAATGGGGTTTTTACTATATGGAATAACAAAGGATTAAAATTGGCACTTACTTTGTCTGGAGATTATAAGGTATTTGATATTTCCATTGACTAAGGTCAATGCTACAGATAGTCAAGAAGAGAGTGGAATAAAAACATAAAAGTGACATAGGACCATATGAGGGAAGCGTTTCGTTTGTCTCCTGGTCATTTTCATACCTTCCCACATCATCATCATCTCAACAAATCATGAGAATAAAGTTACGTTCAATGTGCAATTTTGCCCTTAACTGCATTATATATCTTACATAAATCTAATTACTTGATCCATTTGATTCCTTGACAGACCACTTAGGCATACAATGAGAAGCATTGGTAATTAACTACTTATTATTCAGAATATAAGTTTATTTTGCCAAATTATCATGTCTTCTTTCAAGTGAGGAGATACGGATACCTTCTGGATTCTATTAATGAATTCTATAATGTGGCTCTTCTGCAATTATTCATGCCTTCTTTTGAGCGAGCATTATTTTCTCTTCTTTCTTAGTTCCATCCAGACTAGGAATGAGAAGTATAAGCTCCCCAATAGAAAACAAAATGGTAAATTAGCATAGTGAAGATAGTCAGCCTGGAAAAGGCCTTCTAATTTGACTGTTACGTGTACGATATTTTCTCCATCCTGAATCACCCAATGTTTGATCAATAGTTGCTACCCGATTGACTTTCCGTTGCAGCTGCTACCATCGATGACGAAGTACTTAGAGTTTCCTTCATGACGAAAAGAGAGCTATGGAGCCTTTGCATCTCTTGCATATTAGTCATCTTCAGAGAATTTCTAGTAGATCTGTATGGTATTTTCTGTAGCCATGAACCATTTTATTTGAACCCTTGTGTTCCATATGTCAGTTCCAGAATGTTTCCTTCCTTAGTTACTATAACAATCACTATCACCACCAAAAGGATTCCTCACATATAGACTCATAAGTGCACCGAGGAGAGAATCAGACGTAAGGTTCCCTGGCGGGGGCAATCAAGTTTGGAGAATTAGAAGTGAGGGAGAAAAAGTTATAATATAAATTAAGTCATAAATGTCTTTGCATCAAGAAAACATAAAAAAGAGGATGGTTAAGTTACCACGAGTCGCATTAAGGTGCAAGTAAAGGTGGTAATGTAATCATATCTTAAGGCATAGAAACTAGCAGCACTACCAGAAAGTGAAAATAATTTAGTACAAAGTCCCATATATGCTACTAATTTGTTGTATGGCTTCCTATTCCTAGTACTCCGTGTGGCCATCTAATCTACCTGGAAGAAACATGATTGCACCTACTGATACCTAATGGAGCATGTCAGAAATGTGCAACATATCCTTTACAATTAAATTTCATATTTTTTTTGTTCATTCATTGGTCATCTTCCTTTCCTTAATAGTATTTCTAAGGTTGCATTGAATGCTTTCGCCAGTCCAAGTAGAAACATTAATCCCTGTTGCCAGTCTTGTTGCTACTTTCAGTTTCCAGTAGAAATATCTCCTGATCTCACGTTGTTTATTACTCTTAAATGTTATTACTTATATGAATTCTGCTATTAATACCTTGAATTTTTTTGGCCATAAATGTGTGAAACAGCAATTCATAAATTTCAATTTTTTTTACATACAATGACCTTTTTCTAACCTTAAGGATGGAATTTACTCCTGATGTTTGATTAAACAGGTCAGAGATCTTTGACGAATCTTCTTTTGATGAGTGGGTGGATTTGGCCGAGGCTCCTGCCTTAACAGCAAGTTTGAGATTGTATAAGGGGCTTCAGGAGCTTGGATTTACTATAATTCTACTGACCGGTCGGGCTGAATTTCAAAGGAAATGTACAGGAATTAACCTACAGTATGCTGGATATAGCAACTGGGAACGACTTATCTTGAGGTAAATAAGCCAACATATATGCTCTCATATATGTCAGTAAATTCTAATGACTGATACTTTTGTACATAAATTACAGAGGAGATCGTGATCATGGTAAGACGGCCTCTGTTTACAAATCTGAGAAGAGAAAGGAGTTAGAAGATGAAGGTTACGTAATTCATGGGAATTCTGGAGACCAGTGGAGTGATTTGACGGGATTCGCAGTCGCAACGAGATCTTTCAAATTACCCAACCCCATGTATTTCATTGCATAGTTCCAAGAAGAAAAATTAAGTCAGTTCATTGCTTCTGCAGTTATTTCTAGCATTTACCACAAGTTAAGGTAAGTAAGATCATAACTTTCGCGGTTTTATTTAGACCAGCAATAAGCTGGAAATTGGTCCTCTCATTCATTCAAAACAGTTGTTGCAATTCTTCTATCATTGTGAATTCATAATGTTTGAACATGTTATTGTAAATGTTTTCAGTAACATAGTTTTCCTCCTAGGGTTCTTGTCTAAGAGTGACAATTGGGTGGGGTCATATAGGATTGAATTGTTCCTTTGCATGACAAGCTGGGTTATCTTATTAGGTGTAATCTAGTTACTTGAACCAACTAATTAAATTTGTGAAGCTTACCAATTTTATTTAAATATTGGCTTATCCGATCGGCCGGGTCAGTCAGCAGTATTCTCGTAGGGTTTTTTTTGCAAGTTAATTTCATGTGATATGTTTAATGAGCAATTTACGTTCATGTGAAATAAAAATAGGCAATTTAACTCCATGTGAAATGAAATAATGAGCAATTAACCTTCCAGTGAAATTAAATAATGAGCAATTTATCTACTTGTGATATGAATTGACGAGCAATTTAGAGGGAGGCAATGTGCTTCCTTTATGAAAACACAGTAAGGTATTTTGTCATTTTTCTTATCACAAGAAGTTAAATAACCTATTTAAAATAACACATGAAAGTTAATTTGCTACTTGAAAAAAAAATATTATTCCCAGACCGGATTTTCAAGAAAGCAAAATGCTAAGGGTCTGTTTGTTTGGCCTTTGGGAGAGTGGTTTGGGAAAGTGGTTCACTTATTTGAATTTTCCGGGAGTGTTTTACGAGATTCAAAAAATTCTTGAGGATGTTTGGACTTTTACATGAGTGTGACAATTCTTAAGAAGTTGCAGACTTATCGGGATACAGAAAATATTTTTGTTTGAATTTTCAGGAACTATGAAAACACGTCTTGAAAATCTTACCAAATAAAGCCTAAAAGTTTATAAATTAGATTTGAAATTGCTACAGGAGTATTTAGACAGATTCTACGAATAAAGCCTAATAGGTTTGCAATATGACTTAAACACATTTTGTCTTGCTCTTTTGCAATGATTCTACGAATAAATTGTTGTTTAATTTCATGTTTTCGTGATTTTGTTTCTCTTTGAGTTTTTTGAGATGAAACTAATAGTCTAGGTTTTTAGAGAGACTAGAAAAGTGCACAAACGTAATACGTGTTTAGTTTTAATTTTATGGATTTTTTCGTAAATTAGAGTTAAATTAGCTTCTTCTTTTTTATGCCATAAAATATCATATATATTCAACTTATTTTTTATCATATATTTTTATTAGTTATTATTGGTTTACCCAAAAAAAAAATAATGGCTTTAAATAATTGTAATTAAATATAAAATGATGACTGATATAGTTGAGACATCTTATAAAATTTGTTCTATAATAGTAATTTTCATGTTAAGTTTATCCATTACACCGATGATACATGTTTCATCCGTTTCTTTACAAGTTTCATGCGAATTTTCATCGATTACACGAGCATTTTTTCTTACTAGTTTCACCAGTGTTCACCAATTTCACCTACCTTTACACTTTTCTGACCAATTTTACCCTTTTTCACCGACTTTACACATTTTTACTGAATCACTTGTTTCATCATTTTTCATAATGAATTTTCATCGATCACATATTTTTACAAACTTTACCTCTTTTTAACCGATTTTACCCGTTTCATCCATTTTTTCATAATTTTCACCCGAATTTTAATTGATTTCAAATGTATCACGATTTCACTTATACTTTTTTTATCGGTTTCACCCGTTTTTTAACCAAGTTCACTAGCGCTCACCAATTCACTCGAACTTTCATCGACTTCTCCAGTTTTTTGACCAATTTCAATCTTTTTTCATGAAACGAATTTCATGAGATTATGAATGTCTTGATTCTTTATATTTTGTTTTTCTAGCCAAATAAACAATAAGTACTTAGCTAAATTATAAGTATTTTTAGTTTAATTATAGGTAATATGCGATTCTATTTTAACTCTTTATTTTTTTAATTCTTTTCTTTTCCTGTATAGAATAATGATATTTATAAGAATTTGATTTTAATGTTTTTCTTTAAATGATTGTATATGACTTATATATTGTACTAAATCTTTCAATTACACTAATTTCATATTTTTTCTTAAAATATATTGTTGCGAAATTATAATAATTTTACATGTATATTCTAGGAGCTGTTTAAAATAACAATATTTTTTTCTTATGGTTTTTTTCATGTGTTATATAGAAGAAAATTAAAATCGAACTTGTAAAATTTTATGTGAAAGATAATTTTAAATTTTAAGAAATTATGTAAGAGATAAATATAATAAGATTCCATGCATGTCTAATTGTACCTTTACTATAATTAATATAAAAACATTTCATATCTAATTATTCTTCTTCAACTTTTTTTACATATTTACCATTGAATTAAATATCACTTTACAACTCAAATAAGGATATATTAATCTTCACAATAAAAGAAAAAACTTAAAATTATTCAAATATAGATATAGGTTTAGAGCAAGATATTATATTTGTTACGTGAGATAAATAAGTTAAGAGAAATATATTTTATTTAGGGTATTTTTGTAGATTAAACAATTTTTTTATGAAGAGATTATTTATAAAAATAGAGAGGATAAATTTATTTTAAAATAAAAAAAAATTGTTTAACTTTTTAGAGAACATGTTATGAAAAGCGTGACAAACTTGTGTTTTTGTTTTCAAGAAAAATCCTACAGTATCTTACGTGTTGCATTACTTGCAGAGTTGAATTTCAACAACCAAGATCAGAAACAATTAAAGGAAACGCACAAAATAGTAAATGCACAAGAAATTACTATTTGATCACAGGTGAAGATCACTTTATTTTATTTTATTTTTATATCAAATCTTTTCACGTAATTTAAATAAAAAAAGGGTATTTTCTATTAAAAGAAATCAGTAAATTTCAATTATAATAATAATAAGTTAATATTCCACTACCAATTCCTCTCATCAATGCTACCCAAATCACAGAATCTTACTCTTTATTTTTTTTGTTTTTAATTTTTTGGGTACAAATCACACAATCTTACAAAAAGCTCATAAATAAGGTAAAACCTTGAGTCACAAAAACAGAGCATGGACTACACCTTACTTCTAGTATTCATCTTCCAAATAATTTTCACAGAAGCTGCATTAACTGTTGGCGGTGGCGTCGGCATTGGTGGCGGCGTCAGCGGCGGCGGTGGTGGTGGAGGTGTGTGGATTGGTGGAGGTTTCAACCCCCCAACAACTCCCTCCCAATCTTCAAACCTCGACAGAGCATACACAGCTCTCCAATCCTTCAAATCCGCCATTAAAGATGACCCACTTGGAATTATGAACTCATGGGTCGGCCCAAATGTTTGTTCTTCCTACAAGGGGGTATTTTGTGTAAATACCCAAGATTTCATGGGCAATCCCACAACAAGCCAAGTTGTTGCTGCAATAGATCTAAATCACGCCAATTTGCAAGGAACATTAGTTCAAGAACTCTCTCTTTTAACAGATTTGTCAATTCTTCACCTCAACAGCAACAGGTTTAGTGGAACCGTCCCTTTATCTTTCAAAGAATTGTCAGCATTGACTGAATTAGACCTCAGCAACAACAATTTCACAGGCCCTTTTCCCATTTCAACGCTTTACATTCCAAATCTCTTGTATTTAGACCTCAGGTTCAATACCTTTTCAGGTCCCATTCCAGAAGATTTGTTCAACAAGAAATTGGACGCAATTTTTTTGAACAACAACATTTTCGAAGGCGAGATTCCTCAGAATCTCGGCAATTCTCCGGCTTCTGTTATTAACTTTGCTAACAACAAATTATCCGGTACAATTCCTTTCAGTTTGAGTTACATGGGTATAAAGGAAATCCTGTTTCTGAACAACCAGTTAACAGGGTGCATACCTGAAGGAGTTGGTTTGTGGAGTGATTTACAGGTTTTGGATGTGAGTTTCAATTCTTTAATGGGTCATTTACCTGATTCCATTTCTTGTTTGAGTGACATTGAAGTTCTTGATTTTGGACACAATAAGTTATCTGGGGTGTTGCCTAATTTAGTTTGTTCATTGAGGACGCTTGTGAATTTGACTGTTGCTGCCAATTTCTTTTCTGGGTTCAGTCAAGATTGTGATAAATTGTTGTTGAGGAATGTGGGATTTGATTTTAGTTTTAATTGTATACCTGGAAAAGATTTGCAGAGGCCTGAACCAGATTGTTCTATGGTTCCTGGAGGTGGACTTAGTTGTTTTAGAATTCCTTCGGCTAAGCCTTTTGTGTGTGGGACAATTGTGTGAATTTCTAATTTGATTTGCTTCCTCAACCAACCTTCACGTGTAAATGTAATGGCTTCTTTGGATAAAATGTGCCAGAGAGTAGTTGTAATAGGAGTATTACACATTTATCTAGGAATAATATTTTTTATTGTATTAAGTTTGATTATTCTAGTATAATTTTGTTTTTCCATTTCCAGCCATTCTATATTATGCAATAGCTTTAATATCATGGAAAATGTTTTTTTTCTTTCTCATGATAAATGATTTTTATTTTTTCTCGAGATAGTTCAAGTTGCTAAGGCCATCTCCAATGATCATGGAATGGAGATGGCCATCTCCATTAATTCAAGGGGAGGTCCCTTTGAATCCAATCACCCATTGCTCAAAGGGGTGGTGCAAGACAAGGTTAGCTTGCCTCATCCCTTGAATCTTGAAGACAATGATTTTTTGTTTTTGTTTTTATTTATTCTTAGTTAATAAAATTCTTTCTTTTTTTTAAATAAAAAATTTCTTTAATTTATGATTAATTTTAAAAAGGTTAATTTTAATTTAAAAAATGTAAACTTTAAATTAGGAAACTTAAAAAAAATTTAATCTTAAAAAATTAACATTAAATTTTGATTTATGAAATTTAACATTAATTATTTGTAAATTTAATAACTTTGTAAGAAACTTAAATACAATTTATTATTATTAAGTGATAGTGGAAAAAAATGAGGATTGAAATTAAATGAAATTGATAGATTGAGTCATTGGAGATGACTATGAAAAAGAAAGGGGAAGCTGAAATTGGAATCTGAGGGGAAGCTGGACTGAGCTGAGGGGAAGCTGGACTTAGGCTGAGGGCATCACTGGAGATGCCCTAAATGGTTGCATAGTTGTAGGCCTAAAAATGAGGTATCCGAATCCGACGCTAAGGATCTTCTGTCCCAATATTGTGTATCACTTTGTGTCACATTCATAGATAAGTGAAACATGACAATTACATTTAACCCGATCACACAAGATTATTCCCTTCACACTAACATGTACCACGTTCTCATTTGTATCCACTACCTTTCATATTCCCTTGAATCCCATATGCCACCATATCAAATATCATAATTCTGGTGAGTTTCCATCGGAATTAACTTGGAAAACAACTAATTATTTAGATCTAATTGATGTTTTGTTTTTCAGAATGAAAATGAAAAACAACCCATTGAAATTTGATTAATGTTCATCTGAATATATACGAAGAACAACAAACATAATCTGTTAAACTGAAATTTCAATTTAAACGCATTGGTCTTAAATTAGTGTTTGTAAGTACTGTTCCCGTGTTCGATTCATGCCAAAACGGAATGAAACATTTTGATTCAATTAACTGTAAATTTTATAGGCATTCAAATTGAGAACTTTAATATGCAGTCTAAAAGGTTTCTAGGTTTCAGTTTTATCCATAAATACTACTTATGGCAGAGATTTACAACTCGAAAATGGATCTATGCTGCTGTAAAATTCAGCACTATAGAGTTTTATCTAAATTAGTAGTATTTCTTAGTCGATTATATCATTTTTGAAATAACACGGTAACTATCAAAAATCAATTGCAATACACGAATATCTCTAGAAAAATTGAATGGAACAAGAACAACAGAGATTTTAGAAACCATAAAAATTGAACTTTTTAATGATAAGATTGAAGGATTGGAGAAGAAGAGAGAAATGATCCTGTATGATGCAGAAAAATAGAATTGGACATGTGTCAGTTTATTAAGAATGGGACACAAGACAGGAGATTTGTTGCGACCACCTATTTTTAAATTTCATATGTTACGCTTGACTAAAAATGTATATTACTTAGTGCCCTATTTGTGAGGAGGCGTATTATATAATATATACTAGCCTAAACCCGTGCTATGCACGGTGCTATACTAACTATTTTATATAATAATGAAAAATGTTAAATAAAGAGTTTGACATATCATACATTGACATATAGAAATATGAGAGCAAAAAAAATATTTATGTATATAAATAAGCTATTAATAATCAATATCCATAATGTAGAAGATGGTTATATAAAGTAACGGATGGCTTAGAATGAAAGTTTAATTTGATAAGAAATCAAAATAATTGAACACTTGTATCTCACCATTTAGAAAGTGAAGCTTGTTTATACTACCAACTTCACCTGATTTATTTGAACCAAATATGTTTTCATAAAAACTATTTTTCTTAAATTAAACTATTTTTGAACTTATAATAGCAAAGCTTTATCAAGGAATTTATTATAAAATATTTATTCAATACAGACAGATAATAATTTTATTTATTTCCTCATAATTCTCATGGTCTTCAAGTACGTAAAAATTATATCCGCTTGTGCAAGTAAGCTTCCGAGTGTGTTAAACAAAAGTTGATTTGCTATAGCTATAAATCTTTAGTAATATTAAAAAAAAATACTACCAAGAAATGGTTCCGACAAAATATACTTTAATACATAACACATTTAGTAGTAAGCTTTTGAGTGTGTTAATTTTCTATAGTTGTAAATCTTAAGTAGTATTTGAAAGTTACCATCAACAAATGGTTCTAACAAATAGATACTTTAAAACTTAAATGCATTTAGTTATGCAAAACGAATATGATACATTCATGGCATAAATTATATAACTTCTTATCTGATGCAAATGATATAAATACTTTTTATCTTCATTTTTCAAGTGATTTTTTTATTAAATCAGAAGATAAAAGGTCTATAAGTGATGACTAAAGAAAAAATATGTGTAACTTAAGTATTTTGAAAAAAACATTGTTAACACTTGTGGAATCTCACTTCAATTACAATCCATACCTACTTTCCTAAATTTTTAGTCCTTCCATTCAGTCCAAATGAAAATCAAAAATTGAAATGAGGAAACACAACATAGATTAATAGGGGATTAATTAAACAACTCCAACTTTCATGCCTAAGCAAAAATGAAACAAACAGAGAGGTAAGTTTAAATGTATTATTGACAAAAGTATAATTGCCCCTCTATCCTTCTTTTTGCACTTACCCGATCAATTTTTCTAACTCGAAACTGCATATTGCAATGATCTCTAGTTGCGGCAGAACTTAGTCAAATTTGCTGATGTTGTAAATTAATGATTATAAGTGAGGCAAACCTCAAGAAAACTAAATAGCTAGATGGGATCCTATATATGGACTTAATCCGAAGAATTTAAAGTCCTATGCTCAGCTCAAATAACGTCTTTGTTAGGCAATGTACTTATGTAAATTCCATCAAATTCATAATTATGTAACACAGACCAATTATAAGAAATGCGAATAGATACCAAAAAACAAAGAAATACTCATACTTACATGTACGTATATAATGTGTAGCCCTGCTTTTAAGAAAAATCATACTTCAATAATACAAACATTTGACCTTGGCAAGGCAGCATAACTCCAATTAGTAGTTACATATACGTGAATGGGTTAGTAGTTACATATATTTTTTTTCTGAGAAGAAGTAGTTACATATACTTGAATGGGTTGAAAATGAAATAATGATTGAAAATGGGAAAAGGGAGTTGGTGATGGAATCACAATGAACCGAAATAGGTAGTAGAGCAGTTTTTGTGAGGAATTGGACGGTTGTGCATTATAATAGAGATGGATGAAGTTTGGCAAATCATGGGGTAGTGGACGGTTTGAGAATTATTTGAAATGACAGACGTGGGTTTCAGAAAGTTTTTAGGCCAATCATAATTTTTTTACCAAATAAAAGAAACTCAAAAACAGGAGAAAATAGAATTTGGGTCAAAATTGAGCAATTTGACCAAAACACACCCTTGAAATAATAGTAAGTTAGATTAAACGCATCTTCTATATACTATAACAAGATTTGAATTGCATACAAAAACAAGGTGAAACAATTTCGACAAAACCGCTCCTACTCTTATGTCAACTAAAATTATATTGGCAAATTCAAAAGGACAATACTTAGAGAAAATATGTTGGGGGAAAATTGAATTCTCATTAATAAATATGTTGTGTTACAAAGACAACGTATGAGTATTATAGAAGAAAGAAAAACATTCCTAATTCAAATAGGACTTATTCTAATAGGACTCTAGCACTCCTGCTCAATCTATAACACTAATACTCCAATAACTTTAACACCCCCCTCAAGCTATAGCATACTATGTTCTAAGCTTGCAACAGAAAAGTTGAAATACAAAACAGTAAACAAAAAACTAATAACGATAATGAATTGACGACAGATGTAGCAATTGTTGACCATCAATCGCGAAAAATCCGTAAATCCCACTTATCCAAGTGTTTCACAAAATCAACCCAATTTATGGATCCCACTCTCCCCCGAGTGTACCATCGAAACCAATCCATGTAGATCCCACTCTCCCGAGTGTATCCACGAAACCACCCAATGCATGAATCCCACTCTCCGAAATGTATTCATCGAAACCACCTCAATTGTGAAACCCATTTCACCAAGTGTATCCACGAAATCACCAAACAATGACAACCAAAAGCCACAACTTCGTTCGAACAACTCCAATCAATACCATCCCCGAAAAACTCAAACCAAAATTTAATTCAAACAACCCATAGTGACGGATGACGAGTGTTGACGGCAGCGGAAAACAAGAAAAAACGAAGGCAATAAGAAAGACACGACAATAAAAAAGTAAAAAACAATACTAAACTTTTAGCGTACTTTGGGGGCCGCGGCGGCTTATTAAGAGTCGAGCTGCCGCTACTTATTAAGAGTTGAGCCGCGACGGCTTAATAAGAGTCGAGCCGCCGCGGCCAGGGTTTCACTCACTCGCAAGTCCTAGATCGTTACCCGCTCTGATATCATGTAAAGAAATATAAAGTTGCGGGAAAATGTAATTCTCATTAATAATCAATATGTTGTGTTACAAAGACAAAGTAGGAGTATTTATAGAAAAAATAAAAAAATTCCTAATTCAAATAGGACTCTAACACTCCTACTCAATCTATAATACTAATACTCCAATAACTCTAACAGTACCTAAGGAAGGAATGTATTTCCACAATAGCTTGATCATCGAGACTGGACTCTAGAAAAGACCTCATGTCACAATTGAGGGCCTATTGTCAAAAAGGTTTTCGATTTCGTGATATTTTTCGGTTAGTAAAAAATCAGAAACTTTTTAGAAAATAATCAGAACTTTCTCGAGATTTTAAGTAAAATATTTGAAAAAATTTTAAAGTAAGAATATATTTTGATGTAGAAACTACACTATATTTTCGTTTTGATTAATTAAAAAAATAACGTTTCGGTTAATTAAAAAATAAAGGAAACATATCGAAATTTTGATCCATGATTATCCGGAGGACTTTTATTTTTGGTTATCTTCTTGCAAATTTCATCTAAAATTAAGATAAGATGAGAGAGTATTATCTGAAATTTCCACAATTTTAGAGGACCAAAAAGTCCAAGCTGGATTTAATCCACAAATCCCCATATAATCAGCCCCACTATGACGTCACTTGTGTTGAAAGCATGCATTTCATTTGAATTTGACTTTTTTTTTTTGTTTAGATCATCCCAGAATTTCACTTACATATATCAAGTATCAACCCATAATTCGCTTCAACTTTCCCCAAATTATTTCGATTTTTGAGTTAATCCACTATTCTCTGTCAATTGCGATGAAGGAAATGGAAGATTCAATTCCAATGGAGGTGAGCAGATTCAGTAGCAAAAGTAGTACGGATAAAGAAACAAGGCTAATCGCAGTTAGGGTTGACGCCAAACGGGCCTTAGTTGGAGCCGGAGCTCGGATCCTCTTCTACCCGACCCTTTTCTACAACGTTTTCCGCAACAAAATTGAGCCTGGGTTCAAGTGGTGGGATCAAATTGATCAGGTAAGTGAGCATATCTCCTCGTCATATTTCATTATTTTTGCTTGATTCTTAATTATATGAGGTTTAAGTAGTTGATTTGATTGATTTTGTGATTATTATTCTTATTATTCAGTTTGTTCTGTTGGGAGCTGTTCCGTTTCCAAAGGATGTACCTCGCCTGAAACAGATTGGAGTTGGTGCTGTAATTACTCTTAATGAGCCCTATGAAACTTTGGTGCCAACATCTTTGTACTATGTGAGTTTTCTTCAATGCTGGTTTTTATTTTTACACACATTATGTCACCTTTTAACTTATTGAATCGAGCTAGAACCGAGCTTAAAAAACTATCTGAAGAAATATATCTATCTGCTTGGGTGTTCTCTAGTTACAATGGTTGTAGTCTTGTTTGGACTTTATATGTCGTTCTTAATCGGAATGGATCATGGAAAACCAAGATTTTAGCCTTGTAGAGTTCAGTTGAAGTCATACATGTGTTTCCGCGCAATGAATCATCCATAGCAAACATAAAACAAGGACGTACTGATGCTAAAGCAAATAAAGAAGATCGAGTAGTTAAGGTGTCTCTTATATTCTATTTTGCTTGTTTTTCATACTCTTGCGTTGTTATTTCCAGGCTCATGGGATAGACCATCTCGTAATTCCCACAAGGGATTATCTATTTGCTCCTTCATTTGTGGATATCAACCGAGCTGTGGATTTCATTCATAGTGAGTATATTTATTCATATTGTATATGTTCGGTTTGTCGAGTGTATAACTATAAAATCTTCATTGGGTATAAGCATTGTTGATCGTCATTTCTTTATTTGGTCATAGGAAACGCTTCTAGTGGTCGAACAACATATGTTCACTGCAAAGCAGGGAGGGGACGGAGCACAACTGTTGTCCTCTGTTATCTGGTGATATACCTCTCACTTTGTGAAATATGAATGTGGCACGATAACATGGTGAACTGGGCTGACACTTGTTCGTTATTTACAGGTCGAATATAAGAACATGAGTCCCGTTGCTGCACTTGAATATGTTCGTTCAAAAAGACCCAGGGTGCACTTGGCTCCATCCCAATGGAAGGTACATTTGATATCTAGTATTTTGTTCTAAGCTGCTTATTTTTTCCCGTGGTTTTCCCAGGTTACAACTTCGTACCATGAAATATACGATCAAACAACATTTATCGAATTTGAAAGAGTCGGAAGAAATGGTTCGCTGTAAAATGTTTCAAGGTTTCTGAAGATAACTTTCATCTTATTTTCAGGCAGTGCAAGAGTATAAGCAGCAACGGATGGCTACTAGAGTAATGTGTACCTCTGGAGATGCTGTCCTTATTACAAAAGCAGATCTTGAAGGGTATCATAGTCCTTGTAATGACGGCTCTGGTAAATATACAACAAGTGTTCCAAGAATTGGGAGGACGAGGCCCGTGATAGCTAGGTTAACCTGCCTCTTTGCGTCACTAAAAGTTTCGGGTAATTTTGGACCTGTTGTCAGGCAGTTGACAGAAGCGCATGCTTGCTAAATACGACCCGTATATATCTTTATCCAGTGCAGAGCAAATGGTGCATACAAACTTAAAGAAGTGTTGAAATGTTGTTGCAGTCTTTTGAGAGGTAAATGAATGAAGAATATATGTAAAGAAAAGACACTAATTGGAGATCCATTCGATATGTTGTATATGTGTAAATCAGTTTTTGCTATATTCCATATTGCAGGTTCTCTAATTTTTTATCCCTTCATTTTCATATTTCTTGTGTCTTCCTTTCTTACATAGTTGCATCTTTCTTTTACATTTTCCTTTTTTGGTTAATTAATTTCAAAATAAATTGTCTATTCCAGAGGTATTGAAATTTCTTTTTATTTATCAGAAAGTTTGGGCTTGTACTTTGATTACAATTTGTGTTGAATTCAATCAACCAGACCGGCCGGCCTAATAGTTATTGGGTTGGCTCCCAGTGATTTCAGATATTTTCTTTTTGCAATTAAACACAAATCTTGGGCTTTCATCTTATAGGAACTAATTCAATACAAGACCATACCTGCCCAGCCCAATTTTTATTGGGCTCTGTCTCAAGAAGTTTAGAGCCCAGATTTCGAGCTATTATGGCTGTCAATGGGACGGATTTTAATCCGAATCCGACCCGGTTTATTGAGATTTTTATTTGATTAGAAATTCGATGGATATGATCCTATTATACAGATCTGCAAGTTGAAACACATGAAGTAAATATGAATTTAGTTCAATTCGATTCGCTTAAGATATGTATTCGACAATAGAATAACTTTTTGTTTGTATATTCATAATGTTTTATAAAAATAAATAACATTAATAATATTTTACCATCAATTTAAGAAGATAATAATTAAAAAATCTTCATAAAGTATGTTTATGCAATTTTTCATATAAAAATATGAATAGTAGTAACTGAAGTTCGAACATGTGAGCTATTTCAAATAAAATCGTGAAGTTAAGAAATTTATATGAAAGTAACGGTGTAATTTATGAAACAGAATATTATATTGGATCCAAAATTATTCGATGTCAGACCGAATCCGATCAAGACCAATTGAAATCAAAATTCCACCAAGATCCAAATCCAACACAAATTCGAGCAAGATGTGAATGGAGCTAGATCTGACCCAAATTCGACTCATACAATCCTAGATGTAGTTTCCGATTTTCAAACAAAGTCTAAATTGGGACAAAAAGAAACAAAAAATAATCATATTTTGTGAGATTAAACCAAAAATTCAAGTACAAATAGCTAAGTAGCATGTACTTCTTTTTGTTTTCGGATGAGATGTTGGAACCATCTTGCTCGTATCTCGACTTATTCTCATGGTCGCTTGAACGCCCTACAATTGATTTTCAAATAGGTTATGCTAGATTTTATAAATAATATTCAATTTTTTATTTAATCTCAGTTGATAAAAATTGTTTCCAAAGAATCTGAAAAAGAAGGATTTAGACATTAAGGTACTACAAGTGATATTCCTCAATGCACTTACATAATTCCACCTGCAACCGAATCTGCGCAATTGGGAAAACCCGGAAACCAATATCTGTTTTATAATTGTTACTTCTTTTTTGTTTTTATTTTAAAAGCATCCAAAATCTTCCATAAAGTGAAAGGATTGAATATCAACTTTTAGGTTGAACAGGACATCTCATTTTATTTGCATGTGGAAAGTGACACTTCTTCTACCCACTAGCTAGATATCCTCCTAAACTCCATAAACTATTAATTAGACTGAATAGCAAATTAATTTCATATGTTATTTTAAATAAGGAATTTAACTCTTTGTGATAAATAAAAAAAAGTAGAATACCTCTCTGTGTTTTTATAAAGGAAGTACACTGTCTCCCTCTTAATTTTAATATTTTTATAAGGGGTTAAAATGTTCATTATGCAATATTACAGAGAGTTAAAATGTCCAATTACGAATATCACAGAGAATTAAATTGCCTATTTACGCATATCACATGAGGGTAAAATGAGGTGAATATATTGTCAAATGTAAGGTTAAATTTGTCATTTTTTACATGAAAATAAAGTCTCAGTCGCCACTTGGAAGGAGGTAAATTGCTCATTATTTCATTATACAGGGAGTTAAATTGTCTATTTGCATATCATATATAGAAAGATAAATTACTCATTAAACGTATCACAGGAAGTTAACTTTCAATAATTCAATTCATTATCCTTTTCTTTTCTCCTTCTTACCAAAGAAAAAAAAAATTGGTAGAAGAATCTTTGGAATTATGTGTTGCATATATGCACATTTGGGCCGCAAATTAATTAACATCTCTAAATCATATTATACATTTTGATGCTCTAACAGGTGAATCAGTCGATATATATTTCATGATATACATTCTGACACAGAATTAGTGAAAAATTAAAAGAGAGACCTCAATAGAATCACAAAGATCAATTCCCTTCACTTAGTAGCAATGATATTAATCAAGCTCTAATACCAATTACATGGAAAATCATGGAAAAGTAAAACGAGAAAATACAAAAGAGCATCTCAATAATTTATAATTCTAAATTATAAATTTTCTTATAATTCTAAATTTCTTTAAATTGTCAAATAAAATAGATTTATTTATAGGCGCCCAACATAGGCAATCCCTCATACATAATTTCTTGTAATGGACACATTGTTTAAATTATTAAGGTAAATGATTTTTAAATTAATCTATAGGTTCATGAACCAGTACTTTTGTTATGCAGCTCACCTGCTCATGACGCAATTGTCATAAGAAATAATTTTTTCATTGAGGCATTCTACGGCTGGAAATCAAACCAAGTTACCAGTTTGAGCTCGTTCCGACCCGGTTTGTTATGAAATCAAATCAAACTCTTAACACCATTTTAAGCTCGATATAAAATTCAAATAAAACTTTCGCAATTTATCGTTTGAAACTACTCGGCTCGTTTACACCCCTACATACATACACTATTTCTTTCTTCTTTTTTTTTTTTTTTAACAAAAGGCCTTTTCTTTACTACCTCTTAAAAAGGACGCATCGGATTCTTGGTACTTTGAGATGCGGGTTTCCAAGGGCTAAAAGGAGAGCCTTGTTGCACTATTCATAAGTAATGACGTTGTTATTATAATTAATTAATTAATTAATGACATTGAATATAAATCAAATAAAAACTTCCATTGAATTGAATAGATATTCTGCTAATTATTCTGCAGACATCTAAAGATTTGAGCAAATTAACTTGTTCTTAACCAGTGCTTTTTTTGTAATCCACTTTAATTAGATATTACGTTGAAGGCTGCATGCTTTTATTCTACATGCACGTCGCCTTCTCTCTCTCTTTCACTCTGTAATTGTCTATACTTAATTAAGTAAAGCATATACTCTAACACTTGCAACAATTGGCAACAAAGACAAAGCTCGAATCTTGGAATAGAATAATTAAAAGCAGCAATACTAGTAAAGAACTTTATTAATTACTAGTAACACTAAAATCAATAAACTAATACATGAGTACATCAATTTTTATTATTAGTATCTAAAATTTTACTAACAGATGATTGATCTAGTGAAGTAGGCTAGTTATCACAAAATAGCAAATCCAAGTTCGAATTCATGTTCGGAGGGAGAGGTTCCATTTAATGTGTCCGACGTACCTTAAAAAATTAATAAAACCCTTGAAAAATTAAAAAAAAAATCTAAAATTTTAGTATAGTTGGAACAAGAATTATATTATATTTCTTGAAATTCTCTCATTTTTCATTTTATTAAAAGGCTTTTAATATCTGCAAATTAAATGGTAACTCCTCTATTAATCATAGCAACTTTATCTTCTCTCTAGTTAATACTATTTTAATTTATGGTATATATGGGGGCCTTAATATGTTTAAATTAAGATAATTGTCATTGTGTGAATAAGTGTTATACCTAGGAAAAATGCAACTGCAAGACACTTTCCCGTGTTATGCAAAATCTACATGAAATTATCATGTGATACATTTATTGAATAAAATTTATTGTACTACTAAATATTCGACACAAAACTCTCCGTTCGTACAAAACAGGCCATCAAAATTTGTATGGGATGGAGGAGGGTTCTTTAATTCCCAATATATAATCAAGAGGCTTCTTATGAAATAAACACATCACATGATCGATATATTTTCGTGAAATTTCGCATAACACATAGAAGTGTACTGTATTTATTACCGGCACGAAAACATTTACTAAATGTGATAGAAGTTATACCTTTTTTTTTTTTTTTTTTAATAGAAGTTATACTTTTATAGAAGAAAAGTGGATATGGTTAATTTATTGCTTACACCAGATAGCAATTTGACACGGATGCTAATTTACTAAGGGTGAGTTTGGCCTAGCGGTTGGAGCTCTTAAAATCACTTATAGATCTCTATTGTGATTTTTGAAGTGTTTGGCCCCGATTATAAAAATAACTTCTGCTCAATCGTGATTTTCATGGTGTTTGGCCCCCAATGTTATAATCTCTTTTGGGATATGAAGAAGCAAAAAATCAACATATTTTATAAGCTACTAAAGTGTTACTTTTACAAAAGCTATTATACAAAAGCAATTATTCTATAATTAATTTTTATTATAATCAATTATTACCAAAATCAATTGTACTAAAATTAATTCTCATATAATTGCTTCTTGTATCGCTAGGCCAAACTCACCCTAAATGTACTTCAAAATTTTCTCCATTATATTCTTGAAAGTAGTGTGAAAACCGGGTATCAATATTTCTACTCATAAAATTTTAGTACAAATCAATATTTCTATAAAGGGAAAGGATTGATTTGTGCCTTTTGGCCCTAGCTATATAATAAGTATATTTCCATACTAAAAAAGATTCTACTCACATGTAGCAATACACAAAGTTGAACTGTGGTTTATACCTATAGTGCTTTTTTTTTCTTGTAAATTGAAACTAATAAACAAATTAATTATACAAATAACAAAAATGAACAAATATAATAAAAATAAACATATAAAGATGATACGGTAATCATCATGGTGATAATTTTCATGCAAGCTGATTTTTGCTTTAGGGTCTTTGTTTCCCAACCCTTGCAGCCTTTTCTTTGTTTCTTTCCCTTTTTTATCTTTCTTTTCTTTTCTTCAATTCCTTTTCCATTTTCTATGCTTCTTTTCTTTCTCTTTCAACATGGGTTTGGTTGAACGGTTAGTTCAGTTGAGCCATGAATTTTGACACAGAATGAAATGAAAGGACAAACAAAACAATGTGACATATATATATATATATATATATGTATGGTCCCTCATTATATTTCTTGTTTTGGAAGGATTCAAGTGGTAATAATGAAGGTAGTTATTTTGTCTGTGCAAGTGGTTTTGCTTCCTCTCTTTTCACTTTCTACTTTTTTTTTTCTTACCCATGATGATTCGGGTTGTCAGGGTCGGGCCAGAATGTGGAGTACTTCATCCATTCTGCTTCTTGTGTGTTTGTAATGGATGATTCCTGCAATAACAATTTAATTAACCACATGCATGAAAAGTTAATAAGGAATTTTTAGTTTTATTACTTGGTGAGGGTGGAGTAAAAGGCAAAATTTTGAAAATTGTGCTATTATTTTGGAAGCCTTACAAAAGTAGTCCTATAAGTATACTCAAAACACATTTAACCTTTTAACTTTCATCAAATTTCAATTTTAGTCATTTGATAACAAATTTCGTCTTATTAAGTTTCAATTTTTATCCTATTACAGGAGAAAATGTTTGTAATTGCAGGACGAAAATTAAAACTTATTGAAAGTTAGAATACGAAATTCATTATGCACTGATGCATGCACGTGACTAAAATTGAAATTTGGTGAAAGTTAAAGGACTAATGTATGTTAGTTATTGAAAAAATTCCAAAATTACTATTTTTGAAATTTTATCTGAAGTAAAATGTGTGATATAATAATGTGTGTATAGGAGGAAAAGCTTTTATCTACATTATAAATGAAGAACAACTGAAAAATGGAAAAAAAATAGTTAGATAGGACTTGACTCTCATCAATTTTGGTCCAACATGTTATAAATTTGTACGTTATATATGTCCAAATTTGTTAAAATATTTTGCATTTCACAAAGTGACGCATTTGTTCCTAATTTTTCAAGTATTTTACACTTTTTATCTCATAAAATAGGCCTTTTTAGCATTTTTTATCCTATTAGATTGTCTCAATTTTGATTTTGCTCTATTGTACGAATGTGTTGGGATATAGAAATGCCAAATATTTTAACTTGGGATTAGAAGTTTAGGTTAAATATGTTATTTTTTCGTTCCTAGGATGCCAAAAGGAAAAAAGACTTACGGTCTATGTCTTCTTTTTCATGGATATACATTTGTGATAGCTAATTTATTTTTCTTTCGAATTTGAATTGTTTTGTTCTAAAGTGCATCTAAGGATATAGCTTTCCTCAATCTTTATTATATTCTTTTGTACTAATACTTGGTATTTTTATATTATAATTACCAACAAAAGTTGAAATTAGAACCAGCCTTACAAAAGGGTTTAGCTCCATTTTATCACTTTTATTGTTCAAAAGTAGAGGAAAGGAGGATTCTTAATTGCTGGAGCTAGCTTCCACAACTAATGGCTTTTAACATATATATGATTTAAACAACATGCATATGATATACATATATATGACATAAAAATGCAAGAAAAAGTTTCCACCAAAAAGAAGAATAAAAGAGATGAAAAAGAAAACAAGTAATGAGAGAATTAGGGAAGATACATTAAATAGGTGGATATCATCAATGGGGTTTTATGAATGAAAACATAGATTATTTTGCAAACCCTACATTCACATTATTGTAGAAAAATTGTGGCGAAATTATAAAAATCGTTTTAAAAAGTAGGTGTAGGTTTATTTATAATTTTGACATAAGAATAGTCATGTACACTAGCTAGACAAATATTTAGTCTTTTAACTTTCTTTTAATTTCAATTTCTTTAACTTTCATTCTATTTTAGTTTTGGTCTTATTTGAAAGTTCATGACGAAAATTAAAATTTACTGAAAGTTACATAACAAAATTTATTATGCATAGAATTAAAGTTGAAACAAAAAGCTAAAGGACTAAATGTGTCTTTTAGAATTATACGTTTATCTTTGAAGGGAATTAACCTGAAGATACATAGATATTTTTGTAATTTTTGCTGAAAAATTATCACACACAATGTCAAGAAATTGAGGTTTTAGTAATAAAATATGAAGTGACAAATTCAAAATTGTCACTATTAAGTGTCGATGATCCAAGTTATCACTGTTTAAATATATTTTATCACTATTTAGTGATAAAATTAAACATGTTGTCACTCAGTGCATGTTAAAAAAAAAAAAGTGACAAGTTTTATATTATGACTTAATATCTTATAATTAGTAAAAATAATTGTTATTGTTGTAGTAGCAGCGCAAGGGCTGTGGAAATTAATGTGAGCATTAATTGGAAAAGGAAAAGGAGAAGGAGATAAAGTAGCAAGGGGGATTAAAGAGAAAAGAAAAAGGTCCTAATTCTTTTCTTCTAGTTTAATTTTATCATACTCCTATATTAAAGAATTTTATTGCGTGCTTGTTTGGTGTTTGAGAGAGTCATTTGGGGAGTGGGAGTGTTTATGAAATAATCTCGATTTATGTGATGTTGTTAATTTGAGTTTTGAGAAAGTGATTTGAGAAATAAAGTAGTTATAGTTATTTTAGAAAGAGTTAGGTTGTAGGTATAAGACGTGTCAGACTTTCTGTCAAATTTTATTTTTTATATGAGATAAATTATGTAATAATATATAAGTTATTTTATGTCAAATCAATGTAGAGTTTGTATATATTTTATATTTGTATGACTTTGCGAGAGTAGTCTGAATAAACAGAAATTTGATAAATTTATTTCAAAAAATATTCAAAAATCAAACAAACAAGCCCTTTGGTTTCATTTCACATCTTCTTTTTATCCAAACAAGTGACCAATCAATCAGCTTCGATTTTTGTGCCCTTTTCTAGTAAGTTCCTAATTGGACACATAAGAAGGTAGAGGTAGCATGCATTTCAGGGTCAAAAAGGTTGGACAATGTAGTAATTACTACTTACTTGTCTGATGTCAGTTGATGTAGTATTACTTGTGCACCCCATTATGAGTTCCTCCAATCCAGATGCAGACCTTCCTTCAATTTTATGATGATGTTGCTGTCACAATAAAATAATTACTATAATTATATATAGTCTTCATTAATCCATTTACAACAAAACAAAAACATAATCATACATATGATCATGTTTTGTTTCCCGAAAGATAGGAATTCTAATAATTTTTAAAGTGAAAAAGAAAAACATTACTCCCTAAGTTTCACACTAATTGACTGTAAAATTTTCATGTTTTAAATTAATGATCACATATGGGTTTTCAATGCATCTTCCTCCATTACCTTTTCTTACATTTAAGTTTACACAATAAAATAGAGTTTACAAAGATCAATGACATTAACTAAAACAGTATATTTAAAGGGTATTTTTGATATTTTATCTTAGAAAAGTGACTAATTATTGAATTTCTTTATCTGTGTGGAAATGCCAAATATGTCAATTAATTTGAAACAGAGAGAGTATCACATCATTCGTCGTGATAACATGATTTTATCACAATGAATGATGTGGTGCATTTATATCCTCAAGATCCGAAGAAATTTCATGGACCAAGTCTTAGTTTAGTTTTTGTCATTTTATTAAAACATAAAATAACAACCGATTTTGCTATCAAAAAATTCAATAATCGTCTAGCTCCGCCACTAATCAGTACTTAAATAATTGTATGTATGTTACTTAATGAATCAATTACCTGGAAATTTTGATTAGGGAGCATGATTCTGGGGTCATGGAAGGAGTGGTCATCATCAAGAATAAGAGAGGTGTGGTGGAGGGACGGCGGCGGCGGTGGAGATATGATGGCGGAGATGGAATGAGAAGGCCTGCTAATGTGGTATGCTGTGGTTGCAATCTGATGTGGATGGCTCACGTGAAGCTGTGCCACGTCACGTCCTTCGTTCGCGCCTGATGCTGACGCTGCTGCTTGTTGACCTTCCGTTGCCATTGAAGCTTCTCCAATGCCCACACCCTGTACTATCCATGAGTTGCTCATCAATAATCGTTATAATAGTTAATATCAATTTATTTTTGTGTAATTAATATACCAAATATATAATTTACCTTTATTAAAAATAATTAAATGGTCATTTTTCTGATCTCTTAATTAGTCTTCCAAAAAACTTACTTTGTGTAAAAACTAAAATGCTCCAGTTATATAATTATATATGTAATAAAAATTAAATAAATAAATTTATCACCGCCATCCCCCTAATTTAGGGATTTAATTGGGTAATCTACATGACTTTTTTTTTTTTCAACAAAAAAAAGAAAATTCTTTAAAATGTTGGTCATTCTTTGTTTTCTAGTTTTGGTCACATATGGTTGGTGAACTGCTTATAGCAAGAAGTTATTATCAAGCAAGTTTGCCATTATTTTCATGCTTTATACAGAAGCAATGAGAATGCTGAAAACAATATGTTTTTTTCCCTTTCCAATCACATGCAAGCTATATATAACTTGCATCACATTAAAATTAAATATTAATTGAAACACAAAACTTTCGAAAAAAGAAACCTTGTTTGGCCAGAAAAATTGGATGACATAATCATGGATTTTGTTTTGTTTTCATGGGATGTTTCGGTTAATTAAATATTAAAATTAAACTTTTCAGGAAATTTTTTTTTTGAAAAATTTGAAAAAAATAAAAATAAATGAAGTAAACACTATATTAATTATATTTTCATTTCGATTGACTCAAAAATAATTTTTTTGACATTTTTAATGGAAACATATCCAAATTTTAATAGTCCAAATTGGGTTGACCACCAAATCACATGAATGTTTTTATGTGTTAAAATAAAATGTTATAGATAAATGACATTAATATTTATGATTTAACGTTTGATTTTTTAGAATGAAACTTTAACATACCTCATGATCAAAAGTTTTTCTGAATGGAAGATAACCGAAATGTTCTCCTTTAAGTTGTTGCATATGATCTAATGCACCAAAACTTGAAATCGGAGGAACAACAACATTCACATTAGACATTAACTCATCTCTTTGACTAGAAGAGCAACTCCCCCCGCCACCATCTCTCCGGTCGACGATGCTAACCCCTTCTCCGACAGCCGTACTAACAATAGCGCTACTCCTCTCCGACCAATTACATTGTCTCGGTTGAGTTTGATAGAAAATCTTCGAAACCACGAGCTCACCTTCTTTCTCTTCTTCATTCTGGCCTAAATGGTATTGATGCATGACCCAATTAGTCTTCTCGGGTTTTCGATTTTTCCCGAAGTTTGTGTACAAGACCAATATTTTCTTGCACCCTTTTTGCTTTCCGTTGGCCATTACGGGTCGGGTTTTGCCCGTTTTGTGCCACCGGGTCTCGCCGCCTTGTAGATCACACTCGGTTTGGATTTTTCGTCTCTTTCTTGTGCCGGTGGTGTATGCCTTAGAGGGTCTATGGAAGAAGTGCCTACTTAGTCCATCTCTTGTTACTCCTAATAGTCACATAGTAAAAATCAAAGTTAGGTGCAACAAATTGTGAGACCATGAAATAAATTAAATTTCCTCAAAGTGGATAAGAAAATAAGAGAGGAGACATGAATTAACAAACCCTAGTTGTTATTTTTGGTCTACCTTTCAAGAATTTAATTGAAGAAGCAAAGTAAAACCTAACTTCATGCTTCGTTTTCGAGAGAAATTATTCTATACGCCTTTTCTAACACCAATTGGTTTTTCGAATAAATGGTTCCAGAAACCGATCGAACCAGAAACTAACTAAGAAGATGGTTAGGAGTAGAATTGACCTGGAAGCTTTTCAGGATGGGTGTAACAAATTCCATCTTCTCCTTCAATTGTAGGAATGAATTCATCTATCAACGGATGTGATTTTGATTCTTTTCCTTCTACTTTAGCTTCAAGATGTTCTATCAATTCTTGGTCCGTCGGATCGAATTTCACTCCGGCCGGTAGACCCACCCAATCCTGCCCAACAAATTAAATCAAAAATTGTATAAGCATGTATGTATATGTTTAATTTAATTTAATTTGATTCTATTTCGTCAAAATCTTGCAAATCAAGCTAAGAATAAAAATATGCCGCATATACATAATTAATTCATTAATTAATTAATTAAAATCCTTACCGGCTTCCCTTCAAGCTTGTGTCCACAACCAGGGCACTGTTTGGATCCACACAATTGATGCTCTTCAAGTTTCGCATCGATGAGATCCGAACTGCTAACGGATCCAAGCTGAGAATTCGAACTACTACTTTTATTCATGGCTCAAACAAACACCCCCTCCTTTAATTCTCTCTATATAGCATATATTCCCGGTACTATTCAGAAGATAATAATCTTATCTCCATGTATGTATGTAGAAATATTCTGTGGAATTAATCAAACAAAAATATAAATATTCAATTTATCGAAAAGGAAAAAAACAAATGATCATGAAAAATCAGTAGCTAGCTAGCTCGCTCTCTTAAGCCTAGAAAAAAATGAAATGAATATTTATATATAGGTATAGTTATATTTAAAAAAAATTAAAAAAAAAAAATAAAGCCTATTTCTAGTTGAAAGAGTTGGGAAAATAATGGATATGGATGAGGAGAGAATTAATTAATTGATTTGAACTAAAAAGAGAGAAATAGAGGAAAAAAGGAAGAAACCGTAGATGTATATATAAAACGACATGCTTTAAACCATGGAAAAAACACTACAATTCCGTATCACTTTAACTGAACCAAACCCAGTTGGAAGATAAAGGAAAAGGTTCCTCCCCTATATCCTTATACCTTTAATTTTTTGCTAATTTAAGCACAGCATGTAGACAGTTTTTTTTTTCCCTTTCTTTCTTTCTTTCTTTCTTTCTGTGTGTTTGTGTGTGTGAGAGAGAGAGAAAGAGAAAGAGAAAGAGAAAGAGAGAGAGAGAGAGATTTGTGTGGGTTTATATTCTACTTATAATAAAATATTATACTCCTATAAAATAAAGCTTGTTCATGAATTTATTTGCTTTGAGTCTTCTTGACTGGTAAAGTAAATAAAGCAATTGTATTGTATTTGTCATGTAGTTACTTTGGGTTCTGTGAACCCGATCTGGATAAGAATTTCCCATATACAACAACCTCAACTGTTTTTTTTCATTTAATTAATTAATCCAACAATTAATGTATTCTTTAACTAGTATCTTAATTAGATTTCAAAATCTTATATCATATATACTTTTATTACATTTTACAATTAATTAGCACATGTTGGACATAATTAATCACATCCAAATGCTGTATTAATTGTGAATAATTAATAACTTTGCTCCATAAATTCTTTCCTAATATATAGTTTGGTTTGACCCATGTTGCAGTTCAATTTGGAGATGTATGGATAAACATTGAACTTTTCCTATTTTAGCTATTGCTCATAAAAAGTCTTATTCAGTTCTTCAAATTCGAACAAACAAGTTCAATTTAAGTATAGAGTATAGACCTTCTTTTGTTGTTTTGAATTTAACCATATTAAGTTTATCTAGGCAATATTAAATTAAAAAATGCTGATGTTTAATTATTTAAATTGTTAAAATTAATATATATGACTGAACTTAGTTATTTGTTTGATGTAAAAAATTAAAATGTAAATTTATTTTTGTATTAATTAATCTATATAAAATATAATGTATTATTTCTATTTGAACTTATGTATACGAAGTAATAAAAAACCAATTATAATATCTCTTAAATTTTAATATTGTGGAATATAATAAAACATAATAGTAATAGCTGGCTAAATTTGAATATTGGCAGTTATAATCAAGCTAATCAAATGATTTAAACACAGTAGATTAGTTAAAATTAGAATGAAATTAAAAAAAAAATTGCTACTTTTGTTGGAGTTGGTTAACTAATTAGTGGCATTTGAAGCACACCCATTAATTAATAATATAATTCGAGTTATTAACTTTAATTATAAAAAACCTTATAAAAGTTTTATAAGTACAAAAGAGGAATGTTATTAATTTATAAATTTATAACAATCTTCTCATCACGTGCAATCTTTTTAATTTTGAGCAAGCACGTGAAATATTCTACGGATAATTAGCAACAATGTAATATTCTAGATTAATTTAAAATAAAATAAGTAATATACAACTAATTAAACTGTAAAATATAGAATAATACTCCAGTCATGACCATTAAAGAACATCCATCTTGCCTTAAAAAAAAAGAAAAAGATAAAGGTAAATTCTAGTATAAAATAAAGATATAAAAACAGGAAAAGAATGGCAAAAAATGATCAAGAACTCACATGGGTTTTGAGCTGGAGTGCTGATCATGATTCTTTTGCCATGAATGTTTTAGAGAGAGAGAATGAAGCATGGAGGAGAGAGAAAGTGATTTAAGGAGAACAACGTTGCTTGAAATGCAAGGCAAGTGAGCAACATATATATTTGATGGACCACACTGTACATTTATATTTAATTACGACATTATCTATCCTAAATAGTATTAATATATGAACAAGACTTAATCTCCAAGCACTCCATTAATTTAATTACTCAGCTAAAAGTTAAACATATTGGACAAAATTAAAAAAAAATGAAATGAAATGAAATCAAGTCATCCTGTTTCTCTTTGTTTTTGTATTTTGTGAATAGGGGACAAATTTATGTACACTCATACTACAATATCAAGTTGTTGCACATGAAAGATTTTGTCCCCACCGCTTTGTGGCCCACTTGAGAAAATGTTCATATGTGATTTTCATGTGTTGCTCCTTCGCCTAAACCCCACCAAGAAAAAAGTAATTCGAAATTAATTATATATTTTATATATAACTAACAGATTATATTATCTGTTTATGAAATAATGTTGATGTGCGTAATGTTGATTCTTTGAATTTTAGGAGAATGGTTTAAAAAATAAGGTGAGTGTAGTTTTTTTATAAGAGTTTATGCTGTGTGTAAGTTGTGGAAGATATACATTACTTTATGTCAAATCGATTTAGAGTTTGTGTAGATTTTTTTAGAGATAAGAAAATTATTTTTTGTTTGACTTTTACTTGATTCTAATGGAAGCAATTGTTGATAAAAGATTGTTATTCATGGTTTTGACATGCGGCTATAGTACAATGGCGAAGGCCCAAATTAGGGTTATTTCACAATCCCATATTTTGTATGTGTGAATGTACTATAATATTATAATGGGTGAAATACAGTTTCCTCCCTTAAAGTATGAGTTGGTATCAGTTATCCTCCTAAAGTATTAATTGTAACACTTATCTCCATCTGTTATTATTTTGTAGTTTTTATTTCAGAAATACCCCCGCCCCTTTCATAAAAGAAAATATCTTTATTAATTTATAAAAATAAAATTGTCTCTTTATTAATTATGAATCCATTCATCCACCAAATAACATTATGTTTTAATTTCTTCATTATTTTTACCATGCTTTTTCAATCTCAAATTTCTTCTTCATTTTCATCTATTTTTTTTGAAACCAAAAGAAGCAAAATAAATGAAGAAATTAAAATTTAATATTGTTTGGTAAATGGATGTATTCATAATTAATAAAAAAATTGATGAAGAAATGAAGAAATTAAAACATAATATTGCTTGGAGTCAACCGTGTGAATATTGCGAAAAGAATTCGAAGGAGAATTACTCAATGTTTTTAATAATAATTCGTACCGAAAATAAATGAGATAATTATCACCAAATAAAAACATAGAAAAATATAAAGAAAAAAGTTGAGATAGAAATATAAAAAATTGAAACATAAAATAAAGAAAACAAATTGAAACATAAATCAAGAAAAAAATGAGACGAAAATAAAGAAAAATTTTGAGACCATAAAACCGAAAGAAATCGAAAAAATGAAGAAAGTTCATAATTAACATAAATATTTTTTGATAAATTAATAAAGAAATAATGTATTTGTTTCAAAAGGGACGGGGGTATTTTTGGAATAAAATATTTAATATTATAACATAGGGAGGTAAGTGTTACAATTGATATTTTAGGGGGATAACTGATGTCACCCCCATACTTCAAGGGGGGAAAGTGTATTTCACCCTATTATAATATTATGATGTGTATATTTAAACACCAATTAGTTTTGAAGTATGTATAGTAGCATCCAAATATAGATTTAAAAAATCATCACTTTTCCTACAAAAAGTTTTTGTTTTTCAATTGCTCGAAACAAAAATAAAGAAGTTTCTTAATTTACAACTATTTAAAATATTTTCCATAAAATTTATGACCTTTAATCAACCGAAATGCATGTGCCAGGAAACAAAATATTTAATTCATGATGGTGTTTTAAACAAATATTTCAGTATATACATAAGTTTGAAATGTAAATAGAATACACCATCTTTTGCTAATTAATTAAAAGAAATCGATTTTATTTTTATATGTTTGTAGCCTTCATTTGTATATGGTCAAAACTAATGATGAGAGTTCCAGATGATTGTTTGCACCTAGAGAACATATTGCTTTCATGTGTCTTGGTTCTGTTATTTCATGCAAAGAATTATCTAACAATTTAAAGAAGAGATCGAATAACTATGTCCATAAAGAGAAATATTAATTGATTAGTTAGTTTCATTGCGCACTTCTTATTCTTCTCTCTTCTTTTCATGGATGATCATTGGCTGGAATTATGCAACATGACATGAATAGTCTTGTTATTAATTAAACTTGTACGAAATACTCAGAAAATAAATATTGATTATTTCGGTATTCACATAGACACTAAATGTTCAATATATATATAGGTTCAAAATTATAGTTAAGTACATAGATCGAAATTTTCCTTTTTTCCGTCGAAAACATCGAAAAGTTTCTGTCTTTGAATCAAGCGAAACGAAAACAAAATATAATTCCGAAACTATTTGTTTGCCTTAAACTTTGTTATTTTTTCAAATTTAGTAACCTTTTTTATAATTTTTCCAAAGTGTTTTCGAAACATTTTTAAAAAGTCTCGAAAAGTTTTCAATATTTGGCTGATTGAAACATACACTCGAAACGAAATTTTGATCCATGAATTTGGCCTTCCGTTTCTATTCTTTTCTTTGCGTTTCAATCTTGATCAATTTTTTTTCAAGAATCTGATTTTCTGCCATGGCCGACACCAACACATGATATATTAATGCTCAGTGACACTTCGAGCCTTTAAAAAATACTTCATACCTTGTTAACTGGAGGAATAATGGCAACCCAGATATTTGTTATCTGGACGAAGTGTGTGCATAAAAAATGAAATTCATCATGCATGCGTACAAGGAGGAGTCTATCACGAAAGGAGGTGTCCCACAATAACCCGAGACTCTAATACTATATTATAATGCACCACATGAATGAACTAAATCCACTCACTCGAATTTGACATAACTCAACCTCAAAAATAACTTAAAAAATATAAATTTTTCAAAGCAAACTTAACTAATGAATATTTTAAGGAGACAAGTATTTTAAACTTGTTTCGCATTACTAGAAATATACAGTGCAATTGGTTATTATATTATGTATCTCATTATTTTTAAACATGTATATCATCATTTCTCTTAAAATTAAAAAAAAAAACATGTATATCATGTACTATTATTGCTTAAAATACATATATATAGTGCGTATATACGAAATAATTCCTAGAAGAAACTAGTAGAATCCGAATTAGATGAGGATGAGAGTTGAAATGTTGACTTAACCATGATGGGGCCCACATATGTTAAGATTGTTCTTATGATTAAGACAGTCGGACTAGTCTATTTGATACTCCTCTTTTTATGTCCCAATAATCAATCATCTTGTGGTATTCTGTGCATGCCAAAATTACTCAAATTCTTTTCTCTATAAGTGTTGTGGCAGATGTGGCGTACGGTGTACAAACTAATTACGGAGTAATTAAAAATCTTCTCAACTAGAATTTACCTTTATCTTTTTGAGATTTTTGTCCCTCATAATTATATTCTTTTGTTCTACGCAGATTTCCTTCTTTCTCCACCATTTTATTAAACCATTTTATTGTTAGAGTTAATCTTAATTTATCCTCGTGAAATGTGTAATTTTTAATTTATCTACAATGATTTGGAAAAAAGAAATTTACCATCATGTCAAATTTTATACTAACAGGTGATTAGTCTAGTGAAAGAGACTAGTCAGTACAAAGTAGCGGACTCATGTTCGAATCCTTATTGGGAGAGGTTTCCACTTATATGCTCGACGCGCCTCGAAAGGGATTGAACCCTTGGAAAAAAAAAACATTTTATCTTCATGTAAAAAATTTAAAACATCAATTTACCTCCTTCAGTCGAAGATAACTCACTCCAAAGTTAAGAGAAGGCATGTAATTTTTTTTTTGATATAAGGGGTAAAGTGCAATATTTTTCAATTAAAATATGGAATAAATTGCCACATTTATAAGAATATATATGGTGTAAAATATTACATATAATAGGGATAGTTTTGTCAATTCGTATTTTTTTAAATTTAAAAATATCAAAAAGATGATATTTAATATTTATAAAATTTTAGGAGATAAATTACTTTTTTCAAATTACACGAAAATAAAATTAAATATTTTGCAAATCACATCGAGCGGGGCAAATTCCCAGTAACCCTTTTATTGTCAGACTTAGGGGTGGGCGTTGGGTTCGGGTAACCCAAACCCGACCTGTCCCGTTTTTAAAATACCCGAATGGGACGAGTATTTTTTGGTTTGGATACCCGAACTTGAATACCCGTATTTTATTATGGGAATACGGGACGGATTTGGGATTGGTCTCTCCAACTCCGAATACCCAAACCCGCCTATATAATATTATTGTTATATAATTTATACACTTTATTTATATAATTAAATAACAATATTTAATAAATGAACCTTTTTACTTTACCCTAACATTTCTTTTAAATCTTTCATTAGTTATTAGTAATCAATATTATGGGTCATTATATGATTTTAGACTTATAGTTATTTTAAAAATTTATAACTTTTGCGTAATTTAAGTGTGCGCTTGGATAAATTATTTTGGTATAACTATAGATAGTATTTGGATTGGAGTTTCTTATTGAGACTCGATGTTGATCGTATTTTATCATTTGCTCATTATATGTTTTCACTTTGTGATCATATTTGGATGTATTTGAAATAGTCGTTATGATAAATTGATGATATGTTTAATGTAATAATGATTTAAAGTTATACGATTTAGCAAAAGGAAAATGACGAAATATAATTACGTAATATTGTAATATTATTTTGTTAGGGGGACGAAAAGTTGATGAATAAAAATAATATGGGACCCGTAATCCCGTTCCGCAATAATTCGGGTACCCGAATTACTACGGGGCGGGTTTGGGATGAAAAGTGTCAATCCCGAAATTTATTATACCCATATTTCTAGCCCCGAACTCGTCCCAAACACGCCCCGTGCCCACCCCTAGTCAGACTATATATCCGGGTCAAAACACCTCCCATCATGTGCAATGGTACTTGGATATCTTTTACTGGAAGGTATCGAATTAGAATAAATAAGAGTTGAATTGGGTATCTTTTACTGGAAGGTATCGAATAATCAAACAAATCGGATGTATGTTTTACCGGGTCGGGTCCAACCAATGCCAAACCTTATTCAATCAAAATGATACACAATAAATCATCGTGCCCTCTAAAAGAAAAAGAAAAAAAAAGATTACGTAGTTTAACTTTCTAAGATTATGTTTACTGTAATTACGTAACAAGTTTAGTTTTAGATTGAACAAAAAATTAACCATGGATTAATATTTCAATATTTTCCATCGAAAATTTTCCGTTTCTGAATCAGACGAAACGAAAACAAGATGTAATTTCGAAACTATTTATTTGCCTTAAACTCTGTTATTTTCCTAGATTTAGTAACTTTTTTTACAATTTTTCCTTAGTGTTTTCGAAACATTTCCGAATAATCTTAAAATTTTTCAATATTTGATTGATTGAAACATACATTCGAAGCGAAATTTTGATCCATAAAATTAACAAAGAGTAAGACGGAAAAAGTTAATTGTCTTTGCATGCTGCGGCACAAAACGAGTGTTGTATCATTTGCTTACGGTTAATTTGGTTATGATTAAGCATGCTAAAGACCTCATAATTAACGCCAAAAGTCACATGCAGACCATACTTCTGCAGCAATAACTTTCTTCGCCTTATTGTGTTTTCTATTGGCGTTCGGATTCACACGTTATTAAGCCTGTTTGTTTGTCATCTCTCAAAAAAAAAATCGTGTTAATCATTTCTATTTTCTAAAATACATTTAGTCTCTTTCAATTTACTATCAAACTACTCCACCAAAAAGTCAAATAAACAATAATTTTCTTATCTCTAAAAAAACCCTAAACAAACTTTAATTTGTTTGACATAAAGTAATATATCTCTTATACAAATTATTTCACATAACGAATATGATTTGACATATCTTACACCTACAACCTAAACTATTCTAAAAAAACTATATCAACATTATTTTTCAAACCACTCTTCTAAAAAAACTACATAAACATTATTTCTCAAACCATTCTTCCAAAATCCAAACAAACAACATCATACAAATCGAAATTATTTCATAAACTCTCACCAATTTCACAAACTAATCTCTCAAATGTCAAACAAGCAGGTTAAGTTTAATTTAATATTACAAATTTTCTCACATGTTAATTAAGATGCAAGGCATTTCGAATGAAATATTTTCCTTAATGTAACAACTTTTTGTTAGTCAAAATTCTCAAAAGGGAGAAAAACAAGCTAAAATAAATAAACAGGTGGGATTTCAAGATTTTGTAGATGAATTGGGTGCGACTTTAGGCCAAAAGGATGATTAATTAGGTTTATCTAATTTGGAATATTTTGATAATTCCTAAAGCTAAAATACGTAATTCCATTTGTCGAAACCCACATCAAAAAAACAAAAAACATGATTATAGACCAATGCATGCCTAATTTTAGCATGAACCTGAATAGGCGTTATTTCACAAAAGAGAAACAGCACAACAACAACAAGGCACATTATTCCAAAAAACACGTTAAAATAATTCAACATGTAAAAAATTCAGAAAATCACAATTTCTTGCTGATTAAATTACAAAAGCATACATTGAATTAGTAGATATTGAAGAGTACCTCGTCAAGTACTGGTAAGCATCTGATAGTTCTTACGTCCCCATTAAAATATCTCGGTCGAGAGGCAACTCAAAATTGGACATCCGGGAAATGGTGTCTCTCTGATCAGAGCCACACGAGGATGACTTCATTTTCAATGGAACCTGCTGCTAATTGAATCATAGCTTGGCAGATGAAGTACTGACGACATAAAAAGTTTACGGAAAATGAGAAACACGGAATGCTATGGATTATGGAATATAACATGTAATGGGGGAAAAAATTCTTTAATTTAATGTAATTACCATCGCCATAAGATGCCATTGTGAGGGGTGATGATAAAAGTTTTTGAGCTATTTTAGCAATATCTTGCGGTGTAACTTCATCAATAGCCTTCAGGAAATGCTCCACGGGGTTCCTAAAAATCAAAATACTTTATATTACGATAGAATATCATAATAGACGGGAGATCTTTTATTACTGGACATATATACCTCTCTCCATATGTCAAAATTTGTTTTCCTATGTCTTCTGATGCAACCATCTGCAATATATCCACATAGTAAATAGAATATACAGACGCGTAGAATGACAGTCATTCAACTCTAAGTGAAAGAAAACTTGACTTATTTATATCTTTAACTTTTGGGATTAATATGTCGAAGAAAATGATGTAAGTGGACAATTGCATACTTTGGATTCAAGGTTCATTAAAATGGCAGACTTTGTTGTTTGTTTAGCTCGGTCTATTTGTACCTTGTCAACTGCAATATATAGAAGAAGGGGCAATCAAGCTTGCAGAAGTAAATTTCGGCAGAAATATGAATAGGAGGATCATGGAAACAGAACGAACCTTCTCCTGGAGTTGCAACTGCGATGAGTTCTCTAACTGCTATATCAATGGCACTTATTGCAAAATCGAATACCTGAATTTAAGAGGCTCCATCACTTCCAATTTAAAATTGAAATGAAAAATATCCATAAAGTCGGAAAGTAAGAAAGCTATCCTGACATCGTCTGCAGTATGTTAACAATTTTCTTATCCTATTACTTTGTTTGTAATCAAACACGCCAATTTAACTATAACCAGTAGTCACGAAATATATGGTCTAGATGTTAACAAATGGTTAGTATTCCTATGTAGTTTTCGTTAGAATAAACTAAAATTCTCCAGTAAATAGACAGAACGAAAATTCTGTGTGGTGGAGAAAACGTAAAAGAGAGCAACTTTTTTTCTTGTTCCACAATACAGAAAGTAGACAATCTAATTGAAATAACGAGTACAGCTAACACATTTTCGATATCAAAAAGCACAGGCTTCATAAAGATTTATTTATGGCAACAGCCAAAATGTACTGCAACATGACACATGGAAAAACACAGTTTCCTAAATTCAAGCTAGTAAATGCTGAAACATATTAATCTAAAAGGCTCTTACAGTGGTAGCTTGAATACCAAATAATCCACTATGATTGAAAATGCTGCTGAATGCAGAAAAGGACTGAATCTCGGGATGCTGGTTCAGGACTCGGAGATCTGCTTACCAATTAAGAAAATGAATGCATGATAAGTCTATTGGTATATAATTCATCACATGCTGAAAACAAGAGAGAATAAAATGTGAAACTGAAGAATCAGGAGAACATACATATGTGTTCATGTGAAGATACAATTGGATATAAAAATGAACATGTATGAGAATCAGTGTTTCCCTTTTTGGGCCTTACAAAAGTATATACGGGCAAGGGTGTGTATTCATACATTTAGAGTTGAGATGCATTTATACACGAGTTCACATACTTATCAATTTTAGCAGGTACAATAAGTACAATTCAGCTTACATAATCTTGAGTACATCCCCTTTCCAGGACCACCTGCGGAGAAAGATCCACCGCCTCCCATGAGCATCTACAAGTTGGAAAGTAAAGGAAATCTAAGAAAAGACATTCTTTGGTTGCTTAAACCATATTAATATTTCACATATATTTTGATAAGCTAGTAGTCATGAAGATATTTAATATTCAGGGAAAAAAGGAGAGACAGAAAAAGAGAGAAACGAATGACTGAATGATGAACCTGCAGAACAGTCAATATCATGGCATCCTTTTGCTTGACCCACCCACCAGGAAGTTCAAAGGCAAGAGCAAAGTGAGTTATCTATCAGAAAAGATAAAAAGGAAAGAAAAACAGTATTATAATTCTGGTAAGATCAATATAAATAGAATATGTGCAATTCATAATATAAATTGGGAATTTTCTGATACACACCCCTGAGTCACCTTGAAGACGAAAATCACCTCCTGTATAAATTGGCTTTGGTTCCAAAGGACGGGTAACATTGGGTAGATCAGATAGAAGAGGTTCTGCATATTCTAACAACCTATCATGATCAACACCAGATGCTGCAAGAACCATCCTAGAAGCAGTGTAGTTTTCCTAGAAATATTATCAACAATTAGAAGAAACAATCTTTAATAACATACAAAGAATCTAAAGATTACCAATGAGGTATGATGAGTCGATAAAGAAACTAAAAAACACAAGGATTCTTATTTTCAGACTCACAGAAACAAACTCCTCCAAAACAGTACTATCCAATCTGTTAACTGCAGATTTTGATGCCAAAAGTGCATTGGCATACGGACCAGAGTAGCCAGTAGAATGAATGGCCTCCAAAAGCAAGTGCGGAGGATTTTTGGCGCATTCATCAATCTCAGCACTCACTTTCTTGAGCTGCAAAGAGCATCAAAGTATCTTCTTTATTCATGATCAAGAATACCAAAGGAAGTCTGAGAAGCAATTTCCTAGATGGAGGAGGAAAAACGTACCTGTTCACTAACTTCCCAATCTAGAAAAGCTGGGTTTCTAACACAGTCGACAAGGAGTTCCACCATATGAGGGACATAAGTCTTTAGAGCATCATAAGTGTAACTCATATGCTCCCGAGAGGCTGATGCAGTAACATTGCCACCAACCGCCTCAACTTCTCGCACAATGCGCAAGTGGCTGCGATTAGAGGTACTCTTAAAGGCCATACGCTCCAAGAGATGTGTGACCCCAAATGAAGCTGGAGTTTCGTAAATCGAGCCACAATCGACATATAACCCAATTGAAGCTGCAGGGTTCTGATTAAATAGTTTAATCAATCACCAAACTGAGAGATAATAATTACAGCATGTAGAATCGTTTCATACCGCTGATGTTTCAGAGGCAATCTTGACACCGTTTGGAAGAGTGGTTATCCTAGTATTCCCAGGCTCAACATAATCGGGTAATGGAGGGGGAACAATAACATCCTTAAGTGGGAAATCTAGGGATGGAAGTGACGAGGATCGGTCACCCGTCAACCAACTCAAGAGACCTCCTGAAGACGAATTTGTCGCAACAGCACTTGCACTCGCATATCTAGCCAATCCCCTATAACCTGTTCGGCCCTTTCAACGGAATTAAAAAAAAAAAGTTCAAACCATTTAACCAGCTTACATTGGTTCCAAGTACAATCGAAATTAATAATATTGATACCTATAAAAATATAACCACCAACATTTTGAAAATGAAATCAGTGCTGTAATCATTCTCTTCCATGTACCCTCAGGCCTCAGGGCCAGATAACTCAATGCATTGGTAATATAGTTAAAATTTTAGTAATTGAAGTTACTAAAATTATCAGACCTAATTAAAATTTCAAGTTTCTATCTTCCAAACAACTTATCTAACGAGCCCCCCAAAAAAAACCAATTTCCATGGGCAACTAAACAGCCTGAAATTCCAAAATTGGTATAATAACCAGCATTTCCATAAGAACATGAAATGTATGATTTTTTTTAATCATAAGAACGATTTTATTCAAAAAAATTATAACCAAGACAAATAAATATGCTTTCAAGTTTCAACAGATATACATATCATTCTATAAGCTCATACATAACAATTAATAAGAAGGCTAGGGTTAGCAGCATACCTTAAGAGCCCTAAGTCGAGACGACGCCGTTTTATACATACTCAAAATGCTATGGTGGACCGGTCGACTCGAATTTGTGCGTATGTTATGTGAGGGTTTGCGGTTGCAGAGAAGCTGGGCGAAGATGAAACAACAACAGTGTTATGCTCTGCTGCAAACCGGGGTAGCTTAGGCGAAGATTAGTTTGCTAATCAAAATTAATTCTCTTAAACCCAGTTAAATTGGGCCATATTAAAACAGTTGGGCCGTATGGCCCGTATCTAATTCCCCAACCAACATTACCAAATCACAAGCTTTTAAACTATCTTATACAGAAATTGGGCCGAATTTATGTCCGATCCAAAGTTACGAATTGTGATGTCTGTAGGCCTGGGGTGGATATTAATTTGTATTCGATCCGTACGTGATACGATTCGATACCAATTCGGATATAAAGATCCATTATCTAAATTATAAGGAGTGAATATGGATCTAGTTTGATTCAATTTGTTAAAGATCTGTATACACCAATTGATAAATAAATTATATACTAAATTAAGTAATTTTGTTTTACCATCAATTTAAGAAGGTATTAGTTAATACTTTAATCACTCTGTCCCACTTTTTTTGCTCCTATTTCTATTTTGGGACGTCCCAAAATATGTCTCCCTTTCTCTCTAAAAAAATAACAAAAATTTATTTTTTTAACAAATTGTCTGAAACTCCGTGCCAAACTTAAAGGGAGCAAGATTATTGGGACGAGTGGAGTATTTACCAAATTTCACTTTTGTGCCTATTTTCATTTTAAAATATAAATATTAGTTAAGAAAGTTTGAACCAGTGTTTTAAAAATCAGATCGGACCGACCGGTTCGACCGGTAACCAGTTACCAATTCGATCCGGTTAACCCTCCAAAATCAGCTTTGTTCCTGACCAGTTTGAACCGGCAAAAACTGGTTAAAAACCGGTAAAACCAATGAACCAGTGAACCGATTGAACCACTGGTTCACTTATAAAAATAAAAAGTTTACCCTATGGATTTTTATTTCTCTTCCGCGACCTTTAAACTTCAACAATACTCTCACATCTTTTCTTCTATTTTTCACTTTGAAATAAAAAAAATCAACAAGAAACAAAAAAATCTTATATATAATAAGTTATATAAATATATTTGAGTATCAAATTCATTAGAAAAGTCATTTTTTTCACAAACTTCATGTAATTTTATTTTTTTTATATAATTCAATGACAAAATTCATCAACAATTTCTCTTTTTCATAGGTGATTAGTAATAAAATTATTGTTTTTGATATGGTGTTTATTATAATTTGAATTATTGCGTTGATATCATGTTATCATACTTGTAATTTTGTTGCTATCATTCATTCTTAACTCAAATTTTGTAGGAAAAATAATTGATAATGAGATAAACATTTAGTTTATGGAAATAAACTTGAAAAAATGAATAATATATTTTTTTAACTAGTTGATTACATATATTAAAATTAAAATTAAAATTAAAATTAAAATATTATATTGTAATGACGTCACACCGGTTGAACAGTGGTTAAAACGGTTAAACCGATCTAACCAGTTACCAGTGAGGCTACAGGTTCGATGTCCGATCCGGTTTTTAAAACATTGGTTTGAACACATGAGCTGAACTAAATGAAAATGTAACATTAACAAACTTATTTTAGAAAAAACAAGTGGTGTGAATTCTGAAAATTAAGATTTTATTTGATCCGAAAAGATCTTATACTATCAGTTCCGAACAAAATTTAAAAAACCCGAAAAATTAAAACTCGAATAAGATTCAGATCTGATTCAACATAATTGAAATCGAATATCGGTCGAGCATGAGCAGACCCGAATCATAACCCATTTAAAATCCCTAGATGAACATAATAATATGGATCAAAAATTCAAAATCATCCAAATATTTGAGGCAAATTGATATAAACCTCAATAGGGGTTGAATTGCAAATTACATAAATGTTACTCCTACTCGTAGTATGAGTCCTAGATTTGATCAAAAGTAAATTTCTGCATAAAAGTTTGGTCGAAAGAGTCGAAATTTGCAAGCAAAGGTTGAAGAAGAAAAAGCAAACTAAAATGGGAATTAGATTCGTGTTAATGGTGAACAAGCAAGGTCAAACTCGTCTAGCACAATACTATGAATACCTAAACATCGAAGAACGACGCACACTCGAAGGTGAAATCGTCCGCAAATGCCTCGCCCGCAACGAACAACAGGTCTCGCTTTTAAGCACCAATTAAATAATAATTTTAGTTTTATGTTGCAATAGATGCCTAATTAGACTTGCAATAATATATGATCTTGTTTTAGGTTTACGCCGTGTGCCTGAATCTCGAAATTCGCCAATTGATTTACTTTGAATTTGGTTTTATAGCGATATTAGATTAATCGTTGCAAAATTGTGGATGATTGATCGGCATGATGTTTGTATTAACGAAATCTGTGAATATTTAGAATTAGAAAATAATAAAGTTTTAATGGCCTTCAAGTGTTGCTTGGATATTATTGTTTGAAATTTTGTACCTATGAATATAATACTGAAATCTCCAGCAACTAAAAAAGATCAGAGGCATAGTAGTAGTGTTTGAAGCTATACAAATAAACCTGAGGCGGAAATTTAGGTATGGAGTTGGTATATTTTATGAATTTTGAATGAAATGTTTTTATTGCTGTTTATGGGGTTCCAAATTTTGCTGTGTTTCTAGAGGAACTGCATTTTGGAGATGCTTACTGAAATTGATAAATTTCTGTTGCCTGGAAATTCCATACATTGAAATGTTTGGAAAATAAGAATCTGATTACGGCGTACGAATAAAACATGGTGAGCCTCTAGGCACATGTAGCCTAGAAATATAGCTTGACTTGTGTATAGAATTATTAGATGACCAAATTGCTACTTTCATTTTTAACATCTTTTCCAAACTCCGGGTTTATCAAACAAATGGAATTGACCCGCTGTGGAATTTTACATTATACTCAACAGAAATAATGATTTAGAAACCAATGTGTTGACCTAATTGATTGTAAAATTACAGCCATCTCGGTATTACATAAAATAGTTGTAGGCTGATATGTTGTGAATGTAGCTAGACTTCTCATCTTTAATATTGTACTCTCTAGGTGAAAAACTTAGATTACATGCTGAAAATTGTTGTCATTATTGTCAAACCAAGTTAACAATCTTAAACCGTTTGCAACACGACATGATACGTCTTGCCTTTCTTTTGATCCACCTATATTTGTTCATCTTATCCTATTTCTTCCTGATTTTGAATTCAAGAAAATAAGGGTATTTACACAAAATGTATTGTCCCTCTCCTGAAAAATAAATCTTGACTTCTGTGTCTCACTTATTGTTTTTGTATCTAACAGTGTTCATTTGTTGAGCATCGGAACTACAAAGTCGTGTATAGGCGATATGCATCATTATTTTTCCTGGTTGGAGTGGACAATGAAGAAGTAAGTGATGCTTTCTTTTAGTGAAAGATTTTTCATGGCTTATACCTGGTTGATCTTCATATGCATACCTTTGGGGATGAATACTATTACAATTACTGGATGAATAGCTTTGAGTGGTTTTGTTTAGATGTGTACTATCATATTAATTCTATACGAGCAGCAACCATTTTCTTGATCGTGATTTAATATGCATTTTTACAACCTTCATTATTTTCTGATTACAAAACCTCTTCAAATACTTTTAGATTACATTCTTAATTTTCTAATGTTCAGAATGAGCTTGCGATTTTGGAATTTATACACCTGCTAGTTGAAACGATGGATCGTCATTTTGGCAATGTGGTAAGTTACTACTCATCAGACAAGTTTCTGAACGATTTACTTCTTTCATCTCCACCTGCATTTCTGAGTTCTGATTTTGCAGTGTGAGCTGGACATCATGTTTCATTTGGAGAAAGCGCATTTCATGCTGGAGGAAATGGTAATGAATGGTTGTATTGTTGAGACAAGCAAAGCCAATATTCTCTCTCCAATTCAGCTAATGGACAAGGCTGCATAGGCTGTTAACTTTGAGAACCTGGGAAGTGTCGAACATCCGGATACCATAATTTGTGGTAGGTTCCGTTCTGTATCGTGTATTTATGGAAGTTCTTTTGTTTTAACAGAACAACATACATGTTTTATCTTGTTATATTGGAGTTGAATTCTTGTTTATGCAATATGCATCATAGAATTGAGAAAATTGATGACATTGTATTTCGAAATTGAAATCAAACTAGAAGATCAATGAAGCATTTGGTTGCTGTGACTTCCTATTGAGGGTCTTTTGGCAACACACATCCACACATTTGTTCTAATGAGCAAATACACCCTCGCGTTATATTTATTGACAGATACCGGCATCGTGTTAATAGAAATAAACTTCAATAAAATATGCATTTATACTATCTATAAGTATTAAATATATATTTCGTTTAATGTGTAATGTCGTAGCAATGAGTTGAGAAAAAGGCTTTATTTTTTAAAATAAAGGGTAAATTACGAATAACCCTAAGGTAAGGTTTAATTAAAAAAAAAATCTCATGTATTGAATACTAAATTCCCCTTGGATTTGTCACTTTTTATAATTAATCCCTTACACCCTAAAATATTTCAATTATGACTTTAAGGTTATTTGTAATGTTTATAATATTTTATAAATTTCAAATTTGGGTGTTAATTATTATATTTTGTTAATTATAAAAATAATAATTATATATTTACTATCAAAATGATTGATATAATTTACAATTGTCCATAAATTTCAATAAATATTGCAACTTTTTTACATATTTATTATTAATAAAATTTCTATAATAACAAATTAAATAAAATTTATAAATATAAATTTATATTATCACTAATTAAATAAATAATATTTTATTGCATTAACATATATTGAATTTATATTACAATATAAACTTTATTAAAGTAAAATATTGATATATACAATATAAAATTTTACTAATTTAGAAAATAAATTTATTTGACTAAATGTGTAAATAATTTGTTCATATTTATAAAATATTATTATTAAAATTCTATTTAATTTATGTTTATACGATTTAAATTGTTAATAAATATGTAAATATCTTTTTTTTTTTTGCAATATTTTTTAAAGCTTAGGGCAATTATAAATTTTATAAATTATTTTTAATTAAATATATAATTATCATTATTGTAATTTATAAAATATAACAATTAACACCCAATTTTTAATATTTATAAGATATTATGAACATTACAAATAAAACACAAGGGAAATTAGAACATTTTAAGGGCAAAGAGTTAACTGTAAGAAAATGACAAATTTGGAGGGAAATTTTGTAATACCAAATATGGAAGAAAGACTTTGGTAATTAGATCTTATCTCAGGGATATGTAATTTATCCAAAAATTAAGTATTAATAAAAAAATCATTATTATGTCATCCAATTCGACCGGTCGAACTATTAATCAATAAGCATACCGATTTTATCTCCGATTCGATTTTAAAACATTGTCTGTCAGGCGTTTCCGCACGCATGACTTGTGGGGAGTATAACACATAATTTCTTAAACTAATATATTAAGGCTGCGTTCGGTTGTCACAATTGGAATTAGTCCAATTGTGACAATGGGCCAATTAAATTAATCAACCCAATTCCTAATTACCCGTTCGACAAATATATGTGGCCTGATTAAGTTAGTCAGTCCATTCTTAATTGGGCTGTTTGGTTGATCCAATTAGTTATTTAGGACAATTTTGCCCCTGAAGGTGAATGATGATCTGGCCGTTGGTTTGGAAACATCCTGGCCATTCATTCTCAATTTCACTTTCAAAATAAATATTATAAAATTATACATCCCAAATAATATGATCAAATAAAAACTTTTACGTGTGATAGATTAGGAAATTATAAAGTCAAGAACAAATCAAATTAATTCCAAACTATACCCATATCAAGTAAGACCAATAGTATTCATATATTTCCATATCAAGTAGGAAATTAGTATACATATATGATATACACATCAAGTATACTTCAAATTAAACCATGTCAAGTATACTTCAAATTAATTCCAAACTATGCCCATATCAAGTAGGACCAAAATTATTCATATATCAAGTAGGAAATTGTTATACATATTTACACATGTCAAGTATACTTCAAATTAAACCATATCAAGTAGGAAATCAAGCCAAAAAAAATATCAAAGTAAGCCCAAAATCTACCAAAACCAAATAGGCACAAATTTATACATAGATTCGGTAAATAAGGAAAAAAAAGGTGTGAAATAATTCCAAAATGTACTCTAATCAAGTAGTTCCAAAATTATACATATACTCGGAAAATTAAGCCAAAAATTCAAAATCGTACCTCGTTTTACACTTCCTATGAACTTAAAAACAAACCGAAAAGGGCCTCCACGGATATGATTTGTTAGCCCTAACAAGTCATAAAATTAAAATAGTTAGGTATAGTTTACAAAATATGCATAAGGAATATAAAAAAAAATTAGAGAGGAATTGATGGCAAAAATCCAACAATGGTGACAACTCTGAGCAACTTTATCTTCGCCTCCTTCACTGTCAAAGAAAAAAAAATTCAAGCTCACATCTCAAACTCAAAAATGGTGAAGCTTTACTAATAAAATGTAACTAATTTGGGCAAAAAGTGAACCAAAATTACTCCAAAGAACGGATCTAATTTATGCATAAAAAAATCGGAACAAAAAATAAGCTTACCTTGGAGAATCTTCAATGGCCGAAATTATTTCCCTCCCAAACCCTTAAGCTCACCTGGGAAATAACTTGAAAAATTGAGGTGGAGGAGATAACATAATTGGATGGCATTTTTGTAAATATTGCTTGGTTTTTTTGTTATTAACCGGATATAGAAGGGCAATTTCGGGCATAGAATTTATAATTGGGCCATTACATTTTAATCCAAGGTCCAGAGATGGTATTATAATCGGGTCACTAAGACGGGCTGGCCCACAAATCGGTATTAATTGGACGGGCAGCCCGTCTTTTAGTTGGCCCAACCAAACAGATTATTACACAATTGGACCATTGTAGTCATGGCCCAATCACATCTAATTTTACCTACCGAACGCAGCCTAAATGATTTTTGATATATTGACAATAATGACAGCATTCACAGTTTACTATTTATCCTCATCATACAAAATAAAATGAAACCTTTACAAAAAAATAAACATGACTTGAGAACTTTTTTTTTTTTATTGATAAAATGGCTTGAGTTTTCTAAGTATTTGATATTTATATTAGTAACTGTACTTTAAATGAAATGTTTGTCTTCCATTCAAGTATAAATATGACCTTATGTAATCTCTTACTTCCTCTGTCCCAATTATCTTTATACATTGGTACAGTTGACCAGTAAACTTGACTAAATTTATAAAAATTATAATAAATAATTTAATTAATATTTCTCACTAACAAGTTGATAATATCATATGACACCATATATATTAATATTTAAAAGGTTTAATACACCACAAATGTGAATAATTTAATATGATAAGTCACTTAAAAGATTGAAAAATTTGATCGGGTACTGTAGCAAAATGAGCAAAATCGGGATGGAGGGAGTATATTTTAAATAATAAATCAAGTGTCTGATCGGATCTGAAAATATATATATATATATATATATATATATATATATATATATATATATATATATATATATATATATATATATATATATATATATAAGTTGTATGTATTAAAGGTAGTTGATGTTGTTGAAACCTTGAAGAAAGAAAAATGTAACAAGATGTTCAAATTTAGCCTCAGCAGTTCAGGGATTTATGATCTACGGAGTATTAATTATCCTTAGAAGCCAGACAAAGATTGGGTAGAATTGTGCAAGCTCCGAAGCAGCACTCATCCCTTCCCCCTGGAAGCTCTGACATGAATATGTTTTGTCATCTCAGTCACAAGAGACAAGCGAGAGTGTTTTCGTTTTCAGAACAATTTATAGAATAGAATAGATAGATAAAATATTTACACAGGGGGCTTCTTGCTAATATAAGTAACCCAAGGCCTTTTTTGCATTTTACTCGCATTGCCTGTCAAACTATAACTATTTTATATTGGTGGCCATCGAAGAAGAAATTTGTGACCATGTATGCCAGTAAACTTGCATGGTTTGAATAAAAGGACCACCGTTTAAAGAAAAACTTGTTTTTTCAACTTATATAACGTCGTATTTATCCTAAATTGGAAGACAAACATTTTATTTAAAGTATTATTACTAATATAAATATTAAATACTTAGAAAACTCAACCTATTTTATAAAAAAAAAAAAAACCATTTTTTTTGACAATATTCGCAGTTGCTAACAACGGTTTTTGATATATTTTTTTATTTTTTTTATTTTTCACAATTTCATAAAAACGAAGAATCGCAGATGTCAATTGCGATTTCTTTGAAGAATCGCAGTTAGCAACTGCAATTTTTCACAAGAGGTACATTTAGAAAAATACCTTTCAGTTTGAGTCATTTTAATAAATATTTTTATCTAAAAGATGATATTGAAAAAAATTTCAAAATTAACCTTTCATTTAATAAAGTGATTGTAGTGGAATCCAGACTATAAAAATGAGTTTAGAAAAATTCAAATTTTGGAATAATTGTAAACGATTCTTTTTCTAAACATAGATATATATTTACAAACTTTATCCATTGGTACAGTTGACCAGTCAACTTGACTAAATTTATAAAAATTATAATAACTAATTTAATTAATATTTTTCACTAACAAGTTGATAATATCATCATATGATACCATATATATTAATATTTAAAAAGTTTAATACACCATAAATATGAATAATTTAATATAATAAGTCACTTAAAAGATTGAAAAATTTGATCGGTTACTGTAGCAAAAGGAGCAAAATCGCGACGAAGGGAGTATATTTGTAAATAATAAATCAAGTGTCTGATCGGATCTGAAATTAAAATATGCTCCGTGAAGATGATATACATATCAGTGGATTGTATTAAAGGTAGTTGATGTTGTTGAACCCCTGAAGAAAAGAAAAATGTAACAAGATGTTCAAATTTAGCCTCAGCAGTTCAGAGATTTATAATCTATTAAATATCCTTAGAAGTCAGACAAAGATTGGATAGAATTGCGCAAGCTCCGAAGCAGAACTCATCCCTTCCCCCTCGGAAGCTCTGACACGAATATGCTTTGTCATATCAATCACAAGACACATACAAGAGTGTTTTCGTTTTCAAAACCATATATAGAATAGAATAGATAGATAAAATATTTACACAAGGGGCTTCTTGCTAATATAAGTAATCCAAGGCCTTTTTTGCATTTTACTCGCATTGCCTGTCAAACTATAAGTATTTTATATTGGTGGCCATCGAAGAAGAAATTTGTGACCATGTATGCCAGTAAACTTGCATGGTTTGAATAAAAGGACCACCGTTTAAAGAAAAACTTGTCTTTTTCAACTTATACAAGGTCGTATTTATCCTGAATTGAAAGATAAACTTTTCATTTATAGTACTATTATTAATATAAATATCAAATACTTAGAAAACTCAATCCATTTTATAAAAAAAATCCAAATTTTTTTTTTGTCAATATCCGCAGTTACTAACTGCGATTTTTGATAAATTTTTTATTTTTTTTTTTTATTTTCCTCAATTTCAGTTGCCAATTGCGAATTTTTTGATGGATCGGAGTTGACAACTGCAATTTTTCACAAGAGGTACATTTAGAAAAATATTTTTCAGTAATTGAGTCATTTTGAGATAGTTTTATCTAAAATGCCATATTAAAAAAAATTCAAAATTAACCTTTCATTTAATAATGTGATTGTAGTGGAATCCAGACCAGACTAGTATAAAAATGAGTTTAGAAAAATTCAAACTTTGGAATAATTGTAAACGATTCTTTTTCTAAACATAGAAAAGATTCAACGTCCCTTTCACCACATTTCCAAGTTATACTACTAATAATCACGAGTTACGTGCAAGAGTGAATCTTTCTGAACAGATACTTAATTGCAGAAAACAACAATCTATCATTACATAACCAATAACAGATCCTGCTCCCCTGATACTTATTAAAGATTCCATAATATAAAAAAAAAATTAAGAAAAAAAAAAGACTAATCTCTCTAATACACAAACCAAAAGTCAAAGAATTGCAATTATGGTGCAACAGGCCTTAGAAGATTCACTGCTCGAAATCGATGGGAATTTGGACAGAAAGACGAGATGGAACAGAGTATTGTTGTTCATTCTTGCACTTACATCAATAGCATGTCAGTTTCCTTTGTCTTTAATTTCTCTTTTGTCAAAATTTATTCTTTTCTGTTAATATAATTATAAGGGTAGAAATTCTTGATGTTTTAGAGTTTCAAGTGTGTTTTGTGTGTGAACTATGAAGTAGAAATCAAACCAACTTTTATGGAATAAATTGGTTAGTCTAACGAAAATTGATCTCGTGTTGATGCGCAATTAAAGATATGACTTGCATCGTTATTATCAGCTATAACTTTTAACACAAAATTTAATTATTCTCTTGTGGCTGAAACTTTCAACAAAGAATTAAAAAATTCAACCACTATTGAAGGAAATTTAATTGGATGAGTGAAAAGGAATTTTTTAAAAGACATTTTTACAAAACCTCTAGCCTTGTGGGGGTATTTTAGTCTTTTTGTAATTGAAGATATTTGTCAATTATTTTTTCTCATAAAATACAGGGGCATTTCATATATTTAATAGTTTACATTATAATTGATTAATGGCCGTTAAGTCAAGGCATATTTTCAATTACAGGCCTTGAACTAGGACGTGATCACTTAAACTTTCGGGAAGGGAGAGACGATCATAAACTCAGTTATAGATTACCGATTGGTGGTAAGAGCGACATTGTTGAGTCGAACCAAGCAGTTGTTGCTGCTGATGATGGCCGTTGCTCGGAAATTGGTGTCTCTATACTTGAGAAAGGCGGACACGCTGTTGATGCCACGGTCGCAACCGCAGTGTGCCTTGGAGTTGTTAGTCCAATGTCAAGTGGTGTAGGAGGTGGAGGTTTTATGGTCGTTCGATCTTCATCAACTTCAGATGCCCCACTAGCCATTGACATGAGGGAAACTGCTCCAGCTGCCGCTTCACAGGTAATCGATGTTTCTTTTTTTGACTCACGATAATCGAGTATTGGAAAAATTGCATTTTTAGTCCTACAACTTAAACGAGTTGTCCTAAATTTTCTAAAAAACTTTGCACATTTGGTCCCATCTTGGCCTTCTATTCAATACGGGAGGGGACCAAAAGTGTTAACCATATACAGACACAATATTTTATGGGAGTAAAAGTGAAACTATTCTCAACAACGGATCAAAGTTCGAAACCAGAACAACTCCCGTTGTACAATAAAAGCAATCTTTACATACGGAATTAGACTACTTCTGTACGTAATGATGCTATATATTTTCTTGGAGAAGAATATGTATGCGAACAATAGAGTAGCCAAGTACCAAGGAGCGCTGTCTATGGGCGTGCCTGGTGAGATAGCCGGGCTCCACATCGCTTGGTTGAAATATGGGCGGTTGCCTTGGAGAACTTTATTTGAACCTTCAATCAAACTTGCTAAAGAAGGTTTTATCATCGGTCCATATCTTTCAATAAATATTGCTAATGAAGCTAAAACGATAAAGAACGACCCTGGTTTACGACGAGTATATGCACCAAATGGTAAACTACTAAAAGCTGGCGATAAGTGTTACAATGTGGAACTTGGGAACACGTTAAAAGCAGTAGCAGAACAAGGACCTGAAGCCTTCTATAATGGATCAGTTGGTGAAAAGTTGGTTGAAGATGTGAAGAAAGCTGGTGGGATATTAACCATGGAGGATTTGAGAAATTACAGAGTAAAAGTTACAGATGCAGTAAATGTAAATGTTATGGGATATGAAATAATCGGAATGCCTCCTCCTTCTAGTGGAACAGTCGGGATTTCTCTAGTGAGTTTTCGACTCAATCTGAACTTTATTTTTATGTGCATTTTTTGTCACATATATATTGATTACCATTTGTTCAGGTTCTTAATATTTTAGATAGTTACGGAACTCCAAATTCCGTGAAAGGTCCTTTAGGCCTGCATCGTTTGATTGAAGCTTTGAAACACATGTTTGCCGTTAGAATGAACTTGGGAGACCCTGAATTTGTTAACATAAGTAAAACTATTTCCAACATGCTTTCCCCATCTTTCGCGAAAAGAATTCAAGAAAAGATATTCGACAACACCACATTCCCTCCTGAATACTATCTCCCAAGGTTCATTTTTTTCTTCATAATTTGATCGTTTCTTGATTTCAGAACGAGTCCTAATTTGACGGTGTTTGTTTCCAGGTGGAGCCAGCTTAGAGATCACGGGACTAGTCATTTCTGTGTTGTGGATTCAGATAGAAATGCGGTATCAATGACAACTACAGTGAATTATCCTTTTGGAGGTGGTGTGCTTTCCTCTTCTACGGGTATCATTCTCAACAATGAAATGGATGATTTCTCAATACCAACTGATATAACTCCGGATAAACTTCCTCCTGCTCCAAGTAACTTTATTACACCAAACAAACGACCCTTATCCTCCATGACCCCAATTATTATCCTAAAGGATAATCAGTTAGCAGGGGTGATAGGCGGAAGTGGTGGGCTGGATATTATTCCGGCAGTTGTTCAAGTTTTCATCAACCATTTTGTACTGGGGATGAAACCTTTAGCAGCTGTTCAGAAAGCAAGAGTCTACCACAGGGTACATCGAAATTACATAAAAAATTTATAGACCAGAAAATAAATGATTTTATTGATAATTTATTTATATGTGTGCAGCTGATTCCAAATGTTGTCTCGTATGAGAACTGGACGGTTGTGGATGGAGAGCATATCGAACTTTCTGAAGAGAGGAAGAATTTTTTGAGAGAAAGGGGTCATCGGCTGCACGGTAAAGCAGGGGGGGCAATTTGTCAGCTTGTGGTTCAGGATCTCGAATACAATGTGATGAGCTTGGGTCGGAAAGTGAGAAACGGGAATGTGTTTCGCGGTATACTAACTGCAGTTAGTGATCCTCGGAAAGGTGGTTGGCCAGCAGCTATTTGATATATCGTACTCGCATTCTTTGAAATGCATCATTTATTCACATGAAAATGTGTATTTGTATGATATAGCTTGTTTGCTTGTTGCATTTTAGGCATCATTCTTTGTAAATACTTACATTATTGATGGTGCCATATCATTATAGCAATCACTGTATCAGAATTTATTCGAATATATTTTATTGGTATCAAAGTAGGTAGAAAGATAAATTAATTACAAATGAACCCATCACCTTTTGGTAACAGACAACAAAGACGTGCGAGAAGGGTATAATCACATGTTAGGTGATAACCACCAGAATGAATGACTTTCATTAAATCGAATAGAAACCGAGTTTGAGTAGTTATATATGTTAAAAAAAATTATATTTTTAGTTTATCGAGCCTAACATTAAAATTTATATAAAAAAAATCATTATAAGTGTTGATTTGATGATAAAAACAAAATTAAGCCTTTACAACATGAGGGAAGTCATGATATGTTAAAGCGAAAGACAAAAATAACTCATATGCTTTGTTTAACTTTCCAACAAATTTCTGTGTTATTTTTACTTCAAAAAATCCCCCTGTGTTTGGTTTTAATTACCACAATCAATCCAAATAATATATACTTGGGTGAGTGTAGTAATTAAAACCAAGCACATGGGAGTTTTGGAAAGTAAAAATAATACATAGAGTTTTTTGTTAGTTAGACAAAATATATGGGATGTTTTTATCTTTCATTGTAACACATCACGACTTCCTGCAGCTTGTAAAGGCTTAATTTTACGCTGTAAAAAAAAAGGCTTAATTTTAATTACAACCTAATACTTGCTCTATAAAAGCTTAGTATAGGAGTTAAGTTAAATATTTATGAATTGCTCTAAATATTTCTGGGTGCTAAACGTAATTTGACCAATGTTAGTAGTTAAGTAATCTGGCGCTGCCTGGATTTCCTTGCGAAATTATTGTGATATAGTCAATTCAACTATTTTTATTATTTTTTATAGGTACAAAGTTAAAAGGTAAAAATTGTAGACACAAAATAATTTTTCTTTCTTGAGATTTTAATTGAAGGAAAATTGCAATATCTGAAATATTGTTTCTTAAAGGGATTTTCAAATAGGACTATTTTAGTCAAAAACAATTTTTGAAACCCAACTTAGAAAAATGGCCTACCTAAAATCTTAGTAAATAAAATAACCGCTAATACAATTTACATTTACGAAGATTTGAAAAATTGAATACCGTTGAAAAGAAAAAAAAAAAAGAATTTACAACACATTTTCAAATTTTTGGAACTCCTAGAAGACTAAGGGCCCATTTATTTGAACGGGCCGAAACCCATCCATATTAGTTTGGGCCCAAATAAAGAAAGGTGAGTCATTTGGGCCTCATGGACATGTCAAAACAAGGCTAAAGATAACAGGTCCACTACACTACTACAGTTACCTAGGAATACATTATTCTCAAATTACCCCCTGAGCTTTTGTCTAACTTCACTAGTTAACGCTTTTAAGTTTTTAACTTTTAAGCAAATCTAATTGCAAAATTGACTACTATCCTGAAAGAGTCATTTGCAAAAATGGCCTTTTCTCATTTTTAATTTATTAAAATAGCTTTATGAATGTTGAATTTGCAAAACTAGTCTCCACTCAATTAGCCTATTAGTTAGTGTTATACTCAAATGGAAAATTGCAAAAAGAAACCTAATAAAATTGATAAAATCAAAATCAATCCCATCCCATTAAATTTTAAAATTCAAAATTAAACCCCACAAAATTTAGAAATTACAAAATCAAGCCCCACTAATTATACCCCAATAAATTAAAAAATATAAAATAAATCCCCACTAATCAAACCCCAATATATTAAAAAACTTAAAATATGCACCAATAAATTCAACAACATAAAACAAAACCCCAATAAATTAAAAAATATATAATAAAACCCACGATTCAAAACCTACTAAATACTAAAACTCAAAAATAAAACCCTAATATATACCAAATCTCAAAAACAAAACCCACTCTTTCAATCTAGAGGAATAATATCAACATTTATGGTTAGTATTCGATCTTCTATTGCATTTTGATTGAAAAAAGTGGACAAAAAATTAAGTTTTAGGCTATTTCAATTTTTTTTTACTGTTTTGGTCTCCTGACTCCCGAAGACACCAAGAGACTAGGAGACCAATTAGTCTCCTGGTCTCCTGGAAATGTTTCGATTCCAGGAGATGGAGATCGATTGGTCACCTGGTCTCCTAGTGTCTCCGAGCTCCCGGAGACCAAAACAGTACAAAAATAAAATAAAATTAGTAGCTACTTTGTGTGTTAATTTGACTTTTTTATTCATAGATATTAGGATGGTAAAATTGTTGTATATGTTCGATACACGAAAACGATAACGTGCGCCCACGAAATAGCAGTCTATATAGGCATGCGATCGGATGTCGACGTATATGCAAACCAACTTTGTTCACTGTACTTCTCCAATCCATACATGATTCTTGCATACAGTGAAGTCATCATACCCGTTCCATCCAAGGATAAATGGAGGAGTTAGTGGTCCGTTTGGATCCTAAATTGACCAAATTTCAACATAATTACCCTAGTTTTGATTTACGGAGGAGTTAGTGGTCCTATACATATTAGTCTTCTGTTTGGATCCTAAATTGACCAAATTTCAACAAATTTCCCCCAATTTTGATTCACGGAGGAGTTAGTGGTCCTATACGTCTTAGTCTTTCGTTTGGATCCTAAATTGACCAAATTTAAATAAATTTCCCCCAAATTTGATTTACAAAGGAGTTAGAGGTCATATACGTTTTAGTCTTCCGTTTGGATCCTAAATTGACCAAATTTCAACAAATTTCCCCCAAATATGATTTACGGAGGAGTTAGTGGTCCTATACGTCTTAGTCTTCCGTTTGGATCATAAATTGCCCAAATTTCAAAAAATTTCCTCCAAATTTGATTTACTAAGGAGTTAGTGATCCTATACGACTTAGTCTTCCGTTTAGATCCTAAATTGACCAATTTTCAACATAATTCCCCTGATTTTTGATTTCCGGAGAAGTTAGTGGTCCTATTCGTTTTAGTCTTTCGTTTGGATATTAAGTTGATCAAATTTCCCCAGTTTCTGATTTGCGGAGGAGTTAATGGTCATATACGTGTTAGTCTTCCGTTTGGATCCTAAATTGATCAAATTTCAACATAGTCCCCCTAATTTTGATTTACGAAGGAGTTAGTAGTCCTATACGTGTTAGTCTTTCGTTAGGATCCTATATTGACCAAATTTCAACATAATTCCCCTAATTTTGATTTACGGAGGAGTTAGTGGTCCTATATGACAGTCTTCCGCTTGGATCATAAATTGACCAAATACTTGTGAGTTGATTCAACCTACCACCAAAGACGTATTTGGGGAGAATCGGATCTTCAAACCCAAGTTGGATCCAAACAAGACCATCAAGAACCAAAGCAAACCCGTACGTCCAAAAGAAAAATTGCAAATTCTAAGAGAAAAACTTGGAGTTATCGGGAAAAACATTAAGGAGGAGTATTAAGATTAAAGTATTCCCCTAGATTAATAAATATCCACATACATGAACTTATAGTTGCATTGTATGATAGGATACATGAATACTTAGATGCATGCTTTGACTATTTAGTATTCATAAACTTAATTAAATTGTATACATGTACTTCACATGCCTAGACTAGTATAAATAGGTGTAAAGTGTGTCCTTGTAATTCATCAAGTCTTCAACAAGAGTAAAAGAAAAGGAGAGACATACTCCAAGTATTTCCTTGTTGATCTTGTTCACTAATTAACAAAATATCCAACAGGAATTCTTGTGTTTAACAGCATGTAAGAGTAGTAAATTATTTGAACATTTGCTCTCGGAGTCTTACTTACGCGACGTGATCATCTCTAGTTATGTTGCAGGAAAACAATATATGCTTAGAAATGTCTCTTCTATTGTCCAGCTAATCTCGACCACGACAGGTATTTGGTGGAGGAGCCTGTTAGCTCTCGGAGCACGGTTAATGACTACTTGAAAGCCTTCATTTGGTGCATGGAGGTGTGAGCTATAGATTATTGATTATAATGACAAATTTTTTTATTTTTTAATATCTATCATATGAGTTCTTCATTGTAATACATTTTTCACTTACCTAGTTTGTAACTTTTATTTGTTTTTTTGACAAAAGTAATAGGTCCTTTCAATGTTGGCTGGTCGCTCGGCGTTCTAGACATTTTGAAATCGTCTCCAAACCTTGAGACATTGCTCATAAAAGGGATAGACTCCTCTAATGAGGTATATTCTTTAGCAAACTCTATCACATATGTATATATATGTTTCATTTAAAGTAGGGTAACTTGTCGTACCAAAAGTGAAATTCTCTTCAATTCGAATAGCAAACGTAAGCCAAGCTTTAATTTCACAGCACTAAAATGACCTTGTGAGTTGCATCGTCCAAATAAATTGACATAACCTATAAAGAAATCAATTTATTCTTCAAGTCATGATTTACTTCTCATTTTGGATGCTGGACATTTAAAAAAAAATTATTTTAAAAATATATTACGTGAAGTTGTAGGGACCAACTCGAAGTGTTTAAAAAATAATTTCGTGAAATATGTCGATCTAAAACGACATATTTTTCACAAATTGGGTGTTTTTGCAGGATTTTTGAAAACACGAGGAAGTTTGGTGTAATAAAAATTTCATAAGGTAGTTTCTTGCAGGTTTAGCATAACACGGGGGAGTATTTTGCATTTACCCCACTTTCTATCCTCAACATACAAAATATGAAACCTTTACGAAATAAGAAACATGACCTGAAACTCCGAAATATGACATCAAATTTTAGACGTGCCTTCATCCAATTATCCTGACTATCACCACCAAAATTGCTTTTGAAATATTCTCTACTCCAAGTTGTAAGCTTATTGCACTAATACAGATATGATATATGAATTTTTAAAATTTACGATATGGCTAAGATACATGTGTTTTATAATTATAGTTTGAACATTTATGATAAAATTATGAAATATAAACTTTGTTCACTTTTTATTTTATTTTGAAGTGAATAATGTTTCTTTCCCTCTCAATTAAGTGTTCAACTAAAAATTATAGTATTAACACCATATGTTATTGTTTCATGAAGATCACTTTTTTTGAGTGAATTCATGAAAATCACTTTGAATTTGATAATGTACATAATTTAAAAATTATTTATCAAAATACATGCCCTTAAATATTTTAAGCGTGTATAATAAGCTCTCTGGTGTATTTGCTACGGTCTTCTATTTAGTTTTTATTTTCATATTTAAAAATGTCACGGTGGCGTATCTAATACGTATTGCACTAGTATTCATGTATCCGATACTGAACGGTATCTAATTATGAAGTATCCGTACAACCTAGGTTCTAAGTCATTTTAAAAGGAAAAATGCACGATACTACTCTGTGTTTTGCGAAACCTGCACCAAACTACCCTGTGAATTTTTATTATATTAAACTCCCATGTATTTTCAAAAACCTTGCATAAAACACCCAATCTCCGTAAGTTACTAACATAGTTTGTTTGTGAAAATTCCCTTGTACTTTTGAATGTTTGCGCAAAACTTTCCTAGATGTATATTTAAAAGTACAAGGGAAGTTTTGTTCAAACGTTAAAAACTACGAGAGAGTTTTACGCAAACATTCAAAAGTACAAGGAAGTTTTACGGGTGCAAAGTGGGATTAACCGTTTATTCTGTAATAATTATGAAAAATTAACGAATTTTTTTTCCAATATGGCCTTTTGGATCAAAGTATTTCCCAAAATGACTTAAATTGAAAAGTATTTCCCTAAATGTAACTCTTGAGAAAAATCGTAGTTGCCAACTGCGATATTTGAGATTTTTTTTTTTGGATAAAATGGCTTGAGTTTTCTAAGTATTTGATATTTATATTAGTTATACTATTTTAAATGAAATCTTTGTCTTCCATTCAAGTATAAATATGACCTTTGTAATCTCTTACTTCCTCCGTCCCAATTATCTTTATTCATTGGTACAGTTGACCAGTCAACTTGACCAAATTTATAAAAATTATAATAATAATTTAATTAATATTTCTCACTAACAAGTTGATAATATCATATGACACCATATATATTTGGTAAAATTGCAAAAAACATCCCTAACTAATTAGTGATTTTGTTTTCATCCCAAACTATATTATCTCACCGAATTTCATCCCACAATTTAATATTTGATTGAATTATCGTCACAAACTAATTACTGATTTTGATTTTTCGTTCCAAACTATATCAACTCGCCGAATTTCGTCCCATAATTTACCATTTTGTATGAATTTAGTCCCAATATTAAAATTTTAATTTAATGGAAATGTCGGTTCAATCTTGTAATTTGTTTGGGACGAATTCTGCAATATTATATAATTATTCATGTTAAAATTTACCACGTCATGACACGTAAGTAGTCACGTGATAATTTAACGGCAAATCACAATTTTCGTCTTATAATTGACGGTGGGACGATGTTCCAAAAAATTATTAAATTACGAGATGAAATTCGCCCAGTTGAATAGTTTGGGACGAAAATCCAAAGTCAGTAATTAGTTTGGGACGATTTTTGCAATTTTGCCTATATATTAATATTTAAAAGGTTTAATACACCACAAATGTGAATAATTTAATATGATAAGTCACTTAAAAGATTGAAAAGTTTGATCGGGTACTGTAGCAAAAGGAGCAAAATCGGGACAGAGGGAGTATATTTATAAATAATAAATCAAGTCCTTTCATAAAAACGAAGAATCGCAGTTACAACTGCGATTTTTCACAAAAGGTACATTTAGAGAAATACTTTTCAATTTGAGTCATTTTGGGAAATACTTTTATTTAAAATGCCATATTAGAAAAAAATTCAAAAGTTGACCTTTCATTTAATAATGTGATTGTAGTGGAATCCAGACCAAACTAGTATAATGAAAATGAGTTCTAGAAAAATTCAAATTTTGGTAAAATGGTTATTAAAAATCAAAGTCTTCATAAACGATTCCTTTCTAAACATACAAAAATATTAAACGTCCCATTCACCACAACTACTAAAAATCACCAGTTAGGTGCAAGAATTGAATCTATTAGTAAGATACTCCATCTATTCCACAATACATGTCTTTTTAAAAAGAATATTTTGTTCTACGATACATGTGACTTTAAGAATTCAAGATAAACTTAAATATTATTTTAACATTTTTACCTTTCTTCATTAAAAAGAGAAAGAAGAAAGTGATGGATTATAGAGAATCACAAAAAATTTAATTGCTTCTCAAGGGTAATTTTGTCCACCTACACTCTTATTTTCCTAAAATTTAAAATATTAATTAATTTCTTAATTCCTGTAAAAAAACATTAAACCATATGTAATATGGAATATAGGGAATACTTAATTGCAGAAAACAACATTTTCAATCATTACGTCCTCAATAACATATCATGCTCCCCTGCCACTTATTATAGATTCCATAACAAAAAAAAAAATAAAAAAAAAAATAGATCAATCTCTCTAATACACACAATACACACACCAAAAGTCAAAGAATTGTAATTATGGTGCAACAGGGCTTAGAAGATTCACTGCTCGAAATCAATGGGAATTTGGACAGAAAGACGAGACGGAACAGAGTATTGTTGTTCATTCTTGCACTTACATCAATAGCATGTCAGTTTCCTTTTCCTTTCTTTTTTGTCAAAATTTATTCTTTTCTGTTAATATAATTATAAGGGTAAAAATTCTTGATGTTTTAGGGTCTGTTTGGATGGGTTTTGACTCGATTTCGCGGGTATTAGTTTTAAAAAATTGGTTTGGGTGGTTTCGATGAAACCTTTGAGACATCATTTGGATGAGTTTTAGCTCTTGGATTTTGTGGTTTGATTAAGTTAAAACTCCACTTGAATTGGTTTTGGATGTTGGGGTTTAAGGAAAAAAATAGGTGATATTTGTCAAATCAATGTCTTTTTTAGTGAGATTTGGGAGGAAAAGTAGATGGTATGTGTCAAATCAATGTTTTATAGGTTTGAAGAGTTTGAATGTGAGTTTCTGAATAGGTTTTTGATGGTTTTATGGGTTTGACGAAAACTCATTTAAAAGGGTTTTGGCTCGGTCTCGCGAAACCCGCGAGACCGGGCCAAAACCCATCCAAAGTTTCGCGAGACCGGGCCAAAACCCATCCAAACACACCCTTAGAGTTTCTAGTGTGTTTTGTGTGTGAACTATAAAGTAGAAATCAAACCAACTTTTATGGAATAAATTGGTACACACCCTTAGAGTTTCTAGTGTGTTTTGTGTGTGAACTATGAAGTAGAAATCAAACCAACTTTTATGGAATAAATTGGTTAGTCTAATGAAAATTGATCTCGTGTCGACCTGCAGCATCGTTATTATCAGCTATAACTTTTAACACAAAATTAAAATTTTCTCTTGTGGTTGAAACTTCAAACAAAGAATTAAAAAATTCGACCACTATTGAAGAAAATATAAGCGGATGAGTGAAAAGGAATTTTTTAAGACATTTTTGCAAAACCTCTAGCCTTGTGGGGGTATTTTGTCTTTTCGTAATTGAAGATATTTGTCAATTATTTATTCTCATAAGATACAGGGGCATTTCAGACATTTAATAGTTTCTGTTATAGTTGACTAATGGCCGTTAAGTCAAGGTGGTCATATTTTCAATTACAGGCCTTGAACTAGGACGTGATCACTTAAACTTTTGGGAAGGGAGAGACGGTCATAAATCCAGTTATAGATTACCGATTGGTGGTAAGAGCGACATCGTTGAGTCGAACCAAGCAGTTGTTGCTGCTGATGATGGCCGTTGCTCGGAAATTGGTGTCTCTATACTCGAGAAAGGTGGACACGCTGTTGATGCCACGGTTGCAACTGCAGTGTGCCTTGGAGTTGTTAGTCCAGTGTCAAGTGGTGTAGGAGGTGGAGGTTTTATGGTCGTTCGATCTTCATCAACTTCAGATGCCCCATTAGCCATAGACATGAGGGAAACTGCTCCAGCTGCCGCTTCACAGGTAATCGATGTTTTTTTTTTGACACACGATAATCGAGTATTGGAAAAATTGCATTTTTAGTCTCACAACCTAAACGAGTTGTCCTAAATTTTGTAAAAACTTTGCACATTTGGTCCCATCTTTGCCTTCTATTCAATATGGGAGGGACCAAAAGTGTTTACCATATACAGACATAATATTTTATGGTAGTAAAAGTGAAACTATTCTCAACATTTCGGATCAAAGTATGAAACTAGAACAGCTCCAGCTGTACAATAAAAACAATATTTTCATACGGAATTAGACTAATTTTGTACGTAATGATGCTATATATTTTCTTGGAGAAGAATATGTATGAGAACAATAGAGTAGCCAAGTACCAAGGAGCGCTGTCTATGGGCGTGCCCGGTGAGATAGCCGGGCTCCACATCGCTTGGTTGAAATACGGGCGGTTGCCTTGGAGAATTTTATTTGAACCTTCAATCAAACTTGCTAAAGAAGGTTTTATCATCAGTCCATATCTTTCAAGATTTATTGCTTATGAAGCTAATATGATAAAGAACGACCCTGGCTTACGACAAGTCTATGCACCAAATGGTAAACTTCTAAAAGCTGGCGATAAGTGTTACAATGTGGAACTTGGGAATACGTTAAAAGCCGTAGCAGAACAAGGACCTGAAGCCTTCTATAATGGATCAGTTGGTGAAAAGTTGGTTGAAGATGTGAAGAAAGCTGGTGGGATATTAACCATGGAGGATTTGAGAAATTACAGAGTAAAAGTTACAGATGCAGTAAATGTAAATGTTATGGGATATGAAATACTCGGAATGCCTCCTCCTTCTAGTGGAACAGTCGGGATTTCTCTCGTGAGTTTTCGACTCAATCTGAACTTTATTTTTATGTGCATTTTTTGTCACATATATATTGATTACCATTTGTTCATTGGAGACTTGCAGGTTCTTAATATTTTAGATAGTTATGGAACTCCAAATTCCGTGAAAGGTCCTTTAGGCCTGCATCGTTTGATTGAAGCTTTGAAACACATGTTTGCCGTTAGAATGAACTTGGGAGACCCTGAATTTGTTAACATAAGTAAAACTATTTCCAACATGCTTTCCCCATCTTTTGCGAAAAGAATTCAAGGAAAGATATTCGACAACACCACATTCCCTCCTGAATACTATCTTCCGAGGTTCATTTGTTTTTTCTTTCACAATTTGATCGTTTCTTGATTTCAGAACGAGTCCTAATTAGACCCGTGTTTGTTTCCAGGTGGAGCCAGCTTAGAGATCACGGGACTAGTCATTTATGTGTTGTGGATTCAGATAGAAATGCAGTATCAATGACAACTACAGTGAATTATCCTTTTGGAGGTGGTGTGCTTTCCTCTTCTACGGGTATCATTCTCAACAACGAAATGGATGATTTCTCAATACCAACTGATATAACTCCGGATAAACTCCCTCCTGCTCCAAGTAACTTTATTACACCAAACAAACGACCCTTATCCTCCATGACCCCGATTATTATCCTGAAGGATAATCAGTTAGCAGGGGTGATTGGCGGAAGTGGTGGGCTGAATATTATTCCGGCAGTTGTTCAAGTTTTCATCAACCATTTTGTACTGGGGATGAAACCTTTAGCAGCTGTTCAGAAAGCAAGAGTCTACCACAGGGTACATAGAAATTACATAGAAATTTTATAGACCATAAAATAAATGATTTTATTGAAAATTTATTTATATGTGTGCAGCTGATTCCAAATGTTGTCTCGTATGAGAACTGGACGGTTGTGGATGGAGAGCATATCGAACTTTCTGAAGAGAGGAAGAATTTTTTGAGAGAAAGGGGTCATCGGCTGCACGGTAAAGCAGGGGGGGCAGTTTGCCAGCTTGTGGTTCAGGATCTCGAAGACAATGTGATGAGTTTGGGTCGGAAATTGAGAAACGGAAATGTGTTTCGCGGTATGCTAACTGCAGTTAGTGATCCTCGGAAAGGTGGTCGGCCAGCAGCTATTTGATACATAGTACTCGCATTCTTTGAAATGCATCATTTGTTCACATGAAACTGTGTATTTGGATGATATAGCTTGTTTGCTTGTTGCATTTTAGGTATTATTCTTTGTAAATACTTATATTATTGATGGTGCTACATTGTTATATCAATCATTATTAATGGTTCCTTAATTGTTGCATGAATGACTTTCTCGTGGTGATCATACATCAATGGAGATATAGTATCTACTTGTCCTGTTTTGGAATTCTTGTGTTTAACAGCATGTAAGAGTAGTAAATTATTTGAACATTTGCTCTCGGAGTCTTACTTACACGACGTGACCATCTCTAGTTATGTTACTTAAAAACAATATATGCTTAGAGATGTCTCTTCTGTTGTCCAAGCTAATCTCGACTACGACATGTGTTTGGAGGAGGAGCGTGTTAGCTCTCGCAGCTAGGTTAATGATATGAAAGAACTACTTGAAAGCCTTCATTTAGTGCATGGGGGTGTCAAACACCGAGCGGCCAGCCTTTAACCTCCAACACTGAAAGGACCTATTATGTATGTCGCATAATTTAAACTTATAAACTAGGTAAGTGAAAAATGCATTGTCATTGTACTTTAGACATTGCTTATAAAAGGGACAGACTCCTCTGATGAGGTATGTACTTTAGACATACATATGTTACAAATAAAATGTAGGGTCACTTGTGATATCAAAAATAAAATTCTCCCCAACAAACCTAAGTCAAGCTTTAATTTCCCTGCACTAAAATGACCTTGTGAGTTGCATCATCCAAATAAATTGACTTAACCTGAAAAAAATCAATTTATTCTTCAAGTCATGATTTACTTCTCATTTTGGTTGCTGGACATATACTTTAATTTTCACATCAAGCATTGTCATTGTTATGTGCATTGGTTTCAATATGTCCGAGATGGGTTAATGCCAATTTATTCCCATATTCATAATGTTCAATTTACTTATTAAAAAAAGAGAAAGTTAACTCCTGTGAAAATTTTGAAGAAGAAATTTACCCCCTTGAGCCAGATAGTGTAACTCACTTACCAAAATTGAGAGTGAGCATAAAAAGTATTTTGTAACATAGGGGAGTAAATTGCCACATTTATCCTAACACAGGATAGTAAACTGCCACATTATCTTAATACAGGGAGGTAGTGCCACGGAGGTAGTGTGAAACTTTTATAAAATTATAGGGATAAATTGTTTTTCTTTTTTTTCCAAATCGCAAAAAAGGTAAGTTGAAAATTATGAATACCAAAGAGGGTAAATTGTCATTAACTTTTCCGAGATGGGTGAATCTTTCCTCAGGTCATTTTACCACTAGTAATGCCTTTGATATACAGCAACCGAGTAGCACTAGAAGTCTAGAATTGATATTTTGCAATATTTATTGAAATTTATGGTCAATTTATAAATTTTATCAATTATTTTGATAGTAAATATATAATTATCACTTTAATAATTGGCAAAATTGTAGAAAACATCCCAAATTAATTAGTGATTTTGAGTTTTCGTCCTGAACTATATCACCTCACCAAATTTCATCCCGTAATTTGATATTTTTTGGGAATATTGTCCTAAACTAATTACTAATTTTGGTTTTTCGTCCCAAATTATATCAACTAGCCGAATTTCGTCCATAATTTACCATTTTGCATGAATTTAGTCCCAATATTAAATTTCTAATTTAATGAACATGACGGTTCTTCTTGTAAGTAGTTTGGGACGAATTCTGTCATATTGGATAATTGTTCACGCTAAAATAATTCACCACGTCATGACATGTAAGCAGCCATGTGACAATTCAACGTACACATGCGCAATTTTCATCTCATAATTAACTGTGGGACGATATTAAAAAAATTATATATTAAATTATAGGATAAAATTCAGTGAGGTAATATAGTTTGGGACGAAAATCCAAAATTATTGATTAGTTTGGGAGGTTTTTTGTAATTTTGCCTTAATAATTTATAATATATAAACAATTAGCATCCTTGTATTAAAATTTATAAGATATACTAAACATTACAAATAACCCCAATGATAGAATTGAAACTTTTTAAGGGACAATGTGTTAATTATAAGAAGGTAACAAATTAAGGGGAATTTTCGTAATATTCAAAGTGAAAGATATTTTTATAATTAGACCTTACCTCATGAACTATTAGTAATTTACTAAAAAAAAGAAGACGTAGTAGTAGAAAAGTATAACAACATCCGCCCGTTAAAATATGATTTTCTTCATTGACTTATTTTTGCCCACTCGATGAAGAGGTTTTATTTATTAGAGATGACTTAAAGATTCTTGAAATACTAGAACTCGTTTGAATTCAACTATCAGTTTAGACTATATATGAAATATTTTGTTATTTAGTATGTATTTATTTTATTCTTATAGATTGACATCTCTGTTTATGATTTATCCAGCTTATAAACCGGTTACTCGAATTTGGTAAGAGTATTCTTTTTATTATGTAAACAAGTTGAATTTAAAAATCACGAATTTTTTTCTTCTAATCATAATAATCAAGGGTTCAAGCAAAATGGCACCTTCACAATATCATTAATTGGGTGGATAAAAGATAGTAAATAAAATTAATATAGAACATTAAAGAAAAACCCGTTGAGCAAATTATGAAACTAATTCTTGATTTACTCTATCTAGTTGGAACAGGACGAAAATACCAAAGATTGTGTTACGTACCAATTCATGCATGCAAATTTTGGAAAAATAAAGTGCAAACTCCCCCTCTTTTATTTTTGGCAAATAATGCTCTGAATTGGGTTCTAACTTAACCAACTGAAATAGCAAAGTTGTAAAAGAAGAAAACATGTCTTTATTAATAATAACAAAGGCGCAGGAGTGAAAACGGTGTCGTTTGGGAATGAACGGGTGAATAAGCTGATGAAGTGGCAAGGAGCTTCCTGATTGGTCCAGCTGGAGTTACACGCGGCACATAAAGTGCAGGACCACTTCTCGTGCTTTATCAGCTGAGATCACGCAGAAGGAATGTTTAGCACCTGAATTTGTAAGCAATATTCCTCTCTCTGTTCTTCGTACTGTGTGTGCAAGTGTGGGTATTAATCAATTGCATTCATCTCTATTTCAGGTATATGGAGATCATGGGATTGATTGTGGTTTAGTTCGATTGTTGATTAAATCCTACTATCCTGTCTTTACAGTTTTGTATAATTCAGTTTGGTTGAGTTGTGTAATTCATTGAGAGTAGATTGTACTGTTGGATTGTTATTACATTCAATTAAAGTTGATCTTGATTATTGTTCATATATTGAGCTGTTTGTGAGTTGTGATTTTGTGTTTGCATGAGATTTGGTATTTGATTGTTTCAGTGGTATTCAGAGCAGGGGTTCCTTGTGCAAACTCTGAAAGGATTAGATATGGCAGTTAACACAAGAGCTCAAGACATCCAGAAGGAGATTGAACTTCTCAAAGCTAATTCAATGGGGTTAGAGCAGAAGGTGGATCAATGTATGGAGGAGATGCGTAGAAACTTTGCTGAATTGTTAACTGAGAGAAATAGTGTGAACCGTGGGGAGCCAGGGATGCAGGAATCACCTAGAGGAGCTTCATTCATACTGGTAATTCATCTCACATTTCAACTAGACAGAATATGAGATTGGATTTTCCTAAATTTTATGATGATAATGTTAAGGATTGGGTGTTTAGATGTGAACAATATTTTGAGATTGATGAAACCCCAGATCATTCTAAAGTCAAACTTGTTGGGTTGAATATGGAGGGCAAGGCCCTTCATTGGCATCAAACTTTTGTTAAAATGAAAAGAGGTGTAATACATTGGGAGGAATACATACATGCTTTACAGTACAAATTTGGATCAGTTATGTTTGAGGATCCAATTGGGGAACTGAAGAAGTTGAGACAAACTTCTTCTGTCCAGAATTACCTTGATGTCTTTGATGAGTTATTACATAAGGTAGATATTTCAGAGGACTATGCTATTAGTATGTTTCTTACTGGGTTAAAGGAGGACATTGAGATGCCTTTGAGGATGCTCACTCCTAGGACTCTTCAAAGGGCTTACAGCCTAACTAGGATGCAAGAACAGACTAATGCTGCTTTGCATAAGAAGCCTTTTAACAGTGGCAATACAAAACCCCCTCTATTACCTACTCCTGTTCAGAAGAACTTTGGTAATCAACAACTACAAAACTCATCTCAGAACACTTATAAACCAAATCCCAGAGCTTCTAAAATCTTATCAACCACAGAAATGGATGATAGGAGGGCAAAGGGACTTTGCTTCTTGTGTCTCCCCCGCCACTGAGCCAAAAAACTTATCCCCCCCTTCTCGTAGTTTTTACTTTAGCCTACCGGTGCCCGGCCCATAATATGAGCACCTTTGGGCGGAGGCCGCCTCGACGCATTCCCTTCTCTCCCCGGTATCTAATCGAAGAGTCATACCTCTCGGACTTATTACAGTAAGGCCAATGCACCAGTCAGCCAGTGTGGTGGTGAACACGCTATGCTGTAAGCTAAGCTGTTCACCTTGTAGACGTAGAAGATATAGAAAGTGTGCCGTGCGTGATTCATTTTTCTGTGGTTTCAACACATGCCATGACTGGAGTCACTAGTTTCCAAACCATGAGAGTAACTGGTTCACATAATGGGAAAGCTGTTCACATCTTGATAGACTCAGGGAGTACCCACAACTTCTTGAATTTATCTGTTGCAAAGAAATTGGGTTGCAAACTGGAGAGCACTGAACCTTTACCCATTGCAGTACCAGGAGGAAATTACATATACAACAAGTTTTGTTGTAAAGGTTTTAAATGGTCTATGCAGGGAACTGTTTTTACTATAGATGCTATGGTACTGCCTCTGGGTGGTTGTGACTTGGTCTTAGGAGTTCAGTGGCTTGTGTCTTTGGGTACAATTGCTTGGAATTTCAGTGAACTCTTCATGAAATTTACTATGGATGATAAGAAAGTGTGTCTAAGAGGTAAAAAGAAGGACATAAGGGTGATCAAAGACAGCAAGATGAAGAAACTATTAGCCAGGCCTGCTGAGCTGACCATGATGAGTCTGAGCTGGTTCCAGGAAGCTAAAGTTGTTCCTAATACTGTAAGTATATCCACTTTGGATGTGAAAGGAGTTCCTAATGAGTTACAAGATCTCCTGGATGAATATCAAGATTTATTTTTACCCCCCACTGACTTACCCCCACAAAGGTCTCATGATCACTCTATCATACTCAAAGAAGGTACTCAACCTATCAATTTAAGACCCTACAGATATCCTGCCATACAAAAAGATGAGATTGAGATAATTGTGTCTGAAATGTTAGCTTCAGGAGTAATAAGACACAGTACCAGTCCCTATTCCTCTCCCATTGTTATGGTCAAGAAAAAAGATGGATCCTGGAGATTGTGTGTGGACTACAGGGAGTTGAACAAAGCAACCATTAAAGATAAATTCCCCATACCAGTGATAGATGAGCTTTTAGATGAACTACATGGGGCAAAGTTTTTCACTAAACTGGACATAAGGCCAGGGTATCATCAAATAAGAATGAATGAACAAGATATCAACAAGACTGCTTTCAGGACACACCTTGGACATTTTGAGTTTGTGGTTATGCCTTTTGGTAACTAATGCTCCTTCTACCTTCCAGAGCCTCATGAACCAGGTATTCCAACCTTTTTTTTAGAAAATTCATACTGGTTTTCTTTGATGACATCTTGGTGTATAGCTATGATTGGAAACAGCATCTAAATCACCTTAAATCAGTCTTTACTATCTTGAGAAATAATCAACTACTAGTCAAGGCCAGTAAATGTAGTTTTGCAAAGGAGAAGGTGGAGTATTTGGGATATGTGGTTTCTCAAGAAGGTATTGCTGCTGACATGAACAAGGTTCAAGCCATGTTAGACTGGCCAATCCCCAAAAATATCAAGGCACTTAGGGGTTTTCTGGGTTTGACAGGATACTATAGATGTTGGGATTCAGTAAGATAAACAAAAATTTTAGGACCTTTTACGGAATCTTGCCAGGATACTACTCTAGGTGTATATATATGAACATAAATAAAACGATAGTATAAGTTTGCACGTTATACCTATCTCCTTGCAAATCCTCGGCTAGCCAAAACGAACTCTGAATTTCTCCTCAGCCAAATCGATCCAAGCTCTGCAGTAGCGCCCCACGTGTTGCGCCTCTACGGGTTGATACACCACAATTACACGAAAATAATAAATCTTGATCAGCTAGAACACAAGATATATTATGATCTAGGATATAGGAACGATTTTGGAACAAGAATCGAAAACGAAAATTCTTCCAAAAGAAGAACAGGGTTCGGTCGACTATATGCTTGGGAGAGGGAGAGAAAATTTTGCTCTTGCTTAATTTTGCATATGGTGTTGTGTGAAAAATAACTACAAGATAGCTATTTATAGTTATCTCCCTAACCTAGTCCTATTAGGACTAGAGCTCTTCTCTCCTACATGGGCCATGACCCTCTTTAATTAGAAGACCAAGTCTCCTAATTAATTCATGGCCCAGTTAATTAATTTGACCAGGCTTTATTTAATCTCCCAATTAAATATCCCAATTAATTAACTTAATCTCCCATTTAATTAAATCAGACTCTAAGTCCATTCAATTAAAATCCCTTCTAATTAATTAAATCCAACTTAATTAATTGATCCACAAATTAAATTCCAATTTAATTTATGATCCTGATCCAATTTCAATTGGATCCCATTTGTTCCAATTGGGTCGACCCAGTCGACCCACCCATAATAATCAACCCAGTCGACTCGGTCGTTCTTATTTCCTCGCTTTCGCTTCATGTGTATTGTGTATGTCCCCGTAGGTTCACCACATAATTGGCCGTGGGTTATAATTAAATATTATTTTAATTATTCGAGTAAGACTTACTCTAAATCAATCGAACACTCTGTCGATTGATCATTCCAAAATTAGCACCCCTGCCAATTTGGGAATTCTCCCACACTCCACGGTCGATGTCCAGCCACAAGCTCATGGAGCCCAATCACTGGTGAATTAATTCAGTGAACCTTTTATCATTTATAATTTTCATATACGACATAATCTCTCCATCGATCAATCTCCCAGTCGAGACTTAAGGGCATGGTCTTTCATCGGATTCCCTTTTCTTTTGTCTTGACCTTATGTAATCTGATCTCGAAATAAATTCTCTTTGACATAATCTTTATGAGCTACTTACATAAAGTTGTCAGATACCTTGGCCAAGGATTTACCAGAATTAATTTCTCACAGAAATCCATAGGAGAATTTCCCAACCTATCAAGTCGGGTCAATGGATCCTTTGTTGATGATATGAATCTGCATACGAGTTCCTCTATACCCAATGTGAGTCCACAGAATTTCTGGCGATCCCCAGTCAGTCGGAACTCACATCAAAGCATAGACGTTCTCGCACCAGATAAACCCTATCACCTCAAGTAGTTAGGGATCGTTCCTTGTATACTATTATAAATTTGGAATAACTTTAACCCCGATATGCGACTACCGCTTCCATGGTGAGTTATTTCCTAATTGGGGTATTCAGTGCGCTTGCCATCCCAGCAAGCCACCCACTTATGTGTGTCGACCATCCCAGTCACGCTCGTGGACCCCAGCGTTCTTCAGTTCATCGGAGTACACACAATAGTGAGAGTCTAACCGAATCCAATGATGTTCTAACTCAATTGGATTCTACGACTCTTGAATATGTTCTAGATCACGGCCTTGGAGATCAGTCCACGGGTTGTCCCATAGCCCTGTGATCTAAGGACTTCTATCCTTATGCGTAGATAATTATTACATAAGATAAAGTTGATCATTTAATAAAGTGCATTTATTAATCGAAATTGAATAGTTCCTCATTTATTACAATAAATGCTCGCCATACAGCTGGCTTGCAGGATACTATTTCTATCAATCTCCCACTTGTCCTAAAGCTAGTCTTTTATGTTCTTGAGTCCCATCTTGTGCAGATGTTTCTCAAATGCCTTTTGAGGCAGATGCTTCGTTAGCGGGTCCGCCGTATTATCTTCTGAGTCGACACGTTCCATCTTAATGTCTCCTCTACCAATGATATCTCTTATCACGTGGTATCGTCTTTGTACGTGCTTGGATTTCTGATGAGATCTCGGCTCCTTTGCTTGCGCTATAGCCCCATTGTTATCACAGAAGATAGTAATGGACTCACCGATGCTAGGTATCACATCCAATTCCTGGATGAAGTTCCTCATCCAAACACCTTCCTTTGCTGCATCACTCGCAGCAATGTATTCTGCTTCGGTGGTTGAATTCGCGGTTGTTTCTTGCTTGGAGCTCTTCCAGCTAACCGCACCACCATTGAGGCAGAATACGTATCCTGATGTCGACTTGAAGTCGTCTACATCACATTGGAAGCTCGAGTCTGTATAGCCTTCCAATTTCAATTCTCCTCCACCGTATACCAAGAACAATTCCTTAGTCCTTCTCAGGTACTTCAGAATTGCCTTTACGGCTATCCAGTGCTGCTCACCTGGATCAGACTGGTAGCGACTTGTAACGCTTAGAGCGTACGCTACGTCTGGTCTCGTACATAACATACCATACATTATGCTTTCTATCGCGGATGCATACGGTACTCGAGACATAATGCTTCTCTCTTCAGGCGTCTTTGGGGCCATAGACATAGAGAGTGCAATCCCATGTCTCATTGGAAGCAATCCTCTCTTGGATTCTTCCATATTAAATCTTTTCAAGATTTTATCTATGTACTGGGATTGGGAGAGGCCCAGCAGTCCTTTTGATCTATGTCGGTAGATCCTTATACCTAGTACAAAGGATGCTTTTCCCATATCCTTCATTGAGAATTGTGTAGATAACCATGCTTTAGTTTCGGACAGCGCTTTCACATTGTTTCCAATGAGAAGAATGTCGTCAACGTAAAGCACCAAAAATTCAACTGTACTCCCACTGATCTTCTTGTACACGCATGGTTCGAACATGTTTTTGATGAATCCAAAAGTTTGGATTGTCTCATCGAAACGAATGTTCCAACTTCGGGAAGCTTGCTTCAGTCCATAAATGGACCTCTGGAGTTTGCACACCTTGTGTTCATCTCCTTTGGATGCATATCCTTTTGGTTGCTCCATGTAGATCTCCTTATCAATGTCCCCATTGAGAAAGGCAGTCTTTACATCCATCTGCCATATCTCGTAGTTATACCACGCAGCTATGGCCAGCAAGATTCGAATGGATTTAGGCATTGCGACGGGCGAGAAGGTCTCCTCAAAGTCAATTCCAGGTCTTTGAGTGTATCCTTTTGCCACTAGTCGTGCCTTGTAGGTTATTACCTCTCCGTTCACTCCAAGCTTTCGCTTATAGATCCACTTGCAACCCACGGGAGCTACTCCCACTGGTGGATCTACCAAGGCCCAGACCTTGTTTGAGTGCATGGAGTCCAATTCGGATTCCATGGCTTCGCGCCACTTTCCCGAGTCTATGTCTAGCATAGCCTCTTCGTAAGTGCTTGGGTCGGTTAGAGACTGTCCAGTCTCATGCAGCAGACCGTAGTACCTCTCGGGTTCTCTACGTTGTCTTTCTGACCTACGAAGAATCGGTGTACTTTCTGGTGCACTTTTATTCTCATGTTCTCCCACTGCCTGTGGCGATGGGTCAGCTTGATCGACCTCTTCGGCCTTTTCAGCTTCAGTGACCTCATCCAGTTCTACATTATTTTCCTTCTTGTCAACCAAGAAATCCTTCTCCAAGAAGTGAGCGTTCCTCGAGACAAACGTAGTTTGTCTTGTAGGATCGTAGAACTCGTATCCTATTGAGTTTTCCGGATGCCCCACAAATTTGCACATAGTGGATTTAGTTTCCAATTTATCTCCCACTAGCTTTTTAACGTAAGCGGGAGATCCCCATATGCGCATGAATGCGTATGAGGGTGCCTTGCCAAACCATAATTCGTATGGTGTCTTTTCTACGGATTTGGAAGGTACCATGTTCAGTATCTTCGTTGCCGTGAGGAGGGCATGTCCCCAAAATGAAAGAGGAAGGTCAGTAGCACTCATCATGGATCGAACCATGTCCATCAAAGTTCGATTCCTTCTCTCTGCCACTCCATTTAACTGGGGTGTTGCAGGAGGAGTCCACTGCGATAATATTCCATGCTCTACAAGATAATTCAGAAATTCGTTACTAAGAAATTCTCCACCTCGGTCAGAACGAAGAGCCTTTATCGTATGACCAAGTTGATTCTCTACTTCCATCTTGAATTCTTTGAATCGCTCAAAGGCTTCAGACTTGTGTTTCAACAAGAACACATATCCATAACGACTAAAGTCGTCAGTGAAAGTGATGAAGTAGTCATAGCCACCTCGGGCGCTTTTTCTTAGTGGTCCACATACGTCAGTATGTATTAAGTCCAATGTTTGCTTGGCTCGCTCAGGGTTTCCCTTAAATGGCAACTTAGCCAGTTTGCCCTTTAGACATGGTTCACATGTTGGCATTTCATCAATGCGATTGATTTCAATCGCGCCAGAAGATGCTAACTTTTGAATCCTTGACTTAGATATATGTCCAAGTCGAGCGTGCCACAATTGGGCAGATATTTCATTATCTTGTTTCCTTTTGTTTTGTTGCACATGCATCACTAACTTAGGTGGTTCAATGGTATATAGTCCATCTTTTAATGTACCAGTGAAAAACATATTATCATTCATGAATAACGAAAAGGAACCTTTATTAATAGTAAAATTAAAACCTTCATTATCCAAAACAGGAATAGAAATAATGTTTTTCACCAAACCATACATAAAGAACGTTCCAAAGGACTAGCTTATTACCACCTAAATCTAACTCCACTTCGCCAATGGCCTCGGCAGCAGCTCTAGCTCCATTGCCAAATCTCAGGATCCAATCCCCTGGCCTAAGTGGCCTTGTTGCTCCCATCACCTGTAAATCATTACAAAGATGAGAACCACAAGCAGTGTCTAGCACCCATGATGCACAGTTAATTGATAAATTAACTTCAACAAGGAATATACCTTTCGAGCTCTCCAAGAACTCTTTGCAGTTCCTCTTCCAGTGTCCAGGTTTCTTGCAATATAAATATTTCTGTTCACCAGACGAAGCTTTACGCTTCTTTCTCTTCCCTATGGGCCCAGATGGTGCTTTGCCTTTGCTTGAAGAAGCATTTCCTTTCCCCTTCCCTTTCTTTGTCCTTTTGGACTTGGATTGGGTCGAGGTAGCAACCATCACTGGCTTCTCTCTTTTTATGGAAGCCTCGGCAGTGGCGAGCATATTAGCCAACTCGTGAAGTTCAACATCCATCTTGTGCATGTTGTAGTTCACTACGAATTGCTCGAATGATCTTGGCAACGACTGGAGGATTATATCCTGGAAGTAGGTCTTGTCCATCTTTACGTCAAGATGACCAAGCTTTTCAATAAGCCCAATCATCTTGATGCAGTGAGATCGAACATCAGCACCTTCAGCCATCCTCGTTTGTTGCAAAGTCTTAGCAGTTTCATACCGCTCATATCTACTTTGCACCCCAAATAGACCATTCAGGTGCGTGTAGATTTCAAAAGAAGACTTCATATGCTCGTGCTGCTTTTGAAGCTCATTCGTCATGGATGCCAACATGAGACAACGTGACTGCAAGTCATCGTCAAGCCATAAATCCACGGCTTCTTTCTCAGTATCATCGGCATCCTTAGCAAGTTCGGGAGGGGGCCCATCAAGGACAAAACCTCGCTTTTCAGAAGCAAGAATGATCTTAAGGTTCCTGACCCAGTCATGGAAGTTGGGTCCAGTTAATTTGTTTTGTTCAAGTATGATGGAAATCGGATTCTTAGACATTATATCTACAAAATGACGAGAGAAGAAATAAATACGCGAAAGATTAATTTAAAATGCACAATTTACAAACATGGTTTTTATTTGTAAATTACTCCCACTATTTTAATCAAAATCTTATGCCCCCACATAAGTTTCGGGAATTTAAAATATCCTAGTGGGCTTAAGGCCCAAATGCAATCTCCTGGTACCCACGACTCGTTGGCCATACTATTTGATTCACTTGGTGGTCGATTACGTCGACGGTTAACCATCGCAGCTAACCTTAAGTTCATTTAGCCTCGTTTTTCGATATGGACCCACGACTCGTGAGACATCCATACTTACTAGCGTTAAATCATGTCCAATACTCGTGGAGAGAAATAGTTCAATCCTAGACGCCCCACGACTCGTGAGACAGCGCCTAAAACCTTGCTATCCCCTTCCTTGGCACTAAACTCGTGCATCGAGGCAATAGACATATTATCTTCCTATAGCTCGACCCATGACTCGTGAGACATCGAGATATATTCGTACAATATGCCTAAGACCTAGTAATTGGATAGGCTCGGACCATAGAGACTATTCATATGCGCCCTTAAGTTCGATTTAATATTCTAATTGAATTTTAAGTTCAATTGGAGGTTTTAAGTTTTCTTGTGCGAGGTCTCATCAGATTATGCTTATCTTGTTTGCGTGATCTATTCTAAGCATGCATAACATACATCAAAGAATAATAGTAAACATACATCACCTAGCAGGATATGATTGATCGATTGCCCATCCTATGCGATTCATCACGAGCCAAGTGATGAATCAATTGGTCAGTCTAAGGTGGAAATTAAATGTCCTAACTATTACAATTTTCAAACCCATACATCATGGGCCTTCTTGTAATATCCAGCTTGATTGGGCCTCCATGTCCTCCAAGGTAAATGGGCCTCCATGTGGATCTCCAAGTCTTAATGAGGTCTTCTCGGCTCCAAGCCTAATCTAAGCCTAGCTTACATAATTTAAATGGTCCTATTCTATTACATTTATTTGCGCAAGCAAGGGCACCAATCAGGCCCATTTAATTACAAGCCAAAAATAAATAAACCAAAAACTACACAGGGCTTAAGGGCAAAATCGATCAATCCACACATTCACTCAAGAACATGCATAAATTCACATAAGGGCATAAATGTAAATTTACCGGCTCCATTAATTTTAATTCAAAAAAATTCATCTAAGTTAATTAATTTTGAATTAACAATTAACCTCTAAGATAAATTAGCTCTTACTTGAGCTCTAAGTAATCTACAAACCTTATCTTGATTAAATTGGTTAATTAAGGTAATCTAAATCTCTAAGATTCTTACCTTATCCAAAACTCCAAGTTTCCCAAATTTTCCCAATCTCCAAGATTTTCAAGATAATCCTATTTTGATTAAATTAGTTTAATTAAGGTAGTGTTCAGGTCTAACTAAATAACTACCTTATCCAAAAACTCTAAGTTTCCTAATCTTCCAAAATTCTCCAAGATTTTCAGGACTTCCAAAATAGGCGTGTTTGAGATCAACCAAAATTCAGCCATGAAGTGACGAATACGACACCGCCACGTGGCAGCACACACGCGACCACAGAGGCCGCGCATGAGCCGCATGCAGCGGCTGCTGCCGCGTGTAACAGCATGCAGCAGCGTGCTGCTGCGCATTGCCAGCACGCGGCAAACTGCCCGTAGGCAGCTGTCGTGTGCTGCACGCGCAGACAGCGCACCGTTTACGCGCTGCTGCTTGCGGCAGCTCGCGGTGGCCGCCTAGCCGCGTGCCACTCAAAAAAAATTTTTTTTTTTGTTTGTTCCGATTACCCATATGATTTAATTTAACAAATCCAGTCTAATTAAATCCCAATTCAAAAATAAAAAAAACTAACATGATAAAATTTTCGAATCCAAAATTAAACATTAACTATAAGTTAACCAACATACGTCCTATAACATGCAAAGTTAAAGAACTAGCCACATAAATCAAACATATGATTTAATAAACACAGAATTTGCAAATTCATATATATACAAAGCCTAGAGTTGGCTCTGATACCACTGTTTGGATTCGGTAAGATAAACAGCCATAGGCACAGCGGAATATAAAAATTTTAGGACCTCTTACGGAATCTTGCCAGGATACTACTCTAGGTGTATATATATGAACATAAATAAAACGATAGTATAAGTTTGCACGTTATACCTATCTCCTTGCAAATCCTCGGCTAGCAAAAACGAACTCTGAATTTCTCCTCAGCCAAATCGATCCAAGCTCTGCAGTAGCGCCCCACGTGTTGCGCCTCTACGGGTTGATACACCACAATTACACGAAAATAATAAATCTTGATTAGCTAGAACACAAGATATATTATGATCTAGGATATAGGAACGATTTTGGAACAAGAATCGAAAACGAAAATTCTTCCAAAAGAAGAACAGGGTTCAGTCGACTATATGCTTGGGAGAGGGAGAGAAAATTTTGCTCTTGCTTAATTTTGCATATGGTGTTGTGTGAAAAATAACTACAAGATAGCTACTTATAGTTATCTCCCTAACCTAGTCCTATTAGGACTAGGGCTCTTCTCTCCTACATGGGTCATGGCCCTCTTTAATTAGAAGACCAAGTCTCCTAATTAATTCATGGCCCAGTTAATTAATTTGACCAGGCTTTATTTAATCTCCCAATTAAATATCCCAATTAATTAACTTAATCTCCCATTTAATTAAATCAGACTCTAAGTCCATTCAATTAAAATCCCTTCTAATTAATTAAATCTAACTTAATTAATTAATCCACAAATTAAATTCCAATTTAATTTATGATCCTGATCTAATTCCAATTGGATCCCATTTGTTCCAATTGGGTCGACCCACCCATAATAATCGACCCAGTCGATTATTCACCCAGTCGACTCGGTCGTTCTTATTTCCTCGCTTTCGCTTCATGTGTATTGTGTATGCCCCCGTAGGTTCACCACATAATTGGCCGTGGGTTATAATTAAATATTATTTTAATTATTCGAGTAAGACTTACTCTAAATCAATCGAACACTCTGTCGATTGATCATTCCAAAATTAGCACCCCTGCCACTTTGGGAATTCTCCCACACTCCACGGTCGATGTCCAGCCACAAGCCCATGGAGCCCAATCACTGGTGAATTAATTCAGTGTACCTTTTATCATTTATAATTTCCATATACGACATAATCTCTCCATTGATCAATCTCCCAGTCGAGACTTAAGGGCATGGTCTTTCATCGGATTCCCTTTTCTTTTGTCTTGATCTTATGTACTCTGATCTCGAAATAAATTCTCTTTGACTTAATCTTTATGAGCTACTTACATAAAGTTGTCAGATACCTTGGCCAAGGATTTACCAGAATTAATTTCTCACAGAAATCCATAGGAGAATTTTCCAACCTATCAAGTCGGGTCAATGGATCCTTTGTTGATGATATGAATCTGCATACGAGTTCCTCTATACCCAATGTGAGTCCACATAGACTTTCTGGCGATCCCCAGTCAGTCGGAACTCACATCAAAGCATAGACGTTCTCGCACCAGATAAACCCTATCACCTCAAGTAGTTAGGGATCGTTCCTCGTATACTATTATAAATTTGGAATAACTTCAACCCCAATATGCGACTACCGCTTCCATGGTGAGTTATTTCCTAATTGGGGTATTCAGTGCGCTTGCCATCCCAGCAAGCCACCCACTTATGTGTGTCGACCATCCCAGTCACGCTCGTGGACCCCAGCGTTCTCCAGTTCATCGGAGTACACACAATAGTGAGAGTCTAACCGAAATCAATGATGTCCTATCTCAATTGAATTCTACGACTCTTGAATATGTTCTAGATCACGACCTTGGAGATCAGTCCACGGGTTGTCCCATAGCCCTGTGATCTAAGGACTTCTATCCTTATGCGTAGATAATTATTACATAAGATAAAGTTGACCATTTAATAAAGTGCATTTATTAATCAAAATTGAATAGTTCCTCGTTTATTACAATAAATGCTCGCCATACAGCTGGCTTGCAGGACACTATTTCTATCAATAGAAGATTTGTAAAAGGATATGGTGCCATAGCCAAACCTCTTACAAACTTACTCAAAAAAGACAAATTCACCTGGACAGCAGAAGCTACTACAGCTTTCAAGAATCTCCAACAATGCATGATCTCTACTCCAGTGCTTGCTTTACCTGATTTCACCTGCCCTTTTGAAATAGAAACTGATGCATCAGGGATGGGAATGGGTGTTGTCCTCATGCAGAACCACAAACCTATAGCATTTTTCAGTAAAGCACTCACTGAAAAACATTCAACATTGCCTGTGTATGAAAGGGAACTATTAGCCCTTATGTCTGCTGTAGAAAAGTGGAGGCCATATTTGGTGGGAAGACAATTCATAATTCATACTGATCACCAAAGCTTGAAGTTCTTACTAGAACAAAGAATTTCTACACCAGCTCAACAAAAATGGTTGGTCAAACTCTTAGGATATGATTTCACCATCAACTATAAGAAGGGAAGTGATAACAAAGTGGCTGATGGTCTTAGTAGGCAGTTTGCAGAAGACATTCCTAGGTTGGATGGAATGATTACCATCACTTCATCTTTGATAAATAGAGTTAGGGATAGCTGGAATAATGGTCCTAAATTACAAAACATTATGGACACTTTGATTCAAAATCCTAACTCAAAACCACACTATACTTGGAACAATGGCTTACTGAAAAGGAAAGGTAAATTTATGGTGGGTAATGACAGTACCTTACAAAGGGATATCATATCTCTATATCATGAAAGTAAAGAGGGTGGACATTCTGGTATGGTGAATACACTTCACAGGATCAAAAGGCACTATTTCTGGAAGGACATGAAGACTGTTGTGTTCAATTTTGTGCAGGAGTGTTTAGTTTGCCAGACTTGCAAACCCCAAAACTCTTTGCCTGCTGGTCTACTTCAACCACTACCTATTCCTGATAGAGTGTGGACTGACATTTCTATGGACTGTATTGAGGGTCTCCCTAAAATACAAGGAAGGGAGGTTATCTTGGTTGTAGTTGACAGGTTAAGTAAATATGCTCACTTTATTGCATTGATACATCCATACACTGCCTTATCTGTGGCTCAAGCTTTTACTGATTTTGTGTTCAAATTGCATGGCATGCCAAAAACTATAGTAAGTGACAGGGATCCCATATTTCTTAGTAATTTCTGGAAAGAATTTTTCAAAATACAAGGGACTGAGCTACTTCACTCAACTGCCTACCATCCACAAACTGATGGTCAGACTGAGATTGTGAACAAGTGTCTGGAATCTTATCTCAGATGTATGATTGGAGAAAGGCCTAAATCATGGTTGAACTTACTGCCTCTTGCTGAATGGTGGTATAACACCACCTATCATTCTGCTACACATTTCACACCAAATGAAGTGGTCTATGGACAGAAACCTCCCCCTCACCTCCTATAACAACCTTTGGATTCTTCTGTGGATGCTGGGGACAGGAGCCTTAGTGCTAGAGAAAGCACCATTAGACTTCTGAAGTTGCACTTGAACAATGCTCAATCTAGGATGAAACACATGGCTGATAAAAACAGAAGAGAAGTGGAGCTCCAATTGGGAGATTGGGTTTATGTTAAATTACAACCTTATAGACAGGTTACTGTAAGAGGAACTCCATACACTAAACTTAGTCCTAGATTTTTTTGGGCCTTTTCAGATTGTTGCTAAGGTAGGACAGGTTGCTTACACGTTGGATCTTCCTCCTACTGCTAAAATACACAACACATTTCATGTGTCTCAACTCAAGAAAAAGATTGGTTCAGTAACTGCTATACCAACTTTACTTGAGGCTCAAACAATTCATGGCACTATACTTCTGGAACCTGAAAAGATTTTGGATACAAGATTGTACAAGAAAAATGGCAGGGCTGCATCTCAAGTACTAATCAAATGGTTCAATACAGCGGATGAGGATGCAACATGGGAGGATTTCTATGCTTTGAAGCAGAAATTTCCCAACTTCAATCCTTGAGGACAAGGATTTTCTGAAGATAAGGGTATTGTTACATACCAATTCATGCATGCAAATTTTGGAAAAATAAAGTGCAAATTCCCCCCTATTTTATTTTTGGCAAATAATGCTCTGAATTGGGTTCGAACTTAACCAACTGAAATAGCAAAGTTGTAAAAGAAGAAAACACGTCTTTATTAATAATAACAAAGGCGCAGGAGTGAAAACGGTGTCGTTTGGGAATGAACGGGTGAATAAGCTGATGTAGTGGCAAGGAGCTTCCTGATTGGTCCAGCTGGAGTTACACGCGGCACATAAAGTGCAGGACCACTTCTCGTGCTTTATCAGCTGAGATCACGCAGAAGGAATGTTTAGCACCTGAATTTGTAAGCAATATTCCTCTCTCTGTTCTTCGTACTGTGTGTGCAAGTGTGGGTATTAATCAATTGCATTGATCTCTATTTCAGGTATATGGAGATCATGGGATTGATTGTGGTTTAGTTCGATTGTTGATTCAATCCTACTATCATGTCTTTACAGTTTTGTATAATTCAGTTTGGTTGAGTTGTGTAATTCACTGAGAGTAGATTGTACTGTTGGATTGTTATTACATTCAATTAAAGTTGATCTTGATTATTGTTCATATATTGAGCTGTTTGTGAGTTGTGATATTGTGTTTGCATGAGATTTGGTATTTGATTGTTTCAGATTGAGTGAAACTGAGAAGTGATTTCCGTGTTTCAATCATGGCGAAGCAGAGGAAGTAGATTGAGCAACAAAAGACCAAAACTGAACATAATTTCAAAAGGACAAGAAGAAGCAGAGGAGGATAGGTTGGTGCGTTGCCAGATTGTCTTCTCCATCACATTCTGTCTTTCCTCGGCACAGAACAGGTTTCGATGACTAGTTTGTTGTCGTAAAGATGGCAATTTCTCTGGAATGAAATATTATTATTAAAATTCTATTTAATTTATTTTTATACAATTTAATTTGTTAATACATATGTATATAACTTTATTTTTTTGTAATATTTATTAAAGCTTATGGGCAATTATAATTTTTATAAATTATTTTGATAGTTAATATATAATTATCACTTCTATAATTTATAAAATATAACAATTAACATTCAATTTTTAACATTTATAAGATATTACCAACATTACTAATAATACCCAAGGCAAAAATGAAACCTTTTAAGGGAAAGAGGTTAATTGTAAGAAAGTGTCAAATTTGAGGGGGATTTTTGTAATTAAACTTAACACCCTCAAATTAAAAAAGAAAAAGAAAAAAACTCAAACCCCTCGTTTTTCCCAGCAAAATTGACCATCAGGGTGAAAAAAATCTATGATAAAATAAGTAATTCATTTTTTTCTTTGAATTTTGCAATAAAATATCGTCGAAAAATAAAAAGATGACGAAGAAGAAGAAGAAATTAGTAGCTGCTGTTAATATTTGTGGTATAGTTGAAAAGGAGTCGAGGCAAAAGGCAAGAGAGAGGGCGAGAGAAAGAACAAGTTAAAAGAAACGGCTCCATATGAATGAAGAAGAAATAATAATAATAGTACTAGTACTAGTTTGTTGTTGTGTACAACAGGAAAAATGTATCTTTAAAGAGCTACCGGTGAATGCAGTTCATGAAGTAGACAATGAATTTTGTAATCGATTTATTTTGAACTTCTAATTGTGTATTTTGAACATCAAATTCGTATTTGATTCTTTGAAGTAGAAAATGAGTCTTTCAGAAGTTTACTTGTATTTTATTTAATTATTTATGGATATGTATATTGATGAAAAGAAAGATGGGAAGAGAAATGAGTATTCTAATTTTTATAATTGTATTTTGCAAAATTTAAGGAAAAAAAATGAACTTTCCTATTTTGCCTTAGATTTTTTTACCCTGATGGTCAACTTTGCCCGAAAAACTGAGGGGTTTGAGTTTTTTTTTTTTTTTTTTTTAATTTGAAGGTATTAAGTGTTAATTTATGTGTTTCGGGGTGCAAAAAGCCCATTTATTGTGTTTTGGGAATGCAAGTTACTGATTTCTTCTTAGTTAGAGGGTGTTAAGTGCTAATATGCTAATTTTATTTTGAGGGTGCAAAGTGTTAAAAATTTACAGTTGAATTACTTATTTTGCCCTTGAGTTTTTGCCTGTAAATAAAAGAGGGTGTAAAGTGTTGTATTTTTCATATTTTGAGGGTGCAGAATGTTAAATCTAAGTTTTGAGAGTGTAAAATGTCTATTTCCCATGTTTTGGGGGTGCAAAGTGCAAAAAAACTCAAATATTAATAAAAAATCATTATGATCGTCATCATGTTTGATCATTGGATTGGTCGAATTAGTTTAGTCCGATAGATTGAACCATTAACCAATAAGCATACCAATTTAATTCCGGTTCGATTTTAAAAGCATTGTTTGAGTTGCGTTTCCGCATGCATGACTTGTGGGCAAGTATAACACGATTTCTTAAACTAATTTATTAAATGGATTTTGAAATATTGACAAAAATAACATCATTCAATGTTTCCTTTCTATCCTCAACACACAAGAAATATGAAACCTGTAAAAAAAAATAAACATGACCACAAAAATTGCTTTTGAAGTATTATCGATTCCAAGTTGTAAGCTATATTGCACATATATATATACGATATGAATACGACGATATACATTTTTAAAATTAACAAAATATTATACGACCAAGATACGTGTATGTATATTTTAAAATCATTGTTTAAAAAAGGAATAATAAAAATAATGAAATGGAAACTTTGTTTACTTTTTATTTTATTTTGAAGTGAATCATGTTTTTCCCCAATCAATTAAGTGTTTAACTAAAGCTATAGTATTAACATCATCTGCTAAGTTTTTCGCTTTTTGAAAAGTTTCAAGTGTTTCATGAAAATCACTTTGAATCCGATAATGTACATAATATAGAAATTATTTGTCAAAATAAATGCCCTTAATTATTTTTAGCGTGTCTGATACGCAATACGTTCTTTTTTTTTTTTTTTTTCTTATTTTAAAAAATACCACTATGACCCACTTAAAACGTATAGCTCTAGTATTCGTGTATCTGATATTGCAGAAAAATTCAAATTTGGTATAATCGGTATCAAAAGTCAAAATCTTCATAAACGATTCTTTTCTAATCGTAGAAAGATTAAACATCCCTTTCACCACAGTACCAAGTTCTAAAATTCACGAGTTAAGTGCAAGAGTGAATTTATTCTGATCAGATACTTACTTTCAGAAAACAACAATCAAGTCCCTGCCACTTATTAAAGAATCCATAACAAAAAGAAAATAAAAAAAAAAAAAAAGATTAATCTCTCTAATACACACAAAGAATTGCAATATGGTGCAACAGGGTTTAGAAGATTCACTGCTCGAAATCGATGGGAATTTGGACAGAAAGACGAGATGGAACAGAGTATTGTTGTTCATCCTTGCACTTACATCAATAGCATGTCAGTTTCCTTTGCCTTTCTCTTTTGTCAAAATTTATTCTTTTCTGTTAATATAATTATAAGGGTAGAAATTCTTGATGTTTTAGAGTTTCAAGTGTGTTTTGTGTGTGAACTGTGAAGTAGAAATCAAACCAACTTTTATGGAATAAATTGGTTAGTCTAACGAAAATTGATCTCGTGTTGATGTATAATTAAAGATATGACTTGCATCGTTATTATCAGCTATAACTTTTAACACAAAATTTAATTTTTCTCTTATGGTTGAAACTTCCAACAAAGAATTAAAAAATTCGACCACTATGGAAGGAAATATAATCGGATGAGTGAAAAGGAATTTTTTATAAGACATTTTGCAAGACCTCTAGCCTTGTGGGGGTATTTTCGTCTTTTCGTAATTGAAGATATTTGTCAATTATTATTTCTCATAAAATACAGGGGCATTTAAGACATTTAATAGTTTCCGTTATAGTTGACTAATAACCGTTAAGTCAAGGGGGTCATATTTACAATTACAGGCCTTGAACTAGGACGTGATCACTTAAACTTTCGGGAAGGGAGAGACGATCATAAACCCAATTATAGATTACCGATTGGTGGTAAGAGCGACATTGTTGAGTCGAATCAAGCAGTTGTTGCTGCTGATGATGGCCGTTGCTCGGAAATTGGTGTCTCTATACTCGATAAAGGCGGACACGCTGTTGATGCCACGGTTGCAACTGCAGTGTGCCTTGGAGTTGTTAGTCCAATGTCAAGTGGTGTAGGAGGAGGAGGTTTTATGGTCATTCGATCTTCATCAACTTCAGATGCCCCACTAGCCATTGACATGAGGGAAACTGCTCCAGCTGCCGCCTCACAGGTAATTGATGTTATTTTTGGCACATGATAATCGAGTATTGGAAAAATTGCATTTCAATCTCACAACTTAAACGAGTTGTCCTAGATTTTATAATAACTTTGCACATTTGGTCCCATATTTGCCTTCTATTCAATATGGGAGGGGACCAAAAGTGTTAGCCATATACATACATAATATTCTATGGAAGTAAAAGTGAAACTATTCTCAACATTTCGGATCAAAGTACGAAACCAGAACAGCTCCCGCTGTACAATAAAACAATCTTTTCATACGAAATTAGACTACTTCTGTAAGTAATGATGCTATATATTTTCTTGGAGAAGAATATGTATGAGAACAATAGAGTAGCCAAGTACCAAGGAGCGTTGTCTATGGGCGTGCCCGGTGAGATAGCCGGGCTCCACATCGCTTGGTTGAAATACGGGCGGTTGCCTTGGAGAACTTTATTTGAACCTTCAATCAAACTTGCTAAAGAAGGTTTTATCGTCGGTCCATATCTTTCAAGAAATATTGCAAATGAAGCTAAAACGATAAAGAACGACCCTGGTTTACGACAAGTCTTTGCACCAAACGGTAAACTACTAAAAACTGGTGATAAATGTTACAATGTGGAACTCGGAAACACGTTAAAAGCAGTAGCAGAACAAGGACCTGAAGCCTTCTATAATGGATCAGTTGGTGAAAAGTTGGCTGAAGATGTGAAGAAAGCTGGTGGGATATTAACCATGGAGGATTTGAGAAATTACAGAGTAAAAGTTACAGATACAGTAAATGTTAATGTTATGGGATATGACATACTCGGAATGCCTCCTCCTTCTAGTGGAACAGTCGGGATTTCTCTAGTGAGCTTTCGACTCAATCTGAACTTTATTGTCATGTGCATTTTTTTGTCACATATATATTGATTACCATTTGTTCATTGGAGAGTTGCAGGTTCTTAATATTTTAAATAGTTATGGAACTCCAAATTCCGTGAAAGGTTCTTTAGGCCTGCATCGTTTGATTGAAGCTTTGAAACACATGTTTGCCGTTAGAATGAACTTGGGGGACCCTGAATTTGTTAACATAAGTAAAACTATTTCCAACATGCTTTCCCCATCTTTCGCGAAAAGAATTCAAGAAAAGATATTCGACAATACCACATTCCCTCCTGAATACTATCTCCCAAGGTTCATTTTTTTCTACATAATTTGATCGTTTCTTGATTTCAGAACGGTCCTAATTAGACCTTGTGTTTTTCCAGGTGGAGCCAGCTTAGAGATCACGGGACTAGTCATTTTTGTGTTGTGGATTCAGATAGAAATGCGGTATCAATGACTACTACAGTGAATTATCCTTTTGGAGGTGGTGTGCTTTCCTCTTCTACGGGTATCATTCTCAACAACGAAATGGATGATTTCTCAATACCAACTGATATAACTCCGGATAAACTCCCTCCTGCTCCAAGTAACTTTATTACACCAAACAAACGACCCTTATCCTCCATGACCCCGATTATTATCCTAAAGGATAATCAGTTAGCAGGGGTGATAGGCGGAAGTGGTGGGCTGGATATTATTCCGGCAGTTGTTCAAGTTTTCATCAACCATTTTGTACTGGGGATGAAACCTTTAGCAGCTGTTCAGAAAGCAAGAGTCTACCACAGGGTACATCTAAATTACATAGAAAATTTATAGACCAGAAAATAAATGATACATTGAAAATTAATTAATATGTGTGCAGCTGATTCCAAATGTTGTCTCGTATGAGAACTGGACGGTTGTGGATGGAGAGCATATCGAACTTTCTGAAGTGAGGAAGAATTTTTTGAGAGAAAGGGGTCATCGGCTGCACGGTAAAGCAGGGGGGGCAATTTGCCAGCTTGTGGTTCAGGATCTCGAAGACAATGTGATGAGCTTGGGTAGGAAATTGAGAAACGGAAATGTGTTTCGCGGTATACTAACTGCAGTTAGTGATCCTCGGAAAGGTGGTTGGCCAGCAGCTATTTGATATATCGTACTCGCATTCTTTGAAATGCATCATTTATTCACATGAAGATGTGTATTTGGATGATATAGCTTGTTTGCTTGTTGCATTTTAAGTATTATTCTTTGTAAATACTTATATTATTGATGGTGCTACATTGTTATATGAAAATTTATTAGAATCTATTTCATTGATATCAAAGTAAAAAAAATAAAGTAATTATAAATGAACCCATGACATTTTGATCATGGAGCCTCAAATTTAGCCTCACCGACCTAATACTTACATATTTTGGATTTAGTCTTTCATCTAAAGACTATAACGATCAATAGCTTTGACTCTACGTGTGCATAGACATATAAAAGTAGCATTCTAGGCATTTTGAGACATTGCTCATAAAATGGACAGAGTCCTCTGATGAGATATATACTTTAGCAAAATCTTTCACGTATGTATAGATGTTCCATTTTTATTTGTTTCACTAGAAATAGGATCACTTGTGGTATCAAATGTGAAATTCTCCCCAATTCCAATTCGAATAGCAAACCTAACCCAAGCTTTAATTTCACTGCACTAAAAGGGTAAACACCACTTTTGGTCCCTCTTATCATTAACCTTTTATAAAGTGGTCCCTCTTATGTGTTTTTTTCACTTTAGTCCCTACTATAAATTATTTGTTTCACTTTAGTCCATTTCAAGTGGTCCAAGGCGATTCCGATAACATGTGATATGCTCATGAGGGCAATTTTGTCATTTCAAGTAAACTAACAGGGATATTTTTGTCTTTCTAATTATCTAAAAAAAAACTAAATATATAATCTCTTCCAAACTAGACTTTCATTCCAATCCAACTCAATCGTACATTTCGTTCCAAACTAAAGTTTTTTCCTAAAATCTTTTTCAAACACCAAAATTGCTCACCAATTAAACAATATCTCAAATAGTCTCAATAGTGAACGGACGAAAATGCCCTAAAAAATAATCATATGCATGTCACGTGTTATCGGAACCACCTGATAAGGACTAAAGTGAAACACATAATTCATAGTAGGGACTAAAGTGAAACAAATAATTCATAGTAGGGACTAAAGTGGGAAAAACAACACAAGAGAGACCACCATGTAAAAAGTTAATGATAAGAGGGACCAAAAGTGGTATTTACCCGCACTAAAATGACCTTGTGAGTTGCATCATCCAAATAAATTGACTTAACCTAAAAAAAAGCAAATTATTCTTCAAGTCATGATTTACTTCTCATTTTGGATGCTGGACATATACTTTTAAATATTCACATAAAGCATTGTCATTGTTATGTGCATTGGTTTCAATGTCCGAGATGGGTTAATGCCAATTTACCCCCTCTGATATTCATAATGTTCAATTTATCTCTTTGTTGTTTGAAAAAGAGTCATTTTTCCCCTTGAGCCGAGTGTAACTCACTTGCCGAAATTGACAGTGGGCATGAAATGTGTTTTGTAACATTGGGGGGGGGGGATAAATTGCCACATTTATCATAACACAGGGTGGTAAACTGTCTCATTACCATAACACAAGGAGGTAAAGTGCCACATATAAATATTTCAGGGAAGCAGTGTGGAACTTTTATAAAATTACTGGGGGGGTAAATTGCTTTTTTTTTTTCTTTTCAAATTGCAAGGAGGTAAATTAAATATTATGAATACCACAATGGGTAAATTGTCATTAACCTATAAAGAAATCAATTTATTCTTCAAGTCATGATTTACTTCTCATTTTGGATGCTGGACATGTAATTTTAAATCTTCACATAATTAAAGCATTGTCATTGTTATGTGCATTGGTTTCAATATGTCCGAGATGGGGTTAATCTCAACTTAACTCCCTCTGATATTCATAATATTCAATTTATCTCCCTGTGGTTTGAAAAAAAGTCATTTATCCCATTGAGCCGGAGAGTTTAACTCATTTGCCAAAATTGACAGTGGGCATGAAATATGTTTTGTAACATGGGAGGAGGGGATAAATTACCATATTTATCAAACACAGGGGATAAATTACCACATTTATTCTAACACAGGGTGGTAAAGTATCATAACCCAAGGAGGTAAAGTGCCACATATAAATATTTCAGTGAGGCAGTGTAAAACCTTTATAAAATTACAGAAGTGTAAATTGCTTTTTTTGTTTCTCAAATATCAAGGAGATAAATTGAATATTATGAATACCTTAAGGGATAAATTGCCATTAACTTTTCCGAGATGGGGGAATCTTTCCTCAGGTCATTTTACCACTAGTAATGCCTTGTTGCTTAGTTTGGGCAGCATGGATATGTGTCAGTTTGAGCAAGACTGATAATATCTTGAAGTGAGTTAATGTAAAATAGTCCACAAGGCCACATGTTACATTCTTCTCTTGCATGGTGGTTGCCTTCCTTTTGCAATAGTATAATTTTCATTTATGTTAACTTTGTCTTTTGTAGGATGATCGTTGTTTAATTTTCATTTTATCGTGAAATGAAGTCTAATTAAGTTCATAAGTGTGTGATTCTTGTTATTGATGAGCCTTTCAGGTCAATAGAAAGACTTTAGTATACCGCAACTGAGTAGCACTTGAATTGATATTTTGCAATATTTATTGAAATTTATGGGCAATTTATAAATTTTATCAATAATTTTGATAATAAATATATAATTATCAATTTATTAATTGGCAAAATTGTAGACAACGTTCCAATCTAATTAGTAATTTTGAGTTTTTGTTTCGAACTATATCACCTTACCAAATTTCATCCCGTAATTTAATATTTTTTTTCGGAATATTGTCCCAAACTAATTACTAATTTTGTTTTATCGTCACAAACTATATCAACTCGCCGAATTTTGACCCATAATATACCATTTTGCATTAATTTGATCACAATATTAAATTTCTAATTTAATGAAAATGACGGTTCTTCTTGTATTCTATCATATTGCATAATTGTTTATGTTAAAATTTACCACGTCATGATATGTAAGCAGCCATGTGACAATTCAGTGTACACGTGCGCAGGGGCGGATCCAGGATTGGAAACTAGGGGGGGCGAACTTTTTTGTTGGTCAAATTTTATTGACAATAATATTCAAAGTAAAATTGTGCACGAACTCACGAATAATACTTAAAAAGTAGATTGTCAATAAAAATTATATTAAATTCAAAAGGCATAAATAATTTAATTAAAAAAAATATCTAAGTTGTACATGCCGTTCTTTCATGTCATAAAATTTATCTATGACACAAAATCGAATAAATTCACAATTAGTGAACTTTTTCAAGAATCAAATCAGATGTTCTGAAAAGGAGATATAGAAAAATTCTCAAGAATCTTATTCATACAATTTCTCCAATTATACATAGATAAATTTATAGGATTTATTATTAAAAAAAATGATCAAGTGGAATTAGGCTTAATTGTCCAAGGATTACGAGTCCTAACTCCTAAAGGTGTAGGGATTTGTTAATCATAAGAAAGAAAGAAAAAAATTGGGCTGAGATTTTTGGGCCTTGACGTTTTCATTCAAATAAATGAGTATATTTATAGGGCTTAATTTCACTTTGCACCCTACAAATAGGAGCATTTTCCACTTTGCACCCTACAAAAAAAATTATCTCACTTTGCACCCTACAAACCACAATGTTGCTTCAAAATGCACCCTCAATTAATTTCAGGCCATTTTAGTTGCCGGAATAAGGGCAAATTCATCTAGTCACATTAATAAACATCCCAATTTATTTTTTGTAATTTTCTTTCCCCTTAAAAAATAATTAGTAAAAGTAAAATAAAAATTATTATTATTTTAGTACAACATAAATAAAACATTTCAAATATTGGAAAAACAATGAATAAAATACTATATAATAATGGAGCAAGCAAAACATTAATGTAATATTAATATAGAATAATGAACAATGGGGGTCAAAGAAATTAAAGAATTATGTATGGCTTTAATATATGCAGATCAAGATTTGCATCCAATATAATTTTATGTATGTGTCATGAAATTCACGTGTTATTTTTCTTGTATTTTCTTTTTTTAATTAATCTAGAATATATATATATATATATATATATATATATATATATATATATATATATATATATATATATATATATATATATATATATATATATATATATATTCTAGATTAATTAAAAAAAGAAAATGCAAGAAAAATAACACGTGAATTTCATGACACATACATAAAATTATGTTGCAAAATTTCAAAATTTTAAAATAAGTCAATAAAAAAAAAGGGAAAAATTAACCAACACAGTAACAGTACGACCATCTGGATCTGGATGAAGAGTGGAGTAGCATACATTTTTAATTTGCAAATGTCTTGGGTATATTATGACATTAACTATATCTAATTTTGACCTTTTATTGTTTTAAGAGTGAAATTGGGATGGTTATTAATGTGATTAGACGAATTTATCCTTACTCCAGCGACTAAAATGGCCTGAAATTACTTGAGAGTGCAATCTGAAGTGAAATTGTAGTTTGTAGGGTGCAAAGTGGGATAAAAAAAATTGTAGGGTGCAAAGTGAAAAACACTCCTATTTCTAGGGTGCAAAGTGGAATTAAGCCATATTTATAGTCTGTATAAACTTTAGCCACATTTAATACCTTCAGTTTACAAGTAGTCTTTCATATACACGTATAACACTAACTTTTTTTTAATAATTATTGGGGGTGCCAGGGTCCCCCCAACGTTATATGTACATCCGTCCCTCAACATGCGCAATTTTTGTCTCATAATTAATGACGGGACGATATTAAAAAAAAAATATATATATGGTATAAAATTCGATGAAATAATATAGTTTGGAACGAAAATCTAAAATTACTGATTAGTTTGAAACTTTTTCTACAATTTTACCTTAGTAATTTATAATGTATAACAATTAGCATCCTTGTAATAATATTTATAAGATATACTAAACATTACAAATAACCCGAAGAGTAAAATTAAAACTTTTTAGGGGGCAATGTGTTAATTATAAGAAGGTGACAAACTTAAGGGGAATTTTCATAATATTCAATAAGTGAGATAGATTTTTGTAATTAGGCCTTAGCTATTCGTAATTTACCTTTTTTTTTTTGATAAATTATTCGTAATTTACTTGAAAAAAGGGGAAAAAAACAAAAAGAAGACCTAGTACTATAAAAGGGTAAACACCACTTTTGGTCTATCTTATTATTAACTTTTTACAGAGTGGTCCCTCTTATGTTTTTTTTTCCACTTTAGTCCCTACTATGAATTATTTGTTTCACTTTAGTCCTTTTCAAGTGGCCCAACGCGATTCCGATAACATGTGATATGCTCATGAGGGCAATTTTGTCATTTCAAGTAAACTAACATGAATATTTTCGTTTTTTTAATTATTTAAAAAAAAAAACTAAATTTCCAAACTAGGTTTTCATTCCAATCGAACTTAATCGTACATTTCGTTCTAAACTAAAGTATTTTCCTAAAATCTTTTTCAAACACCAAAATTGCTCACCAATTAAACAATATCTCAAATAGTCTCACTAGTGAAGGGACGAAAATGCCCTAAAAAATATTCATATGCATGTCACGTGTTATCGAAACTATCTGATAAGGACTAAAGTGAAACACATAATTCATAGTAGGGACTAAAGTGAAACAAATAATTAATATTAGGAACTAGAGTGGGAAAAAAACATAAAAAGAATCACTCTGTAAAAAATTAATGATAAGAGGGATTAAAAGTGGTATTTACCCACTATAAAACTATAACAACATACGCCCGTTAAAATATGATTTTCTTTGTATCAAAAAAAAAAAAAAAAATATGATTTTCTTGATTGACTTATTTTTGCCAAGATTATATTTATTAGAGATGACATAAGATTCTTGAAATACCAGAACTCTTTTGAATTCAATTATCAGTTTACACTATATGAAATATTTTGCTAGAGTAAATCGCGCTTTTTGTCCTCCTTATGGATTAACTTTTGCACTTTCGTACCTTTTAATTTTTTGTAGCAGATTAGTCCTCTTATCAATATAGTATATCACATTCGTCCCTCTTAAATTTTTTGTATCAAATTCGTCCCTCTTATCAATGTAGTGTAACACATTAGTCCCTCTTAAGTACAAAATACATCACTTAAATTCAAAATATATTCTAAAGTGAACGAAATATGATGTAATTTGTATTTAAAAAGGACTAATGTGTTACACTACATTGATAAGAGGGACGAATTTGCTACAAAAAATTTAAGAGGGAAGAATGTAGTATAAGAGGGACGAATATGATACATTACATTGATAAGAGGGACCAATCTACTACAAAAAACTTAAGAGGGACGAAAATAAAAAATTTGACCCATAACGAGAACAAAAATGCTATTCACTCTATTTTGTTATTTAGTATGTGTTTATTTTATTGTTATAGATTGACATCTCTGTTTATGATTTATCCAGCTTATAAAACCGTTACTAGAATTTGATAAAAAGATTCTTTTATTATGTAAACAAGAGTGAATTTTAAAAAAGACCATTAAAAACTTAAAAATTTCAAAAAGATCATTATTTAAAAAAAAAAAAATATTCACTGATTTTGGCATTTGGCAAATGTCAAACTGACATTTGGCTTTTGACATTTGCCAAAAGCCAAACGCCAAAGAACATTTTCATATGGAATTTGACGTTTGGCGTTTGGAAGCCAAACGCCATGAACATCTTTTGTTTCCAAACGCCAAATGCCAATGCCAAAAACGCGTAAAAATACAAAAATCAGATCGGAGAAGAAATAGAAGAAAACAAGCGGCGAAACTTATACCAAACGAATGATCGTTCTCCTTCGTTCATCCTCTCACTATCATCTCTGATTGCATGTGTCATCTCTAATTTGTGAAATTCATGGGAAAATTTTGGAATAGAGAAATTGAGAGAGATGAGAGAGTTGAGAGAGTTTGAATTTGAATTTAGGAATTGTATTTAAGTTTTTAAGTTTTAGAGTTAGGTTTTGATTATTTCTTTATTTTTTATATTAAAAATAAGGGTAAACACCACTTTTGGTCCCTCTTATCATTAACTTTTTACAGAGTGGTCCCTCTTATGTTTTTTTTCCCACTTTAGTCCCTACTATGAATTATTTATTTTACTTTAGTCCTTATCAAGTGGTCCAAGGCGATTCCGATAACATGTGATATGCTCATGAGGGCAATTTTATCATTTCAAGTAAACTAACATGGATATTTTCGTCTTTCTAATTATTTAAAAAAAAAACTAAATTTCCAAACTATCTTTCATTCCAATCGAACTTAATCGTACATTTCGTTCCAAACTAAAGTTTTTTCCTAAAATCTTTTTCAAACACTAAAATTGCTCACCAATTAAACAATATCTCAAATAGTCTCAATAGTGAACGGACGAAAATGCCCTAAAAAATAACCATATGCATGTTACGTGTTATCGGAACCACCTGATAAGGACTAAAGTGAAACACATAATTCATAGTAGGGACTAAAGTGAAACAAATAATTCATAGTAGGGACTAGAGTGGGAAAAAAAACATAAAAGGGATCACTCTGTAAAAAGTTAATGATAAGAGGGACCAAAAGTGGTATTTACCCTAAAAATAAAGAGAAAAAAATGGGTATGGCTTTTTTAATTTTAACATTTCATTTTCATTATGCCTTCCATGAAAATTATCCTGTAAAGATGTTGAATATACTTTTTTTTTTTTTTTGATAAATAATACTTCATTTCACCAACTCAAAAGAACGGTACAACAAAGTCTACAATGGGGTAACCCCCATCACAAAAAACATTAGAAGGAAGTAAAGGAAAAGGAATACAACAAAAAGGATCGTCCCAACTCAAAAAACCAGCCCAAGCAGCAAGGTTATGAGCTGCAAAATTGGCGCCTCGAGTGATGAAGCCGAATTTCCATTTTGGCCAACATGCCCAAAAACATCTGATTTCTTCAATCAAGCCTCGAGCAGCCCAATCCGGCTCTTTCCAATAATTTTGGATCTCCGTAATCGCTTGGACGCTATCATTTTCAAAACAAACATCAGCGATTTTCCAATGGGCAATGATAGAGCAAGCCAGCTTAATCGAGAGAACCTCCGCCGTAAAAGAGTTCAAGAAAAGCTGCTTCGAAGTGGAAGCGAAAACAACCGAGCCTTTTGAGTTTCGAATGATGACAGCAAGCACCGCAACACCGTTTTTGAAAGCGGCATCAGAATTAACCTTGAAGACCCCTGGTTTGGGAAGCATCCATCTAGCAAGAGAGCACGAAGCGGCACGGAGGCAAGTAATTTTGGCTTGGGCAGAAACATGATATGCAGTCCTTCTTTCAATGGAGGCAACAATAACCAAAAGATCGGGAGAAGGCTTACCATGGGTGACGCGGTTACGATTAAACCAGATTTCTTCAAGAGAGATGGCTACAAAAATAATAAATTCTGAGCGAGCAAAACCAGAAGAACCAAGGATGGACGAAGGATCAAGGAGCAAGTGAATAAAATCCGCCAAAGGTTCATGACTAAATGGTTCAATGCGGAAGGCCCATTTAGATTTGAACCAAACTGCTTTAGCAAACGGACACCGCAAGAAAATATGATCAATAGTTTCCACCTCCGATCCACACACCGGGCAATCAAAATCATCAGTGGGCAAAAAATAACTCAAACGACCTTTAGTAGGCAAAAGATTATGAATTATTTTCCAAAGAAATAATTTGGACCGATTATGAATCTTCGCATTCCAAAGCCGATTAAATCGAGGGCTGATATTGGGATCATCACGACGAAATCTATTGACTTGGGCAGTCAAATACGCCGATTTAGAAGAGAAGACTCCAGACTTGGATGGAGTCCATAAGAGCTTTTTGGGCTCCAGGGAGGGAGAGATGTGGATTTTTTGAATTTCACGAGCCACTTCAGGGATGAAGAGATCTTCAAGTAATTCTAAATTCCAACGGTTACTCCCTTCAATCATCAAGTTCTTGACTAATAAGAATTGAGATAAAATGTTTGCCTCTCCATCTTTAGGCACCGGGAGAAAACCGGCAACAGATGGAATCCAAGGCTCTTTCCACGTAAGGATGTTTGAATTCAAAGTAATAGCAAAACAAGCTCCTTTAGCAATTAACTCTTTACACTTAATAATATCCGACCAAAGCCATGAAGCGTTTTGTGGCGCAGATTTATTAAGCTCAAAAAAGGAATTCCTTCTCAAATACTTAGATTCCAAAAGCCGAACCCAAAGACAATCAGTTCGAGAGGCCATTTTCCATGCCATCTTAGCCACAAGAGAACAATTAAAGTCGAAAGAACGGCGAAAACCGAGCCCTCCCACAGATTTTGGCGAACACAAAGAGTCCCATGACTTAAGCATAAGACTATTCCCATTCAAATTAGATCCCCACCAAAATTTTCGGATAAGCTTATCAATTTGATCGCAAATATTCTTTGGGATAAGGAAAGTAGACATAGGGTAGATAGCCAAGGATTGAGCAACGGCTTGGACTAAAACACTTCGCCCCGCTTGAGACAAATTTCGGCTTTTCCACCCACTCAATCTCGCTTGAAGCTTAGGAATGAGATCATTAAAAGCTTGCTTACGGGAATTACGTTTGCAAAAAGGCAAACCTAAATGCTTAGCCGAATGAGGACACTCACCAATGAAGAAAAGATCGGACACCAAATCTTTGAAGGTAGAGTCAACATTTTTGCTAAAATGCACAAACGACTTTTCCCGATTCATACATTGACCAGACCAAAGGAAGAATTTCCGGAGGATAGAAAAGACCGATTCAAAGTCACCCAATGAAGCCCTACAATAAACGACTAAGTCATCCGCATAAAGAAGGTGAGAGATAGGGGGGGACGTCCGGGCAACTTTGACCCCTTTGAAGTTTCCAATAATTTCATCTTTAAGCAACAATCTAGACAAAATTTCCGAATAGATAATAAAAAGATAGGGGGAGATAGGGTCACCTTGCCGAATTCCTCTAAAAGGTCGAAAGAAACCAAAAGGAGCACCATTGATAAGAAAGGAGTAACTACAAGTGGAAATACATTGAAGAATCCACTTAGTGAAAGTAGCCGAGACTCCAACGCAGTTAAGAATTGTTTCAAGGAGCTTCCATTCAACTCGGTCATAAGCTTTAGAAAGATCAACTTTGATAGCAGCAAATCCCTTTAGACCTTTCTTCTTATGGATATAATGCATAATTTCTTGGGAAATAATAGAGTTCTCTTGGATGCTTCTCCCTTCAACAAAAGCCGACTGATTTGGCGAAATCAATTTATCAAGAATGATTTTAAGCTTGATTGCCAAATTTTTTGAAATCACCTTATAAGCAATATTACAAAGGCTAATAGGTCGAAAATTTTCAACCTTGCACGCTTTGTCTTTCTTGGGAATAAGGGTTATCCAAGTGTGGTTGATTTCCTTCAACATAATTCCAGAAGTGAAAAAGTATTGAACCGCTTGGATAAGAGCGCCTCCCGTGATACACCAAAAGTTCTTATAGAATTCAGCACAAAGCCCATCCGGACCGGGACTTTTATTAGAGGCAAAAGAGAAAAGGACCGATTTAATTTCTTTCGGGGATGGGATCGCACATAATCTAGAATTTTCATCCTCGGAGATGACCGAAGGAAAGAGATCCTCAAGGTTTTGAGGAAAAGGAAGTGAGGTTCCAATCAAAGAAGATTTAAAAAGCTCTTGATAATCATTGACAAAACAATCCCCAATTTGGTTCCAATCCGATGTGAAAGATCCATCACTAGTTTGGATAGAAGTGATCCGATTCTGCCTCCCATGAATAATTGCCGAAAGGTGAAAAAATTTGGAATTAGCATCACCAACTTGCAGCCATTTTTCTCTTGACTTTTGTTTCCAAGAAGTCTCTAACTGCTTGTAAACTTCATCAAGCTCCACTTGCAAGGCTTCATCCAAAGCCAAAGTGTTCCCGGACTGAATTTCAGATTGAAGACGATCGATGTTTTCCTTTAAAATGGCAATTTTGTTGTTACAATTCCCAAAATGCGACTGGTTCCAAGCCCTTAGAGCACACCTAACACTTTTGATTCGAAGATGAAGTTTGAAGAGTGGGCTGCCCCTTCCACTAATTTTCCAACCATTCTTCACCGTATCAAAACAAGAATCGTCCGATAACCACATGAGTTCAAAGCGAAAAGGCTTCGGGGCTTCAGGAGAATTGGCCCTCGAGTCAAGAAGAATCGGACAATGATCGGACGCAATAGCCGGAAGATGGGAAACATGCGCCATCGGGAAAAGAAGCGACCATTCCGAGTTTGCAACACACCGATCAAGCCTAAGTTGGATATTTGCCAAATCCGGCTAGAAGAAGAGGCAAAGGCCCGACCCCCTCTTTTTTCATCTTGTGAGGATACATAATTGAAATCTCCCATCATAACCCAAGGTCCAACAAATTCCGCTGCAATAGAGTGAATTTTATTCCAAAAAAGAGGTTTAAGAGCATAATAACAGGGGCAATGTACCCCTGTAAACTGCCAAGGGGGATCATCAATATCCGGAGTAACAATAGCATTAATAAACGATTCAGCATACGAAGTAATTGAAACACTAATACCATTAATCCAAGCAAGGCACAAGCCACCTGATATGCCAATCGGGGGAATAAAGTGGTGGTGTATTAAACAAGCAGAATTCAAATACATAGCAACTTGATCAAGATTAGACGTTTTAATTTCACAAAGAAATAAAATACACGGTTTAATTTCCCTCAAAAGAGCCCTCAAAGCTCTACCTACCTCGGGTTTTCCAAGCCCTTGGCAGTTCCAAGCAATAGCTCTCATGATGGAGGAATGAGATCAGGCGCCACAAAAAGGTTGAAGGAAACAATTGGCGCAAACAACCGGCGAGAAAAACGATCGAAGACAGCAGCAGCGCAGGAGTAAACCGATAAATGAGGAGATGCCGGAACTGGAGAGTGCTCTGTTTTTTTCCTAAAAGAGTTTGGGTTGGAAGAAGCAAAGCAAGACCTGTCCGAATTGATATTAGAGAGTCAAATACTTTCTTTGAGGTATTTTGTCAAACACCTGGGGGAAGAAGAGCCAAAATAAATGGCAAGACAAATGCAAAAAAAGAACCTTCACCACACCAAAATCAAAAAAGAAAAAAGAGGGATGAGGTTAGATTGCTGGAGATCCGTTTCCGGAGTCCTACTCTTTTTTAGGAGAGAGAACGGACAGAAGACTCAGATGTCTTCGGCGGTTTTTATATGTTGTTGTTTAACATCATGGAATTTTTCTTGAAATATATTTGAATATACTTAATTTGTTCCATTATTTTTGTTCATATTTAAAATTTAATTTATAACTCTCTTAATATAAGAAATAAGAGTTCTTTATTTAATAGGAAACTTAGAGTGAGTTATGGTAGAAGTTTAACTCCTACTATAAATATGTTATAAGATATAGATCTTGTAATTGATGATAAATTCTTTTATGCAATTATTAATGTTACAAACTTACAATCAAAGGAAAAAAACTCTTCAGCCTTACATATACAAAAGCTCATACTCGAAATTTGATCGCAGAACTTCAAAGAAAAAGATCAATTCTAGTTGGTTGGCCTACACGCCTAGGGTTGATACAAAAGGTGAAGACGATTAAAGACCTTTGTTCATCAAATTTGGAAAAAATCTGAGACCAAAAGTTCAACATAAAGAACGGAGGAGTGGAAGCTCTTGGTATTTTTTTTCCCCTTATTTTGCATAATTAAAATAACTATATTTTATGAATTGAGCCCAAATTAAAACCAATTATCTTGATTTTTTTTTTACATACATTTTGAAAATTCTATTTAAAAAAAGTAAATATTTTACAAGCTGTTTATTGAATGTAAAAATCACGATTTTTTCTAATCATAATAGTTAAGGGTTCAAGCACAATGACACCTTCACAGTATCATAAATTAGGTGGATAAGAGATCGTAAATAAAATTAATATAGAACATTAAAAGCAAATTAAGAAACTAATTCTTGATTAACTCTATCTACATTGGAACAGGACGAAAAGATTGAGTGAAACTGAGAAGTGATTTCCGTGTTTTCATGGCGAAGCAGAGCGGAAGTAGATTGAGCAACAAAAGACCGAAACCGAACATAATTTCAAAAGGACAAGAAGAAGCAGAGGAGGATAGGTTGAGTGCATTGCCAGATTGTCTTCTCCATCTCATTCTGTCTTTCCTCGGCACAGAACAGGTTGTGATGACTAGTTTGTTGTCGAAAAGATGGCAATTTCTCTGGACTGAAATACCCGTTCTTGACTTGTGCCAGAGGGGTTCCGGCATTGTCGATTCCTTAGATAGGATCAGATTCGCGGACAAGTTCGTGCATAGGGTTGGGAGGATGCTTGTTATATGCAACCGCGGGCATCATTTGAACAAGTTTGCTGTTGATTTCTGGTACGCAACATGTTTTTCTTCCGCTCTTGACCATTGGGTTCAATTTCTTATCCAAACTAAGGTAAAAAATGTTACTTTAATATGCCGTCCATTTAGTCCATATATTACAAACTACATGTTGCCTGAAATTTTGTATTCATATTCATCCTTGACGAGTTTAACTATAGGTTGTGTTGATATGAATCCTCAAGTGGCCATTGAGTGGGCTTCTTTGAAAACTTTATCTCTTGATGAGGTGGCATTGTCGGAATCTTTAATGACAAACATATTATCAGGATGTCCTGTTCTGGAAGTCTTGCATCTAAAAGGATGTCGTGGATTGTCTTATTTGAACATTTGCTCTTTGAATCTTACTACACTCGTGATAGATGGCTGGTTTGGTATGGGTACCTATGGACCGTTACTGGAAATCTCAGCACCTTATATACAGGTTTTGTCTATTTCGGAGAAGAATGCTAGAGAAATTGAGTTTAGGTTCACAAACATCTCGTCTGTTGTCCGAGCTAATCTTGACTTTCACAGACACAAGATCATGGAGCCTGATAGCTCCCCAAGCGAGATGAATTATATTAAACGACTTATCGAAAGCCTCAAATCTGTTAAGGACCTTGAATTGGGACCATGGTTCATCGAGGTATATTCTTGCATCCAATTTATTTTCAAACCAAATTTATTTACTTTTCAACTTTTTCACTTACCTAGTCGTCTATGCTTTTTTGTATGTACAAGGCCCTGTCGTTGATGGAGGTGGAGAGACAAAAGTTTCCGATATCTATGCGAAAATGTTTGACTGTAAACGCGTGGGATCATACAAGGATCCTTCCCGGCATCATGGGCATGTTAAAATCTTCTCCAAACCTTGAGACGTTGATCATAACAGGAAATTTTACTCCCCGAGAGGTAAATATTTCGTTAATGATACTATTGATGTTCATAGAATTGGTAACAATATGTGAACGTAAATTTATCCTGGTGGCCTCGATTGGTTGATTTTGTATTCAGGTAACTAACTCTATTGTCATTCTTCTCTTTAGGTATTCTTCTTTAATGATCCTCGTTATCGAGCTGCAACATATTTGCAAAGGGGTAAATTGGATTTAGTTGCATGTCATCTGAAGACTGTAAAGATCATTGGCTTTACAGAAACCGTTCTTCTTGACGTACCAATGCTAGAACTGGTACAAATGCTTCTTAAGAGCGCAAAAGTCTTACGAACGATGGTTATAAGTGCAGAAGGGGATTCGATTAAAGCTTCATCAACTAGTACTGGTTCAAATGAAGGAATTTAAGGACTTATATGGCTTAATGCTTGTATTCGAATTTAATAGTATTTCAGTTTAACAAATATAATCATCAATTTTGTTGAAACAGTTGTCCTTTTTTGTCTGAAATGTTGAGGAGCTAAATTTGACTCTTCAATTCCCTAGTCAATATGGTTCTTCTTGGACTAGCAATATTGTCAAAGCTAGGGGTAAATGCAAAATACTCTTCCGTGTTATGCTAAACCTGCAAGAAACTATCTTGTGAAATTTTTATTGCGCCACACTTTCTTGTGTTTTCAAAAACCCTGCAAAAAAATTTGTAAAAAACAGGTCATTTTGGATCGACATTTTGCAAGAAAATATTTTAAAAATATATCACATGAAGTTATAGGGACCAACTTGAAGTATTTTAGAAATTATTTCTTTTTCTTGAAATATGTTGATCCAAAACGACCTATCTTTTACAAATTGGGTGTTTTTGCAGTGTTTTTGAAAACACAAGGAAGTTTGGCGCAATAGAAATTTCACAAGGTAGTTTCTTGCAAGTTTAGCATAACAGAGTGGAGTATCTTGCAATTTCCCCTCAAAGCTATAGAATTAACAATATAGCCCTGATAATGATGGCTAAGTTAAGCTCAATTTAAATTAATCAAATTGCCATAGAATCAAGCTTGGATTTATTATTTTATATTTTTTAATATGTTTTTCACAATTTTAGTACATAAAGTTGGATCGAACTGGGCTTTTGGCATTTTGCACCCTAAAATTATAGGATTTTGGCACTTTGCACCCTAACTTAAAAGTTTTGGCACTTTGCACCCTAGAAATATAATGTATTTGGCACTTTGCACCCTAATGTGTGTTTTAGTGAGAAAATTCAATGATAGAAGGTAGAATAGCTATTTTTAATTTTTATTTCACTTTGTACCTTGGCAATATAAATTTTGCACCCTTGAAATATAAAATATTGATATTTTGCACCCTAAAATAATAAAATATTAGCATTTTTACCCAGATTTAAATTTTCTAGCACTCTGCACCCTAAAAATATAATTAGTATGATATTTTGTACCCTATTTTTCTTAAAAGAAACATACTCATGAACGCCGGCGATGTATAGATAAAATGGTCATTTCTATGCACAATACTCATAAACTTGATATCCTAAATTTATTTTACTTTATAATAACTTATTTTAACATTTTCTCTCTGTAAAATTTAGATTAAAAAAAAAAAGACATTGTCTTCATTTTATTTTCAAGTATCCTCAAGATTATTTACTTTATATCTAAAATACATGTTTACATATCTAACATATTATTATATTGCATGTTATTTACATAATTTAGATTATCGTCTTAAGTCGGGGTTGAAAATGACAGAAATTATATATTTTAGGTACAAAACGCCAATATTCTATATTTCAGAGTGCAAAGTGTCATAATCTATACTTTTAGGATTTAAAATGCCAAAAATATTCGAAAATAAGTATAATACTCTTCAATTAATTAATTTTTTCTTCAAAACACACACTAGGGTGCAAAGTGCCAGCTAAATTGTATTTCCAAGGTGCAAAGTGCCAAAATTTTTAAGTTAGAGTGCAAAGTACCAAAATTCTATAATTTCAGGGTGCAAAATGTCAAAAACCCAATCGAACTTCATTACCCATAACACAGTAAATATGGTATACATTTATTTTAAATATAATTATAATAATAAAGTTTAGAGTAAAGACACATTTTCGTAACTTTGAAAACGTATGGGGGTAACATTTGATTTAAATATAATTAAAGAGCAATTTAGGAGAAAAACCAAAAGACAAAAACACCCCCTATGCTTTGTCTAATTCCCTAAAACTCTCCTGTGTTATTTTAACTACCAAAAAAACCCTCGTGTTTGATTTTAAATACCACACTTGACCCAAGTAATATATACTTATAATTTTATTTTTGATTTTTTGTGGAATGACAAGATTACCCCTATGTGTTTTTTTTAAAATTTGTTTACTCTTTTTGAAAAAATAAGTATATATTACTTAAGTCGAGTGTGGTATATAATATCAAACACAGGGGGGTTATGGGGATATAAAATGACACATATGGGATTTTCTGGGAGTTAAACAAAGCATAGGAGTGTATTTGTCTTTCGATTTTAGGGGTAAAATTGTCATATCAAAAGAAAAATGTGAACAAATACTTGCAATTTTGGCGTTTGAAAAACAATCTCTCTTTTGGGGGTGTATTTGGCACTTATTTGAAATCATAAGGAATTTTTTAGGAGTTAAAATAACACAGAGAGTTTTTTGAGAATTAGACAAAGTATAGAGGGTGTTTTTGTTTTTTTTCTCAGGAGAAAAATGTTAATTAAACAAGTTACTGATAGAGCCATAATCCCCTTAACCAAATTTGAATTTGGCTGTCTACATACAGATTACATGCCTGTCATATTGGTATTTCTCTATGTCAGATTGGTATTTCACAATGTTTTCGAGAAACAAAATTTTAGCTTTAGCTCCTATTGTTAGAATTATTCTAGGAATATAAATTCAAATTCTACTTAAAAAAATAAAATATTGTCACAATCAAATGAGGTATTTACATAATCAAGAAACTTCGTCAAAGTGTAATTAATTTGACCCATAGTTCAAATCAATTTACGGAAATTTAAGATATGTTCATTTTTCAAATTGATGTTGCGTAAAAATGTTTAGGAGCCCTTCAATCTATTACACACACCACAGATGAAGAATTAAATAATACGATTGCATACACAAATTGAGAGTTTTATAACAATCTGTTATTTTATAACAATTTGTGTATTAGTAATTTAATCTACAATTCACAATTGTTTTATAACAATATTAATTCCGATGCCTCGACACAGTTACCCAAAATAATTATTTTACTAGAAGCAATACAACATGACAATCCTCAGTATCAAATTATTTATTTATTTTTTTATTAAAAAATTTAAAACTTTCTCTACTTTCTAAAATTTAAAGGAGGTAAACTGGAGAGTAGATCTAGTTTTTGCAAATTTGTAGGGTATCCAAAGGAATCTATGGATACCTGTTCTACGATCCTTAAGAACATAATACGTTCGTATTTAGATACGCACACTTCTTAGAGGATGATTTCCTCACCAACAGAAATTGGACAATAGTAGAACTTGATGAAGTCCAAGAATCGGAACCATCCCCACAAACAGCGGGAGCTGATCCTGAATTCACTGAACCTACTAGTACACCTATTCTTCGAAGGTCCGGTCGAATTCATAAGGAACCAGAGAGACTTGGTTCCATTCACGAAAACGATAAGTTGGACAATGATCCAAGAACTTATGAAAAAGCTATGTCAGACATAGATTTGAGTGTGTCCCTCGAAGTCATGCAATCAGAAATGGATTCAATGCATTCCAACAAGGTTTGGACCTTGGTCGATCCACCTGAGGGAACTATCCCTGTAGGGTGCAAATGGATCTTCAAGCCTAAGCTTGGAATGAATTGAGAGGTAATAACTCATAAAGCTCGCTTAGTGGCGAAAGGTTGTTCTCAAAGGCCCAGAATAGATAATGAGAAAACTTTTTCTTCCATGGAGATGTCGAAATCCATTCGGATACTCTTAGCCATAGCCGCGTTGTATGACTACGAGATATGACAAATGGACGTAAAGACCGCCTTTCTCAATGGAGACATTGACAAGGATATCTTTATTCAACAGCCCGAAGGCTTTGCGTCCAAAGGAAGCGAGCACAAAGTGTGCAAACTTTAAAGGTCAATTTATGGCCTCAAACAGGTGTCCCGAACCTGGAACATACAATTTGATGAGACAGTCAAAGCTTTTGGCTTCATCAAAAACGTATTTGAACCTTGTGTGTACAAGAAAAATAGTGGGAATTTGGTACAATTCATAGTTTTATACGTCGACGACGTTCTGTTAATCGAGGACGATATCGGAATGTTAACGCAGACGAAAGCGTGGTTATCTGCGCAGTTCTCCATGAAAGATATGGGAGAAGCATCTTACGTTTTGGGGATACGTATCTACAGGGATAGATCGAAGAAGATGTTGGATCTCTCCCAATCTCAGTATATCAACACAATTTTGAAGAGATTCAAAATGGAGGAATCCAAGAGAGGATTGCTTCCAATGAGACATGGTATCTCTCTTTCCAAATCAATGTGCCCTACAACTGATGAAGAAAAGATGAGAATGTCTCTCATACCTTATGCCTCTGCCATAGGGAGCATAGCTTTAAGAGTAACGAGCCGCTATCAGTCGAATCCAGGCGAAGAGCACTGGACCGCCGTAAAAGCAATCCTTAAGTACCTGCGAAGGACTAAGGATATGTTCTTGGTCTACGGTGGTATTGGAGAATTGAAACTTGAAGGATTCACTGATTCAAGTTTCCAGTCTGACGTGGATGACTACAAATCCAATTCTGGATACATATTCCGCCTCAATGGCGTAGCGGTGAGTTGGAAAAGTTCCAAACAGTCTACTACTGCCGACTCAACCACTGAAGCAGAATATATTGTAGCATCAGATTCAGCAAAGGAGAGTGTTTGGATGAGAAACTTCATCCAAGAGCTGGATGTAGTTCCTAGCATTGCCAAGCCTGTAGTAGTCTTTTGTGACAACAACGGGGCGATAGCTCAAGCGAAGGAGCCGAGATCACACCACCAATCCAAGCACGTGATGAGGAAATACCACGTGATCAGGGAGATCATTGGTAGAGGAGACATACACATGGATCGTGTCGACTCAGAAGACAACATAGTTGACCCACTAACGAAGCCACTTTCGCAAAAGGCGTTCGAGGGACATCTTGAAAAGATGGGTCTTCGAAACGTTTGTGAATGGCTTTAGGGCAAGTGGGAGATTGATAGGATAGTGCCCAGCAAGCCGATTCACTTTAGCATGTAATAGGTCTATTCTGTAAATAAAATATAATCTTTGATTCTATAAATAATACGCACGTTTATTTACATCTGTATAGAATAAACAATGACGAACTTCATCTCTACATTTAAGCGAATGGATGAAATCCTTAGATCACATTTGACTATGGGACGATTCATTTCGGTATTGAGTACAATCATGAAACAGTCTCTAAGGTCGTGATCTTAAAACACGTTCCCAGTCATAGATTCTGAAACGAGACATGGTATCGTAGGAATCGTCAAGACTTGTACGAATATGCATGATTCACATGGAGTGAATTTGTAGAGTTTCATGAACAAGACATTTTGATGTCCGTGCATATGAGTAGGTGGTTCGACAGGGGATCGAACACATCGAACGACTTGAACAGAGAAACCCATTGTGGAAGCGCATGACGCATATTGGTGATGAGATATTTCTCAAGACTTGTAATAGTGTACGATTTAGTCCTTAGACTTGAGGTGCTAGGGCGAATTCGGTACATGAGTATGCGTACTTAGATCTAGGTACATGTCACGTAGCCTGACCATAATGTGCCTAAGTTGGGTGCATATAGTTGTGTGCGCGAGTGGTTAGTAACAATATGGAATCTACGGACCCATCGTAATGGATGAGGGAATTTCCTATACGATTCTTAGATAATATATCCGAGGAATCTGTGGCCGCAGTCGCTGACGGATTTGATAAAGGGTTTTCAAATTTAGCAGTCACACAGGATTATAATCCCGAATTAGAAATTATAGTTATCGAGATGATTAGAGGTGCCGATCAATTCACACACCCTAGGTCTCGGTCGTGAAATTAAGTCGATAGAAGGACCGTATGTACATGGCAATTATAAGAGGTGAGGTTCACACATATCAATTCACTTGGAGTTGTGCTTCATGGACTTGTGGCTAGACATCGACCATGAAGTGTGGTTACTCCTGAATTGACATGGGAGATTAATTCTGGAGTGGTCAATTAAAGGGGTTTAATTGATCGGAGCAATTAACTGCTCGTAAATTAATTCACGAAGAGTTCGTGGGCCTGCTGCCAGTTGATGGTGAACCTTAGAGGGTCACACACAATACAGTTGGACAGTGACAGTAATAAAAGGAAATAATTGATTTAAGGAAGTTAAATCAATAAATGAATTAAAGTGTTAATTCAATTGGAAGACTAATTAATTAGATGATGTAATTATTAAATATTAATTAAAGTGTTAATTATTTAAGAGATATATTAATTTATTTATTGGAAGAATTAAAGGATTGAAAGTTTAATTTGGGGATTTAGGGATTTGGTCGTATAAGGAAGAAACGAAGGAGTTATATTATTTTTTGGTTTATTTATTTTTTCTTATTTTGTGTATGCATATGTGTTTATGTATAAATAGTCTAGGTTCGATTCTTGATTGTAACACAATTCATTATTTTCATTCAATAAAATTTTACACTATTTTTCTTCCATTTTCTTCTCCAAGAACACATATTACATATATACAATTCATCTCTCAATTCAAATATACATGATCACCATATAGAATTCAACATGGTATCAGTAGGTTTTCTGTAAATTTCCGCTACAAACTCTGTTGGATGAAGATGAAGATGAAGTGCAAAGAAGTTAAGAAGAAAAGGGAAGGTTTTTATGATTTCCAAAACGTCAAAACCAGCTAAGTATGGAAAGCTTAGATCCCTTAGAAGGATTTTGAACAAGTAAAGAAGTTATCAGAAGAGTTCAAAATTCAAAGCCCAGAAGACTACTGATCTCATGCTGAAACAGCGAACAGAAGGGTAGATCATCAGCTGACTCAAATCAGATTAGTTTAGAGTTTGATCAGCAGAGTACCTATCAGATGAGTTGCCTCGATCAGCAGAGTAAAAGAGATCAAGAGATTAGTCCAACGGTAATAAATGCTCTTGGTGTAATAAATGCTGCAAGAGAAGGGTAGTAATGGCAAATGATTGAAGAATATTCTCGGATCAGCATGTTGCATTTAATGCAGCTATAGGAAAGTACAGCAGAAAAGGTACTGTAGCAGGAAGTCGTTCTGAATTTGGGCTAAGGCTATGGATTTGAGATTTGATTTCCTTCAACGGTCATATTTTCAAATACAAGTATAAATAGAGCTGATTTCGAAGAGAGAGACGCACAACAACATTCTGAGATTTCGTTTTTGAAGAAGAAAATTTTCTAAGTCTCAAGAAGCTCGAACAGCTCACTCGTCTGGTGAAAGTCATCTGTTGACAGAAGCCTAGTTGAAGAAAATGGAAAATACATTCTGAGTGAATTTGTATTTAGCTGAGTGTTGTGCGAAGTTTAAATCCGTCTTTGTGAGTGATTTAACTTCAGAGGATAGGTTTTCTGAGTGATTTCCTATTCCGAGCTTATAGCCTTTTCATTTGTTGTCTAGGTGTAAGTGGAGAAATATTATAAACTTTGTGTGTATAGTATAACCCAGAATCTAAGTGATCTGGAAGAATGGACTAAAGGATTTTTATCCATATAACCACTATAAAATTTTTTTGTGTTATTCTTGCATTTAAGTTTTCTTGCATATTTTGAAATTGCATAAGTTTACACTTTGAATTGTTAAAAGATTTTAAAAGGAGTTTTAAAACTGGGGATAAAATCTCTTTGAAGGACTTAGTCTACTTGTGAAAAATACTTTCAAACATCCGCTGCAAGTATACTCTTGAAAAACAGATTTTGCTGTAATCAGCTAAGTTGTTATAAGATAAGTGGTCACTCTGCTGTTCATTCACGATCAGCAAAGTCAGCTTACTGTTCTTCATAAGCTTAGTCTGCTGACAGACGACTGAAAAGTTTTTATGTCTAAAAATTTTCAGAGGTCTATTCACCCGCCCTCTAGACCTCATCTGACCACTTGGGACCAACAAGTGGTATCAGAGCAGGTGGTTCATTAGAATCAGCTGCCTGATCAATGAGCTTGATCCAAGTGTTTTTCAAAGGTATTCAAAACTTTTCAAAAGAGCATCTTTCTGAAAAACAAAAACTTTTTGAAAAATGGATTGTATCAGCCATGTTCCCACATTGCTGGTATGTCTTTTGAAGACTGGAAAATCAGGATGGAGATTTTCCTAGCTGCTTATAATGATAACATGTACACATGTATCATAAAAGGTCCATTCAGGTTCACCAAGACGATAAAGATAAATGAAGTTGATACAGTGGTGGAGAAAGATCTTCATGAAATGACTCCAGAAGAAATAAAGCTTTTCGATCTGGATAATGTTGGATGAAGATGAAGATGGAGTGCAAAGAAGTTAAGAAGATAAGGGAAGGTTTTGATGATTTCCAAAACGTCAAAATCAGCTAAGTATGGAAAGCTTAGTCCCCTTAGAAGAATTTTGAACAAGTAAAGAAGATATCAGAAGAGTTCAAAGTTCAAAGCCCAGAAGACTACTAATCTCATGCTAAAAAAGCGAACAGAAGGGTAGGTCATCAGCTGACTCAAATCAGATTAGTTCAGTATTTGATCAGCAGAGTATCTATCAGCAGAGTTGCTTCAATCAGCAGAGTAGAAGAGATCAAGAGATTAGTTCAACGGTAATATATGCACCTGGTGTAATAAATGCTGCAAGAGAAGGGTAGTAATGACAAATGATTGAAGAATATTCTCGGATCAGCAGAGTGCATTTAAGGCAGCTACAGGAAAGTACAGCAGAAAAGGTACTGTAGCAGGGAGCCGTTCTGAATCAGGCTAAGGCTATGGATTTGAGATTTGATTTCCTTCAACGGTCATATTTTCAAATCCAAGTATAAATAGAGCTGAGTTCGAAGAGAGACACACACAACAACATTCTGAGATTTCGTTTTGAAGCAGAAAATTTGTCTAAGTCTCAAAAAGCTCGAACAGCTCACTCGTCTGGTGGAAGTCATCTGTTGACAGAAACCCAGTTGAAGAAAATAGAAAAATACAATCTGAGTGACTTTGTATTAGCTAAGTGTTGTGCAAAGTTTAAATCCGTCTTTGTGAGTGATTTAACTTCAGAGGATAGGATTACTGAGTGATTTCCTGTTGTGAGCTTATAGCCTTCTCATTTGTTGTTTAGGTATAAGTGGAGAAATATTGTAAACTGTGTGTTTATAATATAACACAGAATCTAAGTGATCTGAAAGAGTGGACTAAAGGATTTTTATCCATATAACCACTATAAAAATTCTTGGTGTTAATCTTGCATTTAAGTTTTCTTGCATATTTTAAATTGCATAAGTTTACACTTTGAATTGTTAAAAGATTTTAAAAGGAGTTTCAAAACTGGGGATAAAATCTTTTTAAGGACTTAGTCTACTTGTGAAAAACACTTTCAAACATCCGCTGCAAGTATACTCTTGATAAAACTGTTTCGCTGAAAAACAGCTAAGTAAGTTGTAAGAAGAGTGGTCACTCTGCTGTTCAAGATTTGTTCACGATCAGCATAGTCATCTTACTGTTCTTCATCAGCTTAGTCTGCTGACAGAACACTGAAAAATTTTTAAGTTTAAAAATTTTCAGAGGTCTATTCACCCCCCCTCTAGACCTCATCTGACCACTTGGGACCAACAAGTGGTATCAGAGCCAGGTTGTTCATTAGAATCAGCTGCCTGATCAACGAGCTTGATCCAAGTGTTTTTCAAGGGTTTTCAAAACTTTTCAAAAGAGCATCTTTTTGAAAAATTAAAACTTTTTGAAAAATGGACTGTATCAGCCATGTTCCCCACATTGCTGGTATGTCATTTGAAGACTGGAAAATCAGAATGGAGATTTTCCTTGCTGCTTATAATGATAACATGTACACATGTATCATTAAAGGTCCATTCAGATTCACCAAGACGATAAAGATAAATGAAGTTGATACCGTGGTGGAAAAAGATCTTCATGAGATGACTCCAGAAGAAATAAAGCTTTTCAATCTTGATAAGGTCGGAAGATTCATCATGACTAAAGCCCTGGACAATGATCGGTTTGACAAGGTTAAACATTGCAAGACTGCAAAAGAAATGTGGGATAAAGTCAGAGATATGAGCGAAGGAAACGACGCCATTAAAGAGCACCAGCTGAGTGTTGCTCTTGAAAAGTTGGACAACTTCAAAATGAAGTCTGGAGAGACCATTGATCAGATGGATACCAGGTTCACCAGAACACTCAATGAAGTTCTAAAGTTGGGAAAAACCTTTACTGACAAAGAAATCACAGTCAGAGTACTAAAGGCTCTACCTCCCAAGTTCAACATGAAAGTGACAGCCATGGAGGAGTCAAGGGATCTGGGAAAGATTTCACTCACTGAGCTGTTCTCAGTACTCAAGGCTTATGAGTATAAACTGCCTAGAATGGGAATTGAAGAAACCTCAACTTCAGGACCCACAGCTGCCCTGGTTGCTGCTGAAAATCCCAGAAGACCAGCACAGAAAATTAAAGAAGTGGACTCATCTGATGAAGCCACACTACTCAACAAAAAGGAGTACACAGCTGGAGATGTTGCATTGCTGATGAACAATTTCAAGAAGTTCTACAAGAGAAAAATGAAGAACAAAAACAACAATGCTTCTACTTCTAAACCTAACTTTTCTTCTCAAGATAAAGAGGATTATAAAGCCAAACTAATGTGTTATAACTGCAGGAAATTGGGACACTTCATCAAAGACTGTCCATATCCAAAAGCAGAAAAATACACTGAAGAAGAAAAGAAAATCAGAAAAGAAAGAAAGCATCAGAGAGGCAAGGCAATGATGGCTGAAGCAGAAAAGTTGGCTGCTGTCTACTCATCTGATTCAGATTCAGACACGTCTGATGAAGAATCTTCTGATGAAGAAAAACCTGCTCTCCTTTGCCTGATGGCCAAGGAATCTGATGACTCCGAGGATGAGGTAACTCCTCTTGACAATGAATTATTCAATTCATTTGAACAAATGATGGTTAACAATACTACTATTGCTGAAGCTTATAAAAAGCTTAAGGAAGAGATGATATTGCTAAAAGAGCAAAATAGTTCACTGAAACTCACAGCTGAAAAGCCAAGAGAATCAGCTGAATATAAACAGCTTGAGCAAGAACATGAATCTCTGAAAGCTGAATGTGAAGTTTATAAAGGAAAAATCATGGAACTTGAAAAAGACATTGAGTCTCATGAGAAATCATCTGTTGCATCCACTCATATATCTAGTAAACAGAAGATTCCTTTAGAACAGGATAAGCAAGAATTGAACCATACTGAGAAATTTATATCTGCTGACAATAGTAAGGTCATTCTGTATGTTCAAACTGCTAGACCTGTTTCACCTGAGAAAGTGGTAAAGGAGAAGAAATCTCCTAAGGCTAAAAAGGGCAAAGAGCCTAGTATAGGAAAACAGACTAGTAAGCCCAAACAGCAGAGTCCTAAGAAGTCTGCTGATAAAGCTAAACTGAATCAGACTAGTGGTAAAACTAAGTCGTCTTTTAATGAGCAAGCAACTAGTAAACCAAAGAAGCATAAGAATAAGAAAAATCAAAATGCTTGGTATGGAAATGAGTCTTATTATGTGCAACCTGCTGCATATCCTCCTATGTATCATGCACCTCAATTTCCAACTTACTATGCACTTTACCCTGCTCATCCAATGCATGCATACCCTGCTTATCATGTACCTTACCCTGCTTATGAACATTATACTTATCATACTGATCATCAACATGACTTATCTGCTAATTATGATAAAGATAAAACTGTTCATGCTTCTGTCAAAACTCAGAAGCCTAAGACATCAACATCTTGGGTTGTCAAAGGTGGAACTAATCCTTCAGGACCCTCTCAATAAGGGTACCTAAAACAATTTTATTTTTGTTTTGTAGGTTAGGATTAGGAGTAGGAGTAAAGTAGAGAAGATTTGGTACTTGGACAGTGGTTGTTCAAGGCACATGTGTGGAAGCATACATGAGCTGACTGATGCAGTTGCTGTGGATGGTCCAAAGGTTACTTTTGGAGACCGCAAAGAAGGCAAGATTGTAGCTAAAGGAAGAATAATCAAAGGAAACATAGAGATATCTGACGTCTCATATGTTAAAGGCCTAAAGTACAACCTGCTGAGCATAAGTCAATTTTGTGACAAAGGATATTCAGTCATCTTCTTAACAGATAAGTGCTATGTTGAATAAATTGGTACAAAGAAGGTAATTTTATCTGGAAGAAGACAAGGGAATGTCTACATAGTCGACTGGAATTCTGCTGACAAGAATTCAAGTATTTGTTTGGTGGCATCAACACCAAGTGAAGTTAGTTGGCTGTGGCACAAAAGGATGAATCATTTAAACTTCAAGACCATCAACAGATTGATAAAGAATGATCTGGTAGAAGGGATTCCAAAAACAGTCATGAGCAAAGATAAGCTCTGTGACGCATGTCAAAAAGGGAAACAAATCAAGTCATCATTCAAAAGCAAGAAGCACCAATCTTCTGAAAGGATCTTGGAGCTGCTACATATGGACTTATTTAGACCCATTGATCCAGTCAGCAACGGTGGAAAGAAATACTGCCTAGCTGTTGTGGATGACTATTCAAGATATACTTGGGTGATATTCATGAAAAAGAAAAGTGAAACCAAGGAACATCTTACCAATCTGATGGAACTGATCCAGAATGAGAAAAGCATAAAAATATTGAAGATCAGATCAGATAGAGGGACAGAGTTTACAAACTCTACTGTTGAAGAGTATTGTAATATCAAAGGAATACATCATGAGTATTCAGCTGCTAGAACCCCTCAACAGAATGGTGTTGCTGAAAGGAGAAACAGAACACTAAAAGAAGCTGTCAGAACCATGATAGCTGAAGCTAAGCTGCCACAAATATTTTGGGCAGAAGCAACAAATACAGCCTGCTTTACCCAGAACAGATGCATGATCAACAAAAATCAGAACAAGACTCCATATGAAGTTTGGAACAACAGGAAGCCAAACATTCATTACTTTAAAATTTTTGGTTGTAAATGCTTTGTGTTAATTAATGGGAAAAATCACCTTACTGCATTTGCAGAAAAGGCTGATGAAGCTGTTTTTGTAGGATACTCTACTGTTAGTAAAGCTTATAGAGTTTTTAACAAAAGAACATTGCTAATAGAAGAATCTATCCATGTAGTATTTGATGAGCCAAATCAATTTTCTGAAAAGAATCAAAATTCTAATCAAGATCTGTCTACTGATTTACAGAAGTTAGATATTGGAAAGAATGAAGAATATGTGCCCATCATACTACCTAATCTCAATTCAGCGACTAACTCAAGTTCTGTTCAAAATCACAGTGCTGATTGTCTAACAGACGAGTTGCAAACAACTGAAAGACCAGAGGATGTTCAACAGACTACAAATGTTCAACAGACTATTACTGGAACTCCAACAGTAGTGTTGCAAGATCAAAACAGAGGACAACATCCAGACCTGCAACCTGATCTTAGATGGCTCAGAAATCACCCACCAGAGTTAGTGATTGGTGATCCTTTAGACAGAGTGAAAACAAGAAGAGCTGCTGCACAAGATGCTATGTTTGTCACCTTTCTATCTCAAATAGAGCCTAAACAAGTTGAAGAAGCTCTCAGTGATTCCTTCTGGATTGAAGCTATGCAAGAAGAGTTAAATCAATTTGAAAGGAATGAAGTCTGGTACTTAGTTCCTAGACCAAGTCATCAAAGAGTAATTGGCACTAAATGGGTTTTCAGAAATAAGATGAATGAAGATGGTGTTGTCACCAGAAATAAAGCAAGATTAGTGGCCAAGGGTTATTGTCAAGAAGAAGGCATTGACTTTGATGAAACATTTGCACCAGTAGCAAGACTTGAAGCAATCAGATTGTTTCTAGCCTATGCTGCTTACAAGAACTTTACTGTCTATCAGATGGATGTGAAGTCAGCATTTCTCAATGAAGAATTGCAAGAAGAAGTGTATGTTGAACAACCACCTGGATTTGAAGCTTATCAACAGGAAGACAAGGTGTATCGTCTAAAGAAAGCCCTCTATGGACTGAAACAGGCTCCAAGAGCATGGTATGATACCCTATCTGATTTTCTTTTAATTAAAGGATTTCGTAAAGGTAAGGTAGACAAGATTTTGTTCACAATTTAATGGGAAAATCATATATTAATTGTGCAAATATATGTAGACGATATTATTTTTGGTTCAACTAACCAACAGATGTGTGACAAGTTCTCCAAGCTCATGCAGAATAAGTTTGAAATGAGCATGATGGGTAAACTAAATTATTTTCTTGGTTTGCAAGTTAGACAGTTGCCTGATGGAATATTCATCAACAAAGCAAAATACACAAGAGATTTGTTTAAGAAATTTGGTATGGAAACTAGCTCTACTGCTACAGTTCCTATGTCTACTAGTCTTCGTTTGGATAAAGATGTAGATCGCAAATCAGTGGACATAATCAAATACAGAGGCATTATTGGGTCACTGTTATATCTAACAGAAAGTAGACCTGATATCATGTACTCAGTTGGGGTTTGTGCAAGATTTAAATCAAATCCCAAGGAATCTCATCTCTTAGCTGCCAAGAGAATACTGAAATATATCAAGGGCACTCAAGAATTGGGATTGTGGTATCCTAGAGAATCTGGATTTGAGCTTATTGGATATTCAGATTCAGACCTTGCTGGCTGCAAAATTGATAGGAAAAGCACAACAAGTGCTTGTCAATTTTTGGGCAGTCGTCTGATCTCATGGATGAGTAAGAAACAGACTTCAGTCTCTATATCTACTGCTGAAGCTGAATATATAGCTGCTGGAGCTTGCTGTGCACAGATACTTTGGTTGAAGCATCAACTAGAAGACTACAATATCAAGATCAGTGGAATTCCAATCTACTGTGACAACACAAGTGCAATCTCACTTACTCAGAATACTACAAGTCATTCAAGGACTAAACATATTGAGATCAAGCATCACTTCATTAGAGATCATGTGGAAAAAGAGAATGTAATGATTGAGTATGTTCATACTGACAATCAGATTGCTGATATTTTCACTAAACCTTTAAGTGAAGTAAGGTTCTCAACTCTAAGAGCTGAGCTGGGACTACTTAATTAGGATGCATAAGCTGAGGGGGAACTTATCAGAAGACTGAAGTTCATCAGCACAGTCATCCGTTATTTATATTCAAGGATTAACTTTCAACAGACTAGTTAACTTATGAATTCTTAAAGTCAGGGGGAACGTGTAAGACTAGCGGTACTGCTAAATAAAAGATGAAATTTGTTAATGACAGTTAGTTGAAGTTATGTTATCAGAAGATCTGTTCTTAATTCTTGAAGATCGAAGATTAATTTATCTTGCTGGATTGACAAACAGCAGAGGAAGATTACTAGCTATTGGCTTTCTCTAGTAATAACAGATAACAGATCACTCGTCTCACAGATAAGTTAAACTCTACTCATCTGATATCTTATATAAGCATGGTTATAAATCGTATCTTAAGAAACACGCTTTTATAAGTAACAGATAGGTGTCGATAGAGTTTCCCGCCCGTCTGACATTAAAATAATAAAATTGAAATCCGCAATTCTCACCCGCACGATTTAAAACTGTAAGATCAATCCTACGTATCAGATTAATCACGATAACCAAAACCTAAGGAAACATATAAAATCCGATCTGAACAGACCAGTCGTCCTACGCACACAAAAACTCTCAAATTCTCTAACTCTCCAAGCTACCTGTTTTCTAGCTCTCTGTTTTCTACAGATTTTCTTCACTCAATTCACGAAAATGGCAATCGCTGAAGGAAGATACCTGAACTACGACAAATTCTTTGCTACCGGTACTGATTTGATGAGAGAAATTATGGAGAAAATTAAAGAAGCATCACTGGTACCCATCTTAGAGGCTCATGAAGATAGAGTTTATCTGGAGGATGTAGAACACTTCTACAACACCAGAGAATTCAATGAAGATGATACTACTATGACTGCCACTATTGGGGGCAAGAAGATTTGTATCTCTGCGGCCGTATTAAGTGAGGTGTATGGGCTAAAAAATGAGGGAGGAGATGTAACAGACCTTGGGTCTGCAAAAGAAGAGGAACTTTGGTTGGTTTGTGCAAAAGAGGGGGAGGAGATGTCTGGGTCTCTGATGAAGACTCAACTGAAGGATGAGTTTCAGAGATTTGTAGATATCATTGCAAAGGTACTGGATTGTAGTACAAGTTCACTGGATGGTTTGCCCAGGAGGAGATATTACACCATGATTTGTATCTACTATGGGCTGAAGGTTAACTGGGCAGTTCATGTCTATGATATGTTAAGTGACAAGAAGACAAACTATGCCATATTACTCAGTCATCTGTTCGCTAGTTTAAGATGTCCAATGGGTGGTGGGAAGCCCACTCATGCTGGCAAGGAGTTCAAACTGTATGAGCCCGTTAGAAGTGTGGCTACTTCTAAAAGAAAGGCTGCTGCAAAAACTGAAAAGGCCCTTTCTAAGAAGAGCAAGAAGGAAGGTCAGACTAGTAGGACTGCTGATCAAACAGTAACCACTACTGTTAAAGCTGGATCAGCACAGCCTGAAGTTATCATTCCTGAAAAGGTAATTGATGACTTCGCTAAAGAGATTGAGCAGATGGAGACTGGTTCTTCTCCTGAAAGGATCGAGTCTGAGGAGGCTGTTCTCATTCACCCTACAAAAAGAATGAGAACAAGAAGTGCTGCCAAAGGACCTCCTACAGCTAAACCTACAGGAAGAATTCCTAAGTCTAAAGTAAAGAGAAAAGTCACCTTCTCTGAAGAACCATCTGAAACAGTTAGAGAAGTTCCAGCATCAGCAGAGAGGCCTATTACTGTTGAAGAGCCTGCTGTCAAGCCTGCTGAAGATGCTGCTGCTAAAATTGGAGTTTCTGCTACAGACTCATCTGCTGTAGTGTCTGCCGAAGTTAGAGAAGAACAGCAGACTGGCACAACAAGTGAAGGAGAGGTACTCCTTCTGCATCCCACTCCTGTTGCTGCCACTCCAATTCAAACTATTGAGAGTCCTGAATCTAAGAAGAGAAGGACTGGCAAAATTACAATTCCTTATGTCTCTGTTGCTGCAAAGAAGAAATTAGATGAGGCAGAGAGGATAAGGAAGGCCGAAGAAAAGGCTGAGGAAGATAGGCTTAAAGCCCTTGAGCTTAAAAGGCTGGAAGAAGAAGCCAGCAAGATGACTCAAGCAGAAAGGGATGCTATTGAAGCAGCTGAGTTAGCTGCTGCTATTGAAGCAAGTACTAAGGACTCACATGGTCCTAAGCATACTGGTGGCATTGTGATTGGTGAACAGAGAGATCCCACCAAGCCTATACCAGCCATGCCTGCTCCAGCTATACAACCTAAAAGAAGAGAAGAGGTCAAACTGGCTTTGGAAATTGTCAGAGATGACCCTGATGTTTTTGAAGAATTTATTAAAAGGTTGGATGCTGAAAATGCAAAGATCACTCGTTTGACGATGTTCAACAAAGAGAAGATCAGATATAATAGATGGAGAGATTATCGTCTGACAAAAAGCAAAGATCAAATTGCAAATTGGAAAGCCTTTGCTGATGAAGAAGCCTGGGTGCTAAAGTGGCTTGAGACAGGCTCTCTTACTCAAGCACTAGACTCAGAGTTTTTCTTGGACAAATTGAGACTGAGGATCAGTCATGTTGTCAAGGCAGAAGCAAAAAAGATCTATGAATCTGTTCCTGAGGAGTTTGCTGATAATGAAGACCTCAAGGAAAGATCGATCAGATTGGCAGTTTCCCAGACAATGGAAACATGGGCCAAGAAGACTAGAAAGATGAAGGGGCAACCAAGCTCCATGATTCCCCTTCCTAGTCTAAAGCAAATTGTCTATGGTCCTACTATTAGGCCATATGAAGAGTTACCTGAGGATCCAATCTCACCATTCATTCCACTTGATGATTTTACTTGGATTTCTCATAGGTCTACTTTGGATAATGCAGGTTTGATGCGTACTATTACATCTGTTAAGAAGGTTCAACCACCTGCTGATCAGAATAAGGAAAAAGAAGGCACTTCTGCTCCTGATGATAAGATTAAGGAAAAAGAAGGAAATTCTGACCCTGCTGATCAATCCAAAGAAAAGGATGACAAATCTGAACCAGCTGATCAAGCAAAGGAAAAAGAAATCACTCAAAATCAAGCTGATCAGATCACTGAAAAGGAGGCTACTGCTGAACAGAATGATCAGACTAAGGAGAAGGAAAGCACTCCTAGTCAGACTGAAGAGACCAAAGAAGAAGAGATTGCTTCTGGTCCAGCAGACCAGATCACTAAAGAAACAACTCCTGCAGCAGATCAGATTGCTGAAGAGGCAATTCTTGCCTTACCTCCTATTACATCCGAAGTTGCTTCTACTTCTCAGAGCTTACAGCAAACATCTTTGTTGGATTCTATTCAGCAAATGATATCAAGATCAATGAAGGAAATGGAAGAGAAATTAACTGCTAGTCTGTTGACTGTTGTAAGTCAACCAACTCAGAAAGCTGCTGCTGTTCCAATCTATCTGATAGAAGATACTGCTCAGAATGTCAAATCTATCTGTCAAGATATGGATGTACTCAGAAGAAGAACTCAAAGTACAACTGATGGTTGGAGACAGATTACAGAAACAGTTGAGATGGCTATTCAAGCTGAGGATGAAGTGTTAATCAATATGACCAAGGACTTCAAGGCATCTGCTGATCTGTTACTTGCAACTCAGATTCAGTTGGGTGACCAAGGAGAAGTTGTGTTAAATAGAATGAAAGCATTTGAAGCCAATCAACTAAGACAACAAGTTCAACTGGACGCTATGGAAGAGAACATCAAGCTTCTATGTGATTCCCTTCAGATCACACCAGTCTTGCCAAAATATCCAATCAACCCTGCTGATGATGACAAAAAGGGGGAAGATAGGGTACTTAGGGAAGATAAGGTACCTTCTGATGAAGAAGAAAATGCTGAATTGGAAGGAACTGAAGTGTTGGAGGAATCTGCTGCTGAAGATGAAAATGCTAATGAAGAAAATGAAGGCACAAGCGGACCAACAGATGAGAAGATCACAGAAGAAGAAGGTGAAGCTGAAGAAACTGAAGCTGAAGCAAAAGCTAAGTCTGACAAAGAGATAGCTGCTGCTAAGGATTCAGCTGAAGAACAGCTTGATCCTGATGCTAAAAAGAAGAAGTTAGAGCTGTTAAAACAGAAATTCTTTGAGGAGTTGGAAGCTGAGACTTCCAAACCTGCTGAAGAAGAAGAAGAATACAAGGAAGTAGAAGACAAGACAGTAGACTAGTTTAGTCTAGGTTACTTATATTGAAATCTGTAACGGCCCGACTCCGCGGGTCCGTCGGATGACGGTCCAAAAGTTATTATTATTTTAAAAAGAGTTAAAATATCGAAACATTTTAAAAGAAACGATAAATTAAAATCGAGAATTTAAGGTTTTAAGCGGAAACGGTTTAAAACGAAATAAGAAATTTTGATTACTAAGTTTAAAGCGGAAGTAATTAAAATAAATATTAACGGATGACATGACATGGTGAAACAGCTTCTGGGACTCAAAAGATTTACAAGAAGATTAAGATTAATATTTGATAAAATTAAAAATCATTTTCTATAGATATTCTCAGTTTACAAAATTAGCTAAAATACCAAGATATTTAGCAAGATATAATAAAAATGAACTTAAACATTATAGGAGATTTAAAACATGAGTTTAAACGAAAATCTTAAAATCAAATAAGAATTTAAACAAAAGTTCAATTACTCTCTGGAACTAGGGTGGGACCGCAACCGTGATGACCTAACCGCAACATGAACTATCATTTACCCAAACACATGTAGCTGAAAAGATTGAAACACAGAATGCATAAGTTGATCGTCCAACTTAGTGAGGCTGTAGTGCATTTGTGCGTGATGCAACATAATATACATGAGCATATACAACAGTACAGTAAATGAACATATGCTATAACAATTTAAGCACGTTAAACAAGTAACCAACATTTGTTAATGCCGTCCTCCTCTTACCCTCCAATCCACAGTCAGGAAAACCACCACCGAACACTCCAAGTAAGGTGCGACCTTACATAACAGTACGCATTGACGTCAAATGCCAGGAGTTTGACATTCACTCCCCAAGTGTAACCTCCACACTTGGTTCGTGAAGCGGGTCTACGGTAGATCGAGGTAACCCTCCGGGCCTTACCTTCCGGGTTAACCACGATTCTGCACACCAAAATAGGGGCCCACACATTAACAGTAAACAGTACAGTACAATACAGTAATAGTAACAGTTCAGTAACAGGAAATCGGTAAACAACTCAATAACAGTTCAACATGCAATATCAATGACTCATAAGCACATAGACATAAACAATACTTCAACGTGTAACTTGTCCTAGCAGCCGAGTTCTTCATGTTATCATACATCACATGCTTGTTCGTTTAGTAACCAAGTTACAGTTATAACTCGACCTACTAGCACATTTAGACTTACACACAAGTAACGCATAGCACTCACCTGAGGAGCTTATTACGGCGACCAAAATTCCACAGTGAAGTGCATTCGAAACCTGAGCAGATACGTATACGACTAATAAATTATCTTATAATCTTACTTAAATATAATTAAAGAAAATCCTATCACAAGGATTCCCTAAATTAACACATCACACAAAAGTACTTAGAACTTATGATATCAACTTTAATTAAGAGATATTATTTTCAAAACTCAAAATACTAATTAAATAAGTCAACTCCAAAACAGCAAATTTTTGCCTTCATTTTCAGATTTTCAAAACAGTCCCTAAACTTTTAAGAATATCCATTTTTGCAAAAAGTTGCAACAAACTTTAAATCAAAATATTTTTAGCTAAACTCATATCGAAATTCAAATAAAAGTATTAAGTATCTTGTTACTTCAAAAATCAAATCTTTAAATTTCCCACAAGTTTAAAACTTTTTTTAAAAAAAACGCCCTCATAGTTTTCAAAAACTTAATAATATCAACTTTCTTGAAAAATAATTCAAGATCCAAGCATCTAAGTAACATTTAAAAATAATCAAGCATATTTTTCACTATAAAACTGAGATAAAAAATAAGTTTTAATAACTTTTCACCAACTAACAATGAGAAACTAAATTTCTTTGATCATAAATTTTCTTCGGTAAAATTTACAAATTTCAATCTTAAAACAATAGTGAACAAAACACTACATCAATTTAATTAATCAAAAGTTTGTAAAATAACAACAAAACAGCGTATTTGCCCACTTATTTTCAGATTTACAAAAATAACCCCAAATGTTTCAAAAACTCCCATTTTTGCAAAATATCGAAACAAACTTTAAAACAAATGCTTTTCAAGTAAACCTAACCAAATATCAAACAAAATAGATTTTTCAGTCAATTAGACTCTCAAAATTTTCGTATCCCTAACCCTTGAACTTTTAAAATCTTTCAAAAATACCCCCAAAGTTTTCAAAAATTATAAACAATAACTTTCTTACAAAAATAAATCAAATCCAAATATCTAATAAACATTTATTTAAACCAAGCAAAACTACACCATCCTTATAGCTAAAATCGAGTTAATCGAGATACATGCATAACATAGTACGAACTCAAACTAAATTCTAAAGCCAAAAATTAACCACAATGTAAATAATGCACAATAACATTTAGGCTCAAGGAACTATCTAACGAACTCAAATCGAAAAATGAAGACCGAAAATGGAATACCCATTCCGAGACGAAGTCGCTGACCGGAGCAGGCTCCGTTGACCGGCGTTGACCGGCCGTTGACCACCATTGACCGGCCATTGACCGACACCGGAAAATGAGCCGAACTCACCATGCCACTCCTCTTTGATCCCAGAACACAAATGTGGAGTCGGATCTTCGAAAAATTGATCGAAAAGCATTCATGCAAGGAAACCCATTTCAAGACCGCCACTTGCCGCGGCCGTCGTCATTTTTCCGACCAAAATTTATGTCGGATAATGGTACCAATAGAAAGCTCTCGTCGAGGAGATGGATTTTGACTACTCATTCACTCAATTTGGTTAAGAAATGAGGAAGTTATTAACAAAATAAAGTAGGAGTTTTTAAAGCTTGGTTGGAGAAGATAACAATGGTGAAGTAGAAAAATAACTCAAACCCTCCTTTCTTTCTTTAGATTTTTTGCTACTGAAAATGTATGCATGTATATGTGAAATTAAAGAAGAATAATGTTATTCTTCATGACTCATAAGCAACCAAATAGAGGATGACTCCACTTGGTGCTTCTATCGACATGCAACAGGACATTTGTCCTGTTGCTTAATTTTTTTTTTTTTTAAGAATTGCATCTTGACCCTTGAACTTATTATATTAATATATTAACTCCATTTATTTTAGAAACAACAAAAAGGGTCTATTTTCATGGTCATGTAAGTTTTATATAAAATCATAACTTCGTTTGTAAATATAAACTTAAACTTTCTCAAAATACATAACCTCAAAAACATTTTAACTAAACAAAAGTAAAACTTCAAGACTTTCTGAAAATCGAAATTTTGGGGTATTACACTCTCCCTCCCTTAAAAGAATTTGGTCCCCAAATTCATTCTTGAGTTTTGAAAAGTTCGAGTGATGCTGTTGTATCTCTCTTTGTATTTCCCAAGTCATTTCTTGTATACTTTGACAGCACCATGAGGCTTAAACGATGGAGTCCACTGGTTTCTTGATTTGGATGAGTATGTGAACAAATCTTTTCTCTAACTCTAGATGTTTATGGAGTCTGATGATATGTAGTCGCGAGCATGAGGAAAAATCCTTTTAGAACTTCATATGTGGAATTTTACTCGATAAATCAAAGTTCGACGAATAATCAAACTCACATGCCGTATTTAGATTCTCCCAAAAAGGAAAACTTTCACGTTATAACACAAAAATTCGATTTTTGCCAATGAAATTCAAAAGATAGCGGAAGACATCTGAATTGATATTCTCAGCAGGAATCAGAAATGACAGTCCAATGAAGTGCCTTGATAAAGATTGTAAAAGATGACCGAGTCAATTTATGTAGATAATAAGGTCAAACTGAATAACGGTAACGAAAAAAAGATCGATGAAGATTGCAAACAAAACAGAATAACGGTAACAATGATAATCAAGTCAAGAGATCGGAGTAGCAAGAAGAAGGTTAAACCAAGTGTGCCAATAAGGATAATGAAAATTAATTCAAGAGTTCTGTCAATGGAAATCAAAGTTTTGAAATGTCTTTGATTATTTAAAAATTAAACTAAGATAAAATTCGCTACTCAAAGATTCATTTTAAGTAGCAACGAATGTAACAAAAGTACAACGTAGAAAGCATATAGAGTTAAAGAACGAGATCCAAGAAAAATGAGAACATCATATACGAGAAACCAACCACGATGAAAGGACATGTTTAGAAAGAACAAGATAACAGTGTGGAGTTCAAAAGAAAGTCGATGACTGAGTGAAAATGTTGCATGGTCAATGAAGTTAACAAGTATGAATGATATGAAATCAAAGAGACGATTCAGAAATGACCATATATTAGCAAAGGGGTTCAATAAAGTATCAAGCAACATCGAAACGATAAATTTATATAAGGATCATAAAGGACAGTTGAACCAAAAATTTTGCCCAAGAAAAATGAAGCAATTGAGTTTATAGACTCAACAAAATAACTATGGAGTAAAGTAATGAGGTCCTCAAAAGTCGATCGAGTCAAGGAATGTCCAAATAATATAACCAGAAAGTGGTCGATTAAGTATTTTCAATTAATGTGACAGGGCACATTCAAATAGAAGTCCTAAAAAGGATTATGAAAATGGATGGGAAACATAAGTTATGACATTCGAATAAGAAACTCAATTTAAACAAATGTAATCAAATAACAAGTATCACTAGGGGTATTATAAGACTATCACATCAGGAGTCTTAATAACAAGAAGGTAGAATCGGGGATGTCAAAATCGAATCAAAAGTTTTGGTATTAACAACCAGAGCGCTAAAGTGTCTTTGGACGTCTAAATATCAAGCGAGAATAAAACGAATCATTCAAAGGTTCATTTGAAGAAGTAATGAGTGTAATGATGATACTAGAGCCAAAGCGAATAAGGTTCAAGAACAAGGCAAGGAATATGAAAATGCCAAATTTCAAGATTAATGATAACAAATAGGATGAAACAACTTTAGAAAGAACATGATACAAGTATGAAGTTGATTGTACATTCCTTCTAGAATAACAAGCAAGAATAATATGAAATCGAAGAGACTTTTCTTGAACCTTTCGCAATTCAATAATTAGTTTCAGGGAATAAGGATAATGAAATATTCCTAACCACTGAATCAGATTAAGGTAAGCATCTGATTCACGAGTTCACTATGAAGAAGTAGCTCGTGAAAGAAAAAAGGGAGTACAAACTCCGAACAAATATAAAACTCAAATATCAAATTGGAAGCTTCGATCGGACAACAAGAAATTGAATTAAAAGTGTCAATAAACTTTGAAGGGATGGGTTTTAATTATAACGACAATCAGTTCAAGAAACTGTTAAATTCAAGAAATTGTGAGAAACAATATTTAAAAATATGAGATCAAGGTAAGCAAGTTCAAGAATAAAGCTCAGGAATTGATCAAAGAAGTTTTGGTCAATTTAGAATTAAAATTGAGAGAAAGAAACTGACTATCGCATATGGAAACCAAGGGAAAAAAAAACATTAGCACATATGGAAAAATAAACAATGAACAATTCTAGGGCCCAATTAGAGATATTCGTCTGATAGAAATGAGTAGAAGATGTTAGGAGACGAATTCTCTCACGTCATCGAAAGATTATAGAGTTAGGATTTAATTCACTTTTGAGTGATCGCGGATCTTTGAAGTACGTACTTTTGTAACAAAGAAGGTATCATTCGCTTATTTCCTTAGTCGATAGCTGGTTTACTTGATAACGAAGTTGGTTGGAACGTTTTTTTTTTCAACCAATAACATTCGTTACCCTCGATTTCTTCAGGGAAAACACTACAATGTGATGAGTAGGCTTCTTCAAATGACTTGTTCATCGATACACTTAACTTTTGTGGAAACATCCTTTCTCGAAATTTCAACATGCCGAAAGATTCAATAGAGAGAGGAATTTCGATCGTCTTGATAAACCCTTTTGTTTCTTTTAGATCCTTGTTTTTCATTCTATCTGAAACCTCGATAGCAAATCTTGATGTTAAAGACTATTTGGTTGTCGCCACACTCCATTAATTATGTTTCCCAAGAACTTATATAATACATCATCAAGACGCGTATATAACAAGTAGGGGTCACATATTCTGGTCACATACAAAGAGTATGCCAGAATCAAGAGTGGCAATTCAAAGTAATCTAGATCAAATAACTAATACTTCGTATTTAGGAAGTACCTACAAATGTAGGTTCAGTTGAAAGTAAATTTCAACCTCGAGGAAAAGTAGAAACATGGATATTTGAAGAATGAGACACACTTGAAGTCCTAGTTACAAAATAGTAATTATCAATCAAACTAACAATGACTAAGAAAGAGTTTCCATGGAGCACGAACTAGCGAGATGAATCATAGTTAGTCATGAACATAAAAATAGTAAATAAAGTCATTTTAACAATGAGTAAATCGATCTAAAAGTTCAAATGAACTATGAGTTTTAAGAATTGTATGTGAGGGATGAAATTTATAGTAAATCACCAAGATTCAAAGAAACGTGTATTGATTTCATACTATCAAGAATAACCCATACACAGAACTCAAAAACATGATGGATTCGAGAATAAGTTAAAATCAAAGAACGAAGCTCAAGGAGAATCCAAATATATTCAGATTCGATAGATCATTACGAAAGAGTAATGTTTGAAATCAGGAGAACGAGTTAATTCTTAACGTTTATGTTGGATAAGAATATGAGGGCTCGTCGTTAATAGAAGAGAAGGAATCGATAAGTAGCAATTGGATTCACCATAATGACGAAAAACATACGTATAAGGATCACAAGCTCGAAGTAAAAAGTACGAACATTATAGTAATGGTGAAACAGTTAATTAAAAAGAAAGAAGATGAATAGAGCTTACTAAAGTAGATAAATCAATTTGGAGAGGAAATGTATGAAGTCATCAACATGAATCCTGAATAAGGAAAACTCATGCGATGATGGAATTCAAAAAGGTTTAGGGATATATTAGTCATTTAACATCGCTTCGAGAAAAGTTACTTGATTCAAGTAACTCAATGTGTGTATATTATGAAACATTATGGATCATACTTATACAATCATATTCAGACAATAATTCAAATAGTTCAGTCAAAATAACGTCAAGTATATTCTGTACACCAACAATAAAATAACAAATCAAGAAATCACATTAACAATCAAACATATCCCCTTCCCCCGAGGCCATGCACAATACCTATGTTTTGGTTGCGGTTTTGTCTTAAAAGTGAACTACCCAATGTGGGTAGACACCCTAAAGTGTTGCCGGTTAGTCCTACCTTACTGGCACCACAGTACGAATTCCGAGGACCATATCCTGGCCATGAGCCGAAGCTCTGATACCATCTGTAACGGCCCGACTCCGCGGGTCCGTCGGATGACGGTCCAAAAGTTATTATTATTTTAAAAAGAGTTAAAATATCGAAACATTTTAAAAGAAACGATAAATTAAAATCGAGAATTTAAGGTTTTAAGCGGAAATGGTTTAAAACGAAATAAGAAATTTTGATTACTAAGTTTAAAGCGGAAGTAATTAAAATAAATATTAACGGATGACATGACATGGTGAAACAACTTCTGGGACTCAAAAGAAATACAAGAAGATTAAGATTAATATTTGATAAAATTAAAAATCATTTTCTATAGATATTCTCAGTTTACAAAATTAGCTAAAATACCAAGATATTTAGCAAGATATAATAAAAATGAACTTAAACATTATAGGAGATTTAAAACATGAGTTCAAACGAAAATCTTAAAATCAAATAAGAATTTAAACAAAAGTTCAATTACTCTCTGGAACTAGGGTGGGACCGCAACCGTGATGATCTAACCGCAACATGAACTATCATTTACCCAAACACCTGTAGCTGAAAAGATTGAAACACAGAATGCATACGTTGATCGTCCAACTTAGTGAGACTGTAGTGCATTTGTGCGTGATGCAACATAATATACATGAGCATATACAACAGTACAGTAAATGAACATATGCTATAACAATTTAAGCACGTTAAACAAGTAACCAACATTTGTTAATGCCGTCCTCCTCTTACCCTCCAATCCACAGTCAGGAAAACCACCACCGAACACTCCAAGTAAGGTGCGACCTTACATAACAGTACGCATTGACGTCAAATGCCAGGAGTTTGACATTCACTCCCCAAGTGTAACCTCCACACTTGGTTCGTGAAGAGGGTCTACGGTAGATCGAGGTAACCCTCCGGCCCTTACCTTCCGGGTTAACCACGATTCCGCACACCAAAATAGGGGCCCACACAGTAACAGTAAACAGTACAGTACAATACAGTAATAGTAACAGTTCAGTTACAGGAAATCGGTAAACAACTCAATAACAGTTCAACATGCAATATCAATGACTCATAAGCACATAGACATAAACAATACTTCAACGTGTAACTTGTCCTAGCAGCCGAGTTCTTCATGTTATCATACATCACATGCTTGTTCGTTTAGTAACCAAGTTACAGTTATGACTCGACCTACTAGCACATTTAGACTTACACACAAGTAACGCATAGCACTCACCTGAGGAGCTTATTACGGCGACCAAAATTCCACAGTGAAGTGCATTCGAAACCTGAGCAGATACGTATACGACTAATAAATTATCTTATAATCTTACTTAAATATAATTAAAGAAAATCCTATCACAAGGATTTCCTAAATTAACACATCACACAAAAGTACTTAGAACTTATGATATCAACTTTAATTAAGAGATATTATTTTCAAAACTCAAAATACTAATTAAATAAGACAACTCCAAAACAGCAAATTTTTGCCTTCATTTTCAGATTTTCAAAACAGTCCCTAAACTTTTAAGAATATCCATTTTTGCAAAAAGTTGCAACAAACTTTAAATCAAAATATTTTTAGCTAAACTCATATCGAAATTCAAATAAAAGTATTAAGTATCTTGTTACTTCAAAAATCAAATCTTTAAATTTCCCACAAGTTTAAAACTTTTTTAAAAAAAAACGCCCTCATAGTTTTCAAAAACTTAATAATATCAACTTTCTTGAAAAATAATTCAAGATCCAAGCATCTAAGTAACATTTAAAAATAATCAAGCATATTTTTCATTATAAAACTGAGATAAAAAATAAGTTTTAATAACTTTTCACCAACTAACAATGAGAAACTAAATTTCTTTGATCATAAATTTTCTTCGGTAAAATTTACAAATTTCAATCTTAAAACAATAGTGAACAAAACACTACATCAATTTAATTAATCAAAAGTTTGTAAAATAACAACAAAACAGCGTATTTGCCCCCTTATTTTCAGATTTACAAAAATAACCCCAAATGTTTCAAAAACTCCCATTTTTGCAAAATATCGAAACAAACTTTAAAACAAATGCTTTTCAAGTAAACCTAACCAAATATCAAACAAAATAGATTTTTCAGTCAATTAGACTCTCAAAATTTTCGTATCCCTAACCCTTGAACTTTTAAAATCTTTCAAAAATACCCCCAAAGTTTTCAAAAATTATAAACAATAACTTTCTTACAAAAATAAATCAAATCCAAATATCTAATAAACATTTATTTAAACCAAGCAAAACTACACCATCCTTATAGCTAAAATCGAGTTAATCGAGATACATGCATAACATAGTACGAACTCAAACTAAATTCTAAAGTAAAAAATTAACCACAATGTAAATAATGCACAATAACATATAGGCTCAAGGAACTATCTAACAAACTCAAATCGAAAAATGAAGACCGAAAATGGAATACCCATTCCGAGACGAAGTCGCTGACCGGAGCAGGCTCCGTTGACCGGCTTTGACCGGCCGTTGACCACCATTGACCGGCCATTGACCGACACCGGAAAATGAGCCGAACTCACCATGCCACTCCTCTTTGATCCCAGAACACAAATGTGGAGTCGGATCTTCGAAAAATTGATCGAAAAGCATTCATGCAAGGAAACCCATTTCAAGACCGCCACTTGCCGCGGCCGTCGTCATTTTTCCGACCAAAATTTATGTCGGATAATGGTACCAATGGAAAGCTCTCGTCGAGGAGATGGATTTTGACTACTCATTCACTCAATTTGGTTAAGAAATGAGGAAGTTATTAACAAAATAAAGTAGGAGTTTTTAAAGCTTGGTTGGAGAAGATAACAATGGTGAAGTAGAAAAATAACTCAAACCCTCCTTTCTTTCTTTAGATTTTTTGCTACTGAAAATGTATGCATGCATATGTGAAATTAAAGAAGAATAATGTTATTCTTCATGACTCATAAGCAACCAAATAGAGGATGACTCCACTTGGTGCTTCTATCGACATGCAACAGGACATTTGTCCTGTTGCTTAATTTTTTTTTTTAAGAATTGCATCTTGACCCTTGAACTTATTATATTAATATATTAACTCCATTTATTTTAGAAACAACAAAAAGGGTCTATTTTAATGGTCATGTAAGTTTTATATAAAATCATAACTTCGTTTGTAAATATAAACTTAAACTTTCTCAAAATACATAACCTCAAAAATATTTTAACTAAACAAAAGTAAAACTTCAAGACTTTCTGAAAATCGAAATTTTGGGGTATTACAAAATCCTAGTAATCTTTTATTTTTGCACATCTTATCTGATTAAACTTGTAACATGTAATCCTTTCAGAATCTATAAAAAGTTCAAGTTTGAAATCCAATAGACTATTTCTATCTCAGAAATTTTTGAGGATCAAAACTTTAGTTTAGGTACAGGTACTTAGCTGAAGTTTTGTCATCATCAAAAAGGGGGGAAATTGTTGGATGAAGATGAAGATGGAGTGCAAAGAAGTTAAGAAGATAAGGGAAGGTTTTGATGATTTCCAAAACGTCAAAATCAGCTAAGTATGGAAAGCTTAGTCCCCTTAGAAGAATTTTGAACAAGTAAAGAAGATATCAGAAGAGTTCAAAGTTCAAAGCCCAGAAAACTACTAATCTCATGCTGAAACAGCGAACAGAAGGGTAGGTCATCAGCTGACTCAAATCAGATTAGTTCAGTATTTGATCAGCAGAGTATCTATCAGCAGAGTTGCTTCAATCAGCAGAGTAGAAGAGATCAAGAGATTAGTTCAACGGTAATAAATGCACCTGGTGTAATAAATGCTGCAAGAGAAGGGTAGTAATCACAAATGATTGAAGAATATTCTCGGATCAGCAGAGTGCATTTAATGCAGCTACAGGAAAGTACAGCAGAAAAAGTACTGTAGCAGGGAGCCGTTCTGAATCGGGCTAAGACTATGAATTTGAGATTTGATTTCCTTCAATGGTCATATTTTCAAATCAAAGTATAAATAGAGCTGAGTTCGAAGAGAGACACACACAACAACATTCTGAGATTTCGTTTTGAAGCAGAAAATTTGTCTAAGTCTCAAAAAGCTCGAACAGCTCACTCGTCTGGTGAAAGTCATCTGTTGACAGAAACCCAGTTGAAGAAAACAGAAAAATACAATCTGAGTAACTTTGTATTAGCTAAGTGTTGTGCGAAGTTTAAATCCGTCTTTGTGAGTGATTTAACTTCAGAGGATAGGATTTCTGAGTGATTTCCTGTTGTGAGCTTATAGCCTTCTCATTTGTTGTTTAGGTATAAGTGGAGAAATATTGTAAACTGTGTGTTTATAGTATAACCCATAATCTAAGTGATCTGGAAGAGTGGACTAAAGGATTTTTATCCATATAACCACTATAAAAATTCTTGCTGTTAATCTTGCATTTAAGTTTTCTTGCATATTTTAAATTGCATAAGTTTACACTTTGAATTGTTAAAAGATTTTAAAAGGAGTTTCAAAACTGGGGATAAAATCTTTTTAAGGACTTAGTCTACTTGTGAAAAACACTTTCAAACATCCGCTGCAAGTATACTCTTGATAAAACTGTTTCGCTGAAAAACAGCTAAGTAAGTTGTAAGAAAAGTGGTCACTCTGCTGTTCAAGATTTGTTCACGATCAGCATAGTCATCTTACTGTTCTTCATCAGCTTAGTCTGCTGACAGAACACTGAAAAGTTTTTAAGTCTAAAAATTTTCAGAGGTCTATTCACCCCCCCTCTAGACCTCATCTGACCACTTGGGACCAACAGATAAGGTCGGAAGATTCATCATGACTAAAGCCCTGGATAATGATCGGTTTGACAAAGTCAGACATTGCAAAACTGCCAAGGAAATGTGGGATAAAGTCAGAGACATGAGCGAAGGAAACGACGCCATTAAAGAGCATCAGCTGAGTGTTGCTCTGGAAAAGCTGGACAATTTCAAAATGAAGTCTGGAGAGACCATTGATCAAATGGATACTAGGTTCACCAAAACATTGAATGAAGTTTTAAAGCTTGGAAAAACCTTCACGGATAAGGAGATAACCATCAGAGTCTGAAGGCTTTACCTCCAAAGTTCAACATGAAGGTGACAGCGATGGAAGAATCAAGAGATTTGAGAAAAATCTCTCTTACAGGGCTGTTCTCAGTACTCAAGGCGTATGAGTATAAACTGCCAAGAATGGGAATTGAAGAAACCTCAACTTCAGGACCCACAGTTGATTTACAGAAGTTGGATATTGGAAAGAATGAAGAATATGTTCCCATCATACTACCAAATCTCAACTCAGCTGCTAATTCAAGTGCTGTTCAAAATCACAGTGCTGATTGTCTAATAGACGAGTTGCAAACAGCTGACAGACCAGAGACTGTTCAACATACTACTACTGAATCTCCAACAGTAGTGTTGCAAGATCAAAACAGAGGACAACATCCAGATTTGCAACCTGATCTTAGATGGCTCAGGTATCACCCACCAGAGTTAGTGATTGGTGATCCCCTGGATAGAGTGAAAACAAGAAGAGCTGCTGCACAAGATGCTATGTTTGCTAGTTTTCTATCTCAAATAGAGCCTAAACAAATTGAAGAAGCTCTCAGTGATTCCTTCTGGATAAAAGCTATGCAAGAAGAGCTGAATCAATTTGAAAGGAACGAAGTATGGTACTTAGTTCCAAGACCAAGTCATCAAAGAGTAATTGGCACTAAATGGGTTTTCAGAAATAAGATGAATGAGGATGGTATTGTTAGGAATTGACTTTGATGAAACATTTGCACCAGTAGCAAGACTTGAAGCAATCAGACTATATCTTGCCTATGCTGCTTACTAGAACTTCACTGTCTATCAGATGGATGTGAAGTCTGCATTTCTAAATGGAGAATTGCAAGAAGAAGTGTATGTTGAACAACCACCTGGATTTGAAGCTTATCAACAGGAAGACAAGGTGTATCGTCTAAAGAAAGCCCTCTATGGACTGAAACAGGCTCCAAGAGCATGGTATGATACCCTATCTGATTTTCTTTTAATTAAAGGATTTCGTAAAGGTAAGGTAGACAAGACCTTGTTCACAATTGAATGGGAGAATCATATATTAATTGTGCAAATATATGTAGACGATATTATTTTTGGTTCAACTAACCAACAGATGTGTGACAAGTTCTCCAAGCTCATGCAGAATAAGTTTGAAATGAGCATGATGGGTGAACTCAATTATTTTCTTGGTTTGCAAGTTAGACAGTTGCCTGATGGAATATTCATCAACCAAGCAAAATACACAAGAGATCTGTTTAAGAAATTTGGTATGGAAACTAGCTCTACTGCTACTGTTCCAATGTCTACAAGTCTTCGTTTGGATAAAGATGAAGATGGCAAATCAGTGGACATAACCAAATACAGAGGCATTATTGGGTCACTGTTATATCTAACAGCAAACAGACCTGATATCATGTACTCAGTTGGGGTTTGTGCGAGATTTCAATCAAATCCTAAAGAATCTCATCTCTTGGCTGCCAAGAGAATACTGAAATATATTAAGGGCACTCAAGAATTGGGATTGTGGTATCCTAGAGAATCTGAATTTGAGCTTATTGGATATTCAGATTCAGACCTTGCTGGCTGCAAAATTGATAGGAAAAGCACAACAGGTGCTTGTCAATTTTTGGGTAGTCGTCTGATCTCATGGATGAGTAAGAAACAGACTTCAGTATCCATATCTACTGCTGAAGCTGAGTATATAGCTGCTGGAGCATGCTGTGCACAGATACTTTGGTTGAAGCATCAACTAGAAGATTACAATATCAAGATCAGTGGAATTCCAATCTACTGTGACAATACCAGTGCAATCTCACTTACTCAGAACACTACAAGTCATTCAAGGACTAAGCATATTGAGATCAAGCATCACTTCATTAGAGATCATGTGGAAAAAGGAAATATTATGATTGAGTACGTTCATACAGACAATCAGATTGCTGATATTTTCACTAAACCTTTAAGTGAAGTAAGGTTTTCAACTCTAAGAGCTGAGCTAGGACTACTTAATTTGGATGCATAAGCTGAGGGGGAACTTATCAGAAGACTGAAGTTCATCAGCACAGTCATCCGCTATCATATTCAAGGATTAACTATCAACAGACTAGTTAACTTATGAATTCTTAAAGTCAACGGGAACGTGTAAGACTAGCGGTACTTCTGATTAAAAGATGAAATTGGTTAATGACAGTTAGTTGAAGTTATGTTATCAGAAGATCTGTTCTTAATTCTTGAAGATTGAAGATCAAATTGTCTTGCTGGATTGACAAACAGCAGAGGAAGATTACTAGCTATTGGCTTTCTCTAGTAATAAAAGATAACAGATCACTCGTCTGTCAGATAAGTTAAACTCTACTCATCTGATACATTATATAAGCATGGTTATAAATCGTATCTTTAGAAACCCGCTTTTATAAGTAACAGATAAGTGCCGATAGAGTTTCCTGCCCGTCTGACATTAAAATAATAAAATTGAAATCCGCAATTCTCACCCGCACGATTGAAAAACTGTCAGATAAATCTTACAGTTCTCATTTATCACGATAACCAAAATCAAAAGAAACGTATAAAATCCGATCTGAACAGATTAGTCTTCTTACGCACATAAAATTCCTAAATTCTCTAACTCTCTAAGCTCTCAGTTTTCTAGCTCTCAGTTTTCTACAGATTTACATCACTTAACCTCAAAATGGCTATTGCTGAAGGAAGATTCTTGAGCTACGACAAGTTCTACTCATCTGGTACTGATCTGATGAGGGAAATAATGGAGAAAATCAAGGAATCATCCCTGGTACCCCTCTTAGAGGCTCATGAGGATCGTGTATATCTGGACGATGTTGAACACTTCTAAAAAACCAGGAAATTCAATGGTGACAAGACTACTATGACTGCCACTATTGGAGGCAAAAAGATTTGTATATCTGCTGCTGTTCTAAGTGAAGTGTATGGGCTGAAAAACGAAGGAGGAGATGTGACAGACCTAGGGTCTGAGAAAGAAGAGGAATTCTGAAGAATATGTGCTAAGGAAGGGGAAGAGATGACAGGAACTCTGATGAAGACTCAGCTGAAGGATGAGTATCAGATGTTTGCTGACATAATTGCGAAGGTGCTGGACTGCAGCACAAGTTCTTTGGATGGATTACCAAGGAGGAGGTATTATACAACGATTTGTATTTATTATAGTTTCAAGGTGAACTGGGCTGCTCATGTATTTGATCTGCTGTGTGATAAGAAGGTCAAATATGCTATTTTGCTTAGTCATCTGTTCATAAGCTTGAGATGCCAAATGGGAAGTGGAAAGACTACCCACCCTGCCAAAGAATTTAAGTTGTATGAGCCTGTTAGAAGTGAAGGTCCTTCTAAAAGAAAGGCTCCTGTCAAGGCTACTAAGGCCCCTTCTAAGAAGAGCAAAAATGATGGTCAGACCAGTAGGTCTGCTGATCAAACAGTAACCACTACTGTTGAAGCTGGATCAGCTGAGCCAGAGATTAAAGTTTCTAACAAATTAGTCAGTGACTTTACTAAAGAAGTTGAAGAAATGGAGACTGGATCATCTCCAGAAAGGACAGAATATGAGGAAGCTGTTCCTATTCAACCTGCCAAGAGAATGAGGACTAGGAGCGCTGCTAAAGGACCTCCTCAAGCTAAACCTTCAAGAAAAATTGCCAAGTCAAAGGCAAAGAGAAAAGTTACATTCTCTGAAGAACCCACTGAAACAGTTAGGGAGATTCCAGCAACAGCTGAGAGGCCAATCATTATTGAAGAGCTTGCTGTTAAGCCTGCTGGAGAATTTGTTGTTGATGTTGGAGTGTCTGCTGAGGAAAGAGTAGAACAGCAGACTGACACAACAAGTGAGGGAGAAGCTCTCCTGTTGCACCCCACTCCTGTTGCTGCCACTCCAATTCAAGTTGTGGAAAGTCCAGAAGCAAAGAAGCTGAGGACTGGTAAGACTGTGATCCCTTATGTTTCTGCTGCTGAAAAGAAGAGACAAGATGAGGCTGAAAAACAAAAGAAAGCTGCAGAAAAGGCTGAGGAGGATCGTCTGAAAAGCCTTGAGCTCACAAGGCTGAAGAAGAAGCCAACAAAATAACTCAAGCACAAAGGGATGCTATAGAAGCAGCAGAGTTGGCTGCTGCTATTGAAGCAAGTGCCAAGGACTCTCATGGTCCAAGGCAAGCTGATGGCATAAGGATTGAAGAACCAAGTGATCCCACCAAGCCCAAACGAGTCATGCCAACTCCTGCTATTCAACCTAAGAGAAGATCAGAAGTAAAACTGGCATTGGAGATTGTCAGGGATAATTCTGAAGCATTTGATGAGTTCATTGCTAGGTTGGATGCTGAAAATGCAAAGATCACTCGTCTGACGATGTTCAATAAGGAGAAAGTCCGTTACAACAGATGGAGGGACTATCGTCTGACAAAGAGTAAAGATCAGATTGCAAGTTGGAAAGCCTTCGCTGATGAAGAAGCCGGGGTGCTGAAGTGGCTTGAGACAGGTTCACTGATCCAAGCATTAGACTCAGAATTCTTCTTGGACAAATTGAGATTGAGAATCTGTCATATTGTGAAAGCTGAGGCAAAGAAGATATATGACTCAGTTCCTGAAGAGTATGCTGATGATCAAGACCTAAACGAACGGTCAATAAGGTTGGCAGTTTCCCAAACTATGGAAACATGGGCCAAGAAGATTAGAAAGATGAAGGGACAACCAAGCCCCATGATTCCCCTTCCTAGTCTGAAGCAAATTGTGTATGGACCTGCTATTAGGCCATATGAAGAACTACCTGAGGATCCTGTATCTCCATTTGTTCCCATTGATGACTTAACATGGATCACTCACAGGACTGCTTTGGATGAAGCTGGAAAAGTGCACACTATTACAGAAGTTAAGAAGATCAAAGCACCTCCTGCTGATCAGAATAAAGAGAAAGAAGGCTCTTCTGACCAAGCTGATAAAACCAAAGAAACAGAAGACACCTCTAACCCTGCTGATCAGATCAAAGATAAAGAGAAAAATGAGGAAGAGAAGGCTGCTGATCAGACTGAGGAGAAGGAAAGCACTCCCAGTCAAGCTGATGAGACCAAAGAAAAGGAGACCACTCCTGGTTCAGCATATCAGATCACTGAAACAGAACCTCTTGCCTTACCTCCAATTCCATCTGAAGTTGCATCTACCTCTCAAGACTTGCAGTCTTCTCTGTTGGATTCAATTCAGCAGATGATCTCAAAATCTATGAAGGAGTTAGAAGAGAAGGTAACTACAAATCTGTTGGCTGCCTTAAGTCAACCAACACAGAAAGCTGCTGCTGTTCCAACCTCTCTGATAGAAGACACTGCTCAAAATGTGAAGTCTATCTGTCAAGATATGGATGTCATCAGGGCAAGGACTCAAAGTACAGCTGCTGGTTGGAGACAGGTTACAGAAACAGTTGAAATGGCTATTCAAGCTGAGGATGAAGCATTAGAAAACATGATGAAGGACTTCAAGGCATCTACTGATATGATTCTGGCAACTCAGATTCAGCTAGGTGACCAAGGATAAGTTGTTCTCAACAGAATGGAAGCTTTTGAAGCCAATCAACTCAGACAGCAAGCTCAACTTGATGCTATAGAAGAAAACATCAAGCTTCTTTGTGACTCTCTCCAAATCACACCAGTCTTACCCATGTATCAAGTCAACCCTGCTGATGATGACAAAAAGGGGAAAGATAAGGTACCTGGTGAAGAAGAAAAAGTTAGCCAAAAAGAAGATGAAGCTGAAGGTGGTAACTCTTTCTCCAAGACTGCTGAATTGGATGATACTGAATTACTGGAAGAATCTGCCAAGGAAGAAAGTGAAAATGAAGGAAATAGCAGACCAGTAGATCAGATTGACACAGAAGAAGAAGGTGAAGCTGAAGCAAAAGCTAAGTCTGATAAAGAGATAGCTGCTGCTAAGGACTCAGCTGAAGAACAGCTCAATCCTGATGTCAAGAAGAAGAAGTTGGAGCTGTTAAAACAAAAGTTCTTTGAGGAATTGGAAGCTGAATCTTCCAAACCTGCTGAAGAAGAAGAAGAAAACAAGGAAGCTGAAGAAGACAAGAAAGAAGATGACAAGCCAGAAGACTAGTCTTGTTTAGTTTACTTCTGTTTAATTCCTTGTAAATTTTTTTTTTGCACATCTCATCTGATCGAACTTGTAATATGTAATCTTTTGCAAATCTATAAAAGTTCAAGTGTTTTATCCAATAAACTATTTCTATCTCAGAAATTTTTTAGGATCAAAACTTTAGTTTAGGTACAGGTACTTAGCTGAAGTTTTGTCATCATCAAAAAGGGGGAAATTGTTGGATGAAGATGAACTGCAAAGAAGTTAAGAAGAAAAGGGAAGGTTTTGATGATTTCCAAAACGTCAAAATTAGCTAAGTATGGAAAGCTTAGGTCCCTTAGAAGAATTTTGAACAAGTAAAGAAGTTATCAGAAGAGTTCAAAATTCAAAGCCCAGAAGACTACTGATCTCATGCTGAAACAGCGAACAGAAGGGTAGATCATCAGCTGACTCAAATCAGATTAGTTCAGAGTTTGATCAGCAGAGTACCTATCAGATGAGTTGCCTCGATCAACAGAGTAAAAGAGATCAAGAGATTAGTCCAACGGTAATAAATGCACTTGGTGTAATAAATGTTGCAAGAGAAGGGTAGTAATGACAAATGATTGAAGAATATTCTCGGATCAGCATGGTGCATTTAATGCAGCTACAGGAAAGTACAGCAGAAAAGGTACTGTAGCAGGAAGCCGTTCTGAATTTGGGCTAAGGCTATGGATTTGAGATTTGATTTCCTTCAACGGTCATATTTTCAAATCCAAGTATAAATAGAGCTGATTTCGAAGAGAGAGACACACAACAACATTCTGAGATTTTGTTTTTGAAGCAGAAATTTTTCTAAGTCTCAAGAAGCTCGAACAACTCACTCGTCTGGTGAAAGTCATCTGTTGACAGAAGCCTAGTTGAAGAAAATAGAAAATACATTCTGAGTGAATTTGTATTTAGCTGAGTGTTGTGCGAAGTTTACATCCGTCTTTGTGAGTGATTTAACTTCAGATGATAGGTTTTCTGAGTGATTTCCTATTGCGAGCTTATAGCCATAGCCTTTTCATTTGTTGTCTAAGTGTAAGTGGAGAAATATTGTAAACTTTGTGTTTATAGTATAACACAGAATCTAAGTGATCTGGAAGAGTGGACTAAAGGATTTTTATCCATATAACCACTATAAAAATTCTTTGTGTTATTCTTGCATTTAAGTTTTCTTGCATATTTTGAAATTGCATAAGTTTACACTTTGAATTGTTAAAAGATTTTAAAAGGAGTTTTAAAACTGGGGATAAAATCATTTTGAAGGACTTAGTCTACTTGTGAAAAACACTTTCAAACATCCGCTGCAAGTATACTCTTGAAAAACTGATTTTGCTGTAATCAGCTAAGTTGTTATAAGATAAGTGGTCACTCTGCTGTTCATTCATGATCAGCAAAGTCAGCTTACTGTTCTTCATAAGCTTAGTCTGCTGACAGACGACTGAAAAATTTTTAAGTCTAAAAATTTTCAGAGGTCTATTCACCCCCCTCTAGACCTTATCTGACCACTTGGGACCAACAAACTCTGAAGTTTTCTCTCAATTTCTTGAAGATCATCATCTTCCTGCCACTTTCTTGAGGTCTTCATACTCACTGCCATTGGAGTTTTGTCTTCAATCTGTATTTCTGCCATTTCTTTCTTGAGGTTTTTTAATCCTCTCTGCCATTGAAGTTTTGTCTTCAATCATTGGCCCTTTTTTCTTCGTTTTTGGAAGTTTTGTCTTCCTCCTTTCGAGTCTTCTTGACATACAATTTTTCTCCACCCTCTTTTCTTAATCTCCAATGTCTGATTATACTGCCACAACCACTTCTTCGACTATTGTAAGTTTTCGCACCAAATTACCATTGGAGGATCCCTCCAATCCCTTCTTTGTACACACTTCTGACGGCCCCGGATTACTTCTTGTTCAAAACAGACTGACTGGGGATAATTACACAGCCTGGGCACGACCAATGTCTTTGGCCCTGAATGTTAAACACAAAATAGGGTTCATTAATGGTTCTATTACAGATCCTGGTCTTGATGACCCAGTTTTACAGGATTCTTGGTCAAGAAATAATGACATTGTTGTATCATGGATATTGAACTCTGTTTCTTCAGAGATTCACTCAAGTATTATATACACAACATTTGCAAAGGAGATTTGGGATGACCTAAGAATCAGATTTCAACAAAGCAACGGTCCTAGAGTTTTTCAGCTACGAAGAGATCTTGCTACATTGACACAAGATAACCAGTTTGTCAATATCTACTTTACAAGACTGAAGTCCATCTGGGATGAACTTCATACATATGGGCCTGCTATGGCATCCTATTCTTCCAATTGTGGAAATGCACAAAAAGTTCATCACCACAACCAAGAGGAGTATGTTATGGCATTTTTGATGGGGTTAAATTCCACTTTTGAGACATTAAGGGAGCAAATTCTGATTATGGATCCCATGCCACCCATCAGCAGGGTTTTTGCCTTAGCCACTCAAGCTGAAACGCAAAGATTAGTTGGCCAGAAACCTAATACGGACTAATCTAATTCTATGGCTTTTGCTACAAGAAACTCAAACAACCTAGCCACTCAAAATCAACCGCCTCTCCCATATAACCAGTTTAAACAACCTACCTCTTCTGGAATCTTTAACAATTCATTCAAGAAGAAGGAGAAACCTACTTGTGCTCACTATCATATACAGGGACATACCATTGATAAATGCTAAAGCTTCATGGTTATCCCCTGGTTTTCAATCCAAATTCAAACAACAGAATTCTCAAAGTTCACAACAGAATCCTATCAATCAAATTTTTGCAACCAGAATCACTCTTCCCATCTACAGACTCAGACACAACCTGATTTTTACTCAACAGACAGTCAGTCAAATCAAATTGCTCCATTGTTACAAAGTTTGAGTGATGATCAGTGTCAACAATTGATGAACCTATTCTCATCTCAGCTGAACCTATCCACTAATGCTACTCAGTCTCCAATTGACACATCAGATATCTCCTGTGTCTATGGTATTTGTTCTAATTCTACTAACATTTCACTTAATTCTTTTCATGATACTTGGATTCTTGATTCTGGGGCTTCCAAGCATATTTGCAATAATAAAACCTATTTTACTAAGATAATACCTATATCTAATGCCAAGGTTATTTTACCTGATTCCTCTACTTTCAATGTAACAGAAATAGGTGAAGTTTTAGTTGGAAATTTTCTTTTATAAAATGTCTTTTATATACCTCGATTTAAGTTCAACCTAATTTCTGTTAATGAGCTTTTAGACAAACAAAATCTAGTCATCACGACAATCAAAAGAAGATGATTGGAAAGGGTAACATCAACCAAGGACTTCATGTTTTGGACTTTCAGGACACGAAATAACAAGACTCCATTGACTGCTCTTTGCAACAAAATGGATTCTATCACTTGGCATAGAAGATTGGGACATTTACCTTTCAAGACCATGAACTGGATTAAGAATGATATAGTTTTAGATAATTCTACTACTTGTACTTCTCTTTGCTACATTTGTCCTTTAGCTAAACATAAGAGGCTTTCATTTCCTAATTCTGTAACTTCTTCTACTTACAATTTTGAACTAATACATTGTGATATATTGGGTCCTTTTCACACCCCTTCTACTAATAGTTACAGATACTTTGCTACTATCACTGATGATTATTCAAGGTCCACTTGGGTTTGTTTTTTGATTAATAAATCTGATATGGCTACTGTTTTACCTGGTTTTTTAGCTATGGTTAAAAATCAATTTAATTGCACTGTTAAAACTTTTAGAAGTGATAATGCACATGAGTTACTTTTTACAGATTTATTTCAAAAAACATGGTATATTGCATCAATTTTCCTGTGTTGAGACTCCTCAACAAAATTCCATTGTTGAAAGGAAGCATCAACATTTACTTAACATTGCTAGGCCACTTTATTTTGAATCTCAAGTTCCTATTACATTATGGATGAGTGTATTGACACTGCTGTTTTTCTTATTAATCGGACTCCATCCAAAATTTTAAAATTTCAGACACCTTTTCAACTACTATTTAATAAGAAAGTTGATTATAGTACACTAAGAACATTTGGCTGTTTGGTTTTTGCATCTACATTAAAGAGGGGAAGAACTAAGTTTGACCCTAGGGCTAGGATTTGTGCTTTTATAAGCTATACTTTTGGGGTTAATTAGACGATACAAGCTTTTTGATCTACAAACTCAAAAAAAATTTATATCTAGAGATGTAATTTTCCATGAAAATACCTTTCCTTTTCATACTATTGATTCACATAAATCATCATCAGATTCAAGTAATGATAATATATTTCCTTTATCATCTAATAATTCTAATTCTCATTTTTATGAATTCTTTAATCCATTTGATTATGATATTCCCGACCATGATACTTCTGAAAATATGTCAAATTCCCATGATGTTTCTAATTCTAACTCCACTGACTCTTTTTATAATGCAGAACTTTCTGAACAAACTAATCTCAGAAAATCAACAAGAGTTTCTAAGAAACCTTCTTATCTTTCTGACTATCACTGTAACTCATCCATAACTTCTAATCAAAGATACCCCTTAAATAAAGTTTTACAGTATAACAAACTTTTTGAGCAACATAAAGCTTTTATTTTGAACATATCTTCTGAAAATGAACCTTTATACTATCACCTAGCTGTTAGTCAGCAAAAGTGGAGGGATGCTATGGATGCTGAACTAACAACATTGGAGGATAATAAAACTTGGAAGTTTGTACCCTTACCCTTAGGCAAAAAGTCTATTGGGTGCAACTGGGTTTACAAGATAAAAAAGAAGCTTGATGGTTCCATTGATAGGTACAAGGCTAGATCCGTTGCAAAGGGGTATACTAAATTAGAAGGAGTAGATTATAATGAAACTTTTTCCCCTGTGGCAAAACTGGTCACTGTTAAGGTTCTCTTGGCCTTAGTAGCCATTAAAAATTGGGAGTTATATCAACTTGATATTAACAATGCTTTCTTATATGGGGATTTAGATGAGGAGGTTTTTATGGACTTTCCTTTGGGATATTCTAAAAATTTTTCTGTTATAGGTTCATGTAAGCTTGTTTGCAGGTTACAGAAATCTCTTTATGGCCTAAAACAGGCATCAAGACAGTGGATTTCTATGTTTACTGAGAGTCTTTTAGATTTTGGTTTAATTCAGTCTATGTCAGATTATTCTTTATTCACAAAAGGTCAAGGTAATTCTTTTATTGCTCTTTTACTTTATGTTTATGACATTGTACTGGTTGGTCCTAATGTTGCACAGTTAACAACTCTTAAAGTTTTTCTTCATACAAGGTTTAAATTTAAAGAAATGGGCAAACTAAAGTATTTTTTAGGCTTAGAGGTTGCAAGATCTTCTAAAGGGATTTGTCTTAATCAAAGACAATACACTTTACAAATATTGGAAGAAACTGGCTATTTAGGTTCTAAACCATAGTCTTAGCTATGAATCCTAAAGCCAAATTTAATAGTGAAGATGGTCCATTATTAGATGATGTAACACAATTTAGAAGACTAATTGGTAGATTGCTTTATTTTACCATTACTAGACCTTATATTGGTTTTGCTGTGCACAAACTAAGTCAATATGTTTCTAAGCCTAGGCTACCTCATTTACAGGCTCTACATCATATTCTTAGATACTTAAAATCTGGTCCAGGTAAGGGACTTTTCTTTTCTGCTAAGTCTACTCTAACACTAACTTCTTTTTCTGATGCAGCTTGGGCATCATGCCCAGATCCTAGGAGGTCTACCATTGGTTTTTGTGTCTACTTAGGAGATTCACTAATTTCTTGGAAATCCAAGAAACAGGTGATTGTTTCCAAATCCTCTGCTGAAGCAGAGTACAGAGCAATGGCTTCTGTAACCAGTGAGATTGTCTGGTTACAACAACTTTTCAAGGATTTACAAGTTCAAATTTCAACTCCTACTTTGCTATTTTGTGACACCAGTGAGATTGTCTGGTTACAACAACTTTTCAAGGATTTGCAAGTTTAAATTTCAACTCCTACTTTGTTATTTTGTGACAATAATTCAGCTATGCATATAGCTAATAAACCTATTTTTCACGAAAGAACTAAACACATTGAAATTGATTGCCATTTCATACGTGAACAAATAACAAGGAAACGAATTAAACTTCTGCCTATTAACATAGATTCTCAAATTGCAGATGTTTTTATGAAAGCTTTGCCCTTACCTCATTTTTTGCAGCTAATTTCCAAGATGCAGCTTCTGGACATTCACGCTCCGGACCCAGCTTCATCTGAGGGGGGGGGGGGGAGGAGTATTGGAATAATTAAAGGATTGAAAGTTTAATATGGGGATTTAGGGATTTGGTCGTATAAAGAAAATACGAATGCGTTATATTATTTTTTGGTTTATTTATTTTTTCTTTCCTTTTCTGTATTTTCTTATTTTGTGTATTTATAAGTGTTCACTCTAGGCAGCCGCCTTACTTATGTATAAATAGTCTAGGTTCGATTCTTGATTGTAACACAATTCATTATTTTCATTCAATAAAATTTTACACTGTTTTTCTTCCATTTTATTCTCCAAGAACATATATTACATATATACAATTCATCTCTCAATTCAAATATACATGATCACCGTGTAGAATTCAACATTATTAAATTGGGCTAATTTAATTAATGGGCTAATTTAATTAATGAGTTAATTAAATTAACTTGCAAGACATGGACCTTTAATTAAAAGCCCAGAAGAAGTCTTGCAAGACTAGGTTAATTGAGAGGCTTATAAAAGGAGTCTAAGTAAAACTCAAAACCTAATCTTCAATCTTCACTTTTGCTAAAACCTTGTGAGCCGCCCCCTTAACCCTAGCCGCCCCTTGCTCTGCGCCGCCCCCTCTCTCTCTCTGCTCTTCCATTGTTGGATCTTGCTCCAAAAGTAGATCTGGCCCTTCCTCCATTGACAACCTTCAAAATCTAGTTCGTAGCCTGTGACTTGAAGGTGTCCCTACAATCCAGCTGGTGTGGATACGCTCTAGAGGGGAGACAATTGGATCACTGCCCGTGAATCTAGAACAAAGCTGAGGTTACCACCACCTTGTTTGTGGTGAGGTAAAAACGCATATCCTCCCTATTATTTATGTCTGTTGCTTGATTCAACATTTTTCGCATACATAAGACGGTTAGTTATATCATGTGACTGATGGGTATCTCGAAAAAATTTTAAATTCCGCACTTTTGTTGTTTTTGACAAACGAGATATCCCAATAGTTACAAATAATAAATAAGAACATGTTACAAACATTACGAGATTAAATGAAAAAGGCGTTAACAAATCTCTCGTTTATGTCAACTTAATGTAGATTTGTATAATATGTGAATTGTCCTTAGCACAAATTACCTACGTCTGATTTCTGAAGATACTTGTAATATTCACTAACCTTTGGGGCCATTTTGTAATAGTCACAAATTTTGAAGCTGCATTAAATTTCTACGGAAGACAGGAATGGGTTTGTTATATTGCTCAATTCACTAGCAATTAAGATAGCAAATCAGTATAGAATATGAATGATTAAATACATGCTTTGCCTTGTTTATGCATGAGGCAAGATAATATGATAAAATTTTATAATGAATGGTAAGCTTGCATTTATGTAGGTTGATAATTAGCTTAATGAACATATAATTAATGTTGAAAAGGCTAATTTTCAGAACTTATAAATCAGTAGTGCAATAAATTACTAGTTTTTCAGTTACATTTTCTAAGAAGACAAAAAATATCGCGTTTTATATAAGGAATGAGTTATTCAGCCTTTCTTTATCCAAGCTCCACAAATCTAATTTGCTATTTTAATAGACATATAGAATCATATCTTTTGAACAGTACAAATACTTGTAAAGTCATTGGCTTTGTGCTCGATTGGACCGAAATGGTTTTGTCACCGTAAGCATTTGATTGTGATGCAGACCTATCATTCTCATAGACGGCGCCAATTATATTGTTGATGAGTAGAAATCTTTAGGGATCTTTTTCGAAAAGGATTTACTAGTAATAAATATGAAAATGTTACAGATGTTACGAATCTCTCATTTATGTCAATTTAATGTCCTTGTACCTACATCACAAACTAAAAACATTTTTTGCAAATAAATGATTTGTATTTACAGGGTTGATATTCCATTTACTAATTGATAATATAATTAATCTTAAAAAACATACAGAGGGTGAGAAATGAGAAGACACCTGTTGTTTCAGAGTGTTTTAAAAGCAATTATGGTGGGGGAGAGGAACAGAGAGATATTGAACACTGGAGCAGAAGATAGGCTAAGTGCACTACCAGATTGTCTTCTCCTTATCATTCTATCCTTCCTCGGCACAGAACAGGCTGCGCAGACTTGTTTGTTGTCGAAAAGATGGCAGTTTCTCTGGATTGGTACGTCAGTGATCGATTTGCGGGAGGAAAGTACTCACATTCCCAAAATCGTCAGCTTCGTTGCTAAGGTTGGAAGGATGCTCGAGATCTGCAATTCAATTCACCTGAACAAGTTTGCAGTCGATTTCTGGTATGAGAGTTCTTATGTTTCCAATGTAGACCTTTGGATTCAGTTTCTTGTGACAAATAATGTGCAAGATATTACTTTAAGGCTTGGCTACTTGTACATGCTTCCTGAGGTGTTGTACTCACACTCATCCATGACAAGCTTGACCTTAGAATATTGTTCAATGGATCGTGAAGGAGTTGTTGAGTGGAGATCTTTGAGAAATTTATCAATTGGTCATGTGGAATTGTTGCAGCATGTATTAGATATGATTTTATCGAGATGTCCTGCTCTAGAATTCCTGCGTCTAACAACATGTTGGGGATTCGATTGTTTGAACATTTCCTCACCGATTCTTACTACGCTTGTGATACAACACTGGGAAGGTTATCGTTATAGATATGAATCTTTTCTAGAAATCTCAGCACCTTATGTACGAGTTTTATCGATTTCGGAGTATGATAAAGGAAGGAAGTTTAGCCTAAAAAACGTTTCCTCTGTTGTACGAGCTAATCTTGACTTTGACAATCACATGATCAAGGAGCGTGTTAGGTTCCCGCCAAGAGATATAGAACAACTTCACCTTGCATGGAGGATTGTGGAGTATGTTGGCTTCCCGGATGCTATAAAACATTTTATTGAGGTACGCAGAGCTGTGGAGCGTGTTAGCGACCATAAAACGTTGAATTATATAAAACAAGTCCTTGAAAGCCTTCTATCAGTCAACGAGCTTGAATTGGGACCTTGGTGCATTGAGGTGTAAGCCGCACATTCTTGTTTTTTGTGATCAATTTATTTTACATGGTATGTGTCTCTATTTATCTGTTTTGCATATTACATACAAGGTCCTCTCGATGTTGGAGATGAAGGGCTGGCAGGTTCCACCGTCTACACGAAGATGTTTGATACTAAACGCATGGGTTCATACAGGAATCCTTCCTGGCATCCTAGGCGTGGTGAAATCTTCTCCGAACCTCGAGAAATTGGTCATAAAAGGGAAATGTATCCCTCCACAGGTACACTATTTGGTGGACGATGTTATTCAGTTGAATGCCGCCTAACTCTATTGTGATTCTTCTCTTTAGGTATCTCTCGCTCGCTATCGAGCTACGACATACTTACAGAAGCATAAACTTGATTTAATCTTATCTCATTTGGAGACTATAAAGATCACCGGCTTCACAATATCAATTCTTTCTGGCGAACCAATGTTGACCATGATACAAATTCTGCTTAAGAGTGCAAAGGTCTTAAAAAAGATGGTTATCACCGCAGAAGAATCGATCGGAACTTCATCAACCAGCACTACTTCTACAGATCTTACCATAATAACTAAAACAGTGATTGCTTTTCCTAGAGCCTCACCTGAAGCTGTAATAGAGGTAAGCTAATGATCTTAGTTCCTTGCCTTTTTTTTTTCTCTCTTGTTAACGGTTAAACATACACATATAACTAATATATATTTATGGCTTTTAATTTATTTTAAAATGGATTTGAGAGTCAAAATGATGATAATATACCACTATTCATTAGAGGCTGCATGTTTAAGTATAAATGAATTCAGGAGGCCACCTAATAGGTTAATGTACCTCAATACAAGTAATTTCTAGTCATTCTTCTCTTTAGGTACATAGAATATAATAGTTCAACTCTATGCAACTTAATTTGTTTCCCTTAGAACAAACATATGAGAACAAAGCTTCAGAAAAGTGATGTTATGTAATCATCAATTTGCCATTATAGCTGTGAATTTATTTTTTAGATTTTTTGTGATAATTCAGTGAATACCTATATAGTTTTTCATTGGCTGTATAGTAGCTTTCTTTCTAATTGTCATTTTTACAGGGGTAAATTGCTATTTTTTAAATCATAGGAAATAAATTAAATATTTATGAATATTATAGGAAGTAAATTGCCATTTACCTTTATATTAATATATCTTTGGAATTGAACTCAATCAAAATTGCAAGGAATGCTATATGGAACACATTCATTCAATATTGATTTATTATAGTGCCAAATATTCTTTTTCAAGGTTAAAGTAAAAACAACTCTTAGCATTTAATTAATGTAGACTTCAATCTCATTATCTTGATTGGCTTCGATTTAAATTTAAAGGGCGACTTTTGAATCTATAATATTATATTTGTCTCAATTTTTATATTGAAATTGCAGGCTAAATAGATATTTAGTTAGAAATCCTCTTGAAACAATAGTATAGTGAATAAATTGAGGTATTTTTGGATATATGTTAGCCTTAAGGATACTTCGAAATTATATGCCACACAATATTGTATGGGATACTTGGATACTCAAGTATTCGTATGATACCTGTGAAATACCACTATGATGTTTTCAATAATAAGAAAATAAAAAAAAATAAAAAAAATACCGTATCGCATGCACATGAAGTCGTATAAAAAATACCCAGAATACTTAAGAGCATGTATTTCTACAAATAATTTTTATACTATGTATATTATCAAAGTGATCTACATAAAACGTTGGAAATTCCTTAAATGGCCAAAAAACTTTGCATATGGTATCTTGAACACTTACAAGAGGGAGATAATATTGTTCATTTTAAAATTGAATAAAAAATTAATTAAATATATATTACATAATTTTATTATTCATTTGTAAAACAATGGTTTCTTATAAAAATATATTTTTAAATATACACAAATATTTTAGCCGTATGGTATTCCGTGGATTTTAAAAATTCGTATCGTATCCATTCGTATTGTTGAATTCGTATATGTGCAACATAGCATGTTTATGATTTAATTTTTTACAAACTAGCATTTCCCCCATGCTATGCATGAATATACACAATAATTTAAAATTATATTTTAATTGAAATCAATTTAAGAGTAATTACTAAAATTCTATTGACTTCTTATATATTTATATATAGGAGAATTGTCTTTTGACCTATATTTATATATAGGAGAATTGTCTTTTGACCAAAACTCAGTTATTTTGAATCAATTCCTTTTTCTTAGAATTTAGAGTTTTTTTTATTGTCAAAAAATCAAATGATTGGGTATCTACAAACCTAAAGATTTTTAAATTTCAAGTCGAATTTAGTAGTTAATTAATTGATATCCCAAATTCATGCCCCAAAATAATTTTCTGTATTAATAGTAATTAAAATTTGAATCTGAATTTAATTCATTATAAAATTGCATACATGTCTACAAGCTTGAAGGATTTTCAGTTTCTTTAGTTTCCATCTCCAAAAGCAAAAAAGTCAATCTTAGTTCAAAATTTTTCTTCACTAATTAATTGATATGCTAAAATCATGCCCCAAAATAGTCATCCTTAATTATAGAAATTAACATTGGAACAGAAAATTAGTTCATTTTATAAATGAACTTCTTAAAACTTTTGCTATGAACATTCTTCATGCATTTGCTCATTGTTAATTTCATATTCCTTCATTATTTAGGATGAGTTTGGCTTAGCGATTAGAAAATCAATTATAGGAGAATTAATTTTATTAAAATGAATTTTGGCAATAATTGATTATGATATAATTCAATTATTAAATAATTACTTTTGGATAATAGCTTTTGTAAAAGTAAAACTTTAATTACTTCTAAAATAAGTTGATTTTTAGCTTCTGACGATCCCAAAAATGATTATGATAGTGAGGGCCAAACACCATTAAAATCACGATTGACTAAAAGCAATTTATATAATTGGGGCCAAACACTTCAAAAATCACAATGAATGTCTATAAGTGTTTTTAAAAGCTCCCACCGCTGGACCAAACTCACCCCTAATATGCAGTGTTTCTCTATATTTTTTTCCTTTTACATTATAGATTAACCATGTTTTCGTTCTTTTTTTCAGGTTCGTCTTTGAATGCGTTAATCTTTTGCGAGAAATAACATTCTTCATTCCTTTGTTCATTGTTTTAATTTCATATCCCTTTATTCTTCGATTATTTATTTACAGTGTTTCTCTATATTGTTTTGTCATTGGGTTTTAAGACAATTTGATCTAATGATATTTATCTTATTGTTTTCTTCTTCTTTTATGGCACATAAGAGTTTTCAATGGCATGTAATTCTGGAGTTTAAGACCCGAAGATTAATTCCGATGTGGATATATAAATCATAAGGACATTTTAGTAATTACCAAATTCCATGTTATTAAAATAATTAATCAAGAATTACATTTATGACATTCATTAGAATGACCATCCTGCCCCTAATCAATTATGAAGTCAGTGGGAGACTTTTCCTCTCCACCTAATTGATGGTGGCTTCTCATCTCCCACCCTTAATAAGGTGACTCTATATTAGACAAGCTGATACATAAACTTATCAAACATGTGATTGAATACTAGGATTTTTTTTGTTTATCATTGATCTTTTTGTTGTTTTTTATAACTTTGCTATAATTTTTGCATCTTTTGAATTATAACCACAAAAATACAAAAAAAAAAAAAATATATAGAAATGAGGAAAAAAAATATAAACCTCTTTAATTGAATTTTCTTATTAAAAATAATCGTATAAAAGAATAAGTTATTGCAATAGTGTTGGTCCCAAGTGGTCAGATGAGGTCTAGAGGGGGGGGATGAATAGACCTCTAAACTTTTTAATTCAATTTATAACTTTAAAACTTTTAGCTTTAACTTAAATTGACTAAGCTGTTACCGAACAGTAAGTTACTTGGCTGATAGCGAACAAATCTTTGAACAGCTTTGTTGACCACTAATCTGATAGTTACTTAGCTGATTTTGTTAAAATCAGTTTCAATACTTAGAGTACTTGCAGCTGATTTGTAAAGTGTTTTTCACAAGTAAACTTAGCAATTTGAAAGTTTGTTCCCCAGTTTTATAAACTCCTTTCCTCTTAAAACTTTTCAAACAGTTGAATCAAAGTGTTTTTATGCAACTGAAAATATGCAAGTAAAAATGCAAGTAAAAACACGAGTAATTTTTATAGTGGTTATATGGATTTAAATCCTTTAGTCCACTCTTCCAAGTCACACAGATCTTGGGTTATACTATAAACACACAGTTTACAATATCTCCACTTACGCCAAAACAACAAATGAATATGGCCGTAAGCTCGCAATAGGAAATCACAAAGAAACTCCTGTCCTCTGAAGTTAGATCACTCACTAAGACGGATCTACACTTCGCACAACACTCACGTTTACAAAATCACTCAGAAGATGTAATTTTTCGTTGTTCTTCAACTCTGCTTTTGTCAACAAATGACTAAGCTGATGAGTGAGCTGTTCTTGAGACTTAAGAGATTTTGCTTCGGGAATTTTCTCAGAGATTGTGTTGTTCTTTTTCTCTTCGTCTCTCTCAGCTATTTATACTTGAGGTTTGAAAAATGTCCGTTGAAGAGAGACAAGATTCAAATTCCTCGAGTACTGGTCCTTAATTTCCACGAACGGCTCTTTGCAGTCTGTCCGTACTGTCAACAGTACTTTTCTGCAGGCAGCATTAAATGCACCCAGCTGATGCGAAGCATTTCTTCAATCATTTGTCTTTAATAGCCTTGTACTTCAGCATTTATTACTTCCAGGGGCATTTATTACCGTTGGGAAGACTTTATGATCCTTTCCACTTGGCTGACGCAAGTGCAAGTCTGATGACGAACAAAGCTGATCCCAAACTTGAACAAATCTGATTTGAGTCGGCTGATCTTCACCAGTCTGATTTCTTTCCTTCAGCAGATCAGTAGTCTTGGACCTTGAATTTTGACTCTTCTGATATCTTCTTTACTTAGTCAAAAATTCTTCAAAAAGGGATATCAGCCAAGTTAATTTATACTTAGCCAATTTTGAAGTTTTGGAATGCATCAAAACCTCCCTTTACAAATTGTCTTCAGTGCCTTCATCTTCATCCTTATCCAACAATTTCCCCCCTTTTGATGATGACAAAACTTCAGCTAAGTACCTGTTAATACCTAAACTAAAGATTGTAATCCTCAAAATTTTCTGAGATAGAAAAGATGTGTTAGAGTAAACTTGACTTTTATTTATATGGAAAATATTACAAGTACAAGTTTATCAGATGAGATGTCTGAAAGATAGATAAAGTAAACTGATTACAAAAAGATTTATATATTCTAACTATCAGCTTCTTCATCAGATCCTTCCAGCACTTCTTCATACTCATAAGATGATTCTTCATCATCTTCTTCTTCCTCTTCATGAGCATCCTCATCCAGCAATAGATTTGATGTGGCAGCTTCCATCTTTTCCTTGAGTTGCTGCTCCTTCAATTTTTCCATTGCTTTCTTGGCTGATTCAGTATTTTTGTACTTGGTAAGTGGCTCTGTTTGATCTTCAGCAGAGTCCTTGGTTTCAGCCATTTCCTCATCAGATTTGGCTTTGGCCTTATTCTGTTCTTCAGACTTCTCTTTGCCTTCTACCTTTCCAACTTCTTCAGCAGCCTTAGTCTCTTCAGCAGCTTCATCAGTTTCCTTGGCTTTAGCAGCAGTAGTTTCCTCAGTTGGTTCTTCCCTTTTATCTTCCCCCTTTTTGTCATCATCAGACTTGGTGACAGTTTCAGGTTCAGCAGCAGGGTTAAGCGCAACAGTAGGAATCTTCATGGTAGCACATAAAGCTTTGATATTCTTATTAGCCACATCATGACTTGCAGTAAGATGAGTGAGAGCAGTGCTGATGTCGTCAGTTTGATCATTGAAACAGTCAATGTTAAGTTGCATAGTTGTAAGTTCATTCTGTATAATCGTTCCAGCTTTGGATACTTCTTGCAACAATCCAACATTAACAGCTTTCTCTTCTTCACTGACTCTGATGAAGTTAGCAGTGAGATCAGCTATGTTGTGTTCAGCAACCTCAACTGTTGGCTTTGCATGAGTGATCTGTTGCGCATCAGTCTGTTCAGCAACAGAAGCTTCTTCAGCTCCAACAAGTCTTTCAGCAGATTGAGGACTTTGTCGCACCAAATTTTCCAATTCAGTGGACTCTTCAACGAATGTCATCTGCTTTCTTGCTGTTTTCTTCGTCATTCCTTGTATAGGTCTGGAAGCAACAGTGTCTCTTTGTTGACTCCTGGTCCTGTGAGAAACATTCTCAGCAGGTAGCTCAGCAGATGGGGTCCTGGAAGGTGATGCAGGAGACATGTTTCTGACATCAGCAGTGGTCTGATTAATGATTTGGTCAGCAGCAACATCAGCCACGGTCTTCACCTTCTTAGGAGCTTTCTCCTTAGGCTTATCAGTAGCATTCTTTTTCTGGGTTTCAACAGCTAACTCAGCTGTTTTGACCAATCTCCTTGGCCTTTTTGTAGGAACCTCCTTTGTTTCCTCAGTTTCTTCCTCATCAGCCTCGTCGGCTTTTCTCTTCAGAATAGGCAAATACTTCACCATTGCCTTGGATTTATGAATTTCCTTACCATTAGTCATCGCACAGCCCATCTTGAACAGCAGATAACTGAGCATGATTCTGTGATTGGTCTGAGGAGTCTTGCCTTTCTTCACCTCGCGCGTGGAAGTTTGCCAAAACGTACCAGATAATAACAGACCAGTTGACTTCCAGTCCGTAGTAAATGGCGGCCATGATGCTGAACCTTTTCATAGTAACAGAATCTAGAGAAAAAGTGCAGTTCTCATGAGACCATATCTAGAGAAGAAATTTCGCAGAAAATTGCAAGTATTTTTCTCTTAAGTGCTCTTTTGAATATTAGGGTGCGTAAAGAGCTACACAGCTGATCAGATTGGGATTTATAGAGTTAGGGTATTTCGGTTTCCGTGATACCAGCTAACCGTTAGATCCATTTCTTGTCAGTGCTGATCGTGCGACGTCAGTTACGACCTTTCAAATTCAAATTGCAATAAACGAGGAGTGGGAATATGTACCGCTCTTTTATCACTTGTAAAAGCGTGTTTTTAAATGTAACGTTTTAAACAGATAAGCTTTTACACAAGCGATCAAATTAGTAAAATAAATACTTATCTGATGGACTACTGTCCTGATGACAAAGCTGTTATCAGTGAAAGCCAATAACTGATAACCTTCCTCGGCTGTTTGTCAATCCAGCTAGATAATGAATCTTCATTCTTCAAGACTTTAATCTTCTTTTGAACACATAACTTCAACTAACTGTCATCAACAAATTTCATCTTTTAATCAGAAGTACCGCTAGTCTTACACGTTCCCCCTGACTTTAAGAATTCATAAGTTAACTAGTCTGTTGAGAGTTAATCCTTGAAGATAAATAAGATGAGTAACCTGTTGAACTTCAGTCTTCTGATGAGTTCCCCCTCAGCTTATGCATCCAATTTTAATAAACTCAGTTCAGCTCTTAAAGTTGAAAACCTTGTCTCACTTAGAGGTTTTGTGAAGATGTCAGCAATCTGATTTTCAGTAAACACATATTCAATCATGACATTTCCTTTCTCCACATGATCTCTAATAAAATGATGTTTGATCTCAATATGCTCAGTCCTTGAATTACTTGTAGTATTCTGAGTAAGGCTGATTGCACTTGTATTGTCACAGTAGATAGGGATTCCACTGATTATTATGTTGTAATCTTCAAGTTGATGCTTCAACCATAATATTTGTGCACAGCAAGCTCCAGCATCTATGTATTCAGCTTCAGCAGTTGATATGGATACTGAAGTCTGTATCTTACTCATCCATGAGATCAGACGACTACCATAATATTTGTGCACATAATAAGTTATTGCAATAGATTATATCACTTAAGAAATTTTGAGACATTTCAGGTTGTCAAAATAACCACAAATCTTCAAATTTAATGACAATTTTATTACACATAGTTCTCCAATGTTAAATTTAGCACGATCTAAACACGTGCAGACCAATTTAAAGATTTTAGTCCAGGTTGTAGTCAAATTTTAAAATCTTACATCCTTTTTACATTAGAAAAGACGATACATAAACTTATAAAATATGTCATTGAATACTAGGATTCTTTTGTTTATCATTGATCTTTCTGTTGTTTTTTATTACTTTTTGCTATAATTTTTGCATCTTTTGAGTTATGGCCACAAAAATACAAAAAAAATATAGAAATGAGGAAAAAAAAATTAAAACATCTTTAATTGAATTTTCCTATTAAAAATAATCATATAAAAGAATAAGTTATTGCAATAGATTATATCACTTAAGAAATTTCGAGACATTTCAGGTTGTAAAAATAACCCTAATTCTTGAAATTTTAATGACAATTTTATTACACATTATTGTCCAATTTTAAAATTAGCACGAATTAAACACGTGCGGAACCAATTTAAAGATTTTAGTCCACGATGTAGTCAAATTTTAAAATCTAACATCCTTTTTACATTAGACAAGCTGATACATAAACTTATCAAACATGTGATTGAATACTAGGATTCTTTTGTTTAACATTGATCTTTTTGTTGTTTTTTATTACTTTGCTATAATTTTTGCATCTTTTGAGTTATGACCACAAAAATACAAAAATACAAAAAAAATACAGGAATAAGCAAAAAAAAATTAAAACCACTTTAATTGAATTTTCTTATTAAAAATAATAATATAAAAGAAAAAGTTATTGCAATAGATTATATCACTTAAGAAATTTCGAGACATTCAGGTTATCATATTAAATAACCGCAAATCTTCAAATTTAATGACAATTTTATTACACATTGTTGTTCAATTTTAAAATTAGCACGATCTAAACATGTGCAGACCAATTTAAAGATTTTAGTCCATGTTGTAGTCAAATTTTAAAATCTTACTTCCTTTTTACATTAGACAAGCTGATACATAAACTTATCAAACATGTGATTAAATACTAGGATTCTTTTGTTTATCATTGATCTTTCTGTTGTTTTTTTATTACTTAGCTATAATTTTTACATCTTTTGAGTTATGACCCCAAAAATACAAAAAAAAAAAAAAAAATATAGAAATGAGAAAAAAAAATTAAAACCTCCTTAATTGAATTTTCCTATTAAAAATAATCATATAAAAGAATAAGTTATTGCAATAGATTATATCACTTAAGAAATTTCGAGACATTCAGGTTGTCATATTAAATAACCCCAAATCTTCAAATTTAATGACAATTTTATTAAACATTGTTGTCCAATTTTAAAATTAGCACGATCTAAACACGTGCAGACCAATTTAAAGATTTTAGTCCAGGTTGTAGTCAAATTTTAAAATCTTACATCCTTTTTACTTTAGACAAGCTGATACATAAACTTATCTAACATGTGACTGAATACTAGGATTCTTTTGTTTATCATTGATCTTTCTGTTGTTTTTTATTACTTTGCTATAATTTTTGCATCTTTTGAGTTATGACCCCAAAAATACAAAAATACAAAAAAAAAAAAAAATATAGAAATGAGGAAAAAAAATTATAACCTCTTTAATTGAATTTTCCTATTAAAAATAATTATATAAAAGAATAAGTTATTGCAATGGATTATATAACTTAAGAAATTTGGAGACATTCAGGTTGTCATATTAAATAACCCCAAATCTTCAAATTTTAATGACAATTTTGTTACACATTGTTGTCCAATTTTAAAATTAGCACGAACTAAACACGTGCGGAACCAATTTAAATATTTTAGTCCACGTTGTAATCGAATTTTAAAATCTTTCATCCTTCTTACATTAGACAAGCTGATACATAAACTTATCAAACATGTGATTGAATACTAGGATTCTTTTGTTTAACATTAATATTTTCGTTGTTTTTTATTACTTTGCTATAATTTTTGCATCGTTTGAGTTATTACCACAAATATACAAAAAAGATATAGAAATGAGGAAAAAAAATTATAACCTCTTTAATTGAATTTTTCTATTAAAAATAATCATATAAAAGAATAAGTTATTGCATTATATTAGATAACTTAAGAAATTTTTAGACATTCAGGTTGTCATATTAAATAGCCCCAAATCTTCAAATTTAATGACAATTTTACTACACATTATTGTCCAATTTTAAAACTTGCACGAATTAAACACGTGCGGACCAATTTAAAGATTTTAATTCACATTGTAATCAAATTTTAAAATCTTACAACCTTTTTACATTAGACAAGCTGATACATAAACTTATCAAACATGTGATTGAATACTAGGATTATCTTGTTTATCAATGATCTTTTTGTTGTTTTTTCTTACTTTGCTATAATTTTTGCATCTTTTGGGTTATGACCACAAAACTACAAAAATACAAAAAAATATAGAAATGAGGAAAAAAAATTAAAACCTCTTTAATTGAATTTTTCTATTAAAAATAATAATATAAAATAATATGTTATTGCAATATATTATATCACTTAAGAAATTCTTAAACATTTAAGGTTGTCAAAATAACCACATATCTTCAAATTTAATGACAATTTTATTAAACATTGTTGTCCAATTTTAAAATTAGCACGATCTAAACACGTGCAGACCAATTTAAAGATTTTAGTCCATGTTGTAGTCAAATTTTAAAATCTTACATCCTTTTTACATTAGACAAGCTGGTACATAAACTTATCAAACATGTAATTGAATACTAGGATTCTTTTGTTTATCATTGATCTTTCTGTTGTTTTTTATTACTTTGCTATAATTTTTGCATCTTTTGAGTTATGACCACAAAAATACAAAAAAAATATAGAAATTAGGAAAAAAAATTAAAACATCTTTAATTGAATTTTCCTAATAAAAAAAAATAATATAAAAGAATAAGTTATTGCAATAGATTATATCACTTAAGAAATTTCGAGACATTTCAGGTTGTAAAAATAACCCTAATTCTTCAAATTTTAATGACAATTTTATTACATATTGTTGTCCAATTTTAAAATTAGCACGAATTAAACACGTGCGGAACCAATTTAAAGATTTTAGTCCACGTTGTAGTCAAATTTTAAAATCTTACATCATTTTTCCATTAGACAAGCTGATACATAAACTTATCAAACATGTGATTGAATGCTAGTATTCTTTTGTTTAACATTGATCTTTTCCTTGTTTTTTTTATTACTTTTCTATAATTTTTGCATCGTTTGAGTTATGACCTCAAAAAAAAAAAAAAAAAAAGATATAGATATGAGGGAAAAAAATTATAACCCATTTAATTGAATTTTCCTATTAAAAATAATCATATAAAAGAATAAGTTATTGCAATAGATTATATCACTTAAGAAATTTCGAGGCATTCAGGTTGTCAAACTAAATAACCCTAAATCTTCAAAATTTAATGACAATTTTATTACACATTAATGTCCAATTTTAAAACTCGCACAAATTAAACACGTGCGGACCAATTTAAAGATTTTAGTTCACGTTGTCATCAAATTTTAAAATCTTACAACCTTTTTACATTAGACAAGCTGGTACTTAAACTTATCAAACATGTGATTGAATACTAGGATTTTTTTGTTTATCATTGATCTTTTTGTTGTTTTTTCTTACTTTGCTATAATTTTTGCATCTCTTGAGTTATGACCACATAAATACAAAAATACAAAAAAAATATGCTTTGTAGGGCCATGTTGCATATAAACCCCAGGGTATTGGTAAAAGTTTCCAGCTGGTCGTTGATAACCTGAACTTGGCTGCGGTATAAAAAAATGGATAATTTAGACCAATACAAAAACTTATTAACATCAATAAGAAGACATTATTATACCTTGTTTGGTGGCTTTGGTTGCTGATTTTGATAGGTCGATCTCGAAAAACTTGAAGCAGAGTGTTGAACATTTGAATTAGAAGGCGAAGCTGAAACTTTGTTGGATGGATTGTTATTTGTTTTTGCAGCACTTGATTTCCCAGAGCCATTTCTAGCACCAGTCGAGGCATTTCCAGCATAAGTTGAATCTTATGATTAGTATGGAAAGGCTTCTGACCCATAGGGTTGCTGAAGATATTCGGATGAACCATACATTTGTGTTCCATCTACATTCGTATATCCATAGCCAGCATGGTAATAAAACTATGGACTATTATCTGATTGCATACCACCCTGTAAATCAGAAATCCAAAGGCTAAAAGATCGAACAAAGAAAAGCCCCGTAAAAGGTAAAACAGAGTTTAATAATCCCACGAGAATAAGAAACATAATATTTGTGCACAGAATAAGTTATTGGAATAGATTATATCACATAAGAAATTTTTAGACATTTCAGGTTGTCAAAATAACCACAAATCTTCAAATTTAATGACAATTTTATTACACATTGTTATCCAATATTAAAATTAGCACGATATAAACACGTGCAGACCAATTTAAAGATTTTAGTCCAGGTTGTAGTCAAATTTTAAAATCTTACATCCTTTTTACATTAGAAAAGCTGATACATAAACTTATAAAACATGTCATTGAATACTAGGATTCTTCTGTTTATCATTGATCTTTCTGTTGTTTTTTATTATTTTGCTATAATTTTTGCATCTTTTGAGTTATGACCACAAAAATACAAAAAAAATATAGAAATTAGGAAAAAAAATTAAAACATCTTGAATTGAATTTTCCTATTAAAAATAAAAATATAAAAGAATAAGTTATTGCAATAGATTATATCACTTAAGAAATTTCGAGACATTTTCGGTTGTAAAAATAACCCTAATTCTTCAAATTTTAATGACAATTTTATTACATATTGTGACGCCCCGACTAGGTCACATAGCTCGAAATAAAACATTAATTAACTAATTTAACTAGTCGTACGTCAAACTATCTGAACAATAGATAAAATTATATTATAATCATCACAGCGGAAAAATGACGAAATTCTAAGGTCTTCAGGAAGAAGGGACTACGACCCCACTACCCGACCCGTACGTAGATAAAATTTTACATAAATTTACAACGAAGTTTTCATCATTTAATTATTCGATAAAATATATAAGTACGACACTAATTAGACCATGTCAATCCATATCACCGTGTTTCCACCTCTAACTCATGTCGCTAATCTGAGAAAAATAAACAAAGAAAGGCGTAAGTCTCATTTGACTTAGTGAGGATTTATAATATTGGATTGAGGTTATGAGTAATATGATCAACAGTAATATTATGATCCATGTATGAATAAGAATTAGAATGTAATAGTCCTGCGAAAGATTATTAGATGATTTGAAATAACAAAGTAATCGAATTACAATAAACGGGAATTCAAATAAACATTTCGAATATGAATCTGGTAAAGTAATACATTAAACCCAACTTCTGAAAATTAACATCCTTATACCTCCCTACGAGGAGCGACCTCGCAAACAGAACGGAATGACATGCTCGAGTACATGTCGACCCAGTTGAGAGTACAATTACCTCCAACTATACTTAGCAACTGGATCACGGTGGGGTACTTAACAATGAGACCATACACCGACGGCCCGATGCCGCCCAGCAGTCACCATTATTAGTCCCGGGGCCCAACTTCCCAAGAGCGTCCTCAAGGGTATAAATAGTTTAAGTGAACTTGGAGCCGGACATTGTCCGTTGTTCATTATAATACCACTTACCAAATGGAGTAGAAATAGAAATTGAAGAATGCAAGACTATTAAAGGATTAAGAAATATATTAAAGTTAGTTACCTTAGAAGATATAAGAGCTTAAATTAACCTCGAGATTAATGTAAATGGATCGATATGGTATAAAATGAATAGCTCAAAATAAAGGAAATGAAATGAAATATTGTCAAAAGATTGAGAGTTTTAGAAAGGAAGAATTTTCTCAGGGCAAGTGCCGAATAGATTAAGAAAGAAGAAGAAACCTCACCTTAATTCGAAGAATGGGTGTCTAAGCTTAAATCCTCATTTCAATCAATTCCTCCAAACCTAAGTGTTGTAAAACAAACAGAGTGGATTAACTTAATAATAATCTTATATATTAAATCATATTTACTTTTAGTTTGATAATATTTCTACGAGGTATTATATGAGGTACTAAACTCATTTTATAAGAATTTGGTTATAATATGATTTCTATGTGACTTCTTTATAAGACAATAATATGTATTTTAACCATTAGTCTTGTGCCAATTTATGACTTTAAAAGTATTAGTTTACATTCTTTTATCCATTCAAGCAAAAATTAAGATATGAATACAAGTAAAGTTAGTTAAATAAACACTATTTCAAATAGTAAGACATCCTTTAGTAATAAATAAATTTTTAAAGTCTTCTTTTAATCACATAAGTTAAAGCTAATAAAACTATCATAAGTAGTTATCAATATACATAATTATGTTCATTCAAGTTAAATAATTTTTAGGATACTTTAGCCATAGTTCTTTTTAAGAATTTTGCATTTGATGTACTAATTAGTTCACTTTATCATATAGGCCTTGTACAAAAGTTAAATGGTTTTCCAATTAATTTCTTCATGTATGTTTCATCACCTCTTGTTAAACAAGTATAGATACTAAGACAAATCATTCAAGTCTTCAAGCCAATTTAAACAAACTAAAAAAAATCACCATATCCTTTTATCTTTAGTAGTTCCATAAGTTTTAGTAAGGATAATCAAATAATCAATGAATTCATGAAAGATCATAATTTATACTTGTCTTAGACAAGCTATATCTTATAAAGTAAGAGTTTTCTTGATAAAAATAAGTGAAGTAAGCATAAAAATGACTTTATAACCTTTGTATGAAAGGCTTATATACTTAAGTACTTAGTTGTAAGGATTATTACATTATATATTGTTTTAAATCTTTTTATGAACTTATCCAAGTTACATATAACCAATAAATCATTCATCTTGTTCCAACCATTTGATTAGTTTCTCTTACCTCTTAATACACATTATGAGGTTATTTAGGGCCTTAAAACAACAAGGAAAGAGAGAAAAATCAGTTTTTACACAATAAAACCGAAACAGTCCCCAAACAGTCCGGCGAGTGATTTTCACTCGCCGGTAGTGCTCCGAAAACGCGCCGTTAGGTACCCCACGCGCCGGAGGTGTTCGACACCACCCATACCGTCAAACTCCAAATTCTGTCTTCTTTCTAATGGTGCAAACGGTTTACAAAAATATTTAGCCAATTGTGAGATACAGCCAATTTACAGAGACTGCGCAAAAACAGGGGAAAGAAAATGTTACCTTGATTTCTCCTTCCTTGCTTGTGGGATTGGGAAGATATTTGAAACTTATCTACTCCTTACTAATAGGGGCTGAGGAACGAAATTTTATTATTAAAATGAGTTAAAATTAGAGAACTTTTAATTATTTGATGAAGAGATGAAAGATCTTACCCTTTTTGCTCTTACTCCTACATAGCTTAGGGATTTGGGGAAAAGTTTGCTCTTGAGTGTTCTTGATAGCTATGCCTCTACTTTAGTAGCTAAAATTGAGAATTTTGGTTTAGTAACTCACTTTTGAAAACATGGATCATCCATTTGAAAGTAGCGACAGGTATTGGAAGGAATTGAAAAGGAACTAAAGTGCTTGAAAAGGAAAGAATTGGGGGTTCTCACCTAAGGGACCTATTCCTAATTTGGCAAAGGAGCATAACGACAAAAGGAAGGAATTTTTTTGGTGTGGTGAAAGGGGGCTCTAGGAGTTGTCTTATATAGAAGAAGAAAAGGTGTGTTTGTAATAATTGTAAAGAGTTGGGGTTAAAATTTGCAAGGTAACTTATAGTAAGACTAAAATTGCTATTGTATGTACATATAATATATGTATGCGGGTATTACATTCTCCCCCCCTTAAAAAATCTGGTCCCCAGATTCTAACCTGGAATGAAGAGTTCAGGGTGATGTTTCCGCATTTCTTCTTCTCGTTCCCAAGTGGCCTCCTCTACTTGGTGATTTCCCCACAATACCTTTACCAAGGATATCTTGCGGTTGCGAAGCTCTTGGAATTTTTGATCGAGGATCCGAATTGGCCTTTCTTCATATGATAGATCACTTTCGATTTGTACACTGTTAGGATCTATAATGTGGGATTCGTCTGGGTGATACTTCCTAATTTGTGATACATGAAACACTTCATGAATTCCCGTGATGTTGAGAGGTAGATTCAATCTATAGGCTAAATTTCCAACGCGTTCGGAAATTTCAAAAGGCCCTACGTAGCGTGGGTTTAGTTTTCCACCTTTTCCAATTCTCCTGAATCCCTTCTTAGGTGATACTTTGAGGAACACTTTATCTCCAACTTCAAATTCTAGATCTCTTCTACGTTGATCGGCATAGCTTTTCTGTCTGTCTTGGGCAGCTTTAATTCTTTGCCGGATCAGTTGTACCTTGTCAATGGCGTCTTGAATAATTTCTGGCCTTAACGCTCTGTGTAAACCATCTGAAGAAGCTCGCCATTCTTCTAACTCCCAATGGATTGGAGAGCGACATTTTCTTCCATATAAAGCCTCATAAGGTGCCATCTGAATTGATGCATGATAGCTATTATTGTATGCAAATTCCACGAGTGGCAAATGTTTATTCCAGCTACCTTTGAAATCCAATACACATGCCCTCAACATGTCTTCTAAGAATCCAATTACTCGTTCAGATTGTCCATCGGTTTGCGGGTGTGCAGCTGTACTGAAATTAAGCTTAGTTCCCAAATTTTCCTGCAACTGCTTCCACAATCTAGAAGTAAATTTAGGATCTCTATCCGAGACTATACTCGAAGGTATGCCATGTAGACGGATGATTTCTTTCTGGTATAGCTCGGCTAGGGTTTCAACCTTGAAATGTTTTCCCACCGGAAGGAAATGAGCAGACTTAGTTAGTTTGTCTATAATGACCCAAATGCTATCATATCCACCCCTTATTGTCGGAAGGCCTGTGACGAAATCCATGGCGATCTGATCCCATTTCCAATCAGGAATCGGAAGAGGTTGTAATTTGCCGGCAGGATGTTGATGTTCAGCCTTAATCAATTGGCAAGTCATGCACTTCTTAACATAGTCCGCAATATCACGCTTCATTCCATTCCACCAGAATTGTTTCTTCAAATCTTTGTACATTTTGGTGCCTCCGGGATGAACTGTGTATCTTGTTTTATGTGCTTCTTCCATTAATTCTTTTCTCATTTTCGTTGGTACACAAACTCTCTTTTGGAATCGTAATATACCCGATGGGTCCATACTAAAATTTGAATTTGGTACCTTTTCTTCAGACTCTTTTAATTTTCTAATATCTTCATCCTCCTGTTGTGCAGTCCGGATTTGAGAGTACCATTCCGGTTGAATATGTAGATTGGCCAAACGTGCATAAGATTGTATGCGAACAATAGTTTTCTCGACTTCTTGCTCTTGAATGAGATTTTCTATTCCTTTGAAGTGAGAAATCGTTGCATTTCTACTTAATGCATCAGCTACTACATTCGCCTTTCCAGGGTGATAAAGTATTGAACAATCATAATCCTCCAGGAACTCCATCCACCTTCTCTGCCTCATATTTAGCTCCTTCTGAGTGAATAGATATTTCAGACTTTTGTGATCGGTGTATATCTCAAATGTTGTCCCGTAGAGATAATGTCTCCATTTGGCTAGTGCAAACACAATTGCTCCTAACTCTAGGTCATGAGTAGGATAGTTTTGCTCATGGACCTTTAGTTTTCTTGAAGCATAAGATATTACCTTCCCGTTTTGCATCAATACACATCCATAACCTTCTTTCGCCGCATCTGTGTAAACCACAAATCCACTTTGACCTTCGGGTAAGGTTAATATTGGAGCAGTTGTCAGTCTTCTTTTGAGTTCTTGAAAGCTAGCATCACACTTATCGGTCCATATAAATTGATTTTTCTTCTGAGTTAGTTGTGTCAAGGGTGCTGCAATTTTGGAAAAATCCTTAACAAATCTGCGGTAATAACCTGCCAGTCCCTAAAAGCTGCGTACTTCAGTAATGTTAGTTGGTCGTTTCCAATTAATTATGGCTTTGACTTTCGAAGGATCAACTTCAATCCCAGTGCTGGATATCACATGGCCAAGAAACGTTACCCGTTCCAACCAAAACTCACATTTACTGAATTTGGCGTAAAGTTTGTTCTCCTTGAGAGTTTGCAATACTATTCTAAGGTGATGCGCATGTTCTTGCTCGGATTTAGAGTATACTAAGATGTCATCTATGAATATTACCACAAAGTTGTCCAAGTAAGGTCTGAATATTCGATGCATCATATCCATGAAAGCAGCCGGTGCATTTGTTAATCCAAATGGCATTACTACAAACTCAAAATGACCGTATCTTGAGTTGAATGCAGTTTTGGGGATGTCTGTCTCCCGGATCTTTAACTGATAGTACCCTTGTCTAAGATCCAACTTTGAGTATACTTGTGACCCCTGTAGTAAGTCAAATAGCTCATCAATGTGGGGTAGTGGATACTTATTCTTTATAGTGACATTAGTCAGTCCTCGATAAACGATGCATAATCGAAGAGATCCGTCTTTCTTTTTAACAAACAAGACTGGTGCTCCCCAAGGGGAGGAACTAGGTCGAATGAACCCTCGTTCAATCAGATCTTGTAACTGAGATTTTAATTCTTTTAACTTAGCAGGAGCCATACGGTAAGGAGCTTTTGAGATGGGTGCTGCCCCGGGTAGAGTTTCAATCACAAACTCAATTTCGCGATCAGGAGGTAGAGAACTTAGTTCCTCAGGAAATACTTCTAAGAATTCATTTACTACTGGTACTTCCTCTATTTGAATCATGTCCTTTGGTTTATTGATCAAATAGGCCAAAAATCCGTAACCTTCATTTTTCAAGATTTTCCTTGCTTCAATAGCCGAGATGATAGAAATGGGTTGTGGTTTTTCATGACTACCCTCAAGTCCTTTTTGGTTATTTTTGCTAAGTTTTATTTCTTTCGTATAGCAGTTTAGCTCTGCTTGATGTTGATACAACCAATCCATTCCTAAGATAACATCGTATCCCTGGATGTTTAGTTGAATTAAATCGGCCGGGTATATAACCCCATCTATTGTAATTGGACATGCCTTAAACACCAAATTAGTAGTTTCACTACTACCCATAGGAGTGCAGACTTCAAATTCGTATGGTAATTTTTCTGTCTCAAGATTTAGTTTTGTAGCAAATAAGGTAGCAATAAAGGAATGGGTAGCTCCTGGATCATATAAAGCTTTACCAATGTGGTTAAGTAATTGAATTTTACCTTCCACAACTGCGGATGGGTCTATTGCCTCCTTATTACCCTCCAATGCATAAACACGGGCAGGAATCTTAGGCCTCTCTGTTCGAGAATTCGATGCATCTTTTGAGTTATGACCACAAAAATACAAAAATACAAAAAAAATACAGGAATAAGGAAAAAAAATTAAAACCTCTTTAATTGAATTTTCTTATTAAAAATAATAAAATAAAAGAATAAGTTATTGCAACAGATTATATCACTTAAGAAATTTCGAGACATTCATGTTGTCATATTAAATAACCCCAAATCTTCAAAATTTAATGACAATTTTACTACACATTATTGTCCAATTTTAAAACTCGCACGAATTAAACACGTGCGGACCAATTTATAGATTTTAGTTCACGTTGTCATCAAATTTTAAAATCTTACAACCTTTTTACATTAGACAAGCTGATACTTAAACTTATCAAACATATGATTGAATACTAGGATTTTTTTGTTTATCATTGATCTTTTTGTTGTTTTTTCTTACTTTGCTATAATTTTTGCATCTCTTGAGTTATGACCACAAAAATACAAAAATACAAAAAAAATATGCTTTGCAGGGCCATGTTGCATATAAACCCCAGGGTTTTGGTAAAAGTTTCCAGCTGGTCGTTGATAACCTGAACTTGGCTGCGGTATAAAAAAATGGATAATTTAGACCAATACAAAAACTTATTAACATCAATAAGAAGACATTATTATACCTTGTTTGGTGGCTTTGGTTGCTGATTTTGATAGGTCGATCTCGAAAAACTTGAAGCAGAGTGTTGAACATTTGAATTAGAAGGCGAAGCTGAAACTTGGTTGGATGGATTGTTATTTGTTTTTGCAGCACTTGATTTCCCAGAGCCATTTCTAGCACCAGTCGAGGCATTTCCAGCATAAGTTGAATCATATGAGTAGTATGGAAAGGCTTCTGACCCATAGGGTTGCTGAAGATATTCGGATGAACCATACATTTGTTTTCCATCTACATTCGTATATCCATAGCCAGCATGGTAATAAACCTATGGACTATTATCTGATTGCATACCACCCTGTAAATCAAGAATCCAAAGGGTAAAAGATCGAACAAAGAAAAGTCCCGTAAAAGGTAAAACAGAGTTTAATAATCCCACGAGAATAAGAAACATAATATTTGTGCACAGAATAAGTTATTGCAATAGATTGTATCACTTAAAAATTTTGAGACATTTCAGGTTGTCAAAATAACCGCAAATCCTCAAATTTAATGACAATTTTATTACACATTGTTATCCAATTTTAAAATTAGCACGATCTAAACACGTGCAGACCAATTTAAAGATTTTAGTCCAGGTTGTAGTCAAATTTTAAAATCTTAAATCCTTTTTACATTAGAAAAGCTGATACATAAACTTATAAAACATGTCATTGAATATTAGGATTCTTTTGTTTATCATTGATCTTTATGTTGTTTTTTATTACTTTGCTATAATTTTTGCATCTTTTGAGTTATGACCACAAAAATACAAAAAAAATATAGAAATGAGGAAAAAAAATTAAAACATCTTTAATTGAATTTTCCTATTAAAAATAATCATATAAAAGAATAAGTTACTGCAATAGATTATATCACTTAAGAAATTTCGAGACATATTCGGTTGTAAAAATAACCCTAATTCTTCAAATTTTAATGACAATTTTATTACACATTGTTGTCCAATTTTAAAATTAGCACGAATTAAACACGTGCGGAACCAATTTAAAGATTTTAGTCCACATTGTAGTCAAATTTTAAAATCTCACATCCTTTTTACATTAGAAAAGCTGATACATAAACTTATCAAACATGTGATTGAATACTAGGATTCTTTTGTGTAACATTGATCTTTTCCTTGTGTTTTTATTACTTTGCTATAATTTTTGCATCGTTTGAGTTATGACCTCAAAAATACAAAAAAGATATAGATATAAGGGAAAAAAATTATAACCCCTTTAATTGAATTTTCCTATTAAATAATCATATAAAAGAATAAGTTATTGCAATAGATTATGTCACTTAAGAAATTTCGAGACATTCATGTAACGCCCCCAAAATTTCGAACCCGTTTGATTGGATTTTTAATCCAATTTATATGCTGCTTTTTATTTTCAAAGTTAAACATTAATTTCAACTAAAATATACAATTTAATTATGTCCTATGTACTTATTAACTTTGAAATGTGTTAAAAACACAAAAATACTTTAACATAATAGTATACCTCTTTTTGAAAAATATTTTGACTTTATTGTGCAAAATAAATAATTTCTGGGGCAAAAATGCACTTTACCGAAACTTCAGGGGGCAAAGTGCAAATTCCGCCCCTACTTGATTTCAGCTGATAGGAGAGCCTTTATAGCTCTCCTAGCCAGCCCTAGGGAGTGGCCAAGCATGCCCCTTGGGTAGAGAAATTTCTCTACCCAAGGTGGACATGCATTGGTTGGTTTTTGAAGACTAATTATGTCTCCCTCTATTCCCAATGTGTATATAATTATTATACACACTTAACATCAGATTTTTATCCTCTCCATAACCTCATTTACATACATATTATAGAGAATAAGAGAGAGAGAGAAGAGAGAACACACTAGAAAGAGAATTTTCGGATTCTCACTACCCAGCCTCGGTTTTCCGATCATTCCGCCTTCGTCCACCGTTGGATCATGCCCAAATTTTGTATGGAGGTCCTACATACATGGGGCTACGTATTGACCGTTCGGATCGTCGATTGGATGTCCCAAAGAGAGAGAGAGATGCAAGAGGAAACACATTTAGAAAGATAGTTTTCGGGTATACTCAACCCAGCCTCGGATTTTCGATCGTTCCGCCTTCGTCCACCGTTGGATCATGCCCAAATTTTGCGTGGAGGTTCTACACACATGGATCTATATATTGACCGTTCGGATCGTCGTTTGGAACTCCCAAAGTGAATCGACAGCCATTGGAAAATGGTGAAAAGTAAGGATTTGAGGGCCTTTTTATGAACCACCACCGGAGCCGCCACCACTGCCACCGGAGCTGCCACCACCACCTTCGGAGTTCTGGAAATGAAGAGATTTCCACCCCTTTCGTTGATTTGGGTAAAAAGACATTTATGCATGTGTTCTTTAGTCTTTGTGATATTACTTTATTCTCTTTAAAATATATGTTGAAGAAGTTAGTTTGTCCTTGTGATAAGTTGTTGAGTTCATATGTTATATTTAGTGTGACTTGCTTTGGTTTTGTTTAAATATTACTTATATGTTTGGATCTTGATTTATTTTTGTAAAAAAAGTTATTGTTCATAATTTCCGAAACTTTGGGGGGTATTTTTGAAAGGTTTTAAAAGTTGAAGGGCTTAGGTTGCGATTCTTGTTGGGATTAAAAAGGGACTGAAAATATAAGTTTTTGTTTGATATTTGGTTAGGTTTACTTGAAAAGCATTTGTTTTAAAGTTTGTTCCGATATTTTGCAAAAATGAGAGTTTTTAAAACATTTGGGGTTACTTTTGTAAATCTGAAAATAAGGGGTTAAAGTTGCTGTTTTGTTGCTGTTTTTACATGGTTCTTTTATAAACTCTTGATTAATTGATTTGAAGTAGTGTTTTATTCATTTTAGTTATAAGATTGAAAATTTGTAAATTTTTCCGAAGAAAATTTATAATTAAAGAACTTTTGTTTCTCATTATTATTTTGTGAAAATTTATTAAAACTTATTGTTAATTTCTGTTTTATATTGAAATAATGCTTGAATCTTGAATTATTTTTTTTAAGAAGGTTGATTTTTCTATGTTTTCAAAACTATGAGGGTATTTTCGAAAAGTTTTAAACTTGTGGGAATTTTAAATATTTGGTTTTTGAAGTAACAAGATACTTAATACTTTTGTTTGATTTTCAATATGAGTTTAGTTAAAAAAATCTTTTGATTAAAAGTTTGTTGCAAATTTTCGAAAAAATGGATGTTCTTCAAAGTTTAGGGGCTGTTTTGTAAATTGGAAAATAAAAGGAAACTTTGCTGTTTTGGCGCTGTTTTATGAAATTAGAATTTTGAGTTTTGAAAATAATTACTTTAAGTGGAGTTGATGCGTAAAATTTCTAAGCAATGTTGTGCGATGTGTTAGTAGGAAATCCTTGTGTAGGATTTTCATTAGTTATTTTTCTAAGTCGTATACGTACTTGCTCAGGTTTCGGATACGCTTCATTTGTGGAGTTTTAGTCGCTATACTAAGCGACAAAGGTGAGCGCTGTGTGTTTAATTTGTATGTCGGTCCGATGTGCTAGTAGATCGAGTCCAAACATGCACTTAGGCTCTTAATAATCAAAGCATGAATTTTATTCTAACTTTTCTTGCATGTCGTCACGAATATGTTGACTTAATAGGTCAACATTACTCGCATGAAATCACTTAGCATTTCAACATGATTATCCAAATACATGCTACATCCGAATCTACTAGTTGCGAATATATTTTTCGAAATTATCATGATACCGAAAATTTCATTTGATAAGTTGTTAAATGTTGATAATATGTTAAATATGTTTGATATGTTATGTTCCGTTTGTTTCCGACTTTATGTTTCCGTTTGTTTCCGATTTTGTGTGGGCCCCTTTTGATTGGTGTATGGACCCGATGCCAACCTGGCCGGCAAGGGCCGGCAGGATTGTCACGGTTACCCGTAGGCCTGCCCTTACAATCCAAGTGGGGAGGAACACTTGGGGAGTAAGGACGAACTCCGGCAAAGACATGTCGATGCATTTTTGATAGTAAGGTCGCTCCTTACTTGGTGAGTTTGGATGGACATCAGACTGAGGATGGAGGGTAAGTGGAGGACGGCATCAGCAAATTCTTGGTTATGTGAATTCCGTGTTTCTTCCGTCTTGAATATATGTTTATTTGCTTGATAACATGATTATGTTATATAATATGTTGCATTCACACATCACCATGCAAATTCGCACATAGCCTCACTAAGTTGGACGATCAACTTATGCGTTCTATGTTTCACTCTTTTCAGTTTCAGGCGTTCTGGAAATAATAGTCGGGTTGCGGTTAGGTCATCACGGTTGCGGTCCCACCCTAGTATTCGGGAGTGTAGTAATATTTTGTGGTCGATTTATTCTCCTTTTTTATTTTGTTTAAAACCTTTAATTTATTGAATCGTTAAAGATGATTTATATTTTCATAAAAGAGACAAGATTTTCATAAATTATTTGTTTATCTCTCTCGTTTGATTTTGTTCAAATCATTTGATATGTTGTGATTAAATGCTTCCGCTTTCAACATCTACTATGAAAATTGATTTTATTTGCTCGCCAAAAAGAAAACTTAGTAATTTAAATTGTTCCTATTTCGTTTTAAATAGCTTTCGCTTTTAAATCTTTTAATTCATCGTTTGAAAAAAAAAAAAAAAAAAAGCTTCGATATTTTTTACGCTTTTTCAAGATAACAATAATTTTTCGACCGTTATCCGACGGACCCGCGGAGCCGGGCCGTCACAATTCAGGTTGTCAAACTAAATAACCCTAAATCTTCAAATTTAATGACAATTTTACTACATTTTGTTGTCCAATTTTAAAATTAGCACGATCTAAACACGTGCAGACCAATTTAAAGATTTTAGTCCAGGTTGTAGTCAAATTTTAAAATCTTACATCATTTTTATAATTGACAAGCTGATACATAAACTTATCAAACATGTGATTGAATACTAGGATTTTTTGGTTTATCATTGATCTTTTTGTTGTTTTTTATTACTTTGCTATAATTTTTGCATTTTTTGAGTTATGACCACAAAAATACAAAAATACAAAAAAAATACAGGAATAAGGAAAAAAATTAAAACCTCTTTAATTGAATTTTCTTATTAAAAATAATAATATAAAAGAATAAGTTATTGCAGTAGATTATATCACTTAAGAAATTTCGAGACATTCAGGTTGTCATATTAAATAACCCCAAATCTTCAAATTTAATGACAATTTTATTACACATTATTTTCCAATTTTAAAACTCGCTCGAATTAAACACGTGCGGACCAATTTAAAGATTTTAGTTCACGTTGTCATCAAATTTTAAAATCTTACAACCTTTTTACATTAGACAACCTGATACTTAAACTTATCAAACATGTGATTGAATACTAGGATTTTTTTGTTTATCATTGATCTTTTTGTTGTTTTTTCTTACTTTGTTATAATTTTTGCATCTCTTGAGTTATAACCACAAAAATACAAAAATACAAAAAAAATATGCTTTGCTGGGCCATATTGCATATAAACCCCTGTGTTTTGGTAAAAGTTTCCAGCTGGTCGTTGATAACCTGAACTTGGCTGCGGTATAAAAAAATGGATAATTTAGACCAATACAAAAACTTATTAACACCAATAAGAAGACATTATTATACCTTGTTTGGTGGCTTTGGTTGCTGATTTTGATAGTTCGATCTCGAAAAACTTGAAGCAGAGTGTTGAACATTTGAATTAGAAGGCGAAGCTGAAACTTGGTTGGATGGATTGTTATTTGTTTTTGCAGCACTTGATTTCCCAGAGCCATTTCTAGCACCAGTCGAGGCATTTCCAGCATAAGTTGAATCTTATGATTAGTATGGAAAGGCTTCTGACCCATAGGGTTGCTGAAGATATTCGGATGAACCATACATTTGTGTTCCATCTACATTCGTATATCCATTGCCAGCATGGTAATAAAACTGTGGACTATTATCTGATTGCATACCACCCTGTAAATCAGAAATCCAAAGGCTAAAAGATCGAACAAAGAAAAGCCCCGTAAAAGGTAAAACAGAGTTTAATAATCCCACGAGAATAAGAAACATAATATTTGTGCACAGAATAAGTTATTGGAATAGATTATATCACATAAGAAATTTTTAGACATTTCAGGTTGTCAAAATAACCACAAATCTTCAAAGTTAATGACAATTTTATTACACATTGTTATCAAATTTTAAAATTAGCACGATATAAACACGTGCAGACCAATTTAAAGATTTTAGTCCAGGTTGTAGTCAAATTTTAAAATCTTACATCCTTTTTACATTAGAAATGCTGATACATAAACTTATAAAACATGTCATTGAATACTAGGATTCTTCTGTTTATCATTGATCTTTCTGTTGTTTTTTATTACTTTGCTATAATTTTTGCATCATTTGAGTTATGACCACAAAAATACAAAAAAAATATAGAAATTAGGAAAAAAAATTAAAACATCTTGAATTGAATTTTCCTATTAAAAATAATAATATAAAAGAATAAGTTATTGCAATAGATTATATCACTTAAGAAATTTCGAGACATTTTAGGTTGTAAAAATAACCCTAATTCTTCAAATTTTAATAACAATTTTATTACATATTGTTGTCCAATTTTAAAATTAGCACGAATTAAACACGTGCGGAACCAAGTTAAAGATTTTAGTCCACGTTGTAGTCAAATTTTAAAATCTTACATCATTTTTACATTAGACAAGCTGATACATAAACTTATCAAACATGTGATTGAATACTAGTATTCTTTTGTTTAACATTGATCTTTTCCTTGTTTTTTATTACTTTGCTATAATTTTTGCATCGTTTGAGTTATGACCTCAAAAATACAAAAAAGATATGGATATGAGGGAAAAAAATTATAACCCCTTTAATTGAATTTTCCTATTAAAAATAATCATATAAAAGAATAAGTTATTGCAATAGATTATATCACTTAAGAAATTTCGAGACATTCAGGTTGTCAAACTAAATTACCCTAAATCTTCAAATTTAATGTCAATTTTACTACATATTGTTGTCCAATTTTAAAATTAGCACGATCTAAACACGTGCAGACCAATTTAAAGATTTTAGTCCGGGTTGTAGTCAAATTTTAAAATCTTACATCCTTTTTATAATAGACAAGCTGATACATAAACTTATCAAACATGTGATTGAATACTAGGATTTTTTGGTTTATCATTGATCTTTTTGTTGTTTTTTATTACTTTGCTATAATTTTTGCATCAATTGAGTTATGACCACAAAAATACAAAAATACAAAAAAAATACAGGAATAGGGAAAAAAAATTAAAACCTCTTTAATTGAATTTTCTTTTTAAAAATAATAAAATAAAAGAATAAGTTATTGCAATAGATTATGTCACTTAAGAAATTTCGAGACATTCAGGTTGTCAAACTAAATAACCCTAAATCTTCAAATTTAATGACAATTTTACTACATATTGTTGTCCAATTTTAAAATTAGCACGATCTAAACACGTGCAGACTAATTTAAAGATTTTAGTCCAGGTTGTAGCCAAATTTTAAAATCTTACATCATTTTTATAATAGACAAGCTGATACATAAACTTATCAGACATGTGATTGAATACTATGATTTTTTAGTTTATCATTGATCTTTTTGTTGTTTTTTATTACTTTGCTATAATTTTTGCATCTTTTGAGTTATGACCACAAAAATACAAAAATACAAAAAAAAAAAAAATACAGGAATAAGGGAAAAAAATTAAAACCTCTTTAATTGAATTTTCTTATTAAAAATAATAATATAAAAGAATAAGTTATTGCAATAGATTATATCACTTAAGAAATTTCGAGACATTCAGGTTGTCATATTAAATAACCCCAAATCTTCAAATTTAATGACAATTTTATTACACATTATTGTCCAATTTTAAAACTTGCACGAATTAAACACGTGCGGACCAATTTAAAGATTTTAGTTCACGTTTTCATCAAATTTTAAAATCTTACAACCTTTTTAACTTAGACAAGCTGATACATAAACTTATCAAACCTGTGATTGAATACTAGGATTTTTTTGTTTATCATTGATCTTTTTGTTGTTTTTTCTTACTTTGCTATAATTTTTGCCTCTCTTGAGTTATGACCACAAAAATACAAAAATACAAAAGAAATATGCTTTGCAGGGCCATATTGCATATAATCCCCTGGGTTTTGGTAAAAGTTTCCAGCTGGTCGTTGATAACCTGAACTTGGCTGCGGTATAAAAAAATGGATAATTTAGACCAATACAAAAACTTATTAACATCAATAAGAAGACATTATTTTACCTTGTTTGGTGGCTTTGGTTGCTGATTTTGATAGGTCGATCTCGAAAAACTTGAAGCAGAGTGTTGAACATTTGAATTAGAAGGCGAAGCTGAAACTTTGTTGGATGGATTGTTATTTGTTTTTGCAGCACTTGATTTCCCAGAGCCATTTCTAGCACCAGTCGAGGCATTTCCAGCATAAGTTGAATCTTATGATTAGTATGGAAAGGCTTCTGACCCATAGGGTTGCTGAAGATATTCGGATGAACCATACATTTGTGTTCCATCTACATTCGTATATCCATAGCCAGCATGGTAATAAAACTGTGGACTATTATCTGATTGCATACCACCCTGTAAATCAGAAATTCAAAGGCTAAAAGATCGAACAAAGAAAAGCCCCGTAAAAGATAAAACAGAGTTTAATAATCACACGAGAATAAGAAACATAATATTTGTGCACAGAATAAGTTATTGGAATAGATTATATCACATAAGAAATTTTTAGACATTTCAGGTTGTCAAAATAACCACAAATCTTCAAATTTAATGACAATTTTATTACACATTGTTATCCAATTTTAAAATTAGCACGATATAAACACGTGCAGACCAATTTAAAGATTTTAGTCCAGGTTGTAGTCAAATTTTAAAATCTTACATCCTTTTTACATTAGAAAAGCTGATACATAAACTTATAAAACATGTCATTGAATACCAGGATTCTTCTGTTTATCATTGATCTTTCTGTTGTTTTTCATTACTTTGCTATAATTTTTGCATCTTTTGAGTTATGACCACAAAAATACAAAAAAAAATTAGAAATTAGGAAAAAAATTTAAAACATCTTGAATTGAATTTTCCTATTAAAAATAAAAATATAAAAGAATAAGTTATTGCAATAGATTATATCACTTAAGAAATTTCGAGACATTTCAGGTTGTAAAAATAACCCTAATTCTTCAAATTTTAATGACAATTTTATTACATATTGTTGTCCAATTTTAAAATTAGCACGAATTAAACACGTGCGGAACCAATTTAAAGATTTTAGTCTACGTTGTAGTCAAATTTTAAAATCTTACATCATTTTTACATTAGACAAGCTGATACATAAACTTATCAAACATGTGATTGAATAATAGTATTCTTTTGTTTAACATTGATCTTTTCCTTGTTTTTTATTAATTTGCTATAATTTTTGCATCGTTTGAGTTATGACCTCAAAAATACAAAAAAGATATAGATATGAGGGAAAAAAATTATAACCCCTTTAATTAAATTTTCCTATTAAAAATAATCATATAAAAGAATAAGTTATTGCAATAGATTATATCACTTAAGAAATTTCGAGATATTCAGGTTGTCAAACTAAATAACCCTAAATCTTGAAATTTAATGTCAATTTTACTACATATTGTTGTCCAATTTTAAAATTAGCACGATCTAAACACGTGCAGACCAATTTAAATATTTTAGTCCGGGTTGTAGTCAAATTTTAAAATCTTACATCCTTTTTATAATAGACAAGCTGATACATAAACTCATCAAACATGTGATTGAATACTAGGATTTTTTGGTTTATCATTGATCTTTTTGTTGTTTTTTATTACTTTGCTATAATTTTTGCATCTTTTGAGTTATGACCACAAAAATACAAAAATACAAAAGAAATTACAGGAATAAGGAAAAAAAATTAAAACCTCTTTAATTGAATTTTCTTATTAAAAATAATAAAATAAAAGAATAAGTTATTGCAATAGATTATATCACTTAAGAAATTTCGAGACATTCAGGTTGTCATATTAAATAACCCTAAATCTTCAAAATTTAATGACAATTTTACTACACATTATTGTCCAATTTTAAAACTCGCACGAATTAAACACGTGCGGACCAATTTATAGATTTTAGTTCACGTTGTCATCAAATTTTAAAATCTTACAACCTTTTTACATTAGACAAGCTGATACTTAAACTTATCAAACATGTGATTGAATACTAGGATTTTTTTGTTTATCATTGATCTTTTTGTTGTTTTTTCTTACTTTGCTATAATTTTTGCATCTCTTGAGTTATGACCACAAAAATACAAAAATACAAAAAAAATATGCTTTGCAGGGCCATGTTGCATATAAACACCAGGGTTTTGGTAAAAGTTTCCAGCTGGTCGTTGATAACCTGAACTTGGCTGCGGTATAAAAAAATGGATAATTTAGACCAATACAAAAACTTATTAACATCAATAAGAAGACATTATTATACCTTGTTTGGTGGCTTTGGTTGCTGATTTTGATAGGTCGATCTCGAAAAACTTGAAGCAGAGTGTTGAACATTTGAATTAGAAGGCGAAGCTGAAACTTGGTTGGATGGATTGTTATTTGTTTTTGCAGCACTTGATTTCCCAGAGCCATTTCTAGCACCAGTCGAGGCATTTCCAGCATAAGTTGAATCTAATGATTAGTATGGAAAGGCTTCTGACCCATAGGGTTGCTGAAGATATTCGGATGAACCATACATTTGTGTTCCATCTACATTCGTATATCCATAGCCAGCATGGTAATAAAACTGTGGACTATTATCTGATTGCATACCACCCTGTAAATCAGAAATCCAAAGGCTAAAAGATAGAACAAAGAAAAGCCCCGTAAAAGGTAAAACAGAGTTTAATAATCCCACGAGAATAAGAAACATAATATTTGTGCAAAGAATAAGTTATTGGAATAGATTATATCACATAAGAAATTTCTAGACATTCAGGTTGTCAAATTAAATAACCCCAGATCTTCAAATTTAATTACAATTTTATTACACATTATTGTCCAATTTTAAAACTTGCACGAATTAAACACGTGCGGACCAATTTAAAGATTTTAGTTCACATTGTCATCAAATTTTAAAATCTTACAACCTTTTTACATTAGACAAGCTGATACATAAACTTATCAAACATGTGATTGAATACTAGGATTTTTTTGTTTATCATTGATCTTTTTATTGTTTTTTCTTACTTTGCTATAATTTTTGCATCTCTTAGGTTATGACCACAAAAATACAAAAATACAAAAGAAATATGCTTTGCAGGGCCATATTGCATATAAACCCCTGGGTTTTGGTAAAAGTTTCCAGCTGGTCGTTGATAACCTGAACTTGGCTGCGGTATAAAAAAATAGATAATTTAGACCAATACAAAAACTTATTAACATCAATAAGAAGACATTATTATACCTTGTTTGGTGGCTTTGGTTGCTGATTTTGATAGGTCGATCTCGAAAAACTTGAAGCAGAGTGTTGAACATTTGAATTAGAAGGCGAAGCTGAAACTTGGTTGGATGGATTGTTATTTGTTTTTGCAGCACTTGATTTCCCAGAGCCATTTCTAGCACAAGTCGAGGCATTTCCAGCATAAGTTGAATCATATGAGTAGTATGGAAAGGCTTCTGACCCATAGGGTTGCTGAAGATATTCGGATGAACCATACCTTTGTTTTCCATCTACATTCGTATATCCATAGCCAGCATGGTAATAAACCTATGGACTATTATCTGATTGCATACCACCCTGTAAATCAAGAATCCAAAGGGTAAAAGATCGAACAAAGAAAAGCCCCGTAAAAGGTAAAACAGAGTTTAATAATCCAACAAAAATAAGAAACATAATATTTGTGCACAGAATAAGTTATTGCAATAGATTGTATCACTTAAAAATTTTGAGACATTTCAGGTTGTCAAAATAACCGCAAATCCTCAAATTTAATGATAATTTTATTACACATTGTTATCCAATTTTAAAATTAGCACGATCTAAACACGTGCAGACCAATTTAAAGATTTTAGTCCAGGTTGTAGTCAAATTTTAAAATCTTACATCCTTTTTACATTAGAAAAGTTGATACATAAACTTATAAAACATGTCATTGAATACTAGGATTCTTTTGTTTATCATTGATCTTTCTGTTGTTTTTTATTACTTTGCTATAATATTTGCATCTTTTGAGTTATGACCACAAAAATACAAAAAAAAATATAGAAATGAGGAAAAAAAATTAAAACATCTTTAATTGAATTTTCCTATTAAAAATAATCATATAAAAGAATAAGTTATTGCAATAGATTATATCACTTAAGAAATTTCGAGACATTTTCGGTTGTAAAAATAACCCTAATTCTTCAAATTTTAATGACAATTTTATTACACATTGTTGTCCAACTTTAAAATTAGCACGAATTAAACACGTGCGGAACCAATTTAAAGATTTTAGTCCACATTGTAGTCAAATTTTAAAATCTTACATCCTTTTTACATTAGAAAAGCTGATACATAAACTTATCAAACATGTGATTGAATACTAGGATTCTTTTGTTTAACATTGATCTTTTCCTTGTTTTTTTATTACTTTGCTATAATTTTTGCATCGTTTGAGTTATGACCTCAAAAATACAAAAAAGATATAGATATGAAGGAAAAAAATTATAACCCCTTTAATTGAATTTTCCTATTAAATAATCATATAAAAGAATAAGTTATTGCAATAGATTATGTCACTTAAGAAATTTCGAGACATTCAGGTTGTCAAACTAAATAACCCTAAATCTTCAAATTTAATGACAATTTTACTACATTTTGTTGTCCAATTTTAAAATTAGCACGATCTAAACACGTGCAGACCAATTTAAAGATTTTAGTCCAGGTTGTAGTCAAATTTTAAAATCTTACATCATTTTTATAATTGACAAGCTGATACATAAACTTATCAAACATGTGATTGAATACTAGGATTTTTTGGTTTATCATTGATCTTTTTGTTGTTTTTTATTACTTTGCTATAATTTTTGCATCTTTTGAGTTATAACCACAAAAATACAAAAATACTAGAAAAATATGCTTTTCTGGGCCATATTGCATATAAACCCCGGGGTTTTGGTAAAAGTTTCCAGCTGGTCGTTGATAACCTGAACTTGGCTGCGGTATAAAAAAATGGATAATTTAGACCAATACAAAAACTTATTAACATCAATAAGAAGACATTATTATACCTTGTTTGGTGGCTTTGGTTGCTGATTTTGATAGGTCGATCTCGAAAAACTTGAAGCAGAGTGTTGAACATTTGAATTAGAAGGCGAAGCTGAAACTTGGTTGGATGGATTGTTATTTGTTTTTGCAGCACTTGATTTCCCAGAGCCATTTCTAGCACCAGTCGAGGCATTTCCAGCATAAGTTGAATCTTATGATTAGTATAGAAAGGCTTCTGACCCATAGGGTTGCTGAAGATATTCGGATGAACTATACATTTGTGTTCCATCTACATTCGTATATCCATAGCCAGCATGGTAATAAAACTGTGGACTATTATCTGATTGCATACCACCCTGTAAATCAGAAATCCAAAGGCTAAAAGATCGAACAAAGAAAAGCCCCGTAAAAGGTAAAACAGAGTTTAATAATACCACGAGAATAAGAAACATAATATTTGTGCACAGAATAATTTATTGGAATAGATTATATCATATAAGAAATTTTTAGACATTTCAGGTTGTCAAAATAACCACAAATCTTCAAATTTAATGACAATTTTATTACACATTGTTATCCAATTTTAAAATTAGCACGATCTAAACACGTGCAGACCAATTTAAAGATTTTAGTCCAGGTTGTAGTCAAATTTTAAAATCTTACATCCTTTTTACATTAGAAAAGCTGATACATAAACTTATAAAACATGTCATTGAATACTAGGATTCTTTTGTTTATCATTGATCTTTCTGTTGTTTTTTATTACTTTGCTATAATTTTTGCATCTCTTGAGTTATGACCACAAAAATACAAAAAAATATAGAAATTAGGAAAAAAAATTAAAACATCTTGAATTGGATTTTCCTATTAAAAATAATAATTTAAAAGAATAAGTTATTGCAATAGATTATATCACTTATGAAATTTCGAGATATTTCAGGTTGTAAAAATAACCCTAATTCTTCAAATTTTAATGACAATTTTATTACATATTGTTGTTCAATTTTAAAATTAGCACGAATTAAACACGTGCGGAAACAATTTAAAGATTTTAGTCCACGTTGTAGTCAAATTTTAAAATCTTACATCATTTTTACATTAGACAAGCTGATACATAAACTTATCAAATATGTGATTGAATACTAGTATTCTTTTGTTTAACATTGATCTTTTCCTTGTTTTTTATTGCTTTGCTATAATTTTTGCATCGTTTGAGTTATGACCTCAAAAATACAAAAAAGATATAGATATTTGGGAAAAAAATTATAACCCCCTTAATTGAATTTTCCTATTAAAAATAATCATATAAAAGAATAAGTTATTGCAATAGATTATATCACTTAAGAAATTTCGAGACATTCAGGTTGTCAAACTAAATAACCCAAAATCTTCAAATTTAATGACAATTTTACTACATTTTGTTGTCCAATTTTAAAATTAGCACGATCTAAACACGTGCAGACCAATTTAAAGATTTTAGTCCAGGTTGTAGTCAAATTTTAAAATCTTACATCATTTTTATAATTGACAAGCTGATACATAAACTTATCAAACATGTGATTGAATACTAGGATTTTTTGGTTTATCATTGATCTTTTTGTTGTTTTTTATTACTTTGCTATAATTTTTGCATCTTTTGAGTTATGACCACAAAAATAGAAAAATACAAAAAAAATACAGGAATAAGGAAAAAAATTAAAACCTCTTTAATTGAATTTTCTTATTAAAAATAATAATATAAAAGAATAAGTTATTGCAGTAGATTATATCACTTAAGAAATTTCGAGAGATTCAGGTTGTCATATTAAATAACCCCAAATCTTCAAAATTTAATGACAATTTTATTTCACATTATTGTCCAATTTTAAAACTCGCACGAATTAAACACGTGCGGACCAATTTAAAGATTTTAGTTCACGTTGTCATCAAATTTTAAAATCTTACAACCTTTTTACATTAGACAAGCTGATACTTAAACTTATCAAACATGTGATTGAATACTAGGATTTTTTTGTTTATCATTGATCTTTTTATTGTTTTTTCTTACTTTGCTATAATTTTTGCATCTCTTGGGTTATGACCACAAAAATACAAAAATACAAAAGAAATATGCTTTGCAGGGCCATATTGCATATAATCCCCTGGGTTTTGGTAAAAGTTTCCAGCTGGTCGTTGATAACCTGAACTTGGCTGCGGTATAAAAAAATGGATAATTTAGACCAATACAAAAATTTATTAACATCAATAAGAAGACATTATTATACCTTGTTTGGTGGCTTTGGTTGCTGATTTTGATAGGTCGATCTCGAAAAACTTGAAGCAGAGTGTTGAACATTTGAATTAGAAGGCGAAGCTGAAACTTGGTTGGATGGATTGTTATTTGTATTTGCAGCACTTGATTTCCCAGAGCCATTTCTAGCACCAGTCGAGGCATTTCCAGCATAAGTTGAATCATATGAGTAGTATGGAAAGGCTTCTGACCCATAGGGTTGCTGAAGATATTCGGATGAACCATACATTTGTGTTCCATCTACATTCGTATATCCATAGCCAGCATGGTAATAAAACTGTGGACTATTATCTGATTGCATACCACCCTGTAAATCAGAAATCCAAAGGCTAAAAGATCGAACAAAGAAAAGCCCCGTAAAAGGTAAAACAGAGTTTAATAATACCACGAGAATAAGAAACATAATATTTGTGCACAGAATAATTTATTGGAATAGATTATATCACATAAGAAATTTTTAGACATTTCAGGTTGTCAAAATAACCACAAATCTTCAAATTTAATGACAATTTTATTACACATTGTTATCCAATTTAAAAATTAGCACGATCTAAACACGTGCAGACCAGTTTAAAGATTTTAGTCCAGGTTGTAGTCAAATTTTAAAATCTTACATCCTTTTTACATTAGAAAAGCTGATACATAAACTTATAAAACATGTCATTGAATACTAGGATTCTTTTGTTTATCATTGATCTTTCTGTTGTTTTTTATTACTTTCCTATAATATTTGGATCTTTTAAGTTATGACCACAAAAATACAAAAAAAATATAGAAATGAGGGAAAAAAAATTAAAACATCTTTAATTGAATTTTCCTATTAAAAATAATCATATAAAAGAATAAGTTATTGCAATATATTATATCACTTAAGAAATTTCGAGACATTCCAGGTTGTAAAAATAACCCTAATTCTTCAAATTTTAATGACAATTTTATTACATATTGTTGTCCAATTTTAAAATTAGCACGAATTAAACACGTGCGGAACCAATTTAAAGATTTTAGTCCACGTTGTAGTCAAATTGTAAAATCTTACATCATTTTTACATTAGACAAGCTGATACATAAACTTATCAAATATGTGATTGAATACTAGTATTCTTTTGTTTAACATTGATCTTTTCCTTGTTTTTATTGCTTTGCTATAATTTTTGCATCGTTTGACTTATGACCTCAAATGTTGGTCCCAAGTGGTCAGAAGAGGTTTAGAGGGGGGGGGGGGGGGTGAATAAACCTCTTTAAAATTTTCTTTCAAATTTAACTTTAAAACTTTGCTCTAACTGAACAGACTAAGCTGATCAGATTAGTAGGTTACAAATCTGTTCGCGAACAAATCTTTGAACAGTCTTGTTGACCACTCGTCTGATAGTTACTTAGCTGATTTTGCAGAAATCAGTTTTAATACTTAGAGTACTTGCAGCGGATTTTCAAAGTGTTTTTCACAAGTATTCTTAGGAGTTTGAAAAATGTTTCCCCAGTTTTATAAACTCCTTTTAACTTCTTTTCAAACAGTTAACTTAATGTGTTTTTATGCAAACAGAAGATAAGCAGTTTTGAAACAATGTAAAAACACAAGTAATTTTTATAGTGGTTATATGGATTTAAATATCCTTTAGTCCACTCTTCCAAGTCACTCAGATCTTGGGTTATACTATAATCACAAAGTTTACAGTATACTCTGCTTGCGTCGAACAACAAATGAAACGACCACAAGTTCGCAATAGGAGATCACACAGAAAACCTATCCTCTGAAGTTTGATCACTCACAAAGATGGATCACAACTCCGCACAACACTCTTGTTTACAAAATCACTCAGAAGATGTATTTTTCTTGATTCTTCAACTCTGCTTTCGTCAACAAATGACTCAGCTGATGAGTGAGCTGTTCTTGAGACTTAAAGAATTTTGCTTCGGATTTTCTCTCAGAAAAGTGTGTTACTTTTTCTTCTTCGTCTCTTTCAGCTATTTATACTTGAGAATTGAAAAATGTCCGTTGAAGAGAGACAGGTTTCAAATTCCTCGAGTACTGGTCCTTAAAATCCGCGAACGGCTCTTTTGCAGTCTGTCCGTACTCTGAACAGTACTATTCTGCAGGCAGCATTAAATGCAGCATTAAATGCACTCGGCTGATGCGAAGCTTTTCTTCAATCATTTGTCTTAAATATCCTCGTACTTCAGCATTTATTACACCAAAGGGCATTTATTACCGTTGGGAACACTTCATGATCTTCTTCACATTGCTGATGAAAGTACACGTCTGATGGTGAACTCGGCTGATCTCAAACTTGAACAAATCTGATTTGAGTCGGCTGATCTTCACTTGTCTGATAACTTCACTTCAGCAGATCAGAAGTCTTGGACCTTGAAACTTTGACTCTTCTGATGTCTTCATTACTTAGTCAAAATTCCTTGATAAGTCTATCAGCTAAGTTACTCCATACTTAGCCAATCTTTGAAGTTTTGGAATGCATCAAAACCTCCCTTATCAAACTTTCTTCAGTGCCTTCATCTTCATCTTCATCCAACAATTTCCCCCTTTTTGATGATGACAAAACTTCAGCTTAGTACCTGTTGAATACCTAAACTAAAGATTGTAATCCTCAAAATTTTCTGAGATAGAAAAAGTTTATTGGATTGAACTTGAACATTTTATTGATATAGAAAGTGAATTACATGTACAAATTCATCAGATGAGATTTCTGAAAAAGTAAACTGATTACAATTGATTTTTCAATTTCTAACTATCAGCTTCTTCATCAGATTCGAGCACTTCTTCATATTCGTATGATGATTCTTCATCATCATCTTCTTCATCAACTTCTTCTTCCAGAATTGCTTTGGCAGCTTCCATCTTCTCCTTAAGTTCTTGTTCTTGTAGAGCTTTCAAAGCTTCCATGGCTTTCCTGGCAGATTCAGTGTTTTTGTACTTGGTATCTTCTTCTTCTACCTTTTCAAGTACTTCAGCCTTGTCAGCAGTGTCTTCAGTTTCCTTGGCTTGAATGGTTGCAGCAGCAGTTTCTTCCTTAGTTGATTCTTCAGCAGCAGATTCTTATCAGCAGCAGATTCTTTTGCTGGTTCTTCAGCAGCAGTTTCCTTAGCTGGTTCTTCCCTTTTATCTTCCCCCTTTTTGTCATCATCAACTCTGATGACATTAGAAGGTTCAACAGCAGGGTTGAGGGCAACTGTTGGAATCTTTACTCCAGCACATAAAGCCTTCAGATTCTGATTCACCACGTCATGACTAGCTGTCAGATGATGAAGGTCAGTGCTGATGACATCAGTCTTATCATTGAAGTAGTCAATGTTGAGGTTGATAGTTGCAATTTCATTTTGAACTTCCTGTGCAGCCTTTGCAACTTCTTGCAACATCCCCAGATTGATTTCCTTCTCTTCATGACTGACTTTAATGAAAGTTGCAGTTAAGTCAGCAATCTTGTGCTCAGCTGTTTTTAAAGCAGTGTGAAGATGATTCACATCACCCTTCACATCTTCCACGTTCTGGTTCAGTTCTCTTAAGCTGTGTATCAACTGCAATGAGTTGTCTTGAGGAATTGGAATACTGTTGATCTCCTTTTTGATGATCTCTTCTGTTGATCCTTGAACAGTTTCCAGCTGAAGTCTGTTGGTTTCTGCCAACTCTGCTTTCAGCTCCTCCTTAACCTTTAATAGATGTTGCTTGTGCTTGTCTTCCAGTTCCTTAAGTTGATTTTCCATCAGCATCTGGATTGCTTCCATCAGTGATGAGTGCTTATCACCTGATGAAGCAGAAGCAGCAGCTACATCCCTTTCATCAATTTCCTGGTGGACAGGAATATCTTCCATCTTTTCGTCTTGATGATTTCCAGAGTCCGTAGCCTTCCACTCAATGGCCAGGGAGTCATCAGCAGCCTTTTCAGCAGACTTGTCTTCAGTCTGATCAGCAGACTTATCAGCAATTTGATCAGTAGGCTTGTCAGCTGTTTGATCAGCAGGCTTGTCTTCAGTCTGATCAGCAGACTTGACATCAGGCTTGTCCGCAGTTTTAGGCTCATCAGTAACATCATCATAGACTAAGTTGGTGATAGTGCCATCATCATTGAAGCAAGTGGTTTGTCTGATTTGCCTCACAATGATCCAGGGGTTAGTAAAAGCATTATTCCCCTTTGGCACTTCATAGAACGGTTGCACTTCCTTGCCAAAAATGATTTGCTGGATACTAGGCAGTAGTGGCAAATCACTTGAACAGCCTTGCTGATATTTTGACTTTTTAGCCCATCTCTTCAGGGCAGCCATAACAGCAAACTTAATTGCTCTTTCCTCAGCATCTTCAGACTTCTTCTTCTTTTCAGGCAAGGTGCTCTTGATTTTCTTGGCTTCCTCCAATGCAAATCCTTTTGCATAGCTATGCATGATATCTCTCACATAGCTTGGATCAAGAGCCTTTTGGATGGAGTTTGTCTTCAGCCAACTTAGAACCCATCGTTCTTCATCAGCTAACTCCTTCATATCTTGAAGTTCAGTAATTGACTTGTTCAGCCTGTTGTCCCTCCAACTAATATATCTTGGCTTTTCTTGGTTGAACAGAGTCTTCAGCATTAGCTTCTGATCATAGTATGCTAGAGACTTCTCAAACTTCTTGAAAAGCTCCTTATCAGCATAGACTATCTCAAATGCTTTCCTGACTTCAAACTTGTCTTTGGACTTGGTTTTGGGAGCAGGCAGTAGTATCTTCTTTTTGTCTTCTTCAGTCTGCTCTTCACCAATCTTGATGCCACCTCCATGGACAGGTCCATAGGCATCAACCTTGCTCAGTTCAATCACCGCAGCCATTTCAGCATCCTCAGCAGCTTTTCTTTCTGCTGCAGACATGCGTCTTCTGGCTTCATCCTTTGCTTCTTGAGCTTTGCTTAGCTCAAGTGCTTTCTTCTCTTCAAGCTCATCCTGCTTCCTCTGTTCTGCTTCCTCCCTTGCTCTTTTATCAGCTTTAGTGATTTTCTTTCTCTTAATCACTATCTTTCTTTTACCTTTATCAATAGGAGCTGGTCCAGCAGATGATATAGGAGCAGCAGCTATAGGATGGATGATTTGAACATCTGGATCTTCTTGAGGTTGAGTAACCTCAGCTGTTGGTGCATTCTGACTTGGCTGTTGCTTATCAGCTTTGTCAGATACAACAGTCTCAACTGTTTCAATAGGCCTTTGAGTAGCTTCAGGATCTTCCCTTGCTACATTTTCCAGATCAGTAGGTTGTTCAATGAATGTCATCTGCTTTCTAGCAGACCTCTTTGTTCTACCTTCACGGTAAGTGATAGCAGCTGTACTTCTCTGTTGACTTCTTGTCCTTTGAGAAATATCCTCAGCAGGCCTCTCAGCTGATGGAGTTCTTGATGGTGATGCAGGAGATCCAGTCCTTACATCAGCTATTATGTTCTCAACAATTTTAGTGGCTTCAGCAGAAGTCACTCTCTCCAACTGCTTTGTTTCTTTCTTCTTGGGCTCATCAGCAGCCCTCTTCCTTTTGGTCTCAACAGCCAGGTCTGCTGTTTTGACTAACCTCTTTGGTCTTTTGGCAGGAACTTCTTTTGGTTCCTCAACATCAGCTTTTTCTAGCTCACCAGCCTTCCTCTTTTGAACAGGCAAGTACTTGGACAATGCCTTTGATTTGTGAATTTCTTTTCCGTTCTTCATATCACAGCCCAGCTTTGACAGCAGATAACTGAGTGTGATTTGATGGTTGGTGGTAGGGCCTTTTCCTTTCTTATTGTCAAGAAAGTCAGCCAATATGTACCAAACTATAATGGACCAGTTGACCTCCAATCCATAGTAAATGGCAGCCATGATGCTGAACCTCTTCATGGTAACAGCATCCAGTGAAAATGTGCAGTTTTCGATCAGCTTGCATACCATATCAGCCATCCGCTGATATTCATCCTTCAGTTGCTTCTTCCTAATATTTCCAGTTAACGTCTCACCCTCTTTGGCGCAGATCGCCCAGAACTGTTGGTGCTTTTCCTCCGTCAGAACGATGACGTCATGTCGTCCTCTGTTAGGAAGCCCAAACGTCTCGTGAAGAACAGCAGGAGTAATAGTAATGGCTTTACCTTCCACTGTAGCTTTAATCTCCAGTTTGTTGTAGTCAGCCTTTGCATTATTGTAGTACTCCATCACTTGGGCAGTCCAGATAATTCCTTCGTGATATTCCATGAAGTTTACCAGCGAAGCAGATTTGAATTTTTCAAGTAGTTCTTTCATCAGATCCGTACCAGATTGATAGTAGGAATCATACACAAGATACATGCCTTCAGCAGCCATTTCAGATCTGTAGAAATTAGAAGAAAAACGAAAGGGTTTTTGCAGAAAATTGCTCAAAATTTTCACAAGTGCTCTTGAATGTTTAGGGTTCGTAAAGAGCTACTCGACTGATCAGATGGGGATTTATAGAGTTGGGGTTTTTCGGTTTCCGTGATATCCGCCAACCGTTAGATCCGTTTTTCTGTCAGTGCTGATCGTGCGGCGTCAGTTACGACCTTTCAAATTCAAAGATATTTTAACGAAGAGCGGGAATATGTACCGCCCGACAGTTTACTTGTAAAAGCGTGTTTTGGATAAAACGTTTTAAAATAGATCGCTTTTATTTAAATAATCAGATGAGTATAATAAACACTTATCTGATGAACTACTGTCCTGATGACGATGCTGTTATCAGAGAATGCCAATAGCTGATAACCTTCCTCAGCTGTTTGTCAATCCAGCTAGATAAAATAACTTCAATCTTCGATAGTTGAGTCTTCTGATGAAAACATAACTTCAACTAACTGTCATTAACAAATTTCATCTTTAATTCAGAAGTACCGCTAGTCTTACACGTTCCCCCTGAGTTTAAGAATTCATGAGTTAACTAGTCTGTTGAGAGTTAATCCTTGAAGATAATGACGAATTACTAAGCTGTTGAACTCCAGTCTTCTGATGAGTTCCCCCTCAGCTTATACATCCAAATTAAGTAGTCCTAACTCAGCTCTTAGAGTTGAGAACCTTGCTTCACTTAGAGGTTTGGTGAAGATATCAGCAATCTGATTATCAGTATGAACATACTCAATCATTACATTGCCTTTTTCCACATGATCTCTAATGAAATGATGTTTAATCTCAATATGCTTAGTCCTTGAATGACTTGTAGTATTCTGAGTAAGTGAGATAGCACTTGTATTATCACAGTAGATTGGTATTCCACTGATCTTGATGTTGTAGTCTTCTAGTTGATGCTTCAACCAAAGTATCTGTGCACAGCAGGCTCCAGCAGCTATATATTCAGCTTCAGCAGTAGATATAGAAACTGAGGTTTGCTTCTTACTCATCCATGAGATCAGACGACTGCCTAAGAACTGACATGCACCTGTTGTGCTTTTTCTGTCAATCTTGCAGCCAGCAAGGTCTGAATCTGAATAACCAATAAGCTCAAATCCAGATTCTCTAGGATACCATAATCCCAATTCTTGAGTGCCTTTAACATACTTCAATATCCTCTTGGCAGCTAAGAGATGAGATTCTTTGGGGTTTGATTGAAATCTTGCACAGACTCCAACTGAGTACATTATATCAGGTCTACTTGCTGTTAGATACAACAATGAACCAATAATGCCTCTGTATTTGGTTATGTCTACTGATTTGCCATCTTCATCTTTATCCAAACGAAGACTTGTAGACATAGGAATGGTAGCTGTTGAGCTAGTTTCCATACCAAATTTCTTGAACAGATCTCTTGTGTACTTTGCTTGGCTGATGAATATTCCATCAGGCAACTGTCTCACTTGCAATCCAAGAAAGTAATTAAGTTCACCCATCATGCTCATTTCAAACTTGTTCTGCATCAGCTTGGAGAACTTATCACACATCTGTTGGTTAGTTGAACCAAAAATAATATCGTCCACATATATTTGCACAAGTAATATATGATTTTCCCATTCAATTGTGAACAAGGTTTTATCTACCTTACCTTTACGAAATCCTTTAATTAAAAGAAAATCAGATAGGGTATCATACCATGCTCTTGGAGCTTGTTTCAGTCCATAAAGGGCTTTCTTCAGACGATATACTTTGTCCTCTTCTTGATAGACTTCAAATCCTGGAGGTTGTTCAACATACACTTCTTCTTGCAGTTCTCCATTGAGAAAAGCAGACTTCACATCCATCTGATAGACAGTGAAGTTCTTGTGAGCAGCATAGGCAAGAAACAGTCTGATTGCTTCAAGTCTTGCTACTGGTGCAAAAGTTTCATCAAAGTCAATTCCTTCTTCTTGACAATAACCCTTGGCCACTAGTCTTGCTTTGTTTCTGGTGACAACACCATCTTCATTCATTTTATTTCTGAATACCCACTTAGTGCCAATTACTCTTTGATGACTTGGTCTAGGAACTAAGTACCAGACTTCATTCCTTTCAAATTGATTCAACTCTTCTTGCATAGCTTCTATCCAGAAGGAGTCATTGAGAGCTTCTTCAATTTGTTTAGGCTCTATTTGAGATAGAAATGTGACAAACATAGCATCTTGTGCAGCAGCTCTTCTTGTTTTCACTCTATCTAAAGGATCACCAATGACTAATTCAGGAGGGTGATTCTTGAGCCATCTGAGATCAGGTTGCAAATCAGGATGTTGTCCTCTGTTTTGATCTTGCAACACTACTGTTGGAGTTCCAGTAGTAGTCTGTTGAACATTTGCCGTCTGTTGAACAGTCTCTGGTCTGTCAGCTGTTTGCAACTCGTCTGTTAGACAATCAGCACTGTGATTATGAACAGCACTTGAGTTAGCAGCTGAACTTAGATTAGGTAGTATGATGGGAACATATTCTTCATTTCTTCCAACGTCTAACTTCTGTAAATCAGCAGACAGATCTTGATTTACACTTTGATTCTTTTCAGAAGATTGACTTGGCTCATCAAATACTACATGGATAGATTCTTCTATTAGTAATGTTCTTTTGTTGAAAACTCTATAAGCCTTACTAACAGTAGAATATCCTACAAAAACAGCTTCATCAGCCTTTTCTGCAAATGCAGTAAGGTGATTTTTCCCATTATTCAATACAAAACATTTACAACCAAAAATCTTAAAGTAATGAATGTTTGGCTTTCTATTGTTCCAAACTTCATATGGAGTCTTGTTCTGATTTTTGTTGATCATACATCTGTTTTGGGTAAAGCATGCTGTGTTTGTTGCTTCTGCCCAAAATCTTTGTGGCAGTTTAGCTTCAGCTATCATGGTTCTGACAGCTTCTTTTAGTGTTCTGTTTCTCCTTTCAGCAACACCATTCTGTTGAGGGGTTCTAGCAGCTGAATACTCATGATGTATTCCTTTGATGTTACAATACTCTTCAACAGTAGAGTTTGTAAACTCTGTCCCTCTATCTGATCTGATCTTCAATATCTTGGTACTCTTTTCATTCTGGATCAGTTCCATCAGATTGGTAAGATGTTCCTTGGTTTCACTTTTCTTCTTCATGAAAATCACCCAAGTATATCTTGAATAGTCATCCACAACAGCTAGGCAGTATTTCTTTCCACCATTGCTGACTGGATCAATGGGTCCAAATAAGTCCATATGCAACAGCTCCAATATTCGTCCAGAAGATTGGTGCTTCTTTTCTTTGAATGATGACTTGATTTGTTTACCCTTCTGACATGCATCACAGAGCTTGTCTTTGCTCATGACTGCTTTTGGAATCCCTTCTACCAAATCATTCTTGATTAATCTGTTTATGGTCTTGAAGTTTAGATGATTCATCCTCTTGTGCCATAGCCAACTGACTTCACTTGGTGCAGATGCCACCAAACAAACACTTGAATTCTTGTCAGCAGAATTCCAGTCGACTATGTAGACATTTCCTTGTCGTCTTCCAGATAAAATTACCTTCTTTGTACCAATCTGTTCAACGTAGCACTTATCTGTTGAGAAGATGACTGAATATCCCTTGTCACAAAATTGACTTATGCTCAGCAGATTATATTTTAGGCCTTTAACATAGGAGACGTCAGATATCTCTATGTTTCCCTTGATTAATCTTCCTTTAGCTTTAATCTTGCCTTCTTTGCTGTCTCCAAAAGTGACTTTTGGACCATCCACAGCAACTGCATCAGTCAACTCATGTATGTTTCCACACATGTGCCTTGAACAACCACTGTCCAAGTACCAAATCTTCTCTACTTTACTCCTACTCCTAATCCTAACCTACAAAACAAAAATGAAATTGTTTTAGGTACCCTTATTGAGAGGGTCCTGAAGGATTAGTTCCACCCTTGACAACCCAAGATGTTGAAGTCTTAGGCTTCTTAGGTTTCTGAGTTTTAGGAGCATGAACAGTTTCATTTTTATCATAGTTATCAGATAAGTCATGTTGATGATCAGTATGATATGAATAATGTTCATAAGCAGGGTAAGGTGCATGATATGCAGGATATGCATGCATTGGATGAGCAGGGTAAGGTGCATAGTAACTAGGAAACTGAGGTGCATGATACATAGGATGATATGCAGCAGGTTGCACATAATATGACTCATTTCCATACCAAGCATTTTGAATTTTCTTGTTCTTATGCTTCTTTGGTTTACTAGATGCTTGCTCATTTGATTTTGACTTAGTTTTACCACTAGTCTGATTGACTTTAGATTTATCAGCAGACTTCTTAGGACTCTGCTGTTTGGTCTTACTAGTCTGATTTCCTACACTAGGCTCTTTGCTCTTTTTAGCCTTAGGAGATTTCTTCTCCTTTACCACTTTCTCAGATGAGGTAGGTTTAGAGGTTTGAACATACAGAATGACCTTACTATTTTCAGCTGATATGAATTTTTCAGTATGGTTCAACTCTAGTTTATCCTTTTCTAAAGGTGTCTCCTGTTTCTTAGGTGTATGCATGGATGCAACAGTTGACTTATCATGAGACTCAATGATTTTCTCAAGTTCCATGATTTTTCCTTTATAAACCTCACATTCAGCCTTCAGAGATTCATGCTCTTGCTCAAGCTGTTTATATTCAGCTGATTCTTTTGGCTTTTCAGCTAAAAGTTTCAGTGAACTATTTTGCTCTTTTAGCAAGTTCATCTCTTCCTTAAGCTTAACAAACTCTCCAGCAATAGTAGTATTATTCAACATCATTTGCTCTAGAGAATTAAACAGTTCATTTTCTTGAGGAGTTACCTCATCCTCAGAGTCATCAGATTCCTTTGCCATCAGGCACAGGAGAGCAGGTTTTTCTTCATCAGACGATTCTTCATCAGACGAGTCTGAGTCTGAATCAGATGAGTAGACAGCAGCTGGCTTTTCTGCTTCTGCCATCATTGCTTTGCCTCTCTGATGCTTTCTTTCTTTTCTCATTTTCTTCTCTTCCTCAGTGTACTTTTCTGCTTTTGGATATGGACAGTCTCTGATGAAATGTCCCAATTTCCTGCAGTTGTAACACATCAGTTTTGATTTATAATCCTCTTTATCCTGAGAAGAAAAGTTAGGTTTAGAAGTAGAAGCAGCATGATTGTATTTGTTTTTCATCTTTCTCTTGTAGAACTTCTTGAAGTTGTTCATCAATAATGCTACATCTCCAGCAGTGTACTCCTTTTTGTTGAGTAGAGTGGCTTCATCAGATGAGTCCACTTCAGCATTTCTTTGAGCCGGTCTTCTTTGATTTTCAGCAGCAACCAGTGCAGCTGTGGGTCCTGAAGTTGAGGTTTCTTCAATTCCCATTCTTGGCAGTTTATACTCATACGCCTTGAGTGCGGAGAACAGCTCTGTTAGAGAAATCTTGCCCAGATCTCTTGATTCTTCCATTGCTGTCACCTTCATGTTGAACTTGGGAGGTAGAGCCTTCAGTACTCTGACAGAAATCTCTTTGTCAGTGAAAGTCTTTCCCAGCTTCAAAACTTCATTCAGAGTTCTGGTGAATCTGGTATCCATCTGATCAATGGTTTCTCCAGACTTCATCTTGAAGTTGTCCAGCTTCTCCAAGGCAACACTGAGCTGATGCTCTTTAATAGCATCATTTCCTTCACTCATGTCACGAACCTTATCCCACATCTCCTTTGCAGTTTTGCAATGCTTGACTTTGTCAAACCGATCATTATCCAGGGCTTTGGTCATGATGAATCTTCCGACTTTGTCCAGGTTGAACAGCTTTATTTCCTCTGCTGTCATTTCTGTTAAGTCTTTTTCCACCACTATTTGAGCTTCATCTACGATGATGGTCTTGGTGAATTTGAATGGACCTTTAATGATACATGTATGCATGTTGTCATTATAGGCAGCAAGGAAAATCTCCATTCTGATTTTCCAGTCCTCAAAGGACATACCAGCAATGTGGGGAACATGGCTGATACAATCCATTTTTCAAAAGCTTTTTGTTTTTCAAAAAAAGATGCTCTTTTGAAAAGTTTTGAAAACCTTTGAAAAACACTCGGATCAAGCTCGTTGATCAGGCAGCTGATTCTAATGAACCACCCGCTCTGATACCACTTGTTGGTCCCAAGTGGTCAGAAGAGGTTTAGAGGGGGGGGGGGGGGGGTGAATAAACCTCTTTAAAATTTTCTTTCAAATTTAACTTTAAAACTTTGCTCTAACTGAACAGACTAAGCTGATCAGATTAGTAGGTTACAAATCTGTTCGCGAACAAATCTTTGAACAGTCTTGTTGACCACTCGTCTGATAGTTACTTAGCTGATTTTGCAGAAATCAGTTTTAATACTTAGAGTACTTGCAGCGGATTTTCAAAGTGTTTTTCACAAGTATTCTTAGCAGTTTGAAAAATGTTTCCCCAGTTTTATAAACTCCTTTTAACTTCTTTTCAAACAGTTAACTTAATGTGTTTTTATGCAAACAGAAGATAAGCAGTTTTGAAACAATGTAAAAACACAAGTAATTTTTATAGTGGTTATATGGATTTAAATATCCTTTAGTCCACTCTTCCAAGTCACTCAGATCTTGGGTTATACTATAATCACAAAGTTTACAGTATACTCTGCTTGCGTCGAACAACAAATGAAACGACCACAAGTTCGCAATAGGAGATCACACAGAAAACCTATCCTCTGAAGTTTGATCACTCACAAAGATGGATCACAACTCCGCACAACACTCTTGTTTACAAAATCACTCAGAAGATGTATTTTTCTTGATTCTTCAACTCTGCTTTCGTCAACAAATGACTCAGCTGATGAGTGAGCTGTTCTTGAGACTTAAAGAATTTTGCTTCGGATTTTCTCTCAGAAAAGTGTGTTACTTTTTCTTCTTCGTCTCTTTCAGCTATTTATACTTGAGAATTGAAAAATGTCCGTTGAAGAGAGACAGGTTTCAAATTCCTCGAGTACTGGTCCTTAAAATCCGCGAACGGCTCTTTTGCAGTCTGTCCGTACTCTGAACAGTACTATTCTGCAGGCAGCATTAAATGCAGCATTAAATGCACTCGGCTGATGCGAAGCTTTTCTTCAATCATTTGTCTTAAATATCCTCGTACTTCAGCATTTATTACACCAAAGGGCATTTATTACCGTTGGGAACACTTCATGATCTTCTTCACATTGCTGATGAAAGTACACGTCTGATGGTGAACTCGGCTGATCTCAAACTTGAACAAATCTGATTTGAGTCGGCTGATCTTCACTTGTCTGATAACTTCACTTCAGCAGATCAGAAGTCTTGGACCTTGAAACTTTGACTCTTCTGATGTCTTCATTACTTAGTCAAAATTCCTTGATAAGTCTATCAGCTAAGTTACTCCATACTTAGCCAATCTTTGAAGTTTTGGAATGCATCAAAACCTCCCTTATCAAACTTTCTTCAGTGCCTTCATCTTCATCTTCATCCAACATCAAAAATACAAAAAAGATATAGATATGAGGGAAAAAATTATAACCCCCTTAATTGAATTTTCCTATTAAAAATAATCATATAAAAGAATAAGTTATTGCAATAGATTATATCACTTAAGAAATTTCGAGACATTCAGGTTGTCAAACTAAATAATCCTAAATCTTCAAATTTAGTGTCAATTTTACTACATATTGTTGTCCAATTTTAAAATTAACACGATCTAAACACGTGCATACCAATTTAAAGATTTTAGTCCAGGTTGTAGTCAAATTTTAAAATCTTACATCCTTTTTATAATAGAAAAGCTGATACATAAACTTATCAAACATGTGATTGAATACTAGGATTTTTTGGTTTATCATTGATCTTTTTTTTGTTTTTTATTACTTTGCTATAATTTTTGCATCAATTGAGTTATGACCACAAAAATACAAAAATACAAAAAAATACAGGAATAGGGAAAAAAAATTAAAACCTCTTTAATTGAATTTTCTTTTAAAAATAATAAAATAAAAGAATAAGTTATTGCAATAGATTATGTCACTTAAGAAATTTCGAGACATTCAGGTTGTCAAACTAAATAACCCTAAATCTTCAAATTTAATGTCAATTTTACTACATATTGTTGTCCAATTTTAAAATTAGCACGATCTAAACACGTGCGGACCAATTTAAAGATTTTAGTCCGGGTTGTAGTCAAATTTTAAAATCTTACATTCTTTTTATAATAGACAAGCTGATACATAAACTTATCAAACATGTGATTGAATACTAGGATTTTTTGGTTTATCATTGATCTTTTTGTTGTTTTTTATTACTTTGCTATAATTTTTGCATCAATTGAGTTATGACCACAAAAATACAAAAATACAAAAAAAATACAGGAATAGGGAAAAAAAATTAAAACCTCTTTAATTGAATTTTCTTTTTAAAAATAATAAAATAAAAGAATAAGTTATTGCAATAGATTATGTCACTTAAGAAATTTCGAGACATTCAGGTTGCCAAACTAAATAACCCTAAATCTTCAAATTTAATGTCAATTTTACTACATATTGTTGTCCAATTTTAAAATTAACACGATCTAAACACGTGCATACCAATTTAAAGATTTTAGTCCAGGTTGTAGCCAAATTTTAAAATCTTGCATCATTTTTATAATAGAAAAGCTGATACATAAACTTATCAAACATGTGATTGAATACTAGGATTTTTTGGTTTATCATCGATCTTTTTGTTGTTTTTTATTACTTTGCTATAATTTTTGCATCTTTTGAGTTATGAGCACAAAAATACAAAAATACAAAAAAAATACAGGAATAAGGAAAAAAAATTAAAACCTCTTTAATTGAATTTTCTTATTAAAAATAATAATATAAAAGAATAAGTTTTTGCAATAGATTATATCACTTAAGAAATTTCGAGACATTCAGGTTGTCATATTAAATAACCCAAAATCTTCAAAGTTAATGACAATTTTACTACATTTTGTTGTCCAATTTTAAAATTAGCACGATCTAAACACGTGCAGACCAATTTAAAGATTTTAGTCCAGGTTGTAGTCAAATTTTAAAATCTTACATCATTTTTATAATTGACAAGCTGATACATAAACTTATCAAACATGTGATTGAATACTAGGATTTTTTGGTTTATCATTGAATTTTTTTGTTGTTTTTTATTACTTTGCTATAATTTTTGCATCTTTTGAGTTATGACCACAAAAATAGAAAAATACAAAAAAAATACAAAAAAAATACAGGAATAAGGAAAAAAATTAAAACCTCTTTAATTGAATTTTCTTATTAAAAATAATAATATAAAAGAATAAGTTATTGCAGTAGATTATATCACTTAAGAAATTTCGAGAGATTCAGGTTGTCATATTAAATAACCCCAAATCTTCAAAATTTAATGACAATTTTATTTCACATTATTGTCCAATTTTAAAACTCGCACGAATTAAACACGTGCGGACCAATTTAAAGATTTTAGTTCACGTTGTCAACAAATTTTAAAATCTTACAACCTTTTTATATTAGACAAGCTGATACTTAAACTTATCAAACCTGTGATTGAATACTAGGATTTTTTTGTTTATCATTGATCTTTTTATTGTTTTTTCTTACTTTGCTATAATTTTTGCATCTTTAGAGTTATGACCACAAAAATACAAAAATACAAAAAAAATACAGGAATAAGGAAAAAAATTAAAACCTCTTTAATTGAATTTTCTTATTAAAAATAATAATATAAAAGAATAAGTTATTGCAGTAGATTATATCACTTATGAAATTTCGAGACATTCAGGTTGTCATATTAAATAACCCCAAATCTTCAAATTTAATGTCAATTTTACTACATATTGTTGTCCAATTTTAAAATTAACACGATCTAAACACGTGCAGACCAATTTAAAGATTTTAGTCCAGGTTGTAGTCAAATTTTAAAATCTTACATCATTTTTATAATTGACAAGCTGATACATAAACTTATCAAACATGTGATTGAATACTAGGATTTTTTGGTTTATCATTGATCTTTTTGTTGTTTTTTATTACTTTGCTATAATTTTTGCATCTTTTGAGTTATGACCACAAAAATAGAAAAATACAAAAAAAATACAGGAATAAGGAAAAAAATTAAAACCTCTTTAATTGAATTTTCTTATTAAAAATAATAATATAAAAGAATAAGTTATTGCAGTAGATTATATCACTTAAGAAATTTCGAGAGATTCAGGTTGTCATATTAAATAACCCCAAATCTTCAAAATTTAATGACAATTTTATTTCACATTATTGTCCAATTTTAAAACTCGCACGAATTAAACACGTGCGGACCAATTTAAAGATTTTAGTTCACGTTGTCATCAAATTTTAAAATCTTACAACCTTTTTACATTAGACAAGCTGATACTTAAACTTATCAAACATGTGATTGAATACTAGGATTTTTTTGTTTATCATTGATCTTTTTATTGTTTTTTCTTACTTTGCTATAATTTTTGCATCTCTTGGGTTATGACCACAAAAATACAAAAATACAAAAGAAATATGCTTTGCAGGGCCATATTGCATATAATCCCCTGGGTTTTGGTAAAAGTTTCCAGCTGGTCGTTGATAACCTGAACTTGGCTGCGGTATAAAAAAATGGATAATTTAGACCAATACAAAAATTTATTAACATCAATAAGAAGACATTATTATACCTTGTTTGGTGGCTTTGGTTGCTGATTTTGATAGGTCGATCTCGAAAAACTTGAAGCAGAGTGTTGAACATTTGAATTAGAAGGCGAAGCTGAAACTTGGTTGGATGGATTGTTATTTGTATTTGCAGCACTTGATTTCCCAGAGCCATTTCTAGCACCAGTCGAGGCATTTCCAGCATAAGTTGAATCATATGAGTAGTATGGAAAGGCTTCTGACCCATAGGGTTGCTGAAGATATTCGGATGAACCATACATTTGTGTTCCATCTACATTCGTATATCCATAGCCAGCATGGTAATAAAACTGTGGACTATTATCTGATTGCATACCACCCTGTAAATCAGAAATCCAAAGGCTAAAAGATCGAACAAAGAAAAGCACCGTAAAAGGTAAAACAGAGTTTAATAATACCACGAGAATAAGAAACATAATATTTGTGCACAGAATAATTTATTGGAATAGATTATATCACATAAGAAATTTTTAGACATTTCAGGTTGTCAAAATAACCACAAATCTTCAAATTTAATGACAATTTTATTACACATTGTTATCCAATTTAAAAATTAGCACGATCTAAACACGTGCAGACCAGTTTAAAGATTTTAGTCCAGGTTGTAGTCAAATTTTAAAATCTTACATCCTTTTTACATTAGAAAAGCTGATACATAAACTTATAAAACATGTCCTTGAATACTAGGATTCTTTTGTTTATCATTGATCTTTCTGTTGTTTTTTTATTACTTTCCTATAATATTTGGATCTTTTAAGTTATGACCACAAAAATACAAAAAAAATATAGAAATGAGGGAAAAAAAATTAAAACATCTTTAATTGAATTTTCCTATTAAAAATAATCATATAAAAGAATAAGTTATTGCAATATATTATATCACTTAAGAAATTTCGAGACATTTCAGGTTGTAAAAATAACCCTAATTCTTCAAATTTTAATGACAATTTTATTACATATTGTTGTCCAATTTTAAAATTAGCACGAATTAAACACGTGCGGAACCAATTTAAAGATTTTAGTCCACGTTGTAGTCAAATTGTAAAATCTTACATCATTTTTACATTAGACAAGCTGATACATAAACTTATCAAATATGTGATTGAATACTAGTATTCTTTTGTTTAACATTGATCTTTTCCTTGTTTTTTATTGCTTTGCTATAATTTTTGCATCGTTTGACTTATGACCTCAAAAATACAAAAAAGATATAGATATGAGGGAAAAAATTATATCCCCCTTAATTGAATTTTCCTATTAAAAATAATCATATAAAAGAATAAGTTATTGCAATAGATTATATCACTTAAGAAATTTCGAGACATTCAGGTTGTCAAACTAAATAATCCTAAATTTTCAAATTTAGTGTCAATTTTACTACATATTGTTGTCCAATTTTAAAATTAACACGATCTAAACACGTGCATACCAATTTAAAGATTTTAGTCCAGGTTGTAGTCAAATTTTAAAATCTTACATCCTTTTTATAATAGAAAAGCTGATACATAAACTTATCAAACATGTGATTGAATACTAGGATTTTTTGGTTTATCATTGATCTTTTTTTTGTTTTTTATTACTTTGCTATAATTTTTGCATCAATTGAGTTATGACCACAAAAATACAAAAATACAAAAAAATACAGGAATAGGGAAAAAAAATTAAAACCTCTTTAATTGAATTTTCTTTTAAAAATAATAAAATAAAAGAATAAGTTATTGCAATAGATTATGTCACTTAAGAAATTTCGAGACATTCAGGTTGTCAAACTAAATAACCCTAAATCTTCAAATTTAATGTCAATTTTACTACATATTGTTGTCCAATTTTAAAATTAGCACGATCTAAACACGTGCGGACCAATTTAAAGATTTTAGTCCGGGTTGTAGTCAAATTTTAAAATCTTACATTCTTTTTATAATAGACAAGCTGATACATAAACTTATCAAACATGTGATTGAATACTAGGATTTTTTGGTTTATCATTGATCTTTTTGTTGTTTTTTATTACTTTGCTATAATTTTTGCATCAATTGAGTTATGACCACAAAAATACAAAAATACAAAAAAAAATACAGGAATAGGGAAAAAAAATTAAAACCTCTTTAATTGAATTTTCTTTTTAAAAATAATAAAATAAAAGAATAAGTTATTGCAATAGATTATGTCACTTAAGAAATTTCGAGACATTCAGGTTGCCAAACTAAATAACCCTAAATCTTCAAATTTAATGTCAATTTTACTACATATTGTTGTCCAATTTTAAAATTAACACGATCTAAACACGTGCATACCAATTTAAAGATTTTAGTCCAGGTTGTAGCCAAATTTTAAAATCTTGCATCATTTTTATAATAGAAAAGCTGATACATAAACTTATCAAACATGTGATTGAATACTAGGATTTTTTGGTTTATCATCGATCTTTTTGTTGTTTTTTATTACTTTGCTATAATTTTTGCATCTTTTGAGTTATGAGCACAAAAATACAAAAATACAAAAAAAATACAGGAATAAGGAAAAAAAATTAAAACCTCTTTAATTGAATTTTCTTATTAAAAATAATAATATAAAAGAATAAGTTTTTGCAATAGATTATATCACTTAAGAAATTTCGAGACATTCAGGTTGTCATATTAAATAACCCAAAATCTTCAAAGTTAATGACAATTTTACTACATTTTGTTGTCCAATTTTAAAATTAGCACGATCTAAACACGTGCAGACCAATTTAAAGATTTTAGTCCAGGTTGTAGTCAAATTTTAAAATCTTACATCATTTTTATAATTGACAAGCTGATACATAAACTTATCAAACATGTGATTGAATACTAGGATTTTTTGGTTTATCATTGAATTTTTTTGTTGTTTTTTATTACTTTGCTATAATTTTTGCATCTTTTGAGTTATGACCACAAAAATAGAAAAATACAAAAAAAATACAGGAATAAGGAAAAAAATTAAAACCTCTTTAATTGAATTTTCTTATTAAAAATAATAATATAAAAGAATAAGTTATTGCAGTAGATTATATCACTTAAGAAATTTCGAGAGATTCAGGTTGTCATATTAAATAACCCCAAATCTTCAAAATTTAATGACAATTTTATTTCACATTATTGTCCAATTTTAAAACTCGCACGAATTAAACACGTGCGGACCAATTTAAAGATTTTAGTTCACGTTGTCATCAAATTTTAAATCTTACAACCTTTTTATATTAGACAAGCTGATACTTAAACTTATCAAACCTGTGATTGAATACTAGGATTTTTTTGTTTATCATTGATCTTTTTATTGTTTTTTCTTACTTTGCTATAATTTTTGCATCTTTTGAGTTATGACCACAAAAATACAAAAATACAAAAAAAATACAGGAATAAGGAAAAAAATTAAAACCTCTTTAATTGAATTTTCTTATTAAAAATAATAATATAAAAGAATAAGTTATTGCAGTAGATTATATCACTTATGAAATTTCGAGACATTCAGGTTGTCATATTAAATAACCCCAAATCTTCAAATTTAATGACAATTTTATTACACATTATTTTCCAATTTTAAAACTCGCACGAATTAAACACGTGCGGACCAATTTAAAGATTTTAGTTCACGTTGTCATCAAATTTTAAAATCTTACAACCATTTTACATTAGACAACCTGATACTTAAACTTATCAAACATGTGATTGAATACTAGGATTTTTTTGTTTATCATTGATCTTTTTGTTGTTTTTTCTTACTTTGTTATAATTTTTGCATCTCTTGAGTTATAACCACAAAAATACAAAAATACAAAAAAAATATGCTTTGCTGGGCCATATTGCATATAAACCCCTGGGTTTTGGTAAAAGTTTCCAGCTGGTCGTTGATAACCTGAACTTGGCTGCGGTATAAAAAAATGGATAATTTAGACCAATACAAAAATTTATTAACATCAATAAGAAGACATTATTATACCTTGTTTGGTGGCTTTGGTTGCTGATTTTGATAGGTCGATCTCGAAAAACTTGAAGCAGAGTGTTGAACATTTGAATTAGAAGGCGAAGCTTAAACTTGGTTGGATGGATTGTTATTTGTATTTGCAGCACTTGATTTCCCAGAGCCATTTCTAGCACCAGTCGAGGCATTTCCAGCATAAGTTGAATCATATGAGTAGTATGGAAAGGCTTCTGACCCATAGGGTTGCTGAAGATATTCGGATGAACCATACATTTGTGTTCCATCTACATTCGTATATCCATAGCCAGCATGGTAATAAAACTGTGGACTATTATCTGATTGCATACCACCCTGTAAATCAGAAATCCAAAGGCTAAAAGATCGAACAAAGAAAAGCCCCGTAAAAGGTAAAACAGAGTTTAATAATACCACGAGAATAAGAAACATAATATTTGTGCACAGAATAATTTATTGGAATAGATTATATCACATAAGAAATTTTTAGACATTTCAGGTTGTCAAAATAACCACAAATCTTCAAATTTAATGACAATTTTATTACACATTTTTATCCAATTTAAAAATTAGCACGATCTAAACACGTGCAGACCAGTTTAAAGATTTTAGTCCAGGTTGTAGTCAAATTTTAAAATCTTACATCCTTTTTACATTAGAAAAGCTGATACATAAAATTATAAAACATGTCATTGAATACTAGGATTCTTTTGTTTATCATTGATCTTTCTGTTGTTTTTTATTACTTTCCTATAATATTTGGATCTTTTAAGTTATGACCACAAAAATACAAAAAAAATATAGAAATGAGGGAAAAAAAATTAAAACATCTTTAATTGAATTTTCCTATTAAAAATAATCATATAAAAGAATAAGTTATTGCAATATATTATATCACTTAAGAAATTTCGAGACATTTCAGGTTGTAAAAATAACCCTAATTCTTCAAATTTTAATGACAATTTTATTACATATTGTTGTCCAATTTTAAAATTAGCACGAATTAAACACGTGCGGAACCAATTTAAAGATTTTAGTCCACGTTGTAGTCAAATTGTAAAATCTTACATCATTTTTACATTAGACAAGCTGATACATAAACTTATCAAATATATGATTGAATACTAGTATTCTTTTGTTTAACATTGATCTTTTCCTTGTTTTTTATTGCTTTGCTATAATTTTTGCATCGTTTGAGTTATGACCTCAAAAATACAAAAAAGATATAGATATGAGGGAAAAAATTATAACCCCCTTAATTGAATTTTCCTATTAAAAATAATCATATAAAAGAATAAGTTATTGCAATAGATTATATCACTTAAGAAATTTCGAGACATTCAGGTTGTCAAACTAAATAATCCTAAATCTTCAAATTTAGTGTCAATTTTACTACATATTGTTGTCCAATTTTAAAATTAACACGATCTAAACACGTGCATACCAATTTAAAGATTTTAGTCCAGGTTGTAGTCAAATTTTAAAATCTTACATCCTTTTTATAATAGAAAAGCTGATACATAAACTTATCAAACATGTGATTGAATACTAGGATTTTTTGGTTTATCATTGATCTTTTTTTTGTTTTTTATTACTTTGCTATAATTTTTGCATCAATTGAGTTATGACCACAAAAATACAAAAATACAAAAAAAATACAGGAATAGGGAAAAAAAATTAAAACATCTTTAATTGAATTTTCTTTTAAAAATAATAAAATAAAAGAATAAGTTATTGCAATAGATTATGTCACTTAAGAAATTTCGAGACATTCAGGTTGTCAAACTAAATAACCCTAAATCTTCAAATTTAATGTCAATTTTACTACATATTGTTGTCCAATTTTAAAATTAGCACGATCTAAACACGTGCGGACCAATTTAAAGATTTTAGTCCGGGTTGTAGTCAAATTTTAAAATCATACATTCTTTTTATAATAGACAAGCTGATACATAAACTTATCAAACATGTGATTGAATACTAGGATTTTTTGGTTTATCATTGATCTTTTTGTTGTTTTTTATTACTTTGCTATAATTTTTGCATCAATTGAGTTATGACCACAAAAATACAAAAATACAAAAAAAATACAGGAATAGGGAAAAAAAATTAAAACCTCTTTAATTGAATTTTCTTTTTAAAAATAATAAAATAAAAGAATAAGTTATTGCAATAGATTATGTCACTTAAGAAATTTCGAGACATTCAGGTTGCCAAACTAAATAACCCTAAATCTTCAAATTTAATGTCAATTTTACTACATATTGTTGTCCAATTTTAAAATTAACACGATCTAAACACGTGCATACCAATTTAAAGATTTTAGTCCAGGTTGTAGCCAAATTTTAAAATCTTGCATCATTTTTATAATAGAAAAGCTGATACATAAACTTATCAAACATGTGATTGAATACTAGGATTTTTTGGTTTATCATCGATCTTTTTGTTGTTTTTTATTACTTTGCTATAATTTTTGCATCTTTTGAGTTATGAGCACAAAAATACAAAAATACAAAAAAAATACAGGAATAAGGAAAAAAAATTAAAACCTCTTTAATTGAATTTTCTTATTAAAAATAATAATATAAAAGAATAAGTTTTTGCAATAGATTATATCACTTAAGAAATTTCGAGACATTCAGGTTGTCATATTAAATAACCCAAAATCTTCAAAGTTAATGACAATTTTACTACATTTTGTTGTCCAATTTTAAAATTAGCACGATCTAAACACGTGCAGACCAATTTAAAGATTTTAGTCCAGGTTGTAGTCAAATTTTAAAATCTTACATCATTTTTATAATTGACAAGCTGATACATAAACTTATCAAACATGTGATTGAATACTAGGATTTTTTGGTTTATCATTGATCTTTTTGTTGTTTTTTATTACTTTGCTATAATTTTTGCATCTTTTGAGTTATGACCACAAAAATAGAAAAATACAAAAAAAATACAGGAATAAGGAAAAAAATTAAAACCTCTTTAATTGAATTTTCTTATTAAAAATAATAATATAAAAGAATAAGTTATTGCAGTAGATTATATCACTTAAGAAATTTCGAGAGATTCAGGTTGTCATATTAAATAACCCCAAATCTTCAAAATTTAATGACAATTTTATTTCACATTATTGTCCAATTTTAAAACTCGCACGAATTAAACACGTGCGGACCAATTTAAAGATTTTAGTTCACGTTGTCATCAAATTTTAAAATCTTACAACCTTTTTATATTAGACAAGCTGATACTTAAACTTATCAAACATGTGATTGAATACTAGGATTTTTTTGTTTATCATTGATCTTTTTATTGTTTTTTCTTACTTTGCTATAATTTTTGCATCTCTTGGGTTATGACCACAAAAATACAAAAATACAAAAGAAATATGCTTTGCAGGGCCATATTGCATATAATCCCCTGGGTTTTGGTAAAAGTTTCCAGCTGGTCGTTGATAACCTGAACTTGGCTGCGGTATAAAAAAATGGATAATTTAGACCAATACAAAAATTTATTAACATCAATAAGAAGACATTATTATACCTTGTTTGGTGGCTTTGGTTGCTGATTTTGATAGGTCGATCTCGAAAAACTTGAAGCAGAGTGTTGAACATTTGAATTAGAAGGCGAAGCTGAAACTTGGTTGGATGGATTGTTATTTGTATTTGCAGCACTTGATTTCCCAGAGCCATTTCTAGCACCAGTCAAGGTATTCCAGCATAAGTTGAATCATATGAGTAGTATGGAAAGGCTTCTGACCCATAGGGTTGCTGAAGATATTCGGATGAACCATACATTTGTGTTCCATCTACATTCGTATATCCATAGCCAGCATGGTAATAAAACTGTGGACTATTATCTGATTGCATACCACCCTGTAAATCAGAATTCCAAAGGCTAAAAGTTCGAACAAAGAAAAGCCCCGTAAAAGGTAAAACAGAGTTTAATAATCCCACGAGAATAAGAAACATAATATTTGTGCACAGAATAATTTATTGGAATAGCTTATATCACATAAGAAATTTTTAGACATTTCAGGTTGTCAAAATAACCACAAATCTTCAAATTTAATGACAATTTTATTACACATTGTTATCCAATTTTAAAATTAGCACGATCTAAACACGTGCAGACCAGTTTAAAGATTTTAGTCCAGGTTGTAGTCAAATTTTAAAATCTTACATCCTTTTTACATTAGAAAAGCTGATACATAAACTTATAAAACATGTCATTGAATACTAGGATTCTTATGTTTATCATTGATCTTTCTGTTGTTTTTTATTACTTTCCTATAATTTTTGGATCTTTTAAGTTATGACCACAAAAATACAAAAAAAATATAGAAATGAGGGAAAAAAAATTAAAACATCTTTAATTGAATTTTCCTATTAAAAATAATAATATAAAAGAATAAGTTATTGCAATAGATTATATCACTTAAGAAATTTCGAGACATTTCAGGTTGTAAAAATAACCCTAATTCTTCAAATTTTAATGACAATTTTATTACATATTGTTGTCCAATTTTAAAATTAGCACGAATTAAACACGTGCGGAACCAATTTAAAGATTTTAGTCCACGTTGTAGTCAAATTTTAAAATCTTACATCATTTTTACATTAGACAAGCTGATACATAAACTTATCAAATATGTGATTGAATACTAGTATTCTTTTGTTTAACATTGATCTTTTCCTTGTTTTTTATTGCTTTGCTATAATTTTTGCATCGTTTTAGTTATGACCTCAAAAATACAAAAAAGATATAGATATGAGGGAAAAAAATTATAACCCCCTTAATTGAATTTTCCTATTAAAAATAATCATATAAAAGAATAAGTTATTGCAATAGATTATATCACTTAAGAAATTTCGAGACATTCAGGTTGTCAAACTAAATAACCCTAAATCTTCAAATTAATGTCAATTTTACTACATATTGTTGTCCAATTTTAAAATTAACACGATCTAAACACGTGCATACCAATTTAAAGATTTTAGTCCAGGTTGTAGTCAAATTTTAAAATCTTACATCCTTTTTATAATAGAAAAGCTGATACATAAACTTATCAAACATGTGATTGAATACTAGGATTTTTTGGTTTATCATTGATCTTTTTGTTGTTTTTTATTACTTTGCTATAATTTTTGCATCAATTGAGTTATGACCACAAAAATACAAAAATACAAAAAAAATACAGGAATAGGGAAAAAAAATTAAAACCTCTTTAATTGAATTTTCTTTTTAAAAATAATAAAATAAAAGAATAAGTTATTGCAATAGATTATGTCACTTAAGAAATTTCGAGACATTCAGGTTGTCAAACTAAATAACCCAAAATCTTCAAATTTAATGTCAATTTTACTACATATTGTTGTCCAATTTTAAAATTAGCACGATCTAAACACGTGCGGACCAATTTAAAGATTTTAGTTCGGGTTGTAGTCAAATTTTAAAATATTACATTCTTTTTATAATAGACAAGCTGATACATAAACTTTTCAAACATGTGATTGAATACTAGGATTTTTTGGTTTATCATTGATCTTTTTGTTGTTTTTTATTACTTTGCTATAATTTTTGCATCAATTGAGTTATGACCACAAAAATACAAAAATACAAAAAAAATACAGGAATAGGGAAAAAAATTAAAACCTCTTTAATTGAATTTTCTTTTTAAAAATAATAAAATAAAAGAATAAGTTATTGCAATAGATTATGTCACTTAAGAAATTTCGAGACATTCAGGTTGTCAAACTAAATAACCCTAAATCTTCAAATTTAATGTCAATTTTACTACATATTGTTGTCTAATTTTAAAATTAACACGATCTAAACACGTGCATACCAATTTAAAGATTTTAGTCCAGGTTGTAGCCAAATTTTAAAATCTTGCATCATTTTTATAATAGAAAAGCTGATACATAAACTTATCAAACATGTGATTGAATACTAGGATTTTTTGGTTTATCATCGATCTTTTTGTTGTTTTTTTTTACTTTGCTATAATTTTTGCATCTTTTGAGTTATGACCACAAAAATACAAAAATACAAAAAAAATACAGGAATAAGGAAAAAAAATTAAAACCTCTTTAATTGAATTTTCTTATTAAAAATAATAATATAAAAGAATAAGTTTTTGCAATAGATTATATCACTTAAGAAATTTCGAGAGATTCAGGTTGTCATATTAAATAACCCCAAATCTTCAAAATTTAATGACAATTTTAATACACATTATTGTCCAATTTTAAAACTCGCACGAATTAAACACGTGCGGACCAATTTAAAGATTTTAGTTCACGTTGTCATCAAATTTTAAAATCTTACAACCTTTTTACATTAGACAAGCTGATACTTAAACTTATCAAACATGTGATTGAATCCTAGGATTTTTTTGTTTATCATTGATCTTTTTATTGTTTTTTCTTACTTTGCTATAATTTTTGCATCTTTTGAGTTATGACCACAAAAATACAAAAATACAAAAAAAATACAGGAATAAGGAAAAAATTAAAACCTCTTTAATTGAATTTTCTTATTAAAAATAATAATATAAAAGAATAAGTTATTGCAGTAGATTATATCACTTAAGAAATTTCGAGACATTCAGGTTGTCATATTAAATAACCCAAAATCTTCAAATTTAATGACAATTTTACTACATTTTGTTGTCCAATTTTAAAATTAGCACGATCTAAACACGTGCAGACCAATTTAAAGATTTTAGTCCAGGTTGTAGTCAAATTTTAAAATCTTACATCATTTTTATAATTGACAAGCTGATACATAAACTTATCAAACATGTGATTGAATACTAGGATTTTTTGGTTTATCATTGATCTTTTTGTTGTTTTTTATTACTTTGCTATAATTTTTGCATCTTTTGAGTTATGACCACAAAAATAGAAAAATACAAAAAAAATACAGGAATAAGGAAAAAAATTAAAACCTCTTTAATTGAATTTTCTTATTAAAAATAATAATATAAAAGAATAAGTTATTGCAGTAGATTATATCACTTAAGATATTTCGAGAGATTCAGGTTGTCATATTAAATAACCCCAAATCTTCAAAATTTAATGACAATTTTATTTCACATTATTGTCCAATTTTAAAACTCGCACGAATTAAACACGTGCGGACCAATTTAAAGATTTTAGTTCACGTTGTCATCAAATTTTAAAATCTTACGACCTTTTTACATTAGACAAGCTGATACTTAAACTTATCAAACATGTGATTGAATACTAGGATTTTTTTGTTTATCATTGATCTTTTTATTGTTTTTTCTTACTTTGCTATAATTTTTGCATCTCTTGTGTTATGACCACAAAAATACAAAAATACAAAAGAAATATGCTTTGCAGGGCCATATTGCATATAATCCCCTGGGTTTTGGTAAAAGTTTCCAGCTGGTCGTTGATAACCTGAACTTGGCTGCGGTATAAAAAAATTGATAATTTAGACCAATACAAAAATTTATTAACATCAATAAGAAGACATTATTATACCTTGTTTGGTGGCTTTGGTTGCTGATTTTGATAGGTCGATCTCGAAAAACTTGAAGCAGAGTGTTGTACATTTGAATTAGAAGGCGAAGCTGAAACTTGGTTGGATGGATTGTTATTTGTATTTGCAGCACTTGATTTCCCAGAGCCATTTCTAGCACCAGTCAAGGCATTTCCAGCATAAGTTGAATCATATGAGTAGTATGGAAAGGCTTCTGACCCATAGGGTTGCTGAAGATATTCGGATGAACCATACATTTGTGTTCCATCTACATTCGTATATCCATAGCCAGCATGGTAATAAAACTGTGGACTATTATCTGATTGCATACAACCCTGCAAATCAGAAATCCAAAGGCTAAAAGTTCGAACAAAGAAAAGCCCCGTAAAAGGTAAAACAGAGTTTAATAATCCCACGAGAATAAGAAACATAATATTTGTGCACAGAATAATTTATTGGAATAGCTTATATCACATAAGAAATTTTTAGACATTTCAGGTTGTCAAAATAACCACAAATCTTCAAATTTAATGACAATTTTATTACACATTGTTATCCAATTTTAAAATTAGCACGATCTAAACACGTGCAGACCAGTTTAAAGATTTTAGTCCAGGTTGTAGTCAAATTTTAAAATCATACATCCTTTTTACATTAGAAAAGCTGATACATAAACTTATAAAACATGTCATTGAATACTAGGATTCTTTTGTTTATCATTGATCTTTCTGTTGTTTTTTATTACTTTCCTATAATTTTTGGATCTTTTAAGTTATGACCACAAAAATACAAAAAAAATATAGAAATGAGGGAAAAAAAATTAAAACATCTTTAATTGAATTTTCCTATTAAAAATAATCATATAAAAGAATAAGTTATTGCAATAGATTATATCACTTAAGAAATTTCGAGACATTTCAGGTTGTAAAAATAACCCTAATTCTTCAAATTTTAATGACAATTTTATTACATATTGTTGTCCAATTTTAAAATTAGCACGAATTAAACACGTGCGGAACCAATTTAAAGATTTTAGTCCACGTTGTAGTCAAATTTTAAAATCTTACATCATTTTTACATTAGACAAGCTGATACATAAACTTATCAAATATGTGATTGAATACTAGTATTCTTTTGTTTAACATTGATCTTTTCCTTGTTTTTTATTGCTTTGCTATAATTTTTTCATCGTTTTAGTTATGACCTCAAAAATACAAAAAAGATATAGATATGAGGGAAAAAAATTATAACCCCCTTAATTGAATTTTCCTATTAAAAATAATCATATAAAAGAATAAGTTATTGCAATAGATTATATCACTTAAGAAATTTCGAGACATTCAGGTTGTCAAACAAAATAACCCTAAATCTTCAAATTAATGTCAATTTTACTACATATTGTTGTCCAATTTTAAAATTAACACGATCTAAACACGTGCATACCAATTTAAAGATTTTAGTCCAGGTTGTAGTCAAATTTTAAAATCTTACATCCTTTTTATATTAGAAAAGCTGATACATAAACTTATCAAACATGTGATTGAATACTAGGATTTTTTGGTTTATCATTGATCTTTTTGTTGTTTTTTATTACTTTGCTATAATTTTTGCATCAATTGAGTTATGACCACAAAAATACAAAAATACAAAAAAAATACAGGAATAGGGAAAAAAAATTAAAACCTCTTTAATTGAATTTTCTTTTTAAAAATAATAAAATAAAAGAATAAGTTATTGCAATAGATTATGTCACTTAAGAAATTTCGAGACATTCAGGTTGTCAAACTAAATAACCCTAAATCTTCAAATTTAATGTCAATTTTACTACATATTGTTGTCCAATTTTAAAATTAGCACGATCTAAACACGTGCGGACCAGTTTAAAGATTTTAGTCCGGGTTGTAGTCAAATTTTAAAATATTACTTTCTTTTTATAATAGACAAGCTGATACATAAACTTATCAAACATGTGATTGAATACTAGGATTTTTTGGTTTATCTTTGATCTTTTTGTTGTTTTTTATTACTTTGCTATAATTTTTGCATCAATTGAGTTATGACCACAAAAATACAAAAATACAAAAAAAATACAGGAATAGGGAAAAAAAATTAAAACCTCTTTAATTGAATTTTCTTTTTAAAAATAATAAAATAAAAGAATAAGTTATTGCAATAGATTATGTCACTTAAGAAATTTCGAGACATTCAGGTTGTCAAACTAAATAACCCTAAATCTTCAAATTTAATGTCAATTTTACTACATATTGTTGTCCAATTTTAAAATTAACACGATCTAAACACGTGCATACCAATTTAAAGATTTTAGTCCAGGTTGTAGCCAAATTTTAAAATCTTGCATCATTTTTATAATAGAAAAGCTGATACATAAACTTATCAAACATGTGATTGAATACTAGGATTTTTTGGTTTATCATCGATCTTTTTGTTGTTTTTTATTACTTTGCTATAATTTTTGCATCTTTTGAGTTATGACCACAAAAATACAAAAATACAAAAAAAATACAGGAATAAGGAAAAAAAATTAAAACCTCTTTAATTGAATTTTCTTATTAAAAATAATAATATAAAAGAATAAGTTTTTGCAATAGATTATATCACTTAAGAAATTTCGAGAGATTCAGGTTGTCATATTAAATAACCCCAAATCTTCAAAATTTAATGACAATTTTAATACACATTATTGTCCAATTTTAAAACTCGCACGAATTAAACACGTGCGGACCAATTTAAAGATTTTAGTTCAAGTTGTCATCAAATTTTAAAATCTTACAACCTTTTTACATTAGACAAGTTGATACTTAAACTTATCAAACATGTGATTGAATACTAGGATTTTTTTGTTTATCATTGATCTTTTTATTGTTTTTTCTTACTTTGCTATAATTTTTGCATCTTTTGAGTTATGACCACAAAAATACAAAAATACAAAAAAAATACAGGAATAAGGAAAAAAATTAAAACCTCTTTAATTGAATTTTCTTATTAAAAATAATAATATAAAAGAATAAGTTATTGCAGTAGATTATATCACTTAAGAAATTTCGAGACATTCAGGTTGTCATATTAAATAACCCAAAATCTTCAAATTTAATCACAATTTTACTACATTTTGTTGTCCAATTTTAAAATTAGCACGATCTAAACACGTGCAGACCAGTTTAAAGATTTTAGTCCAGGTTGTAGTCAAATTTTAAAATCTTACATCCTTTTTACATTAGAAAAGCTGATACATAAACTTATAAAACATGTCATTGAATACTAGGATTCTTTTGTTTATCATTGATCTTTCTGTTGTTTTTTATTACTTTCCTATAATTTTTGGATCTTTTAAGTTATGACCACAAAAATACAAAAAAAACATAGAAATGAGGGAAAAAAAATTAAAACATCTTTAATTGAATTTTCCTATTAAAAATAATCATATAAAAGAATAAGTTATTGCAATAGATTATATCACTTAAGAAATTTCGAGACATTTCAGGTTGTAAAAATAACCCTAATTCTTCAAATTTTAATGACAATTTTATTACATATTGTTGTCCAATTTTAAATTTAGCACGAATTAAACACGTGCGGAACCAATTTAAAGATTTTAGTCCACGTTGTAGTCAAATTTTAAAATCTTACATCATTTTTACATTAGACAAGCTGATACATAAACTTATCAAATATGTGATTGAATACTAGTATTCTTTTGTTTAACATTGATCTTTTCCTTGTTTTTTATTGCTTTGCTATAATTTTTGCATCGTTTGAGTTATGACCTCAAAAATACAAAAAAGATATAGATATGAGGGAAAAAAATTAGAACCCCCTTAATTGAATTTTCCTATTAAAAATAATCATATAAAAGAATAAGTTATTGCAATAGATTATATCACTTAAGAAATTTCGAGACATTCAGGTTGTCAAACTAAATAACCCAAAATCTTCAAATTTAATGACAATTTTACTACATTTTGTTGTCCAATTTTAAAATTAGCACGATCTAAACACGTGCAGACCAATTTAAAGATTTTAGTCCAGGTTGTAGTCAAATTTTAAAATCTTACATCATTTTTATAATTGACAAGCTGATACATAAACTTATCAAACATGTGATTGAATACTAGGATTTTTTGGTTTATCATTGATCTTTTTGTTGTTTTTTATTGTTGGATGAAGATGAAGATGAAGGCACTGAAGAAAGTTTGATAAGGGAGGTTTTGATGCATTCCAAAACTTCGTAAAATTGGCTAAGTATGGAGTGACTTAGCTGATAAGCTTATCAAAGAATTTTGACTAAGTAATGAAGACATCAGAAGAGTCAAAGTTTCAAGGTCCAAGACTTCTGATCTGCTGAAGAGAAGTTATCAGACTAGTGAAGATCAGCCGACTCAAATCAGATTTGTTCAAGTTTGAGATCAGCCGAGTTCGTCATCAGACTTATACTTTCGTCAGCCAAGTGAAGAAGATCATGAAGTGTTCCCAACGGTAATAAATGCCCCTTGGTGTAATAAATGCTGAAGTACGAGGATATTTAAGACAAATGATTGAAGAAAAGCTTCGCATCAGCCGAGTGCATTTAATGCTGCATTTAATGCTGCCTGCAGAATAGTACTGTTTACAGTACGGACAGACTGCAAAAGAGCCGTTCGCGGATTTTAAGGACCAGTACTTGAGGAATTTGAATCCTGTCTCTCTTCAACGGACACTTTTCAATCCTCAAGTATAAATAGCTGCAAGAGACGAAGAAGGAACAAGCAACACACTTTCTGAGAGAAATTTCCGAAGCAAAATTCTTTAAGTCTCAAGAACAGCTCACTCATCAGCTGAGTCATTTGTTGACGAAAGCAGAGTTGAAGAATCAAGAAAAATACATCTTCTGAGTGATTTTGTAAACAAGAGTGTTGTGCGGAGTTGTGATCCATCTTTGTGAGTGATCAAACTTCAGAGGATAGGTTTTCTGTGTGATCTCCTATTGCGAACTTGTGGTCGTTTCATTTGTTGTTCGACGCAAGCAGAGTATACTGTAAACTTTGTGATTATAGTATAACCCAAGATCTGAGTGACTTGGAAGAGTGGACTAAAGGATATTTAAATCCATATAACCACTATAAAAATTACTTGTGTTTTTACATTGTTTCAAAACTGCATATCTTCTGTTTGCATAAAAACACATTAAGTTAACTGTTTGAAAAAGAACAAAAAGGAGTTTATAAAACTGGGGAAACATTTTTCAAACTGCTAAGAATACTTGTGAAAAATACTTTGAAAATCCGCTGCAAGTACTCTAAGTATTAAAACTGATTTCTGCAAAATCAGCTAAGTAACTATCAGACGAGTGGTCAACAAGACTGTTCAAAGATTTGTTCGCGAACAGAATTGTAACTTACTAATCTGATCAGCTTAGTCTGTTCAGTTGGAGTAAAGTTTTAAAGTTAAATTTGAAAGAAAATTTTAAAGAGGTTTATTCACCCCCCCCCCCCTCTAAACCTCTTCTGACCACTTGGGACCAACAAGTGGTATCAGAGCAGGTGGTTCATTAGAATCAGCTGCCTGATCAACGAGCTTGATCCGAGTGTTTTTCAAAGGTTTTCAAAACTTTTCAAAAGAGCATCTTTTTGAAAAACAAAAACTTTTTGAAAAATGGATTGTATCAGCCATGTTCCCCACATTGCTGGTATGTCTTTTGAGGACTGGAAAATCAGAATGGAGATTTTCCTTGCTGCCTATAATGACAACATGCATACATGTATCATTAAAGGTCCATTCAAATTCACCAAGACCATCATCGTAGATGAAGCTCAAATAGTGGTGGAAAAAGACTTAACAGAAATGACAGCAGAAGAAATAAAGCTGTTCAACCTGGACAAAGTCGGAAGATTCATCATGACCAAAGCCCTGGATAATGATCGGTTTGACAAAGTCAAACATTGCAAAACTGCAGAGGAGATGTGGGATAAGGTTCGTGACATGAGCGAAGGCAATGATGCTATTAAAGAGCATCAGCTCAGTGTTGCCTTGGAGAAGCTGGACAACTTCAAGATGAAGTCTGGAGAAACCATTGATCAGATGGACATCAGATTCACCAGAACTCTGAACGAAGTTTTGAAGCTGGGAAAGACTTTCACTGACAAAGAGATTTCTGTCAGAGTACTGAAGGCTCTACCTCCCAAGTTCAACATGAAGGTGACAGCAATGGAAGAATCAAGAGATCTGGGCAAGATTTCTCTAACAGAGCTGTTCTCCGCACTCAAGGCTTATGAGTATAAACTGCCAAGGATGGGAATTGAAGAAACCTCAACTTCAGGACCCACAGCTGCACTTGTTGCTGCTGAAAACACCAGAAGACCAGCACAGAAAAGCAAAGAAATGGACTCATCTGATGAAGCCACTCTACTCAACAAAAAGGAGTACACTGCTGGAGATGTAGCATTATTGATGAACAACTTCAAGAAGTTCTATAAGAGAAAGATGAAAAACAAATACAATCATGCTGCTTCTACTTCTAAACCTAATTTTTCTTCTCAGGATAAAGAAGATTATAAATCAAAACTGATGTGTTACAACTGCAGGAAATTGGGACACTTCATAAGAGACTGCCCATATCCAAAAGCAGAGAAGTACACTGAGGAAGAGAAGAAAATGAGAAAAGAAAGAAAGCATCAGAGAGCCAAGGCAATGATGGCTGAAGCAGAAAAGACAGCTGCTGTCTACTCATCTGATTCAGACTCAGACTCGTCTGATGAAGAATCGTCTGATGAAGAAAAACCTGCTCTCCTGTGCCTGATGGCAAAGGAATCTGATGACTCTGAGGATGAGGTAACTCCTCAAGAAAATGAACTGTTTAATTCTCTAGAGCAAATGATGTTGAATAATACTACTATTGCTGGAGAGTTTGTTAAGCTTAAGGAAGAGATGAACTTGCTAAAAGAGCAAAATAGTTCACTGAAACTTTTAGCTGAAAAGCCAAAAGAATCAGCTGAATATAAACAACTTGAGCAAGAGCATGAATCTCTGAAAGCTGAATGTGAGGTTTATAAAGGAAAAATCATGGAACTTGAGAAAATCATTGAGTCTCATGATAAGTCTACTGTTGCATCCATGCATACATCTAGTAAACAGGAGACACCTTTAGAAAAGGAAAAATTAGAGTTGAACCATACTGAAAAATTTGTATCAGCTGACAATAGTAAGGTCATTCTGTATGTTCAAACCTCTAGACCTACCTCAACTGAGAAAGTGGTAAAGGAGAAGAAATCTCCTAAGGCTAAAAGGAGCAAAGAGCCTAGTGTAGGAAATCAGACTAGTAAGACCAAACAGCAGAGTCCTAAGAAGTCTGCTGATAAAGCTAAATTGAATCAATCTGTTGGTAAAACTAAGTCAAAATCAAATGAGCAAGCATCTAGTAAACCAAAGAAGCATAAGAACAAGAAAAATCAAAATGCTTGGTATGGAAATGAGTCATATTATGTGCAACCTGCTGCATATCATCCTATGTATCATGCACCTCAGTTTCCTAATTACTATGCACCTTACCCTGCTCATCCAATGCATGCATATCCTGCATATCATGCACCTTACCCTGCTTATGAACATTATTCATATCATACTGATCATCAACATGACTTATCTGATAACTATGATAAAAATGAAACTGTTCATGCTCCTAAAACTCAGAAACCTAAGAAGCCTAAGACTTCAACATCTTGGGTTGTCAAGGGTGGAACTAATCCTTCAGGACCCTCTCAATAAGGGTACCTAAAACAATTTCATTTTTTGTTTTGTAGGTTAGGATTAGGAGTAGGAGTAAAGTAGAGAAGATTTGGTACTTGGACAGTGGATGTTCAAGGCACATGTGTGGAAACATACATGAGTTGACTGATGCAGTTGCTGTGGATGGTCCAAAAGTCACTTTTGGAGACAGCAAAGAAGGCAAGATTAAAGCTAAAGGAAGATTAATCAAGGGAAACATAGAGATATCTGACGTCTCATATGTTAAAGGCCTAAAGTATAATCTGCTGAGCATAAGTCAATTTTGTGACAAGGGATATTCAGTCTTCTTCTCAGCAGATAAGTGCTACGTTGAACAGATTGGTACAAAGAAGGTAATTTTATCTGGAAGACGACAAGGAAATATCTACATAGTTGACTGGAATTCTGCTGACAAGAATTCAACTATTTGTTTGGTGGCATCTGCACCAAGTGAAGTCAGTTGGCTATGGCACAAGAGGATGAATCACTTAAACTTCAAGACCATAAACAGATTAATCAAGAATGATTTGGTAGAAGGGATTCCAAAAGCAGTCATGAGCAAAGACAAGCTCTGTGACGCCTGTCAGAAGGGTAAACAAATCAAGTCATCATTCAAAGAAAAGAAGCACCAATCTTCTGGAAGAATATTGGAGCTGTTGCATATGGACTTATTTGGACCCATTGATCCAGTCAGCAATGGTGGAAAGAAATACTGCCTAGCTGTTGTGGATGATTATTCAAGATATACTTGGGTGATTTTCATGAAGAAGAAAAGTGAAACCAAGGAACATCTCACAAATCTGATGGAACTGATCCAGAATGAGAAGAGTATCAAGATATTGAAGATCAGATCAGATAGAGGGACAGAGTTTACAAACTCTACTGTTGAAGAGTATTGTAATATCAAAGGAATACATCATGAGTATTCTGCTGCTAGAACCCCTCAACAGAATGGTGTTGCTGAAAGGAGAAACAGAACACTGAAAGAAGCTGTCAGAACCATGATAGCTGAAGCTAAGCTGCCACAAAGATTTTGGGCAGAAGCAACAAATACAGCATGTTTTACCCAGAACAGATGTATGATCAACAAAAATCAGAACAAGACTCCATATGAAGTTTGGAACAACAGAAAGCCAAACATTCATTACTTTAAGATTTTTGGTTGTAAATGTTTTGTATTGAATAATGGGAAAAATCACCTTACTGCATTTGCAGAAAAGGCTGATGAAGCTGTCTTTGTAGGATACTCATCTGTTAGTAAGGCTTATAGAGTTTTTAACAAAAGAACATTACTAATAGAAGAATCTATCCATGTAGTATTTGATGAGCCAAGTCAATCTTCTGAAAAGAATCAAAGTGTAAATCAAGATCTGTCTGCTGATTTACAGAAGTTGGACGTTGGAAGAAATGAAGAATATGTTCCCATCATACTACCTAATCTAAGTTCAGCTGCTAACTCAAGTGCTGTTCATAATCACAGTGCTGATTGTCTAACAGACGAGTTGCTAACAGCTGACAGACCAGAGACTGTTCAACAGACGACACGTGTTCAACAGACTACTACTGGAACTCCAACAGTAGTGTTGCAAGATCATAACAGAGGACAACATCCTGATTTGCAACCTGATCTCAGATGGCTCAAGAATCACCCACCTGAACTAGTTATTGGTGATCCTTTAGATAGAGTGAAAACAAGAAGAGCTGCTGCACAAGATGCTATGTTTGTCACATTTCTATCTCAAATAGAGCCTAAACAAATTGAAGAAGCTCTAAATGACTCCTTCTGGATAGAAGCTATGCAAGAAGAGTTGAATCAATTTGAAAGGAATGAAGTCTGGTACTTAGTTCCTAGACCAAGTCATCAAAGAGTAATTGGCACTAAGTGGGTATTCAGAAATAAGATGAATGAAGATGGTGTTGTCACCAGAAACAAAGCAAGACTAGTGGCCAAGGGTTATTGTCAAGAAGAAGGAATTGACTTTGATGAAACTTTTGCACCAGTAGCAAGACTTGAAGCAATCAGACTGTTTCTTGCCTATGCTGCTCACAAGAACTTCACTGTCTATCAGATGGATGTGAAGTCTGCTTTTCTCAATGGAGAATTGCAAGAAGAAGTTTATGTTGAACAACCTCCAGGATTTGAAGTCTATCAAGAAGAGGACAAAGTATATCGTCTGAAGAAAGCCCTTTATGGACTAAAACAAGCTCCAAGAGCATGGTATGATACCCTATCTGATTTTCTTTTAATTAAAGGATTTCGTAAAGGTAAGGTAGATAAAACCTTGTTCACCATTGAATGGGAAAATCATATATTACTTGTGCAAATATATGTGGACGATATTATTTTTGGTTCAACTAACCAACAGATGTGTGATAAGTTCTCCAAGCTGATGCAGAATAAGTTTGAAATGAGCATGATGGGTGAACTTAATTACTTTCTTGGGTTGCAAGTTAGACAGTTGCCTGATGGAATATTCATCAGCCAAGCAAAGTACACAAGAGATCTGTTTAAGAAATTTGGTATGGAAACTAGCTCAACAGCTACCATTCCTATGTCTACAAGTCTTCGTTTGGATAAAGATGAAGATGGCAAATCAGTGGACATAACCAAATATAGAGGCATTATTGGTTCATTGTTGTATCTAACAGCAAGCAGACCTGACATAATGTACTCAGTTGGAGTCTGTGCAAGATTTCAATCAAACCCCAAAGAATCTCATCTCTTAGCTGCCAAGAGAATATTGAAGTATGTTAAAGGCACTCAAGAATTGGGATTGTGGTATCCTAGAGAATCTGGATTTGAACTCATTGGTTATTCAGATTCAGACCTTGCTGGCTGCAAGATTGACAGAAAGAGCACAACAGGTGCCTGTCAGTTCTTAGGCAGTCGTCTGATCTCATGGATGAGTAAGAAGCAAACCTCAGTTTCTATATCTACTGCTGAAGCTGAATATATAGCTGCTGGAGCTTGTTGTGCACAGATACTTTGGTTGAAGCATCAACTAGAAGACTACAATATCAAGATCAGTGGAATTCCAATCTACTGTGACAATACAAGTGCAATCTCTCTTACTCAGAACACTACAAGTCATTCAAGGACTAAGCATATTGAGATCAAGCATCATTTCATTAGAGATCATGTGGAAAAAGGCAATGTAATGATTGAGTATGTTCATACTGATAATCAGATTGCTGACATTTTCACCAAACCTTTAAGTGAAGTAAGGTTTTCAACCTTAAGAGCTGAGCTAGGACTACTTAATTTGGAAGCATAAGCTGAGGGGGAACTCATCAGAAGACTGGAGTTCAACAGCTTAGCAATTCGTTATTATCTTCAAGGATTAACTCTCAACAGACTAGTTAACTTATGAATTCTTAAAACTCAGGGGGAACGTGTAAGACTAGCGGTACTTCTGAATTAAAGATGAAATTTGTTAATGACAGTTAGTTGAAGTTATGTTTTCATCAGAAGACTCAACTATCGAAGATTGAAGTTATTTTATCTAGCTGGATTGACAAACAGCTGAGGAAGGTTATCAGCTATTGGCATTCTCTGATAACAGCATTGTCATCAGGACACTAGTCCAACAGATAAGTGTTTTTATACTCATCTGATTACTTAAGTAAAAGCGAACTATTTTAAAACGTTTTATCCAAAACACGCCTTTACAAGTAAACTGTCGGGCGGTACATTTTCCCGCTCCTCATTAAAATATCTTTTGAATTCGAAAGGTCGTAACTGACGCCGCACGATCAGCACTGACAGAAAAACGGATCTAACGGTTGGCGGATATCACGGAAACCGAAAAACCCCAACTCTATAAATCCTCATCTGATCAGTCGAGTAGCTCTTTACGAACCCTAAACTTTCAAAAGTACTTGTGAGAAAATTTTAAACAAGTTTTCTGCAAAAATCCTTTCCTTTTCACTAACTCTCAACAGATTAAAATGGCTGCTGAAGGTATGTTCTTAGACTATGAAGCCTATTATCAATCTGGTACAAGTTTGATGAAAGAATTGTTGGAGAAATTCAAATCGGCACAGTTGATAAATTTCATGGAGTACAACGAGGGAATAATCTGGACTGACCAGGTTATGGAGTATTACTCAACGGCAAAGGCTGACTATCACAAACTAGAAATCAAAGCAAAAGTGGGTGACAAATCTGTTGTCATCACTCCACAAGTTCTTCATGAACAGTTTGGTTTGCCTAAGTCTGGAAGACACGAAGTTATCGTGCTGACTGAAGAGAAGCACCAACAGTTTTGGGCGATCTGCGCCAAGGAAGGAGAGATGTTGTCTGGCAACATCAGAAAGAAACAGCTTAAGGATGAATATCAGCGGATGGCTGATATGGTGTCTAAGCTGATTGAAAATTGTACTTTTTCTCTAGATGCTGTCACAATGAAGCGTTTCAGCATCATGGCTGCCGTATACTATGGAATAGAGGTAAACTGGTCCATCATAATTTGGTATATACTTGCTGATTTTCTGGAAGTGAAGAAGGGAAAAGGCCCTTACACCAACCACAGAATCACCTTAAGTTACCTCTTATCAAAGATGGGCTGTGTCATGACAAATGGCAAAGAAATTCACAAGTCCAAAGCAATGAACAAGTACCTACCTGTTCAGAAGAGGAAGGCTGATGAGCCTGAAGGAGAAGAAGTTGAGGAACCAAAGGAGGTTCCTGCCAAGAGGCAAAAGAGGTTAGTCAAAACAGCAAGTCTGGCTGTTGAGACTAAGAGGAAGAGGGCTGCTGATGAGCCCAAGAAGAAAGAATTAAAGCAGATGGAGAGAGTGACTAAAATTGTTGAGAACATAATGGCTGATGTAAGGACTGGATCCCCTGCATCACCATCAAGAACTCCATCAGCAGAGAGGCCTGCTGAGAATGTTTCTAAGAGAACAAGAAGTCAGCAGAAGGATACTGCTACTTCAAGAGTTGTTCAAGGTCTGACAAAGAAAACTGCTAGAAAGCAGATGACGTTTCCTGAAGAACCTACCAATCTGGAAAATGTAGCAAGGAAAGATCCTGAAGCTACTCAAAGGCCTGCCGAAACAGTTGAAACTGTTGTGCTTGACGAAGCTGATGAACAACAGCCAAGTAAGGAAGCACCAACAGCTGAGGTTCCCCAACCTCAAGAAGATCCAGATGTCCAAATCATCTATCCCATTGCTGCTGCTCCTATATCATCTGCTGGACCAGCCCCTGCTGATAAAGGGAAAAGAAAAATTGTGCTAAGGAGAAAGAAAATCTCCAAAGCTGATAAGAAGGCAAGAGAAGAAGCTGAACAGAGGAAGCAGGATGAGCTTGAAGAGAAAAGAGCTCTTGAATTGAGCAAAGCTCAACAAGCAAAGGATGAGGCCAGAAGAAGAATGTCTGCAGCAGAGAGAAAAGCTGCTGAAGATGCTGAATTGGCCATGGTGATTGAACAAAGCAAGGTTGATGCCTATGGACCTGTCCATGGAGGTGGCATCAAGATTGGTGAAGGGCAGACTGAAGAAGACAAAAAGAAGATACTACTGCCTGCTCCCAAAACCAAGTCCAAAGACAAGTTTGAAGTCAGGAAAGCTTTTGAGATAGTATATGCTGATAAGGAGCTTTTCAAGAAGTTTGAGAAGTCTCTAGCATACTATGATCAGAAGATTATGTTGAGGACTATGTTCACCCAGGAGAAACCAAGATATATCAAGTGGAGAGATATCAGGCTGAATAGCTCAATAACTGAACTTCAAAACATGAAGGAGTTAGCTGATGAAGAACACTGGGTTCTGACTTGGCTGAAGACAAACTCCATCCAAAAGGCCCTTGATCCCAGTTATGTAAGAGAAGTCATGCATAACTATGCAAAAAGCTTTGCATTGGAGGAGGCCAAGAAGATTAAAAACACCTTGCCTGAAAAGAAAAAGAAATCTGAAGATGCTGAAGAGAGAGCAATTAAGTTTGCTGTTATGACTGCTCTGAAGAGATGGGTTAAAAAGTCAAAGTATCAGCAAGGATGTTCAAGTGACTTGCCACTGCTGCCAAGTATTCAACAAATCATTTTTGGCAAGGAAGTACAACCGTACCATGAAGTCCCTAAGGGTAACAATGCTCCTGTCAACCCTTGGATCATTGTAAGACAGATTAGACAGACTACATGCTTTAATGATGATGGAACCATTACAAATCTGTTCTACGATGATGTCACTGATGAGCACAAGTCTGCTGATAAGTCCTTAGCTATTGAGCCGCAAGCTAAGACTTCTGAAGATCATCAGATGACGGATATGCAAGATGTCCCTGTTCATCAGGAGACTCAAGAGAACGAAGCTGATGCTTCTACTTCATCAGGGGATGAACACTCATCACTGATGGAAGCCTTCCAGTTACTTATTGAAAATCAAATAAAAGATATGGAAGAGAGGAATAGTCTGCAGTTACAGAAGATGAAGACAGAATTGATTGAATCTCACACTCATCAAGTGGAAAGAACGCATCTTCTAACCAGCAGTTCTATCAAGTTAGCTATTGATCAGATTCCTATTCCTCAAGATCATTCACTAGAGTTAGTGAATAGCTTAAGAGAGCTGAACCGTAACGTTGAAGATGTGAAGGGTGATGTAAATCATCTTCACACTGCCTTGAAATCAGCTGAGCACAAGATTGCTGATTTAACTGCAACTTTCATTAAAGTCAGTCATGAAGAGAAGGAAATCAATCTGGGGATGTTGCAAGAAGTAGCAAAGGCTGCACAGGAAGTTCAAAATGAAATTGCAACTATCAACCTAAACATTGACTACTTTAATGATAAGACTGACGTCATCAGCACTGATATACAACATCTAACAGCAAGTCATGACGTTGTTAATCAGAATCTAAAAGCTTTATGTGCTGGAGTAAAAATTCCAACAGTTGCCCTCAACCCTGCTGTTGAACCTTCTACTGTCATCAGAGTTGATGATGACAAAAAGGGGGAAGATAAAAGGGAAGAACCAGCAAAGGAGTTTGCTGCTGAAGAATCAGCTATGGAACCTGCTGCTGAAGAACCAGCTAAAGAGACCATTACTGATGAACCAGCAAAGGAGTCTGCTGCTGAAGAAACAACTTTGGAAGAAACTGATGCAACTATTAAAGCCAAGGAAACTGAAGACACTACTGACAAGGCTGAAGTGCTTGGAAAGGTGGAAGAAGAAGATAAGATTGAAAAAGAAGACACCAAGTACAAGAATACAGATTCTGCCAGAAAAGCTATGGAAGCTCTGAAAGCTCTTCAAGAACAAGAACTTAAAGAGAAGATGGAAGCTGCCAAAGCAACCCTGGAAGAAGAAGTTGATGAAGAAGATGATGATGAAGAATCATCATATGAATATGAAGAAGTGCTCGAATCTGATGAAGAAGCTGATAGTTAGAAATTGAAAAATCAATTGTAATCAGTTTACTTTTTCAGAAATCTCATCTGATGAATTTGTACATGTAATTCACTTTCTATATCAATAAAATGTTCAAGTTCAATCCAATAAACTTTTTCTATCTCAGAAAATTTTGAGGATTACAATCTTTAGTTTAGGTATTCAACAGGTACTAAGCTGAAGTTTTGTCATCATCAAAAAGGGGGAAATTGTTGGATGAAGATGAAGATGAAGGCACTGAAGAAAGTTTGATAAGGGAGGTTTTGATGCATTCCAAAACTTCGTAAAATTGGCTAAGTATGGAGTGACTTAGCTGATAAGCTTATCAAAGAATTTTGACTAAGTAATGAAGACATCAGAAGAGTCAAAGTTTCAAGGTCCAAGACTTCTGATCTGCTGAAGAGAAGTTATCAGACTAGTGAAGATCAGCCGACTCAAATCAGATTTGTTCAAGTTTGAGATCAGCCGAGTTCGTCATCAGACTTATACTTTCGTCAGCCAAGTGAAGAAGATCATGAAGTGTTCCCAACGGTAATAAATGCCCCTTGGTGTAATAAATGCTGAAGTACGAGGATATTTAAGACAAATGATTGAAGAAAAGCTTCGCATCAGCCGAGTGCATTTAATGCTGCATTTAATGCTGCCTGCAGAATAGTACTGTTTACAGTACGGACAGACTGCAAAAGAGCCGTTCGCGGATTTTAAGGACCAGTACTTGAGGAATTTGAATCCTGTCTCTCTTCAACGGACACTTTTCAATCCTCAAGTATAAATAGCTGCAAGAGACGAAGAAGGAACAAGCAACACACTTTCTGAGAGAAATTTCCGAAGCAAAATTCTTTAAGTCTCAAGAACAGCTCACTCATCAGCTGAGTCATTTGTTGACGAAAGCAGAGTTGAAGAATCAAGAAAAATACATCTTCTGAGTGATTTTGTAAACAAGAGTGTTGTGCGGAGTTGTGATCCATCTTTGTGAGTGATCAAACTTCAGAGGATAGGTTTTCTGTGTGATCTCCTATTGCGAACTTGTGGTCGTTTCATTTGTTGTTCGACGCAAGCAGAGTATACTGTAAACTTTGTGATTATAGTATAACCCAAGATCTGAGTGACTTGGAAGAGTGGACTAAAGGATATTTAAATCCATATAACCACTATAAAAATTACTTGTGTTTTTACATTGTTTCAAAACTGCATATCCTCTGTTTGCATAAAAACACATTAAGTTAACTGTTTGAAAAAGAACAAAAAGGAGTTTATAAAACTGGGGAAACATTTTTCAAACTGCTAAGAATACTTGTGAAAAATACTTTGAAAATCCGCTGCAAGTACTCTAAGTATTAAAACTGATTTCTGCAAAATCAGCTAAGTAACTATCAGACGAGTGGTCAACAAGACTGTTCAAAGATTTGTTCGCGAACAGAATTGTAACTTACTAATCTGATCAGCTTAGTCTGTTCAGTTGGAGTAAAGTTTTAAAGTTAAATTTGAAAGAAAATTTTAAAGAGGTTTATTCACCCCCCCCCCTCTAAACCTCTTCTGACCACTTGGGACCAACATTTATTACTTTGCTATAATTTTTGCATCTTTTGAGTTATGATCACAAAAATAGAAAAATACAAAAAAAATACAGGAATAAGGAAAAAAATTAAAACCTCTTTAATTGAATTTTCTTATTAAAAATAATAATATAAAAGAATAACTTATTGCAGTAGATTATATCACTTAAGAAATTTCGAGAGATTCAGGTTGTCATATTAAATAACCCCAAATCTTCAAAATTTAATGACAATTTTATTTCACATTATTGTCCAATTTTAAAACTCGCACGAATTAAACACGTACGGACCAATTTAAAGATTTTAGTTCACGTTGTCATCAAATTTTAAAATCTTACAACCTTTTTACATTAGACAAGCTGATACTTAAACTTATCAAACATGTGATTGAATACTAGGATTTTTTTGTTTATCATTGATCTTTTTATTGTTTTTTCTTACTTTGCTATAATTTTTGCATCTCTTGGGTTATGACCACAAAATACAAAAATACAAAAGAAATATGCTTTGCAGGGCCATATTGCATATAATCCCCTGGGTTTTAGTAAAAGTTTCCAGCTGGTCTTTGATAACCTGAACTTGGCTGCGGTATAAAAAAATGGATAATTTAGACCAACACAAAAATTTATTAACATCAATAAGAAGACATTATTATACCTTGTTTGGTGGCTTTGGTTGCTGATTTTGATAGGTCGATCTCGAAAAACTTGAAGCAGAGTGTTGAACATTTGAATTAGAAGGCGAAGCTGAAACTTGGTTGGATGGATTGTTATTTGTATTTGCAGCACTTGATTTCCCAGAGCCATTTCTAGCACCAGTCGAGGCATTTCCAGCATAAGTTGAATCATATGAGTAGTATGGAAAGGCTTCTGACCCATAGGGTTGCTGAAGATATTCGGATGAACCATACATTTGTGTTCCATCTACATTCGTATATCCATAGCCAGCATGGTAATAAAACTGTGGACTATTATCTGATTGCATACAACCCTGCAAATCAGAAATCCAAAGGCTAAAAGATCGAACAAAGAAAAGCCCCGTAAAAGGTAAAACAGAGTTTAATAATCCCACGAGAATAAGAAACATAATATTTGTGCACAGAATAATTTATTGGAATAGATTATATCACATAAGAAATTTTTAGACATTTCAGGTTGTCAAAATAACCACAAATCTTCAAATTTAATGACAATTTTATTACACATTGTTATCCAATTTTAAAATTAGCACGATCTAAACACGTGCAGACCAGTTTAAAGATTTTAGTCCAGGTTGTAGTCAAATTTTAAAATCTTACATCCTTTTTACATTAGAAAAGCTGATACATAAACTTATAAAACATGTCATTGAATACTAGGATTCTTTTGTTTATCATTGATATTTCTGTTTTTTTTTATTACTTTCCTATAATTTTTGGATCTTTTAAGTTATGACCACAAAAATACAAAAAAAATATAGAAATGAGGGAAAAAAAATTAAAACATCTTTAATTGAATTTTCCTATTAAAAATAATCATATAAAAGAATAAGTTATTGCAATGGATTATATCACTTAAGAAATTTCGAGACATTTCAGGTTGTAAAAATAACCCTAATTCTTCAAATTTTAATGACAATTTTATTGCATATTGTTGTCCAATTTTAAAATTAGCACGAATTAAACACGTGCGGAACCAATTTAAAGATTTTAGTCCACGTTGTAGTCAAATTTTAAAATCTTACATCATTTTTACATTAGACAAGCTGATACATAAACTTATCAAATATGTGATTGAATACTAGTATTCTTTTGTTTAACATTGATCTTTTCCTTGTTTTTTATTGCTTTGCTATAATTTTTGCATCGTTTGAGTTATGACCTCAAAAATACAAAAAAGATATAGATATGAGGGAAAAAAATTATAACCCCATTAATTGAATTTTCCTATTAAAAATAATCATATAAAAGAATAAGTTATTGCAATAGATTATATCACTTAAGAAATTTCGAGACATTCAGGTTGTCAAACTAAATAATCCTAAATCTTCAAATTTAGTGTCAATTTTACTACATATTGTTGTCCAATTTTAAAATTAACACGATCTAAACACGTGCATACCAATTTAAAGATTTTAGTCCAGGTTGTAGTCAAATTTTAAAATCTTACATCCTTTTTATAATAGAAAAGCTGATACATAAACTTATCAAACATGTGATTGAATACTAGGATTTTTTGGTTTATCATTGATCTTTTTGTTGTTTTTTATTACTTTGCTATAATTTTTGCATCAATTGAGTTATGACCACAAAAATACAAAAATACAAAAAAAATACAGGAATAGGGACAAAAAATTAAAACCTCTTTAATTGAATTTTCTTTTTAAAAATAAAAAAATAAAAGAATAAGTTATTGCAATAGATTATGTCACTTAAGAAATTTCGAGACATTCAGGTTGTCAAACTAAATAACCCTAAATCTTCAAATTTAATGTCAATTTTACTACATATTGTTGTCCAATTTTAAAATTAGCACGATCTAAACACGTGCGGACCAATTTAAAGATTTTAGTCCGGGTTGTAGTCAAATTTTAAAATCTTACATTCTTTTTATAATAGACAAGCTGATACATAAACTTATCAAACATGTGATTGAATACTAGGATTTTTTGGTTTATCATTGATCTTTTTGTTGTTTTTTATTACTTTGCTATAATTTTTGCATCAATTGAGTTATGACCACAAAAATACAAAAATACAAAAAAAATACAGGAATAGGGAAAAAAATTAAAACCTCTTTAATTGAATTTCTTTTTAAAAATAATAAAATAAAAGAATAAGTTATTGCAATAGATTATGTCACTTAAGAAATTTCGAGACATTCAGGTTGCCAAACTAAATAACCCTAAATCTTCAAATTTAATGTCAATTTTACTACATATTGTTGTCCAATTTTAAAATTAACACGATCTAAACACGTGCATACCAATTTAAAGATTTTAGTCCAGGTTGTAGCCAAATTTTAAAATCTTGCATCATTTTTATAATAGAAAAGCTGATACATAAACTTATCAAACATGTGATTGAATACTAGGATTTTTTGGTTTATCATCGATCTTTTTGTTGTTTTTTATTACTTTGCTATAATTTTTGCATCTTTTGAGTTATGAGCACAAAAATACAAAAATACAAAAAAAATACAGGAATAAGGAAAAAAAATTAAAACCACTTTAATTGAATTTTCTTATTAAAAATAATAATATAAAAGAATAAGTTTTTGCAATAGATTATATCACTTATGAAATTTCGAGAGATTCAGGTTGTCATATTAAATAACCCCAAATCTTCAAAATTTAATGACAATTTTAATACACATTATTGTCCAATTTTAAAACTCGCACGAATTAAACACGTGCGGACCAATTTAAAGATTTTAGTTCACGTTGTCATCAAATTTTAAAATCTTAAAACCTTTTTACATTATACAAGCTGATACTTAAACTTAATAAACATGTGATTGAATACTAGGATTTTTTTGTTTATCATTGATCTTTTTATTGTTTTTTCTTACTTTGCTATAATTTTTGCATCTTTTGAGTTATGACCACAAAAATACAAAAATACAAAAAAAATACAGGAATAAGGAAAAAAATTAAAACCTCTTTAATTGAATTTTCTTATTAAAAATAATAATATATAAGAATAAGTTATTGCAGTAGATTATATCACTTAAGAAATTTCGAGACATTCAGGTTGTCATATTAAATAACCCAAAATCTTCAAAGTTAATGACAATTTTACTACATTTTGTTGTCCAATTTTAAAATTAGCACGATCTAAACACGTGCAGACCAATTTAAAGATTTTAGTCCAGGTTGTAGTCAAATTTTAAAATCTTACATCATTTTTATAATTGACAAGCTGATACATAAACTTATCAAACATGTGGTTGAATACTAGGATTTTTTGGTTTATCATTGATCTTTTTGTTGTTTTTTATTACTTTGCTATAATTTTTGCATCTTTTGAGTTATGACCACAAAAATAGAAAAATACAAAAAAAATACAGGAATAAGGAAAAAAATTAAAACCTCTTTAATTGAATTTTCTTATTAAAAATAATAATATAAAAGAATAAGTTATTGCAGTAGATTATATCACTTAAGAAATTTCGAGAGATTCAGGTTGTCATATTAAATAACCCCAAATCTTCAAAATTTAATGACAATTTTATTTCACATTATTGTCCAATTTTAAAACTCGCACGAATTAAACACGTGCGGACCAATTTAAAGATTTTAGTTCACATTGTCATCAAATTTTAAAATCTTACAACCTTTTTATATTAGACAAGCTGATACTTAAACTTATCAAACATGTGATTGAATACTAGGATTTTTTTGTTTATCATTGATCTTTTTATTGTTTTTTCTTACTTTGCTATAATTTTTGCATCTCTTGGGTTATGACCACAAAAATACAAAAATACAAAAGAAATATTCTTTGCAGGGCCATATTGCATATAATCCCCTGGGTTTTGGTAAAAGTTTCCAGCTGGTCGTTGATAACCTGAACTTGGCTGCGGTATAAAAAAATGGATAATTTAGACCAATACAAAAATTTATTAACATCAATAAGAAGACATTATTATACCTTGTTTGGTGGCTTGGGTTGCTGATTTTGATAGGTCGATCTCGAAAAACTTGAAGCAGAGTGTTGAACATTTGAATTAGAAGGCGAAGCTGAAACTTGGTTGGATGGATTGTTATTTGTATTTGCAGCACTTGATTTCCCAGAGCCATTTCTAGCACCAGTCGAGGCATTTCCAGCATAAGTTGAATCATATGAGTAGTATGGAAAGGCTTCTGACCCATAGGGTTGCTGAAGATATTCGGATGAACCATACATTTGTGTTCCATCTACATTCGTATATCCATAGCCAGCATGGTAATAAAACTGTGGACTATTATCTGATTGCATACCACCCTGTAAATCAGAAATCCAAAGGCTAAAAGATCGAACAAAGAAAAGCCCCGTAAAAGGTAAAACAGAGTTTAATAATCCCACGAGAATAAGAAACATAATATTTGTGCACAGAATAATTTATTGCAATAGATTATATCACTTAAGAAATTTCGAGACATTCAGGTTGTCAAACTAAATAACCCTAAATCTTCAAATTTAGTGTCAATTTTACTACATATTGTTGTCCAATTTTAAAATTAACACGATCTAAACACGTGCATACCAATTTAAAGATTTTAGTCCAGGTTGTAGTCAAATTTTAAAATCTTACATCCTTTTTATAATAGAAAAGCTGATACATAAACTTATCAAACATGTGATTGAATACTAGGATTTTTTGGTTTATCATCGATCTTTTTGTTGTTTTTTATTACTTTGCTATAATTTTTGCATCTTTTGAGTTATGACCACAAAAATACAAAAATACAAAAAAAATACAGGAATAAGGAAAAAAAATTAAAACCTCTTTAATTGAATTTTCTTATTAAAAATAATAATATAAAATTAAAACATGTGATCGAACAAAGAAAAGCCCCGTAAAAGGTAAAACAGAGTTTAATAATCCCACGAGAATAAGAAACATAATATTTGTGCACAGAATAAGTTATTGGAATAGATTATATCACATAAGAAATTTTTAGACATTTCAGGTTGTCAAAATAACCACAAATCTTCAAATTTAATGACAATTTTATTACACATTGTTATCCAATTTTAAAATTAGCACGATATAAACACGTGCAGACCAATTTAAAGATTTTAGTCCAGGTTGTAGTCAAATTTTAAAATCTTACATCCTTTTTACAATAGAAATGCTGATACATAAACTTATAAAACATATCATTGAATACTAGGATTCTTCTGTTTATCATTGATCTTTCTGTTGTTTTTTATTACTTTGCTATAATTTTTGCATCATTTGAGTTATGACCACAAAAATACAAAAAAAATATAGAAATTAGGAAAAAAAAATTAAAACATCTTGAATTGAATTTTCCTATTAAAAATAATAATATAAAAGAATAAGTTATTGCAATAGATTATATCACTTAAGAAATTTCGAGACATTTCAGGTTGTAAAAATAACCCTAATTCTTCAAATTTTAATGACAATTTTATTATATATTGTTGTCCAATTTTAAAATTAGCACGAATTAAACACGTGCGGAACCAAGTTAAAGATTTTAGTCCACGTTGTAGTCAAATTTTAAAATCTTACATCATTTTTACATTAGACAAGCTGATACATAAACTTATCAAACATGTGATTGAATACTAGTATTCTTTTGTTTAACATTGATCTTTTCCTTGTTTTTTATTACTTTGCTATAATTTTTGCATCGTTTGAGTTATGACCTCAAAAATACAAAAAAGATATGGATATGAGGGAGAAAAATTATAACCCCTTTAATTGAATTTTCCTATTAAAAATAATCATATAAAAGAATAAGTTATTGCAATAGATTATATCACTTAAGAAATTTCGAGACATTCAGGTTGTCAAACTAAATAACCCTAAATCTTCAAATTTAATGTCAATTTTACTACATATTGTTGTCCAATTTTAAAATTAGCACGATCTAAACACGTGCAGACCAATTTTAAGATTTTAGTCCGGGTTGTAGTCAAATTTTAAAATCTTACATTCTTTTTATAATAGACAAGCTGATACATAAACTTATCAAACATGTGATTGAATACTAGGATTTTTTGGTTTATCATTGATCTTTTTGTTGTTTTTTATTACTTTGCTATAATTTTTGCATCAATTGAGTTATGACCACAAAAATACAAAAATTCAAAAAAAATACAGGAATAGGGAAAAAAAATTAAAACCTCTTTAATTGAATTTTCTTTTTAAAAATAATAAAATAAAAGAATAAGTTATTGCAATAGATTATGTCACTTAAGAAATTTCGAGACATTCAGGTTGTCAAACTAAATAACCCTAAATCTTCAAATTTAATGTCAATTTTACTACATATTGTTGTCCAATTTTAAAATTAACACGATCTAAACACGTGCATACCAATTTAAAGATTTTAGTCCAGGTTGTAACCAAATTTTAAAATCTTGCATCATTTTTATAATAGAAAAGCTGATACATAAACTTATCAAACATGTGATTGAATACTAGGATTTTTTGGTTTATCATCGATCTTTTTGTTGTTTTTTATTATTTGCTATAATTTTTGCATCTTTTGAGTTATGACCACAAAAATACAAAAATACAAAAAAAATACAGGAATAAGGAAAAAAAAATTAAAACCTCTTTAATTGAATTTTCTTATTAAAAATAATAATATATAAGAATAAGTTTTTGCAATAGATTATATCACTTAAGAAATTTCGAGAGATTCAGGTTGTCATATTAAATAACCCCAAATCTTCAAAATTTAATGACAATTTTAATACACATTATTGTCCAATTTTAAAACTCGCACGAATTAAACACGTGCGGACCAATTTAAAGATTTTAGTTCACGTTGTCATCAAATTTTAAAATCTTACAACCTTTTTACATTAGACAAGCTGATACTTAAACTTATCAAACATGTGATTGAATACTAGGATTTTTTTGTTTATCATTGATCTTTTTATTGTTTTTTCTTACTTTGCTATAATTTTTGCATCTTTTGAGTTATGACCACAAAAATACAAAAATACAAAAAAAATACAGGAATAAGGAAAAAAATTAAAACCTCTTTAATTGAATTTTCTTATTAAAAATAATAATATAAAAGAATAAGTTATTGCAGTAGATTATATCACTTATTAAATTTCGAGACATTCAGGTTGTCATATTAAATAACCCCAAATCTTCAAAATTTAATGACAATTTTAATACACATTATTGTCCAATTTTAAAACTCGCACGAATTAAACACGTGCGGACCAATTTAAAGATTTTAGTTCACGTTGTCATCAAATTTTAAAATCTTACAACCTTTTTACATTAGACAAGCTGATACTTAAACTTATCAAACATGTGATTGAATACTAGGATTTTTTTGTTTATCATTGATCTTTTTATTGTTGTTTCTTACTTTGCTATAATTTTTGCATCTTTTGAGTTATGACCACAAAAAGGATTTTTTTGTTTATCATTGATCTTTTTGTTGTTTTTTCTTACTTTGTTATAATTTTTCATCTCTTGAGTTATAACCACAAAAATACAAAAATACAAAAAAAATATGCTTTGCTGGGCCATATTGCATATAAACCCCTGGGTTTTGGTAAAAGTTTCCAGCTGGTCGTTGATAACCTGAACTTGGCTGCGGTATAAAAAAATGGATAATTTAGACCAATACAAAAACTTATTAACATCAATAAGAAGACATTATTATACCTTGTTTGGTGGCTTTGGTTGCTGATTTTGATAGGTCGATCTCGAAAAACTTGAAGCAGAGTGTTGAACATTTGAATTAGAAGGCGAAGCTGAAACTTGGTTGGATGGATTGTTATTTGTTTTTGCAGCACTTGATTTCCCAGAGCCATTTCTAGCACCAGTCGTGGCATTTCCAGCATAAGTTGAATCTTATGATTAGTATGGAAAGGCTTCTGACCCATAGGGTTGCTGACGATATTCGGATGAACCATACATTTGTGTTCCATCTACATTCGTATATCCATAGCCAGCATGGTAATAAAACTGTGGACTATTATCTGATTGCATACCACCCTGTAAATCAGAAATCCAAAGGCTAAAAGATCGAACAAAGAAAAGCCCCGTAAAAGGTAAAACAGAGTTTAATAATCCCACGAGAATAAGAAACATAATATTTGTGCACAGAATAAGTTATTGGAATAGATTATATCACATAAGAAATTTTTAGACATTTCAGGTTGTCAAAATAACCACAAATCTTCAAATTTAATGACAATTTTATTACACATTGTTATCCAATTTTAAAATTAGCACGATATAAACACGTGCAGACCAATTTAAAGATTTTAGTCCAGGTTGTAGTCAAATTTTAAAATCTTACATCCTTTTTACATTAGAAATGCTGATACATAAACTTATAAAACATGTCATTGAATACTAGGATTCTTCTGTTTATCATTGATCTTTCTGTTGTTTTTTATTACTTTGCTATAATTTTTGCATCATTTGAGTTATGACCACAAAAATACAAAAAAAATATAGAAATTAGGAAAAAAAAATTAAAACATCTTGAATTGAATTTTCCTATTAAAAATAATAATATAAAAGAATAAGTTATTGCAATAGATTATATCACTTAAGAAATTTCGAGACATTTCAGGTTGTAAAAATAACCCTAATTCTTCAAATTTTAATGACAATTTTATTACATATTGTTGTCCAATTTTAAAATTAGCACGAATTAAACACGTGCGGAACCAAGTTAAAGATTTTAGTCCACGTTGTAGTCAAATTTTAAAATCTTACATCATTTTTACATTAGACAAGCTGATACATAAACTTATCAAACATGTGATTGAATACTAGTATTCTTTTGTTTAACATTGATCTTTTCCTTGTTTTTTATTACTTTGCTATAATTTTTGCATCGTTTTAGTTATGACCTCAAAAATAAAAAAAAGATATGGATACGAGGGAAAAAAATTATAACCCCTTTAATTGAATTTTCCTATTAAAAATAATCATATAAAAGAATAAGTTATTGCAATAGATTATATCACTTAAGAAATTTCGAGACATTCAGGTTGTCAAACTAAATAACCCTAAATCTTCAAATTTAATGTCAATTTTACTACATATTGTTGTCCAATTTTAAAATTAGCACGATCTAAACACGTGCAGACCAATTTAAAGATTTTAGTCCGGGTTGTAGTCAAATTTTAAAATCTTACATCCTTTTTATAATAGACAAGCTGATACATAAACTTATCAAACATGTGATTGAATACTAGGATTTTTTGGTTTATCATTGATCTTTTTGTTGTTTTTTATTACTTTGCTATAATTTTTGCATCAATTGAGTTATGACCACAAAAATACAAAAATACAAAAAAAATACAGGAATAGGGAAAAAAAATTAAAACCTCTTTAATTGAATTTTCTTTTTAAAAATAATAAAATAAAAGAATAAGTTATTGCAATAGATTATGTCACTTAAGAAATTTCGAGACATTCAGGTTGTCAAACTAAATAACCCTAAATCTTCAAATTTAATGACAATTTTACTACATATTGTTGTCCAATTTTAAAATTAGCACGATCTAAACACGTGCAGACCAATTTAAAGATTTTAGTCCAGGTTGTAGCCAAATTTTAAAATCTTGCATCATTTTTATAATAGAAAAGCTGATACATAAACTTATCAAACATGTGATTGAATACTAGGATTTTTTGGTTTATCATCGATCTTTTTGTTGTTTTTTATTACTTTGCTATAATTTTTGCATCTTTTGAGTTATGACCACAAAAATACAAAAATACAAAAAAAAAATACAGGAATAAGGAAAAAAAATTAAAACCTCTTTAATTGAATTTTCTTATTAAAAATAATAATATAAAAGAATAAGTTTTTGCAATAGATTATATCACTTAAGAAATTTCGAGAGATTCAGGTTGTCATATTAAGTAACCCCAAATCTTCAAAATTTAATGACAATTTTAATACACATTATTGTCCAATTTTAAAACTCGCACGAATTAAACACGTGCGGACCAATTTAAAGATTTTAGTTCACGTTGTCATCAAATTTTAAAATCTTACAACCTTTTTACATTAGACAAGCTGATACTTAAACTTATCAAACATGTGATTGAATACTAGGATTTTTTTGTTTATCATTGATCTTTTTGTTGTTTTTTCTTACTTTGTTATAATTTTTGCATCTCTTGAGTTATAACCACAAAAATACAAAAATACAAAAAAAATATGCTTTGCTGGGCCATATTGCATATAAACCCCTGGGTTTTGGTAAAAGTTTCCAGCTGGTCGTTGATAACCTGAACTTGGCTGCGGTATAAAAAAATGGATAATTTAGACCAATACAAAAACTTATTAACATCAATACGAAGACATTATTATATCTTGTTTGGTGGCTTTGGTTGCTGATTTTGATAGGTCGATCTCGAAAAACTTGAAGCAGAGTGTTGAACATTTGAATTAGAAGGCGAAGCTGAAACTTGGTTGGATGGATTGTTATTTGTTTTTGCAGCACTTGATTTCCCAGAGCCATTTCTAGCACCAGTCGAGGCATTTCCAGCATAAGATGAATCTTATGATTAGTATGGAAAGGCTTCTGACCCATAGGGTTGCTGAAGATATTCGGATGAACCATACATTTGTGTTCCATCTACATTCGTATATCCATAGCCAGCATGGTAATAAAACTGTGGACTATTATCTGATTGCATACCACCCTGTAAATCAGAAATCCAAAGGCTAAAAGATCGAACAAAGAAAAGCCCCGTAAAAGGTAAAACAGAGTTTAATAATCCCACGAGAATAAGAAACATAATATTTGTGCACAGAATAAGTTATTGGAATAGATTATATCACATAAGAAATTTTTAGACATTTCAGGTTGTCAAAATAACCACAAATCTTCAAATTTAATGACAATTTTATTACACATTGTTATCCAATTTTAAAATTAGCACGATATAAACACGTGAAGACCAATTTAAAGATTTTAGTCCAGGTTGTAGTCAAATTTTAAAATCTTACATCCTTTTTACATTAGAAAAGCTGATACATAAACTTATAAAACATGTCATTGAATACTAGGATTCTTCTGTTTATCATTGATCTTTCTGTTGTTTTTTATTACTTTGCTATAATTTTTGCATCTTTTGAGTTATGACGACAAAAATACAAAAAAAATATAGAAATTAGGAAAAAAATTTAAAACATCTTGAATTGAATTTTCCTATTAAAAATAAAAATATAAAAGAATAAGTTATTGCAATAGATTATATCACTTAAGAAATTTCGAGACATTTCAGGTTGTAAAAATAACCCTAATTCTTCAAATTTTAATGACAATTTTATTACATATTGTTGTCCAATTTTAAAATTAGCACGAATTAAACACGTGCGGAACCAATTTAAAGATTTTAGTCTACGTTGTAGTCAAATTTTAAAATCTTACATCATTTTTACATTAGACAAGCTGATACATAAACTTATCAAACATGTGATTGAATACTAGTATTCTTTTGTTTAACATTGATCTTTTCCTTGTTTTTTATTACTTTGCTATAATTTTTGCATCGTTTGAGTTATGACCTCAAAAATACAAAAAAGATATAGATATGAGGGAAAAAAATTATAACCCCTTTAATTGAATTTTCCTATTAAAAATAATCATATAAATGAATAAGTTATTGCAATAGATTATATCACTTAAGAAATTTCGAGACATTCAGGTTGTCAAACTAAATAACCCTAAATCTTGAAATTTAATGTCAATTTTACTACATATTGTTGTCCAATTTTAAAATTAGCACGATCTAAACACGTGCAGACCAATTTAAATATTTTAGTCCGGGTTGTAGTCAAATTTTAAAATCTTACATCATTTTTATAATAGACAAGCTGATACATAAACTTATCAAACATGTGATTGAATACTAGGATTTTTTGGTTTATCATTGATCTTTTTGTTGTTTTTTATTACTTTGCTATAATTTTTGCATCTTTTGAGTTATGACCACAAAAATACAAAAATACAAAAAAAAATACAGGAATAAGGAAAAAAAATTAAAACCTCTTTAATTGAATTTTCTTATTAAAAATAATAAAATAAAAGAATAAGTTATTGCAATAGATTATATCACTTAAGAAATTTCGAGACATTCAGGTTGTCATATTAAATAACCCTAAATCTTCAAAATTTAATGACAATTTTACTACACATTATTGTTGTTGGTCCCAAGTGGTCAGATGAGGTCTAGAGGGGGGGGGGGGTGAATAGACCTCATGACTTTAAAAAATTTCTTAAACTTTTCTTCTATAAGTAGAGTTCACTCATCAGCAAAATATGATGACTGAGCTGATTTTGCACTCAGCTTATCAGCAGAGTAAGCTGATCTTATTCGTGAGACTACTATGCTGATTTAGCACTTAGCTTATTCAGTAAAGTAGACTACTATGCTGATTTTGCTTCATCAAACTTATATAATCAGAGTTTCAAACAATGATGCAGCGGATAATGTATATGTGTTTTTCAAACAATATTTTCAACTCAATTAAACTTTTAAAGCACAAAGAAAGTTTTACCCCAAGTTGGAAATTCCTCAATTTAAAAGACTCTTCTTTTAAAATATTTACTTAACTTATGAAAATATGCAGTGCAAGACAAATAAAGTAAATAACACAAGGAATTTTTATAGTGGTTATACAGGAACAAATCCTCTTAATCCACTCTTCCATGTCACTTAGATCTTGGGTTATACTATAAACACAAAGTTTACAATATTTCTCCACTTACACCAAAACAACAAATGAGAAGGCTGTAAGCTCACAATAGGAAATCACTAAGAAGACCTATCCTCCGAAGTAATATCACTCACAAAGATGGATATCTACTTCTCACAACACTCAGTTGAATATCACTCAGATATACAAGGGTTTAATCTTATTCTTCAACAATCAGCTTCGTCATAAGATGACTAAGCTTATGATAAGATGACTCAACTGATGGATTCTTGCTCTAAAGATTTGATCTTGAAAGTGTGCAAGTCTCTCTTGAATCTTCAGTTTACCATCTATTTATACTCCTGGATTTGTAATTTTGCCCGTTGAAGGTTGGCAAAATTGCATTTAAGTCCTTGAGCAACGGTCATAATTTGAATGGTAACTTTTGCAGACTGTCGCACTGTTCACTGTACACTCTGCTGTACTTTCTGCACTGTTTACTGTACACTCTGATGTACTTTCTGTCAGTCGCATTAAATGCACTTAGCTTGTTACCGTTGGAGAGCTTTCTGACCGATTTTACTTAGCTTATGGGATCCACTCTGCTGAAGATCACTAGTCTCATGCACTAGTCTCATGTACTAGTCTGATCACTAGTCTCATGCACTAGTCTGATCACTAGTCTCATGCACTAGTCTCATGCACTAGTCTTATGCACTAGTCTGATGCACTAGTCTTATGCACTAGTCTGATCACTAGTCTCATGCACTAGTCTGATGCACTAGTCTTATGCACTAGTCTGATGCACTAGTCTTATGCACTAGTCTTATGCACTAGTTATCTCATGATCAGTCATCTGATGATCACCCATCTCATTTCCACCAAGCTGATTTTCAATCTTTCACTAATCTGATTTTCACTCTTATCATAAGATTGAATCTTCATTTCTTGAATACTTCTGTTCTTGAATGATTCTCTTTTAAACCAAGTATCCAATCTTCAAAGGCTTACTAAGCTTCCGTAACTTAGTTGATGACACCTTTTTGTTATCATCAAAACCTTTTAACTAACTTATTAACTCAACTGATAAGATCACTTAGCTGTTCTTGAGTTAATAAATTCTTCCAATAATTGTCCAATTTTAAAACTCGCACGAATTAAACACGTGCGGACCAATTTATAGATTTTAGTTAACGTTGTCATCAAATTTTAAAATCTTACAACCTTTTTACATTAGACAAGCTGATACTTAAACTTATCAAACATGTGATTGAATACTAGGATTTTTTTGTTTATCATTGATCTTTTTGTTGTTTTTTCTTACTTTGCTATAATTTTTGCATCTCTTGAGTTATGACCACAAAAATACAAAAATACAAAAAAAATATGCTTTGCAGGGCCATGTTGCATATAAACCCCAGGGTTTTGGTAAAAGTTTCCAGCTGGTCGTTGATAACCTGAACTTGGCTGCGGTATAAAAAAATGGATATGTTAGACCAATACAAAAACTTATTAACATCAATAAGAAGACATTATTATACCTTGTTTGGTGGCTTTGGTTGCTGATTTTGATAGGTCGATCTCGAAAAACTTGAAGCAGAGTGTTGAACATTTGAATTAGAAGGCGAAGCTGAAACTTGGTTGGATGGATTGTTATTTGTTTTTGCAGCACTTGATTTCCCAGAGACATTTCTAGCACCAGTCGAGGCATTTCCAGCATAAGTTGAATCTTATGATTAGTATGGAAAGGCTTCTGACCCATAGGGTTGCTGAAGATATTCGGATGAACCATACATTTGTGTTTCATCTACATTCGTATATCCATAGCCTGCATGGTAATAAAACTGTGGACTATTATCTGATTGCATACCACCCTGTAAATCAGAAATCCAAAGGCTAAAAGATAGAACAAAGAAAAGCCCCGTAAAAGGTAAAACAGAGTTTAATAATCCCACGAGAATAAGAAACATAATATTTGTGCACAGAATAAGTTATTGGAATAGATTATATCACATAAGAAATTTCTAGACATTCAGGTTGTCAAATTAAATAACCCCAAATCTTCAAATTTAATGACAATTTTATTACACATTATTGTCCAATTTTAAAACTTGCACGAATTAAACACGTGCGGACCAATTTAAAGATTTTAGTTCACGTTGTCATCAAATTTTAAAATCTTACAACCTTTTTACATTAGACAAGCTGATACATAAACTTATCAAACATGTGATTGAATACTAAGATTTTTTTGTTTATCATTGATCTTTTTATTGTTTTTTCTTACTTTGCTATAATTTTTGCATCTCTTAGGTTATGACCACAAAAATACAAAAATACAAAAGAAATATGCTTTGCAGGGCCATATTGCATATAAACCCCTGGGTTTTGGTAAAAGTTTCCAGCTGGTCGTTGATAACCTGAACTTGGCTGCGGTATAAAAAATGGATAATTTAGACCAATACAAAAACTTATTAACATCAATAAGAAGACATTATTATACCTTGTTTGGTGGCTTTTGTTGCTGATTTTGATAGGTCGATCTCGAAAAACTTGAAGCAGAGTGTTGAACATTTGAATTAGAAGGCGAAGCTGAAACTTGGTTGGATGGATTGTTATTTGTTTTTGCAGCACTTGATTTCCCAGAGCCATTTCTAGCACCAGTCGTGGCATTTCCAGCATAAGTTGAATCTTATGATTAGTATGGAAAGGCTTCTGACCCATAGGGTTGCTGAAGATATTCGGATGAACCATACATTTGTGTTTCATCTACATTCGTATATCCATAGCCTGCATGGTAATAAAACTGTGGACTATTATCTGATTGCATACCACCCTGTAAATCAGAAATCCAAAGGCTAAAAGATAGAACAAAGAAAAGCCCCGTAAAAGGTAAAACAGAGTTTAATAATCCCACGAGAATAAGAAACATAATATTTGTGCACAGAATAAGTTATTGGAATAGATTATATCACATAAGAAATTTCTAGACATTCAGGTTGTCAAATTAAATAACCCCAAATCTTCAAATTTAATGACAATTTTATTACACATTATTGTCCAATTTTAAAACTTGCACGAATTAAACACGTGCGGACCAATTTAAAGATTTTAGTTCACGTTGTCATCAAATTTTAAAATCTTACAACCTTTTTACATTAGACAAGCTGATACATAAACTTATCAAACATGTGATTGAATACTAAGATTTTTTTGTTTATCATTGATCTTTTTATTGTTTTTTCTTACTTTGCTATAATTTTTGCATCTCTTAGGTTATGACCACAAAAATACAAAAATACAAAAGAAATATGCTTTGCAGGGCCATATTGCATATAAACCCCTGGGTTTTGGTAAAAGTTTCCAGCTGGTCGTTGATAACCTGAACTTGGCTGCGGTATAAAAAATGGATAATTTAGACCAATACAAAAACTTATTAACATCAATAAGAAGACATTATTATACCTTGTTTGGTGGCTTTTGTTGCTGATTTTGATAGGTCGATCTCGAAAAACTTGAAGCAGAGTGTTGAACATTTGAATTAGAAGGCGAAGCTGAAACTTGGTTGAATGGATTGTCATTTGTTTTTGCAGCACTTGATTTCCCAGAGCCATTTCTAGCACAAGTCGAGGCATTTCCAGCGTAAGTTGAATCATATGAGTAGTATGGAAAGGCTTATGACCCATAGGGTTGCTGAAGATATTCGGATGAACCATACATTTGTTTTCCATCTACATTGGTATATCCATAGCCAGCATGGTAATAAACCTATGGACTATTATCTGATTGCATACCACCCTGTAAATCAAGAATCCAAAGGGTAAAAGATCGAACAAAGAAAAGCCCCGTAAAAGGTAAAACAGAGTTTAATAATCCCACAAGAATAAGAAACATAATATTTGTGCACAGAATAAGTTATTGCAATAGATTGTATCACTTAAAAATATTGAGACATTTCAGGTTGTCAAAATAACCGCAAATCCTCAAATTTAATGATAATTTTATTACACATTGTTATCCAATTTTAAAATTAGCACGATCTAAACACGTGCAGACCAATTTAAAGATTTTAGTCCAGGTTGTAGTCAAATTTTAAAATCTTACATCCTTTTTACATTAGAAAAGCTGATACATAAACTTATAAAACATGTCATTGAATACTAGGATTCTTTTGTTTATCATTGATCTTTATGTTGTTTTTTATCACTTTGCTATAATATTTGCATCTTTTGAGTTATTACCACAAAAATACAAAAAAAAATATAGAAATGAGGAAAAAAAATTAGAACATCTTTAATTGAATTTTCCTATTAAAAATAATCATATAAAAGAATAAGTTATTGCAATAGATTATATCACTTAAGAAATTTCGAGACATTTTCGGTTGTAAAAATAACCCTAATTCTTCAAATTTTAATGACAATTTTATTACACATTGTTGTCCAATTTTAAAATTAGCACGAATTAAACACGTGCGGAACCAATTTAACGATTTTAGTCCACATTGTAGTCAAATTTTAAAATCTTACATCCTTTTTACATTAGAAAAGCTGATACATAAACTTATCAAACATGTGATTGAATACTAGGATTCTTTTGTTTAACATTGATCTTTTCCTTGTTTTTTTATTACTTTGCTATAATTTTTGCATCGTTTGAGTTATGACCTCAAAAATACAAAAAAGATATAGATATGAGGAAAAAAATTATAACCCCTTTAATTGAATTTTCCTATTAAATAATAATATAAAAGAATAAGTTATTGCAATAGATTATGTCACTTAAGAAATTTCGAGACATTCAGGTTGTCAAACTAAATAACCCTAAATCTTCAAATTTAATGACAATTTTACTACATTTTGTTGTCCAATTTTAAAATTAGCACGATCTAAACACGTGCAGACCAATTTAAAGATTTTAGTCCAGGTTGTAGTCAAATTTTAAAATCTTACATCATTTTTATAATTGACAAGCTGATACATAAACTTATCAAACATGTGATTGAATACTAGGATTTTTTGGTTTATCATTGATCTTTTTGTTGTTTTTTATTACTTTGCCATAATTTTTGCATCTTTTGAGTTATGACCACAAAAATAGAAAAATACAAAAAAAATACAGGAATAAGGAAAAAAATTAAAACCTCTTTAATTGAATTTTCTTATTAAAAATAATAATATAAAAGAATAAGTTATTGCAGTAGATTATATCACTTAAGAAATTTCGAGAGATTCAGGTTGTCATATTAAATAACCCCAAATCTTCAAAATTTAATGACAATTTTATTACACATTATTGTCCAATTTTAAAACTCGCACGAATTAAACACGTGCGGACCAATTTAAAGATTTTAGTTCACGTTGTCATCAAATTTTAAAATCTTACAACCTTTTTACATTAGACAAGCTGATACTTAAACTTATCAAACATGTGATTGAATACTAGGATTTTTTTGTTTATCATTGATCTTTTTATTGTTTTTTCTTACTTTGCTATAATTTTTGCATCTCTTGGGTTATGACCACAAAAATACAAAAATACAAAAGAAATATGCTTTGCAGGGCCATATTGCATATAATCCCCTGGGTTTTGGTAAAAGTTTCCAGCTGGTCGTTGATAACCTGAACTTATCTGCTGTATAAAAAAATGGATAATTTAGACCAATACAAAAATTTATTAACATCAATAAGAAGACATTATTATACCTTGTTTGGTGGCTTTGGTTGCTGATTTTGATAGGTCGATCTCGAAAAACTTGAAGCAGAGTGTTGAACATTTGAATTAGAAGGAGAAGCTGAAACTTGGTTGGATGGATTGTTATTTGTATTTGCAGCACTTGATTTCCCAGAGCCATTTCTAGCACCAGTCGAGGCATTTCCAGCATAAGTTGAATCATATTAGTAGTATGGAAAGGCTTCTGACCCATAGGGTTGCTGAAGATATTCGGATGAACCATACATTTGTGTTCCATCTACATTCGTATATCCATAGCCAGCATGGTAATAAAACTGTGGACTATTATCTGATTGCATACCACCCTGCAAATCATAAATCCAAAGGCTAAAAGATCGAACAAAGAAAAGCCCCGTAAAAGGTAAAACAGAGTTTAATAATCCCACGAGAATAAGAAACATAATATTTGTGCACAGAATAATTTATTGGAATAGATTATATCACATAAGAAATTTTTAGACATTTCAGGTTGTCAAAATAACCACAAATCTTCAAATTTAATGACAATTTTATTACACATTGTTATCCAATTTTAAAATTAGCACGATCTAAACACGTGCAGACCAGTTTAAAGATTTTAGTCCAGGTTGTAGTCAAATTTTAAAATCTTACATCCTTTTTACATTAGAAAAGCTGATACATAAACTTATAAAACATGTCATTGAATACTAGGATTCTTTTGTTTATCATTGATCTTTCTGTTGTTTTTTATTACTTTCCTATAATTTTTGGATCTTTTAAGTTATGACCACAAAAATACAAAAAAAATATAGAAATGAGGGAAAAAAAATTAAAACATCTTTAATTGAATTTTCCTATTAAAAATAATCATATAAAAGAATAAGTTATTGCAATAGATTATATCACTTAAGAAATTTCGAGACATTTCAGGTTGTAAAAATAACCCTAATTCTTCAAATTTTAATGACAATTTTATTACATATTGTTGTCCAATTTTAAAATTAGCACGAATTAAACACGTGCGGAACCAATTTAAAGATTTTAGTCCACGTTGTAGTCAAATTTTAAAATCTTACATCATTTTTACATTAGACAAGCTGATACATAAACTTATCAAATATGTGATTGAATACTAGTATTCTTTTGTTTAACATTGATCTTTTCCTTGTTTTTATTGCTTTGCTATAATTTTTGCATCGTTTGAGTTATGACCTCAAAAATACAAAAAAGATATAGATATGAGGGAAAAAAATTATAACCCCCTTAATTGAATTTTCCTATTAAAAATAATCATATAAAAGAATAAGTTATTGCAATAGATTATATCACTTAAGAAATTTCGAGACATTCAGGATGTCAAACTAAATAACCCTAAATCTTCAAATTTAGTGTCAATTTTACTACATATTGTTGTCCAATTTTAAAATTAACACGATCTAAACACGTGCATACCAATTTAAAGATTTTAGTCCAGGTTGTAGTCAAATTTTAAAATCTTACATCCTTTTTATAATAGACAAGCTGATACATAAACTTATCAAACATGTGATTGAATACTAGGATTTTTTGGTTTATCATCGATCTTTTTGTTGTTTTTTATTACTTTGCTATAATTTTTGCATCTTTTGAGTTATGACCACAAAAATACAAAAATACAAAAAAAATACAGGAATAAGGAAAAAAAATTAAAACCTCTTTAATTGAATTTTCTTATTAAAAATAATAATATAAAAGAATAAGTTTTTGCAATAGATTATATCACTTAAGAAATTTCGAGAGATTCAGGTTGTCATATTAAATAACCCCAAATCTCAAAATTTAATGACAATTTTATTACACATTATTGTCCAAATTTAAAACTCGCACGAATTAAACATGTGCGGACCAAATTAAAGATTTTAGTTCACGTTGTCATCAAATTTTAAAATCTTACAACCTTTTTACATTAGACAAGCTGATACTTAAACTTATCAAACATGTGATTGAATACTAGGATTTTTTTGTTTATCATTGATCTTTTTATTGTTTTTTCTTACTTTGCTATAATTTTTGCATCTCTTGGGTTATGACCACAAAAATACAAAAATACAAAAGAATTATGCTTTGCAGGGCCATATTACATATAATCCCCTGGGTTTTGGTAAAAGTTTCCAGCTGGTCGTTGATAACCTGAACATGGCTGCGCTATAAAAAAATGGATAATTTAGACCAATACAAAAACTTATTATCATCAATAAGAAGACATTATTATACCTTGTTTGGTGGCTTTGGTTGCTGATTTTGATAGGTCGATCTCGAAAAACTTGAAGCAGAGTGTTGAACATTTGAATTAGAAGGCGAAGCTGAAACTTGGTTGGATGGATTGTTATTTGTTTTTGCAGCACTTGATTTCCCAGAGCCATTTCTAGCACAAGTCGAGGCATTTCCAGCATAAGTTGAATCATATGAGTAGTATGGAAAGGCTTCTGACCCATAGGGTTGCTGAAGATATTCGGATGAACCATACATTTGTGTTCCATCTACATTCGTATATCCATAGCCAGCATGGTAATAAAACTGTGGACTATTATCTGATTGCATACCACCCTGTAAATCAGAAATCCAAAGGCTAAAAGATCGAACAAAGAAAAGCCCCGTAAAAGGTAAAACAGAGTTTAATAATCCCACGAGAATAAGAAACATAATATTTGTGCACAGAATAATTTATTGGAATAGATTATATCACATAAGAAATTTTTAGACATTTCAGGTTGTCAAAATAACCACAAATCTTCAAATTTAATGACAATTTTATTACACATTGTTATCCAATTTTAAAATTAGCACGATCTAAACACGTGCAGACCAGTTTAAAGATTTTAGTCCAGGTTGTAGTCAAATTTTAAAATCATACATCCTTTTTACATTAGAAAAGCTGATACATAAACTTATAAAACATGTCATTGAATACTAGGATTCTTTTGTTTATCATTGATCTTTCTGTTGTTTTTTATTACTTTCCTATAATTTTTGGATCTTTTAAGTTATGACCACAAAAATACAAAAAAAACATAGAAATGAGGAAAAAAAAATTAAAACCTCTTTAATTGAATTTACCTATTAAAAATAATCATATGAAAGAATAAGTTATTGCAATAGATTATATAACTTAAGAAATTTCGAGACATTTCAGGTTGTAAAAATAACCCTAATTCTTCAAATTTCAATGACAATTTTATTACACATTGTTGTCCAATTTTAAAATTAGCACGAACTAAACACGTGCGGAACCAATTTAAAGATTTTAGTCAACGTTGTAATCGAATTTTAAAATCTTTCATCCTTTTTACATTAGACAAGCTGATATATAAACTTATCGAACATGTGATTGAATACTAGGATTCTTTTGTTTAACATTAATCTTTTCGTTGTTTTTTATTACTTTGCTATAATTTTTGCATCGTTTGAGTTATTTCCACAAAAATACAAAAAAAGATATAGAAATGAGGAAAAAAATTATAACCTCTTTAATTGAATTTTTCTATTAAAAATAATCATATAAAAGAATAAGTTATTGCATTAGATCAGATAACTTAAGAAATTTTTAGACATTCAGGTTGTCAAATTAAATAACCCCAAATCTTCAAATTTAATGACAATTTTATTACACATTATTGTCCAATTTTAAAACTTGCACGAATTAAACACGTGCGGACCAATTTAAAGATTTTAGTTCACGTTGTCATCAAATTTTAAAATCTTACAACCTTTTTACATTAGACAAGCTGATAAATAAACTTATCAAACATGTGATTGAATACTAGGATTTTTTTGTTTATCATTGATCTTTTTGTTGTTTTTTCTTACTTTGCTATAATTTTTGCACCTCTTGAGTTATGACCACAAAAATACAAAAATACAAAAATACAAAAGAAATATGCTTTGCAGGGCCATTTTGCATATAAACCCCTGGGTTTTGGTAAAAGTTTCCAGCTGGTCGTTGATAACCTGAACTTGGCTGCGGTATTAAAAAATGGATAATTTAGACCAATACAAAAACTTATTAACATCAATAAGATGACATTATTATACCTTGTTTGGTGGCTTTGGTTGCTGATTTTGATAGGTCGAACTCGAAAAACTTGAAGCAGAGTGTTGAACATTTGAATTAGAAGGCGAAGCCGAAACTTGGTTGGATGGATTGTTATTTGTTTTTGCAGCACTTGATTTCCCAGAGCCATTTCTAGCACCAGTCGAGGCATTTCTAGCATAAGTTTAATCATATGAGTAGTATGGAAAGGCTTCTGACCCATAGGGTTGCTGAAGATATTAGGATGAACCATACATTTGTTTTCCATCTACATTCGTATATCCATAGCCAGCATGGTAATAAAACTATGGACTATTATCTGATTGCATACCACCCTGTAAATCAGAAATCCAAAGGGTAAAAGATCGAACAAAGAAGAGCCCCGTAAAATGTAAAATAGAGTATAATAATCCCACGAGAATAAGAAACATAATATTTGTGCACAGAATAAGTTATTGCAATAGATTATATCACTTAAGAAATTTTGAGACATTTCAGGTTGTAAAAATAACCACAAATCTTCAAATCTAATGACAATTTTATTACACATTGTTATCCAATTTTAAAATTAGCACGATCTAAACACGTGCAGACCAATTTAAAGATTTTAGTCCAGGTTGTAGTCGAATTTTAAAATCATACATCCTTTTTACATTAGAAAAGCTGATACATAAACTTATAAAACATGTCATTGAATACTAGGATTCTTTTGTTTATCATTGATCTTTCTGTTGTTTTTTATTACTTTGCTATAATTTTTGCATCTTTTGAGTTATGACCACAAAAATACAAAAAAAATATAGAAATGAGGAAAAAAAATTAAAACATCTTTAATTGAATTTTCCTATTAAAAATAATCATATAAAAGAATAAGTTATTGCAATAGATTATATCACTTAAGAAATTTCGAGACATTTTCGGTTGTAAAAATAACCCTAATTCTTCAAATTTTAATGACTATTTATTACACATTGTTGTCCAATTTTAAAATTAGCACGAATTAAACACGTGCGGAACCAATTTAAAGATTTTAGTCCACGTTGTAGTCAAATTTTAAAATCTTACATCCTTTTTACATTAGACAAGCTGATACATAAACTTATCAAACATGTGATTGAATACTAGGATTCTTTTGTTTAACATTGATCTTTTCCTTGTTTTTTATTACTTTGCTATAATTTTTACATCGTTTGAGTTATGACCTCAAAAATACAAAAAAGATATAGATATGAGGGAAAACAATTATAACCCCTTTAATTGAATTTTCCTATTGAATAATCATATAAAAGAATAAGTCATTGTAATAGATTATGTCACTTATGAAATTTCGAGACATTCAGGTTGTCAAACTAAATAACCCTAAATCTTCAAATTTAATGACAATTTTACTACATATTGTTGTCCAATTTTAAAATTAGAACGATCTAAACACGTGCAGACCAATTTAAAGATTTTAGTCCAGGTTGTAGTCAAATTTTAAAATCTTACATCATTTTTATAATAGACAAGCTACACATAAACTTACCAAACATGTGATTGAATACAAGGATTTTTTGGTTTATCATTGATCTTTTTGTTGTTTTTTATTACTTTGCTATAATTTTTGCATCTTTTGAGTTATGACCACAAAAATACAAAAATACGAAAAAAATACAGGAATAAGGAAAAAAATTAAAACCTCTTTAATTGAATTTTCTTATTAAAAATAATAATATAAAAGAATAAGTTATTGTTGTAGATTATATCACTTAAGAAATTTCGAGACATTCAGGTTGTCATATTAAATAACCCCAAATCTTCAAATTTAATGACAATTTTATTACACATTATTTTCCAATTTTAAAACTCGCACGAATTAAACACGTGCGGACCAATTTAAAGATTTTAGTTCACGTTGTCATCAAATTTTAAAATCTTACAACCTTTTTACATTAGACAAGTTGATACTTAAACTTATCAAACATGTGATTGAATACTAGGATTTTTTTGTTTATCATTGATCTTTTTGTTGTTTTTTCTTACTTTGCTATAATTTTTGCATCTCTTGAGTTATGACCACAAAAATATAAAAATACCAAAAAAAATATGCTTTGCTGGGCCATATTGCATATAAACCCCTGGGTTTTGGTAAAAGTTTCCAGCTGGTCGTTGATAACCTGAACTTGGCTGCGGTATAAAAAAATAGATAATTTAGACCAATACAAAAACTTATTAACATCAATAAGAAGACATTATTATACCTTGTTTGGTGGCTTTGGTTGCTGATTTTTATAAGTCGATCTCGAAAAACTTGAAGCAGAGTGTTGAATATTTGAATTAGAAGGCGAAGCTGAAACTTGGTTGGATGGATTGTTATTTGTTTTTGCAGCACTTGATTTCCCAGAGCCATTTCTAGCACCAGTCGAGGCATTTCCAGCATAAGTTGAATCATATGAGTAGTATGTAAAGGCTTCTGACCCATAGGGTTGCTGAAGATATTCGGATAACCATACATTTGTTTTCCATCTACATTCGTATATCCATAGCCAGCATGGTAATAAAACTATGGACTATTATCTGATTGCATAACACCCTGTAAATCAGAAATCCAAAGGGTAAAAGATCGAACAAAGAAAAGCCCCTCAAAAGGTAAAACAGAGTTTAATAATCCAATGAGAATAAGAAACCTAATATTTGTGCACAGAATAAGTTATTGCAATAGATTATATCACTTAAGAAATTTTGAGACGTTTCAGGTTCTCAAAATAACCACAAATCTTCAAATTTAATGACAATTTTATTACACATTGTTATCCAATTTTTAAATTAGCACGATCTAAACACGTGCAGACCAATTTAAAGATTTTAGTCCTGGTTGTAGTCAAATTTTAAAATCTTACATCCTTTTTACATTAGAAAAGCTGATACATAAACTTATAAAACATGTCATTGAATACTAGGATTCTTTTGTTTATCATTGATCTTTCTGTTGTTTTTTATTAATTTGCTATAATTTTTGCATCTTTTGAGTTATGACCACAAAAATACAAAAAAATATAGAAATGAGGAAAAAAAAATTAAAACATCTTTAATTGAATTTTCCTATTAAATATAATCATATAAAAGAATAAGTTATTGCAATAGATTATATCACTTAAGAAATTTCGAGACATTTCAGGTTGTAAAAATAACCCTAATTCTTCAAATTTTATTACATATTGTTGTCCAATTTTAAAATTAGCACGAATTAAACACGTGCGGAACCAATTTAAAGATTTTAGTCCACGTTGTAGTCAAATTTTAAAATCTTAAATCATTTTAACATTAGACAAACTGATACATAAACTTATCAAACATGTGATTGAATACTAGGATTCTTTTGTTTAACATTGATCTTTTCCTTGTTTTTTATTACTTTGCTATAATTTTTGCATAGTTTGAGTTATGACCTCAAAAATACAAAAAAGATATAGATATGAGGGAAAAAAATTATAACCCCTTTAATTGATTTTTCCTATTAAAAATAATCATATAAAAGAATAAGTTATTGCAATAGATTATATCACTTAAGAAATTTCGAGACATTCAGGTTGTCAAACTAAATAACCCTAAATCATCAAATTTAAAGACAATTTTACTACATATTGTTGTCCAATTTTAAAATTAGCACGATCTAAACACGTGCAGACCAATTTAAAGATTTTAGTCCAGGTTGTAGTCAAATTTTAAAATCTTACATCATTTTTATAATAGACAAGCTATACATAAACTTACCAAACATGTGATTGAATACTAGGATTTTTTGGTTTATCATTGATCTTTTTGTTGTTTTTTATTACTTTGCTATAATTTTTGCATCTTTTGAGTTATGACCACAAAAATACAAAAATACGAGAAAAATACAGGAATAAGAAAAAAAATTAATACATCTTTAATTGAATTTTCTAATTAAAAATAATAATATAAAAGAATAAGTTATTGCAGTAGATTATATCACTTAAGAAATTTCGAGACATTCAGGTTGTCATATTAAATAACCCCAAATCTTCAAATTTAATGACAATTTTATTACACATTATTTTCCAATTTTAAAACTCGCACGAATTAAACACGTGCGGACCAATTTAAAGATTTTAGTTCACGTTGTCATCAAATTTTAAAATCTTAAAACCTTTTTACATTAGACAAGCTGATACTTAAACTTATCAAACATGTGATTGAATACTAGGATTTTTTTGTTTATCATTGATCTTTTTGTTGTTTTTTCTTACTTTGCTATAATTTTTGCATCTCTTGAGTTATGACCACAAAAATAAAAAAATACAAAAAAAATATGCTTTGCTGGGCCATATTGCATATAAACCCTTGGGTTTTGGTAAAAGTTTCCAGCTGGTCGTTGATAACCTGAACTTGGCTGCGGTATAAAAAAAATGGATAATTTAGACCAATACAAAAACTTATTAACATCAATAAGAAGACATTATTATACCTTGTTTGGTGGCTTTGGTTGCTGATTTTGATAGGTCGATCTCGAAAAACTTGAATCAGAGTGTTGAACATTTGAATTAGAAGGCGAAGCTGAAACTTGGTTGGATGGATTGTTATTTGTTTTTGCAGCACTTGATTTCCCAGAGCCATTTCTAGCACCAGTCGAGGCATTTCCAGCATTAGTTGAATCATATGAGTAGTATGGAAATGCTTCTGACCCATAGGGTTGCTGAAGATATTAGGATGAACCATACATTTGTTTTCCATCTACATTCGTATATCCATAGCCAGCATGGTAATAAAACTATGGACTATTATCTGATTGCATACCACCCTGTAAATCAGAAATCCAAAGGGTAAAAGATCGAACAAAGAAGAGCCCCGTAAAAGGTAAAATAGAGTATAATAATCCCACGAGAATAAGAAACATAATATTTGTTCATAGAATAAGTTATTGCAATAGATTATATCACTTAAGAAATTTTGAGACATTTCAGGTTGTAAAATTAACCACAAATCTTCAAATTTAATGACCATTTTATTACACATTGTTATCCAATTTTAAAATTAGCACGATCTAAACACGTGCAGACCAATTTAAAGATTTTAGTCCAGGTTGTAGTCGAATTTTAAAATCTTACATCCTTTTTACATTAGAAAAGCTGATACATAAACTTATAAAACATGTCATTGAATACTAGGATTCTTTTGTTTATCATTGATCTTTTTGTTGTTTTTTATTACTTTCCTATAATTTTAGCATCTTTTGAGTTATGACCATAAAAATACAAAAAAAATATAGAAATGAGGAAAAAAAATTAAAACATTTTTAATTGAATTTTCCTATTAAAAATAATCATATAAAAGAATAAGTTATTGCAATAGATTATATCACTTAAGAAATTTCGAGACATTTTCGGTTGTAAAAATAACCCTAATTCTTCAAATTTTAATGACAATTTTATTACACATTGTTGTCCAATTTTAAAATTAGCACGAATTAAACACGTGCGGAACCAATTTAAAGATTTTAGTGCACGTTGTAGTCAAATTTTAAAATCTTACATCCTTTTTACATTAGACAAGTTGATACATAAACTTATCAAACATGTGATTGAATACTAGGATTCTTTTGTTTAACATTGATCTTTTCCTTGTTTTTTATTACTTTGCTATTATTTTTACATCGTTTGAGTTATGACCTCAAAAATACAAAAAAGATATAGATATGAGGGAAAACAATTATAACCCCTTTAATTGAATTTTCCTATTAAATAATCATATAAAAGAATAAGTTATTGTAATAGATTATGTCACTTAAGAAATTTCGAGACATTCAGGTTGTCAAACTAAATAACCCTAAATCTTCAAATTTAATGACAATTTTACTACATATTGTTGTCCAATTTTAAAATTAGCACGATCTAAACACGTGCAGACCAATCTTTAAAATTTAAAGATTTTAGTCCAGGTTGTAGTCAAATTTTAAAATCTTACATTATTTTTATAATAGACAAGCTATACATAAACTTATTAAACATGTGATTGAATACTAGGATTTTTTGGTTTATCATTGATCTTTTTGTTGTTTTTTATTACTTTGCTATAATTTTTGCATCTTTTGAGTTATGACAACAAAAATACAAAAATACGAAAAAAATACAGGAATAAGGAAAAAAATTAAAACCTCTTTAATTGAATTTTCTTATTAAAAATAATAATATAAAAGAATAAGTTATTGCAGTAGATTATATCACTTAAGAAATTTCGAGACATTCAGGTTGTCATATTAAATAACCCCAAATCTTCAAATTTAATGACAATTTTATTACACATTATTTTCCAATTTTAAAACTCGCACGAATTAAACACGTGCGGACCAATTTAAAGATTTTAGTTCACGTTGTCATCAAATTTTAAAATCTTACAACCTTTTTACATTAGACAAGCTGATACTTAAACTTATCAAACATGTGATTGAATACTAGGATTTTTTTGTTTATCATTGATCTTTTTGTTGTTTTTTCTTACTTTGCTATAATTTTTGCATCTCTTGAGTTATGACCACAAAAATAAAAAAATACAAAAAAAATATGCTTTGCTGGGCCATATTGCATATAAACCCTTGGGTTTTGGTAAAAGTTTCCAGCTGGTCGTTGATAACCTGAACTTGGCTGCGGTATAAAAAAATGGATAATTTAGACCAATACAAAAACTTATTAACATCAATAAGAAGACATTATTATACCTTGTTTGGTGGCTTTGGTTGCTGATTTTGATAGGTCGATCTCGAAAAACTTGAATCAGAGTGTTGAACATTTGAATTAGAAGGCGAAGCTGAAACTTGGTTGGATGGATTGTTATTTGTTTTTGCAGCACTTGATTTCCCTGAGCCATTTCTAGCACCAGTCGAGGCATTTCCAGCATAAGTTGAATCATATGAGTAGTATGGAAAGGCTTCTGACCCATAGGGTTGCTGAAGATATTAGGATGAACCATACTTTTGTTTTCCATCTACATTCGTATATCCATAGCCAGCATGGTAATAAAACTATGGACTATTATCTGATTGCATACCACCCTGTAAATCAGAAATCCAAAGGGTAAAAGATCGAACAAAGAAGAGCCCCGTAAAAGGTAAAATAGAGTATAATAATCCCACGAGAATAAGAAACATAATATTTGTGCATAGAATAAGTTATTGCAATAGATTATATCACTTAAGAAATTTTGAGACATTTCAGGTTGTAAAATTAACCACAAATCTTCAAATTTAATGACAATTTTATTACACATTGTTATCCAATTTTAAAATTAGCACGATCTAAACACGTGCAGACCAATTTAAAGATTTTAGTCCAGGTTGTAGTCGAATTTTAAAATCTTACATCCTTTTTACATTAGAAAAGCTGATACATAAACTTATAAAACATGTCATTGAATACTAGGATTCTTTTGTTTATCATTGATCTTTTTGTTGTTTTTTATTACTTTCCTATAATTTTAGCATCTTTTGAGTTATGACCATAAAAATACAAAAAAAATATAGAAATGAGGAAAAAAAATTAAAACATTTTTAATTGAATTTTCCTATTAAAAATAATCATATAAAAGAATAAGTTATTGCAATAGATTATATCACTTATGAAATTTCGAGACATTTTCGGTTGTAAAAATAACCCTAATTCTTCAAATTTTAATGACAATTTTATTACACATTGTTGTCCAATTTTAAAATTAGCACGAATTAAACACGTGCGGAACCAATTTAAAGATTTTAGTCCACGTTGTAGTCAAATTTTAAAATCTTACATCCTTTTTGCATTAGACAAGTTGATACATAAACTTATCAAACATGTGATTTAATACTAGGATTCTTTTGTTTAACATTGATCTTTTCCTTGTTTTTTATTACTTTGCTATTATTTTTACATCGTTTGAGTTATGACCTCAAAAATACAAAAAAGATATAGATATGAGGGAAAACAATTATAACACATTTAATTGAATTTTCCTATTAAATAATCATATAAAAGAATAAGTTATTGTAATAGATTATGTCACTTAAGAAATTTCGAGACATTCAGGTTGTCAAACTAAATAACCCTAAATCTTCAAATTTAATGACAATTTTACTACATATTGTTGTCCAATTTTAAAATTAGCACGATCTAAACACGTGCAGACCAATCTTTAAAATTTAAAGATTTTAGTCCAGGTTGTAGTCAAATTTTAAAATCTTACATCATTTTTATAATAGACAAGCTATACATAAACTTACCAAACATGTGATTGAATACTAGGATTTTTTGGTTTATCATTGATCTTTTTGTTGTTTTTTATTACTTTGCTATAATTTTTGCATCTTTTGAGTTATGACCACAAAAATACGAAAAAAATACAGGAATAAGGAAAAAAAATTAAAACCTCTTTAATTGAATTTTCTTATTAAAAATAATAATATAAAAGAATAAGTTATTGCAGTAGATTATATCACTTAAGAAATTTCGAGACATTCAGGTTGTCATATTAAATAACCCCAAATCTTCAAATTTAATGACAATTTTATTACACATTATTTTCCAATTTTAAAACTCGCACGAATTAAACACGTGCGGACCAATTTAAAGATTTTAGTTCACGTTGTCATCAAATTTTAAAATCTTACAACCTTTTTACATTAGACAAGCTGATACTTAAACTTATCAAACATGTGATTGAATACTAGGATTTTTTTGTTTATCATTGATCTTTTTGTTGTTTTTTCTTACTTTGCTATAATTTTTGCATCTCTTGAGTTATGACCACAAAAATAAAAAAATACAAAAAAAATATGCTTTGCTGGGCCATATTGCATATAAACCCTTGGGTTTTGGTAAAAGTTTCCAGCTGGTCGTTGATAACCTGAACTTGGCTGCGGTATAAAAAAATGGATAATTTAGACCAATACAAAAACTTATTAGCATCAATAAGAAGACATTATTATACCTTGTTTGGTGGCTTTGGTTGCTGATTTTGATAGGTCGATCTCGAAAAACTTGAATCAGAGTGTTGAACATTTGAATTAGAAGGCGAAGCTGAAACTTGGTTGGATGGATTGTTATTTGTTTTTGCAGCACTTGATTTCCCTGAGCCATTTCTAGCACCAGTCGAGGCATTTCCAGCATAAGTTGAATCATATGAGTAGTATGGAAAGGCTTCTGACCCATAGGGTTGCTGAAGATATTAGGATGAACCATACTTTTGTTTTCCATCTACATTCGTATATCCATAGCCAGCATGGTAATAAAACTATGGACTATTATCTGATTGCATACCACCCTGTAAATCAGAAATCCAAAGGGTAAAAGATCGAACAAAGAAGAGCCCCGTAAAAGGTAAAATAGAGTATAATAATCCCACGAGAATAAGAAACATAATATTTGTGCATAGAATAAGTTATTGCAATAGATTATATCACTTAAGAAATTTTGAGACATTTCAGGTTGTAAAATTAACCACAAATCTTCAAATTTAATGACAATTTTATTACACATTGTTATCCAATTTTAAAATTAGCACGATCTAAACACGTGCAGACCAATTTAAAGATTTTAGTCCAGGTTGTAGTCGAATTTTAAAATCTTACATCCTTTTTACATTAGAAAAGCTGATACATAAACTTATAAAACATGTCATTGAATACTAGGATTCTTTTGTTTATCATTGATCTTTTTGTTGTTTTTTATTACTTTCCTATAATTTTAGCATCTTTTGAGTTATGACCATAAAAATACAAAAAAAAGATAGAAATGAGGAAAAAAAATTAAAACATTTTTAATTGAATTTTCCTATTAAAAATAATCATATAAAAGAATAAGTTATTGCAATAGATTATATCACTTAAGAAATTTCGAGACATTTTCGGTTGTAAAAATAACCCTAATTCTTCAAATTTTAATGACAATTTTATTACACATTGTTGTCCAATTTTAAAATTAGCACGAATTAAACACGTGCGGAACCAATTTAAAGATTTTAGTCCACGTTGTAGTCAAATTTTAAAATCTTACATCCTTTTTACATTAGACAAGTTGATACATAAACTTATCAAACATGTGATTTAATACTAGGATTCTTTTGTTTAACATTGATCTTTTCCTTGTTTTTTATTACTTTGCTATTATTTTTACATCGTTTGAGTTATGACCTCAAAAATACAAAAAAGATATAGATATGAGGGAAAACAATTATAACCCCTTTAATTGAATTTTCCTATTAAATAATCATATAAAAGAATAAGTTATTGTAATAGATTATGTCACTTAAGAAATTTCGAGACATTCAGGTTGTCAAACTAAATAACCCTAAATCTTCAAATTTAATGACAATTTTACTACATATTGTTGTCCAATTTTAAAATTAGCACGATCTAAACACGTGCAGACCAATCTTTAAAATTTAAAGATTTTAGTCCAGGTTGTAGTCAAATTTTAAAATCTTACATCATTTTTATAATAGACAAGCTATACATAAACTTACCAAACATGTGATTGAATACTAGGATTTTTTGGTTTATCATTGATCTTTTTGTTGTTTTTTATTACTTTGCTATAATTTTTGCATCTTTTGAGTTATGACCACAAAAATACGAAAAAAATACAGGAATAAGGAAAAAAAATTAAAACCTCTTTAATTGAATTTTCTTATTAAAAATAATAATATAAAAGAATAAGTTATTGCAGTAGATTATATCACTTAAGAAATTTCGAGACATTCAGGTTGTCATATTAAATAACCCCAAATCTTCAAATTTAATGACAATTTTATTACACATTATTTTCCAATTTTAAAACTCGCACGAATTAAACACGTGCGGACCAATTTAAAGATTTTAGTTCACGTTGTCATCAAATTTTAAAATCTTACAACCTTTTTACATTAGACAAGCTGATACTTAAACTTATCAAACATGTGATTGAATACTAGGATTTTTTTGTTTATCATTGATCTTTTTGTTGTTTTTTCTTACTTTGCTATAATTTTTGCATCTCTTGAGTTATGACCACAAAAATAAAAAAATACAAAAAAAATATGCTTTGCTGGGCCATATTGCATATAAACCCTTGGGTTTTGGTAAAAGTTTCCAGCTAGTCGTTGATAACCTGAACTTGGCTGCGGTATAAAAAAATGGATAATTTAGACCAATACAAAAACTTATTAACATCAATAAGAAGACATTATTATACCTTGTTTGGTGGCTTTGGTTGCTGATTTTGATAGGTCGATCTCGAAAAACTTGAATCAGAGTGTTGAACATTTGAATTAGAAGGCGAAGCTGAAACTTGGTTGGATGGATTGTTATTTGTTTTTGCAGCACTTGATTTCCCAGAGCCATTTCTAGCACCAGTCGAGGCATTTCCAGCATAAGTTGAATCATATGAGTAGTATGGAAAGGCTTCTGACCCATAGGGTTGCTGAAGATATTAGGATGAACCATACTTTTGTTTTCCATCTACATTCGTATATCCATAGCCAGCATGGTAATAAAACTATGGACTATTATCTGATTGCATACCACCCTGTAAATCAGAAATCCAAAGGGTAAAAGATCGAACAAAGAAGAGCCCCGTAAAAGGTAAAATAGAGTATAATAATCCCACGAGAATAAGAAACATAATATTTGTGCATAGAATAAGTAATTGCAATAGATTATATCACTTAAGAAATTTTGAGACATTTCAGGTTGTAAAATTAACCACAAATCTTCAAATTTAATGACAATTTTATTACACATTGTTATCCAATTTTAAAATTAGCACGATCTAAACACGTGCAGACCAATTTAAAGATTTTAGTCCAGGTTGTAGTCGAATTTTAAAATCTTACATCCTTTTTACATTAGAAAAGCTGATACATAAACTTATAAAACATGTCATTGAATACTAGGATTCTTTTGTTTATCATTGATCTTTTTGTTGTTTTTTATTACTTTCCTATAATTTTAGCATCTTTTGAGTTATGACCATAAAAATACAAAAAAAATATAGAAATGAGGAAAAAAAATTAAAACATTTTTAATTGAATTTTCCTATTAAAAATAATCATATAAAAGAATAAGTTATTGCAATAGATTATATCACTTAAGAAATTTCGAGACATTTTCGGTTGTAAAAATAACCCTAATTCTTCAAATTTTAATGACAATTTTATTACACATTGTTGTCCAATTTTAAAATTAGCACGAATTAAACACGTGCGGAACCAATTTAAAGATTTTAGTCCACGTTGTAGTCAAATTTTAAAATCTTACATCCTTTTTACATTAGACAAGTTGATACATAAACTTATCAAACATGTGATTGAATACTAGGATTCTTTTCTTTAACATTGATCTTTTCCTTGTTTTTTATTACTTTGCTATTATTTTTACATCGTTTGAGTTATGACCTCAAAAATACAAAAAAGATATAGATATGAGGGAAAACAATTATAACCCCTTTAATTGAATTTTCCTATTAAATAATCATATAAAAGAATAAGTTATTGTAATAGATTATGTCACTTAAGAAATTTCGAGACATTCAGGTTGTCAAACTAAATAACCCTAAATCTTCAAATTTAATGACAATTTTACTACATATTGTTGTCCAATTTTAAAATTAGCACGATCTAAACACGTGCAGACCAATCTTTAAAATTTAAAGATTTTAGTCCAGGTTGTAGTCAAATTTTAAAATCTTACATCATTTTTATAATAGACAAGCTATACATAAACTTACCAAACATGTGATTGAATACTAGGATTTTTTGGTTTATCATTGATCTTTTTGTTGTTTTTTATTACTTTGCTATAATTTTTGCATCTTTTGAGTTATGACCACAAAAATACGAAAAAAATACAGGAATAAGGAAAAAAATTAAAACCTCTTTAATTGAATTTTCTTATTAAAAATAATAATATAAAAGAATAAGTTATTGCAGTAGATTATATCACTTAAGAAATTTCGAGACATTCAGGTTGTCATATTAAATAACCCCAAATCTTCAAATTTAATGACAATTTTATTACACATTATTTTCCAATTTTAAAACTCGCACGAATTAAACACGTGCGGACCAATTTAAAGATTTTAGTTCACGTTGTCATCAAATTTTAAAATCTTACAACCTTTTTACATTAGACAACCTGATACTTAAACTTATCAAACATGTGATTGAATACTAGGATTTTTTTGTTTATCATTGATCTTTTTGCTGTTTTTTCTTACTTTGCTATAATTTTTGCATCTCTTGAGTTATGACCACAAAAATACAAAAATACAAAAAAAATATGCTTTGTTTGGCCATATTGCATATAAACCCCTGGGTTTTGGTAAAAGTTTCCAGCTGGTCGTTGATAACCTGAACTTGGCTGCGGTATAAAAAAATGGATAATTTAGACCAATACAAAAACTTATTAACATCAATAAGAAGACATTATTATACCTTGTTTGGTGGCTTTGGTTGCTGATTTTTATAGGTCGATCTCGAAAAACTTGAAGCAGAGTGTTGAACATTTGAATTAGAAGGCGAAGCTGAAACTTGGTTGGATGGATTGTTATTTGTTTTTGCAGCACTTGATTTCCCAGAGCCATTTCTAGCACCAGTCGAGGCATTTCCAGCATAAGTTGAATCATATGAGTAGTATGGAAGGCTTCTGACCCATAGGGTTGCTGAAGATACTCGGATGAACCATACATTTGTTTTCCATCTACATTCGTATATCCATAGCCAGCATGGTAATAAAACTATGGACTATTATCTGATTGCATACCACCCTGTAAATCAGAAATCCAAAGGGTAAAAGATCGAACAAAGAAAAACCCCGCAAAAGGTAAAACAGAGTTTAATAATCCCACGAGAATAAGAAACATAATATCTGTGCACAGAATAAGTTATTGCAGTAGATTATATCACTTAAGAAATTTTGAGACATTTCAGGTTCTCAAAATAACCACAAATCTTCAAATTTAATGACAATTTTATTACACATTGTTATCCAATTTTAAAATTAGCACGATCTAAACACGTGCAGACCAATTTAAAGATTTTAGTCCAGGTTGTAGTCAAATTTTAAAATCTTACATCCTTTTTACATTAGAAAAGCTGATACATAAACTTATAAAACATGTCATTGAATACTAGGATTCTTTTGTTTATCATTGATCTTCTGTTGTTTTTTATTACTTTGCTATAATTTTTGCATCTTTTGAGTTATGACCACAAAAATACAAAAAAAATATAGAAATGAGGAAAAAAAATTAAAACATCTTTAATTGAATTTTCTTATTAAAAATAATCATATAAAAGAATAAGTTATTGCAATAGATTATATCACTTAAGAAATTTCGAGACATTTTCGGTTGTAAAAATAACCCTAATTCTTCAAATTTTAATGACAATTTTATTACACATTGTTGTCCAATTTTAAAATTAGCACGAATTAAACACGTGCGGAACCAATTTAAAGATTTTAGTCCACGTTGTAGTCAAATTTTAAAATCTTACATCCTTTTTACATTAGACAAGCTGATACATAAACTTATCAAACATGTGATTGAATACTAGGATTCTTTTGTTTAACATTGATCTTTTCCTTGTTTTTTATTACTTTGCTATAATTTTTGCTTCGTTTGAGTTATGACCTCAAAAATACAAAAAAGATATAGATATGAGGGAAAAAAATTATAACCCCTTTAATTGAATTTTCCTATTAAATAATCATATAAAAGAATAAGTTATTGTAATAGAAGTCATCTGTTGCATCCACTCACATTTCTAGTAAACAGAAGACACCTTTAGATCAGGAAAAGTTAGAACTGAACCATACTGAAAAATTCATATCAGCTGACAATAGTAAGGTCATACTGTATGTTCAGACTACTAGACCTGCTTCACCTAAAAAAGTGGTAAAGGAGACGAAAACTCCTAAGGCTAAAAAGAGCAAAGAACCTAGTATAGGAAAACAGACTAGTAAGCCTAAACAGACGAGTCCTAGGAAGTCATCTGATAAGGCTAAAACTAATCAGACTTGTGATAAAACAAAGTCGTCTGTTAATGAGCAAGCATCTAGTAAACCAAAGAACCATAAAAATAAGAAAAATCAAAATGCTTGGTATGGAAATGAGTCTAATTATGTGCAACCTGCTGCATATCATCCTATGTATCATGCACCTCAATTTCCAACTTACTATGCACCTTACCCTGCTCATCCAATGCATGCATATCCTCCTTATCATGCATCGTACTCTGCATTTGAACATTATCCTTATCATGCTGATCATCAACAATTTGACAAATCTGATGAACGTGGTAAAGGCAAAGCTTTTCATACTCCTGTTGAAACTCAGAAGCCTAAGAAGCTAAGACGTCATCATCTTGGGTTGTCAAAGGTGGAACTAATCCTTCAGGACCCTCTCAATAAGGGTACCTAAAACAATTTTATTTTATTTTGTAGGTTAGGATTAGGAGTAGGAGTAAAGTAGAGAATATTTGGTACTTGGACAGTGGCTGTTCAAGACACATTTGTGGAAACATACATGAGCTGACGGATGACGTTGCTGTGGATGGTCCAAAAGTTACTTTTGGGGAAAGCAAAGAAGGCAAGATTAAAGCTAAAGGAAGATTAATCAAAGGAAACATAGAGATATCTGACGTCTCATATGTCAAAGGCCTCAAATATAATCTGCTGAGCATAAGTCAATTTTGTGACAAAGGATATTCAGTTATCTTCTCAACAGATAAATGCTATGTTGAACAGATTGGTACAAAGAAGGTAATCTTATCTGGAAGACGACAAGGAAATATCTACATAGTCGACTGGAATTCTGCTGACAAGAATTCAAATATCTGTTTGGTGGCATCAACACCAAGTGAAGTTAGTTGGCTATGGCACAAAAGGTTGAATCATTTAAACTTCAAGACCATCAACATATTAATAAAGAATGATTTGGTAGAAGGGATTCCAAAAACAGTCATGAGCAAAGACAAGCTATGTGACGCATGTCAGAAGGGTAAACAAATCAAGTCATCGTTCAAAAGCAAGAAGCATCAATCTTCTGGAAGAATATTGGAGCTGCTACATATGGACTTATTTGGACCCATTGATCCTGTCAGCAATGGTGGAAAGAAATACTGCCTAGCTGTTGTGGATGACTATTCAAGATATACTTGGGTGATATTCATGAAGAAGAAAAGTGAAACCAAGGAACATCTTACTAATCTGATGGAACTGATCCAGAATGAGAAAAGCATAAAAATATTGAAGATCAGATCAGATAGAGGGACAGAGTTTACAAACTCTACTGTTGAAGAGTATTGCAAGATCAAAGGAATACATCATGAGTATTCAGCTGCTAGAATCCCTCAACAGAATGGTGTTGCTGAAAGGAGAAACAGAACACTAAAGGAAGCTGTCAGAACCATGATAGCTGAAGCTAAGTTGCCACAAAGATTTTGGGCAGAAGTAACAAACACAGCATGTTTTACCCAAAACAGATGCATGATCAACAAGCACCAAAACAAGACTCCATATGAAGTTTGGAACAACAGGAAGCCAAACATTCATTATTTTAAGATATTTGGTTGTAAATGCTATGTTTTAAATAATGGTAAAAATCACCTTACTGCATTTGCAGAAAAGGCTGATGAAGCTGTTTTTGTAGGATACTCTACTGTTAGTAAAGCTTATAGAGTTTTTAACAAAAGAACATTACTACTAGAAGAATCCATTCATGTAGTATTTGATGAACCAAGTCAATCTTCTGAAAAGAATCAAAATATTAACCAAGATCTATCTACTGATTTACAGAAGTTGAATGTTGGAAGGAATGAAGAATATGTTCCCATCATACTACCTGATCTCAACCCAGCTGATAACTCAAGTGCTGTTCAAAATCACAGAGCTGATTTTAACAGACGAGTTTCAACAGACTACTACTGGAACTCCAACAGTAGTGTTGCAAGATCAAAACAAAGGACAACATCATGATTTGCAACCTGATCTTAGATGGCTCAAGAATCATCCACCAGAATTGGTGATTGGTGATCCTTTGGATAAAGTGAAGACAAGGAGAGCTGCTGCAAGTGATGCAATGTTTGCCAGCTTCCTATCTCAAATTGAGCCCAAACAAATTGAAGAAGCTCTTAGTGATTCAAACTGGATTGAAGCTATGCAAGAGGAGCTAAATCAATTTGAAATGAATGAAGTCTGGTACTTAGTTCCTAGACCAAGTCATCAAAGAATCATTGGCACTAAGTGGGTATTCAGGAATAAGATGAATGAAGATGGTGAAGTCACCAGAAACAAAGCAAGACTAGTGGCCAAGGGTAATTGCCAAGAAGAAGGCATTGACTTTGATGAAACGTTTGCACCAGTAGCAAGACTAGAGGCAATCAGACTCTTTCTTGCCTATGCTGCTCACAAGAATTTCATCGTCTATCAGATGGATGTGAAATCAGCTTTTCTCAATGGAGAATTGCAAGAAGAAGTTTATGTTGAACAACCACCTGGATTTGAAGTCTATCAAGAAGGAGACAAGGTGTATCGTCTGAAGAAAGCCCTCTATGGACTGAAACAGGCTCCAAGAGCATGGTATGATACCTTATCTGATTTTCTTTTAATTAAAGGATTTCGCAAAGGTAAAGTTGACAAGACCTTGTTCACTATTGAATGGGAAGAACATATTTTGCTTGTGCAAATTTATGTGGACGATATTATTTTTGGTTCAACTAATCAACAGATGTGTGATAAGTTCTCAAAGCTGATGCAGAACAAGTTTGAAATGAGCATGATGGGAGAACTTAACTATTTTCTTGGTTTGCAAGTTAGACAGTTGCCTGATGGAATATTCATCAGCCAAGCAAAATACACAAAGGATCTGTTCAAGAAATTTGGTATGGAAACTAGCTCTACTGCTACTATTCCAATGTCTACAAGTCTTCGCTTGGATAAAGATGAAGATGGCAAATCAGTGGACATAACCAAGTACAGAGGCATCATTGGGTCACTGTTATATCTAACAGCTAGCAGACCTGATATCATGTACTCAGTTGGGGTTTGTGCGAGATTTCAATATTAAAATATATTAAGGGCACTAAAGAATTGGAATTATGGTATCCTAGAGAGTCTGGATTTGAACTTATTGGGTATTCAGATTCTGACCTTGCTGGCTGCAAAATTGATAGAAAAAGCACAACAGGTGCCTGTCAATTTTTAGGTAGTCGTCTGATCTCATGGATGAGTAAGAAACAGACTTCAGTCTCTATATCTACAGCTGAAGCTGAATATATAGCTGCTGGAGCTTGCTGTACACAAATCTTATGGTTGAAGCATCAACTGGAAGACTACAATATCAAAATCAGTGGAATACCAATCTACTGTGACAGTACAAGTGCAATCTCACTTACTCAGAATACTACAAGTCATTCAAGGACTAAGCATATTGAGATCAAGCATCACTTTATTAGAGATCATGTGGAGAAAGGAAATGTCATGATAGAATATGTGTTTACTGAAAATCAAATTGCTGACATCTTCACAAAACCTTTAAGTGAGACAAGGTTTTCAACTCTAAGAGCTGAACTGGGTTTATTAAAATTAGATGCATAAGATGAGGGGGAACTCATCAGAAGACTGGAGTTCAACAGCTTACTATTTATCTTCAAGGGATTAACTTTCAACAGACTAGTTAACTTATGAATTCTTAAAGTCAGGGGGAACGTGTAAGACTAGTGGTACTTCTGATTAAAAGATGAAATTTGTTGATGACAGTTAGTTGAAGTTATGTTTTCAACAGAAGATTAAAGTCTTGAAGAATGAAGATTTATTATCTAGCTGGATTGACAAACAGCTGAGGAAGGTTATCAGCTATTGGCTTTCACTGATAACAACTGTGTCATCAGGACATTAGTCCATCAGATAAGTATTTATTCTACTCATCTGATCGCTTGTGTAAAAGCTTACTGTTTAAAACGTTTTACTTCAAAACACGCTTTTACAAGTGACAGAAGGGCGGTACAAATTCCCGCTCCTCATTTAATGCGATTTGAATTTGAAAGGTCGTAACTGACGCCGCACGATTAGCACTGACAAGAAACGGATCTAACGGTTGGCTGGTATCACGGAATCCAAGATACCCTAACTCTATAAATCCCAATCTGATCAGCCGTGTAGTTCTTTACGAACCTTAAACATTCAAAGCATACTTGAGAGAAAATTTACTTGCATTTTTCTGCAAAATTCTTCCTATTTCTCTAACTTTCAACAGATTTGCAATGGCCGCTGAAGGTATGTTCCTAGTTTATGAATCATACTACCAATCTGGTACGAAATTGATGAAGGAACTGTTAGAGAAGTTCAAGTCTGCTTCGTTGGTAAATTTCATGGAGTACAACGAAGGCGTAATCTGGACTGACCAGGTTATGGAGTATTACAACACGGCATCTGCTGATTACAACTCTATGGAAATCAAGGCTACAGTCGGTGACAAATCTGTAGTCATCACACCCGCTGTTCTTCACGAGACGTTTGGTCTCCCAAACAGAGGAAGACACGATGTTACTGTGCTGACTGAAGAAAAGCACCAACAATTCTGGGCGATCTGCGCCAAGGAAGGAGAAATGTTGATGGGCAACATTAGGAAGAAACAGCTGAAGGACGAATATCAGAGGATGGCTGATATGGTCTCTAAGCTGATAGAGAACTGCACTTTCTCACTGGATGATGTTACCATGAAGAGGTTCAGCATCATGGCTGCTACTTACTATGGGCTAGAAGTCAACTGGTCCATAATAATTTGGTACATCTTGGCTGATTTCCTTGATGTGAAGAAAGGAAAAGGTCCTCACACCAACCACATGATTACACTCAGTTACCTGCTGTTCAAACTGGGATGTCCTATGCTGAATAGAAAGGAGATCCACAAGTCTAAGGCAATGTCCAAGTACTTTCCTGTTCAAAAGAGGAAGGCTGGTGAGCCTGAAGAAGATGAGGATGAGGAACCAAAGGAGGTTCCTGCCAAGAGGTATTTAACAGGTACTTAGCTGAAGTTTTGTCATCATCAAAAAGGGGAAAATTGTTGGATAAGGATGAAGATGAAGGCACTGAAGACAATTGGTTAAGGGAGGTTTTGAAGGATTCCAAAACTTCAATAATTGGCTAAGTATGGGTTAACTTAGCTGATGATCCCTTTAAAGAGATTTTGACTAAGTATAAGAAGACATCAGAAGAGTCAAAATTTTCAAGGTCCAAGACTTCTGATCTGCTGAAGGAAAGTTATCAGACTGATGAAGATCAGCCGACTCAAATCAGATTTGTTCAAGTTTGAGATCAGCCTAGTTCGCCACCAGACTTGCACTTTCGTCAGCCAAGTGGAAAGGATCATAAAGTCTTCCCAACGGTAATAAATGCCCCTTGGAGTAATAAATGCTGAAGTACAAGGTTATTAAAGACAAATGATTGAATAAACGCTTCGCATCAGCTGGGTGCATTTAATGCTGCCTGCAGAATAGTACTGTTGACAGTACGGACAGACTGCAAAAGAGCCGTTCGCGGAAATTAAGGACCAGTACTCGAGGAATTTGAATCTTGTCTCTCTTCAATGGACATTTTTCAAACATCAAGTATAAATAGCTGAAAGAGACGAAGAGAATACAAGCAACACAATTTCTGAGAGAATTTACAAAGCAGAACTCTTAAGTCTCAAGAACAGCTCACTCATCAGCTTAGTCATTTGTTGACGAAAAGCGAAGTTGAAGAACAAAGCTATACACAACTTCTGAGTGAATTTGTAAAATAGAGTGTTGTGAGAAGTAGATATCCATCTTAGTGAGTGATATTACTTCAGAGAGTAGGATTTCTTTGTGATTTCTTACTGCGCACTTACGGCCTGTTCATTTGTTGATCGGCGTAAGCAGAGTATACTGGTTACTTTGTGTTTCTAGTATAACCCAAGATCTTTGTGACTTGGACGAGTGGATTAAAGGATATTTACATCCATATAACCACTATAAAAATTACTTGTGTTTTTAATTGCATATTTACTTGCATATTTCAAGATTGCATAAAACACCTTACTTAACTGTTTGAAAAGAGTTTAAAAGGAGTTTATAAAACTGGGGAAACATTTTTCAAACTACAAGGAATACTTGTGAAAAACACTTTGATAATCCGCTGTAAGTACTCTAAGTTTTAAAGCTGATTTTAACAAAATCAGCTAAGTAATTATCAGACGAGTGGTCATCAAACCTGTTCAAAGATTTGTTCGCGAACAGACTTGTAACTTACTACTCTGATCAGCTTAGTCTGTTCACAGTTAGAGAAAAGTTTTAAAGTTAAAATTCGAAGAAAATTTTAATGAGGTTTATTGACCCCCCCCCCCTCTAAACCTCTTCTGACCACTTGGGACCAACACTACATATTGTTATCCAATTTTAAAATTAGCACGATCTAAACACGTGCACACCAATTTAAAGATTTTAGTTCAGGTTGTAGTCAAATTTTAAAATCTTACATCATTTTTATAATAGACAAGCTGATACATAAACTTATCAAACATGTGATTGAATACTAGGATTTTTTGGTTAATCATTGATCTTTTTGTTGTTTTTTATTACTTTGCTATAATTTTTACATCTTTTGAGTTATGACCACAAAAATACAAAAATACAAAAAAAATACAGGAATAAGGGGAAAAAAATTAAAACCTCTTTAATTTAATTTTCTTATTAAAAATAATAATATAAAAGAATAAGTTATTGCAATAGATTATATCAATTAAGAAATTTCGAGACATTCAGGTTGTCATATTAAATAACCCCAAATCTTCAAATTTAATGACAATTTTATTACACATTATTGTCCAATTTTAAAACTTGCACGAATTAAACACGTGCGGACCAATTTAAAGATTTTAGTTCACGTTGTCATCAAATTTTAAAATCTTACAACCTTTTTATATTAGACAAGCTGATACATAAACTTATCAAACATGTGATTGAATACTAGGATTTTTTTTGTTTATCATTGATCATTTTCTTGTTTTTTCTTACTTTGCTATAATATTTGCATCTCTTGAGTTATGACCACAAAAATACAAAAATACAAAAGAAATATGCTTTGCAGGGCCATATTACATATAAACCCCTGGGTTTTGGTAAAAGTTTCCAGCTGGTCGTTGATAACCTGAACTTGGCTGCGGTATAAAAAAATGGATAATTTAGACCAATACAAAAACTTATTAACATCAATAAGAAGACATTATTATACCTTGTTTGGTGGCTTTGGATGCTGATTTTGATAGGTCGATCTCGAAAAACTTGAAGCAGAGTGTTGAACATTTGAATTAGAAGGTGAAGCTGAAACTTTGTTGGATGGATTGTTATTTGTTTTTGCAGCACTTGATTTCCCAGAGCCATTTCTAGCACCAGTCGAGGCATTTCCAGCATAAGTTGAATCATATGAGTAGTATGGAAAGGCTTCTGACTCATAGGGTTGCTGAAGATATTCGGATGAACCATACATTTGTGTTCCATCTACATTCGTATATCCATAGCCAGCATGGTAATAAAACTGTGGACTATTATCTGATTGCATACCACCCTGTAAATCAGAAATCCAAAGGCTAAAAGATCGAATAAAGAAAAGCCCCGTAAAAGGTAAAACAGAGTTTAATAATCCCACGAGAATAAGAAACATAATATTTGTGCACATAATAAGTTATTGGAATAGATTATATCACATAAGAAATTTTTAGACATTTCAGGTTGTCAAAATAACCACAAATCTTCAAATTTAATGACAATTTTATTACACATTGTTATCCAATTTTAAAATTAGCACGATCTTAACATGTGCAAACCAATTTAAAGATTTTAGTCCAGGTTGTAGTCAAATTTTAAAATCTTACATCCTTTTTACATTAGAAAAGCTGATACATAAACTTATAAAACATGTGATTGAATACTAGGATTCTTTTGTTTATCATTGATCTTTTTGTTGTTTTTTCTTACTGTTGGTCCCAAGTGGTCAGAAGAGGTTTAGAGGGGGGGGGGGTGAATAAACCTCTTTAAAATTTTCTTTCAAATTTAACTTAAAAACTTTGCTCTAACTGAACAGACTAAGCTGATCAGATTAGTACGTTACAAATCTGTTCGCGAACAAATCTTTGAACAGTCTTGTTGACCACTCGTCTGATAGTTACTTAGCTGATTTTGCAGAAATCAGTTTTAATACTTAGAGTACTTGCAGCGGATTGTCAAAGTGTTTTTCACAAGTATTCTTAGCAGTTTGAAAAATGTTTCCCCAGTTTTATAAACTCCTTTTAACTTCTTTTCAAACAGTTAACTTAATGTGTTTTTATGCAAACAGAAGATATGCAGTTTTGAAACAATGTAAAAACACAAGTAATTTTTATAGTGGTTATATGGATTTAAATATCCTTTAGTCCACTCTTCCAAGTCACTCAGATCTTGGGTTATACTATAATCACAAAGTTTACAGTATACTCTGCTTGCGTCGAACAACAAATGAAACGACCACAAGTTCGCAATAGGAGATCACACAGAAAACCTATCCTCTGAAGTTTGATCACTCACAAAGATGGATCACAACTCCGCACAACACTCTTGTTTACAAAATCACTCAGAAGATGTATTTTTCTTGATTCTTCAACTCTGCTTTCGTCAACAAATGACTCAGCTGATGAGTGAGCTGTTCTTGAGACTTAAAGAATTTTGCTTCGGATTTTCTCTCAGAAAGTGTGTTGCCTTCTTCTTCTTCGTCTCTTGCAGCTATTTATACTTGAGGATTGAAAAATGTCCGTTGAAGAGAGACAGGATTCAAATTCCTCGAGTACTGGTCCTTAAAATCCGCGAACGGCTCTTTTGCAGTCTGTCCGTACTCTGAACAGTACTATTCTGCAGGCAGCATTAAATGCAGCATTAAATGCACTCGGCTGATGCGAAGCTTTTCTTCAATCATTTGTCTTAAATATCCTCGTACTTCAGCATTTATTACACCAAGGGGCATTTATTACCGTTGGGAACACTTCATGATCTTCTTCACTTTGCTGATGAAAGTACACGTCTGATGGTGAACTCGGCTGATCTCAAACTTGAACAAATCTGATTTGAGTCGGCTGATCTTCACTAATCTGATAACTTTGCTTCAGCAGATCAGAAGTCTTGGACCTTGAAACTTTGACTCTTCTGATGTCTTCATTACTTAGTCAAAATTCCTTGATAAGTCTATCAGCTAAGTTACTCCATACTTAGCCAATCTTTGAAGTTTTGGAATGCATCAAAACCTCCCTTATCAAACTTTCTTCAGTGCCTTCATCTTCATCTTCATCCAACAATTTCCCCCTTTTTGATGATGACAAAACTTCAGCTTAGTACCTGTTGAATACCTAAACTAAAGATTGTAATCCTCAAAATTTTCTGAGATAGAAAAAGTTTATTGGATTGAACTTGAACATTTTATTGATATAGAAAGTGAATTACATGTACAAATTCATCAGATGAGATTTCTGAAAAAGTAAACTGATTACAATTGATTTTCAATTTCTAACTATCAGCTTCTTCATCAGATTCAAGCACTTCTTCATATTCGTATGATGATTCTTCATCATCATCTTCTTCATCAACTTCTTCTTCCAGAATTGCTTTGGCAGCTTCCATCTTCTCCTTGAGTTCTTGTTCTTGTAGAGCTTTCAAAGCTTCCATGGCTTTCCTGGCAGATTCAGTGTTTTTGTACTTGGTATCTTCTTCTTCTACCTTTTCAAGTACTTCAGCCTTGTCAGCAGTGTCTTCAGTTTCCTTGGCTTGAATGGTTGCAGCAGCAGTTTCTTCCTTAGTTGATTCTTCAGCAGCAGATTCTTTTGCTGGTTCTTCAGCAGCAGTTTCCTTAGCTGGTTCTTCCCTTTTATCTTCCCCCTTTTTGTCATCATCAACTCTGATGACATTAGAAGGTTCAACAGCAGGGTTGAGGGCAACTGTTGGAATCTTTACTCCAGCACATAAAGCCTTCAGATTCTGATTCACCACGTCATGACTAGCTGTCAGATGATGAAGGTCAGTGCTGATGACATCAGTCTTATCATTGAAGTAGTCAATGTTGAGGTTGATAGTCGCAATTTCATTTTGAACTTCCTGTGCAGCCTTTGCAACTTCTTGCAACATCCCCAGATTGATTTCCTTCTCTTCATGACTGACTTTAATGAAAGTTGCAGTTAAGTCAGCAATCTTGTGCTCAGCTGATTTTAAAGCAGTGTGAAGATGATTCACATCACCCTTCACATCTTCCACGTTCTGGTTCAGCTCTCTTAAGCTGTGTATCAACTGCAATGAGTTGTCTTGAGGAATTGGAATACTGTTGATCTCCTTTTTGATGATCTCTTCTGTTGATCCTTGAACAGTTTCCAGCTGAAGTCTGTTGGTTTCTGCCAACTCTGCTTTCAGCTCCTCCTTAACCTTTAATAGATGTTGCTTGTGCTTGTCTTCCAGCTCCTTAAGTTGATTTTCCATCAGCATCTGGATTGCTTCCATCAGTGATGAGTGCTTATCACCTGATGAAGCAGAAGCAGCAGCTACATCCCTTTCATCAATTTCCTGGTGGACAGGAATATCTTCCATCTTTTCGTCTTGATGATTTCCAGAGTCCGTAGCCTTCCACTCAATGGCCAGGGAGTCATCAGCAGCCTTTTCAGCAGACTTGTCTTCAGTCTGATCAGCAGACTTATCAGCAATTTGATCAGCAGGCTTGTCAGCTGTTTGATCAGCAGGCTTGTCTTCAGTCTGATCAGCAGACTTGACATCAGGCTTGTCCGCAGTTTTAGGCTCATCAGTAACATCATCATAGACTAAGTTGGTGATAGTGCCATCATCATTGAAGCAAGTGGTTTGTCTGATTTGCCTCACAATGATCCAGGGGTTAGTAAAAGCATTATTCCCCTTTGGCACTTCATAGAACGGTTGCACTTCCTTGCCAAAAATGATTTGCTGGATACTAGGCAGTAGTGGCAAATCACTTGAACAGCCTTGCTGATACTTTGACTTTTTAGCCCATCTCTTCAGGGCAGCCATAACAGCAAACTTAATTGCTCTTTCCTCAGCATCTTCAGACTTCTTCTTCTTTTCAGGCAAGGTGCTCTTGATTTTCTTGGCTTCCTCCAATGCAAAGCCTTTTGCATAGCTATGCATGATATCTCTCACATAGCTTGGATCAAGAGCCTTTTGGATGGAGTTTGTCTTCAGCCAACTTAGAACCCATCGTTCTTCATCAGCTAACTCCTTCATATCTTGAAGTTCAGAAATTGACTTGTTCAGCCTGTTGTCCCTCCAACTAATATATCTTGGCTTTTCTTGGTTGAACAGAGTCTTCAGCATCAACTTCTGATCATAGTATGCTAATGATTTCTCAAATTTCTTGAACAATTCCTTATCAGCATAGACTATCTCAAAAGCTTTTCTGACTTCAAACTTGTCTTTGGACTTGGCTTTGGGAGCAGGCAGTAGTATCTTCTTTTTGTCTTCTTCAGTCTGCTCTTCACCAATCTTGATGCCACCTCCATGGACAGGTCCATAGGCATCAACCTTGCTCAGTTCAATCACCGCAGCCATTTCAGCATCCTCAGCAGCTTTTCTTTCTGCTGCAGACATGCGTCTTCTGGCTTCATCCTTTGCTTCTTGAGCTTTGCTTAGCTCAAGTGCTTTCTTCTCTTCAAGCTCATCCTGCTTCCTCTGTTCTGCTTCCTCCCTTGCTCTTTTATCAGCTTTAGTGATTTTCTTTCTCTTAATCACTATCTTTCTTTTACCTTTATCAATAGGAGCTGGTCCAGCAGATGATATAGGAGCAGCAGCTATAGGATGGATGATTTGAACATCTGGATCTTCTTGAGGTTGAGTAACCTCAGCTGTTGGTGCATTCTGACTTGGCTGTTGCTTATCAGCTTTGTCAGATACAACAGTCTCAACTGTTTCAATAGGCCTTTGAGTAGCTTCAGGATCTTCCCTTGCTACATTTTCCAGATCAGTAGGTTGTTCAATGAATGTCATCTGCTTTCTAGCAGACCTCTTTGTTCTACCTTCACGGTAAGTGATAGCAGCTGTACTTCTCTGTTGACTTCTTGTCCTTTGAGAAATATCCTCAGCAGGCCTCTCAGCTGATGGAGTTCTTGACGGTGATGCAGGAGATCCAGTCCTTACATCAGCTATTATGTTCTCAACAATTTTAGTGGCTTCAGCAGAAGTCACTCTCTCCAACTGCTTTGTTTCTTTCTTCTTGGGCTCATCAGCAGCCCTCTTCCTTTTAGTCTCAACAGCCAGGTCTGCTGTTTTGACTAACCTCTTTGGTCTTTTGGCAGGAACTTCTTTTGGTTCCTCAACATCAGCTTTTTCTAGTTCACCAGCCTTCCTCTTTTGAACAGGCAAGTACTTGGACAATGCCTTTGATTTGTGAATTTCTTTTCCGTTCTTCATATCACAGCCCAGCTTTGACAGCAGATAACTGAGTGTGATTTGATGGTTGGTGGAAGGGCCTTTTCCTTTCTTATTGTCAAGAAAGTCAGCCAATATGTACCAAACTATAATGGACCAGTTGACCTCCAATCCATAGTAAATGGCAGCCATGATGCTGAACCTCTTCATGGTAACAGCATCCAGTGAAAATGTGCAGTTTTCGATCAGCTTGCATACCATATCAGCCATCCGCTGATATTCATCCTTCAGTTGCTTCTTCCTAATATTTCCAGTTAACGTCTCACCCTCTTTGGCGCAGATCGCCCAGAACTGTTGGTGCTTTTCTTCCGTCAGAACGATGACGTCATGTCGTCCTCTGTTAGGAAGCCCAAACGCCTCGTGAAGAACAGCAGGAGTAATAGTAATGGCTTTACCTTCCACTGTAGCTTTAATCTCCAGTTTGTTGTAGTCAGCCTTTGCATTATTGTAGTACTCCATCACTTGGGCAGTCCAGATAATTCCTTCGTGATATTCCATGAAGTTTACCAGCGAAGCAGATTTGAACTTTTCAAGTAGTTCTTTCATCAGATCCGTACCAGATTGATAGTAGGAATCATACACAAGATACATGCCTTCAGCAGCCATTTCAGATCTGTAGAAATTAGAAGAAAAACGAAAGGATTTTTGCAGAAAATTGCTCAAAATTTTCACAAGTGCTCTTGAATGTTTAGGGTTCGTAAAGAGCTACTCGACTGATCAGATGGGGATTTATAGAGTTGGGGTTTTTCGGTTTCCGTGATATCCGCCAACCGTTAGATCCGTTTTTCTGTCAGTGCTGATCGTGCGGCGTCAGTTACGACCTTTCAAATTCAAAAGATATTTTAACGAAGAGCGGGAATATGTACCGCCCGACAGTTTACTTGTAAAAGCGTGTTTTGGATAAAATGTTTTAAAATAGATCGCTTTTATTTAAATAATCAGATGAGTATAATAAACGCTTATCTGATGGACTACTGTCCTGATGACAATGCTGTTATCAGAGAATGCCAATAGCTGATAACCTTCCTCAGCTGTTTGTCAATCCAGCTAGATAAAATAACTTCAATCTTCGATAGTTGAGTCTTCTGATGAAAACATAACTTCAACTAACTGTCATTAACAAATTTCATCTTTAATTCAGAAGTACCGCTAGTCTTACACGTTCCCCCTGAGTTTAAGAATTCATGAGTTAACTAGTCTGTTGAGAGTTAATCCTTGAAGATAATGACGAATTACTAAGCTGTTGAACTCCAGTCTTCTGATGAGTTCCCCCTCAGCTTATACATCCAAATTAAGTAGTCCTAACTCAGCTCTTAGAGTTGAGAACCTTGCTTCACTTAGAGGTTTGGTGAAGATATCAGCAATCTGATTATCAGTATGAACATACTCAATCATTACATTGCCTTTTTCCACATGATCTCTAATGAAATGATGTTTAATCTCAATATGCTTAGTCCTTGAATGACTTGTAGTATTCTGAGTAAGTGAGATAGCACTTGTATTATCACAGTAGATTGGTATTCCACTGATCTTGATGTTGTAGTCTTCTAGTTGATGCTTCAACCAAAGTATCTGTGCACAGCAAGCTCCAGCAGCTATATATTCAGCTTCAGCAGTGGATATAGAAACTGAGGTTTGCTTCTTACTCATCCATGAGATCAGACGACTGCCTAAGAACTGACATGCACCTGTTGTGCTTTTTCTGTCAATCTTGCAGCCAGCAAGGTCTGAATCTGAATAACCAATAAGCTCAAATCCAGATTCTCTAGGATACCATAATCCCAATTCTTGAGTGCCTTTAACATACTTCAATATCCTCTTGGCAGCTAAAAGATGAGATTCTTTGGGGTTTGATTGGAATCTTGCACAGACTCCAACTGAGTACATTATATCAGGTCTGCTTGCTGTTAGATACAACAATGAACCAATAATGCCTCTATATTTGGTTATGTCTACTGATTTGCCATCTTCATCTTTATCCAAACGAAGACTTGTAGACATAGGAATGGTAGCTGTTGAGCTAGTTTCCATACCAAATTTCTTGAACAGATCTCTTGTGTACTTTGCTTGGCTGATGAATATTCCATCAGGCAACTGTCTAACTTGCAATCCAAGAAAGTAATTAAGTTCACCCATCATGCTCATTTCAAACTTGTTCTGCATCAGCTTGGAGAACTTATCACACATCTGTTGGTTAGTTGAACCAAAAATAATATCGTCCACATATATTTGCACAAGTAATATATGATTTTCCCATTCAATTGTGAACAAGGTTTTATCTACCTTACCTTTACGAAATCCTTTAATTAAAAGAAAATCAGATAGGGTATCATACCATGCTCTTGGAGCTTGTTTCAGTCCATAAAGGGCTTTCTTCAGACGATATACTTTGTCCTCTTCTTGATAGACTTCAAATCCTGGAGGTTGTTCAACATACACTTCTTCTTGCAGTTCTCCATTGAGAAAAGCAGACTTCACATCCATCTGATAGACAGTGAAGTTCTTGTGAGCAGCATAGGCAAGAAACAGTCTGATTGCTTCAAGTCTTGCTACTGGTGCAAAAGTTTCATCAAAGTCAATTCCTTCTTCTTGACAATAACCCTTGGCCACTAGTCTTGCTTTGTTTCTGGTGACAACACCATCTTCATTCATTTTGTTTCTGAATACCCACTTAGTGCCAATTACTCTTTGATGACTTGGTCTAGGAACTAAGTACCAGACTTCATTCCTTTCAAATTGATTCAACTCTTCTTGCATAGCTTCTATCCAGAAGGAGTCATTGAGAGCTTCTTCAATTTGTTTAGGCTCTATTTGAGATAGAAATGTGACAAACATAGCATCTTGTGCAGCAGCTCTTCTTGTTTTCACTTTATCTAAAGGATCACCAATAACTAATTCAGGAGGGTGATTCTTGAGCCATCTGAGATCAGGTTGCAAATCAGGATGTTGTCCTCTGTTATGATCTTGCAACACTACTGTTGGAGTTCCAGTAGTAGTCTGTTGAACATTTGCCGTCTGTTGAACAGTCTCTGGTCTGTCAGCTGTTTGCAACTCGTCTGTTAGACAATCAGCACTGTGATTATGAACAGCACTTGAGTTAGCAGCTGAACTTAGATTAGGTAGTATGATGGGAACATATTCTTCATTTCTTCCAACGTCTAACTTCTGTAAATCAGCAGACAGATCTTGATTTACACTTTGATTCTTTTCAGAAGATTGACTTGGCTCATCAAATACTACATGGATAGATTCTTCTATTAGTAATGTTCTTTTGTTAAAAACTCTATAAGCCTTACTAACAGATGAGTATCCTACAAAGACAGCTTCATCAGCCTTTTCTGCAAATGCAGTAAGGTGATTTTTCCCATTATTCAATACAAAACATTTACAACCAAAAATCTTAAAGTAATGAATGTTTGGCTTTCTATTGTTCCAAACTTCATATGGAGTCTTGTTCTGATTTTTGTTGATCATACATCTGTTCTGGGTAAAGCATGCTGTGTTTGTTGCTTCTGCCCAAAATCTTTGTGGCAGTTTAGCCTCAGCTATCATGGTTCTGACAGCTTCTTTTAGTGTTCTGTTTCTCCTTTCAGCAACACCATTCTGTTGAGGGGTTCTTGCAGCAGAATACTCATGATGTATTCCTTTAGTGCTACAATATTCTTCAACAGTAGAGTTTGTGAACTCTGTTCCTCTATCTGATCTGATCTTCAATATCTTAATACTCTTCTCATTCTGGATCAGTTCCATCAGATTTGTAAGATGTTCCTTGGTTTCACTTTTCTTCTTCATGAAAATCACCCAAGTATATCTTGAATAATCATCCACAACAGCTAGGCAGTATTTCTTTCCACCATTGCTGACTGGATCAATGGGTCCAAATAAGTCCATATGCAACAGCTCCAATATTCGTCCAGAAGATTGGTGCTTCTTTTCTTTGAATGATGACTTGATTTGTTTACCCTTCTGACAGGCGTCACAGAGCTTGTCTTTGCTCATGACTGCTTTTGGAATCCCTTCTACCAAATCATTCTTGATTAATCTGTTTATGGTCTTGAAGTTTAAGTGATTCATCCTCTTGTGCCATAGCCAACTGACTTCACTTGGTGCAGATGCTACCAAACAAACACTTGAATTCTTGTCAACAGAATTCCAGTCGACTATGTAGACATTCCCTTGTCGTCTTCCAGATAAAATTACCTTCTTTGTACCAATCTGTTCAACGTAGCACTTATCTGTTGAGAAGATGACTGAATATCCCTTGTCACAAAATTGACTTATGCTCAGCAGATTATATTTTAGGCCTTTAACATAGGAGACGTCAGATATCTCTATGTTTCCCTTGATTAATCTTCCTTTAGCTTTAATCTTGCCTTCTTTGCTGTCTCCAAAAGTGACTTTTGGACCATCCACAGCAACTGCATCAGTCAACTCATGTATGTTTCCACACATGTGCCTTGAACATCCACTGTCCAAGTACCAAATCTTCTCTACTTTACTCCTACTCCTAATCCTAACCTACAAAACAAAAATAAAATTGTTTTAGGTACCCTTATTGAGAGGGTCCTGAAGGATTAGTTCCACCCTTGACAACCCAAGATGTTGAAGTCTTAGGCTTCTTAGGTTTCTGAGTTTTAGGAGCATGAACAGTTTCATTTTTATCATAGTTATCAGATAAGTCATGTTGATGATCAGTATGATATGAATAATGTTCATAAGCAGGGTAAGGTGCATGATATGCAGGATATGCATGCATTGGATGAGCAGGGTAAGGTGCATAGTAACTAGGAAACTGAGGTGCATGATACATAGGATGATATGCAGCAGGTTGCACATAATATGACTCATTTCCATACCAAGCATTTTGATTTTTCTTGTTCTTATGCTTCTTTGGTTTACTAGATGCTTGCTCATTTGATTTTGACTTAGTTTTACCATTAGTCTGATTGACTTTAGCTTTATCAGCAGACTTCTTAGGACTCTGCTGTTTGGTCTTACTAGTCTGATTTCCTACACTAGGCTCTTTGCTCTTTTTAGCCTTAGGAGATTTCTTCTCCTTTACCACTTTCTCAGATGAGGTAGGTTTAGAGGTTTGAACATACAGAATGACCTTACTATTGTCAGCTGATATGAATTTTTCAGTATGGTTCAACTCTAGTTTATCCTTTTCTAAAGGTGTCTCCTGTTTCTTAGGTGTATACATGGATGCAACAGTTGACTTATCATGAGACTCAATGATTTTCTCAAGTTCCATGATTTTTCCTTTATAAACCTCACATTCAGCTTTCAGAGATTCATGCTCTTGCTCAAGTTGTTTATATTCAGCTGATTCTTTTGGCTTTTCAGCTAAAAGTTTCAGTGAACTATTTTGCTCTTTTAGCAAGTTCATCTCTTCCTTAAGCTTAACAAACTCTCCAGCAATAGTAGTATTATTCAACATCATTTGCTCTAGAGAATTAAACAGTTCATTTTCTTGAGGAGTTACCTCATCCTCAGAGTCATCAGATTCCTTTGCCATCAGGCACAGGAGAGCAGGTTTTTCTTCATCAGACGATTCTTCATCAGACGAGTCTGAGTCTGAATCAGATGAGTAGACAGCAGCTGGCTTTTCTGCTTCTGCCATCATTGCTTTGCCTCTCTGATGCTTTCTTTCTTTTCTCATTTTCTTCTCTTCCTCAGTGTACTTTTCTGCTTTTGGATATGGACAGTCTCTGATGAAATGTCCCAATTTCCTGCAGTTGTAACACATCAGTTTTGATTTATAATCCTCTTTATCCTGAGAAGAAAAGTTAGGTTTAGAAGTAGAAGCAGCATGATTGTATTTGTTTTTCATCTTTCTCTTATAGAACTTCTTGAAGTTGTTCATCAATAATGCTACATCTCCAGCAGTGTACTCCTTTTTGTTGAGTAGAGTGGCTTCATCAGATGAGTCCACTTCAGCATTTCTTTGAGCCGGTCTTCTTTGATTTTCAGCAGCAACCAGTGCAGCTGTGGGTCCTGAAGTTGAGGTTTCTTCAATTCCCATCCTTGGCAGTTTATACTCATACGCCTTGAGTGCGGAGAACAGCTCTGTTAGAGAAATCTTGCCCAGATCTCTTGATTCTTCCATTGCTGTCACCTTCATGTTGAACTTGGGAGGTAGAGCCTTCAGTACTCTGACAGAAATCTCTTTGTCAGTGAAAGTCTTTCCCAGCTTCAAAACTTCATTCAGAGTTCTGGTGAATCTGGTATCCATCTGATCAATGGTTTCTCCAGACTTCATCTTGAAGTTGTCCAGCTTTTCCAAGGCAACACTGAGCTGATGCTCTTTAATAGCATCATTTCCTTCACTCATGTCACGAACCTTATCCCACATCTCCTTTGCAGTTTTGCAATGCTTGACTTTGTCAAACCGATCATTATCCAGGGCTTTGGTCATGATGAATCTTCCGACTTTGTCCAGGTTGAACAGCTTTATTTCCTCTGCTGTCATTTCTGTTAAGTCTTTTTCCACCACTATTTGAGCTTCATCTACGATGATGGTCTTGGTGAATTTGAATGGACCTTTAATGATACATGTATGCATGTTGTCATTATAGGCAGCAAGGAAAATCTCCATTCTGATTTTCCAGTCCTCAAAGGACATACCAGCAATGTGGGGAACATGGCTGATACAATCCATTTTTCAAAAGCTTTTTGTTTTTTTTTTCAAAAAAAATGCTCTTTTGAAAAGTTTTGAAAACCTTTGAAAAACACTCGGATCAAGCTCGTTGATCAGGCAGCTGATTCTAATGAACCACCCGCTCTGATACCACTTGTTGGTCCCAAGTGGTCAGAAGAGGTTTAGAGGGGGGGGGGGGTGAATAAACCTCTTTAAAATTTTCTTTCAAATTTAACTTTAAAACTTTGCTCTAACTGAACAGACTAAGCTGATCAGATTAGTACGTTACAAATCTGTTCGCGAACAAATCTTTGAACAGTCTTGTTGACCACTCGTCTGATAGTTACTTAGCTGATTTTGCAGAAATCAGTTTTAATACTTAGAGTACTTGCAGCGGATTGTCAAAGTGTTTTTCACAAGTATTCTTAGCAGTTTGAAAAATGTTTCCCCAGTTTTATAAACTCCTTTTAACTTCTTTTCAAACAGTTAACTTAATGTGTTTTTATGCAAACAGAAGATATGCAGTTTTGAAACAATGTAAAAACACAAGTAATTTTTATAGTGGTTATATGGATTTAAATATCCTTTAGTCCACTCTTCCAAGTCACTCAGATCTTGGGTTATACTATAATCACAAAGTTTACAGTATACTCTGCTTGCGTCGAACAACAAATGAAACGACCACAAGTTCGCAATAGGAGATCACACAGAAAACCTATCCTCTGAAGTTTGATCACTCACAAAGATGGATCACAACTCCGCACAACACTCTTGTTTACAAAATCACTCAGAAGATGTATTTTTCTTGATTCTTCAACTCTGCTTTCGTCAACAAATGACTCAGCTGATGAGTGAGCTGTTCTTGAGACTTAAAGAATTTTGCTTCGGATTTTCTCTCAGAAAGTGTGTTGCCTTCTTCTTCTTCGTCTCTTGCAGCTATTTATACTTGAGGATTGAAAAATGTCCGTTGAAGAGAGACAGGATTCAAATTCCTCGAGTACTGGTCCTTAAAATCCGCGAACGGCTCTTTTGCAGTCTGTCCGTACTCTGAACAGTACTATTCTGCAGGCAGCATTAAATGCAGCATTAAATGCACTCGGCTGATGCGAAGCTTTTCTTCAATCATTTGTCTTAAATATCCTCGTACTTCAGCATTTATTACACCAAGGGGCATTTATTACCGTTGGGAACACTTCATGATCTTCTTCACTTTGCTGATGAAAGTACACGTCTGATGGTGAACTCGGCTGATCTCAAACTTGAACAAATCTGATTTGAGTCGGCTGATCTTCACTAATCTGATAACTTTGCTTCAGCAGATCAGAAGTCTTGGACCTTGAAACTTTGACTCTTCTGATGTCTTCATTACTTAGTCAAAATTCCTTGATAAGTCTATCAGCTAAGTTACTCCATACTTAGCCAATCTTTGAAGTTTTGGAATGCATCAAAACCTCCCTTATCAAACTTTCTTCAGTGCCTTCATCTTCATCTTCATCCAACACTTACTTTGCTATAATTTTTGCATCTCTTGAGTAATGACCACAAAAATACAAAAATACAAAAAAAATATGCTTTGCAGGGCCATATTGCATATAAATCCCAGCGTTTTGGTAAAAGTTTCCAGCTGGTCGTTGATAACCTGAACTTGGCTGCGGTATAAAAAAATGGATAATTTAGACCAATACAAAAACTTATTAACATCAATAAGAAGACATTATTATACCTTGTTTGGTGGCTTTGGTTGCTGATTTTGATAGGTCGATCTCGAAAAATTTGAAGCAGAGTGTTGAACATTTGAATTAGAAGGCGAAGCTGAAACTTGGTTGGATGGATTGTTATTTGTTTTTGCAGCACTTGATTTCCCAGAGCCATTTCTAGCACCAATCGAGGCATTTCCAGCATTAGTTGAATCATATGAGTAGTATGGAAAGGCTTCTGACCCATAGGGTTGCTGAAGATATTCGGATGAACCATACATTTGTTTTCCATCTACATTCGTATATCCATAGCCAGCATGGTAATAAGACTATGGACTATTATCTGATTGCATACCACCCTGTAAATCAGAAATCCAAAGGGTAAAAGATCGAACAAAGAAAAGCCCCGTAAAAGGTAAAACAGAGTTTAATAATCCCACGAGAATAAGAAACATAATATTTGTGCACAGAATAAGTTATTGGAATAGATTATATCACTTAAGAAATTTCGACACATTCAGGTTGTCAAAATAACCACAAATCTTCAAATTTAATGACAATTTTATTACACATTGTTATCCAATTTTAAAATTAGCACGATCTAAACACGTGCAGACCAATTTAAAGATTTTAGTCCAGGGTGTAGTCAAATTTTAAAATCTTACATCCTTTTTACATTAGAAATGTTGATACATAAACTTATAAAACATGTCATTGGATACTAGGATTCTTTTGTTTATCATTGATCTTTCTGTTTTTTTTTTAATTTGCTATAATTTTTGCATCTTTTGAGTTATGACCACAAAAATACAAAAAAAATATAGAAATGAGGAAAAAAAAATTAAAACATCTTTAATTGAATTTTCCTATTAAAAATAATCATATAAAAGAATAAGTTATTGCAATAGATTATATCACTTAAGAAATTTTGAGACATTTCAGGTTGTAAAAATAACCCTAATTCTTCAAATTTTAATGACAATTTTATTACATATTGTTGTCCAATTTTATAATCAGCACGAATTAAACACGTGCGGAACCAATTTAAAGATTTAGTCCACGTTGTAGTCAAATTTTAAAATCTTACATCATTTTAACATTAGACAAGCTCATACATAAACTTATCAAACATGTGATTGAATACTAGGATTCTTTTTTTTTAACATTGATCTTTTCCTTGTTTTTTATTACTTTGCTATAATTTTTGCATAGTTTGAGTTATGACCTCAAAAATACAAAAAAGATATAGATATGAGGGAAAAAAATTATAACCCCTTTAATTGATTTTTTCTATTAAAAATAATCATATAAAAGAATAAGTTATTGCAATAGATTATATCACTTAAGAAATTTCGAGACATTCAGGTTGTCAAATTAAATAACCCTAAATCTTCAAATTTAATGACAATTTTACTACATATTGTTGTCCAATTTTAAAATTAGCACGATCTAAACACGTGCAGACCAATTTAAAGATTTTAGTCCAGGTTGTAGTCAAATTTTAAAAGCTTACATCATTTTTATAATAGACAAGCTATACATAAACTTACCAAACATGTGATTGAATACTAGGATTTTTTGGTTTATCATTGATCTTTTTGTTGTTTTTTCTTACTTTGCTATAATTTTTGCATATTTTGAGTTATGACCACAAAAATACAAAAATACGAAAAAAATAAAGGAATAAGGAAAAAAATTAAAACCTCTTTAATTGAATTTTCTTATTAAAAATAATAATATAAAAGAATAAGTTATTGCAATAGATTATATCACTTAAGAAATTTCGAGACATTCAGGTTGTCATATTAAATAACCCCAAATCTTCAAATTTAATGACAATTTTACTACACATTATTGTCCAATTTTAAAACTTGCACGAATTAAAGACGTGCGGACCAATTTAAAGATTTTAGTTCACGTTGTCATCAAATTTTAAAATCTTACAACCTTTTTACATTAGACAAGCTGATACATAAACTTATCAAACATGTGATTGAATACTAGGATTTTTTTGTTTATCATTGATCTTTTTGTTGTTTTTTCTTACTTTGCTATAATTTTTGCACCTCTTGAGTTATGACCACAAAAATACAAAAATACAAAAGAAATATGCTTTGCAGGGCCATTTTGCATATAAACCCCTGGGTTTTGGTAAAAGTTTCCAGCTGGTCGTTGATAACCTGAACTTGGCTGCGGTATTAAAAAATGGATAATTTAGACCAATACAAAAACTTATTAATATCAATAAGAAGACATTATTATACCTTGTTTGGTGGCTTTGGTTGCTGATTTTGATAGGTCGATCTCGAAAAACTTGAAGCAGAGTGTTGAACATTTGAATTAGAAGGCGAAGCTGAAACTTTGTTGGATGGATTGTTATTTGTTTTTGCAGCACTTGATTTCCCAGAGCCATTTCTAGCACCAGTCGAGGCATTTCCAGCATAAGTTGAATCATATGAGTAGTATGGAAAGGCTTCTGACCCATAGGGTTGCTGAAGATATTCGTATGAACAATACATTTGTGTTCCATCTACATTCGTATATCCATAGCCAGCATGGTAATAAAACTGTGGACTATATTATCTGATTGCATACCACCCTGTAAATCAGAAATTCAAAGGCTAAAAGATCGAACAAAGAAAAGCCCCATAAAAGGTAAAACAGAGTTTAATAATCCCACGAGAATAAGAAACATAATATTTGTGCACATAATAAGTTATTGGAATAGATTATATCACATAAGAAATTTTTAGACATTTCAGGTTGTCAAAATAACCACAAATCTTCAAATTTAATGACAATTTTATTATACATTGTTATCCAATTTTAAAATTAGCACGATCTAAACACGTGCAGACCAATTTAATGATTTTAGTCCAGGCTGTAGTCAAATTTTAAAATCTTACATCCTTTTTACATTAGAAAAGCTGATACATAAACTTATAAAACATGTCATTGAATACTAGGATTATTTTGTTTATCATTGATCTTTCTGTTGTTTTTTATTACTTTGCTATAATTTTTGCATCTTTTGAGTTATGACCACAAAAATACAAAAAAAATATAGAAATTAGGAAAAAAAATTAAAACATCTTGAATTGAATTTTCCTATTAAAAATAATAAAATAAAAGAATATGTTATTGCAATAGATTATATTACTTAAGAAATTTCGAGACATTTCAGTTTGTAAAAATAACCCTAATTCTTCAAATTTTAATGACAATTTTACTACATATTGTTGTCCAATTTTAAAATCAGCACGAATTAAACACGTGCGGAACCAATTTAAAGATTTAGTCCACGTTGTAGTCAAATTTTAAAATCTTACATCATTTTAACATTAGACAAGCTGATACATAAACTTATCAAACATGTGATTGAATACTAGGATTCTTTTGTTTAACATTGATCTTTTCCTTGTTTTTTATTACTTTGCTATAATTTTTGCATAGTTTGAGTTATGACCTCAAAAATACAAAAAAGATATAGATATGAGGGAAAAAAATTATAACCCCTTTAATTGATTTTTCCTATTAAAAATAATCATATAAAAGAATAAGTTATTGCAATAGATTATATCACTTAAGAAATTTCGAGACATTCAGGTTGTCAAATTAAATAACCCTAAATCTTCAAATTTAATGACAATTTTACTACATATTGTTGTCCAATTTTAAAATTAGCACGATCTAAACACGTGCAGACCAATTTAAAGATTTTAGTCCAGGTTGTAGTCAAATTTTAAAATCTTACATCATTTTTATAATAGACAAGCTATACATAAACTTACCAAACATGTGATTGAATACTAGGATTTTTTGGTTTATCATTGATCTTTTTGTTGTTTTTTCTTACTTTGCTATAATTTTTGCATATTTTGAGTTATGACCACAAAAATACAAAAATACGAAAAAAATACAGGAATAAGGAAAAAAAATTAAAACCTCTTTAATTGAATTTTCTTATTAATAATAATAATATAAAAGAATAAGTTATTGCAATAGATTATATCACTTAAGAAATTTCGAGACATTCAGGTTGTCATATTAAATAACCCCAAATCTTCAAATTTAATGACAATTTTATTACACATTATTGTCCAATTTTAAAACTTGCACGAATTAAAGACGTGCGGACCAATTTAAAGATTTTAGTTCACGTTGTCATCAAATTTTAAAATCTTACAACCTTTTTACATTAGACAAGCTGATACATAAACTTATCAAACATGTGATTGAATACTTTTTCTGTTTATCATTGATCTTTTTGTTGTTTTTTCTTACTTTGCTATAATTTTTGCATCTCTTGAGTTATGACCACAAAAATACAAAAATACAAAAGAAATATGCTTTGCAGGGCCATTTTGCATATAAACCCCTGGGTTTTGGTAAAAGTTTCCAGCTGGTCGTTGATAACCTGAACTTGGCTGCGGTATTAAAAAATGGATAATTTAGACCAATACAAAAACTCATTAATATCAATAAGAAGACATTATTATACCTTGTTTGGTGGCTTTGGTTGCTGATTTTGATAGGTCGATCTCGAAAAACTTGAAGCAGAGTGTTGAACATTTGAATTAGAAGGCGAAGCTGAAACTTTGTTGGATGGATTGTTATTTGTTTTTGCAGCACTTGATTTCCCAGAGCCATTTCTAGCACCAGTCGAGGCATTTCCAGTATAAGTTGAATCATATGAGTAGTATGGAAAGGCTTCTGACCCATAGGGTTGCTGAAGATATTCGTATGAACCATACATTTGTGTTCCATCTACATTCGTATATCCATAGCCAGCATGGTAATAAAACTGTGGACTATATTATCTGATTGCATACCACCCTGTAAATCAGAAATTCAAAGGCTAAAAGATCGAACAAAGAAAAGCCCCGTAAAAGGTAAAACAGAGTTTAATAATCCCACGAGAATAAGAAACATAATATTTGTGCACAGAATAAGTTATTGGAATAGATTATATCACATAAGAAATTTTTAGACACTTCAGGTTGTCAAAATAACCACAAATCTTCAAATTTAATGACAATTTTATTATACATTGTTATCCAATTTTAAAATTAGCACGATCTAAACACGTGCAGACCAATTTAATGATTTTAGTCCAGGCTGTAGTCAAATTTTAAAATCTTACATCCTTTTTACATTAGAAAAGCTGATACATAAACTTATAAAACATGTCATTGAATACTAGGATTCTTTTGTTTATCATTGATCTTTCTGTTGTTTTTTATTACTTTGCTATAATTTTTGCATCTTTTGAGTTATGACCACAAAAATACAAAAAAAATATAGAAATTAGGAAAAAAATTAAAACATCTTGAATTGAATTTTCCTATTAAAAATAATAAAATAAAAGAATATGTTATTGCAATAGATTATATTACTTAAGAAATTTCGAGACATTTCAGGTTGTAAAAATAACCCTAATTCTTCAAATTTTAATGACAATTTTACTACATATTTTTGTCCAATTTTAAAATTAGCACGAATTAAACACGTGCGGAACCAATTTAAAGATTTTAGTCCACGTTGTAGTCAAATTTTAAAATCTTACATCATTTTTACATTAGACAAGCAGATACATAAACTTATCAAACATGTGATTGAATACTAGTATTCTTTTGTATAACATTGATCTTTTTCTTGTTTTTTATTACTTTGCTATAATTTTTGCATCGTTTGAGTTATGACCTCAAAAATACAAAAAAGATATAGATATGAGGGAAAAAAATTATAACCCCTTTAATTGAATTTTCCTATTAAAAATAATCATATAAAAGAATAAGTTATTGCAATAGATTATATCACTTATGAAATTTCGAGACATTCAGGTTGTCAAACTAAATAACCCTAAATCTTCAAATTTAATGTCAATTTTACTACATATTGTTGTCCAATTTTAAAATTAGCACGATCTAAACACGTGCAGACCAATTTAAAGATTTTAGTCCAGGTTGTAGTCAAATTTTAAAATCTTACATCCTTTTTATAATAGACAAGCTGATAACATAAACTTATCAAACATGTGATTGAATACTAGGATTTTTTGGTTTATCATTGATCTTTTTGTTATTTTTTATTACTTTGCAATAATTTTTGCATCTTTTGAGTTATGACCACAAAAATACAAAAATACAAAAAAAAATACAAGAATAAGGAAAAAAAATTAAAACCTCTTTAATTGAATTTTCTTATTAAAAATAATAATATAAAAGAATAAGTTATTGCAATAGATTATATCACTTAAGAAATTTCGAGACATTCAGGTTGTCATATTAAGTAACCCCAAATCTTCAAATTTAATGACAATTTTATTACACATTATTGTCCAATTTTAAAACTTGCACGAAATAAACACGTGCGGACCAATTTAAAGATTTTAGTTCACGTTGTCATCAAATTTTAAAATCTTACAACCTTTTAACATTAGACAAGCTGATACATAAACTTATCAAATATGTGATTGAATACTAGGATTTTTTTGTTTATCGTTAATCTTTTTGTTGTTTTTTCTTACTTTGCTATAATTTTTGCATCTCTTGAGTTATGACCACAAAAATACAAAAATACAAAAAAAATATGCTTTGCAGGGCCATATTGCATATAAACCCCTGGGTTTTGGTAAAAGTTTCCAGCTGGTCGTTGATAACCGGAACATGGCTGCGGTATAAAAAAATGGATAATTTAGACCAATACAAAAACTTATTAACATCAATAAGAAGACATTATTATACCTTGTTTGGTGGCTTTGGTTGCTGATTTTGGTAGGTCGATCTCGAAAAATTTGAAGCAGAGTGTTGAACATTTGAATTAGAAGGCGAAGCTGAAACTTGGTTGGATGGATTGTTATTTGTTTTTGCAGCACTTCATTTCCCAGAGCCATTTCTAGCACCAGTCGAGGCATTTCAAGCATTAGTTGAATCATATGAGTAGTATGGAAAGGCTTCTGACCCATAGGGTTGCTGAAGATATTCGGATGAACCATACATTTGTTTTCCATCTACATTCGTATATCCATAGCCAGCATGGTAATAAAACTTTGGACTATTATCTGATTGCATACCACCCTGTAAATCAGAAATCCAAAGGGTAAAAGATCGAACAAAGAAAAGCCCCGTAAAAGGTAAAACAGAGTTTAATAATCCCACGAGAATAAGAAACATAATATTTGTGCACAGAATAAGTTATTGGAATAGATTATATCACTTAAGAAATTTCGAGACATTCAGGTTGTCATATTAAATAACCCCAAATCTTCAAAATTTAATGACAATTTTATTACACATTATTGTCCAATTTTAAAACTCGCACGAATTAAACACGTGCGGACCAATTTAAAGATTTTAGTTCACGTTGTCATCAAATTTTAAAATCTTACAACCTTTTTACATTAGACAAGCTGATACTTAAACTTATCAAACATGTGATTGAATACTAGGATTTTTTTGTTTATCATTGATCTTTTTGTTGTTTTTTCTTACTTTGCCATAATTTTTGCATCTCTTGAGTTATGACCACAAAAATACAAAAATACAAAAAAAATATGCTTTGCAGGGCCATATTGCATATAAATCCCTGCGTTTTGGTAAAAGTTTCCAACTGGTCGTTGATAACCTGAACTTAGCAGCGGTATAAAAAAATGGATAATATAGACCAATACAAAAACTTATTAACATCAATAAGAAGACATTATTATACCTTGTTTGGTGGCTTTGGTTGCTGATTTTGATAGGTCGATCTCGAAAAACTTGAAGCAGAGTGTTGAACATTTGAATTAGAAGGCGAAGCTGAAACTTGGTTGGATGGATTGTTATTTGTTTTTGCAGCACTTGATTTCCCAGAGCCATTTCTAGCACAAGTCGAGGCATTTCCAGCATAAGTTGAATCATATGAGTAGTATGGAAAGGCTTCTGACCCATAGGGTTGCCGAAGATATTCGGATGAACCATACATTTGTTTTCCATCTACATTCGTATATCCATAGCCAGCATGGTAATAAAACTTTGGACTATTATCTGATTGCATACCACCCTGTAAATCAGAAATCCAAAGGGTAAAAGATCGAACAAAGAAAAGCCCCGTAAATGGTAAAACAGAGTTTAATAATCCCACGAGAATAGGAAACATAATATTTGTGCACAGAATAAGTTATTGCAATAGATTATATCATTTAAGAAATTTTGAAACATTTCAGGTTGTCAAAATAACCACAAATCTTCAAATTTAATGACAATTTTATTACACATTGTTATCCAATTTTAAAATTAGCACGATCTAAACACGTGCAGACCAATTTAAAGATTTTAGTCCAGGTTGTAGTCAAATTTTAAAATCTTACATCATTTTTATAATAGACAAGCTATACATAAACTTACCAAACATGTGATTGAATTCTAGGATTTTTTGGTTTATCATTGATCTTTTTGTTGTTTTTTATTACTTTGCTATAATTTTTGTGTCTTTTGAGTTATGACCACAAAAATACAAAAATACGAAAAAAATACAGGAATAAGGAAAAAAAATTAAAACCTCTTTAATTGAATTTTCTTATTAAAAATAATAATATAAAAGAATAAGTTATTGCAATAGATTTTATCACTTAAGAAATTTCGAGACATTCAGGTTGTTATTTTAAATAACCCCAAATCTTCAAATTTAATGACAATTTTATTACACATTATTTTCCAATTTTAAAACTAGCACGAATTAAACACGTGCGGACCAATTTAAAGATTTTAGTTCACGTTGTCATCAAATTTTAAAATCTTACAACCTTTTTACATTAGACAACCTGATATTTAAACTTATCAAACATGTTATTGAATACTAGGATTTTTTTGTTTATCATTGATCTTTTTGTTGTTTTTTCTTACTTTGCTATAATTTTTGCATCTCTTGAGTTATGACCACAAAAATACAAAAATACAAAAAAAATATGCTTTGCTGGGCCATATTGCATATAAACCCCTGCGTTTTGGTAAAAGTTTCCAGCTGGTCGTTGATAACCTGAAATTGGCTGCGGTATAAAAAAATGGATAATTTAGACCAATACAAAAACTTATTAACATCAATAAGAAGACATTATTATACCTTGTTTGGTGGCTTTGGTTGCTGATTTTGATAGGTCGATCTCGAAAAACTTGAAGCAGAGTGTTGAACATTTGAATTAGAAGGCGAAGCTGAAACTTGGTTGGATGGATTGTTATTTGTTTTTGCAGCACTTGATTTCCCAGAGCCATTTCTAGCACCAGTCGAGGCATTTCCAGCATAAGTTGAATCATATGAGTAGTATGGAAAGGCTTCTGACCCATAGGGTTGCTGAAGATATTCGGATGAACCATACATTTGTTTTCCATCTACATTCGTATATCCATAGCCAGCATGGTAAAAAAATGTGTACTATTATCTAATTGCATACCACCCTGTAAATCAGAAATCCAAAGGGTAAAAGATCGAACAAAGAAAAGCCCCGTAAATGGTAAAACAGAGTTTAATAATCCCACGAGAAAAAGAAACATAATATTTGTGCACAGAATAAGTTATTGCAATAGATTATATCACTTAAGAAATTTTGAAACATTTCAGGTTGTCAAAATAACCACAAATCTTCAAATTTAATGACAATTTTATTACACATTGTTATCCAATTTTAAAACTAGCACGATCTAAACACGTGCAGACCAATTTAAAGATTTTAGTCCAGGTTGCAGTCAAATTTTAAAATCTTACATCCTTTTTACATTAGAAAAGCTGATACATAAACTTATAAAACATGTCATTGGATACTAGGATTCTTTTGTTTATCATTGATCTTTCTGTTGTTTTTTTTTTACTTTGCTATAATTTTTGCATCTTTCGTGTTATGACCACAAAAATACAAAAAAAATATAGAAATGAGGAAAAAAAATTAAAACATCTTTAATTGAATTTTCCTATTAAAAATAATCATATAAAAGAATAAGTTATTGCAATAGATTATATCACTTAAGAAATTTCGAGACATTTTAGGTTGTAAAAATAACCCTAATTCTTCAAATTTTAATGACAATTTTATTACATATTGTTGTCCAATTTTAAAATTATCACGAATTAAACACATGCTGAACCAATTTAATGATTTTAGTCCACGTTGTAGTCAAATTTTAAAATCTTACATCATTTTTACATTAGACAAGCTGATACATAAACTTATCAAACATGTGATTGAATACTAGGATTCTTTTGTTTAACATTGATCTTTTCCTTGTTTTTTATTACTTTGCTATAATTTTTGCATAGTTTGAGTTATGACCTCAAAAATACAAAAATGATATAGATATGAGGGAAAAAAAATTATAACCCCTTTAATTGATTTTTCCTATTAAAAATAATCATATAAAATAATAAGTTATTGCAATAGATTATATCACTTAAGAAATTTCGAGACATTCAGGTGGTCAAACTAAATAACCCTAAAGCTTCAAATTTAATGACAATTTTACTACATATTGTTGCCCAATTTTAAAATTAGCACGATCTAAACACGTGCAGACCAATTTAAAGATTTTATTCCTGGTTTTTAGTCAAATTTTAAAATCTTACATAATTTTTTTAATAAACAAGCTATACATAAACTTACCAAACATGTGATTCAATACTAGGATTTTTAGGTTTATCATTGATCTTTTTGTTGTTTTTTATTACTTTGCTATAATTTTTGCATCTTTTGAGTTATGACCACAAAAATACAAAAATACGAAAAAAATACAGGAATAAGGAAAAAAAAATTTAAACCTCTTTAATTGAATTTTCTTATTAAAAATAATAATATAAAAGAATAAGTTATTGCAATAGATTATATCACTTAAGAAATTTCGAGACATTCAGGTTATCATATTAAATAACCCCAAATCTTCAAATTTAATGACAATTTTATTACACATTATTGTCCAATTTTTAAACTTGCACGAATTAAACACGTGCGGACCAATTTAAAGATTTTAGTTCACGTTGTCATCAAATTTTAAAATCTTACAACCTTTTACATTAGACAAGCTGATACATAAACTTATCAAATATGTGATTGAATACTAGGATTTTTTTTGTTTATCATTGATCTTTTTGTTGTTTTTTCTTACTTTGCTATAATTTTTGCATCTCTTGAGTTATGACCACAAAAATACAAAAATACAAAAATACAATAAAATATGCTTTGCAGGGCCATATTGCATATAAACCCCTGGGTTTTGGTAAAAGTTTCCAGCTGGTCGTTGATAACCTGAAATTGGCTGCGGTATAAAAAAATGGATAATTTAGACCAATACAAAAACTTATTAACATCAATAAGAAGACATTATTATACCTTGTTTGGTGGCTTTGGTTGCTGATTTTCAAAGGTCGATCTCGAAAAACTTGAAGCAGAGTGTTGAACATTTGAATTAGAAGGCGAAGCTGAAACTTGGTTGGATGGATTGTTATTTGTTTTTGCAGCACTTGATTTCCCAGAGCCATTTCTAGCACCAGTCGAGGCATTTCCAGCATAAGTTAAATCATATGAGTAGTATGGAAAGGCTTGTTGGTCCCAAGTGGTCAGAAGAGGTTTAGAGGGGGGGGGTGAATAAACCTCTTTAAAATTTTCTTTCAAATTTAACTTTAAAACTTTACTCCAACTGAACAGTCTAAGCTGATCAGATTAGTAAGTTACAATTCTGTTCGCGAACAAATCTTTGAACAGTCTTGTTGACCACTCGTCTGATAGTTACTTAGCTGATTTTGCAGAAATCAGTTTTAATACTTAGAGTACTTGCAGCGGATTTTCAAAGTGTTTTTCACAAGTATTCTTAGCAGTTTGAAAAATGTTTCCCCAGTTTTATAAACTCCTTTTTGTTCTTTTTCAAACAGTTAACTTAATGTGTTTTTATGCAAACAGAAGATATGCAGTTTTGAAACAATGTAAAAACACAAGTAATTTTTATAGTGGTTATATGGATTTAAATATCCTTTAGTCCACTCTTCCAAGTCACTCAGATCTTGGGTTATACTATAATCACAAAGTTTACAGTATACTCTGCTTGCGTCGAACAACAAATGAAACGACCACAAGTTCGCAATAGGAGATCACACAGAAAACCTATCCTCTGAAGTTTGATCACTCACAAAGATGGATCACAACTCCGCACAACACTCTTGTTTACAAAATCACTCAGAAGATGTATTTTTCTTGATTCTTCAACTCTGCTTTCGTCAACAAATGACTCAGCTGATGAGTGAGCTGTTCTTGAGACTTAAAGAATTTTGCTTCGGAAATTTCTCTCAGAAAGTGTGTTGCTTGTTCCTTCTTCGTCTCTTGCAGCTATTTATACTTGAGGATTGAAAAATGTCCGTTGAAGAGAGACAGGATTCAAATTCCTCGAGTACTGGTCCTTAAAATCCGCGAACGGCTCTTTTGCAGTCTGTCCGTACTGTAAACAGTACTATTCTGCAGGCAGCATTAAATGCAGCATTAAATGCACTCGGCTGATGCGAAGCTTTTCTTCAATCATTTGTCTTAAATATCCTCGTACTTCAGCATTTATTACACCAAGGGGCATTTATTACCGTTGGGAACACTTCATGATCTTCTTCACTTGGCTGACGAAAGTATAAGTCTGATGACGAACTCGGCTGATCTCAAACTTGAACAAATCTGATTTGAGTCGGCTGATCTTCACTAGTCTGATAACTTCTCTTCAGCAGATCAGAAGTCTTGGACCTTGAAACTTTGACTCTTCTGATGTCTTCATTTCTTAGTCAAAATTCCTTGATAAGTTTATCAGCTAAGTCACTCCATACTTAGCCAATTTTACGAAGTTTTGGAATGCATCAAAACCTCCCTTATCAAACTTTCTTCAGTGCCTTCATCTTCATCTTCATCCAACAATTTCCCCCTTTTTGATGATGACAAAACTTCAGCTTAGTACCTGTTGAATACCTAAACTAAAGATTGTAATCCTCAAAATTTTCTGAGATAGAAAAAGTTTATTGGATTGAACTTGAACATTTTATTGATATAGAAAGTGAATTACATGTACAAATTCATCAGATGAGATTTCTGAAAAAGTAAACTGATTACAATTGATTTTTCAATTTCTAACTATCAGCTTCTTCATCAGATTCGAGCACTTCTTCATATTCATATGATGATTCTTCATCATCATCTTCTTCATCAACTTCTTCTTCCAGGGTTGCTTTGGCAGCTTCCATCTTCTCTTTAAGTTCTTGTTCTTGAAGAGCTTTCAGAGCTTCCATAGCTTTTCTGGCAGAATCTGTATTCTTGTACTTGGTGTCTTCTTTTTCAATCTTATCTTCTTCTTCCACCTTTCCAAGCACTTCAGCCTTGTCAGTAGTGTCTTCAGTTTCCTTGGCTTTAATAGTTGCATCAGTTTCTTCCAAGGTTGTTTCTTCAGCAGCAGACTCCTTTGCTGGTTCATCAGTAATGGTCTCTTTAGCTGGTTCTTCAGCAGCAGGTTCCATAGCTGATTCTTCAGCAGCAAACTCCTTTGCTGGTTCTTCCCTTTTATCTTCCCCCTTTTTGTCATCATCAACTCTGATGACAGTAGAAGGTTCAACAGCAGGGTTGAGGGCAACTGTTGGAATCCTTACTTCAGCACACAAAGCCTTAAGATTCTGATTAACCACGTCATGACTAGCTGTCAGATGATGAATGTCAGTGCTGATTACATCAGTCTTATCATTGAAGTAGTCAATGTTGAGGTTGATGGTTGCAATTTCATCCTGAATCTTCTGTGCAGCCTTTGCTACTTCTTGCAACATCCCCAGATTGATTTCCTTCTCTTCGTTACTGACTTTAATAAATGTTGCAGTCAGATCTGCAATCTTGTGCTCAGCTGATTTCAAGGCAGTGTGAAGATGATTTACATCACCCTTCACATCTTCAACGTTACGGTTCAGCTCTCTTAAGCTATTCACTAACTCTAGTGAATGATCTTGAGGAATAGGAATCTGATCAATAGCTAACTTGATAGAACTGCTGGTTAGAAGATGCGTTCTTTCCACTTGATGAGTGTGAGATTCAATCAATTCTGTCTTCATCTTCTGTAACTGCAGACTATTCCTCTCTTCCATATCTTTTATTTGATTTTCAATAAGTAACTGGAAGGCTTCCATCAGTGATGAGTGTTCATCACCTGATGAAGTAGAGGCATCAGCTTCTTCCTCTTTAGTCTCCTGATGAACAGGGACATCTTGCAAATCCGTCATCTGATGATCTTCAGAAGTCTTAGATGGCCCTTCAATAGCCAAAGGCTTGTCAGCAGACTTGTGCTCGTCAGCAGACTTGTGCTCATCAGTGACATCATCGTAGAACAGATTTGTAATGGTTCCATCATCATTAAAGCATGTAGTCTGTCTAATCTGTCTTACAATGATCCAAGGGTTGACAGGAGCATTGTTACCCTTAGGGACTTCATGGTACGGTTGTACTTCCTTGCCAAAAATGATTTGTTGAATACTTGGCAGCAGTGGCAAGTCACTTGAACATCCTTGCTGATACTTTGACTTTTTAACCCATCTCTTCAGAGCAGTCATAACAGCAAACTTAATTGCTCTCTCTTCAGCATCTTCAGATTTCTTTTTCTTTTCAGGCAAGGTGTTTTTAATCTTCTTGGCCTCCTCCAATGCAAAGCTTTTTGCATAGTTATGCATGACTTCTCTTACATAACTGGGATCAAGGGCCTTTTGGATGGAGTTTGTCTTCAGCCAAGTCAGAACCCAGTGTTCTTCATCAGCTAACTCCTTCATGTTTTGAAGTTCAGTTGTTGAGCTATTCAGCCTGATATCTCTCCACTTGATATATCTTGGTTTCTCCTGGGTGAACATAGTCCTCAACATAATCTTCTGATCATAGTATGCTAGAGACTTCTCAAACTTCTTGAAAAGCTCCTTATCAGCATATACTATCTCAAAAGCTTTCCTGACTTCAAACTTGTCTTTGGACTTGGTTTTGGGAGCAGGCAGTAGTATCTTCTTTTTGTCTTCTTCAGTCTGCCCTTCACCAATCTTGATGCCACCTCCATGGACAGGTCCATAGGCATCAACCTTGCTTTGTTCAATCACCATGGCCAATTCAGCATCTTCAGCAGCTTTTCTCTCTGCTGCAGACATTCTTCTTCTGGCCTCATCCTTTGCTTGTTGAGCTTTGCTCAATTCAAGAGCCTTCTTCTCTTCAAGCTCATCTTGCTTCCTCTGTTCAGCCTCCTCTCTTGCCTTCTTATCAGCTTTGGAGATTTTCTTTCTCCTTAGCACAATTTTTCTTTTGCCTTTATCAGCAGGGGCTGGTCCAGCAGATGATATAGGAGCAGCAGCAATGGGATGGATGATTTGAACATCTGGATCTTCTTGAGGTTGAGTAACCTCAGCTGTTGGTGCTTTCTGAGTAGTCTGTTGCTCATCAGTTTTGTCAACAGTGGAAGCTTCAGCAGCTTCAACTGGTCTTTCAGCAGACTCCGGACTTGATCTTACTAAGTCCACCAACTCAGTATCCTTCTCCAAAAATGTCATCTTCTTTCTAGCTGACCTCTTTGTCAGACCTTGAACAACTCTTGAAGTAGCAGTATCCTTCTGCTGACTTCTTGTTCTCTTAGAGACATTCTCAGCAGGCCTCTCTGCTGATGGAGTTCTTGATGGTGATGCAGGGGATCCAGTCCTTACATCAGCTATTATGTTCTCAACAATTTTAGTGGCTTCAGCAGAAGTCACTCTCTCCATCTGCTTTAATTCTTTCTTCCTGGGCTCATCAGCAGCCCTCTTCCTCTTAGTCTCAACAGCCAGACTTGCTGTTTTGACTAACCTCTTTTGCCTCTTGGCAGGAACCTCCTTTGGTTCCTCAACTTCTTCTCCTTCAGGCTCATCAGCCTTCCTCTTCTGAACAGGTAGGTACTTGTTCATTGCTTTGGACTTGTGAATTTCTTTGCCATTTGACATGACACAGCCCATCTTTGATAAGAGGTAACTTAAAGTGATTCTGTGGTTGGTGTAAGGGCCTTTTCCCTTCTTCACTTCCAGAAAATCAGCAAGTATATACCAAATTATGATGGACCAGTTTACCTCTATTCCATAGTATACGGCAGCCATGATGCTGAAACGCTTCATTGTGACAGCATCTAGAGAAAAAGTACAATTTTCAATCAGCTTAGACACCATATCAGCCATCCGCTGATATTCATCCTTAAGCTGTTTCTTTCTGATGTTGCCAGACAACATCTCTCCTTCCTTGGCGCAGATCGCCCAAAACTGTTGGTGCTTCTCTTCAGTCAGCACGATAACTTCGTGTCTTCCAGACTTAGGCAAACCAAACTGTTCATGAAGAACTTGTGGAGTGATGACAACAGATTTGTCACCCACTTTTGCTTTGATTTCTAGTTTGTGATAGTCAGCCTTTGCCGTTGAGTAATACTCCATAACCTGGTCAGTCCAGATTATTCCCTCGTTGTACTCCATGAAATTTATCAACTGTGCCGATTTGAATTTCTCCAACAATTCTTTCATCAAACTTGTACCAGATTGATAATAGGCTTCATAGTCTAAGAACATACCTTCAGCAGCCATTTTAATCTGTTGAAAGTTAGTGAAAAGGAAAGGATTTTTGCAGAAAACTTGTTTAAAATTTTCTCACAAGTACTTTTGAAATTTTAGGGTTCGTAAAGAGCTACTCGACTGATCAGATGAGGATTTATAGAGTTGGGGTTTTTCGGTTTCCGTGAAATCTGCCAACCGTTAGATCCGTTTTTCTGTCAGTGCTGATCGTGCGGCGTCAGTTACGACCTTTCGAATTCAAAAGATATTTTAATGAGGAGCGGGAAAATGTGCCGCCCAACAGTTACTTATAAAAGCGTGTTTTGAATAAAACGTTTTTAAATAGTTCGCTTTTACTTAAGTAATCAGATGAGTATAAAAACACTTATCTGATGGACTAGTGTCCTGATGACAATGCTGTTATCAGAGAATGCCAATAGCTGATAACCTTCCTCAGCTGTTTGTCAATCCAGCTAGATAAAATAACTTCAATCTTCGATAGTTGAGTCTTCTGATGAAAACATAACTTCAACTAACTGTCATTAACAAATTTCATCTTTAATTCAGAAGTACCGCTAGTCTTACACGTTCCCCCTGAGTTTTAAGAATTCATAAGTTAACTAGTCTGTTGAAAGTTAATCCTTGAAGATAATAATGAAACACTAAGCTGTTGAACTCCAGTCTTCTGATGAGTTCCCCCTCAGCTTATGCTTCCAAATTAAGTAGTCCTAGCTCAGCTCTTAAAGTTGAAAACCTTACTTCACTTAAAGGTTTAGTGAAAATGTCAGCAATCTGATTGTCTGTATGAACATACTCAATCAAAACATTGCCTTTTTCCACATGATCTCTAATGAAATGATGCTTGATCTCAATATGCTTAGTCCTTGAATGACTTGTAGTGTTCTGAGTAAGAGAGATTGCACTTGTATTGTCACAGTAGATTGGAATTCCACTGATCTTGATATTGTAGTCTTCTAGTTGATGCTTCAACCAAAGTATCTGTGCACAACAAGCTCCAGCAGCTATATATTCAGCTTCAGCAGTAGATATAGAAACTGAGGTTTGCTTCTTACTCATCCATGAGATCAGACGACTGCCTAAGAACTGACAGGCACCTGTTGTGCTCTTTCTGTCAATCTTGCAGCCTGCAAGGTCTGAATCTGAATAACCAATAAGTTCAAATCCAGATTCTCTAGGATACCACAATCCCAGTTCTTGAGTGCCTTTAACATACTTCAATATCCTCTTGGCAGCTAAGAGATGAGATTCTTTGGGGTTTGATTGAAATCTTGCACAGACTCCAACTGAGTACATTATGTCAGGTCTGCTTGCTGTTAGATACAACAATGAACCAATAATGCCTCTATATTTGGTTATATCCACTGATTTGCCATCTTCATCTTTATCCAAACGAAGACTTGTAGACATAGGAATGGTAGCTGTTGAGCTAGTTTCCATACCAAATTTCTTAAACAGATCTCTTGTGTACTTTGCTTGGCTGATGAATATTCCATCAGGCAACTGTCTAACTTGCAATCCAAGAAAGTAATTAAGTTCACCCATCATGCTCATTTCAAACTTATTCTGCATCAGCTTGGAGAACTTATCACACATCTGTTGGTTAGTTGAACCAAAAATAATATCGTCCACATATATTTGCACAAGTAATATATGATTTTCCCATTCAATAGTGAACAAGGTTTTATCTACCTTACCTTTACGAAATCCTTTAATTAAAAGAAAATCAGATAGGGTATCATACCATGCTCTTGGAGCTTGTTTTAGTCCATAAAGGGCTTTCTTCAGACGATATACTTTGTCCTCTTCTTGATAGACTTCAAATCCTGGAGGTTGTTCAACATAAACTTCTTCTTGCAATTCTCCATTGAGAAAAGCAGACTTCACATCCATCTGATAGACAGTGAAGTTCTTGTGAGCAGCATAGGCAAGAAACAGTCTGATTGCTTCAAGTCTTGCTACTGGTGCAAAAGTTTCATCAAAGTCAATTCCTTCTTCTTGACAATAACCCTTGGCCACTAGTCTTGCTTTGTTTCTGGTGACAACACCATCTTCATTCATCTTATTTCTGAAAACCCACTTAGTGCCAATTACTCTTTGATGACTTGGTCTAGGAACTAAGTACCAGACTTCATTCCTTTCAAATTGATTCAACTCTTCTTGCATAGCTTCTATCCAGAAGGAGTCATTTAGAGCTTCTTCAATTTGTTTAGGCTCTATTTGAGATAGAAATGTGACAAACATAGCATCTTGTGCAGCAGCTCTTCTTGTTTTCACTCTATCTAAAGGATCACCAATAACTAGTTCAGGTGGGTGATTCTTGAGCCATCTGAGATCAGGTTGCAAATCAGGATGTTGTCCTCTGTTATGATCTTGCAACACTACTGTTGGAGTTCCAGTAGTAGTCTGTTGAACACGTGTCGTCTGTTGAACAGTCTCTGGTCTGTCAGCTGTTAGCAACTCGTCTGTTAGACAATCAGCACTGTGATTATGAACAGCACTTGAGTTAGCAGCTGAACTTAGATTAGGTAGTATGATGGGAACATATTCTTCATTTCTTCCAACGTCTAACTTCTGTAAATCAGCAGACAGATCTTGATTTACACTTTGATTCTTTTCAGAAGATTGACTTGGCTCATCAAATACTACATGGATAGATTCTTCTATTAGTAATGTTCTTTTGTTAAAAACTCTATAAGCCTTACTAACAGATGAGTATCCTACAAAGACAGCTTCATCAGCCTTTTCTGCAAATGCAGTAAGGTGATTTTTCCCATTATTCAATACAAAACATTTACAACCAAAAATCTTAAAGTAATGAATGTTTGGCTTTCTGTTGTTCCAAACTTCATATGGAGTCTTGTTCTGATTTTTGTTGATCATACATCTGTTCTGGGTAAAGCATGCTGTATTTGTTGCTTCTGCCCAAAATCTTTGTGGCAGCTTAGCTTCAGCTATCATGGTTCTGACAGCTTCTTTTAGTGTTCTGTTTCTCCTTTCAGCAACACCATTCTGTTGAGGGGTTCTTGCAGCAGAATACTCATGATGTATTCCTTTGATATTACAATACTCTTCAACAGTAGAGTTTGTAAACTCTGTCCCTCTATCTGATCTGATCTTCAATATCTTGATACTCTTCTCATTCTGGATCAGTTCCATCAGATTTGTGAGATGTTCCTTGGTTTCACTTTTCTTCTTCATGAAAATCACCCAAGTATATCTTGAATAATCATCCACAACAGCTAGGCAGTATTTCTTTCCACCATTGCTGACTGGATCAATGGGTCCAAATAAGTCCATATGCAACAGCTCCAATATTCTTCCAGAAGATTGGTGCTTCTTTTCTTTGAATGATGACTTGATTTGTTTACCCTTCTGACAGGCGTCACAGAGCTTGTCTTTGCTCATGACTGCTTTTGGAATCCCTTCTACCAAGTCATTCTTGATTAATCTGTTTATGGTCTTGAAGTTTAAGTGATTCATCCTCTTGTGCCATAGCCAACTGACTTCACTTGGTGCAGATGCCACCAAACAAATACTTGAATTCTTGTCAGCAGAATTCCAGTCAACTATGTAGATATTTCCTTGTCGTCTTCCAGATAAAATTACCTTCTTTGTACCAATTTGTTCAACGTAGCACTTATCTGTTGAGAAGATGACTGAATATCCCTTGTCACAAAATTGACTTATGCTCAGCAGGTTATATTTTAGGCCTTTAACATATGAGACGTCAGATATCTCTATGTTTCCCTTGATTAATCTTCCTTTAGCTTTAATCTTGCCTTCTTTGCTGTCTCCAAAAGTGACTTTTGGACCATCCACAGCAACTGCATCAGTCAACTCATGTATGTTTCCACACATGTGCCTTGAACATCCACTGTCCAAGTACCAAATCTTCTCTACTTTACTCCTACTCCTAATCCTAACCTACAAAACAAAAATAAAATTGTTTTAGGTACCCTTATTGAGAGGGTCCTGAAGGATTAGTTCCACCCTTGACAACCCAAGATGTTGAAGTCTTAGGCTTCTTAGGTTTCTGAGTTTTAGGAGCATGAACAGTTTCATTTTTATCATAGTTATCAGATAAGTCATGTTGATGATCAGTATGATATGAATAATGTTCATAAGCAGGGTAAGGTGCATGATATGCAGGATATGCATGCATTGGATGAGCAGGGTAAGGTGCATAGTAATTAGGAAACTGAGGTGCATGATACATAGGATGATATGCAGCAGGTTGCACATAATATGACTCATTTCCATACCAAGCATTTTGATTTTTCTTGTTCTTATGCTTCTTTGGTTTACTAGATGCTTGCTCATTTGATTTTGACTTAGTTTTACCAACAGATTGATTCAATTTAGCTTTATCAGCAGACTTCTTAGGACTCTGCTGTTTGGTCTTACTAGTCTGATTTCCTACACTAGGCTCTTTGCTCTTTTTAGCCTTAGGAGATTTCTTCTCCTTTACCACTTTCTCAGTTGAGGTAGGTCTAGAGGTTTGAACATACAGAATGACCTTACTATTGTCAGCTGATACAAATTTTTCAGTATGGTTCAACTCTAATTTTTCCTTTTCTAAAGGTGTCTCCTGTTTACTAGATGTATGCATGGATGCAACAGTAGACTTATCATGAGACTCAATGATTTTCTCAAGTTCCATGATTTTTCCTTTATAAACCTCACATTCAGCTTTCAGAGATTCATGCTCTTGCTCAAGCCGTTTATATTCAGCTGATTCTTTTGGCTTTTCAGCTAAAAGTTTCAGTGAACTATTTTGCTCTTTTAGCAAGTTCATCTCTTCCTTAAGCTTAACAAACTCTCCAGCAATAGTAGTATTATTCAACATCATTTGCTCTAGAGAATTAAACAGTTCATTTTCTTGAGGAGTTACCTCATCCTCAGAGTCATCAGATTCCTTTGCCATCAGGCACAGGAGAGCAGGTTTTTCTTCATCAGACGATTCTTCATCAGACGAGTCTGAGTCTGAATCAGATGAGTAGACAGCAGCTGGCTTTTCTGCTTCAGCCATCATTGCCTTGGCTCTCTGATGCTTTCTTTCTTTTCTCATTTTCTTCTCTTCCTCAGTGTACTTCTCTGCTTTTGGATATGGGCAGTCTCTTATGAAGTGTCCCAATTTCCTGCAGTTGTAACACATCAGTTTTGATTTATAATCTTCTTTATCCTGAGAAGAAAAATTAGGTTTAGAAGTAGAAGCAGCATGATTGTATTTGTTTTTCATCTTTCTCTTATAGAACTTCTTGAAGTTGTTCATCAATAATGCTACATCTCCAGCAGTGTACTCCTTTTTGTTGAGTAGCGTGGCTTCATCAGATGAGTCCACTTCTTTGCTTTTCTGTGCTGGTCTTCTGGTGTTTTCAGCAGCAACAAGTGCAGCTGTGGGTCCTGAAGTTGAGGTTTCTTCAATTCCCATCCTTGGCAGTTTATACTCATACGCCTTGAGTGCGGAGAACAGCTCTGTTAGAGAAATCTTGCCCAGATCTCTTGATTCTTCCATTGCTGTCACCTTCATGTTGAACTTGGGAGGTAGAGCCTTCAGTACTCTGACAGAAATCTCTTTGTCAGTGAAAGTCTTTCCCAGCTTCAAAACTTCATTCAGAGTTCTGGTGAATCTGATGTCCATCTGATCTATGGTTTCTCCAGACTTCATCTTGAAGTTGTCCAGCTTCTCCAAGGCAACACTGAGCTGATGCTCTTTAATAGCATCATTGCCTTCGCTCATGTCACGAACCTTATCCCACATCTCCTTTGCAGTTTTGCAATGCTTGACTTTGTCAAACCGATCATTATCCAGGGCTTTGGTCATGATGAATCTTCCGACTTTGTCCAGGTTGAACAGCTTTATTTCTTCTGCTGTCATTTCTGTTAAGTCTTTTTCCACCACTATTTGAGCTTCATCTACGATGATGGTCTTGGTGAATTTGAATGGACCTTTAATGATACATGTATGCATGTTGTCATTATAGGCAGCAAGGAAAATCTCCATTCTGATTTTCCAGTCCTCAAAAGACATACCAGCAATGTGGGGAACATGGCTGATACAATCCATTTTTCAAAAAGTTTTTGTTTTTCAAAAAGATGCTCTTTTGAAAAGTTTTGAAAACCTTTGAAAAACACTCGGATCAAGCTCGTTGATCAGGCAGCTGATTCTAATGAACCACCTGCTCTGATACCACTTGTTGGTCCCAAGTGGTCAGAAGAGGTTTAGAGGGGGGGGGGTGAATAAACCTCTTTAAAATTTTCTTTCAAATTTAACTTTAAAACTTTACTCCAACTGAACAGTCTAAGCTGATCAGATTAGTAAGTTACAATTCTGTTCGCGAACAAATCTTTGAACAGTCTTGTTGACCACTCGTCTGATAGTTACTTAGCTGATTTTGCAGAAATCAGTTTTAATACTTAGAGTACTTGCAGCGGATTTTCAAAGTGTTTTTCACAAGTATTCTTAGCAGTTTGAAAAATGTTTCCCCAGTTTTATAAACTCCTTTTTGTTCTTTTTCAAACAGTTAACTTAATGTGTTTTTATGCAAACAGAAGATATGCAGTTTTGAAACAATGTAAAAACACAAGTAATTTTTATAGTGGTTATATGGATTTAAATATCCTTTAGTCCACTCTTCCAAGTCACTCAGATCTTGGGTTATACTATAATCACAAAGTTTACAGTATACTCTGCTTGCGTCGAACAACAAATGAAACGACCACAAGTTCGCAATAGGAGATCACACAGAAAACCTATCCTCTGAAGTTTGATCACTCACAAAGATGGATCACAACTCCGCACAACACTCTTGTTTACAAAATCACTCAGAAGATGTATTTTTCTTGATTCTTCAACTCTGCTTTCGTCAACAAATGACTCAGCTGATGAGTGAGCTGTTCTTGAGACTTAAAGAATTTTGCTTCGGAAATTTCTCTCAGAAAGTGTGTTGCTTGTTCCTTCTTCGTCTCTTGCAGCTATTTATACTTGAGGATTGAAAAATGTCCGTTGAAAAGAGACAGGATTCAAATTCCTCGAGTACTGGTCCTTAAAATCCGCGAACGGCTCTTTTGCAGTCTGTCCGTACTGTAAACAGTACTATTCTGCAGGCAGCATTAAATGCAGCATTAAATGCACTCGGCTGATGCGAAGCTTTTCTTCAATCATTTGTCTTAAATATCCTCGTACTTCAGCATTTATTACACCAAGGGGCATTTATTACCGTTGGGAACACTTCATGATCTTCTTCACTTGGCTGACGAAAGTATAAGTCTGATGACGAACTCGGCTGATCTCAAACTTGAACAAATCTGATTTGAGTCGGCTGATCTTCACTAGTCTGATAACTTCTCTTCAGCAGATCAGAAGTCTTGGACCTTGAAACTTTGACTCTTCTGATGTCTTCATTTCTTAGTCAAAATTCCTTGATAAGTTTATCAGCTAAGTCACTCCATACTTAGCCAATTTTACGAAGTTTTGGAATGCATCAAAACCTCCCTTATCAAACTTTCTTCAGTGCCTTCATCTTCATCTTCATCCAACAAGGCTTCTGATCCATAGAGTTGCTGAAGATATTCGGATGAACCATACATTTGTTTTCCATCTACATTCGTATATCCATAGCCAGCATGGTAATAAAACTGTGGACTATTATCTGATTGCATACCACCCTGTAAATCAGAAATCCAAAGGGTAAAAGATCGAACAAAGAAAAGCCCCGTAAATGGTAAAACAGAGTTTAATAATCCCACGAGAATAAGAAACATAATATTTGTGCACAGAATAAGTTATTGCAATAGATTATATCATTTAAGAAATTTTGAAACATTTCAGGTTGTCAAAATAACCACAAATCTTCAAATTTAATGACAATTTTATTACACATTGTTATCCAATTTTAAAATTCGCACGATCTAAACACGTGCAGACCAATTTAAAGATTTTAGTCCAGGTTGTAGTCAAATTTTAAAATCTTACATCCTTTTTACATTAGAAAAGCTGATACATAAACTTATAAAACATGTCATTGGATACTAGGATTCTTTTGTTTATCATTGATCTTCCTGTTGTTTTTTTTTACTTTGCTATAAATTTTGCATCTTTTGAGTTATGACCACAAAAATACAAAAAAAATATAGAAATGAGGAAAAAAAATTAAAACAACTTTAATTGAATTTTCCTATTAAAAATAATCATATAAAAGAATAAGTTATTGCAATAGATTATATCACTTAAGAAATTTCGAGACATTTCAGGTTGTAAAAATAACCCTAATTCTTCAAATTTTAATGACAATTTTATTACATATTGTGGTCCAATTTTAAAATTAGCACGAATTAAACACGTGCGGAACCAATTTAAAGATTTTAGTCCACGTTGTAGTCAAAATTTAAAATCTTACGTCATTTTTACATTAGACAAGCTGATACATAAACTTATCAAACATGTGATTGAATATTAGGATTCTTTTGTTTAACATTGATCTTTTCCTTGTTTTTTATTACTTTGCTATAATTTTTGCATAGTTTGAGTTATGACCTCAAAAATACAAAAATGATATAGATATGAGGGAAAAAAAATTATAACCCCTTTAATTGATTTTTCCTATTAAAAATAATCATATAAAATAATAAGTTATTGCAATAGATTATATCACTTAAGAAATTTCGAGACATTCAGGTGGTCAAACTAAATAACCCTAAAGCTTCAAATTTAATGACAATTTTACTACATATTGTTGCCCAATTTTAAAATTAGCACGATCTAAACACGTGCAGACCAATTTAAAGATTTTATTCCTGGTTTTTAGTCAAATTTTAAAATCTTACATCATTTTTTTAATAAACAAGCTATACATAAACTTACCAAACATGTGATTCAATACTAGGATTTTTAGGTTTATCATTGATCTTTTTGCTGTTTTTTATTACTTTGCTATAATTTTTGCATCTTTTGAGTTATGACCACAAAAATACAAAAATACGAAAAAAATACAGGAATAAGGAAAAAAAAATTTAAACCTCTTTAATTGAATTTTCTTATTAAAAATAATAATATAAAAGAATAAGTTATTGCAATAGATTATATCACTTAAGAAATTTCGAGACATTCAGGTTGTCATATTAAATAACCCCAAATCTTCAAATTTAATGACAATTTTATTACACATTATTGTCCAATTTTAAAACTTGCACGAATTAAACACGTGCGGACCAATTTAAAGATTTTAGTTCACGTTGTCATCAAATTTTAAAATCTTACAACCTTTTTACATTAGACAAGCTGATACATAAACTTATCAAATATGTGATTGAATACTAGGATTTTTTTTGTTTATCATTGATCTTTTTGTTGTTTTTTCTTACTTTGCTATAATTTTTGCATCTCTTGAGTTATGACCACAAAAATACAAAAATACAATAAAATATGCTTTGCAGGGCCATATTGCATATAAACCCCTGGGTTTTGGTAAAAGTTTCCAGCTGGTCGTTGATAACCTGAAATTGGCTGCGGTATAAAAAAATGGGTAATTTAGACCAATACAAAAACTTATTAACATCAATAAGAAGACATTATTATACCTTGTTTGGTGGCTTTGGTTGCTGATTTTCAAAGGTCGATCTCGAAAAACTTGAAGCAGAGTGTTGAACATTTGAATTAGAAGGCGAAGCTGAAACTTGGTTGGATGGATTGTTATTTGTTTTTGCAGCACTTGATTTCCCAGAGCCATTTCTAGCACCAGTCGAGGCATTTCCAGCATAAGTTAAATCATATGAGTAGTATGGAAAGGCTTCTGATCCATAGAGTTGCTGAAGATATTCGGATGAACCATACATTTGTTTTCCATCTACATTCGTATATCCATAGCCAGCATGGTAATAAAACTGTGGACTATTATCTGATTGCATACCACCCTGTAAATCAGAAATCCAAAGGGTAAAAGATCGAACAAAGAAAAGCCCCGTAAATGGTAAAACAGAGTTTAATAATCCCACGAGAATAAGAAACATAATATTTGTGCACAGAATAAGTTATTGCAATAGATTATATCATTTAAGAAATTTTGAAACATTTCAGGTTGTCAAAATAACCACAAATCTTCAAATTTAATGATAATTTTATTACATATTGTGGTCCAATTTTAAAATTAGCACGAATTAAACACGTGCGGAACCAATTTAAAGATTTTAGTCCACGTTGTAGTCAAAATTTAAAATCTTACGTCATTTTTACATTAGACAAGCTGATACATAAACTTATCAAACATGTGATTGAATATTAGGATTCTTTTGTTTAACATTGATCTTTTCCTTGTTTTTTATTACTTTGCTATAATTTTTGCATAGTTTGAGTTATGACCTCAAAAATACGAAAATGATATAGATATGAGGGAAAAAAATTATAACCCCTTTAATTGATTTTTCCTATTAAAAATAATCATATAAAAGAATAAGTTATTGCAATAGATTATATCACTTAAGAAATTTCAAGACATCCAGGTTGTCAAACTAAATAACCCTAAATCTTCAAATTTAATGACAATTTTACTACATATTGTTCTCCAATTTTAAAATTTGCACGATCTAAACACGTGCAGACCAATTTAAAGATTTTAGTCCAGGTTGTAGTCAAATTTTAAAATCTTACATCATTTTTATAATAGACAAGCTATACATAAACTTACCAAACATGTGATTGAATACTAGGATTTTTTGGCTTATCATTGATCTTTTTGTTGTTTTTTATTACTTTGCTATAATTTTTGCATCTTTTGAGTTATGACCACAAAAATACAAAAATACTAAAAAAATACAGGAATAAGGAAAAAAAATTAAAACCTCTTTAATTGAATTTTCTTATTAAAAATAATAATATAAAAGAAAAAGTTATTGCAATAGATTATATCACTTAAGAAATTTCGAGACATTCAGGTTGTCATATTAAATAATCCAAAATCTTCAAATTTAATGACAATTTTAGTACACATTATTTTCCAATTTTAAAACTCGCACGAATTAAACACGTGCGGACCAATTTAAAGATTTTAGTTCACGTTGTCATCAAATTTTAAAATCTTACAACCTTTTTACATTAGACAACCTGATATTTAAACTTATCAAACATGTGATTGAATACTAGGATTTTTTTGTTTATCATTGATCTTTTTGTTGTTTTTTCTTACTTTGCTATAATTTTTGCATCTCTTGAGTTATGACCACAAAAATACAAAAATACAAAAAAAATATGCTTTGCTGGGCCATATTGCATATAAACCCCTGCGTTTTGGTAAAAGTTTCCAGCTGGTCGTTGATAACCTGAACTTGGCTGCGGTATAAAAAAATGGATAATTTAGACCAATACAAAAACTTATTAACATAAATAAGAAGACATTATTATACCTTGTTTGGTGGCTTTGGTTGCTGATTTTGATAGGTCGATCTCGAAAAACTTGAAGCATAGTGTTGAATATTTGAATTCGAAGGCGAAGCTGAAACTTGGTTGGATGGATTGTTATTTGTTTTTGCAGCACTTGATTTCCCAGAGCCATTTCTAGCACAAGTCGAGGCATTTCCAGCATAAGTTGAATCATATGAGTAGTATGGAAAGGCTTCTGACCCATAGGGTTGCTGAAGATATTCGGATGAAACATACATTTGTTTTCCATCTACATTCGTATATCCATAGCCAGCATGGTAATAAAACTGTGGACTATTATCTTATTGCATACCACCCTGTAAATCAGAAATCCAAAGGGTAAAAGATCGAACAAAGAAAAGCCCCGTAAAAGGTAAAACAGAGTTTAATAATCCCACGAGAAAAAGAAACATAATATTTGTGCACAGAATAAGTTATTGCAATAGATTATATCACTTAAGAAATTTTGAAACATTTCAGGTTGTCAAAATAACCACAAATCTTCAAATTTAATGACAATTTTATTACACATAGTTATCCAATTTTAAAATTAGCATGATCTAAACACGTGCAGACCAATTTAAAGATTTTAGTCCAGGTTGCAGTCAAATTTTAAAATCTTACATCCTTTTTACATTAGAAAAGCTGATACATAAACTTATAAAACATGTCATTGGATACTAGGATTCTTTTGTTTATCATTGATCTTTCTGTTGTTTTTTTTTACTTTGCTATAATTTTTGCATCTTTTGTGTTATGACCACAAAAATACAAAAAAAATATAGAAATGAGGAAAAAAAATTAAAACATCTTTAATTGAATTTTCCTATTAAAAATAATCATATAAAAGAATAAGTTATTGCAATAGATTATATCACTTAAGAAATTTCGAGGCGTTTTAGGTTGTAAAAATAACCCTAATTCTTCAAATTTTAATGACAATTTTACTACATATTGTTGTCCAATTTTAAAATTATCACGAATTAAACACATGCGGAACCAATTTAATGATTTTAGTCCACGTTGTAGTCAAATTTTAAATCTTACATCATTTTTACATTAGACAAGCTGATACATAAACTTATCAAACATGTGATTGAATACTAGGATTCTTTTGTTTAACATTGATCTTTTCCTTGTTTTTTATTACTTTGCTATAATTTTTGCATAGTTTGAGTTATGACCTCAAAAATACAAAAATGATGTAGATATGAGGGAAAAAAATTATAACCCCTTTAATTGATTTTTCCTATTAAAAATAATCATATAAAAGAATAAGTATTGCAATAGATTATATCACTTAAGAAATTTCGAGACATTCAGGTGGTCAAACTAAATAACCCTAAATCTTCAAATTTAATGACAATTTTACTACATATTGTTGCCCAATTTTAAAATTAGCACGATCTAAACACGTGCAGACCAATTTAAAGATTTTAGTCCAGGTTGTAGTCAAATTTTAAAATCTTACATCATTTTTATAATAGACAAGCTATACATAAACTTACCAAACATATGATTGAATACTAGGATTTTTTGGCTTATCATTGATCTTTTTGTTGTTTTTTATTACTTTGCTATAATTTTTGCATCTTTTGAGTTATGACCACAAAAATACAAAAATACTAAAAAAATACAGGAATAAGGAAAAAAAAATTAAAACCTCTTTAATTGAATTTTCTTATTAAAAATAATAATATAAAAGAATAAGTTATTGCGATAGATTATATCACTTAAGAAATTTCGAGACATTCAGGTTGTCATATTAAATAATCCAAAATCTTCAAATTTAATGACAATTTTATTACACATTATTTTCCAATTTTAAAACTCGCACGAATTAAACACGTGCGGACCAATTTAAAGATTTTAGTTCACGTTGTAATCAAATTTTAAAATCTTACAACCTTTTTACATTAGACAACCTGATACGTAAACTTATCAAACATGTGATTGAATACTAGGATTTTTTTGTTTATCATTGATCTTTTTGTTGTTTTTTCTTACTTTGCTATAATTTTTGCATCTCTTGAGTTATGACCACAAAAATACAAAAATACAAAAAAAATTTGCTTTGCTGGGCCATATTGCATATAAACCCCTTGGTTTTGATAAAAGTTTCCAGCTGGTCGTTGATAACCTGAACTTGGCTGCGGTATAAAAAAATGAATAATTTAGACCAATACAAAAACTTATTAACATCCATAAAAAGACATTATTATACCATGTTTGGTGGCTTTGGTTGCTGATTTTGATAGGTCGATCTTGAAAAACTTGAAGCAGAGGGTTGAACATTTGAATTAGAAGGCGAAGCTGAAACTTGGTTTGATGGATTGTTATTTGTTTTTGCAGCACTTGATTTCCAAGAGCCATTTCTAGCACCAGTCGAGGCATTTCCAGCATAAGTTGAATCATATGAGTAGTATGGAAAGGCTTCTGACCCATAGGGTTGCTGAAGATATTCGGATGAACAATACATTTGTTGTCCATCTACATTCGTATATCCATAGCCAGCATGGTAATAAAACTGTGGACTATTATCTGATTGCATACCACCCTGTAAATCAGAAATCCAAAGGGTAAAAGATCGAACAAAGAAAAGCCCCGTAAAAGGTAAAACAGAGTTTAATAATCCCACGAGAATAAGAAACATAATATTTGTGCACAGAATAAGTTATTGCAATAGATTATATCACTTAAGAAATTTTGAAACATTTCTGGTTGTCAAAATAACCACAAATCTTCAAATTTAATTACAATTTTATTACACATTGTTATCCAATTTTGAAAGTAGCACGATCTAAACACGTGCAGATCAATTTAAAGATTTTAGTCCAGGTTGTAGTCAAATTTTAAAATCTTACATCATTTTTATAATAGACAAGCTATACATAAACTTACCAAACATGTGATTGAATACTAGGATTTTTTGGTTTATCATTGATCTTTTTGTTGTTTTTTATTACTTTGCTATAATTTTTGCATCTTTTGAGTTATGACCACAAAAATACAAAAATACGAAAAAAATACAGGAATAAGGAAAAAAAAATTAAAACCTCTTTAATTGAATTTTCTAATTAAAAATAATAATATAAAAGATTAAGTTATTGCAATAGATTATATCACTTAAGAAATTTCGAGACATTCAGGTTGTCATTTTAAATAACCCAAAATCTTCAAATTTAATGACAATTTTATTACACATTATTTTCCAATTTTAAAACTCGCACGAATTAAACACGTGCGGACCAATTTAAAGATTTTAGTTCACGTTGTCATCAAATTTTAAAATCTTACAACCTTTTTACATTAGACAACCTGATACTTAAACTTATCAAACATGTGATTGAATACTAGGATTTTTTTGTTTATCATTGATCTTTTTGTTGTTTTTTCTTACTTTGTTATAATTTTTGCATCTCTTGAGTTATGACCACAAAAATACAAAAATACAAAAAAAATATGCTTATCTGGGCCATATTGCATATAAACCCCTACGTTTTGGTAAAAGTTTCCAGCTGGTCGTTGATAACCAGAACTTGGCTGCGGTATAAAAAAATGGATAATTTAGACCAATACAAAAACTTATTAACATCAATAAGAAGACATTATTATACCTTGTTTGGGGGCTTTGGTTGCTGATTTTGAAAGGTCGATCTCGAAAAACTTGAAGCAGAGTGTTGAACATTTGAATTAGAAGGCGAAGCTGAAACTTGGTTGGATGGATTGTTATTTGTTTTTGCAGCACTTGATTTCCCAGAGCCATTTCTAGCACCAGTAGAGGCATTTCCAGCATAAGTTGAATCATATGAGTAGTATGGAAAGGCTTCTGACCCATAGGGTTGCTGAACATATTCGGATGAACCATACATTTGTTTTCCATCTACATTCGTATATCCATAGCCAGCATGGTAATAAAACTGTGGACTATTATCTGATTGCATACCACCCTGTAAATCAGAAATCCAAAGGGTAAAAGATCAAACAAAGATAAGCCCCGTAAAAGGTAAAACAGAGTTTAATAATCCCACGAGAATAAGAAACATAATATTTGTGCACAGAATAAGTTATTGCAATAGATTATATCACTTAAGAAATTTTGAAACATTTCAGGTTGTCAAAATAACCACAAATCTTCAAATTTAATGACAATTTTATTACACATTGTTATCCAATTTTAAAATTAGCTCGATCTAAACACGTGCAGACCAATTTAAAGATTTTAGTCCAGGTTGCAGTCAAATTTTAAAATCTTACATCCTTTTTACATTACAAAAGCTGATACATAAACTTATAAAACATGTCATTGGATACTGGGATTCTTTTGTTTATCATTGATCTTTCTGTTGTTTTTTTTTACTTTGCTATAATTTTTGCATCTTTTGAGTTATGACCACAAAAATACAAAAAAAATATAGAAATGAGGAAAAAAAAATTAAAACATCTTTAATTGAATTTTCCTATTAAAAATAATCATATAAAAGAATAAGTTATTGCAATAGATTATATCACTTAAGAAACTTCGAGACATTTCAGGTCGTAAAAATAACCCTAATTCTTCAAATTTTAATGACAATTTTATTACATATTGTTATCCAATTTTAAAATTAGCACGAATTAAACACGTGCGGAACCAATTTAAAGATTTTAGTCCACGTTGTAGTCAAATTTTTAAATCTTACATCATTTTTACATTAGACAAGCTGATACATAAACTTATCAAACATGTGATTGAATACTAGGATTCTTTTGTTTAACATTGATCTTTTCCTTGTTTTTTATTACTTTGCTATAATTTTTGCATAGTTTCAGTTATGACCTCAAAAATACAAAAATGATATAGATATGAGGGAAAAAAATTATAACCCCTTTAATTGATTTTTCCTATTAAAAATAATCATATAAAAGAATAAGTTATTGCAATAGATTATATCACTTAAGAAATTTCGGGACATTCAGGTTGTCAAACTAAATAACCCTAAATCTTCAAATTTAATGACAATTTTACTACATATTGTTGCCCAATTTTAAAATTAGCACGATCTAAACACGTGCAGACCAATTTAAAGATTCTAGTCCGGGTTTTTAGTCAAATTTTAAAATCTTACATCATTTTTATAATAGACAAGCTATACATAAACTTACCAAACATGTGATTGAATACTAGGATTTTTTGGTTTATCATTGATCTTTTTGTTGTTTTTTATTACTTTGCTATTATTTTTGCATCTTTTGAGTTATGACCACAAAAATATAAAAATACGAAAAAAATACAGGAATAAGGAAAAAAAAATTAAAACCTCTTTAATTGAATTTTCTTATTAAAAATAAGAATATAAAAGAATAAGTTATTGCAATAGATTATATCACTTAAGAAATTTCGAGACATTCAGGTTGTCATATTAAATAACTCCAAATCTTCAAATTTAATGACAATTTTATTACACATTATGGTCCAATTTTAAAACTTGCACGAATTAAACACGTGCGGACAAATTTAAAGATTTTAGTTCACGTTGTCATCAAATTTTAAAATCTTACAACCTTTTTACATTAGACAAGCTGATACATAAACTTATCAAACATGTGATTGAATACTAGGATTTTTTTGTTTATCATTGATCTTCTTGTTGTTTTTTCTTACTTTGCTATAATTTTTGCATCTCTTGAGTTATGACCACAAAAATACAAAAATACAAAAAAATATGCTTTGCAGGGCCATATTGCATATAAACCCCTGGGTTTTGGTAAAAGTTTCCAGCTGGTCGTTGATAACCTGAAATTGGCTGCGGTATAAAAAAATGGATAATTTAGACCAATACAAAAACTTATTAATATCAATAAGAAGACATTATTATACCTTGTTTGGTGGCTTTGGTTGCCGATTTTGATAGTTCAATCTCGAAAAACTTGAAGCAGAGTGTTGAACATTTGAATTAGAAGGCGAAGCTGAAACTTGGTTGGATGGATTGTTATTTGTTTTTGCAGCACTTGATTTCCTAGAGCCATTTCTAGCACCAGTCGAGGCATTTCCAGCATAAGTTGAATCATATGAGTAGTATGGAAAGGCTTCTGACCCATAGGGTTGCTGAAGATATTCGGATGAACCATACATTTGTTTTCCATCTACATTCGTATATCCATAGCCAGCATGGTAATAAAACTGTGGACTATTATCTGATTGCATACCACCCTGTAAATCAGAAATCCAAAGGGTAAAAGATCGAACAAAGAAAAGCCCCGTAAAAGGTAAAACAGAGTTTAATAATCCCACGAGAATAAGAAACATAATATTTGTTCACAGAATAAGTTATTGCAATAGATTATATCACTTAAGAAATTTTGAAACATTTCAGGTTGTCAAAATAACCACAAATCTTCAAATTTAATGACAATTTTATTACACATTGTTATCCAATTTTAAAATTAGCACGATCTAAACACGTGCAGACCAATTTAAAGATTTTAGTCCAGGTTGTAGTCAAATTTTAAAATCTTACATCCTTTTTACATTATAAAAGTTGATACATAAACTTATAAAACATATCATTGAATACTAGGATTCTTTTGTTTATCATTGATCTTTCTGTTGTTTTTTATTACTTTGCTATAATATTTGAATCTTTTGAGTTATGACCACAAAAATGCCAAAAAAATATAGAAAATGAGGAAAAAAAATTAAAACATCTTTAATTGAATTTTGCTATTAAAAATAATCATATAAAAGAATAAGTTATTGCAATAGATTATATCACTTAAGAAATTTCGAGACATTTCAGGTTGTAAAAATAACCCTAATTCTTCAAATTTTAATGACAATTTTATTACATATTGTTGTCCAATTTTGAAATTAGCACGAATTAAACACGTGCTGAACCAATTTAAAGATTTTAGTCCACGTTGTAGTCAAATTTTAAAATCTTACATCATTTTTACATTAGACAAGCTGATACATAAATTTATCAAACATGTGATTGAATACTAGGATTCTTTTGTTTAACATTGATCTTTTCCTTGTTTTTTATTACTTTGCTATAATTTTTGCATAGTTTGAGTTATGGCCTCAAAAATACAAAAATGATATAGATACGAGGGAAAAAAATTATAACCCCTTTAATTGATTTTTCCTATTAAAAATAATCATATAAAAGAATAAGTTATTGCAATAGATTATATCACTTAAGAGATTTCGAGACATTCAGGTTGTCAAACTAAATAACCTTAAATCTTCAAATTTAATGACAAGTTTACTACATATTGTTGTCCAATTTTAAAATTAGCACGATCTAAACACGTGCAGACCAATTTAAAGATTTTAGTCCAGGTTGTAGTCAAATTTTAAAATCTTACATCATTTTTATAATAGACAAGCTATACATAAACTTACCAAACATGTGATTGAATTCTAGGATTTTTTGGTTTATCATTGATCTTTTTGTTGTTTTTTATTACTTTGCTATAATTTTTGTATCTTTTGAGTTATGACCACAAAAATACAAAAATACGAAAAAAATACAGGAATAAGGAAAAAAAATTAAAACCTCTTTAATTGAATTTTCTTATTAAAAATAATAATATAAAAGAATAAGTTATTGCAATAGATTTTATCACTTAAGAAATTTCGAGACATTCAGGTTGTTATTTTAAATAACCCCAAATCTTCAAATTTAATGACAATTTTATTACACATTATTTTCCAATTTTAAAACTAGCACGAATTAAACACGTGCGGACCAATTTAAAGATTTTAGTTCACGTTGTCATCAAATTTTAAAATCTTACAACCTTTTTACATTAGACAACCTGATATTTAAACTTATCAACATGTTATTGAATACTGGGATTTTTTTGTTTATCATTGATCTTTTTGTTGTTTTTTCTTACTTTGCTATAATTTTTGCATCTGTTGAGTTATGACCACAAAAATACAAAAATACAAAAAAAATATGCTTTGATGGGCCATATTGCATATAAACCCCTGCGTTTTGGTAAAAGTTTCCAGCTGGTCGTTGATAACCTGAAATTGGCTGCGGTATAAAAAAATGGATAATTTAGACCAATACAAAAACTTATTAACATCAATAAGAAGACATTATTATACCTTGTTTGGTGGCTTTGGTTGCTGATTTTGATAGGTCGATCTCGAAAAACTTGAAGCAGAGTGTTGAACATTTGAATTAGAAGGCGAAGCTGAAACTTGGTTGGATGGATTGTTATTTGTTTTTGCAGCACTTGATTTCCCAGAGCCATTTCTAGCACCAGTCGAGGCATTTCCAGCATAAGTTGAATCATATGAGTAGTATGGAAAGGCTTCTGACCCATAGGGTTGCTGAAGATATTCGGATGAACCATACATTTGTTTTCCATCTACATTCGTATATCCATAACCAGCATGGTAAAAAAATGTGTACTATTATCTAATTGCATACCACCCTGTAAATCAGAAATCCAAAGGGTAAAAGATCGAACAAAGAAAAGCCCCGTAAAAGGTAAAACAGAGTTTAATAATCCCATGAGAAAAAGAAACATAATATTTGTGCACAGAATAAGTTATTGCAATAGATTATATCACTTAAGAAATTTTGAAACATTTCAGGTTGTCAAAATAACCTCAAATCTTCAAATTTAATGACAATTTTATTACACATTGTTATCCAATTTTAAACTAGCACGATCTAAACACGTGCAGACCAATTTAAAGATTTTAGTCCAGGTTGTAGTCAAATTTTAAAATCTTACATCCTTTTTACATTAGAAAAGCTGATACATAAACTTATAAAACATGTCATTGGATACTAGGATTCTTTTGTTTATCATTGATCATTCTGTTGTTTTTTTTTACTTTGCTATAATTTTTGCATCTTTCGTGTTATGACCACAAAAATACAAAAAAAATATAGAAATGAGGAAAAAAAATTAAAACATCTTTAATTGAATTTTCCTATTAAAAATAATCATATAAAAGAATAAGTTATTGCAATAGATTATATCACTTAAGAAATTTCGAGACATTTTAGGTTGTAAAAATAACCCTAATTCTTCAAATTTTAATGACAATTTTATTACATATTGTTGTCCAATTTTAAAATTAGCACGAATTAAACACGTGCGGAACCAATTTAAAGATTTTAGTCCACGATGTAGTCAAAATTTAAAATCTTACGTCATTTTTACATTAGAGAAGCTGATACATAAACTTATCAAACATGTGATTGAATACTAGGATTCTTTTGTTTAACATTGATCTTTTCCTTGTTTTTTATTACTTTGCTATAATTTTTGCATAGTTTGAGTTATGACCTCAAAAATACGAAAATGATATAGATATGAGGGAAAAAAATTATAACCCCTTTAATTGATTTTTCCTATTAAAAATAATCATATAAAAGAATAAGTTATTGCAATAGATTATATCACTTAAGAAATTTCGAGACATCCAGGTTGTCAAACTAAATAACCCTAAATCTTCAAATTTAATGACAATTTTACTACATATTGTTCTCCAATTTTAAAATTTGCACGATCTAAACACGTGCAGACCAATTTAAAGATTTTAGTCCAGGTTGTAGTCAAATTTTAAAATCTTACATCATTTTTATAATAGACAAGCTATACATAAACTTACCAAACATGTGATTGAATACTAGGATTTTTTGGCTTATCATTGATCTTTTTGTTGTTTTTTATTACTTTGCTATAATTTTTGCATCTTTTGAGTTATGACCACAAAAATACAAAAATACTAAAAAAATACAGGAATAAGGAAAAAAAAATTAAAACCTCTTTAATTGAATTTTCTTATTAAAAATAATAATATAAAAGAAAAAGTTATTGCAATAGATTATATCACTTAAGAAATTTCGAGACATTCAGGTTGTCATATTAAATAATCCAAAATCTTCAAATTTAATGACAATTTTATTACACATTATTTTCCAATTTTAAAACTCGCACGAATTAAACACGTGCGGACCAATTTAAAGATTTTAGTTCACGTTGTAATCAAATTTTAAAATCTTACAACCTTTTTACATTAGACAACCTGATACGTAAACTTATCAAACATGTGATTGAATACTAGGATTTTTTTGTTTATCATTGATCTTTTTGTTGTTTTTTCTTACTTTGCTATAATTTTTGCATCTCTTGAGTTATGACCACAAAAATACAAAAATACAAAAAAAATTTGCTTTGCTGGGCCATATTGCATATAAACCCCTTGGTTTTGATAAAAGTTTCCAGCTGGTCGTTGATAACCTGAACTTGGCTGCGGTATAAAAAAATGAATAATTTAGACCAATACAAAAACTTATTAACATCCATAAAAAGACATTATTATACCATGTTTGGTGGCTTTGGTTGCTGATTTTGATAGGTCGATCTTGAAAAACTTGAAGCAGAGGGTTGAACATTTGAATTAGAAGGCGAAGCTGAAACTTGGTTTGATGGATTGTTATTTGTTTTTGCAGCACTTGATTTCCAAGAGCCATTTCTAGCACCAGTCGAGGCATTTCCAGCATAAGTTGAATCATATGAGTAGTATGGAAAGGCTTCTGACCCATAGGGTTGCTGAAGATATTCGGATGAACAATACATTTGTTGTCCATCTACATTCGTATATCCATAGCCAGCATGGTAATAAAACTGTGGACTATTATCTGATTGCATACCACCCTGTAAATCAGAAATCCAAAGGGTAAAAGATCGAACAAAGAAAAGCCCCGTAAAAGGTAAAACAGAGTTTAATAATCCCACGAGAATAAGAAACATAATATTTGTGCACAGAATAAGTTATTGCAATAGATTATATCACTTAAGAAATTTTGAAACATTTCAGGTTGTCAAAATAACCACAAATCTTCAAATTTAATGACAATTTTATTACACATTGTTATCCAATTTTAAAATTAGCACGATCTAAACACGTGCAGACCAATTTAAAGATTTTAGTCCAGGTTGCAGTCAAATTTTAAAATCTTACATCCTTTTTACATTAGAAAAGCTGATACATAAACTTATAAAACATGTCATTGGATACTAGGATTCTTTTGTTTATCAATGATCTTTCTGTTGTTTTTTTTTTTACTTTGCTATAATTTTTGCATCTTTTATGTTATGACCACAAAAATACAAAAAAAATATAGAAATGAGGAAAAAAAATTAAAACATCTTTAATTGAATTTTCCTATTAAAAATAATCATATAAAAGAATAAGTTATTGCAATAGATTATATCACTTAAGAAATTTCGAGGCGTTTTAGGTTGTAAAAATAACCCTAATTCTTCAAATTTTAATGACAATTTTACTACATATTGTTGTCCAATTTTAAAATTATCACGAATTAAACACATGCGGAACCAATTTAATGATTTTAGTCCACGTTGTAGTCAAATTTTAAAATCTTACATCATTTTTACATTAGACAAGCTGATACATAAACTTATCAAACATGTGATTGAATACTAGGATTCTTTTGTTTAACATTGATCTTTTCCTTGTTTTTTATTACTTTGCTATAATTTTTGCATAGTTTGAGTTATGACCTCAAAAATACAAAAATGATGTAGATATGAGGGAAAAAAATTATAACCCCTTTAATTGATTTTTCCTATTAAAAATAATCATATAAAAGAATAAGTTATTGCAATAGATTATATCACTTAAGAAATTTCGAGACATTCAGGTGGTCAAACTAAATAACCCTAAATCTTCAAATTTAATGACAATTTTACTACATATTGTTGCCCAATTTTAAAATTAGCACGATCTAAACACGTGCAGACCAATTTAAAGATTTTAGTACAGGTTGTAGTCAAATTTTAAAATCTTACATCATTTTTATAATAGACAAGCTATACATAAACTTACCAAACATATGATTGAATACTAGGATTTTTTGGCTTATCATTGATCTTTTTGTTGTTTTTTATTACTTTGCTATAATTTTTGCATCTTTTGAGTTATGACCACAAAAATACAAAAATACTAAAAAAATACAGGAATAAGGAAGAAAAAATTAAAACCTCTTTAATTGAATTTTCTTATTAAAAATAATAATATAAAAGAATAAGTTATTGCGATAGATTATATCACTTAAGAAATTTCGAGACATTCAGGTTGTCATATTAAATAATCCAAAATCTTCAAATTTAATGACAATTTTATTACACATTATTTTCCAATTTTAAAACTCGCACGAATTAAACACGTGCGGACCAATTTAAAGATTTTAGTTCACGTTGTAATCAAATTTTAAAATCTTACAACCTTTTTACATTAGACAACCTGATACGTAAACTTATCAAACATGTGATTGAATACTAGGATTTTTTTGTTTATCATTGATCTTTTTGTTGTTTTTTCTTACTTTGCTATAATTTTTGCATCTCTTGAGTTATGACCACAAAAATACAAAAATACAAAAAAAATTTGCTTTGCTGGGCCATATTGCATATAAACCCCTTGGTTTTGATAAAAGTTTCCAGCTGGTCGTTGATAACCTGAACTTGGCTGCGGTATAAAAAAATGAATAATTTAGACCAATACAAAAACTTATTAACATCAATAAGAAGACATTATTATACCATGTTTGGTGGCTTTGGTTGCTGATTTTGATAGGTCGATCTTGAAAAACTTGAAGCAGAGGGTTGAACATTTGAATTAGAAGGTGAAGCTGAAACTTGGTTGGATGGATTGTTATTTGTTTTTGCAGCACTTGATTTCCAAGAGCCATTTCTAGCACCAGTCGAGGCATTTCCAGCATAAGTTGAATCATATGAGTAGTATGGAAAGGCTTCTGACCCATAGGGTTGCTGAAGATATTCGGATGAACAATACATTTGTTGTCCATCTACATTCGTATATCCATAGCCAGCATGGTAATAAAACTGTGGACTATTATCTGATTGCATACCACCCTGTAAATCAGAAATCCAAAGGGTAAAAGATCGAACAAAGAAAAGCCCCATAAAAGGTAAAACAGAGTTTAATAATCCCACGAGAATAAGAAACATAATATTTGTGCACAGAATAAGTTATTGCAATAGATTATATCACTTAAGAAATTTTGAAACATTTCAGGTTGTCAAAATAACCACAAATCTTCAAATTTAATTACAATTTTATTACACATTGTTATCCAAATTTGAAAGTAGCACGATCTAAACACGTGCAGACCAATTTAAAGATTTTAGTCCAGGTTGTAGTCAAATTTTAAAATCTTACATCATTTTTATAATAGACAAGCTATACATAAACTTACCAAACATGTGATTGAATACTAGGATTTTTTGGTTTATCAATTATCTTTTTGTTGTTTTTTATTACTTTGCTATAATTTTTGCATCTTTTGAGTTATGACCACAAAAATACAAAAATACGAAAAAAATACAGGAATAAGGAAAAAAAAATTAAAACCTCTTTAATTGAATTTTCTAATTAAAAATAATAATATAAAAGATTATGTTATTGCAATAGATTATATCACTTAAGAAATTTCGAGACATTCAGGTTGTCATTTTAAATAACCCAAAATCTTCAAATTTAATGACAATTTTATTACACATTATTTTCCAATTTTAAAACTCGCACGAATTAAACACGTGCGGACCAATTTAAAGATTTTAGTTCACGTTGTCATCAAATTTTAAAATCTTACAACCTTTTTACATTAGACAACCTGATACTTAAACTTATCAAACATGTGATTGAATACTAGGATTTTTTTGTTTATCATTGATCTTTTTGTTGTTTTTTCTTACTTTGTTATAATTTTTGCATCTCTTGAGTTATGACAACAAAAATACAAAAATACAAAAAAAATATGCTTATCTGGGCCATATTGCATATAAACCCCTACGTTTTGGTAAAAGTTTCCAGCTGGTCGTTGATAACCTGAACTTGGCTGCGGTATAAAAAAATGGATAATTTAGACCAATACAAAAACTTATTAACATCAATAAGAAGACATTATTATACCTTGTTTGGGGGCTTTGGTTGCTGATTTTGATAGGGCGATCTCGAAAAACTTGAAGCAGAGTGTTGAACATTTGAATTAGAAGGCGAAGCTGAAACTTGGTTGGATGGATTGTTATTTGTTTTTGCAGCACTTGATTTCCCAGAGCCATTTCTAGCACCAGTAGAGGCATTTCCAGCATAAGTTGAATCATATGAGTAGTATGGAAAGGCTTCTGACCCATAGGGTTGCTGAACATATTCGGATGAACCATACATTTGTTTTCCATCTACATTCGTATATCCATAGCCAGCATGGTAATAAAACTGTGGACTATTATCTGATTGCATACCACCCTGTAAATCAGAAATCCAAAGGGTAAAAGATCGAACAAAGAAAAGCCCCGTAAAAGGTAAAACAGAGTTTAATAATCCCACGAGAATAAGAAACATAATATTTGTGCACAGAATAAGTTATTGCAATAGATTATATCACTTAAGAAATTTTGAAACATTTCAGGTTGTCAAAATAACCACAAATCTTCAAATTTAATGACAATTTTATTACACATTGTTATCCAATTTTAAAATTAGCTCGATCTAAACACGTGCAGACCAATTTAAAGATTTTAGTCCAGGTTGCAGTCAAATTTTAAAATCTTACATCCTTTTTACATTACAAAAGCTGATACATAAACTTATAAAACATGTCATTGGATACTGGGATTGTTTTGTTTATCATTGATCTTTCTGTTGTTTTTTTTTACTTTGCTATAATTTTTGCATCTTTTGAGTTATGACCACAAAAATACAAAAAAAATATAGAAATGAGGAAAAAAAAATTAAAACATCTTTAATTGAATTTTCCTATTAAAAATAATCATATAAAAGAATAAGTTATTGCAATAGATTATATCACTTAAGAAACTTCGAGACATTTCAGGTCGTAAAAATAACCCTAATTCTTCAAATTTTAATGACAATTTTATTACATATTGTTGTCCAATTTTAAAATTAGCACGAATTAAACACGTGCGGAACCAATTTAAAGATTTTAGTCCACGTTGTAGTCAAATTTTTAAATCTTACATCATTTTTGCATTAGACAAGCTGATACATAAACTAATCAAACATGTGATTGAATACTAGGATTCTTTTGTTTAACATTGATCTTTTCCTTGTTTTTTATTACTTTGCTATAATTTTTGCATAGTTTCAGTTATGACCTCAAAAATACAAAAATGATATAGATATGAGGGAAAAAAATTATAACCCCTTTAATTGATTTTTCCTATTAAAAATAATCATATAAAAGAATAAGTTATTGCAATAGATTATATCACTTAAGAAATTTCGAGACATTCAGGTTGTCAAACTAAATAACCCTAAATCTTCAAATTTAATGACAATTTTACTACATATTGTTGCCCAATTTTAAAATTAGCACGATCTAAACACGTGCAGACCAATTTAAAGATTCTAGTCCAGGTTTTTAGTCAAATTTTAAAATCTTACATCATTTATATAATAGACAAGCTATACATAAACTTACCAAACATGTGATTGAATACTAGGATTTTTTGGTTTATCATTGATCTTTTTGTTGTTTTTTATTACTTTGCTATTATTTTTGCATCTTTTGAGTTATGACCACAAAAATATAAAAATACGAAAAAAATACAGGAATAAGGAAAAAAAAATTAAAACCTCTTAAATTGAATTTTCTTATTAAAAATAATAATATAAAAGAATAAGTTATTGCAATAGATTATATCACTTACGAAATTTCGAGACATTCAGGTTGTCATATTAAATAACTCCAAATCTTCAAATTTAATGACAATTTTATTACACATTATGGTCCAATTTTAAAACTTGCACGAATTAAACACGTGCGGACCAATTTAAAGATTTTAGTTCACGTTGTCATCAAATTTTAAAATCTTAAAACCTTTTTACATTAGACAAGCTGATACATAAACTTATCAAACATGTGATTGAATACTAGGATTTTTTTGTTTATCATTGATCTTCTTGTTGTTTTTTCTTACTTTGCTATAATTTTTGCATCTCTTGAGTTATGACCACAAAAATACAAAAATAGAAAAAAATATGCTTTGCAGGGCCATATTGCATATAAACCCCTGGGTTTTGGTAAAAGTTTCCAGCTGGTCGTTGATAACCTGAAATTGGCTGCGGTATAAAAAAATGGATAATTTCGACCAATACAAAAACTTATTAACATCAATAAGAAGACATTATTATACCTTGTTTGGTGGCTTTGGTTGCTGATTTTGATAGTTCGATCTCGAAAAACTTGAAGCAGAGTGTTGAACATTTGAATTAGAAGGCGAAGCTGAAACTTGGTTGGATGGATTGTTATTTGTTTTTGCAGCACTTGATTTCCTAGAGCCATTTCTAGCACCAGTCGAGGCATTTCCAGCATAAGTTGAATCATATGAGTAGTATGGAAAGGCTTCTGACCCATAGGGTTGCTGAAGATATTCGGATGAACCATACATTTGTTTTCCATCTACATTCGTATATCCATAGCCAGCATGGTAATAAAACTGTGGACTATTATCTGATTGCATACCACCCTGTAAATCAGAAATCCAAAGGTAAATGATCGAACAAAGAAAAGCCCCGTAAAAGGTAAAACAGAGTTTAATAATCCCACGAGAATAAGAAACATAATATTTGTTCACAGAATAAGTTATTGCAATAGATTATATTACTTAAGAAATTTTGAAACATTTCAGGTTGTCAAAATAACCACAAATCTTCAAATTTAATGACAATTTTATTACACATTGTTATCCAATTTTAAAATTAGCACGATCTAAACACGTGCAGACCAATTTAAAGATTTTAGTCCAGGTTGTAGTCAAATTTTAAAATCTTACATCCTTTTTACATTAGAAAAGTTGATACATAAACTTATAAAACATGTCATTGAATACTAGGATTCTTTTGTTTATCATTGATCTTTCTGTTGTTTTTTATTACTTTGCTATAATATTTGAATCTTTTGAGTTATGACCACAAAAATGCAAAAAAAATATAGAAAATGAGGAAAAAAAATCATAACATCTTTAATTTAATTTTCCTATTAAAAATAATCATATAAAAGAATAAGTTATTGCAATAGATTATATCACTTAAGTAATTTCGAGACATTTTCGGTTGTAAAAATAACCCTAATTCTTCAAATTTTAATGACAATTTTATTACACATTGTTGTCCAATTTTAAAATTAGCACGAATTAAACACGTGCGGAACCAATTTAAAGATTTTAGTTCACGTTGTAGTCAAATTTTAAAATCTTGCATCCTTTTTACATTAGACAAGCTGAAACATAAACTTATCAAACATGTGATTGAATACTAGGATTCTTTTGTTTAAAATTGATCTTTTCCTTGTTTTTTATTACTTTGCTATAATTTTTGCATAGTTTGAGTTATGACCTCAAAAATACGAAAATGATATAGATATGAGGGAAAAAAATTATAACCCCTTTAATTGATTTTTCCTATTAAAAATAATCATATAAAAGAATAAGTTATTGCAATAGATTATATCACTTAAGAAATTTCGAGACATCCAGGTTGTCAAACTAAATAACCCTAAATCTTCAAATTTAATGACAATTTTACTACATATTGTTCTCCAATTTTAAAATTTGCACGATCTAAACACGTGCAAACCAATTTAAAGATTTTAGTCCAGGTTGTAGTCAAATTTTAAAATCTTACATCATTTTTATAATAGACAAGCTATACATAAACTTACCAAACATGTGATTGAATACTAGGATTTTTTGGCTTATCATTGATCTTTTTGTTGTTTTTTATTACTTTGCTATAATTTTTGCATCTTTTGAGTTATGACCACAAAAATACAAAAATACTAAAAAAATACAGGAATAAGGAAAAAAAAATTAAAACCTCTTTAATTGAATTTTCTTATTAAAAATAATAATATAAAAGAAAAAGTTATTGCAATAGATTATATCACTTAAGAAATTTCGAGACATTCAGGTTGATATATTAAATAATCCAAAATCTTCAAATTTAATGACAATTTTAGTACACATTATTTTCCAATTTTAAAACTCGCACGAATTAAACACGTGCGGACCAATTTAAAGATTTTAGTTCACGTTGTCATCAAATTTTAAAATCTTACAACCTTTTTACATTAGACAACCTGATATTTAAACTTATCAAACATGTGATTGAATACTAGGATTTTTTTGTTTATCATTGATCTTTTTGTTGTTTTTTCTTACTTTGCTATAATTTTTGCATCTCTTGAGTTATGACCACAAAAATACAAAAATACAAAAAAAATATGCTTTGCTGGGCCATATTGCGTATAAACCCCTGCGTTTTGGTAAAAGTTTCCAGCTGGTCGTTGATAACCTGAACTTGGCTGCGGTATAAAAAAATGGATAATTTAGACCAATACAAAAACTTATTAACATCAATAAGAAGACATTATTATACCTTGTTTGGTGGCTTTGGTTGCTGATTTTGATAGGTCGATCTCGAAAAACTTGAAGCAGAGTGTTGAATATTTGAATTCGAAGGCGAAGCTGAAACTTGGTTGGATGGATTGTTATTTGTTTTTGCAGCACTTGATTTCCCAGAGCCATTTCTAGCACCAGTCGAGGCATTTCCAGCATAAGTTGAATCTTATGAGTAGTATGGAAAGGCTTCTGACCCATAGGGTTGCTAAAGATATTCGGATGAACCATACATTTGTTTTCCATCTACATTCGTATATCCATAGCCAGCATGGTAATAAAACTGTGGACTATTATCTGATTGCATACCACCCTGTAAATCAGAAATCCAAAGGGTAAAAGATCGAACAAAGAAAAGCCCCGTAAAAGGTAAAACAGAGTTTAATAATCCCACGAGAATAAGAAACATAATATTTGTGCACAGAATAAGTTATTGCAATAGATTATATCACTTAAGAAATTTTGAAACATTTCAGGTTGTCAAAATAACCACAAATCTTCAAATTTAATTACAATTTTATTACACATTGTTATCCAATTTTGAAAGTAGCACGATCTAAACACGTGCAGACCAATTTAAAGATTTTAGTCCAGGTTGTAGTCAAATTTTAAAATCTTACATCATTTTTATAATAGACAAGCTATACATAAACTTACCAAACATGTGATTGAATACTAGGATTTTTTGGTTTATCATTGATCTTTCTGTTGTTTTTTTATTACTTTGCTATAATTTTTGCATCTTTTGAGTTATGACCACAAAAATACAAAAATACGAAAAAAATACAGGAATAAGGAAAAAAAAATTAAAACCTCTTTAATTGAATTTTCTAATTAAAAATAATAATATAAAAGATTAAGTTATTGCAATAGATTATATCACTTAAGAAATTTCGAGACATTCAGGTTGTCATTTTAAATAACCCAAAATCTTCAAATTTAATGACAATTTTATTACACATTATTTTCCAATTTTAAAACTCGCACGAATTAAACACGTGCGGACCAATTTAAAGATTTTAGTTCACGTTGTCATCAAATTTTAAAATCTTACAACCTTTTTACATTAGACAACCTGATACTTAAACTTATCAAACATGTGATTGAATACTAGGATTTTTTTGTTTATCATTGATCTTTTTGTTGTTTTTTCTTACTTTGTTATAATTTTTGCATCTCCTGAGTTATGACCACAAAAATACAAAAAATACAAAAAAAATATGCTTATCTGGGCCATATTGCATATAAACCCCTACGTTTTGGTAAAAGTTTCCAGCTGGTCGTTGATAACCTTAACTTGGCGGCGGTATAAAAAAATGGATAATTTAGACCAATACAAAAACTTATTAACATCAATAAGAAGACATTATTATACCTTGTTTGGGGGCTTTGGTTGCTAATTTTGATAGGTCGATCTCGAAAAACTTGAAGCAGAGTGTTGAAAATTTGAATTAGAAGGCGAAGCTGAAACTTGGTTGGATGGATTGTTATTTGTTTTTGCAGCACTTGATTTCCCAGAGCCATTTCTAGCACCAGTAGAGGCATTTCCAGCATAAGTTGAATCATATGAGTAGTATGGAAAGGCTTCTGACCCATAGGGTTGCTGAAGATATTCAGATGAACCATACATTTGTTTTCCATCTACATTCGTATATCCATAGCCAGCATGGTAATAAAACTGTGGACTATTATCTGATTGCATACCACCCTGTAAATCAGAAATCCAAAGGGTAAAAGATCGAACAAAGAAAAGCCCCGTAAAAGGTAAAACAGAGTTTAATAATCCCACGAGAATAAGAAACATAATATTTGTGCACAGAATAAGTTATTGCAATAGATTATATCACTTAAGAAATTTTGAAACATTTCAGGTTGTCAAAATAACCACAAATCTTCAAATTTAATGACAATTTTATTACACATTGTTATCCAATTTTAAAATTAGCTCGATCTAAACACGTGCAGACCAATTTAAAGATTTTAGTCCAGGTTGCAGTCAAATTTTAAAATCTTACATCCTTTTTACATTACAAAAGCTGATACATAAACTTATAAAACATGTCATTGGATACTGGGATTCTTTTGTTTATCATTGATATTTCTGTTGTTTTTTTTACTTTGCTATAATTTTTGCATCTTTTGAGTTATGACCACAAAAATACAAAAAAAATATAGAAATGAGGAAAAAAAAATTAAAACATCTTTAATTGAATTTTCCTATTAAAAATAATCATATAAAAGAATAAGTTATTGCAATAGATTATATCACTTAAGAAACTTCGAGACATTTCAGGTCGTAAAAATAACCCTAATTCTTCAAATTTTAATGACAATTTTATTACATATTGTTGTCCAATTTTAAAATTAGCACGAATTAAACACGTGCGGAACCAATTTAAAGATTTTAGTCCACGTTGTAGTCAAATTTTTAAATCTTACATCATTTTTACATTAGACAAGCTGATACATAAACTTATCAAACATGTGATTGAATACTAGGATTCTTTTGTTTAACATTGATCTTTTCCTTGTTTTTTATTACTTTGCTATAATTTTTGCATAGTTTCAGTTATGACCTCAAAAATTCAAAAATGATATAGATATGAGGGAAAAAAATTATAACCCCTTTAATTGATTTTTCCTATTAAAAATAATCATATAAAAGAATAAGTTATTGCAATAGATTATATCACTTAAGAAATTTCGAGACATTCAGGTTGTCAAACTAAATAACCCTAAATCTTCAAATTTAATGACAATTTTACTACATATTGTTGCCCAATTTTAAAATTAGCACGATCTAAACACGTGCAGACCAATTTAAAGATTCTAGTCCAGGTTTTTAGTCAAATTTTAAAATCTTACATCATTTTTATAATAGACAAGCTATACATAAACTTACCAAACATGTGATTGAATACTAGGATTTTTTGGTTTATCATTGATCTTTTTGTTGTTTTTTATTACTTTGCTATTATTTTTGCATCTTTTGAGTTATGACCACAAAAATATAAAAATACGAAAAAAATACAGGAATAAGGAAAAAAAAATTAAAACCTCTTTAATTGAATTTTCTTATTAAAAATAATAATATAAAAGAAAAAGTTATTGCAATAGATTATATCACTTAAGAAATTTCGAGACATTCAGGTTGTCATATTAAATAACTCCAAATCTTCAAATTTAATGACAATTTTATTACACATTATTGTCCAATTTTAAAACTTGCACGAATTAAACACGTGCGGACCAATTTAAAGATTTTAGTTCACGTTGTCATCAAATTTTAAAATCTTACAACCTTTTTACATTAGACAAGCTGATACATAAACTTATCAAACATGTGATTGAATACTAGGATTTTTTTGTTTATCATTGATCTTCTTGTTGTTTTTTCTTACTTTGCTATAATTTTTGCATCTCTTGAGTTATGACCACAAAAATACAAAAATACAAAAAAATATGCTTTGCAGGGCCATATTGCATATAAACCCCTGGGTTTTGGTAAAAGTTTCCAGCTGGTCGTTGATAACCTGAAATTGGCTGCGGTATAAAAAAATGGATAATTTAGACCAATACAAAAACTTATTAACATCAATAAGAAGACATTATTATACCTTGTTTGGTGGCTTTGGTTGCTGATTTTGATAGTTCGATCTCGAAAAACTTGAAGCAGAGTGTTGAACATTTGAATTAGAAGGCGAAGCTGAAACTTGGTTGGATGGATTGTTATTTGTTTTTGCAGCACTTGATTTCCTAGAGCCATTTCTAGCACCAGTCGAGGCATTTCCAGCATAAGTTGAATCATATGAGTAGTATGGAAAGGCTTCTGACCCATAGGGTTGCTGAACATATTCGGATGAACCATACATTTGTTTTCCATCTACATTCGTATATCCATAGCCAGCATGGTAATAAAACTGTGGACTATTATCTGATTGCATACCACCCTGTAAATCAGAAATCCAAAGGGTAAAAGATCGAACAAAGAAAAGCCCCGTAAAAGGTAAAACAGAGTTTAATAATCCCACGAGAATAAGAAACATAATATTTGTTCTCAGAATAAGTTATTGCAATAGATTATATCACCTAAGAAATTTTGAAACATTTCAGGTTGTCAAAATAACCACAAATCTTCAAATTTAATGACAATTTTATTACACATTGTTATCCAATTTTAAAATTAGCACGATCTAAACACGTGCAGACCAATTTAAAGATTTTAGTCCAGGTTGTAGTCAAATTTTAAAATCTTACATCCTTTTTACATTAGAAAAGTTGATACATAAACTTATAAAACATGTCATTGAATACTAGGATTCTTTTGTTTATCATTGATCTTTCTGTTGTTTTTTATTACTTTGCTATAATATTTGAATCTTTTGAGTTATGACCACAAAAATGCAAAAAAAATATAGAAAATGAGGAAAAAAAATCATAACATCTTTAATTTAATTTTCCTATTAAAAATAATCATATAAAAGAATAAGTTATTGCAATAGATTGTATCACTTAAGTAATTTCGAGACATTTTCGGTTGTAAAAATAACCCTAATTCTTCAAATTTTAATGACAATTTTATTACACATTGTTGTCCAATTTTAAAATTAGCACGAATTAAACACGTGCGGAACCAATTTAAAGATTTTAGTTCACGTTGTAGTCAAATTTTAAAATCTTGCATCCTTTTTACATTAGACAAGCTGATACATAAACTTATCAAACATGTGATTGAATACTAGGATTCTTTTGTTTAACATTGATCTTTTCCTTGTTTTTTATTACTTTGCTATAATTTTTGCATCGTTTGAGTTATGACCTCAAAAATACAAAAAAGATATAGATATGAGGGAAAAAAATTATAACCCCTTTAAATGAATTTTCCTATTAAAAATAATCATATAAAAGAATAAGTTATTGCTATAGATTATATCACTTAAAAAATTTCGAGACATTCAGGTTGTCAAACTAAATAACCCTAAATCTTCAAATTTAATGACAATTTTACTACATATTGTTGTCCAAATTTAAAATTACCACGATCTAAACACGTGCAGACCAATTTAAAGATTTTAGTTCAGGTTGTAGTCAAATTTTAAAATCTTACATCATTTTTATAATAGACAAGTTGATACATAAACTTATCAAACATGTGATTGAATACTAGGATTTTTTGGTTTATCATTGATCTTTTTGTTGTTTTTTATTACTTTGCTATAATTTTTGCATCTTTTGAGTTATGACCACAAAAATACAAAAATACAAAAAAAAATACAGGTATAAGGAAAAAAAAATTAAAACCTCTTTAATTGAATTTTCTTATTAAAAATAATAATATAAAAGAATAAGTTATTGCAATAGTGTTGGTCCCAAGTGGTCAGATGAGGTCTAGAGGGAGGGGGGGTGAATAGACCTCTGAAAATTTTTGAACTTAAAAAAAACTTTTCAGTCTTCTGTCAGCAGACTAAGCTGATGAAGAACAGTAAGCAGACTGTACTGATCGTGAACAAATCTTGAACAGCAGACTGACCACTCTTCTTATAAATACTTAGCTGTTTTTCAGCAAAACAGTTTTCCAAAGAGTATACTTGCAGCGGATTGTTTAAAAGTGTTTTTCACAAGTAGACTAAGTTCTTGAAAGATTTTATCCCCAGTTTTGAAACTCCTTATAAAATCTTTTGATAATTCAAAGTGTTAAAATATGCAAGATTCAAAATATGCAAGAAAACTTAAATGCAAGATAACACAAAGAATTTTTATAGTGGTTATATGGATAAAAAATCCTTTAGTCCACTCTTCCAGATCACTTAGATTCTGGGTTATACTATAATCACAAAGATTACAATATTTCTCCACTTATACCTAGACAACTAATGAAAAGGCTATAAGCTCACAATAGAAAATCACTAAGAAATTCTACTCTCTGAAGTTTGATCACTCACAAAGATGGATCACAACTTCTCACAACACTCAGCTATTACAAGATCACTCAGATCGTAATTTTCTGTTTTCTTCAACTGGGTTTCTGTCAACAGATGACTTCCACCAGACGAGTGAGCTGTTTGAGCTTTTGAGACTTAGAAAAATTCTGCTTCAAGAACGAAATCTCTGATTGTTGTTGTGTGTCTCGCTCGTTTAAATCAGCTCCTTTTATACTTGAATTTGAAAATAAGACCATTGAAGCAAATCAAATCTTCAAATCCATAGTCTTAGCCCGAAATCAGAACGGCTACCTGCTACAGTACCTTTTCTGCTGTACTTTCCTGTAGCTGCATTAAATGCACTCTGCTGATACGAGGTTTTCTTCAATCATTTGCCATTACTAACCTTCTCTTACAGCATTTATTACACCAAGTGCATTTATTACTGTTGGACTCTTCTCATGATCTCTTCTACTCTGCTGATAGAAACAACCCATCTGATATCCACTCTGCTGATCAAACTCTGAACTAATCTGATTTGAGTCAGCTGATGGTCTACCCTTCTGTTTGCTGTTTCAGCGTGAGATCACTAGCCTTCTGGGCTTTGAACTTTGAACTCTTCTGTTGTCTTCTTTACTTGTTCAAAATTCTTCTAAGGGAACTAAGTTTTTCATACTTAGCTGATTATGATGTTTTGGAAATCATCAAAACCTTCCCTTAATTTCTTGTCTTCTTTGCACTTTGATCTTCATCTTCATCCAACAAATAGATTATATCACTTAAGAAATTTTGAGACATTCAGGTTGTCATATTAAATAACCCCAAATCTTCAAATTTAATGACAATTTTATTACACATTATTGTCCAATTTTAAAACTCGCACGAATTAAACACGTGCGGACCAATTTAAAGATTTTAGTTCACGTTGTCATCAAATTTTAAAATCTTACAACCTTTTTACATTAGACAAGCTGATACATAAACTTATCAAACATGTGATTGATACTAGGATTTTTTTGTTTATCATTGATCTTTTTGTTGTTTTTTCTTACTTTGCTATAATTTTTGCATCTTTTGTGTTATGACAACAAAAATACAAAAATACAAAAATACAAAAATACAAAAATATAAAAAATATAAAAAGGAGGAAAAAAAATTAAAACCTCTTTAATTAAATTTTCCTATTAAAAATAATAATATAAAATAATATGTTATTGCAATAGATTATATCACTTAAGAAATTCTGAGGCATTTCAGGTTGTCAAAATAACCACAAATCTTCAAATTTAATAACAATTTTATTAAACATTGTTTTCCAATTTTGAAATTAGCACGATCTAAACACGGGCAGACCAATTTAAAGAACTTAGTCTAGGTTGTAGTCAAATTTTAAAATCTTACATCCTTTTTACATTAGACAAGCTGATACATAAACTTATCAAACATGTGATTGAATACTAGGATTCTTTTGTTTATCATTGATCTTTCTGTTGTTTTTTATTACTTTGCTATAATTTTTGCATCTTTTGAGTTATGACCCAAAAAATACAAAAATACAAAAAAAAATATAGAAATGAGGAAAAAAAATTAAAACCATTTTAATTGAATTTCCTATTAAAAATAATCATATAAAAGAATAAGTTATTGCAATAGATTATATCACTTAAAAAATTTCGAGACATTCAGGTTGTCATTGTTGGGCACCTAAACTAAGTGTGCGGGTGACAGCAATTGTCCTGTGGCATCCAAACTGAGTGTGCGGATGGAGACCCAAACTGAGTGTGCGGGTGGAGCCACAATCGAATATCGTGGGCGCTTGCGTGAATGCACTATAAGGGAAGGGTATGCGCATTCCCTAACACCAATTGGTTTTGGGGCAAGTGGTAGCGCCTGAGGTCCTACAAGTGGTATCAGAGCAGGTGGTTCATTAGAATCAGCTGCCTGATCAACGAGCTTGATCCAAGTGTTTTTCAAAGGTTTTTAAAACTTTTCAAAAGAGCATCTTTTTGAAAAACCAAAACTTTTTGAAAAATGGACTGTATCAGCCATGTTCCCCACATTGCTGGTATGTCTTTTGAAGACTGGAAGATTAGAATGGAAATCTTTCTAGCAGCCTACAATGACAACATGTACACATGTATCATTAAAGGTCCATTCAGATTCACAAAGACCATCAAAATAAATGAAGTAGATACGGTTGTGGAGAAAGACCTTCACGAGATGACTCCAGAGGAAATCAAGCTTTTCAATCTAGATAAAGTTGGGAGATTCATCATGACTAAAGCCCTGGATAATGATCGGTTTGACAAGGTCAAACATTGCAAAACTGCAAAGGAGATGTGGGACAAAGTCAGAGATATGAGCGAAGGCAATGATGCTATTAAAGAGCATCAGCTCAGTGTTGCCTTGGAGAAACTTGACAACTTCAAGATGAAGTCTGGAGAAACCATTGATCAAATGGATACCAGATTCACCAGAACTCTGAATGAAGTTTTAAAGTTGGGAAAGACTTTCACTGACAAAGAAATCTCTGTCAGAGTGCTGAAGGCTCTACCTTCCAAGTTCAACATGAAAGTGACAGCAATGGAAGAATCAAGAGATCTGGGCAAGATTTCTCTTACAGAGCTGTTCTCCGTACTCAAGGCTTATGAGTATAAACTGCCAAGGATGGGAATTGAAGAAACCTCAACTTCAGGACCCACAGCTGCACTGGTTGCTGCTGAAAACCAAAGAAGACCAGCTCAAAGAAATGCTGAAGTGGACTCATCTGATGAAGCCACTCTACTCAACAAAAAGGAGTACACTGCTGGAGATGTTGCACTGTTGATGAATAATTTCAAGAAGTTCTACAAAAGAAAAATGAAGAACAAATACAACAATGCTTCTTCTTCTAAACCTAACTTTTCTTCTCAAGATAAAGATGATTATAAATCAAAACTAATGTGTTACAACTGCAGGAAATTGGGACACTTCATTAAAGACTGCCCATATCCAAAAGCAGAGAAGTACACTGAGGAAGAGAAGAAAGTGAGAAAAGAAAGAAAGCATCAGAGAGGAAAAGCAATGATGGCTGAAGCAGAAAAGCTGACTGCTGTCTACTCATCTGATTCAGATTTAGACTCGTCTGATGAAGAATCTTCTGATGAAGAAAAACCTGCTCTCCTGTGCCTGATGGCAAAGGACTCTGATGACTCTGAGGATGAGGTAACTCCTCTTAATGATGAATTATTTAATTCATTTGAACAAATGATGCTTAACAATACTGGTATTGCTGAAGCATATAAAAAGCTTAAGGAAGAGATGATCCTGCTAAAAGAGCAAAATAGTTCACTGAAACTTTTAGCTGAAAAGCCAAAAGAATCAGCTGAATATAAACAGCTTGAGCAAGAGCATGAATCTCTGAAAGCTGAGTGTGAGGTTTATAAAGGAAAAATCATGGAACTTGAGAAAATCATTGAGTCTCATGACAAGTCTACTGTTGCATCCATGCATACATCTAGTAAACAGGAGACACCTTTAGAAAAGGAAAAATTAGAATTGAATCATACTGAAAATTTTATATCAGCTGACAATAGTAAGGTCATTCTGTATGTTCAAACTTCTAAACCTGCCTCATCTGAGAAAGTGGCAAAGGAGAAGAAATCTCCTAAGGCTAAAAAGAGCAAAGAGCCTAGTGTAGGAAATCAGACTAGTAAGACCAAACAGCAGAGCCCTAAGAAGTCTGCTGATAAAGCTAAAGTCATTCAGACTAGTGGTAAAACTAAGTCGAAATCAAATGAGCAAGCATCTAGTAAACCAAAGAAGCATAAAAACAAGAAAAATCAAAATGCTTGGTATGGAAATGAGTCATATTATGTGCAACCTGCTGCATATCATCCTATGTATCATGCACCTCAATTTCCTAGTTACTATGCACCTTACCCTGCTCATCCAATGCATGCATACCCTGCTTATCATGCACCTTACCCTGCTTATGAACATTATTCATATCATACTGATCATCAACATGACTTATCTGATAACTATGATAAAAATGAAACTGTTCATGCTCCTAAAACTCAGAAAACTAAGAAGCCTAAGACATCAACATCTTGGGTTGTCAAAGGTGGAACTAATCCTTCAGGACCCTCTCAATAAGGGTACCTAAAACAATTTTATTTTTGTTTTGTAGGTTAGGATTAGGAGTAGGAGTAAAGTAGAGAAGATTTGGTACTTGGACAGTGGATGTTCAAGGCACATGTGTGGAAACATACATGAGTTGACTGATGCAGTTGCTGTGGATGGTCCAAAAGTCACTTTTGGAGACAGCAAAGAAGGCAAGATTAAAGCTAAAGGAAGATTAATCAAAGGAAACATAGAGATATCTGACGTCTCATATGTCAAAGGCCTGAAATATAATCTGCTGAGCATAAGTCAATTTTGTGACAAGGGATATTCAGTCATCTTCTCAACAGATAAGTGCTATGTTGAACAAATTGGTACAAAGAAGGTAATTTTATCTGGAAGACGACAGGGAAATATCTATGTAGTCGACTGGAATTCTGCTGATAAGAATTCAAGTGTTTGTTTGGTGGCATCTGCACCAAGTGAAGTCAGTTGGCTATGGCACAAGAGGATGAATCATTTAAACTTCAAGACCATAAACAGATTAATCAAGAATGATTTGGTAGAAGGGATTCCAAAAGCAGTCATGAGCAAAGACAAGCTCTGTGATGCATGTCAGAAGGGTAAACAAATCAAGTCATCATTCAAAGAGAAGAAGCACCAATCTTCTGGAAGAATATTGGAGCTGTTACATATGGACTTATTTGGACCCATTGATCCAGTCAGCAATGGTGGAAAGAAATACTGCCTAGCTGTTGTGGATGACTATTCAAGATATACTTGGGTGATTTTCATGAAGAAGAAAAGTGAAACCAAGGAACATCTTACCAATCTGATGGAACTGATCCAGAATGAAAAGAGCATTAAAATATTGAAGATCAGATCAGATAGAGGGACAGAGTTTACAAACTCTACTGTTGAAGAGTATTGTAATATCAAAGGAATACATCAGGAGTATCCTGCTGCAAGAACCCCTCAACAAAATGGTGTTGCTGAAAGGAGAAACAGAACACTAAAAGAAGCTGTCAGAACCATGATAGCTGAAGCTAAGCTGCCTCAAAGATTTTGGGCAGAAGCAACAAATACAGCATGCTTTACCCAAAACAGATGCATGATCAACAAAAATCAGAACAAGACTCCATATGAAGTTTGGAACAACAGAAAACCAAACATTCATTACTTTAAGATTTTTGGTTGTAAATGTTATGTATTGAATAATGGGAAAAATCACCTTACTGCATTTGCAGAAAAGGCTGATGAAGCTGTCTTTGTAGGATACTCATCTGTTAGTAAGGCTTATAGAGTTTTCAATAAAAGAACATTACTAATAGAAGAATCTATCCATGTAGTATTTGATGAGCCAAGTCAATCTTCTGAAAAGAATCAAAGTGTTAATCAAGATCTGTCTACTGATTTACAGAAGTTAGACATTGGAAGAAATGAAGAATATGTTCCCATCATACTACCTAATCTAAGTTCAGCTGCTAACTCATGTGCTGTTCAAAATCACAGTGCTGATTGTCTAACAGACGAGTTGCCAACAGCTGACAGACCAGAGACTGTTCAACAGACTACAAATGTTCAACAGACTACTACTGGAACTCCAACAGTAGTGTTGCAAGATCAAGACAGAGGACAACATCCTGATTTGCAACCTGATCTCAGATGGCTCAAGAATCACCCTCCTGAACTAGTAATTGGTGATCCTTTAGATAGAGTGAAAACAAGAAGAGCTGCTGCACAAGATGCTATGTTTGTCACATTTCTATCTCAAACAGAGCCTAAACAAATTGAAGAAGCTCTCAATGATTCCTTCTGGATAGAAGCTATGCAAGAAGAGTTGAATCAATTTGAAAGGAATGAAGTCTGGTACTTAGTTCCTAGACCAAGTCATCAAAGGGTAATTGGCACTAAGTGGGTTTTCAGAAATAAGATGAATGAAGATGGTGTTGTCACCAGAAACAAAGCAAGACTAGTGGCCAAAGGTTATTGTCAAGAAGAAGGAATTGACTTTGATGAAACTTTTGCACCAGTAGCAAGACTTGAAGCAATCAGACTGTTTCTAGCCTATGCTGCTTACAAGAACTTCACTGTCTATCAGATGGATGTGAAGTCTGCTTTTCTCAATGGAGAATTGCAAGAAGAAGTGTATGTTGAACAACCTCCTGGATTTGAAGTCTATCAAGAAGAGGACAAAGTATATCGTCTGAAGAAAGCTCTCTATGGACTGAAACAGGCTCCAAGAGCATGGTATGATACCCTATCTGATTTTCTTTTAATTAAAGGATTTCGAAAAGGTAAGGTAGATAAAACCTTGTTCACAATTGAATGGAAAAATCATATATTACTTGTGCAAATATATGTGGACGATATTATTTTTGGTTCAACTAATCAACAGATGTGTGATAAGTTCTCCAAGCTGATGCAGAATAAGTTTGAAATGAGCATGATGGGTGAACTTAATTACTTTCTTGGATTGCAAGTTAGACAGTTGCCTGATGGGATATTCATCAGCCAAGCAAAGTACACAAGAGATCTGTTCAAGAAATTTGGTATGGAAACTAGCTCAACAGCTACCATTCCCATGTCTACAAGTCTTCGTTTGGATAAAGATGAAGATGGCAAATCAGTGGACATAACCAAATATAGAGGCATTATAGGGTCATTGTTGTATCTAACAGCAAGTAGGCCTGACATAATGTACTCAGTTGGAGTCTGTGCAAGATTTCAATCAAACCCCAAAGAATCTCATCTCTTAGCTGCCAAGAGGATATTGAAGTATGTTAAAGGCACTCAAGAATTGGGATTATGGTATCCTAGAGAATCTGGATTTGAACTTATTGGTTATTCAGATTCAGATCTTGCTGGCTGCAAGATTGACAGAAAGAGCACAACAGGTGCATGTCAGTTCTTAGGCAGTCGTCTGATCTCATGGATGAGTAAGAAGCAAACCTCAGTCTCTATATCTACTGCTGAAGCTGAATATATAGCTGCTGGAGCTTGCTGTGCACAGATACTTTGGTTGAAACATCAACTAGAAGACTACAACATCAAGATCAGTGGAATACCAATCTACTGTGACAATACAAGTGCAATCTCACTTACTCAGAACACTACAAGTCATTCAAGAACTAAGCATATTGAGATCAAACATCATTTCATTAGAGATCATGTTGAAAAAGGCAATGTTTTGATTGAGTATGTTCATACTGATAATCAGATTGCTGATATCTTCACCAAACCTCTAAGTGAAGCAAGGTTCTCAACTCTAAGAGCTGAGTTAGGATTACTTAATTTGGAAGCATAAGCTGAGGGGGAACTCATCAGAAGACTGGAGTTCAACAGCTTAGTAATTCGTTATTATCTTCAAGGATTAACTCTCAACAGACTAGTTAACTTATGAATTCTTAAACTCAGGGGGAACGTGTAAGACTAGCGGTACTTCTGAATTAAAGATGAAATTTGTTAATGACAGTTAGTTGAAGTTATGTTTTCATCAGAAGACTCAACTATCGAAGATTGAAGTTATTTTATCTAGCTGGATTGACAAACAGCTGAGGAAGGTTATCAGCTATTGGCATTCTCTGATAACAGCATTGTCATCAGGACAGTAGTCCATCAGATAAGTATTTATGTTACTCATCTGATTACTTTAATAAAAGCAGAACTATTTAAAACGTATATTCAAAACACGCTTTTATAAGTAACTGTTGGGCGGTACATATTCCCGCTCTTCATTAAATATCTTTTGAATTTGAAAAGTCGTAACTGACGCCGCACGATCAGCACTGACAGAAAAACGGATCTAACGGTTGGCGGATATCACGGAAACCAACATACCCCAACTCTATAAATCCCCATCTGATCAGTCGAGTCGCTCTTTACGCACTCTAAACATTCAAAAGTACTTGTGAGAAATTTATCTGCAATTTTCTGCACACTTCTCTTTGTTTTTCAACCTTAAACAGATCAACAATGGCCGCTGAAGGTATGTTTCTCGTCTATGATTCCTACTACCAATCCGGTACGGATCTGATGAAAGAACTGCTCGAAAAGTTCAAAGCTGCTTCGCTGGTAAACTTCATGGAGTACCACGAAGGAATTATCTGGACTGACCAAGTGATGGAGTACTACAACACTGCGAAAGCTGACTATAACTCACTAGCGATTAAGGCTACTGTGGGAGGCAAATCTATCACTATCACTCCTGCTGTTCTTCACGAGATGTTTGGACTTCCTAACAGTGGACGACATGACGTCACTGTGCTGACAGAAGACAAACACCAACAGTTCTGGGCGATCTGCGCCAAAGAGGGAGAAACGTTGTCTGGAAATATAAGGAAGAAGCAACTGAAGGATGAATATCAGCGGATGGCTGATATGGTGTCCAAGCTGATTGAGAACTGCACATTCTCACTGGATGCTGTTACCATGAAGAGGTTCAGCATCATGGCTGCCATATACTATGGACTGGAGATCAACTGGTCAATCATAGTCTGGTACATTTTAGCTGACTTTCTTGATGATAAGAAAGGAAAAGGCCACACCACCAACCACAGAATCACTCTCAGCTATCTGCTGTCAAAGCTGGGTTGTGATATGAAAAATGGAAAAGAGATCCATAAATCTAAGGCAGTATCCAAGTACTTGCCTGTTCAAAAGAAGAAGGCTGGTGAGCCTGAGGAAGCTGATGTTGAGGAACCAAAGGAGGTTCCTGCCAAAAGGCAGAGAAAACTGGTCAAGACTGCTGACTTAGCTGCTGAGACCAAAAAGAAGAAGGCTGCTGACAAGCCTAAGGAAAAGATTCCTAAGCAGATGGAGAAAGTGACTTCTGCTGCTGAAGCCACTAAGATTGTGGAAAACATAATTGCTGATGTACGGACTGGATCCCCTGCATCACCATCAAGAACTCCATCAGCAGAGAGGCCTGCTGAAGGTATCTCTAAACGAACAAGAAGTCAACAGAGAGATACTGCTACAACCATTTACCGTGAAGGGAGAACCAAGAAATCTGCCAGAAAACAGATGACATTTATAGAAGAACCAACGGACTTGGAAAATGTAGCAAGGGAAGACCCTGAAGCTGCTGAAAGGCCTGCTGAAACAGTTAAGACTGTTGAGACTGACAAAGCTGATGAGCAACAGCCAAGTCAAGTCACTTCAACAGCTGAGGTTGCTCAACCTCAAGAAGATCCAGACATCCAAATCATCTATCCTATTGTTGCTGCTCCCATATCATCTGCTGGACCAGCCCCTGCTGATAAAGGCAAGAGAAAAATAGTGCTAAGGAAAAAGAAAGTTTCCAAAGCTGACAAGAAGGCAAGGGAGGAGGCTGAACAAAGAAAACAGGATGAGTTGGAGGAGAAGAAAGCAATTGAGCTAAGCAAAGCTCAAGAAGCAAAGGATGAAGCCAGAAGACGCATGTCTGAAGCAGAGAGGAAAGCTGCTGAGGATGCTGAAATGGCTGTGGTATTGGAATTGAGTAAAGTTGATGCCCATGGACCTGTCCATGGAGGTGGCATCAAGATTGGAGAAGGCAAGAATGATGAAGAAGACAAGAAGAAGATATTACTGCCTGCCCCCAAACTCAAGTCAAAAGATAAGTTTGAAGTCAGAAAAGCTTTTAAGATAGTATATGCTGACAAGGAGCTTTTCAAGAAATTTGAGAAGTCTCTGGCATACTATGATCAGAAACTTATGTTGAGGACTCTGTTCAACCAAGAAAAGCCAAGGTATATCAGTTGGAGAGACAACAGGCTGAACAAGTCAATAACAGAACTTCAAAGCATAAAGGAGTTAGCTGATGAAGAACAATGGGTTCTGACTTGGCTGAAAACAAACTCCATCCAAAAGGCCCTTGATCCCAGCTATGTAAGAGATGTCATGCATAGTTATGCAAAAGGCTTTGCATTGGAGGAGGCCAAGAAAATCAAAAGCACCTTGCCTGACAAGAAAAAGAAGTCTGAAGATGCTGAAGAAAGAGCAATTAAGTTTGCTGTTATGACTGCTCTGAAGAGATGGGCTAAAAAGTCAAAATATCAGCAAGGATGTTCAAGCGACTTGGCACTGCTGCCAAGTATTCAACAAATTATTTTTGGCAAGGAAGTACAACCGTACTATGAAGTCCCTAAGGGAAACAATGCTCCTGTTAACCCTTGGATTATTGTAAGGCAGATTAGACAGACAACATGCTTCAATGATGATGGAACCATTACTAATCTGTTCTACGATGATGTCACTGATGAGCACAAATCTGCTGATAAGTCCTTAGCTATTGAGCTGCCAGCTATGACTTCTGAAGACCATCAGATGACAGACTTGGAGGAAGTCCCTGTTCAACAGGCGACTGAGGAAAAGGAAGCTGATGCTGATGCTTCTACTTCATCAGCTGATCAACACTCATCACTGATGGAAGCAATCCAGATGCTGATGGAAAACCAACTTAAGGACCTGGAAGACAAGCACAAGCAACAGCTATTGAAGGTTAAGGAGGAGCTGAAAGCAGATTTGGCAGAATCCAACAGACTTCAGCTGGAAACTGTTCAAGGATCAACAGAAGAAATCATCAAGAAGGAGATCAACAGTATTCCAATTCCTCAAGATCATTCATTGCAGTTAGTGCACAGTTTGAGAGAGCTGAACCAGAATGTAGAAGATGTGAAGGGTGATGTCAATCATCTTCACACTGCTTTAAAATCAGCTGAGCACAAGATTGCTGATCTGACTGCAACCTTCATTAAAGTCAGTCATGAGGAGAAGGAAATCAATCTGGGGATGTTGCAAGAAGTGGCAAAGGCTTCACAGGAAGTTCAAAGTGAAATTGCAACTATCAACCTCAACATTGACTACTTCAATGATAAGACTGATGTCATCAGCACGGATATTCATCATCTAATAGCTAGTCATGACGTTGTTAATCAGAACCTAAAGGCTTTGTGTGCTGGAGTGAAGATTCCAACAGTTGCTCTCAACCCTGCTGTTGAACCTTCTGCTGTCATCAGAGTTGATGATGACAAAAAGGGGGAAGATAAAAGGGAAGAACCAGCAAAGGAGTTTGCTGCTGAAGAACCAACTAAGAAAGAAACTGCTGCTGCAACTGAAGCCAAGGAAACTGAAGAAACAGCTGACAAGACTGAAAAGCTTGGAACGGTAGAAGAAGAAGAAAAGACTGAAAAAGAAGATACCAAGTACAAGAATACAGAATCTGCCAAGAAGGCCATGGAAGCTTTGAAAGCACTTCAAGAACAAGAACTTAAGGAAAAGATGGAAGCTGCCAAAGCAATCTTGGAAGAAGAAGCTGATGATGAAGAAGATGATGAAGAATCATCTTATGAATATGAAGAAGTGCTGGAAGGATCAGATGAAGAAGCTGATAGTTAAAACTTGCAAATTCCTTGTAATCAGTTTACTTTATCTAATTCTTCAGAAATCTCATCTGATGAACTTGTACTATGTAACTCCTTCTCAATATTAATGAAAAGTCAAGTTCAATCCAATAAACTTTTTCTATCTCAGAAAATTTTGAGGATTACAATCTTTAGTTTAGGTATTCAACAGGTACTTAGCTGAAGTTTTGTCATCATCAAAAAGGGGAAATTGTTGGATAAGGATGAAGATGAAGGCACTAAAGAAAGTATGATAAGGGAGGTTTTGATGCATTCCAAAACTTCATAAATTGGCTAAGTATGGAGTAACTTAGCTGATAAACTTATCAAGGAATTTTGACTAAGTAATGAAGACATCAGAAGAGTCAAAGTTTCAAGGTCCAGGACTTCTGATCTGCTGAAGTAAAGTTATCAGACTAGTGAAGATCAGCCGACTCAAATCAGATTTGTTCAAGTTTGAGATCAGCCGAGTTCACCATCAGACTTGTACTTTCGTCAGCCAAGTGAAGAAGATCATGAAGTGTTCCCAACGGTAATAAATGCCCCTTGGTGTAATAAATGCTGAAGTACGAGGATATTTAAGACAAATGATTGAAGAAAAGCTTCGCATCAGCCAAGTGCATTTAATGCTGCATTTAATGCTGCCTGCAGAAAGTACTGTTCATAGTACGGACAGACTGCAAAAGAGCCGTTCGCGGATTTTAAGGACCAGTACTCGAGGAATTTGAATCCTGTCTCTCTTCAACGGACACTTTTCAATCCTCAAGTATAAATAGCTGAAAGAGACGAAGAAGAAACAAGCAACACACTTTCTGAGAGAAATTTCCGAAGCAAAATTCTTTAAGTCTCAAGAACAGCTCACTCATCAGCTGAGTCATTTGTTGACGAAAGCAGAGTTGAAGAATCAAGAAAAATACATCTTCTGAGTGATTTTGTAAACAAGAGTGTTGTGCGGAGTTGTGATCCATCTTTGTGAGTGATCAAACTTCAGAGAATAGGTCTTCTGTGTGATTTCCTATTGCGAACTTGTGGTCGTTTCATTTGTTGTTCGACGCAAGCAGAGTATACTGTAAACTTTGTGATTATAGTATAACCCAAGATCTGTGTGACTTGGAAGAGTGGACTAAAGGATATTCAAATCCATATAACCACTATAAAAATTACTTGTGTTTTTACATTGTTTTCAAATCTGCATATCTTCTGTTTGCATAAAAACACATTAAGTTAACTGTTTGAAAAAGAGTTAAAAAGGAGTTTATAAAACTGGGGAAGCATTTTTCAAACTGCTAAGATTACTTGTGAAAAACACTTTGAAAATCCGCTGCAAGTACTCTAAGTATTAAAACTGATTTCTGCAAAATCAGCTAAGTAACTATCAGACGAGTGGTCAACAAGACTGTTCCAAGATTTGTTCGCGAACAGAATTGTAACTTACTAATCTGATCAGCTTAGTCTGTTCAGTGAGAGTAAAGTTTTAAAGTTAAATTTGAAGAAAAATTTTAAAGAGGTTTATTCACCCCCCCCCCCCCTCTAAACCTCTTCTGACCACTTGGGACCAACAAGTGGTATCAGAGCCAAGGTCACGTGTTCGATTCCCAGCAGGAGCAATTGCTGAGGGGGAGATTGTTGGGCACCTAAACTAAGTGTGCGGGTGACAGCAATTGTCCTGTGGCATCCAAACTGAGTGTGCGGATGGAGACCCAAACTGAGTGTGCGGGTGGAGCCACAATCGAATATCGTGGGCGCTTGCGTGAATTCACTATAAGGGAAGGGTATGCGCATTCCCTAACACCAATTGGTTTTGGGGCAAGTGGTAGCGCCTGAGGTCCTACAGTCATATTAAATAACCCCAAAGCTTCAAATTTAATGACAATTTTATTACACATTGTTGTCCAATTTTAAAATTAGCACGATCTAAACACGTGCAGACCAATTTAAAGATTTTAGTCCATGTTGTAGTCAAATTTTAAAATCTACATCCTTTTTACATTAGACAAACTGATACATAAACTTATCAAACATGTGATTGAATACTAGGATTCTTTTGTTTATCATTGATCTTTCTGTTGTTTTTTATTACTTTGCTATAATTTTTGCATCTTTTAAGTTATGACCACAAAAATACAAAAATACAAAAAAAATATAGAAATGAGGAAAAAAATTAAAACCTCTTTAGTTGAATTTTCCTATTAAAAATAATCATATAAAAGAATATGTTATTGCAATACATTATATCACTTAAGAAATTTCGAGACATTTCAGGTTGTAAAAATAACCCTAATTCTTCAAATTATAATGACAATTTTATTACACATTGTTGTCCAATTTTAAAATTAGCATGAATTAAACACATGCGGAACCAATTTAAAGATTTTAGTCCACGTTGTAGTCAAATTTCAAAATCTGACATCCTTTTTACATTTGACAAGCTGATACATAAACTTATCAAACATGTGATGGAATACTAGGATTCTTTTGTTTAACATTGATCTTTTCGTTGTTTTTTGTTGGTCCCAAAAGTGGTCAATGAGATCTAGAGGGAGGGGGTTAATAGATCTCTTAAAACTTTAAAACTTTTTCTGTAACTTTTTCTGTCAGCAGACTAAGCTGATCTGATTCGTAAGTATACTAAGCTGATCGCGCACAAAGCTTTGAACAGCAGAGTTGACCACTCATCTGATTTCACTTATCGGATTCAGATATACTCAGAGTTTCAAAACTTGTATGCAGCGGATATATCAAGTATGTTTTTCAAACAAGTTTATCTTTCAAAGTTTTACCCCAGTTTTACAAAATTCTTTTCAAAACATTTTTAACAGTTGAATGCTCTTTTTGAGATATGCAAGAAAAGAATGCAGATGTAAAACACCGATATTTTTATAGTGGTTATATGGATAAAAATCATTTAGTCCACTCTTCCAAGTCACGAAGATCTTGGGTTATACTATAATCACAAAGTTTACAGTATACTCTGCTTACGCCGAACAACAAATGAACTGGCCGTAAGTTCGCAATAGGAGATCACAAAGAAAACCTATTCTACAGAGTGTTATCACTTCACAAAGATGGATAACAGCTCCTCGCAACTCTCAGTATAGGAAATCACTCAGAAGACCTACACTACGAAGTTATATCACTCACAAAGATGGATATAAGCTTCTTCTCTTTACAGTTGAATGTCACTCAGACAAACAAGAGCTTGAGCTCTGTTCTTCAACAATTTCAGCTCCGTCAACAAATGACTTCGCTTGTGATCAGACGACTCAACTGATGGATCTTGCTCTATAGATGTGATCTTGAATTGTGCAAGTCTCTTTTAGATCTTCAGTTAGTCTTCTATTTATACTCTCGAATTTGAATTTCTGCCCGTTGAAGATGAGACAGAAATCTGTAGTCCTCGAGTTCTAGTCCCCAGTTTCTGGAACGGCTCCCTGCAACTGCTACAGTACAGTCTGTTGTACTTTCTGTCAGTCGCATTTAATGCACTCAGCAGGTTACCGTTGGACAGCTTGCTGACCGTCTTCACTTGGCTGATGGGAGTACTAAGCTGATGGCTACTCTGCTGATTCAAGAATGAACACATCTATATTGACTCGGCTGATGATAACCAATCTGATCCTCACTGATCTGATATCCCACTCGACTGATTCGGTCACACAGCTTCCAGACCTTGAGATAGGTTTCACTAAGCTGTTCTTAGTTGATGACTTATCCTTTTGATCTTCAAAACCATTATGGCCTTTTTGTCATCTTCAAAACATTCTCTAATTTATATCAACAATTTCCCCCTTTTTGACGATGACAAAACCTTCAACTAAGAACGTCTTCTAAGTCTTCAGATATGGTCTTCATACCTCGAGATGGAAATTTATTGATCTGATACAACTTTCAAAAATTACCAATAGTTGGTTATTTTCCCTTTTCTGTTCTTCTGTTTAAAGGGTTCTTAGTTGCATCCTTCATCTTCCCCCTTTTTGTCATCAACAATGATACTTGAGTTGCATCTCTTCTTCCCCTTTTTCTCTTTATAGGATTGCAAACTTAGTATGCTGAAGAAATTTCGAGACATTCAGGTTGTCAAACTAAATAACCCAAAATCTTCAAATTTAATGACAATTTTACTACATATTGTTGCCCAATTTTAAAATTAGCACGATCTAAACACGTGCAGACCAATTTAAAGATTTTAGTCCAAGTTTTTAGTCAAATTTTAAAATCTTACATCATTTTTATAATAGACAAGCTATACATAAACTTACCAAACATGTGATTGAATACTAGGATTTTTTGGTTTATCATTGATCTTTTTGTTGTTTTTTATTACTTTGCTATAATTTTTGCATCTTTTGAGTTATGACCACAAAAATATAAAAATACGAAAAAAATACAGGAATAAGGAAAAAAAAATTAAAACCTCTTTAATTGAATTTTCTTATTAAAAATAATAATATAAAAGAATAAGTTATTGCAATAGATTATATCACTTAAGAAATTTCGAGACATTCAGGTTGTCATATTAAATAACTCCAAATCTTCAAATTTAATGACAATTTTATTACACATTATTGTCCAATTTTAAAACTTGCACGAATTAAACACGTGCGGACCAATTTAAAGATTTTAGTTCACGTTGTCATCAAATTTTAAAATCTTACAACCTTTTTACATTAGACAAGCTGATACATAAACTTATCAAACATGTGATTGAATACTAGGATTTTTTTGTTTATCATTGATCTTTTTGTTGTTCTTTCTTACTTTGCTATAATTTTTGCATCTCTTGAGTTATGACCACAAAAATACAAAAATACAAAAAAATATGCTTTGCAGGGCCATATTGCATATAAACCCCTGGGTTTTGGTAAAAGTTTCCAGCTGGTCGTTGATAACCTGAAATTGGCTGCGGTATAAAAAAATGGATAATTTAGACCAATACAAAAACTTATTAACATCAATAAGAAGACATTATTATACCTTGTTTGGTGGCTTTGGTTGCTGATTTTGATAGGTCGATCTCGAAAAACTTGAAGCAGAGTGTTGAACATTTGAATTAGAAGGCGAAGCTGAAACTTGGTTGGATGGATTGTTATTTGTTTTTGCAGCACTTGATTTCCTAGAGCCATTTCTAGCACCAGTCGAGGCATTTCCAGCATAAGTTGAATCATATGAGTAGTATGGAAAGGCTTCTGACCCATAGGGTTGCTGAAGATATTCGGATGAACCATACATTTGTTTTCCATCTACATTCGTATATCCATAGCCAGCGCGCATGGTAATAAAACTGTGGACTATTATCTGATTGCATACCACCCTGTAAATCAGAAATCCAAAGGGTAAAAGATCGAACAAAGAAAAGCCCCGTAAAAGGTAAAACAGAGTTTAATAATCCCACGAGAATAAGAAACATAATATTTGTTCACAGAATAAGTTATTGCAATAGATTATATCACTTAAGAAATTTTGAAACATTTCAGGTTGTCAAAATAACCACAAATCTTCAAATTTAATGACAATTTTATTACACATTGTTATCCAATTTTAAAATTAGCACGATCTAAACACGTGCAGACCAATTTAAAGATTTTAGTCCAGGTTGTAGTCAAATTTTAAAATCTTACATCCTTTTTACATTAGAAAAGTTGATACATAAACTTATAAAACATGTCATTGAATACTAGGATTCTTTTGTTTATCATTGATCTTTCTGTTGTTTTTTATTACTTTGCTATAATATTTGAATCTTTTGAGTTATGACCACAAAAATGCAAAAAAAATATAGAAAATGAGGAAAAAAATCATAACATCTTTAATTTAATTTTCCTATTAAAAATAATCATATAAAAGAATAAGTTATTGCAATAGATTATATCACTTAAGTAATTTCGAGACATTTTCGGTTGTAAAAATAACCCTAATTCTTCAAATTTTAATGACAATTTTATTACACATTGTTGTCCAATTTTAAAATTAGCACGAATTAAATACGTGCGGAACCAATTTAAAGATTTTAGTTCATGTTGTAGTCAAATTTTAAAATCTTACATCCTTTTTACATTAGACAAGCTGATACATAAACTTATCAATTTCCTTGTTTTTTATTACTTTGCTATAATTTTTGCATCGTTTGAGTTATGACCTCAAAAATACAAAAAAGATATAGATATGAGGGAAAAAAATTATAACCCCTTTAAATGAATTTTCCTATTAAAAATAATCATATAAAAGAATAAGTTATTGCAATAGATTATATCACTTAAGAAATTTCGAGACATTCAGGTTGTCAAACTAAATAACCCTAAATCTTCAAATTTAATGACAATTTTACTACATATTGTTGTCCAAATTTAAAATTACCACGATCTAAACACGTGCAGACCAATTTAAAGATTTTAGTTCAGGTTGTAGTCAAATTTTAAAATCTTACATCATTTTTATAATAGACAAGCTGATACATAAACTTATCAAACATGTGATTGAATACTAGGATTTTTTGGTTTATCATTGATCTTTTTGTTGTTTTTTATTACTTTGCTATAATTTTTGCATCTTTTGAGTTATGACCACAAAAATACAAAAATACAAATAAAATACAGGTATAAGGAAAAAAAATTAAAACCTCTTTAATTGAATTTTCTTATTAAAAATAATAATATAAAAGAATAAGTTATTGCAATAGTGTTGGTCCCAAGTGGTCAGATGAGGTCTAGAGGGGGGGGTGAATAGACCTCTGAAAATTTTTGAACTTAAAAAAAACTTTTCAGTCTTCTGTCAGCAGACTAAGCTGATGAAGAACAGTAAGCAGACTGTACTGATCGTGAACAAATCTTGAACAGCAGACTGACCACTCTTCTTATAAATACTTAGCTATTTTTCAGCAAAACAGTTTTCCAAAGAGTATACTTGCAGCGGATTGTTTAAAAGTGTTTTTCACAAGTAGACTAAGTTCTTGAAAGATTTTATCCCCAGTTTTGAAACTCCTTATAAAATCTTTTGATAATTCAAAGTGTTAAAATATGCAAGATTCAAAATATGCAAGAAAACTTAAATGCAAGATAACACAAAGAATTTTTATAGTGGTTATATGGATAAAAAATCCTTTAGTCCACTCTTCCAGATCACTTAGATTCTGGGTTATACTATAATCACAAAGATTACAATATTTCTCCACTTATACCTAGACAACTAATGAAAAGGCTATAAGCTCACAATAGAAAATCACTAAGAAATTCTACTCTCTGAAGTTTGATCACTCACAAAGATGGATCACAACTTCTCACAACACTCAGCTATTACAAGATCACTCAGATCGTAATTTTCTGTTTTCTTCAACTGGGTTTCTGTCAACAGATGACTTCCACCCGACGAGTGAGCTGTTTGAGCTTTTGAGACTTAGAAAAATTCTGCTTCAAGAACGAAATCTCTGATTGTTGTTGTGTGTCTCGCTCGTTTAAATCAGCTCCTTTTATACTTGAATTTGAAAATAAGACCGTTGAAGCAAATCAAATCTTCAAATCCATAGTCTTAGCCCGAAATCAGAACGGCTACCTGCTACTGTACCTTTTCTGCTGTACTTTTCTGTAGCTGCATTAAATGCACTCTGCTGATACGAGGTTTTCTTCAATCATTTGCCATTACTACCCTTCTCTTACAGCATTTATTACACCAAGTGCATTTATTACCGTTGGACTCTCCTCATGATCTCTTCTACTCTGCTGATAGAAGCAACCCATCTGATATCCACTCTGCTGATCAAACTCTGAACTAATCTGATTTGAGTCAGCTGATGGTCTACCCTTCTGTTTGCTGTTTCAGCATGAGATCACTAGTCTTCTGGGCTTTGAACTTTGAACTCTTCTGTTGTCTTCTTTACTTGTTCAAAATTCTTCTAAGGGAACTAAGTTTTCCATACTTAGCTGATTATGATGGTTTGAAAATCATCAAAACCTTCCCTTAATTTCTTGTCTTCTTTGCACTTTGATCTTCATCTTCATCCAACAATTTCCCCCTTTTTGATGATGACAAAACTCCAGCTAAGTACCTGTACCTAAACTAAAGTTCTGATCCTCAAAAATTTCTGAGATAGAAATAGTGTGTTGGATTCAAACTTGCAATTTTATATATATTTGAACTGATTACATATTACAAGTGTTGAAAGATGAAAAGTGCAAAATACTTTAAAAGATTACAAGGATTCTTAATATAAAAGAGAGATCTAGCCTAAACTAGTCTTCTTCCTTCTTTTCTTCTTCTGCTTCCTTGTCTTCTTTTTCAGATTCTTCATCAGATAGTTTGGAAGTTTCAGCTTCCAATTCTTCAAAGAATCTTTTCCTCAACAGCTCTATCTTCTTATGCTTGACATCAGGATCAAGCTGTTCTTCAGCTGAGTCTTTGGCAGCAGCTATCTCTTTATCAGACTTAGCTTTTTCTTCAGCTTCAGCATTGTCAGCTTCTTCCTCTGTGATCTTCTCTTCTGTTGGTCTGCTTGTTTCTTCCATATCTTTATCAGTCTCACCACCAGCAGATTCTTCCAACACTTCAGTTTCTTCAGCACCATCTTGATTTTCTTCTTCCCTTACAAAAGAGGTTCCAACTCTTTTCTGTCCAAATACTCTTTCTTCCCCCTTTTTGTCATCATCAGCAGGGTAGATTGGATATTGTGGCAAGGCTAGTGTAATCTGAAGTGAGTCACAAAGAAGTTTGATGTTTTCTTCCATGGCATTGATTTGAGCTTGTTGTTTGAGTTGATTGGCCTTAAAATCTTTCATTTCTTTGAGCAAATCCTCTCCTTGATCACCCAATTGAATTTGAGTTCCTAAAATCCAATTTGATGAAGCAGTGAAGTCTTTCATCATATTTCCCATGACTTCGTCTTCTGCTTGGAGGGCCGTTTCAACTGTTTCTTCAATTCGTCTCCAACCAGCAGCAGTGCTCTGAGTCCTTCTCTGAGTATGTCCATATCTTGACAAATGGACTTAACATTTTGAGCAGTGTCTTCTATCAGATCGGTTGGAACAGCAGCAACTTTCTGACTTGGTTGACGTACAGCAGCCAACACATCTGCTGTTAACTCCTCCTTCATTTCCTTCAGTGAATTTGATATCATTTGCTGAATAGAATCCAACAAAGATGTTTGTGCAGCCTGAGAAGTGGAAGGAGTATCTGTTGGAATAGGATGTAGAGCAAGAGGTGTTTCTCCACTGAGTTGCTCTGCTGCTTGAATCATTTGTCCAAGAGACTGATCTGCTGGACCAGAGATAGACTCAGCTTCCTTGGCCTTGTCAGCATGACTAGGAGTGCTTTCCTTCTCCTTAGTCTGATCATCTTTTTCATCAGCAGCTTCCTTATCCTTGATCTGATCAGCTGGAATAACTTCTTCTTTCTTGGAATCATCAGCTGTGTCAGACTTGTCACCCTTTTCGTTGTTCTGATCAGATGGGTCAGATGTACCCTCTTTGTTCTTTTGATGATCAGAAGACTCTTCTTTTTCTTTGTCAGCAGGGGACTTGATCTTCTTAACAGTCTCAACTGTTTTCATCAAACCTTCATTATCAACAGCAGACCTGTGAGAAATCCATGTAAAATTGTCAAGAGGAATAAAAGGTGAATATGGTTCCTCAGGTAGCTCTTCAAATGGTTTGATGTTTGGACCATAGACAATGTGCTTGATGTTAGGAAGAGGGACCAGTGAGCTTGGTTGTCCCTTCAGCTTCCTAGACTTCTTTGCCCATAGCTCCATTGCTTGAGCAATAGCCAACTTGATGGATCTTTCCTTGAGGTCTACTGATTCATCAAAATCCTCAGAAATAGACTTAAAAATCTTCTTTGCTTCAGCCTTGACTATGTGACTTATTCTTAATCTTAACTTGTCCAGAAAGAATTCTGAATCAAGTGCTTGGATTAAGGATCCAGTCTCAAGCCACTTCAACACCCAGGCATCTTTAGTAGTGAAGGCTTTCCACTTGACCATTTCAGCTGGACTCTTTGTCAGTCTGAATTCTCTCCATCTGTTGTATCTTATCTTTTCAGCATTGAATAACGTCAGACGGTTGATTCTTTCACCTTCAGCATCCAACCTCTTAAGGAATTCTTCAAAGATGGCAGGATCATCCCTGACAATCTCTAAAGACAATCTAATCTCCTCTCTTCTTTTTGGCTTTGTCTTTGGTGCAGGCATAGCTGGTATTGGTTTGTTAGGATCTCTTTGTTCACCAATGACTATTCCACCAGTATGCTTTGGTCCATGAGCATCCTTGGTGCTTGCTTCAATAGCAGCAGCCAACTCTGCTGCCTCAATAGCATCTCTTTGCTCTTGAGTCATCTTGTTGGCCTCTTCTTCCAGCCTTTTTAACTCTAGGCTTTTCAGCCTTTCTTCTTCTGCCTTTTCTGCAACCTTCCTTAGCTTTTCAGCAGCATCTTGTCTTTCCTTTTCTGCGGCAGTTAGGTATGTGGCAATCTTGCCAGTCCTCTTCCTCCTTGATTCAGGACTTTCAATTGCATGAAGAGGGGTTGCAGCAACTGGAGTAGGATGCAGCAAGAGTGCATCTTCTTCATGTGTTGTACTAGTCTGCTGTGCTCCTTCCACTTCAGCAGATAGTGCAGCAGATGAGTCTTCTGTAGACACTCCAACCGTAGAAACAACTTCCTTAGTAGGCTTAACAGCTGGTTCTTCAATAGTTAATGGCCTTCCTGCTTCTGTTGTTGTTTCTCTGACTGTGATGGTTTGTTCTTCAGAGAAAGTTACCTTTCTCTTTGCTTTGGACTTAGGAATTTTTCTAGTAGGCTTCTTAGATTGGGGAGGTCCCCTTGCTTCACTCCTAGTCCTCAACCTTTTCAACCTTTGAAGAGAAATTTCTTCCTCAGACTCAGTTCTTTCAGGAGAAGAGCCTGTCTCCATATGTTCAATCTCCTTGGTAAAGTCTTCAATTATTTTCTCTGGAACTTCATCCTCAGGTTGTGCTGATTCAGTCTCAACAGCAGACTGTGTTGTTGGTTCAGCAGGTTGACTTGTCTGACCCTCCTTCTTGCTTTTCTTAGAAGGGGTCTTTTTGGATTTTGCAGCAGCCTTTCTTTTTGGTTTTGCCACCACTTGTTTCACTGGTTCATATAGTTTGAACTCTTTGCTGCCGTGAGTGGGCTTTCCACCACCCATAGGACAATGCAGGGATGCAAACAGATTACTAAGTGAGATGGCATGAGAATGCCTTTTATCGCTCAGTAGCTCATATACATGAGCAGCCCAGTTAACTTTCAGTCCATAGTATATACAGACCATGGTGTAGTACCTCCTTCTAGGTAACCCATCTAGAGAACTTGTGCTGCAATCCAGTACTTTCACAATGATGTCCGCGAACCTCTGATACTCATCTTTCAGCTGAGTCTTCATCAGAGTTCCAGTCATCTCTTCTCCCTTTTTAGCACAAATGCCCCAAAATTCTTCCTCCTTATCAGGCCCTAGGTCTGACACGTCTCCTCCCTTATTTATCAGCTTGTAAACTTCACTTAAAACAGCAGCAGAAACAGCAATTTTCTTACCACCAATAACAGCAGTCATAACAGTTTCATCATCGTTAAATTTCCTGGTCGTATAGAAGTGATATACGTCTTCTAAGTAGACTCTGTCTTCGTGTGCTTCCAGAACTGGAACCAAAGATGCCTCTTTAATTTTCTCCATGAGTGAGCGCATCAGATCAGTACCCGAAAAGTAAAATTTGCTGTAGTTTAGGTATCTTCCATCAATAATCTTTTCCATTTCTAAGATTGGTGAGTAGATTTCTGCAAAAGCAATAAACTTTCGAAACAGGAGAGTTTGAGAGTTAGAGAATTTGAGAGTGTTTGAGTGCGTAAGACGACTGTGCTGTTCAGATCGGACTTTATAGGTTTCCTTTGATTAGGTTATCGTGATTAATCTGAAACGTTGATCTAATCTGACAGTTTTAAATCGTGTGGATGGGAGCTGCGGATTTCAATTTTATTAATTTAATGTCAGACAGGCGGGAAACTCAAACGTTACCTATCTGTTACTTATAGAAGCGTGTTTCTAAAAATGCGACTTTGTAACCATGCTTATATAAGTCATCAGATGAGTGGAGTTTAACTTATCTGACAGACGAGTGATCTGATATCTGATATTACTAGAGAATGCCAATAGCTAGTAATCTTCCTCTGCTGTTTGTCAATCCAGCAAGATAAAATAATCTTCAGTCTTCAAGAGTTAAGAACTTATCTTCTGATAACTTAACTTCAACTAACTGACATTAACAAATTTCATCTTTAGAACAGAAGTACCGCTAGTCTTACACGTTCCCCCTGACTTTAAGAATCCATAAGCTAACTAGTCTGTTGAAGGTTAATCCTTGAATGAAATAGCGGATAACTAAGCTGTTGAACTTCAGTCTTCTGATGCGTTCCCCCTCAGCTTATGCATCCAAATTAAGTAGTCCTAGCTCAGCTCTTAGAGTTGAGAACCTTACTTCACTTAAAGGTTTTGTGAAAATGTCAGCAATCTGATTGTCTGTATGAACATACTCAATCACAACATTGCCCTTTTCCACATGATCTCTAATGAAATGATGCTTGATCTCAATATGTTTAGTCCTTGAATGACTTGTAGTGTTCTGAGTAAGAGAGATTGCACTTGTGTTATCACAGTAGATTGGAATTCCACTGATCTTGATGTTGTAATCTTCTAGTTGATGCTTCAACCATAATATCTGTGCACAGCAAGCTCCAGCAGCTATATATTCAGCTTCAGCAGTAGATATGGAAACTGAAGTCTGTTTCTTACTCATCCATGAGATCAGACGACTACCTAAGAACTGACAGGCACCTGTTGTGCTTTTTCTGTCAATCTTGCAGCCAGCAAGATCTGAATCTGAATAACCAATAAGTTCAAATCCAGATTCTCTAGGATACCACAATCCCAATTCTTGAGTGCCTTTGATGTATTTCAATATCCTCTTGGCAGCTAAGAGATGAGATTCCTTGGGGTTTGATTGAAATCTTGCACAGACTCCAACTGAGTACATTATATCAGGTCTACTTGCTGTTAGATACAACAATGAACCAATAATGCCTCTATATTTGGTTATGTCCACTGATTTGCCATCTTCATCTTTATCCAAACGAAGACTTGTAGACATGGGAATTGTAGCAGTTGAGCTAGTTTCCATACCAAACTTCTTGAACAGATCTCTTGTGTATTTTGCTTGGCTGACGAATATTCCATCAGGCAACTGCCTAACTTGCAAACCAAGAAAATAGTTAAGTTCACCCATCATGCTCATTTCAAACTTATTCTGCATCAGCTTGGAGAACTTATCACACATCTGTTGGTTAGTTGAACCAAAAATAATATCGTCCACATATATTTGCACAAGTAATATATGATTTTCCCATTCAATTGTAAACAAGGTTTTATCTAACTTACCTTTACGAAATCCTTTAATTAAAAGAAAATCAGATAGGGTATCATACCATGCTCTTGGAGCCTGTTTCAGTCCATAGAGGGCTTTCTTCAGACGATATACCTTGTCCTCTTCTTGATAGACTTCAAATCCAGGTGGTTGTTCAACATATACCTCTTCTTGCAGTTCTCCATTGAGAAAAGCAGACTTCACATCCATCTGATAGACAGTGAAGTTCTTGTAAGCAGCATAGGCTAGAAACAGTCTGATTGCTTCAAGTCTTGCCACTGGTGCAAAAGTTTCATCAAAGTCAATTCCTTCTTCTTGACAATAACCTTTGGCTACTAATCTTGCTTTGTTTCTGGTAACAATACCATCTTCATTCATCTTATTTCTGAAAACCCATTTAGTGCCAATTACTCTTTGATGACTTGGTCTAGGAACTAAGTACCAGACTTCATTCCTTTCAAATTGATTCAACTCTTCTTGCATAGCTTCAATCCAGAAGGAATCATTTAGAGCTTCTTCAATTTGCTTAGGCTCTATTTGAGATAGAAATGTGACAAACATAGCATCTTGTGCAGCAGCTCTTCTTGTTTTCACTCTATCCAAAGGATCACCAATCACTAACTCTGGTGGGTGATTATTGAGCCATCTGAGATCAGGCTGCAGATCAGGGTGTTGTCCTCTGTCTTGATCTTGCAACACTACTGTTGGAGTTCCAGTAGTAGTCTGTTGAACATTTGCAGTCTGTTGAACAGTCTCTGGTCTGTCAGCTGTTTACAACTCGTCTGTTAGATAATCAGCACTGTGATTTTGAACAGCACTTGAGTTAGCAGCTGAACTGAGATTAGGTAGTATGATGGGAACATATTCTTCATTTCTTCCAATGTCTAACTTCTGTAAATCAGTAGACAGATCTTGGTTAACACTTTGATTCTTTTCAGAAGATTGACTTGGCTCATCAAATACTACATGAATAGATTCTTCTATTAGTAAAGTTCTTTTGTTAAAAACTCTGTAAGCTTTACTAACAGTTGAGTATCCTACAAAGACAGCTTCATCAGCCTTTTCTGCAAATGCAGTAAGGTGATTTTTCCCATTATTCAATACAAAACATTTACAACTAAAAATCTTAAAGTAATAAATGTTTGGTTTTCTGTTGTTCCAAACTTCATATGGAGTCTTGTTCTGATTTTTGTTGATCATACATCTGTTTTGGGTAAAGCATGCTGAATTTGTTGCTTCTGCCCAAAATCTTTGAGGCAGCTTAGCTTCAGCTATCATGGTTCTGACAGCTTCTTTTAGTGTTCTGTTTCTCCTTTCAGCAACACCATTCTGTTGAGGGGTTCTAGCCGCTGAATACTCATGATGTATTCCTTTGATATTACAATACTCTTCAACAGTAGAGTTTGTAAACTCTGTCCCTCTATCTGATCTGATCTTCAATATTTTTATACTCTTCTCATTCTGGATCAGTTTCATCAGATTGGTAAGATGTTCCTTGGTTTCACTTTTCTTCTTCATGAAAATCACCCAAGTATATCTTGAATAATCATCCACAACAGCTAGGCAGTATTTCTTTCCACCATTGATGACTGGATCAATGGGTCCAAATAAGTCCATATGTAGCAGCTCCAATATTCTTTCAGAAGATTGATGCTTCTTGCTTTTGAAAGATGACTTGATTTGTTTACCCTTCTGACATGCGTCACATAGCTTGTCTTTGCTCATGACTGCCTTTGGAATCCCTTCTACCAAATCATTCTTGATTAATCTGTTTATGGTCTTGAAGTTTAGATGATTCATTCTCTTGTGCCATAGCCAACTGACTTCACTTGGTGCAGATGCCACCAAACAAACACTTGAATTCTTGTCAGCAGATATAAATTTCTCATTATGATTCAACTCTTGCTTATCCTGTTCTAAAGGCATCTTCTGTTTACTAGATGTATGCGTGGATGCAACAGATGATTTTTCATGAGACTCAATAATCTTTTCAAGTTCCATGATTTTTCCTTTATAGACCTCACATTCAGCTTTCATAGATTCATGTTCTTGCTCAAGCTGTTTATATTTAGCTGATTCCTTTGGCTTTTCAGCTAAAAGTTTCAGTGAATTATTTTGCTCTTTTAGCAATATCATCTCTTCCTTAAGCTTTTTGTATGCTTCAGCAATACCAGTATTGTTAAACATCATTTGTTCAAATGAATTAAATAATTCATTGTCAAGAGGAGTTACCTCATCCTCAGAGTCATCAGATTCCTTTGCCATCAGGCACAGGAGAGCAGGTTTTTCTTCATCAGATGATTCTTCATCAGACGTGTCTGAATCTGAATCAGATGAGTAGACAGCAGTCAGCTTTTCTGCTTCAGCCATCATTGCCTTGCCTCTCTGATACTTTCTTTCTTTTCTCATTTTCTTCTCCTCTTCAGTGTACTTTTCTGCTTTTGGATATGGGCAGTCTTTGATGAAGTGTCCCAATTTCCTGCAGTTGTAACACATTAGTTTTGCTTTATAATCATCTTTTTCTTGAGAAGAAAAGTTAGGTTTAGAAGTAGAAGTATTATTGTATTTGTTCTTCATTTTTCTTTTGTAGAACTTCTTGAAATTGTTCATCAACAGTGCAACATCTCCAGCAGTGTACTCCTTTTTGTTGAGTAGAGTGGCTTCATCAGATGAGTCCACTTCTTTGCTTTTCTGTGCTGGTCTTCTGGTGTTTTCAGCAGCAACTAGTGCAGCTGTGGGTCCTGAAGTTGAGGTTTCTTCAATTCCCATTCTAGGCAGTTTATACTCGAATGCCTTGAGTACAGAAAACAGCTCAGTAAGAGAGATTTTTCCCAAATCCCTTGATTCTTCCATTGTTGTCACTTTCATTTTGAACTTTGGGGGTAGAGCCTTTAGTACTCTGACAGTGATTTCTTTGTCAGTGAAGGTTTTTCACATCTTTAAGACTTCGTTGAGTGTTCTGGTGAATCTGGTATCCATCTGATCAATGGTTTCTCCAGACTTCATCTTGAAGTTGTCAAGTTTCTCCAAAGCAACAGTAAGCTGATGCTCCTTTATTGCATCATTGCCTTCGCTCATGTCTCTGACTTTGTCCCACATCTCCTTTGCAGTCTTGCAATGTTTGACCTTGTCAAACCGATCATTATCCAGGGCTTTAGTCATGATGAATCTCCCGACTTTATCTAGATTGTAGAGCTTTATTTCTTCTGGAGTCATCTCATGAAGGTCTTTTTCCACAACCGTAACAACTTCATTGATTTTTATGGTCTTTGTGAATCTGAATGGACCTTTAATGATACATGTGTACATGTTGTCATTATAAGCAGCTAGGAAAATCTCCATTCTGATTTTCCAGTCCTCAAAGGACATACCAGCAATGTGGGGAACATGGCTGATACAATCCATTTTTCAAAAAGTTTTGATTTTTCAAAAAGATGCTCTTTTGAAAAGTTTTGAAAACCTTTGAAAAACACTCGGATCAAGCTCGTTGATCAGGCAGTTGATTCTAATGAACCACCTGCTCTGATACCACTTGTTGGTCCCAAGTGGTCAGATGAGGTCTAGAGGGGGGGGGTGAATAGGCCTCTGAAAATTTTTGAACTTAAAAAAAACTTTTCAGTCTTCTGTCAGCAAACTAAGCTGATGAAGAACAGTAAGCAGACTGTACTGATCGTGAACAAATCTTGAACAGCAGACTGACCACTCTTCTTATAAATACTTAGCTGTTTTTCAGCAAAACAGTTTTCCAAAGAGTATACTTGCAGCGGATTGTTTAAAAGTGTTTTTCACAAGTAGACTAAGTTCTTGAAAGATTTTATCCCCAGTTTTGAAACTCCTTATAAAATCTTTTGATAATTCAAAGTGTTAAAATATGCAAGATTCAAAATATGCAAGAAAACTTAAATGCAAGATAACACAAAGAATTTTTATAGTGGTTATATGGATAAAAAATCATTTAGTCCACTCTTCCAGATCACTTAGATTCTGGGTTATACTATAATCACAAAGATTACAATATTTCTCCACTTATACCTAGACAACTAATGAAAAGGCTATAAGCTCACAATAGAAAATCACTAAGAAATTCTACTCTCTGAAGTTTGATCACTCACAAAGATGGATCACAACTTCTCACAACACTCAGCTATTACAAGATCACTCAGATCGTAATTTTCTGTTTTCTTCAACTGGGTTTCTGTCAACAGATGACTTCCACCAGACGAGTGAGCTGTTTGAGCTTTTGAGACTTAGAAAAATTCTGCTTCAAGAACGAAATCTCTGATTGTTGTTGTGTGTCTCGCTCGTTTAAATCAGCTTCTTTTATACTTGAATTTGAAAATAAGACCGTTGAAGCAAATCAAATCTTCAAATCCATAGTCTTAGCCCGAAATCAGAACGGCTACCTGCTACAGTACCTTTTCTGCTGTACTTTCCTGTAGCTGCATTAAATGCACTCTGCTGATACGAGGTTTTCTTCAATCATTTGCCATTACTACCCTTCTCTTACAGCATTTATTACACCAAGTGCATTTATTACCGTTGGACTCTCCTCATGATCTCTTCTACTCTGCTGATAGAAGCAACCCATCTGATATCCACTCTGCTGATCAAACTCTGAACTAATCTGATTTGAGTCAGCTGATGGTCTACCCTTCTGTTTGCTGTTTCAGCGTGAGATCACTAGACTTCTGGGCTTTGAACTTTGAACTCTTCTGTTGTCTTCTTTACTTGTTCAAAATTCTTCTAAGGGAACTAAGTTTTCCATACTTAGCTGATTATGATGTTTTGGAAATCATCAAAACCTTCCCTTAATTTCTTGTCTTCTTTGCACTTTGATCTTCATCTTCATCCAACAAATAGATTATATCACTTAAGAAATTTTGAGACATTCAGGTTGTCATATTAAATAACCCCAAATCTTCAAATTTAATGACAATTTTATTACACATTATTGTCCAATTTTAAAACTCGCACGAATTAAACACGTGCGGACCAATTTAAAGATTTTAGTTCACGTTGTCATCAAATTTTAAAATCTTACAACCTTTTTACATTAGACAAGCTGATACATAAACTTATCAAACATGTGATTGATACTAGGATTTTTTTGTTTATCATTGATCTTTTTGTTGTTTTTTCTTACTTTGCTATATTTTTTGCATCTTTTGTGTTATGACCACAAAAATACAAAAATACAAAAATACAAAAATAAAAAAAAATATAAAAAGGAGGAAAAAAAATTAAAACCTCTTTAATTGAATTTTCCTATTAAAAATAATAATATAAAATAATATGTTATTGCAATAGATTATATCACTTAAGAAATTCTGAGGCATTTCAGGTTGTCAAAATAACCACAAATCTTCAAATTTAATAACAATTTTATTAAACATTGTTGTCCAATTTTGAAATTAGCACGATCTAAACACGGGCAGACCAATTTAAAGAACTTAGTCTAGGTTGTAGTCAAATTTTAAAATCTTACATCCTTTTTACATTAGACAAGCTGATACATAAACTTATCAAACATGTGATTGAATACTAGGATTCTTTTGTTTATCATTGATCTTTCTGTTGTTTTTTATTACTTTGCTATAATTTTTGCATCTTTTGAGTTATGACCCCAAAAATACAAAAATACAAAAAAAAATATAGAAATGAGGAAAAAAAATTAAAACCGCTTTAATTGAATTTCCTATTAAAAATAATCATATAAAAGAATAAGTTATTGCAATAGATTATATCACTTAAAAAATTTCGAGACATTCAGGTTGTCATATTAAATAACCCCAAAGCTTCAAATTTAATGACAATTTTATTACACATTGTTGTCCAATTTTAAAATTAGCACGATCTAAACACGTGCAGACCAATTTAAAGATTTTAGTCCATGTTGTAGTCAAATTTTAAAATCTTACATCCTTTTTACATTAGACAAACTGATACATAAACTTATCAAACATGTGATTGAATACTAGGATTCTTTTGTTTATCATTGATCTTTCTGTTGTTTTTTATTACTTTGCTATAATTTTTGCATCTTTTAAGTTATGACCACAAAAATACAAAAATACAAAAAAAATATAGAAATGAGGAAAAAAAATTAAAACCTCTTTAGTTGAATTTTCCTATTAAAAATAATCATATAAAAGAATATGTTATTGCAATACATTATATCACTTAAGAAATTTCGAGACATTTCAGGTTGTAAAAATAACCCTAATTCTTCAAATTATAATGACAAATTTATTACACATTGTTGTCCAATTTTAAAATTAGCATGAATTAAACACATGCGGAACCAATTTAAAGATTTTAGTCCACGTTGTAGTCAAATTTCAAAATCTGACATCCTTTTTACATTTGACAAGCTGATACATAAACTTATCAAACATGTGATGGAATACTAGGATTCTTTTGTTTAACATTGATCTTTTCGTTGTTTTTTGTTGGTCCCAAAAGTGGTCAATGAGATCTAGAGGGAGGGGGTTAATAGATCTCTTAAAACTTTAAAACTTTTTCTCTAACTTTTTCTGTCAGCAGACTAAGCTGATCTGATTCGTAAGTATACTAAGCTGATCGCACACAAAGCTTTGAACAGCAGAGTTGACCACTCATCTGATTTCACTTATCTGATTCAGATATACTCAGAGTTTCAAAACTTGTATGCAGCGGATATATCAAGTATGTTTTTCAAACAAGTTTATCTTTCAAAGTTTTACCCCAGTTTTACAAAATTCTTTTCAAAACATTTTTAACAGTTGAATGCTCTTTTTGAGATATGCAAGAAAAGAATGCAGATGTAAAACACCGATATTTTTATAGTGGTTATATGGATAAAAATCCTTTAGTCCACTCTTCCAAGTCACGAAGATCTTGGGTACTATAATCACAAAGTTTACAGTATACTCTGCTTACGACGAACAACAAATGAACTGGCCGTAAGTTCGCAATAGGAGATCACAAAGAAAACCTATTCTACAGAGTGTTATCACTTCACAAAGATGGATAACAGCTCCTCGCAACTCTCAGTATAGGAAATCACTCAGAAGACCTACACTACGAAGTTATATCACTCACAAAGATGGATATAAGATTCTTCTCTTTACAGTTGAATGTCACTCAGACAAACAAGAGCTTGAGCTCTGTTCTTCAACAATTTCAGCTCCGTCAACAAATGACTTCGCTTGTGATCAGACGACTCAACTGATGGATCTTGCTCTATAGATGTGATCTTGAATTGTGCAAGTCTCTTTTAGATCTTCAGTTAGTCTTCTATTTATACTCTCGAATTTGAATTTCTGCCCGTTGAAGATGAGACAGAAATCTGCAGTCCTCGAGTTCTAGTCCCCAGTTTCTGGAACGGCTCCCTGCAACTGCTACAGTACAGTCTGCTGTACTTTATGTCAGTCGTATTTAATGCACTCAGCAGGTTACCGTTGGACAGCTTGTTGACCGTCTTCACTTGGCTGATGGGAGTACTAAGCTGATGGCTACTCTGCTGATTCAAGAATGAACACATCTATCTTGACTCGGCTGATGATAACCAATCTGATCTTCACTGATCTGATATCCCACTCGGCTGATTCGGTCACACAGCTTCCAGACCTTGAGATAGGTTTCACTAAGCTGTTCTTAGTTGATGACTTATCCTTTTGATCTTCAAAACCATTATGGCATTTTTGTCATCTTCAAAACCTTCTGTAATTTATATCAACAATTTCCCCCTTTTTGACGATGACAAAACCTTCAACTAAGAACGTCTTCTAAGTCTTCAGATATGGTCTTCATACCTTGAGATGGAAATTTATTGATCTGATACAACTTTCAAAAATTACCAATAGTTGGTTCTTTTCCCTTTTCTGTTCTTCTGTTTAAAGGGTTCTTAGTTGCATCCTTTATCTTCCCCCTTTTTGTCATCAACAATGATACTTGAGTTGCATCTCTTCTTCCCCTTTTTCTCTTTATAGGATTGCAAACTTAGTATGCTGAAGACAATTAGGTGAGTACTAGGCTGATTTAGGAAGTCTTTGTTGCTGTTTATCACTCCAGCTTGGAAAATTTCCCTTAACTTCAAGAATTGATACCACTTGTTGGTATTTGTGGTCTGATTCCACTTGTAGTCTGATGCTACTTGTAGTCTGATACTACTTGTATAAATGTAAATCAGAAGCAGTTGAGTTCCAGTCGGCTGATAAGAAGCAGTTTTCTGATAGCTTCATTTTGACTTATTGAAAACTTCATCTTTATTTAGGAGTACCGCTCGTCGTACACGTTCCCCCTAAGTTTAAGAATCCGTGGTCAAGTAATCTGATGAGAGTTTCTCTTCGAAGACACTCAGCCGTTGAATTCCAGTAAGCTGTTTTGGGTTAGTCTTCTGATATGTTCCCCCTCAACTTATGAATTCAAAGTCAACAAACCACTTTCTTTGTCACATGGTTGACTGATACCACACTTGTTGGTGATACTGCTTGTTGCGATTAGTTGTTGGTCTTTAATACCACTTGTTCTTTGATAATCTTCAACTTTTCAACACTCTTGCGTTCCTTGAAATCTCCAAATGTAGTGTCTACCACTTGAATTATACCACTTTGTTGATATCACTTATTTGATAACACACTTGTTGGTACATGCTCGCTGGTGAGACCACTTGTTGAACTTGGTGAAATTTACAAGGCAGTCAACTCATCTTTGTCATCTCACATGTACTTCACCTGTAAAATAGATGACTGATTTTGGTACCCTTTATTTTATTGGGTCCAGCAGGGTTAGTAAAACCTTTAACATGTGATGATCTAGTGACTTATGTTTTATCATGATGATATCACTTGTCATTATGATACCACTTTCTGGTCATGATTAAAACAATGCTCATAAGCAAGGTAAGATGCATGAAGTTTGTGATAAACATGCATATTGAAATGAGGATGGCAATCAGTACAGTGAACATGATCAATATGATAATATGAATAAGCATAGTACATGTCATAATAACAATTATCATAATGTGATTCAAATTCTTGCCAGATAATTCATTTTTGCCTCAATTTCTTACCTGAGTTATTTAATAACTCACCTTGGATTTAGCAGACTTGACATTTAAATTTTACTCCTATCAGCAGCCTATTCGGCTGATGGGTTTTAGTAGTCTGATTCGTCTTAGGTAGCTTACTAGGTTTTCTAACCTATTGAGCATCAGTAGACTTCTTCTTTTAAGCCTCTGATTTCTTTTTATTTAGAGAATGATGCAAGTTTTTCTTTTAAATTTCATTTATATCTTCAAAACAAACTGCATACTCAGCTTTTAGAGTTTCATTCTCATGCTCAAGCTTTTTGGTAGTCAGTTGATTCTTGAGGTTTTTCAACCTGAAGTTTCAGTGATCTGATTTGCTCTTTTAGCAGAGTCATCTCTTCCTTAAGCTTGGCAAATACACCAACAATATTTGAATTTGAAATTAACATTTGTTCAAACGATTCAAATAATGCAAGTTCATTAATTTGTAGAAGTTACCTCAGTTTCAGAATCATCAGATTCTATGACAGTTAAGCACAGTGTTTCAGGTACTTCTTCAAATTCTTTATCAGACGACTGACGGTCTGAATAAGATGCGCAGGAGTTTATTAGCTTTGCTGCATCAGCTAACTTTGATTTGCTCTTTCTAAGCTTACGCTCCTTTTTGGCACGCTTTTCCTTTTCAGCAAACTTTTCAGATGATAAGTGAGAATGATCTTTGATCAAGAGTCCATACTCCTCTTCATTTTGGTCTCTAAGTTTTGCTTTGGAGGAATCCCTGTTTTCCTGAAAATGATTAGAAGAAGATGAAGTAGCATTTTTATATTTTAATTTCATTTTCTTCTTGTAGAACTTCTCAAAATCATTCATCAGCAGGGTAACGTCGTCAGCAGTGTAGACTTTTTCTGAACTCAGCAGAGTCTTCTGTTTTGACTTGTCTGCTGATTTTCTTGACTTGTCTGACGTCATTAGAGCAGCAGTAGGGTCTGAACTGGTTGACACTTCTAATCCCATTCTTGGCATTTGATACTCAAAAGCTTTGAGGGATGAGAACAGTTCGGAAAGGGAAATCTTCCCTAAATCCCTTGATTCTTCCATGGCTGTCACCTTCATGTTGAATTTAGGTGGCAAGGCCTTGAGAACCTTTGCGGTGATCTCCTTGTTCGAAAATTCTTTACCAAATCTTAGAACTTCATTCAGAGCTTTGGTAAATCTGGTATCCATCTGATCAATCGTTTCACCAGACTTCATCTTGAAATTTTCAAACTCCTCAAGAGCCACACTGAGCTTGTGTTCTTTGATAGCGTCGTTTCCTTCGCTTAGCTCGCAGACTTTATTCCACATCTCTTTGGCAGTTTTGAAATGCTTGATCTTCTGGAATCTTTCTTCGTCTACAGCTCTGAACATAATGAGCTTAGCCTTTTTATCAAGACTTACTAACTTGACTTCTTTGGGAGTCAGATCATCCAGCTCTTTGTCAACTATCTGATCTGGTTGTCCAGCAACCTTCACAGTCTTCTGAGATCTGAATGGTCCTTTTCTAAAACAGGTAAGCATGTTGTCGTCGTAAGCGGCAAGAAGGATTTCCATTCTGATTTTCCAGCTTTCAAAGTCCATAAGTCCTATGTGAGGAACATGGCTTATGACATCCATTTTTCAAAAAGTTTTTGATTTTCAAAATATGCTCTCTTTTTGAAAATTTTGAAAAACACACCTTGGATCAAGTTCGTTTGATCAGGCAGCTGATTCTAATGAACAACCTGCTCTGATACCACTTGTTGGTCCCAAAAGTGGTCAATGAGATCTAGAGGGGGGGTGAATAGATCTCTTAAAACTTTAAAACTTTTTCTCTAACTTTTTCTGTCAGCAGACTAAGCTGATCTGATTCGTAAGTATACTAAGCTGATCGCGCACAAAGCTTTGAACAGCAGAGTTGACCACTCATCTGATTTCACTTATCTGATTCAGATATACTCAGAGTTTCAAAACTTGTATGCAGCGGATATATCAAGTATGTTTTTCAAACAAGTTTATCTTTCAAAGTTTTACCCCAGTTTTACAAAATTCTTTTCAAAACATTTTTAACAGTTGAATGCTCTTTTTGAGATATGCAAGAAAAGAATGCAGATGTAAAACACCGATATTTTTATAGTGGTTATATGGATAAAAATCCTTTAGTCCACTCTTCCAAGTCACGAAGATCTTGGGTTATACTATAATCACAAAGTTTACAATATACTCTGCTTACGCCGAACAACAAATGAACTGGCCGTAAGTTCGCAATAGGAGATCAAAAAGAAAACCTATTCTACAGAGTGTTATCACTTCACAAAGATGGAAAACCGTCAATTAAAACGCGAAAGAAATACTATCCAAACATACTTGAAATCTCAAAAAAAAAATCTAACAAGAAAAAATCAAAATACAGGACAAGACCGACTCGGATCCCGGATCACCAACTACCACACACTACAACTGCCGAAAGTACCTGAAAAAGTAATCCACAAAGAGTGGTAAGATCATCCAACTTAGTGAGCTCGTGTGCAAATGTACATGATAGCAGCGAGCAAGCAACATAATCGAATATCAATTCAAACACGCACAACTTAGACGCTTCACACATATGTATGCAACAGACATCTCATCCAACCGCATAGAGGGCTCGAATGAATGTGATCAGACTCATGCAAAGACATCTCATCCAGCCACATAGAGGGCTCGAATGAATGTGATAAAAAGACATCTCATCCAGTCACATAGAGGGCTCGAATGAATGTGATAAAAGACATCTCATCTAGCCACATAGAGGGCTCGAATGAATGTGATAAAAAGACATCTCATCCAGCCACATAGAGGGCTCGAATGAATGTGATAAAAAGACATCTCATCCAGCCACATAGAGGGCTCGAATGAATGTGATCAGACTCAACGATGCAAATGATGAAGCAAAATAAATAAATAAAGCACCAACACTCGCCCAACAATAATTCACAAATTTCTAGTCATAGGCGCAGTTCAAAATTCACAAGACAATTAAAGTATACACACAACTGTCATAACTCATTCAATAAGTTGCTTCAAGCAGCACCAAGTAAACTTGTACAAGAACACTCACCTGATCAATCGAGAAGCTTGGGATAACAAGACTCAAATACTAGTTTAGAAGCCTGTAATTAATCGTGGAAATTAACTTGGTAATTTGAACAATTAAATACCATAGATTCTGTAACAAATTAACATTCAAATCTTATTTAAAGAATACACTACATTGTAAATTAACCCACAATCCACTAGGCCCGACCCCATATTCGCTTGATTTCAACATCCAAAACAATTGGCCTAAGTCCCGGCCCCAAAAACTAAATTTCTCGGCCTGGCCCGAACTCGGCCCAAACTCGGCCCGGCCAGAACTCAACTCGGCCCAAACTCAAGATGACCAGAAGCTCCAACCCATTCCTACCCAAACTCAGTCTAAAAACCTGCTCAAACTCAGTCTCATTCCTAAGCCAAACCCGGTGCAATTCTTAACACAAACTCGGCCCAAACCCATGACCCAGTCAACTCAGCCCAGTCCAATCAACCCATTTTTTTACTGTTCATCATTTTGTTACTGTTCCTCATCTTCTACCTAGCATTTACAGCCAAAATCTTCCCCGACAAGCTCCGGACGGCTATCCCTACCTTAAAACCCGAACCAGAACCCGAGGCCCATGTCCCCAATCCCGAAACAGACCCTCCCCCCATCTTCTCCGATCAGCCATGGCGCCTCCACCATCACCATTCACCATCTCCCTTAATCACTGATACGCATCTCATCACGAATAACGAGATCCGAATAATTAGGATTCCAAAGATCGTTCTACAATCAGGTTTAGATGGATTTATAGAAGACGCCACAAACGATGATGGATGAATCGCTTGATAAGTCGATGGATGAACGCCACAAGTCTTCTTGATAAGTTCATGAGGACGCCACAAACGATGTTGACTAAATCGTTTGATAAGTCGGAACGCCACAAGAATGCTTGATAAGTTCGGTAGGACGCCACAAACGATGATGGATGAATCGTTTGATAAGTCATTGAACGCCACAAAGATTTTACTGATCTTTGATAAGTTCATGAAGAAGAACTCTTCAAAGAAGGTGGAGAATACTCAACACAAATTAATTGAAGACTAAATCTTGAATTCATTAAAGAAAAAAGGTCCTTTAAATAGGACAAGATTACATCTTGAAAAGAACTAGGAAACTCTAAAATAGTAAACTAACCTAATATCAAAAGGAAACTAAATCCTAGTGAAGAATAAACTAATCCTACAAAAACAAGGAGCTAAATTCGAAATTAAAGATTACTAAATTAAAATGTCCCATATGACAAGTAAATATGGACTAGATCTTCTTCAATCTTGATGAGCAAGTAATCCTTCTTGACCCAACAACTTGTCTTCAATTAATTCTTTCAAGTCTATTTTTGGGCACTTCATGATCACATCAATCACTTCGGTTCTACTCCAATTTGGTGGCGACGGGAACAACAACTTGAGTGGCGACGGCGGTGGTGTATTATTCTCGTATCCCTCTACGCTTCACCTCCGGCCAAATTTCATACGACCCTACCACTTCTCCGCCTTCCTTTCTCCTTCCCCGAGTAACCTCGCATGACAACTCCCTCCCCCATCTCGGACCAACTCTCCTCCTCCCGCACCACGGCAGCCATAGCCGCCACTTCCCCATCTCAAATCCAATATTTACTTTTCCCTCCCCGTAACACCAATCTATGCACAAATCAAAAATAAAACGTACAAATGGAAATAGTTACCTACGGCGAAGGCTGGCGATGATCGAGACTCCGTTTGGTGGCAGCGGCGGTGCTTCCAATTTGGCTATGGCGGCGGCGTATACATAGGAAGTTTCTTTCTTCTTTTCTTTTTTACGTGTAGTTACTTACTTTTTCATTTAGTTTAGTTTTATTTCAACCTATTTCATTAAGTTAAGTGGGTTAATAAACCTAAGTTTATTAGTTAATCTTTTGGGCTAAAGTTTAACGCACTAACTCTTATATTAACGGGCCTTATTTCATCACTTTAAATCAATCGAGTCTTATTAATTATTTAATGTTAACTGAAACACATAATTGGCTAATTAGAGATGTTAAACATTAAAATTTTAAGAATGATAAATCTTTACAAAATAAAAAGTTTACAAATAAAGATATTAACTTTTAGAATTGATAAATTACACCCCGATAGTTATTTTTGGGGTTTCACAATCTAACCCCTTAAAAGAATTTGGTCCCCAAATTCCTCTTTATCTTAACTTGTAGAAAAGACGAATTATAGCCCATTAGTTATTTTGGGGTTTCACAACTTAGATTCTGGGTTATACTATAAACACTAAATTTACAATATTTCTCCACTTACACCTAAACAATAAATGAGAAGGCTGTAAGCTCACAATAAATCACTCAGAAAACATATCCTCTGAAGTTAGATCACTCACAAAGATGGATCTAAACTCCGCACAACACTCAGCTAATACAATTTCACTCAGAAAGTATTTTCTATTTGGCTTCAACTTGGTTTCTGTCAACAGATGACTTCACCAGACGAGTGAGCTTCTTGAGACTTAGAAAAATTTCTGCTTCGAAAAAAAAATCTCAGAATGTTGTTGTGTGTCTCGCTAGTTGAAATCAGCTCTATTTATACTTGGATTTGAAAATATGACCGTTGTAGGAAGTCACAAATCAAATCCATAGCCTTTAGCCCAAATCCAGAACGGCTCCCTACTACAGTACTTTTTCTGCTGTACTTTCCTGTAGCTGCATTAAATGCACTTTGCCGATCCGAGAATAATCTTCAATCATTTGCCATTACTACCCTTCTCTTCCAGCATTTATTACACCAGGTGCATTTATTACCGTTGGACTATCTCATTGATCTCTTCTACTCTGCTGATCGAAGCAACCCTGCTGATAGATACTCTGCTGATCAAACTCTGAACTAATCTAATTTGAGTCAGCCGATGACCTACCCTTCTGATTGCTGTTTCAGCATAAGATCAGTAGTCTTTTGGGCTTAGAATTTTGGACCCTTCTGTTGTCTTCTTTACTTGGTCAATATTCTTCTAAGGGACCTAAGCTTTCCATACTTAGCTGATTTTGACGTTTTGGAAATCATCAAAACCTTCCCTTATCTTTTTATCCTCATTGCTCTTCATCTTCATCTTCATCCAACATTAATTGAATTTACCTATTAAAAATAATCATATAAAAGAATAAGTTATTGCAATAGATTATATAACTTAAGAAATATCGAGACATTTCATTAAAAATAAAATTTTTGCATCGTTTGAGTTATTACAAAAAAGATATAGAAATGAGGAAAAAAAATTATAACCTCTTTAATTGAATTTTTCCATTAAAAATTGTTGGTCCCAAGTGGTCAGATGAGGTTTAGAGGGGGGGTGAATAAACCTCTTTAAAAATTTTCTTCTAATTTTAACTTTAAAACTTTTCTCTAACTGAGCAGACTAAGCTGATCAGAGTAATGAGTTACAAGTCTGTTCGCGAACAAATCTTTGAACAGGTTTGATGACCACTCGTCTGATAAATACTTAGCTGATTTTGTTAAAATCAGTTTTAATACTTAGAGTACTTGCAGCGGATTTTTCAAAGTGTTTTTCACAAGTATTCTCAGTAGTTTGAAAAATGCTTCCCCAGTTTTATAAACTCCTTTTAAACTCTTTTCAAACAGTTAAGTAAAGTGTTTTATGCAGTTTTGAAATATGCAAGTAAAAGTACAAATAAAAACACACAGAATTTTTATAGTGGTTATATGGATTTAAATCCTTTAGTCCACTCTTCCAAGTCACTTAGATCTTGGGTTATACTAGAAACACAAAGTAACCAGTACACTCTGCTTACGCCTAACAACAAATGAACAGGCCGTAAGTGCGCAGTAAGAAATCACAAAGAAATCCTACTCTCTGAAGTAATATCACTCACTAAGATGGATATCTACTTCTCACAACACTCAGTTTTACAAATTCACTCAGAAGATGTGTTTTGCTTTGTTCTTCAACTTCGCTTTTCGTCAACAAATGACCAAGCTGATGAGTGAGCTGTTCTTGAGACTTAAAGAGTTCTGCTTCGAAAATTCTCTCAGAAATTGTGTTGTTATTTTTCTCTTCGTCTCTTTCAGCTATTTATACTTGAGGTTTGAAAAATGTCCGTTGAAGAGAGACAAGATTCAAATTCCTCGAGTACTGGTCCTTAATTTCCGCGAACGGCTCTTTTGCAGTATGTCCGTACTGTCAACAGTACTATTCTGCAGGCAGCATTAAATGCACCCAGCTGATGCGAAGCATTTCTTCAATCATTTGTCTTTAATAACCTTATACTTCAGCATTTATTACTTCCAGGGGCATTTATTACCGTTGGGAAGACTTTATGATCCTTTCCACTTGGCTGACGAAAGTGCAAGTCTGATGGCGAACTAGGTTGATCTCAAACTTGAACAAATCTGATTTGAGTCGGCTGATCTTCATCAGTCTGATATCTTTCCTTCAGCAGATCAGAAGTCTTGGACCTTGAAATTTGACTCTTCTGATGTCTTCATTACTTAGTCAAAATTTCTTCAAAGGGATATCAGCTAAGTTGCTCCATACTTAGACGATTTTGAAGTTTTGGAATGCATCAAAACCTCCCTTAACAAATTGTTTTCAGTGTTCTTCATCTTCATCCTTATCCAACAATTTCCCCCTTTTTGATGATGACAAAACTTCAGCTAAGTACCTGTTAAATACCTAAACTAAAGATTGTAATCCTCAAAAATTTTCTGAGATAGAAAATGATATGTTGGAAAAACGTGACTTTTATTGATAATGAAAATATTACAAGTACAAGTTTTCAGATAAGATGTCTGAAGAATTGATAAGGTAAACTGATTACAAAATATGTTTAAAATTTCTAACTATCAGCTCCTTCATCAGATTCTTCTAATACTTCTTCATACTCATATGAAGACTCTTCATCGTCTTCTTCTTCATCATCAGTGTAACGGCCCGAATCCGCGGGTCCGTCGGATAACGGTCGAAAAGTTATTATTATTTTGAAAAAGAGTTAAAATATCGAGACCTTTAAAAAGAACGATAAATTAAAATCGAAAATTAAAAGTTTTAAGCGGAAGCGGTTTAAAACGATATAGAAACAATTTTGATTACTAAGTTTAAAGCGGGAGTAATTAAAACAAATTTTAGCGGATAACATGACATGGTGAAACAACTTCTGGGACTCAAAAGAAATACAAGAAGATTAAGACTAATTAAAAATCATTTTCTATAGATATTCCCATTTTACAAAATTAGCTAAAATACCAAGATATTTAGCAAGATATAATAAATATGAACTTAGACATTATAGGAGGTTTAAAATATGAGTTCAAACGAAAATCATAAAACCAAATAAGAATTTAAACAAAAGTTTAACTACTCTCTGGAACTAGGGTGGGATCGCAACCGTGATGACCTAACCGCAACATGAACTATAGTTTACCCCCAAACACCTGTAGCTGAAAAGATTGAAACATGGAATGCATAAGTTGATCGTCCAACTTAGTGAGGCTGTAGTGCACTTGTGCGTGATGCAACATAATATACATGAGCATATACAACAGTAAAGTAAATGAACATATGCTATAACAATATAAGCACGTTAAACAAGTAACCAACATTTGTTGATGCCGTTCTCCTCTTACCCTCCAATCCACAGTCAGGAAAACCACCACCGAACACTCCAAGTAAGGTGCGACCTTACATAACAGTGCGCATTGACGTCAAATGCCAGGAGTTTGACATTCACTCCCCAAGTGTAACCTCCACACTTGGCTCGTGAAGCGGGTCTACGGTGGATCGAGGTAACCCTCCGGCCCTTACCTTCCAGGTTAACCACGATTCCGCACACCAATATAGGGGCCCACACAGTAACACTAAACAGTAAAGTACAGTAACAATAACAGTAACACTTCAGTAACAGGAAATCGACAACTCAATAACGGTTCAACATACAATATCAATGACTCATAAGCACATAGACATAAACAATAATTCAATATGTAACTTGTCCTAGCAGCCGAGTTCTGTATGTTATCATACATCACATGCTTGTTCGTTTAGAAACTAAGTTACAGTTATGACTCGACCTACTAGCACATTAGACTTACACACAAGTAACACATAGCACTCACCTGAGGAGCTTATTACGGCGATCAAAATTCCACAGTGAAGTGTATCCGAAACCCAAAGCAACGAAGGGGGTGAAACTCTCTTCATTTCCAGACCTCCGAAGGTGGTGGTTGTAGCTCCGGTGGCAGTGGTGGCGGCTCCGGTGGTGGTTAATAACAAAAGCCCTCAAATTCTTACTTTTCCCCAACTTCTAATGACTGTCGATTCACTTTGGGAGATCCAATCGACGATCCGAACGGTCAATATGTAGCCCCATGTGTGTAGGACCTTCAGGAAAAATTTGGGCACGATCCAACGGTGGACGAAGGCGGAATGGTCGAAAAATCGAGACTGTGCTGAGTATACCCGAAAACTATCTTTCTAAATGTGTTTCCTCTTGCATCTCTCTCTCTCTTACCCATTTAGATTTTTACTTCAAGAAGGTAATGGTGTAGGGAGACAAAAATCTGATTTAGGGAGCTAATAGAGAGGGTAGTGAAGTGTTTGAATGGAGAAATGGGTGGAGTGTTTGAATGGACAAAGGGGTATGGTGAATGGACAAAGGGGTATGGTCTATTCCCTATGCCATGGCTAATTTCTTGGCTTACCAAGGAGAAGAAATCATTGCATGCTTAGCCAATGGATGAGAAGGGGCATTTTTGCACTTTTGACCCCCAAAATTTCAAATAGTGCAAAATGACCCCTAAATCCAAAAATTTCGCACACTTTGGTCCAAACTAATTACAAAATGACCCCAATGTTTTTAAAATGCAATAGACATGTTTTTTAAATTATTTCTAAGTCCAATATTCCATAAGGAATAATTAATGCACACAAAGCACAAAAGAGAGTTCAATTTTTTTTTGTGCTCGAAAATTTTAATTGTACGTTTAGGTTTAAAGAAATACTATGTTTATTAAAAATAAAATACGCCACACAAAATTGGGTTATTAATTCAATAACTTTATTTTAAAATATTTTACATTTACGGGGTGTTACAATCCTCCCTCCTTAAAAGAATTTGGTCCCCAAATTCGTTATTGAGCTTCGCGTGGTACGGTTAACGCCGATGTATATTCTTTTCTTGCTCCCGAAACATTTCTTCCTTATTCTGTGTGCGTCATAAAACATTTTTCTTGCCGAATCTGCAGCTTTCTTGATTACAACGAGTGTGCGAAAATGTTCTCTCGTACATTAGGTGTTTTCAAAACTCTGACATATCTTTTTCTCTAACTCCCAAGTCGCTTTTTTATACTCTGGCCACGCCATAATGGAATTCACTTGTTTCTTCATCTAGATGAGTATGCAAACGTGTCTTCGTTTGTATGTTAGATATTTCTGAAGATCTTAAGATATGCAGTCAGGTTCACGAGGATGATCGAGGTTGTACTTCATATACGTTACGCATAAACATGACGCGGTAGAATGAGATACGACGATAATTCCAACTCCTATGCCGCGGATTAAGATTCTTCTCAAAAGAAAAACTACTCACATAACAATATATAGTTTAGTTTGGCCCAGAGAATTCAAAAGGTACTGAATGACATTTGACTTGGGATTCTATCAAGGAACAAAATGAGTCAAATGAAGAGACACGATAAGGATTAGAGAAGATGATCGAATCAAGATGCTCAAGATGACAAGATAAGAATTAGCAATGGCAACATAAAGAAGAATCAACGAAGATTGCAAAAGGACTGAAATATCGATAATAAAGATAATCAAATGAATAGTTCGATATAAGTGACAAGGAAAACGATTAAGGAGCACCGATAAGAATAACTGAAGGGATGAGCCTCACCATTTCAAATGGTGTAAGTAAAGAGATGATCAAGGATATTGATAAGGATAATACAAAGTCGAAACAAGTATCATGACGATAATAACCAAAACATTAAAGTGTGTTTGGTCATTTGAAAAGCAAGTCAAAATAAATGACGTGATTTAAAGATCATTTCAATAATGATTGCAACAAGATGCAATAGAAAACAAGTAAAGCTCAATAGTGAAATCTGAGAACATCGAAACGATCAAATTGAGCGAGATGGGATTAAAAATAAGTTCAAAACAAATAGAAGGTAAGTCCGAAGTTCAAAAGGAATTGAGAATAAATTGATCTGATTTTGCGGCTCACAAAAAGGAATGAAGTGGACAAAGGAACAACAATTTAGGAATGGACAAATGAAAACGTGAAGTTCAAAAGAAATTGAGACAATTCAATTCCTTCAGGAAATTTAGAAGATTGTATAATTGAATACAACAAAAAGAGTAACATGAAATTAAATGGATAATTTCAAAACGATCATACGGAATAAATGTGCTCGGAAAAAGAAGGACAAGGAACAATAACAATCATAGAATCCGACAAAAATAAATAATTTTGGTTTACGAAGTCGATACGAGAAAGTATCTTATGAAATAGGGAGGGGTAAACTCTGAACGAGTAAAAAGATAAGGGATCAATATAAAAACTTGATAGGATACAAGAAGTCAATCCCCAATAGACAAAGACATGTTAATTGAGAGTGTCGATAAGCTCTGAAGGAAAACAATCAAAGAATCAGATTAAAGGTAATTAAGGGCACGGCTTGAAGAAGCCATATCAAGAATGAGGCTAAAATGATTGAATAATATTTTACGGTAAATTACACAACATGAAGGAAAATATACAATCGGACAATGTCATTTAGAAACTTTAGAAAAGCAAGAGCGAGAATGAGAAGATTGGATATGAACTTAGGGTAGTTTTAGAATTCAAAATGAAGTTACTCGCTATCGATAAAAAAATTCATAAGTGAATGCAAGGAACGAGTAATAGACAAATTAGAACTCAAGATGATGTCAATGAAATTTGAATGATATTTTGTCTATTGAAAGAAAGATTACATAGATAACAATTTGATTCGCCAAAATGATGAAGGAAAGACATCTAGGGATAACAAGCTAAAAAATGAATAAGTACCAACATTAGAATAAGGGCGAAACTATTAATTATAGCGAAATTAGGCTCAAGAGAGCTTACTGAAGTCGAGAGATCAATTTGGAGATGGATTCGTTTAGAATCAGAATTATGAGTAAGGTAACCTCGATAATGGAATTCAAAAGGATTAGGGCTATTTTAGTCATGCTATATGTACTTCAAGAAAGGTCACTTGATTCAGATATTTCAATTTACGTAAAATCACGGAGTGCTCACATATACAATCATAACTAGACAATAATTTCAACAATAAAGTTCGAATAATGTTATGGTATTCATGATACCACCAACAAAATAATTAATCAAGAAAACACAGAATCAAGCAAAAATAACCATTAATCCCAAAGACATGTACTACACATATGATTTTGGTTGCGGTATTGTCCTAAAAGTGAACTACCCAATGTGGGTAGGCACCCTAAAGTCATGACGGTGAGTCCCACCTTACTAACCCCTCAGTACAAATCCGAGGATCCTATCCTGGCCTTGAGCCGAAGCTCTGATACCATCTGTAACGGCCCGACTCCGCGGGTCCGTCGGATAACGGTCGAAAAGTTATTATTATTTTGAAAAAGAGTTAAAATATCGAGACCTTTAAAAAGAACGATAAATTAAAATCGAAAATTAAAAGTTTTAAGCGGAAGCGGTTTAAAACGATATAGAAACAATTTTGATTACTAAGTTTAAAGCGGGAGTAATTAAAACAAATTTTAGCGGATAACATGACATGGTGAAACAACTTCTGGGACTCAAAAGAAATACAAGAAGATTAAGACTAATTAAAAATCATTTTCTATAGATATTCCCATTTTACAAAATTAGCTAAAATACCAAGATATTTAGCAAGATATAATAAATATGAACTTAGACATTATAGGAGGTTTAAAATATGAGTTCAAACGAAAATCATAAAACCAAATAAGAATTTAAACAAAAGTTTAACTACTCTCTGGAACTAGGGTGGGATCGCAACCGTGATGACCTAACCGCAACATGAACTATAGTTTACCCCCAAACACCTGTAGCTGAAAAGATTGAAACATGGAATGCATAAGTTGATCGTCCAACTTAGTGAGGCTGTAGTGCACTTGTGCGTGATGCAACATAATATACATGAGCATATACAACAGTACAGTAAATGAACATATGCTATAACAATATAAGCACGTTAAACAAGTAACCAACATTTGTTGATGCCGTTCTCCTCTTACCCTCCAATCCACAGTCAGGAAAACCACCACCGAACACTCCAAGTAAGGTGCGACCTTACATAACAGTGCGCATTGACGTCAAATGCCAGGAGTTTGACATTCACTCCCCAAGTGTAACCTCCACACTTGGCTCGTGAAGCGGGTCTACGGTGGATCGAGGTAACCCTCCGGCCCTTACCTTCCAGGTTAACCACGATTCCGCACACCAATATAGGGGCCCACACAGTAACACTAAACAGTACAGTACAGTAACAATAACAGTAACACTTCAGTAACAGGAAATCGACAACTCAATAACGGTTCAACATACAATATCAATGACTCATAAGCACATAGACATAAACAATAATTCAATATGTAACTTGTCCTAGCAGCCGAGTTCTGTATGTTATCATACATCACATGCTTGTTCGTTTAGAAACTAAGTTACAGTTATGACTCGACCTACTAGCACATTAGACTTACACACAAGTAACACATAGCACTCACCTGAGGAGCTTATTACGGCGATCAAAATTCCACAGTGAAGTGTATCCGAAACCCAAAGCAACGAAGGGGGTGAAACTCTCTTCATTTCCAGACCTCCGAAGGTGGTGGTTGTAGCTCCGGTGGCAGTGGTGGCGGCTCCGGTGGTGGTTAATAACAAAAGCCCTCAAATTCTTACTTTTCCCCAACTTCTAATGACTGTCGATTCACTTTGGGAGATCCAATCGACGATCCGAACGGTCAATATGTAGCCCCATGTGTGTAGGACCTTCAGGAAAAATTTGGGCACGATCCAACGGTGGACGAAGGCGGAATGGTCGAAAAATCGAGACTGTGCTGAGTATACCCGAAAACTATCTTTCTAAATGTGTTTCCTCTTGCATCTCTCTCTCTCTTACCCATTTAGATTTTTACTTCAAGAAGGTAATGGTGTAGGGAGACAAAAATCTGATTTAGGGAGCTAATAGAGAGGGTAGTGAAGTGTTTGAATGGAGAAATGGGTGGAGTGTTTGAATGGACAAAGGGGTATGGTGAATGGACAAAGGGGTATGGTCTATTCCCTATGCCATGGCTAATTTCTTGGCTTACCAAGGAGAAGAAATCATTGCATGCTTAGCCAATGGATGAGAAGGGGCATTTTTGCACTTTTGACCCCCAAAATTTCAAATAGTGCAAAATGACCCCTAAATCCAAAAATTTCGCACACTTTGGTCCAAACTAATTACAAAATGACCCCAATGTTTTTAAAATGCAATAGACATGTTTTTTAAATTATTTCTAAGTCCAATATTCCATAAGGAATAATTAATGCACACAAAGCACAAAAGAGAGTTCAATTTTTTTTTTTGTGCTCGAAAATTTTAATTGTACGTTTAGGTTTAAAGAAATACTATGTTTATTAAAAATAAAATACGCCACACAAAATTGGGTTATTAATTCAATAACTTTATTTTAAAATATTTTACATTTACGGGGTGTTACAATCAGCTTCCTCATCCAGGAGAATGTTTGCTTTGGCAGCATCCATCTTTTCTTTAAGTTGCTGCTCCTTTAAAAGCTCCATTGCTTTCCTGGCTGATTCAGTGTTCTTGTACTTGGTAGATTCTTCTTCAGTCTTTTCTTTTTCCTCTACCTTTCCAAGTTTTTCAGTCTTGTCAGTAGCTTCTTCAGTCTCTTTAGCTTCATCAGCAGCAGCAGCATTTTCCTTAGCTGATTCTTCCCTTTTATCTTCTCCCTTTTTGTCATCATCAGACTTGATGACATCTTGAGGTTGAACAGCAGGGTTGAGTGCAACAGTAGGAATCTTCAACTCGGCACATAAAGCTTTCAGATTCTGATTAACTACATCATTACTTGCAGTTAAGTGATGAATATCAGTGCTGATGGTGACAGTTTTGTCATTGCAGCAGTCAATGTTGAGTTGCATGGTTGAAAGTTCTTCATGAATAACATCTCCAGCTTTTTGAAGTTCCTGCAACAAGCCAACATTGATAGACTTTTCTTCCTCACTGATTTTGACGAAGGTTGCAGTTAAGTCAGCTATCTTGTGCTCAGCTCTTTGTAAGGCAGTATGGAGGTGATTTACATCAGCCTTCACATCCTCAACGTTTCTGTTCAGCTCATTTAGGCTGTGCACTAACTGCAAAGTATTGTCTTGAGGTATGGGGAAACTGTCAATCTCCTTCCTGATGATCTTTGCGGTTGATTGTTGGACAGTTTCCAGCTGAAGTCTGTTGGACTCTCCCAACTCTGTTTTCAGTTCATTCTTCAGCTCCTCTTTCAACTTCATCAGCTGCTGGCTATGCTTCTCTTCCAGTTCCTTCATTGAATTTTCCATCAGCATCTGGAAAGCTTCCATCAGTGATGAGTGTTCATCACCTGATGAAGCAGAAGCAGCAGCTTCCTTTTCTTCAGTCGCCTGGTGGACAGGGACATCTTCCATTTTAGTCTCCTGATCAGCTTTGGTATCCTTAGCATTCCACTCAAGTGCTAAGGTTTCATCAGCTTTCTTTTGCTCATCAGTGACATCATCATAGAACAGGTTAGTGATTGTGCCATCATCATTGAAGCAAATAGTTTGACATATCTGCCTAACAATGATCCACGGGTTGACAGGAGCATTATTTCCCTTGGGCACTTCACTATAATCCTTCACTTCCTTGCCAAAGACTATTTGCTGAATACTCGGCAACTGGGGCAACTCACTTGAGTGTCCCTGCTGATATCTTGACCTCTCTGCCCATCTCTTCAGGGCGGTCATAACAGCAATGTTTATTACTCTCTCTTCAGCATTATCAAATTTCTTCCTTTTGGCAGGTAGGGAGTTGTCAATTTTCTTAGCCTCCTCCAGTGCAAATTCCTTTGCATAATGATGCATGACATCTCTGACATAACTGGGATCTAGGGCCTTTTGAATGGAGTCTGTTCTTAGCCAATTAAGAACCCATTGTTCTTCATCAGCTAACTCCTTTGACTTTTGAAGTTCTATTATAGATTTGTTCAATATGTTGTCTCTCCATTTGATGTACCTTGGCTTTTCTTGGTTGAACAATGTCTTTAACATGAGCTTCTGATCATAGTAAGCTAGAGACTTCTCAAATTTCTTGAAAAGCTCTTTATCAGCATATACTATGTTGAAGGCTCTTCTGACTTCAAATTTCTCTTTGGGCTTGGCCTCTGCAGCAGGCATCTTAGGCTTTTTGTCTTCATCTTTGCCTTCACCAATTTTGATGCCCCCTCCATGAATAGGTCCATGAGCATCAGTCTTGCTGAGCTCAATGACCAAGGCCAATTCTGCATCTTCAGCAGCTTTTCTTTCTGCCTCAGACATCTTTCTTCGTGCCTCATCCTTTGATGCTTGAACTTTGCTTAGTTCAAGTGCCTTCTTCTCCTCCAACTCATCTTGTTTCCTCTGTTCAGCTTCTTCCCTTTTCTTTTTGTCAGCCTTGGAAACTTTCTTCCTCTTAAGCACTAACTTTCTCTTTCCTTTGTCAGCTGGGGCAGGGGCTGGACCAGCAGATGAGATTGGTGCAGCAGCAATAGGATTGATGATCATAATATCTGGATCATCCTGAGGTTGGGCAGCCTCTACTGTTGGTGTAGCTTGAGTCAACTGTTGCGCATCAGCTTTGTCAGCAACAGAAGCCTCAACAGCTCCAACAGGTCTTTCAGCAGATGAAGGACTCTGTCTTACTAAGTTTTTCAACTCAGTAGGCTCTTCAATGAATGTCATCTGCTTCCTTGCTGACTTCTTTGATAAACCCTGAATGGGTCTTGAAGCAGCAGTGTCTCTTTGTTGACTCCTTGTTCTTTGAGAAACACCCTCAGCTAGTCTCTCAACTGATGGAGTTCTAGAAGGTGATGCAGGAGACATTCCCCTTACATCAGCAGTAGTCTGACTTATTATTTGATCAACAGTAGTGTCAGCTACAGTCTTCATCTTTTTGGGAGCTTTCTCCTTTGGCTTATCAGCAGCCTTTTTCATCTTAGTCTCAACAGCTAGGTCAGCTGTTTTGACTAGTCTTCTGGGTCTTTTGGCAGAAACCTCCTTTTGGTTCCTCATCTGCAGCTTCCTCAGGCTCATCAGCCTTCCTCTTTAGAACAGGCAAGTACTTGGACATTGCCTTAGACTTGTGGATCTCTTTACCATTCAGCATAGGGCACCCCAATTTGAACAGTAGGTAACTGAGCGTGATCCTGTGATTGGTGTGAGGGCCTTTTCCTTTCTTTACCTCATGAAAATCAGCCAAGATGTACCAAATAATGATGGACCAGTTGACTTCTAGTCCATAATAGATGGCAGCCATGATGCTGAACCTTTTCATAGTAACAGCATCCAGCGAGAAAGTACAGTTTTCAATCAACTTTGACACCATATCAGCCATCCGCTGATATTCGTCCTTTAACTGTTTCTTCCTTATGTTGCCAGACAACACTTCTCCTTCCTTGGCGCAGATCGCCCAGAATTGTTGGTGTTTGTCCTCTGTCAGTACAGTGACGTCATGTCGTCCTCTGTTGGGAAGACCGAAGGTCTCGTGAAGAACAGCAGGAGTGATAATGACAGATTTTCCACCAACGGTTGCCTTGATTTCTAGAGAGTTGTAGTCGACGGTTGCAGTCTTGTAGTACTCTAGAACCTGGTCAGTCCAGATTACACCTTCGTTGTACTCCATAAAGTTCACCAAGGAGGCAGATTTGAACTTTTCCAGAAGTTCCTTCATCAAATTCGTACCAGATTGGTAGTAAGATTCATACACAAGAAACATACCTTCAGCAGCCATTGCAACTCTGCAGAAATGAACAAAAAACAGGAAGAGTTTTGCAGAAAAATTGCAAGTATTTTCTCTCAATTATGCTTTGAATGTTTAGGGTGCATAAAGAACTACACGGCTGATCAGATTGGGATTTATAGAGTTAGGGTATCTTGGTTTCCGTGATACCAGCTAACCGTTAGATCCGTTTCTTGTCAGTGCTGATCGTGCGGCGTCAGTTACGACCTTTCAAATAGTATATTAAAAGTGAAAATTGATTTAAAGTACGGTACCAAAAATGCCAAAAATGCATTTTTCTCATGAAACCATCGATATAGTTCTGCATTTTTCCTTGATTAAGTTGTAAACCATAAATCATAAGTTGTGGTTCTGAGTTTATTCAACCTCATCTCATTTGACAGTACAACGAGACATAAACTAATTAAATTTCTCGCTTTAATACATATCACTTCTCATCCCAACAGTTTATTGTTTCTTTTTAGAGCATTTTATATCATCCATCCACTCAATTTGAGTCTAAAAAGGAAAGTTGGAGAAATTATGGGATGCGATTCGAGCAAAATACTAAATTGCGGAACAAAATTTAATGAAGTAATATAGCATGGGACAAAAAGTCAAAATCGTCAATTAATTTGAGACAAAATTCAAAATCAACAATTAATTTGAGACAAATTCTTCAATTTTACCCATACAACATGGAGCGGAGAATAGTGATCAAAAGCATTGTGTGGTGGTGTTCGTCATTATAAAGCCACGTCTAAAATTTGGGTTACTTAGATCCTACACTAGTGGATTTAATCCATTGGGGTTGGATGAATGCCACATGGGCATGAAAGGACAAGAAATTGGGGTTACATGCTCATGTGGCATTCATCCAAGACCCGGGTAGATTAAATCCACCGGGATAGGTACTAATTTTCCTAAAATTTGATGTCATATTTTGGAGTATCAAGTCAAGTTTATTTTCTGTAAGGATTTCTTATTTATTTTTGTTATGTTTTTTTCTTTTTTTCCGAGAATAGCGTTGAAAGGGGAACCGCCTATGAGGGTGCAAAGAAAAGAAAGAGACGTGTTACAAGACCTTTTTAAATATTTCAATTATTTTAGACGGTAAATACACTAATACATTAATATATCAATCTTTATATTATAATAAAGTTACTGCAAAAGTATAATGAATGAATAACTACAAACACTTAAAATAAACTAAAAAAATATCTACATTAGTGAAAATCGAATCTAGTAGGACCTCAATTTTGTCTCGTTCTTTTAAAGTGATTTTAAAAGTAAATTGAGGTTTTAGCAAATTTATCAATTTTCGTTATGTTATTTGTTTTTTAATGAAATAAATGGTAATTATAGGTTAAGTACTAGAAATCATAGGATTTTGGGTTACTAAGAAGAAGAGAAATAATGCAATAGTTATGTTATGTTATGTCATCGATGAGGCCTTAGTCAAAAGGTCATACGTTCAATTTCCATTAATTTGGGTATTTTCTCTAGTTTAATAATATTAGCATTTGTAATTAGCTTACTTTGATACCAATGTAATAGGATTCGACTCGATATAGTGTGATGTAATGATGTATTCACCATCTTCAAAAAAAAAATTATGTTATGGACATATTTGTTGTTGTTGAATATGTAAGATAAGTATGAAAGTGATTTGTTTCATGTCAAAGCAAAGTACAGTTTCTTAAAATAAAATAAAAAACTAATACGAAATTATTTTCAAAAATTGAGAAACGACAAGTTTATTTATAAAAAAAATTATTTATTTATTTATTTGACTTTTTAGAGAACATCGAAATGCCCTATGAATTTCAAAAGCGAGATAAACATGTCCTAAGTTTGAGTAAATTTTTGAATAATTCTACTAATACATCAAACTCTAATTTGAGTTGAACTAGATAATTTCTTTAACATAGCTCTCAACAAACGACAAATTCATATATTATTATTATAGCAATAATAGGCTAAAACGAAAACAACAAGAAGATAAAATCATAAAAATAAACTCTGGAAAGAAAATTACATTTTGACGCAGAAGTCTTAAAAAAAAAAAAAAAGGGAAATACAATCAATTTTATTAAATAGAAACTGCATCATGCATTTTGCCCATCATTTATTCTTTCTTCTAAATAACTCCTCCTTTGCCCTAAAAGTTACCACTTAAGCTTTGCCGGAAAATACTGCAGTAATTTACTTAATGTTAGTAAAAAGTAAAAGTAAAAGTAAAAATAAAATTAATAATATTTCAAAAGCCAAATTACACACCTTCTCTATGAGGGATAGGTAGTATGGTTTCACTTTTTCAACATCAATCCGGACTTTGCTCTTGCTGTACAAATCATATTTGCTGCACAATTTTTTTTAATTAAAAAATAGAAAAAATATTATTCAATCTGCCTTGTTTATGCAATTTGTGCAAATTAATCAGATTGTAAGAAATTAATTAGGATATTAATTTACTTGAAAATTTGAAGCCACTTCAAATTCTTTTTGTCCTCCTCATTCATCAAGTGTGTATATGCTCCAGCCCTGTGCAGAGCTGCAGTGCAGTATATATACAAACCAAATTAATTATTTAATTAATACTTATAATATAGTTCGGAAATGTCAAATTTCAAAAATAGTCCTCTAACTCTACTAAACGCATATTTAGTCCTTTAACTCTTACCCAGTTTCAATAAATTTCAATTTTTGTCCTGCAGTTAGGACCAAATTATAATTGTAGGACGGACATTGAAACAGGTTGAAAGTTAAACGACTAAATGTGCGTTCACTATAGTCATATGACTATTATGAATAAATACCAAAGTTACGGGACCATTTTTGAAATTTTACCGTACGGAAATTAATATTATCAAACTGAATTAGTTAGATGAAACTTACGATAAAATGAGTGGTAACGGATTATGAACAATGCAGCAGAAGGTAAAGTTGTTCCATTTTCCTTAGCCACCTAAAATATATTGTGTTGGAGAAATCATTAAAAAAATGTAATTAATTGATTAAAGTTTAGCTTGAATTCATTAAATTTTTAAATGTTCAAGATCTAATTTATTTAATTTTAGAAATTTTACCAGGTACATGTAGTCGTCGTGGCCCCAAGACATGACAACATTTTCTAGTCCACATCCTTCTTGGTAAATTCCATTCTTGGTGTTGTAAGCAGGGTTTTTCCAGTCGGGGTTTTCCTTAAAATACTGCAGCACAAAGCGATAAAATTTGTTATATTAATTAATTAATTAATTAACATTAGCCAAATCAATGAAAATCTAATTATGGGATTAAATTGATTAATTAATTTATAATATTCTTGAACAATATTATTTTAATTGGTTACCTTGTGATGCACAATGGATTCATCAAAAGCACAGCCAAGAGGAAATGTATCACCTGTGGCAACAAAAATTCATTGGGGTTTAAATTACGAAAATAACCTCATGTTGACTGTTGGGTATGGATCAAAAATTCGTTTCGAATGTATGTTTCGGTCAGTTAATATTGAAAAACTTTTTGAGACTATCCGAAAATGTTTCGGAAACACTAAGGAAAAATTATAAAAAAAAGTTACTAAATTTTAGGAAAATAACAGAGTTTAAGGCAAATAAACAGTTTCGAAATTACATCTTGTTTTCATTTCGTTTGAGTCAAAAACGAAAACTTTTCGATATTTTCGATGGAAAAAATGGAAATTTTGATCCATGCTGTTGGGGGTATTGTGTCGGCAATAACTCTTAATTTTCATATAAGTTATGTTAGTATACAAGGGAGTTTTTGTCATTAAATAAAGTTTAGGGGATATTTTTGTATTTTAGAATTTGAAGTTAGGAATGAGATTATATGAAAGCAATTCTTAAAACTCACCAACAACAGCCCATTGAGGTAGCTGTCCCCAGCTAGGAAGAAGAAGCACTTTTCCTAGATCTGTCAGCCAAGCAAATTAATTAAATCTAGTAGTTAAATATAAATCCAAATAATTAATGCGCGTAAATTAGTATAAAGATGATTTACACTCAGACCCCTGAAATTTATTGTAATTACAAAAAACTCTATGTGATTTTAGAAATTACAAGGACACTCGTTACATGATATTTTTTGTAAACACTTTCACAAGTTGTAGGGGTGTATTGTATTGATATATTCTAAATAATAGGGAGTTTTCTTGTAATTTCTGACACGTCAGGGGGTTCGATCGTAAATATTAGTCATAGAATAATTAATATAGTTTGGTATGTACCATGAATGAGTGCAGTTAAATGAAGCCAATCTTGATTGGGGTGATCTTTTCTAATAGCCTCAGCAGTTTGGAGCAAGTGCTCAATTTGAGGTTCATCTAAATCAGGATCACTGTCATCTACAACTTCATTTAGAAGTTCACAGCATTCCCATATGCTCATCTCTGTTTTGTCCAGTTTTTCATATTCATCCCTCATCTTTTTCACCTGCATTTACACACCCCCAAAGTTTATTTGTTAAGTTTAAAGAAAAAAATCGAGGGCAAAATGCACGAATTAATCCCGGGTGTCGTTGAAAATATTCATCAAACTCCCTTTCGAAATTTTAGTAATTCGTGTAGGTACAAAATAAGATTTTATGAACTTCTTTTTTTTATGAATATATGAAAAAAGAATATCGACGGGGGGTCATTCGGTGAATTTTTTTTGCTAGAGTATTTCGTGTAATATAAAATAAAAATTTCAGAAGAGAATTTTGTGTCTTGCCCCATACACTAACCTAAAAGAAATCATCAATTATCAGTTATTTTTTCTTTTTTTTTTTTATATTGAAAAAGCAATTATTAGTATTTAAGACATTTTTTTTATACTTACATAGTCATAGGTTTGGTTTATGTGGTTGACTCGGTAGAATTCTTCAACTGCCTTCTGTCTCTCGTTCTCGATATGATAGTCCCTGCCAAAATTTAATTTCTCATTATTATATTTCTAAGAAATTAATAATAATAAAAACACCGACTGCGACAAATTAAATAAAATTACCTGAAGGACTGTCCGAAAGCGTTGATTTCAGGGGCCTTAAATCCTCCATCCAGTACAAGCTCATTTTCATGATTTGGGATTTTCTTATTTTCCACTTGCAAATCTGTAAACAACAGAAAATTAAACATGTCATATAATATATATGTGCATTGCTATTTGAACATTAAAATAATAAAAATAAAAAAGGAGAAGGAAATGTGAAACAAATTAAAAGGATGGGGTAAAGAGTAATTTACCTAGTTCAGGCTGCTCAATGACAATTGTCATCTTTTTCTCCACAAAAGTGCAAGTAGAAAAAAGGGAAAACAAATGGTTTGTACTTTGGTGTGAGAATCAGGACATGTGAAAGAGGGTATTTATATTGGATTAAAAAGTCCTTATCGCATAAATAAATAGGTTTCGAGTCCTTAAATTGTAATTTTTTTGAGTCCTTAACTGAAAATAACTAAAAGTTTCTTTAGTAATTATTTTCGCATTTAATGTCACTAAATGTGATATGTTGACCCTGTCACTACCTTCCTTTATGCGCTCTTCTGATCCAGTAGTTTTTTTTTAGAAATATTACTTATTTTCGACCACCATTTTACGAATTAATAATATCAAATACCTAGAAATTTCACATTTTGAACTTTTAAATAGAAATTTGTGTCAAATTAAATGATCAAAATTATTTATTGGAGATATAATGAACTAATTAACTAACGAATTTAATTATAAAAAAAATTATTAAGGAATTTAATTATAAAAAAATTAATTAACGAATTTCCCATAAAGAGCATTGAAAGGTGGCCCATTAAATGTTTGATGAGTAAGACATACGTGGATATGACATGTAGTATTTATGATAAATTTTATCCAGTAAAATCAAATTAACTGTAATACCACTTATTAGGTTACTATTGTTCACTCTATTCAGATTTTGTTTCAATCATAATAATATAAGTTATTGTACGTATCATATAATAGATTTGCGTTTCACAAACTGATCAGTTTTTGCAATAATTTCCAATTAAATCAATCCCCTATATAATGTTAAGGATTTATTTTATTTATTGTGGTGCTTTAATTGTTTTCCTATATTGCTTATAAATATATGAACATTACCCATATATTACATATATCGTGGTATGATCTATATTTTAATCAAGATTTAATTATTCAAGATGGTTGGACCAATTGGTAGTGACTTACAATCCCAAAAGGTGATATTCAAGTTCAAATCCTACTGGAGACATCATACTTGGGAGAACTTATACTTTTTGTATTCTTTGGACCGAGCTGTAGTCTATTAAATAAAAAAAATAAAAATTCAAACTTAATTTAATAGTTAGCCTTGGCCATAAGAACACCTCATTTTTTGTCCTCAAACTTACTTATTACGGCAAAGTTGTCTTTTTGGTACCAGTACAACGATATATTTTGAAGTTTTGGTATTGAGATATTCGAATTGCACACTTCATATCACTGTCAATTATTTGGACAGAATCGGTCACATGATCATTAATTTGACATTTTGGAGGGAAAAGTTACATTTTATTGACGTATATCGAACTGCGCAATCTTTATGGAGTTTTGCTTTGACATGACATATTAACTAACCTAAACAATAAACGACATCTCGGACAAGAAAATACCTAATTAACGTGACTTTTTCCTTCAGAATTTCGAGTTAACTGTCACTTACGACGTACATGACCAATTTTGCCAAAATAATTAATGATGATGTTTTTTCTAAACCTATCATCCTTTTTTTTTTTTTTTCTATATAAATACCTCAATCTTTTTTTTTTCTTTTTTTTTTTTGAAGGAACCTCAATCTTTCTTTCAAATCAACTAAAGAAAAGGGGTTATAACTTTTAAGTTATAACATCCAATATTGGGAAATCCGGCCCCCATCACATAATACATTAACCGGAATACAATAAAAAGGGTTCGACCAATCCGGAGCAAAAACCAGCCCAAAAAGCAAGGCAAAATTGGAGTTGCTCGGGGAAAAACGAAATTTCCATTTCGGTCAACAAGCACAAAACCTTCTAATAATTATTTCTTGAAGAAGACCTCTACCTCTTCCAACATCGTAAAGTTTCCATTTATTTGAACATCACTTTTAATAACGACTTCATTGATCTTCCAAAGAATCACCTATTAACTTAGCAAATGAACAATGCATCAAATTTAAATAATAATATTGTTCGACAAAATTTAGAATTTTATTCTATTTAAATAAATACTCTGCGGTTATTTTTATTTTTCGCTTTGGCAAAAAAAAAAAAAAAAAAAAAACATTGTTTACTTTTATTTGTTGTTTTAGAAATTCAATGTAAAAGTAATTACTCCCTCCATTTTTTTTATTTGTCGCTTTGGCAAAATAAAATTGTTTACTTTTATTTGTTGTTTTAAAATTTTATGTAAAATTAATGTTTTTTTACCAATTTTACCCTTCTTGCTTGATGCTAAATTTATTTAGTTAAAAGGATATTTAAAAGTTTTGCTTAAAAAAATGACTATTTAGAATATTCCTTAATTCGTGTGTAATCCTTTAAAGCGACAAATAAAAAATGAGAGGAGTATTATATCTCTTAATACATGTACAATCCTTCAAAATATCAGCATTTAGCAAAAGACAAAAACACCTCATATGACCCAAGGTGGTTGGGCCAAGTGGTAGTGACTTGCGACCCCCAGAGGCGAGACTCAAGTTCGAACCCTACTGGAGACACCACACTGGGAAGGACCTATACCCTTTGCACTCTTCGGTCCGAGCTGTAAATACACAGTCTAGTAGATCAAAAAAAAAAAAAAAAAAAAAAAAAAACACCTCATATGCTTTGTCTAACTACCCAAAACCCCCCTGTGTTATTTTAACTACCAAAAAACCCCCTGTGTTTGATTTAAATATCACACTCGACCCAAGTAAGATATACTAATAATTTTATTTTTGATTTTTGGTGGAATGACAAAATTACCCCTATGTGTTTATTTTTAAAAATTTATTTATTCCTTTCGAAAAAATAAGTATATAATATTTGGATCAAGTGTGGTATATACAATCAAACACATAGGGGTTTTGGGGATTTAAACTGACACATAGGTGGTTTTTGGGAGTTAAACAAAGCATAGGGGTGTTTTTGTTTTTCGATGTCAGGGGGTAAAATTGTCATATCAAACCAAAACGTGAACAAACACTTGCAATTTTGGCGTTTGAACCACACTCACTTTTTTGGGAGTGTATTTGACGAGAAATTATTTAGTGTAACCGCTGCACCATGTCATCAATTATGTGTTGTGCAACCTACCAATACACTTGGGACATGTGGAGTAACATGTGGAGTAATAATCCACATCACCTTTATTCTGGCAATGTGAATATAACTTTTTAAAACCCTATTTTTTGGGAACATGACCAGAAAATGGGGTGATGTGGATTATCATTCCCCATGTATTAAGTGTATTGGTGGCTGCACCACGTAGACTTGATGATGTGGTGCAGCGGTTACACTAAAAAATCCCTCGTATTTGACAATTATTTGAAATCATAAGAAATTTTTTGAGAGTTAAAATAACATAGGGGGATTTTTTAAAGTTAAACAAAACATAAAGGATGTTTTTGTCTTTTGCTCTATCAGCATTTATTCAGTTGGTACATAGTACCTAATAAAATAGCATATGTACCTAATAAAATAGCATTATTATTATTGTGGAGAGAGAGAGGGGGGAACGTTTGCAACGTGAACGGTGGATCAAATTAACCGACACCGACTGTTCACCTTCTATGATGCTTTTCCAACAAACGCTGATGTTGGTTTCCTTGTCCTTGTTTATATCTCTTCCTGCAAGTCTCCATCTTCCTAACGCGAAATTACATTATTACCCCCTGGAGATCAATGAAATTCCAGTATGCCAATGACGCCATACACCAGCTGTCGGGCCGATGCATTTGTCTCCTTCTAGACTTGGACGGTGGAAGTAATGGTATATATGTATGCTTCTGTCAATTTAAATATCTCGGATTGATTTTCATGGAAAGCTAAATAATGTTTTTATTAACTTATAAAAAAAAAAAAGAATAAACATACATATTATTTATTAGGAACTACATGTACATCCACATATTTTCAATATTGTTTCTCCCTTGTTGGTGTATAAAAGCTATTAAGAGAAATTGCATATTTAGTGCCTTGTAATAGAGATACTTTGCTATTTTGATACCATTAGATACGTGAATGTACATACAGTACTACAATTTAAATATTGGTTGCAATTAATGTTCATATTAGCATCAAATAATTGGATCAAAATGCACAGAATAGACCACTTACACTTCACGTTATTATGTGATAATTTTCTTCAAAAGACGAGATAAGAACCACTCAGGGTGAAGGTGGCTAATTTCATTCATTTCGGATCAATTATTTGACAGTGGTATGAAAATTGCAACTAATATTTAAATTGTGGTACTAATGTGTATTTATGTATCCAATAGTGCCAATGTTGCATGGTTGTATCATTGTATTGGACCAAATTTATAACTTTTCCCAAAAATATTAGATATACATGTTTGTCTATAGACTACAATGTATTTCTGCATGACACTATTAAAAAAGCCATGACTCTTATAAGTTATAAGGAGACAAGTCTAATAAAGAGTCACATTTAATTTATGAAGAAAAATAATTTTTTTTTAAGTAGAGACACAACTTTAAGTAATGGACACCTCATAATATTTGTGTTTATTTATTAACAGGTAATTGGTCTAGTAAATGAATTACTCACTCTACTAAGTAGCAAATTCAAGTTCCGAATCCATGTTGGGAGAAGTTCTCATATATGTAGAATAATATTTTCCGTATAAAAGAATGGATGTGGGTAGTTCTAATAATAATATGGCGAACTCAGTTTGAATTGATGCTTGTTGTGAGAGGTTTCCTACAATAATATTTAAATTTGGCTATAATGTTAAAGTTGTCATTGCACATTTGCTTAGTAGTGATAAAAATATTACTTTTAAAAAAAAATTAATATGGACCCTAGCCAGTGCTACCTTTCTCTTTTTTGGACTAATGGGCTATTAATAATGGTCTATACTCTATAAAATTTCTTGTTAGAGTTCTGAAAAATGGGCCTAGCCCCTGTAATTTGATATCATGGATCCGAATATTGGGGAATTTTGGTGATTGGACTCTAAATTAACTACATAATTTATTGATGAAAATCCACAGCCAAACCCAACTCTTTCGAAAATCAAGAACCCAATTAAGATTTAAGCCCACTTCCCAATATATTAGAATTTGGACCATTTTAACTTTTGGCGAGTGAAAAGTAAGAATTTAAAAAATTGAAATGAACACAATAAGAATATTCCCTTTTATGTTTATTTAATTTATGAGAGAATTTTGGTACTGAGCTTTAGGTTAATTCTCATTTTTGGTACACAGTTTTATGTGTCTAACATATTTGGTACACCGCTTTAACAAATGTGGACTCATTTGGTATAATCGTTAAAAATTGGCGTTAAGTGGTGACGTGACAGTTAAGTCTAATTGCAAAGTTGATGTCATTACTTATGTTAACTGATAATTTACCCCAAAATATTTTGGACTATCAAAAAAGCCCCACATCTTCAAATTTAGTGACGATTTTAGTCTACATTGTCGTCAAATTTCAAAATTGACTCGAATAAGATCATGTGATGATCAATTTGGAGATTTAACTTATTATATTTAAATAATTAATTTGATTTAGAAACAATATTACTAAATTAAATAATACTTTAAAATAAATCTCAAAAATAATTAAGAATGTATATTCTTTCCAAATATAAAACTTAGATAATAGTATTAATCTATTTAATATTTATTAAAATAATAAAGTATATAATTAAAAATATTTAATATTAATTAAAATAATAAATAATTATAATTTAAAATAAACCAACCAACCACCCCACCCCACCCCACCCCCTAACCCATCCCCCTCCCTCCCTCCAATTCCTGGCTCCCGTCAGCCTGGGATATTCGATCCTAGATCGCGGTTGCCTGGGATCGCAGAACCCAGACCGCCAACTTGGATTCTGTAGCAGAACATAACCCAGGTCGACGACCTGGGTTACTCGATCCTAGGCCTAGGAATTGGTGGAGGGGTTGGGTGGGTTGGATTGGTTTAATTATAATTAATTATTATTTATTATATTAATTATATGATTTATTTTTTTAATAAATATTAAATCGATTAATACTATTATATAAGTTTTATATTTGAAAAAAATATGTTTTCTTACTTCTTTTTGAGATTTATGTTAAAGTATTATCTAATTTATTAATATTGTTTCTAAGTCAAATTAGTTATATAATAACTTAAATCTCAAAATTGATCAGCATGTGATCTTATTCGAGTCAATTTTGAAATTTGACGACAATGTAGACTAAAATTATCATCAAATTTGGAGATATGAGACTTTTTTGATAGTCTGAAATATTTTGGGGTAAAATTATCAGTCAACATAAGTAATTGCATCAACTTTGCAATAGACTTAACTGTCACGTCACCACATAACGCCATTTTTAATAATTGTACCAAATGTGTCAAAATTTGTTAAAGCGATATACCAAATGTGTTGTACACATAAAGCTATGTATCAAAAATAAGAATTGACCTAAAGCTCAATACAAAAATTGCAATTCTCTCTTTAATTTATACCATTCAAACTCTTTGATACTTTTTACTTTGGATTTTCGTTGGACTGTGTTTTTAATTTGAATTAAATTTCATTTCTTTTCCTTCTTAGGGAAATGAATATTACTTCTCTTGCAATTATTTCATTAATTGTCACAAAAACTTGAATATAGAAAATATATTATGGGCGCGCTTACTCCACTAACTAAGAAAGAGAATTTTTTTTGTTCAGAGCTAATAATATAAACTACCTTTTTATTAATCAAATTAAATGTAGTTCACGATGTATATATTGTGCTCATATTGAAAGAAAATTGTCAATCACGGTGCATCTTTAAAAATACACTTTTTATATATAAGATGGATTGGACGAGTTAAGTTTGACCAAATAAAAAAGAAAGCAGTTTTATTATATTAGAGATTAATATTATATCCATATTAATTATTATCTCTAATGACTTTCATAAGATTAACATAAAACATATCACATATGATTACACATCTCATGTGGCACCATTATGGTTTTGATTAAATTAATATTGTCTTTATCTTGACTATGACATGCAACGGTGGCAATCTAATGCCTTATCAAGATCATCATTTTCTTTTAATTTCTCACACCCAACATATATTATAACATATGTCCTAAACTAAGGGAAACTTGGGAAAACAGAAACTGTGATGTGGACATTTGCATGTGGTCAAGTGATGTATATCGACATATGAATAAAATAAATTATCCTAATTAGGATGAGTTCTAAATCATGGGGAGACGACATTACAATTTGGATGAGAATATTTCGAATTGTCACATAGGAAAAAGATATGTTGCATGTTTATTTCTTACTCTAATTGTCACAAGAGCCATCTAATTAAACATGCATTTTTGTATTGCATTAAACTCATCTTTTATTTTTATTTTCATTTTTATTTTGCGGAGGTGTGGAAGACTATAAATAAAATAGAGCTAAAAGTTATGAATGCGTATATATATTGTTAAATTATGAAGCTAAAAGTTTGATTAGAGTAGCACTCGTATTCGAATGGGGTTTTACATTTTTCAGATATATCCATTCACTATAAATGAAGGGTTGGTTAGACAAGAAATAGGAATATATATCAACCACCCATAAAACATAAAATATAGTAGCGAAAAGACGAATGCATTCACCACAGTTTTGCAACGGTTCCATGCGTGATTTGTGGAGAAAAGACGAGTGAATTCACCACGGTCTTTAGCCATAGTGAGGATATTCACCACGACTTTTAGCTATGGAGAAAAGACGTGATTTGTATTTTGCATGCACAAACGGCTAATTAGCCGTGACGCATACATATAGGCAAAATAGCAATTTACGTCCCTTAACTTTTACTAGTCCGTAGAATTAGGACACTTAATTTTTCAGCAAGCAATTTATGTCCCTTAACTTTCACTGGTATGCAGAATCACGACACTTAATTTTTCAGCAAGCAATTTACGTCCATTAACTTTCAGTGGTCCGCAGAATTAGGACACTTAATTTTTCAGCAAGCATTTTAGGTCCCTTAACTTTCACTGGTCCGCAGAATCAGGACACTTAATTTTTCAGCAAGCATTTTACATCCCTTAACTTTCATTGGTCTAAAAAATCAAGATACTTAATTTTTCAGCAAGTATTTTACGTCCCTTAACTTCACTGGTCTACGAAATCTATAACTTTTTTGCTTGTCGAAAAATTAAGTGTCCTGATTCTGCGGACCAGTGAAAGTTAATGGACCAAAAATGCTTGCTGAAAAATTAAGTGTCCTTATTCTGTGGACCACTGAAAGTTAAGGGACGTAATTGTTAAGAAACGTAATTTGCTTGATAAAATATTACTCTCTTAAATTTTTTGGTTGTCACACATTCAGGAGTATGTGACAATTTCCATCCTCTCTTAATTAAAGTCCTTTATGGATTTCCAATCGAGAATAGAGCTGTGACAAGCAATAGAGATTAGTAATTATTTAAATATATTAAGTAACAACAGTATGATTCAAAGTTTGTAATTAAATTGTCTTAACAATTAGTCATAAACGAAATTTTACATATATCATCATGACAATATTATTTGTTACCATGATCACAAGAAATGTGAGTCTAATTGTTAGTAGTAACAATTTAATTTTTCAAATAGATGTTACTAATAGATATTACTGAAAATTTTAAATTAAAAAATTATATTTGTCATTGTCGCTCTTATCAAAAATGGTTTTTTTGACAAGATTAAAGGGTTGTCACTTCATGCAAATAGTGGCAAGTGTTTGTTGTCAATTATTTTATTGACACAATGTTGTTTACGTAAGTATCCATAATTGTTGATAGTAACAATTTGTTATTCTCTATATTTTTTTCCCCCTAATATATCAACAAAATTACTCTAGTGATACATTTGAGTTATTTGTCACTTGATATAAGTTCATAATTACTAATTAGTTATAGCACTCGGTTAAACTTTTCAATCTATTAACAAAATATTTAATGTTAAATGATATTATTAAATTATTTATTATATTTTTTATAAATTTAATCAAGTTGATCGTACCATGGGAGCAAAATAAATAAGAAGAATGGGTATATATACGATAACTCTAATAATGCATAGCCTCTTACTTATTGTAAGCCTTAGGTCATCTCAGTCTCTTTTATTGGAGAAGATTAAATTAATTTGGTAATTTTTTACTTTTACCTCCAAGTCAAAAGATATTTGAATATAATAATTACAAATACATGGTCCTTAATAAAATGACAAAAAGAATGAATACCAAAACAAGTAAATAAGTGAAGATGACCGCTAAAAATTGTCTTTTTACTTCTTGTCTTTCATTTTCAGTTGAATATGCCCGAAGATTTCCAAATCTTGTTAAAATTGACAGATCACTACACCTGTTAAGATGCTGTACGTAATTATAGCAGTAATTAAACTGTGGATCGAATTTATAATTAAGTTCACTCTCTAAACTAGCTTCTAAAATGTAATTGACCGTAAATGTAACATCAATTTTATTTTTGATATATATAAGGTTATCAAAAGTGTACTTTTCTCGTGCTTTCTTTATCACAATGTAGAATGAACCCACTAGTAAGTTGGACAAAGTCATCCATGAATTATTATAGTATATAAATATGTTCCTCCAATCTTGTTTAATTAGCTTCTTTTTTCAAACTTTATTAAAGCAACTCCTTTGTGCTTCGGGCCCTCGATCCCCATGGGTAAAATCCGAGGAAAACAAATAGGAGAAATTTGCAACTTTATGGACATTGACCCGGATATTAATGGAAATTAATCATAGGAAATTACTCTCCTCGTTTTTTCTTTATTTGTCGCTTTGACAAATTTTTTTGTTTATTTTTATTTGTTATTTTAGAATTTCAATGTAAAATTAATATTTTTTTATTTTTATCAATTTTCTTTTTCTTAGTAATACTTGTTATTAATGCTAATTAATGTTAAAATTATTTGAATAAAAAAGTATTTTAGAATTTTTACTTAAAAAAGTAACTATTTTATGATATTTTTTAATTCATGTATAATCAATTAAAACGAGAAATAAAAAGGAGGGTGTAAAGAACTGCACAGGAGGATAAAAAATATTTATAATAATAAGAAGCAATCCCAAGGTATAAACTTTTATCATTTGTGGGGATCACTTTCTTTTAACGTTTGAAATGAAAATTAAATAAAAGGTGTTATTCTATCTTCTAATACTTATTGAATTAAGGTTTTGTTGAGATTAACCCAATAATAAATTCTTTCGAAAACATATGTAGATTTTAATCCTAAATTGATTCCCACGCACAAGATAAAAGTCGCTAGTAACTTATAATCAATATTTTAAAAATCGGACCGGATATCGAAACGATAGTCTTACTTGTTACCGGTTAGATCAGTTTAAATCACTGATTCAACAGGTGTGACGTTATTATAAAATAATAATTAATTTAAATTTTAATGTATGTAATCAACTATTTAAAAAAATATATATATTATCCATTTTTTCAAGTTTATTTTCATAAACTAAATGTTTATCTCATGACCAATTATTTTTCCTACAAATTTTGAGTGGAGAATGAATGATAGCAACAAAATTACAAGTATAATAACATGATATCAATGCAATAATTCAAATTATAAAAAAACACCATATCAAAAACAATAAATGTATTGCTAATCACCTATGAAAACGAAAAAATATTGATAAATTTTTTCATTGAACTATATAAAAAATGAAAATAGTTTGAAGTTTGAGAAAAAAAAATGACTTTTCTAATGAAAATTGATGCTCAAATATATTTATATAACTTAAGATTTTTTGCTTCTTGTTTATTTTGTTTAATTTAAAGTGAAAAATAGAAGAAGAGATGTGAGAGTATTGTTGAAGTTTAAAGGCCGCGGAAGAGAAGTAAAAATCATATAGCGTAAACTTTTAGTTTTATAAGTGAAACAGTGGTTCAATCGGTTCACTGGTTCATTGATTTTACCGATTTTTTCTGGTTCGAACTGGTCAGGAAGAAAGCTGATGTTGGAGAGTTAATTGGACGAGATTGACAGCCGATTATCAGTGAAATCGATCGAACCAGTCCGATTTTTTAAACACTGCTTATAAATACCCAAAAATAACACAATTTAATTGTAAAACTTATTAACATGTTTTAAGTTATTGCAACATTAGAATTAAGGAACAATTTTACTTAGACAAGATTTTGAAAAATTGTCTAGACAAGAATTAAGGTTATGCTCTCAAGATGAATGATAACATTTCGTAATCACAAAATTTAAAAGAAGAAAAAAATTAACCTCGCCTAAACAAGAATTTTCCTCAAATCTAAATATGTCTCAATCATGTAATGTTTTGTTTAAAGAAATTGCTTCATGACATCGATCTTTTCATTCATGTAAGAATTAGTTCAATAACTCCTTTATACTCCGAACATGCAAAAGTTTAACGTATTGAACAATATAATAGAGAAGTAGAGGTTGTAAATTACTAGTACCGTAATAAGTGGAACACATTAGCTGTTCTTCTTAACTTCCCCCTTTACGAAGCCGAGTAACGTCTCATTAGTTATAACTAATTAAATAATTTGCATCCGAAAAAAATATAGAAATAGAAATGTATAGGATAGACAATAGAAATATACAAATGTAACAAAAAAAATTCAAATGTAATGTGAATTCAAAATAAAAAAGAAAAAAAAAATTGACTATACTTTAAAAGGTGGTAAAAGATATAGATACTGCAATCTAGACTAAGATCTTGGGCACATGACTTCCATAAATGCATACCAAATAGTTTCTACATGTATCTTCTTATGTCTATACGTGTACATGTTTGTGGCCTTTTAAATTACTATTTATAGCATGCTGCTCCATTATTGAGCTATATATAGAGTTTTATAATTAATTAGTAGACCTTTTATAGATTAATGCCATATGTTCACTTCATCTTCATTCTCAATACTAATTTTTTGTTAGCTCCATGTTGCTTCCTTGTGAGATTATATTTCTCTCTTTTTTTTTAATTTAAATATAGTTATTATCTTTCTATTCCACATAAAATGAAGTTTGAATATCATATTAAGTTGGAATAAAGTTTGAATAACATATAAACTTGATGATATAGGCGAACGAATCAGTAATTTTTTTCCTATTATTATTTTTATTACATTTTCTCCTATTATTATTTGTAATTTGTAATAAAATGCCGAAGAATAGTTTTATTTCACAACATAAATTATATTTATAATGTAATTAATTATTCAACATAAAATTTCATATGCCATACAAATATTTTAAATAAATAGATAACAATTGTGAAAATTCCCAAAATGTCAAATCCAAATCAATTAATTAATCTCGGCCCATTAGTTACTGGATTCGGCCCATTAATTACATCAATTCACCAAGTTTAGTTCAAAACATAATGGGCTCAAGCTTTTGATAGAAATTGAATAAGGCCCTTTTTTTTAAAACTTAAAAATACAAAAAGCCAAAAGTACCCCTAAACTCCATTTAATGAAAAACAAGTAACAATAAAAGTGGCATCATTTAACGGGCAGCAGATCCTCTGTACCACTTATTTGTACCACTTATGTGTACCACTAATGTAAAGTTGACACGTGTCCATATTAATTATAGTGTTAATTCAAATTAAACTTAACCACATTAATTATTAGAGTTAACTCAAATAATTGTATAATTAATATAGACACGTGTCAACTTTACATTGGTGGTACACATAAGTGGTACAAATAAGTGGTACAGAGAATCTGCTGTCCATTTAACGTGACCTTTCTATTTTAGTTTTTCTTAAGCGTGATTAGTTGAATAATAACCATGGTTAGACCCCACTTCTCTAGCAGTTTATAAATCAACCAACCGCCCACAACATTAACTCACTGCATAACAAAATATTTTGACTTAAAAAAGAAAAAAGATGATGTTCGGTGAAAGAAACCATGGTGTTCCACCATGGTCCGTAACCGCAGACGATAAAAGCTCCTCCTACGTAGACGATTATTCCCACTTCTTCAGAACCGATTCTCTAACGGCCGCGGCGTTACGGCGTTACCTTCCGTCCAAAATAAAAGACGATAACATTGACGACGGCGGTATCCTTTCCGTGGACACTAACTCAGGCGATAATTTCTGGATGTACGAGTTCAAGGTGCGTAAGTGCGCACGTGAGAGGTCACATGACTGGACGGATTGCCCGTTTGCCCACCCGGGCGAAAAAGCCCGACGCCGCGACCCGAAGAAATTTTACTATTTGGGTACCTCCTGTCCCGATTTCCGTAGGGGAAGTTGCCGAAAAGGCGACGGATGTGAGTTCTCCCACGGCGTATTCGAGTGCTGGCTACACCCAGCACGCTATCGTACGCAGCCATGCAAGGACGGTATGAACTGCACGCGCCGCGTTTGTTTTTTCGCTCACTCGCCGGATCAGCTACGGGTTCTCAGTCCCCATGCCAATTCAACTCCGGTTTCGACTCCGGTGAATTCTAACTCGGTCAACGAAATGGTGGCGTCCCTGCGCCGGCTGCAGCTGATTAAAATGAACTCCATGCCGAATTTTCGGGGGGATAGTAGTGGGGGCGGGTCTTCACCCAGGGTGAAGATGAGCCCACCCGCTTTCTTTAGCCTCCCAAATACTCCGACCCAACCCGAGTCTCGGATCCGCAACTTTGATATATGGGACAGTGCGGAAAGTGAGGAGGAGCCGATTATGGAGAGGGTTGAATCGGGGAGGAATCTAAGGGCTAAGATGTTTGAGAAACTGAGCAAGGAGAATCCTCTTGATCGGGTCGACCCGGATTCCGATGCAAACCCGGACGTGGGTTGGGTCTCGAATCTGGTTATGTAGCACAACTTTTCTTCGGGGCGATATTTTCTCGGTGAGAAATCATATAGTGTAACTATTGCATCACATCATCAAGTATACGTGGTGTAGTCCACCAACACACTTATAGCATGTCACAATCGCGTTGGTAAGCTGCACCATGTTTACTTGATCACGTAGTACATCGGTTGAACTAAAAAATCTCGTTAATATATGTATTTTATCTTATTATTATTATTAAGATAATATTTTATCAAATCGAGTTTGATCACATTAATCCAACCAACTCGTGGACAAGTGCAACATGTGTAATACATCATGCGGTTGCATTGGCGTGATCAAATCCGGTATATTGAACAAATTAACTGGATCTTGAAAATCGAAGGGTGATCGGGAGGACAGATATGTCATTCTAGAAGAAACTATATGAAATTTCTCTAAATATAAAGTAGTAAATGTGAAATTATTTGAGAAATGTTCAAATCATTATTTTTAGTATGACAAAAGGTGGAATAGATAATCATTTCCAATTAATTGGGATCCTATGACTAAGATTTGAGGTTGTCTATAATGGAGAAATAATCTCTATTGACTTTGCGAGAAGATGGTGACAATTGAAGACTCATCATGTACAGTGAAGCAGGAGACGGATTTATTAATTAATTATTTAAGCATGTTGTAATGTCCTTTTATTTTTATCAACTTGTGCATATTTGTAAGATATTTCTTGTATATGGTGATTACGATTATGTATTAGTTTTTTTACCAAAAGAAAAAATATTCGCATAATATGTATGTTATGTTGTGACTCATCTAATATTGACTATCTCAATTGATATATATGAGCAAGAAATAAGGCTTGCAAATATATATATTGAATGGTTTAAAATGGAGGGAATTGTATTTTTCATAACAAATTTTTATCAACTTTACATATTTTGTATCAAACCTTAAAAAAGGATATATGTAATACAAAATTTGAAGACGGTTTTACATTTTATTTCTCTATTAAGTTTTTGGGGGCCAAATTTTGTGTTCTTTATATGGCTAAAAAGCTCTTGACGAGAGTTTTTCTAAATGTACAAGTTTCGGTTCATGAGACGCAATAAATAATTAAAAGAAAATTAATAAAGTTTTGAAATATTAATTAAAATTAAATCATATCTCATAATCCACAAATAATCATGCCACAATAGTTTTCAGATTTGATATAGGGCACATAAACATGCTATGAAAAAAAAATTGAATCATAATTTGGAACAAAAAAAAAATTGAATCATAATTTTAAGCATATAAAAAATAACTGTTAAAACTCAAGCAAATATGAAAAAGTCCTTCAATTTTGATATCTTATGTATCATTTTGAAAGATTTTGTACCAAATGTCTAAAATAAATAAAATTTGGTGCGAAAAATGCAATTTCCTTGTTTAAAATATATATATCATACTAAAATTAAAATTGATTATGTTAAGAGAATTTTTGGTAATTGAGTATATATATATTAAGTTGTGAAAATAAGATCACGAACTGAATGTTTCAATGCATATTTTGTTGAACTGGTAAAAATAGTTAAGTAATAATCGATTTCGATGTATTCTATTATAAGCCAATAAATTTTTAATGATAACGTAATTTTATTGACATCTCAATTTTTTTAAAGTTTTTGTCAATTTTGCTCTTAATTAATATATGTTGATCTTTAAAGGAATTGACAAAAACACCCTTGTTTTTTGTCTATTATTCACCTAAGATACAAAGTGAGAGACCGTATATATTTTGAAAGTGAAAAATGGAATTAAATTTTTTTTTAGAGTGCGAAGTGTCAAACTAATACATTTCCAGATGAAAGTATGATTAAGGCATTAAGCCATTAGTTATAAAAAAAAAAAAGTTGTAATTAATATAAGTTTTACTCCGAGGAAAACTGCTAATCTTAGTCAGTAAAATTATCTCACATTAATCGATAATTATCAGTAATACCTTATAATTAATATTTTTCCACTATTGTATATGTCAGTAATTTAAGTTTACGAGTGATAATTTTGCCGTAAACAATTTCCTTCTGGTATTTGCTCCCTATATTTTGAAGATAAATGATTGCAATTTATTAGATCCTACAAATAGAATTCATAATAAATTTGGCTAGCTAGATTCAGATTAAATTCATATAATTTTTAGGTCATGGGTATATTCTGATTTTGTATAAGAAACTAATGGATTTCGTTTGACTAATCCTAAAAATTTCCGGTTCTTATCCATTCACGTGATTTGGACTTTGTACACAAAGACAAATGAAAGTAATGTCATAGGTGTAAAGTTATATATGGACTTTCTAATACCAATTTAAGAAATAAAGAATAGAGAAAATGACTTTTGACCTCTCCCCTCCTCAAATCCAAATAAATATTTTTAATGTATCAATGAAATTATTGATTTAAAATATCTCGTTCATTTGTAATAATATAACCAATTGATTGGTTTTTAAATAATCAACTACGAAATAACTTATCTTTACGAATAATTTTTTAAAATTAACCAACCAATGAATTCAATAGATTAATATATTACTTAAATAAATATTCTTCCTTTTACGCCGACCACATTTTGTCGTTTTCCTCTAATTTTAGCTAATCTACAAAAATAAATTATTTTTTCTTTACTTTGGAACATAAAATCTGATATTATTCTCACATAATGTTTTTTAAATATGTTTAATTTTTTTATCAAGCCCAGCCTGTAGACTGTAGTTTAGGAATATAGATAGATCTAGGTTTATCCCTATTTTATTAAACCTAAATTTGGGCCTGTTGGGCTGGGTTTGAATCTGTCTTGGTATTTTGATGGTGTGTTTTGGAATTTCAATACTTTTGTAAAATTTATACTTATTTATTGAAATATGAGATACTAAAATATTATTGTAGTAATTATATTTGGAATATAAGTTGGATGTACTTCAAAAATTGGAATTTTGGAGAAAAATTAAGGTAAATATATGCTTTTAAAAATTACTACTCCTATATTAGTTAATGATTGAAATATTGAGAATATATTAATTTAATGTTTCGTGACTAGCTAGCTAGAATAAATGTTGATTGAATAATAATGATTTATGGGTTTTTTAGAATAATGGTTTATATATTACCGAGTATCTATTTACAATTTTATATACTTACGTTCTCTATTTACGGAATTAAAAAGTATTCCAGAAGTAAAAATGTTTATGATCATAAATTTATAATGCCCCAATTGAGAAATTGCCTCTGGAACATTTATAGGCACTTTTTAATTTTTGTCATTAAATACTATTTATTTTAAATGGCATCAACATAAACATCAATTTAATCCACATGCAACACTTATTTTAATGCCATTTTATTTCTTATTTGTTGACAATGTCACGTAATTATTTGATTCCTTAATTATGTTTCAACCTACATATATTAAATTTTTTAGGCACTCTAAAGAAAAAACATCCTAGTACTGGTCATTCATAACATCTACATAATTCAACATTAATTGATTAAAATATTTGGTTAATCTTGATATGTTCCCTACATATATTAAATAATTTACAAGTGTGTACCAATAAATAAAATAATCCTCATGGGTAGACTTGATATTTATTCAATACACCGAGTCAAATATCTAGTAACTCAAAGTTCTTTAACCATGCATACACACTTATATCATGACCTAGATCTTGAACTAAGTCAGTTGCTTCATAAAATTGAAAAAAAAAAAAAAAAAGCTGAGATAAATGTATTATTTAATCATATGAAACAATGATCACTTAATAAATCAAAATGGGACCATAAATAGTTGGTGACCTTTTCCACATGACTACACTAATTAAGCGAGTCAATGGCAATTTACCCCTTAATATTTATAATACTTAATTTACCTCCATGTGATTTAAAAAAGAGCAATTTACCCCCTATAATATTAGACAAGTTTCACACCGTCTCCCTGAAATTTTTATATTTGACAATTTACCCCCATGTGTCATGATAATATGAGAGTTTATCATAGTGTGTTATAAAAATATTTTTCATGCCCACTCACATTCTCTCATTGAAGGAGATAAATTACTTCTTTAAAATTTTTACAGAGATGTAAAATGCTATTTTTAAATTACATGGGACAAATTAAATATTATGTATTTCAATGGGGTAAATTGGCATTAGCTCCAAATTAAGCACTCCTAGTCCTCTCTTAATGTATGAACACATCTTATCAGGGACGGATCCAGGATTATAGAGTTGGGGGGGCCGAGTTTATCCATCGCTTAAACTAATTGACAATGAGAACTCTATTGAATTCAAAATGTTAAAGTAATTGAATGAAAAACTATGAAAATTGTATACGACGCTCTTCATATCATAAAAATTCTTAGCATTTTTATTCTCAATGTGAATAATCAAATAATTCGCAAGGTTGTACTTTTGCAGATCGTTTCTAAGCTTGGTTATCACCAACTTTATTGTTGATAATGATTGTTTTTGTTGTGGTGGTAATAGAAAAAATTACTATCGAGCGAATCAAACAATCTATTATAAGTTACATAATAGACTTTCTTGTACTCTTCCATAGTAAACTTAACGCAAAAACTATTGATAGTTTTGTCGTCTAAACGGATATTTTCATTGAATTAAGTAGACGTACTTGTCTCATTGATATATACGGAGTATAAGAAAAGAAACTTCTAAAACTTTGAATTAGATCCGTTTGTAAATAATGTATAATAATAATACTAATTTCAAAAAAAAAAAAAAAGTAAAATTCTTGGGGGGGCCAAGGCCCCCCCAAAAAGGGGCTGCATCCGTCCCTGCATCTTATCTTACCAAAGCACAAATTTTGTGGCCCCCAAACCAAAACACAAATTGACATTATTAGATTAATTGCCTATGTGTGAACTTACATTGACCAAGTTCTTTCCTTTATCCAACACAAGAAAAACAAACACTTTGAATTGTCACAAAAAGAAAACAAATATTATTTGATAGTTAATTTGGACAAAGTCAAGCTCAATCAAGCATTTATATATACACACCAACCGCCCACATGCTTTCCTCTCATTTTACATTTGAGGAAGCAACAAGTTTGTCATTAATTTCCTCTGCCACTTTGATTTTTTTGCTAAGATTTTTTATTTTTTATTTTTACCAAATTAAAGATTAATTGCTATAGTTTAATTAATTATTTGGGCATGGGAAGAGCACCTTGTTGTGACAAAACAAAAGTAAAGAGAGGACCTTGGTCTCCTGAAGAGGACACTGCCCTCAAGAATTATGTAGAAAAAAATGGAACTGGTGGAAATTGGATTACTCTTCCACAAAAAGCAGGTACTACCACATACTACATAACATAATATATTTTTGGTTTTTTTTAATTAAATGATCATTTATATATATATATATATATATAAATAAATATTGTTGATAATTTAAAGGACTGAAGCGTTGTGGAAAGAGCTGTCGTCTTAGATGGCTTAATTACCTTAGACCAGACATCAAACATGGTGGATTTACTCATGAAGAAGATAACATCATATTAACTCTCTATCATAACATTGGAAGCAGGTAATCTTGTCTTTATTTAGAATTTAATAGAGCAAATGTTAATTTACCCCCTATGATTCGCATAATGTTCAATTTACCCTCCTGTGATATGAAAAATAACAATTTATCCCCCATGTGCTTCGCATACTGTTCAATTTACCCTCCTGTGAAAATTTTAAAGGAGCAATATACCTCATTCAACAGGAGAGTGTAACTCACTCAATTGAGAGTCGAAATGAAAAATTCTTGTGTAGACCAGGTCTTTCATAAACCATGAAAAAAATTAGTGCATTCACTAAACATATTTGCAAGATTTTGTGTAAAGTCTATGAAAGACTGGGTCTAGGCAAGAATTTTCTATATCACAGGGATATAAACAATTACATTTATCATAACAGATGGGGTAAATTGCCACATTTAAGAAGAGTAGTTTTGTCAATTTATAAATTTTTAAAGTTTAAAAAAACATATAAGAGAGGCATTGTGAAACTTTTATACGATCACGTGAGGATAAATTGCTCTTTTTCAAATTACAGAAAAATAAATTGAATATTATTCAAATAATAAGGGGGTAAATTGCCATTATCTCGAAGTTAATATTTCTAATTGCATATGTAGTTCCCGTCCCGTGATTAATTTAATTTTTTTTGTACTATATATGTAGATGGTCAATCATAGCTTCACATCTCCCCGGAAGAACAGATAATGATGTGAAAAATTATTGGAACACAAAATTGAAAAAGAAGCTCTTAACCGCATCTACAACATCACTTACTACTAGCAATAATAATAATTTCAGGACTACATCTGCAGAAGTCTCCGATTTTTACAATATGTTAATGCCTTATAATTATGATCCATTTTTAATAGATCAAGAAATGATGGTCAACCAAATCCCAAATCCTGAAATTGGAGATGAGTTGATCAATGGATTTAACTTTGGTTTCGGATTGATGTCTCAAGAAGCCAACGTCGTCGTTTCAAGTACTACGGATCGACTTTTGATCAATCGTGACAACTTAATTGAGTTTCAAGAGATCAATCCCATTTTCGATTACTCTAAGTATTCTGGATTAATGGCGTTGGACAACATATCTTACGTGCCATGATCATATGTTAATCCAACAATTAGTCCTACGTATTAGTATTTAATAATTATTAATTATTTATGAGGATGTTAATACAATCAGTATATTTAATTTGATTGTACCTGTTATGTTTGTTGTGCTGAATTCAGATGTTGTTTAATGACACTTATTAATGATTTAGCGGAAAAATATCCTATGCAGTAGATTTTTGAAGTTTTATTTTATGAAGGGATTTCTGGAGAGGAATTAATAATATTGGAAAGGAATAATTTGGTTTTTTTTTTTAGAAACAAAGGAATATATAAATCACGGATGTTCGGAGATTACAATATCAGAAACCACAGACGAAAGACAACAATCAAAAAAGTAAAACTGAGAAGCTAGCCTAGCTAAAGAATGGGCTACTCTATTACATTCCCGAACGACATGACGTGCCCGAAAATCTAAGAAGTTTCTTCCAATAACTTTAATTTTTTCAAAAACAGCCCCTAGGCTGCCTAAACTGGCCTCTCTATTTGTAATCCCATTAATAACATTAGAGCAATCACTTTCAAGGTAAACGCGAGACCACCCGGAATCAGTAGCAAATTGGACTGCTTGGAGAGCCGCTATGGCTTCAGCCGCTTCAGGATTGAGAGGAAGGAGCAACGGAAAAGCCTTCCAACCTACACAATCACCTAACGAGTTCCTCGCCATAATACCCAGTACCCACTCCAATCCCAACTCCTTTACTCATGACAACTGCATCAATGTTCAACCTAACGAAGTCCCTAGGCAACCAATGGGCAAAATTACGATTAGTAACTGGGGGGCGAAACACCTCTCGAGGAGATAAATCTTTTGAAAAAATCACGCGCAGAATTCACCAAAATAAGTGGTGGTGTATCGAAAGATTCCCACAAAAGTTTATTACGATAAATCCAAATCCACCAACACAATATTGTGAATAAACCAAACTCCTTAGAATTAGTTCTTCTTTTAACTCGACTAAACCATTCCTCAATATCAGTAGAATTGCAGCGATAACATGAAAAAGATAAATTCGAGAGAGCCCAAATTTGTCTAGCACCACTGGAAAATATTTATGGTGATCTATTTACTATTTAACACGCTTTTTCATATATTCAGGTGGTATATATATATTTACCTTAAGTTTAACTTGTGAAATTAAAAATACGTGATCGAAATATTCGAACACAAAATCTCTTCTTGATCCAACTCATTAAAAAACTTCAACGAGTAGAGTAGAGAGACATTCGATATTTACCACTTGGCATTTTGTTTAAACAAAACATTATAATCACTAACTTACCATATGTATCCTCTTCTTGGAAAAAATGCACCAAATCCACATGTGTTTTGAGAAATCTGAGCAAAACCCCTCAATGTGATAGGAACACGGGGGGATTGGGTGCATCATAATCACTAACTTACCATAAAATGTTGCACAAAATCCATTTTTCGTCAAATTAAGTAACGGAAATTGTATCACACTCGCGATTAATGAGACTGAAACTCAATTTTAATAAATTTAATTGAAAGATTTTATAGGAAAAAAAAAAGGACCAAACCCACCTATGTTTTAGGAAATATGCGTAAAACCCCCGTATGTTATTTTTTTTGCATAGAACCCCCTTGTATTTTACAAACACTTGCAAGGAATCTCCTTCCGTATATAAAATTAATTTATTAATATTATATATAAAATCTAATTAATATAATGAATAGGTAAATACATTAAATATGAAGGGTAAACTAGTATTTAACCTAAATAAACTAACGGTGTCAACTATTTAACGTTAACGAGGATGTGTGCAATATTTGGTAATACACAATGTTAAGCAAGGTTTCAATTGAACAAAAGGAAAATCGAAAGAAGAAGAAAGAAGGAGATGAGAGAAGAAACGCTGGAACAATATATGACCTAATTCAAAAGTCCCCCTTGTATTTTTTCCTTGGCTAGACTTGGCCCATTAGCTAATGTATATATATAGGTATAGTCAGTGTATTTCAGATATACAAGTTCATTAATTCAGTTTTGTAATCTCAGTTTATGATATACAATTTTCTTTTTCAATTCTCTCTACATTTTATACAGTACAATTACATATATGATCATATATTACATAATTAACACACAAGGGGTTCTATGAAAATAAAATAGCACAGGCGGGTTACGTGCAGGTTTCCCAAAACCCAGGTTGGTTTGATGCATTTCCCCCCCTCTTCTTTAGTCCGAAATGAAAAAAGAACCAACATGATTTATTCTGTCTTTTCTTCTGAAAGTTTCATGATATATATGTACAGAGCCATCAATAAACAATATGATTAGTAAAGAACGTACCGAGATAAATAGAATCTTTTTATGAAATCTGAAAGTAACATATTATTACCAATTAACAGTACTAAAAAAGATGCCATTTTCAGTAAACAAATACCAACAGCTGAGAATGATGGTGAAACTTACAGATGAAATTTTACAAATACCATGATCATAGCCAGCCCTTGTCGGTCGTAAAGATCTCGTCTGTGTCTATGAGCAATCGATATTCCTTAGACGGCAGTTGCCTTAGTTTTCGACAGTAATATAGATATAAAGTTTCCAGAGATAAAATGTTTCCAAACCATTCAGGCAATACTTCTACTCCAAAAAAAGACAAACCTTAACGAGTGATATTAGTGAGATGCTGAAGTTGATCCGGCACAAAGTCCCACTCCTCTCGTCCACGTAATTTTAATTCCTTAAGTGAGGTCAGCCCTCGGATGCAATGGAGAGTCTGCTTTAGCATATCAAAATCATTTGAAGAGAAGCCAAGACTAAGAGTTTTTAAACTGGGAATACCACTGATATCCTGGGGAAAACTCCTCCAATTGGGAAAAGTATGAATGCTTACATTAGAGAGATGTTGCATTCCCTGCCAGTCTATTGTAAAAGAGGCCAAATTGAGACAATTATGAACCCACAACCTTTGAAGAGAAGCGAGGCCTTGCAATCGTCCGCTTGTATATCCAACTGACTTGAGATGCTGACAATCCCACATTTTTAGTTTCTTAAGAGATTGCAAACTGTGTTCGTTCTCCTCCGGAAATAGAATGTGGGTTCGGTTACTACAATCCTCTACTTCTAGAACTTCAAGATGTTGATTCATGTTAAATAGCATGCTAGGAACACAAATGAGAACATGAATGCACTCTAGTCTCAATGTCCTCAAGGAGCTTAAACCGCGTGCCATGTGCAATAATGGAATGTTGCTATCTACGTATTCAATCTCTAATGTTTCAAGAGAGAGAAAATCATGATTTGGAATAGTCACCAATTTTTTGCATTTTTTAATCTAAAAAATTTTAAGGTTAGGAAAACCATTAACTTTAGTCGTTGTTGGTGAATCCTTAACTGCAACCCACTCTTCCAAATTCCCCATGTTCATTAGCCTGAAATGTTCAAGCGCCCGAAACGGTGTTGGTGGGGAATAAGGAATACTCTCAGTGCCACTTGACTCAATCCAGTCACGGGGATAATAAAATGAGGGACCTATTGATGTTACGTTTTTCAGCCCATCCAACACTAAAGTCTTAACCAGTGGTAGATGACCGAGCGTTGGAACTTCTAGGCATCTCTCACAGTCTACCAATCTAACATCGATCAAGTTCTTAAGGCTATTTACCTCTTGAACAGTCATATTCATGGTCCACGATGGAAAATTTTCTCCACTGAATCGTTTTATGGATAATTTTTTTATATTTTTATGAGGTTGGAGGCCTTTCAAAACTTCCTCATCCTTGTAGTTTCCTTCCCTAAACTTACTCCAGACAAACGTTAAGTTTTGTATATTTGGCTTCCCATTTAAGTATGCTCTTGAAGCTTCTTCCATGTCATTCACTTGCTCTAGATTACTTATCTCAAGTTCACCCTCTAAGTTCTTCAAATTTCCCAACTCCTCAATTCAACGACCTTTCTCTAGGCCCACGTTAAAGAATTTCAATGTTCGAAGACATGTTAACTTTCCAATTCCAAGTGGCATCTGAAATTTTTTAGTATCGTAGCTCCAAATCAAGATATGTCTCAAATTAACTAAGCGGTGCAATTGTCTTGGAAAATCATCAAGATAGCACCTCAAAGTCTGTAAATTGAAAAGCATGCAAAAAGATTCGGGTAAAGCTCTAATTTTCGTGAAAGACACATCAAGGAATCGTAAATGTATCAAATCCCCAATAGAGCTTGTCAATTCTTCAAGATCTGCATAGCATAGATCTAGCACGCGCAAACGTGTGAGATTTTTTAACACACTATTGGCTGCTTTGCTACCCAAAAACAAAGTCCGCAAATAAATTGCATTTTGTTTCGTAATCTTTTGTGTATCACCAAGTAATTTTGTCGCCAGGTATCTGACTTGAGGAGGACGACTAGCTGTTGTGTGATTTTCCTCATTAAAACATTCTTCTCTTGAAACAAAAATAGCTAGATCATGCATGAGATCATGCATCTTAGAATGATTAATATTGCCATAATCATCCTTCACGACCTCTTGTAAGAAAGAACTTTGCAGCAAAATATTGTAAACATTGTTGCCTAAACTCTCCATGTCATTGCTATTATTTTCTTGAAGAAATCCTTCCGCAATTCATAGTTGGATCAATCGCTCTTTATCAATTTTCTCATCCTTGGGAAAAATAGAACAATATGCAAAACACTTTTTAAGTAATGAAGATGGTAAACGATCATAGCTAACCTTCGTATTGACAGTATACCATTTTCTTCTCCATTAGGATTTGAAAATCCACTTTCTAGAATTAATCTCCAATCATATTTTCATTTTCCTCGTAAAGTTCCACCTACAATGCTTGCTGCTAATGGTAGACCTCCACATTTGCAAGCAATTTGCTTTCCAATGGCCTCTAGTTCTCTAGACACATCTCCAGCAAAACAAGCTTGTGTCTTAATTATAGACCAACAGTCATCATCAGATAATTTACCAAGAGAATACATGGGTTGTGAGGTCACTATTGATGCGACACTTTCAAGCCGAGTAGTAGCAATAATGAAATTTTCTTTGTTTGAACTGATGCCGAGAAGAGTATTTTTGAAGTTTTCCCAATCGTCTCTTTTATCATTCCACAAATCATCAAGAACAAGTAAATATTTTTTACCATTCAATTTCTCTTGAAGTTTTTTAACGATGGCTTCCAAACTCTCTTCATGAACGGCATCTTTGATCAATAATTCAAGGATCCTTTTGAAAAGCTTTAGACTATCAAAATTTTCAGATACACATACCCATATGGTTTCATCAAAATGTTTAATAATATTCGGTTCATTGAGTATTAATCGAGCCAAAGTTGTCTTACCCAGTCCTCCCATTCCGACAATGGGAATAGTCGAAAGAACCTCTTCATTCGGACTAACCAGCATACTAACTATCTTTGAAGCATCATCCTTTCTACCAAGAACAACTGGATCAAAACTTAAGGAATTAGTTTCCTTGACCAGAGGAAGAGTAAGAGAAGACTTTGCAACTCTTTTCTGAAGTCCATACCTATTGGCCTCTTCATCGAGCGATTTCAATTTCTTATTCAGATTTTTTATCTCCCGAGCCATTTTAAAACGGATCACCAAAGGATTAGAGGAAGAAAAGAAGTTCGGTACCTTCCTCTTCATTTGATCTCGGATCAATATATTGCGACGAAGGATTTCATATTGAAATTCATCCAGCAAATTATCGACTTCATATGCAACATCTTCAAGCTCCTTCAACCAAATCTTCACGGGCTCATCTTCCATTTGTCTCCTCGAAGCTCAAGTAAGAACGCCCGAGCCATAGTCAATGATTTCTTCAGCTTTGCCAGATCACTCTTGACACCAAAAACAAGCCCGATCTCTTTGGTACTAAATGCAAGTAGCTTCTCCATCACAACTTGCACCGTTGCACCGAGCACAGCTTCAGCCATATTCAAAAGTCTCTGTCTCTCCGTGTGAGTTAAGAAAATAAGGAAATTAGTACTCTTGTGTGATGCATTTCCTCCCGCTTTAATTTGTTGGTTGAGGACTTTAGGTATTCACCAGCACTGTACGTAGTTACATTATTGCACCTTATTGCACCAGCAGCACACAAGTTGATTCCTTTATTATCTCTATCTTATTATTATCATTGAAATTATTATTAATATTACTAATTTACAATAATTCTACAAATAGTTATGTATATTTCTTTAACTTTTTGGTGCGGTCTAAAATACCACATGTCATATTTATTTTGACATTGAATAAAAGAATAAAATAGGTAAAATAAATTCAAGAAATATTGTAAGATTATGATTCATAATAATTTATCCACATCTCTCATGTATTATCTACTAAAACTTAATTTTTAGTTTAAGCACATAAATACTCAATTCACCATGTTATGCATAATGTTCTATTTATTCTCATGTGATTTGCATTAGAGCACTTTAACTCCGTGTGAAAATTTTTAAGTAGATATTTCATTATAATGGAGAGTGTAACACATGTACACTCGTCGAAATTGAGAGCTAGTGAGCACGAAAAATATTGGGTAAAAAGACAAAAGTACCCATCATATGTAAAGTACCATATCTGTCATAACACAAGAGATAAACTATCGCATTTTGACAAAGGGATAAAGTATTTTTTTCTCAAATCACAAAGTGATAAATTGATTATGCATATTACTGGGGTAAATTCACATCAGCTCCTTTAGAAATTAATATTTCTAATTGCATATATAGTTCCCGTGATTAATTTAATATTTGTACTATATATGTAGATGGTCAATCCTAGCTTCACATCTCCCCCGAAGAACAGATAATGATGTGAAAAATTATTGGAACACAAAATTGAAAAAGAAGCTCTTATCCGAATCTACAACATCACTTACTACTAGCAGTCATGATAATAATTTGAGGACTACTTCTGCAGAAGACTCCGATTTTTACAATATGTTAATGCCTTATAATTATGATTCATTTTTTATAGAGAAAAATTTCACTTTTGGTATCATAAGTAACCCTACTTTAAGGTTATGGTACCATAACTTTAAAAACATACACATTTGGTATCACATATTAAGTGTCCTGGACATGTACATTTAATACTTACATCAATTTTTGGACCGAAAATACATTTTCGGACTGAAAGTTAATGAAAAATTTGCATAATAGTCCTATAGTTATTGATTACTGCCAAAATTTGTCCCACATATTTTTTGACAGATAAATTTACCCCAAAGTTCACAAGTTTTACAAATTTTATATATTATTATTATTAAATTTCTTAATCTAATTATAATATATATAAACTAAATAATATTTTATATAAAACCTGTATAAATTAAATTTATTAGAAATTTTTAATTTCAAAAATTAATCTTTCAACCTAATTATATTTTACATATAATATATATAAATTATATAATATTCTAATATGAAAAATAAATATACTTATTAAATTTTAAAATTAAAAAAATTATAATAAATTTATTAATTAAAATTATTATTAATTATATAATTCTAAAAAGATTTTTTTCTAGCTTTTATAATAAATACTATTTAATTTGTATATATTACTATCTAATTAGTTTAAAAGATTTTTTTCCAATTTAAAAAAACTAATAAGTTTAATTAATATTTATTTTTCAAATTTTATATAAAATATTATTTATTTTATATTTGTTATATGTAAAATCTAATTAGTTTAAAAAAATTCTTGATATTTTTTTTTGGATTTTATATAAAATATTATTTAGTTTATATATTTTATATATAAAATCTAATTAGTATAAGAGATTGAATAATTATAGTATATAAAATTTATAACTAGGATTTATAATTAATTATATTTACAATTGGGACTGAAATGCTTCAAAATTGTGAATTGTGGTGTAAATTTGTAGGTCATAAATTATGTGAGGCAAAGTTTGTCAACAATCTATAACTATAGGATCAATTCTGTAAATTTTCATCATTTTTCAGTCCAAAATTAAATTTTTCGTACAAATTTTGACGGGAGTACGAAATGTGTTGAGAGTAGTTAACATGTGGTACCAAATGTGTATATTTTTACAGTTATGGTTCCGTAACCTTAAAGTAGGGTTACTTGTGGTATCAAAAGTGAAATTCTCTCGAATTGAATTTGGGGGGAGACTCAATATATAACGAGATTTAACGAGCACGTGAGAATCACGGGTCAATTCTGTCATTAATTTGATGGAATTATCAAATCTGTAAAGTGGAATTGAAATATAGTACCAAATATGTCGACATAAATAATTATAGTATCAAATCCCTAAAGTAAGTATAATTATGATATCAAAAATGAAATTCTTTCATTTTAAATTGATCAAGAAATGATGGTAAATCAAATCCCAATTCCTGAAATTGGAGATGAATTGATCAATGGATTTTACCTTGGTTTCTGATTGATATCTCAAGAAGCCGACGTCGTCGTTTCAAGTATTCTGGATTAATCCACAAATTAGATCCTACGTATTAGTATTTCATAATTATTAATTATTTATCATGAGCATGTTAATTCAATCAGTACTAGATTTGATTGTACCTGTTAAATTAAATTTAGGTAAATTTAATATACGTATTCCTGTACTAATTAAGATCAGTGGTTTGTTTCTTTTGATATTCAATTAGCGCGCCATTGTGCTCAAATAGCACATATGGTGAGGCGGTTAAAAGGCGCTTTTGGGGCAGATCTCTACAAGGCCAAAAAACACACGCTTTGAAACTAAAACTTATTACCGTAAGTTTGGCTAAAAATATATGGCAAAATTGCAAAAATCGTCCCAAACTAATCATTGATTTTGAATTTTCGTCCCAAACTATTTAATTTGGCAAATTTCGTCCCGTAATTTAATATTTTTTTTGGAATATCGTCCCACCATAATTATAAGACAAAATTGCGCATTTGCCGATGAATTATCACATGGCTGCTTAAGTGTCATGACATGGTAAATTTTAACATGAATAATTATATAATATTGCAGAGTTCGTCCCAAATTAATTACAAGATTGAACGTCATTTTCATTAAATTAGAAATTAATATTGGGAGTAAATTCATACAAAATGGTAAATTATGGGGCGAAATTTGGCGAGTTGATATAGTTTGGGATGAAAAATCAAAATTAGTAATTAGTTTGGGACGATATTCCAAAAAAATATTAAATTACGGGACGAAATTCGCCAAGTTAAATAGTTTGGGACGAAAATCCAAAATCAGTAATTAGTTTGGGACTTTTTTGCAATTTTACCAAAATATATTGGTTACTTTGGTCGAAATTTGTATGCCTTATTTGATTGATTTTTACAGTATAGTATATGTGATTAACTATTTTCTAATTTAGGTTAAATTGGCTGAAATTAGGTTTCTTAAATGACTGGTTTTCTTGAATTAAGATGAAATTTATCTTAAATTTGGGTTAAATAATTTGCTGAAAATTAATTAATTTGGTTGCTTAATTTAATTGTTGATATTCCTGAATTAAGATAAAAGATATCTTTATTTGACTTATATTTTTATGCTTATTTAAATTATTGATATTAATGAAGATTTTGGCTGATTTTTACTTAAAATTATCAGAAATTTAGTTGAAATGACCTCAATTAGCTCAAATTAGATGAAATTAACTTAAAGTTGACTGGGTTATTTGTGGTGAAGTTTGTGCACAGAGTGTACATCAGTATGGTGGGATCCCGAGGCTTGATGGAGGCACATCCTGCGATTTACATCCTTCAGGGTTATAGGGCAAGGGTTCTAAGGGTCAATGATTAGTCTAGCTTAAGCTTGGACACCTGGGTTATCAAAAAAAAAAAAAAAAGTGCCTACCTTGGCTGCCCTTTTTGCATCAGCAAAAACATTCAAAGATTTAACATATGTGAAATCCATTTCTGAACCTGAAAATATATCTACACAAATAAAACATTAGAAAGATTAGCCTACAAAATAATAAATGATTGCAAGTGATAATAAAGAAAATAGAGTGGTAGTGGATTAACATAGTAGTAAAAAAATGCAAATAGCACTCTATGTCGCGCTATTCGCTCTAGCCCATCAACATCACGTCACTGCGCCCTGCGCAACCAATTTTCAATTAGCGCGCTCCATTGTGCTCAAATAGCACATATGGTGAGGCGGTTAAAAGACGCGCCTTTGGAACATATCTCTAAATGGCAAAAAAACACACGCTTTGTAACAGTCATGAAGAAGCCGGAAAAAGAAAACTCAGTCCCGGTTATATCGATAGAAAATAAGAACTCCGACAAAAGAAAATTCACTTTGTCCACCTCCAAGTGCGTTTCGGTTTCCCTCTTTTTGTTTTTGAGCAAAGTCGTTAAGTGTTGATCTCTCTCTTAGTACTTACATGAGTATCTTTTCCAAATAGGGTTATACTATGACTATTAGGGCACCTTTTTCATTTAAGTTATTTTTAAACTTTGACTTTTATATAATACAATAAAATAATAGAGAAAACTCCTTATGTTAAAATAAAATAAAAAAATAAAAAAAGAATGCCGTATGTTGTTGGAGTTAATTGGTTATGTTAATTAATATTAATACAAATATAGTTTGTTGTGGTGTTTTCTTCTTTTTTTTTTAATAAAAATCATGATAATAGATATGATCAGGGGCGGACCTCTTTGGGGACTGAGGGGGCCATGGTCCCCCTAGAAAAAATTATTTAAGTATATTGTGTATATATAAATATGGATAATGTATAACTTGGTGTAGTGGTATATTACCTTCAAATGGATGGAACTTTGGAACTTGAGTGTTCAAGTTTCGATTCCCAGCTGCGGCAATATTCCTCCATTTTTTTCTTCTTTTTCTTTGTTGTCTGAGTTTTATTCCCTAGGTGGCTGAAGTCATTTTTTTGTTTTTTCCTTTTTTGTTTCTAGTATTATTTTTCAATAATGAGGACTCAATAATGTCTTACTTCATCAGTTCATTGCAATTCCCAAATCTTCTTTTTATTCTTTTATTGTATTGTTTTTTTTTCAATAATGATTCAAGTCTTTTCTACAATTTAGCCTAGATGCATGATAAACAAAATGATCTTTTTTATGAAAATTTAATTTATATGAACTCTTTTGTTGACAATTTTTTCTCCATTTTATCCTCAAATTCATCTAGCTTTATTTCGTTAATCGGAATTTTTCATGAACTTTGCATTTAAGCAAGCTTCAAGTTCATTAACCATGATAAATGTGATTTTGTGTTGAATTATGAGACCAACATTGTACTATAATTATAATTACATAGACGGAATTGCACTTTTCATACCAATCTTTTACCTACTTTATACATTTCATACCACACCTTTCAAAATGACACATTTTATACCAAAATCGATCAACTTTTTTCAATTTTGGTACCACCGTTAAATATTGGATGGAATCCGTTAACTCTGAGGAAAAAAAAAAAGAAAAATTCGCGGAGAAGATGATGAATAGTAACCTAAATTTTAAAAATTGGGAATTTCTTCAATACTTGATGAAAATGGATGAGGTTGGTGGCAAAAGAACCGCAACAGCAAGGGGAATGAACGGCGGTAGGTATTAGACGGTGGGTCGACCTCCTCTGCCGGCGGCGGAATAAAAATCGAAAACGTTAAAATTCATAGATTTGAAATAAAAGTGACAGGATGGATCTGAAACAACGTAATAGTGTATCATCTTTGTAGAGGAGGTCAAGACGAAGCTATAGCCACCAAGGAGAGGTATAATGGTGGCCGGAGTCACCGGGAAATTGAAAATTACGTGGAGGTGGTGGAGGTGGTGGAGATGGTGGAAAATAATTGCAAAACTCCCCCTGACCAATTGCAAAAATCTCCCCTGACCAATTGCAAATCTCCCCCCCTAAGAATTCAAAATTGTGACTTAACGGGTTTCCATCCAATATTTAACGGTGGTACCAAAATTGAAAAAGGTTGATCGATTTTGGTATGAAATGTGTCATTCTGAAATGTGTGGTATGAAATGTATAAAGTAGGTAAAAATTTGGTATGAAAAGTGCAATTCCCTCTTATTACATATGTCAAAAACAAATGTGATTTTGTGTTGAATTATGAGATCAACATTGTACTATAATTATAATTACATATGTCAAAAACATAGTTTTACATTGATATTACACGTATGAGTGACATATTTTTAAAACTTTTTCTCTAACTTTTTCCCAAAAGTGGTCAATGAGATCTAGAGGGGGGGGGGGAATAGATCTCATAAACTTTAAAACTTTTTCTCTAACTTTTTCTGTCAGCAGACTAAGCTAATATCGAATCAGTAAGCTGACTAAGCTGATCGCGAACAAATCTTCGAACAGCAGAGTTGACCACTCATCTGATTTCACTCAGCTGATTCAGATGAAATATCAGAGTTTTAGAAACTAGTTGGCAGCGGATTTATCAAGTGTTTTTCAACCAATCTGTTCCTCTTTAAGTTTTCTCGCTCAAAAGATTTTATCCCCAGTTTTTACAACTCCTTTTAAAATCTTTTGGTTCAATTCGTATGTTTGAGTTCTTTTGAAAATAAGCAAGATAAAGAAACACTAAATCAAACACACATAATTTTTATAGTGGTTATATGGATAAAAATCCTTTAGTCCACTCTTCCAAGTCACAAAGATCTTGGGTTATACTAGAAACACAAAGTAACCAGTATACAATGCTTGCGCCAAACAACAAATGAAATGGCCACAAGTGCGCAGTAAGAAATCACACAGAAATCCTACTCTCCGAAGCTAGATCACTCACATAGATGGATCTACACTCCTCACGCTATTTTCAGTATAGGAGCTCACAAAGAAAACCTACACTAAGAAGCTATATCACTTCACACAGATGGATATACACTCCTTTCTTTTCTCAGTTGAAAGTCACTCAGACAGACAACGTAAGTTCTCTGTTCTTCAACGAAAAGCTTCGTCAACAAATGACTGGGCTTGTGATCAGACGACTCAACTGATGGATCTCGCTCTTAAGATGTGATCTTGAATTGTGCAAGTCTCTTTTTAGATCTTCAGTTAGTCTTCTATTTATACTCTTGGATTTGAATTTCTGCCCGTTGAAGATGAGACAGAAATCTGCAGTCCTCGAGTTCTGGTCCCCATTTTCTGGAACGGCTCTCTGCAACTGCTACAGTACAGTCTGCTGTACTTTCTGTCAGTCGCATTTAATGCACTCAGCAGGTTACCGTTGGACAGCTTGCTGACCGTCTTCACTTGGCTGATGGGAGTACTAAGCTGATGGCTACTCGGCTGATTCAAGAATGAACATATCTATCTTGACTCGGCTGATGATCACCAATCTGATCTTTACTGATCTGATATCCCACTCGGCTGATTCGGTAACATAGCTTCCAGACCTTGAGATAGGTTTCACTAAGTTGTTCTTAGTTGATGACTTAACCTCTTCAAAACCATTATGGCCTTTTTGTCATCTTCAAAACCTTCTCCAATATTAACCAACAATTTCCCCCTTTTTGATGATGACAAAACCTTCAACTAAGAACGTCTTCTAAGTCTTCAGATTTGGTCTTCATACCTTGAGATGGAAATTTATTGATCTGATACAACTTTAAAAAAATACCAATAGTTGGTTCTTTTCCCTTTTCTGGTCTTCTGTTTAAAGGGTTCTTAGTTGCATCATTTATCTTCCCCCTTTTTGATCTTCTGCTTAAAGGGTTCTTAGTTTATCTTCCCCCTTTTTGTCATCAACAATGATACTTGAGTTGCATCTCTTCTTCCCCTTTTTCTCTTTATAGGATTGCAAACTTAGTATGCTGAAGACAATTAGGTGAGTACTAGGCTGATTTAGGTAGTCTTCGTTGCTGTTTATCACTCCAGCTAAGAAAATTTCCCCTTAACTTCAAGAATTGATACCACTTGTTGGTATTTGTGGTCTGATTCCACTTGTAGTCTGATGCTACTTGTAGTCTGATACTACTTGTATAAATGTAAATCAGATTAGTCAGCTGATATCACTTGTTGATGTGATAACACTTGCTGATACCACTTGATGTAGTACATTCTTGAATAACACTTGTCTGTTGAGTTCCGGTCGGCTGATAAGAAGCAGTCTTCTGATAGTTTCATTTTGACTTATTGAAAACTTCATCTTTATTTAGGAGTACCGCTAGTCGTACACGTTCCCCCTAAGTTCAAGAATCCGTGGTCAAGTAGTCTGATGAGAGTTTCTTTTCAAAGACACTCAGCCGTTGAATTCCAGTAAGCTGTTCTGGGTTAGTCTTCTGATAGGTTCCCCCTCAACTTATGAATCCAAAGTCAACAAACCACTTTCTTTGTCACATGGTTGACTGATACCACACTTGTTGGTGATACTGCTTGTTGCGATCAGTTGTTGGTCTTTAATACCATTTGTTCTTTGATAAACTTCAACTTTTCAACACTCTTGCGTTCCTTGAAATCTCCAAAAGTAGAGTCTACCACTTGAATTATACCACTTTGTTGATACCACTTATTTGATAACACACTTGTTGGTACATGCTTGCTGGTGAGACCACTTGTTGAACTTGGTGAAATTTGCAAGGCAGTCAACTCATCTTTGTCATCTCACATGCATTTCACCTGTAAAACAGATGACTATTTTTGGTACCCCTTATTCATTGGGTCCAGCATGGTTAGTATAACCTTTAACATGTGGTGATCTAGTGACTTATGTTTTATCATGATGATACCACTTGTCATTGTGATACCACTTTCTGGTCATGATTAAAACAGTGCTCATAAGCAAGGTAAGATGCATGAAGTGTGTGATAAACATGCATATTGAAATGAGGATGGCAATCAGCACAGTGAATATGATCAGCATGATAATATGGATAAGCATAGGAAGTCATAATAATAATTATCATAATGTGATTCAAATTCTTGCCAGATAATTCATTTTTGCCTCAATTTCTTACCTGAGTTATTTAATAACTCTCCTTAGATTTAGCAGACTTGTCATTTAAATTATACTCCTATCAGCAGCCTATTCGGCTGATGGGTTTTAGTAGTCTGATTAGTCTTAGGTAGCTTACTAGGTTTCCTAACCTGTTGAGCATCAGTAGACTTGTTCTTCTAAGCCTCTGATTTTCTTTCTATTTAGAGAATGATGCAAGGTTTTCTTTTAAAGTTCATTTATATCTTCAAAACAACTTGCATGCTCAGCTTTTAGAGTTTCATTCTCATGCTCAAGCTTTTTGGTAGTGAGCTGATTCTTGAGGTTTTTCAACCTGAAGTTTCAGTGATCTAATTTGCTCTTTTTAGCAGAGTCATCTCTTCATTAAGCTTGGCAAATGCACAAACAATATTTGAACTTGTAATTTATCATTTACTCAACGATTCAAATAGTGCATTTAATTAATAGCAGAAGTTACCTCAGATTCAGAATCATCAGATTCTATGGCAGTTAAGCATAGAGTTTCAGGTACTTCTTCAAATTCTTTATCAGACGACTGGCGGTCTGAATAAGATATGCCGGAGTTTATTAGCTTTGCTGCATCAGCTAACTTTGATTTGCTCTTTTTAAGCTTACGCTCCTTATTGGCACACTTTTCCTTTTCAGCTAACTTCTCAGATGATGAGTGTGGATGACCTCTGATCAAGAGTCCATACTCTTTGTCATTGGTGTCTCTAAGAGTTGCTTTAGAGGAATCCCTGTTTTCCTGAAAATGATCAGAAGAAGATGAAGTAGCATTTTTATATTTTAATTTCATTTTATTTTTGTAGAACTTCTTGAAATCATTCAACAGCAGGGTAACGTCGTCAGCAGTGTAGACTTTTTCTGAGTTCAGCAGAGTCTTCTCTTCAGACTTGTCTGCTGATTTTCTTGACTTGTCTGACGTCATTAGAGCAGCAGTAGGGTCTGAACTGGTTGACACTTCTAATCCCATTCTTGGCATTTGATACTCAAAAGCTTTGAGGGATGAGAACAGTTCGGAAAGGGAAATCTTCCCTAAATCCCTTGATTCTTCCATGGCTGTCACCTTCATGTTGAATTTAGGTGGCAAGGCCTTGAGAACCTTTGCGGTGATCTCCTTGTTCGAAAATTCTTTACCAAACCTTAGAACTTCATTCAGAGCTTTGGTAAATCTGGTATCCATCTGATCAATCGTTTCACCAGACTTCATCTTGAAATTTTCAAACTCCTCAAGAGCCACACTGAGCTTGTGTTCTTTGATAGCGTCGTTTCCTTCGCTTAGCTCGCAGACTTTATCCCACATCTCTTTGGCAGTTTTGAAATGCTTGATCTTCTGGAATCTTTCTTCGTCTACAGCTTTGAACATGATGAGCTTAGCCTTTTTGTCAAGGTTTACTAACTTGACTTCTTTGGGAGTCAGCTCATCCAGCTCTTTGTCAACTATCTGATCTGGTTGGCCAGCAACCTTCACAGTCTTCTGAAATCTGAATGGTCCTTTTGTAAAACAGGTAAGCATGTTGTCGTCGTATGCGGCGAGAAGGATTTCCATTCTGATTTTCCAGCTTTCGAAGTCCATAATGCCAATGTGAGGAACATGGCTTATGACATCCATTTTTCAAAAAGTTTTTGATTTTCAAAATATGCTCTCTTTTTGAAAAATTTGAAAAACACACCTTGGATCAAGTTCGTTTGATCAGGCAGCTGATTCTAATGAACAACCTGCTCTGATACCACTTGTTGGTCCCAAAAGTGGTCAATGAGATCTAGAGGGGGGGGGGGAATAGATCTCATAAACTTTAAAACTTTTTCTCTAACTTTTTCTGTCAGCAGACTAAGCTAATATCGAATCAGTAAGCTGACTAAGCTGATCGCGAACAAATCTTCGAACAGCAGAGTTGACCACTCATCTGATTTCACTCAGCTGATTCAGATGAAATATCAGAGTTTTAGAAACTAGTTGGCAGCGGATTTATCAAGTGTTTTTCAACCAATCTGTTCCTCTTTAAGTTTTCTCGCTCAAAAGATTTTATCCCCAGTTTTTACAACTCCTTTTAAAATCTTTTGGTTCAATTCGTATGTTTGAGTTCTTTTGAAAATAAGCAAGATAAAGAAACACTAAATCAAACACACATAATTTTTATAGTGGTTATATGGATAAAAATCCTTTAGTCCACTCTTCCAAGTCACAAAGATCTTGGGTTATACTAGAAACACAAAGTAACCAGTATACAATGCTTGCGCCAAACAACAAATGAAATGGCCACAAGTGCGCAGTAAGAAATCACACAGAAATCCTACTCTCCGAAGCTAGATCACTCACATAGATGGATCTACACTCCTCACGCTATTTTCAGTATAGGAGCTCACAAAGAAAACCTACACTAAGAAGCTATATCACTTCACACAGATGGATATACACTCCTTTCTTTTCTCAGTTGAAAGTCACTCAGACAGACAACGTAAGTTCTCTGTTCTTCAACGAAAAGCTTCGTCAACAAATGACTGGGCTTGTGATCAGACGACTCAACTGATGGATCTCGCTCTTAAGATGTGATCTTGAATTGTGCAAGTCTCTTTTTAGATCTTCAGTTAGTCTTCTATTTATACTCTTGGATTTGAATTTCTGCCCGTTGAAGATGAGACAGAAATCTGCAGTCCTCGAGTTCTGGTCCCCATTTTCTGGAACGGCTCTCTGCAACTGCTACAGTACAGTCTGCTGTACTTTCTGTCAGTCGCATTTAATGCACTCAGCAGGTTACCGTTGGACAGCTTGCTGACCGTCTTCACTTGGCTGATGGGAGTACTAAGCTGATGGCTACTCGGCTGATTCAAGAATGAACATATCTATCTTGACTCGGCTGATGATCACCAATCTGATCTTTACTGATCTGATATCCCACTCGGCTGATTCGGTAACATAGCTTCCAGACCTTGAGATAGGTTTCACTAAGTTGTTCTTAGTTGATGACTTAACCTCTTCAAAACCATTATGGCCTTTTTGTCATCTTCAAAACCTTCTCCAATATTAACCAACAAAAAGTTTCTTCCAATATCTAACAATATTTTAAATGTTTCTGTTCAAAAATTTCATTTGAAACTATGTAAAAAAAAAATTGGAAATAACAAAAGTTTTTTTTTCTTCTTAAAGACTCCAAAAATTCCTGTTCAAACTATGTAAATAAAATAGGAAACAAGATTTTTGCACAATTAATGCTTTGTTAATGCCGAGTCAATGCTTTGTTACCAATTTTGAACAAATTAAATAAACTGATCACGTAACAAACAAAACTATGCTTTGTTACCAATTTTCAATACACCACCAATTATTTTCCCAAATTTTTTTTTGTCACACCACCAAATTTTCTGTAACAAAACTTTGTAAACGATTTTAAGTGGCATAAGAAAATTTATGAGGCAAACTTTTGTAAACTATTTTGCAAACAAATTAGGATTCCCAAACCAAATTTTGTCACAAAATTTCTGTCCAAAAAAAATTGACCGAATTATTAATTTTCCAAACTTTGTCCTACTTTTGTAAGCTAAGATTTTGAAAATAATTTTGAGACCAACCACTTAAAGTCCAGCTGTTTTGATTTCAAATTCTCAATGTTATTCTTCAAACAGAACACCAAGCACTTAAAGTCCAAAATAATTTTTTTTTCTTTTTCTTTAAAACAGTTTCCAAAACAGCAAATTTAAAGTTGAAAAGTGAACTTAACTTCGTAAACAATTTGTAAAACAAAGTTTTGTAAAAGTGATTTCCTTCTACGAACCGATAATCTGCCTTAATATTGTAACAATAATATAATCGTAAATGGAAAACACGGTTAGATCAACAATTAAATGAAATACAGAAATTGTATAAGAAAATAAAATTAAATTCGACAAATATAAAATTGAAGCAAACCGAGGCCCGTGTGAACACGGTGTCCTTAAGACAGATTCGCTCCCTCACCTTTTCGGCTGTGCTCGAGGTTCCTTCGAACGCCTGTCTCCCAGGATACAACGGCTCCAACAAAGTACTTTGCACCAAAGCTTTGTTAGATGAACTGAAACAACTAGAACTCTAGGAAGGAACGAGTAAGAGAGAATTGAGAGTGATTTTTGGTGTGTTTAGAGTGGAAAAAGAAGCCACTATTTATAGGAACAAAGAAGGGTGAAATCGGAACAAATAAATTAAAGGAGATTTCCATTACGGGAGTTAGAACTCCTTAAATTCAGAGGTTACACAATTTAAAACAATTGTTGTTACAATTTTTTTTTAATTTTTTTTCCAACAATATTTACACTGAAAAACTAAAAAAGATATATATATATATATATATAGGGAAAAAAATTAGAGACATGAGACAAACAGTAGTAGGTACTACAAGTCAAAGTGTCAATTTTGTTGAGCTCAAGTTTTCTTGAAGGATTGAGAAAATCTTAATTTAGGATAAAGTAGCGTAAATTTGAACTGGAGAGTGACTAATTTACAAAATGTGTATTAGATATTTGAGATTATTAATGGAATATGTAAAAATTATTTTAGCGGGGTCAAAATTGTCATTTTTTGTGACGATGCTTCCTCTTTAAGTAGTATATATATAGAAATAATAACTTTATACCTTACTATTATGAGATGGATTCACCAATATTGTTTCACTCCTACCAACATGCTCGTTGAGACCAATGTTGTTAAAACCGGACCGGACCGGTCGGTTCGACCGGGAAGCGGAGGTTGGTCCGGTCCGGTTTACCCCCTAAAATCACTTACTCCAAAAATCAGTTTGAACCTGGTAGAACCGGTCCAAAACCGACGAACCGGTGATACGATATGAACCGGTTCAACTCGGTTCTGAATTTCCTTTTTTATTTATTTTTTTGATTTTTTATTTTTTTTAATGTTAAACTAAAAGTTCTTGTAAAAAGTGAGATTTGAACACCTAACCTCTAAGGTGAAACATAACTTCCTTACCATTTGAGCTACATCTTTTTTATCAAACTTTTAGTACAAATTAAAATTTATAAATTATAGAAACTTGTAGGCAAATTAATTTATAAATTAGATAATTAACTCAAATAAATATTTTACACAATATGAATGAAAATTAAAACTCAAATAATAATTTTTTATTAAAATTTGTTTTATAAAATATTTCTTTTCAATATTATTTTTAGGATAAAGAGTCAAATCGATATAATGTTAATGTATATTGTTGTATACATATATTGAATTAAAACTTGCAGAGAGAAAATTGTAAAGAAACTGTATATTAATTCTATATTGCAAAAGTGTGTATGTAATATTAATTGTGAGATAAACTCAGCATACAAACCTATATATATACATAACTACTTAACAACCAGGGGTAAAAGAGTAAAAATACAAGTAAGGCGGCTTAAGTTACAAATAGCTAACTCAACTGAAATTAAATTAACCGAGCCCTAAATTGAATCTGAAATTAGGGCAAAACTTCTTCTTCCTTTGATTCTTCCATTTCTTCATTAATCAACCCTTTTTCTTCAATTAACACCCCCCCCACAAGATGGTGAGTATACATTTCGTATACCCATCTTGTTTAGAATATGATAGAACTGAGAATGAGGAAGTGACTTTGTCAATATGTCCGCCAGTTGAGACGTGGAAGAAATGGGAATCAAAGTGAGCTGCTTCTGGAGTAGATGATCACGAACAAAGTATAAGTCGATCTCGATGTGTTTTGAGAGCTCGTGAAAAATAGGATTCTTTGCAAGGTGCTGAGCAGAAATGTTGTCACAGAACACTGGAGGAGGAGTTGGCTGCTCTATTTGTAAGTCTTTAAACACTTCTTTAATCCAAAGTATTTCGCTTGTGATAGAGGCTAGGGCACGAAACTCAGCCTCTGCTGAGGACTTTGAGACCGTAGGTTGTTTCTTAGACTTCCACGAAATTATTGAGTTTCCTAGATATGTGCAGTAACCGGTTGTAGATCTTCTGGAATCCAAGCAAAAGGCCCAGTCTGAATCAAAGAAACTTGATAATGCACAATTTTGATTTTTAGTATATAGTAAACCTTGACCAGGGGAGGATTTAATATACCTTAATAAATGATGTACTGCTGTTAAGTGTGCTTGTGTAGGTTTGGATAGGAATTGACTTAATTTATTAACAGAAAAAGTGATATCAGGTCTTGTAATACTAAGATAAATTAATCTACCAACTAGCCTCCTATATGGGGAGGGGTCATGAAGTAACTCAGAATCATTATGTCTAAGTTTATTTTTAGGATCCATAGGTAGAAACACCGGTTTGCTACCTAAGTAGTCTGTATCTTGTAGCAATTGTAAAGCATAGTTCCTTTGGGAAATGATTAGACCTTGCTTAGAATAGGCTAATTCAATCCCTAGGAAATATTTCAGTTTGCCTAAATCTCTCAATTTAAAAATGGTGCCTAGCTTATGTTTAATTGAACAGATTAGAGGAGTACTAGGTCCTGCAACAATTATGTCATCTACATAAACTAGTATAGCAATAAAGTCCTTACCTGTGCCTGATGTAAATAAAGAATAGTATGACCTGGATTGGGAAAATCTCATTCTTGTAAGAACCTCTGTTAGCTTGTTGTTCCATTGCCTGCTGGCTTGCTTGAGGCCATAAATTGATTTCTTTAGCTTGCATACTAAAGTGGCATGTGTACCTGTAGTAACATCTGATTTGGTAGTGTAACCTTTAGGAAGTTGCATGTATACTTCCTCATTTAAGTCACCATTTAGGAAGGCATTAGTTATATCTAATTGATGTAAATCCCAGTTTTTGGCCATAGCTAAAGCTAATAAAATCCTAACAGTTATTAATTTAGCAACTGGTGAAAAAATGGCACTGTAATCTATACCCTCTTGCTGTGTGAAACCCTGTGCAACCAATCTAGCTTTGAACCTTTTTACACTACCATCAGGATGCCTCTTTATTTTGAAAATCCATTACATCCAATAGAATGTTTATTAGGTGGAAGGGAAACTATATCCCAAGTATTATTACTTTCCATTGCTTTTAATTCTGTATTGATAGCTTCTATCCATTCTTTGTTTTCGATTGCTTGTTTATAACTTGTGGGTTCTGAAAAGTTGGTAATGTTAGAAATAAAGTGATGATGACTCTTTGAAATAGATGAATAATCAAAGACTTTAGATAGTGTATATCTGGTAGTAGAGTTGAGGAGTCCACTGTTACAATGATAATCTTTGAGGTAATTATGGGGTTTAGAGTCTGCTTGATTTTCTGACTGTAGGTTGTGGACTTGCTGGTTGAGAATGGGTAATGGGGGGAGTAGGAGTAGTGGTGGAGGGTATAAGATCTGAAAAATCAGTATGGAGGTTGTCAAAGTGAAAAGGGGATATGGTATGTGTAGGGGTGACAATAGAATTAGTGTTAGTGAATTTGATGTAAATAATAGGATCATGGAGAGGAAATGTGGTTTCATGGAAAACCACATTTTTGGAAATGAATATTTCATAAGTGTTGATGTCTAGAAGTTTATATCCTTTATATCCTGTTGAATATCCAATGAAAATGCATTTTCTGGCTCTAGGATCAAATTTTGATCTATGAGCCTTTAAGGTGGAAGCAAAAGCAAGACATCCAAAAACCTTTAAAAAATTGTAATCAAAATCAGTGTTAAAAAGTTGAAAAAATGGAGAAGTGTTTTGTAATAAAGGAGATGGTATCCTATTCATAAGAAAAAATGCAGTCATAATGCATTCATTCCAATAAAAAATAGGTAAATGTGACTGAAATAACAGTGATATAGCAATACTTAGGATATGTTGATGTTTTCTTTCTACCACAGCATTTTTCTGTGGTGTTTCCACACAAGAGAATTGGTGTATAATACCTAATTTAGCAAACAGATCAGTGAATGAAAGTTCTTTGGCATTGTCACTTCTAAATACTTTGATTGTGTTGTTGAATTGATTTTTAATCATGGCAATAAATCTAGGTATTATGTTAGAGACATCAGATTTATGATTCATTGAATAGACCCATGTAAACCTACTATAGTCATCTACCAAAGTTAGAAAGAACTTGAAGCCATTATGAGAAGGGACCTTAAAAGGACCCCATACATCACAGTGAATAAGATCAAAAACATTTGAAGATTTTGAGGTACTAAGTGTGTAAGGTAAATTCTTAAGTTTTGCTAAAGGACAAATGTCACAAGGCTGTTTATTTATAGTGGATACATTTTTGAATCCCAATACAGGTTGTAATGTAAGCAATCTATCCATAGAAATATGACCTAGTCTATAGTGCCAAGTGATCATAGAAGTAGAGTTACAAGTATGTAAAAAACTAGAAGAAGGGCAGGGTTGGAGAATGTAAAGTCCATGGGACAATTCACCCTTGCCAATCATCCCCTGTGACTTCTGGTCCTGGATAGTAAAATAAGAAGATGTGAATGTAATGCTTAGAGGCAGATTGTTAAGGAGAGCAGGAACAAATAAGAGATTAAACTTGAAATTAGGAACAAATAAGACATCTGTCAGTGTAATAGAAGTGTTTAAAATAACTGTACATTTAAAATGAACATGAATAATGGAGTGATTAGGTAAGGTGATAGAAGTGTGTGATACAGGATAAAATGAGGAAAAATGACTAAGTGTGCTGCATATGTGACTAGTAGCTCCTGAGTCAATAATCTAATTTTTAGTAAAAGCAAAATTGTTAATAAGATTTAAAGAGTTTGAATTACCTGTGTTTGTAGTAACATTGAAAGAATTGGATGTAGGTGTAGTTGTCTGAAGTGAAGAAGAAGAACCACTTATCTGGGTAGAGAATAGGTGAGAGAGTTGATGAATGAAATAAGTTTTGCATGAATTCTTGTAAGTTGACTTTGGTGTTGTCTTCAGTTGTTGAGTCAGTTTGAACAGAATTGATCTTTGGATAAGGTTGTTGGGGAGTCCTGGAATTGTTGTTATTTGGTGGTCTGTAACCTGGAGGGAATCTATGTATTTTGAAGCAGGTTTCTATGGTGTGTCTAGGCATCTGGCAGTGGGTGCAAAAAGGTCTGTTGGGCCTTCTGTAATTAGGATTAAAAGGATTTCTGTAATTGGGTTGTGGTGGTCTTGGAGGATTGTAGGGTTGTTGTGGGTTGAAAGGTGGTCTAGGGGATGGATATGATTGTCCTGTTCTGGCAGCAAAGGCTAATGAGTCATTGGGTTTATGATAAGTTTGGATAGATCTCTGAGTCTCCTCTTGAGTGACTAATGCATAAGCTTCAGGGACAATAGGTAGAGGTTTCATGAGAAGTAATTGGCTTCTAGTGTTTGCCAAGGATTCTTGTAATCCCATAAGGAAGTGTAGTAAATATTCTTTCTCAAAATACTCATCTAACATACCACAAGTACACTTGTTGACTTTGAATATTAGACTTTTATACACAACCATATTTTAAAATTTATGAATTTCTTAGTTTGTTGTATTTTTAACTTGCACTTCTAAATTTTTATAAAGAAATATAATCATAATATATTTATACGAGCATACAAATTAGTACCATATTACCGTTATGATATAAGTTAGATAAATATTATATGATTTAATTTTAGTATATTATAAAAAAATTATATTTTAATCAATTGTAGGATAATGTTTAAATTTTATGCATATTACATATACTTTAAAATTAAATATATTTATTACATTATTATGACGTCATCCGGTCCGACAAGCGATCCGATCGGTTAGACCAGTAAAACCAGTGGTAAATCGGCTCATCGGTTCACTGTCCGGTCCGATTCTGAAAACATTGGTTGAGACTCATTTTTAGTTGAATATTGAAAGAATTGAAGGAGACGGCCAAATAAAGGTTGAAAAATGACTTACTTAGTTTATTGAAAAGAAATTATATATATATATATATATATATATATATATATATATATATATATGTATATATGTATATATATATGTATATATGTATATATATATGTATATATATATATATATATGTATATATTCGGTCCATTCGGATCGGTTCAAAAACCGATCGATTTTACAGAATACAAACGCCTTATGTGGCAAGAACCTATTTTGGAACTGAAAACTTGAGAATTGACATAGTTCCAAAATCTTAAAAATGCCCCTAAATTGAATTTTTGGACCCTTTTTGTTAGAAATGAAATATTGCTTCTCATTAAAATAACACTGACAATGCGGGTAATAAAAACTAGTCGGACAACACCAACTAATTATTTATTCATCCAATACTAATTTATTTTTTCTAAAAAAAAAAAAAATAGTACAAAATTAAACCAACTAATTATTTATTCATCATATCCAATACAAATTTTTTTAATAATCATTAATTATCTGAGTGACAATTGTAAAAACATAAACATTGTTGTCCTCCAAAAGCTTCATGAGCGCAACGTCCAATTCCATTGTAATCCCTTCTGCAGTTTGATGCGCACGTGTTATTTTCACATCCATTTACTATTGTTATTATGCATTTTGGATCCTTAGGTGCTGCTGCCTCCACTTCCAACACTCTATTTGTCGCTACAAATTAATTTAAACAACACATATATTATTATATAATTCATACTTTATAAAATACTATAAAATAAGTATAAATAATTAAAATTTTACAAATAAATTACCTAAAAGAGCAAACACTAATAAGAGGCAGAAAGTGTAGCTGCAAACTTTGGCCATCCTTTCACCTTTGTTACTTAGAGGTCAATTTGCAATGTGTAAAAGAATGTTTGAGAAAAATGTCCTAAATTCGTATAAGTATTTATATTGAACTTTAGATTACGCTAGTCTTGTTGTCTTACAAGATTATTATGATACAATATTCCGTGTTTGCCAGATTAGGATAAATTTTAACATTTTGACCAAAGAATATCTTGCTTTAGAGATTTACCATATATGGAGATAATAATGTTACAATTTGATAGTATAACATTACGAGAAATAGAATTATTAGTGCTTAATTTAGATATAGGTGTTCAACGAACCGATAAATTATCCCCATCATATCAGCTCAACTCAAACCAACTGTAATTTGCAGATTGTAGGTTTGATCTTGAGCTTCTTGAAAAAAAGACCGCAAGTTGTAGTCGGATTTAATTTATTGTATACTTTCTTAAACCGTTTAACTGCGTTCGATCGCACTATATAAATATGATGATTTTCATATGTATTTGTTTTATTATTTGATTTAGTCTTAAAATTAAGAAAATGAGACACTTAAACAAATTAGTTTGCTTCCACTTCCCAAATCCAATTATACTAAAAAGAAAAACCAACTACATTATGTAATCCTCCAACTTCAAGTGCCAAAAGGAAAGGTAAAAATGATATTTTTCAAATCAAAGTCAAAATACAGGTGATGTCATGATTGGACTAGATTTTGAAATTCTTAAAATTAGCTATAGATTAAAGTGATTTCCTAGTTTATTTTGTAATGTAATGAAAACTTGTTAACCTAGTGTTCAGAATTTTTTTATTAAATTATATATTCATTGAAGATCTTATTTTGTTTATGGATATTTTACATTATTTTCATTATATTTTCTATGAAAATTTACGTAATTTGTTCATAAAAATTAAAAAATGATAATTAATTACTGCACATAACAAAGAAACAGTGAAGTTAAGAATGCAATGACCACCAAAAGAATTAATTCACTCAACTATTGAGACAAATTGTGTTTTCATTATCTTGTAAGTTGTAACTATTTATTAACATTACTGATCATAGTAGTAAGTATCTTACGATTCACGATACGAATTGTATGATTTGATACGATTCCAGACCTTGACGATTCGACTCGGTCGAAAGAATCGCCGGATGTTTGTTTCACAATGATTCGTTTGCGATAGGATATGAATCGTACGATACACGATACATTTGTGATACGTACGATTCTTTGACTTTAAGTAGTTTTTTTTTTTTTTACAAATATAGAAAATGGTGAATTGGAAACCCATACCAAATGCATAATATTTTTCCTCTTTGATATTAGATGCATGCCGCAGTTAAACATAGTGATATTTTATGTGAAACTATTTATCTCTTGTATTTTTATGTGTGGATTGATAGTTTTGTCTTTTAATAGTGAGTTCTAGTGACTGCATGATTTTGTCTTTTTAGTATAATAATATTGATGTGTAACTATACGGTTAGTCCAGCTATTTAGTATTTATTTTAGTTTTGGAACTTTATTTTATTATTTTTTATTGATGATTGAGTGTACTTTATGTAATTTGAATGAACATAGAGTATCACAGAGTTTATACTTTAATTGATTGTAACTTTATTTTGTTTGATTATTTGATTAAAATATTATTATATTTGGGTAACATTGATATTGGTAGTGATGTAGTCTATATTTGAGAGAAAAAAATCATTTAAGATAGATATTTCGATGTTAATTTAGAAAATTCTATTATTTCTTTTTATTTTGTGACAAGAAAGTTCACATTTGGAACTTGATTTTTTTTTAAATGATGGTTTTTACTTTAATTGGTTAGTCTTTTGGGTTCGTCTAAAATGAGATTTCGAGGGATGGAGAGCACATAAGATAGCATTTATCTTGGTGACACATGTCCCCTTAAAATTTAAGTAAAATAATTTATTTTCTCAAAGACAAATTTACCCTTTTTTATGAGTAAATTTCAACAACACCCCTTGTGCTTTTTCTAATTAAAAAAACATATGTTATTTTTATTAGAAAAAGAACCCTGTACTTTTTTTTTATTATTGGCAAAAAATATCCCTCTCGAGTCGAAATGACATTTTACCCCATCAAATCATGAAAAAACATCCTCTTGAATTAAAATATTATCAATAACCCCTGACAACATTATATTTTTGCAATAAACCCCTGTTATTTAAAAAAAAAAATTTGATAAAAACTTTCATATGATTTATGAAGTCCACTTTAAAAATTTGACAAAAATCTTATCCCCCAAAGTTACATATTGTTGCTCTTTACCACCCATATGTACAAAATAATCACTTAATTACCGCCTAAAATAATTTTATTTAATTTTTGTTCGGCGAAAAATATTGTGCCCCTTTAGTCACTACACTTCTTACAAGTCCAAATACTTCGCTCATGTAAAAGAACCGGAAATCCGAAGTTAAGTAGAAAAATATTTTATCCGTAAAGAGAAAGTAAAAAATGCATGTCACGTTTTGACTAATTTTACCCTTAATGTTGGTCCCAAGTGGTCAGAAGAGGTTTAGAGGGGGGGGTGAATAAACCTCTTTAAAATTTTCTTTCAAATTTAACTTTAAAACTTTACTCTAACTGAACAGACTAAGCTGATCAGATTAGTAAGTTACAAATCTGTTCGCGAACAAATCTTTGAACAGTCTTGTTGACCACTCGTCTGATAGTTACTTAGCTGATTTTGCAGAAATCAGTTTTAATACTTAGAGTACTTGCAGCGGATTTTCAAAGTGTTTTTCACAAGTATTCTTAGCAGTTTGAAAAATGTTTCCCCAGTTTTATAAACTCCTTTTAACTTCTTTTCAAACAGTTAACTTAATGTGTTTTTATGCAAACAGAAGATATGCAGTTTTGAAACAATGTAAAAACACAAGTAATTTTTATAGTGGTTATATGGATTTAAATATCCTTTAGTCCACTCTTCCAAGTCACTCAGATCTTGGGTTATACTATAATCACAAAGTTTACAGTATACTCTGCTTGCGTCGAACAACAAATGAAACGACCACAAGTTCGCAATAGGAGATCACACAGAAAACCTATCCTCTGAAGTTTGATCACTCACAAAGATGGATCACAACTCCGCACAACACTCTTGTTTACAAAATCACTCAGAAGATGTATTTTTCTTGATTCTTCAACTCTGCTTTCGTCAACAAATGACTCAGCTGATGAGTGAGCTGTTCTTGAGACTTAAAGAATTTTGCTTCGGAAATTTCTCTCAGAAAGTGTGTTGCTTGTTTCTTCTTCGTCTCTTGCAGCTATTTATACTTGAGGATTGAAAAATGTCCGTTGAAGAGAGACAGGATTCAAATTCCTCGAGTACTGGTCCTTAAAATCCGCGAACGGCTCTTTTGCAGTCTGTCCGTACTGTAAACAGTACTATTCTGCAGGCAGCATTAAATGCAGCATTAAATGCACTCGGCTGATGCGAAGCTTTTCTTCAATCATTTGTCTTAAATATCCTCGTACTTCAGCATTTATTACACCAAGGGGCATTTATTACCGTTGGGAACACTTCATGATCTTCTTCACTTGGCTGACGAAAGTATACGTCTGATGGTGAACTCGGCTGATCTCAAACTTGAACAAATCTGATTTGAGTCAGCTGATCTTCACTAATCTGATAACTTTGCTTCAGCAGATCAGAAGTCTTGGACCTTGAAACTTTGACTCTTCTGATGTCTTCTTTACTTAGTCAAAATTCCTTGATAAGTCTATCAGCTAAGTTACTCCATACTTAGCCAATTTTACGAAGTTTTGGAATGCATCAAAACCTCCCTTATCAAACTTTCTTCAGTGCCTTCATCTTCATCTTCATCCAACATTTTCCCCCTTTTTGATGATGACAAAACTTCAGCTTAGTACCTGTTGAATACCTAAACTAAAGATTGTAATCCTCAAAATTTTCTGAGATAGAAAAAGTTTATTGGATTGAACTTGAACATTTTATTGATATAGAAAGTGAATTACATGTACAAATTCATCAGATGAGATTTCTGAAAAAGTAAACTGATTACAATTGATTTTTCAATTTCTAACTATCAGCTTCTTCATCAGATTCGAGCACTTCTTCATATTCATAAGATGATTCTTCATCATCTTCTTCATCATCAACTTCTTCTTCCAGAATTGCTTTGGCAGCTTCCATCTTCTCCTTAAGTTCCATGGCTTTCCTGGCAGATTCAGTGTTTTTGTACTTGGTATCTTCTTCTTCTACCTTTTCAAGTACTTCAGCCTTGTCAGCAGTGTCTTCAGTTTCCTTGGCTTGAATGGTTGCAGCAGCAGTTTCTTCCTTAGTTGATTCTTCAGCAGCAGATTCTTTTGCTGGTTCTTCAGCAGCAGTTTCCTTAGCTGGTTCTTCCCTTTTATCTTCCCCCTTTTTGTCATCATCAACTCTGATGACATTAGAAGGTTCAACAGTAGGGTTGAGAGCAACTGTTGGAATCTTCACTCCAGCACACAAAGCCTTTAGATTCTGATTCACCACGTCATGACTAGCTGTCAGATGATGAAGGTCAGTGCTGATGACATCAGTCTTATCATTGAAGTAGTCAATGTTGAGGTTGATAGTTGCAATTTCATTTTGAACTTCCTGTGCAGCCTTTGCAACTTCTTGCAACATCCCCAGATTGATTTCCTTCTCTTCATGACTGACTTTAATGAAAGTTGCAGTTAAGTCAGCAATCTTGTGCTCAGCTGATTTTAAAGCAGTGTGAAGATGATTCACATCACCCTTCACATCTTCCACGTTCTGGTTCAGTTCTCTTAAGCTGTGTATCAACTGCAATGAGTTGTCTTGAGGAATTGGAATACTGTTGATCTCCTTTTTGATGATCTCTTATGTTGATCCTTGAACAGTTTCCAGCTGAAGTCTGTTGGTTTCTGCCAACTCTGCTTTCAGCTCCTCCTTAACCTTTAATAGATGTTGCTTGTGCTTGTCTTCCAGTTCCTTAAGTTGATTTTCCATCAGCATCTGGATTGCTTCCATCAGTGATGAGTGCTTATCACCTGATGAAGCAGAAGCAGCAGCTACATCCCTTTCATCAATTTCCTGGTGGACAGGAATATCTTCCATCTTTTCGTCTTGATGATTTCCAGAGTCCGTAGCCTTCCACTCAATGGCCAGGGAGTCATCAGCAGCCTTTTCAGCAGACTTGTCTTCAGTCTGATCAGCAGACTTATCAGCAATTTGATCAGCAGGCTTGTCAGCTGTTTGATCAGCAGGCTTGTCTTCAGTCTGATCAGCAGACTTGACATTAGGCTTGTCCGCAGTTTTAGGCTCATCAGTAACATCATCATAGACTAAGTTGGTGATAGTGCCATCATCATTGAAGCAAGTGGTTTGTCTGATTTGCCTCACAATGATCCAGGGGTTAGTAAAAGCATTATTCCCCTTTGGCACTTCATAGAACGGTTGCACTTCCTTGCCGAAAATGATTTGCTGGACACTAGGCAGTAGTGGCAAATCACTTGAACAGCCTTGCTGATATTTTGACTTTTTAGCCCATCTCTTCAGGGCAGCCATAACAGCAAACTTAATTGCTCTTTCCTCAGCATCTTCAGACTTCTTCTTCTTTTCAGGCAAGGTGCTCTTGATTTTCTTGGCTTCCTCTAATGCAAAGCCTTTTGCATAGCTATGCATGATATCTCTCACATAGCTTGGATCAAGAGCCTTTTGGATGGAGTTTGTCTTCAGCCAACTTAGAACCCATCGTTCTTCATCAGCTAACTCCTTCATATCTTGAAGTTCAGTAATTGACTTGTTCAGCCTGTTGTCCCTCCAACTGATATATCTTGGTTTTTCTTGGTTGAACAGAGTCTTCAGCATCAACTTCTGATCATAGTATGCTAATGACTTCTCAAATTTCTTGAACAATTCCTTATCAGCATAGACTATCTCAAAAGCTTTTCTGACTTCAAACTTGTCTTTGGACTTGGCTTTGGGAGCAGGCAGTAGTATCTTCTTTTTGTCTTCTTCAGTCTGCTCTTCACCAATCTTGATGCCACCTCCATGGACAGGTCCATAGGCATCAACCTTGCTCAGTTCAATCACCGCAGCCATTTCAGCATCCTCAGCAGCTTTTCTTTCTGCTGCAGACATGCGTCTTCTGGCTTCATCCTTTGCTTCTTGAGCTTTGCTTAGCTCAAGTGCTTTCTTCTCTTCAAGCTCATCCTGCTTCCTCTGTTCAGCTTCTTCCCTTGCTTTCTTATCAGCTTTGGAGACTTTCTTTCTCCTTAGCACTATTTTTCTTTTGCCTTTATCAGCAGGGGCTGGTCCAGCAGATGATATGGGAGCAGCAGCTATAGGATGGATGATTTGAACATCTGGATCTTCTTGAGGTTGAGCAACCTCAGCTGTTGAAGTGACTTGACTTGGCTGTTGCTCATCAGCTTTGTCAGTCTCAACAGTCTCAACTGTTTCAATAGGCCTTTGAGTAGCTTCAGGATCCTCCCTAGCTACATTTTCCAGATCAGTAGGTTTTTCAATGAATGTCATCTGCTTTCTAGCAGACCTCTTTGTTCTACCTTCACGGTAAGTGATAGCAGCTGTACTTCTCAGTTGACTTCTTGTCCTTTGAGAAATATCCTCAGCAGGCCTCTCTGCTGATGGAGTTCTTGATGGTGATGCAGGGGATCCAGTCCTTACATCAGCAATAATGTTCTCAACAATCTTAGTGGCTTCAGCAGAAGTCACTCTCTCCATCTGCTTAGATTCTTTCTTCTTGGGCTCATCAGCAGCCCTTTTCCTTTTAGTCTCAGCAGCCAAACTTGCTGTTTTGACTAATCTCTTTTGCCTTTTGGCAGGAACCTCCTTTGGTTCCTCAATATCAGCTTCCTCAGGCTCACCAGCCTTCCTCTTTTGAACAGGCATGTATTTGGACAATGCCTTAGATTTGTGAATTTCCTTTCCATTCTTCATATCACAGCCCAGCTTTGACAGCAGATAGCTGAGTGTGATCCTGTGGTTGGTAGTGGGACCTTTTCCTTTCTTATCATCAAGAAAGTCAGCTAATATGTACCATACTATGATGGACCAGTTGATATCCATTCCATAGTATATGGCAGCCATGATGCTGAACCTCTTCATGGTAACAGCATCTAGTGAGAATGTGCAGTTCTCAACCAGCTTGCACACCATATCAGCCATTCGCTGATATTCATCCTTCAGTTGCTTCTTCCTAATATTTCCAGATAAAGTTTCTCCCTCTTTGGCGCAGATTGCCCAGAACTGTTGGTGCTTGTCCTCTGTCAGTACAGTGACGTCATGTCGTCCTCTGTTAGGAAGCCCAAACGTCTCGTGAAGAACAGCAGGAGTGATAGTGATAGATTTGCCTCCCACTGAAGCCTTAATCTCCAGTTTGTTGTAGTCAGCTTTCGCAGAGTTGTAGTACTCCATCACTTGGTCAGTCCAGATAATTCCTTCGTGGTATTCCATGAAGTTTACCAGCGAAGCAGCTTTGAACTTTTCGAGCAGTTCTTTCATCAGATTCGTACCAGATTGGTAGTAGGAATCATAGACGAGAAACATACCTTCGGCGGCCATTGTAAATCTGTTGAAGGTTTGAAAAACGAAGGAGAGTATGCAGAGAATTTGCAGAAATTTCTCACAAGTACTTTTGAAAGTTTAGGGTGCGTAAAGAGCTACTCGACTGATCAGATGAGGATTTATAGAGTTGGGGTTTTTCGGTTTCCGTGATATCTGCCAACCGTTAGATCCGTTTTTCTGTCAGTGCTGATCGTGCGGCGTCAGTTACGACCTTTCAAATTCAAAAGATATTTTAATGAGGAGCGGGAAAATGTGCCGCCCGACAGTTTACTTGTAAAAGCGTATTTTGGATAAAACGTTTTTAAATAGTTCGCTTTTATTTAAGTAATCAGATGAGTATAATAAACACTTATCTGATTGACTACTGTCCTGATGACAATGCTGTTATCAGAGAATGCCAATAGCTGATAACCTTCCTCAGCTGTTTGTCAATCCAGCTAGATAATATAACTTGAATCTTCGATAGTTGAGTCTTCTGATGAAAACATAACTTCAACTAACTGACATTAACAAATTTCATCTTTAATTCAGAAGTACCGCTAGTCTTACACGTTCCCCCTGAGTTTAAGAATTCATGAGTTAACTAGTCTGTTGAGAGTTAATCCTTGAAGATAATGACGAATTACTAAGCTGTTGAACTCCAGTCTTCTGATGAGTTCCCCCTCAGCTTATGCTTCCAAATTAAGTAGTCCTAGCTCAGCTCTTAAAGTTGAAAACCTTACTTCACTTAAAGGTTTAGTGAAAATATCAGCAATTTGATTATCAGTATGAACATACTCAATCATTACATTGCCTTTTTCCACATGATCTCTAATAAAATGATGCTTGATCTCAATATGCTTAGTCCTTGAATGACTTGTAGTGTTCTGAGTAAGTGAAATTGCACTTGTATTGTCACAGTAGATTGGAATTCCACTGATCTTGATGTTGTAGTCTTCTAGTTGATGCTTCAACCAAAGTATCTGTGCACAGCAAGCTCCAGCAGCTATATATTCAGCTTCAGCAGTAGATATAGAAACTGAGGTTTGCTTCTTACTCATCCATGAGATCAGACGACTGCCTAAGAACTGACAGGCACCTGTTGTGCTCTTTCTGTCAATCTTGCAGCCAGCAAGATCTGAATCTGAATAGCCAACTAGTTCAAATCCAGATTCTCTAGGATACCATAATCCCAATTCTTGAGTGCCTTTAACATACTTCAATATCCTCTTGGCAGCTAAAAGATGAGATTCTTTGGGGTTTGATTGAAATCTTGCACAGACTCCAACTGAGTACATTATGTCAGGTCTACTTGCTGTTAGATACAACAATGAACCAATAATGCCTCTGTATTTGGTTATGTCTACTGATTTGCCATCTTCATCTTTATCCAAACGAAGACTTGTAGACATAGGAATGGTAGCTGTTGAGCTAGTTTCCATACCAAATTTCTTGAACAGATCTCTTGTGTACTTTGCTTGGCTGATGAATATTCCATCAGGCAACTGTCTAACTTGCAATCCAAGAAAATAGTTAAGTTCACCCATCATGCTCATTTCAAACTTATTCTGCATCAGCTTGGAGAACTTATCACACATCTGTTGGTTAGTTGAACCAAAAATAATATCGTCCACATATATTTGCACAAGTAATATATGATTTTCCCATTCAATTGTGAACAAGGTTTTATCTACCTTACCTTTACGAAATCCTTTAATTAAAAGAAAATCAGATAGGGTATCATACCATGCTCTTGGAGCTTGTTTCAGTCCATAAAGGGCTTTCTTCAGACGATATACTTTGTCCTCTTCTTGATAGACTTCAAATCCTGGAGGTTGTTCAACATACACTTCTTCTTGCAATTCTCCATTGAGAAAAGCAGACTTCACATCCATCTGATAGACAGTGAAGTTCTTGTAAGCAGCATAGGCAAGAAACAGTCTGATTGCTTCAAGTCTTGCTACTGGTGCAAAAGTTTCATCAAAGTCAATTCCTTCTTCTTGACAATAACCCTTGGCCACTAGTCTTGCTTTGTTTCTGGTGACAACACCATCTTCATTCATTTTATTTCTGAATACCCACTTAGTGCCAATTACTCTTTGATGACTTGGTCTAGGAACTAAGTACCAGACTTCATTCCTTTCAAATTGATTCAACTCTTCTTGCATAGCTTCTATCTAGAAGGAATCATTGAGAGCTTCTTCAATTTGCTTGGGCTCTATTTGAGATAGAAATGTGACAAACATAGCATCTTGTGCAGCAGCTCTTCTTGTTTTCACTCTATCTAAAGGATCACCAATAACTAATTCAGGAGGGTGATTCTTGAGCCATCTGAGATCAGGTTGCAAATCAGGATGTTGTCCTCTGTTATGATCTTGCAACACTACTGTTGGAGTTCCAGTAGTAGTCTGTTGAACATTTGCCGTCTGTTGAACAGTCTCTGGTCTGTCAGCTGTTTGCAACTCGTCTGTTAGACAATCAGCACTGTGATTATGAACAGCACTTGAGTTAGCAGCTGAACTTAGATTAGGTAGTATGATGGGAACATATTCTTCATTTCTTCCAACGTCTAACTTCTGTAAATCGGCAGACAGATCTTGATTTACACTTTGATTCTTTTCAGAGGATTGACTTGGCTCATCAAATACTACATGGATAGATTCTTCTATTAGTAATGTTCTTTTGTTAAACACTCTATACGCTTTACTAACAGTAGAATATCCTACAAAAACAGCTTCATCAGCCTTTTCTGCAAATGCAGTAAGGTGATTTTTCCCATTATTCAATACAAAACATTTACAACCAAAAATCTTAAAGTAATGAATGTTTGGTTTTCTGTTGTTCCAAACTTCATATGGAGTCTTGTTCTGATTTTTGTTGATCATACATCTGTTTTGGGTAAAGCATGCTGTATTTGTTGCTTCTGCCCAAAATCTTTGTGGCAGCTTAGCTTCAGCTATCATGGTTCTGACAGCTTCTTTTAGTGTTCTGTTTCTCCTTTCAGCAACACCATTCTGTTGAGGGGTTCTGGCAGCAGAATATTCATGATGTATTCCTTTGATATTACAATACTCTTCAACAGTAGAGTTTGTAAACTCTGTCCCTCTATCTGATCTGATCTTCAATATTTTGATACTCTTCTCATTCTGGATCAGTTCCATCAGATTTGTAAAATGTTCCTTGGTTTCACTTTTCTTCTTCATGAAAATCACCCAAGTATATCTTGAATAATCATCCACAACAGCTAGGCAGTATTTCTTTCCACCATTGCTGACTGGATCAATGGGTCCAAATAAGTCCATATGCAACAGCTCCAATATTCTCCCAGAGGATTGGTGCTTCTTTTCTTTGAATGATGACTTGATTTGTTTACCCTTCTGACAGGCGTCACAGAGCTTGTCTTTGCTCATGACTGCTTTTGGAATCCCTTCTACCAAATCATTCTTGATTAATCTGTTTATGGTCTTGAAGTTTAAATGATTCATCCTCTTGTGCCATAGCCAACTGACTTCACTTGGTGCAGATGCCACCAAACAAACACTTGAATTCTTGTCAACAGAATTCCAGTCGACTATATAGATATTTCCTTGTCGTCTTCCAGATAAAATTACCTTCTTTGTACCAATCTGTTCAACGTAACACTTATCTGTTGAGAAGATGACTGAATATCCCTTGTCACAAAATTGACTTATGCTCAGCAGATTATATTTTAGGCCTTTAACATAGGAGACGTCAGATATCTCTATGTTTCCCTTGATTAATCTTCCTTTAGCTTTAATCTTGCCTTCTTTGCTGTCTCCAAAAGTGACTTTTGGACCATCCACAGCAACTGCATCAGTCAACTCATGTATGTTTCCACACATGTGCCTTGAACATCCACTGTCCAAGTACCAAATCTTCTCTACTTTACTCCTACTCCTAATCCTAACCTACAAAACAAAAATAAAATTGTTTTAGGTACCCTTATTGAGAGGGTCCTGAAGGATTAGTTCCACCCTTGACAACCCAAGATGTTGAAGTCTTAGGCTTCTTAGGTTTCTGAGTTTTAGGAGCATGAACAGTTTCATTTTTATCATAGTTATCAGATAAGTCATGTTGATGATCAGTATGATATGAATAATGTTCATAAGCAGGGTAAGGTGCATGATATGCAGGATATGCATGCATTGGATGAGCAGGGTAAGGTGCATAGTAACTAGGAAACTGAGGTGCATGATACATAGGATGATATGCAGCAGGTTGCACATAATATGACTCATTTCCATACCAAGCATTTTGATTTTTCTTGTTCTTATGCTTCTTTGGTTTACTAGATGCTTGCTCATTTGATTTTGACTTAGTTTTACCACTAGTCTGATTGACTTTAGCTTTATCAGCAGACTTCTTAGGACTCTGATGTTTGGTCTTACTAGTCTGATTTCCTACACTAGGCTCTTTGCTCTTTTTAGCCTTAGGAGATTTCTTCTCCTTTACCACTTTCTCAGATGAGGTAGGTTTAGAAGTTTGAACATACAGAATGACCTTACTATTGTCAGCTGATATGAATTTTTCAGTATGGTTCAACTCTAGTTTATCCTTTTCTAAAGGTGTCTCCTGTTTCTTAGGTGTATGCATGGATGCAACAGTTGACTTATCATGAGACTCAATGATTTTCTCAAGTTCCATGATTTTTCCTTTATATACCTCACATTCAGCTTTCAGAGATTCATGCTCTTGCTCAAGCTGTTTATATTCAGCTGATTCTTTTGGCTTTTCAGCTAAAAGTTTCAGTGAACTATTTTGCTCTTTTAGCAAGTTCATCTCTTCCTTAAGCTTAACAAACTCTCCAGCAATAGTAGTATTATTCAACATCATTTGCTCTAGAGAATTAAACAGTTCATTTTCTTGAGGAGTTACCTCATCCTCAGAGTCATCAGATTCCTTTGCCATCAGGCACAGGAGAGCAGGTTTTTCTTCATCAGACGATTCTTCATCAGACGAGTCTGAGTCTGAATCAGATGAGTAGATAGCAGCTGGCTTTTCTGCTTCAGCCATCATTGCCTTGCCTCTCTGATGCTTTCTTTCTTTTCTCATTTTCTTCTCTTCCTCAGTGTACTTCTCTGCTTTTGGATATGGGCAGTCTCTTATGAAGTGTCCCAATTTCCTGCAGTTGTAACACATCAGTTTTGATTTATAATCCTCTTTATCCTGAGAAGAAAAATTAGGTTTAGAAGTAGAAGCAGCATGATTGTATTTGTTTTTCATCTTTCTCTTATAGAACTTCTTGAAGTTGTTCATCAATAATGCTACATCTCCAGCAGTGTACTCCTTTTTGTTGAGTAGAGTGGCTTCATCAGATGAGTCCACTTCTTTGCTTTTCTGTGCTGGTCTTCTGGTGTTTTCAGCAGCAACAAGTGCAGCTGTGGGTCCTGAAGTTGAGGTTTCTTCAATTCCCATCCTTGGCAGTTTATACTCATAAGCCTTGAGTGCGGAGAACAGCTCTGTTAGAGAAATCTTGCCCAGATCTCTTGATTCTTCCATTGCTGTCACCTTCATGTTGAACTTGGGAGGTAGAGCCTTCAGTACTCTGACAGAAATCTCTTTGTCAGTGAAAGTCTTTCCCAGCTTCAAAACTTCATTCAGAGTTCTGGTGAATCTGGTGTCCATCTGATCAATGGTTTCTCCAGACTTCATCTTGAAGTTGTCCAGCTTCTCCAAGGCAACACTGAGCTGATGCTCTTTAATAGCATCATTGCCTTCACTCATGTCACGAACCTTATCCCACATCTCCTTTGCAGTTTTGCAATGCTTGACTTTGTCAAACCGATCATTATCCAGGGCTTTGGTCATGATGAATCTTCCGACTTTGTCCAGGTTGAACAGCTTTATTTCTTCTGCTGTCATTTCTGTTAAGTCTTTTTCCACCACTATTTGAGCTTCATCTACGATGATGGTCTTGGTGAATTTGAATGGACCTTTAATGATACATGTATGCATGTTGTCATTATAGGCAGCAAGGAAAATCTCCATTCTGATTTTCCAGTCCTCAAAGGACATACCAGCAATGTGGGGAACATGGCTGATACAATCCATTTTTCAAAAGCTTTTTGTTTTTCAAAAAAAATGCTCTTTTGAAAAGTTTTGAAAACCTTTTAAAAACACTCGGATCAAGCTCGTTGATCAGGCAGCTGATTCTAATGAACCACCCGCTCTGATACCACTTGTTGGTCCCAAGTGGTCAGAAGAGGTTTAGAAGGGGGGGGTGAATAAACCTCTTTAAAATTTTCTTTCAAATTTAACTTTAAAACTTTACTCTAACTGAACAGACTAAGCTGATCAGATTAGTAAGTTACAAATCTGTTCGCGAACAAATCTTTGAACAGTCTTGTTGACCACTCGTCTGATAGTTACTTAGCTGATTTTGCAGAAATCAGTTTTAATACTTAGAGTACTTGCAGCGGATTTTCAAAGTGTTTTTCACAAGTATTCTTAGCAGTTTGAAAAATGTTTCCCCAGTTTTATAAACTCCTTTTAACTTCTTTTCAAACAGTTAACTTAATGTGTTTTTATGCAAACAGAAGATATGCAGTTTTGAAACAATGTAAAAACACAAGTAATTTTTATAGTGGTTATATGGATTTAAATATCCTTTAGTCCACTCTTCCAAGTCACTCAGATCTTGGGTTATACTATAATCACAAAGTTTACAGTATACTCTGCTTGCGTCGAACAACAAATGAAACGACCACAAGTTCGCAATAGGAGATCACACAGAAAACCTATCCTCTGAAGTTTGATCACTCACAAAGATGGATCACAACTCCGCACAACACTCTTGTTTACAAAATCACTCAGAAGATGTATTTTTCTTGATTCTTCAACTCTGCTTTCGTCAACAAATGACTCAGCTGATGAGTGAGCTGTTCTTGAGACTTAAAGAATTTTGCTTCGGAAATTTCTCTCAGAAAGTGTGTTGCTTGTTTCTTCTTCGTCTCTTGCAGCTATTTATACTTGAGGATTGAAAAATGTCCGTTGAAGAGAGACAGGATTCAAATTCCTCGAGTACTGGTCCTTAAAATCCGCGAACGGCTCTTTTGCAGTCTGTCCGTACTGTAAACAGTACTATTCTGCAGGCAGCATTAAATGCAGCATTAAATGCACTCGGCTGATGCGAAGCTTTTCTTCAATCATTTGTCTTAAATATCCTCGTACTTCAGCATTTATTACACCAAGGGGCATTTATTACCGTTGGGAACACTTCATGATCTTCTTCACTTGGCTGACGAAAGTATACGTCTGATGGTGAACTCGGCTGATCTCAAACTTGAACAAATCTGATTTGAGTCGGCTGATCTTCACTAATCTGATAACTTTGCTTCAGCAGATCAGAAGTCTTGGACCTTGAAACTTTGACTCTTCTGATGTCTTCTTTACTTAGTCAAAATTCCTTGATAAGTCTATCAGCTAAGTTACTCCATACTTAGCCAATTTTACGAAGTTTTGGAATGCATCAAAACCTCCCTTATCAAACTTTCTTCAGTGCCTTCATCTTCATCTTCATCCAACACTTAAAATACATGTGAGGCGCATATATGAGTTTTTCGGGGATCGAAATTGGCATAAAATCATTTATGGGGGGAAAATGCAACAGATCTCATACGTACTTATTTTATACTTTAGGTGATCAAATTCAAAATATGTATAATACAAAAGATATTAAAATGATTTGATTTGTGTTAAAAATTAGAACTAATTGAGATTGCTAAAAAAGAAAATCCTAATCATAAAATGAAAGTGGGGTTGTGTGGGTACGAGGAATTGGGGATAGGCGGTGTTGTGGTCTCGGAGGTGAATGAAGAGGAATTGGGCGGGGTTGCAATAATTGCAATTATCCCCTTCAAGATTTTAGGTATTTTGTGTTCAATTGTAAATGTTCCATTGAGAGATGAAAATGGTGAGTTAACGGGTACATATTTGGCACGTGATATTTTTCATCCAAAAACTAGCGGCCGAATAAAATATAAAAAAAAGTTATCCAACTTTTGTACGAAATGTGTCTGTTTGAAAAGTTTGGTATGAAATATATAAAGTAGGCAGAAAGTTTGTATGAAAAGTGCAATTTTCTCGATTTTTGTTTTTGTTTTGGAAAGATATTTGATATTAATTAAAGATTAGGGAGATTTTTTTAAACATATTAATTAAAGGGTTAGTATGTAATTTAACATATGTTTATTTTTCTAAATGTCCGATGCCACATCATCATTGGACATTTTGACCAAAATTTGTGGTTCAGATTTGTTGTTGACTTTTTTTAATGGCTGAGATGAGGTATCTCATATACACTTATGTTCAATAAAATCTTATTTTAGAAAGACCCTAGTCTTTTACATGTTTCTATTTCTTAGTAATGTGAAAGATATATTTTATTCAACTTTTTATAAGTGATTTGTATCTTACGATATGATACACGATACACGATTCGATACGATACAAGAACTCACCGATACGCTTCACAGTTCAATAACTATGTTACTGATAACTTAAATTGTTCTATATTTATCACTAATAATAACAAGTGCCTAGTTAAAAATAATTTATGTCACAATTATGTAGTTTTCCTTAAAAAAACACTATTATATTTGTTAAAATCATTATTATAATGGGTTACTTGCATTGACCTCCCTATAGTTTGGTCAATTAGCAATCAAAAACAAAAGTTTACATATTTTCGCAAGCACAATAGTGACCTTAATTATGGTTTCATTATTTAATGAGTTACCTAGAAAAAAAACTTAGGGTGTATATGAATGTGTTTAAGTCTAGTTTCAATAGGTTTTGATAACAGAATATTGGTTTAGGTGGTCTCGAAAACTTTGAAAGTAAGTTTAAATGTTAAATTTGATGGTACTGTAAATTTAAAATATGTTGAATTGAGTTTGCATGTTGGGATGTGTCTATGTCTGTCAATGCCAAAGAATTGCTTCTTACTAGGAAGCGTTGTAAATATTCTTCGTCTGTTAACTCTACCGCGAAGAGGTCAGACTTCCTTGCTACTCAGGGACGTAGTGTACCTTCTACTGACGAGGTCAGTTGTCCTCTTAATGCTCCAAATAGGTCTGCATCCTTATGTGATGAAATTATGTGTGGACCAAGATGAGGAATATGGTAATGTGTTGGAGTGTCCTACTACTCTTTCAACTTCTGTTGATGCTTTGATTTCTTCATCAAGTGTTATTCGTTCTATGGACGATGAGTCTGTACCTGTGCATGCGCCCATTGTCTTGCCAAAAATGTGTAAGTTAGTAATATTTTTTTTTTAAAATTATGTCCTTTATGTTTTAGTTTGGTTTGGAATTATATGCTATTTTCCCATATTCAAGGTAAAAAATTGGGTACTGATGATGCTGCTAGAATGTCTCGGAATGAGAAAGCTCGTCTTAGATATGCTTCGATGAGCTTAGAAAAGAAAAAAGAGTTGTCCAATAAGCAACGGTTGCAGTGCATTGCTCGCAATGACTTGTCTACCCCTAAAAAAAAATTGGCTCAAGAATCCTCTTGTTCTACTCTTACAGCATCTTCATCTGTAGGTAATTTATTGTATATATTAAATCTTACTTCATAAATGTTTCAGTTGTATATCTTTCAAGTACGTCTTCCCTCTAATCATGTATGCTGAACCATCTGGACAAGATCAACAATTCTTATGAGCTTCATCTACCATATGGCTTATAATAAGAAAACAAGCATTTTTAAACTTAGGCTATATAAGTTGAGGTTTAGTTGCAATGGGTTAGGTATAAATAGGCTTAGCTGTGAAATATTGGTGATTTTGTGCAGAGGGAGTGCATTGGTTCTTGATGATTTTGTAACACGTTTCTGTATAATTTCTTTCATTCTTTCTTTTTATTCTCTTTTTTTGGCTGAGTTAACTTTTCTTTGTAGATACTCCCCCCCCCCCCCCAATTTGACAACTACCTGTCTGTAAATCACATATACAGAGGACTTCGATGCTTTCTTTTTTCTGCTCTATTTAGAACTTTGCTACATAGAAATTTGATTGTAAAACTAATTCTAGAATGTCAGTTTCTTACAGTAACCATGTCATGAAAAGTTGTCTTGTTTGCAATGTTGAGCATAGATTCTATTCTGAAAAAATGTAGATGGTTAATTCCACAGAACATAAAAAGTTTTACGAGGTACAGATGCATTTAGAAATACGGTGGGTTAGTTCGGCTATGATGTAATTTTCTTTCTTTCCATTTTTGTGTGTAGTTTTGATAAGATTTGGCTCTTCATACCCTTTACAACTCATTGCATTATGCAAAAGTAGTGACAATGAGTTTAGGATGATCCTAGATGTTGCCCTGTATAAGGAATGATATAAATGCAATAGAATTTGAGCTTTGGTCTAGCTTTTGAAATAGATTCTGATGGGGAGAGCAGAAGAGGACGATCCTTGTAGCCTATCCCAAATAATTCGGATATTATAAGCTTTTCTGGGTGAACTTGAGTTTATATTTGTATCATGCAGCATATTCATTTTCTGTGGAAACAGAAAGGAAATTTGGATGTAGTTCTGGTGTAATTGCTCGAGTTAATATATAGAAAATTACGTTCTTGTATCTTGACATTACTTGCCATTGTTTTGATACTTCTGCTATAAGGGCTTAATTTAGCTCAAGCATTCAACATTGAAACTGCTGCATTTTACTCGACGCTCTTCTCCACAGGATTAACCGAAGTTTCTGGTATTGTTTATTTTGATGATCCATTTGGGTGCCTCCTTAGTCTACTGTTCACCAGATTTGAAACTGAAATATTTTGGATCATGATACGCTTAGAGGTATGCTTTAATAGCATAAGCATATTTGCTTTAGTGCCTTTATCGAGGTTAGCTTGCCATTCATTTCAGCTATGACCTACAGAATATTAAAAGGCTGATATTTCAATGAAAATGACGTAGTACTGTATGTTACGTATTCAACAAAATCGTGTAGTTTGCCATTGAGCACCTTTGATTCCCTTTGAACACTGAATTCTCTAGTGGCATTCTTTTGTTTACATGTTTCTACCATTATCCTTCCCAGACGTCAGCAGGAGGCAGAATTAAAATTAATAGAAGAAGAAACTACAAAGAGAATTGAAGAAGCAATTCAAAGGAAAGTTGAAGTGAGCTTGAATTGTGAGGAGATCAAGCTTGAAATAGAGAAGCGATTAGATGAAGGCAGAAAGAAACTTGTTGCTCAAGTCGCATCTCAACTTGAAAAAGAAAAGGAAGCTGCTCTTATAGAGGCTCGGCTGAAAGAGGCAAGTATCGACTTTACTATTAATTTTTAATGCTTGGACTTAATTTACAATGTAATTATATAATTTGATATTTTGATTCATGAATATGTTCAGGAACAAGCCCATAGAGAGAAAGAAGAGTTGGAAAGACTGCTCGAAGAGAATAAAATGAAAGTGGAAGAAGCTCAAAGAAGAGAAGCTTTAGAACAACAAAGACGAGAAGAGGAACGATACAGAGAATTGGAAGAGCTTCAAAGACAAAAAGAAGAGGCTTTACGAAGGAAAAAACAACAAGAGGAGGAAGAAAAAGCAAACCAGATGAAGTTGTTGGGCAAAAATAAATCAAGGCCTAAGTTGTCATTTGCTTTGAGTTTGAAATGAATGATGAAATAAGGTAATTGTTATCATGTTTCTTTGTTGTGTATTTGTGCTTGCTTTTTGGTAAACATTTAGGAATTCAATTCAGACCTCATAAAGGAAATGTAATTACTGGAGCACTGTTTTGTAATTGGCATCAAATTCATTTCAGCATAATAACTTTCTTTTTATTTAATAATAATTATCTTGTTTAGTTTTTCAAATTATTATAGAATTTCAAATTCATTTCAGCATAATTTGTTTTCTTTTGTTCTTTTTCATGATTACTTAAGATTGGTTGATTCATTTGTATCTATTTGTTCTACTCAATTACATTTTATTAAGCTCAACTAATTTTTTAAGATGGTGCAAATTACCAAAACTTTTAAGCCCGCTTTTGAATTTTCCAAATTTTATATTAAAATACATACAGTAAGATGCAAAGTGCAAACTAATTTATATTTTCAAGATACAAATTATCAAAACTTTTAAGCCTTAATGCTTATGAAAAATACCAAATTCCCACAAAATACTTATTCAAAAATTTAAATGTGCATCGTTTCGAACTTCTTATTGAAGGATTAACCAAACCAAAATAATAACCAATTATCGATTAAACCGAGTCAAACTCACATCAAGATACTTTTAAATTTAAGGGAAATTTACATACACACCCCCTGACTTTTACCCTAATTACAAGAAATTACCCTACTGTTTGAAATATTACAAAAACACCCCCTCGAGGGGTGTATTTGTAATGATTTTAGGGGCCAAATTGGTAATATTTTTGTGTAACAAGGGGGTGTCCTTGTAATACAATTTTTGGTTGAGGGGGTATTTTTGTAATATTTCAAACAGTAGAGTAATTTCTTGTAATTAGGGTAAAAGTCAGGGGGTGTCTATGTAAATTTCTCTAAATTTAAATATAAATAAATTCTACATTACTACGTGAAAACTTAAAAACTTCCCAATATTTCATAATAATGCAGCTCACAATTATTCTTGTTAAATAGGATCTCACTTCTAATTGTAATGGATTAATCTCCTAAGGCTTACAATAGAAAACCATTGGCTCAAATTCCAATCTGGGCACGGACACCGCGCACCGAGCGGTGCCACACCCCTAGTATATATATATAGGGAAAAAAATTAGAGACATGAGACAAACAGTGGTAGGTACTACAGTCAAAGTGTCAAACCAGAAAATATAATAGTAGTAATTGACTAATTGGTATATCAGTTAATTTACTGAAATGCATCCCAAGACATGGTTCTATGATTTTGATTATTAATTTTATTCCCCTTTTCTAGTATGAAGGAAGATAAGGGAACTCCAACAAAATCCAACTTTTAATAAAAAATCTAAGTTAGATTGAAGTTTTTGAAATTTTGGGAATTTGCATCCTGAATATATAGGTGTTTTACATTTTCTCAGTCCTAACAGATGTGGATGAAATTTATGTGGATCCGAACCTGGTTGAATTCGGTAGGTCCGCTTCAAAAAAGTTGCACACCGTGCTCCAAATCCTGCAAACGACAGACCACGAGCCGGTGGGGTGCGACGGAGCCTCTTCTGATGCCTAAGTCAACAAATTGTTATCAAAGCTAAAGAAAATTGCAGAAATAAATTGTGTGAGTAATTGTGTATTAGGTTTTTAATAAGTCATACATGGGGCTATTTGTACCTGTGAGATGAGATCACATAGCCCGCAGCTGGGGGGATTATGGTGAGCATGCAAGGGTGTTTCCATGTATATATACCCACATTCATTAAAAGGGCAGAAACTGTTAATCAGTGAGATTATTTCCATAGCTAGAGCCGCGAATGAAGTTCCTGACTCGCTAGGTTAATTTTGGAAATCGCGTAAAAGTGTACTCGCCAAGCGAGCTCGACTCGTTTTGTGGAGCAGGGTTCGCTAAAGGAGTCAAGCATTTTTCCACTTGTCATTTAGTTCAGTAATTTTCTAGGGTCACTTCCGTTTCATGGAGTCGTTGGGACCTGGATCTTAGCTCTACAGCATCGACTTAAAATTTTTTAAATTTATTCCGTGAAAATGTAATTTATTTGGCACCTTGACTTCAAAACCTACATCACCAGCCACAACTTCACCGAGGAAATTTGTTGAGCTCAAGTTTTCTTGAAGGATTGAGAAAATCTTAATTTAGGAGAAAGTAGCGTAAATTTGAACTGGAGAGTGACTAATTTATAAAATGTGTATTAGATATTTGAGATTATTAATGGAATATGTAAAAATTATTTTAGCGGGGTCAAAATTGTCATTTTTTGCGACAGATGCTTCTTTTTGAAGTAGTATATATAGAGAAATAATAACTTTATACCGTACTATTATGAGATGGATTCACCAATACTGTTTCAGTCCCACCAACATGCTCGTAGAGACCAATGTTATTAAAATCGGACCGGATCGGCCGGTCCAGCCGTTTCGACCGCAAACCGGAGGTTGGTCCTGTCCGGTTTATCCCCTAAAACCACTTACTCCAAAAATCAGTTTGAACCGGTCCAAAACCGACGAACCGGTGATACGGTATGGATCGGTTCAACCCGATTCTGAATTTCCTTTTTAATTTCTTTTTTTGATTTTTTAATTTTTTTTAATGTTAAAAATAAACTAAAAATTCTTGTAAAAAGTGAGATTTGAACACCTAACCTCTATGGTGAAACATAACTTCCTTACCATTTGAGCTACATCATTTTTGTTAAATTTTTAATACAAATTAAAAATTATAAATTATAGAAACTTGTAGCCAAATTTATTTATAAATTAGATAATTAACTGAAATAAATATTTTACACATTATTAATGAAAATTAATACTCAAATAATAATTATTTATTAAATTTGTTCTATAAAATATTTATTTTCAATATTATTTTTAGGATAAAGAGTCAAATCGATATAATATGCAAGTTTGACTTTGAATATTAGACTTTTATACATAACCATATTTTAAAATTTATGAATTTCTTAGTTTGCTATATTTTTAACTTACACTTTTAAATTTTTATAAAGAAATATAATCATAATATATTTATATGAGCATACAAATTAGTACCATGTTACCGTTATGATATAAGTTAGATAAATATTATATGGTTTAATTTTATTATATTATAAAAAAAATTATATTTTTAATCAATTGTAGGATAATATTTAAATTTATGCATATTACATATACTTTAAAATTAGATATATTTATTACATTATTATGACGTCATTTGGTCCGACCAGCGATCCGATCGGTTAGACCAGTAAAACCAGTGGCCAGTCGGCTCACCGGTTCACTGTCCGGTCCAATTCTGAAAACATTGGTTGAGACTCATTTTTAGTTAAATATTGAAAGAATTGAAGGAGACGGTCAAATAAAGGTTGAAAAATGACTTAGTTAGTTTATTGAAAAGAAATTATATATATATATATATATATATATATATATATATATATATACCTTTAGATTCAATTGGATTATCGAATCCATCCATTTTTTTTAGAAAGACCCCCCTTAATTTTAATTATTTTTTACCTTCCGTTTTCTTTATCATTATTCCAACCGAATACAATCTAAATGGGCTCGATACTCGTACAACATTTCCTATTCATCGATCCGCGCCTGCCTTTATACAGTTAGATACAAAATTATCTATTTTTGAAACAGGAATAAAAGTAGTCGATCTTTTAGCCCCTTATCGCCGTGGGGGAAAAATAGGACTATTTGGGGGAGCTGGGGTTGGTAAAACGGTACTCATTATGGAATTGATTAACAATATTGCCAAAGCCCATGGGGGCGTATCCGTATTTGGCGGAGTGGGTGAACTCGTAAAAATTTTTGGAAAAGGAAGGGGTATTGGACAGCGTTCAAAGCGTTTTCCTTAGGGAAATCTCTTATATATATATATATATATATATATATATATATATATATATATATATATATATATATATATATATATATTCGGTCCATTCGGATCGGTTCAAAAACCGATCTGCTTTACAGAATACCAACCCTTTATGTGGCAAGAATCGATTTTCGAACTGAAAACTTGAAAATTGACATAGTTCCAAAATCTTAAAAATGCCCCTAAATTGAATTTTTGGACCCTTTTTTGTTAGAAATGAAATGTTGCTTCTCATTAAAATAACACTGACAATGTGGATAAAAAAAACTAGTCGGACAAAACCAACTAATTATTTATTCATCCAATACAAATTTTTTTTTCTCAAAAAAAAAAATAGTACAAAATTAAACCAACTAATTATTTATTCATCATATCCAATACAAATTTTTAAATAATCATTAATTATCTGAGTGACAAAAATAACATAAACATTGTTGTCCTCCAAAAGCTTCATGAAGGCAACGTCCAATTCCATTGTAATCCCTTCTGCAGTTTAATCCGCACGTGTAATTTTCACATCCATTTATTATTGTTACCCTGCATTTTGGAGCCTTAGGTGCTAATGCCTCCAATTCCAACGCTCTATTTGTCGCTACAAATTAATTTAATTTAAACAACACATATATTATTATATAATTCATACTTTATAAAATAGGTATAAATTAATTAAAATTTTACAAATAAATTACCTAAAAGAGCAAACACTAATAAGAGGCAGAAAGTGTAGCTGCAAACTTTGGCCATCCTTTCAACTAATTTGTTTGAGAAAAATGTGTAAAAGAATGTTTGAGAAAAATGTTGTGACCTTCTTAAATTCGTATAAGTATTTATATTGAACTTTAGATTACGATATTCTTGTTGTCTTACAAGATTATTATAATATAATATTCCGTGTTTAGCCAAATTAGGATATAAATGTTCACATTTTGAACAAAGAATAATAACAAGTGCCAATTAAGTTAAAAATAATTTATGTCACAATTATATACGTTTTCCTTAAAAAAATACTATTATATTTGTTAAAATCATTATTATAATGGGTTAATTGCATTGACCTCCCTATAGTTTGGTCAATTATGGTTTCATTATTTAATGAGTTATCCAGAAGAAAACTCAGGGTGTATATGAATGAGTTTTAGTCTAGTTTCATTAAGTTTTGATAACAGAATATTGGTTAGTGTGGTCTCGGCAAAACATTGAAACTTGATTTGAATTAGGTTTAAATGTTAAATTTGATGGTATTGTAAATTTAAAATATGTTGAATTGAGTTTGCATGTTGGGGTATGAGTCAAAACGTGTCAAAGCAATTAATTTATTGGCCACAAGATCTATACAACTTTCATATACCTAATCTATGTAAGAATTTTCCGTATATATCCTGCCGGGGCCCTACTGACACCAGTCCAAATCATCATCCTCAATTGAACAAATCCTTTTCCAAATTTGAGAACTAATTTAAGGAGAATATAAAATTGTACAATAATATTGACCAACCAATCATCATGTGCATGTGCGGAGATTCATAGGTAATAACTAATAAGTAATCAATGCTCACAGCTCAATATTACCTGGAAAAACAAATATTCGACAGGCAATATTCATCTTTAATTGAGGAGAATTCAATTTGTCCTCTTTTTTCCATTATATAAACTCAATCAGTTCTTTTGCTTTCAAAACATAGAGAACAAATAAAATTTAAATTTGCTTGGTTTTAGTTTCACAAGATTAAATAGAAGATGTTGAGACTGTCATTTGTGGTGACAATTTTTCTTCTTCTTTTGGCTTTGGTAAATGCTCAAGTCCCTGAGCCTGCCCCCGCCCCTTCAAGCGATGGTTAGTTATATTTTCTCTTCTTCATTTCGCAAAAAAAAAAAAAAAAAAAAAAAAAATTAATGAACGAATGTTCTGTTTTTGGAAAATAATGGTACTGAAATCGACATGTCGGTTTTTTGCAGGGGTGGCAATAGATCAAGGAATAGCATATTTGCTAATGCTGGTTGGTTTGGCTATCACCTACATTCTTAACTAAAATTTTAAGTTGTATTATTCTTTATGGAGTTGAGTTTTTCCTTATTCTGTTGTGTTTACCAATTTATTTCAATTCTTTTCCAAATAATCCCTCACCATTTTCTCTACCAATTTAGCTTATGAATTCGATGTAGATGTTCGATTAACCTGATTCTTATGTTCATTTTGAGCACTTATATGTTTGATGTATATACCCTCAATATAATGGCAATTTGCTCCCTGTAAAATGTATAATATTCTATTTAAACCCCCTATGATTTGAAAAATAGTACTTTCTCACCCAGTGAAAATTTAAAGAATTAATTTACCTCCTTCACCTTAGAGTGTAACTCACATATCCGAAATTGAGAGTGAACATGAAAAGTGTTTTGTAACATAGGATGGTAAATCATCATATTTATCATAACACGGGGGATAAAATGTCAGTTTACCATAACACAGGGGTAGAGTGCCACATAAAAATATCAAGAGGCGGTGTGAAACATTAAGTTAAAATTATAGAGAATAATGTTGGATTTTATAATTTATAAGTGAATAAAATTAGCTGAGAGTAATTAAGGGATTGCGTCTGTTCGATCAGAAGATGTGCCCTTTGGACCGAAACAGTGTAATCCAAACGATGTGTCTCTTGCGAATAGACATTTTTTTGCCTATAAATAGGAGAGTTGATCTGGCCAATTCAGTATCCTTTTTCAGACAATAATAACAAATTTACTCTCTTCTCTACTTTAAATTTATGTCGAATTTTCTATTTGCTTCGGTTCGCCGTGGGTTCATTACTGTTGTATCTTGGGAGACTACCGGGAATCAAACTGCATGCACCGTGGTAGTCTCGGAAATATTGTCTTAAGGAAATCGCTTCGGCAAGCCTCAGTCTCACTTCATATTTTTCGTAAATTGATTGGAGTGTTGTTTGGTTTATTTCGATCCAATTATGTATTTCTTAATAGTTTTTACGTTGCTATATAATCTAACTTTATTAGAGTTAATATATGTTAGATTATCTTTATTTGTTATATACTGAGATTTAAATTAGAAATATTTTTGATGAAATATATAGTACACAGATTGTTAGGCCATCTCCAGCAGTGGCGGGGCGGGGCGGGGCGGGGTCGGTCTGGGGAGGAAAACTGCTGGAGACGGCGCGGGCTGGCGGGGCGGCTGGGGCTGGGCAGCGGGCTCGGGGCGGCTCGTACGGCGGCCCGGGCGCGAGTGTGGCTGCGTTTTTTTTTGAAGAAGAAGAAGAAGAAGAGGGGCGCGTGTAAACACGCGCCCCTCTTTAAAACAGGTGCCGCCAAGTGGCGGCACCTGATTGGACCTGAAGTTTTTTTTTTCTTTTATTTTGTTGTGTATTAATTGTGTATATATTTGTGTATTTATTTGTGTATTTATGTATATTGTTGTGTATTTAAACCTAATTAATATTGTGTATTTTTGTAATTAATGTGTTATTTTAATTAATATGTTGTTTTAATTAATGTGTTGTTTAATTAATGTGTTATTTTAATTAAATTGTTGTTTTAATTAATGTGTTGTTTAATTAATGTGTTATTTTAATTAATATGTTATTTTAATTAATGTGTTGTTTAATTAATGTGTTATTTTAATTAATATGTGATTGTAATTAATGTGTTATTTTAATTAATGTTATATGTTTTAATTATATATTATATAATATGATTAATTATTTAAAGTAACAATTAAATAAAATTATGATATTTAAAGACACTGCTATTGTTTAATTAAACACTCATACAAATAATTTTTTTTTAAAAATACGAAATTAGTTAAAAATATGAAATAAACACTCATACGAATTAAACTTTTAAATACATTCTAAAATAGAATGTAAATTTAAACACTCAATTTTAACCGTATTTTGCATAAACACATGTTCTATTAAGTCTTTTTGAAGTCTACGGTTAGTCGCCTTTGTTGTTTGTTGTATTTCCTTGATTGTATTTTCTTTCTTGTTATAAAAATGTTTGTTTGCGTATTATGTATTAATTTTAAGTTACTTTAATTAAATATTTAATATTAATATTTTAATATAATTAATAATTAAATTACAAGTACTAATATAATTATTATTATTAATATTAATATTAGAAAAATATAAATCTATAATATTAATAGGTGAGAGTGGGCAAAGGAAAAAATGGAAGTAATTCCCCCACGGAGCTCCTACTGCAGGAGACGACCAGCAGGGCCCGGGCTGGCCCTGGGCTAGCCCGGTCTCCAGAGCCCGGGGCTAGCCCTCACTTGCTGGAGATGGCCTTAGAATCCAACAATCTTAGGACAATAATACTTATATTTAACCATTTGTGTGCAACATGAAATTGTTAATTAAGATGTTCATAATAAAAGTAATCGGCTAATGTGAATTTTTGACTGAGTATACTGTGAGCCAGTAATTTTTGGATGAAAAGCGATTAAATTACTTTTCGCTTAATCAATATCTTCATGGATCTATGAATGACAAAAGAACTTTGCAAAGTTGGTGGCAGAATAATATTTGAATAGATTCTAGAGAAATTAAATGTTGTCTGCAAATGAAATATAGAAAATGATTTAAAACTCGTTTACATAATATTTCTAGAACCTTTAATTTCCTGGAAATAGTTTGATGAGAGTTTTGCACAAACTAAAGATTCAATTCTTTACAAGGGGATTTCGATTTAGAATCTAAAATATTTTGAGGGAATATTCTTGCACAAACTAAAGAATTTTGAAAAGTATGTCCTTATCACCATACGAATTTGAGAAAGAGATAATGACTTCGGATTCTCGAGACGTCGTACTAGTTAGTACATTGCGTTCATATGAGATGATTCTAATTCTAATCTTCTGAATTCAAGAAACAAGGCAATGCTTGTGAAGAGTTGAAAGCTTTAAAATTTTGGGTTAATTACAGGGACCTCCCATGTGGTTTGATGTATTTCACGTCCAATCTCCTCGAAAATCATAATTACAAAGACCTTCCATAACGTTTGCAAAATCTTACATCCGTTGGTCCACCGTTAGATTTTGCTGACGTCATCACCCGAATTTTATTGAAAATCCCATTTTACCCTTAAGGTTACTGTAGCTATTTTCATGGACAAGTATACCCTTGTTATGTTTGTTGCAAGTGAAAGGTTTCAATGAAATGATACGGTTTATTTTGGGTGTAAATGTTATAAATATTACTGAAAATGTAAAACTTAAAATTATTTTATTAAGGTGTAGATATTAATTTCAATCTTTTTTATAATGTTTTTAAAATTGAAGTACAAAGAAAAGTGAATAAATTATTGTTAATCATAAGAAAAATTAAAGATAAATAAAAAGTTCATTATGAAAATGCAAAAATATTAAGAATTATCCATATCCAAACCGTAATTTCAATAATTTAATTTGTTTTCATAATTCTAAAAAAATTTAACTACAAGGATAATAAATAAAAATTATGATTAATAAGGAAAAATTTGGACAAAAAAAGCATTATAATATTAATAATTAAGAAAATCAATTATTTTTTAACAAATTTAAATAATATTCATTCAAATACACATTTAATAAAATAAGAATTATTAATTTATTTATTTATTACATAAACCCAATACTATTAAATAATATTTACTATAAAATACTAAAATCAATTTTGTTTACGTATTTAATAAAATATTTTTTACTCTATTGATAAATTATATAGTATTGAGATATGCATTTATAAAAATTTAACTAAAAAATCAATAAATACTTTTTTCACAAAATTTAAAGATACTCATTCAAATACCCTTTGATAAAACAATTATCTATGAGGTATTTTTAAATAATTAAATTTATGGGTTATTTCAGTATTAAACTTAAATATATATATATATATATATATATATATATGCGTTTAATATTTCCACAGTAAAATCATAAATTTATATCTTACTTACATATAATACAATTAAATAATATTTTATTATAAAATACAAAAATAAAGTCTTATGTAAATATTTATTAAATTATTTTTTACCATTAATAAATTATATGAAAATGATATATAACACTCTCTTTAAAATTTGTTCATATTTTGCATAATTAATAAACTATTTTTTTCTTGTTTATGTGATATAAATCGGGATGGGGTTAGTTTTTCTTTTCTTTTTTATGTGTAAATTTAATTCAATTAAAGTTTAGGGACTAATTGGCAAATATAAACTTTTGTAAGGTTTTGTAAACCTCAGGGGTAGTCGAAGTAATTAAAATTGATGAGAACAAGATGATAATTTCACGCATTCCATCCACCTTCGTTAGTCTCCGTTAGAGTTTTGTAAGGTTTTGCAAACTTTAGAGGAGGTCTCTGTAATTATGATTCTTCAAGGGGATTAGACGCGAAATACACCAAACCTCAAGGTGGTCCCTGTAATTAACCCTAAAATTTTAAAATTGGATTGAAATATGAAATGAGGTGTCTGGCGGATGAAAAATCAAAAGACTGGAAATATGTCTTCACATCCCACTGACAATTACAATGAACAATCCAATTCTGAGAGCAATAATAAGTCGGTGCATCAAATAGGTACCTTTTGGGAAATTTCTATTCCTAAAATAAATTTTTAAAAAAACTTTGTTTCGAAATAATACTTCGATATACGAAAATTGAAACATGAAGAGGTACGATCATTGATGGCATTCTTTCGAATTTTGAATCAGTGGCTTAAAAAAAAAACCGCATGGTTACTACGGTAATTACTAATTATGACTGTCAATTATAACGATTTCTTAAACGTGAAGCAGTTCAAAATTATGATGAAAGACGAGTTCATTAAATTAAAATTGTTTACTTGTAGACATAATTTAGTGGTGCACGAAATAATTGATTAAAGTCATTCATATGTCATTGCACGAGGTAATGAATCAAATATAATTAGATATCATAGTCCATTGAATTAATAACATCGTATGGGTATATGATGTCATTATTCTTTGAATAAACATATTTTTTAATACGAGGGACTTATATTGGGACAAATGATATTTGTGTAATTACTAATAACTTTTATGCGAAGATAAATGGCTAATTAGTATTTTCTTTCATATCAATATTATATGTGGAAAAATATTGATAATAAAGGTAAATTATTTGTGAAATAAGTATAAGTAATATCAGTATTTTATTGAGAAAATATTAAACATTATTATGTAGAAGTAATTATAATTATTTTGTGGAATAATTATAATTTGCTATCATATCAATATTTTATTGAGAAAATATTGATTGTACTTACTACTTATTTGTGAAATAATTATGATTTATTTGTGAGAAATAAGTATATAATTATAATTTATTTGTTTGCGAAACAAATATGTAAAAGTTCAAAAAAAATTGAACTAATCTAGATTAATTATTTGTGAAAATAGTTATAATTTATATGCAAAATAAATATGATTTATTTTCAATTCAATATTTTATTTGAGAAAATATTGATAATAAAATTCTGAAAATAATTATATTTTGTTTGTGAAACATTTATAATTTATTTTTATATCATATGTTATTTGAAAATATATTGATAATTATAAATTATTTGTGAAATAATATAATTATATTGTTTGCGAAACTTTTATCATGTGTGTAAGAGTTCAAAATTTTGGACTAATTGCGTGATTTTAAATCATTAATAACTCATGGAGTTTAAAATGTATTTGATCACATATATTTTATTGCACTATTTATTGACTTATAAATACGAGGCAGTAAATGTATATGCGAAATACGAAAAGAAGCATTTGTAAAATACAAATCCGGATAATGGAATAAGAAAATGAAAAATTCTTATATACGAATTGTGGGGGTGAATACGACATATTCATTTAACAAGATTGTGTTAAATTGAGATTAGTTCGTAAAAATAATTCACCTAGCTCAACCCAATTCAATTAAGTATGTAGCTATATAAATAGAATAATCAAACTTAAGAAGGTGCGGGTAATATTATTCTATAAATTTGGATTTACCGGATAACTTGTGGGGGGAAACTCCTTAGATGTCTTAATGCATATTAAGTCGAGTTTCACGCAGGAAAATTAAATATCATTCCATATGAGTTATGGAAGGGAAGAAAAATCACATACCTCAAAATGTGAGGGTACTTAGGTCAGATTTCGATTTCACCACCGAAAAATAACTTAAAAATATAAATTACTACTATTTTATGCGATAATTAGTAGTAGCTCATATTTTTGGTATTTAAATCTGACATAATTGTAATCATGTGAATCGAGTCACGTGATGTAACAATCATTGAGAATGTAAGAAGGATTTGCGAATCATTTCTTATAAATTAATCTTTCTTTCAGTTCAGATTTATTTTCAGTTTGTGTGATTTAATGATATTAAAATATGATAAAGTAATACTCGTATTATTTATTACTTACATAAACCTTTCTACAATTTATAATTAGAGTTAATTAATTGTTATGCGAGAACAAAAAGTATGGTCTAATCATTTTAGATTAGAATATTAATTTAAAATATTTTGCGAAAATATTTAATTGACTTTGATCTAGAGGGTTTACCTGGTGAAGCTTATAATTATTTTTAATTATAAACTATTTTATTCTGAAAGAATATACATATGAATCGATCTCGAAAGAGGTCAATCTCTAACTTCAACATGAGTTTGTTGATGAATTGAAGAGACATATGAGCTAAAAGCTCGAAGTTATTTGATTCAGATATTCTAACTTATATGTTAAAGAATTAACCTTGAACAGATAAATAGATTATGTCACGTTCCAATATCGTGGATTGAAAAGAGGCAATTGACAGCGAGTAACATTCATAAAGTTGGTAGACCTCGAGGAGTGAACCAATTAGATGTAGATGGGTTTTTAAGTTCAAGAGTTTAAAAACTTTGATAAGTCAATTGATAAAAACTAGGCTAGACTAGAAGCCAAGTTGTCTTATAAAAGAAATAATTTTACCTTTTTGACTCATATTCACTAGCGATTAGGATGACATACATTTGAATGTTAATAGCTCTAATAGCTATATATAATGGATGTTGAGATTATCATTCTTAATGGTGAATTAAATGAGAAAATTTATAAGGAGTAACCAGAGATTTTAGTTGTTAAATGGAAAGATAACATAGTTTGCGAAACTTTTGTATTTTCTTGTTGACATTTTAACAAACTTAACAACAATGACATGAAAAATGTGATAGTGTCATATTTATAAATATGACAAGTGTGTCGATATAAAATAACTGGATAATTGAGTATTAAAGTTTGTTTATGCGCAAATGATATTTAATATTTGAGACTAGTATTGTGAATATTAAATCCATCGAGAAAATATTAACTTATGATATGAAAAACATCAAGTTAATCAATTATGATTATGAGGTCATGTGATGACATTAAATTATCTCAAGCACATTATGTGAATGAATGATGTCTAAGTTAAATACTTATGAAAAGAGATTTCATAATTCTATTTAATTCATACCTTGTGTGCTATACGAGAACAAATGTGATAGAGTATCACAATTTAAGTATGCTAATAAAATTAGATGTCATGCATATATCATAAAATACAAGAGGCTATACACCGTCTCTTTGGTTAATAAACTAAGAAGATATATGAGCAATCTTAGCAAGATTCGTTGGGATGCATTAATGAGAATGCTTGAATCTTCAAAGAATACATACATGTGTGCATTATATTTGGAAAAATTTCAAACTATCCAAGAGGGATATAGTAATGCAAATGAAACTTCTGATGTAGATGAATCAAAATTTATAAGTGAATATGTATTCAATTTTCGAGGCGCCGCTATTTCATGAATCTTCCAAACATATATATATAACTTATTCCACAATGAGATAAGAGTGAATATCATTGGATAAAGCTAGTGAAGAATTTGAATGGCTTCACAAAATTCTTGGAAGATATTCTAATATGACTAATAATTGTGTAAGTCATACGTCAATGCGATAATCAAGCGGTGATACACAGAGCTCAACAAACTCTATGTATAATGGAAAAGTCACGACATGACATATTCCTTGTCGTTGATACAATATCGAGAGACATCTACTTTCAAATAGAATAGAGTTTATGAAGTCAAGGGATAATCCTGATTCATGATATTAAAGGTTTATCTAGAGAGTAGTATGTGCATCGATGGGAATGGGCTTAAAGCCTAAATTTGACTAAGTTACCTCGTACGGAAACCTAACCTGATGACTGGAGATCCCATGGACCAGGTTCAATAGGACAACCAGACCTGGCTAACTTAAAAGAAAGCACTTAAGAGTCTAACTCTATCCCATTCTTATGATGCAATGAGTGCAAGCCTACCTCGTTTACAAGGTTAAGCAAATGCTTTTAGTGACATAGAGTTTATTGTGATACTCTTGATAGATGCAAATGCTTTTAGTGACATAGAGTTTATAAGGTTAAGCAAATGCGTTTAGTCAAGAATAAGTAGAGTATGGTAGGATACTCTTGATAGATGTGGTCACCTATGTTAGTGTGAGATGGGTCAGCTCGTTGAGAATATCTTTATAGGTTGGAATTCTCTAAAGCACTCGCATAACCAAGAACGTCCAGGGCCAAAACGAACACAACCGAGAACTTGAAGCAAATCGGTTTAATGCCGTGTTAAGTTTATTGTCTTGATTTACACCAACAGCCGACGGTTCAAGATGAAATATTTCACCGATTGGCTAAGTAAATTCGATAAGCTTTAACTAGAGTTCAAGATGAAATATTTCACCTATCCCGATGCGGTATTATATCAAAGAATACTTCGACATAATATGTGCTTTGATACGTAATACGAAGAACTATTTTATTTATGTGTGGGATTGTTGGATTTTATAATTTATATGTGAATAAAATTAGTTGAGAGTAATTAAGGGGTTGCGTTTGTTCGATCTGAAGAGGTGCCCTTTAGACCGAAGCAATCCAAACAATGTGTCTCTTGCGAATACACATTTTTGTGCCTATAAATAGGAAACTTAATCTGGCCAATTCAGTATCCTTTTTCAAACAATAATAACAAAATACTCCCTTCTCTTCTTTAAATTTATGTCGAATTTTCTATTTGCTTCGATTCACCGTGGGTTCATTATTTATGCAAATAATGAACAACAGACTGTTGTATCTTGGGAGACTACCGGGAATCAAACTGTATGCACCGTGGCAGTCTCGAAAATATTGTCTTAAGGAAATGCTTCGGCAAGACTCAGTCTCACTTCATATTTTTCGTATATTGATTGGAGTTTTGTTTGGTTTATTTCGATCCAAGTAAGTATTTCTTACTAGTTTTTACGTTGCTATAATCTAACTTTAGTACACAGATTGTTAGACTCCAACAAATAAAGTGCTATTTTTAAATCACATGGAGATAAATTAACCATTATGAATATCAAGAGGGTAAATTCCCATTAACTCCAATTTATTTATTTGGTGTAAGTTCTTGCAAAGAAGTTGATATGTATGTGCTGGAGTGTTGTAAAATGCTTTCATTTGTGCTTACAATTATTTTAAGTATTGGCAAGTGGATTTTATTCAACAATAAAAACATGACAGTACATCAAATTGAAGGAATCCTCTGTTGGAAATATTAATTTGCAACTTGGAAAGAAGTTCAAAGATTATGTTATAGTTACTTAGTCAAATGTGTTATATACATGAACTAAGAAAAGATACATGTATTGTCTTTTCATTAGATTCATGTACTACCTAAAGGGGGAGTATGTTATTTATTTTAATTCATGTATCAAACTAAATTCATGTAGGTTTTATCCTATTAATACCTATGTAATCTAGTCATTTAGCAATAAGAAAAATATAAGAAAATATTGTGATTCATATCTCCAAGAGAGATCATTGTAAGTGCCATAGCACTACAATAATAATTTCAAATTTCCCCCAACAAAAGCACCCCCTCTTAATTTGCAATTTTGAACATATCTTTTGTCTTTAGATTGTCGAGAATACTTCGTTCTCCATTTCTCCTCTTTTGCAGTGACTTTAAGACTTTGTAGTCCATGTGCTGAGAAGGCAATTTCACATTCTTCAGAAAATTCTATTGAAGATTGATTCTTTTTCATCAGTGGATTAGTTTCAATAATTTGTGAACTTCCACTTTGTTGTCTTGAAGGATTTGGTAGACTATGAGTTAGACTTGGAGGTGGATTGACATGTGCATGTTTATCTTCAAGCTTTGAGGATTGAGATTTTGAGATGAGTGCTTGAGATAAATTTTTTTTCTCCTTGCTATTTTGATGGTTGCAATGCATGTGATCAAATTGAGGTTGATCAAGTCCATCTTTAGCGTTATATGCTACCTTCTCTTCGGAATGCATAACCATAGGAAATACCTTATTTGAGCTCATTTGAACAATAGCGATAGTGCTCTTGCTTTTCTTATCATAAATTTTGCACTCGCCATCATCAAATAATACCGAATAACCTTTTTGCAATAGTTGTCCAATACTTAGTAGATTACTAGTTAAGTTCGGCACATAAAGAACATCACTTATGAGTTTTCGGTTACCTCCTTTAGTTTGGACGGCAATTGTTCCCTTTCCTTCTGATTGGTGAAACTTTCCATCACCTAACTTGATTTCTGAGTTAAAACTCTCATCAAGGACAACAAAAATGTTTTTGTTTCCCGTCATATGGCTGCTACATCCGCTATCCAAATACCATATATTTTGAGGTTGTTGTTGTATTGTCATGCAAGAAAAAAGTTGTTCACCTTCTTGTTCAATGAAATTAACGTCATCATCCTCATTTTTGTTTTGATGCCAACAGTCCCTTTGTGAGTGATTGGGATTTTTGCATTTCTTGCATTTATACCAACAATCTTTTGTCTCGTGGTTCGTTCTCTGGCAAATTTTGCAATGAAGACTCGACTTGTCATCTTCTTTGTCAGAATATCCATCATTATGTTTTGATTGATTGTTTTGACCTATTCCTCTTCCTCTACCTCGGTAAGATCTTTTTCCTCGTTGGGACGATCCTCCTCTTCCTTGTTGTTGCCATTTGGAACTTCCATTATTTGAAAAATTTATGTTTGACTTAAAAGCTTGCTCTAGTGGCTGATCTGAGGACTTGTTCATTCTTTCTTCATGCACTTGAAGCGAACTCATTAGTTCATGATAAGAATACAAAGATAAATCCTTAGATTCTTCTATTGCCGCAACAACATAATCATATTTAGAAGGAAGACTTCGTAAAACTTTTAAGACAACCTTTTTCTCTTCAATAGTGTCTCCAAGGCTTCTAATTTGGTTGACAATTTCTGCAACTCTAGTTAAGTAGACTTGCATGTTTTCATTGTCTTGTTTTGCCAAATTATCAAACTCTCTCCAAAGAGATTGAAGTCGTAGTGATGTCACCTTATCATTTCCTTGAAAACCTTCTTTTAGGATATCCCAAGCTTGTTTGACTTTTTTAACTCCATGTATTCTGGGGTAGATGGTTTTGCTTAAACCTTGTTGAATGAATCTGAGAGCACTTGCGTCTCTCTTCAAATTTTTCTTGTATTCTTTTTGCATTGCATCTGTCCACTCCTCTTCATTTTCTTTTGTAGAGGGTTCAGGATACATTTCTTCTACAACATCCCACAAATCTTGTGAAAGAAACAATGTTTCCATTTGACTACTCCAATAATCATAATGCTCTCCTTCAAAGATTGGAACTAGATTTGGAGTGTAGGAAAACATGGTAGAAACTTGATTTGAAGCCATTTGTAGAGATAGGAGAACTCGTATTGAGATCCCGGCTCTGATACCAATTTGTTGGGGGAAATTTGAAATTATTATTGTAGTGCTATGGCACTTACAATGATCTCTCTTGGAGATATGAATCACAATATTTTCTTATATTTTTCTTATTGCTAAATGACTAGATTACATAGGTATTAATAGGATAAAACCTACATGAATTTAGTTTGATACATGAATTAAAATAAATAACATACTCCCCCTTTAGGTAGTACATGAATCTAATGAAAAGACAATACATGTATCTTTTCTTAGTTCATGTATATAACACATTTGACTAAGTAACTATAACATAATCTTTGAACTTCTTTCCAAGTTGCAAATTAATATTTCCAACATGTTGGAAATAATTGAAATTTCCACAATGCATGAATTAAATTGAAGAGTCACTTTAAATTCAAGGAACTAGTATTTTCAAGATGAGTTAGATACATGAATGTAACTACATTAATTTGTATCTAGAGTATTCTTAGACTAGTATAAATAGGGGCTCATTGTGTCATTTGTAAGTGAGCAACTTCAAGAGAGCAAAGGCTCCCTAGACCACCAAAGTGGCTAGTCAGTGTAGCCACAATTGGCACACAAAATATATCAATGAAGAATGCAGCATGAATGCATATATCTTCCATTAAAATAAAAATTCCAACATCCTCCTCACACAATTACAATCTGGGGAGACTGGTTCTTCTTAAATTCACTCCTTAGACTATAATACATTAGATAAGATTGGAACCAGCAGTTCAAAAGTCGCGGTGGTTAAATTTCGTCTATAAATAGCGTGATACATCAAGTAATAAATCTAACAGATACTAACGAAGTGAACTTTAGGGCAATACCAGTTTAACAGATGAATGGACGCACTTAATATATAATATACGAAGCCGTAAATTTTTTAACATTTACATAACATATATTTTAAAAAAATAATATTTTATAATAATTTTTTGTTGATTAATTATGTTATTCTTATGAAATTGTATAAATTATATTTTCTCTGTGTAATCTTTCTATTATTTATTTTACCGAGAATGTCGTTGATAATAGGATCTTGAGTAAGATACTCTTTTACTTGGACAATAGTCTTAGGCAAAAAAATATCTTCTAACATAAGGTTTCACTTTTCAGGTAATGTAGTATAAGGTTTTCGAGCTGTTGTGATTGGTCGACCTTTGTATCGACCTAAAAAATTTCAAATAAAGCATGATTTCTTCGCCAAACAGTCCTTAATCCTTGGGAAGCGAAACGAATATTTTAATTAATGCGTTCTCGACCGTTCATTTGTGCTAATTTTAACCGTTGGATCTAAATATATTTTTCTATAAATTGATGGTTTTGCTTGCGTAATGATGATTCACTCCAACGCGTTAAATTATAATAGTGTGTACTGTTTCTTGACTGCTTCAGCAAATCACATCAACTTTATGTTTTGTTTTTCTCTTTTTTAACTCTTCTCTCTTACTTTTCCATCTTTATCCCTACAGAATTAATTTTCATTTCACCACATGCCAGCATTTTCACCTAAAAATAATATACCAAAATAGCTAGCTAGGAGGGACAATAGAAACAAAGGCCATGTATATCAAATCCATTCATTAAAAACCTCACATGACACATCAAATCAAACCTAAAATTAAAGCAAGACCAAGATTAATACATATATACTCCTAATCAATTTCAACGCCGTGTTGGGATGTGCAGTGACCTAAGAATGATAAGAGGAGCCGGGTTTGGGTCTAAACCATTGCGTGGATTTTCTTTCTCATTCAAGCAACAGTAATCACCATTTTGTTTTTCAATTTTTTCTTTGCACGCTTAATCAAGAAACTATTTGTTTTTTTTTTTTTTATTTTGTACGTTTAATTTCTATACAGCCGTGTTTCTTCGTTTTAAAGATCTTCTGGCAAAATAGCAATTTACGTCCCCTAACTTTTACTAGTCCGCAGAATTAGGACACTTAATTTTTCAGCAAGCAATTTACGTCCCTTAACTTTCACTGGTATGCAGAATCAGGACACTTAATTTTTCAGCAAGCAATTTACGTTCCTTAACTTTCAGTGGTCCGCAGAATCAGGACACTTAATTTTTCAGCAAGCATTTTAGGTTCCTTAACTTTCACTGGTCCGCAGAATCAGGACACTTAATTTTTCAGCAAACATTTTACATCCCTTAACTTTCATTGGTTTGAAAAATCAAGATACTTAATTTTTCAGCAAGCATTTTACGTCCCTTAACTTTCACTGGTCTGCGAAATTTATAACTTTTTTATACCTACAATTTTAGTCCACTTGACCGCAATTTTAGTCCACAACTCGCTGAAAATTCCATAATTGCCAATTGGACAATTAATTTGGGGATTTGAATTAATATTGATGTTGTTAAATAGTTGTAGGCGGTTTGTTAAGTGATTGTCAAGTGGGTGTTTGTTTTGTTAAGTGGAGTAAAATTGCGGGTATAGAAAAGTTAGGATGTATTTTGCTTGTCGAAAAATTAAGTGTCCTGATTCTGCGGACCAGTTAAAGTTAAGGGACCAAAAATGCTTGCTGAAAAATTAAGTGTCCTGATTCTGCGGACCACTGAAAGTTAAGGGACGTAAATTGCTTGCTGAAAAATTAAGTGTCCTGATTCTGCATACCAATGAAAGTTAAGGGACGTAAATTGCTTGCTGGAAAATTAAGTGTCATAATTCTGCAAACTAGTGAAAGTTAAGGGACGTAAATTGCTTGCTGGAAAATTAAGTGTCATAATTCTGCAAACTAGTGAAAGTTAAGGGACGTAAATTGCTTGCTGGAAAATTAAGTGTCCTAATTCTGCGGACTAGTGAAAGTTAGGGGACTTAAATTGCTATTTTGCCAAGATCTTCTTGAGCCTATTCTTATTTTTTTTTTTTTTTTTTGGTTTCCCAAGGGTTTAATCCCTTTCTAGGCGGGTCGGGCACATTAAGTGGGTACCTTTCCCAACAAGGATTCGATCTTTGTAGTGACTAGTCCCTTCCACTAGACCAATCACTTGTTGGTTTGAGCCTATTCTTATGCTTGATGCACTTGAACAACAACCAAAACCCGTGATAATGCTTTTCGAACTATGCCAGAGAGATGGAAAGTAAGTGGATATAAAACATTGGTGAAACTGGAATAAAAATATTGCAAGTTAGCCGAGTCACTCGAATAATATTTCACCCTCATATTGCAAATACTACTATTTATTTCAATAATCTCTAATCCACTGTTAATTTTGATGTATGATTGTCAAAATTTCATGAATGTGAAATCTAACCAAAAATTTAGGAAATTTAAGAACTCCAGCAATTTTTTTATGCATATTGAAATCACGCTGTTCGCTCAAAATTACATCTTGCCCTTGAATTAATATATATATATATCAGGATTCTTCAAGTTTCATTCCATAACCCTTTTCAACCATTCCACAAAATTTAACAAGAAAGATTATCTTTAAAGCAAAAATTCAATTCCCCGACGATCTTCTCTTAAAATAGCAAGAATATCTAGTGGAGGACTCTGCACCCAGTAAGGTCGACACAGTCAGTCAAGAAGATGCTTTGCCACCCAATCGGCCGAAACATTGAACGGTAACCAAAACTGTTTTTATTCTACACCTCAACTGGATGCTTGAAGATCCTAGAATAGGATGTAAAATTTGTAGTAAGACTTTTATTTAAAGAGATATCTTGTGACTGGTAAATTGTTCAAAATTTGTCAATGTACTGCAATTTTTTGTACTTGTTTAGCTCTTGTAATTGTTCGAAAATATCAGTGATTTTACTTTAACGTAATTAATTAAAAATTAAATGTTTTATAACATTTGCACAACATATATTTTAAGAAATTATTTTTAAAATTTTCTTTTGTCGATTAATAAAAATATTAGCAATAATTTTTTTTATTATTTCTCCTTATCTGGGTTGATTGTTATTATATTGTTTATTGCTCTGTAATTTCGCTCTAATATCCATCTGTTACTCAACTCAAAAAAAATATTTCTCTTCGACCAAGAGCATTTTATCCTTCTATTCGAACAACAGTATATGTTGTTCTACTGACTCTTCCTTTTGTATTTGATATTACAAAATTTTCTTCTAAATTTGTCCTTTCTTAATTAACTTTTTGTCCTTAAAATATTATAATTTTGCCCTTGTGTTTTCTTTGTAATATTAACAATATTTTATAAATATTAAAAATTGGATGTTACTCCCTCTGTCCCAAATTAAGTGTTATTTTACATGTTTTAACACATATTAAGGTACCTACTACATAGCCTCACTTTTATGGAAAAAATAAATTATATACCTCAAATATTCTTATTCTTTATTTATCCCACCATTAGTTATTTACACGTTATTCAAGTTTTCAAATTTTAGAAAACCCTAAAAAGATCTACTCCGTACTCAAGTTCCCCAGTAAAGACCAAGCAAGATTTCGATATGAAAATTTTTTGTATTTTTTTTTCAAAAGATTCAATTATGGTAGAAACTTCGGCTTTTTTTTGATTTGAATACTCGGGTCAGAGCGTAAGCTAGTGATGCTTTCGGCTACTGGACTTTCGCCATAAACTCGACTAGACGAAGGAATCGGAAAAGAAGAAAGTCATCAGGTACGGTTACCTAAAATATGTAATTAATGTGTATTGAAATCCTAAAGTGACAGATAATTTGGGACAAATTTTTTTCTCTAAAAGGACAGATAATTTGGGACAGATGGAGTATGTAATACCCCGCATCTTTAAATAAGAGTAAAATAAATTTTAGATTAATTTTTAATTTAAACATAACACTTAATTTTATTAGATTTGGAATGTGACTGCAAAATTTTAGATTAACTGCATAATGATGTGAAAAATTATTGGAACACAAAATTGAAAAAGAAGCTCTTAACCGCATCTACAACATCACTTATTACTAGCAATAAAAATAATTTCAGGACTACTTCTGCAGAAGTCTCCGATTTTTACAATATGTTAAATGCCTTATAAATATGATCCATTAATAGATCAAGAAATGATGGTAAACCAAATCCCAAATCCTGAAATTGGAGATGTATTGATCAATTGATTTAACTTTGGTTCCGGATTGATGTCTCAAGAAGCCGACGTCGTCGTTTCAAGTACTACGGATTGGCTTTTAATCAATCGTGACAACTTAATTGAGCTTCAAGAAATCAATCCCATTTTCGATTAGTCAAAAGTATTCTGGATTAATGGCGTTGGACAACATATCTTACTAGCCATGATCAAGTATTAATCCACCAATTCTAGTCCTATGTATTAGTATTTAATAATTATTAAATATTTATCATGAGGATGTTAATTCAATCAGTATATTTAATTTGATTGTACCTGTTATGTTTATAGTGCTGAATTCAGATGTTTAATGAAACTTAATAATGATTTAGCGCAAAAATATTTTATGTAGTAGATTTATGAAGGGATTTCTGCAGAGGAATAAATAATATTGGAAAGGAATAATTTGTTAACAGTCTAGGGCTGTCAATAGGTCGGATTCTGGTCGGATCAGGCTCGTTCAGATCCGGTTCCATTTATATCGGATCGAATCCTATCGAATTTGGATCTTGCTCGGATTGTGTTCGGATCTAGATTTTTTGAATCCAACGGATCTTGGTCGGATTTGGCCGGATATCGGATATTTTTCGGATCCAATAAATTTGTATTTAAAAAGTTAAATTAATATTCTTTTCCTAAAACAAGTTTATTTTCTTTTCAATTTTATTTAATTTTAGCTCACATTCTCAAAGTTTCTTTACTATATTCATATTTGTAGAATGAATATATTGATTTAAATAAATTGATAAACGAATTATAAATTACTATCTTCTTAAATTGACGTTGAAATATTATTAATGATACTTATTTTTATAAATCATTTTGTATATATATATTTCTTTTTATTTGTTGTCGGATACGGATCTTTAACGGATCGGATCGACCTAAATACATATCCGCTCCATCAGTATCGGATTTAGGATCTTTATAATTGGATCAGGTCCATGGAATCTCTAATCGGACAATTATCCTAATAAATCGCACCGAATTCGGACGAATCCGAATTGAAATCCGCCCCATTGACAGCCCTAGTTAACACCACTAGAAAATATTTATGGTGATCTATTTACTGTTTAACACGTTTCTTCATATATTGATCAGGTGGTATATATATTTTCCTTAAGTTTAACTTGTGAAATTAAAATTATGTGATCGAAATATTCGAACACAAAATCTCTTCTTGATCCAATTCATTTAGGAACTTCAACTATCAGAGTAGAGTAGAGTAGAGAGATATTCGATATTTACCAATTGGCATTTTGTTTAAACAAAACATTATAATCACTAATTTACCATATATCCTCTTGTTGGAAAAAATCACCAAATCCACCTGTGTTTTGAAAAACCTGCGGAAAACCCCTAAATGTGATAGGAACACAGGTGGATTCGGTGCATCATAATCACTAACTTGTCATAAAAAGTTGCACAAAATCCCTTTTTCGTCAAAAGTAACGGAAAGTGTATCACACGCGCGATTAAGGAGACTGAAACTCAATTTTAATAAATTTAATTGAACAATTTTATAGGAAAAAAATGGACCAAACCCACCTATGTTATTTTTTTTTTTTTTGCATAGCATCCCCTTGTATTTTACAAACACTTCCAAGGAATCTCCTTCTATATATAAAATTAATTTATTAATATTATATATAAAATCTAATTAATATAATGAATAGGTAAATAGATTACATATGAAGGATAAACTAGTATTTAACCTAAATAAACTAACTGTGTCAACTATTTAACCTTAATGAGAGTATGTGCAACATTTGGTAATACAGAAGGGGTATGAAAATAAAATAGCAAAGGAGGGTTATGTGCGGGTTTCCCAAAACCTAGGTTGGTTTGATGTATTTTCCCCCCTCTTCTTTAGTCCGAAATGAAAAAAGAACCAACATGATTTATTATGTCTTTTCTTCTGTAAGTTTCACGATATATATGTACAGAGCCATCAATAAACAATCTGATTAGTAAAGAACGTACCGAGATAAATGGAACCTTTTTATGATCTGAATATAACAACATCTTATTACCAATTAACAGTACTAAAAAAGATGCCATTTTCAGTAAACAAATACCAACAGCTGAGAATGATGGTGAAACTTACAGATGAAATTTTACAAATACCATGATCATAGCCAGCCCTTGTCGGTCGAAAAGATCTCGTCTGTGTCTATGAGCAATCGACATTCCCAAATATTTAATTCTTTAAATTTGGTGAGGCATTGCATGGCTTCCCTAGAGGGCAGTTGGCTTAGTTTTCGACAGCAATTTAGATATAAAGTTTCTAGAGATGAAATGCTTCCAAACCATTCAGGCAATACTTCTACTCCAAAAAAAGACAAACCTAAACGAGTGATATTAGTGAGATGCTGAAGTTGATCCGGCACAAAGTCCCACTCCTCTTGTCCACGTAATTTTAATTCCTTAAGTGAGGTCAGCGATCGGATGCAATGGAGAGTCCGCTTTAGCATATCAAAATCATTTGAAGAGAAGCCAATACTAAGAGTTTTTAAACTGGGAAGACCATTGATATCCTGGGGAAAACTCCTCCAATTGGAAAAATTATGAATGCTGACATTAGAGAGATGTTGCATTCCCTGCCAGTCTACTGTAAAAGAGGCCAAATTGAGACAGTTATGAACCCACAACCTATTAACAGAAGAAGAAGAAGAATTAAAGAAGAAGAAGCTGCAGATTGAAGAAAGAAAGGAAGAAATGAATTAGGTCATTCAATTTGGGATAAATTAATCAACGGCTATTTACAGTTAGTTATGTAATGTTATATGTTTTTACCTTTTTGCCCCTCTGTAATTGTACCTATTTAAGTAGCCCTTTGGCTTTGTATTTGGAATTCAATTATTCTACACAAATTCTCTCTAAACAAATTACTTTACATGCAATATTCATTACTTTACATGGTATCATCAGAATTCTTCCATTGATCCGCTGCACAATTTCAAGTTCTCCATTACTGAATCAAAGTTCTTCTCATCAAGAACACATCAATTCATCATCTCTTCATCAGATCTACGTCCCAGCATTCAAAATTCTCAAAGAATCATCAGTTCAGTTCCAGATCCTTTCCCAGAGACTTCTCTCTTCATCATCATCATCTCGCATATTCTGATTCCAGAGGCATCGTCCTGGTCATCATATCAACAAATTCAATACAATTTCCAACAGATTGTAGTCATCTTTATACACACAAATTTGGTTTGATCTATCAGAACTCTTTTATCACTATTTCATATAAATTTTCACATATTTCCTATCATCTACACCTTATTTCATTCATACATACTTATCTCATTAAAACTACATTTGTTTTCAAGAAAACTCACACAATCACATACCTTCTATATATCCAGTCTCCAATCTTTCTTTTCATAAGTTTTCACCTTCAAGATTTCATTTTCTTGGTCCAAGAATCCCTTTCTTTTCATCTACTCCATTTGTTCTTCCTTCATCATGTCTGACCCTGGTTCCACCGAACAAACCACCACCACAACAACTCCATCCTACAGATCACACCCTGAAATTGAGGATCCATCAAGTCCCTTCTATCTACACCCTGCGGATGGACCAGGGATCGTATTAGTGGCTGAAAAATTAGATGACAAAAATTACCAAACTTGGTCTAAAGCAATGATAAGAGCCCTCACTGTCAAAAATAAACTTGAATTCATTGATCCTTCATTCACTAGGCCCACCAATGATCCTGTTATGGCCAATTATTGGGACAGAAACAACACTATAGTTATCACATGGATTCTTAACTCATTAACTAGGGAAGTCAATCATACAGTGCAATATCATACTATGGCTTCTACTCTTTGGAAGGAACTCAAAGTTAGATTCCAACAAGCCAATGGTCTAAGATTCTTCCAGTTACACAGAGATCTACTTCAGTTACAACAGCAAGCTCTTTCTGTGAATACATACTTTTGAAGACTCAAAGTTATCTGGGATGAAATCTGTAACTTTAGGCCTAGATGTACCTGTGGCCAGTTAGATCAATATTTTGAGAATTTTTACCTAATTGTTTTTCTAATGGGATTACAGGAGTCTCTTTCTCATACAAGAAGTCATTTACTTCTTATGGATCCCCTACCTGATGTTACAAAAGCTTATTCTCACATATCTCAAGAAGAAACTCAAATATCTTTACAAACACAACTCAATTCTAATGATCCTACCAACTCTATGGCTTTTGCCACAAAATTAGCACCCTCCTACACACCTAACAGACCCCCTTCCAACAACTTTTCTCAAAACACTTGCAGACCACATAATTTCAACCAATCCAATCAGTTCAGACCAACTTCTAGACCTCTCTTCAACCCCAACAGACCCAATAGACCCTACTGCTCACATTGCCAAATGCCTGGCCATACTATTAACACATGCTTCAAAATTCATGGCTTCCCTCCTGGCTACAGACCTCCTAACCCAAGATATTCCAACCCCACTTCAACCACCATTAACCATTAACAATGTCTCTACAGATTCTCAGACACCAAATCAGAATGTACGTACAGAACTTTCTACAATCCATGTCTCCAGAATAGTTCACACAACTGACTCAACTACTCACACCTCAGAACAGCACCCCATCAACACCATCATCCAGTAACATTGATACTCCCACATCACACTCTTGCAATGTCAATGCTCAAACAGGTACCTGTTTTCCTACTCTGCCTATGTCTTTACTTACTAACTCCTGGATCTTAGATTCAGGAGCCTCTAATCACATTTGCAATAACTTAGATTTTTTTACTAGCATGATTTCTGCCCCTAATACCACTATTACATTACCTAATAACTTAGTTATTTCTGTCTTTTTTAAAGGGAACATCACATTACCTAATCATTTGACTTTATTCAATGTCCTTTTTGTCCCTCAATTTAAATTCAACCTTATTTCAGGTAGTGCTCTCTTATCATCTTCTACATATTGCATAACTTTTGAACCTAGTCATTTCACTATTCAGGACAAGATATCTTCGAAGAAGATTGGCAAGGGTGATTTAATAGAGGGACTCTACATATTATATCCTGACTCTACATCTACATATTGCAATAAAATCAGTGTGACAACTTGGCATAACAGACTGGGGCATCCCTCTTTAGATAGACTCTTACTTCTTAATTCAGTTTTAGACTTACCTACTATGAACAATGCACAGAAAAATGTATGTGAAATTTTCCCTCTGGCTATGCCAAAGAACCTTCATTTTCCTTCTAGCAATTCTATTTCTTTACATGCTTTTGATCTTATTCATTGTGACATATGGGGTCCATTTAAAATAACTTCTTATAATGGTTTCAAATACTTTCTAACTCTTGTTGATGATTTTTCTAGGTTTACTTGGACCTTTTTTTGTTAAAATTAAAATTTGATGTTAATCACATTATTCCTAAATTCATTAATATGATCTCAACTCAATTTAATTCTAAAATCAAAATATTTAGAAGTGATAATGCCAAGGAGTTAGTTTTCTCTCAATTATTTTCTAATTTGGGAATCATGCATCAATTTTCATGTGTTGAGACCCCTCAACAAAATGCTAGAGTAGAACGTAAACACCAACACATTTTAAACATTGCTAGGGCCCTCATGTTTCAATCTAATTTACCTCTACAATTTTGGAATGAGAGTATTCTAACAGCTATTTTTTTAATGAATAGACTGCCCACACCCCTCTTCAATAATCTCAGTCCTTATACTAAACTCTACAACAAACCAGTAGACTATTCATTCCTAAAAACATTTGGTTGCTTGACTTTTGCTTCAACCATCAAAGAACACACCATTTGATCCTAGAGCTATAAAATCTATTTTTTTAGGTTATTCACCAGGTATTAAGGGTTACAAACTTTTAAACCTCACCAATCATTCTATATTTCATTCTAGAAGTGTCATCTTTCATGAGCACATTTTTCCTTTTTCTGTTGCAACATTCTTTCAAAATTTCACTAATCCTTCTCCTACCCCTTCCTCTAATCCTAATAATAACTTCTACCTCTTAGATCCTATTTCACAACACACCCACCCTTTTCCAGATTCTGACACTTCCCCTATTATTCAGTCTCAACCCCCTACACCACCTTCTCCTACCATAAGAAGATCCTCTAGACCTCACAAAACACCCACCTATCTAAAAGACTACCATTGCAAGTTGCAACATTGTTCAACCTTCAAACATTCACATCAGATACCCTATTAATTCTGTTATTGACTATTCATCTACATCCCTTACTCACCAAGCATTCATAGCAAACATATCATCAATTAATGAACCAACTACCTACAAGCAAGCAATCAAGCAATCAAGCATCCAGAATGGGTAAAAGCTATAAATTAAGAATTAACAGCAATAGAAAACAATTTAACATGGTCTATTCAACCTCTTCCACCTAAAACACCAATTGGGTGTAAATGGATTTTCAATATTAAAACTAAATCAGATGGATCTATTGAACGTTATAAGGCCAGACTTGTGGCACAGGGGTTCACACAACAAGAAGGCATTGACTACACATCAACTTTCTCCCATGTGGCTAAGTTGGTCTCTGTTAGAGTCATTTTAGCATTAGCTATGATCAATCACTGGGATTTACATCAATTGGACATCACAAATCCATTTTTAAATGGTGAACTTGATGAAGAAATATACATGACTCTGCCTAAGGTTTATAATCCTCCTCAGCCATCCAAATCAGGTATGTCTTCTACTTTAATTTGCAAATTACACAAGTCTATCTATGGTCTAAAACAGGCCAGCAGACGGTGGAATCATAAGCTCACTGAGGTACTCACTTCCTTACATTTCACTCAGTCCAGGTCTGACTATTCTCTCTATACTTATGGTTCTAATTCCAGTTTTATTGCTATCCTAGTTTATGTTGATGATATACTTATAGTTGGCCCTAATACACCTTTAATTTGTGAAATTAAATCAAAACTTAGTACTATATTCAAATTGAGAGACCTTGGCAGATTGAAATATTTCCTAGGACTTGAATTTGCATACTCAAAATCTGGTTTGATTGTATCTCAAAGAAACTACACTCTACAAATCTTACAAGATACATGCTATATTATCAGTAAACCCAACATTATTTCTATGGATTCTAAGAACACATTAAAATATGATGACCATGATCTTCTACTAGATCCTTCTCCATACAGAAGGTTGATTGGTAGACTTATTTATTTAACCATTACACGTCCTGATATTTCCTATACAGTACACAAACTCAGCCAATTTATGTCAAAACCTACTAATACTCATATGGCTGATGTTCACTATTTGCTTAGATATCTTAAAGGGAATCCAGGACAAGGTCTATACTATCCTCACTATTCCCCTCTTAAATTAAAAGGATTTTGTGACTCTGACTGGGGTTCCTGTTTGGATTCACGACGTTCTACAACTGGTTTTTGCATATTCATTGGGCATTCACTAATATCTTGGAAAGCAAAACAACAGGCTACTGTATCTAAATCATCTGCAGAAGCAGAATATAGGGCACTTGCAGCAATAACAAGTGAAATACTATGGCTCAAACAACTTTTACAAGAATTAAAGGTTCAGCTGCACTTACCTCATATTGTCTTATGTGACAATTCATTCGCCATCCAACTTGCCCAAAACCCAATTTTCCATGAGCGAACAAAGCACATCGAGATCAACATCCATTTTCGCGAACACATTGCACGGAATCATCTAAAGGTTCTTCCCATTGCTTCATCTGCTCAATTAGCGGATTTGTTGACCAAACCGTTGCATAGAAATCAATTCTCCTTCATTTTATCAAAGATGGGAGTTCGTATTTACGCACCTCCATCTTGCGGGGGGTATTAACAGAAGAAGAAGAATTAAAGAAGAAGAAGCTACAGATTGAAGAAAGAAAGGAAGAAATTAGGTCATTCAATATGGGATAAATTAATCAATGGCTATTTACAATTAGTTATGTAATGTTATATGTTTTTACCTTTTTGCCCCTCTGTAATCGTACCTATTTAAGTAGCCCTTTGGCTTTGTATTTGGAATTCACTTATTCGATAATATACAATTATTCTACACAAATTCTCTCTAAACAAATTACTTTACATGCAATATTCATTACTTTACACAACCTTTGAAGAGAAGCGAGGTCTTGCAATCGTCCGCATGTATATCCAAATGACTTGAGACGCTGACAATCCCATATTTTTAGTTTCTTAAGAAACTGCAAACTGTGTTCGTTCTCCTCCGGAAATAGAATGTGGGTTAGGTTACTCAATCTTCTACTTCTAGAACTTCAAGGTGTTGATTCATGTTAAATAGCTTGCTAGGAACACAAGTGAGATCATGAATGCACTCTAGTCTCAATGTCCTCAAGGAGCTTAAACCGTGTGCCATGTGCAATAATGGAATGTTGCAATCTACGTATTCAATCTCTAATGTTTCAAGAGATAGAAAATCATGGTTTGGAATAGTCACCAATTTTTTGCATTTTTTAATCTCAAAAATTTTAAGGTTAGGAAAACCATTAACTCTAGTCGTTGTTGGTGAATCCTTAACTGCAACCCACTCTTCCAAATTCCCCATGTTCATTAGCCTGAAATGTTCCAGCGCTTGAAACGGTGTTGGTGGGGAATAAGGAATACTCTCAGTGCCACTTGACTCAATCCAGTTACGGGAATAATAAAATGAGGGACTTATTGATGTTACGTTTTTCAGCCCATCCAACACTAAATTCTTAAGCAGTGGTAGATGATCGAGCGTTGGAACTTCTAGGCATCTCTCACAATCTACAAATCTAACATCGAACAAGTTCTTGAGGCTATTTACCTCTTGAACAGTCATATTCATGGGTCCACGATGGAAAATTTTCTCCACTGAATCGTTTTATGGATAATTTAATTTTATATTTTGATGAGGTTGGAGGCCTTTCAAAACTTCCTCATCCTTGTAGTTTCCTCCCCTAAACTTACTCTAGACAAACGTTAAGTTTTGTATATTTGGCTTCCCATTTAAGTATTCTTCTTCCATGTCATTCACTTGCTCTAGATTACTAGTCTCAATTTTACCCTCTAAGTTCTTCAAATTTCCCAAACTCCTCAATTTGACGACCTTTCTCTAGGTCCACGTTAAAGAATTTCAACGCTTGAAGACATGTTAATTTTCCAATTCCAAGTGGCATCTAAAAATCATCAAGATAGCACCTCAAAGTCTATAAATTGAAAAGCACGCAAAAAGATTCGGATAAAGCTCTAATTTTCGTGAAAGACAAGGAATCGTAAATGTATCAATCCCCAATAGAGCTTGACAATTCTTCAAGATCTGCATAGCATAGATCTAGCACGCGCAAATGTGTGAGCTTTTTTAAAACACTATCGATTGCTTTGCTACCCAAAAACAAAATCCGCAAATAAATTGCATTTTGTTTCGTGATCTTGTGTGTATCCCCAAGTAATTTTGTCGCCAGGTATCTGACTTGAGGAGGACGACTAGCTGTTGTGTGATTTTCCTCATTAAAACATTCTTCTCTTGAAACAAAAATAGCTAGATCATGCATGAGATTATGCATCTTAGAATTATTAATATTGCCATAATCATCCTTCACGACTTCTTGTAAGAAAGAACTTTGCAGCAAAATATTGTATACCTTGTTGGATTGTTGCCTAGACTCACCATGCATTGCTATTATTTTCTTGAAGAAATTAAATCCTTCCGCAATACAAAGTTGGATCAATCGCTCTTTATCAATTTTCAGATCCTTGGAAAAAATAGAACAATAAGCAAAACACGTTTTAAGTAATTAAAATGGTAAATGATCATAGCTAACGGAGAGTGTAACAATAATGTTAAAGTACATAAACATTCAATCCACCATGTTTATATGCATAATGTTCAATTTAGTCTTATGTAATTTGAAATAGAGCACTTTGCCTCCATGTGTAAATTTTAAAGTAGATACTTTATTTTAACGGAGAGTGTAACACACTCGTCAAAATTAAGAGTGAACACAAAAAATATTGGATAAAAAGACAAAAATACCCTTCATAGGTAAAGTATCATATTTGTCATAACACAGGGGATAAACTATCGCACTTTCACAAAGGGGTAAAGTATTCCTTTTTCAAATCAGAAAGGGATAAATTGATTATGCATATTGGGGGTAAATTCGCATTAGCTCCTTTAGAAATTAATATTTCTAATTGCATGTGTAGTTCCCGTGATTAATTTAATATTTATACTATCTTATATATATATATATAGGAGAATGGTCTTTTGACCCAAATCATGAAACTTTGACTCAATTCTTTTTTCTTAGAATTTAGAGTTTTTTTTATTGTCAAAAAATTAATGATTGGGTAATTTCTTATCTACAATTTGAAAGTTTTTTAGATTTAAATCGAATTTAGTTCAAAATTATCTTATAACTTATTAACTGATATGCTAAAATTATGCCACCAAAATAGTTTACTTTAAGAAGGAAATATAAATGGAATAGGAATTTAATTCATTCACTATAAAAATGCACGTTATAAGATTGAAGGATTTTCAAATTTGAAGTCAATTTTAGTTTAAAATATATTAACTGATTCTTAATTGATATGCTAAAATCATGCCCCCAAAATAGTTATCCTTAATTACGGAAATTAGTATTTGAATAGAGATAAGTTCATTATAAATATGAACACCTTAAACTAAACTTTTGCTCAGAAAATTGGTCATGTCATTGCTCATTATTTAGTTTCATATCCCTTTTTTCTTCAATTATTTAATCAACTTTTTTTCTTCATAATTTTTCTTTCATTTACATTATAGACTAACCATGTTTTTTTCTTTGTTTCTTCAGGTTCGTGTTTGAACGTCTTGAACTTTTGCTCAGAATAACTCTCTTCATGCCTTTGCACATTGTTTAAATTTCATATCCCTTTTTTTCAATTATTAAATTTATTATGTTTCTCTATATTTTTTTTATTGGGGCTTTAGACATCTTTTGATCTAATTGTTTTTTAGACTAACCATGTTTTTTTTCTTTGTTTTTTTAGGTTCGTGTTTGAACGTCTTGAACTTTTGCTCAGAATAACTCTCTTCATGCCTTTGCACATTGTTTAAATTTCATATCCCTTTTTTTCAATTATTAAATTTATTATGTTTCTCTATATTTTTTTTATTGGGGCTTTAGACATCTTTTGATCAAATTGTTTTTTTTTTTTACGCAAAAGAGTTTTCCGTGAAATATCATTTTCGGGAGTTTAAGTCTCAAAGATCAATTCTACTAAATGAATTATAAGTTTTCGTTTGGTAGCATAATTTTGAAATGTAAATCATTGAATTTTTCAAATACTAAGAACATATCTTATTTTGAAATCATTCATATCGCTATTTTTTTTATAGGTTTTCAGTCAAATTCTAGATATGAACATTGATATTTTGGAGATTAAAATGTTAACCAAAAACTAAAAGTACAGAGATATGGAGAAAGGCCAGAGAAAATAGTCCTCTTATTGATATTCACTTTATTGGTTATTTTTTTTCATTAATTTTTTTTAAGAACACATTCATCCATTAATTATTTTCTTTTTCAAATTTATCCACTATGTGTTAGTTTTATTTTCAGTTTTAAATGATCAATTTTATTATTTTTTATTGATTTTAAGACTATTTTTAAGTTACGTGAGTTTTATGATGTACATGTTATATTCTTTTCCTCTTTGCATTGTGTTTTTCCTTCTCCAAATGTATTTTTTTTAATAAAAATACTCATGTTTTTCCTTTGTTTTTTCCCTTTTAATTAACATAACATATTTATGAATTTGATACTCCATTTTCTTACTTTTTCAATGGGTTAATGCAAATTTAATTTTATGGGAAACGCATATTGTTTTATCCCCTCCCCTTATGTTTGGAAAATAGCATTTTATCCCACCTGTGAAAAATTTAAGGAGCAATTTACCTCCTTCCAACTAAGAGTATAACACATTCCGAAATGTAAATCATTGAACTTTTCAAATACTAAGATCATATCTTATTTTGAAATCATTCATATCGATATTTTTTTTATAGGTTTTCAGTCAAATTATAGATATGAACATTGGTATTTTGGAAAATAAAAATGTTAACCAAAAACTAAAAGTATATAGATATGGAGAAAGGCCAGAGAAAATAGTCCTACTTATTGATATTCACTTTATTGGTTATTTTTTTTCATTAATTGTTTTTAAGAACACATCCATCCATTAATTATTTTCTTTTTCATATTTATCCACTATGTGTTGGTTTTATTTTCAGTTTTAAATGATCAATTTTATTATTTTATATTGATTTTAAGACTATTTTTAAGTTACGTGAGTTTTATGATGTACATATTATATTCTTTTCCTCTTTGCATTGTGTTTTTCCTTCTCCAAATGTAAATTTTTTAATAAAAATACTCATGTTTTTCCTTTGTTTTTTCCCTTTCAATTAACATAACATATTTATGAATTTGATACACCATTTTCTTACTTTTTCAATGGGTTAATGCAAATTTAATTTTCTGGGAAACGCATATTGTTTTATCCCCTCCCCTTATGTTTGGAAAATAACATTTTATCCCACATGTGAAAAAATTAAGGAGCAATTTACCTCCTTCCAACTAAGAGTATAACACATTGTCAAATGTAAATCATTGAATTTTTCAAATACTAAGATCATATCTTATTTTGTAATCATTCATATCGATATTTTTTTTATAGGTTTTCAGTCAAATTATAGATATGAACATTGATATTTTGGAAAATAAAAATGTTAACCAAAAACTAAAAGTATATAGATATGGAGTAAGGCCAGAGAAAATAGTCCTACTTATTGATATTCACTTTATTGGTTATTTTTTTTCATTAATTTTTTTTAAGAACACATTCATCCATTAATTATTTTCTTTTTCAAATTTATCCACTATGTGTTAGTTTTATTTTCAGTTTTAAATGATCAATTTTATTATTTTATATTGATTTTAAGACTATTTTTAAGTTACGTGAGTTTTATGATGTACATGTTATATTCTTTTCCTCTTTGCATTGTGTTTTTCCTTCTCCAAATGTAAATTTTTTAATAAAAATACTCATGTTTTCCTTTGTTTTTTCCTTTCAATTAACATAACATATTTATGAATTTGATACACCATTTTCTTACTTTTTCAATGGGTTAATGCAAATTTAATTTTCTGGGAAACGCATATTGTTTTATCCCCTCCCCTTATGTTTGGAAAATAGCATTTTATCCCATATATGAAAATTTTAAGGAGCAATTTACCTCCTTCCAACTAAGGAGTCAATTGTCACATATTTATCATGGGGGAGAGGGGAGTGTCAAGGGGTGAAGTGTCATATTTATCATAATACAGGGATTAAAAATCACACTTATCATTCACATGGGGTTAAAGTGCCACATTTACAAATTGATTGGGTCAATCTATAGTACTGTCAATTCGAATTTTTTATGTTTAAGAATGTCAGGAAGATAGTGTGAAACTTTTATATGATTATATCGGAATATCTTATTCTTTCTCAAGTCATACGAGGGTTAATTGAACATTATTCATATCTTATAGGGATAAATTACTCTTTTTTGCTTATACCGAAAGACCAAGTTTGTTAATTTTAAACTTTAAATAATTGAGGTATAATGCTATGTTGTGCATAGCACGAGAATATGCTAGTATATGTAAATGGTCCATCATAGCTTCACATCTCCCCGGAAGAACAGATAATGATGTGAAAAATTATTGGAACACAAAATTGAAAAAGAAGCTCTTAACCGCATCTACAACATCTCATACTTCTAGCAATAATAATAATTTCAGGACTACTTCTGCAGAAGACTCCAATTTTTAAAATATATTAATGCACTATAATTATGATCCATTTTTAATAGATCAAGAAATGATGGTAAATCAAATCCCAATTCCTGAAATTGGAGATCAATTGGTCAATGGATTTAACTTGGGTTTCTGATTGATATCTCAAGAAGCTGACGACGTCGTTTCAAGTATTCTGGATTAGTCCAGGAATTAGATCCTACGTATTAGTATTTAATAATTATTAATTATTTATCATGAGCATGTTAAATCAATCAGTACTAGATTTGATTGTACCTGTTAAATTAAATTTAGGTAAATTTAATATCGTATTCCTGTACTAATTAAGATCGGTGGTTTGTTTCTTTTGATATACCCATATATAATGAACGTAACAATTGTTATTTATTTAACTATAAGGAATACGACAAAATTTTATTTAATTGAGTGAAAAACTAAAATTTCCGCAATACAGTGTGCGAAAAAACATTCACTATCAAATTAAACTGTAAAAATTTCACAAGCTTCCATTCATATCTCAAGCCACCAAGCAGACCAGCTTTGCAAGAATCGCAGTTATAGCATAACAGGGTCGGATCATTGTTCCAAATGGTGCAGTCGACAGATGCGGTTATGTTTGATGGGGCGATCCATGTCGTTGGATTCGAATAATTGAATCCACATGCCATCGGAGGCTTACAGCATCCAGACTGCATGAATTTTTAACCTAAATTAATTAATACTTAATTATTGATGTTATTATCAAAAAATTAAACCAAGAAGTTAACTATGTATCACATTTCATTATAATAAATGATTTCTGCACATCCCCCCACAAAAATTTCCAATTTTAGCGCTTTTCCCCATAATTGGAAAAAGATGATCGTGTACCCTTGAAGTTGAGAAGTGGGTGCACTTAGCACTCGATATTGGGTAGAATTTTTTTTTTTTTTTTTAAAGTAGTAGAAGTTTAATTTAATTAGAGAATGCATGAATACCCTAAATGACGCTTCTGCCCTTTGAACGAGTTAAAATTATAGGGAGAAAAGTACAAAAATTGAAAACTCAATAAATAATATATTATTCACCTAAATAGGGGAGAGATAGGCAGCAAAGAAATCAGCACTCGAAACATATTCCTCATTAAGCTTGGGACAAATTTGGGCGTCAACCAAACAAGCTCTTATCTTCCCCCAACTGTTATTAGGGCCACTAGTAACATGATCCCTAAGCCAAGTAGAATAACCCTCCAACCTATACTCTTGAAACCTCACCCCGGGCACCGCGTACGCGCCGTTTGGGCGCGTGACAACATACGCAAATATGTGGAATAGGAGGAGGAGGGGTACGAGGATGAAGACACAGACAGAGTAGAGTCCTTGTTTGTTCCAGAACGCGCCAATGATGCCCGTGAGTAACACAAGGAGAAGGATGAGGACGACGGGGATGAGACGCCAACGGAGCGAGTGGATGCACTCGTTGTTGTCGGGATTTGAGGCTAGCCATAAGCCGAAGCAAATGATGATGGGCATGACGCAAAAATATCCCACGTAGTCAAAGATTTTTAGTGTTTTTTTTGGGGGGGTGTTTTTGGAAGTTACGTCCATATGAGCTGTTGTTCTTGAAGAGATTATTTTATTTAGTTTGGTGTATTGTATTTGAGTAGAGCAGAATATATATATAGAGTAAATGGGGTGGGGGTGGGGGGGGGCGGATTTATTTATGAAAGGAACATTTCTGCAGAGGAATTAATGATATTGAAACGGATTAATTTGTTAAAACCACTGGAAAACATTTATGGTGAAAAGATGTAATATGGGAAAGACGTAGAGACGGAACATATTCAGTTGGCACAAGAAGTCAAACCCGAAAATGGAATAGAAAGTACATCAATTATTTCTCGATTCAAATTTGTTAACAAAAAAAAATTCTTGATTCAAAAATTTTCCTAGGAGCATGGATCAAAAATCCGTTTCTTGTGTATGTTTCAGTCAGTTAAATGTTGAAAATTTTTTGAGAACTTTTCGAAAACGTTTCGGAATCACTAGGAAAAGTTGTAAAAAGAATTACTAAATTAAGGAAAATAAGATAGTTTCAAGGCAAACAAGTAGTTTTGAAATACCAACAGGTGATTGGTCTAGTGAAAGGGATTAGTCACTATAAAGTTGCGAACCAGATTCGAATTCATGTTGAGAGAGGCTCTCACTTAGACATTTCTCGAAAGGGATTAAACCCTTGAGAAACAAAAAAAAATTGTTTTGAAATTACACATTCTTCTCATTTTCACTTATTCAAAAACGAAAAAAATTTGATATGTTTTTCAACGATAATGATGAAAATTTTGATCCACGCCTAGAAGTGTTGATAACTTTTTTTTTTTTTTTGATAAGGAAAACCGCAGCCACCGAAATGCACAAGGTAAATATCACCCTCATGCATGCAATAGCTCGCAAATCACATGAGAGATGTAAACCACACTAGACAAATTAGGTATAACGAGCTCAGTCTAAAAAGTGTTGGCAAGGAAATTCGAACTCGGATCAAAGACACCACACTGACTTGCTCCACCAACTAGATCACACTTACAGGTAATATTTTCAATTGGTGTATTTAGTTTTTAATATTAACAAGCTAAACAATATTTTAGTAAAATAAAAGAACGACATGCATGACTGGAGTTTTAACAAAAAAATCCGATTAAATCATATTTTTTTGGTTTCCCAAGGGTTTAATCCCTTTTGAGGCGCGTCGGGCACATAAAGTGAGAATCTCTCCCAACAAGGATTCAAGCCTGAATCCACTACTTTGTAGTGACTAGTCTCTTCCACTAGACCAATCACCTGTTGGTCCGATTAAATCATATGACATACGCTTTCTAGTCTTAAATTTGAGATATATAATAAAATTAAGACACAATATAATAAGAGATAAAAAAATTAATAAATATAGCTTTAAAGTTCCGCTTCTTAATAATCTCAAAGTTGCAGTCGGGAAAGAAAATAGATAAAGAAAAGCTTATCTGGTGTTTAAAAGATACATGTCTCAGAAAAAAATCTCCACGAAATTTTGCTATTGTAATAAATATAATAAGAATCGTACATTGATAAAATCATAAATTGTTAATTTTAAACTTAATTATCATGTAAAGTTCAATCATCTAGTTTACAAACTTTTCTTTATATAAAAATAAATAAACTTATTAGAGATTAACAATAATTGTGTAGCCTAATTGACTTAAAAGCCTTATTTATCTTTGGGGTGTATGGTTATAAAGGGTCAAATCTTTCTTGTCACAATTTTAATAAATACTTTTTAAATAAAATAAAGACTTCTAAAAGAAATTTTGAATCGTGAGTTCTCCTTCTTACCGGTTTTGGTGTGTGAAAAGTGCTCTATGGGGCATGGGGTGAGGAAAATTCTGATTTATAAGGAATTAATGATGAAAAGGATATACAACCAGACTGTATATATTTACACTGAAAAATTAAAAAAAATAATATATATATATATATATATATATATATATATATATATAGGGAAATGTATATATTTGTAACAATAATATAATCGTAAATGGAAAACATGGTTAGATCAACAATTAAATGAAATACAGAAACTGTATAAGAAAATAAAATAAAATTCGACAAATATAAAATTGAAGCAAACCGAGGCCCGTGTGAACACGGTGTCCTTAAGACAGATTCGCTCCCTCACCCTTCCGGTAGTGCTCGAGGTTCCTTCGAACGCCTGTCTCTCAGGATACAACGGCTCCAACAAAGTACTTTGCACCAAAGCTTTGTTAGACGAACTGAAACAACTAGAACTCTAGGAAGGAATGAGTAAGAGAGAATTGAGAGTGATTTTTGGTGTGTTTAGAGTGGAAAAAGAAGCCACTATTTATAGGAACAAAGAAGGGTAAAATGGGAACAAATAAATTAAAGGAGATTTCCGTTACGGGATTTACAACTCCTTAAATTCGGAGGTTACACAATTTAAAACAATTGTTGTTACAATTTTTTTTAATTTTTATTTTTCCAACAATCCTCTACAAGAATGAAAATTGAATAAATTCCTAACACGATGTTCTAAGAGGATAGAGTTCAGCGGTAGACACTTGCATAGGATAGGTAGGAGTAACCATTTGAACCTTCCCTTGAGAAAGTATGTTTACTTTACTGGCTGATCAGTAGACACGGTGTCCTTGAACTATTCTGCTGTTTATTTAAATGATGACATACTCCTCACACGCATCTTACCTCGTAACGTTTCAGTTCTTACGGTTATGTCCATTTTGGCCATGGACATCTGCCTGGTTCAGCAAGAGTTTCTAAGAATTGTGCTCTATACAATTACCTTTGAAGCGGCCCTTCTTCTCTCTCGCATAGGTGATTCATTTCCTTAGAGTATCCCGATTTACTCTCTTTACAAAATTCATTAAAAGCTTGGCTTAACCTTATTCAACCATTATTACTGTTTTCATCATAGGAATGGACTTGAGGGTAAAACCCCCACAGTGACTTAACTAAACATTTGCGGTTAGGTTGTCCCTTTGAACCTAGATCTTGGGATCTCCAGTCAACTAGGTTGTGTTTTCCTTCGCTAAGTTTTTATTCCATGGGCTTTAATCCAATTCCTCTGATAGAAATAGTGTCCTGCAAGCCAGCTGTATGGCTAGCATTTATTGTAATAAATAAGGAACTATTCAATTTCGATTAATAAATGCACTTTATTAAATGGTCACCTTTATCTTATGTAATAATTATCTACGCATAAGGATAGAAGTCCTTAGATCACAGGGCTATGGGACAACCCGTGGACTGATCTCCAAGGCCGTGATCTAGAACATATTCAAGAGTCGTAGAATCCAATCGAGATAGGACATCGTTGGATTCGGTTAGACTCTCACTATTGTGTATACTCCGAGGAACTGGAGGACGCTGGGGTCCACGAGCGTGACTGGGATAGTCGATACACATAAGTGGGTGGCTTGCTGGGATGGCAAGTGCACTGAATACCCCAATTAGGAAATAACTCACCATGGAAGCGGTAGTCGCATATCGGGGTTGAAGTTATTCCAAATTTATAATAGTATACGAGGAACGATCCCTAACTACTTGAGGTGATAGGGTTTATCTGGTGCGAGAACGTCTATGCTTTGATATGAGTTCCGACTGACTGGGGATTGCCAGAAAGTCTCTGTGGACTCATATTGGGTATAGAGGAACTCGTATGCAGATTCATATCATCAACAAAGGATCCATTGACCCGACTTGATAGGTTGGGAAATTCTCCTATGGATTTCTGTGAGAAATTAATTTTGGTAAAATCCTTGGACAAGGTATCTGACGACTTTATGTAAGTAGCTCATAAAGATTAAGTCAAAGAGAATTTATTTCGAGACCAGAATGCATAAGGTCAAGACAAAAGAAAAGGGAATCCGATGAAAGACCATGCCCTTAAGTCTCGACTGGGAGATTGATCGATGGAGAGATTATGTCGTATATGGAAATTATAAATGATAAAAGGTTCACTGAATTAATTCACCAGTGATTGGGCTCCATGGGCTTGTGGCTGGACATCGACCGTGGAGTGTGGAAGAATTCCTAAATTGGCAGGGGTGCTAATTTTGGAATGGTCAATCGACAGAGTGTTCGATTGATTTAGAGTAAGTCTTGCTCGAATAATTAAATAATATTTAATTATAACTCACGACCAATTATGTGGTGAACCTACGGGGGCATACACAATACACATGAAGCGAAAGCGAGGAAATAAGAACGACCGAGTCGACTGGGTCGACTGTGTGAAAAAATCGACTGGGTCGATTATATTGGGTGGGTCGACCCAGTCGACCCAATTGGAACAAAATGGGATCCAATTGGAATTGGATCAGGATCATAAATTAAATTGGAATTTAATTTGTGAATTAATTAATTAAGTTGGATTTAATTAATTAGAAAAGGATTTTAATTAAATGGGCTTAGAGTCTGATTTAATTAAAAGGGAGATTAAGTTAATTAATTGGGCTATTTAATTGGGAGATTAAATTAGGCCTGGTCAAATTAATTAACTGGGCCATGAATTAATTAGAAGACTTGGTCTTCTAATTAAAGAGGGTCATGGCCCATATAGGAGAGAAAAACCCTAGTCCTAATAGGACTAGGTTAGAGAGAAAACTATAAGTAGCTTTCTTATAGTTGATTTTCACATAACTCCATATGCAAAATTGAGCAAGAGCAAAAATTCTCTCTCCCTCTCCCTAGCTATATCGACCGAACCCTTCTTCCACTTAGAAGAATTTTTCATTTTCGAGTTTTGTTCCTAAATCGTTCCTAATTCCTAGTTTATAATATATCTCGTGTTCTAGCTGATCGAGATATATTATTTTCGTGATATTGTGGTGTATCAACTCGTAGAGGCGCAACACGTGGGGCGCTCCTGAGAAGCCTGGATCGATTTTGCTGGAGGAGAATTCAGAGCTCGTTTTGCTAGCCGAGGATTTGCAAGGAGATAGGTATAAACGAGAAAACTTATACTATCGTTTTAATTATATTCATATATATACAACTAGAGAATATTCTGGCAAGATTCCTTAAGAGGTCCTAAAAAGTTTTATATTCCGTTGTGCCTAGGGCTGTTTATCTTATCGAATCCCAACATCCTCTTGATAACTTAGCAACTATCTCTCTTGTTAACCCTTTGGTTAGCGGATCCACTAGATTATCCTTTGACTTTACATAGTCAATAGTAATCACTACAGTTGAGAGTAGTTGTCTAATGGTATTATGTCTTCGGTGTGTATGCCTAGACTTACCATTGTACATTTTACTCTGTGCTCTTCTAATCGCAGATTGGCTATCACAATGAATGCACACTGCTGGCACAGGTTTAGACCATTGTGGAATACCCTCTAAGAATTGGTGTAGCCACTCAGCCTCTTCACCACATTTGTCTAGAGCTATAAACTCATATTCCATTGTAGATCTGGCTATCACAGTTTGTTTAGAGGATTTCCAAGATACAGTTGCACCACTTAAGGTGAATACATATCCACTGGTGGATTTTGAATCTTTTACATCATATATCCAGTTTGCATCACTGTATCCTTCTACAACAGCTGGATATCTTGTATAGTATAGCCCGTAGTTATGAGTATACTTTAAGTATCTCAGTAACCTCACTATGGCTTTCCACTGGTAAGTACCAGGATTACTAGTATATCTGCTTAGCTTACCTACAGCGTATGCTATATCCGGTCTTGTACAACTCATCAGGTACATTAGACTTCCAATAATCCTTGAGCACTCCACTTGAGAGATGCTCTCACCTTTATTCTTTGATAAAGGTTGACTTGGATCTATAGGAGTTTTGGCCTCATTAGAGTCATCCTTATTGAATTTTTCATGGATTTTTCCAATATAACTGGACTGACTCAAAATGATGCCATCTGATTTTCTCGTATTTTAACTCCCAGTATCACGTCTGCTAGACCCATATCTTTCATTCAAATCTAGCATTCAACATATTCTTAGTGGATTTAATCATCTTATCATTACTTCCAACGATAAGCATGTCGTCAACAGAGAGACAAAGAATGACATAGCCATATTTTGTTTCTTTCACGTAAATGCATTGGTCGCATTCACTGGTTTTGAAACCTTTCTCCAACATGACATCATCAAATTTCTGATGCCACTGTTTCGGTGCCTGTTTTAAGCCATACAATGACTTAACCAGTTTACATACTTTCTTTTCTCTCCCTGGAGCAGAAAAACCCTCAGGTTGTTCCATGTAAATTTCTTCTTCCAAATCTCCATTTAAGAAAGCTGTTTTTACATCCATTTGTTGTACTTCTAAGTTTTGCAAAGCTGCGATAGCAAGTATCATCCTAATGGAAGTTATACTCGTCACAAGAGAATACGTATCAAAGTAATCAAGGCCTTCTCGTTGTCGATAGCCTTTAATCACTAATCTGGCCTTGCCTTTATCAATTGTTCCATCTGGTTTCATTTTCCATTTGAAAATCCACTTATATCCTAGTTGTTGGGATTCGGTAAGAAAAACAGCCCTAGGCACAGCGGAATATAAAATTTTTAGGGCCTCTTAAGGAATCTTGCCAGGATATTCTCTAGTTGTATATATATGAATATAATTAAACAACAGTATAAGTTTTCTCGTTTATACCTGTCTCCTTGCAAATCCTCGGCTAGCAAGATGAGCTCTGAATTCTGCCCCGGTAAGATCGACCCACACCTTTTGAGTAGCGCCCCACGTGTTGCGCCTCTACGAGTTGATACACCACAATATCACGAAAATTAATATATCCTAATCAACTGGAACATAGGGTATATTAATATCTAGGTTTTAGAACAACTTTGGAACGAAAAATTGAAGACGAAAATTCTTCCAAAGTGGAAGTAGGTTCGGCCGATCCAGAGAGGGAGAGGGAGAGAATTTTGCTCTTCTTAATTTTCTTGTGAAGTTGTATGTGAGATATGAGACCTAGTCTCTTATTTATAGATATCTCTCATATCCTAATCCTATTAGGTTTAGGATACTAATTCTCCTACATGGGCCATGGCCCTCTTTAATTAGAAGACTAAGTCTTCTAATTAATTCATGGCCCATATTAATTAATCTTTCAGGGCTTTATTTAATCTCCCAATTAAATAGCCCAATTAATTAAATCATCTCCCAATTAATTAATTAAACTCTAAGTCTAATTAATTAATTATTCCATTAATTAATTAAATCCTAATTAATCAATTTACTCATAAATTAAATTCCAATTTAATTTATAATCTTGATCCAATTCCAATTGGATCAAATTTCGTTCCACATGGGTCGACCCAGTCGACCCATCCATTTAATCGACCCAGTCGATTTTGACTCAGTCGACCCAGTCGACTCGTTCGTTCTTACTTCCTCGCTTTCGCTTCATGTGTATTGTGTATGCCCCCGTAGGTTCACCACATAATTGGCAGTGGGTCATAATTAAATATTATTTAATTACTCGAGCAATCAACACTCTAAATTAATCGAACACTCTGTCGATTAATCATTCCAAAATTAGCACCCCTGCTAATTTGGGAATTCTCCCACACTCCACGGTCGATGTCCAGTCACAAGCCCATGGAGCCCAATCACTGGTGAATTAATTCAGTGAACCTTTTATCATTTACAATTTCCATATACGACATAATCTCTCCATTGATCAATCTCCCAGTCGAGACTTAAGGGTATGGTCTTTCATCGGATTCCCTTTCCTTTTTGTCTTGACCTTATGTACTCTGATCTCGAAATAAATTCTCTTTGACTTAATCTTTATGAGCTACTTACATAAAGTCGTCAGATACCTTGGCCAAGGATTTTACCAGAATTAATTTCTCACAGAAATCCATAGGAGAATTTCCCAACCTATCAAGTCGGGTCAATGGATCCTTTGTTGATGATATGAATCTGCATACGAGTTCCTCTATACCCAACATGAGTCCACAGAGACGTTCTGGTGATCCCCAGTCAGTCGGAACTCATATCAAAGTATAGACGTTCTCGCACCAGATAAACCCTATCACCTCAAGTAGTTAGGGATCGTTCCTCGTATACTATTATAAATATGGAATAACTTCAACCCCGATATGCGACTACCGCTTCCATGGTGAGTTATTTCCTATTGGGGTATTTAGTGCGCTTGCCATCCCAGCAAGCCACCTACTTATGTGTATCGACTATCCCAGTCACGCTCGTGGACCCCAGCGTCCTCCAGTTCATTGGAGTATACACAACAGTGAGAGTCTAACCGAATCCAACGATGTCCTATCTCGATTGGATTCTACGACTCTTGAATATGTTCTAGATCACGGCCTTGGAGATCAGTCCACGGGTTGTCCCATAGCCCTGTGATCTAAGGACTTCTATCCTTATGCGTGGATAATTATTACATAAGATAAAGATGACCATTTAATAAAGTGCATTTATTAATCGAAATTGAATAGTTCCGCATTTATTACAATAAATTCTAGCCATACAGCTGGCTTGCAGGACACTATTTCTATCACTAGTGGTTTGCAACCTGGAGGAAGATCAACTAACTCCCAGGTGTGGTTTTGCAAGATGGAATCAATTTTACTATTGATTGCCTCTTTCCACAAAGGTCCTTCAGAAGAAGTTACAGCTTCTTTGAAGGTTTGAGGTTCAGTTTCGAGCATATATGTCAGAAAATCTGGGCCAAAAGATTTTTCTATCCTTGCTCTTTTACTTCTTCTTGGCTCATCCTCAGTTACCTGTTCAGACTCATGGTCTTGACTATGAGTTCTTTTTGATGATCTCTCTTCTTTTCTAGTTTTCGCTGGAAATACATCTTCAAAGAAAGATGCATTTCTAGATTCCATTATCGTGTTTTTGTGAATCTCAGGATTTTTAGATTCATGCACAAGAAACCGATAAGCATTACTGTTCTGAGCATATTCGATGAATATGCAATCAACAGTATTTGGTCCTATCCTTTCTTCCTTAGGTGTAAGTACTACCACTTTGGCAAGACACCCCCACACTCGCAAGTATTTGTAGGAAGGTGTTCTACCTTTCCATAATTCATATGGAGTTTTCTCCTGATTTTTTCGGGGTATCTTATTTAAATGATAATTGCTAGATAGGATAGCTTTCCCCCACATGTTCTGTGGTAATCCAGAACTTATCAACATTGAATTCATCATTTCTTTCAATGTTCGATTTTTCCTTTCCGCAATTCCGTTTGATTGCGGTAAATAAGGTGTTGTTACCTCATGTATGTTTCCGTGTTCAGCACATAATTCACTAAATGGTGACACATATTCACCACCTCTATCACTTCGAAGTACTTTAATCTTTTTATCAAGTTGATTCTCAACTTCTTTTGTGAATAGAATGAATTCATCTATTGCTTCATTTTTTGCTCTTAGCAAGTATACATAGCAATATTTAGTACAATCATCAATGAAGGTAATAAAATAACTATAACCTCCCCTTGATTGCACACATTTAAGATCACTTATGTCGCTGTGTATCAAGTCGAGTGGTTTAGTATTCCTTTCATCCTTTTGAAAGGACGATCTCGTTAATTTAGCTTCAGTACAAGTTTACACTTGTGCTTTTTATCAATTTGAAATTTAGGGATATGTTTCAAATTAATTAATCTACGCAGGGAATCGTTGTTAACATGTCCTAGTCTACCATGCCATAGATTAGGATACTCAAGCAAGTAAGCAGAATTATTAACTTTTTTAATAATTTTAGGCTTAATAGCCATTACATTCAGCTTAAACATTCCGCCACATTCATACCCCTTTCCAACAAACATACCACTCTTAGTCAAAATAAATTTGTCAGATTCAAATACAAGGTGGAAACCATGCTTGTTCAGCAGCGTCCCAGAAACTAGATTCTTGCGGATATCTAGCACATAGAGGACATCCTTCAGAGTCAGCTCTTTCCTAGAGGTCATTTTGAGAATTACATTCCATTTGCCTTCTATACATAGCATACCATACATTATGCTTCCTATCGCGGATGCATATGGTACTCGAGACATATTGCTTCTCTCTTCTGGCGTCTTTGGGGCCATAGACTTAGAGAGTGCAATCCCATGTCTCATTGGAAGCAATCCTCTCTTGGATTCTTCCATACTAAATCTTTTCAAGATTTTATCTATGTACTGGGATTGGGAGAGGCCCAGCAGTCCTTTTGATCTATCTCGGTAGATCCTTATACCTAGTACAAAGGATGCTTCTCCCATATCCTTCATCGAGAATTGTGTAGATAACCATGCTTTAGTTTCGGACAACGCTTTCACATTGTTTCCAATGAGAAGAATGTCGTCAACGTAAAGCACCAAAAATTCAACTGTACTCCCACTGATCTTCTTGTACACGCAAGGTTCGAACATGTTTTGATGAATCCAAAAGTTTGGATTGTCTCATCGAAACGAATGTTCCAACTTCGGGAAGCTTGCTTCAGTCCATAAATGGACCTCTGGAGTTTGCACACCTTGTGTTCATCTCCTTTGGATGCATATCCTTTTGGTTGCTCCATGTAGATCTCCTTATCAATGTCTCCATTGAGAAAAGCAGTCTTTACATCCATCTGCCATATCTCGTAGTTATACCACGCAGCTATGGCCAGCAAGATCCGAATGGATTTGGGCATTGCGACGGGCGAGAAGGTCTCCTCAAAGTCGATACCTGGTCTTTGAGTATATCCTTTTGCCACTAGTCGCGCCTTATAGGTAATCACCTCTCCGTTCACTCCAAGCTTTCGCTTATAGATCCACTTGCAACCCACGGGAGCCACTCCCACTGGTGGATCTACCAAGGCCCAGACCTTGTTTGAGTGCATGGAGTCCAGTTCGGATTCCATGGCTTCGCGCCACTTTCCCGAGTCTATGTCTAGCATAGCCTCTTCGTAAGTCCTTGGGTCGGTTAGAGACTGTCCAGTCTCATGCAGCAGACCGTAGTACCTCTCGGGTTCTCTACGTTGTCTTTCTGACCAACGAAGTATTGGTGTACTTTCTGGTGCACTTTCATGCTCACGTTCTCCCACTGCCTGTGGTGACGGGTCAGCTCGATCGACCTCTAAGGCCTTTTCAGCTTCAGTGACCTCATCTAGTTCTACGTTATTTTCTTTCTTGTCAACCAAGAAATCCTTCTCCAAGAAGTGAGCGTTCCTTGAGACAAACGTTGTTTGTCTTGTAGGATCGTAGAACTCGTATCCTATCGAGTTTTCCGGATACCCCACAAATTTGCACAAAGTGGATTTAGTTTCCAATTTATCTCCCACTAGCTTTTTAACGTAAGCGGGAGATCCCCATATGCGCATGAATGCGTATGAGGGTGCCTTGCCAAACCATAATTCGTATGGTGTCTTTTCTACGGATTTGGAAGGTACCATGTTCAGTATCTTCGTTGCCGTGAGGAGGGCATGTCCCCAAAATGAAAGAGGAAGGTCAGTAGCACTCATCATGTATCGAACCATGTCCATCAAAGTTCGATTCCTTCTCTCTGCCACTCCATTTAATTGGGGTGTTGCAGGAGGAGTCCACTGCGATAATATTCCATGCTCTACAAGATATATAATTCAGAAATTCGTTACTAAGAAATTCTCCACCTCGGTCAGAACAAAGAGCCTTTATCGTATGAGCAAGTTGATTCTCTACTTCCATCTTGAATTCTTTGAATCGCTCAAAGGCTTCAGACTTGTGTTTCAACAAGAACACATATCCATAATGACTAAAGTCGTCAGTGAAAGTGATGAAGTAGTCATAGCCGCCTCGGGCGCTTTTTCTTAGTGGTCCACATATGTCAGTATGTATTAAGTCCAATGTTTGCTTGGCTCGCTCAGGGTTTCCCTTAAATGGCAACTTAGCCATTTTACCCTTTAAGCATGGTTCACATGTTGGCATTTCTTCAATGCGATTGATTTCAATCACGCCAGAAGATGCTAACTTTTGAATCCTTGACTTAGAAATATGTCCAAGTCGAGCGTGCCATAATTGGGCAGATATTTCATTATCTTGTTTCCTTTTGTTTTGTTGTATGTGCATAACTAACTTAGGTGGTTTTATAATGTAAAGTCAATAATTCAATGTACCAAATGAAAAACTAAAACAGGAGCTTTTATTAAAATCAACTTTATTCATGAATAAAAGTTTTTCATTAATGACTAGGTACATAAATGAAAGTTTCCTAATGACTTTATCAAACCACCTAAATCTACTTTTGCCTACGGCCTTGGTAGCAGCTCCAGCTCCATTGCCTTACTCAAGGATCCAATCCTCAGGCTCCAGTTTCCTCAACGCTTCCATCACCTACAAGGATGAGAACTCCAGTCAGTGTCTAACACCAAAAATGCACAGTTAATTGTAAAATTAACTTCAACAAGGAATATACCTGTTCGAACTCTCCATAGGTTCGAATTTAATCCTTTCCCTTGACCTTGTGCAGTAAGGAGCTCTGGTTTCCATTTGCTTTGGTTTTGAACGCCGCCCAGTCCTTTCGCCAACCCTTGCTTTCTTTCCAAAAGAAGCTTTGTGTTCCTCGAGCATCTGTCGCAGGACATGCACAGTAATCTCTCGCCTCTGGAGATTCAAGTCCGCGATAAATCGGTCATATGATCTTGGAAGAGATTGTAGAATAAGATCTACTCGGAAATCATTGTCCATCACGACACCCATATCATCGAGTTCAGACAGAAGTCGAATCATCTTGTGTACGTGGATTCCGACAGGAGTTTCCCTTCTCTTTCTTGCTTGCAAGAGTTCTCTCGTGATCGCGAATCTACGACGACCATCTCTAATCCCATAAAGGAATTTGAGATTCGAGAGAATCTCTTTCGCGGATGCCATATGCTCATGTTGCAAACGCAGATCAAGTGACATATATTCCAACATGTATTCACGAGCTAAGCCATCATCCAATTTCCATTTGGTGATGCTTTTACGGAGCTCATCAGGAACGTCATGTGAAATAGTAATGGGTGGTGGCACAGACAAAACATAAAATATGTTTTCAGCTTCAAATAATCCATTCAAATGATGCGTCCAGAAATGCAAGTTGGGTCCAGTTAAAATATTACGTTCAAGTGATGAGATGGACAAATCTCTAAGTGCTCTAAGCTCTTTTGACATCATATCTATAAAATGACGAGAGAAGAAATAAATACGCGAAAGATTAATTTAAAATGCACAATTTACAAACATGGTTTTTATTTGTAAATTACTCCCACTATTTTAATCAAAATCTTATGCCCCCACATAAGTTTCGGGAATCTAAAATATCCTAGCGGGCTTAAGGCCCAAATGCAATCTCCTAGTACCCACGACTCGTTGGCCATACTATTTGATTCACTTGGTGGTCGAATACATCGACGGTTAACCATCGCAGCTAACCCTTAAGTTCATTTAGCCTCGGTTTTCAATATGGACCCACGACTCGTGAGACATCCATATTTACTAGCGTTAAATCATGTCCAATACTCGTGGAGAGAAATAGTTCAATCCTAGACGGTCCACGACTCGTGAGACAGCGCCTAAAACCTTGCTATCCCCTCCCTTGGCACATTCTCGTGCATCGAGGCGATAGACATATCATCTTCCTATAGCTCGACCCACGACTCGTGAGACATCGAGATATATTCGTACAATATGCCTAAGACCTAGTAATTGGATAGGCTCGGACCATAGAGACTATTCATATGCGCTCTTAAGTTCGATTTAATATTCTAATTGAATTTTAAGTTCAATTGGAGGTTTTTAAGTTTTCTTGTGCGAGGTCTCATCAGATTATGCTTTATCTTGTTTACGTTTTTCTATCCTAAGCATGCATCTCATACATCAAAGAATAATTACGAAAAAGTAAACATTCATCACCTAGCAAGATATGATTGATCGATTGCCCATCCTATGCGATTCATCACGAGCCAAGTGATGAATCAATTGGTCAGTCTAGGGTGGAAATTAAATGTCTTAACTATTACAATTTTCAAAACCCATACATCATGGACCTTCTTGTAATATCCAGCTTGATTGGGCCTCCATGTAATGAATTGGGCCTCCATGTCCTCCAAGGTAAATGGGCCTCCATGCGGATCTCCAAGTCTTCATGAGGTCTTCTCGGCTCCAAGCCTAATCTAAGCCTAGCTTACATAATTTAAATGGTCCTATTCTATTACATTTGTTTGCGCAAGCAAGGGCACCAATCAGGCCCATTTAATTACAACCCAAAAATAAATAAACCAAAAACTACATAGGGTTTAAGGGCAAAATCGACCAATCCACATATTCACACAAGAACATGCATAAATTCACATAAGAGCAATAATGTAAATTTACCAGCTTCATTAATTTTAATTCGCAAAAATTTATTCAAGTTAATTAATTTTGAATTATCAATTAATCTCTAAGATTAATTAGCTCTTACTTGAGCTCCAAGTAATCTACAATTATTATCTTGATTAAATTGGTTAATTAAGGTAATCTAAATCTCTAAGATTCTTAACTTATCCAAAACTCTAAGTTTCCCAAAATTCCCAAATCTCCAAGATTCTCAAGATAATCCTATTTTGACTAGATTAGTTAATTAAGGTAGTGTTTAAGTCTAACAAAATAACTACCTTATCCAAAAACTCTAAGTTTCCTAATCTTCCAAAATTCTCCAAGATTTTCAGGACTTTCAAAATAGGCGTGTTTGAGATCAACCAAAATTCAGCCAAGTAGTGACGAATAGGACACCGCCACGTGGCAGCACACACGCGGCCACGAAGGCCGCGCGTGCGCCGCACGCAGCGGATGCTGCCGCGCGTAACAGTACGCAGCAGCGTGCTGCTGCGCGTTGCAAGCACGCGGCAGACTGCCCGAAGGCAGCTGTCGTGTGCTGCGCTGTTTGCGCGCTGCTGCTCGCGGCAGCATGCGGTGGCCGCCCAGCCGCGGTGCGCTGCCGCGCACCGCCGCGTGCCACCGCGGTTGAACTCAAAAACCAAAAAAAAATTTTTTTTTTTGTTTCGATTACTTATAGATTTAATTCAACAAACCCAGTCAATTAAATCCTAATCCAAAATTAAAAACAACATGATAAAATTTTTCGAATCCTAAATTAAACATTAACTCCAAGTTAACTAAACATACGTTCTAAAACATGCAAAGTTAAAGAACTAGCCACATAAATCAAACATATGATTTAATAAACACAGAATTTGCAAATTCATATATATACAAAGCCTAGAGTTGGCTCTGATACCACTGTTGGGATTCGGTAAGAAAAACAGCCCTAGGCACAGCGGAATATAAAATTTTTAGGGCCTCTTAAGGAATCTTGCCAGGATATTCTCTAGTTGTATATATATGAATATAATTAAACAACAGTATAAGTTTTCTCGTTTATACCTGTCTCCTTGCAAATCCTCGGCTAGCAAGATGAGCTCTGAATTCTGCCCCGGTAAGATCGACCCACACCTTTTGAGTAGCGCCCCACGTGTTGCGCCTCTACGAGTTGATACACCACAATATCACGAAAATTAATATATCCTAATCAACTGGAACATATGGTATATTAATATCTAGGTTTTAGAACAACTTTGGAACGAAAAATTGAAGACGAAAATTCTTCCAAAGTGGAAGTAGGTTCGGCCGATCCCGAGAGGGAGAGGGAGAGAATTTTGCTCTTCTTAATTTTCTTGTGAAGTTGTATGTGAGATATGAGACCTAGTCTCTTATTTATAGATATCTCTCATATCCTAATCCTATTAGGTTTAGGATACTAATTCTCCTACATCGGCCATGGCCCTCTTCAATTAGAAGACTAAGTCTTCTAATTAATTCATGGCCCATATTAATTAATCTTTCGGGGCTTTATTTAATCTCCCAATTAAATAGCCCAATTAATTAAATCATCTCCCAATTAATTAATTAAACTCTAAGTCTAATTAATTAATTATTCCATTAATTAATTAAATCCTAATTAATCAATTTACTCATAAATTAAATTCCAATTTAATTTATAATCTTGATCCAATTCCAATTGGATCAAATTTCGTTCCACATGGGTCGACCCAGTCGACCCATCCATTTAATCGACCCAGTCGATTTTGACTCAGTCGACCCAGTCGACTCGTTCGTTCTTACTTCCTCGCTTTCGCTTCATGTGTATTGTGTATGCCCCCGTAGGTTCACCACATAATTGGCAGTGGGTCATAATTAAATATTATTTAATTACTCGAGCAATCAATACTCTAAATTAATCGAACACTCTGTCGATTAATCATTCCAAAATTAGCACCCCTGCTAATTTGGGAATTCTCCCACACTCCACGGTCGATGTCCAGTCACAAGCCCATGGAGCCCAATCACTGGTGAATTAATTCAGTGAACCTTTTATCATTTACAATTTCCATATACGACATAATCTCTCCATTGATCAATCTCCCAGTCGAGACTTAAGGGTATGGTCTTTCATCGGATTCCTTTTCCTTTTTGTCTTGACCTTATGTACTCTGATCTCGAAATAAATTCTCTTTGACTTAATCTTTATGAGCTACTTACATAAAGTCGTCAGATACCTTGGCCAAGGATTTTACCAGAATTAATTTCTCACAGAAATCCATAGGAGAATTTCCCAACCTATCAAGTCGGGTCAATGGATCCTTTGTTGATGATATGAATCTGCATACGAGTTCCTCTATACCCAACATGAGTCCACAGAGACGTTCTGGTGATCCCCAGTCAGTCGGAACTCATATCAAAGTATAGACGTTCTCGCACCAGATAAACCCTATCACCTCAAGTAGTTAGGGATCGTTCCTCGTATACTATTATAAATATGGAATAACTTCAACCCCGATATGCGACTACCGCTTCCATGGTGAGTTATTTCCTATTGGGGTATTCAGTGCGCTTGCCATCCCAACAAGCCACCCACTTATGTGTATCGACTATCCCAGTCACGCTCGTGGACCCCAGCGTCCTCCAGTTCATCGGAGTATACACAACAGTGAGAGTCTAACCGAATCCAACGATGTCCTATCTCGATTGGATTCTACGACTCTTGAATATGTTCTAGATCACGGCCTTGCAGATCAGTCCACGGGTTGTCCCATAGCCCTGTGATCTAAGGACTTCTATCCTTATGCGTGGATAATTATTACATAAGATAAAGATGACCATTTAATAAAGTGCATTTATTAATCGAAATTGAATAGTTCCGCATTTATTACAATAAATTCTAGCCATACAGCTGGCTTGCAGGACACTATTTCTATCACTAGTGGTTTGCAACCTGGAGGAAGATCAACTAACTCCCAGGTGTGGTTTTGCAAGATGGAATCAATTTTACTATTGATTGCCTCTTTCCACAAAGGTCCTTCAGAAGAAGTTACAGCTTCTTTGAAGGTTTGAGGTTCAGTTTCGAGCATATATGTCAGAAAATCTGGGCCAAAAGATTTTTCTATCCTTGCTCTTTTACTTTTTCTTGGCTCAACCTCAGTTGGCTCATCCTCAGTTACCTGTTCAGACTCATGGTCTTGACTATGAGTTCTTTTTGATGATCTCTCTTCTTTTCTAGTTTTCGCTGGAAATACATCTTCAAAGAAAGATGCATTTCTAGATTCCATTATCGTGTTTTTGTGAATCTCAGGATTTTTAGATTCATGCACAAGAAACCGATAAGCATTACTGTTCTGAGCATATTCGATGAATATGCAATCAACAGTATTTGGTCCTATCCTTTCTTCCTTAGGTGTAAGTACTACCACTTTGGCAAGACACCCCCACACTCGCAAGTATTTGTAGGAAGGTGTTCTACCTTTCCATAATTCATATGGAGTTTTCTCCTGATTTTTTCGGGGTATCTTATTTAAATGATAATTGCTAGATAGGATAGCTTTCCCCCACATGTTCTGTGGTAATCCAGAACTTATCAACATTGAATTCATCATTTCTTTCAATGTTCGATTTTTCCTTTCCGCAATTCCGTTTGATTGCGGTAAATAAGGTGTTGTTACCTCATGTATGTTTCCGTGTTCAGCACATAATTCACTAAATGGTGACACATATTCACCACCTCTATCACTTCGAAGTACTTTAATCTTTTTATCAAGTTGATTCTCAACTTCTTTTGTGAATAGAATGAATTCATCTTTGCTTCATTTTTTGCTCTTAGCAAGTATACATAGCAATATTTAGTACAATCATCAATGAAGGTAATAAAATAACTATAACCTCCCCTTGATTGCACACATTTAAGATCACTTATGTCGTTGTGTATCAAGTCGAGTGGTTTAGTATTCCTTTCATCCTTTTGAAAGGACGATCTCGTTAATTTAGCTTCAGTACAAGTTTACACTTGTGCTTTTTATCAATTTGAAATTTAGGGATATGTTTCAAATTAATTAATCTACGCAGGGAATCGTTGTTAACATGTCCTAGTCTACCATGCCATAGATTAGGATACTCAAGCAAGTAAGCAGAATTATTAACTTTTTTAATAATTTTAGGCTTAATAGCCATTACATTCAGCTTAAACATTCCGCCACATTCATACCCCTTTCCAACAAACATACCACTCTTAGTCAAAATAAATTTGTCAGATTCAAATACAAGGTGGAAACCATGCTTGTTCAGCAGCGTCCCAGAAACTAGATTCTTGCGGATATCTAGCACATAGAGGACATCCTTCAGAGTCAGCTCTTTCCTAGAGGTCATTTTGAGAATTACATTCCATTTGCCTTCTATAGCTGGCGTAGCCGAGTTTTCCATGAACAGTTTTTCTCCATTCTGGACTGGCTCAAAAGTGGTAAACACTTCCCTGTCAGAGCACACATGCTTTGTAGCCCCTGTATCTACCCACCACTCTTTAGGATTAGAGTCAACCAAATTCACCTCTGAAATGACAGCACAGAGGTCCACGTCGCCACTGTCTTCAACAACATTGGTTACATTAGGTTTTTTCTTTTTCGGTAGCCTGCAATCTGCCGATTTGTGACCCATTTTGTCACAATTGAAGCATTTCCCTTGAAACTTGATTTTGTTGGAAATACCGCCTTTTGGCCCCATCTTCGACCCTTTGTTGTTCTTTCTTGAACTTTGAACTTTGACCATGTTCCACGACATTAGCCTTAGGTTCAGTAGAAGTGAGCCCTCTTTTCTCAGATTTCCTGTTGTCTTCTTCAATACGGAGCCTAACAACAAGATCCTCCATACTCATTTCCTTTTGCTTATGCTTCAGGTAATTTTTGAAATCCTTCCATGCAGGGGGTAACTTTTCAATGACACAAGCCACCTGGAAGGTTTCACCGAGCTCCATCTTTTCAGCCTGAATTTCATGAAGAATCAGCTGAAATTCTTGCACTTGGGTCATAAGTGGTTTGGAGTCCACCATCTTGTAGTCCAAAAACCGACCCACAACGAATTTCTTGGTACCGGCATCTTCAGTTCTATATTTCCGGTCCAAGGCTTCCCAAAGTTCCCTTGAAGGCTTTTTGTCAGAGTATACATCATACAATGAATCACTCAGACAATTCATGGCGTAGTGTCGGCAAAGGTAGTCCGACTGGTTCCAGCCATCAAGAGCAATGAGGTAGGCAATATCTTGCTCCCCTTCTTTCTTGGGTGGATCCTCGGTTAAGAACCTCACCAGGCGCAAGGTGGTCAGATAGAACATCATCTTTTATTGCTACCTTTTGAAATTCAGCCCGTTGAATTTCTCCAGTTTTTCAGCTTGGCTAAGAGGTGCCACAACTCCAGCTTGGCTTAGGGGTGCCATAGCTTAGTTTGGTACTGGAGCTCCAGATGAGTTCTCAGTAACTACCACATCAACGTTTGATTCGGTTGCCATTTCTGAAACCAAAAACAAACTATCAAATTCCTCAAAGGAATTTCAGAAAAAAAAATTAATTCGAAGGAAATTCAGAAAATTTTAGATAGTATCTAACAAGAATTTTCTCCAAAATTTCCTATTCGAAAATTGTTATGTTCGAAAATGTTTTTCAATCTTGTAAACAATTTTTCTATCCCAAGATAGATATTAAATAACCAAATTTGAAATCACCAAAACAAATTTTGAAGGACTCCCAAAAATTACTTTTCCAAGAACTTTATGTCCGAAAAAGTTTCTTCCAATATCTAACAATATTTTAAATGTTTCTGTTCAAAAATTTCATTTGAAACTATGTAAACAATTTTTGGAAATAACAAAAGTTTTTTTTTTCTTCTTAAAGACTCCAAAAATTCCTGTTCAAACTATGTAAATAAAATAGTAAACAAGATTTTTGCACAATTAATGCTTTGTTAATGCCCAGTTAATGCTTTGTTACCAGTTTTGAACAAATTAAATAAACTGATCACGTAACAAACAAAACTATGCTTTGTTACAAATTTTTATTTTGTCACACCACCAAATTTTCTGTAACAAAACTTTGTAAACGATTTTAAGTGGCAAAAGAAAATTTATGAGGCAAACTTTTGTAAACTATTTTGCAAACAGATTAGGATTCCCAAACCAAATTTTGTCACAAAATTTATGTCCAAAAAAAATTGACCGAATTATTTTCCAAACTTTGTCCTACTTTTGTAAGTTAAGATTTTGAAAACAATTTTGAGACCAACCACTAAAAGTCCAGTTGTTTTGATTTCAAATTCTCAATGTTATTCTTCAAACAGAACACCAAGCACTTAAAGTCCAAAATAATTTTTTTTTCTTTTTCTTTAAAACAGTTTCCAAAACAGCAAATTTAAAGTTGAAAAGTGAACTAAACTTCGTAAACAATTTGTAAAACAAAGTTTTGTAAAAGTGATTTCCTTCTACGAACCGATAATCTGTCTTAATATTGTAACAATAATATAATCGACTAATCGTAAATGGAAAACACGGTTAGATCAACAATTAAATGAAATACAGAAATTGTATAAGAAAATAAAATTAAATTCGACAAATATAAAATTGAAGCAAACCGAGGCCCGTGTGAACACGGTGTTCTTAAGACAGATTCGCTCCCTCACCCTTTCGGCTGTGCTCGAGGTTCCTTCGAACGCCTGTCTGCCAGGATACAACGGCTCCAACAAAGTACTTTGCACCAAAGCTTTGTTAGACGAACTGAAACAACTAGAACTCTAGGAAGGAACGAGTAAGAGAGAATTGAGAGTGATTTTTTGTGTGTTTAGAGTGGAAAAAGAAGCCACTATTTATAGGAACAAAGAAGGGTAAAATCGGAACAAATAAATTAAAGGAGATTTCCGTTACGGGAGTTACAACTCCTTAAATTCGGAGGTTACACAATTTAAAACAATTGTTGTTACAATTTTTTTTAATTTTCATTTTTCCAACAATATTTACACTGAAAAACTAAAAAATAAATATATATAGGGAAAAAATTAGAGACATGAGACAAACAGTATTAGGTACTACAAGTCAAAGTGTCAAACCCGAAAATATAATAGTAGTAATTGGTATATCAGTTAATTTACTGAAATGCATCCCAATACATGGTTCTATAATTTTGACTATTAATTTTTTCCCCTTTTCTAGTATGAAGGAAGATAAGGGAACTCCAACAAAGTCCAACTTTTAAGAAAAAATCTAAGTTAGATTGAAGTTTTTGAAATTTTGGCAATTTGCATCCTGAACATATAGGTGTTTTACATTTTCTCAGTCCTAACATATGTGGATGAAAATTATGTGGATCCGAATCTGGTTGAATACGGTAGATACGCTTCAAAAAAGTTGCACATCGTGCTCCAAATCCTGCAAACGACAGAACACGAGCCGGTGGGGTGCGACAGAGCCTCTTTTGATGCCTAAGTCAAAAAATTGTTATCAAAGCTAAAGAAAATTGCAGAAAGAAATTGTGTGTGTAATTGCGTATTAGGTTTTTAATAAGTCATACATGGGGGCTGTTTATACCTGTGAAATGAGGTCACATAGCCCGCAGCTGGGGGATTATGGTGTGCATGCAAGGGAGTTTCCATGTATATATACCCACATTCATTAAAAGGGCGAAAACTGTTAATCAGTGAGATTATTTCCATAGCTAGAGCCGCGAATGAAGTTTCTGACTCGCTAGGTTAATTTTGGAAGTCGCGTAAAAGTGGACTCGCCAAGCGAGCTCGGCTTGTTTTGTGGAGCAGGGTTCGCTAGTGGAGTCAAGCATTTTTCCACTTGTCATTTAGTTCAGTAATTTTCAGGGGTCACTTCCGTTTCATGAAGTCGTTGGGACCTGGATCTTAGCCCTACAACATCGACTTAAAATTTAAAAAAATTTAAATTTTATACCATGAAAATGTAGTTTATTTGGCACCTTGACTTCAAAACCTACATCACCAGCCACAACTTCACCGAGGAAATTTGTTGAGCTCAAGTTTTCTTGAAGGATTGAGAAAATCTTAATTTAGGATAAAGTAGCGTAAATTTGAACTGGAGAGTGACTAATTTACAAAATGTGTATTAGATATTTGAGATTATTAATGGAATATGTAAAAATTATTTTAGCAGGGTCAAAATTGTCATTTTTTGTGATGAAGCTTCTTTTTTAAGTAGTATATATATAGAAATAATAACTTTATACCGTACTATTATGAGATGGATTCACCAATATAGTTTCACTCCTACCAACATGCTCGTTGAGACCAATGTTGTTAAAACCGGACCGGACCGGCCGGTCCGACTAGTTCGACCGCGAACCGGAGGTTGGTCCGGTCTGGTTTACCCCCTAAAACCACTTACTCCAAAAATCAGTTTGAACCGGGTAGAACCGGTCCAAAATTGACGAACCGGTGATACGGTATGAACCGGTTCAACCCGGTTCTGAATTTTCTTTTTTATTTCTTTTTTTGATTTTTTAATGTTAAAAATAAACTAAAAATTCTTGTAAAAATTGAGATTTGAACACCTAACCTCTAGGGTGAAACATAACTTCCTTACCATTTGAGCTACATCATTTTTATCGAACTTTTAGTACAAATTAAAATTTATATATTATAGAAACTTGTAGCCAAATTTATTTATAAATTAGATAATTAACTCAAATAAATATTTTACACGGTATGGATTAAAATTAATACTCAAATAATAATTTTTTATTAAATTTTGTTCTATAAAATATTTCTTTTCAATATTTTTTTTAGGATAAAGAGTCAAATCGATATAATGTTAATGTATATTGTTGTATACATATATTGAATTAAAACTTGCAGAGAGAAAATTGTAAAGAAACTGTATATTAATTCTATATTGCAAAAGTGTGTATGTCATATTAATTGTGAGATAAACTCAGCATACAAACCTATATATATACATAACTACTTAACAACCAGGGGTAAAAGAGTAAAAATACAAGTAAGGCGGCTTAAGTTACAAATAACTAACTCAACTGAAATTAAATTAACCGAGCCCTAAATTGAATCTAAAATTAGGGCAAAACTTCTTCTTCCTTTGATTCTTCCATTTCTTCATTAATCAACCCTTTTTCTTCAATTAACACCCCCCCCCACAAGATGGTGAGTATACATTTCGTATACCCATCTTGTTTAGAATATGATAGAACTGAGAACGAGGAAGTGACTTTGTCAATATGTCCGCCAGTTGAGACGTGGAAGAAATGGGAATCAAAGTGAGCTGCTTCTGGAGTAGATGATCACGAACAAAGTATAAGTCGATCTCGATGTCTTGTGAGCGCTCGTGAAAAACAGGATTCTTTGCAAGGTGCTGAGCAGAAATGTTGTCACAGAACACTGGAGGAGGAGCTGGCTGCTCTATTTGTAAGTCTTTAAACATTTGTTTAATCCAAAGTATTTCTCTTGTGATAGAGGCTAGGACACAAAACTCATCCTCTGCTGAGGACTTTGAGACCGTAGGTTGTTTCTTAGACTTCCACGAAATTACTGAGTTTCCTAGATATGTGCAGTAACCGGTTGTAGATCTTCTGGAATCCAAGCAAAAGGCCCAGTCTGAATCAAAGAAACCTGATAATGCACAATTTTGATTTTTAGTATATAGTAAACCTTGACCAGGGGAGGATTTAATATACCTTAATAAGTATTGTACTGCTGTTAAGTGTGCTTGTGTAGGTTTGGATAGGAATTGACTTAATTTATTAACAGCAAAAGTGATATCAGGTCTTGTAATAGTAAGATAAATCAATCTACCAACTAGCCTCCTATATGGAGAGGGGTCAGGAAGTAACTCAGAATCATTGTGTCTAAGTTTATTTTTAGGATCCATAGGTAGAAACACCGATTTCTACCTAAGTAGTCTGTATCTTGTAGCAATTGTAAAGCATATAGTTCCTTTGGGAAATGATTAGACCTTGCTTAGAACAGGCTAATTCAATCCCTAGGAAATATTTCAGTTTGCCTAAATCTCTCAATTAAAAATGGTGCCTAGCTTATGTTTGATTGAACAGATTAGAGGAGTACTAGGTCCTGCAACAATTATGTCATCTACATAAACTAGTATAGCAATAAAGTCTGTAAAGACCTTGATCCACTTCTGGCCATGTCAACATTGTTGGGCTCTAGTCCACTAGCCCAAAATGCTTAAGCCCATGTTGACAAGTAGATGTAGGTCAAGTCTTTATTAACCATTCAAACAATTCATCCACAATCAATGTGGGATTGGGGTGTTACAATCTCCCCAACTCAAATACTCGACGTCCTAGTCGAGTCCAGATCAATAGCCCAAGACCGCCCTCATGGATAACACCACGAAGTCGGCTCTGATACCATTTGTAAAAACCTTGATCCACTTCTGGCCTTGTCAACATTGTTGGGCTCTAGTCCACTAGCCCAAAATGCTTAAGCCCATGTTGACAAGTAGATGTAGGTCAAGTCTTTATTAACCATTCAAACAATTCATCCACAATCAATGTGGGATTGGGGTGTTACAATTTTGTAAAGACCTTGATCAACTTCTGGCCTTGTCAACATTGTTGGGCTCTAGTCCACTAGCCCAAAATGCTTAAGCCCATGTTGACAAGTAGAAATAGGTCATGTCTTTATTAATCATTCAAACAATTCATCCACAATCAATGTGGGATTGGGGGTGTGACAATCTCCCCAACTCAAATACTCGACGTCCTCGTCGAGTTCAGATCAATAGCCCAAGACCGCCCCCATGGATAACACCACGAAGTCGGCTCTGATACCAACTGTGACGCCCCGTTTTTCTCAGCCACGTCCTCGGGACAAAGATGGCCCTCAACTGGAATCGGGTCGCCAAAACAATCCAAATAACCAAACATGTAATTTAAACTAGACTAGCAGCGAATAACATATAACTTAAAATCTGAATTAGTTTAATCATCATAGCCAATTTATCGAATAACTTAAAACTCCAGTATTTAAACCGTCAAGTAAAACGCGAAAGAAATACTATCCAAACATACTTGAAATCTCAAAAATAATCTAACAAGAAAATTTAAAATACAGGACAAGACCGACTCGGATCCCGGATCACCAACTACCACACACTTCAACTACCGAAAGTACCTGAAATAGTAATCCACAAAGAGTGGTAAGTTGATCATCCAACTTAGTGAGCTCGTGTGCAAATGTACATGATAGCATCAAGCAAGCAACATAATCGAATATCAATTCAAACACGCACACCTTAGACGCTTCACACATATGTATGCAACAGACATCTCATCCAACCGCATAGAGGGCTCGAATGAATGTGATCAGACTCATGCAAAGACATCTCATCCAGCCACATAGAGGGCTCGAATGAATGTTAAAAAGACATCTCATCCAGTCACATAGAGGGCTCGAATGAATGTGATAAAAGACATCTCATCCAGCCACATAGAGGGCTCGAATGAATGTGATAAAAGACATCTCATCCAGCCACAAAGAGGGCTCGAATGAATGTGTTAAAAAGACATCTCATCCAGCCACATAGAGGGCTCGAATGAATGTGATCAGACTCAACGATGCAAATGATGAAGCAAAAATAAATAAATAAATAAATAAAGCACCAACACTCGCACAGCAATAATTCACAAATTTCTAGTCACAGGCGCAGTTCAAAATTCACAAGACAAATAAAATATACACGCAAAAGTCAGAACTCATACAACAAGTCGCTTCAAGCGGCACCAAGTAAATTTGCACAAGAACACTCACCTGATTAAATGGGGCGCTTACGAGAATTGGGCGCAAATTTCGAATCAAGAGTCTCAACTACCTCAACTTCAGACTACCCAAACACCACTGAAACTCCACTAAGCTTGTTCAGAAAGAACCTAGGAATAATTAAGGCAACTTAGGTTACTAGAAGGCATTTAAAACTCTAAACTAACAAACAAAATAAAAATAAAGACTCACGACTCACGACTCACGGATTTGAAAAGCCTAAACTAAGACGGTTAGTTAAGACAAAGCTCGAATCTACAATCTAATGATAAAAATGAATAATTAATCACGATTACATAATCATATGTCAACTCTAATAAATTTCCTTTGCATTTTAGATGCATGAGTTTGTCATATTAATTAATTCTCTCGTACTCAATCTCCATTCTCATCCATTAGAGAATTCTACATCAATTTACATTACATATCTCCGATTCAAATTAAATCATACTGACGTGCCTGGTTCACCTTTATGCTTGCCTTCATCGACCATCAATTGATTTCAATAGTTTAATGGTTGAATTATTTACACCTCCCTGCTTATATATCTATGTTTGCCTTCATCGATCATCAATTGTTTTCAATAGTTTAATGGTTGAATTATTTACACCTCCCTGCTTATAAATCATTCTTTATAAATTCAATTCTCTACCTAACAGGAATTCTAAGATCAAATAATTGTTCTCCACTACATGAGACGTAATTCATACAAGAATTGTGCTAACTAGACAATATTTAATTGTTACAGTTTAGAAGTTTCTCACCTTCTGTCGGCGCCGCTAATCACCGTAGAAAACCCAAGAATACCTAATTAGCTCTTTATCACTTGAACTTGAAACTTATAAGGTATAAAATACCCACTCTCGCTTAACCCATCACAATGGGCCTTGGTTATAGTTATCAATTTAATCTTTAAATAAATTATTTATCTAATTTGATCAAGTCTTATTAATTAATTTTAATCTAGTTGATATATATGTAGCTAATTAACTAGGAAGATTAACACAAATAAAGATCATAAAGTCGCTTAAATTAAAAAGTTTACACATAAATGTCTTAATTTCTTGAAATTACGAATAGACCCCAGATAGAGATTTTAGGGCCTCACAATCTACCCCCCCTTAAAAGAATTTGGTCCCCAAATTCCTTTCTAACCATTGAACAACTCGGGGTACTTGGTTTTCATCTTCTCTTCTGGTTCCCAGGTAGCCCCTTCGACACTCTGACTCCTCCACAGTACTTTCACCAAAGATATCCTACGGTTTCGAAGTTCTTGGAATTTTTGATCGAGAATACGAATAGGCCTTTCCTCGTAGGCGAGGTTCTTTTGAAGCTGCAGGAGCTCTGGCTCTATCACATGAGAAGGATCGGAAAGGTATTTCCGTAGTAGGGATACATGAAATACGTCGTGAATACTCCCCAACGATGATGGTAACTCAAGACGATAAGCAACGTTCCCAATCATTTCTAGGATTGCGAATGGTCCAATGTACCTCGGACTAAACTTGCCACCTTTTCCACGACGAATACGCCCCGACTGCGAAGCTATCCTAAGGAATACGCGGTCTCCTCTTGATCAACTTCTGGCCTTGTCAACATTGTTGGGCTCTAGTCCACTAGCCCAAAATGCTTAAGCCCATGTTGACAAGTAGATGTAGGTCAAGTCTTTATTAACCATTCAAACAATTCATCCACAATCAATGTGGGATTGGGGTGTTACAAAGTCCATACCTGTGCCTGATGTAAATAAAGAATAGTCTGACCTGGATTGGGAAAATCTCAGTCTTGTAAGAACCATGTTAGCTTGTTGTTCCATTGCCTGCTGGCTTGCTTGAGGCCATAAATTGATTTCTTTAGCTTGCATACTAAAGTGGCATGTGTACCTGTAGTAACATCTGATTTGGTAGTGTAACCTTTAGGAAGTTGCATGTATACTTCCTCATTTAAGTCACCATTTAGGAAGGCATGAGTTATATCTAATTGATGTAAATCCCAGTTTTTTGCCATAGCTAAAGCTAATAAAATCCTAACAGTTATTAATTTAGCAACTGGTGAAAAAGTGGAACTGTAATCTATGCCCTCTTGCTGTGTGAAACCCTGTGCAACCAATCTAGCTTTGAACCTTTCTACACTACCATCAGGATGCCTCTTTATTTTGAAAATCCATTTACATCCAATAGAATGTTTATTAGGTGGCAGGGAAACTATATCCCAAGTATTATTACTTTCCATTGCTTTTAATTCAGTATTGATAGCTTCTATCCATTCTTTATTTTCGATTGCTTGTTTATAACTTGTGGGTTCAGAAAAGTTGGTAATGTTAGAAATAAAGTGATGATGATTCTTTGAAATAGATGAATAATCTATGACTTTAGATAGTGGATATCTGGTAGTAGAGTTGAGGAGTCCACTGTTACAGTGATAATCTTTGAGGTAATTTGGGGTTTTAGAGAGTCTGCTTGATTTTCTGACTGTAGGTTGTGGACTTGCTGGTTGAGAATGGGTAATGGGGGGGAGTAGGAGTAGTGGTGGAGGGGTATAAGATCTGAAAAATCAGTATGGAGGTTGTCAAAGTGAAAAGGGGATTTGGTATGTGTAGGGGTGACATTAGAATTAGTGTTAGTGAATTTGTTGTAAATAATAGGATCATGGAGAGGAAATGTGGTTTCATGGAAAACCACATTTTTGGAAATGAATATTTCAGAAGTGTTGATATCTAGAAGTTTATATCCTTTATATCCTGTTGAATATCCAATGAAAATGCATTTTCTGGCTCTAGGATCAAATTTTGATCTATGAGCCTTTAAGGTGGAAGCAAAAGCAAGACATCCAAAAACCTTTGAAAAATTGTAATCAAAATCAGTGTTAAAAAGTTGAAAAAATGGAGAAGTGTTTTGTAATAAAGGAGATGGTATCCTATTCATAAGAAAAACTGCAGTCATAATGCATTCATTCCAATAAAAAATAGGTAAATGTGACTGAAATAACAGTGATCTAGCAATACTTAGGATATGTTGATGTTTTCTTTCTACCACAACATTTTTCTGTGGTGTTTCCACACAAGAGAATTGGTGTATAATACCTAATTTAGCAAACAGATCAGTGAATGAAAGTTCTTTGGCATTGTCACTTCTAAATACTTTGATTGTGTTGTTAAATTGATTTTTAATCATGGCAATAAATCTAGGTATTATGTTAGAGACATCAGATTTATGAATCATTAAATAAACCCATGTAAACCTATTATAGTCATCTATCAAAGTTAGAAAGAACCTGAAGCCATTATGACAAGGGACCTTAAAAGGACCCCATACATCACAGTGAATAAGATCAAAAACATTTGAAGATTTTGAGGTACTAAGTGTGTAAGGTAAATTCTTAAGTTTTGCTAAAGGACAAATGTCACAAGGCTGTTTATTTATAGTGGATACATTTTGAATCCCAATACAGGTTGTAATGTAAGTAATCTATCCATAGAAATATGACCTAGTCTATTGTGCCAAGTGATCATAGAAGTAGAGTTACAAGTATGTAAAAAACTAGAAGAAGGGCAGGGTTGGAGAATGTAAAATCCATGGGACAGTTCACCCTTGCCAATCATCCTGTGTGACTTCTGGTCCTGGATAGTAAAATAAGAATATGTGAATGTAATGCTTAGAGGCAGATTGTTAAGGAGAGCAGGAACAGATAAGAGATTAAACTTGAAATCAGGAACAAAGAAGACATCTGTCAGTGTAATAGAAGTGTTTAAATAAAATGTACCTTTAAAATGAACATGAATAATGGAGTGATTAGGTAAGGTGATAGAAGTGTGTGAGACAGGATAAAGTGAGGAAAAATGGCTAAATGTGCTGCATATGTGACTAGTAGCTCCTGAGTCAATAATCCAATTTTTAGTAAAAGCAAAACTGTTAATAAGATTTAAAGAGTTTGAATTACCTGTGTTTGTAGTAACATTGAAAGAACTGGATGTAGGTGTAGTTGTCTGAGGTGAAGAAGAAGAACCACTTATCTGGGTAGAGAATAGGTGAGAGAGTTGATGAAACTGATCTGGAGATAAGTTTTGCATGAATTCTTGTAAGTTGAATTTGGTGTTGTTTTCAGTTGTTGAGTCAGTTTGAACAGAATTGATCTTTGGATAAGGTGGTTGGGGAGTCCTGGAATTGTTGTTATTTGGTGGTCTGTAACCTGGAGGGAATCCATGTATTTTGAAGCAGGTTTCTATGGTGTGTCCAGGCATCTGGCAGTGGGTGCAAAAAGGTCTGTTGGGCCTTCTGTAATTAGGATTAAAAGGATTTCTGTAATTGGGTTGTGGTGGTCTTGGAGGATTGTAGGGTTGTTGTGGGTTGAAAGGTGGTCTAGGGGATGGATATGATGGTCCTGTTCTGGCAGCAAAGGCTAATGAGTCATTGGGTTTATGATAAGTTTGGATAGATCTCTGAGTCTCCTCTTGAGTGACTAATGCATAAGCAAGCTTCAGGGACAGTAGGTAGAGGTTTCATGAGAAGTAATTGGCTTCTAGTGTTTGCCAAGGATTCTTGTAATCCCATAAGGAAGTGTAGTGAATATTCTTTCTCAAAATACTCATCTAACATACCACAAGTACACTTGGGTCGAAAATTGGTAATCTCATCCCATAAGAGTTTCAGTTTTGAAAAATATGTTGTAACAGATAAATTTTGTTGTTGTAAAAACATAAGGTCTCTTTTGAGTTGAAAAAGTCTAGGACCAGAAGCTTGTTGAAACCTTTGTTTCAATTCTTTCCAAATATCTAATGCTGATGTATGATATAGTATTGTATGGTGAATTTCTGTAGAAAGAGAATTTAACAGCCAAGTAATAACAAGTTTGTTATTTCTTTCCCAATAGTTAAGTAGGACTGGATTTTGTGTAGGTGGTAATAAAGAACCATCTATAAATCCTAACTTGTTTTTCACTAAAAGTGATAATTCCATAGCTATACTCCAAGTTTGATATTTATGTTCTGTCAATTTTTCAGAAACTAACAAGATACCTGGCCCATCTGCAGGATGTAGGTAGTAGGGGCTGCTGGGATCTTCAATTTGAGCCCTGCTACGGTTGGATATGATGGCAGGTGAAACAGAATCAGTGGTGGAGCTGATGGTGTCCATATGAGGTATGGTTGAAAATTTTGAATGTGAATCTTGATGAATGAACAAATTCTATGGTGATTAGAAGAAAATACTGGATCTGAGAAGGGATGTAATCTTGAAGGAAATTATGTGATGAATATATGTATGAATGTATAGAAATTGTGAACTGATGGATGAGAAAAATTTTGACAGAAGGAATGATGAGTTCTTGATGGAATCTTGAATGTACAGTAATTTGAGAATTGTGATGACAGATTGAAAGAGAAGGACTGATTGTAAAAATATTCTAAAGATACCAGAATTTAAGAGAATACTGGAGAAGAAAGAAAGATGAATTGATGCTAATGGATACCGAAATACCAGGAGATTGAAGATGGGAGAAATCTGAATGGAAGATCTGGAACTGATGACTGTGAATTGCAATGGAGGATGAAGAACTCAGTGAAGAAGCTTGATCTTGCAGCGGATATGGAAGATTTCTATAAAACTACTGATACCTTGTTAATGTATATTGTTGTATACATATATTGAATTAAAACTTGCAGAGAGAAAATTGTAAAGAAACTGTATATTAATTCTATATTGCAAAAGTGTGTATGTAATATTAATTGTGAGATAAACTCAGCATACAAACCTATATATATACATAACTACTTAACAACCAGGGGTAAAAGAGTAAAAATACAAGTAAGGCGGCTTAAGTTACAAATAACTAACTCAACTGAAATTAAATTAATCGAGCCCTAAATTGAATCTGAAATTAGGGCAAAACTTCTTCTTCCTTGGATTCTTCCATTTCTTCATTAATCAACCCTTTTCTTCAATTAACATATAATATGCAAGTTTGACTTTGAATATTAGACTTTTATACATAACCATATTTTAAAATTTATGAATTTCTTAGTTTGTTGTATTTTTAACTTGTTCTAAATTTTTATAAAGAAATAAAATCATAATATATTTATATGAGCATACAAATTAGTACCATATTACCGTTATGATATAAGTTAGATAAATATTATATGATTTAATTTTAGTATATTATAAAAAATTTATATTTTTAATCAATTGTAGGATAATGTTTAAATTTTATGCATATTACATATACTTTAAAATTATATATATTTATTACATTATTATGAAGTCATCCGGTCCGACCAGCGATCCGACCGGTTAGACCAGTAAAACCAGTGCTCAGTCGGCTCACTGGTTCACTGTCCGGTCCGATTCTGAAAACATTGGTTGAGACTCATTTTTAGTTGAATATTGAAAGAATTGAAGGAGACGGCCAAATAAAGGTTGAAAAATGACTTAGTTAGTTTATTGAAAAAAAATTATATATATATATATATATATATATATATTCAGTTTGAAAATAGGTTCTTGCCACATAAGGCGTCTGTATTCTGTAAAACCGATCGGTTTTTGAACCGATCCGAATGGACATATATATTCGGTCCATTCGGATCGGTTCAAAAACCGATCGGTTTTACAGAATACAGACGCCTTATGTGGCAAGAACCTATTTTCGAACTGAAAACTTGAGAATTGACATAGTTCCAAAATCTTAAAAATGCCCCTAAATAGAATTTTTGGACCCTTTTTGTTAGAAATGAAATATTGCTTCTCATTAAAACAACACTGACAATGCGGGTAATAAAAACTAGTCGGACAAAACCAACCAATTATTTATTCATCCAATACTAATTTATTTTTTCTCAAAAAAAAAAAGAAAAATAGTACAAAATTAAACCAACTAATTATTTATTAATCATATCCAATACAAATTTTTTTAATAATCATTAATTATCTGAGTGACAATTGTAAAAACATAAACATTGTTGTCCTCCAAAAGCTTCATGAGCGCAACGTCCAATTCCATTGTAATCCCTTCTGCAGTTTGATGCGCACGTGTTATTTTCACATCCATTTATTATTGTTATTCTGCATTTTGGATCCTTAGGTGCTGCTGCCTCCACTTCCAACACTCTATTTGTCGCTACAAATTAATTTAAACAACACATATATTATTATATATAATTCATACTTTATAAAATACTATAAAATAGGTATAAATTAATTAAAATTTTACAAATAAATTACCTAAAAGAGCAAACACTAATAAGAGGCAGAAAGTGTAGCTGCAAACTTTGGCCATCATTTCACCTTTGTTACTTAGAGGTCAATTTGCAATGTGTAAAAGAATGTTTGAGAAAAATGTCCTAAATTCGTATAAGTATTTATATTGAACTTTAGATTACGCTATTCTTGTTGTCTTACAAGATTATTATGATACAATATTCCGTGTTTGCCAGATTAGGATAAATTTTCACATTTTGACCAAAGAATATCTTGCTTTTGAGATTTACCATGGATGGAGATTATAATGTTACAATTTGATAGTATAACATTACGAGAAATAGAATTATTAGTGCTTAATTTAGATAGAGGTGTTCAACGAAACTGATAAATTGTCCCCACCATATCAGCTCAACTCAAACCAATTGCAATTTTCGGATTGTAATTTTGATGGTTTGACCTTGAGCTTCTTCAGAAAAAAGACCGCAAATTGTAGTCGGATTTAATTTATTGTATACTTTCTCAGACCGCTTAACTGCATTCGACTGCAATATATAATTATGATGATTTTCATATGTATTTGTTTTATTATTTGATTTAGTCCTAAATTAAGAAAATGAGACACTTAAACAAATTAGTTTGCTTCCACTTCCCAAATCCAATTATACTAAAAAAGAAGAACCAACTACATTATGTAATCCTCCAACTTCAAGTGCCAAAAGGAAAGGTAAAAATGATATTTTCCAAATCAAGTCAAAATACAGGTGATATCATTGGACTAGATTTTGAAATTCTTAAAATTAGCTGTAGATTAAAGTGATTTCATAGTGTATTTTGTAATGTAACGAAAACTTGTTAACCTAGTGTTCAGGATTTTTTTTTATTAAATTATATATTCACTAAAGATCTTCTTTTGTTTATTGATATTTTACATTATTTTCATTATATTTTTTATAAAAGTTTACGAAATTTGTTCATCAAAATTAAAAAATGATAATTAATTACTGCACATAACAAAGATACAGTGAAGTTAAGAATGCAGTGATCACGCCCGAATAGGCAGCTCAATTGGTCTCAGAGGTGGAATTTGGAACAAGAATGCAGTGATCACCAAAAAGAATTAATTCGCTCGACTATTGAGACAAATCGTTTTTTCATAATCTTTTAACTAATTATATATTAACATTACTGATAACTTAAATTGTTCTATATTTATCACTAATAATAACAAGTGTTAAGTTAAAAATAATTTATGTCACAATTATTATACATGTTTTCCTTAAAAAAAACATTATTATATTTGTTAAAATCATTATAATAATGGGTTAATTGCACTGACCTCCCTATAGTTTGGTCAATTAGCAATCAAAAACAAAACTTTACATATTTTGGCAAGCACAATAATGACCTTAATTATGGTTTCATTATTTAATGAGTTATCCGGAAGAAAACTTAGGGTGTATATGAATGGGTTTTAGTCTAGTTTCATTAAGTTTTGATAACAGAATATTGGTTAGTGTGGTCTCGGCGAAACATTGAAACATGATTTGAATTAGGTTTAAATGTTAAATTTGATGGTATTGTAAATTTAAAATATGTTGAATTGAGTTTGCATGTTGGGGTATGAGTCGAGACGTGTCAAAGCTATTACTTTTATAGACTTTAATATAAGAAAATGGTGGATTTCAGTTGAGTACTCTCGTCTAAATGCGAGTTGGATGGAGAAACTATGACAACACATATCAATAAGGAGCCTTAAAATTTGTTATTGCTCCTCATAAATTATAATTTTTGTCAATGTTTCTCGAAAAAATCTGCATTTTATCGATCTTATGGTCATAAATTCATCACATTATCGTGAATTATTGGCCACAAGATCTATACAATTTTCATATACCTGATCTATGTAAGAATTTTCCGTATATATTCTGCCGAGGCCCAACTGACACCAGTCCAAATCATCATCCTCAATTGAACAAATCCTTTTCCAAATTTGAGAACTAATTTAAGGAGAATATAAAATCGTACAATAATTAATTAATATTGACCAATCAATCATTATGTGCATGTGCGGAGATTCATAGGTAATAACTGATAAGTAATCAATGCTCACAGCTCAATATTACCTGGAAAAACAAATATTCGACAGGCAATATTCATCTTTATTCATTAAGGAGGATTCAAATTTGTCCTCTTTTTTCCATTATATAAACTCAATCAGTTCTTTTGCTTTCAAAACATAGAGAACAAATAAAATTTTAATTTGCTTGGTTTTAGTTGCACAAGATTAAAATGAAGATGTTGAGACTGTCATTTGTGTTGACAATTTTTCTTCTTCTTTTGGCTTTGGTAAATGCTCAAGTCCCTGAGTCTGCCCCTGCCCCTGCCCCTTCAAGCGACGGTTAGTTATATTTTCTCTTCTTCGTTTCGCAAAAAAAAAAAAAATAAATAAATAAATGAACGAATGTTCTGTTTTTGGAAAATAATGGTACTGAAATCGACATGTCGGTTTTTTTGCAGGGGTGGCAATAGATCAAGGAATAGCATATTTGCTAATGCTGGTTGCTTTGGCTATCACCTACATGCTTCACTAAAATTTTAAATTGTATTATTCTTTATGGAGTTGAGATTTTTTTTCTTCTGTTATGTTTACCAATTTATTTCAATTCTTTCCAAATAATCCCTCACCATTTTCTCTACCAATTTAGCTTATGAATTCGATGTAGATGTTCGATTAACCTGATTCTTATGTTCATTTTGAGCACTTATGTTTCCTGTATATACCCTCGAGATAATGGCAATTTATTTGAGTGAATGGCAATTTGCTCCTTGTAAAATGCTAATATTCTATTTAACCCCCTATGATTTTTAGCACTTTATCACCCTGTGAAAATTTAAAGAAGTATTTTACCTCCTTCAACCGAAGAGTGTAACTCACATGCCCGAAATTGAAAGTGAACATGAAAAATGTTTTGTAACATAAGGGGGATAAATCGCCATATTTATCATTACACGGGGGTAAAATGTCATATTACCATAACAAGGGAGGGATAAAGTACCACATATAAAAATATCAAGAGGCGGTGTGAAACATTGAGTTAAAATTATAGAGGATAAAATGCTATTTTCCAAATCACATGGAGATAAATTAAACATTATGAATATAAAGGAGGGTAAATTGCCATTAACTCCACTTTATTTATTTGGTGTAAGTTCTTGCAAAGAAGTTGATATGTATGTGCTGTTCATTTGTGCTTACAATTATTTTACTTTCTGGTTAATATGTATTGGCAAGTGAATTTTATTCAACAATAAGGCTGCGTTCACTTTGATGGATTAGCCCACAATTGTGTAGTATTGGGCTGATAATACATTAGATAAGATTAGTTCGAGATGAACGGTTAGATCTCTAAGTCGGCCCAGGGGTAAAATGGTCCACGATTATTAATTGGGCCAAGTGAACAGACGGATAAACGGGCCGACATGATTAATAACTGGGCTAATATAATCCACCCAACGCCCAATTAAACATTTGGACGGATTAATAATTGGGCCATAAACAAAATCTGGGCCATTAAATGTGAGGCCAAGTGAACGCAGCCTAAAAATATGACAGTACATCAAATTGAAGGAATCCTCCTCACACAGTTACAATCTGGGGAGACTGGTTCTACTTAAAAGGACTCCTTAGACTATAATACATTAGATAAGATTGGAACCAGCGGTTCCAATTCGCGGTGGTTAAATTTCGTCTTTAAATAGCATGATACATCGAGTGATAAAACTAACAGATACAAACGAAGCGAACATTAGGCTAATACGAGTTTAACAGATGAATGGACGCACTTAAAGAGCCATTTCTGCTTGCAAAGCAGCAAGTTCCTCTTCCTCCTCTGTTTGTTTCCGAGGAGCGGGGCGAGTAGGTACTCTACCCGCGGGGGCATGTATGGGAGCAGTAGGGGCTGAGGTTGCTGGCTGAAGAAGCTGATCTTCCAGCTCTGCACCTTCTAATTCTTCAAGTTCGGCCTCCAATTCATCCTGCTTGAACAAAAATTATTAAGACGAATTAGTAAAAAAAAAATCTTATATGAAATTCGATCGTATTTATAAAGCTTCTGCTGAAATTGGGAATGAGCTAAGAACCTCGTCAAAGTCAGCTGCTGCACCAATTGGCGTAGCCAGTGCTTCTTGTATCTGCTTCATGTTCTCCGTTTGTTCGTTTATCTCGTCCATTGTCTTATCCACATCGTCAATATTGCTGCATGGAATAAGCCATTTATGTAAAGTTGGTCAGGGATACAAGTGTAAAATCACAAACTATTTTTAGAAATACAGCAATCGACTTACGTGGCTTTATGCATTGCTTTCATTGCAGCTGCTCCACTTCGTAAGGCATCCACAGTTTCAGTAGTAGCCTTTGCACCTTCTAACATTATCATCTACATGAACAAACATTTATCATGAGCACTTAAGTAGGAATATATCAGATAAAATTCATCACAAAGCAGTCGAGCTCCTCCATTCAGAAATTTTAAATATAAATCAAGTGAACCTGATCGTGGATGCGCAGCTGGAAATTCGCAAGCTGCCCAATCTGTTCTTCGTAAAGTCTTTTCCTCTTCAAACACTGAATAGCCGCTGCATAATTTAGTTATTCTAGCATAAGTAAGGGCCATAACCACTCAAAATACTATTGTACTAAATCACCTTTCCAGGGGAAAAGACCATTAACAATTAGGGACAACCTATTTATTGCAAATCCACCAAAAAAAAATAAGAGATTAAAACATTTCGCCTCTAGCTAAGATTAATTGGAAATGCGAATTTCCTGAAATTGGTATTATCTGAGTCATCAAGACACAGAAACCCATAAACATGGAAATCATATGTATAAGAACCAAATAACCAAATACTGCTGAGGAATAGTATGCCTCAATTTAACCAATAGCGTGGAGGGAGGGGATAGTAAAGTTGACTCAAAAGAACTGCTGACCTCGAACTACACATAGAAATTTGATCATGAAGCAACCTCAACAAGTGGGGTGAAAATTCTTATTAATTAAGAAGTCTAAAACAATAACAACTTATTCAAAATAAATATGAAGGATACCAGCAAAAGAAACTAAATTTAAAACTCTGTGCAATTGAAATTTTACTGAATCACAGATTCACGGTACACATAATGCTAGAAGTAATAAAAACACATCCAGAAGGTTACATAACAAAGTGTGGGGAGGATTCTTTGAGGAAGAGATTGCAAGACATCAGATGAAACAGGGTGCTTGTACCACTTTAGTTGCATAAAAAAAGCCAATAAGCAACTTGAAATCATAAGCTGAAATTTAGCAATGTTAAGATGAATAACAGAAGCTAAATTCTAAAACCTTTTCTACAAAACGAAAAAAAATAAAAAATAAATAAGGGTCAAGTGAGAAGGGAATACATGAAACAGAACTATGTCATACCTCTCTTGTTCTTTGCTTTGGTATAATCTTTGGCCTTCTCGACCTCGGCATATGCCTTCTTCTGAAGCACATTTTCCTTCTTTTCAAGCATCTCAAGAGTCTAGACAAGGTCAATAATCAAACATTTAATATAATAATAGACTATAAAGGAATCTATTTTATGGTCAAATCAAATTTAGGACTTAAAAAAATGTGAAATTAACATTTGACATCCTCGTATATAGGCAGTAGTGAAGACTTAAGCGCATATAAGCTAATGTGATAACCTTGGGAAACATGAAGCACACAACAAAGCGAGTGTTTACCCTAAAGAAATATTGTCAATAACTAGCTCTTATGCTTCATATTTTGCTCTCGATTTGAGTAAATTTATTTCCTTTTCTTCTTCATGGACAAGCACTTGCTAAAATACTAAATCATGATCCACCCCATGAACCACTGGTAAGCTTAACTTGCAGCATTTAAACGAGCCTAAAATTGCAGTAAAACAACTTCCGCATTTAAAAACTCAACGATCTAACCGGTCGATCCACTAGTTGTAGTACTCATTTTGCCTCGGTTACACATTCGAAATGCCCCTGAACTTCAATCTAATTGAAAAGTCAATTTTTTTATTATATCTGAAAGGCAACTTAACACTTAAAACATCAAACCCTAATCCTATACAATAATTCCTAATTGCAACACTCACGTTTCACACAAAATAGAAAATATAAACAAAAAAAAGGACAAGCAAAGACAGGCAAACATCAGTTAACAAGTTATCCATTTAATAACTGCAAATCTGTAATAAATAAAAATAAGAAAGGAATCTAGGTAGAAAATAAAATATATACCTCGTTTAATTTGTCAAGTGTGGCGAGAGCACTAGTCTCTTGCTTAGGTTTACCCAAAAGCCGACCGAACATCTTCGCTTCGATCAGATCAAAATTCAGATTCAATCACAAATCAGATTTTTCTTACAATATACTAACAGTTATGAAATGGAGAAAACTTCTTGAAATCAGTGGATTTTGACGGAATAAAATTGTGGGAAAGTTGTTAATTTAGGATTTTTAAGAGCTATTATTATGCGTTTGGTTTTCCGTGGGTTTGCTTAAGCGCGTCGGTGCTTTCGTTTGGATTAGAGTAGAGAAAAGTGGATTCTTTGTACAATTGGGTCATTGCGTGTGATTCCATATTCATACAGTACTTTTATCAAAAAAAAAATATTCATACAGTACTATCTAAATTTCTAAATCCTCTATTCTTTCACAAATGTCGTTAAAAATGAACCCCACAATAAATAAACAATAAAAAAATAAGGGATTATAGGAGGATAAAAAAGAAAAAATGAGAGAAATATAACATTACATAAAACATTGTGCAAAATATAAGGGGAGCAAAAAAATTGAGACGAAGGAGTATTTTTTAGGTTTGATTTACACCATTTTATTATTATTAGATAATAGGAAAGGTCAAAGAAAATGTAGTAATTGAGACCATATCATTATATTGCTTTTAAGATTAGATGTGATTATAAAATGTTCAATAACAAAATAAACACAATATAGTTTTTTTCATTTTTTTTTTTTTTTGGTGAATTTGGTTAAGCCATGTTTGAATAAATATTGTCCACATATATAGAGAAAACAACTATTATGACTCGTATATAATATAACTACACATATACATACATTTAATAGAATATGAACCCAAAGCTCAAAATTTTGGGATCTCACCTCTTAGTATAAATTTCTATTAAGCAAATACAGCTAATAATGTCTTCCCATAACTTATTAGCTTTCCTATATTTTATTTCATTGTTTTGCAAAACATTATTTCTACAATAATTGCATGAAAAAGAATACGAATACGATATAGTGTGGGGTGTTGTAAAAATACAATAAAAGCCTTACTCGTCTTTATTTTATATATCAAGATTTTCATAATTTCTATTAAAAATATCTATTTTTCTTTTGTTTTTGAATCAATTGAAAAGTAATAATATTTAATTTCATAAAGAAATTTTTTTTTCTCGAGACTATTTTTTTCTTAATTTTGTACTTTCTTCGCAGATTTTCCTAATGCTTTCAAAAAAATATCGAAAAGCTTCCAATATTAACTGTTCGAGGCATATACTAAAAGAAAATATTAGTGGGGTTGATTGCGAAATTCAACAAGTTTTGGGGTTTCAGCGTAAAATACCTTCGCTTGCTTACGCACATTTAGTAGAAGCCGTCCAGGACGGCATCCTAGAAACTAGGAAATTTCAAGAAGTCCACCTTAAAATTGAAACTCCGTCTAAAACCCCAAATCTGCAATAGTCAAAGTTTCTCCCCAGCTACTTATCTGATTAATTGAACATAAAATGGGTTCCTTTAAATGGGTTCCGTTGCTTCTCAATCTGTGCATGTTGTTATCATCAAAACTTATTCTCTCAGACCCATTTTTAAACAAACAAGGGTTAGCTGATATCCCATCAAAGTTCTTGAATTTGGCCAAAAGACCAGAAATTCATGAATATATGGTTAATATTAGGAGGGCTTTACATGAAAATCCAGAACTTGGTTTTGAGGAATTTGACACCAGTAAGCTTATCAGAAATGAGTTAGATGAAATGGGTATTCCATATAAGTACCCAATTGCTGTTACTGGTGTTGTTGGATACATTGGGAGTGGTAACCCACCATTTGTCGCCATTAGAGCAGATATGGATGCCTTAGCTATGCAGGTTTTTTTTTGGATATAATTTGTAGTTAATGTGTTTGATAAATTGTCTCATGCTTTCTTGCAAGAAAGATTTGGTTTTATAGTCAAAGATGGGTATCATTTTTTAGCCTTTTTTTCTTCTTGCAATTGATTTATCTGAATCTAATGAGAGGTTTGGTTCGATTAGGAAGCTGTTGAATGGGAACATAAAAGTAGAGTTCCTGGAAAGATGCATGCTTGTGGACATGATGCTCATGTTGCTATGCTTCTTGGTGCTGCAAAGATGCTTCAGGAGCATCGCGACGATCTCGAGGTTTAATCTCTTCCCATTGTTTGCTCAATTTTCAGTTCCATTGGCTTTCTCATCTTATCTAATTTTAAGTAGTACATAATTCATACAGTAGAAATATAGACTGATTAGGATTGTCATGTCTGTGATGAGCATTCTGGCCTTATAATGAAATCTTGGGTCAAAGTTGGGTAAAAGTTCAGGCTTGTTAAGACATTATAAATTTTACTCAAGCACTCCTCTCCTCGTAATAAGCAAGGCGCAACTTTTTTGAAGGTTAATCGGTGGATTGACGATGAATTTTGTGGTGGGGAAGTTCAAAATGATCCATGCTTGGTTAATTGATACAAATAGTTCCTGGCCTCAGAGAGATAAGGCTATTGGTGTTTAGGGATACATGGATTTATCGAAAAAATAAAAATAAAAAATGGATACAGGGGCATGTCCAGGATTTCTTTGGAACCTAGTCTTATGTCAATTTGTATAGATTAACTGTTCCTTAAATTAAATCTAAGCAGAATTGAATAGATAACAGCATGTTTTATGTTTTAGTACAACTATATTGGCATTGTGGTAAGTTAGTGGACTCATATCTCCTCCTCATTAATAAGGTTGGCCTAATAGTTCTCATTGCAGGTCGTTGAGCCTATGAGTAGTTGGAATTTTGCTAAACTTTCTTGCATTAGTTCATACAAGAGTCATAGGCGACCCATTGCATATCCTTAATAGAATGAATATACCTAGTATCTATTCTTTTATTCACTACGTTTGTCTGGGCCATAACATACAAACTGTCTAGAATTATTATGTATATATAAAGGTCTTTCTTTTCCCCTGGTTGATTTTTGCGTGCCTAATGAAAGCGATGGCATGCTTACATGATAATTTTCTGTATTTCTCACCTTTCTTGAAAATTTTATATATCTATGTTTTCATTTTTAGGGTACTATTATGTTGGTTTTTCAACCGGCGGAAGAAGGGGGTGGTGGAGCAAAGAAAATGCGGGATGCCGGGATACTAGCGAACGTTGATGCAATCTTTGGCTTGCATGTCTCGACTCTATTTCCGATAGGCGCAGTTGCCACAAGACCTGGTCCCGTTTTAGCTGGCAGTGGTTTTTTTGAGGCAATAGTAAGTGGGAAAGGAGGTCATGCAGCCATTCCACAGCACACTATAGACCCAATCCTAGCCAGTTCCAACATAATAGTTAGTTTACAGCATCTTGTTTCTAGGGAAGCTGATCCTTTGGATTCACAGGTGATTTTCTTTTAACGAATTCATAGAATAGGACTTATAAAAGGCCAAATTTTATCAGTTATATTCAACTAGAAGTACATGAAGCGATTTCATAACAAAAATGAACTTGCAGGTAGTCACTGTTGCTAAATTCCAAGGCGGTCATGCATTTAATGTTATTCCCGACTCCGTTACAATTGGTGGAACCTTCAGGGCTTTTTCCAAAGAAAGTTTCATCCAACTCAAACAGCGTATTGAAGAGGTAATACTTTTTAACGTTGTCGATTTGGGAATGAGTACAACTTGCATATCATCAAGATTTGAATGAAATGCAAAAATACCCCCTATGTGTCGCCTAATTAGCAAAAAACTTGTGTTTTTTATTAGCAAAACCCCCCCATGTGTTATTTTTTTATTAGCAAAAGACCCTCTCCCATGCCGGAATACATATTTTGCAGGAAATTTGAGATTTATACCCCACAAAAAATGTAAAAACACCCCTCTTAACCTAAAAAATCATCAGTTATCCACTTGTTCACTTTGAAAATTGGCAATAACCCCCTTGTTAACTTTAAAATTGACAAGAACCCCCTTATTGTTTTATGAAGGAATTTCAAATGGGGTTTTTAGCTAATAAAAAAAGAACACTGGAGGTATAAAGTAACATAAGGGTTTTTTGCCAATTAGGCAAAGCACAGGGGGTATTTTGCCATTTAGCTCTCAAGATATTGTGTTGTATCTTGCCACAGTTTATGCAGTGTCTTTTTAGATTATATCAAGAATTGGATTAGATCTGCTTAGATCCATATGCACTACACGTGTTCAGATTATCTTTTTACACGAATCATGTCGATCGGATTTTCTATCTGTTAACAATTCTAATCGTTTAATTCTTTTGGTGGCTGATGCTCCTCAAATGTTACACAATTCACAGGTTATCACCTTACAAGCTGGTGTGCAAAGATGCAATGTAACCATAAACTTCGACCCAGACGAGAAGCTCTTTTACCCTGTAACAGTTAATGACAAGGATTTGCACGAGCATTTCCAGAATGTAGCTGGACATATGCTGGGTAAGGAGAACATCAAAGAGGTTACGCCAACTATGGGGTCCGAAGACTTCTCGTTTTTCGCAGAGACAATTCCAGGTTACTTCTACTTTGTTGGAATGGTTAATGAGACTCAGGGACGGCTTGAATCTGGGCATTCACCATACTTTAGAGTGAATGAAGATGTACTTCCTTATGGTGCAGCTTTGCATGCGTCATTGGCATCTACGTATCTTCTTGATTATCATTCTCAAATGCCAAAACAAAAGGCAAGCTTTCATGATGAATTGTAAGTGTTTAAGCTGTTTTTAGGTGGAAGTACTCGGATACTCTATAGCTATGGTTTAAAATTCACCCTATCATTGATTGTGATGATGTCATGCTATCACAATAATGTTATGGTACATTCTCAATCACAATACGTATAAAATATCTCCTATACCTGGTCTAATCAAGAATGTATTAAAAAAAAACTTCTTCTTTCTATTTTCTAATCAACCAAAAAACGTCTAACAAAAAGAAAACGAATTTTGACAAAATATCAAAATTCAGATATGTTCGAAGATTAACATCTTAAACATGACCGGTGAGCAAAGCCCTTGTGCAAGGGCACAATAGCTCAGTAATTGAGTGCTCTTGTGTCTAATATTGAACGGGGTTAAGCAATATGCTAAAGTCTCGGGATGTAATGATTCATTGGTAGGGGAGCATTCCGTCTTAGAGAGAATCCTTTAAGCAAGCGGTGTAGAACGAAGCAAAAGTGAGAATGTCGAATTGAATGACACGAACATTAGTGAAGATCCATCCCCAATTCCCTTAAGGTTCTCCCACAAGGCTTCCAAGGAAGGCAATTCAGGATCTAAGATCAAGTGTAAAGGAATAATAGTTATTATGCTCTAGCCTAGCTGTCATGTTTCATCCACCTGACTTGTTCCCTGTCTCCTTAGAACTCAAGGTCACAAAGGTACAAGCCTATAGAATAGATCTTGTTCAAGTAAGGTCGTAGTATAAAGGCGTAGTTGATGGACAATAGGTAGATATTCATGTGCTCCTACCACTTGTTGGTTAGAGGGAGGGCTGCCCATCTTAGACCGAAAGATGGTTATTGGTGAAATCAATCTCAAATTCTCAACGCATTTCGATCACATTAGATATTTCAACTTTTATGGTTCAAATCAAATTAGCTATCCTTCTCTGTTTCCAAAATTTACGAAGGGAATTCAGTTTTATTCTTGTTTGATCTTAACTATCTAATTAGCAGAAATATCTGTTTACCTTATCGTTTCTTAACCCTTTAACATGCATCACAGAATATAAGGAAAGCAACAAGTAATTCATCTAAACTGAACTTTAAATTTCATTGGAACCAGATTATCTTTATATCAACAGTCAAATCTTCAACCAAACTAAACACAAATAAAACAAACTGTATATTTATAAGTGTTTAGTTATTCTTTAGTTTTCAAGAACTATCATACGTTGACTGCGGTTTCATTTGATTTTATTATGCATAACCAACCCAACCTAACAAAAATTTAGCTAAATATTGCTTTATCTGAAAAGATAATCGCAAGATAGTTGAAAAACAATGGTTGCCCGTTTATACAGGCATGGCGAAGGTGGTGCCACTCCATAACCTGTATGTATTAGAATCAACATGGTGCCTAAACTGAGCATTTCAAATTTCAAACAACTACCCTCAGTAGCAGCTAGTATGAACAAAAATTATAACCAATTGATTAAACAAACTAATTAAACTCAAATATGCTCAGCATTGCGCAGTTAATGTATTCAACATTGTCTAGAGCCAAAAAAAAAAATAACTGCCACAAGAGTTTAATCCATATTAACTAACAACACTATGAAATAGTAAAAAACCAACTCCAAATCCGAAACTCTACTTCTCAGATGAGTTGGGCCCTCTCTTCTTCCCAAAGCCAACAACTGCAATCACACCAAAAAAGAAAAGAAGATTAGATCACGTATCAACAATATTTTGAATCTTTCATGAAGAAGCAAAAACTATTCCCAAGTCAAACAACCATCATATTATTTTTAGATTTAACTAAACTAAGAATATTGGAAATTTAAGATTAGCAGCAGAAAATATAATTCATCTCAATTGGTTAAAAATAAATTTCTAAGAAATGCTTTAACATCAAGAAATTTAGTAAATATCTAGTATACACTTTTGAATCAAAATTCCCATATTGTAAATGTAATAAAACATTACACATTTTTTCCTCAAACTTAAAGTTCAAGTTAAAATTTACAACTTCCTCAAGAATGATTGATATAATAAATGAGAAGCAGCAAAACTAGTCAAATACCCAACCGATAGCTACAGAGGACCTTCCCCAACAAGAGCAGCACCAAAACACGAAATTTACATAAAAGAAAAAACACAATTTGGAAAAAGAAATGCGGGGGATAATTAGGGTTACCGGCAGTGACGAAACGGCGATTGTATTGCATACGCTTGTGAGCGCGTCCTCGGGGCTTCTTCTTCTTATCCTGCTTTGCTACCTTCGGCGTCTGTCCTCTCACCTTTCCGGCACGAGCCAATGATCCGTGAACCTTACCTGTATATTTTCGTACCACAATTAGATAAATGTTTTATCGATGAAATCAGTAATTAACAAAAATCCAGTTCGAATTTACCCATTGTTGATTGATTCTCTTCTACGCCGAGACGATTTCGAGAAAATTTTCGGCTGCCGTGAGCGAAGAAAGTTTTTCAGATGAGTCCTAGGGTTAGGGTTTTAATACCCTTTTATATGTTTGTAGAATGTTGGATTACACGAGTCTCAATTGGGCCTTTTAAAATATATATATACATTGGGTTAGCCCAAAAGTTTTCGTTAATGGATTAACGGCCCAACAAATGAATTATCTTTTTCTTTCTATTCCTAATTATTTTATTTTTCTAATTTTAAGGGATTAACTGATTTTAGATTTTCGTTCCAAACTATTCAATTTGGCGAATTTCTTCCCGCAATTTAATATTTTTTTGGAATATCGTCCCACCGTTAATTATAAGAAGGAAATTATGCATTTGACATTAAATTATCACATGGCTCCTTACGTGGCATGACTTGGTAAATTTTAACATGAATATTTATATAATATTGCAGAGTTCGCCCCAAACTAATTACAAGATTGAGCCGTCATTTTCATTAAATTATAAATTTAATATTGGGACTAAATTCATACAAAAATGGTAAATTATGGGACGAAATTCGGCGAGTTAATATAGTTTGGGACGATATTTCAAACAAATATAAAATTGCAGGATAAAATTCGGTGAGGTAATATAGTTTGGGACGAAAATTCAAAACCATTAATTAATTTAGAACGTTTTCTGCAATTTTACCGATTCATTACTTCCCTTGAGCGTTTCTGCATGTAATTAATGCTTTCTTTTATTACACATCTAACATCTCACGCTTATATATACATTTTATAAATGAAGAACTACTCAATAATATAATAGCAAGAAGCAAGAGGTACGTTTAACCAAAAATTAGTCAATGTTCCATTTTATTTCTTTGGGATGAAGCAAAATTTCCTAACATTAGTGTTTATTTGATAGAATTTAGTTACTAATATTATATATTTTTGGTAAATAGAAACAACGGCAGGGGGTTCGAAGGGCGGTGTTGCAACGGCCATGGGCATGCGTAGGAGGAAACGAGTTGCGGGAAATGGAGGAGAAGCTGTTAATGCTACGACGGTGCTCCAATTCTACACTGATGAGGAACCTGGGATAAAGCTTTCTCCTACCACTGTTTTGGTTGCGAGCATTGGATTCATAGCCGTTGTGGCTATTTTACATATTATAGGAAAATTGTATTTGATTCCACAAAATCAACAAAAATGATCAACTTTTGTAATTTTATTGTGCAATTGCAAGTCTATAAATAAAATAGACTCCTATTGCATTTTATTATCATCATTTTATGGACGAACAAATTATAAGGTAAATAAACGGTTGAATATATATTTTCTCGTTCTCTCTTTACATATAAAAGATGAGAGGTTTATTCGTGTTTTTTAGATATTACAATTCGAATATGTTATCCCTGATTGGATATGTAAATAAGTTATACTAACAATATTTATTCAAACTAAGTATGATTCAATGTAAGTAAAAAGTCATTTTTCATTTTGTATATATATATGATTTTTGAATTTGTATATGATGTACTTAGGCATGTAAGCATAACAAATCATTAATATTATTCTTGTATTATGAGATTTTAATATTTTATCATTCCTTATTTAGCGAGAATTTTAGCTTATTAATATCTGTTTATTTTAATTTGGTATTATTACTTAATTTAATTATATATACATGTGTATATATATATTTCTTTACCCATGTATAACGTTCAAATATAACTGACCAATTCTATATTTGTTTTAGTCCAAATCAAATTACCATTATTTCAAAGTAATATTTTTTAACAATTTTTTTATTTTAATAAAATATATGCCACAAGTTGTCCTTCCAAGTTGTTTTTCTTTAATAAAGTGATATATTTGCTCAAGCCACCACCTCACCATTTATGTCGAATAATATCTCGTCACTTGACGGTTTGTTTGTCGATTGTGCCATCAATCTAAAAAAGACATTGATTTGGCAACTATCACTTACTTTTTTTTTCCAAACTTCAACATTTAAATCTCATTCAAATTGAGTTTCAACTTATTCAAATCATATAGCCCAACAACCAAAATCTATTTAAATGAGGCCTCAAATATTTCATCGAAATCACTCAAACTATTTTTTTAAATCGAGACCAACGAAATCGAACCAAAATCCATCTAAATAGATCCAATTAGATCCAACTGGTTGATCAACAATTTATAAGGCTTGCTCCAGACGCAAGGGTGGGGGTTCGAATCCCATTTGGAACTTGGATGGGAGCATTTTCACGGGTCTGTCTAAGGGTCATTTGTGGTGAAGACCCCCTTGTGCGCAGAGTGTACAGCAGTATGGTGGGATCCCGAGGCTTGGTGGAGGCACATCTTGCAATTTATATCATTCAGGGTTCTAGGACAAGGATTCTGAGGATGCATGATTAGTCTAGCGTAAGCTTGGACACCTGGGTTATTAAAAAAAAAAATTAATAAGATTGAATCTATATAAACTACAATTTCCTAACTCTCCCACAATTAATGCTTATTATAAAAATATTTTTATTCCTTAAAAAAACATTTTTTTTTGTATAACAGCATTCTTACGCACTCTTTCTACGTGTCAACCACCAATTGGAGGCGACTCTAAAACGAGAACCAGTTAGCAAAATCACTATAATACATTGGTTTGTAATATAAATAGCCTCACCCGAGTCCTAGGGTTTATAATTTCTTCTCCACACTCTTAAAAACCAAAAAAAGGATAAAAAGCAAAAATCTTACCAAAGATGTCTGACGATGCTGCCGCGCCGCCGCCACTGGATCGGCTCGTCCTCAACGACGCCGTGGTGGAAGCGCAATTCTCACAGCGGGTCCTGATCCAATCCATATTGGGTCGATTCGATAATGGCGCCGGTTTGGCGGGTCAGAAGGTCCGAATCGGGGGATGGGTGAAGACTGGTCGAGAAGCGGATAAGGGCAAAATGGCCTTTTTGGAGGTGAACGACGGTTCGTGCCCTGGAAATCTGCAGGTTATCGTGTACGCCGAAATTCAGAAGCTAAGCGACGTCATCCCAACAGGCACGTGCGTCCACGTATTGGGATTGCTGAGGGAGCCTCCTCCAGGCGTAAGGCAGAGAATTGAACTCCACGTGGAGGAGGTTATCTATGTGGGGAAAGTGGACGCGTCTAAGTATCCATTGCCGAAAACCAGATTGACATTGGAAAACCTAAGGGATATTGTGCACCTTCGCCCAAGGACTAACACTGTAATTACATTTCTTAATCTCTTAATTATATTTTCTAGGCATGTAGAATGCTTAATTAACCATTGTGATTTCTTGGACATTCATTTGAAAGGCAACGAGTGAGGGCTCTTCTGTTATTTGTTAGAATTTTACACTCATGTGTCTTAACTTAGTCCTATTATCTTCAGTAAAATTGATAGAACGTATGTTGGTTGACATGTTAGGCCTTGGACACAATTATTGTATTGGAAAAGTTCACACATGTAGATTGAATGTGGCACTAGGTTTGCTAAAATTTCGTTAACCTTTTAGCTTGTTGTACACTGGTAGTGTAAAACTTTTTTGCTTCTACTGGACAGACATGTATCTATATGTGTATTGAACTTATGTTATACCATGGATGCCTGTTAGTGAATTTGATTTTATGATGTGGTAAATGTGTAATTTGTATTCTTGATTGATCTTTCACTAATGTTGGTGTTAAGTTGTTAAAGTAGGACCAGGTCTAGGAAGAATATTGTGCTACAATCATTATCTAATCACTACAATGTACATGTTAAAAAAAGTTTCACTATTGTTATTTCTCACTCGGAGTTTTCTTCCTTTTGGTGATCTAGATTTCTGCAATTGCTAGAATTCGTAATGCCCTGGCATTTGCTACCCATACCTTCTTCCAGCAACATGGTTTCCTTTATGTGCATACTCCCATTATCACAACCAGTGATTGCGAGGGTGCTGGGGAGATGTTTCAAGTTACAACAATACTCAATGATGTAGAAAAATTAGAGAAGGAACTGAAAGAACACCCTGCTCCATCAGAAGCTGATGTAAGTGCTGCTGAGCTTGCTATAAAGGAGAAAGGAGATGCAGTTGCACAGCTGAAATCTGCTAAAGCAAGTAAAAGTGAAATTACAGCTGCGGTTGCTGAGCTCACCAAGGCTAAAGAGAACCTATCAAAGCTTCAGGAAAGAATAAAACTGGCAGAGAGGTCTAGGCTTACTGCTGGCATTCCAAAGAAGGACGGGAAAATTGATTATACAGAGGATTTCTTTGCCCGTCAAGCATTTTTAACTGTATCTGGACAACTTCAGGTGGAAACATATGCTTGTGCACTCAGTAGTGTATATACCTTTGGGCCAACATTTCGAGCAGAGCACTCGCACACTTCAAGACATCTTGCCGAGTTTTGGATGGTGGAACCTGAAATAGCATTTGCTGATATAAATGTATGTACTTGTTAACTTCTATGCACTTGCACATAAGTTTTTTGGTATCAATCAAAGGAGGAGGGCAAAAAAACATGTTCTTTGCTCTGCATTCAACCTAATATATTCTTTTCCACTTGAGCTGCCATGAAATATTTAACTCAGAAGATTGATGATAGAGATGGTTTGATGAATCATTTACATTTACTTGTAGAAAATGAGCTAACATCCGCTTTTGTGAATCCACTCTGACTAAGAATAAGGTGGAAATCACGTTTAATTTTATAAACTGAATGACTAGTTACGGAAAAATTGGCACCATGAAACCCTCTCCCCCTTCCCCCCTATAAATCTACCATAATGCTTGTGGTGGCATGCAACACCAGTTCCTGTTTCCGCACGGATTAGTTTGTCATTGGGCAGATAGTATGTAAATTTACTCTACTTCTTAGGGTGAAATGTCATGTTACGAAGTACAAATTCTAGAGCTTAGAATATGAGATTCATATTCTGTATGCAAGTTCTGATGAACACAAGTGATGTGGTGTATTGGAGTTTTGTCAAACCTCAAATTCTTAAATACTTATCACTCTAAAATTATATTGCACCCATAGCTTGAGAAGCTTCTAGTTCTCATCTGTTACTGACATCTAGTTTATGAGAATTCATAAACAATGCACTGCCATGGGAGATAACTGATATGAAATGCTTTTGTAGGATGACATGAACTGCGCAGAGGCGTATGTGAGATTCCTTTGTAAATGGCTACTAGATCACTGCTTGGACGATATGGAGTTCATAGTTAAATTTGTTGACAAAACAGCAATCCAAAGACTTCAAATGGTTGCTGGCACCCAGTTCCACAGAATAACTTACACAGAGGCAGTTGCCATTCTTGAGGAAGCATCTAAAGTGAAGAAATTTGAGAACAAAGTAGAATGGGGGGTTGATTTGGCTTCTGAGCATGAAAGGTAAATTGTCTCGTTTGCTCGTCCATTCATGATTTGCAATATACTGATCATATGTGTATTGATGACTGATCTCTGATTCTCTTCTAAATTTATCTCTTGCAGATTCTTGACTGAAGAGAAATTCAAATCACCTGTCATTGTCTATAACTACCCTAAAGCAATTAAAGCATTTTACATGAAGGTCAATGAAGACAACAAAACTGTTGCTGCTATGGATGTGCTTGTACCAAAAGTAAGCTTTTGTTCTACTTTATTCTCTTTCTCCCCTCCATCCTTACAAACATTTCTTTTTATAGAATAAAGTTTGGTGATTTTTGTTTTATGTAACATGTCATGAATTCCCCCTAAAATTGATTTTTATTTGCTTATCAGGTTGGAGAACTTATTGGAGGAAGCCAAAGAGAAGAGAATTATGAGGTTATTAAGGATAGGTAAGACAGGCTTATTTCTCTCTGATTTACTTCATTTGCATGAGGAAAAAGCTTTAATACTTAATTGCTCATCATGTTATTTATCTTCGTTAAGTTGACAATCATTTTAATTGACACTCATAAATTCTGAAAGGCATATAAAAGGACCTCTGGTTATTTTGTATTCTGTAGGATATCGGAGATGGGTCTTCCACTTGAGCCTTATGAGTGGTATCTCGACTTGAGGCGCTACGGCACAGTGAAGCACAGTGGGTTTGGCCTTGGCTTTGAGCGCATGATTCTCTTTGCTACAGGGGTCGATAACATAAGAGACGTGATTCCTTTCCCCAGATACCCTGGAAGAGCAGATCTTTGAATTTATGTGGTTATCATTTAAGAACAATTAGCATTTAAATGCTAATTATTTTTACAACCTTGTAATGTGAAAAACCGATACCACAAGGTTTTAACACAGAAAGTAGGATTTTGTTTTTTTCTTATTTTATGAAAACAACCTTGTATGATTCAGTAGTATTTGGGTCCATTAGAGTCCTTGTTGAATGTGGCGAATTATTTCTTTTTCTTCAGGTTGCTCCTGAAATTTACACACGATCATGCTATTGTTTTTTGTCATTTTTCTCAGTTTTACATTATATTATTGCAAAAAAAGAAAAGCTTCCAGGGGAATTAACATGTTCAGACATCTAGAGAAGCCTCTGCTTGTTTGAGTTTAGAATTGATATTGAACTGAAGATTGTTTAAGAATTAAAACTGCCAGCAAATGTTAAAAAGAATCCAACTGATATTAAATGCTGGTTCTCCAGTACATTCCGATTAAATTACATCAAGCCCAAAATTCCTCGTGAAAATATGTAATCTTTTATCCATACCTATCGGGAGGAATTGCCGGAGCACGTAATATTCTAAAGTAAATATTCCGACTATTATTGATCTGGCGGAGCACATAATGTTTATTCTAGACTAATTTTCAAATTATTAGTCCTAAAGTAATTAAGGGAACCATAATGCACATAATGTACATAGTGTACGTTTCATATTTCAGAAGCTAAATTCATAGAAAATTGAAAAACACGACTACTCAGAACTAAGGTAAACATTCAGATAAATAATAATGGTTCCCACCAACAAAATAACATGTCAAACGAAAACCTGAATTAGCATTCCGAGCTCAACAAAATAGCAGTTACAGCTAGCTAATGTACAATGCGCCTTAAGTTCTTGCTTCATAATATTGATCGGCATTAACTAGCACTTTTTGAAACTGTTATCTTCTCTGCAACAGATTTGATCTCTTTCATCCTTTCATCAACTAGTTGCCTCAACTGCTCTTCTATATTGCCCTGCTGATTGTCATCCTTCTCTATGTTAGTGGCTTCACCACCCTCGGATTTAAACATAGAAAACGACATATCCGAATCAAACTCGGTCGGTATATCAATTAACCGCTTTCCAGCCCCTTCAGATTCTTTCCCGAGAACATCAGCCTTCACACGGTTTGAAACGATGGTCATGTAATTATCCATGTATTTTGCAATTGGATCTAAACTAAGGTAGATGAGAATCTCCCAGCACTGAAGAAACTGCCTCTTGTTGATCTTCAAACTTTTCCTGATTTCCTCAATGATAGTTGCTGGAGGCACACATCGAAATGGCTCGCTTTTCTTCGAGAGATTTTCATGTTTCAATTTTGAAACAATTGGATCGAGGGCGTGATGAATCGAGTCAAGAACAAGCATTCTTTTCACATCAATGCAGGTCCTCACGTGTTGAAGAGAGTCGATTGGTTCTTCAATAGTAAGGTCATAAACATTCTCTGATATAGCAACATTGTTGAGCACTTCAAGAAGAGTACGACCATAACCTTTTCGCTGCTCGGGAGGTATGATTAATATCTGTCATCCCAATCTCATATTTTAATACTACAATCTAAGGAGACGAAATTAATCTAGAGAAAATTATCTCATCTAATGTTTAAGAATACATATAGATAAGCTGACCTGACCAAGACGCAACCGCGTGCTGTCTGGGTATCGATGAAAACGATAAACAGCAGCAAAACCTAACAACCTACCGCCCCGCACTAGTATATAGATATCCCAACTTGGATCGGTGACATCAATAGGATTGCTACCTGTCAGAAGGACGATAGGAAAACTTTCTATCAAACACTTTTTGGTGGCCAATAAATTCATACTAAATAAAAAGGAAGTGCTAAAAGTTCTTTCATAAGGCGGAGAGAGACTAACCGTCTACTAGAAGAAGAACAAGTGGCACCAATCGGCTGTAAAGATCCCCCACTGCATTGCCTCTAACCCGGAAAACCTAAATTAATACAACAAAAAATATAAGGACGAAGAGAATGGAACTCAGTAGCATATACTACAAAACTGGAAAAAACACAAATTAGTGATTTCCCCCATCAGAAAAATGAAAAGTTCTAGTATGCAAAAATTCTCAACCAAAACCACACTTACTCTATAAGACAAAAGGAGTTTAACAGAAAAGAGTTTCTTGAGAGTTGGTACCACACATCAAGTCATCCATTTACAGTGAATGAACTATTTCCAAGCCCAAAGAAAAAGTACGGGTAGAAGGGTAATATAATGAAGAGCTTACTAAGTAACAGCAGTATTTGCTACATGAAAAGAAAATGTCATTTTGCATATCATTTGTTTAACAAGCCTAATTCCAAATGCTGACCTGGTGACCACACTTTAATCAGGTGAAAGCAATGAAATGAAAAGAAGAAGTATGATAATAGAAGGACAGAATGTTAAAGATTTACTTTAAATTACATGGGCAACTGAGCTGCAACATGCGAGTTCTAGAGATTTCACTAACTTGGCTAGAACTCAATATCAATTTAGAATTTGAAGACTCAAGCTCGAGCATTTACATAACACATTATAATTACAAACCTATTGTCTTCCTCCTATTGATTTCTCTCTGATGTTTTAAGTGATTTCTTCATTGAAAATAATACCTTCAAATCTAATATCCTTGGAAGAGAGTTACATGCAATGCTTACATGCCAAACTGACACTGAATCAACAGTCAATAACCATTGGGAAACAAAGGCAGTAACGATTGAAAAAACCCATGTTCTAGTCACTTAAAAGCCTTTACCTACTTCTACTCTTTATCTTTTCAAGTAATCAGACATTTGAAACCCCAACACAGTAAATAGGTGTAAGATACCAGTTAAAAACTCAAGCACTGACATGCTTTGACAGAGACGGCGGCCCTAGAAGTAGGAAAAATACTCATAAGAGAGGAAGAGAGAAGCAGCAAATGAGGGAATGACCCAAGATGATCAAGACCATCTAAATAATGGTGTTAATGGAAATAAGCATGAAGGATGAGGAGTCAGTTACAGAGAGTTTCATGTCAACAATTAATGCATTGGAACAACATAGAGAAATTACTAAAGATATTTATTAGAACTTAGAAGGGAATCAACTAATTAGGGGAATCCTGGGGAGAAATGTTAAAGTTTAGGTAGGATGATGGGCAGGACTAGTAACAATGGAAAACTCACCTCTACATCAGTAGGCAGTTCTTTAGTTTGCAATACTTCTGCATTTGAGACAACAGATCTAAATGCAAGCAAACAAAAATGATAAATACAATGTTAGAAACCATAAGCAGCAGGATACACTGAAAGTTGAAATCATTTATCAAATCAGTGATTCAACATACTTAACATAATGAGATTCGGATGAAAAGGTTTGAAGAAAGTCATCTTTCGTCTCAACAAGATTCAGAGCAAATATATTCTGTGAAAAGGAGCACTGGGATTAATACTGGTAATGACTTTCAATGTGAAGATCAAGAGATTCTCCACGAGTAGTCAAAACTACCTGAAGAGAAGACTTTAGATCCGTTATTCCCTTGCCTCCCTAGCAAATAATAAAATAAAGAAGCAGTCAGTAGAATAACATGACGGAACCTAAAACTGAAGCAGGTAATAATTATGCAACTATAACTTTAGCCTTATCCGAAAAAATAACATTTGACAGCAGTAATATGGGATACTGACAGGTGTTCTGCTGAGCTTAATCTCATATTAATAACCCAATATGGAGACAAATCTTCAAATATCACCGCGTAAAAAAGTTTTCGACATAGCTACATAGAATGAGACTAGACATGTGTGTTGTATATGAAAACACGAGAAAAGAAAAGAACAAACGAGTTCAAATCTGAGGATTTGGTAGAATGTAGCCAAAAGTGTTAGCATCTTCCTCTATTTGTAAATTTAACAACAAAAAAAGAGACAAACTCTCGAGTAGATAGTACTTTATTTTTATTTTATGATTACTTAAGAATGTAAAGACAGTTCTCATAAATTTGATGGGAAAATTAGATGGTGGATCTAGAAAATTGGCAAACCATTAGGGAAGTTGTCATGAGATTACAACAACATAGTCTGGCGCTTTAAGTAAACATTGATTTCACAGTTTAATAATTAAGAGGATGAGAGCTGCTTTTTATTAAATCAGCAGAAAGTAAAGACTTACATCCAATGAGCTCTGAAAAGATATATCAGCATAGGCATGAAATGATATGCTACTAAGCCAGACAGTGATCTGCATGTTTAAGATATTAAAAGGTTAAAGCCACACGATACTATACATGGAATCAAATACTGTAGAAACATCAATATTACCCTAGTTACCACTAACAAGAGTCAAAAAACACTATTTGTGAAAGGTGTCAAATAAACTTTCCTTAGTTCGCCACTCAAGTAAATAAATGAACATAATTTCCTTAGTTCGCCACTCAAGTAATAAGTCACGTGTTTTCATGCTACAGTCGCAACAAGAGGAATGATCTGCAGATGCATGACTAACACGATTATGAAATTGTAAAGATGTTTGGCCATTAGCTTCTTTTTACCAAAACCGTCACACAGGTCAGAGAGGGGATTCTTTAAATACAATGAGATTTCTTTTAGTAAAAAAAAGGGATGCTACAACAGAAAAGCTCTCTTTATATTTGCCATCACAATAACAATCCTTCAAATCTACCAGAGTACCAGAATCTCCAGATTGTTCTAAACCACATATTAGTGAGATGGAGATCAAGCATATATTTCATAAATAAAAACCTGTCATTATAGGCATAGCACTTCATATGAATACAAACAATCACCACAAATCACAAAACAATGGCAATGACTATATTTATAAACTGAAAAACAAATATAATATGCTCTCAGTTGGTATTCCAAAACAAACCAATCCTGCTTGTTAACTATATAACACAGATGAAGCAACAGAAGAGAACAAATTGTAGAATTTGATTTGAGTAGTCTACCTTCAGACCCTGATAACCATATATCTTCCCATCTTCTTCTTCAAAAAAGTGATTTAAGTCAACTGGTTCGATTTGGAAACTGTCTGGAGAATCCACTTCTTCTTTGCTAGACACTACATTAGAAAAAGAAAAAAAAGAAAAAAAAAAGGATTATAGAGCACATAGTATGTGTAAGGAGATAGACTTAGAATAACTAAAATGACTAACGAAACCAATTAAATAAGCTACTCTACTGATAAAAAAAATATTCTTCTTTTAACATTCTTAACCAATAATTTTCTTGGGAATTTATGTTTACAGACTACACTCCTTATGACCATCCCAAAGGAAGGCCAAACCCATAAAAAAATTCAACCATGTGTTATTCAAGGTTAAATTTTATAAATTTCAACAAACCTATGTTTAGAATAATAATGGTGTTTTAAGTGAGTAAAATTTGAATTTTAGTCTCTTGTGAAGGTTTAAGAACCAATGTACCAACAATTAAAGAGCCCCACAATTGTCCCTGACTTGTCACTTTTAATGGGCTACAGCCCTTACAGGCTACTAGTTCAGTAATTCACACGCTCGATAAACAAAATAAACAGACCATTAATATGGTCTTATTCTACATAATAAAATCTCAAAACTAGGATATATATTATTTCAGTACTTTCTACATATTACACTAAAATTCTAATTTAATCCGTGAACTTAACTGCTCCAGAATCAGCTATCAGAAACAAGTAGAAGCAAGCTATTGAGAGCCATATACATAACAATATATACTGAAAATCTGAAATAACATGATAAAATTACCCAGGTAAATTTTGATACACTCATTGGCGTCGATTCCAGCATCTGTAAAGACGAAACAGAATGAGAAATCTGAAGCTACATTTCAAGGGAAAATAATTGAAGAACATGAGGGGAAAATAAAGCGAATCGAAGTTACCTATCTTCGAAAATCCGATACGGCGTCTTTTTTTGTTGTCGGAGATTGAATCGGTGGAAGATTGGTTCTTCGTTCCCATTTTTGGAGATTAGGGTTTTGGTTGGGGAAAGCGGGAAATGTGAGAGGCGGGAAATGAACTGTAGTGAGCATGCGGTGTAGTGTATTTATATGAAGCATCAGTCAAATGCCTCCTCCAGTTCTTGTGCCTTGCACGTGAAAGACCATCCGAGTTAGCAACTTTTTCTTTCTTTTATAGTGTTAATAATTTATCGTTGACCCCCAGATTATTACTACACCTTTACTTTAGTCCTTTATATTCTTAATTTCTCCACTTACCCCTCTAATTAACGGTCAATGTTTCTTTCGACGGCAAGTGCTTCATTATCGCTGGTACCTGAATTAATAATTGGTAAATATAGAAAAAAGAAATGAATATTCTCACATGATTCACAATAAGATAATGCAAATAGATATTTTAATTACGATTATCAATTAAATTTGACGGTTCGATGTTTTCAAGTCAAAATCGTCCAAAAGTTCACGAGTGTTACTAATTATAGAAAGTCAAAATTTAAACATATTTTGCATAGTTTTTTTAACATCACGTTGTATGTCATTAAAATCGGATCACGATAAAAAATAGTTTGATGATGATCTGAAGTTTCTTATAGACTTATAGTCTTGGTTGCACGAATACTCCAAAATTGTATAACGTGCAGTATTGTATGCGTATTGAATATTCGAGTACTCAGATACTCATACGATTTTTCCATGACGTTTTCAATAATAAGAAAATAAAAAACAAAAAAGATAACTTATCGGATACACGGGCGTATCTGAAACACACAAAATATTTAAGAGCGTATATTTCTACAAATAATTCCTAGATTATGTATATTATCAAAATGATCTACATAAAACACTTGAAATACTGTAAAGGTCAAAGATTTTGCATATGATATTAATACTATGATTTTACTTGAACACTTATATAAGAACGAGATAATTTTAAAATATAATAAAAAGTGAACTTAATATATATTACATAATTTTTATTATACATTTTTAAAACAATGGTTTCTTATTATAATACTCCCATCGTCCCACTTTTCTTGCTCCTATTTCTATTTTGGGACGTCCCAAAACATGGCTCCCTCTCTCTCTAAAAAAAACAAAAGTTTACTTTTTTAGCAAATTGTCTAAAACTCCGTGCCAAACCAAAAGGGAGCAAGATTATTGGGACGGAGGGAGTATATTTTTAAATATACATACACGTATTTTAACCGTATCGCATTCTATAAATTTTTAAAATCCGTATCGCCATATTCGTATCCGTGCAACATAACTTATAGTAGTTGCTATCTCTGAATTCTTTTTCTAGACATGTAGCATCATTGAGGTGAATATGTTAATTCTTTCTTTTATTCCAAAAGTAAACATTTCTTTAAATTTTTTGTTCATATGTTTCATTAAGCTCTTCTAAGTTCTAACACTTATTAGTTTTTGTTAGAAGAGCTGCTCAACAATTTATTTCATGTACACTATAAACAGTGGAAATCTATGACTGAAAAAGGTATACATACATACATACTACAACTTCTCAATATACATTTCTATATGAAATAACAAAATTACTACACATTTGTAATACAATATTACCCTTCAAAAGGGTTGAACTCTGCATTTGATATAGTGAAGGTAAGCACAACCTTCATTTCTGACATATAAGGTAAGCAGATACTAAAACTTGTTACCAAGACCACATGAAATAATCAAGCGCCATTTCGACCTATTCCCACAAGTTAGTGTAAGGCAATATTGCACCGAAAATCCAGGATGATTTCTTAGGGAGGACTTGAATTCAAAAACACCAGCATGGTAGCAACCAACTATCGACCAATTCAATACCGTATCCCTTCATGGATGAATTTCGATAATTTCATATTCCATCAGTTATCTAAACTTAACCGAATAAACCTTAAGAGCCCGTATTTATTTATTTAATTTAGCTTCAGAGGAGGTTCTGAAAGATAAGTTGCTAGATTCCATCAGAAATCCAAGCATCTTTTGTTCCTTCCTTCCACATGCCCCATTTCCATTGGACCTTGGCACAACGCGCCACACACCTTGAAATAAGGCTGCTTGTGACAATAGAAACAACATCGCGGTGGATGAACAGTGCCATGGAAGATAAGCTACTACAATTATCCAATAAAAAGAAAATCGTTGACAGTGTAATTTCTATATCATTTACAGTTAAATATGCAGTAATCCCTCTCAATCCCTTCATCTGAGCCCTGGATTCTACACCTCCCAGGCCAGGATACGTTTCAAATTCCGACCACGCGCCAGAAGTCAAAGTAACAGAGGAAACATTTGGAAAAGCGCAAAGCAATAACTCAAGACTGGACTTGGTAACTCCAACAGGCACTTCCCATCTTGTTGAGATAACAGTTAGATTTCTAACTGTTCTGCCAAAAGGCAATGTATTAAGTAGGTTGCGTAGGCCTGTGGATTCAAGATTAAGTTTCCTCAACTCACGAAATTCTTTAACTTTGAAATGGCAAGCACTTTCAAGTGACAGGTGTAAATCAGATAATAAAGGAGTCTCAATTGCAAGGAGATTTGGCTTCACACATTTAAGTATGAGCTTGACAAGACTTGGTGAAATAATAGTTATAGACTCCGGAGCATTAGACAATGTCCAATGACATGATTTCAGGTGCATTAGATGGATTTTAGGTTCTTTAAGCCCTCCTACCCCAACTAAATTGAGAACTTTAAGCGAAGGGAAACATTCATTCACCTTTTCCAAATTCTCATCATCCAATCTTATGAATTCAAGTGTTAAAGTTGTGAGCTTTGGCATAGGAGTTAAGCCATCAACAGACAGCCATGCATTTTTAATCTCTAACTCAAGGAGGCTAAGACCTGCATAAACAGAAAAATACCAGTTCAACTATTATTCAGTCATAAGCTAATGAACATTTCCATTATATATTAAAACATAAAACAATCGGTGGCATGTGATATTGTACAATTAAGAACAACTAACCAGTGGGCCTAAACCTTGAACCTTAACAGAAATAGAATAATATGATCAAATTACCAACACTGACTTAATAAGGGAGCTGTAAATTTTACTCTACTTAAGAAAATTAAACCTCTTCGCAAGATGTAGTATATCAAGCACATTTCCGCACACGGTAAAGCAAAGATCTAATTCCTATCTGATCCATGCATTCCAACAATATATCTACAACTATTCTTTGCCAAAAAAAGTATTTCTGTTTTTTACATTAGTTCACATTAAGTTATATGCTCATTTGCAGAAGTATAACCTGATTAGCTAATTACACGGATAGAAAACTGAAAATATTTCTAGGAATGATCTCTCTAGCAATGCCAATGTAAATCAAGAATCAATGCATAGTCAGCTAACTTCACACAATATTACAAATATTAAATAATACTATGATCATCAGAAAAAGAGAAAAAGGTAGCTCACAATAAGAAGAGAGAACGGATAGAACATCGGATCGCCTCCAGCAAGACTGCACCCAAAAATCCGAAACCGAAAACGACTTCAATTCTCCAGAAACTTTTGTCAGCCACTCCTTGACAAAACTAACGTCGTTGAGGAACAAGTCATCCTCCTCGTCCTCAACGTCGTCGTACGCCACAAGGCGCAGCGGTTTCTCAACGCCGATTGATACGCTCTCCACAGTATGCAATTCGGATACCAATTTATTGAAGACTGCCTTGAACGGAGTGACGGAGGATCGGGTTAGAGGAGATCGGGACTTGGCGTAGCGGAGGTAGGAGCACTGGAGATTAACGGATCGGATATCCGGAGCGAGCGAGTTTAGGGATTTGGAGGCGACTCGGCAGCGGGCTAGGTCGGCGGAGTCGTCGAGCCGGCTAAGGATTTCTAGGAGGAGAGGTGGAGGTAGGTCGTCCATGAAAACTGGAGAGAAAGTATCCAATGGTTTTGAGTATGGCAATTTTATTGTACGTTCGAATTTAGGATTAATCGTGTTTGTTGGTGCTACAGTTTGTACAGTTCGTTAGATTAGTAATTTTTAATCAACCATTTTTTCTTTTAACAATCTTACTCAATCATTAAAAAACTAGAAAAATTCACACTAGTAAAAATCAAAACCAAATTACTATTTGGACCTCGAATTTACCATTATTACCTGACATTAGGTTACAACCTATCGATAATAAATTAGCAATTTGGTACTAGTTTTATAATTATCGTTTAGTTAGAGAGAACAATAATCTTATATTTTTTTTTTATATATGTTCTTTACATCATTCAAATACAGAATATCAATAAAATCTTAAATGGTCAAAATTTAGGTACTTAAGTTTTGTCTCAATTTCTCAACAATTTATACTAAGTTGTTGAAATTGTAGGAAATTTTTCATATGCATACAAAAAATAAGTAAGAAAATTAAGGTTTTTTTCAAGTCCAATATTATGACGATAAAGTTTGAAATTTCCAAGCTCAAATAAGTAGTGAAATTATTGAAACATTAAAAAAAAATAAAAATTCTCTATCTGTATGTAAATGCAAAAGATGATCTACTTGTTGAGGGGAGGTGTTTATTTATGATTTATGAGTACTTAATTGTATTTGCTTTTTGTCACTCATATTTCAGTCTAAATTTGAACAATATTGAGTGATCATTTTTCACATCACGTTGTCAATGTGTTTTCAAAGTAGCCCATTTTTGAGCCCATCATTTGCCCAAGTGGACCAACCGATACAGTTGCTATGGTTTAATCAATAGTCCACGGTTACTTCAAACGTGATACTTTATGTGAAACTCGTGGGATATGTATTCAATACTTTATGTGGCGTGACGATAAATTTAATTAAACAAAAAAATTGGACACACGTATCAGATACTTTTTTAAGCGTATCCAACACAATTTATATTATGAAGTTTGATAAGTCACCATAATTGATAAGAACAATGTAAAACGTCGAACCATACTTTATATTATATGCAACTGTAATACAAGATAATCCTTCTATGACGGGGCATGTTTTATATAAAATATGTCAAACAATGAACATAATGTATAATTAATATTATTATAATAAACAAAATTTTCCCTAAAAGTTATGTAATTGAGTAATTTATTACTTATGAAACTTAGTTTGATCTATTTCAATATGTGTGAATATATAAATATTATTTTACTTATTCAATATGAATAAATATATACTTTTTAGATATGTATACATGTTGTTTCGTATCTAATAAAATTTAAAAATAAAGGGTCGTCGTATCCGTATTGTGTTGTATCCATATCGCCGTATCCGTATCTGTGCAACATAGGGTTTGATTAGTTTTGGTAAAATTTTAAAAATAGTCCTATAATTTTGGAATCCTTTAAAAAATAGTCATGATATATTTAACACACATTTCCTCATCTAACTTTCATCAAATTTCTGTTTTTATTATTATGCATAACAAATTTTATCATCTAATTATCAATAAGTTTCAATTTCATCCCGCAATTACAAATTTGATCATATTAACTCATAAAAAGTTTGTAATTGTAGGACGAAATTCATAAATACAAGACTAAAATTGAAACATCTTGGAAGTTAGAGAACAAAATTTGTTATGCATAAGAATAAATTGAAATTAGGTGAAAGTTAAATGACTAAATTTGTGTGCAATATATTTACAAAACTATTATTGAAAATTAAGATAAAATATGAAATAAAAGGGACCAGAGATTCCTATGAAATTTGGTAGCTTTCAGAATATAAGTGCAATTGAAAATGAAAAGGATCAAAATGGTGCCCCTGCAATATGTATTTTATGTAGTATGTGATTTGGTTATAAACTAAATGAATATAAGTACAATTGAAAATGAAAGGGACCAAAATGGTGCCCCTGCAATATGAATTTTATGTAATATGTAATTTGGTTATAAAGCTAAATGAATATAAGTACAACTGAAAATAAAAGAGACCAAAATGTTGTCTCTACAATATACCTACCGTGATTGGCATAATGATCATTTTTCGATAATTCTAATTATGAAATTTGTTAACTCCGTGATTTTTGCTGAAATTTTCCCAAAATCCTTTTTTTTCTTGAAGACATCCCACAAAAGCCATAGCAGAAACATGAAACAAAATCCCACATCGACTGAATTCAATAGGACATCCATTGGATATAATGAAGGAAACAACTCCAGTTCGTTTCCGACTTTCTTCATAAAGCTGGAGCATTCAAATTTAGAAAATTAAACATTTATCAAAATAGTTGTTTTAGTAAAAAAAAGTCCCAAATATGAATAAACGCACCTAAAATTCCATAATGGAAGTAATCAATTAAAATAATGTACGTACTATTTTTTTGTATAAGCTGAAGAAATTGGATGGAATATGTGTAAGCCGAAATTGGATGGAATGTGGACTTGCACGTGGTTGTTTCTAAGGTTGGCTAAAATGTTTAAATGTACTACTGATGTTGCTGCTACTGCCACTACTATCCTTTTAGTATTATAACATGTGATTTTGTGGAAAATGGATATAGATAAAATTGAAAGTAAAAGGGACAACAGATTCTTATGAAATTTGGGAGCTTTCAGAATCCTATTGGACTAAATGAATATAAGTACAATTGAAAAAAAGGGACCAAAATAAAGTCCCTGGAATATGAATTTCATGTAATATGTGATTTGGTTATAAAGCTAAATGAATATAAGCAGTGGCGGAGCCAGAATTATTTTTCACCGGGGTCCACTATAAAATTAAAGACTATAATTTAAAATATTAATAATAAAAATTCAACAACAATGAAACTTCACTGAAATTAATTCAAGCTCAAAATCAAATTTGTTAGAATGAGATTTTTTTTTGGCAAAATTGCAAAAATCGTCCCAAACTAATAACTAATTTTGAATTTTCGTCCCAAACTATTTAATTTGGCGAATTTCCCGTAATTTAATATTTTTTTGGAATATCGTCCCACCATAATTATAAGACGGAATTGCGCATTTGCCGATGAATTATCACATAGCTGCTTAAGTGTCATGACATGGTAAATTTTAACATGAATAATTATATAATATTGCAGAGTTCGTCTCAAATTAATTACAAGATTGAACGTCATTTTCATTAAATTAGAAATTTAATATTGGGACTAAATTCATACAAAATGGTAAATTATGGGACGAAATTTGTTGAGTTGATATAGTTTGGGACGAAAATCCAAAATTAGTAATTAGTTTGGGACGCTATTCCAAAAAAATATTAAATTACGGGACGAAATTCACCAAGTTAAAGAGTTCGGGACGAAAATCCAAAATCAGTAATTAGTTTGGGACGTTTTCTGCAATTTTACCTTTTTTTTTTATAAATGTCGACGAAATCGTCTCATGACCTATTTATATATATATCAACTAACATGCATTAGATAAAATACCAATATAAATATACATAATTCATTCACGTCTCCCTCAAGAATCAATGGTTTCTCCTCCTACTATAAAAAACTATAACCTGCACTTCTTTTGGTAGAATTTGTGTTTTGCACAATTTTTTAGTAGGCTTGTTTTGTGATAATAGAGATGAAGATGAAAAAAAGTTTATATGAAGTTGGAGTCTCTTGATATTTTGCAAGTGTTAATTCTTAAAAATTAATTGCAAAATAAAAGAATATGCTAGAGTTTGAGTTGAAGTTGACTTTGTGAATTTAGACTTGTTAGCTTTATCAAACTCTAATAAACATGGACCCCTTTTAATTAGAATTATAATTATAATTAGGGGGTCATTTAAAAATATATTATAAGATTTATATAAATAATACCATAGTATAAATATTTACACACATAAAAACAAGCTAGGAGAAATTTTGAGGGGGGTCCATGCACCCCCCTCCTCTTAATGTGGCTCCGCCACTGAATATAAGTACAAATGAAAATGAAAGAGATTAAAATGATGTCCCTGCAATATGAATTTACACTTTAAAACTAAATGAATATTATTGCAATTGAAAATGAAAGGAACCAAAACGTTTTCTCTTAAATTTACCTCCCGTGATTTGCATAATGATAATTTTTCCGTAATTTTAAGTACAATTTAAATTAAAAAGGACTAAAATGTTGTCTCTGCAATATGAATTTATAGGGAAAATTAAAAAGGACTAGAATGTTGTCTCAACTTTACTTATTGCAAATGGGAAGAATACATGAGTATTTATAGGGAAAACCTACCACTCATCTAGTCTAATACATATACCAATAATCAGGGGCGGAGCCAGAAATTTAAACCGAGGGGGGCGAGTCTTCGTATACCAAAAAAACAGTGTAAATTATTTTTATATATCATAATTATTAATTTTTATATTGATATATATATATATATATATATATATATATATATATATATATATATATATATATATATATATATATATATATATATATATATATATATATATATATATATATATATAAATAAATAAATAAAATCAAGTAAGGTAAATCTATTGGATAATATAAATCATTTCTATATTATGAGATAAGCAATCATTAGACATAAGAAAAATATGAAGTAACTTGACGAAATGCAAATATCAACAACTAAAATTTAACTTAGACATGTTCAATAGCATTCTACGCTATTTCATGAAATCTGATAATCGATTTCTACCATATATATTATCGATAAATAAAAATGTAGATCAAGCAAGTCATCTAACACAATCTAAAATTATAGATATAAAATTTATCTCCTAAGTAATAAAAGTAAGAATAAATTTAAATATTCATGATTTAAAGTTCAGAATAACAACTTTTTTTATAATATTTTGATGATTAGCTTACCCAATTTGTGAAGAAAATAGGAAATAATAATTATCTAACAAGAAGTTTAATAAGGAAATTACATTTATGTGTAGAATTTTTTTCTTAATCATTTAAAATAATTGTAGAAAAGTTTATTATTATTAATTGAACAAACTGTAGGAACTTTCTTATTCAATTTCTACTTATATAGGTAACTGAATAATAAATATTGTAGGCTCTATGTTCAATCACCTGATTCAACATTAATCACTTTGGAGACTTGAATATTGGGTTTGGGTTATGATTAGATGACCAATTAAAAAAAAACTAATGACTAGATGACCAATTTAAAAAAAATTAATGTTGAATGAGGAATCAAATAATTAATAGGAAGTGATGCATTAAAACTAGGAAATAAGTGATAGGCGGGGGGTGCGGCTGCCCCCACCCGCACCCCATGTCCTTCCGCCCATGCTAATATTTAATTACATTATTTCCCTTTTCTAAATACATGCACAAAGTAAATACATTAAATAAAGTTATACATGCATTGAACTAATTCATGAATGGAAGATTCCAAGATTTATCTAGACACTTTAAAATGCATATACTAACTTATCTATAAATATAGTTTATTTCTTCAACATATGTTGTCTCTACAATTTACTTCCCGTGATTTGCATAATGATCATTTTCCCATAATTTAAGTACAATTGAAATTTAAAAGAACTAGATTACATGACTATTTTTGAAATTTTGCCGATTAATTAATAATATTAAGGGTGAGTTTGGCCTAGCGATTTGAAAAGCAATTATAGGAGAATTAATTTTACTAAAATTGATTTTGGTAATAATTGGTTATAATAAAAATTAATTATAGAATAATTGCTTTTGTATAATAGCTTTTGCAAAAGTAACACTTTAGCAGCTTCTAAAATAAGTTGATTTTTTGCTTCTCGAGATCCCAAAAGCGATTATAATCTTGGGGGCCAATTGGCCAAACACCATGAATATCACGATTGAGCAAAAGCAATTTTTATAATCTGGGCCAAACACTTCAAAAATCACAATAGAGATCTAAAAGTGATTTTATGAGCTTCAACCGCTAGGGCAAACTCACCCTAACTCTCTTTTGATGTACTCTTTGATGGACAATTTAGGCTATGAAAAAAAGACAGAAATAAAGGTAATGGGCTATTTTATTAAAAAATAAAAGAAAAAGAAAGTACTTTCTGATGGGCTCTCAAAATTGATGTACAAAATCTCGATTACCATTAAAAATTATACTTTCCGGGACAAAACTATTCCAAATATTCTAAAAAAAAAAAAAAACTATTCCAAATTTTAGGCGGGTCGAAGAATCGAAGTACACTGATTGCTGAAAAAATAAGCAACATCCTTCGTGTAGTTTTAAGAATTATGACTGAACCGTTGGGCGCCGCCATGGGGAAAGCTACGAAAGATAGCCTGCCGGAATCCGTACGTTCTGTAGTGTTCAAGGAATCAGAGTCGTTGGATGGCGCGTACGTCAAAATAGAGGGCTACGATTTCAATAAGGGTGTGAACTATCACGATCTTCTCAAGTCCATGGTCTCCACTGGATTCCAGGCCTCAAATCTCGGCGACGCTATTCAACTAGTTAACCAAATGGTTTGTTTGATTTCTTTTTCTCCAATTGCTGCTTTTTTGGGGAAAGATTCAGTTTTTATCACGTGTACAAGTACAATGTTGAGTTCATTAGTTTAAATTGGAAGTGATTGTGTTTTCTGATGCTTGTAATTAGTTGTTTGATAATTATATACAGTGGGTTTGGATTTTAGGAAAGTTGGGTTTTTTTTTTGCTGTAGATTCAAAATCATGAAAAAAAGTTATTTCCCCCTCCCCCCCTTTTTTTCTATACATTAAGTTGAAGTTCTTGAAGTAAAATATGAAGTTCCATCTGCTATCACACAAAATGGGGGTGGATTTTGCTGAGTATGTTGTGTTTATTGAGAATTTAAGGCATATTAAGCATTATAACAATGCTATGACGATTCGACTGTTAATTGTTATTGCTTGCTTACAATTGTTCTAATTGTATTTGAAGCTAGATTGGAGACTATCGGATGAGAGTATAACGGAAGATTGCAGTGAGGAGGAGAAAAATCTTGCGTACAGAGATTCTGTGAGGTGTAAAGTATTCCTTGGTTTCACTTCAAATCTCATCTCCTCGGGCATTAGAGATATTGTCCGATATCTTCTTCAGCATCACATGGTGAGTTGTGTGAAAAAAGAATTATAATGACTGCAGTTCTGTTTGTGCGGGTATTTGATTAGGAAATTCAGTAGCTGGGATTAGAATAATGAATAAACAATCACCGAGTTTCCATATGCAGTATTATTAGTTGTTGTACTGTGGCCAACTGTCTAACATCTAAATTATAGCTTTATATATTCTTCTGGAGTTAATGGTCTTATATAATACAATATTATCGTTCAGACATTGAATGTGTTTATGGGATAAGTTATGATTTCTGAAGCAACAGTTTGATGTAAGAGTGTCTAATAATATGTCTACAGGTCGATGTAGTGGTAACAACAGCTGGTGGTATCGAGGAGGACCTTGTGAAGTGCCTTGCACCCACTTACAAAGGTGCCTTTTCTTTGCCTGGAGCTGTTCTTCGTTCGAAAGGGTTGAACCGAATTGGTAACTTGTTGGTTCCTAATGAAAACTACTGTAAATTCGAGGATTGGATTATTCCAATATTCGACCGCATGTTAGAGGAACAAAACTCACAGGTATTCATTAACTTATTGTGTCAAGTTACACTTTTTATCTTCTCATTTGCTGAAATATACCTTATCGATCAATTTCTTGAAAATTTATTTATTCAGAATGTATTGTGGACACCGTCTAAAGTGATTGCTCGCTTGGGAAAAGAAATCAGTGATGAGAGTTCATACTTATACTGGGCATACAAGGTATCTTAGTTTCTCTCACTATCAGAATATCTTATTTTAGGCGATGATGAAGCCAAAGGGATTGGTTAAGTTAATTTTTGTTATTTTACTTGTTTTATCATTAATGTTGCCAAATTTTCGAACCTTGGTTCTTTAAACTATCCCCTAATTCATAAACCTTTCTTCTGCTATTTTCTTTTCCGGAATCTATAAAATTACTTTAGGCCTTCGTACACCTTCACGAGGCTAAGTAAAATTTTAAATGAAATAGAGCAAAGATTAAGTCATACTTCTAAAAGCTTAATATATAATTAAATGAGCTAGAGCTGGTTAAAATTGTTTATTACCTTTTGAACATTGTTCATTTTTCAAATGCTTTGAGGACTACTGAACACTTAAAAGATGATTCAGAACAAATGCAATGATAATCTGTTGTTACTTTCATGATCAAATGTCTTGGCTTCTTGTAGGCAATGTAGGACTTAAATTTGTTGACAGCTGTTACATTCGGCTTATTTTATTTGACATCTAAATTTTTTGCTCCACCTGCAGAACAATATTCCTGTTTTCTGCCCTGGCTTAACAGATGGTTCACTTGGCGATATGTTGTATTTTCACTCATACAAGAACGAGAGTGGACTAGTGATCGATATTGTACAAGGTAACATAAGTGGACCCGTTATCACCACTTCATATAAACTCTAAAGCCTCATTTTGGGTTCAAGCATGGGAAATTCTTACCCAGACCGGGTTTGGCCGAACCCAAACTAATTACATGGCAAGTGTAATACACTAGCTTTGGGATTGGATGTAACTTCCAGGAAAGTGACCAATCACAAAGCAAGTGCAATACACTTGCTTGATGGTTGGATGGGTTTGGCCAAGCCAGGCTTGGACAAGAATTTTCCTTCAAGCATTTGGACCCAAGTAATGTTTGGATCATTTTAAAATCGTGAAGGATTGAAATCTTAACTATTTTCTACTATTCAAGTCATGTAAAATCGTATATCCAAATTTTTCTCCAGAACCAAATCCTGCGATTCAAATGAAGTCTAAAATTATTGAGGCTGCTTGCTTTATGAACAGATATTAGGGCAATAAATGGTGAGGCTGTCCATGCTGGAAAGAGGAAGACCGGTATGATAATTCTTGGAGGCGGGCTTCCAAAGCATCATATTTGTAACGCAAATATGATGCGTAATGGTGCAGATTTTGCCGTTTTTATTAACACTGCACAAGAGTTTGATGGAAGTGATTCCGGCGCTCGTCCTGATGAAGCTGTGTCCTGGGGCAAGATTCGAGGAAATGCTAAGACTGTTAAGGTCATACCTTTTTACTTTCTAAGTTGAAGTTTGTTCTTTTATTCCTTATTATTTTCAAATCATCGGATTTTTTTTTTTTTTTTGGTTGTTGTTGCTATGTGAGCAGGTACACTGTGATGCAACCATAGCCTTCCCTCTTCTGGTAGCAGAAACATTTGCTGCAAAGGCAGATAGATATTCTACGACAAATTCTTGATTTAAATTATCAGCCAGTTTATGTTCCTTAGTCCTTAATGGTTCAATCCATATCCGGTTTAGATATGGAAAATTCATTTAACAGATATAAGTTGCCCTTCTAATCTTATTAGTTGCGCATGAACTCTTTTTGGTGGGGATATTGTAAAACTGAATTCTATAAACTTCTGGAAATTCATTGAAATTTAACATGTCAACAACTTCGATCTCCTCCATGTATTAATTGTTTCGTTACATTAATTGAAACTTCATTTTATTTGCACTCTCAACACCAGTGCCTTCACTCAAGAAAAAACACCAGTGCCAAGTTCACAAGGTGTTTTGAGTCATTTCACAGAAGCCGACAGATGGTAAGGCCAATGCCTAGAGGAACTTGAGAAATTTGCCCTCGATAAATCTTATCGAACTCAACAGCAGCTTTACGTACTTCTAAACATCTTGTTGGAACATAATATTCAGGCATTGGAACATATCCTCCCCAAAGTGTGTTGTCATAGTGAATTTATACTCCAGGTTTCATAAGTTCCATCAGTTTTCCAAGTTATTCTCGAATGTCTCCTCGTCTAAATAATTTCACTATCAACAACTCCTTGAGGTAAGTCCAGTTAAATGGCTCGGGCCTAACTGACCTCAAAAGTCATTGACCCCAATAGGAGGAATTCTTCTTGTTTGGCAGACGACTTAGGAAAATTCAAAATATTTCCATTAATGCACAACTCAAAAGTCAAACATGGAAAAAATAAAACAAAGTGCAGAAACCAAAGAAACGAAAGAAGAAAATGAACAGCAAGACACAAACTGAAATATTTACTTGTTCCTCTATACAATTATTGACACAAAAATGTCCACTATATTAACCAACAAGGAGGATCTATACATGGCATATTCTGTAAATAGTTGAATAAATTCAGAATCAATTGTAACAAAATATGTACGATTGTAACATTTTCAAGTACGATTCATTCGTAGAGATTGCACAAGGGTATCATAATCTGGAAGCTTCGGATGAACATGTCTTTCTTTTTTGGGATTTTCATCTTTATTTGAAGAAGTCTTGTTATACGTTGTTGCCCTTGGATTTTCAATGCTAACTGATGTCTCCGTCTTCCTTGTTGGTTCTTCTATTCCAGATGACTTCCGAAAGATCTTAGACTCCTGAATTGAGCTGAGGTGCTCCATGGAATTTGTTGGTTTTGTTGCCCTGCTAGCCTCAGGATCTCGTGCTGCAGACTTAACTTCTTTAGATTGCTCTGGAGGTCCCCAAAAGTTTGATTTAGCTGGTTTAATAGCCACTTTTGCTGATGAAGGCTGCTCATAGTTTTCCCATTGACTTGAATTCCTCTTTTCGGACTGGGGTTCTTTTGGAGGTTTGGAAATGTAAGAGGTTGTGGGCTTTCTATCCATGGCAGCATCAGAATAAAGTGCTTCCCGCGTCTTAGAATAAGAATTTGTTCCGGAACTAGGAGAAGCTTTTGTTCTTCTAGAAATCCCACTTTGTATATGGTTTTTCCTAGTGAGGTAATCGTCCTTTGGTGCGTCTTCATCCGAGTCACTGTTATCAGAACCAAAAAACGAATTCGAAGCTCCTGAATTCAGCTTAGTCTTAATTTCTTTCCCAGCACTTGGATTTTCCGGTAGAAATTCTTCTTCCCCAGAAGTCTCACTATCATCAGAGTAGAGTTCTGGTGTTCTAGAACTTTTCATCTGATCGAACATTGTGCTATTTTTAGGAAACTCAACCGTTGTGGTAGTCTCCTCTTTCAATGACGATGACTCATCCAGTCGATTCTTCATATAAGGAGGCCGGTTATAACCCTTATGCCGCAAACCACCTGTGAGTTTGTAAAAATTCAATCCTTCATTATCAGGACTATCTTCCTTGCGAAGGTCATTTGGTTCCATCTGAGACTTTTTATATCCCAAAGTTGGATGACCAGGAGAGAGTTTCCCAGGACTTATTTTTTCTGGAGAATCGGCATCCAAATTTTTTCTTGGGTTTCTTTCCTTGTTCATTTCATCAGACTTCAATTCATCATCAGAAGATAAGGGCAAATGTTTTCTGTCAAATCCTGAATATCCATTTTCTTTAAATGATGATCCAACTGATTGTCCTAGTTCATCACTAAATTGCAACCCAATTGATTGTCCATTTATACTGATTTCACTTGAAAGATCTCTATCAATAGCAGTGTGCCTAGAAATATTGATATCCTCATCACTCTCAGAAGCAGGGCCATCTGATTCATCAAAAGTCACAGGCATAGAACTATCCAGTTCTGAACTATTTACAGATGTCAAGTTTTCGAAAAAATCTGGAGATGAGTTTTTTCTAGTGAAAAACAGTGATGGGGTAGAATTTGTTACTTTGCTTGAGCTAGATTTAGGGCTCCAAGAATATGTATTAATTGAGAGATGTTCAGATGATTTTTGGCTTGGCGATGGAAAATGGAATTCTGGCTCTTGCTCATCATATTTAGGGCCAATATCAAAACCAGGATCATCAGTGTCTGAATCAAACTTGTCAAAAAATACAGAAGCTGATTCATGGGAGCTTTTTGGAGAGGCTTCTTCATGAGCATCTTCCTTGCCAGCACCAACAAAAGGTTCCTCACCAGAATCATATCCAAACTTTGTATCCTCGGAAGTTGCAAAAATGTTCACATCATCAGAAATGCTAGAATGTAAAGACTTAACACTCAGTTGTTTCCCGACCCTTTCTTCTCTGATATTCTCAGATTTATCAGGCGAGCCATTTGTAATTTCAGCCTCGTACGTGGATAAATGTTTCTTCATATTCACTCCAATATCAGAGTCCTCCTCTGATGAATTCTTTCGAGAATGTCTTTCTACAACTGGGAAACCATGATTCAATAAAGCATCATCAGATGAAGCTTTGGATTTCGAAGAGGCTGACTCACTATCACCACAACCATTGTCCCTGAATTTTCCAGCTGTCTTCAGATCATCCGCTTGAATACCATCTATCTTCTCATTATGTAACCTAGTACGTTCAGATGATGAAGTTTCTACAAACTCTTCATAAAATTGTTCACTGGTCAATTTTGACTTTGTGTGCGATTCTGGTCCTTTATTTTTTAAAATATAAATATCTGGCTTATGTGATTCCGTGAAATATTGATTTGTTGTCCTGCCACATATTGAAAGTTCTGCGGCAGCTCTGGCAGCCATACTTGCCCGTTCTGCAGACTCAGCAGCTGCCTGTGCCGCAGCGGTAGCATCCTTAAATTCCATATTCCACCTCTGCCTATCAGGTGGGAAAGTATTGCTATCTCCTTGAAGTAATTGTGACCTTCCGTCACCTAATGCTGGAAATAACAAAAATATTAAGTATTTAAGAGCTAAATAAGCAACCATTAAATGAAAATTGAGCCAGAAGTTCAGGCTCAATTGAATATAACATACCAGGAGGCCTTTCATTAGGGTGGAATGCTGTGTTGGCACTTGATGTTTGAGTAGGAGCAAGCTTTTCTGCTCCCTGCTTGGAGAAATTCAATGGTGAACTATGCATTTTGTTGTTACTAGCGGGAGCTTGAACAACTGGTGATTCAATACTAGAAGGGTCGACATACACTTTACTCTCATTTCCAGAGGCATTTGATCCATTCTGAAATTGAAGAAATGAAATCTTAAAGCACAAAATGTTTAAATCATTCTTCCACCTGTAGGGTATAACAGTGCACTATAAAACTACATGTAGAATGACAGAAGGAACTACACCATACCAGCAAGTCAATTGGAGTTATTGAATCTTTCTCTTCAAAGGATTTGGGATCCCATTTGACATTGAACTCCTCAGCTATTGCACTCAAAATTTTGATTTTGGCCTGTCCATCAGGTGCTGTTGCAGATAACTTCTCAACCAACTGCAATATGATATCATACCAGGTGACAGTTAGACATTTTATGCAGCTGAATAAAATCTAGTGAAACAGTTAGTCACTGCAAGTGCTAAATAAAATAAATAAGCTTCCTGAACATACCATGCGACTTACACCACATGCTGGGCGAAGTTCTATTGCTGCCGTAGTGAAATCTTTTCCATATTTCGCAGTAAACTGCTTCCTTACATCAAGAAGTTCGGGTACATCTCCACATCTTGGTGATGCAAACAATACACTTGCTATTGCTTCCTTCAGGTCAATGGGGCAATTCCTGCAAGGATTGAGACCATATAAATATGACTGCCTTAAACATAGTCTGAGGAAATAAGTCCATTTCAATATTTTATAGGAACTATGATCAGAAGATGCAGTAAGATGACTGTATAATGAGACATTTTGGTACTAATAAGATGAAACCTTTTGTTCATGAACCACAAAAAAATTGACATATTTTCATAAAACAGGGTAAATTAAGAGAAATGGAGTAGCAAGCATATTTTCAATTACCCACATAGTAAAATCCAAAATAATAGGATTCTTCAAATGTAAGAGGGCCAAAAACTGTAAATTTTCATAAAAATTCTGGAGGGGCCTAAGATACATACTTTTGTGATTCAATTATTGGCAGACGAGCAACAATAAGTTCACAGTATACTTCGATAAGATCATATGCAGCCATCATCTTCTCTTCCCTGATGACATGTTCAACCTGAAAAATAAGAAGAAAATAGGCATGAAAAGTTCTGCTCATATAACAGTTCTTTGAACAAATGTTGATGTCTATAGCACAAAAGGAAATTAACGGCTTCAAATTGACATAAGTGATGAAATAAAAAATCAGTTACGATTGCAATTACTTTTGACTTGATCATATTAAATGCATGTAGTATGAATGGAAATAAATCTTTGAGTGAGCACAAATCACAAGCACAACTCTCAAGTTTTTTCTCACAAGACATAGAAATAACTTACTAATTGGATCACCTATCATGGTTAGAACAAACAGTCTTAAGGCGGTTGGATGCACAAGCACTCTCGGAAAGATCACTCTCTTATTTCTACAGAGGTACATGTCAAGTCATAAATAGTAAATGTCTCTCCTCTCTAATAGCTTAAGCTTTTAGATGACTTGGACATCCAATATGGTATCAGATGTCAGGCTAAAAGAAGTCCTGTGTTCGAATCTCTCCGCACACAATTCTGAGTTACACGTGTTATGCTTGAGTAAAATGTATACAGTCTACACGTGCGGGGGAATGTTAAGTCAAGTCATACCCTCTCTAATAAATGAGTTGGACATTCAATACCAGAAAATAACATAAAGCGCAAACTTGAATATATGATTGGCATTATGGCAGGACTCAAAATGTTCTCCGAATCTGAAAAGAATGCTAATTAATTTGTCAGGCAGCATTAAATCCATTCATAAAAATGGAAGCTAAAAGTCAGACACACCAACTAAACAAGAAATCCAGGTAGTTAACAAATTAAGGGACTTAATCTCAACTGGTTCTCTACTACTTATTTCTTAGTTGAGCTTCTATAAAAAAAAATTCGCTATCATCTCAAAAAAATGTAAGATAATGGAATGATTCATAGTAATACGTCCATAACACATCGCAAATAAAGAGATAATTACTCGAATTCGAGCCGTTCGATCCTGCCCAGACTCAATCAGCTGTGATATTTCCCTCTTCATCTGATTCAATTGGACTTGTTTCTTGTTCCTCAAGAGTTTCAGCCTTGATGCCCCCAGCCTCAGCGACGTCTTACTGCATCATCAAATCCAATAACCACCATTAATAAAGTAAACATAATTAAATCTAACAATACGTAACAAATAAACGATCCCTAGAAAGTAAATAAACACGTGAGCTAGTATTTAAATTTACCATTTGGCAGGATTGAAGCTCCTGGAAAGCAGGTCCTTTGAGTTCTGCAGAAACTTCGATTTCTTCATCTACTTAAAATTGCAATCACGAATTCCCGATCGATATCGTGAATCGATCCAATGTTTATTAGAGATGATATAATATTTGGAGATTTCGATTTCGTGTTTATTCAGAGAATACTTGCGGGAAGAGTTTCGATTATTTTCCTCTTGTTTTCTGGAAATGGGGAAATTCGAATTTGTGGGATGGGAGAAGTATTTATAGGAGTAATAAAAAATTAAGTTAATAATAATCTAACCGAGTTGATTTGACCCCTCGTCTTCTATTGGGAAAATTGGGTGTTAAAATATTCTTCTGCAATCCGTGTCAATACTGAGTAGAACAACTTGAAATTAAAGGGTTGAAAAGTAATTACAACTTGACTTGCTAATTAAGATACTACTTGAGTAGACGATTTAGGGCCTGTTTGTTTGGCGTTTTTCAATTTTTTTTTGTGTTTGTGAAATGCCAAACAAACATATTTTCAATTTTCTGAAACAAATTTTTCCTTTCTTAATTTTTTTCAAATTACCTTCTCAAAACCCAAACAAACAACAATTTTCTTATCTCTAAACAAAACCTATACAAACTAACCTCTGATTTGACATAAAACAATCTATCTCTTACACAAATTATCTCACAATAAATATGATTTGACATAAAATCTTACACATCTTACACCTACAACTCAACTCTTCAAAAAAAAAAAACTATACCTACTTTATTTCTCAAACCACTCTCTCAAAACCCAAACAAACAACATTACGCAAATCAAGATTATTTCACAAACCTCCACTACTCTTCCAAACTACTTTTCTAAACACCAAACAAACATGCCCTTAGTATTTTATTTTATTTTATTTTGGGTCAGAAAAAAAAATGCATATAGATTTTTAAATTGCGAGTATGAATCAATAAAAATCAAACAAGAAAAATATAGACTAAATATGAAATTATGATAAACACGAATATGTGAGAATATCAAGTGCAAATTTAAAGTTCCATGTATTCAACTTTTTATGAAGTTAATATATGTTAATCGTGAATCTGTTTATAAAACTAGCTACATGTATATCTTACAATTTTTACAAGCAGAAATAAATCAAACGTAAAAGACAAAACACATAATTTAAATAATTATTAAATATGATAAACACGAAAAAGAAAATCAGATTACAATCATATCATTAGGGTTGAATCCGATCAATTGAAGTAACACATTATAGGTTCAAAACAGGAGGTTTCCCACGGCGGTTACAATTGGGGGTAGGCGGTGAATCGCTTCTACAATTGGACGGGGCGGTCGGAGGAATAGGCACTCCTTTTGGCAGCTTTCCGAACATAAATTTCATCTCATCAGTGGTGCCTCTTTTGGCTAACACTGGCCTAGCAACTGCATACTTGCTATTGGCATACATACATAAAACCAAAACTATGAGTATTAGTATAGATTGAGTAAACTTTGCCATTTTTATTTTAATTTTCCTCTAGTACGAAGTCATTTAATTTATAGATACAAAAGTGTGGGAGATTTAGAAACAAATCCTTGGAAATTTTTCTCAATATTATTCTCGAAATCTCAATCTTTGAAAAACAATTTATTTCCTAAACTCCCGGCAATAGAGATTCTTGACAAGAAAGTTTAATAATATTGATGAGCTATTAATTAATTGAGTTTCCTAATGCTTAGAAAATATTGCCAGAACGTACTATAAATGATAAGGAAAGAAATCTCCAAAGAATGTAAACTGTAATTACAAGGAAATTAAAACACCCCTTTATACAAGGGAGTTAATAGCAATTTATCTCCTTATTATTATAATATTTAATTTATTACCCCTTATAATTATGACAATTGACTCACTTGTGATTTTTTCAAAGGAGTAATTTACATTTCTTAGTTAGAGAGTGTATATCCCTCGTCAAATATGAAAGTGGGCGTGAAATATATTGTATAAAAAGACTTAATTACCCTTTGGGCGAAGGGGGGTAAAATGGTCCATATAAAATTATATAGGGAATAAAATGTCAATTTTACAGGCCTATTCTGATCACTGTGCCATTGATATTAATCCGTTCTATATGTGCTGACCTAACAACTAACAGAAACCCAACAATGATATTAAAATTTAAGAAGAAAATAAATCTCAGTATGAAATAAAATAAGTCTGTAGCTTGATATATATTTTATTTAATTAAATTAGTATATTGGGTGCCAGAAATCATTCTTCTAAATGAAAACACATGTTGAGATGAAAACCCAAAACTATACTATACAAAACTGAAAGAGTAATTTTTGAGACGAGACGAGTAACTTGTCAGTAGTCAAGTAATACATTGGAAGGTGAGAAAAATTCTTGTTTTAGTTATTTAACTTTTCGTAGGGACGCGAAAACGGGATACTTGTACTTTAGATAAATAAGAGTAAATTACGCTTTTGGTCCTCTTTATGGATTAATTTTTGCATTTTTGTCCCTCTTAAATTTTTTGTTGCAGATTGATTCCTCTTATCAATGTAGTATATCACATTCGTCCCTCTTAAATTTTTTGTATCAAATTCGTCCATCTTATCAAAGTAGTGTAACACATAAGTCCCTCTTAAATACAAAATACATCACTTAAATTCAAAATATATTCTAAAGTGGACGAAAGTTGATGTATTTTGTATTTAAGATGTACTACATTGATAAGAGGGACGAATTTAGTACAAAAAATTTAAGAGGGATGAATGTGTTATAAGAGGGACGAATGCGATACATTACATCGATAAGAGGGACTAATCTGCTACAAAAAATTTAAGAGGGACGAAAATAAAAAACTTGACTCATAAGGAGGACCAAAAATGCTATTCACTCCGACAAATAATTTACATTTTTCATGTTTTAAGTAGTCGCAATTTTAGTACTCTTACCCATAATTTTAGTCTTAAATTCGTCGGAATTAAAATCAGTGTCATTAAAAAAAAAATCTACGCGAGCAAACAAATTACGGAGTTTGTCCCTCGGTCTGCCACATGGTGTTAATCCACCACGTCATTTTTATCAAGTTAGCCTAAGCTGAAGGAATCCTCACTCAATTTATTTACTTATGTGGCAATCTATAAACAATAATTTTAATTCCAACAAATTTAAGACTAAAATTGCGAAAACTTAAAACATAAAGGATGCAAATTGCTAGCCAGAACTACAATTGTCCTATTTTCACGTCCCTATCAAAGTTAAACTGACTACTTTTGTTCTTTTTTCCTTGGAAGTGACTTTCGAGCTACAATTGGGTTACTTTAATTGGTTTCAAGTCATTTTTCTGCATTTTGGTAGTTTTGGACGAAGATGAACTTTTATACCATGGGTAAATAATTTTCATAATTTAAATTGGTTTTCTTCCATAAGTTCCTTAAATTCATCATTCTAAATCAGCAATTATTGACAGAGAAGGAAGTGAATTTCGAGCTTTATATATTTCCAGCACTATCTCCAGAAATGCTTTGTGGAACAAAAGGGGTTTGAGTAGAAGAGACTAGTCCCCATTCCCGATAGTGAGACGAACCCAAGTTCCAATCTTTGTTGAGAGAAGTGCCTATAGATTAGTAAATTACCATTTGGAGATCATGCAAATGAAATTCAAGAAGTGTCGACAACAAGCAAGTACTCATTCTCGAGATCCATAGACAAAATGTTTCTCTTCTTACAACAAAAAATGTCGTGATTATACTTTCATCCTCTAACAGGACCCAACACTAAATAGGCTCAAGAAAAATGCACCTCTAAAGGCAATGTTCGCGTACAATTTGCAATTTCCTAAATGTTCCTTACAATTAATCAATCAATTACCTACCCTTTTCTTTTTTTCCCATTAAGGGTACCTCAATATTTCACTAACCTATTAAAGTTCAGCCCTTGAGTTACCTAACTGACTAAATAAAATTGCCATATCCATACCCTGTACCATTGTCGGGACTGCTGTGTCATATGGACAGATCTTCGAAAAACCGACCTTCCCAGATTTCTGCACTTTCTTTATGCACCTTTTGAACTTCTCATGGCATTTAATATTGGTCATACCTGAAAATATTCAAATTAAGTTGGTCAATACTTGAGCAAAGATTCTGTAGGACGAAGTTTTTATGGGGCAGTGTTCAGAAAAAAAGATTAAACTTCTCACTGATGAAGATGATCATCTTGTTTGAAAGAAAATACAATTTACAGTTGAAGGTGTGTTGTTGGGTTGAGTTTTACGTGAGGGTAAGTCTAGCATAGCTCCATACTTAATAGGAACTGAACCGATATCTATGCAACCCTTAATCCAACACGTGCCAAATTAGATTTTAAATTAGTTAAACTTTGATTAAAATGTTTCATATTGGAAACATAAAATCATTCAACTCAACAATCTAACCTCTTCAACCAGATATATATACGATAAATCAGAACTTCTAATTTGTTTAATACATGTAATAACATGTTTTTCTTATGAGAAAGGTATACCAATCAAAAGGTGACAAAAATTAAACATGAGAAAGGTTACCAATGAAAAGATGACAAAATTAAATACGAGAAAGATATATCAATGAAAAGACGACAAAACTAAATTGTATATACTATAGATTTATATATCATATTATCTCCACAGAGTCATAAAAAACCCATTGATGAAATAATTAGTAATACATCTACAAATAGTCAACAAATCACCTATAATAAGAATGATAAGAGTTTTTTAGAGATGTTTTAATGAGTAGCCTAAAGCGGCATACAAAAGACAACCCTTGGAGAATCAATTCCAATGGGCTAGCACAATCAATTTTGATTGTAATTTGCTTCCACTAGTTAAAGACATTAACTATTGAATGCAACTTAAATGGAAAATCAACCTATTATTTATAGATGGATTTTAATCTTCATGATACAAATAACTTTGATAAAAGCGAAGTGCTATAAGAAAATACCATAAAATTGGTGAGTTTATTTGGATGAAATTGTTTATTCCTGATATCATGTATAACAGTATAAGCGATAAAGAAAACTATAATAACCCAAAGGGATTTGAATTTGAAAGGCCCCGAGTTTAAACTTTTCGCTGACACCACTAAAATTAGGAAAATGACTGCTGCCATAGATTGCCAGAGGATTAGCATGAGTTTACTTCTCAAATGAAGCAGGGTGTTTGTAACCCTTATTTTCTACTCATAATTAACCATTTCTAGCATCAACTTTGCAAACCACGTGTTCCTATCACAGCACCACCCATTAGAGAACAAGTTAAACCATTCCCTAGTCAAGAAAAATGGTGGAAATGAGCTTCAATGCCCATTCCGTGCAATAGAATTTCAACGACAAAAAACTTCAACTGTGATACAATTAATAAACCGATTGCTCTCAGTTACGACTGAAATGAAACCAAACTACTCGACTCGAGTCAAGCACTTGGAACAACGTTTTTCGTGTCATAACCTTTTTAAGCTAAAACTAGCCCAAATATATATAAAAATATTAAACTACTTGATATTCGACACCTCGTTCAATCTCGGTTTGTTCAAACATTGTGTCTTTTGATACTACTCAACTCTTCTAGACCCCTACTCTCAGTTTCCTTGGATTGTATCACCATTGCTCAGTTATTCCAATTTCAGAGTTGAATTAGGATTTCATCAACACAAAAGGGAAAAAGACAGATCAATAAAGTAAAGATACAAGTAAAACAGTATGTACCATTTTTTTCAACACATTCATCATGGATCTTGCAGCAAGCGTCCAGATCATCGCAAGGTTTCTCTCCCGGACATCCACTCCACCCTACTCCGCAGTACTTACCATACCTGATCCCCATCGCTATTACACAAAATTCACAAAAATCAATATACTAGCACAAAAAGGTAATCAATCATTGTAAAAAGGATTCAAAGAAAAGAAGAAAAAAAACTCTTACTATTACAATTCTCCGCCACACATGTTTTGCTGCACCCTACCTGTGATTCACAAGGAAAATATTAATCCAAAATATCAAAAAAAAAAAGAAAATATAAAATTGCATAAGCGAATGAAAGTTCAGAATGAAGAATGCCTGAGAATTATTGGAGGATTCAGCGATCAGAATGTGGAGAAATAGGAAGATGAAATATATGGCGGCGACGCCTGTTAGGTTTCGAACGACGTCGTGCCGCAACAGCATTCTGATATGTCAACCAATTTTTTTTTCTTTTTTTTCCTAATTTTTCTCTCACAGTTGCTGTAGCTCTCCTGATTTTAGACGATAGTCAATTTCTTGCTCAAATCAAATAGCCTTCCTTGTTATTTGGAATTTCGTGCTGTCTCTTCTCTCTGATTGGCTGGCCGGATTTTTCTCAAATTCCCCCTTTTCAGTTTTGAGTGATTACAAATAAAGAAAATTCTGATATTTATAAATACAATATATAATAATTTAATAATATTTTTAAATACTCACTCTTCATAAAGTCTCAAAATAAAATTTTCTTTCTTTCTTTAAATGAAATTATTTTTCTCAAAAATACTCACTCACATAAAGTAATGATTTGACATCACTAAATTTCAATTACTACTTTTAAGGACATTTATGTAAAGAGAAAATAAAAGTTTAACGGGAAAATTGCTTTTTTGATACCATAGGATAGGCTGACTTGCACTTTTGGTACCATTGGATACGAAAATGCAAATTTGGTAAAATAGGATATGTTTTCATTGCAATTTTGGTACCAAACCCAATTTTTCTACAAAGTTAATGGAAATTTACCCCCTATGAAATTCATAATGTTCAATTTATCCCTCTATAATTTGAAAAAAATCAATTTACCCCCTGTAAAATTTTAATGAAGCAATTTACCCTCTTCAGCCGGAGATTGTAACTCACTTGCCAAAATTGAGAGTATGCATGCAAACTATTTTATTTAACATAGGGGGGTAAATTGCCACATTTATCATAACACAATGGGTAAAAAATCACATTATCATAATAAAAGTGGATTAAGTGCCGCCTATAAAAATATCAGGGAGGCGATGTGAAATTTTGTAAAAATTTCTAGGGGTAAAATGCTTTTTTTACAATCACGAGGGGTTAAATTGAACATTATGCATTTAGTAGGGGGTAAATTGCCATTAACTTTGTAGAAAAATTGGTTTTGGTACCAAAATTGCAATGAAAAGCTATCCTATGGTACCAAATTTGCATTTTCATATCCAATGGTATCAAAAGTGCAAGTCAGCCTATCCTATGGTACCAAAAAAGCAATTTTCCCAAATTTAACTTCTTTAACTTTTATCTAAAATTTCGCGCAAAAGTAAAAACGAAAGGAAAAAAAAAAGAGACAAGGAACCATGACATTCTTACTTAGGCTTGGTCTAGGAGATTTTCCTAGAAACTATGCTTGAAAATATACAATATCATAATAATGAGAGCACCACATCATCACAATTAATGACGTGGTGCATTTTTAACCACAACATCTAGACAATATCTCCTAAACAAGGTCTAAGTAAGAATTTTCATAGGGGATCAATATTAAAAGAGCACGAATTTCCTTGAATTCTCTAAAATGAGCCTAGCTCATAAGTTTGACCCGCAACATATTATATGCAGGGTAAATGCAAAATACTCACCTGTGTTATGTTAAACCTGTAAGAAACTGCCATGTGAAATTTTTATTGCGCCAAACTTCCTTGTATTTTTATTAACCATATAAAAAAACTCAATTTATAAAAACTAGGTATTTTTGGATCGACATATTTCAAGAACCATTTTTAAAACTTCAAGTTGGTTTCTACAACTTCACGTGATATATTTTTAAAATTACTTCTTGAAATATGTCGATCTAAAACGACCTATTTTTTTACAAATTGGGCGTTTTTGCAGGGTTTTTAAAAACACAAGAAAGTTTAGAGCAATAAAAATTTCACAAGGTAGTTTCTTGCTAGTTTACCTTAACACAGAGGAGTATCTTGTATTTTCCCCCTAATATGCATCTAAAATATACCGATATTGAGAGATTTTGTTTTTTTGAAAGCAAGAGTTTTGTTTGATGGTATTGAAAAACTTATTCCTTTTATCTCAATAAGGCCATCTGCAACCAAACCGGCAACCGAGCATTAGGGGGGTTTGCTGGCTCGGTTCGGTTGGAGATGGAAGATGACAATTGGACGAACAAAGGGGCAGGGCGAGCAGGAGGTTCGGGCCAGACAACCCGGCTGGCAATTTATAGATTAAAATTAAAATTAGGTTGTCGTCTGTTGCATTTGGTGGTATCTATAAATCAAAATGTTCCAATCTTTAAATAAAAAATACATATATCGATTTTCGTTTTTATTTTTTTCATCTGTCACATTGTGAAAATATAACACCAACATGATTTAAAAAGTGAAGGGTTACTAGTTCTCGTTGATATTTCATCTTATTTCTTTAACTCTTGTTTTCTTTTGTGCACATTTTAAAACAAAATTTATTTTTCTTAAATGAACTTTCCTATTTAAAATAGCATTTTTTCATTGAATTTCTTCAATAAACCTGTCATTATAAACTTATTTTTAAATGAGCAATATACTTCATTCACACTGACATTCTATATGCACGAGAAAGTGCAGTTACTTTTGTTGCATTCATCATCTGAACTTAAGGTTTCTTGAAACCTTACCTTCAAAAAATGGTATACTGAAATTTAATGCAATACTTATCAAGCTACACAAAACTCCATGTATCGCCAACCGGCATCAGGTTAAGCAACTCTAAAAGGAAGGGTTTAGCATCACAATAACGGCCGTGTAAAAGATCAAAGACTTTCACTAGGCTATGATCCATAAACGCAGCCAATTTCGTTAATAAAACATTATTAATGGAACAGAGATCTTTTGGGTAAAACCATGAAGCCACCATCGAAACATTTCTCCGAGCTACATTCATGACAAAAAGCAGTCTCATCTAACATACATTAAAAAAAAAGTATATAGTTTCGAACCACTCTACTAAAGAGGGAATTAAAATCAGTAAATTATTGAGGTGATGAATGTAGTACTGATTTCTCAAATTCAAAAAATTTGTAGTAAAGCAAAATCTTGAATGTAGGACACATATGAGAATCTTCTCGACGATGGGTATGTGATTAAATTGGCTTGACAATTTTCACGCAGTTGATATTTATCACTTTTCAGGGATAATAACCGGTAAATGTAAATCCCCTTCCAACAATCTCGCCAGCACAAAACCAAGCAAAGCACTCAAGCCCAAATAAAGCAGCAATGCCAGCATCCTCAACCTTCAGCTCCTGCCTGTGCTTCCACATATTCTTTACGTAATCAAACTCCTTCCAGAATGACTCGGTACGACCTGGAATGCTGCATTTTAACAAAACAGAACTAATAAAAAACCGAGTCTATAAAAAACTATGCACCATAGCATGATTCATCAAATAAAATCTGGCTCAAAAGATTCAATCATATGATATGTTAGACAGCTGGGGTGACAGAAAATTGTGTACAAACTGGAAGAGAAACCTAAGTCTTTTAGTCAAAATGGATAAAAACAGAACATCTATAAAAAGGTTAGGACAAGAACTATGATAACCCATGGAATGAAGATCTGGTTGGAGACAACAAACACCAATGCAAGCAAAGTTTTGAACCACACACAAATGATAATATGTTAATATCGATCGAAGTAAAAAAGGTTTATCACGGTTCGGTTGCAACATAGAGTAATACTAGTAATAATACTTAATCATCATATATGAAGTGAGGTAAAAACAGTATGATCATAGATACGGATAAGGACTTATGGATTAGCCTACTGACATTTAATGCATCAACTCATGCCAAAATTTATACAGCTTAGATAATGCGGCAAATCCGAGAAAAATAAGGTGAGCAAAGCACATTCAATTTAACCAGATCATATTAATATCATTTAGTGCAATTTGAGCAACAAAGGCAACAAATTAATTTTGACCAGATGGAAAGAACACTTGATGTTATGGAAGTTCCTGTGTTGGTGGAGGGAAGATGAACCGACTTTCATGGCGGGAAATAAAGATATCTAACCTTCTTGAAAAAGTTTAACACAATCATTAAGGGCAACCTATAATTAGACACTAAGTTGAATCAGAAAATCATACAATCAAGCTCCAATATATTCTCAATCAGCAATTGATTAATCACACCTCGCTAAAGAAACCCAGCAGAGACAGTTTAATGGAAGTCACGAACTTGATTTTACCATTTCTAACAGAAGATGGAAATGACGTAAAGACAAATACAGCAAGGATTTAAATAAATTAACCTGGCAAGACGAGTGTAAAACAGCTGCTTGGCCAATTCATTGCACGTTTCAACAGTTGCTGGTTCTTTAATGTATTGCTTATTTTGCTCCAACAATTGCTTGTAATAGACAGTTCCATGCTTGGCCACGAATTGTGTGGCTTGGCAAGCCTTGCCTTGCAATTGCTGCAACTTGGATGCCATTAACTTCTACAAAAATCAAACAAAAAGTTAATTATAAAACTATAACAGTCACAGAAGTTGGCTTTCACACGTCGTAAAATGCATGAGTGCATTCTCTAAATGACATGTGTTCACATGTTTCTTCTTTTCTATTTTTTAAAAATCTATCTTGTTGATGGTAGCTAACGAAAATGACATTTCAATTGGAGAATTAACCCGTACATTGCAAGCCGTGTAGCATCTAAGTTACCATAAATATACCACTGAGTAATATGCCACAGTGCAGAAATTCATCCCGTTCACGTTGACAAGGAGATAAAAGTACAAAGCTATCCATAAAAACCTAGGTTTCCTTTTTAATTGTTATCCTTCCATAATTGCTCGGATAGGTTTCCGTTCCAATTTGATCCATGTATCTATTGAATTCATAGTAGCTGCCTTTATTTAATCATGCCCAACAATAATTATAAAAAGATATAGTTATCATTTCTAAACCTGAATGTTCAGCAGTTCCAAAAATCCCAGAAAAATTATAAACAAGTCATTCGCAATTTGTTTACAAAAAACAGATTTACTTAGAAAAAGTTTTGACAGTACATAGTACCAATTCAAATATAAATCGTTCTCTTAATTTCTATTCTTCCCACTCGTATACTTACCAACACAAATTAGATTATGATATCTTCATCTATTCCCAATTCAGATCTGCTACACGAACAAATCCATAAAAAATCATACAAAATTAAACGCATTTCACTTATAACCACGACATAAGAGTGAAAACGAATAAAATGTAACGCAGTCTAATAAAAAGAAAACAAAAATTAGTCAAACAATAGATCTGAAAATATCCAGGCAAGACATGAAACGAATTTATAGTCGATAAATCAAGACAAAATGGAGAGAAATTGAGCTCGAATCATCAATTTACCTTACTTTTATGGTTTTAGATGAAGAAGGGTTCTTCACTCGTCTCTAGCAAAGCTCCTTGTATTGTGTGTGAGAGAGAAGAAAAGAGAGAAAAAGTCTATCACAATAATTTTTATTTATATTTCACTCAGTATTAAGTATTAACAGAGTTCTACTCAAGCTTGGGAAAAAAGTTTATGTGGTCATCGGGCTTGGGCTTGGGCTTGTAACTACCTGATAAAGGCCCACAATAATGAGTTAGCAGAAACTGGTAAGAGCAAGCCCATATAGCCCAAATTTGGATGATTGGAATCATAATCCAATTTGCTGTTAGTTCACAAACATGTAGTATGGGCCCAAATTCAAATTGGCGAATTACTTCGTCAATCTATGCACTAAAAAATTAAAATGTAAAAGATAGGGATGTCAATGGGGTGAATTTTAATTTGAATTCGATCCGAAGTCGGTTCAATGTACTTGAATTATTATCTATGTGTTGCATGAATACATACAAGAGGATGCGGATATAGTACGATACTGATATGACGCTATAGATGATTGAAATTATTGAATACTATACGGTATGGATATGAATGTAAAAATATAACTATATTTATATTTATGCATAATCAACTAGATCCTTCAATTTAAACCTCAAAAGCAAAAATAATCCACTCTAACATACACAAAAGTTATATTTTATTTCTCCAAAACCAAACATAATTCATTCTAACATACACAAAAGTTATGCAATACAAGTTGTCTAGTAATCTAAATCGAGGAAGAAAAAAAGTAATCTAAATCATACTAAGTTAGATAATCCCAACAAAATAGGGAAACAATAGAAGAAATATTGATTCTATGATTTTCTATCATTCATCTTTGGGAGTTCATGTTTAACCTAGGGAAGAGATTGAGTAGTGGCTTTAAAATTAGGAGAGAGATTTTATCATTTTTTTATAATTCAAATTTGACCCCTTATTTCTGAAATATTACATAAGAACCTCCGATGTGTTCTGGGCGCTTAATAAGTGTTTCCGATAACAAGTCTATTTTAATTTTTATTACCGATATGCAACATGGCCTATCAAATACGTATCCCACGCGTATCTGAGCCGTATCAGTGTCCCTCGTGTATCTGATACAATACTTTGTATTTTTTCGGAGTCCGTGTATCATAGATTTTAATTCGATTAAAGATTCGACAAATCTTCAGTAATCCGAAACATGTGGAGCGAATATGAATTTAGGTCGATCCGATCCGTTTAAGATTCGTATCCGACAATAAATAAATACAAATTTTTTATTAAAATAGGTAATATTAATAATATTACAGTTGAAGAAGATAGTAGTTAATAATTCCTTCAAAAATCATTTTTATGCATATTTCATCTATAATATGAATATTAGTAAATAAAGTTTTAACAAATGAGATAAATTAAATATAATCGTAAAACTAACAAACTTGGTTTAGAAAAATATACTGGTATAATTTTTGAAAGGGAAGATTTCGTTGGATTTGAATTAGGCCAAGATCAATCTAAGTCGAGAAATTTAGACCCGAGTAAGATTCATATCTGACCCGAATCTAATCCAACATAAATGGAACCGAATTTGGGTCGAGCTTGATTCGAAACCTTGTTCTAATTCTAAGCATTTTTTTTTTCTTACGAGGATATAAACATCACAAGTATATATGGAATGCTTAATAAAGGATCATATGTTGAAGCAATCAATTAATAGAATATAATAATTTATTAAATGTTTTCTATTTTCTATTTTATACAATTGTATTTTTTTTTTTGGTAGCTTTGAAACCTTTCATAGAATACACATATACATCATATGACTGCTTGTTAATTCGTTGGTGGACCTCGATTTGTGCGGGTTGGTTTAAGTATGTTTAAAACTAATTTATCAAGCAAATTAAATGATCATGAAAAAAAATAAGAAACTAAACAAATTAAGGGTATAATAGCTAAAAAAAGTTTTGTTAAATTTGCTTCACTATAATCCACATTCATGGATCAAAATTTCCATCTTTTTCTTCGAAAACATCGAAAACTTTTCGTTTTTAAATCAAGTGAAACAAAAATAAGATGTAATTCCGAAACTATTTGTTTGACTTAAACTCTGTTATTTATCTAAATTTAGTAACTTTTATTACAATATCCTTAACGTTTCTGAAACCTTTTTGAAAAGCCTCAAAATTTTTTCAATATTTAATTGACCGAAACATACACTCGAAACGAATTTTGATCCATGTCCATATGATTGCCAGATAAGGAAATGAAGGGAGAAAATTCATTTAGGTCAATGGAAAACAAAGTTGACCTCAACATAAGTTAACATACATAGAAAAAATTAATTAATATACATGAATTAGATGCGACCAATACTTAGAAAATCATTTCTACTACCACAAGAACCATGCGAAAACGATATCAAATAGAAGATCAGTCTAGATTGATTTAAACAACTTGTAGGTGCAAGTTAAGACTTTAAAATCAACCATCCAAGAAGATAATATAATTATAATTTATGACAATAATGATGCTTATCATGTAATTAAGACTAGTTTTTTTAAATTAAAAAAAGATCATGTAAAGACTATAGTCTTAAGTATCAATGAGTACTTTTATTGCATGATCTACACATAATTCTTCGTTTTCTGCAAGGAGCATTATTGAAGGCCCTACTAAACATATATAATTCAAGACCAATGATCTCAAAATCCCAACTGTACATATTATACTTTTGAATTCGTAGCTACGCCAAAGATTTTCAAAAAGGAAAATTTATTATTTGGTACCGCATGATATGTCATCTTGCAACTTTGATACCATTGGACACGAAAATGCAAATTAGATCACATTTTAAGTTTTCAATGCAACTTTCATGCCAAGGCCACTTTTCCTGCAGAATTAATGGAAATTTACCTCTCTGTGATATTCATAAAGTTTAATTTATCTCCCTGTGATTTGGAAAGGAGCATTTTATCCCTATGTAAGTTTATAAAAGTTTCACACTACCTCCATGACATTTTTATGTGTGGCACTTTACCCCCTATGTTATATAATTATGTGGCAGTTTACCCCCACGTGTTATGATAAATGTGGCAATATATTTACCTCCCTATGTTACAAAACACTTTTAATGCGCACTTCGACAAGTGAGTTAGACTCTCCCGTTGAAAGGAGTAAATTGTTTCTTTAATTTTTTTACAAGGAGGTAAATTGCTCTTTGTCATATCTCAGGAGATAAATTGAACATTAAGCATTTCATAGGGGGTTAAATTGCCATTAACTCCGGAAAATTTTTGGGCTTGATATAAAATTTACAACGAAAACTTAAGCTGTACATGGTATCAAATTTGCATTTTCCTGTCCAATAATACCAATTAAAGTTGCAAGATGGCTTCTCCCATGCTAAAAAAAGACAAATTTCCCCTTTCGAAAAGCTAGTAATTAACAATATTTTTAGTGAATTTTAATTTGTGTTCTTTATCCAAATTCAGTATAAACTATCATATGATATTTTTTTTGATGGGGACTTGAAACCGATTAATTGTGCGATGATCACGGTGTGGGGATAGAGTATCATGTTATATATTGACCTAATAAGTCAATGAGTTAAAGAGTTATGGTACATCATTAATTAATTATTATTATTATATATTATATAATATAATAATATATTTATATATATAGGGGATATATTATATGAGTGCATGCTTTCAAGTTTCAACTTAAGTTGTTGCCAGATATATTGAGTGTGCAAATATATGTATATGTAACACGAGAGCTAGAGTCCATAATTGCATATATAGATCTATCACGTGAAATTAGAGTTGGGTATCTAGGCTGCAGCTGTAACACCTCAATTTCAAGTTCGATCGTGGGAAAGAAAGTGTGAATATGATATCAACTATTGGTTTACTTCTATTTGTTAATTAATTTGTTAGTACATATTTAAGTATTTTGAGCTAGTTGAACTAGAAACAGACTGGAAATTAAATTAAGTTATTTGATGTTCTGTTATATTAGGTAAAAGCCAGATCGTTTAACTCAATTTGTTATAAATTTGCAAAAAACATACAATTCTGATAGACGTAAACACAAGTGATACTTCCGTTAGTTTTCTTGGCGGAATTCGGAAAATTGCCAAAAACAGGAGTCAATTCGTAAAATCGCCAAAATTTATTTATTTTTATTAATATTAATATTACTAAAGAAAAATTAATTTAAACTTTAACAATTATGTGGCAATTCCGTCAACAAAACTAACGAAAGTATCACTTTCGTCACGTTTGCCAAAAATTTGTACGTTTTTTGCAAGTTTAGTATAAAAGTGAAATATGTCCAGTTCTGTGATACGAAAATAAAATTTTACCTCATAAAACATATAGTTTAACCAACTTTTATGCGTATATGCGATTAACAGTTTTAGATTTAGTCAAAATTGAACCTCAAAAATCCCCAAATTATATATGTGACTTGGCTCTGGCCAATCAAATACATAAAATTTTGGACATGCTATATAGCCGATTGCTAGCATGCAGAATGACACGAGTTTGACCCAATAGTCATAAAAGAGTCACTCTATGACGGTGGTTCTAGGTGTCTTTGAAAATGAATCCACATACTAGGGCTCATAGTTGTATGAATATACAAAACAAAACCACTACTTTTTTTTTTTTTTGTTTACTAAGGGTTTTTATTCCTTTTGAAGTTATCGGACATATTAAGTGGAAATTTCTCTCAGCAGGGATATTCGAACATGAGTTCGCTACTTTGTAGTGACTAGTCCCTTCCACTAAACGAAATACAAAACCACTACGGAATTGATGTTTTTCAATAACTAGCTCTAAAGGTGGAACCTTTCTTATTACATAGCATGTATAAATACCCCGAAGGTACAACCATTAAACAAGCGCATATACTAGCAAGGTGTTGAAGTTGGATTGATCCTATCTAACCCGAATCAAGATTATTCTCACTCACACTTAGAGCTAAAAATCAAATCAATTTATTCAATACTTGACTCGAACTCGTTCAAAAAAGCTAGTTTCAGCTCGGTTCATCAAACAAGCTTGAAGAATATTTTTCGTTTGATAACTTTGAAATTCTGCTGGAGCTCGACTCGACTTGATAAGCTAAAAAAAGAAAAATACATGTAAAATATCAAGTTACTCGAGATTCAACTCGAGCTCAGTTCGTTAAGAAATCAAATCAAACTCAAAAACAAAATTTGAAAGTCGATAAAATTCAAATCAAACTTAAATAATGTGTCATTCGATACTACTCGACTCGTTTACACCCCTACTCGCATCAATGGATATATTGCTATGTATTGATATATTGTATATAATCACGTAATAGTCACCATCGTTTTGCAAGTTATACCAACCATGATCATACACGCATGTAATTAATAAACCGGCGTGGACATAATTAATTTGCAAAATTATTATCATAATATACACATTTATCCAAAGCTAGGACCACTTGTTAAAAAAAAAAAAAAAAAAAAAATTAGTCGAAAGATCATTGAATAAGGAGGAATTACTTGGTTTGCATAAGCACTCAATTACTTGTAGAAGTCAAAACCAAAACTGAAAGTAACTAATTAATAAAATTACTAAATAATTATTCCATTTCTAGAGTGAAGAAAATCACTTCAAGATTATGACTTCAATTTTGTTTTAAATTTAATTAGTTTGATGAAAGGGAAAAACTTGTTGCTAGATATCACTTTGCACTCCACGAACTAATATTTTATTTATCTTTTAACAAAGTCAAATTATACTATATTTGTAATTAAAATGATCAGAAAAAGTAAAACATGTACGTGTTAAGAACATTCATGTAGAATTTTTTTTCTTTCAAAAACACACTATTTCAACGTTACGCGGAGTACTACATTGCTTACGATGCTAAAAATTAAAATTTAAAATTTAATGAAAGAAAGTCAAATAGAAAAAGAAAATTCATGCAAAGCCAGGTCCTTCATTCCATAATGGTATTTGGATGAGATTAGATATTAATTAAACACATTTTTAATTATATCATGGAAATAATACGTAATTAACCAATTAACATATATCTTATATTTAGCTGATTAAACATTTATGTAAGTTTAGATAAGTCTACGTGCAATGCAATATCTTGCTATCAAATTATATACATGCAAGTCACTAAAATAAAAAAAATTATGATTAATACATGTAATTAGAATATCAATTTTCTGTCAACAAGTGATTGATATAATGAAAATGATTAATCTTCCATAATGTAACGAACTCAAGTACTACTTTCTGCTACAAGATGTTTTCAAATAATGTGCTCGACTTGTCTTAAAAGTGATTAAAATCCTTATAAAACACATACCCATTAGCTTATATATATGGCCGGCGAAAATTTGTATCTAATAAAGAAATGGAAATATTTTTGTTGTAACCTTTCTAAAATGACAGGTCCTGACCCATTGAGTTTTCATGCTAGTTTATGATGAGGCAATGACATGATCAACTCTAATGTCAAAGGGTTTTAGTATTTCTTTAAAATATTTAAATAGCTAAATGCTACCGTTTTAAGTTATTTTGACCTTGTAGTTAAAAGTATTAATTTAAACGAAAGGTAATCCTTAAACTATATAATTAATTGCTAAACATGTCAAAGTAATGGCGACCTTTAAGTTTGTCTTTCTTGTTTAAGGATATAAGACTTTAAGCTATAGCGTTTTTTTTTTTTTTTGGTTTTCCAAGTGTTTTAATTCTTTTCGAGGCGCGTCGGGCACATAAAGTGGGAACCTCTCCCAACAGAGATTCAAGTCTAAGTTCGCTACTTTATAGTGACTAGTTCCACTAAACCAATCACCTGTTGGTTTAAGCTATAGCTCTTACGACTAAATTAGTTGCATATAATTTTACACAAATGACAAGGGAAATTCTAGCTATACTTTTAGCCACAATATTCTTGACCCTACAATTTTTCATTTTGCACATTAAAATTACATTTGTTTGGTACTTTGACCATGTTCTTTATTGATATTTTAGTCCTTTGGACCATGGAATTGCATTTTTCTTTTTCTTTTTTTTTCTTTTTTCTTGCAAATTGCATCTTACTAGCTATTTTGTAAAATGTTCACTGCATAGGAAAAAATATGCGAGTCAAGAATTTAAAGTATTAAAATAATATATATCTAGAATGATAAATGTCAAATACTAACCGGTTGTTCAAACTAAGAACTCATGAGAAAAATTATTTCTCAAATAAGATTTTTTTTTTTATTTCAATTAAATAGTGACCGAGTCAAAGGCATGATATAAAAATTAATCCAAGTCCAGAAGAGAAAACTTGTGGCATCAGCTCTCCCACCAACTGAATTTGACATTTCCAAGAAACACGACATTTGTCATCAACAATTAAACAAAAACTAAATCTCAATTTATTGAATAATCCAATATACACTATTTGTGACAAACCCATTTTTCGAATTAGCCTTATCACTTAAAGAATCAAGAATATAATCGAATTATCAAACCAAAATTGAATAACAACAAAAATTCAAAAATTAAATTAAAATTATTGTAAAGTGAAACCATTTACATGTTTTCTTCTTTTCATGAATTCATGTATTCTTCTCAAAGCAAGTTCTAAAGTCTTCTCACTCATATTGGCAAAGCAAACTCTAAACCAACCCGGTTCCGAACAATGACAAGAAGATCCGGGAGAAATATTCAATTTCACTTCATGCAACATTAATTTCCACAAAACCAATTCTTCTTCCTTAGTATTATTTTCCAATAAAGGACTCAAATTCATCCAACAAAACAAACCCGCATTCCCATTCAAACACTCAATCCCCGCGTTTTTCAACCCGTCGATTATCATCTCGTACCTCTTCTTCAACCTTTCACGATTCGTCTTAATATAATTTTCGGTAAACTCCTTGTCCGAAAGCATAGACGCCAGTAGTTGTTGCGTTTGGGACGAAATCAGAGTGAAACTCGACATTCTTCTTGCCGTCTTCACTACTTGATCATTGTAAGAATATATCGTCCCTACTCTAAATCCCGGTAGGCCTAAATCTTTAGAAAGGCTATACACAATGTGAACTCTTTCCGAATTTTTGTAATTTTGTGCCGCGAGAATTTCCGCAACGCTAACGAATTCATCGGATGAGAACGACGAACCCGAGTAAATTTCATCCGAGACGAGGTGGATATTTTTACGCGTGACAAATTCAAGAATCTCTTTCAGTATGGACCGTTTGATCGTTGCGCCTAGAGGGTTCGACGGATTCGTTATGAGGAGTCCTCTAACTTTAATATTCTTGGATTCGGCTTCTTTGTATGCTTCCTCTAAAGCACCTAGAGTAATCTCAAAGTTATTTGAACTGTCGCAATGAACTGGTACGATGTTTACATTAGTTCTCCACCTCAAATCTCGATCAAACCTATAAAATAATCGCGAATCCCATTAATTATAAGTTTAAGACAAATACCACCAATTAAAATATCAAAATTTTGAAACGCCAACGGTTCTAACCCTGGATAATAAGGAGTTGGGACAAGCAAAGCATCTCCAGGATCAGCTAAAATGAATGTAAGAAGCTCATTTGCAGCAGTGGCACCAGCCGTAATAACGACTCTTTCGGGGTCGAATTTCGCCCTTCCGCCTCGAATTTGCTCCATAAAGCTTGCCATTGCCTTTCTAAAAGACAATAATCCATGATAATCTTGAAACAGAGCATTTTCTCTAAATGAACCTGAATTTTTTGATTCAACATGTTTTTCCAAATATTGCTCCAGCAAATCAAATGAAACCTGTTCACATTAATTAAAAATGAATTAAAAAAAATATTAATTGAAATAAAATAAGCATGCAAAGTTGCAAATTATATAGAATAGTGCCAAGAATTACAAATTTACCTGATTTTCTGCAAGCCCCATTTGAATAACACCAGAGGGATTACATAATTCATCATATGGGTTTTCATCGTATGCTTTCCACCCAGCAAAATACGGTGAGTCCTCACCGTGAGTTTCTGAAACTGCAATCTTTGATAGACTAATTACAGGGGATAATACTTGTTCAATTTCAATTCCCATTTTTGTTCTTTAAAAGAGAAAAAATTGTTTGTATTTTTGAATGGGAATGAGAGTGGTATTGACAAATGACAAAATGGCCCTTTTTATACAGGGGGAAAAGATACTGTTCTGACAAAATAAATGGAAAGGAACCAATGATTGATTCTGTAGAGTAAGCAAAATCAGAGTACAACTTTTAGAATTATTTAATTATTAATAATAAGTATATAGTTTTTATTTTTATTATTCACTGGCGACAACTGTTGGCTTCTGTCATATTTTCAAAGCTTTTGCAGAGCTCAATCTCCACGAGATCCACAAGAAATATGGTGGTTGAGTTGAATGGGCGGGTGGGTATTTTTATATAAATATTAAGTTTATTTTATTTTATATTATTTTGTGTAGTGTAATTAGAAGTGAAGTGATTAGAGAGCACCTAATTGAGATTAAAGATGTTATTAAGCTATTTAAGTTTGACTAACTGATTATGCTAAAATGAGGCATTTGTTTGGATTTTTTGAATTGACATAAATAGAAGTAAATATTGAGAAAGTACACAATTCTCGGGTAAATGTAGAATACTCCCCTGTATTATATTAAATCTGCAGACACTATTTCGTGAAATTTTTATTGTGACAATATTCCTTATACTTTCAAAAATTCTACAAAAAAATATGCCCAATTAGTAAAATATAGGTCGTTTTGGGTCGAAATATTTCAAGAAATTAATTTTAAAATACTTCAAGTTGGTCCCTACAATTTTACGTAAAATATTTTTAAAATTATTTCATCAAATATGTCGATCGAAAACGACTTATTTTTTGTATATTGGGCGGTTATTGCAGAGTTTTTGAAAGTGCAAGAAAGTTTGGCGCAATAAAAATTTTACAGGGCAGTTTTTTGCAGATATTAACATAATACAAGGAAGTATCTTGAATTTTTCAGTTGAAACGTAAAATGTTGTTTGTTTATTTTTTATGAAACATGAGAATACTTTCCAAATGCTCAAACAATCAAACAAGTTGTTGATTCGATTGTATTTAATCAAAAGATTTGAATAGGGATCATTTTATGAATGGCCTAGTTAATCAAATTAACTAGGCCATTCATAAAATGATCCCTATTCAAATCTTTTGATTAAATATAATCGAATCAACAACACATAAAAAAAAAATTTGAATATGGATCATTTTATTGAATTAAAAATATCTCTGCAGTAATTAGTTGATACGTGAGATTTTTACTTTTAATGAAATGACTTTGGCAAATATAGGTTAGGAAAGTAATGGCGTATAAAGTTATGGACCTTTTAGTATATATATATTCCTCAATTCTCATGTGTAATTGTGAACAAGTGAAACGTAAAATCACTTCTTCTGTTTTAATAGTTAACAAAATTATATGTGCTTATTTTTATTAGAAGAAAATTCAATTTCAAATTAAAATGATAATTATAATTCTATCAATGGATATAAAAATTCAAAAATTATCAATAATCCCCTTGTTACTTAAAAATTTGTAATAATCCCCTTGTTACTTAAAAATTTGATAAAAATCTGCCTATGATTTATGAAGAGATTTCAAATGGATTATTTTACTAATAAAAACGAATACGGGAAATTTTTTTCTAATAAAAACGACATTTTTTTTATAGTTATATAAAGTACGTATTTTGCATTTAGCTCAAGTGTAAACACATTCAATAACCACCGACTCCAAAAATCAATTCCGATTTAATTTGTGGATAATTTTTTTTTTATTCGGTTGAATCAATTAATAGATTGTAACATATGATTCAAACAATTATTATCTTAGTGGTATGATCGTAAATCACGTCGGGGCCTCTAGTTATGTTAAGGTTAATGAAGATATAATCCATATTCACATATATATAAAAAACTGTAATATAGTTTCTGTTACATGAGCCTTTTGGAAAGATTAACGATAAATCTATGATGATTGTGGGATAAACATAATTAGCAGATAATCTTTGTGAAAATCTAAGGTTGGTTAACGGAGAAGATACTTTGAGAATAAAAAATATTAAGATTCTGAGGGCTTATGTGGATGAGATGGGATTTAGTCCGATCTCATGAGTTTCGCGAAATTAGACCAAATCTTTTTAAATGAGTTTTCGTCAGATCCATGTGAAACTCATCACAGACCTATTCAAAATTTCATACACAAACTCTTAAAACTCATTAAATTATCATTTGATACTTATCACCTACTTTTTTGAAAATCACGAAACACAACATTCAAAACATAACTAAATGGTGTTTCAAAGGTTTCATCGAAATTATCTAAATCATTTAAAAAAAAAACGAGACCCGCGAACTCAAGCCAAAACTCTTTCAAATAGTTCCTGGTTTTCTCAAACAAACAAAAAAAAAGGCAAATTAACTTGAACTCGATCTAATATTTTTTAGATAAACGGGGATATTTCGTAAAAATCAAATGGCTTTCACCAAAACAATACTTCGAGTACTATCAGGAAGTTCAAGTAATCTATCCGGAGATGCTAATTTTGCTATATGATTGGAGTTTATATATAATCTCAATTCTCAAACAACAGAATTATTTTGTAACTTCCTTAAAACCTTTCCTAAGTAATGTAAATTAAACCAAATAAAACATCATGCACGTACGTACGCTCTAATTAATCATTTGGTGGTATATCCCATATTTTCTTGTTAATAGTTTTATAAAAAAGAAAAAAAACATAATTTTTTTTTAATAATTAAGAGATTGCGCAGCAATTTCATTACATATTAATCTTAAATCATGACAAAATACCATTAATGATTAACTATGCAATTTCTTCCTATGTACGTACTTGCAACTCCTGGAGATCACTGAACATCAAAACCAATATATATATAAAAACACGGTTTGATTATATTATAATTTACTTTATTGAATTATATCCATAAATAATCCCCGGTACACCTATGTACTACTTCCTAACTAGCTAGAAAGTCAATTATCTAATTAATTATGTCGAGCAATTTCCGAAAGCTACTAGTCCAGAAAATATATTATAAATATTTCCGCTAGTTAGGTCTGAGATTAAGGATTAAATATCATGGTCAAAGAGTTCAATATAAGCATCATTAGTGAAGTGCACCCAAAATTGATAGTGTGAGAGTCAAATTATTAGTATGGGTTATGACAGTAATTATCCCGTGACGGAAGTTAATGCCAAGTCAAAGTCGATCTATGGACGATTATGTGTGTGAATGCACTATAAGACTAGGGTATTCATATTTCCTAACACCAATTGATTTTGGAGCATCTGGTAACGCCATATGTCATACAAGTGGTATCCGAGCCAAAGTCACGGATTCGATGGTGGGAGCAATTGTTGAGGTAGAAATTGCTGGTCTGGGTTATGGCAGCAATCGCCCCGTGATGAGAATGTTAGGTCACAATCGACCCGTGAACATTTGTGTGTGTGAATGAACTATAAGGCTAGAGTATGCACATTTTCTAACACCAATTAGTCTTGGGGAAACTAGTAACTTCTGAGGTCTTACAAGTGGTATCAGAATCAAACTCGCGGGTTTGATTCCCAGCGGTAGCAATTGCTGAGGGGGGAATTATTAGTCTGGGTTATGGCATTAACTGTCCCTTAACGGATGTCAAGTCACAATCGAACCGTAGGCACTTGTGTGTGTGAATGTACTATAAAACTAGAATATGAATATTTCCTAAGAACAATTGATTTATGATATGAATATTTCGTAACATCAATTGATTTTGAAACAACTGGTAGCGCTTGAAAAATTAGCTGCATATATAAAAGAGCAAAGGTCACAAGTTGAGTTGTAGAAAGTAGACTAGCTATATATATATTTGACTACTTAACTGTGAAGTATTTAGTACTACTGTATATATCAAGTTAATTAATTAATAATGTTTGTAAAGCGGCATCATCAAATTAAACATAGTTAAGACAATATCACTTGTTAACAGCTCATAATGTCCGTATATTGGCCGTAAACACGGGGGAATTTGTTTCTTGTTGTGGTATTGGAATGCAAGTGAAAGAGACATTGTTTGTGTTTAAGCAACATTAATTGCGTACTCTCTTTTGACGCAATTGTACTTAAGAATGTGTTTATATCTCCAAAGGTATTTTTAAAATATTAAACACCGTACAATTTACAAAAGGGTCAAAGTTTTAAACTCCTTTAAATAATCAATTTAATAAGGAATTTTATCCTATGGATTGGTAGGGTTTCTTATTTTTTTAAAATACATGTACTAATCGATCATTGCATCATAAGTGTAAAAGTGTAAATAATAACCCATTATAAAAGCTATTACTAAACTAAAACAAACACCCACATTAATGGGAATCGAACTCGAGACTTATTGATCCTAGGGCCTCAACTTTGTCAATATGCTATAGACTCATTGACGATTGGTGGGTTTAACTAGGCCTTCTTTGTTTTTTTTTATAAATCTAGACTCATTGACGATTAGTGGGTTATGGTCAATTTGATTCCTAAAACACAAAAAATATCATTATTCTTAACTATTATCCATTATTTATAAATTACCAACATTTGATTGTTCAAGTGGAATGAACTAATAACTACACTAAAGTTTGAATTCCTGTTGGCAGAGGTTCTCACTTATAAAAAAAATTAAAATCAAGAGGAAACTACACTAAAGTTCGAATTCCTGTTGGCAGAGGTTCCCATTTATAAAAAAAAAAGTAAAATCAAGAGGGAGCAGAGATTAAATATGTTTTGCCATTTTATTTATCACATGGAGTTAAACTGTCTATTTCGAATAAAAGAGAGTTAATTTGCTATTCACTCAATGATGAGTGATTAAATGTAATTAAAAAAAATTTAATTACTTCAAATTAGCATTTACATTAACTTAATTAGCACAAGAACACATTTGTATTCACCGTTAAGCGTTCCTACTTAAGTTTTCTAATTAGGAATACCTATGTCGGATAAACTTAAACATGGAGAACCTAATTGTAATTAAGCTTGCTAAGCTCCACTATAATTAGGTGCACTAAATAACCTAAGTACTATCTTATGGCGTAATCAAGAATCACTTTATATGTTATTTCAGTGATTCTTAATAAGCATCTTGAATATTTTTTACACAATTTTTTTAACATAAATAAGAATCTATGATGATGTCAACCAAACTAGCTAGAGCATCTTATAACTTTGTGTGTGATCGACTATCATACCGTAATAGATTTTGCTTGTTGAGGATCAATTATATTACAATAAAAAAAAATGTTGACATTAACTGGTATATATGATGGGAATCTCAATATTAGTGTTTTTTTTTTAATTGAGAATATATCATTCATTACATCATGATCATTTTAATTACTGGCCAAGCACTAATAATTACGAAAAATAACCAATTACAAGCACTAGTAATAAATTAGAATAAATATTAACATTCGTGATAATTGAACTCATGACATTTGTATCATGAGGCTTCAGCTTTGCCACAAGACTACGACATTATATACATGACATAAAATGTTAACAAAACGTGCATATATATTTACAAAAAATAATTAATGAATACATATTATAGAACCTTGTGATCAATGAAATTTTCAATTTTGATTATTATTAGAAAAAAGACAAATTACCAACTGAATTGCAAACCAAAATACAAGAATGTGTGAATTAATGTACAAGCTTATCCCGGTTGTAAAATTTTGAATTTAAAAAATTAGAAAAATAAGAGAAATTTTTATAATGGTATTTATAATTCCATTGTAGAAGGTGCAAATTTTCTAAGAAGATACAAAGCAACTAACCCTTCGCCACGTGGGGGAAATTTCAGATTTAATACTTCATGATAAGATCATTCAAAGATATAGAGGTTTGGAATATTGGGTAGATAGATATTGCCAATGACTTTTGGCTTGGTTCTCTATAAGATCTTGTGTTCCTATGGTATATCAATATTTTTTAAATATTTTACCTTTAAGTTTTTAAATATTGTTGTAGTTAGGATTTTTCAGATATATATCTAGTTATATTTAAGACGTATTTAATTTATATATCTTGTTTTTTGATGCTTCAAAGATCAAAATTTCGTTTCGAGTGTATGTTTCGGTCAGCTAAATATTGGAAACTTTTCGAGACTTTTCGAAAATGTTTTGGAAACACTAAGGAAAACTATAAAAAAGTTACCAAATTAAGAAAAATAAGAGAGTCTTAGGCAAACAAATAATTTCCGAATTACATCTTGTTTTCGTCGCTTGATTTAAAAACGGAAACTTTTCGATATTTTCAACGAAAAAATGAAAATTTTGATCTTTGCTTCAAATATATATCATTCATATCTACAATTACATTTTGTTCTAAAGATAAGACTGGATAGTTATAAGATTACTATAATACCGTGGCTCATGCGCTCTAGTTAAAGTAGCTTATAGTATTTCCTTTTTTACATATGCTTTTCCGAACTTTATCCATGATTTTGTACTTGATGATATTCGATGATTAATGAAATCTCACCGGTTCGTTCTTAAAAAAAAAAAAAGGTTATAATAAGATTACTAAAGATTGTAGTAGTGTGCTCCTAGGGCCTTGCAACACGTTTTGTGAACCCCATTAAATCTAGTATTTAATACTCTCAAAATTTAATTATTATTGGGGAAAAGCCGGTGACAAATCTCATTTCACACCCAAAAGGATAAATAAAACAAACTCTAAAATAAATGACTTGATTTTGACGTTAGAAGCTTCCTAAAGCCTAAAAGGTACTATATGGGGAATAAATACTATTTTGGTGACGGTACGTGCAATTGCCAATGGGTCTGTATGTTTGGTATCTCCCAAAAAAAATTATGTATGAGAAAAATGAGATAAACACAATTTCTATTTGATGAAATAAATTTATCTTCTTTTAACTTTTTCAAATTACTTTCCCATAAGTCAAACAAACAACAATTTTCTTATTTTAAAAAAAATTATACAAACTCTACTTTGATTTGACGTAAAATAATTTATCTCTTACATAACAAACATGATTTGACATAAATTAAAGTCTTACACATCTTACACCTATAATCTAAAATCTTCCAAAAAATCTATATTCTCATTATTTTCCAAACCACTCTTCTAAAATCCAAATAAACAACATTACGCAAATCGAGATTATTCCACAAACCTGACAAAATTCCATTTTTGGTCCTTTAATGTGGCTTAATTTTGAAATTCGTCTTCTAATGTGACACCCCTCCATTTTACATCCTTTATGTTTACAACATTGTCACGATCCTAGCCGGTGACACTTAAAATTGAGAACTTTCAGATTTTGGAGACAAAATTGACATGTGAGATGCATGTGACCAAGACTGATGTTCCTAGATATATTTATAAAATCCCCACCAATTTTATAAATTAACATCCTGAATTTCCTATATGTTGCAATAAGATCCCCAAATATTACTCAAACCAGTCACCAAAAGGCCAGGGCAAGTTTATGCAAAATTGAAAGAAGGCAGTGTGAGTTATGACAATGAATCTTTTTTGGGTTGGTAAACAAAAGGAAGTAGTATTGAAACTTTGATTTATAGTAGTTAGTTCTTGGTGTAGTGCCACTGTAAGGGCATCTCCAGTGATGCCCTCATTCTAAGTCCAGCTTCCCTTCAGCTCAGTCTAGCTTATGCAAAATTGAAAGAAGGCAGTGGGGCAAGTTTATGCAAAATTGAAAGAAGGCAGTGTGAGTTATGACAATGAATCTTTTTTGGGTTGGTAAACAAAAGGAAGTAGTATTGAAACTTTGATTTATAGTAGTTAGTTCTTGGTGTAGTGCCACTGCAAGGGCATCTCCAGTGATGCCCTCATTCTAAGTCCAGCTTCCCTTCAGCTCAGTCTAGCTTTCCCTCATATTTCAAGTTCAGCTTCCCTTTTCTTTTTCTTCATAAGTCATCTCAAATGACTCAATCTATCAATTCCATTTAATTTCAATTCTCATTTTCCCCACTCTCACTTAATAATAATAATAGCAATAATAGTAACAATTAAACAATAATAAATAAATAAATAAAAATAACAATAAGATATAATTTAAGATTGACATTAATAATAACAATAACAACCAATAATTTTTTTAAAAGTACATAATAATACGTACGCTCAGTAGAGATCAACCGTCAACTTCAAACCGACTTAGTTGAACATGTGTGGGCAATACACCGTCCATATGGCGATCATATGTAATGTATTTATTTTAGATGTATTCACCCAAGTGTTTCACTATATAATTATTAGGGTATATCGTTTTTAATTTAACGAATCATATATAAGTTTCATTAAATTCTTTTAAAGTTTCATTTTTATTAATTAAAGGGTTTTAAAATTGGTCACAATAATACAACAATTAAATACTTGATTGACATGATTTGGGAATAATAAAAATAATTTAAAATTGACATTAACTTTCCAAAATAATACACATTTAAAAAAAAGTTTTTTATTAAATTAAAACAAAATAAATTAAAATTGAGTTTATTAAATAAGAGTTACATTTTTAAATTAAAATTAACTTTTTAAAAATAATACACAAATTAACTAAAACTAAAATTAAATAAGAGTAACATTTCATTTAATTAGATATTTTAAAGGAATTTTTTTTAAAAAATAAAAGGATTTTTAATTAAATAACAAATAAAGAAATTCAAAAAGTAAAAAAAAAATAAAGAGGCAACAAGTGTCGGCCACCTGTTGGCTGGGCAGGCCCCACGAGTGCATTGCCTCGACGCATTAATGCATTGCCTCACCGGCTCACCCATTAGGCGATGGAGTTTGGCACTGGAGGGGAAAATGCCTTTCCAACCCCTTGGTACAAATTAAATAGTTGATAATTTCACCCCCCTAAGTCCAAAACTCCTTCCCCTTGAATCCTAGGAGATGCCCTAATGGCTTATTTGTATTGACACTTATGCTACTTTTATTTCTTGTTTGAGTTTATGGTGCATTGCCAATGTATTGTTATTGTGTTTTGTGAGGTAAAACACGCTATGTTCAATTTTTTAATGGGTTTTAAAGGATGAAAGCATCATTTTAGAAGCTTTGTGCAACAATTGAAAATTTTGGGGGGGGGGGGGGGGGTTTATTGCAATATTATAAAATTTCAGGATGTGAATTGAAATGTGAATTTTGTAAAAATTTTGGGGTTTTATTACAATAATTAGACAATTTTAGGATGCGAATATTTAAGATAAAATTTAATCTAAATCAAACATGTGCACGTAACCAAAATAGAAGTTTTTTTTTGTATCATGATGTGAAGAATAGTGTATAGATGACATATTTTGGAGGAAAATTCTTATGTTTTTCCAAACAAAATGACCATCAGGTTTGGTCACATGTATCTCACATGTCAATTTTGCCTCCAATTCAAAGTGTCGTGCTAGGCACATGACATTTCTGGCGAAATTAAATAATTCCGATAAAAAATGACTAAAATTGACAATGATGTAAAGTTGTAAACATAAATAATGTAAAATGGAGGGATGCCACATTAGAGGTCGAATTTCAAATGAGGCCACATTAAAGGATCGAAAATAAAATTTTGCTCATAAACTCCCACAACTCAGACAAACTACTCTCCTAAATGCCTAACAACTAGGCCCAATATTTTTTAGTAAATAACTAATGAAATTTGCGATTCTGAAGCTTCCACATAAGCTTTGATCATTATTAACCAGTGAATCTAATTTAATACTAAGACTTATAAGATGAAATGTTATGTAATTCTTTTCCACCACTTGAATTTGTTAAAATTTATGTGGCAAAGAGAGTAGTGATTCACATAAAGCCAATGATTGCCTTTTCGCCATTTTCTAATCTCCAATCGTGTACTAATAGTTTAATTTATCTCAAAGTTTTGGCTAAATTAATAAATAATGCTTCGTGCAATTTGATAGTAGATATTTTTTCTTTCAGCAAAATGCAAAAACACCCATGTGTTGTTTCTTATTGGCAAGAAAAAAATTTGTGTTATTTTTATTAGAAAAAAATATTTTTTTTAATATTTTATTAGCAACCCCCTCTCCACGTGTTATTATTTATTAGTTTATTACACCCACTTGAAAATTTATAGTTGATTACACAAGGGTTATTATCTATTTTCTAAGTTTATATAGTATTTTGCCAAGTTTTTAAGTTTATAGGGGCTATTGTTAATTTTTTTTAGGTGAAATAATGGGTTTTCACATTTTATTTTATTTTAAAGAAAGATAACATATATCGATATATTTGTCCCTTCTCGTGCTAATCGTGAAAAATAATTGCATTTATGAGTGTAGAATACATTGCAACATCATAGAAGGTATTTGAATTGTTAACATAAATATTTTTTTGTTACTAATAAAATAATACATGAGTTTTCGGTCAATTAAAAATACCGCAGCACGTTTTTATTATTTACATTTCGCATACACAATGTGAATTATGTGACATTAGATTATTAACAACTCCCTCCATTTTTTTATTTGTCATTTTGAAGGATTTTACATAAATTAAAAAATGTAATTAAAGCCACTTTTTGAAGGAAAAATCCCCGAAAACACTATTTTAATCCAATAATCACAATATTAATTAACATTAATTACAACCATGAACAATAATGATAAAATTGGTAGAAAAAAATTAATTTAATACTGAACTCCTAAAATGACAAATAAAAGTAAACCATTATTTTTTGCCGACATTAAAGTAACTCGATCCCGAAGAGAGTAGTACTTAATTAAGTGAAATCCTTTAATATGTTGAATATTTTGAAATAGTAGTAACATTTATAAATTAAGTCGATGAAGTGAAATTATTAATTTTAGTGTACGGTTTCTGATTATTAAAATTAGCATTAGATATTAGTCAACAGTAGTTCGATCATGCAAATAAAGCTTGACTCGGAACTCGTGAAAAACAGCATATCTAATTTTATTGGTCCCGATAAAGGTGGAAACAGATAACAAATAAAAATTCTCATTGGCTTTTATTTTTATTTTGGGAAACAAAATCATCATTGATACAATTTTTTTTGTTTTATTCTTTTTTTTTTCTTTTATAAATTAATCCTCGTTGACGCTCAGCTGTATATATTGGCCCTCGAATAAAGGTGGAAAAAGGAAAAATAAAATTCCCATTGATATTTGTGGTATGTACATCTTTCCTTGTATTTTCTCCAAAAAAATAAAGTTTACTAGAAAATAATTTTATCCATAAATTGTTCATAGAGTCAGTGAAAATATATCCGAGAATTTTAGCAAAGATTGCAAGGATTACATGCGCTAAGGTATTTTAGTTTGGGGATATGTTATACGGATATGGATACGACTATATGAAAATTGTGATACGAATTTTTAAAATTTAAAGAATACGATACAATCAAAATAGGTGTGTATATTTAAAAAAAAAAAAAAACCATTGTTTTAAAATTGTACAATAAAAATGATATAATGTACACTTAGTTCATTTTTTTTTTAATTTCATTTTGAAATGAACAATATTCTTCCTTCTAATTTAAGTGTTCAAGTAGAGAGCCTTTGGTCTTCTGAAAATTTTTAAATGTTTTATCAAGATCACATTGGTACTATACATTATTAAGAAGTTTTTTTAGAAATTTTTTCTTTTGGGTTTTCCAATGGTTTAATCCCTTTCGATGCGCGTCAGACACATTATGTGTGAATCTCTCACAACAGTGATTCGAACATAATTTGTAAATTATTTATAGAAATACATTCCCGTAAGTATCATGGGCGTGTCGGATACGCCCTCCGATGTATCCGAAACAATAGCCTTTTTATTTGAAAATTGACGGCAAAATTAAATATGTCAAGAGGATGTAGATCATGTTATGAAATACATTTTTTCGAAAAACTTGATACCAAATATATTTTTATAACTAAAATTTGATATCAAAAATATTTTTTCCTCGTCTTTTTCGACCTCCTCCAAAAAGGCCAATATCAAAACATAGCTACACAATTTTATCAGATAGGAAAGCATTATCAAAGCCAAATAAATGCAAGATTTTAAGCGGAAAATAAATAACATCAGTAACCATCGTGTTGGATAATATACCATTGAAGTAGAGGTATAATTGTGAATAAATTATTCAAGAAAGTGTGTAATTAGAATTGTAAAGGTATCTTTAGTGGGCATATTATGTTATCATAATTACAGCATTGACCAAATGAGCCAGAATCATGAATCAAAATTTTCATCTTTTTCGTCGAAAACATCGAAAAGTTTTCGTTTTTGAATCAAGCGAAACGAAAACATTATGTAATATCGAAACTATTTGTTTACATTAATACTCTGTTATTTTTCTAAATTTAGCAACTTTTTTTACAATTTTTTCTTAGTTTTTTCAAAATATTTTCGAAAAGTCTCGAAAAGTTTCCAGTATTTGATTGACCGAAACATACACTCGAAACGAAATTTTAATGTGGGCCACAACATAGTTTGCAATAGAATGCCCATCGTATACAAAAGCTTGCATTCCCTCTCATGAAAATTACACTCCATAAATAACCTCTTGAGGGTTGAAGATTGGATGTAAAGATTACTCATAGCATCAAAGTCGCACAACCAAATGACAAATCTTCAAGCAAGGGACAACCATCAATCAGTTCGTGAATCGAGTCCGTGTGATCACTAGATACGTACCAACGTATGAAGATACAACCTTTTGAGATTGGGTAAGACAAATTCATCTTCAAGAAGAAGAAATTCATATTCAGCCCCAAACTCCACTTCTCACGAGAGTCGCACAACCATTCAAGTACTCGAACAAAGCCTCTATATGAACTGTGGCTGCAAGTTATAAGGTACACCACATTAAGCCTTACTGCAGCACGAACCCACGAAACAATTTTCTCATCATCGTGATCCTTCTCACAAATAATAGATATTCTTTCGATACATGGCACATGAAGCACTAGTAAAGTTTTGTTTACCAGTTTATCTACAAAACTCACGAATATATTATTATGTTGCCTCGAGCTGTCATTAAAAGTCTAACTTTAATGCTAATTGGGTCAATACACTCAATTTTCGAACATTTCTCATATGGTTCTGAATATATTTGTTTAAATAGGAATTGATATGCAAAATTATACGCAAAGTAAGGTCAAATAAGATGAGAAAGAACTTGAAAGTCATAAGTAATATTAGTACATCAGAGTGAGTGTTATTAGAATTCACCGCGTGGATTGGGCTAAGTCCACTTACTTGGCTTGGGCCTAACTCAACCTCAAAAGCTAGCTTGTAAGGTGAGGATTACCCAAAGCCTTATAAGGTAGACTTAACTATTATTTTCAATCAATATGGGACATTTAGTCTCAATAAGTGTGCCATACTCCTTTGTGTTCGAACCATTTTCACGAAATTTCGATTCAGATTGGGGGGGGGGGGTGCACAAGATTAGGGATTTGAAGAAAATTTTCTTCTTCTTTTTTTTTTTTTTACTATTTTTCCACTTTTTAGTTCTATATTTTTGGGCTATTTCACTTTTTTTTTAAGGTTAATTACAGGGACCTCTCTTGAAATTTGATATGATCAGCTTTCAATCCCCTCAAAAAATTCAATTACAGGAATATGTCCCGGCTTTTACAAAATCTTACATCCGTCAGTCCGTCGTATTGTAGATACTTTTCGTTGCTATTATACTCTACTCTTATAAGGTTATCTTTAATGACTTTTTTCATCCCTTCCTTTTCCTCTTACCCTTTCTCTTTCCATTTCCCTTCTTCTTCAAATTTCCCTTTTTTTGGTCATTTCCAGTGTATTAATTTTACATAATAATATAAAAAAAAGAAAAAAATATTAATTAAATTATATTTATGTTTTTTAGCATAAAAACAATTTTTTTTTTAAAAAAAAAATCCCTCAAGGAACCCTTGGGCAACCCCTTTTTCCCTTTGGCAAACCTCTTCACCATTTCCACCTCATCTCCACATCACCTTTTCTTCCATTCCCCTCTACACACTAAATTTCATTTTTTTCACCCCTTCAACACATCTTCACCATCCATTCCCCTTCCCCTTCTTACATTAGAGATGCCCTCTTACACGGTTACTTCATGTGTGTATTTGTGGGTGTAATTGTTTAAAATATTAGAAAAGATTTAAAAAAGTAATTATTTTATTAATGTGCATATATTAACCTTTAAAATTTTAATAATTTCAAACTTATTAGCCATCATTGTTTCTCAATTGAATTCCTGCAATCAAATGACAAAGATAATGACGTTAGTTGAGTTCAATTGAAGATTTGAAGAGTTGAAGAAGAAGAAACAGAAGAAACAGAAGGAACGATTAAGCTGAATTCCCAATTAGGGATTTTAATTGTATTAGTTCTTATTTTGTTTTAATATGTAATTAGACTTTTACATTTCTGCCCCTGTATTTGTTAGTAACCTGTTATAGCCGCCTTAGTTAGTTTTCTAGTCTGTTAGGTTTATATGGTTATAAATAGTAGTATAGTTTGTAAATTGTATTAGTGAATTAACTCTCAGATTCAATATAATTTTCTTGTTTACAGAATTCTCTCTCAATTTCTCTCAATTCTAAGTTCAAATTAATGTGAAAGTTCACATTATATTAAAACTTTTTCAATAAAGCTTTTTTAAAATTAAAGTACAAGGAAAAGTAAATAAATTAAGATTAATTATAAGGAAAAACAGACTTGAACATAAATAAAAATTCAAATATATTTAAAATTCATATTTAACTCGTAATTTTAATAACTTAAGAGAATCATAATTTGAAAAAAAAAAAAGGAAGTACAAGAATAAATGAATTACGTTAGTCATAAGCCAAAAAAACTTGAACATAAACTAATACAAAATGAGTTGAATATAAAAAAATAAGTTAGGTTGGTGGAAAATGACTTCAGTAAATAAAATATAGGATTTCAAATGACAAGAATAGAAAAGAAATTTTTATATCCACTGCGCCAAAGACTAGGATCTTAATTTTATTTAATTTTATTGCTAATCAACACAAAGGATTCGAAATGGGAATTTGAATTCCAGTCCAAATCCACCCCTCCTTATTGAATTTAAGGGTTCAACCTTTTGCATATATTTCTTTCCAGAATCTAGCAAACACTAATTCACAACATTTTTTTCTTATATCGACATTATTTCTATCACAACCAATGAGAATTCAAATATTTTACAAGTCTTATTAGAAAATATATATCTTTTACAAGTATTCAACAACAATTTTTTCTCTCTCCCATTGTTTATTCAAAAAACAAAAAACAAAAAACAAAAATGTTCAAATCTCACAATGACATGGTGACTTTACAAATCTCTCTTCTCCCAATATTCAGTATCCAAGGTGGTCGGATATAGATCACATGTAGATGTTGATGAACCGGTACATGGCATATCCATTGGTATACTCTGGCTCTCCTCAGTTTGTATTTCCTTATGTTTTGTCTCGTCGATCGAGACACTCGAGTTTGAAACAAATCCTTGGACACCAGTTTTTCCCTCAAGTATGCTTACAACAGCTGACATAAGTGGTCTTTCTGCTGCAACATCATTTGTACAAAGGAGCGCGACTTTGATAGTTGTCAAGACCTCTTCTTTTTTGAACTTTGATTCCAACCTTGGGTCTACTAGTTCCATTAAGTCTCCATTCTTCTTCAAGGAATTAGCCTACAAGAAGAAAAGGAAAGAGCTTTCAAGTTCATCTGATATTTCCTTTCTATAAGATAATGTTAATGGACCAACTTCTTCATCAGCAGAGTTGTGCATTGGATTGAGTTAACACCCGAAAAAATCGATTTTTTGTAATGATTTTGTGTCTTGTAGTATGTATAATGGGGACGTAGTGATACTTATCATACACTTGTAGACAATGAACAAAGAACAGCATAAGTAGATGCATAAGAATAATAAACCAAGTTACCCAATCAAGAAGATTTAGCCCGATGCTAGTGTTGCTCCTTCCACTTACAACTTCCAAAAGAACAACTCCAAAGCTGTAAACATCTGCTTTGTCTGTCAAGTAGCCTCGCAGAGCATATTCAGGTGCCATATATCCTCTAGAAAAGAGTAGATATCAAGTAAGTTTCATTAATAAACTTGCCACCAATATTTTATTTAACCAAAAAAAGTATATGTATCAAATTCATCATGGAGTATTGATATCGATTCAGCTCATTCCATAGACTGGCCATCACTTATAAAAATTTGCTAATAAGTGATACATTGTAGTAAAGTATGAAAGCATCTTGGACAGAATTTTGAGTGCTAATAAGACTTTAGTCGCTGTATGGTTGTGTAGTAGGAAGCATAATTACAATAGTAAAATATAAGTAGAATCAAACTCATAAATCGTGTAGTTTTCAAATCAGACATCACTAACTCTAATGGGACATAGATTTGCATGAGTAGATAATCTAAGATGGGACTAGGTTACGAAGGCTCAGATTTTGTTGTATAGGAAGTATCTTGGATAGAAAAATTAGTACATCTATAATAATTTGTTTGGAGAAACATAGTACAAATTATATCAAAGAAAAAAGAGTGGACACTTCGAAAAAAGTGAAAAATAAAGGAGCATAAGACAACTTACACATATGAATAGGACATTTATATAAGTTATTAGACTAATAAAATATATGCATGATTACTTACAAAGTTCCAGCTATACGTGTGCTTATATGGGTGTTATCCTCTTCGTCTAGTTTGGCGAGACCAAAATCAGATATTTTTGGGGTGAAATTTTTATCAAGAAGCACATTGGTAGCCTTGATATCACGATGAACAATTTTGATCCTTGATTCTTCGTGAAGATAAGCCAAACCTCTTGCTATACCGATGCATATCTTGCGCCTTGTTGGCCAGTCCATGCTCAACTGATGTTCTTCTGGACCTATTAACAATAAGCTTAGAAGGTCAATTTTGCATTCTATAAAATTGATAGAAGTAAGGTTATTTTGAATCTTACCGAATAATGCACGCGCAAGGCTATTATTTTCCATGTACTCATAGATAAGCAACAACTGGTTTCCGTCAATACAACATCCATACAACTTTACAAGATGAGGGTGTTGTAGAGCAGAAATCATGCCTATTTCATTGACAAATTCTCGATTTCCTTGCTTAGATTTGGAAGAAAGTTGCTTTACAGCAATGATGGTACCATCTGACAAGAGACCCTTCAAACATACATACATGCAGTGTCAATTGTTAAATCGATAACTTCACAAAGAAAATGACCTTGTATTTCCTCGTGTTACCTTGTATACAGGACCAAAACCACCTTCTCCAATTTTATTAGCAGGATCAAAATTATGAGTTGCAGCTTTAATTTGCCTTAGGGTAAATGACCCAATCTGAAGGTCTACACCTCTTAGATCTGCAAAAGAAGTCAAGTAGAGAAATGAATAACTTAAGCCACTGATTGAAATTTGCTAAACATTCTCGTAATAAAACTAAATAGAATTAATACCACATACATGAAATATTTGCAAGCTTAGTAAATTATATGCATAAAAATTGAGCTAGAATGCAATTGTCGAGTGAATTCTCTACCATCTTCTAATGTTTTTTCACGTCTGAGACAACCCTTCCACCATAGAATACCCATAACCAGGAAAACCGTAAAAAGAACTCCGGCCAATATCCCAATTAATAACCCTGCAGGGATCTTGGTTCCATTTTCTGATGGTGGTTTGAAGTCTACATAAAATTCAAACAGAAAAGAAGAGAGATCAGATGAAGAGTTAAAAAAACTCTTTCATGATCATTATAAGAGGTAAACTCTTAAATCGATAATATTTTTTTAATAAAAACAATCAAAATTCAAATGTGCAAAAGTAATTGAGCTTCTTATGATCTACAAATTTTGAAACGACAAAGAAAATTCATTTTTGTTATGCAATCCTTTTGTCTTAGTAAAAAGAATGCTATACCGATGAGGAAAACAAAATTCTCTTTGTCAAAGCTGCAAGCATCAGAAGAGCATTAAAGGATTACCAGGATCCACAGATATTGCCGAAATAAGAGGACCATATACTCCTCTAACAGGTATACCAGTTGTTCCTTTTCCAGCCCAATAGAAGCGAATATCCAATGTAGTATCAGTAACAACTACAGTGAAGTTTCTTGTAATTGCCCTATTAACTCCACCTGCTTTCTCTTCAATGTTGAAATCCTTCAGTACACGCTCTCCCTAAGACAATTTATTTACAATCCAATAAGAGTTAATAACTAAACAAAAAAACATATGAAACAACTGGAGAGTTAAACTAATTCACTCAATAAGTTTTATAATAATCATCTATTAGAGAACCTGACCTTTTTATTGCATGGATAAAGTTTAGAGTACCTGAATATAAACATCGAAAATACGCCTCCCAAGGCTTCTGTATGTTCTGTCACCAGTAAACATGATCTCGGCAAAGTGTAGTTTAACTGTATAGTTCCCATTTCGTAAACAAAATCCATAGTAAGTCAATGATAGAGGGGAAAGTCGTGCATCCGTGTAAAGTTGGGGATTTTGGTCAATTATGTTTGAGTTGGTTGAATGAATGTACGAGTCTGTGGGGAGACGATCACTCAAGAAGTGGCCTGTGCTGCTAAATGCCCAATTTGATCCACCGTTACTGACGAAATTTGAAGGCCCACCAGAGCTTCTATCTTCTCCATAGGTAGTGACTCTATCTTTTCTATATTCTATTCCACCACAGTTTATGTGGAGAGAGTAATATGCTGAAACAAACATGCAAAACATAATAATCTGATAAACAAAGATAGTCCCTGTCCTAAATTTTTCTTTTTGGGATGTCGAAAAATAAAACTTCATTTCTATAAATGGAATTATTTTTCTGGGGTAAAAAAGGAAAGAAAAGGTCAGAGAACATAGTTCATCAAGGAAGTATGGGGTGGAGAATAGTGATCTATTTTCATTCAACGTGGAGATTCTACCATTATTATGTTCACATCTAAATTTTCTCATTGATTTTGACACAACTTTCTATAGGACATTTGATTTTATAATTTCCAGAGTTTTAACCTCAAAAAGTAACAGTTAAAAGTCACTATGTGTCAATTCTCACAGGCTAGTGATATTGCCAGAGCACAAAAAGTCAATTTTTAAAATATGGCTGAACTGCCCATCTTTGCATACTTAAATCCCTAAAAAGATTTTGATAATTAGATAATTAATCTTAATCTTGTCTTCTTCCTCTCCACTTTTTACTCAAGTGTCCGTGGTCCGACTTGCACTTTTAATTTTATTTTATTCTTTTGCATATTTCTTTTCGATTCCTCTCCTCAAAGATCAAATTTCCATTTGCTTTCAATATTACTCTATTTTGAAATTAGATTTTAAAAATTATTGGAGGTGTGGGTGTCTTTCAAACCCTTGAATTTGAAAAGTGACCCAACAATCATTTTTGTGAATTGGAACTCAATTAGGTAGAGGCTCTGCATAGTTTTAAAAATTCATTCACTTGCTTCTAGGTATTTTCATTCTAAGGAGAGAAAATTGTTATAGTTGCACAGAAATTTTTTCGAATTATACAATTGAGCGTGGATGCTTGAGGACTTATGAGGATGATGGTATGTTGTATGATGCATCAATCAACATTGAGATGGAATATTATTTTTGATTATTTTTATTTTTGAGATTTTTTTCACCCTCACTGCGTGTTTTGCATGTGTGTCGTTGTTGAAGAAGTTTTAAGAAAGATTAATATTAAATATTTTTGGCAGAAGTTGAGGAGGTTTAATTATTATACTTGATGACAGAGAATAGACTAAGGGCAATTTTGTCTTATCATAAAAATTGCTCTGGCAATATCACTAGCCATTCTCATCTGTAAAGTAGGGAAACAGGTAAAAAATAATAAAAATCAAATTAAGATTTAACTTACTTCGTTCGCAACTTCTTAAGCAGGAGACAATCCCACTGTTGATATTTAAAACTAGTCAGTTTCTTTGATCTTCGACAAATGATACTAGTACAAAAAAGTATATCAAAAGAAACTCACCTTGTGTTTCCCTTTGAGCTTGCAAACAAATTCCTGATAAGAAGTGATCAAAAGTTAAAAACGATAGATATTCGGAAAGGAATCTGATATAGTTCTATAAGATAATGGGAAAGGAATCTCACAGGTTCCGCAGCTCACAGGTTGTATTTCCAAATGTGAGGTTGTTGTAAGATAAGTCGCTGCGCAGTTGAATAGATATACAATTATTTATATGCGTTTCTTCACTAGAATCTCCTAACCCTCTCTTTGCTATGAACATGGTTCTACTAGAATCATCCTTTAAAAGATTTTGTGGAGGTAGAAACCAAATAGGAATTGTAAAAGCCAATAGCTATGACATGATAAGTATGAGAAGTAAATTAAACCCGTAGTAATAACTTACATCGACTCCCCATCGGTCAGCATCCAAGTGGGTAGCGGTCCAGTTAAGATGTTCCCAGTTAGATAGCTGGTAAAGTGAGCATCATTATATTAGCAAATCTCAACAATTTTCACTTAATATTGCAAAACAAATATACTATGAATAAACTAGGAGTAATTTGCTCTAAGTTTCAAAATAAGTACTGAATGGATTCTACTAAATCTGTTGCAATATTTGGTATTTCACAACCAAACTAAATCTCAAAGACTATTAGTTAACTGTCTATGTTGAAATGAGACCTACTTGAAACAGAGGTTATGCATATAATATGATGAACATTCCATCTAAGAAGTCATTCAACACCCATCACCCCATCCCTCCTGCAGACAAAATCTACATAAATAAAAATTCAGCTAAAGTATATTGAACTATCTTCATGCTATATAATGGTTAGATATTATGCCAAAGGAATCGTGCAAGCATGTAAAATTGTCATTAAACATGCGCTTAACGAAAGATTATTTTTATATTAACTTGCATTGATGAGCATTTATATAAAGTGACGAGCATGCTAAATACAACGAAAACTGGGAATTAACAACAGAGTTTCTCAATTAAAACTCTTACATGTAATCCGTTTTTGATAGACCAGCAAAGGTGTCAGGAATAGGTCCACTTAACCGGTTGAAACTCAAATCTCTGCACAAGTAAAACAAAAATAAATTACTAGAAGAAATTGTACGTAAACATTTCCAAAATATTTATATAATTGTATTTGATGCATGAGTTATGTTGAGGAGAAAGCAAATACTTACTAGCAATTTTGTAATGACATATGTTATTTATTACTTTATGTTGACAGCCACGAGTAGTTACAAGGTATCTATTGGGTTTCAAGTGGTCAAAAGAATCTAGAGGAGGAGGGTTGAATAGACCTTTTAAAACTTTTTTTTATCCCTCAAATTATGCTCAAGTAAAACAGTTCACTAGACTGTTTTTCAAACATATGAGTAATTCACTCAGTTGTTGGCAGTGAGCTGACAGCTTAGTTAAATACTTAGTTGTTCTTGGTTCAGCTGAGTAAGACCACTTATAAATTCAGAGTTCTTTTGAGATGCTTGGCAGCGGAATAAACACGAGTTTTATCAGACGTTTATTAAACAGAATTTTGTTAACACAAAATTATTTTCCCCATGGTAAAATTCTTTTTCAGTCCTTTAAATTCAATTGATGAACGCATGACTAGTCTGTCATTTGCGAATGCAAAAAGTAAGTGCGGAATTTAAATGACAAATAATTTTTATAGTGGTTAAGGAGATTCATTTAGTCCACTCTTCTTTGCAACAATGTTGGAAGGCACCGTACTAATCTCTTAGATTAATACTGCACTTGATGTTTACAACTTGTACATCCAAGCGAGAATATTTACATGCGTTCAAGCAGGAGAAATCTCTCAGATACTCTCCTCTCTCTCAACACTTAGCTCTTAGCTATTACAGTTCTTCAACCTTGTTGATCTACTGCACTTAGTTGCAACCTTGTTACTACTTTCTATTTTTCTTCAATAATTTAAGCTTTCTCTTAGAACAACTTAGTGGTTTTGTGTGCTCTCAGAAGTGCTTGATTTGGATCTGTAAAGTTCGAGAATATTTACTTCAAATCTGAGAGTATTTATAAGGGTTCTTGGAATTATGGTTGTTGAAAGATCTCACGATTCCTGGAATGTCCTTATCTCTTTCTACCAATTTCAAACGGCAGCTTCAAACAGCTATATTTGCAGACCTGCGGCTCTGCACAGTCGGACACTGTTCAAGTACTGATCTATCAGTCGTATTTAATGAACCCTGTTGTCCGATGTTGCATTCTTCTGTCTGCTGCCATAGAAGACTTAGCTTATGTTCCAGACATCTGAAGAAGTCTAATACTTGATTTCTCAATACCCGTCTGCTAAGCATGATACTTTGCTTTCTCAAGCACTCGTCTGTTTGAGTATATAAATACTAAGCTTCCATTACTTAGCTGTTTATATAACTTGGCTAATGACTTGCTCTCTGCTGTCTTCTGACATAGCTGTTTTGTTATCATCAAAACCCATCATCAAACCAATCCTTATTAATTCATTGAGTCAACTGATCTGGCACTTGACTGTTGCTTTTGAGTCAATAAATTCATCATATTTTCCCCTTTTTGATGATGACAAAACCTTCAACTAAGAACATCTTCTAAGTCTTCAGTTTAGTCTTCACTCAAAGATGAAAACCACTTGGTTGAATAAGGATATACAACCATCTTCTGATTTGAACTTCTTATTATTAGTTGTATCCTTCTTTAAGTTGCATCTCTTTTTTATTTTCTTCTTTCTTTTCTTCCCCCTTATTATTTCAATAGTGGAGACGTTGCTTAGATACATAACTTCTTCCCATTTTGAAGAGTTAGAAACGATTCTTAATTGCTTCATTTTCTTCTCCCTTTTTGTCATTAGCATCAGACAATTTAGTAATTTGTTACCACATGTTGGGTCCAGACATTTACTTATTAATCTGACAACAAGAAAGGTGAGCACTCGGTTGTTGGGGTAGTGGACTGTTAATAAATTTCATCTCTTGAATCAAGCCAAAATTTAGTGATCTTCCTTTGTTGTTTTTCAATCGAGCTTGAATAAATTTTCTCCATTTAGATTGAGTGAAAATAAACACTTGGCAGTCAGGAGTACCACTAGTCGTACACATTTCCCCTGACTTGAAGCATTGATTAACACTAATCTGATAGAAGACAGCTTTGTTGATCACTGTGTTGTTAATTTATTCTTTGAGAGGCACATGTTAGTGCGTTAAACCAAAGACTAATATATTCCTATCCTAACAAATATCACTTCTTGTTAAAATCTTCAAGTAGTCTTATTGGATGTCTTCATTTGTTCCACCAGCTGGGTTGTTGTTCCCTTCTTAGTCTCACATATGCGTGGAGCACCCACTTAATAAATACCACTTGTTAGGTAGTCTCTGATATCACTTGTTTGATCAGTGCTTCTTATCTAACCTGCAAAACATATTGTTGTTTTGATACCATTTGTTGATTGGGTCCTGCAAAGTTAATTTTACCTTTCACAATCTAAATCTTGTTTAGTCTTAACAGATTCAAATTTAGATAATACATATGTTTTCATTTGAATTGCATCATTAAGATTTTCTAGTATGATGCAGTTCACGATGAGAATTTAATTTATATGCATGATAGGGAGGTTAAACATGCATAGGGGGAGGATCTGATAAAGATGAAGCTGAAGTATCTGACAACACTCTATTGGCACGTTGGTGGATCGACACAAAAACAGAGAATATTTAAAGTTTATTTCCAAATATGGCTCATTTTGACATATTTCACTGTTTTGGTCATAACTTTGGCTACGGTTGTCAAAATTGCAATTAAGACCCCAATCTGGAAAGCTTTTGGTGACGCGCACGTCCTGCCAATATCTAAAGATCATGGTGAATCTTGCATCCAGCTCATCAATGGTTTCACTTTGGTGGCTTCATTTCCTTCATTTTTCTCACAAAGAAAATCTCACATCTCATTGGCAGTTTAGAAATGAGCAACTCTTTTTGGGAATGAGGCGCTTGTATATAAAATTTTCAGTATATATCAAATTATCAACAATAATTATAAAATTCAAGGCTTTTAAAGACAATATAATTCACATATTCAATCTTCATTATGCAACATCCCAAAATCCAAATTTAAATGTCAAATTTATTTGTCATATGTAGCATGTAAATAATTTAATTATGTTATAAGTGTATAGAAAATTATTAATTAAATGTATCTTATAATTACTTAAACTAGTTGAATAGGAAATATTTTTCAAATATGACCTAAAAGAAACATTTTGAAAATGGTTAATGCACTATTACTTGCCATGTGCCAACATTTTCTACTTGCCAAGTGCCAACCTTCTCAAATAATTAATACGACTATAGAATAAATTTTATAATTCATATTTCATAAATAAGTGAAGATTCATAAATCACTTCTCTAGAATCTAAGGGGGAGGCAGGAGGAGGCAGCCTACTGTTAGGTTTCGCGTGGCGGACGGCGGACGGCAGCTCAGGTGAGAGAGACGGGATTGGCGTTAGGATTTGGTAGAGAGAGAGTGGAATAAAGAATGAGTCAAAGAGAGAGATTGATTCTTGACAAATTAGGTATTTTTTTAATTAAAGTCAATTGACTTAAAAAAAAAAATTTAAAAGCCAGTTCCCAAAAAGCGCATCCTTGCACCGCCTTAAGGCGGCGCAAAGGTGACCAAGGCGAGGCCTTGGAAGGGCTTTTCGTGGATGGGCGGAGCGATCGCCTCGCCTTGGGCAATAGCGAACAAGGGGAGCGCCATAAATAACTATGATAATAGCTTTTGCAAAAGTAACACTTTAGTAGCTTCTCGAATAAGTTGATTTTTAGCTTCTGAAGATCTCAAAAGTAATTATGATATTGGGGGCCAAACACCATTAAAATCATGATTGACTAAAAGAAATTTCTATAATTGGGGTCAGGCCAAACACTTCAAAAATCACAATGGAGATCTAGAAGTGTTTTTAAGAGCTCCCACCGCTGGGCTAAACTAACCCTAAGTCAATTGACTTTAATTTTTTCTTTTACACCCCAAAAGCACCACATTTAGGTGCCGCAAAAGTAACCAAGGCGAGGCCTTGGAAGCGCTTTTTGGGGATGGTCGCCTCGGCTCGCCCTGCGCCAAGGCGAGCGCCTCGTTCGCCTTTAACAACTATGTGTATAGCTAACTTCTAACCTTTAAATATATCTTGATCATATAGAAATAAAAAATCACCTCAAGTATGCATACAAGAAAATAGAAGGTAGAAATGATTTGATTTAAGAATAATAAGCCCCAATACAGAGCAATAAGCAACAATTTCTATGATATAGTGTAACAATTTAAGTAAAAACAAAAGGTACCACTCACAAGACTTTCAAATTTGTCATTCGTCCAACATATGGCGGCAACCACCCAACAATTTTGCAGCTCCTCAAAATCCTGCATAACTTTCACAGAGTCACACACGAGCAGTGACTTTTAGGAACAATATACAAGCATCACGATCGTAACTTACAGATACTTGAGATTTTTTAAGCCACTAAGTGGCGGAAATGTTGATTCATTTCCATTCAAGTCGCTAATTCTCCTGCATATTTGAAACCAAAGATTCTTCCATCATATATTAGAAGAGTTATTAATATGTTGATTAAATTTAGCTAGATTATATCCACAATAGCAATACAAGTACACTCACAAGTCGGTTAATTTGGTTAAGGAAGCAATACCGGTAGGGATTGGCCCTGTCAGACCACTAGCCTGCATCAATCTGACATTATCACACAATGGTTTAAGTACAACAACGTTAGAAAATGAAACTAAAACTAGACCACATGTTGTATCATGTCTTACATTTTCTCAATATTTGTCCAGTTTTGGATAAAATTGGGTATCCTTCCAGTAAAGTTGTTATCGCTAATACGACTGCATCATAAAATAGAAACTCAACAATGACTCAATGTTTGATATAACATACATAAAAAGAAGGGATTATTGCATTTTTTGTGCCACAACTATAATCCATTGACGTTTCTACCCAATGATTTTTCGGACTGACACATTTGGTGCCACAACTTCAACATCAGTGGCAATTTTAGTGCCAATTTTCAAAAGTGGCCCGAAATCCTGCCACGTGCGAGCCATGTGACATGAAACTTGAGGATTTTGACAATTCAACATGCTTTTTGTTAAAAAAAAATTCAAAATCCTAACTTTTCCTATAAAATTCACCAAACATTTTCAAGAAGAATAAGGCGGGTACCAGACCAGATTTAGTAGATTAAGGGAATGTTTGGTGAATTTTATAGGACAAGTTAGGATTTTGAATTTTTTTTAAATAAAAACGTGTTGAATTGTCAAAACCCCCAAGTTTCATGTCACATGGTCAGCACGTGGGGGGGGGGGGGGGCTAATTTTGAAATTGAGCCTCAATTGGCACCAAAATTGCCACTGATATTGAAGTTATGGCACCAAATTTACCAGCCCGAAAAGTTACGGGGTAGAAACGCCAGTGAGCTATAGTTATGGCACCAAAAATGCAATAATCACATAAAAGGAAATAATGTGAAAACGAGCAAACTTACAATTCCTTTAATGTGGTCAACCTTCCTAGACTTTCCGGTAACTCTCCAGTTAAATTGTTTGAACTTACAAATCTTAAATATTAACATAAGTGAACAGTATACACATCAGGTTGAGAATAAAACTAAGTTCAAAGTGTTATAACATAAAAGCACAAATGAAAACATAAAAATCATTGTAGACATGATATACAGGACTCACAATTCCTCGATTTGAGGAAGATTCCCAAATTCTGGAGGTATGGTTCCTGATAATTGATTGAACTCCAAAGTTCTGCCAAATATAACAAATAAAAGAAATATCCACCAACCCAAGAAAGAAAAAAAAAAAAGGCATTATAGTAAAATTCAACTGAGCAATTAGAAAATTTACAGATTTGTAAGTGTGCTGATGTTTGCAAGTTCTCTCGGTATTTGCCCCGTTACACGATTTCCGCGGAGGGAGCTGTAGTTAATAAACCCACAAATACTGCCTCAATTAAATACCCAAAACCCTAGGAAATTAAACAATGAAAATACCAACAAATACATATGTACATACAAAACCAATAGAATTATATAGGAAATTAAGAAAAGTGACATACATGTTTACCAATTTCATAGAGCCCCATTCTGAAGGTATGGTACCGTTGAGATAGTTGCGAGCAAGGTCTCTGTGTGAAAAGGATATTGAGAAAATTTCAGAGTCAATTTAGCGCTGTGTGTTTGTGTGTGTGAAAATTGTGATTTTTACTTACATTTCTTGAAGGAATGGGAGTCTCACAAGCTCACGCGGAACTGTTCCCGTTAGATTCTGAGTTTTGAGTATACTGCATTAGAAGACAAAATGTTTGATTTAGAAAAAGTGTATTTTATTCCTGTAAAAAATTTAAAGAAACAATTTATTTCCTTCAGTCGAAAAGTATAACTCACTTGTCAAAATTGAGATTAGCATGAAAAGTATTTTTATAACAAAGGGAGATAAACTGTCAAATTTATCATAATATAGATGATAAATTTGCTATATTTATTCTAGCACAGAGGGTAAATTGTCACATTATCATGATACATGGAGGTGACAAATGGGTCTATGGTGATGCCGTGATGGGTCGTAAATTGGTCGGGTTTTTATCGGGTCTGGGTCGGGTCGTCCCTTTAATATTCATCTTTTTTTTTTTTACTTAAAAAAAATCCACGAAAAATCGTTGTAACATGGGTTGAAAAATAGGAGTAATTGATGCCGAGATTTGAAAGAATAAAGTTAACATGCAAATTATGAGACATTAACTACATGATTTGAAAATATAATTTTTGTTATTCTCTTATATCTAAGAAATATAAGGGAATTGAAATATAAGAAATATATTGCGTAAAAATAATTATAAGAAACCCTTTCGAGAATCGATACTAATATTTTATTAGTCAAAGGTGGCCATAAAATTGGTATAGAAAAGATGAACGATTTTAAGATATTTTAATAATTTAAATTTTTTTCTCCAAAATAATGGGTTAGTAATTACAAAATAAGAAAAGTCGGTTCTAGGCTTTCAATTTTATGATAGCAAACAAGACATAATATGATTTTCTTTTTGGAATTAAAGATAGTAACAAAGTTGCTTTTCAATTGGGCCCAATAATTAATTTTCTTTTGTTTTTATAAGACCCATTAACTGACACACTAGGAGACCTATTAAAGACCCATTAATTATAAGGCTGACTCAAGACCAACCCAACCCAACAAACATAAAAATTAATGGGTTGGGTCTGGACGGGTCACTGGACCCATCTTGTCATGCCTAGAGTAAAGTGTCGCATATAAAAATGTTAGGCAGACGGTGTAAATTTTGTATTAGATTACAGGGGTAAAGTGTGGTTTTTCAAATTAAAATGAGGTAGATTGAACATTATGAGTATCACAAGTAGGGGTGCACATGGTTTTCAAGATCGTACCGCACCGTACCGTACCGAAGTTTAGGTTTTTTGGTATGGTATAGATTTTTGAACTTGGATGCCGCAAAAAATCGTACCGTAAATAAACTATTTATTTTCTAGTTTACGCAATTAAATTTAACCTTTATTATCTTCCAACCTATAATTATGACACATAATCTAATATTAGTAATTATAACTCAAAAAACATACTCAACTACTCAAGTAGAACATATAATTGTGTTCGAATTAAATTATTCATTTACAAAAAGTCCAAATTTTTTTTTTTCATAAATGACTAACTTATAAATAATTATACCTTTAAAAAAAACGACAAATAAATTATCGTCATTATTTCTTTAGTGAGCTACTATTTTTTAGGCTCATGCATTTTATAGGATATTACTCCATGTAATTTTTTCATTTATAAAGTATTATGTAAAAAGAAAAGAAAAACATCACCAGCTTATTCCATTAGAAATTTCTTTCAATTATCAATCGTCTATAAGCTAGAACAAAAAAGTAAAACACAAAAAAAAATTTCTAGAACCGTAAAACCGTACCGTACCAAAATCGAATTGTTCCGGGTGCATTGGTATGGTATTCAAAAGTGAAGTTTAGTATTGAATATTTAAAAATCGCAACAATTGGTACGATACGAATTTAACTAATAAAACCGCAATACCGTACCATATGCACCCCTAAATTCACAAGAATGTATTGTCATTAACTCATTTAGTTTATCAAGAAATTGAAGAAAGTTTCCCTCGTTTTACAATAAAAAATGGAATCGGGTTATGGGTACTCCCTCCATCCCATATTCTTAGCTCCATTTTGTTTTGGTGCGAAGTTTTAGGCAATTAGAAAAATAAAATTTTAAAATATTTTACACTAATCCCCTTGAAAGTGGTAGTTTGAAAATTAGTTGTGCCGAATTATTATTTTATGTGAAACGTTTGTCTGAATATGAGTAAGAATTAAGGACAAATGGAGTCATTTATTCTTCGAGATTAAGAAGTGGTTATTTGATGCTACATTTTTGTGTTACGTGATGGATTTTAAATTTGTACACTTGTTAACATATCTATATGTAAGACACCAAAATGTGATAGAAGATTCTTATTCGATTATTTTAGTTTTATTCCAATTAGAATTGATTATTATACCTTTTAAACCTCTATTTCTTGAAACGAAAAAAAAAAAATCATTTAAGTGCTAATATATAATATGTTTAGAAGGCTCGATAAATAAAATTCATAGTGATCAAATTAGTTACATGGTACTTGATGTAAGTATGCATTCTATGTTGATTGAATATATACAACAACAAAAGTAGAAAATTGTAAATTATAGCTCACATATATAGTTAAAATATATTTAGACGAGTTTTGTCAATTAGTCACTTTTTATTAAGTACAAAATGACTCCCTTGACCTATTCGAGGTCATTGCATTACACTAAAGCAAATTCAAAGTTATCATTTCTAAGTTTAAATCGTTTATAATTCAAGATCAAGTTATTAATATTAATAGTATTATTTTATTAGCTTAAATTGTTTGATTAATAGTATTTCCATCAAAATTATATCTCAATAAATGTTCGAAAGGGATTAAATCATTGAGAAACAATATATATATAATATATATATTAATTAAAATGAAAAGTAATAATACATACTCCAATTAACGAAAATAAGAACTCATAAGGTAAAAAATAATATAATTTTTTTTTAACAAATTAATGAGTAATTGAGTGTAGATATTAGGCCATCTCCATTTCTCCAGGAAAAAAAGGGTCCGTGGGGAGGGGGAGAAAAAATAACTTTTGGTGAGGAGAGGGGAGGGAGGGAGGGGATTGGGTGGGAGGTGGAGGGTGTGAATCCACCGCCCCACCAACCTCCCAATGGGGCTGGGCGCGTTGTTTCATTTTTTAATTTTTTTTTATTTATGTTAATTATAGTTATGAAAAATGTATATTTTTTAAATCTTAACATTAGTTTAATTTTATTAATTGTATAATTTGTACTTTTATAACTTGTACTATTGTAATTTTATGTACAATGTTTATTAATTGTTATTATTAATATTCGTGAAAAAAACATTTGGACTCATTTATTTAGAGGGTCATCTGGAGGCTCGTCCAATCAAGGCAATGATGGCGACAATAACAGCGGCAACGGCGGCAATAATGGTGGTAACGGCGATGAACTTCCATATATGGATTATTAAGTATTGTAATGTTATTGTATTGTTATTGTAATATTTTTATTAAATAATTTTTATTATTAATGTCAATGCTAAATTAGTTATTATTAATGTCAATGTTAAATTACTTATTATTAATGCCAATATTTAATTTAATATTGTCTTAATTATTATTATTATTAAGTGAGAGTGGGAAAGTATGAGAATTGGAATTAAATAGAATGAAAAAATTGAATCACTAAAAATGACTATAAAAAAAAGAGTATGAGGAAAAGGAGAGTCCATACTCATTGAAGATGGCCTTACTCACATGCTAATAACATGGCAAATAGTGTTGTTGAGAAAGGTACAGTTACAGGTTACTGCATTCTTAAACATTTCAGTTGCATTCGGGGTGGCCCAACCCGAAAGCCCACTGCATGGATCCACATTGAAATTCCAATCCGTTTTCCCTAGTGTTCTTGCAATAACCCTCAGAGATGCCACTGCCCCGAAATACAAATAAAAAAAATGTTAAAATGTAGGGTAAATTACGAATACCCTCCTCAGGTAAGCCTTAACCACAAAAATCACCCTCACGTATTGGATATTACAAAAATCCTCCTCAGGTTTGTCACCTTCTTACAATTAACCCCTTGCTCCTAAAATGTTCCAACTTACGCTTGAGTGTTATTTGTATTGTTTGTAATGTCTTATAAGTATTAAAATTTGGGTGCTAATTATTATATCTTATAAATTAGAAAAGAGATAATTATATACTCCATTTACTACCAAAATAATTGATAAAATTAATAATTGCCCATAAGTTTTAATAAATATTGCAAAAAAAAAAGGTATTTATATATTTATTAGCAATTTAAATTGTAAAATATTAAATTAAATAGAATTTTAATAATATATTTTATAAATATGAACAATTTGTCTACACATTAGTTAAATGAATTAATTTTATAAATTAATAAATTTAATAAAATTATATTGTATTATAAATAAGATTCTAATTTATTAAAGTTTATATTGTATTATAAATTGAAATATTTATTGAAATTTATGTGCAATTATAAATTATATCAATTATTTTGGTGATAAATATATGATTATAATTTTTATAATTTACAAGATATAACAATTAACACACAAATTTTAAAATTTATAACATATTATAAACATTACAAATAACTTCCAAAGGCAAAATTGAAACATTTTAGGGACAAGGGTTTAATTGTAAGAAGGTGACAAACCTAAGAAAGATTTTTGTAATACCCAATACGTGAGGGGGATTTTTGAAATTAGGCCTTACATGAGGGGTATTCGTGATTTACCCTAAAATGTAATATCTAGTTCTTGAACCAAACATAATTATAGGTAAAAATGCAATTCCAGTCCTTTAACTTTTAAAGATAGTAATTTTGGAAAAGTTTCATTTCCAGTTAAACAATTTCAAACTTTTAACTTTTTATTGTTTGCAGTTCTAGGACAGTTAACTACATTTTTTGTCTTAACATTTTAGTACTTGAAATTTTAGGACCTTTAACAGAAACTATCCACGGAACGAAATTGTAGTGAAATTTACTAAAATTACAACTACTAAAAAGTTTTTGTTTTTGTTTTTGTTTTTGTTTTTCGAAAACCACAAGGATAAATTTCATTCATGGAATATTGTCAACTATTACAAAATCCTCGATACACTGATACAGGTAGGCAAAGAAGTAACATGAAAATAATTTCTAACTAAATCGTGAGCAACCGAAATTTTGCTCACGAAACACGTGAGAGCAACAAAAGTAATCAAATCATGTTACTACAACTACTAAAAAGTTAAAGAACCAAAATTGTTGATTGTTGTCAAATGTCCTAAAACTGCAAACAATAAAAAAATTGAAAGACCAAAATTGCTTACTGAATAAAAGTAATTCCCAATATTACCAACTAGTAAAAATTAAAGAACTAAAAATGCATTTTTGCCCATAATCATAAATAATATAAAATCTCTAACTATTACCTTCATCTGCAGGAAGGATGGCTCCAGATGCAAAAACCGAAAGGAAAATTAAAGCAAGGATCCTTAGAAAGAACATTTTCAGAATTTTCAGAATTTTCAGACAAAGATTTGATTTTTGCTATTTGCAAAATACGTGCATAAATAATGAATTTTCTCTCTGTTTCAATATAAGATTTGACAAAGGAAAACAGGGTGGGGACGACTTACGATGAAAAATATTGTGGTATGATTATATTATAGGGTAAATTATGGATACCCCGTGAGGTAAGGTTAAATTATGAAAACCTCCCTCTTGAGTATTATAAAAATTTTCCTCAGATTTGTAATTGTCGTCATCTTACATTTAGGCCCTTACCTTGAAAAGTTCCAATTTTGCCCCTAAGATGTTATGTGTAATGTTTATAATATCTTATAAATTACAAAACTAAAAATTAAATATTTGCCACAAAAAGTTCATAAAATTGTAAATTTACACATAACTTTCAACGAATATTAAAAAATAATCATATTTATGTTAAAATTTGATTTTTATAATAGTATATTAACTAGAATCTCAATAATAATATGTCATAAATATAAACATTTTATCTACACATTTAAATATAAAAATTAATTTTATAATATTAAACTTTAAATAATTTTTTAGATGATTTTTTTATCTACACATTTAATTAATATAAGTATTTTTAAATATTATTTTTATGTTTATAATATTAAACTTCAATTAAATGTGTAGATACAATTTTATATTTATAATGTATTATTATTAGAATTCTACATAATATGTTATTATTAAACTCAAATTGACAATACGTATTTTAAAAAAAAATTAATATTTATTTAAATATGTGCAATTTTACAAATTTTTTAAGCTATTTTTGGTAAATATACCTGTTTTATAATTTATGAGATATTACAATTAATACCAAAGTTTTAAAATTTTGAAAGATATTACAAACACTACAAATAATCTTTAAAGGTAAAATTAGAACTTTTCAGAGGTAAGTGACTAAATGTAAGACGATGATAAACCTGAGTGAAATTTTCATAATATCTAATATGCGAGAGATATTTTTATAATTTGAGTGTAAGATTCGTTGGGAAATGGATAAAAGTAAGTAAACGAAATGGATAGAAGTAAACGTTTACTTCATTTTCTTCAAGTGTACTAGCAACTAAAATGAATTAAGATATGAGGAAAATTCTTCTTCTTTATTCAAACAAGTAGTGGTTGGTAGGGGACATATAATTAATGATGATAAGTAATGGAATATAATTGGATCCGTTGAAAGTTCTCTCTATCAATTTTTTCCCTCGACATTTTATCAAAGTTACTTGAAACAATCGTAGTAAAGTCCTCCCTCCGATTTTTTATTTGTCGCTTTTGTCAAAAAAATTGTTTACTTTTATTTGTCGTTTTATGATTTCAATATAAAATTAATTGTTTTCTACCAATATTACCCTTCTAGTTAATGCTTGTAATAAATGTTAATTAATGATGTTATTATTTGATTAAAAGGGTATTTTAGATTTTTTGCTTAAAAAAATGACTATTTATTGCATTTCTTAATCCGTGTGCAATTCTCCAAAACGACAAAAAAAAAAAAACGGAGGGAGTAATATGTAACGCGTATGGAAAGGGATATTAAATGTCTGGCGCATCTTAATGTTTGATTATCATTTAACGTGTCTTATAGGCATCAAAAGAGATTAAATCATTTAGAAGAAAAAATCACAAATTAATTTTAAATGCATATATTTTGTTATTAGAATATGTGTGAAGTTCGAAAATTAGAATATTAATTTCTCGTTTTTTATTCATTTAATTGAATTTCTCAAAGATAATTATTTTGATGATATAGCTAATAGAAGCGGTTATTCTGACACAAAATAAAATATGTATAACAAAATTAAATTTGTTTTTAAAATAAAAAATGTACTATTCAATATATACCAAACTTATCTTTTAAATACCATACCAATGCACTCGGTACGGTACGGTTTTGCGATTCTAGAATTTTGTTTTGTGTCATACTATTTTCCTTTTATAATCGATTAATAGTTTTAAAAAAATAGAGTAGTTTTTCTAATAAAATAAATTAATGATTTTTTTTCTTTTTACATAATATTTTATAAATGTAAGAGTTGTAGAATAATATCCTATAAATAAGTGAGTCTTATAGTAGCTCACTAAAAGAAAGAATGACTTATTTTTTTAGAGGTAGAATTACGTACTAATTAGTCTTTTATGCTTCAAATTTTTATTTTCGGACTTTTTGTAAATGAGTAATTTAATTCGAACACAGTTATATGTGCTACTTGAGTAGTGGAGTATATTTGTTTTGAGTTATAATTACTAATATTGAATTATGTGTTCTAATTATACGTTGATAAAGAATTTAAATTTAATTGCATAAGCTAGCAAATAATTTGTTTATTTCTATTTACGGTATGGTACCTTCTTTTGCGGTATTCAATTTTCAAAACTTGTTCCATTCCAAAAAATTTGGTACAGTTTTCATACATACTGGAATTTAAGTTTTTGAGAAAAAAAGCCTAAACTTTGGTATGGTACGGTCTCGAAAACCATGTGCACCCCTAGTGATGCAGGTTAAGTACCTGATTTATGCGTCTGATACACTCTGCCTCAAAGTCCTGTGTATACGGGGCTTTCTAAGACCTGCAAAACAAAGGTTACACACCGAGGTGGAGAGTTGCCGGCGGAACCTCCTTCGATACTTATGTCAGTAAGGGTACTTGGAAGTTGGAACTTAACAAAGAAGATGCAGAGGAAAGATACGGCAAAATTTTGTGTTATTATTATTAGAGTTAGATTGATCATACCAGAGATATATTTATACCAATGATAAGAGTCCATAATCATGCAAAATCCTAGTGAATGTATGAAACTTCCCTACAGGTTTCGATACTTCCTTGTTAATTCATAATTTGTAGTTAACAACATTTGCTTCGTTGATTCCAAATGAGCTCATGAACTATGAGGCCTCAGACCAGGGATAGGGCGATGTTACCGTTTTGTAATAAGGCCCGGGTGATCCCATCCAGATAATGACCTATGCTACATCATTACTCCCCCTTTTTCAATACGAAATGATTAGAATATTTTTCACCTTTTTTTAGGAGTGGGTGCACCGTTTTATGTGTCCTTGCGTATCTATATAAGGAAAATGTTTTCTCTCCTTCCTTCTTTATTGCATCTACTTAGAGAAAACCTGCAACAATAGGATTTTTACTTTTAAGTTTCAGTTCTTATTTTTGGAATCCACCCACCATGTCTTCCAGATCTAATGCTTTCTGGATAATTTGGCCGGAGAGGTATGACGCTAACTCAGTCCCATGTACCATATCATCCCGGGAAATGGATACTTTGACCTGAATGTTATGTCTACCTAGTTCCATTACACTGGTGATTCCGATGAAACGGGGCGTTTGGACTGGAATGAATTTCTTCTCCTAGCACTACCGAGCCTTCCACATTGACTCCTTGAAGATGGAGGTGTACCTTCATTTGTGCGAGCCTCTGGTGTCTATCTTGGACTCAGCTTGGCTACGCCCCAGCTTTCCCCGGAATCCTACAGGTGATTGATGGGGTTCCTAGTGTGTCGAAACTATGGGGCATGTGCCCTCTGTCGACAAGTTCCTCTACTTTTTTTTTATGTTGAACCGTCGACGAGGGCACACGCAGGCTTGTTCGAGGCCATCCCTCGCAAAAACATGGTTCTCTTTATAGAAGGGAACATGGACCTTCCTGAGGACTAGGCTTGTCACTACGTTTATTTGAAGAATGCGAATTTTGGGCCATTGTCCTCCAAATTCCCCCGATAAACGAAGCTTTTGATTTGCAGTCATATCGAGAGCTCTTTAGAGGAGGGAAATACAGGTTGGAGACCTTGATTAGGTATGAGGTCATCCGTGATTGTCGCCTTGGAGGGAACATCAAATCCTTACGCGATATTAACGTTAACAGAGCAGAAATAGAGCTTCTTGACCTAATCCTGAAGGCGGCGTTTGTCTCGGCCAAGGACTAAGCCATTTTAAAAAATACTCGTTTATCTAGTGACCCACTGATCCCCCTCACGAGGAGTATGTTCCTCAATTCGTTGATCTTCCCTTTTTTGGTGAGGAAGATGGAGATTTTGTGGAACATGCTTCCACAAGTCGCGGTGATAAAGGCGGTGTTGGGACACATCGCGACTCTCAATGGTCGTGCCCCCGCTGGAGCCGGAGGTCAAGTACTCGCCCTGCTCAGGATAGGACCCCCCAGGGCCGAGGTCGTCCTTCATATTTCCCCAACGAGGAGTGTGGTGATGGTGGGAGACATCCTTCCCATGATAAGTCTAAGGGTATAGCGGACAACGTCCTTGTTTCCATACATCGAGAAGTTTCTAAGGACGATCTGCATGCCTCTTGGACCTTCTCCATGCCCTACACTCTTTTGGGAGATGGTGAAAGTCCTAGTGTGATGTTCCGTTGTCTCGTTGTGTTGGAAGCCGACAAGGGCTTTGTTCGCGATGAGACCACTGGCAAAACTCGTGACAGGTTGACGTGGCTTGGTTTGTTTGGTATGATGAACATTTGTTTATTGTATTTGTATCGCGTCCTTACACTTGGTAGGCTCCATTGAATCTATATATTTATTTACTCGTACATTCCCCATTGTTGCATTATCACGGAATGCCCTTAGGGGATGCTCTGAGGGGATCACTGTGACGAGGCTGAGAAACCACTAACTCAAGCCCAAGCTGATCTCGAGGTCGAGAGGACACTACAACAAAAAACATATCTTGAGACACAAAAAAGTGTCCCATAAGGTGCATAATGGGACATTTACAAATTTCGGGACACTTAAAAAAAGTGTCGCATAATTTGATGTCGCATCAATACAACACTTTTATGTGTCCCTAAACACACAATCTAAGGACATTTATATGTATCCCAAAATACTAATCTAAGGGCATTTATATGTGTCCCGAGGTACTCTTAGGACACTTATAAAAGTTTCTTATAACTACTTTTAGGACAATTATAAATTTCCTAAGACCTATTTCATACGACATTTATAAATATCTCCCAAAACATATTTTTCTAAAATGCCTACATAATTGCCTATACATATTAAATTAATAATTTAAATAACCAATATAAAACAAACTCATTTATTAAACAATTTGAATATCTATTAAAAAGTATGAAGTTCGTAAAATAGCAGTAGCCGCTTAACATGATAAGTTTTCAAGACAACATTATTACATAAGAAATTTCCGAAAAAAGTAAAAGCAACAATCATAATGGTCCGAATCATGCTCCGAACTCATGCTCTAATGTACCAATTTGTATCAATCTCCATCTCCTTCCAAAGCAACATGTTCAAGATACATAAATTACTTTTTTTTTTCATAAAATTAAATTCAATAGAAAACTAAGATAACAAGAAACAGAAAAGGAAATACCAAGGATGAAGGCCAAACAACAGGTGCTCCAATAACATCTCCAATGGTTTGAAAATTACCACGAGTGAAAAATAGTCTTGCGTCTTTTTTCACTTGAAACTGAATTATTATCTCACAAAAGTCATGCTCCGACTCCATACCATTTACATGAACATTTTTTGTCTTAGTTACAATACCAGCTGCTACAATTTCATTCAAATCTCCAACACTTTTCAAAACAACATAAGATCCAACCTGCAATTTGTATTTTTCAACAAATTATGATTAAAAAGCTGGAAAAACTTGGAATATGTAGTTGAATATGGAATTCTCAAGGCTATGCTTGTACACGAGTAAATTAACAAGTAGAACATGCTTTCACAATAAATGGAAGTGCTAAAAACAAGGTCAAGTCTAACCTATTAACTTCATTAAGAAAAAATCTATTATAAGTTTATAACCCATTTATGGGCAAGATCATTTGTCTTTCAAGTAATTATTACCTTGAAGGTAGATTGGGTTGAAGAAGGTCCTTCTTGGTTGCCCCACATGTGTCCGTGTTGTTGATTTTCTTGAAAAAAATAAAGGAAACATAATAAGAATCCATATCCAGAATTGGTACCGGTAACTTGAAAGGACAAAAGAACTGATTTCTTGAAGTTTAATTAAAAAGTTCATCTTCCCAAATCTCCAATCTTTTTACCTTGATTTTCATTGGACGGGAAGTCGATGTAGATGTTATGTGATTCTCTAAAGGTATGGGTGGAGTGCTTTGAAATTTAGTTTTTCCTCTTGGGGGTGCGACTACAACACTTTCAACATCAGGTTGTTCAATAGATCGTGACTTCCCAAGGACAAATGCTGTCAATTCCTCTAGCTTTGCATTCAGTGCATCATATTTCTCCAGTCCTTCCAAATACTTTTCTTTATACTCCATGGACTGCCTAAGATGTTCGGCACGACTTGGTTTTTCCCCATAAACATCTCCCCGTCTCACTCCCAGTCCATACAAGCTCAATTGTACATCCTTATCCTTCATGACCTTTGCAAAGTCGTCATTAAGATCATGAATAATATCATCTCTATTTGAATTTTGAGGGTTTTGCGCGGCGAGCTCTTCCATTTGTGCCTACAAAATAAAGTGTAAGTTATAAATTAACGAATTCAGATAATATAAAAATAAAATAAAATATTGAAATATAATGTATTTACACTTACAATTGCTTCTAGTACTACTTCACTTGTACCATCGGGCTTACAAAAACACACCTTAAACAACTCCGCTCTTGTGGGATATCTACCTAGATCTTTTTTCTGGATAAATGCCATTACACATTTTAGTAGAATTACTTTCTAAATAAACTCAAAACTACTATAATTATTTTGACTTTTCTTCTGTAGTAATTAAAAACAAATTCAGTTGTAAATTTTACAAAAACAAAATAGAAATGAGGACTTAATGATAATGGAACAAAAAGTTATCAATTTCATACCTCTGCGTTATCAGATAACCAATGGTTAACTAATGCCTTATATTGCTCATCATTCACCGTCTCGGGAATTTGTTCTTCAATAGGAACGTGAGGGTCAAAATTCAACTTCTTTAAATAACATTTCCAATTTCTCCATTTCTTGTTAATAGAACACAAGATATATGACTCTCTTCCAGGAGGGATCTCAAACTTCCCCTACCAAAACAGAAAAGAAAAAGCATTATATACTAATTAAATCGAACAACGTATATAAACTTGAATAATTTGAAATAAGATAAAACATATAACCTTGACAAGTCTAAGCATTTCATTCTTGTAAATCGTTGGCATCAATCTCCAATCATTATAGTTAAGAGGGAAATATCTCCCATTCATTGCAATTGTACCCAAAAAATGAGCCAACATGCTTGTCTTCTCGTTATCATTTGGCTGTCCAAGATCATTAAATGTGACAACAATACGATTTCCCGGTTGTCGGCACCATACTTTAGGCATGCAAGTAGCTCTCTTTTTCTCATGACCAACTATAACAACACAAAATCAATCAACTCTCTTCTAAATGAACACTTGAAAATATATGGGTATATAGTAAAATTTAACTCACTAGGCTCGGTTGTGACATGATTAGGATCAACTTGTTCAGTATTTGGAATGGTATTCTCATTGGGTTGTAAAGTAGATGCATCAAGTGAATCTGAACTTACACCATGCAAGTAGTTAGGATTGTGTAGAAAGAATTAGATAGCATAACCTTTTTGGATTTCATTTGCATCATTTTGCAAAATCGAAGGTTGGTGTTACTCAAAAACTTTACGTCTCACATGTCTGCTTCTAGTTTTTTGAGTCATTAGATGCACATGTTACAAGAAGTAGAATTAGCTGCTTCTAATTGCATATTATATGTCCATTTTGATTGACTTGAACTTGAAGTAAATTTTAAATTTTGAAATCATGAACTGAACAATTGACTTAGGTAAAATCAGAGTCAGAATATTGTTTTTATTATTGATTAAAATTTAGGCTAGAAATTAACTAAATGATCATTCAAAGCTATATATGTTGCTTTTCCCTTACGCCAAATGTTTGAGTAAAATGTAAAATGGAACAGCCAAACATTTCCACAAGTACGTACGTTACTACTTACTACTATTAAATTGCAAATGAAGTGCGCTTCTAGCAATCCAAATCTTGACTCATTCATGTTCCTAAAAGTTTCTCTCCTAATGATTACAACGTACAATAAACTTGGATGGAAATTTAATTGAGTGTACAATAGAAAATTTATAAAAGAAAAAGTACCGCTCTTTCAGCAGTTTCAGGGTTCTCATACTCTACCAATGCATGAAGCTTCAATTTAAATCAAGAAAGGGCAAATTTAGATACGCACGTAACAAAAATTCCATATTTTCACCAACATCAAATGCATTTCAAATTTCCACATACCTTGTGACTAACAACTGAATCACTTTTAGAAGAACGAGAAGAGCTTGGTTTTTGTGGCTGGCATATCCGAATCGTTTTAATACTGCGTATAAAGCATTTATATACATGATCTAAGCTCGAATGGACATATTTAAAGAACGGAAACTTATTGAGCTAGTCAAAGATTCAAACCTTCTAATCACACTAAATATTTTCTCAATATTCTGATGAGAATGATCATCTGGTAGATTTTCAGCTATAACAGTGCATGACTGCTTGAAATACGATCACAAACTTATGTTGAAATAAAATAAAAGATCATATCAAATGAGTAAAAGTTCCATCAGGGATTGGCTTCAAATGGAGAAAAATGAAACTGCAATTCCTCTTTTTCTTTCTCCTTGAAGGGATTTTTCCGTCACACTTTCTTACCATCATTGCTTACAATCTATTACATCAAAAATTTGAACCAAAAAACATAAGTGCTACTCAAACGGAAGATCAGATACATAAATTGTACTAAATAACTAACCAACTTTGAGGAGGACTTTAGAGCTTGTGCCATCATATGATTATTAACACCGAGGGACTTGAGTTTCTTTGTAGTTGTAGCAAAATTTGTCGGAACTGTTGAAAAAAACAGAGGTTGAAGATAAAGAAAATTCAAGAATATTTAAGCTTGTAAGATTTTTTTTAAAATATTTCAGAATTCTTACCATAGCCTTGGGGATCTTTGCACATATGTTTAGCAAAAGGATTCATTGGTTGCATGTGATATATTTAAGTATTAGGATTCAAATTAACATGTGATAAATTTAAGTAGTATCCTTGCATGGTTTCTATTTGAGAATATACATAGATTGATGATCACTTTAAAGTTGTACCTCCACCTCCACCTCCACCACCACTACTACTGCTCTACCATCAATCTAATTTCCTCTCCCTAACTTTCATTTTTCTAATTTCAGTCCTACTGCTTCTTCAATTCCTAATTCTCTAAGGTCTAATTACAATTACACCACTAGTAGATATACTCATCAAGACAAAGGAAAGGGTTCCATGTCACTAGATTTGGATATCTAGATCTAATTAGCTACTGAAATTTCAAGAATCAACATAATCAATCAAATCATTCTATTTACAAGAGGAATATAATATATGCACGTGCACACGGGACAGGGCCTTCAATTCAAAACCAAAAAGTTTTCATTTTCTAATTTACAAAATTCTTCCACTTGTGATGCATAAATTTCTTCGTACTTCCTTCAAACATAAACCAGCATCATAGAAATAACATTATTAATTGATAGAACATTAATTGTTGATAGACAGACAATAACTACCAACATATTTACATTTTAGAATATGAAGGTAGAAGCTTCGATTACTTCTTATGAAGTTAAACGAATGATCAAATAAGGATAAATTGATAATTGGTCTAACAACATCCATGATTATTGTGATAACTTATTGAATGATACTAAGATAGTTGAATAGTAAAACCACCTCTAATTGTAACATATTGTTGATTCTTTACTTTCATACATAAATTATGGTAAATAACTTACGAAGCAATTAGCATGCAGGTTACTCCGAGAAGTTGTAAATTTGTCTTCTCAATGTAATTCTCATATAAGAATCTATCTATAAGATTTACAGCCAGGTAGAGTGTACCCGGGGCAAGCTTATACTCTTCAGAAACCTGTAGCCAGTGCACATAAGATGAATGTACAGTTCATTGCAAGTAATACTAACTATATTCATATTTATTGCAAATTGAGAAACAACAGGGCACATAGCTCACATGAACACCAAGAGAAACATATCCAAACAAAAAGGAACATGAAAATCAAATAGATCTAAAGTTATATTATAATAAAAACAAAAAGAATATAATACATTGTTTAATAAAGGCTTACTACTTCAATGCTCCATAAACAGAAAATCACCTCGTAAATAAGAGCTAGCGATGTACACAATTAACCGATAAAACAGAGCACGAGAAAGAGTGAGAGAGAGCGGGAGAAAGAGGAGGAGTGAAAACACGTACATACCTACTTGGAGAGAGAATCGTCGAAATAGGTGAGCTGAAATTGTTGAGAGAATCCGAAATTGTTGAGCTAAATTATTGAGAGAATCATTAGGCTGAAATTGAAGAGAGAATCCAAGATATTTGAGCTAAATTGTTGAGAGAATCATTGAGCTGAAATTGATGAAAGAATTTGAAATTGTTGAGAGAATCTGAATGTCGAGCTAACTTGTTGAGTGAATCCGAAATTGATGAGAGAATCCCCAAAACTGTTGAGAGAATATGAAGATATAGAACCCTATTGAATGTTTTAATTTTGGGGGAGAAATGAAATAACGCTCCTCAGAGCATTGGGAGTTTTTTTTTTTTAAGTTCAGTTTTAAGTTTTAAAACTAAAGCATTTCTTTATTTTCTTTTATCCTTTCTTATGAGACATTTGACACTAAATGTCCCATAGTTAATCTCTTACGACATAAACCAATATATGTCCCATCTTAAATGTCCCGTAATCTACTTTTTGTTGTAGTGGGAAGTATCTCTGGGCCAATTCTTAGACCAATGCCCAAGTCAAAGAGACGAACCGGACCTTATCGGCTGAATTGGAGAAGGTCAATGCTAAGTTGGCCAGTATGGAGTAGCGCCAAACAAATTATTCGCTCCTTAAAAATTACAGCGAGTCGAAGTTGAGCTCGCTTCCATGAGAGCTGAATTGCAAAGACCCTCCCAGAATGAACAACTTTTGTCACGCGAACGCGAGGTTACTAACGAGTCTGCTAAGAGCTGGGAGGCCAAGTATAACGCTATTCAAGAGCAAAGCTCTTCCTCTGCTGAGGAGTGGAAGAAAAAACTTGCCCTTCTTCAAGATTAAATCAAAAAGATTTCTGCTCATTCCTCCATCTGAGCTAATAATAAAGTCATCGAGTATTAGGACATGTTCATTCCTTCATGAGGTTACAAATTGAAGTTGTGATGGATTTTAAATCCGTCAGAAAATAATATATATTGTTGGTCCCAAGTGGTCAGAAGAGGTTTAGAGGGGGGGGGGTGAATAAACCTCTTTAAAAATTTTCTTCAAATTTAACTTTAAAACTTTACTCTTACTGAACAGACTAAGCTGATCAGATTAGTAAGTTACAATTCTGTTCGCGAACAAATCTTTGAACAGTCTTGTTGACCACTCGTCTGATAGTTACTTAGCTGATTTTGCAGAAATCAGTTTTAATACTTAGAGTACTTGCAGCGGATTTTCAAAGTGTTTTTCACAAGTAATCTTAGCAGTTTGAAAAATGTTTCCCCAGTTTTATAAACTCCTTTTAACTTCTTTTCAAACAGTTAACTTAACGTGTTTTTATGCAAACAGAAAATATGCAAGTTTAAAAGCAATGTAAAAACACAATCAATTTTTATAGTGGTTATATGGATTTAAATATCCTTTAGTCCACTCTTCCAAGTCACTCAGATCTTGGGTTATACTATAATCACAAAGTTTACAGTATACTCTGCTTGCGTCGAACAACAAATGAAACGACCACAAGTTCGCAATAGGAAATCACACAGAAAACCTATCCTCTGAAGTTTGATCACTCACAAAGATGGATCACAACTCCGCACAACACTCTTGTTTACAAAATCACTCAGAAGATGTATTTTTCTTGATTCTTCAACTCTGCTTTCGTCAACAAATGACTCAGCTGATGAGTGAGCTGTTCTTGAGACTTAAAGAATTTTGCTTCGGAAATTTCTCTCAGAAAGTGTGTTGCTTGTTTCTTCTTCGTCTCTTTCAGCTATTTATACTTGAGGATTGAAAAGTGTTCGTTGAAGAGAGACAGGATTCAAATTCCTCGAGTACTGGTCCTTAAAATCCGCGAACGGCTCTTTTGCAGTCTGTCCGTACTGTAAACAGTACTATTCTGCAGGCAGCATTAAATGCAGCATTAAATGCACTCGGCTGATGCGAAGCTTTTCTTCAATCATTTGTCTTAAATATCCTCGTACTTCAGCATTTATTACACCAAGGGGCATTTATTACCGTTGGGAACACTTCATGATCTTCTTCACTTGGCTGACGAAAGTATAAGTCTGATGGTGAACTCGGCTGATCTCAAACTTGAACAAATCTGATTTGAGTCGGCTGATCTTCACTAATCTGATAACTTCACTTCAGCAGATCAGAAGTCTTGGACCTTGAAACTTTGACTCTTCTGATGTCTTCATTACTTAGTCAAAATTCCTTGATAAGTTTATCAGCTAAGTTACTCCATACTTAGCCAATTTTACGAAGTTTTGGAATGCATCAAAACCTCCCTTATCAAACTTTCTTTAGTGCCTCCATCTTCATCCTTATCCAACAATTTCCCCCTTTTTGATGATGACAAAACTTCAGCTAAGTACCTGTTGAATACCTAAACTAAAGATTGAAATCCTCAAAATTTTCTGAGATAGAAAAAGTTTATTGGATTGAACTTGACTTTTCATTAATATTGAAAATGAGTTACATGTACAAGTTCATCAGATGAGATTTCTGAGAAAGTAAACTGATTACAATGGATTTTGCAATTCCTAACTATCAGCTTCTTCATCAGATTCAAGCACTTCTTCGTATTCATAAGATGATTCTTCATCATCTTCTTCTTCATCAGCTTCTTCTTCCAAGGTTGCTTTGGCAGCTTCCATCTTCTCTTTAAGTTCTTGTTCTTGAAGAACTTTCAAAGCTTCCATAGCTTTCCTTGCAGATTCTGTATTCTTGTACTTGGTATCTTCTTTTTCAATCGATTCTGATTCTTCTACCTTTCCAAGATTATCAGCCTTGTCAGCTGTTTCTTCAGTTTCCTTAGCTTTAATAGTTGCAGCAGTAGTTTCTTCCTTAGTTGGTTCTTCAGCAGCAAACTCCTTTGCTGGTTCTTCAGTAATGGTCTCTTTAGCTGGTTCTTTAGCAGCAGATTCCATAGCTGATTCTTCAGCAGCAGTTTCCTTAGCTGGTTCTTCCCTTTTATCTTCCCCCTTTTTGTCATCATCAGCTCTGATGACAGTAGCAGGTTCAACAGCAGGGTTGAGGGCAACTGTTGGAATCTTCACTTCAGCACATAAAGCCTTCAGATTCTGATTAACCACATCATGACTTGCTGTGAGATGATGAATATCAGTGCTGATGACGTCAGTCTTGTCATTGAAGTAGTCAATGTTGAGGTTGATAGTTGCAATTTCATCCTGAATTTTCTGTGCAGCCTTTGCTACTTCTTGCAACATCCCCAGATTGATTTCCTTCTCTTCTTCACTGACTTTAACGAAGGTTGCAGTTAAGTCAGCAATTTTGTGCTCAGCTGATTTTAAAGCAGTGTGAAGATGATTTACATCACCCTTCACGTCTTCTACGTTCTGGTTCAGTTCTCTTAAGCTGTGAATCAACTGCAATGAATGATCTTGAGGAACAGGTAGCTGATCAATAGCTAACTTGATAGAGCTGCTAGTTAGAAGGTGCGTTCTTTCCACTTGATGAGTGTGTGATTCAATCAATTCTGTCTTCATCTTCTGTAACTGCAGACTATTCCTCTCTTCCATCTCTTTAATTTGATTTTCAATAAATAATTGGAAGGCTTCCATCAGTGATGAGTGTTCATCCCCTGATGAAGTAGAAGCATCAGCTTCTTTCTCTTCAGTCGCCTGTTGAACAGGGACATCTTGCATATCCGTCATCTGATGGTCTTCAGAAGTCCTAACAGCTAAGGACTTATCAGCTTCTTTGGGTTCATCAGTGACATCATCGTAGAACAGATTAGTAATGGTTCCATCATCATTAAAGCATGTTGTCTGTCTAATCTGTCTTACAATAATCCAAGGGTTAACAGGAGCATTGTTACCCTTAGGGACTTCATAGTACTGTTGTACTTCCTTGCCAAAAATGATTTGTTGAATACTTGGCAGCAGTGGCAAGTCGCTTGAACATCCTTGCTGATATTTTGACTTTTTAACCCATCTCTTCAGAGCAGTCATAACAGCAAACTTAATTGCTCTTTCTTCAGCATCTTCAGATTTCTTTTTCTTGTCAGGCAAGGTGCTTTTGATTTTCTTGGCCTCCTCCAATGCAAAGCTTTTTGCATAATTATGCATGACTTCTCTTACATAACTGGGATCAAGGGCCTTTTGGATGGAGTTTGTCTTCAGCCAAGTCAGAACCCAACGTTCTTCATCAGCTAACTCCTTCATGCTTTGAAGTTCAGTTATTGAGCTGTTCAGCCTGTTATCCCTCCAACTGATGTATCTTGGCTTTTCTTGGTTGAACAGAGTCTTCAGCATCAACTTCTGATCATAGTATGCTAATGACTTCTCAAATTTCTTGAACAATTCCTTATCAGCATAGACTATCTCAAAAGCTTTTCTGACTTCAAATTTGTCCTTTGACTTGAGTTTGGGGGCAGGCAGCAATATCTTCTTTTTGTCTTCTTCAGTCTTGCCTTCTCCAATTTTGATGCCACCTCCATGGACAGGTCCATAGGCATCAACTTTACTCAATTCAATCACCGCAGCCATTTCAGCATCCTCAGCAGCTTTTCTTTCTGCTGCAGACATGCGTCTTCTGGCTTCATCCTTTGCTTCTTGAGCTTTGCTTAGCTCAAGTGCTTTCTTCTCTTCAAGCTCATCCTGCTTCCTCTGTTCAGCTTCTTCCCTTGCTTTCTTATCAGCTTTGGAGACTTTCTTTCTCCTTAGCACTATTTTTCTCTTGCCTTTATCAGCAGGGGCTGGTCCAGCAGATGATATGGGAGCAGCAGCAATAGGATAGACGATTTGGACGTCTGGATCTTCTTGAGGTTGAGTAACCTCAGCTGTTGATGTGACTTGACTTGGCTGTTGCTCATCAGCTTTGTCAATCACAACAGTTTCAACTGTATCAGCAGGCCTTTGAGTAGCTTCAGGGTCTTCCCTTGCTACATTTTCCAGATCAGTAGGTTTTTCAATAAATGTCATCTGCTTTCTGGCAGACTTCTTGGTTCTCCCTTCACGGTAAGTAGAGGTAACAGTATCTCTCTGTTGACTTCTTGTCCTTTGAGAAATACCCTCAGCAGGCCTCTCTGCTGATGGAGTTCTTGATGGTGATGCAGGGGATCCAGTCCTTACATCAGCAATTATGTTTTCAACAATCTTAGTGGCTTCAGCAGAAGTCACTCTCTCCATCTGCTTAGATTCTTTCTTCTTGGGCTCATCAGCAGCCCTCTTCCTTTTAGTCTCAGCAGCCAAACTTGCTGTTTTGACTAACCTCTTTTGCCTTTTGGCAGGAACCTCCTTTGGTTCCTCAATATCAGCTTCCTCAGGCTCACCAGCCTTCCTCTTTTGAACAGGCATGTACTTGGACAATGCCTTAGATTTATGAATCTCTTTTCCATTCTTCATATCACAACCCAGCTTTGACAGCAGATAGCTGAGTGTGATCCTGTGGTTGGTAGTGGGGCCTTTTCCTTTCTTATCATCAAGAAAGTCAGCTAATATGTACCAAACTATGATGGACCAGTTGATTTCCATTCCATAGTATATGGCAGCCATGATGCTGAACCTCTTCATGGTAACAGCATCCAGTGAGAAGGTGCAGTTCTCAATCAGCTTGCACACCATATCAGCCATCCGCTGATATTCATCCTTCAGTTGCTTCTTCCTAATATTTCCAGATAACGTTTCTCCCTCTTTGGCGCAGATCGCCCAGAACTGTTGATGTTTGTCCTCTGTCAGCACAGTGACGTCATGTCGTCCTCTGTTAGGAAGCCCAAACGTCTCGTGAAGAACAGCAGGAGTGATAGTGATAGATTTGCCTCCTACTGAAGCCTTAATCTCCAGTTTGTTGTAGTCAGCTTTCGCAGAGTTGTAGTACTCCATCACTTGGTCAGTCCAGATAATTCCTTCGTGGTATTCCATGAAGTTTACCAGCGAAGCAGCTTTGAACTTTTCGAGCAGTTCTTTCATCAGATTCGTACCAGATTGGTAGTAAGAATCATAGACGAGAAACATACCTTCGGCGGCCATTGTAGATCTGTTGAAGGTTAGAAAAACAAAGGAAAGTATGCAGAGAATTTGCAGAAATTTCTCACAAGTACTTTTGAAAGTTTAGGGTTCGTAAAGAGCTACTCGACTGATCAGATGAGGATTTATAGAGTTGGGGTTTTTCGGTTTCCGTGATATCTGCCAACCGTTAGATCCGTTTTTCTGTCAGTGCTGATCGTGCGGCGTCAGTTACGACCTTTCAAGTTCAAAAGATATTTAATGAAGAGCGGGAATATGTACCACCCAACAGTTACTTATAAAAGCGTGTTTTGAATATACGTTTTAAACAGTTCCGCTTTTATTAAAGTAATCAGATGAGTAACATAAATACTTATCTGATTGACTACTGTCCTGATGACAATGCTGTTATCAGAGAATGCCAATAGCTGATAACCTTCCTCAGCTGTTTGTCAATCCAGCTAGATAAAATAACTTTAATCTTCGATAGTTGAGTCTTCTGATGAAAACATAACTTCAACTAACTGTCATTAACAAATTTCATCTTTAATTCAGAAGTACCGCTAGTCTTACACGTTCCCCCTGAGTTTAAGAATTCATAAGTTAACTAGTCTGTTGAGAGTTAATCCTTGAAGATAATAACGAATTACTGAGCTGTTGAACTCCAGTCTTCTGATGAGTTCCCCCTCAGCTTATGTTTCCAAATTAAGTAGTCCTAGCTCAGCTCTTAGAGTTGAAAACCTTACTTCACTTAAAGGTTTAGTGAAAATATCAGCAATCTGATTATCAGTATGAACATACTCAATCATTACATTGCCTTTTTCCACATGATCTCTAATGAAATGATGCTTGATCTCAATATGCTTAGTCCTTGAATGACTTGTAGTGTTCTGAGTAAGTGAGATTGCACTTGTATTGTCACAGTAGATTGGAATTCCACTGATCTTGATGTTGTAGTCTTCTAGTTGATGCTTCAACCAAAGTATCTGTGCACAGCAAGCTCCAGCAGCTATATATTCAGCTTCAGCAGTAGATATAGAGACTGAGGTTTGCTTCTTACTCATCCATGAGATCAGACGACTGCCTAAGAACTGACAGGCACCTGTTGTGCTCTTTCTGTCAATCTTGCAGCCAGCAAGGTCTGAATCTGAATAGCCAACTAGTTCAAATCCAGATTCTCTAGGATACCATAATCCCAGTTCTTGAGTGCCTTTAACATACTTCAATATCCTCTTGGCAGCTAAGAGATGAGATTCTTTGGGGTTTGATTGAAATCTTGCACAGACTCCAACTGAGTACATTATATCAGGTCTGCTTGCTGTTAGATACAACAATGAACCAATAATGCCTCTATATTTGGTTATGTCCACTGATTTGCCATCTTCATCTTTATCCAAACGAAGACTTGTAGACATAGGAATAGTAGCTGTTGAGCTAGTTTCCATACCAAATTTCTTGAACAGATCTCTTGTGTACTTTGCTTGGCTGATGAATATCCCATCAGGCAACTGTCTAACTTGCAATCCAAGAAAGTAATTAAGTTCACCCATCATGCTCATTTCAAACTTATTCTGCATCAGCTTGGAGAACTTATCACACATCTGTTGGTTAGTTGAACCAAAAATAATATCGTCCACATATATTTGCACAAGTAATATATGATTTTCCCATTCAATTGTGAACAAGGTTTTATCTACCTTACCTTTTCGAAATCCTTTAATTAAAAGAAAATCAGATAGGGTATCATACCATGCTCTTGGAGCTTGTTTCAGTCCATATAAGGCTTTCTTCAGACGATATACTTTGTCCTCTTCTTGATAGACTTCAAATCCAGGAGGTTGTTCAACATACACTTCTTCTTGCAATTCTCCATTGAGAAAAGCAGACTTCACATCCATCTGATAGACAGTGAAGTTCTTGTAAGCAGCATAGGCAAGAAACAGTCTGATTGCTTCAAGTCGTGCTACTGGTGCAAAAGTTTCATCAAAGTCAATTCCTTCTTCTTGACAATAACCCTTGGCCACTAGTCTTGCTTTGTTTCTGGTAACAATACCATCTTCATTCATCTTATTTCTGAATACCCACTTAGTGCCAATTACTCTTTGATGACTTGGTCTAGGAACTAAGTACCAGACTTCATTCCTTTCAAATTGATTCAACTCTTCTTGCATAGCTTCTATCCAGAAGGAATCATTTAGAGCTTCTTCAATTTGCTTGGGCTCTATTTGAGATAGAAATGTGACAAACATAGCATCTTGTGCAGCAGCTCTTCTTGTTTTCACTCTATCTAAAGGATCACCAATGACTAGTTCAGGTGGGTGATTCTTGAGCCATCTGAGATCAGGTTGCAAATCAGGATGTTGTCCTCTGTTATGATCTTGCAACACTACTGTTGGAGTTCCAGTAGTAGTCTGTTGAACAGTCTCTGGTCTGTCAGCTGTTAGCAACTCGTCTGTTAGACAATCAGCACTGTGATTTTGAACAGCATTTGAGTTAGCAGCTGAACTTAGATTAGGTAGTATGATGGGAACATATTCTTCATTTCTTCCAACGTCTAACTTCTGTAAATCAGTAGACAGATCTTGATTAGCACTTTGATTCTTTTCAGAAGATTGACTTGGCTCATCAAATACTACATGGATAGATTCTTCTATTAGTAATGTTCTTCTGTTAAAAACTCTATAAGCCTTACTAACAGATGAGTATCCTACAAAGACAGCTTCATCAGCCTTTTCTGCAAATGCAGTAAGGTGATTTTTCCCATTATTCAATACAAAACATTTACAACCAAAAATCTTAAAGTAATGAATGTTTGGCTTTCTGTTGTTCCAAACTTCATATGGAGTCTTGTTCTGATTTTTGTTGATCATACATCTGTTCTGGGTAAAGCATGCTGTGTTTGTTGCTTCTGCCCAAAATCTTTGAGGCAGTTTAGCTTCAGCTATCATGGTTCTGACAGCTTCTTTTAGTGTTCTGTTTCTCCTTTCAGCAACACCATTCTGTTGAGGGGTTCTTGCAGCAGAATACTCATGATGTATTCCTTTGATATTACAATACTCTTCAACAGTAGAGTTTGTAAACTCTGTCCCTCTATCTGATCTGATCTTCAATATTTTGATACTCTTCTCATTCTGGATCAGTTCCATCAGATTGGTAAGATGTTCCTTGGTTTCACTTTTCTTCTTCATGAAAATCACCCAAGTATATCTTGAATAATCATCCACAACAGCTAGGCAGTATTTCTTTCCACCATTGCTGACTGGATCAATGGGTCCAAATAAGTCCATATGCAACAGCTCCAATATTCTTCCAGAAGATTGGTGCTTCTTTTCTTTGAATGATGACTTGATTTGTTTACCCTTCTGACATGCATCACAGAGCTTGTCTTTGCTCATGACTGCTTTTGGAATCCCTTCTACCAAATCATTCTTGATTAATCTGTTTATGGTCTTGAAGTTTAAATGATTCATCCTCTTGTGCCATAGCCAACTGACTTCACTTGGTGCAGATGCCACCAAACAAACACTTGAATTCTTGTCAACAGAATTCCAGTCAACTATGTAGATATTTCCTTGTCGTCTTCCAGATAAAATTACCTTCTTTGTACCAATTTGTTCAACGTAGCACTTATCTGTTGAGAAGATGACTGAATATCCCTTGTCACAAAATTGACTTATGCTCAGCAGATTATATTTTAGGCCTTTAACATAGGAGACGTCAGATATCTCTATGTTTCCCTTGATTAATCTTCCTTTAGCTTTAATCTTGCCTTCTTTGCTGTCTCCAAAAGTGACTTTTGGACCATCCACAGCAACTGCATCAGTCAACTCATGTATGTTTCCACACATGTGCCTTGAACATCCACTGTCCAAGTACCAAATCTTCTCTACTTTACTCCTACTCCTAATCCTAACCTACAAAACAAAAATAAAATTGTTTTAGGTACCCTTATTGAGAGGGTCCTGAAGGATTAGTTCCACCCTTGACAACCCAAGATGTTGAAGTCTTAGGCTTCTTAGGTTTCTGAGTTTTAGGAGCATGAACAGTTTCATTTTTATCATAGTTATCAGATAAGTCATGTTGATGATCAGTATGATATGAATAATGTTCATAAGCAGGGTAAGGTGCATGATATGCAGGATATGCATGCATTGGATGAGCAGGGTAAGGTGCATAGTAACTAGGAAATTGAGGTGCATGATACATAGGATGATATGCAGCAGGTTGCACATAAGATGACTCATTTCCATACCAAGCATTTTGATTTTTCTTGTTCTTATGCTTCTTTGGTTTACTAGATACTTGCTCATTTGTTTTTGACTTAGTTTTACCACTAGTCTGATTGACTTTAGCTTTATCAGCAGACTTCTTAGGACTCTGCTGTTTGGTCTTACTAGTCTGATTTCCCACACTAGGCTCTTTGCTCTTTTTAGCCTTAGGAGATTTCTTCTCCTTCACCACTTTCTCAGATGAGGTAGGTTTAGAAGTTTGAACATACAGAATGACCTTACTATTGTCAGCTGATATGAATTTTTCAGTATGGTTCAACTCTAGTTTATCCTTTTCTAAAGGTGTCTCCTGTTTCTTAGGTGTATGCATGGATGCAACAGTTGACTTATCATGAGACTCAATGATTTTCTCAAGTTCCATGATTCTTCCTTTATAGACCTCACATTCAGCTTTCAGAGATTCATGCTCTTGCTCAAGCTGTTTATATTCAGCTGATTCTTTTGGCTTTTCAGCTAAAAGTTTCAGTGTTGGTCCCAAGTGGTCAGATGAGGTCTAGAGGGGAGGGTGAATAGACCTCTGAAAATTTTTTGAACTTAAAAACTTTTCAGTCTTCTGTCAGCAGACTAAGCTGATGAAGAACAGTAAGCAGACTAGTCTGATCGTGAACAAATCTTGAACAGACGACTGACCACTCTTCTTACAATGACTTAGCTGTTTTTCAGCAAACAGTTTTTCAAGAGTATACTTGCAGCGGATTGTTTGAAAGTGTTTTTCTCAAGTAAACTAAGTTCTAAAAAGATTTTATCCCCAGTTTAAAACTCCTTATAAAATCTTTTTGATTGATTCAAAGTGTTTAAAATGCAAACTTTAAAATATGCAAGAAAACTTTAAATGCAAGATAACACAAAGAATTTTTATAGTGGTTATATGGATAAAAATCCTTTAGTCCACTCTTCCAGATCACACAGATTCTGGGTTATACTATAATCACAAAGATTACAATATTTCTCCACTTACACCTAAACAACTAATGAGAAGGCTGTAAGCTCGCAATAGGGATTCACAAAGAAAACCTATCCTCTAAAGTAGAATCACTCACACAGATGGATTCTCACTTCGCACAACACTCAGCTATTACAAAATCACTCAGATAATGTTTTTCTGATTTCTTCAACTGGGTTTCTGTCAACAGATGACTTCCACCAGACGAGTGAGCTGTTCGAGCTTTTGAGACTTAGAGAAATTCTGCTTCAAAATTTCGATCTCTGATTGTTGTGTTGTTCTGCTCGATTTGAAATTCAGCTCTATTTATACATGGAAGTGAAATTATGACCGTTGAAGGCAAGTCACAATTCAAATCCATCCTTCAGCTCTTTTTGAAACGGCTCCCTGCAGCATTCCGTACTGTGTACAGTACCTTTCTGTCCATCGCATTTAATGCTGCATTTAATGCACTCTGCTGATCCGAGGATATCTTCAATCATTTGCCATTACTACCCTTCTCTTACAGCATTTATTACACCAAGTGCATTTATTACCGTTGGACTAATCTCTTGACCTCTTCTACTCTGCTGATCAAAACGACTCTGCTGATAGATACTCTGCTGATCAAATACTGAACTCATCTGATTTGACTCGGCTGATGATCTACCCTTCTGTTCGCTGATCCAGCAAGAGATCACTAGTCTTCTGAGCTTTGAACTTTGAACTCTTCTGATGTCTTCTTTTACTTGTTCAAAATTCTTCCAAGGGAACTAAGCTTTCCATACTTAGCTGATTATGATGTTTTGGAAATCATCAAAACCTTCCCTTAATTACTTGTCTTCTTTCATCTTCATCTTCATCCAACAATTTCCCCCTTTTTGATGATGACAAAACTCCAGCTAAGTACCTGTACCTAAACTAAAGTTTTGATCCTCAAAAATTTCTGAGATAGAAATGATATGTTGGAGTCAAACTTGCAATTTTATAGATATTGAACTGATTACATTTTACAAGTTGAAAGATGAAAAGTACAAAATACTCTAAAAGATTACAAGAATTTTTAATATAAAGAAAATCTAGCCAAGCTAGTCTTCTGTCTTCTTTTCTTCTTCAGCAGACTTGGAGGTTCCAACTTCCAATTTCTGCATCAACAGCTCTAGCTTCTTCTTTTTAACATCAGGATCAAGCTGTTCTTCAACTGAATCTTTGGCAGCAGCTAGTTCTTTGTCTGACTTAGCTTTTGCTTCAGATTCTTCCTCATCAGCTTGGTCTTCTTCTTCTGTGATCTTCTCATCTGCTAATCTGCTTGTGCCTTCATTTGCTGCTTCATTCCTATTGTTAGCAGACTCTTCAGATTCTTCTAACACTTCTGTTTCTTCAGCATTTTGATTTCCTACCCTTTGGAAATCAACCCTTTGCTGTCCAAATATCATTTCTTCCCCCTTTTTGTCATCATCAGCAGGGACAGATGGATATTGTGGCACAACTGGTGTGATTAGAAGTGAATCACATAGAAGCTTGATGTTTTCTTCCATAGCATTGATCTGAGCTTGCTGGTTAAGTTGATTGGCTTTAACAGTCTTGACTTCCTTGAGCAAGTCTTCTCCTTGATCACCCAACTGGATTTGAGTTCCTAAAATCCAATTTGATGAAGCATTGAAGTCTTTCATCATGTTGCCCATGACTTCATCTTCTGCTTGGAGAGCCAATTCAACTGTTTGTTCAATCTGCTTCCAACCTTCAGTGGTGCTTTGTGTCCTTCTCCTGAGTATATCCATATCCTGACATATAGATTGTACATTCTGAGCAGTATCTTTCATTAAATCAGTAGGAACAGCAGCAGCAACCTTCTGAATAGGTTGATGAACAGCAGCTATCACTTCTGCTTTTAACTCCTCCTTCATTTCCTTCATTGATTTGATAATCAATTGTTGGATGGAATCCAACAGATTGGTTTGAGAACTCTGAGATATTGAAGGATCTTCTGATGGAGTAGCAGAGACGGTTTCCTTGAGATGTTGCTCTGATGGTTGAGTTATCATTGCAAGGGACTGATCTGCTGGTTCACCAGCATGGCTTGGAGTGCTTTCCTTCTCCTTAGCCCGATCATCTTCTTCAGCAGCAACTTCTTTCTCCTTTAACTGATCTGCTGGAATTTCTTCTTCCTTCTTTGATTCATCAGCAGCATCAGACTTGTCATCCTGCACTTTGTCTTGATCAGATGGGTCTGAAGTACCCTCAATTTGCTTCGGTTGATCAGAGGACTCTGCTCCTTCTTTATCAGCAGGTGATATAATCTTCTTGACAGTGTCAACTGTCTTCATCAAACCTTCATTGTCCACTGCAGACCTGTTACAAATCCAAGTAAAGTTGTCAAGAGGAATAAAAGTAGATGATTGTTCCTCAGGCAGCTCTTCATAGGGTCTGATGTTTGGACCATAGACAATATGTTTGATGTTTGGAAGTGGGACCAGTGAGCTTGGTTGTCCCCTTAACTTCCTTGCTTTCTTGGCCCAGAGCTCCATTGCTTGAGCAATAGCCAACTTGATAGATCTTTCTTTGAGATCTACTGAGTCATCAAAATCCTCAGAAATGGATGCAAAGATCTTCTTGGCCTCTTCCTTGACTACATGACATATTCTCATCCTCAACCTGTCCAGAAAGAACTCTGAATCAAGTGCTTGAATGATTGAATTTGTCTCAAGCCACTTCAATACCCAATCTTCTGTAGCCTTGAATTCTTTCCACTTGGCCATTTCAGCAGGACTCTTTGTTAATCTGAATTCTCTCCATCTATTGTATTTAATCTTTTCAGAATGGAAGAGTGTCAGACGGTTGACTCTTTCATTTTCAGCATCCAGTCTTCTAAGGAATTCTTCAAAAATTGCAGGGTCTTCCCTGACAATTTCAAGAGACAGTTTGACTTCTTCTCTTCTCTTTTCCTTAATCTTAGGTGCAGGCATAGCTGGGATTGGTTTATTTGGATCTCTTTGCTCACCAATAACTATCCCACCAGTACGCTGAGGACCATGAGCATCCTTGATGCTTGCTTCAATGACAGCAGCCAACTCTGCTGCCTCAAAAGCATCTCTCTGCTCTTGAGTCATTTTGCTGGCTTCTTCCTCCAGCTTTTTCAGTTCTAGGCTCTTCAGCCTATCTTCTTTTGCTTTCTCAGCAGCAATCCTTTGCTTTTCAGCAGCATCCAGTTTCATCTTCTCTGCAGCAGTTACATAGGTTGAGGTTTTGCCTAACCTCTTTCTTCTTGATTCAGGGCTTTCAACTGCTTGGATAGGTGTTGCAGCAACTGGAGTAGGATGTATCAACAGAATTTCTCCCTCTAGTGGTGTACTAGTCTGCTGTTTCTTTTCCACATCAGCAGATAGTGCAGCAGTTGAGGCTTCTGTTGTCATTTCAACTGTAGGACCACTTTCAGGCTCAGCAGTAGCAGCCTTAGTAGCTTCAACAACTGGTTCTTCAACATTTAATGGCCTTTCTGCCTCAGTTGTTGTTTTCCTCACAGTTACAGCAGGCTCTTCAGGGAAAGTGACCTTTCTCTTGGCCTTTGACTTAGGAATCTTCTTGAAAGCAGGGGGGTTGGCAGTAGGAGGTCCCCTTGCTTCACTCCTAGTTCTTAGTCTCTTCAGCCTTTGAAGTGGAATTTCCTCTTCAGATTCAGTTCCTTCAGAGGATGACCCTGTCTTCATATTTTCAATTTCAACAGTGAAGTCATCTACCACCTTCTTAGAGACTTCAATTTCAGGTTCTGCTGATCCAGCCACAACAGCAGACTGTGCTGTTGGCTCAGCAGACTGACTAGTCTGACCTTCCTTCTTGCTCTTCTTAGAAGGGGTCTTCTTGGATTGTTTGGAGGCTTTTCTCTTTGGTTTTTCCACCAGTTGCCTTACTGGTTCGTAGAGTTTGAATTCTTTGCTTCCATGGGTTTGTTTTCCTCCACCCATAGGGCAATGCAGAGAAGCAAACAAGTTACTCAGCAGAATGGCATGAGAATGCCTTTTGTCACTTAACAGCTCATAAACATGAGCAGCCCAGTTCACTTTCATCCCATAGTAAATGCAAATCATAGTGTGAAGCCTTCTTCTAGGTAGGCCATCTAGAGAACCCGTAGCACAATCCAAAACCTTTGCTATGATATCAGCAAATCTTTGGTATTCATCCTTCAGCTGGGTCTTCATTAAAGTCCCAGTCATCTCCTCTCCCTTCTTAGCACAAATTCTCCAAAATTCCTCTTCTTTTTCTGACCCTAACGAGGTCACATCTCCTCCCTTGTCTGTCAGCTTATAAATTTCATGAAGAACAGCAGCAGATACAGCGATTTTCTTACCACCTATGACAGCAGTCATAACGGTGTCATCATCGTTGAACTCCCTGGAAGTGTAGAAGTGGTATACATCTTCAAGATAAACCCTATCTTCGTGTGCTTCCAAGACTGGGACCAAAGATGCTTCCTTGATCTTTTCCAGTAAAACGCGCATCAAATCGGTGCCAGAGAAATGGAATTTGCTGTAGTTGAAGTATCTTCCTTCAATAACTTTGTCCATTTCTGAGATTTGTGAGTAAATTCTGCAAAATAGTGAACTTTCGCAACAAGAGGGTTTGAGAGATAGAAAGTTTGAGAATTTTTGAGTGCGTAAGACGACTATGCTGTTCAGATCGGATTTTATAGGTTTCCTTTTGATTTGGTTTTCGTGATTTATCTAAACCGTTGATCTAATCTGACAGTTTTTAATCGAGCGGATGAGAGTCGCGGATTTCAATTTTATTATTTTAATGTCAGATGGGCGGGAAACTCTATCGACACTAATCTGTTTACTTATAAAAGCGTGTTACTAATAATGCGTTTTATGACCATGCTTATATAAGGTATCAGATGAGTAGAGTTTAACTTATCTGACAGACGAGTGATCTGTTATCTGATATTACTAGAGAATGCCAATAGCTAGTAATCTTCCTCTGCTGTTTGTCAATCCAGCAAGATAAAATAATCTTCAATCTTCAAGAATTAAGAACACATCTTCTTGGTAACATAACTTCAACTAACTGTCATTAACAGATTTCATCTTTAGAACAGAAGTACCGCTAGTCTTACACGTTCCCCCTGTCTTTAAGAATTCATAAGTTAACTAGTCTGTTGAGAGTTAATTCTTGAATTAAGTAACTGATGACTAAGCTGTTGAACTCCAGTCTTCTGATGAGTTCCCCCTCAGCTTATGCATCCAGGTTAAGTAAACCTAACTCAGCTCTTAGAGTTGAGAACCTTGCTTCACTTAGAGGTTTGGTGAAGATGTCAGCAATCTGATTATCAGTATGAACATACTCAATCAAAACATTGCCTTTTTCCACATGATCTCTAATGAAATGATGCTTAATCTCAATATGTTTAGTCCTTGAATGACTTGTAGTATTCTGAGTAAGTGAGATTGCACTTGTATTGTCACAGTAGATTGGTATTCCACTGATCTTGATGTTGTAGTCTTCTAGTTGATGTTTCAACCAAAGTATCTGTGCACAGCAGGCTCCAGCAGCTATATATTCAGCTTCAGCAGTAGATATAGAAACTGAGGTTTGCTTCTTACTCATCCATGAGATCAGACGACTGCCTAAGAACTGACATGCACCTGTTGTGCTCTTTCTGTCAATCTTGCAGCCAGCAAGGTCTGAATCTGAATAACCAATGAGTTCAAATCCAGATTCTCTAGGATACCACAATCCCAATTCTTGAGTGCCTTTAACATACTTCAATATCCTCTTGGCAGCTAAGAGATGAGATTCTTTGGGGTTTGATTGAAATCTTGCACAGACTCCAACTGAGTACATTATATCAGGTCTGCTTGCTGTTAGATACAACAATGAACCTATAATGCCTCTATATTTGGTTATGTCCACTGATTTGCTATCTTCATCTTTATCCAAACGAAGACTTGTAGACATAGGAATGGTAGCTGTTGAGCTAGTTTCCATACCAAATTTCTTGAACAGATCTCTTGTGTACTTTGCTTGGCTGATGAATATTCCATCAGGCAACTGTCTAACTTGCAATCCAAGAAAGTAATTAAGTTCACCCATCATGCTCATTTCAAACTTATTCTGCATCAGCTTGGAGAACTTATCACACATCTGTTGGTTAGTTGAACCAAAAATAATGTCGTCCACATATATTTGCACAAGTAATATATGATTTTCCCATTCAATTGTGAACAAAGTTTTATCTACCTTACCTTTACGAAATCCTTTAATTAAAAGAAAATCAGATAGGGTATCATACCATGCTCTTGGAGCTTGTTTCAGTCCATAAAGGGCTTTCTTCAGACGATATACTTTGTCCTCTTCTTGATAGACTTCAAATCCTGGAGGTTGTTCAACATACACTTCTTCTTGCAATTCTCCATTGAGAAAAGCAGACTTCACATCCATCTGATAGACAGTGAAGTTCTTGTAAGCAGCATAGGCAAGAAACAGTCTGATTGCTTCAAGTCTTGCTACTGGTGCAAAAGTTTCATCAAAGTCAATTCCTTCTTCTTGACAATAACCCTTGGCCACTAGTCTTGCTTTGTTTCTGGTGACAACACCATCTTCATTCATTTTGTTTCTGAATACCCACTTAGTGCCAATTACTCTTTGATGACTTGGTCTAGGAACTAAGTACCAGACTTCATTCCTTTCAAATTGATTCAACTCTTCTTGCATAGCTTCTATCCAGAAGGAGTCATTTAGAGCTTCTTCAATTTGTTTAGGCTCTATTTGAGATAGAAATGTGACAAACATAGCATCTTGTGCAGCAGCTCTTCTTGTTTTCACTCTATCTAAAGGATCACCAATGACTAATTCAGGAGGGTGATTCTTGAGCCATCTGAGATCAGGTTGCAAATCAGGATGTTGTCCTCTGTTATGATCTTGCAACACTACTGTTGGAGTTCCAGTAGTAGTCTGTTGAACATTTGCCGTCTGTTGAACAGTCTCTGGTCTGTCAGCTGTTTGCAACTCGTCTGTTAGACAATCAGCACTGTGATTTTGAACAGCACTTGAGTTAGCAGCTGAACTTAGATTAGGTAGTATGATGGGAACATATTCTTCATTTCTTCCAACGTCTAACTTCTGTAAATCAGCAGACAGATCTTGATTTACACTTTGATTCTTTTCAGAAGATTGACTTGGCTCATCAAATACTACATGGATAGATTCTTCTATTAGCAATGTTCTTTTATTGAAAACTCTATAAGCCTTACTAACAGATGAGTATCCTACAAAAACAGCTTCATCAGCCTTTTCTGCAAATGCAGTAAGGCGATTTTTCCCATTATTCAATACAAAACATTTACAACCAAAAATCTTAAAGTAATGAATGTTTGGCTTTCTGTTGTTCCAAACTTCATATGGAGTCTTGTTCTGATTTTTGTTGATCATACATCTGTTCTGGGTAAAGCATGCTGTGTTTGTTGCTTCTGCCCAAAATCTTTGAGGCAGTTTAGCTTCAGCTATCATGGTTCTGACAGCTTCTTTTAGTGTTCTGTTTCTCCTTTCAGCAACACCATTCTGTTGAGGGGTTCTTGCAGCAGAATACTCATGATGTATTCCCTTCATGTTACAATACTCTTCAACAGTAGAGTTTGTAAACTCTGTCCCTCTATCTGATCTGATCTTCAATATCTTGATACTCTTTTCATTCTGGATCAGTTCCATCAGATTGGTAAGATGTTCCTTGGTTTCACTTTTCTTCTTCATGAAAATCACCCAAGTATATCTTGAATAATCATCCACAACAGCTAGGCAGTATTTCTTTCCACCATTGCTGACTGGATCAATGGGTCCAAATAAGTCCATATGCAACAGCTCCAATATCCTTCCAGACGATTGGTGCTTCTTTTCTTTAAAAGATGACTTGATTTGTTTACCCTTCTGACAGGCGTCACAGAGCTTGTCTTTGCTCATGACTGCTTTTGGAATCCCTTCTACCAAATCATTCTTGATTAATCTGTTTATGGTCTTGAAGTTTAAATGATTCATCCTCTTGTGCCATAGCCAACTGACTTCACTTGGTGCAGATGCCACCAAACAAACACTTGAATTCTTGTCAACAGAATTCCAGTCAACTATGTAGACATTCCCTTGTCGTCTTCCAGATAGGATTACCTTCTTTGTACCAATTTGTTCAACGTAGCACTTATCTGTTGAGAAGATGACTGAATATCCCTTGTCACAAAATTGACTTATGCTCAGCAGATTATATTTTAGTCCTTTAACATAGGAGACGTCAGATATCTCTATGTTTCCCTTGATTAATCTTCCTTTAGCTTTAATCTTGCCTTCTTTGCTGTCTCCAAAAGTGACTTTTGGACCATCCACAGCAACTGCATCAGTCAACTCATGTATGTTTCCACACATGTGCCTTGAACATCCACTGTCCAAGTACCAAATCTTCTCTACTTTACTCCTACTCCTAATCCTAACCTACAAAACAAAAATAAAATTGTTTTAGGTACCCTTATTGAGAGGGTCCTGAAGGATTAGTTCCACCCTTGACAACCCAAGATGTTGAAGTCTTAGGCTTCTTAGGTTTCTGAGTTTTAGGAGCATGAACAGTTTCATTTTTATCATAGTTATCAGATAAGTTATGTTGATGATCAGTATGATATGAATAATGTTCATAAGCAGGGTAAGGTGCATGATATGTAGGATATGCATGCATTGGATGAGCAGGGTAAGGTGCATAGTAACTAGGAAATTGAGGTGCATGATACATAGGATGATATGCAGCAGGTTGCACATAATATGACTCATTTCCATACCAAGCATTTTGATTTTTCTTGTTCTTATGCTTCTTTGGTTTACTAGATGCTTGCTCATTTGATTTTGACTTAGTTTTACCACTAGTCTGATTGACTTTAGCTTTATCAGCAGACTTCTTAGGACTCTGCTGTTTGGTCTTACTAGTCTGATTTCCTACACTAGGCTCTTTGCTCTTTTTAGCCTTAGGAGATTTCTTCTCCTTTACCACTTTCTCAGATGAGGTAGGTTTAGAAGTTTGAACATACAGAATGACCTTACTATTGTCAGCTGATATGAATTTTTCAGTATGGTTCAACTCTAGTTTATCCTTTTCCAAAGGTGTCTTCTGTTTCTTAGATGTATGCATGGATGCAACAGTTGACTTATCATGAGACTCAATGATTTTCTCAAGTTCCATGATTTTTCCTTTATAAACCTCACATTCTGCTTTCAGAGATTCATGCTCTTGCTCAAGCTGTTTATATTCAGCTGATTCTTTTGGCTTTTCAGCTAAAAGTTTCAGTGAACTATTTTGCTCTTTTAGCAAGTTCATCTCTTCCTTAAGCTTAACAAACTCTCCAGCAATAGTAGTATTATTCAACATCATTTGCTCTAGAGAATTAAACAGTTCATTTTCTTGAGGAGTTACCTCATCCTCAGAGTCATCAGATTCCTTTGCCATCAGGCACAGGAGAGCAGGTTTTTCTTCATCAGACGATTCTTCATCAGACGAGTCTGAGTCTGAATCAGATGAGTAGACAGCAGCTGGCTTTTCTGCTTCAGCCATCATTGCCTTGGCTCTCTGATGCTTTCTTTCTTTTCTCATTTTCTTCTCTTCCTCAGTGTACTTCTCTGCTTTTGGATATGGGCAGTCTCTTATGAAGTGTCCCAATTTCCTGCAGTTGTAACACATCAGTTTTGATTTATAATCCTCTTTATCCTGAGAAGAAAAGTTAGGTTTAGAAGTAGAAGCAGCATGATTGTATTTGTTTTTCATCTTTCTCTTATAGAACTTCTTGAAGTTGTTCATCAATAATGCTACATCTCCAGCAGTGTACTCCTTTTTGTTGAGTAGAGTGGCTTCATCAGATGAGTCCACTTCTTTGCTTTTCTGTGCTGGTCTTCTGGTGTTTTCAGCAGCAACAAGTGCAGCTGTGGGTCCTGAAGTTGAGGTTTCTTCAATTCCCATTCTTGGCAGTTTATACTCATAAGCCTTGAGTGCGGAGAACAGCTCTGTTAGAGAAATCTTGCCCAGATCTCTTGATTCTTCCATTGCTGTCACCTTCATGTTGAACTTGGGAGGTAGAGCCTTCAGTACTCTGACAGAAATCTCTTTGTCAGTGAAAGTCTTTCCCAGCTTCAAAACTTCGTTCAGAGTTCTGGTGAATCTGGTATCCATCTGATCAATGGTTTCTCCAGACTTCATCTTGAAGTTGTCCAGCTTCTCCAATGCAACACTGAGCTGATGCTCTTTAATAGCATCATTGCCTTCGCTCATATCTCTGACTTTGTCCCACATCTCCTTTGCAGTTTTGCAATGTTTGACCTTGTCAAACCGATCATTATCCAGGGCTTTGGTCATGATGAATCTCCCAACTTTATCTAGATTGTAAAGCTTTATCTCTTCTGGAGTCATCTCATGAAGGTCTTTCTCCACAACCGTATCTACTTCATTTATCTTTATGGTCTTTGTGAATCTGAATGGACCTTTAATGATACATGTATGCATGTTGTCATTATAGGCAGCAAGGAAAATCTCCATTCTGATTTTCCAGTCCTCAAAGGACATACCAGCAATGTGGGGAACATGGCTGATACAATCCATTTTTCAAAAAGTTTTTGTTTTTCAAAAAGATGCTCTTTTGAAAACTTTTGAAAAACACTCGGATCAAGCTCGTTGATCAGGCAGCTGATTCTAATGAACCACCTGCTCTGATACCACTTGTTGGTCCCAAGTGGTCAGATGAGGTCTAGAGGGGGGGGTGAATAGACCTCTGAAAATTTTTTGAACTTAAAAACTTTTCAGTCTTCTGTCAGCAGACTAAGCTGATGAAGAACAGTAAGCAGACTAGTCTGATCGTGAACAAATCTTGAACAGACGACTGACCACTCTTCTTACAATGACTTAGCTGTTTTTCAGCAAACAGTTTTTCAAGAGTATACTTGCAGCGGATTGTTTGAAAGTGTTTTTCACAAGTAAACTAAGTTCTAAAAAGATTTTATCCCCAGTTTAAAACTCCTTATAAAATCTTTTTGATTGATTCAAAGTGTTTAAAATGCAAACTTTAAAATATGCAAGAAAACTTTAAATGCAAGATAACACAAAGAATTTTTATAGTGGTTATATGGATAAAAATCCTTTAGTCCACTCTTCCAGATCACACAGATTCTGGGTTATACTATAATCACAAAGATTACAATATTTCTCCACTTACACCTAAACAACTAATGAGAAGGCTGTAAGCTCGCAATAGGGATTCACAAAGAAAACCTATCCTCTAAAGTAGAATCACTCACACAGATGGATTCTCACTTCGCACAACACTCAGCTATTACAAAATCACTCAGATAATGTTTTTCTGATTTCTTCAACTGGGTTTCTGTCAACAGATGACTTCCACCAGACGAGTGAGCTGTTCGAGCTTTTGAGACTTAGAGAAATTCTGCTTCAAAATTTCGATCTCTGATTGTTGTGTTGTTCTGCTCGATTTGAAATTCAGCTCTATTTATACATGGAAGTGAAATTATGACCGTTGAAGGCAAGTCACAATTCAAATCCATCCTTCAGCTCTTTTTGAAACGGCTCCCTGCAGCATTCCGTACTGTGTACAGTACCTTTCTGTCCATCGCATTTAATGCTGCATTTAATGCACTCTGCTGATCCGAGGATATCTTCAATCATTTGCCATTACTACCCTTCTCTTACAGCATTTATTACACCAAGTGCATTTATTACCGTTGGACTAATCTCTTGACCTCTTCTACTCTGCTGATCAAAACGACTCTGCTGATAGATACTCTGCTGATCAAATACTGAACTCATCTGATTTGACTCGGCTGATGATCTACCCTTCTGTTCGCTGATCCAGCAAGAGATCACTAGTCTTCTGAGCTTTGAACTTTGAACTCTTCTGATGTCTTCTTTTACTTGTTCAAAATTCTTCCAAGGGAACTAAGCTTTCCATACTTAGCTGATTATGATGTTTTGGAAATCATCAAAACCTTCCCTTAATTACTTGTCTTCTTTCATCTTCATCTTCATCCAACATTCAGTGAACTATTTTGCTCTTTTAGCAGGATCATCTCTTCCTTAAGATTTTTATATGCTTCAGCAATACCAGTATTGTTAAGCATCATTTGTTCAAATGAATTAAATAATTCATCATTAAGAGGAGTTACCTCATCCTCAGAGTCATCAGATTCCTTTGCCATAAGACATAGGAGGGCAGGTTTTTCTTCATCAGACGATTCTTCGTCAGACGAGTCAGAATCTGAATCAGATGAGTAGACAGCGGTCAGCTTTTCTGCTTCAGCCATCATTGCCTTGCCTCTCTGATGCTTTCTTTCTTTTCTCATTTTCTTCTCTTCCTCAGTGTACTTCTCTGCTTTTGGATATGGGCAGTCTCTTATGAAGTGTCCCAATTTCCTGCAGTTGTAACACATTAGTTTTGATTTATAATCATCCTTATCCTGAGAAGAAAAATTAGGTTTAGAAGTAGAAGCATTGTTGTATTTGTTTTTCATCTTTCTCTTGTAGAACTTCTTGAAGTTGTTCATCAACAGTGCAACATCTCCAGCAGTGTACTCCTTTTTGTTGAGTAGAGTGGCTTCATCAGATGAGTCCACTTCAGCATTTCTTTGAGCCGGTCTTCTTTGATTTTCAGCAGCAACCAGTGCAGCTGTGGGTCCTGAAGTTGAGGTTTCTTCAATTCCCATCCTTGGCAGTTTATACTCATACGCCTTGAGTACGGAGAACAGCTCTGTTAGAGAAATCTTGCCCAGATCTCTTGATTCTTCCATTGCTGTCACCTTCATGTTGAACTTGGAAGGTAGAGCCTTCAGTACTTTGACAGTGATTTCTTTGTCAGTGAAAGTCTTTCCCAGCTTCAAAACTTCGTTCAGAGTTCTGGTGAATCTGGTGTCCATCTGATCAATGGTTTCTCCAGACTTCATCTTGAAGTTATCCAGCTTCTCCAAGGCAACACTTAGCTGATGCTCTTTAATTGCATCATTGCCTTCACTCATGTCACGAACCTTATCCCACATCTCCTTTGCAGTTTTGCAATGCTTGACTTTGTCAAACCGATCATTATCCAGGGCTTTGGTCATGATGAATCTTCCGACTTTGTCCAGGTTGAACAGCTTTATTTCTTCTGCTGTCATTTCTGTTAAGTCTTTTTCCACCACTATTTGAGCTTCATCTACGATGATGGTCTTGGTGAATTTGAATGGACCTTTGATGATACATGTATGCATGTTGTCATTGTAGGCAGCAAGGAAAATCTCCATTCTGATCTTCCAGTCCTCAAAAGACATACCAGCAATGTGGGGAACATGGCTGATACAATCCATTTTTCAAAAAGTTTTTATTTTTCAAAAAGATGCTCTTTTGAAAAGTTTTGAAAACCTTTGAAAAACACTCGGATCAAGCTCGTTGATCAGGCAGCTGATTCTAATGAACCACCTGCTCTGATACCACTTGTTGGTCCCAAGTGGTCAGAAGAGGTTTAGAGGGGGGGGGGTGAATAAACCTCTTTAAAAATTTTCTTCAAATTTAACTTTAAAACTTTACTCTTACTGAACAGACTAAGCTGATCAGATTAGTAAGTTACAATTCTGTTCGCGAACAAATCTTTGAACAGTCTTGTTGACCACTCGTCTGATAGTTACTTAGCTGATTTTGCAGAAATCAGTTTTAATACTTAGAGTACTTGCAGCGGATTTTCAAAGTGTTTTTCACAAGTAATCTTAGCAGTTTGAAAAATGTTTCCCCAGTTTTATAAACTCCTTTTAACTTCTTTTCAAACAGTTAACTTAACGTGTTTTTATGCAAACAGAAAATATGCAAGTTTAAAAGCAATGTAAAAACACAATCAATTTTTATAGTGGTTATATGGATTTAAATATCCTTTAGTCCACTCTTCCAAGTCACTCAGATCTTGGGTTATACTATAATCACAAAGTTTACAGTATACTCTGCTTGCGTCGAACAACAAATGAAACGACCACAAGTTCGCAATAGGAAATCACACAGAAAACCTATCCTCTGAAGTTTGATCACTCACAAAGATGGATCACAACTCCGCACAACACTCTTGTTTACAAAATCACTCAGAAGATGTATTTTTCTTGATTCTTCAACTCTGCTTTCGTCAACAAATGACTCAGCTGATGAGTGAGCTGTTCTTGAGACTTAAAGAATTTTGCTTCGGAAATTTCTCTCAGAAAGTGTGTTGCTTGTTTCTTCTTCGTCTCTTTCAGCTATTTATACTTGAGGATTGAAAAGTGTCCGTTGAAGAGAGACAGGATTCAAATTCCTCGAGTACTGGTCCTTAAAATCCGCGAACGGCTCTTTTGCAGTCTGTCCGTACTGTAAACAGTACTATTCTGCAGGCAGCATTAAATGCAGCATTAAATGCACTCGGCTGATGCGAAGCTTTTCTTCAATCATTTGTCTTAAATATCCTCGTACTTCAGCATTTATTACACCAAGGGGCATTTATTACCGTTGGGAACACTTCATGATCTTCTTCACTTGGCTGACGAAAGTATAAGTCTGATGGTGAACTCGGCTGATCTCAAACTTGAACAAATCTGATTTGAGTCGGCTGATCTTCACTAATCTGATAACTTCACTTCAGCAGATCAGAAGTCTTGGACCTTGAAACTTTGACTCTTCTGATGTCTTCATTACTTAGTCAAAATTCCTTGATAAGTTTATCAGCTAAGTTACTCCATACTTAGCCAATTTTACGAAGTTTTGGAATGCATCAAAACCTCCCTTATCAAACTTTCTTTAGTGCCTCCATCTTCATCCTTATCCAACATATATTTTCAATTTTCGACGGATTTAAAATCCATTGGAAAATAGTTAATTTTTATTTCCTTTTTTTAAATTACTTTTCAGTGAGTTTTAATAATGTTTTATTTCTATTTTTTAAATAACTTTCCGACGGATTCAAGAATCCGATGGAAAACATTTAATTTTTGCAAGTCATTTTTCGACGGATATTAAATTCGTCTGAAAATAATTAATGATTTTTTTTATTTTTTTAAATAATTTTCCTTTGAATTTTATTGTTGGAAGAATTAATTAACTCAAAGCAACAACTAAGTGATCTTATCAGTTGAGTCAATTGAGTTAGAAGGTTTTAATGATAACAAAAAGGTTACATCAACTAATTAGTAAACCTTTCTGAAGATTGAATACATGGATTAAAGAAGCTTATCTAAGTTAGAAATATTCAAAGATTGAAGGTTCAATCATCTATCATAATTGAATTACGGTCTGGAAGCTAACGGTCTGGAAGCTATTAAATTCAAATTTGTCGTATTAGCTAAGTGCATTTAATGCGACTGTTAGAAAATTACAACAGAGTACAGAGAATAGTTGCAGGTAGCCGTTCAGAATTATGACCGTTGCTCAAGGACTTATATTCAATTTCGCCAACCTTCAACGGGCAGAATTTCAAATTCCAGAGTATAAGTAGATCGAAGACTAAATATTGAATAGAGACTTGCCCATCAGTTGAGCCGTGTGATCATAAGCGAAGTCATTTGTTGAAGAACAAGATTAAATTCTTGCATATCAGAGTGATATTCAACTAAGTGTTGTAAGGAGTGTGTATCCGATCTTTGTGAAGCGATATAACTTCAGGTCTTGAGCTGAGTGCTTTAATATAGGATTATCCAGGTGATTTTCCGTTGGAACTTCATGTTCTACTTGAGGCATATCATTTGTTGTACAAGCTCAAGTTTTGTATTATATTAATTTGTGTTTTCAGTATAACCTGAATTTGTGTGATTTAGAAGAGGCGATTAAGAGGATTTATTTCTGCTGAACCACTATAAAATTTCTTGTGTGATTTACTTTACTTGTCTTTCATTGCATATTTTATAAGCTAAGTAAATCATTTAAAAGAAGAGTCTTTTAAATTGAGAAATTCTTTAACTTGGGATAAAACTCTCTTTGCGTTTTTAAATAGTTAAGTGTGTCAAAAAATTGTTTTGAAACTCTGGTAACTTAAGTTTGATAAGCAAACTCAGTGCAAACTCAGTCAAGTAGTCTACCCTGCTGATAAGTTGAGTTCAAGAATAACTTAGTAGTCTTACCTTGCTGATTAGCAGACTTTACTTAAGAGAAAAAGTTTAAAAAGGTTAGAGGTCTATTCACACCCCTCACCTGTAGACCTCATCCTAACCACTTGAGACCAACAAGTGGTATCAGAGCGGTTGGTTATTTTGGATTATCTGCATGATCAACGATCTTGATCCTAGGTGTGTTTCTTCAGACATTTCTAAACTTGCATGTTTTAAAAAATCAAAAAGTTTTGAAAATAGAGTGCATCTGCCATGTTTCTCACATTGGCAGTATGAACTTTGAAGATTGGAAAATCGCAATGAAATCCTTCTTGATGCATATAATGTTAACACGTTTACGTGTATTACAAAAAAACCATTCATATTTACGAAGATTGTAAAGGTTACTGACCAACCTTATCAGATAGTCGACAAATATTTAAGCGAAATGACTTTTAGAGAAGTGAAGTTAGTAAAGCTTGACACGGTGGCTCGATTTATAATGTTTAAAGCTCTGGATGTTTCTATTTATTTTTGTTTCTAATTGGGCAGGAGCTCTTTCACCTTGGAAAATCATAGAATTATCGCATGGAGAGTTAGCCGCACCCACGAATGATATAAACACTACTGTTGCTTTGGCTTTACTCACGTCAGTGGCATATTTTTATGCGGGTCTTACCAAAAAAAGATTAAGTTATTTCGGAAAATATATTCAACCAAAATTGGAAAGTTCGACACAATTGGGATTTATTTTGGAAATTGGATGCAGTTATTAATTCATGATCTGGCATGTACATAATGAAAACTTCATTCCCGATTCTACGAGAATTTTTATGAAAGCCTTTCATTTGCTTCTCTTCGATGGAAGTTTGATTTTCCTAGAATGTATCCTAATTTTTGGCCTAATTCTTCTTCTGATGATCGATTCAAACTCGGATAAAAAAGATGTACCTTGATTATATTTCATCTCTTCAACAAGTTTAGTAATGAGCATAACGGCCCTATTGTTCCGATGGAGAGAAGAACCTATGATTAGCTTTTCGGGAAATTTCCAAACGAACAATTTCTACGAAATCTTTCAATTTCTTATTTTACTATGTTCAACTCTATGTATTCCTCTATCAGTAGAGTACATTGAATGTACATAAATGGCTACAACAGAGTTTCTCTTATTCGTATTAACAGCTACTCTAGGAGGAATGTTTTTATGCGGTGCTAACGATTTAATAACTATCTTTGTAGCTCCATTTTAGTTTTTGCTCCTACCTATTATCTGGATATACCAAGAAAGATGTACGGTCTAATGAGGCTACTATGAAATATTTACTAATGGGTGGGGCAAGCTCTTCTATTTTGGTTCATGGTTTCTCTTGGCTATATGGTTCATCCGGGGAAGAGATCGAGCTTCAAGAAATAGTGAATGGTCTCATCAATACACAAAATTGTAGATCAAATTAGACTGAAGAAGAAGCAGCGAGATTGGCAGTCACAGAAAAGTTACAAGAGGAATGGATTATGTCGATGGACTGCTCTGCATACACTCCAGATACAAAGGCGTATTGGAGGAACAGAAGAAGAGAAATACAAAATAAAAATCTTCCAAGGGACTTATTTGGAGATTCATCGAATGAAGGAACCGACTGGTTTCAGAGGAGAAATCAGTAAAATGTTATATTTTCATGTGTTTCCTTTCTTGTATTTCCCATATTTTCGATTTCTTGTATTTCCTTTCTTGTTTGTTGTATTTTCTTCCTTGTTTGTTGTATTGCGTATTATGTATTAATTTTAAGTTACTTTAATTATTTACTCTCTTTAATTTTAATATTTTAATATAATTAATAATTAAATTACGAGTACTAATAATAATTACTATTATTAATATTAATATTAAAAAAATTAAAACTATAATATTAATAGGTGAGAGTGGACAAAGAAAAAAATTTGAATTAATTCCTCCACGGAGCCCTGCCATTGGAGACGACCAGGTAGGGCTCGGGGCTGGGGCTGGGCTGGCCCGGGGCTCATGTCTTAATATGTTGATTGTTTTGCGTTTTGGTATTGTTTGAGTTAAGAAAATTGAGGTTGGTTCACACCTGATAAGATAAAAAAAAAAAGTTATAAAATCGACATTAGCAATGTCGATTCTTTACCTGGATTAATTACTCGCTAATTAATCTGATTAATAAGAATCGATGTTACTAATATCGATTTTTATTAAATTTAATTTTTTTTAATTATCGTATACGATTGATAAATCGATATTGGCTGTGACGATTTTACCATAAAATCGATGTTGGCAACATCGATTTTACCTAAAAGGTACATTTAGGGAAATACTTTTCAGTTTGAGTCATATTGAGAAATATTTTTGTGTAAAAGGCTATATAGGAAAAAAATTCAAGTTTTGCAAACACGCCCTAAATACTTTTGAAAGGATCCAAGAGGCTTTTTTGTATATTTTCCATATATTTTGAATTGGAAAACTGGAAATAGGCAAAAGTTATTTAGATTAATAATGGGTGATTGACAAGGCCTTGTCACTGTACGACAAAAAGAGGTAGCTGTCCTATGAATGAATGGCGAACTTGCTCACGGAAAAGAATTGTGGACTTGATCACTTGCATTATTATCATGGTGATAATATTTGCTCCTGGCCTGTGTATAATTGACCCGGAAATATCATAGGACAATTTTTTCTCTCTTCTGAACTTGCTTTTATAATCCAATTCCTATTGATATAATTCATCGGTGTAGTATGAATGTAATCGATTGACTCAAGTCTTTCTACGATAATTGTTTATTTAGACATGACATCACTATGATACTTTCCTAGAAAGTCGGGATATTGTCCGGATTCATGTTGTTGAATTTGAATCAGGATATTGTCCGTATCCATAATTCCATAGTCCGTTGAATCTTGATGGGATTTAGTCAGATTTTTTTCTAGTTCATTAAAATTTTAAATTTAGAATTTTTTACTAGAATTTTTTTATACAATAGGTTAATTAATGTTACATTTTCACTCAATTTAAGTTACATGTTCAGATTGTAAAGGTTACTGACCAACCTTATCAGATAGTCGACAAAGATTTAAGCGAAATGACTTTTAGAGAAGTGAAGTTAGTAAAACTTGACACGGTGGCTCGATTTATAATGTTTAAAGCTCTGGATGTTTCTATTTATTTTTGTTTCTAATTGGGCAGGAGCTCTTTCACCTTGGAAAATCATAGAATTATCGCATGGAGAGTTAGCCGCACCCACGAATGATATAAACACTACTGTTGCTTTGGCTTTACTCACGTCAGTGGCATATTTTTATGCGGGTCTTACCAAAAAAAGATTAAGTTATTTCGGAAAATATATTCAACCAAAATTGGAAAGTTCGACACAATTGGGATTTCTTTTGGAAATTGGATGCAGTTATTAATTCATGATCTGGCATGTACATAATGAAAACTTCATTCCCGATTCTACGAGAATTTTTATGAAAGCCTTTCATTTGCTTCTCTTCGATGGAAGTTTGATTTTCCTAGAATGTATCCTAATTTTTGGCCTAATTCTTCTTCTGATGATCGATTCAAACTCGGATAAAAAAGATGTACCTTGATTATATTTCATCTCTTCAACAAGTTTAGTAATGAGCATAACGGCCCTATTGTTCCGATGGAGAGAAGAACCTATGATTAGCTTTTCGGGAAATTTCCAAACGAACAATTTCTACGAAATCTTTCAATTTCTTATTTTACTATGTTCAACTCTATGTATTCCTCTATCCGTAGAGTACATTGAATGTACATAAATGGCTACAACAGAGTTTCTCTTATTCGTATTAACAGCTACTCTAGGAGGAATGTTTTTATGCGGTGCTAACGATTTAATAACTATCTTTGTAGCTCCATTTTAGTTTATGCTCATACCTATTATCTGGATATACCAAGAAAGATGTACGGTCTAATGAGGCTACTATGAAATATTTACTAATGGGTGGGGCAAGCTCTTCTATTTTGGTTCATGGTTTCTCTTGGCTATATGGTTCATCCGGGGAAGAGATCGAGCTTCAAGAAATAGTGAATGGTCTCATCAATACACAAAATTGTAGATCAAATTAGACTGAAGAAGAAGCAGCGAGATTGGCAGTCACAGAAAAGTTACAAGAGGAATGGATTATGTCGATGGACTGCTCTGCATACACTCCAGATACAAAGGCGTATTGGAGGAACAGAAGAAGAGAAATACAAAATAAAAATCTTCCAAGGGACTTATTTGGAGATTCATCGATTGAAGGAACCGACTGGTTCAAGAGGAGAAATCAGTAAAATGTTATATTTTCATGTGTTTCCTTTCTTGTATTTCCCATATTTTCGATTTCTTGTATTTCCTTTCTTGTTTGTTGTATTTTCTTCCTTGTTTGTTGTATTGCGTATTATGTATTAATTTTAAGTTACTTTAATTATTTACTCTCTTTAATTTTAATATTTTAATATAATTAATAATTAAATTACGAGTACTAATAATAATTACTATTATTAATATTAATATTAAAAAAATTAAAACTATAATATTAATAGGTGAGAGTGGACAAAGAAAAAAATTTGAATTAATTCCTCCACGGAGCCCTGCCATTGGAGACGACCAGGTAGGGCTCGGGGCTGGGGCAGGGCTGGCCCGGGGCTCATGTCTTAATATGTTGATTGTTTTGCGTTTTGGTATTGTTTGAGTTAAGAAAATTGAGGTTGGTTCACACCTGATAAGATAAAAAAAAAAGTTATAAAATCGACATTAGCAATGTCGATTCTTTACCTGGATTAATTACTCGCTAATTAATCTGATTAATAAGAATCGATGTTACTAATATCGATTTTTATTAAATTTAATTTTTTTTAATTATCGTATACGATTGATAAATCGATATTGGCTGTGACGATTTTACCATAAAATCGATGTTGGCAACATCGATTTTACCTAAAAGGTACATTTAGGGAAATACTTTTCAGTTTGAGTCATATTGAGAAATATTTTTGTGTAAAAGGCTATATAGGAAAAAAATTCAAGTTTTGCAAACACGCCCTAAATACTTTTGAAAGGATCCAAGAGGCTTTTTTGTAAATTTTCCATATATTTTGAATTGGAAAACTGGAAATAGGCAAAAGTTATTTAGATTAATAATGGGTGATTGACAAGGCCTTGTCACTGTACGACAAAAAGAGGTAGCTGTCCTATGAATGAATGGCGAACTTGCTCACGGAAAAGAATTGTGGACTTGATCACTTGCATTATTATCATGGTGATAATATTTGCTCCTGGCCTGTGTATAATTGACCCGGAAATATCATAGGACAATTTTTTCTCTCTTCTGAACTTGCTTTTATAATCCAATTCCTATTGATATAATTCATCGGTGTAGTATGAATGTAATCGATTGACTCAAGTCTTTCTACGATAATTGTTTATTTAGACATGACATCACTATGATACTTTCCTAGAAAGTCGGGATATTGTCCGGATTCATGTTGTTGAATTTGAATCAGGATATTGTCCGTATCCATAATTCCATAGTCCGTTGAATCTTGATGGGATTTAGTCAGATTTTTTTCTAGTTCATTAAAATTTTAAATTTAGAATTTTTTACTAGAATTTTTTTATACAATAGGTTAATTAATGTTACATTTTCACTCAATTTAAATTACATGTTCAGACTTTCTTCCTGATTCTCTAATCTTCAATATACAAAAAATTAATTATGGACATATTTAACTAGCTACTTAGTTCAAATGATTTTACAAATAATGTTGAAAAACAGTAGAATTGATATCAATGTATCAACATTAATCCATGCCAAGTGAAAACATACTTAAAATGAGATACTAAGAAAGTAAGAATGAAAAGTTAACTCTTGTTTTCTTAAACTAATAGTAAGATATTATTAATGTTACTTATGGAAATATATGTGTGTATATATATTTATTATTATCCAAATTTTTATCTTGCATGTATTTTGAGTTGTGAATTTTCTTACTCGAATCTGATCAATTGGATCCTTGATCGGATAAAGTTCAAATAAATCAAATCAAGCCGAATTCTAATTAAATTCTGCTCCGTGGAAACCCCTAGTTCAAATTTAGAGCTCCAATGATGTTTTTGATGACTATAATATATACATTACTAAATATAAGACCAATTGAGGGAAAAAACTTTTGATATCAAACTTTAGTCAAAAAAATATATATGGTACCAAGCTTTTTCAAAAAATAAATTTCATACTATGATTCACACAATCTTGACGCATTTAGTATGCCATCTATTTTCAGACGAAATTCAACACGTGCCGCTCATGTGGCTGTTAAATTGACAATAGGATGGAGAACATGCACGGGTTTTAAAGACCCACAATTGACGGGACGTGCTGAATTTCGTCTGAAAATTGACGGCAAATTTAAATGTGTCAAGATTGTGTGAATCATGGTATAATGTGTATTTTTTTTTTTTAAATTGATAACAAATATATTTTTTGAACTAAAATTTGGTATCAAAATTGTCTTCCCCTCAACAACAATTACTCCAAAATAATTTATTTGCCACGGTAATTAGCTGGCCCAATTACTAAAGACTTGCTTGCTCGTGTTTTTGGACTGATAGTATACATTATATTTGTGATTTCCATGTAACCATTTGTTGCATGCCAATAATGCTAATGAGTTGCTTAAATGGAGGGTTTCTATTACATAATTTTATTAATTTAATTTTTTTTTTTACCAACAGGTGATTGATTTATAGTATGACTAGTCACTATAAAGTAGAAAACTCATGTTCGAATCCCTGTTGGAAGAGGTTCTCACTTAATGTGTCTGACACGCCTCGAAAGGGATTAAAACCTTGGAAAACCAACTTTTTTTTTTCTCGAGTTTAAGGGCTAACTGAGAGAGGAGAACATCGGGAGTTGATTATTGTGGAATTGGGGCGGAGAAGTTTTAGAGCATTAAAATGTAATATTGTGTGGCAAATTAAATGAGGGACTATTCAGATTTTACTCACGCATAATAATTGAGCTTCTGTTTAACTTATATTAAAATGTTATTACATTAAATTAAAATTTAAAAATAAACTTTTCAATATTTGTACATTAAATTAATATAATAATGTTAAAGATTTAATTTATAATACAATGTTATAAAAATAAACTTTTTCATTTTAAGTTAAATTTTTAAAAAAACTTAAACATTGATTTAATTTTTTTTTTAAAAAAATTTAATAGAACAAAAAGGTGGCAGCCGCTTGGTGCCCACTAGCTGGCTGCACGGGCGCGTGTGTTGCACTAAGCCCCAGGGCTCTCCCATCTGTTGGAGACTGGGCATAGTGCTAGCCCAGCCCCAAGTTCGGTTGATTAGATATGACTTAAGGTAAAATTGTGCCCACTTTCAACGGACTGACCCAAATATTGATTAGGAAACCAATCGTAAAATAAGCGAATTGTTTATTTAGCCATAAATATAAGCGATTAGGAAATCAATTGACGCACAACACCATCTTCAATAGTTGAGAGTCATTTATACATAATTTGTTTCTCCAACTCTCAAAAGTAAAAATTTAGATTATAGTTTTAACTTTTCATAAATAATTGCTTTAAGATTGTCTTTTCTTCTCCTTAACTTTTCTTAAATCTACTTTTGTTAGATAATGTTATATTTTATATAGATTAAGATATAAAATTAAGTATATTACATCGACGGGAAGGTTTGGCACCTCGATGTCGGTTTATAAAATAATTTTTGATAAAAATACAAAATATTTATTTACTAGAAAGTAAGATTTTGTTGGTTATAAAAGGTAAAAGAGAAATGTCTTGTCACATAATCATTAAGGTCCTATTTAGAAGGGTTTTGACTTAGTTTCATGGATCTCGGTTGCAAAAAAAATGATTTGGGTGGTTTCAGTAAAATCCATTTGGTTAGGTTTTGGATGTTGAATTTTTTGGTTTTGAAAAAGTTGAAATCTCACTTGGATTGAGTTTGAATGTTGGGGTTTAGGGAAAAAAGTAGGAGGTAATTAGTGTCAAATCAATATTTTTTTTATAAAGTTTGTGGGATAAAATGTATGTGATATTTGTCAAATCAAAGTTTTATATTTTTCAAGAGTTTGGATGTAAGTTTCTGAATAAGTTTGTGATGAATTTCATGGGTCTGACGAAAACTCATTTGAAAGGGTTTTGACCTAGTCTCGCGAAAGCTTTGAGACCGGGCCAAAATCCATCCGCATAAACCCTAAAGTAGAATTTCACGTGAATGTTAAATATTTATTCATAAAAAAGTGTGAAATATTTATCTACACAAAAAACATATAGAAAATATTATGTTTTTAATTTGTTTCTCTTCGCATGAGTTTTCATTTCGCTACTAAAAAAATATAAAATTGATCTCAAATAAGCTTGAAGTTTGAGATGAATAAATTTTAACCTTAAAAAATACATGCTAACGGGATGTTCGTTTTTTTGGGGAAAAAATGGAGTCATTTGAGCTTGGCCTCCGTCATTGTAGATTAATCTATGTTGACTTAAAAATAATGGTTGGTAGAATAACGATTAATTAAGAAATATAGTTTTTCACTTTTTACTTCTAAGTCATTTATATATAAATTATTAAAAGAATAGTTAATTAACTAGTAGGAGACAATTTCCTAATTAATCAGGTCCGCCCTAGCTTTTGTAAGAAAACAAATCAATTAGTATATCATGACAATAATTATTAATCGACTTATTTTGGTTGCATGCGAGATAACATTTTTCACATTAATTCATACAATCATACTTCATTATTTCCCATAATTTCACAATGCAAATGTTTCGGAGGCAAAGTTTCATTATTTTTTATCCTTCAAAGTGGCTGCGTTTTAAAATTTGTCATTTATGTAGTAAATGGCGTCCTTTAGTGTGTCACCGTCATTAATTTAAGTCCTTATAGTCGATTTTTTTTTAATTATCGTTGAAAATAATCAATTCATGTCTTATTTGACAAAAAAATTTATTTTTTTGCCGAAAATTATCAATTAGTACTACATAAACAAAAAATTTAATTTTCACTAAAAATATCATGGGTCGTGTGACATTTCAAAATTGGAGATTTCAGATTCTGACTACAAAATTTGCAAGTCCAAGTCACGTGATAGGCCTATATAAAACTTCAATTTTTTTGTATGAAAAAACGATTAAAGTTCCCAATAAATCGAAGATTTCTATTTGTAGCAATGGAAATTTCACTGTATAACTTAAATCTAATTTGAGGTAAATTTGATTGTGAATTTGACTTATTTATAGGTTTCTTTGATTTCTGGGGGAACTTTAACCGTTTTTCATCAAAAAGTGATGTTAATTATAGACTTATCACGTGACTTGGACAAACAAATTTTGGAGTCAGAATATGAAATCCCCAATTTTTTAGTGTCACTTAGGGCTGTCAATGAGGCGGATTTCAATATGGATCATATTCGATCCGATTAATTAGGAATTGTCCGATTAGTGATCTGATGGACATGATCCGATTAAGAAGATCCGTAATTCAAATTATATGGAGCGAATATGAATCTAGGTTGATCCGATACTTTACATATCTGTTTCCTATATATATTACTATATGTTGTTTGTATATTATGTAATTAAACTATAATAAAAATAAAACTATCTATGTTCCACTAAAATCTTTTACTATATTAATATTAAAAATAATCTTAAAAAGAAATGCATGAAAGATACTTTTGGACTGGCCTGGTAACTAATTGAGCCAATAACATAGTAATTTATGTTATTTAATAAGAAAAATCAAAACCCTCTACTTCTTCCTCCAATTTTGGTTTTCTCTTTCATTTTTCAATATTGATCTTTCGTATTCTTTGTCCCATTTTTTATCTTTTGTTTATTCATATTTTTGTTTATTCCTTTGTTCTAATTTATATCATTTATATTTGCCAACATTATTCCATTTTCTACAATTTTCAGACAATAGTTTCGATGAAATAAGTAACATATTACATCTTTATTTATGATAGTGGAATCTGCAAGTGATTTGGAGAAAAATGGAAGAAAAAAAAATTTATTGTTAAATGTGCTAAATGGATCCGGATAATTTATCAGAATCCTGAATATCCACCGGATTCGGATCCGGTTGCTAATATTCTAGATCCGAGCAGATCCGGATCCGGATCCGGATCGGCCCTGATCCGTTTCGATTCTGACCCATTGACAGCCCTAAAGTCACTCGACACATGAAATTTTTGGTCAAAATTAAATTTTTCGGCCATATAGAACATTATTTGATGATTTTGGACAAAAAAAAATTCGATACAAAAAGACATAAATAGATGATTTATGCCGATAGAGATTGAAATTGATGCCAGTGACATAATAAATTCTTTAACAGTGCATGTTTTAGAACCGTAGAAGTTCTTTAACTTGGAGTTAATGAAATTTTTAGATTCGTATTTTTATCATGTTATTTTATTTTGGATTAAATTTAATTAAAACATTGTTTTATATTAAATAAGAGTAATCGGAAAAAATTGAACCAACCGCGGCGGTCACCACGAGCTGCCTCGTGCAACGCACGACATCAGCCCTCGTGCTGGATGCCACGTGTTGTCACGCGCAACAGTACGCTGCCACACAGTGGCCATTGTGTGGTTGAGTCCTAGTTTGTTTCGAATTTCCTATTTTGGGTATTTCGAAAATCTTAGAGATTTGAAAATATTAGGAATTTGGAGTTTTGGATAAGGTGGAAATCTTGGAAGATTTGAGAACTACTTTGGTTGACTAGTCTAATGAAAATATGAGTATCTTGAAAATCTTGGAGATTTGAAAAGTTGGGAAAACATTGAGTTTTTGGATAAGGTAGGAGCCTTGGAAGATTTTGTAATTAAGATGGGAATTAAAGATTACTCGAAGCTTAAGTAAGAGCTAAATAATCTTAGAGATTATTTGATGATTCAAAATAATTAATGTGGATAATTTTATGAACAAAAATTTCATAAAGTCGGTAAATTTACATTTTTTTTCCTTTATGTGAATTTAAGTATGTTCTTGGGTGAATGTGTGGATTGATCGAATTGTCCTTAAACCCTGTGTAGTTTTTTATTTTATCTACGGGTTGTAATTAAATGGGTATGATTAGTGCCCCTTTTTTGTACAATTCAAATGTAATATAATAGAGCCTTAAGTTAGACTTAGCATATGCTTGGAGCCCAAAAGACCTCGTGGAGACTTTGGAGATCAACATGGAGACCCATTATCTTGGAGGATATAGAGGCTCAATTCGAATACTATGCAATGCTAGGTGATGTATGTTTACTTTTCTTGTATATTCTTTGATGTATGTGACGCATGCTTAGAATAGAAAACGTAATAATTTGATGAGACCTCTCACTTGAACATTTCATAAAATCTCCAATTGAACTAAAAAAATATTTATAATATTAAATTGATTAGGGCACATAAGAATGGTGTCTATGGTCCGAGCCTATCAAATAACTAGGTCTTAGACACATCGTACGAATATATCTCGATGCCTCACGAGTCTTGGGTTGAGTTATAGGAAAATGGTGTGTCTATTGCTTCGATGCGACAACTTAGTGACAAGGGAGGGCATAGCAAGATTCTAGGCGCTGTCTCACGAGTCGTGGGGCATCTAGGATTGAAATATTTCAATCCACGAGTATTGGGCATGATTTAATGCTGGTAAGTATGGGTGTCTCACGAGTCGTGAGTCCATAACGACCAGCGTGGCTAAATGAATTCAAGGGTTAGCAGCGATAGTTAATCGGCGACGTAGTCGTCCACCAAGTGGATGAATTGGTATACTAACGAGTTGTTTGTACTAAGAGATTGCATTTGGGGCTCGAGCCCGCTGGGATATTTTATTATTCCCGAAACTTATGTGGGGGCATAAGATTTGACTAAAATAGTGGTAGTAATTTGCAAATAAAATCCATGTTTGTAAATTATGCATTAACATTAATTTGCTGCGTATTTATTTCTTCCATCTTCGTGTTCATGATAGTCATTATCATAAGTGAAATATCTTAGAATCCTTACTATCATAGTTGAATAAAATAAATTGACTGAACCCAAATGAATTTTGAATGACATCAATTACTTAAGAATTATTCTCGAGTCCAAGCAAGGACTCATCTCCTTATGAAGATTTCAATAGCTTCTCTCCCGAAGTTGTACTTCGATAGGAGCTCCCGAAGTTGTACTTCGATAGGAGCTCCCGAAGTTGTAATTCGATAGGAAATGGTGTTGAATTTCACCAAGTTCTCCTCGGAGTGGAAGAGGTGATAGGTTTCACTGGATTGTATTGTCGAAGTTATACTTCGATTGAGAATGGTGATATGTTTCACCAGGCTGTCTTTCTGAAGTTACACTTTGACAGAAAAATGGTGATAGTTTTTCACTTATGGGTTGAGGATGATTGTCAAGCCCAAGATCTCTCAAAAGGCAAATATGAAGTATCCCTTGAATGGAAAGCTAGTACATCTTCAAAGGAAAATGGTGATAGTTTTGTAAGGATGATAAGTAGAAGAATCAATCAAAATGTTTCTTCCATCGATTAAGATCAAGACAAAAGAAATATGACATTTGAACAAATTGATCCCAAGTGGGATAATTGAATTTTATTGAACTTAACCTTAATGTGGTGTTAGACACTTGAAAAAATCCTCATCTTGGTAATACGTGTACAAGTGATGAGAACGATTTAACAATTATGCCAGGGGGGCTTTGATCCCAAGTTTTAGAAATAATGCTTGGGATGCATATGAGGCTAAAGACCGAATTTAGCTTTTTAAAAATTTGCTTACCATCCCATGTCTCGAGGGAGGTGATAGTTCCATCATGATTGGAACTGGTTGCGCTATAAGATTTATATGCAAAAGTGGATACATCGCAAATGAGTATGAATACTCACGAAACGACTAAATGAATTATGCATAGTCAATAAAATGTAAATAATCAAGATTCCAAACACTTAAGTCATTATATAACCGAAAGGCTATACACGAATACTAAAATATATTTCCTAAAGGATTCAAAGATTGATCCCGATAAGGTCGAGTTAAACTGGGATACTGAAGATAGTATCCGACTTTTGAGTCTTACTTAATGGAAAATAAATTTAGTGACTGGTTGCTAGGCAACCAAGAAAATGTACAATGGATTTAATCCATTCAAGAGTGTGTGGAACCATTAAAGCATTAGTGGGAGATAAGGACAATATTGATGTATTCATTATTTTATTATTTTGTCAAATCAAACATATATCGAAATTTGGTAGGACTTTTCCTTCGTTTGGAGTTTTTCGTCCTATCCGGAGCCGTGTTCCGTAATTTGTGGATGATTATGTCATGGTGGCATATTTAATACGTATAGGGTGATTATCTAAATATTCAAGTATCCGATGCATATCTGATACTGCACGGTGTAGGGGTTGGGATCGGGACGGGTTTTCGGGAATTCGGGACGGGATATCGGGTTTCGGGATCTCAAATTCAAATCCCATAACCCGGTAGATCAACCAAGGTCCCGAGAGTTTCGGGTACCCGATTTAATTTTGGGATTTCGGGACGGGACCGGGTGTCCCGATAAACTATTAATTTTTTTTTTTAGTTTAATGCAATTTTCCAACTGCCTCGGATCTTACGTGTCAATATTGGTATGCCATTTCACCATCTTATGCACAACATGTAGACTCAGAAATGATCTCAAAACTTCAAGATCTTATTAAGGAAAATTATTGGAGAAGTTTGAAAATTGAAATCCTCTGAGATGATATTATGTTGAAAAACTCGGACGTCGGCGAGCAACGGATTAGTGGCGAACGGCGGGAGTTGAGCTGTGGTGGAGTTAAGTATTTTGATTAGATATATTTACTTGTATGTTTGGATTTTAGAGAAGAAGAATATGTAGAGTGAGATGTGAATGGTTGAATTTTAGATTTAGATTATGTATTTTGATTATATATATATTTTTAATTAAGCTATGTAATCGGGATCGGGTTCCCCGATCGGGTGGGGATCAATACCCGAAACCCGTCCCGATTTTGCTTGACCGGGTTTTGTCCCGTCCCAAATGAAAAAATACCCGTTTTGTCCCGTCCCAAATGGGAAAAATCCGATCGGGAAGGGACGGGTACCCGAAACCCGGTCCCATTTACCCAGCCCTAGCACGGTGTATAATTTTTAAATTTCCGTGCAGCCTAGCATGAGACTAACATGAAACAAGCTGATCCTTTTGGAAAGATTATTGCAATTTTACCCTTCCAAGGTTCCGGCCAATTTTTGTCATGTAGCCACAAGACAAGCTTATGGTAAAATATTAATAATGTTACTTATCATAATAAAATATTATGTATATGCAATTTTATATATTTATTGTTCGGATATGGATTAGATCAATATTCATATTCGTTTCACATAATTCAGATTTTTTTTTTTGGTTTCCCAAGGGTTTAATCCCTTTCGAGACGCGTCGGACACATAATGTGGGAACCTCTCCCAACAGGGATTCGAACCTGAGTCCGCTACTTTGTAGTGACTAGTCCCTTCTACTATACCAATCACCTGTTGGTTCAGATTATTGATCATTTTTAATAGAAATAAATCCATCGTATCTCTTTTAATTCAGATAGAATTTCAACCGGATTCGAATTGATATTCGCCCCAGTGCCAGTAAATATTTACTAAAAATATATTGTAGGGACGAAAAGGACTTTCCACAAGATGTTGGGCCAAGAACACCTAACAAGCCAAGGTTGGGTCAATTCCATTACCCGTTTAATTTCGGACCATGATGATTAAACTACAATACTGGGCCTTTTATTAATTCATATGCACCAAATGGATGGGCTGAATTTGCTAAATCCGTCTGGCCCAAGCACAACATTCCTTTTTATAAGAACTGATGGTGATTGGAAGTTTGAATTTCAAAAGATTGTTTATTGTATTTTGGTGGAAATAAAATCAGACATTCGCATAAACCCTAATTCAAGCCTCCCTTAAAACCTACCCCCAAACTAAAACCCTAGCAAATATCCTGACAATGGATATTGAAAACAACGTGAATATGAACGAAAGCCAAAGCTCGGACGTGGCGACGAGCAAACCGGCGAGAGTCATAGTTCACGATTTCGAAGACGAAGTAGACGGAGCTGTAGAGAGCTCCAATGTGGAGGAAGACTCCGCCATGTGCGAGACGGAGGATACAACGGTTGTTGCTGGGGATGATAAGACTAGCGCCGATTATTACTTCGATTCCTACTCACACTTTGGTAATTGAGTTTCTCGATCTTTAATTACATTTATGGAGTCCTTTTGTTTTTATGTTTTGGATTACTGTTGGAAAATATCGACAAGTTAGTGCCAATGGTGATAATAAAATTCATATGTTTATATAACAACGAAAATCTTAACCTGGATGTAGATAGTGTATGTGGATTTATGTATTTTCTCCTATTTTTAAGTTCTTGTCTAAAATATGTTCCAGATACATAATTATTATTAAGTGGGTTCTTACATGGAACAATGCCAGTTCTTTGATTTCCTAAACAAATGGTGTATTATGTGGTTGTCTGTAATTATGTTGTCTCGTTCATAGCTCATTCAACCTCTCAAATAAGAAGAGTCGTATGTCCGATTTGATAAGAATTAAAATATGTGGAAGAGGCTAATAAGGATCAAGGATTTATATATTTTTTTCTTTCATTCCTAATTAAGATATTTGCATTACTATTAGCTAATTGAAGAACTTATTGTCCTATTTTCCTATGTTTTGCAGGTATACATGAAGTAAGTATGATACTGGAGTAAAGCTGTTGGGTTTATGGTTATTCTACATTTAATTGCACTAAATTGTTGTAGCTGCTTTTGATTTCAAAGTTCAAGTTAACAAAATAATCATCAAGTGATAGAAAACTCCATTTTGGTTTGATCAGTTGTTCAATCTTTATTTTATATGTTGGATTGGTAAGTTGCTTGTTTGAGATGACTTAAATTCACGTGCTTGAAACTATTCTATGGGTATCTCACAATAATTCAAATAAGAAGAAGAAAGTAATTCCTTTGCATATTGTTAAAGTGAATTTCTCTTCAATGGCATACATTAGCAAGAAATTTTCTTGCATGTATCTGGAATGCTACTTATACTTAATAAGTCCCATTTTACCTCCTAGTGACAATTTTATTATGCCAGATTATTTGCAAAGTTCGGTTCTAATCCATACATCTTTCTCTTTGCAGGAAATGTTGAAAGATGTAGTTAGAACCAAGACATATCAAAATGTCATTTATAAGAATTCCTTTCTTATAAAGGACAAGGTTGTCCTTGATGTGGGAGCTGGGACAGGAATACTCTCACTTTTTTGTGCCAAAGCTGGGGCTAAACATGTTTATGCGGTAATGAAGTCAGCTACTCATTCATTTTATCTTCTTCAGTAATCATTAAAAACTCATTCTGCACAAACCTTTTCTCAAGAGGAAAAAGACAGAAACCACGGAAGATAAAACAATGTCTTTTTGATAATTGATTTTCCGCAATTTCAGCAATATCCAGTAAAGCTATGGTTTATCTGTGTTTCCGAATAAACTCCTGTTAATTAGGCATCAATTATTGTTCATTCCTCATAGTTATCATTACTTTATTATTATTTCGAACATTTGAGTTAATTGTTTCTTATGTATGTGTGAGTTTTACTTCTGTTGTTAATTGTACAAGTTATAGCCTATATATATACAACTCTGGGGTCTAACTATTGTTTGCCTTAAGAATAGGATGTAAATTAATGTTGTTTTATCTAGAACAAACTTTGTTTCTTTGATTTATGTACTTGTCAATAATCATACTGTAGTAGTACAATACTCTTAGTAGCAGTAGTAGCATTACAATTAAGCTGGTGAAAATGTAATTAAATTATGTGCACATGGGATTGCCCTATTCCTATTGTGATCTAATAGTTTCTTATACCACGCCGAGGATATTTTCTCAAAATGCAGCACCATTTCACTCTTAAATTTGACTATATGAATATTATGCCTTCATATTTCAGGTTGAATGTTCCACCATGGCTAACATGGCTCAAGAGATTGTAAAGCTAAATGGTTTTTCAGATGGTACTTCTCTTTTTATCCTTAAGTTCCTAAATCATATATCATCTCTTACAGTTTTCATCTAATTGAACTTATGGGATCAATTATCATACTTTTTTCTTTTAAACATTTCAGTTATAACTGTTCTCAAGGGAAAAATTGAAGAGATTGAGCTTCCAGTTCCTCATGTTGATGTTATCATTTCTGAGTGGATGGGATATTTTCTAGTCTATGAGAATATGCTGAATACTGTCCTTTATGCTCGTGACAAGTGGCTAGTAAGTTGTCAATTTTATATAAACAAAATTGAGTGTGCTTGAAATGTTTCCAAGCGGCAAGAAGCAGAGAATGTTATAGTTGTGAATCTGTTTAGCTTATTTTGCCATGAAGTTATATGGTCTGCTAATTACTATATGCAGGTTCCAGATGGACTTGTATTGCCAGATAAAGCCTCCCTTTATTTGACAGCAATTGAAGATGCTGATTACAAGGAAGAAAAAATTGAATGTGAGCTTAGTATCCCCGGCATTGATTATATTTAATGAATATGATGCTGTATGTTTGTACGTGTGCGTTCAAATTCTTAGACTTGCACCAGTTGCTGTCACAACAATTTTATATTTGGTGTTTAGGCCTTCATTTGTTCTAATCTTGGTGTTATGCCATCACAGTTTGGAACAATGTATATGGATTTGATATGAGCTGCATTAGGAAGCAATCAATAGCTGAGCCTCTTGTTGACACTGTAGAGCAGAAACAAATTGTTACCAACTCCCAACTACTCAAGGTTTTGAACCTTCTCTCTGCCTCCATTCTCGACTGTTTACTACATCTCTTAAAGAATGTTTATGTAAAATAGAGTGTATTCTAAATCAACTGTATTTACTAATTTCAGACGATGGACATATCTAAGATGGGTGAAGTGGATACTTCCTTCACTGCACCTTTTAAGCTTGTGGCAGAACGCGATGATTACATCCATGCTCTTGTAGCTTATTTTGATGTTTCTTTTACCAAGTGCCATAAATTGATGGGATTCTCCACAGGTCTGATATATTTATCTGAACCTTTCTGTATTTAATTTTCCTTTTGGAATATTTTAGCCCTGCATGTCTTTAACAATGTTATTATATGAAACGAGTAACAAGAATATTGTCTTGCTATCTTTACGCCTTGGTACTGATTTTGAAAGAAACGATAACATGCACCTTCTGATTTTGACTATTAACTTAATATGCATGCAGGACCCAAATCACGTGCCACTCACTGGAAACAAACAGTCCTCTACCTAGAAGATGTGCTGTCTATTTGCCAAGGGGAAGCTGTCCATGGGACCATGACCGTGACACCTAATAAAAAGAATCCTCGTGATGTAGATATAACACTAAAGTATTCAATAAATGGGCGACATTGCCAGGCTTCAAGAACACAACATTACCTAATGCGCTGATCTTGTTATAATACATGCCGTATGTGGTCTTAATTTCCTCTGCTTGGAAAAGATTGAAGAATTGTCTCCTATTTGCTGCTGAACTGAGCTGCCTCGGTATTTACACTGCTCAATCTCTTATTTGCTGCTGCCAGTTCTATAAGTAGCTAAGAATGCAGATAATCTTTCTGATCAGCATTTAAGTTGACAGTATTTATGAACATGTTGGGATATTCGAATTGATGTTGTACCTTAACTGGATTATTATTTCCATTATTTGTTTAAAAAGGGTTCTTGGTGCCACAACTATAGCCAATTAGACCTGATTTCCAAATACCCAGTTGATGAAGTCTGGTTCCCAGAAACTCATAATCTGAGTACTTACGAATTTTCGACAGTTATCTGTTTATGTGTGTACTGTTATTGATCAGAATTATACTATCTAAAACTGAAGAGATATCGACTCGAGTCTATAGCTCTGCTTTGGTGGACTTTGAACTCTTTCCCCACTTTGTTTTCTTGCTTTTCCACCATTGTCTTATTCTGTTTGAAACTCTGTTTGTATGAAGTTTCAATTTCTGCCCAGCATCAACTACTCCTTTCTTCCTTTTCCACCATTGTCTTAATCTATTTGAAACTCTGTTTGAATGAACTTTCAATTTCTTCCTAGCATCAACAACTCCTTTTGTAATTCTTTCCTTCCAATCATACTTTTTACCATCTTTCTTTCTCAAAACTTTTCCCTGCAAAAAATATATATATTTTCGGCATTAACTTCTAACAATCAGCTAGTTTAAAAGTTCTAGGTATTGGATCTTGTTCTCACCAATTTAAAAGGCAAATTTGTCTCATCATCGTCTTCGTCACCAAACTTTTGATTCATCAAGTCTTCCCTCGAGTACATCTTCATGCCTGGTGCTCTTGGCATACCCTAATATGAGGTTGAATGCATGTTAAAAGCCGGTTAAAAAGGAATGACATAATCGATCATTTTAGAGTTTATAGTTATTAGATACCTCCATAGATTTCATAAGCTTCTCCATTTCAGTCTCTTTCGAGGATTTGGGAACAAACGGCTCTCCAGGACTCCTGGCCTAAGGGGGGAAAGAAACCTTACAAAGTGTGAAACTTCGGCATATATTTATTCTTGAATTTGTCGCTAGCACTGTGATTATGTTCGTACTATTTTGACAATGCTCATTACCTTCGGAACTGGTGGTGGCTTCGAACTACATGCTTCCGTGAGGTCCTTACAAACAAAATCGACGAAAGGATTAAGTTGCGGCTTCTTTTTGAACAAATACGCTGCAACATCTGTATCTGAATAACCCAAAACCTACAAATGGGATATACGAATTAGCTAAACATTATGTTTAAAGTTAATGATAATTTACCCCTCTAATATTCATAACATTTAAGTTATCTCACTGTGGTTTGAAAAAGAACACTCTACCTCTCTATAATATCATTAAAGTTTCACGTCGTCTCCTAAATATTTTTATAAGTGGTAATTTACTCTCATGTATATTATAAATGTTGCAATTTACCCCTCCCCTATTTTACACAGACATTTCATGTTCATTTTCAATTTCGACAAGTGAGTTACGCTCTCCGGCTGATGGAGGAAAATTTATTCTTTAAAATTTTCACGAGGGTAAATTCACATTAACTCATTATATTTGTATACGTACATATTGCTTTTACTTCTTTATCAATAAATTCTTCAGTATAAAGCTAAAAGGAACTAGAAATATGTTTGGCATGCAATCTCACCTCTTGACAAGCTCTCTCTATTGTTTTGCATTCTGAATTACATTGTCCTTCTGAATCTTGTTCAACAAGCTGAACACAATAATATTGAAAAATAAGCCAATCTAATGACACCATATTAAACATCTCAAACAAATAATATTTCAATTACCTTCAATTATATTTATCCCCTTCTACAATATCAATTTTAAGAATCCAATTAGCTTCTTGTTTCTTCAAATTACATACATTCTCCGCGATTTCTATAATTTCATACTCCGATATCTGATTCAAGTATAAATCAACATTTATATGCCAAATCAAATGAAAGTAACATAATTGTAATACAATAGAACAATCCATCAGATAATGCAAATTGAGAATGTGCATGTAAAGTATCTTTATAACATATAGGGGGCAAATTGCCGCATTGATCATAACACATGGGGTAAAGTGTCACATTTATCATAATACAGGGATAAAGTAAAGCGCCACATATAAAAGGGATAGTTTTATCAATTCGTATTTTTTTAAGTTTAAACATTTATGGAAGGCTGAGTGAAATATTTATAAGATTAGATGAGGTAAATTAATCTTTTATAAATCACATGGAGGTAAATTGAACACTAAAAGTCCTCCGATTCAATCAAGTAATATAACTATATTAATTTGGGATTTTCTAGGGTTAGGTCCCGATTGTAGTAATTGACATTAGGTTTACCTTAAAATTATAATATTTGGACAAATATTTTTACCTGCTACCTGGTATAAAAGTTAACCAAAAAATCCATTGATTACAAATAATTACTTAAAAGAAAAGAAAGAAATAAACTCCCCATACCCCCCCTCCCTTCCATGGCCGTCTTTTCTTAGTCCTCTAGATTTTCTAGAATGGAACGGTAGGTAAATTTATGTCACATGGGCTTGTCTTTTATTTTCTCCACATAAGGCACAACAAAGCTTTCAATAATCTATTAAGAAATAATTTTAAAATTCTTTAAAGCTTTACAATTTCTTAAAATTTCAAGACAGTTATTTATAAATTGCAGTCGCTCTGGGAAAGGGGGAGAGGCTGCGACTTGGGGGGAGGGATGAGGATGGTGGATGGGGAGGGTTAGTGGGTGGGGTGAGGGAGAAAAGGGTTTTCTTTTGCAAATAATCAATTTTTAAAAAATTATACATTCAACCCCAATATTTGAATATTAAGTACGATTTAAATCATAAATCGAGTCAAATTAATTTAATCTTTGACATCACAAAGAAGTTTCAAAAATAACACTTCACCTGATGGTCGCAAGATTTAAAATGTATGAAATAAAATCGATTTATTTAGAAGTTTATACTGAATTCATAGTTTAAATTGGACTAAATAAATAAATATTTAAAAAGTTGGACTAAATATATAATTTTTCAAAAGTTTTATTTTTTAATTATTGTCAAAAGACCCTCTTCTCCATTAATTATGGCCAAAAGACCCTCATCTCCATCACCTCACCCCACTTATCCACCCACCCCTTCTCCCCTCTCCATCCCCTGCCCTGACGTAGCCCCATCCACCTACTTGACTCTCCTTTCGTAGCGGCCAATTGTTAGTGATTCACTCAACTAATATTCTTTTTCTTTGCAATTTATTTTTGTCATTGAACCATCCACTAATTAAGTAAACTTATTGACTAAATCAATGGACAATTAGGCAGTAGTGTTGGTTATGAATCGTGACCGTCGTGACGGGGGAGGGGGAAGGTGTTGCGACTTGGGATTGTTGGGATGAATGATGATTTAGTGTTTGTTTTTTTTAAATTGAGGAGTATTTTACTAATTTATGTTTTTTAACATTTTTAAAGACAGGGAATATATAAAGTACAATAACCTGCTGTACAAGTTACCCTTCAAAAAATTAAATGGCTGAGATCAAAATGACTTTGATCCAATAGACATTAAAGGGGGACCTAATATGTGCAAAACACAAGAGGTACTAATTTTAGAAAAGCCCTATTAATTTTACAATTTAGTTCTATTTCAGCACGAAATTTTTAAAAATTGCAAAAATAGTCTCATATAAGAAAAATGTTCTTTTTTTTTTTTTTTTTTTTCCAGTAATTGGAAAAACCCATTACCGTTTTAGGTGTGATCTCAGCTTGTTTTGCTTGAACCTGTTGTGTAATTGGGACGCTAATGTTTGGCATACTTGGCATTTGATGAAAGGAATGTCTTCTTTTCTTGCAACTCCTATTGGTTTTTTTTGCGCAATGGGATTCAATTGGCATCCATGAAAATATTATTATTACATATAAGAGTGACAATAGTAATTTCTGATTGGATTTAGCCATAATTTACAAGCCCAACAGAAACAGAGTGATGAACGTTGTGTTATTTCATTTAATTGATGTTACTGACACTTCACGGCGTTTTTCATCAGTTTCGTTTTGATTTGAGCAAAAGACAAAAACACCCATATACTTTGTCTAACTTTCAAAAAATTTCCTGTGTTATTTTAACTCCAAAAAAAATCCTCTATAATTTCAAATAAGTGTCAAGACTTTGATTATCGAGGAATAGAGACTTTACAAATAAAGTCCGAGGATTGGGATTCCATTGCTATCATTTTATATGTATATGGTTACAATTATCTACGCTCGCAATTTGCCTATACCCCCCCAAAAGAGAGTGTGTTTCAAACGCCAAAATTGCAAGTATTTGTTCACATTTTGCTTTTGATATTATAATTTTATCCCTGACATCGAAAGACAAAAATACCCCTATGTGTCATTTTAAATCCCCAAAACCCCCCTGTGTTTGATTTTATATACCACACTCGATCCAAGAGTATATACTTATTTTTTTCAAAAAGAATAAATAAATTTAAAAAAAAACAAACACATAGGGGTAATCTTGTCATTCCACCAAAAGCCAAAAATAAAATTATAAGTATATACTACTTGGGTCAAGTGAGATATTTAAAATCAAATAAAGAGGGTTTTTTTATAGTTAAAATAACACAGAATAGTTTTTGAGAACTAGACAAAACATAGAGGGTGTTTTTGTCTTTTGCTCTTTTGATTTTCTTGTTTTTTTTTTTTTTTTTTTTTTTTTTTTTTTTTTTTTGTGAAAAAAAGAACCTACTCTATTACAATAAGTCCTCTTTTAGCAGAGGTAAAATAAATTCAGGGGCATCATCCCACCAAACAGCAGCTTCATCCAAGTTGTGTTCTTTCTTTGCAAGTGCATCCGCGCAAATATTGCTACTCCGTCTCTTGTGAGCGAGTCTACATTCCCATGGCAATCGGATAAAACTTCGACAGTCCTTAATGATATTACCTAGAGGGTGGGTCTCGACGTCCGCCTCATTAATCAACTTGACAACCACCTCCGAATCCGACTCCATAACCAAGCGTGGAATTCTTCTTTCCCAAGCCAAATTGAGCCCTTCTCTGACCGCAAGTAACTCGGCCATCGTGATAGTAACTCTTCCAAGTTTTCGCGAGAAGCCCACCACCCAATTTCCAGTGTCATCTCGAAGGAGACCCCCGGCTGCAGCAGAATTTCCAGAATTCAAAACACTGCCATCAGTGTTTAATTTAAACCATCCGTCTTGAGGTTTTCTCCATTTGACAAGATTTGGGGCTGATTTACGTTTATACTCTTTTCTTCTATTAGCCCTCATCATGTCCTCTGCCATCCCCTTTGCAATGAAAATGACCTGCCTTGTTGGCTCGTGGATGGTTTGAAAAATGAACCTGTTTCTAGATTTCCAAATGGCCCAAACAATAGCGATAAACATAGTACACCAAGGGGTGTTAGGGATAATAATATTGTCATACCTTTCCTGTGTGATATTATTCTTTATCCAAGAATTGGCATCCATGTTAGTGAATCTAAGGAATTGTGTTGGTACAATTGCATGTTCCCACACCTCGTAAGCCCAGCGACAGTCTCTCAATGCATGTATGATGGATTCGGCTTGGACTTTACATCTTGGGCAGATTGCTTAATTCGAAATTCGTCTCTCATACCTCATCAAATTTGTGGCAAGACTTTTGTGCATACTAGTCCAAATGAAGAGCCTCATTCTCTCCGAGCATTTGATCTTCCAAATCCACTCCCAAGAGTCCACTGAGTTTCCGTCAAGCCCTCTTTCATCCTGCATTAAATGAGAGTATGCCGACTTGCAAGAAAACTTAACATTAGGCGTATTTCCCCACAATCTCATATCCTCGTGGTCACGGTCAATTGGGAGAGGGATACTCTCAATATCTTTCCAAATATCTTCTGGAATCAAGGACTGAATTCTACTTTTATCCCACACCCCAGTTTCATTGATCAAAACCGAGACCTTAAAGTCTCTTTCTTCGTTAAGTATTTCCACTCCCACTCGGCCTTCAAGCGAAGCATTTCCCACCCATATATCTGCCCAAAGGGATATAGAGTTCCCATTACCAAAACGCCATCGAAGGAAGTTTTTAACCATCTCCATGCTCCGAGCTATACCCTTCCAAGTTGAAGAATCACTGCCCCGTATTTTGTAGCCAATAAGATCGGAATCTTTGAGGTATTTGGTACGAAATGTTTCCCCCCACAAAGAGCTCTCACCATTTAATGTTTTCCAACCCACTTTAGCTAGTAAAGCCACATTCATATTTCTTGCTTGTTTGATCCCAAGCCCTCCATGCTTCTTACTTTTTGTGATTTTGTACCATCCAACGAGATGTAGTTTCCTATGGGTTGTGTCCGAGGACCAAAGGAAATTTCGGTTGAGTTTGTCAAGATGATTACATGTAGTCGCGGGTAACCAAACAGATTGCATAATGTGATTCGGAATTGCCGACGTCACTGACTTGATGAGGGTAGCCCTCCCCGCGAGCGATAAAAGTTTTGCTTTCCAAGCCGAAAGTCTACTTGCCACCCTATCCACAACTTCGCGAAAAAGACAAGGGGCAACCCGTTTGTGGATAAGAGGAACCCCAAGATATTTACCAAGGTTGTTCGTCCGGCCAATGTTCAAAATATTCCGAATCCTTCTTTTCGTCCTACCATCACCTCCTTTAGCAAAGAAGATTTTGGACTTCGGGAAGCTTATTCTTAGACCCGAGGCCTCACAAAATTCATCAAGAACCATGCGAATTGTTCGAGCATTTTTTGTGGTAGCTTTCGCCATAAGTATAAGGTCGTCCGCAAAGAAGAGGTGTGAAATATTAGGCCCTCCCCGACAAGGGCTCAAAGGCGTCCATTTCTTCATGACTTTTTCACCGATCATATATGATAGGCGTTCCATACATAGGACAAAGAGGTAAGGTGAAAGGGGGTCCCCTTGACGTAGCCCGCATGTTGGTTCAATTGGATCAAGAGCACCACCATTCCAAAGGATCCGCGGTTTAACACATTTTACACAATGAATAATAAGCCGAATGAGGGATTCCGGTAGGGCAAAGAAGTTCAAAGTTTGTTCCAAGAAACGCCAACTAACCTTGTCATATGCCTTTTCCAAATCAAGTTTTATCACCATACTACTAAACTTGTTTTTCTTTCTCTTCCGTAGGCTATGAAGAAGTTCTTGGACCATGAGAATATTATCATGGGTACCTCTCCCCGGAATGAAACTACTTTGGAGTGGGCTCACTAGAGAATCCATTAGGGGTTTGAGCCTTTGAACAATTGTTTTAGTAATAACCTTGTACAAGACATTACATAAAGCAATGGGGCGAAACTTAGAGATAGACTCCGGGCTCGTTTCTTTAGGGATAAGGCAAATAAATGATTCCCCAAGTGTCTCTGAAAAAACACCATTAGAAAATGCATGGTCCACCAAATCATACACTGAATCACCCACTGACTTCCAATATGTTTGATAGAAAAACGCTTGAAGACCATCGGGGCCCGGAGCCTTATACGGGCTGAGTCCAAAAACCACTTTTCGTACTTCATCCTTGGTGACCGGTCTCGCAAGACTTCATTTCTCATCTTCTGAAATCTGTTTTTGAAGAATGTTAACTTCGCTAGTCAAGTTTTCCGAACCATCCCCATTACGAAAAAGAGCAGAGAAGTACTCAAAAACATGGCGTTTAAGACGATCTCCATCCACTTCCCATTCCCCATCAATTTTTAAAGTTGTCACCCTATTTTTACGCCTACGACAAAGAGTGGTCATGTGGTAAAATCTCGTGTTACGGTCTCCGAACTCAAGCCACTTAACTCTCGATTTTTGGAACCAAATGAGCTCTTCTTGTGCTAGCACTTTGTTATATTCTCCGATTAATTCTGTCTCCAACTTGCTTAAAAAATCATTATCCCTAAGGCAAAGACTTTTCTGGATCCCATTAATACGTGCGAGAAGAATCCGTTTCTTTTCAAAAATGTTATCAAAGCCGTGGCGGTTCCACTCTTTTAATATAGCAGGAAGTAAACCAATAGCTTCAAAAATAGAGCTAGCATTTTTCCAAGTATTATCAACAATATCGCCACAACTAGAGTCTAACGTCCAAGCTAACTCAAACCGAAAAGGTTTACCTGTAACAGATTGAGTGAAGCCGTCGCATAGAGTTAGGATTGGGTGGTGATCAGAATGCGTCCGAGGGAGGTGGATAACCTTGCTTTCTGGAAATAAACATTGCCAAGCAGCGTTAGCCATAGAGCGATCAATTCTCTCCCTAATTCGTGCAAGTCCTCCCCGAGAATTCCACCAAGTATATTTCGGTCCACAAAATCCTAGATCAATTAATCCACAACTATCAATCATGTCTTTAAACCGTAGACATCGCCCCATAGCCGGAGGTTGGCCCCCTCTCTTCTCATTACTGGATAACACATCGTTAAAATCTCCAGTCAACAACCAAGGTAGAGACACTGACGTGCTGAGCTCTTCGAGCTTATTCCATAATTCGTTCCTACTGGACATACTAGGTCTCGCATATATCCCCGAGCAGAGCCATTCATTGTGAAGCTTAGCCCCAATAATGGCATGAATTGCTTGGGGATCAACGGCAACAATTTCGAAACGAATACTTTCCTCATGCCACAACATCCAAATTCCCCCTGATCTACCATCCGTTGGAGCTCTACAAACCCCGGTAAAACCCAAGCTACTCGAAATTGAAGTTGCCCTAGACTCTGAAACTTTTGTTTCCAACAGATAAACAACATCCGGCTGATTTACTTTAATTATTTCTTTGAAATTCGTACGGAATTTCTCGCTCCTGCTCCTTGACAATTCCAAGTGAGAACCTTCATTGGACACATTTTAAGTTGATTGGTTGTAATGGGAATCTAATTTCCCCCCCTTCTCAATCTTCTAGAATCCGCTGAATCAAACATCCCCTCAGTAACAATTGCATTTTCCCCTACATTATGTTCATTCTCATGGATTGTTCGAAGCTCATGATCTGCCCCCTTAGTACGATAAACCTCATTGTCTTCCAGGACTACCAGATCCGCGGATTGATCATTGTCACTCTCACTATTTGACAATACATGTCGAATTGTGAGAGGAGTTGACATCGATGAATTTGCTTTTGCTGGAGTAGAAAGCCCTCCCTTGGGTAGAAGAACCTTGGGTCCATTATTTTCCTCTCTACCTTTGTTAGAAAAAATCAGAGAAGATGTGGAGTTGATCTGAGATGTCGTGATGTGAATTTTGGGAGATGTAGGGGGTGTTTGCAAATGCTTCTAGGAAGTGCTTTTCAACTTTTTTTTCTCGAAAAACGGTTTTTCAGTGTTTGCAAACTCTGCTTTTGCTTTTGCTTCTCAACAAAAAAGCAGTTAGAAGCTGCTTTTGAAAAAGCATGTCATGACATGCTTTTGGGGCTGATGGCATTCTTGTAATAAAATAAAAGCAGTTTTGTAATATTTATATTCTTAATATTTTCTCTTAAATCCAACAATACCCTCATTCTCTATTATATGTAATTGATACTATTTATTTTTACTTTTCACAATTTTATTTATATTCTTGCGGGAAATGACTACAAAAAATAAGATACTCATTTTTACAACAAAAAAATTATTTTTGTTTGTGTTGTCTTCGATTTAGAATATATAGTTCATATGTTTTTTTTTTTAATTTCCAATTTAGCTTTGTGCATTGTTGTAGCCTAGCCCTTTTTAGTTTTATATAGGTTTTATTATTTTTGTTTGTTCGCTAATTATAAGTTTTTTTCTATAGTGGTAATTTGAAATTAGTTAGTCTTTTATGCTCAACTTGTTTATTTATTTTTTTATTGTTTGTTTGTTTTGATTTCATTAATATCTTATTGTTAATTTGATTTGTTTCTATTTTGCTAAAGTATTCATTCTGATTTGATCTAAACTTAGTTAATGATTTAAATAACCTTAATTTCTTCATATTTATTTGACAAAAACGTAGTTTGTTGGTCCCAAGTGGTCAGATGAGGTTTAGAGGGGGAGGGGGGGGGGGGTGAATAAACCTCTTTAAAATTTTCTTCCAATTTTAACTTTAAAACTTTTTCTTTAACAGTGAACAGACTAAGCTGATCAGAGTAATAAGTTATAAGTCTGTTCGCGAACAAGTCTTTGAACAGATTTGATGACCACTCGTCTGATAATTACTTAGCTGATTTTGTCAAAATCAGTTTTAATACTTAGAGTACTTGCAGCGGATTTTTCAAAGTGTTTTTTCACAAGTAATCTCAGCAATTTGAAAAGTGTTTCCCCAGTTTTATAAACTCCTTTTAGTCTCTTTTCAAACAGTTAAGTCAAGTGTTTTTAAGCAATCAGAAAATATGCAAGTGTAAGAGCAATGTAAAAACACAAGGATTTTTATAGTGGTTATATGGATGTAAATATCCTTTAATCCACTCGTCCAAGTCACAAAGATCTTGGGTTATACTAAAAACACACAGTAATCAGTATACTCTGCTTACGCCTTGCAACAAATGAACAGGCCGTAAGTTCGCAGTAAGAAATCACAAAGAAATCCTACTCTCTGAAGTAATATCACTCACTAAGATGGATATCTACTTCTCACAACACTCAGTGTTTACAAATTCACTCAGAAGATGTATTTAGCTTGATTCTTCAACTCTGCTTTTCGTCAACAGATGACTAAGCTGATGAGTGAGCTGTTCTTGAGACTTAAGAGTTCTGCTTCAAAAATTCTCTCAGAAAAATGTGTTGCTTGCAATCTCTTCGTCTCTTTCAGCTATTTATACTTGAGGTTTGAAAAATGTCCGTTGAAGAGAGACAGGTTTCAAATTTCTCGAGTACTGGTCCTTAAAATCCGCGAACGGCTCTTTTGCAGTCTGTCCGTACTGTGAACAGTACTATTCTGCAGGCAGCATTAAATGCAGCATTAAATGCACCCAGCTGATGCGAAGCATTTCTTCAATCATTTGTCTTTAATAACCTTGTACTTCAGCATTTATTACTCCAAGGGGCATTTATTACCGTTGGGAACACTTCATGATCCTTTCCACTTAGCTGTCGGAAGTGCAGGTCTGATGACGAACAAGGCTGATCTCAAACTTGAACAAATCTGATTTGAGTCGGCTGATCTTCATCAATCTGATATCTTTCCTTCAGCAGATCAGAAGTCTTGGACCTTGAAATTTGACTCTTCTGATGTCTTCTATACTTAGTCAAAATTTCTTCAAAGGGATCATCAGCTAAGTTAACCCATACTTAGCCAATCTTGAAGTTTTGGAATCCTTCAAAACCTCCCTTTACAAATTGTCTTCAGTGCCTTCATCTTCATCCTTATCCAACATAGTTAATATTTAGGTGATTTTGTTTGATTCATTATAATTAAATATAAACTTACTTAACGATTTATAATAATTTTGTTTGATCCATTTGATTTGATAAAATTTAGCCAATGGTTTACATATATAATTATAACATTGTTTGTTTTGATCTTAGTTACCAAAATTAATTTATATACATGCCAAATATAGAGTAAAATAGGGCTTGTAATAAAATTTATTTGAAATAAAATTAATGTATGAACATGCCAAGTTAAGGGTAAAATAAGACTTGTAATAAAATTCATATAAAATAAAAGACTTACTATATTCTGCTTTTTAGAAATTGCAAACACCTACTTAATTGCTTTAAGCTACTTTTTACCTTATTTTGCAAACACCTCATGCTTTTTCCTAAAAGTACTTTTTAATTACTTTAAGCAAAAGCAACTGCTTGGATTCCAAATGGAGAAGCTATTGCAAACACCCCATAGTGTTGATCTGGTCAATTGGGTCAGTAGTTTGTAGAGGTTGGTCTAAGTGCATTTTATTATTTTCTTTCATAATAGGAGCTGGCCTGTAATGACTAGTTTGTAAGTTATTCATTTCTTTTGGGCTGCCTCCATTTGAACTACAGCCCACATTAAATAGGCCCACTTCTCCCAAGTTACTATTGGCCCTTATAAAAGGACCACCAACTGAAGCAACCTTGGTTGACAGCTTTTCTCGCATTCCCCACACGCCGACCACCTGTGGTCTTTTTGCTTTGACTATCTGACACCTGTCCTTTTTCTTTTGATATAGACTGTATCTCTACACTGCTTAATCCCATTTCCTTTTCCTCAGTTTCATCCTTTTGTGCTAAAAATTGGAAGCGATTTTTTTTACTCTCCAAATTACCTTCCTTAATTGATTTGGGTTGCTGACGAGTATTTTTGTTTTTTCTTCTTTGCACCTGCATCCAATCACCATAGGATTCTATGTTGATTTTTGGTGCCGATTGACTCAGTCCCGAGTCAACCTCACTCGAAGTAGGTACCGACTCACCTTCAACCTCCATGGCTTCTCCTGTACTTTTCTTCATGTTTGGGCAGTTGGAGTTCCTATGTCCGACCCTGCCGCACTCGTAGCACAAAACCGGGAAATTTTCATAGATGATGGGGTAGAGTTCACCATTAACCTTCACCCCCTTCTTCAAAGGTTTCGTAATATCCACTTCAATACATATCCGAGCAAATTTGCCTCTCGTAGCCCAATAGGTGTCGTGGTCTATCTTAATCGGATTTCCCACTCTCTGTGCAATGGTGTAAAGTAATCCATCTTTGTAATATTCCACCGGTAGTTCGTCAATGCGAATCCATGTTATCGCCGTTGTTATACGATCGGTCGAAGCTCTAAAATGAGGTTTCCACTTCCTCACCACCATGAAATTTCCGGCAATCATCCATGGGCCTTCGGTGAGAATATATTCCCTTTTAGCTTGATCATGGATTTTCAGAATATAGCAGTTCGATCTAAGATCCATAAGGTTGAAGTCTCCACTTAGCTTCCACATGGTGTCAAGTTTGGTGGCTAACCAGTTGAAGTTCCATGTTTTTCCTATCAGTTTTAGTACAAGAGCTTCCTGCCAAGGTTTTCTTATGCTAGCAAGAAGATCCCCATCCAAGGTAATAGAGGGGTAAGGGCACTCCTCCGTCTCCTCTGTCACTGTTATTTTGTCAAGATCAAAGAGTGTGCTGTCCTCAAAGCGAATGGCCTCCTTAGGTTGCCTATCTCCCAAAAGTTTGGTACGGTAATGGTTGTAATCCTTCATGGGGACATCAACAGTGGGTTTGCTTCCATTATCCTCATTTTCCATCATATTTGGCTCCAGGACAGGTTCAAGGGTTCTAACTTTCTTGATGTTACGGCCGTCAATAGGTAATGGTGGTGGTGGGTGATTCATGGGCTGGAGGAAAGTTCATTCAACTAGCCGTTAGAGAGAGAGAGAAACTTTTAAGATTCTGCAATGGTTCCTACGTGTTTTACTATTTCTGATTGGTTGTTTTAAGCCACGTGTTATAGGTAGTAATAAGTAAATAACCTCATTGGAAATTTGGAATTGATTCCTTTTGAAGTATGTAAATAAAAAAAAATTATTGTTCATACCTGAATTGGTCATCAAAGTTTTCAAATCGGACCAATTTAATCGTTTTAACTACTGGTTCAATCGGTGGGACGTCATTACAAAAATATACTTTAATTTGAGTTTTAATGTATATAATCAACTATTTAAAAAAATATCAATTTTTTCAAGTTTATTTTAATAAACTAAATGTTATCTCATGACCAATTATTTTTCCTACAAATTTTAAATTGAGAATGATAACAAGGTATCAAGGTAATAATTCAAATTATAATAAACATCATATCAAAAACAATAATTTTATTGATAATCACCTATTTAAATGAGAAAATATTGATGAATTTTGTTTCTAAAACCTTTATATAAAAAAAATGAAAATACTTGAAGTTAGGGAAAAAAATGATTATTCTAATGAAATTGATGCCCAAATATATTTCTATAACTTAGTATACAAAATATTTTTATTTTCTTGTTTTTTTTATTCAAAGTGAAAAATAGAAGAAAATATGTGAGAGTATTTTTGAAGTTTAAATGTCGTGGAAGCTAAGTAAAAATCCGTTGCGTAAACTTTTTCTTTTTATAAGTGAACAAATGGCTCAATCGGTTCACTGGTTTATTAATTTTACCGAGTTTGATTTGTTTTTTCCAGTTCAAACTGGTAAGGAACAAAATTGGTTCTGGAAGATAAATCGGACTGGATTGACAATTGTTTACTTGTTGATCCGGTTTTTAAAACACTACAATTCATTCAATCACATGACAAATGTATTGCATTTGTCATATAATTACTTTGAGTTTGGTCGAACCCGGGTTGATTAAGAATTTTACTCCAATCGATTAAAAAAGAAGAAATCTTTGTTATTTCTTTATTCATAGTAGTTTTTTTAAAAAAAATTTACTCAATTTATGTTGCCTGCTCTCATTTTTTTCTTTTCTTTTCCAAAGTTTAATCCCTTTCGAGGCAAGTTGGACACATTAAGTGGATACCTCTCCTAATAGGGATTCGAACCTGAGTCCGCTACTTTGTAGTAATTAATCCCTTCCACTATACCAATCACATATTGGCATGTTGCCTACTGATCATTGGAAAATCAATGAGGTATGTTTCAAGATTGCACATTCAATCTATCTCGAAAACTAAAAATAGATGGAAAGAGACGAATTGGATTGTTTGTGGCCTAATTGAAGAAATTCGAAGATTTTAAATTTGTTAACCATAACGAAAATTTAAATTCTCTCTTACACAAACTTCGTAGCCGACAATCTTACCGCCTGAGCTATCGCCTCGATTAGGTTAGAATCGCTACTTGTATTTCATTTTGTTCACGTCTTGTTAGTGTGTTTTGCAATGGAATATCTTTTATATTTTTGAACATTTCTTTCGAGTTAAGGAATGAAGATTTCATGGGAAAAATGCAAGAAACTACCCTATGAAATTTTTATTGCGCCAAACTTCCTTGTGTTTTCAAAAATCCAGCAAAAAACACACAATTTGTAAAAGATATGTCATTTTGAATCGTCATATTTCAAGAAACCATTTTTAAAACATATCAAGTGAAGTTGTAGGGAACAACTTGAAGTATTTTCGAAATGATTTCTTGAAATATGTCGATCCAAAACGACCTATTTTTAACAAATTAGGTGTTTCTTGCAGGGTTTTTGAAAATATAAGGAAGTTTTGTGCAATAAAAATTTCACAGGATAGTTTCTTGCATATTTTGCATAACACAGGGGAGTATCTTGCTCTAGTTAAACCTAGGCTGAAATCTCGTCATAGTATATTTGTTTTCATCAAATTTGAGACTTGTGTATCCTAAAAAATAAAATTAAATAGGTGCATTGTTTTAATTATGACATTTACATAAGCAAATAATAATTTCTTATGTTCTCATATTTCAATATTTGATATCAAAAAAATTTCACAAAAAAAAAATTATTAAAATTAGTCTCCAACATTTATGTTGTTAAATTAAGATTTTTCACAAGCATTTAAAACCATTAAGACTTAACGGAGCCATTCAGGTGCAATTATGAACATGATCAATTAAATTAAGGCAAAATTGCAGAGAAAGTCCGGAATTAATTAGTTATTTTGAATTTTCGTCTCAAATTATATCACCTCATCGAATTTTATCCAGTGATTTATTATTTTTTTGGAAAAACGTCCCGCCGTTAATTATGTGATATAAATTGCGCACGTGTCCGTTAAATCGCCACACAGTGGCTTATGTGTCATGATGTGTCAAATTTTTGGCATGAAATTATACAAGATTGCAGAATTCGCCCCAAACTAATTATAAATTTTGATTTTTCGTCCCAAATTATATCAACTCGCAGAATTTTGTTTCCTAATATACCATTTTGCATGAATTTAGTCCCAGTTTGATAGTTTAATGAAAATGACGGTTCACTCTTTTACTTTTCTTAAGAGAAAAATAGTAAGAGTTTTTGAAATTTCCGTGCCTTTTGTGCCATTTCATTAAGAAAATATTGTGTGTTATCTTTTAGTATTAATAAATAATAAAAATGCTACGAATTTTTAATTCCAATATTTGATAATAAAACTCATACTATTTTTTATTGTTAATATTTAATTCCAATATTAATAATTAAAATGCTACAAATATGAAAATAGAAACACTTCATTATTTGGAGAGATAAATATTGAAGCAAGATAATTCCAATATGATTAAGTGGAATTTCTAATTTTTGAATCTTGAATATTTTATTCTTAAAGTGGAGAACATTCATTTCGAAATGATTCAATTGGTGAAAAATACAAGAGAAAGTGTTCGTATCTTTAGTTTTTTTCAATTTCTCGTAAATATTTATAATATATTAATATTAAAAAAGAACGCACAATGTCTTTTTAATGAAATGACACGGATTTTTTTTTCTTCTCAAAAGCGCACGGGAGTTTTGAAAATTCATACTATTATTCTCTTAAAAAAGTAAAAGACTGAATCATCATTTTCATTAAAATAGAAATTTAATAGTGAGACTAAATTCATGCAAAATGATGAATTAGGGGACGGAATTCGGCAAGTTGATATAGTTTGGGACGAATAACAAAAAATTATAATTAGTTTCGGACGAATTATGCAATCTTGTATAATTGTTCATGCTAAAATTTGACACCTCATGACACGTAAGCAGCCAAGTGGCAATTTAATGAAGACGTGCGCAAGTTTCGTCTCTAATTAAGGATGGGACAATTTTTCAAAAAACTATTAAATTACGGGATGTAATCGAACGATGTTATTATAGTTTGGGATGAAAATCCAAAATCCTTAATTAGTTTAGGACGTTTTCAACATTTTTACCTTAAATTAATTATACAAGTTCATTTTTTTTTTTAACTTTTTTTCATTCAATGAAAACTTTAATGTCTTCGGTCCAAGTTTAGTTATTTTTTTTATCTATTAGACTGTGTATTTATCGTCCGTATAAAAAAATTGCAAATGATATATATTATGTCAATTTGGGTATATAAAATTTTATTTCCTCTAAAACTTTAGTCCAAGCACATGTTCTTTGTCTACTATAAGATTCTACCGAATAAAATGATTGATTATTAACGTATTTATCCATCTATTCTGATGTGTTCATATGATTTATCGGATAATAACAATATTCATAAAGTATCGAAAATAAATTATTTGTTAAGTGAGAATTGATGTATGAGAATTAAAACATTATATAATTAGTAAAATATTAATGAATACCTTGTTATCTAATGTTAATGTAATTATTTTGTAATTTAGGAAAAAATCCACTTTGCCCCCAACCTTTGGACGCTTTTTTTATTTTGCCCCTTAATCTTTGCAAGTTTTCAATTAATCTCCTTAGGTGCTTGAAGAAGTGCTTGAAGGATCAGATGAAGAAGTGCTTGAAGGATCAGATGAAGAAGCTGATAGTTAAAATTTATAAAATCTTGTAATCAGTTTACTTTTATCTATCTTTCAGACATCTCATCTGACGAACTTGTACCTGTAATCATTTATATTAAATATCAATAAACAGACAAGTTCCAATCCAATATACTTTTTCTATCTCAGAAAATTTTGAGGATTACATTCTTTAGCTTAGGTATTCAACAGGTACTTAGCTGAAGTTTTGTCATCATCAAAAAGGGGGAATTTGTTGGATAAGGATGAAGATGAAGGCACTGAAGACAATTTGTAAAGGGAGGTTTTGAAGGATTCCAAAACTTCAAGATTGGCTAAGTATGGGTTAACTTAGCTGATGATCCCTTTGAAGAAATTTTGACTAAGTATAGAAGACATCAGAAGAGTCAAATTTCAAGGTCCAAGACTTCTGATCTGCTGAAGGAAAGATATCAGATTGATGAAGATCAGCCGACTCAAATCAGATTTGTTCAAGTTTGAGATCAGCCTTGTTCGTCATCAGACCTGCACTTCCGACAGCTAAGTGGAAAGGATCATGAAGTGTTCCCAACGGTAATAAATGCCCCTTGGAGTAATAAATGCTGAAGTACAAGGTTATTAAAGACAAATGATTGAAGAAATGCTTCGCATCAGCTGGGTGCATTTAATGCTGCCTGCAGAATAGTACTGTTCACAGTACGGACAGACTGCAAAAGAGCCGTTCGCGGATTTTAAGGACCAGTACTCGAGGAATTTGAATCTTGTCTCTCTTCAACGGACACTTTTCAATCCTCAAGTATAAATAGCTGAAAGAGACGAAGAAGAAAAAAAAGCAACACACTTTCTGAGAAAATTTTCGAAGCAGAATTCTTTAAGTCTCAAGAACAGCTCACTCATCAGCTTAGTCATTTGTTGACGAAAGCAGAGTTGAAGAATCAAGAAAAATACATCTTCTGAGTGATTTTGTAAACATTGAGTGTTGTGAGAAGTAGATATCCGTCTTAGTGAGTGATATTACTTCAGAGAAGTAGGATCTCTTTGTGATTTCTTATTGCGAACTTACGGCCTGTTCATTTGTTGTAAGGCGTAAGCAGAGTATACTGATTACTGAGTGTTTTTAGTATAACCCAAGATCTTTGTGACTTGGAAGAGTGGACTAAAGGATATTCAAATCCATATAACCACTATAAAAATTGTTTGTGTTTTTATTTGCATTTTACCTGCATATTTTTCAGTTGCATAAAACACATTAAGATTAACTGTTTGAAAAAGAATTCAAAAAGGAGATTTTACAAATCTGGGGAAACATTTTTCAAACTGCTAAGTTTACTTGTGAAAAACACTTTGAAAATCCGCTGCAAGTACTCTAAGTATTAAAACTGATTTTAGCAAAATCAGCTAAGTAACAATCAGACGAGTGGTCAACAAGGCTGTTCAAAGACTTGTTCGCGAACAGAATTGTAACTAACTAATCTGATCAGCTTAGTCTGTTCAGTTAGAAGGAAAGTTTTAAAGTTAAATTTGGAGAAATTTTTTAAAGAGGTTTATTCACCCCCCCTCTCTAAACCTCTTCTGACCACTTGGGACCAACAAGTGGTATCAGAGCAGGTGGTTCATTTGAATCAGCTACCTGATCAACGAGCTTGATCCAAGTGTTTTTCAAAGGTTTTCAAATTTTTTCAAAAGAGCATATTTTTGAAAAATCAAAACTTTTTGAAAAATGGATTGTATCAGTCATGTTCCCCACATTGCTGGTATGTCCTTTGAGGACTGGAAGATTAGAATGGAAATCTTTCTAGCAGCCTATAATGACAACATGTACACATGTATCATTAAAGGTCCATTCAAATTCACCAAGACCATTATAGTTGATGAAGCTGAACTGGTGGTGGAAAAAGATCTGACAGAGATGACAGCCGAAGAAATAAAGCTGTTCAACCTGGATAAAGTTGGCCGTTTCATCATGACCAAAGCCCTGGATAATGATCGGTTTGACAAGGTCAAACATTGCAAAACTGCAAAGGAGATGTGGGATAAGGTTCGTGACATGAGTGAAGGAAACGACGCCATCAAAGAGCATCAGCTCAGTGTTGCCTTGGAGAAGCTGGATAACTTCAAGATGAAATCTGGAGAGACCATTGATCAGATGGATACCATGTTTACCAGAACATTGAATGAAGTCCTAAAGCTGGGAAAGACCTTCACTGACAAGGAGATCACCGTCAGAGTTCTGAAGGCCCTGCCTCCCAAGTTCAACATGAAGGTGACAGCAATGGAAGAATCAAGAGATTTGGGAAAAATCTCTCTTACAGAGCTGTTCTCCGTACTCAAGGCGTATGAGTATAAACTGCCTAGAATGGGTGTTGAAGAAACCTCAACTTCAAGTCCCACAGCTGCACTTGTTGTTGCTGAAAATCCAAGAAGACCAGCACATAGAAGCCAAGATGTGGACTCATCTGATGAAGCATCACTACTCAACAAGAAGGAGTACACTGCTGGAGATGTAGCATTATTCATGAACAACTTCAAGAAGTTCTATAAGAGAAAGATGAAAAACAAATACAATCATGCTACTTCTACTTCTAAACCTAACTCTTCTTCTCAAGAGAAAGATGATTATAAAGCAAAATTAATGTGTTATAACTGCAGGAAATTGGGACATTTCATCAGAGATTGTCCATATCCAAAAGCAGAAAAATACACTGAGGAAGAGAAGAGAATCAGAAAGGAAAGAAAGCATCAAAAAGGGAAAGCAATGGTAGCTGAAGCAGAAAAGCTTGCTGCCGTCTACTCATCTGATTCAGATTCAGACACGTCTGATGAAGAATCTTCTGATGAAGAGAAACCTGCTCTCATCTGCCTGATGGCTAAGGAATCTGATGACTCAGAGGATGAGGTTAGGATTAGGAGTAGGAGTAAAGTAGAGAAGATATGGTACTTGGACAGTGGATGTTCAAGACACATGTGTGGAAGCATACATGAGCTGACTGATGCAGTTGCTGTGGATGGTCCAAAAGTTACTTTTGGGGACAGCAAAGAAGGCAAGATTAAAGCAAAAGGAAAACTAATCAGAGGAAACATAGAGATATCTGACGTCTCATATGTCAAAGGCCTCAAATATAATCTGCTGAACATAAGTCAATTTTGTGACAAAGGGTATTCAGTTATCTTCTCAACAGATAAGTGCTATGTTGAACAGATTGGTACAAAGAAGGTAATCTTATCTGGAAGACGACAAGGAAATATCTACATAGTCGACTGGAATTCTGCTGACAAGAATTCAAACGTTTGTTTGGTGGCATCAACACCAAGTGAAGTTAGTTGGCTGTGGCACAAAAGAATGAATCATTTAAACTTCAAGACCATCAACATATTAATCAAGAATGATTTGGTAGAAGGGATTCCTAAAACAGTCATGAGCAAAGATAAGCTCTGTGACGCCTGTCAGAAGGGTAAACAAATCAAGTCATCGTTCAAAAGCAAGAAGCATCAATCTTCTGGAAGAATATTGGAGCTGCTACACATGGACTTATTTGGACCCATTGATCCTGTCAGCAATGGTGGAAAGAAATACTGCCTAGCTGTTGTGGATGATTATTCAAGATATACTTGGGTGATTTTCATGAAGAAGAAAAGTGAAACCAAGGAACATCTTACCAATCTGATGGAACTGATCCAGAATGAGAAGAGTATCAAAATATTGAAGATCAGATCAGATAGAGGGACAGAGTTCACAAACTCTACTGTTGAAGAGTATTGTAATATCAAAGGAATACATCATGAGTATTCAGCTGCTAGAACCCCTCAACAGAATGGTGTTGCTGAAAGGAGAAACAGAACACTGAAGGAAGCTGTCAGAACCATGATAGCTGAAGCTAAGCTGCCACAAAGATTTTGGGCAGAAGCAACAAACACTGCATGTTTTACCCAAAACAGATGCATGATCAACAAGCACCAAAACAAGACTCCATATGAAGTTTGGAACAACAGGAAGCCAAACATTCATTACTTTAAGATTTTTGGTTGTAAATGCTATGTTTTAAATAATGGTAAAAATCACCTTACTGCATTTGCAGAAAAGGCTGATGAAGCTGTCTTTGTAGGATACTCAACTATTAGTAAAGCTTATAGAATCTTTAACAAAAGAACATTACTAATAGAAGAATCCATTCATGTAGTATTTGATGAGCCAAGTCAATCTTCTGAAAAGAATCAAAATGTTAATCAAGATCTATCTACTGATTTACAGAAGATGAATGTTGGAAGGAATAAAGAATATGTTCCCATCATACTACCTGATCTCAACTCAGCTGATAACTCAAGTGCTGTTCAAAATCACAGAGCTGATTGTCTAACAGAGGAGTTGCAAACAGCTGATAGACCAGAGACTGTTCAACAGACAACAAATGTTCAACAGACTACTACTGTATCTCCAACAGTAGTGTTTCAAGATCAAGACAAAGGACAACATTATGATTTGCAACCTGATCTCAGATGGCTCAGAAATCACCCACTAGAATTAGTGATTGGTGATCCTTTAGACAGAGTGAAAACAAGAAGAGCTGCTGCACAAGATGCTATGTTTGCTAGTTTTCTATCTCAAATTGAGCCTAAACAGATTGAAGAAGCTCTTAGTGACTCCAACTGGATTGAAACTATGCAGGAGGAGCTAAATCAATTTGAAAGGAATGAAGTCTGGTACTTAGTTCCTAGACCAAGTCATCAAAGAGTCATTGGCACTAAGTGGGTATTCAGAAATAAAATGAGTGAAGATGGTGAAGTCACCAGAAACAAAGCAAGATTAGTGGCCAAAGGTTACTGCCAAGAAGAAGGCATTGACTTTGATGAAACATTTGCACCAGTAGCAAGACTAGAGGCAATCAGACTCTTTCTTGCCTACGCTGCTCACAAGAATTTCACAGTCTATCAGATGGATGTGAAATCAGCTTTTCTCAATGGAGAATTGCAAGAAGAAGTTTATGTTGAACAACCTCCTGGATTTGAAGTTTATCAAGAAGAGGACAAAGTATATCGTCTGAAGAAAGCTCTTTATGGACTGAAACAGGCTCCAAGAGCATGGTATGATACTTTATCTGACTTTCTTTTAATTAAAGGATTTCGCAAAGGTAAAGTTGACAAGACCTTGTTCACTATTGAATGGGAAGAACATATTTTGCTTGTGCAAATTTATGTGGACGATATTATTTTTGGTTCAACTAATCAACAGATGTGTGATAAGTTCTCAAAGCTGATGCAGAACAAGTTTGAAATGAGCATGATGGGAGAACTTAACTATTTTCTTGGTTTGCAAGTTAGACAGTTGCCTGATGGAATCTTCATCAGCCAAGCAAAATACACAAAGGATCTGTTCAAGAAATTTGGTATGGAAACTAGCTCTACTGCTACAATTCCAATGTCTACAAGTCTTCGTTTGGATAAAGATGAAGATGGCAAATCAGTAGACATAACCAAATACAGAGGCATTATTGGGTCACTGTTATATCTAACAGCCAGCAGACCTGATATCATGTACTCTGTTGGGGTCTGTGCAAGATTCCAATCAAATCCCAAAGAATCTCATCTCTTAGCTGCCAAGAGAATATTGAAATATATCAAGGGCACTCAAGAATTGGGATTGTGGTACCCTAGAGAGTCTGGATTTGAGCTTATTGGATATTCAGATTCTGACCTTGCAGGCTGCAAGATTGACAGAAAAAGCACAACAGGTGCCTGTCAGTTCTTAGGTAGTCGTCTGATCTCATGGATGAGTAAGAAACAGACTTCAGTATCCATATCTACTGCTGAAGCTGAATATATAACTGCTGGAGCATGCTGTGCACAAATCTTATGGTTGAAGCATCAACTTGAAGACTACAATATCAAAATCAGTGGAATACCAATCTACTGTGACAATACAAGTGCAATCAGTCTCACTCAGAATACTACAAGTCATTCAAGGACTAAACATATTGAGATCAAACATCATTTTATTAGAGATCACGTGGAGAAAGGAAATGTCATGATAGAATATGTGTTTACTGAAAATCAGACTGCTGACATCTTCACAAAACCTCTAAGTGAGACAAGGTTTTCAACTCTAAGAGCTGAATTGGGTTTATTAAAATTAGATGCATAAGCTGAGGGGGAACTCATCAGAAGACTAGAGTTCAACAGCTTACTCATCATACTTATCTTCAAGGATTAACTTTCAACAGACTAGTTAACTTATGAATTCTTAAAGTCAGGGGGAACGTGTAAGACTAGCGGTACTTCTGATTAAAGGATGAAATCTGTTAATGTCAGTTAGTTGAAGTTATGTTTTCAACAGAAGATTAAAATCTTGAAGATTGAAGATTCTCTATCTAGCTGGATTGACAAACAGCTGAGGAAGGTTATCAGCTATTGGCATTCTCTGATAACAACTGTGTCATCAGGACACTAGTCCATCAGATAAGTATTTATGTTACTCATCTGATCGCTTACGTAAAAGCTGACTGTTTAAAAACGTTTTACTTCAAAACACGCTTTTACAAGTGACAGAAGGGCGGTATATTTTCCCGCTCCTCATTAAATATCTTTTGAATTTGAAAGGTCGTAACTGACGCCGCACGATCAGCACTGACAAGAAACGGATCTAACGGTTGGCTGGTATCACGGAATCCAAGATACCCTAACTCTATAAATCCCTATCTGATCAGCCGTGTAGTTCTTTACGCACCCTAAACATTCAAAAGTACTTGTGAGAATTTTAAGAAAGTTTTCTGCAAAAATCTCTTCGTTTTTCTCTCAAATCTCTACAGATCGAAAATGGCTGCTGAAGGCATGTACCTTGTGTATGATTCCTATTACCAATCTGGCACAAATCTGATGAAGGAACTTCTGGAAAAGTTCAAATCTGCAAATTTGGTAAACTTCATGGAATACAACGAAGGAGTGATCTGGACTGATCAAGTGATGGAATATTACAACACAGCAAAAGCTGATTACAACGCACTGGAGATTAAGGCTACAGTGGGAGGTAAATCCATCACTATTACTCCTGCTGTTCTGCACGAGACGTTTGGGCTTCCTAACAGTGGACGATATGACGTCACTGTACTGACTGAGGACAAGCACCAACAGTTCTGGGCGATCTGCGCCAAGGAGGGAGAGGTGATGTCTGGAAACATAAGGAAGAAACAACTGAGAGATGAATATCAGCGGATGGCTGATATGGTGTCTAAGCTGATTGAAAACTGCACATTCTCACTGGATGCTGTTACCATGAAGAGGTTCAGCATCATGGCTGCTATTTACTATGGGCTAGAAGTCAACTGGTCCATAATAATTTGGTACATCTTGGCTGATTTCCTTGAAGTGAAGAAAGGAAAAGGCCCCTCCACCAACCACAGGATCACGCTCAGTTATCTGCTATTCAAACTGGGGTGCACTATGCTGAATGGCAAGGAAATTCACAAGTCCAAAGCCATGAATAAATACTTGCCTGTTTTGAAAAGAAAGGCTGATGAGCCTGAGGATGAAGATGAGGAACCAAAAGAGGTTCCTGCCAAAAGGCAAAGGAAACTGGTCAAGACTGCTGATTTAGCTGCTGAGTCCAGAAAGAAGAAGGCTGTTGATAAGCCTAAGGAAAAGGTTTCAAAGAAGATGGAGAAAGTGACTTCTGTTGTTGAAGCCACTAAAATTATTGAAAATATAATTGCTGATGTAAGGACTGAATCCCCTGCATCACCATCAAGAACTCCATCAGCTGAAAAACCTACTGAGAATATCTCTCACAGGACAAGGAGCCAAATAAGGGATACTGCTGCTTCAAGACCTACTCAGGGTCTGTCAAAGAAGTCAGTAAGGAAGCAGATGACTTTTATAGAAAAAGACACTGAATTGGTGGATTTGGTGAGATCAAGTCCTGAGTCTGCTGAAAGACCCCTTGACACTGTTGGAACAACTGTTGCTGACAAAGCTGATGCGCAACAGATGACTCAAAGTGCACCAACAGCTGAGGTTGCTCAACCTCAAGAAGACCCAGATGTCCAAATCATCTATCCTATAGCTGCTGCTCCCATATCGTCTGCTGGACCAGCCCCTGCTGATAAAGGTAAAAGAAAGATAGTGCTGAGGAAAAAGAAGAAAGTTTCCAAAGCTGACAAGAAAGCAAGGGAGGAAGCTGAACAGAGAAAACAGGATGAAGCTGAGGAGAAGAAGGCACTTGAGCTAAGCAAAGCTCAAGCTGCTAAGGATGAGGCCTGAAGAAAAATGTCTGAAGCAGAGAGAAAAGCTGCTGAGGATGCTGAACTGGCCATGGTCATTGAGAAGAGCAAGACTGATGCCTATGGACCTATCCATGGAGGTGGCATCAAGATAAATGAACCTGCTAAGGCTGAAGGAGGAGAAGAACCCCCAAAACCAAAGATGCCTGCTGCTGCAGAAAAACCGAAGGAAAAGTTTGAGGTGAAGAAAGCCTTCAAGATCATATACAACAACAAAGAGCTTTTCCAGAAGTTTGAAAAGTCCTTAGCCTACTACAATCAGAAGTTAATGCTGAAGACCATGTTCACTCAAGAAAAGCCTAGATATATCAGATGGAGAGACAGTAGGCTGAATAGGTCCCTCATTGAACTTCGGAGTCTGGAGGATTTAGTTGCTGAAGAAAAATGGGTACTACAGTGGCTAAAGACAGATTCTATCCAAAAAGCTTTGGATCCTCATCATGTTAGGGATGCTATGCATCACTATGCCAGGGAATTTGCCCATGAGGAAGCCAAACTGATTCAGAGTACCTTGCCTGAGAAAAGAAAGAAGACTGATGATGTTGAAGAAAGGGCTGTGAAGATTGCTGTTATCACTGCACTTAATAAGTGGGCAGAAAAGGCCAGATATCAGCAAGGGCATTCAAGTGAACTACCACAACTGCCAAGTATTCAACATGTTATTTTTGGAAGGGAAATGAAAGATTTTTATGAAGTGCCAGAGGGTAACAATGCCTTTGTCAACCCTTGGATCATTGTGAGGCAAATTCGTCAGACGACCTGCTTCAATGATGATGGCACCATAACTAATCTGGTATATGATGACGTCACTGATGAACATAAGAAGACTGATGAAAAGAAAGCTGAAGAGCCTCTAGCACTTGAGTGGAATGCTAAGGCTTCTGAAGATCATCAGGAGACAAAGATGGAAGAAGTCCCTGTTCACCAGGCGACTGAAGAAAAAGATGAAGCTGCTGCTTCTGCTTCATCAGGTGATGAACACTCATCACTGATGGAAGCTTTCCAGATGTTAATGGAGAATTCTATGAAGGAACTGGAAGAGAAGCATCAACAGCAGCTGATGAAGGTCAAGGAGGAGCTGAAGACTGAGCTTAAGACAGAACTGACAGAGTCAAATAGACTTCAGCTGGAAACTGTGCAACAGTCTACTGAAAAGATCATCAAGACTGAAATCACAAGTATTCCTATCCCTCAAGATCATTCCTTGCAGTTAGTGAACAGCTTGAATGATATGAACAGAAATGTGGAAGATGTGAAGAGTGATGTTAATCATCTTCATGCTGCACTTCAAAGAGCTGAACACAAGATCGCTGATTTGACTGCAACCTTCATTAAAGTCAGTGAAGAGGAGAAGGAAATCAATTTAGGAATGTTGCGTGAAATGTCAACTGCTGCACAAGCAGTCCAAGATGAAATTGCAACTGTAAACCTGAACATTGACTACTTCAATGATAAAACTGACGATATCAGCACAACTATTCATCATCTTACAGCAAGTCATGATGTAGTGAATCAGAATTTGAAGACTTTATGTGCTGGAATGAAGATTCCAACAGTTGCACTCAACCCTACTGCTAAACCTGAAGAAGTCATTCAGTCTGATGATGACAAAAAGGGGGAAGAGAAAAGGGATGAATCAACCAAGGAAACCTCTACTACTGAAGCCAACAAGACTGATAAAGCTACTGAACTGACCAAACCTGCTGAAGAAGATCTTGGAAAGGATCAAGGCAAAGACAAGTCTGAAGAAGAGACCAAGGAAAAAGCCAAAGCTGATGAAGTAATGGCTGAATCCAAAGACTCTGCTGCTGATCAATCAGAGCCTTTGACTAAGTACAAAAATACAGAATCAGCCAGGAAGGCCATGGAAGCTTTGAAGGAACAAAAACTTAAAGAGAAAATGGAAGCTGCCAAAGCAAACATGGACCTAGATGATGAAGCTGATGATGAAGAAGAAGACGACGAAGAGTCATCTTATGAATATGAAGAAGTGCTTGAAGGATCAGATGAAGAAGCTGATAGTTAAAATTTATAAAATCTTGTAATCAGTTTACTTTTATCTATCTTTCAGACATCTCATCTGATGAACTTGTACCTGTAATCATTTATATTAAATATCAATAAACAGACAAGTTCCAATCCAATATACTTTTTCTATCTCAGAAAATTTTGAGGATTACATTCTTTAGCTTAGGTATTCAACAGGTACTTAGCTGAAGTTTTGTCATCATCAAAAAGGGGGAATTTGTTGGATAAGGATGAAGATGAAGGCACTGAAGACAATTTGTTAAGGGAGGTTTTGAAGGATTCCAAAACTTCAAGATTGGTTAAGTATGGAGTAACTTAACTGATGATCCCTTAGAAGAAATTTTGACTATGTAATGAAGACATCAGAAGAGTCAAATTTCAAGGTCCAAGACTTTTGATCTGCTGAAGGAAAGATACCAGACTGATGAAGATCAGCCGACTCAAATCAGATTTGTTCAAGTTTGAGATCAGCTTTGTTCGCCATCAGACGCGTACTTTTATCAGTCAAGTGAAGAAGATCATTAAGTGTTCCCAACGGTAATAAATGCCCCTTGGAGTAATAAATGCTGAAGTACAAGGTTATTAAAGACAAATGATTGAAGAAATGCTTCGCATCAGCTGGGTGCATTTAATGCTGCCTGCAGAATAGTACTGTTCACAGTACGGACAGACTGCAAAAGAGCCGTTCGCGGATTTTAAGGACCAGTACTCGAGGAATTTGAATCTTGTCTCTCTTCAACGGACACTTTTCAATCCTCAAGTATAAATAGCTGAAAGAGACGAAGAAGAAAAAAAAGCAACACACTTTCTGAGAAAATTTCCGAAGCAGAATTCTTTAAGTCTCAAGAACAACTCACTCATCAGCTTAGTCATTTGTTGACGAAAGCAGAGTTGAAGAATCAAGAAAAATACATCTTCTGAGTGATTTTGTAAACATTGAGTGTTGTGAGAAGTAGATATCCGTCTTAGTGAGTGATATTACTTCAGAGAAGTAGGATCTCTTTGTGATTTCTTACTGCGAACTTACGGCCTGTTCATTTGTTGTAAGGCGTAAGCAGAGTATACTGATTACTGAGTGTTTTTAGTATAACCCAAGATCTTTGTGACTTGGAAGAGTGGACTAAAGGATATTCAAATCCATATAACCACTATAAAAATTGTTTGTGTTTTTATTTGCATTTTACCTGCATATTTTTCAGTTGCATAAAACACATTAAGATTAACTGTTTGAAAAAGAATTCAAAAAGGAGATTTTACAAATCTGGGGAAACATTTTTCAAACTGCTAAGTTTACTTGTGAAAAATACTTTGAAAATCCGCTGCAAGTACTCTAAGTATTAAAACTGATTTTAGCAAAATCAGCTAAGTAACAATCAGACGAGTGGTCAACAAGGCTGTTCAAAGACTTGTTCGCGAACATAATTGTAACTAACTAATCTGATCAGCTTAGTCTGTTCAGTTAGAAGGAAAGTTTTAAAGTTAAATTTGGAGAAATTTTTTAAAGAGGTTTATTCACCCCCCCCTCTAAACCTCTTCTGACCACTTGGGACCAACAGCTCGACAAACTAAAAAAATTATAGCACATCGATAGTATTTCCAATAGTTTACAATTCACAATACACGTGTTTTAAGTTAAAAGTGTTGCTCTAAATTCTACATTCTATTCTAGGGTCTTCGAATATGGAAAAAGGTACAGTTTATTTCTTTTTTCCAGAAAATAATCTCTCCAACAGCCTTCCATAATTTTTATCACCAAGTAGCTTAAACTCTTTCCTTAATATCAAAATCGAAATCTTTGTGGAGATGACGATGATGGGAGTTTAATGAGGAACAAATATTCTATTTCTCAAACGAAAGATACCGATAATTTATCCGACCAGTGTAAAATTATGGCAAATATAATGGGAAAGAATGAGCAAAATCCCAACACTCTACACAGTATTCAAGCACATCTGTACAACCTTTGTCACCACATTGCAGACATATTGTTTCCTGCATGATGAGATTAATTATACACAAGTCAATTCAATTATCAATTAAGTTGCTTAACATTGTAATCAGTTAAAAATTGTATAGTAAAGCTTCTTTTATTTGTTAGCTAGCTGCACAAAATTATATTTTGAAAGTTGTTTTTTCTTTTATTTCTTGAAAACACAATATTAACAGAATAGAAAATTTTCCCACCAAAAAAATAAATACAAATAAATAAAAAAGAAAGGAAGGATAGGAACTTTACTATCATGCAGGCCAGAATAAAATAAAAAATATTAAAGAATGATGTACCATTAGTTTGGATAATTTGCGGATTTAAGAATCTTGGAGAATTTCGATACAATGGGATCGCATCTGGAATACCTCCTAATGACCACCTCAACAAGTTTATTTTCTTTCCTTTCTTTCTCCTTTCTATGCTGTCGTAGTAGCTATTGATCCCGTGACCTAATGGAATTGATAAACGATCCAAACCATTTGAAATAAAACAGTACTTTTTAATTAATAAACTGGAAAAATATAAATCAAAAGTAAATTGGGTTAGATTTACGAATCAATGGATCAAACGTTACCGTTTCATTATTAAACTTAAAAAAAATAATAATAATAATTACCTTAACGCCACCTATTGTAAAAAATTAAAATAAATTGGTGGTACTGGCACTCCTTGTCCAGATGGTTTGGATCGTTTATCTTGTACATTGGGTCAAGGGATCAAGTGCTAGTACGAGAGCAGAGGACGGAGAAAGGAATTTTTTTTTTTATTGAGGTTATCATTAAGAGGTATCCCAGATACGATCCAATCTTTGAAGGATTAGATAATACATCATTTGTTGGTATTCTAAACGTAGAACAAAAGATACGATGTCTAATTGGTCACAAATAACACTTCATAGAACTACGAACAACTATGAACAGTTACAAACTAAATAAAATTATGTACAACAAAAAATTCGAAAAATCATTTTTACTAAATTTTGCAAAGAGATAAATTATTTGGACGCTGGTAACACGAGCAATTTATAGTAAAACATATTTTGATCCAAGGGTTGAATTTATTACAGATGAACAGCCAAGATGAACGCAAGATGGCAACATTAATTCCACTTCCCAAAGATAAAACACTTTTTGGCAATAATTTTAACCCTTGGATCAAAATATGTTTTACAATTTGGCAACCCTTGGATCCCAAAAATATATATTATACAATTTCATTAGATTATCATGATCAGTAGACAAAAAAATATAGTATTATAAAAAAATATTTGTTAAAATAAATGTTATGTATAATGGCTTCTTACATTAGAAAACCTGCTAAAAACAATTTTTTTTTTGAAAAACAACTGGGGATAACATTCAAACCGGATATTCCGAACTTACAATATTCTCAACATAAGCAGGTAAAACAGAAGAGAAAGTAAAATTAGAAGCTACTAATTTAGCTAAAGTATGGGCAACCATGTTTATCTCACGAACAACGTGGGAAGCTCGAAAAAACTCCAACTTAGAAGACACGCGGTTGATATCATCATAAATATGACCAAGAGGACCGGACGACAAAGAAGGGTCTGAAAACAATTATTTAACGAATATATACCACAATCTATAAAATTTTTGATTTGACATCTATCGCAAATTTGACGTCAATAAGCAAAATTACAACTCGATATAAATTATATATTGACTTTTTTAAAACCAAATATTAAAGTTAATTTAATATGTAGAAAAGTATCCAACACCATATTTCATTATAATATTCAATCAATATTAGTTGTTGTTCGTCAACCTATATAAAAATTTTACAATATTATTTTATGTACGTGCATCGATTAAGTCACATTCGACCAATATACAAACATCCACTTTAAAGTTGTATAACCAATGTTAATTAACATTACGTAGTAACAAAATAATTAAATATTTTTAAGCATCACATCATCATTACTAACCATCTTAATTAAAAGATGTCAACTCTATATAGCTATTTTTTTTTTTTAAAAAAAAGTTATATTTAGAGATATTTAAGCACAAAACCATTTATGACCGTTAATCTACCAATCCAACGAATGATGATAAAGCCTGATTTGATGAGAAGAAGAAGGTGAATTTTAATATACTAAAGATAATTCTAAATATGATGAAAACAAATCATAGACTCACTTTATCGAAAATCTTATTTTAAAATAAATTTTTTATAAAAAAATAAATAAAATCATTAAAGAAAATAATTATAGAAATTTGTTTTCCCTTAATTATTAAAACATTTGTTGAACGAAATATTAAAATTCAAGGATTTTGAGAATGAACGGCCAAGTTAAACGCATGATTAGAACAAGAATTAGGACTGTAATCGAGCCGAGTAGTATCGGACGACACACTATTCAATATTGGTTTGATTTGTTTCGAGCTTGAAATGTTGTGTTTGAGCTTGGTTTGATTTTCAATCGAGCCGACCTCAAACGAGCTTTTATCGAACGAATAGAGCCAATTATCTAGTAGCTTTATATTTGACATGTAATTTTTAAATTTGTAGTTTATCGAGTCGAGCTCGATACGAGCTTCAAAAGTAATCAAACGAAAAAATATGTTCTAACTTGTTTGATTAGTGTGACGAACCGAGCTCAAACGAGATTTTATCAAACAAGATCTTCTCGAGTATCGAGTAGCTTGGTTTGATTTTCAGCCCTAACAGGAATTCCACTTCCCAGAGATTAAGCGCTGTTTGGCAATAGAATCATGCTTTATCACCTTGAGGGTGAAATTATGCTAGAAGATATATTTTTGGTAAATATTGTTTTCCAAGTTTCTTACTTAAGCTCATATTATCTACGACATTCCTGGTAAGTAAATAATAGGAAGATCCAAAAAAAATATATCATACAATTTCATTAGATTATTACGATAATAGAAAAAAAAATGATTTGTCAAAATAAATGTTACGTATAACGGATTCTTACATTAATCATAAAGTTAAGTTATTTCAAAGCTTCATCACGATCTAAAATTGCGTGTCTCATAAAACCTACTGATAACAATTATGTAACATATATGTACCATACTCTATAAAATTATTTATTTGACATCTATCACAAATCTCACGTGAATAAGCTAAATCACAACTCAGTATAAATTATATATTTTTTTATTTGACCAAACAGTAAAGTTAATTTAACACGTAGAAAAGTATCCAATGCCAAAGTTAATTTAACCTGTAGAATAGTATCCAACGCTATATTTCATTACACTATCTGATCAATAATATTTGTTATCCGTCGACCTATATAAACATTTCACAATATTATTTTGTGTACGTGCATCAATTAAGTCGTCTTCGACCGAGATACCACCATCCACTTCAAAGTTGTATAACCAATGTTAATTGAAACATTAAACAGTAACCAAATAATTAAATATTTTTAAGCATCACATCTTCATTACTAACCAGCTTAATTAAAAGATATCAACACTATATAGCTTTTTTTGGTTTTTAAAAGAAAGTTATATTTACAGTTATTTAAACACAAAACCATTTGTGGCTGTTAATCTCCCAATCCAACGAATGATGATGAAGCCTGATTTGATGAAAATGGGTGAATTTTAATATACTAAAGATAATTCTAAAGATTCCGAAAACAAATCATAGACAGACTTTGTCGAAAATTTCATTTTAAAATAATTTTGTATAGAAAATCAACTAAAAGCATTAAAGAAAATAATTGTAGAAATTTATTTTTTTGTTAATCATTATAACAATCATTGAAAAAAATATCAAAATTCAAGAAATTTGAGGATGAACGGCCAAGATGAACGCATGATTACAATAGAAATTCCACTTCCCAGAAATTAGGCACTGTTTGGCAATAGAATCCTGCCTTATCACCTTGACAATGAAATTACGTTAGAAGATATATTTTTGGTAAATATTGTTTTCTAAGTTTCTTACTTAAGCTCATATTATCCGCGACATTCATGAAAAGTTCAATAATTGGAAGATCCAAAACAAAACAAATATATCATACAATTTCATTAGATTATTACGATTAGTAGACAAAAAAATATTATAAAAAAATACTGCGTTAAAATAAATGTTATCTATACCAACTTCTTAAATTAGTCATAAAGTTAAGAGATTTAAAAGCTTCATCATTACGTGAAATTGCGTGACTCGTAAATCCTATCAAAAACAATTATTTAACAAATATGTACCATACTCCATAAAATTATTGATTTGACATCTACCCAAAATCTCACGTCAATAAGCAAAATCACAACTCAGTATAAATTATATATTGTTTTTTTAACCAAACAGTAAAATTAATTTAACATGTAGAAAAGTATCCAACGCCATACTTCATTATAATATTCAATTAGTATTATTTATTGTTCGTCGACCTGTATAAACATTCTACAATATTATTTTGTGTACATGCATCGATTAAGACGTCTTCGACCAAGATACCACCATCCACGTCAAAGTTGTATAACCAATGTTAATTAAAACATTAAATGGCGAAGTATAAAACATTAGACAATATATATAGTTACATTTAAATAAATAACTCTTCCCTACTATTTATTGTAAACTTAATCACTGTTTAAAAGATATTCAACGTAAAAATTCGAAAGTAAAAACAACAATATTATTTTACCATTTTATAATATACTATAATATCATTTAAAAAAATTGGTTATCAATAAAAAAAATAAGTCTGAATATAACTAATTAACAGAGTCTAAACCCAACATATATCCTTATTCGATCTACGTAAGTTATAACTAATATTTCTCGACCATATAAAACTACTGATTGGAATACCAAAGCAAATACATAATAAGCTAAAACAAATAACAAAACACAATATTTTATTAATCAAAATACTTTATACAACAGGGAAATTCTTACCCAGACCGGGTTTGGCCACACTCAAAGCAACTACATGGCAAGTGTAATACACTTGGTTTGGGATTGGATGTAACTCCCAGGAGAGTGACCAATCACAAAGCAAGTGCAATACACTTGCTTGGTGATTGGATGGGTTCGGCCAAGCCAGGCTTGGACAAGAATTTTCCTATACAACAATATATTACGAATTATTCTATCAAAACAAAATATAAGTACTCCTATTTAAAACATACTGATTACATTCCACGAACATTTTCGGAATCGCGGGTAAATGACTAAGAATGTATTCCAATTCTACCAATTAATATACACGAACTCGGGTGATCGGTCTCCAATTTGAAAAATATAAATATCCTTCTTCAAATATTGCATAGCACAGCTTGACACGAAAGTAGAAAAGTTCTTTAGTAAGATGACCATTGATAAGGTCGACTTACTTCCCGCACAAATAACCACTTGATATGCCAGATATTTTGTAGCGTTTATTCGATTAAATATTTTCTTTTTTCCGAATAAACAAGTACTCAAATTCCAGATATCTTGTAGCAATTATTCGACGAAATATTAGCTCAACCCTTTCTTTTTTGTTTACTTTTGCTTCTTCCTCTCAAATTCCATCAATCCCTGAAAAAAGTAAAATAAAGAGACAATAACGAACAAATAGAAAGGGTAGCTGACCATATATTACAGTTATACCCATACCAAGCCAAATAAATTAGAAATTATTATATATTTCGACTTGGTAATCGTCCCCTATTTTTAAAGATACAACTATTCCCCATACAAAAACAAATATATTTCGACTTGGTAATCGTCGAATTCGGTGATAGATCTCCATTTTGGAAAACATGAATATCCGTTTTGAAATGCTGTATAGCAAAAAAGCTTGAATGTCCGGTTAATCGTTTTATAGTAGCATTAGTAGAGATCCAACGTTCAGGAAATAATAAGATAAACGGTGTAGATTAAACAGACTAAACTTACTTACTTTTTCAACTACCCACAATTATGACGACAGTTTAAAAAATCAATTAAATTTGGGCTTTTGAGTCATATTAAATGCGATACATAAATCAAATAAATTATTTTACATCTTCAATAAATTTTGTTAATTTATTCTTTTTAATCTGCAATAATTTTTATACTCGGATAATTTACTTTAATATTTTTTTGCACGTTAATTCGGATATTTAACCTAAATAGTTGTTATACCGGACATATAACATTCGAAATTGAGGTTGACATTTACAATTTCGCGTAATATCAGTATGTTCTTCTTGCAATAAATTATCTCATCAAAGATCATAGCTCATCCCTCTACACGACCAACTTTATGACTCATTCGTCGTTTAAGATTGGCTCCAGATCATATATTTAACTATTCTTGTTTTGGTACCAACATCAACAAAGTATTTTACGACCAATATAACAACAATTTCTTCAAAATAAATTACCTATGTTAAGTAACAATTTGAATAAAGACTAAATATTTAAATATTTTTAAGCATCACATCATCCACGTTGTTCAGCTTAATTAAAAGTTATTTAATTATAAACGGCGTCTTAACATATTGCCATGCCTAATCTATATTATCTCTAATCTGTAGGTAAATTCCATCCATGTTAGTCGCACTACCCTTCAAGAAATTACATATAACATTAAATACAATAATATCTTCACAATAAATCAACCATATATTCAGAAATCTAAAGCTTATATAAAATAAAAATGTATAAGTTAATTTCACACAAAATTAAAATTAAAGCTTAGGATTAAAAAGAAAAAAAAACATTAACTTCATGCGCCTCACTGAAATTAAGCTAAATCTCAACCAGACAACTTTGTAATTAAGTAATACAATATATAGGTTTAAGATAATTGTCTAGATCGATCTGATTTGTTCTAGTAAGATGAAATTTAAATTTAGAAACATTAGTTTTAATTGAACTTCAATTAAGTGAAATGAAGTTCGCAAATCCCACTTCATTATTACGGAAGTGTTCCTTGTAGTCAAAATATTAGTACAATAAATTACATTATACACACTCATTTTTAAATTCGACGTTATTATTTGTTGAACCAGATTCACGTACTTCATCAATAATAACTGGTGAATCTTCAAGATTGTCTTGGGAAATGGAATATTCTTTGTCGACCTCATGTTTATCTTGTTTTTCCTCTTTCACCGTTTCAATACGGCCCAAATTACCAACAACATACACATTTCTTTCACCAATAGTACGCTTTCGCTTTCTAATCTTCATGAGAAAAACTTCAGAAGTAAGCGTTTGATTAATCCTATTGACAGAAGGGGAGCTTTCATGGAACAATAATTATTTAAAATTATTAAGATATATTAAAAATAGAATTAATATAATAAAATATTAATTGTAAAATATAATATTACCGCGTTGCATAAATCCATGCACATCACATAATCCATTTGGAGAATCTTTATAGTAAAACATTCACATCTAAAGAACCACTCTGATCGAATATATTGAGCTGAACTTTCTCTCTAAAAATTATTGAACAAACCATATATAATCTGACAATAACAAACAAATTAATTAGATAAGAAAATGCATTTTTCGTACCTAGGTTCTGCTTTGGTAGACCGTTTGCAAGATACGCAAGTGTACTCGTACTTATACTCAATATTTATGCCACTATAACATTTACCGCATGCCATGTAGAAAAATTTCTGATCAACGTCAACGATTTTAGCATTCACTTGCAACGTAAACTTATCTACCTACAAATTTTAAAAACAATTTATTATACTTAAAAGTAAATATTTAAAAAATATTAAGATAATATATATCTATTATATATAAAATATAAGAATATATTACCTTTTCATTTTTCAAAACATCTTCTATCAAGTATATTTCTTCCTTCGGCAAACCTTCCGAAGATTCAGTGTGCACAAAATGATCTTGAGCAGAAGTTTCAACAATATATTTCAAGTTATTTGAACGCCTGAAAAAAATTAATGTAATGAATTTAATAGAGTTTATCTAATGATTTATAAATAAATATATTAAAAAGATAAAAACCATATTCGAAGCTCGTTGGCCTCCGGTATATCAGGATCTATTACAACAACAGTAGATGGAGTGGAACCAAGCGAACCATCTGTAATACAAAATTTCTGTAATTATAATCTACATCATTTATTTGGGACATATAATATAATATTTTTAACGACAAATTTAAATTAATACCATAGTGTGCAGATACAGACAAGTTTGACATTCTTAGTACATGATAACTATCAAAAGCACTATCAATGATCTCTCCTTCTGACTCTACTACTGCATTCCAGAGCGTAAGAATAACCACTTTCTTCCTAAAGATTAAGAAACACATAATTTATCAACCAACTTTTTAAAAATAAAAAATACATGTTAAACAAATCAAATATAAGATATAAACTTACTCTTGGGTAATTATAGCATACACTTTGACTGTGTATTCTTTTTCTCCGGCAGTAAACAAACGTTGATCTTTCTTATCAACAACGATGGCAAGAATATATTCGGACATATTATGTAGATTTTTTTTTTATAAAAAATAAGAAAAATTTATATATATATAATTAATATAAAAAAATACATACCTACAACATTATCGTTGCCAATTTGTTCCTTCAAATTTATAAAAGGAGCAAACTGTAGATTCAAGACCGATTGAGGAATACAGTTTTCTGTCTCGGAATTGTGGGCAGTTTTTAAGTTAATTGTCCACTGATATGGATAATTAAATTTGTCATATTTAGGATCACAATGCTTCACTTTTGCATTAGAAACGACGTATGTATTGTATAAACGGAAAGAATCTTTAAGAAAATCCAATATCAGATCCAAATATTGTTGCCACCACTTTCTGACCCTGAAATTTATTTTAAATAGAGATTAAAAACATATATATAAGTATTTAGATAATTCTCCCGTCTATGAAAATACTATAGATTAATATATCCATTTTTCTCGTCAGAAACATTGGAACATTTCCTTTTTATTAATCAAGCAAAACTAAAACAATACGTAATTTCGAGACTATTCGTTTATCTTAAACTCTGTTATTTTCGAAAATTTAGTTCGGTTTAATAAAAAAAACAGCGACGTTTCTTTATTTTGAAATTCCAACACAATAAACTTTTGTTTTTTTTTTTTTATTTCAAAACGATATAATCATAAAACGGCGCCGTTTCTTTCCGGAAGCTCTGGAAAAGCTTCCAATATTTGGCTGAACAATAAATACACTCTAAACTAAATTTTGATACATGGTAAATACTATGAAGCAAATAAAGTTAACACATTTACCCTTTCATCGGCCACTACAAGACGCTGATATTGAACAGAACCTCCAGACGAAGAACGCGGCTACGTCTTCTCTTCCATGATAACTCTTACTTTCCAAGAATCAATTACATCAGTAACATCTTTAATAAACATCATTTTAGTAGACATATTTTTAAAGCAAATAACAAAATCGTCGAAATACTTCAGGATAGAGCACAACAATAAGAAGAAGATATAAATAAGCCAATGTTGAGTCGGTGTAAGTAAAAATTTCTGAAAAGATAGATTAGACTTAGAAAACGAATTACAATAAACAGAGTAGGCTTATAAATTTAAATTCAATAAATAATTAAATTAGAATTACTATGAATATAATAATTGAAACCCAAAAGCTTAGGACGATATGATGCTTTGAAAGGTACTTTAGGACTGAAAACCAATCCAAGTTACTAGATATACGAGTCAATCATGTTAGTAAAAGTTCGTTATAGCTAAATTTGTAACATTAATCGGACAATTCTGAACATATATTGACGTTCTATAACATATGAACATATGCTTTAGATCGATTCAATAAGCTAACAATTAGAAAAGCACACGTAAAATATAAAGCTAATAGCTTCTTGGTTCGAGCTCGTTTAATACAAGCTTGTTTGAGATCAGTTCGATTGAAATAAATCCAAGCTCAAACACAAAATTTCAAAGTCGGAAACAAATCAACTGCCACATATATATAGAAAAAATATTATATAAAAATTTAATTAATTTAAAAATGAATGATGATACAATGTTTACAAATATCTAATTTGCTAGTCGCCATTAAATGGGCCACTTAACCTTGATTATTAATCGTTCCATTAATTGTTTGAGGACATGATATTTAATGTAGTCGAAATTTGGTTATTAAAGGTTGAAGTAGCCGCGGAACGTAAAAAAATTGTTCTAGTCGGAATACAATATACGATCTCGGTGAGGAAACACGAGTAATAAAACACACATTCAACGTAGCAAATGAAAACAAAAAAAAAATTCCTTATTTCTTTGCTAATCGCCCTTGTTACCATACGTTTTTTTTTGGTTGCTTGTTTTCAAATTTTATTTTGTTTTCTTCTGTATCGGTATTTAATATACGTTTTTTTTGATTGCTTGTTTTCAAATTTATCATATTTTATTCTGTATCAGTATTAAATTTATCATATTTTCATTTACTACTTTATTTTAAATACATGTTTTATTACTCTTCTCTGATATTTTTAATGTTCAATTGTTATTATAATTATTTTAAATATATATACGGTTTATTACTCTTCACATAAATTATAGCTCCAATTATGCGTTTTAGTAAAAATAATAGCTTCAAAATGACCAAAAATAATCTTTATAAAAAATAATTCTAGAAAAATATAAATGTAGAGTTATTCACAAAAGCATACAAATTTCTAGACACGCAAATTTATCGACAAAATAAAATTATGAAAAACTTTTTATTTACTTGCTCTTTTGCCACGAGCTTTGGGGAATCCCTTGTACCGCATTCCTAGTCAGAAATTCAGAATAGGTAGATTTTTTTTAAGAAGACTATTTTATTTAACTTTATGACTTTCCCACCCCTTTCCTTGTTTTTTTAGCCAAATTGGATTGCTGGCCATCTCCAACAGCCATCTTAAATTCTGACCTCTTATCTTAAAATTTAAGAGGTGAACAGTGTTATACATTCTCACTTTTACTCTGCACTCCAACAAGCAATTTATATTTTAAGATTCTACTTTTAAACTACAACACCAATTCACTGAAACATCTATATTATATTTAATAAAATATTTTTAATTATGATTCAAATATAAATAATAGTGGGATATTATATATATATATATGTATAATATTTATTTATTTAATATACTAATAAAACATTAATTATTTAAATTAAATTATCATGTTCTATGAATTTAAATTAAATATTTCGTAAAAGTAACATAAAATTAAAATATTATTATTTAAAAAAAATAATATGAATTATTATTTTCAATTATTTTTAATTTTCTATAGGAAAAGTACAAAAGTTTTGTACTTTCAATGCAAAAAGAACTTTTAATAAATAACTTTGGCCTCTTATATTTAAGAGGCCAAACTTATAATTTTTTGTGAGTCTTAAAATATAAGAGCTGTCTTGGAGTTCAATTTTTTGCCAAAATTTATATTTTTTTCTTATAATTTGATTTATAAATTGTCTCTTGGAGATGGTCTACGACTATCTTACTATTGCCAGATTTCAATGTCATAAAACGGATCCATTTGATTTTACATAGAATATCTATGTAACATGAAGCAAATTTATCGATCTACATTAATATATCTCTCGTATAACACCTCCTTTCCATTTATGTCCAAATAGAATTTCCAACCACTCGCAAATCCAATATTTATCACCTCTAACATTACAAGATTTCCTACTTGTTCTTAGCTTTGCCTGTATTTTGTAGAGCATTATCTTACTATTGCCAGATTTCAATGTCATAAAACGGATCCATTTGATTTCACATAGAATATCTGTGTAACACGAAACAAACTTATCGATCTACATTAATATATCTCTTGTCTAACACCTCCTTTCCTTTTATATCCAAACAGAATTTCCAACCACTCGCAAATCCAATATTTATCACCTCTAACATTACAAGATTTCCTACTTGTTCTTAGCTTTGCCTGTGTTGGATAAGGATGAAGATGAAAAGCACTGAAGTCAATTAGTAAAGGGTGGTTTTGATGATTTCGAAAACCTAAGATCAGCTAAGTATGGAAAACTTAGTTGTAAAAACCCTTAGAAGAATTTTGACCAATTAAGAAGACTATCAGAAGGGTCAAAGATTCAAGGTCCAGAAGACTACTGATCTGCTGAAGGAAAGAAATCAGACTGGTGAAGATCAGCCGACTCAAATCAGATTTGTTCAAGTTTGGGATCAGCACTGTTCATCATCAGACTTGCACCTTCTATCAGCCAAGTGGAAAGGATCAAAAAGTCTACCCAACGGTAATAAATGCCCCTGGAAGTAATAAATGCTGAAGTACAAGGTTATTAAAGACAAATGATTGAAGAAAGACCTCTTATCAGCTTGGTGCATTTAATGCTGCCTGACAGATAGTACAGTCTGCAGTACTGTCACTGTGCAGAGAGCCGTTCGCGGATTTTAAGGACCAGAAATCAAGAGATTTGAATTTTGTCTCTGTTCAACGGACAAAATTCAAAGAGTGACTATAAATAGCTGAAGAGACGAAAGAAGAATATATACACAACTTCTGAGAGATTGAATTCGAAGCAAAATATTTTCTAAGTCTCAAAAGCTCAAGAACAGCTCACTCGTCTGCTGAAAGTCATTTGTTGACAGAAGCCGTTGAAGTTCAAGAAAACATTTTCTGAGTGAATCTGTAAGAGAGAAAAGTTGTGAGGAGTTCTTATCCATCTTTGTGAGTGATAAGACTCTGTAGAATAGGAGTTTCTTTGTGATTTCCTATTGCGCACTTGTGGTCGTTTCATTTGTTGTTCGACGCAAGCAGAGTGTACTAATTACTTTGTTTTCTTAGTATAACCCAAAATCTGTGTGACTTGAAAGAGTGGACTAAAGGATATTTAAATCCATATAACCACTATAAAAATTCTTGTGTTTTTACATTGCTTTTACTTGCATATTTTCAGATCTGCATAAAACACTTGATTAACTGTTTGAAAAAGATTTAAAGGTAACGTGCGGAGTAAATGATGATATTGATGGTTAGTTTTGTGTTTGATAGCTTGATAATTCGTGCTAATTTTGATCTTTTTGTTTCTTTGCGAGGTTCGATCAGCCTATTGCGAAGAGCTTAAGGATTTTGATGAGCCTGTTTTGTGGAATCATGGACGATGAGAGTAGTTTTTGTGACAATCAAATCATCCCTCGTATCAAGTCAAGATTGTGACTTAAAACAAGCACTCTTTCCCTTTTTCATCGTCTTGTTTTGTCTCGTTTTGTTTCGTTTTTGTTTGTGTTGTGTTGTAGGTGATGATTGTGCATGATAAAGAAGTAATGGCAAGCATGATTGAGGATTCAAGACGAAAGTTAACCACGGGATGCACAGACTCCATGATCGATAGAAGGGCGTAACCTTTACATTTTGCATTCCGTTTGGTTTTTTTTGCGCTTACAATGCTATATCTATATGTCCGTACTTGATTGGTTTTAATTATCCATGCTTGCTTGAATTGGATAGAGCCGTGCTCGATCATTTACCTTGTTGTTTCTTTGTTTTGTTTTTGTTTTTTTTGTTTGTCTTTCCTCTGTGTGCTTGTGTGGTTGTCGTGTCGACCTCCCTCCTTTTTTCTCAATTCACACAATGGGGACATTGTGCGTTTTAAGTTTGGGGGAGAGAGGTCACAAGTACTTGCATACATGCTAGGTCAACCCGCCAAATTTTTTCAAATTCTTATTATTATTTGAGTATGCTTCTACGAAATTTGAGCACATTGGCTAAGGCTAATTTTTATATTTGGGGAGGATAAAGAACTTTAGTGACAATAGGATCTATGACTCCTCTTGCGTAACTTAGTTTCTCTCCAAACTTTAGTTTGAAAACAAAGTGTAAAAGGAACAAAATGGCCTGAATTTGGGGGAGTGAACCCTTTTTGAGAATGAAAAACCTTTGAACACCTAGCTCTCAAAAGAAACGAGTAGAGAAGTTGCTAAAATGTATGCACTTCTATGAGAGAAAAGAAAGGCTAAGCCTTCATTGATGAAATTCATGAATCATTTTTGTAATTTCTCTATTTCGTTGGAATGGTGCTAGTAGCCCAAACAGTTAAATGTTTAGAAGCACAAACAATCATCATAATTAGTGCTAGTTTTGTATTGTAATATCATTGTAAAGCACAAAGTGCTATGTTATTATTGTAAATCAAAAGAAAAGCAAATTATGGTGAGAAAAGAGCTAGGGACTAAAATTGCCAATTAGTTCAAGAATAGGGAAAACACTCTTAAATTACCTACAACTTAGTTTCACGATGTGATTGGAGCTTAAGGTTTGAAAACTAAGGTTAGGAGATAGTCTAAGTTAGTGTGAGGAGCCCATGCAAGTAGAACCGATGATTTTAATCTATTGGGGCGTATTCACCTAAAATAGAACCTAGCCGAAGTCATCACACACACACGTGGAGCTTGTTCAGTGAATAATTTGAAAGTGTTAAGCTTTGGCATTTTTATCTTAAGCATGCACGTTTAGTACTTGTTTTGTTTTCTTTGCTCGAGGACGAGCAAGTGTTTAAGTTTGGGGGTGTTGATAACGCCGTTAGAACGTCGTTATTGCCTATCTCTTTAAGCCCAAAATATCTTGCTTTGATTCGAGTTTTGTGTGCTTTTGCTTGTTTTCGCGTTCGTTTGCGTTTTTGGTCCCTTGTTGGGATGTTGTGTGTTTTCTTTTGTTTTCTTCGTTTTTTGTCGTGTTTTTGTTCTGTTTGTAGGTTTGGGAATTTTGCAAGGCTAAAGAGAAGTCCGAGAGGTTATGATTCAATGCAATTCCATCAAATCAAGACTCGGTGGCCGTTGATGCAAGCCTTTGCGCAGAAAGAGCTTCAAAGAAAAGAGAACCCGAAGCAAATCGTAGAAGAATATAGATAGCTGCTTACTAGAACATGCACAAATATTTGATGGATGATCCAAATTATCTGAAATTTGGATATGTCATATATGAGTGAGTTAGCTACGCTACGGACTTTACGGATCCTCAATAAAAGTTCGTAATCAAAAGATATGCTGCTCGGAAGAAAGTGCGGCAGAGCAGAAAATCTGCAAGAAACCTGCGGGGCAAAGCTCGCCGCGGCGAGGTCCCTGCTAACAGCAGTTTTCTGCTGCGGGAAAAACAGGGGCCTTTTTGTATCTTCCCCCTTTTCCCCCACTTACATTTCTAAACCATTTAGGGGACTTTTTGGTCTTGTTTCCCTAGGTTAAGAGGCTCAAGAGGTCACAACTTGCTATCCACTTCTTCAATCTTTCCACTCTTGGCCTCCCTTTTTCTCTCAAGCCTCCCTCAACTTTCTCTCTTTGTTTTTTCTTTGTTTTTTTTGTATTTGAAGACTCCACCAAGGGGGTGAATTAGTCACCACCCTTGGGGATGATTAGGTGGTGATTAAAGGGAGGAGAATCCTTGTCTCGATTCCATTTCGATTAGGTGATTTCTTTCCATTTCTTAGTTATTTATGATTAGGAGATGAATATTGTTATATCCTTTTTGGATGAATGATTGTGGATTTGAATTCTCCGGATTTATATATATTTATGTTATTGTTTGATTAAATGATGTCTTGATGATTAGTATGCTGCTTATTTGTGTTCGTTAATCCGATTCCGTGTTTATTGTTCGTCTTGTGGTTTGACAACCTTTGGAGATGAAAGTTATTGATTCTTGATTGCTATATTTAGTGATTTTGAGGATTTGATTATGAATTTGGATTGTGATTCGATTTTAGGATAGACATATACCTATGTCGTTTCATATTCGTTTAAGGTTTGAGTTTAAATGACATCGATTAGATTTTATTCCGTTTATACGTAAATTGGATTAGTTTAATCCGATAGGTTGGTATGCTATCGAAAGATACATACGAACATCAGTGAATCATTGAATAGCAAGCACGAGCATAATATATTAATTGTCGAGTCATTGTTATCGTTTGATTAGTTATGTTTGATGTTGGGTTATGTTTGATTTGTTGGGTTTATTGCTTTATCGCACTTTTGGCCATCTACATTTAATGCAACCTAGACATAGGTTAGGCGAGTGACGATTTGTGGATTTCAACCTAGGATAGTCATGTACCTAGTTTGGTCCGTGTTTGTATAATGGGTTCGTCCGTAAATGCATCAAATAACTTAGATTCTCTTTATTCGGGGATTCGGGTTAGTTTTAGGTCCCGGGTGACAACGGTACGCCTTATAATCCTCTTTTGGGTTTGGACTTTCTTTAGAGCATCGGTTGACATCGATGTTCGTTATTGATCCGGAGATGGAGAGTTTGGGTAGATTGGTAGAGTTAAGTCAAACCGATAGGGAGACTTAACTAATTTGAACTCACAAACAACACTAAATCAAGGATAGTTTGCATAGCTAACCTAACAACCGCATGATTTATCTGCTTTAACTAATAGCTTATGAATCTTCCTTACCGCGTAATTAACTCCCCATTTACTTGCTTTCGTAGTTAGACTTATTTTATCGCTCGTAGTTAAATAAAATCACCCTTATCAATATTTGGGTTCGATCCTTTTGTATCAAGCATTCTTAGATAGAATAAGCCTTCAATTGATTCGTTAATTCCCACCTTTTACTCATTCGTGGGAATTCGATGCTCGGTATGTACTTATCGTTTTATATTACTTGTAACGACCGTATACTTGCGTAGTTTGCGTATTAGTATTTGTCACGCAACAGTAATCACTAATTTATTCAAAGTACCAACTCTTCTATCATTTAAAATGAAAATTGAGCTAATTTTTCTTCAGCGTGTGATAGCCTAGACGATATTTCCTTAATATTACCAGCTACATCTTCTCGTAAATTCTGAACAGAACATCTCATCTTGGCTATTTCATTATTGATTTCATTAGCTACATTGATAAAAGAATTCTTATCTTGAGTAGATAACCCCAACTCCACTAATCTAGCATGAATAGACTCAGCAATACTAATGAAATCTTTATATCTTTGCTCATTCTTGTTTTCTGATTTATTAAAATATCCCCTCAACCTATCTTCAAACTCTACTATCCTATTTTTTGGTACAAGTAAGTGGGCTACCACTCCGAGCCGGGTCGCTGTTTACGGAAAGCTCTCCCCAAGGGATTCTTTACTGCATTCCTTCAACATTTTAAGACACATGTTTACATAATCCTTAAATTCCTTCGCAGAACATTTATCTATATTCATATCTTCATCTTCATCAGATATCAGAATCTCATCATTCACACTGCCAAATTTATCCATCCCATAACTTCCATCAAGAGAGTCTCCTTTTCTTAATTTATCAAACATAACATCATCTTTTCCTAACAAACAAGATGAATCTGAATTGTGTTCTAATAGTGAAGTCATACAACTTAGTTGCTCGTCTTTTGCAACTTGTTCTGCTGAACTCAACATATCAACTGTAACATTATCAGAAACACGATCAACTTCCATACTATCATCAGAACAACTCCATGTCAGATAAAACAAAGGAAATCTATCATCAATTTGCAATCTTCCCAATTCCTGCTTTAACACTTGGTTGTGTAAGAGTAAAGTTAAAACGACTGGTTGTGAAAGTTCGTTGACTTCAGTGTTTGCTAACAACTGTCTATCAATAATGAAACTTTTCATTGATCTACAAAACAACTGCCTCACCGCTTCATCCTTTTGGGAAATAATAGATTTGTAAAGAACATATCTATGTGAATACCAATAAGAACGATCTATTGCTACCTCCTGAAAGCTAGGTAAACAAAGCAGATCATATTTCTCTCCAAACAAAATTTTAAAATCCCTGGTCCATTTTAAAATTGCTGAAATCGCAGCTGTCCTCACATATCTCTCAAATCCATTTGCAGGCAGCGAATACACCAATGCATCTTTGATGCTGATCAATTTTTCTTTCATCTTCTCATAAAGCACATCCATAAATTTAAACTCATCCAACGCACTCTTCCGTGATGATGCATTCATAAATTTGATAACCCAACAATCAACTTTCTCAAAATCCTTCCAGTCATTCATTTCTTTCAAGGACTGGTTCATTCGAAATTCTCTCCACTTAAAGTACGCTTTTGCAACCTTATCAAAATTATTTTATGTCTGCCATTTTGTATTTACATCTTCTAATAAGCGAGAATACATATCAAACAAATATGGATTGTTCATAAAAAATCTAAATGCAACATTATCTTTAGCATCAGCTTCCCTAAATATATCAGATGCAGACAAACTTTCTGTACAAAGGTCAAGATCATGTGCAATTACCTTTTGATTCAAAGCATCAGCACCAGTGGAATCCTCTAAAAGTAGAGTGCTCCCAGATGGAATTTCCAACGATGGTTGTACAGTGAAAGATGTAACAACCATGACCTCAGTTTCTGGATCATCAACATCAATTGTAATGCCCTTACCTTCTCTTTGAAGATATTCTTGATGACCATGAACAACAGAATCATTGTTTTAGACAGCACTATGCACTCGAGAAAAAGAACAATCATGAACCATGACTTCACGTTCCTCGTCTACATCAATTACCATGCATATTCCTTGTTTTTGCAAATATTCTTCACGATTTTCAACAGCAGTATCATTCATTGTCAAAACACAATCACCTCGAGTTAACAAATCAGAATACAAAACAATTTCGTCAATTGTTTTAATTTTTTTTATTTTTTCTCGTGCTTTTTTTCTGATGTTTAATGTCACTCCTATATTCTCCAACAGAACTATGAACTCTCGATCTAGTTAATCTTTTACAACATTCATCTGAAAGTACGATTTCGTTAGCATCGCTAAAAATTGCATTATCAATTTCCTGAGATGTTTCATCAACTAAAGGTTTATTTACTTCCAACACAGCAGGTATGTACACATTGCCTCTGTTAATTAACCCCTGACCAGCAGAAACATCAAAGCTCTCATCAAAGCACTGAAAGAATGCAGCACCTATTTCCGTAACCCGGGACTTTTTTCTATAAATCCTAGGTTTCTTAGTCGCAAGCCCTCCCTTTTTTTTTTCAATTTTAGCTTTTCTCTTTAATTTCCTTACATTTTCTGAAGGAGGTTCATATTTCTTCATCTCCTTATTAGTGTGAAGAACTTTCCCAGTAGTACAAGGTATATCCAACCTCTTTAGCAAATAACTAAAAGCAATACCATGGTGGTAAATGCCCCTCCGCACTTTAACACATAAATTCCTAAACACTACTTCGGCCCAATTTATTTTCTGACCATACCAGATAGCAATCATAAGATGCAATCTCTCTCCAGTAAAACCATCAAACGAACCGACTTTTGTCTCAAATTTTTTTGATAATATAGCAGCAAATCATCTTTCAACTGTCCTTTTGTAACTAGACTACAAAGCTGCTCACCAGGTTTAGCAGCTAATGCCCAAAATTCTTCTTCAAAATTTACAGCATATTTACGAATATCTACTATTCCAGCTTTAGGCAACTGAAAAACTTCGCATAGAGAATTAACCGAAACCCTAACTTCTTTACCATTAACAATAGAAATTATTATATTATTGTTGACGACCTTACCCATGGCGTAAAACTGCAGAACATCTTCCTCAAACACAAAATCAGCATGCGAAGACAAAAATCCCTCTAAGCCAGAGGCTACTATTTTGTCAATAATCTTTCCCATAAGTTCAGTACCCGAAGCTTTGAATGCATCGAAATTAAGCCACATTCCAGCGATCAATTTTTTTGGTTTAGGACCTACGTTGTTAGACTTTCTTTGGATAACTAATTTTGAGACCATAATTAAGGAATTATAACTACAAAATGCGTAAAAAGGTATACCACTGTTTCCAAGATATTTTCTTGTTTTCAATTTGGGGAAGAAACGAATAGTGAACAAAATTGTTATTAAATAGTTAAGTAAGACCATAAGTTGTTTTCCGACTTAGATCAAATATCTTATCTTCGACAAAGACCATTATTGTTTTGTGTACTTACATCTATTAGTTTCTTTTCCATCAAGATACAACCATCTATTTCAACGTTTGATAATAGATGTTAAGTACCCCCATCAAATAGTAACTAAATATCTAGATATTTGTAAGCGTCATATCATTCTTGCCAATTTTCTCTGTTCACCAAGAAAATATGTTAAATTTTAAGTGGCCGATCGAATAACCACTAAATACATATTAGCAACTGTCACATCATCCTTGTTGTTGAGCTTAATTATATTTAAACTCTTGTTTAACATTTAATAGAATTGAGAGTCTATACTTTAATTGGAATAATATTAATTATTTTAGTGTTTTAACAATCAATGCAATAATACATTTTCTTTTATATAGAAAAGTACATAACCATTTTATCATCATTGTGAATAATATTATTTTGTGTTTGAAAGACGTAGTATATGTTATGCTTTTGAATGCATATTATGAAACTTAATTTATGCGCTGGGCTAATTCAAACAAAACATTTAAAGCTTTTTTCAGTTGTCCTAATGTGTTTAAATATAATTCAAATGCTAACATTCATAAATAATAACTTAACTATTAATAAAAAAGGTTGTTTCTCGAAAAGTAAAATATGCATAGAATTATAAAAATAGTAGTATCAGTTACATATTAGGAAGTATTCTTTACAAAGAGAAATGCAAATTCATAGTCTAAATATCCCATAGTATTTTGCTTGTTCATTTTTCTTCTTCAAAGATGCTCCTATGACTTATTTGATAAATGTGATCATAGGCATCCTCTTTCTTCGACATTCCTTTGATAATCTTCAATGGTCACATTGTGTTGACTTTATTCAGTACTCATGGTACGGCACCTGGTAGTGCACGAATAGCAAGTCCTTCTGAATCAAGTTGTACCATTTTTTTTTGTGCATAAATACACATTTTGTAGGTGCCTGCTACCATTAGGAGATATGGTGCGTATGTTTTGGTTACTACTTATAGTTCTTAAACCGTCAGCAAATTCAGTGTTCGGTACTCTGTACCAAAGCCCTTCTGGTATATACTTTCCAAGTTTCACATGTACTAAATGTTGCAGCCTGAATTTCTTCACATCTATATTCACAAGTATTGCTCCGGGATCAGCCGAGTAACCTATTCCTCCTCCATGTTTGAGGAAAAAATAACCTTCGTAAAACAAATATAGTTCACATTTGTTTGCTCTTTTTCTTGTCTGTACGGAAGGAAACAATATAATAAATATGTACGTACGTAAACAAGTAAAAACTGATATATATTTTTGTTGTCACAAGAACGATATGACAAATTCCTAACTCTCTTAATATTTGTTGCTTTAAGAACATTCTTCATTAAGTTTAATCACTACTAACACTGATATTAATATAACTATTCTCAAGGTACATGTTAGGGATTCAAGTAATAAATGATTAAAGTAATTCCAAACATAGGTATGTGATAATCATACAGATTTATCCTTTTAGAAGTTTTGTTTTTCTGCATAACTAAGATTATAGAATGAAGCTTACCTGAGATTCGTTGTAGACATAGTATCTTGGTGTGAAACCTCTTCATTGCTACAAAAATAATATTCACAGTCAGATACATATGTATTTTATAATTTGATAACATATTTAATTTACCTACCTGCATAATTACGTTGCAGAAATATTTTTCTTAAGAACCAATGATATAAATAAAATGATTTCAGTAATTTCTAATATAAGATATTAATTCAAATAAGTACAAAAGAAGATAGGAAGGAATACAATCAAATTTTTTATTACAATAAAATTATTATAAAAAAGTTAAAATGCTATGAATTTATAGATTTATGGGGAGGCGCTTTAAATGCAGAATAGAAAGAGACGGAACATTTAACACAAATAAGGTTCAGGGGAAGAGACGCAACCATTGAATGGGGATTAGGGGATCGTGACGGCTTTCAAATTTCAATTAATTATCCACTTCACCTCGAAAAATGACAACATATTCCACATAATCGCTGCACATCTTGTAAATCGAACTGGGAAACAGTACACCAAGAAATGATGAGCAAAGAATACAACAAGTTGCATCTAGGGTACTATATTTGGGAAGAAGCTCGCAAATCAAAATTTGTCAAGTGGGATCCAGTGGCAAATAAACTTGTTGTTCCTACTGAAGGTCTTTGGGATATCCTTGTTAAGGTAGTAATGTATTAATTCATTAATCATAATTTTGTAATTTAAATTTTTCATACTAATGTTTTTTATGCTTACTTAACACAGGATTCGCAAACTTTTTTCTGGGCTCGGAAGTATAGGGACAATGGTGAGAAGTACTGGTTTGAGCTCACCGCAATTTTCCGTCGCGTTAAACCACCGGAGTTTGGAGAAGCTCCCCGGTCTTATGATGAATTGGATCTCTAGGCTGTTGAAGGAATGGGATATTGCTGTAAAAAGTTTTAAATGGAAAGTTTTATTTTCTAATCGGAACTTATAATTATTTTTAAACATGGATGATACCACCAATTTAATTTTTGTTATACATGCTGAACTTATGGAAGACAATCATTATTAATCAATTAGCAGTGCTTTCATTTTTGTTATATATTATGAACTAGCGTTTATTTATAATTTGGTATTAGAACAAATTTGCGATATTATATTGAGAGTCCGCTTAATTTTCGAATTAATGTGGATTGTTAATTTGTATTTACAACGTAGAACTCATTTTGTGATATATCCATCTTTGAAATAGGGAAGGTCGTGTATCTTGGGCATAAGTTGCTTTATTTTCTTTTACTACGTTCAGTATGCGTTCTATTATTCATCGCGTCGGTAGTTTATTCGAGTTTTTCTCGTATTCTATATTTTATTTTCTTATATTCTTAATTTTTTTTTATTCTCATTATTTTAGTGATATGTTATCACATAGATTATTGCTCCGAAGTTTCGGCCTACCGTTTTACTTATTTCATATTGGTTTACGAACTGTTTATCTTTTATTATCATTTTATATACATCTTATTTTATATTTTATTATTCAATAAGTTTTTTGTACATTTATTTACATTTTAATAGTTTCATTTATGGTATTTTTGCAAGTTGTACATTTTCTTCTTGTTTGTTCATTAGCTTGTTTAATTTTGAATTTATTTTTTCTCTGTTCTGTTATTTTTATATATTTTTATTGGTCGTTATTTACATTGATTTTCGTTTTTTTCATAATTTTATCATATTTTATTAGTCAATATATATATATATATATATATATATATATATATATATATATATATATATATATATATATTTTAATTGCTTGTTACCTAAGCCGATTATTATTATATAGTTTATTGTTCTGTGAATTTGGTCTAATGTTGTTTTTATTATTCGTCAGTTCAGTGGCTAATTTAATTTTCTTTATTTTTTAAAGATAATAAAACGCATTAAACAAAAAAAAAATTGCAGCAAAAAAAATGAGAATTGACTTAAATAACGAACAGAAAAAGTTATTTAAATAAAAAGAATAATGAATACAAAGTCATCATTAATGTAATAAATTAGCATGTAATAAATTAGTTTTACACATATAAATAAACTACTAAGGTGACCAATAATAAAACGCATAATTAAATATATTAGTTAGCAATCGAAATTAGTGCAGTAGATTAAAATGCCTTTTTGTAATTAAACTGATCCAAAAAAAAGCAACAGTAAATTAGACTGGACTGTAAGTACACATAACAATAATATTTAAATATTGCATTTAGTTCGAAAACAATAGACTGTATTAGTGGGTTAGGAGACTGACATATTATTCTATTAAATATAAGTTTATTTCTCAGCAGTAAAAAATACAGAACGACGCTCAGAAATACACGTGTCAATCTAAATATAGATTAGAATATGTAAATTGCAATGATATAGCATTTTTGTTGAAATTAAAATATTCGATCTAAACACCGACTACAATATGTACAGTATAATGATCAAATAAAAATATTTTGTTGCATTGAATAACAGACCAGTAAAATAATATTGAGAAGTAAAGCATACCGAGCAACGGTCGAAACTATATACGTCGATCTAAAAATCGATTATAATATTTACGTTGCAATGACTTAGCAGTCTGTTCGAAATTAAAAATATCGATCTAAACATCGGCTATCATCTGTACATTATGATGATCGGGGAAATATATTTTGTTACATTGAATAACGGACGGGTAAAATAATATTGAGCAGCATGCAGTTTAACAACTATCATTACACTAAACATATTATGTTTAGGTTACTTTAGAAGTTTATTTAATTGCAGCAAGCATAAAAATATCTTTATACACAATATTTTTGGTAAAATCTACACATCCTTGCATTTTTGAGTCCGGATGAATAAGAATCTTCACTGAATTTGATGTTTTGGCACAAGATATTCCAACATAGAACTGCCCATGCGAAAACACAGGCTCTCGTAAATAAATACCAACAAAATCAAGAGTCTGACCCTGAGCTTTATTGATGGTCATAGGAAAACATGGTCTTATAGGAAACTGACGCCTCTTGAAAGGAATTGGACACAATCCTTTATCAGAAGATTCTAAAGGAATTCGAGGAATAAAGACATGATGGCCCTTGAAATCACCGGTACTGATTTCAGCACCGATAAAATTATCTCCCAATTGTTTACAGATCAAATGCATACCATTGCACAAACCTTGAACTGGGTTTAAATTTCTCAACAACATGATCGGGCAATTCTTTTTCAAATTCAAAATACGTGGAGGAAGTCCACTAGCTGATATAGTCATTAAATAATCATCATACTCAGCCCGTTGTAAAGCATCATTAGTTCTATTAAAACTAACATACTCTTTTGCCTCGCCTGGAAATCTATCCATCAAAAGATCGTTCAGTTCAGCAACACAATCATTCTTAGGCGTCAAGAGAGCTCTTCCAGTTAACAAATGTGGATCTGTTACAAAAGCATCGAAGGAAGGAAAAACCCAAGTTCATCCAGAGAACAATTGATATCAACAAATAGTACTAACATCTGAGATGGTATCCGAATATTTTCATCATATATATACGGGATATCCCCATTACCCACGTGCAATAAAAAATTAGTAAATAAAGGATCCTCTCTAGCTCGCATATTCTCATGTAAATGTAACTTCTCAACACCCTTCCAAAGACGAGAACTTACAAAGCTAGCATCAATTAATGCTTGTCTCGATCCTCTTACTATTATAGGAAGTGTCTGATGGAAATCACCACCAAACAAAACAATTTTACAACCAAATGACTTTGAGCCATCACATATATCACTCAGAGAAAAATTCAGCGACTCTATAGAATATCGATTTGCTATTGAAGCCTCATCCCAGATAATTAATTTTGCCTCGTAAATCATCTTACCAAGAGAGCCTTGTTTGCTTATTTTACTATTTGATTTATCCTCCGCATCAAATGGAAGCTTAAACCGTGAATGTTCAGTACGTCCTCCAGGTAACAGAGATGCAGCAACGCCAGAAATGGCAACTGCCAAAGCAATTCCACCAGTTTAACGGACAAATGCAAGTAAAGCTCGATAAAGAAAAGTTTTTCTAGTCCCTCTAGGCCCATCCAAGAAGAAAGACCCATGTCAAAAACTAACAATCCTATGAGTTATCTTGTCATACACAACTCGTTGCCCAGCATTCAAACGATCAATATACAGCATATCCTCATCGGAAACTTTTATTGAACATTCATGCATATAGTCTTTGCTATACATATCAAGATGAACCAAAGATTTATGCAAAAACTTAAAGGAAAATCATATATGCACTTATCCATTGTCATAAGAACTGCATCAACAACAGAAACAGTCTTGCGGAGCACATCAAAAGCTGAACATAAACCATCACGAGCAAAGTCTACAGATAATGCAGGATAATATTTGTCCCACAATTTCTGAGTATCGCCAGTAATTCCATACACAAGTAGCATAGAAAACAACGATCTCAAACAAGAAGGCATCTGAAACAAAGCAGCTTCGGATAAACAACTATCGACATACTGATCAGACTCTAACAAGCCTCTATGAACACAAGCTTCTCTAAATGAACTATATCGATGTCCTGCAACCATCTTCAAATCAGCAAAGGACGTTGGACACCGAATATTAATTAACAGCAAGCGCAAAAAATACCTTTCACCCTCGAATGGACTCACTGTACACAAACGGCCAACTACTGTTTGACGTTTACGCAGCTTCCACTTTCTCTCAGCTAATAACCAAACAAAATATTCTGGAAAATCTTTGTACAAAATATTCAAACGAGAAGCATCTGGATCAGAACCATTCATTGAGAAAAACTCAGTCAGCATAGTTTTCCCAGATAAAGGATTGATAACAATCATTTCCAAGGGTTGTTTGATGCCAAAACGTAGAGGTTGGTGATTCTCTAGTTGAACAGGCAACCCTATGACAAGTGGATATATTTCACTCAAAGGAAAGCCAAATATCCTCCACAAAGCTTCAGGGGCTGAAATCCATCGACCCTCTTGAAAATCCTTGATTTCATCTCGTAATTCTTGTTGGACGCCAGAGATAACATTATACGATAGCCTATCATGTTCTTTATAGATATACTTATATAGATGTTTGACCAACTTCATATCACCATATATTTCAAGATTAATATGAGCATCAAATTTTGCTAATAAGTATGGAGAATAAGGTATAACGGACCTATTATCAAGCATTAATTTTTTTTTTTATAGAGAATAGACTTTCCATTATTCCTTCTTCTATAATTTGGATAAGAGTTAGTTGCATCACTGGTAAAATTAGCAAATTGTTTTGGATAGTAGCTTCTGCACTTCCCATCTTGCATACATACATTATTCGGATTGGACAGACCACAGGGTCCATGCATCATATGCTTAACAACATAAGACCGTAAAAAATGATGCAAACCATCTGGTAGTTCAGCACAAATAATTTCATCATAGGTAGTAGGAGATATTATTTTATGACATTTAGCTAGAATGATAACCCAGTGAGCATGTGGCAACCCCTTTTTTGATACTCAACCGCATAAACATATCCTGCAACCTCACCAAAAATCTTCTTCTTCACAATCTCAAACCCCTCTTAATTCCTCGAGCTTTGCTTTGAAAACACGTGCTATCAAATCTGGCCTATCATGAACTTTTTCAGAAGGAAGTAAATGGTCCGTTATCTCAGACCATCCAGGATTGCAAGTCATCGTTAAGAATAGGTCAGGTTTCCCAAATTTTTGCACCAATGTCATTGCATTTACATATCGCTTCTTCATATCTCTTGGCCCCCAGTAAATGAACAAGGCAAAACAACACGTTGACCTACGTTCGAAGGATTAGTCTGACCATCAACATATAGGCTATCCACTATTGCTTGATAACCCTCAGTGCGATATTCCATTTGCCGTATCTCTGACCGATAATAATCAAGACGAGAAGTTTCTATCTTAATATACATATCAATAATATATTCTTGCCCCAATCTTCCTGCATGCAATAATAAGCATCTATTATTCAGACGAATTTGTGATTGATAACAAGTATACTCCCGACATGAAACATTCAGTCGACACTTCTTATTTTCTTGTAAACCTGCAAAATACATTAACAAAATAACCATAAATAGAAGATACGAAATATTTGAAACAAATTTAACAAAATAAAAACAGCAAACAACGCACATTCTTCTTCAGCAACAAGCATATGTACAGCAGATCCAAACGTCGGAAAACCAGCGTCGACTGATGAAGAAGAACATTCTTTACGCTTAAAAGAACCTGGAATCAATCCACGTTTTTTTTTAATACCCGCATGCCAAACAGGCTGTCTATAAGAAAATAACAAAGTATATTGCAAAGGATTGTAGCACGAGTAATAATAACTAACTTTGTGAGTATGACCATCCTCAGTATACACACGAATATCCCTTTCAGATATAACAGCGGTTTGGTCACCATCTTTCCAAACACCAGCTACTTGGTCAGCTGTAGGTACATTACAATTACGTTGGTCCAACACAGGTCCACTTCGAATAATGATTTGTGCATTAGTAAGATCATTCCACGAACGCAATCGCTTGAACACTTTGCTATAAGGATTCTCAGACAAAGCTTTAATCAAAAGTGTCATTACATCAACACGCAGATCTCTATCTACCACGATGTCTACATTAAATCATCAGTTGTGTCCATGAAAAACAATTGCAGCAGACGATGCACATCAGCAGAACCATGTACATGATTAAAAAAGTGCGTTACCTTCCCAAGAACTTTCAAAGAATATATTCCTTATTAGCCCAAGCAGAGTCCGGATCAACATGCATCCCAATGGAAGTAAAAGAAAAAGCATGATTATACGAACGATTCTTCCTACGAAATTCACAGGCAACTTCAGAATCAGGATCAGTAAATAAGAACCACATAATTGGATTAATCACTGTAGAACTAAGATGAATCTGACCACTCGCACAACAGAAACCTGGAACCTCTCGGTAGAAACGATGGGCACCACAGAACGAGCAACCTTCCTGCTTAGGTAAACACCATGGAACAGTAGGAATACTATGTATCCTATTGAAGCGCATAGAAGAAGAACACGAGCTCACATGAAATCCTGAAAAAAATTAAAACAAATAAATTACAATGAGAAAAAACAGGAAAGAAAAACATATAAGACAAATACAAATATATCACAGTTAAAATATTTCCATAGTTCAAATACCTGAGAGGGAAGGTCTAGCTAATTCATCTACATTAGCAGATTCACCAGTTCCATGCAGCATAGTAGGAACATTCAACGACAACAAAGTTGTCTCAACATTACATCGAACCTTCCTTTTTCCCGAATAGTTATTTTTTTTCAGCCGTCATTGCAGCATAACGAATCCTCGATTTTTCATTTCGAGCTAACCTAACAGAATCCAAAGAACTACCTGAATTGTTACCTGAAACCATTAATAAATAAAACTAGCAACACACGTATAAAAATAATTATCAAATATTAATAAATAAAAATAAATTCCTCCAAATAGATAGATTAGAGCTTACTACTTTCAATAGTACTGACATGAGGCAAGGATTCAACCAAATGATCATCCAATCTAACAGAACTTCCATTGCCATCCATAATAATATAGTTTGATATTTTACTAAAGCCTGTACAGATATTAATAAAAACAAATAAATTATATACAAAAACAATAGCAAAGCCAAAAATCAAAACATAAAATAAAAAACAAAATTTTAAAATTATATAATAATTATAATACCTGAAAAAGAGGAAGATTGTGGTAACTCCAAGGACCTCCCAATAATATTAGTTGTTTCAACAAAAGCAGATTCATTTAAATTAGAAGATTCAGCAACTAAAGGTAGCTCAACAGCGACATCCGACGACCGCAGACTTGTCCGAAGTTTCTTACGTCGAACACTCCTCTTCTTCAACATAGCAGTTTTTTCTTCAGTAGTCAAGGAAGCATAACGAAGCCTAGCTTTTTCATTCCGAGCTAACCTAACAGAGTCCAAATCATCAACAACACGGTTCCCTGAAGCCAATCATACAACATAAACATATAAAAAAGTCTAAATAATACAAAATTATTAATGAATGTTCAAAAACAAAAAGAAATATCTGATTTAAGAAAAATTGGTTAATAGCTCACTTAGATTCACACTAGAATGAGAAGAAGGAGAAGAAAGATCAACAGTATCATCATCCAATCTAACGTTACCTCCACTAAAATCCATAACCTGTTAAAAAAAAACAGACAAAAGATATTAATCATGAAGTATAAAAAAAAAAAAACCCCACTTACATCGACAACGTAGAAATCGATCAAACATCATGCATGAAAAATATTTGACATGTAAGCTTTAAACCAAAATAATTATACTATATAACATACAATAATATAGTAAACCGAAAACAACCCATAACTACAAATAACTCAAACATCATGCAAAGTCATATTAACTTAATTATTGATCGATTAACAGCTAATAATCTTACAAAAATTACATAATCAGTATTAAATGAAACACCAAACAATGAACCAAATCACCAAATGAATATTTACCAGAAAGTTCAAAGGAAAATACACAGAAACCAACAACGTACCAAATAATGAAAGATCAGGAAGAAAACTTCAAAACAAAAAATAGAGCACAAGAATAATTTTTTTTCCTAGAGGTTAATACGAATATAATAAATGGAGTGTACGTGAAGATTAAAAAGAATATAGATTATGAATGGCAGTATGTAAGACACAACCGCCAATATAAGAAATATCTAAAAACTAAAACCAGAGGAAAGCATAAAAAACAAAACAACCGCCATATAGAATTACAATAAATAAAATATTGTAATTAAGCTGACAGGCAAGAGTGATGTGATGCTTAGAAATATCTAAATATTTAGTAACTATTCAATACACTACTTAACATTGGTATGTAATCTCCGAGGTAAATGGCAGCACATTGGTCGAAAAGAATTTAATTGATGAAATACACAAAACATAAAGAAAAAAAATTTGTATATTTTATGTCGATCGGAGAGAAGTAGTCGATATGTGTCAATATAGCAATAGTGGAACATATCGACATTATGTCGACGTTACATATATCAATCTTAAGGTTAAAGCACTAAATCAAGATCGGAAGGCAAGTTCGAAAAGACAATCTAAATGAATTAAACCGACAGCCAAATATTCCGAAAAGAAACAGCTCCGTTTTATGATTATACAGTTTTTTTAAAAAAAAATTTTACCAAAAGTACACGCGTTGGAATATGACGACTTAAACTCCGACCAATAATAAAACGCACTAGGAAACAGAATTGAAGCAGCAAAGCTGGAGTGAAAGTAAACGGCGCCGTTTTATGATTATACAGTTTTAAAAAATAAAAAATTTAACCAAAAGTACACTCGTTGGAATATGACGACCTAAACTCCGACCAATAATAAAACGCACTAGGAAACATAATTAAAGCAGCAAAGCTGGAGTGAAAGTCGAGATAGAGATTTCACTCGGAATGAAAGTATCAAACGAAAACGATAGCGTGTTATGATTATACTATTAAAAAAAAATCCAAAAGTATATTGTGTTGGAATCTCACGACCACTGAACTGTTTCCTGACCGCTATAGTCGTTAAAAAAATGGAAATCGAGTTAAAATACAAACAAACAAAAAATTGTTCAAACATAAAATACAGAAAAAAAAAACACAAAGTTAATTAATAATAGTAAACATCACGAAAGCAATAAATTAGAATGAAAGAGAATTGAAAGCAATAATTCTATATCGGAAATGTAGTTCGTTTTCTTTAATCGGGAAGAAAGTATCAACCGAAAAGAGAAACTCAATAAACGGCGCCGTTTCGTGATTATACCGTTTTAAAAAAGAAGGCAAAAGTAGGCTCGCACGACCAAAATTCCCCTGTCGGGCCCACATGTCGCAAACGGACGGTGAAAAAAGCATTAAATAAAAAGAGAAAAGAAATTCAACGAAGAGCAAATAATTCCGAAAAATAAAGAAACGCCGCTGTTTTTCGATTAAATCGATTTAACAAAAATCAAAAGTAAATTATGTTGTACTGTTTCTTGACCGCTTCGGATCTAATATATATATATATATATATATATATATATATATATATATATATATACGGAGTATTAGAATATAATTATTATCATAATCAAAATAAAATAATTACAATTATTTATCAATCATCACTACAATATATAATAATTCACCATCTCAATAATTACACAATGTAATATACTATTTTAAATCTTATAAAATTATTGATTTGACACCTATCATTTATTTTTCTCCCTCAAACTTTAACATCCAAACCTCAATCCAAATTAAATCTGTTGGTCTCAAGTGGTCAGATGAGGTCTAGAGGGGAGGGGGGGTGAATAGACCTCTGAAATTTTTTAATCAAATTTTAACTTCAAAACTGTTGTTCAAACATAAACAGACAAAGCTGATATCAAACAGTAATTTTACAATGCTGATCGCGAAAAAATCTTTGAACAGCTTTGTTGACCACTAATCTGATAGTTACTTAGCTGATTTTTGTCAAAATCAGTTTTAATACCAGAATACTTGCAGCGGATTTATAAAGTGTTTTTCACAAGTAAACTTAGTAGTTTGAAAAATTTAATCCCCAGTTTTATAGAACTCCTTTAAATCTTTTTCAAACAGTTAATTAAGTGTTTTATGCAGATCTGAAAATATGCAAGTAAAAGCAATGTAAAAACACAAGAATTTTTATAGTGGTTATATGGATTTAAATATCCTTTAGTCCACTCTTCCAAGTCACACATATCTTGGGTTATACTAAGAAAACAAAGTAATTAGTACATTCTGCTTGCGTCGAACAACAAATGAAACGACCACAAGTGCGCAATAGGAAATCATAAAGAAACTCCTATTCTACAGAGTCTTATCACTCACAAAGATGGATAAGAACTCCTCACAACTTTTCTCTCTTACAAATTCACTCAGAAAATGTTTTCTTGAACTTCAACGGCTTCTGTCAACAAAAGACTTTCAGCAGACGAGTAAGCTGTTCTTGAGCTTTTGAGACTTAGAAAATATTTTGCTTTGAATTCAATCTCTCAGAAGTTGTATGTATTTCTTCCTTCGTCTCTTCAGCTATTTATAGTCACTCTTTGAATTTTGTCCGTTGAAGAGAGACAAAATTCAAGTCTCTTGATTTCTGGTCCTTAAAATCCGCGAACGGCTCTCTGCACAGTGACAGTACTGCGAATTGTACTATCTGTCAGGCAGCATTAAATGCACCAAGCTGATACGAAGTCTCTCTTCAGTCATTTGTCTTTAATAACCTTGTACTTCAGCATTTATTACTTCCAGGGGCATTTATTACCGTTGGGTAGACTTCTTGATCTTTTCCACTTGGCTGATCGAAAGTGCAAGTCTGTTGATGAACAGAGCTGATCCCAAACTTGAACAAATCTGATTTGAATCGGCTTATCTTCATCAGTCTGATTTCTTTCCTTCAGCAGATCAGTAGTCTTCTGAACCTTGAATATTTGACCTGTCTGATGTATTCTTACTTGGTCAAAATTCTTCTAAGGGATATCAACTAAGTTGTCTTTTACTTAGCAGATTTGAAGTTTTGGAAATCATCAAAACCTCCCTTTACTAAATGATTTCAGTGCTTTTCATCTTCATCCTTATCCAACAATTTCCCCCTTTTTGATGATGACAAAACTTCAGCTAAGTACCTGTTTTACCTATACTAATGTTTTGATCCTCAAAATTTTCTGAGATAGAAAAAGTGTGTTGGAAACATAACTTGTACTTTTTATTGATAATAAAATAAAAGATTACAAGTTACAATTTCTGTTCAGATAAGATGACTGAAAATGAAATAAAGATAACTGATTACAAAAGATTTACCTATACTAGTCATCAGCTTCTTCATCATCTCCTTCAAGCACTTCTTCATACTCATAAGATGATTCTTCATCATCTTCTTCTTCTTCATCTTCATCAGCCTCCTCATCCAAAAGCATATTGGACTTAACAGCTTCCATTTTAGCTTTGATCTCTTCTTCTCTAGCTATTTCGTCCATCTTCCTCTTGATCCTCTCTTCATCCTTGAATTTGGTAAAGGGCTCTGATTTATCTCCATCAGAATCCTTGTATGCAGCTGTTTCCTTAGCTTTATCCTTGGCTTCTTCAGCAGCTTCGTCTTTGCCTTCAACATTTTCAGCAGCTTCAGTCTCTTCAGCAGCTTCAGACTTTTCAGGTTCTGATGGGGGCTAATTCGCACCCTACAAACAGCACGGATCGAGTAATGAACATGAGATCGATTCGACCAGATCAGACAGTTCCGGATCATCTAATCGACCCGGCCGAATACAGCTCATTTCGACTAGAAGTCTGTACTCCGGACCAAATGAGGATACTTGGGCCGAGTCCTATTAGAACTATGTTTCCTTGTAAAGCTAGGTTTAGCGTGATATAAATACCTAGTTAATCATTGTATTAAATAACTGAGAACAATACGGCAATATACGCCATAACTCTGCATTAACTGCACAATTACACAATTACTCAATAATAAAGAGCTTTCTCTTCATATTTGTGTTATCTTCTGCGTTGGTTTGAATATTTACTTTAAGTTCCATTGATATTGCTTTTCCTTGAGATAGATCCATCCTGAATAAAGTAACAGAGCCCTATAAAATATAGATTGGATATCCCCAATATCACAAATTCACTGATACTAATTAACCCTACGAAATCCGGTTAAATCAGTTGGCGCCCACCGTGGGGCTAGGTTAATTATTCGATCGACACATGGTTCGCCCAAGGAAAAGCGCCCGTATCGGAGCAAGAAGTAACACAACCACCGGTCATAACACATCTGGAGATCTACAGGACAACAACGATAATAACGTTCACAACACCAACGAGAATTTGCAGGATACCCATCCCCGTCATCAGGAACCCCTAGAAGATCCTCCCGGTATGATACATGAAGAACCAGGAGTTTCCGAGATCCCCGTTCCTCTCCCGGGTGCTCAGGAGAAGCTGCGACAAATAGCGATGCTCGTTAAATCACTCTCCCCAGAAGAATTACTCGTACTTGATCAAATTCCGCGAAACGTCAGGACTTCCAGGACAATTCCTGCTCAAAGAACGCCAAGACAAAACGATCAGGTCTCTCAACAAGCTGACAGCCCACCTAGCGAGCGCCGCTCACTACACAGTCCGCAACAGGACAATTCAAAACCCTCCGATAATCATCCCCGAAGAAAACCAGGACAAAGAAAACCACAGTCGAAGCGCAGCGGGTCCAAGGAACGCACAATAATCCCTATCGAGGATGACATAGATGATACAGTCCCAGATCGACCACGAACGACTCGATTAACGGAAAGAGAAATTGAAAGGATGGTGCAGGAGCGACTCGAACAACGCCTACGATCTGTTCAAAACCCGTGGGCCCGAACCACGGAACTCCAGGAGAGCCTTGCGGCCTGTTCTCCTTTCTGCAGAGAAATAAAAGAGGCACAGTCAATTGGACAAGTCCCGGGTAGACTACCTCGCTATGATGGAACCACTGACCCGGATGATTATATTTTTAGCTTCACGAATATAATGAACCTATACGCCCACTCCGCGGAATTCACCGCCAAATTAATGGTAACCACATTCGAAGGACTCGCATTGGACTGGTTCGCAAAACAACCTGCCAACTCCATATTCAGCTTTAGGGAACTTTGTAACAAATTTACGCAGCAATTTGCCAGTCAGAAGAGGCAAAAACTCCCGATGAGCTACATAGGAACCATACACCAACAAGAGGGAGAGTCCCTCAGAAATTGGTTGGCAAGATTCAACGTGGAATTACTCAAAATCGATTCACCTAATATCGATTACATAATTTCTATTCTCTTCGACCTCACGAAGAATAGGCAGTTCGGAAATGCCCTCAGTCGAAAACAACCAAGAACGTTTGCCGACATCATGAGCTTGGCGTCTAAATACATGACCCAAGAAGAGATGAATTCTTTTAAAGATAAAAACAAAAATAAAATCACAACTTCAGGCTCCAAAAGACATGATAGAGTTCCTGCCCAAAGATCCGTGGATCATGAACGACCTTTTAGAAAAGGCAACGTTTTCCAACGATTGGAATACAACAAGACCGACCAAGAAAGGCAACCTAATTTCTATCAACGATCAAGAAACCCCGAGCCACCGAGCAGAGGCGGGGTGAATCAGGTGGAACACCCAAGGCTGAATGCTCCGATGGAAGAAATATTGGAAGTCCTAGAAAGGAATAATTGGATTCCCGAAGCAAGGAAAATCGCTCAGCCGAGACCAGGATCTCGAAATTACGACCTATACTGCAAATACCATCGAGCACACGGACATCGAACAGAAAACTGTTTTCACCTTAAAAGAGAGGTTGAAAAGCTAATCGAACAGGGAAAACTAGATGACTACATAGAACGAGATAACCGCAAAAGGGAAAGAAGTAGAAGTCCTCGAAATAATAATCAAAGAAGGAGCTCTCGTCGAAGGTCGCCCGAGCATGATCCTACGCAGGAATTGAACCATGGCCAGATCAATGGCACTATCCATATGATATATGGGGGACCCGCGGGCGGGGATAGCCGTAACGCCCGTCGAAGGACAGCCAGATCCATAATTGGAAACTTAAAATACCCAAAAGAAATTTGGACCTTGGAAAGCAGGCCATCAAATGATCAGCCGATCAGCTTTAACGAAGGCGAAGTACCTAAAAATATCGTTTGGGACACAAAAGAGGATAACCCCGATTTCTCGATGGTAATCTCGCTAGAAATAGCAAATTACAATGTCAAGAGAATCCTAATCGATAATGGGAGCTCAGCCAATATCATCTCCCGGGAAGTTTTAGCCCAAATGAACTTGGGACAAATAAATCTACAGAAAGTAGCTACGCCGTTAATAGGATTCGGAGGGTCCGAAATCATCCCCAGCGGAATAATAACCTTAAGCGTATCACTCGGAAAAATACCACACTGGACTGTGAAGCTAGTAAAATTTCTAGTGGTAGAAACCCCTTTCGCTTATAACGCAATATTAGGACGACCAGCCCTCAACCTATTCCGAGCTGTTGTCTCTTCTTATCATCAGAAGATAAAGTTTCCGACTGATAGAGGCATCGGAGAAATAACAAACGATCATTGCATGGCCTGGGATTGCTACAGCACCTCGTTAACTATGAAAGAACACCCAAAATCGATTACTCCAAGCAAAAGAAAGATCGAAGACGATCTCATTAGAAATGAAATCGAAATCCCTAGTACTGATCGAATGGATAAAAAGGGAAAAGAACCGCTAGATTTATCCTTGAAACCTCCAGAACATAAGGATATAATTCTAGTACAAGGGGACTCATCCAAAACAACGAGAATAGGTACATAATAGGTACATAATGTTAATCGACTTCCTCAGAGACAATGCCGACGTCTTCGCCTGGAGCGCGAACGACATTGAAGGAATTGATCCTCGAGTAATCAAGCATTCCCTAAAAATTGATCCTTCGGCAAAACCCGCCAGACAGAAGAAGAGAAATCATGGGCCAGTAAAGGATAAGATTATCAAAGCCGAGGTAGAAAGACTGCTTGAAGCAAGACAAATACGAGAAATACATTTCTCAGAATGGCTATGTAATGTTGTTCTAGTAGCAAAAGGGGATAAAAAAGACAACAAATGGAGAATGTGTAATGATTTTACCGATCTTAACAAGTTATGCCCGCGCGATCCATATCCCCTCCCAAGGATCGACTTATTGGTCGACTCGACTGCTGGCTTCGCAATATTCAGCATGATGGACGCTTTCCAAGGGTTTTATCAAATATACATGGACGAGCGGGATCAAGAAAAAACCGCGTTCATAACCGAGCAAGGAGTGTACTGCTTTATAGTAATGCCATTTGGTTTAAGGAATGCCGGAGCTACTTACCAAAGGTTAGTAAACTTAATGTTTAAAGAATTAATCGGAGAGATAATGGAAGTCTATGTAGACGACATGTTGGTCAAAAGTATGAACGAAGCAGATCACGTAAAACATCTAGATCGATGTTTTCGGATCTTAAGAAAATATCGTATGAAGTTAAACCCGGCGAAATGCACTTTTGGTATTAAGTCAGGAAAATTTTTGGGATATTTGGTACATCAGCGAGGAATAGAAGCCAACCCAGAAAAAATTCGAGCCATAACTGGAATGAAACCTCCCAAAACCATCTCCCAAGAACAAAGCTTGGTTGGGAAGATCGTAGCATTAAACAGATTCATATCAAAGTCAGCAGACAGAAGCCTCCCCTTCTTCCAAACTCTTCGGAAGGCAAAAAACTTTGTTTGGACCGAAGAATGTGATCGAGCCTTCGAGCAACTCAAAGAATATTTGACAACACCTCCGATGTTGGCCAAACCAACAGAAGGAGAACCATTGTATATGTACATCTCCATCTCCGACGTAGCTATTAGTTCGGTACTAATTAAAGTCGAAGGCTCAGAACATAAGCCAGTATATTATCTAAGCAAATTATTACAGGGGGCGGAGAAGAATTATCTGGAAATTGAAAAATTCACGTTGGCCTTAGTGGTGGCCGCACGAAAACTTCGACCTTACTTTTTAACCTACAAAATAGTGGTTTTGACAAATCAACCACTAAGACAAGTATTAGCGAAACCAGAAGCCTCCGGAAGACTGATCAAATGGGCGATCGAACTAGGCCAATTTGAAATCAATTACAAACCAAGAATCGCAATTAAAGCCCAAGTGTTGGCAGATTTTCTATTGGAAACACCGACACAGGCAACTGCATCATCAAGTAGCCTCAACGACGATGTATTGATCATCGAAGATCAAACTTGGTTAATGCATGTCGACGGCGCTTCATGCCGAGAAGGAGGAGGAGCCGGAATCAATTTCACCGGACCAAACAAAGAAGATTTGAATTATGCAATAACTTTAGACTTTGTCGTAACGAACAATGAAGCGGAATATGAAGCGTTAATCGCTGGAATGGAAATGGCGATCAAAGCCAACATAAAAAGGCTTAAAGTATTAACCGATTCAGAGTTAGTGCAAAGACAAATAGAAGGCCTATACGAGGCTAAGGAATTCAATATGATCAAATACCTCGCCAAAGTAAAAACGCTAGCTGAGAAATTTGAAAGCTTCGGCATACAGAACATTCCACGTTCGGAAAACAAATGGGCCGATCAATTATCTAAATTCACAGGATCACAGGACGGAAAGACTGAACGGGTGATCAACTGGTTGATCTCTGATACTCCAGCAATTGATATTGATGAAGCACCGGTAATCGATATAATGGAAATCGAAGAAATTGAAGAAACTGGATGACCCCAATGATAAACTATCTTCGAGAGGGAAAATTGCCACTAGACCAGAATGAAGCTCGGAAATTAAAATATCGAGCTCCAAAATATACGTTGATAGAAGAAAAACTTTACCGGAGATCAGTATCGGGCATCCTTTTGAAATGCGTCTCCGAATCACAAACCATTGATATTCTACGAGAGATACATGAAGGAGACGCAGGCAATCACAGCGGAGCAAGGGCATTGGCTTTAAAATGCCTCAGAACAGGTTATTATTGGCCTACCATCAATAAGGATGCCGCTCAATATGTCCAAGAATGTCATCACTGCCAGATCCATGCCAACATATGTCATCGACCAGTAGAAAACATGCACCCAATTCCAGTATGTTGGCCCTTCGACCAATGGGGAATGGACATTGTGGGACCATTCCCAGCAGCTAGATCCAAGAAATCCTATGTCCTGGTCGCTGTAGAATACTTCAGCAAATGGATAGAATGCGTCGCCCTCGCACGAATAACCCAATTCCAAGTAATCAACTTTCTATGGAAATTTATAGTTTGTCGATTCGGCATCCCGAGGATCCTTATCTCCGATAATGGAACTCAATTCGCGGGAAAACAGGTAATAGAATGGTGCTCAAAACTTGGAATTCAACAAAATTTTACCTCGGTAGGACATCCTAGAGCGAACGGAAAAACTGAAGTAGCAAACCGAGAAATAATAAAATCTTTGGAAAAAAGATTAGGCGCTGCCAAAGGAAAATGGCTTGATGAACTCCCAGGAGTACTTTGGGCTAATCGAACCACAGTAAGGAGCTCAACTGGGGAAACCCCATTCAGCTTGGTATATGGTTCGGAAGCTGTTATTCCTGTTGAAACCTTAATCCCAACGCCAAGAATCGAGATGTTCGATGATCAAGAAAATGAAAAAACGAGAGAAAATGACATCGACTTAACAGAAGCTTTAAGAGATAAAGCCGCTGTACGCCTGCAAGCGACTAAAGCAAATATGGAGAAAGCATACAATCAAAAAGTACGCATCAGAACCTTCAAGGAAGGAGACTTGGTCTTGAAAAAGGTAGAGGTATCCAAGCATGTGGGAAAGTTACAACAAAACTGGGATGGACCTTACATCGTCATTGGCGTAGGAAAGAAAGGTTCATACAAGATTGCACACTTGGATGGAACAGCCTTACCAAGAACCTGGAATGCAGTCAACCTTAGGAAATACTATAGTAAATAAATTTTAGCAGATTATACTGCATTGTTTTTTCTTATTAAGTTTCAATCCTTGTAATAAAGGCCTTGAGCCTACAATTCATTTATAAAAGATTTTAGCAAATTCTATAAAAGTGATTATTTCGGTAACCATCCCCTGGATTCAACCGTGCAAAGCGAGTCGAGTATACATTGATCCGCTCAATAAAAACTCCTCGTTCATTATTCACAATGATCAAGGGATTTTAGGTATTAAAAACCTAAATCTAAACAGAACGAGTTGAGTAAACATTGATTCGCTCAATAAAAACTCCTCGATATATTTTACATGCTGTTGGTACAGAACCTAAGCCTAATCAAAAGTGAGTCGAGTATACATTGATCCGCTCAATAAAAACTCCTCAACGATCAAAAAGACTTTTGGTATGAAAAACCTAAGTCTAAATTATAACGAGTCGAGTATACATTGATCCGCTCAATAAACACTCCTCGATCCATATTAACGACAAAAAAGACTTTTGGTATGAAAAACCTAAGTCTAAATTATAACGAGTCGAGTATACATTGATCCGCTCAATAAACACTCCTCGATCCATATTAACGACAAAAAAAAGACTTTTGGTATGAAAAACCTAAGTTTAAATTATAACGAGTCGAGTATACATTGATCCGCTCAATAAACACTCCTCGATCCATATTAACGACAAAAAAAAGACTTTTTGGTATGAAAAACCTAAGTCTAAATTATAACGAGTCGAGTATACATTGATCCGCTCAATAAACACTCCTCGATCCATATTAACGACAAAAAAAGACTTTTTGGTATGAAAAACCTAAGTCTAAATTATAACGAGTCGAGTATATATTGATCCGCTCAATAAACACTCCTCGATTTATATTAACGATGAAAAAGACTTTTTGGGTGTGAAAAACATAAGTCTAAATTATAACGAGTCGAGTATACATTGATCCGCTCAATAAACACTCCTCGATATATTTACAACGATTGAAAGACTTTTGGTATGAAAAACCTAAGTCTAAATTATAACGAGTCGAGTATACATTGATCCGCTCAATAAACACTCCTCGATTTATATTAACGATGAAAAAGACTTTTTGGGTGTGAAAAACCTAAGTCTAAATTATAACTAGATGAGTATACATTGATTCGCTCAATAAACACTCCTCGCTCTATTCCGAATGATCTAAGAGATATGCTAATATTCCTTAAAGGTTTTGATAAACTTTGAATCCATATGCTCGGAAAAGGTTCCTCATAAATAAAAATTACGACAGAATCAACGACGACGAAGATGCAAAGGATAAAAAGTAATATCTTATTCATCAAATCAATTACATACGAAAGTCCTACATTACAAAGGTCTACATACTGCATAAACACCGTTACAATGATTTAAATAAAATGATCTTATGAGATCAGCGATCTTCACGACAATGTCCACGGAAACACCAATCTCCTCCCTAGTACCTCGTCGATTATCATAAACCACCTAAGAAGCATGCTGCTCAGGATGGTCGACTTCTTTAGTTCGATGGCCAGGGAAGGATGATCAAATGTTGTTCCAGATGAAATGAGCATTACCAGCCAGATAACCGACGATACTCATTCACCCACAACATGATACTGCTTCTACATTAGGAGTTGGCATTTCACTCTTGAGCAGCATCTCTTCAGGACTGTCGCGGAAGAAAAATTAACCAGCATACCCCGGTAGTCTATCACTCCGGAGGTAACATCGAAGAATGGGGGTGACTGGCAAATATGAACCCTCCATGTGCAAACAGAAACCACGGACCTCAAATCTGTGAAAACAACATTTGAGGCCTCATGGGACCCGTTAGTACAAGGTAGGGCTTCCATGGGACCTGTCAGTACAAGGCAGAAGAACATCAACCTATTACGGTATGAATCACGATAATGTGACTTTTTGAAAATTATGGGATCTGAAGGCAGAATAAAATCTAAAGAGACTGAGATCTCCATCCTTTTGAGAAATGGCAAAAGAAATATGCAAACCGCCTCCCTATTTATACGGATAGATCCGAGTAATCTAACGGCTGAAAATGTACTTGATCAAGGGACATAAATGCGACTTTTTGACTCCCCGTAATAAATGCAAGTAAGTTGGAACGGCATATCTTATCCACTCAATCAATCGATAACAAGAAAGGCCGTAGATCGAAGCGATCGTTGAAATATCACAATCTGACCTAAAGGAGCCCCCGACCAGAAAGATCTGCACGATCAAGCATGATGGTCGATTATTTGAAAACCTAGAATCAACAAATAAAAGTATACAAGTCTAAAAACCGTCGTGAAAAGGATATCTGCTCGATAAATGACGAAACCCACCATCATGCGAGGGTCGTCACTGCCTAATACATTCTATTGGGCAATCAGTAACGAAGCCATACAAGAATTCCTTTGGAGTCCAAGATATTTGACATAGAAATCAGGAGAATAGTCCTCCTTATTCAAAACTGCAAAGGAGTCACTGCCTAACATACCAAAGAATTGCTTAAGGAGGTCTGAACAAGTTAGATCTGGCCAAGACCCCTGCCTTTTCCAATTCCTCCCATATCAAGAAAGTGATATGACAATACACTGACCAAGGAACATATAGTTCAAAATTAATGCTGGGAAACACGAAGTTTTGAAAAATACTGAAAGAGATATTTTATTTAGTCTGATGGAAAGAAAAGTGAAGTTCAACAAAAGGGACCAAGCACACCTTATATAAGATTTATATCACAAAAAGACAAGTTTACAAGGCACGGATCGAACATCGACCTAGACGTCAAAAATTCCTTAACAGCTATTATCGGTACGAACGATCCAATATCTACATCTTCACGTAAAATGCAGGACATAATCGAAGGGATTATACTGGATTGATCAACAAAAAAGATTTGATTTGCAGAAGAAAACATTATACAATTCAGTCACTTAAATAGTGGCCTAGCAAGATCAAGCTACCTTTTCTATATCCTAAAGTTTTCTTCGCAGAGAATCAATATCAGATAAAATAAATTTGAATCAAGGCAAAGGTCTGCCTATGAAATACCATATTCTCCAATTTCATTGTTCTCCCAGTACAAAAGTCCAGCCCAAAACAACTACACAAAAAGTTGGGCACCAAAAAAAAAAAAAAAAAAAAAAAAAAAAGACAGTCCAAGGCCTGACAGGTCGAATAAAATCACTGAGAAGTATCTCCAGCAGGGCGACTAGCAGAAACAGGCCTCCGAGGAGCCAAATTACCGGCAAACGCCATCAACTCCTCTTGACGCTTTAGATAACCAGCGTCATATCCCTCCTCATAGGCTCGCCGACTAGACTCCTCTGCTAAGGCAGCAGCCTGAACCAAGTCACTTCTCTCTTGCTCCCAGACAGACTTCTCCTCCTGCAATTTTTTCAAATCATCATTGACAATCTACAGTTGGAGAGACTGCCCAGCAACCTTCGCCGACTCTGACTCCAAACGACTTCGATAAGCACCCTTATCTCTCCACAGATCGTCGTTTTGCACACCCAGCTGGAGTGCAAAGTACTTAGCCTGGAAAAAGAAAACAATCCTATGTAAGAAAGAAGCCAAAAATAAGAACAAATAAAACAATGAAAAGATGCATCCACCTGTTCACATATCTTCACCAGCGACTGAACAAGGCGTACGTTGGAAGCACCCTCAAGCTTCTTCAGCTCACCAGGCAAAATAGTGCTTAAACCCAGATCCCAAGACAAACTATCAGGCTCAACTGAGCCAGGCAATTCACTATTAGAAGGGACACCATCAGAACGCGGAGTCTCTGACAACATGATATCCTTAACTTGCTCAAAAATGCATCGGTCATCTAACGGACGAGGAGATTCTCTCTCATCGGGGCTAACGGAAGTCTCCTTGCCCGAAGCAGAAATAACAGTCCGACGACCAGACCTTGACCCAAACCGACCCTCAGAAGGTCCTCCAGACTCAAAAGAAGTAGTCGTTACAGTGGTATCATGAAACAAATATTCAGGACAATCTTGCAAAATAGATTGTGTTATGGAAGGATTAACAGAGAAGCCATCACCAATTTGCCTTTCGCTGGCAATCAGGGCAGTAGAAGCAGATAAAGGAAGGGAATTAGCAAAATCCCCTCCATGAAAAACACGCTCAAAGGAAGAAATGCCTGAAGAAATAGACAAATCAAAGGTGTGCTCCACATTGGATGTATCGCCGAAAGGAGCCCGACCGGGCGAAGGCCTATTCCCAATTTCAGCAAAAGAAGAAAAGTTTGGTTGAACAAGCGACGAACTAACTTTTGGTAAAGGTTGGGAAGGGACAACGGGATTATCGGTCATCGAATTGCTAATCGAGGACGAACGAGGAGGCTCCGTCGAAGGCCCGTCTCTTTGAGATTTTTTCGGTCTGTTATCCCGAGCGCCCTCACGGGATGGTCGCTTCGAAGTATTACCAAAAAGATTACTCATGATCGGATTATAAAAAGAACAAATTAATATCGAGAAAACTTATCGACTAGCCAAAGAAAGACTATTCTGTTAAGAGGAGCGTATAGCAGTAAAAAACAAGTCAAGTTTTTACCTTTCGTATTTATACTACGAGAAAGGACGCGACAGACCAAAAGAAAGGGCGCGAAACAGAAAAACTGACCTTGGAGTAAACGATAGAATATGAAAAGACGGATCTGTCAGAATACAAAACGTTTAGCGTACAAAGAAATGAAAGGGTAAAATTACAATTAAAACCTACGGGTGAGTAATTACAAAGATTATTTCAAAAAGAAATCACTATTTCAAGAAATCTGGTCGCTATCTGGGATTCTCTGTTCACTATCGATCTTCTCGATCGTACCAACTTCTTCTCTTTCTTCATCTTCTTCTTCTGGATCGATAAGAGTATTATCAAGCTCGTCGTTAACATCAGAAGGAGGAATCGGCAATGGTTTCACGAACTCTTTGACAAGGTGAGCCAGAGGAAAACCTTGATATACGACATCTGGAAGTTCGGAAGAAGAATAAACTTCACCATAGCGATTCAACCGAATATGTGCCGCCTTAAAATACTCTTTTCGACGATCATCGATCATTTCGAAGGCAACCAGCTGATGAACCGCTTTCTTAAAAGTACTCTCAAGAAGAGGACCAACCATCTGATACACCAATGCTGTATGGACAGGAGAGTTAAGGAATTCGCGAATCACTTTTTCATCATAATTCCTACCGTATCGATCCCTAAGTCCACTAAATGGGACATCCTTTTCGTACTCCTCCAACGAATTTTGAAGGCTTAATACTTGAGATTCAAGCTCGCTAATTCGAGCCGTACTCTGTAATTGGAATTCCTCCAACTTTCTAGCCATTTGATTGGCCTCCTCTTGAGCACAAGAAACCTCCATCACCCTGTTTATCGTCTCTTGATCTTCAGTCCCGGTAGCACGAGTCCCTCCGACAGGAACAAGAGAAGATGTTGAGGGACCAACCTCTGAAGCAGAGGATTTATGAAGTAAAGCTTTATATTTCTCTTCCAGGAACTCACACTGTTGCTTCCAAAGTGCATTTTCATAGGCGTATGACGCAAGACAAGTTTTAGTCTGGAAGAATGAAGAGGGCAAAAAAAAGAGATAAATTAGTAAATTAAGGAAGTCCCTTAAAATTATCTGTTACTATGATCAAAGGAAAAAGATATCACCTTTTCAGCATAAAGGGAAGCTCGCTGGAATTTTTCCAGAGGATCCTTATGAAGAAGTTTATTCAAATCACGAGTAAAAACACAAGACAAAAGAACACGGGTCGCCTTATCAACCGCGTTCTCATTATCGTCATGAATAAGAGAATCCTTCTCGGAATAACCAGCGGCCCTTTTTCCCTCTAAATGATCCTCGATCATTTCGACCAGAGTAGATTTTGGAAGTTTATCTCCGAGCAAAGAAAGGTCGTCACCAGAACGTCCATAGTAACTCCTTTTTCTATCAACTGGATTGTTAGTAGAATGAGGCATCGACCAGCTGCAACATCCTCGAATGCCCAGAGAGGTTCTAAGATGAAGAGGAAGATAACCAGATCCCGTACCCTGAGGAGTAGGGGACTCACGAGAAGAATTTGGAGACTCCTCTCCATTCTCCTCGGACTCATGACTCAACTCCAGTTTTCTCTTCCGAGAAGCTCTTTGCTCGATCGGGATGTTCTCCATAGATTTAGAAGATTTGGATAACACCATTTTTCCTTTTGAAGAAACTCGAGAATTTTCTACCATATCAGCTGAAAAAGGAACAAAAGTTAGTTTTTCTATATAATAGAAGACATCATTTAAAAACAATAAGCTAAAGCTAAATGCTTACCCAGTGATTCAGATGACAAATTGATTGGAAAAGTATGGGCACTCAATCCCGCTTTACGAAGGAAAGTCTCCCCGATAAGAAGGGCACTTTGGTATTTATTGGCACGCATAGCAGGGATTTCACTGATAAACTGAGCATCGTCGGGAACGAGTTCACCAGACGGCGAGCGACCTCCATAAACCCATTTAGAACCATGGTCCCATGAGAAGGGCATGGTCGAACCACCCATCGAACGAATGTGGGGTGGGGGACGAACAAAAATAAAGTGAGACTTCCAATGGGGGTTGCTAGAAACTGGGGAATCGAAGATTGCTCGACTAGGCTTCTGACTAGCGAAAAAATATCCCCGATTTGAAGAACTAGAAATATTAAAACGGAAGAGTTGCGTAAAATTACGAAAAGAAGGTTTAAACCCCTTCGCGATCATCAAAACAGAGAAACAAACCACAAAAGCAACGGAATTTGGAACCAACTGTGTCAAGCACACACTAAAAGTTTTCAAAACTTCAAGAAATAGGGGAGACAAAGGAAGACGGAGGCCGCTATTAAAGTGAGCCGTATAAAAGGCGCGACATCCTTCCGGTGGAGAAGTGACCCTATCAGAAGGGGAAGGAAGAATTAACTCAGAACCCTCCGGAAAATATTGCGCATAATTATTCACAACCTCCGGAAAGGTATCCACAGTATAAGCGCAAGCTAGGTCCTCAATTGGCTCAGAAATCTGAGGAGCAGTGCCTTTGCCCTTTTTCGCTCGGGCAGCAACCTCTGTGTCAGAAAGGATCTGTACCTTAAATGTATCTGCCGTAGGAACAACAAATTCAGGAATTGTAGATTGTTCACCCGAAAGATTAGAGCGCAACTCCTCCTCGTTATTAGGAGTAACATTCTCCCTCGAGGAAGAAGAAGATTTTCTCAAAGAGGCCATATTTTCAGATTTTCAAAGAATATAGGTCGATAAAAGGAAAACTCAATATAACAAACGACCAAGCTAGAAAGTGACTGCGAACTATAAGCAAGTGTAAAAGAAAAATGACAAACTCAAAGGTCATCTATTTATACTGAGATGAGAAAAGACGCTTCGAACTCATCATAATTAAATCACGTTCCCGCCAAAAGTGGAAGGAAATGAAAAGCCTTCAGAAAAGACGCGTGGCGATTCGTAATCGGTCAAAGAAAACGACTATCTATGATATGTAGCACTCTTTTCCTTACTTAAGATTTTTTCCCACAGGGTTTTTTCTTAAGAAAGGTTTTTAACGAGGCTCCATTCATAGAAGATGAACAGTCGTATAACTTATCTACTTCTACGAGCTTCGATTGTCTATACGCTCGAAGAAGTGAGGGAGTACTGATGGGGGCTAATTCGCACCCTACAAACAGCACGGATCGAGTAATGAACATGAGATCGATTCGACCAGATCAGACAGTTCCGGATCATCTAATCGACCCGGCCGAATACAGCTCATTTCGACTAGAAGTCTGTACTCCGGACCAAATGAGGATACTTGGGCCGAGTCCTATTAGAACTATGTTTCCTTGTAAAGCTAGGTTTAGCGTGATATAAATACCTAGTTAATCATTGTATTAAATAACTGAGAACAATACGGCAATATACGCCATAACTCTGCATTAACTGCACAATTACACAATTACTCAATAATAAAGAGCTTTCTCTTCATATTTGTGTTATCTTCTGCGTTGGTTTGAATATTTACTTTAAGTTCCATTGATATTGCTTTTCCTTGAGATAGATCCATCCTGAATAAAGTAACAGAGCCCTATAAAATATAGATTGGATATCCCCAATATCACAAATTCACTGATACTAATTAACCCTACGAAATCCGGTTAAATAGTGGCAGCAGTTTCCTCCACTTTTTCCTCTTCCTTATTCTCTTCCCCCTTTTTGTCATCATCAGAAATGGTGACACTGGCAGGTCTGATAGGAGGGTTGAGTGCAGCAGATTGAATTTTCATAGTAGCACATAAAGCCTTCAAGTTCTGATTGACTACATCGTGACTGGCAGTAAGATGATTGAGAGTGGTGCTGATGGTGTCAGTCTGATCATTAAAACAATCAATGTTCAATTGCATAGTGGCAAGTTCGTTGTGTATAACCGTTCCATCTTGATGAACTTCCTTCAACAAACCAAGATTGACTTTTTTTCTTCTTCACTGACACTGATGAAAGAAGCAGTGAGATCAGCTATGTTGTTTTCAGCTCTCTTTAAAGCAGTATGAAGATGGTTGACATCAGCCTTCACATCTTCAATGTTTCTATTCATTTCTACAACACTTTGAGTCATCTGCCTGGTATGATCCTCAGGCAGAGGAAAGTTGTCAATTGCATTCTTGATCGTCCTTGCTGTAAGTAGTTGCATGCTCTCAAGTTGTAATCTGTTCGATTCTGCCAATTCTTGCTGCAACTTCTTCAACCGCGTGTTGTTCCTCTCTTCCATTTCCTTCATAGAATTTTCCATTAACAGCTGGAATGCTTCCATCAGTGATGAATGCAAATCAGCTGAAGAAGCAGAATGAGCAGCTTCTTGATCATCTTCACTCTCCTGGTGGACAGGAGCATCCTTCAGGTCAGTTTCTTGATCAGCTTTGGACTCCTTAGATTTCCACTCAAGTGCTAAGGGTTCTTCAGCAGCTTTGGGCTGATCAGTAACGTCTTCAAAGATCTTACTTATGATTTTGCCGTCATCAGTAAAGGTTGTTGTTTGACGGATTTGTCTTACAACAGGCCACAGATTTGCAGTAGGGGCCTTTACCTTAGGCATCTCATAGTAATCTCTAACTTCTTTGCCAAACGTGATCTGTTGAATACTTGGCAGCGAGGGCAGCTCACTTGATGAACCTTGCTGATATCTTGACTTAGCAGCCCATCTCTTCAAGGCAGTCATAACAATAATCTGAATTGCCCTTTCAACATCATCATCAGATTTTCTTTTCTTTGCAGGCAAAGTGTTTTCAATTATTTTGGCCTGCCCTGTTGCAAACTCCTTTGAATATTGATGCATAGCATCCCTTACATAATCAGGATCCAAAGCCTGTTGAATGGAGTCAGTCTTCAGCCAATTAAGAACCCACCTTTCTTCATCAGCTAACTCCTTCCAACTCTGAAGCTCTTCAATAGACTTATTCAGTCTATAGTCCCTCCACTTTATGTATCTAAGCTTCTCATGGGTGAACAGAGTCTTCAGCATCAGTTTCTGATCAAAATAAGCTAAGGCCTTCTCAAACCTGTTGAAGATAGATTTATCAGAATTAACAATGTCAAATGATTTTCTAACTTCAAACTTGGCCTTTGGCTTGACTTCGCCAGCAGGCATCTTTGGCTTAGCTTCTTTTGAATTTCCAATCTTAATCCCTCCGGCATGAACAGATCCTTGAGCATCTGTCTTGCTCATTTCAATGACCATAGCAAGTTCAGCGTCTTCAGCAGCCTTCCTTTCTGCTTTAGACATTGTTCTCCTTTCTTCATCCTTTGCTGCCTAAATTTTGCTAAGTTCAAGGACTCTTTTCTCTTCTTGCTCGTCCCTTTTTCTTTGCTCAGCCTCCTCCCTCTTCTTCTTATCTGCAGCTGAAATCTTCTTTCTTTTGATAAGTATTTTTCTTTTTCCTTTATCAGCTAGGGCAGGAGCGGGACCAGCAGATGCAAGAGGTGCAGCTGCTATGGGATTTATGATCATCATGTCTGGATCATCTTGAGGTTTGGAAACCTCAGATGTTGGTTTTTCTTGAACAGTCTGTTGCACATCAGTCTGTTCAGCAGTAGACGTTTCTTCAGCTCCAACAGGCCTCTCTGCTGTTTGAGGGCTTTCTCTCACCAAATCTGTTAACCCAGTGGGTGAGTCAACAAAAGTCATTATTTTTCTCACAGTCCTTCTTGCCCTTCCCTGAGCAGGCATAGAAGCTCCTGTGTCCCGAATTTGACTTCTTGTCCTGTGAGAAACATTCTCATCAGGACGCTCCGCAGATGGCGTTCTTGAAGAGGAAGCAGGAGAGATATTCTTTATTTCCTCTGTAGTCTGATTGATTATTGCATCAGCTACCTCCTTTGCTCCAGACTGATCTGTTCTGGCTTCAACAGCTGGCAGGGCTCTTTGAACAGAAGTCTTTGCTTTCTTCTTTGGAGCCACTTCCTTGGGCTCATCAGCTTTCTTCTTATCAGCAAGTTGAGCTGTTTTTACCAACTTTCTTTGCCTTTTGGCAGGAACCTCTTCCTTATGTTCCTCCAAGTCTTCAGCAGTCTCCACCTCATCTGATTTTCTCTTCAGAACAGGCACATACTTAGCCATTGCCTTAGAAGCATGGATTTCCTTCCCATTTGTCAATGTACAGCCCAATTTGTGAAACAGATAGCTTAAGGTAATCCTGTGATTGGTCTGCTGAGAAGATCTCTTTCCTTTCTTCTCATGAAAGTGAGCCAGTATGTACCAGACGACAACTGACCAGTTCACTTCCAAAGAGTAGTAAATGGCAAGCATGATGCTGAATATTTTCATTGTAACAGCATCCAAAGAGAATGTGCAATTCTCTATCAGCTTCGCGACCATATCAGCCATGTGCTGATACTCGTCTTTCAGTTGTCTCTTTTTGATGTTGCCAATCAACATCTCTCCTTCTTTGGCACAGATGGCCTAGAATTCTTGAAGCTTTTCTTCAGCAAGAGTGGTGACGTCATGTTGACCACTGTTAGGCAAACCAAAAGTTTCGTGGAGTAGAACAGGGGTTATCACTACAGATTTATCCCCAACAGAGGCTTTGATCTCCATCTTCGTGAAATCCACTTCAGCCGATCCGTAATACTCCAACACTTGGTCCTTCCAGACCAGACCTTCATGCAGCTCCATGAAATTCACCAGCGAAGTAGCCTTGAATTTCTCCAGCAATTGTTTCATCAACTTCGTACCAGACTGGTAGTATGTATCATAGACCAGATACATACCCTCAACTTTAGCTTCAACACCAGAACTCATCTTGAATCTGTGGAAGTTAGTGAAATAGTAGAATTGCAGAAAGTAGAGTGCAAGAAATTTTCTCAAAAATGCTTTAAGTACTTTAGGGTGCGTAAAGAACGACAAGTCTGATCAGATTTGGATTTATAGAGTTAGGGTATTTCGGTTTCCGTGATACCATCCAACCGTTAGATCCGTTTCTTGTCAGTCCTGATCGTGCGGCATCAATTACGCCTTTTCAAATTCAAAAAGCATTTAATGACAGGCGGGAATGTGAACCACCTTACTGTACTTATAAAAGTGTGTTTTAAATAAAACGTTTTTAATGTACTTAGCTTTTATACAGTTGATCAGACAGGTACTTAAAATACTTATCTGATGGGACTACCGTCCTGATGACAAAGCTGTTATCAGTGAAAGCCAATAACTGATAACCTTCCTCGGTTGTTTGTCAATCCAGCTAGATAGTTAATCTTCAAACTTCAAGACTTTAATCTTCTGATGAAAACATAACTTCAACTAACTGTCATCAACGAATTTCATCTTTTAATCAGAAGTACCGCTAGTCTTACACGTTCCCCCTGACTTTAAGAATTCATAAGTTAACTAGTCTGTTGAAAATTAATCCTTGAAGATAAGTATGATGAGTAAGCTGTTGAACTCTAGTCTTCTGATGAGTTCCCCCTCAGCTTATGCATCTAATTTGAATAAACCCAATTCAGCTCTTAGAGTTGAAAACCTTGTCTCACTTAGAGGTTTTGTGAAGATGTCGGCAATCTGATTTTCAGTAAACACATATTCTATCATGACATTTCCTTTCTCCACGTGATCTCTAATAAAATGATGTTTGATCTCAATATGTTTAGTCCTTGAATGACTTGTAGTATTCTGAGTAAGGCTGATTGCACTTGTATTGTCACAGTAGATAGGTATTCCACTGATTTTTATGTTGTAGTCTTCTAGTTGATGCTTCAACCAAAGTATTTGTGCACATCAAGCTCCAGCAACTATATATTCAGCTTCAGCAGTTGATATAGATACCGAGGTCTGTTTCTTACTCATCCAAAAGATCAGACGACTACCTAAGAACTGACAGGCACCTGTTGTGCTTTTCCTGTCAATCTTGCAGCCAGCAAGGTCAGAATCTGAATATCTAACAAGTTCAAATCCAGATTCCCTAGAATACCACAATCTCAAATCTTCAGTACCTTTAAGATATTTGAGTATCCTTTTGGCAACTAGGAGATGAGATTCCTTAGGATTTGATTGATACCTCGCACAAACCCCAACAGAGTACATGATATCAGGTCTGCTAGATGTTAAGTATAACAGTGACCCAATAATTCCTCTGTACTTGGTTATGTCCACTAATTTGCCATCTTCATCTTTATCCAAACGAAGACCAGTAGACATTGGAATATTAGCAGTAGAGCTAGTTTCCATACCAAATTTCTTGAACAGATCCTTTGTGTATTTTGCTTGGCTGATAAATATTCCATCAGGCAACTGTCTTACTTGCAAGCCAAGAAAAAAATTTAGTACTCCCATCATGCTCATTTCAAACTTGTTCTGCATCAGCTTTGAGAACTTATCACACATCTGTTGATTTGTTGAACAAAAAATGATGTCGTCCACATATATTTGCACAAACAAAATATGTTCTTCCCATTCAATAGTGAACAGGGTCTCGTCAACCTTACCTTTGCGAAATCCTTTAATTAAAAGAAAATCAGATAGGGTATAATACCATGCTCTTGGAGCATGTTTCAGTCCATAGAGGGCTTTCTTCAGACGATACACCTTGTCATCTTCTTGATAAGCTTCAAATCCAGGTGGTTGTTCAACATAAACTTCTTCTTGCAATTCTCCATTGAGAAAAGCTGATTTCACATCCATCTGATAGACTGTGAAATTCTTATGAGCAGCATAAGCAAGAAAGAGTCTGATAGCCTCTAATCTTGCTACTGGTGCAAAAGTTTCATCAAAGTCAATGCCTTCTTCTTGACAATAGCCTTTGGCAACTAATCTTGCTTTATTTCTGGTGACCACACCATCTTCATTCATTTTGTTCCTGAATACCCATTTAGTGCCAATTACTCTTTGATGACTTGGTCTAGGAACTAAGTACCAGACTTCATTCCTTTCAAATTGATTTAGCTCTTCTTGCATAGCTTCAATGCAGTTTGAATCACTAAGAGCTTCTTCAATCTGTTTGGGCTCAATTTGAGATAGGAAGCTGACAAACATTGCTTCACTTGCAACAGTTCTCCTTGTCTTTACTTTATCCAAATGATCACCAATCACCAGCTCTGGTGGGTGATTCTTGAGCCATCCAAGATCAGGTTGCAAATCATAATGTTGACATTTGTTTTGATCTTGCAACACTACTGTTGGAGTTCCAGTAGTAGTCTGTTGAAGAGCAGTTGTCTGTTGAACATTCTCTGGTCTGTCAGCTATTTGCAACTCCACTGTTAGACAATCAGCATTGTGATTTTGAACAGCACTTGAGTTTGCAGCTGAGTTGAGATCAGGTAGTATGATGGGAATATATTCTTCATTCTTTTCAACACTTAATTTCTGAAAATCAGTAGACAGTTTCTGATCAGTATTTTGATTCTTTTCAGAAGATTGACTAGGTTCATCAAATACTACATGAATGGATTCTTCTATAAGTAAAGTTCTTTTGTTAAAGACTCTATAAGCTTTACTGATAGTAGAATATCCAACAAATACTGCTTCATTAGCCTTTTCTGCAAATGCAGTAAGGTGATTTTTCCCATTATTTAAAACAAAGCATTTACAACCAAAAATTCTGAAGTAATGAATGTTTGGCTTTCTGTTGTTCCAAACTTCATATGGAGTCTTGTTTTGGTGCTTGTTGATCATGCATCTATTTTGGGTAAAGCATGTTGTATTTGTTGCTTCTGCCCAAAATCTTTGAGGCAGCTTAGCTTCAGCTATCATGGTTATGGTAGCTTCTTTCAGAGTTTTGTTTCTCCTTTCAGCAATTCCATTCTGTTGAGGGGTTCTGGCAGCAGAGTACTCATGGCTGATTCCTCTGGCATTATAATACTCTTCAACAGTAGAGTTTGTAAATTCAGTCCCTCTATCTGATCTGATCTTCAGTATTTTCATACTCTTTTTATTCTGAATTTGCTCCATCAGATTTGTAAGATGCTCCTTGGTTTCACTTTTCTTCTTCATGAAGATCACCCAAGTGTATCTTGAATAATCATCCACAACAGCTAGGCAGTATTTCTTTCCACCGTTGCTGATTGGATCAATGGGTCCAAGTCCATATGTAGCAGCTCCAAGATCCTTCCAGATGATTGGTGCTTCTTGCTTTTAAATGATGACTTGATTTGTTTACCCTTCTGACATGCGTCACAAAGCTTGTCTTTGCTCATGACTGTCTTTGGAATTCCTTCTACCAGATCATTCTTGATAAGTCTGTTGATGGTCTAGAAATTCACATGATTCATTCTTTTGTGCCACAGCCAACTGACTTCACTTGGTGTTGATGCCACCAAACAAACACTTGAATTCTTGTCAACATAATTCCAGTCCATTGTGTAGACATTCCCTTGTCGTCTTCCAGATAAAATGACCTTCTTTGTACCAATCTGTTCAACGTAGCACTTATCTGTTGAGAAGATGACTGAATATCCTTTGTCACAAAATTGACTTATGCTCAGCAAATTGTATTTGAGGCCTTTAACAAAAGAGACGTCAGATATCTCAATGTTGCCTTTGATCAGCTTTCCACTTGCTACAATCTTGCCTTCCTTGCTGTCTCCAAACGTCACATTTGGACCATCCACAACAACAGCATCAGTCAGCTCATGTATGTTTCCACACATGTGTCTTGAACAGCCACTGTCTAAGTACCAGGTCTTATCTACTTTACTCCTACTCCTAATCCTAACCTACAAAACAAAATAAAAATTTTTTTAGGTACCCTTCTTGAGAGGGTCCTGAAGGATTAGTTCCACCTTTGACAACCCAAGATGTTGATATCTTAGGTTTCTTAGGCTTTTGAGTTTCTATAGGAGCATGAACAGTTTTGCCTTTATCACGTTCATCAGGTTTGCCATGTTGTTGATAATCAGCATGATAAGGATAATGTTCATAAGCAGAATAAGATGCATGATAAGCAGGATATGCATGCATTGGATGAGCAGGATATGGTGCATAGTAAGTTGGAAATTGAGGTGCATAATACATAGGAGGATATGCAGCAGGTTGCACATAATAAGACTCATTTCCATACCAAGCATTTTGATATTTCTTGTTTTTATGCTTCTTTAGTTTACTAGATGCTTGCTCATTAACAGACGACTTAGTTTTATCACTAGTCTGATTGGTTTTAGCCTTATCAGAAGACTTCCTAGGACTCTTCTGTTTGGATTTACCAGTCTGTTTTCCTACACTAGGCTCTTTGCTCTTTTTATCCTTAGGAGTTTTTGTCTCCTTTAAACTTTCTCAGGTGAAGCAGGTTTAGTAGTCTGAACATACAAAATGACCTTACTGTTGTCAGCTGATATAAATTTTTCAGTATGGTTCAGTTCTAAATTATCCTGATCTAAAGGTGTCTTCTGTTTACTAGACATGTCAGTGGATGCAACAGATGACTTTTCATGAGACTCAATTGTTTTCTCAAGTTCCATGATTTTTCCTTTAAGGACTTCACATTCAGCTTTCAGATATTCATTTTCTTGCTCAAGCTGTTTATATTCATCTGATTCTTTTGGCTTTTCAGCTTTAAGTTTCAGTGAACTGTTTTGCTCTCTTAGCAATATCATCTCTTCCTTAAGCTTACTAAATGCTTCAGCAATAGTAGTATTGTTAAGCATCATTTGTTCAAATGAATTAAATAATTCATTATCAAGAGGAGTTACCTCATCATCCTCAGAGCCATCAGATTTCTTAGCCATCAGGCAGAGAAGAGCAGGTCTCTCTTCATCAGAAGACTCTTCATAAGAAGTGTCTGAATCCGAATCAGATGAGTAAACAGCAGCTAGCTTTTCCGCTTCTGCTACCAGCACCTTGCCTTTCTGATGCTTTCTTTCTTTTCTGATTCTCTTTTCTTCTTCAGTGTACTTTTCAGCTTTAGGATATGGGCAGTCTCTGATGAAATGACCCAATTTCCTGCAGTTATAGCACATCATCTTAGATTTATAAGAATCTTTATCTTGAGAAGAAGAAGTAGGGTTAGAAGTAGAAGCATTGTTGTATTTGTTCTTCATTTTTCGTTTGTAGAACTTCTTGAAATTATTCATCAGCAATGCAACGTCTCCAGCAGTGTACTCCTTTTTGTTGAGTAGTGTGGCTTCATCAGATGAGTCCACATCTTTGCTTTTATGGGCTGGCCTTCTAGGATTTTCAGCAGCAACCAGAGCAGCTGTGGGACTTGACGTAGAGGTTTCTTCAACACCCATTCTTGGCAGTTTATACTCGTATGCCTTGAGTACTGAGAACAGCTCGGTGAGTGAGATCTTTCCCAAGTCTCTTGACTCCTCCGTGGCTGTCACCTTCATGTTGAACTTTGGAGGTAGAGCCTTCAGAACTCTGACGATTATCTCCTTATCAGTGAAGGTTTTTCCAAGCTTCAACACTTCATTCAGCGTCCTTGTAAACCTTGTATCCATCTGATCAATGGTTTCCGCAGACTTCATCTTGAAGTTGTCCAGCTTTTCCAGAGCAACACTCAGCTGATGCTCCTTGATGGCGTCGTTTCCTTCGCTCATATCAAGGACCTTATCCCACATTTCTTTGGCAGTCTTGCAGTGCTTGACTTTGTCAAATCTGTCTTTGTCAAGGGCCTTGGTCATGATGAAACGGCCAAATTTATCCAGATTGAACAGCTTGATTTCTTCAGCTGTCATCTCTGTTAAGTCTTTCTCCACCACTATATCAGCTTCATCAACCGTGATAGTCTTGGTGAATTTGAATGGACCTTTGATGACACATGTGTACATGTTATCATTGTAGGCAGCCAAGAAGATCTCCATTCTGATCTTCCAGTCTTCAAAGCTCATACCAGCTATGTGGGGAACATGGCTGATACAATCCATTTTTCAAAAAATTTAATTTTTCAAAAATATGCTCTTTTGAAAAAGTTTGAAAACCTTTGAAAAACACTCGGATCAAGCTCGTTGATCAGGCAGCTGATTCTAATGAACCACCCACTCTGATACCACTTGTTGGTCCCAAGTGGTCAGATGAGGTCTAGAGGGGGGGGTGGTGAATAGACCTCTGAAAATTTTTAATCAAATTTTAACTTAAAAACTGTTGTTCAAACTTAAATAGACTAAGCTGATATCAAACAGTAAGTTTACAATGCTGATCGCGAACAAATCTTTGAGCAGCTTTGTTGACCACTAATCTGATAGTTACTTAGCTGACTTTTGTCAAAATCAGTTTTAATACCAGAATACTTGCAGCGGATTTATAAAGTGTTTTTCACAAGTAAACTTAGTAGTTTGAAAATTTTAATCCCCAGTTTTATAAAACTCCTTTAAATCTTTTTCAAACAGTTAATTTGAAAATATGGATTATATGGATTTAAATATCCTTTAGTCCTGTTGGATAAGGATGAAGATGAAGGCACTGAAGACAATTTGTTAAGGGAGGTTTTGAAGGATTCCAAAACTTCAAGATTGGCTAAGTATGGAGTAACTTAGCTGATGATCCCTTAGAAGAAATTTTTGACTAAGTAATGAAGACATCAGAAGAGTCAAATTTCAAGGTCCAAGACTTTTGATCTGCTGAAGGAAAGATACCAGACTGATGAAGATCAGCCGACTCAAATCAGATTTGTTCAAGTTTGAGATCAGCTTTGTTCGCCATCAGACGCGTACTTTTATCAGTCAAGTGAAGAAGATCATTAAGTGTTCCCAACGGTAATAAATGGCCCTTGGAGTAATAAATGCTGAAGTACAAGGTTATTAAAGACAAATGATTGAAGAAATGCTGCGCATCAGCTGGGTGCATTTAATGCTGCATTTAATGCTGCCTGCAGAATAGTACTGTTCATGGTACGGACAGACTGCAAAAGAGCCGTTCGCGGATTTTAAGGACCAGTACTCGAGGAATTTGAATCTTGTCTCTCTTCAACGGACACTTTTCAATCCTCAAGTATAAGTAGCTGAAAGAGACGAAGAAGAAACAAGCAACACACATTCTGAGAAAATTTCCGAAGCAGAATTCTTTAAGTCTCAAGAACAACTCACTCATCAGCTTAGTTATTTGTTGACGAAAGCAGAGTTGAAGAATCAAGAAAAATACATCTTCTGAGTGATTTTGTAAACATTGAGTGTTGTGAGAAGTAGATATCCGTCTTAGTGAGTGATATTACTTCAGAGAAGTAGGATCTCTTTGTGATTTCTTACTGCGAACTTACGGCCTGTTCATTTGTTGTAAGGCGTAAGCAGAGTATACTGATTACTGAGTGTTTTTAGTATAACCCAAGATCTTTGTGACTTGGAAGAGTGGACTAAAGGATATTCAAATCCATATAACCACTATAAAAATTGTTTGTGTTTTTATTTGCATTTTACCTGTATATTTTTCAGTTGCATAAAACACATTAAGTTAACTGTTTGAAAAAGAATTCAAAAAGGAGATTTTACAAATCTGGGGAAACATTTTTCAAACTGCTAAGTTTACTTGTGAAAAACACTTTGAAAATCCGCTGCAAGTACTCTAAGTATTAACACTGATTTTAGCAAAATCAGCTAAGTAACAATCAGACGAGTGGTCAACAAGGCAGTTCAAAGATTTGTTCGCGAACAGAATTGTAACTAACTAATCTGATCAGCTTAGTCTGTTCAATTAGAGGGAAGTTTTAAAGTTAAATTTGGAGAAAATTTTTAAAGAGGTTTATTCACCCCCCCTCTAAACCTCTTCTGACCACTTGGGACCAACAAGTGGTATCAGAGCAGGTGGTTTATTTGAATCAGCTGCCTGATCAACGAGCTTGATCCAAATGTTTTTCAAAGGTTTTCAAATTTTTTCAAAAGAGCATATTTTTGAAAAATCAAAACTTTTTGAAAAATGGATTGTATCAGTCATGTTCCCCACATTGCTGGTATGTCCTTTGAGGACTGGAAGATTAGAATGGAAATCTTTCTAGCAGCCTATAATGACAACATGTAAACATGTATCATTAAAGGTCCATTCAAATTCACCAAGACCATTATAGTTGATGAAGTTGAACTGGTGGTGGAAAAAGATCTGACAGAGATGACAGCCGAAGAAATAAAGCTGTTTAACCTGGATAAAGTTGGCCGTTTCATCATGACCAAAGCCCTGGATAATGATCGGTTTGACAAGGTCAAACATTGCAAAACTGCAAAGGAGATGTGGGATAAGGTTCGTGACATGAGTGAAGGAAACGACGCCATCAAAGAGCATCAGCTCAGTGTTGCCTTGGAGAAGCTGGATAACTTCAAGATGAAATCTGGAGAGACCATTGATCAGATGGATACCAGGTTTACCAGAACATTGAATGAAGTCCTAAAGCTGGGAAAGACCTTCACTGACAAGGAGATCACCGTCAGAGTTCTGAAGGCCCTGCCTCCCAAGTTCAACATGAAGGTGACAGCAATGGAAGAATCAAGAGATTTGGGAAAAATCTCTCTTACAGAGCTGTTCTCCGTACTCAAGGCGTATGAGTATAAACTGCCTAGAATGGGTGTTGAAGAAATCTCAACTTCAAGTCCCACAGCTGCACTTGTTGCTGCTGAAAATCCAAGAAGACCAGCACATAGAAGCCAAGATGTGGACTCATCTGATGAAGCATCACTACTCAACAAGAAGGAGTACACTTCTGGAGATGTAGCATTATTGATGAACAACTTCAAGAAGTTCTATAAGAGAAAGATGAAAAACAAATACAATCATGCTACTTCTACTTCTAAACCTAACTCTTCTTCTCAAGAGAAAGATGATTATAAAGCAAAACTAATGTGTTATAACTGCAGGAAATTGGGACATTTCATCAGAGATTGTCCATATCCAAAAGCAGAAAAATACACTGAGGAAGAGAAGAGAATCAGAAAGGAAAGAAAGCATCAAAAAGGGAAAGCAATGGTAGCTGAAGCAGAAAAGCTTGCTGCCGTCTACTCATCTGATTCAGATTCAGACTCGTCTGATGAAGAATCTTCTGATGAAGAGAAACCTGCTCTCCTCTGCCTGATGGCTAAGGAATCTGATGACTCAGAGGATGAGGTAACTCCTCAAGAAAATGAACTATTTAATTCTCTAGAGCAAATGATGTTGAATAATACTACTATTGCTGGAGAATTTGTTAAGCTTAAGGAAGAGATGAACTTGCTAAAAGAGCAAAATAACTCACTGAAACTTAAAGCTGAAAAGTCTAAAGAATCAGCTGAGTATAAACAGCTTGAGCAAGAACATGAATCTCTGAAAGCTGAATGTGAGGTTTATAAAGGAAAAATCATGGAACTTGAAAAAGCTATTGAGTCTCATGAAAAATCATCTGTTGCATCCACGCATACGTCTAGTAAACAGAAGATACCTTTAGAACAGGATAAGCAAGAATTGAATCATACTGAGAAATTTATATCTGCTGACAATAGTAAGGTCATTCTGTATATTCAAACTGCTAGACCTGCCTCAACTGAGAAAGAATTAAAGGAGAAGAAATCTCCTAAGGCTAAAAAGAGCAAAGAGCATAGTATAGGTAAACAGACTAGTAAGACCAAACAGCAGATTCCTAAGAAGTCTGCTGATAAAGCTAAAGTCAATCAGACTAGTGGTAAAACTAAGTCGTCTGTCAATGAGCAAGCTACTAGTAAGCCAAAGAAGCATAAAAATAAGAAAAATCAAAATGCTTGGTATGGAAATGAGTCATATTATGTGCAACCTGCTGCATATCATCCTATGTATCATGCACCTCAATTTTCTAATTACTATGCACCTTATCCTGCTCATCCAATGCATGCATATCCTCCTTATCATGCACCTTACCCTTCTTATGAATACTATTCTTATCATACTGATCATCAACATGACTTATCTGATAATTATGATGAAAATAAAGCTGTTCATGCTCCTGTGAAAATTCAAAAACCTAAGAAGCCTAAGACTTCAACATCTTGGGTTGTCAAAGGTGGAACTAATCCTTCAGGACCCTCTCAATAAGGGTACCTAAAACAATTTTATTTTTGTTTTGTAGGTTAGGATTAGGAGTAGGAGTAAAGTAGAGAAGATATGGTACTTGGACAGTGGAAGTTCAAGACACATGTGTGGAAGCATACATGAGCTGACTGATGCAGTTGCTGTGGATGGTCCAAAAGTTACTTTTGGGGACAGCAAAGAAGGCAAGATTAAAGCTAAAGGAAGGTTAATCAGAGGGAACATAGAGATATCTGACGTCTCATATGTCAAAGGCCTCAAATATAATCTGCTAAGCATAAGTCAATTTTGTGACAAAGGGTATTCAGTTATCTTCTCAACAGATAAGTGCTATGTTGAACAGATTGGTACAAAGAAGGTAATCTTATCTGGAAGACGACAAGGAAATATCTACATAGTCGACTGGAATTCTGCTGACAAGAATTCAAACGTTTGTTTGGTGGCATCAACACCAAGTGAAGTTAGTTGGCTGTGGCACAAAAGAATGAATCATTTAAACTTCAAGACCATCAACAGATTAATCAAGAATGATTTGGTAGAAGGGATTCCTAAAACAGTCATGAGCAAAGATAAGCTCTGTGACGCCTGTCAGAAGGGTAAACAAATCAAGTCATCGTTCAAAAGCAAGAAGCATCAATCTTCTGGAAGAATATTGGAGCTGCTACACATGGACTTATTTGGACCCATTGATCTTGTCAGCAATGGTGGAAAGAAATACTGCCTAGCTGTTGTGGATGATTATTCAAGATATACTTGGGTGATTTTCATGAAGAAGAAAAGTGAAATCAAGGAACATCTTACAAATCTGATGGAACTGATCCAGAATGAGAAGAGTATCAAAATATTGAAGATCAGATCAGATAGAGGGACAGAGTTCACAAACTCTACTATTGAAGAGTATTGTAATATCAAAGGAATACATCATGAGTATTCAGCTGCTAGAACCCCTCAACAAAATGGTGTTGCTGAAAGGAGAAACAGAACACTGAAGGAAGCTGTCAGAACCATGATAGCTGAAGCTAAGCTGCCACAAAGATTTTGGGCAGAAGCAACAAACACAGCATGTTTTACCCAAAACAGATGCATGATCAACAAGCACCTAAACAAGACTCCATATGAAGTTTGGAACAACAGGAAGCCAAACATTCATTACTTTAAGATTTTTGGTTGTAAATGCTATGTTTTAAATAATGGTAAAAATCACCTTACTGCATTTGCAGAAAAGGCTGATGAAGCTGTCTTTGTAGGATACTCAACTATTAGTAAAGCTTATAGAGTCTTTAACAAAAGAACATTACTAATGGAAGAATCCATTCATGTAGTATTTGATGAGCCAAGTCAATCTTCTGAAAAGAATCAAAATGTTAATCAAGATCTATCTACTGATTTACAGAAGATGAATGTTGGAAGGAATGAAGAATATGTTCCCATCATACTACCTGATCTCAACTCAGCTGATAACTCAAGTGCTGTTCAAAATCACAGAGCTGATTGTCTAACAGACGAGTTGCAAACAGCTGATAGACCAGAGACTGTTCAACAGACAACAAATGTTCAATAGACTACTACTGTATCTCCAACAGTAGTGTTGCAAGATCAAGACAAAGGACAACACTATGATTTGCAACCTGATCTCAGATGGCTCAGAAATCACCCACCAGAATTAGTGATTGGTGATCCTTTAGACAGAGTGAAAACAAGAAGAGATGCTGCACAAGATGCTATGTTTGCTAGTTTTCTATCTCAAATTGAGCCTAAACAGATTGAAGAAGCTCTTAGTGACTCCAACTGGATTGAAGCTATGCAGGAGGAGCTAAATCAATTTGAAAGGAATGAAGTCTGGTACTTAGTTCCTAGACCAAGTCATCAAAGAGTCATTGGCACTAAGTGGGTATTCAGAAATAAAATGAATGAAGATGGTGAAGTCACCAGAAACAAAGCAAGATTAGTGGCCAAAGGTTACTGCCAAGAAGAAGGCATTGACTTTGATGAAACATTTGCACCAGTAGCAAGACTAGAGGCAATCAGACTCTTTCTTGCCTACGCTGCTCACAAGAATTTCACAGTCTATCAGATGGATGTGAAATCAGCTTTTCTCAATGGAGAATTGCAAGAAGAAGTTTATGTTGAACAACCTCCTGGATTTGAAGTTTATCAAGAAGAGGACAAAGTATATCGTCTGAAGAAAGCTCTTTATGGACTGAAACAGGCTCCAAGAGCATGGTATGATACTTTATCTGACTTTCTTTTAATTAAAAGATTTCGCAAAGGTAAAGTTGACAAGACCTTGTTCACTATTGAATGGGAAGAACATATTTTGCTTGTGCAAATTTATGTGGACGATATTATTTTTGGTTCAACTAATCAACAGATGTGTGATAAGTTCTCAAAGCTGATGCAGAACAAGTTTGAAATGAGCATGATGGGAGAACTTAACTATTTTCTTGGTTTGCAAGTTAGACAGTTGCCTGATGGAATCTTCATCTGCCAAGCAAAATACACAAAGGATCTGTTCAAGAAATTTGGTATGGAAACTAGCTCTACTGCTACAATTCCAATGTCTACAAGTCTTCGTTTGGATAAAGATGAAGATGGCAAATCAGTAGACATAACCAAATACAGAGGCATTATTGGGTCACTGTTATATCTAACAGCCAGCAGACCTGATATCATGTACTCTGTTGGGGTCTGTGCAAGATTCCAATCAAATCCCAAAGAATCTCATCTCTTAGCTGCCAAGAGAATATTGAAATATATCAAGGGCACTCAAGAATTGGGATTGTGGTACCCTAGAGAGTCTGGATTTGAGCTTATTGGATATTCAGATTCTGACCTTGCAGGCTGCAAGATTGACAGAAAAAGCACAACAGGTGCCTGTCAGTTCTTAGGTAGTCGTCTGATCTCATGGATGAGTAAGAAACAGACTTCAGTATCCATATCTACTGCTGAAGCTGAATATATAGCTGCTGGAGCTTGCTGTGCACAAATCTTATGGTTGAAGCATCAACTTGAAGACTACAATATCAAAATCAGTGGAATACCAATCTACTGTGACAATACAAGTGCAATCAGCCTCACTCAGAATACTACAAGTCATTCAAGGACTAAACATATTGAGATCAAACATCATTTTATTAGAGATCACGTGGAGAAAGGAAATGTCATGATAGAATATGTGTTTACTGAAAATCAGATTGTCGACATCTTCACAAAACCTCTAAGTGAGACAAGGTTTTCAACTCTAAGAGCTGAATTGGGTTTATTCAAATTAGATGCATAAGCTGAGGGGGAACTCATCAGAAGACTAGAGTTCAACAGCTTACTCATCATACTTATCTTCAAGGATTAATTTTCAACAGACTAGTTAACTTATGAATTCTTAAAGTCAGGGGGAACGTGTAAGACTAGCGGTACTTCTGATTAAAGGATGAAATCTGTTAATGTCAGTTAGTTGAAGTTATGTTTTCAACAGAAGATTAAAATCTTGAAGATTGAAGATTCTCTATCTAGCTGGATTGACAAACAGCTGAGGAAGGTTATCAGCTATTGGCATTCTCTGATAACAACTGTGTCATCAGGACACTAGTCCATCAGATAAGTATTTATGTTACTCATCTGATCGCTTACGTAAAAGCTGACTGTTTAAAAACGTTTTACTTCAAAACACGCTTTTACAAGTGACAAAAGGGCGGTATATTTTCCCGCTCCTCATTAAATATCTTTTGAATTTGAAAGGTCGTAACTGACGCCGCACGATCAGCACTGACAAGAAACGGATCTAACGGTTGGCTGGTATCACGGAATCCAAGATACCCTAACTCTATAAATCCCTATCTGATCAGCCGTGTAGTTCTTTACGCACCCTAAACATTCAAAAGTACTTGTGAGAATTTTAAGAAAGTTTTCTGCAAAAATCTCTTCGTTTTTCTCTCAAATCTCTACAGATCGAAAATGGCTGCTGAAGGCATGTACCTTGTGTATGATTCCTATTACCAATCTGGCACAAATCTGATGAAGGAACTTCTGGAAAAGTTCAAATCTGCAAATTTGGTAAACTTCATGGAATACAATGAAGGAGTGATCTGGACTGATCAAGTGATGGAATATTACAACACAGCAAAAGCTGATTACAACGCACTGGAGATTAAGGCTACAGTGGGAGGTAAATCTATCACTATTACTCCTGCTGTTCTGCACGAGACGTTTGGGCTTCCTAACAGTGGACGACATGACGTCACTGTACTGACTGAGGACAAGCACCAACAGTTCTGGGCGATCTGCGCCAAGGAGGGAGAGGTGATGTCTGGAAACATAAGGAAGAAACAACTGAGAGATGAATATCAGCGGATGGCTGATATGGTGTCTAAGCTGATTGAAAACTGCACATTCTCATTGGATGCTGTTACCATGAAGAGGTTCAGCATCATGGCTGCCATCTACTATGGGCTGGAAGTCAACTGGTCCATAATCATTTGGTACATCTTGGCTGATTTCCTTGAAGTAAAGAAAGGAAAAGGCCCCTCCACCAATGTTACGCTCCAAATACGAGTGCGTAGAAACGCAAGTATACGGTCGCTTTCAAGTAATAAAGTGGTAAAGGGTGTCGAACCTACGAGGAATCTAACGAATAATTATCAAGATCTATTCTAATATCTTACGCGAACTTATGTGATTAAAAGTAGTTGGTTTGTTGTTTGTTTGAACATATAAAAGTGAATTAAATAAAAACACAATACGTTGATTCGATTAGATAAAGGTTCCTAGATTTCCATGTCACTAAGAGTGATCCAATCTCGAATGATTCGCAAGTTGACGACTATACTTATGTTTGTTGTTCAAGATTTCATAATCTATTCATACGTATCTTTCGATATCGTGCGAACCTACCAAAGTAAACTAATCCAATTTATGTCTAAAAGGATTAAGTTTAAATGATGCTTTAGTTCCCAAACCTTAATAGAACATGAAATGACCTAGGTATATTCCTATCCTAAAATCAAATCACAACCTAGTTTTATAATCTAATCTTTAATCAACTATGTCTAGCAATTAAAGATCAATCCATTTCATCCTATGGTTGGCCTAACCACAAGTTGACAAAGGCTCAAACTAGATTAACAAACACTTGTAAGCATAGCTACAATCATAAACTCATCATTCAATCATAGATCCATCAAAGCTTCATGAAAACCTAGGAGTTAAATGCTTAGCTACTCATATTTATCAATAAAACATTCATTACATTCAACATATTCATAAGTACAAAATGAATATAAAGGTTAGAGATAAGCTTATGTAATGGAAGCCACTACAACTCTTCTCTCAAGCTTCTTTAGTCTTCCAACCAAAGCTCCAAGCAAGAACTTTTCTTCTTTTTCAATGGAGGCAAGAGATATTTTCTTTTCTTCAAGTGTAAGTGTAAGTTCCAAGAGTTGTTGAATGAATTCCAACTTCGAACCTTATAACCTAGCAAACTATCACCCACTCATGCCTAAATTACCCCAAAAACTATAGTAACAAAGGCCAAAAGATCCCTAAAGGATGATGTATTTACAAGTGGGAGAAGTGATATATACAAAAAGGCCCTCAAAAGTCGCTGAAAAACAGAGCAGACCTAGCCGCGGCGAGGTTCTGTCCGTAGGCAAAGTGCCTTTTCCTGCTACCACCTCGTCGCGGCGAGGTTCATGCCGTAGGCAGACTGCATTTTCTGCCTCTAGCTCGCCGCGGCGAGCCTCCACCTCGCCGCGGCGAGGTTCAGCATGTCCAAATACTTGATTTCTTTGACTTCTAAGGACGTTAGGTCCTTCCCGAGGTCGATAGGGACTTGCGATTTGCGCACGAAATGTTCCGGAGATGCTTCAATGCACCAAATCCTGCAAATCACCGATAAACAAGGTAAAAACACGAACTAAACACAAAAACCGAACAAAGGCCTAACAAAGGGCCAATAGCACAAAAGACGCGACAAACACGCAAAGACACACGAAAACTCGGATCAAAACAAGATGTTTTGGGCTTAAAGAGATGAGTAATAACGACGTTTTCACGGCGTTATCAACACCCCCAAACTTAAACATTTGCTCGTCCTCGAGCAAAGAAAACAAAACAAAAACAAAACAAGCATGCTTGATATCAAATCACCAAAGCTTAACACTTTCGAATTATTCTCAAAACAAGCTCCACGTGTGTGTGTGTTGGCTTTTGGCTAGATTCTATCTTAAGTGAATAATTCCCGATAGGTCAAAATCATCGGTTCTATTTGCATGGGCTTCTAATGTTTAACAAATAATCTCTCCTAGCCGTAGATTGCAAACTTAACGTTCAAATCACTTCACGACACTAAGTTATAGGAAATTTAAGAGTGTTGTCCCTTTTCTTGAATTATTGAAGATTTAGTTCCTAGCTCTTTTCTCACCAAACTTTTGCTTTTCTTCTTTTGATTTACAACGATAACATAGCACTTTGTGCTTTACGATATTACAATACAAAGCTAACACAAATCATGATGATTGTTAAATTTTTGGGCTACTAGCACCATTCCAACGAAATAGAGTAATTACAAAAATTGATTCATGAATTTCATCGTTTGAAGGCTTTGCCTTTCTTTTCTCTCATAGAAGTGCATACATTTTAGCAACTTCTCTACTCGTTTCTTTGAAGAGCTAGGTGTTCAAAGGTATTTTATTCTTAAAAAGGGGTTACTCCCCCAAACTTAGGCCATTTATGCTCTCCTCACATTTAATTTCCAAGCTAAAGATTGGAGGGATTTTAGGTTACGCAAAAGAAGTCCTAGATCCTATTATCGTTAAAGTTCATTATCCACTTTAAATAGAATCTTAGCTATAGCCAATGTACTCGAACTTTGTAGAGCATGTTGAAAGAATAAGAGGAATTTGAAAAATTTTGGCGGGTCGACCTAGCATGCAATAAATGACCTTACTCCCCCAAACTTAAAATGCACAATGTCCCCATTGTGTGAATTGAGAGTGACGGAATAAGGTACGACACGACAAAGCAAAAGAAAAACAAGACAAAACAAAACGAAACGAAACGGTAAACGAGCGAGCACGGCTCTAAATAAGTTCAACAAGTACAAATTGTAAGTTGAGATAAGTAAACAAGCTAATGTCTCAAAAGAGCGAAGTAGCAAAACAGTACAAGACGAAAAATAGAATAAAACATTGTAAGATCAATAGAAACCGACGGGACTGCGTAAATTTAAAACCAACGTCCCTTTTTGTATGCATCCCGTGGTTGCTCTTGTCTTTAACGGTTTCGCGCATTGAGTGCACGCTCTTCTGCATCATCAAAATGTAGCTCGTCTCCTTGATCCATCGGAGGCTGTGGATTCAAATTGATACGCTCAGGAAAAGTATTTTGGGGAAGGGCATTGTACCGGTCGTCTCCGAGCAATGTTCGGTACACAGCATCATCCCTGTCTTTCATTGCATAAACATACCGAGCCAGCTGGTCTTGTCTATCAAACATGACATCTTGCCTGTTATTCATGGCATCTTGCTTGTTACACATGGCATCTTGCTTGTTACTCATGGCTTGAACAAGCTGAATCAATCTGCCAATATCATCTCTGTGGCCTATCTGCGCCTGACCGCTCGGTTGCTCATCAACCTGTGCCTCTTCCTGTCCATCCCTACCCTCTTGATCCGGTTGATCTTCTGGTTCTGCCTGATCCTCAGGTTCTGCCTGACTGTACAAGTAAGTTTTAAGGTTGTAAGGACTCGTATAGTCCAACTGTAAGGTCCTGCAGATAGTTAACGTGTTGATCGGGGTAGGTAACTTAACGACTTCACCAACTTCTTCAAAGTCAACTCTTGCCTCTCTACATAATCCGTCTATGAGGTGCGGAAATAAGAAACTCCTGCTATTATAATTCGTTCTCGAAATGGTTTCCTCGAGCACCTCATATATTACCCGACCTACATTGAAGGACCGCCCACGGGTGAGTGAATAGAGTAAGGGGATACGATCCTCACCGTAGCTTGTGGTAAACGTGGCAGGACGGAAGTGCGAAAGCAAGACTAATGACCAAGCTTTTGCCTCCGGAGTTAACCTGTTGCGTGCCACCTTCGGTATACCACGAACTACTGTGCCTGGCAGGGCAATGAACTCTTTCATTTGATCAAAAGTATACCACCGCTTATCTTCAACATAATCATCTATTCGGTTAGCAGGCCATTCGATCCCGTAATAAGCGTTGAGTGTCCGGATCAAACCTGACCTCCGTACCCCTCACGTATGTGATACCATTTTCTCTAGTCCAAGTGGCATTTGCGTAGAATTCTCTAACAATATCACCGTCGAAGGTATCCCGAGATGGCCGTTTCAGAAATTCAGTCCAACCCCTCGCTTCAATTTGATCCTGTAAATAAGGAAAAGCTTCCCTTTCGTAGTCGACAAACCTTTCCTTAACAAACGACCAACTTATGGCCTTCTTGTAAGCATCCCAGGCCGTTTTATCTCCGAACTTGTAGGTGTCGTATTCTTCCTCGACCACCTTCTTCTTTCCCTTTGGCTCCCTCTTCCTTTTCGGAGGTGCACTTGAACTTGCGCCTTTTGATTTTTTCGTCATTGTGTTTAAAAGCGTTCTTCCCTTTGTAATCAAAGTGCACCAATTTCCCAAATTCAAGTTGCAACCACCCAAAAACAACTAATCAACCACTCCGGCAATACCACAATCAAGAACTAGTAAAACGGGCGAAAAACTCTCACAAGCAATTTGTCAAACACTTAGTGTGCACTTCCTTTTCTACCAAATCCCCAATATATTTTCAATAAATTCAACCCAAAAAATTCAAAACCAACAATACCAATACCAATTACACCAAATCAATACAACAAAAGCAAAAGAGAAGTTTAGCCACACTTACTTTCCAATTGGAATCGAAGAATTTCGATTTTTCAACCCTATGGTGAATTCTCGGATTTTTGTTTAATGGGAAGATTTGGGGAGATTTGAGGGTGATATTGTTGATTTAAATGAGAGAGGGATGGGTGATAGTGTGAGTAGATTGAAGATTAAGAGAGTTTAGAGAGGGAGAGTGAGAGTGAGAGTGAGCGGGAGAGAGTTTGAAAGTGAGAGTGAGAGCTGAAATTTGAGAGTGAGGGCTCGGGTTTGGGGTAGGGGTTGTTTTTTTTAAAAAAAAAAAAATTTTCTGGCTCGACTCGCCGCGGCGAGGTTTTTGTCGTAAGTAAGTTGGCAGGACTCGCCGCGGCGAGGTTTTCACCGTAGCCAACTGTCTCAACCTCGCCGCGGCGAGGTTCTAGCTCGCGGCGGCGAGGTTACCAAATTTATTTATTTTTTTTATTTTTTATTATTATTTTTTTTTTAAAAACAAACCACTCACCTTACGACGTTGCGATCCCTTGGTTCATTCGCTTGACCTCGCTCGATTTGTGCTTGTCGATCTTCTATCTATCACCCGTGCTCGTTTACCTACAACACAAAAACGCAAAACGAAAACAAAAGCGAACAACAAAAACAAACACAAAAACAACACAAAGCACAAAACACAAAATAATAAAGCAATAGGCTCGGGTTGCCTCCCAAGAAGCGCTTGTTTATAGTCATGAGCTTGACTTGGATACGGTATGATATCTTCACGATAGGACCACGGAAGCCCTATTCTTTTCGAATTCTCCACCCCAATAGTGTTTGAGGCGCTGACCATTCACTTTGAATTTGTTTCCGGTTGAGGGATCGGAAACCTCCACTGCGCCATAAGGGAATGCTTCAACAACTTGAAACGGCCCCGACCAACGTGACTTTAATTTTCCGGGAAATAATCGAAGCCTTGAGTTGAAAAGTAGCACTTGTTGCCCCGGTTCAAATTTCCTTTCCAATATACGTTGATCATGCCATTTTTTCATCCTTTCCTTATAGAGCTTGGCATTCTCATAAGCTTCCAACCGAAATTCGTCTAGCTCATTCAATTGAAACAACCGCTTCTCTCCGGCTAAACTTGCATCCATATTTAGCTTCTTGACGGCCCAATAAGCTTTGTGTTCTAATTCCAACGGTAGATGACAAGATTTTCCGAACACAAGCTTATAGGGAGACATTCCAATTGGCGTCTTGTACGCGGTACGATAAGCCCATAGAGCATCGTCAAGTCTTAGCGACCAATCTTTCCGGTTAGGAGATACCGTCTTTTCCAAGATACTCTTTATTTCACGGTTGGATATCTCGGCTTGCCCATTAGCTTGTGGGTGATACGCAGTCGTCACCTTGTGCTTCACTCCATATTTTGCCAAAAGAACATCAAGCCAACGGTTACAAAAGTGCGAACCACCGTCACTTATCAATGCTCTCGGCGTGCCGAAACGACTGAAGATATTCTTCTTCATGAAGCTAATGACTGCTTTTGAATCATCCTTGGAAAACGCACTCGCCTCGACCCACTTGGAAACATAATCAACAGCCACCAAAATATATTGGTTCCCGTTAGAAGGTACAAAGGGTCCCATGAAATCAATTCCCCATACATCGAACAACTCCACTTCAAGAATGGTCGTTAGTGGCGTCTCATTTCTTTGGGAAATGATTCCTACCCTTTGGCACCGATCACATTGAGACACTAACATGTGCGCATCTTTGAATAAAGTAGGCCAATAGAATCCCGATTGCAACACCTTTGCAGCCGTACGATCTCCCTTGAAATGACCTCCATAGGGTGCAGCATGGCAATCTTTTAGAATTGCATTTGTGTCCTCCTCGGGAATGCACCTCCTTATGACCCTGTCTGCACAAATCTTAAAAAGAAACGGCTCATCCCATACAAAACTCTTTACATAATGTAAAAACCTTTTCTTTTGTTGATAAGTAAAATCAGGGGGTAATAAGCCACATACCAGATAATTCACGTAGTCGGCATACCATGGAGTTGGAGATAGTGCGAGGGCAAAGAGTTGTTCATCCGGAAAAGATTCGTTAATAATCTCGGGATCCTCCGTAGTCTTAGCATTCTCAAGCCTAGATAAGTGATCGGCTACTTGATTTTCGGACCCTTTTCTATCCTTGATCTCCAAATCAAACTCTTGAAGCAATAAGATCCAACGGATTAATCGGGGTTTCGCATCTTTCTTTGTCATCAAGTATCGAATAGCTGAATGATCCGTGTAAACTATTACCTTCGTACCAACCAAATAGGCTCGGAATTTGTCGAAAGCAAACACCACCGCCAAAAGCTCCTTTTCCGTAACTGTATAGTTCAGTTGGGCGTCGTTCAAAGTCTTGCTAGCATAGTAGATAGAATGGAAAACTTTGCTTTCCCTTTGTCCCAAAACAGCTCCAACTGCTATATCACTCGCGTCGCACATTACTTCGAAAGGTAAACTCCAGTCCGGTGCTACAACAATCGGTGCCGAGATCAGCATTTGCTTAAAAGTTATGAAGGCTTGCAAGCACTCATCCGTGAAGAAAAAGGGAACGTCTTTCTCTAATAAATTGCATAACGGTTTGGAAATTTGTGAGAAGTTTTAGATAAACCTCCTATAAAAACCCGCATGCCCTAGAAAACTTCGAATTCCCTTTACGGACATAGGTGGAGGTAGCTTCTCTATTGCTTCAATTTTTGCTCTGTCAACCTCGATACCTTTGCTTGAGATCTTATGACCCAAGACGATGCCCTCTTTAACCATAAAATGGCACTTCTCCCAATTCTATACCAAGTTCGTTTCTTCGCACCTTTGAAGCACTTTGCTTAGATTGCCCAAGCATTCATCAAATGAATCCCCAAAGATAGAAAAGTCATCCATGAAGACTTCTACGAACTTCTCGATCATATCGGTGAAGATAGCCATCATACACCTTTGAAAAGTAGCGGGAGCATTACACAAGCCGAAAGGCATTCTTCTAAAAGCAAACGTACCATACGGACATGTGAAAGTTGTTTTCTCTTGATCCGCAGGGGCGATGAAGATTTGATTGAAACCCGAATATCCATCCAAAAAGCAATAGAAAGCTCTTCCCGCTAGTCTATCCAACATTTGATCAATGAAAGGCAACGGAAAATGATCTTTCTTCGTATTTTGGTTCAGTTTTCGGTAGTCCATGCATACTCTCCACCCGGTAACCGTTCTTGAAGGTATTAACTCGTTCTTTTCATTGGTTATCACCGTCATTCCACTCTTCTTTGGAACACATTGCACCGGACTCACCCATTTGCTATCGGAAATAGGAAAAATGATTCCGGAATCCAACCACTTGATTATTTCCTTTTTGACCACCTCTTTCATAATTGGATTCAATCTTCTTTGGTGCTCAACGGACTCCTTGAAATTGTCCTCCAAGTTGATCTTATGCATGCAAAAGGTGGGACTAATCCCTTTGATGTCGGCAATAGTCCACCCGATGGCTTTCTTATGGCACTTGAGAACTCTCAACAGTTTCTCCCTTTGAGTCTCCGTTAAGTCCGCCGCAATAATAACCGGCAAGGTAGAAGAATCTCCCAAGTAGGCATAGTTCAAATGAGATGGAAGTGGTTTCAACTCCAAGATTGGAGGCTCCTCAATAGAAGATTTCAATGGCTTGGGGTTTGACAACGGCAAGTCAAGAGATTCAAATCTTCTTCTATAATTCTCTCCAATCGAATTAGCTTCCAATTGTGAGATTACATGAGCCATTTCCTCAATTTCTTCGTCAAGTTTGTTCAAAATGGCTCCTTCGATTAGATTCTCATAGTGATCCTCTTCAAATGTACTAGCCACTAATGAATCAATCATACAAACGGAAGAACATTCTTCCTCGTCATCCGGGTATCTCATAGCATTAAAGACATCGAATTTCACTTCTTCATCATGTACTCTCATGGTAAGTTCACCTTTTTGTACATCAATCAAAGCTCTACCCGTAGCCAAAAATGGTCTACCAAGTATGATAGGCACATTGACATCCGCCTCATAATCAAGAACAATAAAATCGACGGGAAAAATGAATTTATCAACTCTTACCAAGACATCGTCGATTTTTCCTTCCGGATAAGTGATGGAACGGTCGGCAAGTTGCAAAGAAACCGTAGTAGGCCGTGCTTCTCCAATTCCAAGCTTTTGAAAGATAGATTTAGGCATAAGATTAATGCTAGCTCCCAAATCACAAAGAGCTCTTCCAAAATACTTATCACCAATAGTACACGGGATAGTGAAACTCCCCGGATCCTTGAGCTTTGGAGGTAATTTGTTTTGCAAGATAGCACTACATTCCTCGGTTAGTGCAACCGTCTCAAATTCCCCCAATCTTCTTTTCTTTGATAGCACGTCTTTCATAAACTTGACGTACTTAGGCATTTGCTCGAAAGCTTCAACTAGAGGGATGTTTATATGCAATTGCTTCAAGATATTTATGAATTTTTCAAATTGCTTTTCATCCTTTTTCTTTTGGAATCTTTGAGGAAACGGAGGAGTTGGTATACTTGCCGGAATTGGTGTTGAAATGATTGGTTCTTTAGATACCTCCTTTTCCGACTCCACTTCTTCAACCAAAGACTCCTTACTTCCACCTTGAGTCTCCTCGGCTTCCATTGGATTTTCATTAGGCATAGCCGGACCTTCATACCTCTTTCCATTCCTCAAAGAAATAGCTTTGCAATGTTCATTCGAGCCTTGATTAGGTGACTCGGTTGTACTTGGCAAAGCTCCTTGAGGTCTCACACTTAAAGCTTGTGAGACTTGCCCCATTTGAGTTTGAAGATTTCTCAAAGCTACCGAATGTTCTTGTTGATTTCTTGAGAAATCTTGTTGATGTCTTGAGAATTCTTGTTGATTTTTGAAAACATCTTGCAACTTAGAGTCATTGGCTACCATATATTTGGTGGTATGTTTCATGAAATCACCAAATGCATCTTCCCACGAAGGTTTCGACTCTATGGGTTGCTTTTGCCTATCTTGAAATCCGGGGGGAGCGGAGGATTGATGACCTCCTTGATATGGTGGTTGTTGTTGGGCATTGTTTGGATTACTCCAAGAGAAATTCGGGTGATTTTGCCAATGAGGTATATAGTTGTTGTTTTGATAGGGGGCATGTCCTTGATTGTTTCGATAATTGTTCCCAAGGTAATTCACCGCCTCGGGATTTCCGGGACACGTATCATAAGTATGAGCTCCCCCACATGTCACACAACTTGGAGGCATAGATTGTACTTGTTGTACCACTTCCGGCTTTTGGCCAAGCTTGTCTACTTTGTTGCTCAAGATCGCCATTTGGGCACTTAATGCCGTAATTGCATCCAATTCGAGCCTTCCCGGAGTAGATTTAGCGGAAGTTCCTCTCTCGGACGTCCATGAATGATTGTTATAAGCCATGGTGTCAAGAATTTCCCACGATTCATCGTAGGACTTGGAAAGCATAGTACCACCCGCAGTGGCATCAACGAGAGCTCTAGTAGGCCCGTGCAAACCATTATAAAATGTTTGCATCAAAATATACTCTGCTATGCCGTGGTGTTGACACTTCTTTAACAACTCTTTGAATCTCTCCCAAGCTTCATATAAAGATTCTTGATCTAATTGCCGGAAGCCTAGAATGTCATTCCTCAATTTTATAGTCTTCGGGGGAGGGAAAAACTTCCTCAAGAACTTTCCCGTTAGATCTTCCCACGAATTAATAGATTGGGATTGAAGAGAATCCAACCAATATTTTGCGAGGTCTCTCAACGAGTATGGAAATAGCATCAACCTCAACGCCTCCTTTGTTACACCCGCTATGATGAATGAATCACTAATCATCATAAACTTCTTCAAGTGAGCGTGAGGATCTTCGCTAGAATGACCTCCAAATTGATCCGCGGCATTGAGCATATTGAACATGACTGGCTTAAGCTCAAAGTTAGTTGCCGTAATAGTAGGTCTAACGATGCAAGAACCGAGCTCATTCAACATAGGTGTACCATACTCATTAATAGGCCGATTCCTATTATTTGGCTCTTCGGGAGCAACTTGGATTGGATTAACCGTAGCCGGATCGATTCTTTGATCTTCCATTGGTAAAGATTTACTCTTCTTTTTCCTTGCTTTTCTTCGCTTTCGAAAAGTCCTCTCAATCTCCGGATCAACAAGAGCTAGGGGTGATGACGAAGCTCTTGGCATACACTAAGAGAAAGGCACCTATGAATACAAAGATCACAAGGTAAATAATACGTTCAAGCTAAGATAAACAAGAATATAAATTGGCAATAATCGTTACTACTCCCCGGCAACGGCGCCAAAAACTTGTTACGCTCCAAATACGAGTGCGTAGAAACGCAAGTATACGGTCGCTTTCAAGTAATAAAGTGGTAAAGGGTGTCGAACCCACGAGGAATCTAACGAATAATTATCAAGATCTATTCTAATATCTTACGCGAACTTATGTGATTAAAAGTAGTTGGTTTGTTGTTTGTTTGAACATATAAAAGTGAATTAAATAAAAACACAATACGTTGATTCGATTAGATAAAGGTTCCTAGATTTCCATGTCACTAAGAGTGATCCAATCTCGAATGATTCGCAAGTTGACGACTATACTTATGTTTGTTGTTCAAGATTTCATAATCTATTCATACGTATCTTTCGATATCGTGCGAACCTACCAAAGTAAACTAATCCAATTTATGTCTAAAAGGATTAAGTTTAAATGATGCTTTAGTTCCCAAACCTTAATAGAACATGAAATGACCTAGGTATATTCCTATCCTAAAATCAAATCACAACCTAGTTTTATAATCTAATCTTTAATCAACTATGTCTAGCAATTAAAGATCAATCCATTTCATCCTATGGTTGGCCTAACCACAAGTTGACAAAGGCTCAAACTAGATTAACAAACACTTGTAAGCATAGCTACAATCATAAACTCATCATTCAATCATAGATCCATCAAAGCTTCATGAAAACCTAGGAGTTAAATGCTTAGCTACTCATATTTATCAATAAAACATTCATTACATTCAACATATTCATAAGTACAAAATGAATATAAAGGTTAGAGATAAGCTTATGTAATGGAAGCCACTACAACTCTTCTCTCAAGCTTCTTTAGTCTTCCAACCAAAGCTCCAAGCAAGAACTTTTCTTCTTTTTCAATGGAGGCAAGAGATATTTTCTTTTCTTCAAGTGTAAGTGTAAGTTCCAAGAGTTGTTGAATGAATTCCAACTTCTAACCTTATAACCTAGCAAACTATCACCCACTCATGCCTAAATTACCCCAAAAACTATAGTAACAAAGGCCAAAAGATCCCTAAAGGATGATGTATTTACAAGTGGGAGAAGTGATATATACAAAAAGGCCCTCAAAAGTCGCTGAAAAACAGAGCAGACCTCGCCGCGGCGAGGTCCGACCTCGCCACGGCGAGGCTCCACCTCACCGCGGCGAGGTTCATGCCGTAGGCAGACTGCATTTTCTGCCTCTAGCTCGCCGCGGCGAGCCTCCACCTCGCCGCGGCGAGGTTCAGCATGTCCAAATACTTGATTTCTTTGACTTCTAAGGACGTTAGGTCCTTCCCGAGGTCGATAGGGACTTGCGATTTGCGCACGAAATGTTCCGGAGATGCTTCAATGCACCAAATCCTGCAAATCACCGATAAACAAGGTAAAAACACGAACTAAACACAAAAACCGAACAAAGGCCTAACAAAGGGCCAAGAGCACAAAAGACGCGACAAACACGCAAAGACACACGAAAACTCGGATCAAAACAAGATGTTTTGGGCTTAAAGAGATGAGTAATAACGACGTTTTCACGGCGTTATCAACCAACCACAGGATTACGCTCAGTTATCTGCTGTTCAAACTGGGGTGTCCTATGCTGAATGGCAAGGAAATTCACAAGTCCAAAGCCATGAACAAATACTTGCCTGTTTTGAAAAGAAAGGCTGATGAGCCTGAGGATGAAGATGAGGAACCAAAAGAGGTTCCTGCCAAAAGGCAAAGGAAACTGGTCAAGACTGCTGATTTAGCTGTTGAGTCCAGAAAGAAGAAGGCTGCTGATAAGCCTAAGGAAAAGGTTTCAAAGAAGATGGAGAAAGTGACTTCTACTGTTGAAGCCACTAAAATTATTGAAAACATAATTGCTGATGTAAGGACTGGATCCCCTGCATCACCATCAAGAACTCCATCAGCTGAAAAACCTGCTGAGAATATCTCTCACAGGACAAGGAGCCAAATAAGGGATACTGCTGCTTCAAGACCTACTCAGGGTCTGTCAAAGAAGTCAGCAAGGAAGCAGATGACTTTTATAGAAAAAGACACTGAATTGGTGGACTTGGTGAGATCAAGTCCAGAGTCTGCTGAAAGACCCCTTGACACTGTTGGAACAACTGTTGCTGACAAAGCTGATGCGCAACATATGACTCAAAGTACACCAACAGCTGAGGTTGCTCAACCTCAAGAAGACCCAGATGTCCAAATCATCTATCCTATAGCTGCTGCTCCCATATCATCTGTTGGACCAGCCCCTGCTGATAAAGGTAAAAGAAAGATAGTGCTGAGGAAAAAGAAGAAAGTTTCCAAAGCTGACAAGAAAGCAAGGGAGGAAGCTGAACAGAGAAAACAGGATGAAGCTGAGGAGAAGAAGGCACTTGAGCTAAGCAAAGCTCAAGCTGCTAAGGATGAGGCCAGAAGAAAAATGTCTGAAGCAGAGAGAAAAGCTGCTGAGGATGCTGAACTGGCCATGGTCATTGAGAAGAGCAAGACTGATGCCTATGGACCTATCCATGGAGGTGGCATCAAGATAAATGAACCTGCTAAGGCTGAAGGAGGAGAAGAACCCCCAAAACCAAAGATGCCTGCTGCTGCAGAAAAACCGAAGGAAAAGTTTGAGGTGAAGAAAGCCTTCAAGATCATATACAACAACAAAGAGCTTTTCCAGAAGTTTGAAAAGTCCTTAGCCTACTACAATCAGAAGTTGAAGACCATGTTCACTCAAGAAAAGCCTAGATATATCAGATGGAGAGACAATAGGCTGAATAGGTCCCTCATTGAACTTCGGAGTCTGGAGGATTTAGTTGCTGAAGAAAAATGGGTACTACAGTGGCTAAAGACAGATTCTATCCAAAAAGCTTTGGATCCTCATCATGTTAGGGATGCTATGCATCACTATGCCAGGGAATTTGCCCATGAGGAAGCCAAACTGATTCAGAGTACCTTGCCTGAGAAAAGAAAGAAGACTGATGATGTTGAAGAAAGGGCTGTGAAGATTGCTGTTATCACTGCACTTAATAAGTGGGCAGAAAAGGCCAGATATCAGCAAGGGCATTCAAGTGAACTCCCACAACTGCCAAGTATTCAACATGTTATTTTTGGAAGGGAAATGAAAGATTTTTATGAAGTGCCAGAGGGTAACAATGCCTTTGTCAACCCTTGGATCATTGTGAGGCAAATTCGTCAGACGACCTGCTTCAATGATGATGGCACCATAACTAATCTGGTATATGATGACGTCACTGATGGACATAAGAAGACTGATGAAAAGAAAGCTGAAGAGCCTCTAGCACTTGAGTGGAATGCTAAGGCTTCTGAAGATCATCAGGAGACAAAGATGGAAGAAGTCCCTGTTCACCAGGCGACTGAAGAAAAAGATGAAGCTGATGCTTCTGCTTCATCAGGTGATGAACACTCATCACTGATGGAAGCTTTCCAGATGTTAATGGAGAATTCTATGAAGGAACTGGAAGAGAAGCATCAACAGCAGCTGATGAAGGTCAAGGAGGAGCTGAAGACTGAGCTTAAGACAGAACTGACAGAGTCAAATAGACTTCAGCTGGAAACTGTGCAACAGTCTACTGAAAAGATCATCAAGACTGAAATCACAAGTATTCCTATCCCTCAAGATCATTCCTTGCAGTTAGTGAACAGCTTGAATGATATGAACAGAAATGTGGAAGATGTGAAGAGTGATGTTAATCATCTTCATGCTGCACTTCAAAGAGCTGAACACAAGATCGCTGATTTGACTGCAACCTTCATTAAAGTCAGTGAAGAGGAGAAGGAAATCAATTTAGGAATGTTGCGTGAAATGTCAACTGCTGCACAAGCAGTCCAAGATGAAATTGCAACTGTAAACCTGAACATTGACTACTTCAATGATAAAACTGACGATATCAGCACAACTATTCATCATCTTACAGCAAGTCATGATGTAGTGAATCAGAATTTGAAGACTTTATGTGCTGGAATGAAGATTCCAACAGTTGCACTCAACCCTACTGCTAAACCTGAAGAAGTCATCCAGTCTGATGATGACAAAAAGGGGGAAGAGAAAAGGGATGAATCAACCAAGGAAACCTCTACTACTGAAGCCAACAAGACTGATAAAGCTACTGAACTGACCAAACCTGCTGAAGAAGATCTTGGAAAGGATCAAGGCAAAGACAAGTCTGAAGAAGAGACCAAGGAAAAAGCCAAAGCTGATGAAGTAATGGCTGAATCCAAAGACTCTGCTGCTAATCAATCAGAGCCTTTGACTAAGTACAAAAATACAGAATCAGCCAGGAAGGCCATGGAAGCTTTGAAGGAACAAAAACTTAAAGAGAAAATGGAAGGTGCCAAAGCAAACATGGACCTAGATGATGAAGCTGATGATGAAGAAGAAGATGACGAAGAGTCATCTTATGAGTATGAAGAAGTGCTTGAAGGATCAGATGAAGAAGCTGATAGTTAAAATTTATAAAATCTTGTAATCAGTTTACTTTTATCTATCTTTCAGACATCTCATCTGATGAACTTGTACCTGTAATCATTTATATTAAATATCAATAAACAGACAAGTTCCAATCCAATATACTTTTTCTATCTCAGAAAATTTTGAGGATTACATTCTTTAGCTTAGGTATTCAACAGGTACTTAGCTGAAGTTTTGTCATCATCAAAAAGGGGGAAATTGTTGGATAAGGATGAAGATGAAGGCACTGAAGACAATTTGTTAAGGGAGGTTTTGAAGGATTCCAAAACTTCAAGATTGGCTAAGTATGGAGTAACTTAGCTGATGATCCCTTAGAAGAAATTTTTGACTAAGTAATGAAGACATCAGAAGAGTCAAATTTCAAGGTCCAAGACTTTTGATCTGCTGAAGGAAAGATACCAGACTGATGAAGATCAGCCGACTCAAATCAGATTTGTTCAAGTTTGAGATCAGCTTTGTTCGCCATCAGACGCGTACTTTTATCAGTCAAGTGAAGAAGATCATTAAGTGTTCCCAACGGTAATAAATGCCCGTTGGAGTAATAAATGCTGAAGTACAAGGTTATTAAAGACAAATGATTGAAGAAATGATGCGCATCAGCTGGGTGCATTTAATGCTGCCTGCAGAATAGTACTGTTCATGGTACGGACAGACTGCAAAAGAGCCGTTCGCGGATTTTAAGGACCAGTACTCGAGGAATTTGAATCTTGTCTCTCTTCAACGGACACTTTTCAATCCTCAAGTATAAATAGCTGAAAGAGACGAAGAAGAAACAAGCAACACACATTCTGAGAAAATTTCCGAAGCAGAATTCTTTAAGTCTCAAGAACAGCTCACTCATCAGCTTAGTCATTTGTTGACGAAAGCAGAGTTGAAGAATCAAGAAAAATACATCTTCTGAGTGATTTTGTGAACATTGAGTGTTGTGAGAAGTAGATATCCGTCTTAGTGAGTGATATTACTTCAGAGAAGTAGGATCTCTTTGTGATTTCTTACTGCGAACTTACGGCCTGTTCATTTGTTGTAAGGCGTAAGCAGAGTATACTGATTACTGAGTGTTTTTAGTATAACCCAAGATCTTTGTGACTTGGAAGAGTGGACTAAAGGATATTCAAATCCATATAACCACTATAAAAATTGTTTGTGTTTTTATTTGCATTTTACCTGCATATTTTTCAGTTGCATAAAACACATTAAGTTAACTGTTTGAAAAAGAATTCAAAAAGGAGATTTTACAAATCTGGGGAAACATTTTTCAAACTGCTAAGTTTACTTGTGAAAAACACTTTGAAAATCCGCTGCAAGTACTCTAAGTATTAACACTGATTTTAGCAAAATCAGCTAAGTAACAATCAGACGAGTGGTCAACAAGGCTGTTCAAAGATTTGTTCGCGAACAGAATTGTAACTAACTAATCTGATCAGCTTAGTCTGTTCAATTAGAGGGAAGTTTTAAAGTTAAATTTGGAGAAATTTTTTAAAGAGGTTTATTCACCCCCCCCCCCCTCTAAACCTCTTCTGACCACTTGGGACCAACAAGTCCACTCTTCCAAGTCACACAAATTTTGGGTTATACTAAGAACACAAAGTAATTAGTACACTATGCTTGCGTCGAACAACAAATGAAACGACCACAAGTGCGCAATAGGAAATCACAAAGAAAGTCCTATTCTACAGAGTCTTATCACTCACAAAGATGGATAAGAACTCCTCACAACTTTTCTCTCTTACAGATTCACTCAGAAAATGTTTTCTTGAACTTCAACGGCTTCTGTCAACAAATGACTTTCAGCAGACGAGTGAGCTGTTCTTGAGCTTTTGAGACTTAGAAAATATTTTGGTTTGAATTCAATCTCTTAGAAGTTGTGTGTATTTCTTCCTTCGTCTCTTCAACTATTTATAGTCACTCTTTGAATTTTGTCCGTTGAAGAGAGACAAAATTCAAATCTCTTGATTTCTGGTCCTTAAAATCCGCAAACGGCTCTCTGCACAGTGACAGTACTGCGAATTGTATTATCTGTCAGGCAGCATTAAATGCACCAAGCTGATACGAAGTCTTTCTTCAATCATTTGTCTTTAATAACCTTGTACTTCAGCATTTATTACTTCCAGGGGCATTTATTACCGTTGGGTAGACTTCTTGATCTTTTCCACTTGGCTGATCGAAAGTGCAAGTCTGATGATGAACAGAGCTGATCTCAAACTTGAACAAATCTGATTTGAGTCGGCTGATCTTCATCAGTCTGATTTCTTTCCTTCAGCAGATCAGTAGTCCTCTGGACCTTGAATGTTTGACCCATCTGATGTCTTCTTACTTAGTCAAAATTCTTCTAAGGGATATCAGCTAAGTTTACTTTTACTTAGCAGATTTGAAGTTTTGGAAATCATCAAAACCTCCATTTACTAATTGACTTTAGTGCTTTTCATCTTCATCTTTATCCAACAAAATCTCAAATTTTCAAAATCCATTAACTATTATCTAATAATTTTTTACAATACCAATATTTCATTGAAACTATTATCCAAATCGAATTTCAACGGTTTCGCCAAAACTTTCGCCAAAACTTCCGAAACCATTTGTTGAGACCAAATCAAGACCAAACAGTCAGACTACTTCCATATTAACCAAAAGGTTCCATCGAAATCACTCAAACCAATTTTTTTAAATCGAGACCGACGAAACCGAGTCAAAACCCATCCAAAAAACCTCATTTACTTAAGTTCTAAAGTATTGATTAAATACTGTTCTACACGATTGAATATTACCATGTCCCCTCTTCATGTCATCATTATCTTCACTTAATAAGAAAATTGTAAAGAAATTTTTTTATAATGAAACGTCCAACTATACCAATTAATTTATTTCTACTAAAGTTCATGCTTATATATATATATATATATATATATATATATATATATATATATAATAATAATAATAATAATAATAATAATAAGTGATGTGATTTCAAATGTATTCTTCTTGCAAATTCATATCTATCCTTAAGTTTGAGATAAAAGTCCCTAAACCAACAAGAACTTGGAAGAATAGTTGAAAATAAAATCTGAGGTTTTCATTGTGATTTAGTCAATTTTTTTTTAAGGGTGAAATACAGGTCCCTTCAAAGCAGTGTCTTTAAAACCGGACCGGTCATTGAACATGATATCTTGCTGGTTACTGGTTCGATCGATATAATCGGTGTGACTTTATTATTATGTAATATTTATATATATTTTTTTAGATTATCTAAAATACAATTATAATTCAAGAAATTATCATTCTTTGTCAATAAATTTTTTATTGTTTCATGCAAATAATCAAAATGTCTTAATAATTAAGATCCATGTCAAAAATATAAATCTCAATTATTCCTCAAATATACATACATTCAAAACAAGACAACAAAATTAAAAGTTCATCTCATTTTCAAAGTTTTGGCTTGTTCATTTGGGTTCTATTGTTGTAAGTTGATGTTTATATGGTAATTGATTTGCATTTCATACACAAATAATATTATTCACAATGATGAGAAAATGGTTATGTACTTCTTTTTGTAAAATAAAATGTATTATTGCATTGATTGTGAAAACACTAAAATAATTAATGTTATTCCAATTAAAGTATATAAATGTAATTCTATTAATGTTAAACAAGTGTTCAAATAAATAACAATAACAAAAAATCTCTAAATTTAAAAAAAAAATATATATATATATATTTAAGTGAACCACCGGTTCACTGGTTTTACCGGTTTTGGAGCTAGTTTTACCGGTTCGAACTGGTTAATTAGAAGACTGGTTTTTAGGGGGAGTTCCACATCCAACATAAATGACGATGCGCTATTTTACAAGAGTTTGACTCCATCAACTAAGGCTATTAGACCCCTGCAAAGAAATCAACAATGTATAATTAGAATAAATTAAAATCCACTAGGGAAACCTAAATAAACAACAAGCTTAGAAGATATTGGAGGAAAATTATTAATAGGTAACTGAAAAGAAAAGAGATGCACTATTTACAGGTTACCCCGACATTCTTATAAATTATTAGTATATGCATAACATATATATTGGGTGGAGGAGTTAATATGCTTCTAAACTTGATGAATTTTTATTTGAACAGAAATTCCAACGCGTATAAAGTTAAACTTATCGTACGCACGCTTTTTAACCTGAAAATTATCATGACTTTCCAAGCTCGGGATATCAAGGTCAGTTTCAACTTGAATTAGAAGATCATAGTTCCCTTCCTCTTGTGCTTCCAAGTGTTGTTTCTTTGCTGAAATAAGAAGGGATTTATTGCATCGACCCAATGTTATTAACTCAAGCGAAGGTATTTCAATGATACACTGTGGGATCTTTTCTAGTTCAATACATAGTTCAAGATCCAAACTCTCAAGTGCTGGAAAACTAGAACTGTCTACAACCCAGGTTCTGAAGGTACACCTAAAAATTGATAAATATTTCAGGCACTGAAATTCTCCTTCACCTACATTCCATTCTTTGCCAACAAACGCTTGATCAATTAATTTGAGCACTTCAAGTTTGGGCAATGAACCAACTATCTTCATATCTTCCCATGGAATACAAGAGTTTTCTAAACTTAGTTTTCTGAGCATAGGTGGAAAATTTGGTGTGGTACTGAATGTGTAATCTAGGAAAGAGCATTTTAGAATCTCGAGTTTCTGAAGAGATTTTGGTGTGGTAATATTCAAAATTGTTGACGTTTTTTCCTTAGTATAAGTAACACTTAATTTCTTTAAGTTTGGAATTCTGCCTAGGATCTCATCAGTAAATCTAAGATCAATCACCAGAGACAACTTTTGTAGATTTTTAAGAACACAATAATGATTTTTTTCTCTATCGGGCATAGACAAGTAGACTCCGCTCTTAATCTTTATATGCCTAAGGTGCTGCAACTCCCAGATTTCAGATGGTAAAGTGATAGACCAAAATATCTCACCTTTTAAAATTAAGGTCTCCAGATTCCAAGGTAAGTATGATCTGATTTGATTATAATGAAACACCTCACGAAAATAGTACCATGTAAATTCAAGGTACCGTGAATTAACTAGCTTAAAAAAGTCATGTAATTTATATGTTATCGTGCTATTCACTTGCACATGGAACACCCGTAGCAAATTCAATTGTAAAATTATACCAGATTGCATTTCACTGTTTTCCATAAGCACAGTACGAACAAGTGGCATAGATTGCAAGTCTGACTTGGTTGAAAACTTATTGTCCTGAACGCTTGCATTCAAATGCACACCAAGACGACGCTTACCACTTATGTTTTTTTCTAAACCATCATACACTACGCAAAGAAACCTCACCTTCAGTGCTTCTCTCAAACAAAGATCCCTTAACAAATCATGGATTTTACATGTTATGATGTTGCCCATAGAACCTCGCTTTTGGACCATAACGAGATTTCTATCAATAAGATCCTCAAGATATTTTTCTGCAACCTCTTCCAAAGTTTTATCTGGTGGTGGTGGTTTTAAGAATCCTTCTGAAACCCATAAGTTGATGAGCCTGGAGACTCGAACTTCAGAATCCTCTGGGAAAATTGCCATGTAGAGGAAAAGTGGTTTCAATTGAATGGGCAACTGACTGTAACTTAGAGATAATATCCCCAAACATTCCTCATTATTTACTTCATTAACGGTAGAGCTCACATCATTTGCAACTTCACTCCAATATTCTCGTGTCTTGTCAGACACTTTCAGGAGCCCACCAATCACAGCAATTGCCAAGGGAAGTCCTCTACAATTGTTAGCAATTATTCTTCCAATTTCCTCCAGTTCAGGAGGGCAAACATGTTCGCCAAATATCTTCAAAGAGAGTAAGTTCCAACTCACATCATTATCTAGAAACTTCATTTCATATGAAGATCCAAGTCCAGGTGCCAAATCAGAGAGCCTAGTAGTCATCATTATCCTACTTTTGTTACCATCGTCAGGGAGGAACCTACTTATCTCTTCCCAGGCCTTGATACTCCATATATCGTCCAATACAATTAGATATTTTCTTTTAAACAAAGCTTTGTGCAACATTTCTCTTAAATCTTCATCACTCTTGCTATGCATACTACTCTTAAAAAGTCCGGTATCATATAAAAGGCCTAAAATATTTTTTCTTAAACTATAATCTTGAGATATAGTTACCCAAGCTCGAATGTCAAAATTACTCTTAAAAAATGGATCGTCATAAATATTACTAGCGAGAGTAGTCTTACCAATACCGCCCATGCCAACAATTTGAATGACTAGGCGATCAAATTGATCTGTGGTGAGCATTTCCTTTAATGCAATCAAGTCCTCCTTGAACCCCACCATCGTAGTATTAATCTTGCCACCACGAAGAGGAGCCTTAGCAATTACATTAATTGGTGATGATGATGATGATGATGAAGATGATGTAATTGCTGCTGCCGATGATGATGATGAACCAGCAGCAAGCTCAATCTTTTCATGATTAATCTTCAAGACCTCTTTCTTGATTAAATCCATTTCTTGTACAACTTTCTCTAGATCTCCACACGAGATGGCATAGCTATCGATAGTAGTACTTTCTGCATATTTTTTAATTTGACCCACTACAAAGGTCTCAATGATGTCTTCTGCTTCATTAGCTGCAGCAGCGATTCGGCTCTCTAAAAGTTCAATTTCTTTGCTTCTTGTTTGAGAATGATTTTCAACAAAATCAAGCAAGAAACTAACTTGATCAAAGAGGGGTTGTGTTTGCAACTCTTTTAGAAAAACATAACGCGGAGGAGGATTTTGGGTACGATTTAGGACGTGAATAAGAGAGACAAGAGATGCATAAACTGCCATGTCTAGCTAATATCTGATTTTTAAGTGTAGGCAATATATGATCAATTTACTTTTTTCAGAGTTTCAAATACAACTTCTGCAAATATATATTGCAATTTATATAACTTCAACTTATTTGGAGTGGAAAGCATATTAAGACAAAGGTGTTGAGCCTCGAGTCATGGTGGACGTGTCTCTTTGTTTTAAAGTAAAGACCGAGTATTTAAAATTTGAATTATTATCTCGTAAAGCGACAATCGAGTCAAATTTGACAACTTGTGAAGCTTTTGGTTAAAGCACAAAAAGCCAAGCTATCCGTCATTTTCTTGTTCCAAAAGGTGAAATCGCTCACCCGTCATTTTCTACAGGTGTGAACATGAGAACTTGTTCTACATTGAAAGTCTTTAGAAAATTGCTGTTTATAAGAAATTCACATTTTTTTAGCACTTCGGTTTACATTTTTCAAGGGAGTTTTCAAATTCTTTGCAGTCTGAATCTCAAACCATTCAACCAATCTGGAGTTAATGCCAATTTATCCATCCGTGAAATGCATAATTTTCAATTCATTCACTGTGATTTGGAAAATAATATTTTATCCCCTTTTTAAAAATTTAAATAAGCAATTTATCTCATTCAATCGAAAAATGTAATTTGTTTTAAAGTAATACTATATCGATGAGTTGATAGAGTTTGGAAAGAAAAATAAAAATTTATAATTAATTTGAGATGAATTTTACAATTTTGTATAACTGTTCATTCTAAAGTTTGCCAGACACCTAAGCAGTCAGGTGGCAATTTAATGGAGACGTGCGCAATTTCAATCTCATAATTAACGATGGGACAATTTTTCAAAAATTATTAAATCACGCGACCAAATTGGACGAGATTATATAGTTTGGGATGGAAACCCAAAATTGCTAACTAGTTTGGGACGTTTTCAACAATTTTACCTTATTAATTATACAAGTTCTTTCTTTAATTTTTTCATTCAATCTGAAAAACATTAATGTACTTTGTCCAAGTTTAATAATTTCTTTTTATCTACTAGACTGTGTATTTACAGCACTAATCAAAAAATCCAAATGATATATGTTATGTCAATTTGGGTATATCAAACCTTGATTCCTCTAAAACTTTAGTCCAAGCACATGTTCTTTGTCTAGTATAATATTCTACCGAATAAAATGATTGATTATTAACTCATTTATCCATCTGTTGATGTGTTTATCAAATGATTTATCGGATAATAACAATATTCACAATGTATCGAAATATATTATTTGTTAAGTGAGAATTGATGTATGAGAATTAAAACATTAATTAATACTTTGTTATCTAATGTTAATATAATAATTTTGTATAATGTAATTTAGGGAAAAATCAACTTTGCCCCTAACCTTTGCGAGTTTTTTAAGTATTAAATATATCTCAGGCAGAGGCCTCCTAAGATGTATAAAGCTAGAATCTAACAGGATATTCCATCCAACTTTAATATTGTGGATTTAAACGTTTTTTTTCCATTTTATCAACCAACTTTTGAACTTTTTTTCATTTTGCTACCCAATCTTTGAACGTTTTCTCACTTTGCCACCCAACCTTTGAACGTTGGTCCACTTTGCCCCTAACCTTTTAACATATTATGTCGATCACTGCATTTGGATGTTCGTCGACAGGATTTGTTCAAAGTTTAGGGGCAAAGTGAAAAAATGTTTAATGATTGGGTGGCAAAGTACGTGTTGGTCCCAAGTGGTCAGATGAGGTCTAGAGGGGGGGGGTGAATAGACCTCTGAAAATTTTTGAACTTAAAAACTTTTCAGCGTTCTGTCAGCAGACTAAGCTGATGAAGAACAGTAAGCAGACTAATCTGTTCGTGAACAAATCTTGAACAGCAGACTGACCACTCTTCTTACGACTACTTAGCTGTTTTTCAGTAAAACAGTTTTTCAAAGAGTATACTTGCAGCGGATAATTTTAAAGTGTTTTTCACAAGTAAACTAAGTTCTCAAAGATTTTATCCCCAGTATTTAAACTCCTTATAAAATCTTTTTGTAATTCAAAGTGTGCAAGAAAACTTAAATGCAAGATAACACAAAGAATTTTTATAGTGGTTATATGGATGAAAATCCTTTAGTCCACTCTTCCAGATCACTTAGATTCTGGGTTATACTATAATCACACAGATTACAATACTTCTCCACTTATACCTAGACAACAAATGAAAAGGCTATAAGCTCGCAATAGAAAATCACTAAGAAATTCTACTCTCCGAAGTTTGATCACTCACAAAGACGGATCACAACTTCTCACAACACTTCGCTTTTACAAAATCACTCAGATAATGTTTTTCTGTTTTCTTCAACTTGGTTTCTGTCAACAGATGACTTCCACCAGACGAGTGAGCTGTTCGAGCTTTGAGACTTAGAAAAAATTCTGCTTCAAAATTGAAATCTCTGATTGTTGTTGTGTTCTTTGCTCGATTGAAATTCAGCTCTATTTATACATGGAGATGAAAATATGACCGTTGAAGGAAATCAATTTTCAAATCCATTCTTCAGCTCTTTTGAAACGGCTCCCTGCAGCAATCCGTACTGTGTACAGTACCTTTCTGTCCATCGCATTTAATGCTGCATTAAATGCACTCTGCTGATCCGAGGATATCTTCAATTATTTGCCATTACTACCCTTCTCTTTCAGCATTTATTACACCAAGTGCATTTATTACCGTTAGACTAATCTCTTGACCTCTTCTACTCTGCTGATCAAAACGACTCTGCTGATCAAATACTGAACTAATCTGATTTGACTCGGCTGATGATCTACCCTTCTGTTCGCTGTTTCAGCAAGAGATCACTAGTCTTCTGAGCTTTGAGCTTTGAACTCTTCTGATGTCTTCTTTTACTTGTTCAAAATTCTTCTAAGGGAACTAAGCTTTCCATACTTAGCTGATTATGATGTTTTGGAAATCATCAAAACCTTCCCTTAATTATTTATCTTCTTTGCACTTCTTCTTCATCTTCATCCAACAATTTCCCCCTTTTTGATGATGACAAAACTCCAGCTAAGTACCTGTACCTAAGCTAAAGTTTTGATCCTCAAAAATTTCTGAGATAGAAATAGTGTGTTGGATTCAAACTTGCAATTTTATAGATATTTGAATTGATTACAGATTACAAGTTTTGAAGAATGAAAAATGCAAAATACTTTAAAAGATTACAAGGATTTTAAAATAAAGAAGTCTAGTCTAAACTAGTCTTCTCCCTTCTTTTCTTCTTCATCTTCCTTGTCTTCTTTTCCAGATTCTTCATCAGATAACTTAGAAGTTTCAGCTTCCAAGTTTTCAGAGAATCTTCTTCTCAACAGCTCTATCTTCTTTTTCTTGACATCTGGATCAAGCTGTTCTTCAGCTGAATCTTTGGCAGCAGCTAGTTCTTTATCAGACTTGGCTTTTGCTTCAGATTCTTCAAATTCAGCTTGCTCTTCTTCTGTAATTTTCTCATCTGTTGGTCTGCTTGAATCTCCCATATTTCTTTCAGTCTCACCAGCAGATTCTTCCAACACTTCAGTTGCTTCAGTTTGATTATCTTCTTCCTTTTCAAAAGAAGGACCAACTTTCTTCTGTCCAAATACCCTTTCTTCCCCCTTTTTGTCATCATCAGCAGGGTTGATTGGATATTGTGGCACAACTGGTGTAATTAGAAGTGAATCACAGAGAAGTTTGATGTTCTCTTCCATAGCATTGATCTGAGCTTGTTGTTTAAGTTGATTGGCCTTGAAATTTCTCATTTCCTTGAGCAGATCTTCTCCTTGATCACCTAATTGGATTTGAGTTCCCAGAATCCAATTTGATGAAGCAGTGAAGTCTTTCATCATATTTTCCATGACTTCATCTTCTGCTTGGAGGGCCGTTTCAACTGTTTCTTCAATGCGTCTCCAACCATCAGTAGTGCTTTGAGTCCGTCTTCTAAGTATATCCATGTCTTGACAGATGGATTTAACATTCTGAGCAGTATCTTCTATCAGATCGGTTGGAACAACAGCTTTCTAATTTGGTTGTTTGACAGCAGCTAACACTTCTGCAGCTAATTCTTCCTTCATATCCTTCAAAGATTTGGTGATCATTTGTTGGATGGAGTCCAACAGATTTGTCTGAATATTTTGAGAAGTTGAAGGCATATCTGTTGTAGCAGCAGGTGTTTCTTTGATAGGTTGCTCTGATGATTGAGTTATCAATGCAAGAGATTGATCTGCTGATTTATCAGCATGGCTTGGAGTGCTTTCCTTCTCCTTAGCTTGATCATCTCCTTCAGCAGCAACTTCTTTCTCCTTGCTCTGATCTGCTGGAATTTCTTCTTCTTTCTTTGAGTCAACAGCAGCATCAGACTTATCACCCTGAGCTTTGTCTTGATCAGATGGGTCTGATGTACCCTCTATTTGCTTTGGTTGATCAGAGGACTCTGCTTTTTCTTTATCAGCAGGGGATATAATCTTCTTGACAGTCTCAACTGTCTTCATCATTCCTTCATTGTCCACTGCTGACCTGTTAGAAATCCAAGTAAAATTATCAAGAGGAATAAAGGTAGATGAAAGTTCCTCAGGCAGCTCTTCATAAGGTTTGATGTTTGGCCCGTAGACAATGTGTTTGATGTTGGGAAGAGGGACCAATGAGCTTGGTTGTCCCCTTAACTTCCTTGATTTCTTTGCCCAAAGCTCCATTGCTTGAGCAATAGCCAACTTTATAGATCTTTCCTTGAGGTCTTCAGATTCCTCATATTCTTCAGGAATGGATTTGAAGATCTTCTTGGCTTCAGCCTTTGCTATGTGACTTATCTTCAGCCTCAACTTGTCCAGAAAGAATTCTGAATCAAGTGCTTGAATGATAGAACCTGTCTCAAGCCACTCCAGTACCCATGCTTCTTCAGCATTAAAGGCTTTCCATTTGGTCATTTCAGCTGGACTCTTTGTCAGTCTGAATTCCCTCCACCTGTTGTATCTGATCTTTTCATTATTAAACTGTGTCAGGCGGTTTATCCTTTCATTTTCAGCATCAAGCCTTCTGAGAAATTCTTCAAAAATTGCAGGATCATCCCTGACAATCTCTAAGGATAATCTGATCTCCTCTCTTCTCTTTGGCTTTAACTTTGGTGCAGGCATAGCTGGTATTGGTTTGTTTGGATCTCTTTGATCACCAATAACTATCCCACCAGTGTGCTGATGACCATGAGCATCTTTGGTGCTAGCTTCAATAGCAGCAGCCAACTCTGCTGCCTCAACAGCATCCCTTTGCTCTTGAGTCATTTTGCTGGCTTCTTCCTCCAGCCTTTTTAGCTCTAGGCTCTTCAACCTATCTTCTTCTGCCTTTTCTGCAGCTATCCTTTGCTTTTCAGCAGCATCTTGTCTTTTCTTTTCTGCAGCAGTCAGGTAAGTTGCAATTTTGCCAGTCCTTTTTCTCCTTGATTCAGGACTTTCAACTGCTTGAATTGGAGTTGCAGCAACAGGAGTGGGGTGCAGAAGGAGTGTTTCTCCTTCACCTGTTGTGGTAGTCTGCTGTTCTTCTTCACCTTCAGCAGACACTACAGCAGAAGAGTCTGTAGTAGAAACTCCAAGTTCAGTAATAACAGTCTCAGCTGTCTTAACAGAAGGCTCTTCAATAGTGATTGGCCTCTCAGCTGATGTTGTTGATTCTCTAACTGTTGCAACTGGCTCTTCAGAGAAGGTAACCTTTCTCTTAGCCTTAGATTTTGCAATCCTTTTGGCAGGGGGGTTGGCAGTAGGAGGTCCCCTTGCCTCACTTCTTGTTCTCAATCTTTTCAACCTTTGAAGAGGAACTTCTTCCTCAGACTCAGTTCTTTCAGGAGATGAACCTGTCTTCATTTCCAAGATCTCCTTGGTGAAGTCTTCAATCACCTTTTCTGGTACTGTGTCTTCAGGTTGTGCTGATTTAGTCTCATCAGCAGACTGTGCTGTTTGCTCAGCAGACTTACTGTCTGACCCTCCTTCTTGCTCTTCTTAGAAGGGGTCTTTTTGGATTTTGCAGTGGCTTTTCTTTTGGGTTGTGCCACTAATTGTCTCACTGGCTCATATAGCTTGAACTCTTTACTACCGTGAGTAGTCTTCCCTGTTCCTAGGGGGCATTTCAGTGATGCAAACAGATTACTGAGTAAAATGGCATGTGAAGGCCTCTTGTCACTCAGTAGCTCATAAACATGAGCAGCCCAGTTGATTTTCAACCCATAGTAGATACACACCATTGTGTAGTATGTGACGGCCCGGCTCCACGGGTCCGTCGGAAAACGATCGAAAAATTATTGTTATCTTGAAAAAGCGTTAAAAATATCGAAGCATTTTTTTTTTTTTCAAACGATGAATTAAAAGGTTTAAAAGCGGAAGCTATTTAAAACGAAATAGGAACAATTTAAATTACTAAGTTTTTTTTTTTTTTTTGACGAACAAATAAAATCAACTTTCATAGTAGAGTTTTAAAGCGGAAGCATTTTATCATAACATCTCAAAATATTTGAACAAAATCAGCCGAGAGAGATAAATAAGTAATTTATGAAAATTTTGACTCTTTTGCGAAAACATAAATCATCTTTAACGAATCAACATTATAAGCAAGGTTTTAATCAAAATCGAAAAGAAAATAAATGGACCACAAAATATTACTACTCTCCCGAATACTAGGGTGGGACCGCAACCGTGATGACCTAACCGCAACCCGACTATTATTTCCAGAACGCCTGAAACTGAAAAGAGTGAAACATAGAACGCATAAGTTGATCGTCCAACTTAGTGAGGCTATGTGCGAATTTGCATGGTGATGTGTGAATGCAACATATTATAAAACATAAGCATGTTATCAATCAATAAACATATATTCAAGACGAAAGAAACACGGAATTCACATAACTCATAATTGCTGATGTCGTCCTCCACTTACCCTCCATCCTCAGTCTGAAGTTCATCCAAACACACCAAGTAAGGAGCGACCTTACTATCTGAAATGCATCGACATGTCTTTGCCGGAGTTCGTCCTTACTCCCCAAGTGTTCCTCCCCACTTGGGTTGTAAGAACAGGCCTACGGGTAACCGTGACAATCCTGCCGGCCCTTGCCGGCCAGGTTGGCATCGGGTCCATACACCAAATCAAAAGGGCCCACACAAAATCGGAACAAACGGAAACATACAGTCGGAAACAAACGGAACATAACATATCAAACATATTTAACATATTATCAACATTTAATAACTTATAAAATGAAATTTTAGATATCATGATAATTTCGAAAAATATATTCGCAACTAATAGTTTCGGACGTAGCATGTATTTGGATAATCATGTTCAAATGCTAAGTGATTTCATGCGAGAAATGTTGACCTAATAAGTCAACCTATTCGTGACGACATGCAAGAAAAGTTAGAATAGAATCCATGCTTTGATTATTAAGAGCCTAAGTGCATGTTTGGACTCGATCTACTAGCACATCGGACAGACATACAAATTAAACACACAGCGCTCACCTTTGTCGCTTAGTATAGCGACTAAAACTCCACAAATGATGCATATCCGAAACCTGAGCAAGTACGTATACGACTTAGAATGTATTTAACAACCTTACTTAAACATAACCGATGAAAATCCTACACAAGGATTTCCTAAACTAACACATCGCACACAAGAACTTAGAACTTTCGACATCAAACTCCAACTAAAAGTTATTGTTTTCAAAACTCGAAATTCTAATTACAAAAACAGCGCCAAAATAGCAAAATTTTCCCTTCATTTTCCAGATTTACAAAACAGCCCCTAAACTTTGAAAAACATCCATTTTTTTGAAAATTTGCAACAAACTTTAAATCAAAAGATTTTTAACTAAACTCATATCGAAAATCAAATAAAAGTATTAAGTATCTTGTTACTTCAAAAACCAAATCTTTAAAATTCCCACAAGTTTAAAACTTTTCGAAAATACCCTCATAGTTTTGAAAACTTAACCAAACCAATTTTCTTGAAAAATAATTTAAGATCCACGCATTTAAGAAATATTTAAAAATAATCAAGCATAATTTTCACTATAAAACTAAGATTAAAAATAAGTTTTAATAACTTTTCACAAACGAAACAAAAAGTTCTTTAATTATGAACTTTCTTCGAAAAATTTACAAATATTCAATCTAAAAACTAAAATGAATAAACCACTACTTCAAATCAATAAATCAAGATTTTATAAAAGAACCATGTAAAAACAGCAACAAAACAGCAACTTTAACCCCTTATTTTCAGATTTACAAAAATAACCCCAAATGTTTCAAAAACTCTCATTTTTGCAAAATATCGGAACAAACTTTAAAACAAATGCTTTTCAAGTAAACCTAACCAAATATCAAACAAAACTTATATTTTCAGTCCCTTTTTAATCCCAACAAGAATCGCAACCTAAGCCCTTCAACTTTTAAAACCTTTCAAAAATACCCCCCAAAGTTTCGGAAATTATGAACAATAACCTTTTTACGAAAATAAATCAAGATCCAAACATATAAGCAATATTTAAACAAAACCAAAGCAAGTCACACTAAATACTACATATGAACTCAACAACTTATCACAAGGACAAACTAACTTCTTCAACATATATTTTAAAGAGAATAAAGTAATATCACAAAGACTAAAGAACACATGCATAGATGTCTTTTTACCCAAATCAACGAAAGGGGTGGAAATCTCTTCATTTCCAGAACTCCGAAGGTGGTGGTGGCAGCTCCGGTGGCAGTGGTGGCGGCTCCGGTGGTGGTTCATAAAAAGGCCCTCAAATCCTTACTTTTCACCATTTTCCAATGGCTGTCGATTCACTTTGGGAGTTCCAAACGACGATCCGAACGGTCAATATATAGATCCATGTGTGTAGAACCTCCACGCAAAATTTGGGCATGATCCAACGGTGGACGAAGGCGGAACGATCGAAAATCCGAGGCTGGGTTGAGTATACCCGAAAACTATCTTTCTAAATGTGTTTCCTCTTGCATCTCTCTCTCTCTCTTTGGGAGATCCAATCGACGATCCGAACGGTCAATATGTAGCCCCATGTGTGTAGGACCTCCATACAAAATTTCGGCATGATCCAACGGTGGACGAAGACGGAATGGTCGAAAAACCGAGGCTGGGTTGTGAAGATCCGAAAATTCTATCTTTCAAAATGTGTAGTCTCTTTTCTCTCTTTTATTTTCTCTCTAATTCTAACTTAACTATGAACTCTAAGGTGTAAAACTGAGTGGAGAGAAATCTGAAAATGAGGAGAAAGGTGTTTAAGTACACCTTGGGAAGATGGGAGATATAATTATTCCCATAAAACAAGCCAATGCATGTTCATCTTGGATAGAGAAATCTCTCTAACCAAGAGGCATGCTTGGCCACTCCCTATGGCAGGCTAGGAGAGCTATAAAGGCTCTCCTATTAGCTGCAATCAAGTATGGGGCGAAATTTACACATTGCCCCCTGAAGTTTCGGTAAAGTGCATTTTTGCTCCAGAAATTATTTATTTTGCACAATAAAGTCCAAATATTTTTCAAAAGAGGTATACTATTATGCTAAAGTATTTTTGTGCTTTTAAAACATTTCAAAGTTAATAAGGACATAGGAGATAATTAAATTGTATATTTTAGTTCAAATTAATGTTTAACTTTGAAAATAAAAAGTAGCACATAAATTTGGATTAAAAATCCAATCAAACGGGTTCGAAATTTTGGGGGCGTTACAATCCTCCCCCCTTAAAAGAATTTGGTCCCCAAATTCGTTCTTGAGATTCGCGTGGTATGGTTAACGCCATCGTATCTTCTTTTCTTGCTCCCGAAACGTTTCTTCATTACTCAATGTGCGTCATAAAATATTTTCATGTAGAATCTGCGGCCTTCTTGATTAAAACGAGTGTGCGAAAATGTTCTCTCGTACGTTAGGAGTTTTCAAAAATCTGACGTATCTTTTTATCTAACTCCCAAGTCGCCTTTTTATACTCTGGCCGCGCCATAATGAAATTCACTTGTTTCTTCATCTAGATGAGTATGCAAACGTGTCTTCGTTTGTACGTTACATATTTCTGAAGATCTTAAGATATGTAGTCAGGTTCACGAGGATGATCGATGTAGTACTTCATATACGTACGCATAATCATGATGCGGTAGAATGAGATACGACAATAAATCCAACTCCTATGTCGCGGATTAAGATTCTTCTCAAAAGAAAAACTACTCACATAACAATATATAGTTCAGTTTGGCCCAGAGAATTCAAAAGGTACTGAATGACATTTGACTTGGGATTCTCCCAAGGAACAAAATGAGTCAAATGAAGAGACACGATAAGGATTAGAAAAGATGATCGAATCAAGATGCTCAAGATGACAAGATAAGAATTATCAATGGCAACATAAAGAAGAATCAACAAAGATTGGAAAAGGACTGAAATATCGATAATAAAGATAACGAAATGAACAGTTTGATATAAGTGACAAGGCGAACAATTAAGGTGCACCGATAAGAATAACGAAAGGGATGAGCCTCACCATTTCAAACGGTGCAAGTAAAAAGAAGATCAAAGCAAGGATATCGATAAGGATATTAGAAAGTCGAAACAAGTATCATGACAATAATAACCAAAAACATTAAAGTGTGTTTGGTCATTTGAAAAGCAAGTCAAGATAAATGGCGAGATTCGAAGATCATTTCAATAATGATTACAACAAGCTGCAATAGAAAACAAGTAAAGCTCATAGTGAAAACTGAGAACATCGAAACGATCAAATTGAGCGAGACGGGATTAAAAATAAGTTCAAAACAATAGAAGGTAAGTCCAAAGTTCAAAAGAAATTGAGAATAAATTGATATGATTTATGCGGCTTGCAACAAGGAATGAAATAGACAAAGGAACAACAATTTATGAATGGACAATTGAAAACATGAAGTTCAAAAAGAAACCGAGACAATTCAATTCCTTTAGGAAATTTAGAAGATTGTATAATCGAATAGAACGAAAAAGATTAACACGAAAGCATATGGATAATTTCAAAATGATCGTAACGAAATAAATAAGCTCGGGAAAAAGAAGGTCAAGGAACAATAACAATAACAGAATCCGACAAAAATAAATAATTTCGGTTTACGAAGTCAATACGAGAAAGTATCTCATGAAATAGGGAGGGGTAAACTCTTAACAAGTACAATAATAAGGGATCGAAATAAAAGCTTAAAGGGATACAAGAAGCCAATCCCCAATAGACAAAGAGATGTTAATTGAGAGTGTCGATAAGCTCTGAAGGAAAACAGTCAAAGAGTCAGATTAAAGGTAATTAAGGGCACGGTTTGAAGAAGCATTTCAAGAATGAGGCTAAATTGATTGAAGAATAATTTATGATAAATTACGGAACGTGAAGGAAAAGATACAATCGGGCAATCGCATTTAGAAACTTCAGAATAGCACGAGCGGAAATACAGAGATTGGATATGAACATAGGATAGTTTTAGAATTGAAAATGAAGTTACTCGCTATCAAAAGTGATTCATAGTTGAATGCAAGGAACAGATAATAGACGAGTTAGAACACAAGACTGGTGTCAACGAAATTGGAATGATATTTTGTCTATTGAAAGAAAGATTGCTTACATAACAATTTGATTCGCCAAAATGATGAAGAAAATACATCTAGGGATCACAAGCTCAAAATGAATAAGTACCAACATTAGAATAAGGGCGAAACAATTAATTATAGCGAAAATAGGCTCAAGAAAGCTTACTGAAGTCGAGAGATCAATTTGGAGATGGATACATTTAGGATCAGAATTATGAGTAAGGTAAACTCGATAATGGAATTCAAAAGGATTAGGGCTATTATAGTCATTCTATGTACTTCAAGGAAGGTCACTTGATTCAAATATTTTAATTTACGTAAAATCACGGAACACACACATATACAATTATAACCAGACAATAATATCGACAATAAAGTTCAAATAACGTTATGGTATTCGGGATACCACCAACAAAATAGTTAATCAAGAAAACACAGAATCAAGCAAAAATAATCATTAACCCCAAGGACATGTACTAAACATATGGTTTCGGTTACGGTATTGTCCTAAAAGTGAACTACCAAATATGGGTAGACACCATAAAATCATGACGGAGAGTCCCACCTTACTAACCCCTCAGTACAAATCCGAGGATCCTATCCTGGCCTTGAGCCGAAGCTCTGATACCATCTGTGACGGCCCGGCTCCACGGGTCCGTCGGAAAACGATCGAAAAATTATTGTTATCTTGAAAAAGCGTTAAAAATATCGAAGCATTTTTTTTTTTTTTCAAACGATGAATTAAAAGGTTTAAAAGCGGAAGCTATTTAAAACGAAATAGGAACAATTTAAATTACTAAGTTTTTTTTTTTTTTTTGACGAACAAATAAAATCAACTTTCATAGTAGAGTTTTAAAGCGGAAGCATTTTATCATAACATCTCAAAATATTTGAACAAAATCAGCCGAGAGAGATAAATAAGTAATTTATGAAAATTTTGACTCTTTTGCGAAAACATAAATCATCTTTAACGAATCAACATTATAAGCAAGGTTTTAATCAAAATCGAAAAGAAAATAAATGGACCACAAAATATTACTACTCTCCCGAATACTAGGGTGGGACCGCAACCGTGATGACCTAACCGCAACCCGACTATTATTTCCAGAACGCCTGAAACTGAAAAGAGTGAAACATAGAACGCATAAGTTGATCGTCCAACTTAGTGAGGCTATGTGCGAATTTGCATGGTGATGTGTGAATGCAACATATTATAAAACATAAGCATGTTATCAATCAATAAACATATATTCAAGACGAAAGAAACACGGAATTCACATAACTCATAATTGCTGATGTCGTCCTCCACTTACCCTCCATCCTCAGTCTGAAGTTCATCCAAACACACCAAGTAAGGAGCGACCTTACTATCTGAAATGCATCGACATGTCTTTGCCGGAGTTCGTCCTTACTCCCCAAGTGTTCCTCCCCACTTGGGTTGTAAGAACAGGCCTACGGGTAACCGTGACAATCCTGCCGGCCCTTGCCGGCCAGGTTGGCATCGGGTCCATACACCAAATCAAAAGGGCCCACACAAAATCGGAACAAACGGAAACATACAGTCGGAAACAAACGGAACATAACATATCAAACATATTTAACATATTATCAACATTTAATAACTTATAAAATGAAATTTTAGATATCATGATAATTTCGAAAAATATATTCGCAACTAATAGTTTCGGACGTAGCATGTATTTGGATAATCATGTTCAAATGCTAAGTGATTTCATGCGAGAAATGTTGACCTAATAAGTCAACCTATTCGTGACGACATGCAAGAAAAGTTAGAATAGAATCCATGCTTTGATTATTAAGAGCCTAAGTGCATGTTTGGACTCGATCTACTAGCACATCGGACAGACATACAAATTAAACACACAGCGCTCACCTTTGTCGCTTAGTATAGCGACTAAAACTCCACAAATGATGCATATCCGAAACCTGAGCAAGTACGTATACGACTTAGAATGTATTTAACAACCTTACTTAAACATAACCGATGAAAATCCTACACAAGGATTTCCTAAACTAACACATCGCACACAAGAACTTAGAACTTTCGACATCAAACTCCAACTAAAAGTTATTGTTTTCAAAACTCGAAATTCTAATTACAAAAACAGCGCCAAAATAGCAAAATTTTCCCTTCATTTTCCAGATTTACAAAACAGCCCCTAAACTTTGAAAAACATCCATTTTTTTGAAAATTTGCAACAAACTTTAAATCAAAAGATTTTTAACTAAACTCATATCGAAAATCAAATAAAAGTATTAAGTATCTTGTTACTTCAAAAACCAAATCTTTAAAATTCCCACAAGTTTAAAACTTTTCGAAAATACCCTCATAGTTTTGAAAACTTAACCAAACCAATTTTCTTGAAAAATAATTTAAGATCCACGCATTTAAGAAATATTTAAAAATAATCAAGCATAATTTTCACTATAAAACTAAGATTAAAAATAAGTTTTAATAACTTTTCACAAACGAAACAAAAAGTTCTTTAATTATGAACTTTCTTCGAAAAATTTACAAATATTCAATCTAAAAACTAAAATGAATAAACCACTACTTCAAATCAATAAATCAAGATTTTATAAAAGAACCATGTAAAAACAGCAACAAAACAGCAACTTTAACCCCTTATTTTCAGATTTACAAAAATAACCCCAAATGTTTCAAAAACTCTCATTTTTGCAAAATATCGGAACAAACTTTAAAACAAATGCTTTTCAAGTAAACCTAACCAAATATCAAACAAAACTTATATTTTCAGTCCCTTTTTAATCCCAACAAGAATCGCAACCTAAGCCCTTCAACTTTTAAAACCTTTCAAAAATACCCCCCAAAGTTTCGGAAATTATGAACAATAACCTTTTTACGAAAATAAATCAAGATCCAAACATATAAGCAATATTTAAACAAAACCAAAGCAAGTCACACTAAATACTACATATGAACTCAACAACTTATCACAAGGACAAACTAACTTCTTCAACATATATTTTAAAGAGAATAAAGTAATATCACAAAGACTAAAGAACACATGCATAGATGTCTTTTTACCCAAATCAACGAAAGGGGTGGAAATCTCTTCATTTCCAGAACTCCGAAGGTGGTGGTGGCAGCTCCGGTGGCAGTGGTGGCGGCTCCGGTGGTGGTTCATAAAAAGGCCCTCAAATCCTTACTTTTCACCATTTTCCAATGGCTGTCGATTCACTTTGGGAGTTCCAAACGACGATCCGAACGGTCAATATATAGATCCATGTGTGTAGAACCTCCACGCAAAATTTGGGCATGATCCAACGGTGGACGAAGGCGGAACGATCGAAAATCCGAGGCTGGGTTGAGTATACCCGAAAACTATCTTTCTAAATGTGTTTCCTCTTGCATCTCTCTCTCTCTCTTTGGGAGATCCAATCGACGATCCGAACGGTCAATATGTAGCCCCATGTGTGTAGGACCTCCATACAAAATTTCGGCATGATCCAACGGTGGACGAAGACGGAATGGTCGAAAAACCGAGGCTGGGTTGTGAAGATCCGAAAATTCTATCTTTCAAAATGTGTAGTCTCTTTTCTCTCTTTTATTTTCTCTCTAATTCTAACTTAACTATGAACTCTAAGGTGTAAAACTGAGTGGAGAGAAATCTGAAAATGAGGAGAAAGGTGTTTAAGTACACCTTGGGAAGATGGGAGATATAATTATTCCCATAAAACAAGCCAATGCATGTTCATCTTGGATAGAGAAATCTCTCTAACCAAGAGGCATGCTTGGCCACTCCCTATGGCAGGCTAGGAGAGCTATAAAGGCTCTCCTATTAGCTGCAATCAAGTATGGGGCGAAATTTACACATTGCCCCCTGAAGTTTCGGTAAAGTGCATTTTTGCTCCAGAAATTATTTATTTTGCACAATAAAGTCCAAATATTTTTCAAAAGAGGTATACTATTATGCTAAAGTATTTTTGTGCTTTTAAAACATTTCAAAGTTAATAAGGACATAGGAGATAATTAAATTGTATATTTTAGTTCAAATTAATGTTTAACTTTGAAAATAAAAAGTAGCACATAAATTTGGATTAAAAATCCAATCAAACGGGTTCGAAATTTTGGGGGCGTTACAATCCTCCCCCCTTAAAAGAATTTGGTCCCCAAATTCGTTCTTGAGATTCGCGTGGTATGGTTAACGCCATCGTATCTTCTTTTCTTGCTCCCGAAACGTTTCTTCATTACTCAATGTGCGTCATAAAATATTTTCATGTAGAATCTGCGGCCTTCTTGATTAAAACGAGTGTGCGAAAATGTTCTCTCGTACGTTAGGAGTTTTCAAAAATCTGACGTATCTTTTTATCTAACTCCCAAGTCGCCTTTTTATACTCTGGCCGCGCCATAATGAAATTCACTTGTTTCTTCATCTAGATGAGTATGCAAACGTGTCTTCGTTTGTACGTTACATATTTCTGAAGATCTTAAGATATGTAGTCAGGTTCACGAGGATGATCGATGTAGTACTTCATATACGTACGCATAATCATGATGCGGTAGAATGAGATACGACAATAAATCCAACTCCTATGTCGCGGATTAAGATTCTTCTCAAAAGAAAAACTACTCACATAACAATATATAGTTCAGTTTGGCCCAGAGAATTCAAAAGGTACTGAATGACATTTGACTTGGGATTCTCCCAAGGAACAAAATGAGTCAAATGAAGAGACACGATAAGGATTAGAAAAGATGATCGAATCAAGATGCTCAAGATGACAAGATAAGAATTATCAATGGCAACATAAAGAAGAATCAACAAAGATTGGAAAAGGACTGAAATATCGATAATAAAGATAACGAAATGAACAGTTTGATATAAGTGACAAGGCGAACAATTAAGGTGCACCGATAAGAATAACGAAAGGGATGAGCCTCACCATTTCAAACGGTGCAAGTAAAAAGAAGATCAAAGCAAGGATATCGATAAGGATATTAGAAAGTCGAAACAAGTATCATGACAATAATAACCAAAAACATTAAAGTGTGTTTGGTCATTTGAAAAGCAAGTCAAGATAAATGGCGAGATTCGAAGATCATTTCAATAATGATTACAACAAGCTGCAATAGAAAACAAGTAAAGCTCATAGTGAAAACTGAGAACATCGAAACGATCAAATTGAGCGAGACGGGATTAAAAATAAGTTCAAAACAATAGAAGGTAAGTCCAAAGTTCAAAAGAAATTGAGAATAAATTGATATGATTTATGCGGCTTGCAACAAGGAATGAAATAGACAAAGGAACAACAATTTATGAATGGACAATTGAAAACATGAAGTTCAAAAAGAAACCGAGACAATTCAATTCCTTTAGGAAATTTAGAAGATTGTATAATCGAATAGAACGAAAAAGATTAACACGAAAGCATATGGATAATTTCAAAATGATCGTAACGAAATAAATAAGCTCGGGAAAAAGAAGGTCAAGGAACAATAACAATAACAGAATCCGACAAAAATAAATAATTTCGGTTTACGAAGTCAATACGAGAAAGTATCTCATGAAATAGGGAGGGGTAAACTCTTAACAAGTACAATAATAAGGGATCGAAATAAAAGCTTAAAGGGATACAAGAAGCCAATCCCCAATAGACAAAGAGATGTTAATTGAGAGTGTCGATAAGCTCTGAAGGAAAACAGTCAAAGAGTCAGATTAAAGGTAATTAAGGGCACGGTTTGAAGAAGCATTTCAAGAATGAGGCTAAATTGATTGAAGAATAATTTATGATAAATTACGGAACGTGAAGGAAAAGATACAATCGGGCAATCGCATTTAGAAACTTCAGAATAGCACGAGCGGAAATACAGAGATTGGATATGAACATAGGATAGTTTTAGAATTGAAAATGAAGTTACTCGCTATCAAAAGTGATTCATAGTTGAATGCAAGGAACAGATAATAGACGAGTTAGAACACAAGACTGGTGTCAACGAAATTGGAATGATATTTTGTCTATTGAAAGAAAGATTGCTTACATAACAATTTGATTCGCCAAAATGATGAAGAAAATACATCTAGGGATCACAAGCTCAAAATGAATAAGTACCAACATTAGAATAAGGGCGAAACAATTAATTATAGCGAAAATAGGCTCAAGAAAGCTTACTGAAGTCGAGAGATCAATTTGGAGATGGATACATTTAGGATCAGAATTATGAGTAAGGTAAACTCGATAATGGAATTCAAAAGGATTAGGGCTATTATAGTCATTCTATGTACTTCAAGGAAGGTCACTTGATTCAAATATTTTAATTTACGTAAAATCACGGAACACACACATATACAATTATAACCAGACAATAATATCGACAATAAAGTTCAAATAACGTTATGGTATTCGGGATACCACCAACAAAATAGTTAATCAAGAAAACACAGAATCAAGCAAAAATAATCATTAACCCCAAGGACATGTACTAAACATATGGTTTCGGTTACGGTATTGTCCTAAAAGTGAACTACCAAATATGGGTAGACACCATAAAATCATGACGGAGAGTCCCACCTTACTAACCCCTCAGTACAAATCCGAGGATCCTATCCTGGCCTTGAGCCGAAGCTCTGATACCATCTGTGACGGCCCGGCTCCACGGGTCCGTCGGAAAACGATCGAAAAATTATTGTTATCTTGAAAAAGCGTTAAAAATATCGAAGCATTTTTTTTTTTTTTCAAACGATGAATTAAAAGGTTTAAAAGCGGAAGCTATTTAAAACGAAATAGGAACAATTTAAATTACTAAGTTTTTTTTTTTTTTTTGACGAACAAATAAAATCAACTTTCATAGTAGAGTTTTAAAGCGGAAGCATTTTATCATAACATCTCAAAATATTTGAACAAAATCAGCCGAGAGAGATAAATAAGTAATTTATGAAAATTTTGAATCTTTTGCGAAAACATAAATCATCTTTAACGAATCAACATTATAAGCAAGGTTTTAATCAAAATCGAAAAGAAAATAAATGGACCACAAAATATTACTACTCTCCCGAATACTAGGGTGGGACCGCAACCGTGATGACCTAACCGCAACCCGACTATTATTTCCAGAACGCCTGAAACTGAAAAGAGTGAAACATAGAACGCATAAGTTGATCGTCCAACTTAGTGAGGCTATGTGCGAATTTGCATGGTGATGTGTGAATGCAACATATTATAAAACATAAGCATGTTATCAATCAATAAACATATATTCAAGACGAAAGAAACACGGAATTCACATAACTCATAATTGCTGATGTCGTCCTCCACTTACCCTCCATCCTCAGTCTGAAGTTCATCCAAACACACCAAGTAAGGAGCGACCTTACTATCTGAAATGCATCGACATGTCTTTGCCGGAGTTCGTCCTTACTCCCCAAGTGTTCCTCCCCACTTGGGTTGTAAGAACAGGCCTACGGGTAACCGTGACAATCCTGCCGGCCCTTGCCGGCCAGGTTGGCATCGGGTCCATACACCAAATCAAAAGGGCCCACACAAAATCGGAACAAACGGAAACATACAGTCGGAAACAAACGGAACATAACATATCAAACATATTTAACATATTATCAACATTTAATAACTTATAAAATGAAATTTTAGATATCATGATAATTTCGAAAAATATATTCGCAACTAATAGTTTCGGACGTAGCATGTATTTGGATAATCATGTTCAAATGCTAAGTGATTTCATGCGAGAAATGTTGACCTAATAAGTCAACCTATTCGTGACGACATGCAAGAAAAGTTAGAATAGAATCCATGCTTTGATTATTAAGAGCCTAAGTGCATGTTTGGACTCGATCTACTAGCACATCGGACAGACATACAAATTAAACACACAGCGCTCACCTTTGTCGCTTAGTATAGCGACTAAAACTCCACAAATGATGCATATCCGAAACCTGAGCAAGTACGTATACGACTTAGAATGTATTTAACAACCTTACTTAAACATAACCGATGAAAATCCTACACAAGGATTTCCTAAACTAACACATCGCACACAAGAACTTAGAACTTTCGACATCAAACTCCAACTAAAAGTTATTGTTTTCAAAACTCGAAATTCTAATTACAAAAACAGCGCCAAAATAGCAAAATTTTCCCTTCATTTTCCAGATTTACAAAACAGCCCCTAAACTTTGAAAAACATCCATTTTTTTGAAAATTTGCAACAAACTTTAAATCAAAAGATTTTTAACTAAACTCATATCGAAAATCAAATAAAAGTATTAAGTATCTTGTTACTTCAAAAACCAAATCTTTAAAATTCCCACAAGTTTAAAACTTTTCGAAAATACCCTCATAGTTTTGAAAACTTAACCAAACCAATTTTCTTGAAAAATAATTTAAGATCCACGCATTTAAGAAATATTTAAAAATAATCAAGCATAATTTTCACTATAAAACTAAGATTAAAAATAAGTTTTAATAACTTTTCACAAACGAAACAAAAAGTTCTTTAATTATGAACTTTCTTCGAAAAATTTACAAATATTCAATCTAAAAACTAAAATGAATAAACCACTACTTCAAATAAATAAATCAAGATTTTATAAAAGAACCATGTAAAAACAGCAACAAAACAGCAACTTTAACCCCTTATTTTCAGATTTACAAAAATAACCCCAAATGTTTCAAAAACTCTCATTTTTGCAAAATATCGGAACAAACTTTAAAACAAATGCTTTTCAAGTAAACCTAACCAAATATCAAACAAAACTTATATTTTCAGTCCCTTTTTAATCCCAACAAGAATCGCAACCTAAGCCCTTCAACTTTTAAAACCTTTCAAAAATACCCCCCAAAGTTTCGGAAATTATGAACAATAACCTTTTTACGAAAATAAATCAAGATCCAAACATATAAGCAATATTTAAACAAAACCAAAGCAAGTCACACTAAATACTACATATGAACTCAACAACTTATCACAAGGACAAACTAACTTCTTCAACATATATTTTAAAGAGAATAAAGTAATATCACAAAGACTAAAGAACACATGCATAGATGTCTTTTTACCCAAATCAACGAAAGGGGTGGAAATCTCTTCATTTCCAGAACTCCGAAGGTGGTGGTGGCAGCTCCGGTGGCAGTGGTGGCGGCTCCGGTGGTGGTTCATAAAAAGGCCCTCAAATCCTTACTTTTCACCATTTTCCAATGGCTGTCGATTCACTTTGGGAGTTCCAAACGACGATCCGAACGGTCAATATATAGATCCATGTGTGTAGAACCTCCACGCAAAATTTGGGCATGATCCAACGGTGGACGAAGGCGGAACGATCGAAAATCCGAGGCTGGGTTGAGTATACCCGAAAACTATCTTTCTAAATGTGTTTCCTCTTGCATCTCTCTCTCTCTCTTTGGGAGATCCAATCGACGATCCGAACGGTCAATATGTAGCCCCATGTGTGTAGGACCTCCATACAAAATTTCGGCATGATCCAACGGTGGACGAAGACGGAATGGTCGAAAAACCGAGGCTGGGTTGTGAAGATCCGAAAATTCTATCTTTCAAAATGTGTAGTCTCTTTTCTCTCTTTTATTTTCTCTCTAATTCTAACTTAACTATGAACTCTAAGGTGTAAAACTGAGTGGAGAGAAATCTGAAAATGAGGAGAAAGGTGTTTAAGTACACCTTGGGAAGATGGGAGATATAATTATTCCCATAAAACAAGCCAATGCATGTTCATCTTGGATAGAGAAATCTCTCTAACCAAGAGGCATGCTTGGCCACTCCCTATGGCAGGCTAGGAGAGCTATAAAGGCTCTCCTATTAGCTGCAATCAAGTATGGGGCGAAATTTACACATTGCCCCCTGAAGTTTCGGTAAAGTGCATTTTTGCTCCAGAAATTATTTATTTTGCACAATAAAGTCCAAATATTTTTCAAAAGAGGTATACTATTATGCTAAAGTATTTTTGTGCTTTTAAAACATTTCAAAGTTAATAAGGACATAGGAGATAATTAAATTGTATATTTTAGTTCAAATTAATGTTTAACTTTGAAAATAAAAAGTAGCACATAAATTTGGATTAAAAATCCAATCAAACGGGTTCGAAATTTTGGGGGCGTTACATAGTATCTTTTCCTTGGAAGCCCATCCAAAGAACTTGTGCTGCAGTCCAGCACCTTGGCAATAATATCAGCAAATCTCTGATATTCATCCTTCAGCTGGGTCTTCATCAAAGTCCCAGTCATCTCTTCTCCTTTCTTAGCACAAATGGCCCATAACTCCTCTTCCTTTTCTGACCCTAAAGAGGTCACATCTCCTCCCTTGTTTGTTAACTTATAGATCTCACTGAGAACAGCAGCCGAGATCGCAATCTTCTTTCCACCAATTTCAGCAGACATAACTGTGTCATCCTTAGAAAATTTCCTGGTTTGATAGAAGTGCTCAACATCTTCTAAATACACAGAATCTTCATGAGCCTCTAAAACAGGAACTAACGATGCTTCTTTAATCTTTTCTAGTAACGAGCGCATCAAGTCAGTACCAGAGAAATGGAATTTGCTGTAGTTGAAGTACCTTCCTTCGATAATCTTCTCCATTTCTGAAATTTAGAGAGTAGAAATCTACAAAGATGCAGTTAACTTTTCGCAACAGAAGGGTTTGAGAGTTAGAGAGTTTTAGAATATTTGGGTGCGTAAGACGACTGTACTGTTTCAGATCGGATTTTATAGGTTTCCTTTTGATTAGGTTTCCGTGATTTATCAGAACCGTTGATCTAATCTGACAGTTTTAAATCGTGTGGTTAGGAGAAGCGGATTTCAATTTTATTATTTTAATGTCAGGTGGGCGGGAAACTCTATCGACACTAATCTGTTACTTATAAAAGCGTGTTTCTAAAAGTACGACTTTGTAACCATGCTTATATAAGACATCAGATGAGTAGAGTTTAACTTATCTGACAGACGAGTGATCTGTTATCTGATATTACTAGAGAATGCCAATAGCTAGTAATCTTCCTCTGCTGTTTGTCAATCCAGCAAGATAAAATGATCTTCAATCTTCAAGAATTAAGAACAGATCTTCTGATAGCGTAACTTCAACTAACTGACATTAACTGATTTCATCTTTAGAGCAGAAGTACCGCTAGTCTTACACGTTCCCCCTGTCTTTAAGAATTCATAAGTTAACTAGTCTGTTGAAAGTTAATTCTTAAATGGAATAACAGATGACTAAGCTGTTGAACTCCAGTCTTCTGACGAGTTCCCCCTCAGCTTATGCATCCAAATTAAGTAGTCCTAACTCAGCTCTTAGAGTTGAGAACCTTGCTTCACTTAAAGGTTTAGTGAAAATATCAGCAATCTGATTGTCAGTATGAACATACTCAATCAACACATTGCCTTTTTCCACATGATCTCTAATGAAGTGATGCTTGATCTCAATATGTTTAGTCCTTGAATGACTTGTAGTGTTTTGAGTAAGAGAGATTGCACTTGTATTGTCACAGTAGATTGGAATTCCACTGATTTTGATGTTGTAATCTTCTAGTTGATGCTTCAACCATAATATCTGTGCACAGCAAGCTCCAGCAGCTATATATTCAGCTTCAGCAGTAGATATAGAAACTGAAGTTTGTTTCTTACTCATCCATGAGATCAGACGACTACCTAAGAACTGACAGGCACCTGTTGTGCTTTTTCTGTCAATCTTGCAGCCAGCAAGGTCTGAATCTGAATAACCAATAAGCTCAAATCCAGATTCTCTAGGATACTGATAACGCTGCGAAAATGTCTTTAATACGTCTCTTCTTAAGCCGAAAACAACTTGCTTTGATTCGAGTTTTGCGTGCTTTTGTTTATTTTCGCGTTCTTTTGCGTTTTTGGTCCTTTGTTGGACATTTGTTTGTTTTGGTTGTTGTTTGTGTGTTTTATTGTTGTTTTGTGTGTTTTTGTAGGGAGATGTAGAAAAGGACTTCAAAGGAATGAAGAACCCGGAGCAAATTGTACAAGAATGTAGATAGCTGCTCACTAGAACATGCATAAATATTTGATGGATGATCCAAATGAGCTGAAATTTTGATATGTCATAGATGAGTGAGTTAGCTACGCTACGGACTTTACGGATCCGGATTCGGAGTTCGGAATCAAAAGATATGCTGCTCGGAAAGAAGTGCGGCAGAGCAGGAAACCTACTGCATGTACCTCGCGGCCGCGAGGTTTAACCTCGCGGCAGCGAGCTTGTGGCAGAAAGTTTCTGCCCAGGTCTTGCTGCAGCGAGGTTCAACCTCGCTGCAGCGAGGTGTTCACCGACTTCAGGCTCGCGGCCGCGAGGTTCAGGCTCGCGGCCGCGAGGCCTGCTCTGTTTTCTGCGCGTTTTGGAGGGTGTTTCTTGTACTTTGCCTTCTTTCTCCCACTTGTAATTAAAACATCTTGGGGGGCTTTTGGTCTTGTTTTCCCTTAGGTTAAGAGGGGAGAAGAGGTCACAACTTGAGGAGAATCTCAATTCATTCCACTCTTGGCCTCCTTTTTCCTCTCAAGCCTCCATAAACTTTCTCTCTTTATTTTTCTTGCTTTTTCTTATATTTGAAGACTCCACCAAGGGGGTGAGTTAGTCACCACCCTTGGGGAGTGATTAGGTGGTGATTAAAGGGAGGAGAATCCTTGTCTCGATTCTATTTCGATTAGGTGATTTCTTTCCATTTCTTAGTTATTTATGATTAGGAGATGAGTATTGTTATTTCCTTTTTGGATGAATGATTGTAGATTTGAATTCTCCGGATTTATATATATTTATGTTATTGTTTGATTAAATGATGTCTTGATGATTAGTATGGTGCTTATATGTGTTCGTTAATCCGATTCCGTGTTTATTGTTCGTCTTGTGGTTTGACAACCTTTGGAGATGAAAGTTATTGATTCTTGATTGCTATATATAGTGATTTTGAGGATTTGATTATGAATTTGGATTGTGATTTGATTTTAGGATAGACATATACCTATGTCGTTTCATATTCGTTTAAGGTTTGAGTTTAAATGAAATCGATTAGATTTTAGTCCATTTATACGTAAATTGGCTTAGTTTAATTTGATAGGTTGGTATGCTATCGAAAGATACATACGAATGTCATTGAATCCTTGAATAGCAAGCACGAGCATAATATATTAATTGTCGAGTCATTGTTATCGTTTGATTAGTTATGTTTGATGTTGGGTTATGTTTGATTTGTTGAGTTTATTGTTTTATCTCACTTTTGGCCGTCTACATTTAATGCAACCTAGACATAGGTTAGGCGAGTGACGATTTGTGGATTTCAACCTAGGATAGTCATATACCTAGTTTGGTCCATGTTTGTGTTATGGGTTCGTTCGTGAATGCATCAAATAACTTAAATTCTCCTTATTCGGGGATTTGGGTTAGTTTTAGGTCCCGGGTGACAACGGTACGCCTTAGAATCCTCTTTTGGGTTCGGACTTCCCTTAGAGCATCGGTTGACAGCGATGTTCGTTCTTGATCCGGAGATGGAGAGTTTGGGTAGATTGGTAGAGTTAAGTCAAACCGATAGGGAGACTTAACTAATTTGAACTCACAAACAACACTAAATCTAGGATAGTTTGCATAGCTAACCTAACAACCGCATGATTTATCTGCTTTAACTAATAGCTTATGAATCCTCCTTACCGCGTAATTAACTCCCCATTTACTTGCTTTCGTAGTTAGATTTACTTTATCGCTCGTAGTTAAATAAAATCACCCTTATCATATATTTGGGTTCGATAATATTATATCAAGCATTCTTAGATAAAATAAGCCCTCGATTGATTCGTTTATTCCCACCTTTTATCCATTCGTTGGGATTCGATACTCGGTATGTGTCGAACCCACGAGGAATTGTTCAATTAATTACCAACTAACGTCTTGTTACTTCGACTTAGATTCGTAAGTTGAATTTGGTGAGGTTATTGTGGTTTTGATACTACAACTCAAATTAAGGTGATTTTGAAACTAACACTTGACTTAATATATGTAAAGGCTTCTATGATTTTACGTCACCTAGTTCAATTCAAGACAAACGACTCAACAATTGACAACCATATTCACGTTTGTTGTTCAAGATTTCGTAAATTATTCATACGTATCTTTCGATAGCGTACGAACCTACCAAAGTAGACTAATCCAATTTATGTCTAAGAGGATTAAGCCTAAGTGATGCATTAACTCCAAACCTTGTTAGAACATGAAATGACCTAGGTATATTTCTATCCTAAAATCAAATCACAACCTAGTTTTTCAATCTAATCTTTAATCCACTATGTCTAGCAATTAAAGATCAATCCATTTCATCCTATGGTTAGCTAATCCATAAGTTGACAAAGGCTCAAACTAGTTTAACAAACACTTGTATACAAGCATAGCAACAACCATTAACTCATCATTTAATCAAGAATCAAGAACCAAACATAGGATCAATAAAAACATAGAATAAATGAGATTAGCCACTCATAACAATAATATATCATTCATTACATTAAAAGACATCAATATAAATGAACAAAGTAAAAGAGTTTAGAGTAAGCTTAGTGAGGAGGTCTTCAACAACTTCTCCCTCAATGCCTTTTTATCTTCTTTGGGGAGTCCAAGTGAGAGTTCTTCTCTTTTCTTCAAAAGGGAGGCAAGAGAGAAAATGCAAAGTGTAGAATTGTAGAATGCCAGACTCTCCAAAAGAATTCCACCTTCTACCCTTATAACCTAGCAAACTATCACCCACTCATGCCTAAATTACCCCAAAAACTATAGTAACAAAGGCCAACAAGTCCCTAAAGGAGGTTGTATTTACAAGTGGGAGAAGGGCTTTAGACAAAATGGCCCTTAAAAAATGCTGAAAAACAGAGCAGGCCTCGCTGCAGCGAGGTTGAACCTCGCTGCAGCGAGACCTGGGCAGAAACTTTCTGCCACCAGCTCGCTGCCGCGAGGTTAAACCTCGCGGCCGCGAGGTACATGCAGTAGGTTTCCTGCTCTGCCGCACTTCTTTCCGAGCAGCATATCTTTTGATTCCGAACTCCGAATCCGGATCCGTAAAGTCCGTAGCGTATCTAACTCACTCATCTATGACATATCCAAAATTCAGCTCATTTGGATCATCCATGAAATATTTATGCATGTTCTAGTGAGCTGCTATATACGTTCTTATACAATTTGCTTCGGGGTCGATTTCCTTTGAAGCTCAAGCTTGACTCGTGGGGTTGGTAGAGCGACTCGTATCATTGATACGCAACTCCGAATCTCTCTAAGATGTCAATACCTACAAACCACGGAGAAAACGATCAAAACACGAACAAAAAGACAAAAAGCGAACAAAGGCCGAACAAAGGGCCAAAAGCACGAAAGACAAGAAAACACGCAAAGACACACAAAAACTCGGATCAAAACAAGATGTTTTGGGCTTAAAGAGATAGGTAATAATGACGTTTTCACGGCATTATCAACACCCCCAAACTTAAACACTTGCTCGTCCTCGAGCAAACAAAACAAAACAAGAACAAAACAAGCATGCTTAAGATCAAAATGCCAAAACTTAACACTTTCAAATTATTATTTAAACAAACTCCATGTGTGTGTGATGGCTTCGGCTAGATTTTATTTTAGGTGAATACGTCCCGATAGGTCAAAATCATCGGTTCTATTTGCAAGGACTTCTAATGTTTGGCAAAGAGTCTCTCCTCACCGTAGATTACAAACTTAATGCTCAAATCACTTCACGGGACTAAGTTATAGGTAATTTAAGAGTGTTGTCCCTATTCTTGAGTTAATTGACGATTTTAGCTCCTAACTCTTTTCTCACCATACTTGTTTTTACAATGAAACAAGGCACTTTGTGCTTTACAACGATATTACAATACGATACTTGCACTAATGGCGAACTTGATGCAATTTTGCTTTTGTGGGCTACTAGCACCACTCTCTTTTTCTTCTTTTGTGCACACATATAGATTTTTCTATTACAACTCTTGCACTAGATTAATGAGATAGAGTAATTATAAAAAATGATCAATGGATACTAACGATTGAAGGCTTAGCCTTTCTTTTCTCTCATAGAAGTGCGTACATTTTAGCAACTTCTCTACTCATTTCTTTTAAGAGTTAGGTGTTCAAAGATTTTTCATTCTCGAAAAGGGTTTACTCCCCCAAACTTAGGCCATTTATGCTCTTTTTACATTTAGATTCCAAGCTATGGATTGGAGGGATTCTAAGTTAAGCAAAAGGAGTCCTAGAACCTATTATCGCTAAAGTTCGTTATACACTTTAAATATTACCTAACCTTAGCCAATGTGCTTTGAACTTTGTAGAGCATGTTCAAATAATAATAAGAATTTGAAAAATTTTGGCGGGTCGACCTAGCATGCAACAAGCGCGACCTTACTCCCCCAAACTTAAAATGCACAATGTCCCCATTGTGTGAATTGAGAATGACGGAATAAGGTACCACACGACAAAAACAAGAACACAAGCAAAACAAAACAAAATAAAACAAAACGAAACGATAAACGAGCGAGCACGGCTCTAAATAAGATCCAACAAGCAAACGTTATAGATTTAAACGAGTAAACATGCCAACATCTCTCAAGAGTTAATAACAAAACCAACACAAGACGAGAATATAATTAAAACATTGTAAGCTCAATTTAAACCGACGGGACTGCGTAAATTTAAATCCCACTTCCCTTTATATATGATTCCCGTGGTTGCTCCCGTCTTTAGTGGTTTCGTGCATTGAGAGCACGCTCCATTGCTTTCACGTACTCTTCCCGTTTATTTCAAATGCTCAACTTTCCCTCAAATTTGTGTTGCAACTACAAAACCTCAATAAACCAATGCCCCAGCAACTCCACAATCGAAAAATAGCAAAGAGGGTAAAAATTTCTCACACGCAATTTATCAAACACCTTGTGTGCACTCCTCAATTCACTAATTCTCTTCAAAGTTTACAAGAGCTTCAACCCAAAAAATTATCAATACCAAACAATTCAACACCAATACACCAATACCAATTAAGTCAAGCCACACTTACCTTTTTATCGGAATCGAAGAATTGCAATTTTCGAACCCTATAGTGTTGAATTTGGATTTGGTGTAGTATGATGGAAATGGAGGATTTTGGGAGTGAATTGGTGGCTTCTTTGTGGGAATTGGAAGTTTATGTGATTGAGAGAGAAATTTAGAGAGGGAGTAAGGGATTTGAAATTGGGAGGGTGTTTGAATTAGTAAGTGAGTAGTGGTGTGTTTTAAATTTTTTTTTTTTTTTTTTTTTTTTTTTTGAGATTAAAATACAACTACTCACCTTACGACGTTCGTGATCCATAGTTCTTTCACTTCACCTCGCTCGATTTGTGCTTGTCAATCCTCGATCTTTCACCCGCGCTCATTTACCTACAACACAAAACGCAAAAACGACAACAAAAACAAAAACGAAAACAACACAAAACACAAAACAACAAAGGAAAAAGAAATAGGCTCGGGTTGCCTCCCGAGAAGCGCTTGTTTATAGTCGTGAGCTCGACTTGAAACTTCCCTTTTCTTTTAGGGTGGCCAATAATCGAATAGGGTCCCATCGGGATCAAGTATAAGCCCCGGCCTCTTAGCTTTTAAATTCGTCCCACGCTTTAGTTTTTCCATTGTACGGTCTTTTGGGACGGATTTGAACCTCATATCAAATTGAAAACTTTTATCTCCCGGTTCAAATCTCTTGTAATCTTTACCCATAATTATCCATGTCGCTTTGATCGGGTGGATCCACTTGTCTTCTTTGGGAATAATCAAGTCCACATAAGAATATTTAATGACCTTTTGATCAAACTCTTCATCCATGATGAATTTAGCTTCATTTGCAAGCTCTTTCGATCCACCTTGTTCTTCCTCTCTAGTAGGAAGCTCATTTGTTTCTAACATTTCACTCGGTTCATTAAAGCTTTCATTAGGAGCAACTGATTCAATTGTACTCGGCAAAGCTCTCGGGGGTCTTATGCTTAAGGCTTGTGAGATTTGCTCCATTTGTGTTTGAAGATCCCTTAATGCCCCCGAGTCTTCTTGCAACTGTTTGGAAACCTCTTCCAATTTAGAATCATTGTTAACCATGTATTTAGTGGTGTGCTCCATGAACTTAGTGAATGCTTCTTCCAAAGATGATTGTGCCTCTACCGGAGGTTGAGAATATTCATGATAGTTCGGTTGGATGAACGGGGTAGTCATCATCATATTCGGGTGTGGTCCACCTCTCCACTCAATGTTCCTTGGATAATACGGGCCATCTCCCCATTCGATATTGTAGCCATTGTAAGTGGGACTCGGCTCATAATGATTACCCATGTATGAATTCTCATATTGAAAATGAGTTGGATTCATTGGGCAACCGGCTATGGTGCTCTCCCCCATGCAATGCATACAATAACAAAGTGATCGTCCCTTGGTTGACCTTGAATAACAATCATTCGAGTTTGATTCGAGTTTTGCGTGCTTTTGTTTATTTTCGCGTTCTTTTACGTTTTTGGTCCTTTGTTGGACATTTGTTTGTTTTGGTTGTTGTTTGTGTATTTTATTGTTGTTTTGTGTGTTTTTGTAGGGAGATGTAGAAAAGGACTTCAAAGGAATGAAGAACCCGGAGCAAATTGTACAAGAATGTAGATAGCTGCTCACTAGAACATGCATAAATATTTGATGGATGATCCAAATGAGCTGAAATTTTGATATGTCATAGATGAGTGAGTTAGCTACGCTACGGACTTTACGGATCCGGATTCGGAGTTCGGAATCAAAAGATATGCTGCTCGGAAAGAAGTGCGGCAGAGCAGGAAACCTACTGCATGTACCTCGCGGCCGCGAGGTTTAACCTCGCGGTAGCGAGCTTGTGGCAGAAAGTTTCTGCCCAGGTCTCGCTGCAGCGAGGTTCAACCTCGCTGCAGCGAGGTGTTCACCGACTGCAGGCTCGCGGCCGCGAGGTTCAGGCTCGCGGCCGCGAGGCCTGCTCTGTTTTCTGCGCGTTTTGGAGGGTGTTTCTTGTACTTTGCCTTCTTTCTCCCACTTGTAATTAAAACATCTTGGGGGGCTTTTGGTCTTGTTTTCCCTTAGGTTAAGAGGGGAGAAGAGGTCACAACTTGAGGAGAATCTCAATTCATTCCACTCTTGGCCTCCTTTTTCCTCTCAAGCCTCCATAAACTTTCTCTCTTTATTTTTCTTGCTTTTTCTTATATTTGAAGACTCCACCAAGGGGGTGAGTTAGTCACCACCCTTGGGGAGTGATTAGGTGGTGATTAAAGGGAGGAGAATCCTTGTCTCGATTCTATTTCGATTAGGTGATTTCTTTCCATTTCTTAGTTATTTATGATTAGGAGATGAGTATTGTTATTTCCTTTTTGGATGAATGATTGTAGATTTGAATTCTCCGGATTTATATATATTTATGTTATTGTTTGATTAAATGATGTCTTGATGATTAGTATGGTGCTTATATGTGTTCGTTAATCCGATTCCGTGTTTATTGTTCGTCTTGTGGTTTGACAACCTTTGGAGATGAAAGTTATTGATTCTTGATTGCTATATATAGTGATTTTGAGGATTTGATTATGAATTTGGATTGTGATTTGATTTTAGGATAGACATATACCTATGTCGTTTCATATTCGTTTAAGGTTTGAGTTTAAATGAAATCGATTAGATTTTAGTCCATTTATACGTAAATTGGCTTAGTTTAATTTGATAGGTTGGTATGCTATCGAAAGATACATACGAATGTCATTGAATCCTTGAATAGCAAGCACGAGCATAATATATTAATTGTCGAGTCATTGTTATCGTTTGATTAGTTATGTTTGATGTTGGGTTATGTTTGATTTGTTGAGTTTATTGTTTTATCTCACTTTTGGCCATCTACATTTAATGCAACCTAGACATAGGTTAGGCGAGTGACGATTTGTGGATTTCAACCTAGGATAGTCATATACCTAGTTTGGTCCATGTTTGTGTTATGGGTTCGTTCGTGAATGCATCAAATAACTTAAATTCTCCTTATTCGGGGATTTGGGTTAGTTTTAGGTCCCGGGTGACAACGGTACGCCTTAGAATCCTCTTTTGGGTTCGGACTTCCCTTAGAGCATCGGTTGACAGCGATGTTCGTTCTTGATCCGGAGATGGAGAGTTTGGGTAGATTGGTAGAGTTAAGTCAAACCGATAGGGAGACTTAACTAATTTGAACTCACAAACAACACTAAATCTAGGATAGTTTGCATAGCTAACCTAACAACCGCATGATTTATCTGCTTTAACTAATAGCTTATGAATCCTCCTTACCGCGTAATTAACTCCCCATTTACTTGCTTTCGTAGTTAGATTTACTTTATCGCTCGTAGTTAAATAAAATCACCCTTATCATATATTTGGGTTCGATAATATTATATCAAGCATTCTTAGATAAAATAAGCCCTCGATTGATTCGTTTATTCCCACCTTTTATCCATTCGTTGGGATTCGATACTCGGTATGTACTTATCGTTTTATATTACTTGTAACGACTGTATACTTGCGTGTTTGCGTATTAGTATTTGGAACGCAACAAGTTTTTGGCGCCGTTGCCGGGGAATGTGGTAACGTGTGGAGTAAATGACGATATTGATGGCTAGTTTTGTGTTTGATAGCTTGATACTTCGTGCTAATTTTGATCTTTTTGTTTCTTTGCGAGGTTTGATCGGCCTATTGCGAAGAGCTTAAGGATTTTGATGAGCCTGTTTTGTGGAATCATGGACGATGGGAGTAGTTTTGGTGACAATCAATTCATCCCTCGTATCAAGTCAAGCTCGTGACTTAAAACAAGCATTATTTCCCTTTTTCATCATCTTGTCTTGTTTTGTTTTGCTTTTGTTTGTGTTGTGTTGTAGGTGATGATTGTGCATGATAACGAAGTAATGGCAAGCATGATTGAGGATCCGAGACGGAAGTTAACCACGGGATGCACGGACTCCATGATCGAGAAAAGGGCGTAACCTTTACATTTTTGCATTCCGTTTGGTTTATTTTGCGCTTACAATGCTATATCTATATGTCCGTACTTGATTGGTTTTGATTATCTATGCTTGCTTGAATTGGATAGAGCCGTGCTCGATCATTTACCTTGTTGTTTCTTTGTTTTGTTTTTGTTTGTTTTTGTTTGTCTTTCCTCTGTGTGCTTGCGTGGTTGTCGTGTCGATCTCCCTCCATTTTTCTCAATTCACACAATGGGGACATTGTGCGTTTTAAGTTTGGGGGAGAGAGGTCGCAAGTACTTGCATACATGCTAGGTCGACCCGCCAAATTTTTTCAGATTCTTGTTATTATTTGAGTATGCTTCTACAAAATTTGAGCACATTGGCTAAGGCTAGGTTGTATTTGGGGTGGATAAAGAACTTTAGTGATAATAGGATCTAGGACTCCTCTTGCGTAACTTAGTTTCTCTCCAATCCTTAGCTTGAAAACAAAGTGTAAAAGGAACAAAATGGCCTAAGTTTGGGGGAGTGAACCCTTTTCGAGAATGAAAAACCTTTGAACACCTAGCTCTTAAAAGAAATGAGTAGAGAAGTTGCTAAAATGTATGCCCTTCTATGAGAGAAAAGAAAGGCTAAGCCTTCATTGATGAAATTCATGGATGATTTTTGTAATAACTCTATGTCATTATAATTGTGCAAGTTTTGTAGTGAAAAATTCAAATGTAATGCACAAAGGAAAGGAATGGTGCTAGTAGCCCACAAAGTTAAATGTATAGAAAAACAAGCTACCATCAATAGTGCTAGATTTGTATTGTAATATCATTGTAAAGCACAAAGTGCTATGTTATTATTGTAAATCAAAAGAAAAGCATTTATGTGAGAAAGAGCTAGGAACTAAAATTGCCAATTAGTTCAAGAATAGGGACAATACTCTTAAATTACCTACAACTTAGTTTCATGATGTGATTGGAGCATAAGGTTTGAAACCTAAGGTTAGGAGATAGTCTAAGTTAACGTGAGGAGCCCATGCAAGTAGAACCGATGATTTTAATCTATTGGGGCGTATTCACCTAAAATAGAACCTAGCCAAAGTCATCACACACACACGTGGAGCTTGTTTAAAGAATAATTTGAAAGTGTTAAGCTTTGGCATTTTGATCTTAAGCATGCACGTTTAGTACTTGTTTTGTTTTCTTTGCTCGAGGACGAGCAAGTGTTTAAGTTTGGGGGTGTTGATAACGCTGCGAAAATGTCTTTAATACGTCTCTTCTTAAGCCGAAAACAACTTGCTTTGATTCGAGTTTTGCGTGCTTTTGTTTATTTTCGCGTTCTTTTGCGTTTTTGGTCCTTTGTTGGACATTTGTTTGTTTTGGTTGTTGTTTGTGTGTTTTATTGTTGTTTTGTGTGTTTTTGTAGGGAGATGTAGAAAAGGACTTCAAAGGAATGAAGAACCCGGAGCAAATTGTACAAGAATGTAGATAGCTGCTCACTAGAACATGCATAAATATTTGATGGATGATCCAAATGAGCTGAAATTTTGATATGTCATAGATGAGTGAGTTAGCTACGCTACGGACTTTACGGATCCGGATTCGGAGTTCGGAATCAAAAGATATGCTGCTCGGAAAGAAGTGCGGCAGAGCAGGAAACCTACTGCATGTACCTCGCGGCCGCGAGGTTTAACCTCGCGGCAGCGAGCTTGTGGCAGAAAGTTTCTGCCCAGGTCTCGCTGCAGCGAGGTTCAACCTCGCTGCAGCGAGGTGTTCACCGACTGCAGGCTCGCGGCCGCGAGGTTCAGGCTCGCGGCCGCGAGGCCTGCTCTGTTTTCTGCGCGTTTTGGAGGGTGTTTCTTGTACTTTGCCTTCTTTCTCCCACTTGTAATTAAAACATCTTGGGGGGCTTTTGGTCTTGTTTTCCCTTAGGTTAAGAGGGGAGAAGAGGTCACAACTTGAGGAGAATCTCAATTCATTCCACTCTTGGCCTCCTTTTTCCTCTCAAGCCTCCATAAACTTTCTCTCTTTATTTTTCTTGCTTTTTCTTATATTTGAAGACTCCACCAAGGGGGTGAGTTAGTCACCACCCTTGGGGAGTGATTAGGTGGTGATTAAAGGGAGGAGAATCCTTGTCTCGATTCTATTTCGATTAGGTGATTTCTTTCCATTTCTTAGTTATTTATGATTAGGAGATGAGTATTGTTATTTCCTTTTTGGATGAATGATTGTAGATTTGAATTCTCCGGATTTATATATATTTATGTTATTGTTTGATTAAATGATGTCTTGATGATTAGTATGGTGCTTATATGTGTTCGTTAATCCGATTCCGTGTTTATTGTTCGTCTTGTGGTTTGACAACCTTTGGAGATGAAAGTTATTGATTCTTGATTGCTATATATAGTGATTTTGAGGATTTGATTATGAATTTGGATTGTGATTTGATTTTAGGATAGACATATACCTATGTCGTTTCATATTCGTTTAAGGTTTGAGTTTAAATGAAATCGATTAGATTTTAGTCCATTTATACGTAAATTGGCTTAGTTTAATTTGATAGGTTGGTATGCTATCGAAAGATACATACGAATGTCATTGAATCCTTGAATAGCAAGCACGAGCATAATATATTAATTGTCGAGTCATTGTTATCGTTTGATTAGTTATGTTTGATGTTGGGTTATGTTTGATTTGTTGAGTTTATTGTTTTATCTCACTTTTGGCCATCTACATTTAATGCAACCTAGACATAGGTTAGGCGAGTGACGATTTGTGGATTTCAACCTAGGATAGTCATATACCTAGTTTGGTCCATGTTTGTGTTATGGGTTCGTTCGTGAATGCATCAAATAACTTAAATTCTCCTTATTCGGGGATTTGGGTTAGTTTTAGGTCCCGGGTGACAACGGTACGCCTTAGAATCCTCTTTTGGGTTCGGACTTCCCTTAGAGCATCGGTTGACAGCGATGTTCGTTCTTGATCCGGAGATGGAGAGTTTGGGTAGATTGGTAGAGTTAAGTCAAACCGATAGGGAGACTTAACTAATTTGAACTCACAAACAACACTAAATCTAGGATAGTTTGCATAGCTAACCTAACAACCGCATGATTTATCTGCTTTAACTAATAGCTTATGAATCCTCCTTACCGCGTAATTAACTCCCCATTTACTTGCTTTCGTAGTTAGATTTACTTTATCGCTCGTAGTTAAATAAAATCACCCTTATCATATATTTGGGTTCGATAATATTATATCAAGCATTCTTAGATAAAATAAGCCCTCGATTGATTCGTTTATTCCCACCTTTTATCCATTCGTTGGGATTCGATACTCGGTATGTACTTATCGTTTTATATTACTTGTAACGACCGTATACTTGCGTGTTTGCGTATTAGTATTTGGAACGCAACAACAAGAAGAGAAGTTGTTGCGTTCCAAATACTAATACGCAAACACGCAAGTATACGGTCGTTACAAGTAATATAAAACGATAAGTACATACCGAGTATCGAATCCCAACGAATGGATAAAAGGTGGGAATAAACGAATCAATCGAGGGCTTATTTTATCTAAGAATGCTTGATATAATATTATCGAACCCAAATATATGATAAGGGTGATTTTATTTAACTACGAGCGATAAAGTAAATCTAACTACGAAAGCAAGTAAATGGGGAGTTAATTACGCGGTAAGGAGGATTCATAAGCTATTAGTTAAAGCAGATAAATCATGCGGTTGTTAGGTTAGCTATGCAAACTATCCTAGATTTAGTGTTGTTTGTGAGTTCAAATTAGTTAAGTCTCCCTATCGGTTTGACTTAACTCTACCAATCTACCCAAACTCTCCATCTCCGGATCAAGAACGAACATCGCTGTCAACCGATGCTCTAAGGGAAGTCCGAACCCAAAAGAGGATTCTAAGGCGTACCGTTGTCACCCGGGACCTAAAACTAACCCAAATCCCCGAATAAGGAGAATTTAAGTTATTTGATGCATTCACGAACGAACCCATAACACAAACATGGACCAAACTAGGTATATGACTATCCTAGGTTGAAATCCACAAATCGTCACTCGCCTAACCTATGTCTAGGTTGCATTAAATGTAGATGGCCAAAAGTGAGATAAAACAATAAACTCAACAAATAAAACATAACCCAACATCAAACATAACTAATCAAACGATAACAATGACTCGACAATTAATATATTATGCTCGTGCTTGCTATTCAAGGATTCAATGACATTCGTATGTATCTTTCGATAGCATACCAACCTATCAAATTAAACTAAGCCAATTTACGTATAAATGGACTAAAATCTAATCGATTTCATTTAAACTCAAACCTTAAACGAATATGAAACGACATAGGTATATGTCTATCCTAAAATCAAATCACAATCCAAATTCATAATCAAATCCTCAAAATCACTATATATAGCAATCAAGAATCAATAACTTTCATCTCCAAAGGTTGTCAAACCACAAGACGAACAATAAACACGGAATCGGATTAACGAACACATATAAGCACCATACTAATCATCAAGACATCATTTAATCAAACAATAACATAAATATATATAAATCCGGAGAATTCAAATCTACAATCATTCATCCAAAAAGGAAATAACAATACTCATCTCCTAATCATAAATAACTAAGAAATGGAAAGAAATCACCTAATCGAAATAGAATCGAGACAAGGATTCTCCTCCCTTTAATCACCACCTAATCACTCCCCAAGGGTGGTGACTAACTCACCCCCTTGGTGGAGTCTTCAAATATAAGAAAAAGCAAGAAAAATAAAGAGAGAAAGTTTATGGAGGCTTGAGAGGAAAAAGGAGGCCAAGAGTGGAATGAATTGAGATTCTCCTCAAGTTGTGACCTCTTCTCCCCTCTTAACCTAAGGGAAAACAAGACCAAAAGCCCCCCAAGATGTTTTAATTACAAGTGGGAGAAAGAAGGCAAAGTACAAGAAACACCCTCCAAAACGCGCAGAAAACAGAGCAGGCCTCGCGGCCGCGAGCCTGAACCTCGCGGCCGCGAGCCTGCAGTCGGTGAACACCTCGCTGCAGCGAGGTTGAACCTCGCTGCAGCGAGACCTGGGCAGAAACTTTCTGCCACAAGCTCGCTGCCGCGAGGTTAAACCTCGCGGCCGCGAGGTACATGCAGTAGGTTTCCTGCTCTGCCGCACTTCTTTCCGAGCAGCATATCTTTTGATTCCGAACTCCGAATCCGGATCCGTAAAGTCCGTAGCGTAGCTAACTCACTCATCTATGACATATCAAAATTTCAGCTCATTTGGATCATCCATCAAATATTTATGCATGTTCTAGTGAGCAGCTATCTACATTCTTGTACAATTTGCTCCGGGTTCTTCATTCCTTTGAAGTCCTTTTCTACATCTCCCTACAAAAACACACAAAACAACAATAAAACACACAAACAACAACCAAAACAAACAAATGTCCAACAAAGGACCAAAAACGCAAAAGAACGCGAAAATAAACAAAAGCACGCAAAACTCGAATCAAAGCAAGTTGTTTTCGGCTTAAGAAGAGACGTATTAAAGACATTTTCGCAGCGTTATCAACACCCCCAAACTTAAACACTTGCTCGTCCTCGAGCAAAGAAAACAAAACAAGTACTAAACGTGCATGCTTAAGATCAAAATGCCAAAGCTTAACACTTTCAAATTATTCTTTAAACAAGCTCCACGTGTGTGTGTGATGACTTTGGCTAGGTTCTATTTTAGGTGAATACGCCCCAATAGATTAAAATCATCGGTTCTACTTGCATGGGCTCCTCACGTTAACTTAGACTATCTCCTAACCTTAGGTTTCAAACCTTATGCTCCAATCACATCATGAAACTAAGTTGTAGGTAATTTAAGAGTATTGTCCCTATTCTTGAACTAATTGGCAATTTTAGTTCCTAGCTCTTTCTCACATAAATGCTTTTCTTTTGATTTACAATAATAACATAGCACTTTGTGCTTTACAATGATATTACAATACAAATCTAGCACTATTGATGGTAGCTTGTTTTTCTATACATTTAACTTTGTGGGCTACTAGCACCATTCCTTTCCTTTGTGCATTACATTTGAATTTTTCACTACAAAACTTGCACAATTATAATGACATAGAGTTATTACAAAAATCATCCATGAATTTCATCAATGAAGGCTTAGCCTTTCTTTTCTCTCATAGAAGGGCATACATTTTAGCAACTTCTCTACTCATTTCTTTTAAGAGCTAGGTGTTCAAAGGTTTTTCATTCTCGAAAAGGGTTCACTCCCCCAAACTTAGGCCATTTTGTTCCTTTTACACTTTGTTTTCAAGCTAAGGATTGGAGAGAAACTAAGTTACGCAAGAGGAGTCCTAGATCCTATTATCACTAAAGTTCTTTATCCACCCCAAATACAACCTAGCCTTAGCCAATGTGCTCAAATTTTGTAGAAGCATACTCAAATAATAACAAGAATCTGAAAAAATTTGGCGGGTCGACCTAGCATGTATGCAAGTACTTGCGACCTCTCTCCCCCAAACTTAAAACGCACAATGTCCCCATTGTGTGAATTGAGAAAAATGGAGGGAGATCGACACGACAACCACGCAAGCACACAGAGGAAAGACAAACAAAAACAAACAAAAACAAAACAAAGAAACAACAAGGTAAATGATCGAGCACGGCTCTATCCAATTCAAGCAAGCATAGATAATCAAAACCAATCAAGTACGGACATATAGATATAGCATTGTAAGCGCAAAATAAACCAAACGGAATGCAAAAATGTAAAGGTTACGCCCTTTTCTCGATCATGGAGTCCGTGCATCCCGTGGTTAACTTCCGTCTCGGATCCTCAATCATGCTTGCCATTACTTCGTTATCATGCACAATCATCACCTACAACACAACACAAACAAAAGCAAAACAAAACAAGACAAGATGATGAAAAAGGGAAATAATGCTTGTTTTAAGTCACGAGCTTGACTTGATACGAGGGATGAATTGATTGTCACCAAAACTACTCCCATCGTCCATGATTCCACAAAACAGGCTCATCAAAATCCTTAAGCTCTTCGCAATAGGCCGATCAAACCTCGCAAAGAAACAAAAAGATCAAAATTAGCACGAAGTATCAAGCTATCAAACACAAAACTAGCCATCAATATCGTCATTTACTCCACACGTTACCACATTCCCCGGCAACGGCGCCAAAAACTTGTTGCGTTCCAAATACTAATACGCAAACACGCAAGTATACGGTCGTTACAAGTAATATAAAACGATAAGTACATACCGAGTATCGAATCCCAACGAATGGATAAAAGGTGGGAATAAACGAATCAATCGAGGGCTTATTTTATCTAAGAATGCTTGATATAATATTATCGAACCCAAATATATGATAAGGGTGATTTTATTTAACTACGAGCGATAAAGTAAATCTAACTACGAAAGCAAGTAAATGGGGAGTTAATTACGCGGTAAGGAGGATTCATAAGCTATTAGTTAAAGCAGATAAATCATGCGGTTGTTAGGTTAGCTATGCAAACTATCCTAGATTTAGTGTTGTTTGTGAGTTCAAATTAGTTAAGTCTCCCTATCGGTTTGACTTAACTCTACCAATCTACCCAAACTCTCCATCTCCGGATCAAGAACGAACATCGCTGTCAACCGATGCTCTAAGGGAAGTCCGAACCCAAAAGAGGATTCTAAGGCGTACCGTTGTCACCCGGGACCTAAAACTAACCCAAATCCCCGAATAAGGAGAATTTAAGTTATTTGATGCATTCACGAACGAACCCATAACACAAACATGGACCAAACTAGGTATATGACTATCCTAGGTTGAAATCCACAAATCGTCACTCGCCTAACCTATGTCTAGGTTGCATTAAATGTAGATGGCCAAAAGTGAGATAAAACAATAAACTCAACAAATCAAACATAACCCAACATCAAACATAACTAATCAAACGATAACAATGACTCGACAATTAATATATTATGCTCGTGCTTGCTATTCAAGGATTCAATGACATTCGTATGTATCTTTCGATAGCATACCAACCTATCAAATTAAACTAAGCCAATTTACGTATAAATGGACTAAAATCTAATCGATTTCATTTAAACTCAAACCTTAAACGAATATGAAACGACATAGGTATATGTCTATCCTAAAATCAAATCACAATCCAAATTCATAATCAAATCCTCAAAATCACTATATATAGCAATCAAGAATCAATAACTTTCATCTCCAAAGGTTGTCAAACCACAAGACGAACAATAAACACGGAATCGGATTAACGAACACATATAAGCACCATACTAATCATCAAGACATCATTTAATCAAACAATAACATAAATATATATAAATCCGGAGAATTCAAATCTACAATCATTCATCCAAAAAGGAAATAACAATACTCATCTCCTAATCATAAATAACTAAGAAATGGAAAGAAATCACCTAATCGAAATAGAATCGAGACAAGGATTCTCCTCCCTTTAATCACCACCTAATCACTCCCCAAGGGTGGTGACTAACTCACCCCCTTGGTGGAGTCTTCAAATATAAGAAAAAGCAAGAAAAATAAAGAGAGAAAGTTTATGGAGGCTTGAGAGGAAAAAGGAGGCCAAGAGTGGAATGAATTGAGATTCTCCTCAAGTTGTGACCTCTTCTCCCCTCTTAACCTAAGGGAAAACAAGACCAAAAGCCCCCCAAGATGTTTTAATTACAAGTGGGAGAAAGAAGGCAAAGTACAAGAAACACCCTCCAAAACGCGCAGAAAACAGAGCAGGCCTCGCGGCCGCGAGCCTGAACCTCGCGGCCGCGAGCCTGCAGTCGGTGAACACCTCGCTGCAGCGAGGTTGAACCTCGCTGCAGCGAGACCTGGGCAGAAACTTTCTGCCACAAGCTCGCTGCCGCGAGGTTAAACCTCGCGGCCGCGAGGTACATGCAGTAGGTTTCCTGCTCTGCCGCACTTCTTTCCGAGCAGCATATCTTTTGATTCCGAACTCCGAATCCGGATCCGTAAAGTCCGTAGCGTAGCTAACTCACTCATCTATGACATATCAAAATTTCAGCTCATTTGGATCATCCATCAAATATTTATGCATGTTCTAGTGAGCAGCTATCTACATTCTTGTACAATTTGCTCCGGGTTCTTCATTCCTTTGAAGTCCTTTTCTACATCTCCCTACAAAAACACACAAAACAACAATAAAACACACAAACAACAACCAAAACAAACAAATGTCCAACAAAGGACCAAAAACGCAAAAGAACGCGAAAATAAACAAAAGCACGCAAAACTCGAATCAAAGCAAGTTGTTTTCGGCTTAAGAAGAGACGTATTAAAGACATTTTCGCAGCGTTATCAGATACCACAATCCCAATTCTTGAGTGCCTTTAACATATTTCAATATCCTCTTGGCAGCTAAGAGATGAGATTCTTTGGGGTTTGATTGAAATCTTGCACAGACTCCAACTGAGTACATTATATCAGGTCTGCTTGCTGTTAGATACAACAATGAACTAATAATGCCTCTATATTTGGTTATGTCCACTGATTTGCCATCTTCATCTTTATCCAAACGAAGACTTGTAGACATAGGAATAGTAGCAGTAGAGCTAGTTTCCATACCAAATTTCTTGAACAGATCTCTTGTGTATTTTGCTTGGCTGATGAATATTCCATCAGGCAACTGTCTAACTTGCAATCCAAGAAAATAATTAAGTTCACCCATCATGCTCATTTCAAACTTATTCTGCATCAGCTTGGAGAACTTATCACACATCTGTTGGTTAGTTGAACCAAAAATAATATCGTCCACATATATTTGCACAAGTAATATATGATTTTCCCATTCAATTGTAAACAAGGTTTTATCTACCTTACCTTTACGAAATCCTTTAATTAAAAGAAAATCAGATAGGGTATCATACCATGCTCTTGGAGCTTGTTTCAGTCCATAGAGGGCTTTCTTCAGACGATATACCTTATCCTCTTCTTGATAGACTTCAAATCCAGGAGGTTGCTCAACATACACTTCTTCTTGCAATTCTCCATTGAGAAAAGCAGACTTCACATCCATCTGATAGACAGTGAAGTTCTTATAAGCAGCATAGGCTAGAAACAGTCTGATTGCTTCAAGTCTTGCTACTGGTGCAAAAGTTTCATCAAAGTCAATCCCTTCTTCTTGACAATAACCCTTGGCCACTAGTCTTGCTTTGTTTCTGGTAACAATACCATCTTCATTCATCTTATTTCTGAATACCCATTTAGTGCCAATTACTCTTTGATGACTTGGTCTAGGAACTATGTACCAGACTTCATTCCTTTCAAATTGATTCAACTCTTCTTGCATAGCTTCAATCCAGAAGGAATCACTGAGAGCTTCTTCAATTTGTTTAGGCTCTATTTGAGATAGAAATGTGACAAACATAGCATCTTGTGCAGCAGCTCTTCTTGTTTTCACTCTATCTAAAGGATCACCAATGACTAACTCAGGAGGGTGATTCTTGAGCCATCTGAGATCAGGTTGCAGATCAGGATGTTGTCCTCTGTTTTGATCTTGCAACACTACTGTTGGAGCTTCAGTAGTAGTCTGTTGAACATTTGCCGTCTGTTGAACATTCTCTGGTCTGTCAGCTGTTTGCAACTCGTCTGTTAGACAATCAGCACTGTGATTTTGAACAGCACTTGAGTTAGCAGCTGAATTAAGATTAGGTAGTATGATGGGTACATATTCTTCATTTCTTCCAATGTCTAACTTCTGTAAATCAGTAGACAGATCTTGATTTGCACTTTGATTCTTTTCAGAAGATTGACTTGGCTCATCAAATACTACATGGATAGATTCCTCTATTAGTAAAGTTCTTTTGTTAAACACTCTGTAAGCCTTACTAACAGATGAGTATCCTACAAAAACAGCTTCATCAGCCTTTTCTGCAAATGCAGTAAGGTGATTTTTCCCATTATTCAATACAAAACATTTACAACCAAAAATCTTAAAGTAATGAATGTTTGGTTTTCTGTTGTTCCAAACTTCATATGGAGTCTTGTTCTGATTTTTGTTGATCATACATCTGTTTTGGGTAAAGCATGCTGTATTTGTTGCTTCTGCCCAAAATCTTTGTGGCAGCTTAGCTTCAGCTATCATGGTTCTGACAGCTTCTTTTAGTGTTCTGTTTCTCCTTTCAGCAACACCATTCTGTTGAGGGGTTCTAGCAGCTGAATACTCATGATGTATTCCTTTGATGTTACAATACTCTTCAACAGTAGAGTTTGTAAACTCTGTCCCTCTATCTGATCTGATCTTCAATATTTTGATACTCTTCTCATTCTGGATCAGTTCCATCAGATTGGTAAGATGTTCCTTGGTTTCACTTTTCTTTTTCAAGAAAATCACCCAAGTATATCTTGAATAGTCATCCACAACAGCTAGGCAGTATTTCTTTCCACCATTGCTGACTGGATCAATGGGTCCAAATAAGTCCATATGTAGTAGCTCCAAAATTCTTTCAGAAGATTGGTGCTTCTTGCTTTTGAATGATGACTTGATTTGTTTGCCCTTCTGACAGGCGTCACAGAGCTTGTCTTTGCTCATGACTGCTTTTGGAATCCCTTCTACCAGATCATTCTTGATTAATCTGTTTATGGTCTTGAAGTTTAAATGATTCATTCTCTTGTGCCATAGCCAACTAACTTCACTTGGTGCAGATGCCACCAAACAAACACTTGAATTCTTGTCAGCAGAATTCCAGTCGACTATGTAGACATTCCCTTGTCGTCTTCCAGATAAAATTACCTTCTTTGTACCAATCTGTTAAACGTAGCACTTATCTGTTGAGAAGATGACTAAATATCCTTTGTCACAGAATTGACTTATGCTCAGCAGATTATACTTGAGGCCTTTGACATATGAGACGTCAGAAATCTCTATGTTTCCTCTGATTAATCTTCCTTTAGCTTTAATCTTGCCTTCTTTGCTGTCTCCAAATGTAACACTTGGACCATCCACAGCAACTGCATCAGTCAGCTCATGTATGTTTCCACACATGTGTCTTGAACATCCACTGTCCAAGTACCAAATCTTCTCTACTTTACTCCTACTCCTAATCCTAACCTACAAAACAAAAATAAAATTGTTTTAGGTACCCTTATTGAGAGGGTCCTGAAGGATTAGTTCCACCTTTGACAACCCAAGATGTTGAGGTCTTAGGCTTCTTAGGTTTCTGAGTTTTGACAAGAGCATGAACAATTTCATTTTTATCATAATTATCAGATAAGTCATGTTGATGATCAGTATGATATGAGTAATGTTCATAAGCAGGGTAAGGTGCATGATAAGCAGGATATGCATGCATTGGATGAGCAGGGTAAGGTGCATAGTAACTAGGAAATTGAGGTGCATGATACATAGGATGATATGCAGCAGGTTGCACATAATATGACTCATTTCCATACCAAGCATTTTGATTTTTCTTATTCTTATGCTTCTTTGGTTTACTAGGTGCTTGCTCATTTGATTTTGACTTAGTTTTACCAACTGATTGATTCATTTTAGCTTTATCAGCAGACTTCTTAGGACTCTGCTGTTTGGTCTTACTAGTCTGATTTCCTACACTAGGCTCTTTGCTCTTTTTAGCCTTAGGAGATTTCTTCTCCTTTACCCCTTTCTCAGGTGAAGTAGGTCTAGCAGTTTGAACATACAGAATGACCTTACTATTGTCAGCTGATATGAATTTTTCAGTATGATTCAATTCTTGCTTATCCTGTTCTAAAGGTATCTTCTGTTTACTAGATGTATGCGTGGATGCAACAGATGATTTGTCATGAGACTCGATAACCTTTTCAAGTTCCATGATTTTTCCTTTATAAACTTCACATTCAGCTTTCAGAGACTCATGTTCTTGCTCGAGCTGTTTGTATTCAGCTGATTCCTTTGGCTTTTCAGCTAAAAGTTTCAGTGAACTATTTTGCTCTTTTAGCAATATCATCTCTTCCTTAAGCTTTTTATATGCTTCAGCAATACTGGTATTGTTAAGCATCATTTGTTCAAATGAATTAAACAATTCATCGTTAAGAGGAGTTACCTCATCCTCAGAGTCATCAGATTCCTTTGCCATCAGGCACAGGAGAGCAGGTTTTTTTTCATCAGACGTGTCTGAATCTGAATCAGATGAGTAGACAGCAGCTAGCTTTTCTGCTTCAGCCATCATTGCCTTGCCTCTCTGATGCTTTCTTTCCTTTCTGATTCTCTTCTCTTCCTCAGTGTATTTCTCTGCTTTTGGATATGGACAATCTCTGATGAAATGTCCCAATTTCCTGCAGTTATAACACATTAGTTTTGCTTTATAATCATCTTTTTCTTGAGAAGAAGAGTTAGGTTTAGAAGTAGAGGCAGCATGATTGTATTTGTTCTTCATCTTTCTCTTGTAGAACTTCTTGAAGTTGTTCATCAATAATGCTACATCTCCAGCAGTGTACTCCTTCTTGTTGAGTAGTGATGCTTCATCAGATGAGTCCACATCTTGGCTTCTATGTGCTGGTCTCCTGGTGTTTTCAGCAGCAACTAAGGCAGCTGTGGGTCCTGAAGTTGAGGTTTCTTCAATACCCATTCTAGGCAGTTTATACTCATAAGCCTTGAGTGCAGAAAACAGCTCTGTAAGAGAGATCTTCCCCAGATCCCTTGATTCTTCCATCGCTGTCACCTTCATGTTGAACTTAGGAGGTAATGCCTTCAGTACTCTGATGGTTATCTCCTTGTCTGTCAAGGTTTTTCCAAGCTTCAATACTTCATTTAATATTCTTGTAAACCTTGTATCCATCTGATCAATGGTTTCAGAGGATTTCATCTTGAAGTTATCCAGCTTTTCTAGAGCAAAACTCAGCTGATGCTCTTTTATGGCGTCGTTCCCTTCGCTCATATCTCTGACTTTATCCCACATCTCTTTTGCAGATTTGCAATGTTTGATCTTGTCAAACCGATCATTGTCCAGGGCTTTAGTCATGATAAATCTTCCGATCTTGTCCAGGTTGAACAGCTTGATTTCTTCAGCTGTCATTTCGTTCAAATCTTTTTCCACCACGGTATCAACTTCATTGATCTTTATTGTCTTGGTGAATTTGAATGGACCTTTTGTAATGCAGGTGAACATGTTGTCATTGTAGGCAGCAAGGAAAATCTCCATCCTGATTTTCCAGTCTTCGAAGGACATGCCAGCAATGTGGGGAACATGGTTTATGCATTCCATTTTCAAAAAGTTTTAGTTTTTCAAAAAGATGCTCTTTTGAAAAGTTTTAAAAACCTTTGAAAAACACTTGGATCAAGCTCGTTGATCAGGCAGCTGATTCTAATGAACCACCTGCTCTGATACCACTTGTTGGTCCCAAGTGGTCAGATAAGGTCTAGAGGGGGGGGGGTGAATAGACCTCTGAAAATTTTTGAACTTAAAAACTTTTCAGCGTTCTGTCAGCAGACTAAGCTGATGAAGAACAGTAAGCAGACTAATATGTTCGTGAACAAATCTTGAACAGCAGACTGACCACTCTTCTTACGACTACTTAGCTGTTTTTCAGTAAAACAGTTTTTCAAAGAGTATACTTGCAGCGGATAATTTTAAAGTGTTTTTCACAAGTAAACTAAGTTCTCAAAGATTTTATCCCCAGTATTTAAACTCCTTATAAAATCTTTTTGTAATTCAAAGTGTTTAAATATGCAACTTCAAAATATGCAAGAAAACTTAAATGCAAGACAACACAAAGAATTTTTATAGTGGTTATATGGATGAAAATCCTTTAGTCCACTCTTCCAGATCACTTAGATTCTGGGTTATACTATAATCACACAGATTACAATACTTCTCCACTTATACCTAGACAACAAATGAAAAGGCTATAAGCTCGCAATAGAAAATCACTAAGAAATTCTACTCTCCGAAGTTTGATCACTCACAAAGACGGATCACAACTTCTCACAACACTTCGCTTTTACAAAATCACTCAGATAATGTTTTTCTGTTTTCTTCAACTTGGTTTCTGTCAACAGATGACTTCCACCAGACGAGTGAGCTGTTCGAGCTTTGAGACTTAGAAAAAATTCTGCTTCAAAATCGAAATCTCTGATTGTTGTTGTGTTCTTTGCTCGATTGAAATTCAGCTCTATTTATACATGGAGATGAAAATATGACCGTTGAAGGAAATCAATTTTCAAATCCATTCTTCAGCTCTTTTGAAATGGCTCCCTGCAGCAATCCGTACTGTGTACAGTACCTTTCTGTCCATCGCATTTAATGCTGCATTAAATGCACTCTGCTGATCCGAGGATATCTTCAATTATTTGCCATTACTACCCTTCTCTTTCAGCATTTATTACACCAAGTGCATTTATTACCGTTGGACTAATCTCTTGACCTCTTCTACTCTGCTGATCAAAACGACTCTGCTGATAGATACTCTGCTGATCAAATACTGAACTAATCTGATTTGACTCGGCTGATGATCTACCCTTCTGTTCGCTGTTTCAGCAAGAGATCACTAGTCTTCTGAGCTTTGAACTTTGAACTCTTCTGATGTCTTCTTTTACTTGTTCAAAATTCTTCTAAGGGAACTAAGCTTTCCATACTTAGCTGATTATGATGTTTTGGAAATCATCAAAACCTTCCCTTAATTATTTATCTTCTTTGCACTTCTTCTTCATCTTCATCCAACAGTACGAAAATGTTGAAAGGCTAGAGGGGCAAAGTGGGATTTTCCCTATAATTTATTTGTTTAATATCAAGTTTGAATTTAACGAATCAAAATTACTTTCCAACCATATCTGATGTATTTGTTTGATTATGAATTGGATAAAAACTTATTTCTATATAAGAAGATGGGGAAAATTACTTATTTTGTACCATAGAATAAGCTAATTTGCACTTTTGGTATCATTGGATAAGAATATGCAAATTTGGCACCATAGGATAGATTTTCATTGCAGTTTTAGTTCCAAAACCAATTTTTCTACAAAGTTAATGGCAATTTAGCCCCCATAAAATACATAATATTCAATTTACCCCTCTATAATTTGAAAAAAAAATCAATTTATCCCCTGTAAATTTTTTAACGAAGCGATTTAACCCATCAGTCGGAGAGTGTAACTCACTTGCCGAAATTGAGAGTAAGCATGCAAGCTGTTTTATAACATAGGGGATAAATTGCCACATTTGTCATACCACAGGGGGTAAAATGCCACATTATCATAATAAAAGTGAATAAAGTGCCGCCTATAAAAATATCAGGGAAACGATGTGAAACTTTTACAAAATTTCAGGGGATAAAATGCTCTTTTTTAAACCACGAGAAAATAAATTGAACATTATGCATTTTCAAGGGGTTAAATTATCATTAGTTTTGGCTTAACATTGAGTTTGGTACCAAAGTTGCAATGAAAACCTATCCTACAGTACGAAATTTGCATTGTCATATTCAAGGGTACCAAAATTGCAAGTAACTCTATCCTATGGTACCAAAAAAGCAATTTTCCCTAAGAAAGATGGATTCAAGTCCAACTAAGACTAAATACTACTCCACCGACAATCTTAATTATGTAATGGGTAAACATCACATTTGGTCCCTCTTATCATTAACTTTTTACAGAGTGGTCCCTCTTATGTTTTTTTACCCAGTTTAGTCTCTACTATGTATTATTTGTTTCACTTTTGTCCTTTTCAGGTGTTCCAAGACGGTTCCGGGAACATGTGATATGCTCATAAGGGCAATTTCGTCGATTCAAGTAAACTAACATGGATATTTTCGTCTTTCTAATCATTTGAAAAAAAAACTAATGATTTAATCTTGTTGGATAAGGATGGAGATGAAAAACACTGAAATCATTTAGTAAAGGGAGGTTTTGATGATTTCCAAAACTTCAAATCTGCTAAGTAAAAGACAACTTAGCTGATATCCCTTAGAAGAATTTTGACCAAGTAAGAAGACATCAGACGGGTCAAATATTCAAGGTCCAGAAGACTACTGATCTGCTGAAGGAAAGAAATCAGACTGATGAAGATCAGCCGACTCAAATCAGATTTGTTCAAGTTTGGGATCAGCTCTGTTCATCATCAGACTTGCACTTTCGATCAGCCAAGTGGAAAGGATCAAGAAGTCTACCCAACGGTAATAAATGCCCCTGGAAGTAATAAATGCTGAAGTACAAGGCTAATGATTGAAGAAAGACTTCGTATCAGCTTGGTGCATTTAATGCTGCCTGGCAGATAGTACAATTCACAGTACCGTCACTGTGCAGAGAGCTGTTCGCGAATTTTAAGGACAAGAAATCAAGAGATTTGAATTTTGTCTCTCTTCAACGGACAAAATTCAAAGAGTGAGTATAAATAGCTGAAGAGACGAAGGAAGAAAGATATACAACTTCTGAGAGATCGAATTCTAAGCAAATATTTTCTAAGTCTCAAAAGCTCAAGAACAGCTCACTCGTCTGCTGAAAGTCATTTGTTGACAGAAGCCGTTGAAGTTCAAGAAAACATTTTCTGAGTGAATCTGTGAGAGAAAAGAGTTGTGAGGAGTGCTTATCCGTCTTTTTGAGTGATAAGTCTCTGTAGAATAGGTCTTCTTTGTGATTTCCTATTGCGAGATTACGGCCAGATTCATTTGTTGTTTTGGCATAAGTGGAGTATATTGTAAACTGTGTGTTTATAGTATAACCCAAGATCTAAGTGACTTGGAAGAGTGGACTAAAGGATTTCAATTCATATAACCACTATAAAAATTCTGGTGTTTACTTTTGCATAAGTCTTTCTGCATATTTTCAGATCTGCATCAAAACACTTTATAAACTGTTTGAAAATTAAATTAAAGGAGTTTACAAAACTGGGAAAACAATTTTCAGACTGCTAAGTTTACTTGTGAAAAACACTTTGAAAATCCGCTGCAAGTACTCAAGTATTAAAACTGATTTTAGCAAAAATCAGCTAAGTGATTATCAGATTAGTGGTCAACAAAGCTGTTCAAAGATTTGTTCGCGATCAGCCTTGTAAAATTACTGTTCGGTAACAGCATAGTCTGTTTAAGTTTGAACAACAGTTTCGAAGTTTAAAATTTGATTAAAAGTTTTAGAGGTCTATTCACCCCCCCTCCCCCCCTCTAGACCTCATCTGACCACTTGGGACCAACAAGTGGTATCAGAGCAGGTGGTTCATTAAAATCAGCTGCCTGATCAACGAGCTTGATCCGAGTGTTTTTCAAAGGTTTTCAAACTTTTTCAAAAGAGCATATTTTTGAAAAATTAAAATTTTTAAAAAATGGATTGTATCAGCCATGTTCCCCACATAGCTGGTATGAGCTTTGAAGACTGGAAGATCAGAATGGAGATCTTCTTAGCTGCCTATAATGATATATGTACACATGTATCATCAAAGGTCCATTCAAATTCACCAAGACTATCACGGTTGATGAAGCTGATATAGTGGTGGAAAAAGACTTAACAGAGATGACAGCCGAAGAAATAAAGCTGTTCAACCTGGACAAAGTTGGGCGATTCATCATGACCAAGGCCCTTGACAACGACAGATTTGACAAAGTCAAGCACTGCAAGACTGCCAAAGAAATGTGGGATTAGGTTCGTGACATGAGCGAAGGAAATGACGCTATCAAAGAGCATCAGCTGAGTGTTGCTCTGGAAAAGCTGGACAACTTCAAGATGAAGTCTGCGAAACCATTGATCAAATAGATACAAGGTTTACAAGGACGCTGAATGAAGTTTTAAAGCTTGGAAAAACCTTCACTGATAAGGAGATAACCGTCAGAGTGCTGAAGGCTCTACCTCCGAAGTTCAACATGAAGGTGACAGCCATGGAAGAGTCAAGAGACTTGGGAAAGATCTCACTCACCGAGCTGTTCTCAGTACTCAAGGCGTACGAGTATAAAGAAACCTCTACTTCAAGTCCCACAGCTGCCCTGGTTGCTGCTGAAAATCCTAGAAGACCAGCCTATAAAAGCAAAGACGTGGACTCATCTGATGAAGCCACACTACTCAACAAAAAGGAGTACACTGCTGGAGACGTTGCATTGCTGATGAATAATTTCAAGAAGTTCTACAAACGAAAAATGAAGAACAAATACAACAATGCTTCTACTTCTAACCCTACTTCTTCTTCTCAAGATAAAGATTCTTACAAATCTAAAATGATGTACTATAACTGTAGGAAATTGGGTCATTTCATCAGAGACTGCTTATATCCTAAAGCTGAAAAGTACACTGAAGAAGAAAAGAGAATCAGAAAAGAAATAAAGCATCAAAAAGGCAAGGTGCTGGTAGCAGAAGCGGAAAAGCTAGCTGCTGTCTACTCATCAGATTCGGATTCAGACACTTCTGATGAAGAGAGACCTGCTCTTCTCTGCCTGATGGCTAAGGAATCTGATGATTCTGATGATGATGAGGTAACTCCTCTAGATAATGAATTATTTAATTCATTTGAACAAATGATGCTTAACAATACTATTATTGCTGAAGCATTTAGTAAGCTTAAGGAAGAGATGATATTGCTAAGAGAGCAAAGCAATTCACTGAAACTTAAAGCTGCAAAGCCAAAAGAATCAGATGAATATAAACAGCTCGAGCAAGAAAATGAATCTCTGAAAGCTGAATGTGAAGTCCTTAAAGGAAAAATCATGGAACTTGAGAAAACAATTGAGTCTCATGAAAAGTCATTTGTTGCATCCACTCACATGTCTAGTAAACAGAAGACACCTTTAGATCAGGATAAGTTTGATCTTACGCGTTTTCGCGTGCTCGATCAAAGTAATGTGCAACGTGATTTCAATGCTAAATAATATAAGGAAAAGATCAATAGTATTATAATCCGAATTATCGAGTACAGATTACAAGTGTTTAGAGTCCTATCCGAGCATTATAGGATGCCGTACAAGCTAGAGGGCGAAATACGTATAAGTAAGCCTATGCTAATATTCCCAAGTGAGCCCGAGCAGCAGTCTCGTAGGGAGAGCACCTGGGAAGTTGTGTCGTCGTCATGAATGCATGGGGTATTTATAGCAGAATTGATGGGCTTGGGCCTAGGCTCGGCCCAACAGCATCTCTCGAGCTCGGGCTCTCGACGGATCGGAACATTTAGTTTAAAAACTAGGGCCAGCTCTTGGATCCAGTGGGCAGGATCTGGCGATGGTCGAATTACATCGAACCTGCGAAGGCAGGGGATCCAAAATACCCCTCATCAAAGTTAGAACTGAAATATACTGAAAAACTTATATCAGCTGACAATAGTAAGGTCATTTTGTATGTTCAGACTACTAAACCTGCTTCACCTAAGAAAATGTTAAAGGAGACGAAAACTCCTAAGGCTAAAAAGAGCAAAGAGCCTAGTGTAGGAAAACAGACTGGTAAATCCAAACAGAAGAGTCCTAGGAAGTCTTCTGATAAGGCTAAAACCAATCAGACTAGTGATACCCCTCATCAATACTCCCCCACTTCTCGAGCGTGAAGTGGAGCTTGCGCTCGAAGAAGTACGAGTTATGTCACACGCTGCCATGAGACGAGCCGCCCCTAACGTGTTTCGGATATGCCTCGTTAAAAACCTAACTCGGAAAAACCCAGTGGGATAAAAACCGAGTCAGGGAAAAAGAGTGCATATATAAGAAACAGTTTTTCGGCGTGTTGTAAAGATAACCTCATCGTATGTCCTCGAAAGTAACAATATTTCTTATCATTCCACGATGCTTAACTCCATTTTTTGATGACAATAAGGAGGTTAATGGAATACCATGGGAATAATTTCCGGGGGGTTTACTCCACAATTTACAAGTAAAGGACCGAAAATGCAATTCTTTGAAGGGTAACATTAGATTTTTACTCTGGGTAAGTTCAACCGTCGCGGTTACTCGGGGACCTCTTTGCAATTTTACCTTTTTAACCCCGTATATATATGTTGACCTGTTGAAAAATTACTTCCAAATTGCATTTTCTCTTGAGCTCGGAGTGTTTGAATCGAAAAGGCACTTACTTTAATATATTCATTTTCAAATCCATAATGTCAAGTTCTAGAAGTTCGAAGGGCAAGAATAAGGTCGAAGAGAATCAAGAGTCTGATCCTTTGTTAAAGCTCGTTGATGATTACGAAGACGGAGAATTTCGTCAAGGAGGCGAGGACGATGACCCGAGCGAGGATCTCGAAGAAAATGAGGTTGAGAAACGCAGCATCGGTGAGGGTGCCTTTGTCAGAATTTTTAAACCTACGCTTGCTTCCGAGGCCGTGACCTCAAACAGGTCAGAACTTCCAGCTAGAGAAACTTCCTGTTGTTTTTCGAAGAAGGATCGCGTTCATCTTGAGTCGGAGTTTGGGAAATTTCTTCCCAAAGGGTTTTCGATTGTCATTCCCTCTTATTCCGAGCGTGCTACCGATCCCCCGGCTGGCTGTCAATCCTTCTATGAGGGCCAGTTTTCCTGTGGTTTGCGTATTCCATTCATTCCCCTTATCAGAAATGTCCTTTCTTTCTTTTTGTTGTCCCCCGCTCAACTTCTCCCGCACTCCGTCGCATATATAGTAGCATTCAGTGCTCTTATGGAGGCAAAAGGGGAAGAGGCCTCCTTTAGCAACTTTTGGCATACATTCCGAATGGATTTAGGCAAAGGTTCGAATGCGGGGTTCGTATCCATTCGTCAGAGGTCGAAACGACCTTTTCTTACCAAGATAACAACGGGAAAGAGTACAGGCTGGAAAAGGAGGTTCTTCTTCGTGAAAGGTCCTGATGTTCCAATATCAGAAGGTAGTTCAAAGACTAGACCGTATCGATGGGACGGTGCAGACTCTTGGTCGTATGGTTCTCGCAGAATTAGAGAAAAGCTCAGACAGCGTCTTTCTGATGATTTTCTCGAACAAATGCGGTCCAATCCTTATCAGACCAAGTTCCTAGTTCAAGAAGGCGTTTTACGATTGGCTGGGTTGAGCCGCTGCGATTATCCTTCCCCGGCGATTAAATATCCCGGTCAATCTTCCAAAGGATCCCTTTAGGAGACCAACGACCCACCGCTCTCTAATGCTCTGCCCTTTGCCGCTCCTTCTTTGGGTATGCTTTTTTATTTTCTGTCTATCTTAATGTTTGATCGAACAATTTTTCTTGTTAAAACCCGTGCCCGATTCGTAATATCCCCGTAGGTCAAGTCGTCGAGAAATTTCGAATGTCCATCGCCGGCTCGATTGAAGATAAGCCATTTTATTTTGATCCGTTACCATGTACTTCCGAAAGAAAAACGGGTACGAGTAACCTAGGCGGAAATCCAGTTTACATACCAAGTACAATTCCCGATTTGAGGGGGCTTGGTACTATGAGCTCCTTGAACTCTGCCACTGCTGGACCTCTTCGAACAGTATTTTCCCCGGATACCTCTGCTCTTTCGTCCGTTGGCTATAGTCAACATTCCTGGATTCGGATCCTGGGTATTCAGGAACATGAGAGGCTTCTGGGTCAAAAGAGAAACGCTAAAAACCCCGGACCTTCAAGGAGGGTAAAGCCTTTTGGCATGAGTTCTGACTCTGTTCCATGTCGAGAAGGTAGATCGGAACCCGATGTGGCGGATTTTATGGACGAACATTTTCGAGGTAGCAGGGCTGCTGGATACCCTGAAGTTGGTACCATTCTAACCGATCCGGATGCGGGTGGTGAGAACGAATTCGACAAAGCCGCTAGAATCTATATGGCTGGTCGGTTCAAGCGGGATATGCTGCTTCACACCGTCAAAGGCGATTTTGAGGTTTTGAGTGACTTCTCCCGAACGTATCATGAGGTGAAAATTTGTCTTTTGTTTTTCTTCTTTCTTTAGAGTCCCTAGCCTTCGCTGATACCCGAAAATGTCTTGTAGGTCGGGGATTTGTTCGCCCTTCAGACCTATCGTTTGGCGTTATTAGAGCAGGAATCGCAGGACGCTCATGATGCCTACGCACAAATTTTTGCTGATAACCAGGCGGTTCGATCTCAACTGGCAGAGAGTCAGCGAGAATTGTCCCAAGTAAAGAAGGAGCTTGAAAAAGCCACTAAGAAACGTTCCTCGTCCGTGGAGGAAGATCTGCTGGCGTCTGTTAAAGAGAGAAGTGCCCTTGATGAAGAACTGAAGAAAATCAAGGTCGAACTTGAGCTAGCCAAGCAGGATTCCGAGCGTGCGTATGCCCAAGGTCGGGAAGAAGCCGAGATTCCGGCCATACGAGAATTCTTGGAATCCCCTGTCTTAGACCCTTTAGTTCAAAGGAAAACGGGAGAAATTCTTCAGGCGATTTTTTATAAAGGGGTCCAACAATTAGTCGCGACCGAGAGAATTCCGGATGACATGGAGGAATATTTTAAGTATATGGACCCTTTCAAGAATGCTGAAGGGAAGGATTATAAAGCTTCCTCTCTACCCAAGGCGAATACTAACTGGCAGGAACATCGCTTTGCTCCCTTAGTTGAGGAGTATGGCATTCCGATGCCTAACCCCGATGTGCTCGAATACTCCTGCGACGATCCTCCTATTGTGTCAGGGGAAAAAGGTGAAGATGTCAATATAGGCAATGTCCCGGATAAGGGAGACGATCGATCTTTCGACCAAGCTGGGTAATCACCCAACTTCAGATATATATATCGTCTGATCTTCTGTTTAGCGAGTTACTGGGGTCGAGCGAGTCGTAGGGGGTGGTTCATAGTTTTGTAGTTAGGAAATCAATCGCATTTATCCATGTAACTCATTTTGTAAGCTCCATCTTAACAAATATATAGACATCATTTACTTTTCAAGGTTCACTAATTCTTTGCGCTTAATGCTCGAACTTTAATTGCTTCAAGCGGGATTTTTCTTAAAGGTTGCGTCGCTTCGTTATCGTAATTGTAGAACGTAGAGTCTATAAATATCGGGATCTCTTCTCATTATTCACACGACGTCTTTGCTTACAGCGATCGGAGCTCTCCCTGTATTTTCAGTTTTCTTTCGAACTCCTTAAAGGGTAAAGATCCGAGCTATCGATCCCAAATTCGCTTATCATGGAAAATGTACTAGGCAAAGCTATTGATCCCAAATCACTATTTGGTGGCTTGAAGAATAAGAAATCGAGCAAAGAGCAAAAGGCTGACAAGGAGGCCAAATCCTCCAAATCTTCTTCTAAGACCTCTGTGTCTTCCCCGAAAGCTCCTAAAGGGGGAGAAAATAAGAAAGAGAAAAGCGCTTCCTCGAAACCAAACAAGGGTAGCTCCAGCAAGTCCATTTTGGACGAAGAGCTCGAGGCTGAGCTCGGAGGTTCCTCCCCGAAAGTGGTTGATTCTCGGAGTGAAGATTGTGTCCGAGAAAAGACTCCTATTCCTTCTTCGAATAAGAGGCCTTATTCCGATGGGGTTACACCCATTGAGGCTTTGCAAAATCTCGCTATTGGTAGCAAGTCATCCTCCGATGCTCCGATCATTTCTCCCGCAGGGAATCTCAACAAAAAATCCAAGTTAGAGATTGGTGGAGGGGCCTCTGTTGAAGCTTTAGGAATCGGTAATCCACCCCGACCTCCTGTTGACTCCACTTCTCCAAAAGTTACTTTTTCCCCGCTCGAGGAGTCGAAAGATGGGTCTCCTTCTAAGGTTGATCCGATGGGTAATTTGTTGCAAATCAACTTTACCTCTTCGGAAACTAACATGCCCCAAGAGAGAAACGCGTCCAAGGAGAGAAACATAGAAGAGTTGTTCGAGTCTGGGCAGCATTTCCTCTTTCATGTGTGCATTTATTCATTCTCTTCTCTTTTTTTTTTTTTTTTTTTTAAATAAACGCTGCCGATCCTTTTGACAGGCCGGACAAGATTTTATTGAACTTAAAACATTTGCTGAGCGGGAAATAAATCATCGTGCTGCTATTTCCTTCGAGCTGGAGGAGAAGAAAGCAGAATTCGACCGTGTTTTCGCAGAGAAGCTTGCTCTAGAGAAGGAGAAGACTGCTAAGGGACATGGAGAGGAGATCTACAAGCAGTTGAACGATGAGCTCGAAAAACTTAAAAGTCTTCAGGAGCAGGAGAAACAAGATTCCGTGCGTCGAGAAAAGGAAGCTTATAACCGTGGATATGAAGCTGGATGTGAGGCTCGTAATGCCGAGCTCCGAAAGATTTTTTCTGACAATAAGCTCCTTTAGATGTCTTTCATTTACCCGGATTTCCCTTTCGGTTGTATTGTTTCATTTCCTGTAATTATGAATAATCTCTGATACTTCCGTTTTCAATGGTTTGTAATAACTTATTTATTTCTTGCATTTGCCCAGTCTTGTATAATTTGATGTGTTCTCTTTCTATCCGTGCTTTAGTTTTCTTTCTTCGTTTGACCTTGATCTGTTTAAATAAAGTACTTTGCCTATCTTGGTCGGGTTTAAGCGAGTTGCTGGTAATACTCTCTTGATCAATTATTGTTCAAACTTTTCTTTGATGATCGGAATTGGGGTTCCAAGTACTTCGAGCGCTATTGAAATTGACTCTCTTTTTTTTTTTTTTTTTTTTTATCCACATGGTTCCTGAGTACTTGGGTAGCGGAATGGTCGGCGTATTTATTGCCCCTTTCTAGGCTATCTTCTACTAACGAAACAGTCCCTGATTTATCTGGAATTGGAGCGGTCAGAGGGTTTAATGCATGTATCGCGACCGTTCATTTCGAGAAATCCACACCGTTGATACGGAATTCTTTCCCCTATAAATAGCTCTGAACTTACCTTCCTTTTTATCACTTGTCTGCAATCATTTTGTTCGATCAAAATGGTCGTACTTTTACCTTCATCGATCAACTTTATGTTCCGTTCGATGACTGCAATAAAAGCGTTTGAGATTCGGACTCGAACTCTCTTTTTCGATCTCTTCGACGTCCCTTTATGGGGAATAATTTCGACTAGGGTATCGACAGGCGAAAACAATTGCGACTGGGGTACCGACAGGCGACCAGCTCTCTCTGATTCCAACCAATTAGTGCTGGTTCGACTTTCTGTATCCTGTCAATCCACCCGGTCGGATAGTGGGTCGACTGCTGGAGGAGTTTTCCTGCACTTGATCTCAACTTCTTCAAGATGTTCCTTGAAGAACGTTGCCTCCGAGATTGCTTGGAATAATTTCTCTAGGGGTCGCTTCCCTGTCTCTCGATCTGGTTTGGCGTGGAACGAGCGTCGAGGAAGTGATGGATGAAGGGTAGAAGTGTCATTCTGGCCCCGCCTCCCTCCTTTGATTATGAAGACATTCTAGCGTAGGGCTAGTTTGTAATAGGGCTACATTAAATGTAAAGTCTTCGCTTTGTTCGATTTTCCTTATTATTGTAATTTCGAACTCTTTTGTAACTGTTTGGAATGTCATGAATGAGATATTTATTTCTCTTATCATCCTTACTTGTTATCCTGTAGAATTGCTTTCGTATACTGTCATCGAGCATCAATTTCTCTGTTTCAAAAATATGAACAAGTGCTATTCTTCATCAACCTTGATAGGTATTTAGATGATGGACGATAACCGGCATTCCTCAACTTTGAATATAACCAGTAGAAGTCTTTTATTCCTTAATCAAATACATAATTATTAAGACATCGAATATCAGAATTCAGATCAATCTTAGAGTAACAATTTCAATCTGAGGGGCCAAACTCCCCAGTCTGACAAATAATCGTGAAGAAGGAATCGAAAATAGGGTCTTGATCGATTCTGGAATAATAATTTTCGATCTAAGGATCATAGCAACGGCTTTCACCCTTAGACGTATGAACAATCATGGAGAAATAATAGAATAGAATGCTGGTTGACTTTGGATAATAATTTCGATCTAAGGGGCGTAGCAACGGCTTTCACCTTTAGTCGTATTAGAGCATTTTTAGCTCGAGGGTCATAGCAGAGGCTTTCACCCATTTAGTAATTTCGATCCAAGGGGCATAGCAACGGCTTTCACCCTTAGTCGTATCAGAGCATTTTTTAGCTCGAGGGTCATAGCAGAGGCTTTCACCCATTTAGTAATTTCGATTTAAGGGGCATAGCAACGGCTTTCACCCTTAGTCGTATCAGAGCATTTTTAGCTCGAGGGTCATAGCAGAGGCTTTCACCCATTTAGTAATTTCGATCTAAGGGGCATAGCAACGGCTTTCACCCTTAGTCGTATCAGAGCATTTTTAGCTCGAGGGTCATAGCAGAGGCTTTCACCCATTTAGTAATTTCGATCTAAGGGGCATAGCAACGGCTTTCACCCTTAGTCGTATCAGAGCATTTTTAGCTCGAGGGTCATAGCAGAGGCTTTCACCCATTTAGTAATTTCGATCTAAGGGGCATAGCAACGGCTTTCACCCTTAGTCGTATCAGAGCATTTTTAGCTCGAGGGTCATAGCAGAGGCTTTCACCCATTTAGTAATTTCGATCTAAGGGGCATAGCAACGGCTTTCACCCTTAGTCGTATCAGAGCATTTTTAGCTCGAGGGTCATAGCAGAGGCTTTCACCCATTTAGTAATTTCGATCTAAGGGGCATAGCAACGGCTTTCACCCTTAGTCGTATCAGAGCATTTTTAGCTCGAGGGTCGTCACCCGTTTTTATCTTTCGATCCAAGGGGCGTAGCAACGGCTTTCACCCTTGGTCGATTTTCGAGGGGCATAGCAACAGCTTTCACCCTTTTTTAATAGTAGATGGAGACGGGAAGAGATTGAGCAATAGATGAACCGAGTTTGATAATATAAGAAAGAGACGAATGAATATGAATATCGATGAGATTAGTTTCCACTGAATATATAACTCTGATCGAAACAAATTTTGATGAGATAATAGTCTTCTGCAATTAAGAGAAAAGATGAATCATAGAGAAACAGCCAGTAGTGAATAACCTTAGATTTTAAATAATCCTTATGCCTTTGTTAAGAAAATTCTTTATCTGTAAGTTCCCAATTTTGATAAGTTTGATTTTTTCCAAGCGGTTCCTCATTTACTGAGAATTGCAAGGGTCGATGAATCTCGTCCATTCATTTTGCGAATTGTCTGCCGCCGGATTCTTTCAACTTTCACTATAAAAACGAGGATATCATACTGTTGAGATTTTCTAATTCGTTGTATCAGCATCTCATTTGTCCGATCATGGTAACCAAAATTGTTATTCAATCGGCTCAGCTTTTTGAGCTCAGACTTCGAACAATTTTCAAGAGGGACAGTCTTCTAATCCGATCTCGCTTAGAATATCGACAGGCAAATAGAATTCCCATCTTGAAGGCCAATATGCCAGATTTCAGAAGTTCGCAGGTTGTTGCGCAAGTCTTCGATTAGGGACCTGTTGCAACAATGCATTTAGGAAGACGTACTGTGGAGAGAACGATTCAGAATATAGTTATCCCATAATCCGGGCGTTTGGCCTTTTGTCTTCGGAAGATTGTAAATAAAGTTAAAGGTCTGTGAATTCGAAGGAGATTCTCTACTCGGAGCTAGGTTATTTCGAGTAGACTATAGGAGAGGGAACCGAAAATTTCATAGGATTGTAGAAAGTAAATGTGCTCTTCTGTAATATATTAGCTTGTATCTTTCCTGTTTTCCTTCTGAACTCTTGTATTATTTAGTGAAATTTATGAATGGAATTTTCCCCTTTCCTTGTCGATAGAAATAAAGATAATCAGATACTCTTATTTCTCATGACTTCGACCACATACATCTTAGATTAACGACGAAAATACCCGAACAGTGGTCTTCTAAGAATATTAATGTCTTGGTAGATTTGAAGTTAAATAAAAACTTATTATGAACGATCCTTTCTGTCGTCACATTTAAAACGCTGTCGAGTATCTTGTTAGTTTTTTCCAAGTAGATCGATCGTAGTTTTCCCGACTCGAACATTTCTAATTATCTATTTTTGGAACCAAACAGGACCCTATTTCTCGGGAAACGCATCAGTCAGTCCATTTAATACGGAGATCCTAGCCGTCCGTGATTCGTTGTCTGAGCCATTGATTCAAAAACCCCTTACCACTATAAATAGGTCCCTTCATGCATACGACACTCCTTAATTTCTCCCTTACGCTTCCTCCGATCACCATGGGTCGAGATTTAAATTTGATCCCTATTTTCTCCAAGATAAAGGAGTTTGAGGTTAGACTCAGAACCCTATTTTCCGATCTCAGCTCCTTTAGCATAAGCTTGTCCGCTTAGAATATCGACAGGCAAAAGAAAATGCGCCTAGAATACCGGCAGGCAACCTGTTTTCCCAGACATATCTTGTCTGGTGTGGGTTAGAAGTCTGGTATTCTGGCGTTGTATCCGATCGGGCAGCTGGTTATCCTGAGAGGAGTTCTTTAAATCTGAGGCACCAGCTTCCTCGAGGGCTTTCTTACGAGATAGTTCCTTCGAGTTCCCTTGGAGTGCCCCTGCTGAGATAACCCTTTGCTGCTCCTGTTCGAATTAATCTGTAAATAATGATTGAGTATCTCAATCATTGTTTACAGACGAAGACCTAAGGTCGGTCTGAAGCCTTGGAGTGGAGCTGCGAGCAGGCCTTTATCCTGTTCGAAGAGGGCTGTGCGACAGGTGGCGAGCGACCTCCAATAAAATTCACTGATGAGTTCTGCATCTGGAGCAATCTTAGGGAATGAAGACCGATCCTAAAACAAGATAGAAACATTCATAGGTCTTGTAATAGGGTAGGAGTGATTGTATTGTACTTCTGAGCTCGGAATATATTCGAGGCCTTACTTTGTAATTTGTTTGAAGAATTTTAATGATAAAGCTTCGTTTCTGATCGAATTTCATTACTTGAATTCCTTTATTGGTCGAAATGACCGCCAATATTCAACCATTAGCTCGAGAATTTATCTAATTGGCTGCTGTTGTTCAAATATTCAACTTATCCCAACCGATTTGAGAAAAATACGAATAGCCGACAAATATTGTATAGAGATTACGCGATTGATCTCTTAAATAACTGATTCGAAAAATTTATTTTTGAAGTTAATAAATACGAAGATCGGAAAAATAAATTCCGATCGTTAATAATAAGCTGCAACTTCATAGATCTTCTAAGCCTTTGACATTAACCGGCGATCGAGTGAGCGGAATTAATTCTACGTTAATCTGTTGCGGATGATATCTATGCAATTTCTTATTCGCTTATGGGAATGGATCCTCCGTGGAAAATAAATCCATTGATGAAATAAATGAGCTGTGCAATTATAGATTAAGCCACTAATCTTAAGCTCGGAAAGCCATCCTGTAGGTCTTATCTTCGACCTTGAATTGACGAATACTCTGCTGGTCGAAGAATCGCCCTGGATAGCGACTCGCGGAGTTTCTGGTTAGAGAGGCTCTCCTCTAACGTACGTATTCCTCCTCGTAGTAGGCATATTTCGATCTAATACTCGAATAAGGCCCCACGGTGGGCGCCAATTGATCTTACGCATTTTCGCGTGCTCGATCAAAGTAATGTGCAACGTGATTTCAATGCTAAATAATATAAGGAAAAGATCAATAGTATTATAATCCGAATTATCGAGTACAGATTACAAGTGTTTAGAGTCCTATCCGAGCATTATAGGATGCCGTACAAGCTAGAGGGCGAAATACGTATAAGTAAGCCTATGCTAATATTCCCAAGTGAGCCTGAGCAGCAGTCTCGTAGGGAGAGCACCTGGGAAGTTGTGTCGTCGTCATGAATGCATGGGGTATTTATAGCAGAATTGATGGGCTTGGGCCTAGGTTGGCCCAACAGCATCTCTCGAGCTCGGGCTCTCGACGGATCGGAACATTTAGTTTAAAAACTAGGGCCAGCTCTTGGATCCAGTGGGCAGGATCTGGCGATGGTCGAATTACATCGAACCTGCGAAGGCAGGGGATCCAAAATACCCCTCATCAAAGTTAGAACTGAAATATACTGAAAAACTTATATCAGCTGACAATAGTAAGGTCATTTTGTATGTTCAGACTACTAAACCTGCTTCACCTAAGAAAATGTTAAAGGAGACGAAAACTCCTAAGGCTAAAAAGAGCAAAGAGCCTAGTGTAGGAAAACAGACTGGTAAATCCAAACAGAAGAGTCCTAGGAAGTCTTCTGATAAGGCTAAAACCAATCAGACTAGTGATAAAACTAAGTCGTCTGTTAATGAGCAAGCATCTAGTAAACCAAAGAAGCATAAAAACAAGAAAAATCAAAATGCTTGGTATGGAAATGAGTCTTATTATTTGCAACCTGCTGCATATCCTCCTATGTATCATGCACCTCAATTTCCAACTTACTATGCACCATATCATGCTCATCCAATGCATGCATATCCTGCTTATCATGCATCTTATTCTGCTTATGAACATTATCCTTATCATGCTAATTATCAACAAAATGACATATCTGATAAACGTGATAAAGGCAAAGCTGTTCATGCTCCTGTTGAAACTCAGAAACCTAAGAAGCCAAAGACATCAACATCTTGGGTTGTCAAAGGTGGAACTAATCCTTCAGGACCCTCTCAATAAGGGTACCTAAAATAATTTTATTTTGTTTTGTAGGTTAGGATTAGGAGTAGGAGTAAAGTAGAGAAGGCCTGGTACTTGGACAGTGGCTGTTCAAAACACATGTGTGGAAACATACATGAGCTGACTGATGCTGTTGCTGTGGATGGTCCAAATGTGACGTTTGGAGACAACAAGGAAGGCAAGATTGTAGCAAGTGGAAAGCTGATCAAAGGCAACATTGAGATATCTGACGTCTCTTATGTTAAAGGCCTCAAATACAATTTGCTGAGCATAAGTCAATTTTGTGGCAAAGGATATTCAGTCATCTTCTCAACAGATAAGTGCTACGTTGAACAGATTGGTACAAAGAAGGTTATTTTATCTGGAAGACGACAAGGGAATGTCTACACAGTAGACTGGAATTCTGCTGACAAGAATTCAAGCGTTTGTTTGGTGGCATCAACACCAAGTGAAGTCAGTTGGCTGTGGCACAAAAGAATGAATCATGTGAATTTCAAGACCATCAACAGACTTATCAAGAATGATCAGGTAGAAGGAATTCCAAAGACAGTCATGAGCAAAGATAAGCTTTGTGACGCATGTCAGAAGGGTAAACAAATCAAGTCATCATTCATAACAAGAAGCATCAACCTTCTGGAAGAATATTGGAGCTGCTACATATGGACTTATTTGGACCCATTGATCCAATCAGCAACGGTGGAAAGAAATACTGCCTAGCTGTTGTGGATGACTATTCAAGATACACTTGGGTGATTTTCATGAAGAAGAAAAGTGAGACCAATGAGCATCTTACAAATCTGATGGAGCAAATTCAGAATAAAAAGAGTATGAAAATACTGAAGATCAGATCAGATAGAGGGACATAATTTACAAACTATACTGTTGAAGAGTATTGTAATGCCAGAGAAATCAGTCATGAGTACTCTGCTGCCAGAACCCCTCAACAGAACGGAGTTGCAGAAAGGAGAAACAAAACTCTGAAGGAAGCTACCAGGACAATGATAGCTGAAGCTAAACTGCCTCAAAGATTTTGGGCAGAAGCAACAAATACAGCATGCTTTACCCAAAACAGATGCATGATCAACAAGCACCAGAACAAGACTCCATATGAAGTTTGGAACAACAGAAAGCCAAACATTCATTACTTTAGAATTTTTTGTTGTAAATGCTTTGTTTTAAATAATGGGAAAATCACCTTACTGCTTTTGCAGAGAAGGCTAATGAAGCAGTGTTTGTAGGATATTCTACTATCAGTAAAGCTCATAGAGTCTTTAACAAAAGAACTTTACTTATAGAAGAATCCATTCATGTAGTATTTGATGAACCTAGTCAATCTTCTGAAAAGAATCAAAATACTGATCAGAAACTGTCTACTGATTTTCAGAAATTGAGTGATGAAAAGAATGAAGAATATATTCCCATCATACTACCTGATCTCAACTCAGCTGCAAACTCAAGTGCTGTACAAAATCACAATGCTGATTGTCTAACAGAGGAGTTGCAAACAGCTGACAGACCAGAGAATGTTCAACAGACAACTGCTGTTCAACAGACTACTACTGGAACTCCAATAGTAGTGTTGCAAGATCAAAACAAAGGACAACATTATGATTTGCAACCTGATCTTAATTGGCTCAAGAATCACCCACCAGAACTGGTGATTGGTGATCCTTTGGATAAAGTAAAGACAAGGAGAGCTGCTGCAAGTGAAGCATTGTTTGTCAGCTTCCTATCTCAAATTGAGCCCAAACTGATTGAAGAAGCTCTTAGTGATTCAAACTGGATTGAAGCTATGCAAGAAGAGCTAAATCAATTTGAAATGAATGAAGTCTGGTACTTAGTTCCTAGACCAAGTCATCAAAGAGTAATTGGCACTAAATGGGTATTTAGGAACAAAATCAATGAAGATGGTCTGGTCACCAGAAATAAAGCAAGATTAGTTGTCAAAGGCTATTGTCAAGAAGAATGCCTTGACTTTGATGAAACTTTTGCAGCAGTAGCAAGATTAGAGGCTATCAGACTCTTTCTTGCTTATGCTGCTCATAAGAATTTCATAGTCTATCAGATGGATGTAAAATCAGCTTTTCTCAATGGAGAATTGCAAGAAGAAGTTTATGTTGAACAACCACCTGTATTTGAAGCTTATCAAGAAGAAGACAAGGTGTATCGTCTGAAGAAAGCCCTCTATGGACTGAAACAGGCCCCAAGAGCATGGTATGATACCCTATCTGATTTTCTTTTAATTAAAGGATTTCATAAAGGTAAGGTAGACAAGACCCTGTTCACTATTGAATGGGAAGAATATATTTTGCTTGTGCAAATATATGTGGACGACATCATTTTTGGTTCAACAAATGAACAAATGTGTGACAAGTTCTCAAAGCTGATGCAGAACAAGTTTGAAATGAGCATGATGGGAGAACTTAATTATTTTCTTGGCTTGCAAGTAAGACAGTTGCCTGATGGAATATTCATCAGCCAAGCAAAATACACAAAGGATCTGTTCAAGAAATTTGGTATGGAAACTAGCTCTACTGCTAATATTCCAATGTCTACTAGTCTTCGTTTGGATAAAGATGAAGATGGCAAATCAGTGGACATAACCAAGTACAGAGGAATTATTGGGTCACTGTTATACTTAACAGCTAGCAGACCTCATATCATGTACTCTGTTGGGGTTTGTGCGAGGTATCAATCAAATCCTAAAGAATCTCATCTCCTAGCTGCCAAAAGGATACTCAAATATCTTAAAGGTACTGAAGATTTGAGATTGTGGTATCCTAGGGAATCTGGATTTGAACTTGTTGGATATTCAGATTCTGACCTTGCTGGCTGCAAGATAGACAGAAAAAGCACAACAGGTGCCTGTCAGTTCTTAGGTAGTCGTCTGATCTCTTGGATGAGTAAGAAACAGACTTCAGTATCCATATCAACTGCTGAAGCTGAATATATAGCTGTTGGAGCTTGTTGTGAACAAATACTATGGTTGAAGCATCAGCTAGAAGACTACAACATAAAAATCAGTGGAATACCTATCTACTGTGACAATACAAGTGCAATCAGCCTTACTCAGAGTACTACGAGTCATTCAAGGACTAAGCATATTGAGATCAAACATCATTTCATTAGAGATCATGTGGAGAAAGGAAATGTCATGATAAAATATGTGTTCACTGAAAATCAGATTGCGGACATCTTCACTAAACCTCTAAGTGAGACAAAGTTTTCAACTCTAAGAGCTGAACTAGGTCTACTAAAATTGGATGCATAAGCTGAGGGGGAACTCATCAGAAGACCGGAGTTCAACAGCTTACTCATCATATTATCTTCAAGGATTAACTCTTAACAGACTAGTTAACTTATGAATTCTTAAAGTCAGGGGGAATGTGTAAGACTAGATGTACTTCTGATTAAAAGATGAAATTCATTGATGACAGTTAGTTGAAGTTATGTTTTCATCAGAAGATTAAAGTCTTGAAGTTTGAAGATTAACTATCTAGATGGATTGACAAACAGCCGAGGAAGGTTATCAGTTATTGGCTTTCACTGATAACAGCTTTGTCATCAGGACGGTAGTCCTATCAGATAAGTATTTTAATTACCTGTCTGATCAACTGTATAAAAGCTAAGTGTATTAAAAACGTTGTATCTAAAACACGCTTTTATAAGTATAGTAAGGCGGTTCGCATTCCCGCCTCTCATTTAATGCTTTTGAATTTGAAACGACGTAACTGATGCCGCACGATCAGGACTGACAAGAAACGGATCTAACGGTTGGCTAGTATCACGAAAACCGAAATACCCTAACTCTATAAATCCAGATCTGATCAGACTTGTCATTCTTTACGCACCCTAAAATACTTAGAGCATTTGAAAATTTCTTGCACTCTACTTTCTGCAATTCTACTATTTCACTAACTTCCACAGATTCAAGATGAGTTCTAGTGTTGAAGCTAAAGTTGAGGGTATGTATCTGGTCTATGATGCATACTACCAGTCTGGTACGGAGTTGATGAAACAATTGCTGGAGAAATTCAAAGCTGCTTCGCTGGTGAATTTCATGGAGCTGCATGAAGGTCTGGTCTGGAAGGACTAAGTGTTGGAGTATTACGGATCGGCTGAAGTGGATTTCACGAAGATGGAAATCAAAGCCTCTGTTGGGGATAAATCTGTAGTGATAACCCCTGTTCTACTCCACGAAACTTTTGGTTTGCCTAACAGTGGTCGACATGACGTCACCACTCTTGCTGAAGAAAAGCTTCAAGAATTCTGGGCCATTTGTGCCAAAGAAGGAGAGATGTTGACTGGCAACATCAAAAAGAGGCAATTGAAAGACGAGTATCAGCGCATGGCTGATATGGTCGCAAAGCTGATAGAGAATTGCACATTATCTTTGGATGTTGTTACGATGAAGATGTACATCATCATGATTGACATTTACTACTCTTTGGAAGTGAACTGGTCAGTAGTCGTCTGGTACATACTGGCTCACTTTCACGAGAAGAAAGGAAAGAGATCTTCTCAGCAGACAAATCACATGATTACCTTAAGCTATCTGTTTCATAAATTGGGTTGTACATTGACAAATGGGAAGGAAATCCATGCTTCTAAGGCAATGGCCAAGTACGTGCCTGTCATGAAAAGAAAAGCTGATGAGGTGGAGACTGCTGAAGACTTGGAGGAACCTAAGGAAGAGGTTCCTGCCAAAAGGCAAAGAAAGTTGGTAAAAACAGCTCAATTTGCTGATAAGAAGAAAGCTGATGAGCCCAAGGAAGTGGCTCAAAAGAAGAAAGCAAAGACTTATGTTCAAACAGCCCTACCAGCTGTTGAAGCCAGAATAGATCAGTCTGAAGCAAAGGAGGTAGCTGATGCAATAATCAATCAGACTACAGAGGAAATAAAGAATATCTCTCCTGCTTCCTCTTCAAGAACACCATCTGCTGAACGTCCTGATGAAAATGTTGCTCACAGGACAAGAAGTCAAATTCGTGATACAGGTGCTTCTTTGCCTGTTCAAGAAGGAAGAGTAAGAAAGACCATAAGAAAGAAGATGACTTTTATTGAATCACCCACTGAGTTAATAGATCTGGTAATAGAAAGCCCTCATTCAGTAGAGAGGCCTGTTGGTGCTAATGAGACGTCTGCTGCTGAACAGATTGATGCGCAACAGACTGCTCAAGTAAAACCAACAGCTGAGGTGGCTAAACCTCAAGATGATCAAGATGTGATGATCATCAGTCCCATAGCAGCTGCACCTCTTGCATCTGCTGGTCCCGCTCCTGCCCCAGCTGATAAAGGAAAAAGAAAAATCCTTATCAAAAGAAAGAAAATCTCTGCTGCTGAAAAAAAGAAGAGGGAGGAAGCTGAGCAGCGAAAGAGAGATGAACTGGAGGATAAAAAGGCCCTTGAACTTAGCAAGGTTCAAGCAGCAAAGGATGAACAAAGAAGAAAAATGTCTGAAGCAGAAAGGAAGGCTGCTGAAGATGCTTAACTTGCTATGGTCCTTGAAATGAGCAAGACAAATGCTCATGGACCTGTTCATGGCGGAGGGATTAAGATTGGAGATTCAAAAGAGGCTAAACCAAAGATGTCTGCTGGCGAAGTCAAGCCAAAGGCCAAATTTGAAGTTAGAAAATCATTTGACATTGTTAATTCTGATAAATCTATCTTCAACAGGTTTGAGAAGGCCTTAGCTTATTTTGATCAGAAACTGATGCTGAAGACTCGGTTCACCCATGAGACGCCTAGATACATAAAGTGGAGGGACTATAGACTGAACAAGTCTATTGAAGAGCTTCAGAGTTGGAAGGAGTTAGCTGATGAAGAAATGTGGGTTCTTAATTGGCTGAAGACTGACTCCATTCAACAGGCTTTGGATCCTGATTTTGTGAGGGATGCTATGCATCAATATGCAAAGGAGTTTGCAACAGGGGAGGCCAAAATAATTGAAAACACTTTGCCTGCAAAGAAAAGAAAATCTGATGATGCTGTTGAAAGGGCAATTCAGATTGCTGTTATGACTGCCTTGAAGAGATGGGCTGCTAAGTCAAGATATCAGCAAGGTTCATCAAGTGAGCTGCCCTCGCTGCCAAGCATTCAACAGATCACATTTGGCAAAGAAGTAAGAGATTACTATGAGATGCCTAAGGTAAAGGCCCCTACTCCAAGTCTGTGGCCTGTTGTAAGACAAATCCGTCAAACAACAACCTTTACTGATGACGGCAAAATCATAAGTAAGATCTTTGAAGACGTTACTGATCAGCCCAAAGCTGCTGAAGAACCCTTAGCACTTGAGTGGAAAGCTAAGGAGTCTAAAGCTGATCAGGAGACTGACTTGAAGGATGCTCCTGTCCACCAGGAGAGTGAAGAAGATCAAGTTGCTGCTCATTCTGCTTCATCAGCTGATTCGCAATCATCACTGATGGAAGCCTTCCAGCTGTTAATGGAAAATTCTATGAAGGAAATGGAAGAGAGGAACATCACGCAGTTGAAGAAGTTGCAGCAAGAATTGGCAGAATCCAACAGATTACAACTTGAGAGCATGCAACTACTTACTGCAAGGACGATCAAGAATGCAATTGACAACTTTCGTCTGCCTGAGGATCATACCAGGCAGATGACACAGAGTGTTGTGGAGCTGAATAGAAATATTGAAGATATAAAGGCTAATGTCAACCATCTTCATACTGCTTTGAAGAGAGCTGAAAACAACGTAGCTGATCTCACTGCAACTTTCATCAAAATCAGTGACGAAGAAAAAGCTGTTAATGTTGGACTGTTGCAGGAACTTAACAAAGCTGGAGATGTTATACATGAAGAACTTTCCACTATGCAACTCAACATTGATTGCCTTAATGATCAAAATGACACCATCAGCACCTCTCTCAATCATCTAACTGACAGCCATGATGTAGTTAATCAGAATTTGAAGGCTTTATGTGCTGCTATGAAGATTCAGTCTGTTGCACTCAACCCTCCTATCAGACCTGCTAGTGTCACCACTTCTGATGATGACAAAAAGGGGGAAGAGAAGAAGGAAGAGCCAACTCAACCTGAGGAAGCTGCTGCCACTGAACCTGAAAAGACTGAAGCTGCTGCTGAAGAGACTGGAAAGGTAGAAGGCAAAGACGAAGCTGCTGAAGAATCCAAGGATTCTGGTGGAGATAAATCAGAGCCCTATACCAAGTACAAAAATGAAGAGAGGATCAAGAGGAAGATGGACGAAATAGCTAGAGAAGAAGAGATCAAAGCTAAAATGGAAGCTGTTAAGTCCAATCTACTTTTGGATGAGGAGACTGATGAAGATGAAGAAGAAGAAGATGATGAAGAATCTTCTTATGAGTATGAAGAAGTGCTTGAAGGAGATGATGAAAAAGCTGATGACTAGTATAGACAAATCTTTTGTAATCAGTTTTCTTTATTTCTTTTTCAGTCATCTTATCTGAACAGAAATTGTAACTTGTAATCTTTTATCATATTATCAATAAAAAGTACAAGTTCTGTTTCCAATACACTTTTTCTATCTCAGAAAATTTTGAGGATCAAAACTTTAGTATAGGTAAAACAGGTACTTAGCTGAAGGTTTGTCATCATCAAAAAGGGGGAAATTGTTGGATAAGGATGAAGATGAAAAGCACTGAATCATTTAGTAAAGGGAGGTTTTGATGATTTCCAAAACTTCAAATCTGCTAAGTAAAAGACAACTTAGTTGATATCCCTTAGAAGAATTTTGACCAAGTAAGAAGACATCAGACGGGTCAAATATTCAAGGTCTAGAAGACTACTGATCTGCTGAAGGAAAGAAATCAGACTGATGAAGATCAGCCGACTCAAATCAGATTTGTTCAAGTTTGGGATCAGCTCTGTTCATCATCAGACTTGCACTTTCGATCAGCCAAGTGGAAAGGATCAAGAAGTCTACCCAACGGTAATAAATGCCCCTGGAAGTAATAAATGCTGAAGTACAAGGCCATTTAAGACAAATGATTGAAGAAAGACTTCGTATCAGCTTGGTGCATTTAATGCTGCCTGACAGATAGTACAATTCGCAGTACTGTCACTGTGCAGAGAGCCGTTCGCGGATTTTAAGGACCAGAAATCAAGAGATTTGAATTTTGTCTCTCTTCAACGGACAAAATTCAAAGAGTGACTATAAATAGCTGATGAGACGAAGGAAGAAAGATATACAACTTCTGAGAGATCGAATTCGAAGCAAATATTTTCTAAGTCTCAAAAGTTCAAGAACAGCTCTCTCGTCTGCTGAAAGTCATTTGTTGACAGAAGCCGTTGAAGTTCAAGAAAATATTTTCTGAGTGAATCTGTGAGAGAAATAGTTGTGAGGAGTTCTTATCCGTCTTTGTGAGTGATAAGTCTCTGTAGAATAGGTCTTCTTTGTGATTTCCTATTGCAAGCTTACGACCAGATTCATTTGTTGTTTTGGCGTAAGTGGAGTATATTGTAAACTGTGTGTTTATAGTATAACCCAAGATCTAAGTGACTTGGAAGAGTGGACTAAAGGGTTTCAATCCATATAACCACTATAAAAATTCTGGTGTTTACTTTTGCATAAGTCTTTCTGCATATTTTCATATCTGCATCAAAACACTTTATAAACTGTTTGAAAATTAAATTAAAGGAGTTTACAAAACTGGGGAAACAATTTTCAGACTGCTTAGTTTACTTGTGAAAAACACTTTGAAAATCCGTTGCAAGTACTTTAGTATTAAAACTGATTTTAGCAAAAATCAGCTAAATGATTATCAGATTAGTGGTCAACAAAGTTGTTCAAAGATTTGTTCGCGATCAGCCTTGTAAAAGTACTGTTCGGTAACATCTTAGTCTGTTTAAGTTTGAACAACAGTTTTGAAGTTTAAAATTTGATTAAAAGTTTTAGAGGTCTATTGATAACTCTGTGAAAACAGTGTTATCAAGTCCATTTCCTTAACTCATTCGATTACGTTTATTCGAGTTTTGGTAAAATCTTAGGCAATTTTAGTTAGTTTTGTGTTTTGTCGCTCGAGTCATTGGTTTGATTATTTTGTGCATGAATTGAGGTATTTTCTTATATATTGTGTTCATATTTGTAGGCCTAAGCTATTTTGGATCTAAAGACATGATTGGAAGTGAAGAACAACGAATTAAAGATCAAATTGAGTCAAGTAGTGCAAGAACGAAGAAGCTGTCAGAAATGTTATTATGCACTCCGAGGACCATAACTCATTCAAGGAAGCTACAATGAAGCTGAATTTCGACTATGATGTAGAGGAATGAGTTAGCTACACCACAGATTTTACGGATCTTGATTTGGAGTTCGGAGCTGAAAGTTATGACACTTGCAAAATTGTCGCGCAAATTTGTCGCGATTTTCAACGGGCTTTTAAGGGAATTATTGGGCCCAAAGTCTCCTACTTGGACTCAACTTGGTAGATTTATATAAGGACTTCTAGGTCACGAAATTACAGATCTTTGATCAGCTCTAAACATATTTTTCTCATAGAATACACATACAACATCAAAGATCTACTTGGAGAAAGATTGAAGAAGAAAAGAGAAAAGTCCTGAAGATCACCAAAGCAAGAAGAACACAATATTGAAGATCTTTATCTTAGATTCATCGTTTTGTCTATAAAACCACATGAACTCAGATTTGTTTTCCTTTATTATTTTCTTCTTATGTTTATCATGAATTAATTCTTTAGGATCTAGGGATTTTATGAAACTATGTTACTTTGATTATTTTCAATAGATTATTCGTAGTTAGGGGCAATTCTTGTGTTTGATTTAATTTCGTTCTCTATGCTTGCAACTTGACTGATCACCTAGTTGTTAGATTTAATATTCTTTTCGAACTTGGAAAAGGGAGATTAGGATTAGATAGGAAATTAAATAGTAAACGACTCTTAGGATAGGAATATACTTAAGGCGTTTATACCCGTTACATGAGGTTCGTGTTTAATGCTTTGTGTTATTTATGAATCACCTAGGAATAGGATCGATTTGTATAATACATTAGGTTCTTGCGTAATTCGGAAGATACTTAGGAATATACTTGAATCCTCGGGTAGCACTCTTGTCACCACAATAATTACGAAAATCTCAATTGGGCAATCGATAGATAACATAGTGGATTATAACCTGGTTTCTCTTCTCATTATTCGAACTCAATCCAAGTACTTAGGTTAGTTAATTCATTTAGTTAATCTAGTTTAATTGAACCTGAAAATATATTTGAATTCGGAATCAATTAAAAGTAAATTAGGAATTGAAATTGGTAGATATTAGTCAAGTCCCTGTGGAGACGATACTTTTATACTTACTCTTTATTACTTGTTGCGGATTTTACACACGCAAATAAACGCAAGTGCACGTATCGAACAAGTAATAAAGAGTAAGTATACGAGTATCGTCTCCACAGGGACTTGACTAATATCTACCAATTCCAATTCCTAATTTATTTTTAATATGATTCCAAATTCAAATATAGTCTTGGGTTTTAATTAACTAAATTAACTAAAATAAGTACTTGGATTGAGTTCGAATAATGAGAAGAGAAACCTAGGGTTATAATCCACTATGTCATCTATCGATTGCCCAATTGAGATTTTCGTAATTATTGTGGTGACAAGAGTGCTACACGAGGATTCAAGTATATTCCTACGTATCTTCCGAATTACATAAGAACCTAATGTATTATACAAATCGATCCTATTCCTAGGTGATTCATAATAAACACAAAGCATTAAACACGAACCTCATGTAACGGGTATAAACGCCTTAAGTATATTCCTATACTAAGACTCGTTTACTATTCAATTTCCTATCTAATTCTAATCTCCCTTTTCCAAGTTCAAAAAGAATATTAAATCTAACAACTAGGTGATCAGTCAAGTTGCAAGCATAGAGAACGAAATTAAATCAAACACAAGAATTGCCCCTAACTACGAATAATCCAATAAAAATAATCAAAGTAACATAGTTCCATAAAAACCCTAGATCCTAAAGAATTAGTTCATGATAAATATACGAAGAAAATAATAAAGGAAAACAAATCTGAGTTCATGTGGTTTTATAGACAAAACGATGAATCCAAGATAAAGATCTTCAATATTGTGTTCTTCTTGCTTGGGTGATCTTCAAGACTTCTCTCTTTTCTTCTTCAATCTTTCTCCAAGTAGATCTTTGATGTTGTAGGTGTATTCTATGAGAAAAATATGTTTAGAGCTGATCAAAGATGTGTAATTTCGTGACCTAGAAGTCCTTATATAAATCTACCAAGTTGAGTCCAAGTAGGAGACTTTGGGCCCAATAATTCCCTTAAAAGCCCGCTGAAAATCGCGACAGATTTGCGCGACAATTTTGCAAGTGTCATAACTTTCAGCTCCGAACTCCAAATCAAGATCCGTAAAATCTGTGGTGTAGCTAACTCATTCCTCTACATCATAGTCGAAATTCAGATTCATTGTAGCTTCCTTGAATGAGTTATGGTCCTCGGAGTGCATAATAACATTTCTGACAGCTTCTTCGTTCTTGCACTACTTGACTCAATTTGATCTTTAATTCGTTGTTCTTCACTTCCAATCATGTCTTTAGATCCAAAATAGCTTAGGCCTACAAATATGAACACAATATATAAGAAAATACCTCAATTCATGCACAAAATAATCAAACCAATGACTCGAGCGACAAAACACAAAACTAACTAAAATTGCCTAAGATTTTACCAAAACTCGAATAAACGTAATCGAATGAGTTAAGGAAATGGACTTGATAACACTGTTTTCACAGAGTTATCAAACTTCGGCATATATTTATTCTTGAATTTGTCGCTAGCACTGTAATTATGTTCGAACTATTTTGACAATGCTCATTACCTTCGGAACTGGTGGTGGCTTCGAACTACATGCTTCAGTGAGGTCCTTACAAACAAAATCAATGAAAGGATTAAGTTGCGGCTTCTTTTTGTACAAATACTCTGCAACATCTGTACCTGAATAACCCAAAACCTACAAATGGGATTATACGAATTAGCTAAACTTTATGTTTAAAGTCGATGGCAATTTACCCCCTATAATATTCATAATATTTAATTTATCTCATTAAAGTTTCACATTGTCTCCTAGATATTTTTATAAGTGGTAATTTACTCTCATGTATTATGATAAATGTTGTAATTTACTCCCCCCCCCCTCCCCTCCCCTCCCCTATTTTACACAAACACTTCATGTTCATGTTCAATTTCGACAAGTGAGTTACGCTCTCCGGCTGATGGAGGAAAACTTATTCTTTAAAATTTTCAAGGGGGTAAATTGACATTAACTCAATATATTTGTATACATACATATGCTTTTACTTCTTTATGAATAAATTCTTCAGTATAAAGCTAAAAGGAACTAGAAATATGTTTGGCAATCTCACCTCTTGACAAGCTCTCTCTATTGTTTTGCATTCTGAATTACATTGTCCTTCTGAATCTTGTTCAACAAGCTGAACACAATAATATTGAAAAATAAGCCAATCTAATGACACCAAATTAAACATCTCAAACAAATAATATTTCATTACCTTCAATTTATCCCCTTCTTCTACAATATCAATTTTAAGAATCCAATTAGCTTCTTGTTTCTTCAAATTACATACATTCTCCGCGATTTCTATAATTTCATACTCCGATATCTGATTCAAGTATAAATCAACATTTATACACCAAATCAAATGAAAGTAACATAATCGTAATTCAATAGAACAATCCATCAGATAATGCAAATGTACATAGCATATAACTCAAACACAAAATATTAACACCATAAAGAGCTAATGTCAATTTACCCCCCTCAATGCATAACGTTTAAATTATCTCCCTCTTATTTAAAAAAAAAAAGAGCACTTTACCCGCCGTAAAAATTTAAAAGAGCAATTTACCTCCTTCAGTCGTAGAGTGTAATTCACTCGCCAAAATTGAGAATGTGCATGTAACGTATCTTTAAAACATATAGGGGGTAAATTGCCGCATTGATCTTAACACGGGGGATGAAGTGTCATATTTATCATAATACAAGGGTAAAGTAAAGTGTCACATATAAATTGAATAGTTTTGTCAATTCGTATTTTTTCAAGTTTAAAAAATTATGGAAGGCTGAGTGAAATATTTATAAGATTAGAGGAGGTAAATTAATCTTTTTTAAAACACCTGGAGGTAAATTGAACACTAATGTTGGTCCCAAGTGGTCAGATGAGGTCTAGAGAGGGGGGGGGTGAATAGACTTCTGAAAATTTTTAGACTTAAAAACTTTTCAGTCTTCTGTCATGTTGGTCCCAAGTGGTCAGATGAGGTCTAGAGGGGGGGGGGGGGTGAATAGACCTCTGAAAATTTTTGAACTTAAAAACTTTTCAGTCTTCTGTCAGCAGACTAAGCTGATGAAGAACAGTAAGCAAACTAGTCTGATCGTGAACAAATCTTGAACAGACGACTGACCACTCTTCTTACAATAACTTAGCTGTTTTTCAGCAAAACAGTTTTCCAAGAGTATACTTGCAGCGGATTGTTTAAAAGTGTTTTTCACAAGTAAACTTAGTTCTAAAAAGATTTTATCCCCAGTTTTCAAACTCCTTATAAAATCTTTTGTGTGATTCAAAGTATTTAAAATGCAAACTTTAAAATATGCAAGAAAGCTTTAAATGCAAGATAACACAAAGAATTTTTATAGTGGTTATATGGATAAAAATCCTTTAGTCCACTCTTCCAGATCACACAGATTCTGGGTTATACTATAATCACAAAGATTACAATATTTTTCCACTTACACCTAAACAACTAATGAGAAGGCTGTAAGCTCACAATAGGAATTCACAAAGAAAACCTATCCTCTAAAGTAGAATCACTCACACAGATGGATTCTCACTTCGCACAACACTCAGCTATTACAAAATCACTCAGATAATGTTTTTCTGATTTCTTCAACTGGGTTTCTGTCAACAGATGACTTCCACCAGACGAGTGAGCTGTTCGAGCTTTTGAGACTTAGAGAAATTCTGCTTCAAAATTTCGATCTCTGATTGTTGTTGTGTTCTCGCTCGATTTGAAATTCAGCTCTATTTATACATGGAAATGAAATTATGACCGTTGAAGGCAAGTCACAAATCAAATCCATCCTTCAGCTCTTTTTGAAACGGCTCCCTGCAGCATTCCGTACTGTGTACAGTACCTTTCTGTCCATCGCATTTAATGCTGCATTTAATGCACTCTGCTGATCCGAGGATATCTTCAATCATTTGCCATTACTACCCTTCTCTTACAGCATTTATTACACCAAGTGCATTTATTACCGTTGGACTAATCTCTTGACCTCTTCTACTCTGCTGATCAAAACGACTCTGCTGATAGATACTCTGCTGATCAAATACTGAACTCATCTGATTTGACTCGGCTGATGATCTACCCTTCTGTTCGCTGATCCAGCAAGAGATCACTAGTCTTCTGAGCTTTGAACTTTGAACTCTTCTGATGTCTTCTTTTACCAGTTCAAAATTCTTCTAAGGGAACTAAGCTTTCCATACTTAGCTGATTATGATGTTTTGGAAATCATCAAAACCTTCCCTTAATTACTTGTCTTCTTTCATCTTCATCTTCATCCAACAATTTCCCCCTTTTTGATGATGACAAAACTCCAGCTAAGTACCTGTACCTAGACTAAAGTTTTGATCCTCAAAAATTTCTGAGATAGAAATGATATGTTGGAGTCAAACTTGCAATTTTATAGATATAGAACTGATTACATTTTACAAGTTGAAAGATGAAAAGTACAAAATACTCTAAAAGATTACAAGAATTTTTAAAGAAAATCTAGCCAAGCTAGTCTTCTGTCTTCTTTTCTTCTTCAGCAGACTTGGAGGTTCCAACTTCCAATTTCTGCATCAACAGCTCTAGCTTCTTCTTTTTAACATCAGGATCAAGCTGTTCTTCAACTGAATCTTTGGCAGCAGCTAGTTCTTTGTCTGACTTGGCTTTTGCTTCAGATTCTTCCTCATCAGCTTGGTCTTCTTCTTCTGTGATCTTCTCATCTGCTAATCTGCTTGTGCCTTCATTTGCTGCTTCATTCCTATTATTAGCAGACTCTTCAGATTCTTCTAACACTTCTGTTTCTTCAGCATTTTGATTTCCTACCCTTTGGAAATCAACCCTTTGCTGTCCAAATATCCTTTCTTCCCCCTTTTTGTCATCATCAGCAGGGACAGATGGATATTGTGGCACAACTGGTGTGATTAGAAGTGAATCACATAGAAGCTTGATGTTTTCTTCCATAGCATTGATCTGAGCTTGCTGGTTAAGTTGATTGGCTTTAACAGTCTTGACTTCCTTGAGCAAGTCTTCTCCTTGATCACCCAACTGGATTTGAGTTCCTAAAATCCAATTTGATGAAGCATTGAAGTCTTTCATCATGTTGCCCATGACTTCATCTTCTGCTTGGAGGGCCAATTCAACAGTTTGTTCAATCTGCTTCCAACCTTCAGTGGTGCTTTGTGTCCTTCTCCTGAGTATATCCATATCCTGACATATAGATTGTACATTCTGAGCAGTATCTTTCATTAAATCAGTAGGAACAGCAGCAGCAACCTTCTGAATAGGTTGATGAACAGCAGCTATCACTTCTGCTTTTATCTCCTCCTTCATTTCCTTCATTGATTTGATAATCAATTGTTGGATGGAATCCAACAGATTGGTTTGAGAACTCTGAGATATTGAAGGATCTTCTGATGGAGTAGCAGAGACGGTTTCCTTGAGATGTTGCTCTGATGGTTGAGTTATCATTGCAAGGGACTGATCTGCTGGTTCACCAGCATGGCTTGGAGTGCTTTCCTTCTCCTTAGCCTGATCATCTTCTTCAGCAGCAACTTCTTTCTCCTTTAACTGATCTGCTGGAATTTCTTCTTCCTTCTTTGATTCATCAGCAGCATCAGACTTATCATCCTGCACTTTGTCTTGATCAGATGGGTCTGAAGTACCCTCAATTTGCTTTGGTTGATCAGAGGACTCTGCTCCTTCTTTATCAACAGGTGATATAATCTTTTTGACAGTGTCAACTGTCTTCATCAAACCTTCATTGTCCACTGCAGACCTGTTACAAATCCAAGTAAAGTTGTCAAGAGGAATAAAAGTAGATGATTGTTCCTCTGGCAGCTCTTCATAGGGTCTGATGTTTGGACCATAGACAATATGCTTGATGTTAGGAAGTGGAACCAGTGAGCTTGGTTGTCCCCTTAACTTCCTTGCTTTCTTGGCCCAAAGCTCCATTGCTTGAGCAATAGCCAACTTAATTGATCTTTCTTTGAGATCTACTGAGTCATCAAAATCCTCAGGAATGGATGCAAAGATCTTCTTGGCCTCTTCCTTGACTACATGACATATTCTCATCCTCAACCTGTCCAGAAAGAATTCTGAATCAAGTGCTTGAATGAGTGAATTTGTCTCAAGCCACTTCAATACCCAATCTTCTGTAGCCTTGAATTCTTTCCACTTGGCCATTTCAGCAGGACTCTTTGTTAATCTGAATTCTCTCCATCTATTGTATTTAATCTTTTCAGAATGGAAGAGTGTCAGACGGTTGACTCTTTCATTTTCAGCGTCTAGTCTTCTGAGAAATTCTTCAAAGATCTCAGGATCTTCCCTGACAATCTCTAAAGATAATCTTATTTCATCTCTCCTCTTTTCCTTGATCTTAGGTGCAGGCATAGCTGGGATTGGTTTATTTGGATCTCTTTGCTCACCAATAACTATCCCACCAGTACGCTGAGGACCATGAGCATCCTTGATGCTTGCTTCAATGACAGCAGCCAACTCTGCTGCCTCAAAAGCATCTCTCTGCTCTTGAGTCATTTTGCTGGCTTCTTCCTCCAGCTTTTTCAGTTCTAGGCTTTTCAGCCTATCTTCTTCTGCTTTCTCAGCAGCAATCCTTTGCTTTTCAGCAGCATCCAGTCTCATCTTCTCTGCAGCAGTTACATAGGTTGAGGTTTTGCCTAACCTCTTTCTTCTAGATTCAGGGCTTTCAACTGCTTGGATAGGTGTTGCAGCAACTGGAGTAGGATGTATCAACAGAATTTCTCCCTCTATTGGTGTACTAGTCTGCTGTTTCTTTTCCATATCAGCAGATAGTGCAGCAGTTGAGGCTTCTGTTGTCATATCAACTGTAGGACCACTTTCAGGCTCAGCAGTAGCAGCCTTAGTAGCTTCAACAACTGGTTCTTCAACATTTAATGGCCTTTCTGCTTCAGTTGTTGTTTTCCTCACAGTTACAGCAGGCTCTTCAGGGAAAGTGACCTTTCTCTTGGCCTTTGACTTAGGAATTTTCTTGACAGCAGGGGGGTTGGCAGTAGGAGGTCCCCTTGCCTCACTCCTAGTCCTTAGTCTCTTCAGTCTTTGAAGTGGAATTTCCTCTTCAGATTCAGTTCCTTCAGAGAATGACCCTGTCTTCATGTTTTCAATTTCAACAGTGAAGTCATCTACCACCTTCTTAGAGACTTCAATTTCGGGCTGTGCTGATTCAGACACAACAGCTGACTGTGCTGTTGGCTCAGCAGACTGACTAGTCTGATCTTCCTTCTTGCTCTTCTTAGAAGGGGTCTTCTTGGATTGTTTGGAGGCTTTTCTCTTTGGTTTTTCCACCAGTTGCCTTACTGGTTCGTAGAGTTTGAATTCTTTGCTTCCATGGGTTTGTTTTCCTCCACCCATAGGGCAATGCAGAGAAGCAAACAAGTTACTCAGCAGAATGGCATGAGAATGCCTTTTGTCACTTAACAGCTCATAAACATGAGCAGCCCAGTTCACTTTCATCCCATAGTAAATGCAAATCATAGTGTGAAGCCTTCTTCTAGGTAGGCCATCCAGAGAACCCGTAGCACAATCCAAAACCTTTGCTATGATATCAGCAAATCTTTGGTATTCATCCTTCAGCTGGGTCTTCATTAAAGTCCCAGTCATCTCCTCTCCCTTCTTAGCACAAATTCTCCAAAATTCCTCTTCTTTTTCTGACCCTAACGAGGTCACATCTCCTCCCTTGTCTGTCAGCTTATAAATTTCATGAAGAACAGCAGCAGATACAGCGATTTTCTTACCACCTATGACAGCAGTCATAACGGTGTCATCATCGTTGAACTCCCTGGAAGTGTAGAAGTGGTATACATCTTCAAGATAAACCCTATCTTCGTGTGCTTCCAAGACTGGGACCAAAGATGCTTCCTTGATCTTTTCCAGTAAAGCGCGCATCAAATCGGTGCCAGAGAAATGGAATTTGCTGTAGTTGAAGTATCTTCCTTCAATAACTTTGTCCATTTCTGAGATTTGTGAGTAAATTCTGCAAAATAGTGAACTTTCGCAACAAGAGGGTTTGAGAGATAGAAAGTTTGAGAGTTTTTGAGTGCGTAAGACGACTATGCTGTTCAGATCGGATTTTACAGGTTTCCTTTTGATTTGGTTTTCGTGAATTATCTAAACCGTTGATCTAATCTGACAGTTTTTAATCGAGCGGATGAGAGTCGCGGATTTCAATTTTATTATTTTAATGTCAGATGGGCGGGAAACTCTATCGACACTAATCTGTTTACTTATAAAAGCGTGTTACTAATAATGCGTTTTATGACCATGCTTATATAAGGTATCAGATGAGTAGAGTTAAACTTATCTGACAGACGAGTGATCTGTTATCTGATATTACTAGAGAATGCCAATAGCTAGTAATCTTCCTCTGCTGTTTGTCAATCCAGCAAGATAAAATAATCTTCAATCTTCAAGAATTAAGAACATATCTTCTTGGTAACATAACTTCAACTAACTGTCATTAACAGATTTCATCTTTAGAACAGAAGTACCGCTAGTCTTACACGTTCCCCCTGTCTTTAAGAATTCATAAGTTAACTAGTCTGTTGAAAGTTAATTCTTGAATTAAGTAACTGATGACTAAGCTGTTGAACTCCAGTCTTCTGATGAGTTCCCCCTCAGCTTATGCATCCAAGTTAAGTAAACCTAACTCAGCTCTTAGAGTTGAGAACCTTGCTTCACTTAGAGGTTTGGTGAAGATGTCAGCAATCTGATTATCAGTATGAACATACTCAATCAAAACATTGCCTTTTTCCACATGATCTCTAATGAAATGATGTTTAATCTCAATATGTTTAGTCCTTGAATGACTTGTAGTATTCTGAGTAAGTGAGATTGCACTTGTATTGTCACAGTAGATTGGTATTCCACTGATCTTGATGTTGTAGTCTTCTAGTTGATGTTTCAACCAAAGTATCTGTGCACAGCAGGCTCCAGCAGCTATATATTCAGCTTCAGCAGTAGATATAGAAACTGAGGTTTGCTTCTTACTCATCCATGAGATCAGACGACTGCCTAAGAACTGACATGCACCTGTTGTGCTCTTTCTGTCAATCTTGCAGCCAGCAAGGTCTGAATCTGAATAGCCAACTAGTTCAAATCCAGATTCTCTAGGATACCACAATCCCAATTCTTGAGTGCCTTTAACATACTTCAATATCCTCTTGGCAGCTAAGAGATGAGATTCTTTGGGGTTTGATTGAAATCTTGCACAGACTCCAACTGAGTACATTATATCAGGTCTGCTTGCTGTTAGATACAACAATGAACCTATAATGCCTCTATATTTGGTTATGTCCACTGATTTGCCATCTTCATCTTTATCCAAACGAAGACTTGTAGACATAGGAATGGTAGCTGTTGAGCTAGTTTCCATACCAAATTTCTTGAACAGATCTCTTGTGTACTTTGCTTGGCTGATGAATATTCCATCAGGCAACTGTCTAACTTGCAATCCAAGAAAGTAATTAAGTTCACCCATCATGCTCATTTCAAACTTATTCTGCATCAGCTTGGAGAACTTATCACACATCTGTTGGTTAGTTGAACCAAAAATAATGTCGTCCACATATATTTGCACAAGTAATATATGATTTTCCCATTCAATTGTGAACAAAGTTTTATCTACCTTACCTTTACGAAATCCTTTAATTAAAAGAAAATCAGATAGGGTATCATACCATGCTCTTGGAGCTTGTTTCAGTCCATAAAGGGCTTTCTTCAGACGATATACTTTGTCCTCTTCTTGATAGACTTCAAATCCTGGAGGTTGTTCAACATACACTTCTTCTTGCAATTCTCCATTGAGAAAAGCAGACTTCACATCCATCTGATAGACAGTGAAGTTCTTGTAAGCAGCATAGGCAAGAAACAGTCTGATTGCTTCAAGTCTTGCTACTGGTGCAAAAGTTTCATCAAAGTCAATTCCTTCTTCTTGACAATAACCCTTGGCCACTAGTCTTGCTTTGTTTCTGGTGACAACACCATCTTCATTCATTTTATTTCTGAATACCCACTTAGTGCCAATTACTCTTTGATGACTTGGTCTAGGAACTAAGTACCAGACTTTATTCCTTTCAAATTGATTCAACTCTTCTTGCATGGCTTCTATCCAGAAGGAGTCATTTAGAGCTTCTTCAATTTGTTTAGGCTCTATTTGAGATAGGAATGTAACAAACATAGCATCTTGTGCAGCTGCTCTTCTTGTTTTCACTCTATCTAAAGGATCACCAATAACTAATTCAGGAGGGTGATTCTTGAGCCATCTGAGATCAGGTTGCAAATCAGGATGTTGTCCTCTGTTATGATCTTGCAACACTACTGTTGGAGTTCCAGTAGTAGTCTGTTGAACATTTGCCGTCTGTTGAACAGTCTCTGGTCTGTCAGCTGTTTGCAACTCGTCTGTTAGACAATCAGCACTGTGATTTTGAACAGCACTTGAGTTAGCAGCTGAACTTAGATTAGGTAGTATGATGGGAACATATTCTTCATTTCTTCCAACGTCTAACTTCTGTAAATCAGCAGACAGATCTTGATTTACACTTTGATTCTTTTCAGAAGATTGACTTGGCTCATCAAATACTACATGGATAGATTCTTCTATTAGTAATGTTCTTTTGTTAAAAACTCTATAAGCCTTACTAACAGATGAGTATCCTACAAAGACAGCTTCATCAGCCTTTTCTGCAAATGCAGTAAGGTGATTTTTCCCATTATTCAATACAAAACATTTACAACCAAAAATCTTAAAGTAATGAATGTTTGGTTTTCTATTGTTCCAAACTTCATATGGAGTCTTATTCTGATTTTTGTTGATCATACATCTGTTCTGGGTAAAGCATGCTGTGTTTGTTGCTTCTGCCCAAAATCTTTGTGGCAGCTTAGCTTCAGCTATCATGGTTCTTACAGCTTCTTTTAGTGTTCTGTTTCTCCTTTCAGCAACACCATTCTGTTGAGGGGTTCTGGCAGCAGAATACTCATGATGTATTCCTTTGATATTACAATACTCTTCAACAGTAGAGTTTGTAAACTCTGTCCCTCTATCTGATCTGATCTTCAATATCTTAATACTCTTTTCATTCTGGATCAGTTCCATCAGATTGGTAAGATGTTCCTTGGTTTCACTTTTCTTCTTCATGAAAATCACCCAAGTATATCTTGAATAGTCATCCACAACAGCTAGGCAGTATTTCTTTCCACCATTGCTGACTGGATCAATGGGTCCAAATAAGTCCATATGCAACAGCTCCAATATCCTTCCAGACGATTGGTGCTTCTTTTCTTTAAAAGATGACTTGATTTGTTTACCCTTCTGACAGGCGTCACAGAGCTTGTCTTTGCTCATGACTGCTTTTGGAATCCCTTCTACCAAATCATTCTTGATTAATCTGTTTATGGTCTTGAAGTTTAAATGATTCATCCTCTTGTGCCATAGCCAACTGACTTCACTTGGTGCAGATGCCACCAAACAAACACTTGAATTCTTGTCAACAGAATTCCAGTCAACTATGTAGACATTCCCTTGTCGTCTTCCAGATAGGATTACCTTCTTTGTACCAATCTGTTCAACATAGCACTTATCTGTTGAGAAGATGACTGAATATCCCTTGTCACAAAATTGACTTATGCTCAGCAGATTATATTTTAGTCCTTTAACATAGGAGACGTCAGATATCTCTATGTTTCCCTTGATTAATCTTCCTTTAGCTTTAATCTTGCCTTCTTTGCTGTCTCCAAAAGTGACTTTTGGACCATCCACAGCAACTGCATCAGTCAACTCATGTATGTTTCCACACATGTGTCTTGAACATCCACTGTCCAAGTACCAAATCTTCTCTACTTTACTCCTACTCCTAATCCTAACCTACAAAACAAAAATAAAATTGTTTTAGGTACCCTTATTGAGAGGGTCCTGAAGGATTAGTTCCACCCTTGACAACCCAAGATGTTGAAGTCTTAGGCTTCTTAGGTTTCTGAGTTTTAGGAGCATGAACAGTTTCATTTTTATCATAGTTATCAGATAAGTCATGTTGATGATCAGTATGATATGAATAATGTTCATAAGCAGGGTAAGGTGCATGATATGCAGGATATGCATGCATTTGATGAGCAGGGTAAGGTGCATAGTAACTAGGAAACTGAGGTGCATGATACATAGGATGATATGCAGCAGGTTGCACATAATATGACTCATTTCCATACCAAGCATTTTGATTTTTCTTGTTCTTATGCTTCTTTGGTTTACTAGATGCTTGCTCATTTGATTTTGACTTAGTTTTACCACTAGTCTGATTGACTTTAGCTTTATCAGCAGACTTCTTAGGACTCTGCTGTTTGGTCTTACTAGTCTGATTTCCTACACTAGGCTCTTTGCTCTTTTTAGCCTTAGGAGATTTCTTCTCCTTTACCACTTTCTCAGATGAGGTAGGTTTAGAAGTTTGAACATACAGAATGACCTTACTATTGTCAGCTGATATGAATTTTTCAGTATGGTTCAACTCTAGTTTATCCTTTTCCAAAGGTGTCTCCTGTTTCTTAGATGTATGCATGGATGCAACAGTAGACTTATCATGAGACTCAATGATTTTCTCAAGTTCCATGATTTTTCCTTTATAAACCTCACATTCAGCTTTCAGAGATTCATGCTCTTGCTCAAGCTGTTTATATTCAGCTGATTCTTTTGGCTTTTCAGCTAAAAGTTTCAGTGAACTATTTTGCTCTTTTAGCAAGTTCATCTCTTCCTTAAGCTTAACAAACTCTCCAGCAATAGTAGTATTATTCAACATCATTTGCTCTAGAGAATTAAACAGTTCATTTTCTTGAGGAGTTACCTCATCCTCAGAGTCATCAGATTCCTTTGCCATCAGGCACAGGAGAGCAGGTTTTTCTTCATCAGACGATTCTTCATCAGACGAGTCTGAGTCTGAATCAGATGAGTAGACAGCAGCTGGCTTTTCTGCTTCAGCCATCATTGCCTTGCCTCTCTGATGCTTTCTTTCTTTTCTCATTTTCTTCTCTTCCTCAGTGTACTTCTCTGCTTTTGGATATGGGCAGTCTCTTATGAAGTGTCCCAATTTCCTGCAGTTGTAACACATCAGTTTTGATTTATAATCCTCTTTATCCTGAGAAGAAAAGTTAGGTTTAGAAGTAGAAGCAGCATGATTGTATTTGTTTTTCATCTTTCTCTTGTAGAACTTCTTGAAGTTGTTCATCAATAATGCTACATCTCCAGCAGTGTACTCCTTTTTGTTGAGTAAAGTGGCTTCATCAGATGAGTCCACTTCTTTGCTTTTCTGTGCTGGTCTTCTGGTGTTTTCAGCAGCAACAAGTGCAGCTGTGGGTCCTGAAGTTGAGGTTTCTTCAATTCCCATCCTTGGCAGTTTATACTCATAAGCCTTGAGTGCGGAGAACAGCTCTGTTAGAGAAATCTTGCCCAGATCTCTTGATTCTTCCATTGCTGTCACCTTCATGTTGAACTTGGGAGGTAGAGCCTTCAGTACTCTGACAGAAATCTCTTTGTCAGTGAAAGTCTTTCCCAGCTTCAAAACTTCGTTCAGAGTTCTGGTGAATCTGGTATCCATTTGATCAATGGTTTCTCCAGACTTCATCTTGAAGTTGTCCAGCTTCTCCAATGCAACACTGAGCTGATGCTCTTTAATAGCATCATTTCCTTCACTCATGTCTCTGACCTTGTCCCACATCTCCTTTGCAGTTTTGCAATGTTTGACCTTGTCAAACCGATCATTATCCAGGGCTTTGGTCATGATGAATCTCCCAACTTTATCTAGATTGTAAAGCTTTATCTCTTCTGGAGTCATCTCATGAAGGTCTTTCTCCACAACCGTATCTACTTCATTTATCTTTATGGTCTTTGTGAATCTGAATGGACCTTTAATGATGCATGTGTGCATGTTGTCATTATAGGCAGCAAGGAAAATCTCCATTCTGATTTTCCAATCCTCAAAGGACATACCAGCAATGTGGGGAACATGGCTGATACAATCCATTTTTCAAAAAGTTTTTGTTTTTCAAAAAGATGCTCTTTTGAAAAGTTTTGAAAACCTTTGAAAAACACTCGGATCAAGCTCGTTGATCAGGCAGCTGATTCTAATGAACCACCTGCTCTGATACCACTTGTTGGTCCCAAGTGGTCAGATGAGGTCTAGAGGGGGGGGGGTGAATAGACCTCTGAAAATTTTTGAACTTAAAAACTTTTCAGTCTTCTGTCAGCAGACTAAGCTGATGAAGAACAGTAAGCAGACTAGTCTGATCGTGAACAAATCTTGAACAGACGACTGACCACTCTTCTTACAATAACTTAGCTGTTTTTCAGCAAAACAGTTTTCCAAGAGTATACTTGCAGCGGATTGTTTAAAAGTGTTTTTCACAAGTAAACTTAGTTCTAAAAAGATTTTATCCCCAGTTTTCAAACTCCTTATAAAATCTTTTGTGTGATTCAAAGTATTTAAAATGCAAACTTTAAAATATGCAAGAAAGCTTTAAATGCAAGATAACACAAAGAATTTTTATAGTGGTTATATGGATAAAAATCCTTTAGTCCACTCTTCCAGATCACACAGATTCTGGGTTATACTATAATCACAAAGATTACAATATTTCTCCACTTACACCTAAACAACTAATGAGAAGGCTGTAAGCTCACAATAGGAATTCACAAAGAAAACCTATCCTCTAAAGTAGAATCACTCACACAGATGGATTCTCACTTCGCACAACACTCAGCTATTACAAAATCACTCAGATAATGTTTTTCTGATTTCTTCAACTGGGTTTCTGTCAACAGATGACTTCCACCAGACGAGTGAGCTGTTCGAGCTTTTGAGACTTAGAGAAATTCTGCTTCAAAATTTCGATCTCTGATTGTTGTTGTGTTCTCGCTCGATTTGAAATTCAGCTCTATTTATACATGGAAATGAAATTATGACCGTTGAAGGCAAGTCACAAATCAAATCCATCCTTCAGCTCTTTTTGAAACGGCTCCCTGCAGCATTCCGTACTGTGTACAGTACCTTTCTGTCCATCGCATTTAATGCTGCATTTAATGCACTCTGCTGATCCGAGGATATCTTCAATCATTTGCCATTACTACCCTTCTCTTACAGCATTTATTACACCAAGTGCATTTATTACCGTTGGACTAATCTCTTGACCTCTTCTACTCTGCTGATCAAAACGACTCTGCTGATAGATACTCTGCTGATCAAATACTGAACTCATCTGATTTGACTCGGCTGATGATCTACCCTTCTGTTCGCTGATCCAGCAAGAGATCACTAGTCTTCTGAGCTTTGAACTTTGAACTCTTCTGATGTCTTCTTTTACCAGTTCAAAATTCTTCTAAGGGAACTAAGCTTTCCATACTTAGCTGATTATGATGTTTTGGAAATCATCAAAACCTTCCCTTAATTACTTGTCTTCTTTCATCTTCATCTTCATCCAACATGTCAGCAGACTAAGCTTATGAAGAACAGTAAGCTGTCTATGCTGATCGTGAACAAATCTTGAACAGCAGAGTGACCACTCTTCTTATAGTTACTTAGCTGTTTTCAGCAAAACAGTTTTACAAGAGTATACTTGCAGCGGATAATTTGTAAGTGTTTTTCACAAATAGACTAAGTCTATTTAAATATTTTATCCCCAGTTTAAAAACTCCTTTAAAATCTTTAAAGCAATTCAAAGTGTTTACTTTTGCAATTTTGAAATATGCAAGAAAATTTAAATGCAAAAATAACACAAAGAATTTTTATAGTGGTCATATGGATAAAAATCCTTTAGTCCACTCTTCCAGATCGCTTAGATTCTGGGTTATACTATAAACACAAAATTTACAATATTTCTCCACTTACACCTAAACAACAAATGAAAAGGCTGTAAGCTCACAATAGGAAATCACTCAGAAAACCTATCCTCTGAAGTTAGATCACTCACAAAGATCGATCTAAACTCCGCACAACACTCAGCTAATACAATTTCACTCAGAAAGTATTTTCTATTTGGCTTCAACTGGGTTTCTGTCAACAGATGACTTCACCAGACGAGTGAGCTGTTCGAGCTTCTTGAGACTTAGAAAAATTTCTGCTTCGAAAACAAAATCTCAGAATGTTGTGTTTTTCCTCGCTCTTTGAAATCAGCTCTATTTATACTTGGATTTGAAAATATGACCGTTGAAGGGAAATCACACTTCAAATCCATAGCCTTAGCCCAAATTCAGAACGGCTCCCTGCTACAGTACTTTTTCTGCTGTACTTTCCTGTAGCGCATTAAATGCACTCTGCTGATCCGAGAATAATCTTCAATCATTTGCCATTACTACCCTTCTCTTGCAGCATTTATTACACCAAGTGCATTTATTACCGTTGAACTATCTCATGATCTCTTCTACTCTGCTGATCGAAGCAACCCTGCAGATAGATACTCTGCTGATTAAACTCTGAACTAATCTGATTTGAGTAAGCTGATGGTCTACCCTTCTGATTGCTGTTTCAGCATGAGATCAGTAGTCTTCTGGGCTTTGAATTTTGAACCCTTCTGATGTCTTCTTTACTTGGTCAAAATTCTTCTAAGGGACCTAAGCTTTCCATACTTAGCTGATTTTGACGTTTTGGAAATCATCAAAACCTTCCCTTATCTTCTTATCTTCATTGCACTTCATCTTCATCTTCATCCAACAATTTCCCCCTTTTTGATGATGACAAAACTTCAGCTAAGTACCTGTACCTAAACTAAAGTTTTGATCCTCAAAAATTTCTGAGATAAAAATAGTTTATTGGTTTCAAACTTGAACTTTTATAGATTTTGAAAAGATTACAGATTACAAGTTCAATCAGATGAGATGTGCAAAAAAAAATTACAAGGATTCTAAGCATAAGTAATCTAGACTATACTAGTCTTCTGTTTTATCTTCTTGCTTGTCCTCTTCATCTTCTTCAGGTTTGGAAGTTTCAGCTTCTAAATCCTTGAAGAATTTTTGTTTTAACAGCTCCAGCTTTTTAAGCTTTACATCAGGATTAAGCTGTTCTTCAGCTGAGTCCTTAGCAGCAGCTATTTCTTTATCAGTCTTTGCTGTTCCCTTAGACTTTTCTTCAGCAGTTTCATCAGCTTCCTCTTCTTCTTCTGCATTTAACTGATCTACTGGTCTGCTTGTGCCTTCATTTTCTTCATCAGCTTCCTCTTCATCCTTGGCAGATTCCTCCAGTATTTCAGTTCCTTCTAGATCAGCAGTCTTAGAGAAGTCTTCTTCTTCACAAGGTACCCTATCTTCCCCCTTTTGTCATCATCAGTAGGGTTGATTGGATACTGTGGTAAGACTGGTGGAACTTGAAGTGTTTCACAGAGAAGTTTGATGTTCTCTTCCATTGCATCAAGTTGAGCTTGTTGTCTGAGTTGATTGGCCTCAAAAGCATCCATTCTGTTAAGGACAACTTCTCCTTGGTCACCTAGCTGAATCTGAGTTGCAAGAATCATATCAGCAGATGTCTTGAAGTCCTTCATCAGATTCTCTAATGTTTCATCCTCAGCTTGAATGGCCATTTCAACTGTTTCAGTAATATGTCTCCAACCAGCAGTTGTACTTTGAGTTCTTGCTCTAATCATATCCATATCTTGTCTGATAGCTTCCACATTATGAGCAGTGTCTTCTATCAGCGAAGTAGGAACAATAGCAGCTCTTTGGGTTGGTTGACTTAAAGCAGCCAACAGATTTGCAGTTATCTTCTCTTCTAATCCCTTCATTGAATTTGAAATCATCTGTTGAATTGAGTCCAACAGAGATGGCTGTAAACATTGAGAAGTAGAAGTAACATCAGTTGGAATAGGAGGTAAGGCAAGGGTTGCTGGTTCTGTAATCTGATCTGCTGAACCAGGAGCAGTCTCTTTTTCCTTGGTCTCATCAGCTTGACTAGGAGTGCTTTCCTTCTCCTTAGTCTGATCAGCTTGTTCAGAAGTACCCTCCTTTTCCTTGATCTGTAGCTGGATTTGGAGTGCTTTCCTTCTCCTTTGTCTGATCAGCTGGTTCAGAAGTATCTTCTTTTTCTTTGATTTGATCTGCAGGATCAGAAGTACCTTCTTTTTCCTTAGTCTGATTAGCAGGTGGTGCTTGGACCTTCTTAACATTTGCAATAGTACACATTTTACCTGCATTATCCAAAGTAGATCTATGAGTGATCCATGTCAGATTGTCAATTGGAACAAATGGGGAGATTGGATCCTCAGGGAGCTCTTCATATGGTCTAATGTTAGGTCCATAAACAATCTGCTTCAAACTTGGAAGTGGGAGCAGAGAACTTGGCTGTCCCTCATCTTCCTTGTTCTTTTGGCCCAAGTTTCCATTGTGGTGGAAACAGCCAACTTGATTGCACGTTCCTTTAAGTCTTCATCATCAGCATACTCTTCTGGAACGGAATCATACAACTTCTTTGCTTCAGCCTTTGCTATATGACTGATCCTCAGTCTCAGCTTATCCAGGAAAAACTCTGAGTCCAATGCTTGAGTCAGAGAACTTGTCTCAAGCCATTTCATAACCCAGGCTTCTTCATCAGCAAAAGCCTTCCAGCTTGCAATTTGATCCTTACTCTTTGTAAGACGATATTCCCTCCATCTGTTATATCTAACCTTTTCTTTGTTGAACATCGTCAGACGAGTAATCTTGTTATTTTCTGCATCCAACCGTGCAATAAACTCATCAAATACAGCAGGGTCATCTCTGACAATCTCCAATGCCAGTTTTAACTCTGCTCTTCTCTTTGGTTGCACTGCAGGAGTGGGCATAACTTGCTTAGGCTTGGTGGGATCTCTTGGTTCTCCAATCACAATACCACCTGCTTGCCTTGGACCATGAGAGTCCTTAGCACTTGCTTCAATGGCAGCAACCAACTCTGCTGCTTCAATAGCATATCTTTGTGCTTGAGTCATTTTACTGGCTTCTTCTTCCAGTCTTTTGAGCTCAAGTGCCTTTTGGCGATCTTCTTCTGCCTTTTCAACAACCTTCCTTTGTCTCTCAGCCTAATCTAATTTCTTCTTTTCAGCAGCAGAGAGATAAGGGATGACAATCTTACCAGTCCTTCGCTTCTTTGCTTCAGGACTTTCCACAGTCTGTAGTGGAGTGGCAGCAACAGGAGTAGGATGCAGAAAGAGTGCATCTCCTTCACTTGTTGTGCCAGTCTGCTATTCTTCTCTAACATCAGCAGACAGTGCAGCAGTTGAATTCCCTGGTTTTGTAGAAAGCAGCAACATCTTCCAGATACACAAAATCCTCATGTGCTTCTAAAACCGGTACCAGCGATGATTCTTTGATCTTCTTCATGATTTCCCTCATGAGATCAGTGCCAGTGGCGAAGAATTTGTCGTAGCTTAGATATCTTCCTTCAGCAATAGCCATTTTTGAGATTAAGTGAGGTAAAACCTGTGAGAATTTGAGAGCTAAAGAAACAGAGAGCTTAGAGAGTTAGAGAATTTGGAAATTTTGTGTGCGTAAGTCGACTAATCTGTTCAGATCGGATTTTATACGTTTCCTTCGGTTTTGGTTATCGTGATTAATGTGAACCGTAAGATTGATCTGACAGTTTTTAAATCGTGTGGGTGAGAATTGCGGACTTCAAATTTATTATTTTAATGTCAGATGGGCGGGAAACTCAATCGGCACTTATCTGTTACTTATAAAAGCGTGTTTCAAAAGATGCGATTTATAACCATGCTTATATAAAGTATCAGATGAGTAGAGTTTAACTTATCTGACAGACGAGTGATCTGTTATCTGATATTACTAGAGAAAGCCAATAGCTAGTAATCTTCCTCTGCTGTTTGTCAATCCAGCAAGATAATTTGATCTTCAATTTTCAAGAATTAAGAATAAATCTTCTAATAACATAACTTCAACTAACTGTTATTAACCAATTTCATCTTTAGAACAGAAGTACCGCTAGTCTTACATGTTCCCCCTGTCTTTAAGACTTCATAAGTTAACTAGTCTGTTGAGAGTTAATCCTTGAATATGATAATGGATGACTGTGCTGATGAACTTTAGTCTTCTGATAAGTTCCCCCTCAGCTCATGCATCCAAATTCAGTAGTCCTAGTTCAACTCTTAGAGTTGAAAACCTTACTTCACTTAGAGGTTTAGTGAAAATGTCAGCTATCTGATTGTCTGTATGAACATACTCAATCATAACATTCCCTTTTTCCACATGATCTCTAATGAAGTGATGCTTGATCTCAATATGCTTAGTCCTTGAATGACTTGTAGTATTCTGAGTAAGAGATATTGCACTTGTATTATCACAATAGATTGGAATTCCACTGATCTTGATATTGTAATCTTCTAGTTGATGCTTCAACCAAAGTATCTGTGCACAGCAAACTCCAGCAGCTATATACTCAGCTTCAGCAGTAGATATGGATACTGAAGTCTGTTTCTTACTCATCCATGAGATCAGACGACTACCCAAAAATTGACACGCACCTGTTGTGCTCTTCCTATCAATTTTGCAGCCAGCAAGGTTTGAATCTGAATATCCAATAAGCTCAAATCCAGATTCTCTAGGATACCACAATCCCAATTCTTGAGTGCCCTTAATATATTTCAGAATTCTCTTGGAAACTAAGAGATGAGATTCCTTAGGATTTGATTGAAATCTCGCACAAACTCCAACAGAGTACATGATATCAGGTCTGCTAACTGTTAGATACAACAGTGACCCAATAATGCCTCTTTATTTGGTTATGTCATCAGGTCTGCTAACTGTTAGATACAACAGTGACCCAATAATGCCTCTTTATTTGGTTATGTCCACTGATTTGCCATCTTCATCTTTATCCAAACAAAGACTGGTAGACATTGGAACAGTAGCAGTGGAGCTAGTTTCCATACCAAATTTCTTGAACAGATCCCTTGTGTATTTTGCTTGGTTGATGAATATTCCATCAGGCAACTGTCTAACTTGCAAACCAAGAAAATAATTGAGTTCACCCATCATGCTCATTTCAAACTTATTTTGCATCAGCTTGGAGAACTTGTCACACATATGTTGGTTAGTTGAACAAAAAATAATACCGTCTACATATATTTGCACAAGTAATATATGATTCTCCCATTCAATTGTGAACAAGGTCATGTCTACCTTACCTTTACGAAATCCTTTAATTAAAACAAAATCAGATAGGGTATCATACCATGCTCTTGGAGCCTGTTTCAGTCCATAGAGGGCTTTCTTTAGACGATACACCTTGTCTTCTTGTTGATAAGCTTCAAATCCAGGAAGTTGTTCAACATACACTTCTTCTTGCAATTCTCCATTGAGAAATGCAGACTTCACATCCATCTGATAGACAGTGAAGTTTTTGTAAGCAGCATAGGCAAGAAACAGTCTGATTGCTTCAAGTCTTGCTACTGGTGCAAATGTTTCATCAAAGTCAATTCCTTCTTCTTGACAATAACCCTTGGCCACTAATCTTGCTTTGTTTCTGGTAACAATACCATCTTCATTCATCTTATTTCTGAAAACCCATTTAGTGTCAATTACCCTTTGATGACTTGGTCTTGGAACTAAGTACCATACTTCGTTCCTTTCAAATTGATTCAACTCTTCTTGCATAGCTTCAATCCAGAAGGAATCGCTGAGAGCTTCTTCAATTTGTTTAGGCTCTATTTGAGATAGAAAACTGGCAAACATAGCATCTTGTGCAGCAGCTCTTCTTGTCTTTACTCTATCTAAAGGATCACCAATCACTAACTCTGGTGGGTGATTCTTGAGCCATCTAAGATCAGGTTGCAGGTCTGGATGTTGTCCTCTGTTTTGATCTGGCAACACTACTGTTAGAGATTCAGTAGTAGTCTGTTGAACAGTTCTTGTCTGTTGAACAGTCTCTGGTCTGTCAGCTGTTTGCAACTCGTCTGTTAGACAATCAGCACTGTGATTTTGAACAGGACTTGATTTATCAGCTGAATTGAGATCAGGTAGTATGATGGGAACATATTCTTCATTTCTTTCAACACTCAATTTTTGAAAATCAGTAGACAGATCTTGATTAGTACTTTGATTCTTTTCAGAAGATTGATTTGGTTCATCAAATACTACATGAATGGATTCTTCTACTAGTAATGTTCTTTTGTTAAAAACTCTATAAGCTTTACTAACAGTAGAGTATCCTACAAAAACAGCTTCATCAGCCTTCTTTGCAAATGCAGTAAGGTGATTTTTCCCATTATTTAACACAAAGCATTTACAACCAAAAATTTTAAAGTAATGAATGTTTGGTTTCCTGTTGTTCCAAACTTCATATGGAGTCTTGTTCTGATTTTTGTTGATCATGCATCTGTTCTGGGTAAAACAGGCTGTATTTGTTGCTTCTGCCCAAAATCTTTGTGGCAGCTTAGCTTCAGCAATCATTGTTCTGACAGTTTCCTTCAGTGTTCTGTTTCTACTTTCAGCAACACCGTTCTGTTGAGGGGTTCTAGCAGCTGAATACTCATGATGTATTCCTTTGATATTACAATACTCTTCAACAGTAGAGTTTGTGAACTCTGTCCCTCTATCTGATCTGATCTTCAATATCTTTGTGCTTTTCTCATTCTGGATCAGTTCCATCAGATTAGTAAGATGTTCCTTGGTTTCACTTTTCTTCTTCATAAATATCACCCAAATATATCTTGAATAGTCATCCACAACAGCTAGGCAGTATTTCTTTCCACCATTGCTGACTGGATCAATGGGTCCAAATAAGTCCATGCGTAGTAGCTCCAAAATTCTATCAGAAGATTGGTGCTTTTTGCTTTTGAATGATGACTTGATTTGTTTCCCTTTCTGACATGCGTCACAGAGCTTATCTTTGCTCATGACTGTTTTTGGAATCCCTTCTACCAGATCATTCTTTATCAATCTGTTTATGGTCTTGAAGTTTAAATGATTCATCATTTTGTGCCACAACCAACTGACTTCACTTGGTGTTGATGCCACCAAACAAATACTTGAATTCTTGTCAGCAGAATTCCAGTCGACTATGTAGACATTTCCTTGTCGTCTTCCAGATAAGATTACCTTCTTTGTACCAATCTGTTCAACATAGCACTTATTTGTTGAGAAGATGGCTGAATATCCTTTGTCACAAAATTGACTTATGCTCAGCAGGTTGTACTTTAGGCCTTTAACATATGAGACGTCAGATATCTCTATGTTTCCTTTGATTAATCTTCCTTTAGCTACAATCTTGCCTTCTTTGCTGTCTCCAAAAGTAACATTTGGACCATCCACAGCAACAGCATCAGTCAGCTCATGTATGCTTCCACACATGTGCCTTGAACAACTACTGTCCAAGTACCAAATCTTCTCTACTTTACTCCTACTCCTAATCCTAACCTACAAAACAAAAATAAAATTGTTTTAGGTACCCTTATTGAGAGGGTCCTGGAGGATTAGTTCAACCTTTGACAACCCAAGATGTTGATGTCTTAGGCTTCTTAGGCTTTTGAGTTTTGACAGGAGCATGAACAGTTTTATCTTTATCATATTCAGCAGATAAGTCAGGTTGATGATCAGTATGATAAGGAAAATGTTCATAAGCAGGATAAGGTGCATGATAAGCAGGATATGCATGCATTGGATGAGCAGGATATGGTGCATAGTAAGTTGGAAATTGAGGTGCATGATACATAGGAGGATATGCAGCAGGTTGCACATAATAAGACTCATTTCTATACCAAGCATTTTGATTTTTCTTGTTCTTATGCTTCTTTGGTTTACTAGATGCTTGCTCATTAACAGACGACTTAGTTTTACCACTAGTCTGATTCAATTTAGCTTTATCAGCAGACTTCTTGGGACTCTGCTGTTTGGTCTTACTAGTATGTTTACCTACACTAGGCTCTTTGCTCTTTTTAGCCTTAGGAGTTTTTGTCTCCTTTAACACTTTCTCAGGTGAAGCAGGTTTAACAGTTTGAACATACAGAATGACCTTACTATTGTCAGCAGATATAAATTTCTCAGTATGATTCAATTCTAACTTATCATGTTCTAAAGGTATCTTCTGTTTACTAGACATATGAGTGGATGCAACAGATGATTTCTCATGAGACTCGATGATTTTCTCAAGCTCAATAATTTTACCCTTATAAACTTCACATTCAGCTTTCAGAGATTCATGTTCTTGCTCAAGCTTTTTATATTCAACTGATTCTCTTGGCTTTTCAGCTGTGAGTTTCAGTGAACTATTTTTCTCTTTTAGCAATATCATCTCTTCCTTAAGCTTTTTATATGCTTCAGCAATACCAGTATTGTTAAGCATCATTTGTTCAAATGAATTAAATAATTCATTATCAAGAAGAGTTACCTCATCCTCAGAGTCATCAGATTCCTTGGCCATCAGACAGATGAGAGCAGGGTTCTCTTCATCAGAAGACTCTTCATCAGAAGTGTCTGAGTCTGAATCAGATGAGTAGACAGCAGTCAGCTTTTCTGCTTCAGCCATCATTGTCTTGCCTCTCGGATGCTTTCTTTCCTTTCTGATTCTCTTCTCTTCTTCAGTGTATTTCTTTGCTTTTGGATATGGACAGTCTCTGATGAAGTGTCCCAATTTCCTGCAGTTATAACACATTAGTTTGGCTTTATAATCATCCTTATCTTGAGAAGAAGAGTTAGGTTTAGAAGTAGAAGCATTGTTATATTTGTTCTTCATTTTTCTTTTGTAGAACTTCTTGAAATTGTTCATCAGCAATGCTACATCTCCAGCTGTGTACTCCTTTTTGTTGAGTAATGTGGCTTCATCAGATGAGTCCACTTCTTTACTTCTCTGTACTGATCTTCTGGGATTTTCAGCAGCAACTAAGGCAGCTGTGGGTCCTGATGTTGAGGTTTCTTCAATTCCCATTCTTGGCAGTTTATACTCATATGCCTTGAGTACTGAGAACAGCTCGGTGAGTGAAATCTTCCCCAGATCTCTTGACTCTTCCATGGCTGTTACCTTCATATTGAATTTCGGAGGTAAAGCCTTCAGCACTCTGATGGTTATCTCCTTATCCGTAAAGGTTTTTCCAAGCTTTAAAACTTCATTCAGCGTCCTTGTAAACCTTGTATCCATCTGATCAATGGTTTCAGCAGACTTCATCTTGAAGTTATCTAGCTTTTCTAGAGCAACACTCAGCTGATGCTCTTTAATGGCGTCGTTTCCTTCGCTCATATCTCTGACTTTATCCCACATCTCTTTTGCAGTTTTGCAATGTTTGACTTTATCAAACCGATCATTATCCAGGGCTTTAGTCATGATAAATCTTCCGAATTTATCCAGATTGAACAGTTTAATTTCATCTGGTGTCATCTCATGTAAATCTTTCTCCACCACGGTATCAACTTCATTGATCTTTATCGTCTTGGTGAATCTGAATGGACCTTTGATGATACATGTGTACATGTTATCATTATAAGCAGCTAGAAAAATCTCCATCCTGATTTTCCAGTCTTCAAACGACATACCAGCAATGTGGGGAACATGGCTGATACAATCCATTTTTCAAAAAGTTTTTGTTTTTAAAAAAGATGCTCTTTTGAAAAGTTTTGAAAACCTTTGAAAAACACTTGGATCAAGCTCGTTGATCAGGCAGCTGATTCTAATGAACCACCTGCTCTGATACCACTTGTTGGTCCCAAGTGGTCAGATGAGGTCTAGAGGGAGGGGGGGTGAATAGACCTCTGAAAATTTTTAGACTTAAAAACTTTTCAGTCTTCTGTCAGCAGACTAAGCTTGTGAAGAACACTAAGCTGACTATGCTGATCATGAACAAATCTTGAACAACAGAGTGACCACTCTTCTTATAGTTACTTAGCTGTTTTCAGCAAAACAGTTTTACAAGAGTATACTTGCAGCGGATAATTTGTAAGTGTTTTTCACAAGTAGACTAAGTCTATTTAAAGATTTTATCCCCAGTTTAAAAACTCCTTTAAAATCTTTAAAGCAATTCAAAGTGTTTACTTATGCAATTTTGAAATATGCAAGAAAATTTAAATGCAAAAATAACACAAAGAATTTTTATAGTGGTTATATGGATAAAAATCATTTAGTCCACTCTTCCAGATCACTTAGATTCTGGGTTATACTATAAACACAAAGTTTAAAATATTTCTCCACTTACACCTAAACAACAAATGAAAAGGTTGTAAGCTCACAATAGGAAATCACTCAGAAAACCTATCCTATGAAGTTAGATCACTCACAAAGATGGATCTAAACTCCGCACAACACTCAGCCAATACAATTTCACTCAGAAAGTATATTCTATTTGGCTTCAACTGGGTTTCTGTCAACAGATGACTTCACCAGACGAGTGAGCTGTTCGAGCTTCTTGAGACTTAGAAAAATTTCTGCTTCGAAAACAAAATCTCAGAATGTTGTTGTGTTGTTGCTCGCTCTTTGAAATCATCTCTATTTATACTTGGATTTGAAAATATGACCGTTGAAGGGAAATCACACTTCAAATCCATAGCCTTAGCCCAATTCAGAACGGCTCCCTGCTACAGTACTTTTTCTGCTGTACTTTCCTGTAGCTGCATTAAATGTACTCTGCTGATCCGAGAATAATCTTCAATCATTTGTCATTACTACCCTTCTCTTGCAGCATTTATTACACCAAGTGCATTTATTACCGTTGAACTATCTCATGATCTCTTCTACTCTGTTGATCGAAGCAACCCTGCTGATAGATACTCTGCTGATCAAACTCTGAACTAATCTGATTTGAGTCAGCTGATGGTCTACCCTTCTGATTGTTGTTTCAGCATGAGATCAGTAGTCTTCTGGGCTTTGAATTTTGAACCCTTCTGATGTCTTCTTTACTTGGTCAAAATTCTTCTAAGGGACCTAAGCTTTCCATACTTGGCTGATTTTGACGTTTTGGAAATCATCATAACCTTCCCTTGTCTTCTTATCTTCATTGCACTTCATCTTCATCTTCATCCAACAACTAAAAGTCCTCCGCTTCAATCAAGTACTATAACTATATTAATTTAGCAATTTAGTTCTATTTCAGCACGAAATTTTTAAAATTGCAATAATAGTCTCATATAAGGAAAATGTCTTTTTTTTTTTTTTTTTTCAGTAATTGGAAAATCCCCATTACCTTTTTAGGTGTGATCTCAGCTTGTTTTGCTTGAACCTGTTTGTGTAATTGGGACGCTAATTTTTGGCAGACTTGGCATTTGATGAAAGGAATGTCTTCTTTTCTTGCAGCTCCCATGCGTTTTTTTGCGCATTGGGATTCAATTGTCATCCATGAAAATATTACTATTAAATATAAGAGTGACAATAGTAATTTCTGATTGGATTTAGCCATAATTTACAAGCCCAACAGAAACAGTGTGATGAACGTTGTGTTACTATTTAATTTAATTGATGTTACTGACACTTTACGGCGTTTTTCATCGGTTACGTTTTGATTTTTTTTTTTATAATTTATGTGTACAAGTTTATACTAAATTAATCCTGGACCTTCAAAATTTTTGTTCTAGAACCCTGAAAGATGTAAATCGCAGGATGTGTCTTCACCAAGCCTCGGGATTCCACCATACTGCTATATACTCTGCGCACAAAGAGAAAAATTCTTGTAAAACGTGGGCTTTGTAAAAATTCCTAGATGTTTTAGTGTTTCTGATTGGTTGTTTTAAGCCACGTGTAATAGGCTAGTAATAACTAATTAATAAGTAATTAACCTCATTGGAATTGATTCCCATTTTCGTTAATTTATTTTTAAGTATGTAAATAAAAAAATTATTGTTCATACCTGAATTGATCAAATTTATCAATGTTTTAAAAATCGGATCAAACATTGTACCTGTAATCTTACTGGTTACTGATTAGATCGGTTTAATTATTTTAACTACTAGTTCAACAGGTATGACGTCATTACAAAGCAATAATTTAATTTAAGTTTTAATGTATGTAATCAACTATTTTAGAAAAAAAATTATCCATTTTTTCAAGTTTATTTTCATAAACTAAATGTTATCTCATGACCAATTATTCTTCCTACAAATCTTAAGTTGAGAATGAATGATAATAACAAAATTACAAGTACAATAACAAGATATCAGGGCAATCATTTAAATTATAATAAACATCATATCAAAAACAATAATTTTATTGATAATCACATATTTAAAAGAGAAAATATTAATGAATTTTGTCACTGAAACCTTTATATAAAAAAAATGAAAATACTTGAAGTTAGGGAATAAAGGATTTTCCTAATGAAATTGATGCTCAAATATATTTCTATAACTTATTATAAAAAATATTTTATTTTCTTGTTGTTGTTTTTTTATTCAAAGTGAAAAATAGAAGAAGATATGTGAGAGTATTTTTGATGTTTACATGTCGCGGAAGAGAAGTAAAAATTCGTTGTGTAAACTTTTTCTTTTTATAAGTAGACAAATGGCTCAATCGGTTCACTGGTTTACTGGTTTTACCGAGTTTGACCGGTTTTTTCCGGTTCGAACTGGTCAGGAACAAAACTGATTTTGGAGGATAAATCGGACTGGATTAACAATCGGTTACTTGTTGATCCGATTTTTAAAACACTAAAATTCACATGACAAATGTATTACACTTGTCATATAATTGCTTTGAGTTCGGTCAAAACCGATTTAAGAATTTTCCTCTAATAGATTGAGAAAGAAGAAACCTTTGTTATTGTTATAAAACTAAGCTAAAATTAACAACAAATCTAAGTAATTTGTGGAATGTAAAGAGCAATTAGAATGGGGGGGGGAGAATATCATATCATTCATTCTTGTTTATTTTTGTGTATACAATACATGATAATGTCCTCTATTTATAGGACTAAAGAAAGATACAATAAGAGTAGAGTTACAATACTATTAAATGGTCCTATTATGACATTCAATACAAACGTTACAAAACCTTTCAAATGTGGCCTTTATGATATTCTTCAATAGGAGGTTACAAAACTAGGACAAAATATTTCATGGACATCCACTAATATTATATATTTTATAACACTCCCCCTTGGATGTCCATTGCTTATATGTAATATGCCTCGTTAAAAACCTTGCCAGAAAAACCCTGTGGGAAAAATCAGAACAAGGAAAAAAGAGTACACATTCATATATGGCTAATAAGCGTGTTACATTGCCTCATTAAAACCTTGCCAAGAAAACCCATTGGGACAAAAACTTGGACGAAGGAAAAAGAGTACAATGTGTAGTTTGTTATCAATGACACGCTCCCCCTGATGTCAACACGAGATCCACAATGCGACAAGTTCAATTTTGTGGATCATCCTTCTGAATGATGTAGTCGATAATGTTTTAGCCAAAAATATTATTGTCTGACTTAATTTAATGAACATCAATATCACCATTAATTTGAAGCTTGTGGGTGAAGAGTACTTCGGTGATATGTGTTTATGTCATCTTCGATATAAGTCAACATTATCTTCACATAATAATAATTGATGCATTCCTTGTTGAAGGCAACTTACATCATTCTAGAATATATTAAACCGTATATCTCAGCCATAAACATTCACGACTTGCTTCGTCCAATGCTAAAATTCCGAAGTGGTAGGAATAAGTGGATATTAATTACATGTATCTTCATGATATCGTAGCACCACCACAAGTAAATATATACACACTTTGAGATCTACTTTTATTTGGATAAGAAAGATAACCTGCTTATGAATTACCCACCACTTGTGGATTGGAGCCTTTAGAGTTAATTACTCCCATGTAAATTGTTCCACGAAAATGGTGTAATATATCTTCAACATCATTCTAATGTCTTCTTGATAATGCAAAGATATACCTTGGCAAGCAAATTAACCGATAATGCTATGTCATGCCTTGTACAATTAACAAGATATATTAAGACTCCAATTGCACTTAGATAAGGTACTTCAGGACCAGTTAGTTTTTAATGGTTCTCTTGAGGATGAAAATAATTTATCTAAATATCTAAAGATCGAACAATCATGGGACTGCTCAATTGATGAGCTTAATCAATATAAAATGTCAATTGATGGACAAAGATTCCATCTAATAAATGCTCGATCTGCAGGCCGAGACAAAATATTATTTTTTAGAGATTTTCCATCTCAAACTCTTTCATCGAATGATTTACTGTCATTGTGAGTCTTTCAAGAGTCCCCACGAGATTTAACTCATCTACGTGTATCGTAATGATAGAAAATCTATTTTCAAATTGTTTTTGTTTAAATACAAGGAAAAATTGGAGTATCCATGAGTCATTTATTTACAAGGTAATTATTGAGCCGATTATATCACATCCGGTCAGATTGTTTTAACCCGTACAAGGAACACTGCAGTTTAATAGAATATAATCCATTTGATTATGTGCTACACGAATCTTAAATCCCTCATGAATTTTCATGTAAATATCACTATCAAGTGATCCATACAAATATGCGGTAACTACATCTAATAGACGCATGTATAGTCTTTTAGAGACTACAAAGATAATTAAATACCGCAACGTGATTACATCGATCACGGGGGAATATGTCTCAACATAATAATTACAAGTCTTTGTGAGAAACCTTGTGCAACAAGTCTTACATTGTCTCCCACAATTTTGTTTTCGTACAAGTATACTCAATATTTTCACGACTTCAGGCGTGTGGACTACTATTCCAATTACTATACAGTTTCAAAATGATCGGTTTTTTTTTTTTAGGACTTCAGTCGTACGGACTTCTAGTCCACAGCGATCTGGTATCGCATCTTTCTATATTGGCCAATTATTTTATGTCGACATACATTCAACCGATCGATCAAGGTTCAGGATCCTGATTTACAATTTTATTGCGACCTTATGAGCAAAAATATTTTCTATAAAAAATTTCTTTCTATCCCAGTTTTCTAGAGTTTTCAAATACTCAAAGAGATCTATTCATTTGTTCTGTTTCATGTGCCTCTTCATGCATGGGCATCTCTTGAGTTGGACTGATCAGTCATATTTTATTCTATAGCGCTTTGTTTTGAAACAGTTTCCTCTTCCGGAGGAATATGTACTTTAAGTACCATTTTCTCTTATCTTTTGCACCATCGTAAATCTTCTCTTTAAATGCGGTTATAATGTGCTAATATATTATCCTTCAATCCATGTTGGTGCAATTTTCAAATCTTGCTCATATTATTATTTGCGCGTGGGTCCAGATGAGATAAATATTGTACATTCACGCCGTTCAGTATGAACCGACATCAATTCTCCCTCTAACGGCGGGAAAACTGTCTCATCAAAATGATTATCACCATATCTTGATTTAACCATATCGCCTCGTCAGGCGCTCAAGATATATGATTACAGACGGGGAATAAAAATCAACCAACACATCTGTATGGACCCATATTTGTTCTAGTGGTGGAAAAACTAGAAAATAATTCGCACTATCATAAAATTCAGTTGAAAATATTAGGCTTTGAGCCTGACGAAATTTGCAACGTTGCTATCAATCTTATAATTTGAGCAAGAATTTCAGCAAAAGCCATACGAGTTGACAGTAGGCATACATTAGACCATAAGAAAATGCGTCTAACATGACCAAAATGGTCCATAAAGTGGATATAAGTCTACATATATCCCATTAAAACCATCGTAAATATGTTTGGAATTCATGACCAATCTTCACAGGAGATGATCTTACAAATTAATTTCTTTGTGAGCAATCAACACACATAATCATATATAAAGAATCATATGGTTTTTTAAAAGATGCCCGTAATCATTCGGCGCATTGTAATTATCTCTGGATAGTCAATTTCATCATGCCATTTGAATCAATGAACTGCTGGTTCAACACAAATTTTGATATTATATTGTTATGGTCGCATATTTCATTTCTTTTTTATGAGAAAACTGGGATATATTCATCAATATTTGTCTGGCATGGAATGTTGGATGTAGTATATGTATATTCATATTCCCCTTATTTATAACTTTTATATTAAAACTCGACAATACATTCATCAAGACGTATGTCTTTGGAAATTCAACAAATTCAAGTTGGATTGTAAAGTGTACAAAACCTCTTTCACATAAAATATTTGTTCATCCAGACAATATTATATTTATCCGCTCTTCTGGAGCTTTTATAGTATCTTGTGGTACTAATATTTGCTTTTGCTAATTTGAAGTTTAAGAATATATTCTATCTCAAGTAATCGTGTGTGTTGACCCACTGTCAACCAAATAAATATTTCCACCATTCATCTACAGTGCTCACATTTTTCATGCATCTTCGGGATGCTCACATAATTTTATCCATCTAAAATGATGCTTATGATGCTTATATCAATATCATTATCCAATATATATAACCAAGTGAATAAAGTTTAGAAAATAATAATTTTTACCAAATTGTTTCTTTATTTGATTCAAATAAGACCTCCCAGAGTTGAGAAAATGATACGTCAAATAGATAATTTGAGTTATTTAGATGTTCAAGTAAGTTCAAAATGTAGGAAGTTTTTTTTTTTTTTTTTTTTTTCAATATTAACTCCACTTGTCTTAATAAAATAAATCACCCAAATTGTACTAGTCATTTCAAGTGATTCAATTTTATCATCAAAAATATTTTTGACATCGATGAATCAACATAATTTTCTTTACATAATAGGTGTATAGAAAATAGCCACAAAGTCCCATTTGCACTATATTCATTTCACTTTAACTAGTACGATGCTTTCTAAAAAAACTAGTATGATGCAATCATTTAATGAAATGCATAATATCAATTATGGCCATGACTAAACCATGCCACATATTTAGTTAATTGCATTCTCCTCTGGGAATGAATAATTGTCATTTACTTCTAAAAATGAATAGATAATTTACATCAACATTCACATTCACATTCACTTCACGTAATACTTATCAATTAGTGTGGTGTGAGTTGATTTTAGAATCATAAAATATGATAATTTATCTCCATATATCTCAATTGCGATTCAATCTCAAAATTGTGGTGTATATCATATACCAATTTAATTAAAAGTATTGCAACTTCGGTTGCAAATATTCATAGTGAACATTTGTCAATATCACACACACATTTTGTAGTCATATTGGTTATATTTAATATGGTACAACTTCGTGTGCCACCGTTCATACCATATTGAGCCTTTTGGAGTATCTAATATTTTGGTGATCATATTGCTCGACCAAAATTTCTTAGAGAAATGGTCATTTACTCCAACATGATAAGATTTCAATCCTTCAAGGAGGAATTGACTAATGAAAAACATTGCACTACTTTATCTTTTTGTTTGCCCATTTTTTTTATAACAAATTTTCAAGGCTCTTTTCATTCAAATGAATTTCGACATCAAGAATGTATTACATATCATTTTTCAAATTTGTCAAGAGCTATTCAAGCTTGGTGATATTTGTTATATTTCTAAAGCACAAAATAAACATAGTACTTTAGACTCAAATCTTCGGGATTGAGATGATCACCTAGGCCTTTTTTTTTTTTTTTTTTTTTTAAATCGAAAATAAGCTTGTTAAAATATACTTAAATCATCGGGTTTGAGTTGATCACATATACTTCAAGTCTAACATGAAATGGTACTCGAATCTTCTAGTTTGAGTTTCTACCAAGGCTTCAAGCCTAACATAAACATGTACTCAAATCTTCAAGTTTGAGATTATCACGTAGGCTTCGAGCCTAACATAATATTCTGGTTTTATGAACTTCAATTTATTTTTGATGTGACACATAAAATAATTTATTACTTATCTAAACACATGATCTTACAAAAACTATTTCTTATAGGATAACCAACCGTTAAAGGTGTAACTCATTTCATCACAATGACTGATGAGTTTTTCATGAAGATCAAACCATCAATTTAATATAAATATAAAACAAATTCATTTCTCCATTTATTAGTAGAATGGTTTTTGAATTGTATATGCAATATATATTACTTACTCTTGTATTATTTTGACACGTAATAGTGCAAGAATTCTTAAAAATGGGAGACAAATTTAAATACACCAGAAAATTGGATTTAGATCTTTACCGTCATTCATAAATTTAGTCTGGTAGATTAATTTGATCACAAGTGTAAAACAGACTTCAATTTTCTTTATAGAACTAAATTGTAAGGTCCATTTTGTGAGATTGACATTCTAGAAAGAACATTAGTATAAGAAGAATAACAAGACAACAACTTCCACTAACTAAATGGCAAAAATACTCTTTCGTATTCAAAATAAAGGCTGAAAATTAGTAGACTATATTGAACAAAAGTAGATATTCTTACCGCTTACCGATTTGTTGATTTTGATCTTACAAGTTTGAAATGAAAAATCAGAACTTCCTTGTTAATCTGATTAGCTAGTTTGGATTCGAACATAGAGCAAAATCGTGCTGATAACGTGTTATAAAACTAAGCTAAAATTAACAACAAATCTAAGTAATTTGTGGAATGTAAAGAGCAATTAGAATGGAGGGGGAGAATATCATATCATTCATTCTTGTTTATTTTTGTGTATACAATACATGATAATGTCCTCTATTTATAGGACTAAAGAAAGATACAATAAGAGTAGAGTTACAATACTATTAAATGGTCCTATTATGACATTCAATACAAACGTTACAAAACCTTTCAAATGTGGCATTTATGATATTCTTCAATGAGTGAATTTCACTTTTGATACCATAACTCAACCTACTTTAGGGATTTGATACCACAATTTTTTCTCCCGATACATTTGATACCATAACTCAACCTACTTTAGGGATTTGATACCACAACTTTTTCTCCCGACACATTTGATACCATAACTCAAATCAACTCGACACATTTGATACTTCCGTCAAATTGGAAACGGAATTGTCACGTGATTGTCACGTGGCCGTTAAAACTTTGCACATTTGATACCATAACTTATCTTGACTGATAATTTTACCCCATAACATTTCAGGTTACCAAAAAAACCCCACATCTCCAAATTTAGTGACGATTTTAGTCCACATTGTTGCAAAATTTCCAAATTGACTCGAATAAGACCACGTGCTAACCAATTTAGAACTTTACACATTTGATACCATTACTTATGTTGACTGATAATTTTACCCCATAACATTTCATGTTACCAAAAAAACCCCACATCTCCAAATTTAGTTATGATTTTAGTCCACATTGTTGCCAAATTTCCAAATTGACTCGAATAAGACCACGTGCTGACCAATTTAGAAAATTTTACTTATTTAATTTAAATAACTAATTTAATTTATAAACAATATTAATAAATTAAATAATACATTAACATAAATATCACCAAAATTAAGAAAACATATTATTTTTAAATACAAAATTTATATAATAGAATTAATATATTTTATATATATTAAAATAATAAATTATATAATTTAAAACTATTTAATATTTATTAAAATATTAAATAATAAATAATTTTAATTTAAAAAAAAATCCCCACCCCACCCACCACCTCCCCACCCTTCCCCCCTACCCCCCGATTCCCAGGCCGTCGGTGGCCTGGGTCTTCTGTCCCAGGCCACCGCCGGCCTGGGTTCTTCGATCCCAGGCCACTGCCGGCCTGGAATCTTCGGTCCCAGGCCGGCGTTGGCCTGGGACAGAAGACCCAGGCCGCCGGCAGCCTGGGAATCTGGGGGTAGGGGAGGGGTGGGTCGGGTTGGGTTGGGTGGATGGGGTGGGGATTTTTTTTTAAATTATAATTATTTATTATTTAATATTTTAATAAATATTAAATAATTTTAAATTATATAATTTATTATTTTAATATATATTAAATATATTAAATATATTAATTCTATTATATAAATTTTATATCTAAAAAGAATATATTTTCTTAATTTTGGTGATATTTATGTTAATGTATTATTTAATTTATTAATATTGTTTATAAATTAAATTAGTTATTTAAATAAAATAAGTAAAAAATTTTAAATTGGTCAGCACGTAATCTTATTCTAGTCAATTTGGAAATTTGGCAGCAATGAGGACTAAAATCGTCACTAAATTTGGAGATGTGGGGCTTTTTTGGTAACCTGAAATGTTATGGGGTAAAATTATCAGTCAACATAAGTAATGGTATCAAATGTGTAAAGTTCTAAATTGGTCAGCACGTGGTCTTATTCGAGTCAATTTGGAAATTTTGCAACAATGTGGACTAAAATCGTCACTAAATTTGGAGATGTGGGGCTTTTTTGATAACCTGAAATGTTATGGGGTAAAATTATCAGTCAAGATAAGTTATGGTATCAAATGTGCAAAGTTTTAACGGCCACGTGACAATCACGTGACAATTCCGTTTCCAATTTGACGGAAGTATCAAATGTGTCGAATTGATTTGAGTTATGGTATCAAATGTGTCAGGAGAAAAAGTTGTGGTATCAAATCCCTAAAGTAGGTTGAGTTATGGTATCAAATGTGTCGGGAGAAAAAATTGTGGTATCAAATCCCTAAAGTAGGTTGAGTTACGGTATCAAAAGTGAAATTCCCTCATTCTTCAATAGGAGGTTACAAAACTAGGACAAAATATTTCATGGACATCCACTAATATTATATATTTTATAACAGTTATTTCTTTATTCATAGTAGTGTTTTTTTAATAAAATTTACTCAATTTATGTCGGCTGCTCTTTTTTTTTTATTTCTCAAGGTTTAATTTCTTTTGAGGCAGATTTGACACATTAAGTGGGTACCTCTTCCAATATGGATTCGAATCTGAGTCCGCTACTTTGTAGTGACTAGTCCCTTCCACTATACTAATCACATGTTGGTATGTTGCCTGCTCTCTACTTGATCATTGGAAAATCAATGAGGTATGTTTCAAGATTGCATATTCAATCAATCTCGAAAATTAAAAATAGATGGAAAGAGACGAATTGGGTTGTTTGTGGCCTAATTGAAGAAATTCGAAGATTATAAGCTTGTTGACCTTAGCTAAAATTTAAATTCTATCTCTTAGATAAAAACTTTGTAGCCGAAAATCTTACCGTCTGAGCTATCGTCTCGATTAGGTTAGAGTCGCTATTTGTATTTCGTTTTGTTCACGTCTTGTTAGTATTTTCAGCTTGTTGATTGTAGCAAAAAATTAAATTATCTCTCTTTGATACTAACTTCGTAGCCTACAATCTTACCGCCTGAGCTATCGTCTCGATTAGGTTAGAGTCGTCGCTATGCGTATTTCATTTTGTATTTTGTTCACATCTTGTTAGGGGCCGTTTGGTAGGGTGTATGGAATTAAGGTGGATTAGATTGGAGCCGAATTGAATGCCATATTAAAAATACCTTTGGTAGATTAGATTGAGTCATATTACATTAAAACAATCTACCGTAATATATTTTGTAGAGTTATGAGTTTAGGCATATATTAATATATTTTCACTACTTAATTGAATATATTATGTTAGTTAAGATATATCAATTCATCGAAGTCATTTGTTTAATATGTATAAGAGTATGAGTTGATCAATGTTTGTTCAATATTTTAGTTTAAATGCATCCATGTTAGTTGTAAATTGATATAAATTATAATTTGTGATTTATTTATGTAGAATGTGTTTCCATTTTCAGAGATTTGAAAAGAATTTATGATATTTAATGATATGTTAAAAAGAAAATATGTAAATTTGAGGTTATAAATGACATTTTATCTAATCCATATTCACCCGGATTAACTAATTCACCAATGTCTGAGTGGATTATATTCTAGTCTTAATACCGAGTCATAAGGATTTTAATCTATTTGACCCAATATTAGAACAATGTCATCAAACGTTATATTAACCCATATTAAATCATATAATATGACCTAATACCCTCTATTATATCCTACCAAACGACCCCTTAGTATTTTAAGCTTGTTGTCCATACCGAAAATTTAAATTCTCTCTCTTAGGTACAAACTTCGTAGCCGACAATCTTACCGGCTAAGCTATCGTCTCAATTAGGTTAGAATCGCTATTTGTATTTCATTTTGTTCACGTCTTGTTTGTGTGTTTTGCAATGGAATATCTTTTATTTTTTTGAACATTTCTTTTAAGGAATGAAGTATTCACAGAAAGAAAAAAGCAACAACGATTCAGCCTAGTTGAATGGTTTAGTTCCCTAAAATGTGTTAAACCTAGGTTGAAATCTCCTCATAGTATATTTGTTTTCATCAAATTTGAGACTTGTGTATCCTAAAAAATAAAATTAAATAGGTGTATTCAAAGAAACCGATTGTTTTAATTATGATATTTACATAAGCAAATAATAATTTCTTAGGTTCTCATATTTCAATATTTGTTATTAAATAATTTTTTAAAAAAAGGGTTAAATACAATTTGCCCCCTTAAAGTATGAGGGTGGTATCAATTACCCCCTAAAGTATGAATTGTAACACTTACCCCCTTCTGTTATAGTTTTGGACATTTTTGTTCTAAAATTACCCCCTTTTATAACTAACAAAATGGTTAATTATTAATTTATCATAAAAAATTTATTTATATATCATGAATTCCTCTATCAACCAAAAATATTATGTATCAATTTTTTCATTTCTTTTGTTTGATTATGTTTTTTTCTTTAGTTTTCTTTATTTCCATTTCAAATCTTTTTCTTTGTTTTTTGTTTCAGTTTTTTTCTTTATTTCTATCTCAATTTTTCTCTTTATATTTTTTTAATTAGTTTTTCTTTGGTGATAATTATCTCATTTGTTTTTGTTACAAATTATATTTCAAACGTTGAGTAATTTTCCTTTAAAATCCAAGGTTGACACGAGCTCATAATATTTTTCAAGTTCTGATTGGTAATAGACGTATAAAAAAGTTAGGGTAATTATAGATTAAAAAATTGATTATACGAGCATGTGTTAAGTTAAAAAAATTTCAAGTAAGAATTTGAAAGAGAATTACTTAACATTTGCAATGAATAATTTGTAATGAAAATAAATTTGATAATTATCACCAAATAAAAACTTAAACAAATTGCAAATAAAAAATCAAGATAGAAGTAAAGAAAAAATTGAAATTTAAAATAAAGAAAAAAATCGAGACAAAAAAAATGAAAATAAAAAAAAATGAAGAAATTGAAACGTAATGTGTTTTGGTTGATGGAGGAATTCATAATTAACAAAGAGTTTTTTTTTAGATAAAATAATATAGAAAATCAATTTATTAGTTATAAAAGGGATAGGGGTAGTTTTTGAATAAAAAATTTAAAACCATTACATAGGAGAGTAAGTGTTACAATTAATACTTTAAGGGGTAACTGGTACCACCCCTATACTTTAAGGAGGCAAACTATATTTCACCCCAAAAAAATTATTAAAATTAGTCTCCAACAATTATGTTGTTGTTATAAAACTAAGCTAAAATTGAACAACAAATATAAATAATTAGTGGAATGTAAAGAGCAATATAGAGTAGAGGGAGAAAATATCATATCATATCATATCATTCTTGTTTATTTTTGTGTATACAATACATGATAATGTCCTCTATTTATAGGACTAAAGAAAGATACAATAAGACTAGAGTTACAATACAATTAAATGGTCCTATTATGACCATCAATACAAACGTTACAAAACCTTTCAAATGTGGTCTTTATGATATTCTTCAATTGGAGGTTACAAAACTAGGACAAAATATTTCCTGGACATTCACTAATATTATATATTTTATAACACTCCCCCTTGGATGTCCATTGCTTATATGTAATATGTCTCGTTAAAAATCTTATTAGGAAAACCCTGTGGGAAAAATCTGAACAAGGAAGAAAAAAGAGTACACATTCAAATAGGGCTAATAAGCGTGTTACATTGCCTCATTAAAACCTTGCCAAGAAAACCCATTGGGACAAAAACATGGACGAAGGAAAAAGAGTACAATGTCTAGTTTGTTATTAATGACACGCTCCCCCTGATGTCAACACGAGATCCACATTGTGACAAGTTCAAATTTTGTGGATCATCTTTTTGAATGATGTAGTCGATAATGTTTTAGCCAAAAATATTATTGTTTGACTTAATTTAATGAACATCAATATCTCCATTAGTCTGAAGCTTGTGCGTGAAGAGTACTTCGGTGATATGTGTTTATGTCATTTTCGATATAAGTCAACATTATATTCATATAATAATAATTGATGATTTCCTTGTTGAAGGCAACTTAGATCATTCTAGAATGTATTAAACCGTATATCTCAGCCATAAACATTCATGACTTGCTTCATGCAATACTAAAATTTCGAAGTGGATGCTAAAATTAATTACATGTATCGCCATGATATCGTAGCACCACCACAAGTAAATACATACACACTTTGAGATCTACTTTTACTCGGATAAGAAAGATAACCTGCGTATGAATTACCCACCACTTATGGATTGGAACCATTAGAGTTAATTAATCCCATGTCAATTGTTCCACGAAAATGGTGTAATATATCTTCAACATCATTATAATGTCTTCTTGATAATGCAAAGATATACCTTTGCAAGCAAATTAACCGATAATGCTATGTCATGCCTCTTAGATAAGGTACTTCAGGACCAGTTAGTTTTTAATGGTTCTCTAGAGAATGAAAATAATTTATCTTTATATCTAAAGATCGAACAATCATGGGGCTGCTCAATTGATGAGCTTAATCAATATAAAATGTCATTTGATGGACTAAGATTCCATCTAATAAATGCTCGATCTGCAGGCGGAGATAAAATATTATTTTTTCGAGATTTTCCATCTCAAACTCTTTCATCGAATGATCTACTGTCATTGTGAGTCTTTCAAGAGTCCCCACGAGAATTAACTCATCCATGTGTATCGTAATGATAGAAAATCTATTTTCAAATTGTTTTTGTTTAAATACATGGAAAAATTGGAGTATCCATGAGTCATTTATTTACAAGGTAATCATTGAGCCGATTATATCACATCTGGTCAGACTGTTTAAACCCGTACAAGGAACACTGTAGTTTAATAAAATATAACCCATGAGAAATTTGATTATGTGCTATACGAATCTCTTAAATCCCTCATGAATTTTCATGTAAATATCACTATCAAGTGATCCATACAAATATGCGGTAACTACATCCAATAGACGCATGTATAGTCTTTCAGAGACTACAAAGATAATTAAATATCGCAACGTGATTACGTTGATCACGGGGGAATATGTCTCAATATAATAATTACAAGTCTTTGTGAGAAACCTTGTGCAACAAGTCTTACATTGTCTCCCACAGATTTTGTTTTCGTACAAATACTCATTTGTACTCAATCGATTTTCACGACTTCAGGCGTGTGGACTACTATTCTAATTACTATACAGTTTCAAAATGATCGGTTTTCAGGACTTCAGTTGTACGGACTTCTAGTCCACAGCGATATGGTATCGCATTTTTCTATATTGGCCAATTATTTTATGTCGACATTTATTCAACCGATCAAAGTTCAGGATCCTGTTTTATAATTTTTATTGCGACCTTATGAGCAAAAATATTCTCTATAAAACTTTCTTTCTATCCCAGTTTTCTAGAGTTTTCAAAAAACTCAAATAGATTGTTCTGTTTCATGTACCTCTTCATGGGCTTCTCTTGATTTGGACTGATCAGTCATATCTATAGTGCTTTGTTTTGAAACAGTTTCCTCTTCCAGAAGAATATGTACTTTTAATACCATTTTCTCTTATCTTTTGTACCATCGTAAATCTTCTCTTTAAATGCGGTTATAATGTGCTAGTATATTATCCTTCAAGGATTTCAATCCATGTTGGTGCAATTTTCAAATCTTGCTCATATTATTATTTGCCCGTAGGTCCAGATGAGATAAATATTGTACATTCACGCCATTCAATATTATGAACCGATGAGATAAATATTGTACATTCACGCCGTTCAATATTATGAACCGATGAGATAAATATTGTACATTCACGCCGTTCAATATTATGAACCGATGAGATAAATATTGTACATTCACGCCGTTCAATATTATGAACCGATGAGATAAATATTGTACATTCACGCCGTTCAATATTATGAACCGATGAGATAAATATTGTACATTCACGCCGTTCAATATTATGAACCGATGAGATAAATATTGTACATTCACGCCGTTCAATATTATGAACCGACATCAATTCTCCCCCTAACGACGGGAAAACTGTCTCATCAAAATGATTATCACCATATATTGATTTAACCATATCGCCTCGTCAGGCGCTCAAGATATATGATTACAGACGGGGAATAAAAATCAACCAACACATCTGTATGGACCCATATTTGTTATAGTGGTGGAGAAACTAAAAAATAATTCGCACAATCATAAAATTCAGTTGAAAATATTTGGCTTTTGAGCCCGACAAAATTTGCAACTTTGCTATCAATCTTATAATTTGAGCAAGAATTTTAGCAAAAGCCATACGAGTTGACAATAGGCATACATTAGACCATAAAAAAAATGTGTCTAACATGACCAAAATGGTCCATAAAGTGGATATAAGTCTACATATATCCCATTAAAACCATCGTAAATATGTTTGGAATTCATGACCAATCTTCACAGGAGATGATCTTACAAATTAATTTCTTTGTGAGCAATCAACACACATTATCATAGGTAAAGAATTATCTCGTTCTTTAAAAGATGCACGTAATATTCTGTGCACCGTAATTGCCTCTGGATGGCCAGGTCCATCATGCCATTTAAATCAATGAACTTCTGGTTCAACAAAAAACATTTTTATGGTCGCATATTTCTATTTTTTTTAAGGAGAAAATTGGGATCTATTCAATAATATTTTCTGGCCGGGTCACATATATTTCATATCTCATATTCCCCTTTGTTGGATAAAGATGAAGATGAAGAAGCACTGAAGAAAATTAGTAAAGGGAGGTTTTGATGATTTCCAAAACTTTAAATATGCTAAGTATAAATCAACTTAGATGATATCCCTTTGAAGAATTTTTGACTAAGTAAAGAAAATATCAGAAGAGTCAAAATTCAAGGTCCAAAGGCTACTGATCTGCTGAAGGAAAAATATCAGACTGGTGAAGATCAGCCGACTCAAAACAGATTTGTTCAACCTTGAGATCAGCCTAGTTCGCCATCAGACTTGTCCTTTCATCAGCCAAGTGGAAAAGATCAATAAGCCTTCCCAACGGTAATAAATGCCCTTGGAAGTAATAAATGCTGAATTACAAGGCTATTAAAGACAAATGATTGAAGAAATGCTTCGCATCAACTGGGTGCATTTAATGCTGCCTGCATAAAAGTACTGTTGACAGTACGGACAGACTGCAAAAGAGCCGTTCGCGGAAATTAAGGACCAGTACCCGAGGTTTTTGAATCTTGTCTCTCTTCAATGGACATTTTTCAAACCTTGAGTATAAATAGCTGTAGAAACGAAGAGAAGAACAACACAATCTCTGAGAAATTTTCGAAGCAGAATTCTTTAAGTCTCAAGAACAGCTCACTCATCAGCTTAGTCATTTGTTGACAAAAGCAGAGTTGAAGAACAACGGTAAATACATCTTCTGAGTGATTTTGTAATCGTGAGTGTTGTGAGAAGTAGATATCCATCTTTGTGAGTGATATTACTTCGGAGAATAGGAGTTTCTTTATGATTTCCTATTGCGCACTTGTGGCCTTTTCATTTGTTGATTGGCGCAATCAGAGTATACTGTAAACTTTGTGATTATAGTATAACCCAAGATCTGAGTGACTTGGAAGAGTGGACTAAAGGATATTTAAATCCATATAACCACTATAAAAATTCTGTGTGTTTTTACTTGCATTTTATTTGCATATTTTCAGCTGCATAAAAACACTTTGATTTAACTGTTTGAAAAGTTTTATAAGGAAAGGAGTTTTATAAAACTGGGGAACAAACTTTCAAACTACTAAGTTTACTTGTGAAAAATACTTTACAAATCCGCTGCAAGTACTCTAAGTATTGAAACTGATTTTAACAAAATCGGCTAAGTAATTATCAGATTAGTGGTCACCGAAGTTGTTCAAAGATTTGTTCGCGATCAGCCAAGTAACTTACTGTTCGGTAACAACTTAGTCTGTTCAAATTAGAACAAAAGTTTTAAAGTTAAAAATTGTTAAAAAGTTTAGAGGTCTTTTCACCCCCCCCCCCTCTAGACCTCATCTGACCACTTGGGACCAACAAGTGGTATCAGAGCGGGTGGTTCATTAGAATCAGCTGCCTGATCAACGAGCTTGATCCGAGTGTTTTTCAAAGGTTTTCAAACATTTTCAAAAGATCATATTTTGAAAAATGGATTGTATCAGCCATGTTCCCCACATAGCTGGTATGAGCTTTGAAGACTGGAAAATCAGGATGGAGATTTTCCTGGCTACTTACAATGATAACATGTACACATGTATCATCAAAGGTCCATTCAGATTCACCAAGACTATCACGGTCGATGAAGCAGAAATAGCGGTGGAAAAAGATCTGACAGAAATGATAGCCGAAGAAATAAAGCTGTTCAATTTGGATAAAGTTGGCCTTTTCATCATGACCAATGCCCTTGACAATGATCGAAAACAAAGTCAAGCACTGCAAGACTGCCAAAGAGATGTGGGATAAGGTTCGTGACATGAGCGAAGGAAACGACGCCATCAAAGAGCATCAGCTGAGTGTTGCTCTGGAAAAGCTGGACAACTTCAAGATGATGTCTGCGGAAACCATTGATCAGATGGATACAAGGTTTACAAGGACGCTGAACGAAGTTTTAAAGCTCGGAAAAACCTTCACTGATAAGGAGATAACCGTCAGAGTTCTGAAGGCTCTACCTCCGAAGTTCAACATGAAGGTAACAGCCATGGAAGAGTCAAGAGATCTGGGAAAGATTTCACTCACCGAGCTGTTCTCAGTACTCAAGGCGTACGAGTATAAACTGCCAAGAATGAGTGTGGAAGAAACCTCTACTTCAAGTCCCACAGCTGCACTTGTTGCTACTGAAAATCCTAGAAGGCCAGCCTACAAAAGCAAAGAAGTGGACTCATCTGATGAAGCCACAATACTCAACAAAAAGGAGTACACTGCTGGAGACGTTGCATTGCTGATGAACAACTTCAAAAAGTTCCACAGACGAAAAATGAAGAACAAATACAACAATGCTTCTACTTCTAACCCTACTTCTTCTTCTCAGGATAAGGATTCTTATAAATCCAAAATGATGTGCTACAATTGCAGGAAACTGGGTCATTTCATCAGAGACTGCCCATATCCTAAAGCTGAGAAGTATACAGAAGAAGAAAAGAGAATCAGAAAGGAAAGAAAGCATCAGAAAGGCAAGGTGCTGGTAGCAGAAGCAGAAAAGCTAGCTGTTGTCTACTCATCTGATTCAGATTCAGACACTTCTGATGAAGAGTCTTCTGATGAAGAGAGTCCTGTTCTTCTCTGCCTGATGGCTAAGGAATCTGATGCCTCTGAGGATGATGAGGTAACTCCTCTTGATAATGAATTATTTAATTCATTTGAACAAATGATGCTCAACAATACAAGTATTGCTGATGCATTTAAAAAGCTTAAGGAAGAGATGATATTGCTGAAAGAGCAAAACAGTTCACTGAAACTTAAAGCTGAAAAGCCAAGAGAATCAGCTGAATACAAACTGCTTGAGCAAGAAAATGAATCTCTGAAAGCTGAATGTGAAGTTTATAAGGGTAAAATTATTGAGCTTGAGAAAGTCATTGAGTCTCATGATAAGTCAGTTGTTGCATCCACTCACATGTCTAGTAAACAGAAGACACCTTTAGATCAGGATAAGTTAGAACTGAATCATACTGAAAAATTTATATCAGCTGACAATAGTAAGGTCATCCTGTATGTTCAGACTACTAAACCTGCTTCACCTGAGAAAGTGTTAAAAGAGACGAAAACTCCTAAGGCTAAAAAGAGCAAAGAGCCTAGTGTAGGAAAACAGACTGGTAAGTCCAAACAGAAGAGTCCTAAGAAGTCTTCTGATAAGGCCAAAACCAATCAGACTAGTGATAAAACTAAGTCGTCTGTCAATGAGCAAGCATCTAGTAAACCAAATAAGCATAAAAACAAGAAAAATCAAAATGCTTGGTATGGAAATGAGTCATATTATGTGCAACCTGCTGCATATCCTCCTATGTATCCTGCACCTCAATATCCAACTTACTATGCACCATATCCTGCTCATCCAATGCATGCATATCCTCCTTATCATGCATCTTATTCTACTTATGAGCATTATCCTTATCATGCTGATTATCATCAACATAGCAAATCTGATAAACATGATGAAGATGAGACTGTTCATGCTCCTGCCAAACAACAGAAACCTAAGAAGCCTAAGACTTCATCATCTTGGGTTATCAAAGGTGGAACTAATCCTTCAGGACCCTCTCAATAAGGGTACCTAAAACAATTTTATTTTGTTTTGTAGGTTAGGATTAGGAGTAGGAGTAAAGTAGAGAAAATCTGGTACTTGGACAGTGGATGTTCAAGACACATGTGTGGAAACATACATGAGCTGACTGATGTTGTTGTTGTGGATGGTCCTAAAGTTACTTTTGGGGACAGCAAAGAAGGCAAGATTGTAGCAAGTGGAAAGCTGATCAAAGGCAACATTGAGATATCTGACGTCTCTTATGTTAAAGGCCTCAAATACAATTTGCTGAGCATAAGTCAATTTTGTGACAAAGGATCTTCAGTTATCTTCTCAACAGATAAGTGCTACGTTGGACAGATCGGTACAAAGAAGGTCATCTTATCTGGAAGACGACAAGGAAATGTCTACACAGTGGACTGGAATTCTGCTGATAAGAATTCAAGCATTTGTTTGGTGGCATCAACACCAAGTGAAGTCAGTTGGCTGTGGCACAAAAGAATGAATCATGTGAATTTCAAGACCATCAACAGACTTATCAAGAACAATCTGGTAGAAGGAATTCCAAAAACAGCCATTAGCAAAGATAAGCTTTGTGACGCATGTCAGAAGGGTAAACAAATCAAGTCATCTTTCAAAAGCAAGAAGCATCAATCTTCTGGAAGAATATTGGAGCTGCTACACATGGACTTATTTGGACCCATTGATCCTGTCAGCAATGGTGGAAAGAAATACTGCCTAGCTGTTGTGGATGATTTCTCAAGATACACTTGGGTGATTTTCATGAAGAAGAAAAGTGAAACCAAGGAGCATCTTACAAATCTGATGGAAAAGATTCAGAATGAGAAAAGTATGCAAATACTGAAGATCAGATCAGATAGAGGGACTGAGTTTACAAACTCTACTGTTGAAGAGTATTGTAACGCCAGAGGAATCAGTAATGAGTACTCTGCTGCCAGAACCCCTCAACAGAACGGAGTTGCTGAAAGGAGAAACAAAACTCTTAAAGAAGCTACCAGGACAACGATAGCTGAAGCTAAGCTGCCTCAAAGATTTTGGGCAGAAGCAACAAATACAACATGCTTTACCCAAAACAGATGCATGATCAACAAGCACCAAAACAAGACTCCATATGAAGTTTGGAACAACAGGAAGCCAAACATTCATTACTTTAAGATATTTGGTTGTAAATGCTTTGTTTTAAATAATGGGAAAAATCACCTTACTGCATTTGCAGAAAAGGCTGATGAAGCAGTATTTGTTGGATACTCTACTGTTAGTAAAGCTTATAGAGTCTTTAACAAAAGAACTTTACTTATAGAGGAATCCATTCATGTAGTTTTTGATGAACCAAGTCAATCTTCTGAAAAGAATCAAAGTACTAATAAAGATCTGTCTACTGATTTACAGAAGTTGAATGTTGGAAAGAATGAAGAATATGTTCCCATCATACTACCTGATCTCAACCCAGCTGATAACTCCAGTGTTGTTCAAAATCACAATGCTGATTGTCTAACAGACGAGTTGCAAACAGCTGATAGACCAGAGACTGTTCAACAGACAACAAATGTTCAACAGACTACTACTGGAACTCCAACAGTTGTGTTGCAAGATCAAAGCAAAGGTCAACATTATGATTTGCAACCTGATCTTAGATGGCTCAGGAATCACCCACCAGAGATGGTGATTGGTGATCCTTTGGATAAAGTGAAGACAAGGAGAGCTGCTGCAAGTGATGCTATGTTCGTCAGCTTCCTATCTCAAATTGAGCCCAAACAGATAGAAGAAGCTCTTAGTGATTCAAACTGGATTGAAGCTATGCAAGAAAAGCTAAATCAATTTGAAAGGAATGAAGTCTGGTACTTAGTTCCTAGACCAAGTCATCAAAGAGTCATTGACACTAAATGGGTATTCAGGAATAAAATGAATGAAGATGGTGTTGTCACCAGAAACAAAGCAAGATTAGTGGCCAAGGGTTACTGCCAAGAAGAAGGCATTGACTTTGATGAAACTTTTGCACCAGTAGCAAGATTAGAGGCAATCAGACTCTTTCTTGCTTATGCTGCTCACAAGAATTTCACAGTCTATCAGATGGATGTTAAATCAGCTTTTCTCAATGGAGAATTGCAAGAAGAAGTTTATGTTGAACAACCACCTGGATTTGAAGCCTATCAAGAAGAAGACAAGGTGTATCGTCTGAAGAAAGCCCTATATGGACTGAAACAGGCTCCAAGAGCATGGTATGATACCCTATCTGATTTCCTCTTAATTAAAGGATTTCGTAAAGGTAAGGTAGACAAGACCCTGTTCACTATTGAATGGGAAGAACATATTTTGCTTGTGCAAATTTATGTGGACGATATTATTTTTGGTTCAACTAATCAACAGATGTGTGATAAGTTCTCAAAGTTGATGCAGAACAAGTTTGAAATGAGCATGATGGGAGAACTTAACTATTTTCTTGGTTTGCAAGTAAGACAGTTGTCTGATGGAATATTCATCAGCCAAGCAAAATACACAAAGGATCTGTTCAAGAAATTTATGGAAACTAGCTCTACTGCTAATATTCCAATGTCTACTAGTCTTCGTTTGGATAAAGATGTAGATGGCAAATCAGTGGACATAACCAAGTACAGAGGAATTATTAGGTCACTGTTATACTTAACAGCTAGCAGACCTGATATTATGTACTCTGTTGGGGTTTGTGCGAGGTATCAATCAAATCCTAAGGAATCTCACCTCTTAGCTGCCAAAAGGATACTCAAGTATCTTAAAGGTACTGAAGATTTTGGATTGTGGTATCCTAGGGAATCTGGATTTGAACTAATTGGATATTCATATTCTGACCTTGCTGGCTGCAAGATTGACAGAAAGAGCACAACAGGTGCCTGTCAGTTCTTAGGTAGTCGTCTGATCTCATGGATGAGTAAGAAACAGACTTCAGTATCCATATCAACTGTTGAAGCTGAATATATAGCTGCTGGAGCTTGCTGTGCACAAATATTATGGTTGAAGCATCAACTTGAAGATTATAACATAAAAATCAGTGGAATCCCTATCTACTGTGACAATACAAGTGCAATCAGCCTTACTCAGAATACTACAAGTCATTCAAGGACTAAGCATATTGAGATCAAACATCATTTTATTAAAGATCATGTGGAGAAAGGAATTGTCATGATAGAATATGTGTTTACTGAAAATCAGATTGCTGACATCTTCACAAAACCTCTAAGTGAGACAATGTTTTCAACTCTAAGAGTTGCACTGGGTTTATTGAAATTGGATGCATAAGCTGAGGGGGAACTCAACAGAAGACTGAAGTTCAACAGCTTAATCATCACAGTTATCTTCAAGGATTAACTCTCAACAGACTAGTTAACTTATGAATTCTTAAAGTCAGGGGGAACGTGTAAGACTAGCGGTACTTCTGATTAAAAGATGAAATTTGTTGATGACAGTTAGTTGAAGTTATGTTTTCAACAGAAGATTAAAGTCTTGAAGGTTGAAGATTTATTACCTAGCTGGATTGACAAACAGCCGATGAAGGTTATCAGTTATTGGCTCTCACTGATAACAACTTTGTCATCAGGACAGTAGTCCATCATATAAGTATTTCTTTTACTCATCTGATCGCCTATGTAAAAGCTTACTGCATAAAACGTTTTATTTTAAAATACGCTTTCACAGGTGATAAAAGAGCGGTACTTTTCCCGCTCCTCATTTAATGCGATTTGAATTCGAAAGGTCGTAACTGACGCCGCACGATCAGACCTGACAAGAAATAGATCTAACGGTTAGCTGGTATCACGGAAACCAAGATACCCTAACTCTATAAATTCAGATCTGATCAAATATTCAAAGAGCACTTGTGAGAAAATTTACTTGCAATTTTCTGCGAAATTTCTTCTTTTTCACTAACTTTCAAATAGAATTGAGATGGCCTCTACTCAAGACTCAAAAGATGAAGGGATGTACCTTGTGTACGAATCTTACTATCAATCTGGTACTACCCTGATGAAAGAACTGCTGGAGAAGTTCAAATCTGCATCACTGGTAAATTTCATGGAATATCATGAGGGTTTGGTGTGGACTGATCAAGTTCTGGAGTACTACCGTACAGCAACCGTTGATTTCTCTACATTGGAGATTAAGGCTACTGTAGGAGAAAAATCCATCGTTATCACTCCTCAACTACTCCACGAGACTTTTGAACTGACTAACAGCGGATGACATGACGTCACCATTCTGACTGAGGACAAACATCAACAGTTCTGGGCAATCTGTGCCAAAAAAGGTGAGATGTTGACTGGCAACATCAAGAAGAAACAGCTGACAGATGAATATCAGAGAATGGCTAATATGGTCTGCAAGCTGATAGAGAACTGCACCTTCTCTCAGGATGTTGTGACTATGAAGAGGTACAGTATTATGACTGCCATTTACTATGGATTGGAGGTGAACTGGTCTACAGTGATTTGGTATATATTTGCTAATTTCTTGGACAAGAAAAACAAGAGCAAGGCCCCTCAAACAAATCACAGAATTACTCTCAGCTATCTGTTGTTCAAGATGGGTTGTGAGGTTACTAATGGGAAGGAGATCCACTCTGGCAAGGCAATGTCAAAGTACTTGCCTGTTCTGAAAAGAAAAGCCGACGAGGCTGGTGCAGAGGAGGAAACTGAGGAACAAAATGAGGTTCCTGCCAAAAGGCCAAGGAGGTTAGTCAAAACAGCCCAGTTAGCTGTTGAGACTCAAAAGAAGAAGGTTGATGACAAGCCTAAGGAGAAGACTCCTAAGAAAGTGAAGAAAGTGGATGATGCTGAAGCTACCAAAATCATTGATCTAACCACTGCTGATGTCAGGAATATGTCCCCTACATCATCTTCGAGAACTCCAACTGCTCAAGTGCCTGATGAGACTGTTTCTCATAGGACCAGAAGTCAGTTGAGAGATACTGCTGCTTCCAGACCTACTCAAGGAAGATAAAAGAAAACAGCAAGGAAGCAAATGACATTTATAGAGGAACCTACTGAGCTGGTGGACTTAGTAAGAGAGAGTCCTCAAACTGCTGAAAGACCTGCTGGAGCTGAAGAAGCTTCTGTTGCTGAACAGACAAATGTGCAACAGATTACTCAAGCAGAGCCAACAGTTGAGGTTTCTAAACCTCAGGATGATCCTGATGTGGTGATCATCCATCCCATTGCAGCTGCACCTCTAGCATCTGCTTGTCCAACTCCTGCCCCAGTTGATAAAGGAAAGAGAAAATTCATCCTTAAGAAGAAGAAGATATCAGCTGCTGAAAAGAAGAAAAGGGAGGAAGTTGAGCAGAGAAAAAGAGATGAGCTCGAAGAAAAGAAGGCATTGGAACTAAGCAAACTTCAGGAAGCAAAGGATGCTGAAAGAAGAAAGATGTCTGAAGCTGAAAGAAAAGCAGCTGAAGATGCTGAATTTGATATGGTCATTGAGCTAAGTAAAACTGATGCTCATGGACCAGTTCATGGTGGAGGCATCAAGATTGATGAAGCTGATGAAGACAAACCAAAGAAGCCTAAAATGCCTGCTGGAGAGGTCAAGCCAAAGGAAAAGTATGAAATAAGAAGAGCGTTTGATATTGTCTATGCTGACAAAGATCTCTTCAAAAGGTTTGAAAAGACCTTGACTTATTATGACCAGAAGCTGATGCTAAAGACTCTGTTCACCCATGAAAAGCCTAGATACATGAAATGGAGAGATTATAGGCTGAACAGATCTGTTGCAGAGCTTCAGAGTTGGAAGGAATTAGCTGATGAAGAGAAATGGGTTCTAAATTGGCTAAGGACTGACTCTATTCAGAAAGCTTTGGATCCTCATTTTGTAAGAGATGCTATGCATCAATATGCTAAGGACTTTGCCTTGGAGGAAGCCAAAATCATTAAGAATACTTTGCCTGCAAAGAGAAAAAAATCTGATGATGCTATTGAGAGGGCAATCAACATAGCTGTTATGACCGCCTTGAAGAGATGGGCAGAAAGGTCAAGATATCAGCAAGGATGTTCAAGTGAATTGCCTCAGCTGCCAAGCATTCAACAGATTATATTTGGCAAAGAAGTCAAAGACTACTACGAAGTGCCAAAGGGAAACAATGCTTTTACAAATCCATGGATAATTGTGCGACAAATTCGTCAAACAACATCCTTTAATGATGATGGCAAGATCGTTAGTTTAGTCTATGATGATGTCACTGATGAGCACAAAGCTGACAAAGCTGCTGAAGAACCCTTAGCACTTGAGTGGAATACTAAGGAGTCAAAAGCTGATCAGGAGACAGAGCTGAAAGATGCCCCTGTCCACCAGGAAGAGAATGAAGGAGGGGATGCTGCTGATTCTGCTTCATCAAGTGATTTGTATTCATCATTGATGGAAGCCTTCTAGATGCTGATGGAAAACTCAATGAAAGAATTGGAAGATAAGAACAGCACGCAGCTGAAGAAGTTGCAACAAGAGTTGGCAGAGACCAACAACTTACAGCTGAAGAAACTGCAACAAGAGTTGGCAGAGTCCAACAGACTACAGCTTGAAAGCATGCAACTCCTTACTGCAAGAACTATCAGAAATGCAATTGATAGTTTTCCCTTGCCTGAAGATCATTCCAAGCAGATGATGCAAAGCTTTGTTGAGATGAACAGAAACGTTGAAGATGTGAAGGCTGATGTCAATCACCTTCATGATGCTTTAAAGAGAGCTGAAAACAACACAGCTGATCTAACTGCTAACTTCATCAAGATCAGTGATGAAGAGAAATCTATCAATGTTGGACTGTTGCAGGAACTTCACAAAGCTGGAGATGTCATCCATGGAGAACTCTCAACTATGCAACTTAACATTGATTGCTTCAATGATCAAACTGACAACATCAACACCACTCTCACTCATCTTACTGCAAGTCATGATGTGGTAAATCAGAATTTGAAGGCTTTATGTGCTGCTATGAAGATTCCTACTGTTGCACTTAACCCTGCTGCTGAACCTGAAAATGTCACCAAGTCTGATGATGACAAAAAGGGGGAAGATAAAAGGAAGAACCAACTGAGGAAACTACTGCTGCTGAAGCTAAGAAGACTGATGAAGCTGCTGAAGAGACTAAAGCTGCTAAAGAAGTTGGAAAGGTAGAAGGAAAAAAGAAGTCTGAAGAAGAGACTAAGGACAAAGCCAAACCTGATGAGGAAATGGCTGAAACCAAGGACTCTGCTGAAGATCAAACAGAGCCGATTACCAAGTACAAAAATACTGAATCAGCTAAGAAAGCAATAGAAGAGTTGAAGGAGCAGCAACTCAAAGAAAAGATGGAAGCTGCTAGATCAAATCTTTTGCTGGATAAGGATGCTGATGAAGATGAAGTGGAAGAAGAAGATGATGAAGAATCATCTTATGAGTATGAAGAAGTGCTTGAAGGATCTGATGAAGAAGCTGATAGTTAGAATATATAAATCTTTATGTAATCAGTTTACTTTATCTATTTTTCAGACATCTCATCTGATAAACTTGTATTTGTAATATTTTCCATATAAATGAAAGTCAAGTTTACTCCAACACATCTTTTCTATCTCAGAAAATTTTGAGGATTACAATCTTTAGCTTGGGTAAAACAGGTACTTAGCTGAAGTTTTGTCATCATCAAAAAGGAGGAAATTGTTGGATAAAGATGAAGATGAAGAAGCACTGAAGAAAATTAGTAAAGGGAGGTTTTGATGATTTCCAAAACTTTAAATCTGCTAAGTATAAATCAACTTAGCTGATATCCCTTTGAAGAATTTTTGACTAAGTAAAGAAGATATCAGAAGAGTCAAAATTCAAGGTCCAAAGGCTACTGATCTGCTGAAGGAAAAATATCAGACTGGTGAAGATCAGCCGACTCAAAACAGATTTGTTCAACCTTGAGATCAGCCTAGTTCGCCATCAGACTTGTCCTTTCGTCAGCCAAGTGGAAAAGATCAATAAGCCTTCCCAACGGTAATAAATGCCCCTGGAAGTAATAAATGCTGAAGTACAAGGCTATTAAAGACAAATGATTGAAGAAATGCTTCGCATCAGCTGGGTGCATTTAATGCTACCTGCATAAAAGTACTTTTGACAATACGGACAGACTGCAAAAGAGCCGTTCACGGAAATTAAGGACCAGTACCCGAGGTTTTTGAATTTTGTCTCTCTTCAACGGACATTTTTTAAACCTTGAGTATAAATAGCTGTAGAGACGAAGAGAAGAACAACACAATCTCTGAGAAATTTTCGAAGCAGAATTCTTTACGTCTCAAGAACAGCTCACTCATCAGCTTAGTCATTTGTTGACAAAAGCAGAGTTGAAGAACAACGAAAAATACATCTTCTGAGTGATTTTGTAATCGTGAGTGTTGTGAGAAGTAGATATCCATCTTTGTGAGTGATATTACTTCGGAGAATAGGAGTTTCTTTATGATTTCCTATTGCGCACTTGTGGCCTTTTCATTTGTTGATTGGCGCAATCAGAGTATACTGTAAACTTTGTGATTATAGTATAACCCAAGATCTGAGTGACTTGGAAGAGTGGACTAAAGGATATTTAAATCCATATAACCACTATAAAAATTTTGTGTGCTTTTACTTGCATTTTATTTGCATATTTTCAGCTGCATAAAAACACTTTGATTTAACTATTTGAAAAGTTTTATAAGGAAATGAGTTTCATAAAACTGGGGAACAAACTTTCAAACTACTAAGTTTACTTGTGAAAAACACTTTACAAATCCGCTGCAAGTACTCTAAGTATTGAAACTGATTTTAATAAAATCGGCTAAGTAATTATCAGATTAGTGGTCACCGAAGCTGTTCAAAGATTTGTTCGCGATCAGCCAAGTAACTTACTGTTCGGTAACAGCTTAGTCTGTTCAAGTGAGAACAAAAGTTTTAAAGTTAAAAATTGTTAAAAAGTTTAGAGGTCTATTCACCCCCCCCCCCCTCCCCTCTAGACCTCATCCGACCACTTGGGACCAACACCCTTATTTATAGTTTCCATATGAAATTCGTCAATATGTACATCAAGACGTATGTCGTTGAAATTCAATAAATCCATTTTGGATTTCAAAGAGCGCAAAACCTCTTTCACCTAAATATTTGCTCATCCAGATAATATTATATTTATTCTTCTGGTGCTTTTATTCAAATTTTGCTTTAGCCAATTTCATGTTCGAGGATTTTTTTTTTATTTCCAAATAATCATGTGTGTTGACCCACTGTCAACCAAATAATATGTCCACCATTCATCTTTACAAGGCTCACATAATTTTTCGTGCATCTTCGGGATGCTCACATAATATTATGTATCGAACATGGCACACATATCATTTTACATTATCATGATGCTCATGTCAATGTTATTTCTCATTGTTTAAGACAAAGTGAATAAAGTTTAGAAAATAATAAGTTTAACCTAAACTTTCTTTTATTCACCTTAATAAAATATCATAATACTTAAGAAAATGATTAGCTAAACAGATTGATAGAATTATAATAAATCATATTAAAGATTCAAGTAAGTATAAAACATTGTAACATAAACTTATCATCAAACCTAAAACATATATATATATATATATATATATATATATATATATATAATAATAATAATAATAATAATAATAATAATAATAATAATAATAATAATAATAATAATAAATCACCTATATTGTATTAGTACTTTCAAGTGATTTAATTTTTAACACCAAAAATATATTTGACATCGATGAATTAACATCATTTCCTTTACATAGTATATGTTTAGAAAATACCCACAATGTGCATTTGCATTCGACATTTACAAGACCAATGTCATTTCCTCCACACCTTCATAAGTGTTATCAATTTATACACACTTGCTTTTCTTTTGCTTACCACAGTAATCGTTTCACTTCGAGTGGTAATAATGCAATCATTCTACGAAATGCATAATATCAATTTTGACTATGACTAAAACATGTCATGTATATTATTAATCACATTCTCTTCTGGGAATTAATTATTTTCATTTACTTCTGGAAATGAATAATTTATATCAACATTGCATTCACTTCAGGTAATGTTTATCAGTTAGTGAGGTGTGAATTATGATTTTAGAGTTCATTGTTCAACAACAAAATAGATCAGTTGGTGAGAGTATTCTTAAAACCTCTCTTTCGATATTGCTTCTTCAATAGCATTTTAGAGAACTAAATTTATTTTTAATTATAGGATCCATTTGTTTTTTTAGGAAATGACATGTCGCCACTCGGACTCGAACCGAGATGCTTTAGCACTGCTTCCTAAGAGCAGCGTGTCTACCAATTTCACCATAGCGGCTTGTCTTGAACTCATAATACCCTATGAATATCAATCGTCTAGATTTAAGAAATCTATTGGATGCAATATTTTTTAGGAAAGATTCAAATTGCTAAATAAAAATTCGTTGAAATGGGTATTTGAAGGTTCATTATTTTTTAGGGGCTTTATTTTCACCACTCATATATTACCATCACTTTATCTTTCATTTGGCCAATTTTTCATTGCATGATAAAATTTTCAAGGCCTTATTTTTCATTCAAATGGATTTCAACATCAATAATCCATTTCATATCATTTTCAAATATGTCAAGAGCAATTCAAGCTTGGTGAAATGAGACATATGACTATAAATTAAATCACATTGGAATAGTATAAGTAAACAATGAAATAAAATAATCATATATACCTCCAACGCATTACTTACACATTCTTATTGAATGAGTGAATTCATTTTTAGCAGTGTACCACACAAATCCGTCAAAAGCTTTTCATATTGGTCATCTCTTTGTTGATCCGATTACCTAGTTTAGAATCAAAAGATGGAGCATATTCGTGCTGATAACGTGTTATAAAACTAAGCTAGAATGAACAACAAATATAAATAATTAGTGGAATGTAAAGAGCAATATAGAGTAGAGGGAGAGAATATCATATCATATCATTCTTGTTTATTTTTGTGTATACAATACATGATAATGTCCTCTATTTATAGGACTAAAGAAAGATACAATAAGATTAGAGTTACAATACAATTAAATGGTCCTATTATGACCATCAATACAAACGTTACAAAACCTTTCAAATGTGGTCTTTATGATATTCTTCAATAGGAGATTACAAAACTAGGACAAAATATTTCATGGACATCCACTAATATTATATATTTTATCACAGTTGTTAAATTAAGATTTTTCACAAACATTTATAACCATTAAGACTTAACGGAGCCATTCAGGTGCAATTATGAACATGATCAATTAAATTAAGGCAAAATTGCAGAGAACGTCCCGAACTAATTATTATTTTGGATTTTCGTCTTAAATTATATCAACTCATCGAATTTCGTCCCGTAATTTATTATTTTTTTAGAAAATCGTCCCGCCGTTAATTATGTGATGGAAATTGCGCACGTGTCCGTTAAATTGTCACACAGTGGCTTATGTGTCATGACGTGTCAAATTTTGGCATGAAATTATACAAGATTGCAGGATTCGTCCCAAACTAATTATAAATTTTGATTTTTCGTCCCAAATTATATCAACTCGCGGAATTTCGTTCCCTAATATACCATTTTGCATGAATTTAGTCCCAATTTAATAATTTAATGAAAATGACAATTCAATCTTTTACCTTTTTTAAGAGAAAAATAGTATGAGTTTATGAAATTTCCGTGTACTTTTGAAAAAAATAAATTCCGTGTCATTTCATTAGGAAAATAGTGTGTGTTATCTTTTAGTATTAATAAATAATAAAAATGCTACAAATTTTTAATTCCAATATTTGATAATAAGACTCATATTATTTTTAATTATTAATATTTAATTCCAATATTAATAATAAAAATGCTACAAATATGAAAATAGAAACACTTCATTATTTGGAGAGATAAATATTGAAGCAAGATAATTCCAATATGATTAAGTGGAATTTCTAGTTTTCGAATTTTTAATATTTTATTCTTAAAGTGGAGAACATTCATTTCGAAATGATTCAATTGGTGAAAAATACACGAGAAAATGTTCGTATCTTTATTTTTTTTCAATTTCTCGTAAATACTTATTATTTATTAATATTAAAAAAGAACGCACAATGTCTTTTTAATGAAATAACACGGAATTTTTTTTCTTCTGAAAAGCGCATGGGAGTCTTGAAAATTCATACTATTATTCTCTTAAAAAAAGTAAATGATTGAACCATCATTTTCATTAAAATAGAAATTTAATAGTGAGACTAAATTCATGCAAAATGATGAATTAGGGGATGAAATTTGGCGAGTTGATATAGTTTGGGAAGAATAACAAAAATTTATAATTAGTTTGGGACGAATTATGCAATCTTGTATAATTGTTCATGCTAAAATTTGACACGTCATGACACGTAAGCAGCCAAGTGGCAATTTAATGAAGACGTGCGCAAGTTTCGTCTCATAATTAAGGATGGGACAATTTTCCAAAAAATTATTAAATTACGGGATTAAATTGGGCGATGTTATATAGTTTGGGATGCGTTAATTAGTTTGGGACGTTTTCAACATTTTTATCTTAAATTAATTATAAAAGTTCATTTTTTAACTTTTTCATTCAATGAAAACGTTAATGTATTTGGTCCAAGTTTAATTATTTTTTTATCTACTAGACTGTGTATTTACAATCCGTATCGAAAAGTGCAAATGATATTTCTAATGTCAATTTGGGTATATCAAATTTTGATTCCTCTAAAACTTTAGTCCAAGCACATGTTCTTTGTCTACTCTAAGATTCTACCGAATAAAATGATTTTGATTATTAACGTATTTATCCATCTATTCTGATGTGTTCATCATATGATTTATCGGATAATAACAATATTCATAATCTATCGAAAATAAATTATTTGTTAAGTGAGAATTAATGTATGAGAATTAAAACATTAATAAAACATTAACGAATACCTTGTTATCTAATGTTAATGTAATTATTTTGTATAATGTAATTTAGGGGAAAATCCACTTTAATTGCCCCTAACATTTGAAACCTTTTTTTTCTTTTTCATTTTATACTCTATCCTTCGCGAGTTTTTACTTAACGTCCATAGGTATTATTCAACTTATTCAGAAACCTATTCAGAAACTCACACTCAAATTCTGCAAACCTATAAAATATTGATTTGACACCTACCACCTAATTTCCCCCAAATCTCACTAAAAAAGACATTGATTTGACACCTATCACCTACTTTTTTCCCTATCCCAACATCCAAACCCATTCCAAGTGGGGTTTCAACTTATTCGAAACACAAAACCCAATAGCCAAAACTCATCCAAATGAAGTCTCAAAGGTTTCATCGAAACCACCTAAACCAATTTTTTTAAACCGAGATCCACGAAACCGAGCCAAAACCCATCCAAAGTTTGGCCTAGTGATTCGAAAAGCAATTATAGGAGAATTAATTTTACTACAATTGATTTTGGTAATAATTGATTATAATAAAAATTAATTATAGAATAACTACTTTTGTATAATAGCTTTTGCAAAAGTAACACTTTAGTAGCTTCTAATATATGTTGATTTTTTGCTTCTGGAGATCCCAAAAGTGATTATGATCTTGGGGGCCAAACACCATGAAAATCACGATTGAGCAGAAGTTATTTTTATAATCGGGGCCAAACACTTTCAAAATCACAATAGAGATCTATAAGTGATTTTAAAGTTCCAACCGCTTGGTCAAACTCACCCTAAATCTTGAACCAAACATACCGGACATGCATGGATAATTCTAGTCCATATAGCTTATTTTCAATTTCTAAACGTTATTTGTTGGAAAATCATTTCAATATATTTTTTTTCTATACGAAAAATAAGATTGTTTTAATTTATAACAAATAGGAGCATTTTGGTGGGACTCAAGTCTAAACATTGACATTAATTAGTAATAATCTTTTTTTAACAAAATATCGACGAGGCCACGAGTCCTCAATCACATGCCACGGTCCAGCCACGTACGGGAATCATTTACTTAAATACTAAAGTATTTAATTAAATAAATTATCAAAAAAAGTATATGATTAAAATTAAATACTGTTCTAAGCGATTGAATATATATTAGCATGTGTCCCTCTTCATGTAATCATTGTCTTCACTTAATAAAAAATTTGTAAAGAAATAAATTTATAGAGAAACGACCAACAATACCAATTAATTTATTTCTACTAAAGTTCATGCTTTATTTATAACTAGGAAAGTGCACATACGTTGTACGTGTCTAGTTAATTTCATTGATATTTTTTGTAAGTTAGAGTAAAATTAATTTTAAAATAAAGTAAATTAACACGTTTTCATCTATTTAATTTATTTTTCACCGATTTAACATGTTTTTTAACCGATTTTATTCATTTTTACCAATTTAGTTTTTTTTTTACCTTTTTACCCATTGTTTTTTTACCTTTTTACCCATTTTTTCCTCTTGTTCTATCCGTTTTAAACTGGTGAAACTTTTTTTTATTGATTCAAACGTTTTTATCATATTACCCATTTTCACTTATTTCACACATTTTTTTACTGATTTCACATGTTATTTTCACCAATAGCTCCTGAATTTTCATTGATTTGACACGTTTTCGCCGACTTTATTCATTTTTTCACCGATTTGACCTGCTTTTCACTATTGTCGTCGCTTCACCGGTTTCATCTTTTTTTCACAAATTTTCATTGATTTCAGAGGTTTTTTTTTTTTTGTTATCATTATCAACCAAATTTTCATCAACTTCGCCAGTGTTCACCAATTTCACCCGAATTTTCATTAATTTCACATATTTCAATGATTATATTTTATCTATTTCATCATTTTGCACGAATTTCACCTTTTTTTTACGAAAAGAATTACACATGTGTTATGCATGTCTTGAAATTATTGAATATTATTCATATTTATATTCAAGCCAGAGTAAAATTACATAATTAGCTAAGTTATAAGTAATTTTTATTCTTTCATAGTAAGATGGCAATTCAATTTTAATTTTTTTTTTTTTTGTAAAATAATGATATTTTAGAGAACTTCATTTTAAAGATTTATATTTAAAGAGTTTATGACTTATGTTGTACTAAATCTTTAAATTAACATTTTCTTACTTAAATAAAAATTGATGCTAAAATATAATACTTTTTATACATATTTTAGGGACTATTAAAAATAATAGTGTTTTCTTAAAATTAAAATTACAAAAGTTCATGTAAAAGAGAATTTATAAATTTTAGGAGTTTATGTAGGAGATAAATATAATAAGACTTCATATCTAAATATACCTCTTCAATTTCTTTTATTCTTTTATATATTTACTATTTAATTAAATATCACTTCACAATTTAAATAGGGGTATTTCAGTCTTCACAAAAAAGTTAAAAAATATTCCTGCTTTTATAATAGTAGAGATAATAAATTATGTGATTTCAAATGTATTCTTCTTGCAATTGCAAATTCATATCTATCCTTAAGTTTGAGATAAAAGTCTCAAAACCAACAAGAACTTGGAAGAATAGTTGAAAATAAAATCTAATTTCTCATTGTGATTTAGTCAAATTCATTTAATCACGAAATAAGATCAGTTAATTACTTAATTATTTGTCATTTTTTGAAAATTTATTCAATTACGTAACATATATGTAGCTTGTAATTGTCATGATAATGTCATTAATTGGTGTTCCGTGTTTGTGTGAAACATTCCAAGTTTTGTTTTTTCCCTATTAATTTACCAATATACTTTCATAAAAAAATTATGGAATTTGTACATCTATTATTATTTTTATTTAACGATTCTCATTTAATCTAAATTCCTATATGCCCTACGTAATATAGATATATAGGATTTCAAAAGAGGCAATAGTCAGGGCTATCACTCGAAACAAGTTGAATACAATGTAATAATATATCATGAATTTCAAATTGAACTAATTTCATAATATTTGTCGGCAGGTGATATTCCATTCTCTTTTTTCAGCTCAACATATTTTACATATCTGTGCAGTTAAAAGTGAAGAATATTCCATGACTACGATTCGCAGTATATCAGCACGGTTCAGAAAAAAATTATTGGTAAATTGCCTCTGATTGTAATTAGGTATGATTATTTTACGTTCACCCAAAGATCGGCTTTATGTTGAAGTTAAATGAATTACGAAGAACCAACGGGTGGGAGGGACTAGTCACTACAAATTAGCTAATTCATGTTCGAAAATCTGTTAAAATTTAAAAGAAGTTCTCACTTAATGTGTCCGACGCGTTTCCAAAGAGATTAAACCCTACATATAAGTACACACAAAGGAATGTAACTGTTGGGCCATTGAGGAATAGGTTGAAGTTGAAATAGAGGTGATTAAGAATTTTTTTTTTTTTTTTTTGAGAAGAATACATTGTTATATCAATCACTATATCGAATCGAAACTATTACAATGATATCAAAGCGAACTAATTACTAGTATTAAACTAGAGAAAGGCTAGTATGAAACTAGAGAAAATACCCACATTCGTGGGAGTTGAACCCATGACCTCATGGTCATGGAGCCTCATCCTTAACCACTTGGCTAAGGCCTCATCGGCAATAGAGGTGATTAAGAATTAGGAGTTTTAATTGTAGCATGAATTCAATGAACGTTGTTTATTATATGTATTTTTTTTTTTTGTTCGAGCACTTGTTTATAAGTATTTAAGTTCACAATTGCTTTAAATATTTATTGGGGGGTCTAGTTAAATTAATGGGAACATTATTTATGATACGTAAACTACTCGTCAAATAGCATATGGGCTAAGTTGTCAACAATGTTCTAAAGGAATCATCAAAATTATAGAGCCAAATGTTACATAGAAACATAGCTGAGGAACTATTACATTTAGTAAATTATGTGTGTGACACGTTTAGTATGCATGGCCATTATTTATAATTAGTAGACCCTTTCGATTTATTTTATTAATCTCTATAAACTAAGTTGTCATACCATGCATGGCCCGTTGGAATGGTGCCTTTCGATTTATTTTATTAATCTCTATAAACTAAGTTGTCATACCATGCATGGCCCGTTGGAATTGTTTCACTAGTCGTAACTCGTAACTAATCGTGGTGTCTTGACAAAAAAAATTGAATTTTGAAGAGAATATTTAGTGTAATAGTTGCACCACGTCATCAGTGACACGTAGTGCAATACAATATTAATATTTATACATGTAGATATGTTCAGGGGCGGACCGCTTAAGGGGCTGGGGGGGCGGTCGCCCCCCCAAGAAAATCTGGAATAAATATTTTTATAGATGTATTTGTCATATATGTTCAAATGGAGTTAGTAGTGGAGTGGTTGTTTAACTACATTTGTAACCAGGAGGCCATGGTTCGAATCTCCTAAGCATCATTTGTTATTCCTTTTTAGTTATAAACTATCTTTCTTTCTTCCAGACTATTATGAGCATATGGATCAATTCATAAACATTATATTTTTCTTCCAGATTATTATGAATAACTATCGGTCAAGTTACAAATATTTTTCTTCCAGATTATTATGAATATATGGCATGTGTAATAACATTATTGTAAATATTTTTATGTTAATAATTTATTAGTGTCTTTGTTATAATCATTATATTTATGATAAAAATATTTGATTTTATAAAATGCACTACAGTTAAAAAAAAAAAAAAAGTGTTCTAGTATTAATTTCGGTACTTTTTATAGCACTTTTTTTTTACAGCATTGGATTTATGTTGTAAAATTTTTATGTATTTTAAGATTACTCAATATCTTGAATCATTTGTTGAATAAAACTATTTCAAAAAAAATTACTAGTATATTTTTTCACCTTTTATTAGATAAATATACAAAATTACTTATTTTCCATTAAGTTGTTATTTATCTCAATAATAGAAAATATCAAATTTGCTATTAAAAAATCTCGCCCCCCCAACCAAAAGCCTCTAGGTCCGCCCCTGGATATGTTCTACATCAGTCATGTTCTAAATTTTCAAAATCTTCATATAAGGAAAATGAGTTAGAACATAGCTGATGTAAATCATATCCACATGTATAACTATCATTGATGTGCTACACTACGGGGCATTGGTGATGTGGTGTAGCCCAGACCAGTAGCAGTTGCACTTAATATTTTCTCGATTAAAATAAGTAGCACGAATAGGAAAAATTGTATATTTGCTACCATACAGTATGACATTTTGCATTAATCTTGGTACACTGATAAGTAAATGAACATTTAGTACCACCATTTAAAGTCTGGTTGTAACGTTCATACAAAGGTAAAATAATTGGACAAAATTGGCTACGTACACCGCACGTGATCGTTATCTCGTCTTTTGGTGGGAAAAATCACGTTTCCTTCACTTTTGGAGAAAAAATTATAACTTTACCCTCATGTTATCACGTAATGATTGTCACTCCAAAAGACGATATTACAATCATGTGGTCGAATTCATCAAATTCGATCCAGTTATTTGACCGTGGTATGAGCATTGCAATTAATATTATTCTAAGTCTGATTTAACTTTTTGGTTGACCTTCAGATTTATTGATTGTTAAATGAGTTAAGCTTAAATAACTTTTAATTTAACTCGTAAGTTTGAATAGCTTGATATTTTTCTCAAATTTTATATTATTTTTATGCAATCAATCGAGCTCTAATCAAATTCTAAAAGATGCCCGACTTTATTTGTTGTTCAAAATAGATTTATTACCTATACATATCAAAACTGAGCAATAACAACATTTAAACTGTTAAACTCTAAAAAATTGATTCGATTTTCATATGATTGCTTAAATTTCGTCAATGAACTTTAAAATCACATACAGTGACGTGGTATAAAGATCTACATATGACTTTATTTGTTGTTCAAAATAGATTTATTACCTATAGTACTCAGTATTACATCTCATAATTGGGATGGGGGTTTAAGTGCAACCCCACGAAATAATTATAGGCACAGTAAATGGGGAAAAAATGAAGTTTGTGGATTGATGGGTTTTGGACTAAACAGTAACAAAGAGTGAGGCATCTCCAATGATCAACTAGCTTCCCCTTTGAAGGGCAATTGATAAGGCCTATGTTTACAAATAATATTATACTAAATGTAGATGGAAAAAAAAAAGGTTTCATTGATTGTTATATACTCGATGGTTACCTGTACCAATTAGGCAAATACATTTACTTAATTGACACTTTACCAAAAAACACGAAACATTCATAATAGATGTCAACAAAAAATAGCTCAACAAGCTGCCTATGCATTTATGTCATGTTTTTTGAAAAGCTGAGCATAATAAACTAGAAGCCGAAATTTCACTCTAACAAGTGGTGGCATTAGAATATACATTAACAACAAATTAACCTCAAATCATAAATTGTCACATTGGACAAGTTCAATCAAATTACAATAAATTCTCAAATGAAATGAACATTGTCCACTTCAGAAGCACAACATAAAAATGGAGCAACCCAAATAAAAGTAGCTTGTCAAATCAAGCGTAAAGAGAAAGTTAAAATTCACACATAGAAAACTATTATCGTTTGGAACCTCTAATGAGGATTCTTTAAAATAAAAACAACATTCGGAAAAAAGTTAACCGAAATCAAACAAACCAACACATAATGTACCAACACGCCAAGTAAAAGAATCAATGAAGAAGAGTACCACATCCAACACAAATGACGATGCGCTAATTTACGAGACTTCGACTCCATCAGCTAAGGCTATTAAACCACGTACTGCAAAGAAAACAACAACATATAATTAGAATAAATTAAAATCCACTAGGGAAACCTAAATAAACAGCAAGTTTAGAAGATAATTATTAATAGGCAAACTGAAAAAAAAAAAAAAAAAAAAAAAGAGATTTGATGCACTATTTACAGGTTACCCCGACATTCTTATATATTCTTAGTATATGCATAAAATATATGTTGGGTGGAGGAGTTAATAAGCTTCTTAACTTGTATTTGAACAGAAATTCTAAGGGAGCAAAACGATTAATTGACACAAAAATTAATAATGAAGAAAAAGATTCAGTAAATATTGTTCCTGATCACTCACCTTTTTAACCTGAAAATTATCATGACTTTCGAAGCTCGGGATATCAAGGTCAGTTTCAACTTGAATTAGAAGATCATAGTTCCCTTCCTCCTGTGCTTCCAAGTGTTGTTTCTTTGCTGAAATAAGAAGGGATTTATTGCAATAACGCAATGTTATCAACTCAAGCGAAGGTTTTTCAATGATACACTGTGGGATCTCTTGAAGGTGTTCCAATGCTTTAAGATTCAAACTCTCAAGTGCTGGAAAACTAGAACTGTCTACCACCCAGGTTCTGAAGGTACACCAAACAATTAATAAAGATTTCAGGCGCTGAAATTCTCCTTCACCTACATTCCATTCTGAGCCATAAAATGCTTCATTAATTAATTCGAGCACTTCAAGTTTGGGCAATGAACCAACTATCTTCATATCTTCCCATGGAATATAAGGTCTTATTAAACATAGTTTTCTTAGCATAGGTGGAAAATTTGGTGTGGTACTGAAAGTGTAATGGAAAGAGCATCTTAGAATCTCGAGTTTCTGAAGAGATTTTGGTGTGGTAATATTCAAAATTGTTGACGTTGTTTCCTTGGTATAAGTAACACTTAATTTCTTTAAGTTTGGAATCCTACCTAAGATCTCATCAGTAAACCTAAGATTAATCACCCTAGACAACTTTTGTAGATTTTTAAGCACACAAGAATGATTTTTTTCTCTATCGGGCATAGACAAGTAGATTCCGCCCTTAATCTTTATATGCCTAAGGTGCTGCATCTCCCAGATTTCAGACGGTAAAGTACACCGCGGCACCTTACCATTTAAAATTAAGTTCTCCAGATTCCAAGGTAAGTATGATGTGATTTGATCAGAAATAAACGCCTTACGAAAAGCCCAGTCCGAGGTAAATTCAAGGTACCGTGAATTAACTAGCTTCAAAAAATCATTTAATTTATATGTTTCCCTCTTATTCGCTTGCACATGGAACACCCGTAGCAAATTCAATTGTAAAATTATACCAGATTGCATTTCACTGTTTTCCATAACCACAGTACGAGCAAGTGGCATAGATTGCAAGTCTGACTTGGTTGAAAACTTATTAACCTGATCGCTCGCATTCAAATGCACACCAAGACGACGCTTACCACTTATGTTTTTTTCTAAATCATCATTCACTATGCAAAGAAACCTCTCCTTCAGTGCTTCTCTCAAGCAAAGATCCCTTAACAAATCATGGATCTTACATGTTTTGATGTTGCCCATAGAACCTCGCTCCTGGACCATAATGAGATTTCTATCAATAAGATCCTCAAAATATTTTTCTGCAACCTCTTCCAAAGTTTTATCCGGTGGTGGTGGTTTTAAGAATCCTTCTGAAACCCATAAGTTGATGAGCTTGGAGACTCGAACTTCAGAATCCTCTGGGAAAATTGCCATGTAGAGGAAAAGTGGTTTCAATTCAATGGGCAACTGATTGTAACTTAGAGATAATATCCCCAAACATTCCTCATTATTTACTTCATTAACGATAGAGCTTACATCCTTTGCAACTTCACTCCAATACTCTCGTGTCTTGTCAGACACTTTCAGGAGCCCACCAATCACAGCGATTGCCAAGGGAAGTCCTCTACAATTTTTAGCAATTATCCTTCCAATTTCCTCCAGTTCAGGAGGGCAAACATGTTCGCCAAATATCTTCACAGAGAGTAAGTTCCAACTTAAAGCATCATCTAGAAACTTCATTTTATATGAAGATCCAAGTCCAGGTGCCAAATCAGAGAGCCTAGTAGTCATCATTATCCTACTTTTGTTACCATCGTCACGGAGGAACCTACTTATCTCTTCCCAGGCCTTGATACTCCATATATCGTCCAATACAATTAGATATTTTCTTTGAAACAAAGCTTTGTACAACATTTCTCCTAAATCTTCATCGCTCTTGCTATGCATACTACTAGTGAATGCCTCAAGACTAATCTTTTTAGGTCCAATATCATATAAAAGGCCTAAAATATTTTTTCTTAAACTATAATCTTGAGATATAGTTACCCAAGCTCGAATGTCAAAATTACTCTTAAAAGATGGATCGTCATAAATATTAGTAGCGAGAGTAGTCTTACCAATACCGCCCATGCCAACAATTTGAATGACTAGGCGATCAGATTGATCTGTGGTGAGCTTGTCCTTTAATGCAATCAAGTCCTCCTTGAACCCCAAGATCGTAGTATTAATCTTGCCACCACGAAGAGGAGCCTTAGCAATTACATTAATTGGTGATGATGGTGATGATGGTGATGATGTAATTGCTGATGATGATGATGATGATGATGAACCAGCAGCAACCTCGATCTTTTCATGATTAATCTTCAAGACCTCTTTCTTGATTAAATCCATTTCTTGTACAACTTTCTCTAGATCTCCACACGAGATAGCATAGCTATCGATAGTAGTACTTTCTGCATATTTTTTAATTTGACCCACTACAAAGGTCTCAATGATGTCTTCTGCTTCATAAGCTGCAGCAGCGATTCGGCTCTCTAAAAGCTCAATTTCTTTGCTTCTTGTTTGAGAATGATTTTCAACAAAATCAAGCAAGGAACTAATTTGATCAAAGAGGGGTTGTGTTTGCAACTCTTTTAGAAAAACATAACGTGGAGGAGGATTTTGGGTACGATTTAGGACGTGAATAAGAGAGACAAGAGAAGCATAAACTGCCATGTCTAGCTAATATCTGATTTTTAAGTGTAGGCAATATATGATCAATTTACTTTTTTCAGAGTTTCAAATACAACTTCTGCAAATATATATTGCAATTTATATAACTTAACCTTATTTGGAGTGGAAAGCATATTCAGTCATGGTGGACTTGGCTCTTTGTTTTAAATTACTACTATATTGAGAGTTATCAATTATGCGAAGACCGAGTATTATTCTAAAGAAGGTGCCAACTCTATCACAATTATTTAAAATTTTTAATTGAAGAAGGCACTCTTATCATTTTGATGAACAGACTTAATTTGTTTTTCTATGTCAATTGGACTGATTCTCTCATTCTTTAACTTTCTTAATGGTGTGATTAAAATAATCATTCCCTAGAAAACTCTATTTCCATAATAAACAAAAGAAGCCTCGTACATGCGTATTATTAGATGGGTTTCATCATAATTATCTACACTATAGCTAACTCTTATTCATTTAGAGGAAAATACTTTTGATACCAAACTTTAGTCTAATAAACATATTTGATACCAAGATTTTCAAAAAAAAAAAAAAAAATCATACCATGATTCACACTTTCTTGACACATTAAGTTTTTCTGATCATTTTTTTGACGGAATTCAACACGTGTCCGTTAAGTTAACAATGGTGGGTCTTTAAAATTTGTGCATATTTTTTCTCCCGTTGTCAACTTAACGAACACGTGAGCCGCACGTCCGTTAAGTTAACAATGGTGAATCTTTAAAATCCAAGCATGTTTTCCCTCTCGTTGTTAACTTAATGAGCACGTGAGCGGCACATGTCGAATTCCGTCGAAAAATGACGGTTAAACTAAATGTGCCAAGAGGATGTGAATCATGGTATGAAATGTATTTTTTTCAAAAGTTTAGTATCGAATATATTTTTTGAACTAAAAGTTTAGTATCAAAAGAGTTTTTCTCTCATTACTCATTTTGTTGAGTCGGATTCTTACTTCCTACTTGAAGATACATTTTTCTAAGATATACAGTGGACTTAAATTTATTCACACTTTAGAAAATCCATACAAGAAAAGTTCACGCTAAATTCATTTTTATGTAAAATATGACTAACTTAACCTTACTTGAGAACATATTATCCCACTCTATCCCCTGTGACATGCGTAAATGAACATTTTATCTCCCCATGATATGTGTAAATGAGCACTTTAACTCCCTGCGAAATTGTATAATGGGCATTTCCCCTTATAAAAATATTAAAATCAAGAGGGAGGCAATGTGCATCTTTTATAAATATACAAGTATTTTGTCCTTTTATTTATCAGTTATATCACGGAGAGTTAAAATGCCTATTTAGAATAACATTGGGAGTTAATTTACTATTCACTCTAAAAATCAATGTTATTACAATCGGCCCAGACCGAATCGACCGCCAATTGGAGGCCTGTCCGATCGGGTTAACCCCTAAATCAGCAAACTTAAAAATCAGTTTGAACCGACGAATCGGTTTGGATCGGTTCAATCCGGTTCTGATTTTTTGTTTCTTTTTAATTTTTTTTAATATTAAAATAAATTGGAAACTTTTGTAGAATGAGTGATTTGAACACCTAACCTCCTGTATAAACATCCAGGGGCCGTTTAGTAGGACCTAATAGGAGGTATTAGGTCATATTATACGAATTAATATGGGATAATACAATGTTTGGTGGCATTGCTCTAATACCAGGTCAAATGAATTAATATCTTACGACCCGGTATTAAGACTAGATTATAATCCACCCAGGCACGGGTGGATTAGTTAATCCGAGTGAATATGGATTAGGTTAAATATCACTTATAATCTCAAATTTACGTATTTTATATTTTAAAATATCATTAAATATTTTAAATTCTTCTCAAATCTCTGAAAATAGAAACACATACTACATAAATAAATCACAAATTAAAATCTATATCAGTTTATAATTAACATGGTCTTTAATGTAATATGACTCAATCAAATCTATACCAAACGTATTTTTAGTATGGTATTCAATCCATCTCCAATCTAATCCACCTTAATCCCATACACCTTACCAAACAGCCCCTGGATAGTATTTGAGCTACATCATTTTTATTGAACTTTTAGTACAAAAATTTATAAATTAAAGAAAACTTGTAACCACATTTATTTATAAATTAAATTATAATAATTAAATCAAATTACTATTTTACACATTATTAATGAAAATTAAAACTAATTTTAATTTTATGACATAATTTTTTATTATAAGTTTTTCTTTAAGATATTTCTCTCCAACTATATAATTTTAGGATAAAGAGCGTCAAGTTTGAAAGTCAAATCAATATACTATGCAAACATAATTTTGAATATTAGACTTGTATACATAATCATATTTTAAAATTTATTAATCTCTTAATTTGTTGTATTTTTAACTTATATTTTATATTTTAATTAAAAATGTAATCATATTATATTTATATGATCTTACTAATTAGTATCATATTATCATTTTGATATAAGTTAGATAAATATTATATAGTTTAATTTAAATATATTATAAGTTTTAAATATTTTTAACCAATTGTAGGATAATATAATATTAAAATTTTATGCATATTGTATATACTTTAAAATTAAATATTTTTATTATATCATTATGACGTCATCCAGTCCGATTAGTGATCCGTCCGGTTCGACTATTGGCCAATCGGCTCACCGGTTCATTATTCGGTCCGATTCTATAATCATTGCTAAAAACTATATCATCACCGTTTCGAAAAGAGCTAGTAGTAAATTGCTTCTGATAGTACTCAAGTATGATTATTTTTTGTTCACCAAAAGCGCGGGTTAATGTTGGATTTTAATGAATTATTTAGAAACGCTGGTAAGTAATTTGTTATAGGCCGGAACAAAATATTAATTTTGAAAATGAAGACTTGCTTGAATGCCAAAAAAATATCTGAATTTCAGTTATCCAAATTAAACCAGGATTGATCCAACACAAAATGTTACGAAATCGTCATTAGACTAATATGACTCAAATTATCTTCAACCATTTCCTAAAAAGAGATTATTTTATGTATCCGTTGCATAGTTGATGTCGTGCAACAGAGCAATAATCTTATTTTTTACATATCAATATGTAGTTGGAACGAAATTACAATATAATTTCCTCTCTCACTTATATTACATCACATCATTTATCCAGCGGGTGCATCCAACTTTTTTACTAAAAAATATTAAAACATGCAACACAAATATGGAAAAAATAAGGGAAAATTCTATTTTGTCTCCTAACTCTTGATCGTTTTTCCACTTGTTTTCTATTTTTTGTGAGTTTTCACTTAATGAACTCAGCTATGTCTCAGACAGTCATTTAAGATGTAAAAGTTATAATATAACATATTATTTTGTCCAACTTTAATTTTACTCAGTCTCGTAACCTTTATGACATAATTAAGTTATTTTTAATCTGCTTTAAAAAAAATATTCATAAAATTATTTAAACACGTACAACGTTAGTATACTTTTCCGGTATAGATTAAAAGATCCACACAAATATATATACATGGAAAAATAAAATAGATATGCCTTGGGTGAAGACCGTGAAGTGAAGTTGCATTCCACCTACCAAATTTAGCCTTATTCAAAAAGTTAACTTAAACAATTTGTGCATATATAGCCAATTTGAGTTTATACTTTATACTATATAATCGTTTAGTGAAAGGACCAAGTTTATATATATATATATATATATATTTTCTATACGAAAATTATAACAGATGGAAGATCAATTTTGGTGGGACTCAAGTCCAGTGTTTTAAAAATCGGATCGCATCGGCCAGTTCGACCGGTTTAACAGGTAATCAGTTGTCAATTCGGTTCAATTAATCCTTCAAAACCAGCTTTATTCCTGACCAATTTGAACCCAAAAAAACCTGTAAAACCAATGAACCAGTGAACCGATTGAACCACTGGTTCACTTATAAAAATAAAAGGTTTACATTATGGATTTTTATTTCTCTTCCGCGACCTTTAAAATTCAACAATACTCTCACATCTCTTCTTCTATTTTTCACTTTGAATTAAACAAAATCAACAAGAAATAAAAAAATCTTATATATAATAAGTTATATAAATATATTTGAGTATCAAATTCATTAGGAAAGTCATTTTTTCACAAACTTCAAGTAAATTTTTTTTTTTTTTATATATTTCAACGATAAAATTCATCAATAATTTCTCTTTTACATATGTGATTAGTAATAAAATTATTGCTATTGATATGATGTTTATTATAATTTTAATTATTGTGTTGATATCATGTTATCATACTTGTAATTTTGTTGCTATCGTTCATTCTTAACTCAAATTTTCTAGGAAAAATAATTGATCATGAGATAAATATTTGGTTTATGGAAATAAACTTGAAAAAAATTAATAATATATTTTCTAAAATAATTGATTACATATATTAAAATTAAAATATTATACTGTAATGACGTCATACCGATCGGATCAGTAGTTAAAACGGTTAAATCGATTTAACCAGTAACCAGTAAAACTACCGGTTCGATGTCCGATCGGATTTTTAAAACATTGCTCAAGTCTAAACATTGACATTAATTAGTAATAAAATCAGAAAATGGATCAAAATATTTGACAAGCCCAGCCGCGTACGCGCGGGAAATCATTTACTTAAGTTCTAAAGTATTGATTAAATACTGTTCTACACGATTGAATATTAGCATGTCCCCTCTTCATGTCATCATTATCTTCACTTAATAAGCAAATTGTAAAGAAATTTTTCTATAATGAAACGTCCAACTATACCAATTAATTTATTTCTACTAAAGTTCATGCTTTTATATATAATAATAAGTAATGTGATTTCAGATGTATTCTTCTTGCAAATTCATATCTATCCTTAAGTTTGAGATAAAAGTCTCTAAACCAACAAGAACTTGGAAGAATAGTTGAAAATAAAATCTGAGTTTTTCATTACGATTTAGTCAAATTTATTTTAGGGTGAAATACAGTTCTCGTTAAAGTATGAGGACGGTATCATTTATCCCCCTAAAGTATTAATTGTAACACTTAACGATCTCTGTTATAATTTTGTAGTATTTATTCCAAAAATACACTCACCCCTTTCATAAATAATAATTTCTACTTTATCAAAATAAAATTGTATCTTTATTAATTATGAAATCATTCATCCACCAAACAACATTATTTGTTTTATTTTCATCATTTCTTTTGTTACATTCCTTTTTTTGAACTCAATTTTTTTCTTCATTTTCATTTAATTTTTTAGTAACCGAATGAAACAAAAGAAATGAAGAAATTCAAACATAAGATTGTTTGGTGGATGCACGAATGAATTCATAATTAATAAATATTTTTTTTTTATAAAGGAGTGCTTAAAGCACTATATTATTTAGTATTAAACTTGAATTTTGCAAGGAATAACTTGAAGAAAAATATCAACATTTTAAATAATAATTCGTACCGAATATAAATGAGATAATTATCACCAAATAACAGAAAAATATATAAAAAAAATTGAGATAGAAATAAAAAAAAAATTGAAACATAAAATAAAGAAAACAAATTGAAACAGAAATAAAGAAAAAAATATGGGTGTACTTGAAGGGTATAGTGATGCTAGCTGGATAGCCAAGAACTCCGGAAGCAATGGGTGTACGGGGTACGTTTTTACCCTTGGTGGGGGCACTGTCTCCTGGAAATCAACCAAGCAAACCTTGGTGACTCGATCTACATTTGAGGTCGAATTATGTGCTTTAGACACGACATGGACTAAAGTTGAATGGCTACATGGGTTATTGATCCAATTACCCATGGTTAGCCTGCCTCTTCCAGCAGTCGTGGTGCATTGTGATTCTCAAACCACAATTGCAAAGATTAAAAGCCAAAAATATAATCAAAAGACCAAGAGACACATCCAAGTTAGACTAAAGTCTATAAGGGAACTTGTGTCTGATAGGGTCATAGTCGTTGACTTTGTTGGTACCAAAGACAATGTGGCTGACCCTTTAACTAAAGGATTTGACTTGTCCTTAGTACAAAAATCCAGGCTGGGGATGGGACTGAAAACCCTAAACTGATATACAAGCAGTGGCAACCCAACCTACCAAGTGGAGATCCCACAAGGAAGGTTCAATGAGGTATAAACAAGTTGTTGGGTATATAAAAGTAGCTCCTAACTAAGACTGATACTAAGTATCTGATATCCCCTGATATACCTGATAGGAGCTGACTATTGCTAATCCAATAAGTGTATTAACACTGAATGAGGTCAAGTCTGTAAGACGGGATGTTAGCAGTATATCCTGAGGCGCTCAACTAAATGAATGTAGTTGTTTGGCCGTGACTAGAGGAAATAGGGTTATTCCTTAAATAACATTCATGATACATGATCGGGACACATGGCCTATAGTGTCAAACCTAAAGATTAACACATAACAAGTAACGTGTTGTTACTAATGGACGCTACCACTTCAAAGTCCAAATTCAAGGCTCAGATCTATTTGTCCCTGCGGCAGCATAAGTTGGATAACTTAGGAAGTGGTTCAAACCGGAAGGTACCATTTCTGAAAGCACATTACGGTAACCCTAATAGATTATTTTTCTATGGATTTGTGGGGGATTGTTGTAATTATATGGATGGATACCTAATTAAAATGTTGAAATCCATAGATAAATTGTTATAAATATAAAGTGGGGAAAATAATATTTCAAATAAGATAATTTGTATGTGGGCTTGTCCCACATTTGTCTAAGACTAATTGGCAAAGTATAAAAGCCTTGTGAGGAAGTTGATGAGTTGAAAACTCTTTATTTGTCCCACATTGACTTTTTATATTTGTGTGTATTAGTATATATGAACTAAGTGTATAAGACTTGGTATAAGTTTTTACAAAGAAGATCATATGAATACACCACAAGCGCGCCGCCGCCATCCGCCCGACCCGACTTGACTCTGCTCGGATCTAGTTTGATCTGATCTGAACTGGGCTCGGGTGTTTGGGCGAATTATCTCGTCTCAGACTTATCTTTTTGAAGGAATTTCGAATTATTAATTAAAATTCAAAATTGAACAGTCTCAAGATTAATTCTGCAGCTACAACTTTTCAATTACGGAAATTAAATTGAGAAAACGTTTCAGACGTTTTATTCACATTTAATTGGGCCATTTTTGTTCAGATTTAATTGCAAAGATTCCCCCTAGCACCTATATATATGAGTGTATTTCTGTTTTCAGAAACACACCAACATAAGAAACATTCTCGATTCCCTCTCTGAAAAGAAAGAAAATATCTTTTGGTTATTTTTCTTCTGAGTGTTCTTCGAGGTGGAATTTCTGCTACTGTGCAGTGAAGGAATTCATATAGCCAAATTATCCTGGAAGAAGTGTTCGTGATTCCCAATTGCACCGAAGGTGGGTCGATAATTTCTTCAACGCAAGCATAATCTTTTCTGTGATTTGGCTGGATTAATTGTTTTTCCTTTACTGTCCAAATTGATTTGTTTGAATTTAGTTTCGATTTGTATTCACATTTTGATCATTTTAAAACTGATTTTTCCAACACAACTCACCAATAATAGTTATATAAGTATATATTATTCTACATCGGCCATGTTCTAGCCAAGTTTGGAGACAATTTTAAAAATCTTCATATAAAGGAAATGAGCTAAAATATGACTAACGTGGAATCATATCCACATGTATAATTCTCATTAACGTGCTTCACCACGTGTCATTGATGATGTGGTGTAGCATTTGCACTTAATATTTTCTCGATTATAATAAACAGCACAAATTGGAAAAATTATATATTTGGTACTATATAATATGATATTTTGCAATCTTGGTATCAATGATAAGTAAATGTACATTTAGTACCACAATTTAGAGCCTGGTTGCAATGTTCATACAACTGTAAAATAATTGATTGAATATGGACAAAACTGGCCACGTACACCGCACGTGACCGTTATCTCGTCTTTTGGAGGGAAAATTATCACGCTTCCTTCACTTTTGGAGGAATAAAAAATTACATCATTTCATCTTTTAGAGGAAAATTTAGAATGTTGTCATCACGTTATCACGTGATGCTTTTCATTAAAAAAGACGAGATAACAGTCAAGTGTGGTGCAAGTGGTCGACTTTATCCAATTCGATCCAATTATTTGACGATAATATCGTGAACATTGCAACTAATATTTAAATTGTGATATTAAATTTGTGGGGACTTCTAAGGTGACGTCACGTTATGTAACGTTAATTTAATTGAAGGCATTGGATCATAAATATATAATCACAACCACATAAATTTAATAATCTAGAATAAAATTAAACTTAGTTAATTATGAGTTACATGTTTAACATGTTAACTATAATATATCTTATATTCTTTAATATTACAAAGTTAACTACCTTAAATATTTCTAATTTCCTTCTTTTCTTTTTTCTACCCAAATTAATATCAAATTACCATAAAAATTATATGTTTCCACATTGTATGGTACAAGTTCATATATAATAGTACAATTTTTCACCAATGTGTATAATTATTCGCATTACATAGTATTGTCTTCACATACTTAATACGGTATCAAATTAGTAGTAATTAGTCACATGATATAGTATTACTATTAGTACTAACCAATTTACGGATAATTATTCAAATTATATGGTATATGTCTCACATGTAATAGTATAAACTCACATAGCATAGTATTGACTCCATAAACTTAGTACGGTTGACCCATATTAGTAGTAATTAGCTACGTTATGAAGTATTATCATTAGTACTAACCAATTTATATAATTATTCATATTACATGGTATAATGTCTCGCGTTATATAGTATTGACTCCACATACTTAGTACATTCTCTCATAGTAGCAGTAATTAGTCACATTATATATTATTACCATTAGTATTAACTATTACGAATAATTATTAACATTACATGTTATATGTCTCACATGTAGTAATATAGACTCACATAGCATAGTATTTTCCCCACAAACTTAGTACAGTCAACCCATATTAGTAGTAATTAACCATATCAAAAAGTATTATCATTAGTACTAACCAATGTATCTAATTCTTCACATTTTGATAGACTTTCTGCCAATAGCATTGGCATTCGGCAGTCAATATTAGATCACATTTAGTTTCCTCTTATTTCATAAAGTTTTCAAATATCAAGTAGATATAATATCAATTAGATATTCTCTAGCAATGATCTTATCTCCACTTACAGAGGACTTATAACATATATATATAGTATTCCACGTAAGATAATTAATGCGTTATATCTGATAAAATTTAAAAATAAACGATATCATACATGAGATTTTACAACTACCAGAAAGTCTAAAGGTTCATGCCAATTAGAATAACTATATATGAGTGCAGAATTGATGTTTAGCCATGTCTTTTATTTTGAGTTAACGAATTTTCTGGATTCTGAAACAAAGATGCTTTATTGTAAATACTGAAGAAAGATGCGTTTTGAAACATATAAGTGAACAGATTGTTAGACACCAACAATAATATTTTCGGGGCTGCCAAAGTGCATATAGTTTGATTCCCAATAGTCTCCCAAGATACAACAGTCTGTTGTTCATTATTTGCACAAATAATGAACCCACGGCGAACTTAAACAAACAAAAATTTTGAACTGAATATTTAAGAAAGTAAGAGAAAGAGAGAGCAATCCTTTTTTCTTTTTGTTCATATATGTTGGTCCCAAGTGGTCAGAAGAGGTTTAGAGGGGGGGTGAATAAACCTCTTTAAAATTTTCTTCAAATTTAACTTTAAAACTTTACTCTTACTGAACAGACTAAGCTGATCAGATTAGTAAGGTACAATTCTGTTCGCGAACAAATCTTTGAACAGTCTTGTTGACCACTCGTCTGATAGTTACTTAGCTGATTTTGCAGAAATCAGTTTTAATACTTAGAGTACTTGCAGCGGATTTTCAAAGTGTTTTTCACAAGTAATCTTAGCAGTTTGAAAGATGTTTCCCCAGTTTTATAAACTCCTTTTAACTTCTTTTCAAACAGTTAACTTAACGTGTTTTTATGCAAACAGAAAATATGCAAGTTTAAAAGCAATGTAAAAACACAATCAATTTTTATAGTGGTTATATGGATTTAAATATCCTTTAGTCCACTCTTCCAAGTCACTCAGATCTTGGGTTATACTATAATCACAAAGTTTACAGTATACTCTGCTTGCGTCGAACAACAAATGAAACGACCACAAGTTCGCAATAGAAAATCACACAGAAAACCTATCCTCTGAAGTTTGATCACTCACAAAGATGGATCACAACTCCGCACAACACTCTTGTTTACAAAATCACTCAGAAGATGTATTTTTCTTGATTCTTCAACTCTGCTTTCGTCAACAAATGACTCAGCTGATGAGTGAGCTGTTCTTGAGACTTAAAGAATTTTGCTTCGGAAATTTCTCTCAGAAAGTGTGTTGCTTGTTTCTTCTTCGTCTCTTTCAGCTATTTATACTTGAGGATTGAAAAGTGTCCGTTGAAGAGAGACAGGATTCAAATTCCTCGAGTACTGGTCCTTAAAATCCGCGAACGGCTCTTTTGCAGTCTGTCCGTACTGTAAACAGTACTATTCTGCAGGCAGCATTAAATGCAGCATTAAATGCACTCGGCTGATGCGAAGCTTTTCTTCAATCATTTGTCTTAAATATCCTCGTACTTCAGCATTTATTACACCAAGGGGTATTTATTACCGTTGGGAACACTTCATGATCTTCTTCACTTGGCTGACAAAAGTATACGTCTGATGGTGAACTCGGCTGATCTCAATCTTGAACAAATCTGATTTGAGTCGGCTGATCTTCACTAATCTGATAACTTCACTTCAGCAGATCAGAAGTCTTGGACCTTGAAACTTTGACTCTTCTGATGTCTTCATTACTTAGTCAAAATTCCTTGATAAGTTTATCAGCTAAGTTACTCCATACTTAGCCAATTTTACGAAGTTTTGGAATGCATCAAAACCTCCCTTATCAAACTTTCTTTAGTGCCTTCATCTTCATCTTCATCCAACAATTTCCCCCTTTTTGATGATGACAAAACTTCAGCTAAGTACCTGTTGAATACCTAAACTAAAGATTGAAATCCTCAAAATTTTCTTAGATAGAAAAAGTTTATTGGATTGAACTTGACTTTTCATTAATATTGAAAATGAGTTACATGTACAAGTTCATCAGATGAGATTTCTGAAAAAGTAAACTGATTACAATGGATTTTGCAATTCCTAACTATCAGCTTCTTCATCAGATTCAAGCACTTCTTCGTATTCATAAGATGATTCTTCATCATCTTCTTCTTCATCAGCTTCTTCTTCCAAGGTTGCTTTGGCAGCTTCCATCTTCTCTTTAAGTTGCTGTTCTTGAAGAGCTTTCAAAGCTTCCATAGCTTTCCTTGCAGATTCTGTATTCTTGTACTTGGTATCTTCTTTTTCAATCTTTTCTTCTTCTTCTACCTTTCCAAGCACTTCAGCCTTGTCAGCTGTTTCTTCAGTTTCCTTAGCTTTAATAGTTGCAGCAGTAGTTTCTTCCTTAGTTGGTTCTTCAGCAGCAAACTCCTTTGCTGGTTCTTCAGTAATGGTCTCTTTAGCTGGTTCTTTAGCAGCAGATTCCATAGCTGATTCTTCAGCAGCAGTTTCCTTAGCTGGTTCTTCCCTTTTATCTTCCCCCTTTTTGTCATCATCAGCTCTGATGACAGTAGCAGGTTCAACAGCAGGGTTGAGGGCAACTGTTGGAATTTTTACTCCAGCACATAAAGCCTTTAGATTCTGATTAACAACGTCATGACTAGCTGTTAAATGTTGAATATCAGTGCTGATGACGTCAGTCTTATCATTGAAGTAGTCAATGTTGAGGTTGATAGTTGCAATTTCATTTTGAACCTCCTGTGAAGCCTTTGCTACTTCTTGCAACATCCCTAAGTTGACTGCCTTCTCTTCTTCACTGACTTTTATGAAGGTTGCAGTTAAGTCAGCAATTTTGTGCTCAGCTGATTTTAAAGCAGTGTGAAGATGATTTACATCACCCTTCACATCTTCTACGTTCTGGTTCAGTTCTCTTAAGCTGTGAATCAACTGCAATGAATGATCTTGAGGAACAGGTAGCTGATCAATAGCTAACTTGATAGAGCTGCTAGTTAGAAGGTGCGTTCTTTCCACTTGATGAGTGTGTGATTCAATCAATTCTGTCTTCATCTTCTGTAACTGCAGACTATTTCTCTCTTCCATTTCTTTTATTTGATTTTCAATAAGTAATTGGAAGGCTTCCATCAGTGATGAGTGTTCATCCCCTGATGAAGTAGAGGCATCAGCATCCTTTTCCTCAGTCGCCTGTTGAACAGGGACTTCTTCCATGTCCGTCATCTGATGGTCTTCAGAAGTCTTAGCAGTCAGCTCAATAGCTAAGGACTTATCAGCAGATTTGGGCTCATCAGTGACATCATCGTAGAACAGATTAGTAATGGTTCCATCATCATTAAAGCATGTTGTCTGTCTAATCTGTCTTACAATAATCCAAGGGTTAACAGGAGCATTGTTACCCTTAGGGACTTCATAGTACTGTTGTACTTCCTTGCCAAAAATGATTTGTTGAATACTTGGTAGCAATGGCAAGTTGCTTGAACATCCTTGCTGATATTTTGACTTTTTAACCCATCTCTTCAGAGCAGTCATAACAGCAAACTTGATTGCCCTTTCTTCAGCATCTTCAGATTTCTTCTTTTTATCAGGCAAGGTGCTCTTGATTTTCTTGGCTTCCTCCAGTGCAAAGCCTTTTGCATAGCTATGCATGACATCTCTCACATAGCTGGGATCAAGAGCCTTTTGAACGGAGTTTGTCTTCAGCCAAGTCAGAACCCAACGTTCTTCATCAGCTAACTCCTTCATGCTTTGAAGTTCAGTTATTGAGCTGTTCAGCCTGTTATCCCTCCACTTGATATATCTTGGTTTCTCCTGGGTGAACAGAGTCTTCAACATCAACTTCTGATCATAGTATGCTAATGACTTCTCAAATTTCTTGAACAATTCCTTATCAGCATAGACTATCTCAAAAGCTTTTCTGACTTCAAGTTTGTCCTTTGACTTGAGTTTGGGGGCAGGCAGCAATATCTTCTTCTTGTCTTCTTCATCATTCTTGCCTTCTCCAATCTTGATGCCACCTCCATGGACAGGTCCATAGGCATCAACTTTACTCAATTCAATCACCGCAGCCATTTCAGCATCCTCAGCAGCTTTTCTTTCTGCTGCAGACATGCGTCTTCTGGCTTCATCCTTTGCTTCTTGAGCTTTGCTTAGCTCAAGTGCTTTCTTCTCTTCAAGCTCATCCTGCTTCCTCTGTTCAGCTTCTTCCCTTGCTTTCTTATCAGCTTTGGAGACTTTCTTTCTCCTTAACACTATTTTTCTCTTGCCTTTATCAGCAGGGGCTGGTCCAGCAGATGATATGGGAGCAGCAGCAATAGGATAGACGATTTGGACATCTGGATCTTCTTGAGGTTGAGCAACCTCAGCTGTTGATGTGACTTTACTTGGCTGTTGCTCATCAGCTTTGTCAATCACAACAGTTTCAACTGTTTCAGCAGGCCTTTGAGTAGCTTCAGGGTCTTCCCTAGCTACATTTTCCAGATCAGTAGGTTTTTCAATAAATGTCATCTGCTTTCTGGCAGACTTCTTGGTCCTCCCTTCACGGTAAGTAGAGGTAACAGTATCTCTCTGTTGACTTCTTGTCCTTTGAGAAATACCCTCAGCAGGCCTCTCTGCTGATGGAGTTCTTGATGGTGATGCAGGGGATCCAGTCCTTACATCAGCAATTATGTTTTCAACAATCTTAGTGGCTTCAGCAGAAGTCACTCTCTCCATCTGCTTAGATTCTTTCTTCTTGGGCTCATCAGCAGCCCTCTTCCTTTTAGTCTCAGCAGCCAAACTTGCTGTTTTGACTAACCTCTTTTGCCTTTTGGCAGGAACCTCCTTTGGTTCCTCAATATCAGCTTCCTCAGGCTCACCAGCCTTCCTCTTTTGAACAGGCATGTACTTGGACAATGCCTTAGATTTATGAATCTCTTTTCCATTCTTCATATCACAACCCAGCTTTGACAGCAGATAGCTGAGTGTGATCCTGTGATTGGGGGAGGGGCCTTTTCCTTTCTTATCATCAAGAAAGTCAGCTAATATGTACCAAACTATGATGGACCAGTTGATTTCCAATCCATAGTATATGACAGCCATGATGCTGAACCTCTTCATGGTAACAGCATCTAGTGAGAATGTGCAGTTCTCAATAAGCTTGGACACCATATCAGCCATCCGCTGATATTCATCCTTCAGTTGCTTCTTCCTTATATTTCCAGATAACGTTTCTCCCTCTTTGGCGCAGATCGCCCAGAACTGTTGATGTTTGTCCTCTGTCAGCACAGTGACGTCATGTCGTCCTCTGTTAGGAAGCCCAAACGTCTCGTGAAGAACAGCAGGAGTGATAGTGATAGATTTGCCTCCCACTGAAGCCTTAATCTCCAGTTTGTTGTAGTCAGCTTTCGCAGAGTTGTAGTACTCCATCACTTGGTCAGTCCAGATAATTCCTTCGTGGTATTCCATGAAGTTTACCAGCGAAGCAGCTTTGAACTTTTCGAGCAGTTCTTTCATCAGATTCGTACCAGATTGGTAGTAAGAATCATAGACGAGAAACATACCTTCGGCGGCCATTGTAGATCTGTTGAAGGTTAGAAAAACAAAGGAAAGTATGCAGAGAATTTGCAGAAATTTCTCACAAGTACTTTTGAAAGTTTAGGGTTCGTAAAGAGCTACTCGACTGATCAGATGAGGATTTATAGAGTTGGGGTTTTTCGGTTTCCGTGATATCCGCCAACCGTTAGATCCGTTTTTCTGTCAATGCTGATCGTGCGGCGTCAGTTACGACTTTTCGAATTCAAAAGATATTTAATGAGGAGCGGGAATATGTACCGCCCAACAGTTACTTATAAAAGCGTGTTTTGAATATACTTTTTAAACAGTTCCGCTTTTATTGAAGTAATCAGATGAGTAACATAAATACTTATCTGATGGACTACTGTCCTGATGACAATGCTGTTATCAGAGAATGCCAATAGCTGATAACCTTCCTCAGCTGTTTGTCAATCCAGCTAGATAAAATAACTTCAATCTTCGATAGTTGAGTCTTCTGATGAAAACATAACTTCAACTAACTGTCATTAACAAATTTCATCTTTAATTCAGAAGTACCGCTAGTCTTACACGTTCCCCCTGAGTTTAAGAATTCATAAGTTAACTAGTCTGTTGAGAGTTAATCCTTGAAGATAATAACGAATTACTAAGCTGTTGAACTCCAGTCTTCTGATGAGTTCCCCCTCAGCTTATGCTTCCAAATTAAGTAGTCCTAGCTCAGCTCTTAGAGTTGAAAACCTTACTTCACTTAAAGGTTTAGTGAAAATATCAGCAATCTGATTATCAGTATGAACATACTCAATCATTACATTGCCTTTTTCCACATGATCTCTAATGAAATGATGCTTGATCTCAATATGTTTAGTCCTTGAATGACTTGTAGTGTTCTGAGTAAGTGAGATTGCACTTGTATTGTCACAGTAGATTGGTATTCCACTGATCTTGATGTTGTAGTCTTCTAGTTGATGCTTCAACCAAAGTATCTGTGCACAGCAAGCTCCAGCAGCTATATATTCAGCTTCAGCAGTAGATATAGAGACTGAGGTTTGCTTCTTACTCATCCATGAGATCAGACGACTGCCTAAGAACTGACAGGCACCTGTTGTGCTCTTCCTGTCAATCTTGCAGCCAGCAAGGTCTGAATCTGAATAGCCAACTAGTTCAAATCCAGATTCTCTAGGATACCATAATCCCAGTTCTTGAGTGCCTTTAACATACTTCAATATCCTCTTGGCAGCTAAGAGATGAGATTCTTTGGGGTTTGATTGAAATCTTGCACAGACTCCAACTGAGTACATTATATCAGGTCTGCTTGCTGTTAGATACAACAATTAACCAATAATGCCTCTGTATTTGGTTATGTCCACTGATTTGCCATCTTCATCTTTATCCAAACGAAGACTTGTAGACATAGGAATGGTAGCTGTTGAGCTAGTTTCCATACCAAATTTCTTGAACAGATCTCTTGTGTACTTTGCTTGGCTGATGAATATCCCATCAGGCAACTGTCTAACTTGCAATCCAAGAAAGTAATTAAGTTCACCCATCATGCTCATTTCAAACTTATTCTGCATCAGCTTGGAGAACTTATCACACATCTGTTGATTAGTTGAACAAAAAATAATATCGTCCACATATATTTGCACAAGTAATATATGATTTTCCCATTCAATTGTGAACAAGGTTTTATCTACCTTATCTTTTCGAAATCCTTTAATTAAAAGAAAATCAGATAGGGTATCATACCATGCTCTTGGAGCCTGTTTCAGTCCATAGAGAGCTTTCTTCAGACGATATACTTTGTCCTCTTCTTGATAGACTTCAAATCCAGGAGGTTGTTCAACATACACTTCTTCTTGCAATTCTCCATTGAGAAAAGCAGACTTCACATCCATCTGATAGACAGTGAAGTTTTTGTAAGCAGCATAGGCTAGAAATAGTCTGATTGCTTCAAGTCTTGCTACTGGTGCAAAAGTTTCATCAAAGTCAATTCCTTCTTCTTGACAATAACCATTGGCCACTAGTCTTGCTTTGTTTCTGGTGACAACACCATCTTCATTCATCTTATTTCTGAAAACCCACTTAGTGCCAATTACTCTTTGATGACTTGGTCTAGGAACTAAGTACCAGACTTCATTCCTTTCAAATTGATTCAACTCTTCTTGCATAGCTTCTATCCAGAAGGAATCATTTAGAGCTTCTTCAATTTGTTTGGGCTCTATTTGAGATAGAAATGTGACAAACATAGCATCTTGTGCAGCAGCTCTTCTTGTTTTCACTCTATCTAAAGGATCACCAATGACTAATTCAGGAGGGTGATTCTTGAGCCATCTGAGATCAGGTTGCAAATCAGGATGTTGTCCTCTGTTATGATCTTGCAACACTACTGTTGGAGTTCCAGTAGTAGTCTGTTGAACATTTGTAGTCTGTTGAACAGTCTCTGGTCTGTCAGCTGTTAGCAACTCGTCTGTTAGACAATCAGCACTGTGATTTTGAACAGCACTTGAGTTAGCAGCTGAACTTAGATTAGGTAGTATGATGGGAACATATTCTTCATTTCTTCCAACGTCTAACTTCTGTAAATCAGCAGACAGATCTTGATTAACACTTTGATTCTTTTCAGAAGATTGACTTGGCTCATCAAATACTACATGGATAGATTCTTCTATTAGTAATGTTCTTTTGTTGAAAACTCTATAAGCCTTACTAACAGTAGAGTATCCTACAAAAACAGCTTCATCAGCCTTTTCTGCAAATGCAGCAAGGTGATTTTTCCCATTATTCAATACAAAACATTTACAACCAAAAATCTTAAAGTAATGAATGTTTGGTTTTCTATTGTTCCAAACTTCATATGGAGTCTTGTTCTGATTTTTGTTGATCATACATCTGTTTTGGGTAAAGCATGCTGTATTTGTTGCTTCTGCCCAAAATCTTTGAGGCAGCTTGGCTTCAGCTATCATGGTTCTGACAGCTTCTTTTAGTGTTCTGTTTCTCCTTTCAGCAACACCATTCTGTTGAGGTGTTCTAGCAGCTGAATACTCATGATGTATTCCTTTGATGTTACAATACTCTTCAACAGTAGAGTTTGTAAACTCTGTCCCTCTATCTGATCTGATCTTCAATATCTTGATACTTTTCTCATTCTGGATCAGTTCCATCAGATTTGTAAGATGTTCCTTGGTTTCACTTTTCTTCTTCATGAAAATCACCCAAGTATATCTTGAATAATCATCCACAACAGCTAGGCAGTATTTCTTTCCACCATTGCTGACTGGATCAATGGGTCCAAATAAGTCCATATGCAACAGCTCCAATATTCTTCCAGAAGATTGGTGCTTCTTTTCTTTAAAAGATGACTTGATTTGTTTACCCTTCTGACATGCATCACAGAGCTTGTCTTTGCTCATGACTGCTTTTGGAATCCCTTCTACCAAATCATTCTTGATTAATCTGTTTATGGTCTTGAAGTTTAAATGATTCATCCTCTTGTGCCATAGCCAACTGACTTCACTTGGTGCAGATGCCACCAAACAAATACTTGAATTCTTGTCAACAGAATTCCAGTCAACTATGTAGATATTTCCTTGTCGTCTTCCAGATAAAATTACCTTCTTTGTACCAATTTGTTCAACGTAGCACTTATCTGTTGAGAAGATGACTGAATATCCCTTGTCACAAAATTGACTTATGCTCAGCAGATTATATTTTAGGCCTTTAACATAGGAGACGTCAGATATCTCTATGTTTCCCTTGATTAATCTTCCTTTAGCTTTAATCTTGCCTTCTTTGCTGTCTCCAAAAGTTACTTTTGGACCATCCACAGCAACTGCATCAGTCAACTCATGTATGTTTCCACACATGTGCCTTGAACATCCACTGTCCAAGTACCAAATCTTCTCTACTTTACTCCTACTCCTAATCCTAACCTACAAAACAAAAATAAAATTGTTTTAGGTACCCTTATTGAGAGGGTCCTGAAGGATTAGTTCCACCTTTGACAACCCAAGATGTTGAAGTCTTAGGCTTCTTAGGTTTCTGAGTTTTAGGAGCATGAACAGTTTCATTTTTATCATAGTTATCAGATAAGTCATGTTGATGATCAGTATGATATGAATAATGTTCATAAGCAGGGTAAGGTGCATGATATGCAGGATATGCATGCATTGGATGAGCAGGGTAAGGTGCATAGTAACTAGGAAATTGAGGTGCATGACACATAGGATGATATGCAGCAGGTTGCACATAATATGACTCATTTCCATACCAAGCATTTTGATTTTTCTTATTCTTATGCTTCTTTGGTTTACTAGATACTTGCTCATTTGACTTTGACTTAGTTTTACCACTAGTCTGATTGACTTTAGCTTTATCAGCAGACTTCTTAGGACTCTGCTGTTTGGTCTTACTAGTCTGATTTCCTACACTAGGTTCTTTGCTCTTTTTAGCCTTAGGAGATTTCTTCTCCTTTACCACTTTCTCAGATGAGGTAGGTTTAGAGGTTTGAACATACAGAATGACCTTACTATTGTCAGCTGATATGAATTTTTCAGTATGGTTCAACTCTAGTTTATCCTTTTCTAAAGGTGTCTCCTGTTTCTTAGGTGTATGCATGGATGCAACAGTTGACTTATCATGAGACTCGATGATTTTCTCAAGTTCCATGATTCTTCCTTTATAGACCTCACATTCAGCTTTCAGAGATTCATGCTCTTGCTCAAGCTGTTTATATTCAGCTGATTCTTTTGGCTTTTCAGCTAAAAGTTTCAGTGAACTATTTTGCTCTTTTAGCAGGATCATCTCTTCCTTAAGCTTTTTATATGCTTCAGCAATACCAGTATTGTTAAGCATCATTTGTTCAAATGAATTAAATAATTCATCATTAAGAGGAGTTACCTCATCCTCAGAGTCATCAGATTCCTTTGCCATCAGGCAGAGGAGAGCAGGTTTTTCTTCATCAGACGATTCTTCATCAGACGTGTCTGAATCTGAATCAGATGAGTAGACAGCGGTCAGCTTTTCTGCTTCAGCCATCATTGCCTTGCCTCTCTGATGCTTTCTTTCTTTTCTCATTTTCTTCTCTTCCTCAGTGTACTTTTCTGCCTTTGGATATGGGCAGTCTCTTATGAAGTGTCCCAATTTCCTGCAGTTGTAACACATCAGTTTTGATTTATAATCATCCTTATCCTGAGAAGAAAAATTTGGTTTAGAAGTAGAAGCATTGTTGTATTTGTTTTTCATCTTTCTCTTGTAGAACTTCTTGAAGTTGTTCATCAACAGTGCAACATCTCCAACAGTGTACTCCTTTTTGTTGAGTAGAGTGGCTTCATCAGATGAGTCCACTTCAGCATTTCTTTGAGCCGGTCTTCTTTGGTTTTCAGCAGCAACTAGTGCAGCTGTGGGTCCTGAAGTTGAGGTTTCTTCAATTCCCATCCTTGGCAGTTTATACTCATACGCCTTGAGTACGGAGAACAGCTCTGTTAGAGAAATCTTGCCCAGATCTCTTGATTCTTCCATTGCTGTCACCTTCATGTTGAACTTGGAAGGTAGGGCCTTCAGTACTCTGACAGTGATCTCTTTGTCAGTGAAAGTCTTTCCCAGCTTCAAAACTTCATTCAGAATTCTGGTGAATCTGGTGTCCATCTGATCAATGGTTTCTCCAGACTTCATCTTGAAGTTGTCCAGCTTCTCCAAGGCAACACTGAGCTGATGCTCTTTAATAGCATCATTGCCTTCACTCATGTCACGAACCTTATCCCACATCTCCTTTGCAGTTTTGCAATGCTTGACTTTGTCAAACCGATCATTATCCAGGGCTTTGGTCATGATGAATCTTCCGACTTTGTCCAGGTTGAACAGCTTTATTTCTTCTGCTGTCATTTCTGTTAAGTCTTTTTCCACCACTATTTGAGCTTCATCTACGATGATGGTCTTGGTGAATTTGAATGGACCTTTGATGATACATGTATACATGTTGTCATTGTAGGCAGCAAGGAAAATCTCCATTCTGATCTTCCAGTCCTCAAAAGACATACCAGCAATGTGGGGAACATGGCTGATACAATCCATTTTTCAAAAAGTTTTTATTTTTCAAAAAGATGCTCTTTTGAAAAGTTTTGAAAACCTTTGAAAAACACTCGGATCAAGCTCGTTGATCAGGCAGCTGATTCTAATGAACCACCTGCTCTGATACCACTTGTTGGTCCCAAGTGGTCAGAAGAGGTTTAGAGGGGGGGGTGAATAAACCTCTTTAAAATTTTCTTCAAATTTAACTTTAAAACTTTACTCTTACTGAACAGACTAAGCTGATCAGATTAGTAAGGTACAATTCTGTTCGCGAACAAATCTTTGAACAGTCTTGTTGACCACTCGTCTGATAGTTACTTAGCTGATTTTGCAGAAATCAGTTTAATACTTAGAGTACTTGCAGCGGATTTTCAAAGTGTTTTTCACAAGTAATCTTAGCAGTTTGAAAGATGTTTCCCCAGTTTTATAAACTCCTTTTAACTTCTTTTCAAACAGTTAACTTAACGTGTTTTTATGCAAACAGAAAATATGCAAGTTTAAAAGCAATGTAAAAACACAATCAATTTTTATAGTGGTTATATGGATTTAAATATCCTTTAGTCCACTCTTCCAAGTCACTCAGATCTTGGGTTATACTATAATCACAAAGTTTACAGTATACTCTGCTTGCGTCGAACAACAAATGAAACGACCACAAGTTCGCAATAGGAAATCACACAGAAAACCTATCCTCTGAAGTTTGATCACTCACAAAGATGGATCACAACTCCGCACAACACTCTTGTTTACAAAATCACTCAGAAGATGTATTTTTCTTGATTCTTCAACTCTGCTTTCGTCAACAAATGACTCAGCTGATGAGTGAGCTGTTCTTGAGACTTAAAGAATTTTGCTTCGGAAATTTCTCTCAGAAAGTGTGTTGCTTGTTTCTTCTTCGTCTCTTTCAGCTATTTATACTTGAGGATTGAAAAGTGTCCGTTGAAGAGAGACAGGATTCAAATTCCTCGAGTACTGGTCCTTAAAATCCGCGAACGGCTCTTTTGCAGTATGTCCGTACTGTAAACAGTACTATTCTGCAGGCAGCATTAAATGCAGCATTAAATGCACTCGGCTGATGCGAAGCTTTTCTTCAATCATTTGTCTTAAATATCCTCGTACTTCAGCATTTATTACACCAAGTGGCATTTATTACCGTTGGGAACACTTCATGATCTTCTTCACTTGGCTGACAAAAGTATACGTCTGATGGTGAACTCGGCTGATCTCAATCTTGAACAAATCTGATTTGAGTCGGCTGATCTTCACTAATCTGATAACTTCACTTCAGCAGATCAGAAGTCTTGGACCTTGAAACTTTGACTCTTCTGATGTCTTCATTACTTAGTCAAAATTCCTTGATAAGTTTATCAGCTAAGTTACTCCATACTTAGCCAATTTTACGAAGTTTTGGAATGCATCAAAACCTCCCTTATCAAACTTTCTTTAGTGCCTTCATCTTCATCTTCATCCAACAATATATGAATTGATTCAGAATTGGTCAAATTCTGTTTGATATTTATAGACACAAAATCTTGAAAAAGGGACACAATGGTTCGGTCCAAATGGTACCTCTTTGGACCGAATAAACATATTTGTTACTTTTATTTATTTCATTCATACATAAAACCCCAACAATTAAACCCTTGGGAAACCAAACAAAAAAATTGAATTATGAAGAAATGTTACTATTTAAATTTGTTATAGGAACAAAATATTTATGATTATTTTGAAAAGTGAAAACTTCACTTAATAAGAAGAAATATATGAAATTTAATTATCCAGGTTAAATCAGGATTGATGATGTAACAAAATAATAATCTTATTCAACTTATTTTCTACATATCAATACATAGATAGGATGCAATTATAGAATCATTTTTTCCTTCAAATTTTAGGAAATCTCATCCTTCAATTACATCACATCGTTTATTCATCGAGTGTATTAAATAGTTTTTCCTATTATAGATTAAAAGAAGAAATTATTTAGTGCAACCGTTTCACCATATCATCAGTGACACGTAGTGCAATACAATATTAATATGTATACATATAGATATGATTCTACATCAGTCATGTTCTAAATTTTCAAAATCTTCATATAAGAAAAATGAGTTAGAACATAGCTGATGTGAATCATATCCACATGTATAACTGTCATTGATGTGCTATACCACGTGTCATTGGTTATGTAGTGTAGCAGTTGCATTTAATATTTTCTCGACTAAAATAAGTAGCACAAATAGGAAAAATAGTATATTTGGTACCATACAATATGACATTTTGCAATCTTGGTTCCACTGATAAATAAATACACATTTAGTACCACAATTTAGAGTCTGGTTGTAACGATCATACAACGGTAAACTAATTGGACAAAATTGGTCACGTACACCGCACGTGACCATTATCTCGTCTTTTGGAGGGAAATAATCACGTTTCCTTCACTTTTGGAGGAAAAATTATAACGTTACCCTCATGTTATCACGTGATGATTTTCACTCCAAAAGACGAGATAACAGTCATGTGGTCGAATTCATCCAACTCGATCCAATTATTTGACCATGGTATGAGCATTGCAATTAAAATTTAAATTGTCAGGGATATCAATGTTGCAAATTTAAATTATTCACACTTTTAGTATTGGTACAGATAAATTGAGCTTCCCTCAAAATTGAGATTATATTGGTCAAATCATCTTATTTAGGCTCACATGGTAAATGTATGGGACTTGTTGTTTTTTTTTTTAACCCGAATTAAATTACTACTACTAAATATTTTTTTAAAAAGAATGAATAGGTTCTATAGTCCCTACTAGTCCTATGCTGCGTCCGCCCTTGTATGTGGACGTGTGTGTATATGCATACACTATAAGACTATAGTATGCAAATTTTTTAACATCAATTGATTTGGGGGTAATTGATAAGGCCTATATTTTACAAATAATATTATATTAAATGTAGATGAAAAAAAAAATTCATTGATTGTTAAATATACTCGATGGTTACCTGAACCAATTAGGCAAATACATTTACTTAATTGACACTTGACAAAATAGCTCAACACAAAATAGCTCAACAAACTGCCTATGCATTTATGTCATGTTTTGGAAAAGCTGAGCATAATGAACAAGAAGCCGAAATTTCACTCTAACAAGTGGTGGCATTACAAATTACATTAACAACAAATTAACCTCAAATCATAAATTGTCACATTGGACAAGTTCAATCAAATTACAATAAATTCTCAAATGAAATGAACATTGTCCACTTCAGAAGCACAACATAAAAATGGAGCAATCCAAATAAAAGTTGCTCGTCAAATCAAACGTAAAGAGAAAGTTAAAATTCACACATAGAAAACGTTATCGTGTGGAACCTATAATGAGGATTCTGTAAAATAAAAACAACATTCGGAAAAAAGTTAACCGAAATCAAACAAACCAGCACATGTTGTACCAACACGCCAAGTAAAAGAATCAATGAAGAAGAGTACCACATCCAACACAAATGACGATTCGCTATTTTACGAGAGTTCGACTCCATCAACTAAGGCTATTAAACCACTGCAAAGAAAACAACAACATATAATTAGAATAAATTAAAATCCACTAGGGAAACCTAAATACACAGCAAGTTTAGAAGATATTGGAGGAAAATTATTAATAGGTAAACTGAATAGAAAGGAGATTCGATGCAATATTTACATGTTACCCCGACATTCTTATATATTGGGTGGAGGAGTTAATAAGCTTCTTAAATTGATGAATTTTTATTTAAACAGAAATTCCAAGGGAGCAAAACAATTAATTGACACAAAAATTAATAATGAAGAAAAAGATTCAGTAAATGTTCCTGATCACTCACCTGGATTATCGGTTCAACTTATTGCACCGCGTATTTTTTAACCTGAAAATTATCATGACTTTCCAAGCTCGGGATATCAAGGACAGTTTCAACTTTAATTAGAAGATCATAGTTCCCTTCCTCTTGTGCTTCCAAGTGTTGTTTCTTTGCTGAAATAAGAAGGGATTCCTTGCATCGACGCAATGTTATTAACTCAAGCGAAGGTATTTCGATGATACACTGTGGGATCTCTTTTAGTTGATTACATGATTCAAGATTCAAACTCTCAAGTGCTGGAAAACTAGAACTGTATACCCTTCAGGTTTCGAAGGAACACCAATGAATTGATAAAGATTTCAGGCACTGAAATTCTCCTTCATTTAATTTCCATTCTTCGCCAACAAACGCTTTATCAATTAATTCTAGCACTTCAAGTTTGGGCAATGAACCAACTATCTTCATATATTCCCATGGAAAACCAGATTTTATTAAACTTAGTTTTCTTAGCATAGGTGGAAAAATTGGTATGGTTCTAAAGGTGTAAGTGTAACTGAAAGAGCATTTTAGAATCTCGAGTTTCTGAAGAGATTTTTGTGTGGTAATATCCAAAATTGTTGGCCTTTGTCCCTCAATATAAGCAACAACTAATTTCTTTAAGTTTGGAATTCTACCTAAGATCTCATTAGTAAACGTAAGATCAATCATCCGAGACAGCTTTTGTAGATTTTTAAGAACACAATAATGATTTTTTTCTCTATCGGGCATAGACAAGCAGACTCCGCTCCTAATCTTTATACGCCTAAGGTGCTGCATCTCCCAGATTTCAGATGGTAAAGTGAGAGACCGATTCATCCAACCATTTAAAATTAAGGTCTCTAGATTCCAGGGTAAGTATGATGTGATTTGATAAGAAATAAACACCTCACGAAAATACCGGTACAATGTAAATTCAAGGTACCGTGAATTAACTAGCTTAAAAAAATCATTTAATGTATATGTTTCCCTCTGATTCACTTGCACATGGAACACCCGTAGCAAATTCAATTGTAAAATTATACCAGATTGCATTTCACTGTTTTCCATAACCATAGTACGAGCAAGTCGCATAGATAGCAAGTTTGACTTGGTTGAAAACTTATTGTCCTGAACGCTTGCATTCAAATGCACACCAAGACGACGCTTACCACTTATGTTTTTTTCTAAATCATCATGCACTACGCAAAGAAACCTCTCTTTCAGTGCTTCTCTCAAGCAAAGATCCCTTAACAAATCATGGATTTTACATGTTTTGATGTTGCCCATAGAACCTCGCTTCTGGACCATAACGAGATTTCTATCAATAAGATCCTCAAGATATTTTTCTGCAACCTCTTCCAAAGTTTTATCCAGTAATGGTGGTTTTAAGAATCCTTCTGAAACCCATAAGTTGATGAGCCTGGAGACTCGAACTTCAGAATCCTCTGGGAAAATTGCCATGTAGAGGAAAAGTGGTTTCAATTGAATGGGCAACTGATTGTAACTTAGAGATAATATCCCCAAACATTCCACATTATTTACTTCATTAACGATAGAGCTCACATCCTTTTCAACTTCACTCCAATACTCTCGTGTCTTGTCAGACACTTTCAGGAGCCCACCAATCACAATGATTGCCAAGGGAAGTCCTCTACAATTTTTAGCAATTATCCTTCCAATTTCCTCCAGTTCAGGAGGGCAAACATGTTCGCCAAATATCTTCTCGGAGAGTAAGTTCCAACTCACAGCATCATCTAGAAACTTCATTTCATATGAAGATCCAAGTCCAGGTTCCAAACCAGAGAGCCTAGTAGTCATCATTATCCTACTTTTGTTACCATCGTCAGGGAGGAACCTACTTATCTCTTCCCAGGTCTTGATACTCCATATATCGTCCAATATAATTAGATATTTTCTTCCAAACAAAGTTTTGTGCAACTTTTCTCCTAAATCTTCATCACTCTTACTATGCATACTACTCTTAGAAAGTCCAGTATCATATAAAAGGCCTAAAATATTTTTTCTTAAACTATAATCTTGAGATATAGTTACCCAAGCTCGAATGTCAAAATTACTCTTAATAAATGGATCATCATAAATATTACTAGCGAGAGTAGTCTTACCAATACCGCCCATGCCAACAATTTGGATGACTAGGCGATCAGATTGATCTGTGGTGAGCTTTTTCTTTAATGTAATCAAGTCCTCATCGAACCCCACCATCGTAGTATTAGTCTTGCCACCACGAAGAGGAGCCTTAGCATTTACATTAATTGGTGATGGTGATGATGATGATGATGAACCAGCGGCAACCTCGATCTTTTCATGATTAATCTTCAAGACCTCTTTCTTGATTAAATCCATTTCTTTTACAACTTTCTCTAGATCTCCACACGAGATGGCATAGCTATCGATAGTAGTACTTTCTACATATTTTTTAATTTGACCCACTACAAAGGTCTCAATGATGTCTTCTGCTTCATAAGCTGCAGCAACGATTCTGCCCTCTAAAAGTTCAATTTCTTTGCTTCTTGATTGGGAATGATTTTCAACAAAATCAAGCAAGGAACTAACTTGATCAAAGAGGGGTTGTGTTTGCAACTCTTTTAGAAAAACATAACGCGGAGGAGGATTTTGGGTACGATTTAGGACATGAAGAAGAGAGACAAGAGATGCATAAACTGCCATGTCTAGCTAATATCTGATTTTTAAGTGTAGGCAATATACGATCAATTTACTTTTTTCAGAGTTTCAAATACAACTTCTGCAAATATATATTGCAATTTATATAACTTCAACTTATTTGGAGTGGAAAGCATATTCAGTCAATTATGGTGGACTTGTCTCTTTGTTTTAAATTACTACTATATTGAGAGTTGTTATCAATTATGCGAAGACCGAGTATTATTCTAAGAAGGTGCCAACTCTATCACAATTATTTTAAATTTTTAACTGAAGAAGGCACTCTTATCATTTTGATGAACAGACTTAATTTGTTTTTCTATGTCAATTGGACAAGTCCTTTGACTGATTCTCTCATTCTTTATTATGTGTTTGTTTAGTATGATTCTCTTTTTTATAATAGTAAACCGGGCTGGGTTAGTTCGAATGGACATACCCAACCGTCTCAAATCAACAAAAGAAGCCTCGTACATTCGTATTATTATATGGGTTTCATCATAATCATCTACACTATAGCTAACTATTATTCATTTAGAGGAAAATACTTCTGATACCAAATTTTAGTCTAATAAACACATTTAATATCAAGATTTTCGAAAAAATAAAATTCATACAATTATTCACACCCTCTTGACACAGTTAGTTTTTCTGATCAATTTTTTGATGGAATTCAACACGTGTCCGTTAAGTTAACAATGGTGGATCTTTAAAATTCGTGCATGTTTTTCCTCTCGTTTTCAACTTAATGAGCACGTGAGTGGCACGTCCGTTAAGTTAACAATGGTGAATCTTTAAAATCCAATCATGTTTTCCCTCCCGTTGTCAACTTAACGAACACGTGAGCGGCACATGCTAAATTTCGTCCGAAAATTGACGGCTAAACTAAATATGTCAAGAGGATATGAATCATGATATGAAATGTAATTTTTTAAAAAGTTTGATATCAAATATATTTTTTGTACTAAAATTTAGTATCAAAAGTGTTTTTCTCTCGCTTGTCGGATTCTTATTCCGAATTGAAGATACATTTTTCAAAGAAATACAGTGGACTTATTACCTTCAATTTATCCCCTTCTTCTACAATATCAATTTTAAGAATCCAATTAGCTTCTTGTTTCTTCAATTACAAACATTCTCCGCGATTTCTATAATTTCATACTCCGATATCTGATTCAAGTATTAATTAACATTTATACACCAAATCAAATGAAAGTAGCATAATTGTAATACAATAGAACAATCCACATGTCCATAGGTCCTCAACCACGGCTTCTGTTAATCTACATTTGAACTTAAGAAATTAGAACGAAATCATTCACGTTGCTTTTTGGAAATAGTTTCTCAAAATAAAAACTCCGAATTAATTAGATGATAAAATTAGTTAATTAGAAAAATATTACGATTAATTATATTAGATTTAATTATTGAATTGAATCTAATGAAAATTGAATACTAGATTCAAGAAAAAGGAAACATTGGCATTTATGGAATTTCTAATTGTAGAAATTCATTATTTACTATGTAAATATATATGATATATTTATATAATAAATAAAAGGAAATATTATATATTTATATATGTAATTTTCGAAATTATAAATATATTTATGTATGTTTTAATTACTTACAAGAGTTGTATTTAATTAATAACTCTCTTGGGTCCGTCTAAAATGAGATTTCGAGGGATGGGGAGCACATAAGATAACATTTATCTTGGTGATACGTTTCCCCTTAAAATTTAAGTTAAAATAATTTATTTTCTCAAAGAAAAATTTACCCTTTTTTATGAGTGAATTTTAATAACACCCCTTGTGTTTTGTCTAACAAAAAAAAAAACAATTGTTATTTTTATTAGCAAAAAATCCCTGTACTTTTTTTTTTATTATTATTGGCAAAAAATATCCCTATCAAGTCGAAATAACAATTTTACACCATCGAATGATGAAAAAACATCTTGTTAAACTAAAATATTATCAAGAACCCCTGGCAACTTTAAAATTTTTGCAATAAACACCCCGTTATTTTAAAAAATAATTGATAAAAACTTTCATATGATTTATGAGGCAAAATTGCAAAAATCGTCCCAAACTAATCATTAATTTTGGATTTTCGTCCCAAACTATTTAATTTGGCGAATTTCGTCCCGTAATTTAATATTTTTTTGGAATATCGTCCCACCATATATAATTATAAGACGGAATTGCGCATTTGCCGATTAATTATCACATGGCTGCTTAAGTGTCATAACATGGTAAATTTTAACATGAATAATTATATAATATTGCAGAGTTCGTCCCAAATTAATTAGAAGATTGAACGTCATTTTCATTAAATTAGCAATTTAATATTGGGACTAAATTCATACAAAATGGTAAATTATGGGACGAAATTTGGCGAGTTGATATAGTTTGGGACGAAAAATCAAAATTAGTAATTAGTTTGGGACGATATTCCAAAAAAATATTAAATATAATTAAGGGACGAAATTCGCCAAATTAAATAGTTCGGGACGAAAATCCAAAATCAATAATTAGTTTGGGACGTTTTCTGCAATTTTACCGATTTATGAAGTCCACTTTAAAACTTTGACAAAAATCTTACCCCCAAAGTTATACATTGTGGCACTTTACCACCCATATGAACAAAATAATGACTTATTTACCGCATCAAATAATTTTATTTAATTTTTCTTCGATGGGAAATATAAATGTGCCCCTTACATGAAATCAAAAAATTAGTCACAATGATTTTTACAAGTCCAAATACTTCGCTCATGTAAAAAAACCGGAAATCCGAAGTGCAAAGAGAAATTAATTAAAAAATGCATGTCATGTTTTGACTAATTTACCCTTAAAATACATGTGAGACGCGTATATGAGTTTTTCGGCAATCGAAATTTGCATAAAATCGTTTTAGGGGGGAAAATGCAACGGATTTCATGTACTTATTTTATCATTTAGGTGGTAAAATTCAAAATATGTATTATAATACAAAAGATATTAAATTGATTTGATTTGTGTTAAAAAATTAGAACTAATTGAGATTGCCAAAATAGAAAACCCAAATCATAAAATGAAAGAGGTGTTGTGTGGGTACGAGGAATTGCGCCTGGGCGGTGTTGTGGTTCCGGAGGTGAATGAAGAGGAATTAGGCCTGGAATAATTGCAATTACCCCCTTCAAAATTTTAGGTATTTTGTGATCAATTGTAAATTTTCTCTGAAGAGATAAAAATGGTGACTTAACGGATACATATTTGGCACGTGACATTTTTCATCCAAAAACTAACGGCCGAATGAAATATAAAAAAGTTGTCCAATTTTCGTACGAAATGTGACTTTTTGAAAAATTTGGTATGAAATATATAAAATATGCAGAAATTTGGTATGAAAAGTGCGATTTTCTCAAATTTTGTTTTTGTTTTGGAAAGAGATTTGAAATTAATTAGATATTAGAGAGATTTTTTTTAAACATATTAATTAAATGGTTAGTATGTAATTTAACATATGTTTATTTCTTCTAAATGTCCGATACCACATCATCATTGGACATTTTGACCAAATATTATGGTTCAGATTTGTTGTTGACTTTTTTTAATGGCTAAGATGGGGTATCTCATATACACTTATGTTCTGTAAAATCTTATTTTAGAAAGACCCAACTCTCTTAAGATAAGAGAGAGAAGATTTCTTTTCATTGTAGATGTAGAAATCTTTGAGTCATGGTAAGAGTTTAACTCTTTCCATAACTATCTATGTATACATATAAGATATAGATCTTAGATTAGATATATTATTGATTTGTGAAATCATTAATATTACACTCAAAGAAAAAGTTCTTCAACCCAAAACATACAAAAGCCATCATTTGTTCAAGAAACAAAAAGAGAGATTTTTGATCTTGAAACTCTTGATTTATAAAACGTGAAAGAAAGTTCGATTCTCTTAAGTTGGTGCCCATACACCTAGTCGAAGGAGAACGTGGTTGATATCAATGGTGAAAAAGATCAAAGCCGTTTGTTCATCAATGTCTAGAAATGTTCAACCAAAAGAACGAAGGACTGGAAGCTTTCTGTAAGTTTTCTATTTCTTTTTATGCATAATTAAAATAATTATCGTTTATAGGATCCTCGTTTTTTATGTTAGTTATTTTCGAAATATACTATGAACATAAAACCCCAAATTCCGGAATTGGGTCGAATTAGTTCGATCCTGTTTACTCATCGGGTCGAATAGTTCGGATCCGATTGGGCAAAACTGCAACACAAGGCTCATAAGAAAAGGCCATTCAGGAAGAAACAAAATTTAGAATATCATGGAATGTTTGCAAAAGAAGGAAAATTGACAGGATGTTTAAATGAAAAGACTTGAATATAAGACTTAGCAAATGAATGAAGCAAAAGAAACAACGTCATGGTGGATCGAAACACACCTTTGGACCATGGATGATGATGTCGTCGCTTATTGAAAGAAAAGGCAAACCTAAATAAACAGCAAGTCTAGAAGATAATTATTAATAGGTAAACTGAAAAGAAAAGAGATTCGATGCACTATTTACAGGTTACCCCGACATTCTTATATATTCTTAGTATATGCATAACATATATATTGGGTGGAGGAGTTAATAAGCTTCTTAACTTGTATTGGAACAGAAATTCCAAGGGAGCAAAACAATTAATTGACACAAAAATTAATAATGAAGAAAAAGATTCAGTAAATGTTCCTGATCACTCACCTTTTTAACCTGAAAATTATCATGACTTTCCAAGCTCGGGATATCAAGGTAAGTTCTAACTTGAATTAGAAGATCATACTTCCCATCCTCCTGTGCTTCAAGTGTTGTTTCTTTGCTGAAATAAGAAGGGATTCATTGCATCCACACAATGTTATTAACTCAAGCGAAAGTATTTCAATGATACACTGTGGGATCTCTTCTAGTTTAAAACATAGTTCAAGATCTAAACTCTTAAGTGCTGGAAAACTAGAACTGTCTACCACCCAGGTTCTGAAGGTAAACCAACAAAGTTTTAAAGATTTCAGGCGCTGAAATTCTCGAACACCTACATTCCATTCTTCGCCAACAAACGGGTAAGTCATTAATATTCAAAATTGTTGACGTTTTTTCCTTGTCATAAGTAACACTTAATTTCTTTAAGTTTGGAATTCTGCCTATGATCTCATCACTAAACATAAGATCAATCATCTTAGACAACTTTTGTAGATTTTCAAGAACACAATAATGATTTTTTTCTCTATCGGGCATAGACAAGTAGATTCCGCCATTAATCTTTATATGCCTAAGGTGCCGCATCTCCCAGATTTCAGATGGTAAAGTGATATACCGAAATATCACACCATTTAAAATTAATGTCTCCAGATTCCAAGGTAAGTATGACGTGATTTGATCAGAAGTAAACACCTCAGGAAAATAGTACCATGTAAATTCAAGGTACCATGAATTAACTAGCTTCAAAAAATCATTTAATTTATATGTTTCCCTCTGATTCACTTGCATATGGAACACCCGTAGCAAATTCAATTGTAAAATTATACCAGACTGCATTTCACTATTTTCCATAACCACAGTACGAGCAAGTGGCATAGATTGCAAGTCTGACTTGGTTGAAAACTTATTGTCCTGAACGCTTGCATTTAAATGCACACCAAGACGACGCTTACCACTTATGTTTTTTTCTAAATCATCATACACTATGCTAAGAAACCTCTCCTTCAGTGCTTCTCTCAAGCAAGGATCCCTTAGCAAATCATGGATCTTACATGTTTTGATGTTGCCCATAGAACCTCGCTTCTGGACCATAATGAGATTTCTATCAATAAGATTCTCAAGATATTTTTCTGCAACCTCTTCCAAATTCTTATCCGGTGGTGGTGGTTTTAAGAATCCTTCTGAAACCCATAAGTTGATGAGTCTGGAGCCTCGAACTTCAGAATCCTCTGGGAAAATTGCCATGTAGAGGAAAAGTGGTTTCAATTGAATGGGCAACTGATTGTAACTTAGAGATAATATCCCCAGACATTCCTCATTATTTACTTCATTAACGATAGAGCTCACATCCTTTGCAACTTCACTCCAATAGTCTCGTGTCTTGTCAGACACTTTCAGGAGCCCACCAATCACAGCGATTGCCAAGGGAAGTCCTCTACAGTTTTTAGCAATTATCCTTGTAATTTCCTCCAGTTCAGGAGGGCAAACATGTTCGCCAAATATCTTCTCAGAGAGTAAGTTCCAACTCACAGCATCATCTAGAAACTTCATTTCATATGAAGATCCAAGTCCAGGTGCCAAATCAGAGAGCCTAGTAGTCATCATTATCCTACTTTTGTTACCATCGTCAGGGAGGAACCTACTTATCTCTTCCCAGGCCTTGATACTCCATATATCATTTAGTACAATTAGATATTTCCTACAGGTGTGAACATGAAAAGTTGTTCTACATTGAAAGTTTATAAGAAATTCACTTTTTTTTAGCACACTCAATTTTACTTATTAATCATGGTGTTATATTCCTTCTCTGTTCCTTGGCTCTAATTTAAGTCTAGAATCACTTCGGAAATTTGAACTCTGATCCTTTTAGTGATGGCGTTAACCCTTTATTTGACTCTTGTTATTATTTTGATTGATGCTTTTTTTTCAAGGGAATTTCGGTTGATGCTTTGAGAAGCATTTTTTATTTATCAATAAAAAAATTCGTGAAAAACAGCATCCAAATTTTACTAAGACAAAATAAATGTGTACAAGTCATTGTTTCAACAGAGTGTTATTGTAATAAATGCTATACAGAAATACACAAAAATTAAACTTTACAGATGAAAGGCTCGAGTTAATAGTTAATACAAGTCCATCCGGAGTTTTCAATTTAATGGAGATGTGCGCAATTTCTGTCTCATAATTAACGATGGGACAATTTTTTAAAAAATATTAAATCATGGGACGAAATTGGACGAGATTATATAGTTTGGGATAAAAACCCAAAATCACTAATTAGTTTGGGACGTTTTCAGCAATTTTACCATATTAATTATACAAGTTCGTTCTTTAACTTTTTCGTTCAATCTGAAAAACTTTAATGTATTTTATCCAAGTTTAATAATTTTTTTTTATCTACTACACTGTGTATTTACCGTCCACATCGAAAAATGCAAATGATATATTTTATGTCAATTTGGGTATATCAAACTTTGATTCCTCTAAAACTTTAGTCCAAGCACATGTTCTTTGTCTAGTATAATATTCTACCGAATTCATCCATCTATTCTGATGTGTTTATCATATGATTTATCGTATAATAACAATATTCACAATGTATCAAAATAAATTATTTGTTAAGTGAGAATTGATGTATGAGAATTAAAACATTAATAAAACATTAATTAATACCTTGTTATCTAACGTTAATATAATAATTTTGTATAATGTAATTTAGGGAAAAATCAACTTAGCCCCTAACCTTTGCGAGTTTTTACTTAACGTCCATAGGTATTAAATATATTTCAGGCAGAGCCCTCCTAAGATGCATAAAGCTAGAATTTAACATGATATTCCATCCAACTTTAATATTGTGGCTTTAAACGTTTTTTTTCCATTTTATCAACCAATTTTTGAATTTTTTCTCATTATGCTACCCAATCTTTGAACGTTTTCTCTGTTGGATTTTATGGGTATTAACCCAATTGGATTGAGCCCAATTGGAATTAAGCCCACAAAATGAGAAATGAATGAAGCTTAGAAGAATGAAAAATGCCTTCATCCCACATGGAGGAAAGTAAGAAGTTTTTTGTCATTTATAATGCAAAAAAATGTATAAGGGGAGGGCCCCTTTGGGGTACCAAGTTTTATGAGGGGAGAAGACGTAGATGACAATGGTTTCCCACACGCGCGCGCCGCCGTCCGACCGACTCGGCACGGTCCGGGTTTGGATTGGGCTTGGGCCTCAGAAACACCTCTTCTGCAGCAAAGCAGAATCCTATCCTCCTCTCTCTATATTCTTCTCTTCTCAAGTACTCAAATATTTTATTTGTTAAAGTTCGATGTGGACTTGTCCTTAGTGCAAAGAAACAAGTATCCAACCGCTGTATCTTGGGAGACTACTGGGACGAACTGTTGCACCTTTGACAGCCCAGAAATATTGTCTTAAGGATATTGCATTTGCAAGCCTCGGTCGATTTTACGGTTCAGAATTATTTCAGTAAGTACACTGTTATTAAATTCTGATTTTGTTTGTTCTGCGAGAATAAACTATACTAAGATTTATAATTAGAGTTAATTATAAATAATTATTCTGTTGGAATAATTTACTATAGTTTTAATAAAGTATTTTATAATATTTTATAATTCACTATAGTACTTAGAAATATAAAATATTCTATAATATTTTATATACACAGATTGTTTTAAACATATTTAACATTCTCACTTTGCCACCCAACTTTTGAACATATTATGTCGACGAGGTCACTACATTTGGATGTTCATCGACATGATTTGTTCAAAGGTTAGGGACAAAGTGAAAAAACGTTCAATGATTGGGTGGCAAAGTACGAAAATATTCAAAGGCTAGAGGGTCAAAGTGGGATTTTTCCTATAATTTATTTGTTTAATATCAAGTTTGAATTTAACGAATCAAAATTACTTTCCAACCATATTTGATGTATTTGTTTGATTATGAATTGGATACAAATTTACTACTATTTAAGAAAATGGATTCAACGTCAATTCAGACTAAAAACCACTCCACCGACAACCTTAATTATGTAATTAATTAACGTTAGAACTTGGCTAAATCATGAACCAAACATACCGGACATGCATGGATAATTCTAGTCCAGATGGCAAATCATTTCGATATTTTTTTTCTACACGAAAAATAAGATTGTTATAATTATTAACAAATAGGAGCATTTGCTGGGCCTCAAGTCTAAACATTGACACTAATTAGTAATATTTTTATTTTTTTGTCAAAATATCGACTTTCATAAATAAAAATTTCTACTTTATCAAAATAAAATTATTTTTTTATTAATTATGAATTCATTTATCCACCAAACAACATTATTTATTTTATTTTCTTCATTTCTTTTGTTACATTCATTTTTTCGATCTTAAATTTTTTCTTCATTTTCATCTCATTTTATAATAACCGAATGAAACAAAAGAAATGAAGAAATTCAAACATAATATTGTTTGGTGGATGGACGAATGAATTCATAATTAATAAATAATTTTTTTTTATAAAGGAGTGCTTAAAAAAATGTGATGAAAATTAAGAAAAAAATTGAGATTGAAAAACATAAGGTAACAAAAAAAAAATGAAGAGATTGAAACATAATGTTGGATGAATGGATTCATAATTGATAAAGAGACAACCTTTTGTTGATAAATTAATAAAATATTTATTTTTAATAAAAGGGTTGGGGGTATTTGTCGAATAAAAACTCTAAAAATATAACAGAGGGGGTAAGTGTTACAAATGATACCTTAGGGGGGTAACTGATACTAGACCGATTCTTTAAGGAGGAAAACTGTATTTCGCCCTTAACTTTATTGTTCAATCTGAAAAACTTTAATGTATTTGGTCCAAGTTTAATAATTTTTTTTTATCTCCGAGACTGTGTATTTACAGCCTAGATTGAAAATCAAAAATTGCAAATGATATATGTTATGTCAATTTTGGTATATCAAACTTTTATTCCTCTAAAACTTTAGTCCAAGCACATATTCTTCGTATTCTATAAAATTCTAATTTATCCATCTATTCTGGTCTGTTCATCGTATGATTTATTGGATAATAGCAATATTCATAATGTATCGAAAATAAATTATTTGTTAAGTGAGAATTGACGTATGAGAATTAATTAATAAAACATTAACGAATACCTTGTAATCAAATGTTAATATAATAATTTTGTATAATGTAATTTAGGGAAAAATTCACATTGCCCAAGAACTTTTTTTCATTTTGTTCTTTAACCTTTGCGAGTATTTACTTAACATCCATAAGTATTAAATATATCTCGACAGAGCCCTCCTGAGATACAAAAAGCTAGAATCTAACAGATATTCTATTCAACTTTAATATTGTGGCTTTAAACTTTTTTTTTTCATTTTGTTACCCAACTTTTGAACTTTTTCACACTTTGCCACCCAATCTTTGAACGTTTTCTCACTTTGCCATATTCTTTGAACGTTTTTCCACTTTGCCCCTAACCTTTGAACATATGATGTCGACGAGATCACTACATTTGGATATTTGTCGACAAAATTTGTTCAAAGGTAGGGGCAAAGTTGGAAAACATTCAATGATTGGGTGGCAAAGTACGAAAATGTTGAAGGCTAAGGCCATCTCCAATGGGTATGGACTCCCATTCCCCTTCAGACTCCTCTTTTTATAGTCATCTTCAGTGACTCAATCTTCACATTCTATTTAATTACAATTCTCAAACTTCACCACTCTCACTTAATTTTTCCAATCTTCACATTCTATTTAATTCCAAGTCTCATTCATTTAATAATAATAATAATAATAATAATAATAATAATAATAATAAAGTCAATAGTAACTTAAATATTGGCATTAATAATAAGTAATATAACATTGTCATTAATAATAACTAATTTAGCATTGACATTAATAATAAAAAATATTTAATAATAACAATACAATAGCATTACAATAATTAATAACTCATATATGAAAATTCATCGCCGATGCCACCATTATTGCCGATGTTGTTGCCACTGCCGTTGCAGTTGTTATTGTCGCCACCATTGCCTTGATTGGACGAGCCTTCAGATGAACCTCCAAATAAAGAAGAATATATGTTCCGACGTCACCAGATACGATCAGTAGAAGTCAATCGCCAACTTCAAGCCGACTTAGTCTAACATGCGTGGTTAACACACAGTCCAAATGGTGGTCATGTGTAATATTTTCAATATATATTTGATAGGATTATGTCATTTCTAATTTAATTTATCGTATTTACATTATGTAACCAGTATTCTATTTTTAATCTAGAAGTCGTATTTAATTTCAATGTAAATTTATTTATTCCTCAAAATTCTAATTCTCATATTTTTCCACACTCACTTAATAAAATTAATAATAATCGAGCTAAATAATAATAACAATTTATAAACTTGTACATAAAATTATAATATTACAAGTTATAAAAGTAGAAAATGCATAAGCAATAAAAATAAATTAATGTTAAGATATTAAAATAATATATTTTTAAATATTTACATTAAAAAAAGGGGGGGGGGGGTTGGGCGCACAATTACAACAAACAAAGAAAATTTAAAAAAAAATTAAAAGAAGAAATGGGGCTGGGCATCGCCCAGCCCAATTACAGAAAAAAAAAAAAAAAGAAAAACAGGGGTTGGGCGCGTCCCAGCCCCAAAAGAAAAGATGTGTGGGGCGGTCCACTAACCCACCGCCCCACACATCTAGGCGGTGGATTACCACCTCCCAACCACCCAGGGCCGGCCCTGAGTATAAGCAGCATAGGCGATCGCTTAGGGCCACCGATAATCAAGGGCCTCCAAAAAAAATATTAATATATAGTAGGTAGAAAAAAATTAATTCCTATTAGTAATATTATTTATCAATTCTTACAAGCAAAGTTCAATTTGCCTAATCGTTGTAACAATTGTTTGTCATGTCAACCATGAGGTTTCAGGTTCGAAACCCATTGTAGGAGAAGTGATTAGTTTTGTTTTATATATTCTCATGTTTTGTTTTATATATTCTTATGTCCTGTGCGATTCTAATTCAGTTATTGTCAACGTATAAATATGGTCATATGAATTAGCATATAAAAAAAATTAGATTTAATATTTGTACTTTTTATATCATTATTTTTCTTTATAAAATTGAATTTATTTTGTAAAGTGTTCTTTATCTTCTTATCAATTCTTCAATCTTTTGAACCATCTGTTGAATACACACTTTAAAAAATTCCTAGTATATCCTTTTACCCTGTTATTAGATAAAATTATAAACTTATTATAATCTAAGTTAATTTTTGTCATTCTATTTGAACATCATAAATATATCAAGTTGCTACCAAATTATTTTTTGTTCAACTGAATTGCATTTTAAACATCCGTATTGAGTGTTATGAATATGTGCTGCTAATTATTTATAAAAAAATATCTTACTTTTGAAAAAACTTGCTAGTGTATATTTTTTCATTTTTTTATGGATAAAAGCATTGTATCACTTTACCTTAAATTCGTTTTAGTTATTTTATAATAACATCGAAAAAAATATCGACTTCGTTACCCAAAAACTTCGCTCCCCCCCCCCCCCCAATTAAAATACGCCTAGCTCAGTCCATGATTATGCAAGTGTAATTTGTGATTTTACTCCAAAAATTTATAGGATATAATCATTTTCTTATTATGTAAAACTATACCTTGTGTTATCGATTTTTTTACAAAGCGAGATTATATTTGATTTATTATTCGAATTGTTTATTATTTTTCTAATTAGTAGTTTTATTTGCATTGCTTTAAAAAGTTTGTATTTGTTATTAACATAATTTTGTTGTACGTATAAATTTGAGGGCCACAATTTAAAATTTAGCTTAGGGCCACCGAAAAATCAGGACCGGCCCTGCAACCACCCCTCAAAATTAATCCCCCTCCCCATAAAAGTTTGTTTTTTCTCCCCCTTCTTCATAGCTTCCCCCTCCCATCTTAGCAATGGAGATGCTCTAAGAGGGTAAAGTGGAATTTTTCCTATAATTTAGTTGTTTAATACCAATTTTGAATTTAACGAATCAAAATTACTTTCCAACCATATCTGATGTATTTGTTTGATTATGAATTGGATAAAAATTTATTACTATATAAGAAGATGGATTCAATGTCAATTCAGACTAAATACCACTCCACCGACAACCTTAATTATGTAATTAATTAACGTTAGGACTTCTAAAATCTTGAATGGATAATTCTAGTCCAGATAGCTTATTTTCAATTTGTAAAAGTTATTTGTTGGAAAATCATTTCGATATTTTTTTTTCTATACGAAAAATAAGATTGTTATAATTTATAACAAATAGGAACATTTTGGTGGGACTCAAGTCTAAACATTGACATTAATTAGTAATAATTTTTTTTAACAAAATATCGACAAGGCCACGAGTCATCAGTCACATGCCACGGTCCAGCCGCGTACGGGAATCATTTACTTAAATACTAACGTATTTAATTTAATAAATTATCAGAAAAAGCATATGATTAAAATTAAATACTGTTCTAAGCGATTGAATATATATATTAGCATGTGTCCCTTTTCATGTAATCATTGTATTCAGTCTTCACTTAATAAGAAAATTGTAAAGAAATTTTTTTATAATGAAACGTCCAACAATACCAATTAATTTATTTCTTCTAGAGTTCATGCTTTTATTTATGTGATTTCAAATGTGATCTTCTTGCAAATTCAGAAGAATAGTTGAAAATAAAATCTGACTTTTTCTTTGTGATTTAGTCAAATTTATTTAATTACAAAATAAGTTCAGTTAATTACTTAATTATTTCTTATTTTTTGAAAATTTATTCAATTACGTAACATATATCTAGCTTGTAATTATCATGTTAATGTCATTAATTGGAGTTCCGTGTTTGTGTGAAACATTCCAAGTTTTGTTTTTTCCCTATTAATTTACCAATATACTTTAATTTCATCAAAAAAATTATGGAATTTGTACATTTATTATTATTTTTATTTAACGATTTTCATTTAATCTAAATTCCTATATGCCCTACTAATATAGATACATAGGATTCCAAAAGAGGCAATAGTCAGGGCTATCACTCGAAACAAGTTGAATGTAATTTAATAATATATCATGAAATTCCAAATTGAACTAATTTCATAATATTTGTCGGCAGGTGATATTCCATTCTTTTTTTACAACTCAGCATATTTTACATATTTGTGCAGTTAAAAGTGAAGAATATTTCATGACAACTATTCGCAGTATATCAGCATGGTTCAGAAAAAAATTATTGGTAAATTGCCTCTGATTCTAATTAGGTATGATTATTTTACGTTCACCCAAAGATCGGCTTTATGTTGCAGTTAAATGATTTACGAAGAACCAACTGGTGGGAGTGACTAGTCACTATAAATTAGCGAATTCATGTTCGAATTCCTGTTAGAACTTAGATGAAGTTCCCACTTAATGTGTCTGACGCGTTTTCAAAGAGATTAAACCCTACATATAAGAACACACAAAGAAATGTAACTGTGGGGCCTTTGAGGAATAGGTTGAAGTTGAAATAGAGGTGATTAAGAATTAGGAGTTTTAAGTGTAGCATGAATTCAATGAACGTTGTTTATTATATGTATTTTTTTTTTGTTCGAGCACTTGTTTATAAGTATTTAAGTTCACAATTGCTTTAAATATTTATTGGGGGTTCTAGTTAAATTAATGGAAACATTATTTATGATACGTAAACTACTCGTCAAATAGCATATGGGCTAAGTTGTCAACAATGGTGGCTTTCGATTTATTTTATTAATCTCTATAAACTAAGTTGTCATACCATGCATGGCCCGTTGGAATTGTTTCACTAGTCGTAACTCGTAACTAATCGTGGTGTCTTGAAAAAAAAAATTGAATTTTGAAGAAAATATTTAGTGTAATAGTTGCACCACGTCATCAGTGACACGTAGTGCAATACAATATTAATATTTATACATGTAGATATGTTCTACATCAGTCATGTTCTAAATTTTCAAAATCTTCATATAAGGAAAATGAGTTAGAACATAGCTGATGTAAATCATATCCACATGTATAACTATCATTGATGTGTTACACTACGTGTCATTGGTGATGTGGTGTAGCCCAAACCAGTAGCAGTTGCACTTAATATTTTCTCGATTAAAATAAGTAGCACGAATAGGAAAATTGTATATTTGGTACCATACAGTATCACATTTTGCATTAATCTTGGTACCACTGATAAGTAAATGAACATTTAGTACCACCATTTAAAGTCTGGTTGTAACGTTCATACAAAGGTAAAATAATTGGACAAAATTGGCTACGTACACCGCACGTGATCATTATCTCGTCTTTTGGAGGGAAAAATCACGTTTCCTTCACTTTTGGAGAAAAAGTTATAACTTTACCCTCATGATATCACGTAATGATTGTCACTCCAAAAGACGAGATTACAATCATGTGGTCGAATTCATCAAATTCGATCCAGTTATTTGACCGTGGTTTAAGCATTGCAATTAATATTATTTTAAGTCTGATTTAACTTTTTGGTTGACCTTCAGATTTATTGATTGTTAAATGAGTTAAGCTTAAATAACTTTTAATTTAACTCGTAAGTTTGAATAGCTTGATATTTTTCTCAAATTTTATATTATTTTTATGCAATCAATCGAGCTCTAATCAAATTCTAAAAGATGCCCGACTTAATTTCATATGATTGCTTAAATTTCCTCAATGAACTTTTAAAATCACATACAGTGACGTGGTATAAAGATCTACATATGACTTTATTTGTTGTTCAAAATAGATTTATTACCTATAGTACTCAGTATTACATCTCATAATTGGGATGGGGGTTTAAGTGCAACCCCACGAAATAATTATAGGCACAGTAAATGGGGAAAAAATGAAGTTTGTGGATTGATGGGTTTTGGACTAAACAGTAACAAAGAGTGAGGGCATCTCCAATGATCAACTAGCTTGGGCAACTGATAAGGCCTATGTTTACAAATAATATTATATTGAAAAAAAAAAGGTTTCATTGATTGTTATATACTCGATGGTTATCTGTACCAATTAGGCAAATACATTTACTTAATTGACACTTTACTAAAAATCACGAAACATTCATAAAAGATGTCAACAAAAAATAGCTCAACAAGCTGCCTATGCATTTATGTCATGTTTTTTGAAAAGCTGAGCATAATGAAATTACAAGTTAACAACAAATTAACCTCAAATCATAAATTGTCACATTGGACAAGTTCAATCAAATTACAATAAATTCTCAAATGAAATGAACATTGTCCACATCAGAAGCACAACATAAAAATGGAGCAACCCAAATAAAAGTAGCTCGTCAAATCAAACGTAAAGAGAAAGTTAAAATTCACACATAGAAAACTATTATCGTTTGGAACCTCTAATGAGGATTCTTTAAAATAAAAACAACATTCGGAAAAAAGTTAACCGAAATCAAACAAACCAACACATAATGTACCAACACGCCAAGTAAAAGAATCAATGAAGAAGAGTACCACATCCAACACAAATGACGATGCGCTAATTTACGAGACTTCGACTCCATCAGCTAAGGCTATTAAACCACGTACTGCAAAGAAAACAACAACATATAATTAGAATAAATTAAAATCCACTAGGGAAACCTAAATAAACAGCAAGTTTAGAAGATAATTATTAATAGGCAAACTGAAAAAAAAAAAAAAAAAAAAAGAGATTTGATGCACTATTTACAGGTTACCCCGACATTCTTATATATTCTTAGTATATGCATAAAATATATGTTGGGTGGAGGAGTTAATAAGCTTCTTAACTTGTATTTGAACAGAAATTCTAAGGGAGCAAAACGATTAATTGACACAAAAATTAATAATGAAGAAAAAGATTCAGTAAATATTGTTCCTGATCACTCACCTTTTTAACCTGAAAATTATCATGACTTTCGAAGCTCGGGATATCAAGGTCAGTTTCAACTTGAATTAGAAGATCATAGTTCCCTTCCTCCTGTGCTTCCAAGTGTTGTTTCTTTGCTGAAATAAGAAGGGATTTATTGCAATAACGCAATGTTATTAACTCAAGCGAAGGTTTTTCAATGATACACTGTGGGATCTCTTGAAGGTGTTCCAATGCTTTAAGATTCAAACTCTCAAGTGCTGGAAAACTAGAACTGTCTACCACCCAGGTTCTGAAGGTACACCAAACAATTAATAAAGATTTCAGGCGCTGAAATTCTCCTTCACCTACATTCCATTCTGAGCCATAAAATGCTTCATTAATTAATTCGAGCACTTCAAGTTTGGGCAATGAACCAACTATCTTCATATCTTCCCATGGAATACAAGGTCTTATTAAACATAGTTTTCTTAGCATAGGTGGAAAATTTGGTGTGGTACTGAAAGTGTTGACGTTGTTTCCTTGGTATAAGTAACACTTAATTTCTTTAAGTTTGGAATCCTACCTAAGATCTCATCAGTAAACCTAAGATTAATCACCCTAGACAACTTTTGTAGATTTTTAAGCACACAAGAATGATTTTTTTCTCTATCGGGCATAGACAAGTAGATTCCGCCCTTAATCTTTATATGCCTAAGGTGCTGCATCTCCCAGATTTCAGATGGTAAAGTACACCGCGGCACCTTACCATTTAAAATTAAGTTCTCCAGATTCCAAGGTAAGTATGATGTGATTTGATCAGAAATAAACGCCTTACGAAAAGCCAAGTCCGAGGTAAATTCAAGGTACCGTGAATTAACTAGCTTCAAAAAATCATTTAATTTATATGTTTCCCTCTTATTCGCTTGCACATGGAACACCCGTAGCAAATTCAATTGTAAAATTATACCAGATTGCATTTCACTGTTTTCCATAACCACAGTACGAGCAAGTGGCATAGATTGCAAGTCTGACTTGGTTGAAAACTTATTAACCTGATCGCTCGCATTCAAATGCACACCAAGACGACGCTTACCACTTATGTTTTTTTCTAAATCATCATCCACTATGCAAAGAAACCTCTCCTTCAGTGCTTCTCTCAAGCAAAGATCCCTTAACAAATCATGGATCTTACATGTTTTGATGTTGCCCATAGAACCTCGCTCCTGGACCATAATGAGATTTCTATCAATAAGATCCTCAAAATATTTTTCTGCAACCTCTTCCAAAGTTTTATCCGGTGGTGGTGGTTTTAAGAATCCTTCTGAAACCCATAAGTTGATGAGCTTGGAGACTCGAACTTCAGAATCCTCTGGGAAAATTGCCATGTAGAGGAAAAGTGGTTTCAATTCAATGGGCAACTGATTGTAACTTAGAGATAATATCCCCAAACATTCCTCATTATTTACTTCATTAACGATAGAGCTCACATCCTTTGCAACTTCACTCCAATACTCTCGTGTCTTGTCAGACACTTTCAGGAGCCCACCAATCACAGCGATTGCCAAGGGAAGTCCTCTACAATTTTTAGCAATTATCCTTCCAATTTCCTCCAGTTCAGGAGGGCAAACATGTTCGCCAAATATCTTCACATAGAGTAAGTTCCAACTTAAAGCATCATCTAGAAACTTCATTTTATATGAAGATCCAAGTCCAGGTGCCAAATCAGAGAGCCTAGTAGTCATCATTATCCTACTTTTGTTACCATCGTCACGGAGGAACCTACTTATCTCTTCCCAGGCCTTGATACTCCATATATCGTCCAATACAATTAGATATTTTCTTTGAAACAAAGCTTTGTACAACATTTCTCCTAAATCTTCATCGCTCTTGCTATGCATACTACTAGTGAATGCCTCAAGACTAATCTTTTTAGGTCCAATATCATATAAAAGGCCTAAAATATTTTTTCTTAAACTATAATCTTGAGATATAGTTACCCAAGCTCGAATGTCAAAATTACTCTTAAAAGATGGATCGTCATAAATATTAGTAGCGAGAGTAGTCTTACCAATACCGCCCATGCCAACAATTTGAATGACTAGGCGATCAGATTGATCTGTGGTGAGCTTGTCCTTTAATGCAATCAAGTCCTCCTTGAACCCCAAGATCGTAGTATTAATCTTGCCACCACGAAGAGGAGCCTTAGCAATTACATTAATTGGTGATGATGGTGATGATGGTGATGATGTAATTGCTGCTGATGATGATGATGATGATGATGAACCAGCAGCAACCTCGATCTTTTCATGATTAATCTTCAAGACCTCTTTCTTGATTAAATCCATTTCTTGTACAACTTTCTCTAGATCTCCACACGAGATAGCATAGCTATCGATAGTAGTACTTTCTGCATATTTTTTAATTTGACCCACTACAAAGGTCTCAATGATGTCTTCTGCTTCATAAGCTGCAGCAGCGATTCGGCTCTCTAAAAGTTCAATTTCTTTGCTTCTTGTTTTAGAATGATTTTCAACAAAATCAAGCAAGGAACTAACTTGATCAAAGAGGGGTTGCGTTTGCAACTCTTTTAGAAAAACATAACGTGGAGGAGGATTTTGGGTACGATTTAGGACGTGAATAAGAGAGACAAGAGATGCATAAACTGCCATGTCTAGCTAATATCTGATTTTTAAGTGTAGGCAATATATGATCAATTTACTTTTTTCAGAGTTTCAAATACAACTTCTGCAAATATGTATTGCAATTTATATAACTTCAACGAGTCATTTGCAAAAATGGCCTTTTGTCAATTTTTCTTTATTAAAATAACCTTATGAATGTTGAGTTTGCAAAAATGACCTCCACTTGATTAGCCTATTAGTTAGAGTTATAATTAAATGGAAAATTGCAAAAAGAAACCCAATAAAATTGATAAAATCAAAATCAAACCCCATTTCATTAAATTTTAAAATTTAAAATTAAACCCCACGAAATTTAGAAATTGCAAGATCAAGCCCCACTTATTATACCCCAATAAATTCAAAAATATAAAAATAAACCCCACTAATCAAATTCCATTATATTCAAAAACTCAAAATCTTACCCCCAATAAATTCAAAACATAAATTAAAACCCTACTAAAAACCAAAACTCAAAAATAAATCTCACTCTCTCATTATAACAAAACAAACTTTATCTCTCTAACAAAAATTCTCTCAAATTCACTTCAAAGAAAATCTAGAGGAAGAATATCACAAGAAGATCAACATTTACAGTTAGTATTCGATCTTCTATTGCATTTTAATTGAAAAAACCGGACAAAAATTTATGTTTTCTTCTATTTTAAAATTTTAATTTTTCCACTTTTTTGGTCTCCTGTCTCCCGGAGACTCCAAGAGACCAGGAGACCGGCTGGTCTCTTAGTCTCCTGGACTATTAACAATTCCAGAAGACGGGGAGACCAGTCTCCCCATCTCATGGAACTGTTAACTCCAGGAGACCGGCTGGTGTCTTAGTCTCCTGGACTGTTTACAATTCCAGGAGACGGGGAGGCCAGTCTCCCTGTCTCCTTTAACTGTTAACTCGAGGAGACCAAAAATGTGAAAAAAAATTAAATTTTAAAGATTATTGTTTAGCTACTTTGTATGTTAATTTGAGTTGTTTATTTGTAGATATGGAAGGTAAAATTGTTGTGTATGTTCGACACAATGGTGAGTGGAAGTCGGTGGACGACTACGATATGTGGAAAAAGTATGAGGAATTATTGGATGCAATTTGTGAAACCATTGGTATTGATCGATATACCAATAAAATTGTGACCACGAGCAAAAGCGCGGAACAACTGCCTCATTTGCACTTAAACAATGATGTATGTTTGGCGAGTGCTATGTACATTCATAGGAATAGAGATGAAATGATATTGTTCGTGACTTATACTCCTCGAAAAGCAGAGAAACTTTTGAGTCGGGGTTGAAAACAAGTTCAAGATCGAGCTAGTAGTCCGGATGATTTGGATGGATATGATATAGGAGGAAGTGAGGTACCGATTTGGCCAAGTGTGGAGTTCATAGACTCCAATCCGAGGTCAAATATATGTGAACATGTCGATGGTGTTCTTATGCCAATATCCGAGGAAGCGATATTTGTGGAAACCTATCCCTTGGAATTCGCAAGAATTTGTGATCGGTGAAACTACCCGAGTCGATGATGAAGGTGTCGATGATGAGGGTAATGACTATGGTGATGCGCCAGTATAAATCACAACAAAAAGACTTGTCCAAGACACGATGAATCTTAGAAATGACTTGGTGTTATTATTTGGATAATGATAATCGAACATATTCTAATCTTGTTATTGTAATATTCTAATCATTCTTATTTTAATATTTTCTTGGTGTATTTGTTTGATGGATAATATTATTGAAGTATTTGTTTTTTAGAGTAAAATACAAAATTTTTAATTTTTTTTTTAAGTTCAGTCTCCTGGGACCGGAGACAGGGAGACACGGCTTCCTGGCACAGACATGGCCAAGCCGGCTAGACATGGAGACAGGGAGACACGGTTCCCTGGCACGGACATGCCGAGCCGGCTCGACATGGAGACAGGGAGACACGGCTCCCTGGCACGGACATGGCCGAGCCGGCTGGACACGGAGACAGGGAGACACAACTCCCTAGCACGGACATGGCCGAGCCGGCTCGACAGGGAGACGGGGAGACACAACTCCCTGGCATGGACATGCCGAGCCGGCTCGACACGGAGACAGGGAGACACGGCTCCCTGGCACGGACATGGCCGAGCCGACTAGACACGGAGACAGGGAGACACGGGCAATGAGTTTAGGGTTAGGGTTATGATTAGGGTTAGGGTTTAGGGTTTAGGATTTATGAAATTGCGAACATTTCGATAATGTATATCGAACCTAAACGTAACCGAATACTAACAATAACCATATTGTTGATTAAGTTAACGATTTTGACTTTACGTCCGTATAATTGATAATTGATCCGATTGTTGATCAATTTCCGAACTGTGAAGCTTTGGGTAATGTATAATGAACCTTATCGTAATCGAATACTATAAGAACCATATTGCTGAGTAATTTAACAAATTTGACTTTACATCCATATAATCGATAATTGGCCCAATTGTTGATCAATGTCGAATTATGAAGCTTTGGGTAATGTATAACGAACCTAATGGTAACCGAATACTAACAATAATCTTTTTCATTATTTTGATTGATTTCAAGACATTTTTCAACGGTTTAACCATTTTTTCATTGGTTTTCATTGATTTTGATCCATTTTCCATCGACTATGAGACATTTTCACCGGTTTAACCATTTTTTTCGATTTTGACCTACTATTAATCGGTTTTAACCATTTTTCTACTTATTTTTGCGCTATTTAACCACTTTCACCGGTTTAACCATATTTTCGATTTTGAACTACTTTTAACCGGTTTTAACCATTTTCTACTTTTTTTTGCGCTATTTAACCATTTTCATCGGTTTAGCCATTTTTTTCGATTTTGAGCTACTTTTAACCGGTTTTAACCATTTTTTTACTTGTTTTTGCGCTATTTAACCATTCTCATTGGTTTGGACATTTTTTCCGATTTTGAGCTACTTTTAACCGGTTTTAACTATTTTTCTACTTTTTTTGCGCTATTTAACCATTTTCACTGGTTTAGCCATTTTTTCCGATTTTGAGCTACTTTTAACCGGTTTTAACCATTTTTCTACTTGTTTTTGCGCTATTTAACCATTTTCACCGGTTTAACTATTTTTTACCCCTTTTTTCAATTTTGAGCTACTTTTAACCGATTTTAACCATTTTTCTACTTGTTTTTGCGCTATTTAACCATTTTCACCGGTTTAACTATTTTTTACCCCTTTTTTCGATTTTGAGCTACTTTTAACCGATTTTAACCATTTTTCTACTTCTTTTGTCGCCATATAATTTTGCCCTAAATATCACAACTGAAAATATAAATAAGACACGAATAATCCGACATATAAATTATACAAAGCCAGTAATCCTAATCCGAACATAGAAATAGTATTCATAATCCGAACATATAAATCATGGTAACATGTGGCTCGTGGCGCGCTTAGACCTCCTCTTCTTTCGGAGATTGTATGGAGATCGTTCGAAAACTTTGCCTTATAAGGAATATCCTACAAAAAAGCCATAAGGAAGAAAAATGATTAGACCGGTGAAAATGATAAAATAGCGCAAAACAAGTAGAAAAATGGTTATACGTGTTAAAAGTACCTCAAAATTGAAAAATAAGGTAAAACATGGTTAAACCGGTGAAAAAATGGTTAAAACCGGTTAAAAGTAGCTAAAATCGAAAAACAAGGTAAAAATGGTTAAATCGATGAAAAAATGGTTAAAACCAGTTAAAAGTAGCTCAAAATCATCGAAAAAAAGGTAAAAAATGGTTAAACAGCGCCAAAACAAGTAGAAAAATGGTTAAAATCAGTTAAAAGTAGCTCAAAATAAAAAGGGTAAAAATGGTTAAATAGCGCAAAAACAAGTAGAAAAATGGTTAAAACCGGTTAAAAGTAGCTCAAAATCCAAGAAAAAGGTAAAAAATTTGTTAAACCGATAAAATAATGGTTAAACCGGTGAAAATGGTTAAATAGCGCAAAAACAAGTAGAAAAATAATTAAAACCGGTTAAAAGTAGCTCAAAATCGAAAAAAGGTAAAAATAGTTAAACCGATGAAAATGGTTAAATAGCGCCAAAACAAGTCGAAAATGGTTAAAATCGGTTAAAAGTAGCTCAAAATAAAAAACGGGTAAAAATGGTTAAACCGGTGAAAATGGTTAAATAGCGCAAAAAGAAGTAGAAAAATGGTTATAACCGGTTAAAAGTAGCTCAAAATCGAAAAAAGGTAAAAAATGCTTAAACCGGTGAGAAAATGGTTAAACCGGTGAAAATTACCCGAAGACCCGGCGATATGCCCATGCCAGGACACCCTGGCACGTCTCCTTGGTCCAGGGGATCGTGAGACTCGATCGGCACCCTGTCACGGTTGGCAGGGTGTCCAGTCTCCCAGTCCCCTAGACAACGGAGACCGGGCCAAGGTGTCCTGGCGCGGGCGTGTCCCCTAGTCTCCCGGTACGCGGCGACTCGGCCTTGACATGGAGACAGGCAACTGACATGGTCTCCGTGGTCCAGGAGATGGGAGACAGTGCACCATGGCAACGGGCGGGCGTGGCGCCTGGTCTCCGGGCACGCGGCGACTCGGCCTGACAGGCACCAGACACGGTCTCCATAGCCTAGGGGTTCGGGAGGCTGGGCACCCTGACATTGGGTGGACGTGTCTCCTGGGACCGGAGGCAGGGAGACTCGGCCTGACATGCACAAGACACGGTCTTTGTGGGCTAGGGGTTCGGGAGACAGCACCGTGGCACGGACATGGTCGAGCCGGTGTCCGAGCCAATACTCCTAGTCTCTCGGGCTTCCTACCATGGAGACCGTGCCGTGCCATGGAATAGCCGAGTCGACGGTTCAAGTAGTCTCCTTGTCTCCGAGATCCGGGGACGAGGGGACCAAGTGGTCTTCTTGTCTCCGATTTCCAGGGGACGAGGGGACTAGGTGGTCTCCCTGTCTCCGTTTCCCGAGGACGAGGGGACCAAGTGATCTCCTTGTCTCCGGGTTACCGAGGACGAGGGGACCAAGGTATTTCTACGAAAAAATTTGAAAAAAATTAAAAAACTTACCAAATGCCGATTTTCTGGTCCATTTGATGCTTCCGGCACGTCATGGATTATTTCAAAAGGAAGATATTCATTTGTCATTGCTTGATTTTGTGGTGAATTTGGGAGATAAATTTTAGGGATTTGAAGGTTTGAGAGGTAAATTTTAGAAAGATAAAATTTGTAAGTGAAATGGAGTGAAAATGAATATGTAAAAGTTTGAGGGGGTGTTTTATTATTTGTTATTTTCAGTTGATTAATTAATTTATTTTAAGTATATCTAATTAGTTTTAAGTATACTTAATTAATTTTAATTGAGTTTAGAATTTAAAAAAAAAGGAAAAAGAAAATAGGAGGTCATTTTTGCAAAGATACATTTGAATAAGGTTATTGAAGCAAAAAACTCAACTTCAACTTATTTGGAGTGGAAAGCATATTCAGTCATGGTGGACTTGGCTCTTTGTTTTAAATTACTACTATATTGAGAGTTGTTATCAATTATGCGAAGACCGAGTATTATTCTAAAGAAGGTGCCAACTCTATCACAATTATTTAAAATTTTTAATTGAAGAAGGCACTCTTATCATTTTGATGAACAGACTTAATTTGTTTTTCTATGTCAATTGGACAAGTCCTTTGACTGATTCTCTCATTCTTTAACTTTCTTAATGGTGTGATTAAAATAATCATTCCCTAGAAAACTCTATTTCCATAATAAACAAAAGAAGCCTCGTACATGCGTATTATTAGATGGGTTTCATCATAATTATCTACACTATAGCTAACTCTTATTCATTTAGAGGAAAATACTTTTGATACCAAACTTTAGTCTAATAAACATATTTGATACCAAGATTTTCAAAAAAAAAAAAAAAAATCATACCATGATTCACACTTTCTTGACACATTAAGTTTTTCTGATCATTTTTTTGACGGAATTCAACACGTGTCCGTTAAGTTAACAATGGTGGGTCTTTAAAATTTGTGCATATTTTTTCTCCCGTTGTCAACTTAACGAACACGTGAGCCGCACGTCCGTTAAGTTAACAATGGTGAATCTTTAAAATCCAAGCATGTTTTCCCTCTCGTTGTTAACTTAATGAGCACGTGAGCGGCACATGTCGAATTCCGTCGAAAAATGACGATTAAACTAAATGTGCCAAGAGGATGTGAATCATGGTATGAAATGTATTTTTTTCAAAAGTTTAGTATCGAATATATTTTTTGAACTAAAAGTTTAGTATCAAAAGAGTTTTTCTCTCATTACTCATTTTGTTGAGTCGGATTCTTACTTCCTACTTGAAGATACATTTTTCTAAGATATACAGTGGACTTAAATTTATTCACACTTTAGAAAATCCATACAAGAAAAGTTCACGCTAAATTCATTTTTATGTAAAATATGACTAACTTAACCTTACTTGAGAACATATTATCCCACTCTATCCCCTGTGACATGCGTAAATGAACATTTTATCTCCCCATGATATGTGTAAATGAGCACTTTAACTCCCTGCGATATTGTATAATGGGCATTTTAACCCCTTATAAAAATATTAAAATCAAGAGGGAGGCAATGTGCATCTTTTATAAATATACAAGTATTTTGTCCTTTTATTTATCAGTTATATCACGGAGAGTTAAAATGCCTATTTAGAATAACATTGGGAGTTAATTTACTATTCACTCTAAAAATCAATGTTATTACAATCGGCCCAGACCGAATCGACCGCCAATTGGAGGCCTGTCCGATCGGATTAACCCCTAAATCAGCAAACTTAAAAATCAGTTTGAACCGACGAATCGGTTTGGATCGGTTCAATCCGGTTCTGATTTTTTGTTTCTTTTTAATTTTTTTTAATATTAAAATAAATTGGAAACTTTTGTAGAATGAGTGATTTGAACACCTAACCTCCTGTATAAACATCCAGGGGCCGTTTAGTAGGACCTAATAGGAGGTATTATGTCATATTATACGAATTAATATGGGATAATACAATGTTTGGTGGCATTGCTCTAATACCAGGTCAAATGAATTAAAATCTTACGACCCGGTATTAAGACTAGATTATAATCCATCCAGGCACGGGTGGATTAGTTAATCCGAGTGAATATGGATTAGGTTAAATATCACTTATAATCTCAAATTTACGTATTTTATATTTTAAAATATCATTAAATATTATAAATTCTTCTCAAATCTCTGAAAATAGAAACACATACTACATAAATAAATCACAAATTAAAATCTATAGCAGTTTATAATTAACATGGTCTTTAATGTAATATGACTCATACAAATCTATACCAAACGTATTTTTAGTATGGTATTCAATCCATCTCCAATTTAATCCACCTTAATCCCATACACCTTACCAAACAACCCCTGGATAGTATTTGAGCTACATCATTTTTATTGAACTTTTAGTACAAAAATTTATAAATTAAAGAAAACTTGTAACCACATTTATTTATAAATTAAATTATAATAATTAAATCAAATTACTATTTTACACATTATTAATGAAAATTAAAACTAATTTTAATTTTATGACATAATTTTTTATTATAAGTTTTTCTTTAAGATATTTCTCTCCAATTATATAATTTTAGGATAAAGAGCGTCAAGTTTGAAAGTCAAATCAATATACTATGCAAACATAATTTTGAATATTAGACTTGTATACATAATCATATTTTAAAATTTATTAATCTCTTAATTTGTTGTATTTTTAACTTATATTTTATATTTTAATTAAAAAATGTAATCATATTATATTTATATCAGCTTACTAATTAGTATCATATTATCATTATGATATAAGTTAGATAAATATTATATAGTTTAATTTAAATATATTATAAGTTTTAAATATTTTTAACCAATTGTAGGATAATGATAAAATTTTATGCATATTGTATATACTTTAAAATTAAATTTTTTATTATATCATTATGACGTCATCCAGTCCGATTAGTGATCCGTCAGGTTCGACTATTGGCCAATCGGCTCACCGGTTCATTATTCGGTCCGATTCTGTAAACATTGCTAAAAACTATATCATCAACATTTCGAGAAGAGCTAATAGTAAATTGCTTCTGATAGTACTCAAGTATGATTATTTTTTGTTCACCGAAAGCGTGAGTTTATGTTGGATTTTAATGAATTATTTAGAAACGCTGGAAAGTAATTTGTTATAGGCCGGAACAAAATATTAATTTTGAAAATGAAGACTTGCTTGAATGCCAAAAAAATATCTGAATTTCAGTTATCCAAATTAAACCAGGATTGATCCAACACAAACTGTTACGAAATCGTCATTAGACTAATATGACTCAAATTATCTTCAACCATTTCCTAAAAAGAGATTATTTTATCTATCCGTTGCATAGTTGATGTCGTGCAACAGAGCAATAATCTTATTTTTTACATATCAATACGTAGTTGGAACGAAATTACAGAATAATTTTCTCTCACTTATATTACATTACATCATTTATCCACCGGGTGCATCCAATTTTTTTACTAAAAAATATTAAAACATGCAACACAAATATGGAAAAAATAAGGGAAAATTCTATTTTGTCTCCTAACTCTTGATTGTTTTCTATTTTTTGTGAGTTTTCACTTAATGAACTCAGCTATGTCATCTAAAATGTAAAAGTTATAATATAACATATTATTTTGTCCAACTTTAATTTTACTCAATCTCGTAACCTTTATGACATAATTAAGTTATTTTTAATCTGATTTAAAAAAAATATCCATAAAATTATTTAAACACGTACAACGTAAGTATACTTTTCCAGTGTAGATTAAAAGACGCAACACAAATATATATAGATGGAAAAATAAAATAGATATGCATTGGGTGAAGACCGTGAAGTGAAGTTGCATTCCACCTACCAAATTTATGTTAGGTTTTGGGTCCCTTCCTATGTGGATAAATGCTCAATCTTTTGGTAGTCCATTTTGTATTCACTTAGCCCATTACTTGGCCCACATATTTAAGGTTATGTTAGGGTTATTGGCAAGTAATTTTCAGCACATTTTTCTACAACACAAATCAAGAGAGAAAAGAGAGGAAACAATTTTCGGCTACACTCACAGCTGCTTCGGTTTTTTTGGCCTTTTCGACTTTATCCACCGTTGGATCATCGTCAAATTTTAACTGGAGATTCTACACATCCAGATCTATGATTTGACCGTTCGGATCGTCATTTTGGTGCCTGAAGGTGAAACGGCAGCCATTGGAAGTTGATGTTAAAGTGTGAGCTTTTATCTCTATTTTTTGTTCCTTGTATTGCTATCTCTTGTGTAAGTGTTTGGTGAAGGTTTTGTACCTATTTGGGGCTGTATTGAACACTTGTATTTGTGATTGGTGATAGTGGAATGCTTTGGGGCTCCTGTGGGTGTTCCCTCTTCGATTTGGAGAGGTTTTCCACGTAAAAATCTTCGTGTTGATTGTGTGATTGCTATTTACTTTTCATTGCATATGGGTTGGTTGCTTTGATGATAAATTTGTCGCATTTCCATCTTGGTTCAATCAAGGGAGAAAGATTTATTGTTGTGTTCTTTGTGAAATATTGCTTCTTTCTCAACAAAGTGGTATCAAGAGCTTAGGTTATTGTCCTTGTTAGTTTGATTGAACAATGGAGGGGAGTATGAACAAAATGGTTTGTTTGAGTGGCACAAATTATCATATTTGGAAAAACAAAATGAAAGATCTTTTGTTTGTTAAATCTATGCACCTTCCAGTTTTTGCTAAAGAGAAGCCGAAAGAAAAATCGAATGATGATTGGAGTTTTGAGCATGAACAAGTTTGTGGGTTCATTCGACAATTTGTTGATGATAATGTTTATAATCACATTTGTAATGTGAATGATGCAAAGAGTTTTTGGACAAAACTCGAGCAATTGTATGCCTCCAAAACGGGGAATAACAAGTTGTTTGTTTTAAAGAAAATGATGTATTTGAAATACAGTGATGGTAGTTCAGTGGCCGACTACTTGAATAAATTTCAAGGTACCGTTGATCAGTTATCTGGTATGGGTATCAAGTTTGATGATGAGGTTCTGGCATTATGGTTGCTTGCGGCTCTTCCGGATTCATGGGAAACTTTTCGGATTTCTTTGACTAATTCTGCTCCTGATGGTGTTGTCTCCATGGAACTTGTGAAAGGTGGAGTTTTGAATGAAGAGGTGAGAAGAAGGTCACGAGGTTCTTCATCACATTCGAAAATTTTGTATTCTGAAGATAGGGGGAGAAAACAAAGAGATCAACAATCCAAAGAGAAGAGTAGAAGCAAATCAAGGTCGAAGCATAAGAATCTTGAGTGTCATCATTGTGGTAAGAAGGGTCATATCAAGAAGTTTTGCTACACATGGAAAAGAGAAAATAAAGGTAAGGGTGGTGAAAAGAAACATGAAAAGAAAGACAACACTAATGATGATCGTGTCGCCACTACTTCGAGTAATGATCTTTTCATTGTGTATGATGATGAGAATATGGTTAATCTTACTAGTCATGAGACGACTTGGGTGATTGATAGTGGTGCATCCCTTCATGTTACGTCACAGAAAGAGTTCTTTACATCTTATACACCCGGTGATTTTGGGGTATTGAAGATGGGTAATGACGGTTTAGCACAAGTTGTGGGCAAGGGAGATGTTTGCTTGAAAACTAATGGTTCAATCCTTATGCTTAAGGATGTTAGACATGCTCCAGATGTTCGTTTGAATTTGATTTCAGCCGGAAAACTTGATGATGAAGGATATTGCAACACTTTTCATGAAGGTCAATGGAAGCTCACTAAAGGTTCGTTGGTCGTGGCTCGGGGTAAGAAGTCATCTAGTTTGTATTTTATGCAAGCTTCTATTTACAAGGATACGGTAAATGTGATGGAGGATGATAAAATCACCGAGTTGTGGCATCGAAGACTTAGCCATATGAGTGAAAAGGGGCTTGGTGGCTTGGTAAAGAAAAATCTCCTTTGTGGGTTCAAAAGAACAAAGTTGAGCAAGTGTGCTCATTGTTTGGCTGGAAAGCAGAGAAGACTCTCATTTCAAAGTCACCCTCCTTCAAGGAAACCGGATTTGTTGGAGCTAGTGCATTCGGATATTTGTGGTCCTTTGAAGGAAAAATCATTTGGTGGAGCACGTTACTTTGCGACATTTATTGATGATCATTCAAGAAAGGTATGGGTCTATCTTTTGAAGACGAAAGATCAAGTAGCTTACTGTTCTTCATCAGCTTAGTCTGCTGACAGAAGACTGAAAAGTTTTTAAGTCTAAAAATTTTCAGAGGTCTATTCACCCCTCCCCTCTAGACCTCATCTGACCATTTGGGACCAACACTTCAAAACTAGCTTTGTTTCTGACCAGTTTGAACCGAAAAAACCGATCAAAAACCAATAAAACCAATAAACCAATGAACCGATTGAACCACTGGTTCACTTATAAAAATAAAAAGTTTAAATTATGGATTTTTATTTCTCTTCCGCGACCTTTAAACTTCAACAATACTCTCACATCTCTTCTTCTATTTTTCACTTTGAATTATTCAAAATCAACAAGAAACAAAAGAATCTTATATATAATAAGTTATATAAATATTTGAGTATCAAATTCATTAGGAAAGTCATTTTTTTTCACAAACTTCAAGTTATTTTATTTTTTTATATAATTCAATGAAAATTCATCAATAATTTCTCTTTTACATATGGAGAGAATTTCACTTTTGATACCGTAACTCAACCTACTTTAGGGATTTGATACCACAACTTTTTCTCCCGACACATTTGATACCATAACTCAACCTACTTTAGGGATTTGATACCACAACTTTTTCTCCTGACACATTTGATACCATAACTCAAATCAACTCGACACATTTGATACTTCCGTCAAATTGGAAACGGAATTGTCACGTGATTGTCACGTGGCCGTTAAAACTTTGCACATTTGATACCATAACTTATCTTGACTGATAATTTTACCCCATAACATTTCAGGTTATCAAAAAAGCCCCACATCTCCAAATTTAGTGACGATTTTAGTCCACATTGTTGCAAAATTTCCAAATTGACTCGAATAAGACCACGTGCTGACCAATTTAGAACTTTACACATTTGATACCATTACTTATGTTGACTGATAATTTTACCCCATAACATTTCAGGTTACCAAAAAAGCCCCACATCTCCAAATTTAGTGACGATTTTAGTCCTCATTGTTGCCAAATTTCCAAATTGACTAGAATAAGATTACGTGCTGACCAATTTAAAAAATTTTACTTATTTTATTTAAATAACTAATTTAATTTATAAACAATATTAATAAATTAAATAATACATTAACATAAATATCACCAAAATTAAGAAAATATATTCTTTTTAAATATAGAATTTATATAATAGAATTAATATATTTAATATATATTAAAATAATAAATTATATAATTTAAAACTATTTAATATTTATTAAAATATTAAATAATAAATAATTATAATTTTAAAAAAAAATCCCCACCCCATCCACCCAACCCAACCCGACCCACCCCTCCCCTACCCCCAGATTCCCAGGCCACCGGCGGCCTGGGTCTTCTGTCCCAGGCCAACGCCGGCCTGGGACCGAAGATCCCAGGCCGGCAGTGGCCTGGGATCGAAGAACCCAGGCCGGCGGTGGCCTGGGACAGAAGACTCAGGCCGCCGACGGCCTGGGAATCGGGGGGTAGGGGGGAAGGGTGGGGAGGTGGTGGGTGGGGTGGGGATTTTTTTTTAAATTAAAATTATTTATTATTTAATATTTTAATAAATATTAAATAGTTTTAAATTATATAATTTATTATTTTAATATATATAAAATATATTAATTCTATTATATAAATTTTGTATTTAAAAATAATATGTTTTCTTAATTTTGGTGATATTTATGTTAATGTATTATTTAATTTATTAATATTGTTTATAAATTAAATTAGTTATTTAAATAAAATAAGTAAAATTTTCTAAATTGGTCAGCACGTGGTCTTATTCGAGTCAATTTGGAAATTTGGCAACAATGTGGATTAAAATCGTCACTAAATTTGGAGATGTGGGGCTTTTTTGGTAACATGAAATGTTATGGGGTAAAATTATCAGTCAACATAAGTAATGGTATCAAATGTGTAAAGTTCTAAATTGGTTAGCACGTGGTCTTATTCGAGTCAATTTGGAAATTTTGCAACAATGTGGACTAAAATCGTCACTAAATTTGGAGATGTGGGGTTTTTTTGGTAACCTGAAATGTTATGGGGTAAAATTATCAGTCAAGATAAGTTATGGTATCAAATGTGCAAAGTTTTAACGGCCACGTGACAATCACGTGACAATTCCGTTTCCAATTTGACGGAAGTATCAAATGTGTCGAGTTGATTTGAGTTATGGTATCAAATGTGTCAGGAGAAAAAGTTGTGGTATCAAATCCCTAAAGTAGGTTGAGTTATGGTATCAAATGTATCGGGAGAAAAAATTGTGGTATCAAATCCCTAAAGTAGGTTGAGTTATGGTATCAAAAGTGAAATTCACTCTTTACATATGTGATTAGTAATAAAATTATTGTTTTTGATATGATAGGTTTATTATAATTTTAATTATTGCGTCGATATCATGTTATCGTATTTGTAATTTTGTTGCTATCATTTCATTCTTAACTCAAATTTTCTAGAAAAAATAATTGATCATAAGATAAATATTTGGTTTATGAAAATAAACTTGAAAAAATGAATAATATATTTTTAAAATAGTTGATTACATATATTAAAATTAAAATTAAAATTAAAATATTATATTATAATGAAATCTTACCGATCTGATCAGTAGTTAAAATGATTAAACCAATCTAAACAATAACTAATAAGACTTTCAGTTCGATGTCCGAATGGGTTTTTAAAACATTGCTCAAGTCTAAACATTCACATTAATTAGTAATAAAATCAGAAAATGGATCAAAATATATCGACAAGCCCACGAGCCATCAGTAACATGCCACGGCCCAGCCGCGTACGCGCGGGAAATCATTTACTTAAGTTCTAAAGTATTGATTAAATACTGTTCTACACGATTGAATATTAGCATGTCCCCTCTTCATGTCATCGTTATCTTCACATAATAAGCAAATTGTAAAGAAATTTTTCTATAATGAAACGTCCAACTATACCAATTAATTTATTTCTACAAAAGTTCATGCTTTTATATATAATAATAAGTGATGTGATTTCAAATGTATTCTTCTTGCAAATTCATATCTATCCTTAAGTTTGAGATAAAAGTCACAAGAACTTGGAAGAATAGTTGAAAATAAAATTTGAGTTTTTCATTGTGATTTAGTCAAATTTATTTTAGGGTGAAATATAGTTCCTGTTAAAGTATGAGGGCGGTATCATTTATCTCCCTAAAGTATCAATTGTGACACTTACCGACCTCAATTATAATTTTGTAGTATTTATTCCAAAAATACACTCACCCCTTTCATAAATAATAATTTCTACTTTATCAAAATAAAATTGTATCTTTATTAATTATGAATTCGTTCATCCACCAAACAACATTATTTGTTTTATTTTCTTCATTTCTTTTGTTACATTCCTTTTTTTGAACTAAAATTTTTTCTTCATTTTCATCTAATTTTTTAGTAACCGAATTAAACAAAAGAAATGAAGAAATTCAAACATAAGATTGTTTGATGGATGCACGAATGAATTCATAATTAATAAATATTTTTTTTTAAAGGAGTGCTTAAAGCATAATATTATTTAGTATTAAACTTGAATTTTGCAAGAAATAATTTGAAGAAAAATATCAACAATTTGAATAATAATTTGTACCGAATATAAATGAGATAATTATCACCAAATAACATAAAAATATATAAAAAAAATTAAGAGAGAAATAAAAAAATTGAAACATAAAATAAAGAAAATAAATTAAAACAAAAATAAAGAAAAAAATTTGATTAAAATAAAGAAAATTTCGAGACCATAAAACCTAAGGAAACAAAAAAGAAAATAAATAAATTAAAACATAATGTTATTAGTGGGTGAATGGTTTCATAATTAACAAAGAGGCAAATTTATTTTAATAAAGAAATTCATTATTTACGTAAGGGGACGGGGCTATTTTTGTAATAAAACTACAAAACTATAACAGGGGGGTAAGTGTTACAATTGATACTTTAGGGGGGTAACTGATACTCACCCTACACTTTAGGGGAGAAACTGTATTTTACCCTTTATTTAATCACAAAATTAGTTCAATTAATTACTTGATTAAATTACTTGATTATTTGTCATTTTTTGAGAAGTTATTCAATTACGTAACATATATTTAGCTTGTAATCTTCATGTCATTAATTGGAGTTCCGTGTTAGTGTGAAACATTACAAGTTTTGTTTTGTTATGAAAGTAAAAGAATAACAAGCAAGAACTAAAATATAAGTGTAGAGAAGAAAATGAAGTAGGGAGAAATTTGTATTCATTCTTATTCATTTCATCCAATACATTACAATGACCTCTATTTATAGGTCTAGATAAAAACCCAAGAGTCAAATGTTAATAGTTACATCATAAGTTAGAATTCCTTTCATATGGTGTCTTCAAAATGATCTTTAAGATAGAAGTTGCAAGACCTTTCAAATGGCTAAAGAACTCCAATGGACATCCACAAATTAACACATTTTATAACACTCCCCCTTGGATGTACATTGCTTATGAAATATGCCTCGTTAAAAACCTTGTTAGAAAAACCCCGTGGGAAAAACCTAGACAAGGAAAAAAGAGTGCATATACATATGGAGCTTAATAAGCGTGTATCACTGCCTCATTAAAACCTTGCCAAGAAAAACTCATTGGGACAAAAACTTGGACGAAGGAAAAAGAGTACAGTGTACATATTATTAGTAATGACACGCTCCCCCTGTTGCCAACACAATGTTCACAAGTTGACACATTCCAATGTTGGACCATCTGTCTGAAGGCAATATCTTGATATAACAACTATACATATTTAATGTCGTTGATATGCCTTCGTGTTTGTACAAAGCTTATCTTGCTAGTAATTTAAACAAAAATGCTAAATCATGCTTGTAGAATTAGCAAGATTCATTAAGTCTCTAATTTTACTTGGATAAAGGTATTTTAGGTCCCAAAACTTTTCATTGTTCGATCATTTTGAGGACAAACATAATTTTTTATTGAATCCAAAGATTGAAACAACCATGAAATTGCCCTCAATGATTGAGCTTTTTATCCATATAAAATCATTTATTAATCGATTTTGTATGTATCGATTTATGGACAAAATATTTCATCTGTTAAATGCTCGATCTGCCGGTCGAGATAATAAATTCAAAATCTTTCGTCTTAAATTCTTCCTTTAAAACTCTTTGGAAGTTCCAATAATACAAAAATAATCTTGATCTCAATCTTCCCATAAAACACATGTATTAATTGGATCGTTTTTATAACTTTCATTTAACAAGTATTCAATAATATAGTTGGACTACATACGTCCAATTTGTTTTAATCCATACAAAAAATTTCGCAAGCGTATTGAATAGCTATCTCCGGAGTTTCCAAATGCATTTGAAATTCTCAACCCTTCAGAGATTTTCATATAAATTTTAGTATCCAGTGAGCCATATAAATAAGTTGTATCAGCATTCACTAGACGCAAATCAAGTTTTTCACGTATTGCCAGACTAATAAGGTATGTAAAATTAATTGCATCCACCATAAGTGATTATGTCTCCTCATAATCAATATCGGGTCTCTACGAAAATCATTGTGCCTTATATATAACGACTTCAATTTTCTCATTGGAATTTCGCACAAATACCCATTTATATCTAACGGATTATACACCTTTAGGTGTCTGGACTACTTTGAAAGTGAACTTAATTCTGCTTGAATTGCGTCATTTTATTTTGGCCAATCATTTATATGATATTATTTTTATAACAAATTTAATTTCAAGATCCTCATTTTATTTTATAATTATATGCGAAAGTGTTGTCGACAACTGTTTTAATTCGGTTCCATCTTTTTCTCGTAGTGACATAACTTATAGAGATCTCTTTATTTATTATTCTCAGGTACCTGAACCTCTTCTAGGGTATTATCTAATAGTTATGTCTTGCGACTCTTCATGAGTGCCTGCCTCCATATTTTGACCATCTTCAATATTAGCTCCTATTTTATTTTACGAGGATTTTTATCATTGGAACCAATTGATTTCATTTTAATTGGAGCATATCTAGCTGGTATATGAGATTTAATAAATCTTTTTATATTAGTAAATTCATCTGGCAGTTGATTTGCAATATGTTGCAAATAATTATCTTCTGGACTTTTAGTGTACACTATTTTTTCGAGGATCTAGAGAAGATAATGTTTAATGTTTCTTTTACCAGCTCTTTATTACCTCCCCCTGATGTTAGGAATATTATATCATCAAAATGACATTCGACAAACCATGTCGTAAATAAATTTTCAGTCATTTGTTCAAGATACTTATTATGGATGGGGATTCATATCCAAAATATATTCCCAACCTCTATTGAGGACCCATCTTTGTGTGTTGTGGTGGAGCAATTGGAATATATTCATGTTGTACTCCTTAAATTCTAAGATGGGCAATGTTTGGCTCCTGACCAAACGTTAGTTTCATCAGGGAGAATTTATCATTATTTGTTGGCGTGATGCACACAAGCGTTGCTACATATAACAAAAAGTTTTGTTCTCATTAATAACTTTCAAGATATTAACAGGAGGCGTTTGATTTATAATTCTACTAAATCATTTTGTGTATGAATATGGGCAACATGACTCTCAATAGCCATTGAAAGTCAGATATATGAATTCACCAGCATTATTAAGACGTCTTCATTACATAATTTGAAAAGTATGCTCTTAATTTAATTATTTGCGCAAATAATCCTGCAAACATCAAGGTTGCAGGTTGACAATAAACACACATGTCACATTTGTAGTAGATGCATCTATTAAAATCAACATAGAAAAATGAGTGGGCCCACATATATCACATTGAATGTGTTTCAAAAATGCTGGAGATTCTAACCCATTCTTAACTGAAATGATTTAGTAATCAATTGACTTTGAGAACAAGCACCACAAAAAAAATTATTTGAATTGAAGAATCTTCTGGTTCTTCAGTGAAGATCTATATGAACTCTTATTAATTTTTTTTCCGCATCATAGTTTATCCGGGATGGTCTAACCGGTCATGCCAAATCTATTTTGATCAGTAAACTTCTGGTTTACTGTAATATGTGTTTCAATTGTATAAACACATTTCTTTCTATAAAATCCCCATTTAAATAAATGAGGTTAATCAAAATAATAAGTCTTTACTTATTTTGAAGGATTCATAAACTCAAGAATCTCATCAAAATAACCTCATATAGCTCATGACTAGGTAAATAATTTAATCAATAATTATGACATTAATCAGTTTTCATTTTACTTTAATCGACATGAGATAAGATAAATTGATACAAATAAAGTCATAAAGAATATCATATATATTTCTATGTTTCCCTTTTTCATTTAAGAAGTAAACGAATTCTTTATAATTATAATTGAGAAAACATGAGAAGATCATATTTACATTTCAAGCATAATAATATATAATTTTAATTTTAAATATGAATTGTCATACATTGACTTTTATTACATATAATTTTACCATTCACTCAAATCATACTTAAATACATAGTTGAAATATAATAACTCATATTAAGAAATTCAAATATTTAATAAAAAAAACGTTATGCAATAAACTTAATTTCTATTAATCAATATTATTTTATTATCACTGTTAGCTCTACTTATCCCAATAGAAATTATCAAACTCCAAATTAGTAATGTTAAGTGGTTCAATCATTACCATCAACAATGTTACTTACATCGTCGTAATTCATTTTAACTTGATGAATGTTTCTCTCAACAAGTTTTATTTTTTGACGCCTTGTAGAATCAATTTGCATACCTTTATTTTTCCCAAGTTTTACCACTATTTCGTTTCGTTTCGGATGGTATGATGCAATCAATATATGAAATGCATAAAATAATTTGACATGTCTAAATAATGTCAATGTCTATCGTACATTCCATTAATTTATGAGATTGAATCATGTACGCTCACTTTTGGGAATAAATCACTTATATTCACATTTGCATCCATTTCAAGGAATGCTTATCAATCATAATAGGAGTTCGATTTTTCATCAATGTTTCATTGTCCAACTACCATAATCAAATTGGTAGTATTTCTTAAAATCTCTCCACATTATTGCTACTTAATAAGAATTTAGAATTCCAAAAGTTGTAATATTATATCTCCAAATTGATAATTAGTTTTTAGTTGTGGATTTCATTTCTCAATTTAAAATGATGCAACTTTAGGTGCAAACTTTCATAGCAAGCTTTTAAGCTTTTAAGAAAATGTCTATATTTGAACTCTCTTTATTCAAGTCCATATTAGCCCCTTAATTATAAATATTCAAATTGTCGATACAAGAAATCTCGACCTTTCAAAGCTCTGAATGGCAACACTTGCTTTTATCCATAAATTCATCCATAAAATGCATGCCTTCAAAACATATTATGAATTCATGCCAGAGATGAACACGAGCTTAAATTTGCCGTTTAGCTTGGACTATAATAGGGACAGTTCAATTCACATGAATATAGTTTTACTCAAGTGGAAACAATCACAACTTTGGTGTTAAAATAATTTCTCCAAATATTTTAGGACAAATGGGCCTTCTACTAAAATATATTGGAATTTCACTTTATCAATTGTAAGGAGGAAATTACTAATGAAGCATTACCTTCACTTTATCAATTATTCATTCATTTTAAGATTGTATTTGAGGCTCTTTGCATTTCAATGGATTCCAACCAATAATTTTCACAAGCCTTCAACTAAGCATTGTTAAATATTTGTTAATTTAGTAACATGTACTCTCCATTTGTACAATTTTACATAAAATGCCTATTCTGTTAGTAGACATCATAATCAATTCTCAATTTTGTTAACTGATTAAATAAACGATAAATAGGCACTGCAAGAGATATTTTGATTTAACATCTTTTAACAGCTTTTGATCATCAACTCAAAGATTGATATTTTCTTAATTTAACAAGTAGAAATCATGGTTTCTCATTCTTCTCATTTCTCATGCACATTCAGTTTTGGCCTCCATATATGTTCAAGATTCAAAATCAATACATTGAATCAAAATCAATCAATATATTGAATCAAAGCCATATATATTCAAATCTTCAGGTTTGAATTTATCATAACTTTAGAGTTTTGGGCTATATGCCCTTGTCACCTAGGCTTGAGGCCTAAAATAAAAGATACTTAAATCTTCAAATACGAGTTTATTATATAGCCATACAAGCTTCATGTCCATAGTAAATCAATTTTTAGAACTTCAAGTTCTTGATCTAATAGGAAAACATAATCATTTAATATATTTTTATTTAAATACAAAATCTTATTATAAATCATATTCATTTAAAATTTGAAAATATTACTCACCAACTTACCTATTTGTATTGAGGAATATGAACCGATTTGGAGCCGAAGATGAACACGAAATTCGGAAAGACTACTTATGTACGTATCTTTGGGCTTTTTTTCTTGATTTTGTGATGTTGGCCTTAAACAAGAAATGAACAAATTTTACAATCCTAATACCCGAAGATATGTCTTGTGCTTGTTTACTAGATTTTTCCATCTCATCATGTGTTGAATAATTCTATGATGAATCTTTCTTTCTTTCTTTTTTCTCGGAGGGGTAAAATGATGGTTTAATTTGGAATTGAAATATATGATGAAATCGTGCTGATAACGTGTTATGAAAGTAAAAGAATAACAAGCAAGAACTAAAATATAAGTGTAGAGAAGAAAATGAAGTAGGGAGAAATTTGTATTCATTCTTATTCATTTCATCCAATACATTACAATGACCTCTATTTATAGGTCTAGATAAAAACCCAAGAGTCAAATATTAATAGTTACATCATAAGTTAGAAGTCCTTTCATATGGTGTCTTCAAAATGATCTTTAAGATAGAAGTTGCAAGACCTTTCAAATGGCTAAAGAACTCCAATGGACATCCACAAATTAACACATTTTATAACATGTTTTTCTATTTTAATATTAATTTACAAATATACTTTTTAAGCAAAAGATAAAAACACCCTCCTATGTTTTGTCTAACTCCAAAAAAGTCTCCTATGTTATTTTAACTCTAAAAAATCCCTATGATCTCATGTAAGTGTCAAATACACCCCTTATAAAAGAGAGTGTGTTTCAAACGCCAAAATTGCAAGTATTTGTTCACTTTTTGCTTTTGATATGACAATTTTACCCCTGACATCGAAAGACAAAAACACTCCCTTTGTCTAACTCCCCAAAACCCCCCATGTGTCATTTTAAATCTCTAAAACTCCTCTGTGTTTGATTTTAAATACCACACTTGACCCAAGTAGTACATACTTAATTTTTCAAAAAGAATAAATAAATTTAAAGAAAAAAGAAACACATAGGGGTAATCTTGTCATTCCACCAAAAGTAAAAAAAAAATTATATTTGGGTTGAATGTGGTATTTAAAACCAAACACAGAGAGAGGGTTGGGAGTTAAAATTACACATGGGTGTTTTTGTCTTTTGCTCTATATCTTTTCACAAAAATTATTGAATTTGTACATTTATTATTATTTTTATATAATGATTTTCATTTAATCTAAATTACTATGTGCCCTACTAATATAGATACATAGGATTCCAAAATAGGCAATAGTCAGGGCTATCACTAGAAACAGGTTGAATATGTCAGGAAATTCCAAATTGAACTAATTTCATAATATATGTCGACAGTGTGATATTCCATTTTATTTTACAGCTCAATATATTTTACATATTTGTGAAGTTTTTTTATTTATTAAAAGTGATGAATATTCCATGACAACAGTTCACAGTAGCTAGTAGGAGTAGGAGCACAAAAACCCAATATGCCTAAATTCTATATTTTGATTAATTAAACAAAAACTATATCAGCATTATTGGTAAATTGCTTCTGACAGTAATTTTATGCTCATCATGATGGGATTCGGTAAGATAAACAGCCCTAGGCACAACGGAATATAAAAATTTTAGGACCTCTTACGGAATCTTGCCAGGATATTCTCTAGTAATATATATATGAATAAATAAAACGATAGTATAAGTTTACACGTTATACCTATCTCCTTGCAAATCCAAGTTGGCAGTCAGCAAAACGACTCTAAAATTCTCCTCAGCAAAATCGACCCAAGCTCTGCAGTAGCGCCCCACGTGTTGCGCCTCCACGGGTTGATACACCACAATTACACGAAAATAATAAATCTTGATCAGCTAGAACACAAGATGTATTATGATCTAGGATTTAGGAACGATTTTGGAACAAAGTCGAAAACGAAAAATTCTTCCCAAAGGAAGACAGGGTTCGGCTATTGCAGTGTGGGAGAGGGAGAGAGTATTTTGTTCTTGCTCAAACCTTTGCTTGTTGAGTTGTGTGAAAATAACTACAAGTAAGCTACTTATAGTTATCTCTCTAACCTAGTCCTATTGGGACTATGATTCTTCTCTCCTACATGGGTCATGGCCCTCTTTAATTAGAAGACCAAGTCTTCTAATTAATTCATGTCCCAGTTAATTAATTTAACCAGACTTTATTTAATCTCCCAATTAAATAGCCCAATTAATTAACTTAATCTCCCATTTAATTAAGTCAGACTCTAAGTCTATTTAATTAAAATCCTGTCTAATTAATTAAATCCAACTTAATTAATTTATCCACAAATTAAATTCCAATTAAATTTATGATACTGATCCAATTCCAATTGGATCCCATTTTGTTCCTATTGGGTCGACCCAGTCGATCCACCCAATATAATCGACCCAGTTGATTATTCACCCAGTCGACTGGGTCGTTCTTATTTCCTCGCTTTCGCTTCATGTGTATTGTGTATGCCCCCGTAGGTTCACCACATAATTGGCCGTGGGTTATAATTAAATATCATTTAATTATTCGAGTAACACTTTCTCTAAATCAATCGAACACTCTGTCGATTGATCATTCCAAAATTAGCACCCCTGCCAATTTGGAAATTCTCCCACACTCCACGGTCGATGTCCAGCCACAAGCCCATGGAGCCCAATCACTGGTGAATTAATTCAGTGAACCTTTTATCATTTACAATTTCCATATACGACATAATCTCTCCATCGATCAATCTCCCAGTCGAGACTTAAGGGTATGGTCTTTCATCGGATTCCCTTTTGATTTCGTCTTGACCTAATGTATTCTGATCTCGAAATAAATTCTCTTTGACTTAATCTTTATGAGCTACTTACATAAAGCCGTCAGATACCTTGGCCAAGGATTTTACCAGAATTAATTTCTCACATAAATTCATAAGAGAATTTCCCAACCTATCAAGTCGGGTCAATGGATCCTTTGTTGATGATATGAATCTGCATACGAGTTCCTCTATACCCAATATGAGTCCACAGAGACTTTCTGGAGATCCCAGTCAGTTGGAACTCACATCAAAGCATAGACGTTCTCGTACCAGATAAACCCTATCACCTTAAGTTGTTAGGGATCGTTCCTCGTATACTATTGCAAATTGGAATAACTTCAATCCTGATATGCGACTACCGCTTCCATGGTGAGTTATTTCCTAATTGGGGTATTCAGTGCGCTTGCCATCCCAGCAAGCCACCCACTTTTGTGTATCGACTATCCCAGTCACGCTCGTGGACCCCAACGTCCTCCAGTTCATCGGAGTATACACAACAGTGAGAGTTTAACCGAATTCAATTATGTCCTATTTCGATTGGATTCTACGACCCTTGAATATGTTTTAGATCACGGCACTGGAGATCAGTCCACGGGTTGTCCCATAGCCCTGTGATCTAAGGACTTCTATCCTTATGCATAGATAATTATTACATAAGATAAAGATGACCATTTAATAAAGTACATTTATTAATCGAAATTGAATAGTTCCGCATTTATTACAATAAATAATAGCCATACAGTTGGCTTGCAGGACACTATTTCTATCAATCTCCCACTTGTCCTAAAGCCAGTCTTTTTATGTTCTTGAGTCCCATCTTTTGCAGATGTTTCTCAAATGCCTTTTGAGGCAGAGGCTTCGTTAGCGGGTCCGCCGTATTATCTTCTGAGTCGACACGTTCCATCTTAATGTCTCCTCTACCAATGATATCTCTTATCACGTGGTATCGTCTTTGTACGTGCTTGGATTTCTGATGAGATCTCGGCTCCTTTGCTTGCGCTATTGCCCCATTCTTATCGCAGAAGATAGTAATGGGCTCAGCGATGCTAGGTATCACATCCAATTCCTGGATGAAGTTCCTCATCCAAACACCTTCCTTTGCTGCGTCACTCGCGGCAATGTATTCTGCTTCGGGGGTTGAATCCGCGGTTGTTTCCTGCTTGGAGCTCTTCCAGCTAACCGCACCACCATTGAGGCTGAAAACGTATCGTGATGTCGACTTGAAGTCGTCTACATCACATTGGAAGCTCGAGTCTGTATAGCCTTCCAATTTCAATTCTCCTCCACCGTATACTAAGAACAACTCCTTAGTCCTTCTCAGGTACTTCAGAATTGCCTTTACGGCTATCCAGTGCTGCTCACCTGGATCAGAGTGGTAGCGACTTGTAACGCTTAGAGCGTACGCTACGTCTGGTCTCGTACATAACATACCATACATTATGCTTCCTATCGCGGATGCACATAGTATTAGAGACATATTGCTTCTCTCTTCAGGCATCTTTGGGGCCATAGACTTAGAGAGTGCAATCCCATGTCTCATTGGAAGCAATCATCTCTTGGATTCTTCCATACTAAATCTTTTCAAGATTTTGTCTATGTACTGGGATTGGGAGAGGCCCAGCAGTCCTCTTGATCTATCTCGGTAGATCCTTATACCTAGTACAAATGATGCTTCTCCCAAATCCTTCATTGAGAATTGCGTAGATAACCATACTTTAGTCTCAGACAATGCTTTTACACTGTTTCCAATGAGAAGAATGTCGTCTACGTAAAGCACCAAAAATTCAACTGTACTCCCACTGATCTTCTTGTACACGCAAGGTTCGAACATGTTTTTGATGAATCCAAAAGTTTGGATTGTCTCATCGAAACGAATGTTCCAACTTCGGGAAGCTTGCTTTAGTCCATAGATGGACCTCTGGAGTTTGCACACCTTGTGTTCATCTCCTTTGGATGCATATCCTTTTGGTTGCTCCATGTAGAACTCCTTGTCAATGTCCCCATTGAGAGAGGCAGTCTTTACATCCATCTGCCATATCTCGTAGTTATACCACGCAGCTATGGTCAGCAAGATCCGAATGGATTTAGGCATTACGACGGGCGAGAAGGTCTCCTCAAAGTCAATTCCAGGTCTTTGAGTGTATCCTTTTGCCACTAGTCGCGCCTTGTAGGTGATTACCTCTCCGTTCACTCCAAGCTTTCGCTTATAGATCCACTTGCAACCCACGGGAGTCACTCCCACTGGTGGATCTACCAAGGTCCAGACCTTGTTTGAGTGCATGGAGTCCAATTCGGATTCCATGGCTTCGCACCACTTTCCCGAGTCTATGTCTAACATAGCCTCTTCGTAAGTCCTTAGGTCGGTTAGAGACTATCCAGTCTCATGCAGCAGACCGTAGTGCCTCTCGGGTTCTCTACGTTGTCTTTCTGACCTACGAAGTATCGGTGTACTTTGATTGACGCCGTTAGGGGTTACCTTGTAATACTGTTTTGCCAGAGGGGGTGTCTAGGTAATTTTTCAAACAACGGGGTAAGTTACAGTAATTAGGCCTAAACCCAGGGGGTGTCTAGGTAAATTTCCCTATAAAATATTTAGATTACTGAAACACATATGAATAGACTACTCTTACTTAATACACGAGTATATATCCTTAAATAATATTTAATTGAAAGACTGAGTTATTTGCCCGCTACGCCTGTCCCCCAAAAGCTCTTCCAAGGCCTAGCCTTGGTCGCCTTAAGGCGCTGCAAGGCGGCGCTTTTGTGGGGACAAACTTTTTTTAAATTTTTTTTTTAAGTCAATTGACTTTAATTAAAAAAAATTCCTAATTTTTTCAAGAATCAATCTCTCTCTTGGACTCGCTCTATATTCCCACTCTTTCTCTACTAAACCCTAACCCCAATCCTGTCTCTAACCCGAGCTGCCGCCGCCTTCCGCTGCCATCAACCGCACCGCCGGCTGCCTGCTCCCACCTCCACCTTAGTGTCTAGAGAAGTTATTTATGAATCTTCACTTATATTTATGAAATATGTATAAAATTTATAATATAATCCTACTAATTATTTGAGAAGGTTGGCACTTGGCAAGTAGAGAATGTTGGCACATGGCAAGTAATAGTCCATTGACCATTTTCAGAATATTTTTTTTAAGTCATATTTAAAGAATATTTTCTATTCAACTAGTTAAGTAATTATATAAGATACATTTAATTAATTTTACTTAATTTGCTTTACACTTATACTTATAACATACTTAAATTATTTACATACTACACATGACAATTAAATTTGGTTTCAGGATGTTGCATAATGAATATTGAATATGTTTATTATAGGGAAAATTGCTTTTTTGGTATCATAGGATAGACTGATTTGCACTTTTGGTACCATTGGATACGAAAATACAAATTTGGTATCATAGGGTATGTTTTCATTGTAATTTTGGTACCAAACCCAATTTTTCTACAAAGTTAATGGCAATTTACCCCTTATGAAATGCATAATGTTAAAATCAATTTACCCCCTGTAAAATTTTAATGAAGCAATTTACCCCCTTCAGCCGGAGATTGTAACTCACTTGCCGAAATTGAGAGTATGCATTCAAACTTTTTTATTTAACATAGGGGGTAAATTGCCACATTTATCATAACATAATGGGTAAAAAATCACATTATCATAATAAAAGTGGATTAAGTGCCGCCTATAAAAATATCAGGGAGGCGATGTGAAAGTTTTACAAAATTTCAAGGGGTAAAATGCTCTTTTTTAAACCACGAGGGGTTAAATTGAACATTATGTATTTAGTAGGGGGTAAATTGCCATTAACTTTGTAGAAAAATTAGGTTTGGTACCAAAATTGCAATGAAAATCTATCCTATGGTACCAAATTTGCATTTTCATATCCAGTGGTTCCAAAAGTGCAAGTCAGCCTATCCTATGGTACCAAAAAAACAATTTTTCCGTTTATTATATTGTTTTTAAAAGCCTTAAATTTTATAATTATTGTTGATAATTTGATATATACTGAAAAACTTATATGCAAGTGCCTTATCCCCAAAAGCCCTCGCTTTTTGCATCGCCTCGCCTTGCGCCTCAAACAACTATGCGTGCTTGAAACTATTCTGTGGGAATCTCGCAATAATTCAAATAAGAAGAAGAAAATAATTCCGTTCCATACCATTTAAGTGAATTTCTCTTCAGTGGCATACATTAGCAAGAAATTTTCTTGCATGAATCTATGCTACTTATACTTAATAAGTCCCATTTTACTTAACTACAACAATTTCTGGTTTTTCCGGCACTTTATTCCCGACGCTTTTGTACCTGCCGGGAATAAATGTTATACCCGGCGCTTTTTCTCTCATTCCCCTTGCTTATTTTGCGCCGGGGATAGTTTTAATTTCCCGGCGCATTTTCAATGGTTTTAAAGCGCGGGTATAGTTTCATGGTACCCAGCGCAATTCAAGTTGTACGTTTAGAGAATGCCTATTTTCAATCTTAGTACGGTCTTGCTAAATGCAGTTCACGTTTGGCGGAACTGTCCGTAGTTCACCACTTACCGGGCGCCATGTGGCAAAAAGTTCACCTGTTACCTGATAAATATTTACACTATAGGGTCGCGAGAAATGACTTATATGCCCCTGTCTTCTTCTTCTTCTTCTTCTTCTTCTTCTCTTCTTCTTCTTCCATTCTTCTTAAAACAGAGAAGTATGTCAATTAATCAATTATCAACTTTAAGCAAAAAACACATGAAATTAAACACTACGAACCAAAACAAGCAATGTAGAACAAGAATCAAAAACAAAAACACTCAAAAAACCATTAGAATCGAAGAACCCCGAATCTGATTTGAAGCCCAATTTGCAAAATTAAACAAGAGATGCTGTTAATTGCGTAGGAAATAGGCTGTAATCAAACCTCCGAACAAAAAGAAGAAGATTCCTCAAGAAATTCGAACCAATTTTGAATGAAATTCACGGCCCGTTTAAGTTCTTGAGGGCCCAAACCTCTGAATCACTTAAATGAACACGGCAAACAACGATTAAACACTCCAGGAGTGTTTTCCAATCAAAATCGAACATAAATCTCACGGCCCGTTCAAGTTCTTCACGGCCCAAATTAAATTCCAGCTCAATTAGTGTTTGTAATGCGAAATTAATTTCGGAAAACACTCTACCCAGGCCCTAGAGAAGAGTAAACGAGCAGCAATTATCTTTATGTGAAGAATTTTAATTGTCAAAAGATTTTATATGATTTTAATTACAATTTGTAGAGATAATTTTATATTCTTTTAATTTCACTTTAGGAAGAATATAGCAGCCGGTTGATATTATAAAATGGATTTTAATTGATTAGATTAGATTTTATGACAAATGGATACACTACCATGAATCGGTCAGCCCTTTTACATCTTTCTTCATGATTTACATTACCAGCAATACTTGTAGCCGTAGGAGGAATTCATTACCAGCAATGTGCCTTTTACATTACCAGCAAATGATGTATATAAATCGGGTCAACCCTTATATGGGATTTTATGTTTTTAATATATATTATTAATGGGCAAATGTGTAAATGAAATAAATGGGATTTTATGTTTTTATTATATATTATTAATATAAAGATCGAAATGTGACCTGCTAAGTGTGACCGGGTAAGCAGGTCACAAGAATAATAATATTTTATTCAGATAGTTCATTTTGAGGAAAAACTGCCACAACTTGAACTGCCCCTAGAACCCCCGTCTTAGTAATACGCTTTTACTTTCATTTTTTTTCTCGTTTATTCTATTGTTAAGGGAGAAGCACTTTTAAGAAAACCTTAACATTTTCCTCAAATTGAAAAAATCTTCCGCTAATTCACAAATCAAATCAGCCCGTAGAAGAATCTTCCGCTAAACCCTAACATTTTCCCCAAATTGAAAAAATCTTCCACTAATTCACAAATCAAATCAACCCGTGGAAGAATCTTCCGCTAATTGCTCCTGTTAAGCATATCTCTTCTTCATATACTTGACTCCGTAGAAGAAGTCAAAGAATGGAAGCAATCAACTCTCATTTTCCCCCAAACTCTTGAGAACCTCGCTTAAAGGTAATTAATTCCTCACTTGCCCATTTATGTATTTATTATTCATGAATTTACTTGGGGATAAAATACATATAGAGCAATTAATATTTATGTATTGTGTATTATATATATAATTATATATAGAGCAATTAAGTCGTTTGAGTATGTACAGAAGCACTAATTCTGCCCGTATTTCGAATAATTTTAATGGGCATTGAATGTGTGATGGTGTAGCTGAAGAGCTTTTTAAGGAATTAATGTATAGAGTCATAGAGATTAAAGAGTTTGTGTTGATTGATTTAAAAATTAATTGTGTGTGGTTTATAGTTTCATTTAATTTGATGTGTCTCTTGCCTTCAACATTGTAAAACTGCACATGCTTCTTGATTACCTTGTTTGAAGTTCAATTGTTCAAAGTCTACTTTGATTTTTAAATTATTGTTGCAGAAGAGGTGAATATTACTGTTCTGTATTCATTCTAACTAGGTAATTGTTTTGCAGTACTTTATGAATTGTATTTTTGATCCCGTACTTTATGATCTAATTGTACTTTTGGCTCCAATTTTCTCAAAATATTATGAATTGCAATTGTCCCATGATATATTATACACTTTTGGTCCGATAGAATTGTCTTAGTTTTGCATTCTTCTTCGTATAAGGTATGTATTTAGATTTTTTTTTGATGACTTTTGAAGATCGATTCGAGCTTGACTCGAAAAACTAAAGCTCAAAATCACAATATAAGGTATGTATTAAGATTTTAGATTTTAGAGGTATGTATTTTATTAATAGCTTTTTCTTGCTCACTCTGTACTATATATAACTTCCTACCTGACTAATGTTTACTAAATACATACATTTACTGCCGTGCTAGTGTCTATATACATACATTTACTCTAAGAGTAAATGTATACTTAATTTCAGCCTTTTTCAGCTTATATTGAATCATTGTTTTTTCTTAAAGTAGTATACTATACTTATCATTAGCTAATGAGTTTTATTTTTTATATCTAAAAAACACTCTTCTATTGTCAGATTTATTTTTTATGTCCATGGATAGAAGTTGGATTAAAATTAGAAATCGCATGCATCCTGATTACAAAAAAGAAGTTGAAGCTTTCCTTGAATATGCGTACACTACTAAGAAGAGGGGTGAGGTGATTAAGTGTCCTTGTACTCGTTGTCAAAATTTAACTCATGGAAATCGGAGAGGTGTTTATGAACATATAATGATGTATGGGTTTCTCATGACCTATTCAAATTGGGTACATCAGAGGAATCTTTCTATTTGAGTCATTTGAATTGAAACGAAGAAGAAGATGAAGAAGATCAAGGGTATGAAGGAGATGACTTGGAAGGGATGGCTTATGAGGCCTTCGGTGTCCCGAAGGACAATCCTAATATTGTATTCTTTGATGAAGCTGAAAATGTAGAGCTTGACAAAGAAACTAGAAATTTTTATAAGCTGTTGCAAGATGCCAGTCACAAGTTATATCCTGGTTGTGAGAAATCGTTAATGTCCTTCATACTCAGATTGCTTCAAATCAAGTCCATGTATCGTTGGAGCAACAATTCGTTTTCTGTGTTACTAGAAATCTTGAAAGAAACATTTCCGATGATCGATGAATTCCCAAGCTCTTATCGTGAAGCATGGAAGATTATAAAGGGCTTAGGTCTTGAGTATAAGAAATTCCACGCATGCCCTAATGATTGCATGCTATATTGGAAAGAGACTTCAAATGAGACGAAATGTAACAAGTGTTCAACATCAAGGTATAAAACTTTTTTAGTTCGTTGTATAATATTTCTCAATTGTGTGGGACCCCTATTTTGATTACTTGATATTTTATTGTTTCTTTGATGTTTATAGAGAAGGGTGAAGAACCTTCTAACTTTGACGTATGGGTGAAGGCAAACACGCCGAAGAATGGACAACATGATACATATACAACTTCTACTATTGTAAGTAATTGTAAATTTTATATTTTATATTTTATATTTGTTTTTGAATTTATAATGTTAACCTCCATGTTTTTCTTAACTTGTAGGAAAAGTTGACAGATCTTATTTCAGAAAATCCCGAGGCCATGAACTCTAAGGAAATGAAATATCAAATTTTGGATGTTGTTTTAGGCCCTGTGAAACACGGACGTTTACGCACATATGGATTTGGTATTACGCCTACTCAAGTCTCGGCCATAAAGAATCAAGATTCGATTATCGATAAGAAGGTTTCCCTCATAGTGGAATCCCTAAAGGAGCGTGTTAGAGAAGAATTGAGGATGGAGCTACGGGGAGAGATGGAACAAATGATAGAAAATGCACTTCAATCTCGTTTTCACCAGAATGTTCAATCATCTAAGGATTAGTATGCGTTTTAGATTTATATATGTATACATAAATATTTGTGAAGTTGTAATATTTGAAATTTATAAAACTATATTCTCATTAATAGGAGCCCCCGACCAATATGTATAGAGGGACATCTAGTTGCTCACAACAAGATCATGAGGTAAATGCAGCCCCGCAATCTTCAAGTTATAGGGTGCTACATTTCCTAGAGAAAGTCATATGCACTCAAGTGTCCAATTTTGCGAGGTAATATGTTTCAAGAGTTTCAAAGTTTTACTTCTTCAAGTTCCTCTAGGCAGATGCAAGAAATTAATCTATGATTTTCAAATTAATTGCAGACGCAAGTACCCATGCAAGAAACTACAGTGAAAGAAACTACAGTGAAAAAAACAAACGCAAAACCACAATACCGGTGAGGTATGAGAGGTTAATGAATATCATGTCTATGTTAAGTTTGGTAATTGTTTTCATGTATGTTTTTTATTGATAATGTCACTAATGAATTACATGTCTATGTTAAGTTTTATTTAGTTGAATTCATATGCTTTGGCTAATATGATTGTGGAAGTGCTTCTATTAGTAATATAATTCATGTCTACGTTAAGTTCTATTTGGTAGAATTAATCGTATTTATTGTTGGTTTATCTTGTTTAGCCATTATTATATGATAAGTTTCATTTCTTGGATTTACTATTTGTGTTTCATTGTTGTTATGTTTCTAACACTTTCATTTTTTGTATTTCAGGAAGGTGTTGCCAAAGAAGAAGGTTTAAGATGAAGGGTTAAATTGCACATTATTTTGTACTTAGTTTGATAGATATTTTATTAATATTTTTTGTTAATGTGTTGGATGATTTGGAAAAGAAGCATATTTTGATGGTATATATTGGATGATTAGAAAAATTTATTGTGATTTAATTTGTTAGAAGAACATGAAAAAATTATTGGATTTAGATTTGGGTTATATGAATGCACTAATCAAAAGCACAAAATATATCATAAAACGAATCTTTTTTATATTTATAATTAAAAGTGGGCTTATTCCCGGCGCATTATAAGCGCCGGGTATAGCTTTGAAAGCGCCGGGAATAACTATTCCCGGCGCGTAAAAAGTGCCGGGAATACTTTTTCCCGGCGGTTTTTTATTCCCGTCGCCCCTTTAACCCGGCGGCGGTGGGGCGCTTTTAGAAGCGCCGGGAAGCGCTAATTTTCCTATTCCCGGCGCTTTTTTCGCGCCGGGAAAAACCTTATATGTTGTAGAGCTTCCTACTGACAATTTTATTGAATAACCTCTTCATTATGTCTGGTTTTTCGCAAAGTTCTTTCTCTATGCAGGAAATGTTGAAGGATGTAGTTAGAACCAAGACATATCAAAATGTCATTTATAAGAATTCCTTTCTTATAAAGGACAAGGTTGTCCTTGATGTGGGAGCTGGGACAGGAATACTCTCACTTTTTTGTGCCAAAGCTGGGGCTAAACATGTTTATGCAGTAATGAAGTCAGCTACTTATTCATTTCATCTTCTTCAGTAATCATTAAAAACTCATTCTGCACAGACCTTTTCTCAAGAGGAAAAAGACAGAAACCACGGAAGATAAAACAATGTCTTTTAGATAATTGATTTTCCGCAATTTCAGCAATATCCAGTAAAGCTATGGTTTATCTGGGTTTCCGAATGAACTCCTGTTAATTAGGCATCAATTATTGTTCATTCCTCATAGTTATCATTATTTTATTATTATTTCGAACATTTGAGTTAATTGTTTCTTATGTATGTTTGAGTTTTACTTCTGTTGTTACTTGTACAAGTTATAGTATATATATACACAACTCTGGGGTCTATCTATTGTTTGCCTTACGAATAGGATGTAAAGTGATGTTTGTTTTATCTACAACAAACTTTGTTTCTTTAATTTATGTACTTGTCAATAATCATATATACTGTAGTAGTACAAAACTCTTAGTAGCTGTAGTAGTATTACAATTAAGCTGGTGAAAATGTAATTACATTATGTGCACATGGGATAGCCCTATTGCTTTTGTGATCTAATAGTTTCTTATACCATGCTGTGGATATTTTCTTAAAATGCTGCACCATTTCACTCTTAAATTTGACTATATGAATATTATGCCTTCATATGTCAGGTTGAATGCTCCACAATGGCTAACATGGCTCAAGAGATTGTAAAGCTACATGGTTTTTCAGATGGTACGCTCTTTTTATCCTTTTAAGCTAAATGGTCTTTTAGATGTTTGTACGTGTGCGTTCTTAGACTTGCACCAGTTGCTGTCAACAACCATTTTATATTTGGTGTTTAGGTCTTCATATGTTCTAATCTTGGTGTTATGCCATCACAGTTTGGAACAATGTATATGGATCTTGGTGCAAAAACAAATTGTTACCAACTCCCAACTACTCAAGGTTTTGAACCTTCTCTCTGCCTCCATTCTCGACTGTTTAATACATCTCTTAAAGAATGTGTACGTAAAATAGAGTGTATTCTAAATTAACCGTATTTACGAATTTCAGACAATGGACATATCTAAGATGAGTGAAGTGGATACTTCCTTCACTGCACCTTTTAAGCTTGTGGCAGAACGCGATGATTACATCAATGCTCTTGTAGCATATTTTCATGTTTCTTTTACCAAGTGCCATAAATTGATGGGATTCTCCACAGGTCTGATATATTTATCTGAACCTTTCTGTATTTAATTTTCCTTTTGGGATATTTTAGCCCTGCATGTCTTTAACAATGTTATTATATGAAACGAGTAACAAGAATATTTTCCTCGGTACTGATTTTGAGAGAAACGATAACATGCACCTTCTGATTTTGACTATTAACTTAATATGCATGCAGGCCCCAAATCACGTGCTACTCACTGGAAACAAACAGTCCTCTACCTAGAAGACGTGCTGTCTATTTGCCAAGGGGAAGCTGTCCATGGGACCATGACCGTGACACCTAATAAAAAGAATCCTCGTGATGTAAATATAACGCTAAAGTATTCAATAAATGGGCGACATTGCCAGGCTTCAAGAACACAACATTACCTAATGCGCTGATCTTGTTATATTACATGCCGTGTGTTGTCTTGATTTCCGCTGCTTGGTGAAGATTGAAGAATTGTCTACTGAACTGAGCTGCCTCGGTATTTACATTGCTCAATCTCTTATTTGCTGCTGCCAGTTCTATAAGTAGCTAAGAATGCAGATAATCTTTCTGATCAGCATTTGAGTTGACGGTATTTATGAACATGTTGGGATATTCGAATTGATGTTGTACCTTTACTGGATAATAATTTCCATTATTTGTTTAAAAAAGGTTCTTGGTGCCACAACTATGGCCAATTAGGACCTGATTTGCAAATACCCAGTTGATGAAGTCTGGTTCCCAGAAACACTCATAATCTGAGTACTTATGAATTTTCGACAATTATTAATTTATGTGTGTACTGTTATTGATCAGAATTATACTATCTAAAACTGAAGAGATATTGACTCGAGTCTATAGCTCTGCTTTGGCGGACTTTGAACTTTTTCCCCACTTTGTTTTCATGCTTTTCCACCATTGTCTTATTCTATTTGAAACTATGTTTGAATGATCTTTCAGTTTCTTCCTAGCATCAACAACTCCTTTTGTAATTCTTTTCTTCCAATCATACTTTAAAAATTGTTAGGTTTTGGATCTTGTTCTTGCCAATTTAAAAGGCAAATTTGTCTCATCATCATCATCGTCTTCGTAACCAAAATTTTTATTCATCGAGTCTTCCCTCGAGTACATCTTCATGCCTGGCGCTCCTGGCATACCCTAATATCAGATTGAACACATGGTAAAGGCCTGTTAAAAAGGAATGACATAATCGAGCAATTTAGATTTTATAGTTATTATATAACTCCATCGATTTCATAAGCTTTTCCACTTCAGTCTCTTTCGCGGACTTGGGAACTAACAGCTCTCCAGGACTCCTGGCCTGAGGGGGGAAATAAACCATACAAAATGTGAAACTTCGGCATATATTTATTCTTGAATTTGTTGCTAGCTCTGTAATTATGTTATGTTCGAACTATTTTGACAATGCTCATTACCTTCGGAACTAGTGGTGGCTTCAAACTACATGCTTCCGTGAGGTCCTTACAAACAAAATTGACGAAATTAAGGATTAAGTTGCGGCTTCTTTTTGTACAAATACTCTGCAACATCTGTATCTGAATAACCCAAAACCTGCAAATGGGATATACGAATTAGCTAAACATTATGTTTAAAGTTAATGGCAATTTATCCCCCTCCAATATTCATAATATTTAATTTATCTCACTTTGGTTTGAAAAAGAGCACTCTACCCCTCTATAATATCATTAGAGTTTCACAACGTTTCCCAAATATTTTTATAAGTGGTACTTTACTCTCCTGTTATGATAAATATTGCAATATACCCCTCCCCCCTCCCTATTTTACGCAAACATTTTTCATGTTCATTTTCAATTTCGACAAGTGAGTTACACTCTCCAGCTGATGGAGGAAAATTTCTTCTTCAAAATTTTCACGGGTGTAAATTGACATTAATTCATTATATTTGTGTACATACATATGCTACTTATTTATGAATAAATTCTTCGGTATAAAGCTAAAAGGAACTATAAATATGTTTGGCAATCTCACCTCTTGACAAGCTCTCTCTATTGTTTTGCATTCTGAATTACATTGTCCTTCTGAATCTTGTTCAACAAGCTGAACACAATAATATTGAAAAACAAGCCAATCTAATGACACCATATTAAACATCTCAAACAAATAATATTTCAATTACCTTCAATTTATCCCCTTCTTCTACAATATCTATTTTAAGAATCCAATTAGCTTCTTGTTTCTTCAAATTACATACATTCTCCGCGATTTCTATAATTTCATACTTCGATATCTGATTCAAGTATTAATCAAGATTTATACACCAAATCAAATGAAAGTAACATAATTGTAATACAATAGAACAATCCATAGATAATGCAAATGTACATAGCATATAACTCAAACACAAAATATTAACACCATAAAGAGCTAATGTCAATTTACAACCCTTCCCCCCCAAATGCATAACGTTCAATTTATCTCCCTATGATTTAAAGAAAAGCACTTCACCCGCTGTAAAAATTTCAAAAGAGCAATTTACCTCCTTCAGTCGAAGAGTGTAATTCACTCACTAAAATTGAGAATGTGCATGAAAAATATCTTTATAACATATAGGGGGTAAATTGCCGCATTGATCATAATACATGGGGTAAAGTGTCACATTTATCATAATACAGGGATAAAGTAAAGTGCCACATATAAAAGGGATAGTTTTATCAATTCGTACTTTTTAAGTTTAAAAATTTATGGAAGGCTGTGTGAAATATTTATAAGATTAGAGGAGGTAAATTAATCTTTTATAAATCACCTGGAGGTAAATTGAGCTTTCTAGCATCCTCCACTTTCTATTATAAATTTAAGCTAGCTAGTTAATTTGACTGGTTGATGTTACTGACACTTTACGGCGTTTTTCATCGGTTTAATTTTGATTTTTTTTTTTTTATAATTCAGGTGTACAAGTTTACTCTAGATTAATCCTGAATCTTCAGAACCCTTGCCCTAGAACCCTGAAAGATGTAAATCGCAGAATGTGCCTTCACCAAGCCTCAGGATTCCACCATACTGCTGTACACTCTGCGCACAAAGAGAAAAATTCTGGTAAAATGTGGGCTTTGTAAAAATTCTTATAAAAATTCCTAGGTGTTTTACTGTTTCTGATTGGTTGTTTTAAGCCACGTGTAATAGGCTAGTAATAACTAATTAATAAGTAATTAACCTCATTGGAATTGATTCCCATTTTCGTTAATTTATTTTTAAGTATGTAAATAAAAAAATTATTGTTCATACCTGAATTGATCAAATTTATCAATGTTTTAAAAATCGGATCAAACATTGTACCTGTAATCTTACTGGTTACTGATTAGACCGATTTAATTGTTTTAACTACTAGTTCAACTGGTGTGACGTCATTACAAAGTAATAATTTAATTTAAGTTTTAATGTATGTAATCAACTATTTTAGAAAAAAAAAAATTATCCATTTTTTCAAGTTTATTTTCATAAACTAAATGTTATCTCATGACCAATTATTCTTCCTACAAATCTTAAGTTGAGAATGAATGATAATAACAAAATTACAAGTACAATAACAAGATATCACGGCAATAATTCAAATTATAATAAACATCATATCAAAAATAATAATTTTATTGATAATCACATATTTAAAAGAGAAAATATTAATGAATTTTGTCACTGAAACCTTTATATAAAAAAAAATGAAAGTACTTGAAGTTGGGGAATAAGGATTTTCCTAATGAAATTGATGCTCAAATATATTTTTTATAACTTATTATAAAAAATATTTTATTTTCTTGTTATTGTTTTTTTATTCAAAGTGAAAAATAGAAGAAGATATGTGAGAGTATTTTTTATGTTTACATGTAGCGGAAGAGAAGTAAAAATTCGTTGTGTAAACTTTTTCTTTTTATAAGTAGACAAATGGCTCAATCGGTTCACTGGTTAATTGGTTTTACCGAGTTTGACCGGTTTTTTCCGGTTCGAACTGGTCAGGAACAAAACTGATTTTGGAGGATAAATCGGACTGGATTAACAATCGGTTACTTGTTGATCCGATTTTTAAAACACTAAAATTCATCCAATTACATGACAAATGTATTACATTTGTCATATAATTACTTTGAGTTCGGTCAAACCCGAGTTGATTAAGAATTTTCCTCCAATAGATTAAGAAAGAAGAAACCTTTGTTATTTCTTTATTCATAGTAGTGTTTTTTTAATAAAATTTACTCAATTTATGTCGGCTGCTCACATTTTATTTTTTATTTTTTATTTTTTTTATTTTTCAAGGTTTAATCCCTTTTGAGGTAGATTTGACACATTAAGTGGGTACCTTTTTCAATAAAGATTCGAATCTGAGTCCGCTACTTAGTAGTGACTAGTCCCTTCCACTATACTAATCACATGTTGGTATGTTGCCTGCTCTCTACTTGATCATTGGAAAATCAATGAGGTATGTTTCAAGATTGCACATTCAATCTATCTCGAAAATTAAAAATAGATGGAAAGAGACGAATTGGGTTGTCTGTGGCCTAATTGAAGAAATTCGAAGATTTTAAGCTTGTTGACCTTAGCTAAAATTTTAATTCTCTCTCTTAGATAAAAACTTCGTAGCCGAAAATCTTACCGCCTGAGCTATCGGCTCGATTAGGTTAGAGTCGCTATTTGTATTTCGTTTTGTTCACGTCTTGTTAGTATTTTCAGCTTGTTGACTGTAGCAAAAAAATTAAATTATCTCTCTTTGATACTAACTTCGTAGCCTACAATCTTACCGCCTGAGCTATCGTCTCGATTAGGTTAGAGTCGCTATATGTATTTCATTTTGTATTTTGTTCACATCTTGTTAGGGGCCGTTTGGTAGGGTGTATGGAATTAAGGTGGATTAGATTGTAGCCGAATTGAATGCCATATTAAAATACCTTTGGCAGATTAGATTGAGTCATATTACATTAAAACAACCTACCGTAATATATTTTGTAGAGTTATGAGTTTAGGCATATATTAATATATTTTCATTACTTAATTGAACATATTATGTTAGTTAAGATATATCAATTCATCGAAGTCATTTGTTTAATATGTATTAGAGTATGAGTTGATCAATGTTTGTTCAATATTTTAGTTTAAATGCTTCCATGTTAGTTGTAAATTGATATAAATTATAATTTGTGATTTATTTATGTAGAATGTGTTTTCATTTTCAGAGATTTGAAAAGAATTTATGATATTTAATGATATGTTAAAAAGAAAATATGTAAATTTGAGGTTATAAATGACATTTTATCTAATCCATATTCACCCGAATTAATTAATCCACCAATGTCTGAGTGGATTATATTCTAGTCTTAATACCGAGTCATAAGGATTTTAATCTATTTGACCCGATATTAGAACAATATCATCAAACATTATATTAACCCATATTAAATCATATAATATGACCTAATACCCTCTATTATGTCCTACCAAACGACCCCTTATTATTTTAAGCTGGTTGTCCATACCCGACAATTTAAATTCTCTCTCTTAGGTACAAACTTCGTAGCCGACAATCTTACCGGCTGAGGTATCATGTCAATTAGGTTAGAATCGCTATTTGTATTTCATTTTGTTCACGTCTTGTTAGTGTGTTTTGCAATGGAATATCTTTTATTTTTTTGAACATTTCTTTTAAGGAATGAAGTATTCACAGAAAGAAAAAAGCAACAACGATTCAGCCTAGTTGAATGGTTTAGTTCCCTAAAATGTGTTAAACCTAGGTTGAAATCTCCTCATAGTATATTTGTTTTCATCAAATTTGAGACTTGTGTATCCTAAAAAATAAAATTAAATAGGTGTATTCAAAGAAACCGATTGTTTTAATTATGATATTTACATAAGCAAATAATAATTTCTTAGGCTCTCATATTTCAATATTTGTTATTAAATAATTTTTAAAAAAAAAAGGGTTAAATACAGTTTGCCCCCTTAAAGTATGAGGGTGGTATCAATTACTCCCTAAAGTATCAATTGTAACACTTACCCCCTTCTGTTATAGTTTTGCACTTTTTGTTCTAAAATTACCCCCTTTTATAACTGACAAAATGGTTAATTATTAATTTATCATAAAAAAAATTATTTATATATCATGAATTCCTCTATCAACCAAAAATATTATGTATCAATTTTTTCATTTCTTTTGTTTGATTCTGTTTTTTTCTTTAGTTTTCTTTATTTCCATTTCAAATTTTTTTTCTTTGTTTTTTGTTTCAATTTTTTTCTTTATTTCTATCTCAATTTTGCTCTTTATATTTTTTTTACTTAGTTTTTCTTTGGAGATAATTATCTCATTTGTTTTTGTTACAAATTATATTTCAAATGTTGAGTGATTTTCCTTTAAAATCCAAGGTTGACACGAGCTCATAATATTTGTAATGATTTTTGTTGGTTCAAGTTCTGATTGGTAATAGACGTATAAAAAAGTTAGGGTAATTATAGATTAAAAAATTGATTATACGAGGATATGTTAAGTTCAAAAATTTCAAGTAAGAATTTGAAAGAGAATTACTTAACATTTGCAATGAATAATTTGTAATGAAAATAAATTTGATAATTATCACCAAATAAAAACTTAAACAAATTGCAAAGAAAAAATGGAGATAGAAGTAAAGAAAAAAAATCGAGACAAAAAAAAAATGAAAATAAAAAAAATGAAGAAATTGAAACGTAATGTATTTTGGTTGATGGAGGAATTCATAATTAACAAAGAGTTTTTTTTTTAGATAAAATAATAAAGAAAATCAATTTATTAGTTATAAAAGGGGTAGCGATATTGCCAGAGCAAAAAATGTTGCTGCCAGAGCAAGTTTTTAAAAATGTCAATCTTACCCTTAATGGTCAAACATATTAATTACATAGCCAATTATTATTGAAAATGTTCTCTTTCTTCATTAATATATATATATATATATATATATATATATATATATATATATATATATATATTTGTTTCATGTTCAGTACTTACCATTATCATCATACAATTATGGAATTCATTTTCTTCTATCTTTTTATTTATAATATTTTCCGTGAACTAACTGAATAAGTAAAAAAAAAAGTTATGAACACTTATGTCATTTTTCATTTATATATAAGCCAATTTGCCATTTATTAAAAAATAATTATGCCAATTTGTCTTTATATCCATTAGTTTTTTATGTGTAACAAATTATTTTGCATTTGTGATATGAGATAATGATTCGGATCACGGATCAAATTTCATTTCAAGTTATGTTTCGATCAGCCAAATATTTAAAAAAAATCGATTTTTTTCCGTAAACTTTAAGAAAAATAAGATAATCAAAAGACAAACAAAGAGTTTTGAAATTACACCCTATTTTTCATTTCCATTGATTTGAAAACGAAAACATTTCAATGTTTTCAATGGATACGATGAAATTTTAATTCATGATTTCAATATGACGAAGATTCTAAGATCGTATGTGGGATTTCTGTCAATTATGTTTTAATTGCATATAAATGGAAATAATATTGAAAAGGAATAACAAAAATAAAATATTAGATAATTTTTTTCTAAATTCTGCTTCTTTTTTTAATTTTTTATAATTAAAGTTTGATTTAATATTACGAGATTTAAGTAATGGATTCAATCACTACAAATACGATATAACTAATTCTATCACAATTGCTCATTTTCGACTACAAAGGCTTTAAATACCCCCAAAAAGAAAAGATTAACAGATTTTCTTGATTACAGCTAGAGTCTATTTTCACATAATTTGAATTAGTAAAAGTAAAAAAAAAAATTGTAATTAAGTTTAAAAAAAAATAGAAGAATAAGTTTCTTAGTTAAAAATACATAGGGTAGCAAGGTATGTATTTAAACAAGCAAATAAAGAAAGAGGTGTATTTATGAAGAAAGAGAGCAACATATTTTCTCAATTAATGACTCTGCAATAAATAAGTTTTGAACATGAAGGACATATTAGGAAGTTCATTAAAATTACTCTGGCAGCAACATTTATTGCTCTGGCAATATCACTAGCCAAAAAGGGACGGGGGTAGTTTTTGAATAAAAAGTTTAAAACCATTACATAGGGGAGTAAGTGTTACAATTAATACTTTAAGGGGTAACTGATACCACCCCTATACTTTAAGGAGGCAAACTTTATTTCACCCGAAATTTTTTTTTATTAAAATTAGTCTCCAACAATTATGTTGTTAAATTAAGATTTTTCACAAGCATTTATAACCATTAAGACTTAACGGAGCCATTCATGTGCAATTATGAACATGATCAATTAAATTAAGGCAAAATTGCAGAGAACGTCCTGAACTAATTAGTTATTTTGGATTTTCGTCTTAAATTATATCAATTCATCGAATTTCGTCCCGTAATTTATTATCTTTTTAGAAAATCGTCCCACCGTTAATTATGTGATGGAAATTGCGCATGTGTCCGTTAAATCGTCACACAGTGGCTTATGTATCATGACGTGTCAAATTTTGGCATGAAATTATACAAGATTGCAGGATTTGTCCCAAATTAATTATAAATTTTGATTTTTCGTCCCAAATTATATCAATTCGCGGAATTTCGTTCCCTAATATACCATTTTGCATGAATTTAATCCCAATTTAATAATTTAATGAAAATGACAATTCAATCTTTTACCTTTCTTAAGAGAAAAATAGTATGAGTTTTTGGAATTTCCGTGCACTTTTGAAAAAAAAATTCCGTGTCATTTCATTAGGAAAATAGTGTGTGTTATCTTTTAGTATTAATAAATAATAAAAATGCTAAAATTTTTTAATTCCAATATTAATAATAAAAATGCTACAAATATGAAAATAGAAACACTTCATTATTTGGAGAGATAAATATTGAAGCAAGATAATTCCAATATGATTAAGTGGAATTTCTAGTTTTCGAATTTTTAATATTTTATTCTTAAAGTGGAGAACAATCATTTCGAAATGATTCAATTGGTGAAAAATACACGAGAAAATGTTTGTATCTTTATTTTTTTTTCAATTTCTCGTAAATATTTATTATTTATTAATATTAAAAAAGAACGCACAATGTCTTTTTAATGAAATAACACAGAATTTTTTTTCTTCTGAAAAGCGCACGGGAGTTTTGAAATTCATACTATTATTCCTTGTCTTCTTCTTTTGTCTTATTCTTTTTCCTTGTCTTCTTCTTCTTTTTCTTCACTATCATTACAAGGAAATGATTACAAGGTTAAAGCGCACGGGAGTTTTAAAATTACAAGGAAAATTACAAGTAAATTCAACTATCATTTGTCTTCTTCTTTTTCCTTGTCTTCTTCTTTTTTTTCTTCAGCTGTCTCAGATGTCTCAGCTATTGATTCATTTAACCTTTTTCTTAGAAGCTCCATGTTTTTGTTTTTAACATCAGGGTCAAGCTATTCTTCAGCTGAATCCTTAGCAGCAGCTATCTCCTTGTCAGATTTGGCCTTTGCTTCAGCTTCAGTTTCTTCAGCTTCACTGTCTTCTTCTGTGTCTGATTGATTTGCTGGTCTGCTGGTTCCTTCATTTTCATCCTCATTTGCAGACTCTTCCAGCATCTCAGTCTCCTCTAGTTCAGCAGTCTTCTCTTCTTCTACCTTATCTTTCCCCTTTTTGTCATCATCAGCAGGGTTGACTTGGTATTTTGGAGAGAGTGGTATGATCTGGAGAGAATCACAGAGAAGTCTGATGCGCTCAATTATGGAGAAGATCAAAGAGGCATCCTTAGTTCCAGTTCTGGAAGCACACGAAGACAGGGTCTACTTAGAAGATGTTGCTCACTTCTACAAGACCAAGATATTCACCAAAGATGACACTGTTATGTCAGCTGTCATTGGGGGTAAGAAAATTGCTGTCTCTGCTGCTGTTCTAAGTGAAATTTACAAACTGAAAAATGAAGGAGGGGATGTATCAGACCTTGGGCCTGATAAAGAGGAAGAATTTTGGGGCATTTGTGCCAAGGAGGGAGAACAGATGACTGGGACTCTGATGAAAACTCAGTTAAAAGATGAGTATCAGAGGTTCGCAGACATCATTGCGAAGGTGCTGGATTGCAGCACAAGCTCTTTAGATGGGTTACCTAGGAGGAGGTACTACACTATGATCTGCATCTACTATGGAATGAAGGTGAACTGGGCAGAACATGTCTATGATCTGCTGAGTGACAAGAGGACTACGCATGCCATCTTGCTTAGTCATCTGTTCATGTCACTAAGCTGTCCAATGGCAGGTGGAAAGGCTACCCATGCCAGTAAAGAGTTCAAATTGTATGAGCCAGTAAGGAGTATGGCTGCTCCCAAAAGAAAAGCCGCTGCAAAGTCTAAGAAGACCCCTTCTAAGAAGAGCAAGAAGGAGGGTCAGACAAGCAAGTCTGCTGATCAAGCAACAAGCTCTGTTGTTGCAGTTGGATCAACAGAAGCTGAGAGTGAAGTCCCTGAGAAGGTAATAGATGACTTCACTGCTGAAGTTGAGAAGATGGATACAGGTTCCTCACCTGAAAGGACAGAGTCTGATGAAGAAATTCCACTTCAAAGAGTAAAAAGACTAAGGACCAAAAGTAAAGCAAGGGGACCTCCCCAAGCTAAGAAGCCCACTGGAAGAATTCCTAAGTCAAAAGCAAAGAGAAAGGTTACTTTCTCTGAAGAACAAACCATCACAGTCAGAGAATCACCAACAGCTGAGAGGCCAATTGTTATTGAAGAACCTTCAGTTGAGGCTGCTGTTGAACAAGTTAAAGAGTCTGCTGAAGAGGCTGCTGTTGAAAAGAATGGTGAGTCTGCTATGGAAGTTGCTGAACAGCAGACTGGCACAGCAAGTGAAGGGACTGTACCTCTTATACACCCTACTCCTGTTGCTGCCACTCCCATTCAAGTGATTGAAAGTCCTGAAGCTAGGAAGCTAAGGACTGGGAAGATTGTGCTTCCTTACATTTCTGCTGCTGAGCAAAAGAAGATAGATGATGCTGAGAAACAGAGAAAAGCTGCAGAAAAGGCAGAAGAAGATAGGTTGAAAAACCTTGAGCTTAAGAGGCTGGAAGAAGAAGCCAGCAAACTAACTCAAGCAGAAAGGGATGCTATTGAAGCAGCTGAGTTAGCTGCTGCAATAGAGGCCAGTACCAAGGACGCCCATGGTCCAAGGCAAGCTGGAGGAATCAGAATTGGGGAACCAAGAGACCCCAACAAGCCCATACAAACGATGCCTGCTCCAAAGGTCAAATCTAAGAAAAGATCAGAAGTGAAATTGGCTCTGGAGATTGTAAGAGACAATCCAGAAGTATTTGATGAATTTATTCAAAGGCTGGATGCTGAGAATGCCAAGCTGACTCGTCTGACGATGTTCAACAAAGAAAAGGTTCGTTACAACAGATGGAGAAAATATCGTTTGACCAAGAGCAAGGAACAGATTAATAGTTGGAGAGCCTTCAATGATGAAGAGGCCTGGGTTCTCAAGTGGCTTGAAACAGGATCAATCACACAAGCACTTGATTCAGAGTTCTTCTTGGATAAGCTAAGGCTGCTGATCAGCAAGGTTGCCAAAGCTGAAGCCAAAAAGATCTACAACTCTGTGTCAGAGGACTATGCTGAAGATGAAGATTTAAAGGAAAGGTCCATAAGATTGGCCATCTCTCAAACTATGAAATCTTGGGCAAAGAAGACTAGAAAGATGGAGGGACAACCAAGCTCACTAATTCCCCTCCCTAGTCTGAAGCAGATAGTATATGGTCCAGCAATCAGACCATATGAAGATCTTCCTGAAAATCCAGTGTCACCATTTATTGCCATTGATGATCTGACATGGATAATTCACAGGACTGCCTTAGATGAGGCTGGTAAAGTCCACACCATCACAGAGGTGAAGAAGATCAAAGACCCTGCTGCTGATCAAGGGAAAGAGCAAGATAAGTCTACTGAGCAAGAAAAGAAAGACAAAGAAACAGAAGACTCATCTGACCCTGCTGATCAGAGTAAGGACTTAGAGGAGAAAAAGGAAGAAAAGACTGCTGATCAAACTGAGGAGAAGGAAAGCACTCCAAGTCATGCTGATGAAGCCAAAGTGCAGGAGATTGCCTCTGGTTCAGCTGATCAGACCACAGAAAATGAAGTTCTTGCCTTACCTCCTATCCCTACTGATGTTGCTTCTACTTCTAAAGTTTTGCAGGACTCCCTATCTGACATATTCCAACAGATGATTGCCAAATCCCTGAAGGAAATGGAAAAAAGAATAACTGCAAACATTTTGGCTGCATTGGAACCATCAATCCAGAAAGCTGCTTCTATCCCTGCTGATGCCATTGAAGATACTGCTCACAATGTGAAATCCATCAGACAGGATATGGATGTTATCCAAGCCAGAACCAAGAGCACATCTGCTGGTTGGAGGGAGATTGTTGAAACTGTTGAGACAGCTATCAAGGCAGAAGATGAAACCTTGATTAATATGGGCAGATCATTCAAATCCTCTGCTGATCTGGTACTTGCAACCCAATTTCAGCTGGGTGATCAAGGTGAAGCAGTTCTCAACAGAATGCATGCTATGGAAGCAAACCAGATAACTCATGCTGCTCAAGTTGATGTCATTCAAGCTAATCAGCTAAGGCAAGGAGCTCAAATGGATGCCATGAATGAGAACATCAGACTTCTCTGTGATTCTCTCCAGATCACACCACTCTCTCCAAAATACCAAGTCAACCCTGCTGATGATGACAAAAAGGGGGAAGATAAGGTAGAAGAAGAGAAGACTGCTGAACTAGAGGAGACTGAGATGCTGGAAGAGTCTGCAAATGAGGATGAAAATGAAGGAACCAGCAGACCAGCAAATCAATCAGACACAGAAGAAGACAGTGAAGCTGAAGAAACTGAAGCTGAAGCAAAGGCCAAATCTGACAAGGAGATAGCTGCTGCTAAGGATTCAGCTGAAGAACAGCTTGACCCTGATGTTAAAAACAAAAACATGGAGCTTCTAAGAAAAATGTTAAATGAATCAATAGCTGAGACATCTGAGACAGCTGAAGAAAAAGAAGAAGAAGACAAGGAAAAAGAAGAAGATAAATGATAGTTGAATTTACTTGTAATTTTCCTTGTAATTTTCTTTCATTTTGCACATCTCATCTGATAAGACTTGTAATCTGTAATCCTTTCATATATCTATAAAATTGCAAGTTTTGAATCCAACAGATCATTTCTAACTCAGAAATTTTTGAGGATAAAAACTTTAGTTTAGGTATAGGTATTTAGCTGAAAGTTTTGTCATCATCAAAAAGGGGGAAATTGTTGGATGAAGATGAAGATTAAAGTGCAAGGAAGACAAGTAATTAAGGGAAGGTTTTGATTATTTCCAAAACATCATAATCAGCTAAGTATGGAAAGCTTAGTTCCCTTAGAAGAATTTTGAACAAGTAAATAAGACATCAGAAGAGTTCAAAGTTCAAAGCCCAGAAGACTAGTGATCTCATGCTGAAACAACAAACAGAAGGGTAGACCATCAGCTGACTCAAATCAGATTAGTTCAGAGTTTGATCAGCAGAGTGCCTATCAGATGGGTTGCTTCGATCAGCAGAGTATAAGAGATCAAGAGATTAGTCCAACGGTAATAAATGCACTTGAAGTAATAAATGCTGTAAGAGAAGGGTAGTAATGGCAAATGATTGAAGAAAACCTCGTATCAGCAGAGTGCATTTAATGCTGCTACAGGAAAGTACAGGAGAGAAAGGACTGTAGCAGGTAGCCGTTCTGATTTCGGGCTAAGGCTATGGATTTGAAGATTTGATTTCCTTCAACGGTCTCATTTTCAAATTCAAGTATAAAAGTAGCTGATTTCAACGAGCGAGACACACAACAACAATCTGAGATTATTCTTTGAAGCATAAATCATCTAAGTCTCAAGAAGCTCAAACAGCTCACTCGCCTGGTGGAAGTCATCTGTTGACAGAAACCCAGTTGAAGAAAACAGAAAAATACAATCTGAGTGTTTTGTATTAGCTGAGTGTTGTGAGAAGTTAGAATCCATCTTTGTGAGTGATTCTACTTTAGAGGATAGGTTTTCTAAGTGAATTCCTATTGTGAGCTTATAGCCTTTTCATTTGTTGTTTAGGTATAAGTGGAGAAATATTGTAATCTTTGTGATTATAGTATAACCCAGAATCTAAGTGATCTGGAAGAGTGGACTAAAGGATTTTTGTCCATATAACCACTATAAAATTTTTTTGTGTTATCTTGCATTTAAATTTTCTTGCATACTTTGAACCTTGCATATTTCAACACTTTGAATTATCAAAAGATTTTATAAGGAATTTTAAAATTGGGGATAAAATCTTTTTAAGGACTTAGTCTACTTGTGAAAAACACTTTCAAACATCCGCTGCAAGTATACTCTTGATAAAACTGATTTTCACTGAAATCAGCTAAGTAAACTGTAAGAAGAGTGGTCACTCTGCTGTTCTAGACTTGTTCTTGATCAGCGAAGTCATCTTACTGTTCTTCATCAGCTTAGTCTGCTGACAGAAGAGTAAAAAGTTTTTAAGTCTAAAATTTTCAGAGGTCTATTCACCCCCCCCCCCCTCTAGACCTCATCTGACCACTTGGGACCAACACCACCTAAACCAATTTTTTTAAACCGAGACCTACGAAACCGAGCCAAAACCCATCCAAAGTTTGGCCTAGTGATTCGAAAAGCAATTATAGGAGAATTAATTTTACTACAATTGATTTTGGTAATAATTGATTATAATAAAAATTAATTATATAATAATTACTTTTGTATAATAGCTTTTGCAAAAGTAACACTTTAGTAGCTTTTAATATATGTTGATTTTTTGCTTCTGAAGATTCCAAAAGTGATTATGATCTTGGGGGCCAAACACCATGAAAATCACGATTGAGCAGAAGTTATTTTTATAATCGGGGCCAAACACTTTCAAAATTACAATAGAAATCTATAAATGATTTTAAAAGTTCCAAACCACTGGGCCAAACTCACCCTAAATCTTGAACCAAACATACCGGACATGGATGGATAATTCTAGTCCATATAGCTTATTTTCAATTTCTAAACGTTATTTGTTGGAAAATCATTTCAATATTTTTTTTTTCTATACTAAAAATAAGATTGTTATAATTTATAACAAATAGGTTTTTTCTATACGAAAAATAAGATTGTTATAATTTATAACAAATAGGAGCATTTTGGTGGGACTCAAGTCTAAACATTGACATTAATTAGTAATAATTTTTTTTAACAAAATATCGGGAAGGCCACGAGTCCTCAATCACATGCCACGGTCCAGCCGCGTACGGGAATCATTTACTTAAATACTAAAGTATTTAATTAAATAAATTATCAAAAAAAGTATATGATTAAAATTAAATACTGTTCTAAGCGAATGAATATATATAAGCATGTGTCCCTCTTCATGTAATCATTGTCTTCACTAATAAGAAAATTGTAAAGACATAAATTTATAGAGAAACGACCAACAATACCAATTAATTTATTTCTACTAAAGTTCATGCTTTTATATATAATAATAAATTATGTGATTTCAAATGTATTCTTCTTGCAATTGCAAATTCATATCTATCCTATCCTTAAATTTGAGATAAAAGTCTCAAAACCAACAAGAACTTGGAAGAATAGTTGAAAATAAAATCTAATTTCTCATTGTGATTTAGTCAACTTCATTTAATCACGAAATAAGTTCAGTTAATTACTTCATTATTTGTCATTTTTTGAAAATTTATTCAATTACGTAACATATATATATGTAGCTTGTAATTGTCATGATAATGTCATTAATTGGAGTTTCGTGTTTGTGTGAAACATTCCAAGTTTAGTTTTTTTTCCTATTAATTTACCAGTTACTTTCCAAAAAATTATGGAATTTGTAATTGTGGTGTAGCAGTTGCACTTAATATTTTCTTGATTAAAATAAGTAGCACAAATAGGAAAAATTGTATATTTGGTACCATACAGTATGACATTTTGCAATCTTGGTACCACTGAAAAGTAAATGCATATTTAGTACCACAATTTAGAGTCTGATTGTAACGTTCGTACAACGGTAAAATAATTGGACAAAATTGGCGACGTACACCGCACGTGACCGTTATCTCGTCTTTTGGAGGGAAATAATCACGTTTTCTTCACTTTTGGAGGAAAAATTATAACGTTACCCTCATGTTATCCCGTGATGATTTTCACTCCAAAAGGTGAGATACAGTCAGGTGGTCGAATTCATCCTATTCAATCCAATTATTTAACCATGGTATGAGCATTGCAATTAATATTTAAATTGTCAGGGATATCAATGTTGCAAACTTAAATTATTCACACTTATAGTATTAGTACGGATATATTGTGCTTCCCTCAAAATTGATATTATATTGGTCAAATCATCTTATTTGGGCTCACATGGTAAATGTATGGGACTTCTTGGTTTTTTTTTTTTTTACCCATATTAAATTACTACTACTATATATTTAAAAAAAAAAAGAATGAATAGGTTTTATAGACCCTACTAGCTCTATGCTGCGTTCACCCTCGTATGTGGACGTGTGTGTATATGCATACACTATAAGACTATAGTATACATATTTTTTAACATCAATTGATTTGGGGCAACTGATAAGGCCTATGTTCTACAAATAATATTATATTAAATGCAGATGAAAAAAAAAATTCATTGATTGTTAAATACTCGATGGTTATCTGTACCAATTATGCAAATACATTTAGACACTTTACAAAAACACACGAAACATTCATAAAAGATGTCAACACAAAATATCTCAACAAGCTGCCTATACATTTATGTCATGTTTTTTGAAAAGCTGAGCATAATGAACAAGAAGCCGAAATTTCACTCTAACAAGTGGTGGAATTACAAATTACATTAACAACAAATTAACCTCAAATCATAAATTGTCACATTAGACAAGTTCAATCAAATCTATATATAAATTTTTTTATTATAAAAGCATGAATATTTCTTAATTTTTTTGTGCGGACTAAAATACCCTTATTTGAATTATTATTTAATTAAATGATAAATATATAAAAGTAATTGAAGAGGTATAATTAGACATAAAGTCTTATTGTATTTATCTTCTACATAAACTCCTAAAATTTATAAATTATCTCTTACATCATTCTTTGTTATTTTAATCTTCTCTAATAGATAAAAATGAACCATAAAAATACACTATTGTTTTAAATAGTCCCTAAATAATAGATAATCATTATTATATTATAGCATCAATATTTATTTAAACAAGAAAATATTAATTTAAAATTTTAGTACAACATAAGTCATAACATTCTAAATATAAAAATTTAAAATAAAATTCTCTTAAACACTTGATGTTACAAAACAAAATTAAAATTTAAACGTATCTGGATGGATGATAGAATAAAGAATATTTATGGCATGGCTAATTACGTAATTTTACTTTAACTAGAATAGAAAAATATAAAGAATATTCAATAATATCAAGACGTGCATAACCTTGAATTTTCATGGAATTTTTTTCATGAAAAACGGGTAAAATTGATAAAAAAATAAAAAAAAGAAATCTTTAAAATATGTGAAATAGATGAAAATTCTAGTGCAATTGGTGAACAATGGCGAAGTTGGTGAAAATTTGGGTGAAACCGGTAAAAATATGCCCCTGAAATTGGTAAGCACATGTGAAATCGATGAAAATTCGGATCAAATTCGTAAAAAAAATGATGAAACCGGTGAAATGACAACATCAATGAAAAGGAGGTGAAATCAGTGAAAAATGATTAAAGTCAGTGAAAATGTTTCAGATTGATGAAAATTCAGGTTGGTGAAAAGAACATGTGAAATCAGTAAAAAAAATGTTCAAAATAGGTGAAAACGAGTTAATATGATAAGAATGTGTGAAAATCAGTTAAAACAAAAGAGTTTAATTGACAATATACGGTGAAACCGACAAAAAAATGGTTTAAAACGGAAAAAATAATGGGACAAAATCTTAAAACGATAAAAATAAGTTATAACCGATAAAAAAAGGGTAAAACAATAAAAAAAATTAAACTGGTTAAACAGATGAAAAAGTAATTAAACTAAAAATAGGTGAAAACGAATTAATTTACTTTATTTTATGACATAATCAAATTAATTTTGAAAATTAATTAGACACGTACAATGTACGTGCACTTTCCAAGTTACAATAAATTCTCAAATGAAATGAACATTGTCCACTTCAGAATCACAACAATAAAATGGAGCAATCCAAATAAAAGTAGCTCGTCAAATCAAACGTAAAGAGAAAGTTAAAATTCACACATAGAAAACTATTATCGTGTGGATCCTATAATAAGGATTCTATAAAATAAAAACAACATTCGGAAAAATGTAAAACCAACACATAATGTACCAACACGCCAAGTAAAAGAATCAATGAAGAAGAGTACCACATCCAACACAAATGACGATGCGCTATTTTACAAGAGTTCGACTCTATCGTCTAAGACTATTAAACTGCAAAGAAAACAACAATATATAATTAGAATAAATTAAAATCCACTAGGGAAACCTAAATACACAGCAAGTTTAGAAAATATTCGAGGAAAATTATTAATAGGTAAACTGAAAAGAAAAGAGATTCGATGCAATATTTACAGGTTACCCCGACATTCTTATATATTCTTAGTATATGCATAACATATATATTGGGTGGAGGAGTTAATAAGCTTCTTAACTAGTATTTTAACATAAATTCCAAGGGAGCAAAACAATTAATTGACACAAAAATTAATATTGAAGAAAAAGATTCAGTAAATGTTCCTGATCACTCACCTGGATTATACTCTTTAACCTGAAATTTATCATGACTTTCCAATCGGCTAAGGATATCAATGTCAGTTTCAACTTGAATTAGAAGATCATAGTTCCCTTCCTCTTGTGCTTCCAAGTGTTGTTTCTTTGCTGAAATAAGAAGGGATTCATTGCATCGATGCAATGTTATTAACTCAAGCGAAGGTATTTCAATGATACACTGTGGAATATCTTCTAGTGCACTAGATTCTACAAGATTCAAACTCTCAAGTGCTGGAAAACTAGAACTGTCTACCACCCAGGTTCTAAAGGTACACCCAAAAATTGATAAAGATTTCAGGCGCTGAAATTCTCCTTCACCTACATTCCATTCTTCGCCAACAAACGCTTCATCAATTAATTTGAACACTTCAAGTTTGGGCAATGAACCAACTATCTTCATATCTTCCCATGGAATACCAGATTTTGCTAAACTTAGTTTTCTTAGCATAGGTGGAAAATTTGGTGTGGTATTGAAGGTGTAAAGGAAATAGCATTTTAGACTCTCGAGTTTCTGAAGAGATTTTGGTGTGGTAATATTCAAAATTGTTGACGTTTTTTCCTCAATATAAGTAACATTTAATTTCTTTAAGTTTGAAATTCTGCCTAAGATCTCATCGGTAAACCTAAGATCAATCACCCCAGACAACTTTTGTAGATTGTTAAGAACACAATAATGATTTTTTTCTCTATCGGGCATAGACAAGCGGACTCTGCTCCTGATCTTTATTTGCCTAAGGTGCTGCATCTCCCAGATTTCAGATGGTAAAGTGATAGACAACAACATCCCACCAATTAAAATTAAGGTCTCCAGATTCCAAGGTAAGTGTGATGTGATTTGATAGATTTGATAAGGAATACCACTTAAAACCCAGTACGATATAAATTCAAGGTACCGTGAATTAACATGCTTAAAAAAATCATTTAATTTATATGTTTCCCTCTGATTCACTCGCACATGGAACACCCTTAGCAAATTCAATTGTGAAATTATACTAGATTGCATTGCACTGTTTTCCATAACCACAGTACGAGCAAGTGGCATAGATTGCAAGTCTGGCTTGGTTGAAAACTTATTGTCCTGAACGCTTGCATTCAAATGCACAACAAGACGACGCTTACCACTTATGTTTTTTTCTAAATCATCATACACTATGCAAAGAAACCTTTCCTTCAGTGCTTCTCTCAAGCAAAGATCCCTTAACAAATCATGGATTTTACATGTTTTGATGTTGCCCAAAGAACCTCGCTTCTGGACCATAACAAGATTTCTATCAATAAGATCCTCAAGATATTTTCGTGCAACCTCTTCCAAAGTTTTATCCGTTGATGGTGGTTTTAAGAATCCTTCCGAAATCCATAAGTTGATGAGTCTGGAGACTCGAACTTCAGAATCCTCTGGGAAAATTGCCATGTATAGGAAAAGTGGTTTCAACTGAATGGGCAACTGATTGTAACTTAGAGATAATATCCCCGAACATTCCTCATTATTTACTTCATTAACGATAGAGCTCACATCCTTTGCAACTTCACTCCAATACTCTCGTGTCTTGTCAGACACTTTCAGGAGCCCACCAATCCCAGCTATTGCCAAGGGAAGTCCTCTACAATTTTTAGCAATTATCATTCCAATTTCCTCCAGTTCAGGAGGGCAAACATGTTCGCCAAATATCTTCTCAGAGAGTAAGTTCCAACTCACATCATCATCTAGAAACTTCATTTCATATGAAGATCCAAGTCCAGGTGCCAAATCAGAGAGCCTAGTAGTCATCATTATCCTACTTTTGTTACCATCGTCAGGGAGGAACCTACTTATCTCTTCCCAGGCCTTGATACTCCATATATCGTCCAATACAATTAGATATTTTCTTTTAAACAAAGCTTTGTGCAACATTTCTCCTAAATCTTCATCACTCTTGCTATGCATACTACTAGTGAATGCCTCAAGACTGATCTTTAAAAGTCCAGTATCATATAAAAGGCCTAAAATATTTTTTCTTAAACTATAATCTTGAGATATAGTTACCCAAGCTCGAATGTCAAAATTACTCTTAAAAAATGGATCGTCATAAATATTACTAGCGAGAGTAGTCTTACCAATACCGCCCATGCCAACAATTCGAATGACTAGGCGATCAGATTGATATGTGGTGAGCTTGTTCTTTAATGTAATCAAGTCCTCATCGAACCCCACCATCGTAGTATTAATCTTGCCACCACGAGGAGGAGCCTTTGCAATTACATTAATTGGTGATGATGATGATGATGATGATGAACCAGTAGCAACCTCGATCTTTTCATGATTAATCTTCAACACCTCTTTTTTGATTAAATCCATTTCTTGTACAACTTTCTCTAGATCTCCACACGAGATGGCATAGCTATCGATAGTAGTACTTTCTGCATATTTTTTAATTTGACCCACTACAAAGGTCTCAATGATGTCTTCTGCTTCATAAGCTGCAGCAGCGATTCGGCTCTCTAAAAGTTCAATTTCTTTGCTTCTTGTTTGAGAATGATTTTCAACAAAATCAAGCAAGAAACTAACTTGATCAAAGAGGGGTTGTGTTTGCAACTCTTTTAGAAAAACATAACGCGGAGGAGGATTTTGGGTACGATTTAGGACATGAAGAAGAGAGACAAGAGATGCATAAACTGCCATGTCTAGCTAATATCTGATTTTTAAGTGTAGGCAATATATGATCAATTTACTTTTTTCACAGTTTCAAATACAACTTCTGCAAATATATATTGCAATTTATATAACTTCAACTTATTTGGAGTGGAAAGCATATTCAGTCAATTATGGTGGACTTGGCTCTTTGTTTTAAATAACTACTATATTGACAGTTGTTATCAATTATGCGAAGAGTATTATTCTAAAGAAGGTGCCAACTCTATCACAATTATTTTAACTGAAGAAGGCACTCTTATCATTTTGATGAAAAGACTTTGTTTTTCTATGTCAATTGGGGAAGTCATTCTTTTTCATGTGTTTGTTTAGAGGCCGGGGAGTTAATCCCCCATAACCTTCTTAATGGTGTGATTAAAATAATCATTCCCTAGAAAACTCTATTTTTATGATAGTAGACCGGACTGAGTTAGCTCGAATGGACATACCCAATCGTCTCAAATCAACAAAAGAAGCCTCGTATATACTTATTATTAGATGGATTTCATCATAATCATTTACACTATAGCTAACTATTATTCATTTAGAGGAAAATACTTTTGATACCAAATTTTAGTCTAATAAACATTTTGATATCAAGATTTTCGAAAAAATAAAATTCATACCATTATTCACACCCTCTTGACACATTTAGTTTTTTTGATCAATCTTTTGACGAAATTCAACACGTGTCCGTTATGTTAACAATGATGGATCTTTAAAATCCGTGCATGTTTTTTCCCCCGATTGTCAACTTAACGAGCACGTGAGCAGCACGTCCGTTAAATTAAAATACCCATTAAATTATCTAAACACATACAACTTAAGTATACTATTCCGGTATAGATTAAAAGACGCAACACAAATATGTATACATGGAATAAAATAGATATGCCTTGGGGTGAAGACCGTGAAGTGAAGTTGCATTGCACCTACCAAATTTAGCTTTATTCAAAAAGTTAACTTAAATAATTTGTGCATAGCCAATTTGAGTTTATACTTTATAGTTTATACTATATAATCGTTTAGTGAAAAGACCAAGAATTTTTTTTTTTTCTATACGAAAATTATAACAGATGGGAGATCGATTTTGGTGGGACTCAATTCTAAACATTGACATTACTTAGTAATAAAACCATCAGTAAACATTCTAAACATTGACATTACTGCTCCAAGAAAGGGGGAGAGATTATCTCACTCAGGGACGGACCTAGACCCATTATAGTGGGGGGGGCCAAAAATTTTAAGACATCATATTGGATATTTTTTTGTGATGACTTGATAAAATAATAAACATAAAGTAATATTATATTGCACTTAAGTGTTGAAATATGCATAATTATACAAAAACACAATCATTTTAATTGTGATCGACGTTTTTTCTTTGCATAAAAATCGTCAATAATAGAGTCTGTGCTAAAAGAGTCGGCAATCTCTTGTTCAATATGTAGAAGCATGCAATCTCCGAGAAACTCATCTTCCATTTTGTTCCGAAGTCTAGTTTTAGTGAGCTTCATTGCGGAAAATGCTCGTTCTGTAGTAGCCGTTGAAACTGGAAGAAGCAAAATTAGACGAATCAACCTATCAACCAAGTGATATGTTTGAGATTTGTTCGTCTTTGCTAATGTTTCACATAATGCTACAATAGTGGACAACTCACGAAAATCTGGATGCCGGATCACGTCAAAATAATAAAGTTGAGATTGAAACTTCAAACTGATTCTTTCTTGATCTGTGAAATCTTCTGGGTAATACTTTTCAGCAAGAGTGCAAATATAATCTACATTGAATGACTTGTAGGAATCCCTCGGGTCCAATGCTGTGCAAAGAGTTAAGAGCTCTACTGTTTGATCATTAAATCTGAAATTCAACTCTTGCAACTGAGTATCAATCGTCTTCACGAAGATATCATACCGAAAATGATGACCAATGGTAATGTTAATATCCCGTGGCTGATGAATTGATTTCCCTCGAGCTAGTCGAGCTACTTTATAAGCGGAATTCATATTAGGAATCTCAATACCCTTACTTTCGCAAAATGATGTAACATCTTTTAGAAAAGAATCACATCCATGTTCTCTAAATTGTTGAAGGAGTCGTTTTGTTGTCGAGACTAAATGCATAGCATTTAAGATGTCTTGAGACTTTTTCTGCAAAGCTTGACAAAGAGTCTCAGTAATCCCCATTATCTCTTTCATCAAATGCAAGATAAAAACAAACTCAAAAAATATCAAATAATTATAAGCGGTATGAGCATAACCACGTTGAGAAGAATTGGACCCATCCTCCTTAATATTTTCGAGCACAGTGCCAGTAGCATTAAACATTGTCAATAAGCTACAAACTGAAGAAAAATGAGAACTCCATCTGGTATTTCCAGCTCGATGCAAACTTCCAATTTGATTAGCTCCTCTACCAGTCTCAAGTTCCTTAATAGATATCAAATGAGAAATTTCAGCTTTTTGTGCATTAACCAACTGCTCATTTCTCTTACAAGAAGCACCCACAATATTGACAATGAAATCAAGATGTTCAAAAAACTCATGAACAGGAATCTCATCTTTTGATGATGCAACTAAAGCAAGTTGAAGCCGATGTGCAAAACAATGAACATAATACGCATATGGGCAATCATGTAAAAATAATGCTTGTAATCCATTTCATTCACCACGCATATTACTTGCACCATCATAGCCTTGACCTCGAAGGTTGCCAACATTCAAATTATGACGAGCAAAGATAGTTAAAAGCTCTCCTTAAGGGTCAATGAAGTAGTATCCTCAACGCCTACAATATCAAAAAAGCGTTCTTGGAGAATAGAACTTTTATCGACATACCTCAAAATAAGCGCCATTTGTTCTGTTTTAGATTCGTCCCGTTCTTCGTCAACAAGAATGGAGAAATTAGAATCACCAATTTCTTCCCGAATCTTTCGTCTGACTTTCGAAGCAATAATACTCAATATTTCTTTTTGAATAGAGGGAGATGTGTATTTAACATAAGAAGGAGCATTCTCTAAAACATTTGCATCTATTTTTTCATTATTACGCGCCAAAAGCTTCACCAACTGAATAAAATTTCCGCGGTTAATTGATGCTGATCCTTCATGACGACCACGAAAAGAAGATGATTGAGATGCAAGATATCGTACACATTCAATTGTTGAATAGAGCCTCAAACGATTATTCAATATTTGTTCACGTGAATGTGTTTTCATGACATTGTCAATATGTCGAGGTTGATTCATTAGATCCTCACATGATCTTAAAGCGATAGAATGTGGAGAAGAATGATCTCCCATGTGACTTAAAAAAGCACATCTATTTCCATTACTAACTTTTTTCCAATTTCGGAATCCTTCTACCATAAATGCATTTGCCCCAAACTTCGGATTAACCTTACTAGAAAAAAGATAACATGGCAAACAATAGACGGCATCCTTGGTAGGTGAATATTCTAACCATGAAGAGAATTGAGCAAACCAACAATGTTGAAATCGTCGGTGATGTTTTTCATTGTCTGAAAATGGATATTGAGCTAAATAAATCTGATATGGTCCCAAGCCAATGTATGCACGTCGAATTTCATCACGTTGATCAACGGGATATTGCCAAATTTGAATGCGTTTCCCTGGATCACGTTCCAAAGAGTTACTACTAAACTCTTGACTAGGTATAACTCAGACTCCGACAGGAGAAAGTCCATTAGAATCATCCTCTTCAACATGAAAACTATCAACACTAGATGTTGATGGCGCTTTACGATCACTTTTGAAAAATGCATCAATAGTAGCATTTTTTGAACGCTTGGATTGATGTGTTGACATTTGGACAATTATCTACAAATAGAGACAAATTCAGAACTTAATAAGCAAATTAAAACTATTATTGCCCTTAATTTAAGATTGATTTTAATATTAAGAATAATTCTAAAGTAGTGTACTTTAATTACATATAATAATTGAATTATAAGTGGGTAGGGTGAAACCAGTGAATTATAAGATCAATGGGTCCAAATAAGTCCATATGCAGTAGCTCCAATATCCTTCCAGAAGATTGGTGCTTCTTTTCTTTGAATGATGACTTGATTTGTTTACCCTTCTGACATGCATCACAGAGCTTGTCTTTGCTCATGACTGCTTTTGGAATCCCTTCTACCAATTCATTCTTGATTAACCTGTTTATGGTCTTGAAGTTTAAATGATTCATTCTTTTGTGCCACAGCCAACTGACTTCACTTGGAGCAGATGCCACCAAACAAACACTTGAATTCTTGTCAACAGAATTCCAGTCGACTATGTAGACATTTCCTTGCCGTCTTCCAGATAAAATTACCTTCTTTGTACCAATCTGTTCAACGTAGCACTTATCTGTTGAGAAGATGACTGAATATCCTTTGTCACAAAATTGACTTATGCTCAGCAGATTATACTTTAGGCCTTTAACATATGAGACGTCAGATATCTCTATGTTTCCCTTGATTATTCTTCCTTTAGCTTTAATCTTGCCTTCTTTGCTGTCTCCAAATGTAACACTTGGACCATCCACAGCAACTGCATCAGTCAGCTCATGTATGTTTCCACACATGTGTCTTGAACATCCACTGTCCAAGTACCAGATCTTCTCTACTTTACTCCTACTCCTAATCCTAACCTACAAAACAAAAATAAAATTGTTTTAGGTACCCTTATTGAGAGGGTCCTGAAGGATTAGTTCCACCTTTGACAACCCAAGATGTTGATGTCTTAGGCTTCTTAGGCTTCTGAGTTTTTGCAGGAGCATGAACAGTTTCATTTTTATCATAGTTATCAGATAAGTCATGTTGATGATCAGTATGATATGAATAATGTTCATAAGCAGGGTAAGGTGCATGATATGCAGGATATGCATGCATTGGATGAGCAGGGTATGGTGCATAGTAACTAGGAAATTGAGGTGCATGATACATAGGATGATATGCAGCAGGTTGCACATAATATGACTCATTTCCATACCAAGCATTTTGATTTTTCTTGTTCTTATGCTTCTTTGGTTTACTAGATGCTTGCTCTTTAACAGACGACTTAGCTTTATCACTAGTCTGATCAGTTTTAGCCTTATCAGATGACTTCCTAGGACTCTTCTGTTTAGGCTTACTAGTCTGTTTTCCTACACTAGGCTCTTTGCTCTTTTTAGCCTTAGGAGATTTCTTCTCCTTTAACACATTCTCAGATGAGGTAGGTTTAGAAGTTTGAACATACAGAATGACCTTACTGTTGTCAGCAGAAATAAATTTTTCAGCATGATTCAACTCTAGTTTATCCTTTTCTAAAGGTGTCTCCTGTTTCTTAGATGTATGCATGGATGCAACAGTTGACTTATCATGAGACTCAATAATTTTCTCAAGTTCCATGATTTTTCCTTTATAGACCTCACATTCAGCTTTCAGAGATTCATGCTCTTGCTCAAGCTGTTTATATTCAGCTGATTCTTTTGGCTTTTCAGCTAAAAGTTTCAGTGAACTATTTTGCTCTTTTAGCAAGTTCATCTCTTCCTTAAGCTTAACAAATTCTCCAGCAATAGTAGTATTATTTAACATCATTTGCTCTAGAGAATTAAACAGTTCATTTTCTTGAGGAGTTACCTCATCCTCTGAGTCATCAGATTCCTTTGCCATAAGACAGAGGAGAGCAGGTTTTTCTTCATCAGACGATTCTTCATCAGACGAGTCTGAATCTGAATCAGAAGAGTAGACAGCAGCTAGCTTTTCTGCTTCCGCCATCATAGCCTTGCCTCTCTGATGCTTTCTTTCTTTTCTCATTTTCTTTTCCTCTTCAGTGTACTTCTCTGTTTTTGGATATGGACAGTCTTTGATGAAGTGTCCCAATTTCCTGCAGTTATAACACATTAGTTTTGATTTATAATCATCTTTATCTTGAGAAGAAAAGTTAGGTTTAGAAGTAGAAGCATTGTTGTATTTGTTCTTCATTTTTCTTTTGTAGAACTTCTTGAAGTTATTCATCAACAGTGCAACGTCCCCAGCAGTGTACTCCTTTTTGTTGAGTATTGTGGCTTCATCAGATGAGTCCACATCTTTGCTTTTGTAGGCTGGTCTTCTTGGATTTTCAGCAGCAACCAGGGCAGCTGTGGGACTTGAAGTTGAGGTTTCTTCAACACCCATTCTTGGCAGTTTATACTCATACGCCTTGAGTACTGAGAACAGCTCTGTAAGAGAAATCTTGCCCAGATCTCTTGATTCTTCCATGGCTGTCACCTTCATGTTGAACTTTGGAGGTAGAGCCTTCAGAACTCTAACGGTTATCTCCTTGTCTGTGAAGGTTTTTCCAAGCTTTAGAACTTCATTCAACGTCCTTGTGAACCTTGTATCCATCTGATCAATGGTTTCCGCAGATTTCATCTTGAAGTTATCCAGCTTTTCCAGAGCAACACTCAGCTGATGCTCCTTAATGGCGTCGTTTCCTTCGCTCATGTCACGAACCTTATCCCACATCTCCTTTGCAGTTTTGCAATGCTTGACTTTGTCAAACCGATCATTATCCAGGGCTTTGGTCATGATGAATCTTCCGACTTTGTCCAGGTTGAACAGCTTTATTTCTTCTGCTGTCATTTCTGATAAGTCTTTTTCCACCACCATTTGGGCTTCATCTACGATGATGGTCTTGGTGAATTTGAATGGACCTTTGATGATACATGTGTACATGTTGTCATTGTAGGCTGCTAGAAAGATTTCCATTCTAATCTTCCAGTCCTCAAAGGACATACCAGCAATGTGGGGAACATGGCTGATACAATCCATTTTTCAAAAAGTTTTTGTTTTTCAAAAAGATGATCTTTTGAAAAGTTTTGAAAACCTTTGAAAAACACTTGGATCAAGCTCGTTGATCAGGCAGCTGATTCTAATGAACCACCTGCTCTGATACCACTTGTTGGTCCCAAGTGGTCAGAAGAGGTTTAGAGGGGGGGGGGGGGGTGAATAAACCTCTTTAAAAATTTTCTTCAATTTTAACTTTAAAACTTCACTCTTACTGAACAGACTAAGCTGATCAGATTAGTAAGTTACAATTCTGTTCGCGAACAAATCTTTGAACAGTCTTGTTGACCACTCGTCTGATAGTTACTTAGCTGATTTTGCAGAAATCCGTTTTAATACTTAAAGTACTTGCAGCGGATTTTTAAAGTGTTTTTCACAAGTAATCTTAGCAGTTTGAAAAGTGTTTCCCCAGTTTTATAAACTCCTTTTAATTCTTTTTCAAACAGTTAACTTAGTGTGTTTTTATGCAATCAGAAAATATGCAAGTTTAAAAGCAATGTAAAAACATAATCAATTTTTATAGTGGTTATATGGATTTGAATATCCTTTAGTCCACTCTTCCAGATCACTCAGATTCTGGGTTATACTATAATCACAAAGTTTACAGTATACTCTGCTTGCGCCAATCAACAAATGAAACGGCCACAAGTGCGCAGTAAGAAATCACACAGAAATCCTACTTCTCTGAAGTAATATCACTCACTTAGATGGATATCTACTTCTCACAACACTCTTGATTACAAAATCACTCAGAAGATGTATTTTTCTTGATTCTTCAACTCTGCTTTCGTCAACAAATGACTCGGCTGATGAGTGAGCTGTTCTTGAGACTTAAAGAATTTTGCTTCGGAAATTTCTCTCAGAAAGTGTGTTGCTTCCTTCTTCTTCGTCTCTTTCAGCTATTTATACTTGAGGATTGAAAAGTGTCCGTTGAAGAGAGACAGGTTTCAAATTCCTCGAGTACTGGTCCTTAAAATCCGCGAACGGCTCTTTTGCAGTCTGTCCGTACTATGAACAGTACTTTCTGCAGGCAGCATTAAATGCAGCATTAAATGCACTCGGCTGATGCGAAGTAAATCTTCAATCATTTGTCTTAAATAACCTCGTACTTCAGCATTTATTACTCCAAGGGGCATTTATTACCGTTGGGAACACTTCATGATCTTCTTCACTTGGCTGACGAAAGTACAAGTCTGATGGCGAACTCGGCTGATCTCAATCTTGAACAAATCTGATTTGAGTCGGCTGATCTTCATCAGTCTAATAACTTTGCTTCAGCAGATCAGAAGTCTTGGACCCTGAAATTTTGACTCTTCTGATGTCTTCTTGTACTTAGTCAAAATTCCTTCAAAAGGGATCATCAGCTAAGTTACTCCATACTTAGCCAATTTTTGAAGTTTTGGAATGCATCAAAACCTCCCTTCTAAATTTGTCTTCAGTGCCTTCATCTTCATCCTTATCCAACAATTTCCCCCTTTTTGATGATGACAAAACTTCAGCTAAGTACCTGTTAAATACCTAAGCTAAAGATTGTAACCTTCAAAATTTTCTGAGGTAGAAAATATATGTTGGAAACAGAACCTTGAACTTTTATTGATGATTTGATAAATAAGTACAAGTACAAGTTCATCAGATGAGGATTCTGAAGAATAGATAAAAGTAAACTGATTACAAAGATATTTCAATTTTTATTTATCAGCTTCTTCATCTGATCCTTCAAGCACTTCTTCATACTCATAAGATGACTCTTCGTCATCTTCTTCATCATCAGCTTCTTCTTCCAAGATTGCTTTGGCAGCTTCCATCTTTTCTTTGAGTTGCTGTTCTTTTATCAGCTCCATTGCTTTCTTGGCAGACTCAGTGTTCTTGTATTTGGTAGTTTCTTTTTCAATCTTTTCTTCTTCTTCTACCTTTCCAAGCTCTTTAGTCATGTCAGCAGTGTCTTCAGTCTCCTTAACTTCAATAGTTGCAGCAGCAGTCTCCTTAGCTGGTTCTCCCTCTATATCTTCCCCCTTTTTGTCATCATCAGAACTGATGACATTTGAAGGTGTAACAGTAGGGTTGAGCGCAGCTGTTGGAATCTTCACTTCAGCACATAAAGCCTTCAGATTCTGATTAACAACGTCGTGACTTGCTGTGAGATGATGAATATCAGTGCTGATGACGTCAGTCTTGTCATTGAAGTAGTCAATATTAAGGTTGATAGTTGCAATTTCATTCTGAATCTCCTGTGAAGCCTTTGCTACTTCTTGCAACATCCCTAAGTTGACTGCCTTCTCCTCTTCACTGACCTTGATGAAGGTTGCAGTTAAGTCCGCAATCTTGTGCTCAGCTGATTTTAAGGCAGTGTGAAGATGATTTACATCACCCTTCACATCTTCAACATTTTGATTCAATTCTCTTAAGCTGTGTCCTAACTGCAAGGAATGATCTTGAGGAATAGGTAGACTATCAATAGCCAATTTGATAGTACTGGCAGTTAGAAGGTGCGTTCTTTCCGTCTGTTGAGTATTTGATTCAACCAATTCTTTCTTTATCTTCTGTAACTGCAGACTGTTCCTCTCTTCCATCTCTTTCACTTGATTTTCAATAAGTAATTGGAAGGCTTCCATCAGTGATGAGTGTTCATCACCTGATGAAGTAGAAGCAGCAGCTTCTTTCTCTTCAGTCGCCTGTTGAACAGGGACTTCTTCCATGTCCATCATCTGATGATCTTCAGAAGTCTTAGCTTGTGGCTCAATAGCTAAGGACTTGTCAGCAGACTTGTGCTCATCAGTGACATCATCGTAGAACAGATTAGTAATTGTTCCATCATCATTGAAGCATGTTGTCTGTCTAATCTGCCTTACAATAATCCAAGGGTTGACAAAAGCATTGTTTCCCTTAGGGACTTCATAGTACGGTTGTACTTCCTTGCCAAAAATGATTTGCTGGATACTTGGCAGCAGTGGCAAATCGCTTGAACAGCCTTGCTGATACTTTGACTTTTTAGCCCATCTCTTCAGGGAAGTCATAATAGCAAACTTAATTGCTCTTTCTTCAGCATCTTCAGACTTCTTTTTCTTGTCAGGCAAGGTGCTTTTAATTTTCTTGGCCTCCTCCAATGCAAAGCCTTTAGCATAACTATGCATGACATCTCTTACATAGCTGGGATCAAGGGCCTTTTGAATGGAGTTTGTTTTTAGCCAGGTCAGAACCCATCGTTCTTCATCAGCTAACTCCTTCATGCTTTGAAGTTCTGTTATTGACTTGTTCAGCCTGTTATCCCTCCAACTGATATATCTTGGCTTTTCTTGGTTGAACAGAGTCCTCAGCATAAGCTTCTGATCATAGTATGCCAGAGACTTCTCAAATTTCTTGAATAGCTCCTTGTCAGCATACACTATCTCAAAAGCTTTTCTAACTTCAAACTTGTCTTTTGACTTGGTTTTGGGGGCAGGCAGTAGTATCTTCTTTTTGTCTTCTCCATCCTTGCCTTCACCAATCTTGATGCCACCTCCATGGACAGGTCCATAGGCATCAACTTTGCTTTGTTCAATCACCATAGCCAGTTCAGCATCCTCAGCAGCTTTTCTCTCTGCTTCAGACATTCTTCTTCTGGCCTCATCCTTTGCTTCTTGAGCTTTGCTTAACTCAAGAGCCTTCTTCTCTTCAAGCTCATCCTGCTTCCTCTGTTCAGCTTCCTCCCTTGCTCTCTTGTCAGCTTTAGTGATTTTCTTTTTCTTAATCACTAGCTTTCTTTTGCCTTTATCAATAGGAGCAGGAGCTGGTCCAGCAGATGATATAGGATCAGCAGCTATAGGATGGATGATTTGAACATCTGGATCTTCTTGAGGTTGAGCAACCTCAGCTGTTGGTGCGTCCTGACTTGACTGTTGCTCATCAGCTTTGTCAGTTGCAACAGTCTCAACTGTTTCAGCAGGCCTTTGAGTAACTTCAGGGTCTTCCCTTGCTACATTTTCCATATCAGTAGGTTTTTCAATAAATGTCATCTGCTTTCTAGCAGTCTTCTTTGTTCTACCTTCACGGTAAGTAGAGGTAACAGTATCTCTCTGTTGACTCCTTGTCCTTTGAGAAATACCCTCAGCAGGCCTCTCTGCTGATGGAGTTCTTGATGGTGATGCAGGGGATCCAGTCCTTACATCAGCAATTATGTTCTCAACAATCTTAGTGGCTTCAGCAGAAGTCGCTCTCTCCATCTGCTTAGTTTCTTTCTTTTTGGGCTCATCAGCAGCCCTCTTCCTTTTAGTCTCAACAGCCAAGCTTGCTGTTTTGACTAACCTCTTTTGCCTTTTGGCAGGAACCTCTTTTGGTTCCTCAACATCAGCTTCTTCAGGCTCACCAGCCTTCCTCTTTTGAACAGGCATGTACTTGGACAATGCCTTGGATTTGTGGATTTCCTTTCCATGCTTCATTTCACATCCCAGTTTTGACAGCAGATAACTGAGTGTGATTCTGTGGTTGGTGGAGGGGCCTTTTCCTTTCTTATCATCAAGAAAGTCAGCTAATATGTACCAAACTATGATGGACCAGTTGACCTCCAGTCCATAGTATATGGCAGCCATGATGCTGAACCTCTTCATGGTAACAGCATCCAGTGAGAAGGTGCAGTTCTCAATCAGCTTGCACACCATATCAGCCATCCGCTGATATTCATCCTTCAATTGCTTCTTTCTTATATTTCCAGACATAACTTCTCCCTCCTTGGCGCAGATCGCCCAGAACTGTTGGTGCTTATTTTCCGTCAGTACAGTGACGTCATGTCGTCCACTGTTGGGAAGCCCAAACGTCTCGTGAAGAACAGCTGGGGTAATAGTGATAGATTTGTCTCCCACTGAAGCCTTAATCTCCAGTTTGTTGTAGTCAGCTTTCGCTGTGTTGTAGTACTCCATCACTTGGTCAGTCCAGATAATTCCTTCGTGATATTCCATGAAATTTACCAGCGAAGCAACTTTGAACTTTTCGAGCAGTTCTTTCATCAGATCCGTACCGGATTGGCAGTAGGAATCATACACAAGGTACATGCCTTCAGCAGCCATTACAGATCTGTAGAGATTAGGAATAAAAACGAAAAGATTTTTGCAGAAAATTGCTCAAAATTCTCACAAGTACTTTTGAAATTTTAGGGTGCGTAAAGAGCTACTCGACTGATCAGATGAAGATTTATAGAGTTGGGGTTTTTTGGTTTCCGTGATATCCGCCAACCGTTAGATCCGTTTTTCTGTCAGTGCTGATCGTGCGGCGTCAGTTACGACTTTTCAAATTCAAAAGATATTTAATGAAGAGCGGGAATATGTACCGCCCGACAGTTACTTATAAAAGCGTGTTTTAAATAAGACGTTTTAAATAGTTCGCTTTTATTTAAGTAATCAGATGAGTATAATAAACACTTATCTGATGGACTACTGTCCTGATGACAATGCTGTTATCAGAGAATGCCAATAGCTGATAACCTTCCTCAGCTGTTTGTCAATCCAGCTAGATAATATAACTTTAATCTTCGATAGTTGAGTCTTCTGATGAAAACATAACTTCAACTAACTGACATTAACAAATTTCATCTTTAATTCAGAAGTACCGCTAGTCTTACACGTTCCCCCTGAGTTTAAGAATTCATAAGTTAACTAGTCTGTTGAAAGTTAATCCTTGAAGATAATAATGATGATTAAGCTGTTGAACTCCAGTCTTCTGATGAGTTCCCCCTCAGCTTATGCATCCAAATTAAGTAGTCCTAACTCAGCTCTTAAAGTTGAAAACCTTACTTCACTTAAAGGTTTAGTGAAAATATCAGCAATCTGATTGTCTGTATGAACATACTCAATCAAGACATTGCCTTTTTCCACATGATCTCTAATGAAGTGATGCTTGATCTCAATATGGTTAGTCCTTGAATGACTTGTAGTGTTCTGAGTAAGTGAGATTGCACTTGTATTGTCACAGTAGATTGGTATTCCACTGATCTTGATGTTGTAATCTTCCAGTTGATGTTTCAACCAAAGTATTTGTGCACAGCAAGCTCCAGCAGCTATATATTCAGCCTCAGCAGTAGATATAGAAACTGAAGTCTGTTTCTTACCCATCCATGAGATCAGACGACTCCCTAAGAACTGACAGGCACCTGTTGTGCTCTTTCTGTCAATCTTGCAGCCAGCAAGGTCTGAATCTGAATAGCCAACTAGTTCAAATCCAGATTCTCTAGGATACCACAATCCCAATTCTTGAGTGCCTTTAACATACTTCAATATCCTCTTGGCAGCTAAGAGATGAGATTCTTTGGGGTTTGATTGAAATCTTGCACAGACTCCAACTGAGTACATTATATCAGGTCTACTTGTTGTTAGATACAACAATGAACCAATAATGCCTCTATATTTGGTTATGTCCACTGATTTGCCATCTTCATCTTTATCCAAACGAAGACTTGTAGACATAGGAATAGTAGCTGTTGAGCTAGTTTCCATACCAAACTTCTTGAACAGATCTCTTGTGTATTTTGCTTGGCTGATGAATATTCCATCAGGCAACTGTCTAACTTGCAAACCAAGAAAATAATTAAGTTCACCCATCATGCTCATTTCAAACTTATTCTACATCAGCTTGGAGAACTTATCACACATCTGTTGGTTAGTTGAACCAAAAATAATATCGTCCACATATATTTGCACAAGTAATATATGATTTTCCCATTCAATTGTAAACAAGGTTTTATCTACCTTACCTTTTCGAAATCCTTTAATTAAAAGAAAATCAGATAGGGTATCATACCATGCTCTTGGAGCCTGTTTCAGTCCATAGAGGGCTTTCTTCAGACGATATACTTTGTCCTCTTCTTGATAGACTTCAAATCCAGGAGGTTGTTCAACATACACTTCTTCTTGCAGTTCTCCATTGAGAAAAGCAGACTTCACATCCATCTGATAGACAGTGAAGTTCTTGTGAGCAGCATAGGCTAGAAACAATCTGATTGCTTCAAGTCTTGCTACTGGTGCAAAAGTTTCATCAAAGTCAATTCCTTCTTCTTGACAATAACCCTTGGCCACTAGTCTTGCTTTGTTTCTGGTAACAATACCATCTTCATTCATCTTATTTCTGAATACCCACTTAGTGCCAATGACTCTTTGATGACTTGGTCTAGGAACTAAGTACCAGACTTCGTTCCTTTCAAATTGATTCAGTTCTTCTTGCATAGCTTCTATCCAGAAGGAGTCATTAAGAGCTTTTTCAATTTGCTTAGGCTCTATTTGAGATAGGAAAGTGACAAACATAGCATCTTGTGCAGCAGCTCTTCTTGTTTTCACTTTATCTAAAGGATCACCAATTACTAATTCAGGAGGGTGATCTTTGAGCCATCTGAGATCAGGTTGCAAATCTGAATGTTGTCCTCTGTTTTGATCTTGCAACACTACTGTTGGAGTTCCAGTAGTAGTCTGTTGAACAGTCTCTGGTCTGTCAGATGTTTGCAAATCGTCTGTTAGACAATCAGCACTGTGATTTTGAACAGCACTTGAGTTAGCAGCTGAACTTAGATTAGGTAGTATGATGGGAACATATTCTTCATTTCTTCCAATATCCAACTTCTGTAAATCAGCAGACAGGTCTTGATTAACACTTTGATTCTTTTCAGAAGATTGACTTGGCTCATCAAATACTACATGGATAGATTCTTCTATTAGTAATGTTCTTTTGTTAAAAACTCTGTAAGCTTTACTAACAGATGAGTATCCTACAAAAACAGCTTCATCAGCCTTTTCTGCAAATGCAGTAAGGTGATTTTTCCCATTGTTCAATACAAAACATTTACAACCAAAAATCTTAAAGTAATGAATGTTTGGTTTTCTGTTGTTCCAAACTTCATATGGAGTCTTGTTCTGATTTTTGTTGATCATACATCTGTTTTGAGTAAAGCATGCTGTATTTGTTGCTTCTACCCAAAATCTTTGAGGCAGCTTGGCTTCAGCTATCATGGTTCTGACAGCTTCCTTTAGTGTTCTGTTTCTCCTTTCAGCAACACCATTCTGTTGAGGGGTTCTTGCAGCTGAATACTCATGATGTATTCCTTTGATGTTACAATACTCTTCAACAGTAGAGTTTGTAAATTCTGTCCCTCTATCTGATCTGATCTTCAATATTTTGATACTCTTCTCATTCTGGATCAGTTCCATCAGATTGGTAAGATGTTCCTTGGTTTCACTTTTCTTTTTCATGAAAATCACCCAAGTATATCTTGAATAGTCATCCACAACAGCTAGGCAGTATTTCTTTCCACCATTGCTGACTGGATCAATGGGTCCAAATAAGTCCATATGCAGTAGCTCCAATATCCTTCCAGAAGATTGGTGCTTCTTTTCTTTGAATGATGACTTGATTTGTTTACCCTTCTGACATGCATCACAGAGCTTGTCTTTGCTCATGACTGCTTTTGGAATCCCTTCTACCAATTCATTCTTGATTAACCTGTTTATGGTCTTGAAGTTTAAATGATTCATTCTTTTGTGCCACAGCCAACTGACTTCACTTGGAGCAGATGCCACCAAACAAACACTTGAATTCTTGTCAACAGAATTCCAGTCGACTATGTAGACATTTCCTTGCCGTCTTCCAGATAAAATTACCTTCTTTGTACCAATCTGTTCAACGTAGCACTTATCTGTTGAGAAGATGACTGAATATCCTTTGTCACAAAATTGACTTATGCTCAGCAGATTATACTTTAGGCCTTTAACATATGAGACGTCAGATATCTCTATGTTTCCCTTGATTATTCTTCCTTTAGCTTTAATCTTGCCTTCTTTGCTGTCTCCAAATGTAACACTTGGACCATCCACAGCAACTGCATCAGTCAGCTCATGTATGTTTCCACACATGTGTCTTGAACATCCACTGTCCAAGTACCAGATCTTCTCTACTTTACTCCTACTCCTAATCCTAACCTACAAAACAAAAATAAAATTGTTTTAGGTACCCTTATTGAGAGGGTCCTGAAGGATTAGTTCCACCTTTGACAACCCAAGATGTTGATGTCTTAGGCTTCTTAGGCTTCTGAGTTTTTGCAGGAGCATGAACAGTTTCATTTTTATCATAGTTATCAGATAAGTCATGTTGATGATCAGTATGATATGAATAATGTTCATAAGCAGGGTAAGGTGCATGATATGCAGGATATGCATGCATTGGATGAGCAGGGTATGGTGCATAGTAACTAGGAAATTGAGGTGCATGATACATAGGATGATATGCAGCAGGTTGCACATAATATGACTCATTTCCATACCAAGCATTTTGATTTTTCTTGTTCTTATGCTTCTTTGGTTTACTAGATGCTTTCTCTTTAACAGACGACTTAGCTTTATCACTAGTCTGATCAGTTTTAGCCTTATCAGATGACTTCCTAGGACTCTTCTGTTTAGGCTTACTAGTCTGTTTTCCTACACTAGGCTCTTTGCTCTTTTTAGCCTTAGGAGATTTCTTCTCCTTTAACACATTCTCAGATGAGGTAGGTTTAGAAGTTTGAACATACAGAATGACCTTACTGTTGTCAGCAGAAATAAATTTTTCAGCATGATTCAACTCTACTTTATCCTTTTCTAAAGGTGTCTCCTGTTTCTTAGATGTATGCATGGATGCAACAGTTGACTTATCATGAGACTCAATAATTTTCTCAAGTTCCATGATTTTTCCTTTATAGACCTCACATTCAGCTTTCAGAGATTCATGCTCTTGCTCAAGCTGTTTATATTCAGCTGATTCTTTTGGCTTTTCAGCTAAAAGTTTCAGTGAACTATTTTGCTCTTTTAGCAAGTTCATCTCTTCCTTAAGCTTAACAAATTCTCCAGCAATAGTAGTATTATTTAACATCATTTGCTCTAGAGAATTAAACAGTTCATTTTCTTGAGGAGTTACCTCATCCTCTGAGTCATCAGATTCCTTTGCCATAAGACAGAGGAGAGCAGGTTTTTCTTCATCAGACGATTCTTCATCAGACGAGTCTGAATCTGAATCAAAAGAGTAGACAGCAGCTAGCTTTTCTGCTTCCGCCATCATAGCCTTGCCTCTCTGATGCTTTCTTTCTTTTCTCATTTTCTTTTCCTCTTCAGTGTACTTCTCTGCTTTTGGATATGGACAGTCTTTGATGAAGTGTCCCAATTTCCTGCAGTTATAACACATTAGTTTTGATTTATAATCATCTTTATCTTGAGAAGAAAAGTTAGGTTTAGAAGTAGAAGCATTGTTGTATTTGTTCTTCATTTTTCTTTTGTAGAACTTCTTGAAGTTATTCATCAACAGTGCAACGTCCCCAGCAGTGTACTCCTTTTTGTTGAGTATTGTGGCTTCATCAGATGAGTCCACATCTTTGCTTTTGTAGGCTGGTCTTCTTGGATTTTCAGCAGCAACCAGGGCAGCTGTGGGACTTGAAGTTGAGGTTTCTTCAACACCCATTCTTGGCAGTTTATACTCATACGCCTTGAGTACTGAGAACAGCTCTGTAAGAGAAATCTTGCCCAGATCTCTTGATTCTTCCATGGCTGTCACCTTCATGTTGAACTTTGGAGGTAGAGCCTTCAGAACTCTAACGGTTATCTCCTTGTCTGTGAAGGTTTTTCCAAGCTTTAGAACTTCATTCAACGTCCTTGTGAACCTTGTATCCATCTGATCAATGGTTTCCGCAGATTTCATCTTGAAGTTATCCAGCTTTTCCAGAGCAACACTCAGCTGATGCTCCTTAATGGCGTCGTTTCCTTCGCTCATGTCACGAACCTTATCCCACATCTCCTTTGCAGTTTTGCAATGCTTGACTTTGTCAAACCGATCATTATCCAGGGCTTTGGTCATGATGAATCTTCCGACTTTGTCCAGGTTGAACAGCTTTATTTCTTCTGCTGTCATTTCTGATAAGTCTTTTTCCACCACCATTTAGGCTTCATCTACGATGATGGTCTTGGTGAATTTGAATGGACCTTTGATGATACATGTGTACATGTTGTCATTGTAGGCTGCTAGAAAGATTTCCATTCTAATCTTCCAGTCCTCAAAGGACATACCAGCAATGTGGGGAACATGGCTGATACAATCCATTTTTCAAAAAGTTTTTGTTTTTCAAAAAGATGCTCTTTTGAAAAGTTTTGAAAACCTTTGAAAAACACTTGGATCAAGCTCGTTGATCAGGCAGCTGATTCTAATGAACCACCTGCTCTGATACCACTTGTTGGTCCCAAGTGGTCAGAAGAGGTTTAGAGGGGGGGTGTGAATAAACCTCTTTAAAAATTTTCTTCAATTTTAACTTTAAAACTTCACTCTTACTGAACAGACTAAGCTGATCAGATTAGTAAGTTACAATTCTGTTCGCGAACAAATCTTTGAACAGTCTTGTTGACCACTCGTCTGATAGTTACTTAGCTGATTTTGCAGAAATCAGTTTTAATACTTAAAGTACTTGCAGCGGATTTTTAAAGTGTTTTTCACAAGTAATCTTAGCAGTTTGAAAAGTGTTTCCCCAGTTTTATAAACTCCTTTTAATTCTTTTTCAAACAGTTAACTTAGTGTGTTTTTATGCAATCAGAAAATATGCAAGTTTAAAAGCAATGTAAAAACATAATCAATTTTTATAGTGGTTATATGGATTTGAATATCCTTTAGTCCACTCTTCCAGATCACTCAGATTCTGGGTTATACTATAATCACAAAGTTTACAGTATACTCTGCTTGCGCCAATCAACAAATGAAACGGCCACAAGTGCGCAGTAAGAAATCACACAGAAATCCTACTTCTCTGAAGTAATATCACTCACTTAGATGGATATCTACTTCTCACAACACTCTTGATTACAAAATCACTCAGAAGATGTATTTTTCTTGATTCTTCAACTCTGCTTTCGTCAACAAATGACTCGGCTGATGAGTGAGCTGTTCTTGAGACTTAAAGAATTTTGCTTCGGAAATTTCTCTCAGAAAGTGTGTTGCTTCCTTCTTCTTCGTCTCTTTCAGCTATTTATACTTGAGGATTGAAAAGTGTCCGTTGAAGAGAGACAGGTTTCAAATTCCTCGAGTACTGGTCCTTAAAATCCGCGAACGGCTCTTTTGCAGTCTGTCCGTACTATGAACAGTACTTTCTGCAGGCAGCATTAAATGCAGCATTAAATGCACTCGGCTGATGCGAAGTAAATCTTCAATCATTTGTCTTAAATAACCTCGTACTTCAGCATTTATTACTCCAAGGGGCATTTATTACCGTTGGGAACACTTCATGATCTTCTTCACTTGGCTGACGAAAGTACAAGTCTGATGGCGAACTCGGCTGATCTCAATCTTGAACAAATCTGATTTGAGTCGGCTGATCTTCATCAGTCTAATAACTTTGCTTCAGCAGATCAGAAGTCTTGGACCCTGAAATTTTGACTCTTCTGATGTCTTCTTGTACTTAGTCAAAATTCCTTCAAAAGGGATCATCAGCTAAGTTACTCCATACTTAACCAATTTTTGAAGTTTTGGAATGCATCAAAACCTCCCTTCTAAATTTGTCTTCAGTGCCTTCATCTTCATCCTTATCCAACAATTGTCAGGGTCTCGGGGGTTCCCTGACAATTCGTAATCTCGGTTTTCACATCCGGGACTTTAACCCTCGAATAATTTTCCTTTCTGAAACAAAAGCAAAAGGGAGGAAAATTGAGTTCTTGAAACAAAAGTTTAATCTTAATGGTATTAGTGTTGATGCTAGAGGCAAATCGGGTGGTCTTGCTTTGCTGTGGCGAAAAGATATTCAAGTGGACTTGCAAAGTTTTTCAGTGAATCATATTGATGCATTCGTCTATGTGGAGAATGATCCGGTGGGTTGGCGTTTTACGGGGTTCTATGGTGAACCAGATAGCTCTCGGAGACACAAATCGTGGAATCTTATTCGCCGTCTCTCGACCTTGAGCAACAAACCGTGGCTGTGTGCGGGGGACTATAATGCTTTATTGAGTCAGTCGGATAAAGAGGGGGGCAACCGCATTCCTAATTACCAGTTGAGGGAATTTAGAGAGGCTCTTCACGATGCTGGACTTCTAGATTTAGGGTTCTCGGGCTCGTCGTTTACCTGGTCTAACGGGTGGGAGTTTCCTCGTACGGTTAGTGAAAGATTAGATAGAGCTTGTGCTAGTGACTCTTGGGTTTCTAAGTTTCCGTACAGTTTGGTTGAACATCTCAAGTTTGGGGGCTCTGATCATTGCCCCATTTTAATTAAGCCCTCGATAAAGTAATTCTGAAACAGCGCAAGAAAAAGCGGAGATTCTTGTTTGAATCTATGTGGTTTAATTCTAATGATTGTTCGAAAGTTGTCAACAATGCTTGGAATGAGTCTGTTTGTATAGCGCAAGTGGGGAGTAATTTGCTTGATAGATTTAGGATTTGTCAAAAAGAACTTGAGGCTTGGAGTAGTTCGTCATTTGGGAATGTTCTTAAAAAAATCTAAATTCTACGGGAGGATATCCACTTGTTGCGTATGGGGACAATTACCTCAACATCGAAAGCTAAAGAGAGTAATCTTTCCATTGAACTTGAGGAACTGTTAGATACAGAGGAAAATATGTGGCAGCAAAGGGCCAAGGCCCATTGGATGAAAGAAGGGGATAGAAACACTCGGTTTTTCCATAGCAAAGCATCGGGGCGTATGAAAAAGAATGAAATTTTGGGGATTAGAAGAGAAAATGGTCTTTGGTGTAATTCTGATCTGGAAATCGAACGGGAGGTGGTAAATTACTTCCAAAATATCTTCACTTCATCTCATCCATCGGTTGACAATTTAAACTTGGTGGTGGGTGCTTTAAGAACGAAAGTGAGTTTTGAGGATAATCAGCATCTCCTTCAACCTTACTCTGCCGAAGAGGTACGCCGTGCTCTATTTTCTATGTATCCTTTAAAATCCCCTGGCCCAGATGGCTTCCCCTCTATTTTTTTCCATAAATATTGGAATATTATTGGTAATGATGTCACTTGTTGGGTGCTGGAGTTTCTTAATAGGGGTAAATTTGATGAAAAGTGTAATTTCACTAACGTTGCCCTTATTCCGAAATGTGATAAACCTGAATTCATGACCCAATTCCGACCTATTAGCCTTTGTAATGTCATTTATAAGATAGCTTCTAAAGCCATAGCAAATCGTCTCAAACCTATTATGAACGCAGTTATTTCTGATACCCAATCAGCCTTTGTTCCCGGTCGTCAAATCACAGATAATGTTCTAGTAGCCTTTGAAACGACCCATTACATGAAAAATAAAACTAGAGGTGACGTAGGCGATATGGCCATTAAGTTGGATATGAGCAAAGCCTATGATAGAGTAGAGTGGGATTTCCTAAGGGCAGTGATGATCAAGTTAGGCTTTGATGTACGTTTTGTTAATCTTGTGATGACGTGTGTTACTTCTGTTACTTACTCTTTTCTCTTAAATGGTTGTGAATTTGGTTTTGTTAAGCCGGAAAGGGGTATCCGACAAGGTGACCCCCTCTCCCCATATTTATTCCTCTTTTGTGCAGAATCACTTAGTTCCTTGATTACTTTGGAGGAGGACATGGGTAACATGTGCGGCATTTCTATCTGCCAAGGGGCTCCGAGCGTCTCTCATATATTATTTGCAGACGACACTATGATTTTCTGCGAGGCTACGATTGAGGCGGCAATTTCGATTAGGCACTTGCTTCATATATTTGGCTTAGCTTCAGGCCAAAGGATCAATTTCGAGAAATCTAGTGTCGTTTTTACTCGGAATACGCAAAGGGAGATAATTTCTGGCATTATGGATGTTTTGCCTGTTCGTGTTGAACAGAAGCATAATCTTTATTTGGGGCTCCCTCTACTTATTGGTAGATCTAAAGGTGAGGTGTTTGACTTTATTCGAGACCGGGTCTGGAAAAGAATTCAAAATATTCAATCTAAGTCTTTATCTAGAGCTGGGAGAGAAGTGATGATCAAATCAGTCTTGCAAGCAATTTCGTCATATCTAATGAGCTGTTTTAAACTCCCAAGATACTTAATTCGTGAGCTTCAAGCTATGGTTTCAAACTTTTGGTGGAACGAAAAAGACTCTCGCAAAACTCATTGGGTAAAGTGGGATACTTTGTGTGATAGTAAAAGAGATGGGGGAATGGGCTTTAGAGATCTTGACTCATTTAATTCAGCACTTTTGGCCAAACAAGCTTGGAGAATTTTACTTAATCCGGACACTCTCCTCGGCAAAGTACTTAAAGCACGTTATTTCCCAACATGTGATCTTCTTGAATTGAATGTGGGCTCTCGACCCTCTATTACATGGAGAAGTATATGGGGCTCCTTACACGTCTTGCGTTCGGGACTACGTTGGAGAGTTGGTGATGGCAATTCTATCCATATATGGGGTGACAAATGGCTGCCTCGCCCGGACAACTTTTTGGTATCCTCCCCACCAAGGTTTATTAATAGAGACTCCAAAGTCTCCTCCTTAATAGACGCAAGGATTGGCTCGTGGAATATAGACTTGATTAAAGGAATTTTTTGGGAGGAGGAAGCCAAGATTATCCTTTCTATTCCCTTGGGAAATTTGAGGTACACAGATTGCTTGATGTGGCACTTTGAGCGCTCGGGTCGATTTTCAGTCAAATCTGCATATCGGTTATGTCGCTCAATCAAATCAGCTGAAGCCGAAGCAAGGGTTGGTGGAACGAGTGGTACCCATTCTCGGAACTGGGATTGGATCTGGAAAATACTAGCTCCGCCAAAGGTGCGCCATTTCATTTGGAGTTGTTGTTCTAATGATGTTCCTATTCGATATGAACTTCATCATATAAAGCTCATTAGTGATTCCAGCTGTCCGCGCTGCTCGAATGGACCCGAAACGTTGCTGCACTGCCTGTTCGCGTGTCCTTATGCCCGTCAAGTATGGGCCCTTTCGGATATCCCATACGTTTCCTATAATACCACTTTTGAGGAGGCTGAAAAATGGTTCTCTCTGGTACGCAGCAAGCTAGACTCGAAGGATTTCGGACTCTTTTCTATTATTTGTTGGTGGTTATGGTTTAGCCGTAACAAATTTTTGTGGGAGGCTTTGGACTTGGAACCATTTTTCTTGGTAAAATCATTACGTAGTTTCTTTCTCAGATTTTCGATCTCCAAGAGCCGTGATAGTTTTCCTACCCCAGTTCGGACATCGGCAAGATGGTGTCCTCCACCACAAGGTTATGTAAAGATAAATTTCGATGCTGCCATCTTGAAGCATGAGGCGGGAGTGGGTTTGGGTTACCTAGCTAGAGACCCGAACGGTGTTTGCGTCAACTGGAGGACCAAACTGATCTGCCTACCACTTAGTCCGGAAGCAGCGGAGGCAACAGCGGCACTACATGCTGTTGTGTTTGGTGTCGAAGCAGGATGGAATAACATTATTCTTGAAAGTGACTGCGTTTCAGTTGTGGAGGGTATTGGTAGCAAAGATCCTTCAATGGGGGACTTAGGTCCTATCTTTGAAGAAATCAAACTTATAAGCAAAGGTTTCAACAGTTTTCGGATTAACCATGCTTTTCGAGAATGTAATAGGGCTGCTCATTCACTTGCCAAACTAGCGTCCCAGGATTTCTTTCCCTGTCAATCTCTTCCTAGTTCTGTCTTGAATATTGTAAACTCGGAATTTGTTTGATTTATATCACTTGGTTGGTTTCCCTCAAAAAAAAAAAAAAAACATGCCACAGCCCAGCCGCGTACGCGCTAGAAATCAGGCTGTATTTGGATGGGTTTGGCTCGGTCTCGTGGGTTTTGCGAGACCGAGTCAAAACCCATCCAAATGAGTTTTCGCCAAATTCATAAAACCATCAAAAATCTATTTAGAAACTTATACTCAAATTCTTCAAACCTATAAAACATTGATTTGACACCTAACACCTACTTTTTCCCCCAAATTTCACTAAAAAAGACATTGATTTGACACCTATCACATATTTTTTCCCCTAAACTCCAACATTCAAACTCAATCCAAGTAAGGTTTAAACTTATTTAAACCACAAAATTCAAGAGTCAAATGGCTCATATGCATATAGTTTGGCCCATCTGATTTCACCTAGACTGAGCCAAACTCAATTTGAATAAAGGGTCTGGACAGGTTTCAGTCCAAACCATGGCTTATGGCAAGTGTACGTGCTTTTCATTGTCAGCATCTTGCCCTTTTCATTGTTCTTTATTAATTATCTTGGTTTTTTATTTTCTATTTGTTTTCTCTATTTCCATGTCACCATTTCCCAATAGAAGTATTATATTTAGTATTTAAATTTTATCAATTACATTAATAATTTTTATTATAGCATTCCTAGAAGGAAGTAATATATTTAAATTGAATCAATTACGCTTTTAATTTTTATCTTAGTATTTGATTTTTGCATTATCATTTTTTTTTTACATTTATCAATTGTTATCAAGATACTCCCTCCATTTTTTTATTTGTCGCTTTTGGCAAAATTTTCTTGTTTGCTTTTAGTTGTCTCTTTAGGATTTCAATGTAAAATTAATGTTATTTTTACCAATTTTACCCTTCTTACTAATACTTGTCATTAATGCTAATTAATGCTAAACTTATTTAATTAGAAGGGTATTTTGGATTTTTTAATTCAAAAAAATAATTATTCATGACATTCCTTAATTCATGTGGAATCCTCCAAGCGACAATTAAAAAAAACGAAGGGAGTATCTAATTGCAAATTTAAATGTTATATTCGTTTATATTAGTTGGAGAAAATTAGGTTCATTTTAATATTGTATATATTTTTCTCAAAATAATAATATAATATATATATATATATATATATATATATATATATATATTAGAATATAATTATTATCATAATCAAAATAAAATAATTACAATTATTTATCAATCATCACTACAATATATAATAATTCACCATCTCAATCATTACACAAATTTTAATATCCAACCCTCAATCCAAATCAAATCTCAAATTTTCAAAATTCATTAACTATTATTTAATATTTTTTACAATACCAATATTTCATTGAAACTATTATCCAAATCGAGTTTCAATGGTTTCGTCGAAATCTCCGAAACCATTTGTTGACGCCAAACCAAGACCAAACTCAATTAAACTACTTCCATATTTACCCAAATGTTTCATCGAAATCACTCAAACTAATTTTTTAAACTGAGACCGGCGAAACCGAGCCAAAACCCATAAAAAACCCTCATTTACTTAAGTTCTAAATTATTGATTAAATACTGTTCTACACGATTGAATATTAGCATGTCCCCTCTTCATGTCATCATTATCGTCACTTAATAAGAAAATCGTAAAGAAATTTTCTTTATAATGAAACGTCCAACTATACCAATTAATTTATTTCTACTAAAGTTCATGCTTATATATATATAATAATAAGTGATGTGATTTCAAATGTATTCTTCTTGCAAATTCATATCTATCCTTAAGTTTGAGATAAAAGTCTCTAAACCAACAAGAACTTGGAAAAATAGTTGAAAATAAAATCTGAATTATTCATTGTGATTTAGTCAAATTTTTTTTAAGGGTGAAATACAGGTCCCTAGTTCAAAGTATGAGAAGAGTGGTATCAGTTAATTTTTTAAAGTATCAATTGTAACATTTACCCATCTTTGTTATAATTTTGTAGTATTTATTTCAAAAATACACCCATTCCTTTCATAAATAATAATTTTTACTTTATCAAAATAAAATTATTTCTTTATTAATTATGAATCCATTTATCCACCAAACAACATTATTTATTTTATTTTCTTCATTTCTTTTGTTATATTCCTTTTTTCGATCTCAAATTTTTTCTTCATTTTCATCTCATATTTTAATAATCGAATGAAACAAAAGAAATGAAGAAATTCAAACATAATATTGTTTGGTGGATGGACGAATGAATTCATAATTAATAAATAATTTTTTTTATAAAGGAGTGCTTAAAAACATGTGATGAAAATTAAGAAAAAAATTGAGATTGAAAAACGGAAGGTAAAAAAAAAATGAAGAAATTGAAACATAATGTTGTTTGGTGGATGAATGGATTCATAATTAATAAAGAGACAACCTTTTGTTGATAAATTAATAAAAATATTTATTTTTAATAAAAGGGGTGGGGGTATTTATCGAATAAAAACTCTAAAAATATAACAGAGGGGATAAGTGTTACAAATGATACTTTAGGGGGGTAACTGATACCAGACCCATTCTTTAAGGAGGGAAACTGTATTTCACCCTTTACTTTATTGTTCAATCTGAAAAACTTTAATGTATTTGGTCCAAGTTTAATAATTTTTTTTTTATCTCTTAAACTGTGTATTTACGGCCTAGATTGAAAATCAAAAAATGCAAATGATATATGTTATGTCAATGTGGGTATATCAAACTTTTATTCCTCTAAAACTTTAGTCCAAGCACATGTTCTTCGTATACTATAAAATTCTAATTTATCCATCTATTCTGATGTGTTCATCATATGATTTATTGGATAATAGCAATATTCACAATGTAACGAAAATAAATTATTTGTTAAGTGAGAATTGACGTATGAGAATTAATTAATAAAACATTAACGAATACCTTGTTATCAAATGTTAATATAATAATTTTGTATAATGTAATTTAGGGAAAAATTCACATTGCCCGAGAACTTTTTTTCATTTTGTTCTTTAACCTTTGCGAGTTTTTACTTAACAATAACATCCATAATCCTGAGATACAAAAAGCTAGAATCTATCATGATATTTCATTCAACTTTAATATTGTGATTTGTGGCTTTAAACTTTTTTTTTTCATTTTGTTACCCGTGAGAAAACGTTCAAAGATTGGGTGACAAAGTGGGAAAAAGTTCAATATGCCCCTAACCTTTGAACATATGATGTCGACGAGATCACTACATTTGGATATTTGTCGACAAAATTTGTTCAAAGGTTAGGGACAAAGTGGAAAAACGTTCAATGATTGGGTGGCAAAGTACGAAAATGTTAGAAAGGCTAAGAGGGCAAAGTGAGATTTTCCCTATAATTTAGTTGTTTAATACCAATTTTGAATTTAACGAATCAAAATTACTTCCAACCATATCTGATGTATTTGTTTGCTTATGAATTGGATAAAAATTTATTACTATATAAGAAGATGGATTCAAGTCCAACTCAGATCCACCGACAACCTTAATTATGTAATTAATTAACGTTTGAACTTGGCCAAATCTTGAATGGATAATTCTAGTCCAGATAGCTTATTTTCAATTTGTAAAAGTTATTTGTTGGCAAATCATTTTGATATTTTTTTTTCTATACGAAAAATAAGATTGTTATAATTTATAACAAACTAGTATACGCTCCGTGCTATGCACGAATTATTACACCTGTTTATGTAGGAGTTTATATAATATGTTAGAAAATATGATTGTTATAATTTATAACAGGAGCATTTTGGTGGGACTCAAGTCTAAACATTGACATTAATTAGTAATAATTAATATTATTATTTTTTTTAATCAAAATATCGACAAGGCCACGAGTCACCAGTCACATGCCACGGTCCAGCCGCGTACGGGAATCATTTACTTAAATACTAAAGTATTTAATTAAATAAATTATAAAAAAGGTATATGATTAGAATTAAATACTGTTCTAAGCGATTGAATATATATTTTAGCATGTGTCCCTCTTCATGTAATCATTGTCTTCAGTCTTCACTCAATAAGAAAATTGTAAAGAAATTTTTTTATAATGAAACGACCAACAATATATACCAATTAATTTATTGGGTAAATATCACTTTTGATCCCTCTTATCATTAACATTTTACAGAGTGTTTCCTCTTATGTTTTTTTTCCCACTTTAGTCTCTACTATGAAGTATTTATTTCACTTTAATTACGTAACATATATGTAGCTTGTAATTGTCATGATAATGTCATTAATTGGAGTTCCGTGTTTGTGTGAAACATTCCAAGTTTGGTTTTTCCTTTTAATTTACCAATATACTTTCATAAAAAAATTATTATTTTTATTTAACGATTCTCATTTAATCCAAATTCCTATATGCCCTACGTAATATAGATATATAGGATTTCAAAAGATGTAAAGTTTTAAGAATCTATATTTTTGTTATTGATAATGAAGAGTGTACAACAATATATATACAAAGGGACTTACTACAAATCCCTATAATTATGTGTACAAATAAATCTAAAAGATTACAATAATATAATATAATATCAGGATCAAATCTTCCTCATTAGCTAGCCTCTATATCTTGATCTTCAATATCTTCAATTATCCTAACTTGATTCTCTACATGCCCCCTCAATCTGGAGGGTAGTTCACGGACATTCAGATTGTGTTTAACATGCTTGAATTTGACTGGAGGTAACGGTTTGGTAAGAGCATCAGCTAACTGATCTCGACTTGAAATAAACTGAACCACCAATTGTTTATTGAAAACTTGATCTCTTACGAAATGAAAGTCAATTTCTATGTGTTTCGTTCTGGCATGAAACGCGGGATTTGATGTGAGGTAAGTGGCTCCAATATTATCACACCAAAGAACAGGTGGTTGTGTTTGAGGAAAACCTATCTCAATTAAAAGAGATTTTATCCAAGTAAGTTCAGCCGCTGTATTTGCTAGCGCCTTGTATTCAGCCTCAGTACTACTTCTAGCAACTGTGGGTTGTTGTTTGCAACTCCAAGAAATTAAATTGGAGCCCATGTAGACACAAAATGCACCAACCGAGCGTCGATTATCTCTATCTGCTGCCCAATCAGAATCCGAGTAAGCTTGCAACCGCATATCAGCAGATTTGGTGATGTAGAGCCCTGTCGATATCGAGTGTTTAAGATAGCTCAATATGCGCTTGACTGCCACCCAATGTGTATCAAGGGGTTGATGCATAAATTTACTGACTTTATGTACCGCAAAAGCTAAATCCGGCCTTGTAAAAGATAGGTATTGCAAGCTTCCAACGATGCTGCGATAGAGGCTCATATCCTCTAAAGGATGTCCATCCGTAGAAGTTAGGTGACAGTTAGAGGCCATTGGACTTGTGCACGGTTTTGCTTTGTCCATGTTGCTCCTTTTTAGTAAATCAACAATATAATTGCGTTGAGTGAGGTAAATTCCATCTGGACACCGAAGGGCTTCGACACCAAGAAAGAAATTTAGTGAACCCAAGTCTTTGATAGCAAAGGTAGTTTTCAAGCAATCAATCATACGAGTAATTGTATCCGAACTTGAACCCGTTATCAAAATATCATCCACATATATAAGTATAAAGATAATAATAGCCGATTTTCGAAAAATAAATAGAGAAGTATCAGCTTTACTTTCTTGGAAGCCTAAAGACTTGAGTTTGTCCGAGAGTTTTGAGAACCATGCTCTTGGGGCCTGCCGTAAACCATAGAGTGATTTGTGTAATTTACACACATGATTCGGATATTGTGGATGAATATATCCTGGGGGTTGTGACATGAACACATCCTCTTGCAACTCACCATGCAAAAACGCATTTTGTACATCTAACTGCCTTATAGGCCAATTAAAGGAAACAGCAAGAGAAATAACTAACCGAATAGTTGTATGTTTGATGACTGGGCTGAATGTTTCATAAAAATCGACTCCTTCTTGTTGGTGGAATCCCTTGGCGACTAATCGTGCCTTGTAACGTTCAATGGTCCCATCGACCTTTCTTTTATTTTAAATACCCAACGACAACCCACAACATTCGTGTTATTTGATGGGGACACTAAAGACCAAGTGCCATTTTGTAGTAGGGCATTAAATTCGTTATTCATAGCATCTCGCCAATGAGTTGATTTGCAGGCCTCAGTGAAAGAAGTTGGTTCCTTTGCGAGAGTTGTTGTTTCCGCTATTAAAGCTCTCGGTAAAGGATATCGAATGCAACCATCAGTTCATTGTCGAGGCTTATGAATATGATTCTTAGCTCTAGTGATCATGGAATGACTGGTTATCGGAATAGGTTCTTCATCCTCGTGTGGTGCATCAGCAGAGTCAAAGCCATTAGTTGCTTGCTGGTTTGATGTTCCATGATCTGTTCCTGCAAAATCAGAACATAAAGGTGCAGATTCGATTCTCGTGGGTATCGGATTAGGATGCAAATCTCTTAAAATTTCTGGTTCGATGCCATTGGTTGCTTGTTGGTTCGATGTTCCATGATCTGTTCCTGCAAAATCAGAACATAAAGGTGCAGATTCGATTCTTATGGGAATCGGATTAGGATGCAAATCTCTTAAACTTTCTGGTGGTGAAGAATTAATGGGCAGGGGTAGCATGATAGATTTTGAAGTTTGCGAAGTGGGGCTTTGGGGTTTACTTTCGGAAGTGTAGGGGAAAAGGTTTTCATCGAAAACAACATGTCTAGAAACATAGACCTTACCAGTAGAGAGATCAAGACACTTATACCCTTGATGACAAAGGCTATAGCCAATGAAAATGCATGTTTTTGAACGAAAATTAAGTTTATTTTTATTATAAGGCCTCAAGTTAGGCCAACATGCACAACCGAACACACGCATAAATGAGTAATCAGGAACGCGATTATACAACGTCTCAAATGGTGATTTTTGATTTAAAATAGTTGTTGGGAGTCTATTTATTACATAAGTCGCAGTTTGAAAAGCATCATCCCAATATATCATCGGCATATTTGAATGTGCCAACATGCTTAAACCAACTTCGACTATGTGTCGGTGTTTTCTTTCAATTGAACCATTTTGTTGATGTGTATGTGGGCAAGATAGACGGTGATTTATTCCAGTGTTTTTAAAATATGTATTTGACCGTCTGTATTCACCGCCCCAGTCAGATTGGACGGCTTTTATTTTTCTTTCAAAATGTTTCTCCACATATTGCTGGAAATTAAGAAAAACTTTTTCAACATCAGATTTTAATTTAATAGGAAATAACCAAGTAAACTTGGAAAAATCGTCTTGAAAACTCACATAATATTTAGCACCATTAGTAGAAGTAACATAAGCAGGTCCCCAAACATCTGTAAAAATTAAATCTAAAGGTTTTGAAGAAACAAAAGTAGATAACTTGAAAGGCAAATTATGGCTTTTAGCCATTTGACAATCAGGGCACACAGTGTGCAATTTGTTCTTCTCTACTGGAAAATTAAAAATGGAAAGGACCTTGTGCACGACAGGACTAGAAGCATGACCAAGTCTACGATGCCAATTGCGAAAAGAGACTCGAATACTGGAATGTGTCTGAGGTAGATGTTTTGAGGTGGCGAAACTGTAGAGACCATCATTGATATGCCCTTTGTGAAGGACCTTCCCCAAGTAATCCTTCACGAGAAAGAAATGAGCGTGAAATTCAAAATAAACGTTATTATCAATACAAAATTGTTGAACAGATATTAAGTTCTTTTGAATTTCAGGAACTACAAGGACTTGGTTAAGAACAAAAGTTGATGAGTTAGTTTTGAATTTAGAAGAACCAGTTTTAGAGATGTGCAAACCTTTACCATTTCCCACTTGAACAGTATCTAAACCATTATATTCATGGCTTTGTTGGTTCAGATTGGAAACATCATTTGTAAGGTGGTGGGTTGCACCTGTATCTGCATGCCACTCAGTCTCCCAGTTGGTAGGATTCCCATTATTCATGGCTACCATAGCTTGCTTGGGTGGGTCTTTCGGATAAACCTGATAAAAAGGATCAAATCTATGATAACACTTACGAGCTGAGTGTCCAACCTTATCACAAACCTGACAAACAATAGATGGTTGATCATTGTTTCGGTTAGAAAAGTTAAATCCACCACGATTTCCTCGTCCCCTTCCTCGAGGACCACCACGACCATTCCTTACAAAAGTTTGGGATTGGCGTTGAGCAACGTTGGCAGAAGGTTGTTGAATTGCTGGAGTTAGTTGGTGTCGAGAAAGACGAGCTTCCGTGGATAATAAAAGTGAATGGATTTCTTCGAGCGTCACACTGTCTGTCCGAGCAGAGATTGATGCCACAAAACTTTCATATTCATGTCCAAGACCTGTAAAAATATATGAGATAATATCATCTCGTGTTAATGGCTGGCCTGCGATTGCTAGCTCGTCTGCTAGCCTCTTTATGAAGTGGAAGTATTCAGTGGCAGATTTACTGCCTTTAGTAGCAGTGGCTAATTGGGTGCGAATTTGAATACTACGTGCACGAGATTTTGAGGAGAAAGTTTCCTCTAAGGCACGCCAGACATCATGGGATGATGAATAATTAACAACTTGAGCAAGCACTCCTTCGGTAAGAGAAGACATGAGAGTGCTAAGAATGAGATTGTCCTGCTTGATCCATTGAGAGTAAGCGGGATTGGGTTTTTCAGAAACATTATTTGTTTCAGAGTGGGTAATAGAAATATTTTTCGGTGGTGGTGGTGTGGTTCCGTCGAGGTAACCAAAGAGGTCCTGGCCTCTGAAATACGGTATCATTTGGGCCTTCCAGAGAAGGTAATTATCTTGGCTTAGTTTTGATAGTAGCAATATTGGGCATGGAGATAATGGAGAGGGATTGAGTTTCAGAACTGGAGGAAGACATTTTAGACGTTAGTCTTTGTAATGGCTATACTGATACCATGTAAAGTTTTAAGAATCTATATTTTTGTTATTGATAATGAAGAGTGTACAACAATATATATACAAAGGGACTTACTACAAATCCCTATAATTATGTGTACAAATAAATCTAAAAGATTACAATAATATAATATAATATCAGGATCAAATCTTCCTCATTAGCTAGCCTCTATATCTTGATCTTCAATATCTTCAATTATCCTAACTTGATTCTCTACAAGAGGCAATAGTCAGGGCTATCACTCGAAACAAGTTGAATACAATGTAATAATATATCATGAATTTCAAATTGAACTAATTTCATAATATTTGTCGGCAGGTGATATTCCATTCTCTTTTTACAGCTCAACATATTTTACATATCTGTGCAGTTAAAAGTGAAGAATATTCCATGACTACGATTCGCAGTATATCAGCACGGTTCAGAAAAAAATTATTGGTAAATTGCCTCTGATTGTAATTAGGTATGATTATTTTACGTTCACCCAAAGATCGGCTTTATGTTGAAGTTAAATGAATTACGAAGAACCATCGGGTGAGAGGGACTAGTCACTACAAATTACCGAATACATGTTCGAAAATCTGTTAAAATTTAAAAGAAGTTCTCACTTAATGTGTCCGACGCGTTTCCAAAGAGATTAAACCCTACATATAAGTACACACAAAGGAATGTAACTGTTGGGCCATTGAGGAATAGGTTGAAGTTGTCACACAATGGTGGCTTTCGATTTATTTTATTAATCTTTATAAACTAAGTTGTCATACCATGCATGGCCCGTTGGAATTGTTTCACTAGTCGTAACTCGAAACTAATCGTGGTGTCTTGACAAAAAAAAATTGAACTTTGAAGAGAATATTTAGTGTAATAGTTGTGATGAGTGTGCTTTCGTTAGGATGGTTCTTTCCAGTCGAACGCGACTCGCCAATATGAGGATCAGCAGGTCGGCTATGCTAGTCCTCGATTTGTATAAGGGATCCTAACCTGAAAACAAAGACAACTACGTCAGGTTAATGCCGGTGGTTACCCGGCGATAACCCTCCGATGCTTAAGTAAGTATCGAGATGAGTTGGGAAGTCGGAGCGTATTTAATGCTTAGAAGTGCGTACCTTTAATCGTATTTATGAGGGGTATTTATAGAGTTCCAAATGGGTCATCGGGTCGAATCATGATTGGACATAACGGATCGAATATGGATCCCCAACGATTGATTCGATCCGATTGTAAATGGACCTAATAAAGAAAGACGTCGACCAGCATGTCGGTTAAGTCGAAGACATCGAGGACTACGCCCCGACGTTAGGCCATTTCGCCTATGTTTAATGTGAACTTGAGGGGGAGGTCCTCGATCCTAATCGTTGATCGACGAGTGTTTATAATGACGAAGACTTGGTACATCAAGAGTCCCCCAAGTTCTAGAGTTTGAGCGTAAGTCGAACTCTGGAAATTTGAATTAGTGTTTGTTTGAATTTTTAAATTCGGCTAGTATCATTGGGGGTCTCCCAAGTTCGAGAGTTCGATTGCAAATCGAAGTCTGGGACTTAAAGTAACGGAGTAGAAATTTCCCGCCAAAATATCTATGCTTTCGCGCCTTCGCCGATTTAGGGTTTAATTTGGCGGGTAATTTCAATTTGAGGGATAGGAAATCAAGCGTCGCATCTTTTCAAGGGGGAATTGTGCAAATTCGCCGAAACGGTAGTTCTTTGCGCCTATATAAAGGTTTGTCGCTTCTCCTATTCTTTTACACTACGGTAAGAATAAACATTTGTGACGTCGGAGCTCTGTACGTCTGTAAAGGAGATCTACAACGATTTTATTTCCAAGATAATCAGAAAATGTCGGACAGCGAAGTATCGACTCCAGAGGGTGATCATGTGGATGATGTGGTTAAGGATGTTTTTGGTGAGGAAGAAAATCGAGAAGAGGGGAACGAAGGTGATATTCCAGTTAGTGGTGGTCACGCTGATGAGGATGATGAAGAGGAAGTGGAAAGGCAGCTGGCTTATCAGGAAATTCAAGCCGGAGATTATAAAAAACCGTTGGCGGCCTGGTTATCGTCGTTCTCGATCGGTCCAGGTTGGGGTGTATCTAGTCCTAGTTCGGTACAGCGAATGCATAATCCTCCGAAGAGGTCGATAGCGATACACGAGGCATCGATGGAATGTGGATTTCGAGTTCCTATCGCTCCTGATCTAGCTTCAATCCTTAATTACCTGGGTGTAGTTCCGGCCCAGATCGTTCCAAACGGTATGTCGATGATCCTAGGGTTTATTGTCGTCATGAAGGCTCTCAGACAAGAGGCATCGTTTGGCAACTTTTGGTGTTTATTTACTGTGAAAGAGTCTCCCAAGTCAGGAAAGGGCTTCTATCAGGTGAAGTCGAGAGGGAACAGGAATAGTTTCCTGACAAATGCTAAGAGTTCTCATGGGAAAGGGTGGAAGGCTCGATTTGTGTATCTTAGGCCACCAAAAGATCAAAAGTTGAATATTACATCGTCCTGGCGTAGTGGCCCTATTAACGTGCAGACGCCCCCACCACCTACTCTGTCGCCTCAGTTTTTGGAGAATCTGCGTAAGTATTCTCTGGATGTGAAGGTCCTTACCCAAGAGCGCTGTCTTCGAACGTGCGGGTTATCCCCATCCAAAAAGAGGGTCGATGATCCTTCCCTAGACGACCTTCTTAGGATTGCCATGCTTGTGCCGAAAGGGAAGAAACGGGAAGCTCTCGAGGCCGAGAATCAGCGTAAGTGGCCACAAGGTTTTGGCGTCATGGCTGGATCTAGTACGGAGGGTCGAGCGAAGAGCGTAAGTGATGATGAGGCACGTCGAATCGAGATTAAGCGAGGAAAGAGGCCTCGCAGGAACGAAGAGACGGTTCTGAAGGCGGGAAATGATCCCGTCGTTCCGGATGAGGATCCCAGCGACAAAAGCTCTGATGACGACGATTTCGACCTTAATTGGGCGATATCAGAGTGGGTCGATTCCGAGCATAAGTATCCCGGTGGTTTGGGCTCCAGTGATTCAGTTCTTCAGCGAGACTCAAAGGATGCTGGTTTTCGAAGTTTTATTCACAGTGTTTTTAGTCGCGACCAGAGGTGGTTGTCGAGAAAGTCTTTACAAAAGAATTTGCACACCTCGGGGCGAGCAGTCTCTGCAGTAAGTACTATTTCTCGGTATTAACTTTGTAAAATTTTGATAGCGGATCTTGTATCGAAAATCAGTTGTTTCGTTTTATGCAGATAATACAGTATCTGTTTCAAGGTTACCTCCAGGCGGATCTCGCGAGGCAAGAATTGGAAAAACTCAAGGGCGAGTATGATGTCGCCATTAAAGAGCGAGAACAGCAACTCGACGAGGCCATGAAGCAGCTTAGCATTTCCTCCAGAGAAGTTGATCGGCTTCGTGCTGGGTATCCCCCAGAAGCTAGGGTGGTTTCTTCCGCCCAACGTTTGGCTATTGTGGAGGAGTTTCTTGCGTCTCCCGTTTATGAACATCTTGCCGATGCTAGAATGGGAAATGCTCTCGTCGAGATGCACGAAAAGACCATCAAGCAATGTCAGCATAGAGGTTTCCTTACTGCAGACTTTGATCCTTCAATGATAGGGGCGGGGCTCGACGAGAAATGTCAACCTCCTGTGCTGATTGGTATAGATGAAGAAGTCGAAGCTGCTCGAACACATGAGTTCGGATGTTTGATTTCATTAGATTAGTTGTAGATAGGTTGGAGATTTGTAAGTATAAGGTTAATTTTAAGGTATTTTGAATGTATTGATGAACTGTCAACGTAACGTTTTCCAGTCGATAATTATATATTCGATAATTATATGTTCTTCTATTTATTTCGTCTCCAATCGTCGTTAATCGAACCGTCGAAATTGAGAATTGTAAATGGGCTAATATCTGGGCCAACTTCCTTACTTCGAAAGGAATGTTATTGGGCCGAAACTGGTGAAGCGGTCCATTTTTGAGTGAACCGCCACGTCTGTTCAAAATATTTCGTCATTGGGCGCGCTCTTTGGGATTTTTGTCTATATATAGGACGTTAAGGTCGTAACTGTTCATACTCATTAGCAAATATACCAGGAGAATTATCGTCGGAGCTCTCGTCGATCAGCGACCGTCCATCATCTTTAGTCGGCGCACTTCCTCCCTTTTAGGTATTTCTAACTCTTTTCTTACTTATGTCTGGTGGGTCTAGGTCTTTAGGGAACGAATCTGTCGGGGAAGGGGAAGGCGCTTCGATAGGTTCTGTTAGGCGTTCGAAGGAGGAAGTTATGATTCCTTCAAGGTCTAAGTCGAATCGGCATCGAACTAAGGAGTTAGTCAGTGCTATATCGGCATGTCGTACACGTAAGTCGGACGAGTCGTTACTTTCGAAGTATCAATTCCCTTCGGGTTGGGCTATTAGAATGCCGTCCTCGGATGAGAGGATGAACGAGCCCCCTAGTGGTTATAGAGCTTTCCACATCGATAGTTTGGAAAATGGTCTTCGTTTTCCTTTGCCGAGCGAATTTGTCGATATAGTAAATGGTCTCGGGTTATGCCCTACGCAGTTAGTACCCAATGCTGTTGGCTATATCATTGCGTTTTGCATAGTCATGAAAGCAGTCGGTCAACCAGCGTCTTTTGCCAATTTTTGTGGTCTTTTCGATGTTCGCCCTTCTCCGCAGTCCAACGAAGGTTTTTACTTCGTACGGTCTAAACCCAAAGTTAGGTTTCTTAGTGACCTGAAATCGTCGTATGGAAAAGGTTGGAAGAGTAGGTTTGTTTTCATTCACGGTCCCGAGAACTATGTATGGAGAACGACAAATGAATGGAGGTCGGGCGGCATTCAGTTGAGGAATATTCCCGAACCATCCTGGGGGCCCGACTTTCTTACTCAGTTGTGTGAATTGACTTATGATACCAATGCGCTTCTGCGGGAGCCTATATTGAGTTTAGGAGGAATGTCGATGGCTTCCTTACCCGTCGATTGTCCCACCTTAGGTAGTTTTTATCGTTCTCGTGTTCCTTTGAAAGAATATATTGATACATTTCTTTAATATTTTTATTCGTGCAGAAGACATCGTCGTTCCCATGGGTGATCGTTATCTTAGATCCATATGGAAATCTCAACATATCATGAAGCCACCCGTGCCTCCGTCCCCGACAGCTGCCACCGACAAGGCCCTCAAACCTCCTGGCCATTCGAGCACTGTTGCAGCGTCAACTGGCCATCGAGCGGAGGCAGAAAAAGAAAAAGATAAGGGAAAAAGGCCTGTTTCGGCTGAAGTCGATCAGGCAGACCATTCTTCCCCGAAGAGGGCTAAGTTGGACGATTCGTCGACTCCTACGAGCAGTGAGATTCCTCTCCCCGCCGCAGGTAACTTAGAATCTATTCTCGAAGAGCACAAGAGAATGTATGGAACGAGGGCCGCTGGTATCTCGATGATGGATCCTGCAATTTTGGATTCGTCCATTACTTCACCGGCGTGGCAGAAGTTTTTGTCGACGGTGTCCTTTGAGGATCACACTATGCTGCTGAAAAAAGATGGAGCGGACATCCTACGCTTACAGGCGTCTCTCCTCCTATCGGTATTCATCCGTCGATATAGACATACGCTTTATACTGCTCTCTGCCATATTAATAACGTATTGAATTTTTATTTCACAGCTGAGTCAGACCATCTTTTCCTCGGCTGCTCGACAGGATGGTCTGAGGAAGCGGTACGAGAAGAGTAAAGGTTCTAGCTCGCATTTGAAGAAAAAGGTTGGTCATTTGGAGGAGATGAAGAAAGAGATGGATGAAAAGGTAACCATCCTGGAGAAAGAAGCGACGACCAAAGATGGTCGTATTGCCGAGTTGGAGGCAAAACTTGAGCAAAAAGATCATGAATTTGCCATGAAGCTGAAGGAAGAGGCTGCCAATAGCTTCGAATTGGGTCGACAAGAAGGATTGAGGAGTTGTAGTGAAGCGACCGCTGCCGAGAGAAAAGCTATCGTTACTGAGCTTTTCAACAGCGTCGTTTACGAGGAACTTGTCGAACGCCAATCTGGAGTTGATTTGATGAAGGTCTTTGAGAAGGGCTGGAAGCAGTGCAGGGCGCTCGGTTTTCTGAACGATCGTTTTGACGAGTCGAAACTCAGTGCGACTTCTGATGAAAACGGTGTTCCGCTCAACTTGGATTTCTTGATGGAGGACAATTCCAAGAGTGCACCAGAGGATCATGAATTTGGATTCTTACTCGGGCTGCAAGCGGCAAAGCTGAAAGCTGAGATTGCTGACCAGGGAGGTGAAGTCCCCCAGATGACGACTTCCTCCGATCATATTGATCGTCTCAATTTCGAGACCCATAATGACTATTAACGGCATTTATTTTGGCCCTGAGTTGAAAAAAAGAAAAAGTTTCTGTTTCCTCTAAAGCTCGGTATTCTGGCTATCGAGTCGCGCGTGGGTGGCGTGTTTCGATGTTTATATGTAATTTGTAAGGAACATTGCATGTTTCGGTTTATCGATTAATTCATCGTATTTGATCTATTTATCTCTGCTCTGCTCGTTGGTCTTGTATTTTAACTTGTGTATGTTAATTAGCCTCTTGTCTTCCGAGCATGTTCCACGAAGGTTATTTTTCCTCTCATCGTGTAGTCGGATCTGATTGATTTGATTTCCTCGTAGTGTAATTTGGTCGACGTCGACGGTTCATTTCCGAATTAATTACACTGGGTAGTTGAGGCGGTTAGTGCATTAAATGGGAATAATCTCAGCCGTTGATCGTGGCGTTTCCTTGACCCTTGGATGTAGTCCGCGTTAGTTACCTCGGGTAGCGTAACAGTCGGCTAATTAAATGCGTTCCATCCTGACCGTTGATCCTAATTAACCTGGGCCGTAGGATTGAGCTGGCCAATTCTATAAATAGGTAAAGGGTTGTCCAGTATTTGTCACATCCTAATCACACGAAAGTTTTCCTTTTTAAGAAATATCCGATGAAGAATCTTATCGATAGTTCGATATTTGAGATTAGGTTATCGAAGGGTCCCTTACCCTATTTTGGGACCTTTCACTTTGTTCGACCTCCAGATCGACATAGAAGACATTGATATTCTCTTCGATTGGGTGGTATCGGTAAAGGGAGTACTTCAATGGGTAGGCCTCGTCGTTCGAATGGGTGGCATCGGTAACGACAACGAGGTCTACCCGGGGGAATCTCGGAATCCTCATTTGGATCGGCACTCTGCAACATAAGCAGGGTGGTTGATGATTCCGTGGTTCTCCCGAGAACTAGGAGGGCAGGTGTGGAGAATAGAGGCTAAGGTTGTCGATTAGGTGGTGGAGGATTTGAATCGCCAAATATTGGTCGATTTTTTCCTCCTCTTTCACCGAGTCGATGCCGAGAGACCCATCACCCATGGTCATCTTATTGACTGTGATGGTGTGTGCGCTCGGTAAGCAACCTGGTATTATTAAAAGATCCACCTGTCTTTCACTGACGCCGAGGACGTCTCGTCCCCTCAAGGCCTCGACCAATGAGAGGAAAAGCTATAGGCGGAAAACCTCCATATTTAAGCCTATAGCTAATCCGAGGTCGGGCGTGACCATAGGTTCTCGGTTGCCGAATTTGTAGGAAATACTCGGGATTTCCTCAACTTACTAGAACGATCAATGTAATAGCTTGTAATAGGTCTTTTGATAACTCAGCGTAGTCGATATCGATTTGTACACTTGTAATAGTTTTGATATAATTAATGAAATAAATTTCATATTATCTCAACTTTGTTTGAATATTTGAATTTGTCAGTAACTTTGTAGTTATCGAGAGAATGCACTTAACCAGCAACATAAAAGAAATCGATGCTTGACGTAGTTTGTCTTGTAATCGGTTGACAAAATCGACAATCATAGTAGATCCTAATCTTCTTAAAGAAATCACTGACTTTATCTTAGAAGAAATCGATGAAATTTTTAAGATGAAATCACTGACTTTAACTTAGAAGAAATCGATGATCATAAGAAATCGATGATCATAATAACTTCACTTTCCTTTGAAGAAATTGATGAAATTTTTAGAGGATATCGACGATTATTATTATCGGAGAGATCGACGATTACAATACTTAGGTTTTTAGCCATTCGAAAATATCGGCAATCTAGGAACGTTTATCGATTTGTCAATTTTACGATCTCATCCCGATGGCTCCGCGGTTATCGGAGATACCTCTGGAGATTTCGATGATTTGGAAATTTCCTCTCGATGCCTCAACGGCTATCGAGGTACGTTTGGAGAATTGTAGATTTCCTCTCGATGCCTCAACGGCTATCGAGGTACGTTTGGAGAATTGTAGATTTCCTCTCGATGCCTCAACGGCTATCGAGGTACGTTTGGAGAATTGTAGATTTCCTCTCGATGCCTCAACGGCTATCGAGGTACGTTTGGAGAATTGTAGATTTCCTCTCGATGCCTCAACGGCTATCGAGGTACGTTTGGAGAATTGTAGATTTCCTCTCGATGCCTCAACGGCTATCGAGGTACGTTTGGAGAATTGTAGATTTCCTCTCGATGCCTCAACGGCTATCGAGGTACGTTTGGAGAATTGTAGATTTCCTCTCGATGCCTCAACGGCTATCGAGGTACGTTTGGAGAATTGTAGATTTCCTCTCGATGCCTCAACGGCTATCGAGGTACGTTTGGAGAATTGTAGATTTCCTCTCGATGCCTCAACGGCTATCGAGGTACGTTTGGAGAATTGTAGATTTCCTCTCGATGCCTCAACGGCTGTCGATCTATACGATAGTCTTGGAAAGTAACAAAAGAACTTTTTCATTAGATTCAAAAATAAAAGTAAGGAAATTACAAGAAACAGTTGGAAATATAGACAAACTAAAGAAAATTTCTTAGGCGTAGAATTTTCTGAGGTTTCTCCCGTTCCAAGTTCTTTTTACGGATTTTCCTCCCATTGTGTTTAATCGATATGCGCCCTTTCTGCCGGCTTCGATTATCTTGAATGGTCCTTCCCAATTACAATCGAGCTTACCCTTTTGCTTGGATACATCTACTCGTTTTAGGACGAGGTCTCCCACCTGAAAAGATTTTAATCTTACATTTTTATCGTAAGCCCTTGCCATGGTAGTTTTGTAGGCTTGGATTCGGGTGGAGGCTCTTTCTCGTTTTGCTTCCACTTGATCGAGTTCGAAATTCCTTTTGTCCGTATTATCCGTTTCATTGTACATACCAGTTCTTGGCGACGTGACTTCTAGTTCAGCAGGAGCAACTGCCTCCGATCCATACACTAGACTAAAAGGCGTTTCCCCAGTCGCAGCTCTTTCCTTCGTTCGATTAGCCCAAACGACCCAAGGTAACTCATCGAGCCAAGCACCTCCTGCTTCGGATAATCTTTTCTTCAAGAGTTTTACGATTTCCCGATTCGTAACCTCAGTTTGTCCGTTTGTTTGCGGGCAACCTACTGACGTAAAACGTAGATCGATTTTGTGTTTGGAACACCAATCCACTACTCTTTTCCCCACAAATTGAGGTCCATTGTCGGAGATGATTACTCTAGGTATGCCAAACCTACATACGATCGACCAGTAGAAGTTGATTATTTGGGTCTGAGAGATTTGCTTTAGCGGCACCACCTCTACCCATTTACTAAAATATTCCACTCCTACAAGTAAATAGCGCTTCTGACCTCGCGCCATCGGCAGTGGTCCAACTAAGTCCACACCCCATTGATCGAAAGGCCAAGCAATCGATATTGATTCCATCTTTTGCGCTGGCTGATTTGGCATGGTGGCGTGATATTGGCACTTGGCACACCTCCTAGCATAGTTGTTGGCGTCCTTCACCAAGGAAGGCCAATAATACCCTAGACGCGAGATTCGAATCGCTAATGCTCTGCCTCCCGAATGACTTCCACAGGATCCTTCATGGACTTCCTTTAGTATCAGATCGGTCTGGGGAGAATCTACGCATTTGTGCAATACTCCAGTGATTGATCGTCGATATAATTCATTTCCAATGAGCGCATAGCGAGGTGCCCTATATTTGATTCTTCTTGCTTCGGTGTTGTTCGATGGGAGTGTTCCGTTCATTAGGTAATCGAGTATTGGAGTTTTCCAACTACCGCGATCATCATCGAGATTGAGTACATCCGCACCAAAGGGATTCTCATTGATGTCGATGGCCGGTTTTTCCGAAATCAAGAGTGTTACCTTCCTAGTTTTGATTCCTTCTATTAGATTTCCGAACTTTGAGAGAGCGTCTGCCCTTGTATTCTCTGTTCTCCTTATATATTCGAGTTGGAACGTTTCAAGCCGTGATACCTCCTTGTTGACCAAGGCTAAATATCTAATCATCGAATCTTCTTTGGTTTCGAAAAGACCCTTAAATTGCTTTTCCACGAGCTGCGAGTCGGTGTAAGCAATTAAGTTTTTTATTCCTGTTTCGACGGCCATTTTCAATCCTGCCAGCAAGGCCTCATACTCTGCCTCGTTGTTGGATACTAGGAAGTCTAATTTCACAGCAAATTCAAGCTCTTCCGCATTAGGGCCTTGAAAGTAGATTCCTGCGCCACCTCCCGTCGACGTAGAGGATCCATCAACGTGCAACATCCACTGCTCCTCCTTTTCTTCTGTCGTTATAGTGCTTTCTAGTACGAAATCAGCTAAAATTTGCCCTTTGACTGATGTCCTTGGCATGTAGTCGATGTCATATTCTCCTAGCTCGACCGCCCATTTGATTAGCCTCCCCGATGCGTTAGGCTTTGAAAGTGTCTGCCTCAGTGGTTGGTTGGTCAGGACAATAACTTTGTGCGACTGGAAATAGGGTCTCAATTTCCGCGCAGTAGTTACAATAGAGAGAGCAAACTTTTCGATCTCGGAGTAGTTTCTTTCCGGGCCTTGCAAGACTCGACTTACATAATAAATCGGGTTGTTTTCTTTTGCTTCCATCCTAACCAGAGCTGAGCTGATCGCTTGTTCGGAAACTGCGATATAGAGATACAGATCTTCGTTGTCTTTTGGTTTGGCCAAAAGGGGAGGTGACATAAGATAGGATTTGAGTTCTTCGAATGCCTCGTCGCATTCTTTCGACCACTCGAACTTCTTTGCATTCCTCATTATTTTGAAAAAAGGAAGGCTTTTATCTGCAGAACGAGATATAAACCGATTGAGGGCTGTGATTTTTCCAACTAGCTTTTGCACCTCATTTAAGTTCCGAGGAGCCTTCAAATCGATGACCGCTTGTATCTTTTCAGGGTTTGCTTCGATACCTCTCTCGTTTACCAAGTACCCAAGGAATTTTCCTGACCTTACCCCGAAAGTACACTTGGCCGGATTGAGCTTCATTCCATATTTCCTCATTATGTCGAAGGCCTCCTTAATGTGTTCCAGATGATCTTTTTCACTTAGGCTTTTGACTAGCATGTCATCGACATATACTTCCATCGATTTTCCCAATAAGCCCTCGAACATCTTATTCACCAGCCTTTGATAAGTGGCTCCTGCGTTTCTCAGTCCGAAGGGCATTACTTTAAAGAAATATACGCCCATTTCTGTGATAAAAGCTGTCTTGTCTTGATCTTCTAATGCCATAAAAATTTGGTAAAACCCCTGAAATGCGTCCATCATACTTAAAATTGCACATCCGGCAGTGGAGTCGACCAAGGAGTCAATTCTCGGAAGCGGATACGGATCCCTGGGACACAGTTTGTTAAGATCCGTGAAGTCATTGCACATTCTCCACTTTCCTCCTCCTTTGGAAACTAGGACGACATTGCACAGCCACTCTGTGAATTGTATCTCCGCGATATAGTCAGCATCGAGAAGTTTCTTCACTTCCTCCTTTATAATCCTGTTTCTCTCCGGACCAAAATTTCGTTTCTTCTGCCTTGCTGGTCGAGATGATGGGTCGATGTTGAGTCTATGAACGATAATCTTCGGATCTATTCCTTGGAGGTCAGTAGTTGACCAAGCGAATACATCCACATTCTCCCTCAAGAATTCGATTAGCTGGGTTTCGAGCCCTTCAGATAATTGAGTGCCAATCCTCGTTGTTTTCGATGACTCCCCCGGTATCAATTCGATCGACTTATGCCCCTCGGAAGGCTCGATTCTCTCGAATTTTCTCTTTTTGGGATTCACCTCCTTCTGTATCTCGCTTCTTTCATCAAAACATGCTTTCTTTACCTCGTCCACGTCAACCGGTGGCGATGGACTTTCCTGCTGGTTCGCTGGTGACTTTTCGTTACCAAAAAGAAAGTTTTCTTTTTTATGCTGTTTGTCTAAAGATACTGTGTAACAGTCCCAGCCTTCCTTTAGGTTTCCTCGAACCTCTCCTATCCCCGGAGTGGTCGGAAATTTCATCTTCTGATGATAAGTCGAGATTACTGCTTGGAAACTATTTAAAGTTGGCCTTCCCTTGGGGATAACTTGAGCGCCTCCAAAACCCACAAGTGGGGTAGCCACTGCGTCGAGAGGGGTCGGGCCTAGGTCCATTCGCTCTAAAGCATCTTGGAAGAGGACATTTGCCGAACTACCCGAATCTATCAAGATTCTTTTAACAGTAGCTCCCGCGATCTGCGCCGTAATCACCATTGGGCAATCTGGTACATCCTGGTCATTGAATGATATGAAATCAGGTTGTAAGTCAGACTCATCGAAACCAATCATTTTGTTCTGCTGAGTTGGTCTTATCGAGAATACTTCCCTTCTTTCATTTTGGGCTCTATCCCTTATAACTCGAGATACTACCCTTCTTGAGTTTTTACTGTCTCCCCCCGCTGGGCCTCCTGAGATCATATTAACTATCGTTCCAGGTTGTGCTCTTCTTGACTGGTTTTCCCCATCCTTCGATCGTTGCTCTCTTCTGGCGGGGGATCGCGATCGCGAGCGATTGTCATTTCGTCGATCTCCAGGTTGCTCCTTTTTTGACGTCTTTACATATCCAGTAAGGTGTCCTTCTGCTATCAATCTTTCTATCTCGTCTCTAAGTTGATAGCAGTCATCAGTATCGTGTCCTCTCTGTCGATGAAATCGGCAATACTTTCTCGAAGCCGGGTAATCCTTGATTGGAGCCGGTTTTCTCAGCAAGTCGTGGTCCTGGATCGCGAGTAGGATTTCGGATCTTGGCTTCTTGAGGGGAGTGTAATTATCGTAGTATTCTCTATTCGTCCTCCCCAAACCTTGTCTTCCTGGGTTATGACTTCTCTCTTCTCTATAGACCTTCTTATTTCTACCGTCATAAGATCGATTGGGTTGCGGCCTCTCTTTTGGTCTATCAGGGATATCCGACGACTGTCCCTCTTCTGGCTTCGTGATCCCAAAGAAAGTTCCTCTCAATTTATTCATCTCTTCTTCGTTCATGTATTGATTTGCCATTTCCATCAATTTTTCATATGTAACGGGGTTTTCTCTTACTATTGCACTGGCGAATCCTCGATTTAACGTGCTTTGGAAGAGAACGGTGATTAAAAAATCAACTCTTGGCATTTCGACCTTAAGGAGCTCGTTGTTAAATCTTCCCATGAAACTTCTGAAAGTTTCCCCAGGATTATGTATAATCGAATATAAATGGTTCGCAGGAGGTCTGACCGCTCTCTTACTACCAAACTGACTCATAAACTTGTCGCAGAGTTGGTCATAGTCGAAGATGGATTTCTCCTCTAACCTTCCGAACCAGGATTGAGCCATTCCTGCTAGTGTGGTGGAGAATGCCTTTGCTGCTACATTATCGGAAATGCCATGAAGCTGCATTTGAAGATTAAATGAGGCCAGGTGTTCTTCGGGATCTTCCGTTCCGAAGTAACGAGGTAGCTGAGTAGGTAATCTTTTGTCGAGAGGCAATCTTTCAAAGAATATTTCATCACAAAACGGTGACTTCCTTAATCGAGAGTTCGATATCGGATGTTCATTCTTCCTTTCTTGTTTGTCCAACTTTTGGTGTAACGATCTCACTTCTGAGGCCAATTTGTTGACTTCTCTGACTGACTGCTCCTGCGGGTTTTCCTCCGCGCCATGCCTGACCTGAAATTCATCAGCTCGACTGATTGCTTCGTTTGCCTCGAATCCCGTTCGTGCATCGATGGCGGCGGCACGTGGGGGTCGTCGAGTTTGAATGGCGGTTTCTTTGATCTCCGCGAGCCACTCCTTTTTGGCTTCATCGAGAATGGCTTTTAGATCGTCTCTCGTAAGTTGTATTATCGGGGGAGCCGGCGGTCTTGAAGCCCCGGCCTCAGCATGAGGTGCTGGATCAGGATCACGAGTCATTAAATTATCTCCTTGACCTTCTCCATTTTGATCGCGGTTTCCCTCTTTTTCTCGTGCTTGGACTGTCTTAGATCTTGTAGTCATTTTTCACGTTCTCAAAGTTATGTTCCCACAGACGGCGCCAATTGATGAGTGTGCTTTCGTTAGGATGGTTCTTTCCAGTCGAACGCGACTCGCCAATATGAGGATCAGCAGGTCGGCTATGCTAGTCCTCGATTTGTATAAGGGATCCTAACCTGAAAACAAAGACAACTACGTCAGGTTAATGCCGGTGGTTACCCGGCGATAACCCTCCGATGCTTAAGTAAGTATCGAGATGAGTTGGGAAGTCGGAGCGTATTTAATGCTTAGAAGTGCGTACCTTTAATCGTATTTATGAGGGGTATTTATAGAGTTCCAAATGGGTCATCGGGTCGAATCATGATTGGACATAACGGATCGAATATGGATCCCCAACGATTGATTCGATCCGATTGTAAATGGACCTAATAAAGAAAGACGTCGACCAGCATGTCGGTTAAGTCGAAGACATCGAGGACTACGCCCCGACGTTAGGCCATTTCGCCTATGTTTAATGTGAACTTGAGGGGGAGGTCCTCGATCCTAATCGTTGATCGACGAGTGTTTATAATGACGAAGACTTGGTACATCAAGTTGCACCACGTCATCAGTGACACGTAGTGCAATACAATATTAATATTTATACATGTAGATATGTTCTACATTAGTCATGTTCTAAATTTTCAAAATCTTCATATAAGGAAAATGAGTTAGAACATAGCTGATGTAAATCATATCCACATGTATAACTATCATTGATGTGCTACACTACGTGTCATTGGTGATGTGGTGTAGCCCAGACCAGTAGCAGTTGCACTTAATATTTTCTCGATTAAAATAAGTAGCACGAATAGGAAAAATTGTATATTTTGTACCATACAGTATGACATTTTGCATTAATATTGGTACCACTGATAAGTAAATGAACATTTAGTACCACCATTTAGAGTCTGGTTGTAATGTTCATACAAAGGTAAAATAATTGGACAAAATTGGCTACGTACACCGCACGTGATCGTTATCTCGTCTTTTGGAGGGAAAAATCACGTTACCTTCACTTTTGGAGAAAAAAATATAACTTTACCCTCATGTTATCACGTAATGATTGTCACTCCAAAAGACGAGATTACAATCATGTGGTCGAATTCATCCAATTCAATCCAGTTATTTGACCGTGGTATGATCATTGCAATTAATATTATTATAAGTCTGATTTAACTTTTTGGTTGAACTTCAGATTTATTAATTGTTAAATGAGTTAAGCTTAAATAACTTTTAATTTAACTCGTAAGTTTGAATAATTTTTCTCGAATTTTATATTATTTTTATGCAATCATTCGAGCTCTAATCAAATTCTAAAAGATGCCCGACTTTATTTGTTGTTCAAAATAGATTTATTACCTATACATATCAAAACTGAGCAATAACAACATTTAAACTGTTAAACTCTAAAAATTGATTCGATTTTCATATGATTGCTTAAATTTCGTCAATGAACTTTTAAAATCACATACAGTGACGTGGTATAAAGATCTACATATGACTTTATTTGTTGTTCAAAATAGATTTATTACCTATAGTACTCAGTATTACATCTCATAATTGGGATGGGAGTTCAAGTGCAACCCCACGAAATAATTATAGGCACAGTAAATGGGGAAAAAAATGAAGTTTGTGGATTGATGGGTTTTGGACTAAACAGTAACAAAGAGTGAGGGCATCTCCAATGAAGGGCAACTGATAAGGCCTATGTTTACAAATAATATTATATTAAATGTAGATGGAAAAAAAAAAAGGTTTCATTGATTGTTATATACTCGATGGTTACCTGTACCAATTAGGCAAATACATTTACTTAATTGACACTTTACCAAAAAACACGAAACATTCATAAAAGATGTCAACAAAAAATAGCTCAACAAGCTGCCTATGCATTTATGTCATGTTTTTTGAAAAGCTGAGCATAATGAACTAGAAGCCGAAATTTCACTCTAACAAGTGGTGGCATTAGAATATACATTAACAACAAATTAACCTCAAATCATAAATTGTCACATTGGACAAGTTCAATCAAATTACAATAAATTCTCAAATGAAATGAACATTGTCCACTTCAGAACCACAACATAAAAATGGGGCAACCCAAATAAAAGTAGCTCGTCAAATCAAACGTAAAGAGAAAGTTAAAATTCACACATAGAAAACTATTATTGTTTGGAACCTGTAATGAGGATTCTTTAAAATAAAAACAACATTCGGAAAAAAGTTAACCGAAATCAAACAAACCAACACATAATATACCAACACGCCAAGTAAAAGAATCAATGAAGAAGAGTACCACATCCAACACAAATGACGATGCGCTATTTTACAAGAGTTCGACTCCATCGTCTAAGGCTATTAAACTGCAAAGAAAACAACAATATATAATTAGAATAAATTAAAATCCACTAGGGAAACCTAAATAAACAGCAAGCTTAGAAGATATTGGAGGAAAATTATTAATAGGTAAACTGAAAAGATAAGAAATTCGATGCACTATTTACAGGTTACCCCGACATTCTTATATATATTGGGTGGAGGAGTTAATAAGCTTCTTAACTTGTATTTGAACGGAAATTCCAAGGGAGCAAAACAATTAATTGACACAAAAATTAAAAATGAAGAAAAAGATTCAGTAAATGTTCCTGATCACTCACATTTATAACCTGAAAATTATCATGACTTTCCAAGCTCGGGATATCACGGTCATTTTGAACTTGAATTAGAAGATCATATTTCCCTTCCTCCTGTGCTTCCAAGTGTTGTTTCTTTGCTGAAATAAGAAGGGATTCCTTGCAGTTATGCAATGTTATTAACTCAAGCGAAGGTATTTCAATGATACACTGTGGGATCTCTTCAAGTGCATAACATAAGCTAAGATGTAAACTCTCAAGTGCTGGAAAACTAGAACTGTCTACCACCCAGGTTCTGAAGGCACACACATAAATTGATAAAGATTTCAGGCGCTGAAATTCTCCTTCACCTACATTCCATTCTTTGCCAACAAACGCATTAACAAGTAATTCGAGCACTTCAAGTTTGGGCAATGAACCAACTATCTTCATATCTTCCCATGGAATACCAGAGTGATTTAAACTTAGTTTTCTTAGCATAGGTGGAAAATTTGGTGTGGTACTGAAGGTGTAATCGAAAGAGCATTTTAGAATCTCAAGTTTCTGAAGAGATTTTGGTGTGGTAATATTCAAAATTGATGACGATGTTTTCTTAGAATAAAAAACACTTAATTTCTTTAAGTTTGGAATTATACCTAAGATCTCATCAGTAAACGTAGGATCAATCATCAGAGACAGCTTTTGTAGATTTTCAAGAACACAATAATGATTTTTTTCTCTATCGGGCATAGACAAGTAGACTCCGTTCTTAATCTTTATATGCCTAAGGTGCTGCATCTCCCAGATTTCAGATGGTAAAGTGATACCCCGCGGCATCTCAGCAATTATTAAGGTCTCCAGATTCCAAGGTAAGTGTGACGTGATTTGATCACAAATAAGCACCTCATTAAAATACAAGTACAATGATGTAAATTCAAGGTACCGTGAATTAACTAGCTTAAAAAAATCATATAATGTATATGTTTCACTCTCATACACTTGCACATGGAACACCCGTAGCAAATTCAATTGTAAAATTATACCAGATTGCATTTGACTGTTTTCCATAACCACAGTACGAGCAAGTGGCATAGATTGCAAGTCTGACTTGGTTGAAAACTTATTGTCCTGAACGCTTGCATTCAAATGCACACCAAGACGACGCTTGTTTTTTCTAAACAATCATACACTTCGCAAAGAACCCTCTCCTTCAGTGGCGTTCTCAACCAAAAATCCCTTAACAAATCATCGATTTTACATGTTTTGATATTGCCCATAGAACCTCGCTTCTGCACACCAAGACGACGCTTACCACTTATGTTTTTTTCTAAATCATCATACACTACGCAAAGAAACCTCTCCTTAAGTGCTTCTCTCAAGCAAAGATCCCTTAACAAATCATGGATCTTACATGTTTTGATGTTGCCCATAGAACCTCGCTTCTGGACCATAACGAGATTTCTATCAATAAGATTCTCAAGATATTTTTCTGCAACCTCTTCCAAAGTTTTATCCGTTGATGGTGGTTTTAAGAATCCTTCTGAAACCCATAAGTTGATGAGCCTGGAGACTCGAACTTCAGAATTCTCTGGGAAAATTGCCATGTAGAGGAAAAGTGGTTTCAATTGAATGGGCAACTGATTGTAACTTAGAGATAATATCCCCAAACATTCCTTATTATTTACTTCATTAACGATAGAGCTCACATCCTTTGCAACTTCACTCCAATACTCTCGTGTCTTGTCAGACACTTTCAGGAGCCCACCAATCACAGCGATTGCCAAGGGAAGTCCTCTACAGTTTTTAGCAATTATGTGATTTCAAATGTATTCTTCTTGCATTTGCAAATTCATATCTATCCTTAAGTTTGAGATAAAAGTTCAAAACCAACAAGAACATGGAAGAATAGTTGAAAATAAAATCTGAGTTTCTCATTGTGTGATTTAGTCAAATTCATTTAATCACGAAATAAGTTCAGTCCATTACTTAATTATTTTTAGAGAAAAACAAGAAAATATTTGGAATTCAGCTAAAATTAGTGGCCAAAAATTCTTGACAAATTATAACCGTTCGTACACCAATGATTTGTAGTATATTACAAGCCAAACCCAAAAGCAATGGTGATCTACAGCTGCCACATAATGTACCTATAAAATTTCATTTCAGATTCTATCTATCAAACTCATTCATTCGCGTCCACGAGGTCAAGCTCATAGCCATGTGACTAAGTCGAGCCTCCATGCCAAGATGTCTTGTCTTGCGTGCAACTTCCAATTCTTTGATTTTTTTTTATACAACATTTCTTTGATTTTGCTTCTAATTTAATACTACTAATACTTGATAGGTGATTTTATTTTTAATTTAATGTAATTAAATGAATATTTTGATTTAATGTCATTAATGTAACGATGATGCAGTTACTATACAACAAAATTCACTTAGCATGTCAACTCATGCATTTCTTAAAATTATAGTCAATCAAATGTATTTCACACATTAATCAATTGCATCTTTAATGCTAATTACATAATCACATTAAACTACTAACATGTGATAAGTCTATTGAAATTGACTATAAAAGAGCAAATTCAAATTCGAACTTCAACACTTTTGAGAGAGATTTTTACTTTATATGTTAGAAGAGATTAAATAATTGAAAAATTAAAAAAAAATCACATCAACCTGGATTTTTTATTAATAATAATAATAATAAAAATCAAAGGATTTTTATAAAGTAATATAGATACATAGGATTCCAAAAGAGGCAATAGTCAGGCTATCACTCAAAACAAGTTGAATATAATGTAATAATATATCATGAAATTCCAAATTAAACTAATTTCATATTATTTGTCGGCAGGTGATATTCATTCTCTTTTTACAGCTCAACATATTTTACATATTTGTGCAGTTAAAAGTGAAGAATATTCCATGACTACGATTCGCAGTATATCAGCACGGTTCAGAAAAAAATTATTGGTAAATTGCCTCTGATTGTAATTAGGTATGATTATTTTACGTTCACCCAAAGATCGGCTTTATGTTGAAGTTAAATGAATTACGAAGAACCAACGGGTGGGAGGGACTAGTCACTACAAATTAGCGAATTCATGTTCGAAAATCTGTTAAAATTTAAAAGAAGTTCTCACTTAATATGTCCGACGCGTTTCCAAAGAGATTAAACCCTACATATAAGTACACACAAAGGAATGTAACTGTTGGGCCATTGAGGAATAGGTTGAAGTTGAAATAGAGGTGATTAAGAATTAGGAGTTTTAATTGTAGCATGAATTCAATGAACGTTGTTTATTATATGTATTTTTTCTTTTTTTTTGTTCGAGCACTTGTTTATAAGTATTTAAGTTCACAATTGCTTTAAATATTTATTGGGGGTTCTAGTTAAATTAATGGAAACATTATTTATGATACGTAAACTACTCGTCAAATAGCATATGGGCTAAGTTGTCAACAATGGTGGCTTTCGATTTATTTTATTAATCTCTATAAACTAAGTTGTCATACCATGCATGGCCCGTTGGAATTGTTTCACTAGTCGTAACTCGTAACTAATCGTGGTGTCTTGACAAAAAAAAATTGAATTTTGAAGAGAATATTTAGTGTAATAGTTGCACCACGTCATCAGTGACACGTAGTGCAATACAATATTAATATTTATACATGTGGATATGTTCTACATCAGTCATGTTCTAAATTTTCAAAATCTTCATATAAGAAAAATGAGTTAGAACATAGCTGATGTAAATCATATCCACATGTATAACTATAATTGATGTGCTACACTACGTGTCATTGGTGATGTGGTGTAGCCCAGACCAGTAGCAGTTGCACTTAATATTTTCTCGATTAAAATAAGTAGCACGAATAGGAAAAATTGTATATTTGGTACCATACAGTATGACATTTAGCATTAATCTTGGTACCACTGATAAGTAAATGAACATTTAGTACCACCATTTAGAGTCTGGTTGTAATGTTCATACAAAGGTAAAATAATTGGACAAAATTGACTACGTACACCGCACGTGATCGTTATCTCGTCTTTTGGAGGGAAAAATCACGTTTCCTTCACTTTTGGAGAAAAAATTATAACTTTACCCTCATGTTATCACGTAATGATTGACACTCCAAAAGACGAGATTACAATCATGTGGTCGAATTCATCAAATTCGATCCAGTTATTTGACCGTGGTATGAGCATTACAATTAATATTATTCTAAGTCTGATTTAACTTTTTGGTTGACCTTCAGATTTATTGATTGTTAAATAACTTTTAATTTAACTAGTAAGTTTGAATAGCTTGATATTTTTCTCAAATTTTATATTATTTCTATGCAAACAATCGAGCTCTAATCAAATTCTAAAAGATGCCCGACTTTATTTGTTATTCAAAATAGATTTATTATCTATACATATCAAAACTGAGCAATAACAACATTTAAACTGTTAAACTCTAATAAATTGATTCGATTTTCATATGATTGCTTAAATTTCCTCAATGAACTTTTAAAATCACATACAGTGACGTGGTATAAAGATCTTCATATGACTTTATTTGTTGTTCAAAAGAGATTTATTACCTATAGTACTCAGTATTACATCTCATAATTGGGATGGGGGTTTAAGTGCAACCCCACGAAATAATTATAGGCACAGTAAATGGGGAAAAAATGAAGTTTGTGGATTGATGGGTTTTGGACTAAACAGTAACAAAGGGTGAGGGCATCTCCAATGATCAACTAGCTTGGGCAACTGATAAGGCCTATGTTTACAAATAATATTATATTAAATGTAGATGGAAAAAAAAAGGTTTCATTGATTGTTATATACTCGATGGTTACCTGTACCAATTAGGCAAATACATTTACTTAATTGACACTTTACCAAAAATCACGAAACATTCATAAAAGATGTCAACACAAAATAGCTCAACAAGCTGCCTATGCATTTATGTCATGTTTTTTGAAAGGCTGAGCATAATGAACTAGAAGCCGAAATTTCACTCTAACAAGTGGTGGCATTAGAATATACATTAACAACAAATTAACCTCAAATCATAAATTGTCACATTGGACAAGTTCAATCAAATTACAATAAATTCTCAAATGAAATGAACATTCTCCACTTGAGAAGCACAACATAAAAATGGAGCAACCCAAATAAAAGTAGCTCGTCAAATCAAACGTAAAGAGAAAGTTAAAATTCACACATAGAATACTATTATCGTTTGAAACCTATAATGAGGATTCTATAAAATAAAAACAAAAAAAGTTAACCGAAATCAAACGTACCAACACATAATGTACCAACACGCCAAGTAAAAGAATCAATGAAGAAGAGTACCACATCCAACACAAATGACGATGCGCTATTTTACGAGAGTTCGACTCCATCGTCTAAGGCTATTAAAACACTGCAAAGAAAACAACAATATATAATTAGAATAAATTAAAATCCACTAGTGAATCCTAAATACACATCAACTTTAGAAGATATTGGAGGAAAATTATTAATAGGTAAACTGAAAAGAAAAGAGATTCGATGCACTATTCACAGGTTACTCCGAAATTCTCATATATTCTTAGTATATGCACTATTCACAGGTTACTCCGACATTCTTATATATTCTTAGTATATGCATAACATATATATTGGGTGGAGGAGTTAATAAGCTTCTTAATTAACTTGATGAATTTTTATTTGAAAATAAATTCCAAGGGAGCAAAACAATTAATTGACACAAAAATTAATAATAAAGAAAAAGATTCAGTAAATGTTCCTGATCACTCACCTGGATTATCAGTTCAACTTTTTAACCTGAAAATTATCATGACTTTCCAAGCCCGGGATATCAATGTAAGTTTCAACTTGAATTAGAAGATCATCCTCTCGTGCTTCCAAGTGTTGTTTCTTTGCTGAAATAAGAAGGGATTCATTGCATCGTTCCAATGTTATTAACTCAAGCGAAGGTAGTTCAATGATACACTGTGGGATCTCTTGAAGGTGTTCCAATGCTTTAAGATTCAAACTCTCAAGTGCTGGAAAACTAGAACTGTCTACCACCCAGGTTTCGAAATAACACACAACAATTGATAAAGATTTCAGGCACTGAAATTCTCGTTCACCTACATTCCATTCTTCGCCAACAAACGCTTCATAATTTAATTTGAGCACTTCAAGTTTGGGCAATGAACCAACTATCTTCATATATTCCCATGGAATACCAGAATTTTCTAAACTTAGTTTTCTTAGCATAGGTGGAAAATTTGGTGTGGTTCTGAAGGTGCCATCGAAAATGCATTTTAGAATCTCAAGTTTTTGAAGAGATTTTGGTGTGGTAATATTCAAAATTGTTGACGTTTTTTCCTTAATATAAGTAACACTTAATTTCTTTAAGTTTGGAATTCTGCCTAAGATCTCATCAGTAAACCTAAGATCAATCATCGTGGACAACTTTTGTAGATTTTCAAGAACACAGTAATGATTTTTTCCTCTATCGGGCATAGACAAGTAGATTCCGTTCTTAATCTTTATATGCCTAAGGTGCTGCATTTCCCAGATTTCAGATGGTAAAGTGATACGCCGCGACATCTCACCATATAAAATTAAGGTCTCCAGATTCCAAGGTAAGTATGACGTGATTTGATCAGGAATAAACACCTCATGAAATTTCCAGTACGATGAAAATTCAATGTACCGTGAATTAACTAGCTCAAAAAAATCATTTAATTTATATGTTCCCCTCAGATTCACGTGCACATGGAACACCCGTAGCAAATTCAATTGAAAAATTATACCAGATTTAATTTCACTGTTTTCCATAACCACAGTACGAACAAGTGGCATAGATTGCAAGTCTGACTTGGTTGAAAACATGTCCTTAACGCTTGCATTCAAATGCACACCAAGACGACGCTTACCACTTATGTTTTTTTCTAAACCATCATACACTACGCAAATAAACCTCTCCTTCAGTGCTTCTCTCAAGCAAAGATCCCTTAACAAATCATGGATCTTACATGTTTTGATGTTGCCCATAGAACCTCGCTTCTGGACCATAATGAGATTTCTATCAATAAGATCCTCAAAATATTTTCCTGCAACCTCTTCCAAAGTTTTATCCGGTGGTGGTGGTTTTAAGAATCCTTCTGAGACCCATAAGTTGACAAGTCTGGTAACTCGGACTTCAGAATCCTCTGGGAAAATTGCCATGTAGAGGAAAAGTGGTTTCAATTGAATGGGCAACTGATTGTAACTTAGAGATAATATCCCCAAACATTCCTCATTATTTACTTCATTAATGATAGAGCTCACATCCTTTGCAATTTCTCTCCAATATTCTCGTGTCTTGTTAGACACTTTCAGGAGCCCACCAATCACAGCAATTGCCAATGGAAGTCCTCTACAATTTTTGGCAATTATCCTACCAATTTCCTCCAGTTTAGGAGGGCAAACATGTTCGCCAAATATCTTCTCAGAGAGTAAGTTCCAACTCACAGCATCATCTAGAAACTTCATTTCATATGAATATCCAAGTCCAGGTGCCAAATCAGAGAGCCTAGTAGTCATCATTATCCTACATTTGTTACCATCGTCAGGGAGGAACCTACTTATCTCTTCCCAGGCCTTGATACTCCATATATCGTCCAATACAATTAGATATTTTCTTCTAAACAAAGCTTTGTGCAACATTACTCCTAAATCTTCATCACTCTTGCTATGCATACTACTAGTGAATGCTTCTAGACTATTCTTAAAAAGTCCAGTATCATATAAAAGGCCTAAAATATTTTTTCTTAAACTATAATCTTGAGATATAGTTACCCAAGCTCGAATGTCAAAATTACTCTTAATAAATGGATCGTCATAAGTATTAGTAGCGAGAGTAGTCTTACCAATACCGCCCATGCCAACAATTTGGATGACTAGGATATCAGATTGATCTGTGGTGAGCTTGTCCTTTAATGTAATCAAGTCCTCATTGAACCCCACCATCGTAGTATTAATCTTGCCACCACGAAGAGGAGCCTTTGCAATTACATTAATTGGTGATGATGATGATGATGAACCAGCAGCAACCTCGATCTTTTCATGATTAATCTTCAACACCTCTTTCTTGATTAAATCCATTTCTTCTACAACTTTCTCTAGATTTCCACACGAGACGATAGTAGCACTTTTTGCATATTTTTTAATTTGACCCACTACAAAGGTCTCAATGATGTCTTCTGCTTCATAAGCTGCAGCAGTGATTCGGTTCTCTAAAAGTTCAATTTCTTTGCTTCTTGTTTGAGAATGATTTTCAACAAAATCAAGCAAGAAACTAGCTTGATCAAAGAGGGGTTGTGTTTGCAACTCTTTTAGAAAAACATAACGCGGAGGAGGATTTTGGGTACGGTTTAGGACTTGAATAAGAGAGACCAGAGATGCATAAACTGCCATGTCTAGCTAATATATGATCAGTTTACTTTTTTCAGAGTTTCAAATACTACTTCTGCAAATATATATTGCAATTTATATAACTTCAACTTATTTGGAGTGGAAAGAATATTCAGGCAATCGAGTCAAATATGACAACTTGTGAAGCTTTTGGTTAAAGCACAAAAAGCCAAGCTATCCGTGAATTTCTACAGGTGTGAACATGAAAACTTGTCCTACATTGAAAGTCTTTAGAAAATTGTTGTTTATAAGAAATTCACATTTTTTTAGCTCACTCAATTTTACTTATTAGTCATGGTGTTATATTCCTTCTCTGTTCCTTGGCTCTATTTTAAGGAATGTTTTTAAAATTGGACTGGAGAGCGAATCGGTAAGCTTACTGGTTAAGCGGTTTTATTGGTCGAACCGGACGAATCGTTGGTCGAACCGTTAAAACCAGCGAATTAACCGGACCGGATCAGCTTCCGGTTCGCTGTCGAACCGGTCAGACCGGCCGGTCCGGTCCGGTTTTAATAACATTGATATTAAGTCTAGAATCACTTCGGAAATTTTAACTCTGATCCTTTTAGTGATGGCGTTAACCCTTTATTTGACTCTTGTTATTATTTTGATTGATGCTTTTTTTTCAAGGGAATTTCGGTTGATGCTTTGAGAAGCATTTTTTATTTATCATTAAAAAAATGCGTGAAAAACAGCATCCAAATTTCACTAAGACAAAATAAATGTGTACAAGTCATTGTTTCAACAGAGTGTTATTGTAATAAATGCTATACAGAAATACACAAAAATTAAACTTTACAGACGAAAGGCTCTGAGTTAATAGTTAATACAAGTCCATCCGGAGTTTTCAATTTAATGGAGATGTGCGCAATTTCCGTCTCATAATTAACGATGGGACAATTTTTAAAAAAATATTAAATCATTGGACGAAATTGGACGAGATTATATAGTTTGGGATGAAAACCCAAAATCGCTAATTAGTTTGGGACGTTTTCAGCAATTTTACCTTATTAATTATACAAGTTCGTTCTTTAACTTTTTCGTTCAATCTGAAAAACTTTAATGTATTTTGTCCAAGTTTAATAAAATTTTTTTTATCTACTAGACTGTGTATTTACAGTCCACATCTGATGTGTCCAAAATTTGTACCCGAGGGCAGTTAAGAGATTACACTAAGTTGCATAAATGAGAGATTTGTAACGTCTTTATCATAAACTCTCGTAACGTCTGTAACGTCTTTGTATTTATTACTTGTAACGTCTTTGTATTTATTACTTGTAACGTCTGTAACGTCTTTGTATTTATTACTTGTAACGTCTTTTCTAAAAAGACTATTATACCCCTGTATGTACCTATAAATAGGTCGCCCTATTTCTAAACAAGGGAACTGAACTGAACTCAACTTATTATTACAATTACAATACAATTTTTCTCTCGATAAGTGTGCAGACCTTATTTCATTATTGTGATGTTGTTATAGATCAAAGGGCTTATTCCACTTTTGCCCTGAACATTTTTATACAACATCATAATTGGCGCCGTCTGTGGGAAACGTTTGATTTGTACATATAATGAGAGAAACTTTAAAAAAAAATGTCTCAGAGCCACCGATCATGAAACTCTATGCAGTATCAACTAATTTTATTCTTGAGCCTTTGCGTAAATTCATTTTCCTCAGCAAAACTCTACTGTCTAGTCTAAATAAACTTGATTTGCAAATCATATTACCATGTGTGCTCCCCAAACCAGCAATTCCCGTGGAAGCCAATTGGTTAATTTTGCAAGTCTCTCAAAAATGCACACTTGACCCAGAAGATGACAGAAATTGCAGAGTAACCTTAAAATTTAGTGAGAATTACAAAGTTGACCCTGAAATATCTCAAGATTGCATAGCTAAAAAAAGGAGGTAAAATTTATATTTTATGTCTTTCAGTTAAAATTTTAGTAAATTATTTAGTTACGGACGCATGAAACCAATAAATGAATCTCTAAAACTACAAACGGTAAATCGATGGTCTCTTCGCGATCGAAAAGGGTAAATAGATCTTCCCTAAAAAAGTAAAGGGTAAATCGATCATTGCTCAACGATCAAGAAAGGGTAAATCGGTCATCCCTAAACGATCGATGGTAAATCGGTCATCTCTAGAGATCAAAGGGTGAATCGATCATCCCTCCGCAAAATGCCAGGGGGTAAATTGGTCATCCTTCAACGATCAAAAGAGGTAGTCCGGTCGTCTCTCGACACCAAACAGAAAAAAATATAAAGAAAGACGACAATAACGGCAGCGACGATAGAATACTATCAAATAAACAAATAGCGTGAATCAAGTTACGCTTGTGGCTGAAATATAAAATTATTTTTACTACATTTACTTTCAAGTTATCATATTTGACCACACAAATTTGTGTTTTACATGTAATTGTGGCTTTGGGAGACAACTTTTGACAAACAAATATCAAGAAGAATGTTTACTCTATATAAGAAAGAGCAGCTAAAGAAAAGAATCATCCCTACTCTTCACCAAATTTACAAAGGGAGCGTGTCTAAGCACTGTACTCTTTTTCCTTCGCCCAAGTTTTTGTCCCAATGGGTTTTTCTTGGCAAGGTTTTAACGAGGCAGTGCTACGCGCTTATTTATCACATATGGAGATATGATATGGGTAGCTACTTGAATCAAGTTTCGACAATAAACGCTCGCGTAATTATTCCCGAAACTGGGGGGCAATATGATGTGTCCAAAATTTGTACCCGAGGGCAGTTAAGAGATTACACTAAGTTGCATAAATGAGAGATTTGTAACGTCTTTATCATAAACTCTCGTAACGTCTGTAACGTCTTTGTATTTATTACTTGTAACGTCTTTGTATTTATTACTTGTAACGTCTGTAACGTCTTTGTATTTATTACTTGTAACGTCTTTCCTAAAAAGACTATTATACCCCTGTATGTACCTATAAATAGGTCGCCCTATTTCTAAACAAGGGAACTGAACTGAACTCAACTTATTATTACAATTACAATACAATTTTTCTCTCGATAAGTGTGCAGACCTTATTTCATTATTGTGATGTTGTTATAGATCAAAGGGCTTATTCCACTTTTGCCCTGAACATTTTTATACAACATCAACATCGAAAAATGCAAATGATATATTTTATGTCAATTTGGGTATATCAAACTTTGATTCCTCTAAAACTTTAGTCCAAGCACATGTTCTTTGTCTAGTATAATATTCTACCGAATTTATCCATCTATTCTGATGTGTTTATCATATGATTTATCGGATAATAACAATATTCACAATGTATCAAAATAAATTATTTGTTAAGTGAGAATTGATGTATGAGAATTAAAACATTAATAAAACATTAATTAATACCTTATTATCTAACGTTAATATAATAATTTTGTATAATGTAATTTAGGGAAAAATCAACTTAGCCCCTAACCTTTGCGAGTTTTTACTTAACGTCCATAGGTATTAAATATATTTCAGGCAGAGCCCTCCTAAGATGCATAAAGCTAGAATTTAACATGATATTCCATCCAACTTTAATATTGTGGCTTTAAACGTTTTTTTTTTCCATTTTATCAACCAATTTTTGAATTTGTTCTCATTATGCTACCCAATCTTTGAACATTTTTTCACTTTGCCACCCAACCTTTGAACATATTATGTCGACGAGGTCACTACATTTGGATGTTCATCGACATGATTTGTTCAAAGGTTAGGGACAAAGTGAAAAAACGTTCAATGATTGGGTGGCAAAGTACGAAAATGTTCAAAGACTAGAGGGTCAAAGTGGGATTTTTCCTATAATTTATTTGTTTAATATCAAGTTTGAATTTAACGAATCAAAATTACTTTCCAACCATATTTGATGTATTTGTTTGATTATGAATTGGATACAAATTTACTACTATTTAAGAAAATGGATTCAACGTCAATTCAGACTAAAAACCACTTCACCGACAACCTTAATTATGTAATTAATTAACGTTAGAACTTGGCTAAATCATGAACCAAACATACCGGACATGCATGGATAATTCTAGTCCAGATGGCAAATCATTTCGATATTTTTTTTCTACACGAAAAATAAGATTTTTATAATTATTTACAAATAGGAGCATTTGGTGGGCCTCAAGTCTAAACATTGACACTAATTAGTAATATTTTTATTTTTTTGTCAAAATATCGACTTTCATAAATAATAATTTCTACTTTATCAAAATAAAATCATTTCTTTATTAATTATGAATTCATTTATCCACCAAACAACATTATTTATTTTATTTTCTTTATTTCTTTTGTTACATTCATTTTTTTTATCTTAAATTTTTTCTTCATTTTCATCTCATTTTTTAATAACCGAATGAAACAAAAGAAATGAAGAAATTCAAACATAATATTGTTTGGTGGATGGACGAATGAATTCATAATTAATAAATAATTTTTTTTTATAAAGGAGTGCTTAAAAAAATGTGATGAAAATTAAGAAAAAAATTGAGATTGAAAAACATAAGGTAACAAAAAAAATGAAGAGATTGAATCATTGAAACATAATGTTGGATGAATGGATTCATAATTGATAAAGAGACAACCTTTTGTTGATAAATTAATAAAATATTTATTTTTAATAAAAGGGGTGGGGGTATTTGTCGAATAAAAACTCTAAAAATATAACAGAGGGGGTAAGTGTTACAAATGATACCTTAGGGGGGGTAACTGATACTAGACCCATTCTTTAAGGAGGAAAACTGTATTTCGCCCCTTAACTTTATTGTTCAATCTGAAAAACTTTAATGTATTTGGTCCAAGTTTAATAATTTTTTTTTATCTCCGAGACTGTGTATTTACAGCCTAGATTGAAAATCAAAAATTGCAAATGATATATGTTATGTCAATTTTGGTATGTCAAACTTTTATTCCTCTAAAACTTTAGTCCGAGCACATATTCTTCGTATTCTATAAAATTCTAATTTATCCATCTATTCTGATCTGTTCATCGTATGATTAATTGGATAATAGCAATATTCATAATGTATCGAAAATAAATTATTTGTTAAGTGAGAATTGACGTATGAGAATTAATTAATAAAACATTAACGAATACCTTGTTATCAAATGTTAATATAATAATTTTGTATAATTTAATTTAGGGAAAAATTCACATTGCCCGAGAATTTTTTTTCATTTTGTTCTTTAACCTTTGCGAGTATTTACTTAACATCCATAAGTATTAAATATATCTCGACAGAGGCCTTCTGAGATACAAAAAGCTAGAATCTAACAGATATTCCATTCAACTTTAATATTTTGGCTTTAAACTTTTTTTTTTCATTTTGTTATCCAACTTTTGAACTTTTTCACACTTTGCCACCCAATCTTTGAACGTTTTCTCACATTGCCACATTCTTTGAACGTTTTCCCACTTTGCCCCTAACCTGTGAACATATGATGTCGACGAGATCACTACATTTGGATATTTGTCGACAAAATTTGTTCAAAGGTTAGGGGCAAAGTTGGAAAACATTCAATGATTGGGTGGCAAAGTATGAAAATGTTAAAGGCTAAAGTGGAATTTTTCCTATAATTTAGTTGTTTAATACCAATTTTGAATTTAACGAATCAAAATTACTTTCCAACCATATCTGATGTATTTGTTTGATTATGAATTGGATAAAAATTTATAACTATATAAGAAGATGGATTCAATGTCAATTCAGACTAAATACCACTCCACCGACAACCTTAATTATGTAATTAATTAACGTTAGAACTTCTAAAATCTTGAATGGATAATTCTAGTCCAGATAGCTTATTTTCAATTTGTAAAAGTTATTTGTTGGCAAATCATTTCGATATTTTTTTTCTATACGAAAAATAAGATTGTTATAATTTATAACAAATAGGAACATTTTGGTGGGACTCAAGTCTAAACATTGACATTAATTAGTAATAAATTTTTTTGAACAAAATATCGACAAGGCCACGAGTCATCAGTCACATGCCACGGTCCAGCCGCGTACGGGAATCATTTACTTAAATACTAAAGTATTTAATTTAATAAATTATCAGAAAAAGCATATGATTAAAATTAAATACTGTTCTAAGCGATTGAATATATATATTAGCATGTGTCCCTCTTCATGTAATCATTGTATTCAGTCTCAGTGGCGGAGCTAGACAGTTATTCTAGGGGGGGCGAAATTTTTTTATCGCAAACTCGATAGCTTTTTACAGTTATGATATTATGAGAAATTTTATTTAAGAAAAATTAACACTATAATGTTATCCGATAAAAAATATACTAGCAATTGTTTTATCCAACAAATGATGAAAAAATCCACCGATAAGTTTTTTAAAAGTCTATTAAATATATGGTTCAAAATATTTAGGAATTAATAAAGTACCAAAAAAATTTATGTGACCTAAGATGCTTTATAATTGATATTTGATAAATAAATATAATAAATTATATAAAAAGAGGAGAATGCTCAACATAGAATTCGAACTCTGGACCACAGATTATAAATTCCTTTCCCCTAACCATCAGATCACTGGTCATAATTTCTTTTTCCACGAAAATAATTTATATATATACTAGATCCAGAATTTTCTTGGGCGCCCCCCAGCCCCTCAATAGCTTCGCCAGTGTTCAATCTTCACTTAATAAGAAAATTGTAAAGAATTTTTTTTATAATGAAAAGTCCAACAATACCAATTAATTTATTTCTTCTAAAGTTCATGCTTTTATTTATGTGATTTCAAATGTATTCTTCTTGCAAATTCAGAAGAATAGTTGAAAATAAAATCTGACTTTTTCTTTGTGATTTAGTCAAATTTATTTAATCACAAAATAAGTTCAGTTAATTACTTAATTATTTCTTATTTTTTGAAAATTTATTCAATTACGTAACATATATCTAGCTTGTAATTGTCATGTTAATGTCATTAATTGGAGTTCCGAGTTTGTGTGAAACATTCCAAGTTTTGTTTTCTCCCTATTAATTTACCAATATACTTTAATTTCATCAAAAAAATTATGGAATTTGTACATTTATTATTATTTTTATTTAACGATTTTCATTTAATCTAAATTCCTATATGCCCTACTAATATAGATACATAGGATTCCAAAAGAGGCAATAGTCAGGGCTATCACTCGAAACAAGTTGAATATAATTTAATAATATATCATGAAATTCCAAATTGAACTAATTTCATAATATTTGTCGGCAGGTGATATTCCATTCTCTTTTTACAGCTCAGCATATTTTACATATTTGTGCAGTTAAAAGTGAAGAATATTCCATGACAACGATTCGCAGTATATCAGCATGGTTCAGAAAAAAATTATTGGTAAATTGCCTCTGATTCTAATTAGGTATGATTATTTTACGTTCACCCAAAGATCGGCTTTATGTTGCAGTTAAATGATTTACGAAGAACCAACTGGTGGGAGAGACTAGTCACTACAAATTAACGAATTCATGTTCGAATTCCTGTTAGAACTTAGATGAAGTTCCCACTTAATGTGTCTGACGCGTTTTCAAAGAGATTAAACCCTACATATAAGAACACACAAAGAAATGTAACTGTGGGGCCTTTGAGGAATAGGTTGAAGTTGAAATAGAGGTGATTAAGAATTAGGAGTTTTAAGTGTAGCATGAATTCAATGAACGTTGTTTATTATATGTATTTTTTTTTTGTTCGAGCACTTGTTTATAAGTATTTAAGTTCACAATTGCTTTAAATATTTATTGGGGGTTCTAGATAAATTCAGGGAAACATTATTTATGATACGTAAACTACTCGTCAAATAGCATATGGGCTATATAAGTTGTCAACAATGGTGGCTTTCGATTCATTTTATTAATCTCTATAAACTAAGTTGTCATACCATGCATGGCCCGTTGGAATTGTTTCACTAGTCGTAACTCGTAACTAATCGTGGTGTCTTGACAAAAAAAATTGAATTTTGAAGAGAATATTTAGTGTAATAGTTGCACCACGTCATCAGTGACACGTAGTGCTACAATATTAATATTTATATATGTAGATAGTTATGTTCTAAATTTTCAAAATCTTCATATAAGTAAAATGTGTTAGAACATAGCTGATGTAAATCATATCCACATGTATAACTATCATTGATGTGCTACACTACGTGTCATTGGGGATGCGGTGTAGCCCAAACCAGTAGCAGTTGCACTTAATATTTTCTCGATTAAAATAAGTAGCACGAATAGGAAAAATTGTATATTTGGTACCATACAGTATGACATTTTGCATTAATCTTGGTACCACTGATAAGTAAATGAACATTTAGTACCACCATTTAGAGTCTGGTTGTAATGTTCATACAAAGGTAAAATAATTGGACAAAATTGGCTACATACACCGCACGTGATCGTTATCTCGTCTTTTGGAGGGAAAAATCATAACTTTACCCTCATGTTATCACGTAATGATTGTCACTCCAAAAGACGAGATTACAATCATGTGGTCGAATTCATCCAATTCAATCCAATTATTTGACCGTGGTATGATCATTGCAATTAATATTATTCTAAGTCTGATTTAACTTTTTGGTTGACCTTCAGATTTATTGATTGTTAAATGAGTTAAGCTTAAATAACTTTTAATTTAACTCGTAAGTTTGAATAATTTTTCTCGAATTTTATATTATTTTTATGCAATCATTCGAGCTCTAATCAAATTCTAAAAGATGCCCGACTTTATTTGTTGTTCAAAATAGATTTATTACCTATACATATCAAAACTGAGCAATAACAACATTTAAACTGTTAAACTCGAAAAATTGATTCGATTTTCATATGATTGCTTAAATTTCGTCGATGAACTTTTAAAATCACATACAGTGACGTGGTATAAAGATCTACATATGACTTTATTTGTTGTTCAAAATAGATTTATTACCTATAGTACTCAGTATTACATCTCATAATTGGGATGGGGGTTCAAGTGCAACCCCACGAAATAATTATAGGCACAGTAAATGGGGAAAAAATGAAGTTTGTGGATTGATGGGTTTTGGACTAAACAATAACAAAGAGTGAGGGCATCTCCAATGATCAACTAGCTTGGGCAACTGATAAGGCCTATGTTTACAAATAATATTATATTAAATGTAGATGGAAAAAAAAAAGGTTTCATTGATTGTTATATACTCGATGGTTATCTGTACCAATTAGGCAAATACATTTACTTAATTGACACTTTACCAAAAATCACGAAACATTCATAAAAGATGTCAACACAAAATAGCTCAACAAGCTGCCTATGCATTTATGTCATGTTTTTTGAAAAGCTGAGCATAATGAACTAGAAGCCGAAATTTCACTCTAACAAGTGGTGGCATTAGAAATTTAGAATATACATTAACAACAAATTAACCTCAAATCATAAATTGTCACATTGGACAAGTTCAATCAAATTACAATAAATTCTCAAATGAAATGAACATTCTCCACTTCAGAAGCACAACATAAAAATGGAGCAACCCAAATAAAAGTAGCTCGTTAAATCAAACGTAAAGAGAAAGTTAAAATTCACACATAGAAAACTATTATCGTTTGGAACCTCTAATGAGGATTCTTTAAAATAAAAACAACATTCGGAAAAAAGTTAACCGAAATCAAACAAACCAACACATAATGTACCAACACGCCAAGTAAAGAATCAATGAAGAAGAGTACCACATCCAACACAAATGATGATGCGCTAATTTACGAGACTTCGACTCCATCAGTTAAGGCTATTAAACCACTGCAAAGAAAACAACAACATATAATTAGAATAAATTAAAATCCACTAGGGAAACCTAAATAAACAGCAAGTTTAGAAGATAATTATTAATAGGCAAACTGAAAAAAAAAAGAGATTTGATGCACTATTTATAGGTTACCCCGACATTCTTATATATTCTTAGTATATGCATAAAATATATGTTGGGTGGAGGAGTTAATAAGCTTCTTAACTTGTATTTGACACAAAAATTAATAATGAAGAAAAAGATTCAGTAAATGTTCCTGATCACTCACCTTTTTAACCTGAAAATTATCATGACTTTCGAAGCTCGGGATATCAAGGTCAGTTTCAACTTGAATTAGAAGATCATAGTTCCCTTCCTCCTGTGCTTCCAAGTGTTGTTTCTTTGCTGAAATAAGAAGGGATTTATTGCAATAACGCAATGTTATTAACTCAAGCGAAGGTTTTTCAATGATACACTGTGGGATCTCTTGAAGGTGTTCCAATGCTTTAAGATTCAAACTCTCAAGTGCTGGAAAACTAGAACTTTCTACCACCCAGGTTCTGAAGGTACACCAAACAATTAATAAAGATTTCAGGCGCTGAAATTCTCCTTCACCTACATTCCATTCTGAGCCATAAAATGCTTCATTAATTAATTCGAGCACTTCAAGTTTGGGCAATGAACCAACTATCTTCATATCTTCCCATGGAATACAAGGTCTTATTAAACTTAGTTTTCTTAGCATAGGTGGAAAATTTGGTGTGGTACTGAAAGTGTAATGGAAAGAGCATCTTAGAATCTCGAGTTTCTGAAGAGATTTTGATGTGGTAATATTCAAAATTGTTGACGTTGTTTCCTTGGTATAAGTAACACTTAATTTCTTTAAGTTTGGAATCCTACCTAAGATCTCATCAGTAAACCTAAGATTAATCACCCTAGACAACTTTTGTAGATTTTTAAGCACACAAGAATGATTTTTTTCTCTATCGGGCATAGACAAGTAGATTCCGCCCTTAATCTTTATATGCCTAAGGTGCTGCATCTCCCAGATTTCAGATGGTAAAGTACACCGCGGCACCTTACCATTTAAAATTAAGTTCTCCAGATTCCAAGGTAAGTATGATGTGATTTGATCAGAAATAAACGCCTTACCAAAAGCCCAGTCCGATGTAAATTCAAGGTACCGTGAATTAACTAGCTTCAAAAAATCATTTAATTTATATGTTTCCCTCTTATTCGCTTGCACATGGAACACCCGTAGCAAATTCAATTGTAAAATTATACCAGATTGCATTTCACTGTTTTCCATAACCACAGTACGAGCAAGTGGCATAGATTGCAAGTCTGACTTGGTTGAAAACTTATTAACCTGATCGCTCGCATTCAAATGCACACCAAGACGACGCTTACCACTTATGTTTTTTTCTAAATCATCATTCACTATGCAAAGAAACCTCTCCTTCAGTGCTTCTCTCAAGCAAAGATCCCTTAACAAATCATGGATCTTACATGTTTTGATGTTGCCCATAGAACCTCGCTCCTGGACCATAATGAGATTTCTATCAATAAGATCCTCAAAATATTTTTCTGCAACCTCTTCCAAAGTTTTATCCGGTGGTGGTGGTTTTAAGAATCCTTCTGAAACCCATAAGTTGATGAGCTTGGAGACTCGAACTTCAGAATCCTCTGGGAAAATTGCCATGTAGAGGAAAAGTGGTTTCAATTCAATGGGCAACTGATTGTAACTTAGAGATAATATCCCCAAACATTCCTCATTATTTACTTCATTAACGATAGAGCTCACATCCTTTGCAACTTCACTCCAATACTCTCGTGTCTTGTCAGACACTTTCAGGAGCCCACCAATCACAGCGATTGCCAAGGGAAGTCCTCTACAATTTTTAGCAATTATCCTTCCAATTTCCTCCAGTTCAGGAGGGCAAACATGTTCGCCAAATATCTTCACAGAGAGTAAGTTCCAACTTAAAGCATCATCTAGAAACTTCATTTTATATGAAGATCCAAGTCCAGGTGCCAAATCAGAGAGCCTAGTAGTCATCATTATCCTACTTTTGTTACCATCGTCACGGAGGAACCTACTTATCTCTTCCCAGGCCTTGATACTCCATATATCGTCCAATACAATTAGATATTTTCTTTGAAACAAAGCTTTGTACAACATTTCTCCTAAATCTTCATCGCTCTTGCTATGCATACTACTAGTGAATGCCTCAAGACTAATCTTTTTAGGTCCAATATCATATAAAAGGCCTAAAATATTTTTTCTTAAACTATAATCTTGAGATATAGTTACCCAAGCTCGAATGTCAAAATTACTCTTAAAAGATGGATCGTCATAAATATTAGTAGCGAGAGTAGTCTTACCAATACCGCCCATGCCAACAATTTGAATGACTAGACGATCAAATTGATCTGTGGTGAGCTTGTCCTTTAATGCAATCAAGTCCTCCTTGAACCCCACGATCGTAGTATTAATCTTGCCACCACGAAGAGGAGCCTTAGCAATTACATTAATTGGTGATGATGGTGATGATGTAATTGCTGATGATGATGATGAACCAGCAGCAACCTCGATCTTTTCATGATTAATCTTCAAGACCTCTTTCTTGATTAAATCCATTTCTTGTACAACTTTCTCTAGATCTCCACACGAGATAGCATAGCTATCGATAGTAGTACTTTCTGCATATTTTTTAATTTGACCCACTACAAAGGTCTCAATGATGTCTTCTGCTTCATAAGCTGCAGCAGCGATTCGGCTCTCTAAAAGTTCAATTTCTTTGCTTCTTGTTTGAGAATGATTTTCAACAAATTTAAGCAAGGAACTAACTTGATCAAAGAGGGGTTGTGTTTGCAACTCTTTTAGAAAAACATAACGCGGAGGAGGATTTTGGGTACGATTTAGGACGTTAATAAGAGAGACAAGAGATGCATAAACTGCCATGTCTAGCTAATATCTGATTTTTAAGTGTAGGCAATATATGATCAACTTCTGCAAATATATATTGCAATTTATATAACTTCAACTTATTTGGAGTGGACTTGTCTCTTTGTTTTAAATTACTACTATATTGACAGTTGTTATCAATTATGCGAAGACCGAGTATTATTCTAAAGAAGGTGCCAACTCTATCACAATTATTTTAACGGAAGAAGGCACTCTTATCATTTTGATGAACAGACTTAATTTGTTTTTCTATGTCAATTGGACAAGCCCTTTGACTGATTCTCTCATTCTTTAACTTTCTTAATGGTGTGATTAAAATAATCATTCCCTAGAAAACTCTATTTCCATAATAAACAAAAGAAGCCTCGTACATGCGTATTATTAGATGGGTTTCATCATAATTATCTACACTATAGCTAACTCTTATTCATTTAGAGGAAAATAGTTTTGATACCAAACTTTAGTCTAATAAACATATTTGATACCAAGATTTTCAAAAAAAAAAAAAATTCATACCATGATTCACACTTTCTTGACACATTAAGTTTTTCTGATTATTTTTTTGACGGAATTCAACACGTGTCCGTTAAGTTAACAATGGTGGGTCTTTAAAATTTGTGCATATTTTTTCTCCCATTGTCAACTTAACTAGCACGTGAGCGGCACGTCCGCTAAGTTAACAATGGTGAATCTTTAAAATCCAAGCATGTTTTCCCTCTCGTTGTTAACTTAATGAGCACGTGAGCGGCACATGTCGAATTCCGTCGAAAATTGACGGTTAAACTAAATGTGCCAAGAGGATGTGAATCATGGTATAAAATGTATTTTTTTCAAAAGTTTAGTATCGAATATATTTTTTGAACTAAAGTTTAATATCAAAAGAGTTTTTATCTCATTAATCATTTTGTTGAGTCGGATTCTTACTTCCTACTTGAAGATACATTTTTCTAAGATATACAGTGGACTTAAATTTATTCACACTTTAGAAAATCCATACAAGAAAAGTTCACGCTAAATTCATTTTTATGTAAAATATGACTAATTTAACCTAACTTGAGAACATATTATCCCACTCTATCCCCTGTGACATGCGTAAATGAACATTTTATCTCCCCATGATATGTGTAAATGAGCATTTTAACTCCCTGCGATATTGTATAATGGGCATTTTAACCCCTTATAAAAATATTAAAATCAAGAGGGAGGCAATGTGCATCTTTTATAAATATACAAGTATTTTGTCCTTTTATTTATCAGTTATATCACGGAGAGTTAAAATGCCTATTTAGAATAACATTGAGAGTTAATTTACTATTCACTCTAAAAATCAATGTTATTACAATCGGCCCAGACCAAATCGACCGCCAATTGGAGGCCTGTCCGATCGGGTTAACCCCTAAATCAGCAAACTTAAAAATCAGTTTGACCCGACGAATCGGTTTGGATCGGTTCAATCCGGTTCTGATTTTTTGTTTCTTTTTAAGTTTTTTTAATATTAAAATAAATTAGAAACTTTTGTAGAATGAGTGATTTGAACACCTAACCTCCTGTATAAACATCCAGGGGCCGTTTAGTAGGACCTAATAGGAGGTATTAGGTCATATTATACGAATTAATATGGGATAATACAATGTTTGGTGGCATTGCTCTAATACCAGGTCAAATGAATTAAAATCTTACGACCCGGTATTAAGACTAGATTATAATCCACCCAGACACGGGTGGATTAGTTAATCCGAGTGAATATGGATTAGGTTAAATATCACTTATAATCTCAAATTTACGTATTTTATATTTTAAAATATCATTAAATATTATAAATTCTTCTCAAATCTATGAAAATAGAAACACATACTACATAAATAAATCACAAATTAAAATCTATATCAGTTTACAATTAACATGGTCTTTAATGTAATATGACTCAATCAAATCTATACCAAACGTATTTTTAGTATGGTATTCAATCCATCTTCAATCTAATCCACCTTAATCCCATACACCCTATCAAACAGCCCCTGGATAGTATTTGAGCTACATCATTTTTATTGAACTTTTAGTACAAAAATTTATAAATTAAAGAAAACTTGTAACCACATTTATTTATAAATTAAATTATAATAATTAAATCAAATTACTATTTTACACATTATTAATGAAAATTAAAACTAATTTTAATTTTATGACATAATTTTTTATTAAAAGTTTTTCTTTAAGATATTTCTCTCCAACTATATAATTTTAGGATAAAGAGCGTCAAGTTTGAAAGTCAAATCAATAATCATATTATATTTATATGAGCTTACTAATTAGTATCATATTATCATTATGATATAAGTTAGATAAATATTATATAGTTTAATTTAAATATATTATAAGTTTTAAATATTTTTAACCAATTGTAGGATAATATAATATTAAAATTTTATGCATATTGTATATACTTTAAAATTAAATATTTTTATTATATCATTATGACGTCATCCAGTCCGATTAGTGATCCGTCCGATTCGACTATTGGCCAATCGACTCACCGGTTCATTATTCGGTCCGATTCTATAATCATTGCTAAAACTATATAATCAACGTTTCGAAAAGAGCTAGTAGTAAATTGCTTCTGATAGTACTCAAGTTTGATTATTTTTTGTTCACCAAAAGCGCGGGTTTATGTTGGATTTTAATGAATTATTTAGAAACGCTGGTAAGTAATTTGTTATAGGCCGGAACAAAATATTAATTTTGAAAATGAAGACTTGCTTGAATGCCAAAAAAATATCTGAATTTCAGTTATCCAAATTAAACCAGGATTGATCCAACACAAAATGTTACGAAATCGTCATTAGACTAATATGACTCAAATTATCTTCAACCATTTCCTAAAAGATTATTTTATCTATCCGTTGCATAGTGGATGTCGTGCAACAGAGCAATAATCTTATTTTTTACATATCAATACGTAGTTGGAACGAAATTATAGAATAATTTTCTCTCTCACTTATATTACATCACATCATTTATCCAGCGGATGCATCCAATGTTTTTACTACAATATATTAAAACATGCAACACAAATATATATTACATATATATAGGGCTGTCAATGGGTCGGATTCTGGTCGGATCAGACCTATCCAGATCCGATTTCATTTACATTGGATCGAATCCTGTTGAATTTGGATCTTGCTCGGATTGTGCTCGGATCGAGATTTTTTGAATCCAACGGATCTTGATCGGATTTAGTCGGATATCGAATCTTTTGCGGTTCCAATAAATTTTCATTTAAAAAGTTAAATTAATATTTCTTCCTAAACCAAGTTTATTTTCTAATTTATTTAATTTTAGCTCACATGTTCAAAGTTTCTTTACTATATTCATATTTATAGAATGAAAATATTGTTTTAAATAAAATTTATAAATGACTATATTCTTAAATTGACGGTGAAATATTATTACTGATATTTACTTTTATAAGAAAAAATATGTATATATATCTTTCTTTTTATTTATTGTCTTTAACGAGTTTTTAACGGATCGGATCGACATAAATCTATATTCGCTACATGTGTTTCGGACTACGAATGTTTATAATCGGATCAGGTCCATCGAATCTCTAATTGGACAATTACCCTAATAAATCAGACTGGATTTGGACAGATCCGGATTGAAATCCGATATACATGGAAAAATAAAGTGAAAATTCTCCTTTGTCTCCTAACTCTCGACCTTTTTCCACTTGTTTTCTATTTTTTGTGAGTTTTCACTTAATGCACTCAGCTAGTGCTGCCAATGGGGCGGATTTCAATCCGGATCCGTCTGAATTCGATCCGATTTATTAGGATAATTGTCCAATTAGAGATTCGATGGACCTGATCCGATTATAAAGATCCGAAATCCGAAACTCATGGAGCGAATATGGATTTAGGTCGATTCGATCCTTTAAAGATCTGTTGGTCCCAAGTGGTCAGAAGAGGTTTAGAGGGGGGGGGTGAATAAACCTCTTTAAAAATTTTCTTCTAATTTAACTTTAAAACTTTACTCTTACTGAACAGACTAAGCTGATCAGATTAGTAAGTTACAATTCTGTTCGCGAACAAATCTTTGAACAGTCTTGTTGACCACTCGTCTGATGGTTACTTAGCTGATTTTGCAGAAATCAGTTTTAATACTTAGAGTACTTGCAGCGGATTTTCAAAGTGTTTTTCACAAGTAATCTTAGCAGTTTGAAAAATGTTTCCCCAGTTTTATAAACTCCTTTTAACTTCTTTTCAAACAGTTAACTTAACGTGTTTTTATGCAAACAGAAAATATGTAAGTTTAAAAGCAATGTAAAAACACAATCAATTTTTATAGTGGTTATATGGATTTAAATATCCTTTAGTCCACTCTTCCAAGTCACTCAGATCTTGGGTTATACTATAATCACAAAGTTTACAGTATACTCTGCTTGCGTCGAACAACAAATGAAACGACCACAAGTTCGCAATAGAAAATCACACAGAAAACCTATCCTCTGAAGTTTGATCACTCACAAAGATGGATCACAACTCCGCACAACACTCTTGTTTACAAAATCACTCAGAAGATGTATTTTTCTTTGTTCTTCAACTCTGCTTTCGTCAACAAATGACTCAGCTGATGAGTGAGCTGTTCTTGAGACTTAAAGAATTTTGCTTCGGAAATTTCTCTCAGAAAGTGTGTTGCTTCCTTCTTCTTCGTCTCTTTCAGCTATTTATACTTGAGGATTGAAAAGTGTCCGTTGAAGAGAGACATGATTCAAATTCCTCGAGTACTGGTCCTTAAAATCCGCGAACGGCTCTTTTGCAGTTTGTCCGTACTGTAAACAGTACTATTCTGCAGGCAGCATTAAATGCAGCATTAAATGCACTCGGCTGATGCGAAGCTTTTCTTCAATCATTTGTCTTAAATATCCTCGTACTTCAGCATTTATTACACCAAGGGGCATTTATTACCGTTGGGAACACTTCATGATCTTCTTCACTTGGCTGACGAAAGTACAAGTCTGATGGCGAACTCGGCTGATCTCAAACTTGAACAAATCTGATTTGAGTCGGCTGATCTTCACTAGTCTGATAACTTTACTTCAGCAGATCAGAAGTCTTGGACCTTGAAACTTTGACTCTTCTGATGTCTTCATTACTTAGTCAAAATTCCTTGATAAGTTTATCAGCTAAGTTACTCCATACTTAGCCAATTTTACGAAGTTTTGGAATGCATCAAAACCTCCCTTATCACCCTTTCTTTAGTGCCTTCATCTTCATCTTTATCCAACAATTTCCCCCTTTTTGATGATGACAAAACTTCAGCTAAGTACCTGTTGAATACCTAAGCTAAAGATTGAAATCCTCAAAATTTTCTGAGATAGAAAAAGTTTATTGGATTGAACTTGACTTTTCATTAATATTGAAAATGAGTTACATGTACAAGTTCATCAGATGAGATTTCTGAAAAAGTAAACTGATTACAATGGATTTTGCAATTCCTAACTATCAGCTTCTTCATCAGATTCAAGCACTTCTTCGTATTCATAAGATGATTCTTCATCATCTTCTTCTTCATCAGCTTCTTCTTCCAAGGTTGCTTTGGCAGCTTCCATCTTCTCTTTAAGTTCTTGTTCTTGAAGAGCTTTCAAAGCTTCCATAGCCTTCCTTGCAGATTCTGTATTCTTGTACTTGGTATCTTCTTTTTCAATCGTTTCTGATTCTTCTACCTTTCCAAGATTATCAGCCTTGTCAGCTGTTTCTTCAGTTTCCTTAGCTTTAATAGTTGCAGCAGTAGTTTCTTCCTTAGTTGGTTCTTCAGCAGCAAACTCCTTTGCTGGTTCTTCAGTAATGGTCTCTTTAGCTGGTTCTTTAGCAGCAGATTCCATAGCTGATTCTTCAGCAGCAGTTTCCTTAGCTGGTTCTTCCCTTTTATCTTCCCCCTTTTTGTCATCATCAGCTCTGATGACAGTAGCAGGTTCAACAGCAGGGTTGAGGGCAACTGTTGGAATCTTCACTTCAGCACATAAAGCCTTCAGATTCTGATTAACCACATCATGACTTGCTGTGAGATGATGAATATCAGTGCTGATGACGTCAGTCTTGTCATTGAAGTAGTCAATGTTGAGGTTGATAGTTGCAATTTCATCCTGAATTTTCTGTGCAGCCTTTGCTACTTCTTGCAACATCCCCAGATTGATTTCCTTCTCTTCCTCACTGACTTTTATGAAGGTTGCAGTTAAGTCAGCAATCTTGTGCTCAGCTGATTTTAAAGCAGTGTGAAGATGATTTACATCACCCTTCACATCTTCTACGTTCTGGTTCAGTTCTCTTAAGCTGTGAATCAACTGCAATGAATGATCTTGAGGAACAGGTATCTGATCAATAGCTAACTTGATAGAGCTGCTAGTTAGAAGGTGCGTTCTTTCCACTTGATGAGTGTGTGATTCAATCAATTCTGTCTTCATCTTCTGTAACTGCAGACTATTCCTCTCTTCCATCTCTTTAATTTGATTTTCAATAAGTAATTGGAAGGCTTCCATCAGTGATGAGTGTTCATCCCCTGATGAAGTAGAAGCATCAGCTTCTTTCTCTTCAGTCGCCTGTTGAACAGGGACATCTTGCATATCCGTCATCTGATGGTCTTCAGAAGTCCTAACAGCTAAGGACTTATCAGCTTCTTTGGGTTCATCAGTGACATCATCGTAGAACAGATTAGTAATGGTTCCATCATCATTAAAGCATGTTGTCTGTCTAATCTGTCTCACAATAATCCAAGGGTTAACAGGAGCATTGTTACCCTTAGGGACTTCATAGTACTGTTGTACTTCCTTGCCAAAAATGATTTGTTGAATACTTGGCAGCAGTGGCATATCACTTGAACTAGGGATGGCAAACGGGCGGGTCGGGTCGGGTTCGGGTCTGGGAAAAATGGGTCGGGTCGGGTCCGGGTCTGGTTGAAACGGGTCATAAACGGGTCGGGTTTTGAATAGGCCGGGTCTTAAACGGGTCTGGGTCGGGCCGGGTCGGGCCGGCCCGGTTTTTTTTTTTTTTTTTTTAAAAAAAATTCTGTAACAGAACAATACACACACAAATATATGTGTATACAGAACAATAGATTCACAAATTTATTGTTCTCTATTTATTTTTGATCCACTACAAATTGATTTTGATTATTACGGATTTCTTCTTCTTCTTTTTTTTTTTTTTAAAGCATTACGGATTTTTTCTAATAGCATCAAAGTGCGTGGAGACAACCTCAAAGTCCCTGAAACTCCAAGAAAAGTTAATTAGTAATTACCCCCCTCTCTTTCTCTCATTCTCTATAAAAATTCACTATATATAAACACACACCCATGTGGCAAACAGTGATGCAGATTTCAGATCTATTTTAGGTTCAGGGATTAAAAAACAAGCATTCTTCATTGCTCAATACGACCTTTTGAAAGTTTCATCTAACCTTTGCTTGAAAATTTATTCAATACTCTTTCTTTGATTTTTCTCTGCTTTTAGATGAAACTCTGAATTTTTTCAGCTTAATTGTCATAAACCCAAGTTTTTTAGTGTCCCTGTTTCATTTCAAGAAAAGCCCTAATTTTTACAATGAAAAGATACTTACCTTCCATGAAATCCGGCGGTCCGGTGGTGGGTTCCATGAACTCCGACGGTCCGGCGGTGCGAAATCGCTTGGCAAAGAGAGACACGGCGGAGATTTAGTGGAGAGTGGAAATAGACTGAGAGAGAGATGAGAAGTAGCGGCTGTTTTGTGCATATAACAGGGCTTGGCTTTTAATTTTTTTAGACCCGTTAAGGACCCGTTAAGGGCCCAGCTAAAGACCTCCTAAATTTAATGTGTGTCCAGACCCAACCCAACCCAATAAATTATGTTCACTAATGGGTTGGGTCTTAATGGGTCTGGGCGGGTCATTGCCGACCCATTGGGTCCAGACCCATTATGCCATCCCTAACTTGAACAGGCTTGCTGATACTTTGACTTTTTAGCCCATCTCTTCAGGGAAGTCATAACAGCAAACTTGATTGCCCTTTCTTCAGCATCTTCAGATTTCTTCTTTTTATCAGGCAAGGTGCTCTTGATTTTCTTGGCTTCCTCCAGTGCAAAGCCTTTTGCATAGCTATGCATGACATCTCTCACATATCTGGGATCAAGAGCCTTTTGAACGGAGTTTGTCTTCAGCCAACTTAGAACCCATTGTTCTTCATCAGCTAACTCCTTCATGCTTTGAAGTTCAGTTATTGAGCTGTTCAGCCTGTTATCCCTCCACTTGATATATCTTGGTTTCTCCTGGGTGAACAGAGTTCTCAACATCAACTTCTGATCATAGTATGCTAGAGACTTCTCAAACTTCTTGAAAAGCTCCTTATCAGCATAGACTATCTCAAAAGCTTTTCTGACTTCAAACTTGTCCTTTGACTTGAGTTTGGGGGCAGGCAGTAATATCTTCTTCTTGTCTTCTTCATCATTCTTGCCTTCTCCAATCTTGATGCCACCTCCATGGACAGGTCCATAGGCATCAACTTTACTCAATTCAATCACCGCAGCCATTTCAGCATCCTCAGCAGCTTTTCTTTCTGCTGCAGACATGCGTCTTCTGGCTTCATCCTTTGCTTCTTGAGCTTTGCTTAGCTCAAGTGCCTTCTTCTCTTCAAGCTCATCCTGCTTCCTCTGTTCAGCTTCTTCCCTTGCTTTCTTATCAGCTTTGGAGACTTTCTTTCTCCTTAGCACTATTTTTCTTTTGCCTTTATCAGCAGGGGCTGGTCCAGCAGATGATATGGGAGCAGCAGCAATAGGATAGACGATTTGGACATCTGGATCTTCTTGAGGTTGAGCAACCTCAGCTGTTGATGTGACTTGACTTGGCTGTTGCTCATCAGCTTTGTCAATCACAACAGTTTCAACTTTTTCAGCAGGCCTTTGAGTAGCTTCAGGGTCTTCCCTTGCTACATTTTCCAGATCAGTAGGTTTTTCAATAAATGTCATCTGCTTTCTAGCAGACTTCTTGGTTCTACCTTCACGGTAATTTGAGGTAACAGTATCTCTCTGTTGACTTCTTGTCCTTTGAGAAATACCCTCAGCAGGCCTCTCTGCTGATGGAGTTCTTGATGGTGATGCAGGGGATCCAGTCCTTACATCAGCAATTATGTTTTCAACAATCTTAGTGGCTTCAGCAGAAGTCACTCTCTCCATCTGCTTAGATTCTTTCTTCTTGGGCTCATCAGCAGCCCTCTTCCTTTTAGTCTCAGCAGCCAAACTTGCTGTTTTGACTAACCTCTTTTGCCTTTTGGCAGGAACCTCCTTTGGTTCCTCAACATCAGCTTCCTCAGGCTCACCAGCCTTCCTCTTTTGAACAGGCATGTACTTGGACAATGCCTTGGATTTGTGAATCTCCTTTCCATTCTTCATATCACAACCCAGCTTTGACAGCAGATAGCTGAGTGTGATCCTGTGGTTGGTAGTGGGGCCTTTTCCTTTCTTATCATCAAGAAAGTCAGCTAATATGTACCAAACTATGATGGACCAGTTGATTTCCAATCCATAGTATATGGCAGCCATGATGCTGAACCTCTTAATGGTAACAGCATCCAGTGAGAAGGTGCAGTTCTCAATCAGCTTGCACACCATATCAGCCATCCGCTGATATTCATCCTTCAGTTGCTTCTTCCTAATATTTCCAGATAAAGTTTCTCCTTCTTTGGCGCAGATCGCCCAGAACTGTTGGTGCTTGTCCTCTGTCAGCACAGTGACGTCATGTCGTCCTCTGTTAGGAAGCCCAAACGTCTCGTGAAGAACAGCAGGAGTGATAGTGATAGATTTGCCTCCCACTGAAGCCTTAATCTCCAGTTTGTTGTAGTCAGCTTTCGCAGAGTTGTAGTACTCCATCACTTGGTCAGTCCAGATAATTCCTTCGTGGTATTCCATGAAGTTTACCAGCGAAGCAGCTTTGAACTTTTCGAGCAGTTCTTTCATCAGATTCGTACCAGATTGGTAGTAGGAATCATAGACGAGAAACATACCTTCAGCGGCCATTGTAGATCTGTTGAAGGTTAGAAAAACAAAGGAAAGTATGCAGAGAATTTGCAGAAATTTCTCACAAGTACTTTTGAAAGTTTAGGGTTCGTAAAGAGCTACTCGACTGATCAGATGAGGATTTATAGAGTTGGGGTTTTTCGGTTTCCGTGATATCCGCCAACCGTTAGATCCGTTTTTCTGTCAGTGCTGATCGTGCGGCGTCAGTTACGACCTTTCAAATTCAAAAGATATTTAATGAAGAGCGGGAATATGTACCGCCCAACAGTTACTTATAGAAGCGTGTTTTGAATATACGTTTTAAACAGTTCCGCTTTTATTGAAGTAATCAGATGAGTAACATAAATACTTATCTGATGGACTACTGTCCTGATGACAATGCTGTTATCAGAGAATGCCAATAGCTGATAACCTTCCTCAGCTGTTTGTCAATCCAGCTAGATAAAATAACTTTAATCTTCGATAGTTGAGTCTTCTGATGAAAACATAACTTCAACTAACTGTCATTAACAAATTTCATCTTTCATTCAGAAGTACCGCTAGTCTTACACGTTCCCCCTGAGTTTAAGAATTCATAAGTTAACTAGTCTGTTGAGAGTTAATCCTTGAAGATAATAACGAATTACTAAGCTGTTGAACTCCAGTCTTCTGATTAGTTCCCCCTCAGCTTATGCTTCCAAATTGAGTAGTCCTAGCTCAGCTCTTAGAGTTGAGAACCTTACTTCACTTAGAGGTTTGGTGAAGATATCAGCAATCTGATTATCAGTATGAACATACTCAATCATTACATTGCCTTTTTCCACATGATCTCTAATGAAATGATGCTTGATCTCAATATGTTTAGTCCTTGAATGACTTGTAGTGTTCTGAGTAAGTGAAATTGCACTTGTATTGTCACAGTAGATTGGAATTCCACTGATCTTGATGTTGTAGTCTTCTAGTTGATGTTTCAACCAAAGTATCTGTGCACAGCAAGCTCCAGCAGCTATATATTCAGCTTCAGCAGTAGATATAGAGACTGAGGTTTGCTTCTTACTCATCCATGAGATCAGACGACTGCCTAAGAACTGACATGCACCTGTTGTGCTTTTCCTGTCAATCTTGCAGCCAGCAAGGTCTGAATCTGAATAGCCAACTAGTTCAAATCCAGATTCTCTAGGATACCATAATCCCAGTTCTTGAGTGCCTTTAACATACTTCAATATCCTCTTGGCAGCTAAGAGATGAGATTCTTTGGGGTTTGATTGAAATCTTGCACAGACTCCAACTGAGTACATTATATCAGGTCTGCTTGCTGTTAGATACAACAATGAACCAATAATGCCTCTGTATTTGGTTATGTCCACTGATTTGCCATCTTCATCTTTATCCAAACGAAGACTTGTAGACATAGGAATGGTAGCTGTTGAGCTAGTTTCCATACCAAATTTCTTGAACAGATCTCTTGTGTATTTTGCTTGGCTGATGAATATCTCATCAGGCAACTGTCTAACTTGCAATCCAAGAAAGTAATTAAGTTCACCCATCATGCTCATTTCAAACTTATTCTGCATCAGCTTGGAGAACTTATCACACATCTGTTGATTAGTTGAACCAAAAATAATATCGTCCACATATATTTGCACAAGTAATATATGATTTTCCCATTCAATTGTGAACAAGGTTTTATCTACCTTACCTTTTCGAAATCCTTTAATTAAAAGAAAATCAGATAGGGTATCATACCATGCTCTTGGAGCCTGTTTCAGTCCATAGAGAGCTTTCTTCAGACGATATACTTTGTCCTCTTCTTGATAGACTTCAAATCCAGGAGGTTGTTCAACATACACTTCTTCTTGCAATTCTCCATTGAGAAAAGCAGACTTCACATCCATCTGATAGACAGTGAAGTTCTTGTGAGCAGCATAGGCTAGAAACAGTCTGATTGCTTCAAGTCTTGCTACTGGTGCAAAAGTTTCATCAAAGTCAATTCCTTCTTCTTGACAATAACCCTTGGCCACTAGTCTTGCTTTGTTTCTGGTGACAACACCATCTTCATTCATCTTATTTCTGAAAACCCACTTAGTGCCAATTACTCTTTGATGACTTGGTCTAGGAACTAAGTACCAGACTTCATTTCTTTCAAATTGATTCAACTCTTCTTGCATAGCTTCTATCCAGAAGGAGTCATTAAGAGCTTCTTCAATTTGCTTGGGCTCTATTTGAGATAGAAATGTGACAAACATAGCATCTTGTGCAGCTGCTCTTCTTGTTTTCACTCTATCTAAAGGATCACCAATGACTAACTCAGGGGGGTGATTCTTGAGCCATCTGAGATCAGGTTGCAAATCAGGATGTTGTCCTCTGTCTTGATCTTGCAACACTACTGTTGGAGTTCCAGTAGTAGTCTGTTGAACATTTGCCATCTGTTGAACAGTCTCTGGTCTGTCAGCTGTTTGCAACTCGTCTGTTAGACAATCAGCACTGTGATTATGAACAGCACTTGAGTTAGCAGCTGAACTTAGATTAGGTAGTATGATGGGAACATATTCTTCATTTCTTCCAACGTCTAACTTCTGTAAATCAGCAGACAGATCTTGATTTACACTTTGATTCTTTTCAGAAGATTGACTTGGCTCATCAAATACTACATGGATAGATTCTTCTATTAGTAATGTTCTTTTGTTAAATACTCTATAAGCTTTACTAACAGATGAGTATCCTACAAAGACAGCTTCATCAGCCTTTTCTGCAAATGCAGTAAGGTGATTTTTCCCATTATTCAATACAAAACATTTACAACCAAAAATCTTAAAGTAATGAATGTTTGGCTTTCTGTTGTTCCAAACTTCATATGGAGTCTTGTTCTGATTTTTGTTGATCATACATCTGTTCTGGGTAAAGCATGCTGTGTTTGTTGCTTCTGCCCAAAATCTTTGAGGCAGTTTAGCTTCAGCTATCATGGTTCTGACAGCTTCTTTTAGTGTTCTGTTTCTCCTTTCAGCAACACCATTCTGTTGAGGGGTTCTTGCAGCAGAATACTCATGATGTATTCCTTTGATGTTACAATACTCTTCAACAGTAGAGTTTGTAAACTCTGTCCCTCTATCTGATCTGATCTTCAATATTTTGATACTCTTCTCATTCTGGATTAGTTCCATCAGATTTGTAAGATGTTCCTTGGTTTCACTTTTCTTCTTCATGAAAATCACCCAAGTATATCTTGAATAATCATCCACAACAGTTAGGCAGTATTTCTTTCCACCATTGCTGACTGGATCAATGGGTCCAAATAAGTCCATATGCAACAGCTCCAATATTCTTCCAGAAGATTGGTGCTTCTTTTCTTTAAAAGATGACTTGATTTGTTTACCCTTCTAACAGGCGTCACAGAGCTTGTCTTTGCTCATGACTGCTTTTGGAATCCCTTCTACCAAATCATTCTTGATTAATCTGTTTATGGTCTTGAAGTTTAAATGATTCATTCTCTTGTGCCATAGCCAACTGACTTCACTTGGAGCAGATGCCACCAGACAAACACTTGAATTCTTGTCAACAGAATTCCAGTCAACTATGTAGATATTTCCTTGTCGTCTTCCAGATAAAATTACCTTCTTTGTACCAATCTGTTCAACGTAGCACTTATCTGTTGAGAAGATGACTGAATATCCCTTGTCACAAAATTGACTTATGCTCAGCAGATTATACTTCAGGCCTTTAACATATGAGACGTCAGATATCTCTATGTTTCCCTTGATTAATCTTCCTTTAGCTTTAATCTTGCCTTCTTTGCTGTCTCCAAATGTAACACTTGGACCATCCACAGCAACTGCATCAGTCAGCTCATGTATGTTTCCACACATGTGCCTTGAACATCCACTGTCCAAGTACCAAATCTTCTCTACTTTACTCCTACTCCTAATCCTAACCTACAAAACAAAAATAAAATTGTTTTAGGTACCCTTATTGAGAGGGTCCTGAAGGATTAGTTCCACCTTTGACAACCCAAGATGTTGAAGTCTTAGGCTTCTTAGGTTTCTGAGTTTTAGGAGCATGAACAGTTTCATTTTTATCATAGTTATCAGATAAGTCATGTTGATGATCAGTATGATATGAATAATGTTCATAAGCAGGGTAAGGTGCATGATATGCAGGATATGCATGCATTGGATGAGCAGGGTAAGGTGCATAGTAACTAGGAAATTGAGGTGCATGATACATAGGATGATATGCAGCAGGTTGCACATAATATGACTCATTTCCATACCAAGCATTTTGATTTTTCTTATTCTTATGCTTCTTTGGTTTACTAGTTGCTTGCTCATTTGTTTTTGACTTAGTTTTACCACTAGTCTGATTGACTTTAGCTTTATCAGCAGACTTCTTAGGACTCTGCTGTTTGGTCTTACTAGTCTGATTTCCTACACTAGGCTCTTTGCTCTTTTTAGCCTTAGGAGATTTCTTCTCCTTTACCACTTTCTCAGATGAGGTAGGTTTAGAAGTTTGAACATACAGAATGACCTTACTATTGTCAGCTGATATGAATTTTTCAGTATGGTTCAACTCTAGTTTATCCTTTTCTAAAGGTGTCTCCTGTTTCTTAGGTGTATGCATGGATGCAACAGTTGACTTATCATGAGACTCGATGATTTTCTCAAGTTCCATGATTCTTCCTTTATAGACCTCACATTCAGCTTTCAGAGATTCATGCTCTTGCTCAAGCTGTTTATATTCAGCTGATTCTTTTGGCTTTTCAGCTAAAAGTTTCAGTGAACTATTTTGCTCTTTTAGCAGGATCATCTCTTCCTTAAGCTTTTTATATGCTTCAGCAATACCAGTATTGTTAAGCATCATTTGTTCAAATGAATTAAATAATTCATCATTAAGAGGAGTTACCTCATCCTCAGAGTCATCAGATTCCTTTGCCATCAGGCACAGGAGAGCAGGTTTTTCTTCATCAGACGATTCTTCATCAGACGTGTCTGAATCTGAATCAGATGAGTAGACGGCGGTCAGCTTTTCTGCTTCAGCCATCATTGCCTTGCCTCTCTGATGCTTTCTTTCTTTTCTTATTTTCTTCTCCTCTTCAGTGTACTTTTCTGCTTTTGGATATGGGCAGTCTCTTATGAAGTGTCCCAATTTCCTGCAGTTGTAACACATCAGTTTTGATTTATAATCATCCTTATCCTGAGAAGAAAAATTAGGTTTAGAAGTAGAAGCATTGTTGTATTTGTTTTTCATCTTTCTCTTGTAGAACTTCTTGAAGTTGTTCATCAACAGTGCAACATCTCCAGCAGTGTACTCCTTTTTGTTGAGTAGAGTGGCTTCATCAGATGAGTCCACTTCAGCATTTCTTTGAGCCGGTCTTCTTTGATTTTCAGCAGCAACTAGTGCAGCTGTGGGTCCTGAAGTTGAGGTTTCTTCAATTCCCATCCTTGGCAGTTTATACTCATACGCCTTGAGTACGGAGAACAGCTCTGTTAGAGAAATCTTGCCCAGATCTCTTGATTCTTCCATTGCTGTCACCTTCATGTTGAACTTGGAAGGTAGAGCCTTCAGTACTTTGACAGTGATTTCTTTGTCAGTGAAAGTCTTTCCCAGCTTCAAAACTTCGTTCAGAGTTCTGGTGAATCTGGTATCCATCTGATCAATGGTTTCTCCAGACTTCATCTTGAAGTTGTCCAGCTTCTCCAAGGCAACACTGAGCTGATGCTCTTTAATGGCATCATTGCCTTCACTCATGTCACGAACCTTATCCCACATCTCCTTTGCAGTTTTGCAATGCTTGACTTTGTCAAACCGATCATTATCCAGGGCTTTGGTCATGATGAATCTTCCGACTTTGTCCAGGTTGAACAGCTTTATTTCTTCTGCTGTCATTTCTGTTAAGTCTTTTTCCACCACTATTTGAGCTTCATCTACGATGATGGTCTTGGTGAATTTGAATGGACCTTTGATGATGCATGTATGCATGTTGTCATTGTAGGCAGCAAGGAAAATCTCCATTCTGATCTTCCAGTCCTCAAAAGACATACCAGCAATGTGGGGAACATGGCTGATACAATCCATTTTTCAAAAAGTTTTTATTTTTCAAAAAGATGCTCTTTTGAAAAGTTTTGAAAACCTTTGAAAAACACTCGGATCAAGCTCGTTGATCAGGCAGCTGATTCTAATGAACCACCTGCTCTGATACCACTTGTTGGTCCCAAGTGGTCAGAAGAGGTTTAGAGGGGGGGGTGAATAAACCTCTTTAAAAATTTTCTTCTAATTTAACTTTAAAACTTTACTCTTACTGAACAGACTAAGCTGATCAGATTAGTAAGTTACAATTCTGTTCGCGAACAAATCTTTGAACAGTCTTGTTGACCACTCGTCTGATGGTTACTTAGCTGATTTTGCAGAAATCAGTTTTAATACTTAGAGTACTTGCAGCGGATTTTCAAAGTGTTTTTCACAAGTAATCTTAGCAGTTTGAAAAATGTTTCCCCAGTTTTATAAACTCCTTTTAACTTCTTTTCAAACAGTTAACTTAACGTGTTTTTATGCAAACAGAAAATATGTAAGTTTAAAAGCAATGTAAAAACACAATCAATTTTTATAGTGGTTATATGGATTTAAATATCCTTTAGTCCACTCTTCCAAGTCACTCAGATCTTGGGTTATACTATAATCACAAAGTTTACAGTATACTCTGCTTGCGTCGAACAACAAATGAAACGACCACAAGTTCGCAATAGGAAATCACACAGAAAACCTATCCTCTGAAGTTTGATCACTCACAAAGATGGATCACAACTCCGCACAACACTCTTGTTTACAAAATCACTCAGAAGATGTATTTTTCTTTGTTCTTCAACTCTGCTTTCGTCAACAAATGACTCAGCTGATGAGTGAGCTGTTCTTGAGACTTAAAGAATTTTGCTTCGGAAATTTCTCTCAGAAAGTGTGTTGCTAATATTTAAGAAGATAGTAATTTATAATTCGTTTATAAATTTATTTAAACCAATATATTCATTCTACAAATATGAATATATAAAGAAACTTTTAAAATGTGAGCTAATATTAAATAAAATTGAAAAAATAATAAACTTATTTTAGGAAAAAAATATTAATTTAACTTTTTAAATACAAATTTATTAGATCCGAAAAATATCCGATATCCGGCCAAATCCGATCAAGATCCGTTGGATTCTAAAAATTTAGATCCGAGCACAATCCGAGCAAGATCCGAATCCAACAGAATTCGATCCGATATAAATGGAGCCGGATCTGGACGAGCCAGATCCAACTAGAATCCAACCCATTGACAGCCCTACACTCAACTATGTCTCAGACAGTCATCTAAGATGCAAAAAGTTATAATATAACAAAATATTTTGTTCTTACTCTGTTTCATAACCTTTATGACATAATTAAGTTAATTTTCAAAAAAAAAATACCCATGAGATTATCTAAACACGTACAACGTAATGTATACGTTTCCAGTATAGATTAAAAGACGCAACACATATATATATATACATGGAAAAATAAAATAGATATGCCTTGGGTGAAGACCGTGAAGTGAAGTTGCATTCCACCTACCAAATTTAGCCTTATTCAAAAAGTTAACTTAAACAATTTGTGCATAGCCAATTTGAGTTTATACTTTATACTATATAACCGTTTAGTGAAAGGACCAAGTTTATATATTCTTTTTTTTTTCTATACGAAAATTATAACAGATGGGAGATCAATTTTGGTGGTACTCAAGTCCAATGTTTTAAAAATCGGATCGTACCGGTTGGTTCGATCGGTTTAACAAATAATCAGTTGTCAATTCGATCCGATTAACCCTTCAAAATTAGCTTTGTTCCTGACCAGTTTGAACCCAAAAAAACCGATCAAAAATTAGTAAAACCAATGAACCAGTGAACTGATTGAACCACTGATTCACTTATAAAAATAAAAAGTTTACGTTATGAATTTTTATTTATCTTCCGCGAACTTTAAACTTCAACAATACTCTCATATCTCTTATTTTATTTTTCACTTTGAATTAAACAAAATCAACAAAAAAACAAAAAAATCTTATATATAATAAGTTATATAAATATATTTGAGTATCAAATTCATTAAGAAAGTCATTTTTTTCACAAACTTCAAGTAATTTTATTTCTTTTCTATAATTCAATGACAAAATTCATCAATAATTTCTCTTTGACATATTTGATTAGTAATAAAATTATTATTTTTGATATGGTGTTTATTATAATTTTAATTATTGCGTTGGTATCATGTTATCATACTTGTGATTTTGTTACTATCATTCATTCTTAACTCAAATTTTCTAGAAAAAATAATTGATCATGAGATAAATATTTGATTTATGAAAATAAACTTGAAAAAATGAATAATATGTTTTTTTTTAAATAGTTGATTACATATATTAAAATTAAAATTAAAATATTATACTGTAGTGACGTCATATCGGTCGAATCAATAGTTAAAATGGTTAAACCGATCTAACCAGTAACCAATAAGACTATCGGTTGGATGTCGGTTTTTAAAACATTGCTCAAGTCTAAACATTGACATTAATTAGTAATAAAATCAGAAAATGGATCAAAATATATCGACAAGCCCACGAGCCATCAGTAGCATGCCACGGCCCAGCCGCATACGCGCGGGTTAAGTATTGATTAAATATTAGCATGTTCCCTCTTCATGTCATCATTATCTTCACTTAACAAGAAAATTGTAAAGAAATTTTTTTATAATGAAACGTCCAACGATACCAATTAATTTATTTCTACTAAAGTTCAAATGTATATAATAATAAGTGATGTGATTTCAAATGTATTCTTCTTGCAAATTCATATCTATACTTAAGTTTGAGATAAAAGTCTCTAAACCAACAAGAACTTGGAAGAATAGTTGAAAATAAAATCTGCGTTTTTCATTGTGATTTAGTCAAATTTATTTTAGGGTGAAATATAGTTCCCTTAAAGTATGAGGACGATATCATTTATCCCCTAAAGAATCAATTGTAACATTTATCGACCTCTGTTATAATTTTGTAGTATTTATTCAAAAAATACACTCCCCCCTTTCATGAATAATAATTTCTACTTTATCAAAATAAAATTATATCTTTATTAATTATGAATTCATTCATCCACCAAACAACATTATTTTTTTTATTTTCTTCATTTCTTTTGTTACATTCCGTTTTTTAACTCAAATTTTTTCTTCATTTTCATCTAATTTTTTAGTAACCGAATGACACAAAAGAAATGAAGAAATTCAAACATAAGATTGTTTGGTGGATGCACGAATGAATTCATAATTAATAAATATTTTTTTTTTATAAAGGAGTGCTTAAAGCATAATATTATTTAGTATTAAACTTGAATTTTGCAAGAAATAATTTGAAGAAAAATATAAACATTTTGAATAATAATTCGTACCAAATATAAATGAGATAATTATCACCTAATAACAGAAAATTATATAAAAAAATTTGAGATAGAAATAAAAAAAAATTTGAAACATAAAATAAAGAAAATAAATTGAAACATAAATAAAGAAAAAAATTAGATTAAAATAAAGAAAATTTCGAGACCATAAAACCTAAGGAAACAAATATATATATATATATAGAAATTAAAACATAATTAATGTTATTAGGTGGGTAAATGGATTCATAATTAACAAAGAGGCAAATTTATTTTAATAAAGAAATTTATTATTTATGTAAGGAGACGGGGGTATTTTTGTAATAAAAATTGCAAAACTATAACAGAGGGGGGTAAGTGTTACAATTGATACTTTAGGGGGTAACTGATACTCACCTTATACTTTAGGGGAGAAACTGTATTTTACCCTTTATTTAATCACAAAATTAGTTCAATTAATTACTTGATTATTAGTCATTTTTTGAGAAGTTATTCAGTTACGTAACATATATTTAGCTTGTAATTGTCATGTCATTAATTGGAGTTCCGTGTTAGTGTGAAACATTACAAGTTTTGTTTTTCTATTTTAATATTAATTTACTAATATATTTTTTAAGCAAAAGATAAAAACACCCTCCTATGTTTTGCCTAACTCCAAAAAAATTCCCTATGTTATTTTAACTCTAAAAAAATCCCTATGATCTCAAGTAATCAAATACACCTCTTATAAAAGAGAGTGTTTCAAACGCCAAATTTACAAGTATTTGTTCACTTTTTGCTTTTGATATGACAATTTTACCCCCGACATCGAAAGACAAAAACACCCCCTTTGTCTAACTCCCCAAAACCCCCCATGTGTTATTTTAAATCTCTAAAACCTCTCTGTATTTGATTTTAAATACCACACTTGACCCAAGTAGTATACACTTAATTTTTCAAAAAGAATAAATAAACTTAAAGAAAAAAGAAACACATAGGGGTAACTTTGTCATTCCACCAAAAGTCAAAAAATAGAATTATATTTGTGTTGAATGTGGTATTTAAAACCAAACACAGAGGGAGAGTTGGGAGTTAAAATAACACAGGGGTGTTTTTGTCTTTTGCTCTATATATTTTCACAAAAATTGTAGAATTTGTACATTTATTATTATTTTTATTTAATGGTTTTCATTTAATCTAAATTACTATGTGCCCTACTAATATAGATACATAGGATTCCAAAAGAGGCAATAGTCAGGGGCTATCACTAGAAACAGGTTGAATATGTCAGTAGTGAATTTATGTTCGAATTCCTGTTCAAAGAGATGAAGATGTTCACACTTAATATGCCTGATGAGCCTGGAAAGAAATTAAATTCTTGGGGAAAAAAAGAATTATTAAGAAACGTAACTATTTAAATTTGTTATAGGGACAAAATATTTATTATCATTTTGAAAAGTGAAAACTTTAGTGAATACGAAAAAATATTTGAAATTTAATTATCCAGATTAAGTAAGGATTGGATTGATGAGGTAACAAAACTATAATCTTATTCAAGATATTTTCTACATATCAATATATAGTTATGATGAAATTATAGAATCATTTTTTTCCTTCAAATTTTAGGAAATCTCCTCCTTGCATTACATCACATCATTTATTCACCAAGTGGATCAAATAGTTTTTACTAGTATAAATTAAAAGAAGAGATTATTTAGTGTAACTGTTGCACACCATCATAAGTGACACATAGTGCAATACAATAATAATATTTATACATGTGGATATGATTCTACATTAGTCATGCATGTTCTAAATTTTCAAAATCTTCATATAAGGAAAATGAGCTAGAACATGGCTGATGTGAATTATATCCACATGTATAACTGTCATTGATGTGCTACACCACGTGTCATTGATGATGTGGTGTAGCAGTTGCACTTAATACTTTATCGATTAAAATAAGCAGAACAAATAGGAAAAAAATATATAATTGGTACTATACAATATGACACTTTACAATCTTAGTATCACTGGATACGTAAATGCCCATTTAGTACTACAACTTAAAGTCTGGTTGCAATGTTCATACAACTGTAAAGTAATTGATCAATTATGGACAAAACTGGCCACGTACACCGCACGTGACCATTATTTCTTCTTTTGAACGGAAAGTAATTATGTTTCCTTCACTTTTTAAGGAAAAAATACCACATTATTTCATCTTTCGAGGGAAAATTATAACGTTGCCCTCACGTTATCATGTGATGATTTTCACTCCAAAAGACGAGATAACAGTCACGTGCGGACTTAAGACTGTCAACCGGGTCTTGTGAGCCGAGTTTTAAATAGCTCAAACTCAAATACTTTCGGGCTTCATAGCTATAGACTCAAACTCCATATAATTTCTCGAGTTTCGGGTCTAAATCTGGCTTATATCTTCCATCTACATAAAAGCACAAGATCACACAATTTGAATTCGTAGCTAATTATGCGGGATATATGAGTTGCAAAATATCCTTGAAGAGCTCACCTATGCGAGTGTGATTGTGGGGCCGCAATCTATGAGATTTGGACTTATATCTAGAGCACTCGTAAAACAAGATATTAGTGAACGGTCGTAGTTGTGCTACCCCGATAGAACTTGAGAAAATTCGTACTAAGTGTGTGCTTGTTGAAGTTTGTATCAAAGGGGTAGTTCAAGACCTAGTTCACTATGGATTCCTACAATCGGATACTTGCCAAACTAAGTGAAAGTCACCTATTACATAGTAAAATGTTGCTTCTAGAAATTATGTTATTTTTGAATCATGTCTAGGATTGTTAGTTATTTAACTAACTAGAATGATTCAAAATTAATTAAATATATAAATATTAGATAGACACAACCTTTTAATTAAAGAGTTGTGGCAATTCCTAAATAGTGATTACCTATCTATAAGTAGACAGTTTTCGTTCATTTATAAACAGATTAACGACACATTAAAAACATAATTTAGAAATACATCACTGTAGAATATTATTGAGAAGGCAATCGAGAATATCAAGAGTTGGCTGAATTTCTTATTTTATGTATATCACTGTAGATATTTGTGTGTGCCCAAATATCGCAAGGAGCCTCCTGCACCATATCAATCACAGCCTCGGGTGATAAGTACATAAGGGTACCCCTCCAATATGGCTCCAATCTCCTCTTCTTGCTATGTACTTCTGCCCTTTTTGCCAATCCAAAATCTCCAATCTTTGCCTGAAATTCATTACTGTCATTAGGAGCGCGCACGAGCAATATATTATCAGGCTTCAGATCACAATGAACGTAGCCAGTGGTATGAATATGATCTAAGCCTGTAAGGATAGCCCTTGTATATTCCTTAGCTTCAAACTCAGGCAATCCACTGCCTCCCGATTTCTTGATCCTATCGGATAAAGTTCCACCCGAGGCATATTCCAAAAGTAAATTAAACGCCATCAAACCATTGTCCCCGATTGTCGTCTCTTCACCATAACAAGTAATTATATTATCAGGACAACCTTGGAGATCACTAAAAACCATTCTCTTCTTCTGAATTGATGCCGAAGCAAAAAACTCGACGGATTTTACGGCCATTATAGATGGATAATAGCTGTATCTTGATCTCGAAATCTTCGGAGTTGCTAAAAAACAGAACCAAAACCACCTTTTCCTATCATTGAACCCCTAACCCATGCAAGACCATCTCCATATTAGTTCAAACCCTTTACTCTAATTCCCACCATTTGTGTACCAATTTATTCACCGAGTGTACCAAATAGTTTTTACTAGTATAAATTAAAAGAAGAGATTATTTAGTGTGATTGTTGCACAACATCATAAGTGACACATAGTGCAATATAATAATAATAAGTATACATGTGGATATGATTCTACATCACCCATGTTCTAAATTTTCAAAATCTTCATATAAGGAAAATGAGCTAGAACATGGCTAATGTGAATCATATCCACATGTATAACTGTCATTGATGTACTACACAATGTGTCATTGGTGATATGGTATAGCAGTTGCACCTAATACTTTCTCGATTAAAATAAGCAGCACAAATAGGAAAAAATATATATATGGAACTATACAATATGACATTTTGCAATCTTGGTATCACTAGATACGTAAACGCACATTTAGTACCACAACTTAAAGTCTGGTTGCAATATTAATACAATTGTGAAATAATTGATTGAATATGGACAAAATTGGCCACGTACACCGCACGTGACCATTATTTCGTCTTTTGAACGAAAAATAATCACGTTTCCTTCACTTTTTAAGGAAAAAATATAACATTATTTCATCTTCGGAAGGAAAATTATAACGCTGCCCTCACGTTATCACGTGTTGATTTTCACTCCAAAAGACGAGATAACAGTCACGTGCGGACTTAGGACCGTCAACCGGGTCTTGTGAGCCGAGTTTTATATAGCTCGAACTCAAATATTTTGGGGCTTCATAGCTATATACTCAAACTCCATGTAATTTTTCGAGTTTCGCGTCTAAATCGGGCTTATATCTAGTTTGTTAATATAGACAAAAATAGCTTGACATATAAAATATTTAGATTACTGAAACACATATGAATAGAGAGAATTTCACTTTTCATACCAAACCTTTACCTACTTTATACATTTCATACCATACATTTCATGACACATCTCATATCAAAATCAATCAACCTTTTTCAATTTTCATACCACCGTTAAATTTTGGACGGAATTATGAATTTCGGGCAGGGAGGAAAATTTTTGGGCATGAGTTATGAATTTCACTTTTCATACCAAACCTTTACCTACTTTATACATTGCATACCACAACTTTCAGAATGACACATTTCATACCAAAATCACTCAACCTATTTCAATTTTCATATCGACGTTAACTCACAAAAAAAAAAAAAAAAAAAAAAAAAAAAAAACTCGCGGGCACTGTACTACCACATATGCTATTCTTAATTTGAGGAAACTGTAAAAAATCATATGATAAATGACATTTCCGTTTCTTTTTCGAAAGGGTAAGTATATCAGGTTCGTCATTTTTTTACAATTAACCCCTTGCCCCTTAAAATGTTTCAATTTTACCCTTGTGTGTTATTAGTACTACTAAATATGTAAAATATTGAAATAATTTTTAAATTTATGGGCAATTATAAATTATATCAATTAATGAATATGATGATTTTGAATTGAAACAGTTTTACCACGTAGGGTCTTCTCAATTTAAGGAAACCATAATAAATAATATGATCGATAACATTCCTGCTTCTTTCTCGAAAGGATACAAAATATAATAAAATATGGACTTCTCTATCTATGAAAATCATACTCAATCATAATTTTGTAATTTTTCTGCCAAATTTTTAAGTATAATTCATTTACAAAAAAAACCCATCGTGTTAATTCCTTGCCCCTAAAATGTTACAATTTTGACCATTGATTTTGAGCTGAAAATATCAAATATGGTCTACTCAGTTTGGGAAAACCATAATAAATCGTAAATTTGAACTTTTTCTGCCAAATTTTTCTGTATAAATTTACGGGCAATTATGAATTTTATTAATTTATGATTGATAAGAAGATTTTGAATTGAAACAGTACTACCACATATGGTCTTATCAATTTGAAGAAACCGAAATAAATCACATTTTTTGAATTGATAAGATTATTTTCGAAAAGGTAAATTACGAATAACTCCATGAGAAAAGGCCTACTTACAAAAATACACCCCACGTATTGGTTGTGAGAAGCTGCTATAGGGGGGCATTTGCAAATTTACAGGGGGTATTTGTAATTGTATAGGGGGTATTTGCAATTATACAGGGGGTATTTGCAATAATACAGGAGTACTTGCAATGTATATGCATTTTTATCCAGGGGGATATTTGCAATTTTACCCAATTGATTTTTCCCCCAATTTGCAAAAAGCGGAAAATGATTTTTTTTTTTTTTTTTTTTGTGAATTAACGTCGGTATGAAAATTGAAAAAGGTTGATTGATTTTGGTATGAAATGTGTCATTCTGAAAGGTATGGTATGCAATGTATAAAGTAGGTAAATGTTTGGTATGAAAAGTGAAATTTATAACTCCCTCCCTGCCCGAATTTTTTTTTTTTTTTAAGTGAGTTAATGTACACGTGTCCGATTCCGTCCTATGAAAATTGAAAATAGATGATTGATTTTGGTATGAAATGTGTCATTCTGAAAGGTATGGTATGAAATGTATAAAGTAGGTAAAAGTTCGGTATGAAAAGTGCAATTCCCTCCATATGAATAGATTACTCTTACTTAATACACGAGTATATATCATTAAATAATATTTTAATTGAAAGATTGAGTTATTTGCCGACATTTTTAATATAAGTGTGATCTATTTGAACATGCAATAGAGATTAAAGTCTCAAGACTCCAATTTATTGATATTTTGTGTTAACTTTTGTCTTTTTTTTTTTTTTTCAATCGTTGATTAAACTTTTCTACTTTGAGTTTGGGCCTTCAGTACGTATTGATACATTAACATATATGTGAGTTGACATTATACCTTTTTGTAAAATTCATTATAAAAACAATAATTAGTAACTATAACTACAATACAAATAATTAATCCCAATATTTGAAAAAATTATATGTCGGGCTTTATTCGGGCTGAGTCGTGTTGGGCTCAAGTTTAGCTCATAAATTGATCGAGTTTAATATAATGGCCCAAACTCGGCCCCGCTCACAAATATTTGCGTTCGAGACAATTTTAATCGGGTCGAACTATCGGGTTTCGGGTAGGCTGGGCTCAATTGACAGTCCTACATGCGGTGCACTTGGTCGAAGTCATCCAATTCGATCCAATTATTTGACAATGGTATAAACATTGCAATTTTTTTTTTGGTTTCTCATACGTTTAATCCCTTTCGAGGCATGTCAGACACATAAAGCGAGAAGCTCTCCCAACAAGGATTCGAATTTGAGTCCGCTACTTTGTAGTGACTAGTCCCTTTCACTAGGCCAATCACCTATTAGTATAAACATTACAATTAATATTTAAATCGTAATATTAAATGTGTATTTATGTATTTAGCGATATCAATGTTACAAAAATGTTAGTAATTTTCCAAACATAAATATATATAAATGGAAAAATAAGTAAAAAAAATTCCTAATTTTTCAAGAATCAATCTCTCTCTTGGACTCACTCTCTATTCCCACTCTTTTTCTATCAAACTCTAACCCCAATCCTGTCTCTTGCCTGAGTTGCCGCCACCGTCCGCTGTCATCAACCGCACCGCCGGGTGCCTGCTTCCACCTCCCCTTAGATTCTAGAGAAGTTATTTATGAATCTTCATTTATTTATGAAATATGTAAAAAAATTATTATATATTCTTACTAATTATTTGAGAATGTTGGCACTTGGCAAGTAGAGAATGTAGGCACATGGCAAGTAATAGTGCATTGACCATTTTCAGAATATTTCTTTTAAGTCATATTTAAAGAATATTTTTTATTCAACTAGTTTAAGTAATTATATAAGATACATTTAATTAATAATTTACTTAATTTGCTATACACTTATACTTATAACATACTTAAATTATTTACATACTACACATGACAATTAAATTTGGTTTCGGGATGTTGCATAATGAATATTGAATATGTTTATTATATTGTCTTTAAAATACCTGAATTTTATAATTATTGTTGATAATTTGATATATACTGAAAAACTTATATACAAACGCCTTATCCCCTTGCTTTTTGTATCGCCTCGCCTTGAGGCAAGGCGAGCCCTCATCGCCTCGCCTTGCGCCTCAAACAACTATGCATGCTTGAAACTTATTCTATGGGGATCTCGCAATAATTCAAATAAGAAGAAGAAAATAATTCCGTTCCATATCATTTAAGTGAATTTCTCTTGCATGAATCTGGAATGCTACTTATACTTAGTAGGGCGAGTTGTAGTTGTGGAAAACTCAAAGGAGTTCACACCTCTCCACCTCTTATTTAATATAAAAAATGAAATCATGACCTGCCAAAATGGTTAACAACCGGTTACAATTTTTTATTGTTTTGGGTTGTTTTGAAGGTTTATTTACTGTTATGCCCTTTTAATTGGCATCTAATAAAATAACGTACTCAAATCAATTCAAAGAAAGAAAAACTCAACCATCTCTTTCATCTTTTCCGACCTCATAACGTCTTTGCCGGTTGCCGATAAAAGCCCGACAACATGCCCCGGTTGCACTCTATCGGATGATTTAGCAGCAATAGCAGCAAACTTTTAAGCTAAAATTGTCTATCGGATGATTTAGCAGCAATAGCAACAAAAGTATCTGCCATGCCTAGAATTTAGGGTTTATGACATAGTATTTAATTTAGGATTTGATATAGGGTTTGGGGTTTAGGATTTTAGGGTTTAGGGGTCTAGGGTTTTAGGGTTTAGGGTTTATTTTATAAATAGGATTTATTTTTATTTGATGATTAGTTATGGGTTTTTTTTTTTAATTTTATATTATTAATTATTTTTTAATGATTAGTTATGGATTTTTTGACAATTTGATCGAAATAATGTGATCGAATCATTAATTTTTTTTTTTAATTATTGACATATTATCCAATTACGAAGGACTTAGTGTTACATACCCATCTAATAGACAATTTATTTCGATCAAATTGTCTATTAGATGGGTATGTCACACTAAGTCCTTCGTAATTTGATAATATGTCAATAATTAAAAAAAAATGACTCGGTCATTATTTCAATCAAATTGTCTATTAGATGGGTATGTAACACTAAGTCCTTCGTAATTTGATAATATGTCAATAATTTAAAAAAAAAAATATAATGATTCAGTCATTATTTATATCAAATTGTCTATTAGATGGGTATGTAACACTAAGTCCTTTGTAATTTGATAATATGTCAATAATTACAAAAAATTAATGACTCGGTCATTATTTCCATCAAATTATCTATTAGATGAGTATGTAACACTAAGTCCTTCGTAATTTGATAATATGTCAATAATTTAAAAAATAATTAATGTTTCGGTCATTATTTCGATCAAATTATCTATTAGATGAGTATGTAACACTAAGTCCTTCGTAATATCTCATAATTAAAAAAAATTAATGATTCGGTCATTATTTCGATCAAATTGTCTATTAAGTGGGTATGTAACACTAAGTCCTTCGTAATTTGATAATATGTCAATAACTAAAAAAAATTAATGACTCGGTCATTATTTCGATCAAATTGTCTATTAGATGAGTACGTAATACTAAGTCCTTCGTAATTTGTAATATGTCAATAATTTTTAAAAAAATTATTGATTCGGTCATTATTTCGATCGAATTCTCTATTAGATGAGTATGTAACACTAAGTCCTTCGTAATTTGATAATATATCAATAATTATAAAAAATTAATGATTCGGTCATTATTTCGATCAAATTGTCTATTAGATGGGTGTGTAACACTAAGTCCTTCGTAATTTGATAATATGTCAATAATTAAAAAAAATTAATGATCCGGCCATTATTTCGATCAAATTATCTATTAGATGGGTATGTAACACTAAGTCTTTCGTAATTTGATAATACGTCAATAATTAAAAAAAATTAATGACTCGGTCATTACTTCGATCAAATTATCTATTAGATGGATACGTAACACTAAGTCCTTCGTAATTTGATAATATGTCAATAATTAAAAAAAATAATGACTCAGTCATTATTTCAATCAAATTGTCCATTAGATGAATATGTAACACTAAGTCCTTGGTAATTTGATAATATGTCAATAATTTGAAAAAAAATTAATGATTCGGTCATTATTTCGATCAAATTGTCTATTAGATGGGTATGTAACACTAAGTCCTTCGTAATTTAATAATATGTCAATAATTAAAAAAAAATTATGATTCAATCAACTTGTCAAAAAACCCATAACTAATCATTAAAAAATAATTAGTAATATAAAATTACAAAAAAAAAAAAAAACCCATAACTAATCATCAAATAAAAATAAATCCTATTTATAAAATAAACCCTAAACCCTAAAACCCTAGACCCCTAAACCCTAAAATCCTAAACCTCAAACCCTAAATTAAATACTATGTCATAAACCCTAAATTCTAGGCATGGCAAATACTTTTAAATTATGAGTTCGTATTTTTTATTGTAATTTTCGAGATATTTTATATTCAAATATTAATAAATAAAATATGAATTTTGTAAATTATAAATTAACCCCAAGGTACCCAAATAGTTATTCATTTGAATTCAATTTATATTTAAGTTAGGCCTAACAAAATTAACATTTTGAAATTTTGACCAATGTGTGATTTTGATATTCAAGGATAATTAGAGAGAGTGATACAATTTAACAATTTTATCAAGATCTCAAGTAATTTTCTGAAAAAAATCAGAATTTAATCTAATAAAATATTTTTCATTGAATTTTCAGTTTCTGAACAAAGAGAAACCCACGAAAAATAATTTCACATGATTAAAAATGATAAAAATACCAAAAGATCTGAAATTATTTATCACCTTTTAAATTATTTCAACAATAGACAAAATGTACTATATATGCACTATTGAACGAATTTTTTTCTTTCAAAAAATGTATAATAATTTCATTCCTAGTTTTCTAAAAGTGTGTTAAAATAATTTTTGTATGATTAAATTTTAAAAAAATCTCAAAATTTAAAAAAAAAATTTAAAAATGAGAATTTTGGAGGTCATCTTCTTCACCTAATCAACCGCCACCGCCGCCGTCTTCTTCAGCCACCACCCCTATTCTAGCGCAAACCACCACCAAAACAACCGCCAGATTCGCTACTCCAAACTCGCCACCACCATCCCCATCGCTACAAACACTAGAGCCGCAACCGTCTCCTCCCGCGACCTCACGCACGGCCACCGTTCCCCGTTGGTTGTTCGTCATAATTAGCTTATGGGTTTTGTTCGTCTCGTCGTTGCGAACACATATCAATTTCATATTCCGTTGAGCGAATTGTTCAATTTTTACATTTAAAAATTTAAATATAAGAAATTAGCTTAAAAAATTGCTGCTATTGCTGCTAAATCATCCAATAGAGTGCAACCGGGGCATGCTGTCGGGCTTTTATCGGCAACCGGCAAAGACGTTAGAATTTAAGACATAAAAAATGGGAAGAAGTCGGCTGAAAAAATAAGAAGAAGTATGTGAAGAAGAAAGTAGGGAAAAATAGCAATTTAGGTCCCCTAACTTTCACTAGTCCGCAGAATTAGGACACTTAATTTTCCAACAAGCAATTTACGTCCCTTAACTTTCACTAGTCCGCAGAATTAGGACACTTAATTTTCCAGCAAGCAATTTACGTCCCTTAACTTTCACTGATATGCAGAATCAGGACACTTAATTTTTCAGTAAGCAATTTACGTCCCTTAACTTTCAGTGGTCCGCGGAATCAGGACACTTAATTTTTCAGCAAGCATTTTAGGTCCCTTAACTTTCACTGGTCCGCAGAATCAGGACACTTAATTTTTCGACAAGCAAAATACATCCTAACTTTTCTCTACCCGCAATTTTACTCCATTTGACAAAACAAACACCCACTTGACAATTACTTAACAAACCGTCTACAACTATTTAACAACATCAATATTAATTCAAATCCCCAAATTAATTGTCCAGTTGGCAATTACAGAATTTTCAGCGAGTTGTGGACTAAAATTGCGGTCAAGTGGACTAAAATTGTAGATATAAAAAAGTTATAGATTTCGCAGACCAGTGAAAGTTAAGGGACGTAAAATGCTTGCTGAAAAATTAAGTATCTTAATTTTTCGGACCAATGAAACTATATAGCAAGTTGAAAGTGAGACTTTTGCCAAGTGTCATTACTTGAATGGTGAACTCTCTAGAGTTTTCCCAACCTGAACTCTTATTAGCCAATTCCTACTTAATAAGTCCCATTTTACTTCCTAGTGACAATTTTATTGAATAACCTTTTCATTCTATGGCTGATTTTTTGCAAAGTTCGTTCTAATCCATGCATCTTTCTCTATGCAGGAAATGTCGAAGGATGTAGTTAGAACCAAGACATATCAAAATGTCATTTGTAAGAATTCCTTTCTTATAAAGGACAAGGTTGTCCTTGATGTGGGAGCTGGGACAGGAATACTCTCACTTTTTTGTGCCGAAGCTGGGGCTAAGCATGTTTATGCGTTAATGAAGTCAGCTACTTATTCATTTCATCTTCTTCAGTAATCATTAAAAACTCATTCTGCACAGACCTTTTCTCAAGAGGAAAAAGACAGAAACCACGGAAGATAAAACAATGTCTTTTAGATAATTGATATTCCTCAATTTCAGCAATATCCAGTAAAGCTATGGTTTATCTGGGTTTCCGAATGAACTCCTGTTAATTAGGCATCAATTATTGTTCATTCCTCATAGTTATCATTATTTTATTATTATTTCGAACATTTGAGTTAATTGTTTCTTATGTATGTTTGAGTTTTACTTCTGTTGTTAATTGTACTAGTTATAGCCTATATATATACAACTCTCGGGTCTATCTATTGTTTGCCTTAAAAATAGGATGTAAACTAATGTTGTTTTATCTACAACAAACTTTGTTTCTTTGATTTATGTACAAAACTCTTAGTAGCTGTAGTAGTATTACAATTAAGCTGGTGAAAATGTAATTAAATTATGTGCACATGGGATAGCCCTATTGCTTTTATGATCTAATAGTTTCTTATACCATGCTGTGGATATTTTCTTAAAATGCTGCACCATTTCACTCTTAAATTTGACTCTATGAATTTCAGGTTGAATGCTCCACAATGGCTAACATGGCTCAAGAGATTGTAAAGCTAAATGGTTTTTCAGATGGATATTTTCTTAAAATGCTGCACCATTTCTATGAATATTATCCTAAGTTCCTAATCATATATCATCTCATACAGTTTTCAACTAATTGAACTTATGGGATCAATTATCATGCTTTTTTTTAAAAACATTTCAGTTATAACTGTTCTCAAGGGAAAAATTGAAGAGATTGAGCTTCCAGTTCCTCATGTTGATGTTATCATCTCTGAGTGGATGGGATATTTTCTAGTCTATGAGAATATGTTGAATACTGTCCTTTATGCTCGTGACAAGTGGCTAGTAAGTTATCAATTTTATATAAACAAAATTGAGTGTGATTGAAATGTTTCTAAGCGGCAGGCAGAGCAATGTAATAGTTGTGAATCTGTTTAGCTTATTTTGTCATGAAGTTATATGGTCTGCTATTTTCTATATGCAGGTTCCAGATGGACTTGTGTTGCCAGATAAAGCCTCCCTTTATTTGACAGCAATTGAAGATGCTGATTACAAGGAAGAAAAAATTGAATGTGAGCTTAGTATTCCCGGCATTGATTATATTAAATGAATATGATACTATATGTTTGTATGTGATGAGGGATATTCTGGACTCTACTTTTCGGAGCCCAGGCAAGATCGAAGGATTGTGGATCCCGACCCTGAAGGAATAAAATCGAGCCCAGGTCACAATTCATCTTATTCGATCTATCAGAGAGAGAGCTCATAATCTAAGAATACTGTTGGGCCGACCTCAGGCCCAGGCCTGTGGGCCGAGAAATATATATTCCTATGGATGGACTAGGTAGCCCCCCATTCCAACTATAAATACCATGAGCATTTATGAAGCGGAGGGGGCTTACACGCTTTCCCAGGTGCTCTTTACTCGAAGCTGCTGCTCGGAGCCATCTTGGAAAGTTAGCTTAGGTCACTTATTATGTATTATTCCTCTAGCTTGTACGGCATCCTGTAATGCTCAAATAGGACCCCCATCATTTGTAATTTGTACTCACACGTTCGGAATATATATATATATATATATATATATATATATATCACTGATCTTTCATTCATTTAATAGTATCTATAATTATTGTCTTCATTTCTTTGATCATATACGAAACCACATAAGATCAGTATGTGTGCGATCAGAAGTTGCTGTCAACAACAATTTTATATTTGGTGTTTAGGCCTTCATTTGTTCTAATTTTGGTGTTATGCGATCACAGTTTGGAACAATGTATATGGATTTGATATGAGCTGCATTAGGAAGCAATCAATAGCTGAGCCTCTTGTTGAAACAAATGGTTACCAACTCCCAACTACTCAAGGTTTCGAACCTTCTCTCTGCCTCCATTCTCGACTGTTTACTACATCTCTTAAAGAATGTGTATGTAAAATAAAGTGTATTCTAAATTAACTGTATTTACTAATTCCAGACAATGGACATATCTAAGATGGGTGAAGTGGATACTTCCTTCACTGCACCTTTTAAGCTTGTGGCAGAACGCGATGATTACATCCATGCTCTTGTAGCTTATTTTGATGTTTCTTTTACCAAGTGCCATAAATTGATGGGATTCTCTACAGGTCTGATATATTTATCTGAACCTTTCTGTATTTAATTTTCCTTTTGGAATATTTTAGCCCTCCATGTCTTTAACAATGTTATTATATGAAACGAGTAACAAGAATACTGTTTTGCTATCTTTAGTCCTAGGTACTGATTTTGAAAGAAATGATAACATGCACCTTCTGATTTTGACTATTAACTTAATATGCATGCAGGACCCAAATCACGTGCTACTCACTGGAAACAAACAGTTCTCTACCTCGAAGATGTTCTGTCTATTTGCCAAGGGGAAGCTGTCCATGGGACCATGACCGTGACACCTAATAAAAAGAATCCTCGTGATGTAGATATAACGCTAAAGTATTCTATAAATGGGCGACATTGCCAGGCTTCAAGAACACAACATTACCTAATGCGCTGATCTTGTTATATTACATGCCGTGTGTTGTCTTGATTTCCGCTGCTTGGAGAAGATTGAAGAATTGCCTACTGAACTGAGCTGCCTCGGTATTTACATTGCTCAATCTCTTATTTGCTGCTGCCAGTTCTATAAGTAGCAAAGAATGCAGATAATCTTTCTGATCAAAATTTGAGTTGACAGTATTTATGAAAATGTTGGGATATTCGAATCGATGTTGTACCTTTGCTGGATTATAATTTCCATTATTTGTTTAAAAAAGGTTCTTGGTGCCACAACTATGGCCAATTAGGACCTGATTTGCAAATACCCAGTTGATGAAGTCTGGTTCCCAGAAACTCATAATCTGAGTACTTATGAATTTTCGACAATTATCTGTTTATGTGTGTACTGTTATTGATCAGAATTATGCTATCTAGAACTGAAGAGATATCGACTCGAGTCTATAGCTCTGCTTTGGTGGACTTTGAACTCTTTCCCCGCTTTGTTTTCTTGCTTTTAATGAATACTAGCATATTCTCGTGCTATGCACAACATAGCATTATACCTCAATTATTAAAAGTTTAAAATTAGCAAACTTGGTCTTTCGGTATAAGCAAAAAAGAGTAATTTATCCCTATAAGATACGAATAATGTTCAATTAACCCTCGTATGACTTGAGAAAGAATAAGTTATCCCCATATAATCATATAAAAGTTTCACACTATCTTCCTGACATTCTTAAACATAAAAAATTCGAATAGACAGTACTATAGATTGACCGAATCAATTTGTAAATGTGGCACTTTAACCCCAAGTGTATGATAAGTGTGATATATTATCCATGTATTATGATAAATATGACACTTCACCCCTTGACACTCCCCTCCCCCCCATGATAAATATGTGACAATTGACTCCTTATGAGTACTTTTGTCTTTTTAAGAAATATTTTTTGTAGTCTCTTAATCTCGGAATGTGTTATACTCTTAGTTGGAAGGAGGTAAATTGCTCCTTAAATTTTTCACATGTGGGATAAAATGCTATTTTCCAAACATAAGGGGAGGGGATAAAACAATATGCGGTTCCCAAAAAATTAAATTTGCATTAACCCATTGAAAAAGTAAGAAAATGGTGTATCAAATTCATAAATATGTTATGTTAATTAAAAGGGAAAAAACAAAGGAAAAATATGAGTATTTTTATTAAAAAAATTACATTTGGAGAAGGAAAAACACAATGCAAAGAGGAAAAGAATATAACATGTACATCATAAAACTCACGTAAACTTAAAAATAGTCTTAAAATCAATAAAAAATAATAAAATTGATCATTTAAAACTGAAAATAAAACTAACACATAGTGCATAAATTTGAAAAAGAAAATAATTAATGGATGAATGTGTTCTTAAAAAAAATTAATGAAAAAAAATAAACAATAAAGTGAATATCAATAAGTAGGACTAGTTTCTCTGGCCTTTCTCCATATCTATGTACTTTTAGTTTTTGGTTAACATTTTTATTTTCCAAAATATCAATGTTCATATGTATAATTTGACTGAAAACCTATAAAAAAAATATCGATATGAATGATTTCAAAATAAGATATGTTCTTAGTATTTGAAAAATTCAATGATTTACATTTCAAAATTATGCTACCAACCGAAAACTTATAATTCATTTAGTAGAATTGATCTTTGAGACTTAAACTCCCGAAAATGATATTTCACTGAAAACTCTTTTGCGTAAAAAAAAAAAAAAAACAATTAGATCAAAAGATGTCTAAAGCCCCAATAAAAAAATATAGAGAAACATAATAAATTTAATAATTGAAAAAAAGGGCCGGGATATGAAATTTAAACAATGTGCAAAGGCATGAAGAGAGTTATTCTGAGCAAAAGTTCAAGACGTTCAAACACGAACCTGAAAAAACAAAGAAAAAAAACATGGTTAGTCTATAATGTAAAAGAAAGAAAAATTATGAAGAAAAAAAGTTGATTAAATAATTGAAGAAAAAAGGGATATGAAACTAAATAATGAGCAATGACATGACCAATTTTCTGAGCAAAAGTTTAGTTTAAGGTGTTCATATTTATAATGAACTTATCTCTATTCAAATACTAATTTCCGTAATTAAGGATAACTATTTTGGGGGCATGATTTCAGCATATCAATTAAGAATCAGTTAATATAATTTTAAACTAAAATCGACTTCAAATTTGAAAATCCTACAATCTTGTAACGTGCATTTTTATAGTGAAAAAATTAAATTCCTATTCCATTTATATTTCCTTCTTAAAGTAAACTATTTTGGTGGCATAATTTTAGCATATCAGTTAATAAGTTATAAGATAATTTTGAACTAAATTCGATTTAAATCTAAAAAACTTTCAAATTGTAGATAAGAAATTACCCAATCATTAATTTTTTGACAATAAAAAAAACTCTAAATTCTAAGAAAAAAGAATTGAGTCAAAGTTTCATGATTTGGGTCAAAAGACCATTCTCCTATATATATATACTAGCATATTCTCGTGCTATGCACAACATAGCATTATACCTCAATTATTAAAAGTTTAAAATTAGCAAACTTGGTCTTTCGGTATAAGCAAAAAAGAGTAATTTATCCCTATAAGATACGAATAATGTTCAATTAACCCTCGTATGACTTGAGAAAGAATAAGTTATCCCCATATAATCATATAAAAGTTTCACACTATCTTCCTGACATTCTTAAACATAAAAAATTCGAAAACATAAAAAATTCGAATAGACAGTACTATAGATTGACCGAATCAATTTGTAAATGTGGCACTTTAACCCCAAGTGTATGATAAGTGTGATATATTATCCATGTATTATGATAAATATGACACTTCACCCCTTGACACTCCCCTCCCCCCCATGATAAATATGTGACAATTGACTCCTTATGAGTACTTTTGTCTTTTTAAGAAATATTTTTTGTAGTCTCTTAATCTCGGAATGTGTTATACTCTTAGTTGGAAGGAGGTAAATTGCTCCTTAAATTTTTCACATGTGGGATAAAATGCTATTTTCCAAACATAAGGGGAGGGGATAAAACAATATGCGGTTCCCAAAAAATTAAATTTGCATTAACCCATTGAAAAAGTAAGAAAATGGTGTATCAAATTCATAAATATGTTATGTTAATTAAAAGGGAAAAAACAAAGGAAAAACATGAGTATTTTTATTAAAAAAATTACATTTGGAGAAGGAAAAACACAATGCAAAGAGGAAAAGAATATAACATGTACATCATAAAACTCACGTAACTTAAAAATAGTCTTAAAATCAATAAAAAATAATAAAATTGATCATTTAAAACTGAAAATAAAACTAACACATAGTGCATAAATTTGAAAAAGAAAATAATTAATGGATGAATGTGTTCTTAAAAAAAATTAATGAAAAAAAATAAACAATAAAGTGAATATCAATAAGTAGGACTAGTTTCTCTGGCCTTTCTCCATATCTATGTACTTTTAGTTTTTGGTTAACATTTTTATTTTCCAAAATATCAATGTTCATATGTATAATTTGACTGAAAACCTATAAAAAAAATATCGATATGAATGATTTCAAAATAAGATATGTTCTTAGTATTTGAAAAATTCAATGATTTACATTTCAAAATTATGCTACCAACCGAAAACTTATAATTCATTTAGTAGAATTGATCTTTGAGACTTAAACTCCCGAAAATGATATTTCACTGAAAACTCTTTTGCGTAAAAAAAAAAAAAAAAACAATTAGATCAAAAGATGTCTAAAGCCCCAATAAAAAAAATATAGAGAAACATAATAAATTTAATAATTGAAAAAAAGGGCCGGGATATGAAATTTAAACAATGTGCAAAGGCATGAAGAGAGTTATTCTAAGCAAAAGTTCAAGACGTTCAAACACGAACCTGAAAAAACAAAGAAAAAAAACATGGTTAGTCTATAATGTAAAAGAAAGAAAAATTATGAAGAAAAAAAGTTGATTAAATAATTGAAGAAAAAAGGGATATGAAACTAAATAATGAGCAATGACATGACCAATTTTCTGAGCAAAAGTTTAGTTTAAGGTGTTCATATTTATAATGAACTTATCTCTATTCAAATACTAATTTCCGTAATTAAGGATAACTATTTTGGGGGCATGATTTCAGCATATCAATTAAGAATCAGTTAATATAATTTTAAACTAAAATCGACTTCAAATTTGAAAATCCTACAATCTTGTAACGTGCATTTTTGTACATCTAAGCTTTTTAGAGAGAGAGGAATCATTTAATATATTCATTTAATTAACACGTCCTCACACGTGTAGGCGGTATTTATTTATGCAAGCCTAATATGTGAAATTTAGAAATGGATGGCGGAGGGATTTGAACACATGATCAGGGGCGGACCCAGAAATTTTAGTCGCGGGGGGCGAGATTAAAATGGAAAGTATATAATTAAATTATTTAAAAATTATGTTTATCAAAATTTATTTTTAATATGCCGATAATTCTTATGGTACTTGATATTGATAATATATCTAATCAAATAAGATAATAAATATATATATAATAAATAATATGCAAAAACAATCACTAGACATAAGAAAAATATGAACTCAATAACATATGTATATCTAATCAAATAAGATAATTAAAAAATATTTAATAAATATATATATATATATATATAATTATAAATTTCGATTTTTCGTCCCAAATTATATCAACTCGCAGAATTTTGTTTCCTAATATATCATTTTGCATGAATTTAGTCCCAGTTTGATAATTTAATGAAAATGACGGTTCAATCTTTTGCTTTTCTTAAGAGAAAAATAGTATGAGTTTTTGAAATTTCCGTGCCTTCCGTGCCATTTCATTAGGAAAATATTGTGTGTTATCTTTTAGTATTAATAAACAATAAAAATGCTACGAATTTTTAATTCCAATATTTGATAATAAAACTCATACTATTTTTTATTGTTAATATTTAATTCCAATATTAATAATTAAAATGCTACAAATATGAAAATAGAAACACTTCATTATTTGGAGAGATAAATATTGAAGCAAGATAATTCCAATATGATTAAGTGGAATTTCTAATTTTGAATCTTGAATATTTTATTCTTAAAGTGGAGAACAATCATTTCGAAATGATTCAATTGGTGAAAAATACACGAGAAAGTGTTCGTATCTTTGTTTTTTTTCAATTTCTCGTAAATATTTATTATATATTAATATTAAAATTAAAAGAACGCACAATGTCTTTTTAATGAAATGACACGGAATTTTTCTTCTTCTCAAAAGCGCACGGGAGTTCTGAAAATTTATACTATTATTCTCTTAAAAAAGTAAAAGACTGAATCATCATTTTCATTAAAATAAAAATTTAATAGTGAGACTAAATTCATGCAAAATGATGAATTAGGGGACGGAATTCGGCAAGTTGATATAGTTTGGGACGAATAACAAAAATTTATAATTAGTTTCGAACGAATTATGCAATCTTGTATAATTGTTCATGCTAAAATTTGACACCTCATGACACGTAAGCAGCCAAGTAGCAATTTAATGAAGACGTGCGCAAGTTTCGTCTCTAATTAAGGATGGGAAAATTTTTCAAAAATCTATTAAATTACGGGATGAAATTGGCCGATGTTATATAGTTTGGGATGAAAATCCAAAATCGTTAATTAGTTTAGGACGTTTTCTACATTTTTACCTTAAATTAATTATACAAGTTCCTTTTTTTAACTTTTTTTCATTCAATGAAAACTTTAATGTATTTGGTCCAAGTTTAGTCATTTTTTTTCATCTATTAGATTGTGTATTTACCGTCCGTACAAAAAAATTGCAAATAATATATATTATGTCAATTTGGGTATATCAAATTTTGATTCCTCTAAAACTTTAGTCCAAGCACATGTTCTTTGTGTACTATAAGATCCTACCGAATAAAATGATTGATTATTAACGTATTTGTCCATCTATTTTGATGTGTTCATCATATGATTTATCGGATAATAACAATATTCATAAAGTATCGAAAATAAATTATTTGTCAAGTGAGAATTGATGTATGAGAATTAAAACATTATATAATTAATAAAATATTAATGAATACCTTGTTATCTAATGTTAATGTAATTATTTTGTATAATGTAATTTAGGAAAAAATCCACTTTGCCCCCAACCTTTGGACGCTTTTTTCATTTTGTCCCTTAATTTTTGCAAGTTTTCACTTAATCTCCTTAGGTATTAAATATATCTCAGGCAGCCCCTGAGTTGCAAAAAAGCTAGAATCTAACAGGATATTCCATCCAACTTTAATATTGTGGCTTTGAATGCTTTTTTTCATTTTGCCACACAATTTTAAACTTTTTTCCAATTTGCTACTTAATCTTTGAACGTTGCCCCACTTTATCTGTCCCTTACCTTTGAACATATTATGTCAGCGACATCATTACATTTTCAATTTCTAAACGTTATTTGTTGGCAAATCATTTCAATAGTTTTTTTTTCTATTCCAAAAACAAAATTGTATAATTTATAATTAGAAAATAGTAGCATTTTGGTGGGACTCAAGTCTAAACATTGACATTAATTAGTAATAATTTTTTTTTTTTGTCAAAATATCGACAAGGCCACGAGTCATCAGTCACATGACACGGTCCAGCCGCGTACGGGAATCCTTTACTTAAATACTAAAGTATTTAATTAGATAAATTATCAAAAAAAGTATATGATTAAAATTAAATAATGTTCTAAGCGGTTGAATATATATATTAGCATGTGTCCCTCTTCATGTAATCATTGTCTTCACTTAATAAGAAAATTGTAAAGAAATGAGTTTATAGTGAAACGACCAATAATACCAATTAATTTATTTCTACTAAAGTTCATGATTTTATATACACTAATAAATTATGTGATTTCAAATGTATTCTTCTTGCAACTCATATCTATCCTTAAGTTCTCAAAACCATCAAGAACTTGGAAGAATAGTAGAAAATAAAATTTGAGTTTCTCATTGTGATATAGTCAAATTCATTTAATCACGTAATAAGTTCAGTTAAGTAATTAATTATTTGTCATTTTTTGAAAAATTATTCAATTACGTAACATATATCTAACTTGTAATTGTCATGTTAATGTCATTAACTGGAGTTCCGTGTTTGTGTGAAACATTCCAAGTTTTGTATTTTCCCTATTAATTTACCAATATACTTTCATCAAAAAAATTATGGAATTTGTACATTTATTATTATTTTTATTTAACGATTTTCATTTAATCTAAATTCCTATATGCCCTACTAGTATAGATTCATAGGATTCCAAAAGAGGCAGTAGTCAAGCTATCACTCGAAACAAGTTGAACATAATATATTAATATATCATGAAATTCCAAATTAAACTAATTTCATAATATTTGTTAATTTGATCAATTTGGCTTGATTTTTATTTATACGAACTTTTATCGAATGAGTTTGAGTCAGTAAATTTTCTCAGTTTTTATCATTTTATGAACTCGAATTTGAATCAAACTTCAAAATTTATAAACAAAATATTATGTTCAAGCTAATTTGATTATATATAATTCCTAACAAATCGAGCTTAAACAAGCCTTCACCACCACACGACCTTGAATCGAACATCAAATACCAGTTTTGTTTGGTTTTTACTAGACCTAGCTAGCTAGCTACAGTACTGTAGTGACTCGATCGGGATTTCTTCATTGAAAAGCCACTTATTTTGTTTGGTTTTTACCACTGATAAGTAAATGCACATTTAGTACCATCATTTAGAGCCTGGTTGTAAAGTTCATACAACGGTAAAATAATTGGACAAAATTGGCCACGTACATCACACGTGACCATTATCTCGTCTTTTTGAGGGAAATAATCACCATTTCCTTCACTTTTGGAGGAAAAATTATTACGTTACCCTCATTTTATCACGTGATGATTTTCATTCCAAAAGACGAGATAACAGTCAAGTGATCGAATTCATTCAATTCGATCCAATTATTTGACCATGGTATGAGCATTGCAATTAATATTTAAATTGTCAGGGATATCAATGTTACAAACTTAAATTATTCACACTTTTAGTATTGATAGAGATAAATTGAGCTTCCCTCAAAATTGAGATTATATTGGTCAAATCATCTTATTTGGGCTCACATGGTAAATGTATAGGACTTCTTGTTTTTTTTTTTTTTACCCGAATTAAATTCCTACTACTATATTTTTTTTTTAAAAAAAATGAATAGGTTCTACAGACCCTACTAGCCCTATGCTGCGTTTGCCCTTGTATGTGGACGTGTGTGTATATGCATACACTATAAAACTATAGTATACATATAATGAACAAGAAGCCGAAATTCCACTCTAACAACTGGTGGCATTACAAATTTTATTAACAACAAATTAACCTCAAAACATAAATTGTCACATTTGACAAGTTCAATCAAATTACAATAAATTCTCAAATGAAATGAACATTGTCCACTTCAGAATCACAACAATAAAATGGAGCAACTCAAATAAAAGAGAAAGTTAAAATTCACACATAAAATACACTCTTAGAAAACTATTATCGTGTGGATCCTATAATAGGATTCTATAAAATAAAAACAACATTCGGAAAAAAGATAACCGAAACCAAACAAACCAACACATAATGTACCAACACGCCAAGTAAAAGAATCAATGAAGAATAGTACCACATCCAACACAAATGACGATGCGCTATTTTACGAGAGTTCGACCCATCGGCCAAGGCTATAAAACCACTGCAAAGAAAACAACAACATATAATTAGAATAAATTAAAATCCACTAGGGAAACCTAAATAAACAGCAAGTTTAGAAGATATTGGAGGAAAATTATTAATAGGTAAACTGAAAAGAAAAGAGATTCGATGAAATATTTATAGGTTACCCCGACATTCTTATATATTCTTATTATATGCATAACATATATATTGGGTGGAGGAGTTAATAAGCTTCTTAACTTGTATTTGAACAGAAATTCCAAGGGAGCAAAACAATTAATTGACACAAAAATTAAAAATGAAGAAAAAGATTCAGTAAATGTTCCTGATCACTCACCTTTTTAACCTGAAAATTAACATGACTTCTCAAGCTCGGGATATCAAGGCCAGTTTCAACTTGAATTAGAAGAGCATTGTTCCCTTGATCTTGTGCTTCCAAGTGTTGTTTCTTTGCTGAAATAAGAAGGGATTCATTGCATTGATGCAATTTTATTAACTCAAGCGAAGGTATTTCAATGATACACAGTGGGATCTCTTCTAGTCGATCACATAAATCAAGATTCAAACTCTCAAGTGCTGGAAAACTAGAACTGTCTACCACCCAGGTTTTGAAGTAACACCGAACAATTGATAAAGATTTCAGGCGCTGAAATTCTCCTTCACCTACATTCCATTCTTCGCCAACAAACGCTTCATCAATTAATTTGAGCACTTCCAGTTTGGGCAATGAACCAACTATCTTCATATCTTCCCATGGAATACGAGAACTTTCTAAACTTAGTTTTCTTAGCAAAGGTGGAAAATTTGGGGTGGTACTGAAGGTGCGAGGGAAATAGCATTTTAGAATCTCGAGTTTCTGAAGAGATTTTGGTGTGGTAATATTCAAAATTGTTGACGTTTTTTCCTCAATATAAGTAACACTTAATTCCTTTAAGTTTGGAATTCTACCTAAGATCTCATCAGTAAACCTAAGATCAATAATCTTAGACAACTTTTTTAGATTTTTAAGAACACAATAATGATTATTTTCTCTATCGGGCATAGACAATTTGAATCCGGTCTTAATCTTTATATGCCTAAGGTGCTGCATCTCCCAGATTTCAGATGGTAAAGTGATAAACATCAACATCCTATAATTTAAAATTAAGGTCTCCAGATTCCAAGGTAAGTGTGACACCCCACTTAAATACCTGGGCGTTGTAAATTCAAGGTACCGTGAATTAACTAACTTCAAAAAATCATTTAAATCATAATTTTCCCTCGGATTCATTTGCACATAGAACACCCGTAGCAAATTCGATTGAAAAATTATACCATATCGCATTTCACTGTTTTCCATAACCACAGTACGAGCAAGTGGCATAGATTGCAAGTCTGACTTGGTTGAAAACTTATTGTCCTGAACGCTTGCATTGAAATGCACACCAAGACGACGCATACCACTTATGTTTTTTTCTAAACCATCATACACTACGCAAAAAAACTTCTCCTTCACTGCTTCTCTCAAGCAAAGATCCCTTAACAAATCATGGATTTTACATGTTTTGATGTTGCCCATAGAACCTCGCTTCTGGACCATAACGAGATTTCTTTCAATAAGATCCTCAAGATATTTTTCTGCAACCTCTTCCAAAGTTTTATCCGGTGGTGGTGGTTTTAAGAATCCTTCTGAAACCCATAAGTCGATGAGCCTGGAGACTCGAACTTCAGAATCCTCTGGGAAAATTGCCATGTAGAGGAAAAGTGGTTTCAATTGAATGGGCAACTGATTGTAACTTAGAGATAATATCCCCAAACATTCCTCATTATTTACTTCATTAACGATAGAGCTCACATCCTTTGCAACTTCACTCCAATATTCTCGTGTCTTGTCAGACACTTTCAAGAGCCCGCCAATCACAGTGATTGCCAAGGGAAGTCCTCTACAATTTGTAGCAATTATCCAACCAATTTCCTTCAGTTCAGGAGGGCAAACATATTCGCCAAATATCTTCACAGAGAGTAAGTTCCAACTTAAAGCATCATCTAGAAACTTCATTTTATATGAAGATCCAAGTCCAGGTGCCAAATCAGAGAGCCTAGTAGTCATCATTATCCTACTTTTGTTACCATCGTCAGGGAGGAACCTACTTATCTCTTCCAAGGCCTTGATACTCCATATATCGTCCAATACAATTAGATATTTTCTTCTAAACAAAGCTTTGTGCAACATTTCTCCTAAATCTTCATCACTCTTACTTTGCATACTACTAGCGAATGCCTCTAGACTAATCTTTAAAAGTCCAGTATCATATAAAAGGCCTATAATATTTTTTCTTAAACTATAATCTTGAGATATAGTTACCCAAGCTCGAATGTCAAAATTACTCTTAATAAATGGATCGTCATAAGTATTAGTAGCGAGAGTAGTCTTACCAATACCGCCCATGCCAACAATTTGAATGACTAGGCGATCATATTGATTTGTGGTGAGCTTTTCCTTTAATGTAATCAAGTCCTCATCGAACCCCACCATCGTAGTATTAATCTTGCCACCACGAAGAGGAGCCTTAGCAATTACATTAATTGGTGGTGGTGATGATGATGAACCAGCAGCAACCTCGATCTTTTCATGATTAATCTTCAAGACCTCTTTCTTGATTAAATCCATTTCTTGTACAACTTTCTGTATATCTCCACACGAGATGGCATAGCTATCGATAGTAGTACTTTCTGCATATTTTTTAATTTGACCCACTACAAAGATCTCAATGATGTCCTCTGCTTCATTAGCTGCAGCAGCGATTCGGCTCTTTAAAAGTTCAATTTCTTTGCTTCTTGTTTGAGAATGATTTTCAACAAAATCAAGCAAGAAACTAACTTGATCAAAGAGGGGTTGTGTTTGCAACTCTTTTAGAAAAACATAACGCGGAGGAGGATTTTGGGTTCGATTTAGGACATGAAGAAGAGAGACAAGAGATGCATAAACTGCCATGTCTAGCTAATATCTGATTTTTAAGTGTAGGCAATATATGATCAATTTACTTTTTTCAGAGTTTCAAATACAACTTCTGCAAATATATATTGCAATTTATATAACTTCAACTTATTTGGAGTGGAAAGCATATTCAGTCAATTATGGTGGACTTGTCTCTTTGTTTTAAATTACTACTATATTGAGAGTTGTTATCAATTATGCGAAGACCGAGTATTATTCTAAAGAAGGTGCCAACTCTATCACAATTATTTTAACTGAAGAAAAGACTTTGTTTCCCTATGTCAGTTGGCCCATTCGTTTTTATTTGTTTGTGTAGAGGGGAAGTTAATCTCCCATAACCTTCTTAATGGAATGATTAAAAAAATCATTCCCTAGAAAACTCTCTTTTCATAATAGTAGACCGGGCTGGGTTAGCTCGAATGGACATACCCAACCGTCTCGAATCAACAAAAGAAGCCTCGTACATACGTATTATTAGATGGGTTTCGTCATAATCATCTACACTATAGCTAACTATTATTCATTTAGAGAAAAATATTTTTAATACCGAACTTTAGTCTAATAAACACATTTGATATCAAAATTTTTGAAAAAATAAAATTTATACTATGATTCACACCCTCTTGACATATTTAGCTTTTCTGGTCAATTTTTTGTCGAAATTTAACACTTGTCTATTAAGTTAACAATGGTGGTTCTTTAAAATTCGTGCATGTTTTTCCTCCCATTGTCAACTTAACGAGCACGTGAAAGGCACGGCCGTTAAGTTAACAAAGCTGAATCTTTAAAATACGTGCATGTTTTCCCTCCCGTTGTCAACTTAACGAGCACGTAAGCGACACATGCTGAATCACGTCCGAAAATCGACGACTAAATTAAATATGCCAAGAGGATGTGAATCATGGTATGAAATATATTTTTTTCAAAAGTTTGGCATCGAATATATTTTTTGAACTAAAGTTTATTATCAAAAGAGTTTTTCTCTCATTACTCATTTTGTTGAGTCGGATTCTTATTTCCTACTTGAAGATACATTTTTCTAAGATATACAGTGAACTTAAATTTATTCACACTTTAGAAAATCCATACAAGAAAAGTTCACGCTAAATTCATTTTTATGTAAAATATGACTAACTTAACCTTACTTGAGAACATATTATCCCATTCTATCCCCTGTGATATGCGTAAATGAACATTTTATCTCCTCATGATATGCGTAAATTAGCACTTTAACTCCCTGTGATATTGTATAATGGGCATTGTAACCCCTTATAAAAATATTAAAATCAAGAAGGAAGCAATGTGCATCTTTTATAAATATACAAGTATTTTGTCCTTTTATTTGTCAGTTATATCACGGAGAGTTAAAATGCCTATTTAGAGTAACATTGAGAGTTAATTTACTATTCACTCTAAAAATCAATGTTATTACAATCGGCCCAGACCGAATCGACCGCCAATTGGAGGCCTGTCCAATCGGGTTAACCCCCTAAATCAGCAAACTTAAAAATCAGTTTGAACCGACAAATCGGTTTGGAACGGTTCAATCCGGTTCTGATTTTTTGTTTCTTTTTAATTTTTTTAATATTAAAATAAATTGGAAACTTTTGTAGAATGAGTGATTTGAACACCTAACCTCCTGTATAAACATCCAGGGGCCGTTTAGTAGGACCTAATAGGAGGTATTATGTCATATTATACGAATTAATATGGGATAATACAATGTTTGGTGGCATTGCTCTAATACCAGGTCAAAAGAATTAAAATCTTACGACCCAGTATTAAGACTAGATTATAATCCACCCAGGCATGGGTGGATTAGTTAATCCGAGTGAATATGGATTAGGTTAAATATCACTTATAATCTCAAATTTATGTATTTTATATTTTAAAATATCATTAAATATTATAAATTCTTATCAAATCTCTGAAAATAGAAACACATACTACATAAATAAATCACAAATTAAAATCTATATCAGTTTACAATTAACATGGTCTTTAATGTAATATGACTCAATCAAATCTATACCAAACGTATTTTTAATATGTTATTCAATCCATCTCCAATCTAATCCACCTTAATCCCATACACCCTACCAAACAGCCTCTGGATAGTATTTGAGCTACATCATTTTTATTGAACTTTTAGTACAGAAATTTATAAATTATAGAAAACTTGTAACCACATTTATTTATAAATTAAATTATAATAATTAAATCAAATTACTATTTTACACATTGTTAATGAAAATTAAAACTAATTTTAATTTTATGACATAATTTATTATTAAAAGTTTTTCTTTAAGATATTTCTCTCCAACTATATAATTTTCGGATAAAGAGCGTCAAGTTTGAAAGTCAAATCAATATACTATGCAAACATAATTTTGAATATTAGACTTGTATACATAATCATATTTTAAAATTTATTAATCTCTTAATTTGTTGTATTTTTAACTTATATTTTATATTTTTAATTAAATAAATGTAATCATATTATATTTATATGAGCTTACTAATTAGTATTATATTATCATTATGATATAAGTTAGATAAATATTATATAGTTTAATTTAAATATATTATAAGTTTTAAATATTTTTAACCAATTGTAGGATAATGTTAAAATTTTATGCATATTGTATATACTTTAAAATTAAATATTTATATTATATCATTATGACGTCATCCAGTCCGATTAGTGATCCGTCCGGTTCGACTATTGGCCAATCGGCTCACCGGTTCATTATTCGGTCCGATTCTATAATCATTGCTAAAAACTAGGGCTGTCAATGGGTCGGATTATGGTCGGATCAGGCTCGTCCAGATCCAGCTCCATTTATATCGGATCGAATCCTATCGGATTCGGATCTTGTTCGGATTGTGCTCGGATCTAGATTTTTTGAATCCAACGGATCTTGGTCGGATTTGGCCGGATATCGGATATTTTTCGGATCCAATAAATTTGTATTTAAAAAGTTAAATTAATATTTTTTTCCTAAAATAAGTTTATATCTTTTCAATTTTATTTAATTTTAGTTCACATTTTCAAAGTTTCTTTACTATATTCATATTTGTAGAATTTGTAGAATGAATATATTGGTTTAAATAAATTTATAAACGAATTATAAATTACTATCTTCTTAAATTGACGTTGAAATATTATTAATGATACTTATTTTTATAAATCATTTTGTATATATATCTTTCTTTTTATTTGTTGTCGGATACGGATCTTCAACGGATCGGATCGACCTAAATCCATATTCGCTCCATGAGTTTCGGATTTCGGATCTTTATAATCGGATCAGGTCCATCGAATCTCTAATCGGACAATTATCCTAATAAATCGGATCGAATTCGGACGGATTCGGATTGAAATCCGCCCCATTGACAGCCCTACTAAAAACTATATCATCAACATTTCGAAAAGAGCTAGTAGTAAATTGCTTCTGATAGTACTCAAGGATGATTATTTTTTGTTCACCGAAAGCGTGGGTTTATGTTGGATTTTAATGAATTATTTAGAAACGCTGGAAAGTAATTTGTTATAGGCCGGAACAAAATATTAATTTTGAAAATGAAGACTTGCTTGAATGCCAAAAAAATATCTGAATTTCAGTTATCCAAATTAAACCAGGATTGATCCAACACAAAATGTTACGAAATCGTCATTAGACTAATATGACTCAAATTATCTTCAACCATTTCCTAAAAAGAGATTATTTTATGTATCCGTTGCATAGTTGATATCGTGCAACAGAGCAATAATCTTATATTTTACATATCAATACGTAGTTGGAACGAAATTACAGAATAATTTTCTCTCTCACTTATATTACATTACATCATTTATCTACCTGGTTCATCCAATTTTTTTACTAAAAAATATTAAAACATGCAACACAAATATGGAAAAAATAAGGGAAAATTCTATTTTGTCTCCTACCTCTTGATCGTTTTTCCACTTGTTTTCTATTTTTTGTGAGTTTTCACTTAATGAACTCAGCTTTGTCATCTAAGATGTAAAAGTTATAATATAACATATTATTTTGTCTAACTTTAATTTTACTCAACCTCGTAACCTTTATGATATAATTAAGTTATTTTTAATCTGATTTTAAAAAAATATATCCATAAAATTATTTAAACACATACAACGTAAGTATACTTTTCCAGTGTAGATTAAAAGACGTAACACAAATATATATAGATGGAAAAATAAAATAGATATGCATTGGGTGAAGACCGTGAAGTGAAGTTGCATTCCACCTACTAAATTTAGCCTTATTCAAAAAGTTGACTTAAACAATTTGTGCAAAGCCAATTTGAGTTTATATTTTATACTATATAAACATTTAGTGAAAGGACCAAGTTTATACATATATATATATATATATATATATATATATATATATATATATATATTTTATATACGAAAATTATAACAAATGATCAATTTTGGTGGGACTCAAGTCCAGTGTTTTAAAAATCGAACCGTACCGGCCGGTTCGATCGGTTTAACAGGTAATTAGTTATCAATTCGGTCCAATTAATCCTTCAAAATTAGCTTTGTTTCTGACCAGTTTGAACCGAAAAAACCGATCAAAAACCAATAAAACCAATGTACCAATGAACCGATTGAACCACTGGTTCACTTATAAAAATAAAAAGTTTACATTATGAATTTTTATTTCTCTTCCGCGACCTTTAAACTTCAACAATACTCTCGCATCTCTTCTTCTATTTTTCACTTTGAATTAAACAAAATCAACAAGAAACAAAAGAATCTTATATATAATAAGTTATATAAATATATTTGAGTATCAAATTCATTAGGAAAGTCATTTTTTTTCACAAACTTCAAGTTATTTTATTTTTTTATATAATTCAATGACAAAATTCATCAATAATTTCTCTTTTACATATGTGATTAGTAATAAAATTATTGTTTTTGATATGATAGGTTTATTATAATTTTAATTATTGCGTTGATATCATGTTATTATATTTGTCATTTTGTTGCTATCATTTCATTCTTAACTCAAATTTTCTAGAAAAAATAATTGATCATGAGATAAATATTTGGTTTATGGAAATAAACTTGAAAAAATGAATAATATATTTTTAAAATAGTTGATTACATATATTAAAATTAAAATTAAAATATGGTAAAATTGCAAAAATCATCCCGAACTAATTAGTGATTTTAGATTTTCGTCCCAAACTATATTACCTCACCGAATTTCGTCCCGCAATTTAATATTTGTTTGAAATTTCGTCCCAAACTAATTACTAATTTTGATTTTTCGTCCCATACTATATCAACTCGCCGAATTTCATCCCATAATTTACCATTTTGTATGCATTTAGTCCCAATATTAAATTTTTAATTTAATGGAAATAACTGTTCAATCTTGTAATTAGTTTGGGACAAATTCTGCAATATTATATAATTATTCATGTTAAAATTTACCACGTCATCACACATAAGCAGCCATGTGATAATTTAACGGCAAATGCGCAATTTCCGTCTTATAATTAACGGTGGGACGATATTCCAAAAAAAAAATATTAAATTACGGGACAAAATTCGTCGAGTTAAATAGTTTGGGACGAAAATCCAAAATCAGATTAGTTTGGGACGATTTTTGCAATTTTACCTTAAAATATTATATTATAATAAAATCTTACCGGTCTGATCAATAGTTAAAATGGTTAAACCAATCTAAACAATAACTAATAAAACTTTCAGTTCGATGTCCGATTGGGTTTTTAAAACATTGCTCAAGTCTAAACATTGAGATTAATTAGTAATAAAATCAGAAAATGGATCAAAATATATCGACAAGCCCACGAGCCATCAGTAACATGCCACGGCCCAGCCGCGTACGCGCGGAAATCATTTACTTAAGTTCTAAAGTATTGATTAAATACTGTTCTACACGATTGAATATTAGCATGTCCCCTCTTCATGTCATCATTATCTTCACTTAATAAGCAAATTGTAAAGAATTTTTTTTATAATGAAACGTCCAACTATACCAATTAATTTATTTCTACAAAAGTTCATGCTTTTATATATAATAACAAGTGATGTGATTTCAAATGTATTCTTCTTGTAAATTCATATCTATCCTTAAGTTTGAGATAAAAGTCTCTAAACCAACAAGAACTTGGAAGAATAGTTGAAAATAAAATCTGAGTTTTTCATTGCGATTTAGTCAAATTTATTTTAGGGTGAAATACAATTCCCGTTTAAGTATGAGGGCGATATCATTTATCCCCCTAAAGTATCAATTGTAACACTTACCGACCTCAGTTATAATTTTGCAGTATTTATTCCAAAAATACACTCACCCCTTTCATAAATAATAATTTCTACTTTATCAAAATAAAATTGTATCTTTATTAATTACGAATTCATTCATCCACCAAACAACATTATTTGTTTTATTTTCTTCATTTCTTTTGTTACATTCCTTTTTTTGAACTCAAATTTTTTCTTCATTTTCATCTAATTTTTTAGTAACCGAATGAAAAAAAAAATGAAGAAATTCAAACATAAGATTGTTTGGTGGATGCACGCAGGGGCGAAATTATAGGGGGTGCAGGTGAGGGTGCCCACATCCCCCAGCAAAAAAAAAAAAATTAGTAGCAGTGCATATCTATTATTAGGGGACTTCTAAGGTGACGTCACGTTATGTGACGTCAATTTAATTTAAGGCATTAGATCATAAATATATAATCACAACCACATAAATTTTAAAATATAAAATTAAATTAAATTTAGTTAATTATGAGTTACCTGTTTAACAGGTTAAATCTATAATGTATCTTATATTCTTTAATATTCCAAAATTAACTACCTTAAATATTTCTACTTTCCTTCTTTTCTTTTTTCTACCCAAATTAATATCAAATTACCATAAAAATTATATGTTTCCACATTGTATGGTACAAGTTCATATATAATAGTACAATACCACCAATGTGTATAATTATTCACATTACATAGTATTGACTTCACATACTTAGTACGGTATCATATTAGTAGTAATTAGTCACATTATATTATATTACCATTAATACTAACCAATGTGTGGATAATTATTCAATTACATGGTATATGTCTCACATGTAATAGTATAGACTCACATAGCATAGTATTGACTCCATAAACTTAGTACGACCGACCCATATTAGTAGTAATTAGCTACATTATGAAGTATTATCATTAGTACTAACCAATGTGTATAATTATTCACATTACATGGTATAATGTCTCACATTATATAGTATTGACTCCACATACTTAGTACGTTCTCTCATACTAGTAGTAATTAGTCACATTATATATTATTACCACTAGTATTAACTTTTACAGATAATTATTAACATTACATGGTATATGTCTCACATGTAGTAATATAGACTCACATAGCATAGTATTAATTCCACAAACTTTGTACGGTCGACCCATATTAGTAGTAATTAGCCACATCAAAACTATTATCATTAGTACTAACCAATGTGTCTAATTCTTCGCATTACATAGTATAATGTCTTCCATATAATAGAATTGACTCCACATACTTAGTATTGTCTCATATTAATAATAATTAATCACATTATATAGTATTACTATTAGTACTAATCAATTTACTAATAATTCTTCACATTATATAGTATATGTCTCACATATAGTAGTACAGACTCACATAGCATAGTATTAACTCTACAAACATAGTATGGACCCATAGTAATAGTAATTAGCCACATTATGAAGTATTATCATTAGTACTAATCAGTGTGTATAATTTATCACCTAACATAGTATAATGTCTCACATGTAATAGTATTGACTCCACATACTTAGTACGGTCTCATATTAGTAGTAATTAGTCACTTTATATAGTATTAACATTATTACTAACCAATTACTGATAATTCTTCACATTACATGGTATATATCCCACATGTAGTAGTATAGACTCTCATAGCATATTTTGACTCCACATACTTAGTACGGTCTCATATTAGTAGTAATTAGACACATTATATAATATTACCATTAGTAATAATAAATTTACTGATAATTTTTCACATTACATGGTATATGTCTCACATGTAGTAGTATAGACTCACATAACACAGTATTGACTCAACATACTTAGTACGGTCTCATATTAGTAGTAATTAGTCACATTGTATAGTATCACAATTAGTCATAACTAAATTACTGATAATTCTTTATAGAGAGAATTTCATTTTTCATACCATAATTCAACCTACTTTAGGGATTTGATACCACAATTTTTTCTACCGACACATTTGATACCATAACTCAAATCAACTCGACAGATTTGATATTTCCGTCAAATTGAAAACGGAATTGTCACGTGATTGTCACGTGGCCGTTAAAACTTTGCACATTTGATACCATAACTTATGTTGACTGATAATTTTACCCCATAACATTTCAGGTTACCAAAAAAGCCCCACATCTCCAAATTTAGTGACGATTTTAGTCCACATTGTTACCAAATTTTCAAATTGACTCGAATAAGATAATGTGCTGACCAATTTAGAACTTTACACATTTGATACCATTATTTATGTTGACTGATAATTTTACTCCATAACATTTCAGGTTACCAAAAAAACCCCACATCTCTAAATTTAGTGACGATTTTAGTCCACATTGTTACCAAATTTCCAAATTGACTCGAATAAGACCACATGCTGACCAATTTAGAAAATTTCACTTATTTTATTTAAATAACTAATTTAATTTATAAACAATATTAATAAATTAAATAATACATTAACATAAATATCACAAAAATTAAGAAAATATATATTTTTAAATATAAAATTTATTTAATAGAATTAATATATTTAATATTTATTAAAATAATAAATTATATAATTTAAAACTATTTAATATTTATTAAAATATTAAATAATAAATAATTTTAATTTTTAAAAAAAAATCCCCACTCCACCCACCACCTCCCCACCCTTCCCCCTACCCCACGATTCCCAGGCCACCGGCGGCCTGGGAATCGGTGGGTAGGGGGAGGGATGGGTTGGGGTGGGGATTTTTTTTATTAAATTATAATTATTTATTATTTAATATTTTAATAAATATTAAATAGTTTTTAATTATATAATTTATTATTTTAATAAATATTAAATAGATTAATTCTATTATATAAATTTTATTTTTAAAAAGAATATGTTTTCTTAATTTTGGTGATAGTTATGTTAATGTATTATTTAATTTATTAATATTTTTTATAAATTAAATTAGTTATTTAAATAAAATAAGTAATATTTTCTAAATTGGTCAGCACGTGGTCTTATTCGAGTCAATTTGGAAATCTGACAACAATGTGGACTAAAATCGTCACTAAATTTTGAGATGTGGGGCTTTTTTGGTAACCTGAAATATTATGGAGTAAAATCATCAGTCAACATAAATAATGGTATCAAATGTGTAAAGTTCTAAATTGGTCAGCACGTGGTCTTATTCGGGTCAATTTGGAAATTTGGCAACAATGTGGACTAAAATCGTCACTAAATTTGGAGATGTGGGGCTTTTTTGGTAACCTGAAATGTTATGAAGTAAAATTATCAGTCAACATAAATAATGGTATCAAATGTGTAAAGTTCTAAATTGGTCAGCACGTGGTCTTATTCGAGTCAATTTGAAAATTTGACAACAATGTGGACTAAAATCGTCACTAAATTTGGAGATGTGAGGCTTTTTTGATAACCTGAAATGTTATGGGGTAAAATTATCAGTCAACATAAGTTATGGTATCAAATGTGCAAAGTTTTAACGGCCACGTGACAATCACGTGACAATTCTGTTTCCAATTTGACGGAAGTATCAAATGTGTCGAGTTGATTTGAGTTATGGTATCAAATGTGTCGGTAAAAAAAATTGTGGTATCAAATCCCTAAAGTAGGTTGAATTATGGTATGAAAAGTGAAATTCTCTCATTCTTTATATTACATGGTATATGTCTCACATTTAATATAGTATTGACTTCACAAATTTAGTACGATCCCATATTAATAGTAATTAGCCATATTATAAAGTATTACCATTAGTACTAACCAATGTGTACAAATTCTTCACATTACATGTTATATGTCTCACATGTAGTAGTATAGACTCACATAACACAATATTGACTCCACATATATAGTACGGTCCCATATTAGTAGTAATTAACCACATTATGAAGTATTGCAATTACTAATGTCCAATATGTATTAAAATATAAATTATGTGTATTAAAATATATTATGAATTTTTTCAAAAGTTAATATTAATTTTTCAACACGAAATATTATGTATCATTTATTATACGCAGTTATTTATTTATTTTTATAATAATTTATTATTTTACAATTTACTATTGTTGTGGTTAAATATTACAATGAATGTGGTCAAATAATAGTATAGTACAACTATTTATGATAATAGTGTTAATTATGACTTGTTAGCAACTTGTTAAGTAGGTAATTTATTGATGAGGTGTCATAATTCTATTGGTTATAACTTACGTCATGTGACGTGACGGCACCTTAGAATTTTCCCTATTATTATTATTATTATTATAGTAGAAGTACTTTATGTATTCTTGTTAGTACCTTTAAATTTCTAAAGGAAAGAATCTTGTGAATAATCTCTTTGTCTATTTTAATCAAATGTGTGGTCAGATCTTAGAGAATGGAGTCCCACTAATAGAGTTGCCTAGTTTAAGTAGAATTTGAAAAGAAAAATATTCTTTAACACTTAATATAATTATCTTTTAATAAGAAAAAACAAAATACTTTGAATTTTGAATTCCAATTTCTTCTCAAATTCTGTTCTTCAACTTTTCTTCACCAAGTTATATATATAAAAAAAAGCGAGTTTTCTTCACAAATCGGCTGAATCACTCAACGCCATTATCAAAAAGTACTTTTTTTTAAAACTTTTATGAATATTTAAATTTATTTATAATTTTATTATTTAGATAAGTCATAAATCTATATTATGTTTAATGATTTTCTTATCTAGTTCTTTAAAAACGTATACTGATAAAGAAATTGCTCAAAGTTTTGATAGTAATACTATCATAGATGAATTTGATATCATGAAAAAAACGTAGAGCACAATTTAAGACGTCCAAGTAAACTTTTTAGTTACTAATATTTCCATTTAAATGTATATTCAACTCTTTTCTTAAATCGATTCATATTTTTCTTATGTCTAGTGATTGTTTTTGTATATTATTTATTATATATTTATATATATTTTATTATCTTATTTGAATAGATATATTATCAATATGAAGTACCATATATAAGAATTATCGGCATATTAAAAATACATTTTGATAATCATAATTTTTTAAATAATTTAATTATATACTTTCCATTTTAATCTCGCCCCCCGCAACTAAAATTTATGGGTCCGTCCCTAGATGTACGAATGAATTCATAATTAATAAATATATAATTTTTTTATAAAGGAGTGCTTAAAGCATAATATTATTTAGTATTAAACTTGAATTTTGCAAGAAATAATTTGAAGAAAATATCAACATTTTGAATAATACTTCGTACCGAATATAAATGAGATAATTATCACCAAATAACAGAAAAATATATATTATAAAAAAAATTTGAGATAGAAATAAAAAAAATTGAAATATAAAATAAAGAAAACAAATTGAAAAAAAATAAAGAAAAAATTAGAATAAAATAAAGAAAAATTCGAGACAATAAAACCTAAGGAAACAAAAAAAATATAAAGAAATTAAAACATAATGTTATTAGGTGGGTGAATGGATTCATAATTAACAAAGCGGCAAATTTATTTTAATAAAGAATTTATTATTTATTTAAGGAGATGGGGGTACTTTTGTAATAAAAACTATAAAACCATAACAAAGGGGGATAAGTGTTATAATTGATACTTTACGGGGTAACTGATACTCACCCTATACTTTAGGGAAAAAACTGTATTTTACCCTTTATTTAATCACAAAATTAGTTCAATTAGTTACTTGATTAAATTACTTGATTATTTGTCATTTTTTGGGAAGTTATTTGTTGGGCACCCAAACTAAGTGTGCGGGTGACATCAATTGTCCTGTGGCATCCAAATTGTGTGTGCGGATGGAGACCCAACCCAAACTAAGTGTGCGGGTGGAGTCACAATCGAATATCGTGGGCGCTTGCGTGAATGCACTATAAGGGAAGGGTATGCGCATTCCCTAACACCAATTGGTTGTGGGGCAAGTGGTAGCGCCTGAGGTCCTACAAGTGGTATCAGAGCCAAGGTCACGTGTTCGATTCCCAGCAGGAGCAATTGCTGAGCGGGAGATTGTTGGGCACCCAAACTAAGTGTGCGGGTGACAGCAATTGTCCTGTGGCATCCAAACTGTGTGTGCGGATGGAGACCCAACCCAAACTAAGTGTGCGGGTGGAGCCACAATAGAATATCGTGGGCGCTTGCGTGAATGCACTATAAGGGAAAGGTATGCGCATTCCCTAACACCAATTGGTTGTGGGGCAAGTGGTAGCGCCTGAGGTCCTACATTATTCAATTACGTAAAATATATTTAGCTTGAAATCGTCATGTCACTAACTGGAGTTCCGTGTTAGTGTGAAACATTACAAGTTTTGTTCTACTATTTAATATTAATTTACTAATATAAATTTTAAGCAAAATGCAAAAACATCCTTCTATATTTTGTCTAACTCCAAAAAAAATTTCTATGTTATTTTAACTCTAAAATAATCTCTATGATCTCAAGTAAGTGTCAAATACATCCCTTATAAAATAAAGTGTGTTTCAAACGTCAAAATTACAAGTATTTGTTCATTTTTTTCTTTTGATATGATAATTTTACTCCTGACTTCGAAAGACAAAAACATCACCTTTGTTTAACTCCCCAAAACCCTCCATGTGTCATTTTAAATCTCTAAAATCCCTTTGTTGGTCCCAAGTGGTCAGATGAGGTCTAGAGGGGGGGGGGGGTGAATAGACCTCTGAAAATTTTTGAACTTAAAAACTTTTCAGTCTTCTGTCAGCAGACTAAGCTGATGAAGAACAGTAAGCAGACTAGTCTGATCGTGAACAAATCTTGAACAGACGACTGACCACTCTTCTTACAATGACTTAGCTGTTTTTCAGCAAAACAGTTTTCCAAGAGTGTACTTGCAGCGGATTGTTTGAAAGTGTTTTTCACAAGTAAACTAAGTTCTAAAAGATTTTATCCCCAGTTTTCAAACTCCTTATAAAATCTTTTGTTTGATTCAAAGTGTTTAAAATGCAAACTTTAAAATATGCAAGAAAACTTTAAATGCAAGATAACACAAAGAATTTTTATAGTGGTTATATGGATAAAAATCCTTTAGTCCACTCTTCCAGATCACACAGATTCTGGGTTATACTATAATCACAAAGATTACAATATTTCTCCACTTACACCTAAACAACTAATGAGAAGGCTGTAAGCTCACAATAGGAATTCACAAAGAAAACCTATCCTCTAAAGTAGAATCACTCACAAAGATGGATTCTCACTTCGCACAACACTCAGCTATTACAGAATCACTCAGATAATGTTTTTCTGTTTTCTTCAACTTGATTTCTGTCAACAGATGACTTCCACCAGACGAGTGAACTGTTCGAGCTTTTGAGACTTAGAGAAATTCTGCTTCAAAATTTCGATCTCTGATTGTTGTTGTATATTGCTCGATTTGAAATTCAGCTCTATTTATACATGGAGATGAAATTATGACCGTTGAAGGCAAGTCACAAATCAAATCCATCCTTCAGCTCTTTTTGAAACGGCTCCCTGCAGCATTCCGTACTGTGTACAGTATCTTTCTGTCCATCGCATTTAATGCTGCATTTAATGCACTCTGCTGATCCGAGGATATCTTCAATCATTTGCCATTACTACCCTTCTCTTTCAGCATTTATTACATCAAGTGCATTTATTACCGTTGGACTAATCTCTTGACCTCTTCTACTCTGCTGATCAAATACTGAACTCATCTGATTTGACTCGGCTGATGATCTACCCTTCTGTTCGCTGTTTCAGCAAGAGATCACTAGTCTTCTGAGCTTTGAACTTTGAACTCTTCTGATGTCTTCTTTTACTTGTTCAAAATTCTTCTAAGGGAACTAAGCTTTCCATACTTAGCTGATTATGATGTTTTGGAAATCATCAAAACCTTCCCTTAATTACTTGTCTTCCTTCATCTTCATCTTTATCCAACAATTTCCCCCTTTTTGATGATGACAAAACTCCAGCTAAGTACCTGTACCTAAACTAAAGTTTTGATCCTCAAAAATTTCTGAGATAGAAATAATATGTTGGAATCAAACTTGCAATTTTATAGATATTGAATTGATTACATTTTACAAGTTTTGAAAGATGAAAAGTACAAAAAGTTTTAAAAGGATTACAAGGATTTTTAAAAGTTAAGAAATTTAGCCTAAGCTAGTCTTCTTTCTTCTTTTCTTCCTCAGCTTCCTTGTTTTCTTTTTCAGATTCTTCACCTGATAACTTGGAAGTCTCAGCTTCCAAATTTTCAGAGAACCTTTTCTTCAGCAGCTCTAACTTCCTTTTCTTGGCATCTGGATCAAGCTGTTCTTCAGCTGAATCTTTGGCAGCAGCTAGTTCCTTATCTGACTTGGCTTTTGCTTCAGATTCTTCCCTTTCAGCTTGGTCTTCTTCTTCTGTTATTCTCTCATCTGTTGGTTTGCTTGATTCTCCCATATTTTTATCAGTCTCACCAGCAGACTCTTCCAATACTTCAGTTGCTTCAGCTTGGTTGTCTTCTTCCTCTTCAACAGATATTCTGACTCTTTCATAGGAAGTTCCAACTCTCTGCTGTCCAAATACCCTTTCTTCCCCCTTTTTGTCATCATCAGCAGGGACAGATGGATATTGTGGCACAACTGGTGTAATTAGAAGGGAATCACACAGAAGTTTGATGTTCTCTTCCATAGCGTTGATTTGAGCTTGCTGTCTGAGTTGATTGGCTTTGAATGTTCTCATCTCCTTGAGCAGATCTTCTCCTTGATCACCTAATTGGATTTGAGTTCCCAGAATCCAATTTGATGAGGCCTTGAAGTCTTTCATCATGTTGCCCATGACTTCATCCTCTGCTTGGAGAGCCAATTCAACAGTCTGTTCAATCTGCTTCCAACCTTCAGTAGTGCTCTGAGTCCTTCTCCTTAGTATATCCATATCCTGACATATGGATTTTACATTCTGAGCAGTATCTTCTATTAAATCAGTTGGGACAACAGCAGCTTTCTGAACTGGTTGATTAACAGCAGCTAACACTTCTGCTTTTAACTCCTCCTTCATTTCCTTCAAAGATGTTGTAAACATTTGATGAATGGAGTCCAACAGATTTGTTTGAGTACTTTGGGAAGTTGAAGGCACATCTGTTGTAGCAGCAGGTGTTTCTTTGATGAGTTGCTCTGTTGGTTGATTTATCAATGCAAGAGGTTGATCTGCTGATTCATCAGCAAGGCTTGGAGTGCTTTCCTTCTCCTTAGCCTGATCATCTCCTTTAGCAGCAACTTCTTTTTCCTTGTTCTGATCTGCTGGAATATCTTCTTCTTTCTTTGAGTCAGCAGCAGCATCAGACTTATCCTTGATCTGATCAGCTGGAATGATTTCTCCTTGCTTTGGTTCATCAGCTGAGTCAGATTTGTCTCCCTGTTCTCTGTTCTGATCAAATGGGTCTGATGTACCCTCTTTTTGCTCTGGTTGATCAGAAGACTTTTCTTTTTCTTTCTCAGCAGGGGCTACAATCTTCTTGACAGTTTCTACTGTCTTCATCAGTCCTTCATTGTCCACTGCTGACCTGTTACAAATCCAAGTAAAGTTGTCAAGAGGAATGAAAGTAGTTGATGGTTCCTCTGGCAGCTCTTCATAGGGTTTGATGTTTGGTCCATAGACAATGTGTTTGATGTTAGGAAGTGGGACCAGTGAGCTTGGTTGTCCCCTTAACTTCCTTGACTTCTTTGCCCAAAGCTCCATTGCTTGAGCAATTGCCAACTTAATTGATCTTTCTTTAAGGTCCACTGATTCATCATAATCTTCAGAGATGGACGCAAAGATCTTCTTGGCTATTCCTATGTCTACAAGTCTTCGTTTGGATAAAGATGAAGATGGCAAATCAGTAGACATAACCAAATATAGAGGCATTATTGGTTCATTGTTGTACCTTACAGCAAGTAGACCTGATATAATGTACTCAGTTGGAGTCTGTGCAAGATTTCAATCAAACCCCAAAGAATCTCATCTCTTAGCTGCCAAAAGGATATTGAAGTATGTTAAAGGCACTCAAGAATTGGGATTATGGTATCCTAGAGAATCTGGATTTGAACTTATTGGCTATTCAGATTCAGACCTTGCTGGCTGTAAGATTGACAGAAAGAGCACAACAGGTGCCTGTCAGTTCTTAGGTAGTCGTCTGATCTCATGGATGAGTAAGAAGCAAACCTCAGTTTCTATATCTACTGCTGAAGCTGAATATATAGCTGCTGGAGCTTGCTGTGCACAGATACTTTGGTTGAAACATCAACTAGAAGACTACAACATTAAGATCAGTGGAATTCCAATCTACTGTGATAATACAAGTGCAATCTCACTTACTCAAAACACTACAAGTCATTCAAGGACTAAACATATTGAGATCAAGCATCACTTCATTAGAGATCATGTGGAAAAAGGCAATGTTTTGATTGAGTATGTTCATACTGATAATCAGATTGCTGATATCTTCACTAAACCTTTAAGTGAAGCAAGGTTCTCAACTCTAAGAGCTGAGTTAGGACTACTTAATTTGGATGCATAAGCTGAGGGGGAACTCATCAGAAGACTGGAGTTCAACAGCTTAGTCATCAGTTATATTATTCAAGAATTAACTCTCAACAGACTAGTTAACTTATGAATTCTTAAAGACAGGGGGAACGTGTAAGACTAGCGGTACTTCTGTTCTAAAGATGAAATCTGTTAATGACAGTTAGTTGAAGTTATGCTATCAAGAAGATGTGTTCTTTATTCTTGAAGATTGAAGATTATTTTATCTTGCTGGATTGACAAACAGCAGAGGAAGATTACTAGCTATTGGCATTCTCTAGTAATAACAGATAACAGATCACTCGTCTGTCAGATAAGTTAAACTCTACTCATCTAACTCTAAAATAATCTCTATGATCTCAAGTAAGTGTCAAATACACCCCTTATAAAATAAAGTGTGTTTCAAACGTCAAAATTACAAGTATTTGTTCATTTTTTTCTTTTGATATGATAATTTTACTCCTGACTTCGAAAGACAAAAACATCACCTTTGTTTAACTCCCCAAAACCCTCCATGTGTCATTTTAAATCTCTAAAATCCCTTTGTGCTTGATTTTAAATACTACATTTGACCCAAGTAGTATACACTTAATTTTTCAAAAAGAACAAATAAATTTAAAGAAAAAAGAAACACATAGGGGTAACGTTGTCATTCCATCAAAAGTCAAAAAATAAAATTATATTTTGGTTGAATATGGTATTTAAAGCCAAACACAGAGAGAGGTTGGGAGTTAAAATAACACAGAGGTGTTTTTGTCTTTTGCTCTATATCTTTACACAAAAATTATTGAATTTGTACATTTATTATTATTTTTATTTAATGACTTTCATTTAATCTAAATTACTATGTCCCCTACTAATATAGATACATAGGATTCCAAAAGAGGCAATAGTCAGGGCTATCACTAGAAACAGGTTGAATATGTCATGAAATTCCAAATTGAACTAATTTCATAATATATGTCGACAGTGTGATATTCCATTTTATTTTTACAGCTCAATATATTTTACATATTTGTGCAGTTTTTTTATTTATTAAAAGTGAAGAATATTCCATGACAACGATTCACAGTAGCTAGTAGGAGTAGGAGCACAAAACCCCAATATGCCTAAATTCTATATTTTGATTAACTAAACAAAAACTATATCAGCACTATTGGTAAATTGCTTCTGATACTAATTTTATGTTCACCAAAAGCTCGGGTTTATGTTGATGTTAAATGAATTATGAAGAATCAACATGCGATTGTTTTAGTGGAAGGGATTAGTCATTACAAAGTAGCGAATTCATGTTCGAATTCCTGTTGAAAGAGGTGAAGAGGTTCCCACTTAATATGCCTGACGAGACTGGAAAGAATTAAACTATTGGAAAACCAAAAAAAAAAAGAATTATGAAGAAACGTAACTATTTAAATTTGTAATAGGAACAAAATATTTAGTATCATTTTGAAAAGTGAAAACCTTATTGAATACGAAAAATATTTGAAATTTAATTATCCAGATTAAATAAGGATTGGATTGATGAGGTAACAAAACTATAATCTTATTCAAGATATTTTCTACATATCAATATATAGTTATGATGAAATTATAGAATCAATTTTTTCCTTCAAATTTTAGGAAATCTCCTCCTTGCATTACATCACATCATTTATTCACTGAGTGTACCAAATAGTTTTTACTAGTATAAATTAAAAGAAGAGATTATTTAGTGCAACTGTTGCACAACATCATAAGTGACACATAGTGCAATAAAATAATAATATTTATACATGTGATATGATTCTACATCAGCCATGTTCTAAATTTTCAAAATCTTCATATAAGGAAAATGAGCTAGAACATGGCTGATGTGAATTATATCCACGTGTATAATTGTCAGTGATGTGCTACACCACATGTCATTGGTGATATGGTTTAGCAGTTGCACTTAATACTTTATCGATTAAAATAAGCAGCACAAATAGGAAAAAATATATATTTGGAACTATACAATATGACACTTTGCAATATTGGTATCACTAGATACGTAAATGCACATTTAGTACCACAACTTAAAGTCTGGTTGCAATATTAATACAACTGTGAAATAATTGATTGAATATGGACAAAATTGGCCATGTACACCGCACGTGATATCACATTATTTCATCTTTGGAAGGAAAATTATAACGTTGCCCTCACGTTATCACGTGATAATTTTCACTCCAAAAGACGAGATAACATTCACGTGCGGACTTAAGACTGTCAATCGGGTCTTGTGAGCGTAGTTTTAAATAGCTCGAACTCAAATACTTTCGGGCTTCATAGCTATAGGCTCGAACTCCATGTAATTTCTCGAGTTTCGGGTCTAAATCGGGCTTATATCTTCCATCTACATAAAAGCATAAGATCACACAATTTGAATTCGTAGCTAATTATGCGGGATATATGAGTTGCAAAATATCCTTGAAGAGCTCACCTATGCGAGTGTGATTGTGGGGCTGCAATCTATGAGATTTGGACTTCTGTCCCTCCAATATGGCTCCAATCTCCTCTTCTTGCTATGTACTTCTGCCCTTTACCTGAAATTCATTACTATCATTAGGAGTGCGCACGAGCAATATATTATCAAGCTTTAGATCACAATGAACGTAGCCAGTGGTATGAATATGATCTAAGCCTCTAAGGATGGACCTTGTATATTCCTTAGCTTCAAACTCAGGCAATCCACTGCCTCTCGATTTCTTGATCCTATCGGATAAAGTTTCACCCGAGGCATATTCCAAAAGTAAATTAAACGCCATCAAACCATTGTCCCCAATTGTCGTCTCTTGGCCATAACAAGCAATTATATGATCAGGACAACCTTGGAGATCACTAAAAACCATTCTCTCCTTCTGAATTGATGTCGAAGCAGAAAACTCGGCGGATTTTACGGCCATTATAGATGGATAATAGTTGTATCTTGATCTCGAATCTTCGGAGTTGCTAAATAAACAGAACCAAAACCACATTTTCCTATCATTGAACCCCTAACCCATGCAAGACCATCTGCATATTGGTTCAAACCCTTTACTCTAATTCCCACCATTTGTGTACCAAGTTATTCACCGAGTGTACCAAATAGTTTTTACTAGTATAAATTAAAAGAAGAGATTATTTAGTGCAACTGTTGCACAACATCATAAGTGACACATAATGCAATACAATAATAATATTTATACATGTGGATATGATTCTACATCAGCCATGTTCTAAATTTTCAAAATCTTCATATAAGGAAAATGAGCTAGAACATGGCTGATGTGAATCATATCTACATGTATAACTGTAATTGATGTGCTACACAATATGTCATTGGTGATATGGTGTAGCAGTTGCACTTAATACTTTCTCAATTAAAATAAGCAGCACAAATAGGAAAAAATATATATTTGGACCTATACAATATGACACTTTGCAATCTTGGTATCACTAGATACGTAAATGCACATTTAGTACCACAACTTAAAGTTTGGTTGCAATATTAATACAACTATGAAATAATTGATTGAATATGGACAAAATTGGCCATGTACACCACACGTGGCCATTATTTCGTCTTTTGAACGAAAAATAATCACGTTTCCTTCACTTTTTAAGGAAAAAATATCACATTTCTAAATTTTCAAAATCTTCATATAAGGAAAATGAGCTAGAACATGGCTGATGTGAATCATATCCACGTGTATAACTGTCATTGATGTGCTACACAATGTGTCATTGGTGATATGGTGTAGCAGTTGCACTTAATACTTTCTCGATTAAAATAAGTAGCACAAATAGGAAAAAATATATAATTGGTACTATACAATATGACACTTTACAATCTTAATACCACTGGATACGTAAATGCACATTTAGTACTACAACTTAAAGTCTAGTTGCAATATTCATACAACGGTAAAGTAATTGATCAAATATGGACAAAACTGGCCACGTACACCGCACGTGACCATTATTTCTTCTTTTGAAAGGAAAATAATTATGTTTCCTTCACTTTTTAAGGAAAAAATATCACGTTATTCATCTTTGGAGGGAAAATTATAACGTTGCCCTCACGTAATCACGTGATGATTTTCACTCCAAAAGACGAGATAACAGTCACGTGCGGACTTAAGACTGTCAATCGGATCTTGTGAGCCGAGTTTTAAATAGCTCGAACTCAAATACTTTCGGGCTTCATAGCTATAGGCTGGAACTCCATGTAATTTCTCGAGTTTCGTGTCTAAATCGGGCTTATATCTTCCATCTACATAAAAGCATAAGATCATACATTTGAATTCGTAGCTAATTATGCGGGATATATGAGTTGCAAAATATCCTTGAAGAGCTCACCTATGCGAGTGTGATTGTGGGGCCGCAATCTATGAGATTTGGACTTCTGCCCCTTCTATATGCTCCAATCTCCTCTTCTTGCTCTGTACTTCTGCCCTTTTTGCCAATCCAAAATCTCCAATCTTTGCCTGAAATTCATTACTGTCATTAGGAGTGCGCACGAGCAATATATTATCAGGCTTTAGATCACAATGAACGTAGTCAGTGGTATGAATATGATCTAAGCCTCTAAGGATACACCTTGTATATTCCTTAGCTTCAAACTCGGGCAATCCACTGCCTCCCGATTTCTTGATCCTATCGGATAAAGTTCCACCCGAGGCATATTCCAAAAGTAAATTAAACGTCATCAAACCATTGTCCCCGATTGTCGTCTCTTCGCCATAACAAGTAATTATATGATCAGGACAACCTTGGAGATCACTAAAAACCATTCTCTCCTTCTGAATTGATGCCGAAGCAGAAAACTCGACGCATTTTACGGCCATTATAGATGGATAATATATAGCTGTATCTTGATCTGGAAATCTTCGGAGTTGCTAAATAAACAGAACCAAAACCACTTTTTCCTATCATTGAACCCCTAACCCATGCAAGACCATCTCCATATTGGTTCAAACCCTTTACTCTAATTCCCACCATTTGTGTACCAATTTATTCACCGAGTGTACCAAATTGTTTTTACTAGTATAAATTAAAAGAAGAGATTATTTAGTGCAACTGTTGCACAACATCATAAGTGACACATAGTGCAATACAATAATAATATTTATACATGTGGATATGATTCTACATCAGCCATGTTCTAAATTTTCAAAATCTTCATATAAGGAAAATGAGCTAGAATATGGCTGATGTGAATCATATCCACATGTATAACTGTAATTGATGTGCTACACAATATGTCATTGGTGATATGGTGTAGCAGTTGCTCTTAATACTTTCTCAATTAAAATAAGCAACACAAATAGGAAAAACTATATATTTGGAACTATACAATATGACACTTTGCAATCTTGGTATCACTAGATACGTAAATGCACATTTAGTACCACAACTTAAAGTCTGGTTGCAATATTAATACAACTGTGAAATAATTGATTGAATATGGACAAAATTGGCCATGTATACCGCACGTGACCATTATTTCGTCTTTTGAACGAAAAATAATCACGTTTCCTTCACTTTTTAAGGAAAAAATATCACATTATTTCATCTTTGGAATGAAAATTATAAAGTTGCCCTCACGATATCACGTGATGACTTTCACTCCAAAAGACGAGATAACAGTCATGTGCGGACTTAGGACTGTCAATCGGGTCTTGTGAGCCGAGTTTTATATAGCTCGAACACAAATAATTTCGGGCTTCATAGCTATAGGCTCAAACTCCATGTAATTTTTCGAGTTTGTGTCTAAATCGGGCTTATATCGAGTTTGTTAATATAGAAAAAAATAGCTTGACATATAAAATACCTAGATTACTGAAACACATTTGAATAGAATACTCTTACATAATACACGAGTATACATCATTAAATAATATTTTAATTAAAATATTGAGTTATTTGCCCACATTTTTAATATAAGTGTGATCTATTTGAACATGCAGTAGAGTTTAAAGTCTCAATACTCCAATTTATTGATATTTTGTGTTAACTTTTGTCCTTTTTTTTAATCGTTGATTAAACTTTTCTACTTTGAGTTTGGGCCTCAGTACGTATTGATACATTAACATATATGTGAGTTGACATTATACCTTTTTGTAAAATTCATTATAAAAACAGTAATTAGTAATTATAACTACAATACAAATAATTAATCATAATATTTAAAAAAATTATATGTCGGGCTTTATTTGGGCTGAGTCGTGTTAGGCTCAAGTTTAGCTCATAAATTGATCGAGTTTATAATGGCCTAAACTCGGCCCCGCTCACAAATATTTGGGTTTGAGACAATTTTGATCGGATCGAACTATCGGGTTTCGGGTAGGCCGGGCTCAATTGACAGTCTTACATGCGGTGCACGTGGTCGAAGTCATCCAATTCGATCCAATTATTTGACGATGGTATAAACATTGCAAATTTTTTTTTGGTTTCTCAAGCATTTAATCTCTTTCGAGGCGCGTCGGACACATAAAATGGAAACTTCTCCCAACAGAGATTTGAACTTGAGTTCGCTACTTTATAATAACTAATCCGTTCCACGAAACCAATTACTTGTTGGTATAAACATTACAATTAATATTTAAATCTAAATACTAAATATGTATTTATGTATTTAATGATATCAAATGTTGCAAAGTGTTAGTAATTTTCCAAACATAAATATATATATATATAAATGGAAAAATAAGTATAAAGATTCCCTCTACCTACCAAATTTTAGCTTTATTCTTCCATGTCCCTACTCCAATTCCCGCCTTGTCGCCTCTCCCCTTTACATTTCTCCTCCTTATCTCTCTCTTCTCCATTTCTTTCCACTTCACAACAATGGCTAAAACTAACACTTTCTTGTCCTTTTTTATCCTCCTCTTCCACCTAATCGGCTGCTTCTTCTCCTCCTCCCACCACCACCACCACCACCGCCGGAGCCACCACCACAACTCCTCCTCCTCCTCCACCTTACGCTTCAAGAAGAAAATAACATCAACTAAAAAAACCATCTCTTCTTTCCTCAACAACCTCTTCTCCTCCGCCCCCTCAACTAAACCCACCCCACCCCCACCACCCCCCTCAATCCCATCCCCATCTTCCTCCACGCGCTCCTTTTACATAAACCCCCACAAAGAAGAGATTAATTACGCCCCATGCCATCAAAATATCTTCCCATGTACAATCTGCGGCGAGGTTTTCCAAATCCCCACACTCCTCGAACAACACCAATCCACCAAACACGCAATCTCCGAACTAATCGACGGTGAAAACATAGTCCGAATCATATTCAAAACGGGTTGGCCCGAAACCGCCAAAACCCCCAAAATCCACCGGATCCTCAAAATCCACAATAGCCCCAGAATAATCACCCGATTCGAGGACTACAGAGAAATCGTCAAATCGAGGGCGTCGGCTAAAGTCGCACTAAAACCGTCACTAAAAGACGAGAGGTGCATTGCCGACGGCAACGAACTGTTGAGGTTTCACTGTACGACTTTCATGTGCGAATTGGATGGCACTGTATGTAACCAACAGTACTGTAGCGTTTGTGGGATTATTAAGAACGGATTCTCACCCAAGATGGACGGGATTTCTACGCTACCTACTAGCTGGAGGGCACACGTGGCGGTTCCGGATGACCTGGAAGAGGAGTTCAGGTTTATGCACGTGAAGAGAGCTTTGCTCGTTTGTCGGGTTGTTGCGGGTCGGGTTGGATGTGACCCGGGCTTGGTTGATAAGGAGGATCCGGGGTTTGATTCGCTGGTGGGCCCGGGAGAGGAGGAGGATGAGCTTTTGGTTTTTAATCCAAGGGCTGTTCTTCCTTGCTTTGTTATAGTGTACACCGTGTGATATAATAATTAGAAGATATTTAATTACCGTACTTAATAAAAGTAAAACTTTGATTAATAGTGTGTTGTATTATAAGTTTCTTAAGCAAATCCATAGATAGGTTATCATTATGTTTTTTATGTGTCGTTTTGGCGAAAAGATTTTGTTTACTTTTATTTGTCGTTTTAGGAGTTCAATGTAAAATTAATTATTTTGTGTTGTAATTGTTGTAATTAATATTGTGATTATTTGGTTAAAATGGAGTTTTAGGGTTTTTTCCTTAAAAAATTGGTTATTTATTACATTTTCAATATGTGTGCAATCCTTCAAAACGACAAATAAAAAAATATAAACGGATGGAGTGTATAAGAAAAAAATGGGTTATTCTTGTCTGCATTGAGATTTGGCTGATCGAACCTAAAATATTTGTATGTTAAATTGAATACACTTAATTTATGACCGAATAACATTTTATGAGAGTAAACAATCACACGACAATACATTTATTTTATTTTTTGATAGTTTGATGAATACAACTAAAAACTATAATTTTCTCATGAAAAATGAATTTGAAAATAGTACTTACATTTTAGTTTTCAATTAATAGAAAGTTAGAACCATCTTTTTAGGTGAGTGTCCTTACCTCAAAGAAGGCAAACATTTTTTTATAACAAAAGTTTAAGGAGAATTAAAATAAAATAAAAAATAACATAAGGGGGAATAAAGATGAGAAAAATGAGTGATTAACATAATTGTGTTATGTGTGGGGGTCTATATATATATATATATCTAAAGTTTGATAAGTACTAATACTAATATTAATTAATTGAAGGCTTTTGCTTTATCCCCACAAGTGTGAATAATGAAGAGACACTAGCTAAAGCTAGTTAATTATGCATGTGATTGTTTATTGTTATATAGCTAGTGACCTATCTTTTTTGAAGTGCTGATTAATTATTAATATTAATTATTATTATTAGCAATTGACTGATAATTGGACCCATTTAATTCCACCTCACCTCTTCTCTCCCACGTTATTTGTCAATATTGTACTTGTAATTGGTTTGCTGCCCGACAAAGAAAGACCAAATAATTGTAGCATTCTTAAGTATATATCTTCATATATATTACGTAGGACCTCATGCAAACGTACGCATGCCACAAATTTTTGCATTGACGTAATTGAGCATAGCATGCACTAGACCACTACCAGATGATCATGTACATTATTATTATTATTATTTTTGTGAGAATATATATTCATGTCTTTAACCATTTCTATTTATTTATTTATTTATTTTCGAGGCATTGTCCAAGACATTATGTCATAATCTCGAACTTAACGACATTATATTGTAAGAACTAGCTCAGGGGCGTACCCATCCCCCCCCCCCCCCCCAAGAATTTCTGAAATTTATATAATTTTTTTTTTTGGCATAGTCTGTATATCATATATGTGCATGTGTATTAATAATACCAATAATATAGGCTTAAATTTTTCTTTTTATGTATAAGTTGGGCTGGGCGTGAACTTAATCCTAACAAATGAATTGAGAGAATTTCACTTTTGATACCATAATTCAACCTACTTTAGGGATTTGATACTACAATTTTTTCTCCCGACACATTTGATACCATAACTCAAATCAACTTGACACATTTGATACTTCCGTCAAATTGGAAACGGAATTGTCACGTGATTGTCACGTGGCCGTTAAAACTTTGCACATTTGATACCATAACTTATGTTGACTGATAATTTTACCCCATAACATTTCAGGTTACCAAAAAAGCCCCACATCTCTAAATTTAGTGACGATTTTAGTCCACATTGTTGCAAAATTTCCAAATTGACTCGAATAAGACCACGTGCTGACCAATTTAGAACTTTACACATTTGATACCAATACTTATGTTGATTGATAATTTTACCCCATAACATTTCAGGTTACCAAAAAAGCCCCACATCTCCAAATTTAGTGACTGTTTTAGTCCACATTGTTGCCGAATTTCTAAATTGACTCGAATAAGACCACGTGCTGACCAATTTAGAAAATTTTACTTATTTTATTTAAATAACTAATTTAATTTATAAACAATATTAATAAATTAAATAATACATTAACATAACTATCACCAAAATTAAGAAAACATATTCTTTTTAAAAATAAAATTTATATAATAGAATTAATCTATTTAATATTTATTAAAATAATTAATTATATAATTAAAAACTAGTTAATATTTATTAAAATATTAAATAATAAATAATTATAATTTAATAAAAAAATCCCCACCCCACCCCACCCCACCCCACCCACCCCTCCCCCTACCCCCAGATTCCCAGGCCGCCGCCTGCCTGGGTCTTCTGTCCCAGGCCACCGCCGGCCTGGGACCGAAGATCCCAGGCCGGCAGTGGCTTGGGATCGAAGAACCCAGGCCGGCGGTGGCCTGGGACAGAAGACCCAGGCCGCCGGCGGCCTGGGAATCGGGGGGTAGGGGTGAAGGCTGGGGAGGTGGTGGGTGGGGTGGGGATTTTTTTTTTAAATTAAAATTATTTATTATTTAATATTTTAATAAATATTAAATAGTTTTAAATTATATAATTTATTATTTTAATAAATATTAAATATATTAATTCTATTATATAAATTTAATATTTAAAAAGAATATATTTTCTTAATTTTGGTATGTTGATGTATTATTTAATTTATTAATATTGTTTATAAATTAAATTAGTTATTTAAATAAAATAAGTAAAATTTTCTAAATTGGTCAGCATGTGGTCTTATTCGAGTCAATTTGGAAATTTGGCAACAATGTGGACTAAAATCGTCACTAAATTTGGAGATGTGGGGCTTTTTTGGTAACCTGAAATGTTATGGGGTAAAATTATCAGTCAACATAAGTAATGGTATCAAATGTGTAAAGTTCTAAATTGGTCAGCACGTGGTCTTATTCGAGTCAATTTGGAAATTTTGCAACAATGTGGACTAAAATCGTCACTAAATTTGGAGATGTGGGGCTTTTTTGGTAACCTGAAATGTTATGGGGTAAAATTATCAGTCAACATAAGTTATGGTATCAAATGTGCAAAGTTTTAACGGCCACGTGACAATTCTGTTTCCAATTTGACGGAAGTATCAAATGTGTCGAGTTGATTTGAGTTATGGTATTAAATGTGTCGGGAGAAAAAATTGTGATATCAAATCCCTAAAGTAGGTTGAGTTATGGTATCAAAAGTGAAATTCTCTCCAAAAGAATTAATTCATTCTTGATATTGCATTCTTAAGGAAATCTAATAATGATTTTTTTTATTCTATATATGTTGTATATAACTAATGTATAATATTTGTTCTCAAAAAAAAATGTATAATATTTTATATTAAATTACTTGTTAAGTTTAAACTTATTTTCTAATATATATGTTACAAATTATTGATTGAAAAAAAAATTATCGGAAAATAAATTTTTATTGATGCATTGTTCAAAAGAAAATATCTTGAAAAAACTGAACCTCAGTTCGCAAAATTAAACTTTAGACTTAAAGTAAATTTATATCATAGATGAATTTTATTATACTAAAGAATGCAATGTTCAACTTCGAATACTTTTCATTCAAAAATCTTTGCATTTTGAACTCATAAAGTCTTGTTTACATCTATTTCGTATTACTAATATTGTTTACAATAAATTTATATCATACATTTTGCATAAATATTTTTTTAGGTATTATTTTTAATGAATTTCACTAATGTAATTTAGCCCCCCAACACTCAAATCCTGGATTCGCCCCTGAACTAGCTCATGTAAAAAGACAAAACACCCGTTTGATTCTTGTGAACATTTGGGCTCTAAGTGTGTTGGATGAATTCAGGACTTCAAAACGTTTTCAGGACCCATTTGTTTGACGAGAATGGTACTTAGATTTGATAATTTAATTTTTAGGAATTTAATTTTCAGAAATATTATTAAATTATAATGTTTGAGTAACACTCGGAATTTGACCAAGAAAATTAGACAAACTCCTTTTCGGGCGTCTGATAATAATGAGAAATGTTATAAAATTTACGAGAATAGCTCCATGCATATATTATGTAGTTACCAAAGTTTTCAAACGACATACATGTATCATTGGCACCATCAATTTAGAATTTTAGATGCTATCACTTTCTTCCGATTACAGACATTTTAAATTTTTCTATCCCTATATTAATACCCAATTCAATTCACAAAATAGAGTTCCGAACTAGCATCCATTAATGAGTAGGGGTGAACATGGTACGATTTAGTTTTTACGATTTTTTTAACAAAATTTGTACCATAGCAATTAGTGTGATTTTATAAAATTTAAAATCAAACTAAAGTTTTATGAACCATACCAACATACTCGAGCTTGTGCAGTTCCGGTACGGTAAGGTACAGTTTTGAGATTTTTCCAAACAAGCTTTTTTCATGCAATTTCTCTTATATAGTCGATTACATAGTTGACAATTATATAAAAATTAATATTATAATATCTTACAAACTATTTTTTTACATTAACTAAAACATTGGAGAAGATAATATTCACAAATTTGACGCTATAATTCAATATAATTGAATAAAATTAATTGGTTAATTATTTGATCAGTTTTATTATGTGAAGAAACTTACTATTGGGTATTTGTTGTCTACAATATATGCATTTTAAATTTTCAACATATAACAAGTTTAATTTGTGCTAAATTCTAGCATATTTTGTTTTAATTGAGTACGAGCAATGTAGTAACAATAAACTATGATGGACTATAATATAAATTATAATAATATTGTATTCGACAATATTTGAATTATAAATTGAAAAATAAAAATTTATAAAATTTAGTTGTAAATATCAAAACATAAATAGTTAATTCATGTTTCTTCTTAATTTTGGTACGGTATGATTTTTTACGGTATGAAAAGTCTATAATCAAAATTATACCAAAATACTACGTACAATTTTTATCCATACCAGGACCTTCAACTTTGAGAAAAAAATCTAACATTCAGTACGATTTGGTACGGTACGAGATGATTCAATACGGTTTTAAAAATCATATGCACCCGTAGTAATGAGTGCTAGTGTATTGAATTGGATATGACCATGGCGCATAAACTATATGCACAATTTCTATATATATTATTTTATAATAGGTTCAAAACATCAATACAATTATATAAATCCACTTGAATGTGTGATTCCAGTATGTAACTATAGAGAAGAAAAAGAATCCATAGAATAAAAGACAAATTTCTATGGTGAAAAAGAAAATTTGTGAGAGAGAAGGCGGAAAAACATGTGGAAGAAAAAAATTGGGGCAATAATGTCTTTCCTCATTATATCTATTGGCGAAGAAAAAGAGTCCATAGAATAAAAGACAAATGGCTATGGTGAGAAGAAAATTTGTTAGAGCGAAAAAGAAAAACCGTGTAGAAAAAAAAATGGGACAAGAATATCTTTTCTATTTTGAGTATCAAATCCCTGAGAAAATGAATCACAATATCATAGAAAATATGGGTTTCATATTCCTTCATTTTACTTGCAAGACTCCTAGTTTTAAGAAATATATTTTCTTTTCCAAAACCTGAAATATCTAACCAAACATAATTATTTGGTATCGTACTATCATGGTATCAAGTAATCATATTGCCAAATATTATGACATTCCCGAATAAACGAACAGGTCCTTAGTTTTTAGCTTTTACCATATTTTAGATTTGATTTAATCTCTTAATCTTTATATTTGAATTTCGTTATTTGATAAAGTCTGATACTTTCGTGAATTTTAGTCATTATCTACTTTGTTATCTGACTATAAATATATACAAGGCATGTGAAATTTGAAATAAATACACAATAATTCTCATTTTTTTGTGCTCTTTAATATTTTTTTTAAGGGTTTAATCATTTTCGAGATGGATTGGACACATTAATGTGGGTACCTCTCCCAACTAGAATTCAAATCTGAATCCGCTACTTTGTAGTGACTAGTCATTTTCACTAGACCAATCACCTGTTGGCAGTGTTTTTAAAATCGGACCGGTCATTGAACCGAAAACTCTACTGGTTACTGGTTCGATCGGTTAGATCGGGTCGACCACTGGTTCAATCGGTATAACCGGTGTGACTTTATTATTATGTAATATTTATATATATATATATATATATATATATATATATATATATATATATATTTAGATTATCTAAAATACAATTATAATTCAAAAAAAATTCATTCTTTGTCAATATAATTTTCTTTTTGTTTCATGCAAATAATCAAAATGTCTTAAAAATTAAGATCAATGTCAAAAATATAAATCTCAAGTATCCCTCAAAGATACATACATTCAATGCAAGACAACAAAATTAAAAGTTCATCTCATTTTCAAAGTTTTGGATTGTTCATTTGGGTTCTATTGTTGTAAGTTGATGTTTATATGGTAATTGATTTGCATAATTTCATACAAAAAATAATATAATTCACAATGATGAGAAAATGGCTATGTACTTCTTTATGTGAAAAAAAAGTGTAATATTGCATTGATTGTTAAAACACTAAAATAATGAATGTTATTCCAATTAAAATATGTAAATGTAATCCTATTAAATGTTAAACAAGAGTTCAAATAAATAATAATAACAAAAAAAAAACTCTAAATTAAAAAAAAAAATTGAGTGAACCACTGGTTCACTGGTTTTACCGGTTCACTGATTTTATCGGTTTTGGGACTGGTTTTACCGGTTCACACTGGTTAATTTGAGGATTGGTTTTTAGGGATAAACCGGACCGGACTGAGGACCGGTTAGCGATTGAACCGGTTCAACCGGCCGGTCCAGTCCGGTTTTCAAAACAGTGATGTTGGTGTGCTCTCTAATTTTTACATGTTGTTTCTTTATTTGATAATTTGCCTAAGTAAATTTCATCAATACTATCTAAATATATAAATTGAATTATATGCTAAACTATAGAGGGTCTCAAGCTAATAATGTAATAACATAATATTATTTTTTTGAGTAATAACATAAAATTAAGTAGTGGGGTTCTATGTTTTCTATGGTATTTAAGTAGTGGGGCTCTATGTTTTCTATGGTATAGAGGCAATCAATTATTGTAGCCCAATTAATAGATATGCCGAGTCCGTTATTTTGTTGGGTCTGATTTTAATATGGACCTTTTCAATGACAACCCGTAACCTAAACTGGGCTGCCAATTGGGCCCTAAACACATTTTAGATAGGGATTTTACGCCGCCCAAAAAATGTTTCATTTTCACACTTCCTCCTCTATAATTGAAAAAACATGACAGTGCCTCCTAGAAGTTGATAAATTAGTGCACTTTATTCTCTGATCATTTTTAAGTAATTTTCTAAAGGTAAAAATGTCACTTAGAAGGTTTTGTGCAATAACTAAAAACTTTTAAGATGTTAAGTGCACCAAATTTTAAAATATTAAAATATCCAAATGCAATTCACAATTTGTAAAAATAAAAAATATTAAAAAATATTTAGTTATATTTAAAATTCAAATATATAAGTTTTTTTAACGAATTTTTTATTAGTTCTATTTACTTATTTATAAATAAATCATCTCTATACTATTTTTTTTATTCAAATCAAATAAATTTGAAAGTAAAATAATTAGAATAAAAAATATGTTACAAGACTAATATTAGATTAAGATGTGCTTATCAAGGTAACGAATTATAAGAAAATTAGAATAATATTTTGTGCACTTAGTCCCCAAAAGATTAAACATTTAAACTTATTGCACTAAACCCCAAATTTACATTTCTACCCTTTGAAAATTCACAAAATATTGACCAGGGGGCAAAATGCACTCATTTATCAACTTTTAGGGGGTACTGTCATGTTTTTTCAATCATAGAGGGGAAAGTGCGAAAATAAAACTTTTATGGGGGTGATGTGCAAAAATCCCTCTTAGATATTTTTAATATTTTCCAAGAAATTATAAGAACAGTGAACGAAATGGAAAAACGAAACTGTTACAAAAAGCAATAACCCTTCTCTTCACTAGCAGAAGTCCAGAAAATATACGGTAACAAAAAGGTAACAAATCTTCTTTCAAATTTTGTGTGTTGCAAATTCTCTGTGTTGATTTCATTATAGCTTTTTTGACATTAAATTAGGAACCGAGGATAATTATTAATCTCTAGTATACCTGCTATAGGAAATAGTTTTGTCAGATTACTTTTCGCGAATGCTGGATTTTGATTTAAAGGGTTTTGTCGTGAAAGTATAGATTGATTTGATATTACATAGAGTTTGAATTAAGGAATTGAGGCTTTAGAAATGGAGATGTAAATACTTGCATTTGTAATTAATTTCATTTCTAATTTGATGATTGGAGGTAAATATGCATGAACTTCATTTCAACTGTAGGATATGTTTTGTTAGTTTATGTTTCTGATGAGGAAAAATCCTGGAATTATGATAGAGTTACTTTGCAAGGTTAGTCTTCTCAGAAAAATTGGGTAATTTGGTAATTTCTGGAATTTCACTCTGATCATTTGCAGAAACTAAACGAAATAGTAGTGATACTTCTGTTTCTTGGGGTCTAAACATACTGACCCTTTAAAGCCAAACCAAATTGCAAATAATCATGGCATTAAGACTTTCATCCGTTGTCTCCTCCACAGTGGTTCGTCGTCGCCTGCCTTTGGTGGGTGCTTTTTGTGTGCTTAGTTTGGGCCTTTCACATCTCTGCCCCTACACTTATTTGTCCTCCAGATTGGTGCATGCTCAGTCCTTCCCCTTTGTTCCTGTTTTAAGGTAAGGCTTGCGTCATGTGCCTTGAGTGGTTAATTTCTTTTTTTTTTTTTTTTTTGCAAAACTCAGTAACTTGTACTAAAATTAGCATGTGAAGACAGTAGATTTCTCAATTTACACAGATCAAGAAGTCCAAAGACGCAGAACAGAGAAGTTCATACCATAAGAATGGAAACAAATCAGACGATTGTGCCCAGCATTGTTGTCTATGTTACTGTTCCTAACAAAGAAGCAGGTTTGTGAATCCTTCTGTTTATTAAACATCATTTCATAATTGCGATGATCATATAGAGTTATTGTAAGTAGGTTTGGTTTCTTTGGTCTATATACATGTCTTTGCATTTATCATTTCTCACATTAATCTTAGGTACGAACATTCTTACTGAAGCTGATAGTTGATTCATTATGAATAGAAAGTAAAGGTCTCTACTTGTATGCTTAATAGTTAACATATTACTATTTGATGTGTATAATAAAATTCATGCAAAACATGCACTTATCCACTGCCAAAAGGAGAATGACACTAGAATCAAGAGGTCAAAGTTCCTTGGAAAACTATTGACTTTTGGGGATTTTCTATTGCTAGGTCATGTTGTATTAAGAATATGATTGGTACTCTCAATGGACCGTTAAGTTTTTAGATAATTAATCTAGCGCCTCGGTTTGACACAGCCTATGTATGACCCACACAATCAGCAGATGTAATGCCACATCATTTTACAACTAAATCTGAACAACTAGGTGTATTTTTTGTGATTTCTCCAAACCTTCAAACCCTATGAATTTCCCTCTCATAGCACTATAGCAGTTTAACATCCCAAGATTCCCAAACCCAAATCTCAATTCATAATATTAGCAACCTCCTCCCCTGCCCAACCTCAAAATTTGACTCTCAATAAGCGCAATGGTCCTTGACCCAAACCACAACCTTCTCCCTCTGTATTCGTGTAAGCACAGAAAGAGTGGTGGCCATGTTTTCTCTTTTTCTACATCGAGCAGGTCAATCAATTTGTCGCTATGTGCTTTTAACTTGCACACCATCCATACGCTTCAAATGTTCAAATTATTTAGAATACATATTTGATATTGCATGTATACTTTACCAATTATCAAGATGCACTGCAAGAACGAAGAAGAGTTCTTATGAGGAGCAAACAAGTTCTAATGCCAAATCGTCCAAATTATTTGAACTCCACTAGGAACTCAGGTAAAAAAACAAACTTCAGCTTTGAGATGACACTAAGAGAATATGACTGAATGGATTTACTTCTTCTGAAGATGCTTAGAGATTTTAAGTAGAATATTGTAAGCAAATGAGTTTTGATATTTGGAAGTGGCATAAAAAGACTAGTAAAGTCGGGATTGTAAAGAAAAAGGAGTGCGCATATAATTGGGTCGTTTAAGCCCCCAAAAGAAGGATACGAACCTAACCGATAACCTCAAAAGGAAAATAAGCGTGATTGTCAAGCTTGATTTCTAAAGTATCTGAATTGTTGAAGTACATTTCTCCACCATAACTTTGTTAAGTGGCTTGGCAACAATATGTCATGAAATCATTTATTTAGAACAATACTAAGACGATGAATAGCGAAATTACCCATAGGGTAGGAGAGGGTATAAATTTCAAACAAGCGGAAATTAACTGATGATATGTTCTTAGTCCAATTGCAAATAAACCACTTAACAAAGCCTTACGAAGCGGTCAAATGTACATGAACATATCAACTACGACTAGATATCAATACTTCCATGGTACAACTATAGCTGCAATCACTACATGTTTCACTTCAACCAATGGCGTATTTCCAGAGTTTCTAGTGACTACTGGAGATCAGTGCCATTTGTATAAGCATTGTCTAGATGTTGGAGCTATTCAGAACCAGGTTTGACGCCCACACCTAGTTTCCTCTTTATGTTATAGATTTTGTTGATATCGTTCTTTCAGGGGTTTACGGAATCCAACCATCACCCACTTCTTGTTCCTTAAAGTCATGATCATACTAGTCTTTTTATGAAACTTCTGAATATCAAATTCCACTTGTAATTCGTCTACCATATCTCTATGTAACATCTGTCAGCCTCTTTCTGATGAAGTAAAAACTATGTCCATAATCTCTGTATCATACGACTAAGAAATGGAGTAGATTTTGCACCTTCAGAGCTAGTGGAGTTCTAGTTGTTTTCTTCAGGTCTGACATTAAAATTTGCCTGCTCACTCATAAGAATCATGTTTTCTTTGCACTTGCAGTCCATCTTGAATAATGGCTTAAACTCTATCTATAACAAATTATTTCAGTGATCCACAATAATTTCATCCAATATGTATGTTATTATTTCACAACTATATATTGAAAAACAAATATGCATTCTAAAAACTTCGAACCTGTGCAGTGTGTGGATATGTGCAATTTACACGCTGCAAAGAATTCCTTGAAGGGTTGAAAGTTAAGGACAATTACAAAAATAAACCTAGATGTAAAATAATGTGGCAGTACATGTAACATTGTGTCAGACCAATGTCCCAGATTGAGGATACCTAACAAAAGTACAACATGACCTAACAGTAAAAACCCCAAATGTGAGGGTTTTGCAGATTGACCCCCCCCCCCCCCAACACACACACTAAATGGGCACAAAAGGCTGCAAGTAAAACTATTGACTTGTTACCTAACCTTAGAGAGCACCTTGACACTTTCATATGTAATGGAGAGAAGTAGAGAAAGAAGTAAATTTAAGTGGAATTGTCCGCCACTAGTACATTTGTGTAAGGCCTATGTTGGCATCTAGACTTTTATACATTTTGTATTATAGACGGAAGTCTAACAATAATAGCAAATCTCGAAGTTACATAGATAAAACCCTCTTAGTATCTGAGTACACCATGTACAAGCCATTCACCTTATGTAAGTTCCTCAATCCTTAGTTAGCTCAAATATGGATAATATTTTTCTATAAATTTGTTTTTTGGTCTATATTTCTTAGTTCATACTTTTAGTTGCTTCTTCTTGTTTGAAATACTGCAACAAAGATATAGTTAAGTTACACGAGGTGTCAAAATTTTTGGGGTATAACTTATAAGCTGAGAGAAGCTATTTTATTTAGAGAAAGATGAAAAATTATGATCCAAGTGAAAATGTCACTGACATTATTCGATTTGCCCTGCAAACATCTTCCACAGTTTCATGCTAAATTTGCGAATATTAAAGTGAAATTCATGTTAATTAGAACTTGCTTATTTATTGCTTCTCTTGACATTTGGTGCAGGAAAGAAATTGTCAGAGAGTATTGTCAAAGAACGACTAGCTGCATGTGTTAATCGAGTACCAGGTTAGTGTTTCAGCTTTTAAGTAAAGATTTGTTGAAGTCGAAAATGATCTTTTTAATAATATATTCGTAGTTGCAAAGAGTTTTAATTCATTGTTTCATGCCCTTGGTGAAAATCTGGTTATGAAGCTATTACTTGCTGAATGGCCCTTACTCATAAGGCTCAGCTTAAATCTGTTACTATTTGGTAAAGTTGAGAACACTTACGGTCTTGGGTGCCGATACAGTTTTTTTTTTTTCTTCTTCGAGGGTGTTAGGGTTCTTAAACCTTTTCTGTACCTGGTGATTGAAATACTCAGAAACATTTTATGACATTACATTGTTGACTAGTAAGTCTTTCTTCTAATATGTTCAATGGCATGTTTGTTCATTTAAGTGCTTTCTCACCGTCATATTCTAAATCTGGTAAAAGATAGGACTCTCTTTGCTCATTCTTGTCTGTTGTTCTTCCATATATGTGTATTATATGCTTTACTCTAACATGTAACTTAACTATGTTTATTCAATATGCAGGTGTTGAATCAGTCTACGAGTGGAAAGGAGAGGTAACTTTTGTATTCTGGCAATTTTCTTAAGTGGGCGTCTTATTAGTACACTTGAGTCTGTTACTTGTTATAGAGGATTTACGTTTTTGGACCGTAAACAGATACAAACTGATTCAGAAGAGCTGCTTATAATCAAGACCCGGGAGTCTCATTTAGAAGCTTTAACACAACATGTGAAAGCAAATCATGAATACGAGTACGTACTTTCCTCGTTTCCTGCCTAACTGTGCAAAGATATGTAGTTATTTACGGTGGTTTTCTTGTTTGTTTATAGGGTGCCTGAAGTGATTGCTTTGCCCATACTTGGTGGCAACTTGCAGTACATGGAGTGGATTAAAAACAGTACAAGGGACTAAAGATTGGATCTTATTACTATTAGATTTAGATATGAGTCCCATAAAAATATCCTCATGTGTTGTAACAGATCATTTCTAGCTGTACAATCAATGTGGATTCAATTTGTTGTGGTGTGCTTTGATTATGGGATATTTTATAATATATGAGAATATGTTTTCTGTTTTGTGTTTGAATGAACATTTTATAAAATTTGTTATGTTATTAGTTGAGGAAAAAATAATACTAATTATTCATGATTTTATTCAGTTGGAATTGTTTGAGAATAAATAATTAACTAAAAAAAAGAAAAAGTATTCTGAAAAGATCAATGAGATGACAAAAATATAAATATCAACTGACTGAAAACCTAACTTCCCATGTGATGTATATTATTCACAATATAGTCAATCAAAGTTCTAGCCGTTCACATAAGACAGTACAATGACAGTATCTCATCAACGTCAAAAGTAAGGGTGAATTACAACTGAACCCCTGAAGTTTAGTCGTTTACCAGCTATGTTGCATGGATATGGATACGTTGATACGAATACGGCACGACACGAATTCGGCGACGCGAATTTTTAAAAAATTATTGGATACGATACGATATGGATATGAATGTAAAAAATATAAATTTATATATTTATGCAAATTGAAGTAAGTAAAATAATATATGTATATATTCATACATATTGAAATAGATCAAGTTAAGTTCCATAAATACTAAATTGCATATTAATTATACATAATGTTCATTGTTTTATTATGTTATATAAAACATGTCCCGTTATAGACAAATTATCTTGTATTGCAGTTGTATATAATACAAAGTGTAATTTGATGCCTTACATTGTTCTTACCAATTGTGGTGACTTAGTAAAATTCAGAATATAAAATGTGTTGTACACGTCTAAATAAGTATCCGATACGTGTGTCCAACTTTTTTTTTTAATTATATTTACCGGCACGCCACGTGGAGTGTCGAATACATAGCCCACAAGTATCCGAGGAGTATCGTATCTAAAGAGTGTCTGACACATCATTTAATAATTTTTTACAGTATCCGTGCTTCATAGTTTACAAGCAATTCCCCGACATTTTAGAAATTACAAAGAGACCCTATCTGGCTTACGCTATGTATCAAAACGTTTCCTACAACTTCATTAATTCTTACAAGGATCCCTTGAAAATATTGATGTCAGTGTAATTTTTGAAATTAGGGGTTGTGTTGTAATTACTGTAAACATCAGGGGTTCGCGTGTAAATCATCCTAAAAAAATAAATTAACAGTTGCTGGTAAGATATTTTTTTTGTTTGTTAAAAAAACTTTCCAGGTTGTCATGTAACAAAGTAAAGTTATTTTTGGATAATTAGTTGTTTAATTCCTAATGATGATTAGAAGAAAAAAACTATATAAAAATACTGGTCCTGGTACTGTTTATGGGCACCACTCAACAACAATACATTCCTTTTTTTTTTCTTTTCTTTTTTCCAACTTATTGCTTCTTTTTCTTTTAAAGGAATTTGAGTTGGTATTTTATTTTTTATTTTTTTTAAATTATCCTTTCACTTAGGTGGCCACTGCTATGCTGTAATTTTGTTTTTTAGTTAATTTCTTTTTATACTTATTTAACCATTTAAATGTCGGCACCATACACCTCATCGTAAAAATATTAAACTATATCATTTATAATTGGAGCTTAAGCACTTTTGGTTAAATTTTTTCTTTTATACGCTTCTTAAAAATATTTTACACTAAAATTATACTTTCGGTTCTCCATTTAAAAAATATTTATACTGCTGGTACAAATTAATTCTTCTGGGAAAGAGATGATAACACATAAATTAAACATGTTGAAGATTTGGAAAAATGAAATACAATTTTATAGAATGCGAGATCAAAAGACTGAGTTTAATATAAATTCGTGCTCGTGCGTATACTAGTTTAACATAATTTCGCCACTGGACTATCTATCATACATTAAGAAAAATTACTTTAATAACACCCACATTTGAATCTATATGGTAAATTATTCATTTAATTATTTTTTCATACATTATTTAATAATATTTATTCTTATTATACAAGAAAATCATTTATCCACAAAAATTATCCTCCTACTATAAATAAAGCAGTCATCAATTAGAAGCTTATTGTGTGGTTCTTGACGTTTAAACGGAAGAGGACAAATTAGTATAGGTGGCATATTCCGTGTGAATAAAGATGGATACCGTCAAAGCTGTCGGCCGTTAACTGCGGTTATTATCCTTGACCTCAGTCCTATATCACGGATTCTTTACTATGCTGAATTACACAATTACCCCCCACTTTTGTCCTAATTTATTTATTTTGTACTCCATCTGACTTTATTATTTTCATATAGAGAGAGAGGAAAAGCGTCGGTGGAGAATTGAAGATATATAATTAAGAATAATAAATTTACAGAAATTAAAATTAAAATTAAATTAGGGCGCGGCGAAAGAATCGCTTCGTATATAAGCCATTAGAAAGCTCAACAGCTATCTTTTTCCATATATATTCTGACACATAATCAATCAATATATACGTATATATTTATTCTTTTGAAAAAAGAATATATATATGTATTTGTAGAGGAGAAGTTTCGAGAAGGGGAGAGAGAAATAGTGTGTGAGAGAGAAAGAGGCGACGGTCATGGCTGAATTTAGCGGCGATTCCGTTTGCCTCGACGTGGAGACGATTTATCTCGGTGGAAAGGTTGTATTTCTTTTACCTTTTTTTATTTTTTGTGTGTGTGCAGCTTTTTTACTTTATGAATGTGCGTAATTTTTTTCCTTAGTTTTTGCTATTTTGCTATTTGAAATGCTATGTGGAAAATGCTAGATTTTTTTTTTTATTTTGCGTTTCTATTTCTTGGAAATTTGGCGTTTAATGTAGGAATTCAATTTTTTTAATTTTTTTCTGAATGCATTTTGGATCTATTTCTTGCTGGTGTATTTGACATTTTGACTACCTCTCTCATTTGCCGGCAGAATTTATAATTTTCGATGACTTTTTCTTGACTAATTTTATTCTTTTCTTTTCTTTTGTAAACGAGTTTCTAGAGAAAAATTCAGATTTTAATTTTTTTTTTGGTTATTTTATCTCATTTTTTTGGGGTAATTATATGGATTGTCTTGTTTGTTGTTTCTTTGAAATACGGAGGAAGAAAATTATTCATGGTAACTAGAATTTGTGATAAAACTGAGTAGCATTGCCACATGGTCTATTGTTTAATCAATTGAAAACACTTTAAATGGTGAAACATTTCTTTTAATCTTTTCTTCTTGATATACAGCGGGTTAGGTAAAAACACCAATCGTAATGCTCCTCCTCCTTTGGTTCTGATTCTTCAATGTCATTAGATGAAACTAGGCTATCATTTAGAGTATATTGTGACACCTGTCACTTTCTTTGTTGAATACTTCTATGAATCCAGCTTTGCTGTTGCTCTGTCTATTCTGTTTCTTTTGCCAGTTGTTATAAGTTGCAATCAATATAATTTCATTTGATACCATACTCTTTTAGATCTGGAGTTGATTATTTTAAGTCTCCAATGATTGGAAACTCGAAAACTCTTTTTCTGCTTTGACCTTTTCATCTTTACCCTGTATTCAAGCTAATTGGATAAAAAGGTGGGCTAGTGCACATGGTTAAATCTTTGCTTAATAAGAATGTAAGTCTTGATTGTATAAAGGCTTGTTTTCTTTTACTTGAAGGATAATCAAAGAAGAAAGAGAAATATTACCCTTTAACTATTTCCTTTTCTGTTTATGGTAGAAAGATTAATGGTATTAATGGTAGTTTCCTTTTCTTACAAATTTTAAAATCCGAATACTTGTCTATTATGATCGTGCACCGTTTCTTATTATATTTTATGTTTATTCTTCACGCAGGAGCATATTGTTCGAACTAATAAGGGTTCTGTATCTGTTATAGTTTATGGAGACCCAGACAAGCCTGCTCTGGTTACTTATCCTGATTTAGCTTTAAATCGTGAGTCATGATTTTGCGTTGGTATTAACCTTTGTTCGTTATGACTTTTGTTTTTGCCAGTTCTTTTGTATGGCATTGTGTATTGCTACGTTATATTCTAAATTTATTTTATTTTTATCTGCAGCCTAATAAAAAATTTCCTCCTGGTTATGTTTTGCAGACATGTCATGTTTCCAGGGTTTGTTCTTTTGTCCTGAAGCTGCAGCTTTGCTGCTTCACAATTTTTGTGTTTACCATATTAGTCCTCCTGGGCACGAGGTTTGTAAATTGGCCAGCTTTAACTATTGCATAGTAGATTTACCCCCTTTCGTGTTGATCATTTTCTAACTATTTGTACGTTTTCATTACTAAGTATCATCACTCACAACAAATCTGAATGGAACTCTGATAAGAGTTCTTGCAGTTAGGAGCTGCTGCAGTTTGTGCTGAAGATCCCGTGCCTTCTGCCGATGACTTGGCAGATCAAATTCTTGAGGTGCTCAACTATTTTAGGTAACCAGAAATACTTAAATTTGCTTCTGTTGACTTATGTTTACTTCTTGTTTCCTGGTTTTCTGCTTGACTTGTTTGCTCGTAAAGTCTCTAATTTGAAATGACGATAGAAATCTGTTGTTAATGGTTCACACTTAATTTTGTTCAGGCTTGGTGCAGTTATGTGCATGGGTGTAATGGCTGGGGCTTACATCCTCACCTTGTTTGCTGTATGTTTTCCTCTGTATCAGTTTTGACTTTTATTTAAAATTTTCTGATGATTATAACTCACGATGTTTATGTTACCAGATGAAATATAGAGAGCGGGTTCTTGGTTTAATCCTCGTTTCTCCTCTGTGCAAAGCACCATCTTGGACAGAATGGCTCTGTAATAAGGTCCCATATCTATGCTTCCAGTCATTATTGTGTTTTTCCAGCGTAATATAAATGGACAAATATTGAGATAATATGCCTGTGCAGGTGATGTCGAATCTGTTGTATTATTATGGCATGTGTGGAATGTTGAAAGAATGTTTACTTTATCGGTACTTTAGCAAGGTAAATTTAAAATTTGTATTTCATCGTTTCATTATCTACTTTCTCCTCTTTCTGAATATCCTATTTCTTGTTATTTATGCTGAGTATAATTTGCTTTTCACTGTATCAGGAAGTTCGTGGCAATGCCGATGTTTGTGAATCAGACATAGTCCAAGCATGCAGAAGAGTTAGTGCCTTAATGCATCTAGTTTCTGAATTCTCTATCCCGAGCCTACTTCATTTTTCGTTATCCTTGTACCACATTTTTTAAAGTGGTTTTATTTTTTCAGCTGTTGGATGAAAGGCAGAGTACAAATGTGTTACGGTTCCTTCAAGCAATAGATAGGTAACAAAGACCGAAAATATATAGAAATCTTTGGTTTCACTTTTTGTCAAAATTTAAGCTCATTTCCTTAATTCTTTTCCAAATTTGAACAGGCGACCCGACATCACAGACGGGTTGAAAACACTCAAATGTCGAACTCTAATATTTGTAGGAGATAATTCTCCTTTTCATTCAGAAGCTCTCCACATGACTTCTAAACTCGACAGAAGATATTGTGCCTTAGTCGAGGTTCAGGCTTGTGGGTCCATGGTAACCGAGGAGCAGCCACACGCAATGTTAATACCAATGGAATATTTTCTAATGGGATACGGTCTATACAGACCTAGTCAATACAACGGAAGCCCAAGGAGTCCCCTAAGCCCTTCATGTATCGCACCAGAACTCCTTTCTCCAGAAAGCATGGGTTTGAAACTAAAACCAATAAAGACTCGTCTTTCCTCGAAAAGATAATAAAATCTTTGATTGTTCATTGTAAATTTGAAAATCCATGTAGTTTGTTTGTTTTTTATTCAATTTTCTTGACCTTTTTAGATATGTGGTTGTAGGTAGGAGAAGAAATTCTTTATTGGACATATTATAAATATAGGGTGGTGGGAGTATTTCGGATTATTCATTCATTTGTAGTCAGTCAGTCATATGAACATTTATCATCTCTTGATTTATGTGATCTGTAATGTAATGTAAATCTTGAGGATGACTTTTATGACGATGAGATAAATAAATAAAAAAATAAATTAATACTTTGTGATTCTTTTTTGCTAATTTATGGTGTACATTTGAAATGAACTGTCAAATTTGTTGGGACATATGTCATGGGATAAATATGCACATGGAGCCTATTACGTTTATTGGGGCGGTATTCACGCATACAACCTGTTTGTTTTATTTCTTGTAAGAATTTGGAAAGTTAGATTAGATTGTGACGCTGTACTTTTTTTTCTTTTTCTTTTTGATTAAAAAAAGTCATTTTAGACTAATCAGTATTAATATGAGTTTGATTATTGATTAATTATAAATTGTGACGGATTGTGTAGAGGAATAGATCTAATTGTGACAATGATCACTTGTTCAAGGTTTATTTATAGTTTTGATATTTATATACACGATTAAAATTGTCATTGATTTAATAATGTGTTGTAAAATATTTAATTGGTTTAGTGATTTCATGTGAAGAGATTGATCAACAATGGTGATAATAAGTGTAAAGAGAAAAACAAGAATACAGAGAAAACAATACGTATAGAAAATTGGGGGATCTAATTTGGGGAGGGGAGAGATATTATTAAATAACCAATTGTTACATGGGGAGTTACAAAACCCACAATATCTGGGATGTGGGATAGTGGGTAGTAATTACAAGATAAGTCCCTAAACTATACAAATATTAAATAGGAATACCCACTAATATATATTATTTACAACACTCCCCCTTGGGGATTCCTATTGAGCCATTATTATGTTTTTCATGTTGCCTCGTTAAAACCTTCCGAGTAATAAAAACCCAGTGGGAAAAAAGAATCTCGGTTAGGAAAAAGAGTACAACGCATAATCTTTTCAACCAACAAATGTTGCCTCATTAAAACCTTGGCGGGTAACAAAAACCCTGTGGAAAAAATAAACCCCGCTTGAAGGAAAAAGAGTACAACAGGGCACCCGGGTATCTTCTGGATACGGAATACCTGCACGGTACTCCCCCTCAAGTTAACTCCACTGAAACCTATAATGGAGCGAGCTCAGATAACCTGCGCAAGCCAATAGCTTTAACATTTTTCTCAAAAGTGATTTTCGGTAATGACTTAGTAAATAAGTCGACGCAGTTGTCCTGACTTCTGATCTGTTGGATCACTATTTGCTTGAGCTCTTGTTGTTGCTGATTGAAGAAAAATTTCGGAGCTATGTGCTTGGTGTTGTCGCCTTTAATAAAACCCGTTTTCATCTGCTCGATACAGGCTGCATTATCCTCAAATATAACCGTAGGATCTTCTGTGGTAGCCAATTCACAGGAACCTCGAACATGCCCAATCATGGCCCCAAGCCATGTGCATTCACGTACTGCCTCGTGAAGTGCTAAAATCTTGGCATGATTCGACGAAGTGGCAACTAAAGTCTGTTTTGTAGACCTCCAAGACACAGTTGTGTTCCCAATCATAAAGACATACCCAGTCTGGGAACGAGCTTTGTGCGGGTCCGATAGATAACCAGCATCGGCATACCCCACAAGTTTTGCGTTCTTTAGTGACGCATAGGGGTAGAACAAACCCATGTCAGTCGTACCACGAAGGTATCGAAATATGTCCTTTATGCCATTCCAATGGCGGCGTGTCGGTGCTGAGCTAAATCTAGCTAGTAGATTTATCGCAAACGCGATATCAGGTCTAGTATATTGAGCTAAGTACAATAATGCACCTATTGCACTTAGGTATGGCACATCAGGTGCTAACACTTCCTTTCCATCCTCCACGGGACGAAATTGATCCGTCGACCTATCCAATGATCGGACTATCATTGGCGTGCTTGATGGTTTTGCTTTATCCTCATTAAAGCGTCTCAACATCTTTTGGATGTAATTCGATTGATGGACCAAAATCCCATCAGCACGGTGTACTATCTCAAGCCCGAGACAGAATTTAATCCTTCCGAGATCCTTCATCTCAAATTCGAATTTCAGGAGCTGGGTTGTCTCCCTAACCTCTTCGGGAGTCCCAATCAAGTTCATGTCATTGACATAAACGGTAACAATAGCAAACCCAAAACATGTCCTCTTAATGAACATGCAAGGACAAATATCGTTGTTCACGTATCCCCTTTTAAGCAAGTACTCACTTAGGCGATTATACCACATCGTCCCGGATTGTTTCAAGCCATAAAGTGAACGCCTCAACCTTACAGAAAGCGTGTTCCGTGGTCTAGAACTACTTGTCTTAGGTACCATAAGTCCCTCCGGTACTTTCATATATATAACCGTATCTAGATCCCCATAAAGATACGATGTGACCACATCCATGAGCTGCATAGTCAGTTCATCGGATACTACTAAACTGACTAAGTATCTGAACGTAATAACGTCCATCACAGAAGAGTATGTCTCCTCAAAGTCAATCCCAGGTCGCTGAGAAAATTCTCGTGCAACGAGACGAGCCTTGTACCTCACAATCTCATTGTTCTCATTAATTTTCCTTGTAAATACCCATTTGTATCCCACGGGTAGAACTCCGGGAGGTGTAGGAGCAATTTGCCCAAACACTCCTCTTTTCGATAATGAATCAAACTCAGCCTGGATTGCTTTCTCCCATTTCAGCCAATCATCCCTTTGTTTGCACTCGTCCACCGATCGAGGCTCAATATCATTACTTGATATAATTTCAGTAGCTACTGTGTAAGCAAACACACCATTGATGATTATTTTATCCCGAACTCACACCTCATTCATGCATGAATAATCAACCGAGATTTTCCTATTCTCGGTAATGGATACTGATGTCGAGGCGTCCCCCGACGTCGTCTCCAAGACGGATCCATAGTCCGGAACTTTTTCATGAGATGGATCGGGTGGGATCCTATTGTTACTAGTACTAACCATATTCAACTGTTGTGCATTCGCCCGCTTTCGGGGATGCAAATCCTTTGATCCTATTGGCCTCCCCCTCTTATGGGTCAGGAGATACGACTGGTTAGTTGGGATTGATGGCCTTCCCATATTTTGTCCCTCTTGGACATCCATCCTTACAGACACATTTGCAGCTGATATATGAGATCTCGTCACTTTAGCCAATTCAGAGAATGGGTCTGGCATATTATTGGCTACTTTCTGAAGTTCGATTATTATGCATACTTCAGATTCTCTGATTGCTATAAGGGGATCGTGATGAGACACAGTGGGGTCGTTCCACACGACTTCACGCCGTTCATCCTGAACGTTAGTGTGAACATTATTTCCTCCCCCTAACGGCGGGAAGACATTCTCATCAAAGTGACAGTCCGCAAATCGTGCGGTAAAGAGATCGTCTGTCAAGGATTTCAAATATCGAATAAAAGATGGCGATACAAACCCCGTATATATGCACAATCGATGTTGAGGTCCCATTTAAGTATGTTGTGATGAATCAATCGGCACATATACTACGCACCCAAATGTGCATGTATGGGAAATGTTTGATGTATACCCGAACACCAATTAAGAGATTGGGTCGCAGTGGGCCTCAAACGTATTAACATGTGCTACCATATATTTTACATCAAACTCAGGGACATGCAATACTCGTTAAAAGACCGCGATGTAAACTCCGCGGCATTATCCAGTCTAATAGACTTAGTAGGATAATCCGGATAATGCATGTGCTTTCAACCGTATAATCTGAGTCAGGAGTTTAGCATATGAAGCATTTCTCGTGGACATTCCACATATGTCCCATTGGATACGCTCTAAGAAAACGAGGGAATCCTTACTCGTTTGTGCATAAGCTGGCATAGGATCCAATTTTCTAATAAAACATGGTACACACGAGTAATCACTGTGTACTAGATCCTTATTATTTATTACTGGATGCCCGATAGATGTATTAATAATATGGCGCATCACATTTTTGACTCGGCTGTCCTGGCCGGTCATGCCATAGAAAATACATGCTTGATTCACTTGGCTTCTAGCCATTGGCAAGGTGTGCATCGAGCACTCGTATTGTGGTCCTATATAACTCAGTCGATAGTCCCTCTAATTTCTTCCAAGTACGCTTTTGGTCGTACAAATTAGAGGTAATGCACAAATACTATATTCCCTTTTCCTCAGTGGTTTCAATGTGGTAACCATTAACTCGAATTTCTTTAAAACTCAACAACGTTCCCCTTGAACATGGAGCAAACATAGCCTCTTTAATGGCTAAAATTATGCCATTTGACAACATAAGGTGGGCATTTCCAAAGCCATCTATCAAATCATATGTGTCATATATTATTGTCATAGAGGTCTTACTAGGCATTAATATTAATGATATATCCCTTAGGATAGTGTGCGTAGTTGCACTATTAGCCAGACATTATTCCCCACATGTCATGCCTAGGAACCAAATATATTCCAATTTAAACATTTGCTTGAAAAAGTAAATTGAGTTAATACAACTGAATACCTTAATAATCGGATTAAAATAAAGCCACCCAAAATGTGGTCCAAAATAAACCAAACATAGTTCAAATTTAAATGTGGTTCAAAATATGACCACCCATAATAAAAACATCTCAAAAACCAACAACTGAATGTCCAAAAGTTTATACAGATTACATAAAACCTTTTGATGATCCTGAATTGATGAATAGTCCAACCTAATGACCTCATCCAAGTGTTTCCTAATCAGAACCATAACATCAACATTTTGGGGTATTAGTTAGCAAATTGTCCCCGACAATTATCATGCTCAGTTTCTTACGGGGATATAGCCTCCCATAAGTAATTTAATTGAACCCCTTTGGTTCTATTTCTTAACTCGAAATGAACTATGTGGTTTTAATCCAAGGGAACCCCAGTCACAATATCGCAAAATCCCAAGTCCACTTTCATTTATTTATCATGCAACCATATATAACCATTCATCACATGCATAAGATTAAGCAGCAAACCAATAAAACATACAATTTAGAAACTTATGCCCATGAAATAAATCATGATAAATAAATAAAACGACCAAAATTAACTTATAAATTGCAATCTTGGGACTGAAAAGTCATAGGATCAAACATTATTCCATATTAGTGACTCACATTTAAATTAAACAATCAATTACGTAATCCACAAATTTGTATTTATAAAATGCAAATATAAAGATGAATTGTTTGAATGAATTTTCAAAATTCATATCCAGAAGTATTAATGATATGTTCATATCATGTCATAAGGTAAGAAATATTAAATTTGAACCAATATTCATTAATGAGCTTAGAACACTACACGTGAACATATCAATAACAATTTCACTAACCTCAATTAACTTTTTTTAAATAAGGTCTTTCAATTGATCATTTTAACTTGCAATTATAACCATAATTTCAATTTAGATACCAAAGCAATAATTGTTGAATTGAATATATAGGCACACTATCTATATGTACACACATGTACACATATATAATCAAATAAGAATACACATTTTTTTTTTCATGATCAGTCCTCCCATATTAGTTTAGGAGCAAGTTAAACAAAAAACGATCCAACTTAAACCAAGATCCGAACAAAGAACCGAGTCGGGTTTAAAACCAAATAACCCGAACCGGGTCGTATACCAAAACCGTATCACCCAAACCGAATCACAACCAGTTCGGATATGACCGTATCCCCATGATCCGTACACGATCCAGTTTGACCGGATCGGAAATCTCAAATTTGGGTCTGATCCAAAAGACCTTGAAGTTCATTTTCTTGACCCGGTTTATGAAGAAATCGCAAATTTGCCGAAAATAATTGATTTGCACGATTTCTTTGTCGGAATTGATAGGCCCAAACACAACAATAATTACCACCATCAAGTTCTTCAACGATCAAACACAAAACATGAAGAAAATGAAAATAAATTTTAGAGTGGGCTTGTGTATTATGCTTATATTACCTTTTAAACAATTTCCAGATTATTCAAGTAATTTGCAGAGGCTTAAAGCTCAAATAACTTATTAATTACTTATCCAAAAAATAATCTGGACACATGGTTAGAAAGCTATTTTCAAGACGATTCTAAGCATATGCAGCAAGTTACATAATTCCAAATACTTAAACGGGAAATCGCATATTAATTTTCAAAGAAAATAATTTTTTCAGAACAAATTACATATCCAACAAATCTGAAAAAATTCATGCAGTTACAATATCATATGAGAATACTTCAATAAAAGTTTCAGGTCAATCGGACTAGAAAAACATGCTCTGAAAATTACGACTTCCGTATAAACATATTTCCGAAAATTCTAAAAATCATATCATACAAGAATTTCCATGTAAATTCTGAATTTCAAGATTTAAAATCAAAAGAAGTTCCACCATAACATGTATATTATACCAATTTTACACATAAAGTAGAATCCAAGTCTCCATAGCAATATATAAACAAACATACCCGAAGCATGCCTTAAAGACATATGTTCACATAGTTCAAGCCATATCAATAATAAAATCATAATATAGCTACTGTATATAAAATCAATGTACTGAATTCATCATGCTTGCATTACCATAATATTCGTTCTAATAAAGACAAAGTTGAAGCCAAAATTATGATCACAAACAATATGTAAATCAAACCAAATCTTTTTGTTTACATGAATCGGTTCAAGCCATATATTACATGGATATAATAGAATAATCATAATTATTAAAGCATGCAATTCATGTATTCCAAAACCCAAAAATATGAATCTAAAGGTAAGCATAAGTTTTAGATCGCATAATTAGAGTACCGAATGAAGTAACATAACCCATCTAATTTGCCGAATAAATAAACAACTTCAACTTTTTTTGCAACAATAATTATACTTAAACCCTAGAACATGCTTTAGATTCATAAATTTTTCAGATTTAAAGCATATAATTAATAAGGTTAAAGTTGTTTGTTAATTTGATCATACCAGAGAGAGGCTAAGGCTATTTCCTTCAACTTTTCCATAAACTTTTGATGGCTGTCGTTTCATTTTCAGAAACTGGAATGACGATCCGAACGGTCAAAATTAAGATCCTTGTGTGATGAACCTTCGGTTCAAATTTGAAGACGATCCAACGGTTGAGAAGGCCGGAATCATCGAAAAACCGAAGCTGCTGCGTGCAAATCCGAAAATCTACCTCTCAAAGTATTTTCCTCTTTTCTCTCTTGTTTTGTGATATATTTGTATAACCTTAAAACCGAGTTATAGAGCAAACTCGTGCTGATAACGTGTTGTAAAATATTTAATTGGTTTAGTGATTTCATGTGAAGAGATTGATCAACAATGGTGATAATAAGTGTAAAGAGAAAAACAAGAATACAGAGAAAACAATACGTATAGAAAATTGGGGGATCTAATTTGGGGAGGGGAGAGATATTATTAAATAACCAATTGTTACATGGGGAGTTACAAAACCCACAATATCTGGGATGTGGGATAGTGGGTAGTAATTACAAGATAAGTCCCTAAACTATACAAATATTAAATAGGAATACCCACTAATATATATTATTTACAACAAATGGAGCATATTCAAATTTTAGTGTCCATTTAACTTTGAAATTGACTGTTTTGAAATTTGGCAATAATCATATCGGAAATACGAAGTTAGATTGTTAGATTGACGGGAGTTCTTAAAATGTAAATCTTGATCGTAATTTTAAAAGTGTTTGACCTTCAAAATGGATAACTCAAAATCACAAAAATGAGTGTTTTGGCTAAATTATACTCCCTCCGTCTTTTTTATTCGTCGCTCTGGTAAAAGACATGTTCACTTTATTTGAATTTTAGGAATTCAATGTAAAATTATTCTGTCTCTACCAATTTTACCCTCCTTGTTAATGCTTGTAATTAATATTAATTATTGATATAATTATTTAGTTAAAGTGCAATTCTTTGAAACAACAAATAAAATAAAGCGGAGGGAATATTTCATAAATAATGTTTATTCTAATAAAATGGTTCTGGTAAAACTAATTATTGCAGCTTACTTTTCAATTTTGCTTGGAGTGTAATCCAGTTTATTAATTCAAAGGAATCAGTACCATGTCAACATGTCGAATTTAGAAGTACATACACGAAGCATTAATAATGGAACACACACAGTTCTAAATCGTATTTAAAATTTTATTCTTAAACAATTAAAATTCAAAATACATAGAGCATATGCTTTGTTTTTATTCTGGCTTTGGATCAATGTTCAAACACCCGATTTGTTTATAATTCATTTAAAGCCCATTAACAATGCCTAAAAGCCCAACTTCAATTGGGCCTCTGTACAAAAACGTTTTCCCTCAGGCCCAAACGGAATCTTAATTCTCACGTGCAGTTGAACTCTTAACCAAAAATGAAGAGAAGAAAAAAAAAGATACCATATTGATTAACTTAACCCGCCCCTGATTTGAACTCACCGGAAACTCGGGTTCCGGCAATGGGCAAAAGAATCGTGATAATATTCGACTTCGACAGAACCCTGATCGATGACGACAGCGACAGATGGGTTATAACAAATATGGGTATGACCCAATTGTATAATCAGCTCCGACCCACTTTGCCCTGGAATTCTCTCATGGTCTGCATTTCATTCATTCCTTGCTTTATTCTCTCTTACCCTGCAGTAACGAATCGATTCTTATTGTTTTCAGAATAATTTTGTCTTCCTGTTAGATAATTGTATGTTTTTTTTCCCATTGTTTTGTTTCCGTGTGGTTTTATTTTAATTTTTTTTTTCTTGGGGTGATAGAATTATACTTTGCTTGCTCAAACTCAAAATACACGTTTTGTAAGGTCTATCGGTTAAGGGCTGGATTAGATTAAAGACTCATTAAAGAACATATCTGGTTCAGGATTTGATAATCAGGATTTAGAGTTATTTTCTATAATGTAGCATTAAAGAGGGTAATCTTGTAATTTTGTATGGAGATGTGAGGTTATAAATGTCACTCGACCGAACCTATCGTAGCACAGATCAGCTAATCCGTCCGCGGCCAGGTGGATTATTATTTCACCTCTGATAACGGGTCGCAAAGATGTAATCAGTTGGATCCGGTATTTGGGTTGTGCTACCAAACGTTATATTAATTCGTATTGGCAAAGTCTATAAGGCCTAATACCCCCTATTGAGCCCTACCGAATTTCCCGTAGGTGTATCCACTTCACGTTTTGGATGCTTAGCTTAAAATAGGTTTCATGCATGCAATAAGATTTTTTTTAAAGGTTATGTATAAAGCACAAACTAAATGTTAGCCTAGATTTGAGTTTAATTTCTTTAAGTTTCGGAGAACCTTCTCCACACTTGCATTATGTATTCGACCCAATGTATTGTAGGATCGTTTGTTGGAGGAGCTGCACATTCAAGGCAAAACAGTTAATGATGTTGGCGAGTGTTTAAAAAGGATGCCTGTGCATCCCGAGCTCATTTCAGTTATAAGATTAGCTCATTCTCTTGGGTATTTACAAACCATCTTCATATAAATTTTCAGTTTTTTGTTGTTTGAATGTTTGTTTCTTCAGATGTGATAATTGCAGTTATGGTTCTTCAGATGTGACTTGAAGGTGGTTAGCGACTCGAACATGTTCTACATCAAAACTATTTTGGAACATCATGGAATATACAATTGTTTCTCGGAGATAATTACCAACCCTGCTGTTGTAGAAGATAGTGGAAGACTTAAAATCTTTCCGTACCATGATGGAGCTTCGACTCATAGTTGTGATCTCTGCCCTCCCAACTTATGCAAGGTTTATCATTTCAAATCTAAATGTATACTTTGTATCTCGAGTTTTAGTTTACTTTATTGTTGTTGATTGTATTGATCAAAGATGTGTAAATTATCAAGAATGTCAGAGTGAAATTTATATCTTGTTTTTGAAATACAGGGCCGTGTGATCGAGCAAATCCAAGCTTCGATTTCAGGAAGTGGGAGCGAAAAATTGATATACGTAGGAGATGGGAGGAATGATTTTTGTCCGACTCTGAAGCTTGGTGCAGGAGACTGTGTTTTGCCAAGGACGGACTTTCCTTTACACCATCGGATTTTAAAGAATTCTCAACTTGTCAAAGCAAAAGTTTACGAGTGGGGCGATGGGGAGGAACTCGCGAGGATCCTTCTAGAACTTATTAACAGCAACTCCAATGAAGACAAGACTCAATGAGTCATTCATTGTTCCTTTACCAATAGCTGAAGATTTGTTGTTTTTTAGCTTGAGAAAATGCACTGTGAGTCTGTGATTTAAGACCCAAAAGGGACCAAATTTGATGAGCTGGTTAACATCTACAAGAATGTTAGGTGTGACATTTATTTGAATGTGTATAAAAAATAATTCAAATTGTTGGATGTATAATTCAAAAGTTGCCAATAATGACAATGGGAACTTTAAATGAATTGACAAACAGTTGATGTCTATGGTGTAGACTAGAGTAAAAAAAAATGTTTAAAGGTAGATTCTTTCAACAAAAATTCTAACGAGATAGTTTGATTTTCTAAATAAAATAAAATATAATCAAATCGTTTTCAAATAAACTTTGTCATAAGTTATCTTATCATATACGCTACGTGTGGTTTTATTTAAGATTAAAAATATAATAATTTATAATATCCGAAGCTTCTTTACTTAATTAAAAAAACTCTTAGACGTTGACGGGTTTTGGCTCAGTCTCGCGGTTTTCACGCGATCGAGTCACAACCCTTTCAAATGAGTTTTCGCCAAACCCATAAAATCATTAAAAACTTATTCAGAAACTCTTTAAACCTATAAAACATTAATTTGACACCTACCACCTACTTTTCTCTCTAAATCTCACTAAAAAAGACATTAATTTGATACATACCACCTACTTTTTCCCCTAAACCCTAACATCCAAACAAAATCAAAGTGGAGTTTCAACTTATTCAAACCACAAAGCCCAACAACCAAAACTCATTAAAATGAGGTCTTAAAGGTTTCATCGAAACTACCCAAACCAATTATTCTAAATCGAAACCTGCAAAATCAAGTCAAAACCCATCCAAATAGACTCTTATATTCCCATTCTCAGATTTTGATCATTGGGAAATAAGAGGGCAAATTTCTTGTCTAGTTACATTTAGGAATTAGCATCTAGGAATCGAATACAAGATTATTTTGACTTGAACATTGTATTTTTATCTCCAAATGCTATTTATCTTGGGAACTATTTTAAATACTATTATAGAATAAGAAATCTAATAAACTCAAGTTGAGTAAATTATTCAACGTTACTTTAATATTTTATCGAGTTTAACCTTCTATCGAGTAATAAAATCCAAATAATAGCTTTTAAGCATATAAATCTTGAAACAATTATTTGATATTTATACTAGAAATTATTCTTACTACTCAAAATTAGCTTGATCTTAGTTCTAAATAATTGTGCCTCATTCAAAAACCCAAAATAATACATTCTTCAAACTAAACATAATCTAAAATTATTCCTTATATTACGAAATACAAATACAATACAATTATAATTCTACTTTCTAAATCTTGGGGAATACGAATATCTAGTAAATATTGGCTCAATTAGAAACTTTTCCAAATCCAAGAATTCCATTATCAAAAAGAAAATCCAAAACATGTATACATATATTATATTAACCAACAACTGATTCAAAGCAATCAATATTATATACCAGAAATCAGAAACGTTTCCGATTCTTTTCTCTTTCTTCTTTCCGGGTTGTTCCTTGCTTCTGTTTCTTGCTCCATCTATACATATATATAGAGAGAGGGAGAGGTCCACTTCTCTCTCTCTCTAAGTTTTGGTTGAAAGAAAGAGTAAAAAGGGTATATTTTTTGGGTAATGGGAGAAGAAAAAAGCAATGGGTTAATTGGGGGGATTCCTGTTTTTGCAAAGGAGCTGATTGCTGGTGGTGTGGCCGGTGGATTTGCCAAAACTGTTGTAGCTCCTCTTGAACGCATCAAGATCTTGTTTCAGGTATTTATTAACTAGCTCTAAAACATTTTTATTTATTTTTATATGTTTTCTGGGTTGTTGGTGTTAAGTTGTTTTTTTCTTCTATTCTTTGAAAGAAAGAAAAATTGCCCAAAATTTCATTTTAGTCCATGTTTTGCTCTCGGTTGAAATGGTATTAAAGGGTTTATTGTAGTAGTAATGGTGGTACTGAATTGTATGTTTAATTGGTTTTCTGGTGTGATTTTGGTCTTGATTCTTGAGGGTCATCAAGTTTGTTCTCATTGAGTTTGATTTTGAGGTTTTAGCATTGTTATTTTGTTGTATTGTTGAAAGCTTTAACTAGAAGTTTTGCTAATTTTTGGAAAATTAAAGTTTAGTAGATTTGTTCTTGGGAATCCTATTTAAAAGTCAATGGTGTGTGATCCTCAAATATATTTATAAGATCCATGTATATTTAGAAATTAGTTAGCCTTATTGTTGTCTATGATTCTTGAAATTGAGCTGAAATGTATTCTAATACGTGGAGATACGGTAAATTTATTTAGTCGAGTGTGATTGTGTATGCTGATTGAATAAGATTGCAAACTCAGCAAGCTACTCTTATGTCCTTGGTGTCATTTCTTGTTGTGTGTGTAAACCTTAGAAATGAAGACAAAAATCATGTCGTAAATGTCGATCATATATTTCTGAAACCGAGGAGATGCAAAAGAAACTAAAGCATTCTTATTATTCATAGACCAGAAGATCTGAATTTCATAGCCTCGGTGTGTTGGGATCCTTCACAAAGATTGCGAAGACAGAAGGACTTCTTGGTTTTTATAGGTAATACTTTTATCTTTACTTGGTTTTGTTGGTACATCATTGACTGATTTAAAGAATTATTAATTATTTTCCCTGGTTATTTAGAGGTAATGGAGCTAGTGTTGCTCGAATTGTGCCGTACGCAGCACTGCATTATATGGCTTACGAAGAATATCGAAGATGGATAATTCTTGGTTTTCCTGGTGTTAGTAGAGGTCCTGTCCTTGATCTAATAGCTGGATCATTTGCTGGAGGAACAGCAGTTCTTTTTACTTATCCACTCGATTTAGTTCGAACTAGATTGGCGTATCAGGCAAGTTTCAAGAAAACATGCATCTATTAACTGTCCATAAATATTTCTCGCTCTGATTTTAATAGGATTTCTCAGGTAGTTGAATCCCCAAAACTCGGTGTTAAAGGGGCAGAAGTAGTTTATAAAGGAATTCGGGATTGCTTCACTAACATATACAAGGAAGCTGGAGTAAGAGGTCTCTACCGTGGTGTTGGTATGTTACGAGTTACGACTCTCCTATTATTTAAATTTATTATACAAAAAAATTTGTTGGATTGTTTTCTAAACTCTCGTGTTGTTTCTACAGCTCCATCACTCTATGGAATCTTTCCATATGCCGGGTTGAAATTTTATTTTTACGAAGAAATGAAAAGACATGTCCCCGAAAACCACAAAAAGGATATCACGGTCAAACTTGTGTGTGGTTCCGTTGCAGGTTTACTCGGTCAGACTTTCACTTACCCTCTTGATGTCGTCCGGAGACAAATGCAGGTAAATGTTGTTGATTGTCGTAGTAAGGTTATGTTTGGTTCTTGGATCTTAGTAAAAAAAAAAATATAAGGAAAATCGAAACGAATTTACTCACTAAAATCCAAGAATCAGACATACCCGAGAATTCAAAATGATAAAGAGAAGTAAAACCCATGGATGACAGGTCCAACGAGTCTCGACTTCTAATAGCATTGCAATTAGAGGGACATTTGAAACTCTTATTACGATTTACCAAAGACAAGGATGGAAGCAATTATTTTCCGGGCTTAGCATCAACTACTTGAAGGTTAATACGAATCTCTTTCATGATTCTTGATCAATTGATTTTCGACTAATTTTCATTCATCTGAAATTGATTTCGATTCGTTGAATTTCAGGTTGTACCTTCAGTAGCAATAGGATTTACCGTATATGATACAATGAAGGCATTTTTGCAAGTTCCACCACGCGATGAAACTGTGGTGGAAGTTGCGGCTACCCAAAATAATAGACAGTCGGCATCGCTACCTTCTTCGCAGCCATTATCTCAAACTCAGCATTAGTTAAAATTCTTTATAAGGCAATATCCCATATTTGGGACCATTTTTAGGTCCATATACTAGATATAATGTAACAAATGGGGGATGATTAAAGAAATTGCAAATAAATCATCAGGTCGCAGAGATGTTTAACATGATTCTTGGAGGTGGTACAACCTTTAGTTGAAAACATCCGGGCCATGTTATGTACATAATTCAACAGAAAAAAATTGATGAAGATTATTGTATTGTGTAGTGGATCATAGTGTATTAGGCTTACACTTAGGGCTATCTATGGATTGGATTGGGGCCAATCAGGCCCAATTAAGATTTGGCGCTATTTATGTCATCGAATTTTTTTCCGGATTCCATAGGATATTGGATCTTGTATGGATCCAATAGAATCTCCACTTTTACAATTTTCATCGATCTTTGTTTCTAAAATAAGTTTATTAACGTTACAATTTTATTTTATTTAACCAGTTTCTTCAAATGATTATTTTGAACGACTATAATATTGATATGAATATATTGAATTAATTCGTGTTAGATAAAATATGCATGAAAATGAAATAATGAATAAATTATTGTTATTTTTATTTCTTCGTAAATCGTAAAATAATACTTATGTACAAGAAAATATTTTATTTACTATCGGATATAAATCTTTATCAGATTGAATCTATCTAGATCCTTCATGCATATTAAATTGTAAATCTTTATAATCATATCTCTACTCGAAAAGTCCTAATAAATTAGGTCAAATTCAAGATTCAAATTGATATTTATATCTTTAAAAAACAACTCAATTGAAAACCTGAAGATTGATTAAGAATCGCAATTCATATACTACAACTAATAAATAATGTGTCTTTGCATATAAAAGGACTCATTGCTATAAAACAAACTTATGCACCTCCACATTAATACTAGTAACCTATAATGATCATATGCTATAATCAGACCAATCAGTTATAAAAGAAGTATGATCCATAGACTCCCCTGGAACCTCAACATGTTTTGTCGGCTGCTCTTTCCCTCCAACCAATCGAGCTGGATTCCCTACTGCCGTTGTTCTTGGAGGCACGTCTATCAAAACCACCGAACCTGCACCGATTTTGGCCCCTTCACCAATCGTTATATTTCCCAATATTGTGGCTCCGGCACCAATCAACACTCCATCGCCAATCTTAGGGTGCCGATCACCACCGTACTTACCAGTTCCACCTAATGTTACATGGTGGAGAATCGAAACATTGTTTCCTATCACAGCAGTCTCACCAACTACGACTCCAGTCGCATGATCGAAAAGGATTCCTTTCCCGATTTTGGCAGCCGGGTGGATATCAATAGCAAAGACATCGGAAATGCGGGACTGTAGTGCGAGTGCCAAAGGCTTACGAGATTGAGTCCAGAGCTTGTGAGCCACTCGGTGAGCCTGATATTATGTAATTAGTTAATTTTAGTCCTAGAATAATTACTCAAGAATTATACTATATAGAAAATTCACTCATTCTCTAATCAAAAGAGCTTTAAAATAAGAAAACACATGCCTAGTAGTACAGATGACGACAGTTCTATATTTGGCAATGGACATCACAATTTTCTATCTTTATTTTTTGTTACAGAAAACAAGAAACAGAACAGGTAATGGAATTGAAAAGTAAAGCATATGGCACTGTATGATTGAAAATGTTACCTGATTTTAGTTTTGCTATATTTGAACTCTAATCATATTCATTTTCCCTCAACTGGTACACACCAATCTTGATGTGCTCATATAGCTATATACCCACAAGCTCCCCATGTGCAGAAAATTTAATAAAACCACTTTCTCAATTTGGTTTTGTTAGGAATTAAGCTTAGTTCATAAAAATAAGTTTCTTCATATTGATCAAATTTCCATACAATTTCCACCAAAAACACGACTGTTTTTGTTGCAATCAAAAGAAAAGTATATAGTAATTTCCAATTATTTCAGGATAATTTTTAGAGAAAGAGCAAAGAAATTCTAAACTGAGATATACATACTACCCAAACAAAACTTTAATGGATGCTACGAATAAGTATTTCCCTTTCGTCCACTTAATATCCTACCTTTTCTCAACCAATATTCACTTTCTATTATATTGGTCAGCCAATCTTCTTATTCAAATCTTAATTTTGAATAAGATATATGTTTACGCCGTGTTTTTTAAATAAAAAAACAGGAGTTCCTAATGAACGCATATGAATCTAATTTCTATTAAATTTCAGATTAGGGTTTAAGGAGTTCGAGGAGATTGCTAAATAAATTCGATCATTTATTCAATAACAGATAAGAAAACATATGTATATATATATATGGAGTAAAATCAACAAAACCTGGCAAGCGAGAAATCCTTTGTAATTGAGAAGGCAGTGAGAGAACGAAATGCACGCTGGGTCACGAATGCGGGCGGCGCGTAGGTCGGCGACGGTGGCGGATCGAAGAGTATCGTCGGTGGAGAAAATGTTAAGGAATAGATCGTACAGCAGCGTAGAGAGCAAAGTGGAGGAGCAGAGCTTGTTTCCTAAGTGGAATGAGAGAGATCGCTCCAATGAGGAGTGAGAGAGGATTGTGGAGTAGAGGTAACTGGCTAGAGCCGGCTCCGCTTCGGCATCGTTTCGCGCCTCGGTTTTAATCTGAGCCCACAGCCATTCCTCCTCTTCCTCCGACCCCGGAGGAGGGAGCGGTGGTGAGGGGTGGCGGAATTCTTCTGCTGGCATTCTGTATGGAGAATGACGATGTCGTTTTTTGGCTCTAATTGAGTTTGGAAGGGGTTATAGGGATTTCGGAACAAAATTGTGTGAACGTTGAAAAATGAAATTTTTATATTTAAATTTCAAAATGTAGTGGATTGAAAATTAATGAAATTAAATTAATTACTTTATAATATGTTTTAGAAGAACATCGATATTTTAAGAAAGAGAATAAATAGGAATGAAAATTTAAGAGTGGGATTTTCCTTGAAATTTGATAATTTTTTATAATAATAATATGTTTTTTTTTAAAAACCAATTTTGGACTTTAGTTATTCATGATATAACAAATATTGATGATTTTTGTATGACATATACGGGATAGGGACAATTCTTGTCCGCAACACACTTGTTTTGTGATTTGTCATTCGATCTAAGTAAAACTTTCCCGATAGGTAATCCTTGTATCCAGCTTCAGTTATTTTGATTTTTGACCAATATTAGAAATAGTTTTTGACATACGAAAACCGATCATTTATGTAACATAATTACAATCTAAGTGTATTTTGCATGAATCAAAGTTTCGTTTTCGGTGTATGTTTCGTTCACCTGAAAAAGGGAAATATTTTGAAAAGTTTTTAGAAACGTTTCGAAAAAACTAGGAAAAATACAAAACAAAATAAAAAGTTACTAAATTAAGAAACAGAGAAAATTTCAAGGCAAATATATAATTTCGAAAGTATACTTCATTTTCTATTTGATTGATTAAAAAATTGAAACTTTTTTATGATTTTGACAGAAAAATATGAAATTTTGAGCCATGGTATCATGAATTGGATTCATTGGAACATAAATCTTAAAATTGGTTGAAATTTTTAACATCAACAGATTTTTTAGATTTATCTAATCTCTATCTCTATCTCTACTATTATAAAAGCATGAATATTTCTTAACTTTTTTGTGAAGACTGAAATACCCCTATTTAAACTGTGAAGTGATATTTAGTTAAATAGTAAATATATAAAAGAATAAAAGAAATTGAAGAGGTATATTTAGACATGAAGTCTTATTATATTTATCTCCTACATAAACTCCTAAAATTTATAAATTCTCTTTTACATGAACTTTTGTAATTTTAATTTTAAGAAAACACTATTATTTTAAATAGTCCCTAAATATTATATTTTAGCATCAATTTTTATTTAAGTAAGAAAATGTTAATTTAAAGATTTAGTACAATATAAGTCATAAACTCTCTAAACATAAATCTTTAAAATGAAGTTCTCTAAAATATCATTATTTTACAAAAAAATAAATAAATAAATAAATAAAATTGAATTGCCATCTTGCTATGAAAGAATAAAAATTACTATTAACTTAGCTAATTATGTAATTTTACTCTGGGCTAGAATATAAATATGAAGAATATTCAATAATTTCAAGACATGCATAACATATGTGTAATTCTTTTCGTAAAAAAAAGGTGAAATTCGTGGAAAATGAGGAAACAGATAAAATATAATCATTGAAATATGTGAAATCAATGAAAATTCAGATGAAATTGGTGAACACTGGCGAAGTTGATTAAAATTTGGTTGACAATAATTTTAAAAAAAAACCTCTGAAATCAATGAAAATTCGTGAAAAAAAGATAAGACCGGTGAAGCGACAACAATAGTGAAAAGCATGTGAAATCGGTGAAAAAATGAATAAAGTCGGCAAAAACGTGTCAAATCAATGAAAATTCAGGTGATATTGGTGAAAAGAACATGTGAAATCAGTAAAAAAAATGTGTGAAATAAGTGAAAATGGGTAATATGATAAAAACGTTTGAATCAATAAAAAAAAGTTTCAACAGTTTAAAACGGATAAAACAAGAGGAAAAAATGGGTAAAACGGTAAAAAAACAATGGGTAAAAAGGTAAAACAAAAACAACGGGTAAAAAGGTAAACAAAGAAAAACTAAATTGGTAAAAATGAATAAAATCGGTTAAAAAACATGTTAAATCGGTGAAAAATAAATTAAATAGAAGAAAATTTGTTAATTTACTTTATTTTATGTTTATGAATAAAATTAATTTTACTCTAACTTACAAAAGATACCAATGAAATTAACTAGACACGTACAACGTACGTGCACTTTCCTAGTTTACTTAAAAATGTGTTGCCATTAGTAGAAGCGAATATAACTCTTACATTGCTTTTAATTATTTTCTGAAACCAAAACACCAACCCCAAATTACAGTAAATTACTTTTTGAAGTAAAAAATAAAATAAAATAAAACTTTTGATTAGCTATTGGAAACAAGTATATAATATCTAACCTAAATAATTTCGGGTAGCTTAAAATGACATAATAGGGGAGGAAACTGCACTTTTTATGTCAAATGTTTACTATTTTATATATTTGGTATCATAATTTCTTAAAAAATAATATTTAATATCATGGTTTCACTCCCTCTCGACATATTTCTTTTCTTCGTCAAATTTTTTGGACAAAAACCTCCGCTAAGTCACCATAATAGCACACTTTGTGCTTTATATTATACCTGAAAATTATTGTGGCATCATTCTTGTAATTTATGAAATATGATTTAATTTTGATTAATATCCCGAAACTTTGTTAAGTTTTTGCGGATTGTTTATAACGTTTCATGAACTGAAACTTGTACTGGTAGAAATATATATCTTGTCACTAGCATTCTATCCATATAAAGAACACAAAATCTGACTTGTAACAAAGAAGTTATGGCGGTTTCAGCCAAAAAATTGAGGGAAAAAGAAAATATGTCAATAAAAAGAGCGAAATCATGGTATTAAATGTGTTTTTTTCAGAACGAATAATACAAAATATATTAAATATGTGAAAATTTGATATGAAAATTACAATTTCCCCAACAAACTGATCACTTCAATGAACCAAAATCGTTGTCGTGACCAATTTATAGGACCATAATTTTTTTCCCCAGGTTAAAAATCCTCAGTTTATAAGGTGATCACGTGACACTTTTCTATCATACAATATAAGATTTGACATAGATATAATTTTTTTTATAAAGATAGTTGTTAGTTGGCTAATTATGAAATTTCTAATTTGATTTTATTGTATCTTGCTTTTGAAATTAATTAATATTACGATGTAATAATATAATACCGAAATATAATAAAAATCTCCTTTGCTTTTAGAGCAAATATAATCAAAATGGGAAATTTGTGTATTTGGTATCATATAATATAACACTGTGCAATATTGGTATCATTGGATACGTAAATATACATTTAGTACCATAATTTTAATTTTGGCTGTAAAGTTCATACCACTGTCAAATAAATAGATGGAATCGGTCACTGTGCACCACACGTGGCCGTTCTGGTCTTTTGAAGAGAAAATCATCAAATGATAACGTAATAAAGTGAGGAAAATATTATCATTTTCCATCTAAAATACTAGACAATGTGATAATTTTACCTTAAGAAGTACTATTTATACTAAAAAGACGAGTCAATGGTCTTTAAATTATGTTGACCAGTTGAGTATTTGCTTGAAATGATATGTCTGAATGTTATATTTACAAAAATAATGTAATCTAATTTTTTTCATTTATTTTTATTTCAGATATTTTGACTATTATTTACAAATTAAGTCACTTAACTTAATTGTCACCATTTTCAAAATTAAGAGAGAAAGAAAACCCTTCCTCTCCTCTCTATCGATTATCTTTCTTCAGATCCAATCCATTTCTCCATCTACTATTCTTCTTCTTCTTCTTCTTCTTTAAGACAAAATCATACACATTTATTATTCTTCTTCAACATAAACAAAAAATTCTTCTCTAACATAAACAATTCTAAAAAATGAGGGAGAGACGAAGTAAGAGAAATAATGATAGGGTGATTATTCGAGCTAGTCAGGAACCGGAATTCTCACGAAGCGATAGTGGTGATGAAGAACATGAACAAGTAAGAACGTTCAAAACTAGGGTTTTGACCCAATTTCTTTTATGTTCGGCACTTAGGGCTTGGAGAAGATCAAGCCCCAAGCACCGTTTTATGTTTTGTTATTTTTCTACCTGCAAAAATGGCACTTGGGGCTTGGAGAACATCAAGCCCCAAGCTCCGTTACTCCGCATTTTGCACTTACAATATTCGGCACTTGGGGCTTGAAGAAGATCAAGACCCAAGCGCCGTTTTGTGATGTTGTTTTCCTTCCTACAAAACGGCACTTGGGGCTTGGAGAAGATCAAGCCTCAAGCGCCATTTTGTGTTGTTGTTTTAGTTCCTACAAAATCGGCACTTGGGGCTTGGAGAAGATCAAGCCCCAAGCGCCGCTTTGTTTTGTTGTCTTACCACAACATAAAAAGGCGTTTGGGGCTTGATTTTCTCCAAGCCCCAAGTGCTGAACATTACAATTGCAAAACTCTAGTTTTTTTATCTTCCAGTAGGTGATTTTTTATGTTTGGAATGTAGTTTTCGAATTCAATTCGTTGATTTGTTTTGTAGGATGGTCCATATCTAATTCTTTACACGGACCAGTTGCCCTAGTTGCCTCCTCTTTATTTCGGGAAAATCTGTAGTAACGGGAAGTTGACTTTCCGAAGTAGCTTGAAGGATCTAGTTACATACAAAAACTACCTATCGCCACAGAACCTTCAGCAAGCAAAAAACTATCCCCAGGTTAGAAATTTTCAAGATCTTGCAAAAAAATGCAGATTCAAAGGGGCCAGGTTTCACCAATTGTTCGTTAGAATTTGTAAGCATCATGTTTCCGACGAGAAAACAAACAATAACATATTCGAGTGTTGTTTTGTGGTAAATGAAAAGCCATTGAGGTTGAGTGCGCATGAGTTTGTGTTGGTGTCAGGATTGAAATTTGATTACAAGGTAAAAACTTCTGACATCCGCATGATGAAGGCTAATGATTTAAAGACGTGATACTTCCCTCGTGCAGGGAGCAACAAGGTCTCCGTGAATTCCTGCCAAGATAATGCTTGATGAAATGGTTATTAATCATGTCGACAACATTGATAGACTCAAGTTGGTCTAAGTTTTGATAGTATCAAAATCTTGTTGAGCAGCCGCAACGAGACTATCAAAGATTATGTGTTTCAGGTAAATAAATTTAGTTATTCCATATTAGTATGTTTTATTGTTCTATTGAATATTTATCCAAAAGTTTGTTTAGTATCACAAGTATGCGATATACTCGATCTATGCTAAAAATATTCTTGGGGTCGAAAGTGCTGGAACGCAACCCTTGATGAAATCTTGCAAAACGTTGGAAACTGACAACTTATCTTGAAGAACGCAAGTGGAATGCATACGGATGCCCATGGATTGTAATTGTACGGATACACTCTTAGCTTAATCAAGTTATTTTTTAGAACTATTATGACAACTTCTAAATATCTAATGAATACGTTTTTTTGTGCAGTTTTGGGCATATGAGGCAATAGAAGGCCTGGCTGAATTTTGTCATTCTATGCCCAGACCCAATTTCGGTGCAGAGTATCCGCGAATGCTGAGGTGGATCGTGAGCAGTAATTCGCCGAACAATATCCAAGTTAGAAATTTCATGGACCAAGCATCAATATGATTTATAGTATTTATTTATTATTTTTTAATATTGCCATGAATAACAAAAAGTATTTGAAATGACTGTGTGTTTTATGTTTTCAGGCCGTGATCCCGAACCTCCATCCAACCGAAGAGGAGGAACGGAAGTCTTATTTTAGTCATCTTGAAGAGTGGATGACTTCTTTCAATAATCAATTTGATGTCTTCAGGAGCCTGGTAGAAGATTTGGGTGATGATTATGTCATTGTCCGGGAGAGGCCCGCTCCCGAAGGTGCTGAAGATGAGGAAGAAAATGATGCCTTCCGCACCTATCCTGACCAATCTGACATTTCTCCATCTTTGCATCGTTCCAATGTCCGTCGCACCTCTCAACGCCCTTCAACATCAAATATTGAAGATACACCTCATTGGGGTGCCCAAACTGATACAGATATGTAACGACAATCAATGATGGTTGATGCAGATCGATCAGAGGCAAATTCAGATCGAACAGATGGTCAAAGAAGTCCTTGAATCTATGCTTGGATGTCCGACACGAGCAGGGAACCGAGAGCGAGAAGATGAGGTGAATGATTGATATATGTTTTGCGCGTATGTTTTATGATATTTTAAGAATAATCTTAAAATATCATAAAACATACGCGCAAAACATACATCAATCATTCACCTCATCTTCTCGCTCTTGGTTCCGTGCTCGTGCCTGACATCCAACCATAGATTGTTGGATTACTTTGACCATCTGTTCGATCTGAATCTGTCTCTGATCGATCTGAACCTGTCTCTCATTGATATATGCATCAACCATCGTTGATTGTCATTACACATCTGCATCAATTGGACAACACAATGAGGTGTATCTTCAATATTTGATGTTGAGGAGCGTTAAGAGGTGCGACTGACATTGGGATGACGCAAAGATGGATCAATGTAAGATTGGTTAGGAGAGGTACGAGAGGCATCATTTTCTTCCTCACCTTCAGCACCTTCGGGAGCGGGCTTCTCCCAGACAATGACATAATCAACACCGAAATCTTCTACTAGGCTCCTGAAGACATCAAAATGATTATTGAAAGATGTCATCCACCTTCAAGATGACTAAAATAAGACTTATGTTTCTCCTCTTCGGTTGGATGGAGGATCGGGATAACGGCCTGAAAATATAAAAGTCATTTCAAATACTTTTTGTTATTCATAGCAATATTAAAAAGTAATAAATAAATAATATAAATCATACCGATGCCTGGTCTAGGAAATTTCTGACTTGGGTATTGTTCGGCGAATTACTACCCACGATCTACCTTAGCATTCGCGGATACTCTGCATCGAAATTGGGTCTGGGCATAGGATGACAAAATTCAGCCAGGCCTTCTATTGCCTCATATGCCCAAAAAAACGTATTCTTTAGAAATTAAGAAGTTGTCATAATAGTTCTAAAAAAATAACTTGATTATACTAAGAGTGCATCTGTACAATTACAATCCATGGTCATCCATATGCATTCCACTTGCATTCCTCACGATAAGTTGTCAGTTCTCCAACATTTTGCAAGACTTCATCAAGGGTTGCGTTCCAACACTTTCGACTCCACATATATTTTTCGCATAGATCGAGGTCATCGCATACCTATAATATTAAACAAACTTTTGGATAAATATTCAATAGTACAATAAAACATATTGATATAGAATAATTAAATTTACTTACCTCGAACACATAATCTTTGATAGTCTTATTGCGGCTGCTCAACAAGAAGGTTGATACTATCAAATGTAGATCAACTTGAGTCTATCGATGTTGTCGACATGATTAATAATCATTTCCCATTTCATCAAGCTTTATCTTGATATAATTCACGGAGACCTTTTTGCTCCCTGCACGAGGGAAGTACCGTGCCTTTAAATCACTAGCCTTCATCATGCGGATGTCAGAAGTTTTTACCTTGTAATCAAATTTCAATCCTCACACCAACGCAAACTCATGCGCACTCAACCTCAATGGCTTTCCATTTACCAAAAACCAACACTCGAATATGTTCTTGTTTGTTTTCTCGTCTAAAACATGATGCTTACAAATTCTAACAAATAATCGGTGAAACATGGCCCCTTTGAATTTGTAGTTTTCTACAAGATCTAGGAAATTCCCAATCTGGGGATAGTTTTTTGCTTGCTGAAGGTTCTGTGTCGATAGGTAGTTTTTGTATGTAACTAGCTCCTTCAAGCTACTTCAGATAGTCAACTTCCTGTTACTAAAGATTTCCCAGGAATGAAGAGGAGGCAACTCGGGCAACTGGTCCGTGTATAGAATTCGATATGGACCATCCTACAAAACAAATCAACGAATTGAATTCAAAAACTACATTCCAAACATAAAAAACCACCTACTGGAAGATAAAAAACTAGAGTTTTGCACTTTCAATGTTCGGCACATGGGGCTTGGAGAAGATCAAGCCCCAAGCATATTTTTATGTTGTTGTTTTTGTTCTTGCAAGAACAACACTTGGGGCTTGGAGAAGATCAAGCCCCAATCGCCGTTTTGTGTTGTTGTTTTAGTTCCTACAAAACCGGCACTTGGGGCTTGGAGAAGATCAAGCCCCAAGCGCCGAATATTGTAAGTGCAAAATGCGGAGTTTGGGGCCCAATGTTCTTCAAGCCGCAAGTGCCTTTTTTTTTACAGGAAGGAATAATATTTAAAGAAACCAAGCCAGCCAAACAAAACGGAGCTTGGGGCTTCATGTTCTCCAAGCCCCAAGTGCCATTTTTGCAGGTAGAAAAAAGTGCCGAACATAAAAGAAATTGGGCCAAAACCCTAGTTTTGAACGTTCTTACTTGTTCATGTTCTTCACCACCACCATCACTTCATGAGAATTTCGGTTCCTGACTTGCTCGAATAATCACCCTATCATTATTTCTCTTACTTCGTCTCGTGAGAATTCCAGTTCGTGACTAGCTCGAATAATCACCCTATCATTATTTCTATTACTTCGTCTCTCCCTCATTTTTAAGAATCGTTTATGTAAAAGAAGAATTTTTTGTTAATGTTGAAGAAGAATAGTAAATGTGAATGATTTTGTTTGAAAGAAGAAGAAGAATAGTAGATGGAGAAATGGATTGAATCTGAAGAAAGATAATCAATACATAGGAGAGGGGAGTAGGGGTTTTCTTTCTTTCTTAATTTTGAAAATGGTGACTAATTATGATAAGCGACTTAATTTGTAAATAATGTTCAAAATATCTAAAATAAAAATAAATGAAAAGAATTGGATTATTTTTGTAAATACAACTTTCAGACATCATTTGAAGCAAATACTCTGGCCCGTTCAACCATTTTCTTTTATGTTTTAGAAGCTTCAGTGATTTGCAATAATATTCCCGTGGATCAGGTTGAGTGCTCCAATCCATAATTAATGAGAATGTTTCAGGTTTCAAATAGCCAAATTTCAATTGATATATCTTACATTTAAGTTATGGGGGATTCTAGGGTGCTGCTACGTCAGGTGCCGCTAATATCACATTAGATGGTATTATCACACAATGTGTATCACGTTGTATGGTATAAGGAGTATAATTTATACCATAGAATGTGACACATATTGTGTGGTAATACCACCTAATTTGGAATAAATACTACATGATGCAGGGGTCATACTAAATATATGGGGTTAATACTATGTAATGTGATCATGTACCATAGAATGTGATACACATTGTGTGGTAATACCACCTAATGTGGTATTAGCGGCACCTAACGTAGCGGCACCCTAGAATTTTCCGTAAGGTATATATGATTAAGATTTTCTTTCCATCAACGAAAAGTGTAGTTTTTTATGTCCACATTTAAATGTGTAAGAAGTAGGTCTCAACTACATTATCAATTTAGGGGTGTAATCGAGTTGAGAAGTGTCGAACGATACTTTCTTTAAAGTTTTATCGAGCTTAAAATTCAGTGTTTGAATTTGATTTGATTGTTAAAGGAGTTGAGCTTAAATGAGTTTTTATAGAACGAGCTGGAGCTGAGTGTCAAGTAGCTTGATATTTTTAATGTATATTATCAATTTTTAACTTATCGAGCCGGCTTCAAAGTTATCGAACAAAAAATGATGTTGTTTGATTAGCATGAAGAACCGAGCTCAACCGATATCGAACTACCTTGAGTCGAGTATTGTTGGTCCCAAGTGGTCAGAAGAGGTTTAGAGGGGGGGGGGGGGTGAATAAACCTCTTTAAAAATTTTCTTCAAATCTAACTTTAAAACTTTACTCTTACTGAACAGACTAAGCTGATCAGATTAGTAAGTTACAATTCTGTTCGCGAACAAATCTTTGAACAGTCTTGTTGACCACTCGTCTGATAGTTACTTAGCTGATTTTGCAGAAATCAGTTTTAATACTTAGAGTACTTGCAGCGGATTTTCAAAGTGTTTTTCACAAGTAAACTTAGTAGTTTGAAAAGTAATTCCCCAGTTTTATAAACTCCTTTTAACTTCTTTTCAAACAGTTAACTTAATGTGTTTTTATGCAATTAGGAAATATGCAAGTTTGAAAAGCAATGTAAAAACACAATCAATTTTTATAGTGGTTATATGGATTTGAATATCCTTTAGTCCACTCTTCCAAGTCACACAGATCTTGGGTTATACTATAATCACAAAGTTTACAGTATACTCTGCTTGCGTCGAACAACAAATGAAACGACCACAAGTTCGCAATAGGAAATCACACAGAAAACCTATCCTCTGAAGTTTGATCACTCACAAAGATGGATCACAACTCCGCACAACACTCTTGTTTACAAAATCACTCAGAAGATGTATTTTTCTTTGTTCTTCAACTCTGCTTTTGTCAACAAATGACTCAGCTGATGAGTGAGCTGTTCTTGAGACTTAAAGAATTTTGCTTCGAAAATTTCTCAGAGATTGTGTTGCTTGTTTCTTCTTCGTCTCTTTCAGCTATTTATACTTGAGGATTGAAAAGTGTCCGTTGAAGAGAGACAGGATTCAAATTCCTCGAGTACTGGTCCTTAAAATCCGCGAACGGCTCTTTTGCAGTCTGTCCGTACTGTAAACAGTACTATTCTGCAGGCAGCATTAAATGCACTCGGCTGATGCGAAGCTTTTCTTCAATCATTTGTCTTAAATATCCTCGTACTTCAGCATTTATTACACCAAGGGGCATTTATTACCGTTGGGAACACTTCATGATCTTCTTCACTTGGCTGACAAAAGTACAAGTCTGATGGTGAACTCGGCTGATCTCAAACTTGAACAAATCTGATTTGAGTCGGCTGATCTTCACTAGTCTGATAACTTTACTTCAGCAGATCAGAAGTCTTGGACCTTGAAACTTTGACTCTTCTGATGTCTTCATTACTTAGTCAAAATTCCTTGATAAGTATATCAGATAAGTTACTCCATACTTAGCCAATCTTTGAAGTTTTGGAATGCATCAAAACCTCCCTTATCAAACTTTCTTTAGTGCCTTCATCTTCATCCTTATCCAACAATTTCCCCCTTTTTGATGATGACAAAACTTCAGCTAAGTACCTGTTAAATACCTAAACTAAAGATTGTAATCCTCAAAATTTTCTGAGATAGAAAAAGTTTATTGGATTGAACTTGGACATTTTATTGATGTGATAGTGAATTACATGTACAAATTCATCAGATGAGATTTCTGAAAAAGTAAACTGATTACAATTGATTTTTCAATTTCTAACTATCAGCTTCTTCATCAGATTCGAGCACTTCTTCATATTCATAAGATGATTCTTCATCATCTTCTTCATCATCAGCTTCTTCTTCCAAGGTTGCTTTGGCAGCTTCCATCTTCTCCTTAAGTTCTTGTTCTTGAAGAGCTTTCAAAGCTTCCATGGCCTTCCTTGCAGATTCTGTATTCTTGTACTTGGTATCTTCTTTTTCAGTCAATTCTTCTTCTTCTACCGTTCCAAGCTTTGCAATCTTGTCAGCTTCAGCTTCAGTCTTGTCAGCTGTTTCTTCAGTTTCCTTGGCTTCTGTTGTTGCAGTAGTAGTTTCCTCCTTAGTTGATTCTTCAGTAGCAGATTCCTTTGCTGGTTCTTCAGCAGCAGTTTCTTTAACTGGTTCTTCCCTTTCATCTTCCCCCTTTTTGTCATCATCAACCCTGATGACAGTAGAAGGTTCAACAGCAGGGTTGAGAGCAACTGTTGGGATTTTTACTCCAGCGCATAAAGCCTTTAGATTCTGATTAACAACGTCGTGACTGGCTGTTAGATGATGAATGTCAGTGCTGATTACATCAGTCTTATCATTGAAGTAGTCAATGTTGAGGTTGATAGTTGCAATTTCATTTTGAACTTCATGTGCAGCCTTTGCCACTTCTTGCAACATTCCCAGATTGATTTCCTTCTCTTCATGACTGACTTTAATGAAGGTTGCAGTTAAGTCAGCAATCTTGTGCTCAGCTGATTTTAAAGCAGTGTGAAGATGATTCACATCACCCTTCACATCTTCCACGTTCTGGTTCAGTTCTCTTAAGCTGTGCACTAACTGCAATGAATGATCTTGAGGAATTGGAATACTGTTGATCTCCTTCTTGATGATTTCTTCTGTTGATCCTTGAACAGTTTCCAGCTGAAGTCTGTTGGTTTCTGCCAACTCTGCTTTCAGCTCCTCCTTAACCTTCAATAGCTGTTGCTTGTGCTTGTCTTCCAATTCCTTAAGTTGGTTTTCCATCAGCATCTGGATTGCTTCCATCAGTGATGAGTGTTGATCAGCTGATGAAGCAGAAGCATCAGCATCAGCTTCCTTCTCCTCAGTCGCCTGTTGAACAGGGACTTCCTCCAAGTCTGTCATCTGATGGTCTTCAGAAGTCTTAGCTGGCGGCTCAATAGCTAAGGACTTATCAGCAGATTTGTGCTCATCAGTGACATCATCGTAGAACAGATTAGTAATGGTTCCATCTTCATTAAAGCATGTTGTCTGTCTAATCTGCCTTACAATAATCCAAGGGTTAACAGGAGCATTGTTACCCTTAGGGACTTCATAGTACTGTTGTACTTCCTTGCCAAAAATGATTTGCTGGATACTTGGCAGTAGTGGCAAATCACTTGAACAGCCTTGCTGATACTTTGACTTCTTAGCCCATCTCTTCAGGGCAGTCATAACAGCAAACTTAATTGCTCTTTCTTCAGCATATTCAGACTTCTTCTTTTTCTCAGGCAAGGTGCTCTTGATTTTCTTGGCTTCTTCCAATGCAAAGCCTTTTGCATAGCTATGCATGATATCTCTCACATAGCTGGGATCAAGAGCCTTTTGAATGGAGTTTGTCTTCAGCCAACTTAGAACCCATCGTTCTTCATCAGCTAACTCCTTCATACTTTGAAGTTCAGTGATTGACTTGTTCAGCCTGTTGTCCCTCCAACTGATATATCTTGGCTTTTCTTGGTTGAACAGAGTCATCAACATAAGCTTCTGATCATAGTAAGCCAAGGACTTTTCAAATTTCTTGAACAGCTCCTTATCAGCATACACTATTTCAAATGCTTTTCTGACTTCAAACTTGTCCTTTGACTTGAGTTTGGGGGTAGGCAGTAGTATCTTCTTTTTGTCCTCTTCAGTCTTGCCTTCTCCAATCTTGATGCCACCTCCATGGACAGGTCCATAGGCATCAACTTTGCTCAATTCAATCACCATAGCCATTTCAGCATCCTCAGCAGCTTTTCTTTCTGCTTCAGACATGCGTCTTCTGGCTTCATCCTTTGCTTCTTGAGCTTTGCTTAGCTCAAGTGCTTTCTTCTCTTCAAGCTCATCCTGCTTCCTCTGTTCAGCTTCCTCCCTTGCCTTCTTATCAGCTTTGGAGACTTTCTTTCTCCTTAGCACTATTTTTCTCTTGCCTTTATCAGCAGGGGCTGGTCCAGCAGATGATATGGGAGCAGCAGCAATAGGATAGATGATTTGGACATCTGGATCTTCTTGAGGTTGAGTAACCTCAGCTGTTGATGTGACCTGACTTGGCTGTTGCTCATCAGCCTTATCAGTCTTAACAGTTTCAACTGTTTCAGCAGGCCTTTGAGTAGCTTCAGGGTCTTCCCTTGCTACATTTTCCAGATCAGTAGGTTCTTCAGGAAATGTCATCTGCTTTCTAGCAGTTTTCTTTGTTCTACCTTCACGGTAATTTGAGGTAACAGTATCTCTCTGTTGACTCCTTGTCCTTTGAGAAATACCCTCAGCAGGCCTCTCTGCTGATGGAGTTCTTGATGGTGATGCAGGGGATCCAGTCCTTACATCAGCAATTATATTCTCAACAATCTTAGTGGCTTCAGCAGAAGTCACTCTCTCCATCTGCTTAGATTCTTTCTTTTTGGGCTCATCAGCAGCCCTCTTCCTTTTAGTCTCAGCAGCCAAGCTTGCTGTTTTGACTAACCTCTTTGGCCTTTTGGCAGGAGCCTCTTTTGGTTCCTCAGCTTCTTCTCCTTCAGGTTCATCAGCCTTCCTCTTCTGAACAGGTAGATACTTGTTCATCGCTTTGGACTTGTGAATTTCTTTCCCATTTGTCATAACACAGCCCAACTTTGATAAGAGGTAACTTAAAGTGATTCTGTGGTTGGTGTAAGGGCCTTTTCCCTTTTTCACTTCCAGAAAATCAGCAAGTATATACCATACTATGATGGACCAGTTTACTTCTAGCCCGTAGTATACGGCAGCCATGATGCTGAAACGCTTCATTGTGACAGCATCTAGAGAAAAAGTACAGTTCTCAATCAGCTTCGAGACCATATCAGCCATCCGCTGATATTCATCCTTCAGCTGTTTCTTTCTAATGTTGCCAGACAACATTTCTCCTTCCTTGGCGCAGATCGCCCAAAACTGTTGGTGCTTCTCTTCAGTCAGCACGGTAACTTCGTGTCTTCCAGACTTGGGCAAACCAAACTGTTCATGAAGAACTTCTGGAGTGATGACAACAGATTTGTCACCCACTTTCGCTTTGATTTCTAGTTTGTTGTAGTCAGCCTTTGTCGTTGAGTAATACTCCATAACCTGGTCAGTCCAGATTATTCCCTCATTGTACTCCATGAAATTTACCAACTGTGCCGATTTGAATTTTTCCAACAATTCTTTCATCAACTTTGTACCAGACTGATAATAGGACTCATAATCTAAGAACATACCTTCAGCAGCCATTTCAATCTGTTGAAAGTTGGAGAAAAAGAAAGGATTTTGCAGAAAATTTGTTCAAATTTTTCTCACAAATGCTTTTGAAAGTTTAGGGTTCGTAAAGAGCTACTCGACTGATCAGATGGGGATTTATAGAGTTGGGGTTTTTCGATTTCCGTGATATCCGCCAACCGTTAGATCCGTTTTTCTGTCAGTGCTGATCGTGCGGCGTCAGTTACGACCTTTCAAATTCAAAAGATATTTAATGAAGAGCGGGAATATGTACCGCCCGTCAGTTACTTATAAAAGCGTGTTTTGAATATACGTTTTAAACAGTTCCGCTTTTATTAAAGTAATCAGATGAGTAACATAAATACTTATCTGATGGACTACTGTCCTGATGACAATGCTGTTATCAGAGAATGCCAATAGCTGATAACCTTCCTCAGCTGTTTGTCAATCCAGCCAGATAAAGTAACTTCAATCTTCAATAGTTGAGTCTTCTGATGAAAACATAACTTCAACTAACTGTCACTAACAAATTTCATCTTTAATTCAGAAGTACCGCTAGTCTTACACGTTCCCCCTGAGTTTAAGAATTCATAAGTTAACTAGTCTGTTGAAAGTTAATCCTTGAAGATAATAATAGATAACTAAGCTGTTGAACTCCAGTCTTCTGATGAGTTCCCCCTCAGCTTATGCTTCCAAATTAAGTAGTCCTAGCTCAGCTCTTAGAGTTGAGAACCTTACTTCACTTAGAGGTTTAGTGAAGATATCAGCAATCTGATTATCAGTATGAACATACTCAATCATTACATTGCCTTTTTCCACATGATCTCTAATGAAATGATGTTTGATCTCAATATGCTTAGTCCTTGAATGACTTGTAGTGTTCTGAGTAAGTGAAATTGCACTTGTATTTTCACAGTAGATTGGTATTCCACTGATTTTGATGTTGTAATCTTCTAGTTGATGCTTCAACCATAGTATCTGTGCACAGCAAGCTCCAGCAGCTATATATTCAGCTTCAGCAGTAGATATAGAGACTGAGGTTTGCTTCTTACTCATCCATGAGATCAGACGACTGCCTAAGAACTGACATGCACCTGTTGTGCTTTTCCTGTCAATCTTGCAGCCAGCAAGGTCTGAATCTGAATAGCCAACTAGTTCAAATCCAGATTCTCTAGGATACCACAATCCCAATTCTTGAGTGCCTTTAACATACTTCAATATCCTCTTGGCAGCTAAGAGATGAGATTCTTTGGGGTTTGATTGAAATCTTGCACAGACTCCAACTGAGTACATTATATCAGGTCTGCTTGCTGTTAGATACAACAATGAACCAATAATGCCTCTATATTTGGTTATGTCCACTGATTTGCCATCTTCATCTTTATCCAAACGAAGACTTGTAGACATAGGAATGGTAGCTGTTGAGCTAGTTTCCATACCAAATTTCTTGAACAGATCTCTTGTGTACTTTGCTTGGCTGATGAATATTCCATCAGGCAACTGTCTAACTTGCAATCCAAGAAAGTAATTGAGCTCACCCATCATGCTCATTTCAAACTTATTTTGCATCAGCTTGGAGAACTTATCACACATCTGTTGGTTAGTTGAACCAAAAATAATATCGTCTACATATATTTGCACAAGCAATATATGATTTTCCCATTCAATTGTGAACAAGGTTTTATCTACCTTACCTTTTCGAAATCCTTTAATTAAAAGAAAATCAGATAGGGTATCATACCATGCTCTTGGAGCCTGTTTCAGTCCATAGAGGGCTTTCTTCAGACGATATACTTTATCCTCTTCTTGATAGACTTCAAATCCAGGAGGTTGTTCAACGTACACTTCTTCTTGCAATTCTCCATTGAGAAAAGCAGACTTCACATCCATCTGATAGACAGTGAAGTTCTTGTAAGCAGCATAGGCTAGAAACAGTCTGATTGCTTCAAGTCTTGCTACTGGTGCAAAAGTTTCATCAAAGTCAATTCCTTCTTCTTGACAATAACCTTTGGCCACTAGTCTTGCTTTGTTTCTGGTGACAACACCATCTTCATTCATCTTATTTCTGAATACCCACTTAGTGCCAATTACTCTTTGATGATTTGGTCTAGGAACTAAGTACCAGACTTCATTCCTTTCAAATTGATTCAACTCTTCTTGCATAGCTTCTATCCAGAAGGAATCATTGAGAGCATCTTCAATTTGTTTAGGCTCTATTTGAGATAGAAATGTGACAAACATGGCATCTTGTGCAGCAGCTCTTCTTGTTTTCACTCTATCTAAAGGATCACCAATGACTAACTCAGGAGGGTGATTCTTGAGCCATCTGAGATCAGGTTGCAAATCAGGATGTTGTCCTCTGTCTTGATCTTGCAACACTACTGTTGGAGTTCCAGTAGTAGTCTGTTGAACATTTGTAGTCTGTTGAACAGTCTCTGGTCTGTCAGCTGTTTGCAACTCGTCTGTTAGACAATCAGCACTGTGATTTTGAACAGCACTTGAGTTAGCAGCTGAACTTAGATTAGGTAGTATGATGGGAACATATTCTTCATTTCTTCCAACGTCTAACTTCTGTAAATCAGCAGACAGATCTTGATTAACACTTTGATTCTTTTCAGAAGATTGACTTGGCTCATCAAATACTACATGGATAGATTCTTCTATTAGTAATGTTCTTTTGTTAAACACTCTATAAGCCTTACTAACAGATGAATATCCTACAAAAACAGCTTCATCAGCCTTTTCTGCAAATGCAGCAAGGTGATTTTTCCCATTATTCAATACAAAACATTTACAGCCAAAAATCTTAAAGTAATGAATGTTTGGCTTTCTGTTGTTCCAAACTTCATATGGAGTCTTGTTCTGATTTTTGTTGATCATACATCTGTTTTGGGTAAAGCATGCTGTATTTGTTGCTTCTGCCCAAAATCTTTGAGGCAGCTTAGCTTCAGCTATCATGGTTCTGACAGCTTCTTTTAGTGTCCTGTTTCTCCTTTCAGCAACACCATTCTGTTGAGGGGTTCTTGCAGCAGAATACTCATGATGTATTCCTTTGATATTACAATACTCTTCAACAGTAGAGTTTGTAAACTCTGTCCCTCTATCTGATCTGATCTTCAATATTTTGATACTCTTCTCATTCTGGATCAGTTCCATCAGATTTGTAAGATGTTCCTTGGTTTCACTTTTCTTTTTCATGAAAATCACCCAAGTATATCTTGAATAATCATCCACAACAGCTAGGCAGTATTTCTTTCCACCATTGCTGACTGGATCAATGGGTCCAAATAAGTCCATATGCAACAGCTCCAATATTCTTCCAGAAGATTGGTGCTTCTTTTCTTTGAATGATGACTTGATTTGTTTACCCTTCTGACATGCATCACAGAGCTTGTCTTTGCTCATGACTGCTTTTGAAATCCCTTCTACCAGATCATTCTTGATTAACCTGTTTATGGTCTTGAAGTTTAAATGATTCATTCTCTTGTGCCATAGCCAACTGACTTCACTTGGTGCAGATGCCACCAAACAAATACTTGAATTCTTGTCAACAGAATTCCAGTCAACTATGTAGATATTTCCTTGTCGTCTTCCAGATAAAATTACCTTCTTTGTACCAATCTGTTCAACGTAGAACTTATCTATTGAGAAGATGACTGAATATCCCTTGTCACAAAATTGACTTATGCTCAGCAGATTATACTTTAGGCCTTTAACATATGAGACGTCAGATATCTCTATGTTTCCCTTGATTAATCTTCCTTTAGCTTTAATCTTGCCTTCTTTGCTGTCTCCAAAAGTGACTTTTGGACCATCCACAGCAACTGCATCAGTCAACTCATGTATGTTTCCACACATGTGCCTTGAACATCCACTGTCCAAGTACCAAATCTTCTCTACTTTACTCCTACTCCTAATCCTAACCTACAAAACAAAAATAAAATTATTTTAGGTACCCTTATTGAGAGGGTCCTGAAGGATTAGTTCCACCTTTGACAACCCAAGATGTTGAAGTCTTAGGCTTCTTAGGCTTCTGAGTTTTAGGAGCATGAACAGTTTCATTTTTATCATAGTTATCAGATAAGTCATGTTGATGATCAGTATGATATGAATAATGTTCATAAGCAGGGTAAGGTGCATGATATGCAGGATATGCATGCATTGGATGAGCAGGGTAAGGTGCATAGTAACTAGGAAATTGAGGTGCATGATACATAGGATGGTATGCAGCAGGTTGCACATAATATGACTCATTTCCATACCAAGCATTTTGATTTTTCTTGTTTTTATGCTTCTTTGGTTTACTAGTTGCTTGCTCATTTGATTTTGACTTAGTTTTACTACTAGTCTGATTGACTTTAGCTTTATCAGCAGACTTCTTAGGACTCTGCTGTTTGGTCTTACTAGTCTGATTTCCTACACTAGGCTCTTTGCTCTTTTTAGCCTTAGGAGATTTCTTCTCCTTTACCACTTTCTCAGATGAGGTAGGTTTAGAAGTTTGAACATACAGAATGACCTTACTGTTGTCAGCTGATATGAATTTTTCAGTATGATTCAATTCTAATTTTTCCTTTTCTAAAGGTGTCTCCTGTTTACTAGATGTAAGCATGGATGCAACAGTAGACTTATCATGAGACTCAATGATTTTCTCAAGTTCCATGATTTTTCCTTTATAAACCTCACACTCAGCTTTCAGAGATTCATGCTCTTGCTCAAGCTGTTTATATTCAGCTGATTCTCTTGGCTTATCAGCTAAGAGTTTCAGTGAATTATTTTGCTCTTTTAGCAAGTTCATCTCTTCCTTAAGCTTGACAAACTCTCCAGCAATAGTAGTATTATTCAACATGATTTGCTCTAGAGAATTAAACAATTCATTTTCTTGAGGAGTTACCTCATCCTCAGAGTCATCAGATTCCTTTGCCATCAGGCAGAGGAGAGCAGGTTTTTCTTCATCAGACGATTCTTCATCAGACGTGTCTGAATCTGAATCAGATGAGTAGACAGCAGCAAGCTTTTCTGCTTCAGCCATCATTGCCTTGCCTCTCTGATGCTTTCTTTCTTTTCTCATTTTCTTCTCTTCCTCAGTGTACTTCTCTGCTTTTGGATATGGGCAGTCTTTAATGAAGTGTCCCAATTTCCTGCAGTTGTAACACATTAGTTTTGATTTATAATCATCTTTTTCTTGAGAAGAAAAGTTAGGTTTAGAAGAGGAAGCATTGTTGTATTTGTTCTTCATCTTTCTCTTGTAGAACTTCTTGAAGTTGTTCATCAACAGTGCAACATCTCCAGCAGTGTACTCCTTTTTGTTGAGTAGAGTGGCTTCATCAGATGAGTCCACTTCAGCATTTCTTTGAGCTGGTCTTCTTTGGTTTTCAGCAGCAACCAGTGCAGCTGTGGGTCCTGAAGTTGAGGTTTCTTCAATTCCCATCCTTGGCAGTTTATACTCATACGCCTTGAGTACGGAGAACAGCTCTGTAAGAGAAATCTTGCCCAGATCTCTTGATTCTTCCATTGCTGTCACCTTCATGTTGAACTTGGAAGGTAGAGCCTTCAGTACTCTGACAGAGATCTCTTTGTCAGTGAAAGTCTTTCCCAGCTTCAAAACTTCATTCAGAGTTCTGGTGAATCTGGTATCCATCTGATCAATGGTTTCTCCAGACTTCATCTTGAAGTTATCCAGCTTCTCCAAGGCAACACTTAGCTGATGCTCTTTAATTGCATCATTGCCTTCACTCATGTCACGAACCTTATCCCACATTTCCTTTGCAGTTTTGCAATGCTTGACTTTGTCAAACCGATCATTATCCAGGGCTTTGGTCATGATGAATCTTCCGACTTTGTCCAGGTTGAACAGCTTTATTTCTTCTGCTGTCATTTCTGTTAAGTCTTTTTCCACCACAATTTGAGCTTCATCTACGATGATGGTCTTGGTGAATTTGAATGGACCTTTGATGATACATGTATACATGTTGTCATTGTAGGCAGCAAGGAAAATCTCCATTCTGATCTTCCAGTCCTCAAAAGACATACCAGCAATGTGGGGAACATGGCTGATACAATCCATTTTTCAAAAAGTTTTTATTTTTCAAAAAGATGCTCTTTTGAAAAGTTTTGAAAACCTTTGACAAACACTCGGATCAAGCTCGTTGATCAGGCAGCTGATTCTAATGAACCACCTGCTCTGATACCACTTGTTGGTCCCAAGTGGTCAGAAGAGGTTTAGAGGGGGGGTGAATAAACCTCTTTAAAAATTTTCTTCAAATCTAACTTTAAAACTTTACTCTTACTGAACAGACTAAGCTGATCAGATTAGTAAGTTACAATTCTGTTCGCGAACAAATCTTTGAACAGTCTTGTTGACCACTCGTCTGATAGTTACTTAGCTGATTTTGCAGAAATCAGTTTTAATACTTAGAGTACTTGCAGCGGATTTTCAAAGTGTTTTTCACAAGTAAACTTAGTAGTTTGAAAAGTAATTCCCCAGTTTTATAAACTCCTTTTAACTTCTTTTCAAACAGTTAACTTAATGTGTTTTTATGCAATTAGGAAATATGCAAGTTTGAAAAGCAATGTAAAAACACAATCAATTTTTATAGTGGTTATATGGATTTGAATATCCTTTAGTCCACTCTTCCAAGTCACACAGATCTTGGGTTATACTATAATCACAAAGTTTACAGTATACTCTGCTTGCGTCGAACAACAAATGAAACGACCACAAGTTCGCAATAGGAAATCACACAGAAAACCTATCCTCTGAAGTTTGATCACTCACAAAGATGGATCACAACTCCGCACAACACTCTTGTTTACAAAATCACTCAGAAGATGTATTTTTCTTTGTTCTTCAACTCTGCTTTTGTCAACAAATGACTCAGCTGATGAGTGAGCTGTTCTTGAGACTTAAAGAATTTTGCTTCGAAAATTTCTCAGAGATTGTGTTGCTTGTTTCTTCTTCGTCTCTTTCAGCTATTTATACTTGAGGATTGAAAAGTGTCCGTTGAAGAGAGACAGGATTCAAATTCCTCGAGTACTGGTCCTTAAAATCCGCGAACGGCTCTTTTGCAGTCTGTCCGTACTGTAAACAGTACTATTCTGCAGGCAGCATTAAATGCACTCGGCTGATGCGAAGCTTTTCTTCAATCATTTGTCTTAAATATCCTCGTACTTCAGCATTTATTACACCAAGGGGCATTTATTACCGTTGGGAACACTTCATGATCTTCTTCACTTGGCTGACAAAAGTACAAGTCTGATGGTGAACTCGGCTGATCTCAAACTTGAACAAATCTGATTTGAGTCGGCTGATTTTCACTAGTCTGATAACTTTACTTCAGCAGATCAGAAGTCTTGGACCTTGAAACTTTGACTCTTCTGATGTCTTCATTACTTAGTCAAAATTCCTTGATAAGTATATCAGATAAGTTACTCCATACTTAGCCAATCTTTGAAGTTTTGGAATGCATCAAAACCTCCCTTATCAAACTTTCTTTAGTGCCTTCATCTTCATCCTTATCCAACAAGTATCGAGTAGCTTGGTTTGATTTTCAACCCCAATTATGATAGAGTTCCATTGCTAAATATTCTTAAATTTTACAAACAGAATAAACGAGAGAATTGCACTTGCGGTAGCAAACTTTATATTAATCCTCACTTGTAGTACCATAAAAATTCAGACCGACACATTTGATACCATAATATAATAAATCCACTCACATTTGGTACCGCCGTTAAAAATCACCGTTAACTGGTAACGTATCAATTAAGTATTATTGCAATATTGATGACATTACTTATGTTGACCGATCATCTTCAGATTTACTAACAATTTTAGTCCACATTATTGCTCAATTTCAAAATTGGCTCGAATAATATACGCACGGACCAATTTGGAGATTTTTCTGATTATATTTAAATATCTATTTAATTAATTTGACTTTATAAATAATATCAATAAATTAAATTATACATTAATATAAATCCAAAAAAATTAAAAAAGCATAATTTGTAAAATATAAAATTTATATAAATAGTATTAATATATTTAATATTTATTAAAATAATAAAGTTATACATTATTTATAAATAATTATAAAACAAAAAAACCTAAATCCAACCCCTCATATCCTAGGCCGTCTGGGACTCATGGCTGGAAACAACCTTAGGGTTAATTTTTTCATTATCCAATTGTTTTCAAATGGTCCATTCAGTGATGTAAAATATCGCAATGTGGCAAAAAAATTCAATTAAAATTCAAAAAATCCTCTAATTCTAATTAAAAATTCGCTAGGCCTTTAGGAACAATTTTTCCATTTGTAAATGTTTATTTACAAACCCAAAAATACATATAAGATAAAAGGTCGAAACAAGCGGACCAAAATTTCCTACAAAACCATTAAATTATACGGATACACATGTAATTTGATCTTAAAATATGTAACACCTATATTAGGTATCTCTCAAAAGTCTTACGGTTCGAGCAACCCATATGTTGTAAACAGTACAAGCAAGAGCAATCCTCTTCGTTTTACTCGTCCATCACCATCTTGTACCTCTAGTCTCTTTCTTGAACCATTTAAATGCAATAACAAGTATAGTCAAGACATGGAAAATATCCAACCAATATCGGATACGCAGCCAAACGGCTGACGAGAATTCCCATCTTCATCATTAATTCATTATTGTTGCTATTAGTACAATAAACTAAAGTTCATAATGGCCACCTATTATTTCGAGTTTATGTCATTTCAAACTCTTTTTATAGTGTTGCTACTTTAACATTGTTCATTTGTATTCTTTTAGTCTTTTCAAAAAAAGAAGATAATACGTGTAGTTCTTTTCTTAAAAGAAGTAATTTCGGGGATAAAATAATACTATTATTTATTTCACGCATTTATGTTATAATGAAAAACAATAGATTAAAAAGTAATTTTCTTTAGATTTGAGGGTGGTTTACACTCAGGTTTGGATATATATATAATAAGAAACTTCACGTTGTTAATTATAAAAATTACTGGGACATCTCTTCTGGTATGACCTATTTATAATAATCTCCTAACAGTGTTAAAAATTAATGGAATTTGATTTTTTTATTTATATTGATTCTTCAAATTTATCCATGATCGAATATATCTACATGGATGTCTATATATATATTAATATTAAACCACAAGGAATGTCTGTGTAATAATATTATACAACATGTGACGTCTATGTAATAATATCATACCATATGTGATGTCTATGTAATAATATTATACCACATGTGGTGTATTTGAAAGATTACAATAACTTCGAGGGTTTACTTTAACTAACGATCATATTTTAAAAAATGACCTTGGCTACGAATAACCCCCTGAAGTTATTATAATCTTTTAAATACACCCCATTGATATAATATTATTACGTAGACATTCACTGTTATTTAAGATTATTATATAGATACCCTTAATGGGTATATTCGACTAGGTATAAATTTGAAAATTTAATAATAAAAAAATTGATGATATCATCAAATTCCGTTAGTTTTTAAAGTCAGAAGGATTTTTTTTAAATAGGCCATACCAAAGAAGATGCCCTAATAATTTTTTAAACAGCGAAGGTTTGTTGTTATATACCAAAACCTGAGTTTTAAATTATACCCAAAAGCCAAAAGGATACAATTGCAAGTTGTAATTAAAAGTGAGATTGTACTATCTGCATTTTTTTTTAATCGACGATTAGGATTAAAAGCACCAGCATATATATAAGGTTAAGATGTGGGTGTTGCACACCTTACACTCATTGTCGTATACAGGGAGGATTCAGGATTTTCGATCAGGGGCTAAATAGTATAAAAAAATCAGTCAAACATAAAACATATATTATGTAAGAGAAAATATGGACGCGATACAAAAATAGAAAACTGAAGTTTGACAAAAATAATCCCTACATGATACTTTAATTACACATATTATCCAGTTATAATCCTAAAAAAATCCAAAAATCTACGTGTTTACATTAATAATTGACCATGACTATTTCTCATTTTTTTTTAAATAGGTATATGACAGCATCGTTTGAAATACAACTAAATATGTCAATTCAGTTACTAAGTTGATTCTAAACTATCTTCAGAGCCGAAAAACTCTATTTACTTATGCAGTTGCAACATGTAAAATAAACTTTAATGTCACAAGTTTGTAAACAAATGAGAATGCAACATGCCTTTTAGGCCATCTCCAATGGAGCAGGGCTAGCCCCAGGCTCTGGAGCCTCGAGCCAGCCCCGGGCCAGCCCCGAGCCCTGCCTGGTCGTCTCCAATTAATTCCATTTTTTTTCTTTGCCCACTCTCACCTATTAATATTATAGTTTTAAATTTTTTAATATTAATATTAATATTAATAATAGTAATTATTATTATTAAATGGACTATTTCTATATTTATAAGTATATCATAATTTTATTAAAATTACTTTAAATAATTAGTCATATTTTATACTATATAATTAAAACCTATCACATTAATTAAAACAACACAATAATTAAAATAACACATTAATTAAAATAACACATTAATTAAAATAACACATTAATTAAAACAACACATAAATTACAACAATACACAACATTAATTAGATTTTAATAAAGAACATTAATTAGGTTTAAATACACAAAAATATACATAAATACACAACATAAATGCACTAATTAATGCACATAAATACACAACAAAAACAAAAAAACAAAAAAAAAAAGGGCCGAATCAGGTGCCGCCACTTGGTGGCACCTGTTTTAAAGAGGGGCGCGTGGCGCGTGAAAATACGCGCCCCTCTTCTTCTCCAAATTTCCAGCCCATTTCCACTCGCGCCCGTTCCCTGCCGCGAGCCGCCCGGAGCCCGCCTCCCAGCCCATTCCAGCCTCCAAGCCACCCCGCCCCGAGACCGGCCATCTCCATTGGAGATGGCCTTCGTTGCAACCATCTCCTTAGCAAGATCACCAGTCTATTTCAACCTAGAAATTTTATCACTTGATCCAATATTCCTAATATAATTTTTAAGTTGATTGGAATAGGCCGAGAGCTCGAAAGAAGAGAAGCTGTTTGGATTGAAGATATTGGAATTTAGGAAAAAAATTGAGCTTTAATTGATGCTTGTTAGAGTTAGATAATATTATGATGGATTAATCTTGGGTTGAATTAATTGAATTAATTTTTTATTTGAGCTAGAGAATTACTTATTATGCTATATTTTGGGACTATTTTTTTTAAACTAGAACTATACTAAAACCAAAAAGAAAAAAGAAAAATGGGGGGGGGGTCCCCCTTGTCTCTCTCTCCATCCGCCCCTGGTCGTATAATATAAAATCCACAGTGTTATGTTATTTCATGACCTTATTCACATCACAGGCTTGTGCTTTTCTGTCTTTATTCATGGAAGGTGAAACTTTTTATCCATCAATCAAACTTAAAGTTTTATATGTCCAAATAGTATTGTGTCATGTAAAATTCATATACAATACCTTAGTTTAAGCTATTTTTGTAACACCATACAAATTTCGTGTCCTTTTTATTATTTTATTAAAATAATTTCTTTTAAAGTATATATTTTTCAAGGATTTGTAAAATATGATTATATTTTTGCATTGATTTAGTCGAAGAATATATTTAAATATGATAAAATTCTTGTGAAATGGTGGAGTCATTTTCTATATCACTGCTTATTTTGCCACCTTTTCTTTTTGATATTTAATGCTACTTTAGGCTAAAAGGTTCAAATAAATTTTTCGTATAAAATAAATTAAAATAATTTATAACGATGAGAAAAACCTTCTAAAAGTGTTGGATTGCGATAAAATTGGAATAAATAGCGCAAAATATTAGTTTTAGGAGGCGAAAATGCACTTTCACAAAATTTTAGGTGTCAAAACCTCAAATTGCAGATTTTTTGCAGGAGAGTAATTATTCTTACACTTCAAGAGACAGCAAAAGCATCCCCCCCCCCCCCCGCAAGAAATTAAATGCATGCATTTGTGAATTTAAAGAAATCAATTATGTCTTCCCCACTTCCCTAAGTAAAATTTGTATATACATTTTCTTTCAAATCTGATTTTCATTCTCTATTTAAAGCCTCCATCTAAATTTTTATTTCCTTTTTTTACATTATTATTTTATTATTCATCATTTAGTCAAAAATTGTGTTCTAAAAGGAGAGAGAAAAATTAGTGCAAGAGGGAAGTAAGGAAGGCCACCACCACCGCCGCCGCCGCCGCCGCCGCCGTGGAGCCACCATCAGACCACCCCGCTGCCGGACCACCTCCTTGAAGAAGTGGTAACCCTACTTTTACTTATTAAGTATTTTGACCCCCCTTTTTATGAACCCTAGCCTTAAATCTTCCCTATATGGCGCCTACAAAATATTCTTTTAAGCTATGATTTAAGACTTAAAACTTCATTTTCAAATTTAGTAAAGTTAGTTAATGGTCCTTTGAATTTTCATTTTGCTAGAAATGCTTGACTAAGAAATTTAGTAAATAATGTTGTTGGCACATAAAAGTTAGCTTTGGTGAAATTATAAGTTCATTTTGGAGAAATATTTCATGAATATGGATTGTTACTTGTAAGTGTGTGTGTTAGTAGTTAAAACAATTATTGTTAAGTAAAGGTGAAACCTTGCATTAATGTTAAATATAAGTAAACTTTATTTAAATAAACTACTTTTAAAAATATATATTATAAGTAGAAATGATTAAGTTAATAAATATTAAAAAAAGAAGTTTTATAAAGAAATAATTAAACTTAGATGATCTTCAGGAAAACGAATTTTGAGAGAGAAATTTAATAATTAACAATGATAAATCATATTTGAATACTTAATTTTTAATCATAAATTCTGAAATTAATTTAATAAATAATAAAAATAAAATATTATTAAATATTAATATCTAAGAAAGAAAAATAATTTCAAAAATAAAATAAATTAACTATGAATTTCCAAAAAATAATTAAATGATATAATTTTATAATAAAATTCTGAAATAATTTTGTAAATAATAAAAATAATTTTAATAATTATTTTTAAATATTAATTTCTGAAATGAGAAAAATATTACATATTTTTAAAAACAAAATAATTATGTGGGAAATTTAATAATTTCCAAAAAAAACCAAGATAAAGGGAAAATTTTATAAATAGAAAGGGTTTTAAGATAACAAATAATTTTGAATACTCAATGAATTATAATAATTGTCTGAAGACACAGTCATATAATTATTTTAAATAACATAGAAATATTAAATGATTAAAATTAATCATAATTTTTGTAATATCGATCATTATTACCGTGTTAATTTGGTATTATGCTTGACTAACTGTTATCGCAAAACCATCGTGAAAGTGATAAAAAGTAGGCCCGACTTGGTGTGCGTAATCTAGGGAAACCGGTGGGTAGCTCTGATTTACGATTAACTTATGCGTTATGTGTTTTAATTTTTTCAGCTACAGTCGGGTTGCGGTCCCACCCTAGTAATTTGGAAAGTAGTTGTATTTTTGTTTGTCGATTTATGTCCTTGTCTCGATTTTAAGGTTTTGCTTGATTTGAGTTTAAAATTTTGAACCATTAAAGTTGGTTTTATATTTTAATAAATTAGACAAGATTTTATAAATTACTTATTTATCTCTCTCGGTTTACTTTGTTCAAATCTTGTGGTAGATTGTGCTTAAATGCTTCAACTTTAAACCTCTATTATAAAATTTTATTTTACTTTTCCGTCAAAAAATTAGTAATTTAATTATTCTTATTTTGTTTTAAACCACTTCTGCTTTAGACTTTTAATTGTCGATTTTATTTTAATAGTTTTGTCACACACAAAAAAAAAAAACATGAGTTGACGTTCTAACTTTTTCACAATTTAATCGTTCAACCGAGTGTTATCCGGCAGACTCGCGGAGCCTGACCGTTACAATTTCGAGTTTCCAACATATTAACTTTATTTACTATGTTGCTAGTTTAACATGTGCTAATATGCATGAATGATTGATTAAATATGCTCTTTTATTGTTGTGAAGAGAGGACATACTTTATTTGGTAATGTTAAATGTTGTATAACAAAGAAATAGACACATTATTATTATGTTGGTGAGAATTCAAGTTAGCATTATTAAAGAAATGATCTTATTTTTCTGAAGTCATAATAAATTGATGGACCATGCATAATGGCCATCAGGAAAGTACATACATGCATGCCTTGATGTTGTCCTTTTATTCATTCCCTAACTTTTGGACAACTAAACTGTCTCATTTTTATAGTCAAATTGTCCATTCATTTTTGTGACAGAAGCAGAAGTGTGAAGACCCTCTCAAATCCTTGCTCTCAAGAACTCCTTTTCACACTCTTGAGTTTGAAGGAGACTACCTAGATGGCTCACGCGCGAAAGCCAAATCTCTCTTCGGTTGAACGGGCGATTCAAAGAGATCTAGCGAACATCAAGAAGGTCGGGAGATTATTTTTACATTACATATCTGTTAAGCTTCATTATTCTAAATATTCTTGCCAATATACTTGTGAAATGATTTCTTTTCATGACCGAGTGACATTTTCTAATTATTGTCTAATCTCTTTTAATGCAAGGTCCCATGTCAGGGGAACCAAATTACTCGAACTCTAAGCTTCGAGGACTGGGCAGATGCGGGACCTATATCGGATGCAAGTCCTGCGAGCCTTATTCCACTGTATAAGGAGACAACTTCACCCAAAGTACGTAGCTTTTCTTATTCATCCGTCGTCTTAATTAATGATTATACACTCAATTCTTTCTCTTGTCTTCCTTCCTCATTTTAGGTAAAAACTCCATCTCAAGATGTTAAGCATCCAACTTCGTTGGCCATGCCTACAAATTGCACAAAAAATGTGGTGAGTAATTTGAATAAATCTACTTTCTTGTCATAATCAGATTGAATTTTACTCAAGACTAAATCGCACATTTCAGGGGCCATCTTCATGCCCCAAAACTTCAACCTCACCTTTTGAAGTTTGGGTAGGAACAAGGAAAGTTTCAGCTACTAACGATTCATCTTCTCGACTGAAAACTCCGGTATGTATATATATATATTACGTTCTTGATTCATTTTCCTATGTCCATACTTTTGCTAATTAATGATTGATCAAACTTCATGTTAGGTGCCAATTTTTGAAACTCCAAAACACGATCGTGCAACTCGACCTCCACGTCTTGACCTTATCGAGCCTAGTGATAATATTAGACGAAATTATTCAGGGACAAAAAGAAAAGCACCATGTTCTAGTAATGCTATTGTTAGTGACATGGCGACAAAAAAGGCGTGTGTTGTGGATGATTTCTTTTGCAAAGCGTGTCAAATAAGCTGCTCTGGTGCATGTACGTTTAAGCAGCACTTAGTTGGGCGCCGACATAAGGCTAAGTTGAGGTGGATGAGAGAACAAAGGAACGACAGTGGAGGGAGTAAAGTGAATACGAGATGTGTCGTGTGCAAAATCTGTTGCACAGATAAAATTGCACTGGAAATGCACTTGAAAGGAAAGAAACACAAGGCTAAGTTACAAGAATTGGAACTCGGTAAGAGCAATGGTACTGGAACGAATGCCAAAAAGATATTGCGATGTGATGTGTGTATGGTGCACTGCGTGAATGAAGATAGTCTTAAGATGCACCTAATGGGGAAGCCACATGCTTCTCGACTAAGGCTCAAGCGCGGAGGACTAGTGTGAGGCATGTTTGTTGTGTACTATAACTGCAAAACTTCTATGTTTTTCGTAGAACTTGATCGTAGGTAGTATGTTATGTTTAAGTGTGTGGCTACAATCGTTAAAAACTTTTATCGTTAAATTATTGTTATTCGCATATGTTGATAAGTACTTGATGTAGAACATTAGCGTGTTTAGTTTATATTCATTTTCATTCAAATGCAACAAATGTTTAGTTACTGGTTTATTCTATCTCAGTTATTTGGTTAAGGTCTTGGAATATGGGTCAAAGAAAACCACATTTATTTAAAAAGTATTTAGTAAATCATTTAAAATTAGGATGGAATGGCAAATTCTTGAAAAAATTTCAAGTGGAAGAAACCAAGAAGAACCTATGAAACCCACAAGAACCCCTCTTGCTATTGAGGAAACAAAACACACTGAATCTCATGGATTATATGACAATATACAATAAAATACAACAACATTTGCATGTGTTTACATAATTTTATATAAACAAATCTATCCTGATTCATCAGATCGAAAGATAAGTTAACTATGCAAGTCGAGCCACCATATGTTGAGCTCCCATACTCCGCTACTTTGTGTTAGAATCAGGTACCATCGTTGCTCGACATTGAAATTAATAAAGCATGCATATATCAAACATGTTGAAGTGAGTGCTAAGAATTCGTTAGGCTGGTTTCCTGTTGCAGTAGAGATACGACCAAGTATGGTGCACCCCCCCCCCCCTCCCCGACTAAGCCTCGGCATCAGAATACACAAAGAGAGTAGAGTTCTGTTTCAGTTGGCTACAAAGTTGGATCCTTTAACGTTTTCCACAAAAAGCTCTTATACGCAACTTCCTAGCCTTAAGATACTTCACAGGTAACTTCATGAATTTGTCCTATTTCCTCTCGTTTGAAGTTCGGTTCAGATCTACATATCCTTCTTCCTTTATGGTCCAAACACCTTTTGTTTCTTGGAACAGGATTCTTTTTGCAAGGAGATCCGTCGTCCAAGATAAATCCACAAATTGTTTGGCTTTCATCTAATAAACCAGAACCTATGCTTGGAGGAACAGAAGGTGGTGATTCTACGTCTGCATTCAACTTTGAAATATAGCCATTGACTCTCATCCCTTTGTGCTCAGCACATCGCTTTCGTCCCTTGACAGGTGGTGTAGTACAAATGGATCCATGACCTATGGCAACTCCACAAATTGCAGTGCAATCATCACCATTACCATATTGAACTGGCATAGCTTGCAACCTCTTAATTCCAAATATTCTGGAGAAGCTGACATTATTATTATCCTTGTTATGTATATTAGATCCATTCTTCATCAATGGCTCACAAGTTTTAATTCTAACGCCAACTTGTTTCCGGTTAGAAAACCAATACTTCTTAGCTAGAAGATAAATCCGAGATGCATTTTCACGACGCTCAAGCTTTCTGAAAACATCATCTTTCCGGCGGACACCATTCATGTCTTTGTTCCACGGATAATCAAATGTGTCAAGCAGCTGTTTCTCAGTTTTCTCGGCATCCTTCTTACTTGCCATCTGTCAGAAGAATTTCCGGGAAGAAATGGGAATAATAACCGTAAGTATAAGGAAAAATTATTATCATCATAAGCCTAACTGAAAAAAAATATATATATATTCGGAGAGCATAAGAGATGTAGTTCTTACAGGTGCACATCTATAAGCAATTGAGTAGCCCTTCGAGAATATGTCGGAAAATAATCCAGGCACCTTATGAGAAGAAACATTTTGCCAATTGTTAAACTCGTCATTTGAGCATCCATTCTCCAAATGTGAACCATCACGACCATACTGTTGCAATCTAGTTCTAACATTTTCAGCTTCTCCAACATAAACAGTGATTACAGAACTTGAATCAAGTTTACGAGCTCCTGACATAGCTATGGCAAGCTCGTAAACTCCTGCACAAGAAATGGAGTTCGGGAGGTTTTGTGTACTGTAATTTTCAGCTCCTTCTTTTCCCATCGCATGATCTTTCCAGGCAGTCGCTGTTATTAGAATCTGATAACCCACAAGAATGACACATTGCATCAGCACTCAACGTAATGATATAAGGGATCTAGAACTCCGATTTAACCAAATACTTCAAAAATATGCATCTATTCACTGTATCTTCCATCCAAAGCAACAATTGCAAACTCGCTCATACAAATCAAGCATGATTTTAAAGAGACCTTACTACATTGAAGCATCTAATTTTTCTTAATTGTTTTTTAAATATATTTCTCTTCAAACTTACTAAATAAACTCTTCTTCGAAAAAATCAATTGAATAAAAGAACAATCGAATCAAATCTCCAGGAATTACAATTCAATTCCATTAAAAAGCTTTCCATATAAATTAAGGACACACTTTTGATACCTTACAAGCAGACTCTGATTACCTTTTCTTCAATTTATACCTAAAACTAGCAATTGACAACTCTGATCAAATCTAAACACCAATTAAAATCAAATAATCACTCAAAATAAAAGCAATTTTGAAATCATGTAGTTAAACAATAAGAAGAACTATGATTTGCAGCTAAATCAAACTACAAAAGATTCAAACTGCGTCATTACCTTCCATTGGGAGAAAGCATGGTCATGCTTAGTATGCCTACAATCTTCTCTCTTCAGCCTTCTGGTGGTGGTGGTGGCGGCGGTGGTGGAGGTGGCGGAGCTGCTCCTGAATCGCAGCTCACCCATTGAGCTCTTTCCTGTATCACGCGAGCCGACCGTTGCTTTAGGTGCTTCATATAATAAAGCTCTGTTAGGGATAAAATGACTAAATTGCCCCTTCTGATTGGCACTTGTTATGTGTGTGAAAAGACCGCTTTGCCCATATGCGTTAGAGTTTGTAATGTTTAGACGAAGTTGTCGCACACATTGCATGCTTATGCGACTTATTAATGAACTCATATTATATTTTTCTTTTTTCCCACAAAAAAAAAAACAAATTTTACTTGGAATTATACAAAATATAAACACTTCAATTTATTCTTTTAAAGAGAAAAAAAGTAAAAAGAAAGAAAATATTGTTTAACAAAGTTGAATATATGCAAAAGATAATTGAAAATCGTGGCGTGCTTTTGTTATATCAATATATATATACTCCAAGAAATTTAGGAGAATAAATTGAATGTATGAAAATGACCATTGGCAAATGAAAAGGAAACAATATAAAGAAGAAATCATATTAAGATTAATGGAAAAGGATTGCATGCACAAGTACAAAACAAATCAAGAGGAAAAAGTAGAATTTGTTTTTGCATGAGAGGGTGGAAAAAGTGAAAAATTATTAAAATGACAGAGTTTTGCGAAAATGGAGAAGAAAAGAAAACATGATTTTTAAAGGTTAATTTGAAATGTTGCAAGCAGTTAAAAATTTGAAAAAATATTAGTGGGTAGTTACAAGCAGTTAAATTTTAAAAGGAAATATTGTGACCATGGATTTGAATGGGAAACCGATCAAAATGGGAAATATGGCGGGCGGTTTTATACATTACTACATCTATACTATTAAAAAAGAGAAGTCTGTTTTTATTCATAATATGACGGTTGTGACACCATGCTATGTGACACCATACTACACCAAAAATTAGTCACTTTCCAAAATTGCCCCTTTTTCAAAATTTAAAATTACAAAACACAAAAACTACCCAATAAAAAAAAACTAACTTTTTCCACTTTATGCATATTCAAATTTAGTATGATATATTATAAAAAATTAATATGTCAAGATAAATTATAATTCAAATAATTCAACACACGCGAGTACCGCGTGCCACGGCGACTAGTAGATTTAAAATAATGGTGGATTATTACAACGTAGTCATGTAATTGATTTACTTTTCTGCAAAATAAAAATAAAAAGGTTTTATTGATTTATTCGGAAAAAAAAAATCATGTTCTATTAGTAAGAGCAACTCCCAAGCTATGTGATACTTGACTCGAGTTTGTTTGATAAAAGCTCGTTTGAGCTTGGTTCGTCAAACAAATCAAACAAGCTTAAACATGATTTTTCCTTTGATAAGTTTTGAAGCTCGGTTCGATCTCGACTTGATTAGCTAAATATTGTAAAAATACATATAAAATAACAAGCTACTCGATATTCGACTCGGACTCGTTCGATAAAAGCTCATTTAATCTCAGTTCGTTAAGAAATCAAACCAAGCTCAAACACAAAATATCAAGCTCGATAAAATTCAATCAAGCTTAAACAATGTGTTGATCACTCCTACTCCCACCCAAACTTCAAATTGGAATCTTCTCATAATTTGGAGGCACTTTCCCACATATCGAGCTATTTTATTAGATAAAATAATTTTATCTACATTAATCAAAGTTAAAATTTGAGTTTTATTGAATAATATTAGATATGAATAAAATAAAATTCAAATAGATTAGTTAATGTGATTAAATATTATTTAATTTAATCTATTATTCATTTTTAAGTTTTCTAGCTAATTTATTATTTTAACATCTAAACTAGAAACATGCATTTTCAATTTAAAAATTATAACATATTAAAAAAAATTATATCAACATTCATGTTTTTATTATTAATTTAAAGTAAATAAAAGTGATTAATAACCTAAATAATGTAAAGCAATTAACAAAATAAAAAAAAAATTGGGACACAAATATAATTAAAATAAGTTAATAGTAATTTGGAGAAGCCTCCAAATTGCTACTCCCTCCGTTTCATAATATCTGTCGCTTTGGAAAGATTTTCTTATACCATATTATCTGTCACTTTGGAATTTCAATAAAGCATTAATTGCTCTTTTTCCATTTTTGCCTTTTATGCTCATAAATTTTTCAAACATTAGTGGAGGATAATTAATTAAAAGGGTATTTTAGTCTTTTTCAATTTTTTTTAAATAGAATTCAGTCATATTTAATGATTTTCTTAATTTGTGTGCATATATGTGAAAAGACAGATATTTTGAAACAGAGTGTTGGATAAGGATGAAGATGAAGGCACTAAAGGAAGTTTGATAAGGGAGGTTTTGATGCATTCCAAAACTTCATAAGATTGGCTAAGTATGGAGTAACTTAGCTGATAAACTTATCAAGGAATTTTGACTAAGTAATAAAGACATCAGAAGAGTCAAAGTTTCAAGGTCCAAGACTTCTGATCTGCTGAAGTAAAGTTATCAGACTAGTGAAGATCAGCCCACTCAAATCAGATTTGTTCAAGTTTGAGATCAGCCGAGTTCACCATCAGACTTATACTTTCGTCAGCCAAGTGAAGAAGATCATGAAGTGTTCCCAACGGTAATAAATGCCCCTTGGTGTAATAAATGCTGAAGTACGAGGATATTTAAGACAAATGATTGAAGAAAAGCTTCGCATCAGCCGAGTGCATTTAATGCTGCCTGCAGAATAGTACTGTTTACAGTACGGACAGACTGCAAAAGAGCCGTTCGCGGATTTTAAGGACCAGTACTCGAGGAATTTGAATTCTGTCTCTCTTCAACGGACACTTTTCAATCCTCAAGTATAAATAGCTGAAAGAGACGAAGAAGAAATAAGCAACACACTTTCTGAGAGAAATTTCCGAAGCAAAATTCTTTAAGTCTCAAGAACAGCTCACTCATCAGCTGAGTCATTTGTTGACGAAAGCAGAGTTGAAGAACAAAGAAAAATACATCTTCTGAGTGATTTTGTAAACAAGAGTGTTGTGCGGAGTTGTGATCCATCTTTGTGAGTGATCAAACTTCAGAGAATAGGTTTTCTGTGTGATTTCCTATTGCGAACTTGTGGTCGTTTCATTTGTTGTTCGACGCAAGCAGAGTATACTGTAAACTTTGTGATTATAGTATAACCCAAGATCTGTGTGACTTGGAAGAGTGGACTAAAGGATATTCAAATCCATATAACCACTATAAAAATTACTTGTGTTTTTACATTGTTTTAAATCTGCATATTTTCTGTTTGCATAAAAACACATTAAGTTAACTGTTTGAAAAAGAGATAAAAAGGAGTTTATAAAACTGGGGAAGCATTTTTCAAACTGCTAAGATTACTTGTGAAAAACACTTTGAAAATCCGCTGCAAGTACTCTAAGTATTAAAACTGATTTTAACAGAATCAGCTAAGTAACTATCAGACGAGTGGTCAACAGACCTGTTCAAAGATTTGTTCGCGAACAGAATTGTAACTTACTAATCTGATCAGCTTAGTCTGTTCAATTAAAGTAAAGTTTTAAAGTTAAAACTGAAAGAAAATTTTAAAGAGGTTTATTCACCCACCCCTCTAAACCTCTTCTGACCACTTGGGACCAACAAGTGGTATCAGAGCGGGTGGTTCATTAGAATCAGCTGCCTGATCAACGAGCTTGATCCAAGTGTTTTTCAAAGGTTTTTTAAACTTTTCAAAAGAGCATCTTTTTGAAAAACCAAAACTTTTTGAAAAATGGATTGTATCAGCCATGTTCCCCACATTGCTGGTATGTCCTTTGAGGACTGGAAAATTAGAATGGAAATCTTTCTAGCAGCCTACAATGACAACATGTACACATGTATCATTAAAGGTCCATTCAGATTCACAAAGACCATCAAAATAAATGAAGTAGATACGGTTGTGGAGAAAGACCTTCATGAGATGACTCCTGAAGAAATAAAGCTTTACAATCTAGATAAAGTTGGGAGATTCATCATGACTAAAGCCCTGGATAATGATCGATTTGACAAGGTCAAACATTGCAAGACTGCAAAGGAGATGTGGGACAAAGTCAGAGACATGAGTGAAGGCAATGATGCAATTAAAGAGCATCAGCTCAGTGTTGCCTTGGAGAAGCTGGACAACTTCAAGATGAAATCTGGAGAAACCATTGATCAAATGGATACCAGATTCACCAGAACTCTGAATGAAGTTTTGAAGCTGGGAAAGACTTTCACTGACAAAGAGATCACTGTCAGAGTACTGAAGGCTCTACCTTCCAAGTTCAACATGAAGGTGACAGCAATGGAAGAATCAAGAGATCTGGGCAAGATTTCTCTTACAGAGCTGTTCTCCGTACTCAAGGCTTATGAGTATAAACTGCCTAGAATGGGAATTGAAGAAACCTCAACTTCAGGACCCACAGCTGCACTGGTTGCTGCTGAAAACCAAAGAAGACCGGCTCAAAGAAATGCTGAAGTGGACTCATCTGATGAAGCCACTCTACTCAACAAGAAGGAGTACACTGCTGGAGATGTTGCACTGTTGATGAACAACTTCAAGAAGTTCTACAAGAGAAAGATGAAGAACAAATACAACAATGCTTCTACTTCTAAACCTAACTTTTCTTCTCAAGAAAAAGATGATTATAAAGCAAAACTAATGTGTTATAACTGCAGGAAATTGGGACATTTCATCAAAGACTGTCCATATCCAAAAGCAGAGAAGTACACTGAGGAAGAGAAGAAAATGAGAAAAGAAAGAAAGCATCAGAGAGGCAAGGCAATGATGGCTGAAGCAGAAAAGCTTGCTGCTGTCTACTCATCTGATTCAGATTCAGACACGTCTGATGAAGAATCGTCTGATGAAGAAAAACCTGCTCTCCTGTGCCTAATGACAAAGGAATCTGATGACTCTGAGGATGAGGTAACTCCTCAAGAAAATGAATTGTTTAATTCTCTAGAGCAAATGATGTTGAATAATACTACTATTGCTGGAGAATTTGTTAAGCTTAAGGAAGAGATGAACTTGCTAAAAGAGCAAAATAATTCACTGAAACTTCTAGCTGAAAAGCCAAAAGAATCAGCTGAATATAAACAGCTTGAGCAAGAGCATGAATCTCTGAAAGCTGAATGTGAGGTCTATAAAGGAAAAATCATGGAACTTGAGAAAATCATTGAGTCTCATGATAAGTCAACTGTTGCATCCATGCATACATTTAGTAAACAGGAGACACCTTTAGAAAAGGATAAACTAGAATTGAATCATACTGAAAAATTCATATCAGCTGACAATAGTAAGATCATTCTGTATGTTCAAACTTCTAAACCTACCTCATCTGAGAAAGTGGTAAAGGAGAAGAAATCTCCTAAGGCTAAAAAGAGCAAAGAGCCTAGTGTAGGAAATCAGACTAGTAAGACCAAACAGCAGAGTCCTAAGAAGTCTGCTGATAAAGCTAAAGTCAATCAGACTGGTGGTAAAACTAAGTCAAAATCAATTGAGCAAGCATCTAGTAAACCAAAGAAGCATAAAAACAAGAAAAATCAAAATGCTTGGTATGGAAATGAGTCATATTATGTGCAACCTGCTGCATATCATCCTATGTATCATGCACCTCAATTTCCTAGTTACTATGCACCTTACCCTGCTCATCCAATGCATGCATATCCTGCATATCATGCACCTTACCCTGCTTATGAACATTATTCATATCATACTGATCATCAACATGACTTATCTGATAACTATGATAGAAATGAAACTGTTCATGCTCCTAAAACTCAGAAGCCTAAGAAGCCTAAGACTTCAACATCTTGGGTTGTCAAAGGTGGAACTAATCCTTCAGGACCCTCTCAATAAGGGTACCTAAAACAATTTTACTTTTGTTTTGTAGGTTAGGATTAGGAGTAGGAGTAAAGTAGAGAAGATCTGGTACTTGGACAATGGATGTTCAAGGCACATGTGTGGAAACATACATGAGTTGACTGATGCAGTTGCTGTGGATGGTCCAAAAGTTACCTTTGGAGACAGCAAAGAAGGCAAGATTAAAGCTAAAGGAAGATTAATCAAGGGAAACATAGAGATATCTGACGTCTCATATGTTAAAGGACTGAAATATAATCTGCTGAGCATAAGTCAATTTTGTGACAAAGGATATTCAGTCATCTTCTCAACAGATAAGTGCTATGTTGAACAGATTGGTACAAAGAAGGTAATTTTATCTGGAAGACGACAAGGAAATATCTACATAGTTGACTGGAATTCTGTTGACAAGAATTCAAGTATTTGTTTGGTGGCATCTGCACCAAGTGAAGTCAGTTGGCTATGGCACAAGAGAATGAATCATCTAAACTTCAAGACCATAAACAGATTAATCAAGAATGATCTGGTTGAAGGGATTCCAAAAGCTGTCATGAGCAAAAACAAGCTCTGTGACGCATGTCAGAAGGGTAAACAAATCAAGTCATCATTCAAAGAAAAGAAGCACCAATCTTCTGGAAGAATATTGGAGCTGTTGCATATGGACTTATTTGGACCCATTGATCCAGTCAGCAATGGTGGAAAGAAATACTGCCTAGCTGTTGTGGATGATTATTCAAGATATACTTGGGTGATTTTCATGAAAAAGAAAAGTGAAACCAAGGAACATCTTACAAATCTGATGGAACTGATCCAGAATGAGAAGAGCATCAAAATATTGAAGATCAGATCAGATAGAGGGACAGAGTTTACAAACTCTACTGTTGAAGAATACTGTAATATCAAAGGAATACATCATGAGTATTCAGCTGCTAGAACCCCTCAACAAAATGGTGTTGCTGAAAGGAGAAACAGAACACTAAAGGAAGCTGTCAGAACCATGATAGTTGAAGCTAAACTGCCTCAAAGATTTTGGGCAGAAGCAACAAATACAGCATGCTTTACCCAAAACAGATGTATGATCAACAAAAATCAGAACAAGACTCCATATGAAGTTTGGAACAATAGAAAACCAAACATTCATTACTTTAAGATTTTTGGTTGTAAATGTTTTGTATTGAATAATGGGAAAAATCACCTTACTGCATTTGCAGAAAAGGCTGATGAAGCTGTTTTTGTAGGATACTCTACTGTTAGTAAAGCCTATAGAGTGTTTAACAAAAGAACATTACTAATAGAAGAATCTATCCATGTAGTATTTGATGAGCCAAGTCAATCTTCTGAAAAGAATCAAAGTGTTAATCAAGATCTGTCTACTGATTTACAGAAGTTAGACGTTGGAAGAAATGAAGAATATGTTCCCATCATACTACCTAATCTAAGTTCAGCTGCTAACTCAAGTGCTGTTCAAAATCACAGTGCTGATTGTCTAACAGACGAGTTGCTAACAGCTGACAGACCAGAGACTGTTCAACAGACTACAAATGTTCAACAGACTACTACTGGAACTCCAACAGTAGTGTTGCAAGATCAAGACAGAGGACAACATCCTGATTTGCAACCTGATCTCAGATGGCTCAAGAATCACCCACCTGAACTAGTGATTGGTGATCCTTTAGATAGAGTGAAAACAAGAAGAGCTGCTGCACAAGATGCTATGTTTGTCACATTTCTATCTCAAATAGAGCCCAAGCAAATTGAAGAAGCTCTCAATGATTCCTTCTGGATAGAAGCTATGCAAGAAGAGTTGAATCAATTTGAAAGGAATGAAGTCTGGTACTTAGTTCCTAGACCAAGTCATCAAAGGGTAATTGGCACTAAGTGGGTATTCAGAAATAAAATGAATGAAGATGGTATTGTTACCAGAAACAAAGCAAGATTAGTGGCCAAAGGTTATTGTCAAGAAGAAGGAATTGACTTTGATGAAACTTTTGCACCAGTAGCAAGACTTGAAGCAATCAGACTGTTTCTAGCCTATGCTGCTCATAAGAACTTCACTGTCTATCAGATGGATGTGAAGTCTGCTTTTCTCAATGGAGAATTGCAAGAAGAAGTGTATGTTGAACAACCTCCAGGTTTTGAAGTCTATCAAGAAGAGGATAAAGTATATCGTCTGAAGAAAGCCTTATATGGACTGAAACAGGCCCCAAGAGCATGGTATGATACCCTATCTGATTTTCTTTTAATTAAAGGATTTCGAAAAGGTAAGGTAGATAAAACCTTGTTCACAATTGAATGGGAAAATCATATATTACTTGTGCAAATATATGTGGACGATATTATTTTTGGTTCAACTAATCAACAGATGTGTGATAAGTTCTCCAAGCTGATGCAAAATAAGTTTGAAATGAGCATGATGGGTGAACTTAACTATTTTCTTGGATTGCAAGTTAGACAGTTGCCTGATGGAATATTCATCAGCCAAGCAAAATACACAAGAGATCTGTTCAAAAAATTTGGTATGGAAACTAGCTCAACAGCTACCATTCCTATGTCTACAAGTCTTCGTTTGGATAAAGATGAAGATGGCAAATCAGTGGATATAACCAAATATAGAGGCATTATAGGGTCATTGTTGTATCTAACAGCAAGTAGGCCTGACATAATGTACTCAGTTGGAGTCTGTGCAAGATTTCAATCAAACCCCAAAGAATCTCATCTCTTAGCTGCCAAGAGGATATTGAAGTATGTTAAAGGCACTCAAGAATTGGGATTATGGTATCCTAGAGAATCTGGATTTGAACTTGTTGGCTATTCAGATTCAGACCTTGCTGGCTGCAAGATTGACAGAAAGAGCACAACAGGTGCCTGTCAGTTCTTAGGCAGTCGTCTGATCTCATGGATGAGTAAGAAGCAAACCTCAGTCTCTATATCTACTGCTGAAGCTGAATATATAGCTGCTGGAGCTTGTTGTGCACAGATACTTTGGTTGAAACATCAACTAGAAGACTACAACATCAAGATCAGTGGAATTCCAATCTACTGTGATAATACAAGTGCAATCTCTCTTACTCAGAACACTACAAGTCATTCAAGGACTAAGCATATTGAGATCAAGCATCACTTCATTAGAGATCATGTGGAAAAAGGCAATGTTATGATTGAGTATGTTCATACAGACAATCAGATTGCTGATATTTTCACTAAACCTTTAAGTGAAGTAAGGTTCTCAACTCTAAGAGCTGAGCTAGGACTACTTAATTTGGAAGCATAAGCTGAGGGGGAACTCATCAGAAGACTGGAGTTCAACAGCTTAGTTATCTATTATTATCTTCAAGGATTAACTTTCAACAGACTAGTTAACTTATGAATTCTTAAACTCAGGGGGAACGTGTAAGACTAGCGGTACTTCTGAATTAAAGATGAAATTTGTTAATGACAGTTAGTTGAAGTTATGTTCTCATCAGAAGACTCAACTATCGAAGATTAAAGTTATTTTATCTAGCTGGATTGACAAACAGCTGAGGAAGGTTATCAGCTATTGGCATTCTCTGATAACAACTATGTCATCAGGACAGTAGTCCATCAGATAAGTATTTATGTTACTCATCTGATTACTTTAATAAAAGCTGAACTATTCAAAACGTTTTATTCAAAATACGCTTTTATAAGTAACTGTTGGGCGGTACATATTCCCGCTCTTCATTAAATATCTTTTGAATTCGAAAAGTCGTAACTGACGCCGCACGATCAGCATTGACAGAAAAACGGATCTAACGGTTGGCGGATATCACGAAATTTAAGATACCCCAACTCTATAAATCCCCATTTGATCAGTCGAGTCGCTCTTTACGCACTCTAAGCATTCAAAAGTACTTGTGAGAAAAATATCTGCAATTCTCTGCATACTTCTCTTTGTTTTTCTAACTTTCAACAGATCAACAATGGCCGCTGAAGGTATGTTTCTCGTCTATGATTCTTACTACCAATCCGGTACGGATCTGATGAAAGAACTACTCGAAAAGTTCAAAGCTGCTTCGCTGGTAAACTTCATGGAATACCACGAAGGAATTATCTGGACTGACCAAGTGATGGAGTACTACAACACTGCGAAAGCTGACTATAACTCACTAGCAATTAAGGCTACTGTAGGAGACAAATCTATCACTATCACTCCTGCTGTTCTTCACGAGACGTTTGGGCTTCCTAACAGGGGACGACATGACGTCACTGTGCTGACAGAGGACAAACATCAACAGTTCTGGACGATCTGCGCCAAAGAGGGAGAAACGTTGTCTGGAAATATAAGGAAGAAGCAACTGAAGGATGAATATCAGCGGATGGCTGATATGGTGTCCAAGCTGATTGAGAACTGCACATTCTCACTGGATGCTATTACCATGAAGAGGTTCAGCATCATGGCTGCCATATACTATGGACTGGAGATCAACTGGTCAATCATAGTCTGGTACATATTAGCTGACTTTCTTGATGATAAGAAAGGAAAAGGCCCCACCACCAACCACAGAATCACTCTCAGTTATTTGCTGTCAAAACTGGGTTGTGATATGAAGAATGGAAAAGAGATTCATAAATCCAAGGCAGTATCCAAGTACTTGCCTGTTCAAAAGAGGAAGGCTGGTGAACCGGAGGAAGCTGATGTTGAGGAACCAAAAGAGGTTCCTGCCAAAAGGCAAAGGAAACTGGTCAAGACTGCTGACTTAGCTGTTGAGACTAAAAAGAAGAAGGCTGCTGACAAGCCTAAGGAAAAGATTCCTAAGCAGATGGAGAAAGTGACTTCTGCTGCTGAAGCCACTAAGATTGTTGAAAACATAATTGCTGATGTAAGGACTGGATCCCCTGCATCACCATCAAGAACTCCATCAGCAGAGAGGCCTGCTGAAGGGATCTCTCATCGAACAAGAAGTCAACAGAGAGATACAGCTACAACCACTTACCGTGAAGGGAGAACCAAGAAGACTGCTAGAAAGCAGATGACTTTCATAGAAGAACCAACGGTTTTGGAAAATGTAGCTAGGGAAGACCCTGAAGCTGCTGAAAGGCCTGCTGAAACAGTTAAGACTGTTGAGATTGACAAAGCTGATGAGCAACAGCCAAGTCAAGTCACATCAACAGCTGAGGTTGCTCAACCTCAAGAAGATCCAGACGTCCAAATCATCTATCCTATTGCTGCTGCTCCCATATCATCTGCTGGACCAGCCCCTGCTGATAAAGGCAAGAGAAAAATAGTGCTGAGGAAAAAGAAAGTTTCCAAAGCTGACAAGAAGGCAAGGGAGGAGGCTGAACAAAGAAAACAGGATGAGTTGGAGGAAAAGAAGGCACTTGAGCTAAGCAAAGCTCAAGAAGCAAAGGATGAAGCCAGAAGACGCATGTCTGAAGCAGAGAGGAAAGCTGCTGAAGATGCTGAATTTGCAATGGTTTTGGAATTGAGCAAAGTTGATGCATATGGACCTGTCCATGGAGGTGGCATCAAAATTGGAGAAGGCAAAGATGCCGAAGAAGACAAGAAAAAGATATTACTGCCTGCCCCCAAAGTCAAGTCAAAGGACAAGTTTGAAGTCAGAAAAGCATTTGAAATAGTATATGCTGATAAGGAGCTTTTCAAGAAGTTTGAGAAGTCTCTAGCTTACTATGATCAGAAGCTTATGTTGAAGACTCTGTTCAACCAAGAGAAGCCAAGATATATCAGTTGGAGAGACAACAGGCTGAACAAGTCAATAACAGAACTTCAAAGCATGAAGGAGTTAGCTGATGAAGAACAATGGGTTCTAACTTGGCTGAAGACAAACTCCATTCAAAAGGCCCTTGATCCCAGCTATGTAAGAGACATCATGCATAGTTATGCAAAAGGTTTTGCATTGGAGGAGGCCAAGAAAATTCAAAACACCTTGTCTGATAAGAAGAAAAAGTCTGAAGATGCTGAAGAAAGAGCAATTAAGTTTGCTGTTATGACCGCCCTGAAGAGATGGGCTAAAAAGTCAAAGTATCAGCAAGGATGTTCAAGTGACTTGCCACTGCTGCCAAGTATTCAACAAATCATTTTTGGCAAGGAAGTACAGCCGTACTATGAAGTCCCAAAGGGTAACAATGCCTTTGTCAACCCCTGGATTATTGTAAGGCAGATTAGACAGACAACTTGCTTCAACGATGATGGAACCATTACTAATTTGTTCTACGATTATGTCACTGATGAGCACAAAGAAGCTGATAAGTCCTTAGCTATTGAGCTGCCAGCTAAGACTTCTGAAGACCATCAGATGACGGACATGGAAGAAGTCCCTGTTCAACAGGCGACTGAAGAGAAGGATGCTGATGCTTCCACTTCATCAGGTGATGAACACTCATCACTAATGGAAGCCTTCCAATTACTTATTGAAAATCAAATAAAAGAGATGGAAGAGAGGAACAATCTGCAGTTACAGAAGATGAAGAAAGATTTGGTTGAATCAAACACTCAACAGATGGAAAGAATGCACCTTCTAACTGCCAGTACTATTAAATTGGCTATTGATAGTCTACCTATTCCTCAAGATCATTCCTTACAGTTGGTGCACAGCTTAAGAGAACTGAACCAGAACGTAGAAGATGTGAAGGGTGATGTCAACCACCTTCACACTGCATTAAAAACAGCTGAGCACAAGATTGCTGATCTGACTGCAACCTTCATTCAAGTCAGTACGGAAGAGAAGGAAATCAATCTAGGGATGTTGCAAGAAGTGGCAAAGGCCTCACAGGAAGTTCAAAATGAAATTGCAACTATCAACCTTAACATTGACTACTTCAATGACAAGACTGACGTCATCAGCACTGATATTCATCATCTAACAGCTAGTCATGACGTTGTTAATCAAAATCTAAAGGCTTTATGCGCTGGAGTAAAGATTCCAACAGTTGCTCTCAACCCTGCTGTTGAACCTTCAAATGTCATCAGAGTTGATGATGACAAAAAGGGGGAAGATAAAAGGGAAGAACCAGCTAAAGAAACTGCTGCTGAAGAACCAGCAAAGGAATCTGCTGCTGAAGAATCAACTAAGGAGGAAACTACTGCTGCAACAACTGAAGCCAAGGAAACTGAAGAAACAGCTGACAAGACTGAAGCTGAAGCTGACAAGATTGCAGAGCTTGGAACGGTAGAAGAAGAAGAAAAGACTGAAAAAGAAGATACCAAGTACAAGAATACAGAATCTGCCAGGAAGGCCATGGAAGCTTTGAAAGCTCTTCTAGAACAGCAACTCAAAGAAAATATGGAAGCTGCCAAAGCAACCTTGGAAGAAGAAGCTGATGATGAAGAAGATGATGAAGAATCATCTTATGAATATGAAGAAGTGCTTGAAGGATCAGATGAAGAAGCTGATAGTTAGAAATTGTAAAATCTTTGTAATCAGTTTACTTTTATCTATTCCTCAGAAATCTCATCTGATGAACTTGTACATGTAATACTTTTTCAATATTAATGAAAAGTCAAGTTCAATCCAATAAACTTTTTCTATCTCAGAAAATTTTGAGGATTACAATCTTTAGTTTAGGTATTCAACAGGTACTTAGCTGAAGTTTTGTCATCATCAAAAAGGGGGAAATTGTTGGATAAGGATGAAGATGAAGGCACTAAAGGAAGTTTGATAAGGGAGGTTTTGATGCATTCCAAAACTTCATAAGATTGGCTAAGTATGGAGTAACTTAGCTGATAAACTTATCAAGGAATTTTGACTAAGTAATGAAGACATCAGAAGAGTCAAAGTTTCAAGGTCCAAGACTTCTGATCTGCTGAAGTAAAGTTATCAGACTAGTGAAGATCAGCCGACTCAAATCAGATTTGTTCAAGTTTGAGATCAGCCGAGTTCACCATCAGACTTATACTTTCGTCAGCCAAGTGAAGAAGATCATGAAGTGTTCCCAACGGTAATAAATGCCCCTTGGTGTAATAAATGCTGAAGTACGAGGATATTTAAGACAAATGATTGAAGAAAAGCTTCGCATCAGCCGAGTGCATTTAATGCTGCCTGCAGAATAGTACTGTTTACAGTACGGACAGACTGCAAAAGAGCCGTTCGCGGATTTTAAGGACCAGTACTCGAGGAATTTGAATTTTGTCTCTCTTCAACGGACACTTTTCAATCCTCAAGTATAAATAGCTGAAAGAGACGAAGAAGAAATAAGCAACACACTTTCTGAGAGAAATTTCCGAAGCAAAATTCTTTAAGTCTCAAGAACAGCTCACTCATCAGCTGAGTCATTTGTTGACGAAAGCAGAGTTGAAGAACAAAGAAAAATACATCTTCTGAGTGATTTTGTAAACAAGAGTGTTGTGCGGAGTTGTGATCCATCTTTGTGAGTGATCAAACTTCAGAGAATAGGTTTTCTGTGTGATTTCCTATTGCGAACTTGTGGTCGTTTCATTTGTTGTTCGACGCAAGCAGAGTATACTGTAAACTTTGTGATTATAGTATAACCCAAGATCTGTGTGACTTGGAAGAGTGGACTAAAGGATATTCAAATCCATATAACCACTATAAAAATTACTTGTGTTTTTACATTGTTTTAAATCTGCATATTTTCTGTTTGCATAAAAACACATTAAGTTAACTGTTTGAAAAAGAGATAAAAAGGAGTTTATAAAACTGGGGAAGCATTTTTCAAACTGCTAAGATTACTTGTGAAAAATACTTTGAAAATCCGCTGCAAGTACTCTAAGTATTAAAACTGATTTTAACAGAATCAGCTAAGTAACTATCAGACGAGTGGTCAACAGACCTGTTCAAAGATTTGTTCGCGAACAGAATTGTAACTTACTAATCTGATCAGCTTAGTCTGTTCAATTAAAGTAAAGTTTTAAAGTTAAAACTGAAAGAAAATTTTAAAGAGGTTTATTCACCCCCCCCCCCTCTAAACCTCTTCTGACCACTTGGGACCAACACAGAGGGAGTATTAAACTCCATTTTTGGAGTTCGCATTCTATCTCTCCTCCAAATTCATCAAATATAGAGGTGGGTGCTAGGTGGATGGAGATGCTCTAAGTAATTTAAGATTTATTATTTAAAAGAATAATTACATGCACACACTCCTAGGTATAATTGAAGTTGCGGAAAATTCTCTTGATATTTAAATAAGAGCTAATGTCAATTTATTTCCTGTAAAATGCATAATGTTCAATTTACTCGCTGTGAAAATTGAGAGCATGCATGCAAAGAGCGTGCAGACAAAGTGTTTCATAACATAGGGTTAAATTGACATATTTATCATAATACAGGAGATAAATTGCCATATTTATCATAACACAGGAATATAAATTGTCACATTATTATAACATAGGGAGTAAATTACCACATATTAAAATGTAGAGAAGTGGTGTGAAATTTATAATATTATAGGGGGTAAAGTGTAATTTTTCAAATCACATGAACGTAAATTAAATATTATGAATATCAAGGGGTAATTTGCCATTGCCTGATTTAAATAACTATATACACAAAAGAAAAATTCTTCTACTTTGAGTTTCAACAACTTTGTCGTTACTTAGTGATGACATTGGTAATCGATGTCAATTGTCATCAATCAACAAATTTAATGAGATGTCCATTTTTAGGAGAAATTATTTAGTATAATCCTTGTACAACATCATTAAATATATATTGTACAATCAATCAATATAATTATTACATGTGAAATTTTAATGTGTTCGCATATTCTCCGGCTTATCCAAGTAATTTAAATGTGAATCCTGAAATGTTTGATCCTTTTAAGGATCACATAACATTTTCTTGCGATGATGACGTGTTCAGAAGTAGAAGATGTCATGTTGGTTGTTTGTTAATAATGATCCAAAACATTTTCTTACTAATTTCTTCGGGAAAAATGCACAATATTACCCTATGTATGCCAAATTTGCACTAAACTATCATGTGCTTTTTATTTGAATTAAACTTTTTAATTTGTACTTTTAGAAATCCTGCATAAAACATCCAATATGTCTCCTTCCTTCCATTTTTAACGAGCGTGTGTTTCACGCAAACAATATGCAATTTTTGTTATTTTTTCAGCCAAAAACTCTTTTGTACTTTTGAATATTTGCGAAAAACTCCCTTGTACTTTTGAATATATCTAGAGATAATTTAGACAATTTAATTAAAAAGTAACAATGTCAGTAACTATCGAAGATTGGATGTTTTATGTAGGGTTTGTGAAACTACAAATGAGTTTGGTACAAAAAAAAATTCATAAGATAATTTTACGTAGATTTCACTTAACACATGGTAGTATCTTGCATTTTCTCCAATATTTCTTATAAAGTTCTAAATCTCATGAATAAAATAAGTATAAATTAAAAATCAAAACTTATCTTAAAATTAACTAACTGTTTGACTAAAATTCAATTATTCACTCAATGCCGCATTAGTCGTAGCTTATCTGCACTCCATTTCACAGCTAATGAATGACCTCGTTGTTTTCACGAAACCTAAACTTGCAAAAAAGTCAGCATTTTCTTGAAATAAAACAATTAAATATAAATGTGCTGTCCTCTGATGAATAAACCATGATTCTCTTTTTTTGGTAAAATAAACCATGATTTCAAAGAGAATGTATGATTATTATTTTTATTTCTTTTTTTGGTGATATGAAGATATTATTGATTAGATGACAGAAGGCTTCAATTAAGTATTTATTACCGAATCTTTTTGTTGTTATGTGTAATGTGGGCTCTATTACAATATTAAACTTCAAAACTTTTGTCCCTCTAAGTTTGTTCCACTTTCGCTTTCTCCACATCAAGTTGAGCTTTCATTTTTGTGTTTTTCCTAATCTAATTGCCTTTTTCCTAATTTATCAAAAAAAAAAAATTGCCTTTTCTGTCGTCGTCTATGCATTTGAAATCATTTTTGAAGATTAAACCATGTAAAAACAAGTCTGCAAGAACAAAAATGCAGGCCTGGTTTGCATTTTTAAAGCTTAATTAATAACTAAAATCCACGTCACTTTTTGTTTCCTGTCACATTTCCCACATGAACTGCCCATCACAAAAAAAATCACTTTCAGTTATTGACCTTTTTTTTTTGGTTATGATGCTTTTTCTCGCCCAATTTTTGCTTACTTTACTCTCAAACTGATTCCAATCATTGTATAATTAAAGCTTGAATTTTTACTACTTATGGGTTTTTTCTTGAACACTCAAAAGGAAACCCTTTTGGTGAATCAAGAATTTTAATGCCTCAAAATTTCGTTTGAGCAAGAAAATTGATGAAAAGGGTTTGTGGAACTTTATGATTTGGAGACATTTCTTGAGGAAAAATTGAATTTTTCAACTGGGTGCGATGAATTTTAGGCAAAAAAGTAGAAATGGTAATAGCAGCTTAAATGGTGAGGAAAGTAGTGTTATTGTTGCTGTTAAGGCTTCTAAGGATATTTCAAGAAGTGCTTTGTCATGGGCTTTAAACAATGTGGCCCGGCCCGGGGAAATTGTAAGACTTCTTGTGGTAATTCCAACTCATACCTCCTCAGGTAAATAGAACCCTTTTTGTGAGAAAAAAAGTACTTTTATGGAAATGATTTATTTATACCTCATGTGGATAATTAATTGTTTCTTTTTTTGACATTGTTTGATAGGTTCTTATTTAAATTAGAGTTGGAAGTTTTTTGTGATGATCATCTATTGGAATGTGAAATGTTATTTATCTAAACTACTCTTGTGTATTTATAGCTAAAAAGCCATGGGGATTTCCAAAATTTCATAGTGATTGCACAAGTAGTTACTTAAAGTCGATGTCGGGAACTCTTTCGGATCAGAAGGATTATATTACAGAGTTATGCAATGAGATGCTGAGTCAACTCCAGGAAACTTGTGTTCTTGAAAAGGTGCTCTTATCTATTTTTCATGCTCTGGTCCCTATTTATATTTCTGTGAAATATAGTTCTCATGAAGGTAAATAATCAACGAAATAACGACTATTTGTTATAGATTAGGGTGAAGATGAAAGTGATTTATGGTTCTGATCAGGGAGCGGTTGCTTCTGAGGCGAAGAGAGGTCAAACACAGTGGGTTGTATTGGACAAGTAATACACATAATGTAGTTTTGATTCTTCATCGTAAAAAGATTAATTAGTTTACCTTTACGATAAATGTGTGTTTTTCTCGGTTTTCACTTGACAGGAAAATGAAAAGGGAAGCAAGCTGTTGCATGGAGCAGCTTCAATGTAATATTGTCGTCGTGAAAAAATCAGAGCCGAAAGTTCTTCGTTTGAATTTGAACGAACGAACTCAAACAGAAACTGAGGCAATGCCAGATTTAAAATCATGTTCTAAGAAACGGTGGAACAATGTTAAGGTGCCAAATGTGACACCAACAAGCAGTCCAGAGCATACATCATTCTCCGAAACTTTTGACAAGATATCCTCGATTTCAAGCTTAGACACGTTTAACTCGCCATCATTCATTTCCAAAATTAATTGGGACGCAAAAGTGAAGCAAAGTTTACCATTCTCATTAGGAGATTACGAATTTGACGAGTCAGACTCTGAGCCCGAGAGTGATAATAATCTAAGCTCTCGTTCGACAAGTATGTCCTCCCAGCAATGGATGGAAGACAATTTAAGTTCCTCTGATAGTTCCAAGAACGTGAGAGATATGATTTCTTTAACGAAAAACACACCCTCAGATCCTCCTCCACTTTGTTCAGTATGTAAGCATAAAGCACCGTCATTTGGGAAGCCTCCGAGTATGTTCTCATACTCCGAGCTCGAACAAGCTACTAGTGGATTTTCGAAGGGTAATTTCTTGGCTGAGGGAGGCTATGGTTCTGTATATCGAGGAGTGTTACCTAATGGTCAAGTCATAGCTGTTAAGCAACATAAATTAGCTAGTTCTCAAGGCGATCGTGAATTTTGCTCGGAAGTGCAGGCCTTGAGCTGTGCACAGCATCGTAATGTTGTAATGTTGATTGGATTTTGTGTGGAGGATAGAAGGCGGTTGTTAGTTTATGAATACATTTGCAATGGCTCTTTGGACTCTCATTTATACGGTACTTTTGATACTATGTATATATTTCCCATATGCACGTTTATTTTTTTTTTTTATTTTTATTGAGATAATTAGTTTCGGTTTTAAATTGTAGGACGTAGTAATGAGCCTTTGGACTGGGATGCACGCCAAAAGATTGCTGTTGGAGCTGCTCGAGGGTTGAGGTACCTCCACGAGGAGTGTAGAGTGGGGTGTATAGTCCATCGGGATATGAGGCCAAATAACATTCTCATTACGCATGAATTTGAGCCTTTAGTATGTTGTTATCTCTTTTTACGGTTCTTATTGTCTTGGTGACCATTTAGTTTAAATTAAGCTAAATGCGAAAATGCCCCTTGTTCTCTGCCTAATTTATAATAAAAAACCCTGTGTTCTTTTATTAGCAAAAGACCCCATTTTAAATTCCTTCATTAATTAATAGGGAGGTTATTGTCAATTTTTAAGGAACAAGGGGGTTGTTGCCAATTCTTAAAGTTAATACGGGGACTAAGGTCAATTTTTAGGCGAAGATGGGTGTTTTTGCATTTCTTTGATGGGGGTATACTTGTCATTTTTCCTGTAAAATATGTACTCCATCTTGGGAGGGTTTTTTTGTGTAATAAAAAATAACACATGGTTTTTTTTGCTAATCAGGCAAAGCATAGGGGGTATTTTTGCATTTCACTCGGTTTAAATTTGTATGATTTTTAGTAGTTTTCATTGAATTGATCCTTTTACTCTTATCGAACGTACAAAGGTCGGAGACTTTGGACTAGCAAGGTTGCAGGCAGATGGAGATTCGAGTGTGGAGACGAGAGTAATAGGCACGTTTGGGTACTTGTCTCCGGAATATGCTCAAACTGGTATAGTCACTGAAAAAGCTGATGTTTACTCTTTTGGCGTGGTGTTAATCGAACTAGTCACTGGAAGGAAAGCCGTCGATATAAACCGACCCAAGGGCGAACAATGCCTCACCGAATGGGTAAGAACAAGAATATTTAATATCTGAAAAACCTTTAATATGTTTGTGTTCAATTAATTGAACCTTTATTTGCATTTTCTTTTGAAAAAGGCACGTTCTTTGCTCGAAGAGAATGCCGTGTCAAGACTAATCGATCCATGTTTGATGAACTGTTATTCGAAGAAAGAGGTTGAGGCAATGATGCATTGTGCTTCCTTGTGCATACAACGAGACCCTCAGTCAAGGCCTCGAATGTCTCAGGTGAAAAACATAATATAAAGTATTTAAATTCTTTGCATGTGAAAAGGTAGATATATATTGTAAATATATACCATATTTATAAATCCGAGGTTCTACGTTATTGATTATTAGTAATGTAAGAACATTACTGATCGAATTGAATGATTTGCAATTATTTCTCGAGTATTTTGTGCTAAATATATTCGTCTACTTTTAGGTGCTTCGGATGTTGGAAGGTGACATTTTCATGAGATGACATTTTTCTTAACTACATGGTTGCGGAAGAGGATTTGGATAAGGTACCAAAAACAAACGAGAGGCGAGAGCTCGTTTGAAAGAAAAGGCTTCTCGATATGAAGGGAAAAATAGTCTATCTTCTTCTGTAATGACTTCAAAACTTCGAAGTTCATAGATTTTGTATATAGGCTTACTTCATATCATAGAACTAGAAATTCGTGATATTTTTGGTTTGCAGTGAGAAAAATAAGTCCAACCATTTGGGAAATGCATCGAAGCATTATCGATCATATCGTTTTAGCATGTGAGAACTCGTTTACGATTATGCTTCGTTTTACAATTATGAGTTAGTATACTTGTTTGGAAATTAAGTAGGTTCAATTTAAGTGTATTTATTGTACAATTTTACCAAATTATGGAATGTAATTAATGAGCGAAGGTTGTAAAGTGTGTGAAATGTAGGATCTTTTCTTAAATTTGACACCCGTATTATAGCGGGGTAGATTTTCTATCGCACTTTGGTGTCACACATTTTAATATATTTACAAATTTAAACTTTTGTAAATTGGATCTATTTGATTCTAGCTATCATGGAGAATTTATAGATATAATATAAAATAAATGTTTTTGGTATGATATCTATTATTGTGTTTCTATTTATGCTTCATCTTGTTTAAAATACAAATTCAAGAAACAACTCATGTGTTTCTATTCTTTTTACATAATAATAACTAAATTTATTTCATTACTTTTCCTAATTTAATGAGGTATTATTATGTAAACCATTAAGCAATACTTATGTAAAGTAAAACTAAAATTAAATTTTAAATTGTGAAATGTGAAATGTTCCGATTTAATGTATCCAACTTGAATTGCACAAAAAATTACTAATGCTCATTAATATATACAATAAATTATAATCCTGAATTGCGGAAAATTTTAAAAAATAATTATTTTCTGCAATAGAAAACACTATAAATTCAGGGCGACAATTCACACAAAAAAAAAATACAAAAATAAAGGTGAAATTATGACGTCATTTCTCAGGGTCCGCAGTGCACTCCCTTCTCCTCTCCGAAATCTCTGCTGTCTACAACGATTCTCCATTTCAGTACCCTGTATCTTCTTATCACTTCTTTTTTTTCAGTCATTTATACAAACAATTAAACAAATTTTTACTATTTATTAATTTTATGTTTATTTCTTTCAGTTACATATGTTACGGATGAAGAGAAATCGATTGTATCAGAAACAAAACGCAGCCGTTTTATTCATCCCTCTGCTGTTGTTCATCCGGATGCCATTTTAGGTCAGGTAATTAATTTTTGTTCTTGTGTTTTTCTCATACAAAATTCTTAATTTCAGCTAATTAGGATCGTTGATTTAGCCTTTTGTTGGATAATTTTAGCATCTGAGTCAGATAGTTGAATCCTGATGGAAACTCTATATGAACATAGGGTGTTTCAATTGGTCCTTTTTGTAGCATTGGACCTACAGCAAAGTTAGGAAATGCATTAATTTGAGTTAATTTAGGATCTTTGTTTTGGCCTTTTGTTGGATAATTGTGGCATCTGAATCAGATAGTTGAATCCTGATAAAACTCTATATGAACATAGGATGTTTCAATTGGTCCTTTTTGTAGCATTGGACCTTCAGCAAAGTTAGGGAATGCTTGTCAGTTACACCCAGGGAGTCATGTATCGGGAAATACGGAGCTCGGAGATAATTGCACTTTGATGATGTAAGTTGAGATTATTGTGTTTTTCCTTTCTAGAACTGAGTTGCACTTAATTCTGTTTTTCTAATTTGACACAGAGGTGCTGTTGTTGGAGATGATCTTCCAGGGTATACTGTTATTGGATGTAACAATGTTATCGGGCATCATGCCGTTGTGGGCATTAAATGCCAGGATATGAAGTACAAGGTTGTAATCCAAGATATTTCAGCTCCCAATTAAGGAAGATATAATTACTAGTTTGATAGATTATGTGAAATATGCTTGCTCTCCCATCTCTCCATTGCCTATGCTTTGGTCTGGAGAAATATATAAAAGTAGCGTATTTGATTGACCATTTGAAAAATAGGCCTGCTCAATATCTGTATGATATCTGAGAAACTTGGTGAATCATGGATAATCTAGAGGTGTCGTTGAGTACTTGATATCTTCTGTTGTGGTCTGTTTTTTCCGCTGAATCACCAAGGTGGTTGACTATACTTGAGAGCCTGGTATAGAACAGTGTAATTCTAGTAGTTCACTTTGTTATAGGCTTCTCCTTTCTTGTCAATAATGAGACTAAATAGTTATATTCTTCTCTCCAGTTGTAGTGTGCTGAAGCTCTTTTGGATTTTTGTCAAAGTTTTCCCATTAAAGAATTTTTTCTTGTGAATTCCATAAATTTGCGGAACCATTTAAAGTTTCATCTTTAAAGTGTAGCTGTATATCATTTTCCTGGTTTAAGATCAACATTTCTTTCGATTTGTAATAGTATTTCCTAGTATTGCTTAAGACATACAATAAACTCTGTCATTATTCTTGTGCCTTACATATGGATAGATATGGGTCTCTGAAATGGTCTCTTTGATTATTTTAGCCAGGGGATGAATGCTTTCTTGAGATTGGTGACAACAATGAGATCAGAGAACATGCATCTGTCCATCGATCTTCATTGCCAAACGATAGAACAGTAAGTGATATAACTTTCTGCTCTGAGATGGGAAGTATTTATTCTCAGTGGATACGCTCATGTCTCATAAAAAAGGTTTACGGATAGGTCATTGGCAATAACAATCTTATCATGGGTTCTTGTCACATAGCCCATGACTGCAAAGTGGGTAACAATAACATTTTCGCAAATCATACTCTACTGGGAGGCCATGTTATTGTTGGGGTAAGAGGTTATTTTCATATGTTGTTTATTGATCCTGACATCTAGTAATATGGTTTTTTCATAATTCATTGAATTACAAGGCTGTTCAAGTGATATCTTTGTAGGACTATACTCACACTGGAGGAGGGGTCGCCGTCCATCAGTTTTGTCATATTGGTTCCTATTCTTTCATAGGTGGTGGTTCTGTGGTAAGATTTTACCTAATCTGGTATAAATTTGTTACATCTTTCCCCTTTTCATTCCATTTTACCTTGAAATGAAATAGATATTGGTTTGTTACAGAGTCCAGATCAAGTGAATCTTTGAATTGAAGTTCTACACATTAGAATAGTTGAAAATTTTACAATTATAATAGTGAATTTTCTGTTCAAAGGAGCTGCTGATGTGGCATTAAGGATATCTGTGTCCATCTGATCTTCACGACTATTGAAATACCTAAAATTGGGCTAAAACTCCTTTAACATGTTGAGATATTCAAGTTGGGCCTTCCGTTAAAATTATTTGAGAAAAGACGGAACTGATTACAATTCGAGAAAAAAGTCTAAGTCCATTATTTTTCAGCTGCAAGCGGAGGTCTAGCGACACCCTAATAACTTCCGACATATGTTGCAAAAATTTCAAGACACTGTAATGAATAAAATATGCTATAACTCAAGATTCTAGAAGAAATGGACTCCATATTATATTTAAAGGTCTACTAAGGGCATCTTCAGTGATGCCCTCAGTCCAAGTCCAGCTTCCCCTCACTCAGTCCAGCTTCCTCTCAGATTCCAAGTCCAGCTTCCCCTTTCCTTTTCATAAGTCATCTCAAATGATTCAATCTATCAACTCCATTTAATTTCAATTCTCATTTTCCACACTCTCACTTAATAATAATAATAATAATAATAATAATAATAATAATAATAATAATAATAATAGCAATAATAATAATAAAAATTAAACAATAATAAATTAATAAATAACAATAAGATATAATTTAAGATTGACATTAATAATAACAATAAGAACGAATTTTTTTTTTTAAAAAAACACAACAATACAACAATTAAACAGTTGACAACCAATAATTTTTTTAAAGTACATAATAATACAACAACTAATTACTCATATAAGGAAAGCCACCCTCTCCGCCATCGTCGTTGTCACCGTTGTTGCTACCGCCGCCGCCTAGGTTGGACGAACCCCCAGAAAAATCTCCAAATAAGCGAGTCCGAGCATTTTTTTCGCAGATTTCATTCCTTACGTCATGCCTATACAACTTTGTATTAGGAGTCATAAATGAGCAATCCATTTTCATAATTTCCCTTACGTCTGCCTTTTCTTTATTAGCCATCATATCAGCATGTCGTCGATTACGCCCTTCCTCTAAATTATAACATTTTGTGCAGCAGTACGCATTGCTTCAATTCGTGCAGTTTCTTGACTCTGACTAGCCGAAGCCTTTGATTTGGCCTTCTTAGATTTTTTGGTACCAATTGGTCTTGAACCAGGTTGATCTGATGTCGGAGTTTCCAATGGTTCTTGGGTCCCGTTACGTTGTCTTGATCATTTGTAAAATCAAATTGCGGAGCATAAGCGGATGGGGAGTTTGTTTCTACATCTTGGTTTGATGATTGAGTATGGTGTGGATTCGGCCCAGTCTGTGAATATGACAGTAGAGAAGAAAACCTAACTCAGTCTTCCAATACCTCCCAACAATGCACATAATTAAATGAATATCCTTTACTTGACCGGAATAAGTTCATTCTCATTTTTTCCTAAAAATATAAATTAATTGTTAAAAATATATCATATAATTAAAAGTGCATATAATAACAATGCTAATACGATTTTTATGATTAGTACATTTACCTCACCGACAAGGTTTTGACCACTCACGTACATTCGGGAAGCTTCAAGACATGCGCTGCCCCATTTGTTTAACTCGGGAAGAATTATTTTCTTCCACCGACTAATACAACTATCTTTACCCCTAGGAGTAAACGGTACTCCTTGCTCCTCGAACATGGACAACATTGTTTTGGCGGTATCGCCCCACATTTCTTTTTCTTTTTGGTGGACTCCTTGAATACTATCTTCCGAATGATGTCGGAATGCTCTACATAGAGCTACATCTTCGGCAATCGTCCAAATCTTTTTGGGAGCCATTGATTGAAAGTTACAATTTTTTTTAGAAATATAAAATATTTTTCGTGTATAATATAGAGAGAAGTTGTAGATTGAGTATGGAATGTTTGTTATGTGAAATTGAAGAAAACTATTGTCTACTATTTATAGAGGAAAAAATAAAGAACAAAAAAAATCGAACATGTAATCGGCTACTGCACAGTAGCCGATTTGTTCCCTTTTTTTAAACGGCCGTTTAAAACGGCTATATTGATATTACCGTTTAAAAAAACGGCTAGTTTAACTAGCCGTTTTTTAAATTGCCGTTGTGAACGGCTAGTCAATCTAGCCGTTCAACGGCAGTTGATGATTTTTTTTATTTTTTCTTTTTACTAACTTTCTATAAATAGTCAATTTTTCATTTTTCACACAAAAAATTTCATTCATTTTATCCAAAATATTTAATCACTTACCATCTTTTTCATGTACTTCATTTGGTATAAAATGAATTGGGGAGAAAGTTCGACTAATTCATTTAACTTTAATGGTTGGGCTACTTATAATCAAGAGATCGAGCTTGAAAATCAAGATAATGAAGAATACAGCAATCAAACTGAAGAGTTTCAAAACTATCGTCTTGAAAATCCTGTGGAAGTAGTGCTCAAACACGGTGGTTCTAAAATTGGTAGAAAAGATAAACCAAGAAAGCGAGAAAAGAGGGAGGAATTGCTCATGGAAGACTACTTCGTTCAAAATCTTGTTTTTGACGACGATGATTTCAGACGACGTTTTCGAATGAAAAAACACCTATTCCTCCGTCTGGTTACAGATTGCGAGCGTGAAAATCCATTTTTTCAGCAAAAGCTAGATCGCTATTCTAAACCAGGGTTCTCAACCCTCCAGAAGGTTACGGTCGCTATCCGTATGTTGGCGTATTCATATTTCGGTGATTCGGTAGACGATATCTACCATATGTCAGAGACGACCACATGTGAGACTTTGCGCCAGTTTTGCGCTACAATTTTGCGAATATACAAGAAGCAATACCTTCGTGCCCTGGATGGCGATGATCTTAGCCTCTTAAGATCATCGCCATCCAGGGCACGAAGGTATTGCTTCTTGTATATTCGCAAAATTGTAGCGCAAAACTGGCGCAAAGTCTCACATGTGGTCGTCTCTGACATATGGTAGATATCGTCTACCGAATCACCGAAATATGAATACGCCAACATACGGATAGCGACCGTAACCTTCTGGAGGGTTGAGAACCCTGGTTTAGAATAGCGATCTAGCTTTTGCTGAAAAAATAGATTTTCACGCTCGCAATCTGTAACCAAACGGAGGAATAGGTGTTTTTTCATTCGAAAACGTCGTCTGAAATCATCGTCTTCAAAAACAAGATTTTGAACGAAGTAGTCTTCCATGAGCAATTCCTCCCTCATTTCTCGCTTTCTTGGTTTATTTTTTCTACCAATTTTAGAACCACCGTGTTTGGGCGTGAATGAAATTTGTTGTGTGAAAAATGAAGAGTTAATTGACTATTTATAGAAAGTTAGTAAAAAGAAAAAATAAAAAAAATCATCAACTGCCGTTCACAACGGCAATTTAAAAAGCGGCCGTTTTTTTAAACGTTAAACGGCTATATTGATATAGCCGTTTAAAAAAAGGGAACAAATCGGCTACTGTGCAGTAGCCGATTACATGTTTGATTTTTTTTGTCCTTTATTTTTTCCTCTATAAATAGTCGACAATAGTTTTCTTCAATTTCACACAACAAACATTCCATACTCAATCTACAACTTCTATCTATATTATACACGAAAAATATTCTATATTTTAAAAAAAAAATTGTAACTTTCAATCAATGGCTCCCAAAAAGGTTTGGACGATTGTCGAAGATGTAGCTCTATGTAGAGCATTCCGACATCATTCGGAAGATAGTATTCAAGGAGTCCACCAAAAAGAAAAAGTAATGTGGGGCGATATCGCCAAAACAATGTTGTCCATGCTCGAGGAGCAAGGAGTACCGTTTACTCCTAGGGGTAAAGATAGTTGTATTAGTCGGTGGAAGAAAATAATTCTTCCCGAGTTAAACAAATGGGGCAGCGCATGTCAAGAAGCTTCCCGAATGTATGTGAGTGGTCAAAACCTGGTCGGCGAGGTAAATGTTCTAATCATAAAAAATCGTATTAGCATTGTTATTATATGCACTTTTAATAATTTGACATATTTTTAACAATTAATTTATATTTTTAGGAAAGAATGAGAATGAACTTATTCCGGTCAAGTACATGACATTCATTTAATTATGTGTATTGTTGGGAGGTATTTGAAGACTGGGTTAGGTTTTCTTCTCTACTGTCATATTCACAGATTGGGCCGGATCCATACCATACTCAATCATCAAACCAAGATGTAGAAACAAACTCCCCATACGCAATTTGATTTTACAAATGATCAAGACAACGTAATGGGGACCCAAGAACCATTGGAAACTCCGACATCAGATCAACCTAGTTCCAGACCAATTGGTACCAAAAAAGCTAAGAAGGCCAAAGCAAAGGCTTCGGATAGTCAGAGTCAAGAAACTGCACGAATTGAAGCAATGCGTACTGCTGCACAAAATGTTATAATTTAGAGGAAGGACATAATCGACGACATGCTGATATGATGGCTAATAAAGAAAAGGCAAACGAAAGGGAAATTTTGAAAATGGATTGCTCATTTATGACTCCTAATACAAAGTTGTATTGGCATGACGTAAGGAATGAAATCCGCGAAAAAAATGCTTGGACTCGCTTATTTGGTGGTTTTTTTGGGAGTTCGTCCAACCTAGGCGGCGACGGTAGCAACGACGATGGAGGGGAGGGTGACTTTCCTTATATGAGTAATTAGTTGTTGTATTATTATGTACTTTAAAAAAAATTATTGGTTGTCAACTATTTAATTATTGTGTTTTTTTAAAAAAAAATATTGGTTGTTATTGTTATTATTAATGTCAATCTTATTGTTATTTATTATTGTTTAATTTTTTTTATTATTATTATTAAGTGAGAGTGGGGAAAATGAGAATTGAAATTTAATGGAATTGATAGATTGAATTATTTGAGATGACTTATGAAAAGGAAAGGGGAAGCTGGACTTGGACTAGGGCATTGGAGATGCCCTAAGAACCACCGAGGTTTCTGAATTTTTGTGGTTCTTCAAGTAACTCCAGTTTTGCTATACATTTCCGTTTCTTTAAGCTTTCATATGACATTCTCCGTACCTGTTTATATCGGTTACCGTCATAAATGGTCTGCAGATCATGAGAGAGGATTTTTTAGTTTAGCATATAACCTTCTTTGTCATATATCTTTAAGGTTACTCAAGATGTACCAAAGTACACAATGGTCTCTGGTGAAAGGGCTGAACTGCGTGGATTGAATTTAGAAGGTCTGCGACGTTTGGGGTTTTCAAATTCGGAGGTAGTTTTTGAGTTGCTGTCATATTTTTAGTTACACTCCAAACGGATATGCGATGGTCTAGTAACTTCTCCAATGCAACTTCCATTCATGTATTGCTGTCTCATTAATTGCTCTTGCCTTTTTAAGTAAATTGCCTGCTTGGGAAGACTATATACAAGTAATATTCCACTTTCGGAAGAATTTTGTTGACTAAATGCAATTTTTTTTTTTATTTCTTTAATTTTCTGATCTCGTGAGTAATATTATCTATTTTTTTCGATGTGTCCCAGATAAGGAGCCTACGGGCAGCTTACAGAAAAATATTTATGTCTAGAGATGAAAATCCAGGGACCTTTGAAGAACGCCTGGCTAAATTGGTACAGTACACTAAAGGAGTTTGTTTTTATGTTTATTTTAGTTTTTGGGTACCGCTCCCTGCTCATTTTTTTTGTAAATCTCAGGAGGAGAACGAGGATTTGGGTCGAGTTCCAGCCGTATATTCAATGGTACAATCCATTCGAGATTCCTTGGCAGAAGATCGTCGTGGAATTTGCCAGTATAGATCCTGGACTAGATCTTCCTAGTGTTTGCGACGAGTTTACCTTGTATTCTTTGAGTCTTTTTTATTTCTTTTTTTCGAGAAGTAGTGTATTCTTTGAGTCTTTTTTTTTTCTTTATTTCGAGAAGTAGTGTTTTCTTTGAGTCTGCAAACACCAAAAGGGCTGAAAATGATAAAGCACATCATATGTCTTCCCTTTTTGTATCAATTTAATCATCATTTTCCCCCTATCATTCTTCAGTCTTTCAGTCTTCGGAATACATATATACAAATATATGTATTTGCAAAATTCATTATATTGAAATTTTCATTTTCTTGTCAGAATCACGACAACTCTGCCATCCTTGTATGTTTTGCTGAATGCCTGGATTTTTCTCTACCTGAATATTAATGTCAATAAATATGAAGAGCTTACAAAGTGATAATTGACTTTTACTATCTTCATCTATTTTAGCATCGGGGCTAATTATTTTTTGATCTCATGCTTCTCCTTTTGTTGCTAATTAGAAAGGTACACGTGTGTTGCACGTGATTAACTAATTTTTTATATTAATTTTATCATATATATCACATTTCATCATATTTCATCATATTATCTTGTAATTGAAATACATAATTAAATTTATTTAATATATTTCGAAGTAAAGTTGAGATCATAATTAACTAATTCCAAACTTGAAAACAAAAAAAAAATATTACCAAGTACATTTTATCCTAAAACTACTTGTCTATATACTATTATTCTAACAGTACCATTTGAACGACCAAAAACATCAATTTTTTTTATTCTATGACCTTGATATTTTCAAATGATACCTTCTCATTTGATTTGACCATATTATTTTCTTTTATAAAGTATATTTAACATTAAACTTGTTTTACTAATATAACATAGAAGGAACTTGTTATTTGTAAAAAAAATACCTTAGAATGTGAATCAATGTCATGTAATATATCTTTCAAATTTACTTCCATTACATTTTTTATTATCCGTTTCATTGTGAGTTGTTGTATTTTTAGCGGATCACGTGGAATACGTAACCTGCATAATTCAAAAGTATATGTATTTTTAATTCTTAATATTAAATTAATTTATAATGTATTTTTTATTTCATTTACCATTTATGCATGTCTATCTTCTTCAGATGTTGGATTTATTTGCATTATTGATGCCGATGTTGTTTGCAACTGCACCTCACCTAAACCAAATATATAGATTATAATATAATATTAATTAAATAGAATAAAATAATACTATAACGACATATGATAAAAAAAATTACCTAGGTATTTTTTTGCTGTGACTTTTGCAATGGTAAGTACTGGTCTTTTCTCGATAAATTGTTGAAGTTCATTTCCTTCATATATTACCATATCTTCCCAAAGAGTAACCACCAAAGGTTGATATCTAAATATGAAAGTATTAATTGTGTATATAGATTTTTATATTTTTTTAATAATTTTTTTTCTGAAACAATTTGAATAGAAAAATTGATAACAACTATTGTATGATATAATTGACAATTATCATTCAACTAATAAATTTATAGATGCATAGAAAGAAAGTATATACATATTTCAAAATAGCTATAGTCCTAATTTTGATAAAGTATAATAAATATAAAATTGTATTGTTATATGAAACTTACTCTTCGTCGATAATTGTTATTTCCCTCACATGTTTTGGTGCTCCCTTAGAAGGTGTCGTCATTCTGATTTGTTTGACTTTAGTGACAAGTCCACAAACATCTATATATATAAATATATAAAAAAAAATATTTTTAAAAATAAGTATTGTGAAAAAAATGATATAACTTATTAAAAAAATTAAAGATACCAATTGCTTCCTTATCGTGAATATCAGGATTAATGCTTTTAAAATCCATGAATTTGTAGCAGACTTTGGTAGTAAGAATGGGTTCTGAAGTTTCTTCCACCTTTGAATACTTCTTTAAGATCAACTCAATGTATGGGTGTTCATTGAAGTATGTAGGGTTACTCTTTTGAACATGTCCATTTTTAATTATGTAGGATTTGTGGAGCAAGAATATTTTATCGAATAGTTGGATATCATCATTAAATATAACTATTCCGATTCTTGTTCCCTTACATAAAAATAAAAGAATTTTTCTTTGATTAGAATAATATAATATTGAATATGCTTCAATTCATCAATATATATTGATATGTCTTATGTTCATGATTTCAATAGTATTTAATTAATACTTACTTCGTCGTCCATCATTATCATCTTCTTAACTCTTATAGAGGAATTTGCTCCACATCTTGTCTCGGTTCCTATTCGTAAAGTCTTTAATCGAATTGTCCATGTTTTTTGATTCACCTCTAAAGACTTGTTGGAATCATTCGTTATCATAATTTGTCTTCTGTATTATCATAAATTATGAATTAAAGTATATGTGTAAATAAAAAATAGGAAATTCAAATAAAAATCGTATAATTGTGTATCTGATATTGCAAAACAAATATAATGTGATTCTCTATAAATTGCTACTGAGATTTTTTATTATATGAACAAATACGTGTCTTATTTATATTGAATGAATGAATAAGTCCACTTGTGAAAGTAGAAGTCTATTATATTTCAAATAGGATTAGTAGGATTAGAAGTATTTTATTATAGATTCACTATTAGTTTGTAAGTCTTAGTAAACATTAAATCGATATAGGAAACCTAATAATATAATATTGTACGAAAATCATATTTATGATACCTCAAATATAAAGAGTTTTACAGTTAAATCTCTATTGTTAAAAGAATTATATCTAAGTCCCTCTTACATGAAATATGTTACGCTTATATTCCTTATGCAAAAAAATTTCACACTTAAGTCTCTCTTATATAAAAACGTGTTACATTGATAGACACTTTTCCGGCTAAATTACACCGATAAAATTTTATAGAGTTAAACCCCTATATGATTTCAAAAATAGCATTCATAATCCAAACTGTTGATAATTTATAGTTACACCGATAAATTTTATAGAGTTAATGTCGATTTATCTCCCTGTAAAATACATAATATTCATTTTACCCCTTTGTGATTTGAAAATGAGCATTTACCCCCTCCCTCTTCCCTATTATATGAAATATGTTAAACTTATATCCCTTGTGGAAAAATAGTTCACACTTAAACTCTCTCTTTTATAAAATGTGTTACACTGATAGACATTTTTTCAAATTGTCTCTGTAAAATGCATAATGTTCAATTTACCCCTATGTGACTTCAAAAAGAGCATTCCTAATCCAAACTGTTGATAATTTATAATTACACCGATCAATTTTAGAGAGTTAATGCCAATTTACCTCCTTGTATAATACATAAAATTCATTCAACTCCTCTGTGATTTGAAAATGAGCATTTAATCCCCCCCAATATTAAATATGTTACACTTATACCCATTGTGGAAAAAATTTCACACTTAAGTATCTCTTGTATAAAATGTGTTACACTAAGCTGGAGAGTGTAACTCACTTGCTGAAATTAAAAGTGAACATAAAAAGTGTTTGTGTAACATAGATGATAAATTGTCATATTTATCATAATATAGGGGGTAAACTACCACTTTATCATAAAATATGAGTGTAAAATGCCACTTATAAAAATGTCATGGAGACAGTGTGAAATATTAATGACATTATAGGAGGTAAAGTGCTCCTTTTATATTAATTGAAAGAATAAAAAGAACACACAAACAACGTACATTAATGAGTGGAATGCAGAAACACTGTCGTTTGTTTAAGTATCAACCTCCCTATGTTATTTTTATTAGCCCCTCTGCGCTATTATTTCTTAACCAAAAAATCCATTTGAGTGAATTATTAAGTGAATGCGGGGTTATTGCCTGTTTTCAATAGTGGTCCTTCTATGTTTATTTGTGTATATATATATATATATATATATATATATATATATATATATATATATATATATATATATATAATAGAGAACTCAGATTTTATAATAAACTAAATTTGTTCGGTTCATTTTTCAATTGTTGATTAAATATACTAAATGGTTTTTATGTTGGATATGGACTTTGGAATTTTGATTGGGAAAGAATCCCTTAAGATATATCTTTCAAGTATCTTTAAAGTAGTAGTGTTTATGTTGAAGTATGATTCTTCAAGTTATTTTCTATATTACTATTAATAATAAAATTTAAGTAGGGATATATTAGTCTTCACAAAAAATTCATAGGGGTATATTAGTCTTCACAAAAAATTTAAGAAACTCTATTTTTTGAACTCGTACTTTTATATAGATATGACGCATGGGTATGGAAATTTATTCACTGGATGTCAAACTTGTAAGACTTCTTTTTAGATTTACTATAGGGTTTCCTTTTGTTGACTTATTATTTTTTATTTTTTTTAAGAGTATTTAGGTCTTAAAGACCTGATTTAACCTCTTCCGATGCGTGTCGGATTCATTAAATAAGAATTTCTCTCAGTAGGGATTTAAATTTGGGAATCGAACTTTAGTTCGCTACAATGTACTGATTAGTCCCTTCTATTATATCAATCAATTTCACAGTAATTATTACTCTCTCCATTCCATTTTAATTGTAGCTTTAGAGATTTTTTTTTGTTCCAAATCAATTATCGCTTTAGAATTTCAATACAGTACCAATTACATATTTTTCATGCTTACCCATATTTACTCCTTGTTTCTCTCTCTCTCTCTTACTTTAAGAGTATGGAGAGAAAAGGGATATTTTAGGTATAACTTTAATTTTTTCTTAAAATTTAAACTAATTATTAACTTTCTTAATACTTGCAAAAAGCCTAGAATGACAATTAAAATAGAATGGAGGATATACAAACAGAATGGAGGGAGTATACGATATCAACCTCATTCTAACTATATTCATTCGTCGTTTAAATTAATTTTAACCTAGTTTAATTTGATAGATCAAGAAAAAGTAATTTTCCTGTGGTTTTGAGTTAATTGTAACATAACTCAATTTGCCGAGTAAGAAGATGAGTACATTATTATCAGAATGGAAACCTGAAAAGTGAACTTATATCAACTTCTCAACAAAGTATCTAATTTTCTTGTATGTTAAAAATGAAATAATCAATAAAAAGCTACAAATAGCTAAAGCAAAATTTCACCAACACATCAAGGATTATTGACTCCTCCCAATACAAATTCTGTCATATTGAAATCAAAATATCAGTAAGTGCAAAAACTATTTGCACCCAAATAACAACAGCAAAGTGTGATTTTTTCTCCAAAATGGCCTTCATCGTAACCATATTCCCAATATGACTTTAGCTGAAACGTATTTCCCAGAACGAGCCTTTTGCTTAAAATCGCAGTTAGCTACTGCGATTCTTTCGAAAAATTGCATTTGCTAGCTACAATTTATTTAAAAGGATCGTAGTTAACAACTGCGATTCTTCGAAGCCCTAATTTATACGCATATCAGACTGCATAATTTTCAGCTAAAGCCATAATGAGAAATATTGTGGCGATGAAGGCCATTACGATGTTGAAACAAGATACAAGAATCTATATTAAAGAAAAGGTGAGATTTCTTAAATAACTTTCTACCCAAAAGATGTCACTCCACCAGAAGTGATCAAAGTCACTGCTAAGCTTGAGCTTTAATGCCCCTCAAAACATTAACATACAAACAAAGAAAGTGTCTCGGAGTATAGCCATGGTTGTGAGAAAAATCAGAAAAATCGTAAAAGATCCTATGAAACCAGTAAAGAGCACTATTCCATTACTGCAACTCCACCAACAGCTTTGATTTTCTCGATGATGCTATTAGCCTCATCTTTCGTGACCTGTTTCTTGAGTACACAAGGTACTTTCTCAACCAAATCTTTGGCCTCCTTCAATCCCAAATCAGTGAAAGAACGAATCTCCTTGATTACCTTCAGTTTTGCACCAGCATCGAATTTCTCCAACTTAATATCAAAACTCGTTTTCTCCGCCTTCTTCTCCTCAGCTTTAGAAGATCCACCACGTGCACTTTGAGGACCTAAGTCGATTCCCTCTACAGAAATAGGTTGCAATTTGGGATGCATCACCTTTTCTCTGATAGCAGGACCAATTTGCAAACGCTCTTCCAAAGGCAGAGACGCGATTCTTTCCGCAAGCTGAACAATCTTGTCAGAAGGTGGGGGTCTAGGCCCATAGGGGTCATAGAATTCAGGGTACTTGTATCTCGTAGGCTTGGCTTTTGGATCCCTTGGAACAAAGTCGGGTTGGAAACAACGATACTGCAATGGCCCTGTTCTTCGACAAAGGGTGACAGGGGCAAGAACGGTTCTATAAAGCGTAGATAGTCTCATGGTTTGTAGATGAGTAGAAACGGGTCAATAATCACAGATGGCGATGCAGATGATCGATTGGCTGAATTCAGTGCAGCAAAATAAATACAATAAATCTTCACAATCGTCACCAGTTACAGGAAATGCTAATCAATATCTTTTCTAACCATTTAGCAACTAAAATACTAACACAATAAGCACAAGCTATTTTAAGAGGAGACAGGAACTATATACACATACAGGGCCGGCATGACATATTACGGGGCCCTAGGCGATATTTAATATTGGGGCCCTCTTTTACAATTTAGCTTATACTTTTCAGATTCAATTGTAATATATTTTTATGACATTTCATTCTTAAACTTTCTCTTGACAAAAACAATATATATATAAGTATCATGAATTTAGTTATATAACAAATGCACACACATATAAATTGTTATGTATTATATAAATTAATGCAGCATAAGAAAATTCAACCAATTACATTAAACTCCATAGACATCTTATATCATATACACAACACAAGCTTTTTTTTCTCTTTTTTTTTTCTCGAGGTCTGAATCCATACAGCTGAAAATTTCAAAATAACTTTGCTGAGCTTGCATATTCATTCATCATTGAATAGTTTTCTTTAGTTCAAATCCAAGCATTCTTGACAAGTTAAGTTTATCAATATGCTTATTTTTACTTATAAATTAATGGCTACAATATATAGAACATGGTTTAAGAAGTTAGTATTCAGTAAGATAAAAGAAAGATAACATTTATTGAATTCAAATACTTTTAACTTTTTTTCTTTTAGGTAAATAGATTGAATTGAATATGGAAGTATAATATTTCTGCTCACACTACTATCTTAGGTAGGGCTGTACAAATGGTAGAACCGAACCGTACCAAATTTCGTTATACCGGCTGGTTCGGTATTTTGAAATCTCGTACCATTTGCCAAACATAAAATTTCGGTTTGATTCAGTAAATTACCTATTCAGTACGGTTCAATTTGATTCGGTACAAAAAAACCGAAAAATTATACTTTAGCAACATTCAAGTTTTGGGTTCTAAATGCAATTAGAACCCAATCTATTAAGAGAAAATCAGAAAAAGAATAAAACTGGGCATTTAGAATTTGGACTGTACCTCTGTAAATTAAAAACCTGGGCCGAGAGAGAGATGGTGGAGGCGCGATGGGGGTAGGTGATGCGGCGGCGCGGTGGGATTTAGAATTGAAGGAGAAGAAGATTTGGGTTTTGCTCTAGGGCAGTCCGTAGAAGAAGTGCGAAAGTGAAGTGAAGCTTGGATTGGAAATCTGGAACGCTGTCTTTACCTTTTAAGAATTGGGATTAAGAAAAGGCAAAATTGCAAAAATGTTCCCAACCTAATCACTATTTTGGATTTTCATACCAAATTATTCAACTTGACAAATTTTATCCCATAATTTAATATTTTTTTGAAATATTATCCATTGTTAAATATAAGACGGAAATTGCGCATTTGCCATTAAATTACCACATGGCTGTTAACATGTCATGACGTGGTAGATTTTAACATAAATAATTTATAATATTGTAGAATTAATCCCAAATAAATTACAAGATTGAACCGTCATTTTCATTAAATTAGAAATTTAATATTTGGACTAAATTTATACAAAATGATAAATTATTGGATGAAATTCGGCGAGTTGATATAGTTTGGGACGAAAAATCAAAATTAGTAATTACTTTGAGACGATATTTCAAACAATTATTAAACTGGGGGACGAAATTCGGTGAGGTAAAATAGTTTGGGACGAAAATCCAAAATCACTAATTAGTTTGGGACATTTTCTGTAATTTTTCCTTAAAAAAAAAGGTATACCGATTCGGTTGGGTTCGGTAAGGTAAATCTACTGACAAAATCAAAAAATTCGAATTTTTTTTTAATGGTTCGTTAATGAATCTCATTACGTACATTGAATCGAGATTTCAATTCGGTATATGGTTAGGTTTACCGGATCGTGCACACCACTAATATTAAGGGTTTGTTATCGTCGCATTCAATATAACTGAACCATACCAATTTTTAATATTTAGTCTGATGCGGTAGTTTCAAAATTTGTACAGTACGTAAAATTGAACTATTCGGTTCGATTATCAAACGGTTCAGTCCGCTACAAAAAAATCGAGACTTGTATGTAGTTTGAGTATTCTTTTTGATAAATTAATAAAAATTGTAGCTTGATTCAAACTAGTTGAATTTAAGTTACATCAAATTCTAATTTATTAATGCAAAACAACAATATTATAATTTTTTTTTCCCAAAATAATGAGACACTATGAAACAAAATCACTTGTACTATCAATCAGCATATTCTCCCTCCATTTTTATATTCGCTTTGGAGGATTGAAGATGGATTTTAAGAATTATAATAAATAGACACTTTCTCAAATAAAAGTCCCAAAACACCCCTTTAATCAAATAATCATAGCATTAATAAGAAGGGTGAAATTGGTATAAAAATTAATTCTAGTTTTAAATTCTAAATCGATAAATAAAAAAACCGGATGAAGTAATCTTCATCATTTGACCAATAATATGAAATAATCATTTCAACATAAATTAGATCAACGGAGCTTAGATAACAAATACAACTAGAATTTCAATAGAATGTGTAATGTTAATTGAGAAGTTAATTTGATAAGTTAAATATATTTTAATGTCACGCTAAGATAACTGTCCAACGCATCTTAACCAATACATGACGCATTGATGTTATTATAATATGATGCATGTAAAGGGGGCAGACGTAGCAGAAATATATAGTCGTCCACAAAAATATCTAGGACATTATTTTGTATATACATGGTTCTAGATTACGAAGTAAAACGTCCTAGACAAGTATATATGAATTATGAAAAGCCTCTAAAGAATCACTTTTAGCGACTAGATCAAGTTGATTTTCACTGTCTCCTTAAGAATGTGATTATATAAATAGGGCAAGACCTTATTTTAAAATTTTCATTCTTACATTATTTGACAAAAACAAAAAAATTCACATCTACATTACCAAAAAAAAAAAAAAATTAAGGCCGCGATGGCCTAAATTGCCTAGCTATGGAGCCGACCCTGTACACATAAAAATTAACTTTTTTTACAATTATTTTTAACAAATAATTACCAAATTCTATTCAACAATAACAATCTTCTGCTCCTACTCTTTTTTTTTTTTTTTTTAATTATTTGCGATACTAAAATCTAAATAAGAGATTACGAAAATGGCTGAAACAAGCATTCCATATGTGATTGCTCTTTACATGATAAACTATCAAAAATTTCTGTTTCATATTTGAATTTCATGTACCAAAAAATAATAATCGAACTTCACCATAAATCTCCAGTCCAAGAATACGAATCCTAAGGCCAACATCCAGCTTTGACGTCATGCCCCTAAAAAATTTATACAAAAAAATAAATGAATATATAATAATAAAACAATAGGAATTTAGTAACTCAGCAAGAAAGCAACAATAAGATGGAAATAAAAACACAGAATGGAAGCTCAGTTACTAATTGTGTAGCTTTTTCAAATAAAAATAAAACATGCAGCATGCTTAATAACTTCTAGATCAAGTTGACAATAAGATGAATCCATGGACGGCAGCAACTAGGAAAGAAATCCCCCCTCTTATCTTCGGCTCATCCCGGTTCATTTGGCTCAATATAACCTCCATGAAGGAATTTGTGATGCCATGATTCTCAACCCTCATGTTAGCCAAACCAACCTTCATTACAGATCCAGCTAAAAACGCACAAAAATGGACTATTTGATCCGCCGTGTACATTTTAGAGGAACCAGCGTAGAGGGAGAACAACGGCAGTACGTTGGATGTGGAGTACTGGCCCAATAGTCTCAAAAACTTGATGATATTCCTCTGAAAAATATTGGGCTCATTCGGGACTAAATTTCTCTGTACGTACTGTAGAAGTAATTCCAAACCCTCATAAAGTGTCACTGAAATAAAGTATGTAAACCCTCCGAGAAATAAACAGAAGAGCCCAACTTGACTTATTCTTTTTCATCATTAGGATGAGCCCTGCGGTAAAAGACATATCCGCGCACAACTGAGGCTCCTGCTATCTAGAGGTATCTCGATTTCCTCAACAGTTGAACCACGCAACAGTGCAAAAGAATCACCAATGCATCAAATATTCTCAAACCCGCCCGGAGCCACTTAACCAAAAAATTCCCCATATCACGAAACAGTCGGAACCCCGTTACTAACCACCTACCCAGATATGATACTAGCTCGAGCAATCTTCTTTCAGCCATGGTTTGCAAAAATGAAAAGAGCAACCGTCCGTCAGCCGTGGTTTGCAAAAATGAAAAAATCACAGAGAGGGACGAAGTGAGTGGAGGGAGTGTGATGGTGGAGCGAAAATGAAAAAATCATAGAGAGAGACGAAGTGTGTTGAGGGAGTGTGATGGTGGAGCGAAAACGAAAAAAATCAGCGAGAGAGAGACGAAGAGTGTGGACTGTGGAGGGAGTGTGATGGTGGAGCGAAAAAAAAAATCAGAGAGAGAGAGAGACGAAGTGTGTGGACTGTGGAGGGAGTGTGATGGTGGAGCGAAAATGGAAAAATAACAGAGAGAGACAAAGTGTGTGGAGGGAGTGTGATGGTGGAAGGTAGTAAATAAAAGGAAAAAATCATTATCCTACTCCTATCTACTTAACCTACACCCTACCTATACTGTCAAAAGTGAAAATTAATCAATTGTAAAAATTTGGTTTGGTTATTTTAATCTTCAACTGGCTTCAATAAAAGAATATACACAATTTAAATATACTTGATCCCCGTACATATATATGTATATATGTTATCTTATTTATTTGATGACTAATAAACCTCTTAAATAACCATCATAAAATATTCCTATTAATTAGTAATAATTATTTTTCTCTCTATTCTTTTTAAGAGTTTGAATAATTACTATGAGAAGATAAATCTTAAAAAAAGTACAAGATGCACAAGCAATAAAAATAAATTAATGTTAAGATATTAAAAATATTTACATTAAAAAACAAATTAAAAAAGAAATGGGCCCAATTACAACAAACAAAAAAAAATAAAAAGAAGAAATGGTGCCCAGCCCAATTACATTAAAAAAAAAAAAAAAAAAAGTGGGGCTGGGCGCGTCCCAGCCCCAAAAGAGGAGATGTGTGTGGCGGTCCACTCACCCACCGCCCCACACATCTAGGCGGTGGTTTTCCACCTCCCAACCACCCCTCAAAATTAACCCCCTTTCCCATAAAAGTTTATTTTTCCTCCCCCTCTTCCATAGCTTCCCCCTCCCATTGGAGCAATGGAGATGCTCTAAGGCCAACATCCAGCTTTGACGTCCTGCCCCTAAAAAATTTATACAAAAGAAAATGAATATATAATAATAAAACAATAGGAATTTAGTAACTCAGCAAGAAAGCAACAATAAGATGGAAATAAAAACACAGAATGGAAGCTCAGTTACTAGTTGTGTAGCTTTTTCAAATAAAAATAAAACATGCAGCATGCTTAATACCTCTAGATCAAGTTGACAGTAAGATGAATCTATGAACAGATAAACTAAAGCAACAGTTATACTATACATTACCTTCCTCCAAGAAAGCAATGATACCCGAATAGAGCCCTCTACTTTCGATCAATCTTTAGCTATAAATAAAACAGCAGCAAATAATTCTCCAGCATAGATAACTAATTAAGGGATCTTACTCCGTGGACTTCAAGTAAAGATGTGTACCCGAATAAAGTGCAATAGTATGATAAACCAATATATTCATTAGAAGAAGTTTAAGATTAATTAAGCAACAAAGAATAAGAAGCCAAAATCAAATTACAGCATTAGAATTACAGGTAGAATCACAGAAGGAAACTACATATACATTATTTAGGAATAAAAAACTCACAGAAAACAAATACTCACAGAGCTCATGGAGATTTTCCATCCTTTTCAGATTTCGATTTTGAACTCTCTATTGCTAGCCTTCTCCTTAATGATTCCGGTGTTCCCATGTTTGAACTCTCAGTGTGTGTATTGGGTGGGAGACTGTCTGGGGGACTCTTGAGATTATCATTGATATTCAGTGCCACAGTGTCCTTGTCCTTGTCCTTGTCTGAGGCTGAGATTGAGGCTGGGGGATTCACATTGGTAGTTTTTTGGAGTCCCTCCTGACCATGTATAGCAAATAATATCTTTGTTTTCAAATATTCCAAGGACAGTGATGGTGGAAGGTAGTGAAAATTATTTTACTGTCAAAAGTGAAAATAATCAATTGTAAAAGTTTGGTTTGGTTATTTTATCTTCAACTGGCTTCAATAAAAGAATATACACAATTTAAATATACTTCCTCCCGTACATATATATGTATATATATTATCTTATTTATTTTGGATGACTAATAAACCTCTTAAATAACCATCATAAAATATTCCTATTAATTAGTAATAATTATCTTTCTCTTTATTCTTTTCAAGAGTTTGAATAATTACTATGAAAAGATAAATCTGAAAAAAAAATATTTTTATATTGAACTTACGACAAATAATACATATAAAATAAAAAAGAATTGTCAAAACGACAAATAATATGAAACGGAGTATATAATATGAAAGTGAAAACGAGTAATTTGATTTGATATTCAGCCCTACTCGCGAACAAAATGAAATAGCAGTGTCCTCAATTGTCTTGAACAAAAAAAGAAAATTAAAGGTAATTTTTTCCAGATTATTTCAACTTTATGCACTCATCAAAATTTATAGAACATAGAACTATTAGATGGGCATACATAATACTAACTTACATTATGTGGTACACACAAAATTAACAATTTAAATGGAAAAGTTATTGATGGATATATATCAGAGTAAAAACATCTTCTATTGGCTAGAAAAAATACATATAAATAATTACGACTTCATGCTCGCACGTTTTTCATCCAACTTGATAAGCACATCCATTTCTTTCTCGGAGAGCTGCCATATCAACAAATATGGAAATTAATAATTAGAATAACTAATCATAATTTTGAAATAATTCAACGAAAAATTATATATTATAATTTAATATAAAATTAAAGGAGAGTAACAACAAGCTGAGGGTCAAGGCCTTTCAGCTCCCATTCCAGAATTAGCAGCTGAAGATATACCCATTTTTTCCTAAACGCTTTTGCAATCACCAAATGACGATTTCTGGCATCATTCTCCGTAACAAAAACGTATTCATGTGTATGAATAAATAAATTAAATCATACGATATTAATTATGACCCATTTTTGGAGAGGGTCAAATAATCATGATTAAATACTGTATGCAGCAACTGGAATAAAATTTGTTGCGTTTGGAATGGCTTTTCATTGCATGCAATAGGGATGTTGTTGGTGTTTGGTTACGTTCATTATCTATTCAACTAATCAGAACAATTAGCCAGTTTGGGGCGAAGAAGAGTTTTAGAAGAATAACGAGTTAATGTCAATTTATCTCACTGTGTAATGCATAATGTTCAATTTATCCCTTATGATTAGAAAAGGTGTAATTTACTCTCTTATGGAAAATTTTAAAGAAGTAATTAATCTCCTTCAGCCGGATAGTGTAACTCACTAGTCGAAATTGAGAGTGGGCATGAAAAGTGTTCTGTAACATGGAGGGATAAATTGCCACATTTATCATAAGACATGGGGTAAACTGCCACATTATCATAACATAAGGGGTAAAATGTCACATTTAATAAAGTTAGAGAGACGGTGTAAAACTTTTATAAGATTACAGAGGGATAAAATGTTCTTTTTCAAAACACATGAAGGTAAATTAAATATTATGAATATGACGGGAGATAAATTGTCGTTAACTCGAACAATAATATTTAGCTTTCGAAAGAATAAAAATCAACAATTTATCAGCTATTTAACAGTCCAAATTAATACTTTCTTCCGTCTAATTTATTTGGCTACCTTGGTACAGTTAACTAGTCAATTTGTCTAAATTTATAAAAATTATAATATTTTATTTAATTAATATATTTCACTAATAAGTGAATAATATCATATAACACAATATATATTCATATTTTAAAAGATTTAATATACAAAAAATAAAAATAATTTAATATGATAAGTAACTTAATAAATTAAAAAGTTTAACCGGGTAGCAAATGGGCAAAATAAATGGTACAGAGGAAGTACATGCCAGGTCTCTTTCTCCAAACAAAAATAATTATGAAAGTTCAGCACATAACAAATGGTTACACTATGGATATAAACAAATTTTGAAACATCTACAATGTGCTAGTATTGTAAACACTGTACATTAATCCATTAGAAAATTTGATTAATCATTTCTTATTAAAATTAAGATAAGAAAGAATGGATACAAATTGCTCTACATATAACAGTACAATGAGATTTTACATAGTTAACTACAAAAAGTTTCTCTTGCAAATATATCTGCAATGCTCTGTGTTCTAAAGCTCGGTTAGTGTACCATTCGACTCATTTTACATTGCCGAAAAGGATCTTTATGTTATAACATTCTCAGTGTTAGTTGACTTGCTTTGCACTCTTAATCACCTGTCCCCCAGAGCATAAGAAGGTGATCAGGTCAAATCCGATATTGGAGTTCTCGTACTTAGATTATTTTTTTTTTTTATATATTATCAAGAATCGTGAGGGCCGTGGACCACCACAGAAAAACGCTTTGCACTGTCGGCACGCACGATATCTGCTCTAAGTCCAATCTGGCATGAAAAATAATATATAGAACTGTTTACCCAAGCACACTTGGGGAAAACTATGGAACATTTACTAAGAGAAAATATTTTACCTCTTGTGTCAAATCTGGAGGAAACCACCGCAACAATACGCCGAGATGCATCACAGCTGGTATTAGCTTGAACAGTAATGGCATTGTCACCTGCATTATTAGTCATGACATCAAAACCACGTCTTATAAAGTTTCAAATTTCAATTGGAAATCATGGTTCAACTCCAGCATACTTGAGAGACATATATACATGTAAATTTTGGGATTTCACATGGGTTTATGTGGCAATAATATTCATCACAAATGGTTCCACATGGGCTTCAAAATTTTGGATTTACTAATTAGTATTATTTCTTAAGTATAAATCCAACCCACCATGCATCGTTACCTTTGTTTGATACAAAAGTATAAATAATCGAACTTTTGGACTGAGCATTGAAAGAAGGTAGTACTTGCCACAGGTGGTGAAGCCCGATTTCAATACCATTATAGTAAGAGAAAAGAAATACTATGAAATTCAAAAGGTACAGCTAATTTTGTTTTTATTTTGAAGCATGTTAACATACCAGGCTTAGAGCTGTTGTTCCAAGAAGCAGCATGTACAATTTACCCTACAAAAGTTATATCCTTCCATTAGTATATCCATGGAAGACAAAAAATTAATGCTAGAACATTAGCACATGATTAACAATAACTAATACATTCAAACGCATCATCATTCCAGTAAAAAGTTATATGGAGGTAATGTCACAAGAAAATCACAAGTTTTCCTATCAAAACATCATGTGAATTAAAGCAATACCTCTATCAGCTTAAGATTTGAAGCACGACTAAGAAGAACAAAAGCAAATTCTCCAATTTGTGCAAGAGACAAACCAACCTACAGATCCATTATCAGCAAAACTCGTAATAAAATGCACAAAACGAATTCTTTTAGAAAGTAGAGTGAAAAATTTACATACAAGAACAGAAGTCTTGTTATTGTAGCCAAATCCTTTCACAACCAACGCAACCACGATAGATTTTATGGTAATCACCAATATTACAGCTGCTATTAATATATCAATGTGGTTCCAAAGAAAATGAACATGAATAAGCATTCCAATACTGGCCAGGAAAAGGGCAGCGAATAAGTTTCGGATTGGCTCCACCTGCAAACAATGAAAAATAAGAGGACGGAACTAAAGTAAATCGAAAAAGAAAGTTACATTATTCAATAACAGCCAGAACACGCACACAAAATATAAGGTCTACAAAGATCATTTCGACAGAATTTTCAACTAATGCTTTTGTTAGAGTTATAGCTTGAGGGGAAGTGTTAGCGATCTATTTGAATTAGTAGTGTCTTACCTTCTTCTATAGATGCTCCTAGGGTTTTTTATGTAATGTAACACAATTCATTATTAATGAGATTTGAAATTCCCCAAACTATGTCTTTCTTTACAGCTTTTAATCATCTTTAGAAAACCACAGCTTGTACACTGGATGGTGTACCAAAAATCAAGAATTTGATACCAATTATACTAAGTAATCCATATCTCACAATTATATACACATTAGCTAATGTCTATAAACATATTGAAAAATTCCAACTCAAAAGAGCAATAAACAGGCCAGAACTCTCTCAGGCGCACGTGTGTGGTAAATACAACAAGAGAAAACCCTAAACAAAAATAGAACCTGTTCAAGTGTATGCTGAGCTAGATCGGTTGTGGATATCATCACTCCAGCTGCAAAGGAACCCAATTCAAGGCTCAACCCCAGCTTATCACTACACTGAAATGAGACAGAAATATGAATTTTACATGTATTCAAATATAAATGTACTATTTTACTGACAGAGAGAGTCAATAGAGAGATAATTCATCAGAAATTCATGAAATGGGAAAAATACAGAGAAGTTATAGAATGAAAATGTCACATCAGCTCAGTTATGAATAAAAGGACTTTGGAAATGAGACGAACCCAAGCAACAAGCAAGCAGAAAGCCACAGATGCCAATTGATAGAGTTCATTAGTCTGCAGAGACAGAGGATCAAAGTCAAATAACTGAAACAAAGTGTATCTACCTTATTTGCTCAGACACAAAGTCACCTGTGAGGATAGGCTAATCATCAGCTTAAGAAACCAAGCTATACAAGTGCGAGATAATATTGACAAAACGGCCAAAAATGTAAGCAACACCACCAACCTGTAACACAAAAACAATGTAGAAAATTGAAGAAATTGATTGAAAAATCAATAAATTTCATTGAACCAGACTAAAAGGTATTTCAACTGGGTCTCTTATATACTGAGATTTAGGTTTATAAACTATGAAAGTGGAATCAAATCAAATGGTTCCTAACTAATTTAGCTATCATGAAGGACAAAAACAGATGATCACACATTAAAATTTTCAAAATCAAGACGGTATTATTTGTACAATTGCATGTAATCTATAAACATAGTATGCACTTCGGAATAGTTCTTGATTCAGGTATTAACCAAAATATATCTTGCCAAGATCAAATTCCAATGAAAAATAAACTATAAGGAAGGGGAATAAACTTATCACTAACACCACTTACTGAAGTGAAGGACCAAAGCTTCTTCATATATGCTGTCTTACCATCTTGAGTAGTCTGACAAACCTAAATTTATAAACCACGACTGTTTTAGAATCATCACTCTTGACTACTATCATCTACTGAGGTGGGGGACATATAACCTCTTCTAAGATTTCTATCGTATCACCTTAAGGAGTATAACCAACCAAAGCTTCTTAAGCACGCAAGTGCTTCCAAACTCACCAAAATTCAGGGTGACCAGAAACTTAACACACTTAAATGACTACTTTAAAGAATAAAGTTGATAAGTTGTATAGAACAGTTTTAGCAGGTACACTATTGGAATAGCAGAATAGAACCAAGACGGAATTCACATCAAGATCAGAACACCGTTTTTAGGTATTTTACTTACAACTTTGTCATGGAAACCAATCCTTGAAGAGCGCCAGAAGTACCACCAATAATTGGAAGCAGGGCAAATAGCAAGCCAACTGCACAGTCCTGGCAAGCAGATGCATCTCAAAATTTGGAGCAGCATATTTGAATGCTAAATGTCACAGATATTACAAGCAGGCCCATCACCGTTTGATTTACAGACAAGTCAATGTTATTTATACTTGCATGGGAGAAATATGGTCAATGCCTTCATACTCCTAGATATCTACAAAGAGGTAATGGTAAGGCTGATACATACCTGCAGAATAAGAATTCCAACAGTGACCTGCCCATGTAGCGTATTGATACTATTCTTCTCCATCAAAAATTTTAGAACCTGCAAACCAACATTTAAGTATCACTTAACATTACAAAAGACTAGAAGATTTGTCTTACATATACGAGACTAAATAATATGAATAATGTCTAGATCTTTCAAAAACATAAAACTAATCATAGCTAATACCTAATTTTTTCTAGTTATCTCTACAATTTCTATTTTTTATTTTGGTACAAACAATATTTTCTATTTAAATATATTCATAATGAACAAGAGAAAGGGAGAAATTGATGTTATCATCAGTTATTTGGTGCTCGCTGGTGCAGGGAAGGTGGTTTGCTGGAGTACATTTTTGTGATGCTTAACTTTCTCTGTTGATCAAGCATGGTTGCAAAATATTTCCAAGCTTCAAAGAACTTGGAGGGAAAAAATCCATGCCAATGCAACTAGAAGCATATTTCTGACTTCTACTCAACAAGAAGTACACTAACACTAACAATACACATAATAGCAGTAGCAAGCAGTAACAGTGTTCATCCATCGATAAATAATCATTCAACCTTTAAAGGTTTCCTTATTGCCTTTTTCTGAAAATATACTGCCAACTGAAGATGGAAAACACTGACTCATTATATAATCATGTTGTAAGAACCTTTTCTTGATCCTCAAAGTCAGACAATTTGAGGATGAATAAATCCTGGCCGACGCCACTAAAGTCATTCCCCCTCTTTGATATGCAAATTTAGAAAATTTTAATGAAGAAATTCATAAACATGGTCTTACCAGAACCCAACTAAAAACCAACGCTCCAGGGATGCCAATTATGTCAGACACAAGAGGGGTGAGGACACAATTATTTTAGAAAGTGCTCAGACAATTTCTCCAGGTATTTAGAGTGGTTACTTTGCCAATTTTGTAAATCTTTTATTGACTCAAAGCCCATAAACTTACAAAATCTACATTTCTATTTAAAATAAAATTAAACTAGAATTAGATGTATTGCACAGCATCTTAAAACATATATCGCAGAGTCTATTTATATAAATCTTCAGTAAGCTTCTTATATGATCTGGTGCCAACATATATAATTGCTCAAGAATCAAGATGAGCTAAAAGGAATACATAATCTTTATCTACAGAAAAAAAGCTTGATGTTTCTATCATATCTCTTTCTTTCTTCTTAATGTCATTTCTTACGAACAACGTAGGACCAGGAACAAACTGGTATAGCTTATGACAATTCTAAAATTACATATTCAAACTTCAAAAATCTTTCACAGAAAGACTTCAAAAATATCATTCGTGGTGGAATGCTATGCACCTATTCCTCAAATTAAAGTATTTCGGAATATAGATTTTGGTTTATGTTTTCCTCCAAACATAATTTGGGTTTATCATTTTTTTGATTAGATGGTGCAGACAATACATTTCAACTAAAGCTTTTCTATAGACTTATGGTTCTAAGTATAATTACTCTGGATGGATTTTTGATGATTGAGATTAGCTATAGGTGAGAAAACAGTGAAAGGATGTGATCTAGTGTCTATGTAAATAGATATCTGTAAATGTTAGTGTGGATTGTAGTGCAGGTACGATGAAAAAAATCGCAAACTTTTCTTGCAGCTTAGTTGAAATATTGATGTTTAAGGTGGCATGAATTAAGGAGCATGAGGACGTCTGTATGTACTTGAATTCATTTAAATGTCCGCTTTCAACCATCCATAGGTACCATGGAAACTAGGACAAAATTTAGTATTGGTACAGAACCGTGAACTTCTGATTCGTGATTGGTCAGATGAACATCATGGGAAGGAGTGTGTGCACTTTACAAGCTCAGATCATGTTCATGGGTGTACATGGAAATAGAGATAATTTAGTTCCTCCGGGACTCAGATTGGACTTAGGAGACTAAATACCTCCTATATATACTCTATATTAAAATCTCATGCAAATAATAGAGAGAGGTAAAACTTGAGTAATCAGCACCCCAAGCATTGTAAATTTTTGAAGAAGCATCAGTGAGGAGGTACCACTGCCGTTGAAGACATTGATAGGAAGACCCCAACAAAGACACCTTCAGATGCTTCGCCACCACATAACTGCAAAAAGATAACTTGTGTGCATTAGACCAAGAACACAATGGGGGGACTACAAAGGAAAATTTGCACTATCCCAAGGATAGCAGCCCAAAACTCGAAGAATATTCAGAAACATTAACCTAATAACTATATAAATTCCTCACATATATTCATGCCTGATTCACTTGTCAACCAAAATTATACGGCATAGATCAATATGTTGAATATTTATATTGTGATGAACAAATTATGCAATATCTGATAAGTGGGAAGAGATGGCATACCAAGGCTGTTATCCCACACAAACCCATAAAAAGAAATATTTGAAGCAACCCTCCTACTACAGCAACTGCCCGCACAACCCGAAGCTGCATGTCAGTTAGCCTTACTGTTTTCATTGTATGATAAAACAAACTACGAAGTTAGTGAACTCAGATAAACACCAGAACCAACCTTCACTGTGGAGAACTCTAAGCCCAGAGCAAAAAGAAGAAAAATAACTCCAAACTGTGCCACGGTTTCAACCTGCATGAACATATCTGTGAGAAGTTATATGCAACATTTCTACTTGAAACAGATCAATATTAAAATTTTAATGACAATTTAAATTATAAACTAATATTTTAACCTTTGTTGAGTACCACATAAGTTAATTATGGGAGGGTACAACAAGTATGAACTACAGTGGTTATTAGAAGTTGAGTGACTGAGTGTCCTAAAGCTTAACTGAAATACTCTCGCAATAAAGAGGTCATGTATGCAAGATACTTACAATTTAAATTATAAACTAATATTTTAACCTTTGTTGAGTACCACATAAGTTAATTATGGGAGGGTACAACAAGTATGAACTACAGTGGTTATTAGAAGTTGAGTGACTGAGTGTCCTAAAGCTTAACTGAAATACTCTCGCAATAAAGAGGTCATGTATGCAAGATACTTACGAAAAAGATAGGATAAATGTATAAATAGTGAACGGATAAAAAGCACATACTTGCACCATTTCACTGACAAAACTGAAACCCCCAGGTCCGATAACAGATCCTGCAAGTAAATATCCAGTTATGACCTGCAAGATCAAACCACATTCTCAAAATTAATCTTCAGAAATAAGCATTTATGTCAAAGTTTGAGCAAAATCTACTTATCCGAAACAAGAAAAAGCTAGGAGAAGACAAGTGAATATGAAAATTGCAAATATGAGGAAAAAACCATAAAACTATTCAAGTAATCTGACCGGTTGTCCAGCACATGCAAAGGCAATTCCCCCACAGGTTGCAGAGACAATAATAAGGACTAGGTCAGATATGAATCTGCCAACAGTAAAGCAGAAATGTTGAATTGTTTATAAAATCGGAAACAAGTAACAAGGATAAATCTGGGGGAAAAAGAGAGTGCTCTAACCTTATGTCCAACTGCAAGATAGGATATTTTGACTTGGCATTGGACATTATGAAGACATTGTCCTGAGCATAATATTAAGAACTGGAATCAAATCAATTACTTCAAGCACTAAATAGTAAACTTGCATACGTAGTCAATCAATCTTCAGAGCGTCATCATAACTAAGACAAAAATCAGAATTTTCAAACAACATCTTTTTGTCATATAATAAGTACCTTGTTATCTATCAAAGTGGGTGTGTCTTCAGGTCGATTCTCGTTATCAAGGTTAAAAACATCATGAAACTGAAAAGACCTGATATAAAAATCAGTAGATATCAGGAATAATATACTTGGGGCTTCCTTAAAATGACAAAGTTTAATAGACAATAATATGCCAAACTATTATAAAGTATCAAGAAACAATTAAGGAACCATACTTCTCGTCCTTCGTCTCATTTTTCTTTGGCTTGACTCTGGCAACAGTTTCCAAAACTGCCTGCGAAATTTCATAAGTTACATAAAAAAAATAGCAGACCATACATCGTAACACAAGACTGAAATAACTATTTAAAAAACATTAACAGAGAATTAGCAGTATATTTATGGGTATGGGTCTGAATTTAACTTAAACCCAGTTTCTTAAATGTAATGTAATGAAAAATTGTTGATAACCCAAATTGTATCGTCATGATTTTGGTTTTATTTACAGACAGCACAAAATAAAAATGACCGCCTGATTGCTAGTGTCAATTCTTTGATCATGTAAACCAAATGGCATCATCCGCATAACTAATCTACTCAAGCAAACAATGAAATGAACACTCAAATTTCATGCCTGCTGTGATCACTTAATATTGAAATTTTATCATCTATAAATATCGATTACCTTGTACTCACACTACCAACTGAACATAAAAAGAATATCTGGTTGTGTGAGATAAAGAAGGTTTAAGACGAACAAAGCTACGTATGTATATTGACACGACATCAACACCTTTCCAGAGTGATATCATCAAATAACATTAAATGCCACTATTATGATTGCATTTTTTTCTTTCATCTAGGTGAAAACATTGTTTGGTTGTCTTTCTTTTCCCTAACTGTGTCATGGCACCTAAAAGGGAAGGAGCAAGAATTGTACAACAGGAGAATAAAAACATACTGACTACACCAAATTATTAAGCTATCTAGTACTAATAAATAATACCATTCTGACTACAGAAACATCATCCATTTGGACGATGACCTCACATCTATGACTCAAAAGTACTTCCCTGGTCTTGAACGGATTTCAATTCAAAGAGCTAAATAGAAGCCAAGATCTTCAAATTTAAGCATATTCAAACATGCAATTAAATATATAGTTAAAAGGAAAAAATAAATGAAAAAAAGATGGAAAAGAAAGGCAGCAAACCTGCTGTTCTGCCACACTGTTATTGAAGCTCCCGTGATCTTTTTCTGGAGAAAAAATCATAATAAGTAACTTAATAGTTACCATGTCGTTCAACCTAAAAATGTCAAATCCTACATAACTGAGGTTTCATCATTTCACAAATGGAAATCCTAATAGGCTTCTTTAGTGATCTCTGGCTTGCTGAAAAGCCAACTCAGAAGTTTCAATCACAAACACGAACCACCACATAAGTTGTACCATTATTAATTATCAGCCTCGAAAGAGAATCGTAATCATATAACGTATCCTAAATAAACCCTAATAAATTACACAAATACTTCAGTAAACTCGAAATCCAAGAGAAATTCAACACAGTACTTAGGTTTTAAAGAATAATTAATTAACTAGTCAAAACTGTAATTTATCATAGCAGCGTCAAATCAAAAAAGGAATGAATATTCTTAGCATGCAATTACACGTTTCCAACTAATTTGAGCTCTACTACATTTCAGCAAGTCAAGATGAAGGACAAACTAAGAAGTAATGAGCAGCCAAAAAGTAAATTGTACAAGTAATAAAGCATAAAGGACAAGCAATCACGGAGATCTAGACTAACCGCCGGACATCTCATCAGTTTCGTTGAACTCTTTCTCCAATGCGTGATCAATCATATCGGCAAAACTATCTTCCTTAACTTTAGACGAATTATTTGAAACTGTACCGTTAACGACGCCGTTTTCGTGCTCCGAATCGCCGCCGGCATTGAGGAGTACAGAGACAAAGCATAAGACAATTATAAGGGGGAAAAGAGTCCGCATTTTTCTTCAACTTTTTCCTTTCTTCTACACGAGAGAGAAAAATCAAATAGTGAGAGCGTCGCGGAGGTGGAGTGAAATTAGGTAAAAGGAGTTATTTCACTTTCCTTTTCCAAGATGTTCGGTGCATGAGATCTCGCCTCTGGGATCGAGATTCAGGAGTAGGTGAGTGAGGTTCACGCGAATGGCGGACACGGCGGTGGACGCGCCGAATTGAAATTGGAGCTTCAATTTCAATTTTCTGTCCAATACAGCCACACGCCTACACCTTTCCAATTACAATACAACAATACAGCTTTCATAAAAATAAAATAAAAAAAAAACCCAATTTTATTTAACTAAAGTTGTAATGCATGCAAATTAACATTTCAACTTTTTTATATGTAATATATGGATAAATATTGAAATCTAGAAATGAAACTTGATAAAATTACAGTGTAACCTAACATAAAAGTGTAATTAAAATAATAATATAAATCATGGAAATATGGAATAATAACAACAATAACATTTAAAAATTTCATTATGTATTTCAGGTGACATAAATGTTATCAACGTCAATCACTTTTAATATATACATTATAATATACACACCAACATGTGATTAGTTTAGTTAAAGGAACCAGTATTCTAAACTGACGATTCAAGCATATTATATGTCCGACACTCATCGAAAGGGATTAAATCATTGGAAAAAAAAAATATACACATACTCATAACTGTAGTCTAATTGAAGACATTTATAGTTTGTTGAACACAAGCAGAATATACATGAGATTATAAAAAAAAGTATTTGCGTGTAATACACAGTACAATATAAATTAATTTACTTTAGTCTTGTGAAAATTAGGAGGGCAAAAATATAATAAGATAGTTTAAATTATTATAATTTCTCAAAAAAAAATTAAGTCTTATAAATTATTTATGTGGCTTAGTGTTTTTATTATATCAAACGCTCAATGCATATCTATTTCACTCAAATCCCTAAAATAAAATAAATTTAGCATATTTTTTTCTCTCTTGTGATCAAAATTATCACTACAATCAAATTAATATATAATATCATTTCGAAGACTCTCACAAAACATAATTTACCAAATATTCATTCACTTTCGTTATTAGTATTATTTTATATTTAACTATAAAACATTCTCATATTTCAAAGTTTCACGTGAGTATTTATTTTTTTGTCTTAAAAACAAAATTAGAATACACCTAAATGGACCATAGTATTTGGGGTTAAGTACCCGAAGAAGGGCAAACGCGTGGTGCTTCATATTCATAGTATTTTATTTACCTGCACAAATCATCTTATAAAATAGCTTCAATTAATTGATTTTTGATTTTGCTTAGGTTTTAATTTAAAATATGGTAGATAGGAATTCCTAACAAGCTACTTGGACTGAAGGACAATCATGTCCAGTCAAGAGAGTAGCCTAGTAGCTTTCGATAATAAATTATAACCCCACAATATGGACCAAATTTTCATGGGCCAGTGGTCCACAATAAGGCCCAAAATATAAAAAAAATTATATATTATTTTAATTCCTAAATTTCATGTACACTCGAGTCAGCGTCAAATTCATCTTAAAAAACACAAAACTTATAAGTATTTGTTCACATTTTGCTTTTAATATGATAATTTTATCTCTAACATTTAGTTGTACGAGCGAAAGACAAAATTGTCCCTATATTTTGTCTAACTCCCAAAAATATCCTTGTATTATTTTAACTCTCAAAACCCTCATTTCTATGGTTTTATTTGTCACACTTGACCCGAATAGTATAACTTGAATTTTCAAAATAAAGAAAGATTTGAATACATAGGAGTAATCTTATGATTCCGAAAAATTCAAAATTCAAATTCTATTTGAATCGAGTTGGGTAATTAATTAAAACTAAATATAAGAGATATTATGGGAGTTAAATTAGTACATGAGTTTTTTTAAGAGTTAGACAAAGCATAAAGAATTCCAAGGGAACCCTTTGAGAATTTAGAAATCCGACGTTATGACAGAATAAAAGACCCCAAATCGAATGATTTTGAATATCAATTTATTAGAACAAAATTCTTTATACTTTTGAATTGTCCAAGCAAGAACTTTATGTAGGGATGTTTTTGTCTTTTTCCTCTCTAATATATTAACAGCCAAATTCCAATCCGCCCACTGGAACAATAACAATATTCAATTCCCGAATTTCAACTTATATATGGTACTCAAAAGCACTACCGCACCTGGTTTTTCATAAACAATGGATTATAAATTTACAATAATGCAAAAAGTAATCATTTTAGAGTAAATCAGCCACCCTAAAAAGTATATACTAATTCCACTTGACAAAGTAAAATTATACACCACTGGGTAATAATCACATACGGATAGATGTAAATATGAAAGAATATCGAGTTAATGGCAATTTATCTCAGTAATATTCATAATATTCAATTTACTTTTATCTCTTGTGTTATGATAAATATGACAATTTATCCCTATATGTTATGGTAAGTGTGTCAATTTAACCTCTGTGTTACTGTTGGACACCTTAACTGAATGTGCGGGTGACAACAATTGTCCCGTAGCACCCTAAGTGTGCACGTGGAGTCACAATCGAGTAGCATAAGCGCTTGTTTGAATGCACTATAAAGGGAAACGTATTGCACATTTCCTTATACCAATTGATTTTGAGGGCAACTGGTAGAGCATGAAGTCCTACAATTACTAAAACACTTCCATGCCCGCTCAAAAATTTCGACGAGTGAGTTACATTCTCCAGGTGAAGGATATAAATTGCTTCTTTAAAAGGGGGTTAAGTGCTCCTTTTCAAATCACACGTTAAACATTTCATAGGGGAGTAAATCCACATAAGCTCTAAAGATATATAATACAACAAGCAATAGAGATCTAATCAGAAGTCAAATAAATTGAATATTACATGGTGTGATTGTGATCTGAACTTAGACTAATGAAGTTCCCAATGCACCCAAGTTATCCTCCTTACAGTAAGGTATGGTTCACCTGTAACTACCATTCCTTAAAAAGTTAGAATAACTATTCTAGTTTTTAACAGGTAAAAAAATAATAACTACCCCTCCTTGTCCAAATCCTATATAAATAGATATTCACTGAGCATAATCTTGCTCATTCAAAGTGAGATGGAGATCCCTGTTATTGACTTTAGCAAGCTTGAAGGTGAGAAGAGAAGTGAAACAATGGCACTTCTCCACGAGGCGTGCGAGAAATGGGGCTTCTTTATGGTAATAAAACTGTTCTTTTAAGTGATCATTTCAAATGCAAATACCATTTAAGTTTCAGTGTTTCATGTTACCTGCAGATTGAGAATCATGGAATTGATAAAGAGCTTATGGAGAAAGTGAAGAATCTAATGAATGTGCATTATGAAGACAATATGAAGGATAAATTCTATGACTCAGAGACAGCAAAAAGCTTGGAGAAAAATGAATATATCAAGGAAAAGGATTGGGAAAGCACCTTCTTTGTTTGTCATCGCCCGGATTCTAACATCAACGAGCTTGATAAGCTCTCAGACGACCTTCGGTAAGTTTTCATAAGACATATATATAAGGCTACATTTGGTTCTTGGATTCCAGGAAGTAAAACTCTTAAGGAAAATGTTTTACTTGCATCGGATCATAGAACATTGAGCTCCATCTGTTGTTTGTTTTCCGTTTTCCTTATCATTTTACTAGCTGAGATCCAAGAACCAAACATAGTAAAAGACATAAAATGGAAATTTGGAACTCAATATTGGCTAATGATTGGATCATATATGCAGCAAAGCAATGGACAAATACATTGATCAACTAATTGGGCTCGCAGAAAAGCTTTCACAGCTCATGTGTGAGAATTTGGGTATAGAAAAGGATCACATAATGGAGGCGTTTTCCGGAAGTAAGGGTCCTTCTGTAGGGACGAAAGTGGCAATATACCCTCAGTGTCCACGCCCTGAACTAATTAGAGGACTTCGTGAGCATACAGATGCAGGGGGTATAATTCTATTGCTCCAAGATGACCAAGTCCCTGGTCTCGAATTTTACAAAGACGGAAAATGGGTAAAAATCCCACCTTCGAAAAACAACAGAATCTTTATAAACACTGGTGATCAAGTGGAGATTCTAAGTAATGGAATATATAAGAGTGCTTTGCACCGAGTTCTGGCAATGAAGGACGGAAAAAGACTCTCGATTGCTACATTCTACAACCCTGCTGGGGACGCAATGATTTCTCCAGCTTCAAAGCTCTTACTTCCTGATCGTGTTCTGTTTCAAGATTATCTCAAATTTTATACAAAAACCAAATTTGGAGATAAGGGTCTTAGATTTCAGTCTCTGAAGAACATGTCTAATGGGCAAATGAAACCGTAACTTACTCCTATTGTGTGCTAAGATATGAATAAGTACTACATAATCCAATAATGTAAAGTAGATTGAAATAACACATCAATAAACTAAGTGTTCAAGATCAAAAATTGTTATAATATATTGATGCACATAGCAGCAAATATTAACAAAAATAGGAGTAGCTACAAGGCAGATAATTTCGATAATACAGATTTGGTAACAAGAGTATTAGTATTCTCAACAGCTCTAATTAACAAGAGCTTGTGAGATTTTAACAAGGGAGCACATTTGTTGGCTAAGCATAACATAAAATTGCTAAACTTCAAAGACTTTGAATACCTTTCTGCGAATTTACAGACCACGTGAACAAGTTGATCGACTGAGTCTTGAGTCAAATGAACATTATGGTTCAACATGTTCCGGAACAAGCTAAACATAGATTCCGTCCACAGCACTTCATCACTAATCAGACTTTGATGGCAGGGAAGACAAATGAACTTACGTTCATCTTTATCTTTGCAAAGCAGTTTTTGGCAGAACGAGGAAACATGGGCAGGGTGCAAACATTCTTTAACTATCCTAGCGATCACGTCACAGATGGGGTTGTTAAGACCGTCGATTCGCAGAATCAATGGAAGCAAAAGGGCGTACTCAGCAGCCCTTTGGTGGGTCTTGCAGTACTGGATTATTGTACTCATTAGCACACGAGAACATGGTTCGTTGAGGATTAGTAACTTAGGAAGGGCCACTGAGCATAAAATGTGACTAGGCCAACCAAGTTCATCTCCTTCACTTCCATCAGACAAATGTGAAACTAAAACTGAGGCTATCTCATCATCCACATTCCATGGTTCACTCAAATTCAAAATAGCCAAAGAGTTTCTTCTGTTGTCAAGACAAAGATCCCGAATTTCATTAGCCAATTCCACAGCTTTAGACGCAGAATCTATATTCAAAAACTTTGCTTTCAAATCTATGGCCCTGTGCTCAACATCAGCGTCCATAAAATCATCGAACTTCATTTCATCCACATCAATTTCTTCCATCACTTCGTCAAAATCTTCGTGTTTTCCGTCCTCCACATCAACGGGAGAACCATCTTCATTACCTCCACTAACACTAAAGGGCATTTTTTGACTTAATTCATCAGATGACATAGGAAGCCAAGGAAACAATGGCTCACTATCTTTAGCAGCATTTTTAAGCCAATCTGGCACCGAACGAAACTCATTCTCCACATTCTCTTCTTCAGAGTCCAAATTCAAATGAGAAAGCCATTGATAATTTGACAGAGACACTAAGTCAAGCAGCTGTTGTGCAGCTTTCTTCACCCAAAAATCAAGACATTTACCCTCACTCAAAATAATTCTAGCAACTTTACACAAGTCCTTTTTACAGAACCTCTGGTGATCATATACAAGAAATGATAAAATTCGGGCCTGAACCAAGTCCGGCAGTGTCTGTATCCACATAACCCTGCTCATTACAAAAATAAAAATTAAATCTTTTTACACATATACACAAGAAAGAGTGAAAACTCATGTGGGCTTACCTTTTTTGTTGAGGGGAAGAAGAAGGGTCAAGCAAAGTGGTGTCAGAATGTTTAGTGAGAAGTGAAAGGAAAGATGTGGTGGAAATGGGAGTGGTGTTCGATGAAGGGTTGAAAGATTTTGTTAGCCATAGGGATGCCTCAGTTTCAGGGCATGGGGAGTTCAAGAAAATGTCAAATAATGGAGTCCAACACTCCATTTCTCTTTGAAGTTGTCTCTTCCCAAAAGCACAAATAGGGAGTCTGGGATTAATCAATTAGGGTTCAGATTCTGGGATTCAATTGGAGTCTGTATAATGATAATCTAGAGGGTTAAAAGACACTGAAATTCAAGAAATTCTATGCAACAAGAAGTCACACACTGGTTTTAGTAGTGATTGCATTTAGATATAAAAATAGGGTGATTTACGAGTGGATTTAAAAAATGACTTTTTTAAAAGTTCAATTTTTAAAAATAACCTATCTAAAATTTTAATTTAAAAAATACCCAAATTTCATTAGTTAGTTAAGTATGTTAATTAATTATTTTAAGCTTAATTAGTTAATTCGAGTAAATTGCAAATGAAACCCCACAAAATTCTAAAACTCAAAATCGAACTCTACAAATCAAACCCTACAAAACTCAAAAACACAAAATTCACCCCTACTAATCAATCAATCCCCAAAAATTTTTAAGAATGAAAATTAAACTCCACTTTTTCATTCCCTCTCTCTCTCTCTCTCTCTCTCTCTCTCAACCCCACATTCTTTCATTTCTCACCAAAAAAAAAATCTCTTAAACCCACTCCATAGAAATCGAAGAAGAACACAAGAAGATCAACATTTAAGGTTAGCTTTATGTCTTTGTAGCTTTAGGGTTCAATTTTAATTATTTTGATAGAAAAAAGACCCAAATTTTAACCTTCAAACGTGTTCTTGCTCTTGTGCTCTTGCTTCTGGGATTATATCCAAGCGCAGGGCGCAAAGAACATTTGCACAAATGTTTGCACTTGTGCTCTTGGGAGAGGCCAGGCGCAGAAGAGCACAAGGAGTCCTGCCCTTGTGCGGCTGACAGGTTCCAGGCGCACAAGAGCACAAGGGTTCCTGCTCTTGTGCGCCTGACACTCCAAGAGCACAAGAGCTGGTTTCAGCAACAAAAGTCCCTTTTTCATTATATTTGATATTTAGTAGCTACTCTTTGTTTACGAATCTGTTTACATGTAGATATGGAGTCTAAAATTGTTGTTTGTGCTCGGTATAATGGTGAGTGGAATTTAGACCAAAACTTCAATATTTGGAAATGGGATGGTGATCATCGAAGTGTGGCAAGCTTGTTGGTGGATAGGACGATTGGGTATGAGCAATTATTGGAACGAATTTGTCAACGCATAAATATTGATCGATATGCCTATGACATTTTGATCAATCGTGAAGCTGTTGCTGCCCGTTATCCTCCCGTGCCCATATTGAATGACGAGGATTGGGAAGGGGCTATGTTCCTTCACAGAAATCAAGAAGAGATTAATTTGTCTGTGACATGGACTCCGACATCTTCTCTGAGTTCTACTCCGCAAATAGTAGAGAAAATGGTAGTCCGAGGTAAAGGAAAACAAGTCGTTGACCGAGCTAGTTACGAAGATAACGTTGATGGATGTCAGGTAGGAAAAGGTGAGGGAAATCTTATTGAAAGTGCGGAGATCGCCTCTAATTCGACGCCACTGGTTGATGAACTTTGTCCTATAGTTGAGGAACCTGAATTTGTAGTACCTATCCAAATGAGTCCGCACGAATTTATTCATGCATGTAGTGAGGTCATCTTTCCTATTCCATCCGAAGACCATTGGAGCAACATCCCTGATGTTGTCAAGGCGAGAGAAGTCTTACCACCGGATGTGAAACAGACTCGCGGAAGACCAATAATGTCTCGTTTTCCATCTAAAATTGAAAAGCTGAAGAAAAAATATCGTTGCTCCATTTGCTCCAAAATCGACCACAACAAAAAGACATGTTCGAGACGCTTCAACAGCCCGAACCAATGCTAGGTTGATGTATTTTGAACAATATTAGTCGTAATATTTGATGTACGAAACAATATTTATTCTAATATTTGACTTTAACTGTACTGTATTGTATTTGACCAATGTTGGATTTTTTTTGCTCTCTGTAATTGCTCTTGTGCGCCTGGATTCACCATCGTAGCTAGGAGCGGGGCGCAAGGCCTGCCATTTGGGCATACGGCATGTGCAGTCGCGCATGTGCAAGGCAATGGGGGCCGTGCTCCTGTGATCTTGGGCTCACGGCACGAGCCAAGCGCACGGAAGCACGGCCCCATGTGCCTTGCCCATGCGCGACTGCACGTGTCTGTGCCTCGTGCTCCCAGCTTTTGGCCCCAATGTTGAATCTAGGCGCACAGGAGCACAACCCTAACCTAACCCTAATTCCTAACCCTAGCCCATTTTTGATCAAAAATTCAATCGGAGAATCTACACTTATAGTAACATTAACTCCTCCGTAAATCATAAATTAATGAAATTTGTTAATTTTTATCAAAAATAATTCCACTCGAAGAACCTTCACTTATAAGAACATTAACTCCTCCGTAAATAGTAAATTAGTGAAATTTGTTGATTTTGGTAAAAAACTATTCCAACCGGAGAACATACACTTATAGTAACATTAACTCCTCCGTAAATCATAAATTAGTGAAATTTATTAATTTATATAAAAAAAATTATTGCAATAGAATTACCTTCACTTATAGGAACATTAACTCTTCCGTAAATAGTAATTTAGTGACATTTGTTAATTTTGGTCAAAAATTATTGGAGAACCTACACTTATAATAATATTAACTCCTCCGTAAATCATAAAATAGTGAAATTTGTTAATTTTTATAAAAAAATTAGTCTTCACTTATAGGAACATTAACTCCTCCGTAAATAGTAAATTAGTGAAATTTGTTGATTTTGGTCAAAAAATTTTCAATCGGAGAACCTACCCTTATAGTAACATTAACTCCTCCGTAAATCATAAATTAGTGAAATTTGTTAATTTTATAAAAAATTATTGCAATCAGAGAATCTTTACTTATAGGAATATTAACTCTTCCGTAAACAGTAAATTAGTGAAATTTGTTGATTTTGGTAAAAAATTATTCCAATCGAAGAACCCCTACACTTATAGTAACATTAACTCCTCCGTAAATTATAAATTAGTGAAATTTGTCAATTTTTATCAAAAATTATTGCAATCGGAGAACCTTCACTTATAGGAACATTAACTCTTCCGTAAATCGTAAATTAGTGAAATTTGTTGATTTTGGTAAAAAATTATTCCAATCGGAGAACCTACACTTATAGTAACATTAACTCCTCCGTAAATAATAAATTAGTGTTTTTTTTTATTTTTATAAAAAATTATTGCAATCGGAGAACCTTCACTTTTAGGAACATTAACTCCGTAAATCGTAAATCGAGAAACATGCACAAACTTTCATAACTACAAATTGTCATTCAAAATAAGTCTAACTACAATTTATATCGTTCAATACTATTTCAACACTACAAAATAAAAATAAAATACTAAGCTGCCTAATCTAGTTAGAACGCCTCTTCCGCATGAAATATTTAGTATAAGGAGTTTTAATATAAATACTACCCTTTATTATCCTTTTTTCCCTATCTCTCGAAGACACATAATCGCGCACCTGATCATTGGCTCCAAGATTCTGCTGAGAACCCTGTGGATCATTAGCTCCGAGATTATCTTGAGAATTCGCATAAAATAAAAAAATACCATCAACAATATTCCACCGATATAAATAACTGTTGGTCCCAAGTGGTCAGAAGAGGTTTAGAGGGGGGGGGGTGAATAAACCTCTTTAAAATTTTCTTTCAAATTTAACTTTAAAACTTTACTCTAACTGAACAGACTAAGCTGATCAGATTAGTAAGTTACAATTCCGTTCGCGAACAAATCTTTGAACAGTCTTGTTGACCACTCGTCTGATAGTTACTTAGCTGATTTTGCAGAAATCAGTTTTAATACTTAGAGTACTTGCAGCGGATTTTCAAAGTGTTTTTCACAAGTATTCTTAGCAGTTTGAAAAATGTTTCCCCAGTTTTATAAACTCCTTTTAACTTCTTTTCAAACAGTTAACTTAATGTGTTTTTATGCAATCAGGAAATATGCAAGTTTAGAAGCAATGTAAAAACACAATCAATTTTTATAGTGGTTATATGGATTTAAATATCCTTTAGTCCACTCTTCCAAGTCACTCAGATCTTGGGTTATACTATAATCACAAAGTTTACAGTATACTCTGCTTGCGTCGAACAACAAATGAAACGACCACAAGTTCGCAATAGGAGATCACACAGAAAACCTATCCTCTGAAGTTTGATCACTCACAAAGATGGATCACAACTCCGCACAACACTCTTGTTTACAAAATCACTCAGAAGATGTATTTTTCTTGATTCTTCAACTCTGCTTTCGTCAACAAATGACTCAGCTGATGAGTGAGCTGTTCTTGAGACTTAAAGAATTTTGCTTCGGAAATTTCTCTCAGAAAGTGTGTTGCTTGTTTCTTCTTCGTCTCTTGCAGCTATTTATACTTGAGGATTGAAAAATGTCCGTTGAAGAGAGACAGGATTCAAATTCCTCGAGTACTGGTCCTTAAAATCCGCGAACGGCTCTTTAGCAGTCTGTCCGTACTGTAAACAGTACGATTCTGCAGGCAGCATTAAATGCAGCATTAAATGCACTCGGCTGATGCGAAGCTTTTCTTCAATCATTTGTCTTAAATATCCTCGTACTTCAGCATTTATTACACCAAGGGGCATTTATTACCGTTGGGAACACTTCATGATCTTCTTCACTTGGCTGACAGAAGTATACGTCTGATGGTGAACTCGGCTGATCTCAAACTTGAACAAATCTGATTTGAGTCGGCTGATCTTCACTAGTCTGATAACTTCTCTTCAGCAGATCAGAAGTCTTGGACCTTGAAACTTTGACTCTTCTGATGTCTTCATTACTTAGTCAAAATTCCTTGATAAGTTTATCAGCTAAGTTACTCCATACTTAGCCAATTTTACGAAGTTTTGGAATGCATCAAAACCTCCCTTATCAAACTTTCTTTAGTGCCTTCATCTTCATCTTCATCCAACAATTTCCCCCTTTTTGATGATGACAAAACTTCAGCTTAGTACCTGTTGAATACCTAAACTAAAGATTGTAATCCTCAAAATTTTCTGAGATAGAAAAAGTTTATTGGATTGAACTTGAACATTTTATTGATATAGAAAGTGAATTACATGTACAAATTCATCAGATGAGATTTCTGAAAAAGTAAACTGATTACAATTGATTTTTCAATTTCTAACTATCAGCTTCTTCATCAGATTCGAGCACTTCTTCATATTCATATGATGATTCTTCATCATCATCTTCTTCATCAACTTCTTCTTCCAGAATTGCTTTGGCAGCTTCCATCTTCTCCTTAAGTTCTTGCTCTTGTAGAGCTTTCAAGGCTTCCATGGCTTTCCTGGCAGATTCAGTGTTTTTGTACTTGGTATCTTCTTCTTCTACCTTTTCAAGTACTTCAGCCTTGTCAGCAGTGTCTTCAGTTTCCTTGGCTTGAATGGTTGCAGCAGCAGTTTCTTCCTTAGTTGATTCTTCAGCAGCAGATTCCTTTGCTGGTTCTTCAGCAGCAGTTTCCTTAGCTGGTTCTTCCCTTTTATCTTCCCCCTTTTTGTCATCATCAACTCTGATGACATTAGAAGGTTCAACAGTAGGGTTGAGAGCAACTGTTGGAATCTTCACTCCAGCACACAAAGCCTTTAGATTCTGATTCACCACGTCATGACTAGCTGTCAGATGATGAAGGTCAGTGCTGATGACATCAGTCTTGTCATTGAAGTAGTCAATGTTGAGGTTGATAGTTGCAATTTCATTTTGAACTTCCTGTGCAGCCTTTGCAACTTCTTGCAACATCCCCAGATTGATTTCCTTCTCTTCATGACTGACTTTAATGAAAGTTGCAGTTAAGTCAGCAATCTTGTACTCAGCTGATTTTAAGGCAGTGTGAAGATGATTCACATCACCCTTCACATCTTCCACGTTCTGGTTCAGCTCTCTCAAACTGTGCACTAACTGCAATGAATGATCTTGAGGAATTGGAATACTATTGATCTCCTTTTTGATGATTTCTTCTGTTGATCCTTGAACAGTTTCCAGCTGAATTCTGTTGGTTTCTGCCAACTCTGCTTTCAGCTCCTCCTTAACCTTTAATAGCTGTTGCTTGTGCTTGTCTTCCAGTTCCTTAAGTTGGTTTTCCATCAGCATCTGGATTGCTTCCATCAGTGATGAGTGCTTATCACCTGATGAAGCAGAAGCAGCAGCTACATCCCTTTCATCAATTTCCTGGTGGACAGGAATATCTTCCATCTTTTCGTCTTGATGATTTCCAGAGTCCGTAGCCTTCCACTCAATGGCCAGGGGATCATCAGCAGCCTTTTCAGCAGACTTGTCTTCAGTCTGATCAGCAGACTTATCAGCAATTCGATCAGCAGGCTTGTCAGCAGTCTGATCAGCAGGCTTGTCTTCAGTCTGATCAGCAGACTTGACATCAGGCTTGTCCGCAGCTTTAGGCTTATCAGTAACATCATCATAGACTAAGTTGGTGATAGTGCCATCGTCATTGAAGCAAGTGGTTTGTCTGATTTGCCTCACAATGATCCAGGGGTTAACAAAAGCATTATTCCCCTTTGGCACTTCATAATAAGGTTGTACTTCCTTGCCAAAAATGATTTGCTGGATACTTGGCAGTAGTGGCAAATCACTTGAACAGCCTTGCTGATACTTTGACTTTTTAGCCCATCTCTTCAGGGCAGCCATAACAGCAAACTTAATTGCTCTTTCCTCAGCATCTTCAGACTTCTTCTTCTTTTCAGGCAAGGTGCTCTTGATTTTCTTGGCTTCCTCCAATGCAAAGCCTTTTGCATAGCTATGCATGATATCTCTCACATAGCTTGGATCAAGAGCCTTTTGGATGGAGTTTGTCTTCAGCCAACTTAGAACCCATCGTTCTTCATCAGCTAACTCCTTCATATCTTGAAGTTCAGTAATTGACTTGTTCAGCCTGTTGTCCCTCCAACTGATATATCTTGGCTTTTCTTGGTTGAACAGAGTCTTCAGCATCAACTTCTGATCATAGTAAGCTAATGACTTCTCAAATTTCTTGAACAATTCCTTATCAGCATAGACTATCTCAAAAGCTTTTCTGACTTCAAACTTGTCTTTGGACTTGGCTTTGGGAGCAGGCAGTAGTATCTTCTTTTTGTCTTCTTCAGTCTGCTCTTCACCAATCTTGATGCCACCTCCATGGACAGGTCCATAGGCATCAACCTTGCTCAATTCAATCACCATAGCCATTTCAGCATCCTCAGCAGCTTTTCTTTCTTCTGCAGACATGCGTCTTCTGGCTTCATCCTTTGCTTCTTGAGCTTTGCTTAGCTCAAGTGCTTTCTTCTCTTCAAGCTCATCCTGCTTCCTCTGTTCAGCTTCTTCCCTTGCTTTCTTATCAGCTTTGGAGACTTTCTTTCTCCTTAGCACTATTTTTCTTTTGCCTTTATCAGCAGGTGCTGGTCCAGCAGATGATATGGGAGCAGCAGCTATAGGATGGATGATTTGAACATCTGGATCTTCTTGAGGTTGAGCAACCTCAGCTGTTGAAGTGACTTGACTTGGCTGTTGCTCATCAGCTTTGTCAGTCTCAACAGTCTCAACTGTTTCAATAGGCCTTTGAGTAGCTTCAGGATCCTCCCTAGCTACATTTTCCAGATCAGTAGGTTTTTCAATGAATGTCATCTGCTTTCTAGCAGACCTCTTTGTTCTACCTTCACGGTAAGTGGTAGCAGCTGTACTTCTCAGTTGACTTCTTGTCCTTTGAGAAATATCCTCAGCAGGCCTCTCTGCTGATGGAGTTCTTGATGGTGATGCAGGGGATCCAGTCCTTACATCAGCAATAATGTTCTCAACAATCTTAGTGGCTTCAGCAGAAGTCACTCTCTCCATCTGCTTTAATTCTTTCTTTTTGGGCTCATCAGCAGCCCTCTTCCTTTTAGTCTCAACAGCCAAACTTGCTGTTTTGACTAATCTCTTTTGCCTTTTGGCAGGAACCTCCTTTGGTTCCTCAACTTCTTCTCGTTCAGGCTCATCAGCCTTCCTCTTCTGAACAGGTAGATACTTGTTCATTGCTTTGGACTTGTGAATTTCTTTCCCATTTGTCATGACACAGCCCAACTTTGATAAGAGGTAACTTAAAGTGATTCTGTGGTTGGTGTAAGGGCCTTTTCCCTTCTTCACTTCCAGAAAATCAGCAAGTATATACCAAATTATAATGGACCAGTTTACCTCTAGCCCATAGTATACGGCAGCCATGATGCTGAAACGCTTCATTGTAACAGCATCTAGAGAAAAAGTACAGTTCTCAATCAGCTTCGAGACCATATCAGCCATCCGCTGATATTCATCCTTCAGCTGTTTCTTTTTAATGTTGCCAGACAACATTTCTCCTTCCTTGGCGCAGATCGCCCAAAACTGTTGGTGCTTCTCCTCAGTCAGTACGGTAACTTCGTGTCTTCCAGACTTGGGCAAACCAAACTGTTCATGAAGAACTTGTGGAGTGATGACAACAGATTTGTCACCCACTTTCGCTTTGATTTCTAGTTTGTTGTAGTCAGCCTTTGCCGTTCCATAATACTCCATAACCTGGTCAGTCCAGATTATTCCTTCATTGTACTCCATGAAATTTACCAACTGTGCCGATTTGAATTTCTCCAACAATTCTTTCATCAAACTTGTACCAGACTGATAATAGGACTCATAATCTAAGAACATTCCTTCAGCAGCCATTTCAATCTGTTGAAAGTTAGTGAAAAGGAAAGGATTTTTGCAGAAAACTTGTTTAAGTTTTTCTCACAATTGCTTTTGAAAGTTTAGGGTGCGTAAAGAGCTACTCGACTGATCAGATGAGGATTTAGAGAGTTGGGGTTTTTTGGTTTCTGTGATATCTGCCAACCGTTAGATCCGTTTTTCTGTCAGTGCTGATCGTGCGGCGTCAGTTACGACCTTTCAAATTCAAAAGATATTTTAGTGAGGAGCGGGAATATGTACCGCCTGACAGTTTACTTGTAAAAGCGTGTTTTGGATAAAACGTTTTTAAATAGTTCGCTTTTATTTAAGTAATCAGATGAGTATAATAAACACTTATCTGATGGACTACTGTCCTGATGACAATGCTGTTATCAGAGAATGCCAATAGCTGATAACCTTCCTCAGCTGTTTGTCAATCCAGCTAGATAAAATAACTTCAATCTTCAATAGTTGAGTCTTCTGATGAAAACATAACTTCAACTAACTGTCATTAACAAATTTCATCTTTAATTCAGAAGTACCGCTAGTCTTACACGTTCCCCCTGAGTTTAAGAGTTCATAAGTTAACTAGTCTGTTGAGAGTTAATCCTTGAAGATAATGACGAATTACCAAGCTGTTGAACTCCAGTCTTCTGATGAGTTCCCCCTCAGCTTATGCTTCCAAATTAAGTAATCCTAACTCAGCTCTTAGAGTTGAGAACCTTACTTCACTTAGAGGTTTGGTGAAGATGTCAGCAATCTGATTATCAGTATGAACATACTCAATCATTACATTGCCTTTTTCCACATGATCTCTAATGAAATGATGCTTGATCTCAATATGCTTAGTCCTTGAATGACTTGTAGTGTTCTGAGTAAGAGAAATTGCACTTGTATTGTCACAGTAGATTGGAATTCCACTGATCTTGATGTTGTAGTCTTCTAGTTGATGCTTCAACCAAAGTATCTGTGCACAGCAGGCTCCAGCAGCTATATATTCAGCTTCAGCAGTAGATATAGAAACTGAGGTTTGCTTCTTACTCATCCATGAGATCAGACGACTGCCCAAGAACTGACAGGCACCTGTTGTGCTCTTTCTGTCAATTTTGCAGCCTGCAAGGTCTGAATCTGAATATCCAATGAGTTCAAATCCAGATTCTCTAGGATACCACAATCCCAATTCTTGAGTGCCTTTAACATACTTCAATATCCTCTTGGCAGCTAAGAGATGAGATTCTTTGGGGTTTGATTGAAATCTTGCACAGACTCCAACTGAGTACATTATATCAGGTCTGCTTGCTGTTAGATACAACAATGAACCAATAATGCCTCTATATTTGGTTATGTCCACTGATTTGCCATCTTCATCTTTATCCAAACGAAGACTTGTAGACATAGGAATGGTAGCTGTTGAGCTAGTTTCCATACCAAATTTCTTGAACAGATCTCTTGTGTACTTTGCTTGGCTGATGAATATTCCATCAGGCAACTGTCTAACTTGCAATCCAAGAAAGTAATTAAGTTCACCCATCATGCTCATTTCAAACTTATTCTGCATCAGCTTGGAGAACTTATCACACATCTGTTGGTTAGTTGAACCGAAAATAATATCGTCCACATATATTTGCACAAGTAATATATGATTTTCCCATTCAATTGTGAACAAGGTTTTATCTACCTTACCTTTACGAAATCCTTTGATTAAAAGAAAATCAGATAGGGTATCATACCATGCTCTTGGAGCTTGTTTTAGTCCATAAAGGGCTTTCTTCAGACGATATACTTTGTCCTCTTCTTGATAGACTTCAAATCCTGGAGGTTGCTCAACATACACTTCTTCTTGCAATTCTCCATTGAGAAAAGCAGACTTCACATCCATCTGATAGACAGTGAAGTTCTTGTGAGCAGCATAGGCAAGAAACAGTCTGATTGCTTCAAGTCTTGCTACTGGTGCAAAAGTTTCATCAAAATCAATTCCTTCTTCTTGACAATAACCCTTGGCCACTAGTCTTGCTTTGTTTCTGGTGACAACACCATCTTCATTCATTTTATTTCTGAATACCCACTTAGTGCCAATTACTCTTTGATGACTTGGTCTAGGAACTAAGTACCAGACTTCATTTCTTTCAAATTGATTCAACTCTTCTTGCATAGCTTCTATCCAGAAGGAGTCATTGAGAGCTTCTTCAATTTGTTTAGGCTCTATTTGAGATAGAAATGTGACAAACATAGCATCTTGTGCAACAGCTCTTCTTGTTTTCACTCTATCTAAAGGATCACCAATAACCAATTCAGGAGGGTGATTCTTGAGCCATCTGAGATCAGGTTGCAAATCAGGATGTTGTCCTATGTTATGATCTTGCAACACTACTGTTGGAGTTCCAGTAGTAGTCTGTTGAACATTTGTGGTCTGTTGAACAGTCTCTGGTCTGTCAGCTGTTAGCAACTCGTCTGTTAGACAATCAGCACTGTGATTTTGAACAGCACTTGAGTTGGCAGCTGAACTTAGATTAGGTAGTATGATGGGAACATATTCTTCATTTCTTCCAACGTCTAACTTCTGTAAATCAGCAGACAGATCTTGATTTACACTTTGATTCTTTTCAGAAGATTGACTTGGCTCATCAAATACTACATGGATAGATTCTTCTATTAACAATGTTCTTTTATTGAAAACTCTATAAGCCTTACTAACAGATGAGTATCCTACAAAGACAGCTTCATCAGCCTTTTCTGCAAATGCAGTAAGGTGATTTTTCCCATTATTCAACACAAAACATTTACAACCAAAAATCTTAAAATAATGAATGTTTGGTTTTCTATTGTTCCAAACTTCATATGGAGTCTTATTCTGATTTTTGTTGATCATACATCTGTTCTGGGTAAAGCATGCTGTATTTGTTGCTTCTGCCCAAAATCTTTGTGGCAGCTTAGCTTCAGCTATCATGGTTCTGACAGCTTCTTTTAGTGTTCTGTTTCTCCTTTCAGCAACACCATTCTGTTGAGGGGTTCTTGCAGCAGAATACTCATGATGTATTCCCTTCATGTTACAATACTCTTCAACAGTAGAGTTTGTAAACTCTGTCCCTCTATCTGATCTGATCTTCAATATCTTGATGCTCTTTTCATTCTGGATCAGTTCCATCAGATTGGTAAGATGTTCCTTGGTTTCACTTTTCTTCTTCATGAAAATCACCCAAGTATATCTTGAATAGTCATCCACAACAGCTAGGCAGTATTTCTTTCCACCATTGCTGACTGGATCAATGGGTCCAAATAAGTCCATATGTAACAGCTCCAATATTCTTCCAGAAGATTGGTGCTTCTTTTCTTTGAATGATGACTTGATTTGTTTACCCTTCTGACATGCATCACAGAGCTTGTCTTTGCTCATGACTGCTTTTGGAATCCCTTCTACCAAATCATTCTTGATTAATCTGTTTATGGTCTTGAAGTTTAAATGATTCATCCTCTTGTGCCATAGCCAACTGACTTCACTTGGTGCAGATGCCACCAAACAAACACTTGAATTCTTGTCAACAGAATTCCAGTCAACTATGTAGACATTTCCTTGTCGTCTTCCAGATAAAATTACCTTCTTTGTACCAATTTGTTCAACGTAGCACTTATCTGTTGAGAAGATGACTGAATATCCCTTGTCACAAAATTGACTTATGCTCAGCAGATTATATTTCAGGCCTTTAACATAGGAGACGTCAGATATCTCTATGTTTCCCTTGATTAATCTTCCTTTAGCTTTAATCTTGCCTTCTTTGCTGTCTCCAAAAGTGACTTTTGGACCATCCACAGCAACTGCATCAGTCAACTCATGTATGTTTCCACACATGTGCCTTGAACAACCACTGTCCAAGTACCAAATCTTCTCTACTTTACTCCTACTCCTAATCCTAACCTACAAAACAAAAATGAAATTGTTTTAGGTACCCTTATTGAGAGGGTCCTGAAGGATTAGTTCCACCCTTGACAACCCAAGATGTTGAAGTCTTAGGCTTCTTAGGTTTCTGAGTTTTAGGAGCATGAACAGTTTCATTTTTATCATAGTTATCAGATAAGTCATGTTGATGATCAGTATGATATGAATAATGTTCATAAGCAGGGTAAGGTGCATGATATGCAGGATATGCATGCATTGGATGAGCAGGGTAAGGTGCATAGTAACTAGGAAATTGAGGTGCATGATACATAGGATGATATGCAGCAGGTTGCACATAATATGACTCATTTCCATACCAAGCATTTTGAATTTTCTTGTTCTTATGCTTCTTTGGTTTACTAGATGCTTGCTCATTTGATTTTGACTTAGTTTTACCACTAGTCTGATTGACTTTAGCTTTATCAGCAGACTTCTTAGGACTCTGCTTTTTGGTCTTACTAGTCTGATTTCCTACACTAGGCTCTTTGCTCTTTTTAGCCTTAGGAGATTTCTTCTCCTTTAACACATTCTCAGATGAGGTAGGTTTAGAAGTTTGAACATACAGAATGACCTTACTGTTGTCAGCTGATATGAATTTTTCAGTATGGTTCAACTCTAGTTTATCCTTTTCTAAAGGTGTCTCCTGTTTCTTAGGTGTATGCATGGATGCAACAGTTGACTTATCATGAGACTCAATGATTTTCTCAAGTTCCATGATTTTTCCTTTATATACCTCACATTCAGCTTTCAGAGATTCATGCTCTTGCTCAAGCTGTTTATATTCAGCTGATTCTTTTGGCTTTTCAGCTAAAAGTTTCAGTGAACTATTTTGCTCTTTTAGCAAGTTCATCTCTTCCTTAAGCTTAACAAACTCTCCAGCAATAGTAGTATTATTCAACATCATTTGCTCTAGAGAATTAAACAGTTCATTTTCTTGAGGAGTTACCTCATCCTCAGAGTCATCAGATTCCTTTGCCATCAGGCACAGGAGAGCAGGTTTTTCTTCATCAGACGATTCTTCATCAGACGAGTCTGAGTCTGAATCAGATGAGTAGACGGCAGCTGGCTTTTCTGCTTCAGCCATCATTGCCTGGGCTCTCTGATGCTTTCTTTCTTTTCTCATTTTCTTCTCTTCCTCAGTGTACTTCTCTGCTTTTGGATATGGACAGTCTCTTATGAAGTGTCCCAATTTCCTGCAGTTGTAACACATCAGTTTTGATTTATAATCCTCTTTATCCTGAGAAGAAAAGTTAGGTTTAGAAGTAGAAGCAGCATGATTGTATTTGTTTTTCATTTTTCTCTTATAGAACTTCTTGAAGTTGTTCATCAATAATGCTACATCTCCAGCAGTGTACTCCTTTTTGTTGAGTAGAGTGGCTTCATCAGATGAGTCCACTTCTTTGCTTTTCTGTGCTGGTCTTCTGGTGTTTTCAGCAGCAACAAGTGCAGCTGTGGGTCCTGAAGTTGAGGTTTCTTCAATTCCCATTCTTGGCAGTTTATACTCATAAGCCTTGAGTGCGGAGAACAGCTCTGTTAGAGAAATCTTGCCCAGATCTCTTGATTCTTCCATTGCTGTCACCTTCATGTTGAACTTGGGAGGTAGAGCCTTCAGTACTCTGACAGAAATCTCTTTGTCAGTGAAAGTCTTTCCCAGCTTCAAAACTTCGTTCAGAGTTCTGGTGAATCTGATGTCCATCTGATCAATGGTTTCTCCAGACTTCATCTTGAAGTTGTCCAGCTTCTCCAAGGCAACACTGAGCTGATGCTCTTTAATGGCATCATTGCCTTCACTCATGTCACGAACCTTATCCCACATCTCCTTTGCAGTTTTGCAATGCTTGACTTTGTCAAACCGATCATTATCCAGGGCTTTGGTCATGATGAATCTTCCGACTTTGTCCAGGTTGAACAGCTTTATTTCTTCTGCTGTCATTTCTGTTAAGTCTTTTTCCACCACTATTTGAGCTTCATCTACGATGATGGTCTTGGTGAATTTGAATGGACCTTTAATGATACATGTATGCATGTTGTCATTATAGGCAGCAAGGAAAATCTCCATTCTGATTTTCCAGTCCTCAAAGGACATACCAGCAATGTGGGGAACATGGCTGATACAATCCATTTTTCAAAAAGTTTTTATTTTTCAAAAAGATGCTCTTTTGAAAAGTTTTGAAAACCTTTGAAAAACACTCGGATCAAGCTCGTTGATCAGGCAGCTGATTCTAATGAACCACCTGCTCTGATACCACTTGTTGGTCCCAAGTGGTCAGAAGAGGTTTAGAGGGGGGGGGGGGTGAATAAACCTCTTTAAAATTTTCTTTCAAATTTAACTTTAAAACTTTACTCTAACTGAACAGACTAAGCTGATCAGATTAGTAAGTTACAATTCCGTTCGCGAACAAATCTTTGAACAGTCTTGTTGACCACTCGTCTGATAGTTACTTAGCTGATTTTGCAGAAATCAGTTTTAATACTTAGAGTACTTGCAGCGGATTTTCAAAGTGTTTTTCACAAGTATTCTTAGCAGTTTGAAAAATGTTTCCCCAGTTTTATAAACTCCTTTTAACTTCTTTTCAAACAGTTAACTTAATGTGTTTTTATGCAATCAGGAAATATGCAAGTTTAGAAGCAATGTAAAAACACAATCAATTTTTATAGTGGTTATATGGATTTAAATATCCTTTAGTCCACTCTTCCAAGTCACTCAGATCTTGGGTTATACTATAATCACAAAGTTTACAGTATACTCTGCTTGCGTCGAACAACAAATGAAACGACCACAAGTTCGCAATAGGAGATCACACAGAAAACCTATCCTCTGAAGTTTGATCACTCACAAAGATGGATCACAACTCCGCACAACACTCTTGTTTACAAAATCACTCAGAAGATGTATTTTTCTTGATTCTTCAACTCTGCTTTCGTCAACAAATGACTCAGCTGATGAGTGAGCTGTTCTTGAGACTTAAAGAATTTTGCTTCGGAAATTTCTCTCAGAAAGTGTGTTGCTTGTTTCTTCTTCGTCTCTTGCAGCTATTTATACTTGAGGATTGAAAAATGTCCGTTGAAGAGAGACAGGATTCAAATTCCTCGAGTACTGGTCCTTAAAATCCGCGAACGGCTCTTTAGCAGTCTGTCCGTACTGTAAACAGTACGATTCTGCAGGCAGCATTAAATGCAGCATTAAATGCACTCGGCTGATGCGAAGCTTTTCTTCAATCATTTGTCTTAAATATCCTCGTACTTCAGCATTTATTACACCAAGGGGCATTTATTACCGTTGGGAACACTTCATGATCTTCTTCACTTGGCTGACAGAAGTATACGTCTGATGGTGAACTCGGCTGATCTCAAACTTGAACAAATCTGATTTGAGTCGGCTGATCTTCACTAGTCTGATAACTTCTCTTCAGCAGATCAGAAGTCTTGGACCTTGAAACTTTGACTCTTCTGATGTCTTCATTCCAAGACAATATTTCAAAACAACAATTATCTTAACAAAATCTCATAAAAAGTCAACCATCCACCTGCATATCCATATAATCATCAATAAACATATCTGGATCATCATTCTCATCATTTACATTAACCCCTCCATCATTTACATACGATCCTTGCTCATGGCCTCCGGAGCCTGCATGGCCCGCCGTCCTTGCTGAATGTGCCTGAAATAAAAAAAACATTTGATTGCATATAACTCACCCAAAATTTACCAATTACACATAACAAAGTTACGAAAGAAATGAAATTGGACATTCACCTCAACTCCTCGATCAACTTCTAGCTCTAAGTTCGAAACTCGTCTGTTCAGCTCTTGCAATTCCTCTAAAACTTTTGAGCATTTGTTCATTTTTCTGAACCCCTTGAAGGAGTTGGACAACCCATGCAGATGGAGTTTGAATAGATGGAATGGTTTGAGGGACGTTGCATTGGGTCAGAGAGGTGTTGGGGACGTGTATTTCATCGATGGTCATTTCTTGCCCCTCGTCAACACCTCTGGGAGCAGGCCTATGCTTGATGATCACAGTACCACTGCCCAAGCCTATCATGAGACATCTATAGATTTCTGATTTGCCGTTGTTATCTGTCATCCATTTCTCCATTTTCTTAAGGTACAACTCTTGATTCTCCTCATAAATTGGAGTGAGACATGGTATCACAAAAACCTCAAAAAAAAAAAAAAAAAAAAAAAACATAAACTCATTACAAATTAATGTTTTTATTCGTGAATTGAAAAACAAAAATCAATTACTTTATAACTCACATCAGACCCATCCAAGAACATTTTGCAATCATCATTGTTAAGCAATTTAACCCCCACATCCCGCCTCAACATTCTCGGATGATGATCTAGCATCGATTTCTTTTCCTAGCATTGTATGCGTGGTCCATGCCTCGTATTACCTCGAACATCCAGAACTGTAAATAAATAAAGCATATTCATATGTCGTTACAAATTGAGAACTTGTCATTATGAGTTCAATAGTACAAAAACAACTTGATAAATTAAGAGTGCAAACCAATACAATCCACGGACAACCGTATGCATTCCAGTTTAGTTTCGGATCAACCTCTCGCAAATTTTCAAGTCTTTTTAGGACATTGTTGATGGTTAAATTCCAACACCACTCCCCCCAGCTATATTTCTCACAAAGTCTAAGGTTATCACATAGCTGAGACAATAGAGGCCAGTACCTTCGTCTCAACCAACTCTTGGAAAGCTTTTCATAATGTCGACTGTTTAACGACAACCTAAACTGCAAACCAGACACAATGCTAAATTTCATGGCACTCAACCTCACTGGCTTGCCATTTATCACAAAGCTCTCATATTTGCCTAAGTCGGGGGTCACTTTACTTATCCTGAGCATTAACTGGTGGTACATGCCTCCCTTGAATTGCCCACTGAAATTAAGCTTTAAAAAGTTCCCAATCTGGGGGTACTCTTCAGCAGTTGCGAGGTCATGAGGCGTTAGATATTCCTTGTATCTCTTCAACAGATTCAAACTTTCTCGAAGAGTCACCTTTCCATCCTTATCGATGCCCGTGTTCTCAAATTGAGGCAGCAAGAGTAAGTCCGGGTATAAGATACGATGTTCATCATCTTGCAAAACAAACAAAGAAAATGCGTTATGGACCTGGACTCAATGTGCAGTCACCGTTATGAAGCTCATCATATATTAAATATATAGTGACAAATATATTCTAGATTCGAAACTCATCAGACCAACAAGTAAATTAATCAACTCAAAATAAAGAAATATAAATTCTAATAAATAAAGTAACATAAAATACAATAGATTGAAGTTGACTCAATCTAGAAATGAACAACTGTATGAACTAGGTAAACAAACTGTTATGAACTGAACAAAAAAATATGTACAAGTATTGATTCTTTATGGTGATTTCAGTATTTATCTGTTATTAATTCAATATTGTCAATGAATCAACTATGTACGTTTTACCTTTTACTAATTAAACTTAGGCCTAGCCTTCATTTAAATTAAATGACCTCTCGGTCTTTTTTTTGTTTTCTAATAAATCTCTGGTACTGACTTGATCGTCATAAGACTCCAACCCAAAATCAAATTATACACTCTTCATATATATAAGTCATAATAGTAAATTCACAACTAAATGTTTTAATCATATATTTCTTCTAAAGTTTGTGTTTAAAGCACCGTCAAGTGAGCAAAGTGCACTGAAATGGGAGTTCTTTAGTCAAATAGATACACGGACAATAGAAACCTTTTAATTTGATATGATCAGAAATCAAAACATAACTCACCAATAAACTAAACAAGCTTCTAATAGAAAAACAACTACGAGAATTATCTACACAACTGAAATTTAAATGATCAGAAACCTCTAAATTGGATATGATCAGAAATCAAAACATAACTCACCAATACTCCTATCAATCAATCTTTGTCATTTAATAACTATCCCATGTGCTCTTGATTTAAATTATCTACACAACTTAATACCAAATCAGATTAACAACGAAGACATAATCAAGAAAATAACAACTATAAGAATAAAATTTCACATTATTGCACGAAATTAACAATAACTCTCTAATAGCAAAACAAACAATGCCAATGCGCTTGGGCCTTGCCAGGCTGGCTATCTGCGCCTGGCCAGGCCCAAGTGCAGGAAGCCAACCTGCCTGCGCACGGGTAGGCGGGTTGCCTTCGTGCGCCTGTCATGGACCAGGCGCACGAGCGCAGACAGGCTGCCTGCGAGTTTCATATGCGGATCTAGGGTTAGAAAAAAAAAACCACTCACAAATTCTGGATCTTCTTGTTGTTGTAATCCATTTGTTGAAGTCCTATGTGATGATTCCGATTCCTCACAACCCCTAGCCTCATTATTTAGGTGGGAATTTGAAGAATTTTGGAGATTTGAGTGTTGGGACATTTTGATAGAATTTAGGGCGATGGTTGTGGTGGTTGGTGGCAGTCGAGCGGTGATGGGACGGTGGCGTGGTGGTGATGGAGTTAGGTTGAAAAGAAGATGGAGTTAGGATTAGGGTTTTGGGATCGGTGGTGGTGGTGAGCGAAGGTGATGTTGATAGTGGTGGAATGGTGAAGATGGTGGTGGTCGTGGTGGAGTGGTGAATAAGATGATGAAAAGAGTGGAGAAGAGGAAGATTGTATATTTTTTTTTATTGGGTTAAAATTTTATGTTTAAAGAAGTTGATGGAGTATGGTGTTATTTTTTGTGGGTATAATTAGTATTAATTATAAGATTCAAGAAAAAGAAAAAGAAAAAAGGAAAGGGAAAAAGGGGTTGGGTCATTTTTAAAACTAGAACATGTTGGTAGGTTATTTCTATGAATTACTCGAGATTTACTGTGGGATCTCTAATATTTAGTCATTTGATAAAGAATTCACGGCGTTTCAAAAATTACAGGAAGACTCAATATGGTTTAGACTATGTACCAAAACGGCAAAACACTCTTTACATCGTCAATTCTTACAAGAACCTCTTCGAAAATGTTTACAATCCTCAAAGGGTGTCCTTATAATATTTGAAATTATAGAGAGTTTTCTGTAATTACGGTAAACTTCATGAATCTGAGCGGAAATCACCAAAAATGTTAAGATCGCTAGAGGAACAATAATTTGGAGAGGATTTTTAGACAAATTCGTCTTGCGCAGTGTGCGCACACAAATTTGACCCTTTAAGAAATTTAAACTTTAAAATTGACCTCATGAGAATTTTAGTTCTAGAAATGACCTCTTCTTAATTAATTAGTTAACAGGTTAACTCTTGTTTAAAATGTAATTATTTAATCTTAATTAAATTAGTAATAGATTAATTAAAATAAATAACACAAAAATAAAAATTCAAATTCAAAATCTGCTTCTGAGCGCGGAAACGGATTTCTTGGGCGCATCCGAGAAATTCACTCAAACAAGAAGAAGAAAAGAAGAGAAAAGGAAAAGGAGAGGATGTAAGAGTGTTTGTTGTGAGAGTGAAGTTGGTGAGTTTGTGTGAGAATGAGAGTGTTTATAAAGAAGAAAGAGATGTGAATGGAAGATTTAAATTCAAGTGTGAACGGGGGGAAATAGGAAAGATTACTGGAGGTTTTAATAGAAAGTTTATGTGAAAATGTGATTAATAGAGTAATTGCTTGAAATGACATTATGGAATGTTGTATTTTAAAAAATGACGTTTCCTTATTTCACAATTTCTATTTAATTTCATTATCAACTAAACCCATTTATTTTTCTTAAACATTCTCAATAACTCTCTTATTTTCCCTATCTTCTCAAATTCAAATTCTCCCAACTCTTCTTCTTCTTTTTCATTTTCAAACTCTCCCGTAACTTTTACATCTCTCACACAAATGAAGTTTATGAACTTAAATACGTGACTATGATGAATATGTAACAACCGCGTCCGAATATAAATTTTTTTCCTGATTTGGGCCTAAAAATGTTCCCAGGCGACTGGTCGGTCGCCCGGAGAACAGCCTGAGCGATCGGGCGATCGACCGGGCCAATCTCCAGGTCTTAGGCGGCGGACCCATCGCTCGAGAATATTTTTGGTCGTCGAAAATGTTAAAGTTTTCAGTTTCAAAATATGGAATTAAACTTGTAATATAATTAATTGTAGTTTAATTAAAATTGATTAATTACATTTAGACTAATTAATAATCCTATCAACTATTTGGGTATAAGGCCATCTCCAACCTATAGAGATAGAGATAGAGGTAGGGAGAGGGAGAGGGAGAGGGGATGCCGCAAAATGATCTCCAACCCTCGGACTATTAGACACGGACGAGTGCAACCACCTGTTTCATCATTTTATTTAAAATGTGATTTTTTTTAAAACTTAACTAACAATTGAAAAGTTTGTTTTTAGTAAATTAACTCTTTGTGTTATTCTAAATAGACAATTTAACTCCCTGTGACAAATAAAATGACAAAATACCTCTCTGTGTTTTTATAACAAAAGTAAACTAACTCCCTCTTAATTTTTATATTTTTACAAGGGATGAAATGTTCATTATGTAATATCACAATATCACAGGGAGTTAAAATACATATTTACGCATCACAGAGAGGTAATTGCATAAAATGAGGTGAATATATTGTCAATGATAAAGTTAAATTGATCATTTTTTTATATGAAAATGAAGTCTTAGTCGCATTATATAGTGTGTATGCAACACCTTCATTATCAATGAGGTATGTTTTTATTATTTCATATCATAGAGATGTAAATTGCTCATTATTTCATTTCACATGGTGATAAATTAATCATTAAACATATCACCTGGAGTTAAACTTAGAAAAAAACCATTATCTTCTACTTTTTACTTACTTTTACCTTTAGAAATCTTTACATCGAAATTCCGTAAAAAAGAGAAAAAAGGGAAAATAAAAAACGCAAAATAAAACCGTGTCTTAGGAAGAATTTCCGTAAAATACTGATGTTACTCTGTATTCTATTTTTCAGGTTTGACCTGAAGCACCTAGTGTTAATTTTCTTGTATCCTTTTTTCCTTTTTAGTAGTTTTATCTTTTACAATTGGCGAAATTGCAGAAAACATCTAAAATCAATTAGTGATATTGTGTTTTCACCCTTAACAATATCATCTTATCGAATTAAGTTCTGTAATTAATATTTTTTCGGAATATTATTCTAAACTAATTATTAATTTTGAATTTTCGTTCCAAAAATATATTAACTCTCTGAATTTCATCCCGTAATTTATCATTTTGCATTTAGTCACAATATTAAATTTTGGCAAAATTGTAAAAATCGTCCAAAACTAATCATTGATCTTGTATTTTTGTCCCAAACTATTCAACTTGACGAATTTCGTCCCGTAATTTAATATTTTTTTGGAATATCGTCCCACCGTTGATTATAAGACGAAAATTGCGCATTTGCCGTTAAATTATCACATGGCTGCTTACGTGTCATAATGTTGTAAATTTAACATGAATAATTATATAATATTGCAGAAGTCGTCCCAAACTAATTACAAGATTGAACCATCATTTCCATTAAATTAAAAATTTAATATTGGGACTAAATTCGGCGTTTTGATATATTTTGGGATGAAAAATCAAATTAGTTATTAATTTGCGACGATATTTCAAACAAATATTAAATTGCGGGATGAAATTCGGTGAGATAATATAATCTGGGACGAAAATCCAAAATTACTAATTAGTTCGGGACGTTTTCTGCAATTTTACCATGATAAAATCGCAGAAAACGTCCCAAACTAATTACTGATTTTGGATTTTCGTCCCGAACTTTTTAACTTGGCAAATTTCGTCCCGTAATTTAATATTTATTCGGAATATCGTCCCAAACTAATTACTAATTTTGATTTTTCGTCCCAAACTATATCAACTCGCCAAATTTCGTCCCATAATTTATCATTTTGTATGAATTTAGTCCCAATATTAAATTTCTAATTTAATGAAAATGACGTTCAATCTTGTAATTAATTTGGGACAAACATTGCAATATTATATAATTATTCATGTTAAAATTTACCATGTCATGACACTTAAGCAGCCATGTGATAATTAATCGGTAAATGCGCAATTTCGTCTTATAATTATGGTGGGACGATATTCCATAAAAATATTAAATTACGGGACGAAATTCGTCAAATTAAATAGTTTGGGACGAAAATCCAAAATCAGTGATTAGTTTGGGACGAATTTTGCATTTTTACCTAAATAATTTAGGACAAAGACTTTTTGCAATTTTGTCGTTTCAATTTCCCATTTCATCTTGCTCCCTATAAAATAAATGTCTCCTCTCCGCTGTCAATAAACCCAAAACCCATTTCTCCACCGCAAACACTTTCACACACTGAACTTGCAAAAATGGCCGTCAGCAACAACATAACCGCAATTCTAAACTTCATAGCTTTAATGTGCTCAATCCCAATCATCTCCTCCGGCATATGGCTCGCTTCCAAACCCGACAACGAGTGCATCCGCTGGCTCCGATGGCCGCTCGTCTTCATCGGGATCGCCTTCCTCCTCGTCACGCTCACCGGCTTCGTCGGCGCGTACTGGAAAAAGGAAGGCCTCTTGGGTGTTTACTTGGTTTGTATGTTTATACTCATAGTTGTTCTTCTTGTACTTTTAGTGCTCGCGTTTGTCGTCACGCGCCCTAATGGCGCGTACGCTGTGCCCGGGATGGGGTTTCATGAGTATAGGCTGGAGGGGTTTTCTTCTTGGCTTAGGGATCATGTTACTGGTTCTGATAGTTGGGGGAAGATAAGGGCTTGTTTGGCTGATGCCAATATCTGTCCTAAGCTTATTGATAAGTATGTTTCTCCAGCTGATTTCTTTGCTGCACATCTCTCCCCTATTGAGGTAATTAATTAATTATTAATTATCCTTAATTAATTTTTTTTGTAGAATTTATGATTTTGCTATTGCCAGCTTGATGGGTTTTTTCCTTTTTTTTTGTTTAATCTTTGAATGGATTGGTAGACCATACAATATTTAATTTATTTTGGGTTTTTCTTGGATTGGCTTTAAGTGAATTTTTGAACATGGGATGTTTGTAAAATGAACATGGTTCTTAATCATTTTGACTAAAAGAACAGAGAGTGGGAGAAGTAGTTGGTTAACAGTCAATTTGTCATTAATTTTCTCTATTTAATGTACAATTCTTAATCTACTTTTCAAAGTCCAAGACTTTATTATGAATTTAAAATGGGATAAATTAATCTAGATGTGTTTGAGCCACATTTCACTGGATTTTTCAAGGCCACTTTATAATTGATTGGAACTTTGAAGATTTAAAAAAAAATGATTCATCTAGCCTGTAATCTTGGTTTTTTCTGTAACTAATGGTGGCCCCTTTTGCATATAATTAACCATAAGTTATCATAATGTCATCTATAATACTATCCCCTTTTCCACTTTTTGTTAATGATCTCATAAAATTAGCACAAAATTATTGAGATCATATCTTGTCTATATTTTTCAATACAAAAGTACTACATAAAGTGTCACTTTAGCTCTTGCTTTATCCCTACAGAATCTGCAAGTCACCGTGCCATCCGATACTTGTTATCGTGTACATTGATATCTGAATTTAGAAATTTGGTTTTCGAAGAATATGATAGTTAAGTTAACATTGCGTTTTTCTTATAAAATACAGTCGGGATGTTGTAAACCTCCGATGATATGTGGATTTCAATACTCGAACCCTATTACTTGGATTGGCCCATCGAACATAGCTGCATCTCCCGACTGCGCAATTTGGAACAATGACCCGAGGCTACTATGCTATAACTGCAATTCTTGCAAAGCTGGTTTGCTCGGTAACTTGAGGCATGAATGGAGGAGAGTGAACATAATACTGATCATAACAGTCGTGGTTCTCATTTGGGTTTACCTTATTGCTTGCAGTGCTTATAGAAATGCACAAACCGAAGAACTTTTCCGCAGATACAAACAAGGATGGACTTAACTTTATGGTGCCTAAAGCTTAAAGAATTCCACTTTTGTACTATAGTTTGTAATATTATGTAATTTCTTTTGAGTGTGTATGTGTTTCTTTAATGGGATTTATGGTGCCTAAAGAACCTTCTTTTTACATGTTCATATTCTTTATCAGTTGTTAGAAAGAATGGGAATCATATTCATATGCAAAGTTTGCTCTTTTTTATTTCTTTCTTGGATTCTTTCAATTCAGTACAATTAGAGTTAATGGCAATTTACCCCCTTTAATTTGCATAATATTCAATGTACGCTCTATGATTTGGAAAGGAGCAAATTACCTTTTGTAATTTTAAAAATGTTTCACACCGTCTCCATGATATTGTTAAACTTAAAAATAATTCGAAATAACATAACTATCCCTCTTATATGTGGCATTTATCCTCAGTATTATGATAAATGTGGCATTTTATCCCTTGTGTTATAATAAATATGGTGATTTATCCTTTGTTACAAAATACTTTACTTGTTCACTCTTAATTTCGGCGAGTGAGTTATACTTTCCAGTTGAAGAAGGTAAATTATTCTTTTAAATTTTTCACAGAAGGGTAAATTGCTCTTTTAAATTTTTTACAGAGAGTAAAGTGGTCTTTTATAAATTACAAGGGAGGGAATTTTAAAACTGCCCTTTTGGAAAGTTTAAATTGTAAAAATGCCATCCAGGGGCCTTTTTACGGTAGGAGTGGTATTTGCAATATTGCCTTTTATTTCCTTATCTTTTATTTTAGTATTCTTTGTTTGTTATTTTGCCTTATATATGATATATTAATTTTTGTTTATGTAATTCATATTCGAAATCAGTTTTTCGTTTTTCTAATATATTTATTTTGAATTTTATTATATCTGGGGCATAAGACTGAAGTCTTAGAAATTGTGTGTAAGCTAAAATAGCTTTATTATGTTCAATTTCTTTGTTAATTCTTTGTAATTTCTCTTGTATTTTTTCTATTTTCTCCAGTTTCGTTACTCGGCTCTGATACCAAAAATTGGTCAGAGGCAACGGATGTTTGATTTTTATTAGAAATTTTTTCTTTAGTATAATAATTACATGTTGTGCACGAATCTTTAGCTTCTTTAATCATTTTTCTTATAATTTCTTCGTTTATTTTATACATTTTAGTACTAAGAGATGTAGTTCTTAAATAATTTAATCTTTCTTCGTAATGTTTAATTAAATTTGATACTTCTTCGCAACTTTTTTCTTGATTATTATTCATAATTTTTCTTCTAAATATTTAGTTAAATCTGAAATTTTATTTTCTAACTTCTTATATTCGTTTTCTTCTTTGTTTTCAGGTTTTATAAGATTTTTTGGCTGTTCTAGAGGTAGCTGTTTTAGATAAGAAGGCCTAAATGATATCGATCGTCTAATTTGATCACTCGTTCCTTCCATTGTTATGTTTTTTATTGGTAATTTTTTAACTTGTACTATTCCTTCAAATAATTTATCTAAATAAATAGATTCTTGGTCGAGAAAACTTATACTATGATGGCTATTTGTTAGAGCATATTCTACCATATACGTTAAACTAAATGGTTGATCCCCTTCTTCCATTAATTTTTCTCTTGCAAATTTGTATCCTAAACAAATACTGTTATCTAAATTCTTTGTAGATAAAGGAATGGCATATTAAATTCCTAAATTAAATTTCAATGTTTTATATGCTAGATTTCCCATTGTTAAACCCAAAACTGAATCTTGAATGTCTTTTATTCTTCGATCGTAGGCTATTAAGGCTATTGGTGAATCAATTCCTTCTTTGAAAGTTGATCTTATTAATACTTGTATGGTAGCAATTTGAATATATCCTATTTTATTTCTGTCTTCTTTATTTTTAATTTTTGCTATTCTAGCTGCTATTTGTTCACTATCAATTATAGGGATTACAATAGTTCCTCTAGTACCTTTTATATCTATTGGTACTTCTTGAGAGAATAAACCGTGATAAACAATATTTTTTCGTTTTAATTTTTCAAATATTGATGTATTAAAGTGTTGTCCTTCCTTAAGATCTAGTTTTGCTTTCTTAGTTTTCTCTATCTTATGTTCAATGATTGATTGTGCTGAAAATATTCCAAAGGTTTCTTCTTGTTCTAATAATTGTATATGCCTATCGAATTCTTCTACTGATGAGTTCATAGTGGCAAATTCATTTCGTAACTAGGTAACTTTATTCTTGGAATTTTTACTCCTTGTAATTGTAGATGTTGTGAATAAATTTCATAGTTTAATTGTTCTAAAAAATCAATTCCTAATAGTATATCAGCTCCTACATTGCATTCATCTATATATATGGTAAGATTGAATTTTAATTCTTCATGAAATAGAAGTTCTATAGTAGTTTTCTCATTACATATCTTTTCTCATTTTACAGTTTCCACAATAACTGGTGGTGCTTCAGATCTAGTTACTGCATATTTTGGATGAACATGTGATATAGATGCTCCTGTATCTATGAGTACTGAAACAATTCGTGATTTATTTAAAACTCCTAATATATGATATTGTAAAAATGGATTCTTCGAAACTAAATCTAAATCATACATACCTGTTATGTCTTGGTTTATCTTGACCTTTGGAGTTCCTTGCTGGTGGTATCTGAATTCCTTAGTAGTAATATTGTTGATTTCTTTTTAAAATCCTATTCAGAAGTTAAAAACTTCAAGATTTTTTTGTTTATTGAGAGAAGAAATTTTAGAAACAAAGTTATTTTATTAATTTTCGCACACCCTACAACTGAAGTAGATTACATTATTTATAGGGGGGGGGAATATATCTCCCACCACTCATCCAGATCAGTTAAGGTGATAAGGATTTATTTTAGGGCCTACAGAACAGTCTAATTACATGATGGTGTTTACATAATGGCCTATTCTAGATTCCACTTCTGATTTAAAAGTAAAATGTTACATAATTACTCCCACTTATTTTCTTTGCCGACACCTTTTTCTTTTGTCTTCTTCTCTTATTTTCTTCTGCTAGTTTCTAACCTTTAATTATTTTCTTCTCTTATTTTCTTCCTCTAATTTCTAATCTTCAATTATTCCTCTTTTGTCTTCTTCTTCAGTTTCTTCTTCACTGGACTGGTCCATACAGTGGTCACATTTGTGTGCTTTGAAAACCTTCAGTGTTTCACATAATTGGAGTTTTTCTTCCACAGATAATTTGTTGAATACTCCTTGGATTTTCATCACATCGTCTTCAAAGTCCATAAATGTTTTGAATTCATCACTTCTAATTTTATCCTTAAAATTTGAATAAATCATTGTGTTTTTATTCTTGTAATTTATCTTTATTTTTGATTCTTCGGTTAATCGTTGCAGCATAGAAACAACTCCATGGACTAATCCGGCATTTATAAGTTGATGACTTCCTTTTTCTTCCTTAACTGGTTGGTCACGAATTGGATACGTTCCGTTAGATACTCCCATGTAGATAAGTGAATATGCTGGCACTTGTACTTCGTCTTTTTCATTAAAATAGGGATATGAGCTGTATATTTTTAAGTATACTTCTCTATCCTTTCCAAAATACCTTCGATAATCTTTTACTGTTTGTTGAATCCCTTGACTGAATTCTTGAAGTATTGTGTTGCTTTCGTCGATGTATATTGTGTCAATTAATCCATATTGGAAGAATTTGTACGTCATTAATGGACTTGCTCCACTAATAATAACTGCTTTGGGTCCTGTTATTCTTTTCTCTGTTGGATAGAAAATTTTTGTCATGTCTTCATCTGTCCAATTGTATAGCATTTCTAGATGTTCCTGGAAATCTTTTTTGCTTAGTTGCTTAAGTTGGATATGTTCCTGCCTTGTAGGTACCTGTGTGAGCCTTGTTATTTTGCCAAGTACCTTCATTGAAGAGGATGGTTGGTCTGCCATTGTTGTTTTTGGGCTGACTAATGCTGATTTAAATGGTTTAGCTTTAACTTCTCCTTCAGAAATTGCCTTGTTTTCTTCGACTGCAAGTTTTGCTTCTGCGAAAGTTTTGTACGCCTTGTGAATAATTCCTTTGTGACCGTTGATAAACAGTGATGCTTTATGCCATTCGTCAAAGATCGCTACTTTTGCTGGTCCGTTGAAGATGACATAATACTTCTTTGATGAAGATGTTGTTGGGTTTCGTGGCTATAATTGTCAACTACAACGGTGCGGAATTTAAAATTTTTATAAACCACGACCCAGGGTTCTTATTAGCACATATAAATAAGTATGAATCATTTTAGCACAAATTTACTAAAATGAAAGACTTGGTAAAATAAAGTTTTACCTCACCACAGGCAAAGGTGGTGGTTTCTCCGGTCTTCTTTTGGGTCACTAGAGCACCCCAAATGTTGTGCCTCTAGAGAATAGTCCACACCGGCTGGATCTGCAATCACTTTAATCCTCAGGCTCAGAACTAGGAGAAAAGCAGCTCAGATTCGAGAGTTGGACTTGGATCCAACTCTAGATGCAGAACGGAAGAGGGAGAGAAGCCTTCACGGCCGATCTACAACCAAAGGGCGGCGGCGGCTAGGGTTGCTAGGCGGCGGCGGCAAGGGTTTCTTGGGAGGGGCGGCGGCGGCTAGTAAGGAGATTAGGGTTTTGCTTTTTGCTTAGGGTTAGGGTTTTTGAATCCTGAAGACTCCTTTTTATAGGAGAGTTCAAACCCTATCTCTAACCCTATCTCCTAACTAATGGGCTAACAGATAAGTCTGGCCCAATCCCTCTATTTAATTAGTCCTTTTAATTAAATAGCCCAAGTCATTTAATTAACCACTTTAATTAAATGGCCCATTTATTTAATTAACACTTTAATTAAATAATCCAATAAATCTAATTAAAGATTTAATTTAATTAATTAGATAAATCTAATTAATTTCTCTCCAGGAATTATTCCTTTAATTCCTTATCTTGATTTAACTACTTTAAATCATTTCGTTCTGCCACTGACTATCACAGTTCCAGCTTTTGTGTGTGACCCTCTAGGTTCACCATCAATTGGCCGCAGGCTCACATTTCTGTGATTTAATTAGTGAGCAATTAATTATTTAATTAATTGCTCCGATCAATTAAACTACTTTCAATTGACCACTCCAGAATTAATCCACTATTAATTCGGGAGTACCTACACCCCATGGTCGATGTCTAGCCACAAGCCCATGAGGCCCAACTTCAGGTGAATTGACTTTAGTGAACCTTAAACCTCTTATAAGTACCATGTACATACGGTCCCTCTAACGACTAATTTCCCGATCGAGACCTAGGGTGTGTGAATTGGTCGGCACCTCTAATCATCTCGATTCTGTACTTTCTAATTCAGGATAATACTTCCAGTGTGACTGCTAAATCTGGAAACCCCTTTCCAAATCCGTCACTGACCATGGCCATGGATTTCTCGGAATGTATAATCGAAGAATGTACAGGAAATTCCCTCATCCATTACAATGAGTCGGTAGATCCTATATTGATGCTAACCATCCGCGCATACGACTACACGCACCCAACGTAGGCGCACAATGGACAAGCTATGTGCCCGGCTCCTAAATCAAAGTACGCATACCCGTATATCGAATTCGCCCTAGCACCTCAAGTCTAAGGACTAAATCGTACACTGTTATAAGTCTTGAGAGACATCCCACCACCGATATGCTATTTAAGCACTTCCACAATGGGTCTCTCTGTTCGGGTCGTTCGATGCGTCCGATCCCCTATCGAACCACCTAGTCATATGCACTGACATTAATAATGTCTTGTTCATGAAACGACAACAAATTCACTCTTAGTGAATCATGCATAATCCTACAAGTCTTGACGATTCATTCGATACCCCGTCTCGATATGAATCTATGACTTGGAACATTTTTGAGATCACGACCTTTGAGACTGTTTCATGATTAATCGCACCCAATACTGAAGTGAATAATCCCGTAGTCATAAGTGATCTCAGGGTTTCAACCAATCGCTTAAATGTGTTCGCGAAAGATGAAGATGGCCATTTGTTTATATTATGAATTCTCAATAAAATAAACAGATCGTATTAATTGATAAATCAAAGATTCTTTCAAGATAAAATAATGTTCCTATTACAAGCTATTTTGTTGGCTTGCAGGGCACTATCCTATCAATCTCCCACTTGCCCTAAAGCCAATCACAAACGTTTCTAAGACCCATCCTTCCTAGATGCTCTTCGAACACCTTTTGCGATAATGGCTTAGTTAGTGGATCAGCTACGTTATCCTTTGAGTCGACACGCTCCATTTGAATGTCTCCTCTACCTATGATCTCCCTGATCACATGGTATTTCCTCAATACGTGTTTGGACTGGTGGTGTGATCTCGGCTCCTTCGCTTGAGCAATTGCCCCATTGTTGTCACAGAAGACTACTATGGGATTTGCAATGCTAGGTACCACATCCAGCTCTTGGATGAAGTTTCTCATCCAAACACTTTCCTTCGCTGCATCTGATGCGGCGATATATTCTGCTTCAGTGGTTGAGTCTGCAGTGGTCGACTGTTTGGAGCTCTTCCAACTCACCGCTGCGCCGTTGAGGCAAAATATATATCCAGAATTGGATTTAAAATCATCCACGTCAGACTGGAAACTCGAATCAGTGAACCCCTCGAGTTTCAATTCTCCACTCCCACCGTAGACCAAGAACATATCCTTAGTCCTTCTCAGGTACTTTAGGATAGCCTTTACGGCGGTCCAGTGTTCCTCCCCTGGATTTGACTGGTAGCGGCTCGTTACACTGAGAGCGTGAGCTACGTCAGGTCTAGTACATAACATTGCATACATTATGCTGCCAATGGCAGATGCATAAGGTATGAGAGTCATTCTCTTTCTTTCTTCATCACTCGTAGGGCACATTGATTTAGAAAGATAGATTCCATGTCTCATTGGAAGCAATCCTTTCTTGGATTCTTCCATACTGAATCTCTTCAGTATAGTGTTAATGTACTGGGATTGGGAGAGACCTAACATCTTCTTCGATCTATCTCTATAGATACGTATGCCTAGTACGTAAGATGCGTCTCCCATATCCTTCATGGAGAATTGCGTGGATAGCCACGCTTTCGTCTGCGTCAACGTTCTGATATCGTCTCCGATCAACAGAATGTCATCGACATATAACACAATAAATTGTTGGGATTCGGTAAGAAAAACAGCCCTAGGCACAGCGGAATATAAAAAATTTCTAGGGCCTCTTAAAGAATCTTGCCAGGATATTCTCTGGTTGTATATATATGAATATAATTAAACGACAGTATAAGTTTTCTCGTTTATACCTGTCTCCTTGCAAATCCTTGGCTAGCAAGACGAACTCTGAATTCTGCCTCGGTAAGATCGACCCACACCTTTGTTTAGCGCCCCACGTGTTGCGCCTCTACGAGTTGATACACCACAATATCACGAAAATTAATATATCCTAATCAACTGGAACATAGGGTATATTAATATCTAGGTTTTAGAACAACTTTAGAACGAAGAATCGAAGACGAAAATTCTTCCTAAAGTGGAAGTGAGTTCGGCCGATCCAGGGAGGGAGAGGGAGAGAATTTTGCTCTTCTTGATTTTTCTTGTGGAGTTGTATATGAGATATGAGACCTAGTCTCTTATTTATAGATATCTCATAAAACCTAATCCTCCTAGGATTAGGATACTAATTCTCCTAAATGGGCCATGGCCCTCTTTAATTAGAAGACTAAGTCTTCTAATTAATTCATGGCCCATATTAATTAATCTTTCAGGGCTTTATTTAATCTCCCAATTAAATAGCCCAATTAATTAAATCATCTCCCAATTAATTAATTAAACTCCAAGTCTAATTAAATTAATTATTCCATTAATAAATTAAATCATAATTAATTAATTTACTCATAAATTAAATTCCAATTTAATTTATAATCTTGATCCAATTCCAATTGGATCCATCTTCGTTCCATATGGGTCGACCCAGTCGACCCACCCATTTAATCGACCCAGTCGATTTTGACCCAGTCGACCCAGTCAACTGGTTCGTTCCTACTTCCTCGCTTTCGCTTCATGTGTATTGTGTATGCCCCCGTAGGTTCACCACATAATTGGCCGCGGGTTGTAATTAAATATTATTTAATTACTCGAGCAATTAATACTCTAAATTAATCGAACACTCTGTCGATCAATCATTCCAAAATTAGCACCCCTGCTAATTTGGGAATTCTCCCACACTCCACGGTCGATGTCCAGTCACAAGCCCATGGAGCCCAATCACTGGTGAATTAATTCAGTGAACCTTTTATCATTTACAATTTCCATATACGACACAATCTCTCCATCGATCAATCTCCCAGTCGAGACTTAAGGGTATGGTCTTTCATCGGATTCCCTTATCTTTTGTCTTGACCTTATGTTCTCTGATCTCGAAATAAATTCTCTCTGACTTGTTCTTTATGAGCTACTTACATAAAGTCGTCAGTTACCTTGGCCAATGATTTCATCAGAATTAATTTCTCACAGAAATCCATAGGAGAATTTCTCGACCTATCAAGTCGAGTCAATGGATCCTTTGTTGATGATATGAATCTGCATACGAGTTCCTCTATACCCAACATGAGTCCACAGAGACTTTCTGGCGATCCCCAGTCAGTCGGAACTCATATCAAAGTATAGACGTTCTCGTACCAGATAAACCCTATCATCTCAAGTTGTTAGGGATCGTTCCTCGTATACTATTGTAAATTGGAATAACTTCAACCCCGATATGCGACTACCACTTCCATGGTGAGTTATTTCCTAATTGGGGTATTCAGTGCGCTTGCCATCCCAGCAAGCCACCCACTTATGTGTATCGACTATCCCAGTCACGCTCGTGGACCCCAGCGTCCTCCAGTTCATCGGAGTATACACAATAGTGAGAGTCTAACCGAATCCAACGATGTCCTATCTCGATTGGATTCTACGACTCTTGAATATATTCTAGATCACGGCCTTAGAGATCAGTCCACGGGTTGTCCCATAGCCCTGTGATCTAAGGACTTCTATCCTTATGCGTAGACAAATATTACATAAGATAAAGTTGACCATTTAATAAATGTGCATTTATTAATCTAAATTGAATAGTTCCTCATTAATTACAATTAATGCTAGCCATACAGCTGGCTTGCAGGACACTATTTCTATCAATCTCCCACTTGTCCTAAAGCCAGTCTTTTATGTTCTTGAGTCCCATCTTATGCAGATGTTTCTCAAATGCCTTTTGAGGCAGAGGCTTCGTTAGTGGGTCCGCCGTATTATCTTCTGAGTCGACACGTTCCATCTTAATGTCTCCTCTACCAATGATATCTCTTATCACATGGTATCGTCTTTGTACGTGCTTGGATTTCTGATGAGATCTCGGCTCCTTTGCTTGCGCTATTGCCCCATTATTATCGCAGAAGATAGTAACGGGCTCAGCAATACTAGGTATCACATCCAATTCCTGGATGAAGTTCCTCATCCAAACACCTTCCTTTGCTGCGTCACTCGCGGCAATGTATTCTGCTTCAGTGGTTGAATCCGCGGTTGTTTCCTGCTTGGAGCTCTTCCAGCTAACCGCACCACCATTGAGGCAGAAAACATATCCTGATGTCGACTTGAAGTCGTCTACATCACATTGGAAGCTCGAGTCTGTATAGCCTTCCAATTTCAATTCTCCTCCACCGTATACCAAGAACAATTCCTTAGTCCTTCTCAGGTACTTCAGAATTGCCTTTACGGCTATCCAGTGCTGCTCACTTGGTAGCGACTTGTAACGCTTAGAGCGTACGCTACGTCTGGTCTCGTACACAGCATACCATACATTATGCTTCCTATCGCGGATGCATACGGTACTCGAGACATATTGCTTCTCTCCTCTGGCGTCTTTGGGGCCATAGACTTGGAGAGTGCAATTCCATGTCTCATTGGAAGCAATCCTCTCTTGGATTCTTCCATACTAAATCTTTTCAAGATTTTGTCTATGTACTGGGATTGGGAGAGGCCCAGCAGTCCTTTTGATCTATCTCGATAGATCCTTATACCTAGTACAAAGGATGCTTCTCCCATATCCTTCATTGAGAATTGTGTAGACAACCATGCTTTAGTTTCAGACAATGCTTTTACATTGTTTCCAATGAGAAGAATGTCGTCAACGTAAAGCACCAAAAATTCAACTATACTCCCACTGATCTTCTTGTACACGCAAGGTTCGAACATGTTCTTGATGAATCCAAAAGTTTGGATTGTCTCATCAAAACGAATGTTCCAACTTCGGGAAGCTTGCTTCAGTCCATAAATGGACCTCTGGAGTTTGCACACCTTGTGTTCATCTCCTTTGGATGCATATCCTTTTGGTTGCTCCATGTAGATCTCCTTATCAATGTCTCCATTGAGAAAAGCAGTCTTTACATCCATCTGCCATATCTCGTAGTTATACCACGCAGCTATGGCCAGCAAGATCCGAATGGATTTGGGCATTGCGACTGGCGAGAAGGTCTCCTTAAAGTCGATACCTGGTCTTTGAGTGTATCCTTTTGCCACTAGTCGCGCCTTGTAGGTAATCACCTCTCCGTTCACTCCAAGCTTTCGCTTATAGATCCACTTGCAACCCACGGGAGCAACTCCCACTGGTGGATCTACCAAGGCCCAGACCTTGTTTGAGTGCATGGAGTCCAGTTCGGATTCCATGGCTTCGCGCCACTTTCCCGAGTCTATGTCTAGCATAGCCTCTTCGTAAGTCCTTGGGTCGGTTAGAGACTGTCCAGTCTCATGCAGCAGACCGTAGTACCTCTCGGGTTCTCTACGTTGTCTTTCTGACCTACGAAGTATCGGTGTACTTTCTGGTGCACCTTCATGCTCTTGTTCTCCCACTGCCTGTGGTGACGGGTCAGCTCGATCGACCTCTAAGGTCTTTTCAGCTTCAGTGACCTCATCTAGTTCTACGTTATTTTCTTTCTTGTCCACCAAGAAATCCTTCTCCAAGAAGTGAGCGTTCCTCGAGACAAACGTTGTTTGTCTTGTAGGATCGTAGAACTCGTATCCTATTGAGTTTTCCGGATACCCCACGAATTTGCACAAAGTGGATTTAGTTTCCAATTTATCTCCCACTAGCTTTTTAACGTAAGCGGGAGATCCCCATATGCGCATGAATGCGTATGAGGGTTCCTTGCCAAACCATAGTTCGTATGGTGTCTTTTCTACGGATTTCGAAGGTACCATATTCAGTATCTTCGTTGCCGTGAGGAGGGCATGTCCCCAAAATGAAAGAGGAAGGTCAGTGGCACTCATCATGGATCGAACCATGTCCATCAAGGTTCGATTCCTTCTCTCTGCTACTCCATTTAATTGGGGTGTTGCAGGAGGAGTCCACTGCGACAATATTCCATGCTCTACAAGATAATTCAGAAATTCGTTACTAAGAAATTCTCCACCTCGGTCAGAACGAAGAGCCTTTATCGTATGACCAAGTTGATTCTCTACTTCCATCTTGAATTCTTTGAATCGTTCAAAGGCTTCAGACTTGTGTTTCAACAAGAACACATATCCATAACGACTAAAGTCGTCAGTGAAAGTGATGAAGTAGTCATAGCCACCTCGGGCGCTTTTTCTTAGTGGTCCACATACGTCAGTATGTATTAAGTCCAATGTTTGCTTGGCTCGCTCAGGGTTTCCCTTAAATGGCAACTTAGCCATTTTACCCTTTAAACATGGTTCACATGTTGGCATTTCATCAATGCGATTGATTTCAATCGCGCCAGATGATGCTAACTTTTGAATCCTTGACTTAGATATATGTCCAAGTCTAGCGTGCCATAATTGGGCAGATATTTCATTATCTTGTTTCCTTTTGTTTTGTTGCACATGCATCACTAACTTAGGTGGTTCAATGGTATATAGTCCATCTTTCAATGTACCAGTGAAAAACATATTATCATTCATGAATAACGAAAAGGAACCTTTATTAATAGTAAAACTAAAACCTTCATTATCCAAAACAGGAATTGAAATAATGTTTTTCACCAAACCAGGTACATAAAGAACGTTCCTAAGGACTAATTTATTACCACCTAAATCTAACTCCACTTCGCCTATGGCCTCGGCAGCAGCTCTAGCTCCATTGCCAAATCTCAGGATCCAATCCCCTGGCCTAAGTGGCCTTGTTGCTCCCATCACTTGTAAATCATTACAAAGATGAGAACCACAAGCAGTGTCTAGCACCCATGATGCACAGTTAATTGATAAATTAACTTCAACAAGGAATATACCTTTCGAGCTCTCCAAGAACTCTTTGCAGTTCCTCTTCCAGTGTCCAGGTTTCTTGCAGTAGAAACATTTCTGTTCACCAGACGAAGCTTTACGCTTCTTTCCCTTCCCTATGGGCCCAGATGGTGCTTTGCCTTTGCTTGAAGAAGCATTTCCCTTCCCCTTCCCTTTCTTTGTCCTTTTGGACTTGGATTGGGTTGAGGTAGCAACCATCACTGGCTTCTCTCTTTTCATGGAAGCCTCGGCAGTGGCGAGCATATTAGCCAACTCGTGAAGTTCAACATTCATCTTGTGCATGTTGTAGTTCACTACGAATTGCTCGAATGATCTAGGCAATGACTGGAGGATTATATCCTGGCAGTAGGTCTTGTCCATCTTTACGTCAAGATGACTAAGCTTTTCAATGAGCCCAATCATTTTGATGCAGTGAGATCGAACATCAGCACCTTCAGCCATCCTCGTTTGTTGCAAAGCCTTAGCAGTTTCATACCGCTCATATCTACTTTGCACCCCAAATAGACCATTCAGGTGCGTGTAGATTTCAAAAGAAGACTTCATATGCTCGTGCTGCTTTTGAAGCTCATTCGACATGGATGCCAACATGAGACAACGTGACTGCAAGTCATCGTCAAGCCATAAATCAACGGCTTCTTTCTCAGTGTCGTCGGCATCCTTAGCAAGTTCGGGAGGGGGCCCATCAAGGACAAAACCTCGCTTTTCAGAAGCGAGAATGATCTTAAGGTTCCTGACCCAGTCATGGAAGTTTGGTCCAGTCAATTTGTTATGTTCAAGTATGATGGAAATCGGATTCTTAGACATTATATCTACAAAACGACGATAGAAGAAATAAATACGCGAAAGATTAACTTAAAATGCACAATTCACAAACATGGATTTCATTTGCAAATTACTCCCACTATTTTAATCAAAATCTTATGCCCCCACATAAGTTTCGGGAATTTAAAATATCCTAGCGGGCTTAAGGCCCAAATGCAATCTCCTAGCACCCACGACTCGTTGGCCATACTATTTGATCCACTTGGTGGTCGAATACGTCGACGGTTAACCATCGCAGCTAACCCTTAAGTTCATTTAGCCTCGGTTTTCGATATGGACCCACGACTCGTGAGACATCCATATTTACTAGCCTTAAATCATGTCCAATACTCGTGGAGGGAAATAGTTCAATCCTAGACGCCCCACGACTCGTGAGACAGCGCCTAAAACCTTGCTATCCCCTCCCTTGGCACTAAACTCGTGCATCGAGGCAATAGACATATTATCTTCCTATAGCTCGACCCACGACTCGTGAGACATCGAGATATATTCGTACAATATGCCCAAGACCTAGTAATTGGATAGGCTCGGACCATAGATACTATTCATATGCGCCCGTTATTCGATTTAATATTCTAATTGAATTTTAAGTTCAATTGGAGGTTTCTAAGTGTGCGAGGTCTCATCAGATTATGCTTATCTTTTTTACGTTTTCTATCCTAAGCATGCATCTCATACATCAAAGAATAATTTGCGAAAAAGTAAACATTCATCACCTAGCAAGATATGATTGGTCGATTGCCCATCCTATGCGATCCATCACGAGCCACGTGATGAATCAATTGGTCAGTCTAGGGTGAAAATTAAATGTCCTAACTATTACAATTTTTAAACCCATACATCATGGGCCTTCTTGTAATATCCAGCTTGATTGGGCCTCCATGTAATGAATTGGGTCTCCATGTCCTCCAAGGTAAATGGGCCTCCATGTGGATCTCCAAGTCTTCATGAGGTCTTCTCGGCTCCAAGCCTAATCTAAGCCTAGCTTACATAATTTAAATGGTCCTATTCTATTACATTTGTTTGCACAAGCAAGGGCACCAATCAGGCCCATTTAATTACAACCCAAAAATAAATAAACCAAAAACAACACAGGGCTTAAAGGGCAAAATCGACCAATCCACATATTCACTCAAGAACATGCATAAATTCACATAAGGGCAATAATGTAAATTTACCGGCTTCATTAATTTTAATTCGCAAAAATTCATCCAAGTTAATTAATTTTGAATTAACAATTAACCTCTAAGATTAATTAGCTCTTACTTGAGCTCTAAGTAATCTACAATTCTTATCTTGATTAAATTGGTTAATTAAGGTAATCTAAATCTCTAAGATTCTTACCTTATCCAAAACTCTAAGTTTCCCAAAATTTCAAATCTCCAAGATTTTCAAGATAATCCTATTTTGACTAGATTAGTTAATTAAGGTAGTGTTTAAGTCTAACAAAATAACTACCTTATCCAAAAACTCTAAGTTTCCTAATCTTCCAAAATTCTCCAAGATTTTCAGGACTTTCAAAATAGGCAGAATTAGAGTCCAACCCAAAAACGACTAGTCGAGACCAATCAGGACTGCCACGTAGGACAGCCCACGCGCGACCACCAAGGCGGCGCGTGAGCTGCCTGTGGCAGCAGCCGCTGCACGCGGCTGCGTGCGGCAACGAGCAGCCGCGCACAGCAGCGCGTAAACAGCAGCCCGAAGGCTGCTGCTGCGCGCAGCGTGTGCGGCCAGCGTGCTGCCAGCACGCTGCCGTTGGCAGCGGCTTGCGGTGGCCGCCCAGCCGCGGTGCGCTGCCGCGCACCGCCGCGTGCCATCGCGAGTCGGATCTAATAAATTTTTTTTTTTTTGTTTCTTCGATTACTTATGATTTAATTAAACAAAAACCAGTCAATTAAATCCCAATCCAAAATTAAAAACAACATGATAAAATTTTTCGAATCCAAAATTAAACATTAACTCCAAGTTAATTAAACATACGTCCTATAACATGCAAAGTTAAAGAACTAGCCACATAAATCAAACATATGATTTAATAAACACAGAATTCGCAAATTCATATATATACAAAGCCTAGAGTTGGCTCTGATACCACTGTTGGGATTCGGTAAGAAAAACAGCCCTAGGCACAGCGGAATATAAAAAATTTCTAGGGCCTCTTAAAGAATCTTGCCAGGATATTCTCTGGTTGTATATATATGAATATAATTAAACGACAGTATAAGTTTTCTCGTTTATACCTGTCTCCTTGCAAATCCTTGGCTAGCAAGACGAACTCTGAATTCTGCCTCGGTAAGATCGACCCACACCTTTGTTTAGCGCCCCACGTGTTGCGCCTCTACGAGTTGATACACCACAATATCACGAAAATTAATATATCCTAATCAACTGGAACATAGGGTATATTAATATCTAGGTTTTAGAACAACTTTAGAACGAAGAATCGAAGACGAAAATTCTTCCTAAAGTGGAAGTGAGTTCGGCCGATCCAGGGAGGGAGAGGGAGAGAATTTTGCTCTTCTTGATTTTTCTTGTGGAGTTGTATATGAGATATGAGACCTAGTCTCTTATTTATAGATATCTCATAAAACCTAATCCTCCTAGGATTAGGATACTAATTCTCCTAAATGGGCCATGGCCCTCTTTAATTAGAAGACTAAGTCTTCTAATTAATTCATGGCCCATATTAATTAATCTTTCAGGGCTTTATTTAATCTCCCAATTAAATAGCCCAATTAATTAAATCATCTCCCAATTAATTAATTAAACTCCAAGTCTAATTAAATTAATTATTCCATTAATAAATTAAATCATAATTAATTAATTTACTCATAAATTAAATTCCAATTTAATTTATAATCTTGATCCAATTCCAATTGGATCCATCTTCGTTCCATATGGGTCGACCCAGTCGACCCACCCATTTAATCGACCCAGTCGATTTTGACCCAGTCGACCCAGTCAACTGGTTCGTTCCTACTTCCTCGCTTTCGCTTCATGTGTATTGTGTATGCCCCCGTAGGTTCACCACATAATTGGCCGCGGGTTGTAATTAAATATTATTTAATTACTCGAGCAATTAATACTCTAAATTAATCGAACACTCTGTCGATCAATCATTCCAAAATTAGCACCCCTGCTAATTTGGGAATTCTCCCACACTCCACGGTCGATGTCCAGTCACAAGCCCATGGAGCCCAATCACTGGTGAATTAATTCAGTGAACCTTTTATCATTTACAATTTCCATATACGACACAATCTCTCCATCGATCAATCTCCCAGTCGAGACTTAAGGGTATGGTCTTTCATCGGATTCCCTTATCTTTTGTCTTGACCTTATGTTCTCTGATCTCGAAATAAATTCTCTCTGACTTGTTCTTTATGAGCTACTTACATAAAGTCGTCAGTTACCTTGGCCAATGATTTCATCAGAATTAATTTCTCACAGAAATCCATAGGAGAATTTCTCGACCTATCAAGTCGAGTCAATGGATCCTTTGTTGATGATATGAATCTGCATACGAGTTCCTCTATACCCAACATGAGTCCACAGAGACTTTCTGGCGATCCCCAGTCAGTCGGAACTCATATCAAAGTATAGACGTTCTCGTACCAGATAAACCCTATCATCTCAAGTTGTTAGGGATCGTTCCTCGTATACTATTGTAAATTGGAATAACTTCAACCCCGATATGCGACTACCACTTCCATGGTGAGTTATTTCCTAATTGGGGTATTCAGTGCGCTTGCCATCCCATCAAGCCACCCACTTATGTGTATCGACTATCCCAGTCACGCTCGTGGACCCCAGCGTCCTCCAGTTCATCGGAGTATACACAATAGTGAGAGTCTAACCGAATCCAACGATGTCCTATCTCGATTGGATTCTACGACTCTTGAATATATTCTAGATCACGGCCTTAGAGATCAGTCCACGGGTTGTCCCATAGCCCTGTGATCTAAGGACTTCTATCCTTATGCGTAGACAAATATTACATAAGATAAAGTTGACCATTTAATAAATGTGCATTTATTAATCTAAATTGAATAGTTCCTCATTAATTACAATTAATGCTAGCCATACAGCTGGCTTGCAGGACACTATTTCTATCATAAATTGTACCGAACTCCCATCGAATTTCTTGTACACACATGACTCATAAACGTTCTTGATGAAGCCATACCCCTTGACTGTCTCATCAAAACGTATGTTCCAGGTTCGGGACGCCTGTTTTAGGCCATAGATTGACCTTTGAAGTTTGCAAACCTTATGCTCACTTCCTTTAGATGTAAAGCCTTTTGGCTGTTGCATATAAATTTCCTTATCAATGTCGCCATTGAGAAAGGCGGTCTTTACATCCATTTGCCATATCTCGTAGTCATACCACGCGGCTATGGCTAATAGTATCCGAATGGATTTAGACATTGCTACTGGCGAGAAGGTTTCCTCATAGTCTATTCCAGGCCTTTGAGAATAACCTTTTGCCACGAGGCGAGCCTTATGAGTTAAAACCTCTCCATTCATTCCTAGCTTGCGCTTGAAGATCCATTTGCAGCCTACAGGGATGGTTCCCTCAGGTGGATCGACCAAAGTCCATACTTTGTTGGAATGCATGGAATCCATTTCGGATTGCATGGCTTCCTGCCACGCACCCGAATCTATGTCTGACATAGCTTCCTCGTATGTCCTTGGATCAGTGTCCAATTGATCGTTTTCGTGAATAAAGCCATACCTTTCAGGCTCTCTACGAACTCGATCGGACCTACGAAGTACTGGTGTACTAGATGGTTCAACGGGTTCAGGATCAACTCCCACTGTTTGTGGGGATGGGTCCAATTCCTGGACTTCATCAAGTTCTACGGATATCCCGCTTCTTTTAGTGAGGAAGTCATCCTCCAAGAAGTGGGCGTTCCTGGACACAAACATCTTTTGTTCCTTGGGTTCGTAGAACAGGTATCCAATGGATTCCTTTGGATACCCCACAAATTTGCACAAACTAGATCTACTATCTAGTTTATCTCCTTTCTTGTTTCTTACATAGGCAGGAGATCCCCATACTCGTAAATATGAGTATATGGGTGCTTTACCAAACCACTCTTGGTATGGCGTCGTTGGCACCGACTTTGAAGGTACAATGTTAAGTATCTTCGAAGCAGTTAATAGGGCCTGGCCCCAAAACGAAAAAGGAAGGTCAGCGAAACTCATCATGGAACGAACCATGTCTAACAAAGTTCTGTTCCTTCTCTCAGACACACCATTCAACTGCGGTGTTCTAGGAGGAGTTCGCTGAGAGAGAATTCCATTCTCTACAAGATAATCGAGGAATTCTTGACTTAAGTATTCACCACCTCGATCCGACCGAAGTGCCTTGATACTATGTCCAAGTTGATTCTCAACTTCCATTCGAAACTCTTTGAATTTATCAAAAGCTTCGGACTTATACTTCATCAGGTATACATACCCATAACGACTGAAGTCGTCTGTGAAGGTTATGAAGTATGAGAATCCTCCTCTCGCACTGATACTCAGTGGTCCACAAACATCAGTATGGATTAAATCCAAGGTTCGTTTGGTTCGCTCCGGTTTCCCAGTAAAAGGCGCTTTGGTCATTTTTCCCTTGAGACAGGATTCGCAAGTTGGGAGATCATCTAGGTTCTGTATTTCAAGAGCCCTAGAGGAGACCAACTTTTGAATTCTACTCTTGGAAATATGTCCAAGCCTAGCGTGCCAAAGTTGTGGATTGTTTTCATCTTGTTTTCTTTTCTTTGATTGAATGTGCATGACATTAGAATTAGCAGGTTCTAAGGAATAAAGACCATCTATCAAAGTACCACAAGCATAAGTAAAACCACCTTTCATTATGCTAAAATTTCCATTAGAAATGGAAAAACAAAAACCATCATTGTCTAAAAGAGGAATAGAAATAATGTTTTTGATAATTGTTGGCACGTACAAACAGTCTTTCAAAACCAAAGAAAAATTTCCTAGAACTAATTCAACGTCTCCTATGGCCTCTGCCGCAACCCTAGCTCCGTTTCCAAAGCGCAGGATTCTATCCCCGGGTTTAAGAGGCCTTACTGCTCCCATCACCTGCAAATCATTGCAGATATGAGAACCGGCTGCGGTGTCTAACACCCATGATGCACAGTTAATAGAAATATTAACTTCAATAAAGAAAATACCTTTGACCACCTCTTTCAGGTAGTCTGGGCAGTTCCTTTTCCAGTGCCCTGCTTTCTTGCAGTGGAAACATTCATCTTCTGGGCCTTTCCTCTTCTTCTCGACAACCTTCTTGGTTGTTTTAGAAGAGATTACTCTCTTCTTCTTTTTCTTGCCCTTCTTAGGCTTTGCAGCCTTGGGTTGCTCAGCAATCATGACAGACTTCTCCCTTTTCAGGGTTGATTCTGCCGTGACCAATAAATTGGTCAGTTCGTGTAGAGCGTGTGCTCTATCTTCCATGTTGTAGTTCAACACGAACTGATCAAATGAGCGTGGCAGAGTATGGAGGAGCAGGTCAGTGGATAGATCAGCGTGCAGGTCTACCTCCAAGTTCTCCAGTTTTTCAACCAGATTAATGAAGCGCAAACAATGATCTTTCACACTTGAACCCTCAGCCATTCTCAGATTGAATAATTCTTTTGTAGTCTTGAACCTTTCGGTCCTAGACTTCTCTCCAAATAGCTCTCGGAGATGAAGAATTATGTCAGCAGCATGCAACATCCTTGCATGCTGTTTCTGCAGCTCATTGGTCATTGATGCCAGCATGAGGCAACGAACCTGAATATCATCATCGACCCACCTTTGATGGGTAGCTCGTTCCTCTTCCGAAACCCCTTCCGGAAGTGCACCAGGCATGGGTGCATCGAGAATGTAACCCCTTTTCTCGGAGTCGAGGACTATCCTCAGATTTCTAAGCCAGTCGATAAAATTTGATCCGTTCAGTTTGTTAGAGTCAAGGATGATAGCTAATGGATTCTTAGACATTTTTGCAGATTGATCTACAAAAGTAAATGATAACGTTTAGCTGACTGATCTATATTAATACTTATAATTAACGATGTTGGACTTGTTATCGAAAAAGTTCTCCCACTATTTTCTCGAAACAATTACCCCTTTAATTGTTCGGGAAATCTAATCTCCTAGTAGGTCTTGACGTCCCAGCAGACATTAATTGCACCCACGACTCGTGGTCATACAATTAACTCCCCAGGTAGGTATACTTTTACCAATTGTGTTCCTCCACAACCTTCAAGCTATTTTGCCTCGGTCTTCGCACTTATCTAGCACTGCTACATCATAAGTGGTACTAATCGTTAAGTCTAACCCATCAATCATGATGAGCAACTGGCCCGGTCGTGAAGTCCCCGTAACTAGTTATCGGTCGATAATCACATCCCGACCAGTCCCCACCCTTGTCTAGTTTAGTTAAAAACGAGAATCAAGGAATTTCGTGTATTGTCCCTTTCTTCGCCTAGGGTGCCAGACTCTGGATCACCTTCAACGATAAGTAGACAACATACACTAGTCCCTATTGATGGAAGGCTTGGATCCTTAAAACATCATTTTAAATGTACCCAATATGACTTAATATTATTTTCAAGAGGGGATTTTCGGGTTTAAGAGTTTGAGGTAACTCTCCTCGAGATCTCACCGTTCCAGTTATGCATTATCTTTTATTTACGATCTAATTATAACTAGCGCGCATCACCATACAAGCTCAGATATAAATACGTAAATAAATAAATACATACACACCTAGCATGCATGCTACCACAGTATGTTTTCGATCGGGAGCCTCCTATGCGGACCACCATCGAGCCAAAGACGATGGTCCTATTGGTCAATCTATAAGGTTTCAAAGAGACCTACTCTATTACACATTTTACCATGCATACATGGCCTTTAGTCTTCATGGGCTCCCACCTTGCTTGTAACGGGCCTCCATTCTAAACTAATAAAACAGTAAAAGCCCTATCTATTACAATGGCTCAAAGTGGCCCAAAACTTAAGGCTCGCAGGCCCAATAAAACCAACAAGATTAAAAATAACCAATCACATCTACCCTAAGGGTCAAGGCTCGGCGCGATCGAAAACCACGTAAACAATTTCACGTAGAGCAAGAAACAAGCAAAAACCCCTTTTTCTTATTTCTAACAATGTTTTAAAACAGCCTATAAAACATTTAGATTCTAGTTTTAAAACCCCTTCTAAAACAATCCCTAACATCATTTTAAACCCCTTTAAAATGATCCTTTGATTCTCACTTTAAGTCCCTACTAATTATGATAAAATTGACTTTCCGGATTTACTAAACACCTTTAGTGCACAAAACAGTTTTTGTTTTTCAAGTTTGAAAAATTGCAGTTCGGCCCCTGAATTTTCGAAAATTACACTTTGACCCCTCAACTTTTGGAAATTACAAATCAGCCCCAAAATTTCCAGAATACGCAAATTGGACCAGAAAGCAGAAAATTAATAAAATTTCCAGAAACTTTTGTTTATTGCAAAACAGACCCCAGTTTTACGGAAAATAGCAAAAACACCCCTTACCTTTCGTAAATTGCAAAATGACCCAAAATTTGAAAAATTTCAGAATTTACAATTTGGTCCAGAATTGCAGAAAAACAAAATTTCAATTTCTGTCCAGATTTATAAAAAATCGTAATTTGCAAACAAGCCCTCCAATTTTCGGAAATTACATTTTAGGCCCAAAAACCGAAAAGTGCAAAAATCCGAACACTCAACTTATCATAACAAGCAAGAATCAAATACCAGAACACAGCAATCATATATTTAACACATAAATTGATGCGTTCATGCCTTATTTATATGCGCATAATAACCTGGCTCTGATACCACTGTTGGGTTTCGTGGCTATAATTGTCAACTACAACGGTGCGGAATTTAAAATTTTTATAAACCACGACCCAGGGTTCTTATTAGCACATATAAATAAGTATGAATCATTTTAGCACAAATTTACTAAAATGAAAGACTTGGTAAAATAAAGTTTTACCTCACCACAGGCAAAGGTGGTGGTTTCTCCGGTCTTCTTTTGGGTCACTAGAGCACCCCAAATGTTGTGCCTCTAGAGAATAGTCCACACCGGCTGGATCTGCAATCACTTTAATCCTCAGGCTCAGAACTAGGAGAAAAGCAGCTCAGATTCGAGAGTTGGACTTGGATCCAACTCTAGATGCAGAACGGAAGAGGGAGAGAAGCCTTCACGGCCGATCTACAACCAAAGGGCGGCGGCGGCTAGGGTTGCTAGGCGGCGGCGGCAAGGGTTTCTTGGGAGGGGCGGCGGCGGCTAGTAAGGAGATTAGGGTTTTGCTTTTTGCTTAGGGTTAGGGTTTTTGAATCCTGAAGACTCCTTTTTATAGGAGAGTTCAAACCCTATCTCTAACCCTATCTCCTAACTAATGGGCTAACAGATAAGTCTGGCCCAATCCCTCTATTTAATTAGTCCTTTTAATTAAATAGCCCAAGTCATTTAATTAACCACTTTAATTAAATGGCCCATTTATTTAATTAACACTTTAATTAAATAATCCAATAAATCTAATTAAAGATTTAATTTAATTAATTAGATAAATCTAATTAATTTCTCTCCAGGAATTATTCCTTTAATTCCTTATCTTGATTTAACTACTTTAAATCATTTCGTTCTGCCACTGACTATCACAGTTCCAGCTTTTGTGTGTGACCCTCTAGGTTCACCATCAATTGGCCGCAGGCTCAATTAAACTACTTTCAATTGACCACTCCAGAATTAATCCACTATTAATTCGGGAGTACCTACACCCCATGGTCGATGTCTAGCCACAAGCCCATGAGGCCCAACTTCAGGTGAATTGACTTTAGTGAACCTTAAACCTCTTATAAGTACCATGTACATACGGTCCCTCTAACGACTAATTTCCCGATCGAGACCTAGGGTGTGTGAATTGGTCGGCACCTCTAATCATCTCGATTCTGTACTTTCTAATTCAGGATAATACTTCCAGTGTGACTGCTAAATCTGGAAACCCCTTTCCAAATCCGTCACTGACCATGGCCATGGATTTCTCGGAATGTATAATCGAAGAATGTACAGGAAATTCCCTCATCCATTACAATGAGTCGGTAGATCCTATATTGATGCTAACCATCCGCGCATACGACTACACGCACCCAACGTAGGCGCACAATGGACAAGCTATGTGCCCGGCTCCTAAATCAAAGTACGCATACCCGTATACCGAATTCGCCCTAGCACCTCAAGTCTAAGGACTAAATCGTACACTGTTATAAGTCTTGAGAGACATCCCACCACCGATATGCTATTTAAGCACTTCCACAATGGGTCTCTCTGTTCGGGTCGTTCGATGCGTCCGATCCCCTATCGAACCACCTAGTCATATGCACTGACATTAATAATGTCTTGTTCATGAAACGACAACAAATTCACTCTTAGTGAATCATGCATAATCCTACAAGTCTTGACGATTCATTCGATACCCCGTCTCGATATGAATCTATGACTTGGAACATTTTTGAGATCACGACCTTTGAGACTGTTTCATGATTAATCGCACCCAATACTGAAGTGAATGATCCCGTAGTCATAAGTGATCTCAGGGTTTCAACCAATCGCTTAAATGTGTTCGCGAAAGATGAAGATGGCCATTTGTTTATATTATGAATTCTCAATAAAATAAACAGATCGTATTAATTGATAAATCAAAGATTCTTTCAAGATAAAATAATGTTCCTATTACAAGCTATTTTGTTGGCTTGCAGGGCACTATCCTATCAGATGTTTCCTGAATTTTAATATCTGCGGGAACTTCTACTTTTGTTTTTTGTTCGTCCACCACGCTTAGCATGCTAAACTCTGATGGTTTGTATGTTGCGTCTAGTGATAGTATAGCTTTTTCCAATTCTTGTAATTCACGAATTTTTGCTTCAATGTTACCTTTTATTTGTTTCGCTTGGTTCTTTAGTGTTGCTATTGCTCCTTCCATTAGTTATTGTTTCCTGTTGCAAACTCTCTTGTTAATGTATCTGCAATAATATTATTACTACTTTTTATATATTTTATTTTTGCTGGGTATCTGCTTAATTCAAGCTGCCATCTTATTAACCGTCCTTGGTTATAGTTGGCTTGCAACTTGTATCTAATGAATCCTGTTAAATATGTTGAATCCGTTCTAAGTTCAAATTCCTTGGGTAACAGATCAATTCTCCACTTCTTGAATGTTCGTAAACAAGCTAATGTTTCTTTTTCATGTATTGGATACATTTTTTCTGTTTCGAAAAACGTTCCGGATATATACCTGCATAATATTTCGGGATTTTTATTTGTTGCTTTTTCTATGAATAATTTATCAGTATTATGTATAGTTTTGCTCGAAGAGCTGATTTCGTTGTTTAAGTTGCATACTTCTGTTCCTTTAATTTCTTCACTTTTTTGTGTTTGGCCTTGTATATACACTTCATACATCCTGACCATACTTCATCGGAGGCATCAGTTTCGATAATTAAATAGTCATTAGAGGTCGGATTATATAATTTTGGTAATTTTTTGAAATATGCTTTATTTTTTCAACTATTTTACTATCTTCATTTTCCCAAAACCATTGTTTTTTAGTACTTATTTTTTCTTGTAATTTCTTCTTTTCCTTAGCACATCCTTTTAAATATCCTAACTCGGATATGTAATTAAGACATCCAAGAAACCTTTGTAATTGTTTTCTATCTTCTATTTTATTTGGAAATAAGTGTAATTTTTCTAAAACATGTTTTTGTAATTCTATTTCTCCATTTGACTTTATTATTGTTCCTAAAAACTCAATTTCTTGTTTTGCAATTTGTGCCTTTTTTCTACTTAGGACCAAACCTTTTTGTTTACATCTTTCAAGTACAATTGCTACTTTCCTTAAATGGTCTTCTTTAGAACTATTACTAAAGATCAAAATATCATCTATGTATACAAGACATATTTCCTCTAATCCTTCCAAATTTTTACTCATATATCTCTGAAAAATTCCTGGTGCTTGTTTTAACCCGAATGGTAATACATTCCATTCATAATGTTTCTCTGGGGGACAAGTAAATGCGGTTAATGGTTTTGTATTTTCATGTAACCTTAATTGATAATACCCAGATTTAGCGTCTAAAGAGCTAAACCAAGTCATTCCTTTTATTTTTTCCATTATTGAATCTCTTCGAGGCAATTTATGTGCGTCTCCTATAGTAGCATCATTTAATTTTTTGTAATTTATTACCATTCTTCTTTTTCCTCGTTTTATTTCGTTATGATTTTCTACATAAAATGCTGGGGCAGCGTGTCTACTTTTGCTTTCTCTTATTAACTTTTTATCTAACAATTCTCTACAATCCTTTGTAAATTCTTCTATATCTCTTTTCGAATAGGGTATCCTATTTGGAACATTTACTTCTTGTTTTGGATCTTTTAATTCTATAATAATTTGTTCTTCATTAATATTTATTTTTACATCTAGAGGATCTTCTGAGCAAGTTTCTTCTAAAAGATTTTCTATTTTTTGCTCAACACTTGTCTTATTATTTTCTTTTATATAAAATAATGTTTCATTAAGGACATGTAATATTTTTAGCCTTGTTCGTTCGAAGTTGTCTATTATTGGAATTTTTATCATTCTTCCTATTGGTGCCTTTAACTCTATGTATTCTAACCATTGTATAAAAGGATGGTATAATCTAAGAAAATTATTTCCTAAAATAATATCAAATCCTGATTCTTGTCTATATAGTGATGGTACCATAAATATATAAGGAGTTTTTGACTTGTCTATAAATTTTATTTTATTAAAATAGCTTGCTAATTCTATTTTATGTGTACTTCCATCTGCTATCATAATTCTTAGTGGTCTTTCTGTTTCTCTCCAAACTAATCCTTTTATATTTTTGGAAGCAAAACTAATACTTGCTCCCGTATCAATATAAGCTGAATAATAGTAACCTTTTATTTCTATTTTTATGAAGGTAGAATTCGGGTTTCTTCTATTCTGATTCTGCAGATGGTTCCGCTTCATTTTCTGTTTCGTAATCTGAATCAGATAGTAAAACATATATATCTTCAATATCTGATATATCTGATTCAATTGGTTCTAAACTTCTTAATTCTGCAACTTTTAGAATTTCTTTTTGTTCTTTGTTTTTTCTTTTTGGGCATTCATTTGCATAATGACCTTCTTCTTTACATAACCAACATTTACACTTCTTTTTTCCTTCTGGACAATATTTTTTATTTTGCTTTCGTCTAAAAAATCGTTCTGGTTTTTTATAAAATTCTTCCTTAAATCTTCGAAAAGGTCGTTTCTTCCAATTATACTTTTTATTATAATATTTATTTTTATGATATTTCTTTTTATTTTTAACTTCTTTGTTTTCTCTACAACCGTATTGTTGTGGTACTCCCGGATTACCTTCACAACAAACTTTGCTAACTTGTTTTACTAATTTTGTTTCGTTCTGTTGTATACATTTTTCTATTATATATTCTCGTCCTACAAGAACTGCTCCTCCTATACTATCTGCTACAGTTCCATTTTTTACTCCTTCATTAAATCTGTTCAAACAAATTTTATTTATTGGGTATGGTAACTTTATTAGTAATAATTTGTGCATATTTACCCGATTTTCTTTCTTTATTCTATAAAAACTTTTTGAAAACTCACAAACATAATTCTCGTAGTAACACATATCACAAATAGTCATACTATTTATATGCCAGGTTGCTATTTCATTTTGTTTTTCTGTTACCTTTTCTGCATAATTTATTTGGTCTTGGCCAACAAATTCTTTCCATATAAGTGCTATTACTGACCAATAAAATTTTTCTACATTATTTTGACTTGCTTCTTTTAATTCGCTAATATCTTTGTAATCACTTAAATATTGAAACACATTTCCTTTTGTTTTAAATATCATATAATTCCATATATTATCCATTGAGGCGTTTTTAAATATGTCATCTGTTTGTAGAATTAAGTTTACCTGATTTGCCCATTCTTGTATCAATGCTTCTGCATTTATGGTACAATCTACATCTAAAATTCCTTGTTTTATTTGTTGTAAACGGGGTGTATATTCATCTGGTAGTTTTCGGAATCCTCCTTGTTTTCTTTGGTAAAAGCCACTTCTTTCTCTAAGGTTTTCTGGATCAACATCGATCCATTCAAACCTACTAGACTTTCTCTTTTTATTATTTTCATCATCTTCTTGTTCCTCTTTTACTTGACTACCTTCTCCTTTTTCCATATATGCAGGAATAGAATCATCTGACTCATACCCGTAAATTACTTCATTATTATTTGTAAAACTCGTTTGTTTTTTCCCTTGCTCTTCTTCAACTATATTTAATTGGTCAATCATATTTCTAATTTCTTCTACTTGTTCTTCCATTATCTAGTTAAATTTTCTTGGAGGTGAAATTTGTTGAATTTGTTTATCAGATATTGTTTCCGTTTTGCATTTTTTAATTATTTCTATTTCATGAACTAAATGTCCCAACTGTTTTTGTATAATAACTATATTTTCATGAACATCTTCTTGTTTTTTAGTGTAATTTATTAAATGCATTATCATGTCAGTGATATTATTTAATTGTGGGTCTAATGTATGATATAAATGAGGAAAATTATATCCATGAGAGCATTTATGTTCTTCTTTTATTAAACTATAAGATTCTTCTGGTAAATGTGTTCCTTGTAAATATTGTTCTGTCCAAATTTCATTATATAAAAATCTATGTTCTATTTTTTCTAGATAATTCTGATGACTATCTTTAATAATTTCTTCTTTTTGTAATATTTTATTTATTATGATTAGTTGGTTTTTTAATTCTGCTACTTCTTCACTTATTCCCATTAATTATGGGTCCTTTACTCTTTTTCTTTTCTAGAAGGGCTTCTTTTGAGAATAGGATTTATATGAATATATTGCATCGATGGCATTTTTCTAATTTTAATGTTTGGGAATGGCATTTGGCCGAATTTCCCATTACAAGGGACAAATTGAATATTGTGCATTTCACATTATATAATTTGTCCAAATATATCGTTGTCCCCAGCAGTTTGGAATTAAGGAAAAGTCTTCTTGTCATTTGTGCTCCGGTAATAGCTCAGGTAATAAAAGAGTCCATTCAGCACATAAATCTTTGTTGTGTTAATTTCTTCAATTTGTTTTGAAACTTCGAAATATTCATAGACAGAAAGTGTGTCCATCTCACCGACTTTTTTTGGTTTCCAGAATTCCACTCTCCAAGAATGTACTCCCTCTTTTTTTTTTTTTTTTTCTATCCTTTTACTTTTTGTCTTGGAGTCGTAAAAGTTAAAAAATATTAAATTTTTAGATATTTTTACAAGTAAAATTGTAGAAAATGTCTCAAATTTTTGGATTTTTGTCCTAGATTATATCACCTTGTTGAATTTCATCCCGTAATTTAATATTTTTTGGAATATCACCCCACCGTTAATTATGAGACGAAAATTGTGCACGTATTCGTTAAATTGCCATATGGTTTCTTAAGTGTCATGACGTGACAAATTTTAGCATGAACAATTATACAATATTACAGAATTCGTCCCAAACTAATTACAAGATTGAACGTCATTTCTATGAAATTAAATTAAATATTGGGACTAAATTCATACCGAATTGTAAATTACGGTACAAAATTTGATGAGTTGATATAGTTTGGAATGAAAAACCAAAATTAGTAATTAGTTTGGAACAATATTCTGAAAAAATATTATTACGGGACGAAATTCGGTAAGCTGATATATTTCGTGACGAAAATCCAAAATTACTAATTAATTTAAGACGTTTTCTGTAATTTACCTATTTTTACATATATGTCTTTAAAAGTTATGGTTGAGAATTAGTGGTGTCAATTATTACTTTATGCAAGTCGTTGAGAAAAATAATTTTATTTAATGTTATTTTGTAACATCCCAAAAAAGAAAATAGCAGTCAACATTTTGGAAAATATGGTGTATTATAAAGTATTATTTCATGTATATTAAGTGGATGTAACTCGAAAACAAAATAAGTAGAAAGCTTGTTCCAAAAGGTGAAATCGCTCACCCCGGGCGCCCCTCACCCCCTGTCCGACGGGAAAATAAGTAGAAAGCTAAATTAATGATAACTCAACCAAGTGACTTCAAGCTTGGACCAAATCATCTACCATCAATATTTTTATGGATGTAGTTGGAGCAGTTGACTGCAATATTTTACTTTTTGAAGTACATCATTTTTTACAGTGAGTTAAGTGTTCTGTAAAAAACAAATTAATACAAGAAGACTGCATTATCTTTTTCGTGTTCAATTAAGAACATAGCTTCATTTATTGCCAAACCAAAACAATACCTAATAGTATCAAATCAGGAACATTCCAAACATGTTTAGTGTATGCATTCATTTGGGTACATGTTAACATAACAACAGAAACACATCTTTCTTTCGTTCCTGCCTGAACTACTACACGAATTCGAATCGAACGTGTGATGATTCCTACAATGAATTTAATTAGACGATTTGAAGCTATGCTACAACATGATTCGATTTTTCTTAAAAAGACGAAGAATAAGAAGCAGATGCAGTCTCTTTCAAATCAACCCTCACCCCACTCTCGATCCTTTCCCCCTCGTCGAAAACCAGATCATTTGTCCTCCTAAAAGCACCGTGCACCAAGACCACCACCAATCCCACAACCACTCCCGCGATAAAAACCAGCGCATGCGTCATCAACAACAAAACAAGTGTAAAAATCGACAGAAACACTAGAATCACACGTTTATCTACACCATACCCGAAAATCATGATTGGATCATCACGTAGAAAATACAAAAAGAGCCATGCTGTCATTGTGACTAAGAACACAATGAGGGAGACAGGATGCCACAAGAGACTGAGGAAAAGCACGAAGAGGACAATGATGACATAGTTTACGTGGAAATACGATGCATTTGTTTTGATTCTTTGGCGGGCGACATTGAAGCTTCCTGGGAATGAAAAGGACACCATTTCTTTCCATGGGCGCCGGGTTCTAATGCTGGATCTGATCCGATCTCTGGCATTGGAAAGAAATGCCGGGTCTGAGGATGGTGGTGGTGTTGGTATTGTGCCATATGTTGTGTTCATTTTCTTAAAAATCAGATTGAGAGGAGGAAGAATATAGTTATGTAGAAATGGAATAGACAAAAAGAGTTTGGGGAAGAGGATTTTTAGATGCAGTACTGCTTATAGAACATTGGTTACCCTTTCAAATGACACGTGTCAAATAAAATACTAATAAACTATGACAGTTTATTTTATTATTTATTTCTCAAAATCGCGATCTTAGGTGGTTAACCAACATGACACGTTCATTCGAGAAAGTAACCAATACGTCGCTGACGAGCATCTAGGAAACCAGGGAAGACAAATATGTCAAATGAAAAAACTGCTGTTAACTAAGTACTTGGTGCAAAATAGATGTCAGTTACGCACCCATCTACATTCTATTTTTAGAACTGAATTATTGCCAAGAGTTTGATTGTTCCCAATCCTATGTCCTTACCTGCAACTAAATCAAACACAAATACGGATTGGCCAAACTTAATACTATTTCTGATAATCCAAATCCAAATCCAAATCCCACTCTCTTCTTCAAATGGTAGGACAAATCCAGGCCTAATATATACACATGACATTGCAAAGCATGTTCTAGTATAACAATAGAGAAAACTGCATATGCTTAAATGACACAAACCACCATACGAGTTGCTCGACATTCATCGGCATCATGAGACATACAATGATAGTGTTGTAAATCAAGAAAACTATTACTGATTTGCCCAATTGGAAATATGATGCTAAATAAGACTAGGAATTTGACGTGCAATTGCAATACATAAGTATATTCGATATGTGCACACAACATGCATGAGCAGTAACTAGTGGTTGCTTTGACTACTTCTCGACATATGGAGGAACATCACCTCTCATTACTCTCCAAGGCCCAGTATAGAATATTGGCTTCATTAAGGGAACATATTCCCCAGGATGATCTTCCCAATATTTCTCCTGGAAAAACATCACATTTCAGAAATGAGTTATAAGAAGCTTTTAAGCAGAACAACTAATTTCTTGTGGAAATCAATGCCGTTTTCTTGGTGTAGATAGGTGCCAAGAGAAAAAAACTAATCTTGAATACAACGCGATCAAGTATTAGATCAAGTATTATATATGTGGACACTTTCTAGACTACTAGTGATAGAAACCAGACTATATTGACTGGCCATATTTGATCCACGCCTCACATATGAGATTTGTCAGCCTTTAAATCCAATTATCCATATATTTTAAGGTTCTCAGCAAGAGTAGATACTTCTTTTGATAATATACTATGTTAGAATGCCTGTTCTAAGAAAATTACAACGTAAGAATGACTGGAAATTTCAATGTTATTTAACCATGCTTGTCTCATATACTATCCATTCACATATAAGCAAAGCATCGCAAAAATATTCATTAATCTTCTCGAGGGCTCGAGAAAGTAACTAAAGCAATTAGAGGAATTTGTAAATGTAGAGGCTAAAGATTATCAGATAAAAACACATATTACTGAATATATAACTCTTTCGAATAGATGTACGTGAAGTCGTGAACCATAAAAACAACTACACAATCTTACCAACGATATGCTAGTTATCACAAAAGAACGAGGAACCGTGCAATAGAACATGTTTAGACAATAAAGATCATCTAATCTTTCTTACATTTATATCACATTGATATATTGACAGTAGCAAAACAAAGTACAAAACCAACTATTCCTAATTGAAGATATTCTCAGTGTTACAGAACATGAACCTTTATAACGAAACTTAAGATTATAATTGATTGAACAGAGATAGGGCTGTAATTGAGTCGAGTAGTATTGAAAGACACACTGTTCAAGCTTGGTTTATCGAGCTTGAAATTTTATGTTTGAGCTTGGTTTGATTTTCAATCGAGCCAAGCTCATACGAGCTTTTACCGAACGAGCTAGAGCCGAGTATCGAGTAGCTTGATATTTTACATGTATTTTTTAATTTTTAGCTTATCGAGTCGAGCTTCAAAAGTTATCGAACGAAAAAAAGATGTTGAAGCTTGTTTGATTAGTGTGACGAACCGAGCTCAAACGAGCTTTTATCGAATGAGCTCGAATCGAGTATCGAGTAGCTTGGTTCGATTTTCAGCCCTAAACCGAGATAAACCTAATCTTTTACCTTGTGGAGTTGTTCGGTGATTGCGGCGCCAATAACCCCAGTGTAGAAAGCACAAATGTAGATGGTGACAAGGGGAGTGAAGGTTTTGGGCCGCCTGTACGGATCAATCATGTCCCACAAAATGGTCTTCTCCCACCTTGTGTGCAGATAATCTGCGTATTTCCTCCAAATATAGCTCGCCATTTCTCGTTTACAATACCAATTCTTTCTACCCTAACCCTGAAATTGTTCAACAATCAGTAGGGAATTAAAGCAAACAGGTGGAGTGCATTTCATAAAAGCTACAATTCGATGTTAAAAGTATCCCGGGAAGGAGAAAAACTGCAATTAAATCTGCACCACGTGATCAGTCTATGGCCAATGGCCATATATCCCAATTTCAGGGTTTTAAGTAACATTCAAAATCCAAATTGCTCTAAAAAAATACCATACAAAATGCAAATCACATACCAAATGAATCAAGTGAGATTAGTTTGTGGGATTAAAACTAATCGAGGTATAACAAGACAGAAACAAAGTTGGACTGATTACTTTATTGCCTGTCCAGAATATCAGCTTTTCCCGGCAGTCAAAACCCAAATTTAAACTCATATTCAAATAATAATGATTAATTAATCAAGAATTTTTTTTTTTTAAAAAAAAAATTTAGTGTCAGGCACAAAATTGGAGAGACTTACAATTCTAGAGTAGTATTCTGGTCGATTGACCTGAAAAATTGAATATTAATGACACAGTAAGTTATGAAAAGAAATATTTCTTTTCTATATGACAACTAATTAAATACTGGCAAAAATAGTAATTAAATTACCATTTTCTCCCCCAAAACTGTATTGCAGTTCCTGCAGTAAATTTTTTTCACTCCCATTGTTAGGTCTGAGTCTGATGTTCAGATCAGATCCCACTGATATGTCAGTGAATAGATCCAATTTAACATTCTCGCTGCCGACGCTGCGTTATATTTAGTACACATGAAAATAAGATTAGGGTAAATATCACTTTTGGTCCTTCATATCATTAACTTTTTTACAGAGTGGTTCTTTTTATGTTTTTTTTTCCACTCTAGTCCCTACTATGAATTATTTATTTCACTTTAGTCCCTACTATGAATTATGTGTTTCACTTTAGTCCTTATCAGGTGGTTCCGATAACACGTGACATGCATATGAATATTTTTTAGGGCATTTTTGTCCGTTCACTATTGAGACTATTTGAGATATAGTTTAATTGGTGAGCAATTTTGGTGTTTGAAAAAGATTTTAGGAAAAAACTTTAGTTTGGAACGAAATGTACGATTAAGTTCGATTGGAATGAAAGCCTAATTTGGAAATTTAGTTTTTTTTTTTAAATAATTAGAAAAACGAAAATATCCATGTTAGTTTATTTGAAATGACAAAATTGACCTCATGAGCATATCACATGTTATCGGAATCGCCTTGGACCACTTGAAAAGGACTAAAGTGAAACAAATAATTCATAGTAAGGACTAAAGTGGGAAAAAAAATATAAGAGAGACCACTCTGTAAAAAGTTAATGATAAGAGGGACCAAAAGTGGTGTTTATCCATAAGACTAAATGACGTAATTAATAATATAGGTAATTATTTGGCAGGGGACAAAAAAAAATTAGTTTTAATGATCATGATTAATCACATAAAACAGATTCATGTACTTTACCAAATCGCAATTTACATCCCCTAGTTTATAAGACTTCATTTTTATTCTCAATTTTTCAAAATATTATGCATCTTTCACATCATTTCCATCCAAGAATAGAACGAAAAAGTAAACTATTAAAAAAAAAAAAGAAATGAAAGTGTGTGAGACTGTGTGCAGGATGCCAGTGTGTGTACTTTTAGAGAGAGAGAGAAAAGAACTCGTGTCTTAGGGAAAAAAACAGAAAAAAAAAATAAAAAAAAAAGAGGGTTCAGGTCTGGGTCCGGGTCTCGATCGGGTCCAAGTCTGGACCCGACCTAGACCCAATCATTTTGAAAAAAAGTCTGGGTCTAGTCAGGGTCTGGACCCGATAATTGATAAGCAGGTAGGGTTCGAGTTCGGACCCGACCTTTGACAGGCCTAGATGAAGCTCAAGGATTAATAGGTTGTTTTTAGATGGGTTGTGTGAGAGTGGGTTGACTGAGGATCAAAAGTATGGGCCATTGTTAGCTGGGCCAGTGCATAATGGACTTACTGAAGATCATGAGTCAGCTGGATCGGGAGAATTAACAGAAGCCCAGTTCTAGTATTGGATTGGTGGCCCAATTATGCTGAGAGTTATTATACCTAGTTAATTGCATTTGTAAAAAAGAGAATATTCCCATATGTCATTTTCATTTAGTTGTGGTATGTTATGTAAACATGGAATGGAAATGAAGCAACAAATTTTTTGGAGTCGTAAACAATTCTGTTTCTCATCTAATTCTCCCTATTCTCTTCTTCTTTCTGACTTTATTTGCAAGTTACTTTCATATTGTACACAATAATCTAAAAAAAAAATCCTAAGAATCCAGTAATTTAGGTTTTTTTTTTTTAATTATAGTTATATGCAATATTATAAATGTGTGCAACGATTACCCATAATAATATTTTCTATATTATAAATGTGTGATGCGATTGCACATAATGTTACATTTTTTTTGAGACAAACGAGAAGATATTATTATAAGTATTCAAATAATACAATCTCAGTGATCTAACTAGGGAGAAATGGGGAAAAAGAAAAGCCTATGGAGGCGAGCCTAGCCAAGCAATGGGCTGCCTTATTACATTCTCTAAAAACATGTAAAGCATCAAAAGAAGTAAAATGTTTAGCTAGCAACTTGATGTCCTTGTAAATTGGTCCGAGCATTCTATTGGAGCTCCTTGAATCTTTTATACTTTGAATAACAGATAGGCAATCACCCTCGATCAACAAGTCTCTCCAACCTTTCTCTTTACCAAATTCAATAGCCCTAAGAGCAGCTATTGCTTCAGCGGATTCCGGATTAAGAGGAAGTTTCATGTTAATATAACTCCAGCCAACACATTCCCCGTCCCAATTTCTTGCAATTAAACCAACACCAATAGACTCACCTCCATGACCCAAAGCCGCATCCATGTTGATTTTGATACAACCATGTGGTGGAGGTCTCCATGTTTCAAGTGTTCTGTTCGGTTTTGGTGCAGCGAAACGGTGAGTAGACTGTTGATATCTTCTGTAATAATCACCGACAAAAGTGCGTAGCGTATGAGGTTGGATTTCGGAAGACTCCCATATGAATTTGTTCCTACTAAACCAGATCCACCAGCAGTAAGTAATGAATAAACCTAATTCACTTGAGTCTGATTTTGAAAGAACAGATTGAACCATTTTACCATGTCTTCGGCATCATAGTTATAGGTCGCGTAAGATATCTCGGAAAGAGCCCATACCTGCCTTGCATAAGGACAATTAAGAAGACAGTGAGTAAGAGTTTCGGAATTATACCCGCAACGGGGACATGTGGAATCATTAGTAACTTTGCGATCTTTCAAGCGTTCCTTAACCAGCAACGATCGAAAGTAGCACCTCCAAAGAAACATTCTGATTTTTGGTGGAACCATAGTAGACCAAATCCAATTCCAGTTTCTGCTCTCACGTGAACTCGGCCCACCCGAAACTGCCTCACGAGCCAAATACTTTTTCTCCTGGTGAATCCGGTAAGCAGATTTAACTGTGAATACCCCTGATCGTCATAAGGCCAAATCAGCCTGTCTCCAGCATTCCTATTACCAATCGGAATAGATAGAATACATTTAACTTCATCATCCCAGAATATTGCTTCCACAACTTCCCTGTTCCAAGTGTTAAGATCTTCATCAAATAATTCACTAGCCGTAGCATCTCTCAAGAGTGTATTTGGTTGAGAACATACTTGAAAAGCTCCTCCACGAGGTAACCAGTTATCGCCCCAGATTTTTACCATTTTTCCATTGCCAATTTGCCACCTAAGACCAGCAACCAATTTGTCAAGAGAACCCCAAATTCCACTCCAAGTCAAAGAAGGTCTCGAACCCAGAGTAGAATCAAGTAAGTCACAAGTAGGAAAATATTTAGCTTTTAAGATACGACTAAGAAGATTATTTGGGTTTATCAATATACGCCACGCTTGTTTTGCTAATAAAGCAGTATTAAAAGAGTCTAAGTCTCGAAAACCCAAACCACCATCGCTTTTACTAAGACATAATGATTCCCACCTAATCCAATGTATTTTCCTTCTATTATTTTCGTCCCACCAAAAATTTGCAGTATATATTATAAACTTGTGCAACAAATGTACATAATAATATTTTTCAAAATGGAGCAAAATCAAACATCAATAATGACATGGATATACAATATTTCAAAGCATCATCACCCGATCACAATTCACAATCAACAACCTGAAGAACCTATATGTCAAATAAACCATTTTCTCCACTTCTTTCAATTTCGAGATTTTACTACAAATTCACCAAAAGATCCACCGACCAACCATTTCTCACAAAAAAGAAACTACAACTCGAATATTATCACTCACTAGCAAGTCGAGGAACCATCTAAATTGTCAACCAAAACAAAAGCATTATTAAACAATCATCGATAATATAACAAAGATACATATTTTAATCATAAGCGACTTCAAATTCTTACTCCTTTGCCTTCATCACACTATCATCACTACTGTCATAGTCATAAACATCATCACTGCTACATACACCATCAGTAATATCATCATCATCGATTGCACGAACATCATCCTCGACCTCTAATCCTTGCACTCCCCGTATTCCTCATTGTTCTCATCACCACCATCATCACTACTGTCATAATCATCCACATTATCACTGCCCTAGAATTCATCATTAATATCATCATCGTCATAAATTTTCACGAACATCATCCTCGACCTCCATCTCGTCATCTTCATCCTCAACTTTAACCTCATTATTGTACTCATCCTCGACCTCATCATTGTCGATGATAATTGTAGATTTATCAACATGTTTTCTCTTTTTCTTTTCTTTGGATTTGGAGCTCAAGTGTGTATTCATTGGATTTAATTACAACCACTGAGAGTTTGCTACCCTCTTTCAAATTATGATCATCCACAAAATGCTCCATCCATAATATTGTATTTCATAACTTACTCCAGATGTTAATCTCACCATTGCTATAATATTACCAGAGGGCAACACTGAATGTACTCGAGCTGGAAAATTCTGAAAATCACAAGTAACAAAAAAGTAATTAGTACAGTCATAAGTCAAATTAAGTCTATTATATATTTGGATCTAATTTGATTGATAAAATATAGTTTAAGCTCGATCAGCTACAAACAAAAAATATTTTTTATCGTTTGATTACTTCTGGAACTTAATTCAAACTCAATTAGTTAAATTAAACAACAACAAAAATATATATACTTAAAAACAACAAGTTATTTGGGATTGATAATTTGTGTTCGAATCCATTAAGATTTGTCAATCTCGGTATGATTACACAAAACCACCAAAGTTTGAGAAACTTTCAAAAGAGTTGTTTATTTCAACTCGATTCGATTGTTTAGCAACTTCAGTCATATGCAAAATGGACCATCTGCCTTATTTTAACACATTACATTTTGGTATCATGTGTATAATGCACGTTGACAATTAATGTGTTAGTTTGAAATTTGGGTAAGCTTTTGTAAATAATCTATATTAATACTTTTGACAATGGTAATAACAAGATAAAAATTGCAAAATGATTACCAATTGACACAACCATTTTAGCGATGATTTTCTGAGGGTCATGTTGAATTGTGGTTTATCCCTGAGAATAGGTTCAGTCTCTTTTGCATCATGAGATAAATCAATATCGTTCTCCCCATGCGATCTTTCTTTTGAGGCATGGATGGAATTGTTCAACTAAACACAAAAACAAATGTATCATGACATTATTTCAAATAGTATAAGTTCTTAATGAACTTTTAGATACCAAATTGGCACATTGTCATTTCTTTAATTGAACTATGTACCATATGGTGAAGGGAAAAAAATAAGCATGTCATATATCTTTGAACGGGTGAGAGATTTCCCAAGAGTTTGATATTGGTCCTCTTAATGCCATAGAATGCCCATATAATATTGAGGCACGTGCAGTTTTGATCATCTAACAAACAAAGAAAATTATAATAATAAAAAAAAAGTTAAGTAGCTAAAATTGATGCAGACATAAAAGACTACGCATGAATATAAGTAAAATTTTGATACCAAATTGTGTAGATTCTTGAGTTACTTTAAGATAAAATATGTTACTTTAAGTGAGACAAAATTTCTTTTTAGATAGATACATGGGTAGATTGACATAATTAGTACATCGCTGCGCATGCAAAGAATAAATGTCCTGAAAATAAAGAAAGAGACAACAAATAAAAATTTGATCTAAGAAAAGAATGATTGATATTAATATTAGCAAAATAGCACAAATAATGCCCTGACAACGGCGCCAAAAACTTTGTGCATGATTTATAAATGCAAGTATACGCAATCGCAACAAGTAATATAATGTTAAGTAGAGTATCGTCTCCACAAGGAATTAATGAGCTAAACTAACTAATTACTAAAGGATTACTTTTTTTCTTATCCAAATTAGGCAATTCTTTGAAATTAGATTATAACTAAGCAACAATGATAGTAAAACTAAACTCTAAATTGACAATATTAACTATAATGATTAAAGCCTAGGATTACAACTTCCTTCAAAGTCAAACTGATTGCTATTATTTTCCCAACAATTCTATTTCAATTAATGTTCATTGCTAGTCTAGGGCACTTAAGTTTCTACAATTTCTTTCAAGAATATTGTAAGACCAATCTAATCTAATCAAATAGCTATATTCCTATGCCAATGAAGCTAGGCCAAATTGAATCAAGAACAAGCCCTCATTGTGACTACCTAAGACAATTAAGTATATTCCTATCTTAATTGCTAAACAAATTACCCAATTCGATGTGGGTGCAATTCGTACAAAGGTTACCCAATCTTTAACCTAAAACCTAATTTCCTCTCCCGATTCAATTAGATTTGTGAAATTCTATAATTTCAGGGTGCAAAATGCCAAAAACCCCACTTGTTATTATCCTTTTTTCCATTGACATTTTAAATGAAAACGTAAAACTCAATTGTCAGATAAGACGTTAGCCCGCTCTAGCTATATAGGGCATCTAGACAATCAATTCTTTTTTGAATCAAAATGATTCGAATGTATTCTTTTGAATATTTAGCTTAATTTTTGTTTGTGTTAAGGAACACAAGGAGATAAAATTAGTTTGGAAGCTCAGAGTTTACAATATTCAGAATAGATAAGATTCCTTAAAAGAAAGTTGAGTCCCTTCATGAGCCGCTTTGTTCCCATCTCTGTAAATATATATATATATATATATATATATATATATATATATATATATATATATATATATATATATATATATATTAATACTAATAAGATCGTATGGCTTGCGGAACTGTACACTCAAATTTCATTTTCTTTTTTATTTAATCGTTGTGCTTCCAAAACGACGTCGTTTTGAGTTAATTTTGGCCAATTTGCACTGTCTCTTAATTTATTTTTCACTTATTTTTTGTATGTATTGACCATGTTCTCCACTATACATGGGTCCCACTGACATTTTTCATTTTTTTTTGCGGCTTCTTCATTTTTAATAACTTATTATAATCGCCCATTGCAACTGAATTGGTTTTCTTTTCCCAAATTTTCGCCTGGGTCATCATTCTCCACTGCAATTCTATCACTTCTGCTTTATTCTCTGCAACATGTCTCCTTATTTTCTGATTCATGAAGACTTATTCAAATTTTTCTGTTAGCCTTATCTTCTACTCAAAAAGTTTCTCTCTCCTGCAGAAAGTTTGTTCGTTTTATCTTCTTCCCCCAAAGAGTTTCTCTCTTCTGTAGTCCGAGACTATTTTTTTCTGCCAAGGTAAAATGATGTCATATAGTTCCAAAACTCTTATAGTGTTTTTTTCGTTCACTTCTTTATTTTCTTTGAAATTGCAGGTGATAAAGACCAGTCGAGAGACGTATTCAATTTTTCGATTAAATTGTAAAGAGAATGCTTTATCTCCCTCAAAAACCTTAGTTCGAATTGCACTGTTCTAACAAATTCCTCTTCTTTTTCTAACAAACTACTCGCCCCATCATAACTTTCTGTTATGATTTTACTGTGCTAACAGAAATTCCTTTCTTTTACATTCTATGACGCCGATTCAGAGCAAATAAGTGTAGATTCTTATGATTACTTTTCTAGGTCAGTTACAAATCCTATAAATCTTCTACTCACTTCCTCTCTTTTCTATTTCGAGATTTTCACAAATAATTCCACAATAATTTGATTTGTTTATTTTTATATTTGATTTGATTTCCTTTTTTCAGCTTTAGGATTTTGGGATTCAAATTTCAGATAGATACATATGAAGAGATTTTGGGATTCAAAGATCTTTGCTATTTTCCAGAAAAGGTATTGATCTTTGCTTCTTTTCTAATAATGTATGAATGTGTTTTCTTCTTATTTTTTTGCATTTGTGTGATTCTTTGCTACAGAGGTGGGAGCCATTTTTTTCTTTCTTCATGAATTTTACCAATTATTCTTTCATAATTCTTCCTGATTATTTATATATCTTGCTTCTTAATGGATTTTTACTTGTCGTTGCTTGTATAGGTAAATAGAAGAGTGGGTAAGAAGATTGGAGGATGTCTTATTTTACTTCCAGGCTATAAGGTATCCATCAACCTTTGCTATTTAATTGATTCAATTACTGCTTATATTTTATCTTAATTGTATGGCATGTTTTCTAGGTGTACACGCATAGTTATATATACAACCGTTGCTAATATTTTATCATTGTAATATGTACATGGTAAAAAGAATTTTGTATTGTTGGTGTGCTTATTTTTTCTCGATCTGGTTGCTTTGTTTATTTAAATACACATGTGCTCCTTATTTTAGGATTTTTTTTTAATATATTGTCTCTGCTTTGAACTCGTTTTCTGGCCTTGTAGGTTGTTTGGTGCTGCATTCAACCTGTGTGCTTCCTTTTTCTGGATGTTTACATCAACTTGTTTGAATTTTCGGGTGAGTTTAGTTTCCTCTATGCAATGGTTCACAACTTTAATTATAGCTTTTTAAAGCTTCTTTATTGTTTAAGTGGTGAGTTCTTCACGTGTTCTTGCATATAATTTAAAGTTTTTTTACAGGTTATTTTGGTTCTTGTATTTGGCCAGGGTAAGTGACTTTCCTTGATACTTTTATTGGGTATTTCTTGTATGTTTGGTACTCAATGACGTATATTGTTTGATTTTACAGGTTCTCTTCAACTCAATTTCAGAGTCTGATTTTGTTCTGTAATATCTTCATTACAGGTAACTACATGTGTTTTTTGCTGGTAGTAAGAAAGATGAAGGTGAATGAGAATAAGAAAAGAAAAAAAGGACCATTATATTGAATTAATAAAAGTAAATGCGGAATACATGATTTACCAAATATATTTAATAATTTTGATCATAGGTTATATGTGCTGGTTCCGTAATATATCTATGTTTTGTGTGATAGATTGAGGACGAGTATGGACCTATGAAATAGAGCTAAGAGCTCTGGGCCGAGCTTACACGGATTCGACAACAGAAATTGCTGTGTAAGTGTGTTCCATGGATCATGTGCAAGCAAGATGATGCTCAGAATCTTAAACACGTTAGGCATGATTTCCCTTTACATTTTCATGCCAAATGTATTGTTTGATTAAATTGTATAGTTAAACAGGTTTTACTGTAGCCTCTGTTATGAAATTCTTCACAATTTATATACCTATTTTCACTGTTTTTATCGAAGCGGGCATCTTTATTCAGCCTATCTTTTACTAATATTCGGTTGATTTGATAGTAATGTTTCCTCTTTTACATAGGTTGTTCAAGAATCACGGGGTAGATTAGCTTCGTTTGAAGGTTTATTTTTATCTTTTGAACGGGTGTTTTCTTGAATTTGTTGCTAAAATATATTTTTTAGGATCATCTATAACTGAATCAATTGTAATGCAACTGCATTACTTACCTTCATTGTGTAAATATGATCATCTTGTGGACGACGCCACTATTTGGGCATTTCCAAAAGGTACATCTATATAAATAGTCCATTTCCTCTCTATTATTCACACCCTTCTCTGTGAAGAGTTCGTCCATCAGTAATTTTGTCTCTCATTTTCAACATTTTTCGTTATCTTGATTCTTTGTAACTTTTTTTTCTTCTAAATTATTTTGGACTGCCCAAGGAAGATATGGTGTGACTTCTTGAGGTGGTCTGCTATGGTTTTGGTTGCCCCTGATTCTTCTCCGCACGCCAAGGTAATTCAAACCCAAACCTTGACAAAGAAAATCCATTTAATTGAATAAATTATCCTTTGTCGCCTACTATGTGATTTAGATGGTATAGGAAGATGCTATATTTGTTATTCAGAATTCCACATAGTTTCGTATCCTTCTACTTTTCTTAAAGGAACTTTTGTCTGACATGTTTTTAATGCATACTGATGATATATTGTGCATTTATATTGTTTATCTGTAAGTGAATCTCGTCATAGTCTTCTTGTCTAAATTGATATTTTATTTTTGTATCCAAATTGTGATCTTTGATCTCGAAGATCAATTCATTTTTTGGACATGCTTTTTTAGTTGAAGCTTTTGTGGTTAGTACTGAAAATATTACAGAAAACTGGTATTTTGTGAACATGAAATCTATGTTGATAACTAATTGTTTGTTTAGAGTTGGGAGTTCAGCAGTTTTGTTGTCTAATTAAACAGGGGATAAGAGGAGGTCCAAACACAAGCTTGTTCATTGAATTTTGGCGGTCACTATGTTCGTACATTTTTTTTATATCAACACCCCCCCTTCCCCCGCAAGAATTTTCAAAAATTAGTTTAGTACTAATATTATACAAACATTTCTCATTAGGCTTCGTATCTTTTCATGTTAAAATTGAAAATTACATCTTAGACATGATATATTTGTATAATGAATGTGAGGTATATGTTTTTCCCATGTATAAAAGTATTTACATACGAATGGCTAACAAAGAGAACCTGAATGAATGTTATACTTATAAAAAAGGATTATCCATAATTCCTTAACTATGTTTACGATGGAAGAGTACGAGGAAGTATATGGTGTAACCTTTAATTGATTGTTTGATTTGCTTGATATTCTACTTTTGAGCAAATGAAATATATTGAATATCATTGTCAATTAATTTCATCGATTGTTAAACTCGTCTCCCTACTTTCCGATCCTAGATCCGTCCTTGCTAAAGGATCAGGTTACTGTGAACAAACTATATATTGTTAACTAAAGTTTTGGTTGCACACGTGATGCACCTGCAGTTCATAAGGATTATGTTTATCATTCTAATTTTATTGAGAAATGAGACCTATTATTAGAAAACTTTCTAGATTAAACTTTTATATGAGAATAGAAATATAATAGCTGCTTAAATATCAGAATAGCAACATAAGTGTACATCTTTCTCAAAATAAAATGCTTTTATTACCCTTCACTGCACTGTATTTCTTAGTACTATGACTTGGTACTTATATCTGCGAACTTTTCTACCTCATGTATTATAGTATTAAACAGTACTTATATCAGAATAGCATATGAATATGAGTTACTTCAAATAATTGAAGATCAATTTACTATCAAAACACCTGATCATTTAACAATTTTTCTTAAATTAAGCATTGAACATTACATCCATAAACCAGTATAGTTTAATAGTAGTAAACATCAGTACATCACCTACTTATTCTTATTCACCAAGACTATTAATTGTGCAAGTGAAGAAAAACTTTCCTCCAAAAAAATTAGAGATCCTGTAAGTTCAGTAGAATACATAGCAGTACATTGTAACTTTCAAGATGCACTACAAGCAATTTGCAGTAACAAAGCCTTTTAGAGTTGTTAAAGATAGAGAAAAACACAACAAAACCATGATGGATATTAACTTAGAAGCAATGGTACTTGCCGAAGAATTACAAGCAATTGATGAACACATCCAAGAATGTGAATCCAGCGGAAGCAACTAATGCTTTGATGTCTACTCTTAGTATTAAACTTCTGGATGACACATTATTTTTTTGTGGTAGCATATTACTACTCTCTTGCACATTCTTGTTAAAACATTTTTGATACTACAATCTAAAGCTCCCTTCTTCAAATAACTTACCCAACCATTCCAACTTTTTCAGAACTCTCCGACAATTCCATACTAAATCTTTACTAATATACATGCACATAAATAATATGAGCACACAGCACCGCGCCTTGCGCGGTGCATTCCTCTAGTATATATATATATAATTAAGAGCCAAACTCAAGCTAAGGTAGCAAATGATCAATTTAATTACTTATAAATTCATTTACTTATAATTTTCAAAAAAAAAAAGAAAAGAGAAGGGAATAATATAAGACTGACTTTGTATCTTAATTGAACATGCTAAGATTCGCCTTTAGTAGCGATCCCGAGGTCGAGGGAATGTGCTAGAAGAATCGTGCGATTTTAAACCTGAATCTAGATCTTCAACACAACCTCGAAATTTAAAAATATCGAATGGAACTATCTAAATATTGTCAAGATATCTTACCAAATTATATTTAGATAGACCATTAGCGTGATAATTATGAAAGCTGTTAGCAACATATACATCATGGCTAAAATTTAAGGAGTAGTTCAAAACCACTTACTTAAGCATTGGAACGATTTTATCGAAGTTGTCTTTACCGTGAATGAAAATTTCATTTTTAGTATATCTTTCGATCAACTAAATATTGAAAATTTTCAAAAACTTTAAAAAAACATATTAGAAATTCTAGAAAAATTATGAAAAAATTACTAATTAAATAAAAAAAATTCAAGGCAAACAAAGAATTTTCGTATGAACGAGCATTGGATGACAAGTGTACAACATTTTAATTTGGCATAAGATCTGGAATCAAACTAGTGGGTGGTTAGAGACATAATTGACATAGAAATTTGGTACAATATTGAGCAACAAATTAAGCTGAAGATACGATTTGGAGGGGCATGTTCCCTTGCCTTTAGACCCACAAATTCTAGAATTGAATTAGATACCATCTTAACTTAGTGCTAAATCAATCATTTTTTTTAGATGCTAAATCAATCATTTTTACCCACAATATATAAAGGTAATTTTTTTTTGGATCAAAATTGTATATTAGTTGGCTTGAGTTGGCGTAAAATGTATACTATATATATTTCATTTAAAGATCATGGACTTTAATTCTGCTCAATTTGCCATGCTTAATACTTCATATCGGTGGCCATTAATTAATCATTTTCGTCGTACTTAAAATAAACATACTCTTCTTCTTTTTTTCTTGGGATTGTCTACGGTTCCTCGAAGTCATTCTTTGAGGAATCGTTTCATCCAATGAAATTTTGACACATACTTACGTGTACAACACTCACACATTTAAAGTACTTCATATAAAAAGACATGTTTACCCTTATTAATAGTTTTAATTTAACAAATTAAATTTTATTTAAAAAGATATTTTTACCCTTTTTAATATTTTTAGTTTAGTAAATTAAATTTTAATTCCTTCACTCTAAATAAAAATTTAAATCTTCATCGATGTATCTCTTTTCTCATCAAGGACTAAACCCTTCTCCCAAATTTCAATTCTTTTCAATTTTTATCTATTGATTACATCTAATTATTAGGGTTTTTTCAATTTTTACAAATTCAAGATGAATTCAAAGCCGCGGATACTTCTTTCAGACAAGAAAAAGAATCAGATAATTTACTTTGTTGGATTTGAAATCATATGCTTTGAGGCCATACGTTCTGCCTTTTCTTGTCTCTGTTTTAATTTATACTATTAATTAATTTGTTAATAACATCAAATAACAAAGCCTGTTTTGGAATATTTGAAGTCTAATAATCACTGAGTCGGCGGAAGGTGACTACTTAGTATTGCTTTCTAATGTGAGAGAGTTTTTGGTTTGGTGATTATACCTATGGATTCATTCATTTGCGAGTATGTACAAGATTATTGTGTAATTGGGCTTAATTTTCTTTGTCTGGTACTAAATCCGGTGGTGTTGACGACGGTTGAAATCCGGTGGTGTCCGATCCGGAGAGATGAATAGGGGGGAGATTGAGATGGGAGAGATAGAGATGGCCAATGGGTTTGAACCGTAATTTGATTTGTTTTTTTAATTAATTTGATTTTTTTTAATTAATTAATGCAGGGATATAATGGTAATTTTTATAATGTACAATGTTATTTAAAGAAAGTATGATATCACCTCCTATGTTGTACACTAATTTTTTCAATGATTGACTATTGTACACTCTTGTACAATATTAGATGGTCAAGATTGAAGATTATAATTTTTTAGTGGTTTAGATATTACATAAAACGATTCCTCAAGAATGACCTTGAGGAACCGTAGACGACCCCTTTTTTCTTTTCTTTTATGAGAATCACGAAAATAAACATACTTAATTATTCAATTTATAGCTCGAAGTGCAATCACGAATTATAAGTGGAGAAAGTAGCTACATGAATCTTTTTTCCTAGCAAAAAACATAAAAAAAAATAATAATTTTTTTTTGAGATGGTTAATACATTCTTACATCAAACACTATATATCGAATCGAAACTATTACAATGATATCAAAGTGAACTAATTACTAGTATTAAACTACAGAAATGGTAATATGAAACTAGAGAAATACCCACATCCGTGAGAGGTGAACCCATGACCTCCTGATCATGGAGCTTCATTCTTAACCACTTGGCTAAGCATGCAGTGAAAGAATGTGTAGATTACCCCTTAAAAAAATGGTTGGTTGGAATGATAGTTTTTTTTTTTTTTTTTAATTATTATTTAAGATTATATAGGGGCATATTACTCTTTAACACAAAAATTAAGTATTGTTTCAAAGGTTAAGGGAGGCGAGTAGACTTTATTTTTATTATCAGAGAACCTCGGTTTTTTTATTTGTCGTTTTGGAGTATTGCACACAGATCAAGAAATATTATAAATAGTAATTTTTTAAGCAAAAACCCTAAAATATCTTTTTAATTAAATATTCACATCATTACTTAGCGTTAATTACAAGAAATAACAAGAAGAGTAAAACTGGTAGAAACAAATTAATTTTACATTGAACTCCTAAAACAACTAATAAAATTTAACAATTTTTATTTTTTTGCTAAAGCTACAAATAAAAAAATTGGAGTATCATAGCTTAAAAAAAGAAAAGAATATTACAGTGATGTAAATTATCTAATATAAATATCACAATCACACAAAAGTAATTGCTAACAACTCCAATTTAAAGGAGAATCTACGCTCACAAATCACCATCACACAAAAGTAATTGTTAAAGTGCACATTTTACGATATTGTGATTTTATTAGCTAAATTTATATCATACCAATTGTTGCGATCTTAAAATTCAAAATAAAACTTCACTTTTGAATATCACACTAATGCACATAGTACAGTTCGATTTTGGTACGGTAATGTACGATTTTGAGCTTCTAGAAATATTTTGCGTTGTACTATTTTTCTCTTATATAGTTGAAAAAACAAAAAATCCAATAGAATAAATTGGTGATTTTTTCCTTTTTGCATAATACTTTATAATTGAACGAGTTACATAATAATATCCTATTTTTTTGCTTTTAGTTTTCAATGGTTTTAATAATTATTTATGCTCATCGTGCACATTAAGTGAGAACCTTTCCCAACAGGTATTCGAACCTGAGTTCGCTACTTATAATATCCTATAAATAACTTAGCCTTAACTACAATAGGTCATTAAAAAAATTATAATTTTTTTTGCCATTTTTTATGTCTTTTAATGGTATATTTATTTCCTAGTTAGTTTTTATGTTTCAAATTTTTATTTTTGGACTTTTAATTTTATAAATTAATAATTTAACTTACACAATTATATGTTATACTTGAGTATATTTTTTGAGTTATAATTATTAATATTGGACTATGTGTTATAAGGACACGTTGTAAGATTATAAATCTTAAATTTTATTGGATAAACTATAAAATAATTAATTTACTTCTATTTACGGTATAGTACGACTTTTTGTCGTGTTCAATTTTTAAGACCTATATCATATCAATTATTTCCGTACGGTTTTCATATGTACCGACGCCTACAATTTTTAGAAAATAAACCTAAACTTCCGTACAATGCAGTACGTTTCGATACGATACAGTACGATCTCGAAAACCATGTGCACCCCTATTAACTGCTATCACCTTATTTTTAAAAGAGAATCTGATAAGAATACAAAGTGTCAAGTTTTTATGCATTATTATTTACTATTTAATATTTATTTGACACCAAATCACACTCATTATTCTTATATTTTGATCTAGGATACAATTGGAGGCATTAAGTGCAAAAGAAGTTAAGTAGACAATTTCTGGACAGTTTTGACACTACTTCGTATTAAGGGCGTAAAATCCTCATACGAAATCCAAATGAGATGATTCAAGATGCTTTAGATCGGCAAGAGGAATGTCTACAACTTTCATCTTTGCGGATTTTCAAGATTCTGAAGGGATCCTAGACGAAATCGGACTTAAAGTCGCTGTACCTGTTTTATGGAAAGTTTCCTAAATATCTAGTCTAATATATTGACTTGATATTGGGGCAATCCTTGATGGACGAATTTGGAAGGACTAAATCAGCATTCTCCTATTTACATTGAGATAATATCCTAATATTTATATTATTCTTATAATATAAAGATTGGATATCAATTTTAGAGGATTCTTTTAGGGTTGTGTTGGCTTCTTTTATAAATAGGACTTTAGAAGACCACCTAGTTCATTATTCTTTCCCCCACATATACTTAGAGTTATTAATGGCCTTACGTGGCTAAATATTTGTTATTGGTCGAAGAAAACTGAAGCTTCGAAAACAAGAAAATTGTGAGATCTAATTAGTTTTATTATACGATTTATGTTTTGAATATCGATTGCTCTTCTGTTATAATTAATATGGTTGTTTTGTTTAATTGCTAGGAGGCCTACTAGTATATTATTCTTTTCAATCTACTGCTTGATTAGATATCAAATCCGTAATTGTTTGATCCATCTAATTTTGTGAAGCATCTAAGATTCAATAATTTGCTGCGTCAGAAATTGTTAATCTTAAGAAGATAAATCGACTAAATTAAATCCAACCGCTTGTGTTTGAATTGTTTAGTTTCATTGATCTCTCTAATTCTTAAAGCATCTGCTATATTAAACCTTTAGTGCTTATCTTGGGTTATTTAGTAGTTAGGATTAATTGGATCTCTTCTTCTGATTAATTAAAACTAAGGAGAGATAGGGGATTAGTTTCCACGGTGAATATTCAAAGTGTGAATTGTTATATATATTTGCATCGATGATCAGTTATATGATTTCGACAGTGGATGTTGACTTGGACCAATATTTGTTACATTGATTAAATTTAATTTGCATTACTCCTTAATTATTGAATTCCATCACACTTAAACCCCTATTTATTTTAATCCATTTAGCATAAAATTAGACTAGATATTCTTTGTGGGATCGACCCTTACTCGCTCTACTACATTTTTAGGAGTATAGGTTTTATTTTTGGTTGCGTACGACAGCACACCAAATTTTAGCGCCGTTGCCGGGGGATTTTCTAGTTGATTTTTTGCTTTTTGTGATCCTTATTTATTTATTTTTATGTTGGCAACTCGATCTTCTAATCAAAGTGAATTGCAGTACGATCCAGAAATTGAGAAAACTCTGCGCAGGTTAAAGAAGAAACTTCGAGAAGACACTGAAGAAATCAATCCAACTTCTGATTGGTCTATAAGCAATTCTGATTCTGAAGAGAAAGAAATTATGGCTGGAAATCAAACTTTGAAAGAGCTTGCTGCCCCTGATTTGAATCAACACCCTCTATGCATTACTTTTCCTACTTTAGATGCTGCTACTACCTTTGAACTAAAATCAGGACTAATACATCTTTTACCAACTTTCCATGGTTTTGCAGGGGAAGATCCTCACAAGCATCTAAAGGAACTACATGTGGTATGTACGAGTATGAAACCTGTGGGGGTGACTGAAGAGCAAATAAAATTGAGAGCCTTTCCATTTTCTTTGAAAGATTCGGCTAAGGATTGGTTGTATTATCTACCCTCTGGGACCATTACTACATGGAACGAGATGAAAAAGGATGTTCCTAGAGAAATATTTCCCAGCTTCAAGAGCAGCAAACATTCGAAAGGAAATTTGTGGTGTAAGGCAGCACAATGGAGAATCCCTTTACGAATATTGGGAACGATTTAAGAAATTATGTGCAAGCTGCCCCCATCATCAAATTACTGAGCAACTACTTATCCAGTATTTTTATGAGGGTCTTCTACACACCGATAGAAACATGATAGACGCCGCTAGTGGAGGAGCTTTAGTGGATAAAACTCCGGAGGCTGCTAAGAACTTGATTGCAAATATGGCAGCAAATTCCCAACAATTTGGCACTAGGCTTGACGTTCTTCCAAAGAATGTTAATGAGGTAAACGTTTCCTCCCTTGAACAACAAATTGCTAGTTTAACTTCTCTTGTTCGTCAAATGGCTGTAGGTAATGTGCAAACAACAAAATCTTGTGGGATTTGTTCGGTAGTAGGGCATCCAACTGATTTGTGCCCAACTCTTCAAGAGGAATCCGTTGAGCAAGTGAATGCTACGGGTGATTTTCATGGACAACCACAAAGGAAGTATGATCCCTACTCCAACACGTACAATCCGGGATGGAGGGACCACCCCAACCTTAGCTATGGGAACCCTCAAATGAATCAGCCCGCAAGACAAAACCGTCAAAATTACCAACAATATAAGCAGCCATACCCTCATAGACCACAACCGATCCAACCTTCTAATTCTGGTATGTCGTTAGAAGATATTGTTAAGTCTCTTGCAACTAATACTTTGCAATTTCAACAGGAGACCAAACAATTTCAACAAGAAACGAGGACCACTATTCAGAACTTGGATAATCAAATGGCTCAAATGGCAACCGCAATTAGTCGGCTAGAGGCTCAAAGTTCGGGGAAATTACCGTCTCAAACGATAGTAAATCCAAGAGAAAATGCAAGTGCTATAGTTTTGAGAAACGGAAAAGAGGTTGAAATTCCAACTGAGGCAGTTCATGCACCGTCAAAACAAGAAAGGGAGAAAGAAATTATAATGGAGAAAGACATTCGTAAGGACGAGGACATGCCTAACTGTAAGTTTTTGCCTTTTTCTGATTATAATCCAATACCCCCTTTTCCTCAAGCATTAGCAGAATCCAGGAAAGATGAGCAAAATAAAGATTTGTATGAGACTTTCCGTAGATGCGAGGTAAATATTCCACTTTTAGATGCTATTAAACAAATACCTCGTTATGCTAAATTTCTAAAAGAACTGTGCACACTCAAACGAAAACAAAAACTTAAGGGAAGTGAAAAGGTGACAGTAGGAGAGAATGTTTCTGCAATTATTCAAAGAAAAATACCTGCTAAATGTAAAGATCCAGGCATGTTTACTATCCCTTGTAAGATAGGCAACACTAGATTTGAAAAGGCCATGTTAGATTTAGGAGCATCGATCAATGTCATGCCATATTCTGTGTATGCTTCTCTAAAAATTGGACCTTTAAACAAAACTGGTGTTGTGATTCAATTGGCTGATAGATCTAATGCATATCCTAAGGGAATAGTTGAGGATATTCTTGTGCAAGTTAATGATTTGGTTTTTCCGGCTGACTTTTATGTACTTGATATGGAGAATGGTGATCAAGCTACACCTATTTTGTTGGGGAGACCATTCTTAAAGACATCCAAGACTAAAATAGATGTTCATAGTGGCACACTAACTATGGAGTTTGATGGCGAAATTGTTAAATTTAATATTTATGATGCCATGAAATATCCTAGTGATGATAATTCTGTTTTTTCTATTGATGTCATTGATTCTTTAGCACAGGAAATTTTTGAACTTGAGGGAGAAGATAAATTGGAAGTTGCTATTGGTAAGCATATTGAGAAAGAAAATGAGGAGTTAGCCTTGAACATTGATTTACAGGAAACTGTCGCAGCGTTGAATGAATTTCCAAAATTAAAACAAACAGATTTGAAGCCTCTTCCTAGTCATCTCAAGTACGTGTTCCTTGGAGATGGAAATACACTGCCTGTGATCATCTCTAGCAAACTTAGTGCACTACAGGAAGAAAAGTTCGTGCAAGTACTTAAGGAGCATAAAGAAGCCATTGGTTGGACCATTGCGGATATCAAAGGAATTAGTCCGTCTACGTGCATGCATCGAATTTTGCTTGAAGAGGGAGCAAAACCATCTCGACAAGCGCAAAGGAGATTGAACCCACCTATGATGGATGTAGTTAAGAAGGAGATCCTCAAACTCCTTGAAGTTGGGATGATTTTTCCTATCTCAGATAGTAATTGGGTTAGCCCGGTTCAAGTGGTTCCTAAAAAGACCGGGATAACTGTCATAAAAAATCAGAACGATGAGTTGATTCCATCCCGAGTTCAGAATGGGTGGCGGGTTTGTATAGATTATAGAAAATTAAATAGTGTAACCCGCAAAGATCACTTTCCTTTACCTTTTATTGATCAAATGCTTGAGAGATTAGCTGGTCATGCTTTTTATTGTTTTCTTGATGGTTTTTCAGGTTATTTTCAGATTGCAATCGCCCCAGAGGATCAAGAAAAAACGACTTTCACATGCCCTTTCGGTACTTTTGCTTATCGGCGCATGCCCTTTGGCCTTTGCAATGCCCCTGCAACTTTTCAAAGGTGTATGGTTAGCATATTTTCAGATTATATTGAACACATCATAGAGGTCTTTATGGACGATTTCACCGTTCATGGAGATTCCTTTGATAATTGTTTGCATAACCTTGCACTTGTTCTTAAAAGATGCATAGATACTAACCTTGTTTTGAATTATGAAAAATGTCACTTTATGGTTGAACAAGGAATAGTTTTAGGCCATGTTGTTTCACCTAAGGGAATAGAGGTAGATAGAGCTAAAATTGATATTATTCAATCTTTACCTTACCCTACTTGTGTGCGGGAAGTTCGTTCTTTTCTTGGACATACAGGTTTTTATCGAAGATTTATCGAAGGCTTCTCCAAAATAGCAGTACCCCTATGCAAGTTGTTACAAAAGGATGTGTCATTTGAGTTTAATGAAGCATGTAGAAAAGCGTTTGATAAGCTGAAGGAGTTGCTAACTTCTGCACCAATTATCCAGCCCCCTGACTGGAATATTCCTTTTGAAATAATGTGTGATGCAAGTGACTATGCAATCGGCGCTGTTTTGGGTCAAAGAGTTGGAAAATCATCTCATGCCATTTATTATGCTTCACGGACTTTGGATGATGCCCAAAGAAACTATTCGATTACTGAAAAAGAACTTTTAGCTATTGTTTTTGCTTTAGAAAAGTTTCGATCTTATTTGCTTGGTACTAAAGTTATTGTTTACTCTGATCATGCAGCCATTCGATATTTGATGACCAAGAAAGAAGCGAAACCAAGGTTAATAAGATGGATACTTCTCTTAAGTGAATTCGATTTGGAGATAAACGACAAAAAAGGGATAGAAAATCAAGTGGGTGATCATTTGAGTCGCTTAGTTCGTATGGAGGATGAACTTCCTCTACACGAGACCTTCCCTGACGAGCAACTACTTTCCACGAGTGTGACATTACCTTGGTATGCAAATATTGTTAATTTTTTGGCTACTAATATGTTACTTCCTAGTTTATCTAAGGCTAAAAAAGATAAGATGAAAAGTGACGCAAAGTATTATGTATGGGATGACCCGTACTTATGGAAGCATTCTGGTGATCAAATAATAAGAAGGTGTGTCTCTGATAATGATATTATTTCTGTTCTCACCTTTTGTCATTCTTATGCTTGTGGAGATCACTTTGGAGCAAAAAGAACAGCAAGAAAGGTACTAGAATGTGGTTTTTATTGGCCATCTTTATTTCGGGACTCATATTTATTTTGTAAATCATGCGAGCATTGTCCAAAAACGGGTAATATTTCCCAGAAGAATGAGATGCCACAAACTTCTATACTATTTTGTGAAATTTTTGATGTTTGGGGCATCGACTTCATGGGACCCTTTCCTGTATCTTTCGGCTATGTTTACATATTACTTGCTGTTGATTATGTCTCGAAATGGGTGGAAGCTAAAGCCACTAGGACTAATGATTCTAAAGTTGTTACAGATTTTATCAAGTCTAACATATTCTCCAGGTTTGGAATCCCAAAAGCTATAATAAGTGATCGAGGCACTCACTTTTGCAACCGTACTATGGAGACTTTGCTTAGAAAGTACCACGTGACACACAAGGTTTCTACTGCATATCACCCACAAACTAATGGACAAGCAGAAGTATCAAACCGAGAGATCAAGTCCATCCTTGAAAAGACTGTCAGTCCAAGTAGGAAAGATTGGAGTTTGCGCTTGGATGATGCCTTGTGGGCATATCGAACTGCATATAAGACACCCATTGGTATGTCACCTTATCGATTGGTGTTTGGGAAGACATGTCACCTTCCAGTTGAATTAGAGCATAAGGCATATTGGGCTATCAAGAGTTTCAACATGAAGATGGATGAAAGTGGAGAACATAGGAAGTTGCAACTACAAGAGTTAGAGGAAATTCGCAATGATGCCTATGAGAATGCTAGGATTTACAAAGAAAGGACGAAGACTTTTCATGACAAGATGATTAGTAGGAAGGAGTTCAAAGTTGGTCAAAAAGTCCTTCTGTACCATTCTCGACTTCGTTTGTTTCCAGGTAAGTTACGTTCTCGTTGGATTGGACCTTTTGTTGTTACTAATGTTTTTCCTCATGGTGCAATTGAAATTCAAAGTATGGAGACCTCCAAAATATGCAAGGTGAATGGGCATAGACTAAAAACCTTCTATGAAGGTTTTCGAGTAGACAGTGTTGCTACATTGGACGTTGATGATCCAATTTATTCTGACTAGAGAAGGAAGCATTGGGTCGAGCCAACGACAGTAAACATAAGCGCTGCTTGGGAGGCAACCCAAGGGGAGTACATCTTTCTTATTCTTATTTTTTTTATTTTTTTGTTTGGTTTGGTAGTTTTTCCGTACATTGGGGGCAATGTCAGCATCAAGTGTGGGGGGAGAAGTTTTAGTTAATAAAAATAAAAAAAAATAATAAAAAAATAAAAAGGGTTTTGTTTGTCATGAGCGAAAGTTCGATTGAACTTGAGAAAGTCATAACATGATTGAATAAGTAATCTTACAACATAAAATTGATTAGTTTTGATATTTTCTTTGAGAATGATAGTAACTAAGTTTTGTAGACAAAAGCCGGTGAGGTTTCGAGCCTTTAGATCGACACATCAATATCGATCTCATTTTTTTTCATGAGAGATATTCTTCCATGGTCCTGTTTCTCTAGAACTTGCATTGATTCTATTTGAGGCCATATTGACTCATGCATACGTGAATATGATTAAGGCAATTTTTTTTTAAAGAGCCACTTAAGCCAAATAGCCTACCTTGAATTAATTTTTCCCTTGTTCAGCCCCTTTTGAGCCTTTCTTTAGCATTCTCTTGTTTTTTCTAACCCACATTACAAACTTTAAGCCCAAAAAAAAATGACATCTTTACCCAAGTCTTAGAGCTAGTGGAGCATTTTTCATCACTATAATTGGGTGCCAGAAATAAGTGTGGGGATTAATGAAGTTGTAGTATGTCTGTGGTTTGAAAAAAAAATAAAAATAAAAAGAAAAAAAAAAAGAAAAAGAAAATATGAAAAAAAAAGTTGAAAAAAAAAAAAAAAAAAGAAAGAAAGAAAGAGAATTGATTGAAGGGAGTTTATTATAAAATTATCCATGTTTACGATGTTTCATATGATTTCAAAGCATGGTCTATTCTTGGTGCAAGGATTTTAAGTGATTAGTACTTTAGAGCCAAAACAAAGAAATATGATAAATAGAGTGTTTGGTTCCACTTATATTGAGATTAAACTGATTACTTGCTCCACTAGTTTCGATGACTTTTAAGCTCAGTTCCAAATGTTCATTCCTTGTCCCTAAGCCCCATTACAACCCCTAAAAGTCCTTATGATTCTTGTTATGCATGTGGTCTCAATGGAGGAGAATGAGAAGATATGCAAGCTTATGGTAGATCATTTCCATAGGAATGAATTTGAGCGAAACACATACCCTTCAAACACATGAGAGTTGAGTGTACATTCCTGTAAGGGTCTACATATTTAGTCTACTGTATTCTCAAATGAAAATACTTGCTATTTAATTGTAAGTTGTTTAAGAATGTTGTTCATGATGTATTATGATTTTGGAAAAGTTTGGTTGTTCTTTGTTAATGGCATTGCAACCTTGATGTTCCTTTTGGGGAAATGAATTTGAATTTTGCCCGAGGACGAGCAAAGAATAAGTGTGGGGGGATTTGATAAGAATACAAAGTGTCAAGTTTTTATGCATTATTATTTACTATTTAATATTTATTTGACACCATATCACACTCATTATTCTTATATTTTGATCTAGGATACAATTGGAGGCATTAAGTGCAAAAGAAGTTAAGTAGACAATTTCTGGACAGTTTTGACACTACTTCGTATTAAGGGCGTAAAATCCTCATACGAAATCCAAATGAGATGATTCAAGATGCTTTAGATCGGCAAGAGGAATGTCTACAACTTTCATCTTTGGGGATTTTCAAGATTCTGAAGGGATCCTAGACGAAATCGGACTTAAAGTCGCTGTACCTGTTTTATGGAAAGTTTCCTAAATATCTAGTCTAATATATTGACTTGATATTGGGGCAATCCTTGATGGACGAATTTGGAAGGACTAAATCAGCATTCTCCTATTTACATTGAGATAATATCCTAATATTTATATTATTCTTATAATATAAAGATTGGATATCAATTTTAGAGGATTCTTTTAGGGTTGTGTTGGCTTCTTTTATAAATAGGACTTTAGAAGACCACCTAGTTCATTATTCTTTCCCCCACATATACTTAGAGTTATTAATGGCCTTACGTGGCTAAATATTTGTTATTGGTCGAAGAAAACTGAAGCTTCGGAAACAAGAAAACTGTGAGATCTAATTAGTTTTATTATACGATTTATGTGTTGCATATCGATTGCTCTTCTGTTATAATTAATATGGTTGTTTTGTTTAATTGCTAGGAGGCCTACTAGTATATTATTCTTTTCAATCTACTGCTTGATTAGATATCAAATCCGTAATTGTTTGATCCATCTAATTTTGTGAAGCATCTAAGATTCAATAATTTGCTACGTCATAAATTGTTAATCTTAAGAAGATAAATCGACTAAATTAAATCCAACCGCTTGTGTTTGAATTGTTTAGTTTCATTGATCTCTCTAATTCTTAAAGCATCTGCTATATTAAACCTTTAGTGCTTATCTTGGGTTATTTAGTAGTTAGGATTAATTGGATCTCTTCTTCTGATTAATTAAAACTAAGGAGAGATAGGGGATTAGTTTCCACGGTGAATATTCAAAGTGTGAATTGTTATATATATTTGCATCGATGATCAGTTATATGATTTCGACAGTGGATGTTGACTTGGACCAATATTTGTTACATTGATTAAATTTAATTTACATTACTCCTTAATTATTAAATTCCATCACACTTAAACCCCTATTTGTTTTAATCCATTTAGCATAAAATTAGACTAGATATTCTCTGTGGGATCGACCCTTACTCGCTCTACTACATTTTTAGGAGTATAGGTTTTATTTTTGGTTGCGTACGACAGCACACCAGAATCTTCAACTCACAAGTTGGTGGAATAGAAAAGCCTCATTAATATTTTTACTCTTAAAAAATTATACATGTGGAAACATGTGCAAGAATCAATTAATATAAATAGGCATTTCCCACATCCTTCATTTCAAAGGGGGGAGAACTGAAATCTTGCCTATAAAGTATGCCCTCCTCCTAGGGTTAGGCTAAAGTGCTGTTTCCCCATTTTATTCAAATCTACCTAGTTTTTCACTCATTGTTCTTCAATCATTTCAAGAATCTATTTGTAGTAACTTTTTCATTCTTAAAAAAAATAGGATTGTACTTGTACAGTTGTACTATATATATTGTCAACCAAAAAGTAAGAAATAATGATAAAAAAAGGTGGTTAGGCTAGAAGGGCCTCAGGTTGTTCGAACGACGAGGTATGCTGAATGTCAATTGTGCTAGTCCTGCATTTATGAGTCAGAATAAAGAATAAATCCATGAAGAAAAGATGCCAGAAAAATTGGATTAAGCTACGGTTGTAGAATTAGGATTGTTGATTAAGTATATTTATTTTATCCAGATCCGGTCAAAGTCCATTCCGATGTGCATATATACAAGGATATGTATTCCAAAATAAAGGAGCGAATGTGAATCTAAGTCAATTTGATATATTAGAAATCATAATCCAATAATAAATACCTGTATATATACATAAGATTTTGTTTATATAAGTAAATTTTTTTTTTGAGGAACCATGAAATTTCATTAATGATGTAACTCGGAGTTTACAATATCAAGAATTGAAAGTGGTAAAAAATTCGACACAAAAGACTCGGTAGAAGATAATTTGGCTATCTCGTGTGCCGCTCGATTTCCTTCTCTTAACACATGTCGAACTTTGAAAATTTCGAAACCGCTCGCTAATCTTTTGATGTTGGCAATAATGTTCCCGTAAGGCGTATGAGAACCAACATCTCCTTCAATGGCAGCCATAATGTTACTCGAATCACCCTCTAATATGATCTTGTTCCAATTTTGTTCCCGAGCAAACTCCAAAGCTTTTAAGAGCAGCCATTTCCTCAGCCGAAGAAGGATCAAGAGGCATGAGAAAACAAGAAGAAAACCAAGCAATACAAATACCAGAATGAGATCTTGCAAGACCCCCTAACCCACAACAATTTTCAGCACACAATGAGGCGTCAAAATTGATTTTTATTTCACCCATTGGAGGAGGTTCCCATCCAACTCCAGTTCTCCGCCTGCCAATGTTTACACTTGGTTTAAATACTTCAGATCTAGCTCCTCTTAAGGCTTGCAAATATTTCTTCGGAAAAAAATAACTCAATTGCCGAGTCAATAGTACCCTCAAAGAATCTCTTGTTTTTAGCATGCCAAACAGACCAAGAGACAACAACACAAAATTGAACTCTACCACATCCAACTTCTTGCGCATATCAAGTATCCAATCAAGTAGAGAATTACCTCTTGGAAAATGGATAAACCAAGGTATTCCACTAAGAGCCCAGACTTGTCTAGCAAAAGTGCATAAAGATAAACTATGAATAGCATCTTCGTCGAAACTATGGCAGATTTCGCACGAAGCCACCTCCAAGACTTTACGTTTTGCAAGATTTAAACGAGTAGGAAGATGATTCTTACACGCTCGCCAAAGGAATATTTTTATTTTGCTTGGAAGATTAATTGCCCACAACCATATAAGTAATATTAACAGTGTTTTATCGTCACTCAATCAAAACAGAAACTCATAGTTTATTCACTTTAGTTTTCAACTAACACTGAATCGATTTTGTCCAAATCAAGTAGACTTGTAAAAGGAAATATCAATATTTAATCATATAACAAAATCTATTTACCATTCTTTGAGATGTATGCTAGATAAACATATATAACATCATATTCATATTATTTCACCTTTAATGAATGCAACACTTTAGATAAGACTTACTTGAAAAATTATCTGAATTATCATCTGTCAAGTTACATCTGCTAAGATTCAAATGCAGCACGGCATTGACAGCTGCATAAACACAAAATGAGTCAATATAGATAATGACCTATCATGAGAAATATTTTGGTACGGTTCGATTTTGGTATGGTACTGTACGGTTTTGAGGTTCTAGAAATATTTTGCGTTGCACTATTTTTCTCTTATATAGTTGAAAAAACAAAAATTCCAACAGAATAAATTGGTTATTTTTTCCTTTTTGCATAATACTTTATAATTGAACGAGTTACATAATAATATCCTATGTTTTTTCTTTTATTTTTCAATGGTTTTAATAATTATTTAGGCTCATCGTGCATATTAAGTGAAAACCTTTCCCAACAGGTATTCGAACCTGAGTTTGCTACTTATAATATCCTATAAATAACTTAGCCTTAACTACAATAGGTCATTAAAAAAATTACAAATTTTTTTTGCCATTTGTTATTTCTTTTAATGGTATATTTATTTACTAGTTAGTTTTTATGTTTCAAATTTTTATTTTTGGACTTTTAATTTTATAAATTAATAATTTAACTTACACAATTATATGTTATACTTGAGTATATTTTTTGAGTTATAATTATTAATATTGGACTATGTGTTTTAAGGACACGTTGTAAGATAATAAATCTTAAATTTTATTGGATAAACTATTAAATAATTAATTTACTTCTATTTACGGTATAGTACGATTTTTTGTCGTGTTCAATTTTCAAGACCTATATCATATCAAATAATTCCGTATTGTTTTCATATGTACCGACGCCTACAATTTTTAGAAAATAAACCTAAACTTCCGTACAATGCAATACGATTCGATACGATACAGTATGGTCTCGAAAACCATGTGCACCCCTATTAATTGGAAAAATTCTAGGGTGTCGCTACATTATGTGCCGCTAATATCACATTAGGTGGTATTACCACACAATGTGTATCACATTCTATGGTACATGATCACATTACATAGTATTAACCTCATATATTTAGTATGACTCCCACATCATGTAATATTTATTTCAAATTAGGTGGTATTACCATGCAAGTTGTGTCACATTCTATTAATTGCTATTACCTTATTTTTAAAAGAGAATCTTCAACTCACAAGTTGGTGGAATAGAAAAGCCTCATTAATATTTTTACTCTTAAAAAATTATACATGTGGAAACATGTGCAAGAATCAATTAATATAAATAGGCAATTCCCACATCCTTCATTTCAAAGGGGTGAGAAATGAAATCTTGCCTATAAAGTATGCCCTCTTCCTAGGATTAGGCTAAAGTGTTGTTTCCCCATTTTATTCAAATCTACCTAGTTATTCACTCATTGTTCTTCAATCATTTCAAGAATCTATTTATAGTAACTTTTTCATTCTTTAAAAAAATAGGGTTGTACTATATATATAGTCAACCAAAAAGTAAGAAATAATGATAAAAAAGGTGGTTAGGCTAGAAGGGCCTCAGGTTGTTCGAACGACGAGGTATGCTGAATGCCAGAAGAACCAGGCACTAAACATCGGAGGGCACGCGGTGGATGGATGTCGGGAGTTCATGGCCGGAGGCCAAGAAGGGACTGATGCTTCCCTTAGTTGTGCCGCATGTGGCTGCCACCGCAACTTTCACCGGAGGGTGGTGGAGACCGGGGTTGTTGGTGATAGCTCATCAGTTAATTAAGTCTTGAATTCATCAATGTCTTATATCTCATATCTCATGTTGGACAAAATTATAATATTTGATATTGCATGAGAAAACTAAATAAAATATATTTACATTTTGAATGTGTTGTCCTTAATTAGTACTACAACTATTTTATATCTAATTACTCAACAATAGGTCAGTGAGGCTATAGTCTGTTGGTAAGACTGATGCCAAATGACCAAGAGGTCATGTGTTTATATAATTCTCATTAATGTCGAATTTATTTCAATTTAATACAGTGGTTGGTAGCTTTTTCTTTTGTGGTTTGGTTGTATTCGAATAACAAATTTGAAATAATTTTAAGCTGCGAATACATGACAAAAGAAAAAGCTACCAACCAAACCACTGTAAATTGTAGAATACATGAATAAATATGTGTTGTAATTTTAAATGAGGCTCATTACCCTTTAAGTACTAAACTTTCTTTTATCTTCAATTTGACTCTTACTAATTAGTCTTTACATTTTTTTATGATATCTTAATTTAGTGCAAAACTTTATGTAATAAATTATTTTATTATTATATACATATTAACTAATAGTATAATATTAGGCCCGTGCAAACTTTTTTCGAGAGAACTTTTACCAGGAACCAAATGAGGACAGAATGCTCGAGAAATCCAACTCATGTTCAACCAATTTATTAGATTTTTCTCATAAAACAATAGCAAGACAACATTTTTAATTTGAATACATCATCTTTGTTTCACAAACATTCGGTTTTACATCAATGGGATGGGACCTACATACCTTATTCATGTTTTCTTGACATATTTTAAATTTATTTATCATAATTATTCATCAAATAAATAAATAAATAAATATATATATATATATATAGTATATCACAAATTCACAATATATAAAAATATAATTAATCTACATGAGATATGATGTGTTCATTTCATTCAGAAAACTATTTCTAAGAGAATTAAGGACTATGTGGATGGATTTGGGTCCAATTTTATGGGTTTCGCGAGATCGGATCAAAATCATTTTAAACGAGTTGTCGATAAATTCATAAAACTATCTTTTATATGACAAATTCAGCTTACTTTTTTCCCCCAACTTTAGAAAAATGATATTGATGACACCTACCACCTATTTTTTTTCCACAATCCCAACATCGAAATTCAACCCAAATGAGATTTCAATTTTTTCAGAGCCACAAAACCCAACATCCAAAATGTTGAAAAATTGAGTTTTAAATGTTTGATGTTTCATTGAAACTGTCCAAACTAGTTTTATAAAATCGAGACCAGTGAAATCTTGTCAAAACCCTTTGAAATAGGACAAAACTTATTAATGTGTTTGAATTTTGAAATATTTAGTTTCGAAATATAATAAAAACTGATAAATTTTATAATATTTTTACTTTTGTTTTCTTTTAGCTAGTGAGTGGTAATAATTAAGTTGATTTGTGCCGGACATGTGTATTTCAAAATTGAATCTGATTTGTATTATATTTTGAATGGATTTGGTATATATATATATATATATATATATATATATATATATATATATATATATATATATATATATATATATATATGAGCCCAATTTCAATAAATTTAAGTTTTAATAAATATGCAAGTATAAATATTCAGAATAGATAAGATTCCTTAAAAGAAAGTTGAGTCCCTTCATGAGCCGCTTTGTTCCCATCTCTGTAAATATATATATATATATTTATATATATATATATATATATGTATATATAATTACAGGGTGCAATAGTTGATCAATTAGATTTGTGAAACAATAGTTGATCAGGCTATTGAAATTTAAGCATAAGAATGGATAAACAATAAATCTCAATAAAATTGAATAAGGAAAAATAAGCAACAATCACTTCAAACAAAGAATTTCATTGCAATCCTAGAAAAATAAATTTAGTTCATAGTTAAAACGAAAATAAACACAATAATAATCAAAGTCATGAATACGAGATCACAAAAGAGATAGAAAATTGCAAAAGATGAGAAAAGAGAAGTAGATCTGTTTTCCAATCTTCAAGAATTGTGTTCTCCGATGTTTTCCACGCTCATCAATGATATTTTCTTGTTCTTGGTGTCTCCTCTTGTCAAAAAGTGTTCCAATATTCATTTTCTCTCTCTTCCTCCACTTAGATATAAGTTTTCAAGTCAAATTAGGGTACTAATAGTAAAATTCGCGGAAATCTTATTCCCTGGCGGAGAATTAGTTTCGCCCCAACGAACGTCTGCTTTGTGATTTCGCTCCAGCAGAGAGATTTTTCGCTCAGCGAAGAGGCTTCTGTTTGCACATCCAAAAATCAAGAAAAAATCTAAAATATTTGCAAGAAAATACCAAAATGAGTACGTGAATCACCAACGAGATAAATCAAGCAAAACCAAATGAAACAGGAGGTATTACCAAAATGCTAAAATCCACTCTAAAGAATAAATAAAATTCTTTAACATCTAAGGTTCTAGTCACTACTAATATAAATGTTGACTTAAAGGCAAGGTAACTCCATTCTCGGTATGTCGTCCTATTCGACCCTTAGCTCCACGAACCAACTAAATCTTTGAATATGAATGTTGACTTAAAGGCAAGGTTGGAGATGCGTTTTTTAGGTGGGTCGAAAGGACATGAAGGCAAGACAATTGGGCACAAAATAGAGATTGGGCAAGGTATTCTATTGAAGATGGCCTAATTAATAAAGTTGTCCCAATTGCCTTTTATTTCATTTGTTTTATTATCTTTTCTTTCTTCTTTGTTGGATTTAATTTACCCAAGAAAATACATGAAATTAATGTCAGAATCATATAAAATCCTAAAAATAATAAATAAGTTAGTGATTCGACTCAAAGTAATAAAATAACTACTAAAATCCTAAAAAAACTCAAAATACTTGTTGAACAACTTAGAATAATATTTTAACATATAGTAAAAAATCAATCTTCAACATTTTCAACCAATTGCTTAAATATTCATTAGATAACATTTGTAAACGACATTGGTAACGTATTCAAATTAATTAATGATGATAGAAGATAATTATATTATAAAAATGAGATTAAGAATAAAAATCAACTCATGTATTAAAATCAAACAAAATAATAAGAGAGGTCCCACTTAATGTGATCGACGAGTCTCGAAAGGGATTATATCTTTGGAAAACCCAAAAAAAATAATGTGAACACCAATATTTTAAAAACTGGAGCGGTCATCGAATCGATGGTCTTACTGGTCACTGGTAAGATCGGTTTAACCATTTTAACCACTTATTTGATCGAGGTGATGTTATTATTATGTAATAATTCAACTTAAGTTATAATACAAGTAATCAACCATTTAAAAATAAAACAATTCTTATCTAACTTTTTTTAAGTTTATTTTCATAAACTAAATGCTATCTCACAAATTCATTTTCCTATATACTTTGAGTTGAGAATGAAATATATCTATAAAATTACAACTATGATAACATCAAAGCTCAAATTATAATAAACACAATAGCAATACAATAACTTTATTACTAATCATCTATGGGAAAGAGAAAATATTGGATGAATTTGATCACTTAAACCTTATTTTTGAAGATACATGAACTTAAGGAAGAAATTAATATTTTTCTTAAATTGATGCTTAAATATATCTCTATAACTTATTGTATAAAAGATCTTAGATGTTTTGTTGATTTTTATTTTACTCAAAGTGAAAAATAGAAGAAGGAATGCAAGATTTTTTTTTTTGGAAAGTTTGGAGGTTTCGGAGGAGAAGTAAATATCCGTAGTTTACTTTTTTTTCTCTTTGTTATAAATGAACTCGTAGTTCAATCAGTTCACCGATTTTCCTAGTTTTTGATCGATTTTTTTTTTCGGTTCGAACTGGACATGAACAAAACTAGTTTTGGAGGGTTGACCGAACCGAATTGACAGCAAGTTATTGATTGAACTGATCGGTCCGATTTGGTTTTTAAACTGGGGAACACATATTTATTTAATATTAGATCTTATCGATTCAAATCAACCTAGATCCATATATGCTAAGTATTTCAAGTTAGAAATTCTATAATCGGATAAGACTCATAAAAAGTCATAATCAGTTTGATCGGTTTTTGTCAAGGAATCAAATCCCTTCATATTCTAGGTTTCTTCCAATAAAAAAATAAAACATTTTATCTAAATTTGAAAATAATAAATTTCCTCATGTTCAATGAATCAAAAGCCCCTCATACTCCAGTCTCTTGTGAATAAATAACCCATCAAAAAATGGGAATCATCAAAGCAAAACAAACATATGTCAAATTTTGCCATGGGTCGACCCGGGAAACGGTCCAGAACTGAATTAAGACCCGTTTGTTGTGCTAAAAATAGGGATGAAATGAAGCAACTTGAGGAGAAAGAAGATTGTTTTGTTATTGATTTTGATCCAAATGATGAGTTGGACATTTCTAACCCTTCTTTCTCAAATGACTGCCATGTAATTGCTGAAAAAGGGCAGGTATGTACTTTCTCAATTTTAGTCACGAATTTACAAATATACCCTGTAGTGTTATTTCAAATTGACAAATATATATGCATTTGTTATTTTTATTTGTCTCATTTTTATAACAAATACTATCTTTTTTTTGGTATCTTTTATTAGAGATATTGTGTTTAGAATAATATAGTATACACAATTTGTTCAAAAAAGTAATAGTATATAACAATAAACAAATTATGTACTTATAAATTTATCATTACTAAATATATTATTTATTCAATACATTATAAAATTGAGTTGGGAGAAAACAATAAAATTATGAATTTGTTCTAAAAAAGCAAATGATGTATATTTTTAATGTTAAAATGATCGAATGTTCGATTTTATATTTCTCTATTTTTGGAATTAAAATGAGTAGGTGGCATGTCGAGATTATCCCCATCCAAGATACGCTTGTGCAAAATTTCCTTTCAAGAAAACATCCCACGACATTCACTGTAAACTGGTAATTATTTAATTCGTTATTTCGAGCGATAATTTAATTCTTGATTTTCCATAATTTTAGATATGATTTAATTCTTAATATTTAAATACACCATAATTAATATATATGGGTTTGTCTTTGCAGTGCTACTGTTTTGTTTGTGACTTGGTTGCTCCTTGTAAAAATTGGGTTGGACCCTCTGGCCATTGTCATGCATTTTACAATAAATATTGGAAAAATATTAAGAAATTGAGGAGAGCATACGTCAAATTATTAGCCATAAGTAAGAGGTTAGATGAGTTTCTTATGTCGTCTAATATTTGAATTGGACATATACATTGAATTTGACAATGAGTTGAGTTTAAATCAGAAAATATATTTGATTATGTTTATTACTATATGTCATGTCACTTTATTGCATTCTTTATTTGCTTATCTATAAAAATAAATGTTTATATATTATTCAATTGATCGATATTATACGAGCATCAAAATTAAGTTAGGTTAGGTCCAACTCGTACTATTCAGAACAAAACGAACATGAACTCAAACTGAATTAGGCCAAACTCAACTATGAATGTACATCTAGGGTTGTCAATGGGGGCGGATTTCGATCTGAATTCTACTCAATTTATTAAGATTTTAATTTGATTAATGATTCAATGAACCTGATACGATTATAAAGATCCGTAATCTGAAATACATGGAGCGAATATGGATCTAGATTGATTCAATCATTTATATTCATACCCGATAAATGGAGGCGAATCTGTGTCGAGTCTGATCTGACCCATTGACATCTTTATTTTCTATCAATGAATATTTTTGAAAACTCTCTAAGAGAGAAATATTAACAAAAACTAATTAAGGGAGTTAATTGTATTAATCTTGATCAAGTTGTAGCTTAGAGTTAGTGTCAAAAGCCGAATCTCCAAGATTAATAGGATTCTAGGTCTTGGGTTCGATTTTCACTAACGTGGATATTCATTTAATTTAATATTAATGGTAGCATATTTATCTTTATACTTTAATAACAATTAAATAGATTTACAATATAATGACTGATGAACAAGTCGGAAATTGCAAATCAATTTGTCAGCCAGTGTTTATTTAGGACGAAATTGTGACGGCACAGCAGGTACTGAACTTGTCTCTTTATAGCTATGGTGCAATTTTTAATTTTTAATTTTGTTTATTATAGCTATGGCACTGTTATTTTATATAAAATATGGTAATAATCGGATAATAACTATTAATATTCATATATAAGAAAACAAAGTTTACGTATTAACACAACCATTAAAACAAAACTTGCCAAAGTGTCATCACACCAAAATAAGGATTAACAATAAGCAAAATAATATTATGCATAATCTACATCAAACGCTCTCAAATCGTCCTCGATATGTGGAGCGTGCCGCTTGCAATATTCAATAACTTTAGACATAATATTTGATGTTATATTAGGCAATGAGATGGTGTTGTCAGCGCAGTTATCATCGATCATATCTTTTACGGTTTGTGATTGAATGATAACGGTTTCCTCAAACTCAAAAGTATCATCTTTGGATAAGACATTGTTATTTTCTGTCAATGAATTTCTTTAAAAACGTTAATCCTAAGTGAGAAAAATATTACTAAAAACTAATGAAAAAGAGTTAATTGAAAATGTGGGAAAAGAAGGGCGAATTCAGTTTATATATCAAAATTATTTTTATGTGTGAAATGCGAAATTAACAAATGTGTTAAGGAAATAATTTGATAGCATTTAATTTTCCATAGAAATTAAAAAAAATAATAAGTATACCCAAAAATAAATCAACATAATAAATTGACTCGTTAAATTTAGAAGGGCATGATAGAGAATCAATATTTATTGTTCTGGCATTAGGTTTTCGGCTCTGGCTACATCAACAGCCTTATGTAATGGATCAATCAACAGTTCATTGACAATACTGCTATTATTTTGACCAAATTCTAAATTCTGAAAATTTAGAATCTTTTTATTTTATTTTATTTTATTATAGAAAATGTTTTTATTGATTTCAACTTGCAAATTTTAAAATTTCACATACAAATTTGCAGAACTCTTTTTGAAAAAAGGGCTGTAAATCCCCCATTTCTATTATTGACGCAGAACCAACAGGTGATTGGTCTAGTGGAAGGAACTAGTCACTACAAAGTAGCGGACTCAGATTCGAATCCCTGTTGGGAGAGGTTCCCACTTTATGTGCCCGACACGCCTCGAAAAGGATTAAACCCTTGGGAAACCAAAAAAATTATTGACGCAGAAAATTAAACATGAAAATATTGTTATTATACAAAAGATAATATTGTTCAATCTTGCTTCTTCCAACTACAAAATATTGCTATTATACAAAAGAACACCCATAAATACATGCTACATTTGGATTTATCCAAAACAGCAAACATAAATATAGAGCTATAGACAAATATATGAAACACAATGCTATGTTCAACTCAACTTGATTCAGCTTGCTTCCCTTTCGGAGGTGAAAAGCTTTCGAGGTTGATATCTCCGACACCTTTGGGTGGACCTATGCTGCATCGTGCTGTGTTATGTAATTCAATGGCATCTCTTATTTTCTGAAACTGCAAATAAGTTTTCGGCAATCAGAATTTATTTCTTCGATTAGTATTTAAAAGAGTGAATTTGAGTAAACTTTAGGTAGAATTACTGAAACTACACCTGAGGTTAGTGTAATTACACTATAACCGCTCTCCATGTTTGGGAAATTACTTGAACTAGCCCTGAGGTATTGGATTCATTTCAGTTACCCCCTTACGGCATTGATTTCATCAAATAATGTTTGAATCCCAGAAATACCTCTGATTGCTATCTAAGAAATCACAAGCCTCAAGGTTGGCAAATCGATTTCACCCATTTTCTCAACGATTTCACTCATTTTTCACCGATTCAACCCAATTTAACCTCACTTTTGTCACCAATTTCACCCGATTTTTCACATTAAAGATTTTTTGAATGATGTCGGCATGCAACGTCATAAATTAAGGCCGTAAGGGGTGTTATTGTAATGAATCTAATACCTCAGGGGTAGTTTCCAAACATGCAAGGTGGCCAGTGTAATTACACTAAAGCTCAGGGGTAGTTTGAGTATAACTCCCTAATTTTTACTTACTTTGGCAAGTGAACAAGAAAAGGACTCTAGCTGCCCATCGGCTCCACGGTAGAAGTGGAAATAAGGTAGAACCTTCACATTCAAACTCTTGCACATTGGCTTGTTTTCATCGAAATTGACTTTTAAGAACAAAATATCGGGATGCTCGTTAGCTGTTCTGCAAAGCTGATTATAAACACAATATTATATTTTCAGAAGCCCTTCTTTTTTCTATAGCATAGAATTGAAAAATCTGGAGATAATGGACTTTGAAAAATCTGGAGATAATGGACTATTAACCTTAGGAAATAGTGCTCGACAAGAAGCACACCATGTACCATAGAACTCGACAATAACTAGCTTATCTCCAGCCTGACTCAAAGCATTCAAGAATTCTTGTGTGGAGTGGATGTCGATCATGTTTGGGCCCGCATTTCTTTCCCACCATTTTGGCGCCTCGGTTTCTGTAACAGTTGCATGTACCTGATACGAAAGATGTCTTCAATAAGAAAAAAATCTACTGGATATAACGCAAAAATGATCATCATATCTCAAAACTTCTTCGACACAACTCTAATTATAGAGCGGCATGAACTTAATATAAGCGATAAATCTGTCTTGTTTTCTTAAGCATTCTTGGATTATGTAAGTTATAGACTTGTAGCAGACAAGAGTATGAAGGATAGAAACCAACAAATCATAGAAAAACAAAGATCGACTTATCAAAGAAAGCTAAATGACATTTTGTCTAGATGGAAAGAGGTCAAAGAGAAGCATTAGCTTCATATGAAATTTTGAGTAAAGTATTCCCATTTGTCTAAATGAGAATGGACGTAAGTGGATTCAGCTGAATTAGGCCAGTAGGGCCATTCAGTTAAGCTTCACTTGACTACGTAGAAGAACTTACTGTATTTGATCTATAATTCTTTACAAGTATGAGGTAAAAAAATAACCCACAAATCTACGTTAGAAGGTATAATTACGTTATGAGACAATGCTGCCCATATTAGTCATGTATTGGTACAAGATCTTTTGGCTGGGTCCAGCTAGTCGAGTAATTACAAGAATTTCAAAAAAAAAATTGCGAAGATATAAGATTAGCAAATATTGGCAACACAACACAATCACACTGCACCACAAGATGACAAAATGACAGGAAGAGTACATGATGAATTATCTCAGAAAAAATATGAATAATGTAAACTCTCGAATGATTTTTATGAATGTAAGTTTCAGATCAAATCTAGAAGTACAAACAAACACTTACAGACAATTGAGAAGAATCTGCTGACTTAATCCGTTTATGTAGACATACCAAGTCAGAAGATCCTAGTAGATTCATTGTGGATAATTTGATTAAATCATTTCCTTAAATTAGTACTATCTTAGTCACTGAATTCTTTGTTGCAACAGAGAATGTTGCTAAAATAAATATAATGACAAAATTGGCAGATTGCAAAAGTGTTTCTCCTGAAAAAACAATATTCCGGGATATGAGGTAACATTGCCTACGCAACCTACTGTCGGCTTTATGGTAAAAATATGACAAAACAATGAGTAGCCACGAGGAAACTTCCTCTATGGATCAATTACTTTACACAAGTGAGTTCATACACAATCGAGGAATTTAAGATCGAAGGACTTACCTGATCCAACAGCTTCAAAATTTCAAACAAATTTAACCAGTTGAACCCAAAATTACATGAGGAAAATTGACCAACATACGGACAAGTAAGCAATTTTAGACAGTCAATCAAGAACATCAAACACAATCCCTAAAAAGATTGATGATTTCATCAAAAACAAATTACAACTAGAGGACTAATTCATCTAATTTTGTCATCTAAAATCCAGCTACACTTATCAAACGCAATCCTTTACAAGAATACCACAAAAACTGAAAACACTGGTTATAGAATCAAATCCAGTCCCATGTGGAAAAACATACTGAAATTCGAGAAAGTTGATTCCTTTACCTTGAAATACTGCAATTGCTTCTGGGGCCTTAGTACAACTGGGGAAACAAAATCAAAACCAATTGAGGAAACGTCTGAAACTGAAACCACCTTTTTATGGAGTCCCTGATTTGGAGGAAAAGCCCGTTGAGAAGAATTGAAAGACGAGGAGAAAGAAGTCAACAGTGGAGAAGAAAACCTCAAAGAATTACAACATAATTTAATCACATCACCCATTGAACACACAAATAGAATGTATCCTTGTTTTGTTGCCAAATATTTATGGGCGCGTGTGAATTTCACAATTGGGTTTCTTCTAAAAGATACTATTATTGGCTGTTTGCTACACCAATGGGAAGAAAAGCAGAGGGAAAGGCCGAATTGGGCTTTAGATTTTTCTAGGCCCCCTAGTTACACACCCTGGGTGTGTGTTTTTATGGGTTTGCAGAGGTAAACTTGAGAAAAAGAAATTGTGTGAAGGAGAAAGAGCGAAGAAGGTATTAGGAGATTTGGGAAATGGGATTTTCTGATTTGTTTTTGCCACTTTATTTGTATTTTTTCCTGTTGTTTCCTCTTAAATATGGTAGGGTTATGTTTGGTTGCATTTTATCAGTCCTAGAGGATTCTTCTAATTTGGTTACAATCGTCACTTATGTTCTCTTCTAACGGTGAGTTTGGCCCAGCGGTTGGAGCTCTTAAAATCACTTATAGATATCTATTGTGATTTTCTAAGTGTTTGGCCCCGATTATTAAAATAATTTATGTTCAATCGTGATTTTCATGGTGTTTGACCCCCAAGATCATAATCACTTTTGGGATCTCGAGAAGCAAAAAATTAACATATTTTAGAAGCTACTAAAGTGTTACTTTTGCAAAAGCTATTATACAAAAGTAATTATTCTATAATTAATTTTTATTATAATCAATTATTACCAAAATCAATTATACTAAAATTAATTCTCCTATAATTGCTTCTAGTATCGCTAGGCCAAACTCACCCTAAATAAAAATTCTAAAATTTCTCGGGTCTTGTTTGTTTGAAATTTTCGTTATTTTTAGGTTTTTAGGAAGGTAAAGCAGACAATTACTAAATTTTAAAAAAAAAAATACCATTTCTTGTGTTTTTAACATGTAACAAGCAATTTCCATAGTATCTCCACCAAGTACACTTAAATCATTTTTTTAATTTAAAATTTATTATTGTTAGCTTGTTATATTAGTCGATCAAAATTCTTTTTTAAGGTCATCTCCAAAGGAGATGGCTGGACTCGGGGTGGAAGTTAAGGTGAATGGAAAAGTGGGATTAATGATCGGGGCGGTTAGCTCGGGGCGGGGCGGGGCGGGGCGGGGCTGGAGGAAGGGTAGGGTTGCCTCTGCTCGCGGCTCAGGGCCACCTGATTGGTATTTTTTTATTTGTTTTGTTTTATTCATTTCTTTTAAAGATTTATTATTAATTATTTAAGGTGATATTTAACAAAATTAATTTTTTTTCCTAAATTAAATTAAATTAAATTTGATAATTGAATTATTTAATAAATTTTATTAGTATATTTGCTAATATTTAATAAAAATATATAGCCACCAATTCTTAATTGAATTATATAATATAATTAAAATTTCAATTATGGATAAATTATTAATAATTAATTAGAATTGTAATTAAAACATTATAAATAGTTAGAATTGTAATTTAAAATATTTAATTAGAATAGTAATTCATATTTAAAATTAATAATCTCTTTTAAATATTATTTTAATTTATTTTATTCTAAGTAAAATTTAAATCATTTAAATACAATGTTGGTGGCTATATATTTCTAAAAATATTGAGTTAGTTGAAAATATAATTAAACAATTAGACAAATAATTTAATAACACTTAAATTTAGAAATATTTAAATTCATACTTAAATGAACAAGATACGTAAATTCATACAATTTACATTCATTGTTAACAATATTTTGCATACACATGGGCGATTAAGTAGTTATGAAGCCTACATTTGATTTATTTGGATCATACTGCATCACGATGAATCATATAGTTATTCATTGTTAGTGTTCTTGATAATGGATTTTTCCTGTTTAAATTTTAGCGCGTGCCCTACGAGATGTGCTTATGTCATTATCATCGTCATCAGAGTCATCATATATGTATATATGACGTTCGTGTTTTGAATCAATTTTAATTTTACTATTATCAACTCTCTTTGATTTTGATATTTAAATAATATTATTATCTTATTATTATAGATATTATTATTATTAACAATATTAATATTAAAAATAAAATAACTATTAAAATGGTGAGAGTTGAGAATAAATAAAATTGAAAGTAATTGGACTCGAAGTCCTACTATTGGAGATAACCATGTAAAGCTAAGGGCAGCCATAGAGCTCCGGAACCCTAGCCTGGCAAAACCATTAGAGATGGCCTAAATGGGTGGTTAGGGCAGCTTACGCGCACCTTGACTAAGTTAGACAGCTGCTTGAACACCATACAAGCTCAAGAACAAGGTAATGATTCAACCTCACATAGGAGAATAAATAGGTGAGGTTCACAATTATCAATTCACCTTTGATTGGGCTTCATGGGCTTGTGGCTAGACATCGACCATGAAGTGTGGGTACTCCTGAATTAATAAGGAAATTAATTCTGGAGTTGTCAATTAAAAGTAGTTTAATTGATCGGAGCATTTAATTGCTCGTTAATTAAATCACGAAAGTCGTGGGCCTGCTGCCAGTTGATGGTGAACCCAGAGGGTCACACACAATACAATTGGACGGTGACTGTCTTAAAGGAAAGCAAATGATTTAAAGTTGTTAAATCAAAGTAATTGAATTATGGTATTAATTCAATAGGAGAATATTAATTAGATATCTAATTGATTAATGTTCAATTAATTAATTAGAGTCATCTGATTAATTATGAAATTAATTAAAGTAGTTAATTAATTGGAAGAATAAATAATTAACCAATTTTAGGATTGGATAAATATGTGGGTTGATTTTGCAATTAACTAGAAATAGGGGAAGTGGGCGATTTTAGTAAATAAAGAAAAAGAGTTTTAATTCTTGGAGAGCAAGCTAGAAGAGATCTATCAAATCTCACATTCCTAAGTTGATAAGGAATGAAGATTTGATAGATAAGGGAAGGAGATATCTTTTTAGAGAAGAATTCTTCTCTTATAAATACTCCTTCTCTTCTCTTCATTTAGAGAGATGAGATTTTTTGAGAGAGGCACAAACTCTGAAAAACTTTTGAGAGAACAAAATATCTTTGCTGAAAATTGAGAGAAATCGATTTTGCATAAGAGAGAAAATCAGATTTTTGCACAAGAATTATTATTTACAAAATTGCCCCGAAACTTTCGCCCCGAACCCAAGTCGCCCGAACAAAAACTCGGCCGAACCTGAGCTGGCCGAACCCAACCTGGCCGAGCCCTGTTCCGATCACATAAGTCCTGTGATTCGTTTCTTCCATCTGTATCTCCTAATCCTGATCCAGATCTTAAGTCCAGATCCAGATCTGAAATCCTTTGCTGACAAACCTACGAGATCCAGTTCGTAGCCTAAGACTTGTAGGTGTCACTACAATCCAGTTGGTGTGGATCAACTTTGGAGGTGAGACACATGGATCACTCAAGCTGTGGATCGAACCAAACACCTGGAGGAAACCACCACAAAACCGTGGTGAGGTAAATTGCGAAAACCCCCCTTGTGTTTAATTAATTGTTTGATTCAACCTTTTCGTATAATTAACTGTGGAGAAAGATTTATGGGACTAATAGGGACCTCGAAAAATTTTAAAATTCCGCACTTTGTTGTATTGACAATCGAGCCCCATAGTAGAATATCCCAACAATTAACCACTGTTGGGATATTCTATCATGGGGCTCGATTGTCAATACAACAAAGTGCGGAATTTTAAAATTTTTCGAGGTCCCTATTAGTCCCATAAATCTTTCTCCACAGTTAATTATACGAAAAGGTTGAAACAAACAATTAATTAAACACAAGGGGGTTTTTCGCAATTTACCTCACCACGGTTTTGTGGTGGTTTCCTCCAGGTGTTTGGTTCGATCCACAGCTTGAGTGATCCATGTATCTCACCTCCAAAGTTGATCCACACCAACTGGATTGTAGTGACACCTACAAGTCTTAGGCTACGAACTGGATCTCGTAGGTTTGTCAGCAAAGGATTTCAGATCTGGATCTGGACTTAAGATCTGGATCAGGATTAGGAGATACAGATGGAAGAAACGAATCACAGGACTTGTGTGATTCGAACAGGGCTCGGCCAGGTTGGGTTCGGCCAGCTCAGGTTCGGCCGAGTTTGGGTTCGGGCGACTTGGATTCGGGGCGAAAGTTTCGGGGTGATTTTGTAAATAATAATTCTTGTGCTAAAATTTGATTTTCTCTCTTATGCAAAATCGATTTCTCTCAATTTTCAGCAAAGATATTTTTGTTCTCTCAAAAGTTTTTCAGGGTTTGTGTCTCTCTCAAAAATTCTCATCTCTCTAAATGAAAAGAAGAGAAGGAGTATTTATAAGAGAAGAATCTCTAAAAAGATATCTCCTTCCCTTATCTATCAAATCTTCATTCCTTATCAACTTAGGAATGTGATAAGGCCTGAACATAACGTGAAAATATTTAGACAGCTGCTTGAACACCATACAAGCTCAAGAACAAGGTAATGATTTGTTATGTCTATGACCCTCAATTGCTTGAATACTGAAGAAACGAAGGGAGAAGATGAGATGGATGAATTGGTGAATGAGGAGGATGGGTCGGTCGCTTGGGTTGATGAAGAGTTTGGACCGGTTCTAATTGATTTCGGGTCGGAAGTGAAGAAGGCCGGGTTAATTGAAGATTTGGGCCAGGCAAATGCAGCTAATTAAAATAGGCCCAACTTCCTTATTATTATTATTAGTCCAGTAGTATTAATTTTGTTGGTCCAGTTAAATTAGCCCAATTACCAGTTTGGGACATTTAGAATATTATCTGCTATTTCAGTTAGAGGTGCACGTATATGTAATGTTGATCAGAAAAATTAATGGCAAGCAGTTTTTACATTCTTATCAGTTTTCTCTCTATTTCTCTGTTCTTCTCTAATCTTCTTTTCTACCTTTTATCCAATCAATTGTTATTTACATTAAAATTATATCAAAAATTACAAAAATATATCTAAAACCTAACATTTGGCTACCAGAGCAAGGTTATTTTCGATCATCTGGGCTTGATTATCAATGGCAGAAGGCACCAGACTTAGGGAAATTCACGAATCAAATAGGCAATTGGAGTTGAGGTTGCAGGAGGAGGTTGATAGGAGAGAGGCCATATCAATGAACCTGCAGGATCAAATCAATTCAATGTCTGAAAAAATGGATGAAAAACAAGATAAATTACAGGAAACTATGAGTACATTACAATTACAGTTGATTAAAATAGCTGAGAGGATTGATGTTTATCATAAGGAGAAATCAATTATGGGCAACAACTCACAAACTGGTAATGTATCTCAAACCACTCATTTCACACCTGAAAATGCTAGTAGATCAACTACTGATGGTAGGGCACAGAAATTTAATGAGGATGGTAATCAGTTTTCTATGGGTTATACTCATAATCCTAAGCTAGATTTCCCTAGATTTGATGGTTCAAACCCTAGGGCCTGGTTATTGAAATGTGATAGCTATTTTCAGTTAGTACCCACTGTTCCTGAGACTTATAAAGTCACACTGGCTTCACTACACTTTGATGGGAAGGCTGCTATGTGGTTAGGACAGATTAACCAAAGAAGAAGGGACTTAACCTGGGAACAATTTGTAGAATTGATTTCTGCCAGGTTTGAAGAATTGAGAGAGGGCAAGATTGTGGCTGAGTTCAACAAACTCAGGGTCACAACTTCACTAGAGGATTACATTGACAAATTTGAGGAGCTTAAGTCTTATTTACTGATGATTAATAAAAGGAACTATGATGAGGAATACTTTATTGCATGTTTTGTGAGTGGACTGTCTGAAGAGAGCCAATCTTTTTTCTCTATGTTTGAACCAAAAACACTCCAACAGGCCATTGAACTGGCCAGGAAGCAAGAAGCTACTTTAGATGCAATTGCTAAGAGGAATAGAGGTACTTACAGACCTATTATTAACCCTAACAATAATGGGTTTAAGAGGCCATCTATTTCTCCACCTACTGTTAACAGCCCTAAGGTTAACAACTACACTCCACCTGCCTTGTTACCACCCAGGAAATTTCTCACTAATGCTGAAATGAATGCAAGAAAGGAGAAAGGGTTGTGCTATAATTGTGATGAAAAATTTTTTCTGGGTCATAGGTGTAAAAAACAGCAAGTTTACATACTGTTATCTGAAGAGGATGAAGAAGCTTACCTTCAGTCCATGAATGAAGAGGAGTATATTGGGGAAGGGATTGTGGATGAAGAGATACAAGTTTCAATTAATGCCATAGCTGGTAGTGTTAGTAATAACATTATCAAAGTTATTGCGGAAGTGGGGAACAACAAAATCAATATCCTAATTGATACAGGCAGTACACACAGCTTTATAAATGAAGAATTGGCATACAAATTGAACAGCTCTGTGGAAGATACTAATCCTATGCTTATTAGTGTGGCTGATGGAGGTAGAATTTTCAGCAGAAAAAAGATTAGTAACTTTACCTGGAAAATGCAGGGCCATGACTTTGTTTATCCAGTCAGACTTATCAGATTGGGTGGTTGTCATATGGTCCTAGGTTGTGATTGGATGACTTATGTAGGTTTGGATTTTGATTTCAAAAACAGGAGCATGGGGATTCAGATTGATGGCAAAAGAGTGGAGTTTACTACTGTCAAAGAAACAGGGGAGTGCAAACTAATCTCTGCTCCCTCCTTGTTTAAAATGTTACAAATGGGAGATGAAAGTGAAATAGGATGTTTATTCACTGTTCAAGGAAGTGTGGTTAATCCTATGAGCAATTCTGATATGGAACAGTTATTATTACAATATAATGATATTTTTGAAGAACCTAATGGCTTACCACCTACCAGAGGAATTGAACACCACATCATCTTGAAACCTGATGCTGTGCCTAAACAAATGTACCCTTATAGGTACTCTCATGCCTATAAGAATGAGATAGAGCAGATTGTGAAGGATCTACTCCTTAATGGAACTATCAGGCATAGTCAGAGCCCTTTTGCCTCACCAGTTTTACTAGTCAGGAAAAAGGACTCAACCTGGAGAATGTGTGTTGACTACAGGTATCTAAATACCATGACAGTGAAGCACGATTATCCTATTCCAGTAATTGATGAGTTACTGGATGAACTTCATGGGGCTAGATGGTTTACAAAGATGGATTTAAGATCTGGTTATTTCCAGATCAGGATGAAAGAGGAGGACATCTACAAGACTGCATTCAAGACTCATCATGGCCATTTTGAATTCCTAGTAATGCCATTTGGTCTATGCAATGCACCAGCTACTTTCCAATCCCTAATGAATCAGGTTTTTGCACCTCACCTAAGAAAATTTATTCTGGTATTCTTTGATGATATTTTGGTGTACAGCAGGTCTTTTGAAGAGCATTTACATCATCTCAACATGACTTTGGCATTATTGAGAAAACATCAATTATATGCTAAGAGGTCTAAGTGTCAATTTGGCCAAAACCAAATTGAGTACTTAGGTCACATTATTTCTGAGAAGGGAGTGTCAACTGATCCTGAAAAGGTTAAGGGGATGTTGGAATGGCCTAAACCAGCTACTGTGAAGGGGCTAAGGGGGTTTCTAGGCCTGACTGGTTATTACAGAAAATTTATAAAGGGGTATGGAGTTATTAGTAAACCACTTACTGATATGCTAAGGAAGGATGGTTTTGTTTGGACTGATGATTCAGAAGCTGCATTTGACAAACTCAAACAGGCCATGGTTACATCACCTGTTTTGGCCCTACCTGACTTCACCAAAACTTTTGTGGTTGATACTGATGCCAGCTCAAAAGGTTTAGGGGCAGTTTTAATACAGGACTCTAAACCTATTGCATTCCTTAGCAAAGCTCTAAGCCCAAGGAATCAAGCTTTATCTATCTATGAGAGGGAGTTTATGGCTGTCTTACTAGCTATACAAAAGTGGAAGCACTATCTCCAGGGACATCATTTTATCATCAGAACAGATCAACAGAGCATTAAATACATAATGGAACAGAAATTTACTACTGCTCTTCAACAAAGATGGATTTCCAAGTTGGTAGGACTGGATTATGAGGTCCAGTATAAAAAGGGGGCAGAGAACAAAGTGGCTGATGCTCTTTCCAGAAGAGACATTGATCAAGGGGGTACTTTATTAGCTATTACTACTGTCCAACCTAAGTGGATGCTGGAGGTCATGGATAGCTATACAGGAGACCCTAACTTACAAAAGGTTTTGGCTGCTAAAGCTGTGGATAGTCAATCCTATTCTGATTTCACTCTGACTCAAGGTATACTAAGGTACAAGAACAGGATTTGTGTAGGACTGGGTTCTGATTTGAGGGAGAAGCTTATTCAGAGTTTGCATGACTCTGCTATGGGGGGTCATTCTGGTATGTCAGCTACTTATCAAAGAGCTAAGGCCATCTTTCACTGGCCTGGACTTAAATCAGATATATTCAACTATGTGCAGAAGTGTGATGTTTGTAAGATGGCTAAACATGATAACAACCCTTACCCTGGGTTACTGGTACCTTTGGAGGTTCCTAAAGAGGCTTGGTCCCATATTTGTATGGATTTTGTAGAGGGTCTACCAAAATCAGATGGGAAGAATGTGATACTTGTCATCATTGACAGATTTACAAAGTATGCACATTTTTTGGGATTGTCTCACCCTTTTTCTGCCAGCACTGTGGCAAAGGTTTTTTTGGATAATGTGGTGAAGTTACATGGGCAGCCAGTTAGCATTGTCACTGACAGAGACAGGATTTTCACCAGCTCTTTTTGGAAGGATTTATTCAAATCCTTGGGTACTGACCTACATATGAGCACTGCCTATCACCCCCAAAGTGATGGCCAGACTGAAAGACTAAATCAGTGTTTGGAAAACTACTTGAGGTGTTTTACTAGCCAAACACCTCACCAATGGTTCAAATGGCTTACTTTAGCTGAATACTGGTATAATACCAGTTTCCATTCAGGCTTAAAGATGACACCTTTCAAAGCCCTATATGGTTATGATCCTCCTAATTTGTCTATGGGTCCCTATTTAGACACTGTTCACCCTGAAGTCACTGATTTAATACTGGAGAGGACTAAAATGGTGGACTTAATCAAAGAAAATCTACTTAAAGCACAAGAGAGAATGAAATACTACGCTGACAAGAATAGAAGTGAGCGTACCTTTGAGGTTGGTGATGAAGTATACCTAAAGCTTCAACCTTTCCGCCAGAACTCCGTCGCCCTTCGCCGGAACTTGAAGCTCTCCAACCGTTATTTTGGCCCTTACAAAATAATTGAAAAGATTGGTCAAGTTGCTTATAAACTGCAATTACCCCCTACTTCTACTGTCCACAACGTCTTTCATGTTTCTTTGCTCAAAAAGAAAATCAGTTCAAAACACATACCTAGCCCTACTCTACCATTTACAGATAACAATGGAGGTTTGAAGACTTACCCTTTGAAGGTTTTGGACAAGCGAATGGTGAAAAGGCACAATTCTGCTGCTACGGAGATCCTTGTTCAGTGGGAAAATTCCGGACCTTTGCAGGCCACATGGGAAGATTACCATCAAATTGTGGCTCAATACCCTGATTTTGATCCTTGGGGACAAGGATCTGGTTCACAGGGGGGTAATGTTATGTCTATGACCCTCAATTGCTTGAATACTGAAGAAACGAAGGGAGAAGATGAGATGGATGAATTGGTGAATGAGGAGGATGGGTCGGTCGCTTGGGTTGATGAAGAGTTTGGACCGGTTCTAATTGATTTCGGGTCGGAAGTGAAGAAGGCCGGGTTAATTGAAGATTTGGGCCAGGCAAATGCAGCTAATTAAAATAGGCCCAACTTCCTTATTATTATTATTAGTCCAGTAGTATTAATTTTGTTGGTCCAGTTAAATTAGCCCAATTACCAGTTTGGGACATTTAGAATATTATCTGCTATTTCAGTTAGAGGTGCACGTATATGTAATGTTGATCAGAAAAATTAATGGCAAGCAGTTTTTACATTCTTATCAGTTTTCTCTCTATTTCTCTGTTCTTCTCTAATCTTCTTTTCTACCTTTTATCCAATCAATTGTTATTTACATTAAAAACATATCAAAAAATACAAAAATATATCTAAAACCTAACATGATTCAACCTCACATAGTTATATTGGTCAAGTATAGTAGATGTCTTAAAGAACGGGTAAAAGTTTGCATACTTCGATCACTTGTTTAACTTGGTCAGATTAGCATATAACCATGGTCAATCTTCTAATCACCAGTCAATATTTTTACTTCCTTGTACGTCTAGCGCCAAACGTACTAGTACGCTTGCACGTTCAAGCACGTTACACCAACATCAAACAGTAAGGGGAATCGACATAAAACGGTACAGGGAAAATTGACGCCAAATATCAAAGCAGATCAATATTCTCAAATATGGAAAGCATTTAATTGAAGCAATATATGAAGAGCATATAAACAAAATTGCTCCCTTTCTCCGTTTTTCATCTTGTTGGTATATAGACAAAGGAAGTCAGCCAACCCTTTAATCATATAAACGAAATTTTCAGCTACCAAAGTACAATCACTACATCTCATAGTATAAGTTACTAACGGTATTTGCACGCTTGTACGATATTATGCTTAGTTCAAGGACACAACAGCCCAGATATTATTATTTCTTTAACTTGAAAATGCAGGTTCAATTTACATAAACTGTTAAGCTGATTGCAGCATGCACCAATCGAGCACGTAGAGTAAAAGAAGTAACAAAGTTCTTCATGATATTAACACACATTCACTTATCCTTGATACTTCACAGTCTAAACTGAAATGGTCACAAAAAGTGGAATGATCTATATTTAGATTGTGGTTCAATTTTTACTGGCAGCACATAATATAGTATACAACAAACCCAAAAACAAGTATATTCTAGTGATAACAATATTCACCTAATTTCATATTCCCGATTTTTCATCTACAAGAAGTCTAATTATTGGTCATATTCATCTCTCAGCAAAACTTCATTCAATAAAAATCATCAACTCAATGACTAGGCAAAAGAATACTCTCCGGAAAGGACGATGTCCCGTTATTAGGAGCTCCTTGAATGTTAAGTATATTCGTAACCAAATTGTAAATTTCAACATTTTCAAAAGACGGGACTTTTCTTCCCCTACCAAATCGAGGACCATGAGCAATAAAAATGCTCCTCATGGAGAAAATTGCATTATCATAACCATGGGACCCTCCACATTCTTGCCTTTTCGATCTCTTCTGTTCAACCTTAAACCCTTCTTCGATCAATCCAATAATAGGAGGGATTCTATCACTTTCCGAATAATGCAGCCTAGCTGGCAAATCCTCTTTCGGATAAACTCTCAAATATTCTCCATTATCCACATTCCCCGACTTCAACCCCTCATTCATTTTACCCACAACAACCTTCGGTGAAACGCCAGGTGGCGGATAAATCGCGAGCAACGGACTATAAGACTGAACCCACTCCTTCGGAATCTCAACCCATTTCGCTAAATCATCTAAAAATATCAACTTTTTATCGCATGTACCCACCATTCCATGATCACCAACAAAAATAACATTCACATCCTCAAAAACCCCTCTCTTTTCCAAACCACTAATCAATCTCCCAATCATGGTATCAATTCTAGCCACAGCTTCCGTAATCCGAGGATCATCGGGCCCAACTTTATGACCTTGATGATCAGGGTCCTCGAAGTACAACGTCATAAACGAAGGAATCTCATGACTAGGCAAATCAAAGTAGTTCAAAACAGAATCAACTCTTTCTTGAAAAGGCACAGAGCTATTATAAAACATACATAAACCTTTGGGACAATTCCAAGAACCTTTTTTTACCTCTGCACCAGGCCAGAAGTAAGTCGAAGCCTTTAAGCCGTTATTCACGACAGTCTCCCAAACTGGTTCACCTAACCACCACTTTGGATCATGACTACCCATTGTGAAGAAATCCCCTGTTGAAGGATCAGTAAAAAAATTATTAATAATTCCATGATAAGCAGGGTACAATCCAGTGACAATGGAGTAATGATTTGGAAAAGTTAGAGTCGGAAAAACCGGAATCAATCCCAGTTCAGCTTCAGTCCCATTTTTAATCAGTCTATGAATATTGGGAGTATCCGTTTTGAACTGGTATCCGAACTTGAACCCGTCCGAGGAAATTAACAAAACAACAGGGCTTTTGAGCTTTTTGAGCGATCTTGAGATTTGGGTAGGATTGGAATTAGGGTTTGAAGAAAAGAACAAAAATGCAAAAGCTATAGCTGCGGAAAGAGCAATACAAGTAGAGAGAATGAGGGAAATGAATACAATTGAGGAGGGGGGTGGTTTTCGGGGGTCGTTTAAGGAACAAGAGTCTGTGTTGAAGGATAATAGAGCTGTTGTGGTTGAAGTTGGAACGTCGTCGTCTTCTTCTTTTGCAGAAATCGGAAATGGTTTGTGATCGTTTGGGGTTAAAATAGAAACTGGATCAGATACCATACTAGTCTTAATTCCAAGGTTTTGCAGAAAAAAAAAAAACTGGAACACTTGTAAGATGATTGAGATTTCTTGAAGAAAAAGTGATGGGAATTTAGAAAAAGACAGGGGTTTTGGATTTTGAAATTGTTCAAAGAATGGAACCCTTGTTCGTTTCTCCTTTGTGGAATTGAGTGGAGGAGAGAGAATATGGGAATGGAGTTTAGAACAAGAGAAAATTGCTGATGAAGAGGAGCTATCGAAGAAGGTGGTGTTATTTCTTTGATGGAGTCCAAACAAAGTAAACTTTGATTGGTAGATGTAGAAAACAAAGGCTCAGCCGATTGGTTTAGGAGAAGCTACATAGTGGGTAATACATATCGGCCTTCTTTGCACGATATGTGTAAAAAGTGGACTTTAATATGTGGTATATGTTTAAACATAAGAGGCCCTTTTTGGACACATGTTGATCAAATGGAACCGATATGCATTACCCACTATGTAGGTACTCCCAAATCCAGCCGATTGCATTTGTTTGTAACTTAATTATAAAGTCCTATCAAAGTTATTTTTTAATTTTTTATTCAATATGACTTTCTTAGTCTATGTAATTCTCAATATGACTTAAAATTAGAAGTATTTATCAAAATATACATTTTATTAAAATTTGTAGGTGACAATAAAGATTTCTATAGAAAAAAAAAATAGCAGATGACATCCTCGATTCATTGGTTTTTTTTCCGAAAATTTAAGAAAATAACAAAAATTAACCGCGATTTTTGTTATTACATTAATTAGAGGCTAATTAATCATTAGAAGAATCGAAGTTGCTAACTGCAAATCTTTAATAATTACTTAAAGAATCGCAAGTGATAAATGCGATTCCGTGCCCTAATTTATATATCCGGCTAAACCAATTAATTCACTTCTCACTGTACACTTCCCGCTAAAATAAGAATACTCTGTTGGAAATACAATTTAGTATACTGCAATTAATTAAAGTAAATAAATTAACCGGAACAATGTTACCGAGATCGGGTTGAGTCGCAGAACACGCTCTCTTTAGGCAAATTTCGCGGCTCTGCCCTTATTTGTGCTAGCAGTGTATAACCTCGATTGCCCCAGGATAAAACAAGCCCCGATTCCGTTATGTCTCGAATTTCAGTGCACTCTGGAATTCGGATATACTCTCGCCCTTAAATCAATTTACTGCTCGGAAATCACCTAAAAATAAATTAAAGAACAAAAGTTCTTTTCGGATCTTTACTAATGTTTCTTTAAGGTGTTGACAAGAAAATTGCTTTACTGCCTATTATTCTTGGAAGCTAGTAATTACTCAAACAAAAATAAATTATAATTCGAAAACAAAGCTATGTAAAGAGAGGAGAATTTTTGTAGGCAGTGGAGGTTAACATGTTTGCTTGATGGAATAAAAATGATTGTGTATCATAAGATGAAACTATGAAAGTAGCTTCTCCTTTTATAAAAACCACATGGAACTGAATAGGGGTGGCAAACGGGCGGGTCGGGTCCGGGTCTGGTTGGAACAGGTCATAAACGGGTCGGGCTTTGAATGTGCCGGGTCTTAAACGGGTTTGAGTCGGGCCGGGCTGGCCCTCTTTTTATTTTTATTTTTTATGCTGCAACAGAAATTCAAGAATTGGATCCCAGTTCCAAATAATAAAATGAATATGCAAATAAGAAACATAATTGTGTAACACAAATTCTTAATCAATAGAAACTTCAATAAAAACATAATTTTCAATATATTTGTGGACTTTTTATGTTTTGATAATCTTCTTACAACATATTCATAAAAATAAAATAAAAAAATTTAAAAAAAAAAAGAAACGAGAATTGCTTTCAATATATCTCAATTTTGACTAAAGAATTTATAAATGCTAAAGCTCATGTGACATGATGCATATTCAAAATCTAGGTTTTTAATATTTTATTATATTCTTTACCCAATTCTAAAGAATTTATATATCATGACATGATGCATATTCAGTATCCAGGTTTTTAATATTTTGACTAAAGAATTTATAAATGCTAGACCTTCGAGCTCTTACACGAGTACAAGGTGATGTAGTGAAGTCTGAAGAAGGCTAAAATTTAGTCTTCAACTTTAGAGAATTAGAGTCCAGAGTAACTCCTTTTAATTTTTTTCAGACCCGTAAAGGACCCATCTCAAGGCTCACTAAAAACCCTCTAAATTTAATATTTGTCCAGACCCTACCCAACCCAATAAATTATAGTCACTAATGGGTTGGGTCTTAATGGGTTTGGACGGGTCTTTGCTGGCCCATTGAATCCAGACCCATTTTACCATCCCTAGAACTGAATTTCAGAAAAATGTTCAACCACTTTGACTTAATGTGAAAGTGGATATGATTGAATTCAAATAAACAAATGAATATGTTAGATATTTTTTTACAGCTTTGTAAACGTGGTTCAATTGAAGAAATTAGAGGGATAACATTTTGATTGTGTAAAGATAATTCAGAATACTTAAATGTGTGGAATATTTTTTGACAGCTGCTATAATGACTCAGTCAATTGTATTATCCGGTAAATATTTTTAAATATTCATCAAATGTTCCAACGTTCTCCCCGTCCATCTTCTGCCGTCGTCTTTGGTTCTCCTTGAGTTAATCAGGTAATAGTAGAATTTCCCTTTTCCTCGTGGTTGTGAATTTACCCCGTCAAATTTGAAAAACATGCTCCGATGTTCTTCGACACCTTTTGAATGTGTGTGTGTAGCTATTTGATTAATTTCCAAGTAATCAGTGCTTGATATTTCATCTGAATTCCTGAATCCCCTAAGTTCTCAAGTAATCCCTATGTGTGTAAATTGAAGAGGAAAAAGATTGTAAATTGGTAATTTATCAGGTCATAAGAATAGACAAATGATGGGAAAATAGCTACTACTAGAAAAAGAGAAGAAATATCAGAAATGATATCACATTCATTAATAATTACAGCTTTCAGTTGGACTATGTGGGATGAGAATATGAATTAAAGTTTTAAATATGACCTCAAAAAATGAATCGATTCATGCCACCATCGAAAAAGAGAGTTGACTTGAAAATAAAGCATCACATCTCAAGAAAGCAGCAATGGCACTAAATTGATGCTGCAGTGTTTGGTGCAACTGAATTAGTTTTTATACATCCCTTAATCTATATTTTGAATACATTTAATAAACAACTCACTAATTTATTTAAATTTTGTTTTAGCAGAGATGGACGTCGATCGGTACACATTATTATTGGGTAGTGAGAAGTGAATTAATTGGTTTAGCCGGATATATAAATTAGGGCACATAATCACATTTATCACCCGCGATTCTTTAAGTATTATTTAATTAATAAATCATACTCCCTCTGTCCCAATTTATGTGTTGTTTTAGGTCTTTTCACACATATTAAGACACCTACTAAATTGCCTCAATCTTAGGGAAAAAATAAATGATATTCCTAAAATATCCTTACATTCTCTCTCTTACTTTTTCTCTTACAGAGAGTTTTAGATACATTAAATAAGGGCAAAATGAAAAAATATGTAATTAATAGTACATTGAAATTCTAAAGTGACAAATAATTTGGGACAAACAAATTTCTCTAAAACGACACATAAATTGGGACAGAGGGAGTAGTTGCTAACTGCGATTCTTCTAGCTATTAATTAGCCTCTAATTAATATAATTAGCAAAAAATGCGGTTAATAACCTCGATATTTGTTATTTTTTAAATTTTCAAAAAAAAAAAAAACCAATGAATCGAGGTTGTCACCTGCGATTTTTCATAAATGTATATTTTGGGAAATACTTTGGCCAAGAAGGTCATATTGAAAAAAAACCGTTATTTTTTTGTCAATTAAAGAATAATTTGTTTAAATATTTTTAGAGATAACACATATTTTTTATTCATTGGATTTTGCACATCACCTCCCCGGAATATGTCATTTTGCACTTTCCATCTTATAATTGAAAAAATATGTATGTGCTCCCTAGAAGTTGACAAATTAGTGCAATTTGCCTATCTACATTTTTCAGGAATTTTAGGGTTTACTGCAATAACTAAAATCTTTGGGGGGGGCGGGGGGGTACAAATTTTTTAAATATCCAAATGTGACTTGCAATTTGAAAACATAAAAAGTAATTGTTATTTTACAATTAAATCATCTTTATACTAAAAAAAGTATTTTAATCAAATCAAAGAAACTTGAAAGTAAAATAATAGCAATAAAAAATATGTTATAAAAGTAAAATTAAATTAAGATGTAATTGCTAAGGTAAATGAATTCTATGAAACTCCTAAATCACATTTCTAACCTTTGAATCCAAAAAAATATTGACCAGAGGGCAAATGCGCTTACTTATCAATTTCTAGGGGCACTATCATGTTTTCTTAATTTCTTAATCATAGGGGGGAAGTGCGAAAATTTAAAAATTTAATGAGGTGATGTGGGAGATTCCCTTTTTAATAAGAGGTTGTTTTTGAAAATTAAGAAAAAAACTTAACATAAACTTCATTCTAAACAAAGTACATCAAAATTGATAGATACTTGAGGTTTTATGTGGCAGATTAGTTATAGTATAGTTTGTGCTAACTTTTATAATGTCCACTTTAAAATTCAGCCAAATTAAATGACATAAAAAATTGACTTGTTACTTTTTCAAAAGGTAATGATTTTAAACACAATTTTACTAAAAGAATTCCAACTCATTAGAGAAACAGAGTAATTTATTTTTTTAAGATTTATATTAATTTATTCATTATCAAAATCTTTTAATTAAGGAAAAAGGAAATGATTTCTCCTTCACACTATACAAATAAGTGAAGAATCCTGCAACTTTTCATTCCAATCCCCAAAGTTGACCTAATCTCGATCTCCTCTTCACCGTCGCGCGCCACCCTCATCTTCACTGCCGCCACTCCTCGAATCGATTGCTTGTGCATCAACCACACAATCTCACAATCACAAATTAAAGAACTAGGCTTAGTCCTTTAACATATATACAAGACTTGATTAATTACTACTTTTTTACATCCATGACCATGAATAATTTTATTCTAGAGAGAATTGTATTTGTGGTACCAAATAATATAGTGATTCCAACTTGTGGTACCACAGAAAATGAGGTTGATCAATTTGGTGCCGCAATTTAATAAATTGAATTACATTTGGTACTTCCGTTAAAATTGGCCGTTAACTGCTGACGTGGCCGTTAAGGTTAATTACAGAATTGACACCATTATTTATATTGACTAACAATTATACCCCTAACTTTTCAAGTTGTCAAAATAACCCCATATCTTCAAATTTACTGATAATTTTAGTCCACATTGTTGCCCAATTTCAAAATTGGCTCGAATAAAACACTTGCGGACCAATTTAGACTGACAATTATACCCCTAACTTTTCAAGCTGTCAAAATAACCCCATATCTTCAAATTTACTGATAATTTTAGTCCACATTGTTGCTCAATTTCAAAATTGGCTCGAATAAAACACTTGCGGACCAATTTAGAGATTTAGCTTAATATATTTACATATGTATTTAACTATTTAATTTATAAATAATATTAACAAACCAAATAATACATGAAAATAAATTTGATTGGGGGGGTTGGTTGGGGAAGAAAGTTTATATATATATATATATATATATATATATATATATATAAATTTTAGATATAATAAATATTATATATATTCATATCATTATAAAAAATTTAGATTTAATTAATATTTTATCAAATTTATTTTTCATGTATTATTTGGTTTGTTAATATTATTTATAAATTAAATTGTTAAATACATATATAAATATATTAAATTAAATCTCTAAATTGGTCCATATTTTAGATATGAATTTTAGATAAATGTAAAATATGAATTTTAATAAATGTAAAATATTCATAATGTGTAAAATATTTATTTGAGTTAATCTATATAAATAAATTTGGCTACAAGTTTTTATAATTTATAAATTTTAATTTTTATTAAAAGTTCAATAAAAGTGATGTAGCTCAAATGGTAAGGAAGTCATGTTTCAGTCTAAGGGTTAGGTGTTCAAATTCCAACTTTTACAAGAATTTTAAACATTAAAAAAATTTTAAAAAAATTTAAAAAAAAAGGAAATTCAAAACCGGGTTGAACCGATCCATACCGGTTCGGCGGTTTCGGACCGGTTCAACCCGGTTCAAACTAGGTTTTGGAGTAAGTTGTTTTAGGGGGTAAACCGGACCGGACCAACCTCCGGTTCGCGGTCCAACTGGTCGGACCGACCGGTCCGGTCCGGTTTTAATAACATTGCTAAATGTTAGATTGTTGTGATTTTTGGTATGGGCACATACACAAGGTGTGTCGAAAAAGGGGACTGTGGTCGGACTGTCAGGTCGAGCGAATAGTGTACGTCCTTTGACTATTGAAAGACTTGCCCAAGTCGAAACTCAATTGGCAACAATGCGTGAGAACATGGAAATAATGCAGTCAAAACACCAAGCCGAGTTGGAGCAGTATAGGATGATGTTGAACCTTGCTTTGCAAAATCGGACCTGTCAACCTTCGCAACCTGGTCAAAATTTCACGGTCAACAAACCCTTTTACCATCAGGCTGACCCGTCTCAACCTGCACAGTATGTAAACATGTCTAATCTTACGCAGCCAGGTATTTATCGACACTTTCCCGATATTATTCAACCAAACACTTTCCCTATGTTTTCGAATCCTGGTGCTCTAGCTCATCAAAAGCCCCCACCGAGACATTCTCAAATGCCAAACTCGGACGACGTTTCTGAAACACCATATATATAGTCTTATGATTTATTTTAGACAAGTATTAATATTGTACCGTATTTGTTTTGTTTAATTTGAATATTATGTTATCAAAGTAAGTATTATTGAATGTTTGTAATATATGTAAGAAATGAATATCTGTAGTATATGTAAGAATTGAATATTTTGTTATGAGTAAATTGAACATTATGTTATTCATTGTCGGAAATTCATATAGATTAGAAATTGAAAAAAAAAATTGAAATATATAAATTCCCACCGAATTTATTTCGGTGGGAATATATTCCCATCGATTCAATTTCGGTGAGAATATAATTTCGGTGGGTGGGTTGGAATATATATATATATATATATATATATATATATATATATATATATATATATATATATATATATATATATATATTCCAACCGAAATTATTTCGGCGGGAATATATACCGAAATAATTTCGATGGGAATATATATATTCCCACCGAACAATGTTAGATTGTTGTGATTTCAGGTATGGGCACATACAAAAGATGTGTCGAAAAAGGGGACTGTGGTCGGACTGTCAGGTCGGGCGAATAGTGTACGTCCATTGCGTATTACACGAACACAAAACAATTACAGTGATCCCCAACCTCATCCACAGACCGTTGAAAGACTTGCCCAAGTTGAAACTCAATTGGCGACAATGCATGGGAACATGGGAACAATGCAGTCAAGACACCAACCCGAGTTGAAGCAGTATAGGATGATGTTGAACCTTGCTTCGCAAAATTGGACCGGTCAACCTTCGCAACCTGGTCAAAATTTCACGGTCAACGAACCCTTCCACCATCAGGCTGGCCCGTCTCAACCTGCATAGTATGTAAACATGTCTAATCTTACTCAGGTATTTATCGACATTTCCCCGATATTATTCAACAAAACACTTTCCCTATGTTTTTGAATCCTGGTGCTCTAGCTCATCAACCGCCCCTATCGAGACATTCTCAAATGCCAAACTCCAACAACGTTTCTGAAACACCAAATATATAGTCTTATGATTTATTTTAAACAAGTATTAATATTGTACCGCACTTGTTTTGCTTAATTTGAATATTATGTTATCAAAGTAAGCATTATTGAATGTTTGTAATATATGTAATAATTGAATATTTGTAATATATGTAAGAATTGAATATTTTGTTATGAGTAAATTGAATATATGTAATTCATTGTCGGAAATTCATACAAATTTAAAATAAAAAAATAAAAAAATTGAAATATATAAATTCCCACCGATTCAATTTGGGTGAGTATATAATTTCGGTGGGTATATATATAATTTCGATGGGAATATATATATTCCCCCCAAAAAAAATTTGATGGGCCCATCGAATTTTTTTTGGGGGGGGGGGGGGGGGGGGGAATATATATATTCCCGCCGAACTAAATGGGAATATATATATTTCCCAATGAACTAATCGGTCGGAATCTGATTCCGACCCGGGTTTTTTCAACCGATTTTTCGGTGGAAATTCCGACCGATTTTCCCCAAAATCAATGGGAATTTCTCTTTTTTCTGGTAGTGTTAGTTTAACCGAATGAACGATCAATAACTAAATAATAGTCTAGTTGTCGTTATAGAGAGAGACATATTTAGTGGTATTGATCAAATGATATTATTAGGGATCAATTTCAGAAAATAAAATATCGTTGCGGCCAATTGTAATTAAAGTAAATTGTATCTCAAATGACATTATCATGGTCCATGATAAAGTTGATTTAGCATCGATCCTTCAAATAATATATATCAGCAAAATCTGAGAATAATACAAGTAATTAAATATACGAAGTTTAATAAAAAAAAAAGTTTCCATATTTACCCTCATATTTATTGAACCCCATTTGTCCCTATCAAAAAAATTCAGTAACTAGTACCTCATCTTTTTTCTTTTTATATAATTGACCATCGAAGTCAAAAAAATCTAGAAACAAAATAAGTAATTTATTGTTGAATTTTTGAATTTTTTTCTTTAATTAGTAATTTTTCAAATGTCCCAAAAAAATTTCAAAATAATTCAAAAAGTTTTTAGAAAGTTTTAATATATAAAATTTATTCGATAATATCACAAAAATAATATCCTTTTTTTTGGTTCGTTTCCACCCTCACCCACCCACCCGCCCAACTCAAAATAAGAGTATATGCATCCTCTCTTATTTTCTGACAAAGTTGACCACACGAGTCAAAAAACCTATGGCAAAGTTAACATTTATCACCCTCAGATTAAGAAAAACTCAGTAACTAGCACCCCTCATTTTTTCCGGTAGAGTGGGTCAAAAAAATCTAGTTATAAAATATGTAATTTATTTTTGAATCTTTCGCAATTTTTCTTTAATTTCCAATTTTTCAAATATCTTCAAAAATTTCCAAAAGAATTCGAAAAAATTTCTAGAAAGTTTTTATACATAAAATTTACTGAATAATATTACAAAAAATAGTACACTCTTATTTTTTTTTTTTTTCTGCTTCGTTACCACTTTCCATGACCATATATATACGTCTTCAGTCTCCACTTTCTTCATCTTTAGAGTTCTCTGTTTTTTTTCTTTCCCCTTTAACGTTCCAACCACAAAAGTACTAGCAAAAAAGATTTAGGCCGGTTTTATGATTTGATCTTTACTCCGTTGCTCTAAGATTTTTCATCCCTTTAATCAACAAATATATATATTAGGAGGCAAATAAAAGATGGTTTGTTTTTGGGACGGTGGTGGTGGTGATTCCCATTTAATCGTTACTTGCAATGGGCGTATAGTTGTAGCAGGAGACCACATCTATAGTTGGAGGACTTTTTTCTCCATCTACGCACATCATGGTACGTAGATCTCTTATCTTTTCTATATACTCTCCTAATTTTAATGTGCATATATTACATGCTATGAAAGCCAATGTTCATAAGGCGATATATGCAAATGAAAAAAAAAAAAAGAAAAAGCGAATTAATTTTACAAATTAAACTTTCCATAAGGCCGTATATGCGAATGACTCACTTGCCTTTCTTTTATGATCTTACTAAGTGTTTTTAATTTTATTACAATTACTCAGGCATCTACGTAGGTAATAACTTAGTCGTCCACTTCAGTAACCCGGATCGGAACTCGTCTTCTATATCAATCTCTTCATCATCTTCATCATCATCAAATACAAACTCACGTAGAACCTGTTCACAACCAGGCTGCGAGATCACAAAAGACAATAACGGAGTAATTATCTCTTGTATGGATTGTTTCCTCGAAAATGGATCATTGTACCGTTATGAGTATGGGGTCAGCTGGTTCGAGTATCGTTTTAATCGAAAGGGTACATGTACTTTAGCTAAATCCGATCCAGCAGACATCGTGGTTAATAGAGCCATGTGTTTTCTTCATCACGGATATGGGGACTATAATGTCATCCTGAATAACTGCGAGGATTTTGCTGTATATTGCAAAACTGGAAAAAAATTGCTGGTAAGTGGTCAAGTCCAGTCTTTTATGCCTCTTAGTTTTTAAAAAGAATTAGTTGTTACAAGAGTTAGCATTCTACTTATGTTTTGGATAAGACTCAGTTGCATGGTTGTATCTTATGTATTTTATCAAAATTGGTTGTACTTGTCTAGTTACGATTTAGACATATTTCGCCATTGGTTACTTTCTTTTAAGTGTTGTTCTTTGCAAATTAAATATAGTGAAATATATCTTGTTTCTAGCCAAAGAAATGGATGGATCAAGTTGTATATTAGATTATTTATTGCATTCTTGTTTCATATTTAATACTAACACGTTTTATTTTATAAAATGTGGAATCTATGGTCAAGAAAACCAGTATTAAAGTAATTTCAAATATTCAAAATCAAAAAGCCATGAAATGTATAAAATAGCTAAGGGTGAGTTTGGCCTAGCGATTCGAAAATCAATTATAGGAGAATTAATTTTACTAAAATGGATTTTAGTAATAATTGATTATGATAAAATTCAATTATAAAATAATTACTTTTGGATAATTGCTTTTGTAAAAGTAACACTTTAGTTACTTCTAAAATAAATTGATTTTTAGCTTTTGAAAATCCCAAAATTGATTATGATAACGAGGGTCAAACAGTATTAAAATCACGATTGACTAAAAGCAATTTCTATAATTAGGGCCAAACACTTCAAAAATCACAATGAATGTCTAGAAGTGCTTTTAAGAGCTCCCACCACTGGGCCAAACTCACCCTAAATATGTTTACAAAAAAGGGGGGTTGTGACGACCCGACTCCGCGGGTCCGTTGAACAATAGTCGAAAAATTATTATTGTTGGTCCTAAGTGGTCAGATGAGGTCTATCGGGGGGGGGGGGGTTGAATAGAACTCTTAAATTTTTTTATCAAATTTTAACTTTAAAACTTTCTGCTTAACTGTCAGCAAACTAAGCTGTTATAGAGCAGTAAGCTGACTAAGCTGATCGCGAACAAATATTTGAACAACACAGTAGAACACTAATCTGATAATCACTTAGCTGATTTGGTCAAAATCAATTTTAACACCAGAATATTTGCAGCGGATATTTTAAGTGTTTTTCACAAGTAAGCTTGGTAGATTGAAAGATTTTATCCCCAGTTTTATCAAAACTTCTTTAAAAATCTTTTCAACTGTTTTCAAGTGTTCTTATGCAGTTTTAGTAAATATGCTAGAAAATGATGCAAGTTTTAACACACAAAATTTTTATAGTGGTTATATGGATTTAAATCCTTTAGTCCACTCTTCCAAGTCACTTAGATCTTGGGTTATACTACAATCACAAAGTTTACAGTATACTCTGCTTGCGCTAATCAACAAATTTAAAGGCCACAAATGCGTAATAGGAAATCACAAAGAAGACATATTCTACAGAGTTTTATCACTCACAAAGACGGATAAGAACTCCTCACAACACTCTCTTTACACAGATTCACTCAGAAAATGTATTATTTTTGCTTCAACAAGCTTCTGTCAACAAATGACTTCAGCAGGCGAGTGAGCTGTTCTTTGAGCTTCTTGAGACTTAGAAAATATTCTGCTTCGGATAATCTCTCCCAGTTGTTGTGTTATTTTTCTTCTCTTCGTCTCTTCAGCTATTTATACTCACAGATTGAAAAGTGTCCGTTGAAGAGAGACGCAGTTCAAATTTCTTGGTTTTTGGTCCTTAATTTCCATGAACGGCTCTCTGCACAGTGACAGTACTGCAGACTGTACTTTCTGCCAAGCAGCATTTAATGCACCGAGCTGATACGATGTATTTCTTCAATCATTTGCCATTAATATCCTCGGACTTCAGCATTTATTAATCTAAGGGCATTTATTACCGTTGGGGAGACTTCTTGATCCTTTACACTCGGCTGATGAGAACACAAGTCTGGTGATGAGCAGAGCTGATCCCAAACTTGAATAAATCTGATTTGAGTCGGCTAATCTTCACCAGTCTAATTTTGTCCTTCAGCAGATCAGTAGTCTTCTGGACCTTGAATCTTTGACCATTCTGATTTGTCTTCTTACTTGGTCAAAATTCTTCTAAGGGTTTTAACTAAGTTTTCTATACTTAGCTGATCTTGATGTTTTCGAAATCATCAAAACTTCACTTAACTATTCTAAGTTTAATGCACTCTATCTTCATCTTCATCCAACAATTATTATTTTGAAAAAGTATTAAAAGATCGAAACTTTTCTTTAAACGAAAAAATGATAAATTAAAAGTTTAAAGCGAAAGCGATTTAAAATAAAATAAGAATAATTTAAATTACCAAGTTTTCATTTTTGACGAAAAAATAAAATCAATTTCCATAGTAGAGGTTGAAAGCGGAAGCATTTAATCATAACATATTAAAATATTTGAACAAAATCACCGAGAGAGATAAATAAGTAATTTATGAAAATCTTGTATCTTTTATGAAAATATAAATCAACTTTAACGATTCAAATATTCTAAGCAATGTTTTAAACGAAATCGAGAAAGAACTTAAATCGACAATAAAATATAACTACTTTCTCAAATACTAGGGTGGGACCGCAACCGCAATGACCTAACAACAACACGACTATTGTTTTCCAGAACACCTGAAACTGAAAAGAATAAAACATGGAACACATAAGTTGATCGTCCAACTTAGTGAGACTATGTGCAAATTTGCATGGTGATGTGTGGATGCAACATATTATATAACATAAGCATGTTATGAAGCAAATTAAGCATATATTCAGGAAAGAAGAAAAACAGAATTCACATAACCAAGAATTGTTGATGTCATCCTCCACTTACCCTCCATCCGTCTGATGTCCATCCAAACATATCAAGTAAGGAGCGGCCTTACTATCTAATATGCATCGACATGTCTTTGCCTAAGTTCGTCCTTAATCCCCAAGTGTTCCTCCCCACTTGCATTGTAAGGCCAGACCTATCGGTAACCGTGACAATTCTGCCGGCCCTTGCCGTCCAGGTTGGCATCGGGTCCATAAACCAATCAAAAGGGCCCACTCAAAATCGAAAACAAATGGAAACTCAAAATCGGAAACAGACGGAAACTTAACATATCAAACATATTTAAGATATTATCAACATTTAACAACTAATAAAATGCAAATTTTGGGTATCATGATAATTTTGTAAAATATACTTGCAACAAGTAGATTTAGATGTAGCATGTATTAGGATTATCATGATGATATACTAAGTATTTCATGCGAGTAATGTCGACCTAACAAGTTCAATCTATTTGTGTCAACATGCAAGAGAAATAGAATATAACACATGCTTTGATTATTAAGAGCATAAGTAAATGTTTGACTTGATCTATTAGCACATCGGACCAACATAAAAATTCAACACACAACGCTCACCTTTGTCGCTTAATGTAGCGACTAAAACTTCACAAATGAAGCGTATCCGAAACCTAAGTACGACTTAGAATTTATCTAACAATCTTACTTCAACATAACTAATGAAAATCCCACACAAGGATTTCCTAAACTAACACATCGCACAAAAATGCTTAGAACTTACGACAACAACTCCACTTAAAAGTAATAATTTTCAAAACTCAAAATGCTAATTAAATAAAGCAGTGCCAAAACAACAAAAGTTTCCCTTTATATTTTAAATTTACAAAACAACCCCTAAACTTTTAAAAACATCAATTTTTGCGAAAATTTGAAACAACTTTAAATGAAAGGATTTTTTAACTAAACTCATATAAAAAATCAAATAAAAACAGAATATTAAGTATCTTAGGTTATTACAAAACTCAAAGCTTTAAAAATCTCACAAGTTTAAAACATTCAAAAAACACCCTCATGATTTCATTGAAAAATAATTCAAGATCCAAGCATCTAAGCAATATTTAAAAGAAATTAAGCATGATTTCACTATAAAACTGAGATTAAAAATAAGTTTTAATAACTTTTTATCAACTAACAATGAGAAAAAAAAGTTATTTAATCATAAATTTTCTTCGGATAAAAAATTACAAGTTTTCAGTCTTTAAACAAAAGTGAACAAATGCTACATCAAATAAATTAGTCAAAAGCTTATAAAAGTAACTATGTAAAAACAGCAACAAAGCAGTGCCTATGCTCCCTTATTTTAAGATTTATAAAAATAACCCCAAAAGTTTCAAACTCCCTTTTTGCAAACAAACTCGGAGCAACTTTAAAACTAATAATTTTTAAGTAAACTCATACCAAATATCAAACAAAAACAGAGATTTTCAGTCCATTTTTACTCCAAAAATCGCATGCCTAAGCCCTTCTACTTTTAAAACCTTTTAAAAACACCCCCAAAGTTTTAAATATTAAAAACATTAACTTTCTTACAAAAATAAATCAACATCCAAACATATAAGCAATATATAAACAAAATCAAAGCAAAGTCACATTAAATATCTAATATTAAATATAAACTCAACAACTTTTCACAAAAGCTACGATGGATAAACTAAATTTCTTCAATATATAATTTAAAGAGAAGAAATTAAAATCACAAAGATTAAAGAACACAAGCATAGACGGATCTTTACCCAAAGCAATGAAGGGGATGGAACTCTCTTCATTTTCAGACCTCTGAAGGTAGTGGTGGCGGCTCCGGTGGTGGTTTATAACAAAAGCCCTCAAATCCTTACTTTTTACCAATTTCTAACGTTTGTCGATTAACTTTGAGATACCCAAATGATAATCTGAACGGTCAATATGTAGCCCAATGTGCGTAGGACCTTCTCGCAAAATTTTGTCATGATCTAACGGTGGACGAAGATGTAATGAGCAAATAACCGAGGCTGTGTTGTGTATATCCGAAAATCTTCTTAGTGTGTTGTCTCTTCCCCACTCTACTTCTCATTAATTATATCTAAGGACATAATTACTATACACACAATATGAGGAAGAGGTGATTATAATTACTCACCAATTTCACCAATGAATGTCTTTCTTTGGTAGTTGAGTTTACTCTACCAAAGGACATGCCTTAGCAGCCCTTAGGCTGTCCTAGAAGATAAATTTTTTGTTATTTAGCGGCCTACAAGATTCTGAGGCAAATTTTTACGTTGGCCTCTAAAGTTTTGAAAACTTACATTTTATCCCTTAAAATAAAATTTTTGTGCATCCAAGCCCGAAAATATTCAAAAATGTCTTAATGTCATTTTAATGTAACTTTTATAATTTTAATTACTTCAAAGTTCAAAAGATCACAAGATTTAGTTAAATTGTATATTTTAGTTCAAATTAATGCTTAACTTAAAAATAAAAAGTAGAACATAAATTTGGATTAAAAGTCCAATCAAAAGGGTATGGAATTTTTGAGGCGTTACATTGCACCCGCGAAACACGAGAAATTGACAATTTAAACTCCCGAAACAAAATTAGCACTTAACACAATTAAATTAAGAATAACTCAGCAACTTGAACCCCCGAAACATGATAAATGGACACTTTGCACCCGCAAAACACAAAATTATCATTTATCATCCTCAAATTAAGAAAAACTCAGTCACTAGCACCCCTTACTTTTTTTTTGGTAGTGTTGATCATCAGAATCGAAAAAATCTAAGAAAAAAATTAGGTAATTCATTTTTGAATCCTTGACAATTTTTCTTTAATTACTAATTTTTTAAATGTCCGAAAAAATTTCTAAAAGAATTCGAAAATTTTCTAAATCTAATAAATCACAAAAATAATACCCCCTACACTTCTTTTTTCTTCGTCTTCACTTGCTTCATCTTTTGAGTTCTCTTTTTCTTTCCCCTTTAACTTTCCCACCACAAAAGTACTAATATTTTCACTTTAATTAACAAAACAAAAAGATTTAGGTTTTATGTTTTGATCTTTACTCCGTTGCACTAAGATTTTTCATCTCTTTAATCTACAAACATATTAGGAGGCGATGGGTTTTTTGACGCACAAAGTGGAAAGAAGCGAAATTGCAGCAGGAGACCACTTCTATAGTTGGAGGACAGCCTTCATCTACTTACATCATGGACCATGGTAGATCTCTTATCTTTTCCATATATTCTCGTAATTAATGTCGTTCATTTTTTTAATGTGCTATGCTAAATTGATTCAACTTTTGTATATTGTTCGATCTAACAAGTATTGGTTGTTATGTTAATTAGTACAAAGTATAAGGCCAAAGTATTTTATTATTGTTATTAGTTCTCTTCATGTCTTCAACTATACCTTTTCTTTTGCTAGTTCTCGTCATGTCTTCAACTATACCTTTTGTGGCCGAAAGAACTTATTTGACCGGTTCACGAGTGTTTTGAAAAATGAACTTGTTCCTAGACTTCCAAATAGACCAAACATGTGCAATAAACTGTTAGGAAGAATAATATTGTCAAATCTTTCTTTAGTGGTGTTTACTTTTGTCCAAGAATCGGCAACAATTTGGGTGAACTTGAGAAATTGAGTGGGAGCAATCACGAATCCCACACCTTTTTAGCCCAAACACAGTCCCTAAGTGTGTGCGTGCAAAATTGATTCGGCATGAAAGTTGCATCTTGGACATGTTGCGGCAGTCGTAAGTTTCCTCTCAAACCGCATCAGATTTGTAGCAAGGCATCAGATTGATAAAGTTGATGTAGCATCAATCATTCAAATTCTTATATCAGTAAAATCTGAGAATAATAGTAAAAATTATTCCAGGAATTAATAAAAAAAAATTGAAATATATAAATTCCCACCGAAATTATTTCGGTGGGAATATATATATTTTCCCAACGATTCTATTTCGGAGGAAATATATATTCGAATAATACAAGTCATTATATACTCAGTGACGGAGCTAGACCGATTTAATTGGGGGGGGGGGGGGAGGGGGGCGAAATTTTTTCGAGGGATGCATTAAATAAAGTAAATAATTAGGAAAGAATATATTCTTTTATTATTATTAACAAATTTTTTTTTTTTGAAATGTACAGTACAATAGATAAAGAATATAATATAAAGAAAAGTGCACTAAATAAATATAATTATAAGGAGAAAATCATATATATTATAAAAAAAATCTTATTTTTTCTTACAATATTAAGATTTTTTTTAGGATCAACGCACTTAATAAGAAAATTATAAAATGCTTGTATTTTAATAACAATAAAATATCATATTCCTTATATAATCATTAGAACTAAGAAGAAAGGAAAAATTAAAAGAAAAACTTAACTATTGAGAAAGAAAGAAAAATTTTAAAAACTGGCTTAAAAATTGAAAATAAAGAAAGAAAATTTTAAAAAAAATGGCTTAAGAATTGAAATAAAAAACAATTGCACAAAGCAGAATTCGAACACAAATCGTCCGGCTAACAAAGTCAATGCATTAAACTTTACTACTAACATTTTTTATTCCTGATACACCCCCTCCCCAAGTCTACATATAGCTCCGCCACAGTATATACTATTATATACAGAGTATAATAAAAGGTTTCCATATTTACCCTCATATTTATTGACCTTCATTTGTCCCTATTAATTTTTTTTTTAGTAACTAGTACCTCTTATTTTCTTTTTGATAGAGTTGACCATTGAAGTCAAAAAATCTAGAAACAAAATAGGTAATTTATTTTTAAATTTTTTTCTTTAATTAATAATTTTTCAAATGTCCTAAAAATTTTTCACAATAATTCGAAAAGTTTTTATAAAGTTTTAATATATAAAATTTATGCGATAATATCACAAAAATAATACCTTTTTTTTTTTTGGTTCATTTCCATGCCCACCCCCACCCACACCCACCCAAGCTCAAAATAAGAGTAATTCAACACTCAGCATCTTCTCTTATTTTCTGATAAAGTTGACCACACTAGTCAAAAAAGTCTATGGCAAAGTTAACATTTAACACCCTCAGATCAAGAAAAACTCAGTAACTAGCACCCCTAGTTTTTCCCGGTAGAGTGGGTAAAAAAAATCTAGGTACAAAATAGGTAATTTATTTTTAAATTTTTGGCAATTTTCCCTTAATTACCAATTTTTTAAATATCTTCAAAAAATTTCAAAAGAATTCAAAAAATTTCTATAAAGTTTTAATACATAAAATTTACCGAATAATACTACAAAAATTGTACACTTTGTTTTTCCCCTTCGTTTCAACTTTCCATGACCATATATAAAGACGTCTTCAGTCTCCACTTTCATCATCTTTTGAGTTCTCTTATTTTTCTTTCCCCTAATTTAACGTTCCAACCACAAAAGTAGTAGCAAAAAAGATTTAGGTTTTATGTTTTGATCTTTACTCCGTTGCGCTAAGACTTTTGATCCCTTTAATCTACAAAGATATTAGAAGGCAAATAAAAGATGGATATGATTTTGAACGAAGTGGAAAGAAGCGAACTTGCAGCAGGAGACCACATCTATACTTGGAGGACAGCCTTACTCTACTCACATCATGGTATAATGTGCTAATTAATAAATTGATTTAACTTTATGTTTATTTTTCGATCTACGTGCATTGGTTGTTATGTTAATTAGTTCTAAGTGCACGTGTTTGATATAAGGTCAAAATATTTTATTATTTTTATTTTGAAAGCCAATGTTCAGTTGTTATAAGAAATTTGATTTTCCTAATTCTTGGTATGTTCTTATCTGTAACTAAACTTTCCATGAGGCCATATATGCAAATGAAAAAATAAAAAATGAAAAAGCTAATTAATCTTACAAATTAAACTTTCCATAAGGCCATATATGAAAGGAATAAATTGAGGCAGCAAACATAATAATATCTCAGAAGGAAGATTTCAAGTCTTCGTCTAAGTCATCACCACACACTTAATTTTCATCCCACCGACCAAAAAATAATTGAGCTCATCTTAAGTCCATGTTTCTTTTTATATAAGAAAAGACAATAATGGAGTCGCTATCTATTGTTTGGATTGTTTCCTCGAAAATGATCATTGTAACGTTATCAGTATTGTAACGTTATACGAAATGGTAATACTATCTCAAAAGGAAGATTTCAAGTCTTCGTCTAAGTCATCACCACACACTTAATTTTCAACCCACCGACCGAAAAATAATTGAGCTCATCTCAAGTCCATGTTTCTTTTTATATAAGAAAAGACAATAATGGAGTCGCTATCTATTGTTTGGATTGTTTCCTCGAAAATGATCATTGTAACGTTATCAGTATTGTAACGTTATACGAAATGGTAATACTATCTCAAAAGGAAGATTTCAAGTCTTCGTCTAAGTCATCACCACACACTTAATTTTCAACCCACCGACCGAAAAATAATTGAGCTCATCTCAAGTCCATGTTTCTTTTTATATAAGAAAAGACAATAATGGAGTCGCTATCTATTGTTTGGATTGTTTCCTCGAAAATGATCATTGTAACGTTATCAGTATTGTAACGTTATACGAAATGGTAATACTATCTCAAAAGGAAGATTTCAAGTCTTCGTCTAAGTCATCACCACACACTTAATTTTCAACCCACCGACCGAAAAATAATTGAGCTCATCTCAAGTCCATGTTTCTTTTTATATAAGAAAAGACAATAATGGAGTCGCTATCTATTGTTTGGATTGTTTCCTCGAAAATGATCATTGTAACGTTATCAGTATTGTAACGTTATACGAAATGGTAATACTATCTCAAAAGGAAGATTTCAAGTCTTCGTCTAAGTCATCACCACACACTTAATTTTCAACCCACCGACCGAAAAATAATTGAGCTCATCTCAAGTCCATGTTTCTTTTTATATAAGAAAAGACAATAATGGAGTCGCTATCTATTGTTTGGATTGTTTCCTCGAAAATGATCATTGTAACGTTATCAGTATTGTAACGTTATACGAAATGGTAATACTATCTCAAAAGGAAGATTTCAAGTCTTCGTCTAAGTCATCACCACACACTTAATTTTCAACCCACCGACCGAAAAATAATTGAGCTCATCTCAAGTCCATGTTTCTTTTTATATAAGAAAAGACAATAATGGAGTCGCTATCTATTGTTTGGATTGTTTCCTCGAAAATGATCATTGTAACGTTATCAGTATTGTAACGTTATACGAAATGGTAATACTATCTCAAAAGGAAGATTTCAAGTCTTCGTCTAAGTCATCACCACACACTTAATTTTCAACCCACCGACCGAAAAATAATTGAGCTCATCTCAAGTCCATGTTTCGTTTTATATAAGCTAAATATTTTCTTCTCTATTCTTCTCAAGAGATTTCGATCCAATATATCCATTGAATTTGAGGTAAGCAACTCCTCACGAGCACTTGCAATTACATTTTTCCTTTATTTCAAAATTAAGTAGTACTAATCTTTTCACTTTAATCAACTAAACAAAAAGATCTAGGTTTTATGTTTTGATCTTTACTCCGTTGCTCTAAGATTTTTCATCCTTTTAATCTACAAAAATATTAGGAGGCGATGCCTATTCTTACGCACGAAGTGAAAAGAAGCGAACTTGCAGCAGGAGACCACATCTATACTTGGAGGAAATACAGACTCTACGCACATCATGGTAGATCTCTTATCTTTTCTATATGCTCTCCTAATTAGATATTATTAGGAGTGTAAGGCCAAAATATTTTATTATTGTTATTAGTGTTTTAGTTTTGAATATGAAGAAAGAATTTGAAATTGTCTAAATTTCAAAGTCATCAACTTGAAAGCCAATGTTCATAAGGCCATATATGCATGCAAATGGAAAAGCTAATTAATTTTACAAATTAAACTTTCCATAAGGCCATATATATATGCGAATGACGACTCACTTGCCTTTCTTTTATGATCTTACTAAGTGTTTTTAATTTTGATTACAATTAATTACTCAGGCATCTACGTAGGTAGAAACTTAGTCGTCCACTTCTTTAACCCGGATTGGAACCGGTCTTCTAAATCAATATTTCCAAACTCTTCATCATCAAAAACAAAATCCCGTAGAACCTGTTCAAACCCAGGCTGCGAGATCGAAAAGGACAATAATGGAGTCGCTATCTATTGTTTGGATTGTTTCCTCGAAAATGGATCATTGCACCGTTATAATTATGGGGCCACCTGGGTTATGCATAGGTTAGGTGGTATAGGGTCTCGAGTTAAATCCGCTCCAGCAGAAATCGTGGTTAGTAGAGCCATGATGATTTACCTTCATCACGGATTTGGGCCCTATAATCTCATCCTGAATAACTGTGAGGATTTTGCTTTGTATTGCAAAATTGGATTACAATTGGAGGCATGCAGTGGTCAAGTCTCATCAAATATTCCATTTTTGAAGTTCTTTAAATTGCAGCACAGTCGGAGGCGGCTTAAATTAATCTTATCTGGAAAAGATTAATTGTTACAAGGGTTAGCATTCTACTTTATGTTTTGGATCAAGTGTGATATTTTACCTTGAAATTCTAGGTGGAATTGATTGTACTTGTCTAGTTACAATTTAAACATATTTCGCGATTGGTTATTTTCTTATAAGTGTTGTTCTAGCCAAAAAATGGATCAAGTTGTATATTAGATTACTTATTACATTCTTGTTTCATATTTAATACTAACTCGTTTTATTTTATAAAATGTGGAATCTATGGTCAAGAAAACCAGTATTAAAGTAATTCCAAAAATTTAAAATCAAAAAGCCATGAAATGTATAAAATAGCTAAATATGTTTAAAAAAAGGGGGGTTGTGATGGCCCCACACCAAAGGTCCGTTGAACAACAGTTGAAAAATTATTATTTTGAAAAAGTATTAAAATATCAGAACTTTTTTTTAAACGAAAAAACGATAAATTATAAGTTTAAAAAGAAAGCAGTTTAAAATAAAATAAGAACAATTTAAATTATTAAGTTTTCCTTTTTGACGAAAAAATAAAATCAATTTTCATAGTAGAGGTTGAAAGCGGAAGCACTTAATCATAACATATCAAAAGATTTGAACAAAATTAACCGAGGGAGATAAATAAGTAATTTATGAAAATCTTGCATCTTTTATGAAAATATAAAACGATTCAAATATTCTAAGCAATATCTTAAACAAAATCGAGAAAGAACCTAAATCGACAATCAAATATAACTATTCTTCCAAATAGTAGGGTGGGACTGCAACCGCAATGACCTAACCGCAACACGACTATTGTTTTCCAGAATACCTGAAACTGAAAAGAATGAAACATGGAACGCATAAGTTGATCGTCCAACTTAGTGAGCCTATGTGCAAATTTGCATGGTGATGTGTCGATGCAACATATTATATAACATAAGCATGTCATCACGCAAATTAAGCATATATTTAAGACAAAAGAAACACAGAATTTACATAACCAAGAATTGTTGATGTCGTCCTCCACTTACCCTCCATCATCAGTCTGATGTCCATCCAAACACACAAAGTAAGGAGCGACCTTACTATCTAATATGCATCGACATGTCTTTGCCTATGCATTTGTCACTTGAATTTAGTTATAATAAGTAAATGAAATCTCTACCAAGTTAGAAAATTTAATTTTGTCAATTAAAGAATAATTTGTTTAAGTATTTTTTAATCATGGGATTTTTGCACATCACCCTCGGGATTTTTCATTTTGCCCTTTTCCTACTATAATTGAGAAGACATCACCCACGGCGATCTTGAACAAATAGAAATTTCGAACTAAAATTTGACTAAAGTAAGAGAAAGAGAGTATTACTTTTCTTTTAATAACTATTAATTGATTCAGAATTGGCCAGATTCTATCTCAAATTTATAAATACAGAAATGTCTCTTGAAAAGGAAAACAATGTTTCAGTCAAAAAAGTACATTTTCGAACCGATTAGACACATCTCTTTCTTTTATTTATTTCATTTATGCACAAAACCCAACACAGTTTTTCCAACTACAATTGTAGCATCATACATGTGATTCTCTATTTATTTCAATCTAGAATCGATATGATTGGAACAGCCTGTGAAAGTGCGGAAAAGATCATAGCTAATGCCCGTAAATCCTACTTTGGTACTCAACAGGGACCATCGCTCCTCCAAATTATCGACAAGGTTCAAGATGCAAAAATACAAAACAAGAAAATTTACTTATCATTGAATAAATAAAACTTGGGAGTGTCTAATTACAGTTCACCTTGTGGAAAATTGCCGACAGTTTTCCACAAAAATGAACTGAAATATTATTTTAATAATATAATTTTAACTTGTACTCCCTGTTAGATTTAGCAGGTCACATATGTTTTAATTACTTTTTTGCCCTCTTCTTCTTTATAATATATATTAACCTGTCGAAAAATCCTGTTTTTCTTGTAGTGAACATTGTTAATCGTTAATTACTTGTTTGCCCTAAGAAATTAATTGTTAATAACACAACAGGCAGCTTCATTTTCCATTACAACCCGAATGAAAATAAGAATAGAGCAACCTCAAATATGTTTAGATTCAATCAATTAACACAATAGCAATGTTAAGTGAGTGAAAACTGGTCGTAATCACAAGCTAAAACAGAAAATCCATATAAGTTCTTTCGGCCGCAAAAGGTATAAACAGAAAATTCTGGAAAAGAAAGCAAAATTGATCACGCATAAGTGAGGCCCGAATTGCTAACTCTCAAATTCATCAATATAACCAGAAAATGATCATTTACCCAATAATTATAAGCAATTTCGAACTGGAATGCCAAAGGAATTGGAAAAATTCTGCCTCAATCAAGCCAATTCACCGAACAAAGCCATCACGCATACCTATATGAGGCCCGAAGTTAAGCCCGAATTCATAACTCCCAAATTCATCAATCTAACATGAAATTGATCAGTTACCCAATCATTAGAAGCAATTTCGAACTGGAATGCAAAAGGAATTAGAAAAATTCCTCCTCAATCGAGCCAATTCACCGAACAAAGCTCTCAATGAGTGAAAACGTGAAAAATTCAATCCCCATTTTGCCAGCGCTTAAATCCAAATTTCTAGCTGGAAACACAAAATTGAAGCCGGTCAATGCGTTTAAATAGCTCCAGAAACAGAAACCCAAAAGAAAACGCAACGCAACGTGAAGAAAGCAACAACCCGAATATGTTCTTCGTGGCCCGAATCTTCAAATCCACTAATTCCGAGCCGGAAACACAAAATTGAAGCCGGTCAATGCGTTTAAACAACTCTAGCTAGAAATAGAAACCCGGAAGGAAAAGCAACGAAACGTGAAGAAATCATAAACTAAGTTTTTTTAGGTTTTTTATAGATATGAAAATTAACAACGAAAAACAAAGAGAAACGAAAAATTGAAACCACCAATGTAATCCTGATGAAGAGACGAAGAGAATGAGACTAATCTTGCAAAAATCCGTTGAGAAATAAAAAAATCAGTATTTGGGAGAGAAGTAGTCGTGCAGAAAAATGATATTTGGGAGAGAAGAAGAAATTTGAGAGAGAAGGAATAAGAGTATTTAGGACATTTCCAAAGTCCTAGTAGTATAATTGCACAACGGGTTATAAATCAACTTGTTGCCACATGGCAACAAGTGAGTGGAAAACTATGGTCAGTTTAGCCAAAGCTAAACTGCCCATAGCAAACCCGATAAAACTTTGACGAATAACTAATTGATTTCTTTTCTTTCAGTTATTCTTTTCCCCCGTCCTCATATATTAATAACCAAACGAATTTTTTCAATGTATAAAACAAAAATTCCAATGGCTTTGGCTACTATAACCTTTCCGACCATAATTTTTTCTTTTTTTCTTTTAGGTATTTTACTGCAAAATACGAAAGAAATAAGAAATTTATAAGTGCTGTAAATCACAGTGAAGGTGTAAAATTTACCTGCAACATCTTCATATTGTGCTTTGACTATTGCATCTCTGCCTTTAATATATTCTTAGGCGAGTTTTTGATGTGCACCTAAAAGTCATTTAATATTAGAAGACTCTTTTACCAATTTGTGGTCCTATTTGAAATCATACTATGAGCTTGCACGTGCTAAGAATAAGCAATTGATTATGATGTGTCTTTTCCATAGTATTTTCTTTACAATTGAACTCGCCAATCTCTTATCTGAAACTATTATTTGTGCCCAATACAAGATCCTTCTTTAGGTATTACGATTTGTTTGGATTTTCTTATAAAACAATCTATCTTTTCTTCTCACATGGAAACTAAGGGAAATTAATGATTTTATAATTTTATAGCATATGGCACTGATTTCTTTTCTTTAATTATTGAGTGGCTTATGTGTGTATAGCTAGAAATTTTTTTATGCTGGTTTAATATTGTAATCTCCACTATTCTCTATGTCCAATACATGTTACTTTATTTCAGATTTTTGATATCACTATCTGTTACTTCAACATCATCATTCTAATCACATGATTTGATAAAATATTAATTCATAATTCCTTAATCATGAAGTTCCTTAAGCATGAAGAATTCATACTTGGTGAATTATAGTCAAAATTGACAACTCAAGAGGCTTAATCCAGAAATACATTCTAGTCAACCAATTAGATCAAGAGCCTTAACATTGAAGAACTCTCAAGAAGCATTAGTCATCATGTTTAGCCACTAAGTTTGAATTAAATTAATGTATCCAACATTATCCAACATTAATCTAGTTGCTTCTAGTGTAGAGTAGAAAGGTAGTTCATATGCCTATATATATGTATGTAGTGTGTAGAATTTCATAGATAGAAACACCACTCAATTAGCAAGTTAGTTTAGAGAAGAAAATTTACTCTCTTGTATGAAGGCTTAGTGCAAAAAGCCTCAAAATATTGTAGCCTTATTATCTTGATGAAATAATAAGTCTACTTTGTCTTGCTAAAATTATTTTCTTAGTTTTTTATATCCCAAACAACCAACAGATTCTTATGGTTAATTGACAAAACGTCGATCACATGATTCTAATCACATGATTTTTGAAAAATATCGATCCAAAACGATCTATTTTTTACAAGTTTGGTGTTCTTTGCAGGATATATTTTTGAAAACACAAGGAAATATGGCACAATAAAAATTTCACAGATTAGTCTTTTACAGGTTTAACATAACACAGGGGAGTATCTTGCATTTTTCCCTAACTTGTGCAATAGTTTTAATTCTTTAAAGAACATCAAAACTAAATAGGGTTTGTCTACTATGAGATAGTTGAAAAAACTATCTCTAGTAAGATAGTTAATCTTAACCATCAAATTTTCTCAAGATTCACTACAACAAACATGATGTTTAGTGACATTGAAAATTGCCATTAACCAGGGTGATTGTGGCATTTTTTGATATAATGGCATTTTCAAAAAATGCCACATGTAGCGATGTCACTAAAGATCATTGACATTTACAAGTGTCACTATGGAATTCTTTCATAACATTGTGTAATGTTGCAATAATAATATAAAACAACATGTATAAATGCCACGATATTAATATACTCTGACATACTAAAATATAACCATATTTGCATTTAATAACATTAACACATGTCAAGATAAGAATATTTAATGGCACATTTAGGTGCTACAAAATTATCGGGTTGTGTCAATTTTACATGTCACAACAGTCCATATTAGTTGCATTATGAAATGTTAGAAAATTAATAATTGGCAGCATTTTTAAATGCCAAAATATTTGTTATCACTTACTTTTATCAATGTCACCAAATTACAATATCATAACATTTTTAAATGAAAATGTATAGATATGTAACGACATTACAAAATGCCAACAATTATAACAATACCATTTTTTAAAGCCACAATAAATTCAATATTTAATTTTAATTCATTATTTTATATTATAATTTTTATATTAGCTAAAATTCGATTTACATCGAACACAAATTTATAATATTTTAATAAAATCAAACATATATTGCATAACGAAATTAAAAATACTCTAACTTTAATTAAGATGTCATAAATGACAAAATTCAATACCAAAGAAATTTGATAATGTCATTATTCAAATGTAAGTAAATTACTAGAATTATAAACTTCTAAGATAAACAAAAAATTATCCTATCCAGTGGAAATATCCTTCATGAGCATAGCACTAATTATGAATTTGAGCATTTAACTGTTGAAAGCCTGCAAAATAATCAAAATAACATAAAAATTAGGGAGGGGGGGGGGGCTTATTATTTAAAACTCATATAGTGATTATGTAATTTAACTAAATAATAAAGTACTTACATTTTGGACACTTGAAAATTGCAGCTGTGTTGGAAGTTGGAAATCCATGTCCTTGGAAAGCTGCAACATAAACAAATATTCTATCAAAATTGACATCATAAGATATTCAAAATATTGATATTAAATACATAAAAGAGTTGTTGTGGTAGTTTCATTTACCACAAATGGTTTAGGCCATGCGATGTTGGTTCCAACAGCTTGACCTATGGTTTTATAATTTCCATGTGACCTAACCAAATTTTCATTAGGCTTAACAGGAACTTGCACATAAACCTCCCAAAAATTTGCCCCCAACTCTTGTCCATCAATTTCTTTACTTGGATCAGTGCTATACAACAAGCCAATAGCAATAGTCTCGGTGGGCCTAATAATACTCTTTAAATACACCTCCGCACCAATCTGATGAATCAAATAAAACATGCATTATTAAATACATGAATAGATTGGAATCAATTAAATAGAGTTCTCATATTAGACTACTCTAACAAGCATAATATGCAATGTATACATGATAATGTTTGGTATCAATTTATAAAGTCAATATTAGCATAATGAAAAGTTTATGTAACTTTACTTGTGGAGTTCCGCTAAAATCAGCCGAGGAAAAAGACCAATCATGTCGATTTGCCACGTTCAGAATAGGACCCAAATCATTGTTACCCTAAGTATATGAAAAATTGTATGAAAAATATCAGGAGGCAAGAAATATATTGGAAAATGATAAATCATAATAAAATTAATATACCAGATTTGTATCATGAGTTGGAGCAGGATGATGACTTTGCTCGTACAGGCTTTTGGATTTAAGTTGATGAAGCTCAGATCTCAACTCATTGAGTTCATTCTGCAAAGTATTAATAACCTTCTTTTGGTTTGTTGTGCGACATGGCATATCATCGTACACATCCGATGGACAAACTCCACAACCATACATATTAACCCATCCATTTTTGTCTCTGCCTATGACTTGAGCAAACGAATCATTCCTTGATATCTCTTCATTTGACTCGTTCAAAGTTTCCTTCTCCTTATCATCCATATTCACCTATAATAAAAAAGTATTAGGTAATATTTTGAACAATGAAACATCAAGCGGACTTACAACTAAGTTAAATTCCCCTAAAAGAAAAGAATCAAAGTTTTTGACAAGATATGAATTTAAGGACAAAGCTCTAAGTTGTTGGATGAGTGACCAAAATAAGAATAGCACACATAAAAACAAAAGTTAGATTATCAGTTTATTACCCATTCTTAAATTATGTATTGCAAGCAATGAAATCATCAATATCATATGCAAATGAATTTCAAATCTATTAAACATTATCAGCAAGACTATAAAAGTATTCAACTTACAATTAGGACTGAAAATCAAACCAAGCTACTCGATACTCGGCTCGAGTTCGTTCGATAAAAGCTCGTTTGAGCTCGGTTCGTCAAATAAATCAAACAAGCTTGAACAAGATTTCTCGTTCGATAACTTTTAAAGCTCGGCTCGAGCTCGACTCGATAAGCTAAAAATTGAAAAAACACATGTAAAATATCAAGCTACTCGATACTCGGCTCGAGTTCGTTCGATAAAAGCTCGTTTGAGCTCGGTTCGTTAAGAAATCAAACCAAGCTCAAACACAAAATTCCAAGCTCGATAAAATTCAAACCAAGCTTGAACAACGTGTCGTTCGATACTACTCGGCTCGTTTACACCCCTACTTACAATTGCATCTTTCACGGGTGAGCTTTGAGTGCCATCTTTTTTGGTAAAACATATTTTAAACATTCCCGCACGAGTCAGATTATAGCCCAGATCTTTTGCCTGAAAATAATAGAATTTAATAAACTGAAAATCATATAAGCCAAATTATAAACAAAAATATATGAGGAGATAGTCAATAACCTTTTCTTTCCTAACTCTTGCAAAGCTTTTCGTTCCAGTCGTATGGTTATAAATACGTTTGCCTCGGCTGGCTTGATTTCTCCTACTCATCTCTCGTGCCTTATCAGTGGACCAATACTTCAATAGGTATTCAAATTGAGCATCTTCAACCCTTTGGTCTTTGAAATTTAGTTGCTCTTCATAAGATAAATCGGTTCTATAGTATTTTTTTTTCAATTGTGCCCTCCAATCTCGCAACTTCTTTCCAAATTTCTGCATAGTCCAAGTCTTCATTGAATCATGGAGATCAAACTTAGTCTATCACAAAAAATATATAAAAATATTTCTTTAGTAGTTTAAATTTGAAGATGAGTACTTATTTGAAATACTTCAGAAAAGTTTATTAAACTACAAATTAGATATGATTACATACAACTAATAAAGTCCATCACCTGTAAAATCTTCCAAAGATTATTCTTAATTTCACGAGGCACTTTGTGCCAACTTGAGTAGGTCAGAGGAAAAATTATTTTATCTCTTATGATAGTGCCCATGAAATTCGATAACTTGGTAGCAACTTCATCATCTGGTTGTCCGAATTCATTGCAAGTCACTTGAATGAGTCCTTCACTTTCACGCCTTCCCCATATGCCACGCATTTGAGTAGGCCCTCTACCAGTTCTCTTATCACCTAATTCAATCAAAAAACAACAAATTAATTAGTCAACTGTTACTCGGATTAAAAGTAGACATAATATATGGATTAGTGAATAAAAAAATTAAGTCCAATAGCACATTGATTAGATAGATCTTGAGTTTCAGTGTCGCTATCCGATTCAAGCCCTAATTCCTCAATATTACGCCTCAACATATACGGATCCATTGATAGCCTGGTTGCAAAAAAATTGCAAACAATCAAATTGGGGCTGATTCAATAAAAAAAAAAAAAAAATCAAGGTACATAATATTAAAAACAGAGATGAGATTTCTTGAAGAATTGAAACGTAGAAATTTCAATTAGAACATAGAGATTTCTTGAAGAATTGAAATATTAAAGAAATCAAGCTATACATAGATGAGATTTCTTGAAGAATTGAAACGTAGTGTTGGTCCCAAGTGGTCAGAAGAGGTTTAGAGAGGGGGGGGGGGTGAATAAACCTCTTTAAAAATTTTCTTCAAATTTAACTTTAAAACTTTACCCTTACTGAACAGACTAAGCTGATCAGATTTGTAAGTTACAATTCTGTTCGCGGACAAATCTTTGAACAGTCTTGTTGACCACTCGTCTGATAGTTACTTAGCTGATTTTGCAGAAATCAGTTTTAATACTTAGAGTACTTGCAGCGGATTTTCAAAGTGTTTTTCACAAGTAATCTGAGCAGTTTGAAAAATTTTTCCCCAGTTTTATAAACTCCTTTTAACTTCTTTTCAAACAGTTAACTTAATGTGTTTTTATGCAATCAGGAAATATGCAAGTTTAGAAGCAATGTAAAAACACAATCAATTTTTATAGTGGTTATATGGATTTAAATATCCTTTAGTCCACTCTTCCAAGTCACTCAGATCTTGGGTTATACTATAATCACAAAGTTTACAGTATACTCTGCTTGCGTCGAACAACAAATGAAACGACCACAAGTTCGCAATAGGAGATCACACAGAAAACCTATCCTCTGAAGTTTGATCACTCACAAAGATGGATCACAACTCCGCACAACACTCTTGTTTACAAAATCACTCAGAAGATGTATTTTTCTTGATTCTTCAACTCTGCTTTCGTCAACAAATGACTCAGCTGATGAGTGAGCTGTTCTTGAGACTTAAAGAATTTTGCTTCGGAAATTTCTCTCAGAAAGTGTGTTGCTTTTTTCTTCTTCGTCTCTTTCAGCTATTTATACTTGAGGATTGAAAAGTGTCCGTTGAAGAGAGACAGGATTCAAATTCCTCGAATACTGGTCCTTAAAATCCGCGAACGGCTCTTTTGCAGTCTGTCCGTACTGTAAACAGTACTATTCTGCAGGCAGCATTAAATGCACTCGGCTGATGCGAAGCTTTTCTTCAATCATTTGTCTTAAATATCCTCGTACTTCAGCATTTATTACACCAAGGGGCATTTATTACCGTTGGGAACACTTCATGATCTTCTTCACTTGGCTGACAAAAGTATACGTCTGATGGCGAACTCGGCTGATCTCAAACTTGAACAAATCTGATTTGAGTCGGCTGATCTTCACTAGTCTGATAACTTTACTTCAGCAGATCAGAAGTCTTGGACCTTGAAACTTTGACTCTTCTGATGTCTTCATTACTTAGTCAAAATTCCTTGATAAGTTTATCAGCTAAGTTACTCCATACTTAGCCAATCTTTGAAGTTTTGGAATGCATCAAAACCTCCCTTATCAAACTTTCTTCAGTGCCTTCATCTTCATCTTCATCCAACAATTTCCCCCTTTTTGATGATGACAAAACTTCAGCTTAGTACCTGTTGAATACCTAAACTAAAGATTGAAATCCTCAAAATTTTCTGAGATAGAAAAAGTTTATTGGATTGAACTTGACTTTTCATTAATATTGAAAATGAGTTACATGTACAAGTTCATCAGATGAGATTTCTGAAAAAAAAATAAACTGATTACAATGGATTTTGCAATTCCTAACTATCAGCTTCTTCATCAGATTCAAGCACTTCTTCATATTCATAAGATGATTCTTCATCATCTTCTTCATCATCAACTTCTTCTTCCAGAATTGCTTTGGCAGCTTCCATCTTCTCTTTAAGTTCCTGTTCTTGTAGAGCTTTCAAAGCTTCCATGGCTTTCCTGGCAGATTCAGTGTTTTTGTACTTGGTATCTTCTTCTTCTACCTTTTCAAGTACTTCAGCCTTGTCAGCAGTGTCTTCAGTTTCCTTGGCTTTCATAGTTGCAGCAGCAGTTTCTTCCTTAGTTGAATCTTCAGCAGCAGATTCCTTTGCTGGTTCTTCAGCAGCAGTTTCCTTAGCTGGTTCTTCCCTTTTATCTTCCCCCTTTTTGTCATCATCAACTCTGATGACATTAGAAGGTTCAACAGCAGGGTTGAGGGCAACTGTTGGAATCTTTACTCCAGCACACAAAGCCTTCAGATTCTGATTAACAACGTCGTGACTTGCTGTGAGATGATGAATGTCAGTGCTGATGACATCAGTCTTATCATTGAAGTAGTCAATGTTGAGGTTGATAGTTGCAATTTCATTTTGAACTTCCTGTGCAGCCTTTGCAACTTCTTGCAACACTCCCAGATTGATTTCCTTCTCTTCATGACTGACTTTAATGAAAGTTGCAGTTAAGTCAGCAATCTTGTGCTCAGCTGATTTTAAAGCAGTGTGAAGATGATTCACATCACCCTTCACATCTTCTACGTTCTGGTTCAGTTCTCTTAAGCTGTGTATCAACTGCAATGAGTTGTCTTGAGGAATTGGAATACTGTTGATCTCCTTTTTGATGATCTCTTCTGTTGATCCTTGAACAGTTTCCAGCTGAAGTCTGTTGGTTTCTGCCAACTCTGCTTTCAGCTCCTCCTTAACCTTTAATAGCTGTTGCTTGTGCTTGTCTTCCAGTTCCTTAAGTTGGTTTTCCATCAGCATCTGGATTGCTTCCATCAGTGATGAGTGCTTATCACCTGATGAAGCAGAAGCAGCAGCTACATCCCTTTCATCAATTTCCTGGTGGACAGGAATATCTTCCATCTTTTCGTCTTGATGATTTCCAGAGTCCGTAGCCTTCCACTCAATGGCCAGGGGTTCATCAGCAGCCTTTTCAGCAGACTTATCTTCAGTCTGATCAGCAGACTTATCAGCAATTTGTTCAGCAGGCTTGTCAGCAGTCTGATCAGCAGTCTTGACTTCAGTCTGATCAGCAGACTTGACATCAGGCTTGTCCGCAGCTTTAGGCTCATCAGTAACATCATCATAGACTAAGTTGGTGATAGTGCCATCATCATTGAAGCAAGTGGTTTGTCTGATTTGCCTCACAATGATCCAGGGGTTAACAAAAGCATTATTCCCCTTTGGCACTTCATAGAACGGTTGCACTTCCTTGCCAAAAATGATTTGCTGGACACTAGGCAGTAGTGGCAAATCACTTGAACAGCCTTGCTGATACTTTGACTTTTTAGCCCATCTCTTCAGGGCAGCCATAACAGCAAACTTAATTGCTCTTTCCTCAGCATCTTCAGACTTCTTCTTCTTTTCAGGCAAGGTGCTCTTGATTTTCTTGGCTTCCTCCAATGCAAAGCCTTTTGCATAGCTATGCATGATATCTCTCACATAGCTTGGATCAAGAGCCTTTTGGATGGAGTTTGTCTTCAGCCAACTTAGAACCCATCGTTCTTCATCAGCTAACTCCTTCATATCTTGAAGTTCAGTAATTTACTTGTTCAGCCTGTTGTCTCTCCAACTAATATATCTTGGCTTTTCTTGGTTGAACAGAGTCATCAACATAAGCTTCTGATCATAGTAAGCCAAGGACTTTTCAAACTTCTTGAACAGCTCCTTATCAGCATAGACTATCTCAAATGCTTTTCTGACTTCAAATTTGTCTTTTGACTTGGTTTTGGGGGCAGGCATCAATATTTTCTTCTTGTCTTCTTCATCGTTCCCTTCACCAATCTTGATGCCACCTCCATGGACAGGTCCATAGGCATCAACCTTGCTCAATTCAATCACTGCAGCCATTTCAGCATCCTCAGCAGCTTTTCTTTCTGCTGCAGACATGCGTCTTCTGGCTTCATCCTTTGCTTCTTGAGCTTTGCTTAGCTCAAGTGCTTTCTTCTCTTCAAGCTCATCCTGCTTCCTCTGTTCAGCTTCTTCCCTTGCTCTTTTGTCAGCTTTAGTGATTTTCTTTCTCTTAATCACTATCTTTCTTTTGCCTTTATCAACAGGAGCTGGTCCAGCGGATGATATGGGAGCAGCAGCTATAGGATGGATGATTTGAACATCTGGATCTTCTTGAGGTTGAGCAACCTCAGCTGTTGAAGTGACTTGACTTGGCTGTTGCTCATCAGCTTTGTCAGTCTCAACAGTCTCAACTGTTTCAATAGGCCTTTGAGCAGCTTCAGGATCCTCCCTAGCTACATTTTCCAGATCAGTAGGTTTTTCAATGAATGTCATCTGCTTTCTAGCAGACTTCTTTGTTCTACCTTCACGGTAAGTGGTAGCAGCTGTACTTCTCAGTTGACTTCTTGTCCTTTGAGAAATATCCTCAGCAGGCCTCTCTGCTGATGGAGTTCTTGACGGTGATGCAGGGGATCCAGTCCTTACATCAGCAATAATGTTCTCAACAATCTTAGTGGCTTCAGCAGAAGTCACTCTCTCCATCTGCTTTAATTCTTTCTTTTTGGGCTCATCAGCAGCCCTCTTCCTTTTAGTCTCAACAGCCAAACTTGCTGTTTTGACTAATCTCTTTTGCCTTTTGGCAGGAACCTCCTTTGGTTCCTCAACTTCTTCTCGTTCAGGCTCATCAGCCTTCCTCTTCTGAACAGGTAGATACTTGTTCATTGCTTTGGACTTGTGAATTTCTTTCCCATTTGTCATGACACAGCCCAACTTTGATAAGAGGTAACTTAAAGTGATTCTGTGGTTGGTGTAAGGGCCTTTTCCCTTCTTCACTTCCAGAAAATCAGCAAGTATATACCAAATTATGATGGACCAGTTTACCTCTAGCCCATAGTATACGGCAGCCATGATGCTGAAACGCTTCATTGTAACAGCATCTAGAGAAAAAGTACAGTTCTCAATTAGCTTCGAGACCATATCAGCCATCCGCTGATATTCATCCTTCAGCTGTTTCTTTTTAATGTTGCCAGACAACATTTCTCCTTCCTTGGCGCAGATCGCCCAAAACTGTTGGTGCTTCTCTTCAGTCAGTACGGTAACTTCGTGTCTTCCAGACTTGGGCAAACCAAACTGTTCATGAAGAACTTGTGGAGTGATGACAACAGATTTGTCACCCACTTTCGCTTTGATTTCTAGTTTGTTGTAGTCAGCCTTTGCCGTTCCATAATACTCCATAACCTGGTCAGTCCAGATTATTCCTTCATTGTACTCCATGAAATTTACCAACTGTGCCGATTTGAATTTCTCCAACAATTCTTTCATCAAACTTGTACCAGACTGATAATAGGACTCATAATCTAAGAACATACCTTCAGCAGCCATTTCAATCTGTTGAAAGTTAGTGAAAAGGAAAGGATTTTTGCAGAAAACTTGTTTAAGTTTTTCTCACAATTGCTTTTGAAAGTTTAGGGTGCGTAAAGAGCTACTCGACTGATCAGATGAGGATTTATAGAGTTGGAGTTTTTCGGTTTCCGTGATATCTGCCAACCGTTAGATCCGTTTTTCTGTCAGTGCTGATCGTGCGGCGTCAGTTACGACCTTTCAAATTCAAAAGATATTTTTAATGAGGAGCGGGAATATGTACCGCCCGACAGTTTACTTGTAAAAGCGTGTTTTGAATAAAGCGTTTTTAAATAGTTCGCTTTTATTTAAGTAATCAGATAAGTATAATAAACACTTATCTGATGGACTAGTGTCCTGATGACAATGCTGTTATCAGAGAATGCCAATAGCTGATAACCTTCCTCAGCTGTTTGTCAATCCAGCTAGATAAAATAGCTTCAATCTTCGATAGTTGAGTCTTCTGATGAAAACATAACTTCAACTAACTGACATTAACAAATTTCATCTTTAATTCAGAAGTACCGCTAGTCTTACACGTTCCCCCTGAGTTTAAGAATTCATAAGTTAACTAGTCTGTTGAAAGTTAATCCTTGAAGATAATCATGAAACACTAAGCTGTTGAACTCCAGTCTTTTGATGAGTTCCCCCTCAGCTTATGCTTCCAAATTAAGTAGTCCTAGCTCAGCTCTTAGAGTTGAGAACCTTACTTCACTTAGAGGTTTGGTGAAGATATCAGCAATCTGATTATCAGTATGAACATACTCAATCATTACATTGCCTTTTTCCACATGATCTCTAATGAAATGATGCTTGATCTCAATATGCTTAGTCCTTGAATGACTTGTAGTGTTCTGAGTATGTGAAATTGCACTTGTATTGTCACAGTAGATTGGAATTCCACTGATCTTGATGTTGTAGTCTTCTAGTTGATGTTTCAACCAAAGTATCTGTGCACAGCAAGCTCCAGCAGCTATATATTCAGCTTCAGCAGTAGATATAGAAACTGAGGTTTGCTTCTTACTCATCCATGAGATCAGACGACTGCCTAAGAACTGACATGCACCTGTTGTGCTTTTCCTGTCAATCTTGCAGCCAGCAAGGTCTGAATCTGAATAGCCAACTAGTTCAAATCCAGATTCTCTAGGATACCATAATCCCAGTTCTTGAGTGCCTTTAACATACTTCAATATCCTCTTGGCAGCTAAGAGATGAGATTCTTTGGGGTTTGATTGAAATCTTGCACAGACTCCAACTGAGTACATTATGTCAGGTCTGCTTGCTGTTAGATACAACAATGAACCAATAAAGCCTCTATATTTGGTTATGTCTACTGATTTGCCATCTTCATCTTTATCCAAACGAAGACTTGTAGACATAGGAATGGTAGCTGTTGAGCTAGTTTCCATACCAAATTTCTTGAACAGATCTCTTGTGTATTTTGCTTGGCTGATGAATATCCCATCAGGCAACTGTCTAACTTGCAATCCAAGAAAATAGTTAAGTTCACCCATCATGCTCATTTCAAACTTATTCTGCATCAGCTTGGAGAACTTATCACACATCTGTTGGTTAGTTGAACCAAAAATAATATCGTCCACATATATTTGCACAAGTAATATATGATTTTCCCATTCGATTGTGAACAAGGTTTTATCTACCTTACCTTTACGAAATCCTTTAATTAAAAGAAAATCAGATAGGGTATCATACCATGCTCTTGGAGCCTGTTTCAGTCCATAAAGGGCTTTCTTCAGACGATATACTTTGTCCTCTTCTTGATAGACTTCAAATCCTGGAGGTTGTTCAACATACACTTCTTCTTGCAATTCTCCATTGAGAAAAACAGACTTCACATCCATCTGATAGACAGTGAAGTTCTTGTGAGCAGCATAGGCAAGAAACAGTCTGATTGCTTCAAGTCTTGCTACTGGTGCAAAAGTTTCATCAAAGTCAATTCCTTCTTCTTGACAATAACCCTTGGCCACTAGTCTTGCTTTGTTTCTGGTGACAACACCATCTTCATTCATTTTATTTCTGAATACCCACTTAGTGCCAATTACTCTTTGATGACTTGGTCTAGGAACTAAGTACCAGACTTCATTCCTTTCAAATTGATTCAACTCTTCTTGCATAGCTTCTATCCAGAAGGAATCATTGAGAGCTTCTTCAATTTGCTTAGGCTCTATTTGAGATAGAAATGTGACAAACATAGCATCTTGTGCAGCAGCTCTTCTTGTTTTCACTCTATCTAAAGGATCACCAATGACTAATTCAGGAGGGTGATTCTTGAGCCATCTGAGATCAGGTTGCAAATCAGGATGTTGTCCTCTGTTATGATCTTGCAACACTACTGTTGGAGTTCCAGTAGTAGTCTGTTGAACATTTGCCGTCTGTTGAACAGTCTCTGGTCTGTCAGCTGTTTGCAACTCGTCTGTTAGACAATCAGCACTGTGATTATGAACAGCACTTGAGTTAGCAGCTGAACTTAGATTAGGTAGTATGATGGGAACATATTCTTCATTTCTTCCAACGTCTAACTTCTGTAAATCAGCAGACAGATCTTGATTTACACTTTGATTCTTTTCAGAAGATTGACTTGGCTCATCAAATACTACATGGATAGATTCTTCTATTAGTAATGTTCTTTTGTTAAAAACTCTATAAGCCTTACTAACAGATGAGTATCCTACAAAGACAGCTTCATCAGCCTTTTCTGCAAATGCAGTAAGGTGATTTTTCCCATTATTCAATACAAAACATTTACAACCAAAAATCTTAAAGTAATGAATGTTTGGTTTTCTATTGTTCCAAACTTCATATGGAGTCTTGTTCTGATTTTTGTTGATCATACATCTGTTTTGGGTGAAGCATGCTGTGTTTGTTGCTTCTGCCCAAAATCTTTGAGGCAGCTTGGCTTCAGCTATCATGGTTCTGACAGCTTCTTTTAGTGTTCTGTTTCTCCTTTCAGCAACACCATTCTGTTGAGGGGTTCTAGCAGCTGAATACTCATGATGTATTCCTTTGATGTTACAATACTCTTCAACAGTAGAGTTTGTAAACTCTGTCCCTCTATCTGACCTGATCTTCAATATTTTGATACTCTTCTCATTCTGGATCAGTTCCATCAGATTAGTAAGATGTTCCTTGGTTTCACTTTTCTTCTTCATGAAAATCACCCAAGTATATCTTGAATAGTCATCCACAACAGCTAGGCAGTATTTCTTTCCACCATTGCTGACTGGATCAATGGGTCCAAATAAGTCCATATGCAACAGCTCCAATATTCTTCCAGAAGATTGGTGCTTCTTTTCTTTAAAAGATGACTTGATTTGTTTACCCTTCTGACAGGCGTCACAGAGCTTGTCTTTGCTCATGACTGCTTTTGGAATCCCTTCTACCAAATCGTTCTTGATTAATCTGTTTATGGTCTTGAAGTTTAAATGATTCATCCTCTTGTGCCATAGCCAACTGACTTCACTTGGTGCAGATGCCACCAAACAAACACTTGAATTCTTGTCAACAGAATTCCAGTCAACTATGTAGATATTTCCTTGTCGTCTTCCAGATAAAATTACCTTCTTTGTACCAATTTGTTCAACGTAGCACTTATCTGTTGAGAAGATGACTGAATATCCCTTGTCACAAAATTGACTTATGCTCAGCAGATTATATTTCAGGCCTTTAACATAGGAGACGTCAGATATCTCTATGTTTCCCTTGATTAATCTTCCTTTAGCTTTAATCTTGCCTTCTTTGCTGTCTCCAAAAGTGACTTTTGGACCATCCACAGCAACTGCATCAGTCAACTCATGTATGTTTCCACACATGTGCCTTGAACATCCACTGTCCAAGTACCAAATCTTTTCTACTTTACTCCTACTCCTAATCCTAACCTACAAAACAAAAATAAAATTGTTTTAGGTACCCTTATTGAGAGGGTCCTGAAGGATTAGTTCCACCCTTGACAACCCAAGATGTTGAAGTCTTAGGCTTCTTAGGTTTCTGAGTTTTAGGAGCATGAACAGTTTCATTTTTATCATAGTTATCAGATAAGTCATGTTGATGATCAGTATGATATGAATAATGTTCATAAGCAGGGTAAGGTGCATGATATGCAGGATATGCATGCATTGGATGAGCAGGGTAAGGTGCATAGTAACTAGGAAATTGAGGTGCATGATACATAGGATGATATGCAGCAGGTTGCACATAATATGACTCATTTCCATACCAAGCATTTTGATTTTTCTTGTTCTTATGCTTCTTTGGTTTACTAGATGCTTGCTCATTTGATTTTGACTTAGTTTTACCACTAGTCTGATTGACCTTAGCTTTATCAGCAGACTTCTTAGGACTCTGCTGTTTGGTCTTACTAGTCTGATTTCCTACACTAGGCTCTTTGCTCTTTTTGGCCTTAGGAGATTTCTTCTCCTTTAACACATTCTCAGATGAGGTAGGTTTAGAAGTTTGAACATACAGAATGACCTTACTGTTGTCAGCTGATATGAATTTTTCAGTATGGTTCAACTCTAGTTTATCCTTTTCTAAAGGTGTCTCCTGTTTCTTAGGTGTATGCATGGATGCAACAGTTGACTTATCATGAGACTCAATGATTTTCTCAAGTTCCATGATTTTTCCTTTATATACCTCACATTCAGCTTTCAGAGATTCATGCTCTTGCTCAAGCTGTTTATATTCAGCTGATTCTTTTGGCTTTTCAGCTAAAAGTTTCAGTGAACTATTTTGCTCTTTTAGCAAGTTCATCTCTTCCTTAAGCTTAACAAACTCTCCAGCAATAGTAGTATTATTCAACATCATTTGCTCTAGAGAATTAAACAGTTCATTTTCTTGAGGAGTTACCTCATCCTCAGAGTCATCAGATTCCTTTGCCATCAGGCACAGGAGAGCAGGTTTTTCTTCATCAGACGATTCTTCATCAGACGAGTCAGAATCTGAATCAGATGAGTAGATGGCAGTCCGCTTTTCTGCTTCAGCCATCATTGCCTTGCCTCTCTGATGCTTTCTTTCTTTTCTCATTTTCTTCTCTTCCTCAGTGTACTTCTCTGCTTTTGGATATGGGCAGTCTCTTATGAAGTGTCCCAATTTCCTGCAGTTGTAACACATCAGTTTTGATTTATAATCATCCTTATCCTGAGAAGAAAAATTAGGTTTAGAAGTAGAAGCATTGTTGTATTTGTTTTTCATCTTTCTCTTGTAGAACTTCTTGAAGTTGTTCATCAACAGTGCAACATCTCCAGCAGTGTACTCCTTTTTGTTGAGTAGAGTGGCTTCATCAGATGAGTCCACTTCAGCATTTCTTTGAGCCGGTCTTCTTTGATTTTCAGCAGCAACCAGTGCAGCTGTGGGTCCTGAAGTTGAGGTTTCTTCAATTCCCATCCTTGGCAGTTTATACTCATACGCCTTGAGTACGGAGAACAGCTCTGTTAGAGAAATCTTGCCCAGATCTCTTGATTCTTCCATTGCTGTCACCTTCATGTTGAACTTGGAGGGTAGAGCCTTCAGTACTTTGACAGTGATTTCTTTGTCAGTGAAAGTCTTTCCCAGCTTCAAAACTTCATTCAGAGTTCTGGTGAATCTGGTATCCATCTGATCAATGGTTTCTCCAGACTTCATCTTGAAGTTGTCCAGCTTCTCCAAGGCAACACTGAGCTGATGCTCTTTAATAGCATTATTGCCTTCACTCATGTCACGAACCTTATCCCACATCTCCTTTGCAGTTTTGCAATGCTTGACTTTGTCAAACCGATCATTATCCAGGGCTTTGGTCATGATGAATCTTCCGACTTTGTCCAGGTTGAACAGCTTTATTTCTTCTGCTGTCATTTCTGTTAAGTCTTTTTCCACCACTATTTGAGCTTCATCTACGATGATGGTCTTGGTGAATTTGAATGGACCTTTAATGATACATGTATGCATGTTGTCATTATAGGCAGCAAGGAAAATCTCCATTCTGATTTTCCAGTCCTCAAAGGACATACCAGCAATGTGGGGAACATGGCTGATACAATCCATTTTTCAAAAAGTTTTTATTTTTCAAAAAGATGCTCTTTTGAAAAGTTTTGAAAACCTTTGAAAAACACTCGGATCAAGCTCGTTGATCAGGCAGCTGATTCTAATGAACCACCTGCTCTGATACCACTTGTTGGTCCCAAGTGGTCAGAAGAGGTTTAGAGGGGGGGGGGGGGTGAATAAACCTCTTTAAAAATTTTCTTCAAATTTAACTTTAAAACTTTACCCTTACTGAACAGACTAAGCTGATCAGATTTGTAAGTTACAATTCTGTTCGCGGACAAATCTTTGAACAGTCTTGTTGACCACTCGTCTGATAGTTACTTAGCTGATTTTGCAGAAATCAGTTTTAATACTTAGAGTACTTGCAGCGGATTTTCAAAGTGTTTTTCACAAGTAATCTGAGCAGTTTGAAAAATGTTTCCCCAGTTTTATAAACTCCTTTTAACTTCTTTTCAAATAGTTAACTTAATGTGTTTTTATGCAATCAGGAAATATGCAAGTTTAGAAGCAATGTAAAAACACAATCAATTTTTATAGTGGTTATATGGATTTAAATATCCTTTAGTCCACTCTTCCAAGTCACTCAGATCTTGGGTTATACTATAATCACAAAGTTTACAGTATACTCTGCTTGCGTCGAACAACAAATGAAACGACCACAAGTTCGCAATAGGAGATCACACAGAAAACCTATCCTCTGAAGTTTGATCACTCACAAAGATGGATCACAACTCCGCACAACACTCTTGTTTACAAAATCACTCAGAAGATGTATTTTTCTTGATTCTTCAACTCTGCTTTCGTCAACAAATGACTCAGCTGATGAGTGAGCTGTTCTTGAGACTTAAAGAATTTTGCTTCGGAAATTTCTCTCAGAAAGTGTGTTGCTTTTTTCTTCTTCGTCTCTTTCAGCTATTTATACTTGAGGATTGAAAAGTGTCCGTTGAAGAGAGACAGGATTCAAATTCCTCGAGTACTGGTCCTTAAAATCCGCGAACGGCTCTTTTGCAGTCTGTCCGTACTGTAAACAGTACTATTCTGCAGGCAGCATTAAATGCTGCATTAAATGCACTCGGCTGATGCGAAGCTTTCTTCAATCATTTGTCTTAAATATCCTCGTACTTCAGCATTTATTACACCAAGGGGCATTTATTACCGTTGGGAACACTTCATGATCTTCTTCACTTGGCTGACAAAAGTATACGTCTGATGGCGAACTCGGCTGATCTCAAACTTGAACAAATCTGATTTGAGTCGGCTGATCTTCACTAGTCTGATAACTTTACTTCAGCAGATCAGAAGTCTTGGACCTTGAAACTTTGACTCTTCTGATGTCTTCATTACTTAGTCAAAATTCCTTGATAAGTTTATCAGCTAAGTTACTCCATACTTAGCCAATCTTTGAAGTTTTGGAATGCATCAAAACCTCCCTTATCAAACTTTCTTCAGTGCCTTCATCTTCATCTTCATCCAACACGTAGAAATTTCAATTGAAACATAGAGATTTCTTGAAGAATTGAAATATTAAAAAAAAAAATCAAGGTACAGTGCTATATGTATAACATTAAAATCAACATAAACATAGAAATAGTTAATACCTTGAGATGATTGTAAGAATTGAAACAAATTTCTTGAATAGGCTGTAGATAATGAAAAAACTTGTGTCAAACCCATATATATATTATCTCAATTTCCCCTCCAATTTTTTTTTTTTTTGGTTTCGATTTGCCGCTCGATTCCCTCTTTTTTATTTCTCTTTTTGAAATTTGAGAGGGATTGGAGAAATTCTAAGATTTTGTTTCTAACCCTAACCATTCTTCTGATTTTGAGAGAGAAGAGACCTAATATAGTTTCCTTCCCTGTCAATAAAAAACGTTATGTTCTAGTAATTACGGGACGATATTCCAAAAAATTAGTTTCCTTCCCTGTCAATCAAAACTAGTAATTAGTTTGGGACGATATTCCAAAAATTATTAAATTACGGGACGAAATTCGCCAAGTTAAATAGTTCGGGAGGAAAATCCAAAATCAGTAATTAGTTTGGGACGTTTTCTGCAATTTCACCTTAATATTATTAGTTAGATTTGCAACGTTTGAATCAATAATTATTTTAATTTATTTATTCATTCATGGTATTCTATTGAAAAATGTCACAATGTTTAAAATGCCACGAAATTAATGTGAGAATATTTTATTTCGGTGGCATTCATATTTCTTGCCGCTATAAAATTTTAGTTCAGTGGCATTTCTACACGGGTGTGCCACAAAAACTAAAGTTTAACAATTTTATTCAGTGGCTTTTTTAAGAAAAATGTCAGTATATTATTACAATCAACATTTTTAATAGTAAAATGCCACTTATTTTATAAAATAAATGTAAATATTACAACACTTTGTCTCCTATGTCACCAAATTAAAAATTTGTAACACCTTCTATTAAAATGCCAATAAATTGATGCCACTAAACATCATATTTGTTGTAGTGATTTAATCCACACCATATAATTTTGTCCAATGAATAAATAATCAATTGGAAAAAATTTTTAATTGGACAAATCTGAAAGTGAAAATTTACTTTTATACCCTCCTATATATTGATTTAACAAACCCTAAAATATTCATAAAATTTATCACTTCTTCTTCTTTCCATTTTCCATGTCCATCTCCAAAGCCTATTATCACCGGCGGCCACCACCTCCGCCTCCTCCCAAAAATTGTCACATATTCCGGCCACCTGAAGGACAAAACATCTTCCATGTTCATCCCAAACTAATCACTGATTTTGGATTTTCGTCCCAAACTATTTAATTTGGCGAATTTCGTCCCGTAATTTAATATTTTTTTGGAATATCGTCCCACCATAATTATAAGACGGAATTGCGCATTTGTCGATGAATTATCACATGGCTGCTTAACTGTCATGACATGGTAAATTTTAACATGAATAATTATATAATATTGCAGAGTTCGTTCCAAATTAATTACAAGATTGAACGTCATTTTCATTAAATTAGAAATTTAATTTTGGGAACAAATTCATACAAAATGGTAAATTATGGGACGAAATTTGGCGAGTTGATATAGTTTGGGACGAAAAATCAAAATTAGTAATTAGTTTGGGACGATATTCCAAAAAAATATTAAATTACGGGACGAAATTCACCAAGTTAAATAGTTCGGGACGAAAATCCAAAACCAGTAATTAGTTTGGGACGTTTTCTGCAAATTTACCTAATCAAAATGTCTTAAAAGTTAAGATCAATGTCAAAAATATAAATCTCAAGTATACCTCAAACAAAGATACATACATTCAATGCAAGACAACAAAATTAAAAGTTAATCTCATTTTCAAATTTTTGGATTGTTCATTTGGGTTCCATTGTTGTAAGTTGATGTTTATATGGTAATTGATTTGCATAATTTCATACAAAAAATAATATTATTCACAACTATGAGAAAATGGATATGTACTTCTTTATGTAGAAAAAAAAGTGTAATATTCCATTGATTGTTAAAACACTAAAATAATGTTATTCCAATTAAAATATATAAATATAATCCTAATAAATGTTAAACAAGAGTTTAAATAAATAATAATAACCAAAAAAAAACTCTAAATATAAAAAAAAATAAAAAAATTGAGTGAACCACTGGTTCACTGGTTTTACCGGTTCACTGATTTTACCGGTTTTGGAACTGGTTTTACCGGTTCACACTGGTTAATTTGAGGACTGATTTTTAGGAGAAAACCGAACCGAATTGGAGATCGGTTAACGGTTGAACCGGTTAAACTGGCCGGTCCGGTCCGGTTTTCAAAACAGTGGTTCTAAGTGCATGTGTTAGACAAAATATTTTATTATTTTTATTTTGAAAGCCAATGTTCAGTTGTTATAAGAAATTTGATTTTCCTAATTCTTGGTATGTTCTTATCTGTAACTAAACTTTCCATGAGGCCATATATGCAAATGAAAAAATAAAAAATGAAAAAGCTAATTAATTTTATAAATTAAACTTTCCATAAGGTCATATATGAAAGGAATAAATTGAGGCAGCAAACATAATAATATCTCAGAAGGAAGATTTCAAGTCTTCGTCTAAGTCATCACCACACACTTAATTTTCAACCCACCGACCAAAAAATAATTGAGCTCATCTCAAGTCCATGTTTCTTTTTATATAAGCTAAGCTAAATATTTTCTTCTCTATTCTTCTCAAGAGATTTCGATCCAATATATCCATTGAATTTGAGGTAAGCAACTCCTCACGAGCACTTGCAATTACATTTTTCCTTTATTTCAAAATTAAGTAGTACTAATCTTTTCACTTTAATCAACTAAACAAAAAGATCTAGGTTTTATGTTTTGATCTTTACTCCGTTGCTCTAAGATTTTTCATCCTTTTAATCTACAAAAATATTAGGAGGCGATGCCTATTCTTACGCACGAAGTGAAAAGAAGCGAACTTGCAGCAGGAGACCACATCTATACTTGGAGGAAATACAGACTCTACGCACATCATGGTAGATCTCTTATCTTTTCTATATGCTCTCCTAATTAGATATTATTAGGAGTGTAAGGCCAAAATATTTTATTATTGTTATTAGTGTTTTAGTTTTGAATATGAAGAAAGAATTTGAAATTGTCTAAATTTCAAAGTCATCAACTTGAAAGCCAATGTTCATAAGGCCATATATGCATGCAAATGGAAAAGCTAATTAATTTTACAAATTAAACTTTCCATAAGGCCATATATATATGCGAATGACGACTCACTTGCCTTTCTTTTATGATCTTACTAAGTGTTTTTAATTTTGATTACAATTAATTACTCAGGCATCTACGTAGGTAGAAACTTAGTCGTCCACTTCTTTAACCCGGATTGGAACCGGTCTTCTAAATCAATATTTCCAAACTCTTCATCATCAAAAACAAAATCCCGTAGAACCTGTTCAAACCCAGGCTGCGAGATCGAAAAGGACAATAATGGAGTCGCTATCTATTGTTTGGATTGTTTCCTCGAAAATGGATCATTGCACCGTTATAATTATGGGGCCACCTGGGTTATGCATAGGTTAGGTGGTATAGGGTCTCGAGTTAAATCCGCTCCAGCAGAAATCGTGGTTAGTAGAGCCATGATGATTTACCTTCATCACGGATTTGGGCCCTATAATCTCATCCTGAATAACTGTGAGGATTTTGCTTTGTATTGCAAAATTGGATTACAATTGGAGGCATGCAGTGGTCAAGTCTCATCAAATATTCCATTTTTGAAGTTCTTTAAATTGCAGCACAGTCGGAGGCGGCTTAAATTAATCTTATCTGGAAAAGATTAATTGTTACAAGGGTTAGCATTCTACTTTATGTTTTGGATCAAGTGTGATATTTTACCTTGAAATTCTAGGTGGAATTGATTGTACTTGTCTAGTTACAATTTAAACATATTTCGCGATTGGTTATTTTCTTATAAGTGTTGTTCTAGCCAAAAAATGGATCAAGTTGTATATTAGATTACTTATTACATTCTTGTTTCATATTTAATACTAACTCGTTTTATTTTATAAAATGTGGAATCTATGGTCAAGAAAACCAGTATTAAAGTAATTCCAAAAATTTAAAATCAAAAAGCCATGAAATGTATAAAATAGCTAAATATGTTTAAAAAAAGGGGGGTTGTGATGGTCCCACACCAAAGGTCCGTTGAACAACAGTTGAAAAATTATTATTTTGAAAAAGTATTAAAATATCAGAACTTTTTTTTAAACGAAAAAACGATAAATTATAAGTTTAAAAAGAAAGCAGTTTAAAATAAAATAAGAACAATTTAAATTATTAAGTTTTCCTTTTTGACGAAAAAATAAAATCAATTTTCATAGTAGAGGTTGAAAGCGGAAGCACTTAATCATAACATATCAAAAGATTTGAACAAAATTAACCGAGGGAGATAAATAAGTAATTTATGAAAATCTTGCATCTTTTATGAAAATATAAAACGATTCAAATATTCTAAGCAATATCTTAAACAAAATCGAGAAAGAACCTAAATCGACAATCAAATATAACTATTCTTCCAAATAGTAGGGTGGGACTGCAACCGCAATGACCTAACCGCAACACGACTATTGTTTTCCAGAATACCTGAAACTGAAAAGAATGAAACATGGAACGCATAAGTTGATCGTCCAACTTAGTGAGCCTATGTGCAAATTTGCATGGTGATGTGTCGATGCAACATATTATATAACATAAGCATGTCATCACGCAAATTAAGCATATATTTAAGACAAAAGAAACACAGAATTTACATAACCAAGAATTGTTGATGTCGTCCTCCACTTACCCTCCATCATCAGTCTGATGTCCATCCAAACACACAAAGTAAGGAGCGACCTTACTATCTACGATCTTTCTACAGTGCGGCAGCTTTAGTTACGGCCGCACGTGCGGCCCTCATCATCAGCCGTTAGATCGGCTTCCATCCATAGCAGCCGTTGGATTGTAACTAAAGGAATTAAATTTAATTTATGTTTATTTCTAATTAAAAATGCAATTTACTATTAAGCCCTTTTAGTTAGTTTGTCAAAAAAAAAAAAAGAAAAAACCGACTGAAAATAGAAAAGACTCTTTTGCCCCCCATTAAATTTTATGTTGTAAGAAGACGTTTATACCCCCCACTTAAAAACCGAAATTAACAATTAATTTGCTACTTAATTTCTTCTCTTTCCTAATCTTTCAAAACTAACAAATAAATTCCTTTTATTCCATAATCATTCAAGCTTAATTGATTATTTCTTGTTATTACTTCTCCACCATTTTTACACCATCTATTCCTTCAATAATCTCACCACCATTTTTGCACCTGAAATCAATCATCTCCAAAATTGTTTTACAAAATTCGAATTATAAAAAACATGAAATTCTCAATTACTTTTGAATCAACGAAATCAATATCTCAAATCAATAAATTTGATGTATATTATCCTTAATCCCCTTTTGTTTATTTATTTCTATTCGGTCGGTTAAGTCCGAATTTCTTAGATAATAGTTTAAATTTCGGTCGATCCTATTAGTTAAGAGATCCGTATTCGACAATAAATAAATAAAATTATATGTATGCATAATGTTTTATAAATATAAGTTACATGATAATATTTTACCATCAATAATTTTTTTTAATAAAATAGTAGTTAATAATTTGTTCATAAATAATATTTCCGAATATTTTCATCTAAATAAATATGAATATTAATTACTAGAAAGTTCATAAATTCATTCTTACGAATATTTTCATCCATGTGAACAGTTCTTAAAACTCAACATGTTAGCTAAATTTAATACAATCGTAAAGTTAACAAATTTATATTTGGAAAAAAAATGTTAATTTTCACTTTGGTAGCGACGATTTATAGGATATATGATCTATTGGAATTAAGAAATTTAGCTCCGAGCAAAATTTGAATTCGATCTGATATAAACGCAGGCGTATCTGTATAGAATTTAATCCGATCCAAATTCAATCCATTGACAGCCCGTAGGATTATCGAGGCCCAAAATATGGACTATTAATAGGGCCTAAATCTTTCCAATATCTAGAAGATTGGGTTTTAAAATAATTTTTAGAGACCGAGATGCGTCATCTCCGGATTAATGGGCTAGGTGAACGTGACAAGCCAAAATTTAGGGCTTCAAATAGATTGGGCCTATTTGTTTATTATATAGGATAATTGTTCGGGAAAAAGGCAGAGATTCGTGAAATATTTACGATCTGCATTATATGATTTGTTTGAATTTGAAAAAATAGTTGAAAATTAAGTAGAAATTTATATCAAATCAAGCTTGTTGTGTAACATAAATTGGGTATAAGATATATTAATTTATATCTAATTAAAGTAGATTTAATACATATATTTTTTCAGAGATAACAAAATTATGCGTTAATAGGAATCAACATTTTCTTTTGGAAAAATATAATGTATGAGTATGTAATCGATAAAAAAAACTCATTTTCAATTAGGTTATAAGATCAACGTCAACAAAAAATATTTGTTCCCTAAATATATTTGAACAACTAAAGGAAATAATTTATTAAGAAAAATATATAATGAGATATTTTAATCAGGGTTAATAAGAATATCACAAAATAAAAAAAATTAGGTATAAAATGTCAAAAAATAAAATGCTCTCCAAAAGAGTCGAACTCAGACCAAATACATTAACACAAATTGCCTTAACCAGTGCACTACTGTTGATTTTATTTATTAAAGATACGTTTGCTATTTATATAACTATATTTGTACCCTAAACCCTAAACCCTAAACCCTTTCATTAGTTAATCTATACAGTGTTTGGATGATAAGTTTATAACTGAAATGTGATTTGATATTTTTAAAGAATATGAACGAGAGTTAGCAATGAAATGACATAACGCACCCTCAAAAGTAGGTCAATCAAATCAGACTCTTGACTTATTCACATAAAAATTTGAAGTTTGATTTTTCGTAAAACAATTTAAAATATATGGTTCTTGTAAGGAAAAAAATCTTATTCATACAATTTTTTATTTTCACATGATTTTGAACAAAAAATGCTAGAAACACTAAAATAGAAAGTCATACTAACCTCTCGGTGAATCGTTAGTTGGTGAAATTTGATGAGTTTGTTTTAAAATTCCTCGAAAATGAGGTCAGCACTACTTATAATTGAATTTTGCATTGTAAAAATCAACATTTTCTTTTGGAAAAATATAATGTATGAGTATGTAATCGATAAAAAAAACTCATTTTCAATTAGGTTATGAGATCTACGTCAACAAAAAATATTTGTTCCCTAAATATATTTGAACAACTAAAGGAAATAATTTATTAAGAAAAAAATATAATTAGATATTTTAATCAGGGTTAATAAGAATATGACAAAATAAAAAAATTAGGTATAAAATATCAAAAAATAAAATGCTCTCCAAAAGAGTCGAACTCGGACCAAATAGATGAACACAAATTGCCTTTACCAGAGCACTGTTGATTTTACTTATTAAAGATACGTTTGCGTATTTATATAACTATATTTGTACCCTAAACCCTAAACCCTAAACTCGATTTCTCATGCACCTTCCTTTCATTAGTTAATCTATATAGTTTTTGGATGATAAGTTTATAACTGAAATGTGATTTGATATTTTTAAAGAATATGAACGAGAGTTAGCAATGAAATGACATAACGCACCCTCAAAAGTAGGTCAATCAAATCAGACTCTTGACTTATTCACATAAAAATTTGAAGTTTGATTTTTCGTAAAACAATTTAAAATATATGGTTCTTGTAAGGAAAAAAATCTTATTCATACAATTTTTTATTTTCACATGATTTTGAACAAAAAATGCTAGAAACACTAAAATAGAAAGTCATACTAACCTCTCGGTGAATCGTTAGTTGGTGAAATTTGATGAGTTTGTTTTAAAATTCCTCGAAAATGAGGTCAGCACTACTTATAATTGAATTTTGCATTGTAAAAATCAACATTTTCTTTTGGAAAAATATAATGTATGAGTATGTAATCGATAAAATAAACTCATTTTCAATTAGGTTATGAGATCTACGTCAACAAAAAATATTTGTTCCCTAAATATATTTGAACAACTAAAGGAAATAATTTATTAAGAAAAAAATATAATTAGATATTTTAATCAGGGTTAATAAGAATATGACAAAATAAAAAAATTAGGTATAAAATATCAAAAAATAAAATGCTCTCCAAAAGAGTCGAACTCGGACCAAATAGATGAACACAAATTGCCTTTACCAGAGCACTGTTGATTTTACTTATTAAAGATACGTTTGCGTATTTATATAACTATATTTGTACCATAAACCCTAAACCCTAAACCCTAAACTCGATTTCTCATGCACCTTCCTTTCATTAGTTAATCTATATAGTTTTTGGATGATAAGTTTATAACTGAAATGTGATTTGATATTTTTAAAGAATATGAACGAGAGTTAGCAATGAAATGACATAACGCACCCTCAAAAGTAGGTCAATCAAATCAGACTCTTGACTTATTCACATAAAAATTTGAAGTTTGATTTTTCGTAAAACAATTTAAAATATATGGTTCTTGTAAGGAAAAAAATCTTATTCATACAATTTTTTATTTTCACATGATTTTGAACAAAAAATGCTAGAAACACTAAAATAGAAAGTCATACTAACCTCTCGGTGAATCGTTAGTTGGTGAAATTTGATGAGTTTGTTTTAAAATTCCTCGAAAATGAGGTCAGCACTACTTATAATTGAATTTTGCATTGTAAAAATCAACATTTTCTTTTGGAAAAATATAATGTATGAGTATGTAATCGATAAAAAAAACTCATTTTCAATTAGGTTATGAGATCAACGTCAACAAAAAATATTTGTTCCCTAAATATATTTGAACAACTAAAGGAAATAATTTATTAAGAAAAATATATAATGAGATATTTTAATCAGGGTTAATAAGAATATCACAAAATAAAAAAAATTAGGTATAAAATGTCAAAAAATAAAATGCTCTCCAAAAGAGTCGAACTCAGACCAAATACATTAACTCAAATTGCCTTAACCAGCGCACTACTGTTGATTTTATTTATTAAAGATACGTTTGCTATTTATATAACTATATTTGTACCCTAAACCCTAAACCCTTTCATTAGTTAATCTATACAGTGTTTGGATGATAAGTTTATAACTGAAATGTGATTTGATATTTTTAAAGAATATGAACGAGAGTTAGCAATGAAATGACATAACGCACCCTCAAAAGTAGGTCAATCAAATCAGACTCTTGACTTATTCACATAAAAATTTGAAGTTTGATTTTTCGTAAAACAATTTAAAATATATGGTTCTTGTAAGGAAAAAATCTTATTCATACAATTTTTTATTTTCACATGATTTTGAACAAAAAATGCAAGAAACACTAAAATAGAAAGTCATACTAACCTCTCGGTGAATCGTTAGTTGGTGAAATTTGATGAGTTTGTTTTAAAATTCCTCGAAAATGAGGTCAGCACTACTCATAATTGAATTTTGCATTGTAAAAATCAACATTTTCTTTTGGAAAAATATAATGTATGAGTATGTAATCGATAAAAAAAACTCATTTTCAATTAGGTTATGAGATCTACGTCAACAAAAAATATTTGTTCCCTAAATATATTTGAACAACTAAAGGAAATAATTTATTAAGAAAAAAATATAATTAGATATTTTAATCAGGGTTAATAAGAATATGACAAAATAAAAAAATTAGGTATAAAATATCAAAAAATAAAATGCTCTCCAAAAGAGTCGAACTCGGACCAAATAGATGAACACAAATTGCCTTTACCAGAGCACTGTTGATTTTACTTATTAAAGATACGTTTGCGTATTTATATAACTATATTTGTACCCTAAACCCTAAACCCTAAACCCTGAACTCTAAACCCTAAACTCGATTTCTCATGCACCTTCCTTTCATTAGTTAATATATATAGTTTTTGGATGATAAGTTTATAACTGAAATGTGATTTGATATTTTTAAAGAATATGAACGAGAGTTAGCAATGAAATGACATAACGCACCCTCAAAAGTAGGTCAATCAAATCAGACTCTTGACTTATTCACATAAAAATTTGAAGTTTGATTTTTCGTAAAACAATTTAAATATATGGTTCTTGTAAGGAAAAAAATCTTATTCATACAATTTTTTATCTTCACTTGATTTTGAACAAAAAATGCTAGAAACGGAGAACCGAAAGTCATAGTAACCTCTCCGTGAATCGTTAGTCGGTGAAATTTGATGATTTTGTTTTAAAATTGCTCGAAAATGAGAATCGAGACTTTATATATATTATCAAAAAGGTACCCTCTCAAGTCATATAACAAAAGCACCCTTTGTAACTAAAATATATTTAAATAACCCCCCTGCTAACTTTAATAATTGACAAAAAAACCCTGCTAAATTTAATAATTGACAAAATACACCCTGATAACTTTTAACCTTCCTTGTTAACATTAATAATTGACAAAACACACCCTGGTAACTCTAAAAAATTTACAAAAACCACCCTGTTAGTATAGGGATATAGACAATGACACCCTATTAACTTTAATAATTAACAGAACACACCCTGCTAACTTCAATATTCGAAAATTAATTTGAAGACAAAAAACTTAGAATAGTTAAACCGCACGGCGCAGTATGCAGAAGCATTTCAGGTGAATTTCGTAGCTGAAATATTACAAGTACTAAAACGCTAAGTCCACTTCAAATTGATAATGTGCACGAAATTATCGTTGAAAAATTAATTTGAACATCTAAGATTAGGATTTCAATATTAGTTCTAGTACTACAATCCAACTTGAAAATTTACAAAACTACTACTACTACTACTTGTAATATTACTACAAACATCCAAACATCCAAAGTACTACTACTAGAACTACTACCACAATGTCCAAAATTATAAAAACATCCAAACATTTCCAATTACAACAATTTCAATCTTCCTCATCACTTGAGGAAATAACTATGATCTCAATCTCTTCGTCCTCCTCGGACATGTACTCCGGTGTCTCGATAGTAGGTGGTGTTGGTGGTTCGGGTCTACCAAAGAGAGCCTCCAACTCCCACCAATATTTTTCTCCATTGTGGCGGAAGTACTTTGGCACAGTCCAATAAATAGGATCCTGGATTATATATCAAATAAATTAGCTAGGATCAATTAATTCACACAAGTTAATTAAAATACTAAAATTGGAGATGATATTTATATACAGATTTTACCTGCTCAAGTAACTTCCAAACATCCTCATATGCAACCTCCAATTTATTTTCGATCGGGTTCCAGTGAACCCGTCTGCATTCTAGTGCCATCTTCCACAAGCCCCACCGGGTATACAAGTTATTATATTCATGTTCCAAAAAGTCACACGTGAATGACTTCCCTGTATATGCTTCAAGTCTCGCTCTTATATCTTCGAAAGCCTCCTTGTTAGGCCCGTTGAACCTTATCCTTCCCGATGCTTTCTCATCAATTAACATGTGGAGAAAGAGCTCGAACTCCGTGGTTGTTAAATGTGTGTTTGCCATGATCCTCCAATTTAAACAACATAACAGTTAGTTTGAATAATTTGAAAAATAAAAAAAAATTGACATACACATATTCTAATATCATGTACATATTAATAATTGACAAAAAAACACCCCGTTAACTTTAGTATTTGACAAATAACACCCCGTTAACTTTAGTATTTGACAAATAACACCCCGCTAACTTAAACATTTGACAAAGAATTTGTAAGGTACAATATGCCCAACAAAGTTCCTCTTCCTCAAGCATGACAAATTCCGGAAACAAAACCATAAAAAACTCAACAACATCACTCAATTTCAATCCATCCATAGAACCACAACTATCAATTAGATTACCAAAAATTGAAATTTATTTGTTAGATCACAAAGGATCAAAATAATTAGTCATTGTAATCAAGTAACTAACAAGATTATTTAATAAAATGGATGATCAATATGTAATAATGTCAAGACAACTTGAACATTATTAGGCATGAAACAAATTTAGGAATTGCAGTGCACATGCATTCAAGAATTTCAACCAAGAAAACAAATCTAATACATTTTCACCCAAAAAAATACATTTAAAATTTTCAAATCCACATGTAATTTCTTCAACAGTGCCCTTTCCTCATAAAACAAATTAATTTTCAAATCCACATATAGTATAATAATACACATGCAATACTACTCATATAACAAAATAATTTTCAAATCCACATATACTACACATGTAATCCCGAATAAAATTGGGCAAGTCCCCTTCTCTTCCAAACCCCCCACATAATACATATTTTTAATTATTCACATACGTAATGAAATACTTCAAGAAATACAAACAAATTTCAAATATATGACAAATCTAACAACCGAAAAATGAAAAAAAAAAAAACAAACCTTATTTCAAGAGAATGCGAAACGACGCTGGGGTTTTAGTGATGGATTACGTGAGGGAGTAAGAGAGAGAGTAGGAGACAAATCGAAGGTTTGAGATATGGGTTTGAGAGACGGAGTGAGGGAGGAACTTGACTGTGCACTACGCGAGGTTTGGGAGATGGGTTTGAGAGATGGAGTGAGGGAGGAAGAGAGATCGATCCTTCTGGAAAAACGTTTGAGATTTTTTTTTTGGTGTTTAATTTTGTGCGGCTGGACAGGAGAAGAATTAAGGCTGCATGCCTGTGCATGAGACGTGAAGACGTGATGGAGTGGGGAAAATGATTATTCCCTATTTAATTGTGATTTGTGTTCTCATGAATTTAGCAAGAAGTTGTTATTTTCTGGGAAACCAATTTATTTTAGTGATAGATTGACATGATATTTGGTAATATTCTAGATTTGGAAATTTTCTACAACCCAAAAATTGATTTCTGATTTTTGGTAGTAATAATTAAGTGTTTATTAATTAATGTAGTTAAAAATATGATTTTACGCTTTATTGTTTTATTACTTTACAATAACATATTATTGTAGTCATTTAATTAAGTGTTTATTAATAACATATTATTGTAGTCATTTAATTAAGTGTTTATTAATAACATATTATGGTAGTAATAATTAAGTGATATTTAAGTGTTGATTTTATGTTATTATTATTTATCCAATCTCGGTTCTCCTTTTCGAGAAATTTTAGACGAATTTCAAAATTAATGCTCTTATTAACGATTTACGGAGGTGTTAGTGATACTTTAAATCTCGGTTCTCCTTTCCGAGAAATTTTAGATAAATTTCAAAATTAATGCTCTTATTAACGATTTACGGAGGTGTTAGTTATACTATAACTCTCGGTTCTCCTTTTCGAGCAATTTTAGACAAACTTTAAAATAAATGGCTAATTAACGGTTTACCGAGGTGTTAGTGATGCTATAACTCTCGGTTCTCCTTTCCGAGCAATTTTAGACAAATTTCAAATAAATGACTAATTAACGATTTACGGAGGTGTTAGTGATACTATAACTCTCGGTTCTCCTTATCGAGCAATTTTAGACAAATTTTAAAATAAATGGATAATTAACGATTTACAGAGGTGTTAGTGATGCTATAACTCTCGGTTATCCTTTCCGAGCAATTTTAGACAAATTTCAAAATAAATGGATAATTAACGATTTAAGTGTTTATTAATGACATATTATAATACGTGCTAAGTCTCCTTGTTATGGGATTAAAGGCGGACTTGAATATGGAATTGGATACAAGGAAGATTGTATTATATAATTTATATGGATAGTTTAATCAAGAAATTGGATTGGCGAAATGGTTTAGTGAATGGTTGAAGTACGTGGTCTGTGTTTGAATTCTCCTCGTAACAGAACTTTATTTTTTTCCCTCTTTGTGGAGATATTAATAACTTTCTTCATTTTGGCCAAGTTCAATATAAAATTTGGCGGGAGAATGTTTTAAATTTTGATTTTCTACAAAATAAAAAGTACTTTTAAATAAAAAATAGATTATACTTATAAATTTACAAATTATTAATTTATAACTTAATAATTATCTTATTTTCAAGAAGGCTCAAATTTAGCTATTAAATGAACATCGACATGTTTATATTGATTTAAAATAGTGTATCAGCAAACAAAAAGAACAGATTTAAAAATATTATTAGTTTGTTCGACTATATCAAAATAAGTAAAGCATCTTCTTCATTGTCTTCTACCAAAATAATGATCTCAGGCCATATATCTTCTCCTATGGGTTCTTCGTCACCTCCAGGCACGATGTCCTCAATGGGAGCTTCATCCACGACATTATCCCCCCGTACTATTTCTAGTTTTTCATCCGGTAAAACTGCGGTTCTTTTTCTCGATCGGATTAAAGTTCTTGAATTGATTGTTGTAAATTCCTTAACCTTGCTAGTGTGGGATGTATAGCTTTGGCTTGTGGACTAAAATTCTCATTTGATTTGCATTACTGCTTATTTTCCAGATTTTTTGATAGATGATATTAGAGAGAATATTTTGATATATATGAATAACCGTGGTGATTCGGGAAATGTTTAACATCCGTGACTTTAAAAAATTAATAGGGTTGTTATTACCTTGTTTTTGTTTAATTAATTTTGCTTATGCTTTTTGTAGATCCATTTCCTTTTAAAAATTCATAACTATCTATATTTAATTTTCAAATTTTTTTTGACATAAATAAATCTGCCATTCTCGAATTTAAATAATTCCCAAATTTAATTTATTTCTAGTATTGGTTAGTTATTAAAGATATGGCATGATTTGCGTGTGCATATCCCTAACTTGAAGGAAAAAGTTACCTAAATTCAAACAAACACTTAATTTAGGAAAACTCGTTATTATAAAAATATTAAGAAATAAAAAATATCAAATAAATTCCGAAGGTTAATCATACGTCAATTTTTTGTTGGTCAATATCCAGACACAGTAAAAGGAACAACTCATTAATCTGATTCGAAGAACATCTTGTTGGTAAATCGTTAATTATACGTCAATTTGATATTTAATTTTTTGCAGTTCAAATATTTGGTTACAATATTTCAATTTGGAGCTTTTCGATGGTTTGATTTTTTTGATTCAGTAGTGTTTAATGTAAATTGTTACGTGATTATATCTTTGTACATGTCAAATTCTCACTTAATTATATATTTGTATATCTTAGTCTAAACATTAGTTTTGCATATTTTCGATCTCGGAACTAAATTGGAAAATTAAAACCTAATCTTATTTTTCAATTATTCATTGTTGTGATATTTTGAGGTTAGTATCATGTCTGGAGAATTATTTACTCAAGATGACCTAGAATTATTTTTTGGGTTGTTGATTGATGAGACGATGGCTGGCAAGATCAACTATGTCTGGGATAACACCATTATCCTTAAGCAAATAGCTACCCGATTAGAACAAAAGACCGACAAGAACTACGACCTCGAAGTTGTGGAAGAAAAATATAATAGGTTGTATGATCGATATAAAAGGTGGCAATCAGCACTGCATTGCCATTACGTGAGGTGGCACCCTGTGGATAACAAATTGTTTGCCAGTGACGAAGTCTGGGAGATGCTTCTTAAGGTAACAGAATTTAATGGGTTACTAATTCGCTGGTTTATTTATATTTATTTTTTAATCAAGAAATTTACATTTTGGTTACGGTTTTGCTACAGTCTATGAAACATTATTCCTGGGCAAAAAGGTACCGTCAGAACGGTGAAAAGTATTGGCGGGAGCTAGACATAATTTATTCCGGGTTTTACCCACTATATCCAAGAAAAAATACATTGGAGCAGGATACAACAGAAGAAGACATGAATGACAAGGGTCCAGAAGAATCGATATAGTAACTAGTACTTTTCAAAGTAGCCATTTTAATAAACGATTTTATTTGGGTTTGGTAGTTAGCAGTTTACGCTTCTCTCATAATTCCATTATTTTCCATGAATTATGTACGATATTTTGGTTTTCATTAATTATGATGTCAGCACTACTTATAATTGAATTTTGCATGTTTGTTTGTCAAAAATATTTTCTATAATAAAATTTGTCTAGTATTTTAGTAACAAAAAAAAAATATTATAAAAATTTTCAACGCCATAAATATAGTCTAAAGTCAGGGATGGACCTAGACCACTTTTGTTGGGGGGGGGGGGGGGGGGAGGGGCGAAGATTTTTTTGATGTCAAACTCGATATTTTGATGAAATTATAGAAATATAAATTATGATATATTAATACTATAAAGTTGTCCAACCAAAGGGGTCGAACTAATGACCAAAAGCAAGAACACAAATTGCCTTAACCAGCACACTCCTGGTGAGTTTAGTTAATACACTACTACTACGTGTATATATATATAACTATATTTGTACCCTAAACCCTAAAGCCTAAATATTAAACCCTAAACTCGATTTTATCATGCACCTTCCTTCATTAGTTACTCTATACATTTTTTGGATGATAATTTTATAACTGAAATGTAATTTTATATTTTTAAAAAATATGCATGAGAGTTAGCAATGGAATGACATAATGCACCCTCAAAAGTAGGTCAATCAAATCAAGACTCTTGACTCATTCATAAAAAAATTTGAAGTTTGATTTTTCATAAAACAATTATAAGTATTTTGTTCTTGTAAGGAAAAAAAGCTATTCATACAATTTTTTATCTCAATTTTCAAAATAAACATTCCATTAAAAATTTGGTGAAATTTGTTGGTTTTGAACAAAAAATGGTAGAAAAGGAGAACCGAAAGACATAGCAACCCCTTTGTACTAAACGAAACGACTTTCTTATCTTATGGGGTCTAACTTAAAAATATTCGATTTTAGGGGCTCGTAAGTCAGTATTTTGTTCTAGGAAGAGGAGTCTTGAGGAATCGTTAGTTGGTGAAATTAATCAGATTTTGTTTTAAAATTGCTCGAAAATGAGAATCGAGACTTAACTATTATTAGCAAAAAAGTACCCTCTCAAGTCATATAACAATTATACCCCCACAAAAGCACCCTTTGTAACTAAAATATTTTGAAATAACCCCCTGCTAACTTTAATAATTGACAAAAAATTGACAATCACACCCTATTAACTTTAATAATTAACAAAACACACCCTGTTAACTTTAAAAGTTGACCAAACACGCCCTGTATTCTTTTTGGATTGACAATCAGACCTTGTGAACGTTAATAATTGATAAAATACACCCTGGTAACTTTAAAAATTTACAAAAACCACCATCTTTATCTTGGGATATAGACAATCACACCCTATTAACTTTAATAATTAACAAAACACACCCTACTAACTTCAAAAATTGACAGTCACATCTCGATGCCTTTAATAATTGACAAAATACACCAGGTTAAACATTAAAAATTTACAAAACCAAAATATTTTTCAAAATAACACGTTCCACCAAGATATAGCATCACAAAATCCAAAAATCAATAAAACTAATAATGAAAAAGGTAGATTCTTCGGTCCTACTTATTCGATTGCCATCTTCGACTAACTCTCACTGCACCTATCTTTTCACATGTCTTCCTGTAATGCCCTTGCACTCCACAAATTGTGCACTTTTTCAAAGGTTGAGTTGCCATTGTATCCTCCTGTTGTGGTGATTGCGGTTGTGTTGCTGGTTCTGGAGTTGATGCTCGGGGATCTGGCAATTGCAATCATATCCCTATCTCCTCACGTGCTTTTCTCTTATTACAAGTCTTCGCAAAATGACCTGTCATTCCACACTTTTTGCATGTCCTTTGTAATTTGTTGGTTTGACTTTGAAACGTATCCTCCTGTTGTGGTGATTGCTGTTGTGTTGCTGGTTCCGGGGTTGATGCTCGGGGTTCTGGCAATTGCAATCCTATCCCTATCTCATCACGTGCTTTTCTCTTATTACAAGTCTTCTCAAAATGACCTCTCATTCCACACTGTTTGCATGTCCTTTGTAATTTGTTGGTTTGACTTGGCAACATATCCTCGTGTTGTGGTGATTGCTGTTGTGTTGCTGGTTCCAGAGTTGATGCTCGGGGTTCTGGCAATTGCAATACTATCCCTCTCTCATCATGTTCTTTGAAGGTTAGATTTGGGAATGTATTCCCAAAATCCTCTCCCAAATATACATATATTGGTTTCGATCTGATTTCGGACAATTCGTATCTTTTCTCATCTACTTCGTTGGATTGAATTACATATATGCAAACCACTTCATAGCACCAGCCAAATAATAGTACCAACTCAGTTTCAGATTCAAGCAACCTAAACTTATGGTATATATCAATCCTATAAAAATCCTTCTTACCACAAATTCCCATGAGATCACACATGTAATCAAGGTGTTTGAGTGACATTTGCGTATACTTGAAATGGTCTACGCACCTAAAACTACCCCCCACATACTCAGGTATAGGTTCATGCCTTAAACTACCACCATAATAAATCTTTAAGGTACGGTATCGTGGATCTGCAAATAAAAAACTTTATGTGTAAAATTTCAGCGGTTAAATATTTAAGAATTGCAGCAAACACCACAAGTTAGACAGTCCATCATAGTCAACTTTACCTCATCCTAAAAACAATATAACAAAAATTTATCTACAATTCAAAACAAATATGAAATTTCTACTTCCCAGCTGCTACCAACTTTATAAACTCAACTGGTAAACACATAAATAAGAACTAAAAAGTGCTTATTAAAATTTTCTTTTAATAACATACAATCAGCGAGAATTAAGGTAAATAAATAGGAGAACAATAACACTGTTGGTTTCTATGATTTCACCAGATTACAACAATATAATCAATTTCCAAGTCGGCAGTCTCAGTCTAATTCATTAAAAATCCAAGAAAGTACATCTAATTTAAAAAAACGTACCTCTATATCGAGGGGGTAATATCGTTGAATTCACACTTGCGTACCAACCCAAAATCCGCTCTAACCTGCAATTTAACCATTAGTGGAAGAAGTTTGAAGAAGATTTGTGAGTTTGGGTGGAAGAAATTTTGATTGCCAGTCGCGGGTTATGAGGAGTTTTTGAATTAGGGCTTTTCAATTCAATTTGAACGGAGAAGGAGATGGGTTATTTGTATTAAAGCATAAATTGCAATTACCCCCTTATAATTTAAATTCACACGCTTATACCCCATGTACTATGTTTTTCAAATTAATTGTTAATTTATTTTTGAGTAATAATAATAATAATAATACAATTCATATTAATTGTTAATTAGCCATTTATTTTAAAATTGGTACAAAATTGCTCGGAAAGGAGAACCGAGGGTTATAGTATCACTATCAGCTCCGTAAATCGTTAATTAGCCATTTATTTTGAAATTGGTTTAAAATTGCTCGAAAAGGAGAACCGATAGTTAAAGTATCACTAACACCTCCGTAAACCGTTAAGTAGCCATTTTTTTTAAATTGGTCTAAAATTGTTCGGAAAGGAGAACCGAGAGTTAAAGTATCACTATCAACTCCGTAAATCATTAATTAGCCATTTATTTTGAAATTGGTCTAAAATTGCTCGAAAAGGAGAAGCGAGAGTTAAAGTATCACTAACACCTCAGTAAATCGTTAATTAGCCATTTATTTTGAAATTGGTCTAAAATTGCTCGAAAAGGAGGACCGAGAGTTGTAGTATCACTAACACCTCCGTAAATCGTTAATTAGCCATTTATTTTGAAATTTGTCTAAAATTGCTCGGAAAGCAGAACCGAGAGTTATAGTATCACTAACACCTCCGTAAATCGTTAATTAGACAATGTTTTAAAAATTGGTCTAAAATTGCTCGGAAAGGAGAACCGAGGGTTATAGTATCACTATCATATTTTGAAATTAATTAGCCATTTATTTTGAAATGTATTTTAGCCATTTATTTTTTTATTATTATTTACTTTAATATTTCACAGGAAAGATAATTAATTAATGTTATTATTGATAACTTTTAATTACTGCTCTTGACTAACAAAACTGAAGAAAAAAATCAAGGAACAACAAAATTTCATTTTTTTTATCATAAAATTAACGTCAAATAAAATCGGATTGAAAATTAAAAAATAACTCAATATTATTGATAACTTTTTTATCTTGTTAATTTAATAATATTTCTAGTAAATAGATGATCATGTTTGTTATGTATTATGATATGTATAAATCCAATCAGCTAACAATTTTCGGTATTCACGAATATCTTTTTTTTTTTGTTTCAACAATTTATGATATCATGGAAACAAATTAATTTAGGTAGTTAGTGGAAGTTGAACTAATTGAATATAGATTCCAGTTTAATTATAGTAATACTGTAGATCCCGTACGCCTTCTTTACCATAATTGAGCAAATCACGTTATCTGGCAAGATTTAAATTTTGCGTCTATATTAATTTTGAAAGGCAGTAAAATCTTACACTAAAAGGACTCTAAATTAATTGGACTCTACAATTATCGTGGCTTTCTATTATAAAATAAATCTTTGTCAATATTGATCTGCTTGTTTGAAGTTCTGGAACACCAAAAAACGAAAGATCATTAACGAGAATTAAGGTATGGATGAACATATTCAAATATTTTATTTTTCATGCGTTATTGATCAACATATTTTACCTAATATATTGCTCGGTTATATGTCTGGATATTTGGTATTGTGGTGTTAAGGATTCACACAACCTAAATTTTTACGTTATTGCACAATTATTGATCAATATTTTGTTTTCTTGTATTAAAGTGCGTAAACATGAATTTTATCTTATTTATCCAGCTTTGTTGCGTTGATTGACATAATTAAATTGTTTTGTGTTATCTCATCTTCTTAAATTAGTATTTATGTTCCGATTTTTATTTTGATTCAAATTTATGATATGATTTATTTTTAATGTTATTATTTATATTGTGAATTTCCTTAAATATTTAACACAATTAAATATTTTCGATTAAATTTAGTATCATGGGTTCCGCATTTTGGATTCAAGATGACCTCCAACATTTCTTGGCGATGTTGATTGACGAAACTCGGGCTGGCACGATACATTATACCTGGAAAAACACAACGGTTTTTCAGCAAATTGTTGAAAGCCTACATCAGCAAACCGGCAAGAATTACACATCCGATATGGTTAATAGAGAATTTCATAGGCTGCATACTCGCTATTACTCGTGGCAGGAGGCACTGCGATGCCGGTTTGTGAGGTTGTTACCGGAAGAGAACAGATTGCTAGCTAGTGACGAAGTATGGGAAATACTGGTTAAGGTAACAAAATTTAATGTGTTACCACATTTGATAACTTCTATTTTAATATATTGTTTAATTTAAGTTATCTAGTCCGAAATTAACTATTTATTTTATTTATGCTACAGGATGATCAGTACAAATGGTGGGCGAAGAAGTACCGATATCGGGGTGAAATGTACTGGCGTGAACTAGACATAATTTTTAAGTCAGTCCACCCACCTCAACCAAGAAATGCTATTTTGGAGCAAGTTCCGGCAGACGAAGTCATGGGTCAAGAAGAACATGAGAAAGATGAAGAAGAAAACGAGGAGCCAGAGGTGATATCGATTGGAGGAGAAGGGTATCCTTGTAGTGGTCCATACGATGAAGAACTTTAAATTAATAGAATAATAAATAATAATAGGTTTTATTATTGGCACAATTTTATATAGGTTTTAATAAAGTATCTTTATTTTCAGTCAAACTATAGTACCGGTTGGATAAAGGGTTCGATTTTCCCTTTTTGCACACTATAATTTTTAGTATTTCTTTCTTTATTATTCATAATGTTCAAGGATTATTTTTATTTTTCTCCCTCCTTATTATTAATTATAAGTTCAACAATATTTCCAATGAACATAGAATTTTACATTCCTTAAACTTACACAACAACCGCCGCTAATGAATTAACAAGTTTGTATTAGTCATTTCGTCAAAGTTGAGCAGTTAGCTTGTTGGTATATATTGAACAAGATAAAGCCTATAAATAAATGAATCTGGGTTCGACTACCACCTGCTGCGCATAGTTACTTTACATATATGCTCCTTTTGCATTTTTAATTAACAATTGTTCAATTTAAATTCAATTTCTTCCTTAGCTATTATTCTATTCATTCCTATTTTTACATAAATCATTTAATTACTTATTTCCTCTAGCCAATTAATTTGAACATTGAACATTATTTATTAAAATAAAAAGTGTCACGATAGAATATACTACAAATATTAAAACAAAAATTCCCCATAAATAAGATATAAAATAATTAATTATTTTAAAGACCCAATATACGATCTATTCGTTTATTTATTTGATATTGATTGTAATTAACTTATTGTATAAGGCAATTATGAAAATGTAGTAATAATTAATCAACTAAAAACCGTTTGAAGTGTCTTTTAAATTCCAAAAGTTATTGTCTAAAAAAAAATCTAAAAGTCGTGACCTATCATTTATTTATTTGATATTGATTGTAACTTGTTATGTAAGGCAATTATTAAAATGTAGTAATAAAATTTCAGTTTATTAATTCGTGTGTTAAAGATTTGAAATAACATAGCACACCACTCACGCCACTAAACCCACTCCCATATTTAACAAACTCCCATAACTATATTATTTCCATAATTGGATAATTCTGAAAAAGATATGGCATGATTTGTATATATTTTAAAGAAGAAGTTTCCTAATTAAACACAAACTCTTAATTAAGTAAAATATAATGAAAAACCATCTTCTACACAAATAATTCGACACAAATTTAGTTATATACATATCAAAAACCCAAGCAGAACAAAAAAGCTCACCACGATTTCACATAAAAAAATCGAAGAAGAAAAAAAGAAAATTCACCACGATTTCACATAACAAAAACCGAACAACATATCTTATTCAAAAACATTGATCAATCCTGGAGGTGTGGAGTTGAGTTTATTTGAATTGATACAACATGTGAGTGTTCATAACTTTTATTTGTTCTTATTTAATTCAATTTATGTATGTTATTCTATATATGATTTAATGTATGTATCATGAAATTGTTGAAATACGTTTGTTGTAGGTTTTTTTTTCCCATTAATCTATAAGTTATTCTCCATATAACATATATATATATATATATATATATATATATATATATATATATATATATATATATATATATATATATATATATATATATTATTGGATGCAAATCTTGATCTGCATATATTAAAGGCCATACAATATTATTTTTATTTTTTTATCTGAAATTAATTCTTTTTATTTTATCCACCACTTTGTTAAATATTCTATATTAATTATTATATTGTGTTTTATTCATTGTTTTCCAATATTTGAAATTTTATTTAAGTTGTAATAAAATAATGAATAATCGCTGTTTTACTTTTATATTGTTCTAATGGGAAAAAATTACGAAAAATTATTTTACTAATTTACATGTATTTTCGAAATTATACAGGTCATCAAATGGAAAGAGGAAGTCTTCGGATGTCCAAGATTTCATAAAGCCAAAAATCGTAAGTCTCAATTCCAATGCTAGTTTCCTTATTACATAAGTGAATTTATTAATTCCTCATATCTTGGTTTATTTTGTGTGTTCTATTTATTACAGTGGGTTTTAATAATATTTGGAAATATGAGTTATTAGGCTTGGCAAATGGTCGGGTTCGGTTCATGTCGAAACGGATTTGGTCATTAATGGGTGTTTGGTGGTTGGTCGAAAATGTGTCGGGTCATGATTGTCATATAATTAGGGTTATGTTAATATTAAGTAATTGTGTTGATTGACATATAATTAGAACTTATTTTTACTTGATGACTAATTCTGGATTTTGTTTGTTATTTTATGTTTTAGAGTTCAAACAGTAATTTTTTTATAATATTAAAAGAGTAATAAAATTATACTAATTTAATTTAAACTTGTATTCTTAAAATTTTAGATGTTGGAGCGTAAAAATTTGAATTTTTCATAATGGGAAAATACTAAAAGAAATTATTGAAACGTGGGAAAAATTTGTGATATATTATATTCAGCCAATCACTAATGTTCAATCATGAAAGCGTTCTATGTCCTATGACGATAACAGTATCCACTTTAATTGTTTACAGCCATGTTTGAGGGAGCTTCGATTTTGAGTAATTCTAGAACTTTAATTAAAAAAAAAAATCTAATAATGTATGGAAAAGTAAATAAATATATGAAAGGGGTAGTCGACATTTTCCTAGTTACGTTCACTTTTATATTAATGTTTTTTTACCAATTTTGTGTGAATATTAGTAAATATAAAAGTTACGGAGCCTAGTCCTGTATTTGCAACAATTAAAAGAAAAAAGATCTTATATTTTTCGGTCAGCCAAAGTCGAAGAAGAAAGATTCAGCTAAGCTTTTTAGAGATTGAAGGGACTAATTTGGGCCCCATGTGGTACCATTTACACCTAGTCCAATATAAGATACGGTTCAATTTTACAGCCCGAGATGGACTGAGATACTTACTGGATTGACCTAAACAATTAGAAAGGCCTCAAGAGAAAATGCCAATAACCGAACTATATTTTGTGTGAGAAACATTGGCCCATTTTAATGGGCTTTTAAAGCGGGTTATTAATTGACTCGAATCCTATGCAATTGATGATTAGAAATCTGACGTATGTGAATTCGATTAAAGAATGTTTGTGCAATTCCTGTGTTTTTATATACTCTAAATATCTTGAATTAAATAGTGAAATGAAATGAAAAAATTGTGTTAGTTTATTATTCTAAACACACTTGCATTTTTCATTGAACATGTCAAGCAACAAAGACTGGACACAAGGATGTCGATTGAGAAATTGATGGCGGTGAATAAATCCCTTCTTAATTCTCAATTGGATACGATAGATGAAATGGGGTTTGGAACGTTGGCTAGATTGAGTAATATTGAGGATATCAACCGCACTGTGGTACATTGGTTAATTAATCACTATGATCCTTTCACAAGAATACTCAAAATACACGGACATGAGTTTGAGCTCACAGATTACGCGGTTTACGAGGCTCTTGGGGTTCCATGCAAAGGTCGTAGTATGTATCACTCTTCTACAGATAGGAGTGGCGTGAAAAAGTACGGGTCATTCGTCACAATTAAAAGAGGTAGAATTGACTCTAAACAATTGTACGAGTCATTGCTTATAGAAGCGACTTACGGAGATGAATTCAAGGTTCGGTACTTGACATTTTTGTTTGGTTTGTTTCTCTATCCGTGTAACCAACAAAACATACCGGGTGATTACCTCACCCTATTTAAGGACCTGGATGAAGTTCCGAAGATGAATTGGGCGAGCCTTGTGTTAACAAAATTAGATGAGGGAGTACGGACATACCAGGCAAAAGGGAAGGGTTACATACCTGGTTGTTTAATATTATTACAGGTAAATAGTTAATGGTATCTCTCATATGATGTATTACTTAAATATATGTTTTATTAATTTAACGTAATATGTAACTATGATGCAGATAATATTCTACGGACGAGTACGTCCACTCCGTGCAAAATATGCACTTGATTTGGAGACAGAAGTACCTTTTATAAAGTATCTTTCAAAGGAACGATCAACAATGTTGATGAAAGAAGTGCAGTCCAATGGCGGTTATTGGATCCCTAAGGTAACTATTTCCGTTCAAACATTTCTCATAGATAATATATTTTATAAATCTGTATAATGGCATTTACTGATACAAACAACCCTTTTCGAATTTCAGAGTATTGACTTTGAATTAAGTAAATCAAATAATCAGGTGATTCGTGAGATAGAATTGGCAAGTGAATTGGAAAAAGTAGAAGCCAATAAGAGTAAGAGAGTTCTGGTAGATTTTCACCAATGTGGGATAAATCATACAGTTATGATGATATGGGAGCATTCAACCATTTTGATAATCCCATGCGTTCCCACTCTGCCAATATGACTAGTGATACAGAAGATTCAAAGGCTTATGCATTGCTCACAAACCGAATTAATGCTCTTGGGTTCCAAGTCGGCCAAATGACAACCACCCTGAATGCCATACTACTGCAACAACCAATCAAAGAGATGTCTTCGGGGGTGAAACAGTTATCATCATTTGAGAATATTGCCAATAATATACAGTTTTGCCTGGACAAGATACCACAAGCAGTTGAATCAACAATCCGCGAGACCCTCCCAAACTTGCTGAATTCGCAACCCGAGAAAATGAATCGTACCACATCCTTTACTAATCAGGGTTCTTGTTCAAAATCAATCAAACGACCTAGTGGCCAGAAAGAAAAAACATCATACCCCAAAACTAGGTCTCACAGCAAAGAAGAAACTCTCGAGCCTAAGGTTTTGAATTTTAATGTTGGTTCAAAGGTAAGCTCGAAAACCTCTGATATGGTTGATTTAACTGGACAAGATGAGGATGTCGATGCTGTTGAGAATGAATTGGAGTCTACACCTTGCAATCCATTAGCTGAAGATCAAGTCATAATTAAATATTTGTTCAGTCCATATCTCGATCAAGGGTAAAATAACGTTTTAAATTAATAGATTATTATATTAATTGTATTGATTTAGAAACTAAAGTTAGGTTATATCATATATTGCATGTAGTGAACTTGTTGTAGACCTGGGTAATTGGTATCTCAGTAGGACAGACATTCAATGCTTGATGCCTGCCTTTGAATTAGGGGGACATGTAAGTACTAATATCTACTGAGTTTAATTTTTTATTTAGCACCGATAAAAATTTGATGAATGCTTCTTATATTGATGCAGGTGATAGATTGTGTCGCGTATATGCTATGTCTGGATATGATTGAAGAGGACCGTACTCAACCCCGATGGACCATGTTTATTTTCGGTAAGTATAAAATTGCCCGTAAAATACAATGTCGAATAAATTGAGATATAATAATAGTGAAAATTAATTTTATTGGATTGTTAATGCAGCAACAATTGTTGAATGAGGACTATAGTCTCCAATCCATTATTACGAATTTTTTTGATTCTAATGCAAAGTTAGTTGGGTCGTTAGAAAATTGTGAAAAAAATTTCATCCCAATTAACGACATGATGGATCATTGGTTTTGTGTTGTAATAAACATCGACACCTATACAGTATCGGTTTGTGATTCTCTACCTCAGATGAACAGCCGTCGAATGGAAATTGTATCACAATTGGTAATACCTACAAATCTATCTATGTGCATAAGTTTGATTGCCGCTCAAAATATTATATTTATTTGTCAACTCAATCATATATGTCTCAAGATTAGAGAAATTGTTCCAACAGTGGAACCCTGTTATGGCTAAAAGAAGATTCAAGCGCGATCTATTGAATTTTGAATCAGCTGATTAGGTACCTTTTCAACCGAATAGGTAAAAAATAATATATTCAATTTAGCGAAGCATTTAAACTATTACATCCTAATAATTCATGTTCAACCGAATAGGTAAAAAATAATATATTCAATTTAGTGAAGCATTTAAACTATTACATCCTAATAATTCAAAGTACAGGTATGACTGTGGATTGTATGCTTGCATGGTAATGATGTTCCACAAAGAGTTCAAAAAACAATTGACGGATGTGAGCACACCTTTTAAACTTACCGTTAAACATATTTTATTGTCTTGTTTTGCATACTAATTAATTTCATTAATTGGTTTGGGATCATTTGTAGGCAGAATCTATTTCTGCAAGAGAAGCTATTGCTGTGAGGCTATACAAATGCAACAAAAACAAAGTTTCTTGGAATCCATCACAACCGATTGATTTTGGAAATGGGATGACACTATAGAGATTTGATTTGGTTTTCTTGGTGGTGTGCTTTTTATTAGTTTAGACTTTTTATATCTGCTTAGGACATTTTTATTTGATGTTAATTTGCATTATCTGGACAATTATTTTACTTGGTTTTCATTAATTATACAATAGTTTATGTTTCGGAATCTTATATATTAATTATACAAATGGATTTTTGCACATCACATGTTTTTATTGTTTAATGTTTTTAATAGAAAAGATGGTTACAACTATTTGGGGTTATAGTCGAGCGATACCTATTTTTATGTGATTTTGTTTGTCTAGGGATATATTCTTCCTCTAATTTCTTTATGTACTTTTACAAATCTTCTAGTAATTAAGGACTTGGACAAACCATTTGGGGTGGCTTAAAAATCTACATTACGAAAATTTATTAACCGAAGTGAAAGTGTATGAGTATTTATTTATAAAAAAAAAATCGGCCAAATGTAAATAAACCTGGGCAGCCGAATTTATCTATTATTTTCTTTTGTAATTATGTATTCGTTGTAAGTTTATTATTTCAGTAAATCGAAGTGAAAGTGTATGAGTATTTATTTACAAATAAAAAATGGGTCAAATGTAAATAAACCTAGGCAGCCGAATTTATCTATAAGTATTTATTTATTTCAAAAAAAATGGACCAAAGTAAATAATTACGGCCCACTAAAAAATCAGCCGGCCCAATAGACTAATTTCTTTTGTTATTATTATGGCCCAACAAAAAAATTCGTACCCAACCGATTAAGGGTCGGCCCAATTCCAGATATATCTAGTTATTTTTATTGACTTAATAAGAATATTATACTAATTTGTATTTAATTAAATATAAAAATATATGTAAAATAATATGAAACAATAACAACAACAAAAAAAACAATAATAACACGAAATTCTCTTTTCAAATGTTAAAAATTGTATTTAACAAATATTCTCATTCAGTCGATACAATACAATCATAAAATGATAAAATAAATACATTTCATGGGTGAAGTGCGGAAAAAGAAATAAGATGACCGATTCTTATAATGATTAAAAAACAAGGATAAATAATATAAATAAAGAAACAACAAAATTGATCAATTTCGGGGGGGGGGTGGTCTGGGTGGACCGAAAAATGTCCAATTTTGTGGAGGAAAGCCTGGAATATAACCAGGAAACGCATACGGATTGTGAGTGCTTGGCCCTGCCTGCGATTTACATACAAAAGTATTAATTTATTATACGTTAAAAACACAATAAAAATGAAGCACTTCAAGTTCAGAAATTGTAATAATACGAAACAAAAAAATTCTAACCTGTGGATTCATTGGAAATCGAACTTGAGAATAAGTACCAGCATTTGTAGTTTGAAATAGAGGACCGTGCATGCTAAAGAGAAGATTGGTGTGAGTGTTGCGATTGTCAGGCATACCAAAAGACGACATGGTTGGTGCAGGTTGATGCAACGAATGTTGGGTGTCATTGTCATCGCCAACATAATCATCTTTTGTTGGTTCATGGGGCATTTGAGAATTAGTGGACTGTGTATTTTGCCTCCCACGTGAAGTACCCACAAATTTCGGGTTTCGCTCGCAAGTGGTTGACTTGTGTCCGATTTTCCTGAAAAAAGTCATAAACATGATTAGACCAAGATTACACAAGAGATACGATAAAAGAATCATGACATCATCAGAACGACTAAGAACTGACTTGCACAAGCCACAACGTTGCTTCTTTGATTTTGTTCCACCTTTAGGAATAATCCTATCGGGATCCACAACATTGCGGGAATGTTTCACAGATTCGTTTGGAATTTCCTCACCATCGGACTCTGAAACTGCGTCAGATTCATCCTCAGCCGCCACAGTCAAATTTCGGACAGCATTAATTGATTTATCAAAGAATGGTTTACTCTTTTGGGAGGATAACTTTGACAAGTGCATACACTCCATGTTCATCTTAGCAAACCGAACTTCTTTAGGTTTGTCGTCTGAAGGGAATGGAAAATCCATTCTGAGCTTTTTGCCAACTTCAACAAACCACCGAGGATTAATACTCTTATCGGGAAATGTTGAAATTCTCATGTTCTTGAATCCACAGATTATGTGCCGACAAGGAATCCCATCAGATTGAAGCATCAAACATTCACACTCGAATTTGGACTCATCTAGATCAATGATGGCAGCAAAACTGCGAGGAGTGTTATTGGTATGATCGCCAAATTGGAATTGGTACCGCCGATCTTTAAGTAAGGACATACTCTGAACAACAATATCCTCGTCTGCATTTATCTCCTTTAGTATATGATCAAATATAGCTCTCGTGCATATGCGTGCAGCATGGTTCTGAAGATTTCGTAGTCATCCAACTTTAAGTTCTTTTGGTGGCTCCTCGGATTCTTTTTGTAACTGATAAAATCGTTTCCTAATTTTGTTTAAAAAAACGTTGTTGTAATGTCTAAAAAAATCCGTTAAACTAAAGCCGGGACGCACTTTCTGTTTTAATAATGAATTCATGGATTCTGCCCGTTGTGTGCTCCTCATCATAGCAAAGAAATGACCTCGAAAGAATGCTTCTGCCCACTGATTCCGTTTTGATTAAATTTCTAATACCCATTGATGGTTTGTAACACCGTATTCCTCAATCAAGTTAGACCATCTTTCTTCAAATTCATCAATAGGGCACGGCCTTTTCATCAACCTGGAGAACATTGTTGAAAAATCTCCAGTTTTAATATTTGATTCGGCATTACGGGAGATGTGCCAACAACAAAGCCTATGTTTCGCTAAAGGAAATTCATGAAGCACGGCAGCGCGCATTGACGCGTCCTGATCTGTCAAAATCGCAATAGGAGATTTTCCATTCATGCTTTCGCGGAAAGTCTGTAGCAACCACCTGTATGATTCAGTCGTCTCACTGTATAAAATAGCAATTCCAAATATACAAGTGCACAAATGACAGTTTACTCCGGAGAATAGAACAATAGGAAAACGATAGATGTTGGTCTTGTACGTACTGTCAAATAAAACAACATCACCAAACTGCTCATATTCAGCTCTCGACATTCCATCGCACCAAAAAAGTCTTGTAAGTGCCCCGTTTCCATCGACAGTGTACTTGAACCCGAGGGATTCATCTTTCAACTTCATACCTTCGAGAAGTCCCAAAACAGTATTTACGTCGCCACCTTCGATCCTTTTCAATCTTTGACTGTTCAAATAGTTGTAACCATCTTTCCTATTAAACACACCGCTAGCACTGCCTCCCCCCAATTCTTCTACAAAATCCATAACATGAGAAGGTCTAAACCCGACATTTGTCATCACGTTCAACATTGACTTTGTTGATGGGGTCAAATATCTATATGCGAATTTGCAACAAATCAATATCTAAATAATTTATTCTATTATTCAAAGTAGTAACAAAACTAATTAACTAATTACAATAACATAAAACACTGAAAAATAATTAACTAATTACAATACCTTATTTACCTATTACAGCGTAGGCGGTGAGATGTATCAGAAGTTTCAAGGGGATGATTGTGCTGGGGCTCGAACCTCGTCACTATGTATTCTCCAGTAGAATTATCAATAGCAACACGAAAACTAGCTTTGCATCCACACCGTGTCTCTGCCTTTGCTTCTTGCTTCCGATCATAAACTTTAATTCTTTCTGAACGAAAGCCCTCTCGAGCGCACACCCATACCCTGCTCAAAACGAGGCTAGTACTTCTTTTCCTTTTTAACGAGCTCTTCCTGACATCAAATCCAACTTCCCTACCGTAAGAAATATAAAATTCTTCTGCCTCCTTAATAGTCTTAAACGTTAATGATCGAACTCGGTCAATGTTAGTGATATCGTCAGTTGGGTCAGAATTGTTACTCCCCTCTTCGACTTCGGTGTCGTCGCGGTGGTTGTGTGAATTGGAATTCGAAACACTTTCTTCCTTATCGGAGGAGGATGTTCCATTACTGTTTCTATACTCTAAATAAAAAGGTAAAAATTAAATTAAATACCAATTTAATACTTTAAAATAATCACATATAGAATAAAAATTTATTGAAAAGGATCGAGGTTGATAGAATCAGGGCAACTATATTACGTGCAAAAACAACAACAAACTCGAGGTTGATAGAATCCGGGCGTAAATTGTTAAATTGCTCGAAATTAAGAGAACAACATGGTCAATCATAAAGGGAATTCTGCTCCAAAACCAAAAAATTGTACTATTGATCCTAATGTGTGAATATTCTGTAAAGCAATCAGATTAATGAGTAATAATGTTTTGGAAAATCATGACACGAATTGAGCATCATGGCTTTATCTGACTCAGCGAAATATGCAAAAACAAGAAGTTTTTTATTACACAAAATGTAACACATAATAATGACTACTAATAACTTAAGGGTAAATGATTTTGTTTAGAGAAGTAAATTAAGGGTAAATGTTAAATGAATGTAAAATAGTTTACTTGCAAGTGTGCAAAAACTAAGCATTAAAAGAGAATTTACAACAGGCCATGAAAGCTTTGACATGGAAGTATAAGTATTAATATCAGAAGGAAATAAAGAAGGAAAATGAAGTTCCAAAATGTTATACAAGACCTCTAGTAATCAGCAAGACTTGGTGTAGGCCTAATGCTTGGACACAGATATCAATCTTGGATGATTCATTCTATGGGCAAAATGAAAATTCTCACTAATGTAAAAGTTGGGCCCAACTGTACTTTTTTCAATGACAATTTGGAAAAGTCAATACGCCATAATATTCTGGCACTGACTCTTTAGAAACTCAAAATTAGTAAGCAGCAAAATTTACAAGATACATGGGATTTATTTCATCAGTTAACAGGAAAACGTCCATATGCAGTCATGTGCTCCAATAGCTCCATTAATAATGCAGTCATGTGCTCCAATAGAATCCGGGCGTAAATTGTTAAACCACTAAAAATCTCTATTGAAATTTACTATAAAACTCAGTTCAAATTAACACAAAACTCAATTGTTATGACAAATTGTACATAAAACCGAATTAAATTTCTAAGGTATTAAAAAATTCTGTAAATAGTATATTTAATCAAAATTAAGCGAACAATCTAATCAAACATTAAAAAACTGAATTCGATTGAGGTTTAATGTAAAATTCGATTGAATTTTACGTAAATTAGTTCACATAATAAAAATTATCATTGCCAAATTAAATTACCTGTGGATTCATCACCGCTTGCATCAACTTCATCATCCGGGATTGTAGAATTTCCCACCATGTTTAGATTTGTGGAGATTGTGATGAAGAGGTTGATTAGGCTTGAGGAGATAGTGATGAAGAGATTGATTTTGAACGAATTTCTAGTTAGGTTTCTTATTCGAATTTTGAATTGTAATCACTGCTCTTAATCGTGAAGATCGATTTTTGAAATTTGGTTTTTTAATCATGGAATTCCGAATTTGTTGGCTTGTTTTAATCGTGGAAGATAAAATTTAGTTTTACCCTAATTGTGTTTTTAAATCATGGAAATAAATCTGATATAAATTTAGGTTTATTATGTAAAAGGGTATAAGTGTCTTTGTGTAATTAAGTTTTAATTATTTTAAATTTAAGTTAATTAAAAAGGATATAATGGACTTTTCAATTTTAAGTTATAATTTTGATTTTCATTTAAAAATAAAACAAAAGGTTAATTTGGACATTAAAAAATCGGTGCCACATAGATAAATAAACAAGCTTAGTTACCGCGCCACGTGGCGCGATTTAGGGATAGGGCCGCATGTGCGGCCAGTTACATAGGGCCGCACCCTAGTCGGCCCGATCTATCTAATATGCATCGACATGTCTTTGCCTATGCATTTGTCACTTGAATTTAGTTATAATAAGTAAATGATATAGATGTATTTTTGGGTTAGTAAATAAACATTTGCAAATGGAAAAATTGTTCCTAAAAGCCTAGCGAATTTTAATTGGAATTAGAGGATTTTTGTCAATTTAATTTCATGGGATTTTAATTTCATGAAATCTCTACCAAGTTAGAAAATTTAATTTTGTCAATTAAAGAATAATTTGTTTAAGTATTTTTTAATCATGGGATTTTTGCACATCACCATCGGGATTTTTCATTTTGCCCTTTTCCTACTATAATTGAGAAGACATCACCCACGGCGATCTTGAACAAATAGAAATTTCGAACTAAAATTTGACTAAAGTAAGAGAAAGAGAGTATTACTTTTCTTTTGATAACTATTAATTGATTCAGAATTGACCAGATTCTATCTCAAATTTATAAATACAGAAATGTCTCTTGAAAAGGAAAACAATGTTTCGGTCAAAAAAGTACATTTTCGAACCGATTAGACACATCTCTTTCTTTTATTTATTTCATTTATGCACAAAACCCAACACAGTTTTTCCAACTACAATTGTAGCATCATACATGTGATTCTCTATTTATTTCAATCTAGAATCGATATGATTGGAACAGCCTGTGAAAGTGCGGAAAAGATCATAGCTAATGCCCGTAAATCCTACTTTGGTACTCAACAGGGACCATCGCTCCTCCAAATTATCGATAAGGTTCAAGATGCAAAAATACAAAACAAGAAAATTTACTTATCATTGAATAAATAAAACTTGGGAGTGTCTAATTACAGTTCACCTTGTGGAAAATTGCCGACAGTTTTCCACAAAAATGAACTGAAATATTATTTTAATAATATAATTTTAACCTGTACTCCCTGTTAGATTTAGCAGGTCACATATGTTTTAATTACTTTTTTGCCCTCTCCTTCTTTATAATATATATTAACCTGTCGAAAAATCCTGTTTTTCTTGTAGTGAACATTGTTAATCGTTAATTACTTGTTTGCCCTAAGAAATTAATTGTTAATAACACAACAGGCAGCTTCATTTTCCATTACAACCCGAATGAAAATAAGAATAGAGCAACCTCAAATATGTTTTGATTCAATCAATTAACACAATAGCAATGTTAAGTGAGTGAAAACTGGTCGTAATCACAAGCTAAATCAGAAAATCCATATAAGTTCTTTCGGCCGCAAAAGGTATAAACAGAAAATTCTGGAAAAGAAAGCAAAATTGATCACGCATAAGTGAGGCCCGAATTGCTAACTCTCAAATTCATCAATATAACCAGAAAATGATCATTTACCCAATAATTATAAGCAATTTCGAACTGGAATGCCAAAGGAATTGGAAAAATTCTGCCTCAATCAAGCCAATTCACCGAACAAAGCCATCACGCATACCTATATGAGGCCCGAAGTTAAGCCCGAATTCATAACTCCCAAATTCATCAATCTAACATGAAATTGATCAGTTACCCAATCATTAGAAGCAATTTCGAACTGGAATGCAAAAGGAATTAGAAAAATTCCTCCTCAATTGAGCCAATTCACCGAACAAAGCTCTCAATGAGTGAAAACGTGAAAAATTCAATCCCCACTTTGCCAGCGTTTAAATCCAAATTTTGAGCTGGAAACACAAAATTGAAGCCGGCCAATGCGTTTAAATAGCTCCAGAAATAGAAACCCAAAAGGAAACGCAACGAAACGTGAAGAAAGCAACAACCCGAATACGTTCTTCGTGGCCCTAATCTTCAAATCCACTAATTCCGAGCCGAAAACACAAAATTGAAGCCGGTCAATGCGTTTAAACAACTCTAGCTAGAAATAGAAACCCGGAAAGAAAAGCAACGAAACGTGAAGAAATCATAAACTAAGTTTTTTTTTGGTTTTTTATAGATATGAAAATTAACAACGAAAAACAAAGAGAAACGAAAAATTGAATCCACCAACGTAATCCTGATGAAGAGACAAAGAGAATGAGACTAATCTTGCAAAAATCCGTTGAAAATGAAAACAATCAATATTTGGGAGAGAAGTAGTCGTGCAGAAAAATGATATTTGGGAGAGAAGAAATTTGAGAGAGAAGGAATAAGGGTATTTAGGACATTTTCAAAGTCCTAGTAGTATCATTGCACAACCAGTTATAAGTCAACTTGTTGCCACATGGCAACAAGTGAGTGGAAAACTATGGGCAGTTTAGCCAAAGCTGAACTGCCCATAGCAAACCCGATTAAACTTTGACGAATAACTAATTGATTTCTTTTCTTTCAGTTATTCTTTTCCCCCGTCCTCATCTATTAATAATCAAACGGATTTTTCCAATGTATAAAACAAAAATTCCAATGGCTTTTGTTACTATAACCTTCCCAACCACAATTTTTTCTTTTTTTCTTTCAGGTATTTTACTGCGAAATACGAAAGAAATAAGAAATTAATAAGTGTTGTCAATCACGGTGAAGGTGTAAAATTTACTTGCAACATCTTCATATTGTGCTTTGACTATTGCATCTCTGCCTTTAATATATTCTTAGGCGAGTTTTTGATGTGCACCTAAAAGTCATTTAATATTAGAAGACTCTTTTACCAATTTGTGGTACTATTTGAAATCATACTATGAGCTTGCACGTGCTAAGAATAAGCAATTGATTATGATGTGTCTTTTCCATAGTATTTTCTTTACAATTGAACTCGCCAATCTCTGATCTGAAACTATTATTTGTGCCCAATACAAGATCCTTCTTTAGGTATCACGATTTGTTTGGATTTTCTTATAAAACAATCTATCTTTTCTTCTCACATGGAAACTAAGGGAAATTAATGATTTTATAATTTTATAGCATATGGCACTGATTTCTTTTCTTTAATTATTGAGTGGCTTATGTGTGTATAGCTAGAAATTTTTTTATGCTGGTTTAATATTGTAATCTCCACTATTCTCTATGTCCATATCACTATCTGTTACTTCAACATCATCATTCTAATCACATGATTTGTTAAAATATTAATTCATAATTCCTTAATCATGAAGTTCCTTAAGCATGAAGAATTCATACTTGGTGAATTGTAGTCAAAGTTGACAACTCAAAAGGCTTAATCCATAATTATATTCTAGTCAACATTTAAAACCAACCAATGAGATCAAGAGCCTTAATATTGAAGAACTCTCAAGAACCATTAGTCATCATGTTTAGCCACTAAGTTTGAATTAAATTCATGTATCCAATATTATCCAACATTAATCTAGTTGCTTCTAATGTAGAGTAGAAAGGTAATTCATATGCCTATATATATGTATCTAGTGTGTAGAATTTCATAGATAGAAAAACCACTCAATTAGCAAGTTAGTTTAGAGAAGAAAATTTACTCTCTTGTATGAAGGCTTAGTGCAAAAAGCCACAAAATATTGTAGCCTTATTATCTTGATGAAATAATAAGTCTACTTTGTCTTGCTAAAATTATTTTCTTAGTTTTCTATATCCCAAACAACCAACAGATTCTTATGGTTAATTGACAAAACGTCGATCACATGATTCTAATCACATGATTTTTGAAAAATATCGATCCAAAACGATCAATTTTTTACAAGTTGGGTGTTTTTTGCAGAATTTTTGAAAACACAAGGAAATCTGGCGCAATAAAAATTTCACAGAGCAGTCTTTTGCAGGTTTAACATAACGCAGGGAAGTATCTTGCATTTTTCCCTAACTTGTGCAATAGTTTTAATTCTTTAAAGAACATCGAAACTAAATACTACGCGGTTTGTATAGAATCGCTCATGTTGAATATTAAGTTAGATGATGTCTATATCTACTCTGTATTTGTATAGTTTGATACATTAGAATACACATCTTATTGTTCATGTTCTTATTAGCTTCTTCATTTTAAGAGTGACTAGAAAAATAATGATATATCTTTTGGTGACTTTGATACAAATTTTTCACTAATTTGTATTGGCTGCAGCACGAGCACGACTCTTGGCATATGCGACCATGTAAGTTCTTGTAAGTTATTTAATGAGCGATCATCTCGTTAGCTAGCTGAACTATATAGTCCAGTCCGACTTTTTTTTTTCACAGTGCAACACTTGAATTATTAATGATGATGCTTGTCTAATAAACTCTGTATATGTTCCCAACATTCTTGTAAACTTGAAATTAAGTTTGTATATGTTTTGTCAAAGCTGTACTTGGATGAATCATGAATGTGCATTTCATTTGTCCAATTCAGTTAATGTTGATCTATTAATCATGTTTTTTATATTTTGATTATTGCGAAATGTTGTCCCAACATTCTATTAATCAAATGTTGATCCAATTCAGTTATGTGGTAAGTTTGGGCATATTGCGAAAATTTGTAGGTTCAAACAAGAACGCGAAAACAGAAAACGCACAAACATCAAGCTAATTTTAGCGAGGATAAAGACGAGTCACATGGAGAACACCTTTTCATGGCTTGTCAACCTTCATCAAACGACGAGCATGTTTGGTACATTGACAGCGTTTGTACGAGTCATATGGCCAAACATGTGGAGATGTTTCAAGAGTTGGACACCATGGTCAAAGTTCCAATAAAAATGAGAAATTGAGTTGTCCTCGAGTCCGAATGAAAGAGAACCGTTGCCATCAAAAAAAAAAAAATCAAGTACTAAACTCATCCAAAATGTTCTTTTAGTACCTAAACTTGATCAAAATCTAATGAATGTGGCACAAATGATGAAAAATGGGTATTCTATAACTTTTAAAAATGATTCGTGCTTTATAATTGACAGAAATGGAAAAGAAATTGCTAAAATAGTTATAAAGAACAATAGCTTCCCATTAAGAATGCATGAATCACCATTAAGAGCACTAAGAGCTAAAGTAGATGACACAAATTTACTAAAAAAACAAATGGATGGTGCTAATGGTTGCACCTTTAAAATTGCAACTGAGAATTTGGGGGAAAATGTTGATACAATTAAACTAGAAGCACCAATAACACCTGAACATAAGACAAAGAAGGGCAAAAAAAATCTATCAATAAAGGAAAAGAAATGACGGAAGATTCTTTTGGGAGCAAATCTCCAAAAAAATTCAGATCAATTATGGATATTTATGAAAGTTGTCAAATGGCATTTACGGAGCCAAGCAATTGCAATGAAACTTCTCAATACGAGAAACAGAGAGATGCAATGAAGGAGGAGATAAAACGACATGTATAAGGCAATCATGGAAACTGATGAAAAATCCTAAAGACAAAAGGTGATTGGTGCAAAGTGGATTCATAATAAGGTAAATCGAAATGACACAATCAACAAACATAATACTAAACTGATTGCAAAAAGACACGCACAAGAAGCGATAGTTGTCTACAACAAGTCATTTGCACCTATGACATATTATAGTACAATCAACCAATTCCAAAATCCAAATTTGAGATAGATAGATAGTTGCTTGGAGTATCAGGCAAAAATATCAAGGAGTGTTTAAATGTGAGATATTTTGCCTAAGTTTCTAGAAAGTTCTTCATGTATCAAGAAATATCAAGATATCACATATAAATTCAAAACAAGCATATGATAGAGGAATCTAGAATAATATCTAATAATCCTAGGAAATCTAAGATAGGAGTGAATAATCTAGAAATAGTTTATATCCTAGATAGTCTAGAAAATTCTATAGAAAAGTATAAATAAGAATGTATTACTCAAATGTTATGTAAGAAAATAAAACAATTGAATAAAAAATTTCTTCTCTAAAAATCACTCTCCTCCAATTAACTACAAAAATAATAACAAATCAAAAAATAAAATTGATATCAATTTTACAATTGATTCAACTCTCACAGATCCAACAATAACAATGGATCATTCTCAGTCCTTACTTCAAAAGACACTCTCGTGTGCCAATCTCAGAATCATTTCTTGATTCTTCTTCTATCTCTGTCTCAAGGAATAACTTTTTTCTCATTCCAAATGTGTGCCAACTGTATTTAGTTAGGAACAATATTAGATTATTCTCATTCGGCATTTTCTATGTGAAATTACTAATTTGCTGTGGCGCAATGTGGAGGAACTGGGTCGGAAAAAAGCAAGGAAACGAAGTATACAAATATCTCCTTTCAACCTTCAATTCATAAAGGAAAAAGAGGTGCTGTTGAACTACCTAAAATAGAACTTTTGCCTCATCAGGCATTTTGACACAAATTTTTTTAGTATAGAAGTAGAAACTGGACTTGGGATGGTTAGTATTAGAATTCATTCTAGTTACTTTTCTTCCTTGGTCGTATTAAAAGTACTTTTGTTGAATGTATTGCTTGACAACATTTTGTAGGCAACTCGGGCAATGTGAATCAAAGTTAAATATAATGACTTAAGTGTCAAAATGATATCAAAATCTACTCCAGCAGATGAACTATCACTGGACTTAAATTTAAATCCAACAAAAAATTTCAACTATTAAAATGGCCACATGTTTTAATTAAAATATACAAGTTCGATAATCACGAGCAAAAAAATATGATAAAGTTAATTTTAGGTAAAAAAAATTTTTATCGATAAAAATCATCATCATATATCTCAATGTTGAATCACAAATTGACACCTTGACAGGGGCGGACCGCTTAAGGGGCTGGGGGGCGGTCGCCCCCCCAAGAAAATCTGGACGAAATTTTTTTATATATGTATTTGTCTAAGCATGTTCAAATATAGTGAGTAGTGCAGTGGATTGTCTACTCCATTTCTAACAAGTAGGCCGGAGTTCGATTCCCTGAACTTCATAACTGTTACATTTTTTAATATAATCTATTTGTCTATTATATTTTTTAATATAATCTATTTGTCTGTTATATTTTTTAATATAATCTATTTGTCTGTTATATTTTTTAATTATAATCTACTTGTCTTTCTTTCCTCTAGTTTATTATAAATATATGGATCAATTTATAAACATTAACATGGTATGTGTACTAACATTATTATAAATATTTTTGTGTTAATAATTTATTAATGTCTTAATTATAATCATCATATTTTATGATAAAAATATTTGATTTTATAAAATGCATTACAATAAAAAAAGGTTTTAATATTAATTTTGGTACTCTTTATAGCCTTTTTTTATAGACTGGGTTTATGTTGTAAAATATTTATGTGTTTTAAGATTATTCAATATCTTGAACAAAAAAATTACTATCATATTTTTCACCTTTTATTAGATAAATATACAAAATTACTTATTTTCATTAAGTTGTCATTTTATCTCAATAACAGAAAAAATATCAAGTTTACTATTAAAAATTCTCGCCCCCCCAACCAAACGCCTCTAGGTCCGCCCCTGCACCTTGATATAAAATCTTAGCGATAAAAATCCTTATAAGATATCTAACGTTGAATCACAAGTTAACACGTTGATAAAAAAAAATCGTGAATGAAAATCATCATCAAATATCTCACCATTGAATCAGACACTGACATGTAGATAAAATCATCATCATATATCTCCATTTTTAATGCTTATTGCTGGAGTAAAAAACTTTTATACAGGTATCAAAATATTGTAGCAGACATTAAAAAGTATTTGATTCTTTTTTTATCTTGTCTGCTGGAGACTTTAGTTGCAGGAAAAATCTGAAAAATCAGAGTTCAACGGCATAGATAGTGTCATTCGTTCAACAAGTATGAAATATTCATTTGTAAGCCCTGTTTCCTAGGTATGTACCAGAATTACTTTGTTTTTTTTAAAAAAATGGGGCTGTTTAACCATAATAGTATTGTGTATTAATTTATTCACAATCCAAATTATGTTCATACATTATATTATTGAATTTATGAATGGATTTACTTAGCATAATATTCAAACATATTAACTAGGTGTGTCTAAATATTTTACCCTTTTGTTACAGCTTTGCTTATGAAATTGAGCTACTAGAATAAATCGAAAATCTAATTTTTCTGCTTAACTTGTCCCTTACCTTTGGAGTTTTCTCGATTGGTTTATCTGTAGATTGCAAGAAGATCATTGTATTCGATTTGTAGCGAAAATATAATAAATTGGTGTTTTAAATGTAAATTAGTTGTTTCATATATAAATTATTATAAAATTATATATGTCATGTGAATTATATTATATACTCAATTCTTGAAATGAATTTTTTACAATTAATAGTTAAATCTGGCCTTTCTATGTTTTTTCTGAAATTTTGAATAACAATTATTCATATTGATAAATGGATTAGAAAAATTCTAGAATAAGAAATAGAAAAGAGGGGAAAGTGATTCTTTGCTGTTACTGACAAGTTTCTTGTTATCAGTTTAGCCCCTTCCACTAGTGACAATATTCATGTTGTCACTTTAGCCACATCCAATAGTTGGTCTATTGTTATAAGTGGAAAGAAGCGAACTTGCGGTAGGAGACCACATCTATATTGGAGGGCAGCCTTCATCTACTCACATCATGGTAATTAATTAGTACTAATAAATCCTTGACAGGCTCACGAGTATTTTGAAAAATGAACTTGTTCCTAGACTTTCAAATAGACCAAACAAGTGCAATAAACTGTTAGGAAGATTAATACTGTCAAATCTTTTTTTAGTGATGTTTACTTTTGTTCAAGAATCGGCATCAATTTGGTTGAACTTGAGGAATTGAGTGGGAGCAATCACGAATTCTTGCACCTTTTTAGCCCAAACGCAATCCCTAAGTGTGTGCGTGCACAATTGATTCGGCATGAAAGTTGCATCTTGGACATGTTGCGACAGTCGTAAGTTTCCTCTCAAATCGCATCAGATTTGTAGCAAGGAATCAAATTGATAAAGTTGATGTAGCATCAATCATTCAAATTCTAATATCAGCAAAATCTGAGAATAATCCCAGTCATTAAATATAGTATATATAATATCTAACAAAAAATTATATACTATTTATATACGGGAGTATAATATAATAAAAAGTTCCCATGTTTACCCTCATATTTATTGAACCCTATTTGTCCCTATTATAAAAAATTCAGTAAGTAGTACCTCTCTCTTTTTTTTTTTGATTGAGTTGACCATCGAAGTCAAAAAAACCTAGAAACAAAATAGTATTTTTTAATTTTTTAATTTTTTTCTTTAATTAATAATTTTTCAAATGTCCTAAAAAAATAGGTTATTTAGATTAAGATTATAGACAATAATATTACAAAAATAGTACACTTTTTTTTTCTTCGTTTCCACTTTCCATGTCCATATATATATAATTCTTCAGTCTCCACTTTCTTCATCTTTGAGTTCTCTTTTTTTTTTTTTTTTCCCCTTTAACGTTCCAACCACAAAAGTAGTAGAAAAAAAGATTTAGGTTTTATGTTTTGATCTTTACTCGGTTGCTCTAAGATTTTTCATCCCTTTAATCCACAAAGATATTATGTATATAGGAGGCAAATAAAATATGGGTTTTTTTTCGAACAAAGTGGAAAGAAGCGAAATTGAAGCAGGAGACCACATCTATACTTGGAGGGCAGCCTTTCTCTACTCACATCATGGTATGGTAGATCTCTTATCTTTTCTATATACTCTCCTAATTTTAGTGTGCATATATTACATGCTATGCTAAATTGATTTACAAACTTTAGGCCATATATATATATATAAATGCGAATGACGACTCACTTGCCTTTCTTTTATGATAATTCTTACTAAGTGTTCTTAATTTTATTACAATTACTCAGGCATCTTCGTAGGTAGAAACTTAGTCGTCCACTTCAACTCTTCAATATTGTTATCATCAAATACAAACTTCCCTAGAACATGCTTAAACTCAGGCTGCGATTTGGGAAAAGACAATAACGGAGTCACTATCTATTGTCTGGATTGTTTCCTCGGAAATGGATCATTGTACCGTTATGAGTATGGGGCCGTCTTGTCAAGTATTGCTAGAATAGGTGGTACATGTACTCGAGCTAAATCCGATCCAGCAGACGTCGTGGTTAATAGAGCCATGTATTTCCTTCATCACGGATTTGGGCTCTATAATGTCATCCTGAATAACTGTGAGGATTTTGCTTTGTATTGCAAAATTGGAGCAAAAGTGGAGGCAAGCAGTGGTCAAGTCTCATTTGTGCTGCCTCCAGTTTTTAAATTGTTCAAACCGTACGTGTGGAGGCGCGGGATCGCTTGAATTAATCTTCTCTGGGAAAGATTAATTGTTACAAGAGTTAGCATTCTACTTATGTTTTGGATCAAGTGTGGTATTTTATCTTGAAATTCTAGGTGGAATTGGTTGTACTTGTTTAATTACGATTTAGACATTTCGCGATTGGTTACTTTCTTATAAGTGTTGTTCTAGCCAAAGAAATGGATCAAGTTGTATATATTAGATTACTTATTTCTTATAAGTGTTGTTCTAGCCAAAGAAATGGATCAAGTTGTATATTAGATTACTTATTACATTCTTGTTTCATATTTAAAACTAACTCGTTTTATTTTATAAAATGTGGAATCTATGGTCAAGAAAACCGGAATTAACGTAATTCCAAATATTTAAAATAAAAAAGCCATGAAATGTATAAAATAGCTAAATATGTGTTGTGATGGCCCGACACCACGGGTCTTCGAACAACAGTGGATAAATTATTATTATTTTAAAAAAGTGTTAAAATATCAAAACTTTTTTTAAAACGGAATAACGATAAATTAAAGTTTTAAAGTGGAAGTGGTCTAAAATAAAATAAGAATAACTTAAATTACTAAGTTTATATTGACCGAAAAATAAAATCAATTTTCATAGTAGAGGTTGAAAAGGGAAACATTTAATCATAATATATAAAAAGATTTGAAAAAAATTAAATGAAAATTTTGTATCTTCTATGAAAATATAAATTAATTTTAACGATTCAAATATTCTAAGCAAGGTTTTAAACAAAATCGAGAAAGAACATAAATCGACAATAAATATAACTACTCTCCCAAATACTTGGGTGGGACCGCAACCGCAATGACCTAACCGCAACCCGACTTTTGTTATCCAGAACACCTGAAACTGAAAAGAATAAAACAAGGAATGCATAAGTTGATCGTCCAACATAGTGAGACTATGTGTGAATTTGCATGGTCATGTGTGGATGTAACATATTATATAGCATAAGCATGTTATAAAACAAATTAAGCATATATTCAAGACGGAAGAAACACAGAATTCACATAAACAAGAATTGTTGATGTCGTTCTCCACTTACCCTCCATCCTCAGTCTGATGTCCATCCAAACACACCAAGTAAGGAGCGACCTTACTATCTAATATGCATTGACATGTTTTTGCCTAAGTTCGTCCTTACTCCCCAAGTGTTCCTCCCCACTTGGATTGTAAGGACAGACCTATGGGTAACAGTGACAATCCCCCTGTCCCTTGCCGTCCAGGTTGTCATCGGGTTCATATACCAATCAAAAGGGGCCTACATAAAATCGGAAACAAACTGAAACTCAAAATAGGAAAGAGACGGAAACATAACATATAAAACATATTTAACATATTACCTACATTTAACAACTTATCAAATGCAAATTTTGGGTATCTTGATAAATTTGTATAATATATTAGCAACTAGTAGATTTAGATGTAGCATGTATTACGATTATCATGTTGATATACTAAGTATTTCATGCGAGTAATGTCGACCTAACAATTTCAATCTATTCGTGACAACATGCAAGAGAAATTAGAATATAGCACATGCTTTGATTAATTATTAATAGCATAAGTAAATGTTTGACTCAATTTACTAGCACATCGGACCAACATACAAATTCAACACACAACGCTCACCTTTGTCGCTTAATGTAGCGACTAATACTCCACAGATAAAGCATATCCTAAACCTGAGCAAGCATGTGTACGACTTAGAATTTATCTAACAACCTTACTTCAACATAACTAATGAAAATCCTACACAAGGATTTCCTAAACTAACAATCTCACAAAAATGCTTAGAACTTACGACAACAACTCCACTTAAAAGTAATTATTTTCAAAACTCAAAATACTAATTACATAAAACAGTGCCAAAAAAACAAAAATTTCCCTTTATTTTCTAAATTTACAAAACAGCCCCTAAACTTTAAAAAACATCAATTTTTGCGAAAATTTGGAACAAACCTTAAATCAAAGGATTTTTAACTAAACCCATATCGATAATCAAATAAAAACAGAGTATTAAGTATCTTGTTACTCCAAAAATCGAAGCTTTAAAAATTCCACAAGTTTAAAACATTCAAAAACACCCTCATAGTTTTCATTGAAAAATAATTCAAGATTCAAGCATCTAATCAATATTTAAAAATAGTTAAGCATAATTTCACTATAAAACTGAGATTAAAAACAAGTTTTAATAACTTTTAATCAACTAACAATGAGAAACAAAAAGTTCTTTAATCATAAATTTTCTTCGAAAAAATATACAAATTTTCAATCTTAAAACAAATATGAACAGCATTACATCAAATAAATTAGCCAAAAGTTTATAAAAGTAGCTATGTAAAAACAGCGACAAAACCTTACAAAAATAACCCCAAAAGTTTCAAAAACTCCCTTTTTGCAAATAAACTCGGAGCAACTTTAAAACTAATAATTTTTAAGTAAACTCATACCAAATATCAAACAAAAACAGAGATTTTCAATCCATTTTTACTCCAAAACTCGCATGCCTAAGCTCTTCTACTTTTAAAACCTTTTTAAAAAAACCCCCAAAGTTTTTAATATTAAAAACATTAACTTTCTTACAAAAATAAATCAACATCCAAACATACAAGCAATATATAAACAAAATCAAAGCAAATTCACATTAAATATCTAATGTTAAATATAAACTCAACAACTTTTCACAAATGCTACAATGAATAAACTGAATTTCTTCAGTATATACTTTAAAAAGAAGAAATTAAAATCACAAAGATTAAAGAACACAAGCATAGATGGATCTTTACCCAAAGCAACGAAGGGGATGAAACTCCTTCATTTTCAGACCTACGACGGTAGTGGTGGCGGCTCCTTTGGTGGTTCATAACAAAAGCCCTCAAATCCTTAATTTTCGCCAATTTCTAACGTCTGTCGATTAACTTAGAGAGATCCAAACGATGATACGAACTGTCAATATGTAGCCCCATGTGTGTAGGACATTCTTGCAAATTTTGGCATGATCCAACGGTGGACGAAGATTTAATGAGCGAAAAATCGAGGCTGTGTTATGTATATCCGAAAATTTTATCTTCCTAGTGTGTTGTCTCTTTCCCCACTCTTCTTCTCACTAACTATATCTAAGTGATTTTAAGTTGTAAGGAAGATAACGTGGGTTTAAGGAGATATTCATTGGACTATGAAATCATAATTTTTAGTATATAGATACATATACACACAATATGGGGAAGATGTGATTATAATTACTCATCAATTCCACCAATGCATGTCTTTCTTAGGGTAGTTGAGTTTACTTACCCAAGGGCATGCCTTGGCAGCCCTTAGGCTGTCCGAGGAGAGAAAATTATTGATATTTAGCGGCCTATTGTTCTTTGTCCCCTAAAGTTTGGAAAACTTATATTTTACCCATTAAAATAAAAATTTTGTGCATCCAAACTCGAAAAATTTTCAAAAAGGTCTTAATGTCATTTTAAAGTAACTTTTATATTTTGAATTATTTCAAAGTTCAAAAGATCACAAGATTTAATTAAATTGTATATTTTAGTTCAAATTAATGCTTAACTTTGAAAATAAAAAGTAGACCATAAATTTGGATTAAAAATCCAATCAAAAGGGTTCGAAATTTTTGAAGCGTTACATTGCACCCGCGAAACACGATAAATTGACATTTTACATGCCCGAAATAGAATTAGCATTTAACACACTTAAATTTTAAGAATAACTCAGCGAATTGAATCCCCGAAACATGATAAATGGACACTTTGCACCCGCAAAACACAAAATTATCATTTATCATCCTCAAATTAAGAACACCTCAGTCACTAGCAACCCTTACTTTTTTTCGGTAGAATTGATCATCGGAATCAAAAAAATCTAAGAAGAAAATAGGTATTCATTTTTAATCCTTGACAATTTTTCTTTAATTACTAATTTTTTAAATGTCCTATTCCAAAAGACATCGAAAAATTTCTAAATCTAATAAATCAAAAAAATAATACCCCCTACACTTTTTTTTTTCTTCGTCTTCACTTTCTTCATCTTTTGAGTTCTTTTTTTCTTTCCCCTTTAACTTTCCCCTTGAAAACAGGTTTTATGTTTTGATCTTTACTACGTTGCACTAAGATTTTTTGTCCCTTTAATTTACAAATATATTAGAAGGCGATGGGTTTTTTTCCGCATAATATGGAAAGAAGAGAGAAATTGCAGCAGGAGACCACATCTATAGTTGGAGGACAGCCTTCATCTACTTTCATCATGGTAGATCTCTTATCTTTTCCACTAGATCAATCACCTGTTGGTATTATTATTAAAAGTGAAGACCTTAAGTGACTAGTCCCTTCCACTAGACCAATCACCTGTCAGTTCTCTTCGTGTCTTCAACTGTACCTTTTCTTTTGCTAGTTATCTTCATGTCTTCAACTATACCTTTTTGACAGGCTCACGAGTATTTTGAAAAATGAACTTGTTCCTATAGACTTCCAAATAGACCAAACAAGTGCAATAAACTGTTAGGAAGAATAATATTGTCAAATCTTCCTTAGTAGTGTTTACTTTTTTCCAAGAATCGGCATCAATTTGGGTGAACTTGAGGAATTGAGTGGGAGCAATCACGAATTCCCACATCTTCACAATTGATTCGGCAGTCGTAAGTTTCCTCTCAAACCGCATTAGATATATAGCAAGGCATCAGAATGATAAAGTTGATGTAGCATCAATCATTCAAATTCTAATATCATCAAAATCTGAGAATTATACAAGTCATTAAAAATAGTAAATATAACATCTAACAAAAAATTATATACTATTATGTACGAAGTATAATATAATAAAAAATTTCCATGTTTACCCTCATATTTATTGAATCCCATTTGTCCCTATTAAAAAAGAAATCAGTAATTAGTACCTCTCACTTTTTTTTTTTATCGAGTTGACCATCGAAGTCAAAAAATTCTAGAAACAAAATAAGTAATTTATTTTTTAATTTTTCAAATGTTTTCTTTAATTAATAATTTTTCAAATGTCCTAAAAAAAATTCAAAATTATTCGAAAAGTTTTTATAAAGTTTTAATATATATTTATTCGATAATATCACAAAAATAATACCATTTTTTTTGGTTCGTTTCCATACACACCCCCTCCCACCAACGCTCAAAGTAAGAGTAATTCAACACTTTGTATCCTCTCTTATTTTCTGACAAAGTTGATCACACAAGTCAAAAACGGGTTTTTTGCAAGTTAACTCCCTGTGATATGTCTAATGGGCAATTAACCTCCCTGTGAAATAAAAAAGGCAATTTAACTCCCTCTGAAATAAAATAATGAACAATTTACCTCCTTGTGATATAAAAATGGGCAATTTACCGCCCTGTGAAATTAAATAATGAGCAATTTAACTCCCTATGATATGAATTAATAAGCAATTTAGAGGGAGGCAATGTGCTTCTTTTATATAAACATATCACAGAGAGTTAAATTGGCTATTTTGGATATCACAAAGTGTCATTTTACTCTTTTATTTATCACAGGGAGTTAAATTGCCTATTTAAAATAACACAGGGAGTTAATTTGCTATTCACTCGTAAAAAACCTATGACAAAGTTAACATTTATCACCCTCAGATTAAGAAAATTCAGTACCCCTCATTTTTTTCAGTAGAGTGGGTAAAAAAAATCAAGGTACAAAATAGGTAATTTTTTCTTTGAATCTTTGGCAATTTTTCTTTAATTACCGATTTTTCAAATATCTTCAAGAATCTCCAAAAGAATTCGAAAAATTTCTAGAAATTGTTACCGAATAATATTACAAAAATAGTACACTTTTTTTCTTTTTTCTTTTTTTTTGCTTCGTTTCCACTTTCCATGACCCCATATATTTATATATACACGTCTTCAGTCTTCACTTTGTTCATCTTTTGAGTTCTCTTTTTTTTTTTTTTTTTTTTTTTTCTCTTTCCCCTTTACACGTTCCAATCACAAAAGTACTAGCAAAAAAGATTTAGGTTTTATGTTTTGATGTTGCTCTAAGATTTTTCATCCCTTTTAATTTATCTACAAAGATATTATATATATAGGAGGCAAGTAAAAGATGGGTTTTTGGACGCAGGAAGTGGAAAGAAGCGAACTTGCGGCAGGAGACCACATCTATAGTTGGAGGACAGCCTTCATCTACGCACATCATGGTACGTAATTAGTACTAATTTTAATGTGCATTACATGCATGCTATGTAAACTGATATAACTTTATGTATATTGGTTGTTACGTTAACTATTACTAAGTGCATGTGTTAGATATAATCAATCGGAATTTGATATTATTAATTAGGAGTGTAAGGTCAAAATATTTTATTATTGTTATTAGTGTTATAGTTTTGAATATGAAAGAAATTAAGAATTTGAAATTGAAATTTCCTAATTCTTTGTATGTTCTTGTCCGTTCCATAAGGCCATATATGCAAATGAAAAAATAAAAAAATGAAAAAGCTAATTTATTTTACAAATTAAACTTTCCATAAGGTCATATACATATATGCGAATGAGGACTCACTTGCCTTTCTTTTATGATCTTACTATATATACTATGTGTTTTTAATTTTGATTACAATTAATTACTCAGGCATCTACGTAGGTGGAAACTTAGTCGTCCACTTCATTAATCCGGATCAGAACTCGTCTTCTAAATCAATATTTCCAAACTCTTCATCATCAAATACAAACTTCCGTAGAACCTGTTCAAATCCAGGCTGCGATTTCGGAAAAGACAATAATGGAGTCACTATCTATTGTTTGGATTGTTTCCTCGAAAATGGATCATTGTACCGTTATGAGTATGGGGTCAGCTGGTATGTGCGTGCTGTTAAACTACGAAATGGGACATGTACTTCAGAGAAATCCGATCGAGGAGATATTGTGGTTAATAGAGCCATGTATTTCCTTCGTCACGGATTTGGGCCCTATAGTGTCATCCTGAATAACTGTGAGGATTTTGCTTTGTATTGCAAAATTGGAAGAAAATTGCTGGCAAGTGGTCAAGTCTTGTTTTTTATGCCTTTTTAATCTACTGCTTTCTCTCAAAAAGAATTAATTCTTAAACCTAGAGTTAGCTTAGCATGGTTGTACTTGTATCTTATGGTTGTATCTTATGTATCTTTCAGGAAAAATGCAAATTACTTCCCAGTATTACGATAAATTTGCAAGAAATTACTCTGTGAAATTTTAATTGTGCCAAGTTTTCAAAAATCCTGCAAAAAACACCGAATTTGTAAAAAATAGGTTATTTTGAATCGACAAATTTCAATAAATAATTTTTAAAATATATCATCACTTGAAGTTGTAGGGACCAACTTGAAGTATTTTAAAAATATTTTCTTGAATATGTCGATCCAAGACAACCTATTTTCTATAAATTAGTGATTTTTGCATGATTTTTAAAAACACAATAAAGTTTGGCGTAATAAAAATTAGAGAGTAGTTTCTTCCAGGTTTAACATTACACAGGGGTGTATTTTAAGTTACCCCCCTTTTGTCATATTTATCAAGTGTGGTATTCTATCTTGAAATTCTAGGTGGAATTGGTTGTACTTGTCTAGTTACAATTTAGACATATTTCGCGATTGGTTACTTTCTTATAAGTGTTGTTCTTTGCAAAGTAAAGACAGTGAAATATATCTTGTTTCTAGCCAAAGAAACGGATCAAGTTGTATATATATTCGATTATTTATTACATTCTTGTTTCATATTTAATACTAACACGTTTTATTTTATAAAATGTGGAATTTATGGTCAAGAAAATCAGTATTAAAGTAATTTCAAATATTCAAAAGGCCATGAAATGTATATATAAAATAGCTAAATATATTTAAAAAGGGGGGGGGGGGGGGTTAACTTTTAAATTTTTAGTTGTCGGCAATGCAGACACAAATATGATTAAAATTGCAAAATACTAAGTAATTACAAAGCAACATGCCTGTTCAACATTCTCAAAGTGAAAATTGTAATCATATATGCAAAGTGCAACACCTGGACTTTTTCGAACAATACTTGTTTATTGAATTAATGTCAAGTTACTCCTTGTAATTTAAAAAAAAAAGTACTTTACCCCTTGTAAACTTTTATAAGGATCACGTTACCCCTATACATTAGCTATACATTAGCCGATGGTTTAATTACTGTTGCCACTTAAACTTAGCGATTCGAAAAATAATTATAGAAGAATTAATTTTACTAAAATTGATTATGGTAATAATTGATTATGATAAAAATTAATTATAGAATAATTGTTTTTGTATAATAGCTTTTGTAAAAGTAACACTTTAGTTGCTTCTAAAATAAGTTGATTTTTTGCTTTTCGAGATCCCAAAAGTGATTATGATCTTGGGGGCCAAACACCATTAAAATCACGATTGAAAATAAGTAATTTTTATAATCAGGGCCAAACACTTCAAAAATCACAATAGAGATGTAAAGTGATTCTAAGAGCTCCAATCGCTGGGCCAAACTCACCCTTAATTATCTTCTACAAGAAGCACCATACCATATCGATCGGGTCCATTTGTATATATTGATTCGCATATATATATATATATATATATATATATATATATATATATATATATATATATATATATATATATATATATATATATGTTCCTAAAATTGTGAAATCTATAGAACCTCAAAAGTTATTTTAATTAGATTTTTTTGGTATAACTTTAATTTATTTACTTTCCATGATTATTAGTATGTCCTTGTTAAATTAAACGTGGACCAATTGCTTCACGGAATAATCAAAACCCTTTGCTTCATTAGCCTTGAAAATCAATATGCATTATATATATATATATATATATATATATATATATATATATATATATATATATATATATATATATATATATATATATATATATATATATATGTTCCTAAAATTGTGAAATCTATAGAACCTCAAAAGTTATTTAATTAATTAGGTTTTTTTGGTATAACTTTAATTTATTTACTTTCCATGATTATTAATATGTCCTTGTTAAATTAAACGTGGACCAATTGCTTCATGGAATAATCAAAACCCTTTGCTTCATTACCCTTGAAAATCAATATGCATTTTTAAGTGCCACCGTGTAATAGTTCCAACAATCTTAATGGTATATATTAAACGCAAATTGGTGTTATTATTATTATTATGATAATATGGAGGAGAAAGTTGACTTTATTTTTTGCTTTTCTTTGATATTTGAGTGTAGTTTAATCGGGGGTTTTAGGAGGCCGATAGCTGGAGCGATTGTGAAATGTAAAAAAACAGCTTGAGTTCTACTAGTTTTTATGAATATTAATGAAATGTTATTTTTGAAGGATTTTGAGATATGACTTTATTTTATTTTTTCAATAGCTTTGAGCTTATTATGTACACCATTCACACTTTACTTTAATTAATGGTTTAATTTGAATTTGTAATTATTTATTTCTGATTAATTTTACATTTATGAGCTTAAAAATTAGTATTTGAGAAGAACAGTTCCATATTAAATTTTTTTCCATATGGTCAAATTTTTTCCATAATTAATTTTTTTTTTTCATTAGAGATTGACTTTAAAATGTTGAAAATTTGAAATGGAGCATGAAATTTATTGACTTTTATTTTTTATTTTTTACTTTCATATATTGAAATTTGTTGGAATTATTATTCTTATCAATCTAATAATATGGAAACATGTTAATTAATTGTATATGATAGGCTATTTCATTTATATGCCTAATTAATTGTGATCTAATAATAATAATAATTATGTGGCACTTAAGAATATCAGTTAATTAAGGTATGGACTCTTTATATGTATAGAGACCTAATTGGACTCTAACTGTTCTTGATGGGCTGACAGTTAGAGTCCTACTAGTGTTAGTGTTAATACTCTTCTATATATAGGGTTACGGTCCCTAAGCCAATTAATACGTTTACACTTTCGTCTTCCCCATCTAGAGAAAGTTAAGGTATTTGTGAATAAGGCTTAGAAGACCACGATCCCCAGAATCCATCTTTGTGATTCTTCCGCCTGTTAATGGATTCAGGTATGCACATCTTTAGCATAAACGTATCTTGCTTAATCATTTGCGAATAGGTCCTGAGATATGTATGTTTCCATGTTTTATATATTTCATGTTTTCATAGCATATCTGTTAAGATTCGATTAAGTGGTATCAGAGCCACCTTTCGTTAGATGATTAGAGTTCAGATTCGTTTATATGATTTTTATGAAATTTAAGTCTTCTACACTCGTTCAAGATCTAGTTTTGGTTTTTATTCATGCTTATTTAATTCTGGCGTATTCATGCTTTGTGTGGAAATTGTCAGCATGATTTTGTGTTAATGTTGACTGTTGATTTCATAGCATAATCACATATTTAGGTTTAATTATTTGTGAAAAATTGGATTTTAATTTACTATGAGTTTATTAAAATAATCAAAATTGCGGCACAATCTTTTCTTCTTGAAAGCGTGTTATGTATTTGATTATGTTGTTTGGAAGTTTTCCTCTTGATCATCTAATTGCGTGAATAGATTCAGCCATAGTGGACAGCTTAACCATATACTTATTTTGGGCATAATTTCATCGAACTATAATATTGAATTATGTTAATTTGTGTTGCTGTACTATTTGATTATAGTTAATTCATTTTCTTGGGTCGTAAACAGTTTTTGCTGTTTTTTGAAGTGAATGAATTTTCTTAATTTTTATTAGTACTCCAGTTCATTCATTCAATTAGTGCTACGACTTTTCAATTACTGATAAAACGTTTGAAAGAAAAGGTTATATTTTTCAAGTACAGAAACATGTATTTTTTTATGGGCCTAGATTTAATTATTTGGTCGCTTGTCATGGACATTATTGTCATTTTCTTTGGGCTGCATTGCCCACTATCTAATTCCGGGGGTGGAGCATTTTGGTAATTAAAAAAAAAAGGTCTTTTTGGCAATACTTGATATGTTCATTATTTACAATTGATTCGATTGAACCGACATGTTGCCAAAGTAACCTCTGTTGGGTAAAATTGATCAATTTTGAATAAGGGAACATAGTTATCCATGTGAAATAATCGGCCCAAATGAAGGTTATTTTGACCGGATAATGTTTGACTTTTACCCCTGAGGAATGCTATTTAATCAAAAATATTTCGAACAAACCAACACGTTGCCAAAGTAACCTCTGTTGGGTAAGATTGATTAATTTTAATTAATTTAGCATAGTTGTCCATGTGAAACAATCGGCCCAAAGGAAGGTTGTTTTGACAGGACAATGTGTAGTCTTGCATATGTGTTACATTTGGATTATCATGCTTTTGTTGTGTCGGACCAAAGGAAGGCATACCATTATGCCGATACTAGTATCAATATTTAAGTCTACGTAAAAGAGAACCACTTGCGGATTATTATTTTGTCCAAAGACTAGATAATAACGATGTGCTAGGTATCTTAAAATGGGCCCACCAAGTTGTGTATGTCTTAATATATTTATATTTACTTTAATTCATACAATTTTATTAAAATAATTAATTTAAGATGTGTTTCATTGTTTATGATTCAGCATCTTCAATATCTGCTAACTTGAACAACATCCCTATGCTTAACGGCACAAACTTCAAGAAATGGAAAGAGCGCATTATGATAGTGCTCGGTTGTATGGACTTGAACCATGCATTAAGAATTGAGTGCCCCACAATCTGACACCTGAAAGCACTGATGCTGAAATGGTAGCTCATGAAAAGTGGGAGCGATCGAACCTCATGAGTCTGATGATGATGCAACATTCCATTCTGGAAACCATAAGGGGCGGCATATCTGAGGATAAGAATGCAAAAGAGTTTTTGAAGCAACTAGCGGACCGATTCACGGCGAGTGAAAAGGTTGAAACGAGCACTATTCTGACCAAGCTCGTTTCCATGCGCTATAAGGGCGAAGAAAACATTAGGGAGCAATGTCCAATCTTGTGACAAGACTGAGGATCTTTAAGTTGGACGTCTCTGATGACATACTGGTGCACCTAGTCTTGATCTCACTTCCTGCACACTTTAGTCCCTTTAAGATCTCCTACAACACTCAAAAGGAGAAATGGACTTTGAATGAGCTTATAGCTCAATGTGTGAAAGAAGAGGAGAGACTGAAACAAGAGAGGACTGACAGTGCTCACTTAGCATTTAACTCTAAGAATCCCAAGAAACGAAAAAGGGACAAGGGTTAGGAAAATGCAACTCCTCCTGGAACATCGCAGCTTAAGAGCCAAAAGGGACAGGATACAGCTATTACCTGTCACTTTTGTAAGAAGGCTGGCCACTTAAAGAAATCATGTCCAGGATATGCCACTTGGCGTGTAAAGAAAGGTAAACTTCTCAACTTCGTTTGTTCTGAAGTTAATTTGTTTTTGGTACCTAGTGACACTTGTTGGATAGATACGGGAAATATTATTCACATATGTGTCACGTTCTCCACTACCGAAGTGCCCAATGATGATGAAAGATACATCAATGTAGGCAAAGGAAACAAGGCTATTATGGAAGTTGTAGGTGTCATTCAAATTTATTTAAGTTCTAGTTTATTTTTTTGGATTTAGTGGAAACTTTTAGTATACTGTCTTTTCAGTGGAAATTGATTCATGTTTCAGTTTTGAACAAATTTTGTTATTCTTGTTCATTTGAAATTGAATTATTTACTATTTCTTTAAATTCAAAAATTATTGCACTAAAACTTTAATAGATAAGTTATATTAATTAGACACCTTAACAACCAATAATGAAAAACATGCATTCAAGTATCTTAGGTGCTAAATGAAAATTAACTAATGAGAATTCATTATTATTTTGGCACAAATGATTAGGACACATTTCTCGATAGAGAATACGTAGGCTTGTGCATGATGGAATTCTCGATTCCCTTGGTTTAACGGACCTTAAAATCGTATAGAATGCATTAAGGGAACAAATGAACAAACAAAATAAGGGTGCATATAGAAGTAGTGAACCTTCAAAGTTGATACATACCTACATAGCTGGTCCGTTCTCTAAGGACTCTTTGAATGGATTTTATCAGCTCTATGGATGATTACTCACGATACGGTCATCTTTACTTAATCTATGAGAAGTTTTCATAATTGATGTGAATGACATGGCCTTTTGCCAATACCATAATGACGTGATGAGAAGTATGATTAATCACTCTTCTGTGACAGAGTCACTTTTGAACAATGCTCTTAAGACTGCAGTTTTTATATTTAACTGTGAAAGGTAGTTACTAAAACTTAATACAAGACATGAGTATGTAAGAGGTCTAGTATTAGGCACTTTCATGTCTTGAGTTGTCCAAATGAGGCTAGGTCTTATAGTCCTTACAAAATAAAATTGGACTATAAGCTTATTAGCTGCTACTTTACAAATTACCTAGAAAGATAGAGGGGTTACAAGTTTTAGTACTCCTCAAATAGATCCTTCTTCGATATAGGAGACGCCAAAATTATTGAGCATGCTTACTATAGAGGGAGCATTTAAAGAAACGATGTAGTGTTTGAGGGGGAGAGTGTGTAAATATTCTTGCTAAAGTTACAGTTGACAATGATAAGGTAAACATTCCTATCAAAGTTCAACCTATAAATCAGGATTCATGTCGAACACTATCACTCTTGCACTCAGTCCCACTGTTGTAGTTTAGCAACCTCAACTTAAGGAGCCGATAAGGAGTTCCACAAGAGAAATGAGGCAATACTGAGAATTTATATTGTCTATTTCCTTAACATGAATTTGACTTGAGGATGGAAAATGATCTAACTTGGTCAAATCATGTGTGGTCTAACGAATGATTCATTTAGGATCGTCATGGCATTAGTAGCTCATCATGAATTAGAGCTACAATAAATGGACGATAAAACAATTGAATAAACGATATTTAAACTTAAGAAGTCCATTTATGGCTTAAAGTAGGCGTCCCACTAATGGTACCGGAAATTTGATCATGTGATTACCTTTTATGTTTTTCGAGAAAAACACCACTACTCAGTGCATATATATCTCAAGATCATTGGGAGCATGTTTACCATCATGGTGTTGTAAGTAAGTGATATTCTACTAGCAAGCACTGATATAAGACTTTTGGATGATACCAAGAAATTTCTCTTGATTAAATTTAAGGATAAAGATCTCGGTGAATCATCTTTCGTTCTGAGAATACATATAGATCGTGATGGATCTAAATGTATATTTGGTCTATCCCAGAAGGCCTACATTGATAAGGTGCTTAGCCATTTTGGCTTGCAAAAATGCGCACCAAGAAATGAACCTTGAGAATGATGAAATGAAGATGTACCCATATGCATTTGCAGTTGGGAGTCATCATGCTTGTGAAGAATGTACGCATTCTGATATTGTTTGCCTACGTATTTGGGATGCAAGTTAGATAATTATACGACTCGATTATGGATTATTTGAAAATGGTCAAACGAGTCTTACAATACTTGTAAAGGACAATTGATTACAAGCTTATAATATCAAAGATCGGATTTTTCTTAAAATCACATTCTCTGATTTAAACTTCGTTGGTATAGCTACTAATCATGCCATCAATGATCGGCCCAAAGGAAGATCGTTGATTTGCCAATTAATAGATATACATATGGTGATAAATACATCAATACAATATTTGATCACTAAAGGGGAGTGCCACTTACAGTTGATATTTATGTCCAAAGACTAAATATCAATGTTGTTCTAGGCATCCTATATGACCTATCAAATGAATATTTGGGGTATTCGTGTGTCAATAAAGCATCTCAGTATAAACTCTATGACTTTAGACCCATTTACCAAAGGTTGGCCGCCTACGATGCTTCATAAGCGTATTGCTCATATGGGTGTTCTTGGAATTAATGATATATTGGATTAGTGGGAGTTTGTCCTTAAGTTTATGCTTTATAAATATAGTTTTTGATTTTATTTTGTACAGACTTTAGTTTGTAATTTAAATGAAATTATTTATTTCATTTTCAATACCTTGAAATGAGGTCAAGTTTTGTGACTTTCTACTAAGGTTAAACATTTGGTAAAGAAAGTTGACTCTCGTAGTCATTAAGTTGGACCAGTTGGAAATTGACATGATGTAGATCACATATGATGTAATTTCATGCTACACATCCATACTTGATCTATGTTGTTGATTATGTTGGTATCGTGACCATTGAAGGTTTAGTCATGAGTTCATGCGACGAATGCCGCTTTGATCATATATTAGCATAATTGATGAACAAAATTGTTTTGGATATTTCGTGATTGAAATAGCAAATTTTGTGCACACTTAGGCTTATACAATCTAAAGATAACATTGTAGTCCAAGTGGGAGATTGTTGGAATTATTATTCTTATCAGTCTAATAATATGAATTTACATGTTAATTAATTGTATATGACAGGCTATTTCATTTATGTGCCTAATTAATTGTGATCTAATAATAATAATCATGTGGCACTTAAGAATATCAGTTAATTAAAGTATGGACTCTTTATATGTATAGAGACCTAATTGGACTCTAATTGTTCTTGATGGGCTGACAGTTAGAGTCCTACAAGAGTTAGTGTTAATACTCTTCTATATATAGGGTTATGGTCCTTAAGCCAATTCATACTTCTACACTTTCATCTTCCCCATTTAGAGAAAGCTAAGGTAATTGTGGATAAGGCTTAGAAGACCACGACCCCCATAATCCATCTTTGTGATTCTTCCGCTACTTTGTTAATGGATTCAGGTACGCACCTCTTTAGGATAAACTTATCTTGCTTAATCATTTGCGAATAGGTCCTGAGATATGTATGTTTCCATGTTTTATATATTTCATGTTTTCATAGCTTATCTGTTAAGATTCTATCAAAATTGGCATAGCGAAAGGCAATTATTTATATGATAAATTAATTAATAGTAACATTGATGAATGTAAATTTTGTGTACGTAGAATATGAAGTTTCTCACGAACCCTGGAGTTTTTCATCATCAGGCGAGTGTGTCTCAACCTTCCTATGGGCCCATGGCAAATATGACGCAATTGGGTGTGTTGTATTCTCACTTTCCACGTATGTCCCAACCAAATACTTTTCCGATGTTTTATAATGTGCCTGGTACCGCTCATCAAGCGTCTCAGCAACCGTCTCAGCAGACTCAAGGGCCCAATGACACTTCATATCCCGAAACACATAACGTTACTTAGTGGTATTAGAATTTAATACTTGTTCATTTGTTGTGTATGATCGTATTTTGATAAAGTAATTTTTGGTACTTCAATCTGTTTGATGTCTAGGGATTTTGCTTTGTATTGCAAAATTGGAAGAAAATTGCTGGCAAGTGGTCAATCTTGTTTTTTATGCCTTTTTAATCTACTGCTTTCTCTCAAAAAGAATTAATTCTTACAAGAGTTAGCATTCTACTTAATTTTTGGATAAGACATATTTCGCGATTGATTACTTTCTTATAAGTGTTCTTCTTTGCAAATTAAAGATGGTGAAATATATCTTGTTTCTAGCCAAAGAAATGGATCAAGTTGTACATTAGATTACTTATTACATACTTGTTCATATGCAATACTAACAGGTTTTATTGGAATCTATGGTCATTTTCTTTTCTCATTGAGACCGAACCTAAACCTGTACTCGAGAGATAGCTGTCCATACACTGCTAAAGAAAACAGTATTAAAGTAATTCCAAATATTCAAAATCAAAAAGCCATGAAATGTATAAAACAGCTAAATACGTTTACAAAAATGGGGGGTAACTTTAAATTTTTAGTTGTCGGCAATGCAGATTCAAATATGATTTAAATTGCAAAATACTTAGAGCCTGTTTGTCTCACTTTTCCGAAAAAAATTTCGGTTTTCGGAAAGGCCAAACAAACAATCCAACCACTTTCCCAATTAATTAACTACAGTAATTTTTTTCTCAAACCACTCTCCGAAAGACCAAACAAACAGGCCACTTTTCTACTCTATTTCTATTTCTCTCTATATTAGAAAAGTCAAAAATTGCGGCTACTTTCCCAAACAACTCTCCCAAAACCCAAACAAACAACATTACGTAAATCGAGATTATTTCTCAAATCTCTACCACTTTCCAAACCACTCTCCGAAAGGCGAGACAAACAGGCCCTTAGTAATTACAAAGCAACATGCCTGTTTAACATCCTCAAAGGAGAGAATTGTAATTGTGATACCAAACAATACAGTGATTTCAACTTGTGGTACCATAAAAAATGAGGTTGATCAATTTGGTACCGCAATTTAAGACATTGAATCACATTTGGTACTTCCGTTAAAATTGGCCGTTAACTGCTGACTTGGCAGTTAAGTTTTATTGCAGAATTGACACCATTACTTATATTGACTGACAATTATACCCCTAACTTTTCAAGTTGTCAAAATAACCCCATATCTTCAAATTTACTGATAATTTCAGTCCACATTGTTGGCCAATTTCAAAATTGGCACGAATAAAACACTTGCGGACCAATTTAGAGATTTAACTTAATAGATTTACATATGTATTTAACTAATTTAATTTATAAATATTATTAACAAACCAAATAATACATGAACACAAATTCGATAAAATATTAATTAAATCTAAAATTTTTATAATGATATGAATATATACTTAAAAAATAAATTATATATTATTAATAAAATAATTATAAATTTATATATATATATATATATATATATATATATATATATAAAATCCCTTCTTCTACCCCCAACCAACCCACCCCCCGCCCCCACTCAAATCCCAGACCGACGGCGGCCTGGGATTTGGGTTGGTTGGGGGTAGAAGAAAGGTTTTTTTATATATATAAATTTATAATTATTTTATTAATAATATATAATTTATTTTTTAATAAATATTATGTATATTCATATCATTATAAAAAATTTACATTTAATTAATATTTTATCGAATTTGTGTTCATGTATTATTTGGTTTGTTAATATTATTTATAAATTAAATTAGTTAGATACATATGTAAATATATTAAGTTAAATCTCTAAATTGGTCCGCAAGTGTTTTATTCGAGCCAATTTTGAAATTGGGCAACAACGTGGACTAAAAGTATCAGTAAATTTGAAGATATGGGGTTATTTTGACAACTTGAAAAGTTAGGGGTATAATTGTCAGTCAATATAAGTAATGGTGTCAATTCTGCAATAAAACTTAACTGCCACGTCAGCGGTTAATGGTCAATTTTAACGGAAGTATCAAATGTGATTCAATTTCTTAAAATGCGGTACCAAATTGATCAACCTCATTTTCTATGGTACCACAAGTTGGAATCGCTATATAGTTTGATACTACAAATGCAATTCTCTCATTCTCAAAGTGAAAATTGTTATCATATATGCACAACACCTGGACTTTTTCGAACATGACCTGTTTATTGAGTTAATGTCAATTTACCCCTTGTAATTTGAAAAAAGAACACTTTACCCCCTATAAACTTTTTAAATGATCACTTTACCCTATACATTAGCTATACACAGTGTTCTTAAAACCGGACCGAACCGGCCAGTTTGCCCGGATAACCGGTTGCCCAGTTTAAACAGTACTTGTGCATGCTTAGACACCAAGTGTTGTTTTCTTTTTTTCAGATCATGGCATTTTGATAACACTTGTAACATCACATTTTTGCCTCCATATACAACTGAGCATTCTTTTCTTCCAGCTGTTTTTTCAATTTCTTCATATGGTCGACTGGAGAACATATCAAATGTAAGGAGTCATAGCAAATGACCGAAACTATTAATCGAAAGTAGATCATACAATGCTACCTTCTAATTGTTGTTCAACAATTTCGGTTTCACGGGACTTAAGTAAACTTTCTTTATCGATTAGCTTACTTAAGTAAATTTTGGAGGGTCCGATTAACCCTCCAAAATCAACTTTGTTCCTGACCAGTTTGAATCGGTAAAAAATCGGTAAAACCAATGAACCAGTGAACCGATTGAACCACTGGTTCATTTATAAAAATAAAAAGTTTACGCTACAAATTTTTATTTCTCTTCGCGACCTTTAAATTTCAACAATATTTTCACATTTGTTCTTCTATTTTTCACTTTGAATTAAACAAAATCAACAAAAAACAAAAAAATCTTATATATAATAAGTTATATAAATATATTTGAGTATCAAATTCATTTGAAAAGTCATTTTTTACACAAATTTCAAGTATTTTTATTTTATTTTTATATAATTCAATGATAAAATACATCAATAATTTCTTTTTAATAGATTATTAGTAATAAAATTCTTTATTAAAAAATATGGCGTGGAATATGTCACGTGCCTAACAAGTAAAAAAAACAAGTAATATTTAAAATGATGAATTTCTAACTTTTGGAGCAAAATTGATACTTGAATAGATCGTGACCAATTATACACATTTACCCAAAAATATTAAAAAAATTACACCTTTCTTACTTGGGTTGTCAAGAAACACAAGTCAGACACATAAAATAATTATCAGACCGAAGATCATCACAAAGTTAACTTATGTAGCATCAATCATTCAAATTCTCATATCAACAAAATCTGAGAATAATACAAGTCATTAAATATAGTAAATATAATATCTAACCAAATATTAATACTAGTATATATATATAATAAAATAAGTTTTCCATGTTTACCCTCATATTTATTGAACGCCATTTGTCCCTATCACCACTCACGTGTTTCTTCATACACAATTCGATCTAGTACTCATGCAAATTTAGAGTTAAAACTATCACTTAAATATTTTTGCATTTTGCACTTCCAAACATAGATTTAGTACTTTCCATCTTGATATAAAAAATAATTCAGAACTTTGCACCTCTTATTTTTTGGTAAAGTTGACTACATGAGTAAAAAGATATATGGGGATAAATAGGTAATCATTTTTAGATCTTTGACACTCTGCATCCGCGAAACACGTGAAATTGACACTTTACACGCTCGAAACATAATTAAAACTTAGCATACTCAAATTAAGAACAACTCAGCAACTTATACCCTCGAAACACAAAATTATTATTTATATATCATCCTCAAATTAAGAAAAACTCAGTCACTAACACCCCTTAATTGTAAATAGGTAATTCATTTTTGAGTCTTTGACCATTTTTCTTTAATTACCAATTTTCAAACTTCCTAAAAAATTAGAAAAGTTTCTAAAAAAAATTAATACATAAAATTTACCTAATAAATCACAAAAATAATACCCACTACACTTTCTTTTTCTTGGTCTCCACTTTCTTAATCTTTTGAGTTCTCTTTTTTTTCGAGAGAATTTCACTTTTGATACCATAACTCAACTAACTTTAGGGATTTGATACCATAATTTTTTCTCTCGACACATTTGATACCATAACTCAAATAACTCAACACATTTGATACTTCCGTCAAATTGAAAACGGAATTGTCACGTGATTGTCACGTGGCCGTTAAAATTTTGCACATTTGATACCATAACTTATGTTGACTGATAATTTTATCCCATAACATTTCAGGTTACCAAAAAAGCCCCACATCTTCAAATTTAGTGACGATTTTAGTCCACATTGTTGCAAAATTTCCAAATTGACTCGAATAAGACCACGTGCTGACCCATTTAGAACTTTACACATTTGATACCATTACTTATGTTGACTGATAATTTTACCCCATAACATTTCAGGTTACCAAAAAAGCCCCACATCTCCAAATTTAGTGACGATTTTAGTCCACATTGTTGCCAAATTTCCAAATTGACTCGAATAAGACCACGTACTGACCAATTTAGAAAATTTTACTTATTTTATTTAAATAACTAATTTAATTTATAAACAATATTAGTAAATTAAATAATACATTAACATAAATATCACCAAAATTAAGGAAATATATTCTTTTTAAATATAAAATTAATATAATAGAATTAATATATTTAATATATATTAAAATAATAAATTATATAATTTAAAACTATTTAATATTTATTAAAATATTAAATAATAAATAATTTTAATTTTAAAAAAAATCCCCACCCCACCCACCACCTCCCCACCCTTCCCCCCTACCCCCCGATTCCCAGGCCGTCGGCGGCCCGGGTCTTCTGTCCCAAGCCACCGTCGGCCTGGGTTCTTCGATCCCAGGCCACTGCCGGCCTGGGATCTTCGGTCCCAGGCCGGCGTTGGCCTGTCCGGGGGTAGGGAAGGGGTGGGTTGGGTTGGGTTGGGTGGGGTGGGGTGGGGTGGGGATTTTTTTATTAAATTATAATTATTTATTATTTAATATTTTAATAAATATTAAATAGTTTTTAATTATATAATTATTATTTTAATAAATATTAAATAGATTAATTCTATTACATAAATTTTATTTTTAAAAAAAATATGTTTTCTTAATTTTGGTGATAGTTATGTTAATGTATTATTTAATTTATTAATATTGTTTATAAATTAAATTAGTTATTTAAATAAAATAAGTAAAAATTTCTAAATTGGTCAGTACGTGGTCTTATTCGAGTCAATTTGGAAATTCGGTAACAATGTGGGCTAAAATCGTCACTAAATTTGGAGATGTGGGGCTTTTTTGGTAACCAAAAATGTTATGGGGTAAAATTATCAGTCAACATAAGTAATGGTATCAAATGTGTAAAGTTCTAAATTGGTCAGCACGTGGTCTTATTCGAGTCAATTTGGAAATTTTGCAACAATGTGGACTAAAATCGTCACTAAATTTGGAGATGTGGGGCTTTTTTGGTAACCTGAAATGTTATGGGGTAAAATTATCAGTCAACATAAGTTATGGTATCAAATGTGCAAAGTTTTAACGGCCACGTGACAATCACGTGACAATTCCGTTTCCAATTTGACGGAAGTATCAAATGTGTCGAGTTGATTTGAGTTATGGTATCAAATGTGTCGGGAGAAAAAGTTGTGGTATCAAATCCCTAAAGTAGGTTGAGTTATGGTATCAAAAATAAAATTCTCTCCTTTTTTTTCTTTCCCCTTTAACTTTCCCAGCACAAGAGTACTAATCTTTTCACTTTAATCAACAAAACAAGTAGATTTAGGTTTCATGTTTTGATCTTTACTCCGTTGCACTAAGATTTTTCATCCCTTTAATCAACAAAAATATTAGGAGGCGATGGGTTTTTTGACGCACAAATTGGAAAGAAGCGAACTTGCAGCAGGAGACCACATCTATAGTTGGAGGACAGCCTTCATCTACTCACATCATGGTAGATCTCTTATATTTTCCATATATTCTCCTAATTAGTGTCCATTTTTTTAATGTGCTCTGCCAAATTGATTCAACTTTTGTATATTGCTCGATCTAACAAGTATTGGTTGTTATGTTTATTAGTACTAAGTGTAAGGTCAAAGTATTTTATTATTGTTATTAGTTCTCTCCATGTCTTCAACTATACCTTTTCTTTTGCTAGTTCTCTTCATGTCTTCAACTATACCTTTTGTGGCCGAAAGAATTAATTTGACCGGCTCACGAGTGTTTTGAAAAATGAACTTGTTCCTAGACTTCCAAATAGACCAGACAAGTGCAATAAACATCATACACCAAGGGATGTTAGGAAGAATAATATTGTCAAACCTTTCTTTAGTGGTGTTTACTTTTATCTAAGAATCGGTATCAATCTGGGTGAATTTGAGGAATTGAGTGAGAATAATCACGAATTCCCACATTTAGCCCAAACGCAGTCCCTAAGTGCGTGCACAATTGATTCGGTATGAAAGTTGCATCTTGAACATGTTGCGAAAGTCGTAAGTTTCCTCTCAAACCGCATAAGATTTGTATCAAGGTATCAGATTGATAAAGTTGATGTAGCATCAATCATTCAAATTCTAATATCAGTAAAATCTGAGAATAATAGTAAAATTTATTTCGGGAATTAATAAAAAAAAATTGAAATATATAAATTCCCACCGAAATTGGAGGACAACCTTCATCTACTCACATCATGGTAGATCACTTATCTTTTCTATATACTCTCCTAATTATTAGTGTCGTTCATTTTTTTAATGTGCTATGCTAAATTGATTGAACTTTTGTGTATTGTTCGATCTAACAAGCATTGGTTTTTACGTTAATTAGTACTAAGTGTAATTAAGGTCAAATAATTTTATTATTGTTATTAGTTCTCTTCATGTCTTCAACTATACCTTTTTTTTTTCTGCTAGTTCTCTTCATGTCTTCAACTATACCTTTTTCGGCCGAAAGAACTAATTTAACCGGCTCACAAGTCTTTTGAAAAATGAACTTGTTCATAGACTTCCAAATAGACCAAACAAGTGCAATAAACATCATTCACCAAGGCAGAGGCGGACGGACATAGGAGCAAGGTGGGCTATAGCCCCCCTGAAATTTTTTTTTTTAGTATAGTACGCAGGGGCAGAGAACCCGTCGTTGTCTTGGCTGTGCTACCGGAAGCTCTGGGGAAGTCGGAATAGGAGAGCACTCATCTTGGGGTGGGCTTACTACTTAGATGCTTTCTGTTGTATTTTTTTTTTTTGAAAAATAAATTCAATAAATTAGCCCAATATAAAATTTTCAGTCCAAATATAATCTTAGGATTGAACAAGTGACTATCGAGCATCATTACAAAGTTGAGAGATTCAATTCGGTGATAGATAAACAATTGCAAGAGTTGAACAACCATTTGAATAAGTAAACACGGAATTGCTTCTTTGTGTTGCATGCTTAAACCTATCCAATCACTTTGAAGATTTTGACAAAGGAAAACTTGTTCGTCTTACCAAACTTTATCCAAATGACTTGTCTTTTCTTGAGCTGTTGGCCCTTCCCAATCAACTTGAAAATTATAATAGGGATGTTCGATCAAGTGATGATTTTTCTAGATTGAAAGGGATTGGTGATCTTGCTAAGAAGATGGTTGCAACTAAAAGTCATGCCGCATTCTCGATGGTTTACAAACTTGTGACATTGGCGCTTATTCTACCCGTTGCAACTGCATCAGTGGAGAGAGCTTTTTCGGCTATGAAGATAGTAAAGAATCGACTTCATAACCGAATGGGCGATCAATGGCTAAATGATAGTTTAGTTGTCTTTATAGAGAGAGACATATTTAGTAGTATTTAAATCGACGATATCATGGACCGACTTCAAAAGATGAAAAACCGTCGTGGTCAATTATTAAAGTAAATATGTAGATATTTTGGGTTCTTTTGTGACTATAATGGGGTATCATATGTAATTAAAATATCTGGTGGGGTTTATTTTTGTCAAACTCCACCTCCCTATTTTTGTATTACGTCATATATTTTCTCGTAAATAATATAAACTCTAAGTTTAACTGTCTGATAGTTTTTTTTTGTATAAGTTTAGCCCTCCCCCCGACCAAAAACCATGGATCTGCCCCCTGTACCAAGGGATGTTAAGAAGAATAATATTGCCAAACGTTTCTTTAGTGGTGTTTACTTTTATCCAAGAATCGGCATCAATCTGGGTGAACTTGAGGAATTGAGTGGGAACAATCACGAATTCCCACACCTTTTTAGCCAAATGCAGTCCCTAAGTGCGTGCACAGTTGATTCGACATGAAAGTTGCATCTTCAACATGTTGCGGAAATCGTAAGTTTCCTCTCAAACAGCATCAGATTGATAAAGTTGATGTAGCATCAATCATTCAAATTCTGATATATGTAAAATCTGAGAATAATAGTAAAAATTATTTCGGGAATTAATAAAAAAAATTGAAATATATAAATTCCCACCGAAATTATTTCGTTGGAAATATATATATATATATTCCCACCGATTCTATTTTGGTGGGAATATATATTCGAATAATACAAGTCATTAAATTTAGTAAATATAATATCTAACAAAAAATTATATACTATTATATACGGAGTGTAATAAAAAGTTTCCATATTTACCCTCATTTTTATTGAACCCCATTTGTCCCTATTAAAAAAAATCAGTAACTAGTACCTCTCATTTTCTTTTTGATAGAGTTGACCATCGAAGTCAAAAAAATCTAGAAACAAAATAGGTAATTTATTTTTGAATTTTCAAAATTTTTTCTTTAATTAATAATTTTTCAAATGTCCTACAAAATTTCAAAATAGTTCGAAATTTTTTTATAAAGTTTTAATATATAAAATTTATTCGATAATATCACAAAAATAATACCTTTTTTTTTTGGTTCGTTTCCATGCCCACCCCCACCCACCCACGCTCAAAATAAAAGTAATTCAACACTCTGCATCCTCTCTTATTTTCTAACAAAGTTGATCATACGAGTCAAAAAACCTATGGCAAAGTTAACATTTATCACCCTCAGATTCAGAAAAACTTAGTAACTAGCACCCTCATTTTTCACGGTAGAGTCGGTCAAAATAATCTAGGTACAAAATGGGTAATTTATTTTTGAATCTTTGACAATTTTTCTTTATTTACCAATTTTTCAAATATCTTCAAAAATTTCTATAAAGTTTTAATACATAAAATTTACCCAAAAATATTACAAAAACTTTCCCTATGTTTTTGAATCATGGTGCTCGAGCTCATCAACCGCCCCAGTCGAAACATTCGCAAATGTCAAACTCGGATGACGTTTCTGAAACACCAAATATATAGTCTTATGATTTAATTTAGACAAGTATTAATATTGTACCGAGTTGTTTTGTTTAATTAGAATATTATGTTATCAAAGTAAGTATTATTGAATGTTTATAATATATGTATGAATTGAATATTTTGTTATGAGTAAATTGAATATTAATTCATTATCGGAAATTAATACAGATTAGAAATTAAAAAAAAAATCATTTCCGGAATTCATAAAAAAAATTGAAATATATAAATTCCCATCGAAATTATTTCAGTGGGATATATATTTCGATTGGAATATATTCCCACCAATTCAATTTCGCTAGGAATACATATTCCCACCGAAATAGAATCGGCGACATAATTTCGATGGGAATATTATATTCCCACCGAACTAATCGATGGGAATTTCGGTTGGAATTTTGCCGGTCGGAATCCGATTCCGACCCACCTTTTTCCATCCGATTTTTCCGGTCAAAATTTGGTCGAAATTCCGACCGATTTTCCCCAAAATCAGTGGGAATTTCCCTTTTCTTCTAGTAGTGTTAGTTTAACCGAATGAATGATCAATAACTAAATGATAGTCTAGTTGTCGTTAGAGAGAGACATGTTTAGTGGTATTTCAAATGATATTATCAGGGACCGATTTCAGAAAATAAGAGTAATTCTACACTCTACATCCTCTCTTATTTTCTGACAAAGTTGACCACACGAGTCAAAAAACCTATGGCAAAGTTAACATTTATCACCCTCAGATTACGAAAAACTCAGTAACTTGCACCCCTCATTTTTCCCGGTAGAGTGGGTCAAAAAAATCTAAGTACAAAATAGGTAATATATTTTTGAATCTTTGGCAATTTTTCCTTAATTACCAATTTTTCAAATATCTTCAAAAAATTTCAAAAGAATAGTTTTAATACATAAAATTTACCGAATAATATTACAAAAATAGGACACTTTTTTTTTTTGTTGCTTCGTTTCCACTTTCCATGACAATATATATATACGTCTTCAGTCTCCACTTTCTTCATCTTTTGAGTTCTCTTTTTTTTTTCTTTTCCCCTTTAACGTTCCAACCACAAAAGTACTAGCAAAAAAGATTTAGGTTTTATGTTTTGATCTTTACTCGGTTGCTCTAAGATTTTTCATCCCTTTAATCTACAAAGATATTAGGAGGCAAATAAAAGATGGGTTATATTACGAACGAAGTGACAAGAAGCGAACTTGCAGCAGGAGACCACATCTATACTTGGAGGAAATTCTTCATCTACTCACATCATGGTAGATCTCTTATCTTTTCTACATACTCTACTAATTTTAATACTAAGTGGTTGTTATGTTAATTAGTTCTTCATCCCTTTTATTACTTGGTTGTTATGTTAATTAGTACTAAGTGCATGTGTTAGATATAATCGGAATTCGATATTATTAGGAGTGTAAGGTCAAAATATTTTATTATTTGTATAATTAGTGTTATAGTTTTGAATATGAAGAAAGAATTTGAAATTGACTTGTGTAAATTCCAAAGTCATCATTTTGAAAGCCAATGTTCAGTTGTGAGAAATTTGCTATTCCTAATTCTTTGTATGTTCTTATCTGTAACTTAACTTTCCATAAGGCAATATATGCAAAAGAAAAAAGAAAAAATGCAAAAGCTAATTAATTTTACAAATTAAACTTTCCATAAGGCCATATATATGTTGGATTTCATAATTTATATGTGAATAAAATTAGTTGAGAGTAATTAAGGGGTTGCGTCTGTTCGATCTGAAGAGGTACCATTTGGACCGAAACAGTGCAATCCAAACGATGTGTCTCTTGCGAATAGACATTTTTGTGACTATAAATAGGAGACTTAATCTGGCCAATTAAGTATCCTTTTTCAACAATACTAAAAAATTACTCTCATATCTACTTTAAATTTATGTCGAATTTTCTATTTGCTTCGGTTTGCCGTGGGTTCATTATTTGTGTAAATAATGAACAACATACTGTTGTATCTTGGGAGACTACAGGGAATCAAACTGCATGCACCGTGGCAGTCTCGGAAATATTGTCTTAAGGAAATCGCTTCGGCAAGCCTCAGTCTCACTTCCTAATTTTCATTCATATATTGGTTGGAGTGTGGTTTGGTTTATTTCGATCCAATAAGTATTTCTTACTATTTTTTACATTTTTCTATAATCTAACTTTATTAGAGTTAATATATATTAGATTATCTTTATTTATTATATGCTGAGATTTAAGTTATAAATATTTTTGATGAAATATTTAAGTACACAGATTGTTAGACACCAACAATATATATATGCGAATGACTCACTTGCCTTTCTTTTATCCTACTAAGTATTTTTAATTTTATTACAATTACTCAGGCATCTACGTAGGTAGAAACTTAGTCGTCCACTTCATTAACCCGGATTGGAACTCGTCTTCTACATCAATATTTCCAAACTCTTCATCATCAAATACAAACTTCCGTAGAACCTGTTCAAACCCAGGCTGCAAGATCGGAAAAGGCAATAATGGTGTCGCTATCTATTGTTTGGATTGTTTCCTCGAAAATGGATCATTGTACTGTTATGAGTATGGGGTCAACCCTTTCTGGCATTTTTTTAAACTACGAGGTGGTACATGTATTTCAGATAAATCCGATCCAGCAGACATCGTGGTTAATAGAGCCATGAATTTCCTTCATCACGGATTTGGGGACTATGATGTCATCACGAATAACTGTGAGCATTTTGCTGTGTGTTGCAAAATTGGAAGAAAATTGGTGGAAAGTGGTCAAGTCTCTTTTATTCAGCCTTTTTAATCTGATTTCTACTTATGTTTTGGATAAGACTCAGTTGCATGGTTGTATCTTATGTATCTTTCGTTTTTTCATATTTATCATGATCAAGTGTCACTACAAGAAAAACAGGATTTTCCGACGGAATTTTTCCGACGGACATAAATCCGTCGGAAATTTCCGACGGATTTTCCGACAGACATAACTCCGTCGGAAATTTCCGACGGATTTTCCGACGGACATAACTCCGTTGGAACTTCCGACGGATTTTCCGATGGGGAAATATTCAACGGAAGTTTCCCACGAATTTTCCGACGGATATTAAAATCCATCGGAACAAAACATTAAAATTTAATAAATAAAAAATAAAAAAATTTCCGACGGATTATATCCGTCGGAAAATAATTTAAAAAAAAAATAAAAATTGATCGATATTTTCCGACGGATAAAATCCGTCGGAAACTAATTTTAGAAAAAAATAAAAAAATGATCAATATTTTCCGACGGATTAAATCCGTCGGAAACTAATTTGAAAAAATAAGCAATCATTTCCGACGGACTAAATCCGTCGGAAAAAATTTAAATAAATAAAAAAATTGATTGATAGTTTCCGACGGATTAAATCCGTCGGAAACTAATTTTGAAAAAAAATTAAAAAAGGATCAATAATTATTTTTCGACAGATTTAATCCGTCGGAAAGTATTCTAGAAAATGAATAACCAAAAAAATAAATATTTTCGACGGAATAATTCCCTCGGAAATTATTAAAAAATTTAAAATATTTATCGCCTTATTTTTTCCATATTTGATTAATTTAGACCATTCTTGATCCATTTAACCATTTTTTCACTAATTTAACTCATGTATTCATAAAATTTATCTAATTAAATTCCTTATTGATTTAAATCATTTTTTTCTAATTTAATCTATTTTTTGCAATAATTTGAGTAATTTAAATCGTATTAATCGATTTAACTAAATTTTCATCAACTTTTTCGACGTAACCCGTATTTCCATCGATTTAAACCCTTATTGATATTGATTTAATTAGCTCGTTTTCCACCAAATTCATCGATTTAAACCGTTTTTAATTTAATTAATTTAATTATATTGTTCTCGATCGATTTCACTAACTTTCTTTGGATTGACCCGTATTTTCACAAATTTCAACTATGGAAACCCTTATTGATTGATTTAATTCAACTCCTATCAATTTTCATCGATTTAGACCACTTTGGTTAATTAACTTTATAGATCGAGAATCGATTGATCTAGTTGCGAATAATTTTTATGTATAACCATATATATAGTCAACGATTTTGAATTAGGGACCAATTTAGTAATTCCGAGCCAAATATTGATTTGATTTCAAATAACTTCAATGTATATAACCATAAGGTCAACAATATTGTTGATTTTGCCTAATTAATTTCACAAATCGAGAATCGGTTGATGTTATAGTGAATAACATCAATGTACATAATCATATAGTCAATAATTTTGAATTAATGACTAGTTTTGAGTCAAGTATTGATTTGATTTCGAATAATCTCAATGTACATATATATAACCTTAAGGTCAATAATATCGACTTTGTCAATTAACATTACAATTCAAGAATCAGTCGATATGATTGCGAATAACCTTTATGTACATAATCATATAGTCAACAATTTTCACCAAATTGATTCAAGTTAAACCGTTTTTTATTGATTTAACTAAAAATACCTTTTCAGTTCTATTTTTTATCTATTCGTACAGTTGACCAGTCAACTCGACTAAATTTATAGAAATTATAATAAATAATTTAATTAATATATTTTAATAATAATTTGAAAATTTTATATGCCACTATACATATTAATATTTAAAAGATTTAATACATCACCAGTATGAATAATTTTACATGATAAGTTATTTAAAAATTGAAAATTTTGCCAAGTACTGTAGATAATGGAATAAAAATAATGGGACGGGGAGTGTTTTTTAATTTTAACAATTTTATGCATTAATTTGATTAGTTAATTATAAAAATTAAAAATAATTAATGATTTAAGATTAAAAAAAAATAGATACAAAATAAAAAAATTGAAATGAACTGACCTAATTTCATTTCATCTCCTTCAATATACTCACCCGCCGCCCTCACTCTTATTTACTCCCACAATCACTTTCCTCCACATCTCTCCCACCACAACTGCCCAGATCTACTTCGCTGCTCGGACCCGCGCCGCTGCCCAGAGTTCCAGACCCGCGCCGCTGCCCAGAGTTCCAGACCCGCGCCGCCCTGTTCACCAGCCAGATCTACTCCGCTGCTCGGACCCGCGCCGCTGCCCAGAGGCCCAGACCCGCGCCGATGCCCAGAATCCGCCTCCCTCAGCTTGTCTGGTTCGCGCCCCACCCACCACTTCCCTGCACAGCCACGAAAGCCACAACACCACTCCGGAATCGCAACACCATCAACGCCAATAGAAGCCTCTAGCCCAGCCCTATTTCCCATCTGTGAGATTTAACTACTTTTACTAATTGTTTAATGTGTTATTTGAAGGGGTTTTGATTGGATTGTGTTGTGTTGAGTCCTAGATTTTGGTGAATTGAGAAAGTGTGTCCAGTATTATTTCATTCCTAAAAGTGTGTCCGGCTGATAAGAGCATTTAAAATCAGTTGATCTTGTCAAACCCATATGATGTGGTACGATGGTATTGTTAGTCGTAATAGTGGCTGGTGGGCAAGGTTTAGATCCATCTACATATATATATCCTAAAAGATCATAACCGATAAAAATGGTGTTGAATTCATGAAGCTTCCACGAGATATAATTGTTGCTTGTGAGTTTGAGTGGGGCTTGAACTGAGATAATAATTATGGTTATATATTAAGGTATTATATATTTGGCTCATTAGTGTTTTGAATTGAAGTATGACTGACTGACAATATATATGTAATGTAGTAGTCATGATTGTGGTGGTTTAGGAAGAATTAATATTAGTTTTCATGGATTGCTCTGGTACCATGTAGAACAAAAGATTTGTATTACATAGAGAAGAAATAGAAGATATAGGTAATGGAGTTGCGGTTTAAGTTCTCATTAAAATGGGTCATATTTAAAATATTTATAAGTTGAAATAAATTAAACGAATTTTAATATAAATCTTTTTAATAAATCATACCAATATTTTCATCCAACTGTGTAATTATTAGCATTTACTTAGAAGTATTGATCTTTCAAACATTTTGATGGCTTGGCTCTACATCTTTTTATTAGAACAAAGCGAAAGTACACTATTAATTACTATTAAGTAATGGAATTTGGATGACTTGGCTTTTCATCTTGCATATATCCACGCTGTCCCAAAATGAGTTCAAGTAATGGAATTTTTTAATTTGATCTCAGCCTTTTTCCTTTTAAGAAATATCAATCTAACCACAACATCATCAAGAAAAATATTACATGTGTATATGTGCATGTGTGCTTGTATATTAAAATGATGGATGTAGAAATTGAAAAAGTTATGTGCACGTGTGCTTAGTATCAAAATTAGTCTCCCTGTCATGCTCCTAGATTCATCAAAAAAAAAAAAAAAAAAAAGCCAAATTGGTAGAATATTTATAGTAGAGGAAAGTAATCTCTTATCCAAAGTTTGAATCCTTTTACACTTGATCTACATTTAATTCTTCAATTAATTACTATTTAGTTTTCACTCAAGTGATATGTTTTGTTGATGCTTAGGTGAAGCCCCATTGCAAAGACAAATAAAGATTTCATATGTGCTACATTGGACTTGTGGCCACTTGATAAGTGGGATTTCGGTAACTGTAGTTGGGGCAAAGCTTCTCTGCTCAATTTGGTATATTTCATTCATTACATCATATGTATGTGTGTGTGCATTCTTTTCTTTTCTTTAGTGTTTTGAGTTTGTGTTTGGTGTTTGCAAGAAATAAACTCAATGCTTCTTTTCTTCAATTTCCAGATTTGTTTTAGTGTAGTGTTTTTGTTTTTAAATAAAAATTAATGATCGTGGATAGTCTTATATTTTTATTTGATTGTGTATGAATTATTGCAACTTCTTTTGATGATAACACTATTTGTTGTTGTCTAGATTAATGGATGGAATGGTGTGAAAAAGGCTTGAATGAGAAACAATGAAGAATGTGGAAGAGTTTGAAAGAAATATAATGGACGGAAGTCTAGGACATATTAGCTAAAAAGTGTATTCTTGTAAATATGAATGATAGAAATTCAATGTATTTACTGCACATGGCTCATGCCCTTTATAAGTACATTTTTATAATTATGAATTGTTTAATTTATGTGTTTTGATTAGGTAAACAATATATATATATATATATATATATTATTGGGGGAAAACAAGAAAAAAATAATTTTTTTTGAAAATTTTTTTCCCATTTCCGACGGAATTAAATCCGTCGGAAAAATATTTTTAATTTATTTGAAATAATTTTCCGACGGATAAAATCCGTCGGAAAAAGTAAAACAAAACGAACTTTCCGACGGATTAGTTTTCCGTCGGAAAATTTCGACGGATTTCCGACAGTTTTGGTCATCGGAAATTTTTCTTTTTCCGACGGATTTTCCCACGGATTTGGCTGTCGGAAAATATCTGTCGGAAAATCCGGGGGAAATTTTCCCACGCCACTTTTTCCGACGGCCGAAATCCGTCGGAAAATTGGTTTTCCGACGGATTTTTGCTGAAATCCGTGGGAAAATCCGTCGGAAAAATCTGTTTTTCTTGTAGTGTGTGGTATTTTATCTTCAAATTCTAGGTGGAATTGGTTGTACTTGTCCAATTACGATTTAGACATATTTCGCGATTGGTTACTTTCTTATAAGTGTTGTTCTTTGCAAATTAAAGATTGTGAAATATATCTTGTTTCTAGCCAAAGAAATGGATCAAATTGTATATAGGGTTAATTGATATTATAATTGCCCATAAATTTAAAAATTATTTCAATTTTTTACATATTTATTAGTACTAATAACACCCAAGGATAAAATTGGAACATTTTAGGGGCAAGGGATTAATTGTAAAAAAGTGACGAACTTGAGATACTTACCCTTTCGAAAAAGAAACGAGAATGTCGGTATGAAAATTAAAAAAGGTTGATTGATTTTGATATGAAATGTGTTATTTTGAAAGGTGTGGTATCCAATGTATAAAGTAGATAAAGGTTTGGTACAAAAGGTGAAATTCAAAACTCCTGCCCAAAAAATTTCCACCCTTCCCGAATTTTTTTTTCCAGTGAGTTAACAGACACGTGTGGGCCATGTGTCCGATTCCGTCCAAAATTCAACAGTAGTATGAAAATTGAAAAAGGTTGATTGATTATATGAAATGTGTCATTTTGAAAGATATGTTATGAAATGTATAAAGCAGGTAAATGTTTAGTATGAAAAGTGCAATTCCCTCGTTAGATTACTTTTTACATTCTTGTTTCATATTTAATAGTAACACATTTTATTTTATAAAATGTGGAATTTATGGTCAAGAAAATCAGTATTAAAGTATAATTACAAATATTTAAAATCAAAAAGCCATGAAATGTATAAAATAGCTAAATATGTTTACAAAAAAGGGGTGTTGTGACGGCCCTACACCACGGGTCCGTCGAACCAAAATCGAGAAATTATTATTATTTTAAAAATGTGTTAAAATCTCAAAACTTTTTTAAAACGGAAAAATGATAAATTAAAAGTTTTAAAGCGAAAGATATTTAAAATAAAATAAGAACAATTTAAATTACTAAGTTTTTTTTTTTACCAAAAAATAAAATCAATTTTCATAGTAGAGGTTGAAAGGAGAAACATTTAATCATAACATATCAAAATATTTGAAGAAAATCAACCGAGAGAGATAAATAAGTAATTTATGAAAATCTTATATCTTTTATGAAAATATAAATCAATTTTAACGAAACAAATATCCTAAGCAAGGTTTTAAACAAAATCGAGAAAAAACCTAAATCGACAATAAAATATAATTACTCTCCCAAATACTATGGTGGAACGCAACCACAATGACATAACTGTAACTCGACTATTGTTTTCCAGAACACTTGGAACTGAAAATAACGAAACATGGAACGCATAAGTTGATCGTCCAACTTAGTGATACTATGTGTGAATTTGCATGGTGATGTGTGGATGCAACATGTTATATAGCATAAGCATATTATCAAACAAATTAAGCATATATTCAAGACGGGAGCGACCTTCTTATCTAATATGTCTTGACATGTCTTTGCCTAAGTTTGTCCTTACTCCCCAAGTGTTCCTCCCTACTTGGATTGTAAGGCCAGACCTATGGATAACCGTCCCGTCGGTCCTTGCCGTCCAGGTTGGCATCGGGTTCATATACCAATCAAAAAGGGCCCACACAAAATTGGAAACAAAATGAAACATAACATATCAAACAAATTTAACATATTATCAACATTGTTGGTCCCAAGTGGTCAGATGAGGTCTAGAGGGGAGGGGGGGTGAATAGACCTCTAAACTTTTTGCTTAATTTATAACTTTAAAACTTATGTTCTAACTTAAACAGACTAAGCTGTTATCGAACAGTAATTTTCAAGGCTGATCGCGAACAAATCTTTGAACAGCTTTGTTGACCACTAATCTGATAAATACTTAGCTGATTTTTGCCAAAATCAGTTTTAATACTAGAGTACTTGCAGCGGAAATTTAAAAATGTTTTTCACAAGTAATCTTAGTAGTTTGAAAGTTTTGTCCCCAGTTTTATAAACTTCTTTTAAGCTCTTTCAAACAGTTTTGATTGTGTTTTATGCAATCCGAAAATATGCAATTTTAAAGCAATGTAAAAACACAAATAATTTTTATAGTGGTTATATGGATTTGAATATCCTTTAGTCCATTCTTCCAAGTCACAAAGATCTTGGGTTATACTAAGAACACACAGTAGTTAGTACACTCTGATTGTGCTTCACAACAAATGATCAGCCACAAGTTCGCAATAGGAAATCACAAAGAAACTCCTATCCTCTGAAGTTAGATCACTCGCAAAGATGGATCTATACTTCGCACAACACTCACGTCTACAAAATCACTCAGAAGATGTAGTTTTTCTTTTGTTCTTCAACTCTGCTATCGTCAACAAATGAATAAGCTGATGAGTGAGCTGTTCTTGAGACTTAAGAGATTTTGCTTCGGAAATTTTCTCAGAGATTGTGTTCTTGTTCTTCTCTTCGTCTCTCTCAGCTATTTATACTTGTGGTTTGAAAAATGTCCGTTGAAGAGAGACAGAATTCAAATTCCTCGAGTACTGGTCCTTAATTTCCGCGAACGGCTTTTTCTGCTGCTGTCCGTACTGTCAACAATACTTTCTGCAGGCAGAATTAAATGCACCCAGCTGATGCGAAGCATTTCTTCAATCATTTGTCATAAATAGCCTTGTACTTCAGCATTTATTACTTCCAGGGCATTTATTAACGTTGGCACGACTTTATGATCCTTTCCACTTGGCTGACGAAGGTGCAAGTCTGATGACTAACCAAGCTGATCTCAAACTTGAACAAATCTGATTCTGAGTCGGCTGATCTTCATCAGTCTGATTTCTTTCCTTCAGCAGATCAGAAGTCTTGGACCTTGAATTTTGACTCTTCTGATATCTTCTTTACTTGGTTAATATTCTTCGAAAGGGCATCAGCTAAGTTAATCCATACTTAGCAGATTTGAAGTTTTGGAATGCATCAAAACCTCCCTTTACTAAGTGTCTTCAATGTTCTTCATCTTCATCCTTATCCAACAATTTACCCCTTTTTGATGATGACAAAACTTCAGCTGAGTACCTGTTATACCTATACTAAAGATTGTAATCCTCAAAATTTTCTGAGATAGAAAAGATATGTTGGAATAAAATTGACTTTTATTAATGTGAGAAATATTACAAGTACAAGTACAAGTTTATAAGATGAGATGTCTGAAAGATAAATAAAGTAAACTGATTACAAAAGGATTTCTATATTCTAACTATCAGCTTCTTCATCAGATCCTTCTAACACTTCTTCGTATTCAAAAGATAATTCTTCATCATCTTCTTCTTCATCTTCATCATCCAGGAGTAAACTTGCTCTGGCAGCGTCCATTTTTTCTTTGAGTTGCTGCTCCTTCAGTTTCTCCATTGCTATCCTGGCTGATTCAGTATTTTTGTACTTGATAAAAGGTTCTGTTTGATCTTCAGTAGAATCCTTGGTTGTAGCCATTTCTTCATCAGATTTGGCTTTTTTCTTAGCTTCTTCTTCAGACTTCTCTTCGCCTTCTACCTTTCCAACTTCTTCAGCAGCCTTAGTCTTTTCAGCAGCTTCCTCAGTCTTCTCAGCTTCAACAGCAGCAATAGTTTCCTTAGTTGATTCTTCCTTGTTATCTTCCCCCTTTTTGTCGTCATCAGACTTGGTGACATTATCAGGTTTAGCAACTGGGTTAAGTGCAACAGTAGGAATCTTCATTGCAGCACACAAAGCTTTCAAGTTCTGATTGACTACGTCGTGACTTGCAGTTAAATGATGAAGAGTGGTGTTGATGAAGTCATTCTTGTCATTTACACAATCAACATTAAGTTGCATTGCTACAAGTTCATCACTGATAACATCTCCAGCTTTGCCAAGTTCTTGCAACAAACTTAAGTTGAGAACTTTTTCTTCCTCTCTGACACGTAAGAGATTCTTGGTAAGATCAGCTATGTTGACGTTTGTTCTGTCTAATGCTGCATGAAGGTGACTTACATCAGCCTTCACATCCTCTACATTTCTGCTCACTTCAACAAAGCCTTGTACCAATTGTTTTGAGTTATCCTGTGGCATTGGGAAACTATCAATTGCAGTCTTGATAGTCATAGCAGTCAGAAGTTGCATGTTTTCCAGCTATTGTCTGTTAGACTCAGCTAATTCTTCTTTTAACTTCTTCAGCTGTTGGCTGTTCTTCTCTTCCATTTCCTTCATCTGATTCTCCATCAGCATCTAGAAGGCTTCCGTCAGTGATGAATGTTGATCACCTGATGAAGCAGAAGTATCAGCTTCCCTTGCTTCAGTCTCCTGGTGGACAGGTACATCTTCTAGATTTGTCTCCTGATCAGCTTTAGACGCCTTAGTATTCCACTCAATTGATAAGGGTTCATCAGCTTTCTTGTGCTCATCAGTGACATCATCATAAACCAGATTTGTGATAGTGCCATCATCATTGAAGGAAGTTATTTGACGTATCTGTCTAACAATAATCTATGGATTAGTAAAAGCGTTATTTCCCTTGGGCACTTCACAATACTCTTTAACTTCTTTGCCGAATATGATCTGCTGAATGCTTGGCAGCTGAGGCAATTCACTTGAACATCCTTGCTGATATCTTGACCTTTCTGCCCATCTCTTCAATGCGGTCATAACAGCTATGTTAATTGCCTTTTCTTCAGCATTATCAGATTTTCTCCTTTTTGCTGGCAAAGTGTTTTTGATGATTTTGGCCTCCTCTAATGCAAAATCCTTTGCATACTGATGCATAGCATCCCTGACAAAGTAAGGATCCAAAGCTTTCTGAATGGAGTTTGTCCTTAACCAATTTAGAACCCATTGTTCTTCATCAGCTATCTCCTTTAAACTTTGAAGTTCTGCAATAGATCTGTTCAACCTGTTATCTCTCCATTTTATGTATCTAGGCTTCTCATGGGTGAACAGAGTCTTTAGCATAAGCTTCTGGTCATAGTAAGCCAAGGTCTTCTCAAATCTTTTGAAGAGCTCTTTATCAGCATAGACAATATCAAATGCTCTTCTTACTTCAAACTTGTCCTTTGGCTTGACCTCTCCAGCAGGCATCTTAGGCTTCTTGGCAGCCCCTTCATCAATCTTTATGCCTCCACTGTGAACAGGTCCATGAGCATCAGTCTTGCTGATCTCTATGACCATTGCCAGTTCTGCATCTTCAGCAGCTTTTCTCACTGCCTCAGACATTTTCTTTCTTGCCTCATCCTTGGCTTCTTGAATAGTGCTTAGTTCAAGAGCCTTTTTCTCCTCCATCTCATCCCTCTTTCTCTGTTCAGCTTCCTCCCTTTTTCTCTTCTCAGCTGCAGAGATCTTCTTCTTTTTTATCAGAATTTTTCTTTTTCCTTTGTCAGCTGGGGCAGGAACTGGACCAGCAGATGAGATAGGTGCAGCAACAATAGGATGGATGATCATTACATCAGGATCATCCTGAGGTTTGGCAGCCTCAATTGTTGGCTGTGCTGGAGTAAGCTGTTGCTCATTAGTCTGTTCAGGAACCAAAGCTTCTTCAGCTCCAACAGGTCTTTCAGCAGATTGGGGGCTTTGTCTCACTAAGTTTTCCAACTCAGTAGGTCCCTCAACAATGGTCATCTGCTTCCTTGCTGTTTTCTTTGATCTTCCTTGAATAAGTCTGGAAGCAGCAGTGTCCCTTAACTGACTTCTTGTCTTGTGAGAGACAGTTTCATCAGGCACATGAGCTGATGGTGTTCTTAAAGATTATGCAGGGGACATGTTCCTGACATCAGCAGTGGTCTGATCAATTATTTTGTCGACATTAGCAGTGTCAGCCACTATTTTCACTTTCTTCGGAGCCTTTCCTCAGGCTTTTCAGCAGCCTCCTTTTTCTAGGTCTCAACAGCTAACTCAGCTGTTTTGACCAATCTCCTTGGCCTTTTGGCAGGAACCACTTTTGGTTCCTCATCTTCATCCTCATCAGCCTCGTCGGCCTTTCTCTTCAAAACAGGCAAATACCTAGACATTGTCTTGGATTTGTGGATCTCCTTTCCATTTGTCATATCACAACCCAGTTTGAACAGCAGATAACTGAGCGTGATTCTGTGGTTGGTCTGAGGAGTCTTGCATTTCTTCACCTCGTGGAAACCAGCCAAGATGTACCAAACAATAACTAACCAGTTGACTTCCAGTCCGTAGTAAATGGCGGCCATGATGCTGAATCTTTTCATGGTAACAACATCCAGAGAAAATGTGCAGTTCTCAATCAGTTTAGAGACCATATCAGCCATCCGCTGATATTCGTCTTTCAACTGTTTCTTCTTGATGTTGCCAGACAACATCTCTCCTTCCTTGGCACAGATTGCCCAAAACTGGTGGTGCTTATCCTCTGTCAGCACAGTGACATCATGACGTCCTCTGTTAGGAAGACCAAAAGTCTCGTGAAGGACAGCAGGGGAAATAACGATGGATTTACCACCAATTGTAGCCTTGATTACCAAAGTGTTGTGATCAACAGTTGCGGTCTTGTAGTACTCCAAAACCTGGTCGGTCCAGATGACACCTTCATTGTACTCCATGAAGTTTACCAGTAAGGCCGACTTGAACTTCTCCAGCAGTTCTTTCATCAGATCGGTACCAGATTGGTAATAGGAATCATAGACTAAGTACATACCTTCAGCAGCCATTCTGTTGGAAGTTAAAAAAAAAAAAAAAGAATTTTCACAGAAAATTGCAAGTTTTTCTCTCAAGTGCTCTTTTGAATGTTAGGGTGCGTAAAGAGCTACACGGCTGATCAGATTGGGATTTATAGAGTTAGGGTATTTCGGTTTCCGTGATACCAGCTAACCGTTAGATCCGTTTCTTGTCAGTCCTGATCGTGCGGCGTCAGTCGCGACCTTTCAAATTCAAATCGCATTAAATGAGGAGCGGGAATATGTACCGCTCTTTTTGTACTTGTAAAAGCACGTTTTTTAATATACCGTTTTAAACTGTAAGTTTTACACAAGCAATCAGATTAGTAAAGTAAATACTTATCTGATGGGACGACTGTCCTGAAGACAAAGCTGTTATCAGTGAAAGCTAATAGCTGATAACCTTCCTCGGCTGTTTGTCAATCCAGCTAGATATTAAGTCTTCAATCTTCAAGACTTTAATCTTCTGTTGAAAGCATAACTTCAACTAACTGTCATCAACAAATTTCATCTTTTAAACAGAAGTACCGCTAGTCTTAGACGTTCCCCCTTACTTGAAGAATTAATAAGTTAACTAGTCTGTTGAGAGTTAATCCTTGAAGATAAATATGATGAGTAAGCTGTTGAACTTCAGTCTTCTGATGAGTTCCCCCTCAGCTTATGTATCTAATTTTAATAAACCTAGTTCAGCTCTTAGAGTTGAAAACCTTGTCTCACTTAGAGGTTTTGTGAAGATGTCTGCAATCTGATTTTCAGTAAACACATATTCTATCATGACATTTCCTTTCTCCACATGGTCTCTAATAAAATGATGTTTGATCTCAATATGCTTAGTCCTTGAATGACTCGTAGTATTCTGAGTAAGGCTGATTGCACTTGTATTGTCACAGTAGATAGGGATTCCACTGATCTTTATGTTGTAATCTTCAAGTTGATGCTTCAACCATAGTATTTGTGCACAGCAAGCTCCAACAGCTATGTATTCAGCTTCAGCAGTTGATATGGATACCACAATCCCAAATCTTCAGTACCTTTAAGATACTTGAGTATCCTTTTGGCAGCTAAGAGGTGAGATTCTTTAGGATTTGATTGAAATCTCGCACAAACCCCAACAGAGTACATAATATCAGGTCTGGTAGCTGTTAAATATAACAGTGACCCAATAATTTCTCTGTACTTGGTTATGTCCACTGATTTGCCATCTTCATCTTTATCCAAACGAAGACTAGTAGACATTGGAATATTAGCGGTAGAGCTAGTTTCCATACCAAATTTCTTGAACAGATCCTTTGTGTATTTTGCTTGGCTGATGAATATTCCATCAGGCAACTGTCTAACTTGCAAACAAAGAAAATAATTAAGTTCTCCCATCATGCTCATTTCAAATTTGTTCTGCATCAGCTTTGAGAACTTATCACACATATGTTGATTAGTCGAACCAAAAATAATATCGTCCACATAAATTTGCACAAGCAAAATATGATCTTCCCACTCAATAGTGAACAGGGTCTTGTCTACCTTTCCTTTATGAAATCCTTTAATTAAGAAGAAATCAGATAGGGTATCATACCATGCTCTTGGAGCCTGTTTCAGTCCATATAGGCCTTTCTTCAGACGATATACCTTATCTTCTTCTTGATAGGCTTCAAATCCAGGTGGTTGTTCAACATACTTCTTCTTGCAATTCTCCATTGAGAAAAGCTGATTTCACATCCATCTGATAGACTGTGAAATTCTTGTGAGCAGCATAAGCAAGAAATAGTCTGATAGCCTCTAATCTTGCTACTGGTGCAAAAGTTTCATCAAAGTCAATGCCTTCTTCTTGGCAATAACCCTTGGCCACTAATATTGCTTTATTTCTGGAGACTTCACCATCTTCATTCATTTTGTTCCTGAATACCCATTTAGTGCCAATGACTTTTTGATGACTTGGTCTAGGAACTAAGTACCAGACTTTATCCTTTCAAATTGATTTAGCTACTCTTGCATAGCTCAATCCAGTTTGAATCACTAAGAGCTTCTTCAATCTGTTTAGGCTCAATTTGAGATAGGAAGCTGACAAACATTGCTTCACTTGCAGCAGCTCTCCTTGTCTTCACTCTATCTAAATGATCACCAATTACCAGCTCAGGTGGGTGATTCTTGAGCCATCTAAGATCAGGTTGCAAATCGTAATGTTGTCCTTTATTTTGATCTTGCAATACTACTGTTGGAGTTCCAGTAGTAGTCTGTTGAACATTTGTTGTTTGTTGAACAGTCTCTGGTCTATCAGCTATTTGCAACTCGTTTGTTAGACAATCAGCAGTGTGATTTTGAACAACACTTGAGTTATCAGCTGGGTTTGTATGATAGGAACATATTCTTCTTTCTTTCCAACATTCAACTTCTGTAAATCAGTAGACAGATCTTGATTAGTACTTTGATTCTTTTCAGAAGATTGACTTGGTTCATAAAATACTACATGAATGGATTCCTCTATAAGTAAAGTTCTTTTATTAAGGACTCTATAAGCTTTACTAACAGTAGATTATCCTACAAATACTGCTTCATCAGCCTTTTCTGCAAAAGCAGTAAGGTGATTTTTCCCTTATTTAAAACAAAGCATTTACAACCAAATATCTTAAAATAATGAATGTTTGGCTTCCTGTTGTTCCAAACTTCATATGGAGTCTTGTTTTGGTGCTTGTTGATCATGCATCTGTTTTGGGTAAAGCATGCTGTATTTATTGCTTCTGCCCAAAATCTTTGAGGCAGCTTAGTTTCAGCTATCATTGTCTTGGTAGCTTCTTTAAGAGTTTTGTTTCTCCTTTCAGCAACTCCATTCTGTTGAGGGGTTCTGGCAGCAGAGTACTCATGACTGATTCCTCTGATATTACAATACTCTTCAACGGTAGAGTTTGTAAACTCAGTCCCTCTATCTGATCTGATTTTCAGTATTTTCATACTTTTCTCATTTTGAATCTTTTCCATCAGATTTGTAAGATGCTCCTTGGTTTCACTTTTCTTCTTCATGAAAATCACCCAAGTGTATCTTGAATAATCATCCACAACAGCTAGGCATTATTTCTTTCCACCATTGCTGACAGGATCAATGAGTCCAAATAAGTCCATATGTAGCAGCTCCAATTTTCTTCCAGAAGATTGATGCTTCTTACTTTTGAATGAGGACTTGATTTGTTTACCCTTCTGACATGCGTCACAGAGCTTATCTTTGCTCATGACTGTCTTTGGAATCCCTTCTACCAGATTGTTCTTGATGAGTCTTTTGATGGTCTTGAAATTCATATGATTCATTCTTTTGTGCCACAGCCAACTGACTTCACTTGGTGTTGATGCCACCAAACAAACACTTGAGTTCTTATCAGCAGAATTCCAGTCCACTGTGTAGACATTCCCTTGTCTTGTACCAGATAAAATTACCTTCTTTGTACCAGTCTGTTCAACGTAACACTTATCTGTTGAGAATATGACTGAATATCCTTTGTCACAAAATTGACTTATGCTCAGCAAATTGTATTTGAGGCCTTTAACATAAGAGACGTCAGATATCTCAATGTTGCCTTTGATCAGCTTTCCATTTGCTACAATCTTGCCTTCCTTGATGTCTGCAAACGTTACATTCGGACCATCCACAGCAACAGCATCAGTCAGCTCATGTATGTTTCCACACATGTGTCTTGAACAGCCACTGTTCAAGTACCAGATTTTCTCCACTTTACTCCTACTCCTAATCCTAACCTACAAAAAAAAAAAAAAAATCTTTTAGGTACCCTTATTGAGAGGGTCCTGAAGGATTAGTTCCACCTTTGACAACCCAAGATGATGAAGTCTTAGGCTTCTTAGGTTTCTGTTGTTTGGCAGGAGCATGAACAGGTTCATCTTCATCATGTTTATCAGACTTGCTAAGTTGATAATAATCAGCATGATAAGGATAATGTTCAAATGCAGAGTAAGATGCATGATAAGGAGGATATGCATGCATTGGATGAGTAGGATATGGTGCATAGTAAGTTGAAAATTGAGGTGCATGATACATAGGAGGATATGCAGTAGGTTGCACATAATAAGACTCATTTCCATACCAAGCATTTTGATTTTTTCTTGTTTTTATACTTCTTTAGTTTACTTGATGCTTCTTTGGTTTACTTGATCCTTGCTCATTGACAGACGACTTAGTTTTATCACTAGTCTGATTAGTTTTGACCTTATCAGAAGACTTCCTAGGACTCTTCTGTTTGTGCTTACCAGTCTGTTTTCCTATACTAGGCTCTTTGCTCTTTTTAGCCTTAGGAGTTTTCGTCTCCTTTAATACTTTCTCAGGTGAAGCAGGTTTAGTTGTTTGAACATACAGAATGACCTTACTATTGTCAGCTGATACAAATTTTTCAGTATGATTCAATTCTAACTTGTCCTGATCTAAAGGTGTCTTCTGTTTACTAGACATGTGAGTGGATGCAACAGATGACTTATCATGAGACTCAATGACTTTCTCAAGCTCAATGATTTTACCCTTATAAACTTCACATTCCGCTTTCAGAGATTCATTATCTTGCTCAAGCAGTTTGTATTCAGTTGATTCTCTTGGCTTTTCAGCTTTAAGTTTCAGTGAACTGTTTTGCTCTTTCTGCAATATCATCTCTTCCTTAAGCTTTTTAAATGCATCAGCAATACTTGTATTGTTGAGCATCATTTGTTCAAATGAATTAAACAATTCATTATCAAGAGGAGTTACCTCATCATCCTCTGAGTCATCAGATTCCTTAGCCATCAGGCAGAAAAGAGCAGGACTCTCTTCATCAGAAGACTCCTCATCAGAAGTGTCTGAATCTGAATCAGATGAGTAGACAGCAGCTAGCTTTTCTGCTTCTTCTACCAGCACCTTTCCTTTCTGATTCTCTTTTCCTCTTCTGTATACTTCTCAGCTTTAGGATATGGGCAATCTCTGATGAAATGACACAGTTTCCTGCAATTATAGCACATCATTTTGGATTTATAAGAATCCTTATCTTGAGAAGAAGAAGTGGGGTTAGAAGTAGAAGCATTGTTATATTTGTTATTCATTTTTCGTCTGTAGAACTTTTTGAAGTTGTTCATCAGCAATGCAACGTCTCCAGCAGTGTACTCTTTTTTGTTGAGTAGTGTGGCTTCATCAGATGAGTCCACATCTTTGATTTTGTGAGCTGACCTTCTGGGATTTCAGCAGCAACAAGTGCAGCTGTGGGACTTGAAGTAGAGGTTTCTTCAACACCAATTCTTGGCAGTTTAGATCTTTTTCCACCACTAATTCAGCTTCATCAATTATGATAGTCTTGGTGAATTTGAATGGACCTTTGATGATACATGTGTACATGTTATCATTGTAAGCAGCCAGGAAAATCTCCATTCTGATTTTCCAGTCTTCAAAGCTCATACCAGCTATGTGGGGAACATGGCTGATACAATCCATTTTTCAAAAATTTTAATTTTTCAAAATATGCTCTTTTTGAAAAGTTTGAAAAACCTTTGAAAAACACTCGGATCAAGCTCGTTGATCAGGCAGCTGATTCTAATGAACCACCTGCTCTGATACCACTTGTTGGTCCCAAGTGGTTAGATGAGGTCTAGAGGGGGGGGGGTGGGTGGGTGAATAGACCTCTAAACTTTTTGCTTAATTTATAACTTTAAAACTTATGTTCTAACTTAAACAGACTAAGCTGTTATCGAACAGTAATTTTCAAGGCTGATCGCGAACAAATCTTTGAACAGCTTTGTTGACCACTAATCTGATAAATACTTAGCTGATTTTTTCCAAAATCAGTTTTAATACTAGAGTACTTGCAGAGGATTTTAAAAGTGTTTTTCACAAGTAAACTTAGTAGTTTGAAAGTTTTGTCCCCAGTTTTATAAACTTCTTTTAAGCTCTTTCAAACAGTTTTGATTGTGTTTTATGCAATCCGAAAATATGCAATTTTAAAACAATGTAAAAACACAAGTAATTTTTATAGTGGTTATATGAATTTGAATATCCTTTAGTCCACTCTTCCAAGTCACAAAGATCTTGGGTTATACTAAGAACACACAGTAGTTAGTACACTCTGATTGTGCTTCACAACAAATGATCAGCCACAAGTTCGCAATAGGAAATCACAAAGAAACTCCTATCCTCTGAAGTTAGATCACTCACAAAGATGGATCTATACTTCGCACAACACTCACGTCTACAAAATCACTCAGAAGATGTAGTTTTTCTTTTGTTCTTCAACTCTGCTATCGTCAACAAATGAATAAGCTGATGAGTGAGCTGTTCTTGAAACTTAAGAGATTTTGCTTCGGAAATTTTCTCAGAGATTGTGTTCTTGTTCTTCTCTTCGTCTCTCTCAGCTATTTATACTTGAGGTTTGAAAAATGTCCGTTGAAGAGAGTCATAATTCAAATTCCTCGAGTATTGGTCCTTAATTTCCGCGAACGGCTCTTTCTGCTGCTGTCCGTACTGTCAACAGTACTTTCTGCAGGCAGCATTAAATGCACCCAGCTGATGCGAAGCATTTCTTCAATCATTTGTCTTAAATAGCCTTGTACTTCAGCATTTATTACTTCCAGGGCATTTATTATCGTGGGGACGACTTTATGATCCTTTCCACTTGGCTGACGAAGGTGCAAGTCTGATGACGAACTAAGCTGATCTCAAACTTGAACAAATCTGATTTGAATCGGCTGATCTTCATCAGTCTGATTTCTTTCATTCAACAGATCAGAAGTCTTGGACCTTGAATTTTGACTCTTCTGATATCTTCTTTACTTGGTTAAAATTCTTCGAAAGGGCATCAGCTAAGTTAATCCATACTTAGCAGATTTGAAGTTTTGGAATGTATCAAAACCTCCCATTACTAAGTGTCTTCAGTGTTCTTCATCTTCATCCTTATCTAACAAACATTTAATAACTTATCAAATGCAAATTTTGGATATCAAGATAATTTTGTAAAATATATTCACAACTAGTAGATTTAGATGTAGCATGTATTAGGATAATCAGGTTGATATACTAAATATTTCAGGCGAGTAATGTCGACCTAACAAGTTCAATCCATTTATGACAACATGCAAGAGAAATTTTTTTGAGAACAACATGCAAGAGAAATTAGAATATAACACATGCTTTGATTATTAAGAGCATAAGTAAATGTTTGACTCGATCTACTAAAACATCGGACCAACATACAAATTCAACATACAACGCTCACCTTTGTCGCTTAATGTAGCGACTAAAACTCCACAAATGAAGCATATCCTAAATCTGAGCAAGTACATGTACGACTTAGAATTTATCTAACAACCTTACTTCAGCATAACTAATGAAAATCCTACACAAGGACTTCATAAACTAACACATCTAACAAAAATGCTTAAAACTTACGACAACAACTCCACTTAGTAGTAATTGTTTTCAAAACTCAAAATACTAATTAAATAAAATAGTGCTAAAACAACAAAATTTTCCCCTTATTTTTCAAATTTACTAAACAACCCCTAACTTTTAAAAACATCAATTTTTACGAAAATTTGGAAAAACCTTTAAATCAAAGGATTTTTAACTAAACCCATATTGAAAATCAAATAAAAATAGAGTATCAAGTATACTCCAAAAATCAAAGCTTAAAAAATCCAAGAAGTTTAAAATATTAAAAAACACCCTCATCGTTTTCATTGAAAAAAATAATTCAAGTTACAAGTATCTAAGCAATATTTAAAAATAGTTAATTTTACTATAAAACTGAGATTAAAAATAAAATTTAATAACTTTTCATCAACTAACTATGAGAAAGGAAAAGGTCTTTAATCATAAATTTTCTTCGAAAATGTATATAAATTTTCAATCTTAAAACAAAAGTGAAAAGAGCATTCCATCAAATAAATAAGTCAAAATTTATAAAAGTAACTATGTAAAAACAGCGACAAATTAACGCCTTTGCCTTACAAAAATAACCCCAAAAGTTGGACAACTTTAAAACTAATAATTTTTAAGTAAACTCATACCAAATATCAAACAAAAACAGAGATTTTCAATCCATTTTTACTCCAAAACTCGCATGCCTAAGCCCTTGTACTTTTAAAACCTTTTTAAAACACCCCCAAAGTTTTGAATATTAAAAACATTAACTTTCTTACAAAAATAAATCAACATCCAAACATATAAGCAATATATAAACAAAATCAAAGCAAAAATCACATTAAATATCTAATATTAAATATAAACTCAACAACTTTTCACAAAAGCTACAATTGATAAACTAAATTTCTTCAATATATACTTTAAAGAGAAGAAATTAAAATCACAAAAATTAAAGAACACAACCATAGGCGGATCTTTACTCAAAGCAATGAAGGGGATGAAACTCCTTCATTTTCAGACCTCCGAAGGTAGTGGTGGCGGCTCCGGTGGTAATTATTTATCATCCTCAAATTAAGAAAACTTAGTCACTAGCACCCCTTTCTTTTTTTTAGGTAGAATCCATCATCGAAATCAAAAACATCTAAGAAGAAAATAGGTAATTCATTTTTGAATCCTTGACAATTTTTTTTTAATTACTAAATATTTGAATGTCCTAAAAAATTCTAAAAAATTTCCAAAAGAATTCAAAAAAAATTCTAAAACTAATAAATCACAAAATTTATGTTTTGATCTATACATCATGGTAGATCTCTTATTTTTTCCATATATTCTCCTAATTAACGTCGTTCATTTTTTTAATGTGCTGTGCTAAATTGATTCAACTTTTGTATATTGTTCGATCTAAAAAGTATTGGTTGTCATGTTAATTAGTACTAAGTGTAAGGTCAAAGTATTTTATTATTGTTATTAGTTCTCTTCACGTCTTCAACTATACCTTTTGTATATTGTTCGATCTAAAAATTATTGGTTGTCATGTTAATTAGTACTAAGTGTAAGGTCAAAGTATTTTATTATTGTTATTAGTTCTCTTCACGTCTTCAACTATACCTTTACTTTTGTTAGTTCTCTTCACGTCTTCATCTAAACCTTTTCTTTTGCAATAAAATAAGAACAATTAAATAAAATAAAACGGAAAAACGATAAATTAAAAGTTTTGAATCTGAAACAGTTTAAAATAGAATAAGAATAATTTAAATTAGTAAGTTATTTTTTTAACCAAAAAATAAAATTAATTTCCATACTAGAGGTTGAAAGGGGAAACATTTAATCATAACATATCAAAAGATTTGAACAAAATCAACCGAGAGAAATAAAATAAGTAATTTATGAAAATATTGTATCTTTCATGAAAATATGAATTAACTTTAACGATTCAAATATCCTAAGCAAGGTTTTAAACAAAATCGAGAAAGAACCTAAAACGACAATAAAATATAACTACTCTCCCAAATACTAGGGTGGGACCGCATCCGCAATGACATAACTGCAACCCGACTATTGTTTTCCAGAACATCTGGAACTGAACAGAATGAAACATGGAACGCATAAGTTGATCGTCCAGCTTAGTGAGACTATGTGTGAATTTGCATGGTAATGTGTGGATGCAACATATTATATAACATAAGCATGTTATGAAAAAATTTCTAGAAAGTTTTAATTAATACATAAAATTTATCGAATAATATTACAAAAATCCTATGGCAAAGTTAACTTTTTTTTTTCCTTCGTTTCCACTTTCCATGACCAAATATAAAGACTGAAAATCCTATGGCAAAGTGAACTTTTTTTTTTTTCCTTCGTTTCCACTTTCCATGACCAAATATAAAGACGTCTTCAGTCTCCACTTTCTTCATCTTTTGAGTTCTCTTTTTTTTTTTTCCTTTCCCCTTTAACGTTCCAACCACAAAAGTATTAGCAAAAAAGATTCTGGTTTTATGTTTTGATGTAGCTCTAAGATTTTTCATCCCTTTAATCTACAAAGATATTATATATATATATATATATATATATATATATATATATATATATATATATATAGGTGGCAAGTAAAAGATGGGATTTTTGGACGCAGGAAGTGGAAAGAAGCGAACTTGCAGCAGGAGACCATATCTATAGTTGGAGGACAGCCTTCATCTACGCACATCATGGTACATAATTAATAGTGTCTCCTCTATTATAATAGAGTATGTAAATTGTGGTACGAAATATATTTTTCTGCAAAGCATGGTACCAAATGTGTCTTCTGGGTTAAAGTTTTGGACCAAAAGTGTTTTCCCCTCTTGCAAAAATTGCATTTCACCCCTGACCGATTTATCACGTGCAAAACTCGTGACCATTTTGAACTTAATGTCCAAAATTTAACAGAATGACTAAATGTGTCAAGAGTATGTAAATTATGGTACGAAATATGTTTTTCTGCAAAGCATGGTACCAGATGTGTTTTCTGGGGTAAAGTTTGAGACCAAAAGTGTTTTCCCCTCTTGCAAAAATTGCATTTGACCCCCTGACCGATTTATCAAGTGCAAAACTCGTGACCATTTTGAACTTAACGTCCAAAATTTAAAAGAATGACTAAATGTGTCAAGAGTATATAAATTATGGTACTAAATCTATTTTTCTGCAAAGCATAGTTCAAAATGTATTTTCTGGGATAAAGTTTGGTACTAAAAGTTTTTTTCCATCCATATATATATATATATGCGAATGAGGACTCCCTAGTCTTTCTTTTATGATCTTACTAAGTGTTTTAATTTTGATTGAAATCTATTACTCAGGCATCTACGTAGGTAAAAGCTTGGTCGTCCATTTCATTAATCCAAACTTCCGTAGAACCTGTTCAAACCCAGGCTGCGATTTCGGAAAAGACAGTAATGGAGTCACTATCTATTGTTTGGATTGTTTCCTCAGAAATGACTCACTGTACCGTTATGAGTATGGGGTCAGCTGGTTCACGCGTAAGGCTAAACTACGAGGTGGTACATGTACTTCAGAAAAATCCGATCGAGGAGACGTCGTGGTTAATAGAGCCAAGTATTTCCTTCATCATGGATTTGGGCCCTATAATCTCATCATGAATAACTGTGAGGATTTTGCTTTGTATTGCAAAATTGGAAGAAAAGTGCTGCTAAGTGGTCAAGTCATGACTTTCATGCCCTTTTAATCTGCTTAATTTCTCTGAAAAAGAATTAATTCTTAAACCTAGAGTTTGCTAGCATGGTTTTATCTTATGTATCTTTCGATTTTTCGTAAAAAATGCAAATTACTTCCCTGTATTATGTTAAACCCGCAAGAAATTAGTTATATTACTTGTTTATTGAGTTAATATTAATTTACTCCTTGTAATTTAAAAAAAAAATATCACTTTACCCTATAAACTTTTTACTTTCCATGATTATTAGTATGTCCTTGTTAAATTAAGCGTGGACCAATTGCTTCATAGAATATAATCAAAACCCTTTGCTTCATTAGCCTTGAAAATCCATATGCATTTTTAAGTGCCACCGCGTAATAGTTCCAACAATCGTAATGGTATATATTAAACGAAAATTGTGTTATTATTATTATTATGATAAAATAAAGTTAACTTTATTTTTGAGAGAATTTCACTTTTGATACCATAACTCAACCTACTTTAGGGATTTGATACCACAATTTTTTCTCCCGACAAATTTGATACCATAACTCAACCTACTTTAGGGATTTGATACCACAACTTTTTATCCCGACACATTTGATACCATAACTCAAATCAACTCGACACATTTCATACTTCCGTCAAATTGGAAACGGAATTGTCACGTGATTGTCACGTGGCCGTTAAAACTTTGCACATTTGATACCATAACTTATCTTGACTGATAATTTTACCCCATAACATTTCAGGTTACCAAAAAAACCCCACATCTCCAAATTTAGTGACGATTTTAGTCCACATTGTTGCAAAATTTCCAAATTGACTCGAATAAGACCACGTGCTGACCAATTTAGAACTTTACACATTTGATACCATTACTTATGTTGACTGATAATTTTACTCCATAACATTTCATGTTACCAAAAAAGCCCCACATCTCCAAATTTAGTGACGATTTTAGTCCACATTGTTGCCAAATTTCCAAATTGACTCGAATAACACCACGTGCTGACCAATTTAGAAAATTTTACTTATTTTATTTAAATAACTAATTTAATTTATAAACAATATTAATAAATTAAATAATACATTAACATAAATATCACCAAAATTAAGAAAACATATTATTTTTAAATATAAAATTTATATAATAGAATTAATATATTTAATATATATTAAAATAATAAATTATATAATTTAAAACTATTTAATATTTATTAAAATATTAAATAATAAATAATTTTAATTTTAAAAAAAAATCCCCACCCCACCCTTCCCCCCTAGCCCCCGATTCCCAGGCCGTCGGCGGCCTGGGTCTTCTGTCCCAGGCCACCGCCGGCCTGGGTTCTTCGATCCCAGGCCACTGCCAGCCTGGGATCTTCGGTCCCAGGCCGGCGTTGGCCTGGGAGAGAAGACCCAGGCCGCCGACATCCTGGGAATCTGGGGGTAGGGGAGGGGTGGGTCGGGTTGGGATGGGTTAGGTGGGTGGGGTGGGGATTTTTTTTTAAAATTATAATTATTTATTATTTAATATTTTAATAAATATTAAATAGTTTTAAATTATATAATTTATTATTTTAATATATATTAAATATATTAAATATATTAATTCTATTATGTAAATTTTATATTTAAAAAGAATATATTTTCTTAATTTTGGTGATATTTATCTTAATGTATTATTTAATTTATTAATATTGTTTATAAATTAAATTAGTTATTTAAATAAAATAAGTAAAAAATTTTAAATTGGTCATCACGTAATCTTATTCGAGTCAATTTGAAAATTTGGCAACAATGAGGACTAAAATCGTCACTAAATTTGGAGATGTGGGGCTTTTTTGGTAACCTGAAATGTTATGGGGTAAAATTATCAGTCAACATAAGTAATGGTATCAAATGTGTAAAGTTCTAAATTGGTCAGCACGTGGTCTTATTCGAGTCAATTTGGAAATTTTGCAACAATGTGGACTAAAATCGTCACTAAATTTGGAGATGTGGGGCTTTTTTGAGAACCTGAAATGTTATGGGGTAAAATTATCAGTCAAGATAAGTTATGGTATCAAATGTGCAAAGTTTTAACGGCCACGTGACAATTCTGTTTCCAATTTGACGGAAGTATCAAATGTGTCGAGTTGATTTGAGTTATGGTATCAAATGTGTCGGGAGAAAAAGTTGTGGTATCAAATCCCTAAAGTAGGTTGAGTTATGGTATCAAATGTGTCGGGAGAAAAAGTTGTGGTATCAAATCCCTAAAGTAGGTTGAGTTACGGTATCAAAAGTGAAATTCTCTCCTTTATTTTTTGCTCTTCTTTGATATTTGAGGGTAGTTTAATCGGGGGTTTTAGGAGGCTGATAGCTGGAGGGATTGTGAAATGTAGAAAAATAGCTTGAGTTTTGCCAATTTTTACAAGTACTAGAAAGGTGCACGTACGTTGTACGTGTTTAGTTTTAATTTCATTAGTGTTTTTCATAAATTAAAGTAAAATTAGCTATTTTTATTTCATAGAATATCATATATTGGTCAATTTATTTTTTATGAAATTTATTATTATTAATTATTATTAATTTATAAAAAAATGATGACTTTGAATAGTTATAATAAATATAAAATGATGACTAATTTATTCATTACATCATATAAAATTGGTTCAAATAAGATCATAAGAACTTTTTTAGTTCATTACATCATAATAGTTTTCATGTCAAATTTATCCGTTATTCACCGATGTCACATGTTTCATCCATTTCTTCATAAATTTCACTTGAACTTTCATCGATTTCACGATCATTTTTTCTTACTGGTATCACTGGTTTTTTCACAAACTTCACAAGTGTTTACCAATTTCACCCGAAGTTTCATCGATCCATATGTTTTCACTATTTATTTTTTTTGTCGATTTTTCCATTTTTTATCGATTATAATATTTTTCATTGTTTTCCCTTTTTTCGTCCATCTTTTTTTCAATTTAAACAATTTTCTTCTGATTTCACCTTGTTTTTGTCTGTTAAAGTTTAACTCGTTTTTACCTATTTAACATGTTATTCACCTAAATTTCCATCGATTAAGCATGTTTCGCCGACTTCAAGCTTTTTTGACTGATTTAATCCGTTTCTTTAAAATAATTTATCGGTTTATTTTTTTTTAGCGATTTATCCCTTTTTTTTATAGCTTATAATATTTTTCATTGTTTTCTCATTTTAGTCCATTTCTTTTGTATTTCTTTTTTAGTGTAAACCATTTTTCTACCGATTTCACCAGTTATACTATTTCTTTAACTAATTTCACTCATTTTAACCCATTTTTACCTATTTTTCATGTGTTTTCACTAACTTCACATGTTATGCACTAGAATTTTTCATTGATTAAATATGTTCTTACCAACTTTATGTTTTTGACCGATTTTACCCTTTTTCCACCTATTTTACCAAATTTTACCGAATTCATCATTTTTCTTAGAAATTCCATTAGAATTAATTTTCATTGATTTCAAATATTTTCACCAACTTTATCTTTATTTTAATCAATTTTACTTTCATCCATATTTCACAAAGTTTACCCCATTTTTTTTATTGATTTCAAATGTATTTATGATTTCACATACCATTACATACATTGTACATGTCTGTTTAATTTCAGTGGTATTTTGTCGTAAATCATAGTAAATTTAACTTCACTATATAATAAAATACCACATATTAATGACTGCTATTCAATTTATTAACTTCATCATGGAAATTTTCATCGATTTCTTTAGTTTTTTTCGGTCTAAACCATTTATCTCTTGGTTTGATTTTGTTCTTGTTGGTTGAAATTTTTTTATTATATTGATTTCACTCACTTTTATCTGTTTAACCAATTTTCACATGTTTTCGCCGACTTTAGCCTTTTTTCACCGATTCTACCCATTTTCACCTATTTCATCATTTTTTTACGAAATTTCATCGTTTCACCGATATCATCCATTTTTGTCGCTAATTTCACTTGAGTTTTCATCGATTTCACATGAATTTATCGAATTTTCAACTCAAATAATTATACATCTTCAATTAAGTATATCTCAAATTATTTCACTTACCTTATCATTTGAAAGATATTTTTTTATCGATCTAAGTCATTTAATTTATTATACTAATTAGTTTAATTAAATTTTCATTGATTTTTTTACTGGTTTTATATTGTTTTACTGATTTACTCGTTTTTGATCAATTATACCATATTGTACATTGTTTTTCCTATTTTTCATCAATTTCTTTTGTTTTATCATATTCAAACAAAAAAGACAAAAAATTTCTAGTGGTTTAGTTCACACTGTTTCGTTAGTTAAACTTTTTCCTTTTATTTATTTTTATTAGTTTAACTTATATTTCATTTATTTCACTTGAATTTTCATTGATTTCATAGAGTACTTTACATTTATTCAATGATTTAACCCATTCATAATATATTTCACCCGTTTTTCACTGATTTCACCGATTTGTTTCCCATGTTTTCACAAATATCACCGAAATTTTCATCGATTTCACATGTATTTATCAATTTTACTGGCACTTTTTATTACTGATTTGCCTCCTTTATTCACCTACTTCACCGTTCATAAATCCATATAGGTAGTTTTAAACAAGTTTCTTTTGAAGTAGATACCTGAATGCCAAGTATGGCCCGTAACAATCAATCTTCGGGGGCATACGACGATTTCACATATTTTCATTAATTACATCAAATTTATTTAAACGGTTTCACCAATTCTCATATCCGTTTTTTCACTTAATTCACGCGTTTTTGTTGAAAATATTTCCATGAAAATTTGAGGTAATGTTTCTCATGTCAAATAAAGATTACTTAGTTCACTAAGTCATAAACATTTTTGTTCATTCATACGTAAGATGCGATTCTACTTGAACATGTTTTATAATATTTAAGAGAACATAATTTTTTTAAGGAGTGACATATTGTACTAAATCTTTAAATGATACGAGAGAATTTCACTTTTCATACCATAATTCAACCTACTTTAGGGATTTGATACCACAACTTTTTCTACCAACACATTTGATACCATAACTCAAATCAGCTCGACACATTTGATACTTCCGTCAAATTGAAAACGGAATTGTCCCGTGATTGTCACGTGGCCGTTAAAACTTTGCACATTTGATACCATAACTTATGTTGACTGATAATTTTACCCCATAATATTTCAGGTTACCAAAAAAATCCCACATCTCCAAATTTAGTGACGATTTTAGTCCACATTGTTGCCAAATTTTCAAATTGACTCGAATAAGACCACGTGCTGATCAATTTAGAACTTTACACATTTGATACCATTATTTATGTTAACTGATAATTTTACTCCATAACATTTCAGGTTACCAAAAAAGCCCCACATCTCCAAATTTAGTGACGATTTTGGTCCACATTGTTGTCAAATTTTCAAATTGACTCGAATAAGACCACGTGCTGACCAATTTAGAAAATTTTAGTTATTTTATTTAAATAACTAATTTAATTTATAAACAATACTAATAAATTAAATAATACATTAACATAAATATCACAAAATTAAGAAAATATAATATTTTTAAATAATACATTAAATTTTTCGGGGGTGGGTGGGGTGGATATTTTTTTATTAAATTATAATTATTTATTATAATTTCTTAATAAATATATAATAGTTTTTAATTATATAATTTATTATTAAATAAATATTAAATAGATTAATTCTATTATATAAATTTTATATTTAAAAAGAATATATTTTCTTAATTTTGGTGATATTTATGTTAATGTATTATTTAATTTATTAATATTGTTTATAAATTAAATTAGTTATTTAAATAAAATAAGTAAAATTTTCTAAACTGGTCAGCACGTGGTCTTATTCGAGTCAATTTGGAAATTCGGCAACAATGTGGACCAAAATCGTCACTAAATTTGGAGATGTGGGGCTTTTTTGGTAACCCGAAATGTTATGGGTAAAATTAGCAGTCAACATAAGTAATGGTATCAAATGTGTAAAGTTCTAAATTGATCGGCACGTGGTCTTATTCGAGTCAATTTGGAAATTTGGCAACAATGTGGACTAAAATCGTCACTAAATTCGGAGATGTGGGGCTTTTCTGGTAACATGAAATGTTATGGGGTAAAATTATCAGTCAACATAAGTAATTGTATCAAATGTGTAAAGTTCTAAATCGGTCAGCACTTAGTCTTATTCGAGTCAATTTGGAAATTTGGCAACAATGTGGACTAAAATCGTCACTAAATTTGGAGATTTGGGGCTTTTTTGGTAACCTGAAATGTTATGGGGTAAAATTATCAGTCAACATAAGTTATGGTATCAAATGTGCAAAGTTTCAACGGCCACGTGACAATTCCGTTTCCAATTTGACGGAAGTATCAAATGTGTCCAGTTGATTTGAGTTATGGTATCAAATGTGTCGGTAGAAAAAGTTGTGGTATCAAATCCCTAAAGTATGTTGAATTATGGTATGAAAAGTGAAATTCTCTCTAAATGATACAAATAATATTTTGCACATAATAACATTTTGATAATACATTGTAATAATTTTACATATATAATTTGACAACTATTCAATATAATAGTGTCTTTATTTTTATTTTTATTTTTATGTGTTATAAGAGAACAATAATGAAATTATAAAGGTGATGTAAGAGTTAATTTATTATTTATTAGAGTTAATATAGTTCAACTGATCAGATGAGTAACTAAAGTACTTATCTGATGGACTAGTGTCCTGATGACAGGCTATTATCAGTGAATGCCAATTACTGATAACCTTCTTCGGCTGTTTGTCAATCCAGCTAGATAATTAATCGTCAGTCTTCGAGTTTTGATCTTCTGATGAGAACATAATTAACTTCAACTAACTTTCATCAACAAATTTCATCTTTTAATCAGAAGTACCGCTAGTCTTACATGTTCTCCCTGACTATAAGAATCCATAAGTTAACTAGCTTGTTGAGAGTTAACCTTTGAATATAATAAGATGTGTAAGCTGATGAACTTCAGTCTTCTGTTGAGTTCCCCCTCAGCTTATGCATCCAACTTTAGCAAACCTAGTTCAGCTCTTAAAGTTGAGAACCTTGTCTCACTTAGAGGTTTTGTGAAGATGTCAGCAATGTGATTATCAGTAAAAATATATTCTATTATGACATTTCCTTTCTCCACATGATCTCTAATGAAGTGATGTTTGGTCTGAATATGTTTAGTTCTTGAATGACTTGTAGTATTTTGAGTTAGTGAGATTGCACTTGTGTTGTCACAGTAGATAGGTATCCCACTGATTTTAATGTTGTAATCTTCTAGTTGATGTTTCAACCATAATATTTGTGCACAACAAGCTCCAGCACCTATGTTCTCAGCTTCGACAGTAGATATAGATACTGAGGTCTGTTTATTACTCATCCAGGAGATCAGGCGGCTGCCTAGGAATTGACAGGCACCTGTGGTGCTTTTCCTATCAATCTTGCAGCCATCAAGGTCAGAATCTGAACATCCAATAAGCTCAAATCCAGATTCTCTAGAGTACCACAATCCCAATTCTTCAGTGTTTTTAAGATATTTGAGTATTCTTTTGGCAACTAAGAGATAAGATTACTTAGGATTTGATTGATATCTCTCACAAACCCCAACAAAGTACATGATATCATGTCTGCTAGCTGTTAAGTATAACAGTGACCCAATAATTCCTTTGTACTTGGTTATGTCCACTGATTTGCAATCCTCATCTTTATCCAAACGAAGACTAGTAGACATTGGAACATTAGCACTAGAGCTAGTTTCCATACCAAATTTCTTGAACAGATCGTTTGTGTATTTTGCTTGGTTGATGAATATTCCATCAGCCAACTGTCTTACTTGCAAACCAAGAAAATAATTAAGTTCTCCCATCATGCTCCTTTCAAACTTGTTCTGCATCATCTTTGAGAACTTATCACACATCTGTTGAACTTTGGAGGTAGAGCCTGAAGGCTGAAGTGCTGAAGGCTTTGATAACCGTCAGAGTGTTGAAAGCTATACCTCCAAAGTTCAACAGATGTGTGATAAGTTCTCAAAGCTGATACAGAACAAGTTTGAAAGGAGCATGATGGGAGAACTTAATTATTTTCTTGGTTTGCAAGTAAGACAGTTGGCTGATGGAATATTCATCAACCAAGAAAAATACACAAAGGATCTGTTCAAGAAATTTGGTATGGAAACTAGTTCTAGTACTAATGTTCCAATGTCTACTAGTCTTCGTTTGGATAAAGATGAGGATGGTAAATCAGTGGACATAACCAAGTACAAAGGAATTATTGGGTCATTGTTATACTTAACAGCTAGCAGACCTGATATCATGTACTTTGTTGGGGTTTGTGCGAGATATCAATCAAATCCTAAGGAATCTTATCTCTTAGCTGCCAAAAGAATACTCAAATATCTTAAAAACACTGAAGAATTGGGATTGTGGTACTCTAGATAATCTGGATTTGAGCTTATTGGATATTCAGATTCTGACCTTGATGGCTGCAAGATTGATAGGAAAAGCACCACAGGTGCCTGTCAATTCCTAGGCAGCCGCCTGATCTCCTGGATGAGTAATAAACAGACCTCAGTATCTATATCTACTGTCGAAGCTGAGTACATAGCTGCTGGAGCTTGTTGTGCACAAATATTATGGTTGAAACATCAACTAGAAGATTATAACATTAAAATCAGTGGGATACTTATCTACTGTGACAACACAAGTGCAATCTCACTTACTCAAAATACTATAAGTCATTCAAGGACTAAACATATTGAGACCAAACATTACTTCATTAGAGATCATGTGGAGAAAGGAAATGTCATAATAGAATATGTTTTTACTGATAATCACATTGCTGACATCTTCACAAAACCTCTAAGTGAGACAAGGTTTTCAACTTTAAGAGCTGAACTAGGTTTGCTAAAGTTGGATGCATAAGCTGAGGGGGAACTCAACAGAAGACTGAAGTTCATCAGCTTACATATCTTATTATATTCAAAGATTAACTCTCAACAGACTAGTTAACTTATGGATTCTTATAGTCAGGGAGAACATGTAAGACTAGCAGTACTTCTGATTAAAAGATGAAATTTGTTGATGAAAGTTAGTTGAAGTTATGTTCTCATCAGAAGATCAAATCTTGAAGACTGACGATTAATTATCTAGCTGGATTGACAAACAGCCGAAGAAGGTTATCAGTAATTGGCATTCACTGATAACAGCCTGTCATCAGGACACTAGTCCATAAGATAAGTACTTTAGTTACTCATCTGATCAGTTGAACTATATTAACTCTAATAAATAATAAATTAACTCTTACATCACCTTTATAATTTCATTATTGTTCTCTTATAACACATAAAAATAAAAATAAAAATAAAGACACTATTATATTGAATAGTTGTCAAATTATATATGTAAAATTATTACAATGTATTATCAAAATGTTGTTATGTGCAAAATATTATTTGTATCATTTAAAGATTTAGTACAATATGTCACTCCTTAAAAAAAATTATGTTCTCTTAAGTATCATAAAACATGTTCAAGTAGAATCGCATCTTACCTATGAATGAACAAAAATGTTTATGACTTAGTGAACTAAGTAATCTTTATTTGACATGAGAAACATTACCGCAAATTTTCATGGAAATATTTTCGACAAAAACGCGTGAATTAAGTGAAAAAACGGATATGAGAATTGGTGAAACCGTTTAAATAAATTTGATGTAATTGATGAAAATATGTGAAATCCTCGTATGCCCCCGAAGATAGATTGTTACGGGCCATACTTGGCATTCAGGTATCTACCTCAAAAGAAACTTGTTTAAACTACCTATATGGATTTATGAACGGTGAAGTAGGGGAATAAAGGAGGCAAATCAGTAATAAAAAGTGCCAGTAAAATCGATAAATACATGTGAAATCGATGAAAATTCGGGTGATATTTGTGAAAACATGGGAAACAAATCGGTGAAATCAGTGAAAAACGGGTGAAATATATGAAGAATGGGTTAAATCATTGAATAAATGTAAAGTACTCTATGAAATCAATGAAAATTCAAGTGAAATACGTGAAATATAAGTTAAACTAATAAAAATAAATAAAAGGAAATAGTTTAATTAGCGAAACAGTGTGAACGAAACCACTAGAAATGTTTTGTCTTTTTTGTTTGAATATGAAAAAACAAAAGAAATTGATGAAAAATAGGAAAAACAATGTACAATATGGTATAATTGATAAAAAAACGAGTAAATCAGTAAAACACTATAAAACCAGTAAAAAAATCAATGAAAATTGAATTAAACTAATTAGTATAATAAATTAAATGACTTAGTTCGATAAAAAAATATCTTTCAAATGATAAGTTAAGTGAAATAATTTGAGATATACTTAATTGAAGATGTATAATTATTTGAGTTGAAAATTCGATAAATTCATATGAAATCGATGAAAACTCAAGTGAAATTAGCGACAAAAATGAATGATATCAGTGAAACGATGAAATTTCGTAAAAAAATGATGAAATAGGTGAAAAATGGGTAAAATTGGTGAAAAAAGGCTAAAGTCGACGAAAACATGTGAAAATTGGTTAAACAGGTAAAAATGAGTGAAATCAATATAATAAAAAAATTTCAACCAACAAGAACAAAATCAAACAATGAGATAAATGGTTTAGACCGAAAAAAACTAAAGAAATCGATGAAAATTCCCATGATGAAGTTAATAAATTGAATAGCAGTCATTAATATGTGGCATTTTATTATATAATGAAGTTAAATTTACTCTGATTTACAATAAAATACCACTGAAATTAAACAGACATGTACAACGTATGTAATGGTATGTGAAATCATAAATACATTTGAAATCAATAAAATAAATGGGGTAAAATTTGTGAAATATGGATGAAAACGGGTAAAATTGATTAAAATAAAGATAAAGTTGGTGAAAATATTTGAAATCAATGAAAATTAATTCTAATGAATTTCTAAGAAAAATTATGAATTCAGTAAAATTTGGTAAAATCGGTAGAAAAAGGGTAAAATCGGTCAAAACATAAAGTTGGTAAGAACATATTTAATCAATGAAAAATTCTAGTGCATAACATGTGAAATTAGTTAAAACACATGAAAAATAGGTAAAAATGGGTTAAAATGAGTGAAATTAGTTAAAGAAATAGTATAACTGGTGAAATCGGTAGAAAAATGGTTTACACTAAAAAAGAAATACAAAAGAAATGGACTAAAATGATAAAACAATGAAAAATATTATAAGCTATAAAAAAAAGAGATAAATCGCTAAGAAAAATAAACCGATAAATTATTTTAAAGAAACGGATAAAATCAGTCAAAAAAGCTTGAAGTCGGCGAAACATGTTTAATCGATGGAAAATTTAGGTGAATAACATGTGAAATAGGTAAAAACGAGTTAAACTTTAACCGACAAAAACAAGGTGAAATCAGGAGAAAATGGTTTAAATTGAAAAAAAAAAAGATGGACGAAAAAAGGGAAAACAATGAAAAATATCATAATCGATAAAAAATGAAAAAATCGACAAAAAAAAATAAACAGTGAAAACATATGGATCGATGAAACTTCGGGTGAAATTGGTAAACCCTTGTGAAGTTTGTGAAGAAACCAGTGATACCAGTAAGAAAAAATGATTTTGAAATCGATGAAAGTTCAAGTGAAATTTATGAAGAAATGGATGAAACATGTGACATCGGTGAATAATGGATAAACTTGACATGAAAACTACTATGATGTAATGAACTAAAAAAGTTCTTATGATCTTATTTGAACCAATTTTATATGATGTAATGAATAAATTAGTCATCATTTTATATTTATTATAACTATTCAAAGTCATCATTTTTTTATAAATTAATAATAATTAATAATAATAAATTTCATAAAAAATAAATTGACCAATATATGATATTCTATGAAATAAAAATAGCTAATTTTACTTTAATTTATGAAAAATACTAATGAAATTAAAACTAAACACGTACAACGTACGTGCACCTTTCTAGTACTTGTAAAAATTGGCAAAACTCAAGCTATTTTTCTACATTTCACAATCCCTCCAGCTATCAGCCTCCTAAAACCCCCGATTAAACTACCCTCAAATATCAAAGAAGAGCAAAAAATAAAGTTAACTTTATTTTATCATAATAATAATAACACCAATTTTCGTTTAATATATACCATTACGATTGTTGGAACTATTACGCGGTGGCACTTAAAAATGCATATGGATTTTCAAGGCTAATGAAGCAAAGGGTTTTGATTATTCTATGAAGCAATTGGTCCACGCTTAATTTAACAAGGACATACTAATAATCATGGAAAGTAAAAAGTTTACAGGGTAAAGTGATTTTTTTTTTAAATTACAAGGAGTAAATTAATATTAACTCAATAAACAAGTAATATAACTAATTTCTTGCGGGTTTAACATAATACAGGGAAGTAATTTGCATTTTTTACGAAAAATCGAAAGATACATAAGATAAAACCATGCTAGCAAACTCTAGGTTTAAGAATTAATTCTTTTTCAGAGAAATTAAGCAGATTAAAAGGGCATGAAAGTCATGACTTGACCACTTAGCAGCACTTTTCTTCCAATTTTGCAATACAAAGCAAAATCCTCACAGTTATTCATGATGAGATTATAGGGCCCAAATCCGTGATGAAGGAAATACATGGCTCTATCAACCACAAGATCTCCTCGATCGGATTTTTCTGAAGTACATGTACCACCTCGTAGTGTAGTCATACGCGTGAACCAGCTGACCCCATACTCATAACGGTACAGTGAGTCATTTCTGAGGAAACAATCCAAACAATAGATAGTGACTCCATTACTGTCTTTTCCGAAATCGCAGCCTGGGTTTGAACAGGTTCTACGGAAGTTTGTATTTGATGATGAAGAGTTTGGAAATATTGATTTAAAAAACGAGTTCTGATCCGGATTAATGAAATGGACGACCAAGCTTTTACCTACGTAGATGCCTGAGTAATAAATTTCAATCAAAATTAAAACACTTAGTAAGATCATAAAAGAAAGACTAGTGAGTCCTCATTCGCATATATATATATATATGGATGGAAAAAAACTTTTAGTACCAAACTTTATCCCAGAAAATACATTTTGAACTATGCTTTGCAGAAAAATAGATTTAGTACCATAATTTATATACTCTTGACACATTTAGTCATTCTGTTAAATTTTGGACGTTAAGTTCAAAATGGTCACGAGTTTTGCACTTGATAAATCGGTCAGGGGGTCAAATGCAATTTTTGCAAGAGGGGAAAACACTTTTGGTCTCAAACTTTACCCCAGAAAACACATCTGGTACCATGCTTTGCAGAAAAACATATTTCGTACCATAATTTACATACTCTTGACACATTTAGTCATTCTGTTAAATTTTGGACATTAAGTTCAAAATGGTCACGAGTTTTGCACGTGATAAATCAATCAGGGGGTGAAATGCAATTTTTGCAAGAGGGGAAAATACTTTTGGTCCCAAACTTTACCCCAGAAAACACATTTGGTACCATGCTTTGCAGAAAAATAGATTTCGTACCACAATTTACATACTCTATTATAATAGAGGAGACAATATTAATTATGTACCATGATGTGCGTAGATAAAGGCTGTCCTCCAACTATAGATATGGTCTCCTGCTGCAAGTTCGCTTCTTTCCACTTTCTGCGTCCAAAAACCCATCTTTTACTTGCCACCTATATATATATATATAATATCTTTGTAGATTAAAGGGATGAAAAATCTTAGAGTTACATCAAAACATAAAACCTGAATCTTTTTTGCTAATACTTTTGTGGTTGGAACGATAAAGGGGAAAGGGAAAAAAAAAAGAGAACTCAAAAGATGAAGAAAGTGGAGACTGAAGACGTCTTTATATATGGTCATGGAAAGTGGAAACGAAGGAAAAAAAAAAAAAAGTTAACTTTGCCATAGGATTTTTGTAATATTATTCGATAAATTTTATGTATTAATTAAAACTTTCTAGAAATTTTTCCATAACATGCTTATGTTATAATATGTTGCATCCACATTTCACCATGCAAATTCACACATAGTCTCACTATGCTGAACGATCAACTTATGCGTTCCATGTTTCATTCTTTTCAGTTCCAGATGTTCTAGAAAACAATAGTCGGGTTGCAGTTATGTCATTGCGGACGCGGTCCCACCCTAGTATTTGGGAGAGTAGTTATATTTATTGTCGTTTTAGGTTCTTTCTCGATTTTGTTTAAAACCTTGTTAGGATATTTGAATCGTTAAAGTTAATTTATATTTTCATAAAAGATACAATATTTTCATAAATTACTTATTTATTCTCTCGGTTGATTTTGTTCAAATCTTTTGATATGTTATTATTAAATGTTTCCCCTTTCAACCTCTAGTATGTAAATTAATTTTATTTTTTGGTTAAAAAAATAACTTACTAATTTAAATTGTTCTTATTCTATTTTAAACTGTTTCAGATTCAAAACTTTTAATTTATCGTTTTTCCGTTTTATTTTATTTAAATTGTTCTTATTTTATTGCAAAAGAAAAGGTATAGATGAAGACGTGAAGAGAACTAACAAAAGTAAATGTATAGTTGAAGACGTGAAGAGAACTAATAACAATAATAAAATACTTTGACCTTACACTTAGTACTAATTAACATGACAACCAATAATTTTTAGATCGAACAATATACAAAAGGTATAGTTGAAGACGTGAAGAGAACTAATAACAATAATAAAATACTTTGACCTTACACTTAGTACTAATTAACATGACAACCAATACTTTTTAGATCGAACAATATACAAAAGTTAAATCAATTTAGCACAGCACATTAAAAAAATGAACGACGTTAATTAGGAGAATATATGGAAAAACTAAGAGATCTACCATGATGTATAGATCAAAACATAAATTTTGTGATTTATTAGTTTTAGAATTTTTTTTGAATTCTTTTGGAAATTTTTTAGAATTTTTTAGGACATTCAAAAATTTAGTAATTAAAGAAAAATTGTCAAGGATTCAAAAATGAATTACCTATTTTCTTCTTAGATGTTTTTTATTTCGATGATGGATTCTACCTAAAAAAAGAAAGGGGTGCTAGTGACTAAGTTTTCTTAATTTGAGGATGATAAATAATAATTTCATGTTTTGCTGGTGTAAAGTGTCCATCTATCATGTTTCGGGGGGTTTAAGTTGCTGAGTTATTCTTAATTTAAGTGTGTTAAGTTCTAATTCTGTTTCGGGTGTGTAAAGTGTCAATTTCTCGTGTTTCGCGGGTGCAATGTAACGCTTGAAAATTTTCGAACCCTTTTGATTGGATTTTTAATCCAAATTTATGTTCTACTTTTTATTTTCAAAGTTAAGCATTAATTTGAATTAAAATATACTACAATTTAATTAAATCTTGTGATCTTTTGGACTTTGAAATAATTCAAAATATAAAAGTTACTTTAAAATGACATTAAGACCTTTTTGATGTTTTTCGAGCTTGGATGCACAAAAATTTTATTTGAAGGGGTAAAATGTAAGTTTTCCAAACTTTAGGTGACAAAGTACAAATTCGCCCCAAAATCTTATATGCCGCTAAATAACAATAATTTTCTCTCCTCTGACATCATAAGGGCTGCTAGGGCATGCACTTGGGTAAGTAAACTCAAGTACTAAACTACCCTAAGAAAGACATGCATTGTTGGAATTTGTGACTAATTATAATCACATATTCCCTACATTGTGTGTATATGTATCTATATACTAAAAATTATGATTTCATAGTCCGATGAATATCTCTTTAAACCAACACTATCTTCCCTACAACTTAAAATTACTTAGATATAGTTAGTGAGAAGAAGAGTGTGGAAATAGAAAACACACTAGGAAGATAAAATTTTCGGATATACACAAAACATCCTCGGTTTTTCGCTCATTACATCTTCGTCCATCTTTGGATCATGCCAAAATTTTATAAGAAGGTCTTATACACATGGGGTTACATATTGACCATTCAGATCATCGTTTGGAACTCTCGAAGTTAATCGACAGACGTTACAAATTGGTGAAAAGTTAGGATTTGAGGGCTTTTATTATGAACTACCACCGGAGCAGTCACCACTACCTTCGGAGGTCTGAAAATGAAGGAGTTTCATCCCCTTCATTGCTTTGAGTAAAGATCCGCCTATGCTTGTGTTCTTTAATTTTTGTGATTTTAATTTCTTCTCTTTAAAGTATATATTGAAGAAATTTAGTTTATCAATTGTAGCTTTTGTGAAAAGCTGTTGAGTTTATATTTAATATTAGATATTTAATGTGATTTTGCTTTATTTTTGTTTATATATTGCTTATATGTTTGGATGTTGATTTATTTTTGTAAGAAAGTTAATGTTTTTAATATTCAAAACTTCGGGGGTGTTTTTAAAAGGTTTTAAAAGTACAAGGGCTTAGGCATGCGAGTTTTGGAGTAAAAATGGATTGAAAATCTCTGTTTTTGTTTGATATTTGGTACGAGTTTACTTAAAAATTATTAGTTTTAAAGTTGTCCGACTTTTGGGGTTATTTTTGTAAGGCAAAGGCGTTGATTTGTCGCTGTTTTTACATAGTTACTTTTATAAATTTTGACTTATTTATTTGATGTAGTGCTCTGTTCACTTTTGTTTTAAGATTGAAAATTTATATACATTTTCGAAGAAAATTAATGATTAAAGACCTTTTCCTTTCTCATTCTTAGTTGATGAAAAGTTATTAAAATTGTTTTTTAATCTCATATTTATAGTAAAATTAACTATTTTTAAATATTGATTAGATACTTGGAACTTGAATTATTTTTTTCAATGAAAATGATGAGGGTGTTTTTGAATATTTTAAACTTCTTGGATTTTTTAAGCTTTGATTTTTGGAGTAACAATATACTTGATACTCTTTTTTTATTTGATTTTCAATATGAGTTTAGTTAAAAATCCTTTGATTTAAAGGTTTTTCCAAATTTTCGTAAAAATTGATGTTTTTAAAAGTTAGGGGATGTTTAGTAAATTTGGAAAATAAGGGGATTTGTTGTTTTAGCACTATTTTATGTAATTAGTATTTTGAGTTTTGAAAACAATTACTACTAAGTGGAGTTGTTGTCGTAAGTTTTAAGCATTTTTGTGAGATTTGTTAGTTTAGGAAGTCCTTGTGTAGGATTTTCATTAGTTATGCTGAAGTAAGGTTGTTAGATAAATTCTAAGTCGTACATGTACTTGCTCGGATTTAAGATATGCTTCATTTGTGGAGTTTTAGTCGCTACATTAAGCGACAAAGGTGAGCGTTGTGTGTTGAATTTGTATGTTGGTCCGATGTTTTAGTAGATCGAGTCAAACATTTACTTATGCTCTTAATAATCAAAGCATGTGTTATATTCTAATTTCTCTTGCATGTTGTTCTCAAAAAAATTTCTCTTGCATGTTGTCATAAATAGATTGAACTTGTTAGGTCGACATTACTCGCCTGAAATATTTAGTATATCAACCTGATAATCCTAATACATTTTACATCTAAATCTACTAGTTGTGAATATATTTTACAAAATTATCTTGATATCCAAAATTTGCATTCGATAAGTTATTAAATGTTGATAATATGTTAAATTTATTCGATATGTTATGTTTCCTTTTGTTTCCAATTTGTGTGGGCCCTTTTTGATTGGTATATGAACCCGATACCAACCTGGACGGCAAGGACCGACGGGACGGTTATCCATAGGTCTGGCCTTACAATCCAAGTAGGAAGGAACACTTGGGGAGTAAGGACGAACTTAGGCAAAGACATGTCAAGACATATTAGATAAGAAGGTCGCTCCCGTCTTGAATATATGCTTAATTTGTTTGATAATATGCTTATGCTATATAACATGTTGCATCCACACATCATCATGCAAATTCACACATAGTATCACTAAGTTGGACGATCAACTTATGCGTTCCATGTTTCATTATTTTCAGTTCCAAGTGTTCTGGAAAACAATAGTCGGGTTACGGTTATGTCTGCGTTCCACCATAGTATTTGGGAGAGTAATTATATTTTATTGTCGTTTTAGGTTCTTTCTCGATTTTGTTTAAAACCTTGCTTAGGATATTTGTATCGTTAAAATTGATTTATATTTTCATAAAAGATACAAGATTTTCATAAATTACTTATTTATCTATCTCGATTGATTTTCTTCAAATATTTTGATATGTTATGATTAAATGTTTCCCCTTTCAACCTCTACTATGAAAATTGATTTTATTTTTTGATAAAAAAAAAACTTAGTAATTTAAATTATTCTTATTTTATTTTAAATAGCTTTCGCTTTAAAACTTTTAATTTATCGTTTTTACGTTTTAAAAAAGTTTTGAGATTTTAACACAATTTTAAAATAATAATAATTTCTCGATTTTGGCGACGAACCCGTGGTGTGGGGCCGTCACAACACCTCTTTTTTGTAAACATATTTAGCTATTATATACATTTCATGGCTTTTTGATTTTAAATATTTGTAATTACTTTAATACTGATTTCTTGACCATAGATTCCACATTTTATAAAATAAAACGTGTTACTATTAAATATGAAACAAGATTGTAATAAGTAATCTAACAAGGGAATTGCACTTTTCATACTTGTTGGTCCCAAGTGGTCAGATGAGGTCTAGAGGGGAGGGAGGGTGAATAGACCTCTGAAAATTTAAATTCAATTTTAACTTTAAAACTTTTGCTAACAATGAACAGACTAAGCTGTTACAGAATAGTAAATTACTTGGCTGATCTCGAACAAATCTTTGAAAAACTTTGTTGACCACTAAACTGATATTTACTTAGCCGATTTTGTTAAAATCAGTTTTAATACTTAGAGTACTTGCAGCGGATTTTCAAAGTGTTTTTCACAAGTAAACTTAGTAGTTTGAAAATTTTATCCCCAGTTTTGTAAACTCCTTTAAACTAATTTTCAAACAGTTTTATCAAGTGTTCTTATGCAGTTTTGTAAATATGCTAGAAAACAATGCAAGGTTAAACACACAATATTTTTATAGTGGTTATATGGATTTAAATCATTTAGTCCACTCTTCCAAGTCACTCAGATCTTGGGTTATACTATAAACACACAGTTTACAATATCTCCATTTACGCCAAAACAACAAATGAATATGGCCGTAAGCTCGCAGCAGGAAATCACAAAGAAACTCCTACTCTCCGAAGTAATATCACTCACAAAGATGGATATCTACTTCTCACAACACTCTAACAGATTTCACTCAGAAAAATGTATTTAACTTTGATCTTCAACGTCGGCTTCAGTCAACAAATGACAGAGCTGATGAGTGAGCTGTTCTTGAGACTTAAGAGATTTTGCTTCAATATTTTTCTCAGAGATTGTGTTGTTCTTCTCTTTGTCTCTACAGCTATTTATACTCGTAGGTTTGAAAAATGTCCGTTGGAGTGAGACAGATTTCAAAATCCTCGGGTACTGGTCCTTAATTTCCGCGAACGGCTCTCTGCACACTTTCCGTACTGTCAACAGTACTTTTCTGCAGGCAGCATTAAATGCACCCAGCTGATCCGAAGCAATTCTTCAATCATTTGTCTTTAATAACCTTGTACTTCAGCATCATTACTTCCAGGGGCATTTATTACCGTTGGGATGACTTCTTGATCTTTTCCACTTGGCTGACGAAGGTGCAAGTCTGATGGCGAACTAAGCTGATATCTTCTTTACTTAGTCAAAAATTCTTCAAAGGGATATCAGCTAAGTTAATTTATACTTATCAGATTTGAAGTTTTGGAATTCATCAAAACCTCCCTTTACTTATTGTCTTCAGTGCTCTTCATCTTCATCCTTATCCAACAATTTCCCCCTTTTTGATGATGACAAAACTTCAGCTAAGTACCTGTTTTACCTATGCTAAAGTTTGTGACCTTCAAAATTTTCTGAGATAAAAAATATATGTTGAAACAGAAACTTGAACTTTTATTGATAATCTGATAAATAATTACAAGTTACAGTTTCTGATCAGATGAGATGTCTGAAAGATAGATAAAGTAAACTGATTACAAATAGATTTATATATGCTAACTATCAGCTTCTTCATCAGTTCCTTCCAACACTTCTTCATATTCATAAGATGATTCTTCATCATCTTCTTCATCTTCATCAGCATCAGAATCCAAGAGCAGATTAGATTTGGCAGCTTCCATTTTCGCTTTTAGTAATTATTCCTTAGCCGCTTCTTCCATCCGTTTCTTCTTTTCAAGCTCCTTGGCAGCTTCTTCTACCTTTCTCTTGATTCTTTCTTCATCTTTATACTTAGTATAAGGCTCTGATTTTTCTTCTTCAGAATCCTTAGATGGAGCTGTTTCCTTAGCTTCATCCTTGGTTTCTTCAGCAGCTTTGTCTTTGCCTTCTTCTGTTTCAGCAGCCTTAGTCTCTTCAGCAGCTTCAGGCTTATCAGCTTCAGTTGTAGCAGTTTCTTCAGCAACTTGCTCTTCCTTCTTCTCTTTCCCCTTTTTTTCATCATCAGAAATGGTGACACTATGTCACGGGGCAACCTTCTTCACACACTGAAAAGGGGCACCGTGGGGCTAGTAGCTCACTACTTCAGCTGAAAACTCGAAAGCGAGGCGGTTGCGTCGCAATCACGTCCGGGGAGACGCTTTAGAGGCACCGTAAAACTCAGAAATGCAATTGAACATTATGCGAACTCATCTTCATTAATATAATATGCAGATTACAAGACTAGCATGCAGAAGCTCAGAGCAGGTGGCGGACTCCGATAAATGCTTAGACGTGGCTCAGTCGATGATTAAATACAGCTTACCCCCTATATATGTTAAATAAACATTCTAGCTGATTTGAGGAGTAGACATTGAAAAGCTAGAGGGTTATACAAAAATGAGTGAATTACTATTCACTCTAATTACAAAATTTCCACTACACCTAAGGACCTAACTATGTTGCATGCTAGTCCATGTCCGTTGGTGTGCTGCGGTCTTCATAGGTGTCACGGGGGTGTTATGGCCGAGCGACGAGACCGAGAGGTCGAGCGCTTGGGCATAGTTGTAGTGCGGCCCGTGACATTCTCCCCCACCTGAGATAGCTACGTCCTCGGCGTTCTTGAAGCGTTGAAGGCTTCTTTGAGGTTAGTGAACGCCTTGAGGGTGGTCACCGGCTCCTAAATGTTTTCTTCACTGCTGCATCCTTTCCACTTCACCAGATATTCATCTCGATCCTTCCTTGAAACTCTTCTGATTCGGTGGTTAAGTATTGCTTCAACCGTTTTCTTCTTAGGTTTTGTCAGTTGAAGCTCGGGACGGCTGGGTTTGTTGCGAGCAGGTTCCTCGTCCGCAAAATAAGGCTTTAGTAGACCAACATGGAGGACATTATGGAGTTTACACCAGGATGGAAGTTCGACTCTGTAAGCCACTTTCCCGATGCGTTTAATGATGGGGATAGGTCCAATATATTTCTGCATCAATCGAGGATCTCTCCCCCTCGACGCTTTAGAAAGACGCGGATCTGGGACCCTTACCATCACCAAATCACCCACGTTGTACTCAACAAAGCGGCGATTCGTATCAGCATTCTTCTTCATCCGCTTTTGGGCCTTCTCGAGGCAGCTTCTAGCAATTTCCACATTCTCTTTCCATTCTTGCGAGAAGTCCCGTGCTAGAGGGGATCTAACACAATGTTGAGAGCCAACCGTATGAGGGAGCAAGGGTTGTTGCCCGGTAACAACTTCGAAAGGACTCTTATTTGTCGCAGAGGACTTTCGAGCATTGAAGAACAACTGAACAACATCCAACAATTTCACCCAATTGGTCTGGGAACCGCTAACAAAGTGTCGAAGATATTCCTCCAACATAGAATTAAAATGCTCGATTTGGCCATCGGACTGAAGATGGTAACTAGAGGTCGGATTTAATTTAGAGCCGAGTATTTTGAAGAGCTCGGTCTAGAACTTGCCAGTGAAATGGGGATCCCGATCAGTAACAATGTCTTTCGGCAGTCCCCAATATTTTACGACATGCTTGAAGAAGAGCTGAGTTGTCTCTTCGGCTGAAACATTCTTGGGCGCTGCAATGAAAGTAGCATATTTGGAGAACCGGTCTACCACGACAAGAATGGTTCCAAGATCATTAGTTATCAGCAAACCGTTGATGTAGTCCAAAGATACACTTTCCCACGGTCTTTCTGGGATCAGGAGAGGTTCCAGTAAACCAGCTTTAGTCTTATGGGCCGCCTTATCCTGCTGACAAATCAGGCAAGTACGAACATAAGTCTCAATGTCATACCTTATCTGGGGCCAATAATACGCATGTTGAACTAGAGCACATGTGCGCTCCTCCCCAGGATGTACTGCCCAAAGAGTGTCGTGACACTCAGCAATAAGTGATTTCCTCATGTCCCCGCCTTTTGGGATATATAAGCGGTTTCCCTTAGTCATCAAGAATCCATCTTCCATATAGAATTGTCGAGCTTTACCCTGCTCGACGAGGTTGATCAAGTTTTGTGCCGTGTGATCAGTCGAAAGGAACTCCTTACCACGCTCCTTCACCGTGGTGGCAACATCGGTCGTTGAAAGAGCTGCTACCACACTCATATTCGCCAAATCAGCCCTTCGACTCAAGGCATCAGCCACATGATTTAACCGTTTTTCGTTAGGTACGATTAAATCAATAATATGTGTTCAAGAGGTTGCAATTAAGTGCGATTATAGGGCTCTGTTACTTCATTCCGGATGGATCGTTTGCAAGGAAGAACAATTAAGTAAAGATCAATAATAAGTAACAAGACGATGAATGAGTAAATAGTATAGCAAAAGATTTTCTATTAAGTATGTTAATCAGATTGCCCAAGTGTGTAGGCGTGAGCTCTGATTATGTGTTGTAGAATACAATGTTTAACTAGGTATTTATATGACATTAACCCTAGCTTTACAAGGAAACTTAATCCTAATAGGACTCGGCATAATTGTCCTTCTTGAGTCCGGATTGTAGTATGGTCGCCGAGGAGAATCGTCGTTGATCGGATAGGTAATAGATTTCGGATGAGCTTGTATGGTCGAACCAATCTGATATCTCCTAGCCGATCCGAGTATTATAAGGGGTGCGAAATAGCCCCCATCAGTACTCCCTCACTTCTTCGAGTGTATATGTAGTAGAAGCTCGTAGAAGTAGATGGTTGATTACGACTGTCTTTTCTATGAATTGTGCCTCGTTCAAAACCTTACTTAGAAAAAAACCCTGTGGGAAAAAATCCTAAGCAAGGAAAATAGTGCTACGCCTCATAGATAGTCGTTTTGTCGTTCCAATCATTAACCGCTACGTGTCTCTTTGGGGAAGCGTTTTGACTTTTGCCGTTTGGCGGGAATGCGATCAGCCGTGAGAAGTTCGAAACATCTTTTCATTTCTCTCTATAAATAGGTGATCGTTATTTCAGTCATTTTTTACTTTCTATTTTCCCAAATTTTCGCAGTCATTTTCTTACTCGGCCATTTTATTTTTAAGTTACTCCTATCGGTTAATATTCTTCGAGGATCCCAAAGAATGGCTTCAATTTCAAAAAAATCTTCCTCATCTTCAAGGGAAAGAGTTGCTCCTATTATCGAGGAGGTGATACCCCCTAGTCCTTCGACTGAGTGGACCGGAGTCTCCAAATTTATCGTTCCGACTGAGGACACTTTTAAGGTGCAAATTATATCTAATACAGATGTTGCTGCCAGGGCCAAGAAAGGCAAGGGTACAGTTCCTCAAATTTCTAAACCGATCGAGGACCTCGCTTGTGCTTACAACGAGGAAACTTTCCACGAGGTCGTGGATAATTATGCGAAATATTTTCCAGAAGGTTCTGAGATTATTCTTCCTTCTCCCTCTGATAGGGTTACTTTTCCGCCTGAGGGTTGTCGAGCTTTTTACACAGCCCATTTTAATTACGGTCTGCGTCTTCCCTTGTCTGCCCTCTTTCTCGATATTTTGAGAATATTCAGTGTATCCTTGACTCAATTAGTCCCAAATTCAGTGGCCTTTGTGGTCTGTTTTCAGTTTTGATGATAGCGAAAGGATTCCAACCCTCCTTTCGTAATTTTACACAATTATTTCGTTTTAATGTTTCTAGATCTTCCAATCGCGGATACTTTTTCGCTAGCCAGAAAGCTAGTCGCTCAATCTTTGACTCCCCGGTTTCCAGCAATCCTTCCTGGAAATCTCATTTTTTCTTTGTTCGTTCGCCTTCTCATGTTCGTTTAGTGGATGGTTCAACAGTGCCATTCACGTGGGACCATGATTTCAAATGGATTTACGGTGGTCGTTTGGCGACTGGTTATCTTATCCCTGACGACCCTCAACTGATTGGCGTAATCCAGGCTATGCGTGCCAACAAGTATCAAAGTGCTCTTCTTATTGGGGAGGCCTTTCTTCGCAAGGCGGGATTAAGTACTCATGTTTTCCCAATATCTTCTTCTTCTGAATCGCTGGGTAAGTATTCATTTCAGTATCGCATAGTGATAATTCTCTTTAGCATTGAGTCTAATTTTGACTTTGTTTTCTTTTCAGTTCTTATGGTGGAAAATTCTCGACGCTCTTAAAAGGGAAAGATGGTTTTGTCTAAATCCACAAAAACCATAGAGAATGTTCCTTTCGAGCAGAGAGCGTCACGGAAAAGGAAATTAGAATTGAGTCATGATTCTGAAGAGAACAGAGAGGAATCTCCAGATTCTTCCCAAGAATCTCCTATTCGTCAGGGGACGGGACTTGGTTATCCTCCATTCCAACTTCGAACTTCGCTTGGCATACATGGGTGCCGTAGCTGGTCGATGCCCCATCCCAACGATAAGCCGGTGGAGAGAAAAAGGCGTTACTATGATCGTTTTGGGGAGGATCTTCCTTTACTAGGTGAGAATCATCCGAAACCTACTCTAGTTGAGATGATCAATATCATTTAGAAGGGAAAAGAGCTGCTTGCTACCCCGAGAATGATTTTTTGGTTCATGACGAGAGCGAGAACGCTGTGGACAAGGCAACTCGCATTCTTTTATCCGATGTCTTTACTCGCGATATGAATAAGCTTATTTGGAAGGATCCTTTGGAGAAATTTCAGAGAGCTTTTCTTTATGCTGAAAAGGTGATTTCCTATTCTGTATGCTCGTGCGGTAATCTTCTTAACAAATTCTTTAGCTCAGAAACTCATTTTATTTATTACTTTACCTTTTAGACCAAGACTTGCTTGGCATCATATGCCTACGAGGCTGCTCTCTGGAGGCAACAATACGGATTCTCGGACGGGAAATACAAGGCATTACTTCAGAAGGCTTCTGGTTCAGAGGCTGGCCCTTCTTTATCACTTCCGATCATAGAGCCTCAGGCCACGGGGACTGATGATCAGGAGATTATAAACAGAGTGTTGGAGACTTCCCACGCTCAAGAACAAGTCAATCAATTGGCTAAGAAGTTGGAAGATCATCAACTTCAGAGTACTACCCGGATTAGCGAGTTGGAATCTTAGGTATTGAGTCTTCAAGCCTCATTAGAGGAGTATGATAGGGACATCCCTCTTAGTGGGCTTAAAGATCGTTATGGCCGGAATCCTGACGAAAGAGTTATTCGTGAATTCCTTAGTTCTCCTGTTCATACGGCATTGGTGTATCAAATGGTTGGTCCGCTCCTAGAGAGTACTTTTAAGAAAGCGATTCATCAGCTGGTTGCTCTGGAACTGATTGAGGATCGTCGAAGAGAATATTTCAAAGCAGCGCACATTAGGCTGAATCGTTACGGCGAAGAATACTCTTCTTCCGAGCTGCCAGATGCCATCTACCAACAATTTCCTTTGGCTCGCCTTGTCGAAGAGTTCGGTAAGCCATTGCCGATTCCTCCCTCAGATATCAATGATGAGGTCGATAATAATCTTATCAATCCAGAGGAAGAGGAGGAGAAAATGGAGGCAGCGAACGAAGGAGCTGACGAAGGAGAGGCCGCTGGCGAACAGGGAGTTCCAAATGGTGACCAGGTTGTGTGAAGTGGGGAGCAATCTATCGATCTTGGAAATAATCTTTGTAATAACCAACATAAGTTGATTTGTAATATTACCCTTTAATCCTCTTGTACAATAGACGATTCATATTCTGACAGTTACGTCTTTTCGGCTTCTCTGTTGACAATAATTTAGACAAGTTATTAACTTTGCCGTAATCATTGTGCTTATGTCTTTTCGAATTCTTGTGGCTATTCATAGGCTAGTTTCTGTGATTCGCGCCCATTCTTTGTGTCTCTTGCGTCTTTTCGTATAGTATAAATACAAACGGTAAGACTTTACTCGCTATTTACCACTTTTTACTCAACTTCAGTAGAATACTCTCTCGTTAGGAGGTCGATAAGCTTTCTCGATAATTAAATTTTCTCTTTTATTTCCGAACATGAGTAATCTTTCTGGTAATACTTCGAAGCGTCCTTCGCGCGAAAGTGCTAGAAATATTAGACCTAAAAGGTCCCGTACAGAGGGGCCTTCGATAGAACCTCCTCGTTCATCCTCAATTAGAAGGTCGGAGATCGAGACTCCCATTATTCCTTCTGAAGCTTTTCCTGTAGTTAGTTCAAGTTTTATCCAACAAAACTTCCCTACTTCTGGCGATGTCGAAAGGAGACCTACTCCTGGTCGGGTGGCCTTTGGTGACATGTCAAATGTGGAGCCAACCTTTAATATGCCCGTTTCTTTGGGCGCTTCTTCTTTCGAACATGGCTTAAATGAGCATGTTCCTGATAATTCCGTTCCTTTCTCTACTTCTACTGCCCTAGTTGTTAGCGAAAGTCAAGTGGGTGTTGCCGTGGGGGCAATTGGCGGAGATTCCCTTTTGAATCCATCCATAACACAATCTATTTCCCAATATTTTCCTGACTTTTTATTTAACGATACTACTGTGGTGTCTACTTCTTTTGAGGCCGGCGGGCCTTCTGGCGGTCGTACAGGCTCTAGGTCCGGTCAACGGACTGTTATCTCTGCTTCGAGTAAAGAGACTTCGGTGAGTCCTAACGAGAGGGATTCTCCTCGTATGTTAGACGACCGTTGCATCCTTGAGCAGATTAAGGATATAATGCACTCGGTGGCACCTCGGCCTGACGGTGTTCCTCTCGATAGTGAACTACCCGGCTCTGCTGAGCCCGATGTTTTGTCCTGGGACTTGGGCTTAAGCACTATTTTGCCCGGCGAGTTGATGAAGCACGAGGGTACCTCCAATGTCCGCCTCGTTCAGTCACTGGTGAAGATATGCGAGCAGGTAATCATATTTCTGATTATTTTTCTTGCTTTTATTTTGATTGCCTTGTTATGTAAGGGCTTTTTCTTTTCCAGGCCAAGTATTTTGCGCTCCAGCTGGGTGTGCAAAATGATGATCTGTGGATCAGTAGGAAGGCCTATCAACGTCGCTTGGACTCGGAGACGGCAAAGATCACAGGGCAGACCCTCCATCTGCAGCTTGCCAATGATGACCTTCAAAAATTACAAGAAGAGAAATATTTCCTTGAGAAGGAGAAAAGTGACTTGGTTCAGGCTGCCGCCCTTGCAGAGGAGTCTCGATGGCAGGCCTATGAACAAGGTTATGATGCCGGTTATCTAAAGCGTTAGGAGGAATTGATGGCGTTTGTAGGTAACATGACTCCTCGGAAAAGTGCTTCTGCTAGTCGGCCTGGTGATAGCAACCCATCTCAATGACCTGTTCTAACCCGGCTGTTATATTTGGAGTTTCTTCCCTTTTTTTTTTTTAACTAAATAGGCCCCAACCTTTATGTGGTTGTCGAGCCTGAATATTTTTGTATGTAAAACGAGATTGATGACAATGATGACCAGTTTCGATCTTTGATTGAGTCCAGGAAATAAGTATATTTTGATAAATTATGTCCATCAGAATTTATCGTTGTGTATATAAATCTTCTAAATAAGCATGAAATTTTAGCTGACTTATATGGTGTTAATTTGCTAAGAGATTATCTTTGTTTGAAAAGGCAGCTCGTTCTTGCTTGATCAGTCTTGGATAGCTGAATAATGTAATGTTTGCTCCGCAAATCAAATATTAATCAAGTATAGGAATGATGGTCGACCAATCATGGTTCCTTAGGCCCTTTTAGAAGTCCCATTCGGATATCAGAATGTTGTCTGTAGGTCGTCCATGTAGATAATTTGTTAAATGATTGTGAAGGAATTTTTCTTTAGTGCTCTTGTCGTCGATCGACCATTGTTTTGTATAATAGTCTGTTTGCCAGGGACACCTTATATAAGGGTGTGGACATTTTTTTTTATCCAAGAAAAATCCATGTTTCTTTGTACTAATCGTGAGTTCTATATTCTTCAAATAAAGCAACCAGTGTATCAATATATCAACTTTTTGATATGGGAGGAATTGGAGAATGTAGAATCATTAGCTAGATCTAGCTTCTCCAGACCTCCTTAAGCAATTCTTTGGAATGTTAAGAAGTGACAAGGCTGTATGTCTTGGTTTCGTTGACTGTTTTATCCATTTGTTCATCAGATTTCTTGGGTTCCGTTGGAGGTATAATTTAATTAACTAACAGCTCGCCTTGTGGGATATGAGGCAGTGTCGGCCTCGTATGCTGAAATATAAATTTTATACCTCTAATGGAGCTTCAACTTGTCGTTTTGTTGCAAACTTATATGCTCGCATCGTGGATCTCCTGTTTATCATCGAGTGATTAGGATCTCTAAGTACGCAAGGCTTTAGATCTTTTTATTGTTGTATTGATCGCTTCGATCATGACTCTTCTTTACAGCTGAACAGTCTTTTCGATCGTAGAAGTGCCGTTCCAACTTACTCGCATTTAAAGGAGGAAGTCAAACGGTTGTGGTTCTTTTTTCCGAGATCTTCTTCCAACCGTTGGATCAACTTTATCTGTGCCTATAAATGGGTACGCAGTCTTCATATTTCACTAACAGTTCTCAAAATGGAACTATCAGTTTCTTTGAGTTACACCTTACCCACTGATCCCATAATATTCAAAAAGTCACACTCTCATGATTTGTTTTGTCACAATAGTTCAGATGTCAATTGTCTTGTACTGACAGGTCCCATTGGAGCCCTACCTTGTACTGCCGGGTCCCATGAGGCCTCAACCCTTGTATTCACGGGTTTGAGGTCCGTGGTTTTCTGTTTGCACATAGAGGGTTCATATTTACCAGGCACCCCTGCTCTTCGATGTTACCTCCGGAGTAATAGGCCGCCGGGGTGTTCCGGTAAGTTTTAACTTTCACGACGGCCCTGAAGAGATGCTGCTTTAGAGCAAAAATTAAGCCTAAAGTAAAAGCAGAATCTCGTTGTGGGTGAATGAGTATTGCCGGTCATTTGGCTGGTAATGGTCATTTCGTCTGGAAGAACATTTGATCTTCAGAGCCCGGCCATCGAACTAAAGAAGCCGATCATCCTGAGTAGCATGCTTCTTAGGTGGTCAATTACCATCATCGAGGCACTAGGGAGGAAATTGATGTTTCCATGGACATTGTCGTGAAGATCGTCGATCCATAGGATAGGATTATTTTATCTGAACAGTTGTAGTGACGTGTAGAAAGTCCTTTGTATTCTGATCGAAACTTCGTATGTAATTTGTTCTTAGAACCCAGATGAATAAAACTTTTTGTATTATTACCTTGATATATTTTTTTTTGTGTTTGTTGATTTCTTCTCAACATGTTCTTATTTATCTTTGATATCTAGGAGCGATTACTGTTGCTCAATTTTGGTCGATATGAGATCGAGGAGCGTTTATTGAGCGGATCAATTTATACTCAACCCTTTTATTTAGACTTAGGTTTTATACCAAAGTCTTTTATGATCGTTTAGATATAGGATCGAGGAGCGTTTATTGAGCGGATCAATTTATACTCAACTCTTTATAAGACTTAGATTGAGAAGCGTTTATTAAGCGAATCAATTTATACTCAACTCTTTTTATTTTTAGATCGAGGAGCGTTTATTGAGTGAATCAATTTATACTCAACTCTTTATAAGACTTAGATTGAGGAGCGTTTATTGAGCGAATCAATTTATACTCAACTCTTTTTATTTTTAGAACGAGGAGCGTTTATTGAGCGAATCAATTTTACTCGACTCATCATACTCTTGGATCAACTTTTTTGGATCGAACCAAGTTGATTGTAGAATTCCGAGGAGCGTTTACCGAATTAATCGATTTATACTCAACTCGTCTTTGATATTTTGCCTTTTAACTCAAGTGAACCTTTATTTGGTATTCATGATTTTGACAATATTTGAGAATTAATCTCAGGCCAAGGCCTTTATTACAATAGAAATTAAATGGACTAAATCAAAAGAAATTAACCAGAACAATATTTGGGGATTCATTTTCCATAGTATCTTCTTAGGTTAACTGCATTCCAGGTCCTTGGAAGAGGTGTTCCGTCTAAGTGCGCAATTTTGTACCAACCTTTCTTTCCTACATTAGTTACAACGTATGGTCCATCTCAATTCTGTTGTAATTTTTCCACATGCTTGGATACCTCTACCTTTTTTAGCACCAAGTCACATTCTTTGAAGGTTCTTATGCGTACCTTTTGATTGTAGGCTTTTTCCATGTTTGATTTAGTGACTTGTAATCGTACAGCCGCTTTTTATCTTAACGCTTCTGTCAAGTCGATATCACTTTCTCTTGCTTTTTTGTTTTCCTGGTCATCAAACATTTCCATTTTCGGCGTTGGAATTATTGTTTTGATTGGAATTACAGGTTATGAGCCATATACTAGACTGAACGGGGTCTCCCTGGTCGAAGTCCTGACTGTCGTTCGATTAGCCCATAGTACTCCTGGGAGTTCATCTAGCCATCTTCCTTTGGCTGCCCCTAATCTTTTCTCAAAAGATTTTATAATTTCTCGATTCGCTACTTCAGTTTGTCCATTCGCTCTTGGATGTCCAACTGAAGTGAGGTTTTGCTGAATTCCTAGCTTTGCACACCATTCCATTACTTGTTTTCCCGCGAATTGGGTTCCGTTATCGGAAATCAGGATCCTCGGAATGCCAAATCGACATACTATGAACTTCCATAGGAAGTTAATCACTTGGAATTGAGTTATTCGGGCAAGGGCGATGCATTCTATCCATTTGCTGAAGTACTCGACAGCGACTAGAACATACGCTTTCTAAGAATCGAGCAGCTGGGAAAGGTCCCACGATGTCCATTCCCATTGATCAAATGGCAAACATACTGGTATTGGGTGCATGTTTTCGGCGGGTTGATGAGTTATATTTGCATGAACTTGGCAATGATGACATTTTTGAACATATTGCATGGCATCGTTGTTGATGGTTGGCCAATAATAACATGTTCGAAGGCATTTTAGGGCTAAGGCCCTTGCTCCGCTGTGATTTCCCACTTCTCCTTCATGTATTTCTCGGAGGACATCGTTGGGATGAGATTCGGAGATACATCTTAGAAGAATTCCCGACACTGATCTTCGGTAAAGTTTTTCTTCTATCAATGTATATTTTGGAGCCCGATATCTTATTTTCCGAGCTTCATTTGAGTCAAGCGGTAATTTTTCTTCTCGAAGATAGTCTATCATTGGAGTCATCCAATTTCTTTCCAGCTCTGCTATTTCCATCATCTCAACGACTGGTGTTTCATCGATATCAATTCCCGGTGTATTAGAAATCAACCAATTGATTACCCTTTCGGTTTTTCCGTCGTGAGACCCTGTAAATCTGGAGAGTTGATCGGCCCATTTATTCTCTGAACGTGGAATGTTCTGTATCCCGAAATTTTTGAATTTCTCAGCCAATTTTTTCACTTTGGCGAGATATTTTACCATGTTAAATTCCTTTGCCTCGTATAGACCTTCTATCTGTCTTTGTACTAACTCTGAATTGGTTAATACCTTGAGACTTTATATGTTTGCTTTAACCGCCATTTCCATTCCAGCGATCAGTGTCTCGTATTCTGCTTCGTTGTTTGTCACTACGAAGTCTAATGTTATTGCGTAATTTATATCCTCTTTATTTGGTCCGGTAAAGTTGATTCCAGCTCTTCCTCCCTCTCGGTATGAAGCTCCATCGACGTGCATCAACTAGGTTTGATTTTCTACGATCAAGATATCATTGTCATGGCTGATCGATTCGGCATGCTCACTTGTCTGGGTCGGAGTTTCTAATAGGAAATCGGCTAGGACTTGGGCTTTAATCGCAATTCTTGGTTTGTACTCAATTTCGAACTGACGTAGTTCGATTGCCCACTTAATCAGTCTTCCAGAAGCTTCTGGCTTTGCCAGGACCTGTCTTAGCGGTTGGTTGGGTAATACCACAATTTTGTAGGTTAGAAAGTAAGGTCGGAGTTTACGTGCTGTCACGACTAAGGCTAATGCGAACTTTTCTATTTCCAAGTAGTTCTTCTCCGCCCCTTGTAGTAATTTACTTAAGTAATAAATGGGCTTATGGTCCACCCATTCTATTTTTACTAAAACCGAGCTAATGGCCACCTCGAAAATTGATATGTAGATGTACAAAGGTTCTCCCTCAGTTGGTTTGGCCAATAGCGGAGAGGTCATCAAATACTCCTTTAGCTGGTCGAACGCTTGGTCGCATTCTTCGGTCCAAGCAAAGTTTTTTTCTTTTCATAAAGTTTGAAAGAAAGGCAAGCTTCTGTCGGCCGACTTGGAGATGAACCGATTTAATGTACGATTTTTCCTACCAAGCTCTGTACTTGGGCGATCGTTCTGGGAGGTATCATTTCGGTTATAGCTTGAATTTTTTCAGGATTGGCCTCAATTCCTCTTTGATGCACCAAATAGCCTAAAAACTTTCCAGACTTAACCCCGAAAGTGCATTTTGCAGGATTCAGCTTCATTCGGTACTTTCTCAATATTTGGAAGCATCGATCGAGATGCTTCACATGGTCGGCTTCATTCATGCTTTTGACCAGCATGTCATCCACGTAGACTTCCATTATTTCTCCAATCAATTCTCTGAACATCAGGTTTAATAACCTTTGGTAAGTGGCCCCGGCGATTCTCAGGCCAAAAGGCATAACTATGAAGCAGTAAACTCCTTGCTCGGTCACGAAGGCCGTTGTCTCTTGGTCTCGCTCATCCATGTATATTTGATAAAAACCTTGGAGAGCGTCCATCATGCTGAAGATCGCAAAACCAGCAGTTGAGTCGACTAACAAGTCGATCCTTGGGAGGGGATATGGATCGCGTGGGCATAGTTTATTAAGGTCGGTGAAATCATTGCACATTCTCCACTTGTTATCCTTTTTATCCCCTTTTGCCACTAGCACAACATTGCATAGCCATTCCGAGAAGTGTATTTCTCGAATTTGTTTTGCCTTGAGTAGCCTTTCTACTTCTGCCTTAATTATTTTATCCTTTATCGGCCCATGATTCCTCTTCTTTTGTCTAGCAGGTTTTGCCATGGGGTCGATTTTTAGCGAATGAGTGATTACTCGAGGGTCAATCCCTTCGATGTCATTCGCACTCTAGGCGAAGATATCTATGTTTTTTCTGAGAAAGTTGATCAACATTACTTCCCCTTCTTTACTGAGTTCGGTTCCTATTCTGGTTGTTTTTGTCGGGTCCCCCTGTACTAGCAGGACATCTTTATGTTCCGGTGGTTTTAAAGCTAAATCGACCGGTTCCTTTCCCTTCTTGTCTATTCGATCTGTACTAGGGATTTCAACTTCGATTCTGTCCACGTCGTCTTCGAGCTCTCTTTTTGCTGGGGTAACTCATCTGGAGTGGTTCCCCAAAGTTAAGGAGGTGTTGTAGCAATCCCATGCCATGCAATGATCATTTACTATTTCTCCGATTCCCATATCAGTTGGAAATTTTATCTTCTGATGGTAAGTTGAAACAATAGCTCGGACACGGTTTCTTTCCGAGTGAAACACTTAAAGTTATTGTGCCACTGGGGACAATCTCGGAACCTCCAAATCCTTCTAAAGGCGTAGCTACCTTTTGGAATGTTTTTTGTCCCAAGTTCATCTGGGCTAGGACCTCTTTAGAGATGATATTTGCCGAGCTTCCATTGTCGATTAAGATCCGTTTGACGTTGAAGTTCGCTATTTCCAGCGATACTACCATTGGGAAGTCAGGGTTATCTTCTTTCATGTCCCAAACAAAGTTCTTTGGTATCTCGCTCTCATTGAAACTAATCAGCTGGTCCTTTGCTGATTTGCTTTCTAGCATCTATACTTCTTTTGGGTATTTTCAGCTTCCAATTATGGATCTGGCGGTCCTTCGTCGTGCATTGCGACTGTCCCCGCCAGCGGGTCCTCCTGAGATAGTATGGATAGTGCCATTAATCTGATCATCGTTCGACTCCTGTTGGGGACGATATTAGGGGTCCTCCTTCGAGAACTCCTTCTTTGGTTATTATTCCGAGGACTCCTACTTCTTCCTCTTTTGCGGTTATTCCGTTCTAAATAGTCATCTAGTTTTCCTTGTTCGATTAGTTTTTTGATTTCTCTTTTAAGGTGAAAACAATCTTCAGTGCGATGCCCATGTGCCTGATGATATTTACAATATAATTCATAGTTTCGTTCACCTGGTCTGGGCTGAGCGATCCTCTTTGCTGCTGGCATCCAATTATTCCTTTCTAGTACTGCCAAGATTTTCTCTATTGGAACGGTCAGCCTAGGGTGTTCTACTTGGTTAATTCTGCTCCTTCTCGGTGGCTCGGCCGATCTAGGTCTTTGATAGATATTAGGTCGTCTGTCTTGATTGTTTCGATTGTATTCTAATCGTTGGAAGACGTTGCCTTTTCTGAAAGATCGTTCGTAATCTACGGACTTTCGAACAGGAATCCTATCTTGCAGCTTGGAGCCTGAGGGGGAGCTTTATTTTTGTTCTTATCTTTGAAAGAGTTCATCTCTTCCTGAGTCATGTACTTCGATGCCAAGCTCATAATGTCAGCGAACGTTCTTGGTTGCTTTCGACTGAGGGCATTTCCGAACTGCCTATTCTTCGTGAGATCAAACAGGATGGAGATTATGTAATCAATATTTGGGAAATCGATTTTGAGCAATTCCACGTTAAACCCTCTTGTTGATAAATGGTACCTAAATAGCTCATTGGTAGTTTTTGTCTCTTTTAGCTAGCGAACTGCTGTGTCAGCTTGTTGCACAATTCTCGAAAACTGAATATGGAATTAGTGGGTTGCATGGCGAACCAATCCAAAGCGAGTCCTTCGAACGTGGTCACCAGTAGCTTAGCGGTGAACTCTGCTGAGTGAGCATATAAGTTCATTATGTTCGTGAAGCTAAATATATAGTCATCTGTGTCAGTAGTTCCGTCATATCTAGGTAGTCGCCCCGGACTGCCCTGATGATTGCGCTTCTTTTATTTCTTTACAGAAGGGAGAGCACGCTACTAGGCTCTCCTGGAGCTCCGTGGTTCTGGCCCATGGATTTTGAACAGTTCGTAAACGTTGTTCCAGTCGTTCCTGCACCATCTTTTCAATTTCTCTTTCCGAGACTCGCATGGTTCGTGGTCGATTAGGGATTGCGTCGACTGGTTCATCCTCGACGAGGATTATGGTGTGTTCCTTTGATCCGGGGCGGACGGGTTGCGGCCTCGTCCGATCCATTTTTCTTCGGATATGTTCATCGGAGGGTTTTGAATTGCTCTTTTGCAGACTGTGCAGTGATCGTTGCTCACTTGCTGGGTTGTCCGCTTGTTGCGAGATCTGATCGACCTGTCTCGGTGTCCGTTGAATTGGATTTGCCCTAGTCGCTCTAGGGTTTCTAGGGATCTGCTCGGGTGCTAGTATATCCTCTGGGCAGAGTGAATTAAAGAGCATAGCGATCTATCGTAGCTTCTACCGAGTATCTGACAGGGGAACTGGTATTGCTGGAGCTACATGGTTTTCTGGTACAGAATTGGCGGGAATCCCTTGTTGTCCTTCGGGGTTTTGGATATTTATCCATTGTGGATCCTCCTGATTCGGCAGCTGCTCGTTATCTTGCTGAGTGTCATTGATTATAGGGGCGTTGTTGTCCGTATCGCCCCGTTGACCCTCAGATGTGTTATGTGGGTTGGTCGTCTTACTTCTTGCTCCGTTACGTGCGCTCTTCCTTGGACGAGCCATATGTCAATCGAATAATTAACTTAGCCCCTCGGTGGGCGCCAACTGATTTAACCTTTTTTCGTTGGGTACGATTAAATCAATAATATGTGTTCTAGAGGTTGCAATTAAGTGAGATTATAGGGCTCTGTTACTTTATTCCGGATGGATCGTTTGCAAGGAAAAACAATTAAGTAAAGATCAATAATAAGTAACAAGACGATGAATGAGTAAATAGTATAGCAAAAGCTTTTCTATTAAGTATGAAAATCAGATTGCCCAAGTGTGTAGGCGTGAGCTCTGATTATGTGTTGTAGAATACAATGTTTAACTAGTTATTTATATGACATTAACCTTAGCTTTACAAGGAAACTTAATCCTAATAGGACTCGGCACAATTGTCCTTCTTGAGTCCGGATTGTAGTCTGGTCGCCAAGGAGAATCGTCGTTGATCGGATAGGTAATAGATTTCGGATGAGCTTGTATGGTCGAACCGATCTGATATCTCCTAGCCGATCCGAGTATTATAAGGGGTGCCAAATAGCCCCCATCAGCGGACCATAAGACTAAAGCTGGTTTACTGGAACCTCTCCTGATCCCAGAAAGACCGTGGGAAAGTGTATCTTTGGACTACATCAACGGTTTGCCGATAACTAATGATCTTGGAACCATTCTTGTCGTGGTAGACCGGTTCTCCAAATATGCTACTTTCATTGCAGAGCCCAAGAATGTTTCAGCCGAAGAGACAGCTCAGCTCTTCTTCAAGCATGTCGTAAAATATTGGGGACTGCCGAACGACATTGTTAGTGATCGGGATCCCCGTTTCACTGGCAACTTCTGGACCGAGCTCTTCAAATTTCTCGGCTCCAAATTAAATCTGAGCTCTAGTTATCATCCTCAGTTCGATGGCCAAATCGAGCGTTTTAATTCTATGTTGGAGGAATATCTTCGACACTTTGTTAGCGGTTCCCAGATGAATTGGGTGAAATTGTTGGATGTTGCTCAGTTGTGCTTCAATGCTCGAAAGTCCTCTGCCACAAATAAGAGTCCTTTCGAAGTTGTTACCGGGTAACAACCCTTGCTTTCTCATACGGTTGGCTCTCAACATTGTGTTAAATCCCATCTAGCACGGGACTTCTCGCAAGAATGGAAAGAGAATGTGGAAATTGCTAGAAGCTGCCTGGAGAAGGCCCAAAAGCGGATGAAGAAAAATGCTGATACGAAACGCCGCTTTGTTGAGTACAACGTGGGTGATTTGGTGATGGTAAGGGTCCCAGATACGCGTCTTTCTAAAGCGTCGAGGGGGAGAGATCCTCGATTGATGAAGAAATATATTGGACCGATCCCCATCATTAAACGCAATTAGATAGTGGCTTACAGAGTCGAACTTCCATCCTGGTGTAAACTCCACAATGTCCTCCATGTTGGTCTACTAAAGCCTTATTTTGCAGACAAGGAGGAACCTGCTAGCAACAAACCCAGTCGTCCCGAGCTTCAACTGACAAAACCTAAGAAGAAGACGGTTGAAGCAATACTTAACCACCGAATCAGAAGAGTTTCAAGGAAGGATCGAGATGAATATCTGGTGAAGTGGAAAGGATGCAGCAATGAAGAAAACACTTGGGAGCCGGTGACCACCCTCAAGGCGTTAACTAACCTCATAGAAGCCTTCAACGCTTCAAGAGCACTGAGGACGTCGCTATCTCAGGTGGGGGAGAATGTCACGGGCCGCACTACAACTATGCCCAAGCGCTCGACCTCTCGGTCTTGTCGCTCGGTCATAACACCCCCGTGACACCTATGAAGACCGCAGCGCACCAACGGACATGGACCGGCATGCAACATAGTTAGGTCCTTAGGTGTAGTGGCAATTTTGTAATTATAGTGAATAGTAATTCACTCATTTTTGTATAACTCTCTAGCTTTTCAATGTCTACTCCTCAAATCAGCTAGAATGTTTATTTAACATATATAGGGGGTAAGTTGTATTCACCCACGTCTAAGCATTTATCGGAGTTCGCCCCCTGCTCTGAGCTTCTGCGTGCTAGTCTTGTAAACTACATATTATATTAATGAAGATGAGTTCGCATTATGTTCAATTGCGTTTCTGAGTTTTACGGTGCCTCTAAAGCTTCTACCCGGACGTGATTGCGACGCAACCGCCTCGCTTTCGAGTATTCGGCTGAAGTAGTGAGCTACTAGCCACACGGTGCCCCTTTTCAATGTGTGAAGAAGGTTGCCCCGTGACACAGTGTCACCATTTCTGATGATGATAAAAAGGGGGAAGAGAAGAAGGAAGAGCAAGTTGCTGAAGAAATTGCTGCAACTGAAGCTGATAAGCCTGAAGCTGCTGAAGAGACTAATGCTGTTGAAATAGAAGAAGGCAAAGACAAAGCTGCTTAAGAAACCAAGGATGAAGCTAAGGAAACAGCTCCATCTAAGGATTCTGAAGAAGAAAAATCAGAGCCTTATACTAAGTATAAAGATGAAGAAAGAATCAAGAGAAAGGTAGAAGAAGCTGCCAAGGAGCTTGAAAAGAAGAAACAGATGGAAGAAGCGGCTAAGGAACAATTACTAAAAGCGAAAATGGAAGCTGTCAAATCTAATCTGCTCTTGGATTCTGATGCTGATGAAGATGAAGAAGGTGATGAAGAATCATCTTATGAATATGAAAAAGTGCTGGAAGGAACTGATGAAGAAGCTGATAGTTAGCATATATAAATATATATGTAATCAGTTTACTTTATCTATCTTTCAGACATCTCATCTGATCAGAATCTGTAACTTGTACTTATTTATCAGATTATCAATAAAAGTTCAAGTTTCTGTTTCCAACATATATTTTCTATCTCAGAAAATTTTGAAGGTCACAAACTTTAGCATAGGTAAAACAGGTACTTAGCTGAAGTTTTGTCATCATCAAAAAGGGGGAAATTGTTGGATAAGGATGAAGATGAAGAGCACTGAAGACAATAAGTAAATGGGGGTTTTGATGAATTCCAAAACTTCAAATCTGCTAAGTATAAATTAACTTAGTTGATATCCCTTTGAAGAATTTTTGACTAAGTAAAGAAGATATCAGAAGAGTCAAAATTCAAGGTCCAAGACTATTGATCTGCTGAAGGAAAGAAATCAGACTGGTGAAGATCAGCCGACTCAGAATCAGATTTGTTCAAGTTTGGGATCAGCTTAGTTCGCCATCAGACTTGCACCTTCGTCAGCCAAGTGGAAAAGATCAAGAAGTCATCCCAACGGTAATAAATACCCCTGGAAGTAATAAATGTTGAAGTACAAGGTTATTAAAGACAAATGATTGAAGAATTGCTTCGGATCAGCTGGGTGCATTTAATGCTGCCTGCAGAAAAGTACTGTTGACAGTACGGAAAGTGTGCAGAGAGCCGTTCGCGAAAATTAAGGACTAGTACCCGAGGATTTTGAAATTTGTCTCACTCCAATGGACATTTTTCAAACCTACGAGTATAAATAGCTGTAGAGACGAAGAGAAGAACAACAACACAATCTATGAGAAGAATTTTGAAGCAAAATCTCTTAAGTCTCAAGAACAGCTCACTCATCAGCTCTGTCATTTGTTGACTGAAGCCGACGTTGAAGATCAAAGTTAAATACATTTTTCTGAGTGAAATCTGTTAGAGTGTTGTGAGAAGTAGATATCCATCTTTGTGAGTGATATTACTTCGGAGAGTAGGAGTTTCTTTGTGATTTTCTGCTGCGAGCTTACGGCCATATTCATTTGTTGTTTTGGCGTAAGTGAAGATATTGTAAACGGTGTGTTTATAGTATAACCCAAGATCTGAGTGACTTGGAAAAGTGGATTAAATGATTTAAATCCATATAACCACTATAAAAATATTGTGTGTTTAACCTTGCATTGTTTTCTAGCATATTTACAGAACTGCATAAGAACACTTGATAAAACTGTTTGAAAATTAGTTTAAAGGAGTTTACAAAACTGAGGATAAAATTTTCAAACTACTAAGTTTACTTGTGAAAAACACTTTGAAAATCCGCTGCAAGTACTCCAAGTATTAAAACTGATTTTAACAAATTCAGCTAAGTAAATATAAGTTTAGTGGTCAACAAAGCTGTTCAAAGATTTGTTCGAGATCAGCCAAGTAATTTACTATTCTGTAACAGCTTAGTCTGTTCATAGTTAGCAAAAGTTTTAAAGTTAAAATTGAATTTAAATTTTCAGAGGTCTATTCACCCCCCCCTCTAAACCTCATCTGACCACTTGGGACCAACAAGTATGAAAAGTGCAATTCCCTCGTTAGATTACTTATTACATTCTTGTTTCATATTTAATAGTAACACGTTTTATTTTATAAAATGTGGAATCTATGGTCAAGAAAATCAGTATTAAAGTAATTACAAATATTTAAAATCAAAAAGCCATGAAAGGTATAAAATAGTTAAATATGTTTACAAAAAAAGGGTGTTGCGACGGCCCCACACCACGGGTCCGTCGAACCAAAATCGAGAAATTATTATTATTTTAAAAATGTGTTAAAATCTCAAAAATATTTTAAAACGGAAAAACGATAAATTAAAAGTTTTAAAGCGAAAGCTATTTTAAATAAAATAAGAATAATTTAAATTACTAAGTTTTTTTTTAACAAAAAATAAAATCAATTTTCATAGTAGAGGTTGAAAGGGGAAACATTTAATCATAACATATCAAAATATTTGAAGAAAATCAATCGAGATAGATAAATAAGTAATTTATGAAAATCTTGTATCTTTTATGAAAATATAAATCAATTTTAACGATACAAATATACTAAGCAAGGTTTTAAACAAAATCGAGAAAGAACCTAAATCGACAATAAAATATAATTACTCTCCCAAATACTATGGTGGAACGCAGACATAACCGTAACCCGACTATTGTTTTCCAGAACACTTGGAACTGAAAATAATGAAACATGGAACGCATAAGTTGATCGTCCAACTTAGTGATACTATGTGTGAATTTGCATGGTGATGTGTAGATGCAACATGTTATATAGCATAAGCATATTATCAAACAAATTAAGCATATATTCAAGACGGGAGCGACCTTCTTATCTAAGCAAAAATCACATTAAATATCTAATATTAAATATAAACTCAACAACTTTTCACAAAAGCTACAATTGATAAACTAAATTTCTTCAATATATACTTTAAAGAGAAGAAATTAAAATCACAAAAACTAAAGAATACAAGCATAGGCGGATCTTTACTCAAAGCAATGAAGGGGATGAAACTCCTTCATTTTCAGACCTCCGAAGGTAGTGGTGGCGGATCCGGTGGTAGTTCATAATAAAAGCCCTCAAATCCTAACTTTTCACCAATTTGTTACGTCTGTCAATTAACTTCGAGAGTTCCAAACGATGATCTGAATGGTCAATATGTAACCCCATGTGTATAAGACCTTCCTACAAAATTTTGGCATGAAACGATGGACGAAGATGTAATGAGCGAAAAACCGAGTATGTTTTGTGTATATCCGAAAATTTTATCTTCCTAGTGTTTTTTATCTTTCCATACTCTTCTTCTCCTTAACTATATCTAAGTAATTTTAAGTTGTAGGGAAGATAGTGTGGGTTTAAAGAGATATTTATTGGACTATGAAATCATAATTTTTAGTATATAGATACATATACACACAATGTAGGGAATATGTGATTATAATTACTCACAAATTCCAACAATGCATGTCTTTCTTAAGGTAGTTGAGTACTTGAGTTTACTTACCCAAGTGCATGCCCTAGCAGCCCTTATGATGTCCGAGGAGAGAAAATTATTGTTATTCACCGGCATATAAGATTTTGGGGCGAATTTGTACTTTGTCCCCTAAAGTTTTGAAAACTTACATTTTAACCCTTCAAATAAATTTTTTGTGCATCCAAGCTCGAAAAACATCAAAAAGGTCTTAATGTCATTTTAAAGTAACTTTTATATTTTGAATTATTTCAAAGTCCAAAAGATCACAAGATTTAATTAAATTGTAGTATATTTTAGTTCAAATTAATGCTTAACTTTGAAAATAAAAAGTAGAACATAAATTTGGATTAAAAATCCAATCAAAAGGGTTCGAAAATTTTCAAGCGTTACATTGCACCCGCGAAACAAAATTAGAACTTAACACACTTAAATTAAGAATAACTGAGCAACTTAAACTCCCCGAAACATGATAGATGGACACTTTACACCAGCAAAACATGAAATTATTATTTATCATCCTCAAATTAAGAAAACTTAGTCACTAGCACCCCTTTCTTTTTTTTAGGTAAAATCCATCATCGAAATCAAAAACATCTATGAAGAAAATAGATAATTTATTTTTGAATCCTTGACAATTTTTCTTTAATTACTAAAATTTTGAATGTCCTAAAAAATTCTAAAAATTTTCCAAAAGAATTTTAAAAAAATTCTAAAACTAATAAATCACAAAATTTATGTTTTGATCTATACATCATGGTAGATCTCTTATTTTTTCCATATATTCTCCTAATTAACGTCGTTCATTTTTTTAATGTGCTGTGCTAAATTGATTCAACTTTTGTATATTGTTCGATCTAAAAAGTATTGGTTGTCATGTTAATTAGTACTAAGCGTAAGGTCAAAGAATTTTATTATTGTTATTAGTTCTCTTCACGTCTTCAACTATACCTTTTGTATATTGTTCGATCTAAAAATTATTGATTGTCATGTTAATTAGTACTAAGTGTAAGGTCAAAGTAGTTTATTATTGTTATTAGTTCTCTTCACGTCTTCAACTATACCTTTACTTTTGTTAGTTCTCTTCACGTCTTCATCTATACCTTTTCTTTTGCAATAAAATAAGAACAATTTAAATAAAATAAAACGGAAAAACGATAAATTAAAAGTTTTGAATTTGAAACAGTTTAAAATAGAATAAGAACAATTTAAATTAGTAATTTAGTTTTTTAACCAAAAAATAAAATTAATTTCCATACTAGAGGTTGAAAGGGGAAACATTTAATCATAACATATCAAAAGATTTGAACAAAATCAACCGAGAGAAATAAATAAGTAATTTATGAAAATATTGTCTCTTTTATGAAAATATAAATTAACTTTAACGATTCAAATATCCTAAGCAAGGTTTTAAATAAAATCGAGAAAGAACCTAAAACGACAATAAAATATAACTACTCTCCCAAATACTAGGGTGGGACCGCGACCGCAATGACATAACTGCTGTTGGATAAGGATGAAGATGAAGCACACTGAAGACAATTTGATAAGGGAGGTTTTGATGCATTCCAAAACTTCAACATCGGCTAAGTATAGAGCAACTCAGCTGATATCCCTTTGAAGAATTTTTGACTAAGCAAATGAAGACATCAGAAGAGTCAAAATTTCAAGGTCCAAGACTTTTGATCTGCTGAAGGAAAGTTATCAGATTGATGAAGATCAGTCGACTCAAATCAGATTTGTTCAATTTTGAGATCAGCCTAGTTCGCCATCAGACCTGCACTTTCGTCAGCCAAGTGGAAAGGATCATAAAGTCTTCCCAACGGTAATAAATGCCCTTTGGAGTAATAAATGCTGAAGTACAAGGTTATTTAAGTCAAATGATTGAAGAAATGCTTCGCATCAGCTGGGTGCATTTAATGCTGCCTGTAGAATAGTACTGTTAACAGTACGGACAGACTGCAAAAGAGCCGTTCGCGGATTTTAAGGACCAGTACTCGAGGAATTTGAATCTTGTCTCTCTTCAACGGACACCTTTCAATCCTCAAGTATAAATAGCTGGAAGAGACGAAGAGAAAAGAGTGAACAACACACAATTTCTGAGAGAATTTTCGAAGCAGAAATCTTTAAGTCTCAAGAACAGCTCACTCATCAGCTTAGTCATTTGTTGACGAAAAGCAGAGTTGAAGAACCAAGCTAAATACATCTTCTGAGTGAATTTGTAAAACTGAGTGTCGTGAGAAGTTTAAATCCATCTTTGTGAGTGATTTAACTTCAGAGGATAGGACTTCTTTGTGATTTCCTATTGTGAGCTTATAGCCTTCTCATTAGTTGTTTAGGTATAAGTGGAGAAATATTATAATCTTTGTGATTATAGTATAACCCAGAATCTACGTGATCTGGAAGAGTGGACTAAAGGATATTTACATCCATATAACCACTATAAAAACTACTTGTGTTTTTACATTGCTTTTAAATTAGCATATTTTCTGATTGCATAAAAACACTTTACTTAACTGTTTGAAAAGCTTTTAGAAGGAGTTTATAAAACTGGGGAAAGCACTTTTTAAACTGCTGAGAATACTTGTGAAAAACACTTTGAAAAATCCGCTGCAAGTACTCTAAGTATTAAAACTGATTTCGACGAAATCAGCTAAGCAACTATCAGTTTAGTGGTCTACGAAGCTGTTCAAAGATTTGTTCGCGATCAGCCGAGGAACCTACTGTTGATAACAGCTCAGTCTGTTTAAGTTAACAAAAAGGTTTTAAAGTTAAAAATTGTAAAAAGTTCAGAGGTCTATTCATTCCCCCCCCCCCTCTAGACCTCATCTGACCACTTGGGACCAACAAGTGGTATCAGAGCAGGTGGTTAATTAGAATCAGCTGCCTGATCAACGAGCTTGATCCAAGTGTTTTTCAAAGGTTTTCAAAACTTTTCAAAAGAGTATCTTTTTGAAAATTTAGAACTTTTTGAAAAATGGACTGTATCAGCCATGTTCCCCACATTGCTGGTATGTCTTTTGAAGATTGGAAGATTAGAATGGAGATCTTCTTAGCTGCCTACAATGACAACATGTATACATGTATCATTAAAGGTCCATTCAAATTCACCAAGACCATAATAGTTGATGAGATGGAACTGGTGGTGGAAAAAGATTTGACAGAAATGACAGCCGAAGAAATCACGCTGTTCAATCTGGATAAAGTTGGCCGTTTCATCATGACTAAAGCCCTGGACAATGATCGGTTTGAAAAGGTCAAACATTGCAAAACTGCAAAGGAGATGTGGGATAAAGTCAGAGATATGAGCGAAGGAAAAGACGCCATCAAAGAGCATCAGCTCAGTGTTGCCTTGGAAAAGCTGGACAACTTCAAAATGAAATCTGGAGAAACTATTGATCAGATGGACACTAGATTCACCAGAACCCTCAATGAAGTTTTAAAGCTGGGAAAGAGCTTATCTGACAAGGAGATCACCGTCAGAGTACTGAAGGCCCTACCTCCCAAGTTCAACATGAAGGTGACAGCCATGGAAGAATCAAGAGATCTGGGAAAGATTTCTCTTACAGAGCTGTTCTCCGTACTCAAGGCATATGAGTATAAACTGTCTAGAATGGGAATTGAAGAAACCTCAACATCAGGATCCACAGCTGCACTGGTTGCTGCTGAAAACAACAGAAGACCAGCACAGAAAAGCAAAGAAGTGGACTCATCTGATGAAGCCACTCTACTCAACAAGAAGGAGTACACTGCTGGAGATGTAGCATTGCTAATGAACAATTTCAAGAAGTTCTATAAGAGAAAAATGAAGAACAAATACAACAATGCTTCTACTTCTAAACCTAACTTTTCTTCTCAAGATAAAGAGGATTATAAAGCCAAACTAATGTGTTATAACTGCAGGAAATTGGGACACTTCATTAAAGATTGTCCATATCCAAAAGCAGAGAAATACACTGAGGAAGTGAAGAAAATCAGAAAAGAAAGAAAGCATCAGAGAGGCAAGGCAATGATGGCTGAAGCAGAAAAGCTGGCTGCTGTCTACTCATCTGATTCAGATTCAGACACGTCTGATGAAGAATCTTCTGATGAAGAGAAACCTGCTCTCCTTTGCCTGATGGCCAAGGAATCTGATGACTCTGAGGATGAGGTAACTCCTCTTGAAAATGAATTACTTAATTCATTTGAACAAATGATGCTTAACAATATTGGTATTGCTGAAGCATACAAAAAGCTTAAGGAATAGATGATATTGCTAAAAGAGCAAAACAGTTCACTGAAACTCACAGCTGAAAAGTCAAGAGAATCAGCTGAATATAAACAGCTTGAGCAAGAAAATGAATCTCTGAAAGCTGAATGTAAAGTTTATAAGGGTAAAATCATGGAACTTGAGAAAGTTATTGAGTCTCATGAAAAATCATCTGTTGCATCCACTCACATGTCTAGTAAACAGAAGATACCTTTAGAACAGGATAAGCACGAATTGAATCATACTGAAAAATTTATATCTGCTGACAATAGTAAGGTCATTCTGTATGTTCAAACTGCTAGACTTGCTTCACCTGAGAAAGTGGTAAAGGAGAAGAAATCTCCTAAGGCTAAAAAGAGCAAAGAGCCTAGTGTAGGTAAACAGACCAGTAAGACCAAACAGCAGAGTTCTAAGAAGTCTGCTGATAAAGCAAAAGTCAATCAGAGTAGTGGTAAAACTAAGTCGTCTGTTAATGAGCAAGCAGCTAGTAAACCAAAGAAGCATAAAAATAAGAAAAATCAAAATGCTTGGTATGGAAATGAGTCATATTATGTGCAACCTGCTGCATATCCTCCTGTGTATCATGCACCTCAATTTCCAACTTACTATGCATCTTACCCTGCTCATCCAATGCATGCATATCCTGCTTATCATGCATCTTATCCTGCTTATGAACATTATTCTTATCATACTGATCATCAACATGACTTATCTGATAACTATGATAAAAAGAAAACTGTTCATGCTCCTGTCAAAACTCAGAAACCTAAGAAGCCTAAGACATCAACATCTTGGGTTGTCAAAGGTGGAACTAATCCTTCAGGACCCTCTCAATAAGGGTACCTAAAACAATCTTATTTTTGTTTTGTAGGTTAGGATTAGGAGTAGGAGTAAAGTAGAGAAGATTTGGTACTTGGACAGTGGTTGTTCAAGACACATGTGTGGAAACATACATGAGCTGACTGATGCAGTTGATGTGGATGGTCCAAAAGTCACTTTTGGAGACAGTAAAGAAGGCAAGATTAAAGCTAAAGGAAAATTGATCAGAGGAAACATAGAGATATCTGACGTCTCATATGTTAAAGGCCTCAAATTTAATCTGTTGAGCATAAGTCAATTTTGTGACAAAGGATATTCAGTCATCTTCTCAACAGATAAGTGCTATGTTGAACAAATTGGTACAAAGAAGGTTATCTTATCTGGAAGACGACAAGGAAATATCTACATAGTCGACTGGAATTCTGCTGACAAGAATTCAAGTGTTTGTTTGGTGGCATCAACACCAAGTGAAGTTAGCTGGCTATGGCACAAAAGGATGAATCATTTAAACTTCAAGACCATCAACAGATTAATCAAGAATGATTTGGTAGAAGGGATTCCAAAAACAGTCATGAGCAAAGACAAGCTCTGTGACGCATGTCAGAAGGGTAAACAAATCAAGTCATCATTCAAAAGCAAGAAGCATCAATCTTCTGGAAGAATATTGGAGCTGCTACATATGGACTTATTTGGACCCATTGATCCAGTCAGCAATGGTGGAAAGAAATATTGTCTAGCTGTTGTGGATGACTTTTCAAGATATACTTGGTGATATTCATGAAGAAGAAAAGTGAAACCAAGGAACATCTTACTAGTCTGATGAAACTGATCCAGAATGAGAAAAGCATAAAGATATTGAAGATCAGATCAGATAGAGGGACAGGGTTTACAAACTCTACTGTTGAAGAGTATTGTAACATCAAAGGAATACATCATGAGTATTCAGCTGCTAGAACCCCTCAACAGAATGGTGTTGCTGAAAGGAGAAACAGAACACTGAAAGAAGCTGTCAGGACTATGATAGCTGAAGCCAAGCTGCCACAAAGATTTTGGGCAGAAGCAACAAATACAGCATGTTTTATCCAGAACAGATGCATGATCAACAAAAATCAGAACAATACTCCATATGAAGTTTGGAACAACAGGAAACCAAACATTCATTATTTTAAGATTTTTGGTTGTAAATGCTTTGTATTAAATAATGGGAAAAATCACCTCACTGCTTTTGCAGAAAAGGCTGATGAAGCTGTTTTTGTAGGATACTCTACTGTTAGTAAAGCCTATAGAGTTTTTAACAAAAGAACTTTACTAATAGAAGAATCTATCCATGTAGTATTTGATGAGCCAAGTCAATCTTCTGAAAAGAATCAAATTATTAATCAAGATCTGTCTACTGATTTACAGAAGTTGGATATTGGAAAGGATGAAGTATATGTTCCCATCATACTACCTAATTTAAATTCAGCTGCTAACTCAAGTGCTGTTCAAAATCACTGTGTTGATTGTCTAACAGACGAGTTGCAAAAGGCTGACAGACCAGAGGATGTTCAACAGACTACAACTGTTCAACAGACTACTACTGGAACTCCAACAGTAGTGTTGCAAGATCAAAACAGAGGACAACATTCAGACCTGCAACCTGATCTCAGATGGCTCAGAAATCACCCACCAGAGTTAGTGATTGGTGATCCATTAGATAGAGTGAAAACAAGAAAAGCTGCTGCACAAGATGCTATGTTTGTCACTTTTCTATCTCAAATAGAGCCTAAACAAATTGAAGAAGCTCTCAATGATTCCTTCTGGATTGAAGCTATGCAAGAAGAGTTAAATCAATTTGAAAGGAATGAAGTCTGGTACTTAGTTCCTAGACCAAGTCATCAAAGAGTAATTGGCACTAAATGGGTTTTTAGAAATAAAATGAATGAAGATGGTATTGTTACCCGAAACAAAGCAAGATTAGTGTCCAAGGGTTATTGTCAAGAAGAAGAAATAGACTTTGATGAAACATTTGCACCAGTAGCAAGACTTGAAGCAATCAGACTGTTTCTAGCTCATGTTGCTTACAAGAACTTCACTGTTTATCAAATGGATGTGAAGTCTGCATTTCTCAATGGAGAACTGCAAGAAGAAGTATATGTTGAAAAACCACCTGGATTTGAAGCTTATCAACAGGAAGACAAGGTGTATCGTCTAAAGAAAGCCCTCTATGGACTGAAACAGGCTCCAAGAGCATGGTATGATACTTTATCTGATTTTCTTTTAATTAAAGGATTTCGTAAAGGTAAAGTAGACAAGACTTTGTTCACAATTGAATGGGAAAATCATATATTAATTGTGCAAATATATGTGGACGATATTATCTTTGGTTCAACTAACCAACAGATGTGTGACAAGTTCTCCAAGCTCATGCAGAATAAGTTTGAAATGAGCATGATGGGTGAACTCAATTATTTTCTTGGTTTGCAAGTTAGACAGTTGTCTAATGGTATATTCATCAATCAAGCAAAATACACAAGAGATCTGTTCAAGAAATTTGGTATGGAGACTAGCTCTACTGCTACAATTCCTATGTCTACTAGTCTTCGTTTGGATAAAGATGAAGATGGCAAATCAGTAGATATAACCAAATATAGAGGCATTATTGGGTCACTGTTATATCTAACAGCAAGCAGACCTGATATCATGTACTCAGTTGGGGTCTGTGCAAGATTCCAATCAAATCCCAAGGAATCTCATCTCTTAGCTGCCAAGAGGATATTAAAATATGTTAAGGGCACTCAAGATTTGGGATTATGGTACCCTAGAGAGTCTGGATTTGAGCTTATTGGATATTCAGATTCTGACCTTGCTGGCTGCAAGATTGACAGAAAAAGCACAACAGGTGCCAGTCAGTTCTTAGGTAGTCGTCTGATCTCATGGATGAGTAAGAAACAGACTTCAGTGTCCATATCTACTGCTGAAGCTGAATACATAGCTGCTGGAGCTTGCTGTGCACAGATACTATGGTTGAAGCATCGACTAGAAGATTACAATATCAAGATCAGTGGAATTCCAATCTACTGTGATAATACTAGTGCAATCAGCCTTACTCAGAATACTACAAGTCATTCAAGGACTAAACATATTGAGATCAAGCATCACTTCATTAGAGATCATGTGGAAAAAGGAAATGTAATGATTGAGTATGTTCATACAGACAATCAGATTGCTGATATTTTCACTAAACCTTTAAGTGAAGTAAGGTTCTCAACTTTAAGAGCTGAGCTAGGACTACTTAATTTGGATGCATAAGCTGAGGGGGAACTCATCAGAAGACTAAAGTTCAACAGCTTAGTTATCCTTTACTCTACTCAAGGATTAACTCTCAACAGACTAGTTAACTTATGAATTCTTAAAGTCAGGGGGAACGTGTTAGACTAGCGGTACTTCTGATTAAAAGATAAAATCTGTTAATGACAGTTAGTTGAAGTTATGATTTCAACAGAAGATTAAAGTCCTGAAGAATGAAGATTTATTGTCTAGCTGGATTGACAAACAGCTGAGGAAGGTTATCAGCTATTGGCCTTCGCTGATAACAAAAATGTCATCAGGACATTAGTCCATCAGATAAGTATTTATTTTACTAATCTGATTACTTATGTAAAGCTTACTATTTAAAACGTTTATTTCAAAACACGCTTTTACAAGTAAACAGAAGAGCGGTACAAATTCCCGCTCCTCATTTAATGCGTTTTGAATCTGAAAGGTCGTTACTGACGCCGCACGATCAGCTCTGACAAGAAACGGATCTAACGGTTAGATGGTATCACGGAAACCAAGATACCCTAACTCTATAAATCCCAATCTGATCAGCCGTGTAGCTCTTTATGCACCCTAAACATTCAAAGCATACTTGAGAGAAAAATTACTTGCAAATTTCCTGCAAACTTCTTCCTATTTCTCTAACTCTCAACAGATTAAAATGGCCGCTGAAGGAATGTTCCTAGTTTATGAATCCTACTACCAATCTGGTACGGATTTGATGAAGGAACTGTTGGAAAAATTCAAATCTGCTCAGTTGGTGAACTTCATGGAGTATAACGAAGGCATAATCTGGACTGACCAGGTTATGGAGTATTACAAGACGGCATCTGCTGATTACAACTCTATGGAAATCAAGGCTACAGTAGGTGACAAGTCTGTGATTATCTCACCCGCTGTTCTTCACGAGACGTTTGGTCTTCCTAACAGAGGACGACACGATATTACAGTGCTGACTGAAGAAAGGCACCAACAATTCTGGGCGATCTGCGCCAAAGATGGAGAAATGTTGACTGGAAACATAAGGAAGAAACAGCTGAAGGACGAATATCAGAGGATGGCTGATATGGTCTCGAAGCTGATAGAGAACTGTACCTTTTCTCTGGATGCTGTTACCATGAAAAGGTTTAGTATCATGACTGCTATATATTATGGACTGGAAGTCAACTGGTCCATCATAGTTTGGTACATCTTCGCTGATTTCCTTGAAGTGAAGAAAGGAAAAGGCCCCTACACCAACCACAGAATCACACTCAGTTATCTGCTGTCAAAACTGGGTTGTGATATGCTAAATGGAAAGGAGATCCATAAATCCAAGGCAATGTCCAGGTACTTGCCTGTTATGAAGAGGAAGGCTGGTGAGCCTGAATAGGATAAAGATGAGAAACCAAAGGAGATTCCTGCCAAAAGGCAAAGGAGACTAGTCAAAACAGCTGACCTGGCTGTTGAGACTAAGAAGAAGAAGGTTGCTGATCAACCTAAGAAGAAAGTGAAGATCGTGGCTGACGTTGCTGTTGATCAAATCATAAGTCAGACCACTGCTGATGTAAGAGGAATGTCCCCTGCATCACCTTCAAGAATTCCGTCTGCTGAAAAACCTGCTGAGAATGTCTCTCACAGGACAAGGAGCCAACAAAGGGACACTGCTGCTTCAAGACCCATTCAGGGCTTATCCAAGAAATCAGTAAGGAAGCAGATGACCTTCGTTGAAAAGCCTACTGAGTTGGAAAACTTAGTAAGACAAAGTCCTGCGTCTGTTGAAAGACCTGTTGGAGCTGATGAGGCTTCTGTTGCTGACAAAGCTGATGCTCAAAACTCGACTCAAACTGCACCAACAGCTGAGGTTGCTCAACCTCAAGATGATCCAGATGTAATGATCATCAATCCTATAGCTGCTGCTCCCATTTCTTCTGCTGATCTAGCCCCTGCCAAAGCTGATAAAGGAAAGAAGAATGTTGGTCCCAAGTGGTCAGATGAGGTCTAGGGGGGGGGGGGGTAAATAGACCTCTTAAAATTTTAGACTTAAAAACTTTTTACTCTTCTGTCAGCAAACTAAGCTGATAAAGAATAGTAAGATGACTGTGCTGATCGTGAACAAATCTTGAACAACAGAGTGACCACTCTTCTTACAGTTTACTTAGCTGATTTTAGTGAAAATCAGTTTTGTCAAGAGTATACTTGCAGCGGATTTTTCAAAGTGTTTTTCACAAGTAATCTCAGCAGTTTGAAAAATGTTTCCCCAGTTTTATAAACTTCTTTTGGATATTTTTCAAATAGTTAACTTAATGTGTTTTTATGCAATTTGTAAATATGCAAGTTCAAAAGTAATGTAAAAACACAAGTAATTTTTATAGTGGTTATATGGATTTGAATATCCTTTAATCCACTCGTCCAAGTCACAAAGATCTTGGGTTATACTAAAAACACACAGTAATCAGTATACTCTGCTTACGCCTTACAACAAATGATCAGGCCGTAAGTTCGCAGTAAGAAATCACAAAGAAATCCTACTTCTCTGAAGTAATATCACTCACTTGGATGGATATCTACTTCTCACAACACTCTTGTTTACAAAATCACTCAGAAGATGTATATATCTTTGTTCTTCAACTTCGCTTTTCGTCAACAAATGACTAAGCTGATGAGTGAGCTGTTCTTGAGACTTAAAGATTTTCGCTTGGAAAATTTCTCAGAAATTGTGTGTTGCTTGTTTTCTCTTCGTCTCTTCCAGCTATTTATACTTGAGTTTTGAAAAATGTCCGTTGAAGAGAGACAAGATTCAAAATCCTCGAGTACTGGTCCTTAAAATCTGCAAACGGCTCTTTTGCAGTCTGTCCGTACTGTCAACAGTACTATTCTGCAGGCAGCATTAAATGCACCCAGCTGATGCGAAGCATTTCTTCAATCATTTGTCTTAAATAACCTTGTACTTCAGCATTTATTACTCTAAGGGGCATTTATTACCGTTGGGAAGACTTTATGATCCTTTCCACTTTGGTGAAAGTGCTCGTCTGATGGCGAACAGAGCTGATCTCAAACTTGAACAAATCTGATTTGAGTCGGCTGATCTTCATTAGTCTAATAACTTCCCTTCAACAGATCAGAAGTCTTGGACCTTGAACTTGACTCTTCTGATGTCTTCATTACTTAGTCAAAATTCTTTCAAGGGGATCATCAGCTAAGTTACTCCATACTTAGCCAATATTTGAAGTTTTGGAATGCATCAAAACCTCCCTTATCAAATAATCTTTAGTGCCTTCATCTTCATCCTTATCCAACAATTTCCCCCTTTTTGATGATGACAAAACTTCAGCCAAGTACCTGTTAAATACTTAAACTAAAGAATGTAATCCTCAATATTTTCTGAGATAGAAAAAGTGTATTGGATTGAACTTGTCTTTTTATTGATAATGAAAATATTACAAATACAAGTTCATCAGATGAGATGTCTAAAAGATAGATAAGCAAACTGATTACAAGAATTTTATGATTTCTAACTATCAGCTCCTTCATCTGATCCTTCAAGCACTTCTTCGTATTCATAAGATGATTCTTCATCATCTTCATCAGCTTCATCATCCAGGTCCATGTTTGCTTTGGCAGCTTCCATTTTCTCTTTAAGTTGCTGCTCCCTTAAAGCTTCCATTGCCTTCCTGGCTGATTCTGTATTTATGTACTTGGTAGGTTCTACGAACTTTTCAGGCTCAATTTTATCAGCTTCCTTTGCAAGCTCAATCTTATCATCTTCCTTTGCTTTGGCTTCTTCGACTTTTTTTGCTTCCTTGGCTGTTTCTTCCCGTTTATCTTCCCCCTTTTTGTCATCATCAGATTTGATGACATTAGAAGGTGCAACAGCAGGGTTGAGAGCAACTGTTGGAATCTTCAATTCAGCACACAAAGCCTTTAGATTTTGATTTGTAACATCATGGCTTGCTGTAAGATTAAGAATATCAGTGCTGATGGCGTCAGTTTTATCGTTGCAGCAATCAATGTTGATCTGCATAGTTGCAAGTTCAGAATGAAGTATGTCTCCTGCATGATTAACTTCTTGCATCAGCTGCAAATTGACCGCTTTCTCTTGTTCACTAACATTGATAAAGGTTTCTGTCAGTCGTACAATGTTGTTCTGAGCTCTTTCCAATGCGCCATGAAGATGGCTCACATCAGCTTTAACATCCTCCATATTCTTGTGTAATTCAACATTACTCATCAGTAGCTGCTTTGAGCTATCATCAGGCACTGGGAATTGATCAATGGCGTCCTTGATGAGATGGGCAGTTGATTGTTTCACGGCTTCCAGCTGAAGTCTGTTGGTCTCACCCAATTCAGCTTTCAATTCATTCTTCAGCTCTTCCTTTATCTTTAGCAGCTGTTGATTTTGCTTCTGTTCCAGTTCCCTTAGTGAATCTTCCATTAACACCTGGATTGCTTCCATCAGGGATGAGTGTTGATCATTTGATGAAGCAGAAGCAGCAGCATCAGCTTCCTTTTCTTCAGTCGCCTGTTGAACAGGGACTTCTTCCATATCTGTCATCTGATGGTCTTCAGAGTCCTTAGCATTCCAGTCTATTGCTAGAGGCTCTTCAGTTTTCTTTTCATCAGTTTTCTTTTGTTCATCAGTGACATCTTCATACACCAAATTTGTGATGGTGCCATCATCATTGAAGCAGGTTGTCTGACGTATCTGCTTCACAATGATCCAAGGGTTGACAGGAGCATTGTTACCTTGGGGCACTTCACTGAAATCCTTCATTTCTTTGCCAAAAATAACTTGTTGAATACTTGGCAGTTGTGGGAGTTCACTTGAATGTCCTTGCTGATATCTGGACTTCTCTGCCCACTTCTTCAAAGCAGTGAAAGTAGCAATCTTTATAGCCCTTTCTTCAACATTATCAGTCTTCTTTCTTTTGGCAGGCAGGGTGCTCTTTATCAGATTGGCTTCCTCAAGAGCAAATTCCCTGGCATAGTGATGCATGGCATCCCTAACATGATGAGGATCCAAAGCTTTTTGAATGGAATCTGTCTTTAGCCACTTTAGTACCTGATGAGTGTGTTTTCGTTAAGGTGGTTATTCCCAGTCGAACGCGACTCGCCAATATGAGGATCACAAGGTCAGCTATGCTAGTCCTCGATTTGTATAGGGGATCCTAACCTGAAAACAAAGACAACTACGTCAGGTTAATGCCGGTGGTTACCCGGCGATAACCCTCTGATGCTAAAGTAAGTTACGAGATGAGTAGGGAAGTCGGAGCGTATTTAATGCTTAGAAGTGCGTACCTTTAATCGTATTTATGAGGGGTATTTATAGTGTTCTAAATGGGTCATCGGGTCGAATCACGATTGGACATAACGGTTCGAATATTGATCCTTAGCAATAGATTCGATCCGATTAGAAATGGATCACACATAAGAGGATGTCGGCCACCGTGTCGAATAAATAGAAAGATCGATGTCGATGCTGACGTCACGCTTATTTGATAATAAACGATGTGAAATCGAGGGGAAGGTCCTCGATATTAATCGACTGATCGATGAGTGTTTATAATGACGAAGACTTGGTACATCAAGAGTCCCCCAAGTTCTAGAGTTTGAGCGTAAGTTGAACTCTGGAAATTTGAATTAGTGTTTGTTTGAATTTTTAAATTCTGCTAGTATGGGGGGGGAGTCCCCCAAGTTCGAGAGTTCGACTGGAAATCGAAGTCTGGGACTTAAAGTATCGGAGCAGAATTTCCCGCCATAGCGTTGTCATTTTCGCGCCTTCGCAGATTTAGGGTTTAATCCGGCGGGTAATTTGAATTTTAGGGGTAGAAGATTAAGCGTCGCGTCTTTTCAGGGGGGATTGTGCAAATTCGCTGAAACGGTAGTTCTTTGCGCCTATATAAAGGTTTGTCGCTTCTCCTGTTCTTTTACACTACGGTAAAAAAATACATTTGTGACGTCGGAGCTCTGTACGCGAATAAAGGAGATCTTCATCGATTTTAGTTACAATATACTCAGAAAATGTCGGGCAGCGAAGCATCGACTCCAGAGAGTGTTCATGTGGAGGATGTGGTCAGGGATGTTTTTGGCGAGGAAGCAAATCGACCAGAAGGTCACGAGGGTGGTATATCGGGAAGTGGTGGGCAGGCTGATGATGATAATGAAGAGGAAGAGGAAAAGAGGCTGGTATACCATGAGATTCAAGCCGGGGACTATAGAAGGCCGTTGTCGGACTGGCTATCGTCGTTTTCGATTGGGGAGGGTTGGGTGGTATCGACGCCGAATAAAGTGCAGCAGATGCATGACCCCCCGAAGAATACCATAGCCATTCATGAGGCGTCGATGGAGTGCGGATTTCGAGTACCGATCGCTACGGAACTAGCGTCGATTCTCAATCAATTGGGTGTCGTGCCTGCCCAGATCGTTCCGAATGGCATGTCGATGATTCTGGGATTTATCGTCGTCATGAAAGCTTTTAGGCAAGAGCCCTCGTTCGGAAACTTTTGGTGTTTATTCACGGTGAAGGAGTCGCCGAAGTTGTAGGAAAAACTCGGGATTTCTTCAACTTGGTCGACATAGCCAATGTAATAGTCTGTACTAGGTTTCTTTATATATTTGTATCCTGGACTTTAGTCGTTTCCCTTTGTATATTTATCCACGTCGATATATATATAAAAAATATTCATTGATACTCTAATTTTTATTTCTGAATGTGTTTGTCGATATGGAATCCACGATCCAAGCCCTTATTATAATCGTGATATATCATTGTTTTGCCGACGTTGCTTCGATGTAGTAGTTTGAGCTCGATTTTTACCTTATCAAGTTTGTGTAATTTATGATCGACGTTTTTACCATAATCGAGATGTTTTTATACTTAGCTTATTTACAGCTTTTTGCTCCGCAATTTCGTTTTTCCGATGCAGTCATCGATCTCGATTCCACATTTCCAAAAGTCTATCAATTCAATTTATGATCGATTCGTTTACCATAATCGAGATACGTTTATACTTAGCTTATTTACAGCTTTTTGCTCCGCAATTTCGGTTATAACTGATGTTCATTCGGTGATTTCGATGATTTGGAGATGATTTGGAGATTTCCTCTTGATGCCTCAACGGCTATCGAGGTACGTTTGTAGATTTGGAGATTTTCTCTCGATGCCTCAACGGCTATCGAGGTACGTTTGTAAATTTGGAGATTTCCTCTCGATGCCTCAACGGCTATCGAGGTACGTTTGTAGATTTGGAGATTTCCTCTCGATGCCTCAACGGCTATCGAGGTACGTTTGTAGATTTGGAGATTTCCTCTCGATGCCTCAACGGCTATCGAGGTACGTTTGTAGATTTGGAGATTTCCTCTCGATGCCTCAACGGCTATCGAGGTACGTTTGTAGATTTGGAGATTTCCTCTCGATGCCTCAACGGCTATCGAGGTACGTTTGTAGATTTGGAGATTTCCTCTCGATGCCTCAACGGCTATCGAGGTACGTTTGTAGATTTGGAGATTTCCTCTCGATGCCTCAACGGCTATCGATGTACGTTTGTAGATTTGGAGATTTCCTCTCGATGCCTCAACGGCTATCGAGGTACGTTTGTAGATTTGGAGATTTCCTCTCGATGCCTCAACGGCTATCGAGGTACGTTTGTAGACTTGGAGATTTCCTCTCGATGCCTCAACGGCTATCGAGGTACGTTTGTAGATTTGGAGATTTCCTCTCGATGCCTCAACGGCTATCGAGGTACGTTTGTAGATTTGGAGATTTCCTCTCGATGCCTCAACGGCTATCGAGGTACGTTTGTAGATTTGGAGATTTCCTCTCGATGCCTCAACGGCTATCGAGGTACGTTTGTAGATTTGGAGATTTCCTCTCGATGCCTCAACGGCTATCGAGGTACGTTTGTAGACTTGGAGATTTCCTCTCGATGCCTCAACGGCTATCGAGGTACGTTTGTAGATTTGGAGATTTCCTCTCGATGCCTCAACGGCTATCGATCTGTACGTTAGTCTTAGAAAGTAACAAAAGAGCTTTTCATTAGGTTCAAAATTAAAGAAAGAAATTACAAGAACAGTTGGAAATATAGACAAACTAAAGAAAATTTCTTAGGCGTAGAATTTTCTGAGGTTTCTCCCGTTCCAAGTTCTCTTCACGGATTCTCCTCCCATTGTGATTAATCGATATGCGCCTTTTCTACCAGCTTCGATTATCTTGAATGGCCCTTCCCAATTGCAATCGAGCTTACCTTTTTGCTTGGATACGTCTACTCGTTTTAGGACGAGGTCTCCTACCTGAAAAGATTTTAACCTTACATTTTTATCGTAAGCTTTTGCCATGGTAGTTTTGTACGCTTGGATACGGGTAGAGGCCCTTTCTCGTTTTGCTTCCAGCTGATCGAGTTCGAAATTTCGTTTGTCCGTATTATCCGATTCATTGTACAGTCCAGTTCTTGGCGACGTGACTTCCAGTTCAGCAGGAGCAACTGCCTCAGAGCCATACACGAGACCAAACGGAGTTTCCCCAGTTGCAGCTATTTCCTTCATTCGATTGGCCCAAACGACCCACGGTAATTCATCGATCCAAGCACCTCCAGCTTCCGATAATCTCTTCTTCAAGAGCTTTACAATCTCCCGATTCGTAACTTCAGTTTGTCCATTTATTTGCGGGCAACCTACTGACGTAAAACGCAGATCGATTTTGTGTTTCGAACACCAATCCACCACTCTTTTCCCCACAAATTGAGGTCCATTATCGGAGATGATAACTCTAGGTATGCCAAACCTACAGACGATCGACCAATAGAAGTTGATTATTTGGGTCTGAGAGATTTGCTTCAGTGGCACCACTTCTACCCATTTACTGAAATATTCCACTCCTACAAGTAAGTAACGCTTCTGACCTCGTGCCATTGGTAGCGGTCCAACCAAGTCCACACCCCATTGATCAAAAGGCCAAGCAATCGATATTGATTCCATCTTTTGCGCTGGTTGATTCGGCATGGTGGCGTGGTATTGGCACTTGGCACACTTTTTAGCATAATTGTTGGCGTCTTTGACCAAGGAAGGCCAATAGTACCCCAGACGTGATATTCGAACTGCTAATGCTCTGCCTCCAGAATGGCTTCCACAAGATCCTTCATGGACTTCCTTTAGTATTAGGTCGATCTGAGAAGAATCTACGCATTTGTGCAATACTCCAGTGACAGATCGTCGATATAATTCGTTTCCAATGACTGCATAGCGAGGTGCCCTATACTTGAGTCTTCTCGCTTCTGTGTTGTTTGATGGGAGGGTTCCGTTTGCTAGATAATCGAGTATCGGGGTTTTCCAACTACCGCAGTCGTCATCGAGATTGAGTACGTCCACACCAGAGGCATTCCTTTGGATATCGATGGCAGGTTTCTCTGAAATCAACAGTGTCACTTTCCGAGTTTTGATTCCTTCTATTAGATTCCCGAACTTGGAGAGAGCATCGGCCCTCGTATTCTCTGTTCTCCTTATATATTCGAGTTGGAATGCATTGAATCGTGATACTTGATCGTTGACCAAGGCTAAATATCTAATCATTGAATCTTCTTTGGTTTCGAAAAGACCCTTAAATTGCTTTTCCACGAGCTGTGAGTCGGTGTAAGCAATTAAGTTTTTTATTCCCGTTTCTACTGCCATTTTCAATCCTGCCAGCAGGGCCTCATATTCTGCTTCGTTGTTGGATACTAGGAAGTCTAATTTCAAAGCGAATTCAAGTTCTTCCCCGTTTGGGCCTTGAAAGTAAATTCCCGCGCCTCCCCCTGTCGACGTAGAGGATCCATCGACATGCAGCATCCATTGCTCCTCTTTTTCTTCTACCGTTACAGTGCTTTCTAGTACGAAATCAGCTAAAATCTGCCCTTTGACTGATGTCCTCGGCAAGTAATCGATGTCATACTCTCCTAGCTCTACCGCCCACTTAATTAGCCTTCCCGACGCGTTAGGCTTTGAAAGTGTCTGCCTTAGTGGTTGGTTGGTCAGGACGATAACTTTGTGCGACTGGAAATAGGGTCTCAATTTCCGCGCAGTAGTTACAATAGAAAGAGCAAACTTTTCGATCTCGGAGTAGTTCCTTTCGGGGCCTTGCAAGACACGACTTACATAATAAATCGGGTTGTTTTCTTTTGCTTCCATCCTGACAAGAGCTGAGCTTATTGCTTGTTCGGAAACTGCAATATAGAGGTATAGATCTTCATTATCTTTTGGTTTGGCCAAAAGGGGAGGTGACATAAGATAGGATTTGAGTTCTTCGAATGCCTGGTCGCATTCTTTCGACCACTCGAACTTCTTTGCATTCCTCATTACTTTGAAAAAAGGGAGGCTCTTATCTGCCGAACGAGATATGAATCGATTGAGGGCTGTGATTTTTCCAACAAGCTTTTGCACTTCGTTTAAGTTTCGAGGAGCCTTCAAATCGATGACTGCTTGTATCTTTTCTGGATTTGCTTCAATACCTCTCTCGTTTACCAAGTATCCAAGGAATTTTCCCGATCTAACCCCGAAAGTACATTTGGCTGGGTTGAGCTTCATTCCATACTTCCTCATTATGTCGAAAGCCTCTTTAATGTGTTCCAGGTGATCTTTCTCGCTTAGGCTTTTGACTAGCATGTCATCGACATATACCTCCATCGATTTACCCAATAGTCCTTCGAACATCTTATTCACCAGTCTTTGATAAGTGGCTCCTGCGTTTCTCAATCCGAAGGGCATTACTTTAAAGAAATACACACCCATTTCGGTGATAAAAGCTGTCTTGTCTTGATCCTCTAGTGCCATAAAAATTTGGTAAAACCCCTGAAATGCATCCATCATACTCAAAATTGCGCAGCCAGCAGTGGAGTCGACCAGGGAGTCAATTCTAGGGAGCGGATACGGATCCCTAGGACATAGTTTGTTAAGATCCGTGAAGTCATTACACATTCTCCACTTTCCTCCTCCCTTGGAAACTAGGACGACATTGCACAGCCACTCCGTGAATTGTATCTCAGCGATGTAGTCAGCATCTAGAAGTTTCTTCACTTCCTCTTTTATAATCCTGTTTCTCTCAGGACCAAAATTTCGTTTCTTTTGTCTTGCAGGTCGAGATGACGGGTCGATATTGAGTCTATGAACGATAATCTTGGGATCTATTCCTTGGAGGTCAGTGGTCGACCAAGCGAAGACATCCACATTTTCCCTCAAGAATTCGATCAGCTGAGTTTCAAGCCCTTCAGATAATTGAGTGCCAATCCTCGTTGTTTTCGATGATTCCCCTGGTACCAATTCAATCGACTTATGTCCTTCGGAAGGTTCAATTCTTTCGAATTTTCTCTTTTTGGGATTCATCTCCTTCTGCATCTCGCTACTTTCAGCAAAACATGCTTTCTTTACTTCGTCCACGTCCACCGGTGGCGACGGACTATCCTGCCGCTCTGCTGGCGACTTTTCGTTACCAGAAGGAGAGTTTTCTTTTTTATGCTGTTGGTCTAAAGACACCGTGTAACAGTCCCAGCCTTCCTTTAGATTTCCTCGGACTTCTCCAATCCCTGGAGTGGTCGGAAATTTCATATTTTGGTGGTAAGTTGAGATAACTGCCTGGAAACTATTTAAAGCCGGTCTTCCCAATATGACATTGTAGGCACAAGGAGCGTCGACAATCAAAAATTTAATCATTCTCGTCCTCGAATTTCCTTCATCTCCCAGGGAGAGAGACAAAGTAAGTGTACCCTTTGGAATTACTTGAGCACCTCCAAAACCCACTAGTGGGGTAGCTACTACGTCGAGGGGAGTCGGGCCTAAATCCATTCGCTCCAAAGCATCTTGGAAGAGGATATTTGCCGAACTGCCTGAATCTATCAAGATTCTTTTAACAGTAGCTCCCGCAATCTGTGCTGTGATCACCATAGGGCAGTCTGGTACATCCTGGTTGTTGAATGATGTGAAATCGGGTTGTAGATCAGACTCATCGAAACCGATCATTTTGTTCTGCTGGGCTGGTCTTATTGAGAACACTTCCCTTCTTTCATTTTGGGCTCTATCCCTTATAATCCGAGACACTACCCTTCTTGAATTTTTACTGTCTCCCCCCGCCGGGCCTCCAGAGATCATATTAACTATCGTTCCGGGTTGTGCTCTTCTCGGCTGGTCTTCTCTATCCTTCGAGCGTTGCTCTCTTCTGGCGGGGGATCTCGATCGTGACCGATTGTCTTTCTGTCGATCCCTAGGTTGCTCCTTTTTTGACGTCTTCACATACCCAGTGAGGTGTCCTTCTGCTATCAATCTTTCTATCTAGTCTCTAAGTTGATAGCAGTCATCAGTATCGTGTCCTCTCTGTCGATGAAATCGGCAATACTTTCTTGAAGCCGGGTAGTCCTTAATTGGAGCTGGTTTTCTCAGCATGTTGTGGTCCTGGATCGCGAATAGGATTTCGGATCTCGGTTTTTTGAGGGGAGTGTAATTATCGTAGTATTCTTTATTCGACCTCCCTAACCCTTGTCTTCCTGGATTGTGATTTCTCTCTTCTCTATATACTTTCCTGTTTCTACCTTCATAAGACCGATTGAGTTGCGGCCCCTCGATTGGTTTATCAGGTATGCCCGACGATTGTCCCTCTTCCGGCTTTGTCAACCCAAAGAAGGTTCCTCTCAATTTATTCATTTCTTCTTCATTCATGTATTGATTCGCCATTTCCATCAATTTTTCATATGTAGCGGGATTTTCTCTTACTATCGCACTGGCGAATCCTCGATTTAAAGTGCTTTGGAAAAGAACAGTAATTAGAAAATCAACTCTTGGCATTTCAACCTTGAGGAGCTCATTGTTAAACCTTCCCATGAAATTTCTAAAAGTCTCTCCCGGGTTATGTATGATTGAGTATAAATGGTTTGCAGGGGGTCTGACAGCTCTCTTACTACCAAACTGACTCATAAACTTGTCACAAAGTTGATCATAGTCGAAGATAGATTTTTCCTCCAATCTTCCGAACCAGGATTGAGCCATCCCGGCCAGCGTGGTAGAAAATGCTTTTGCTGCTACATTATCGGAGATGCCGTGAAGCTGCATTTGGAGATTAAATGAGGCCAGGTGTTCATCGGGATCCTCCGTTCCGAAGTAACGGGGTAACTGAGTGGGCAATCTCTTGTCGAGAGGCAACCTTTCAAAGAATATTTCATCACAAAATGGTGATTTCCTTAATCGAGAGTTAGATACTGGAGGTTCATTCTTCTTTTCTTGTTTATCCAATTTTTGGTGCAGCGACCTTACTTCTGAGGCCAATTTGTTGACCTCTCTGACTGATTGCTCCTGCAAGTCTTCTTCTATGCCATGTCTGTCTTGATGTTGATCGGCTCGACTTATCGCTTCGTTTGCCTCGAATCCTGCTCGTGCACCAAAGGCGGCAGCATGTGGGGGTCGTCGAGTTTGAAGGGCGGTTTCCTTAATCTCCGCGAGCCACTCCTTCTTGGCTTCATCGAGAATGGCTTTTAGGTCGTCTCTCGTAAGTTGTATTACCGGCGGAACCGGTGGTCTTGAAGCTCCGGCCTCGACATGAGGTGCAGGATCAGGATCACGAATTAATAAATTATCTCCTTGACCCTCTCCGTTTTGATCGCGATTTCCCTCCTTTTCTCGTGCCAGGACAGTTCTCGATCTTGTAGTCATTTTTCACGTTCTCAAAGTTATGTTTCCCACAGACGGCGCCAATTGATGAGTGTGTTTTCGTTAAGGTGGTTATTCCCAGTCGAACGCGACTCGCCAATATGAGGATCAGCAGGTCAGCTATGCTAGTCCTCGATTTGTATAGGGGATCCTAACCTGAAAACAAAGACAACTACGTCAGGTTAATGCCGGTGGTTACCCGGCGATAACCGTCCGATGCTAAAGTAAGTTACGAGATGAGTAGGGAAGTCGGAGCGTATTTAATGCTTAGAAGTGCGTACCTTTAATCGTATTTATGAGGGGTATTTATAGTGTTCTAAATGGGTCATCGGGTCGAATCACGATTGGACATAACGGTTCGAATATGGATCCTTAGCAATAGATTCGATCCGATTAGAAATGGATCACACATAAGAGGATGTCGGCCACCGTGTCGAATAAATAGAAAGATCGATGTCGATGCTGACGTCACGCTTATTTGATAATAAACGATGTGAAATCGAGGGGAAGGTCCTCGATATTAATCGACTGATCGATGAGTGTTTATAATGACGAAGACTTGGTACATCAGTACCCATTCCTCTTCAGCAGCTAAGTCCTTCAGATTCTGAAGTTCAATGATGGACCTGTTCAGCCTATTGTCTCGCCATCTGATATACCTAGGTTTCTCCTGAGTAAACATGGTCTTCAACATTAACTTCTGATTGTAATAAGCTAAGGACTTCTCAAACTTCTTGAAAAGCTCTTTATCAGCATATACTATGTTGAATGCTCTTCTGATTTCGAACTTTTCCTTGGGTTTGGGCTCAACAGCAGGCATCTTAGGCTTTTTCTTTTCTTCATCAATGCCTTCACCTATTTTGATGCTACCTCCATGGACAGGTCCATAGGCATCAGCCTTGCTGAGCTCAAGAACCATTGCTAGTTCAGCAGCTTCTCTTTCTGCTGCAGTCATCTTTCTTTTAGCTTCATCCTTGGAAGCTTGAGCTATGCTTAACTCAAGTGCTTTCTTCTCTTCCAACTCATCTTGCTTCCTCTGTTCAGCTTCCTCCCTAGCTTTCTTGTCAGCCTTAGAAATTTTCTTTTTCCTCAGCACGATTTTCCTTTTGCCTTTATCAGCAGGGGCTGGTCCTGCAGATGAGATAGGATTTGCAGCAATTGGATGGATGATTTGGACATCTGGATCTTTAGAAGTCTCAACTGATTGAGTAACTTGACTTGGCTGTTGCTCATCAGCTTTGTTAATTGCAGCAGTCTCAACTGTTGTAGTAGGCTCAACAGTTTTAGCAATCTTTTCAGCATTTTTAGGGTCTTCCCTAGCCACATTTTCTAATGCCGTAGGTTCTTCTATGAAGGTCATCTGCTTTCTAGCAGTCTTTTTGGTTCTTCCTTCATGGTAAGTAGAAGTAGCTGTATCTCTCTGTTGGCTTCTTGTTCTTTGAGAGATACCTTCAGCAGGTTTCTCTGCTGATGGAGTTCTTGATGGTGATGCAGGGGATCCAGTCCTTACATCAGCAGTTATATTTTCTATGATTTTAGTGGCTTCAGCAGCAGAAGTCACTTTCTCCATCTGCTTGGTTTCTTTCTTTTTAGGCTCATCAGCAGCCTTCTTCTTTTTAGTCTCAACAGCTAGGCTGGCTGTTTTGACTAATCTTCGTTGCATTTTGGCAGGAACCTCTTTTGGTTCCTCCTCATCAGCTTCCGCAGGCTCATCAGCCTTTCTCTTTTGAACTGGCAGATATTTGTTCATGGCTTTGGACTTGTGAATTTCCTTGCCATTCGTCATTGTACACCCTAGATGGGACAGCAGGTAGCTGAGAGTAATTCTGTGGTTGGAGCGAGGTTCTTTTCCTTTCTTTACTTCAAAGAATTCAGCAAAGATGTACCAGATGATCATGGACCAGTTGACCTCCAATCCATAATAAATGGCAGCCATAATGCTGTACCTCTTCATAGTAACAGCATCAAGGGAAAAGGTGCAGTTTCCCATCAGTTTTGACACCATATCAGCCATCCGCTGATACTCGTCCTTTAGCTGTCTCTTCCTGATATTCCCAGACAGAATCTCCCCTTCCTTGGCGCAGATCGCCCAAAACTCTTGGTGTTTTGCTTCAGTCATTACAGTGACATCATGACGTCCACTGTTCCGAAGTCCAAATTGTTCGTGAAGAACGGTGGGAGTGATGACAAGTGATTTGTCACCAACTGTAGCAGTAATCTCCAACTTATCAAAATCAACAGTCGCTGTCTTGTAGTATTCCATGACCTGGTCAGTCCAGATTATCCCTTCATTGTACTCCATGAAGTTCACTAAAGTTGCAGATTTGAACTTTTCCAGAAGTTCCTTCATCAGTTTTGTGCCAGATTGGTAATAGGAATCATACACAAGGTACATACCTTCAGCAGCCATTACAGATCTTGTAGAGATTAGAGAGAAAAACGAAGAGATTTTTGCAGGAAAATTGCTCAAATTTCTCACAAGTACTTTTGAAAATCGGGTGTGCGTAAAGAACAACATGACTGATCAGATTTGGATTTATAGAGTTAGGGTATCTTGGTTTCCGTGATACCGGCTAACCGTTAGATCCGTTTCTTGTCAGTGCTGATCGTGCGGCGTCAGTCGCGACCTTTCAAATTCAAATAGCATTAAATAAGGAGCGGGAATTTGTACCGCCCTTCTGTTACTTATAAAAGCGTGTTTTGAATAAACGTTTTAAATATTTCTGCTTTTATTTAAGTAATCAGATGAGTAAAATAAATACTTATCTGATGGACTACTGTCCTGATGACATAGTTGTTATCAAAGAATGCCAATAGCTGATAACCTTCCTCAGCTGTTTGTCAATCCAGCCAGATAATATAACTTTATTCTTCGATAGATGAGTCTTCTGATGAAAACATAACTTCAACTAACTGTCATTAACAGATTTCATCTTTTAATCAGAAGTACCGCTAGTCTTACACGTTCCCTCTGACTTTAAGAATTCATAAGTTAACTGGTCTGTTGAGAGTTAATTCTTGAAGATAAATAAGATGAGTAAGCTGTTGAACTCTAGTCTTCTGATGAGTTCCCCCTCAGCTTATGCATCCAATTTAAGTAGTCCTAGCTCAGCTCTTAGAGTTGAGAACCTTACTTCACTTAAAGGTTTAGTGAAGATATCAGCAATCTGATTGTCAGTATGAACATACTCTATCATAACATTGCCTTTTTCCACATGATCTCTAATGAAGTGATGCTTGATCTCAATATGTTTAGTCCTTGAATGACTTGTAGTGTTCTGAGTAAGAGAGATTGCACTTGTGTTGTCACAGTAGATTGGAATTCCACTGATTTTGATGTTGTAGTCTTCTAGTTGATGCTTCAACCATAAGATTTGTGCACAGCAAGCTCCAGCAGCTATGTATTCAGCTTCAGCAGTAGATATAGAAACTGAAGTCTGTTTCTTACTCATCCATGAGATCAGACGACTACCTAAGAACTGACAGGCACCTGTTGTGCTCTTTCTGTCAATCTTGCAGCCAGCAAGGTCTGAATCTGAATAACCAATAAGTTCAAATCCAGATTCTCTAGGGTACCACAATCCCAATTCTTGAGTGTCTTTAATGTATTTCAATATCCTCTTGGCAGCTAAGAGATGAGATTCCTTGGGGTTTGATTGGAATCTTGCACAGACTCCTACTGAGTACATTATATCAGGTCTATTTGCTGTTAGATACAACAATGAACCAATAATGCCTCTATATTTGGTTATGTTCACTGATTTGCCATCTTCATCTTTATCCAAACGAAGACTTGTAGACATAGGAATGGTAGCAGTTGAGCTAGTTTCCATACCAAACTTCTTAAACAGATCTCTTGTGTATTTTGCTTGGCTGATGAATATTCCATCAGGCAACTGTCTAACTTGCAGACCAAGAAAATAATTGAGTTCACCCATCATGCTCATTTCAAACTTATTCTGCATCAGCTTGGAGAACTTATCACACATCTGTTGGTTAGTTGAACCAAAAATAATATCGTCCACATATATTTGCACAAGTAATATATGATTTTCCCATTCAATTGTAAACAAGGTTTTATCTACCTTACCTTTATGAAATCCTTTAATTAAAAGAAAATCAGATGGGGTATCATACCATGCTCTTGGGGCCTGTTTCAGTCCATAGAGGGCTTTCTTCAGACGATATACTTTATCTTCTTCTTGATAGACTTCAAATCCAGGAGGTTGTTCAACATATACCTCTTCTTGCAGTTCTCCATTGAGAAAGGCGGACTTCACATCCATCTGATAGACAGTGAAGTTCTTGTGAGCAGCATAGGCAAGAAACAGTCTGATTGCTTCAAGTCTTGCTACTGGTGCAAATGTCTCATCAAAGTCAATTCCTTCTTCTTGACAATAACCTTTGGCCACTAATCTTGCTTTGTTTCTGGTAACAATACCATCTTCATTCATCTTATTTCTGAATACCCACTTAGTGCCAATTACTCTTTGATGACTTGGTCTAGGAACTAAGTACCAGACTTCATTCCTTTCAAATTGATTCAACTCTTCTTGCATAGCTTCTATCCAGAAGGGATCATTTAAAGCTTCTTCAATTTGTTTTGGCTCTATTTGAGATAGAAAGGTGACAAACATAGCATCTTGTGCAGCAGCTCTTCTTGTTTTCACTCTATCTAAAGGATCACCAATTACTAACTCTGGTGGGTGATTCTTGAGCCATCTGAGATCAGGCTGCAGATCAGGATGTTGTCCTCTGTCTTGATCTTGCAACACTACTGTTGGAGTTCTAGTAGTAGTCTGTTGAACTTCTCTTGTCTGTTGAACAGTCTCTGGTCTATCAGCTGTTTGCAACTCGTCTGTTAGACAATCAGTACTGTGATTTTGAACAGCACTTGAGGTATCAGCTGAACTAAGATTAGGTAGTATGATGGGAACATATTCTTCATTTCTTCCAATGTCTAACTTCTGTAAATCAGTAGACAGATCTTGGTTAACATTTTGATTCTTCTCAGAAGATTGACTTGGCTCATCAAATACTACATGGATGGATTCTTCTATTAGTAATGTTCTTTTATTAAACACTCTGTAAGCCTTACTAACAGTTGAGTATCCTACAAAGACAGCTTCATCAGCCTTTTCTGCAAATGCAGTAAGGTGATTTTTCCCATTATTTAATACAAAACATTTACAACCAAAAATCTTAAAATAATGAATGTTTGGTTTTCTGTTGTTCCAAACTTCATATGGAGTCTTGTTCTGATTTTTGTTGATTATGCATCTGTTCTGGGTAAAGCATGCTGTATTTGTTGCTTCTGCCCAAAATCTTTGTGGCAGCTTAGCTTCAGCTATCATGGTCCTGACAGCTTCTTTTAGTGTTCTGTTTCTCCTTTCAGCAACACCATTCTGTTGAGGGGTTCTAGCAGCTGAATACTCATGGTGTATTCCCTTGATATTACAATACTCTTCAACAGTAGAGTTTGTAAACTCTGTCCCTCTATATGATCTGATCTTCAATATTTTGATACTTTTCTCATTCTGGATCAGTTCCATCAGATTGGTAAGATGTTCCTTGGTTTCACTTTTCTTCTTCATGAAAATCACCCAAGTATATCTTGAATAATCATCCACAACAGCTAGGCAGTATTTCTTTCCACCATTGCTGACTGGATCAATGGGTCCAAACAAGTCCATATGTAGCAGCTCCAATATCCTTCCAGAAGATTGGTGCTTCTTGACTTTGAAAGATGACTTGATTTGTTTACCCTTCTGACATGCATCGCAGAGTTTGTCTTTGCTCATGACTGCTTTTGGAATCCCTTCTACCAAATCATTCTTGATTAATCTGTTTATGGTCTTGAAGTTTAGATGATTCATTCTCTTGTGCCATAGCCAGCTAACTTCATTTGGTGCAGATGCCACCAAACATACACTTGAATTCTTATTAGCAGAATTCCAGTCGACTATGTAGATATTTCCTTGTCGTCTTCTAGATAAAATTACCTTATTTGTACCAATTTGTTCAACATTGCACTTATCTATTGAGAAGATGACTGAATATCCTTTGTCACAAAATTGACTTATGCTCAACAGATTATATTTGAGGCCTTTGACATATGAGACGTCAGATATCTCTATGTTTCCTCTGATCAATTTTCCTTTAGCTTTAATCTTGCCTTCCTTGCTGTCTCCAAAAGTAACTTTTGGACCATCCACAGCAACTGCATCAGTCAGCTCATGTATGTTTCCACACATGTGTCTTGAACATCCACTGTCCAAGTACCAAATCTTCTCTACTTTACTACCTACTCCTAATCCTAACCTACAAAACAAAATAAAATTGTTTTAGGTACCCTTATTGAGAGGGTCCTGAAGGATTAGTTTCACCTTTGACAACCCAAGATATTGATGTCTTAGGCTTCTTAGGTTTCTGAGCTTTGACAGGAGCATGAACAACTTTATTTTTATCATAGTTATCAGATAAGTTATGTTGATGATCAGTATGATAAGGAAAATGTTCATAAGCAGGGTGAGATGCATGATAAGCAGGGTATGCATGCATTGGATGAGCAGGGTAAGGTGCATAGTAACCTGGAAATTGAGGTGCATGGTACATAGGATGATATGCAGCAGGTTTCACATAATATGACTCATTTCCATACCAAGCATTTTGATTTTTCTTGTTTTTATGCTTCTTTGGTTTACTAGATGCTTGCTCAATTGGTTTTGACTTAGTTTTACCAACAGATTGTTTCAGTTTAGCTTTATCAGCAGACTTCTTAGGACTCTGCTGTTTGGTCTTACTAGTCTGATTTCCTATACTAGGCTCTTTGCTCTTTTTAGCCTTAGGAGATTTCTTCTCCCTTAACTCTTTCTCAGGTGAAGCAGGTTTAGTTGTCTGAACATAAAGAATGACCTTACTGTTGTCAGCTGATACTAATTTTTCAGTATGGTTCAGTTCAAACTTATCCTGTTCTAAAGGTATCCTCTGTTTACTAGATATATGAGTGGATGCAACAGATGATTTTTCATGAGACTCAATAACTTTTTCAAGTTCCATGATTTTCCCTATATAAACTTCACATTCAGCTTTCAGAGACTCATATTCTTGCTCAAGCTGTTTGTATTCAACTGATTCCTTTGGCTTTTCAGCTAAAAGTTTCAGTGAACTATTTTGCTCTTTTAGCAATATCATCTCTTCCTTAAGCTTTTTATATGCTTCAGCAATACCAGTATTGTTAAGCATCATTTGTTCAAATGAATTAAATAATTCATTGTCAAGAGGAGTTACCTCATCCTCAGAGTCATCAGATTCCTTTGCCATCAGGCACAGGAGAGCAGGTTTTTCTTCATCAGACGATTCTTCATCAGACGTGTCTGAATCTGAATCAGATGAGTAGACAGCAGTCAGCTTTTCAGCTTCAGCCATCATTGTCTTGCCTCTCTGATGCTTTCTTTCTTTTCTCATTTTCTTCTCCTCTTCAGTGTATTTTTCTGCTTTTGGATATGGGCAGTCTTTGATGAAGTGTCCCAATTTCCTGCAGTTGTAACACATTAGTTTTGCTTTATAATCATCTTTATCTTGAGAAGAAAAGTTAGGTTTAGAAGTAGAAGCATTGTTGTATTTGTTCTTCATTTTTCTTTTGTAGAACTTCTTGAAGTTATTTATCAACAGTGCAACATCTCCAGCAGTGTACTCCTTCTTGTTGAGTAGAGTAGCTTCATCAGATGAGTCCACTTCTTTGCTTTTCTGTGCTGGTCTTCTGGTGTTTTCAGCAGCAACCAGTGCAGCTGTGGGTCCTGAAGTTGAGGTTTCTTCAATTCCCATTCTAGGCAGTTTATACTCGAATGCCTTGAGTACAGAAAACAGCTCAGTAAGAGAGATTTTTCCCAAATCCCTTGATTCTTCCATTGCTGTCACTTTCATGTTGAATTTTGGGGGTAGGGCCTTTAGTACTCTGACAGTGATCTCTTTGTCAGTGAAGGTCTTTCCCAACTTTAAAACTTCATTCAGAGTCCTGGTGAATCTGGTATCCATCTGATCAATGGTTTCTCCAGACTTCATCTTGAAGTTGTCAAGTTTTTCCAAAGCAACAGTGAGCTGATGCTCCTTTATTGCATCATTGCCTTCGCTCATGTCTCTGACTTTGTCCCACATTTCCTTTGCAGTCTTGCAATGTTTGACCTTGTCAAACCGATCATTTTCCAGGGCTTTAGTCATGATGAATCTCCCAACTTTGTCTAGATTGTAAAGCTTTATTTCTTCTGGAGTCATCTCATGAAGGTCTTTTTCCACAACCATGTCAACCTCATTTATCTTTATGGTCTTTGTGAATCTGAATGGACCTTTAATGATACATGTGTACATGTTGTCATTGTAAGCAGCTAGGAAAATCTCCATTCTGATTTTCCAGTCCTCAAAAGACATACCAGCAATGTGGGGAACATGGTTGATACAGTCCATTTTTCAAAAAGTTTTAAGTTTTCAAAAAGATGCTCTTTTGAAAAGTTTTGAAAACCTTTGAAAAATACTTGAATCAAGCTCGTTGATCAGGCAGCTGATTCTAATGAACCACCTGCTCTGATACCACTTGTTGGTCCCAAGTGGTCAGATGAGGTCTAGAGGGGGGGGGGTGAATAGACCTCTTAAAATTTTAGACTTAAAAACTTTTTACTCTTCTGTCAGCAAACTAAGCTGATAAAGAATAGTAAGATGACTGTGCTGATCGTGAACAAATCTTGAACAGCAGAGTGACCACTCTTCTTACAGTTTACTTAGCTGATTTTAGTGAAAATCAGTTTTGTCAAGAGTATACTTGCAGCGGATTTTTCAAAGTGTTTTTCACAAGTAATCTCAGCAGTTTGAAAAATGTTTCCCCAGTTTTATAAACTTCTTTTGTATATTTTTCAAACAGTTAACTTAATGTGTTTTTATGCAATTTGTAAATATGCAAGTTCAAAAGTAATGTAAAAACACAAGTAATTTTTATAGTTGTTATATGGATTTGAATATCCTTTAATCCACTCGTCCAAGTCACAAAGATCTTGGGTTATACTAAAAACACACAGTAATCAGTATACTCTGCTTACGCCTTACAACAAATGATCAGGCCGTAAGTTCGCAGTAAGAAATCACAAAGAAATCCTACTTCTCTGAAGTAATATCACTCACTTAGATGGATATCTACTTCTCACAACACTCTTGTTTACAAAATCACTCAGAAGATGTATATATCTTTGTTCTTCAACTTCGCTTTTCGTCAACAAATGACTAAGCTGATGAGTGAGCTGTTCTTGAGACTTAAAGATTTTCGCTTGGAAAATTTCTCAGAAATTGTGTGTTGCTTGTTTTCTCTTCGTCTCTTCCAGCTATTTATACTTGAGTTTTGAAAAATGTCCGTTGAAGAGAGACAAGATTCAAAATCCTCGAGTACTGGTCCTTAAAATCTGCGAACGGCTCTTTTGCAGTCTGTCCGTACTGTCAACAGTACTATTCTGCAGGCAGCATTAAATGCACCCAGCTGATGCGAATCATTTCTTCAATCATTTGTCTTAAATAACCTTGTACTTCAGCATTTATTACTCTAAGGGGCATTTATTACCGTTGGGAAGACTTTATGATCCTTTCAACTTGGCTGGTGAAAGTGCTCATCTGATGGCGAACAGAGCTGATCTCAAACTTGAACAAATCTGATTTGAGTCGGCTGATCTTCATTAGTCTAATAACTTCCCTTCAGCAGATCAGAAGTCTTGGACCTTGAACTTGACTCTTCTGATGTCTTCATTACTTAGTCAAAATTCTTTCAAGGGGATCATCAGCTAAGTTACTCCATACTTAGCCAATATTTGAAGTTTTGGAATGCATCAAAACCTCCCTTATCAAATAATCTTTAGTGCCTTCATCTTCATCCTTATCCAACAAAGAAAATTGTGCTTAAGAGGAAGAAAATCTCTAAAGCGGATAAGAAAGCAAAGGAAGAAGCTGAACTGAGAAAGCAAGAAGAAATAGAAGAAAAGAAGGCCCTTGAGCTAAGCAAGGCCCAAGCTGCCAAGGATGAAGCCAGAAGAAAGATGTCTGAAGCAGAGAGAAAAGCTGCTGAAGATGCTGAATTGGCCTTGGTCATTGAGCTCAGCAAGACTGATGCCCATGGACCCATTCACGGAGGAGGCATCACAATTGGAGAAGGCAAGGATCAAGAGAAAAAGAGAAAGCCAAAGATGCCTTCTGCAGAGGTCAAGCCAAAGGCTAAATTTGAAGTCAGAAGAGCCTTTGATATCGTCCATGCTGACAAGAAGCTCTTCAACAGATTTGAAAAGTCATTGGCGTATTATGACCAGAATATTATGTTGAAGACTCTGTTCAATCAGGAAAAGCCTAGATACATCCAATGGAGAGACAACAGATTGAACAAATCTATAGCAGAACTTTAAAATCTGAAGGAATTAGCTGATGAAGAACAATGGGTTCTAAATTGGCTAAGAACAGACTCCATTCAGAAGGCCCTGGATCCCAGCTATGTCAGAGATGTCATGCATCAATATGCAAAGGAATTTGCACTGGAGGAGGCCAAGAAAATTGAACTTTCCCTGCCAGCCAAGAAAAGAAAGACTGAAAATGCTGTAGGACGGGCACTAAAAATTGCTGTCATGACTGCCTTGAAGAGATGGGTAGAAAAGTCAAGATATCAGCAAGGTTGCTCAAGTGACATGCCCCAACTGCCAAGCATTCAGCACATCATCTTTGGCAAGGAGATAAAGGAATATAGTGAGGTGCCCAAGGGAAACAATGCCCCTGTCAACCCTTGGATCATTGTGAGGCAGATCAGACAAACAACATGCTTCAATGATGATGGCACCATCACTAATCTATTCTATGACGACGTCACTGATGAACATAAAGCTGCTGACAAGTCTGCTGACAAGACCTTAGCCATTGAGTGGAATGCTAAGGCTTCTGAAGATCATCAGGAGACCAAGATGGAAGACGTCCCTGTCCACCAGGAAACTGAAGAAAAGGATGAAGCTGCTACTTCTGCTTCATCAGGTGATGAACACTCATCACTGATGGAAGCTTTCCAGATGCTGATGGAGAACTCAGTAAAGGAACTGGAAGAGAAGCATAACCAGCATCTGATGAAGTTGAAAGAGGAGCTGAAGAGTGAACTTAAAGCAGAGCTGGCAGAGTCCAACAGACTTCAGCTGGAAACTGTGCAACAGTCAACAGAGAAGATCATCAAATCTGAAATTGACAGTTTCCCTGTACCTCAAGACAACTCCTTGCAGTTAGTGCATAGCTTAACTGAAATGAACAGAAATGTGGAAGATGTGAAGGTTGATGTAAATCATCTTCATACTGCCTTACAACGTGCTGAGCACAAGATAGCCGACTTAACTGCAACCTTCATCAAAGTCAGTGAAGAAGAGAAATTTATCAATGCTGCCTTGTTGCAGGATCTTCAGAAAGCTGGAGATGTTATTCACGAAGAACTCTCAACCATGCAACTCAACATTGACTACTTCAACGATCAGACTGACAACATCAGCACAAATCTTCATCACCTAACAGCAAGTCATGATGTAGTAAATCAGAATCTGAAGACTTTAGGTGTTGCACTGAAAGTTCCAACAGTTGCACTTAACCCTGCTACTGAACCTGATGGAGTCATCAAGTCTGATGATGACAAAAAGGGGGAAGATAAAAGGGAAGAAACAACCAAGGAAACTTCTGCTGCTGAAGCCAAGAAGACTGATGAAGCTACTGAACTAACCAAGACGGCTAAAGAAGAACTTGGAAAGGTACAAGGCAAAGACAAGTCTGAAGAAGAGACTAAGGAAAAAGCCAAAACTGATGAAGTAATGGCTGAATCCAAAGACTCTGCTGCTGATAAATCAGAACTGATGACCAAGTACAAGAATACAGAATCAGCTAGAAAGGCGATGGAACTTCTAAGAGAGCAGCAACTTAAAGAGAAGATGGACGCTGCCAAAGAAGTTATCCTTCAAGGAGAAGAAGCTGATGAAGATGAAGAAGAAGATGATGAAGAGTCATCCTATGAATACGAAGAAGTGCTTGAAGAATCTGATGAAGAAGCTGATAGTTAGAAATTGTAAAATCTTTGTAATCAGTTTACTTTATCCATTCTTCAGACATCTCATCTGATGAACTTGTATTTGTAATTATTTTCCATTATCAATAAAAATCAAGTTCTCCAACATATTATTTTCTATCTCAGAAATTTTTTGAGGATTACAATCTTTAGCATAGGCTTTAACAGCTACTTAGCTGAAGTTTTGTCATCATCAAAAAGGGGGAAATTGTTGGATAAGGATGAAGATGAAGCACACTGAAGACAATTTGATAACGGAGGTTTTGATGCATTCCAAAACTTCAAGATCGGCTAAGTATAGAGCAACTCAGCTGATATCCCTTTGAAGAATTTTTGACTAAGCAAATGAAGACATCAGAAGAGTCAAAATTTCAAGGTCCAAGACTTTTGATCTGCTGAAGGAAAGTTATCAGATTGATGAAGATCAGTCGACTCAAATCAGATTTGTTCAATTTTGAGATCAGCCTAGTTCGCCATCAGACCTGCACTTTCGTCAGCCAAGTGGAAAGGATCATAAAGTCTTCCCCACGGTAATAAATGCCCTTTGGAGTAATAAATGCTGAAGTACAAGGTTATTTAAGTCAAATGATTGAAGAAATGCTTCGCATCAGCTGGGTGCATTTAATGCTGCCTGTAGAATAGTACTGTTAACAGTACGGACAGACTGCAAAAGAGCCGTTCGCGGATTTTAAGGACCAGTACTTGAGGAATTTGAATCTTGTCTCTCTTCAACGGACACCTTTCAATCCTCAAGTATAAATAGCTGGAAGAGACGAAGAGAAAAGAGTGAACAACACACAATTTCTGAGAGAATTTTCGAAGTAGAAATCTTTAAGTCTCAAGAACAGCTCACTCATCAGCTTAGTCATTTGTTGACGAAAAGCAGAGTTGAAGAACCAAGCTAAATACATCTTCTGAGTGAATTTGTAAAACTGAGTGTTGTGAGAAGTTTAAATCCATCTTTGTGAGTGATTTAACTTCAGAGGATAGGACTTCTTTGTGATTTCCTATTGTGAGCTTATAGCCTTCTCATTAGTTGTTTGGGTATAAGTGGAGAAATATTGTAATCTTTGTGATTATAGTATAACCCAGAATCTACGTGATCTGGAAGAATGGACTAAAGGATATTTACATCCATATAACCACTATAAAAACTACTTGTATTTTTACATTGCTTTTAAATTAGCATATTTTCTGATTGCATAAAAACACTTTACTTAACTGTTTGAAAAGCTTTTAAAAGGAGTTTATAAAACTGGGGAAAGCACTTTTTAAACTGCTGTGAATACTTGTGAAAAACACTTTGAAAAATCCGTTGCAAGTACTCTAAGTATTAAAACTAATTTCGACGAAATCAGCTAAGCAACTATCAGTTTAGTGGTCTACGAAGCTGTTCAAAGATTTGTTCGCGATCAGCCGAGGAACCTACTGTTGATAACAGCTCAGTCTGTTTAAGTTAACAAAAAGGTTTTAAAGTTAAAAATTGTAAAAAGTTCAGAGGTCTATTCACCCCCCCCCCCCTCTAGACCTCATCTGACCACTTGGGACCAACAACTGCAACCCGACTATTGTTTCCAGAACATCTGGAACTGAAAAGAATGAAACATGGAACGCATAAGTTGATCGTCCAGCTTAGTGAGACTATGTGTGAATTTGCATGGTGATGTGTGGATGCAACATATTATATAACATAAGCATGTTATGGAAAAATTTCTAGAAAGTTTTAATTAATACATAAAATTTATCGGATAATATTACAAAAATCCTATGGCAAAGTTAACTTTTTTTTTTTTTCCTTCGATTCCACTTTCCATGACCATATATAAAGACGTCTTCAGTCTCCACTTTCTTCATCTTTTGAGTTCTCTTTTTTTTTTCCCTTTCCCCTTTAACGTTCCAACCACAAAAGTATTAGCAAAAAAGATTCAGGTTTTATGTTTTGATGTAACTCTAAGATTTTTCATCCCTTTAATCTACAAAGATATTATACATATATATAGGTGGCAAGTAAAAGATGGGTTTTTGGACGCATAAAGTGAAAAGAAGCGAACTTGCAGCAGGAGACCATATCTATAGTTGGAGGACAGCCTTTATCTACGCACATCATGGTACATAATTAATATTGTCTCCTCTATTATAATAGAGTATGTAAATTGTGGTACGAAATCTATTTTTCTGCAAAGCATGGTACCAAATGTGTTTTCTGGGGTAAAGTTTGGGACCAAAAGTATTTTCCCCTCTTGCAAAAATTGCATTTCACCCCCTGATTGATTTATCACGTGCAAAACTCGTGACCATTTTGAACTTAACGTCCAAAATTTAACGGAATGACTAAATGTGTTAAGAGTATATAAATTATGGTACTAAATCTATTTTTCTGCAAAGCATAGTTCAAAATGTATTTTCTGGGATAAAGTTTGGTACCAAAAGTTTTTTTCCATCCATATATATATATATATGCGAATGAGGACTCACTAGTCTTTCTTTTATGATCTTACTAAGTGTTTTAATTTTGATTGAAATTTATTACTCAGGCATCTACGTAGGTAAAAGCTTGGTCGTCCACTTCATTAATCAGGATCAGAACTCGTTTTTTAAATCAATATTTCCAAACTCTTCATCATCAAATACAAACTTCCGTAGAACGTGTTCAAACCCAGGCTGCGATTTCGGAAAAGACAGTAATGGAGTCACTATCTATTGTTTGGATTGTTTCCTCGAAAATGACTCACTGTACCGTTATGAGTATGGGGTCAGCTGGTTCACCGTAAGGCTAAACTACGAGGTGGTACATGTACTTCAGAAAAATCCGATCGAGGAGACGTCGTGGTTAATAGAGCCAAGTATTTCCTTCATCATGGATTTGGGCCCTATAATCTCATCATGAATAACTGTGAGGATTTTGCTTTGTATTGCAAAATTGGAAGAAAAGTGCTGCTAAGTGGTCAAGTCATGACTTTCATGCCCTTTTAATCTGCTTAATTTCTCTGAAAAAGAATTAATTCTTAAACCTAGAGTTTGCTAGCATGGTTTTATCTTATGTATCTTTCGATTTTTCGTAAAAAATGCAAATTACTTCCCTGTATTATGTTAAACCCGCAAGAAATTAGTTATATTACTTGTTTATTGAGTTAATATTAATTTACTCCTTGTAATTTAAAAAAAAAATCACTTTACCCTATAAACTTTTTACTTTCCATGATTATTAGTATGTCCTTGTTAAATTAAGCGTGGACCAATTGCTTCATAGAATATAATCAAAACCCTTTGCTTCATTAGCCTTGAAAATCCATATGCATTTTTAAGTGCCACCGCGTAATAGTTCCAACAATCGTAATGGTATATATTAAACGAAAATTGTGTTATTATTATTATTATGATAAAATAAAGTTAACTTTATTTTTTGCTCTTCTTTGATATTTGAGGGTAGTTTAATCGGGGGTTTTAGGAGGCTGATAGCTGGAGGGATTGTGAAATGTAGAAAAATAGCTTGAGTTTTGCCAATTTTTATAAGTACTAGAAAGGTGCACGTACGTTGTACGTGTTTAGTTTTAATTTCATTAGTGTTTTTCATAAATTAAAGTAAAATTAGCTATTTTTATTTCATAGAATATCATATATTGGTCAATTTATTTTTTATGAAATTTATTATTATTAATTATTATTAATTTATAAAAAAATGATGACTTTGAATAGTTATAATAAATATAAAATGATGACTAATTTATTCATTACATCATATAAAATTGGTTCAAATAAGATCATAAGAACTTTTTTAGTTCATTACATCATAATAGTTTTCATGTCAAATTTATCCGTTATTCACCGATGTCACATGTTTCATCCATTTCTTCATAAATTTCACTTGAACTTTCATCGATTTCACGATCATTTTTTCTTACTGGTATCACTGGTTTTTTCACAAACTTCACAAGTGTTTACCAATTTCACCCGAAGTTTCATCGATCCATATGTTTTCACTATTTATTTTTTTTGTCGATTTTTCCATTTTTTATCGATTATAATATTTTTCATTGTTTTCCCTTTTTTCGTCCATCTTTTTTTCAATTTAAACAATTTTCTTCTGATTTCACCTTGTTTTTGTCTGTTAAAGTTTAACTCGTTTTTACCTATTTAACATGTTATTCACCTAAATTTCCATCGATTAAGCATGTTTCGCCGACTTCAAGCTTTTTTGACTGATTTAATCCGTTTCTTTAAAATAATTTATCGGTTTATTTTTTTTAGCGATTTATCCCTTTTTTTATAGCTTATAATATTTTTCATTGTTTTCTCATTTTAGTCCATTTCTTTTGTATTTCTTTTTTAGTGTAAACCATTTTCTACCGATTTCACCAGTTATACTATTTCTTTAACTAATTTCACTCATTTTAACCCATTTTTACCTATTTTTCATGTGTTTTCACTAACTTCACATGTTATGCACTAGAATTTTTCATTGATTAAATATGTTCTTACCAACTTTATGTTTTTGACCGATTTTACCCTTTTTCCACCTATTTTACCAAATTTTACCGAATTCATCATTTTTCTTAGAAATTCCATTAGAATTAATTTTCATTGATTTCAAATATTTTCACCAACTTTATCTTTATTTTAATCAATTTTACTTTCATCCATATTTCACAAAGTTTACCCCATTTTTTTTATTGATCTCAAATGTATTTATGATTTCACATACCATTACATACGTTGTACATGTCTGTTTAATTTCAGTGGTATTTTGTCGTAAATCAGAGTAAATTTAACTTCACTATATAATAAAATACCACATATTAATGACTGCTATTCAATTTATTAACTTCATCATGGAAATTTTCATCGATTTCTTTAGTTTTTTTCGGTCTAAACCATTTATCTCTTGGTTTGATTTTGTTCTTGTTGGTTGAAATTTTTTTATTATATTGATTTCACTCACTTTTATCTGTTTAACCAATTTTCACATGTTTTCGCCGACTTTAGCCTTTTTTCACCGATTCTACCCATTTTCACCTATTTCATCATTTTTTTACGAAATTTCATCGTTTCACCGATATCATCCATTTTTGTCGCTAATTTCACTTGAGTTTTCATCGATTTCACATGAATTTATCGAATTTTCAACTCAAATAATTATACATCTTCAATTAAGTATATCTCAAATTATTTCACTTACCTTATCATTTGAAAGATATTTTTTTATCGATCTAAGTCATTTAATTTATTATACTAATTAGTTTAATTAAATTTTCATTGATTTTTTTACTGGTTTTATATTGTTTTACTGATTTACTCGTTTTTGATCAATTATACCATATTGTACATTGTTTTTCCTATTTTTCATCAATTTCTTTTGTTTTATCATATTCAAACAAAAAAGACAAAAAATTTCTAGTGGTTTAGTTCACACTGTTTCGTTAGTTAAACTTTTTCCTTTTATTTATTTTTATTAATTTAACTTATATTTCATTTATTTCACTTGAATTTTCATTGATTTCATAGAGTACTTTACATTTATTCAATGATTTAACCCATTCATAATATATTTCACCCGTTTTTCACTGATTTCACCGATTTGTTTCCCATGTTTTCACAAATATCACCGAAATTTTCATCGATTTCACATGTATTTATCAATTTTACTGACACTTTTTATTACTGATTTGCCTCCTTTATTCACCTACTTCACCGTTCATAAATCCATATAGGTAGTTTTAAACAAGTTTCTTTTGAAGTAGATACCTGAATGCCAAGTATGGCCCGTAACAATCTATCTTCGGGGGCATACGACGATTTCACATATTTTCATTAATTACATCAAATTTATTTAAACGGTTTCACCAATTCTCATATCCGTTTTTTCACTTAATTCACGCGTTTTTGTTGAAAATATTTCCATGAAAATTTGAGGTAATGTTTCTCATGTCAAATAAAGATTACTTAGTTCACTAAGTCATAAACATTTTTGTTCATTCATACGTAAGATGCGATTCTACTTGAACATGTTTTATAATATTTAAGAGAACATAATTTTTTTAAGGAGTGACATATTGTACTAAATCTTTAAATGATACGAGAGAATTTCACTTTTCATACCATAATTCAACCTACTTTAGGGATTTGATACCACAACTTTTTCTACCAACACATTTGATACCATAACTCAAATCAGCTCGACACATTTGATACTTCCGTCAAATTGAAAACGGAATTGTCCCGTGATTGTCACGTGGCCGTTAAAACTTTGCACATTTGATACCATAACTTATGTTGACTGATAATTTTACCCCATAATATTTCAGGTTACCAAAAAAATCCCACATCTCCAAATTTAGTGACGATTTTAGTCCACATTGTTGCCAAATTTTCAAATTGACTCGAATAAGACCACGTGCTGATCAATTTAGAACTTTACACATTTGATACCATTATTTATGTTAACTGATAATTTTACCCCATAACATTTCAGGTTACCAAAAAAGCCCCACATCTCCAAATTTAGTGACGATTTTGGTCCACATTGTTGTCAAATTTTCAAATTGACTCGAATAAGACCACGTGCTTACCAATTTAGAAAATTTTAGTTATTTTATTTAAATAACTAATTTAATTTATAAACAATACTAATAAATTAAATAATACATTAACATAAATATCACAAAATTAAGAAAATATAATATTTTTAAATAATACATTAAATTTTTCGGGGGTAGGGGGAGGGGTGGGTGGGGTGGAAAATTTTTTATTAAATTATAATTATTTATTATAATTTCTTAATAAATATATAATAGTTTTTAATTATATAATTTATTATTAAATAAATATTAAATAGATTAATTCTATTATATAAATTTTATATTTAAAAAGAATATATTTTCTTAATTTTGGTGATATTTATGTTAATGTATTATTTAATTTATTAATATTGTTTATAAATTAAATTAGTTATTTAAATAAAATAAGTAAAATTTTCTAAACTGGTCAGCACGTGGTCTTATTCGAGTCAATTTGGAAATTCGACAACAATGTGGACCAAAATCGTCACTAAATTTGGAGATGTGGGGCTTTTTTGGTAACCCGAAATGTTATGGGTAAAATTAGCAGTCAACATAAGTAATGGTATCAAATGTGTAAAGTTCTAAATTGATCGGCACGTGGTCTTATTCGAGTCAATTTGGAAATTTGGCAACAATGTGGACTAAAATCGTCACTAAATCCGGAGATGTGGGGCTTTTCTGGTAACATGAAATGTTATGGGGTAAAATTATCAGTCAACATAAGTAATTGTATCAAATGTGTAAAGTTCTAAATCGGTCAGCACTTGGTCTTATTCGAGTCAATTTGGAAATTTGGCAACAATGTGGACTAAAATCATCACTAAATTTGGAGATTTGGGGCTTTTTTGGTAACCTGAAATGTTATGGGGTAAAATTATCAGTCAACATAAGTTATGGTATCAAATGTGCAAAGTTTCAACGGCCACGTGACAATTCCGTTTCCAATTTGACGGAAGTATCAAATGTGTCCAGTTGATTTGAGTTATGGTATCAAATGTGTCGGTAGAAAAAGTTGTGGTATCAAATCCCTAAAGTATGTTGAATTATGGTATGAAAAGTGAAATTCTCTCTAAATGATACAAATAATATTTTGCACATAATAACATTTTGATAATACATTGTAATAATTTTACATATATAATTTGACAACTATTCAATATAATAGTGTCTTTATTTTTATTTTTATTTTTATGTGTTATAAGAGAACAATAATGAAATTATAAAGGTGATGTAAGAGTTAATTTATTATTTATTAGAGTTAATATAGTTCAACTGATCAGATGAGTAACTAAAGTACTTATCTGATGGACTAGTGTCCTGATGACAGGCTGTTATCAGTGAATGCCAATTACTGATAACCTTCTTCGGCTGTTTGTCAATCCAGCTAGATAATTAATCGTCAGTCTTCAAGTTTTGATCTTCTAATGAGAACATAATTAACTTCAACTAACTTTCATCAACAAATTTCATCTTTTAATCAGAAGTACCGCTAGTCTTACATGTTCTCCCTGACTATAAGAATCCATAAGTTAACTAGCTTGTTGAGAGTTAACCTTTGAATATAATAAGATGTGTAAGCTGATGAACTTCAGTCTTCTGTTGAGTTCCCCCTCAGCTTATGCATCCAACTTTAGCAAACCTAGTTCAGCTCTTAAAGTTGAAAACCTTGTCTCACTTAGAGGTTTTGTGAAGATGTCAGCAATGTGATTATCAGTAAAAATATATTCTATTATGACATTTCCTTTCTCCACATGATCTCTAATGAAGTGATGTTTGGTCTGAATATGTTTAGTTCTTGAATGACTTGTAGTATTTTGAGTTAGTGAGATTGCACTTGTGTTGTCACAGTAGATAGGTATCCCACTGATTTTAATGTTGTAATCTTCTAGTTGATGTTTCAACCATAATATTTGTGCACAACAAGCTCCAGCACCTATGTTCTCAGCTTCGACAGTAGATATAGATACTGAGGTCTGTTTATTACTCATCCAGGAGATCAGGCGGCTGCCTAGGAATTGACAGGCACCTGTGGTGCTTTTCCTATCAATCTTGCAGCCATCAAGGTCAGAATCTGAATATCCAATAAGCTCAAATCCAGATTCTCTAGAGTACCACAATCCCAATTCTTCAGTGTTTTTAAGATATTTGAGTATTCTTTTGGCAACTAAGAGATAAGATTACTTAGGATTTGATTGATATCTCTCACAAACCCCAACAAAGTACATGATATCATGTCTGCTAGCTGTTAAGTATAACAGTGACCCAATAATTCCTTTGTACTTGGTTATGTCCACTGATTTGCAATCCTCATCTTTATCCAAACGAAGACTAGTAGACATTGGAACATTAGCACTAGAGCTAGTTTCCATACCAAATTTCTTGAACAGATCGTTTGTGTATTTTGCTTGGTTGATGAATATTCCATCAGCCAACTGTCTTACTTGCAAACCAAGAAAATAATTAAGTTCTCCCATCATGCTCCTTTCAAACTTGTTCTGCATCATCTTTGAGAACTTATCACACATCTGTTGAACTTTGGAGGTAGAGCCTGAAGGCTGAAGTGCTGAAGGCTTTGATAACTGTCAGAGTGTTGAAGGCTATACCTCCAAAGTTCAACAGATGTGTGATAAATTTTCAAAGCTGATACAGAACAAGTTTGAAAGGAGCATGATGGGAGAACTTAATTATTTTCTTGGTTTGCAAGTAAGACAGTTGGCTGATGGAATATTCATCAACCAAGAAAAATACACAAAGGATCTGTTCAAGAAATTTGGTATGGAAACTAGTTCTAGTACTAATGTTCCAATGTCTACTAGTCTTCGTTTGGATAAAGATGAGGATGGTAAATCAGTGGACATAACCAAGTACAAAGGAATTATTGGGTCATTGTTATACTTAACAGCTAGCAGACCTGATATCATGTACTTTGTTGGGGTTTGTGCGAGATATCAATTAAATCCTAAGGAATCTTATCTCTTAGCTGCCAAAAGAATACTCAAATATCTTAAAAACACTGAAGAATTGGGATTGTGGTACTCTAGAGAATCTGGATTTGAGCTTATTGGATATTCAGATTCTGACCTTGATGGCTGCAAGATTGATAGGAAAAGCACCACAGGTGCCTGTCAATTCCTAGGCAGCCGCCTGATCTCCTGGATGAGTAATAAACAGACCTCAGTATCTATATCTACTGTCGAAGCTGAGTACATAGCTGCTGGAGCTTGTTGTGCACAAGTATTATGGTTGAAACATCAACTAGAAGATTATAACATTAAAATCAGTGGGATACTTATCTACTGTGACAACACAAGTGCAATCTCACTTACTCAAAATACTATAAGTCATTCAAGGACTAAACATATTGAGACCAAACATTACTTCATTAGAGATCATGTGGAGAAAGGAAATGTCATAATAGAATATGTTTTTACTGATAATCACATTGCTGACATCTTCACAAAACCTCTAAGTGAGACAAGGTTTTCAACTTTAAGAGCTGAACTAGGTTTGCTAAAGTTGGATGCATAAGCTGAGGGGGAACTCAACAGAAGACTGAAGTTCATCAGCTTACACATCTTATTATATTCAAAGATTAACTCTCAACAGACTAGTTAACTTATGGATTCTTATAGTCAGGGAGAACATGTAAGACTAGCGGTACTTCTGATTAAAAGATGAAATTTGTTGATGAAAGTTAGTTGAAGTTATGTTCTCATCAGAAGATCAAATCTTGAAGACTGACGATTAATTATCTAGCTGGATTGACAAACAGCCGAAGAAGGTTATCAGTAATTGGCATTCACTGATAACAGCCTGTCATCAGGACACTAGTCCATAAGATAAGTACTTTAGTTACTCATCTGATCAGTTGAACTATATTAACTCTAATAAATAATAAATTAACTCTTACATCACCTTTATAATTTCATTATTGTTCTCTTATAACACATAAAAATAAAAATAAAAATAAAGACACTATTATATTGAATAGTTGTCAAATTATATATGTAAAATTATTACAATGTATTATCAAAATGTTGTTATGTGCAAAATATTATTTGTATCATTTAAAGATTTAGTACAATATGTCACTCCTTAAAAAAAATTATGTTCTCTTAAGTATCATAAAACATGTTCAAGTAGAATCGCATCTTACCTATGAATGAACAAAAATGTTTATGACTTAGTGAACTAAGTAATCTTTATTTGACATGAGAAACATTACCGCAGATTTTCATGGAAATATTTTCGACAAAAACGCGTGAATTAAGTGAAAAAACGGATATGAGAATTGGTGAAACCGTTTAAATAAATTTGATGTAATTGATGAAAATATGTGAAATCCTCGTATGCCCCCGAAGATAGATTGTTACGGGCCATACTTGGCATTCAGGTATCTACCTCAAAAGAAACTTGTTTAAACTACCTATATGGATTTATGAACGGTGAAGTAGGGGAATAAAGGAGGCAAATCAGTAATAAAAAGTGCCAGTAAAATCGATAAATACATGTGAAATCGATGAAAATTCGGGTGATATTTGTGAAAACATGGGAAACAAATCGGTGAAATCAGTGAAAAACGGGTGAAATATATAAAGAATGGGTTAAATCATTGAATAAATGTAAAGTACTCTATGAAATCAATGAAAATTCAAGTGAAATACGTGAAATATAAGTTAAACTAATAAAAATAAATAAAAGGAAATAGTTTGATTAGCGAAACAGTGTGAACGAAACCACTAGAAATGTTTTGTCTTTTTTGTTTGAATATGAAAAAACAAAAAAAATTGATGAAAAATAGGAAAAACAATGTACAATATGGTATAATTGATAAAAAACGAGTAAATCAGTAAAACACTATAAAACCAGTAAAAAAATCAATGAAAATTGAATTAAACTAATTAGTATAATAAATTAAATGACTTAGTTCGATAAAAAAATATCTTTCAAATGATAAGTTAAGTGAAATAATTTGAGATATACTTAATTGAAGATGTATAATTATTTGAGTTGAAAATTCGATAAATTCATGTGAAATCGATGAAAACTCAAGTGAAATTAGCGACAAAAATGAATGATATCAGTGAAACGATGAAATTTCGTAAAAAAATGATGAAATAGGTGAAAAATGGGTAAAATCGGTGAAAAAAGGCTAAAGTCGACGAAAACATGTGAAAATTGGTTAAACAGGTAAAAATGAGTGAAATCAATATAATAAAAAAATTTCAACCAACAAGAACAAAATCAAACAATGAGATAAATGGTTTAGACCGAAAAAAACTAAAGAAATCGATGAAAATTCCAATGATGAAGTTAATAAATTGAATAGCAGTCATTAATATGTGGCATTTTATTATATACTGAAGTTAAATTTACTCTGATTTACAATAAAATACCACTGAAATTAAACAGACATGTACAACGTATGTAATGGTATGTGAAATCATAAATACATTTGAAATCAATAAAATAAATGGGGTAAAATTTGTGAAATATGGATGAAAACAGGTAAAATTGATTAAAATAAAGATAAAGTTGGTGAAAATATTTGAAATCAATGAAAATTAATTCTAATGAATTTCTAAGAAAAATTATGAATTCAGTAAAATTTGGTAAAATCGGTAGAAAAAGGGTAAAATAGGTCAAAACATAAAGTTGGTAAGAACATATTTAATCAATGAAAAATTCTAGTGCATAACATGTGAAATTAGTGAAAACACATGAAAAATAGGTAAAAATGGGTTAAAATGAGTGAAATTAGTTAAAGAAATAGTATAAGTGGTGAAATCGGTAGAAAAATGGTTTACACTAAAAAAGAAATACAAAAGAAATGGACTAAAATGATAAAACAATGAAAAATATTATAAGCTATAAAAAAAAGAGATAAATCGCTAAGAAAAATAAACCGATAAATTATTTTAAAGAAACGGATAAAATCAGTCAAAAAAGCTTGAAGTCGGCGAAACATGTTTAATCGATGGAAAATTTAGGTGAATAACATGTGAAATAGGTAAAAACGAGTTAAACTTTAACCGACAAAAACAAGGTGAAATCAGGAGAAAATGGTTTAAATTGAAAAAAAAAGATGGACGAAAAAAGGGAAAACAATGAAAAATATCATAATCGATAAAAAATGAAAAAATCGACAAAAAAAAATAAACAGTGAAAACATATGGATCGATGAAACTTCGGGTGAAATTGGTAAACCCTTGTGAAGTTTGTGAAGAAACCAGTGATACCAGTAAGAAAAAATGATTTTGAAATCGATGAAAGTTCAAGTGAAATTTATGAAGAAATGGATGAAACATGTGACATCGGTGAATAATGGATAAACTTGACATGAAAACTACTATGATGTAATGAACTAAAAAAGTTCTTATGATCTTATTTGAACCAATTTTATATGATGTAATGAATAAATTAGTCATCATTTTATATTTATTATAACTATTCAAAGTCATCATTTTTTTATAAATTAATAATAATTAATAATAATAAATTTCATAAAAAATAAATTGACCAATATATGATATTCTATGAAATAAAAATAGCTAATTTTACTTTAATTTATGAAAAATACTAATGAAATTAAAACTAAACACGTACAACGTACGTGCACCTTTCTAGTACTTGTAAAAATTGGCAAAACTCAAGCTATTTTTCTACATTTCACAATCCCTCCAGCTATCAGCCTCCTAAAACCCCCGATTAAACTACCCTCAAATATCAAAGAAGAGCAAAAAATAAAGTTAACTTTATTTTATCATAATAATAATAACACCAATTTTCGTTTAATATATACCATTACGATTGTTGGAACTATTACGCGGTGGCACTTAAAAATGCATATGGATTTTCAAGGCTAATGAAGCAAAGGGTTTTGATTATTCTATGAAGCAATTGGTCCACGCTTAATTTAACAAGGACATACTAATAATCATGGAAAGTAAAAAGTTTACAGGGTAAAGTGATTTTTTTTTTAAATTACAAGGAGTAAATTAATATTAACTCAATAAACAAGTAATATAACTAATTTCTTGCGGGTTTAACATAATACAGGGAAGTAATTTGCATTTTTTACGAAAAATCGAAAGATACATAAGATAAAACCATGCTAGCAAACTCTAGGTTTAAGAATTAATTCTTTTTCAGAGAAATTAAGCAGATTAAAAGGGCATGAAAGTCATGACTTGACCACTTAGCAGCACTTTTCTTCCAATTTTGCAATACAAAGCAAAATCCTCACAGTTATTCATGATGAGATTATAGGGCCCAAATCCGTGATGAAGGAAATACATGGCTCTATCAACCACAAGATCTCCTCGATCGGATTTTTCTGAAGTACATGTACCACCTCGTAGTGTAGTCATACGCGTGAACCAGCTGACCCCATACTCATAACGGTACAGTGAGTCATTTCTGAGGAAACAATCCAAACAATAGATAGTGACTCCATTACTGTCTTTTCCGAAATCGCAGCCTGGGTTTGAACAGGTTCTACGGAAGTTTGTATTTGATGATGAAGAGTTTGGAAATATTGATTTAAAAAACGAGTTCTGATCCGGATTAATGAAATGGACGACCAAGCTTTTACCTACGTAGATGCCTGAGTAATAAATTTCAATCAAAATTAAAACACTTAGTAAGATCATAAAAGAAAGACTAGTGAGTCCTCATTCGCATATATATATATATGGATGGAAAAAAACTTTTAGTACCAAACTTTATCCCAGAAAATACATTTTGAACTATGCTTTGCAGAAAAATAGATTTAGTACCATAATTTATATACTCTTGACACATTTAGTCATTCTGTTAAATTTTGGACGTTAAGTTCAAAATGGTCACGAGTTTTGCACTTGATAAATCGGTCAGGGGGTCAAATGCAATTTTTGCAAGAGGGGAAAACACTTTTGGTCTCAAACTTTACCCCAGAAAACACATCTGGTACCATGCTTTGCAGAAAAACATATTTCGTACCATAATTTACATACTCTTGACACATTTAGTCATTCTGTTAAATTTTGGACATTAAGTTCAAAATGGTCACGAGTTTTGCACGTGATAAATCAATCAGGGGGTGAAATGCAATTTTTGCAAGAGGGGAAAATACTTTTGGTCCCAAACTTTACCCCAGAAAACACATTTGGTACCATGCTTTGCAGAAAAATAGATTTCGTACCACAATTTACATACTCTATTATAATAGAGGAGACAATATTAATTATGTACCATGATGTGCGTAGATAAAGGCTGTCCTCCAACTATAGATATGGTCTCCTGCTGCAAGTTCGCTTCTTTCCACTTTCTGCGTCCAAAAACCCATCTTTTACTTGCCACCTATATATATATATATAATATCTTTGTAGATTAAAGGGATGAAAAATCTTAGAGTTACATCAAAACATAAAACCTGAATCTTTTTTGCTAATACTTTTGTGGTTGGAACGTTAAAGGGGAAAGGGAAAAAAAAAAAGAGAACTCAAAAGATGAAGAAAGTGGAGACTGAAGACGTCTTTATATATGGTCATGGAAAGTGGAAACGAAGGAAAAAAAAAAAAAAGTTAACTTTGCCATAGGATTTTTGTAATATTATTCGATAAATTTTATGTATTAATTAAAACTTTCTAGAAATTTTTCCATAACATGCTTATGTTATAATATGTTGCATTCACATTTCACCATGCAAATTCACACATAGTCTCACTATGCTGAACGATCAACTTATGCGTTCCATGTTTCATTCTTTTCAATTCCAGATGTTCTAGAAAACAATAGTCGGGTTGCAGTTATGTCATTGCGGACGCGGTCCCACCCTAGTATTTGGGAGAGTAGTTATATTTATTGTCGTTTTAGGTTCCTTCTCGATTTTGTTTAAAACCTTGTTAGGATATTTGAATCGTTAAAGTTAATTTATATTTTCATAAAAGATACAATATTTTCATAAATTACTTATTTATTCTCTCGGTTGATTTTGTTCAAATCTTTTGATATGTTATGATTAAATGTTTCCCCTTTCAACCTCTAGTATGTAAATTAATTTTATTTTTTGGTTAAAAAAATAACTTACTAATTTAAATTGTTCTTATTCTATTTTAAACTGTTTCAGATTCAAAACTTTTAATTTATCGTTTTTCCGTTTTATTTTATTTAAATTGTTCTTATTTTATTGCAAAAGAAAAGGTATAGATGAAGACGTGAAGAGAACTAACAAAAGTAAATGTATAGTTGAAGACGTGAAGAGAACTAATAACAATAATAAAATACTTTGACCTTACACTTAGTACTAATTAACATGACAACCAATAATTTTTAGATCGAACAATATACAAAAGGTATAGTTGAAGACGTGAAGAGAACTAATAACAATAATAAAATACTTTGACCTTACACTTAGTACTAATTAACATGACAACCAATACTTTTTAGATCGAACAATATACAAAAGTTAAATCAATTTAGCACAGCACATTAAAAAAATGAACGACGTTAATTAGGAGAATATATGGAAAAAATAAGAGATCTACCATGATGTATAGATCAAAACATAAATTTTGTGATTTATTAGTTTTAGAATTTTTTTTGAATTCTTTTGGAAATTTTTTAGAATTTTTTAGGACATTCAAAAATTTAGTAATTAAAGAAAAATTGTCAAGGATTCAAAAATGAATTACCTATTTTCTTCTTAGATGTTTTTTATTTCGATGATGGATTCTACCTAAAAAAAAGAAAGGGGTGCTAGTGACTAAGTTTTCTTAATTTGAGGATGATAAATAATAATTTCATGTTTTGCTGGTGTAAAGTGTCCATCTATCATGTTTCGGGGGGTTTAAGTTGCTGAGTTATTATTAATTTAAGTGTGTTAAGTTCTAATTCTGTTTCGGGTGTGTAAAGTGTCAATTTCTCGTGTTTCGCGGGTGCAATGTAACGCTTGAAAATTTTCGAACCCTTTTGATTGGATTTTTAATCCAAATTTATGTTCTACTTTTTATTTTCAAAGTTAAGCATTAATTTGAATTAAAATATACTACAATTTAATTAAATCTTGTGATCTTTTGGACTTTGAAATAATTCAAAATATAAAAGTTACTTTAAAATGACATTAAGACCTTTTTGATGTTTTTCGAGCTTGGATGCACAAAAATTTTATTTGAAGGGGTAAAATGTAAGTTTTCCAAACTTTAGGTGACAAAGTACAAATTCGCCCCAAAATCTTATATGCCGCTAAATAACAATAATTTTCTCTCCTCTGACATCATAAGGGCTGCTAGGGCATGCACTTGGGTAAGTAAACTCAAGTACTAAACTACCCTAAGAAAGACATGCATTGTTGGAATTTGTGACTAATTATAATCACATATTCCCTACATTGTGTGTATATGTATCTATATACTAAAAATTATGATTTCATAGTCCGATGAATATCTCTTTAAACCCACACTATCTTCCCTACAACTTAAAATTACTTAGATATAGTTAGTGAGAAGAAGAGTGTGGAAATAGAAAACACACTAGGAAGATAAAATTTTCGGATATACACAAAACATCCTCGGTTTTTCGCTCATTACATCTTCGTCCATCTTTGGATCATGCCAAAATTTTGTAAGAAGGTCTTATACACATGGGGTTACATATTGACCATTCAGATCATCGTTTGGAACTCTCGAAGTTAATCGACAGACGTTACAAATTGGTGAAAAGTTAGGATTTGAGGGCTTTTATTATGAACTACCACCGGAGCAGTCACCACTACCTTTGGAGGTCTGAAAATGAAGGAGTTTCATCCCCTTCATTGCTTTGAGTAAAGATCCGCCTATGCTTGTGTTCTTTAATTTTTGTGATTTTAATTTCTTCTCTTTAAAGTATATATTGAAGAAATTTAGTTTATCAATTGTAGCTTTTGTGAAAAGCTGTTGAGTTTATATTTAATATTAGATATTTAATGTGATTTTGCTTTATTTTTGTTTATATATTGCTTATATGTTTGGATGTTGATTTATTTTTGTAAGAAAGTTAATGTTTTTAATATTCAAAACTTCGGGGGTGTTTTTAAAAGGTTTTAAAAGTACAAGGGCTTAGGCATGCGAGTTTTGGAGTAAAAATGGATTGAAAATCTCTGTTTTTGTTTGATATTTGGTACGAGTTTACTTAAAAATTATTAGTTTTAAAGTTGTCCGACTTTTGGGGTTATTTTTGTAAGGCAAAGGCGTTGATTTGTCGCTGTTTTTACATAGTTACTTTTATAAATTTTGACTTATTTATTTGATGTAGTGCTCTGTTCACTTTTGTTTTAAGATTGAAAATTTATATACATTTTCGAAGAAAATTTATGATTAAAGACCTTTTCCTTTCTCATTCTTAGTTGATGAAAAGTTATTAAAATTGTTTTTTAATCTCATATTTATAGTAAAATTAACTATTTTTAAATATTGATTAGATACTTGGAACTTGAATTATTTTTTTCAATGAAAATGATGAGGGTGTTTTTGAATATTTTAAACTTCTTGGATTTTTTAAGCTTTGATTTTTGGAGTAACAATATACTTGATACTCTTTTTTTATTTGATTTTCAATATGAGTTTAGTTAAAAATCCTTTGATTTAAAGGTTTTTCCAAATTTTCGTAAAAATTGATGTTTTTAAAAGTTAGGGGATGTTTAGTAAATTTGGAAAATAAGGGGATTTGTTGTTTTAGCACTATTTTATGTAATTAGTATTTTGAGTTTTGAAAACAATTACTACTAAGTGGAGTTGTTGTCGTAAGTTTTAAGCATTTTTGTGAGATTTGTTAGTTTAGGAAGTCCTTGTGTAGGATTTTCATTAGTTATGCTGAAGTAAGGTTGTTAGATAAATTCTAAGTCGTACATGTACTTGCTCGGATTTAAGATATGCTTCATTTGTGGAGTTTTAGTCGCTACATTAAGCGACAAAGGTGAGCGTTGTGTGTTGAATTTGTATGTTGGTCCGATGTTTTAGTAGATCGAGTCAAACATTTACTTATGCTCTTAATAATCAAAGCATGTGTTATATTCTAATTTCTCTTGCATGTTGTTCTCAAAAAAATTTCTCTTGCATGTTGTCATAAATAGATTGAACTTGTTAGGTCGACATTACTCGCCTGAAATATTTAGTATATCAACCTGATAATCCTAATACATTTTACATCTAAATCTACTAGTTGTGAATATATTTTACAAAATTATCTTGATATCCAAAATTTGCATTCGATAAGTTATTAAATGTTGATAATATGTTAAATTTATTCGATATGTTATGTTTCCTTTTGTTTCCAATTTGTGTGGGCCCTTTTTGATTGGTATATGAACCCGATGCCAACCTGGACGGCAAGGACCGACGGGACGGTTATCCATAGGTCTGGCCTTACAATCCAAGTAGGAAGGAACACTTGGGAAGTAAGGACGAACTTAGGCAAAGACATGTCAAGACATATTAGATAAGAAGGTCGCTCCCGTCTTGAATATATGCTTAATTTGTATGATAATATGCTTATGCTATATAACATGTTGCATCCACACATCATCATGCAAATTCACACATAGTATCACTAAGTTGGACGATCAACTTATGCGTTCCATGTTTCATTATTTTCAGTTCCAAGTGTTCTGGAAAACAATAGTCGGGTTACGGTTATGTCTGCGTTCCACCATAGTATTTGGGAGAGTAATTATATTTTATTGTCGTTTTAGGTTCTTTCTCGATTTTGTTTAAAACCTTGCTTAGGATATTTGTATCGTTAAAATTGATTTATATTTTCATAAAAGATACAAGATTTTCATAAATTACTTATTTATCTATCTCGATTGATTTTCTTCAAATATTTTGATATGTTATGATTAAATGTTTCCCCTTTCAACCTCTACTATGAAAATTGATTTTATTTTTTGATAAAAAAAAAAAACTTAGTAATTTAAATTATTCTTATTTTATTTTAAATAGCTTTCGCTTTAAAACTTTTAATTTATCGTTTTTACGTTTTAAAAAAGTTTTGAGATTTTAACACAATTTTAAAATAATAATAATTTCTCGATTTTGGCGACGAACCCGTGGTGTGGGGCCGTCACAACACCTCTTTTTTGTAAACATATTTAGCTATTATATACATTTCATGGCTTTTTGATTTTAAATATTTGTAATTACTTTAATACTGATTTCTTGACCATAGATTCCACATTTTATAAAATAAAACGTGTTACTATTAAATATGAAACAAGATAACAAGATTGTAATAAGTAATCTAACAAGGGAATTGCACTTTTCATACTTGTTGGTCCCAAGTGGTCAGATGAGGTCTAGAGGGGAGGGAGGGTGAATAGACCTCTGAAAATTTAAATTCAATTTTAACTTTAAAACTTTTGCTAACAATGAACAGACTAAGCTGTTACAGAATAGTAAATTACTTGGCTGATCTCGAACAAATCTTTGAAAAACTTTGTTGACCACTAAACTGATATTTACTTAGCCGATTTTGTTAAAATCAGTTTTCATACTTAGAGTACTTGCAGCGGATTTTCAAAGTGTTTTTCACAAGTAAACTTAGTAGTTTGAAAATTTTATCCCCAGTTTTGTAAACTCCTTTAAACTAATTTTCAAACAGTTTTATCAAGTGTTCTTATGCAGTTTTGTAAATATGCTAGAAAACAATGCAAGGTTAAACACACAATATTTTTATAGTGGTTATATGGATTTAAATCATTTAGTCCACTCTTCCAAGTCACTCAGATCTTGGGTTATACTATAAACACACAGTTTACAATATCTCCATTTACGCCAAAACAACAAATGAATGGCCGTAAGCTCGCATCAGGAAATCACAAAGAAACTCCTACTCTCCGAAGTAATATCACTCACAAAGATGGATATCTACTACTCACAACACTCTAACAGATTTCACTCAGAAAAATGTATTTAACTTTGATCTTCAACGTCGGCTTCAGTCAACAAATGACAGAGCTGATGAGTGAGCTGTTCTTGAGACTTAAGAGATTTTGCTTCAATATTTTTCTCAGAGATTGTGTTGTTGTTCTTCTCTTTGTCTCTACAGCTATTTATACTCGTAGGTTTGAAAAATGTCCGTTGGAGTGAGACAGATTTCAAAATCCTCGGGTACTGGTCCTTAATTTCCGCGAACGGCTCTCTGCACACTTTCCGTACTGTCAACAGTACTTTTCTGCAGGCAGCATTAAATGCACCCAGCTGATCCGAAGCAATTCTTCAATCATTTGTCTTTAATAACCTTGTACTTCAGCATCATTACTTCCAGGGGCATTTATTACCGTTGGGATGACTTCTTGATCTTTTCCACTTGGCTGACGAAGGTGCAAGTCTGATGGCGAACTAAGCTGATCCCAAACTTGAACAAATCTGATTCTGAGTTGGCTGATCTTCACCAGTCTGATTTCTATCTTTCAGCAGATCAATAGTCTTGGACCTTGAATTTTGACTCTTCTGATATCTTCTTTACTTAGTCAAAAATTCTTCAAAGGGATATCAGCTAAGTTAATTTATACTTATCAGATTTGAAGTTTTGGAATTCATCAAAACCTCCCTTTACTTATTGTCTTCAGTGCTCTTCATCTTCATCCTTATCCAACAATTTCTCCCTTTTTGATGATGACAAAACTTCAGCTAAGTACCTGTTTTACCTATGCTAAAGTTTGTGACCTTCAAAATTTTCTGAGATAAAAAATATATGTTGGAAACAGAAACTTGAACTTTTATTGATAATCTGATAAATAATTACAAGTTACAGTTTCTGATCAGATGAGATGTCTGAAAGATAGATAAAGTAAACTGATTACAAATAGATTTATATATGCTAACTATCAGCTTCTTCTTCAGTTCCTTCCAACACTTCTTCATATTCATAAGATGATTCTTCATCATCTTCATCAGCATCAGAATCCAAGAGCAGATTAGATTTGGCAGCTTCCATTTTCGCTTTTAGTAATTGTTCCTTAGCCGCTTCTTCCATCCGTTTCTTCTTTTCAAGCTCCTTGGCAGCTTCTTCTACCTTTCTCTTGATTCTTTCTTCATCTTTATACTTAGTATAAGGCTCTGATTTTTCTTCTTCAGAATCCTTAGATGGAGCTGTTTCCTTAGCTTCATCCTTGGTTTCTTCAGCAGCTTTGTCTTTGCCTTCTTCTGTTTCAGCAGCCTTAGTCTCTTCAGCAGCTTCAGGCTTATCAGCTTCAGTTGTAGCAGTTTCTTCAGCAACTTGCTCTTCCTTCTTCTCTTTCCCCTTTTTTTTATCATCAGAAATGGTGACACTATGTCACGGGGCAACCTTCTTCACACACTGAAAAGGGGCACCGTGGGGCTAGTAGCTCACTACTTCAGCTGAAAACTCGAAAGCGAGGCGGTTGCGTCGCAATCACGTCCGGGGAGACGCTTTAGAGGCACCGTAAAACTCAGAAATGCAATTGAACATTATGCGAACTCATCTTCATTAATATAATATGCAGATTACAAGACTAGCATGCAGAAGCTCAGAGCAGGTGGCGGACTCCGATAAATGCTTAGACGTGGCTCAGTCGATGATTAAATACAGCTTACCCCCTATATATGTTAAATAAACATTCTAGCTGATTTGAGGAGTAGACATTGAAAAGCTAGAGGGTTATACAAAAATGAGTGAATTACTATTCACTCTAATTACAAAATTGCCACTACACCTAAGGAACTAACTATGTTGCATGCTAGTCCATGTCCGTTGGTGTGCTGCGGTCTTCATAGGTGTCACGGGGGTGTTATGGCCGAGCGACGAGACCGAGAGGTCGAGCGCTTGGGCATAGTTGTAGTGCGGCCCGTGACATTCTCCCCCACCTGAGATAGCTACGTCCTCGGCGTTCTTGAAGCGTTGAAGGCTTCTTTGAGGTTAGTGAACGCCTTGAGGGTGGTCACCGGCTCCTAAATGTTTTCTTCACTGCTGCATCCTTTCCACTTCACCAGATATTCATCTCGATCCTTCCTTGAAACTCTTCTGATTCGGTGGTTAAGTATTGCTTCAACCGTTTTCTTCTTAGGTTTTGTCAGTTGAAGCTCGGGACGGCTGGGTTTGTTGCGAGCAGGTTCCTCGTCCGCAAAATAAGGCTTTGGTAGACCAACATGGAGGACATTATGGAGTTTACAACAGGATGGAAGTTCGACTCTGTAAGCCACTTTCCCGATGCGTTTAATGATGGGGATAGGTCCAATATATTTCTGCATCAATCGAGGATCTCTCCCCCTCGACGCTTTAGAAAGACGCGGATCTGGGACCCTTACCATCACCAAATCACCCACGTTGTACTCAACAAAGCGGCGATTCGTATCAGCATTCTTCTTCATCCGCTTTTGGGCCTTCTCGAGGCAGCTTCTAGCAATTTCCACATTCTCTTTCCATTCTTGCGAGAAGTCCCGTGCTAGAGGGGATCTAACACAATGTTGAGAGCCAACCGTATGAGGGAGCAAGGGTTGTTGCCCGGTAACAACTTCGAAAGGACTCTTATTTGTCGCAGAGGACTTTCGAGCATTGAAGAACAACTGAACAACATCCAACAATTTCACCCAATTGGTCTGGGAACCGCTAACAAAGTGTCGAAGATATTCCTCCAACATAGAATTAAAATGCTCGATTTGGCCATCGGACTGAAGATGGTAACTAGAGGTCGGATTTAATTTAGAGCCGAGTATTTTGAAGAGCTCGGTCTAGAACTTGCCAGTGAAATGGGGATCCCGATCAGTAACAATGTCGTTCGGCAGTCCCCAATATTTTACGACATGCTTGAAGAAGAGCTGAGTTGTCTCTTCGGCTGAAACATTCTTGGGCGCTGCAATGAAAGTAGCATATTTGGAGAACCGGTCTACCACGACAAGAATGGTTCCAAGATCATTAGTTATCGGCAAACCGTTGATGTAGTCCAAAGATACACTTTCCCACGGTCTTTCTGGGATCAGGAGAGGTTCCAGTAAACCAGCTTTAGTCTTATGGGCCGCCTTATCCTGCTGACAAATCAGGCAAGTACGAACATAAGTCTCAATGTCATACCTTATCTGGGGCCAATAATACGCATGTTGAACTAGAGCACATGTGCGCTCCTCCCCAGGATGTACTGCCCAAAGAGTGTCGTGACACTCAGCAATAAGTGATTTCCTCATGTCCCCGCCTTTTGGGATATATAAGCGGTTTTCCTTAGTCATCAAGAATCCATCTTCCATATAGAATTGTCGAGCTTTACCCTGCTCGACGAGGTTGATCAAGTTTTGTGCCGTGTGATCAGTCGAAAGGAACTCCTTACCACGCTCCTTCACCGTGGTGGCAACATCGGTCGTTGAAAGAGCTGCTACCACACTCATATTCGCCAAATCAGCCCTTCGACTCAAGGCATCAGCCACATGATTTAACCGTTTTTCGTTAGGTACGATTAAATCAATAATATGTGTTCAAGAGGTTGCAATTAAGTACGATTATAGGGCTCTGTTACTTCATTCCGGATGGATCGTTTGCAAGGAAGAACAATTAAGTAAAGATCAATAATAAGTAACAAGACGATGAATGAGTAAATAGTATAGCAAAAGATTTTCTATTAAGTATGTTAATCAGATTGCCCAAGTGTGTAGGCGTGAGCTCTGATTATGTGTTGTAGAATACAATGTTTAACTAGGTATTTATATGACATTAACCCTAGCTTTACAAGGAAACTTAATCCTAATAGGACTCGGCATAATTGTCCTTCTTGAGTCCGGATTGTAGTCTGGTCGCCGAGGAGAATCGTCGTTGATCGGATAGGTAATAGATTTCGGATGAGCTTGTATGGTCGAACCAATCTGATATCTCCTAGCCGATCCGAGTATTATAAGGGGTGCGAAATAGCCCCCATCAGTACTCCCTCACTTCTTCGAGTGTATATGTAGTAGAAGCTCGTAGAAGTAGATGGTTGATTACGACTGTCTTTTCTATGAATTGTGCCTCGTTCAAAACCTTACTTAGAAAAAAACCCTGTGGGAAAAAATCCTAAGCAAGGAAAATAGTGCTACGCCTCATAGATAGTCGTTTTGTCGTTCCAATCATTAACCGCTACGTGTCTCTTTGGGGAAGCATTTTGACTTTTGCCGTTTGGCGGGAATGCGATCAGCCGTGAGAAGTTCGAAACATCTTTTCATCTCTCTCTATAAATAGGTGATCGTTATTTCAGTCATTTTTTACTTTCTATTTTCCCAAATTTTCGCAGTCATTTTCTTACTCGGCCATTTTATTTTTAAGTTACTCCTATCGGTTAATATTCTTCGAGGATCCCAAAGAATGGCTTCAATTTCAAAAAAATCTTCCTCATCTTCAAGGGAAAGAGTTGCTCCTATTATCGAGGAGGTGATACCCCCTAGTCCTTCGACTGAGCGGACCGGAGTCTCCAAATTTATCGTTCCGACTGAGGACACTTTTAAGGTGCAAATTATATCTAATACAGATGTTGCTGCCAGGGCCAAGAAAGGCAAGGGTACAGTTCCTCAAATTTCTAAACCGATCGAGGACCTCGCTTGTGCTTACAACGAGGAAACTTTCCACGAGGTCGTGGATAATTATGCGAAATATTTTCCAGAAGGTTCTGAGATTATTCTTCCTTCTCCCTCTGATAGGGTTACTTTTCCGCCTGAGGGTTGTCGAGCTTTTTACACAGCCCATTTTAATTACGGTCTGCGCCTTCCCTTGTCTGCCCTCTTTCTCGATATTTTGAGAATATTCAGTGTATCCTTGACTCAATTAGTCCCAAATTCAGTGGCCTTTGTGGTCTGTTTTCAGTTTTGATGATAGCGAAAGGATTCCAACCCTCCTTTCGTAATTTTACACAATTATTTTGTTTTAATGTTTCTAGATCTTCCAATCGCGGATACTTTTTCGCTAGCCAGAAAGCTAGTCGCTCAATCTTTGACTCCCCGGTTTCCAGCAATCCTTCCTGGAAATCTCATTTTTTCTTTGTTCGTTCGCCTTCTCATGTTCGTTTAGTGGATGGTTCAACAGTGCCATTCACGTGGGACCATGATTTCAAATGGATTTACGGTGGTCGTTTGGCGACTGGTTATCTTATCCCTGACGACCCTCAACTGATTGGCGTAATCCAGGCTATGCGTGCCAACAAGTATCAAAGTGCTCTTCTTATTGGGGAGGCCTTTCTTCGCAGGGCGGGATTAAGTACTCATGTTTTCCCAATATCTTCTTCTTCTGAATCGCTGGGTAAGTATTCATTTCAGTATCGCATAGTGATAATTCTCTTTAGCATTGAGTCTAATTTTGACTTTGTTTTCTTTTCAGTTCTTATGGTGGAAAATTCTCGACGCTCTTAAAAGGGAAAGATGGTTTTGTCTAAATCCACAAAAACCATAGAGAATGTTCCTTTCGAGCAGAGAGCGTCACGGAAAAGGAAATTAGAATTGAGTCATGATTATGAAGAGAACAGAGAGGAATCTCCAGATTCTTCCCAAGAATCTCCTATTCATCAGGGGACGGGACTTGGTTATCCTCCATTCCAACTTCGAACTTCGCTTGGCATACGTGGGTGCCGTAGCTGGTCAATGCCCCATCCCAACGATAAGCCGGTGGAGAGAAAAAGGCGTTACTATGATCGTTTTGGGGAGGATCTTCCTTTACTAGGTGAGAATCATCCGAAACCTACTCTAGTTGAGATGATCAATATCATTTAGAAGGGAAAAGAGCTGCTTGCTACCCCGAGAATGATTTTTTGGTTCATGACGAGAGCGAGAACGCTGTGGACAAGGCAACTCGCATTCTTTTATCCGGTGTCTTTACTCGCGATATGAATAAGCTTATTTGGAAGGATCCTTTGGAGAAATTTCAGAGAGCTTCTCTTTATGCTGAAAAGGTGATTTCCTATTCTGTATGCTCGTGCGGTAATCTTCTTAACAAATTCTTTAGCTCAGAAACTCATTTTATTTATTACTTTACCTTTTAGACCAAGACTTGCTTGGCATCATATGCCTACGAGGCTGCTCTCTGGAGGCAACAATACGGATTCTCGGACGGGAAATACAAGGCATTACTTCAGAAGGCTTCTGGTTCAGAGGCTGGCCCTTCTTTATCACTTCCGATCATAGAGCCTCAGGCCACGGGGACTGATGATCAGGAGATTATAAACAGAGTGTTGGAGACTTCCCACGCTCAAGAACAAGTCAATCAATTGGCTAAGAAGTTGGAAGATCATCAACTTCAGAGTACTACCCGGATTAGCGAGTTGGAATCTTAGGTATTGAGTCTTCAAGCCTCATTAGAGGAGTATGATAGGGACATCCCTCTTAGTGGGCTTAAAGATCGTTATGGCCGGAATCCTGACGAAAGAGTTATTCGTGAATTCCTTAGTTCTCCTGTTCATACGGCATTGGTGTATCAAATGGTTGGTCCGCTCCTAGAGAGTACTTTTAAGAAAGCGATTCATCAGCTGGTTGCTCTGGAACTGATTGAGGATCGTCGAAGAGAATATTTCAAAGCAGCGCACATTAGGCTGAATCGTTACGGCGAAGAATACTCTTCTTCCGAGCTGCCAGATGCCATCTACCAACAATTTCCTTTGGCTCGCCTTGTCGAAGAGTTCGGTAAGCCATTGCCGATTCCTCCCTCAGATATCAATGATGAGGTCGATAATAATCTTATCAATCCAGAGGAAGAGGAGGAGAAAATAGAGGCAGCGAACGAAGGAGCTGACGAAGGAGAGGCCGCTGGCGAACAGGGAGTTCCAAATGGTGACCAGGTTGTGTGAAGTGGGGAGCAATCTATCGATCTTGGAAATAATCTTTGTAATAACCAACATAAGTTGATTTGTAATATTACCCTTTAATCCTCTTGTACAATAGACGATTCATATTCTGACAGTTACGTCTTTTCGGCTTCTCTGTTGACAATAATTTAGACAAGTTATTAACTTTGCCGTAATCATTGTGCTTATGTCTTTTCGAATTCTTGTGGCTATTCATAGGCTAGTTTCTGTGATTCGCGCCCATTCTTTGGGTCTCTTGCGTCTTTTCGTATAGTATAAATACAAACGGTAAAACTTTACTCGCTATTTACCACTTTTTACTCAACTTCAGTAGAATACTCTCTCGTTAGGAGGTCGATAAGCTTTCTCGATAATTAAATTTTCTCTTTTATTTCCGAACATGAGTAATCTTTCTGGTAATACTTCGAAGCGTCCTTCGCGCGAAAGTGCAAGAAATATTAGACCTAAAAGGTCCCGTACAGAGGGGCCTTCGATAGAACCTCCTCGTTCATCCTCAATTAGAAGGTCGGAGATCGAGACTCCCATTATTCCTTCTGAAGCTTTTCCTGTAGTTAGTTCAAGTTTTATCCAACAAAACTTCCCTACTTCTGGCGATGTCGAAAGGAGACCTACTCCTGGTCGGGTGGCCTTTGGTGACATGTCAAATGTGGAGCCAACCTTTAATATGCCCGTTTCTTTGGGCGCTTCTTCTTTCGAACATGGCTTAAATGAGCATGTTCCTGATAATTCCGTTCCTTTCTCTACTTCTACTGCCCTAGTTGTTAGCGAAAGTCAAGTGGGTGTTGCCGTGGGGGCAATTGGCGGAGATTCCCTTTTGAATCCATCCATAACACAATCTATTTCCCAATATTTTCCTGACTTTTTATTTAACGATACTACTGTGGTGTCTACTTCTTTTGAGGCCGGCGGGCCTTCTGGCGGTCGTACAGGCTCTAGGTCCGGTCAACGGACTGTTATCTCTGCTTCGAGTAAAGAGACTTCGGTGAGTCCTAACGAGAGGGATTCTCCTCGTATGTTAGACGACCGTTGCATCCTTGAGCAGATTAAGGATATAATGCACTCGGTGGCACCTCGGCCTGACGGTGTTCCTCTCGATAGTGAACTACCCGGCTCTGCTGAGCCCGATGTTTTGTCCTGGGACTTGGGCTTAAGCACTATTTTGCCCGGCGAGTTGATGAAGCACGAGGGTACCTCCAATGTCCGCCTCGTTCAGTCACTGGTGAAGATATGCGAGCAGGTAATCATATTTCTGATTATTTTTCTTGCTTTTATTTTGATTGCCTTGTTATGTAAGGGCTTTTTCTTTTCCAGGCCAAGTATTTTGCGCTCCAGCTGGGTGTGCAAAATGATGATCTGTGGATCAGTAGGAAGGCCTATCAACGTCGCTTGGACTCGGAGACGGCAAAGATCACAGGGCAGACCCTCCATCTGCAGCTTGCCAATGATGACCTTCAAAAATTACAAGAAGAGAAATATTTCCTTGAGAAGGAGAAAAGTGACTTGGTTCAGGCTGCCGCCCTTGCAGAGGAGTCTCGATGGCAGGCCTATGAACAAGGTTATGATGCCGGTTATCTAAAGCGTTAGGAGGAATTGATGGCGTTTGTAGGTAACATGACTCCTCGGAAAAGTGCTTCTGCTAGTCGGCCTGGTGATAGCAACCCATCTCAATGACCTGTTCTAACCCGGCTGTTATATTTGGAGTTTCTTCCCTTTTTTTTTTTAACTAAATAGGCCCCAACCTTTATGTGGTTGTCGAGCCTGAATATTTTTGTATGTAAAACGAGATTGATGACAATGATGACCAGTTTCGATCTTTGATTGAGTCCAGGAAATAAGTATATTTTGATAAATTATGTCCAGCAGAATTTATCGTTGTGTATATAAATCTTCTAAATAAGCATGAAATTTTAGCTGACTTATATGGTGTTAATTTGCTAAGAGATTATCTTTGTTTGAAAAGGCAGCTCGTTCTTGCTTGATCAGTCTTGGATAGCTGAATAATGTAATGTTTGCTCTGCAAATCAAATATTAATCAAGTATAGGAATGATGGTCGACCAATCATGGTTCCTTAGGCCCTTTTAGAAGTCCCATTCGGATATCAGAATGTTGTCTGTAGGTCGTCCATGTAGATAATTTGTTAAATGATTGTGAAGGAATTTTTCTTTAGTGCTCTTGTCGTCGATCGACCATTGTTTTGTATAATAGTCTGTTTGCCAGGGACACCTTATATAAGGGTGTGGACATTTTTTTTTTATCCAAGAAAAATCCATGTTTCTTTGTACTGATCGTGAGTTCTATATTCTTCAAATAAAGCAACCAGTGTATCAATATATCAACTTTTTGATATGGGAGGAATTGGAGAATGTAGAATCATTAGCTAGATCTAGCTTCTCCAGACCTCCTTAAGCAATTCTTTGGAATGTTAATAAGTGACAAGGCTGTATGTCTTGGTTTCGTTGACTGTTTTATCCATTTGTTCATCAGATTTCTTGGGTTCCGTTGGAGGTATAATTTAATTAACTAACAGCTCGCCTTGTGGGATATGAGGCAGTGTCGGCCTCGTATGCTGAAATATAAATTTTATACCTCTAATGGAGCTTCAACTTGTCATTTTGTTGCAAACTTATATGCTCGCATCGTGGATCTCCTGTTTATCATCGAGTGATTAGGATCTCTAAGTACGCAAGGCTTTAGATCTTTTTATTGTTGTATTGATCGCTTCGATCATGACTCTTCTTTACAGCTGAACAGTCTTTTCGATCGTAGAAGTGCCGTTCCAACTTACTCGCATTTAAAGGAGGAAGTCAAACGGTTGTGGTTCTTTTTTCCGAGATCTTCTTCCAACCGTTGGATCAACTTTATCTGTGCCTATAAATGGGTACGCAGTCTTCATATTTCACTAACAATTCTCAAAATGGAACTATCAGTTTCTTTGAGTTACACCTTACCCACTGATCCCATAATATTCAAAAAGTCACACTCTCATGATTTGTTTTGTCACAATAGCTCAGATGTCAATTGTCTTGTACTGACAGGTCCCATTGGAGCCCTACCTTGTACTGCCGAGTCCCATGAGGCCTCAACCCTTGTATTCACGGGTTTGAGGTCCGTGGTTTTCTGTTTGCACATAGAGGGTTCATATTTACCAGGCACCCCTGCTCTTCGATGTTACCTCCGGAGTAATAGGCCGCCGGGGTGTTCCGGTAAGTTTTAACTTTCACGACGGCCCTGAAGAGATGCTGCTTTAGAGCAAAAATTAAGCCTAAAGTAAAAGCAGAATCTCGTTGTGGGTGAATGAGTATTGCCGGTCATTTGGCTGGTAATGGTCATTTCGTCTGGAAGAACATTTGATCTTCAGAGCCCGGCCATCGAACTAAAGAAGTCGATCATCCTGAGTAGCATGCTTCTTAGGTGGTCAATTACCATCATCGAGGCACTAGGGAGGAAATTGATGTTTCCATGGACATTGTCGTGAAGATCGTCGATCCATAGGATAGGATTATTTTATCTGAACAGTTGTAGTGACGTGTAGAAAGTCCTTTGTATTCTGATCGAAACTTCGTATGTAATTTGTTCTTAGAACCCAGATGAATAAAACTTTTTGTATTATTACCTTGATATATTTTTTTTTGTGTTTGTTGATTTCTTCTCAACATGTTCTTATTTATCTTTGATATCTAGGAGCGATTACTGTTGCTCAATTTTGGTCGATATGAGATCGAGGAGCGTTTATTGAGCGGATCAATTTATACTCAACCCTTTTATTTAGACTTAGGTTTTATACCAAAGTCTTTTATGATCGTTTAGATATAGGATCGAGGAGCGTTTATTGAGCGGATCAATTTATACTCAACTCTTTATAAGACTTAGGTTTATTTAACAAAATCTTTTTGATCGTTAGAAATAGACAGAGGAGCGTTTATTGAGTATTTCATCATCTCTTAAAATATGTGTTATTTTAGTCTCAACTCTTTTGTTTAGACTTATGTTTTTATACCAAAGTCTTTTTTGATCGTTTAGATATAAGATCGAGGAGCGTTTATTGAGCGGATCAATTTATACTCAACTCTTTTTATTTTTAGATCGAGAAGCGTTTAATAAGTGAATCAATTTATACTCAACTCTTTATAAGACTTAGATTGAGGAGCGTTTATTGAGCGAATCAATTTATACTCAACTCTTTTTATTTCTAGATCGAGGAGCGTTTATTGAGCTAATCAATTTGTACTCAACTCTTTATAAGACTTAGATTGAGAAGCGTTTATTAAGCGAATCAATTTATACTCAACTCTTTTTATTTTTAGATCGAGGAGCGTTTATTGAGTGAATCAATTTATACTCAACTCTTTATAAGACTTAGATTGAGGAGCGTTTATTGAGCGAATCAATTTATACTCAACTCTTTTTATTTTTAGAACGAGGAGCGTTTATTGAGCGAATCAATTTTACTCGACTCATCATACTCTTGGATCAACTTTTTTGGATCGAACCAAGTTGATTGTAGAATTCCGAGGAGCGTTTACCGAATTAATCGATTTATACTCAACTCGTCTTTGATATTTTGCCTTTTAACTCAAGTGAACCTTTATTTGGTATTCATGATTTTGACAATATTTGAGAATTAATCTCAGGCCAAGGCCTTTATTACAATAGAAATTAAATGGACTAAATCAAAAGAAATTAACCAGAACAATATTTGGGGATTCATTTTCCATAGTATCTTCTTAGGTTAACTGCATTCCAGGTCCTTGGAAGAGGTGTTCCGTCTAAGTGCGCAATTTTGTACCAACCTTTCTTTCCTACATTAGTTACAACGTATGGTCCATCCCAATTCTGTTGTAATTTTTCCACATGCTTGGATACCTCTACCTTTTTTAGCACCAAGTCACATTCTTTGAAGGTTCTTATGCGTACCTTTTGATTGTAGGCTTTTTCCATGTTTGATTTAGTGACTTGTAATCGTACAGCCGCTTTTTCTCTTAACGCTTCTGTCAAGTCGATATCACTTTCTCTTGCTTTTTTGTTTTCCTGGTCATCAAACATTTCCATTTTCGGCGTTGGAATTATTGTTTTGATTGGAATTACAGGTTATGAGCCATATACTAGACTGAACGGGGTCTCCCTGGTCGAAGTCCTGACTGTCGTTCGATTAGCCCATAGTACTCCTGGGAGTTCATCTAGCCATCTTCCTTTGGCTGCCCCTAATCTTTTCTCAAAAGATTTTATAATTTCTCGATTCGCTACTTCAGTTTGTCCATTCGCTCTTGGATGTCCAACTGAAGTGAGGTTTTGCTGAATTCCTAGCTTTGCACACCATTCCATTACTTGTTTTCCCGCGAATTGGGTTCCGTTATCGGAAATCAGGATCCTCGGAATGCCAAATCGACATACTATGAACTTCCATAGGAAGTTAATCACTTGGAATTGAGTTATTCGGGCAAGGGCGATGCATTCTATCCATTTGCTGAAGTACTCGACAGCGACTAGAACATACGCTTTCTAAGAATCGAGCAGCTGGGAAAGGTCCCACGATGTCCATTCCCATTGATCAAATGGCAAACATACTGGTATTGGGTGCATGTTTTCGGTGGGTTGATGAGTTATATTTGCATGAACTTGGCAATGATGACATTTTTGAACATATTGCATGGCATCGTTGTTGATGGTTGGCCAATAATAACATGTTCGAAGGCATTTTAGGGCTAAGGCCCTTGCTCCGCTGTGATTTCCCACTTCTCCTTCATGTATTTCTCGGAGGACATCGTTGGGATGAGATTCGGAGATACATCTTAGAAGAATTCCCGACACTGATCTTCGGTAAAGTTTTTCTTCTATCAATGTATATTTTGGAGCCCGATATCTTATTTTCCGAGCTTCATTTGAGTCAAGCGGTAATTTTTCTTCTCGAAGATAGTCTATCATTGGAGTCATCCAATTTCTTTCCAGCTCTGCTATTTCCATCATCTCAACGACTGGTGTTTCATCGATATCAATTCCCGGTGTATTAGAAATCAACCAGTTGATTACCCTTTCGGTTTTTCCGTCGTGAGACCCTGTAAATCTGGAGAGTTGATCGGCCCATTTATTCTCTGAACGTGGAATGTTCTGTATCCCGAAATTTTTGAATTTCTCAGCCAATTTTTTCACTTTGGCGAGATATTTTACCATGTTAAATTCCTTTGCCTCGTATAGACCTTCTATCTGTCTTTGTACTAACTCTGAATTGGTTAATACCTTGAGACTTTATATGTTTGCTTTAACCGCCATTTCCATTCCAGCGATCAGTGTCTCGTATTCTGCTTCGTTGTTTGTCACTACGAAGTCTAATGTTATTGCGTAATTTATATCCTCTTTATTTGGTCCGGTAAAGTTGATTCCAGCTCTTCCTCCCTCTCGGTATGAAGCTCCATCGACGTGCATCAACTAGGTTTGATTTTCTACGATCAAGATATCATTGTCATGGCTGATCGATTCGGCATGCTCACTTGTCTGGGTCGGAGTTTCTAATAGGAAATCGGCTAGGACTTGGGCTTTAATCGCAATTCTTGGTTTGTACTCAATTTCGAACTGACGTAGTTCGATTGCCCACTTAATCAGTCTTCCAGAAGCTTCTGGCTTTGCCAGGACCTGTCTTAGCGGTTGGTTGGGTAATACCACAATTTTGTAGGTTAGAAAGTAAGGTCGGAGTTTACGTGCTGCCACGACTAAGGCTAATGCGAACTTTTCTATTTCCAAGTAGTTCTTCTCCGCCCCTTGTAGTAATTTACTTAAGTAATAAATGGGCTTATGGTCCACCCATTCTATTTTTACTAAAACCGAGCTAATGGCCACCTCGAAAATTGATATGTAGATGTACAAAGGTTCTCCCTCAGTTGGTTTGGCCAATAGCGGAGAGGTCATCAAATACTCCTTTAGCTGGTCGAACGCTTGGTCGCATTCTTCGGTCCAAGCAAAGTTTTTTGCTTTTCATAAAGTTTGAAAGAAAGGCAAGCTTCTGTCGGCCGACTTGGAGATGAACCGATTTAATGTACGATTTTTCCTACCAAGCTCTGTACTTGGGCGATCGTTCTGGGAGGTATCATTTCGGTTATAGCTTGAATTTTTTCAGGATTGGCCTCAATTCCTCTTTGATGCACCAAATAGCCTAAAAACTTTCCCGACTTAACCCCGAAAGTGCATTTTGCAGGATTCAGCTTCATTCGGTACTTTCTCAATATTTGGAAGCATCGATCGAGATACTTCACATGGTCGGCTTCATTCATGCTTTTGACCAGCATGTCATCCACGTAGACTTCCATTATTTCTCCAATCAATTCTCTGAACATCAGGTTTAATAACCTCTGGTAAGTGGCCCCGGCGATTCTCAGGCCAAAAGGCATAACTATGAAGCAGTAAACTCCTTGCTCGGTCACGAAGGTCGTTGTCTCTTGGTCTCGCTCATCCATGTATATTTGATAAAAACCTTGGAGAGCGTCCATCATGCTGAAGATCGCAAAACCAGCAGTTGAGTCGACTAACAAGTCGATCCTTGGGAGGGGATATGGATCGCGTGGGCATAGTTTATTAAGGTCGGTGAAATCATTGCACATTCTCCACTTGTTATCCTTTTTATCCCCTTTTGCCACTAGCACAACATTGCATAGCCATTCCGAGAAGTGTATTTCTCGAATTTGTTTTGCCTTGAGTAGCCTTTCTACTTCTGCCTTAATTATTTTATCCTTTATCGGCCCATGATTCCTCTTCTTTTGTCTAGCAGGTTTTGCCATGGGGTCGATTTTTAGCGAATGAGTGATTACTCGAGGGTCAATCCCTTAGATGTCATTCGCACTCTAGGCGAAGATATCTATGTTTTTTCTGAGAAAGTTGATCAACATTACTTCCCCTTCTTTACTGAGTTCGGTTCCTATTCTGGTTGTTTTTGTTGGGTCCCCCTGTACTAGCAGGACATCTTTATGTTCCGGTGGTTTTAAAGCTAAATCGACCGGTTCCTTTCCCTTCTTGTCTATTCGATCTGTACTAGGGATTTCAACTTCGATTCTGTCCACGTCGTCTTCGAGCTCTCTTTTTGCTGGGGTAACTCATCTGGAGTGGTTCCCCAAAGTTAAGGAGGTGTTGTAGCAATCCCATGCCATGCAATGATCATTTACTATTTCTCCGATTCCCATATCAGTTGGAAATTTTATCTTCTGATGGTAAGTTGAAACAATAGCTCGGACACGGTTTCTTTCCGAGTGAAACACTTAAAGTTATTGTGCCACTGAGGACAATCTCGGAACCTCCAAATCCTTCTAAAGGCGTAGCTATCTTTTGGAATGTTTTTTGTCCCAAGTTCATCTGGGCTAGGACCTCTTTAGAGATGATATTCTCCGAGCTTCCATTGTCGATTAAGATCCGTTTGACGTTGAAGTTCGCTATTTCCAGCGATACTACCATTGGGAAGTCAGGGTTATCTTATTTCATGTCCCAAACAAAGTTCTTTGGTATCTTGCTCTCATTGAAACTAATCAGCTGGTCCTTTGCTGATTTGCTTTCTAGCATCTATACTTCTTTTGGGTATTTTCAGCTTCCAATTATGGATCTGGCGGTCCTTCGTCGTGCATTGCGACTGTCCCCGCCAGCGGGTCCTCCTGAGATAGTATGGATAGTGCCATTAATCTGATCATCGTTCGACTCCTGTTGGGGACGATATTAGGGGTCCTCCTTCGAGAACTCCTTCTTTGGTTATTATTCCGAGGACTCCTACTTCTTCCTCTTTTGCGGTTATTCCGTTCTAAATAGTCATCTAGTTTTCCTTGTTCGATTAGTTTTTTGATTTCTCTTTTAAGGTGAAAACAATCTTCAGTGCGATGCCCATGTGCCTGATGATATTTACAATATAATTCATAGTTTCGTTCACCTGGTCTGGGCTGAGCGATCCTCTTTGCTGCTGGCATCCAATTATTCCTTTCTAGTACTGCCAAGATTTCCTCTATTGGAACGGTCAGCCTAGGGTGTTCTACTTGGTTAATTCTGCTCCTTCTCGGTGGCTCGGCCGATCTAGGTCTTTGATAGATATTAGGTCGTCTGTCTTGATTGTTTCGATTGTATTCTAATCGTTGGAAGACGTTGCCTTTTCTGAAAGATCGTTCGTAATCTACGGACTTTCGAACAGGAATCCTATCTTGCAGCTTGGAGCCTGAGGGGGAGCTTTATTTTTGTTCTTATCTTTGAAAGAGTTCATCTCTTCCTGAGTCATGTACTTCGATGCCAAGCTCATAATGTCAGCGAACGTTCTTGGTTGCTTTCGACTGAGGGCATTTCCGAACTGCCTATTCTTCGTGAGATCAAACAGGATGGAGATTATGTAATCAATATTTGGGAAATCGATTTTGAGCAATTCCACGTTAAACCCTCTTGTTGATAAATGGTACCTAAATAGCTGAATGGTAGTTTTTGTCTCTTTTAGCTAGCGAACTGCTGTGTCAGCTTGTTGCACAATTCTCGAAAACTGAATATGGAATTAGTGGGTTGCATGGCGAACCAATCCAAAGCGAGTCCTTCGAACGTGGTCACCAGTAGCTTAGCGGTGAACTCTGCTGAGTGAGCATATAAGTTCATTATGTTCGTGAAGCTAAATATATAGTCATTTGTGTCAGTAGTTCCGTCATATCTAGGTAGTCGCCCCAGACTGCCCTGATGATTGCGCTTCTTTTATTTCTTTACAGAAGGGAGAGCACGCTACTAGGCTCTCCTGGAGCTCCGTGGTTCTGGCCCATGGATTTTGAACAGTTCGTAAACGTTGTTCCAGTCGTTCCTGCACCATCTTTTCAATTTCTCTTTCCGAGACTCGCATGGTTCGTGGTCGATTAGGGATTGCGTCGACTGGGTCATCCTCGACGAGGATTATGGTGTGTTCCTTTGATCCGGGGCGGACGGGTTGCGGCCTCGTCCGATCCATTTTTCTTCGGATATGTTCATCGGAGGGTTTTGAATTGCTCTTTTGCGGACTGTGCAGTGATCGTTGCTCACTTGCTGGGTTGTCCGCTTGTTGCGAGATCTGATCGACCTGTCTCGGTGTCCGTTGAATTGGATTTGCCCTAGTCGCTCTAGGGTTTCTAGGGATCTGCTCGGGTGCTAGTATATCCTCTGGGCAGAGTGAATTAAAGAGCATAGCGATCTGTCGTAGCTTCTACCGAGTATCTGACAGGGGAACTGGTATTGCTGGAGCTACATGGTTTTCTGGTACAGAATTGGCGGGAATCCCTTGTTGTCCTTCGGGGTTTTGGATATTTATCCATTGTGGATCCTCCTGATTCGGCAGCTGCTCGTTATCTTGCTGAGTGTCATTGATTATAGGGGCGTTGTTGTCCGTATCGCCCCGTTGACCCTCAGATGTGTTATGTGGGTTGGTCGTGTTACTTCTTGCTCCGTTACGTGCGCTCTTCCTTGGACGAGCCATATGTCAATCGAATAATTAACTTAGCCCCTCGGTGGGCGCCAACTGATTTAACCTTTTTTCGTTGGGTACGATTAAATCAATAATATGTGTTCTAGAGGTTGCAATTAAGTGAGATTATAGGGCTCTGTTACTTTATTCCGGATGGATCGTTTGCAAGGAAAAACAATTAAGTAAAGATCAATAATAAGTAACAAGACGATGAATGAGTAAATAGTATAGCAAAAGCTTTTCTATTAAGTATGAAAATCAGATTGCCCAAGTGTGTAGGCGTGAGCTCTGATTATGTGTTGTAGAATACAATGTTTAACTAGTTATTTATATGACATTAACCTTAGCTTTACAAGGAAACTTAATCCTAATAGGACTCGGCACAATTGTCCTTCTTGAGTCCGGATTGTAGTCTGGTCGCCAAGGAGAATCGTCGTTGATCGGATAGGTAATAGATTTCGGATGAGCTTGTATGGTCGAACCGATCTGATATCTCCTAGCCGATCCGAGTATTATAAGGGGTGCCAAATAGCCCCCATCAGCGGACCATAAGACTAAAGCTGGTTTACTGGAACCTCTCCTGATCCCAGAAAGACCGTGGGAAAGTGTATCTTTGGACTACATCAACGGTTTGCCGATAACTAATGATCTTGGAACCATTCTTGTCGTGGTAGACTCTCCAAATATGCTACTTTCATTGCAGAGCCCAAGAATGTTTCAGCCGAAGAGACAGCTCAGCTCTTCTTCAAGCATGTCGTAAAATATTGGGGACTGCCGAACGACATTGTTAGTGATCGGGATCCCCGTTTCACTGGCAACTTCTGGACCGAGCTCTTCAAATTTCTCGGCTCCAAATTAAATCTGAGCTCTAGTTATCATCCTCAGTTCGATGGCCAAATCGAGCGTTTTAATTCTATGTTGGAGGAATATCTTCGACACTTTGTTAGCGGTTCCCAGATGAATTGGGTGAAATTGTTGGATGTTGCTCAGTTGTGCTTCAATGCTCGAAAGTCCTCTGCCACAAATAAGAGTCCTTTCGAAGTTGTTACCGGGTAACAACCCTTGCTTTCTCATACGGTTGGCTCTCAACATTGTGTTAAATCCCATCTAGCACGGGACTTCTCGCAAGAATGGAAAGAGAATGTGGAAATTGCTAGAAGCTGCCTGGAGAAGGCCCAAAAGCGGATGAAGAAAAATGCTGATACGAAACGCCGCTTTGTTGAGTACAACGTGGGTGATTTGGTGATGGTAAGGGTCCCAGATACGCGTCTTTCTAAAGCGTCGAGGGGGAGAGATCCTCGATTGATGAAGAAATATATTGGACCGATCCCCATCATTAAACGCAATTAGATAGTGGCTTACAGAGTCGAACTTCCATCCTGGTGTAAACTCCACAATGTCCTCCATGTTGGTCTACTAAAGCCTTATTTTGCAGACAAGGAGGAACCTGCTAGCAACAAACCCAGTCGTCCCGAGCTTCAACTGACAAAACCTAAGAAGAAGACGGTTGAAGCAATACTTAACCACCGAATCAGAAGAGTTTCAAGGAAGGATCGAGATGAATATCTGGTGAAGTGGAAAGGATGCAGCAATGAAGAAAACACTTGGGAGCCGGTGACCACCCTCAAGGCGTTCACTAACCTCATAGAAGCCTTCAACGCTTCAAGAGCACTGAGGACGTCGCTATCTCAGGTGGGGGAGAATGTCACGGGCCGCACTACAACTATGCCCAAGCGCTCGACCTCTCGGTCTTGTCGCTCGGTCATAACACCCCCGTGACACCTATGAAGACCGCAGCGCACCAACGGACATGGACCGGCATGCAACATAGTTAGGTCCTTAGGTGTAGTGGCAATTTTGTAATTATAGTGAATAGTAATTCACTCATTTTTGTATAACTCTCTAGCTTTTCAATGTCTACTCCTCAAATCAGCTAGAATGTTTATTTAACATATATAGGGGGTAAGTTGTATTCACCCACGTCTAAGCATTTATCGGAGTCCGCCCCCTACTCTGAGCTTCTGCGTGCTAGTCTTGTAAACTACATATTATATTAATGAAGATGAGTTCGCATTATGTTCAATTGCGTTTCTGAGTTTTACGGTGCCTCTAAAGCTTCTACCCGGACGTGATTGCGACGCAACCGCCTCGCTTTCGAGTATTCGGCTGAAGTAGTGAGCTACTAGCCACACGGTGCCCCTTTTCAATGTGTGAAGAAGGTTGCCCCGTGACACAGTGTCACCATTTCTGATGATGATAAAAAGGGGGAAGAGAAGAAGGAAGAGCAAGTTGCTGAAGAAATTGCTGCAACTGAAGCTGATAAGCCTGAAGCTGCTGAAGAGACTAATGCTGTTGAAATAGAAGAAGGCAAAGACAAAGCTGCTTAAGAAACCAAGGATGAAGCTAAGGAAACAGCTCCATCTAAGGATTCTAAAGAAGAAAAATCAGAGCCTTATACTAAGTATAAAGATGAAGAAAGAATCAAGAGAAAGGTAGAAGAAGCTGCCAAGGAGCTTGAAAAGAAGAAACAGATGGAAGAAGCGGCTAAGGAACAATTACTAAAAGCGAAAATGGAAGCTGTCAAATCTAATCTGCTCTTGGATTCTGATGCTGATGAAGATGAAGAAGATGATGAAGAATCATCTTATGAATATGAAAAAGTGCTGGAAGGAACTGATGAAGAAGCTGATAGTTAGCATATATAAATATATATGTAATCAGTTTACTTTATCTATCTTTCAGACATCTCATCTGATCAGAATCTGTAACTTGTACTTATTTATCAGATTATCAATAAAAGTTCAAGTTTCTGTTTCCAACATATATTTTCTATCTCAGAAAATTTTGAAGGTCACAAACTTTAGCATAGGTAAAACAGGTACTTAGCTGAAGTTTTGTCATCATCAAAAAGGGGGAAATTGTTGGATAAGGATGAAGATGAAGAGCACTGAAGACAATAAGTAAATGGGGGTTTTGATGAATTCCAAAACTTCAAATCTGCTAAGTATAAATTAACTTAGTTGATATCCCTTTGAAGAATTTTTGACTAAGTAAAGAAGATATCAGAAGAGTCAAAATTCAAGGTCCAAGACTATTGATCTGCTGAAGGAAAGAAATCAGACTGGTGAAGATCAGCCGACTCAGAATCAGATTTGTTCAAGTTTGGGATCAGCTTAGTTCGCCATCAGACTTGCACCTTCGTCAGCCAAGTGGAAAAGATCAAGAAGTCATCCCAACGGTAATAAATGCCCCTGGAAGTAATAAATGTTGAAGTACAAGGTTATTAAAGACAAATGATTGAAGAATTGCTTCGGATCAGCTGGGTGCATTTAATGCTGCCTGCAGAAAAGTACTGTTGACAGTACGGAAAGTGTGCAGAGAGCCGTTCGCGAAAATTAAGGACTAGTACCCGAGGATTTTGAAATTTGTCTCACTCCAATGGACATTTTTCAAACCTACGAGTATAAATAGCTGTAGAGACGAAGAGAAGAACAACAACACAATCTCTGAGAAGAATTTTGAAGCAAAATCTCTTAAGTCTCAAGAACAGCTCACTCATCAGCTTTGTCATTTGTTGACTGAAGCCGACGTTGAAGATCAAAGTTAAATACATTTTTCTGAGTGAAATCTGTTAGAGTGTTGTGAGAAGTAGATATCCATCTTTGTGAGTGATATTACTTCGGAGAGTAGGAGTTTCTTTGTGATTTTCTGCTGCGAGCTTACGGCCATATTCATTTGTTGTTTTGGCGTAAGTGAAGATATTGTAAACGGTGTGTTTATAGTATAACCCAAGATCTGAGTGACTTGGAAAAGTGGATTAAATGATTTAAATCCATATAACCACTATAAAAATATTGTGTGTTTAACCTTGCATTGTTTTCTAGCATATTTACAGAACTGCATAAGAACACTTGATAAAACTGTTTGAAAATTAGTTTAAAGGAGTTTACAAAACTGAGGATAAAATTTTCAAACTACTAAGTTTACTTGTGAAAAACACTTTGAAAATCCGCTGCAAGTACTCCAAGTATTAAAACTGATTTTAACAAATTCAGCTAAGTAAATATAAGTTTAGTGGTCAACAAAGCTGTTCAAAGATTTGTTCGAGATCAGCCAAGTAATTTACTATTCTGTAACAGCTTAGTCTGTTCATAGTTAGCAAAAGTTTTAAAGTTAAAATTGAATTTAAATTTTCAGAGGTCTATTCACCCCCCCCCCCCCCTCTAAACCTCATCTGACCACTTGGGACCAACAAGTATGAAAAGTGCAATTCCCTCGTTAGATTACTTATTACATTCTTGTTTCATATTTAATAGTAACACGTTTTATTTTATAAAATGTGGAATCTATGGTCAAGAAAATCAGTATTAAAGTAATTACAAATATTTAAAATCAAAAAGCCATGAAAGGTATAAAATAGTTAAATATGTTTACAAAAAAAGGGTGTTGCGACGGCCCCACACCACGGGTCCGTCGAACCAAAATCGAGAAATTATTATTATTTTAAAAATGTGTTAAAATCTCAAAAAAATTTTAAAACGGAAAAACGATAAATTAAAAGTTTTAAAGCGAAAGCTATTTAAAATAAAATAAGAATAATTTAAATTACTAAGTTTTTTTTTAACAAAAAATAAAATCAATTTTCATAGTAGAGGTTGAAAGGGGAAACATTTAATCATAACATATCAAAATATTTGAAGAAAATCAATCGAGATAGATAAATAAGTAATTTATGAAAATCTTGTATCTTTTATGAAAATATAAATCAATTTTAACGATACAAATATACTAAGCAAGGTTTTAAACAAAATCGAGAAAGAACCTAAATCGACAATAAAATATAATTACTCTCCCAAATACTATGGTGGAACGCAGACATAACCGTAACCCGACTATTGTTTTCCAGAACACTTGGAACTGAAAATAATGAAACATGGAACGCATAAGTTGATCGTCCAACTTAGTGATACTATGTGTGAATTTGCATGATGATGTGTAGATGCAACATGTTATATAGCATAAGCATATTATCAAACAAATTAAGCATATATTCAAGACGGGAGCGACCTTCTTATCTAAGCAAAAATCACATTAAATATCTAATATTAAATATAAACTCAACAACTTTTCACAAAAGCTACAATTGATAAACTAAATTTCTTCAATATATACTTTAAAGAGAAGAAATTAAAATCACAAAAACTAAAGAATACAAGCATAGGCGGATCTTTACTCAAAGCAATGAAGGGGATGAAACTCCTTCATTTTCAGACCTCCGAAGGTAGTGGTGGCGGATCCGGTGGTAGTTCATAATAAAAGCCCTCAAATCCTAACTTTTCACCAATTTGTTACGTCTGTCAATTAACTTCGAGAGTTCCAAACGATGATCTGAATGGTCAATATGTAACCCCATGTGTATAAGACCTTCCTACAAAATTTTGGCATGAAACGATGGACGAAGATGTAATGAGCGAAAAACCGAGTATGTTTTGTGTATATCCGAAAATTTTATCTTCCTAGTGTTTTTTCTCTTTCCACACTCTTCTTCTCCTTAACTATATCTAAGTAATTTTAAGTTGTAGGGAAGATAGTGTGGGTTTAAAGAGATATTTATTGGACTATGAAATCATAATTTTTAGTATATAGATACATATACACACAATGTAGGGAATATGTGATTATAATTACTCACAAATTCCAACAACGCATGTCTTTCTTAAGGTAGTTGAGTACTTGAGTTTACTTACCCAAGTGCATGCCCTAGCAGCCCGTATGATGTCCGAGGAGAGAAAATTATTGTTATTCACCGGCATATAAAATTTTGGGGCGAATTTGTACTTTGTCCCCTAAAGTTTTGAAAACTTACATTTTAACCCTTCAAATAAATTTTTTGTGCATCCAAGCTCGAAAAACATCAAAAAGGTCTTAATGTCATTTTAAAGTAACTTTTATATTTTGAATTATTTCAAAGTCCAAAAGATCACAAGATTTAATTAAATTGTAGTATATTTTAGTTCAAATTAATGCTTAACTTTGAAAATAAAAAGTAGAACATAAATTTGGATTAAAAATCCAATCAAAAGGGTTCGAAAATTTTCAAGCGTTACATTGCACCCGCGAAACACGAGAAATTGACACTTTACACGCCCGAAACAGAATTAGAACTTAACACACTTAAATTAAGAATAACTGAGCAACTTAAACTCCCCGAAACATGATAGATGGACACTTTACACCAGCAAAACATGAAATTATTATTTATCATCCTCAAATTAAGAAAACTTAGTCACTAGCACCCCTTTCTTTTTTTTAGGTAAAATCCATCATCGAAATCAAAAACATCTATGAAGAAAATAGATAATTTATTTTTGAATCCTTGACAATTTTTCTTTAATTACTAAAATTTTGAATGTCCTAAAAAATTCTAAAAAATTTCCAAAAGAATTTTAAAAAAATTCTAAAACTAATAAATCACAAAATTTATGTTTTGATCTATACATCATGGTAGATCTCTTATTTTTTCCATATATTCTCCTAATTAACGTCGTTCATTTTTTTAATGTGCTGTGCTAAATTGATTCAACTTTTGTATATTGTTCGATCTAAAAAGTATTGGTTGTCATGTTAATTAGTACTAAGCGTAAGGTCAAAGAATTTTATTATTGTTATTAGTTCTCTTCACGTCTTCAACTATACCTTTTGTATATTGTTCGATCTAAAAATTATTGATTGTCATGTTAATTAGTACTAAGTGTAAGGTCAAAGTAGTTTATTATTGTTATTAGTTCTCTTCACGTCTTCAACTATACCTTTACTTTTGTTAGTTCTCTTCACGTCTTCATCTATACCTTTTCTTTTGCAATAAAATAAGAACAATTTAAATAAAATAAAACGGAAAAACGATAAATTAAAAGTTTTGAATTTGAAACAGTTTAAAATAGAATAAGAACAATTTAAATTAGTAATTTATTTTTTTAACCAAAAAATAAAATTAATTTCCATACTAGAGGTTGAAAGGGGAAACATTTAATCATAACAAATCAAAAGATTTGAACAAAATCAACCGAGAGAAATAAATAAGTAATTTATGAAAATATTGTCTCTTTTATGAAAATATAAATTAACTTTAACGATTCAAATATCCTAAGCAAGGTTTTAAATAAAATCGAGAAAGAACCTAAAACGACAATAAAATATAACTACTCTCCCAAATACTAGGGTGGGACCGCGACCGCAATGACATAACTGCTGTTGGATAAGGATGAAGATGAAGCACACTGAAGACAATTTGATAAGGGAGGTTTTGATGCATTCCAAAACTTCAACATCGGCTAAGTATAGAGCAACTCAGCTGATATCCCTTTGAAGAATTTTTTACTAAGCAAATGAAGACATCAGAAGAGTCAAAATTTCAAGGTCCAAGACTTTTGATCTGCTGAAGGAAAGTTATCAGATTGATGAAGATCAGTCGACTCAAATCAGATTTGTTCAATTTTGAGATCAGCCTAGTTCGCCATCAGACCTGCACTTTCGTCAGCCAAGTGGAAAGGATCATAAAGTCTTCCCAACGGTAATAAATGCCCTTTGGAGTAATAAATGCTGAAGTACAAGGTTATTTAAGTCAAATGATTGAAGAAATGCTTCGCATCAGCTGGGTGCATTTAATGCTGCATTTAATGCTGCCTGTAGAATAGTACTGTTAACTGTACGGACAGACTGCAAAAGAGCCGTTCGCGGATTTTAAGGACCAGTACTCGAGGAATTTGAATCTTGTCTCTCTTCAACGGACACCTTTCAATCCTCAAGTATAAATAGCTGGAAGAGACGAAGAGAAAAGAGTGAACAACACACAATTTCTGAGAGAATTTTCGAAGCAGAAATCTTTAAGTCTCAAGAACAGCTCACTCATCAGCTTAGTCATTTGTTGACGAAAAGCAGAGTTGAAGAACCAAGCTAAATACATCTTCTGAGTGAATTTGTAAAACTGAGTGTCGTGAGAAGTTTAAATCCATCTTTGTGAGTGATTTAACTTCAGAGGATAGGACTTCTTTGTGATTTCCTATTGTGAGCTTATAGCCTTCTCATTAGTTGTTTAGGTATAAGTGGAGAAATATTGTAATCTTTGTGATTATAGTATAACCCAGAATCTACGTGATCTGGAAGAGTGGACTAAAGGATATTTACATCCATATAACCACTATAAAAACTACTTGTGTTTTTACATTGCTTTTAAATTAGCATATTTTCTGATTGCATAAAAACACTTTACTTAACTGTTTGAAAAGCTTTTAGAAGGAGTTTATAAAACTGGGGAAAGCACTTTTTAAACTGCTGAGAATACTTGTGAAAAACACTTTGAAAAATCCGCTGCAAGTACTCTAAGTATTAAAACTGATTTCGACGAAATCAGCTAAGCAACTATCAGTTTAGTGGTCTACGAAGCTGTTCAAAGATTTGTTCGCGATCAGCCGAGGAACCTACTGTTGATAACAGCTCAGTCTGTTTAAGTTAACAAAAAGGTTTTAAAGTTAAAAATTGTAAAAACTTCAGAGGTCTATTCATTCCCCCCCCCCCCCCTCTAGACCTCATCTGACCACTTGGGACCAACAAGTGGTATCAGAGCAGGTGGTTAATTAGAATCAGCTGCCTGATCAACGAGCTTGATCCAAGTGTTTTTCAAAGGTTTTCAAAACTTTTCAAAAGAGTATCTTTTTGAAAATTTAGAACTTTTTGAAAAATGGACTGTATCAGCCATGTTCCCCACATTGCTGGTATGTCTTTTGAAGATTGGAAGATTAGAATGGAGATCTTCTTAGCTGCCTACAATGACAACATGTATACATGTATCATTAAAGGTCCATTCAAATTCACCAAGACCATAATAGTTGATGAGATGGAACTGGTGGTGGAAAAAGATTTGACAGAAATGACAGCCGAAGAAATCAAGCTGTTCAATCTGGATAAAGTTGGCCGTTTCATCATGACTAAAGCCCTGGACAATGATCGGTTTGAAAAGGTCAAACATTGCAAAACTGCAAAGGAGATGTGGGATAAAGTCAGAGATATGAGCGAAGGAAAAGACGCCATCAAAGAGCATCAGCTCAGTGTTGCCTTGGAAAAGCTGGACAACTTCAAAATGAAATCTGGAGAAACTATTGATCAGATGGACACTAGATTCACCAGAACCCTCAATGAAGTTTTAAAGCTGGGAAAGAGCTTATCTGACAAGGAGATCACCGTCAGAGTACTGAAGGCCCTACCTCCCAAGTTCAACATGAAGGTGACAGCCATGGAAGAATCAAGAGATCTGGGAAAGATTTCTCTTACAGAGCTGTTCTCCGTACTCAAGGCATATGAGTATAAACTGTCTAGAATGGGAATTGAAGAAACCTCAACATCAGGATCCACAGCTGCACTGGTTGCTGCTGAAAACAACAGAAGACCAGCACAGAAAAGCAAAGAAGTGGACTCATCTGATGAAGCCACTCTACTCAACAAGAAGGAGTACACTGCTGGAGATGTAGCATTGCTAATGAACAATTTCAAGAAGTTCTATAAGAGAAAAATGAAGAACAAATACAACAATGCTTCTACTTCTAAACCTAACTTTTCTTCTCAAGATAAAGAGGATTATAAAGCCAAACTAATGTGTTATAACTGCAGGAAATTGGGACACTTCATTAAAGATTGTCCATATCCAAAAGCAGAGAAATACACTGAGGAAGAGAAGAAAATCAGAAAAGAAAGAAAGCATCAGAGAGGCAAGGCAATGATGGCTGAAGCAGAAAAGCTGGCTGCTGTCTACTCATCTGATTCAGATTCAGACACGTCTGATGAAGAATCTTCTGATGAAGAGAAACCTGCTCTCCTTTGCCTGATGGCCAAGGAATCTGATGACTCTGAGGATGAGGTAACTCCTCTTGAAAATGAATTACTTAATTCATTTGAACAAATGATGCTTAACAATATTGGTATTGCTGAAGCATACAAAAAGCTTAAGGAATAGATGATATTGCTAAAAGAGCAAAACAGTTCACTGAAACTCACAGCTGAAAAGCCAAGAGAATCAGCTGAATATAAACAGCTTGAGCAAGAAAATGAATCTCTGAAAGCTGAATGTAAAGTTTATAAGGGTAAAATCATGGAACTTGAGAAAGTTATTGAGTCTCATGAAAAATCATCTGTTGCATCCACTCACATGTCTAGTAAACAGAAGATACCTTTAGAACAGGATAAGCACGAATTGAATCATACTGAAAAATTTATATCTGCTGACAATAGTAAGGTCATTCTGTATGTTCAAACTGCTAGACCTGCTTCACCTGAGAAAGTGGTAAAGGAGAAGAAATCTCCTAAGGCTAAAAAGAGCAAAGAGCCTAGTGTAGGTAAACAGACCAGTAAGACCAAACAGCAGAGTTCTAAGAAGTCTGCTGATAAAGCAAAAGTCAATCAGAGTAGTGGTAAAACTAAGTCGTCTGTTAATGAGCAAGCAGCTAGTAAACCAAAGAAGCATAAAAATAAGAAAAATCAAAATGCTTGGTATGGAAATGAGTCATATTATGTGCAACCTGCTGCATATCCTCCTGTGTATCATGCACCTCAATTTCCAACTTACTATGCATCTTACCCTGCTCATCCAATGCATGCATATCCTGCTTATCATGCATCTTATCCTGCTTATGAACATTATTCTTATCATACTGATCATCAACATGACTTATCTGATAACTATGATAAAAAGAAAACTGTTCATGCTCCTGTCAAAACTCAGAAACCTAAGAAGCCTAAGACATCAACATCTTGGGTTGTCAAAGGTGGAACTAATCCTTCAGGACCCTCTCAATAAGGGTACCTAAAACAATCTTATTTTTGTTTTGTAGGTTAGGATTAGGAGTAGGAGTAAAGTAGAGAAGATTTGGTACTTGGACAGTGGTTGTTCAAGACACATGTGTGGAAACATACATGAGCTGACTGATGCAGTTGATGTGGATGGTCCAAAAGTCACTTTTGGAGACAACAAAGAAGGCAAGATTAAAGCTAAAGGAAAATTGATCAGAGGAAACATAGAGATATCTGACGTCTCATATGTTAAAGGCCTCAAATTTAATCTGTTGAGCATAAGTCAATTTTGTGACAAAGGATATTCAGTCATCTTCTCAACAGATAAGTGCTATGTTGAACAAATTGGTACAAAGAAGGTTATCTTATCTGGAAGACGACAAGGAAATATCTACATAGTCGACTGGAATTCTGCTGACAAGAATTCAAGTGTTTGTTTGGTGGCATCAACACCAAGTGAAGTTAGCTGGCTATGGCACAAAAGGATGAATCATTTAAACTTCAAGACCATCAACAGATTAATCAAGAATGATTTGGTAGAAGGGATTCCAAAAACAGTCATGAGCAAAGACAAGCTCTGTGACGCATGTCAGAAGGGTAAACAAATCAAGTCATCATTCAAAAGCAAGAAGCATCAATCTTCTGGAAGAATATTGGAGCTGCTACATATGGACTTATTTGGACCCATTGATCCAGTCAGCAATGGTGGAAAGAAATATTGTCTAGCTGTTGTGGATGACTTTTCAAGATATACTTGGGTGATATTCATGAAGAAGAAAAGTGAAACCAAGGAACATCTTACTAATCTGATGAAACTGATCCAGAATGAGAAAAGCATAAAGATATTGAAGATCAGATCAGATAGAGGGACAGAGTTTACAAACTCTACTGTTGAAGAGTATTGTAACATCAAAGGAATACATCATGAGTATTCAGCTGCTAGAACCCCTCAACAGAATGGTGTTGCTGAAAGGAGAAACAGAACACTGAAAGAAGCTGTCAGGACTATGATAGCTGAAGCCAAGCTGCCACAAAGATTTTGGGCAGAAGCAACAAATACAGCATGTTTTATCCAGAACAGATGCATGATCAACAAAAATCAGAACAATACTCCATATGAAGTTTGGAACAACAGGAAACCAAACATTCATTATTTTAAGATTTTTGGTTGTAAATGCTTTGTATTAAATAATGGGAAAAATCACCTCACTGCTTTTGCAGAAAAGGCTGATGAAGCTGTTTTTGTAGGATACTCTACTGTTAGTAAAGCCTATAGAGTTTTTAACAAAAGAACTTTACTAATAGAAGAATCTATCCATGTAGTATTTGATGAGCCAAGTCAATCTTCTGAAAAGAATCAAATTATTAATCAAGATCTGTCTACTGATTTACAGAAGTTGGATATTGGAAAGGATGAAGTATATGTTCCCATCATACTACCTAATTTAAATTCAGCTGCTAACTCAAGTGCTGTTCAAAATCACTGTGTTGATTGTCTAACAGACGAGTTGCAAAAGGCTGACAGACCAGAGGATGTTCAACAGACTACAACTGTTCAACAGACTACTACTGGAACTCCAACAGTAGTGTTGCAAGATCAAAACAAAGGACAACATTCAGACCTGCAACCTGATCTCAGATGGCTCAGAAATCACCCACCAGAGTTAGTGATTGGTGATCCATTAGATAGAGTGAAAACAAGAAAAGCTGCTGCACAAGATGCTATGTTTGTCACTTTTCTATCTCAAATAGAGCCTAAACAAATTGAAGAAGCTCTCAATGATTCCTTCTGGATTGAAGCTATGCAAGAAGAGTTAAATCAATTTGAAAGGAATGAAGTCTGGTACTTAGTTCCTAGACCAAGTCATCAAAGAGTAATTGGCACTAAATGGGTTTTTAGAAATAAGATGAATGAAGATGGTATTGTTACCCGAAACAAAGCAAGATTAGTGTCCAAGGGTTATTGTCAAGAAGAAGAAATAGACTTTGGTGAAACATTTGCACCAGTAGCAAGACTTGAAGCAATCAGACTGTTTCTAGCTCATGTTGCTTACAAGAACTTCACTGTTTATCAAATGGATGTGAAGTCTGCATTTCTCAATGGAGAACTGCAAGAAGAAGTATATGTTGAACAACCACCTGGATTTGAAGCTTATCAACAGGAAGACAAGGTGTATCGTCTAAAGAAAGCCCTCTATGGACTGAAACAGGCTCCAAGAGCATGGTATGATACTTTATCTGATTTTCTTTTAATTAAAGGATTTCGTAAAGGTAAAGTAGACAAGACTTTGTTCACAATTGAATGGGAAAATCATATATTAATTGTGCAAATATATGTGGACGATATTATCTTTGGTTCAACTAACCAACAGATGTGTGACAAGTTCTCCAAGCTCATGCAGAATAAGTTTGAAATGAGCATGATGGGTGAACTCAATTATTTTCTTGGTTTGCAAGTTAGACAGTTGTCTGATGGTATATTCATCAATCAAGCAAAATACACAAGAGATCTGTTCAAGAAATTTGGTATGGAGACTAGCTCTACTGCTACAATTCCTATGTCTACTAGTCTTCGTTTGGATAAAGATGAAGATGGCAAATCAGTAGATATAACCAAATATAGAGGCATTATTGGGTCACTGTTATATCTAACAGCAAGCAGACCTGATATCATGTACTCAGTTGGGGTCTGTGCAAGATTCCAATCAAATCCCAAGGAATCTCATCTCTTAGCTGCCAAGAGGATATTAAAATATGTTAAGGGCACTCAAGATTTGGGATTATGGTACCCTAGAGAGTCTGGATTTGAGCTTATTGGATATTCAGATTCTGACCTTGCTGGCTGCAAGATTGACAGAAAAAGCACAACAGGTGCCAGTCAGTTCTTAGGTAGTCGTCTGATCTCATGGATGAGTAAGAAACAGACTTCAGTGTCCATATCTACTGCTGAAGCTGAATACATAGCTGCTGGAGCTTGCTGTGCACAGATACTATGGTTGAAGCATCGACTAGAAGATTACAATATCAAGATCAGTGGAATTCCAATCTACTGTGATAATACTAGTGCAATCAGCCTTACTCAGAATACTACAAGTCATTCAAGGACTAAACATATTGAGATCAAGCATCACTTCATTAGAGATCATGTGGAAAAAGGAAATGTAATGATTGAGTATGTTCATACAGACAATCAGATTGCTGATATTTTCACTAAACCTTTAAGTGAAGTAAGGTTCTCAACTTTAAGAGCTGAGCTAGGACTACTTAATTTGGATGCATAAGCTGAGGGGGAACTCATCAGAAGACTAAAGTTCAACAGCTTAGTTATCCTTTACTCTACTCAAGGATTAACTCTCAACAGACTAGTTAACTTATGAATTCTTAAAGTCAGGGGGAACGTGTTAGACTAGCGGTACTTCTGATTAAAAGATAAAATCTGTTAATGACAGTTAGTTGAAGTTATGATTTCAACAGAAGATTAAAGTCCTGAAGAATGAAGATTTATTGTCTAGCTGGATTGACAAACAGCTGAGGAAGGTTATCAGCTATTGGCCTTCGCTGATAACAAAAATGTCATCAGGACATTAGTCCATCAGATAAGTATTTATTTTACTAATCTGATTACTTATGTAAAGCTTACTATTTATTCGTTTATTTCAAAACACGCTTTTACAAGTAAACAGAAGAGCGGTACAAATTCCCGCTCCTCATTTAATGCGTTTTGAATCTGAAAGGTCGTTACTGACGCCGCACGATCAGCTCTGACAAGAAACGGATCTAACGGTTAGATGGTATCACGGAAACCAAGATACCCTAACTCTATAAATCCCAATCTGATCAGCCGTGTAGCTCTTTATGCACCCTAAACATTCAAAGCATACTTGAGAGAAAAATTACTTGCAAATTTCCTGCAAACTTCTTCCTATTTCTCTAACTCTCAACAGATTAAAATGGCCGCTGAAGGAATGTTCCTAGTTTATGAATCCTACTACCAATCTGGTACGGATTTGATGAAGGAACTGTTGGAAAAATTCAAATCTGCTCAGTTGGTGAACTTCATGGAGTATAACGAAGGCATAATCTGGACTGACCAGGTTATGGAGTATTACAAGACGGCATCTGCTGATTACAACTCTATGGAAATCAAGGCTACAGTAGGTGACAAGTCTGTGGTTATCTCACCCGATGTTCTTCACGAGACGTTTGGTCTTCCTAACAGAGGACGACACGATATTACAGTGCTGACTGAAGAAAGGCACCAACAATTCTGGGCGATCTGCGCCAAAGATGGAGAAATGTTGACTGGAAACATAAGGAAGAAACAGCTGAAGGACGAATATCAGAGGATGGCTGATATGGTCTCGAAGCTGATAGAGAACTGTACCTTTTCTCTGGATGCTGTTACCATGAAAAGGTTTAGTATCATGACTGCTATCTATTATGGACTGGAAGTCAACTGGTCCATCATAGTTTGGTACATCTTCGCTGATTTCCTTGAAGTGAAGAAAGGAAAAGGCCCCTACACCAACCACAGAATCACACTCAGTTATCTGCTGTCAAAACTGGGTTGTGATATGCTAAATGGAAAGGAGATCCATAAATCCAAGGCAATGTCCAGGTACTTGCCTGTTATGAAGAGGAAGGCTGGTGAGCCTGAATAGGATAAAGATGAGGAACCAAAGGAGATTCCTGCCAAAAGGCAAAGGAGACTAGTCAAAACAGCTGACCTGGCTGTTGAGACTAAGAAGAAGAAGGTTGCTGATCAACCTAAGAAGAAAGTGAAGATCGTGGCTGACGTTGCTGTTGATCAAATCATAAGTCAGACCACTGCTGATGTAAGAGGAATGTCCCCTGCATCACCTTCAAGAATTCCGTCTGCTGAAAAACCTGCTGAGAATGTCTCTCACAGGACAAGGAGCCAACAAAGGGACACTGCTGCTTCAAGACCCATTCAGGGCTTATCCAAGAAATCAGTAAGGAAGCAGATGACCTTCGTTGAAAAGCCTACTGAGTTGGAAAACTTAGTAAGACAAAGTCCTGCGTCTGTTGAAAGACCTGTTGGAGCTGATGAGGCTTCTGTTGCTGACAAAGCTGATGCTCAAAACTCGACTCAAACTGCACCAACAGCTGAGGTTGCTCAACCTCAAGATGATCCAGATGTAATGATCATCAATCCTATAGCTGCTGCTCCCATTTCTTCTGCTGGTCCAGCCCCTGCCAAAGCTGATAAAGGAAAGAAGAATGTTGGTCCCAAGTGGTCAGATGAGGTCTAGAGGGGGGGGGGTGAATAGACCTCTTAAAATTTTAGACTTAAAAACTTTTTACTCTTCTGTCAGCAAACTAAGCTGATAAAGAATAGTAAGATGACTGTGCTGATCGTGAACAAATCTTGAACAGCAGAGTGACCACTCTTCTTACAGTTTACTTAGCTGATTTTAGTGAAAATCAGTTTTGTCAAGAGTATACTTGCAGCGGATTTTTCAAAGTGTTTTTCACAAGTAATCTCAGCAGTTTGAAAAATGTTTCCCCAGTTTTATAAACTTCTTTTGGATATTTTTCAAATAGTTAACTTAATGTGTTTTTATGCAATTTGTAAATATGCAAGTTCAAAAGTAATGTAAAAACACAAGTAATTTTTATAGTGGTTATATGGATTTGAATATCCTTTAATCCACTCGTCCAAGTCACAAAGATCTTGGGTTATACTAAAAACACACAGTAATCAGTATACTCTGCTTACGCCTTACAACAAATGATCAGGCCGTAAGTTCGCAGTAAGAAATCACAAAGAAATCCTACTTCTCTGAAGTAATATCACTCACTTAGATGGATATCTACTTCTCACAACACTCTTGTTTACAAAATCACTCAGAAGATGTATATATCTTTGTTCTTCAACTTCGCTTTTCGTCAACAAATGACTAAGCTGATGAGTGAGCTGTTCTTGAGACTTAAAGATTTTCGCTTGGAAAATTTCTCAGAAATTGTGTGTTGCTTGTTTTCTCTTCGTCTCTTCCAGCTATTTATACTTGAGTTTTGAAAAATGTCCGTTGAAGAGAGACAAGATTCAAAATCCTCGAGTACTGGTCCTTAAAATCTGCGAACGGCTCTTTTGCAGTCTGTCCGTACTGTCAACAGTACTATTCTGCAGGCAGCATTAAATGCACCCAGCTGATGCGAAGCATTTCTTCAATCATTTGTCTTAAATAACCTTGTACTTCAGCATTTATTACTCTAAGGGGCATTTATTACCGTTGGGAAGACTTTATGATCCTTTCCACTTTGGTGAAAGTGCCCGTCAGATGGCGAACATAGCTGATCTCAAACTTGAACAAATCTGATTTGAATCGGCTGATCTTCATTAGTCTAATAACTTCCCTTCAACAGATCATAAGTCTTGGACCTTGAACTTGACTCTTCTGATGTCTTCATTACTTAGTCAAAATTCTTTCAAGGGGATCATCAGCTAAGTTACTCCATACTTAGCCAATATTTGAAGTTTTGGAATGCATCAAAACCTCCCTTATCAAATAATCTTTAGTGCCTTCATCTTCATCCTTATCCAACAATTTCCCCCTTTTTGATGATGACAAAACTTCAGCCAAGTACCTGTTAAATACTTAAACTAAAGAATGTAATCCTCAATATTTTCTGAGATAGAAAAAGTGTATTGGATTGAACTTGTCTTTTTATTGATAATGAAAATATTACAAATACAAGTTCATCAGATGAAATGTCTAAAAGATAGATAAGCAAACTGATTACAAGAATTTTATGATTTCTAACTATCAGCTCCTTCATCTGATCCTTCAAGCACTTCTTCGTATTCATAAGATGATTCTTCATCATCTTCATCAGCTTCATCATCCAGGTCCATGTTTGCTTTGGCAGCTTCCATTTTCTCTTTAAGTTGCTGCTCCCTTAAAGCTTCCATTGCCTTCCTGGCTGATTCTGTATTTATGTACTTGGTAGGTTCTACGAACTTTTCAGGCTCAATTTTATCAGCTTCCTTTGCAAGCTCAATCTTATCATCTTCCTTTGCTTTGGCTTCTTCGACTTTTTCTGCTTCCTTGGCTGTTTCTTCCCGTTTATCTTCCCCCTTTTTGTCATCATCAGATTTGATGACATTAGAAGGTGCAACAGCAGGGTTGAGAGCAACTGTTGGAATCTTCAATTCAGCACACAAAGCCTTTAGATTTTGATTTGTAACATCATGGCTTGCTGTAAGATTAAGAATATCAGTGTTGATGGCGTCAGTTTTATCGTTGCAGCAATCAATGTTGATCTGCATAGTTGCAAGTTCAGAATGAAGTATGTCTCCTGCATGATTAACTTCTTGCATCAGCTGCAAATTGACCGCTTTCTCTTGTTCACTAACATTGATAAAGGTTTCTGTCAGTCGTGCAATGTTGTTCTGAGCTCTTTCCAATGCGCCATGAAGATGGCTCACATCAGCTTTAACATCCTCCATATTCTTGTGTAATTCAACATTACTCATCAGTAGCTGCTTTGAGCTATCATCAGGCACTGGGAATTGATCAATGGCGTCCTTGATGAGATGGGCAGTTGATTGTTTCACGGCTTCCAGCTGAAGTCTGTTGGTCTCACCCAATTCAGCTTTCAATTCATTCTTCAGCTCTTCCTTTATCTTTAGCAGCTGTTGATTTTGCTTCTGTTCCGGTTCCCTTAGTGAATCTTCCATTAACACCTGGATTGCTTCCATCAGGGATGAGTGTTGATCATTTGATGAAGCAGAAGCAGCAGCATCAGCTTCCTTTTCTTCAGTCGCCTGTTGAACAGGGACTTCTTCCATATCTGTCATCTGATGGTCTTCAGAGTCCTTAGCATTCCAGTCTATTGCTAGAGGCTCTTCAGTTTTCTTTTCATCAGTTTTCTTTTGTTCATCAGTGACATCTTCATACACCAAATTTGTGATGGTGCCATCGTCATTGAAGCAGGTTGTCTGACGTATCTGCTTCACAATGATCCAAGGGTTGACAGGAGCATTGTTACCTTGGGGCACTTCACTGAAATCCTTCATTTCTTTGCCAAAAATAACTTGTTGAATACTTGGCAGTTGTGGGAGTTCACTTGAATGTCCTTGCTGATATCTGGACTTCTCTGCCCACTTCTTCAAAGCAGTGAAAGTAGCAATCTTTATAGCCCTTTCTTCAACATTATCAGTCTTCTTTCTTTTTGCAGGCAGGGTGCTCTTTATCAGATTGGCTTCCTCAAGAGCAAATTCCCTGGCATAGTGATGCATGGCATCCCTAACATGATGAGGATCCAAAGCTTTTTGAATGGAATCTGTCTTTAGCCACTTTAGTACCCATTCCTCTTCAGCAGCTAAGTCCTTCAGATTCTGAAGTTCAATGATGGACCTGTTCAGCCTATTGTCTCGCCATCTGATATACCTAGGTTTCTCCTGAGTAAACATGGTCTTCAACATTAACTTCTGATTGTAATAAGCTAAGGACTTCTCAAACTTCTTGAAAAGCTCTTTATCAGCATATACTATGTTGAATGCTCTTCTGATTTCGAACTTTTCCTTGGGTTTGGGCTCAACAGCAGGCATCTTAGGCTTTTTCTTTTCTTCATCAATGCCTTCACCTATTTTGATGCTACCTCCATGGACAGGTCCATAGGCATCAGCCTTGCTGAGCTCAAGAACCATTGCTAGTTCAGCAGCTTCAGCAGCTTCTCTTTCTACTGCAGTCATCTTTCTTTTAGCTTCATCCTTGGCAGCTTGAGCTATGCTTAACTCAAGTGCTTTCTTCTCTTCCAACTCATCTTGCTTCCTCTGTTCAGCTTCCTCCCTAGCTTTCTTGTCAGCCTTAGAAATTTTCTTTTTCCTCAGCACGATTTTCCTTTTGCCTTTATCAGCAGGGGCTGGTCCTGCAGATGAGATAGGATTTGCAGCAATTGGATGGATGATTTGGACATCTGGATCTTTAGAAGTCTCAACTGATTGAGTAACTTGACTTGGCTGTTGCTCATCAGCTTTGTTAATTGCAGCAGTCTCAACTGTTGTAGTAGGCTCAACAGTTTTAGCAATCTTTTCAGCATTTTTAGGGTCTTCCCTAGCCACATTTTCTAATGCCGTAGGTTCTTCTATGAAGGTCATCTGCTTTCTAGCAGTCTTTTTGGTTCTTCCTTCACGGTAAGTAGAAGTAGATGTATCTCTCTGTTGGCTTCTTGTTCTTTGAGAGATACCTTCAGCAGGTTTCTCTGCTGATGGAGTTCTTGATGGTGATGCAGGGGATCCAGTCCTTACATCAGCAGTTATATTTTCTATGATTTTAGTGGCTTCAGCAGCAGAAGTCACTTTCTCCATCTGCTTGGTTTCTTTCTTTTTAGGCTCATCAGCAGCCTTCTTCTTTTTAGTCTCAACAGCTAGGCTGGCTGTTTTGACTAATCTTCGTTGCCTTTTGGCAGGAACCTCTTTTGGTTCCTCCTCATCAGCTTCCGCAGGCTCATCAGCCTTTCTCTTTTGAACTGGCAGATATTTGTTCATGGCTTTGGACTTGTGAATTTCCTTGCCATTCGTCATTGTACACCCTAGATGGGACAGCAGGTAGCTGAGAGTAATTCTGTGGTTGGAGTGAGGTTCTTTTCCTTTCTTTACTTCAAAGAATTCAGCAAAGATGTACCAGATGATCATGGACCAGTTGACCTCCAATCCATAATAAATGGCAGCCATAATGCTGTACCTCTTCATAGTAACAGCATCAAGGGAAAAGGTGCAGTTTCCCATCAGTTTTGACACCATATCAGCCATCCGCTGATACTCGTCCTTTAGTTGTCTCTTCCTGATATTCCCAGACAGAATCTCCCCTTCCTTGGCGCAGATCGCCCAAAACTCTTGGTGTTTTGCTTCATTCATTACAGTGACATCATGACGTCCACTGTTCCGAAGTCCAAATTGTTCGTGAAGAACGGTGGGAGTGATGACAAGTGATTTGTCACCAACTGTAGCAGTAATCTCCAACTTATCAAAATCAACAGTCGTTGTCTTGTAGTATTCCATGACCTGGTCAGTCCAGATTATCCCTTCATTGTACTCCATGAAGTTCACTAAAGTTGCAGATTTGAACTTTTCCAGAAGTTCCTTCATCAGTTTGTGCCAGATTGGTAATAGGAATCATACACAAGGTACATACCTTCAGCAGCCATTGCGGATCTTGTAGAGATTAGAGAGAAAAACGAAGAGATTTTTGCAGGAAAATTGCTCAAATTTCTCACAAGTACTTTTGAAAATCGGGTGTGCGTAAAGAACAACATGACTGATCAGATTTGGATTTATAGAGTTAGGGTATCTTGGTTTCCGTGATACCGGCTAACCGTTAGATCCGTTTCTTGTCAGTGCTGATCGTGCGGCGTCAGTCGCGACCTTTCAAATTCAAATAGCATTAAATAAGGAGCGGGAATTTGTACCGCCCTTCTGTTACTTATAAAAGCGTGTTTTGAATAAACGTTTTAAATATTTCTGCTTTTATTTAAGTAATCAGATGAGTAAAATAAATACTTATCTGATGGACTACTGTCCTGATGACATAGTTGTTATCAAAGAATGCCAATAGCTGATAACCTTCCTCAGCTGTTTGTCAATCCAGCCAGATAATATAACTTTATTCTTCGATAGATGAGTCTTCTGATGAAAACATAACTTCAACTAACTGTCATTAACAGATTTCATCTTTTAATCAGAAGTACCGCTAGTCTTACACGTTCCCCCTGACTTTAAGAATTCATAAGTTAACTGGTCTGTTGAGAGTTAATTCTTGAAGATAAATAAGATGAGTAAGCTGTTGAACTCTAGTCTTCTGATGAGTTCCCCCTCAGCTTATGCATCCAATTTAAGTAGTCCTAGCTCAGCTCTTAGAGTTGAAAACCTTACTTCACTTAAAGGTTTAGTGAAGATATCAGCAATCTGATTGTCAGTATGAACATACTCTATCATAACATTGCCTTTTTCCACATGATCTCTAATGAAGTGATGCTTGATCTCAATATGTTTAGTCCTTGAATGACTTGTAGTGTTCTGAGTAAGAGAGATTGCACTTGTGTTGTCACAATAGATTGGAATTCCACTGATTTTGATGTTGTAGTCTTCTAGTTGATGCTTCAACCATAAGATTTGTGCACAGCAAGCTCCAGCAGCTATGTATTCAGCTTCAGCAGTAGATATAGAAACTGAAGTCTGTTTCTTACTCATCCATGAGATCAGACGACTACCTAAGAACTGACAGGCACCTGTTGTGCTCTTTCTGTCAATCTTGCAGCCAGCAAGGTCTGAATCTGAATAACCAATAAGTTCAAATCCAGATTCTCTAGGGTACCACAATCCCAATTCTTGAGTGCCTTTAATGTATTTCAATATCCTCTTGGCAGCTAAGAGATGAGATTCCTTGGGGTTTGATTGGAATCTTGCACAGACTCCTACTGAGTACATTATATCAGGTCTATTTGCTGTTAGATACAACAATGAACCAATAATGCCTCTATATTTGGTTATGTTCACTGATTTTCCATCTTCATCTTTATCCAAACGAAGACTTGTAGACATAGGAATGGTAGCAGTTGAGCTAGTTTCCATACCAAACTTCTTAAACAGATCTCTTGTGTATTTTGCTTGGCTGATGAATATTCCATCAGGCAACTGTCTAACTTGCAGACCAAGAAAATAATTGAGTTCACCCATCATGCTCATTTCAAACTTATTCTGCATCAGCTCGGAGAACTTATCACACATCTGTTGGTTAGTTGAACCAAAAATAATATCGTCCACATATATTTGCACAAGTAATATATGATTTTCCCATTCAATTGTAAACAAGGTTTTATCTACCTTACCTTTATGAAATCCTTTAATTAAAAGAAAATCAGATGGGGTATCATAACATGCTCTTGGGGCCTGTTTCAGTCCATAGAGGGCTTTCTTCAGACGATATACTTTATCTTCTTCTTGATAGACTTCAAATCCAGGAGGTTGTTCAACATATACCTCTTCTTGCAGTTCTCCATTGAGAAAGGCGGACTTCACATCCATCTGATAGACAGTGAAGTTCTTGTGAGCAGCATAGGCAAGAAACAGTCTGATTGCTTCAAGTCTTGCTACTGGTGCAAATGTCTCATCAAAGTCAATTCCTTCTTCTTGACAATAACCTTTGGCCACTAATCTTGCTTTGTTTCTGGTAACAATACCATCTTCATTCATCTTATTTCTGAATACCCACTTAGTGCCAATTACTCTTTGATGACTTGGTCTAGGAACTAAGTACCAGACTTCATTCCTTTCAAATTGATTCAACTCTTCTTGCATAGCTTCTATCCAGAAGGGATCATTTAAAGCTTCTTCAATTTGTTTTGGCTCTATTTGAGATAGAAAGGTGACAAACATAGCATCTTGTGCAGCAGCTCTTCTTGTTTTCACTCTATCTAAAGGATCACCAATTACTAACTCTGGTGGGTGATTCTTGAGCCATCTGAGATCAGGCTGCAGATCAGGATGTTGTCCTCTGTCTTGATCTTGCAACACTACTGTTGGAGTTCTAGTAGTAGTCTGTTGAACTTCTCTTGTCTGTTGAACAGTCTCTGGTCTATCAGCTGTTTGCAACTCGTCTGTTAGACAATCCGTACTGTGATTTTGAACAGCACTTGAGGTATCAGCTGAACTAAGATTAGGTAGTAAGATGGGAACATATTCTTCATTTCTTCCAATGTCTAACTGCTGTAAATCAGTAGACAGATCTTGGTTAACATTTTGATTCTTCTCAGAAGATTGACTTGGCTCATCAAATACTACATGGATGGATTCTTCTATTAGTAATGTTCTTTTATTAAACACTCTGTAAGCCTTACTAACAGTTGAGTATCCTACAAAGACAGCTTCATCAGCCTTTTCTGCAAATGCAGTAAGGTGCTTTTTCCTATTATTTAATACAAAACATTTACAACCAAAAATCTTAAAATAATGAATGTTTGGTTTTCTGTTGTTCCAAACTTCATATGGAGTCTTGTTCTGATTTTTGTTGATTATGCATCTGTTCTGGGTAAAGCATGCTGTATTTGTTGCTTCTGCCCAAAATCTTTGTGGCAGCTTAGCTTCAGCTATCATGGTCCTGACAGCTTCTTTTAGTGTTCTGTTTCTCCTTTCAGCAACACCATTCTGTTGAGGGGTTCTAGCAGCTGAATACTCATGGTGTATTCCCTTGATATTACAATACTCTTCAACAGTAGAGTTTGTAAACTCTGTCCCTCTATCTGATCTGATCTTCAATATTTTGATACTTTTCTCATTCTGGATCAGTTCCATCAGATTGGTAAGATGTTCCTTGGTTTCACTTTTCTTCTTCATGAAAATCACCCAAGTATATCTTGAATAATCATCCACAACAGCTAGGCAGTATTTCTTTCCACCATTGCTGACTGGATCAATGGGTCCAAACAAGTCCATATGTAGCAGCTCCAATATCCTTCCAGAAAATTGGTGCTTCTTGACTTTGAAAGATGACTTGATTTGTTTACCCTTCTGACATGCATCGCAGAGCTTGTCTTTGCTCATGACTGCTTTTGGAATCCCTTCTACCAAATCATTCTTGATTAATCTGTTTATGGTCTTGAAGTTTAGATGATTCATTCTCTTGTGCCATAGCCAGCTAACTTCATTTGGTGCAGATGCCACCAAACATGCACTTGAATTCTTATTAGCAGAATTCCAGTCGACTATGTAGATATTTCCTTGTCGTCTTCCAGATAAAATTACCTTATTTGTATTAATTTGTTCAACATTGCACTTATCTGTTGAGAAGATGACTGAATATCCTTTGTCACAAAATTGACTTATGCTCAACAGATTATATTTGAGGCCTTTGACATATGAGACGTCAGATATCTCTATGTTTCCTCTGATCAATTTTCCTTTAGCTTTAATCTTGCCTTCCTTGCTGTCTCCAAAAGTAACTTTTGGACCATCCACAGCAACTGCATCAGTCAGCTCATGTATGTTTCCACACATGTGTCTTGAACATCCACTGTCCAAGTACCAAATCTTCTCTACTTTACTACCTACTCCTAATCCTAACCTACAAAACAAAATAAAATTGTTTTAGGTACCCTTATTGAGAGGGTCCTGAAGGATTAGTTGATGTCTTAGGCTTCTTAGGTTTCTGAGCTTTGACAGGAGCATGAACAACTTTATTTTTATCATAGTTATCAGATAAGTTATGTTGATGATCAGTATGATAAGGAAAATGTTCATAAGCAGGGTGAGATGCATGATAAGCAGGGTATGCATGCATTGGATGAGCAGGGTAAGGTGCATAGTAACCTGGAAATTGAGGTGCATGGTACATAGGATGATATGCAGCAGGTTTCACATAATATGACTCATTTCCATACCAAGCATTTTGATTTTTCTTGTTTTTATGCTTCTTTGGTTTACTAGATGCTTGCTCAATTGGTTTTGACTTAGTTTTACCAACAGATTGTTTCAGTTTAGCTTTATCAGCAGACTTCTTAGGACTCTGCTGTTTGGTCTTACTAGTCTGATTTCCTATACTAGGCTCTTTGCTCTTTTTAGCCTTAGGAGATTTCTTCTCCTTTAACTCTTTCTCAGGTGAAGCAGGTTTAGTTGTCTGAACATAAAGAATGACCTTACTGTTGTCAGCTGATACTAATTTTTCAGTATGGTTCAGTTCAAACTTATCCTGTTCTAAAGGTATCCTCTGTTTACTAGATATATGAGTGGATGCAACAGATGATTTTTCATGAGACTCAATAACTTTTTCATGTTCCATGCTTTCCCCTATATAAACTTCACATTCAGCTTTCAGAGACTCATATTCTTGCTCAAGCTGTTTGTATTCAACTGATTCCTTTGGCTTTTCAGCTAAAAGTTTCAGTGAACTATTTTGCTCTTTTAGCAATATCATCTCTTCCTTAAGCTTTTTATATGCTTCAACAATACCAGTATTGTTAAGCATCATTTGTTCAAATGAATTAAATAATTCATTGTCAAGAGGAGTTACCTCATCCTCAGAGTCATCAGATTCCTTTGCCATCAGGCACAGGAGAGCAGGTTTTTCTTCATCAGACGATTCTTCATCAGACGTGTCTGAATCTGAATCAGATGAGTAGACAGCAGTCAGCTTTTCAGCTTCAGCCATCATTGCCTTGCCTCTCTGATGCTTTCTTTCTTTTCTCATTTTCTTCTCCTCTTCAGTGTATTTTTCTGCTTTTGGATATGGGCAGTCTTTGATGAAGTGTCCCAATTTCCTGCAGTTGTAACACATTAGTTTTGCTTTGTAATCATCTTTATCTTGAGAAGAAAAGTTAGGTTTAGAAGTAGAAGCATTGTTGTATTTGTTCTTCATTTTTCTTTTGTAGAACTTCTTGAAGTTATTTATCAACAGTGCAACATCTCCAGCAGTGTACTCCTTCTTGTTGAGTAGAGTAGCTTCATCAGATGAGTCCACTTCTTTGCTTTTCTGTGCTGGTCTTCTGGTGTTTTCAGCAGCAACCAGTGCAGCTGTGGGTCCTGAAGTTGAGGTTTCTTCAATTCCCATTCTAGGCAGTTTATACTCGAATGCCTTGAGTACAGAAAACAGCTCAGTAAGAGAGATTTTTCCCAAATCCCTTGATTCTTCCATTGCTGTCACTTTCATGTTGAATTTTGGGGGTAGGGCCTTTAGTACTCTGACAGTGATCTCTTTGTCAGTGAAGGTCTTTCCCAACTTTAAAACTTCATTCAGAGTCCTGGTGAATCTGGTATCCATCTGATCAATGGTTTCTCCAGACTTCATCTTGAAGTTGTCAAGTTTTTCCAAAGCAACAGTGAGCTGATGCTCCTTTATTGCATCATTGCCTTCGCTCATGTCTCTGACTTTGTCCCACATTTCCTTTGCAGTCTTGCAATGTTTGACCTTGTCAAACCGATCATTTTCCAGGGCTTTAGTCATGATGAATCTCCCAACTTTGTCTAGATTGTAAAGCTTTATTTCTTCTGGAGTCATCTCATGAAGGTCTTTTTCCACAACCATGTCAACCTCATTTATCTTTATGGTCTTTGTGAATCTGAATGGACCTTTAATGATACATGTGTACATGTTGTCATTGTAAGCAGCTAGGAAAATCTCCATTCTGATTTTCCAGTCCTCAAAGGACATACCAGCAATGTGGGGAACATGGCTGATACAGTCCATTTTTCAAAAAGTTTTAAGTTTTCAAAAAGATGCTCTTTTGAAAAGTTTTGAAAACCTTTGAAAAATACTTGGATCAAGCTCGTTGATCAGGCAGCTGATTCAAATGAACCACCTGCTCTGATACCACTTGTTGGTCCCAAGTGGTCAGATGAGGTCTAGAGGAGGGGGGGTGAATAGACCTCTTAAAATTTTAGACTTAAAAACTTTTTACTCTTCTGTCAGCAAACTAAGCTGATAAAGAATAGTAAGATGACTGTGCTGATCGTGAACAAATCTTGAACAGCAGAGTGACCACTCTTCTTACAGTTTACTTAGCTGATTTTAGTGAAAATCAGTTTTGTCAAGAGTATACTTGCAGCGGATTTTTCAAAGTGTTTTTCACAAGTAATCTCAGCAGTTTGAAAAATGTTTCCCCAGTTTTATAAACTTCTTTTGGATATTTTTCAAACAGTTAACTTAATGTGTTTTTATGCAATTTGTAAATATGCAAGTTCAAAAGTAATGTAAAAACACAAGTAATTTTTATAGTGGTTATATGGATTTGAATATCCTTTAATCCACTCGTCCAAGTCACAAAGATCTTGGGTTATACTAAAAACACACAGTAATCAGTATACTCTGCTTACGCCTTACAACAAATGATCAGGCCGTAAGTTCGCAGTAAGAAATCACAAAGAAATCCTACTTCTCTGAAGTAATATCACTCACTTAGATGGATATCTACTTCTCACAACACTCTTGTTTACAAAATCACTCAGAAGATGTATATATCTTTGTTCTTCAACTTCGCTTTTCGTCAACAAATGACTAAGCTGATGAGTGAGCTGTTCTTGAGACTTAAAGATTTTCGCTTGGAAAATTTCTCAGAAATTATGTGTTGCTTGTTTTCTCTTCGTCTCTTCCAGCTATTTATACTTGAGTTTTGAAAAATGTCCGTTGAAGAGAGACAAGATTCAAAATCCTCGAGTACTGGTCCTTAAAATCTGCGAACGGCTCTTTTGCAGTCTGTCCGTACTGTCAACAGTACTATTCTGCAGGCAGCATTAAATGTACCCAGCTGATGCGAATCATTTCTTCAATCATTTGTCTTAAATAACCTTGTACTTCAGCATTTATTACTCTAAGGGGCATTTATTACCGTTGGGAAGACTTTATGATCCTTTCCACTTGGCTGGTGAAAGTGCTCATCTGATGGCGAACAGAGCTGATCTCAAACTTGAACAAATCTGATTTGAGTCGGCTGATCTTCATTAGTCTAATAACTTCCCTTCAGCAGATCAGAAGTCTTGGACCTTGAACTTGACTCTTCTGATGTCTTCATTACTTAGTCAAAATTCTTTCAAGGGGATCATCAGCTAAGTTACTCCATACTTAGCCAATATTTGAAGTTTTGGAATGCATCAAAACCTCCCTTATCAAATAATCTTTAGTGCCTTCATCTTCATCCTTATCCAACAAAGAAAATTGTGCTTAAGAGGAAGAAAATCTCTAAAGCGGATAAGAAAGAAAAGGAAGAAGCTGAACTGAGAAAGCAAGAAGAAATAGAAGAAAAGAAGGCCCTTGAGCTAAGCAAGGCCCAAGCTGCCAAGGATGAAGCCAGAAGAAAGATGTCTGAAGCAGAGAGAAAAGCTGCTGAAGATGCTGAATTGGCCTTGGTCATTGAGCTCAGCAAGACTGATGCCCATGGACGCATTCACGGAGGAGGCATCACAATTGGAGAAGGCAAGGATCAAGAGAAAAAGAGAAAGCCAAAGATGCCTTCTGCAGAGGTCAAGCCAAAGGCTAAATTTGAAGTCAGAAGAGCCTTTGATATCGTCCATGCTGACAAGAAGCTCTTCAACAGATTTGAAAAGTCATTGGCGTATTATGACCAGAATATTATGTTGAAGACTCTGTTCAATCAGGAAAAGCCTAGATACATCCAATGGAGAGACAACAGATTGAACAAATCTATAGCAGAACTTCAAAATCTGAAGGAATTAGCTGATGAAGAACAATGGGTTCTAAATTGGCTAAGAACAGACTCCATTCAGAAGGCCCTGGATCCCAGCTATGTCAGAGATGTCATGCATCAATATGCAAAGTAATTTGCACTGGAGGAGGCCAAGAAAATTGAACTTTCCCTGCCAGCCAAGAAATGAAAGACTGAAAATGCTGTAGGACGGGCACTAAAAATTGCTGTCATGACTGCCTTGAAGAGATGGGTAGAAAAGTCAAGATATCAGCAAGGTTGCTCAAGTGACATGCCCCAACTGCCAAGCATTCAGCACATCATCTTTGGCAAGGAGATAAAGGAATATAGTGAGGTGCCCAAGGGAAACAATGCCCCTGTCAACCCTTGGATCAGTGTGAGGCAGATCAGACAAACAACATGCTTCAATGATGATGGCACCATCACTAATCTATTCTATGACGACGTCACTGATGAACATAAAGCTGCTGACAAGTCTGCTGACAAGACCTTAGCCATTGAGTGGAATGCTAAGGCTTCTGAAGATCATCAGGAGACCAAGATGGAAGACGTCCCTGTCCACCAGGAAACTGAAGAAAAGGATGAAGCTGCTACTTCTGCTTCATCAGGTGATGAACACTCATCACTGATGGAAGCTTTCCAGATGCTGATGGAGAACTCAGTAAAGGAACTGGAAGAGAAGCATAACCAGCATCTGATGAAGTTGAAAGAGGAGCTGAAGAGTGAACTTAAAGCAGAGCTGGCAGAGTCCAACAGACTTCAGCTGGAAACTGTGCAACAGTCAACAGAGAAGATCATCAAATCTGAAATTGACAGTTTCCCTGTACCTCAAGACAACTCCTTGCAGTTAGTGCATAGCTTAACTGAAATGAACAGAAATGTGGAAGATGTGAAGGTTGATGTAAATCATCTTCATACTGCCTTACAACGTGCTGAGCACAAGATAGCCGACTTAACTGCAACCTTCATCAAAGTCAGTGAAGAAGAGAAGTTTATCAATGCTGCCTTGTTGCAGGATCTTCAGAAAGCTGGAGATGTTATTCACGAAGAACTCTCAACCATGCAACTCAACATTGACTACTTCAACGATCAGACTGACAACATCAGCACAACTCTTCATCACCTAACAGCAAGTCATGATGTAGTAAATCAGAATCTGAAGACTTTAGGTGCTGCACTGAAAGTTCCAACAGTTGCACTTAACCCTGCTACTGAACCTGATGGAGTCATCAAGTCTGATGATGACAAAAAGGGGGAAGATAAAAGGGAAGAAACAACCAAGGAAACTTCTGCTGCTGAAGCCAAGAAGACTGATGAAGCTACTGAACTAACCAAGACGGCTGAAGAAGAACTTGGAAAGGTACAAGGCAAAGACAAGTCTGAAGAAGAGACTAAGGAAAAAGCCAAAACTGATGAAGTAATGGCTGAATCCAAAGACTCTGCTGCTGATAAATCAGAACTGATGACCAAGTACAAGAATACAGAATCAGCTAGAAAGGCGATGGAACTTCTAAGAGAGCAGCAACTTAAAGAGAAGATGGACGCTGCCAAAGAAGTTATCCTTCAAGGAGAAGAAGCTGATGAAGATGAAGAAGAAGATGATGAAGAGTCATCCTATGAATACGAAGAAGTGCTTGAAGAATCTGATGAAGAAGCTGATAGTTAGAAATTGTAAAATCTTTGTAATCAGTTTACTTTATCCATTCTTCAGACATCTCATCTGATGAACTTGTATTTGTAATTATTTTCCATTATCAATAAAAATCAAGTTCTCCAACATATTATTTTCTATCTCAGAAAATTTTTGAGGATTACAATCTTTAGCATAGGCTTTAACAGCTACTTAGCTGAAGTTTTGTCATCATCAAAAAGGGGGAAATTGTTGGATAAGGATGAAGATGAAGCACACTGAAGACAATTTGATAAGGGAGGTTTTGATGCATTCCAAAACTTCAAGATCGGCTAAGTATAGAGCAACTCAGCTGATATCCCTTTGAAGAATTTTTGACTAAGCAAATGAAGACATCAGAAGAGTCAAAATTTCAAGGTCCAAGACTTTTGATCTGCTGAAGGAAAGTTATCAGATTGATGAAGATCAGTCGACTCAAATCAGATTTGTTCAATTTTGAGATCAGCCTAGTTCGCCATCAGACCTGCACTTTCGTCAGCCAAGTAGAAAGGATCATAAAGTCTTCCCCACGGTAATAAATGCCCTTTGGAGTAATAAATGCTGAAGTACAAGGTTATTTAAGTCAAATGATTGAAGAAATGCTTCGCATCAGCTGGGTGCATTTAATGCTGCCTGTAGAATAGTACTGTTAACAGTACGGACAGACTGCAAAAGAGCCGTTCGCGGATTTTAAGGACCAGTACTCGAGGAATTTGAATCTTGTCTCTCTTCAACGGACACCTTTCAATCCTCAAGTATAAATAGCTGGAAGAGACGAAGAGAAAAGAGTGAACAACACACAATTTCTGAGAGAATTTTCGAAGTAGAAATCTTTAAGTCTCAAGAACAGCTCACTCATCAGCTTAGTCATTTGTTGACGAAAAGCAGAGTTGAAGAACCAAGCTAAATACATCTTCTGAGTGAATTTGTAAAACTGAGTGTCGTGAGAAGTTTAAATCCATCTTTGTGAGTGATTTAACTTCAGAGGATAGGACTTCTTTGTGATTTCCTATTGTGAGCTTATAGCCTTCTCATTAGTTGTTTGGGTATAAGTGGAGAAATATTGTAATCTTTGTGATTATAGTATAACCCAGAATCTACGTGATCTGGAAGAGTGGACTAAAGGATATTTACATCCATATAACCACTATAAAAACTACTTGTGTTTTTACATTGCTTTTAAATTAGCATATTTTCTGATTGCATAAAAACACTTTACTTAACTGTTTGAAAAGCTTTTAAAAGGAGTTTATAAAACTGGGGAAAGCACTTTTTAAACTGCTGTGAATACTTGTGAAAAACACTTTGAAAAATCCGCTGCAAGTACTCTAAGTATTAAAACTAATTTCGACGAAATCAGCTAAGCAACTATCAGTTTAGTGGTCTACGAAGCTGTTCAAAGATTTGTTCGCGATCAGCCGAGGAACCTACTGTTGATAACAGCTCAGTCTGTTTAAGTTAACAAAAAGGTTTTAAAGTTAAAAATTGTAAAAAGTTCAGAGGTCTATTCACCCCTCCCCCCCCCCCCCTCTAGACCTCATCTGACCACTTGGGACCAACAACTGCAACCCGACTATTGTTTCCAGAACATCTGGAACTGAAAAGAATGAAACATGGAACGCATAAGTTGATCGTCCAGCTTAGTGAGACTATGTGTGAATTTGCATGGTGATGTGTGGATGCAACATATTATATAACATAAGCATGTTATGGAAAAATTTCTAGAAAGTTTTAATTAATACATAAAATTTATCGGATAATATTACAAAAATCCTATGGCAAAGTTAACTTTTTTTTTTTTTCCTTCGATTCCACTTTCCATGACCATATATAAAGACGTCTTCAGTCTCCACTTTCTTCATCTTTTGAGTTCTCTTTTTTTTTTTCCCTTTCCCCTTTAACGTTCCAACCACAAAAGTATTAGCAAAAAAGATTCAGGTTTTATGTTTTGATGTAACTCTAAGATTTTTCATCCCTTTAATCTACAAAGATATTATACATATATATAGGTGGCAAGTAAAAGATGGGTTTTTGGACGCAGAAAGTGAAAAGAAGCGAACTTGCAGCAGGAGACCATATCTATAGTTGGAGGACAGCCTTTATCTACGCACATCATGGTACATAATTAATATTGTCTCCTCTATTATAATAGAGTATGTAAATTGTGGTACGAAATCTATTTTTCTGCAAAGCATGGTACCAAATGTGTTTTCTGGGGTAAAGTTTGGGACCAAAAGTATTTTCCCCTCTTGCAAAAATTGCATTTCACCCCCTGATTGATTTATCACGTGCAAAACTCGTGACCATTTTGAACTTAACGTCCAAAATTTAACGGAATGACTAAATGTGTTAAGAGTATATAAATTATGGTACTAAATCTATTTTTCTGCAAAGCATAGTTCAAAATGTATTTTCTGGGATAAAGTTTGGTACCAAAAGTTTTTTTCCATCCATATATATATATATATATATGCGAATGAGGACTCACTAGTCTTTCTTTTATGATCTTACTAAGTGTTTTAATTTTGATTGAAATTTATTACTCAGGCATCTACGTAGGTAAAAGCTTGGTCGTCCACTTCATTAATCCGGATCAGAACTCGTTTTTTAAATCAATATTTCCAAACTCTTCATCATCAAATACAAACTTCCGTAGAACGTGTTCAAACCCAGGCTGCGATTTCGGAAAAGACAGTAATGGAGTCACTATCTATTGTTTGGATTGTTTCCTCGAAAATGACTCACTGTACCGTTATGAGTATGGGGTCAGCTGGTTCACGCGTAAGGCTAAACTACGAGGTGGTACATGTACTTCAGAAAAATCCGATCGAGGAGACGTCGTGGTTAATAGAGCCAAGTATTTCCTTCATCATGGATTTGGGCCCTATAATCTCATCATGAATAACTGTGAGGATTTTGCTTTGTATTGCAAAATTGGAAGAAAAGTGCTGCTAAGTGGTCAAGTCATGACTTTCATGCCCTTTTAATCTGCTTAATTTCTCTGAAAAAGAATTAATTCTTAAACCTAGAGTTTGCTAGCATGGTTTTATCTTATGTATCTTTCGATTTTTCGTAAAAAATGCAAATTACTTCCCTGTATTATGTTAAACCCGCAAGAAATTAGTTATACTACTTGTTTATTGAGTTAATATTAATTTACTCCTTGTAATTTAAAAAAAAAGCACTTTACCCTGTAAACTTTTTACTTTCCATGATTATTAGTTTAAATTAAGCGTGGACCAATTGCTTCATAGAATAATCAAAACCCTTTGCTTCATTAGCCTTGAAAATCCATATGCATTTTTAAGTGCCACCGTGTAATAGTTTCAACAATCGTAATGGTATATATTAAACGAAAATTGGTGTTATTATTAGGCAAAATTGCAAAAATCGTCCCAAATTAATTTCTGATTTTGGATTTTCGTCCCAAACTATTTAATTTGGCAAATTTCGTCCCGTAATTTAATAATTTTTTGGAATATCGTCCCACCATAATTATAAGACGGAATTGCGCATTTGCCGATGAATTATCACATGGTTGCTTAAGTGTCATGATATGGTAAATTTTAACATGAATAATTATATAATATTGCAGAGTTCGTCCCAAATTAATTACAAGAATGAACGTCATTTTCATTAAATTAGAAATTTAATATTGGGACTAAATTCATACAAAATGGTAAATTATGGGACGAAATTTGGCGAGTTGATATAGTTTGGGACGAAAAATCAAAATTAGTAATTAGTTTGGGACGATATTCCAAAAAAATATTAAATTACGGGATAAAATTCGCCAAATTAAATAGTTTGGGACGAAAATCCAAAATCAGTGATTAGTTTGGGACGATTTTTGCAATTTTGCCTTATTATTATTATTATGATAAAATAAAGTTAACTTTATTTTTTGCTCTTCTTTGATATTTGAGGGTAGTTTAATCGGGGGTTTTAGGAGGCTGATAGCTGGAGCGATTGTGAAATGTAGAAAAACAGCTTGAGTTTTGCTAATTTTTATAAGTATTAATTAACTTTTATTTTTGAAGGCCATATGACTTTATTTTTTCAATCTAGCTTTGAGCTTATTATGTACACCATTCACACTTTACTTTAATTAATGGTTTAATTTGACTTTGTAATTATTTATTTCTGATTAATTTTACATTTATATGCTTAAAAATTCGTAATTGAGAAGAACAGTTCCATCTTAAATTTTTTCGATAATTAAATATTTTTTTTCATTAGAGATTGACTTTGAAATGTTGAAAATTTAAATGGAGAATGAACATTGATTGAATTATATTTTTAATTTTTTACTTATATATATTGAAATTGGCATAGCGCAAGGCAATTACATATATGATAAATTAATTAATAGTAACGTTGATGAATGTAAATTTTTTGTACGTAGAATATGGAGTTTCTCACGAACCCTAGAGTTTTTCATCATCAGGCGAGTGCGTCTCAACCTTTCTAGGGGACCATGACAAATATGACGCAATCAGGTAGGCTATGTTCTCACTTTCCACATATGTCCCAACCAAATATTTTCCCGATGTTTTATAATGTGCCGGTACCACTCATCAAGCGTCTCAGCAGACTCAAGGGCTCAATGACACTTCAGTTCCCGCAACACAAAACCATGCTGAGTAGTAATAGAAATTAATGCTCGTTCATTTGTTGTGTATGATCGTATTTTGATAAAGTGATTTTGATACTTCAATCTGTTTGATGTCTAGGGATTTTAATTATGATTTTGGGCATTTGAATGTGGTTTAATGTTTAATTAGAATGTATTTGATAATTTGGGATTTTTTTTATTTCGGTGAATGTTGGTTAATGCTTAATTGGAATGTATAATTCTTGTTAATTTAGATTGTGTGGAAAATCGATAATTAGTGTAAATACAAATAAAATTAAAGAATTCAAACAATTTGGATTTGGTAGAAATTGATTTGAAATTTCGACAAAAACAAGTCTGTCGAAATTATTTCAAATTTTGACAGAAATAATTTTGTCGATATTCTGATATTTGAACAGAAAAATCCGCTGAAAATGTAAAATTTCGACAGAAAAATTAGGTTGAAAATATTGAAATTTCGATCAAAATATTGTATGGCATGTGAGTTTTTTTCCCGCTAAAGACAATTTAATGGACCACGTGGCAATTCCGTTAAAAAACTTGAGGGAAGTAAGATTTTTGAAATGTCCGTTTATTCTACATTATGATTTTCATTCCATTGATATGAAAAATGGACTTAGACTTTATTCTATGATATGAAAATTAAATTTTTGCCCAATTATGATCTTCCCTTGAGATATGGGAAACATTAATTCCGGGCCTGATTGTGAAGCTTTACCTACATCGGGTTGGTAGAGCGGGTTGATTTGGCCTCAAAAGGTAATTTACATATGATTAGTTTGTGCTTTGATTCCTTGACATGATAAGTTGGTTTTGTAATTCTACATGAGATGTATTCAATTTGGTATGTGATGTATAATAAAGTACTGTCTACAAATATTTGTTACTTTCGCATTTATATTTTTTTTAATCATTAAGTGATTGGTTTAGTCGAATAGATTAGTCACGACAAGGTAGCGAACCTAAATTCAAATTCTATTGGGAGGGATTCTTACTTTATATACCATCCAATATGTATCGAAAAGGATTAAACTCTTGAAAAACCAAAAAAATTAGGTTAACCTATGGAATAATGACAAGGAATTTGAATTTGCTCTACACCATGCTGGGCAACTATGAGACCTCAATTGGCCAATTTTATTGAATATTAATTTTCTTGTAATTATAATTACTTATTGTATGGAATAGTTACGATATTGACCGATATTTTTTTTTTTTTTTTTTTTGGAGATAACCGATATTCTATTTCAAAAGGAAGAAAAAATAAATAAATGTATTCAATGTTTTCTTTCGGGTAAATATCACTTTTGGTCTCTCTTATCATTAACTTTTTACAGAGTGGTCCCTCTTATGTTTTTTTCCCACTTTAGTCCCTACTATGAATTATTTATTTTACTTTAGTCCCTACTATGAATTATGTGTTTCACTTTAGTCCTTATCAGGTGGTTATGATAACACGTGACATGAATATGAATATTTTTTAGGGCATTTTCGTCCGTTCGCTATTGAGACCATTTGAGATATTGTTTAATCGGTGAGCAGTTTCGGTGTTTGAAGAAGATTTTGGGAGAAAACTTTAATTTGGAACGAAATGGACGATTAAGTTGGACTGGAATGGAAACCTAGTTTGGAAGAGATTAAATCTTTAGTTTTTTTTCAAATTATATTAGAAAGACAAAATATCCATGTTAGTTTACTTGAAATAACGAAACTGCCCTTATGAGCATATCACATGTTACCGAAACCGCCTTGGAACACCTGAAAAGGACTAAAGTGAAATAAATAATACATAGTAGGGACTAAACTGAGAAAAAAAACATAAGAGGAACCACTCTATAAAAAGTTAATGATAAGAGGGACCAAATGTAGTGTTTACCTTTTCTTTTTTATGTACTTGAACTTTGATAGAGAGCCGAAGAGTCACAGAAAAGGGACATATTTTGTTGACAATTGGAGGCAAAATTTTGTATTTAGTCTTCTAAAACCAATGGCTTTTTAAAGGGTTTTTTTTAAGTTTAATTCTCTACGATATGTCTAATGGGCAATTTATCTCCCTGTGAAATAAAAATAAGTAATTTAACTCTCTGTGCAATGAAATAATGAGCAATTTACCTCCTTGTGATATAAAAATAGGCAATTTACCTCTCTGTAAAATGAAATAATGAGCAATTTAACTCCTTGTTAATTGTTATATGAATTAATTAGCAATTTAGAGGGAGAAAATGTGCTTCTTTCATAAAAATACAGGGAGGTATTTTGCCCTTTTTATTATCTATCACATGGAGTTAAATTGCCTATTTAAGATATCCCATGAAGGTATTTTGTCATTTTATTTATTACAGGGAGTTAAATTGCCTATTTAAAATAACACAGAGAATTAATTTGCTATTCACTCCTTTTTAAATGGCTTTTTTTTTTCATCCAATAGCTAAAAACATATAATTACATAATCAAATCAAATTTTTGTCCTCATGCAATTTCTTGTATTTATACAAATCTGTATAAAAAGCAATATTGGAATTGTTGCATATATAGATGTCTTGTATATTTATACAAGACATATCCATGTCACCAAATTGATGTTTCAACCACCACAATCCATGTTTATGTGAATTTAATAGTTTATTCAAATTGAGATCTCAAAAAAAAAATAGTTGATTTAAATCGTTAAATTTACAGTCATTTATTTCACATATAAAATTTATTTTTTAATTTTTCATATTTAAAAAATCATTAAAATGTGTATTTACTATATATTTGACGTGTATTTAAATCGTCAAATTTAAAACAGTTTATTTCACATATAAAAATTAATTTATTAATTAATCATATTTAAAAGAATTATTAAAATATGTAATTATTATTTATATGATATGTAAAATATAATAAACTATATAATGTCATTTATAATTTAATATTGAAAGAAGAATAAACTATAATTATTCTAAAAAATTTAGATGATGATCGATGAAGTGTGTAGCTGAAATTGACTAGTTAAAACACTATTCATCATATCTACTTTGATATTGATGACCACGTTTAGATGATGCTATTTGGTTTCATTTTGAAGTTCTTTCTCTAATGTAGTATTCTGTCATTTTACATCATTCATATTCACATCGTCGTCAATTTTATTCCAGTTTGATCAGAATTCTTTAATTTTGCCCAAAAATATGGCGTGGAATATGTCACGTGCCCAACAAGTAATATTTAAAATCATGAATTTTTAAATTTTGGAGGCAAAATTGATATTTAAATTGAACGTGACTAATTACATACATTTACCCAAAATATCTAAAATTTACATCTTTCTTACCTGGGTTTTCAAGAAACACAAGTCAGACACATAAAATAATAATCAGACTGAAGATCATCGCATAGTTTATGTAGCATCAATCACTCAAATTCTAATATCAACAAAATCTGAGAATAACACAAGTCATATATAACCAAATATTAATACAAGTATATATAATAAAATAAGTTTCCATGTTTACCCTCATATTTATTTATAGAAGGCCATTTGCCCTTATCACCAGTCACGAGTTTCTTCATATACAATTCGATCGAGTACGCATGCAAATTTAGAGTTAAAACTATCACTTTACAAGGAATTTTTGCATTTTACACCCCGAAACATAGATTTACTACTTTCCATCATGAAATAAAAACAAATTCAGCACTTTGCACCTTCTTTTATTTTCTGGTAAAATTGACTATATGAGTGAAAAGATATATGGGGAAAAATAGGTAATTATTTTTAGATCTTTGATACTCTGCACTCGCGAAACACGTGAAATTAACACTTTACATACTTGAATCATAATTAGCACTTAGCGTACTCAAATTAAGAACAGCTCAACAACTTATATCCTCGAAACATGATAAATTGACACTTTGCACCCGAAAAACACAATTATTATTTATCATCCTCAAATTAAGAAAAACTCAGTCACTAACACCCCTTACTTATAAATAGGTAATTCATTGTTGAGTCTTTGACCATTTTTCTTTAATTACCAATTTTCAAACGTCCTAAAAAATTAGTAAAGTTTCTAAAAAAATTTAATACATAAAATTTACCTAATAAATCACAAAAATAATACCCACTAGACTTTCTTTTTCTTGGTCTCCACTTACTTCATCATTTGAGTTCTCTTTTTCTTTCCCCTTTAACTTTCCCAGCACAAGAGTACTAATCTTTTCAGTTTAATCAACAAAACAAGAAGATTTAGGTTTCATGTTTTGATCTTTACTCCGTTGCTCTAAGATTTTTCATCCCTTTGATCTACAAAAATATTAGGAGGCGATGGGTTTTTTGACGCACAAATTGGAAAGAAGCGAACTTGCAGCAGGAGACCACATCTATGAAGGCTTGTAATTTGCTATGGTGTAGGAGAAACTTGAATTTAATTTTATTTATTTATTTTCTGCCTTACAACTTCATCTTCATGATGCTCTATTTATACATATCAATTGAACTTACTAGAACATCCTAATTAAATAAAAAACCCTTCAACATTCTTATTCAAACTTAGGAAATATACAAGAGGACTTTTGACTAAATTTAATAAGTGATAATTCTAGAAAAGTGATTGTTCAAATTCAATTTATTCCAACAATGCCTCCCGTAAATTGAATTTGCTCTTGACTCCCAAAGTTGCAATATTCCTTGAAAACATTGGTCCTCCAAGTGGTTTTGTAAACACATCCGCAAGCTGCTCTTCACTTTTGCAAAATTCAAGATTGACTTCTCCATCATTAACAAGTTCTCTTAAGAAATGAAAACGTAGACGAATGTGTTTTGTTCTTCCATGCAAAATTGGATCCTTTGAGATGGAAATAGTTGAACTATTATCACAATATAATGTTGTTGGATTACTTTGCTTGAATTCCAAACTTTCTAAAATTCCTCTTAACCACATAACTTGACATCCAGCTGAAGAAGCTGCAATGTACTCAGCTTCGGTGGTAGAAAGCGCCACAATTGGTTGTTTCTTTGAACTCCAAGAAAATGCTCCACTTCCAAGATTAAAAACATAGCCGGAGGTACTTCTGGAATCATCAATACTACCTCCAAGATCGCTATCCGTATAACCAACAAGTTTGATAGGAATATTTGCTTCATAGAAAATTCCATAATCAATGGTTCCTTTGACATATCTTAAAATTCTTTTTGCCGCTTCCCAATGATTTGAACAAGGTTTTTCCATAAACCTGCTAATCAAACTTACCGCAAACATAATGTCGGGTCGAGTGGCTGTAAGATACATCAGGTTTCAAATCAAGCTTCGAAACATGGTTTGATCCACAAATTTTCCTTCTCCATCTTTGCTTAACTTCAAACCTGTAATGCAAGGAGTTGATACCGAATTTGCATGCTCCATTTTAAATTTCTTCAAAATCTCAGTTGCATACTTTTCTTGAGAGATAAAAATTCCTTCATTTGATTGTTGAACATTAATTCCAAGAAAGTGATGCAACTCTCCTAAATCAGTCATTTCAAATTCATTCATCATGGAAGTTTTAAAATCTGCCAGCATCTCCAAATCATTACCCGTAAATATTAGGTCATCAACATAAAGACTTACAACAATAAAGCCACCTTTAGAATTCCTTTTGATGTACAGTGTGTGCTCAAAATGACATCTTTCAAAGCCAAATTTAAGAAAATAATCATTAATGCGACCATACCATGCACGGGGTGATTGTTTTAATCCATATAGCGCCTTCTTGAGTTTGTATACCTTATCTCCCTCGCCTTTTCTAACAAATCCAGGAGGTTGATCTAGGTAAATTTCTTCTTGAAGAAATCCATTTAAGAAGGCTGATTTGACATCCATTTGATACAATTTCCAACCTTTTTGAGCTGCAAGAGAAATAATTAACCGAATTGTATCAAGTCTTGAAACGGGAGCAAATACCTCATTGAAGTCTTCTCCTTCCTTTTGCTTGTACCCCTTTGCAACCAACCTTGCTTTGTATTTATTGATGGAGCCATCAGGATTGGTTTTTGTTTTGAAAACCCATTTAACACCAATCGAAGATTTGTGCGGAGGCAAATGAGTAAGCTCCCATGTTTCATTCTTTTCAATTGAGTGTATTTCTTCGTTCATAGCCTTGATCCACTTTTCTTCTTTTGAAGCTTCTTCATATGTAATAGGATCTTCTCCAGCAAAGAATGCAAAGAAAATGTGATTTGATGCCGTCACTTCTTCAGTTGCATCATAGATTTCTCTCAGACTTCTTGTTTTTCTAGCCAATGGTGATGGTGAATTTTGGGGAGAATCATTTTCAACATCATTTGGCTGCATTGCTTGAGGAGAATCATTGTCAACATCATTTGGCTGCATTGCTTGAGAATTACTTTCTTCATCGCCAAGAATCTGCCAAGTTAATGAATCGGAAAATTCTGAAAAATCATAAGAAGATTTTTCATCAAACCGAACATCCCTGCTGATTACAATTTTCTTTGTTTTTGGATTATAAAGCTTGTAAGCTTTAGTCCTCTCACTATATCCAATAAAAATACATTTTTCAGATTTATCATCAAGTTTGGTTCTTAAAGCATCTGGAATATGTGCATAAGCAAGACAACCAAATGTTTTTAAATGACTAACATTTGGTTTCTTACCATACCATGCCTCATTTGGAGTAGAATTCTCCAAGCTCTTTGTAGGTGATCTATTGATTAAGTAAACAGCACAAGAAACAGCTTCAGCCCAAAATTCCGACGGCATATTTTTCTTTTTTAACATACATCGGGCCATGTCCATGATCGTCCTATTTTTTCGCTCCGCTATTCCATTTTGTTGTGGAGAATACCGAGCTGTCAATTCATGTCGAATTCCGTAGTTTTGACAAAATTTCTCAAATAGAGAGGATAAATACTCTCCACCACGATCACTTCTCAAATTTTTTATTTGATGGCTTGAAAAATTTTCAACTTGAGATTTGAACTCTTTGAAATGAGAAAGAGCTTCAGATTTTTGTTTTACGAAATAAACCCAAACTTTTCTTGTAAAATCATCCACAAATAACAAGAAATACCGATTACCTCCAAGAGAAGGAATTCGAAAAGGTCCACAAAGATCAGTGTGAACGAGCTCCAATGGTGAATTTGATTTCCAATTTGACTTGGATGGGAATGGCTCTCGGTGTTGTTTTCCCAATTGGCACTCTTCACAAACTTCATGGATGATATTAATACCCGGCAATCCTTGAACAATTGTTTTGTTTGATAACTCCTTCAAACTTTGAAAATTGAGGTGACCATATCTGTCATGCCACAACTTAGAAATTTCTTCATTAGCAGTAAGGTAACAAGAGACATTCAAAATATCAAGTTTGAGAGGAAATAAATTATTTGAACTCAAACCAATATTTGCAACAAGCTGGTTCTTTTTCTTCATGAGGCAAGCATTGTCAACAAAACGAATATCAAAACCATTTTTTAATAAATGACCAACACTTAGCAAATTACTTTTCAATCCAGGAACATAGAATACTTCAGACATTTTTTCAACTTTTCCAGTTTTTGTCTTGAAAGTAATTTCTCCAACACCTTCAATTTCGTAGGATTTAGCATCTCCAATTGTAACTTGCCCATGATTATCTTTGACAAGTGTTGAGAATAAATTTTTGTTTCCTGTCATATGTCTGCTTGCACCACTATCCAAATACCAAATATTTTCAAAATTTCCATCAGAAGCAATCAATAAAGTTTCAGAATTCTCAACTTTATTTTCATGTACGAAACCAACTTCATGTTTTTTTCTGGAAATTTTTCCCAACAATCAAAAGCTTTGTGTCCTGGCTTATGACAATAATGACATTCAATATACGGTTTTGTACCTTTATACGTACCTCGACCTCTTCCTCTTCCTCTTTGAAAATTACGAGAGAAATTTTTATTTTGTTCTTCTTTTACCTCTTCATTTTCTTTTGATTGTTCACGGTTATTGTAAGAATACCTTCCACCTCTAGTTTGTCCACGACCTCTACCACGTCCACGATAAGAACCACGGCCTCCCGTGAATGAAAATTGGGATTTAAATGCATGATCAGAAGAGGAAATGTGAGGACTTCTTTGAAGAATCCTAGTTTCATGAGCTTCCAATCTTCCTTGCAAACTCTCCAACGACATTGATGAAAGATCTTGTGATTCTTCAATAGCCACCACCACATGATCAAATTTACTTGGTAGGCTTCTCAAATTTTTTTCAACAACCCTTTGGGTCTCCATGACTTCGCCATTTGATGCCATTTGATTTAGAAGAGAATTGGCTCTTGTAAAATATTCAGAAATTTTTTCGTTTTCTTTCATCTCCATTTTCTCGAATTCAGCCCGCAAGGATTGTAATCGAACCTTCTTTACTTGATCTTGACCGGAATAAGTTGTTTGAAGAATATCCCATGCTTCCTTGGAATTTTTGGCCTTGGATAATCTTTCGTAGACTGGAATTTCAATTGCTTGATAAATTTGGAATAGAGCTTTTCTATCCTTTTGTTTCTTGCTCTTCAAAATATTTTTTTGTGCTTCGGTCAATTGAGATTCATCTTCTAGTGAATTTACGCCTTCTTCAACAACACTCCATAAATCTTGAGATTCAAGACATAACTTCATTAGATTACTCCAATAATCAAATTTTTCTCCATTGAAACGAGGTATAAGAGAAGCAAGATTGTTGGACATTTTAAGAGGCTCAGATACCAATTTGAAGGCTTGTAATTTGCTATGGTGTAGGAGAAACTTGAATTTAATTTTATTTATTTATTTTCTGCCTTACAACTTCATCTTCATGATGCTCTATTTATACATATCAATTGAACTTACTAGAACATCCTAATTAAATAAAAAACCCTTCAACATTCTTATTCAAACTTAGGAAATATACAAGAGGACTTTTGACTAAATTTAATAAGTGATAATTCTAGAAAAGTGATTGTTCAAATTCAATTTATTCCAACAATCTACAGTTGGAGTACAGCCTTCATCTACTCACATCATGGTAGATCTCCTAATTAATGCCGTTCATTTTTTTAATGTGCTATGCTAAATTGATTCAACTTTTGTATATTGTTCGATCCAACAAGTATTGGTTGTTATGTTAATTAGTACTAAGTGTAAGGTAAAAGTATTTTATTATTGTTATATTTTTTAATCTGAAGAAAGAATATGAAATTGACTTGTGCAAATTTTAAATTCATCATTTTGAAAGCCAATGTTGAGTGATTTGGCCAAGTTTAATTTGTAAAATTAGTTTTTTCATTTTTTTTTATTTGCAAAACTAGTCTTACTCATATTAGGGGGATAAATGCAAAATAATTCCCTATGTTATGCTAAACCTGTAAGAAACAACCTGTGAGATATTTATATTGCTCCAAACTTCCTTGTGTTTTCAAAAATCGTGCAAAAAAAAAATTGTAAAAAATAGGTCATTTTGAATTGACATATTTCAGGAAACCCTTTCTAAAATACTTCAAGTTGGTCCCTATAACTTCACTTGATATATTTTAAAATTTATTTCTTGAAATTTGTCGATCCAAAATGACCTTTATTTTACAAATTGAGTGTTTTTTGCAGGGTTTTTGAAAACACAAGGAAGTCTGGCGTAATAAAATTTTCACATGGCAGTTTTTGTAGATTTAGCATAACACATGGAAGTAACATGCATTTTCCCCCATATTAGGTTATTAATTAACTTTAAATTAGATGAAAAATTACCAAAAAAAAAAATCCGAATTTTTGTCACTTGTCATGATTGCCGCCGGGTCACTTGGACGCCTTATTCGACTTGAATGGGCAAAAGTGACAAAATTTTGGGATGAATTTTTATAGAGTTTTTTATAGTGAGAAATTTTGAATATTTAAATGGGAGTGAGAATGAATTTTTATGGGTGTTTTGTATTATTATTATTAGATTAATTGATTAATTAGACTTAATTGTGTTTAATTAGATTTAATTGTTACAAAAACCAAGATAAAAGAAAAAGAAAAAAGGGAAGGCTAATTTTGCAAATTGAACATTTGATAAAGCCATTGAGCCAAATAACCCGTTCTTATTTGTAACTAAACTTTCCATAAGGCCATATATGCAAATGAAAAAATAAAAAAAAAATGAAAAAGCTAATTTTACGAATTAAACTTACCATAAGGGCATATATGCAAATGACTCAGCCTGTCATTCCTTTTATGATCTTACTAAGTGTTTTTAATTCTATTACAATTACTCAGGCATCTACATAGGTGAGAACTTAGTCGTCACTTCATTAACCGGGATCGGAACTCGTCCGCTAACTCAAGCTTTCCATGCTCTTCATCATTAATTACAAACTTCCCTACAACCTGTTCAAACCCGTGCTGCGATTTCACAAAGGACAAAAACGGAGTCACTATCTCTTGTTTGGATTGTTTCCTCGGAAATGGATCATTGTACCGTTATCAGTATGGGGTCAGCTGGTACACGCGTATGGCTAAAGTACGTGGTGGTACATGTAGTTCAGCTAAATCCGATCCAGAAGATATTGTTGTTCATGAGCCAAGTATTTGCTTCATCACGGATTTGGGGACTATGATGTCATCAGTAATAACTGCGAGGATTTTGCTTTGTATTGCAAATTTGGTCGTTTGATTCCTGGAGATAAAATAGAGGCAAGCAGTGGTCAAGTCTTATCTTTTTTAGTAGCTCCTGCGTCTGCAATAATTTCTTCACCTCTTCGATTGTTCATGCCTACTCCGGTTACTTTGGCCACAACTGTGGTTATATATTCTTGGAACAAGTATGCATCAGATATTGGTGTACGTGATGATTTAGTCGAGGTAGAGGTGGAAGAGCTGGCTAAGTTCCGTGCCAATCGCAATCAGTTAAAGAATGATTAGTATGTAATAATAGTGAACCTCAAGCCCGATTAGTTTGTTTCTTGAATTTGCTTTCTCTAAAAAGAATTAATTGTTAAGACTCAGTTGCATGGTTGTATCTTATGTATCTTTCATTTTGCATATTTATCAAATGTGGTGTTTTATCTTGAAATTCTAGGTGGAATTGGTTGTACTTGTCGGGTTAGACATATTTTGCGATTGGTTACTTTCTTATATTCGATTATTTATTTCATTCTTGTTTCATATTTTGACTTGTGACTTATGTTGAACTTCTTACAAAAAGTTGAACTCAGTTGTCTTTCTTTTCTTCATAGCTGTGAAGTTGCAAGGATGAACATATTATCAAGAAAGTGGAAAAACACTTTAGCAAGTTTTGTGAATGATCAATTTTTATCACAAGGTTATCCTTAAAAAATGTGACGATAATCTTTATTACAAGGTTATCCTTAAAATATGACGATTACGTGGATGAACAACTTCCAGGACTATTCGATGTCTTAAAATAGGTAATATGTAAATTTGAGGTTATAACTGATATTTCATCAAATCTATATTCATCCGAATTAATTAATTCACCATGTCTGTGTGGATTATAATTTAGTCTCAATACCGAGTCATAAGAATTTTATCAATTTGACCCGGTATTAGAACCATGTCACCAAACGTTGTATAAATCAATATTTTAAAACACATAATATGACCTAATACCCTTTATTAGAAATGGCCCCTAAGTATAATGTACTATGGGACGTTTGGGATATTATGTCATATTATATGTGTAAATATGGATCAATACAACGTTTGATTACTCTGCCACAGAGTAGCGGACCTAAAGCAGTTGAGAGGCTTCAAATCCCACACCGCGAGCCAAGTATTGAAGTATTCTCGATCGAAATGAGTGATGACACCATTCTTTAGGGTCCACACGTGCACCCAATACACCTGAGCCCCCTCCCATCATTCCACGATCACACAATCATCAATGGCGTCCAAGCTTCGGGGCTCGAACTTGAAATCCGAACGACTAGTTCCCCCGTGAGCATTTTCATCATGTGGTGGCAGTTTTGTGGCCCGTGGAACCACCACTCTAGGTCACTAGCAATCAGCCCTGAAATTTCTCTTTCGCGGCTTCATAACGCCCTGTAAAGGTTGCGGACGGTGGTGATGTTTGGGTTGGAGGACTTCACATTTTGAATTAGTTACTAATTGTTTGAATCTGATGACTGCGAATGGCCAACTGGAGAGGTATTTATACTGAAAGCTTGGGATTTCTAAACAAGAAAAACGGGAGTTATATATGGGCTCACTTAATTAATATAATTGTACAGGGGAAGGATCATCTGTCACACTTTGGTGTTGTGTCACATGATAGATTCATCTTTCAAGTGTATGTGTGGATCTACATAAAACTTATACAAGAACACTTGTCAATATGTGTGACACAAATATGTAACAACACATTTTGGTGTCACATGATAAAGTACTGCCTATAAATGTTTGGTACTTTCGCATATATATTTCTTTTTTAATCATTAAGTGAGTGGTTTAGTCGAAGAGATTAGTCACTGCAAGATAGCGAACCCAAATTCGAATCCTATTGGAAGAGATTCCCACTTTATATACCATCTGACATTCCTCGAAATTGATTAAACTCTTGGAAAACCAAAAAAATTAGGTAAGCCTATGGAATAATGACAAGGAATTTGAATTTGCTATACACCATGCTAGGCTACCATGAGACCTCAATTGGCCAATTTTATTGAATATTAATTTTCTTGTAATTATAATTACTTATTGTATGGAATACGACATCGATCGATATTCATTTATTCTTTTTTTTTTTTTTAGATAACCGATATTCATTTTTCAAAAGGAAGAAAAAATAAATAAGGGTGATTTACACTCAGACCCTCTCAGGTTTGAGTATATTACATGAAATCCCCCATTGTTTCAAAAATTACAGGGACACCCCTCAGGTTTGGGCATATTACAAGAAACCTCTAACGGCCTTAAAAACAGACGGAATTTGATGATGTTAGCAAAAAAATGATTTTCAAATTTACCCCTGGCTAAATATATCCGCGGGGATGTCTATGGATGTCTATGTAATAATATTAGACTACAGGGGTTTCTATGTAATTTGTGGGATGAAATGCAAAACTAAAATTAAATATTTGGACTGCTATCAGTGGCTGAGCCAGAATTGTTTTTCACCGGGGTCACTATAACTATATTTAAATTAAATTATTAATAAAACTGATTACATCAAAAAATCTAAAAAAAACTTTAATTTGAACAAAAATATTAATTAAAACTCAAAATCAAACGAGTTTTTTTTTTTTTTTTATTTACATACAAACTCTAACTTGATCTTGATAAGCCAAATGTACGTATCAAAATAATAAATTAGAAGATTTTCAGCGGAAATAAAATTATATTTGTAAGTAAATAGGAGTACTAAATGAAAAAAAAAAATTAAACGTGAATTTTATAATTTTAAAAGCTTGAATCCAAGCCTTTTTTCAATTGTTCTTAATAATTTTTTGTTTTGGACCTTCTTTTGGTGGGTTTCTTTTGTGAAGATAAAAAGAAGATGAGAGAGCTGTACACAATTCGAGAAATTATTCATATTTAAAAAGTATATTTCATATCAACATGTGATTGGTTCAGTGGAATGACTAGTACCCCAAAATGACAATCAAGTTCGAGTTTCTTTTGGGAGAGGTACTCATGTAATATGCTAGATGCGCCCCGAAATGAATTAAACCATTGAAAAATAAAAAATAAAAATTCATTCCTAATATTATTGTTTGTCTGTTAGTACAATTCAAATTCAAAAGGAATATATATGTTGGAGTTTGTATTAAAGTAAACTTTGTGACACTTTACTTATTTCTATTGTGATTCCCATTCCCATTATCTAATATAAACATAAAATTATACATAATATTATACTGTATTAAATACCTAACATCAAATTACAGGGGGGTCCATGCACCCCCTGGTTTGAACGTGGCTCCGCCACTGACTGCTATTTTTATTACCAAAATATGTGGCCAACAGTAACATTTAACTGTCATTTTTTAAGATATGATAGTTGATTACAAATAACTCCATGAAGTTATTGTAATCTTTCTTATACATTCCCTGTAGAATGATATTATTACATAGACACCCTTTTGGTATAATATTATTAAAAAGACACCCCATGTGGGTATATTTAGACAGGGGTAAATTGGAGGCAAAATTTTGTATTTAGTCCTCTAAAACCAATGGCTTTTTAGAGGGTGTTTTTTAAGTTTATTCTCTGTGATATGTCTAATGGGCAATTTACCTCCCTGTGAAATAAAAATAAGTAATTTAACTCCCTGTGAAATAAAAATAAGTAATTTAACTCTCTGTGCAATAAAATAATGAGCAATTTACCTCCTTATATAAAAATAAGCAATTTACCTCTCTGTGAAATGAAATAATGAGCAATTTAACTCCTTGTTATATGAATTAATTAGCAATTTAGTGGGAGACAATGTGCTCCTTTCATAAAAAACACAGGGAGGTATTTTGCCTTTTTTTATTATCACATGAAGTTAAATTGTCTATTTAGAATATCACATAGAGGTATTTTGTCATTTTATTTATTACAGGGAATTAACACTACTAAAAAAAACTAAAAATCCAACCGAAAGTCCAACCGAAAATGGGTAAAAATCGGTTGGAAACTGGAATTTCCAACCGATTTTGCAACCGAAGACACCGGTTGGAAAAACCTCCGTTGGTAATGAGTTTGCAACCGAAATTCCAACCGAATAATTTTCCAACCGAATTTCCAACCGACTTCAACTCGGTTGGAACATTTCTCCAACCGAAAACTTTCGGTTGGAATATTTCCAACCGACTATTGTCGGTTGGAATATTTTTCCAACCGAAAATAATCGGTTGGAGTTTTTCCAACCGAAAATAAGCAACCGATATTTGTGGTTGGAAAAATATTCCAACCGATAATATTTTCGGTTGGAATTTCTCTTTTTTTTAAAAAAAAAATTAATTATAAATATAATCCAATAAATAAATTTCAATTCTAATAAACATAATTCAAAATTCATATGCATACACATTAAAATAAATAAATCAATTTTCATAAACACAATCCAAAATCAATTTTCACAATCCATACAAATTTCAAATTTCATAAAAAAAATATAATTCATAATCCAAAAACTACACAACTAAAACTAAAGTGGAATAATCCACAATCCATACTCCAAAAACATCTAAGCATTACAATTCAAATGGTGGTATAAGTGACTCCCTGCCCCTGTCGCGGCTACCTGCCATCTGCACTTTAAAAATTGAAGGAAAATATGACAAAAATAAAGTAAGACTTAACCATACATTTTGCATTGGGATAACAATTTCCATACGCATTATGAACATATATATATAAACCCATTTGACAAGCTGCCCTATTCTAGATTCTAGTAAATAAAAGCCAAATTTAAAACCACTAACCAGGAAGATGAACCTATCATATTAGCATCAGGAATACATACACCCATGATCTAATCTTCACCAATCCAATCCTCCTTTATTTATATTTTTTTCTTTCAAGTAAGTAAAAAAGTGAATACAAAATATTTTCAACTAATAAAACTAGTAGGAAACTAAAAAAATACTTAACACTTCTAGTGGGGTTCGATATCAAGACATTTGAGACTCATATGGAACAGAAAATTAACCAACATTTGCTCATGGCAGCTGCTAGTAAACTTAGTGCACGTGAACATGAGAAGCCTATTTGATTTCGTGTAATAGAGATGTCAGCACAAAATCTCTATAATTGAGAGCATAACTAATCTTTAATTCAAAATCTTTAATGATAGTCAACTAATCTGTAATTCAGCGAAAACTAGCTTCAAAAGCAAGTTTAAACTAGTTTCAAAAGCAAGCAAGATCTCTGTGCATATAAACCAAAAACATGTAGGGAACAATTGAAATAACTAAAAAATGGTCTCTTACAATGGCGAAGGAAAGAACAAAAAAGAATGAAAATCATAATCAAGCAATGGCATATCCATTTCACAACAGCCATAAATGGAATATCCACGAGAACTTGCCCAAATATAGCAGTGCTTCAATATAATGTAACAGCTGATTAAACAATATAATAGTGGCACATTAATGTCTCCATTCTTAAGCAAAATACCCAAAAGATAAACACTATAGAAGGTTCAAACTTTTAACAAGTCTGAAATCACATTAGCACCACAAACTGCCAGCAATATCATGCATGTCTAGAAAACTAAAACCTAATTAATCAAACCCTAAATAAAAAATTAAGCCCTAATTAATCAAACCCTAAATAAATTAAATAATTCCTATCTAATATATACCTCAAAATTTGTAGAGGGTCGGGGTGTTGGTGCAGCCGTGCGAAACTGTTGCGGTGGTCGTGGTCGTGGTGCAGCCGTGGCTGTGCGCAGTGGCGGTGGTACGCGCGGCTGTTGTGCGCAGTGGTCGTGGCTGTGCGCAGTGGTCGTGGTGTGGCCGCAAGGGGGGTGTTGCAGTGGTGGTGGAGTAGCCTCGAGGGGGGTGTTGCGGTGGTGGTGCGGTGTGAACGGGGGTGGTGAAAGGAAGTAAGGTGTGAACGCCTGAACGGGAAATGAAGAGTGGAAGTGAACGGTTCTTTGTTCTTTTAATTGGCCAAAATTGCAACCGACCACCCTTCCGTTGCATTTTGGGCAAATTTTGCAACCGAAGTTTATCCGGTTGCAATTTTGGGCCATAATTGCAACTGAAGTTTTATTCGGTTGCAATTTTGGCCCGTATTCATGGATTGAAATTTTGTTTCGCGCGTTTCGATCGGTCAAATATTGGAAACTTTTCGAAAATATTTCGAAAACACTAAGGAAAATTTGTAGTAAAAATTATTAAATATAGTATAATTATGATCTCATAATTCAATAAAAGTATATCTACTAAGTAACTTGAATCTTGCACAAAGAGAAAACCCATGAGAATCGCCAGTTATTGAATAATTTAAAAAGGAAAACTAGATAAACTTTAGGGTTAAATGAAAAAATAAATATATTAGTGTATATATATATTTCACTTGGTCAAGATGTGTTTGTGTCAATTGAATTTTTATAATAAGAAGTGTATATATATTTCACTTGGCCAAGATGGAGGAAATTATTTTTTGCAGTTTTCCTATCAGATAACTCAATTAGGATTAAGGTTTTTTAATACTATGATAGCATATGTTCTAAATTTCAATTTGAGAATTAATGTAAATTTATTTTATTTGGAGTTATGAAGTTTTAGAATAAATAAGCTGAGATAACATTATTTTTGTTTAATTAGCTAATTATCAAATTTAATTAGATTGTTATAAACGATTTTTAATTAAAGAAACATCATCAACCACAATGAAAAGTAATTGCGTTGAAAGATAGTTGTGCTTATTATATTTTTTTGGTTAAAAATAATACATCATGATTTATTATTTTGAAAACATTGCAACCGAAAGAATATCGGTTGCAATTTTAGCCTAGAATTGCAACCGAATCGGTTGCAATTTAGCCTAGAATTGCAACCGAGTATGTTTCGGTTGCAATTCTAGGCTAAAATTGCAACCGATATTCTTTCGGTTGCATTTTTGGGCCCAAATTGCAACCGAAGCAAACTTCGGTTGCAATTCTAGGCTAAAATTGCAACCGACATTCTTTCGGTTGCAATTTTTGGTCCAGAATTGCAACTGAATTAAACTTCGGTTGCAAATTGGGCAATATTTGCAACCGAAACAAATTCGGTTGCAATTATGGGCCCAGAATTGCGACCGAATTAAACTTCGGTTGCAAATTGGGCAAAAAGTGCAACCGAAACAACTTCGGTTGCAATTCTGGGCCAAAATTGCAACCGAAAGAATATCGGTTGCAATTTTTGCACAATTTGCAACCGATTTAATTCGGTTGCAAATATTCAGTTGCAAATTTAAGTTTTTCTAGTAGTGTAAATTGCCTATTTAAAATAACACAGAGAATTAATTTACTATTCACTCCTTTTTAAATGGTTTTTTTTTCATCCAATAGCTAAAAACATATAATTACATAATCAAATCAAATTTTTGTCCTCATGCAATTTCTTGTATTTATACAAATCTGTATAAAAAGCAATATTGGACTTGTTGCATATATAGATGTCTTGTATATTTATACAAGACATATCCATGTCACCAAATTGATGTTTCCACCACCACAATCCATGTTTATGTTAATTTAAACTGAGATCTCAAAAAAAAATTAGTAAAGTTTCTAAAAAAATTTAATACATAAAATTTACCTAATAAATCACAAAAATAATACCCACTACACTTTCTTTTTCTTGGTCTCCACTTACTTCATCATTTGAGTTCTCTTTTTCTTTCCCCTTTAACTTTCCCACCACAAGAGTACTAATCTTTTCACTTTAATCAACAAAACAAGAAGATTTATGTTTCATGTTTTGATCTTTACTCCGTTGCTCTAAGATTTTTCATCCCTTTGATCTACAAAAATATTAGGAGGAGATGGGTTTTTTGACGCACAAATTGGAAAGAAACGAACTTGCAGCAGGAGACCACATCTACAGTTGGAGGACAGCCTTCATCTACTCACATCATGGTAGATCTCCTAATTAATGCCGTTCATTTTTTTTAATGTGCTATGCTAAATTGATTCAACTTTTGCATATTGTTCGATCTAACAAGTATTGGTTGTTATGTTAATTAGTACAAAGTATAAGGTCAAAGTATTTTATTATTGTTATATTTTGAATCTGAAGAAAGAATATGAAATTGACTTGTGTAAATTTCAAATTCATCATTTTGAAAGCCAATGTTGAGTGATTATAGATGGATAATCAGTTGTGAGAAATTTGCTTTTCCTAATTCTTTGTATGTTGTCATTTGTATATATGGCCTTGTGGAAAGTTTAATTTGTAAAATTAGTTTTTTCATTATTTTTATTGGGTGATTTACACTCAGACCCCCTCAGGTTTAGGCATATTACAAGAAACTCCCCGTTATTTCAAAAATTACAGGGACACCCCCTCAGGTTTGGGCATATTACAAGAAACTCTTACGGCGTTAAAAACAAATGGAATTTGATGACGTCAGTAAAAACAAATTTGATTTTTCAAATTTACCCCTGGCTAAATATACCCACAGGGAGTGTCTATGTAATAATATCATACCACAGGGGGTGTCTATGTAACAACATCATACTACAGGGGTGTCTATGTAATAATATTATACAACATGGGGTTTATTTGGAAGATTACAATAACTTCATGGGGTTACTTATAGCTAATGGTCATATTTTAAAAAATGATCCATGAATGTTACTGTTGGCTATATATTTTGAGTCTAAATTTCATAGGGTTACTTATAGCCAATTGTCATATTTTAAAAAAAAATGACCAATGGATGTTACTGTAGATCTCGGCGTGCATCTGCAACCATTATGAGTACATTTTTCACACACCCTACACATGAATACCTACACATGAATATTTTGATTATCGATATTTTAAACATCTCACACTACCTTTTTTATGATGACATTATCAAATTTGTGAGATGAAATACAAAACTTAAAATAAACATTTGAACTTATAACCAAAATATCTGGCCAACAGTAACATCTAACAGTCATTTTTTAAAATATGATAGTTGGCTACAAGTAACTTCCTGAAGTTATTGTAATCTTTCAAATACACCCCTGTGGTATGATATTATTACATTGACACCCCCTATGATATGATATTATTACATAAACACCCCCTGTAGGTATATTTAGCCATGGGTAAATTTGAAAAATCAAAATTTTTTTGCTGACATCATCAAATTCTGTTTGTTTTTAACGCCGTAAGGGGTTTCTTGTAATATGCCCAAACCTGAGGGGGTGTCCTTATAATTTTTGGAACATTGAGGGGTTTCTTGTAATATGCCCCAAACCTGAGGGGGTCTGAGTGTAAATCACCCTTTTTTATTTGCAAAACTAGCCTTACTCAGATTAGGGAGATAAATGCAAAATACTCCCCTGTGTTATGCTAAACCTGCAAGAAACAACTCTGTGAAAATTTTATTGCGCCAAACTTGTGTTTCAAAAACCCTGCAAAAAACACCAATTTGTAAAAAATAGATCATTTTGGATTGACATATTTCAAGAAACCATTTCTAAAATACTTCAAGTTGATCCCTACAACTTCACTTGATATATTTTAAAAATTATTTCTTGATATTTATCAATCCAAAATGACCTCTTTTTACAAATTGAGTGTTTTTTGCAGGATTTTTTAAAACACAAGGAAGTTTGGCGCAATAAAATTTTCACATGGTAGTTTCTTGTAAGTTTAGCATAACACAGGGAAGTAACATGCATTTTCCCCAGATTAGGTTATTAATTAACTTTAAATTAGATAAAAAAATTACCAAAAAAAAAGCCCCGCATTTTTGTCACTTGTCATGGTTGCCGCGGGGTCACTTGGGCGCCCTATTCGACCAGAATGGACTAAAGTAGAGGGGCAAAAGTGACAAAAATTTGGGATGAATTTTTTAGAAAGTTTTTTGTAGTGAGAAATTTTGAATATTGAAGTGGGGGTGAAAATGAATTTTTATGGGTGTTTTGTATTATTATTATTAGATTAATTAATTTAATTGTGTTTAATTAGATTTAATTATTATTAAAACCAAGAAAAAAGGGAAGGCTAATTTTGCAAATAGAACATTTGATAAGGCCATTGAGCCAAATAACCCGTTCTTATTTGTAACTCATCTTTCCATAAGGCATATATGCAAATGAAAAAATAAAAAAAATGAAAAAACCTAATTTTACAAATTAAACTTACCATAAGGCCATATATGCAAATGACTCAGCCTGTCATTCTTTTATGATCTTACTAAGTGTTTTTAATTCTATTACATTTACTCAGGCATCTACGTAGGTGAAAACTTAGTCGTCCACTTCGTTAACCCGGGTCAGAACTCGTCCGCTAACTCAAGCTTTCCATGCTCTTCATCATTAATTACAAACTTCCCTACAACCTGTTCAAACCCGTGCTGTGATTTCACAAAGGACAAAAATGGAGTCACTATCTCTTGTTTGGATTGTTTCCTCGGAAATGGTTCATTGTACCGTTACCACTATGGGGTCAGCTGGTACACGCGTATGGCTAAAGTACGAGATGGTACATGTACTTCAGCTAAATCCGATCCAGAAGATATTGTGGTTCATAGAGCCATGTATTTGCTTCATCACGGATTTGGGGACTATGATGTCATCAAGAATAACTGCGAGGATTTTGCTTTGTATTGCAAATTGGGTCGTTTGATTACTGGAGATAAAATGGAGGCAAGCAGTGGTCAAGTCTTATCTTTTTTAAGGGCTCCTACGGCTGTAATACTTTCTTCACCTCTTCGATTGTTCATGCCTACTCCGGTTACTTTGGTCACAACTGTGGTTATATATTCTTTGAACAAGTATGCATTCGATATTGGTGTACGTGATGATTTAGTCGAGGTAGAGGTGGAAGAGCTGGCTAAGTTCCGTGCCAATCGCAATCAGTTAAAGAATGATTAGTATGTAATAGTGAACCTCAAGCCTAATCAGTTGTTTGTTCTTGAATTTGCTTTCTCTGAAAAGAATTAATTGTTACAAGAGTTAGCATTCTACTTATGTTTTGGATAAGACTCAGTCGCATGGTTGTATCTTATGTATCTTTCATTTAGCATATTTATCAAATGTGGTGTTTTATCTTGACATTTTAGGTGGAATTGTTTGTACTTGTCTAGTTATGGTTTAGACATATTTTGCGATTGCTTACTTTCTTATAAGCGTTGTTCTTTGCAAGGATAGTAAAATATATATCTTGTTTCGAGCCAAGTTTTCTATTCGATTATTTATTTCATTCTTGTTTCATATTTTGACTTGTGACTTATATGTTGAACTTCTTACGTACAAAAAATGAACTCAGTTATCTTTCATTTCTTCATAGCTGTGAAGATGCAAGGATGAGCATATTATCAAGAAAGTGGAAAAACACTTTAGCAAGTTTTGTGAATGATCAATCTTTATTACAAGGTTATCCTTAAAATATGACGATTACGTGGATGAACTTCCAGGACTATTCCATCTCTTAAAAGGATTTTTCTAGGGTGCGGGCATGTGAGTTACGTCCTCACATGCTCATTATGTCGTTAATTTTGCTCAGATTGACCTGAATCGTTGATTAGGTAACTTGGTAATTTAATTTGTAACTATTGACTTTAATTGAATTACAGTATACCTAATTTACCCTTTCAATTAATTTTCTTCTATAAAAAATCGGCCATTATATAAAATGACCACTTTACCCCCGATCTTATTAATTGACTTTGACAATTTTGCAAATTGACCCCTACGTTCCGCGATTTTACGAATTGAATTATTTTGCTTCTAAAAAATATATAAAAATCGCCTATGATATAAAAAGACCGCTTTACCCCCAATTTTGATAATAATTTGACAATTTTGCAAATTGACCCCTATGTTTTGCGATTTTACGAATTGAATTATTTTGCTTCTAAAAAAATAAAAAATAAAACGCCTCTCATATAAAAAAGACCGCATTACCCCTAATTTTGATAATAATTGACTTTGACAATTTTGCAAATTGACCCTATATTTTGCGATTTTACGAATTGAATTATTTTGCTTCTAAAAAAATAAAAATAAAAACGCCTCTCATAAAAAAAGACCGCTTTACCCCCAATTTTGATAATAATTGACTTTGACAATTTTACAAATTGACCCCTATATGAGAGGCAGTTTTTATTTTATTTTTAGAAGCAAAATAATTCAATTCGTAAAATCGCAAAATATAGCTGTCAATTTGCAAAATTGTCAAAGTCAATTATTATCTAAATTGGGGGTAAACCGGTCTTTTTGATATGAGTGGCTTTTTTTTTTGTTTTTTTAGAAGCAAAATAATTCAATTCGTAAAATCGCAAAACATAGGGGTCAATTTGCAAAATTGGGGGTAAAGCGGTCTTTTTTATATGACATGAGTTTTTTTTTTTTTTTTTTTGTTTTTTTAGAAGCAAAATAATTCAATTCGTAGAATCGTAAAATATAGGGGTCAATTTGCAAAACAGTCAAAGTCAATTATTATCAAAATTGGGGGTAAACGGTCTTTTTTATATGAGAGGCCTTTTTTTTTTTAGAAGCAAAATAATTCAATTCGTAAAATCACAAAACATAGGGGCCAATTTGCAAAATTGTCAAAGTCAATTATTAAAGGTTATAAATGTCTTTGATTAATTGAAGATTTTCTTAAATTTTTTTTAAAATAGAAAAAAGGGTAAAATGGTCTATTTACAGACCGAGTCAAGGCGCCGAGTTACATATTAGTTACGCGCGCCACATGGCATGATTTCAGGGTCGTCCCGCATGTGAGGGCGAGTTACCTTGCCCGCACCTTAGAAGCCCCGATCTTAAAATAAGTAATATGTAAATTTGAGGTTATAACTGATATTTCATCGAATTCATATTCGCCCGGATTAATTAATCCACCCATGTCTGGGTGGATTATAATTTAGTCTCAATACTGAGTCGTAAGAATTTAATCTATTTGACCTTGTATTAGAACAATGTCACCAAACGTTGTATAAACCAATATTTTAACACACATAATATGACCTAATACCCCTTATTAGAAACGGCCTATAATGGACTAGGGGGAATTTGGTAGGACATAATAGGGCATATTATGTCATATTATATGTGTTAATATGGGTCAATGCAACGTTTGATGACATTGCTCAAACACCGGGTCAAATGAATTAAATCCTTACGACCCAGTATTAAGATTAGAATATAATCCATTCAGGTATGAGTGGATCAGTTAATTCGGGCGAATATTGAAGCCATTTGTATAATATGTATGAGAATGAGAGTATGAGTTGATCAAAGTTTGTTCAATGTTTTAGTTTGAATGCCTCCATGTTAATTGTAAATTGATATATCTTAACTAACATAATATGTTCAATTAACTAGTAAAATATTTTAATATATGCATATACTCTTATCTCCACATAAAATATTATAGTAGATTGATTTAATGTAGTAAGACTCAATTAAATCTACCAAATGTGTTTCTAATACGACCATCAATCCAATTTTGATCTAATCCACCTTAATCTATACACCCTATCAAACGTCCGTACATATATCGGAGATATTTTTATGGTACAATATTACATATGGTAATAGGAGTTAAATACATAACGATTTTTGGTTCTTCGGCCCATTATGATCAAGCAAAGCCCAATAACCCCAAACAATACAACAAATACTCCCGGAAACTCAAAACCCAAACACCCGGCTTCCTCTCGCGCACGACGTCGTTTCACCATCTTCCCCCCTACCTTACAAAGTGCACTCACTCAGCTTCTTGAGTGGCAGCGGAGAATGGCGGCATATATGAGCATGGGAGAAGCCCACCGGCGAATAAATGAATACCTAAACCGTTTCTCCGACGCCGTTTCGTACCAAGACGGCAAGTCTCTCAGTCGTCTACTCTCCATCTCCTCGGACTCCGCAACCCTTCTCTCTCTCGCCGACGCCCTCAACACTTTCCAGGTCTTCTTTTTTTTACTCTTTCCTTTTCTCACCAACAAGTTTATATGTTTAATTGTATACATATTGGATCTTTCTGGAATATTCATGATTTTGAATTAATCTTTGTGAATTAAGGCAGTTATGCTAGATAGAGTTAATTGGCACTAGAGTTGGAAGTTTGAGTTCACCTGAGCCTCAGCAAATAATTCGTATGCTTGGAGAGATAGAATTGGTCTTAAAAGAATAAAAGAAGGCTTATGATTGGTTTGTTTGAGATTAGGAAGCTCATTGTTGAAATTAGGGGTGAAAATGAGTCAAGTAGTACCGAACTATACAAATTTGAAGCTTGATTTGAATTTTTCTTTTTATTGACCTTGAAATGAAATTTGAGCTTGGTTTGATTGCTAAACAAACTGGCCAGCTTTACTCGAGCCGAACATGATTCGTGCTCGAGTATCTTGATTTATTTAAACTTGTATGATTTTTATAACGAATAGAGCTCAAACGAGCTTGAATGAGATTCTGAGTAGCTTGGTTTGATTGTCATCCCTAGTTGAATTTGAACATAATGGTGTCTTTTTGCAGTACCTGTAACTAAGTTTGTACATACCTTTGGAATATGTAGTTTGTTTACTTACATTGCCCTTCTTGGGTTTGCATTAGGATTTTAGAACTGGAATTAATTTTCATCAATGCTTTCAATGACAAGGAAATTTTTACAACTTTGTGGTTGATTTAGGATTTATTTGGAATTTTAAACTCTACTGGAAAGAATGGATCATGTATCAGATTTTAAATTTACTGATCGTTCTTGAGGAAATTTCATATTCCCTTAACTTTATATTGTTACTTAGTCGTGTTATTCTGGAATACTTACAGTTGTTTTATGTAAACATGTAATGCTTTTCATATACGTTAAAGTTTTCATATGCTTCGCTGTATGTGTATTTATGGTTTGATATATAAATATGTGTGGTCACTTAGAAATTATGGCTTCTTAATTAACGGGGCATTTACCTTTGTTATTAATAAACAGGATGCCAACAGAGTTATTAGTCAATCAGATAAATACTCTCAGTATGGCGACATTCTAGTTCCTATATTTCGCGCCGTGCGGAGTTATAGGCTAAGAAATTTGGTTGAGTCCTACATTGCCTTCGAAAAAGCTTCCAAGTATGTAAATCTTGACATAGTTCATGTTTGGTTAAACCTTCTGCATCATAGTTAATTCCTAATGATGGAGATTTACAGTGCTTTTATTCAGGAATTTCGAAATTGGGACTCAGCATGGGCGCTGGAAGCATTATATGTGGTTGCATATGAAATTAGGATTCTTGCTGAGAGGGTAAGAAAAGCGCGAATATATCTGTCTTAAAGGACAATCAACATGTGCATACATTTAGACAAAGACTAGTACATAATCAACTGATTTTCTTGTTGCATTTAAAGGCTGATGTGGAGTTGGCTTCAATAGGAAAAAGCCCAGAGAAATTGAAAGGTGCTGGTTCTTTCCTCATGAAAGTGTTTGGAGTTTTAGCTGGCAAAGGACCAAAACGCGTCGGAGCTCTATATGTGACATGCCAACTATTTAAAATTTATTTCAAGCTCGGGACAGTCCACTTATGTCGCAGTGTGATAAGAAGTATTGAAACTGCTCGAATTTTCGACTTTGAGGAGTTCCCAGTCAGGGATAAGGTGACTTACATGTATTACACTGGTCGCTTGGAGGTGTACAATGAAAACTTTCCAGCCGCTGACCACAAATTATCATATGCGTTAACCCATTGTACTGAACGTAAAGAAGCAAACATAAGGTTTGTTAGGGCATGCTATTCTTTGCATGAACTTATATCTAGAGCAAACTTTTGGATATCTTAAAATATGCTCCCATGTGATTTTTTTTAAAAGCAGAATACAAGGTTACAATATTTAGTTCATACTTTTTACCGTCGTGGTTTTTTATTTGTCTACTAAATTACATCAGTTTATAGTAATTTATGGTATCAGTGTATGACGGTAAGATGCTCATAGGTCATGAGATTGGTGAAGGTTTAACATTCATTTATCTTTATATGTTATGTTTGCTAAATGTTGAGTAAGTATTTCCTATAATATAACTTCATAAGACAGGATTAGGTAACAAGATATACTTGTCTTCAGACTTCATATAAACATTTAACCTCTTGAAATTTAAGAAGTCATCCATGAAATCCGTACTGCTCTTACATTCTGTATTTCCATGTTTGAGTTAGAAAATAATGCTTGGTTTTTGCATATTGTATGAAATAACCTTGTAATTTTTGTTCTAACAGGATGATACTGAAATATTTGATACCTGTGAAGCTCTCAATAGGCATCTTACCCAAAACATCGTTACTTGAGAAGTATAACTTAAATGAGGTATGATCTGTCTGTAGATCCATTCCTTTCTCAGTATATTGTATTTATCTTGCATTTGAGGACATGTCCACCACTAAAATCATCATCGGACATCTTTCAGATGCCATGAATTGTTCAATTTGGTTTACATAGGTTGTAATCTCTCATATGAGTGACACACACAACTAAGATTTCTTTTGAGGGAAAACATATGTGATTTCAGTTTTTGATCTTCTACCTATTATAGTCTTGTTTGGGGTACAAATTGGTCATGGATACAGGAAAGTTAGATAGTCACAAGATACTTTTAGGGTGAATTCTAGTTTAACTCATCTCCCCGAGTGGGGCTCCTCACCGTGGAGCGGCTTTTTGCAAAAAGATGAGGGGGAACTAGCATTCACTGAGATCAAGGTGAGATGCCCTCCTTCTTGGGGTCGTGAATGCGAGATGCCAGCGGAATGATCGGCCGGACAGTACTTTCCTTTTATTGATTCTTAGTTCTTGCAGGCATGTTCTTCCCGAAAGTGTGCCCAATCCCTAGCGCCCCGGTCCCTCCGTTGACTGACTGGCTATCAAAACCTTCGACGCCCCACGACGGATTTACCCTCGCTCTCGAAAGCAGGTAATTCCGGATTGAGGAAAATAGCTTTCCATTTGAATCAACAGCAAGAAGCTTCTCGGCCGCCCACTTTAGCGTCATCCTGGATTTTCTTTTCATCCGCCGGGCTGGTGGGGGCGGCTCCTCCGTTGTGGGTAAACGGGAAACCCGACGCTTCACCATCTGTCTTCAAGTCAGGGTTACCTGCTTCTGCCTTCTGTGGTTTCACTAAGGGCATCTGACAAAGAGCAAACAGCAACACTTCTCAGTTTGGGCCTCATATTTCTCGATCTTCTTCCTTTTTCCCAATAAGTCGACGAACGGCTGTCTCGGTATTCGTTCTTGAATCAGTGACTGAACTTCTCCTACTCGTTCGTGGTTAGAAATCGTCCTTTTTCCCTTTCCGCGATTTTGGTTTTCGATAGATTAGTTGCCGATCCCAATTTCTGGGAAAGATCCAGATTCTCTTTTTTATTCATTTCTTTCGAACTTCGTGAAGCAAGAAAGAATCAAGGGTACCTTTCACGCCACTCCACTTTCTGGATCGACCCTCTCCTCTGGTAACCCGCCGCCGCATGAAACTGATTCGAGAAAGACCTAGAAAAATATTTTAGGCAGTTTTTTATACATCAGAGTACTGGACCGAAATTTTTCTGTAAGAAGGGTCTGTATAAATTGTAACGGTAGGCGGATCCTCAATTAACAAAATAATAGGAAATTGGTCATCATGTTCCAAGAAGAAGTTGAAGAAAATATTGTTATAACTTCCCATGGTTGAGATATTAAAGATATAGTCATAAGAACTTGTTTGTAGTCTAATTACATTAATAAGAAATAAATTCTCATTGCCTAGTTTGTCAGAAAGCTGATTTTGTTCAAAGCATACCATCAGACATCAGTTGGGACTTACTTTTTCATTTTTCAATTTAATGAGATAATAACAGTTGATAAATGAATATAACTTTTTTTTTCCTTCCAAGTCCCAACACTGCCCATTTTTAATTATAATCTTTAATCTTTAATTCATGTTTTGTTGTGTCAAATTTTAAATGTTTTCTTCCGATGCAAAATTTGCACCTCATGCTTGATCGATAATTTTCTTTTCACATCTTCATACTTTTGCAGTATAGTGACGTTATCCTTGCCCTCAAAAGAGGTGATCTTCGACTCCTAAGACATGCCCTGAATGAACATGAAGACAGGTATGCATGATTTTCTCTTGTAAACCGTTTCCATCATGCTCAACTTTAACTAAATAACTAGCCCTTTGCATCATTTTCAGGTTCTTAAGGTCAGGTGTATACCTTGTTCTAGAGAAGCTAGAACTCCAAGTATACCAAAGACTGGTGAAGAAAATGTAAGTCACCATTAATGATCCTTAAATGGCCTCTATTAATTATACTAGTTAGGGAACTGTCTGATTAATTGTCAAATTCATTCCTCTACAGCTACATCATTCAAAAACTAAAGGATCCAAATAAAGCTCACCAAATCAAGTTAGATGTTATTGTTAAAGCACTAAAATGGCTTGAGATGGACATGGATGTTGATGAGGTAACTTTTCTTCATATTTGTACATCCCTTTCACAAAAGGGGCATTCATTAAACCAGCTCGATTTCTTTGTTGGTTTTTATCTCCTCTCTTTGTCCTCTTTCCGTAGGTGGAATGCATAATGTCAATTCTAATATACAAGAATCTTGTGAAAGGGTATTTTGCCCACAAGAGTAAAGTTGCGGTTCTAAGCAAACAAGACCCTTTCCCCAAATTAAATGGCAAACCTGTCAGCTCATAGAAATTGCCCTGTTAGAAATTTGTTGTATTTACATTGAAATCCTCCTTGTAATTTAGTTTGTGTACAAAATTAAGGGATGTTAAGTTTAATGGCTTTAACACAAAGTTCAAACTTTCTTGGTCCCAATGAAGGTGAGCCGGCTCAATCAATGGAGCTGTTATTAGATCACAGGAGGATGATTACATTTGACATTTCTTGTCTTTTGGGAAATATGAAATATCAGAGCTGTATAATGAGTTCAGCATTGAGATTGACACAAAGTTTTTATATTCATAGTCTTTGCCAATGGGACGATTTTAATTCGAGTAGATCTTGATTTTTCAATTTGGATATGGTTTAAACTTTGAATGCTTGTTTTTACAAAGATTTAACCCTTTTTGAAACAGGATTCGAATTTGGGTCGTTGTTTTGGGGGTATTAATCCCTTTTACTAAACCAATCACGTGATGTGGTTTGAATCTGATTGATAGATCTGTAATCTATTAATAATTGATGGATATGATGTGATCATTGAAATTCATTATTCAAAATACACATAGTTGATGTGTAGGTAGATGGATATGGTTGGTTAGAGATTTGAATTGGGTAATGAATAAATAAACTGTGAGTATATGACGTTAACAATGTTTTATACGAGTCAGCTCTTTTCTTTATAATTTTATTATACATTATTATTATTATTGTAGTTCTTCAATGAAGTATGGTAAATTTGTTGAAAGAAGTGGTTATAAACTTTGGAGTTGAGTTGAATGTTCAAATAGTTGTCGCCCCAAACTGGAAGTAGATTGAGAATTTGAGATGATAGTTGAAATCGATAGGGCTTTGATGATTATGTGATTTGTTGTAGACGAATATATTAGTGGATATTTGAGACATGGATCAAAATTTCCTCTTCTTCGTCGAAAACATCGAAAAGTTTCTGTTTTTGAATTAATCTAAACGAAAATAAAATGTATTTTCGAAACTTTATGTTTATCTTGGAATTTTCTCCTTTTCCTAAGTTAGTAACTTTTTTAATAATTTTTTAGTTTTTTTTGCAATTTTCAGAAATTTATCAAAAAAAATTCTACGATGAGCTGATTGAAACATACATAAAAAAATAAAACTTAAATCCAGGCTTTGACATTGAAAGTTCACCTACTCTGAACCTTTTTCGAAATTCTGACATTATTAATTGGTTGCGGATATGTTTAGAGATTAGCTTACCAAAAAAAGAAAAAAAAGAATGTTTAGAGAATTGAAAAAATTCAATAAATGAACACAAATATTAATGAAGCTGCATACGAATTATACAACCCGTTGACTATTACAGTCTTTAATATCATTTATTCTTTGGGCCCAACCTATAGTTAGAGTAATGTCCACAAAAGAAAAGAATCATTATTTATTTTCTGGGCCCAAACCTATAGTCAGAGCCTATGTCCACAAAAGAATATACTAGTAAGACATAAAGAAACAAAATTTCAACTTGTATTTTACATTCTTATTCTTAATCGGTAAAATTGCGGAAAACGTAACAAACTAATTACTGATTTTGAATTTTCATCTCAAATTATTAAATTTGGCTAATTTCGTCCCGTAATTTAATATTTTTTTAGAATATCGTCCCAAACTAATTACTAATTTTATATCAACTCCCCAAATTTCGTCCCATAATTTACCATTTTGTATGAATTTAATCCTAATATTAAATTTCTAATTTAATGAAAATGACGTTCAATCTTGTATTTAATTTGGGACGAATTTTGCAATATTATATAATTATTTATGTTAAAATTTACTATGTCATGACACTTAAGCAGCCATATGATAATTCATCGGCAAATGCGCAATTCCGTCTTATAGTTATGGTGGGACGATATTCCAAAAAAAATATTAAATTACGGGACGAAATTCGTCAAATTAAATAGTTTGGGACGAAAATCCAAAATCAGTGATTAGTTTGGGACGATTTTTGCAATTTTGCCTTCTTAATAATCAAAGCTTCTAGTCTGAAAATTCTAGTACATATGGAGTTTAAACAAATCCAAATTATTCAAAAGACAATTGCGATGTTAAAACGCAATTTCTTAGAAGTTGTGTACAATTGAATTACGTTTGAACTTTGTGTACTTTTTGTTTGAACTCAATTTTCGTCAAATTAGTGAAAGTTACCATATTAAACGCATGCTAAAAACGGAGGAGAAAAACATATTCCAAATAACAAAAGGAGTCAAATATGGACTAATGTGTGAACAAAGACTAGTTAAATCATTAAATGCAAAAATATCTTGCGCCCTCTTTATTATTTTTATCAGAAAAAACCCCTTGTGTTCTCTTTTTATTAGTATAAAATTCATTTGAAATTCTCTCATAAATCATAGAGAGGTTATTATCAAAATTTTAAGTAGGAGATTGCAATTTTTATACTAAATTTTTACCTACTTTAGTCATTTGGTACCAAGCCTAAAAAAAAACACATTTAATATCAAAATTGAAGGGGTTTTTTTTCTTCATATTTTCTTTATTCGTCAATTTTTGGTATATCTCCTTCGTTACAAGGCCAAGTTGAGTGCTTTTTATATTGCTGGAAAGTTCTTGACGAGAGCTTTCTAATGGTACATGTTTCAGTTCATGAAACGCAACAAATAATCTTCGAAAACTTAACGAAGTTTTGGGATATTAATCAAAATTAAATCATATCTCATAATTTATAAGGAATCACGCCACAATAATTTTCAATATGATATATGGGACATGCTATGGTAAAACTTTTGGAGCATAATTTTAAACATACCAAAATATCACCATTAAAGCTCAAGCAAATGTGAATGCCCAATAATTTGGTATTAAATATGTCTTTTTGGAATGTTTGATACCAAATGTCTAAAGTATGTAAAAGTTTGGTATGAAAAATGCAATTCTCTCATATTTTAAGTGAACAAAGGGGATTATTGTAGAATTTTAAAGTTCAAATGGGAGATTAATATTAATTTTTTGAGTGAATAGGGATATTTTTATATATTTTTTTATTGGAGTATAATTGTCATTTTGACTTGAGAATGTAATTTATGGTAATAAAAACACATGGAGATTTTTGGTAATAAAAATAATTATAAGAAGATTCTTACTCATTAGACCAAACATGGGGATATATTTTTTCATTTCACTCTACAGGGAATTATTTAAATATTTTTATCTCAATTATTCTTCTACTTGCTTATCAAACATTTTTATACACCCCACAAATTTTGTCTGACAAATATTAAAAAAATATGAAAAGCCCAATTGGTAATCTATGCTTAATTTATTAATAAGCATTGAATCAGCAACAGTGAGTTATGACCATAAAATATTATAATAATACTATATTATATTGCTAGTATATATTAATAGTAAGATAGTATATCCTGTATTATTTTTTGTTAGTCCTCACGTGAACCCTCCCACGTCTACGAATAGCACCTGAATATATAAGTATTTATGGTCGGCGCATGGGTTTGACTTTCACCGAGACATCTCTCTTTTAGCTTCCTTTATTTTTTAGGGTGTATGTGGATGGGTTTTGGCCCGGTATCATATGTTTCGCTATATCGAGTCAAAATTTTTTTAAATTAGTTTTTGTTAAATCCATAAAATTATCAAAAATGTATTCAACTGAAAGTCAAACTCTTCAAACATATAAAACATTGATTTGAAGCTTACCATGTACTTTTTTCATCAAAGTTCACTTAAAAAGACATTGAATTGACACATATCACATATTTTTTCCTTAAACCCTAATATTCAAACTCAATTCAAGTGGGGTTTTAATTTATTCAAATCACAAAACCCAATAGCCAAAACCCATTCAAATGAAGTCTCAAAGGTTTCATTGAAACAATCCAAACCAATTTTTTTAAATCGAGACCCGCGAAATCGAATCAAAATAAACCCAAATAGACCCTTAATTTCCTTTTTGTACTTTCAAAAAAGAAAAAGAAGTAAATTGCAGATTTTGTACATATTATTAAAACATCCAAATATGGTTCTAAAAAAATAATAATATTATCACATTCAAATATTCAATGCTACGTACGCGTTTGGCGTTGCCTTAATTGAATTAGATGTGACAATGAAAAGACAAAATTTATGTCGTTACATTAATTTTCTTAAAACAAATGTTATAAATAAATGAACTAAAAAGATCAAATAATTTAAAGAGCAGACCGACAAAAGTGCTAGGTACTTGACCCGACGTCTAGGATCCTCTAAAATTTTATATTTAGGCCGTTTAGAAAAAATTGCAAAATTAAATATTTGAAGTTTTATTAGTAGCTTTTTCATAATTGGTTCCTTTGCTTACTTGATTAAAAAGTCTTCATGAATAAGAGGTTTGGGGTTTGATAGTGGCGATTTATGATCTAGGGGCATTTTAGTAATTATGATTTAGGGGCATTTCAGTAATTCTTTAATTAATAAATTTGATAATAAATAATTCATTCAAAATAATTATTTTACCCCTATTTAATTCATTTGACATTTATGGGAGAAAACTCTTCACCTCCGAGAAACTTCTTCACCTCCCAGAAAACTCTTCACCTCCCAAAATTTCTCCTATAAATAGCATCTCCCTTTCAACAAAAAGGTAAGTGATTCTAGAGAGAAAGAAGTGAAAATTAAAGAGTTCTTAGTAAGTTCGTCCCGTGCAAATTAGCGTTCATTAAGGGATCAAGAAGAGGAAAAATCTCGAAGAAGTCCCTTGATCATTTTTATCCAACATTATTTTGGCGCCGTCTGTGGGAAATAGTTTGATTTGCACGTCGAGATGGCGAACGAGTACGATGAGAACCAGTGGGGGAATCTTGAAGGGCCAGATGACCCACCAGCCGGAGGAGGCGCAAGAAACGACATGCCTGGTGCAGGAGGACAAGACCACCCTGGTGGAGGAGGCGTTGGAAACGACTTGTCTGATGCAGAAGGTGTCGGACAAGGCCCACCTGATGGAGGAGACACAGGAGGTCCCCAAACTTTGGTGCCTGACCGAGATGCACTTCCGAATGTACCACCTTCAGCACCTACCATCCAAATGAGCCAAGAAATGCTTGATGCAATGGCGGCAACAGTAGCGGCCCGAGCGGTTGCACAATATGTGGCGGAACAGCAAAGAATGCGAGATTCAAACCGATCCCTGCATAGAATCCCGAACGCATCCACAAGACCCGAAAGGGGTGATCAAAGACAGCAGGAACAACCACATATAAGGCAACCAATTAATGAAGAAGAAGTCAGTAGTAGAACCCCAAGACCAGGAGAGATACGAAGACAACCTCATTTAGTGATGGAGAGAGGTGAATGGAGAGAACAAGGAGGACAAAATTATGCACAGCAAGAACAAGAAGAGAGGGTGGACCAATTGCCTCCCATGGTACCATTAAGAAGAAGCCCATTCTCTCATGCAGTTTTATCAGAATCATTGCCACCTGGCTTTAGGATCCCAAGCCTGTCTGAATATGATGGAATGGGTGATCCTCAGGAACATCTAGATAAGTTTATTGCCAAAGCTGATTTATATGCAATAAGTGATGCGACTACTTGTAAAATATTCCGTACTACTCTATCTAAGATCGCACTTACTTGGTTCAATCAGCTCCCTTCGGGCACAATCACTAATTTTGAGCAAATGAGTCAACGATTTCTCCATCACTTCTCTATGAATAGAAAGTCTCAAAAAACGGCTGCATACCTATTTACCGTGAGGCAAAGAGCAGGAGAGCCATTAAGAGAGTATATACAAAGATTTTCTAATGCTGTGTTAGAGGTCCCGCAAGTCGACCCTGAACTGTTGGCCAGCATTCTCCAACAAACTTTGATAAACGAACGTCTTAAGGAATCTTTAGCAGGAAAGCCTCCAACAACTCTGGATGCACTTCTAGCAAGATCTGAAAAGTTCATAAGAATTGAAGAAGCAATGGAGACAAAGTCAGAAAAAGGAAGTAAAAGAAAGAGCAGAGAAGATGATCGAAATGATATTCCAAGGAGAAAAGAGAATCCAGAAGAAGAGAGGAAGCAGTATACACTCAAAAATATGCTCACTATACTCCTCTCAATGCAACGCGTGAGGAAGTATTTGTAGCTGCCTTAGCACAAGGGCTACCTCAGTGGCCGGCACCATTGAAAGACAATCCGGACAGGCATAAGTCCAACAAATATTGTCGATACCATCGTGCTCGGGGACATAACACCGAAGATTGCTACCATTTAAAAGACGAGATAGAAAGATTGATACAAAGAGGCAATCTACAAAACTTCGTAAGAAGAAAGAGAGAGGTCGCCCCAGCGAATTCACAAGCTGGTCGAAATTCTGACCAAAGAAGAAGTCAACTGCAATAGAGAAGTGGAGGACAAAGACCTAACAGAGATAGCTCAGTACAAGCAAGGCAGGATGAGAACTTACCAAATGCCGGAATTATCAACATGATAGCAGGGGGACCAGTCGGCGGAGATTCTGCTAGGTCAAGAAAGGCGTTAGCAAGATCAACGAAAGCTTTACAGGACTGTCCATTATATGCACAACTCTATGTACATCAGGTGGAAAAATGTAATCAGATCGTCACCTTTGATGGTAGAGATTTGGAGAGAGGAAAACTACCACCACAAAACGATGCTTTAGTAATCTCAACAACTTTAGCAAATTTCTGGGTCAAGAAAATCTTAGTAGACAGCGGCAGCTCAGCAGACATAATATTTTACCATGCTTTCGAGAAGTTATGCATAGATAACACTGAGTTAAAAAGGATCAATACCCCACTTACTGGTTTTACTGGAGAGATGGTGGAAGCATTGGGAGAGGTATCACTACCTATTTCCCTCGGAAGTTATCCCATTAGATCTACGAAGATGGTGAAATTTTTAGTGGTCAAGGCACCTTCCTCATATAATATGATATTAGGAAGGCCTAGTTTAAATATTTTCAAGGCTGTAATTTCAACATATTATATGAAGATGAAGTTTCCGACGCCAGAAGGAATAGGAGAAGTGGTAATAGATCAAATGATGGCTCGTGAATGTTATGCAAGCACATTGAAAATTTGTAATAAACGAACCAAGTCAAAATCAAATCATATCAATAGAAATGATACGACAGATCAACTGATGAATGATGCTTCAGAGGCTAAGGAAGAAGAAATTGAAAGCACAAAAAAGAAAGCCAAATGATTTGTGCATAGAGGCAAGTTTGAAAAAACTATTATGACGAGTTTTATAATGTATTTTTCAATAACATTTGTACGTCAAAACTTTGAGTTTGATGTAATGATCAATAAAGCATTGATAAAACTCAATGGAGAATTTCTTTCTGGCATCTATGAGAAGTTTTAGATATAATTCGATCAAGGAAAAATTCGACTAGTCATCATTTCAAGAATCATGTATAATTAAAGGATATTATATGCCTTTGATTATTAAAGCAGAAACGCAAATAAAATTTGCACCATAACAAAAATATAGTGGACATATCCACGAATATTCATAACAAATTCAAACAACGATATAAAATAAAATGCAAAAGTTCAAGAACATTAAATAAAATAAACGATGGCAAGCCCTTCAACCTACTGCATAAAAATAAAGTTAACTATTTTTTCCTTTTTGAGGACTTTGAAGCATGATCTTCCTCAACCTCATCAAATACGTCATCAGGAATCACAGTCCCCTCATCCTCGTCAGCTTCATCCTCTACCTCAGGATCAATAAACAGGAAGTCTTCACCAGGAAAATGGTCCGAGTCTCTAAGGGTTTTTCGAATAACCCGAATTGTTCGATCATAAACCAAAATAGACTCCTTCAGAAGATCTTCTCTATACGCATCAGACTTCTGATAGTTACTCACAAGCTCCTTCTCTATCGAGCTTTGATACTTGGAGACAAGTTCTTTCTCCAGGTCCTTGTAATAATCCTTACCCTGCTCGGACTTCCTAAACTTCTCACCAGTCTGAATCTCATGCTTCAGCTCCTTCGACAGCTTCGTGTTTTCCAGTTTCAGCTCCTGAAGTTGTTCAATCATGCGCGCCAGTTTCTCCTCGGCTATCTTCGTTTCCTCCTCGCAGCGTTTGGCACGCTGAATGAGCAAATGAGACAGAATGGGTATGTAAAAAAAAAACAAAACAAAACAAACAAACAAACAAAGATAAATATTTTCTAAGTCAAAGAAAGAACATAAAAATACATCAAATGCTAATTACCCGAGCAACATCCGCGCATAATATTTTATCCAAATTCTCAGAAGGAAGTTGATCAAACCGATTGGCATCATGAGCAGTAATCAACTGCCTAGTCTTATCATATCCAAGTTCCAAATCGGCGGAATCCCAAAATGAACAGACACCTTTTTCTTTGTTAATGCCAAAGGTGAATAGACCTTTTCCCATTCCAGGACGAGGAGGAACTTCCTCTCGAGGACGTTTTGGAGGGGGCGATGATTGTCGATTCCGCCCACCTGACGCAATCGTTCCAAAGTCTCATTAGGAGCACTACGTGAAGCCTGAGATGCACTTCTAACGAAACTCCCTCTTGGATTTCCAGATTGAGTTCCCTTATGCCCGGGGGGGGGGGGGGGGGAGGAGGACGACAAGAATCACGATCTACTTGTGAAGCCCCTTTCCCAGCACGAATCTCACTAATGGACATACCCTTTCCTGCAAAATACGAAAATTATTACACAAGTCAGAATGATAAACATGAATAAATAAATATATATATATATATACACACATAAAATATACATATGATATGTACTATTAACAAATAAAGGAGCAACATTAAAAGGTTCTCTAAATAAACCAGCATTCTCAAACTTCTCGCGAATATCACTCGGATCAATAGAAGGATCGTAAGGGGAAGAACTACTATTCCACTCTATGGGAAAATCCCAACCATCATTCCTTACGTAAAAATACTTGGATTTCCACGGTCCCCTAGAACCTTTTGCAGAAGTACAACCCTCTAAGAATTTGCATTTGTTTTGAGGAAAAAAGTGAAAATATAACTGGTTAGGAACTCTTCTCAAGATAAATAAACTCCTAAAAGACTCCAAAGTTGGAAGAATATTCAGTTGGGTGGAGCAACGCAAGAAACCTTCATAATACATGAAAGAGTTGGGAGTCAACTGACTAATGCATATATTGAAACTACGCACAATTTCTACGAGGAGAGGATCTGGAGGAATCGAAAATCCACAAAGAAAAAATTCTTTGTACACGGTGAAAAAACCTGGTGGAGGAGTCCTAATTTTTTGTCCATCAGAAGGAAGCAAAAATTCGTGACAAGAGGATAAATTAATCTTATCCTTAAGCATATTCATCTCCTTCAAGGACATCTCACTATTAGCTATCTCAATATCTACTACACGACTTTTACGCTTTGAGCCCATAGAAGATGGAGCCTTTCCTTCCTCATCCTCATACTCATCCATCACCCAACTAGATGCATCTTCTGGCCTATTTCCTAAAGGAATTTGACGAGAATTATCAGAAATAGATTTATCGTCAAAAGTCAAAAATTCAGATTCACATGGAGGTAGCTCACGAATAGCTTTTGCAACTTCTTCCTCAAACGAAAATTCAATCAATGAATCAAAACTTAAAAAATCAACCTAAGAAGAAACACCTATACAAAAAGCTCGTCCAAAGCATATTTATTTAAACCGAAACAAATTAACCGCGGAATCTCGGACAATAATGACCAAGTCAGATTCCGCCTCGGCCAAACTCGACCGAGGCAGGTAGCCTCGGCCAAACTCGACCGAGACAGATTTACCTCGGCCAAGCACAGCCGAGGCAAATATACCTCGGCTAGACTTGGCCGAGGCAGATGAGCCTCGGCTAGGTTTGGCCGAGGCATGCTGCCTCGGCTGAGTTGAGCCGAGGCAGATATGCCTCGGCTGAGATTGGCCGAGGCATGCTGCCTCGGCAGGACCTGGCCGAGGCATATGTTGCCTCGGCTGGGTACTGCCGAGGCATGCTGCCTCGGCAGGTCCTGGCCGAGGCATATGTTGCCTCGGATGGGTACTGCCGAGGCACACATTGCCTCGGCTAAATTAAGCTGGCTTGGCCGAGGCGTGCTGTGCCTCGGCTGGGTGTAGCCGAGATAGAGCCCCTTCGGTCGAGGTAATTACTCGATTGGCTAGTTAGAAAAAAAAAAATTTTACCTCGTGACGACATTCTTCGAACGGATTCTCTCGAGAAAGAAGCTTAAAATTTTTAAGTTTGAAAGGTGTACTTAGAAAAGTGAAGATGAAAATTATAAATAGACTATAAAACTGATAATTTTGGAAGTACAATATTCTCAAAAATAAAGTCCTCCTATACTTGATCCTAAGATAATTAGGACATATTCTGCAAGATTTATATCTTCTAAGTAAGGAACATATTCTAATCTAAATATACATATATATATATATATATTCTCAAAGTATATATGTTATGTATTTTAAATTCCGCAATTGAAAAATTTTCATTCAAGGAATTGGGGGATATCATGATAGTTGCGATTTATGATCTAGGGGCATTTTAGTAATTATGATCTAGGGGCATTTCAGTAATTCTTTAATTAATAATTTTGATAATAAATAATTCATTCAAAATGACTATTTTACCCCTATTTAATTCATTTGACATTTATGGGAAAAAACTCTTCACCTCACAGAAAACTCTTCACCTCCCAAAATTTCTCCTATAAATAGCATCTCACTTTCATCAAAAAAGTAAGTGATTCTAGAGAGAAAGAAGTGAAAATTAAAGAGTTCTTAGTAAGTTTGTCCCGTGCAAATTAGCGTTCATAAAGGGATCAAGAAGAGGAAAAATCTCGAAGAAGTCCCTTGATCATTTTTATCCAACATCAGGGTTCAAAACCCATTATTGGCTTTTCTTTTATATTTTAATTAATTGTTCCATGTTTCACTTTTTTTCTTTTTGATAATTGTTCCTCTTTTTTCTTCTTCCGTAATAATAACTCTTTTGGTTTTTTTTCTTTTTTATTTCATTCTGAGAATAATTGTTATCAATTATAACAGTCATGTTAACCCTTCTTGTAACATTGTTATAAAATTACGAAAAAAAAAATATTTACATTAATTAATTGTAGATAATAATTGATCTTCATAAGTTAAAAGTTAAATTTAGTGACGTACGTATACTTGTTATAAGATTATATTCAATACATATACTTGCAAATTTGCTTCCGCTAAAGGAATATTTATTAAAAATTATAAAATAATTTTATAATTTTTAATAAATATTCATGATTCATTTTGTCAAAAAAGTTACGTGAATTTGTCATTTAGTTTCTATCTAAAAATTAATATGTTAATATTTAAATAGTAGTTTTGCATTAAAAAAATAAAGAAATAAATCTGAGTAAAATTTTCTTATAACATATAGCTCCAATTTTTGAATCCGTTTAAGGTTCCAAAATGTCTAGGACCGATCCTATTAACGAGTATAATATGTCCGTGAAATCAATGAAATGATCCATATTTATTTTCAGTAATGATGATAGAAGTATAATTTATATATAATTTTTCTTAGTAACGAAACATTTAATGTATGATCACATCAATCATTTAATTATAAATTTTTATTTCATTATTTTCAAAATCAAAGTACAAATATAACAAGGCCATTGCATGTGCACAAGGCATTGCATGTGCGGTATATATAACACTAAGCCTTTAATTTCTAATTTAAGTGTTGAATTTCATTTTTTTTTTCATTTGGTGAAGAAAAATCCTTGATCATACCGTATATTGAAGATAAGATATGCGTAATTGATAAGAATGTATAGAGTATACTTTTGGGGAAAAGGTCAAAGTATAATAACAAATCACGTCCCTTTAAATCTTATTACGTTGCATCTTTGCCCTGAATTTGCAGGAATGATGTGTGCATGCAAGTAAGGAGCTGATTCCGACAATGTCCCTCTTATCCAATTCTAACTAACATGAGAGAAGTCTTTACAACTACCACAACGTAATATTTTGTATTAATCAAATTAGGGTTGCACGTGGGTCATGTATTTCAGATTTTGGGTATTCTGGGTTAGGTATTCAGTCTGGCGGATATTGAATTTTTGTACTCATAACCCAACCCGTTCAAGCTGGTATCCGAATCTTGGGTACCCAAAATTTTTGAATATTTTGGGCACCCCAAAGTTCACATGTTTATTTTTTAAATATATATAAATGTACAAAAAAAATTATTTTTTAACATATATGTATGTAGAATTGTAAAATAAATGAATTTAAACATTAAATTGTACGCAATAACTTCAAAATAAACACAACACAAACGTCTCATATCTTCAAAATTGGGCTAAATTATAAACTGGGCAATTTTCTTTTTATTCAATACTAAATTGGGTCCCGAAATACCCGTTCGGGTGTAAATGTAATACCCAAAATACAACCCGAATTGTCAAAAAATCTATTTTTTTTCATCCGAAACGAGAAAGACCCGATCAGGCCAAACACCCAACCCTAAATCAGATTGTGTCAATGCTATTTTAATTTCCAAATTATTCACATTTAAATCGTAATCGTCATATTAGTGAAATTTATGACCCCGATTGATAGTGATACGAGCGTGCAAAGTGTCAAATGTCTTTTTTAAGTGGTCCGAAAAGCACCACTAGTGTTATTGTTAGTCAAAAGATCTAGAATTTTTTTTCTAAACCAAAGTCTAGATAAAAGAATGGGTAAATACTACTTTTGGTCCCTCTTATCATTAACTTTTTATAGAGTGGTCCCTCTTATGTTTTTTTTTCATTTTAGTCCCTACTATGAATTATTTGTTTCAATTTAGTCCCTACTATGAATTATGTGTTCACTTTAGTCCTTATCACGTGGTTCCGATAACACGTGACATGCATATGAATATTTTTCAGGGCATTTTCGTACGCTCACTATTGAGACTATTTGAGATATTGTTTGGTGAGCAATTTTGGTGTTTGAAAAAGATTTTAGGAAAAACTTTAGTTTGTAACGAAATATACGATTAAGTTGGATTGGAATGAAAGCCTAGTTTGGAAGAGATTATATATTTAGTTTTTTTTTAAATAATTAGAAAGATGAAAATATCCCTGTTAGTTACTTGAAATGACAAAATTGTCCTCATGAGCATATCAAATGTTATCGGAATCGCCTTGGACCACTTGAAAAGGACTAAAGTGAAACAAATAATTCATAGTAGGGACTAAAGTGGGAAAAAAAACATAAAAAAGACCACTCTGTAAAAAATTAATAATAAGAGGGACCAAAAGTGTTGTTTACCCTAAAAGAATTCTCATACAATTTAATTTGTTTTTAGTCTCGAAGATTGGATTGATGTTTCCAAGGTTTTAATTACCATGACAACTCAATATGGGCGAGGAGAGTGGTGAAGTTATTGCCATTTGGTTTTCGAGGTTATATCATATACTTATGTTTTTTCTCCTCTTCGAAATGTAGAAATTGACTATCATACACTCTGTTTCATAATATCTGTCATTTAAAAGGAAAAATTTGTTTCAAAATATATATCTTTTTAGGATTTTAATGCAATGTTAATTACATCGTTCTAATTTTGCCCTTATATATTATATCTAAACATTTTATCTTATTTATTTCAATACAATATTAATTAAGAATATTTTTAAGTATATTCTTGATTTTTTATTTTTACCAAAAATCCATAATGTTTATTAATTTTTTTAATATATATCACTACAAAAAATTTAAATTTTAGTGACAAAATAGTAAATGACAAAGTAACAAGAATTTTAATATTATCACTAAAATATTGTATATAGACACACTAGTGACAAGAAATGTGAAAAAGTTGTCACTATTGACATTTAGTGATACCTCAATAGTGACAACTAAAAAGTTATCACTAAATTATAGTGACAATATTTATTGTCACTTAAAGGGTGTCAATAATTGTCAATAGTGACAACTTAAGTTCCATAAACTTGTCACTAATAGCCATTAGTGACAACTTTAAAATATATTTTGTCACTATTGCACTTGTCACTATTATTATTGTGACAAAATTAATATTATTATCACTAAATGTATGCAAAAAGTGACAATTTCAATAATGTCACTTCATATTTTGTCACTAAAATCCATTTTTCTTGTAGTATATGTACAAAACTCTAAAACGATATACATTGTCGAACCGAAGAAATAATAATTGAAAAAAAGAGCACTCTGGATTTTGAATCCAGGTCATATACGTTAGAATTTCAATATTAAATTTTTATAAGGCACGCCCTATATGTTTTCTTAATTCATTGGAAAAAAAAAGGTAGGTAAGGCAATGGAATTAATGAATGAAGTGGATAAGGATTTTGTAAGTCCTGATGAATATGGGGGAGATGTAAGTAAATTAAATAAGCCCCTTATCCTTCATTTTTTTTTTAATCTTTAAAATTATAAGATATACGAGTACTACATCATTTAAATTAAATTTCCAGAAAAGATAAATTAAATTTCCAGAAAACGTAACTACTTAATTAGCTTTGAACATTTCACACGCATGCTTAAATAAGTGATTATGTATACTCATAAATTATAATAACAAGTATACGCAATACATATTTAAGGGTAGGGCTGATGGCTAACATAGATCTGTCTTTCTGGAAGTCAATTTAATTACTTCATTAATTGCACTAAAGTTATAATAATTAATCACATAGTATAATATATATACTGTAATTAGATTAATAAGTAATTAAAAAAGCATGGTGCATGCAAATCTCAACTAACAATTATTGATATTTTTCAAGTTTAAGTTATACTCCATACCCTACCTACTTAGTCTTAACACTAAATCAAACTGCAATCTGCAAATAAATTTATATATAAGTTGTAACTGATCATGTGAGAATAAAAATCCTATATTGATTGAATATAAAGATTAGATGCTTTCATCTCTTGAGTTAGCGTTTGAGGTGAATTAGGGGAAATTCTTATCCAGATCGGGTTTGACCGAACCCAAAGCAACTACATGGTAAGTGTAATACACTTGCTTTGGGATTGGATGTAACTCTCAGGAGAGTGACCAATCACAAAGCAAGTGCAATACACTTGCTTGGTGGTTGGATAGGTTTGGCCAAGCCAGACTTGGACAAGAATTTTCCGTGAATTAGACCAAACTTATTTAAATGGACTTCCATCAATCTAGGGCCTATAGGGATTGGTATTCGCAGGCCGAGTTTCACGATTTCGTGAAATCGAGTCAAAACCATTATAAACTTCCAAACAATATTTAGACATAGGTATCGCGAAAGTCATGTTTCAAATTGTAGATTGTAATTTAATAAATTTCAAACATGGTAAAAATACTGAGTTGACATCTTTTATTAGCAAAAACCTTTATGCGTTATATTTTTATTGACAAAAAATTCCCTCCCGTGTCAGAACACATATTTTGCAGGAAAAGTAACAACTATACCTCTACAAAATGTAAAAGCACCTCTCTGAACCTAAAAAATTATCAATATACCTAAAAAGTAACAACTATAACCCTGGTAAATTAACCCTCATATTCACTTAAAAAATTGATATATAATATTCCCTATTAAAATAACACAGGGTTGTTTTGCCAATTAGGCAAATCACAAGAGGTATTTTTACATTTAGCTATTTTAAAGCTCACAATACTCAACATCCAAATCCATCCAAGTATTGTTTCAAAGTTTTCACTGAAATCATTCAAATCAATCCTCTGAAACCAAAATCCAATCTATACATGCCAAAATGAATGTGTGACCATCTTTTCCATGTATTTCATTTGTCTTTCACATGCTGGGCTTAATTCTTCACCTACACGGGGCACATGCTTTGGCTAAGTCCTGGTTATCGTTTCCCAAATGTCGGTTAAGCCCACTTTCACATGATTTTGTGAACAATTCTCATTTTATAAGTTAACTTTTGAGTTGAACTGTACAAAGTATTTGTATTTAATAAACCACTATTCTATTTAGGGGTGGGCGTTGGGTTCGGGTAATCAAACCCGATCTGTCCCGTTTTTAAAATACCCGAACGGGAAGAGTGTTTTTGGAGTTTGGGTACCCGAACTTGAATACCCGTATTTTATTACGGGAATATGGGACGGGGTTGGGATTGGTCTCTCCAACTCCGAATACCCGAACCTGCCTATATAATATTATTATTATATAATTTATACACTTTAGTTATATTAATTAATTTATTAATTAATTAACATTATCTAATAAATGAACTTTTTTACTTTATCCTAATATTCCTTTTAAATATTTCATTAGTTATTAGTAATCAATATTATGGGTCATTATATGGATTTAGACTTTTAGTTATTTTAGAAATTTATATCTTTTGCGTAATTTAAGTGTGTGCTTGTATAAATTATTTTGGTATCAACTATAGATAGTATTTGGATTGGATTTTTCTTATTAAGACTCAATGTTGATCGTATTTTATCATTTTCTCATTATATGATTTCACTTTGTGATTGTATTTGGATATATTTGAAATAATCATTATGATGAATTGATGATATGTGTAATAATGGTTAAAAGTTATACGATGTTGCAAAAGGAAAATGACGAAATATAATTACGTAATATTGTAATATTATTTTGTTAGATGGATGAAAAATTGATGAATAAAAATAATATGGGACCCGTAATCCCGTCCTGCAATAATTTGGGTACCTGCTTGGGACGGATTTGAGATGAGAAGTGTCAATCTCGAAATTTATTATACCCATATTTTTAGATCCGAACCCGTCCCAAATCCGTCCCATGCCCACCCCTGCTTCTATTTATAACTAATTCAAGTATATCAAAATCAAATTTACAAAATTTATTTTATCATCATAACAAAGTCAACAAGTTGACTAGCAATCAATTATGACCAATATTATATACCACTACAATTATGGAAGGTGTGTGTACCTATTCCAATACCACCAATTTCACTTACCCTCTACTCCCCATGTTTCATTCCGAAATCAAATTAACTTATTAACTTAATATTATTATTAAACAAAATCCTTAATTATCTCCATCAACATTAACTACAGTATAGTTAGTGTATCAATTGATGTATTGTCGACTTTGCACAACATCAAAAACACAATTACAAAACTACCCCTCCTTCCATTCAAATCGTGCGTGCCAATCATGATGCCCTCCCCCAATTAAAAATCATAAACCCCAAATCTCTCCATAATGAATGCTTAGTAAAATTCCCGTTTTGCCCCTGCCTCAGGCGGTATAACTGTATTACCTATATATAAATACCAGTTAGTATTCCACAAAAATTCAAACAGCTGATATTGTTTTCTAGACAGAACAATTAATGGGGGATGCGTATGATAGAAGAAGTGGACTGTTTAGGGGTTCAATTTGTGGCGGTGCAGAAGCACAAGAAATAGAACAAATATCAAGAGAAGGTAGCCAATACAGTCTTTCAACTGGTATTCTACCTTCACTTGGCGCCAGAAGCAATCGGAGAGTGAAGCTTCGTTCTCTCATTATTTCACCTTATGATAAGCGTTACAGGTTTTAATTAACTCTTCTTTTTCTTTGAGTTTATTTGTGTATATACCCATGATCTTGTTAATTAAGCCCTTTATTTAGTTTGTTATGATGTGGGTATTGTTTTGTTTGGTGGGATTTTGATATCTTGATGTAATGGGATGAAAAAGATTTGAACTTGGTTTATGGGTATGTTGGGTTCTTGGATTTCAGTGAGTAAAATGATAAGGAAAATGGAAATGAGCAAAAATTGAAGCTTGATGTTCTTCTATCTTTTGATGTGAGAAGCACATTTTTTGCTACCTTGATGTAATCAGATTTTATAGATTTGAACTTGGTTTAGGGTGTGTTCGATTTTCGGGTTTCAATGAGTACAACGATAATAAAAACAAAAATGAGCAAAAAATGAAGCTTGATGATCTATCTTTTGATGCTAGGAGAACATTTTCTTGCTACCTTGATGTCATAAGGTTGCAAAGATTTGTTTTTGGTTTAAGGGTGTGTTAGATTCTTGGGTTTCGGTGAGTCAAACGATGAGGAAAATGGAAATGAGCAAAAATTGAAGCTTGAAAAGTTCGATCTTTTGATGTGGGAAGAACATTTTTCTTTAACGTATTAGTCACTAAAGAAGAACCAAACATGGCCTAAAGTTGTTCATTGTATCCATCTTTTTGTTCTACTTTCTTGATTGTTCTTGGTGGAATATTCATAAAGTTTCAACTACTTTTGCCGGTGGTTTCTTGAGAATCAGCTGTTTTTTAACCTATTCATTATGGATGTAACAAATTTTACTAGGGAGAAACAGACAGAAATGATGTCTTGATTACCCTTAACAAGATTTTACTGTTTCTTTGACTGATTTTCTGGCCACTGTATTTTTTTCTTTTTTGGCCTTGTCCATGGAGAAAAAAGTTAATTTGATTACTAAAAGTCTCTGCTCATTTTTCTTATGTTGATTCCGAATATTCTTGTTTTCAGTTGAATCCCAATTTTGTATTCTCTAGCTGCCCTTTTTAAAGTTCACCAACCTTCTTTTGAAATCTTTCTCCACTAATTCAAAGAAATGAATAATACCTTTTGTCCCCTTTATAAAGGGTTGGTGGGGACTTAAAACATAGTTTTTCTGTTTGTTACTATTTTCAAAATAGCTTTCATATTGTTTTTTTAATAATAAAGTTCATTTTCAATGACTTTTCTTGAATTAACTAGAGAAATGGGGTCTCTCTCCCTCTTTATATATATATATATATTTTTTTTTTTCAAAACTCTCCAGAAACAACGCTGAAAAATGAACTTTCAAATTAATACTTAAATGTACATAAGAAAAACTTGTCCTTGTGTTTGTTCACATGTTGTATGAGAGCTTCATACTACTGATTTTTGCAGGCTCTTGTCATTGTATTGCATAACTGTATATTGTCCTGACTAAAAAAGTATCTGTTTTTTTTTTAAATCTGAATTCAAATACAAAAGATTAAGTGTTCATTTACCTAAAATCAACTCATATTTAAATTAATATTGCAGAGTATGGGAAACCTTTCTAGTTGTTCTGGTTGTCTACACCGCTTGGGTGTCTCCATTCGAATTCGGCTTTCTTGATAAACCCGAGGGACCTCTCTCCATCATGGACAATATCGTCAATGGATTTTTCGCCATAGACATTATACTTACATTCTTTGTAGCATATCTAGACAGAGCTACATATCTTCTTGTTGATAATCGAAAACAAATTGCATGGAAATACGCGACTTCTTGGTTGGCACTTGATGTCATATCCACAATCCCTTCTGAACTTGCTCAAAGAGTCTCACCAAAACCTTTACGTACCTATGGCTTATACAACATGCTTCGTCTCTGGCGTCTCAGAAGAGTCGGTGCCTTATTCGCCAGGTTAAAAATCGACTATGTCGTATTCTCATGCTAAGAGGAAAATTGGTTTTTATTTTGGTATTATAACTGGGTTTTCTTTCTTCGAAACAGATTGGAGAAAGATAGAAATTTCAACTATTTTTGGGTTCGGTGTGCGAAGCTTATTTGTGTAAGTTCAAGCTAGATTTGTTAAAAAATTGAGGAGTTAATTGCAATTTACCTCCATGTGATATGCATAATGTTCAATTTACCCCCTTGTGATTTGATAAAGAACAATTTACCCCCTATAATCTTATAAAAGTTATACACCGCCTCTGTCATTTTTCATCTTTAAGAAAATATGAATTGACAAAACTACCCCTTTTATATACTATATTTTGACCTGTCAACTTATAAATGTAGCACTTTGCCCCCCTGTGTTATTGTGTTATCATAATTGTGACACTTTACCCCCTGAAGGGTACTTTTGTCTTTTTTGCAACACTTTGCCCACTCTCAATTTTGGACAAGTGTGTTACACTCTCCTTTGGGAAGGAGTTAAATTGCTCGTTAATTTTCAGAGGGGGTAAAGTTCTCTTTTTCAATTCATAGGGGGTAAATAGCATTAACCCTTAAAATGCTGGTTGAAGAAACAGATATTATATTATCTAACCGTTTTATTTTCCGAATGTAGGTTACTCTTTTCGCGGTTCACTGTGCTGGTTGCTTTTATTATCTACTTGCTGCTAATTATCATGATCCAGCAAGGACATGGATTGGAGCAGCTATACCTGATTTCCTTCACCGTAGCGTGTGGCTTAGTTACATTACTTCGATTTATTGGTCCATCACTACTCTAACTACCGTTGGATACGGAGATTTGCATGCTCAAAATACGAGAGAGATGATATTTGCCCTTTTTTACATGCTCTTTAACCTCGGACTAACATCATATTTGATCGGAAATATGACTAATTTGGTTGTCCATGGGACAAGTAAAACACGGCGATTTGTAAGTTAACTCTAATAATTTTTTCCTAGAATAAAGTGAGTGGATGTGACGATAATTTACGTTTTTTGTCATATCGTATTTTAGAGAGATACAATTCAAGCTGCATCGAGTTTTTCACAGAGGAATCAATTGCCTGCTCGGCTTCAAGATCAAATGCTTTCACATTTGTGCTTAAAGTTTCGAACTAACTCAGAGGGGCTCCAGCAGCAGGAGACGCTCGATTCACTTCCAAAGGCTATTCGTTCAAGTATTTCCCATTTTCTTTTCTACTCTTTAGCGGAGAAGGTTTACTTGTTTCATGGAGTGTCCAATGATCTTCTCTTCCAGCTGGTAATTTTCTCGATAACTCATTTTATTTAACAATATTCACAAGTTTTTCTTATCTTACTTTTTTTATTCATTCGACTAAAGGTCTCCGAGATGAAAGCCGAGTATTTCCCTCCCAAAGAGGATGTAATCTTGCAAAACGAAGCTCCTACTGATTTTTATATTCTCGTCTCCGGAGCCGTGGTAAAGTTGGATCTCTAACTTCCCCTCTCTCTCTAAACTACTTTACAAAGTTTAATTATTTATATTTTTTTTTATTTTTAACAGGATCTACTAGTTATGAAAAATGGAGTGGAATCGGTAAGTCTTTTTTCACACAAAAACCATTCAACTTAAAATTTTGCTTCTTATGCCCGTTCGATGTGCCTCGAAAGGGAATAAGTCAGGTCTAAGACCTGATGCCCTTGGAAAAAAAAACTCAAACTTCGACAAATTCGTGCAGGTTGTTGGGGAGGCAAAAACTGGCGATCTTTGTGGTGAAATTGGCGTACTTTGTTACAGGCCTCAACTCTTTACAATACGAACTAAAAGATTAAGTCAGCTATTACGTTTAAATCGTACCACGTTCTTAAACATTGTTCAAGCCAACGTTGGAGATGGGACGATAATACTGAGTAATCTTCTACAGGTCTTAACTTAACCTTATGATCCAATATGTGTTGTATTTGAGTTGTTTATTACTCGATTACAGTTTTTGAATCATGGGTGTGTTTGTTTGTTCAGCGTTTGAAGGACTTAAAGGATCCAATAATGGAGGGAGTTTTACTCGAGACCGAAAACATGCTTGCTCGAGGAAGAATGGACTTACCTCTTACTCTATGTTTTGCAGCACTTAGAGGAGATGACTTGTTATTGCATCATTTGTTAAAGAGGGGTTTGGATCCAAACGAAGCCGATAATAGTGGAAGGACAGCTTTGGTGAGCATATCTCATATTTAGTAAATTTGCCATTCTTAAAAAGTTTTTTTTTTTTTTTAAATCAATTTGTTTTTCATGGTCTTTCTGCAGCATATAGCAGCATCTAAAGGAAGCGAGAACTGCGTGCTTCTTTTGCTCGATTTTGGGGCAGATGTCAATGCCAGAGGTATTTGTCGTTCTATAAAAATATCACTATTAATGCCTATAACGTATTTATTTTCAAGATTATCAATAATATCGTTCAAGAAGCTTTTGTTTAAGAACTTATCACATTATACATTCTATACTCGGCATGCTTTTCTCTTGTGTTCTCCGTTTTTTACTATTTTTGGAATTATTTCGTGAATAAATATCTCAATACTTTATATGCTTTTCGAGGGGTCAAATATCATAACTCCTAATTGGCCTATGTTGTGGTTTCATGTTTTCAGGGGTCATTTGGACCTCATTAATTTCAACACACAGACACACACACCAATAATTGCTGAGGTTTCAATTTTCTTTCTCTACATTATTGTCTATACTAATTTGTCAAAATCATTCATTTCCCATCCGATTCTCGAAATCAGTTGACTTTCTTAAGTCAACTTGTCATCAATGTCAAGCATCATGCCAATAATGGTGCAGTAGCATTGTTTTTAGCTCCCTTTACTTTAAATGGACATATTCTAGTACTAGTTGACCCTACAAACTCCAAGGGGTCACATTGACCAAAGGTCCAAAGCATGTTCTGCACCAATTTGGAAATTATTCTTTTTTTGGGTCTAAATCGACATAATTAATTTTCGTGGATGCAGATTCCGAAGGAAGTGTGCCATTATGGGAAGCCATGTTAAGCAATCACAAACAAGTGATCAAGCTATTATCCGATAATGGCGCTAAATTAACTGTCGGAGATATTGGTTTCTTTGCGTGCACAGCTGCCGAGCAAAATGACTTACCATTGCTCAAAGAAATCGCTCGTGTTGGTGGAGACGTAACTTTACCAAGAAGCAACGGAACCACAGCTCTCCATGTCGCCGTTTCTGAGGACAATATCGACATTGTGAAATATCTTCTAAAACAAGGTGCTAATATCGACACACCAAATGGAGACAATTGGACAGCTAGGGCGTTAGCCGATCAGCAAGGACACGAGGAAATCAAGAATCTTTTCGAGTGTAATTACTCAAATACCACCATGCTCCAATCAGCAGCGAGTGTCCCGATTCCCGAGGAGAAACACGGAGTTCGTTTCTTGGGGAGATTTAAAAGCGAACCGACTATGTTACCCGTGGTCCAAGATAGCTCGTTTCTTGGACCCGATGGCTCGTGGGGAAAGTCGAGGCCTAGACGTAGGACTAATAATTTTTATAATTCTTTGTTTGGGATCATGTCTGCTGCACAAAGTACTGGAGAGAACATTAATCTTTCGACTGTAGATAATGTGACGAGTTCGGCGCCCGGGAGAAATTACGGTGCTAGAGTGACCGTAAGTTGTCCGGAAAAGGGTGATATTTCGGGGAAGCTTGTGTTGCTTCCGAAGAGCTTTGAAGAGTTATTGGAACTTAGTCGAAAATTCTATGGTGTTTTGAATGTGAAAGTATTGAGTAAAAATGGAGCTGCCATTGATGATATAGAGGTTATTAGAGATGGTGATCATTTGGTTTTTGTGAGTGATAATCATGTAAATGGTGAAAATGATATTCAAACTTGATTGCAGTGATTTAGAGTGACTGCAAAAAGGTTGCTCATTGCATTCTTGAAATTAATTCCATCAATTAATTCCTTTTTTTTTTTTTTTATTTAATGAAAATGTAGATTTTTCAGGTTCTTTACAATTGTTTCTTTTGATTGGCAATGCTAATTCTATCATTGTAAATTTTGGATGTTAGCCTTACATAATATTGGGCATTTACAATATAGTTTTTTGCACTTTGCACCCTCAAAATATGAGAAATAGGCACTTTACCTCCCTTAAATATGAGAAATAGGCACTTTGCACCCTTAAAATATGAAAAATTCAATACCTTGCACCCTCTTTTATTTTTCTAAAAAAATCTAGTGACAAAATAGGTAATTCATTTTTAGATATTTGGCACTTTGCAGCATCGAAATAGAATTAGCATTTAGTACCCTCGAATTAAGAACAATTCATCAACTTGCACCCCTCGAAACACAAGAAATGGACATTTTGAACCCCCTAAACACAAAATTAGCACTTAGCACCTCAAATTAAGAAAAACTCAACAACTAGCACCACCTCTTTTTTTGGGCAAAGTTGACCATCGGAGTAAAAAAATTAGGTGCAAAATAGGTAATTCATATTCTTTTATCTTAAAATTTGCAAAATTCGATTATGAATACTAGAATATTCATTTGCAAAATCTATTTTAACTTATTTATTTAATTACCAATTTTTCAAATATCCTCAAAATATTCAAAAAGAATTCGAAAAGTTTTTAGTAAATTAATACATAAATTGAATGAATCATATCACAAAAGAAAATGAGTATTTTAGTATTCATTATCGTATTTTCAAATTTAAGGGAAAAATGAAATACCTATTTGTCCCTAGATTATTTGCCCCCGATGGTCAATTTTGTCGAAAAAAATGAGGGGATGCTAGTTGTTGTGTTTTTTTTAATTTGAGGTGCTAAAGGGTATTCAAAGTTTCCATTTCTCGTGTTTCGGGGTGCAAGTTGAGGAGTTTTTTTTTTTGGGTGTGTTAAGTGCCAAAGACCCAAAATTAAATTACATTAGCACTTTGCTAAAGGGGGAACTTTGAATGTCCATTTTTCGTATTTTGGGGTGCAAAGTGTCGAAGACCTAAAATTAAATTATATATCTTGTCCCTAGGTTTTTTTAGGAATATAAAAGAGGGTGCAGAGTACTGAATTATTCATATTTCGAGGATGTAAAATGCTAAATCTATATTTCGAGGATGCAAAGGGACTAAGTTGCCATATACACGAGCAAAGTGCAAAAAATCCTTCATAATACAAAGTTTTGAGCACACGAAAATTATATTAAAAGGCATTTATTGTGGTTTTTTAGAGTTTGTAAATATTTCAAATGGGTTGAAGAATGGGCCGAGCCCAAATAGAAGCCTATTGGACAATGAATCTTACTGGGTTCAATTATGCAATCAAATTGGCGAATTAAGTAAAAGACTCCTCAAAAGTCAAGATTCAAGAATAATTCAAATATTCATTTTTTTAGAAAACAAATATTCATTACTCTTAGCATGTTTATAAAATAAAAGAAAAAAATTAAAACATGGGATTTATAAACTTTGCATAAGTTGCCCAAGTAAGTGACTGCACATAAAATTAAAGGGTGATATTAAGGTAATCAAATGGCCAAAAGAATTTCAAGTTTCAATTTTTTTTTTTTGGATTTTTGCATGTCACCCTATAAAAGTTTCATTTTTGTACTTTTCCTCTTATAATTGAAAAAACATGTCAGTGCCCTCTAGAAGTTGACAAATGGTGCATTTTGCCCCCTGGTCAATTTTTAAGTAATTTTCAAAGGGTAAAAACGTCACTCAGGGGGTTTTGTGCAATAACAAAAATCTTTTAGAGGAAATGTGACTTGCAATTTGAAAAAAAAATTATAAAAAAGTATTTAGTTATATTTTTGTACGAAAATTCAAATTTAGAAGTTTTTTAAACGAAATTTTCATTAGTTCTATTTATTTATTTACAAATAAATTATCTCTATACTCAAAATGTTTAATCAAATCAAAGAAATTTGAAAGTAAAATAATTAAAATAAAAAATATGTTATAAGACTAAAATTAGAATACGATGTGATTATCAAGGTAAGGAATTATATGAAAATGTGCTTTAAAATGTTAATTCTAATAACTTAAATTAATAATATTTTGTGCGCTTAGCCCCCCCCCCCCCCAGATTAAAATTATTGCACTAAGCCCCAAATTTACATTTCTACAATCCAACAAAATATTGACCAGGGGGCAAAATGCACTCTCTTATCAACTTCTAGGGAGTACTATCACGTTCCTTCAATCATAGGGGGGAAAGTGCGAAAATAAAACTTTTCTTGGGGTGACGTGCAAAAATCCCTTTTTTTTAAAAAATCTGAAATGATTGAGTCCTAGTATTCTAAATGTAGTACATATATTCCATGTGAGATGAAGGACCCATGATGCAATAAAAAAAATCAGGAAAAAGACAAAAATGGGCTATATAATCTACCACATGTTTGCGTGGCCTAGCGACAGTAGGTCTCCAAAATTTGGCCCTTATATATGAAAATGTATTATTTTCTCATCAGCAAATTATAGAAAATATATTGTCTTATCTTTTTTGAGCAAACATGATTTTATACTTGTAAATGGGGTAAATAAGCCTTCTTTCAAAAACTTAGCACGAAATTCCTCAATTTGTAAGAAATAAGTTATTTTGGATCGAAGTATTTGAATAAATATTTTTAAAATATTTCATGTTGATCCGTACAACTTTACCTGAAATATTAAAATTAGTTTTTTGAAATAAGCAGTTATGACACGGCCTTCTTTGAACATGTTGGGCATTTCGTACCAGATTTTCAAAGTATAAGGAGGTTTTATGCAATAAAAAAATCAAAAGATAGTTTAATTGGTGCAGGTTTACCATAACATAACACATGGATTATCTTGTAGTTTCTCCTAAAAATAGAAAAATCACATTTACCACTCCAGATTTCTAAAACATATGTGAATATGATTCCAATTTGCAATAATTTACTAAACAAAATTTGGACACAAAATTAAAAGGAAAACTGCAGAGTCTTTTGAATTTTTTGATTTGTGTCAAATTAAAAAAAATATATATATACATATATATATACATACATATATATATATATATATATATATATAAACCATGAAATACAAAAGGAGGGTGTGATTCATATTTCTGAGAAAATTGTGGGGTAGAACAAAAAAGAAAAGAGTAGTGACTTTTCATAAGCATAAAAGGTGTAATTTATTTCGAATCATCACAATCATGTCTGATGAGCCTGTTAGCCCCGCCAGCCGCATATATAACGGCCATTTTCTGATTCTTATATTTATTCAATTTTTTGATTAATTATCTTTGTCCACTATATAATATGTCCAGAATAATTATTAAATTGCTGTAATTCACAATACAATTATTACCATGACTTTTAATGGAAAATTATCACAAATTGATGACAAAAGGATTATCAAATTGACTATAGTCGTCCAATCTTGTCATTTAATTACCAAATTAAAATTTGTGACATGAAATTTGGTTTTTTTAGCTTGGATCCTACCAGTTAAGAGCCAGTTTTACTTTGATTTTCTTTTTTTTAAAAAAATCATAGGTTTCTTGGACTTCTAATTTGTTAAAATTATTTGGTCGAGACTGCCTATTTGACATGAGGTACACGAGTAACTGGAGATAGTTTAGGTCTATGATTGAGTTTTGACAAAATATATATATGCCAGTAAAATTTTAAAAACGATCCTGTAACTTTGAATATTTTTTTTCGAAAATAGTCCTGAAAATATAGTAAATATATATATAGTGATCATTTAACTTTCACTCAATTTCAATTTTAGTTTTATGCATAACAAATTTGGTATTTTAACTTTCAATTTTCGTCGTGCAACTAAAATTTGATCATATTACTAGAGAAAAAAGTTTGTAATTGTCGGACAAATATTAAAACTTATTGAAAGTTAGATGACCAAATTTGTAATTGAATGACAAAAATTGAAACTTACTGAGAGTTAAAGGATGAAATTTGTTTTGCATATAACAAAATTTGAAATTGGGTGAAAGTTTATAAAGGACTAAATGTAAGTTCCCTATAATTAGGACTTTTCTTGAAATGATCTCAAAGTTATAGGACTATATTTTTTTTTTTCACCAAATAAGCCGCGTATATATATTTTTCATTTTTCTTTCTAAAATAACAAAACTTGATCTAACCCATAAGGGTTTGGATTTGTGTCTTGTCAGGTCAGATCGGGCCATTTTGAGTTCATGGTGATCGAAGGGGGCCGGACTCGTTCGAGGCACATCTGGTCTAGGGTATTCTTGTAAGTTACTTGGGCTGGTCAAACTGCTATATTGTCGTCTCGGTAGATATTGTAAAGAACGAAATTGAACAACTGATCAAATTTTACATTGGTAGTTGTAAAATTGTTTGTGATGTTAAATAACACCCGAGATTAGTTTACACAAAATGACAAACTCAAGTTCGATTTTCCTTTACTCTCATGTAATATGTTCAACGCGTCTTGCAAGGATTAAATCAGGTTTTAACCTAAATACTCTTAGGGAAAAAGAAAAAAAAAAATACTTGGATCACTTCTATTTTTCTACATGGCCCTAATAGTCTTAATATATATAGAGATTATATGCATATTTTTAATTAATTAGTGTTTTCTTTATTAATTTTTATCGGAAATATTAAGTGGCTAACATGAAGAGATCCAACAAAAAAAAAAAGAAAAAAAAGAAAAAAGAATCTTGAGTACCACTCCCTACCAAATTCCATGCTGTAATACGTAAATTGATAGAAGAACAAGTGATCCATATACTAGGTTATCAACTTGTCCAAAAGTTTACATAATTTGCCACACAAATTTATTATGCCTTGCTTATTTAATTTTATTTTAAAATTAAAAAAAAAAAAAAAAAAAACAACAACAAAATCTCACTCACTAGATCTCCTAAACACTCAAGATCAACATCATCGATCACAATCAAACATTTAATAACCAATTACCAAGCCTCATCTATCTATCTATTTATCTAAAACTCAAAGGCTTGAATCAAATTAATTAATTCAACCATGAACTAGGCCAGAAGATAAAGCCATGAGTAAAATAGCTGCATCCTTTTCATCTTCGGGGAAAACTCTATGGAACGCCAATTTCTCGCTCAAATTAATCAAGAAATCCTCAAAACCCACCTTTTGTCCATTTGATGATGTTGATCCAGCATCATCAGCCATTTTGAAGCGTTTTTTGGCATGCCCATTTTCCCCTATAGTATTATTATTATTCTCTTTATGTTGCACTTTGATCTTCATTGCTAGCGGTGGTGGTGGTGGTGGGGGTGGGGGTGACGTGTCTTTGGCGGTAGCCGCCGCCATGGCACGCCTCGCCTTCCTTTGCCTAATCCCACATGCGTTACAAAGTGACTGCAACAAATGTGAAATATTGTTCAATATAAAAATGACATAATGAAACTATATTAAGCATCTGGAATGGACTAAGTCCACTTCAAATAGGTGGTCCTAATTCAGTACAAAAGCTATAAAGCTATCTTTAAAGATAAGGATTGTCTGTTCGAAATCATGTAATGATCATCTAATTTACTATCATGGATTAGGCTAAGTCCGTAATTGAACTATTAATTAAACATTTATATTGGGCTAAGTTCAGTTAAATGATATCCGAATCAAATTCACCTCAAGAGGTAAGGATCGGATAGTTTCAATATTTGATCCATGTGGGACATTTTATTTTGAAATGAACAAAAACAATTAATTACCTTGGGGCCTTTGGGACCACTTCTCCATAGAGGGGTTTTTGTAGTGTTGCAATCCGAACAAACCCTAATTGGGTTGCTGTTATTGTTGTACGAAGAATTGTTGCTGCTTAAATCAGTTTCCACATTATAAGAGGATTGATGAAGCTTCCGATCGTCATTCGGTACTCGATTAGGGTTGTTCTTCATCTTCTGCATTAACCTCATCTTAGAAGACATCCATTTCACTCCAGCTGGATTCATGTCACTTTCATTCTTCTCGGATAAACTAATCTCCGCCGGAACATGATCAACTTCTTTCTTCCATAGAGTTAATTTGAGGCCACTAGCCTCGACTTTGTTCTTGATCCCATACGTCGATGATGATCCACCGCGATACCCATAATTATCAACCTAAGATCAAAATTGAGATATCGATCAGATTAATTAATCCCTGATCGATTTTGATACGATCTCCTGACATCATTTTTATTTCTTACTTAACGTCATAAAATTTATCCAAACATTGACAAATTAAAGAAGATTACAAGGTAACATTCAAAATAATTTATAGACGCTTACTTAAACTAAATAACTAGAGATAAGGAAACAAAAAATAATCAAAATTAGGATACCTAGTAAATAAGGAATAAATTATAAAAATAGGATCGTACGTAGGGTATAAATTTGTTTGAACATATATATTATTACAATTTACAAGTGATCATGCAATTTAAATTATCACAAGAAATTAAGAGCTAATTAATTAATAGTAATAGAGTACCTCTTGATGATGCTGAGGGTACAACTGGTCACGATGATAATATTGTTGTGTTGAATCAAAGAAAAAATGACATGCGACGGAAGACGAAGACGAAGCGAGTCGATGATTAGGTGCAAAATGATGCAGGTGGGCTTGATCATCATGATCTTGATCAAAAGGTGGAGGAGGAGAGTTTAGGTTCATTTTTAATTGTAGTAGAAATAAATTGAAATTAAAGAAGGGGTGTTTAATTTAAATTTCTTGATAAATACTAGTATATATTGCGTACATACCCAATTTTATTGATAAAATTTGAAGGTGATCACAAGTGAAGAGAAATGTTAAATGGTGGATAAAATTAAAAGGCCTAATGAAATAAATTCTAAAGCTCATTTAAAGGAAGGGGGAAATGGAAACAGGGGGACAATTGGACATTCACGTGACTTGATGACAACCAAACAAACAAGGTAGAAAAAAGACAAACAAAAAAAAAGGAAGGAGTAGAATGCAACCACACGACCATTTGACAGAACCCTATCTTTAAATCTTTCATTTCCTTAATTATTAAATCATTATTATTTTAGTACTTGTAGATCGAATATAATAATCTGATAGCCACACACAAAGAAAATTATATAGTACAATCTTTATATGTTTATGTTGGAAAGTTGATAATGATTATATTTATGGTACGTGGATCGATCAATGTTATGAAAATTAAATGGGACTATTTTATTTATTTATTTATTTTTCTGAACATTTTCTCCTTTCAGTAATTTTGAAAGTATCTTAAAGTGATTAATTACAAGAATTTTTTTTTAATCTACTAGACTGTGAATTTACAGTTCGGATCGAAGAGTGCAAAGGATATAGGTACTCCCTAATGTGATGTTTCCAGTAGGATTCGAACTTGAGTCTTGCCTCTGAAGGTCACAAGTCACTACCACTTGATCCAACCACGTACCTTGGATAATTAATAATTGATCCTAAACTTGGTTTCAAATTGAGAAAAATGCAAAAATGGCCCCTGTATTATTCCTAATTAGCATGAAACGTAACTCCCCGTGTTATTTTTATCGGGAAAAAGCTCTTTGTGTTTATATTTTATTATTTAAGTTTATAGGGGATTTACCGTCAAATCTTTTTTTTTTAAATAAGCCAATTTCTTCAGTTTAGAAGGGGGTTATATATTGTCATTTTTTCAACTGAATAATCGTATTTTCACATTTTATTTCAAAGAAAAAATAACAAATATTTATCCATTCCTCCGTAAATCTCGAACAAGACTTACACTTAAAGCGAGTAAGACACATTGCAGCCTCTATAGGGGGTAAATTCATTTGAGTTGTTAATATAAAGATTTTTTTTTAATAAAAATAACACATAAAATTTTCTACCAATCAAAAATTATACCAGGGGTGTTCTTGGATTTCACTCAAATAAGTGTCTACTTGCTTTGGCAGGATTTCATGATCATAATTAATTTACCTTAGTATTGCCAAAAGGCATTGAATGCCTCTGCAGACAAAGGACAACAACACCTCCGAGTCCCCCCACCCCAAACCCATACATAAATGAAGTATATCTTGATGTACTTTATTTTAAATATTAAGTTCATCATTTTTATCGCATATGGTCCCTTGAAGAAAAAAAAAGAAAGAAAAACTAAATTGAACCAAATTAGAATTATCTATGAATGGACAAATGGAGCAAGAAATATCCTTCAAATAAGCCCATGCATGGAGTTTTGGCCACCGGAGCAAATCTTATAGCTAATTTGTATATTGGTTTTATGCTATTTGTAGGTCTAGGTATATGATAAGAATTATATTTGGTTTGTTGAATTATTGTACGGAGTCTGATTGTGGACTTGCATATTTGAAATACGACGATTGGACTGTTGTATAGTTTAAAAGTTTGAGTTACATTGATGCTATTAGTTATCGCTTTTAGCACAAGAATTGACGTGTAATTTAAAATTTTGAATTGCATTTGTGCTATAAGTTATCGCTTTTAACACACTATAGACGTTCACAGTCCTAGATTTGATAATATAACCAATGTGATGTAGTACGATTCAAAATTGACAAGAGGTAAAAAGCTCAGTTTAAGAGTTTATTAAGCCTTTATAAGTTTTAATACTTTAGGGATCTTTTAGTAATCTTTATTATTTTCTAGATCTAGGGTTTTTATTTTATTTTATTTATATGATCATCGTAAAACTTTGAAGATATTCAGTGTACAAAGTTTTATGCAAAAATTGAGTTTTTTTTTTTCTTAATTCTTTCAATCTCATGGTATTTTGTTCTAGAATCAACGAGTTATTGATTTTATTCATATTTCTCACTATACACGCTGCATCACAATGTCATGAGTTTGACTCCTAGTGGAGATTGTTGGCCTGGACATAATAACATGCAATTTCTCTCGTGAAAAGGGTTCGTGGGCATGTACAAATTGAAACATGACTCTTGAAACGTCGGAGTTTCAAAATTGAGTTGCACTGAAGCTATAAGCTAAAACTTGTACACACCAATTCGTTATGTATGGATGATGAGATTTCATTGATACAGAGCCAATTCCAATAGACTTATTGGAGGGTCACATTGGCGTGCATCCAGTAGGAATTGAACCTACGAATTCGCCAGTTATGAGTTGGGTCCTTTAACCATTCAGCCATGGATGCTTGTCGGGGATCCTTGAACAACACCATACATTAGGTCCTATACTATCAATTTTTCAAATTAACTCAGCAAATTTATCAATATATCACAAATATATTATAATCAAATTAATTAAAAGAAAAAGGGTTAAAAAAAAAAAAGCAAGAAAATGTGAATAGAGCTCACATGCATGATGTACAATCTCTAAAGCATATCATGAATTTTGTTAACAAATCATATCATGAATTTTGGTAATGTAAAATGGGTTGTAATGAAAAAAAGTTATGAAAGAAACTAAACATTTGGCGTTCATAAACTTCTGCCGTATCATTTTCACTGATCGGGCAATCAAAAAATTTCAAGGACCACAGCAATTGGGCGCCATGCATGCGCTGTGATACACCCAGACATGAGGATAAGTGTAGAAACACTTATAAAGTGAGTTAATGGCAATTTACTCCCTGTAATATTCATAATTTTCAATTTACCTCAAGTTGATTTGAAAAAGAGCAATTTACTACTCTATAATCTTATAAAAATTTCATACCGTCTCTCTGATATTTTTATATCTGGCACTTTAACCCTTTGTATTATGATAATGTGACAGTTTACCCCCTGTGTTATGATAAATATAATGTGGCAATTTACCCTTCGTGTTTATAATAAATATACGTAACAAAATATTTTTTTATGCACACTCTTAATTTAAGCACGTGAGTTATACTCTCCTGCAGAAGAGGGTAAATTGATTCTTTAAATTTTTTACATGGGAGTAGATGAACATTATGCATTTTACAGGAGGTAAATATATAGAATCAGCTCCATATAAAATCATGTCTTTTTTTTTTTTGGATAACGAATACCTCCCTCAGGTAAGGTCGAATTACAAAAATTACCTTCACGCATTGGGTATTACAAAATCCCCTTCAGGTTTATCACCTTCCTATAATTAACCCCTTGTCCCTAAAATGTTTCAATTTTGCCCTTGGAAGTTATTTGTAATATTTATAATATATTATAAAGTTTAAAAATTAGGTATTAATTGTTATATCTTGTAAATATAAAAATAATAATTATATATTTATCACCAAAATAATTGATATAATTGATAGTTTTTCTCATAAATTCCAATAAATATTTCATTAACCCGGGCCCGATTCTATAACACGGATTATTATTATTATTATTATTAAATATAGTGACGAGGTTGAACTATTGGATCGTACAACGCTGTAGCTGTAATACCACGAGTTGGTGGATAGGCTCAAAAGAAGAAGATAAAAAATGACTTTTTTTGCCGAATTGTGAATTTATATTAATTGATATGTTTCACTATTTAACCACAACTTTTGTTACGATTGTCATGAGGGGTGGGCGTCGGGTTTGGTAATTCAAACCCGATCCGTCCCGTATTTTAAAAAATTCGAATTGAATGGGTATTTTTGAGTATGGGTACTCGAACTTAAAATACTTGTATTGTTACGAAAATACGGGGCGAATTTGAGATTATCTCTCCAATTCCGAATACCCGAACTCGTCTATATTTCTCTAATTTTATAATTTATACACTTTATTTAACTACAATTTCGAGATTATTTAGTTATAAACTTTGACACCATTTAAAAAATTATTTTTACTTAAATCCTAATATTCTTTTTTTAAAAATCTTATTAGTACATACATAATACATTATTACTTTAGATAATTGTTTAGTATTTGCTCGAGATAGTATGGATTGAATTTTTATTGAGACATGTTTTAAATAGTATTTTGATATTTATTCGTTATATAGTTTTAATTCGTATTTTGATATGTTTGAAATGATTTTTTTATTTGTTATGTTTATGTAAATATAAGAAAAAAGATTTTTCATTTTAGCAAAAGAAAAGGTACGAGATTGTGTAATTTACTTTTATTAGGTTGGTGGAGAATTTTTTGTGTAAGAAAAGCATGAAACCCGCAATCTCGACCCGTAATAATTCGAATACTCGTATTATTACGACGAGTTTAAAATTTAAAGTATCAATCCCAAAATTTACTATACCCGTGTCTCTAATCCCAACCACCCCTGTGCACACCTCTATGTCACGGTTGTGATTATGAACCTTCGCTTATAGGTTTATAAAATGGTTGAGAAAAATTTATATTAACACGACCCATGATTTAAACCATGGATCAAAATTTACATCTTTTTCGTCGAAAACATCGAAAAATTTATGTTTTTGAATCAATCAAAACGAAAATAAGATGTATTTTTGAAACTCAATATTTGTCATGAAACTTTCTTTTTTTTTCTTAATTTAGTAACTTTTTTCATAATTTTTCCGAAACGTTTCCGAAAACTTTTCAAAAAGTTTCTTACATTAAGCTGACCGAAACATATATCGAAAACGAAACTTGATCCATGGTTTAAACAATTGTAAATATATAAATTAATTAGTGGAACTAACTGAATTAAGGGGAAATTCTTACCCACACCAGGTTTGGTCGAACACAAAGTAACTAAATAGCAAGTGCAATACACTTGCTTTGGGATTGATTATAACTCCTAGGAGAATGGTCAATCACAATGCAAGTGTAATACACTTGCTTGGTGGTTGAATGAATTTGGCCAAACCTAGTTTGGGAAAATTCTTGTCCAAGCCTGCCTTGGCCAAACCCGTCCAACCACCAAGCAAGTGTATTGCACTTGCTTTGTGATTGGTCACTTTTCTGGAAGTTATAACCAATCCCAAAGCAAGTATATTACACTTGCCATATAATTAATTTGGGTTCGGCCAAACCCGATCTGGGTAAGAATTACCCCCTAGTTTGAACAAAAAATTTCACTTACTAGAACCAATGCTTTATCATGAGATTGAACTCATGAAATGGGCTAAAACATCATGGGCTTCCAAACCCATGAATCCAATAAAATCCAGCCATCACAATTTTGATTTTTGACAACAGAGGGAAGCAAAGTCTTGTTTAAAGAAAAAAAAAATAGAATTATAATGAATTAGAGTCGTTGTGAATATTTCACAATAGCTTACGCTGTAAAGAGATCGCAAGATAAGTTGCAAAGATAAATTAAATGATCAATTTCTTGTAGGTAGTCGATAAAAGAATTTCAATATCACTTTGATGTAGGGCTGTAATGGGGTCTGAATATCGGATTATGATCGAATCAATTTCATCATATTCGACTCCATTTATATCATATCCTATTAAATTTTGATTTGCCTTTGATAGTGCTCGGATCTAGATTTTTTTGAATCCAATGGATCGAGATTGAATTTGGCCGAATATCGAATTTTTTTCTGAAAAATTTTTATCTAAAAAATTACATCAATATTTTTTTCCTAAAACAAGTTTATTAACTTTACAATTTTATTTAATTTTAGATCACATGTTCAATTATTTTTTACTAATATTAATATTTTTAGGTTAAAATATTCGTTTAAATAAATTTATAAACGAATTACAAATTACTATTCTTTTAAACTGACAGTGAAATATTATTAATGTTACTTACTTTTTAAAAACATTATAATTATATATATCATTAATTCTTTAATTATTATCGGATACAGATATTTAATGGATCAGATCAACCTAAATCAATATTAATTCTATGTGTTTCAGATGACATATCTTTATAATCAGATCAGATTAATCAAATCTCTAATCGGATAATTATTCTAATAAATCAGACTGAATTCGGATTGAAATTTATCCCATTGACATCCCTATTTTGATATGTCATATGATAAATTTACATTTCTAATAAATGTGTTGGTCCACACAAATTATAAATTTACAAATTTAGTTAGTCATGTCTAATTTGGGTAGCATATGTTGTGCAATTAGATTCCCTTCTATGATTCTATCATTAAATTCTCTTGAGTCTTTGACATTGAGAAATAATGATTCATGTCCTTGTCAGCACCGACAAATATAAATTAACTGCAGCATTCTCCTTGCCCTAAAATTGTCAAAAATTTACAAGTTTTTTACATGGATCAAAATTTTATTTTGAGTGTATGTTTCAATTAATCAAATATTTAAAATTTTTTTGGAACTATTTCGAAAAATCTAAAAATAAATTGTAAAAAAATTAGTAAATTTAGAATAATAACATAGTTAAGGTAAACAAATAGTTTCGATGATATATCTTGGTTTCGTTTCGCTTCGCTTGATTCAAAAATAAAAACTTTTCGATGTTTTTGACATAAAAATTGAAAATTTTGATCCATGGTTTTCAATAAAAATATCTTTTCCTAACTAAACATTAATTTGAGTTTTAATTTGATTAATATCATTGGCGACAAACTTAATAGTTTCATTTTGCTCCTCTCTCGTAATAAAGAAGTCTGCTTAATTTAAAATAAATATATGATCCGATTCAGGCAGAAATGCAGAATATTAATTTTAGTACGTCCCAATATTTTTACTCTTTTCGCTTTTAGCATAAGTTTTTAAGAAAGTGTTAAAAAAGCAATTAAAAGCTAGCGCATTTAGTAGTAGAGAATTATTCCCTCCTATTTTTTCTTATTTGTCGCTTTGAAAAAAAAAATTATTAACTTTTATTTGTCGTTTTAGGAATTCAATGTAAAATCAATCTTTTTCTACCAATTTTATCTTTTTTGTTATTATTGGTAATTAATGTTGTGATTATTTTGTTAAAAATGGTATTTTAAAGTTTTTGCTAAAAAAATGATTACTTATTATATTTCTTAATATATATGTAATCCGCCAAAACAACAAATAAAATAAAAAGTACTTTATGTAGAAAGATATTTCAAGGAAATACTATTATATAAAACAATTCATTGTTGTCAAGTCGCAAGATATTAAAATTTTCCACTAAACCAAACTCTCGTTGATAAAGATTGTGTATTGAAATAATTAACATTATATATATTTTATATTTGAACTATGTATAGTAATATCAAAAAATTATAGAGAACAATTTTTTTATGATCACGAGACGAACTACGTATACAGATTAAGAGTCACTCCTGTACATGTTATGGCCTGGCGACATTGATGGGGACATCATGAAAATATTATCATGTTCTCTGTCAGAAATATAAGCTATGTCCAAATGCAGGTAGTTTTCATCTTGCTGCTTCAAATCTTGAGGGCCATTGTCTTTGCTACTTGACACTTTATGCAATATCACATAAATTCAACGTCCCAATCTTTTATGAGGTAATAGCAATTTATCCCCTGTAATATTTATAATATTTAATTAAATTCTCTATAATTTGAAAAAGAACATTTTACCCCTCCTTCCTCCCTGTAATTTTATAAAAGTTTCACATGAGTGAATAGCATTTTTGGTCTTTCTTATGGGTCAAATTTTGCATTTTCGTTCCTTTTAAATTTTTTGGCAGATTGGTCTATCTTATCAATGTAATATATCGCATTCGTCCCTCTTATAACACATTCTTCCCTTTTAAATTTTTTGTAGCAAATTCGTCTCTCTTATCAATGTAGTGTAACACATTAGTCCCTCTTAAATACAAAATACATCAACTTTCGCCCACTTTAGAATATATTTTGAATTTAAATGATGTATTTAGTATTTAAGAGGGACTAATGTGTTACACTACATTGATAAGAGGGACGAATTTGCTACAAAATTTAAGAGGGACGAATGTGATATACTACATTGATAAGAGGGACCAATCTACTATAAAAAATTTAAGAGGGACGAAAATGTAAAAGTTAATCCATAAGGAGGACCAAAAGCGTGATTTACTCTTTTGACATTGTCTCCCTGATATTTTTATATGTGGCAGTTTACCCCCCTGTGTTACGATAGTGTGGCAGTTTAGCCCTCTGTGTTAATATAAATGTATGTTACAATAACACGTTTCGTGCATACTCTCAATTTCGACAAGTGAGTTACACTCTCAAGGCTGTAGGAGATAAATTGTTTCTTCAAAATTTTCACAAGGAGTTGAAGTGCTAAATTTCAAAATCACAGGAGGATAAATTGAAACATTATGTATTTCATAGGGGGTAAATTGGCATTAGCTCATTTTTTTAATTATATTTACCAAAAAAAATAACACTTCTCCAAGCCCCCTAACCCTAGTTAGCATGAAATAAAGCAACTACACTCGATTTAAGCTTTTTTATTAATTTTTATTCAAAACTTTATTATTAATGCATTAAACACTAATTTTACCTAGCTTCAATGCAATGCATCTATTATACATATCAGATGACCTTTCTTTTGGCCCAATCAAGCAGCCCATTTCAACTTTAAAGTCTCCAGTAGATAAAGCCACTCACCCTCTTATCATAAGTGATAACGCCGTGAAAAACGTCGTTATTACTTATCTCTTTAAGTCCAAAACATCTTGTTTTGATCCGAGTTTCTGTTTGTTCCGCGTGATTTTGTTCTTTTGTGCTTTTGGCCCCTTCGTTCGGCCTTTGTTCGTTTTTCGTGTTTTTGTTCTCGTTTTGATCGTTTTCTCCGTGGTTTGTAGGTATTGACATCTTAGAGAGATTCGGAGTTGCGTATCAATGATGCGAGTCGTTCTACCCACCCCGTGAGTCAAGCTTGAGCTTCAAAAGAGATAGAACCCGAAGCAAATTTCACAAGAATGAAGATAGATGTTCACTCAAGCATGCACAACATTATCATGGTTGTTCCAAATAAGCTGAATTTTGGATATGTCATAGATGAGTGAGTTAGCTACGCTACGGACTTTACGGATCCGCATTCGGAGTTTGGAATCAAAAGATATGCTGCTCGGAAGGAAGTGCGACAGAGCAGGAAACGTACTGCCTATTCCTCGCGGTCGCGAGGTTCAGTCTCGCCGCCACGAGACCCCTGCTACCAGCAGATATTTGCTGCGGGAAGGCAGGGGGCTTTTTTTATTATCCCCCTTTGATCCCACTTGTATTTTTAGGCATCTTGGGGGACTTTTTGGCCTTAGTTGCCATTGTTTGGAGGGTAACTTAGGCATTAGGGCTTGTAGTTTCCACTAGGTTAGTAGTTAAGTGGGGAAATCATTCACAACTCTTACAACTAACATACTTCATTTTTTCTCTTGTCTCCTTTGAAGAAAAGAGAAGGGTTTGCACTTTGGAAAGAAGAACAAACACTTGGACTCCCCATTGAAGATAAAAAGGCTAGAGGGAGAAGTAGTTGAAGATCTCCACCACTAAGCCAACTCTAACTCTTTTACTTTGTTCATTTACATTTATGGTTTTCATTAATGTAATGAATGATATATTTATTGTTATGAGTAGCTAATCTCATTTATTCTATGTTTTTATTGATCCTATGTTTGGTTCTTGATTCTTGATTAAATGATGAGTTAATGGTTGTTGCTATGCTTGTATACAAGTGTTTGTTAAACTAGTTTGAGCTTTTGTCAACTTATGGTTTGATCAACCATAGGATGAAATGAATTGATCTTTAATTGCTAGGCATAGTGGATTAAAGATTAGATTGAAAAACTAGGTTGTGATTTGATTTTAGGATAGAAATATACCTAGGTCATTTCATGTTCTAATAAGGTTTGGAATTAATGCATCACTTAGGCTTAATCCTTTTAGACATAAATTGGATTAGTCTACTTTGGTAGGTTCGTACACTATTCGGAAGATACGTATGAATATTTTATGAAATCTTGAACAACAAACATGGGTGTGATTGTCAATTGTTGAGTCGTTTGTCTTGAATTGAACTAGGTGACGTAAAATCGTAGAAGCCTTTACATATATTAAGTCAAGTGTTAGTTTCCTTAGTCACCTTAATTGAGTTGTAGTATCAAAACCACCATCACCTCACCAAACAAAACTTACAAATCTAAGTCGAAGTAACAAGACGTTAGTTGGTAATTAATTGAACAATTCCTCGTGGGTTCGACACTCATTTATCACTTTATTACTTGTAACGACCGTATTCTTGCGTGTTTGCATATTAGTATTTGGAACGCAACAAGTTTTTGGCGCCGTTGCCGGTGAGTTGTAATGATTGTTTGCCAAATTTTATTCTTGTATATCTTAGCTTGGATTTGTTATTTACGTTGTGATCTTTGTCTTCCTAGGTACGAAGGGCTACAATGATTGCTATCCAAGGTCAACCGAGGGACGATCACTTTGTTATTGTATGCATTGCATGGGGGAGAGCACAATCGCCGGTTGCCCAATGAGTCCAACTCATTTTCAATATGAGAATTCATACATGGGTAATCATTATGAGCCGAGTCCCACTTACAATGGTTACAATATCGAATGGAGAGATAACCCGTATTATCCAAGGCACAATGAGTGGGGAGGTGGACCACACCCGGATATGATGATGACTACCCCATTCATCCAACCGAACTATCATGAATATTCTCAACCTTCAGTAGAGGATCAATCATCTTTGGAAGAAGCATTCACTAAGTTCATGGAGCACACCACCAAATACATGGTTAACAATGATTCTAAATTGGAAGAGATTTCCAAACAGTTGCAAGAAGACTCGGGGACATTAAGGGATCTTCAAACACAAATGGAGCAAATCTCACAAACTTAAACCATAAGACCCCCGGGAACTTTGCCGAGTACAATTGAATCACCCAAACGAGGTATAAATGAGCATTGCAAAGGCTTCACATTGATGAATGAAAAAGCCTATGATGGGCCAGTTGCTCCTAATGAAAGTTTTAATGAACCGAGTGAAATGTTAGAAACAAATGGGCTTCCTACTAGATATGTATGTGTTGAGCCTCCACACATGGGTTGCGAAGAATTGAGAAACTCTATCGATCCTCCTCGAATTATATTCGAAAATCATGAGGATGTGATCCCTCACATAGTTGTTCATGATGTTATATTAGAGGAAGAACAAGGTGGATCGAAAGAGCTTGCAAAGGAAACATGAATAATTATGGTGAAAGATTACAAAAGATTTGAACCGGGAGATAAAAGTTTTCGATTTGATATGTGGTTCAAATCCGTCCCAAAAGACCGTACAATGGAAAAATTAAAACGTGGGACGAATTTAAAAGCATAGAGGCCGGGGCTTATACTTGATCCCCATGGGATCCTATTCGATTATTGGCCACCCTAAAAGAAAAGAGAAGCTTCAAGTCGAGCTCAGGACTATAAACAAGCGCTTCTCGGGAGGCAACCCGAGCCTATTGCTTTATTGTTTTGTGTTTTGTGTTTTGCGTTGTGTGTTTTTGTGTTGTCGTTGTTGTTTGTTTTTGCTTTCGTTTTTGTGTGTTTTGCTGTAGGTAAATGAGCGCGCATGAAAGATCGAGGATTAACAAGCATAATTCGAGTGAGATCGAGTAAACGAACCATGGATTGCGAACGGCGTAAGGTGAGAAGTTGGATTGATTGATCACGTAAATGAGAACATTTTTCTGTCCAACCCTCGCCGCCACGAGCTCAAGGCCCGCGGCTGCGGAGTGTTGGCAGAAAGTTCATCAAGATTTCTGCCTCACTCTCGCGGCCGCGAGGTGTTGGCAGAAAGTTTGATAAATTTTCTGCCGAGGTCTCGCGGCCGCGAGACTCATTTAAAAAAAAAATTGAATAAATATAACGGCTCACCAATTCAAACACTCTTTAAAATCAATCCCTCCGATCTCTCACTCACTCTAATCTTTCCAAACTCACTCAAAATCGTCTCTCCTCACTCTCAATTAACCAACTCACCAATTCAACTCAAGAAATCCTTTAATTCCCCCACAATCACACCAAAACCGAATTCAACACTCAAGGGTTCGAAAATCAAAATTCTTCGATTCCAATCCAAAGGTAAGTGTGGCTTAACTTGATTGGTATTGTTGTATTGTTATTGCGTTGATTGGTATTGAATTTTTTTGGGTGGAAGTTCTTGTAAACTTTGAAGAGAATTAGTAAATTGAGGAGTGCACACAAGGTGCTTGATAAATTGCGTGTGAGAAAATTTTACCCTCTTTGCTAGTTTTTTATTGTGGAGTTACCGGGGTATTGGTTTATTGAGGTTGTGTAGTTGCAACATAAGTTTGGGGGAATTTTGTGCATTTGAAATAAAAAGGGAAGAGTACGGGAAAGCAATGGAGCATGCACTCAATGCACGAAACCACTGAAGACGGGAGCAACCACGGGATGCATACGAAAAGGGACGTTGGATTTAAATTTACGCAGTTCCGTCGGTTTAAATTGAGCTTACAATGTTTCAATTCTATTCTCGTCTTGTGTTGGTTTTGTTATTAACTCTTGAGAGATATTGGCATGTTTACTTGTTTAAATTTATAACGTTTGCTTGTTGGACTTAATTAGAGCCGTGCTCACTCATTTATCGTTTTGTTTTGTTTTGTTTTACTTGTGTTTTTGTTGTGTTCTTGTTTTCGTCGTGTCGTACCTTTTCCGTCATTCTCAATTCACACAATGGGGACATTGTGCATTTTTCAAATTCCTTTTATTCTTTCAACATGCTCTACAAAGTTTGAGCACATTGGCTATAGCTAAGATTCTATTTAAAGTGGATAATGAACTTTAGCGATAATAGGATCGAGGACTTCTTTTGCGTAACATAGAATCCCTCCAATCTTTAGCTTGAAAATTAAATGTGAAAAGAGCATAAATGGCCTAAGTTTGGGGGAGTAAACCCTTTTTAAGAATAAAATACCTTTGAACATCTAGCTCTTAAAAGAAACGAGCAGAGAAGTTGCTAAAATGTATGCACTTCTATGAGAGGAAAGAAAGGCAAAGCCTTCAAACGATGAAATTCATGAATCATTTTTTTTGTAATTACTCTATCTCGTTGAAATGGTCCTAGTAGCCCAAAAAGTTAAATGTTTAGAAGCACAAATAATCATCATAATTAGTGCTAGTTTTGTATTGTAATATCATTGTAAAGCACAAAGTGCTATGTTATTATTGTAAATCAAAAGAAAAGCAAAGTATGGTGAGAAAAGAGCTGGGAACTAAAATCGTCAATAATTCAAGAAAAGGGACAACACTCTTAAATTGCCTATAACTTAGTTTCGTGAAGTGATTTGAACATCAAGTTTGCAATCTACGGCTAGGAGAGATTCTTCGCTAAACATTAGAAGTCCATGCAAATAGAACCGATGATTTTGACCTATCGAGAATTATTCACCTAAGATAGAATCTAGCCAAAAGCCAGCACACACACACACACACACATGTGGAGCTTATTTTAAGAATAATTCGAAAGTGTTAGGATTTGGTGATTTGATCTCAAGCATGTCTGTTTTGTTCTTGTTTTGTTTTCTTTGCTCGAGCACGAGCAATTGTTTAAGTTTGGGGGTGTTGATAACGCCATGAAAACGTCGTTATTACTTATCTCTTTAAGCCCAAAACATCTTGTTTTGATCCGAGTTTTTGTTTGTTCCGCGTGTTTTCGTTCTTTTGTGCTTTTGGCCCCTTTGTTCGGCCTTTGTTCGTTTTTCATGTTTTTGTTCTCGTTTTGATCGTTTTCTCCGTGGTTTGTAGGTATTGACATCTTAGAGAGATTCGGAGTTGCGTATCAATGATGCGAGTCGTTCTACCCACCCCGCGAGTCAAGCTTGAGCTTCAAAAGAGATAGAACCCGAAGCAAATTTTACAAGAATGAAGATAGATGCTCACTCAAGCATGCACAACTTTATCATGGCTGGTCCAAATAAGCTGAATTCTGGATATGTCATAGATGAGTGAGTTAGCTACGCTACAGACTTTACAGATCTGTATTCGGAGTTCGGAATCAAAAGATATGCTGCTCGGAAGGAAGTGCGGCAGAGCAAGAAACGTACTGCCTGTTCCTCGCGGCCGCGAGACCCCTGCTACCAGCAGATATTTGCTGCGAGAAAGGCAGGGGGCTTTTTGTATTATCCCCCTTTGATCCCACTTGTATTTTTAGGCATCTTGGGGGACTTTTTTGCCTTAGTTTCCATTGTTTGGAGGGTAACTTAGGCATTAGGGCTTGTAGTTTCCACTAGGTTAGTAGTTAAGTGGGGAAATCATTCACAGCTTTTACAACTTACATACTTCATTTTTTCTCTTGCCTCCTTTGAAGAAAAGAGAAGGGTTTGCACTTTGGAAAGAAGAACAAACACTTGGACTCCCCATTGAAGATAAAAAGGCTTGAGGGAGAAGTAGTTGAAGATCTCCACCACTAAGTCAATTCGAACTCTTTTACTTTGTTCATTTACATTTATGGTTTTCATTAATGTAATGAATGATATATTCATTGTTATGATGAGTTACTTTGATCCTATGTTTGGTTCTTGATTCTTGATTAAATGATGAGTTAATGGTTGTTGCTATGATTGTATACAAGTGTTTGTTAAACTAGTTTGAGCTTTTGTCAACTTGTGGTTTGATCAACCATAGGATGAAATGAATTGATCTTTAATTGCTAGGCATAGTGGATTAAAGATTAGATTGAAAAACTAGGTTGTGATTTGATTTTAGTATAGGAATATACCTAGGTCATTTCATGTTCTAATAAAGTTTGGAATTAATGAATCACTTAGGCTTAATCATTTTAGACATAAATTGGATTAACCTACTTTGGTAGGTTCGTACGCTATTCGGAAGATACGTATGAATATTTTACGAAATCTTGAACAACAAACATGGGTGTGGTTGTCAATTGTTGAGTCGTTTGTCTTGAATTGAACTAGATGACGTAAAATCGTAGAAGCCTTTACATATATTAAGTCAAGTGTTAGTTTCCTTAGTCACCTTAATTGAGTTGTAGTATCAAAACCACCATCACCTCACCAAATAAAACTTACAAATCTAAGTCGAAGTAACAAGACGTTAGTTGGTAATTAATTGAACAATTCCTCGTGGGTTCGACACTCATCTATCACTTTATTATTTATAACGACCGTATACTTGCCTCTTTGCGTATTAGTATTTGGAACGCAACAATAAGCCCAAGCCCCATTTTCACTGCCCAACCAAACCTAAAAAGGCTTTTTAACATCCCAACTCTAGAGCAGCCCACTTCTACAAAACAAAAGGACTATTTGTGCAATCCCATTTGCATAACAACTTCTGAGGTTCATCAATATTCTCCCCTGTTTCATAACGGTGACCCCATGGTCTCTCAAACAGAAACTACAATATCTCATCATCCCAACCCCATCGACCAACTCCGAAACAACAGAGCCGCCCGTCGTATTATTCAAATAAAACGCCTTGCACGGAATCTTAATACCTACTCCATTCAAGCTGTTAACCAGCCTCCATCCACTGCTATCCAAAATTCCGTTTCCATCACCGACATTACTATTTCAAATGATGATTGTTCAATCACAAACAAAAACTCTTCACCAAATTCTGAAGGCCCTAAGGGCAGAGGTAGTGATCATGAAACTCATATCCTAGAATTGTCGAGGGCTTTTTCGGCCTGAGGCAAAACACGCCCTCAAAGCGCTTCTCTCTTCTCAATCCCCCGATTTTCTTTTTCTTTGTGAAGTCAAGACTCAAAAAACTCGTCCAATCTTCTCTCTGCTTAGAAACCATTCTCTTCCAAGTTTCGATTTTGTCCCCGCCCGTAATTGTTCTGGTGGTCTTATTGTTGCGTGGTGGGATGAAATCAATGTCCAAGTTGTTAGTAAACATCGTTTCCTTATCCACTGCTCTATCTCTTCCTCCTTCACCTCCGATCCCTGACACATTTCTTGTATTTATGGCCCTACAATCTCTACCATCAAACCTGTCCTTTGGGACCTCCTTCGGAACTTGGCCAATCTCATCAATCACTCTTCTTGGGTTTGTATTGGTGACATTAACGAAATCTTCTCTGTTGCCGATAAGTTAGGCGGTAACCCGTTCGCGAGCTCCACTTCCAACCATCCGAAGTCTATTCTTGACGATGCCGATTTAGAATCTATTGCTTTCACGGGAAATCCATTTACATGGAACAACAAAAGGAGGGGTAGAGCAAATATTCGGCAACGAAATGATCGTGCTCTTTCTAACCTAACTTGGAACCTTCTTTTTCCGCAAGCTTTCGTTGCCCACCTCCCGGCTTGTGCGTTCGATCATCGCCGGATCACCCTTTACACAGCTCCAATCCACAATACAGGACCAAAACCATTCCGCTTTGAAACCATGTGGCTTTCTCATGAGGGCTGCCGCAACACCATCGAACATAATTGGAACCCCACCAATGTTGGTTCTCCTCCCTATTCCCTCTTCTCCAACTTGAAAACTTCTAGAAATGCTCTTCGACTTTGGAACAAATCCACCTTCGGCAACTGTCATTCCCAAATCATGCAAACCCGTACTGCAATTGATTCCCTCCAAAATCAAACCCAAGATCATGAAACTCTTGCCTTAGAGGAATTCCTTCAAGTTCACCTTGATGTTCTACTTACGAGAGAGGAAATATGTGGAGACAACGTGCAAAACAAAAATGGCTCGAAAAGGGGGGATGCAAACTCACGTTTCTTCCACCTCTCCACCATTATCAATCGAAGGTACAACCGTATTCATACTATCTATAATCCTTTGATTGGCTCTTATGTTTCTGATTGGAGTGACATGTGTTCTGTTTTTGTGAATTACTTTAAAGATTTATTTGCCACCACTGCCCCCACTTATCCCATTGATATGGATGATCTTTTTATTGGTAGTATTTCCCAAGATGAGTGTGTTAATTTTTGTGTTGTCGCACTTCCAATTGAAATAAAGAAAGCTTTTTTTTGACATAAACTCTCATAAAAGCCTCGGCCCTGATGGTTTCTCCCCGATTTTTTTCAAAAAAATTTGGGATATCATTGGGTCGGATGTTTCAAAATCCATTGAGCATTTTTTCAAAAATGGTTTCCTTTTGAAAGCTTTTAATCACACTCATATCACCCTCATCCCTAAAAAAGTCAACGCTTGCAAAGTTGAAGATTTCCGGCCCGTTAGCTTATGTAATATTGCTTTCAAGGCAATCACTAAAATTCTTGCGAATAGACTCAAAAGTCTCCTTGATAGCTTTATTTCCCCTACTCAATTTGCTTTTGTCCCAGGTCGCAACATAAATGATAACTCTATTCTTTCCGATGAAATTTTGCATTGCATCAACTCTAGGAAAAAGAGTAAGAATACGGCAATGGCAATCAAACTTGACCTCTCCAAAGCTTTTGATCGTGTCGAATGACCTGTCCTACTTAGCATTCTTGAAATCCTTGATTTTGATCAAAATTGCATCAATCTTATTAATCAATGCATTTCCACTTCTAGTTTCTCCGTCCTTGTGAATGGGGCTTCTCACGGTTTTTAGGCGGGCAAGGCGATCCTCTCTCCCCTTTCCTTTTCATTATTTTCACGGAGATTTTCATTCACTTGATTAATAGAGCCGAAATAAATGGTCTCATCCAAGGTATTAAAATAAGCCGAAATTGCCCTCCCATCTCCCATCTTCTTTTTGCCGATGACATAACTATTTTTGCTAAGGCAAATGAGTCAAATGCTTTGGAAATGAAGAATGTTCTTGAAACGTTTGAAACTTGGACAGGTCAACTAGTTAGCAAAGAGAAATCTTTTGTTCATTTCAGTCCAAACACCCGCGGTTCTCTTAGAAACACAATTCTGGACATTCTCCAAATGAAAAGATGCAATCATAAATCTAAACACCTTGGTCTCCCCTTTTGCAAAACGTCGGGTAGTAAAGCTTGTTTTAATGAGGTCATTGAAAAATTGGAAAAAAAAATTTGTGGTTGGCGTGCTCGCCTTCTCTCCCATGCCGGTCGAAATGTCCTTGTTAAATCCGTTGCCCAAGCCATTCCTTCCTACTATATGTCCACCTTTCTTCTCCCAATAAACGTGTGCTCTAAAATGGATTCTTTGATTCGTAAGTTTTGGTGGTAGGCTAACGATAAAACTCATTTCCTCGCTCTCAAATGTTGGGACACCATTTGCACCCCAAAATCGATTGGTGGTATGGGCCTTCGTAGATCTCACGACATGAACAAATCGCTCAGTGCCAAACTTACCTGGAATATCTTATCCCCTACATCCGAAAAACTTTGGGTCCATTTGCTTTCTTCAAAATACCTTCAATCCCAAAGCCTACTCTCAAATTACCGTACCAAATGCAACGCCTCTTGGATTTGGAAAGGCATCCTTGCTTGCCTCCCCCTTATTCAAAAAGGTGCTTGCTTTCAAGTCAATAGTAACTCGGTTATTGACATTTGGAACGACCCTTGGATCCCAACAACTGAAAATTTCCTCCTTAAACCGAACCCTTCTCTCCCCCCCAACCGTCCATTGTGTATGTGAAAAATCTTCTCCATCCTGATTCTTTTATTTGGGACGTTAACATTCTTCAATCCACTTTTTGCCATGATACCATCACTGAAATTCTCAAAATCAAAGTCCCCATTGGTGGGGAACCAAAAAAGCTTTTCTGGGTTCATTCTAAAAAAGATGATTTCTCGGTTAAGAGTGCACTTAACCGATCAGATAGCTCTTTTTTTTGTTAGTCCTTCGGTTGATGGTAAAATTTGGATTGATCTCTGGAAAGCCCAAATTCATGATCGGCATAAATTCTTCCTTTGGAAAGTTCTCAACAATATGCTCCCTACCCGGGAAAGGTTATCTTCCATTTTCAACATTGGTGATTAATCTTGTCTTCTTTGCAACCACACCATTGAAAATATTGACCATATTTTTCTTGATTGCCCGTTCATTGAAGCGGTTTTCTTTGCCTCTAAATGGAGATTCCGCTTGCATCTCTTCGCGTTTTTTACTACTAGACGTTGGATCTCTTGTCTCTTACGCCTCGACTCCACCTTCTTCCCTGGGACTGATTGTGCACTTGAATTTCTTAATTTTTGTATTATTGTTTTGGACCAGGTTTGGAAAGAAAGGAACAATGTTTTGTTCAATGCCACTGTTCCGAATTTTTTCCGTTCTGGCGAACAGATGTTGTAAACTGGTTGCTGATCACTCTTTTGCTCAATCCAGAAAGCGCTTACTTTCAATTTCTCCTCATCTCATTGCTGCTTGGAAAGCTCCCCCTAAATAGTTTCTCAAAATCAACACCGATGTAGCTTTTTTTTAGGGTAAAGCTGTCCTTGCCATACTTATCCGAAATTTTGAAGGTGCAATTTTATTTGCTTCGGTTAAAACTGAATTTCATTTGGATGCTACTAGTGCTGAGACTACTGCAATTAAAGAAGCTATGGTCCTCCTTGATCACCAAATTGGAGTTGTGCTATGTTTGAAAGTGACTCGTTCAACTCAGTTTTAATGATCAGTAGTCAATGCCCCTCTTTTGATTGGTCCTGTAAAGCCGATGCTGAATTTGCTCGTAGACTCCTTCAGAAATGACCAAATTGGAAAGTTAAAAAGATCCCGATGCTTGGGAACAAAGCGACCCATAATTTAGCGAAATGGGGAAAAAATTGTAACTGAAGTGGTTCTATTCCCCTTACCCTTATCCCCACTTTTGTTTTTGTGATTCGGTTTCTTCTAAAACTTTTGTAACAAACTTATTTTCTTCGGATGCTTAATCTTTTACTTATAAAAAAAAAAAAAAGCTTACATAGGCAGACTCCAAAATATTGAGAGAGAGAGTTGATGAACTTTTGAAGAAATAAATTGGTTGGGCTGAATGGGCCAGGGTCACCTTTTTTTTATTTATTTTTTAATTTATTGACTAATGGGCTAGGGTCACTTTGGATAAGCTCAAATGTAATTTTCAAATTTAAACTTGTGAGCTCATATTGTGCAACCATACCAATTTAAATAAATCCAACCTATAGCTTTCACGACCAAAAAAGACTAATTACGATAATAGTAAATATTAATTGAATTAAATAAGTTGCAATTATCAATTCATTTGAAGATTCGCGAAGATGTGGGCATGTTTGTCATACTTTTCAAAGAGGATTTGGATGTTTCATGAATAAACTTATATATTTTATAAACAATGTTATTAAAATCGGATCAAATTGATTAATTCAATCGTGAAACGATGGTTTATCGGTTCGAAAATCCCTAACATACCAGTAAAAACCGGATCGAAGATGAACCAATTAGAATCGGTCAATAGTCGAAGAACCGATGACCCATTGACTCAAATGAACAGCCAGTTTGGTTCTTTTCAATAAGAGTCTCAATAAATTTACATACTAATTAAACATTTACAAACTAATGTATTATTATTAGTTTGTAAAGCTAATGGTCACCTAATATTTCACTAGTAATCAAATGAAAAAAAAAATAGTATTAAATCTCTTTCAAGTAATACAAATTATTAATATATGTAATATTAGGATAAATGGAGCAAGATTTTAAATTCATATTTCTATATTGTGCGAATCTTATTTTGAAGAGACTAAATTTTATATTATATGTAACGCAAAAGTTTATTAGAGAATTATTAATCTCTTATTTTGTTTTCAAAATAATTTTTTAATTGAATAATATTATTTTTAGATTTATTTTATTTTATTAATTAGTTTTTTTTTTAATTATTATGATAACATAAGTTAATAATATTACATGATAACTTGAAACCTATAAACTACATTTTAAGTTTTTGCTGGTATTGCAACGATATTGTTTCATTTTTTGTACAAGATATATATCTTAATTTTTAATATTAATATTACATAATAATGATGTCATATCAATTCGACCAATGATCCGATCAGTAAAATCAGTGTTCATTTGGCTCACCGGTTCATTGTCCAATCCGATTTTAAAAACATTGCCTATAAGTCTATCTCTCAATTTTCATAAACAATCTCGTCTAATAAAACAATAACTCGAATACGTTTTAATTAATAATTTTAGAATTTAAATACTGTTAAAAAAATAAGTTAGGGATCTTCAAATAAGCTATGTCAATGAATTTTAGATGTTGGGGTTTAGGAAGGACGATGGACAGGTATTTTTGTTATGTATAATATAATTCCACAAACAGATGATTGGTGAAGCAAAACGAATTAATTCTAAGAAAATGGCGAATTCAAATTCAAATCCATATTGAGTGAGATCTGCAGATAATACGTCTAGCATGCTGCTTTTTTTCAGAGAATACGTCTAGCATGCTCAAAAGTCTAGCATGCTCAAAAGGGATAAAATCATATACAAGACCTGAATATTCTTGGGATAAAAAATAATAATATTATAGTGTAAAACATAAAAAGGTGATTGAAATAAAATGGAAAGTATTGGATATTTGGACTACAAACACCAGTCTCATGCATTTAGTGGGGCCAAAATAATTTCTATAATTGGGCCTATTTTGATGCAAAGTACCCTGAACCTGAAAGTCAATTCAAAATGAAATAGGAACATTTCCATTAAAATTGAATAGTTTTTTCTCAATTTAAATTCTTAATCTGGACAAAGAAAAATTATAAACAACCTAAAAAAAGAATAAAAACTAATACATGAATGTTATTTTATATGAGATTTGTCTCTTTCTATCTTAATATACTATAATATGGTAATATGATTATAACAATAATAACTACATGACTTTTTTCCTTGTCATAAATGAGTAGATTAAGTAAATATTATGCAAATAGAAAAGGAATAAAACCATAGGCGGCGTTGTGGTAGAGATAGATACGGTTTCTTTAAATTTAAGAGGTAGTCTAAAATTTATTTTGTAGGAAATAGAGCAAAGGCCCAACTTTAAAGGTCGCACTCTAGTCCATTATGGTCATAGGTGGGCCAAAAATTTAATATGGATCCATTTTTCCTCTAATGTACTTTCAAGTAAGGCTGTCAATGGGTCGGATCAGGTTCGTCCAGATCCGGCTCCATTTATATCGGATCGAATCCTGTCGGCTTCGGATCTTGTTCGAATTGTGCTCGGATCTAGATTTTTTAAATTCAACGGATCTTGGTCGAATTTGGCCAGATATCGGATATTTTTCGGATCCAATAAATTTGTATTTAAAAATTTAAATTAATATTTTTTTCCTAAAACAAGTTTATTATTTTTTCAATTTTATTTAATTTTAGTTCACGTTTTCAAAGTTTCTTTCCTATATTCATATTTGTAGAATGAATATATTGGTTTAAATAAATTTATAAACGAATTATAATTACTATCTTCTTAAATTGACGTTGAAATATTATTAATGATACTTATTTTTATAAATAATTTTGTATATATATCTTTCTTTTTATTTGTTGTCGGAGACGGATCTTTAACGGATCGGATCGACCTAAATCCATATTCGCTCCATAAGTTTCGGATTTCGGATCTTTATAATCGGATCAGGTCCATCGAATCTCTAATCGGACAATTATCCTAATAAATCGGACTGAATTCGGACGAATCCGGATTAAAATCCGCCCCATTGACAGCCCTACTTTCAAATTTTAATTGACTTATTCGTTTCAAATACAAATATTATAAGTTAATAAAATTATGCAAATATTCATCTATATTAATTAGATTCGTCTTCAACGGACAAAATTAAGTTAAATTCATATTCGTTCTATTTATTTCGGATTATAAATTTATTAATTGGATCATATCTAATGATTCCTTATTCGAATATATAATTATCTTAATATATCGGACCGAATTCGGATTAAAAGCCAAACCATTGACAGCCCTAGATATCAGGGTTGAATTTTCTTTTAGTGCACGAGTTGGACTACTTTAGTTGATTTACCGTGTATTTCCAAAATTTTATATTAATTCCTTATATGCTCTAAATGAGTAGTCTTTCTATAATTAAGGACTCAATTAAGAACCTTGATCTAATTTTCCAAATTAAAAGAAAAAACATATAGATCATCTATTTACTTTTCACCAAACGACTTATATGTCTTTATGATTTGAAGGAAACACCGTTTACATTTATTGAAAAGCTAGCTATTGGTATTAATATTATTTTGAGTTTATGCAAATAAAATAGATTAAATATCATTTTAACGAGTTATATTAGTATTTAAGTCCCTACCCCAATTTTTGAATCATGGATTTGTCCCCGATTATAAATATAATTACAATTATCTTATTTAATAGAGTTGTTTACAATAGTGGATCGGCTGCAGCGGGAGGTTTAATTCGAGATGAGTATGGTGGGTGGATCTTGGGTTTACCCGGAAGCTTGGGAATATATCAATGGCCTAATTGTTGGCAGCAAGAGAAGGGCTATCCATTGCTTGGGGAGGAACTTTCATAAGATTGTTCTTGAAGTCGACTTTGAAGTTATTATTAAACTTATAAAAGAAGTGGATGCGGAGATCCACCCTTTTGGTAGGTTTATTAAAGATTGTAGACAGCTTCTCAAAATGCCTTGGAAAAATGAGATTACTCATACAAGGAGGAGTGGAAATGGATCTGTGAATGCTCTTTGCTAGGAAGGGATATTGAAGGAAGATCAAGCTTCCTATGATTCCTGCGAAGAAAAGAGAAAATTGAAGTCAGCAACAAAAGAAATTGTAGAGAAATGTCATAAGTTAATTTAGGGAATTAGAATGTTATATTTGGTATACATTTTTGTATATAGCAAGCGGGTATTTAAGAAGCGTGTTTAAGTTTTGTAGTATATTTTTATTCTTTCTCCCTTCCTATAAATACCCGGGTTCAACTTCCACATGTAACACTTACTTTTTAATTAATTCACATACCTATTTTCTTTTTTTTTCTCTCTGTTTTCTCTTTGAATCAAATTGATATTGGTTCTTTGATTTTCATCTTCATAATCTGTTATCCAGATTATAATATGTTATCAGAGCCCCAGGTTAAAGTGGGCCACCTCCTCCAGGATGAGCTCCTCCTTGTTCGTATAATGGGCTTCATATCTACCAACACACTTTATTCAGTTAACAGAGGTCTGGGTTGTCATTATTCCTCTAGTTATTCAAGGCTTGGAGATTCATTATACCTCCAGTTAACAAAGGCCCATAGTGTCATTATTCGTGTGTTGGATCTTCACCCACATGTCACAAGTTCACAAGGTTGGCTTTCATATGTCACGTGTTGGGCTTGTTTCACCACACATTTTGCCCGCCCACACGTGAAGGGAGAGTATTGAGACTAAATATTCCATATCGGTTGAAAACAATAGCTGGTCCTTCTATGTCTACTATTTCTAATTTAAAATTTTTTCTTCACAGCAAGTTAAATTGAAGGATCTAGGTGAATTGAAGTATTTTATTATATTGAAGAATCTAGGTGAATTGAAGTATTTTATGGGCTTGGAGGTTGCTAGGTCTTTGTTGGTATAAGTTAGAGTAGGTTTTGAAGATGACAAAAAGGCCATAAAGGTTTTGAAGATCAAAAGGTTAAGTCATCAACTAAGAACAGCTTAGTGAAACCTATCTCAAGGTCTGGAAGCTATGTGACCAAATCAGCCGAGTGGGATATCAGATAAGTGAAGATCAGATTGATTATCATCAGCCGAGTCAAGATAGATGTGTTCATTCTTGAAACAGCCGAGTAGCCATCAGCCGAATGATCATCAGCAGAGTGAAGACGGTCAGTAAGCTTACCAACGGTAACCTGCTGAGTGCATTAAATGCGACTGACAGAAAGTACAGCAGACTGTACTGTAGCAGTTGCAGGGAGCCGTTCCAGAAAATGGGGACCAGAACTCGAGGACTGCAGATTTCTGTCTCATCTTCAACGGGCAGAAATTCAAATCCAAGAGTATAAATAGAAGACTAACTGAAGATCAAAGAGAGACTTGCACAATTCAAGATCACATCTATAGAGCAAGATCCATCAGTTGAGTCGTCTGATCACAAGCGAAGTCATTTGTTGACGTAGCTGAAATCGTTGAAGAACAGAGCTCAAGCTCTTGTTTGTCTGAGTGACATTCAACTGTAAAGAGAAGAAGATTATATCCATTTTTGTGAGTGATATAACTTCGTAGTATAGGTCTTCTGAGTGATTTCCTATACTGAGAGTTGAGAGGAGCTGTTATCCATCTTTGTGAAGTGATAACACTCTGTAGAATAGGTTTTCTTTGTGATTTCTTATTGCGAACTTACGGCCTGTTCATTTGTTGTTCGGCGTAAGCAGAGTATATTGTAAACTGTGTGTTTATAGTATAACACAAGATCTGTGTGACTTGGAAGAGTGGACTAAAGGACTTTGATCCATATAACCACTATAAAAATATCGGTGTTTGACATCTGCATTATTTTCTTGCATATCTCAAAAAGAGCATTGAACAGTTAAAAATGTTTTGAAAAGAATTTTGTAAAACTGGGGTAAAACTTTGAAAGATAAACTTGTTTGAAAAACATACTCGATATATCCGCTGCATACAAGTTTTGAAACTCTGGGTATATCTGAATCAGACTAGTGAAATCAGATGAGTGGTCAACTCTGCTGTTCAAAGCTTTGTGCGCGATCAGCTTAGTAAACTTAAAAAATAAGACCAGCATAGTCTGCTGACAGAAAAAGTTAGAGAAAAAGTTTTAAAGTTTATGAGATCTATTCACCCCCTCCCCCTCTAGATCTCATTAACCACTTTTGGGACCAACAGTCTTCAAATGGTATCATTTTGTCTCAAAGGAAGTATGCTTTGCAAATCCTAGATGAAACAGGGGTGCTAAGCCATTATCCTTGCCCATGGATCCTAAAGCAAAACTAAGCTTAGAAGAGGGTGACCTACTTCAAGATGCTACACTATATAGAAGATTAATTGGCAAGCTTCTATACTTAACAGTTGACAATGACTCGTCCTGACTTATCCTATGTTGTGCATAGACTTAGTCAATTTGTTTCCAAACCTAGAGATCCTCATCTACAGGTAGGGCTGAAAATCAAACCAAGCTACTCGATACTCGACTCGAGCTCGTGCGATAAAAGCTCGTTTGAGCTCGGTTCGTCACACTAATCAAACAAGCTAGAACATCTCTTTTCGTTCGATAACTTTTGAAGCTCGGCTCGAGCTCGACTCGATAAGCTAAAAATAAAAATATACATGTAAAATATCAAGCTACTCGATACTCGGCTCGAACTCGTTCGATAAAAGCTCATTTGAGCTCGGCTCGATTAAAAATCAAACCTAGCTCAAACATAAAATTTCAAGCTCGATAAAAATCAAACCAAACTTGAACAGTGTGTCGTTCGATACTACTCGACTCGATTACAGCCCTATCTACAGGCGGCACATCACATTCTCAGATATATCAAATCCAGTCCTGGCCAAGGACTATTTTACTCAGGTAATTCTACTCTTCAAGTGACAGCATATGCAGATTCTGATTGGGCCTCTAGTATAGATACAAGAAGACCAGTTATAGGGCTATATATTTTCTTAGGAGATTCTATTATTTCATGGAAGTTTAAGAAACAAGTGACAGTATCCAAATCCCTCGCAGAGGCAAAGTACAGATCACTAGCTGCAGTATCTAGTGAAATAGTTTGGATACATCAAATTCTAAACAGTTTAGGGGTGCATATACAGACATCAATTCCACTCTTTTGTGATAATCAATCAGCTAGTCATAGCTAATAATTCTATATTTCATGAAAGAACGAAGCACATCGAGATAGATTGTCATTTTACTCGAGACCTAGTTATCAAGGGATTCCTACGTTTATTGCCAATATCATCAGAAGAACAAATCGCAGGCATTTTTACAGAGGCTTTGTTGTTACCTCAGTTTCGGCATTTGAAATCCAAAATGTCTTTCTTTGATTTATTCGGTCCATCTTACATGGGAGTATTGAAGGAAGATCAAGCTTCCTATAATTCCTATGAAGAGAGAGAAAATTGAAGCCAACAACAGCAGAAATTGAAGAGAAATGTCATAAGTTAATTTAGGGATTTAGAATGTTATATTGGGGATACATTTTTTTATAAAGCAAGTGTGTATTGAAGCGTGTTTAGTTTTGTAGTATATTTTTATTCTTTCTCCCTACCTATAAATCCCCGGGTTCAACTCCCACTTGTAACTCATGCTTTTTCAGTTAATTTATGACATTTAGAATTAATTAATTTTTTTTTTCTTATGTTGTTTCGTGTAGTTTAGTTTCCTTTCTTTGTTCTTTCACAACAACAACAAAAAAAATCTAGAGTTGTTTACAATTTTCTTTTTCTGAGTAGCAAAAAAATGGAGTTATTATGTAGAAAAAGAAAAATGGGAAAAAAGAGTGATGGTGACATAGGTGAATTAAAGAAAAGAAAATAAAAGCGATAATAAAGGGAAGACATATTAGTTCTGCCCCATCCTATCAACCTATCCTATCATTTTCAAATATTTATTTTTTTAATTCCTATCATTTTCAATTCGACAATAGACTAGATGGGTTTTTATTAAGGTAAAATTCACTTTGCCCCCTATACTTTGATAGATAAAAACTCTCCTCCTCAACTCTAAATTACATCACTCTGCAAATGCTATGAAATAAGCCAAATGTAGTTACATGTATATTGAATCATATACTACTCATAATTCCATTTTATGTGGCCTAATGTTATGTCAAGGTAAGCTTTTTCAATGGCTTGTATATACACTCGACTAATACTCACGTTCTTTTAAACACTTTACGAGTCCAAACACCACGTTAGTCACAAGCGTGGTAAGTGACCAAAGGGTTCGAATTAATCTGCAGTTAAGAAAGGGAGCAAGACCTTTTTAACTATCAAACAATCACACATATGACACTATGTGGTTACCAAGAAATAAATAAAGATTAATCTCGAGAAAATTAATCAATTTACTTGCGAATTCTACGTTTTAGAGACAAATTCAAGATAGACAAAAAATGCTTAAGAAAATACTATTGTTAAAAATGAATACTAGAATATATTAATTTTTATAAACATACCTTAATAATTTGTTTTTGATTTTCACTAAAATATTTATGATTTTTTTTGTCAACTAAAAGACCTATTCTTTTTTTCACTACTCTTTTATTTATTTATTTATTTATTAATCTGCAGACAAGCTTCATTAATGTGTGGACAACGGGGTGCGCACGATGACCATAATATTCCGAAATTAGGGTTAAGAACTCAAGAAAATTAGCACACTAGAATAGGGAAAGAGACAATTATGGTGCAGTTGTATTTGGAACTCAAGGATTAATTTGACTTCTTCTTGATTAATTAAGCATTGATAATGATGCATCACCTTAATTAGTCATCAAGTAATGCAAGTTAATGATGCTTATTTTGTTGGATCCCATACCAAGTCATATTTAATAGTATTATGTGTAATTTGTAACTTTTGTTATCATTAACAACCAATAATTTGAGATAAATGGTCCATCAATGATTTATCATCATTTGACCTTTGTCTAATTGATCACTTGATGCTACTTTATGAGCAAATGAACCCTCAAGTTCAACTTCATCAAGTACTTCAATTTTGGCTTCATGTTAAACACAATCCAAAACGTATATGGGGATTTATCTTATGTAACATCAATATATGACATGATGGGGATTTATCTTATGTAACACCAATATATGACATGATAAAATTCGTTCATGATAACATTTTCATAGTACAATATATGAGAATAAAATCTTAGGTCTAGGGAAATTAAGAGTATGGCTCAGTCTCGTTCTACAGAGATTGGGTCAAACCTCATATGGAATGAGTCGGGTTGAGCATGGTTTCACAAATTTCAGATGTCAATATATTTTGTTATTTATAAAGTTTTAAATAATTTATGAAATCATAATTATATAATTATATTGCCGATGAGATGATAGTATGGTGACTAAATTTGAGGCTTCAAGACGTCATGAGTTCAACTCCCACTAATTAATGTAGGTATTTATCTAGTTTGATACTAGTCTTTGTAACTAGTTTATCTTAATATTTTGATACCAATTAAATACTCCATCTGTTTCATAATATCCGTCGTTTTAGAGTGTTGTACGGGTATTAAGGATTCAAATAAATAGTATGGATTTTTGGTAAAAATAAAATAAAATAAAAGATATACCTAAAATACCTTTAATTATTGCATTGGAATGAATAAGGTTGAGCTTTTGGTGTAATAAATAAGGTTTAAATTGCAAAAATGGTAATTAATATTGTATTGGAATCCTAAAGCGACATATATTTTGAAACAAAAAAAATGTTTAAATTGGAAAAATGATAATTAATATTGTATTGGAATCCTAAAGCGACATATATTTTGAAACAAAAAAATTTCTCTAAAATGGCAAATATTGTAAACGAAGAGCAGACTTGAACAAATTTTATACTATAATGATTGATGTAATGATGTATTCACAATCTCTGATCTAAAATTATTATAATTATAATCTAAATCATTACACAATAGTTGTATTATATTTCAGACCTTATGAAAATTATTTAGACATCATAACACTTAATGTTCTCCTCCAATTTCCAATAACCAATATTTCAATTCCTAAGAATTTACTGATTTCTCATACACTATCTATTTTCTCACTCCACACTTTAACAACCAAATTTATGTTCAAATCACATTTTAAAATTTCAAAATTCATTAACCTTTATTTGAAAATCAATTCGTTTAAACTCTCAAATTAGTTTTCAAAACCGGCCAAACCATAAATTCAAAGTCAAAACTCTTTCATAATTCTATAATTTAAGATTAATTATTAAAAATGACAACAGATGAGCCAAACAGTTAAGGTATAACTGTCCCACCAGAAATTCTAGTTCATCAAACTTCATTAATCTAATTTTTTTTAAGTTTATAAATACTTTTGCAGTAGTTGTAATAGCTAAGTAACAATATACACCAATGATGAAAGCAAAAGGAAGAAATGTTCCTTTGCTTTAAAAAGTTGGAAATTCCTCCATAAAAGATAATATTGATATTTAGGATATTGATAAATAATCTTTGGAGCATCTTTATGCCTTTCTATTTTTATTTTTTTTAATGAAATCACGATACTTAAGTATCTTCACGGCCTTCTATGAAGATTTTAATAGAGGATTCAGTTTTATTGATGTGTAATTTATATTTTATATTGATACTCGAGAAAATTGTACTTGATGAAAAAAAATATACATGGACTAGATTGCGACTACCAAAATAATTAATGATTGGTTTTTATTTTTTTCAATTCTTTTGGATGATAAATACGTCATTACATTAGAATATATCACTATCTAATTATAAAAATTTGTAATAAATAAAAAGAAATACACAAAATAAATGAAAGTCGAACACATGACCTCTTGATCTAATTATGATCTAATTATAAAGAATAGTAATAAATTAATTATAAAGATTGATTGTGGTTGTAACTACTGTTTTGGATTTAATAGGCATTACATTAAATTACAAAACTAATGCGTACACGTAAACCTTTAAATTAAGCCCCGTCGACATCTATAATCTCAAGGTTAATTGAATTCAGCACATTTTTTCCGAAATGAGCCATTAAGCCTTTCACATCAAACCAATTTTATTTCCCTATTTAAGGTATAAATATAAGTCATTTTTTGTTTCCTTCTAAATTGAAATAAACTATTACATCCAATAAAACATAATATTGACAAAACTAACTCTTAGTCATTATAATTTAAAATTAAAATAAGTTTTTAATTTAAATTAAATATATTAAACTAATCACCCAATCAATAGAAAGAAGATGAGATTCAATGAATATTAGGATGAAAATCAAATCAAGTATTCGATAATACTCGATTCGAGTTGTCTGATAAAAGCTCGTTAGAGCTGGATTCGTTATATATATAGTTCGAACTCGACTCAATAAAGTGAGAAAGTATATTTAAAATATACCATTATTCGAGCTCGATTCAAACTCGTTTGAGCTCAATTCGTGTAACAATCAACCAAAGTTATTCGATAAAAAAATTCAAACTTAGAAATATATCGTTCGTTCGACGCTGCTCGAGAGAATATTGGAGTAGAGATGATGATGTTACAAGTCGAGTTGTTAATGGCCGGACGGCATTGTTGTGATGAACATGTTGAAGATTCATTGACTAATTAGGACCATTCAGTTTGGTGGGCCGTCGTCGTTTACCCATTCACATGTGGGAGGTTGGTGACGGGCATCATCAACCTATTATTATTATTGTTCTTTCTCACCTATTCTTTTTCTTTATATATTTCATTACTTTGACAAGGACCCGGTCGCCTAAGTTGGTGCAATTTTTATTTATTTTTATTTAATTTTATATATAATTAATGTTTCCTCTCGTAATCTTTAATTTTCTTTGAACATAGTTATGAAGGGTATATTCAATTAGATGGATAATCCGCCACGTGTACATAGACCTATTACACCATAATGGAGTCGAATTGATAGTCGAACAACTCTTCAATTGTAAAGATTGACAAGAATGAAAAGAGTATATTGGTTGTGAATGATAAAGTAGATGGTTGAACCATAGTTGAGTAGTTGACTCGTGTATAAATTTAGTGTGCTTCTCTTCATTAATGATGGGGTAAGTATAAGATGATGAAAGTATTCGAACTCGATCTGGTCAATCTTTTTCGCCCAAGTCAATCAGGGTATATGACGCCTAGAGCTGAAAATCAAACCAAGTTACTCGATACTCGACTTGAGCTCGTTCGATAAAAGCTCGTTTGAGCTCGGTTCGTCACACTAATCAAACTAGCTTGAACATCTTTTTTCGTTCGATAACTTTTGAAGCTCGGCTCGAGCTCGACTCGATAAGCTAAAAATTAAAAAAATACATGTAAAATATCAAGTTACTCGATACTCGGCTCGAGCTGTTTGATAAAAGCTCGTTTGAGCTCGGCTCGATTGAAAATCAAACCAAGCTCAAACACAAAATTTCAAGCTCGATAAAAATCAAACCAAGCTTGAACAGTGTGTCGTTTGATACTACTCAGCTCGATTACAGCCCTAATGACGCCCGAGTCTTGCTCGATTTTGAGGTTCAAGGTTTAGTTGAGAACTATAATGATCCTACGGTCAAATGATCGAAGAAGGTCGAATGGTTATCCCGAGGCCACCTCGTCATCGAAAGTAATTTAAATATTAGATGATATGGTCGAGCCACATCGATGAGATCCTTTGAAGGAGTTTTAATCCATTTCACCTTTTTCTGATCGGTTATCGTGTATATATCGATCAAACCGTGAATGGTATTAGATACGCTATATATATATATATATGGGAAATCTAGAAAATAAATATGTATGGCCCCCTCAATAAAACTTTAATATGGTCCCTCCCTTGCTGTACACCCTTGATGTTTTATTTTATTTATATGCAAACGTGTGAGAGCATACATGTAAGAACATGACACTGAGATTTAAACAGGCATAGAAACATGTTTAAAGATTATGTGATTTATGTCATTAACACAGGCTAACAGCATCGGGTTCCTATATAATAGTAGCAAGTGGTAGAGTTCAAGGAAAGTAGAGCCATGTCTTTATTAGCTAAATAAACTATCTAAAAATAAATAAATAAATAAAGAAGATGCCCTCTAGGCAAACATAAGCTTAATAGACCTTGTTATATATCCTCTTCAGCAACTCATTCACACCTCACAAAAGTAACAAATAATTGCATTCACTATCAAGAATCCTTTTCATTTTGTCTTTAGATTGTCTTCCCCTTTCCCTTTTGTGATAGTGATAAGCAAAAACTAAGCAACTCAAAACATAGCAAAAATGGTGACCAAAAAGCCCAGAATTGTTATAATTGGTGCTGGAATGGCAGGTCTCACTGCTGCCAACAAGCTCTACACTAGTCCAAACTCGACCCAACTTTTCGAGCTTTTAGTAGTGGAAGGAGGGAGCAGAATCGGGGGACGGATTAACTCGTCCGAGTTCTGCGGTGACCGGATTGAACAAGGCGCAACCTGGATCCATGGAATTGGAGGCAGCCCAGTTTACAAAATTGCACAAGAAACAAACTCACTCCAATCTCAACAGCCATGGGAGTGTATGGATGAGATTTATGAGGATCCTGTCACCATAGCTGAAGGAGGGTATGAGCTAAGTCCATCTCTAGTCGAACCGATTTCGACCCTTTTCAAGAATCTAATGGATTTTTGTCAAGGCAAATCCATTGGTGAAAATGGTGTCAGCCCTGATGAAATACTAAAGCTTTGTAGAAAGAATGGTAGTGTTGGATCTTTTCTGAGGCAGGGTCTTGAGGCTTATTGGGATATGAATAAAGATCAGAATGGCATCGAAAGGGTCGGAAATTGGAGCAGGAAATCGCTCGAAGAGGCGATTTTCGCGATTCATGAGAGCATCCAGAGGACCTATACAGGTGCAGATGATTTGTGCACTCTTGATTACAATGCAGAAAGTGACTATATTATGTTTCCAGGGGAAGAGATAACAATAGCTAAAGGTTACTTAAGTGTGATTGAATCTTTAGCTTCTGTATTGCCTGTCGGTATGATTCAATTAGGTCGGAAAGTCGAGAAAATCGAATGGCAACCACAAGAGTTACAAATCGAAAATGGCCATGAAAGTATTAGTAGGCCAGTGAAGCTGCATTTTAGTGATGGGTCGATATTATTTGCCGATCATGTTATCGTTACCGTGTCCCTCGGGGTTCTTAAACACGGGATTCGCCAAGATTCCGGTATGTTCAATCCTCCATTACCCAATTCCAAGATTAATGCAATTTCAAGGCTTGGGTATGGGGTTGTGAACAAGGTGTTCTTACAGACAACAAGCCCTTCACATAATCAAGAACCCACAAAATTCCCATTTCTACAAATGGCATTTCATCAAACAGGTTCCGGGCAAAAAAACCCCAAAATTCCCGAATGGATTAGAAGAACATCTTTCATATGCCCAATTTACAGTAACTCAAGAGTTATCCTGTCTTGGTTCACAGGACAAGAAGCACTCAAACTCGAATCCATGACGGAAGAAGAGATCATAAATGGGTTTTCAACAACAATTTCACACTTTTTACCGTCAAACTCAAAATCCCAAAACCAATTGAAGTTTGGCAAAGTTTTGAGGACCCAATGGGGTACCAATCCTCTGTTTTTGGGATCATACAGTTACATAACAGTTGGATCGACTGTAGATGATATGGATACATTGGCTGAACCATTGCCGGAAAACACCAATATTGATTCTCTTCCGCCGCCGCCACCGCCGCCGCCGCTGCAAATCCTATTTGCAGGAGAAGCAACACACAGAACGCATTACTCAACCACTCATGGAGCTTACTTTAGTGGGCTTAGAGAAGCCAATAGGCTTCTTAAACACTATAATTAATTATTTAATTAATACTTATTTATTGTTGCAGTAATTTTAGAAATTAGTCAGTGTTTTTATTATTTTATTTTCTATATTCATTTCGGAAATTATCTCTGTTGGGGGAAAGGGGAAAAGAGATAGAGACAGATTCCAAGTGTGATGAATGAATTTACAGAGCCTTTTCCTTTCAGTTAATTATTATTAAATTTTTTTTTTTTTTTGACTTCTTTACATTGTCTTGATCATGAGTAGGGCTGAAAATCAAATCAACCTATTCGATATTCGACTCGAACTTTTTTGATAAAAGCTCGTTTGAGCTCAATTCGTCACACTTATCAAACAAGCTTGAACATTTTTTTCGTTCGATAACTTTTGAAGCTCGGCTCGAGCTCAACTCGATAAGCTTAAAATTGAAAAAATAAATGTAAAATATCAAGCTACTCGATACTCGGCTCGAGCTCGTTCGATAAAAGCTCGTTTGAGCTTGACTCGGTCGAAAATCAAACAAGAAAATACGCAAAATTTCAAGCTCGATAAAAATCAAACCAAGCTTGAACCGTGTGTCGTTCGATACTACTCGATTCGATTGCAACTCTAATTTTGAGTGAAAAAATAAAAAATAAAAACAAAATTAAAAATTGGGTTTTAATATTCGTTAATTAAATTGATAAAGGAAAGTTAATAAAGAAGGTTTGGATCTGAGCATTAATTGAAGTCTCTTTATCGGGTTAGACAGTGGACAGGATCCGGAAAACCCGGCAATCTCCTGCCTCTTCCACTGTTATCTTGGGTGGTTATTATTAATGGTAAAAAAACCCATATATTGGTCATAATTGAAATTCGTTTCATTTCGTTTCGTTTTGAAAAATTGGTTTGAGACGGTTTTAAATACGAGTTTGATTGAACTTGAACATTAAGTTTTGTGATCTTTGTCAGTTGAGATATAATTCGAATTGAATTTTAATATTGAAATTTGAAGACAAAAAGAAGGTGGTATATGTCAAAGTTTTCGGCACCTGATTTGGACACTTGTTCCTTGACCTTGATAAGTTTTGTGATTTTTTTATAATTGAGATATGATTTGAATTGAATTTTTTTAATATTAAAATTTGAAGGCAAAAGGTAGGTGGTACATTTATCAATGTTTTATTAAAATTGAAGAGATAGCTTTGAGCCTTTGACATCTGATTTGGATCTTTTCCAAGTTGGAAGTTAGGATTTAGAAGAGACTTGATACAATTAAATTTTGATTTGTTTCGATGAGACGAGATATGGAGCAACCCTGAATCCATAACGAGCGCATTTATAGAGCTTGTTTAGTTGAGTATTTAGAAAGTGTTTTCACTTATTTTCTGAAAATTTTGCAAAACAAAGATTTTTAATTTTGAAAAATATATTTTATAAATTTCTCTTAGGGTGAGTTTGGCCTAGCGATTGCATAATTGATTTTACAATAATTGATTATAGTATAATTACTTTTAAGATAATGACTTTTACTATAATCTCCCATTTAAGAAGTTATTTTTATATCAGGAAGAGAACTTAAACACAAATACACAACATTCCATTAGGTCATCACCAAGAGCACGCGTAAAACTCAAATTTTAAGAAAAATTATAGGGTCCGTTTGTTGGGCATCTTTCAAAAACAAAAATTATATTTATAATTAATTTTAATATTATCATTGAATATAATAATACTTGTAAGTAATTTTTAAGATATAAATTAGCTGATAGAGTGAAATAGTGGGTATGTTTAATAGTAATATCTTAAAATATAAATAATTGTTAAAATGCAGAGTAAATAATTGTAGTGTATATCAACAGGTGATTGGTCTAGTGGAAGGGACTAGTCACTACAAAGTAGCGGACTCAGGTTCGAATCCCTGTTGGGAGAGGTTCCCACTTTATGTGCCCGACGCGTCTCGAAAGGGAGAGATTATTTAGTACAACCGCTGCACCACGTCATCAAGTACACGTGGTGCGGCCCACCAATACACATGGGACATGTGGATTATTAATCCACATCACTCCATCTTCTGGCCATGTTCCAAAAAAATAGGGGTTCAGAAAGTTGTGTTCACACTGCCAGAATATGGGTGATGTGGATTTTTAATCCACATGCCCCAAGTATATTGATGGGTTGCACCACGTGTACTTGATGATGTGGTGCAGCGGTTGTACTACATAATTATTAAACCCTTGGGAAACCTAAAAAAAAAAAATTGTAGTGTATAACATTGTTCATTCCTTAAATATTAAGATAAGAGATAATTGTTGGAGATGGTCTTAGGACATCTCCAATCTTGAGGGCATGGTTAGGGGTATGGGTTGGAGAAGAATTCATATCCAACCATTGGGGTTAGGAATGGGGTGGAGGAGAAGCTTGAACCCTGTCGCTCCCGTGCATCTCTTCAGGTGGCGTCACCAGAAGTAAACTTTTATTTTTATTTTTATTTTTATTTTTATTTGGGACTTAAAATCGTGGTTCCAACCATGATTTTAAGTCTTTATTTATTTATTTTGCCCTTTTTTTTTTCAAATCATCGTGAACCATTAAGCACATTTTTTTAACTAAGTTTTATAATAATTATTATTTTGTCACACTTTTCCAAATAAGTTATTCTGTTAAAATTTTAATAAATTGCAATTAAATTTAAATCATCAACTTAATTTTAATAAATAATCAAATTTTAATATATTAAAATCAAAATTAAATCATCGATATTATTATTATTTGTAGTATTATTATTATTCTTATGATTATTACTTATTCAAAAGATAAGAGTGGGAAAGAGTTTAAAGTGAAACTAAATTAAGGGAGACACCTAGGATTGGAGACTAAAGCCCTGCCCCAGGATTTGAGATGCCCTTAGAAGTGTAGTATTTTACATTGGGGGCGAAGAATTAATCCCATGTTGAAAATAGCGTTTCATACTTTCATTACTCTATATTTGATTTAGCTTAGATTTAGTGATTGGGTCTAGTGGTAGTGACTTGCGACCCTCAAATGTGAGACTCAAGTTCGAATCTTACTGGAGATATCAGAATGGAGATGACATATACCCTTTGCACTCTTCGGTCCGAGTTGTAAATAGACAGTCTAGTAAATCAAAAAAGAAAACATTAGTACTATTTAGTAGGTCATATATATCAAATTAAATTTAAACACTTATAGCTAGTTTGAATAATTCTAAAATTATTTTAGGCATGATTCAATCTCTATCTCTATTTTTTTTTTATTATAAAAGCATGAATAATTCTTAACTTTTTTGTGTGGACTAAAATATCCTTATTTAAATATCATTATTTAAATTATAAAATAATATTTAACTCAATGATAAATATGTAAACGTAATTGAAAAGTTATAATTAGACATGAAGTCTTATTATATTTATCTCCAACATAGACTCCTAAATTTTATAAATTCTCTCAACTTTTATAATTTTAGTTCTCTTATAATAGATAAAAACGAACATAAAAAAATATATAAAAATTATTATATTTTAGCTTTAATATTTATTTAAGTAAGAAAATATTAATTTAAAGATTTAGTACAACATAAGTCATAAACACTCTAAATATAAAAATTTGTAATTAAATTCTCTTAAATATCATTATATTACAAAAAAAAAAATTAAATTGAACCGCATCTTACTATGAAAGAATAAAAACTACTTATGACTTAGCTAATTACGTAATTTTACTTTGGCTAGAATAGAGAAATATAAAGAATGTTCAATAATATCAAGGCATGCATAATATCAAAATTTCATGGAATTTTTTTCGTGAAAAACGGGTGAATTTGGTGAAAAATTGTGAAATCGATGAAAAAAAATATCTATGAAATCAATAAAAATTCGGGTGAAATTGGTGAACATTGGCAACCTTGGTGAAAATTTGGGGTGAAACCGGTAAAAAAGAGCCCCTGAAATCGATAAATACATGTGTAATCGGTGAAAAATGAATTAAACTGATGAATTAAATTGGTGAAACACGGGTAATTTGCTCTATTTTATGACAATAAAATTAATTTTACTCTAATTACAAACAATATCCATTAGATTAACTATACACGTACAACGTACGTGCACTTTCCTTGTAACATAAAATATGATAAAATATAATTATATATGAAATTATATTAGTTTGGTTGGTGTTGAATTCAACTAAAATTCGTTCAAGTTTAGCTTGTGTATCATTTAGGGCTGAAAATCAAATCAAACTATTTGATATTCGAATCGAACTCGTTCGATAAAAGCTCGTTTGAGTTCAGCTCGTTTAAAAATTTATCAGGCTTAAACAAAAATTTAAAGCTAGGCAAAATTCAAATCAACTTGAACAATGTATCATTCGACACTACTCGACTTAATTATTGTATCATTCAACCCAATTAAAAAATATGTATTTTGCTTAACTTTGAAAAGTACATTAGCTAAATATTTCCACGTACCTTGGGTAACTATGTACCTAGGGCACCTCCAACCCACAGGTGGAGATCGTGGGGTGCTTCCAGCACACCCAAGCAAGAAGGTGACCTCATCTGCTTGTATATATGTTATTATTATTGATAATAAAGTGAGAGTGAAAATTTTCTATTTTTTTATATAGTACCACCCTCGGGAGGTTGAAAATGATGTCTCGATGCGTGGTGTAATACTGTTTAGGAGATGACCCCGATCGATTAGAAATGACCCGAATGATTAGAAATGACCTTATAGAATCAAGGGATTTTTGCACATCACCCCCAGAAAAGTTTCATTTTCTCACTTTCCCCCTTATAATTGAAAAAAACATGACAGTGCCCCCTAGAAGTTGACAAATGAGTGCACTTTGCCCCCTGATCATTTTTAAGTAATTTTGAAAGGGTAAAAACGTCAATCAGGAGGTTTTGTGCAATAACAAAAAAGTTTTAGAGGGTTAAGTGCACAAAATTTTGAAATATCCAAATGTGACTTGTAATTTGAAAAAATAAAAAAAAATATTTAGTAATATTTTTGTACGAAAATTTGAATCTAGAAGTCTTTTTAACAAAATTTTCATTAGTCCTAATAATTTATTTATTTATTTACAAATAAATTATCTCTATATTAAAAATATTTTAATCAAATTCAAAGAAATTTGAAAGTAAAACAATTAAAATAAAAAAAATATGTTATAAGACTAAAATTGAATTAAGATGTGATTATCAAGGTAAGGTATTCTATGAAAATGTGCTTTGAAATGTTAATATTCTGATAACTTGAATTAATAATATTTTGTGCACTTAGCCCCCAAAAGATTAAAATTATTTCACTAAAACCCAAATTTTACATTTCTACCATTTGAAATTCAACAAATTATTGTCTAGGAGGCAAAGTGCACTCACTTATCAACTTCTAGGTATATTATCATATTTTTTCAATCATACGGGGAAAAGTGCGAAAATATAACTTTTTTAAGGGGTGACGTGCAAAAATCCCTAGAATCAAATTAAGGAAGGAATCGTTTGCAGCTGCAGTTGCAGTAGTGTACCATCATTTTCTGCAACCAATTGAGCCAACAGGGGCTACTAGCTGTTACGTCCAAACTGTCCTTAACAAAAAGACAGTACAGTACGACACGTAGAGATGCCTTTGCCTAGTTGATGATTTTGTGCAGAAATTAATTTACTTAGGTTTTATTTAGGCACCACCCGAAAAATGATTTGTCCTCTTCTCTTCTATACACCAAGACAGTTACCCCTTTACTAGATAGTACAAACCAACTGCGCCCACTTGATGAAGTAATTTATAGATTTCTCTAGACACACAATATCATAAATTATTCTCTAATTTTTATTTTTATTTTTTATTATCCAGTACATATTTATCATGATCGATAGAGACAAAAAATAAATGTCTTTTTGTTAATGAACTGCACAATTACATACATATGAGCTGAGAATTCAAGATTTCTAAACTCTTGGGACCTTAATTTTATCGTCCTAGCAATGTCTTCTCGATATTTAGTTGAAGTTTTCTAGGTACAATGAAATAGTAATATATTTTGTAGAAAGTTGGATCTTGGTCAATAGAAGATTTTAATTAAAAGATTTAAAAATGTGTTAGAATTTCATGAACATGTACGGAGATTTGTAGTTTATTAATGAAGAGTTAACTGTTGTTAAATGTTTAAAATAATATGTGTATATAAAATACTTTATATGTCTATAATTGCAAAATATAGAAAATTATTTTCACATAATAATTATTTATAATTAACTCTAATTATAAACCTTAGTATGTTTATTCTAACAGAATAAATAAAATTAGAATTTAATAACAGTGCACTCACTGAAATAATTCTGAAACGAAAAATTGAGTGAGGGTTGCTAATGCAATATCCTTAAGACAATATTTTTGGGCTGTCAAAGGTACAACAATTCGTCCCAGTAATCTCCCACGATACAATAGTCGGACACTTGTTTCTTTGCACAAAAAACAAGTCCACAACGAACTTTAACAAATAGAATATTTAGGGCATCTCCTATGTATCAAGGTATGGCTGAATTTGGATATAGGGGGATGAAAATGTGAACTAAAATGTAGAAAAGGGAAAAAAATGCAATTACCCCTTCAATCCACCAAAGTCAATTAAAAGGGGTGAGGCAAGCTGGTGGTGACTTGCCTCTAGGGCTGAGCACGGTTCGGTAAACCGACCGAACCGAACCGGAACCGAAATTTCGGTCCGGACCGTTTACCGAACCGAAATTTCGGTTCGGTAAACGGTTCTCGGCCGAGAACCGATCCTTGGGAACGGTCGGTTCTCGGTAATACCGGTCGGTTTACCGAACCGAACCGATTGGACCGAAATTTTTTTTTTTTTTTTTTTTTTTGAAAATTAGTGTTTTTCAATTACAATTTTGGAGATATATAAGTTTTAAGTTTGAATGGTTTGTATAAACTTAATATTATTTTTCAAAAATAATTTACCTCTTTGTATTTGATTAAGATTATTTTATGTTTGAGACTTTTATGTTTGAATGGTTTGTATGAACTTTGGTGATATATTGAATGTTACGCAATAAATAGAAGGGGGGGCTTTTTTGTATGGTTTGTGTGTTGTAAGATATATTTTTATTTGTATATAGTGCAATAAATTGAATTTTTGATTTTTTAAAAATAAATAAAAATTAAATTTTCGGTTTTTTTGGACCGAACCGGAACCGAACCGAACCGTTCGGTTTTTTACCGAACCGAACCGAAATTTTCGGTTCGGCAAACGGTCCGCGGTCTGAAATTTACCGAACCGAAAAAATACCGAAGTTCGGTCCGGTTCGGTTCGGTTTTTACCGAATGCTCAGCCCTACTTGCCTCACCCCTCTCGATCTGTTACTCGCCACCTGTTCACTCTTTTTAATTTTTTTTTTATTTAATAAAAAATCCTTTTAATTTAAAAAAAATAATTAAAATACCTTATATAATAAAATGTAACTCTTATTTAATGTAGTTTTATTTAATTTGTGTACTATTTTTAAAAAGTTAATTTTAGTATAAAAATGTAACTTTATATAAAATAAAATTTAATGTAACTATTATGTTGGAAAACTTAATGTTAATATTAAATTATTTTTATTGTTTTCAAATCATGTCAATCAAGTATTTAATTGTTGTATTATTGTGCACCAATTTTAAAATTCCTTTAAAAGTTAATTATTAGAAACTCAAATTTAATTTAATTAATAAAAATGAAACCTTAAAAGTCGAATTTAATTAATAAAAATGAAACCTTAAAAGTTAATTTAATTGTTGTGCACAAAATGTTATAATGTTGGAGGAAGGACGTAATCGACGACATGCTGATATGATGCGTAATAAAGAAAAGGTAGATGAAAGGGAAATTATGCGGATGGATTGCACATTTATGACTCCTAATACAAAGTCGTATTGGCATGACGTAAGGAATGAAATCCGCGAAAAAAAATGCTCGGACTCGCTTATTTGGAGGCTTTTCTGGGGGTTCTTCCAACCTAGGCGGCGGCGGTAGCAACAACGGTGATAACGACGATGGCGGGGAGGGTGGCTTTCCTTATATGAGTAATTAGTTGTTGTATTATTATGTACTTTAAAAAAAATTATTGGTTGTCAACTATTTAATTATTGTATTGTTGTATTTTTTTTTTTAAAATATTGGTCGTTATTGTTATTATTAATGTCAATCTTAAATTATATCTCATTGTTATTTATTATTTATTTATTTATTATTGTTTAATTTTATTATTATTATTATTGCTATTTTATTATTATTATTAAGTGAGAGTGGGGAAAATAAGAATTTTAATTAAATGGAATTGATAGATTGATACATTTTTAGATGACTTATGAAAAGGAAAGGGGAAGCTGGACTGAGTGAGGGAAGCCCAAAGTTCACAGCCCTTTGTACAGCCCATGTTTTATGTTTTTAAAGTCAAAAAATTGTGTTACCTACTACCTGTTTAACAGGTATCTTCTTGAAATAATTTTTTAATCTATTAACAACCCACTCAACTTTCAAAAATTACAAAAGAGAACCAAAATTTTCTGATATTACTCATATAAAAAATAATTCAATACTTTCCAAATGATAATTGAACATTCATCAATATTTGAATATAAATATCTCAACTTTAAAAAATTACAAAAGAACACCTAAATTATACGATATTACTCATATACAAAATAATTCATTACTTTTCAAATGTTAATTTATCATTTATCAATATTTGAATAAAAAGTATCTCGAAAATTACAATAAAAATATAAACTCATAATTAAAAAGTATTTGCAATACCTAGAATTTAGGGTTTATGACATAATATTTAATTTAAGGTTTGATTTAGGGTTTAGGATTTTAGGATTTAGGGGTCTAGGGCTTTAGGGTTGGGGGCTAGGGTTTATTTTATAAATAGGGTTTATATTTATTTGATGATTAGTTATGGGTTTTTTGTGCAATTTTATATTATGGGCTATGATGTTGGATTGTGATACTTGGTTGTGATGCTAGCATAGTCCATATATAAACAATTATTAAAAGAAGAATATAAGGAGAAGAAAATAGGATTCTGCTTTATTTCTAGAAAACGGGATGAGAGAATTGGCCATATTCTCTCTCTATTAATAGCAACAGAAAAGGTGTTGCTGGAGGGACACGACTTTTCGGATTAAACCATTAGCATTGGTTCGGTCCGAACAGGTGCAACATGTTCGATTCAAACTGAACAGGTGCAACAATTCAAAATGACGCACGAATTTTTAAGAGAAGAGTCAGCTACGCGGATCTTGTTCGAGTCAAATGGATCTTGCTATGCGGATCTCGATTAATTTGCTGAGCTTTTAAGTATTGGGCCAAAAAATTAATTAAACTTTGTCCAAAAACATAATATTTTGTTGAAGTCCAAGCCCAATCTGAACCGGACTGTGCTGTGCCAGACGACGCGCGCACGTGTGGTGAAACTATGGTCATGCACGTCTTCTCGATCCCCTCATAAAACTTGGTACCCCTATGTGGGATGAAGTCATTTTTCTCTCTAAGTTTCATTTTTCTTATTTTATGGGTTTAATTTCAGTTGAGCTCAATCCAATTGGATTAATACCATAAAAAACCAAAATGAATCACATTTTTCGTCCTTCTTATGGACCGCCTTTTGTACATTCATCTCTATTAAATTTTATGTAGCAGATGCATCTCTTCATGTCGGGTATCACCGATTTATTTTTTAGCTATTACACGACGGAAACGGCCTTACGTGTGCAATTACTTGGAGGGCATTTATGTGCCTTCACCTCTTATTAGACCTTCAAATAATGTACATGCTTTACACATGAGGTCGTCTTCACTGTGAAATAATAAAAAATAAATTGTTGATACATTACATTGATAAAAGGGATATATCTTTCAAAGAAAATTTAAGAGGAACGATCGTGTAAAAGTCGACCACACAATTCACTCTATTATGAAAGATGTACTGCATCTTTTTGGACTGATAGTGTAGTGTGATGTTGGGTGACATTGAAGGGTCTAAATCAATAGAGCTGTTCATCAAGACTATAGTATAGTAAAAGAAAATCCCCAAAAATCACTGTAATTAATGGCCCACTTTTATGTCTCTTTTTTGCCTTATGTGGGTTTCAAATTTCCAATCACTCTTTCATGATTGAGCATGTCACCTAAAAATAAATATTTGTAAATCAGTTATTGTTTTGTTTCATTCACCAACTTTATAATATATATATACTCCATAATCTATCCATAAATAAATTGAAATTATAATAATCTATCTGTTTATACCCCACTTAGCGGCTAATCGAACATGTTTGCTAAGAAGATAAAAATTGATCACCCTTTTTTTGCTGCTATGATCATTGTTTTACTTTTACTTTTCTAATATCAACTCTATTACCTTACGGGGTTTAATTTCCCACTTCATATGTAAATAATTAACCTGTTTAGTTTACAATAAACTTAATTAGCTAAGAAATATTTTCCATCCAATTGAGACTTAGGAACCACTACAAGAAAACTCGGTTTCACCAGCGGCATATTTCGTTGGTGAAACCTTTATTTTCGTTAGTATTCATGTATAGTGATGATTTTTTTCTATTAGTTGATCCCTAGGTGAAGGTCCTGTAGGTATTGGAATGATACATTTTTGTTGGTAATTTTTCATCCAATTGAGACTTAGGGGATCACTACAAGAAAACTCGGTTTCACCAGTGGTAGTTTCACTAATGGCAGATTTCGTGGGTGAAACCTTGATTTTCGTTAGTATTCATGTATAGCGACGATCTTTTTCCGTTAGTTGATCCCTAGGTGAAGGTCCTATAGGCCTTGGAATGGTACATTTTTGTTGGTAATTTTGTTGAAAAAACGTCGGATGAACAATCAGGCCATAATATCTTTGCAACAATTTTTATTGTAGGAAATGCGTAGAAAAATCACTAACAAATTTTCAACGGGATAAATATGTTGGTTTTATGTCACCAATGCGTTGGAAACATTCCGACAAAATATAGCATCAAAATTATATTGTCGGAATAAATCCATCGATATTTTGTCGCCAATCGATTGAAAGCAAATATTTTCGTTAGCTTATTTTGATCACTAATGTGTAGTAATAAGTTGAAACCTAATGACAATTTAAGGGCTATATTTTTTAATGTTCTTTATTTCTCAGAAATTTAATCCAAAATGTTTGTCAGAGTGACATTGACAATATTTAGAACATGTACGTTGATTTTGGAATCGAGTTGAAAACTCAAGGACCAAAATTAAATCTTCACCTTTAAAAATCTACTCCCAAAAAGGGCACGTGGGTCCAAAAATATACGTGTGTAAGATTTTGTGTTTTTTCCTTTTTGAATTTTGTTTCAATTCATTTCGATCCCTATGTTTTTCTTTTTTTTTTAATTGATGTGGCTTTGCAGTTGCAGGACCAGACCAATAACTTTAAAGAGAAGGAAATATAATTATGGGCCATGCATGAATGATTTGCAATCTAATACTACTTAGTTTCATCTTCATGTCGAAGGAGAACTTTAGTTGCCTTACTTTTATTGAAAAAAAAAATTAAATACTTGAATAATTAACGAATTAAATATATCCATACTTATCAAGTGATATAATTGCATAGCGTGTTTTAAAGAATTTATTTATTGCATTAATTATTAAATCGAAAATTTATTTGATTAGATCCATTAAAAATCTATCAGTTCATATATTTATACACATACTATTATATTAGGCCAGTGCTTTTATTTAATCTCCCTTCTTACTAAAAAAAAAGGGATAAAGTTAGCAAGAAATTCTGATTCTTAAATTAGTGGAGATGTTAAATAAAGTTACGACATTTAGACCCAGAGGCAAATTCTATATTCTTCGAGCTTGAATACATAATACTTTTAAGTAGACAATAATAAATGCAATTTCTTTCTTTTTTAAATGAAGATTCTTTTTCCTTTTGGTTTACTTCTTCAATTCTTCTAAAGCATAAAATATAGCGGCTAAAAGTCGAAAAGAAAATATATGGTGCATCAATCGCACGAATAACGTGGTACAACATAGAAGAGTATTGATTCTCTTTAATTTAAAAAAAATATTGAATTCATAATTTATCTCATATCAAACGTGTATTGATGTGCATAAACTAATTTGAATAAATCTGATTCGTTAAATATTGCACCACATCCGACCCGTTCCCTCGTGTATTCATATAATGGATCAAAATTTTCATCTTTTCTGTCGTAAACATCGAAAAGTTTCCGTTTTAATTTTGAATCAATGGAAACGAAAATAGGGTGTATTTCTAAAACTTTATATTTGGCCTGAAACCATAGATCAAAATTTCGGTTCGAATGTATGTTTCGGTCAGTCAAATATTGGAAACTTTTCAAGATTATTTAGAAATGTTTCGGAAACACTAGGAAAATTTGTAAAAAAAGTTACTAAATTTAGGAAAATAACAAAGTTTAAAGTAAATAAATAGTTTCGGAATTACATCTTGTTTTCGTTTCGCCTGATTCAAAAACGAAAACTTTTCGATGTTTTCGATGGAAATTTTGATCCATGCCTGAAACTTTCTATTTTTCTTCATTTAGTAGTTTTTTCATAATTTTTTCTAGCTAGTGTTTTCAAAATGTTAGTTTCCGAAAACTTTTTAAAAGATTTCAAATATTCAACTAACCGAAACATACTTCGAATATGAAACTTTGATCCATTATTTATATGCATAAATTACTTAAAATAAATCTGATCATATTACTGCACCACATCCCCACAGATGACCTAGCTAGCTTCTCAAACATATTGCTTAATTGGATCCCTCCACCCACTTAAGAACAATTCTAAGTTGGATTAGTGGTTGCCCAAACCTATTTTTGATAAGTTCTTTTTTGCAAAAGTTTTGGAGGATTGTACACATTTTAGAATGTAAAAACCGAATTTCGTTGAAGAATAACGTGGAATAATCGAGAAAATTGCATATTATTCCGTTAAAACAATTTTGGAGGATTGTAGACATTTTAGAACAAAAATATGAATGTAGAAAAGTTAGCTTAGTATGTAGTATTGAAATTTTTACTTAATTTATGAGTTTAACAAGTTATAAAAGTGTAGATCACAGTAATTAAGAAAAAGAGTTACCAAAATATTAATTCTTTTTTTTTATTTTTTTTATTTTTTATAATCCAGGTGTCCAAGCTTACACTAGACTAATCCTGGACCCTCAGAACCCTGAAGGATGTAAATGGCAGGATGTGTCTCTACCAAGCCTCGGGATCCCACCATACTGCTGTACACTCTGCGCACAAAGAAAATATTAATTCTTTGAATACCAAATTGTTATAGTATCAAGCCTACTTTTCTTTAGTGCTTTATAGTTTATAGTAACCAACTTTAAGGAAAAATATCACTTTGTCTTCTAACCTTTGAACTTTTTTTTCATTTGCCCCCTAAATTTTGCGAGTTCCCATTTAAACTCCTTGACTATTATATATATTTCAGGTTGCCCCTTAAGATGCAAAAGTCTAGAAACTAATATAATATTCCGTCCAATTTTAATGATGTGGCTTTGATGTTTTCCCATTTTGTCACCCAATATTTGAATGTTTCTCACTTTGCCATCCAGTCTCTGAACAGGTTCCGCCAGCGAACGTTCAAAGGTAGTTATTTGGAACATTTTTTTATAGATGAGGGGATTAAGTGAAAACTCACAAAAATTAGAAGGCAAAGTGAGAAAATATTCAAATATTAGGGGAACAAAGTGAGATTTTCCCCAACTTTAATTACTGCTTTTTAGATCTTTGATTTTTTCATTCGTACTTCCAATTCCTCATGATGATAATTGATACAATAAAAATACAAGCTATACTTCCAATTCCTCATGATGATAATTGATACAATAAAAAGACAAGCTATCAATCATTAGCATCCTTAAAATTAAAACAAGTCACACGTTTCGTTTCCAGAATGCTCAAATTTGAAGCCCATCCCAATGGGCTAAAGTCAGTTCAGAATTTTAGGGTATGTTTGTTTGACATTTTGGAGAATAATTTGTGAGAGTGATGGAGGTTTATGAACGAAATAAACTTGATTTGCGTAATGTTATTTGTTTATATTTTGGGAGAGTGATTTGGGAAATATGTGGGTTCAATTTTTTTGAAAGAGTTTAGTCAACAAACCATTTATAACTCAAAATATAAGAAAAATTATAAATTTTGGGAAAAAAATGAGCTCCAAAAGAGCTCTTATATTATAAGACCCAGCAAAAATTATAAGTTTGGCCTCTTGTATATAAGAGGCCAAAGTTAAATTTTAAAAAACTTATTTTACATGGAAAGTTGTACTTTCCCTATCTTAAATAGTAATTCATATTATTTTTTCAAAATAATTATATTTTAATTTCATATTACTTTCACAAATCATTTAATTTAAATTCATAAAACACGACTATTTAATTTAAATTCATATTATTTTCTCGAAATTATGATATTTTAAAAAAGTAAATTTTACTAATATTATTATATTAAATAAATAAATATTATATATATCATTAATACTTATATATAAATTATTATTAAAAAAGGTTTAATAAATATAAATTATATGTGGGAGTGAAGTGGTGGTGTTGTTTAAAAGTAGAATCTTAAAATATAAACTAGATGTTGTAGTGCAAAGTAAAAGATGGACATGTATAACACTGTTCACCCCTTAAATTTTAAGATAAGAGGCTAGAATTTAAGATGACTGTTGGAGATTGATTATTTTATATCAAATTAAATTTGTTATATAAGATAAATTGCGCAAGAGATTGATTTATGTCAAATCAATGTAGAGTTTGTATAAGTTTTTTAAGGGATAAAAAATTGTTATTTGTTTGGCTTTGGAAGACTAGTTTGGAAAAATTGAGATGATAAATTTATTTCAAAATATAGAAAATGATGTTTATCTCTTTTTACCTGAACACGTAATTTTTTTGAGAGATTCCAAACAAACATATCCTTATTTTTTCCTCACTAAATAAAGTCAATTTAGTTTGTCCACTTCCTTTTAAGGATTTTTCTAAGGTGCGGGCATGTGAGTTATGCCATCACATGCGGGAAGCCTCATCATCCCGTTCATTAGGCTTATATTGATCTGGATCGTTGATTAGGTAAATTGGTCAAATTTAATTTGTAACTATTGACTTTAATTAAATTACAATATACCTAATTTACCCTTTCAATTAATTTTCTTCTTAAAAAACAAAAAATCGGCCATTATATAAAATGACCACTTTACCCCCAATCTTATTAATTGACTTTGACAATTTTGCAAATTGACCCCTGTGCTCCGCGATTTTACGAATTGAATTATTTTGCTTCTAAAAAATATAAAAAAACCTCCTTTTATATAAAAAGACCGCTTTACCCCCAATTTTAATAATAATTGACTTTGACAATTTTGCAAATTGACCCCTATGTTTCGCGATTTTACGAATTGAATTATTTTTCTTCTAAAAAAATAAAAAAACCGCATGTCATATAAAAAGACCGCTTTACCCCCAATTTAGATAATACTTGACTTTGACAATTTTGCAAATTGACCCCTATGTTCCACGATTTTACGAATTATATTATTTTGCTTCTAAACAAACAAAAAAAAAATGCCTCTCATATAAAAAAGACTGCTTTACCCCCAATTTTGATAATAATTTACTTTGACAATTTTACAAATTGACCCCTATATTTTATGATTTTACGAATTGCATTATTTTGCCTCTAAAAAAAAGAAAAACCGCCTGTCATATAAAAAAGACCGGTTTACCCTCAATTTTGATGATAATTGACTTTGACAATTTTACAAATTGACCCCTATGTTTTGCGATTTTACGAATTGAATTATTTTGCTTCTAAAAAAAATAAAAAACTGCCTGTCATATAAAAAAGACCGCTTTACCCCCAATTTTGATAATAATTGACTTTGATAATTTTGCAAATTGACCCCTATATTTCAATTTTATGAATTGAATTATTTTGCTTCTAAAAAAATCCGCCTCTCAAATAAAAACGACCACTTTACTTTGACAATTTTGCAAATTGACCCTATATTTTACGAATTGAATTATTTTTCTTCTAAAAAAATGCATGGCATATAAAATGACCGTTTTACCCCCAATTTTGATAATAATTGACTTTGACAATTTTGCAAATTGAACCCTATGTTTTTCGATTTTACGAATTGAATTATTTTGCTTCTAAAAAACCAAAAAAAACGCATAAATAATTCAATTCGTAAAATCGAAAAACATAGGGGTCAATTTGCAAAATTGTCAAAGTCAATTATTATCTAAGTTGGGGGTAAAATGGTCTTTATTACATGGAAGGCGGTTTTTTTATATTTTTTTAGAAGCAAAATAATTCAATTCATAAAATCGCAAAACATAGGGGTCAATTTGCAAAATTGTCAGAGTCAATTATTATCAAAAATGGGGGTAAAGCGATCTTTTTTATATGACATGAGGTTTTTTTTTGTTTTTTCAGAAGCAAAATAATTCAATTCGTAAAATCGAAAAACATAGGGGTTAATTGGCAAAATTGTCAAAGTCAATTATTATCTAAATTGGGGTTAAATCGGTCTTTTTTATATGACGGGCAGTTTTTTTATATTTTTTTAGATGCAAAATAATTCAATTCGTAAAATCGCAAAGCATAGGGGTCAATTTGCAAAATTGTCAAAGTCAATTATTATCAAAATTGGTGGTAAAACGGTATTTTTATATGATAGGCGGTTTTTTATTTTATTTTTAGATGCAAAATAATTCAATTCATAAAATCGCAAAATATAGGAGTCAATTTACAAAATTGTCAAAGTCAATTATTATCTAAACTGGGGGTAAACCAGTCTTTTTATATGACAAACGGATTTTTAAATTTTTTAAGAAGCAAAATAATCCAATACGTAAAATCGCAAAACACAGGGGTCAATTTGCAAAATTGTCAAAGTCAATTATTATCAAATTGGGGGTAAAGTGGTCTTTTTATATCATAGACGGTTTTTTATTTTTATTTTTAGAAGCAAAATATAGAGGTCAATTTGTTTTTAGTTTTAATTATTTTGATTTAAAGGTTATAAATGTCTTTTATTAATTGAAGATTATCTCAATTTTTATTTAAAATAAAATAAAAAGGGTAAAATGGTCTATTTATAGACCGAGTCAACTCACTGAGTTACATATTAGTTACGCGCGCCATATGGCATAATTTCAGGGTGATCCCGCATGTGAGGGCGAGTTACCTTGCCCGCACCCTAGAAGCCCCGTCCTTTTAATGGGCATGTTTACTTGTTAGTTTATGCGTTAATTGTACTTTTCTTACCATATCCGATTGAATCTATGTCATCATATAATATTTTTTCGAATTCATAAACGGTGAATACGACTGCAAAATTTCAAAAGTAGTCCTGTAATTTTGAGTCTCTCTAAAAAGTAGTTCTCTATTTAATCCTTTAACTTTCACGAAATTCCAATTTTACTCGTATGTATAACAAATTTCGTCATCTATCTTTCAATAGGTTGCAATTTTCATCTTCAATAAGTTAATAGGACTAAGTTATAATTGTAGGACAAAAATTGAAATTTATTTAAAGTTAGAGGACCAATTTATTATGCATAGGACTAAAATTGAAATTGAGTGAATGTTAAAGGATTAAATGTGCTTTCACTATAGTTACTGGTAGGGCTGTTCACGGTTCGGATAACCGTCCGAATCGAACCGAACTGACATGAGTTCGGTGAAAACCGAACCGAACCAAAGCTATTCGGTTCGGTTTTCGGTTTGGAGATTTGACCTAATTCGGTTTTCGGTTCGGTTCGGTTATTTTTGTTCGGTTAACCTAACCGAACCGAAAATCGAAATTTTGGTTCAAATAGTTAACATTTTTTGTTCGATTTTATGGGCTTCAAAATTCTTTAATTATATGCCTATGGATATGAATTTTATTTGTTTAATTTATATCAATTGAGGATTATTAAATGTTAGTTTTTGTAGTTGGATTGTAAATTTTTTTAATTTTATGCCTATGATTGGGTTTTAGTAGTTTAATTTATGTCATTTGATGATAATTAAATGTTAACCACTTAACTATTTAGTTCTATGTAGTTTTTAATAATGTTTAGTGTTATAGTTACCTATTAATTTGATGTTTTTATGATAAATAATTTAGTATTTGATTATAAAATTTTAATAAATTTTGTATAATATAAAATTTCGGTTAAACCGAAACCAAATCGAACAGAACCGAAAATCGAATTAGGATGTTCGGTTCGGTTTTCGGTTCTAAAAAATCAAGAACCGAAATTTCGGTTCGGTTCGGTTTTCACCGAATGAACACCCCTAGTTACTGGACTACTTTTTAATAAATACCTAAGTCACAGGACCATTTTAAAAAAAAATTACCCATCTACAACTCGAAATTAATTGGAATATTCTTACTTAGATCGGGTCTAGGAAATAATTCGTAGAATTTGTGACTTGAAATGCACCACATCGATCATTGTGACGATGTTGTGATGATGTCATACTCGAAGTCAAGCCAATTAATTCTTATGTGTTGTAGATAAAAATTGTCTCATCTAAATTTGTTGATTGCAATCTGAAAAACAAAGGAGGTTAAAAAACCAAAATATACTAATCATCAACACTAAATTGCAACTCAAAGACTCATAAAAGTACCACCTAAAGACAGGAACAACAAAAAGATTGATGCATTTTTTGATAACCACATAACAAAACCCAAAAATGCAACCTGAATTGTGCCATGTTGAAAGCAATCTACCAAAGCTAGCGTTCGATAATACTTATCCAGTTCGACTCTCATTCGACGTGTACATAACCAACTCGACTCTGATTCGACGTGTACATAACCAACTCGAGTTTCCACTGCTCTCGATCAAAATTTCCATTATATATACAGCAAGCACACTTCCAAAACAACCAAATCCATGTATTGGCAAGACTGGTGAAAATATCGCGTACGATAAGAAACGCATCACATCTATATACTTTTACTCAAAGACCAACTACATTGACTATCTGAAGTTAGCCGAGAGAGAATAATGATATTGACAAATCCAGCTAAAAAAGGAAAAATAAACATCGAAGTCTGATCAATACCTCCTAAAGACAACAACAACAAAAAGGCTGAACTTCTGCAGGAGAGTTTTATTCTTTTCGGTTCATGTACCGATACCACAACATCAAGATGGAGTACGGGACGAGATTGCAGGCAACCAACCAAGCCAACATCCAATAATACTTATCTACTGGACTCTCATTCAACGTGTTCTCAAACCAACTCGGATTTCCTCCACTCTCGCTTAGCTTTTCCACTACATACACTAAAAGCACACTCCCAAAACAGCCTATTCCATTGGCTAGGCTGGTGAAAGTGAGCATGACTTCGCTCAATAAGGAAATACGCTGACGATAGAAAAAAGAAGTCGTGCTGGTTTCTAGAAGGCCATCCATAGCACCAAGAAGTATAAACTGTGGAACGAGCCAAAAAACGCTCATTGGAACCTTCTCATCTGGTTTGAATACCAAGTCATGTTTCCTAACTACATCAAGTCTTCGGGACTCCACACAGGCAGCAGTAATACAGGCTAGTACGCCAAGTATCATTGACACTGCAATGTTAACTAAAGGAGCGTCAAATATAGAAAACACAATTCTTGGAAAATGTCGTTTTCCCTGGACGTAGATCCAGAGCAAGACTGTAATTGGTGCTGTAAGGCTTCCTACTTTGTGATTCATATGTTTTGCTTGCTCAATGAAGTAAGTATATGGAAGAGAAGATATGAAACCCCATAAAGTGAAAGCCACTGCTCTGGGAATCCAATATATCATGTACTGAACAGTTCGCACTTCTATAAACGAGCATAGCTTCCATCTATTTTGTTGTTGGTGATCTAGAGGTTGATTTGGCAATATTATCGCAGCCTTCTCCAAGCACCAAAATTCCCCCCAAAAAAATAGATATACAGAAAGACCTCTGGGATAATCAAGAAAAAAAGTTCATCAAGATCTCAACAGGACTACAAGCACAGAGAGAGTAAGAGTCAAAACCTGCAGCAACGGAGAGGAGCATCATCTACACATACACTATAATCGAGCACTCCATGGAATCCATGTACACTTGCAGGTCGAGGAACGTACAACTTGGAGACTGCAGCCGAAAGTACTCTAACAAGAGTAGTCAGAGGGCTCCCTACTGGTCCATCAGTCGAACGAAGAGATCCGGTCATGAACACTACTAAGGCCACAACCATGAAAATTGTTGGTAACCAAATCGAAGTGACCATGGTTTTATGTTGGAAGTGCGAAAACTGCTACAATGGTGAAGATGAATGTTACAATATTTTCAGCAAATATTGTCAAAAAATCGACTGAGCTGAGCGATCAGTCTGATCTAACACAACTTCTTGCTCGAGCAAGAAACCCCGCAAGGAAACAGCATGGTCAGATATCCCCACAGCTACTAGAGCCATTGCCGTGTAAAAGAGTATACGGTGGGTGTTGCCAATACATTCAGGCTCATAGGCACTTGATGTATCAAGAGTGACTGCAAGAACCGATGGAGTTGAAATTGTCAAAATTCCCATCCCCTGAATACCAGAGAAAATGAATTTCAGTGTCCCTTGTATAATCACGTAATCATATTATGCATTAAGAAAATGTTAACCTACTGAAACAAAATCAAACGAAGTAGAAACTTTAGGAATCATTACCACGCAATAAAAGAGAGAGGAGAGAAAGAGGACCCCAAAATGTTCGAGTACAGTGTCAGCAATGAAGAGCAAGGCGATGGGCATGATACTGATTAATCCCAGAAATACGCTGATAATGCCGGAAGCATGGGCCAAATTAAGCTTCCAGACATCAGTTAAGTAGATCATCATCATCCATAAGGCATACCCTGCCAATATATCGGCCAATACAGTGACTACATAAAAAAAAAAAAAAAAACTCATGATCAGCAATCGAATAATTGTATTCAAGCAGATTAAAATAAGTCAAAAACTGGAAAAAGAAAAGAAAATGGTGACAGAAGATGATCATATAAGCAAGGAATATGCAAGAGAAAAGTTTATAAATATAACTTGCCCATAGTTCTTGTGAACATAAGTTTGTTAATGATTCTATTCATCTCACAAATTATAGCAAGATACTCCAATGAGATTTTCTTAATATGCTATGTAAATAGAGAACTTTCACCAACAGAAACTGAAGCGAAAGTGAGCAAGGAAATTTGTCTACATTGACTAAATATATATGTTAATTATACATCAAGAACAATTCTTCGCGTATAGTTTATATAATTCAACGCAGGTTGAGACAGAATGTTAATCTCAATATGTACAGCTTGGAAATAAAAAGACAAAAGACATTATTTCCTACCTTGAAAGATTAGATTATAAGTATTTGACTTTCCGCAAGAATCGTAGAACATGTTTACTTTATATTTCTATGCAAAAGCTAGCTATAATTTAAACAAGTTTTTTTTTTTTTTTTTTTTTTTTTTTTTTTTTTTTTTTTACAGTGTCTCGTTGGAAGCATTCCTTTCTTGGATTCTTCATACTGAATATTTCCAGTATTGTTTCTATGTACTTAGATTTAGAGAGTGTCAACATCTTCTCCGATCAATCTCTATAGATACGTATCCCAATACGCAAAATGCTTCTCCCAAATCTTTCATGGAGTATTACATGGATACCCATGCTTTCGTCTGTGCTAACATCCTGATATCATTTCAGATAACCTGAACATTATCGACATATAAAATATGAGCTTCATCACGCTCCCACTAATCCTCTTGTACACTCAAGGTTCATATTCGTTTTGATGAAGTCAAATGCCTTGCTCATGAAACGCTACAAATTCACTCCATGTGAATCATGCATATTTGTACAAGTCTTTGTGATTCCTTCGATACCCCGTCTCGTTCGGAATCTATGACTTGGAACAGTTTTAAGATCACGACCTTAGAGACTGTTTCATGATTGCACTCATACTGAAGTGAATCGTCCCATAGTCTATTGTGATCTAAGGATTTCATCCAATCGCTTAAGTGATTCGCGAGAGATGAAGTTGGCCATTGTTTGATTTACATACTATAAACAAACATGCGTATTAATTCATTTATACTAGAGAAAGATTAAGATAGTTCTAATACAAGCTAAATACATTGGCTTGCAGGGCACTATCCCATCAATCTCCCACTTGCCCTAAAGCCAATCACAAACGCTTCTAAGACCCATCTTTCAAATATGTTCTTCGAACTCTTTTCGTGATATAGGCTTTTCTAGTGGATCCGCTAAGTTGTCTTCTGAGCCGACACGATCCATTATGTGTGTCAACTCTACCAATGATTTCTCTAATCAAATGGTACTTTCCTCTCAATTGTGTTTAGATTTCTGGTGAGATCTCGAATGCTTTGCTTTAGCAATAGCTCCATTGTTATCATAGAAGATAACCATGAGCTTCGCAATGCTAGGCACTACATCCAACCATAGGATGACGTTTTATATCCAAACACTTTCTTAAGCCACATTTAATGCTGCAATATATCTTGCTTCAGTGGATAAGATGGTTACGGTATTTAGCTTGGAACCTTTGCAATTTACCGCTACCCCATTGAGGCAAAATATGTATCCAAAAAATGGATATATAAATTCATCCACATCAGACTAAAAACTCGAATCAGTAAATCCTTTGAGTTTTAATTCTCCACTACCACCGTAGACCAAGAACAAATCCTTAATCTTTGTTAAGAGCTTAAGGATATTTTTTACGGTGGACCAGTACTCTTCACTGGAGTTTGACTAAGTAACTGCTCGTGACATTTGAGCAGCTTCTACGTCTGGTCTAACACATAGAATAGCATGCCACATGCTACCTTTTTGTTTGAAACATAAGGTATTTGCGACATTCTTCTTTTATCCTCATTCGATGTAGGGCACATCGATTTGGAACAAGGGATACAGTGTCTCATTGGAAGCAATCCTTTCTTGGATTTTTCATACTGAATATTTCCAGTATTGTTTCTATGTACTTAGATTTAGAGAATGTCAACATCTTCTCCGATCTATCTCTATAGATATGTATCCCAATACGCAAGATGCTTCTCCCATATCTTTCATGGAGAATTACATGGATAACCATGCTTTCCTCTGTGCTAACATTCCGATATCATTCCAGATAACCAGAACATTATCGACATAAAAAATATGAGATTCATCACGCTCCCACTAATCGTCTTGTACACTCAAGGTTCATATTCGTTTTGATGAAGTCAAATGTCTTGACTGTCTCATCAAAACAAATGTGAATCTGAATGGATTCAGACATTGCTACTGGAGAAAGGGTTTCATCAAAGTTTGTTCCAGAACTTTGTGAATAGCCTTTTTACCACTAGTCTATTCTTAGAGGTAACACCTCTCCATTCATTCCAAGCTTGAAGATCCAATCACAACTTACAGGCAACTTACTGGGATAAACCCCTCGGGTGGATCAACCAAGGTCCATACCTTGTTGGAATGGATGGGATCCATTCTGGATTGCATGAACTCCAGTCATGCATGCGCACCTACATCGAATGTAGCTTCTTCGTATATGGTGAAACCATATCTTTCAAGCTCTTCATGAACTTGATCAGATCTACGAAGTATTGGTGTACTTGATGGTTCAGTAGTTTCTGGATTAACTCCCACTGTTTGCGGGGATGGGTCCAAATCTTGGACTTCATCGAGTTCCATGACATTCCCTATTTCCTTTGACGAGGAATTCATCAACTGAGGAACGAGTACTTAGGAGAAACGATTGTTTCTCATTGTCGTGGAACAAGTATCCAATGGATTTCATTGGATACCCCACAATTATATATAAACTGGATCTACTAGCCAATTTATCTCCTTTCTCGTTTCTAACTTAGGCAGGAGATCTCCATACTCAAAAGTAAGAGTATAGAGGTATTTTGCCATACCTTTCTTGGTAAAGCTTTGTAGGCACGGACTTTAAAGGTACTATGCTCAGTATTTTCGATGCAGTCAGGAGGACCAACCCCTAGAATGCATAAGGAAGCTTAACAAAACTCAATGTGGATCGAACCACGTCCAACAAGGTTCGAATCCTTCTCTTAGACACTTCAATAAGTTGAGGCGTCTTAGGAGGAGTTTGTTGTATGAGAACCCCATTCTCAGTAATATTTGAGGAATCCTTGACTTAAGTATTTGCCATCTCGATTAGATCGAATGGTCGTAATACTATGCCTTTGTTAATTCTCTACTTCGTTTTGAAATTCTTTGAACTTTTCAAAGGTTTCTTGGATTTGTATCTCACTAGATACATATTTCACTAACGACCAAAGTCATTAGCAAAAAGATACGAGGTATGAGTGATCTCCTCTCACATTAATGTTTAGTGGTCCATATTCATATGTATGGATTAAATCCAGATTTTGTTTGGTTATGCTATGGATTCCCTGTGAAGGGAGATCTGGTCATCTCTCCTTTGAGACATGATTCGCAGGTTGGAAGTTCATCTAAGTTCTATATTTCAAGAAGCTTAGGAGAAACCAACTTTTGAATCCTTCTCTTGGAGATGTGTCCAAGTCTAGCGTGCCAAAGTTGTGGATTATTATCTTTGTATTAATTTGAACTTAACACATTAATTCAATAGAATTGAGTTAATAGTTTAATTCAATTAATTTACTTCCTTTCAATTAACTCTTTAATTGATTCATTTCCTTTTCAAATTAACCCTTTAATTGAAACATTGCTTAATTAATTAGATCATCTAATGAATTAAACTTATCAATGGTTGAATTTAGAAGAGAACAAATTCTTCTTCATTTTACTCTTATTTGACTTTGCATTCCATGAAACGTAAACGATCATGACAGGTATATCCTATTTGCCTTTTACCAATACTTTGGTTGATTCATGAAATGTGATCAACTTATCAAATAAGATCAGAGTATTTCACGAATCATTTGAATGAGCGGGAGGAGAATTTAGGAGGAATTTAATGTTAAGATCACTTGCAGGCCTACGTTTAATCGATCCAGCTTTCAACCAGATTGATAAAACAAGGACAGTGATCCTTGACACTGGTTCCTTCATTTATTCTCGAGTTTTGAAACAACTCCTTAGAGGTCTCGAATCAAATGATTCAAAATTGCTCCTCAAACAAGCTTTTGAGGTGGAGGTATGTTTCAGAAGCTACATACATGCTCCTTATGTTGCTTCTACAACTCGTTCAACCTTGATGCTTTATTTGAGGAAACGATCATTAAGATTCCCATACTCTATAGGTGATTGATTTCACTCTTGAGATTCATCCTTATATGAGTAAACGATCATTAATATTCCCATACTCTACGGGTGATTCGTTTCCTTATTTGGACTTATCTCGGAAGTGCATAAGGCATAGGCTCGTCGTTTAAGAACATCATTCCGACTTTCAAAATTTAGGACAATCCTCAAGCTTTTAAGCCAATCGATATTTTGATCCAGTTATCTTATTAGTCGAGGATAAATAGTAAAATGGATAATTATAGATATCTCAGTGTCTATTTTAAAGAGAAGACAAACATTCAGTGAACTAGTTAATGAAAAATACTTATAATCTACGAATGTTACTTTCTATCGTAAAAGTTCTCCCACTATTTTATCGAAACAATTACCCCTTCAATTGTTCGGGAAATCCTATTTCCTAGTAGGTCTTGACGTCCCAGCGGCCATTAATTGCACCCACGGCTCGTGGCAACGTTTTTTGCAATTTTGCCTATATATCTATACTATTAATAAAAGAAGCTTGTTTTTACTCACAAAATGGAAGTTATGACACCATGCTACATCAAAAAATTGTCACTTTTCAAAATTACCCCAACTCATCCGTGTATTATTACCTATTACAGTTATTTCACCTCTTCCCACTAACTCATAAACCCACTACCCGAAAAATTTGCATTGATATATTAGTATAATAATTAAGCATAGTAAGTATTTTATTTATAGTTACATTTGCATTCCCTCTTTCCATTAATGTATGTATTCAACATCATCAATTTTAATTTTGTATGTATTCAACATCATCAACTTTAATTTTGAAAAAGATATATGAAGCTAGCTCTGATTTTCCGATCATCCCAAGAAGTTGCAGTTTCATATTTTGAGTGAGTTTTGATGGTCTAAAAACTACTTTTTTAAATACCTTAATTTTTACAGAATTGATTTATTCCTTAAAATTAATTACATTTTCCTTATTTTATTTTGCTCGGGTATATTAATAATGATGGGAAAATTCACGGCGATAATTTACTCTGAACATGCAAAAAAAAATGCGTTATACCATTAATAGTTATACATGCAGGTATTGCATGCCACTGTTGCTAGTATATATTAATTAAGACCAGCAATGGGGTTTTGAACGGTGAATTACATTTTCTTTCCCAATTAATTTTTCCCCTTTTATTCCTTAAATTGTGACGTTTTAATAATTCCTGCCCAGATTTGTGCTTGGGCTGATTTTTATTTTGCTTTATTTTGGCCCAATATTATCCTTGTCGGACTTTCAATATGGGGCCCAATTTAAAATTTGGTTTTGTTTTGCCCGTTTAATGTTTTGTCCCAGCAAAGGTACAAGCTGCCTATTTCAAGGTACAACCTTCAAATTTCCAAAACAATTCAAAATTGATAAGCTGCCCGGTTAATGTTTTGTTCAAGGTACAAGCTGCCTTTTTCACCTGCTTCCTTTCACCTGTTTCCTCCCTCTCCGATTCTAAGTTTCTTCTTCTCGTTGTTCTTCATAATATTTACAAGAATTCAAAATATCCTTGTCGTTGTTCTCGTTGTTTAGGTTTTAGATCTGATTAAATCAATTTCGAGATGTATTAAGTGAGAACCTCTCTCAACAAGAATTCGCTACTAATTTATAGTGATTAGTCTCTTCACTAGACCACCAATCACGAATCAATTTTGCAATCTTCTTTCATTTGATGATTTATAGAACTTGGATCTCTTTATTATGTTATTAACAGCTATATTCATGCGCATAAATTTGTTTAAATAATTAAATGTATCACATTCCTTTAAATTTCATACTTTTTGAATAAAAATTGACGCACATGTATCAATTGCAAATTGATGATCGTTCAGTTTAGTACTCAAACATGAACATTGATTGAAAGAATAAACACATTAACCCATTGGATGGTTACCTTAACTTCCATTTCATTGAAATACTTTTTTATAATTGCCCTCTCGTATATAAAATGTTTAGTGTATTTGATTCCACTAATTTTCAACTACTATTTTTTTATTCTTATGTAACATCTTTACATATATTATAGCACGACGGTCTTTGACCAAAACCCTTCTATTATGACTGAATTTTTTTTCTCAGTGTTTTAAATTATTTTATTAAATAGCAAAATACTTTTTTTCCGATACATTTTTTAAGCTAAGGAAAAGAAATTCTGCATATACCTTATACCTAAATGGCAATATAGTAGCAATATTTTAAAGCTCAGTAATTCTGTCTTTACCTAAATTATGGGAGTTTTGGATATCCATACATTGTAAAGGCTAAGTAATATTTCCTTAATAAACCGTTACAAAAATAAAGATGATTGAAAATAGAGTGGCGATACTAAGGCTAAGTAATTTTGTCCTTACCTAAATGGTTACATTTTCCCGAAATCTCTGCCTTCTTATAGGGCAAAATCTTAACTTAAAAATCGAATTTTTGGATATATAAATTATAAAGGTGTGGAAATATCAAATATGCAAATTATGAAAAAGCAAATTGAGATATGGGATTGTGGAATTTCATCTCTCTTCAATCTTGCCACCATAACCAGTTCAAAGTACCCACTTTCACCTTTGGCTGAAAACTAACATAGTATGAAAAAGATTATCAAACATTGCTCAAAGGGGTATTTCTTTTATTATTTAATTGGGTGATTTATGCTCAGACCTCTTAGGTTTGGGCATATTACAAGAAACCCCTCGATGTTTTAAAAATTACAAGTACACCCCCTCAGGTTTGGACATATTACAAGAAACCCCTTACGGCGTTAAAAACAGACAGAATTTGATGATGTCAGCAAAAAAGATTGATTTTCTAAATTTACCCCTGGCTAAATATACCCACATGTGTTGTCTATGTAATAAAAATATCAATGTTTTCAGAACCGGACCGGACAGTGAACCGGTGAGTCGACTGGCCACTAGTTTTACTGGTCGGACAGATCGGATCACTGGTCAAACCGGATGACGTCATAATAATGTAATAAATATATTTAATTTTAAAGTATATACAATATGCATAAAATTTAAACATTATCCTACAATTGATTAAAAATATGCAAAATCTTATAATATATTTAAATTAAATCATATAATATTTATCTAACTTATATCATGACGGTAATATGATACTAATTTGTAAGCTCGTATAAATATAATATGATTATATTTATTTATAAAAATTTAAAAGTGTAAGTTAAAAATACAACAAACTAAGAAATTCATAAATTTTAAAATATAGTTATGTATAAAAGGCTAATATTCAAAATCAAACTTGCATAATATATCGATTTGACACTTTATCCTAAAAATAATATTGGAAAGAAATATTTAATAGAACAAATTTTAATAAAAATTTATTATTTGAGTATTATTTTTCAATGATAATGTGTAAATGTTAATTTGAGTTAATTATCTAATTTATAAATAAATTTGGCTACAAGTTTCTAAAATTTATAAATTTTTGTACTAAAAGTTCAACAAAATTGAAGTAGTTTAAATGGTAAGTAAATTATCTTTCATGTAAGAGGTTAGGTGTTCAAATCCCACCTTTGTACAAAAAATTTTAGTTTATTTTTAACATTAAAAAATAAAAAAATAAAAAGAAAAAAAAAGAAATTCAAAATCGGGATGAACCGGTCCATACCGGTTCAAACTGGTTTTTAAGTCAGGCGGGTTTAGGGGGTAAACCAGACCGAACCAATTTCCGGTTTGCGGTCGAACCGATCGGACCGGCCGCTCCGGTCCGATTTTAATAACTTGGAATATTATACCATATGGGGTACTTATGTAATAATATCATACCACAGGGAGTATCTATGTAATAATATCATACCACATGGGGTGTCTATGTTAAGTGATTAGAAGAAAGCTCTCTATCTTTGTGGTGAAATATTTTGTGCTTAACATGAATACAAAAGGCTCATAGTATGGAAAAATATCTCCAAAACAAATGTTTTAATCCGTATGTTATTTCGTTTTTGATTAATTCACTATGTATAATTTACTATATCTTTTTATTTTGAAACTTAATCTACTCTGATAAGTGATAAATAATTTTTTGATAAAGTGATTGCAGGGGCGCTCTCACTTTGTGATGTAATTTTTGGTGCATTTGAAGTGTACAAAAAACTCATAGTATGAAAAGATTCTCCAAGACCAATAATTTATGGGTATTTCTTTTTTTATTTGATCAGTTTCTTTGTCTAATACTATAATTATTTCTTTCTATTATTTGTTTTATATGATTAGTAGTTCTTTCTTTGTGGTTTATATTTTTGCTTTTCAGGAGTTCAAAAAACTCATCGAAGGTTTGGACATCTTTAAGGTGGTATTTGCAAACACTTTTTTAAAGCACTTTTCAGTTTTTTTCTTAAAAAAAGCACTTTTATAGTGTTTGCATTATCACCTTTTGCTTTTGCTTCTCAAGAAAAAAGCAGGTAAAATCAGGCTTTGAAGAAGCAGGTCCTTACATGCTTTTTTAAGCGGTGGCAATTTTATAATTAAAAAAAAAAGCAATTTTTAGTCCATTTTACCCTTACCATATTCATATAATTCCACAAATACCCACATATATACATCCAAATAAAATTCACAGACATACATTTTCAACCCTAACCCGTTTCCTCCTCCATTGTCGGCGGACTAATCAAACGAAATTGGGTGATTTTCAACTTCCTTCTTCCTTTCACTTCATCACAGGTAAAAATTGGGTGATGAGTTTATCTAGTATTTTAGAGTCAAATATCTGATTTTTTCACCAACCCAATTTCTTGATTTTTTTTATATCTTTGCAACTTCTTCTACTTTATGGATTCTTGCATTTATTTTCTTGCTCTGTTGAAAACGAATTACAGTTTTGTTCTTGTCAAAATTTGAATGGCTAAAAGAAATGTTCAACCATGTCCAGATGTTGTAGCTACTGTTCTTGTTATGTACCCATTTGTGCACTTATTTTGTACTCGTTTTGTACTCTGTTCTGGTTATGTACCTAATTGTTGAGTTATTTGTCTATGAACTTTTATCTTAATAAATTAAATTGATGCATTCTTGAGGTCTGAAATATGAGATTTTTTTCTAGTTTGATATATAACAGTTAATTGTATTGTTTTGAAAACTTAATTGAATCATTTGATTGCATCCATGTGCCCATTTTGTTGAGTTATTTGACTCTACATGAAATTTACAGTAATAAGAATACATTAATGCATTCTTGAGGTATGAAATATGAGGCTCAATATATGAACTTGTATAGTTATAAATTATACATTGATGCATTTTTTTATGTTTCAATTGGAAGGTTTAATTGTCTTTGTTATGAGAACTCATGTGACTTAATTGAATCATTTGATTGCATTTATGTGGCATTTTTGCGTAGTTATGGACTCCTACATGAACACATTTAGTTCATCCCAAACAACCGACGTACCCTTTCCTTCCACTGAACCATTTTCACAACCGAGCACTGAAACGAGTGCTAGAATTCAAAAGGAAAAACATTCTGACTCCTTCATTAAGGCCACATGGGATACGAAATGCAGCGAGATTTTCATTAGGTTATGTGTTGGGGAGCTTACTGCGGGAAATCGTCCTGGTAGTCACTTTAACAAAACTGGTTGGGACAATTTAGTTAAAAAATTTGGTGCAGCCACAAACCGTAAGTACTCCAAAGTGCAATTGAAGAATAAATGGGACAGCTTGAAGGAGGAGTTTAGTCAATGGAAATCGCTTACGCGTGGCGAGACTGGACTTGGTTGGGATCACGAAAAAGGGACAGTGACAGCCACGGAGGAATGGTGGTCGAGAAAGATACAGGTTTTTACTTTTGTAAAATAGCCTTATTATATTCGAATTGCTGCCTATTAAGTTTTCTTAATTCATTTTAATTTTATTTAATTTTTCAGGCTAATCCGAATGCAGCCAAGTTCCGGTTGAAGGGTCCATTATTGGTTTATGATCAAGAAACATTATTCTCAGATGTTGTAGCTACTGGGAATAGTGCGTCGACTCCAAGCTCGGGTCTTCTCCCACCACATATGCAAGACTCTTCTGATGATGAAACACCTATAGAGACACCGATCGGTGAGCCCATTGATACTGAAAGTACTCCCACGTCTGATCCTGTACAGCGAAGTCATGCTCAAGGAGGCCCTAGTGCCACCAAAAACAAACAGAGGAATGGTGCCGAAGAATTTCTAGCTCGCATACGTCACAAGAAGGCAAAGAAGGTATCTACAGCTGCCAAGATAGCAAAGTCCCTTGAGCGAATGGTAGACAACATGGAGCAAGATACCGTTGCTGCCTCCCGTGTTTCCGTCGATGCTAGTCGACAATATTCCATAAGTGTGTGCATTGAAATAATAGAGAATATGGATGGGATTGAGAATGGGGACGACTTGTGGCTGTACTCGACTGGTCTAATGCTAAAGCCTGCTATTCGTGAGTTATTCCTAGCACTTAAGACAGACGAGTCGAGGTTGAGATGGTTACGTGGGCAGATGAACATGAATATGGCACGTGCAGCACCTTCAAACCCAACATCTCAATATCCGCAAGGAGATTATCGAGGCGATGATCAGTTTTAATCAACATGTTAACTTTTGTGATGTAGTATTCGATCAAGTGTTTGAAGTGTCTTTTGTCAATGTTTGAACAAATATGGGTTTTCTTTTGGATGTTAGACTTCTTTTTCTTGCACAATGGATGTTAGACTTCTTTTGGATGTTAGACTTCTTTTGTTGCATAAATTCATGCCATTGTTTGTGTTGGCTTGAATTAATGCCAAAACAATTTTATTTTTGGATTTTAGACTTTGTGTTTTCATTTTCAATGCAAAATGGATTATTGACTTGCATTTGATTGTATTGCTATATTTCTTGTTGCATATATTTATGCCAATGTTTGTGATTGTTTATAGTACTAGTCTGATTTTTATTATTGTTGGATTTATAATATGTCTAATTTGGTTTTATAATGGATGATATTGGTGATGACGCAGCGTTGGACATCATTTCAGGTTCATCGAATAGTATAAATTTGGATCATTTAAGCAGTGATGATGAGGTAAATAGTGTTGTTTGCAATAAATTGGAAAAGAAAAAAAAAAGCTAGAAGAGCAGCTTGTTTTGTTACTGTGACACATTTTCAAAATCATATGTACAAAGTCCCATGTCATGATAGAGAATTTAGTGGATGGGCAGCATTGATGTCTATCTTGAATGGAAATGCATCCCGATGTAAAAACAATTTGAGAATGAGCGTGCCGACTTTCTTTCAATTGTGTGAAATATTAGTGGATCAATACCAACTTAAGCCGATGAGATCTGTATCCATTGAGGAGCAAGTGGCCACTTTTATGATGCTTGTAGGGCCAAGAGTAGGTAATAGACAGTGTCAGGAAACGTTTCAACGATCTGGTTTTACAATTAGCAAATTGTTCCACAGGGTATTGAAAGCTTGCTCACGTATGGCCATTGAATGGGTTATTCCATTTGGATATCAATCTGTTACACATGATTACATTAGGCTAAATGATAGATACTTTCCTCATTTTAAGGTATTTGGCTTTGTTTTTAATTTCATTGTATTTGCTATGATAAATTAATACGTACGTATTCCATGATAATAAATATTTAATGCACAGGATTGCATAGGGGCAATTGATGGGACTCATATAAAAGCTGCACTGCCTACAGAGTTGCAAGTTCTTTACATAGGGAGGAAAGGAATACCGACTCAAAATATTTTGGTTGCACGTGACTTTGACATGTGTTTCAGTTTTGTCTTGCCGGGATGGGAGGGAAGTGTTCACGACACTCGCATTTTTTATGACACAATTAGGAACCCTGCAAAGAATTTTCCAATGCCTTCACCTGGTATGAGTCTAGTACATAAGTCTTAAAATATTTAGTTATATGTTTTTTTATTGAAATGAAAAAGTGTGTTGGTATTTGTATTTGAAATGTTCAGGTAAATACTACTTGGTGGATGCAGGGTATCCGAATATACCTGGATTCATGGCGCCGTATAAGGGTAAATATCATCTTCCTGATTTTGATCGCTCCAACGTGTATAACAGTCCGTATGAAATGTTCAACCATGTCAAAGAGAGAAAGAGATAAAAGAAGCGTGGGTGATTGAAAATTGGATTTTTATGGAAACGTTTTACTGAAAGGCAAAGTTGTTTTTGCAAGATGTAAATTTAAGGGTAAAATAGACACTTCAAAAGATATTATAATAAACAAAATAACTATAGTTATGTGCTTTTATAAATTTGCAAACACTAAATTAAATGCTTTAAACTGCTTTTTAATGTAGTTTGCAAACACCCCCAGATTTTTTCAAAAAGTACTTTTTATCTACTTTCAGCAAAAGTACCTGTTTCCTCTTCCGGAGAAGCATTTGCAAACACCACCTAAGACTTCAAACTTAGTTGAGAGTTTCTACCAACAGTTCACCTTGTGGAAAACTGTTGACAGTTCACACTTTTTAACCGCACATTAATATTATTTTATTCATTGCAACCTGAAGAATGGGTCATTTTAGCAGGTCACATTTTTAGTTGATTTATAAGATATTACCGTAATACCCTTGATTTAATAAATAACCAAAAACATCAAATACAATATCTAATATCAAAAATCAAAATCAAACACATCTCAGATCTTCGTACATCAATGAGCTGCCAAATTAATTTTCTTAAATTGTTCTTAAATTTGATCCTAATATTAAATTCTTGTTCAGGTCTTCGTACATCAAAATATTAAATTCTTCCAAACTTGAATTTCTGGAGTTTCTGCAATCACATCTAGAATTTTAAGATGTGGTTTTAAGATCCTAATAGTGTATATTTTGAAGTAGAGACAATATTTTATGTTAAATTAGTAGAGTAAAAGTCACATCTGGAGTTTTAAGATCTCATCTGGAGTTTCTGCAATCACAGATTTTACATAATTCCTTTGTCTAATTGGTTTTATTTAGGGTGCGATTCCATTATGGAATCCAGATATTTTGACAGAATTTTTCACATTACCCGTGGTGGCATCAGCAAAGCTTCTAGGGGCATCAATCTTAGTGAGAATATATTTGCTGGTGAGATCTTAAAACCACATTTTCCTCACATACTTGCACGCACATCCTCTACAGCATGAATCGGAACGCGAATCCGACGTCGTACAGATCTGGACTCGAACACAGATCTGAACCCGAACACAGATCTGGACTCGTACATGAATTGGAACGCGAATCCCCACCCCCACAGATCTGGACTCGAACACAGATTTGGACCCGAACAACCCGGAAGGAGAATAAATATTGGAAGAGGAATCAGATCCGAACAACCCGAAAAGAGAAGAACAATTGGAAGAAGAAGCAGAAGCGGAATGGTGGTCCTACGTGGAGGTGGATGTGGTGCGGCAAGGAAGGTTGAAGAAGAAGAAGAAAGCCTTTTTTTTTCTTAAGAAATTCTTTTTTTTTTTTAAATTTTATATAATTAATAATAGAGATTTTAACATTTTTAGAAAATGAGAAGTGAAATTAGAATATTAAATACATAATGATGTGCAAATCTTGTATACAAATATTAAATTTATAATGAAAATGTATATTTGCAAGCTAAACATATTTAGTTTGAATTCAGTTTAAATTAGTATCTACGTTATTATTTTTTCATCTTATATTTTAGCTTGATATAGAGAATTGAATATAATTTTAATGATTTTCAAGCATTAATTTATATATTTTTCTCCAGAAATCATAGTTCATAAAAAGATTGGTAAATAGAACAAATTAACAAGGGTTTTAGGACAATTCGTACCATTCTAGTTGAACTTGCATAGCAAGTTGCAAGTAAATTTTTTGCCACATGGCATATGTTGAGTGGTGAACTATGGGCAGTTTAGCCAAGGCTGAACTGCCCATAGCAAGCTCGAACTTAGTTTTCGGCAGTTGTTTTTTAATAATATTGTATGTAGCATATATAAAATTTCTTTGTAACATGCATTTATTAATGGATTAAGGACTTTGCCTAGGATTTAAGTTGGAAAGGTATTCCTTAGACTTTCTCCAACCGACCTCTTAAATTCATGTCTCTTATCTTAAAATTTAAGGGGTGAACATTGTTATACATTCTCACTTTTTACTGTGTACTCCAATAGCTTATTTATATTTTGAGATTCTACATTAAATAATCACACTACACCACTCCACTCTAACTTTAACAAACTACTTTTACTTTTAAAATTTCACTTTGGACTCTCAAATATAAGAGTCCAAACTTATAAAATTTTGGTATTCTTATTTTTTAAAGACTCACTTAAAATTCATATTTTGTGCAATTTTTATAAATTCTCTTATATTTTGGATCCCTTAGGAAATGTCTTACTCTTTAGGTATAGTTACAATGGTCTTTCCTAATGCCGAGAGAGGTACCATTGTCACATTTTATTTTTGTTTTTAAATTTTGAAATCTGACATGACTTTTTCTTACTTATTCGTGAGGTGTGCATAAGTTAATTACTTTCTTCTGTTATATGTGATATTTTCCATAGAATTAATTATTTATATAAATGTAATTAAACAAAAGCAAATACAATATTTATATTTAATCCCTAGAAAGTAGATCTTAGGCCATGGGTCAATTTGGCCTCAATCACATCGATTAGGCAAACTCAATCAAATTCTAAATGGATTCTAAGTTTTTGTCAGGATGGTGTAAGTTTGTTTTGAATTTAAATTATTGAGGTTGTGGAGTATGGGTTCAATTGGGCGAACATTTTAAGTCAATCAATTAAGGCGTTGTTCGTTTGCCACAATTAGCCTCCGATTGCACTGTTCGGCCCAGACTTTTCTGCACAATTATCTGTTCAGTTGGGCTGATAATTTTGCGGGCAGCCCGTTGTTATCAGGCTAAATGGTGGGCCACCCCTGTTAATCGGACCGATTGTAATTGCAGGGTTGGGCATGTATTATATAGTTGGGCCAAATATCCAAATTTTGGGACAAAAATGTAATTAAAGTTATGCATAATTACGGGTAAAATGCCACTAAATTTGTCTGGACTGATTAGAAAAATCTCCTTCTTCCTCATTTCATTTCCCACTTCCATTTTTCATTTCCCTCCATCTCCATCTTGGTTGCAAGGTGAGAAATAAAAATATGCAAATATTATCTTTCATTTTTTATTTTTTGTCTCTATTATTATTGTTTACTCTTTTGTTAACAAGTAAATAATATAATTCTTGACTACCCAAAATTTTATTTGCAATATTAATTTGTTTGAATTTTTTGTTTTATTTTTTGGAAATAGCTCAAGAATTGATTGAAAAAGGACAAGAAGTTGGGTAAGAACACATTGCCCATAAGTTGTAATATCTATTTGTATTTCATTTATGTTGATTGGAATATTAAAAATTTTTCCCAATTTTTTTTCCTACGCCTGCTACTGCCGTAATGTGTCTAAATTTTTATTTTCATGAACTATTTTTAAGTTGTGTTATAGTACTAGGTAATGGTGTATTATGGATTACATAAATAAATGCTTGTGTTTTATTTGTTTCCTTTGTATTTTGTTTGGACATAAATGCTTGTGTTACTTTGTTTCCTTTGTACTTAGTTTGGACATAAATGCTTGTGTTTTTTTTTTATTCCTTTGTAGTTTGTTTGGACATACTTGGTGTTTTTTTTTCCATATGTTTTGTGACAATTTTGATTTATCTAAATTAAAGTTCTTGGGCATATCAAATACAGAATACCGCTTGGGTATGGATTCGGAGAGGAACGAACAACTCCTAAATTTCGTCCGCCAATTTTTTTGGAAATGTGTTATAATAATATGTTTATGTCTCATTGCACACGAAGCACGCTCTAATTCCCAACAAACTAATCGAAAGAGAAAAAGGTATAGCATCATACGTAAAAAATACAAACAAGCCAAGTATTTACATCGCGTAACCACGAAGACGGATGTTAAAACTAAGGCTGTGTTAAGGTTTACTATGACTTCTTTTAGTAAGCTATATAGTTTGTTGCATAACATTGGTGGTCTAAGGGATACTAAATACGTGCCACTCAATGAACAAGTTGTAATGTTCTTGTCCGTCCTTTCACATCACAAGAAAAATCGAATCGTTGGGTTTGATTATCGTCGATATGGGATACAGTTAGCAAGTGTTTCCACCGTGTATTGAATTGTTTGCTTAAATGCCATTCAATTTTACTATCACGACCTATACCAATTTCAGAAAATGATGAAAATTCCCGATGGGGTTGTTTTCCGGTACGTACACTTTATTTTAATTTGTTCTATAGTGGTTAACTTAAAAGAACTTAATAAGTACTTTTTCATATATTTTTTGTAGGGTTGCTTAGGGGCTTTGGATGGTACTTATGTGAAGGTACTAGCACCAACTCCCGATAAACCCCGATATAGATCAAGGAAATGAGAGGTTGCAACTAACGTTCTTGTTGCTTGTGATGTAAATGGAAAATTAACGTATGCATTGACTGGATGGAAGGGTTCCGCAGCAAATGATCGGGTCCTGAAAGATGCTATTACCCGCCCGAACGGACTTTGAATTCCGGCCGGTATACGATTTGAGTATAAGTAATTTATGCATCATATATTCTCGGTCATACAATTCCATAAATTATGATTGTAACAATGTTAATTTTTTGCTTTTATGAATATCATAGGAACATACATTTCCTATAAAAAATATAAAATAATGAATTTATTAGGGCATAAAAGCATAGTGAATATATATATATATATATATATATATATATATATATATATATATATATATATATATATATATATATATATATATATATATATATATATATATTTCTTAATTGTTTAATTACTCAGATACATTAAATGAGAATCTCTCCCAATAAAAATTCAAATTTGAGTTCATTATTTTATAGTGATAAATAAATTCCCACTGGACCAATCTCCATAACCCATCTTTAGGATAATGGATACACGAATGGAGAAGGTTTTTTGACACCTTATAGGGGTGTAGGACAAGATGCTCCCCAAAATTATAAAGAATACTTTAACATGAAGCATTCCCAGGCAAGAAACGTGATCGAATGGTGTTTCAGTCAAGTTAAACGGAGGTGGGCGATACTTAAAAGTGATTCTTCCTACCCATTGAAGACTCAAAACCGAATTATCATAGCTTGTATTCTTATTCACAATTTTCAGCTGATGACAATGCCCAATGACATGTTAGATTCCGATTCGAGTAGTGAATCATAAAGTGATGATGATGTTCAAGGAGATAGTCCTACCGGTGACTTCGTCGATGTTGTTGAGCCCTCACAAGCGTGGACTGATTATCGAGATACCATGGCTCGTGCTATGTTCGATGAGTGGTTGTCAAGTCCTCGAGATAAATGCACTTGTTGCATTTTGTTTCGAAAATGACTTTGTTTGATTGGATAATATGTTTGGTGTTGGTTGTGATGCTTTTTTTTTTTTTTTATTATTATTGTGGTTTAATTACGATGGTACACTATTATGTACATGTGGACAATTTGTTTGTATCATTGTCGTTTTTATGCTTTAATGTTTGGAACAATACATGCATGTTGTTTTTGTTGCGTTGTTCTTGAAAACGGGTTAGCCCAGGTTAATCTAAATTTCGTAGTGTGGTCTCAGTGTAATCATGGAGCCAATACCAAAGTATGCAGGAACATCGCGCTCTACAAGAACTCCACAAGGACCACGTAGAATTTGGAGTGCCCATGAGGAGCAAACATTGATTTCTTGTTTGCATGAGATGGTTTCGACTGGATGAAAAGCCGATAATGGGTTTAAGGCGGGATATTTACAGGCCTTAGAATCCGCAATTAGTAGAAGGATACCGGTAAGCGACATTAAAGTGAGACACATAAACTCAAAGCTCACGGTTTGGAAAAAACAATACTATTTATTGATTGGCATGTTGGGTACTAGTGGTTTTGGATGGAATGACGATGCTAAAATGATAGAGGTCCACGATGATGTTTGGGCCGAATATGCACGGGTAAATAAGAATTTGCTAACTTTTATAAATAATATTTTGGGCTATATTTATGTTTGTGTTCTAATCTTGTTTTTGTATTCCTCGAAAGGCTAACCGTAAAGTTCGTGCGATGAGGATGAAGTCTTGGAGGTACTATGATGATTGGTGTGAATTGTTTGGAATGGACAGGGCTATGGGAGACAATGCTCAAGGGTTCACTGATGTTGTTGAGGACATATTATTGAGTGAAAATCTTAACTCAAGCAATATGCAAATAAGCACAGAAGTAGTGGAACCGTACATTCCAACATTTGATGACCATAGTCCATATGTCGATCTAACTATGGATGCATCCGATTGGGGTGGGGATCAATTGAAAGAGAAAATCAACTCTACTCCGGATACATCTGATGGTTCCTCAATGAAAAAATCGAAGGTATATGGACTTGGTGTTAAAATTGGTGGGAAGGAGAAGAAGAAGAAGAAAATTAAATTGACTAGAGAAAGAAAGCCGACAACACCCGAAACCGCCAAAAGTGAGTCTATGTTGCCCGTCTTGACAAGTTTTATTGAGGAGGCAAAATCTACTTTCATGAATCTTACACCAAGAATGAACAAGGAGGAATATACGGTGGACGAAAAGGCATCGAAGGTCATTGCCGCGTTGGAGAAGGTTCCGGGACTAACCGAAGAAAACATGAACTTCTTTGTTACAAGATTATGGATAACCAAAGGCATGTGAGTTTGTTTTTACGTTCTAGCGAACGTAATCGGGAAATACAAGCACACATGATGCTCGATGGTAAGATGCCATGACTTATGGTTTATGATAATTTCGGGTGTTGACTATGTCGTGAATTTTTAGACATTGCTACATTTTCTAGTTGTGTATTTTGTGATTTGGGTAAAGGAGTATTAGAGTTTGGTGTTTTTTTGGCACAACGGGGTATTTAGTAGTTGGCATTATATTTTGGTAGTACACATGCAAACATGGCATGGGAATTTCTATGAAATTGTGTGAATTTTGGAGCCATGTTTGTTCAAGTAATTATTAGTTATTATGAATGTTGGTTGTAGTTTTTGAAACCAACGGGGTTTGGATGTAATTATTTTGTAATGAATGATGCCATAGTACTAGTTAAACATGTACAACTTTGGATTAGTAATGTTGTTGCAATTTAGATGGATGGTTTTTGAGATACAAGTTGTGTTGAATTATTAGTCTTTGTTCATTTGATGTGTGTTTAAGTATAAAAGTAAATGTGGAAAGTGATTTTTAATACAAGTTCAATTTTAGTCTTTGTACATTTTGTTCATATGTACTTGTGTTAATTTTAGTCTTTGTACATTTTGTTCATATGTACAAGTTCAAGTTCAAGTAAATGCAAATTCAAGTAAAAGAAAATCTGGAAATTGACATTTTTTAGTTCAAGTCCAATTTAACAACTTAGTTGCAAAACTGAAAATTACAATTTTTTAGTTCAATTCCAATTTACCAACTTAGTTCAATTAAAAGCAAAACTGAAAATTACAATTTTTTAGTTCAAGTCCAATTTACCAACTTTTCGTCAAGTAAACAAACAATCTGAAATTGACATTTTTTAGAAAAAAGTATAAATGCAAGTTAAAGTTCAAGTTCAAGTCCTATCTAACCAAACTTATTTCAGCTTTTCAGAATTGTTTAGCTACATGTGAACTATGCAATGATTTGCAAAGAACTTTACAATTCAATTACTTCAATTATTGCTTCTTTTCAGAACACTGTCTGACAATAAAAACCAAACAACAAAGATATTTGCAAAAAAGCATAAATTGAAGGAAACTAAAAAGCATATATATATTATACAGTGGCAGCCCTATAAAGGCTGCCTAATTATATAATTCATAATTCAAAATATAAAAAACACCATCCTTCAGGTTCTGCACTCAGTGCAGAACCACAAAACTATCAGAAATTCAACAAATACAAGTCCGGAGTAACATAGCCGTAGAACAGAACATAATAGATAACATAAACAAAAAATGAACCCACATTCCCACCAGCACCCTAATCCACATCGCTCAACCCACCCCCATTGACATCATCAGCTGCCCCTGAACCTGGTCCCTCATAAAGAACTTTAGCAAAATGATTTACCTCATCCGATTGGGGGGCAGCAGCCCCAGGAGTAAAGTTATCGTCCATCATGGAGATTGGGGTGACAACCAGGGCATCCTCATCATCGGCGGATAAGTCCATGGGTTGGACAGAGGAGCCGATGAGGGATCGGGGGAAATGGGCACTTTCCTTATCCTCAAAAATGTATTTTAGCTTACGGAAGTGACGATGCCCTTGAGCCCGAAACCTCCGATAGCTACCTAACTCGTCTTACAAACATTACAGTCAAAGGTTAGTATAAAGACAGAAAAAAAAAATTTATTTTTAAACTAATAACTCAACAAAAAACAGAAAAGGAAAATTTACGGAAGCCGAGACAGCAGCCCAGTAAGCATTAGACACGGTGGTGCGGCAGTCGTATACATCGCAGTTTATCCCCGGCTGGGCCAGAAACTCTTGAAAGTCCACATACTCCCGTCGGATTCGCTCCAACTTTAGACGCAAAGAGGTGAGGTGGAACCTTCGGCCAAAGTTATGTGTCATATTCTCACTGATTAACTGAAGACATTCACGAAGATCGTCAATGTCTTTCACCAAGCTCCTCGCAGCACGAAAAAGCTTTGTTATCATATATGCTTCCTCTTCAGGACTCCAGCCATCGTAATGAGCATTAAGGTCAACTCTTTGCCTCCTAGTCAAAGGCATTTCCTAATCCTGCAATTAACAAAAGAAAAAGAAAGATTTAAACAAGCTTCAAGAATAAATTGTAAATAGGAATAGGAAGAAGAAGGAGAAGTTGAATAGTGTTGGAGGAACTTACTGTTTTTGTTGGATTGGAAAATAATGGGGTGTTCGGTTGAATAGAACTAGCCATATATATAGGCAGTTCAAAGATCAACTATTTAGTCTCAATTAATGTTGGTAAGTAGAGAGTTGGTATCCAAATAAATGGTACTTTTTTGGTAACTAAGAGTTGCCTTCTTAAATGTTAGAGATTTATGTCATTAAATACAAGCATTGGAAATGAAAAAGCAATAAATGTAGCATGCAAAAAGCAACTATGGAAAAGACATGACATGACTTATCAAGAATGCACAAGTAAGACAACTCAAAAAAGGCAAAAATATGGTACATAATGAAATCTCAAATGGATTCTGCATATGTAATATTCATTATTACATGCACCTTGTAAGAATGCACAAATAAACAGGGCCTGTGCCAAAATCAATAAATGAAAAAACAGATAGGGTATGCAATATTTGTACAAAAAATCAATACCATATATTTTGACAACCCAATGAAAAAACATAAAAATTATAGGGAATGCAATATTGGTACAATCTGCCTCCAATAAACAAATGAGCACAACTGTTTAATTTCATGTTACATATGAGTACTCAACAAGGCAAACTTTTTGGCAGGGGCTGGATAACATATGCCAGAAATCTTTAGACTATGCATTAAAAAACAATAATAGACAAATCAATAAAATCAATTTTCAGAACCCAACTGTTCATTTAATTACCACCTAGAATAGAAATGTCACCCAAACAAAACAGAGAATATGGGACTAGGACAATAGACTACTAGAACATGCTATAAAAATTTCCACCTCAAATGATATGCTCAACCAATTTCCACCTCAAAAGATCATATGCATTAAAAAGAGCACTAGGCAGTAGTGATCGTGTCACAAAAAATCATTGTAATATGGAAACATGCTATAAGCCAAGCAGTAAACATGCAATATTAATAGAGCACAAAAAAACACAAACTAATTCATGATCAACTTGAAAATTATAAACCAAGCAGTAATGAGCAAGCATAATAGAGTAGAAATTTTAATAATCCTAAAACTAGAAACTAAAGTATTAAATGATGCCCTTATTTCCAGAAGAGATGCACTTATCAATGTGTTCTCTTCTACTACATGTTTGATTCGTTGCAATAGGAATTATTGCAACTTCATCATCAACTCATTCAAAGAAGCTACACCTCTGGCCCTGAAAAGCAATCACAATCAAAATAATTAGCTTCATGACAATAAATTTTATAATATAAAACATATTAAATTAATAATGCATAACCTGTGTTCCTGAACATCTCATGAATCTTCTACCTGAATTTGTTGGAGTTTTAGAAGTAAACATCCGAACAATGTTACCAAAATAACATGTTAGGCCAGTTCCATCAGACCAATTACTACGTGATGTGCTATTGGAAGGGTCATCCATTCCAGAAACCATATATCTACGTCAAACAATTTCTCACAAAAGTGAGCACATGATAATTCAATTAAACCAAGACAAATTATAATATACAGAAAATTTGAAAGATTTAACTCACAATTATTCAGGCTCTAATCTTGTCCGCACCGCAGTAAGAAACCCAGAAATGGGTCGATAAAACCAACCCAGAAACCTTACATCAAATAATGAAACAACAGTTAGCACATTATATTAAAATCTAATAAGGGAAAAAATGAAAGATTTACAAAAACCCTAATTTACAAAAACCCTAATTTAATTACAAAAATCCAATACAAAATTAACTTACACGTCGTCGTGTATTTGGTCTTGTCCGCACCGTAGCAAGAAACCCACAAATGGGTTGATAAAACCATCCAATGTTGAAACCTTCAATTGAAACCCGACCAAAAACTAAACCCTAAAGCCTCCAAATATCACATACTAAAGGGAAATCGTAAGATAGAAATAGACACATAAATCAAAGGATAATACTCTAGATTTCTTCGCAAAATAACGAAACCCTAAATTTGGTGGGACGAAGAGGGTGAGGAGAACGAATTTTGTGGAGAAATTCGAAGTAAATACAAGTGACGAACAACCCTAGCAACTCTACTGTAACGATTTCATACGATTTTCTTGGAATAATTGGTGAATCAAAAGAACAATTAAAATGGGACGAAGAGAGAAGATAGGAGAACGACGAAAGACGAAGAGAGAGAAGAAACTATACAAATGAAATGAAACCCTAGACTATGGGTAATTTTTTTGGATTGAGTTTGATCCAACGGCTCGGAGTTAATCAAAAAATCAATGGTCAGATCTCATTCCCGCATGAGGGTATATTCGTAATTACAACATAATCGGGCCAAACCGAACTGGATATTAAATGTTGGGCAAAAGTCCAATTACAATTTTGTTATCTGCCAAACACATTACTAAGTAATTGGGTCCAATGATTTAATCAAGCCAAAGATGATATTGGGCCGATTACCATAACCCCAAACGAACGGGGCCAAAAGATATTTAATAAAACCAATATACAAATTATTGAACTATCTTAATATGGCCAGTCTTTTCTTGACAAAATACCTTCCATTTATAATGTTCAATAATATGTTTTAAATGTTCAGTATTGTGTACTCCTAATTATTTCGCTTCCACTAGATGAAGTTTCCTTCACTTTGCTTAAATTTCCATTGATTCTGACGTTTCCAATATATAGAAATATGTTAAATAATTTTTTTCTAATATTTGGTAATTTCAGTTTATACTTTTGGTAGGCCTTTTCTATTGGATATTAAAAGAGTTGGTAAATATTTTTATCTAGGATTTTGTTTCAAATTTCTGAAGTAAAATATGACAAGTAACGTAATATTTTGTTCAATTCAAATATATGATATTCAATATTTTATAGTTAGAAAAGTATTTATCATTAGTTTGCTTTCTATTAATTTCTTAAAGTAAATTAGTACTAGACAAAATGACGGTAGCTTCTAAACCTAATCAACAATATATACTTATTTGTGCCTTTGTTAATATAGTATTTTGTTTAGATTTTGTTTCATAATACGCACTACCAATAAGTGTGTAATATAATTTTTATTTAAATTTTATTTTATTTTTCTGTGCATAGCATGAGAAATATGCTAGTTTAGTTTATATGTAATAAATTCTTACTGAACTTCGTGTTGGAAATAAGTAAAGAGAAAAAAACAAAAGAATGAACTCAATTTTTGGACTAAACGTCAATTGACTAGAAAAGTTTAGTTGTGTTCTAATTTTTCCGACTACTGAGATCAATATAAAGCCAATTTTCCTAGAAACATATTATTCAACTAGTAGGTGTACTTAGGCTAAATTTCTCAAGGTTAAACTGGTCGTTAGACTTTTCTCTGGAACGATGATGATTGCAAAAGCATAGAATATTTTAAGACGATTTATAATCTTGAAAACTAAAACCCATTATAGTAATTTTGAAAATGGAAACCACAAATTAGAACAAACATATTAACTCTACGAATTCGACCAAATAACATAGCACATTAGACTAATAAAAATAGAAATAAAAAAGTATGCCATGAAAGTATTAGTGCTCAAGACAAACATAATAGCTGCTAACATATTAACTCTATGAATTAAGACCTAATAGCATAGCACAGTAAACTAATAAACTAGAAATAAAAAAGTATGCCATGAAAGTATTAGTGCTCAGGCCAAATTAACATAGTAGCGGGAGACCATTTTGAAATGGTTCAGAAAGCATTCCATATGTGATTGCTCTTTACATGATAAACTATCAAAAATTTCTGTTTCATATTTGAATTTCATGTACCAAAAAAAAATATTCGAACTTCACCATAAATCTCCAGTCCAAGAATACGAATCCTAAGGCCAACATCCAACTTTGACGTCCTGCCTCTAAAAAATTTATACAAAAGAATAAATGAATATATAATAATAAAAAAATAGGAATTTAGTAACTCAGCAAGAAAGCAACAATAAGATAGAAATAAAAACACAGAATGGAAGCTCAGTTACTAATTGTGTAGCTTTTTCAAATAAAAATAAAACATCCAGCATGCTTAATAACTTCTAGATCAAGTTGACAGTAAGATGAATCTATGAACAGATAAACTAAAGCAGCAGTTATACTATAAATTACCTTCCTCCAAGAAAGCAATGATACCCGAATAGAGCCCTCTACTTTCGATCAATCTTTAGCCATAAATAAAACAGCAGCAAATAATTCTCCAGCATAGATAACTAATTAAGGGATCTTACTCCGTGGATTTCAAGTAAAGATGTGTACCTTAATAAAGTGCAATAGTATGATCAACCAATATATTCATTAGAAGAAGATTAAGATTAATTAAGCAACAATGAATAAGAAGCCAAAATCAAATTGCAGCATTAGAATTACAGGTAGAAACACAGAAGGAAACTACATATACATTATTTAGGAATAAAAAAACTCACAGAAAACAAATACTCACAGAACTCATGGAGATTCTCCATCCTTTTTAGATGGCGATTTTGAACTCTCTGCTTTTGGCCTTCTCCTTAATGATTCCGGTGTTCCCATGTTTGAACTCCCTGTGTGTGCAGTGGGTGGGGGACTGTCTGGGGGATTGTCATTAATATTCAGTGCGAAAGTGTCCTTGTCTGAGGCTGGGGGATTCACATTGGTAGTGTTTGGGAGTCCCTCCTGACCATGTATAGCAAATAATAGCTTTGTTTTCAAATATTCCAAGGACAGTGATACACTTGGACCAAACCACTCATTGTTAACCTCTAGGGTTGGAATAATTAAAATTTTCCACCCATGGATGACAGCAACTAGGAAAGAAATCCCCCCTCTTATCTTCGGCTCAATATAACCTCAATGAAGGAATTTGTGATACCGTGATTCTCAACCCTCATGTTAGCCAAACCAACCATCATTATAGATCCAGCTAAAAATGCACAAAAACGGACTATTTGATCCGCCGTGTAGATTCTAGAGGAACCAGCGTAAAGGGAGTCCAACGGCAGTACGACTGATGTAGAGTACTAGCCCAATAGTCCCAAAAACTTAATGATATTCCTCTGAAAAATATTGGGTTCATTCGGGACTAAATTTCCCTCTACGTACCCTAGAAGTATTTCCAAACCCTCATAAAGTTTCACTGGCATAAAGTATGTCAACCATCCGAGAAATAAACAGAAGAGTCCGAACTTGATATATTGTCTTTCATCATTAGGATAAACCAACCGGTAAAAGACGTATCCGTGCAAAAATGAGGCTCCCACTATTCAGAGGTGTCTCGATTTCCTCAAGAGTTGAACGACGCACCGGTGCAAAAATATCACCAATGCACCAAATATTCTCAAACACCAGTAGCCACCTAACAAAAAATTTCCCCAAATCACGAAACAGCCGTGACCCCATTATTAACCACCTATGTTAGAAGAGAAAATTCATAATACTGTAAATAAATTGGAGAAAATAATTGGGAAGAAAAATTAAACTGTGCGTGTAACTATGTGTATATTAATCTGAATGAATTAAGTGAGAAATAATACAAGTCCTATCACTATATATATAATACAAATATCAACGGCTAGTCTAACTAACTAAGAAACGTGTTCACACAGAACACAAATAATAAGCCGACTTATAATTAAATATAATATATAAATAATAGATAAAAATAAAATACTTTCTTTCTTCTTCTTCCTTCTGCTATCCAGCGTCTTCTTTATCCTCTTTCAATCTATGATCTTCAATCTTGTTTTTATATTCTAATAACCTACCCAGAAATGATCCTAGCTCGAGCAACCTTCTTTCAGCCATGGTTTGCAAAAATGAAAAGAGCAACCGTCCGTCAGCCATGGTTTGCAAAAATGAAAAAATCACAGAGAGAGACGAAGTGAGTGGAGGGAGTGTGATGGTGGAGCGAAAATGAAAAAAATTCACTGATAGAGAGAGAGACGAAGTGTGTGGAGGGAGTGTGATGGTGGAGCGAAAATGAAAAAAATCAGAGAGAGAGAGAGAGAGAGAGACGAAGTGTGTTGACTGTGGAGGGAGTGTGATGGTGGAGCGAAAATTGAAAAATAACAGAGAGAGAGAGAGACGAAGTGTGTGGAGGGAGTGTGATGGTGGAAGGTAGTAATAAAAGGAAAAAATCATTATCCTACTCCTATCTACTTAACCTACACCCTACCTATACTGTCAAAAGTGAAAATTAATCAATCGTAAAAATTTGCTTTGGTTATTTTATCTTCAACTGGCTTCAATAAAAAAATATACACAATTTTAATATACTTCCTCCCGTACATATATATGTATATATATTATCTTATTTATTTTGGATTGTGGTATTAGGACTTATAAACCTATTAAATAACCATCATAAAATATTCCTATTAGTAATAATTATTTTTCTCTCTATTCTTTTTAAGAGTTTGAATAATTACTATGAGAAGATAAATCTGAAAAACATAAATTATTTTTATATTGAACTTACGACAAATAATACATATAAAACAAAAAAAAATTGTCAAAACGACAAATAATATGAAACGGAGTATATAATATGAAAGTGAAAACGATATATAAGGTCAAATAAGAGTTAATGATAATTTACCCCATATGATATTCGTAATGTTCAATCCATCTCCGTGTGATTAAAAAACAGTACTTCGAGGGAAATTGTCTCTCAAAATTTTCACACGGAAATAAATTCTCTCTTCTAAATTACAAAAAGACAAATTGACATTACCTCGGTCAAAAAAACTCTATATATATATTAGATTTAATAACATAAAACAAATAAAAATTGTGCTAGATAGACGAATGAATAAAGCCATGGTTGATGCTTTGGACTTGGAGGTGGTGGACAAAAGACTTTAAAGCCACGTTTTAGTAATGAAGGTGGTGCACTGTGATGGGTAAATAAAGTTGTACAAATATTAAAGTTAGTAGGATTTTATAATTTTAATTACCATATTTTAATTCTTAAATCTAGCACTAAGTTGTACAAATACTAAATAAGAAAACAAAAACTTTATCATAATTGTGACCAATTGATTTTTTATTTATTTTTTATGTTTTTCCAAATGTGTAAATTTACCCATAAAGATCAAGTAACGGAGGTGAAACTTTGACTGCTCTGTCTTCTAAATTTTAGTCCTCTAAAAGACACACAAAAACTCATACGCTACGTTCGATTTGCCTTATTAGGCCCAAATAAGCCATTTTATGCGGCAGATAAAATTAACTGGGGCAAATAAAATCCATTCGATTGGGCTGATAAAATTGCGGGCAGCCCGTCTTAATTCGTCTGATATGTGGGCCACCCCCTTTATTCGGCCCATTCTAATTTGAGGGGCTCTTGTGCGATTATAATTAGGCAGCCCATATTAACTTTCTTGTTTCGAATTTGCCCCTTTATTTGATTTGAATTACAAAATAACCTGCCCAAATTTAACAAATGTCTGAAAATTTTCCCATTTCCCCCTGTCGCGACCATTTCCCCCCCTCTTCTCAAGTGAGCACCGACACCATGGATGGATAAAATGCCTTCGAATATTTTCTTCATTTTCTTAATTATACATATTTATTCAATTATCCAAGCCATTTGCTTGCTCTAATGTTTGAATTTTCTTGATTTGTGGGTTATAGCACCGAAGCCTTTGCATTCCACTTCGATTCAAGCACAAGCTAGGTTAGTTTTATAGGAGAAATTTCATGTGTTTTTGTGCGGTTTAATGGACAGTTCGTATGTCTCAATGGGTAGTTATCAATTAATTTTGTTTTCCATTTGCAAATTTTGCCTTTGAAGTTTGGTACTTTGGTTGCTTTGATATATGACCATTGTTGTATATAGGTTATTTACTGGGTTGAATATGAAGCTGGTTGTTTGCCTTTTTAGTTTGATACAAAATTGTTTTTATTTGGTTATTGATTTTAGTTAGGCTGTCAATGTAGCGGATTTTAACTCGAATCTGGCCTGACTTACTAGGATTCTTTTATGGAAATTGCAAAAACGACCACACAATATAGTTTTATGTTGGTTGCAAAACCGTAATGGACAGTTCGTATATGACTATTGTTGTTTTCCGATTCTAGGTTCCACTATTCTTTTTCCATTTGCAAAGTTTGGCATTGGAGTATATATTTTTGTTGGTTGGACCGATTAAAGATAAATTTAGGTTGCCTCCCTGTTTTTGTCAACTTTGTTGCCTCCCTTCGCAAAGATATATTTAATTAGCAATTGCCTCCCTGTTTTTGTCAACTTTGTTGCCACTGTTTAATATGAAGTTTAGGTTGCATTTGATAGAAATAGTGTCCTGCAAGCCAGCTGTATGGCTAGCATTAATTGTAATTAATGAGGAACTATTCAATTTAGATTAATAAATGCACTTTTATTAAATGGTCAACTTTATCTTATGTAATATTTGTCTACGCATAAGGATAGAAGTCCTTAGATCACAGGGCTATGGGACAACCCGTGGACTGATCTCTAAGGCCGTGATCTAGAATATATTCAAGAGTCGTAGAATCCAATCGAGATAGGACATCGTTGGATTCGGTTAGACTCTCACTATTGTGTATACTCCGATGAACTGGAGGACGCTGGGGTCCACGAGCGTGACTGGGATAGTCGATACACATAAGTGGGTGGCTTGCTGGGATGGCAAGCGCACTGAATACCCCAATTAGGAAATAACTCACCATGGAAGCGGTAGTCGCATATCGGGGTTGAAGTTATTCCAATTTACGATAGTATACGAGGAACGATCCCTAACTACTTGAGATGATAGGGTTTATCTGGTACGAGAACGTCTATACTTTGATATGAGTTCCGACTGACTGGGGATTACCAGAAAGTCTCTGTGGACTCATGTTGGGTATAGAGGAACTCGTATGCAGATTCATATCATCAACAAAGGATCCATTGACTCGACTTGATAGGTCGAGAAATTCTCCTATGGATTTCTGTGAGAAATTAATTCTGATGAAATCCTTGGCCAAGGTAACTGACGACTTTATGTAAGTAGCTCATAAAGAACAAGTCAGAAAGAATTTATTTCGAGATCAGAGAACATAAGGTCAAGACAAAAGATAAGGGAATCCGATGAAAGACCATACCCTTAAGTCTCGACTGGGAGATTGATCGATGGAGAGATTGTGTCGTATATGGAAATTGTAAATGATAAAAGGTTCACTGAATTAATTCACCAGTGATTGGGCTCCATGGGCTTGTGACTGGACATCGACCGTGGAGTGTGGGAGAATTCCCAAATTAGCAGGGGTGCTAATTTTGGAATGATTAATCGACAGAGTGTTCGATTAATTTAGAGCATTAATTGCTCAAGTAATTAAATAATATTTAATTACAACCCACGGCCAATTATGTGGTGAACCTACGGGGGCATACACAATACACAAGTAGCGAAAGCGAGGAAACAGGAACGAACCAGTCGACTGGGTCGACTGGGTCAAAATCGACTGGGTCGATTAAATGGGTGGGTCGACTGGGTCGACCCATATGGAACAAAAATGGATCCAATTGGAATTGGATCAAGATTATAAATTAAATTGGAATTTAATTTATGAGTAAATTAATTAATTAGGATTTAATTAATTAATGGAATAATTAATTTAATTAGACTTGGAGTTTAATTAATTAATTAGGAGATGATTTAATTAATTGGGCTATTTAATTGGGAAATTAAATAAAGCCCTGAAAGATTAATTAATATGGGCCATGAATTAATTAGGAGACTAGGTCTTCTAATTAAATAGGGCCATGGCCCATGTAGGAGAGAGAAGACCTAGTCCTAATAGGACTAGGATAGAAAGAAAACTATAAATAGCTTTCTTCTAGTTATTTTTCAGAGAACTCCTTAAGCAAAAATTGAGCAAAGCAAGCAAAAATCTCTCTCCCTCTCCCTACCTGGATCGGCCGAACCCTGCTTCCACTTTGGAAGAATTTTTCGTGTTCGATCTTTGTTCCAAAATCGTTCTTAAAGTCCTGAATTAATATAGCCTATGTTCTAGTCGATTAGGTTATATTATTTTCGTGATATTGTGGTGTATCAACTCGTAGAGGCGCAACACGTGGGGCGCTGTACAAAAAGCTTGGATCGATTTTCTGTGAGAGAATTCAGAGTTCATCTAGCCAACTTGGATTTGCAAGGAGACAGGTATAAACGAGAAAACTTATACTGTCATTGATTTATATTCATATATATACAACTAGAGAATATCCTGGCAAGATTCTTTAAGAGGCCCTAGAAATTTTTATATTCCGCTGTGCCTAGGGCTGTTTTTCTTACCGAATCCCAACAGTGGTATCAGAGCCAACTCTAGGCTTTGTATATATATGAATTTGCGAATTCTGTGTTTATTAAATCATATGTTTGATTTATGTGGCTAGTTCTATAACTTTGCATGTTTTAGGACTTTATTGTTAACTTAGAGTTAATGGGTAATTTTAGATTCGTAATTTTATCATGTTATTTTAATTTTGGATTATGATTTAATTGGGACTGTTTTTAAATTAAATCAAAAGTAATCAAAACAAAAAAAAAAAAAAATTTTTGAAATTGTGTTCGACCGCGGTGGCACGCGGCGGTGCGCAGCAGCGCACCGCGGCTGGGCGGCCACCGCACGCTGCCGCACGCGGCAGCACGCACACAGCGCGCTGGCTGCGCGTGCCGCGCACGGCAGCTGCCTACGGGCAGTCTGCCGCGCGTTGGCTACGAGCAGCAGCACGCTGCTGCGTGCTGTCACGCGCAGCAGCAGCCGCTGCGTGCGGCTCACGCGCGGCCTCCGTGGCCGCGTGTGTGCTGCCACGTGGCGGCACCCTGTTCGTCACTCCGTGGCTGAGTTTTGGTTGGATTCAATTTCTGCCTATTTTGGATGTCCTGAAAATCTTGGAGAATTTTAGAAGATTAGGAAACTTGGAGTTTTTGGATAAGGTAGTTATTCTGTTAGAATTAATCACTACCTTAATTAAACTAATCTAATCAAAATAGGATTATCTTGAGAATCTTGGAGATTTAGGAATATTGGGAAACTTAGAGTTTTGGATAAGGTAAGAATCTTAGAGATTTAGATTACCTTAATTAACCAATCTTAATCAAGATAGGATTTGTAGATTACTTGGAGCTCAAGTAAGAGCTAATTAATCTTAGAGGTTAATTATTAATTCAAAATTAATTAACTTGGATAAATTTTATGAATTAAAATTAAAGGAGCCGGTAAATTTACATTTTTGCCCTTATGTGAATTTATGCATGTTCTTGAGTGAATATGTGGATTGGTCGATTTTGCCCTTAAGCCCTGTGTAGTTTTGGTTTATTTATTTTATGGGTTGTAATTAAATGGGCCTGATTGGTGCCCTTGCTTGCGCAAACAAATGTAATAGAATAGGACCATTTAAATTATGTAAGCTAGGCTTAGATTAGGCTTGGAGCCGAGAAGACCTCATGAAGACTTGGAGATCCACATGGAGGCCCATTTACCTTGGAGGACATGGAGGCCCAATTCATTACATGGAGGCCCAATCAAGCTGGATATTACAAGAAGGCCCATGATGTATGGGTTTAAAAATTGTAATAGTTAGGACATTTAATTTTCACCCTAGACTGACCAATTGATTCATCACGTGGCTCGTGATGGATCGCATAGGATGGGCAATCGACCAATCATATCTTGCTAGGTGATGAATGTTTACTTTTTCGCACATTATTCTTTGATGTATGAGATGCATGCTTAGGATAGAAAACGTAAACAAGATAAGCATAATCTGATGAGACCTCGCACACTTAGAAACCTCCAATTGAACTTAAAATTCAATTAGAATGTTAAATCGAATAACGGGCGCATATGAATAGTGTCTATGGTCCGAGCCTATCCAATTACTAGGTCTTAGGCATATTGTACAAATATATCTCGATGTCTCACGAGTCGTGGGTCGAGCTATAGGAAGATAATATGTCTATTGCCTCGATGCACGAGTTAAGTGCCAAGGGAGGGGATAGCAAGGTTTTAGGCGCTGTCTCACGAGTCGTGGGGCGTCTAGGATTGAACTATTTCTCTTCACGAGTATTGGACATGATTTAACGCTAGTAAGTATGGATGTCTCACGAGTCGTGGGTCCATATCGAAAAACGAGGCTAAATGAACTTAAGGGTTAGCTGCGATGGTTAACCGTTGACATAATCGACCACCAAGTGGATCAAATAGTATGGCCAACGAGTCGTGGGTACTAGGAGATTGCATTTGGGCCTTAAGCCCGCTAGGATATTTTAAATTCCCGAAACTTATGTGGGGGCATAAGATTTTGATTAAAATAGTGGGAGTAATTTGCAAATAAAATCCATGTTTGTGAATTGTGCATTTTAAGTTAATCTTTCGCGTATTTATTTCTTCTATCGTCGTTTTATAGATATGATGTCAAAAGAGCTTAGAGCACTTAGAGATTTATCCATCTCATCACTTGAACGTAATATTTTAACTGGACCCAACTTGCATTTCTGGACGCATCATTTGAATGGATTATTTGAAGCTGAAAACATATCCTATGTTTTGTCTGTGCCACCACCCATTACTATTTCACATGACGTTCCTGATGAGCTCCGTAAAAGCATCACCAAGTGGAAACTGGATGATGGCTTAGCTCGTGAATACATGTTGGAATATATGTCACTTGATCTGCGTTTGCAACATGAGCATATGGCATCCGCGAAAGAGGTTCTCTCGAATCTCAAATTCCTTTATGGGATTAGAGATGGTCGTCGCAGATTCGCGATCACGAGGGAACTCTTGCAAGCAAGAAAGAGAAGGGAAACTCCTGTCGGAATCCACGTACACAAGATGATTCGACTTCTATCTGAACTCGATGATATGGGTGTCGTGATGGACAATGATTTCCGAGTGGATATTATTCTACAATCTCTTCCTAGATCATATGACCAATTTATCGCGGACTTGAATCTCCAGAGGCGAGAGATCACTGTGCATGTCCTGCGACAAATGCTCGAGGAACACGAAGCTTCTTTTGGAAAGAAAGCAAGGGTTGGCGAAAGGACTGGGCGGCGTTCAAAACCAAAGCAAATGGAAACCAGAGCTCCTTACTGCACAAGGTCAAGGGAAAGGATTAAATTCGAACCTATGGAGAGTTCGAACAGGTATATTCCTTGTTGAAGTTAATTTTACAATTAACTGTGCATTTTTGGTGTTAGACACTGACTGGAGTTCTCATCCTTGTAGTTGATGGGAGCATTAAGGAAACTGGAGCCTGAGGATTGGATCCTTGAATAAAGGCAATGGAGCTGGAGCTGCTACCAAGGCCGTAGGCAAAAGTAGATTTAGGTGGTTTGATAAAGTCATTAGGAAAACTTTCATTTATGTACCTAGTTTTTAATGAAAAACTTTTTATTCATGTTATTGAATAATGTTGATTTTAATAAAAGCTCCTGTTTTTGTTTTTCATTTGGTACATTAAATTATTGACTTTACATTATGAAACCACCTAAGTTAGTCATGCACTTACAACAAAACAAAAGGAAACAAGATAATGAAATATCTGCCCAATTGTGGCACGCTCGACTTGGACATATATCTAAGTCAAGGATTCAAAAGTTAGCATCTTCTGGTGCGATTGAAGTCAATCGCATTGATGAAATGCCAACATGTGAACCATGTTTAAAGGGTAAAATGGCTAAGTTGCCGTTTAAGGGAAACCCTGAGCGAGCCAAGCAAACATTGGACTTGATACATACTGACGTATGTGGACCACTAAGAAAAAGCGCCCGAGGAGGCTATGACTACTTCATCACTTTCACTGACGACTTTAGTCGTTATGGATATGTGTTCTTGTTGAAACACAAGTCTGAAGCCTTTGAGCGATTCAAAGAATTCAAGATGGAAGTAGAGAATCAACTTGGTCATACGATAAAGGCTCTTCGTTCTGACCGAGGTGGAGAATTTCTTAGTAACGAATTTCTGAATTATCTTGTAGAGCATGGAATACTATCGCAGTGGACTCCTCCTGCAACACCCCAGTTAAATGGAGTAGCAGAGAGAAGGAATCGAACATTGATGGACATGGTTCGATCCATGATGAGTGCCACTGACTTACCTCTTTCATTTTGGGGACGTGCCCTCCTCACGGCAACGAAGATACTGAATATGGTACCTTCGAAATCCGTAGAAAAGACACCATACGAACTATGGTTTGGCAAGGCACCTTCATACGCATTCATGCGCATATGGGGATCTCCCGCTTACGTTAAAAAGCTAGTGGGAGATAAATTGGAAACTAAATCCACTTTGTGCAAATTCGTGGGGTATCCGGAAAACTCAATAGGATACGAGTTCTACGATCCTACAAGACAAACAACGTTTGTCTCGAGGAACGCTCACTTCTTGGAGAAGGATTTCTTGGTGGACAAGAAAGAAAACAACGTAGAACTAGATGAGGTCACTGAAGCTGAAAAGACCTTAGAGGTCGATCAAGCTGACCCGTCACCACAGGCAGTGGGAGAACAGGAGCATGAAATTACACCAGAAAGTACACCGATACTTCGTAGGTCAGAAAGACAACGTAGAGAACCCGAGAGGTACTACGGTCTGCTGCATGAGACTGGACAGTCTCTAACCGACCCAAGGACTTACGAAGAGGCTATGCTAGACATAGACTCGGGAAAGTGGCGCGAAGCCATGGAATCCGAACTGGACTCCATGCACTCAAACAAGGTCTGGGCCTTGGTAGATCCACCAGTGAAAGTGGCTCCCGTGGGTTGCAAGTGGATCTATAAGCGAAAGCTTGGAGTGAACGGAGAGGTGATTACCTACAAGGCGCGACTAGTGGCAAAAGGATACACTCAAAGACCAGGTATCGACTTTGAGGAGACCTTCTCGCCCGTCGCAATGCCCAAATCCATTCGGATCTTGCTGGCCATAGCTGCGTGGTATAACTACGAGATATGGCAAATGGATGTAAAGACTGCCTTTCTCAATGGAGACATTGATAAGGAGATCTACATGGAGCAACCAAAAGGATATGCATCCAAAGGAGATGAACACAAGGTGTGCAAACTCCAGAGGTCCATTTATGGACTGAAGCAAGCTTCCCGAAGTTGGAACATTCGTTTTGATGAGACAATCCAAACTTTTGGATTCATCAAGAACATGTTCGAACCTTGCGTGTACAAGAAGATCAGTGGGAGTACAGTTGAATTTTTGGTGCTTTACGTTGACGACATTCTTCTCATTGGAAACAATGTAAAAGCATTGTCTGAAACTAAAGCATGGTTGTCTACACAATTCTCAATGAAGGATATGGGAGAAGCATCCTTTGTACTAGGTATAAGGATCTACCGAGATAGATCAAAAGGACTGCTGGGCCTCTCCCAATCCCAGTACATAGACAAAATCTTGAAAAGATTTAGTATGGAAGAATCCAAGAGAGGATTGCTTCCAATGAGACATGGAATTGCACTCTCCAAGTCTATGGCCCCAAAGACGCCAGAGGAGAGAAGCAATATGTCTCGAATACCGTATGCATCCGCGATAGGAAGCATAATGTATGGTATGCTGTGTACGAGACCAGACGTAGCGTACGCTCTAAGCGTTACAAGTCGCTACCAGTCTGATCCAGGTGAGCAGCACTGGATAGCCGTAAAGGCAATTCTGAAGTACCTGAGAAGGACTAAGGAACTGTTCTTGGTATACGGTGGAGGAGAATTGAAATTGGAAGGCTATACAGACTCAAGCTTCCAATGTGATGTAGACGACTTCAAGTCGACATCAGGATATGTTTTCTGTCTCAATGGTGGTGCGGTTAGCTGGAAGAGCTCCAAGCAGGAAACAACCGCGGATTCAACCACTGAAGCAGAATACATTGCCGCGAGTGACGCAGCAAAGGAAGGTGTTTGGATGAGAAACTTCATCCAGGAACTGGATGTGATACCTAGCATTGCTGAGCCCATTACTATCTTCTGCGATAATAATGGGGCAATAGCGCAAGCAAAGGAGCCGAGATCTCATCAGAAATCCAAGCACGTACAGAGACGATACCATGTGATAAGAGATATCATTGGTAGAGGAGACATTAAGATGGAACGTGTCGACTCGGAAGATAATACGGCGGACCCGCTAACGAAGCCTCTGCCTCAAAAGGCATTTGAGAAACATCTGCATAAGATGGGACTCAAGAACATAAAAGACTGGCTTTAGGACAAGTGGGAGATTGATAGAAATAGTGTCCTGCAAGCCAGCTGTATGGCTAGCATTAATTGTAATTAATGAGGAACTATTCAATTTAGATTAATAAATGCACTTTTATTAAATGGTCAACTTTATCTTATGTAATATTTGTCTACGCATAAGGATAGAAGTCCTTAGATCACAGGGCTATGGGACAACCCGTGGACTGATCTCTAAGGCCGTGATCTAGAATATATTCAAGAGTCGTAGAATCCAATCGAGATAGGACATCGTTGGATTCGGTTAGACTCTCACTATTGTGTATACTCCGATGAACTGGAGGACGCTGGGGTCCACGAGCGTGACTGGGATAGTCGATACACATAAGTGGGTGGCTTGCTGGGATGGCAAGCGCACTGAATACCCCAATTAGGAAATAACTCACCATGGAAGCGGTAGTCGCATATCGGGGTTGAAGTTATTCCAATTTACGATAGTATACGAGGAACGATCCCTAACTACTTGAGATGATAGGGTTTATCTGGTACGAGAACGTCTATACTTTGATATGAGTTCCGACTGACTGGGGATTACCAGAAAGTCTCTGTGGACTCATGTTGGGTATAGAGGAACTCGTATGCAGATTCATATCATCAACAAAGGATCCATTGACTCGACTTGATAGGTCGAGAAATTCTCCTATGGATTTCTGTGAGAAATTAATTCTGATGAAATCCTTGGCCAAGGTAACTGACGACTTTATGTAAGTAGCTCATAAAGAACAAGTCAGAAAGAATTTATTTCGAGATCAGAGAACATAAGGTCAAGACAAAAGATAAGGGAATCCGATGAAAGACCATACCCTTAAGTCTCGACTGGGAGATTGATCGATGGAGAGATTGTGTCGTATATGGAAATTGTAAATGATAAAAGGTTCACTGAATTAATTCACCAGTGATTGGGCTCCATGGGCTTGTGACTGGACATCGACCGTGGAGTGTGGGAGAATTCCCAAATTAGCAGGGGTGCTAATTTTGGAATGATTAATCGACAGAGTGTTCGATTAATTTAGAGCATTAATTGCTCAAGTAATTAAATAATATTTAATTACAACCCACGGCCAATTATGTGGTGAACCTACGGGGGCATACACAATACACAAGTAGCGAAAGCGAGGAAACAGGAACGAACCAGTCGACTGGGTCGACTGGGTCAAAATCGACTGGGTCGATTAAATGGGTGGGTCGACTGGGTCGACCCATATGGAACAAAAATGGATCCAATTGGAATTGGATCAAGATTATAAATTAAATTGGAATTTAATTTATGAGTAAATTAATTAATTAGGATTTAATTAATTAATGGAATAATTAATTTAATTAGACTTGGAGTTTAATTAATTAATTAGGAGATGATTTAATTAATTGGGCTATTTAATTGGGAAATTAAATAAAGCCCTGAAAGATTAATTAATATGGGCCATGAATTAATTAGGAGACTAGGTCTTCTAATTAAATAGGGCCATGGCCCATGTAGGAGAGAGAAGACCTAGTCCTAATAGGACTAGGATAGAAAGAAAACTATAAATAGCTTTCTTCTAGTTATTTTTCAGAGAACTCCTTAAGCAAAAATTGAGCAAAGCAAAAATCTCTCTCCCTCTCCCTACCTGGATCGGCCGAACCCTGCTTCCACTTTGGAAGAATTTTTCGTGTTCGATCTTTGTTCCAAAATCGTTCTTAAAGTCCTGAATTAATATAGCCTATGTTCTAGTCGATTAGGTTATATTATTTTCGTGATATTGTGGTGTATCAACTCGTAGAGGCGCAACACGTGGGGCGCTGTACAAAAAGCTTGGATCGATTTTCTGTGAGAGAATTCAGAGTTCATCTAGCCAACTTGGATTTGCAAGGAGACAGGTATAAACGAGAAAACTTATACTGTCATTGATTTATATTCATATATATACAACTAGAGAATATCCTGGCAAGATTCTTTAAGAGGCCCTAGAAATTTTTATATTCCGCTGTGCCTAGGGCTGTTTTTCTTACCGAATCCCAACAGCATTTTGAGTGTTCGATGTAATATTGATAATTCTAGAGGTTGCATAATATGTGGACCATTTGATTTGGTCTGACTTTGTGAAAGATATAAATTTTATAAATACATTCACAACACTTCTTTAGTTTGCATTTTGAGTGTTCGGATAAGATGAATTGTTGCCTATCAACATTTATGTATAATAAATAAGGTTTGTGTTTATATGCTTATGAAGTTTAGGATGTACTTGTCCTCCATTGCCAAAAAAAACTGAATTGTGTTAAAATTTTATAGGACATTGCAAATGGACCCCCGAAGGAAGCATATTTTCTTATTAATATTTCATCGATTTTTTTTTGAATGGACATTTATGTTATGTGCCTACGTATTATTGCACACTTCATGCACAAGCTTTGAACCCACCAATTCGATATAGTCTAATACGTAGGAAACGTAAGCAAGCCAAGTATGTTCGTAAGATCACTATGAAGAAAAATATATGATGCAAAAACAACCTACGACTTGATACGAGTTCCTTTGATAAAATTTGTTGCTTGCTACATAACGAGGGGGTTAAGGGATACGAAATATGTTCCGATTAGAGAACAAGTAGCCATTTTCCTGAGTGTCCTTTCTCACCATAAGAAGATTCGAGTTGTTGGTGGTGATTATAAATGTTCCGGCGACACCGTGAGCAAGTGCTTTTACCGCGTATTGGGTTGTACGTTATCCCTTCATAAGATTTTATTATCCGTACCAGAACCAGTTCCAGATGATTGTGACGATGCAAGGTGGAATTGTTTTCCGATGAGCCTTTACATTCTTAAAAATATTTTGGCATTAAAAAATGAGTGCATAGTTTTAATAGATTTATATATAGGGATGCATAGGGGCATTGGATGGAACATATGTTGGAATTCAAGTGCCGTTGGCAGACAAGCCACGATATAGATCACGCAAAGGTGTTGTTTCGACGAATGTCTTAGCGACGTGTGATATTAGTGGAGGATTCATGTATGCACTGGTTGGTTGGGAGGGATCCGCTGCAGATGGTCGTGTCTTACGGGATGCAATCAACCGGAACAATGGGTTGAGGGTGCCTACAGGTTCGAAAATATATAGACATTAGAAATGGGAAACAGTTTAAAAAGTTTAACGTATAACTAGGCAGTGGGAACATTTAATTTTAATTTTTTTTAATTTATGTACATATTACTTATGTGATAATGGTTATACCAATGGAGAAGGGGTTTCTTGCACCATATAGAGGGGTGCGGTACCATTTGAAAGAGTGGGGAGTGGGAATGGAGGCCCCGCAAAATGAAAAAGAATATTTTAACATGAAGCATTCACAAGCCCGGAATGTAATAGAGCGGAGCTTTGGACAAGTTAAAAAAATGGGCAATTCTAAGAAGCAATGCATTCTACCCTTTGAAGACACAAAATCGGATTATAATGGCATTGTTCTTGATTTAGAATTTTATGCGGCGAATAATGGACTTTGATGTGTGGTATACGGAGGAAGATTCTAGTGATTCAAGTGATGATGACAACGACGCAGTTGTTGATGATTACATTGATGTCGTTGAGCCGCCGTATGCATTTCACAATTTTCGCGACAATATGGCTCGTCATATGTTCGTAAAATGGAATCAAGAGCGTCATTAGAAGGGAACCATCAATTGTCTTTAAACAAATCAGTTTCATCTTGATATTCTTATGTTATGCATGGATGTTGTGAACTAATTTTCATTTTTATTTGTACTAGTTTGAACTTGTGGAACAATTTATTTATTTGTCGTTGCAATATTTTATTATTTTTACGTGAATTCGTTGAATTGAGTTTCTTTAATTGGATTTTGGAGTTTATAATACAATTTGATTGTGAACATGACCTGTGGACGATATGGTGATACGGCGCCATCTCAAAGAAAGACACAAGTTGTCCGGAGAACTTGGAATGAACTTGAAGAACAACAATTATTACATTGCTTGAAGGATATGCTTACTAATGGTTGGAAGGCCGATAATGCATTTCGGCCGGGTTATTTACAAACATTAGAGAAAGCACTAAAAACCATACTTTCAAAACATTCTTGCTAAGCATATCAACTCTAAGATTACCGTTTGGAAAAAGACGTATGGCCAATTGCTAGGGATGCAAGGCACAAGTGGCTTTGGATGGAACGATTCCGGGAGGCAAATCACCGTGGATGACGAGGTTTGGGACTTATACGTTAAGGTACGTTGGACTGTTGAAATTAAAGTTCTTTTAAACATGAGCATTTCAGATGTTTATCTTATTTTTTTAACCATTCTAGGCCCACCTTGATGTTGCAAATATGCGTTACAAATCGTATCACTATTTTGATTATTGGGTTGAAATATTTGGAAGGAATAGGGCAACCGGGGATGGTGCGGAAAGTTTTGACGATATAGTTGAGGATTTGACAAGGAACACTATTGAAATAAACCGGAAAAGAAAAGAACCGTCGAGCAAGAATGAGGAACTGGTGTATAGTAGTCCGTGTGTGGATTTGACTACCAATGCCTCGGATACATTGAATGCGTGTCCCATATACCCAGACTTTGAGTCCCTTCGGACTTCGAAATTGACAAAGAAGCTGAAAAAAGAGAAGATAAAGAAGGAGAAACAACAAAGAAAGAAGAAAACACCCGAGGCAAGTGGAGCGGATGTATATAAGCCGGACATGTCTCAGTTTCTTACTGCCGCAAAGGATACATGGGCTGATCTCACGTCAAAGTTTGCAAAGGAGGAAGACTCGTACGACGAAAAAGCTCAAAAGATAATTGCTGCCTTAGAGACTATTGAGTCACTAAGTGAGGAAAATCGCAATTACCTTTCCTTCAAGATAATGGATAACGCAAAGCATACGAGCTTGTTCTTGAATTCCAACCCCCGAAACCGTGAGATTCAAGCGCACATGATGCTTCAAGGTAAAATGTCGTGATCAAATGATGTTGTGAAAACTGTTTTTGAACTTGTGGTTACATATTGTTTTCTTAATTTTGTTTGCAAATTAATGTGTAATTTGGTGGTTAAATTGTGGTATTATGACTTGTGTATTTTGTCCCTGTCTTTACTATAAAGACAAGGGAGATGGACTAATTTTGCTTACAAATGGTAGGCTGGACTGTATTTTGGGTTTTTTGGACATGTTCATTTTCATATATTAGTTAGACTGGCAACAAATGAAAATCTTATTTGTAATTGTCCTAACTTATATATATATATATATATATATATATTGCATGCAATATATTTACGCATGATTTTTCTTCATTAATGTTTTATGTTTACGGCTTTTCCTCATTTTTAGTGTAAATTTATGCACGATTGAATTGAACATATTTATGATTATATATGTATTTTTTGGGCAATTCTGTAAATTGCAAAAAGATATGGTCAAGTTTGTGTGTTTTATTGAACATATTTGAAGTTGTAATTTTTGGTATTATGGAAATTGCAAAAACGACCCCGAAATTTTGGTAGTATTATGGGACATATGAAAAGTTGTAGTTTTTGGTATTATGAAAATTGCAAAAAACGACCTCAAGCCTTTGGTAGTATTATGGAACATATGAAAAGTTGTATTTTCAGGTATTATGGATGAAATTGTAAAAACGCCCCCTAAAGTTTTCTGGAAATTGCAAAAAGGCCTCCTAAAAAACGATTAAAAAATGTGACGTGAAAAAAATTGCAAATCCAACATAATACATAATACATACTTAGGTTCAACAAAGAAATTGTTGCATAAAACATATTACATACTTAGTCACAAGTTTTTTTTGTTTCGACGATGCCGAAGACGTCCCTTCGTCAGGACAAAGACACTTACTAATGGAACTAGTTTTCTCACTCTCGGCATTTTCATCATCCGTATTGTTGTTGTTTTGGTCTGCCAGATCATTCCAAAAATCGTTGTCCTCGCAAGGCAAAAATTGTTGCATCTCAGGGGGGGTTATGGGGCTCGGTATGGGACTTAGTTGATCAACAATGGGACCATCATCTATTTCGAACAATTGAAGATCAATGGGAGACGCCGGCACGACCGCCGGAAATTCGACCCCAGAATGTCCGAAAATCTCACACAAATCGTCCCACTTAGGATCTCCATTGGTAGCATATGCTTCAAAGAATGGACGTTCCTATTAAAAATATTAACAAACACACAAAATACAAGTAGTCAAACATAAACCATCAATTATTAACGTAGAATGAATGAAAAAATTTTTACCATGCACAAATGTTTAACAATCCCCTTGCCTTCATTCCCAACATTGTTGGAATCACCGATCAAGTAGTAAACCGAAAGGCTCCTCAGATACGAAAATGTAGAATGTCTACGTTTTATAAGGTGAAATTTTGCAATGATAGTCTTAAGAGTGAAAGAAGTTTGAAAGTAAATTTTAAGTTCGTTGCAAGCAATTGAAAGAAAGTCACTGAAACTATGGATGAAAATTGCATTTTGGACGAAAGCCTCGTTGGATAAAAATTCGATGAACTAATCATCGATTTCCTTGTGTCATATTTCAGTGTAAAAAAATTCAGATTGGGGCCGAGGGTTGAAGACTGCCATTTCTTATCAATGGCTTGATTATGTGTAGAAGGCAACATATTTATAGGAGTTGGCAAATTGGAATGACCCAAATTGCAATTCCAAACTTTTTTGGGGTACTTGGTAATTATGCCAAGTCTTTAGATTGCATATGTGATGTTCAGATTTTATTCCTGACCAATCTGAAAAATGAACAAGGCATTGAAGGAATATTGTGTCAAATTAGTTCCAAAGACCGTGTCTTATGACTTAATTCATGCCAACTTTTTTGACCAAAAATTGCTGTAAAGAAAACCTATATCTATCTACCTGCATGCAATTTATTATCAATCTGAAAGCTAGGTAGGCCGAAAATGTCAGTTGTCTATAAATTGTGTTTTTACAGCCTTTACTACATGATGTGGTATTTAATTGTAGTTGTATTAAGATGTAATAAAATACAATTAAGATGTAATAAAATACAAAATTTAGAGAAACATAGATACTGCCAACCACTTTCATATATGTAAAAATGATGATTACAGCAACAAGTTTGGGGCCAGATATTTACACTGGCTAAATAGACAAGTTCTGGAAATAAAAACAAACATAGGTAATAAAAAGCATAGTCCTGCAGAGATTAAAAAGCATAGTCAAAATACATATATAAAATAACATGGTCCTTGAAACATTAACAACCCAAACTGCCCCTAATGAGCCTAATCCATCTTTTCTCCTGAAGCCTCACCCTTAGTTCCACCATCAACATCTTCATCATAAAACAGCCTTCTTCCTTGAATTTCCTTGTTTTCATCTCCTTGCACAATTGCTAACTGATTCTTGTCAGCATCCAAGAACGTATCCAGGTCAACATAACACTCCTCTGGAAAAAGAAAAGGGGGTATAAATTCGCTTCGGGAAGCCATTGCCACCAATGCCTTGTCATCCTCATCGTCGTCCCGAACATGAATAGGCCACTGAGGACTGCCACTCAAGTCCATTGGCGGCTTGGTAACACCCTCTGTCTCAAATATGCATTCAAGCATAAGGTAGAGGGTGTTACCATTTTTTCTGAAGTACTTAAACAGTTCGGGCTCCGTCTATAAACAATAAGAACAAATATCAGTGTATATAAAATTAATGAAGCACAAAACATATTGCTCAAATAACAAAATCATGTTAAAGTAGTCAAACATGAAAGGGATATTGCCTCCCTATCAACAGTCTGCCAATATGCATCAGTCAGAGTTGATTCACAATTTTCTATGTCGTAGGTAACTCCGGGGGTGTTAAGGAACTTCTTGAACAAACGGTGCCTAATGCGCATTTGTTCCAGCTTGGTCTTGATGGAATTGAAGCTGAACCATTTTCCAAAACGTGTTCCCATGCTTGTTTGAATCCGTCCGAGGGCTTTCTTCAGATTATCGACGTCCTTGAGATCATTTTCTTTTGTCTCACGCATCAAGAATGCCACATAGTTCCAGTTTTCATCATAAGTCCAGTCATTCTTATGTATGGTAGACATTTTCTCAAAACAGAAATGTACAGCACTCAAGAACAGAAATCAGTTTGGGAGAATATATAATGAAGCAAAGAAGAAAAGGTAACACTCCAATATATAGAGACTATATAAGAAGTATAGCTTTCAACTTCCCCAATAAATGTAGATTTAAAGTGGGGTAGATATGTATTTAAGGCAACCATTCAAGTCCAACACACAAAATTTGTATAGTCATTCCATATTACAAGCATATCAACATTTATGAAAGCAATAAATGCCCACAACCACAACCATCTTATTCAAATCAATCATAGGATATGGAATTGACTAGTCACTTTTAAATTGCAAACTCTCCACTAAATATTCTTTGAATACCAACGGACAAGTGAATCAAAATCCCCATTTTGTATCCTATTAATCTGAATATTTTGACTAGAAAACAAGCATTTAACAAGGCCTAAATTTTGGTAATCAGGAATGCAAATTATTAGGCAGTATTAAAGGACCCCCTGAAAAATGTGACAACAAATTTCATAAATCACAGAATACTTCAGCCCCCAAAAGTTTTCAAATAACCCCCCAATTTTTAAAAATAAAATTCTTAGGCAGTATGAAAGGATTATGGAAAATGTGACAACATAAAATAACTTGCAGCCAAAATCAGAGGACCAATTATGGAAATGCAAAAAAACCAACTGAAAAATTGTCAGTAATCCCCAAACATGTATTAAAAACCAAATTACTGGGCAATATACAAGTGTCCCAAAGATATGACAATTTTAATATAATGTGCAATCAAAATCAGAGTGCCAATTATGGAAAATGCAATAAACCATATGTAAATATGCCCAAACATGTATTAAAAACCAAATTACTGGGCAATATACAAGTTTCTCAAAGATATGACAATTTTAATATTCCAATTATGAAAAATGCAATAAACCAACTGAAAATATGCCAATAATCCCCTAATGTTGAAAAACCAAACTACAAATAGGCGGTATAAAAGTTTATGAAAGATATGACAACAAACTATAAATTCCAATAAACATATTTTAAGCACACATCATGCATATAACTAATCATCCATTAATCACCAAAATATTACAGGCCAAGCTACAATGCACAAACTATATTTTGCTAAATATAAAGCACATAAAAAATAGCATGGCACAGATCATCGCAAACTTTAGTTTACGACGCAATGCCATGTTTTCATTCTCAAGTTTAGTAATGGAATTAACAAGCCTTTGAATCTCAGTATTCATAGTCATAGTATCATTCTCTACACGAGTATTCTCTGCCAGAGCATGATTAACCCGCGTAAGCAAACCGGGAATAATGATCCTTGACCTATCACACATTGGTGGATCAACCCATTCAAAGCAAGCACAACGATCCCCCAAAAAAAATAAGACGAGGGCATATTAATGCACAATTACACGACTCTTCAACAACATGTCAAGTTTCGAAACAGATGAACTCATGCAAAAATTATAGTAAATCATGTATATGAGCACAAAAAAAACATTTCAACCTTATCCACTTGACAACGTGCAATTCTCCGACCAGGGTTATCCTTGGTCCAGGAGGTGTACACCTTCACCCTAGATCCACACACACACTTCGTTCCATCCAAACTATGGCTATTGAATAAAGAACGAGTTCGGCTTTTAGTACTGCCACTGAAGTCCATACCTACGGGTTGGAGACAATTAAAAAATGGAAGCTTTGTTAAAATCCTAACATATAATTGATTTTAAGGAAATGGACAAATCTGAAAACGGAAGCTTACCGTGTATTTCGCTTGATAATATCGTAACAAGTCATAATCCCACTGGTTACAACTCCCTGTCAAGGTAAAATTTACGATCAATGTAAAACCCTAACTGTTGCTATTGATTTTAACGAAATGGACAAAATTTGTGTTTCGAAAAGCTTACCGTGTTAAATCTATTATTGGATACAACCTCCTGTCACAAAAAAAGCACACGAAGTTAAAACCCTATCATATGCTTCATTTTAAAGAAATGGACAAAGGATTCATTGGAAGCTTACCGTGTAATTCCTTCAATTTGAATGGCGTAGGAAGGCACAAACACTGGAAACACCCAAGGATATCAATGGAGAAATCAGTTATGGCCGCGGGTGTAGAGGGAGTGAAGGAGATGAGTTCGGTCGCGGGTGTAGAGAGAGAAAGGAGAGAATGAAAAACTGAATTAGGGTTTATTAAATTTTACTTATACACGAAAATAAACGGTCCAGATCGAATCCCTTAAATGAACGGTCGTGATTAAATTATCCCAATCAGATCAAGGGCAAAATAGACATTGTCCATTTTCGCGATCGAGTTGGGCCAACCGAACTGGATATTAATTTAGTGGCCCGATGTTAATAAGCCCAATTAATAATTTGCCAAACATGCTACTAGGCCCCTGATTAGATAAGTTATTGACCCAATTAATAATGCAGCCCAATTAATAATTATGCAAACCGAACGTAGCCATACTATATAATAGTAAATAAATTAATTGCAAGTTAAAGTAAAAAACCTTCCCGTCAAAATTGATATAATATTGATAGAGAGAATGTGGAATGAGCACAAAGAGATGGATGTGACTGCTGAATTTAAATTTGGATCTACAAATTATTCTTAAAATATTAATGATAATACTATATATATATATATATATATATATATATATATATATATATATATATATATATATATATATATATATATATATTACATTTCATATGTATGGAAATATATATATCGCTATAATATATTACTTTAATATGAAAAGCAAGGCATAGACCTAAATATCATAATCAAATAAACTCAAGGATTAAAGTTAATCTATCAAATTTTATAGATTAGATAACAAAAAAAATAATAATTATAGGAGAAAAGGGTTCGGTTAGATAAACTTTGCTTAATAAGCCATATGTCTTTGTTCAAAAAATTGTTTGAAAATTTTCCATAATGATGAAACTTTCGGGCTCCTACATCAAAAGAATAAAAAAAAAAGGTTCAGTAAAAAGAGAGGCCTACATGTTTGTTCAAAAAATTGTTGAAATATTTCCATAATGATCACACTTTCCCATATCCCTAAACTATCACCAATATTCTCTCTCTCCTCTCCCCAGAAACGGCCGCCTATTGTGTGTGAAAAAGAGAAAGTCTCAATCATATTAAATGCTAGAGATTTTCATTCTATAGGTGGTTTTAAACCGTGTATACAATTTGACACGTGTTGCAAATTTAATTGTAGTGGGTTTCTTTGATGCTGCTACTGAGAGCACCGAGAGTGCTGCTCTCACCTCCTCTTTGCAAGACAACTGTATTATTTATTCTCTCTCTTGATTTTAAATTTTTTTTATTTACTTTGCAACAGAATTTGACACTTGTCTATTTAATTTTAATTTTTCAGATCTATTTTGTTTACCCTGGTTAACCTAACCATCACACTAAAATATCTTTAGTTAATACCAAAATATTTTTCCCGCTCAGCAAACCAAAGGTCTCACTTTTACCCTTTTTTTTTTTACCTTTTAGGAAAAAAAATCTACTTTTACTTTTCATCTCTTTCACCCTTCCCACTTTACTTCACGCCTTCTCCTCCTCAACCCCCATCGTCTCCGGTCAGAATCAGAACTCCGACGCCGCAATTTTTTCTGCCCTAATAGTAACACCGAGGAAGAAATTATCATCCACATCTATCTATCTATGTATCTATTTCTATAATCTATTTTTTTTTGTTTTGGTTGCTTTTGAAATCCGGTCGATAATTGAGGGCATCTTTTCCACCTTTCTTCGATTAATTGCTCTTTATTATTATTCTTTTAGGTAAGGTATTTTCTTCCTTCAGCTGATTTATTTCAGTGTTAGTTGGGGTTTTTGTTGAGCTAAAATTGGGAGGCTTTCATGACCATGTGGTTTTGGACTTAATATTAATTGGCGGATTCTAGCAGATTCGTAAGTATTTATCAACTAATCTATCCAAAGTTAATGTCATTGTAGAGTCATATTCTTGGATAAATTAGTTTGTCCAAAGTTAATTTCAATGTAGAGCTATGTTCTTGGGTAATGGGTATATATAATTTTGAGTGTGAAGCAAAGTGATCTCCTTTTTCATACATGGCACATAAACAAAGTTGCAACAATGTATGGCTAGATTGTCAATTTCTTATTTAAAATTTGTTTAAGTATTTGTCTTTTTTTTCTCTTGTTTTGATCAAAAAAAATTTGGGCATTCTTTTTTCTTCCCTCTAGTTCATAAAGTTAGTCTTTTTTTAACAATAGTTCAATCTAAAGCATACTATTTCTTAATTTTTTTTTCAATCTAGCAATTCCTAGATTTTATAAGAGGTGTTTTGTATTTGGGTTTGTTGTAAATATTGTTTCTTTTGTAGCTTCAAACTCACTAAATGTTGTTATAAACAGGTATTGTAATGGAACCAAATCCATGTACATCACTTAATACTGATTGTTTACATGATGTTCCAGGTATGAGACTATGATAACCTATTCTAAATGTTATTATAATAGCATTATTTAAATTATAATAACGATGCTTGTTTGTTTTATTAGACTTGAACGTTGATAATGCGGTTAATGATATATTTGGAGAATCGTCGATGTCCCACGAAGATGAAGTAGAAGTTGTAAATGAGGAAGAGACAATAAATGAGGTAGAACCTTCAAACTTCACTCTAGAAGAGATGGAAAAAAGATTAGAAATTGGAGAAGTAGTGTAAGATGAACAGAGTGCATATGCCTTATATAGTAAATATGCACGGTTTAAAGGGTTTAGCGTTAAAAAGGGGAAAACTCTTAAGTTTGGTGATGGACAACTGAAAGCGCAAATATTTGTATGTTCATGTGAAGGTAGCAAAGACGAGAAACGGTCTACGAATAAAATACCCGTGTACCAAAAACCAACATTTAGGTGTTAATGTGAGGCAAAGCTTAGAATAGCACGAAGAAAGGATGAAGTTTGGAAAGTGACTACATTTCATAAGACGCATAATCCTGATATGTTTTCACCTAATCAAACATATTTGTTAAGATCGGCTCGTAAAATGACAGATGAACAAGAAAAATTGTTGGCTACAATGGTTAGTAACAAAATTTCTGTTAGAAAAGTTGTTTTTGTATTGGAAAAAATGGCCCAAGGAAAAGAAATGTAGGATTTACTATAAGAGATGCGTACGATTGCCTTTAACGTGCCTAAGAAAGAAAATACTTGAAAATGGAGATACTAATGAATTAGTTCAACATTTCATAAAGAAGTCCAATGACGAGCCTTTTTTTATTGGAATGTTGGAGTGGACAATGCTAAGAGGTTGGTGAATTTTTTCTTCAGAGATCATCGGTGTTTGGTTGACTATGAGCATTTTAGTGATGTGATTTCGTTCGACACGACATATAAAACAAATAAGTATGATTTAATTTGTGCACCTTTTGTGGGTATAGATAATCATAATAAAAATACCATGTTTGGGTTGTCTTTCATCTCCAATGAAACTGAGAGCTCTTTTGAGTGGTTGTTTCAAACATTTCTTGAGTCAATGGGTGGAAGACAACCCGAAACAATTTTCACTGATCAATGCCAAGCAATGATGAATGTCGTTGCAACTGTATTTCCAAAAGCGCATCATCGATTGTGTCAATGGCATATCAACCGAAACGCTTCATCACATTTTGGTAGTTTGAACCTGAATTCAAGATTTAAATACTTGTGGAAGAAATGGATGAATTATTGTTAATCCGAAGAAGAGTTTGAAGCAATATGGAAAGATATGATGGATAATTACAATGTCAGAGAACAAAAATGGTTCCAAATGATGTATAAATTGCGTCATAAATGGATTGCTACTTTTAGTAACAACGTATTTAGTGCTGATCTTTTTGCGACGTCTAGAAGTTAGGGTACAAACTCTGCACCGAAAAAAGAAATTGGAAATAGAACAGCTACCTTGCTTGTATGTGTCACCTCGTATTAAACGGTTCAAGATAATTCACGCACAGAAAAATCAATAAACGACTCTTATAGTCATCATAAACAGGCATGTCTTGTAACGAACAATTCAATATTAAAGCTTGCAGCTAATGTCTACACACTTGCTATCTTCAATTTGTTTCAAAAAGAACAAGTTGAGACCATGGTTCTTGAGTTGACTGAAGAAATCACATATGGTGGTGGACCCTCGCTGAGATTATTCAAGGTAATATCTCATGGTGGAGGCTCAATGATAAACAATATTGAGTTTGATAGTCAAAAGTTGGAAGTAAAATGTAGTTGCCACAAGTTTGAAACACGTGGCATATTATGCAGCCATATTTTAAAGGTTTTTGATGTTGTAAAGTTGCATTTTATACCTGAGTTGTACATAAAAAAGCGTTGGACAAAATCTGTTCAGAATGGAGTTTGTAATGGACAAAGTAGAAAAAGTGGAAGTGAAAGGGGCAATGATTTTGTGTCTGAGATGGCATTTGTCAATCATATGACGAGAGAAGTTCATGAACTTGCAACAAAAGGCAAGGCACATGCGGATGCGAGACAAATCTTGAAATAATGCATTGAAAATGCTAAAGAAATATTAAATGAGTGGCTCGAAAATTTCAATATAAATGATACGACATTAGTGAATGAGTTGGATGCAACTAAAGATAATGATGAGACAAATCCATATTTTGTTCGTAATCCTCCACTTGCGAAGTCAAGAAGTGAGAATGTTCATATACACCACCGGGATGTTAAAAGGAAGGGAAAAGGAAAGGCTGAAAGTTCACGTAAGTGTTTTAGAAATTTAGTTATATTTTATTTTTAATATATGAATGTAGCTAACATAAGTTTTAATATTCTTTTAACAATTGTAGAGTTGATTGCAAAAGGCACAAAACGAAAAGGAGAAGATTCACATTGCAATCATCCTTCACAAGAAGCAGCCTTTGGCTCTCAATATGAAGCAAATTGTCCTTCATTTTCATATATGCCATTTAGCACAATTCGACCTTTATCTCACGATATGCAGGTAAATATATATCAATTTTACTTGATCACATCATTTTGAAGAATTTAAGAAAATTCACCTCATTCTTATGTTACCTATTCTTGTTACACAGGGATTTGGTGGACAATCTAATATAACAAGATATACTGAAACAAATACTTTGGGGAATTTTAATTTATCTTAGGTGTGTCATTCATGATTTAAATCCTAATTCTTATTAATAATTTTCAGTTCAATTATCATAAATATTTGTTCTATTATTTTGTAGGGATTTGGTGGACAATCTAATTTGGGAGGGCATATTGAAACAAATCAATTGGGGGTTTTTAATTTACTTTAGGTGTGCATTACATTCCTAATTCTTCTTGTAAATATTATTCAGTTCAAAATTAATAAATATTTGTCAAGCTTATATATAGGGATTTGATGGACAATCTAATGTGGCTGAGTATACTGAAACAAATCTTTTAGGGGATTTTAGTTTATCTCTGGTGTGCCATTGATGATTTCAATTCCTAATTCTTGTTAATAATTTTCGATCAATGATTCCCGATTCTTGTTAATAATTTTAGTCCAATTTTTTTTGTAGGTGGCATTAAATTGGAGGCCACCTAATTGAGAAAATTTACTTCTGACGAGGCATTTGAGATGACTTAGGAGATTTCTCAAATTTTTTGTGATTTTTGTATTCAACTCAATATATTAATCATTGAGTTGATGCCTACTAAGCCTTATTCTTTTTGCATCATTTCATGAATGTTTCCAGTCATCTTGGTCAAAGTGATGGTTTTAAATATATGAACATCAGTCAAGTTGATTTTCAGATTCTGGATTTGTTATCGATGCTTGTTTCGTAATAGATGCATTAGTAGTGAAAGTAATTCGTATTATTGAATTTTTGTACTATTCATGATATAATCAAATTATGGTTTATCAAGTGAATTTTCAGATTTTGGATGGGGTATTGGTTATTTAAGGTGCCTAGTTGATGTTGAGTGTATATAATGTACATGGCATGGAGAATGTTTTTGCATTTCACTCACAAAGAGTTGCAGTTTTGAGATTAAAGACATTGTTTAGCAATTTGAATTGAACCAAAAACTTGTATGATTAACCTTTGTAATGAAGAAAAAGAGAATATTGTGGCTGATGAAAACAATTGAGCAATCAAGCTAATAAAGAAATGAACCCTTGTCGTTTGGGAGAGATGCTACATGCCACACTTATGCCTCAATATTTTTGTATGAATTATTAATAAGAAAAACTAAAATTATATTAATTACTTTCTTTAGAGTACCATTTAACCCACAATAATAATAAGATAATGAATAAAATTTCACCATCAATCATAAATAAATACCAAAAATTCAATTATGAACTATAATTCAATATTAGACCAATGAAAATCATTCGGTGTATATAAACATGTAGTTGCCACAAGTTTGTTTTCAACATAACTTTAACAAGAACTCTTTTTTAAAAGAGAATTATCCATCTAAGCTAAGGCAAAACACATTTGCTTACTAACATATAATACAATCATATCATCTATGTCATCAATGCTCATATTTAACCAAAAGAACACGTCCAAACATGAACACCAAGGTGTAAACGACCTGCACATAAGAAGAAAATCACCATAAGCAAAATTACACTCTTCCCTGGATTATAATACACTAAATAACTTTAAACCAAAAAAATAATAGGCAATCATATAACCAAATGATTATAACTCAACTAAAAGAAAATGCCATCTTTTACTTGGATACTCAAGCCATTTACATGAAACGTTAATAGCAAAAAGAATGTAACATAGAAAAGTGGATCTAATCATTTTTTTGAAGTAAAAAGGTAATTCTTACCTAAAATTCAAACTACCAGCAAATTAATGTAAACTCACAAAACTATGAAACTACTTAAATGAAATTGAAATCTTTTCAAAGTTAAATCATATTGATACCTCTGTTTGAGAAAAGATACAAAAATAAAAGAACACAAAAGTACTGCACCCAGCATAAAAAAATAAAAGAACACAAAATCGAACAGCAAAAATAATTGTTTATAAGAAAGATATAAGAAAGATTTAATCTGGGAGTTATAAAAATTAAACATATATGAACCCAAAAAATATAATGAAAAAAAATAGACTTAATTAACAAATATTATCGATTAATAGCTCACCGATGTAATGCACCGAGTCAATGAAGAGAAAAAAGATGAGAAATTTCCTTCAGTCTTGGGTTTGAGTAACTCCGGGGAATCGTTTCCTTTCGGTCTTGGAAGAATCCGATGGACAATTTTTGCCTGTAGAAATGGTTTCTCTTCTGGGGAAGGCTTGAAGAGTTAGAAATGGTTTGCTCTAGGCGGTTGCACAACTTATTTCTTAAAAAAAATTCGGTTTTCATAATGTCATATTTGATTGGTTAAGAAATTAATTTTTCAGTTTCATAATATTTTCAAATTTAATTTCATATTTTTATATTTTTCTTACTTGCAACAGCGCGTTCATACTTCTTAGAGTAAAGGAATAAGATATGAAGCAGGGTTGTTTGAAGTATGGTACACGGTTTAACTCATTATGTTATGCACTTTTCATTTCTTTTTATGCGATTTGGCTGAACAATTTGCTTTAGTGCATATATATTACATTGACTAAGATATGTGTTCTTTTTACATGTGTTGGTCCCAAGTGGTCAGAAGAGGTTTAGAGGGGAGGGGGGGGGGGGGTGAATAAACCTCTTTAAAAATTTCTTCAAATTTTAACTTTAAAACTTTCACTCTAACTGAATAGACTAAGCTGATCAGATTAGTTAGTTTCAATTCTGTTCGCGAACAAATCTTTCAACAGTTTTGTTGACCACTTGTCTGATTGTTACTTAGCTGATTTTGTTAAAATCAGTTTTAATACTTAGAGTACTTGCAGCGGATTTTCAAAGTGTTTTTCACAAGTAAACTTAGCAGTTTGAAAAGTGTTTCCCCAGATTTGTAAAATCTCTTTTTAGATCCCTTTTTCAAACAGTTTTCTCAATGTGTTTTATGCAAATGAAAATATGCAGGTAAAATGCAAATAAAAACACAAACAATTTTTATAGTGGTTATATGGATTTGAATATCCTTTAGTCCACTCTTCCAAGTCACAAAGATCTTGGGTTATACTAAAAACACACAGTAATCAGTATAGTCTGCTTACGCCTTACAACAAATGAACAGGCCGTAAGTTCGCAGTAGGAAATCACAAAGAAATCCTACTTCTCTGAAGTAATACCACTCACTTAGATGGATATCTACTTCTCACAACACTCAATGTTTACAAAATCACTCAGAAGATGTATTTTTCTTGATTCTTCAACTCTGCTTTCATCAACAAATGACTCAGCTGATGAGTGAGCTGTTCTTGAGACTAAAAGAATTCTGCTTCGAAAATTTCTCAGATTGTGTTGCTTGCTTCTTCTTCGTCTCTTCCAACTATTTATACTTGAGGATTGAAAAGTGTCCGTTGAAGAGAGACAAGATTCAAATTCCTCGAGTACTGGTCCTTAAAATCCGTGAACGGCACTTTTGCAGTATGTCCGTACTGTGAACACTACTATTCTGCAGGCAGCATTAAATGCACCCAGCTGATGCGAAGCATTTCTTCAATCATTTGTCTTTAATAACCTTGTACTTCAGCATTAATTACTCCAAGGGGCATTTATTACCGTTGGGAACACTTAATGATCTTCTTCACTTGGCTGATAAAAGTACGCATCTGATGGCGAACAAGGCTGATCTCAAACTTGAACAAATCTGATTTGAGTCGGCTGATCTTCACCAGTCTGATAACTTTTCTTCAGCAGATCAGAAGTCTTGGACCTTGAAACTTTGACTCTTCTGATGTCTTCTTTACTTAGTCAAAATTCCTTGATAAGTTTATCAGCTAAGTTACTTCATACTTAGCCAAATACGAAGTTTTGGGATTGCATCAAAACCTCCCTTATCAAACTTCCTTTAGTGCCTTCATCTTCATCCTTATCCAACAATTTCCCCCTTTTTGATGATGACAAAACTTCAGCTAAGTACCTGTTGAATACCTAAACTAAAGAATGTAATCCTCAAAAATTTTCTGAGATAGAAAATAGTATGTTGGAATGAACTTGACTTTTTATTGATATGATAAGATTGTTACAAGTACAAGTTCTTCAGATGAGATGTCTGAAAGATAGATAAAAGCAAACTGATTACAAGATTTTATCAATTTTAACTATCAGCTTCTTCATCTGATCCTTCAAGCACTTCTTCATACTCATAAGAAGATTCATCGTCGTCTTCTTCTTCTTCTTCATCAGCTTCATCATCCAGGTCCATGTTTGCTTTGGCAGCTTCCATTTTCTCTTTAAGTTGCTGCTCCCTTAAAGCTTCCATTGCCTTCCTGGCTGATTCTGTATTCTTGTACTTGGTAGTTTCTGCGAACTTCTCAGGGTCAATCTTATCAGCTTCCTTTGCTTTGGTTTCCTCGGCTGTTTCTTCCCGTTTATCTTTCCCCTTTTTGTCATCATCAGGACTGATGACAGTAGAAGGTACAAGAGCAGGGTTGAGAGCAACTGTTTGAACCTTCAATTCAGCGCACAAAGCCTTCAAATTTTGATTTGTAATATCATGGCTTGCTGTAAGATTAAGAATATCAGTGCTGATGTAGTCAGTCTTATCATTGAAGTAGTCAATGTTAAGGTTTACAGTTGCAATTTCATTTTGGAGTTCCTGTGTGGCATTTGATACTTCTTGCAAAAACCCTAAGTTGACTGCCTTCTCTTCTTCACTGACTTTTATGAAGGTTGCAGTCAGATCAGCGATCTTGTGTTCAGCTCTTTGAAGGGCAGCATGAAGATGATTTACATCACCTTTCACATCCTCCACATTTTTGTTCATATCATTCAAGCTGTTCACTAACTGCAAAGAATGATCTTGAGGGATAGGAATACTTGTGATTTCAGTCTTGATGATCTTTTCAGTAGACTGTTGCACAGTTTCCAGCTGAAGTTTATTTGATTCTGCCAATTCTATTTTAAGCTCGGTCTTCAGCTCCTCCTTGACTTTCATCAGCTGCTGTTGATGCTTCTCTTCCAATTCCTTCATAGAATTTTCCATCAACATCTGGAAAGCTTCCATCAGTGATGAGTGTTCATCACCTGATGAAGCAGAAGCAGCAGCTTCATCTTTTTCTTCAATCTCCTGGTGGACAGGGATATCTTCCATCTTTGCGTCCTGATGATCTTCAGAATCCTTAGCATTCCACTCAATGGCTAAGGGTTCGTCAGCAGCCTTTTCAGCAGACTTGTCAGCAGTCTGATCAGCAGACTTGTCTTCAGCTTTGTCCGCAGCTTTGTGTTCATCAGTGACGTCATCATAGAACAGGTTAGTGATTGTGCCATCATCATTGAAGCAAGTTGTCTGACGGATTTGCCTCACAATGATCCAAGGGTTGACAAATGCATTGTTACCCTCTGGCACTTCACTGAAATCTTTCATTTCTCTGCCAAAAATCACATGTTGAATACTTGGTAGTTGGGGGAGTTCACTTGAATGTCCTTGCTGATATCTGGACTTTTCTGCCCACTTATTCAGTGCAGTGATAACAGTAATCTTTACAGCCCTTTCTTCAACATCATCAGTCTTCTTTCTTTTGGCAGGCAGGGTGCTTCCTATCAGCTTGGCTTCCTCAAGGGCAAATTCCCTGGCATAGTGATGCATAGCATCCCTAACATAATGAGGATCCAAGGCTTTTTGGATAGAATCTGTCTTTAACCACTCGAGTACCCATTTCTCATCAGCAGCTATATTCTCCAGATTCTGAAGTTCAGTGATGGACCTGTTCAGCCTATTGTCTCTCCATTTGATATATCTAGGCTTCTCTTGAGTGAACATGGTCTTCAGCATTAACTTCTGGTTGTAGTAGGCTAAGGACTTTTCAAACTTCTGGAAAAGCTCTTTGTTGTCATATATGATCTTGAAGGCTTTCTTAACTTCAAACTTTTCCTTTGGTTTTACTTCCCCAGCAGGCATCTTCACTTTTGGGGGTTATTTTCCTCCTTCAGCCTCCTTAATATTGATGCCACCTCCATGGACGGGTCCATAGGCATCAGTTTTGCTGAGTTCAATGGCAATAGCCAAATCAGCAGCTTCTGCAGCTTCCCTTTCAGCCTTAGACATCTGTCTTCTGGCTTCATCCTTAGCAGCTTGAGCCTTGCTCAGCTCAAGTGCTTTCTTTTCTTCCAACTCATCCTGCTTTCTCTGTTCAGCAGCTTCCCTTGCTTTCTTGTCAGCTTTAGAGATTTTCCTTCTCTTAATCACTATTTTCTTTTTGCCTTTGTCAACAGGAGCAGGGGCTGGACCAGCAGATGAAATTGGTGCAGCAGCAATAGGTTCGATGATCATGACATCCGGATCATCTTGAGGTTTGGTGACCTCAGCTGTTTGTGTAACTTGATTTAACTGTTGCTCATCAGCTTTGTTGGCAGCAGCAGCCTCATCTGTTACAACTGGCCTTTCAGCAGCTTCAGGGCTTTCTCTAACCACATCTTCCAGTTCAGTAGATTTTTCAATAAAAGTCATCTGCTTTCTAGCAGACTTCTTTGTCAGACCCTGAATAGGCCTTGATGCAGCTGAATCCCTTAATTGGCTCATTGTCCTGTAGGAGACATTTTCAGCAGGTCTTTCAGCAGATGGAGTTCTTGAGGGTGATGCAGGTGAAGCAGTCCTGACATCAGCAGTGACTTGATCAATGATCTTTGTGACCTGATCAGCAGCAGTCACTGACTCCATTTTCTTTGAGGTCTTTTCCTTAGGCTTATCAGCAGCCTTCTTCTTTCTTGTCTCAACATCCATGTCAGCTGTTTTGACTAACCTCCATTGCCTTTTGGCAGGAACCTCCTTTGGTCCCTCATCCTCATCTTCTTCAGGCTCATCAGCCTTCCTCTTTTGAACAGGCAAGTACTTGGACATTGCCTTAGATTTATGAATTTCCTTTCCATTCGCCATAGGACATCCTAGTTTGAACAGAAGGTAGCTGAGCGTGATCCTGTGGTTGGTGTGAGGACCTTTTCCTTTCTTGTCATCAAGGAAATCAGCCAAGATGTACCAGATAATTATGGACCAGTTGACTTCTATTCCATAGTAAATAGCAGTCATAATGATGAACCTCTTCATGGTAACAGCATCCAGTGAGAATGTGCAGTTTTCAATCAGCTTAGACACCATATCAGCCATCCGCTGATATTCATCCTTCAACTGTCTCTTCCTTATGTTGCCAGTCAACATTTCTCCTTCTTTGGCGCAGATCGCCCAGAACTGCTGGTGTTTTTCTTCAGTTAACACTGTGACATCGTGTCGTCCTCTGTTTGGAAGACCAAACGTCTCGTGAAGAACAGCTGGGGTAATAGTGATAGATTTTTCTCCCACTGTAGCCTTTATCTCCAGTGCGTTGTAGTCAGCCTTCGCTGTATTGTAGTATTCCATCACTTGATCAGTCCAGATCACTCCCTCGTTGTATTCCATGAAGTTTACCAAGTTTGCAGATTTGAACTTTTCCAGAAGTTCCTTCATCAGATTTGTGCCAGATTGGTAGCAGGAATCATACACAAGGTACATACCTTCAGCAGCCATTGTTGATCTGTAGAGATTAGAGAGAAAAACGAAGAGATTTTTGCAGAAAACTTGCTCAAATTTCTCACAAGTACTTTTGAAAATTTAGGGTTCGTAAAGAACTACACGATTGATCAGATTTGGATTTATAGAGTTGGGGTATGTTGGTTTCCGTGATATCCGCCAACCGTTAGATCCGTTTTCTTGTCAGTGCTGATCGTGCGGCGTCAGTTACGACCTTTCAAATTCAAAAGATATTTAATGAGGAGCGGGAATATGTACCGCCCGTTAGTTACTTATAAAAGCGTGTTTTTGAATAAACGTTTTAAGTAGTTCCGCTTTTATATTAGTAATCAGATGAGTAAAATAAACACTTATCTGATGGACTACTGTCCTGATGACATAGTTGTTATCAGAGAATGCCAATAGCTGATAACCTTCCTCAGCTGTTTGTCAATCCAGCCAGATAATATAACTTCATTCTTCGATAGTTGAGTTTTCTGTTGAAAACATAACTTCAACTAACTGACATTAACAAATTTCATCTTTAATTCAGAAGTACCGCTAGTCTGACACGTTCCCCCTGAGTTTAAGAATTCATAAGTTAACTAGTCTGTTGAAAGTTAATCCTCGAAGATAACAGTGATGAGTAAGCTGTTGAACTAATCTTCTGATAAGTTCCCCCTCAGCTTATGCATCCAAATTTAGTAATCCCAGTTCAGCTCTTAAGGTTGAAAACCTTACTTCACTTAAAGGTTTAGTGAAAATATAAGCAATCTGATTGTCAGTATGAACATACTCAATCATAACATTGCCTTTTTCCACATGATCTCTAATGAAGTGATGCTTGATCTCAATATGCTTAGTCCTTGAATGACTTGTAGTGTTCTGAGTAAGAGAGATTGCACTTGTATTGTCACAGTAGATTGGAATTCCACTGATTTTAATGTTGTAGTCTTCTAGTTGATGTTTCAACCAAAGTATCTGTGCACAGCATGCTCCAGCAGCTATATATTCAGCTTCAGCAGTAGATATAGAAACTGAAGTCTGTTTCTTACTCATCCATGAGTTAGACGACTACCTAAGAACTGACAGGCACTTGTTGTGCTTTTTCTGTCAATCTTGCAGCCAGCAAGGTCTGAATCTGAATAACCAATAAGTTCAAATCCAGATTCTCTAGGATACCACAATCCCAATTCTTGAGTGCCTTTAACATATTTCACTATCCTCTTGGCAGCTAAGAGATGAGATTCTTTGGGATTTGATTGAAATCTTGCACAAACCCCGACTGAGTACATTATATCAGGTCTACTTGCTGTTAGATACAATAATGAACCAATAATGCCTCTATATTTGGTTATGTCTACTGATTTGCCATCTTCATCTTTATCCAAACGAAGACTTGTAGACATTGGAATATTAGCAGTAGAGCTAGTTTCCATACCAAACTTTTTAAACAGATCTCTTGTGTATTTAGCTTGATTTATAAAGATTCCATCAGGCAGCTGTTTAACTTGTAAACCAAGAAAATAATTAAGTTCTCCCATCATGCTCATTTCAAACTTGTTCTGCATCAGCTTAGAGAACTTGTTACACATCTGTTGGTTAGTTGAACCAAAAATAATATCGTCCACATATATTTGCACAATCAATATATGACTTTCCCATTCAATAGTGAACAAGGTTTTGTCTACCTTACCTTTATGAAATCCTTTAATTAAAAGAAAATCAGATAGGGTGTCATACCATGCTCTTGGGGCCTGTTTCAGTCCATAAAGGGCTTTCTTCAGACGATATACCTTGTCCTCTTCTTGATAGACTTCAAATCCAGGAGGTTGTTCAACGTAAACTTCTTCTTGCAATTCTCCATTGAGAAATGCTGATTTCACATCCATCTGATAGACTGTGAAATTCTTGTAAGCAGCATAGGCTAGAAACAGTCTGATTGCTTCAAGTCTTGCTACTGATGCAAAAGTTTCATCAAAGTCAATTCCTTCTTCTTGACAATAACCCTTGGCCACTAATCTTGCTTTGTTTCTGGTAACAATACCATCTTCATTCATCTTATTTCTGAATACCCATTTAGTGCCAATTACTCTTTGATGACTTGGTCTAGGAACTAAGTATCAGACTTCATTCCTTTCAAATTGATTCAACTCTTCTTGCATAGCTTCTATCCAGAAAGAATCATTAAGAGCTTCTTCAATTTGTTTAGGCTCTATTTGAGATAGAAAAGTGACAAACATAGCATCTTGTGCAGCAGCTCTTCTTGTTTCCACTCTATCTAGAGGATCACCAATCACTAACTCTGGTGGGTGATTTCTGAGCCATCTTAGATCAGGTTGCAGGTCTGAATGTTGTCCTCTGTTATGATCTTGCAACACTACTGTTGGAGTTGCAGTAGTAGACTGTTGAACATTTGCAGTCTGTTGAACAGTCTCTGGTCTTTCAGCTGGTTGTAACTCGTCTGTTAGACAATCAGAGATCTGATTTTGAACAGCACTTGAGTTATCAGCTGGGTTGAGATCAGGTAGTATGATGGGAACATATTCTTCATTCCTTCCAACACTTAACTTCTGTAAATCAGTAGATAGATCTTGATTAGTGCTTTGATTCTTTTCAGAAGATTGGTTTGGTTCATCAAATACTACATGAATGGATTCTTCTACTAGTAATGTTCTTTTGTTAAAAACTCTATAAGCCTTACTAACAATAGAGTATCCTACAAAAATAGCTTCATCAGCCTTTTCTGCAAAAGCAGTAAGGTGATTTTTCCCATTATTTAATACAAAGCATTTACAACCAAAAATTTTAAAATAATGAATGTTTGGTTTTCTGTTGTTCCAAATTTCATATGGAGTCTTGTTCTGATTTTTGTTGATCATGCATCTGTTTTGGGTAAAGCAGGCTGTATTTGTTGCTTCTGCCCAAAATCTTTGTGGCAGCTTAGCTTCAGCTATCATGGTCCTGACAGCTTCCTTCAGTGTTCTGTTTCTCCTTTCAGCAACACCATTCTGTTGAGGGGTTCTAGCAGCTGAATACTCATGATGTATTCCCTTGATATTACAATACTCTTCAACAGTAGAGTTTGTGAACTCTGTCCCTCTATCTGATCTGATCTTTAATATCTTTATGCTTTTCTCATTCTGGATCAGTTCCATCAAATTAGTAAGATGTTCCTTGGTTTCACTTTTCTTCTTCATGAATATCACCCAAGTATATCTCGAATAATCATCCACAACAGCTAGGCAGTACTTCTTTCCACCATTGCTGGTTGGATCAATGGGTCCAAATAAGTCCATATGTAGTAGCTCCAAAATTCTTTCAGAAGATTGATGCTTCTTGCTCTTAAATGATGACTTGATTTGTTTACCCTTCTGACAGGCGTCACAGAGCTTGTCTTTGCTCATGACTGTTTTTGGAATCCCCTCTACCAGATCATTCTTGATTAATCTGTTGATGGTCTTGAAGTTTAAATGATTCATCCTCTTGTGCCATAGCCAACTAACTTCACTTGGTGTAGAAGCCACCAAACAAACGCTTGAATTCTTATCAGCAGAATTCCAGTCGACTATGTAGACATTCCCTTGTCTTCTTCCAGATAAAATTACCTTCTTTGTACCAATCTGTTCAACGTAGCACTTATCTGTTGAGTAGATGACTGAATATCCTTTGTCACAAAATTGACTTATGCTCAGCAGATTATATTTAAGGCCTTTAACATATGAGACGTCAGCTATCTCAATGTTTCCTTTGATTATTCTTCCTTTAGCTACAATCTTGCCTTCTTTGCTGTCTCCAAATGTAACACTTGGACCATCCACAGCAACTGCATCAGTCAGCTCATGTATGTTTCCACACATGTGTCTTGAACATCCACTGTCCAAGTACCAAATCTTCTCTACTTTACTCCTACTCCTAATCCTAACCTACAAAACAAAAAATAAAGTTGTTTTAGGTACCCTTATTGAGAGGGTCCTGAAGGATTAGTTCCACCTTTGACAACCCAAGATGTTGATGTCTTAGGCTTCTTAGGCTTTTGAGTTTTGACAGGAGCATGAACAGCTTCATTTTTATCATAGTTATCAGATAAGTCATGTTGATGATCAGTATGATAAGAATAATGTTCATAAGCAGGATAAGGTGCATGATAAGCAGGGTATGCATGCATTGGATGAGCAGGATATGGTGCATAGTAACCTGGAAATTGAGGTGCATGATACATAGGAGGATATGCAGCAGGTTGCACATAATAAGACTCATTTCCATACCAAGCATTTTGATTTTTCTTGACTTTATGCTTCTTTGGTTTACTACTTGATTGCTCATTAACAGACGACTTAGTTTTACCAACAGTTTGATTCAATTTAGCTTTATCAGCAGACTTCTTAGGACTCTGCTGTTTGGTCTTACTAGTCTTTTTACCTACACTAGGCTCTTTGCTCTTTTCAACTTTAGGAGTTTTCTTCTCCTTTACTACTTTCTCAGGTGAAGCAGGTTTAGTTGTCTGAACATAAAGAATGACCTTACTGTTGTCAGCTGATACAAATTTTTCAGTATGATTCAGTTCAAACTTATCATGTTCTAAAGGTATCTTCTGTTTACTAGATGTATGCGTGGATGCACCAGATGATTGATTACGCCCAAACTTGTCGAAACAAAGCGATCGATGTAGAATAGATTGGGCGGTCGTATCCACGAGGAGATGACTAAACTAAGCTAAAATCGTTAGTAGACAAAGTAGCTTTAAAGATAAATAAACAAACTAACTTAACGAAGCGATTTGATTTTAAGAAAACTTAAAGAAAAATGATTTTTTGGTTGTTGGAAAATACGATAATTAAAACGGTAAGATATCAAGAATCCCTTATATGCTTCGTTCACTTATTTGGATTGATTCATAAAATTACTCAATTGAAAGTTTCACATCCCAAACAATCAATCGGAAGATAAAGAATTGAAAAACACATGATTTCTAATGTATTTGAGTAAATAACTTTCTTGCTTTTAGAATTGGCACAAAATATCATCTTATGAGAAATCAAAAACATACTATATACCAAGGCATATTGCATTAAAAGACTACCCATAAAACGAAAGGCTTATATCAATATAATTATATCGTAAAGATTTTCACATAAAAAGAGCTTGACTAGATTTATATGAAAACTAATGAAACAATTGTATTAACATAAAAATTGATGAAAATAGATGAAGAAGAATAAATTACTCAAAATTATTAAACTTACAAAACCTTGAAGAATCGAATCCAAATAAGATCACTACGCATATAAGTTCATCTCTAATCTCACCAAAGAACTATTAGCCTAATTTACTAATCATTATCACAAGTTCTAGAGAGAAAATATGATAATGATTTGAGAGAGAATTGTAACTAAGACTAAGAATTGTGTGTTCTAAGATGTGTGATTCTAGGACTATATATAGGTGCTAAATAGCCCAAATCCAAGTAGGAGAATGCTTAGGAGGTAGACATTGAGTAGGAAGATGTTTAGGAAGCTTAATTCTCGTATGGAAATAATTTATGCAAGTTTCCTAATCACTTTAGGACACAAATCGCGATTCCCGCGTAGAAGATTCTGCTCTGCGCGACATATTTGAAAAATGCATATCTTTGTGCTCCGAACTCCAAATCCAGATCCGTAAAGTCTGTAATATAGCTAACTCCTTCCTCTACAACATATCCGAAATTCAGCTTAATAGGAGTTTCCTTGCGAGAGTTATCGTCCTTGGAAGTAGCAGCAATATTTCTGGCAGATTCCTTATTTGTTGTTCTTGCACTAATTTACTTCCTTGAATCTTTCCTTGCTTCAAATTATGCATTTGATACTTGTACAATTTGGGAAGGCTAAATATTCCGGGGTCCATATTTTATATTCCTACAAAAACAAATCAAAACTCAATATTTTCTAATTACAATAATTTCTATTAATTTCATGAAAATATCAAATTAACACTTGATTTATTTAGAAAATAAGAACAACTTAAGTGCATTTTCAAGCACTAATCACAACCCCCAACCAGCTTATTGCTAGTCTCTAGCAATTCAAGCGCAAATAAGATATAAGCATGATGAACAAAACGGAGAAGAAATGAGATAAACTATCCAAGTACTTCAATCAAAGAGCTAGTCAAAGATCACAATCGCTATCAAGATTACTTCGATCATAACTCCCAAAATGTGTGTGTGTGAATGCTAAGCCAAAACCTTCATACCACAAACCACAATACACATAGCTTTCGAAAATTTACCAAGTAAAGTATCAACTCCATTTTCTCACGGGTAAAGTGTTTAAATTTTTAGGACAGAAATTTCACTCATGGAGTTGGAAAACAGATAGTCACTCAAAGAAATAGGCCATATTTTTACGGACAAGCATACAAACAAACATTGATCCAATGATAGGAAACATAACTATCTAGAGGTCACATTCTTTCACAATTTAGCTTCAGGATTTCAATTGGTCAATACATACTATAGAGCCATATAAAGATTCATCTTCTATAATGACGAAAACCAAGAACTTTTCTCTTTTTTTTTTTTTTATTTTTTTCTCTTCTTTTCTGTTTTTTTTTTCACTTTTTTTTTTTTTTTCATGGCTCATGAAGACATTTTACTCTTGACCAATATCATCCATATCTTTGACTTTTCTTTAAGATTGTTACTCTAAATAGCAATTAACCAATTCAAAAGAGCAATATAAGTTCATAAGTTGTTTTCTCAACCTCTCCACTCACTCACAAAAGATGTGTGAGTATATAAAAAAAAAAACTTTAACTTGGAAAATTTCTAGGCTACATGCATCGAACATCCATCTTACCACAAGCTTAGTAATGTGCTCTTGGAATTTTTTTTGGAAGCTACTTTCTAATAATAAAGATAGAAAAAATGACTAAGACTTTACACGATGAAATCATACCTAAAAAGCAAATCTAGCATCTCAAATCAATCCATTCATACATACCTTATAGCCCATTTTCAAGAGAATCGCTAATATAAAAGCAATAAACTAATTTTTCTTAAAAATGCATTTTTTTTTCTCTCAGAAGGCTACCACCCCCAACCTAAATATGACAGTGTCCTCATTGTCACTAAAATATGAATGCAGAAAATACAAGAGACAAAGGACTACTACTTGAATGATGTAAGTCTAGAGATGATCTTAAACACACAAACGAAAAAAAAAAAAAAAACAAAACACACAAAAGAAAGAAAAAAAAATTAAAACTATAGTACATAATGGAAAGATAGAACCTGATTAATGGTAGATAGGAGCCGCAAGTGCAATCTCCTCAGGTTCATCCACCCTCTCCACAATTTGCTTTAATCTTTGGCCATTCACACGAAAAAGTCTTCCATCTTTAGGATTTTCTACTTCTACGGAACCATTGGGAAAGACTTGTTTTACCATAAAAGGACCAGTCCATCTTGATCTCAACTTTCCAGGGTGAAGATGTAAACGAGAATCGTAGAGGAATACTCGTTGGTTTGGCTCAAAGTTCTTTCTAAGGATTTGTTTGTCATGAGCGACTTTCAGTTTAGCTTTGTAGATCCTTGAGTTGTCATAAGCATCGTTCCTTAATTCTTCTATTTCTGACAAATGTAAGTTCCTTTGAAGACCTGCATCATTCAAATCAAAATTAAGCGATTTAACTGCCCAATAAGCTTTATGTTCTAACTCTACGGGTAAATGACAAGCTTTCCCATAAACAATCCGATATGGGGACATCCCTAGAATAGTCTTGTAAGCAGTACGGTATGCCCAAAGTGCATCAGAAAGTCGTAAAGACCAATCCTTGCGGTTTTGGTTAACCGTTTTCTCCAGAATTTGCTTAACTTCCCTATTTGCTAACTCAGCTTGCCCATTGGTTTGCGGATGATATGCATTGGAAACCTTGTGAATAACACCATACCTGCGCATCAAAGCTTCAAAAGAACGATTACAAAAATGTGTCCCTTGATCACTAATAATAACTCGTGGTGTACCATACCTAGCTAACACATTTTCCTTTAAGAATTTTACTACTGTAGTGTTATCATTCTTACGACATGGTACAGCTTCTACCCATTTGGATACATAATCAACAGCAAGAAGAATATATAGATAACCATAAGAAGAAGGAAATGGACCCATAAAATCAATACCCCAACAATCAAAAATTTCAATAACAAGAATTGGGTTAAGGGGCATCATGTGCCGTCGAGTCAAAGCTCCCAATTTTTGGCATCTATCACAAGAACGACAAAAATGATTAGTATCTTTGAACAAACTTGGCCAATAAAGACCACATTGTAAAATTTTAGCAGCTGTCTTTTTCATAGAAAAATGACCACCACAAGCCTCGGAATGACAAAAGTTCAAGACACTATTTACCTCAGTCTCAGGAATGCACCTTCTCATGATTTGGTCGGGGCAATATTTATATAAATAAGGATCATCCCAATAAAAATTTCTTACCTCGATCAAGAACTTTCGCTTATCTTGTGCAGTCCAACTTGACGGAAGTTCATCAGAAACCAAGTAGTTAACAATATTGGCATACCATGGCAGTTGATCTACATTGAACAGTTGTTCGTCGGGAAAGTCATCTCGAATTGGGAGATCTTTTGTAGAATCAATGAACTCCAAACGAGATAGATGATCAGCCACAACATTTTCGACACCCTTCTTATCTTTAATTGTTAGATCAAATTCCTGCAACAAAAGAATCCACCTAATTAAACGAGCCTTAGCATCCTTTTTGGAAAGAAGATACTTAAGAGCTGCATGGTCAGTATAAACAGTAATAGGTGAACCAATAAGATAAGGTCGAAATTTTTCCATAGCAAAGACGACTGCTAGCAGTTCCTTTTCAGTAGTAGAGTAGTTCTGTTGAGCACTATTTAAGGTCCTACTAGCATAATAGATAACAAATGGTTTTCCTTCCCTACGTTGTCCTAAAACGGCTCCAAGAGCATAGTCACTAGCGTCACACATGATTTCGAAAGGTAAGCTCCAATCTGGTGATTGTATGATGGGTGCGGTAGTGAGTTTTTGGACAAGTATTTTGAATGCTTTTTCACACTCAGGAGTCCAGTCGAACCTAGCATCTTTGACTAAGAGGTTACACAGGGGACGAGATATAGAAGAGAAATTTTGTATGAACCTCCGATAAAAACCAGCATGTCCAAGGAATGACCTAACATCTTTCACAGTTTTGGGTATATGTAGGTTAGAAATCAACTCAATTTTGGCTTTGTCAACCTCTATTCCTTTTTCAGACACTATATGACCTAAAACAATCCCAGATGAAACCATGAAATGACATTTCTCCCAGTTCAGAACAAGACCTTTTTCCTCACACCTGCTCAAAACAGATTTCAAGTTAAGTAAACAAGAATCAAAAGAGTCTCCAAAAACAGTTATATCATCCATAAAAACTTCCATGAATTTTTCAACCATATCAGAAAATATGCTCATCATACAACGTTGGAAAGTAGCAGGTGCATTACATAAACCAAATGGCATTCTACGAAATGCAAAAGTACCAAAAGGGCATGTAAATGTTGTCTTTTCTTGATCCTCCAAAGCTATTTCGATTTGATAATATCCAGAATATCCATCAAGAAAACAATAAAACAAATGACCAGCTATACGTTCCAATATTTGGTCGATAAAAGGAAGTGGAAAGTGATCTTTTCGTGTGGCAGAGTTTAATTTCCTATAATCAATGCACATGCGCCACCCAGTTACTACTCTAGTGGGAATAGGATGCCCTTCTTCATTTTCTACAACTGTAACTCCAGATTTCTTTGGTACCACTTGTGTAGGGCTAACCCATTGACTATCAGATATAGGAAATATGATGTCTACATCTAATAATTTTAAGACCTCTTTTTTTACTACTTCTTTCATGGTGGGGTTTAATCTTCTTTGAGGATCCCTACGTGGGTTAGCACCTTCTTCTAAATGAATCTTATGTGAACAAACTAAGGGACTAATACCTTTAATATCAGCTATCAACCAACCTAGTGCAGACTTATGTTCTTTCAACAAATTTATGAGTTTCTCATCTTGCTCGACACTAAGTTTAGACGAAATTATAACAGGAAAGGTATCACCTGGTCCCAAAAATGCATATTTCAGTCCTTCTGGTAGTTGAGATAACTCAACTTTTGGTGCCTCAATGGAAGATGCCTTTGGTTGTGTTCTTTCTTTTGGTAGCTCCTCAAAGCGTGGCTGCCAAACACTCCTTTCATTTAACACTGTTTCATTAACAAAATTAGATGAATTAATATTATTAACAGAGTTAAGCGAATCATCAAAATCAGAATCACAAAGGAGATAGTGTAAGGATTCAGAATTTTCCCTTTCGAATGTTTCAGACACCAATGAATCTATCATATAAGTATGGTGACACTCATCTTCATCTTGTAGTTGCTTCCCAACATGGAATACATTGACTTCCAGTGTCATATTACCAAATGTAAGCTTCATGAGACCATTCCTACAATTGATGAGAGCATTTGCTGTAGCAAGGAAAGGTCTACCTAGGATCAGTGGTATCTTAGACTCCATATTGACCACAGATTGAGTATCCAAAACCAAGAAATCAACAGGATAATAGAATTTGTCAATTTGAAGCAAAACATCCTCTACTATTCCTTTGGGTCTACGAATGGTTCGGTCAGCTAGTTGCAAAACAACAGATGTAGGCTTGATCTCTCCAAGGCCAAGTTGCAAGTAAACTGAGTATGGCATAAGGTTTACACTTGCCCCAAGGTCTAATAAAGCTTGACTAAACTCATGCGGACCAATCTGACAGGTTATTGTGGGACACCCAGGATCTTTATATTTAGGTGGTACCTTTTGCTCAATCACTGCACTTACTTGCTCTGTCAAAAATGCGGTTTTCTTGACATTGTGTTTTCTTTTCACAGTACACAAATCCTTAATCACCTTTGCATATGAAGGTACCTGCTTGATAACATGCAACAAAGGCAAATTAATTTTGACTTGTTTCAAATGTTCAAGAATTTCACCATGATTTTCTGGTATTTTTCCCAGTTTCAGTGCTTGAGGGAAAGGAACATGGACCAAGACTTTCTGCTCTACTTCCTTAGGGGGGTCGTTTGGCGGACTAGGTAAAGTTGGTCCCTCTATGACCTTACCGCTATGAGTGGTGATGGCATTGATATCTTTGATGTTATGTGATTCGGAAGATTCTACCTTATGTTGCCCCTTAGGATTGGACTGTGGTTGGGAAGGGAACTTGCCTCGTTCTTGTATAGTAAGCGCACTAGTTAGCTTACCAATTTGATTTTTTATCTCTTTGTTCTCTTCCACAATCTGAATTATTACGGCTTCTACCTTTTGATTAGTCTTACTTTGTGCCTCAATAAATGCTTGAAGTGTGTCCTCTAAAGGATTCCTATTTTGGTGAGCATTATTTTGAGGTGCAGGGTAAGTTCTAGGTGCTTGTCCCTCGGATTTCCAACTAAAGTTAGGGTGATTTCTCCAACAAGGATTGTACGTCTCAGAATAAGGTGAAAAAGGTTTCCTATATGTTCCCAAGGCATTACATTGTTCTTCGTAAACCTCTCTCATCTCACCAAGTGTAGGACATACTTGAGCTAAATGATCTACCCCACCACAAATGAAACAACTATCTCGTGACTCTACCCTTGCAACTGGTTGATGTTTTTGACTATCTTTTGTTTCTAAAGCTTTTAATTTGTTAGTCAATGCTTCAACTTGTGCTTTAAGGTTGTCTTCTTCCTTAAGATAGTAAATTCCACTAGTTTTTGTTCTATCAGTAATACTAGGTCCAGCCCAGGTGTGAACTTTTTCGGCTATGTCATTTAGGTAATCTATGGCTTCATCAGGATCCTTTTCAAGAAACTCCCCATTACACATCATTTCAATAAATTGACGCTCCCTAGATGTAAGTCCCTCATAGAAATAACTAACAAGACGCCAATTTTCATACCCATGGTGCGGACACATATTCAACAATTCTTTGAACCTCTCCCAGGCTTGATATAAAGTTTCATTATCTTTTTGGGAAAAGGTAGAGATTTGTCTCTTAAGGTTGTTGGTCTTATGTTGGGGAAAGTATTTGTTGAAAAAAGCTTGGGTCATTTCTGCCCATGTACCTATAGATCTAGGTCTCAAAGAATACAACCAACTTTTTGCTTTGTCTTTTAGGGTGAAAGGGAAGAATTTCAACCTAATTGACTCTACGACATTGGGTTGACTATTGAAAGTGACGATGACCTCCTCAAATTCCCTAATGTGTAAGTAAGGATTCTCACTATCCATGCCGTGAAAGGTTGGTAAGAGTTGGATCAATCCAGGTTTGAAATCTATTTGCGGGGTATTTGTGGGAACCATGATGCATGAGGGAGTGGATGTGCGGTTTGGGTGTAGGTATTCCCTTAGGGAACGTGCATGGTTGTTTTCAATTTGGTCCATGGTGGTAGGTGTATCGGTTAATGCAATGTTTGACCAAGATTCACTTAAATCTTCAGAAGTTGTTTTGATTCCCTCAATGTTTTCCCTATGTTCTTTCCTTAACCTACGCAAAGTTTTCTCAATTTCTGGATCGTACTGTAGTTTACCTTGATTAGAAGATCGAGTTACAAACATAAAAATAAAACACCTTTTTTTTTTTTTTTGGTTTTTTTTTTTTTTTTAATTTTAATAAAACTAATCAATTTACTAATAAATAGAAATAGTACGAAACTTCCTACAATTACCTAAGAGAACAAAAATTGAATAAAATAAAGTTTACTTACCTCGTTAGCTAAATAACTACTTATGATGCTTACTTGTTGCACCTCCCCGGCAACGGCGCCAAAATTTGATTACGCCCAAACTTGTCGAAACAAAGCGATCGATGTAGAATAGATTGGGCGGTCGTATCCACGAGGAGATGACTAAACTAAGCTAAAATCGTTAGTAGACAAAGTAGCTTTAAAGATAAATAAACAAACTAACTTAACGAAGCGATTTGATTTTAAGAAAACTTAAAGAAAAATGAATTTTTGGTTGTTGTAAAATACGATAATTAAAACGGTAAGATATCAAGAATCCCTTATATGCTTCGTTCACTTATTTGGATTGATTCATAAAATTACTCAATTGAAAGTTTCACATCCCAAACAATCAATCGGAAGATAAAGAATTGAAAAACACATGATTTCTAATGTATTTGAGTAAATAACTTTCTTGCTTTTAGAATTGGCACAAAATATCATCTTATGAGAAATCAAAAACATACTATATACCAAGGCATATTGCATTAAAAGACTACCCATAAAACGAAAGGCTTATATCAATATAATTATATCGTAAAGATTTTCACATAAAAAGAGCTTGACTAGATTTATATGAAAACTAATGAAACAATTGTATTAACATAAAAGTTGATGAAAATAGATGAAGAAGAATAAATTACTCAAAATTATTAAACTTACAAAACCTTGAAGAATCGAATCCAAATAAGATCACTACGCATATAAGTTCATCTCTAATCTCACCAAAGAACTATTAGCCTAATTTACTAATCATTATCACAAGTTCTAGAGAGAAAATATGATAATGATTTGAGAGAGAATTGTAACTAAGACTAAGAATTGTGTGTTCTAAGATGTGTGATTCTAGGACTATATATAGGTGCTAAATAGCCCTAATCCAAGTAGGAGAATGCTTAGGAGGTAGACATTGAGTAGGAAGATGTTTAGGAAGCTTAATTCTCGTATGGAAATAATTTATGCAAGTTTCCTAATCACTTTAGGACACAAATCGCGATTCCCGCGTAGAAGATTCTGCTCTGCGCGACATATTTGAAAAATGCATATCTTTGTGCTCCGAACTCCAAATCCAGATCCGTAAAGTCTGTAATATAGCTAACTCCTTCCTCTACAACATATCCGAAATTCAGCTTAATAGGAGTTTCCTTGCGAGAGTTATCGTCCTTGGAAGTAGCAGCAATATTTCTGGCAGATTCCTTATTTGTTGTTCTTGCACTAATTTACTTCCTTGAATCTTTCCTTGCTTCAAATTATGCATTTGATACTTGTACAATTTGGGAAGGCTAAATATTCCGGGGTCCATATTTTATATTCCTACAAAAACAAATCAAAACTCAATATTTTCTAATTACAATAATTTCTATTAATTTCATGAAAATATCAAATTAACACTTGATTTATTTAGAAAATAAGAACAACTTAAGTGCATTTTCAAGCACTAATCAATGATTTCTCATGAGACTCAATAACTTTTTCAAGTTCCATGATTTTTCCTTTAAAAACTTCACATTCAGCTTTCAGAGATTCATGTTCTTGCTCAAGCTGTTTATATTCAGCTGATTCCTTTGGCTTTTCAGCTAAAAGTTTCAGTGAACTATTTTGCTCTTTTAGCAATATCATCTCTTCCTTAAGCTTTTTATATGCTTCAGCAATACCAGTATTGTTAAGCATCATTTGTTCAAATGAATTAAATAATTCATTGTCAAGAGGAGTTACCTCATCCTCAGAGTCACCAGATTCCTTTGCCATCAGGCACAGGAGAGCAGGATTTCCTTCATCAGAAGATTCTTCATCAGATGTGTCTGAATCTGAATCAGATGAATAGACAGCAGCCAGCTTTTCTGCTTCTGCTATCATAGCCTTGCCTTTCTGATGTTTTCTTTCTCTTCTTATTTTCTTTTCTTCTTCAGTGTACTTTTCTGCTTTTGGATATGCGCAGTCTTTGATGAAGTGTCCCAGTTTCTTGCAGTTGTAACACATTAGTTTTGCTTTATAATCATCTTTATCTTGAGAAGAAAAGTTAGGTTTAGAAGTAGAAGCATTGTTATATTTGTTCTTCAATTTTCTCTTGTAGAACTTCTTGAAGTTGTTTATCAGCAATGCAACGTCTCCAGCAGTGTACTCCTTCTTGTTGAGTAGAGTGGCTTCATCAGATGAGTCCACATCTTTACTTTTCTGTGCTGGTCTTCTGGTGTTTTCAGCAGCAACCAGTGCAGCTGTGGGTCCTGAAGTTGAGGTTTCTTCAATTCCCATTCTAGGCAGTTTATACTCGAATGCCTTGAGTACGGAGAACAGTTCTGTAAGAGAGATCTTTCCCAAATCTCTTGATTCTTCCATGGCTGTCACCTTCATGTTGAACTTTGGGGGTAGGGCCTTTAGTACTCTGACGGTAATCTCTTTGTCAGTGAAAGTCTTTCCCAACTTTAAAACTTCATTCAGAGTTCTGGTGAATCTGGTATCCATCTGGTCAATGGTTTCTCCAGACTTCATCTTGAAGTTGTCAAGTTTCTCCAAAGCAACTGTGAGCTGATGCTCCTTTATTGCATCATTGCCTTCGCTCATGTCTCTGACTTTGTCCCACATTTCCTTTGCAGTCTTGCAATGTTTGACCTTGTCAAACCGATCATTGTCCAGGGCTTTAGTCATGATGAATCTCCCAACTTTGTCTAGATTGTAAAGCTTTATTTCTTCTGGAGTCATCTCATGAAGGTCTTTTTCCACAACCGTGACAACCTCATTTATCTTTATGGTCTTTGTGAATCTGAATGGACCTTTAATGATACATGTGTACATGTTATCATTATAAGCAGCAAGGAAAATCTCCATTCTGATTTTCCAATCCTCAAACGACATACCAGCAATGTGGGGAACATGGCTGATACAGTCCATTTTTCAAAAAGTTTTGATTTTTCAGAAAGATGCTCTTTTGAAAAGTTTTTAAAACCTTTGAAAAACACTTGGATCAAGCTCGTTGATCAGGCAGCTGATTCTAATGAACCACCTGCTCTGATACCACTTGTTGGTCCCAAGTGGTCAGAAGAGGTTTAGAGGGGGGGGGGGAGGGTGAATAAACCTCTTTAAAAATTTCTTCAAATTTTAACTTTAAAACTTTCACTCTAACTGAACAGACTAAGCTGATCAGATTAGTTAGTTTCAATTCTGTTCGCGAACAAATCTTTGAACAGTTTTGTTGACCACTTGTCTGATTGTTACTTAGCTGATTTTGTTAAAATCAGTTTTAATACTTAGAGTACTTGCAGCGGATTTTCAAAGTATTTTTCACAAGTAAACTTAGCAGTTTGAAAAGTGTTTCCCCAGATTTGTAAAATCTCTTTTTAGATCCCTTTTTCAAACAGTTTTCTCAATGTGTTTTATGCAAATGAAAATATGCAGGTAAAATGCAAATAAAAACACAAACAATTTTTATAGTGGTTATATGGATTTGAATATCCTTTAGTCCACTCTTCCAAGTCACAAAGATCTTGGGTTATACTAAAAACACACAGTAATCAGTATACTCTGCTTACGCCTTACAACAAATGAACATGCCGTAAGTTCGCAGTAGGAAATCACAAAGAAATCCTACTTCTCTGAAGTAATACCACTCACTTAGATGGATATCTACTTCTCACAACACTCAATGTTTACAAAATCACTCAGAAGATGTATTTTTCTTGATTCTTCAACTCTGCTTTCGTCAACAAATGACTCAGCTGATGAGTGAGCTGTTCTTGAGACTAAAAGAATTCTGCTTCGAAAATTTCTCAGATTGTGTTGCTTGCTTCTTCTTCGTCTCTTCCAGCTATTTATACTTGAGGATTGAAAAGTGTCCGTTGAAGAGAGACAAGATTCAAATTCCTCGAGTACTGGTCCTTAAAATCCGCAAACGGCTCTTTTGCAGTCTGTCCGTACTGTGAACAGTACTATTCTGCAGGCAGCATTAAATGCACCCAGCTGATGCGAAGCATTTCTTCAATCATTTGTCTTTAATAACCTTGTACTTCAGCATTAATTACTCCAAGGGGCATTTATTACCGTTGGGAACACTTAATGATCTTCTTCACTTGGATGATAAAAGTACGCAACTGATGGCGAACAAGGCTGATCTCAAACTTGAACAAATCTGATTTGAGTCGGCTGATCTTCACCAGTCTGATAACTTTTCTTCAGCAGATCAGAAGTCTTGGACCTTGAAACTTTGACTCTTCTGATGTCTTCTTTACTTAGTCAAAATTCCTTGATAAGTTTATCAGCTAAGTTACTTCATACTTAGCCAAATACGAAGTTTTGGGATTGCATCAAAACCTCCCTTATCAAACTTCCTTTAGTGCCTTCATCTTCATCCTTATCCAACAATTTCCCCCTTTTTGATGATGACAAAACTTCAGCTAAGTACCTGTTGAATACCTAAACTAAAGAATGTAATCCTCAAAAATTTTCTGAGATAGAAAATAGTATGTTGGAATGAACTTGACTTTTTATTGATATGATAAGATTGTTACAAGTACAAGTTCTTCAGATGAGATGTCTGAAAGATAGATAAAAGCAAACTGATTACAAGATTTTATCAATTTTAACTATCAGCTTCTTCATCTGATCCTTCAAGCACTTCTTCATACTCATAAGAAGATTCATCGTCGTCTTCTTCTTCTTCTTCATCAGCTTCATCATCCAGGTCCATGTTTGCTTTGGCAGCTTCCATTTTCTCTTTAAGTTGCTGCTCCCTTAAAGCTTCCATTGCCTTCCTGGCTGATTCTGTATTCTTGTACTTGGTAGTTTCTGCGAACTTCTCAGGGTCAATCTTATCAGCTTCCTTTGCTTTGGTTTCCTCGGCTGTTTCTTCCCGTTTATCTTCCCCCTTTTTGTCATCATCAGGACTGATGACAGTAGAAGGTACAAGAGCAGGGTTGAGAGCAACTGTTTGAACCTTCAATTCAGCGCACAAAGCCTTCAAATTTTGATTTGTAATATCATGGCTTGCTGTAAGATTAAGAATATCAGTGCTGATGTAGTCAGTCTTATCATTGAAGTAGTCAATGTTAAGGTTTACAGTTGCAATTTCATTTTGGAGTTCCTGTGTGGCATTTGATACTTCTTGCAAAAACCCTAAGTTGACTGCCTTCTCTTCTTCACTGACTTTTATGAAGGTTGCAGTCAGATCAGCGATCTTGTGTTCAGCTCTTTGAAGGGCAGCATGAAGATGATTTACATCACCTTTCACATCCTCCACATTTTTGTTCATATCATTCAAGCTGTTCACTAACTGCAAAGAATGATCTTGAGGGATAGGAATACTTGTGATTTCAGTCTTGATGATCTTTTCAGTAGACTGTTGCACAGTTTCCAGCTGAAGTTTATTTGATTCTGCCAATTCTGTTTTAAGCTCAGTCTTCAGCTCCTCCTTGACTTTCATCAGCTGCTGTTGATGCTTGTCTTCCAATTCCTTCATAGAATTTTCCATCAACATCTGGAAAGCTTCCATCAGTGATGAGTGTTCATCACCTGATGAAGCAGAAGCAGCAGCTTCATCTTTTTCTTCAATCTCCTGGTGGACAGGGATATCTTCCATCTTTGCGTCCTGATGATCTTCAGAATCCTTAGCATTCCACTCAATGGCTAAGGGTTCGTCAGCAGCCTTTTCAGCAGACTTGTCAGCAGTCTGATCAGCAGACTTGTCTTCAGCTTTGTCCGCAGCTTTGTGTTCATCAGTGACGTCATCATAGAACAGGTTAGTGATTGTGCCATCATCATTGAAGCAAGTTGTCTGACGGATTTGCCTCACAATGATCCAAGGGTTGACAAATGCATTGTTACCCTCTGGCACTTCACTGAAATCTTTCATTTCTCTGCCAAAAATCACATGTTGAATACTTGGTAGTTGGGGGAGTTCACTTGAATGTCCTTGCTGATATCTGGACTTTTCTGCCCACTTATTCAGTGCAGTGATAACAGTAATCTTTACAGCCCTTTCTTCAACATCATCAGTCTTCTTTCTTTTGGCAGGCAGGGTGCTTCCTATCAGCTTGGCTTCCTCAAGGGCAAATTCCCTGGCATAGTGATGCATAGCATCCCTAACATAATGAGGATCCAAGGCTTTTTGGATAGAATCTGTCTTTAACCACTCGAGTACCCATTTCTCATCAGCAGCTATATTCTCCAGATTCTGAAGTTCAGTGATGGACCTGTTCAGCCTATTGTCTCTCCATTTGATATATCTAGGCTTCTCTTGAGTGAACATGGTCTTCAGCATTAACTTCTGGTTGTAGTAGGCTAAGGACTTTTCAAACTTCTGGAAAAGCTCTTTGTTGTCATATATGATCTTGAAGGCTTTCTTAACTTCAAACTTTTCCTTTGGTTTTACTTCCCCAGCAGGCATCTTCACTTTTGGGGGTTCTTTTTCTCCTTCAGCCTCCTTAATATTGATGCCACCTCCATGGACGGGTCCATAGGCATCAGTTTTGCTGAGTTCAATGGCAATAGCCAAATCAGCAGCTTCTGCAGCTTCCCTTTCAGCCTTAGACATCTGTCTTCTGGCTTCATCCTTAGCAGCTTGAGCCTTGCTCAGCTCAAGTGCTTTCTTTTCTTCCAACTCATCCTGCTTTCTCTGTTCAGCAGCTTCCCTTGCTTTCTTGTCAGCTTTAGAGATTTTCCTTCTCTTAATCACTATTTTCTTTTTGCCTTTGTCAACAGGAGCAGGGGCTGGACCAGCAGATGAAATTGGTGCAGCAGCAATAGGTTCGATGATCATGACATCTGGATCATCTTGAGGTTTGGTGACCTCAGCTGTTTGTGTAACTTGATTTAACTGTTGCTCATCAGCTTTGTTGGCAGCAGCAGCCTCATCTGTTACAACTGGCCTTTCAGCAGCTTCAGGGCTTTCTCTAACCACATCTTCCAGTTCAGTAGATTTTTCAATAAAAGTCATCTGCTTTCTAGCAGACTTCTTTGTCAGACCCTGAATAGGCCTTGATGCAGCTGAATCCCTTAATTGGCTCCTTGTCCTGTAGGAGACATTTTCAGCAGGTCTTTCAGCAGATGGAGTTCTTGAGGGTGATGCAGGTGAAGCAGTCCTGACATCAGCAGTGACTTGATCAATGATCTTTGTGACCTGATCAGCAGCAGTCACTGACTCCATTTTCTTTGAGGTCTTTTCCTTAGGCTTATCAGCAGCCTTCTTCTTTCTTGTCTCAACATCCATGTCAGCTGTTTTGACTAACCTCCGTTGCCTTTTGGCAGGAACCTCCTTTGGTCCCTCATCCTCATCTTCTTCAGGCTCATCAGCCTTCCTCTTTTGAACAGGCAAGTACTTGGACATTGCCTTAGATTTATGAATTTCCTTTCCATTCGCCATAGGACATCCTAGTTTGAACAGAAGGTAGCTGAGCGTGATCCTGTGGTTGGTGTGAGGACCTTTTCCTTTCTTGTCATCAAGGAAATCAGCCAAGATGTACCAGATAATTATGGACCAGTTGACTTCTATTCCATAGTAAATAGCAGTCATAATGATGAACCTCTTCATGGTAACAGCATCCAGTGAGAATGTGCAGTTTTCAATCAGCTTAGACACCATATCAGCCATCCGCTGATATTCATCCTTCAACTGTCTCTTCCTTATGTTGCCAGTCAACATTTCTCCTTCTTTGGCGCAGATCGCCCAGAACTGCTGGTGTTTTTCTTCAGTTAACACTGTGACATCGTGTCGTCCTCTGTTTGGAAGACCAAACGTCTCGTGAAGAACAGCTGGGGTAATAGTGATAGATTTTTCTCCCACTGTAGCCTTTATCTCCAGTGCGTTGTAGTCAGCCTTCGCTGTATTGTAGTATTCCATCACTTGATCAGTCCAGATCACTCCCTCGTTGTATTCCATGAAGTTTACCAAGTTTGCAGATTTGAACTTTTCCAGAAGTTCCTTCATCAGATTTGTGCCAGATTGGTAGCAGGAATCATACACAAGGTACATACCTTCAGCAGCCATTGTTGATCTGTAGAGATTAGAGAGAAAAACGAAGAGATTTTTGCAGAAAACTTGCTCAAATTTCTCACAAGTACTTTTGAAAATTTAGGGTTCGTAAAGAACTACACGATTGATCAGATTTGGATTTATAGAGTTGGGGTATGTTGGTTTCCGTGATATCCGCCAACCGTTAGATCCGTTTTCTTGTCAGTGCTGATCGTGCGGCGTCAGTTACGACCTTTCAAATTCAAAAGATATTTAATGAGGAGCGGGAATATGTACCGCCCGTTAGTTACTTATAAAAGCGTGTTTTTGAATAAACGTTTTAAGTAGTTCCGCTTTTATATTAGTAATCAGATGAGTAAAATAAACACTTATCTGATGGACTACTGTCCTGATGACATAGTTGTTATCAGAGAATGCCAATAGCTGATAACCTTCCTCAGCTGTTTGTCAATCCAGCCAGATAATATAACTTCATTCTTCGATAGTTGAGTTTTCTGTTGAAAACATAACTTCAACTAACTGACATTAACAAATTTCATCTTTAATTCAGAAGTACCGCTAGTCTGACACGTTCCCCCTGAGTTTAAGAATTCATAAGTTAACTAGTCTGTTGAAAGTTAATCCTCGAAGATAACAGTGATGAGTAAGCTGTTGAACTAATCTTCTGATAAGTTCCCCCTCAGCTTATGCATCCAAATTTAGTAATCCCAGTTCAGCTCTTAAGGTTGAAAACCTTACTTCACTTAAAGGTTTAGTGAAAATATAAGCAATCTGATTGTCAGTATGAACATACTCAATCATAACATTGCCTTTTTCCACATGATCTCTAATGAAGTGATGCTTGATCTCAATATGCTTAGTCCTTGAATGACTTGTAGTGTTCTGAGTAAGAGAGATTGCACTTGTATTGTCACAGTAGATTGGAATTCCACTGATTTTAATGTTGTAGTCTTCTAGTTGATGTTTCAACCAAAGTATCTGTGCACAGCATGCTCCAGCAGCTATATATTCAGCTTCAGCAGTAGATATAGAAACTGAAGTCTGTTTCTTACTCATCCATGAGTTAGACGACTACCTAAGAACTGACAGGCACCTGTTGTGCTTTTTCTGTCAATCTTGCAGCCAGCAAGGTCTGAATCTGAATAACCAATAAGTTCAAATCCAGATTCTCTAGGATACCACAATCCCAATTCTTGAGTGCCTTTAACATATTTCACTATCCTCTTGGCAGCTAAGAGATGAGATTCTTTGGGATTTGATTGAAATCTTGCACAAACCCCGACTGAGTACATTATATCAGGTCTACTTGCTGTTAGATACAATAATGAACCAATAATGCCTCTATATTTGGTTATGTCTACTGATTTGCCATCTTCATCTTTATCCAAACGAAGACTTGTAGACATTGGAATATTAGCAGTAGAGCTAGTTTCCATACCAAACTTTTTAAACAGATCTCTTGTGTATTTAGCTTGATTTATAAAGATTCCATCAGGCAGCTGTTTAACTTGTAAACCAAGAAAATAATTAAGTTCTCCCATCATGCTCATTTCAAACTTGTTCTGCATCAGCTTAGAGAACTTGTTACACATCTGTTGGTTAGTTGAACCAAAAATAATATCGTCCACATATATTTGCACAATCAATATATGACTTTCCCATTCAATAGTGAACAAGGTTTTGTCTACCTTACCTTTATGAAATCATTTAATTAAAAGAAAATCAGATAGGGTGTCATACCATGCTCTTGGGGCCTGTTTCAGTCCATAAAGGGCTTTCTTCAGACGATATACCTTGTCCTCTTCTTGATAGACTTCAAATCCAGGAGGTTGTTCAACGTAAACTTCTTCTTGCAATTCTCCATTGAGAAATGCTGATTTCACATCCATCTGATAGACTGTGAAATTCTTGTAAGCAGCATAGGCTAGAAACAGTCTGATTGCTTCAAGTCTTGCTACTGATGCAAAAGTTTCATCAAAGTCAATTCCTTCTTCTTGACAATAACCCTTGGCCACTAATCTTGCTTTGTTTCTGGTAACAATACCATCTTCATTCATCTTATTTCTGAATACCCATTTAGTGCCAATTACTCTTTGATGACTTGGTCTAGGAACTAAGTATCAGACTTCATTCCTTTCAAATTGATTCAACTCTTCTTGCATAGCTTCTATCCAGAAAGAATCATTAAGAGCTTCTTCAATTTGTTTAGGCTCTATTTGAGATAGAAAAGTGACAAACATAGCATCTTGTGCAGCAGCTCTTCTTGTTTTCACTCTATCTAGAGGATCACCAATCACTAACTCTGGTGGGTGATTTCTGAGCCATCTTAGATCAGGTTGCAGGTCTGAATGTTGTCCTCTGTTATGATCTTGCAACACTACTGTTGGAGTTGCAGTAGTAGACTGTTGAACATTTGCAGTCTGTTGAACAGTCTCTGGTGTTTCAGCTGGTTGTAACTCATCTGTTAGACAATCAGAGATCTGATTTTGAACAGCACTTGAGTTATCAGCTGGGTTGAGATCAGGTAGTATGATGGGAACATATTCTTCATTCCTTCCAACACTTAACTTCTGTAAATCAGTAGATAGATCTTGATTAGTGCTTTGATTCTTTTCAGAAGATTGGTTTGGTTCATCAAATACTACATGAATGGATTCTTCTACTAGTAATGTTCTTTTGTTAAAAACTCTATAAGCCTTACTAACAATAGAGTATCCTACAAAAATAGCTTCATCAGCCTTTTCTGCAAAAGCAGTAAGGTGATTTTTCCCATTATTTAATACAAAGCATTTACAACCAAAAATTTTAAAATAATGAATGTTTGGTTTTCTGTTGTTCCAAATTTCATATGGAGTCTTGTTCTGATTTTTGTTGATCATGCATCTGTTTTGAGTAAAGCAGGCTGTATTTGTTGCTTCTGCCCAAAATCTTTGTGGCAGCTTAGCTTCAGCTATCATGGTCCTGACAGCTTCCTTCAGTGTTCTGTTTCTCCTTTCAGCAACACCATTCTGTTGAGGGGTTCTAGCAGCTGAATACTCATGATGTATTCCCTTGATATTACAATACTCTTGAACAGTAGAGTTTGTGAACTCTGTCCCTCTATCTGATCTGATCTTTAATATCTTTATGCTTTTCTCATTCTGGATCAGTTCCATCAGATTAGTAAGATGTTCCTTGGTTTCACTTTTCTTCTTCATGAATATCACCCAAGTATATCTCGAATAATCATCCACAACAGCTAGGCAGTACTTCTTTCCACCATTGCTGGTTGGATCAATGGGTCCAAATAAGTCCATATGTAGTAGCTCCAAAATTCTTTCAGAAGATTGATGCTTCTTGCTCTTAAATGATGACTTGATTTGTTTACCCTTCTGACAGGCGTCACAGAGCTTGTCTTTGCTCATGACTGTTTTTGGAATCCCTTCTACCAGATCATTCTTGATTAATCTGTTGATGGTCTTGAAGTTTAAATGATTCATCCTCTTGTGCCATAGCCAACTAACTTCACTTGGTGTAGAAGCCACCAAACAAACGCTTGAATTCTTATCAGCAGAATTCCAGTCGACTATGTAGACATTCCCTTGTCTTCTTCCAGATAAAATTACCTTCTTTGTACCAATCTGTTCAACGTAGCACTTATCTGTTGAGTAGATGACTGAATATCCTTTGTCACAAAATTGACTTATGCTCAGCAGATTATATTTAAGGCCTTTAACATATGAGACGTCAGCTATCTCAATGTTTCCTTTGATTATTCTTCCTTTAGCTACAATCTTGCCTTCTTTGCTGTCTCCAAATGTAACACTTGGACCATCCACAGCAACTGCATCAGTCAGCTCATGTATGTTTCCACACATGTGTCTTGAACATCCACTGTCCAAGTACCAAATCTTCTCTACTTTACTCCTACTCCTAATCCTAACCTACAAAACAAAAAATAAAGTTGTTTTAGGTACCCTTATTGAGAGGGTCCTGAAGGATTAGTTCCACCTTTGACAACCCAAGATGTTGATGTCTTAGGCTTCTTAGGCTTTTGAGTTTTGACAGGAGCATGAACAGCTTCATTTTTATCATAGTTATCAGATAAGTCATGTTGATGATCAGTATGATAAGAATAATGTTCATAAGCAGGATAAGGTGCATGATAAGCAGGGTATGCATGCATTGGATGAGCAGGATATGGTGCATAGTAACCTGGAAATTGAGGTGCATGATACATAGGAGGATATGCAGCAGGTTGCACATAATAAGACTCATTTCCATACCAAACATTTTGATTTTTCTTGACTTTATGCTTCTTTGGTTTACTACTTGATTGCTCATTAACAGACGACTTAGTTTTACCAACAGTTTGATTCAATTTAGCTTTATCAGCAGACTTCTTAGGACTCTGCTGTTTGGTCTTACTAGTCTTTTTACCTACACTAGGCTCTTTGCTCTTTTCAACTTTAGGAGTTTTCTTCTCCTTTACTACTTTCTCAGGTGAAGCAGGTTTAGTTGTCTGAACATAAAGAATGACCTTACTGTTGTCAGCTGATACAAATTTTTCAGTATGATTCAGTTCAAACTTATCATGTTCTAAAGGTATCTTCTGTTTACTAGATGTATGCGTGGATACACCAGATGATTTCTCATGAGACTCAATAACTTTTTCAAGTTCCATGATTTTTCCTTTAAAAACTTCACATTCAGCTTTCAGAGATTCATGTTCTTGCTCAAGCTGTTTATATTCAGCTGATTCCTTTGGCTTTTCAGCTAAGAGTTTCAGTGAACTATTTTGCTCTTTTAGCAATATCATCTCTTCCTTAAGCTTTTTATATGCTTCAGCAATACCAGTATTGTTAAGCATCATTTGTTCAAATGAATTAAATAATTCATTGTCAAGAGGAGTTACCTCATCCTCAGAGTCACCAGATTCCTTTGCCATCAGGCACAGGAGAGCAGGATTTCCTTCATCAGAAGATTCTTCATCAGATGTGTCTGAATCTGAATCAGATGAATAGACAGCAGCCAGCTTTTCTGCTTCTGCTATCATAGCCTTGCCTTTCTGATGTTTTCTTTCTCTTCTTATTTTTTTTTCTTCTTCAGTGTACTTTTTCTGCTTTTGGATATGCGCAGTCTTTGATGAAGTGTCACAGTTTCCTGCAGTTGTAACACATTAGTTTTGCTTTATAATCATCTTTATCTTGAGAAGAAAAGTTAGGTTTAGAAGTAGAAGCATTGTTATATTTGTTCTTCAATTTTCTCTTGTAGAACTTCTTGAAGTTGTTTATCAGCAATGCAACGTCTCCAGCAGTGTACTCCTTCTTGTTGAGTAGAGTGGCTTCATCAGATGAGTCCACATCTTTACTTTTCTGTGCTGGTCTTCTGGTGTTTTCAGCAGCAACCAGTGCAGCTGTGGGTCCTGAAGTTGAGGTTTCTTCAATTCCCATTCTAGACAGTTTATACTCGAATGCCTTGAGTACGGAGAACAGTTCTGTAAGAGAGATCTTTCCCAAATCTCTTGATTCTTCCATGGCTGTCACCTTCATGTTGAACTTTGGGGGTAGGGCCTTTAGTACTCTGACGGTAATCTCTTTGTCAGTGAAAGTCTTTCCCAACTTTAAAACTTCATTCAGAGTTCTGGTGAATCTGGTATCCATCTGGTCAATGGTTTCTCCAGACTTCATCTTGAAGTTGTCAAGTTTCTCCAAAGCAACTGTGAGCTGATGCTCCTTTATTGCATCATTGCCTTCGCTCATGTCTCTGACTTTGTCCCACATTTCCTTTGCAGTCTTGCAATGTTTGACCTTGTCAAACCGATCATTGTCCAGGGCTTTAGTCATGATGAATCTCCCAACTTTGTCTAGATTGTAAAGCTTTATTTCTTCTGGAGTCATCTCATGAAGGTCTTTTTCCACAACCGTGACAACCTCATTTATCTTTATGGTCTTTGTGAATCTGAATGGACCTTTAAAGATACATGTGTACATGTTATCATTATAAGCAGCAAGGAAAATCTCCATTCTGATTTTCCAATCCTCAAACGACATACCAGCAATGTGGGGAACATGGCTGATACAGTCCATTTTTCAAAAAGTTTTGATTTTTCAGAAAGATGCTCTTTTGAAAAGTTTTTAAAACCTTTGAAAAACACTTGGATCAAGCTCGTTGATCAGGCAGCTGATTCTAATGAACCACCTGCTCTGATACCACTTGTTGGTCCCAAGTGGTCAGAAGAGGTTTAGAGGGGGGGAGGGTGAATAAACCTCTTTAAAAATTTCTTCAAATTTTAACTTTAAAACTTTCACTCTTACTGAACAGACTAAGCTGATCAGATTTGTTAGTTTCAATTCTGTTCGCGAACAAATCTTTGAACAGTTTTGTTGACCACTTGTCTGATTGTTACTTAGCTGATTTTGTTAAAATCAGTTTTAATACTTAGAGTACTTGCAGCGGATTTTCAAAGTATTTTTCACAAGTAAACTTAGCAGTTTGAAAAGTGTTTCCCCAGATTTGTAAAATCTCTTTTTAGATCCCTTTTTCAAACAGTTTTCTCAATGTGTTTTATGCAAATGAAAATATGCAGGTAAAATGCAAATAAAAACACAAACAATTTTTATAGTGGTTATATGGATTTGAATATCCTTTAGTCCACTCTTCCAAGTCACAAAGATCTTGGGTTATACTAAAAACACACAGTAATCAGTATACTCTGCTTACGCCTTACAACAAATGAACAGGCCGTAAGTTCGCAGTAGGAAATCACAAAGAAATCCTACTTCTCTGAAGTAATACCACTCACTTAGATGGATATCTACTTCTCACAACACTCAATGTTTACAAAATCACTCAGAAGATGTATTTTTCTTGATTCTTCAACTCTGCTTTCGTCAACAAATGACTCAGCTGATGAGTGAGCTGTTCTTGAGACTAAAAGAATTCTGCTTTGAAAATTTCTCAGATTGTGTTGCTTGCTTCTTCTTCGTCTCTTCCAGCTATTTATACTTGAGGATTGAAAAGTGTCCGTTGAAGAGAGACAAGATTCAAATTCCTCGAGTACTGGTCCTTAAAATCCGCGAACGGCTCTTTTGCAGTCTGTCCGTACTGTGAACAGTACTATTCTGCAGGCAGCATTAAATGCACCCAGCTGATGCGAAGCATTTCTTCAATCATTTGTCTTTAATAACCTTGTACTTCAGCATTAATTACTCTAAGGGGCATTTATTACCGTTGGGAACACTTAATGATCTTCTTCACTTGGATGATAAAAGTACGCATCTGATGGCGAACAAGGCTGATCTCAAACTTGAACAAATCTGATTTGAGTCGGCTGATCTTCTCCAGTCTGATAACTTTTCTTCAGCAGATCAGAAGTCTTGGACCTTGAAACTTTGACTCTTCTGATGTCTTCTTTACTTAGTCAAAATTCCTTGATAAGTTTATCAGCTAAGTTACTTCATACTTAGCCAAATACGAAGTTTTGGATTGCATCAAAACCTCCCTTATCAAACTTCCTTTAGTGCCTTCATCTTCATCCTTATCCAACAACATGGGTTAAGTTCTTAATATACTAGTCATTTCAAATGTATTTTATTTACATATTATCTTCATGTTTGTAATCAGGAATTCTATACATTAGGAAGAAAGTTTCAAGTCCTTAAATGTATTGATTTTTTTTCTTATGATAACAACACTTGATAAAGGGATAGACAGAAAATTTAGAGGATTTTGGTGGTGTTCTTTATTTTGTAATCGAGAGGTAAGCTTAGCTTTTTTTATCTCTTAAATTTTTTTGGCCAAGATTTTAAGTCTTCAAATGTTTTTAATTTGTTATGTTCGTATGATAACAACAGTGGAGTAAAGTATATCTTAAGCAGACAATTGAGAAGATTTTGAAGGTGTTATTTATTAATCAAAGAGATAAGTATTATATGCCACTAATTCTTATGTTGTTTATATATATATATCCCCTTTATCAAGTGTTGTTATCATAAGGAAAAAAAATCAAAACATTTAAGGACTTGAAACCTTCTTCCTAATGCATAAAATACCTTATTACAAACATGAAGATAACATGTAAAGTAAAATACATTTGAATCATTCCAATTTCTCAAAGAAACTGCTTGCCTAAGATTTTGTTTATATTTAATGTTTTGACGATCAATTCTTTTGACCCTATACCCCGACATGGGTTCTACGCAATTTGATTATATTTTTTCTTTATATTTTAATGTGAAGCATTCTGATTATTATTATTTTTCTTAAAATTTGTCCCTTTGTATTAAAATTTAAGTAGTATTTTTATTTAATACTTGCGAGTGAGCAAAGCAAAAATTGGCACCAAATAATCACATCTTCAATTGCCATATTAACATTCAACAAATTCAAATTGGAAAATTTCACTAATATACTGTCGATACCAAAAAATAAAACTCGCATAAATATGATAGAATTTTTACTTTAATTTTTCATTCGTTTTGCAGGTATTAGTTGAACATTGATGGTGTGCAAATATTCCTATGTAGCTTAGATGTCCAGATTGATGTATTTGTAAAGAATATACCTTCGTCATCTATCCTTTTTTTTAATATTTAACATATTATTTTTCTTTGTTTATAAATATTATTATTCTCATTATATATATATATATATATATATATATATATATATATATATATATATATATATGGTACAATCATTTTATATATTAAACAAGGTACTTAACATATATATTTTTTAAAACCCGTGCAAAGCACGGGACGTATGCTAGTTTATATAATTCAACGCAGGATGAGACAGAATGTTGATCTCAACATGTACAGCTAGGAAATAAATAGACAAAAGACATTATTTCCTACCTTGAAAGATTAGATTCTAAGTATTTGACTTGCCGCAAGAATCGTAGAACATGTTTACTTTATGTTTCTATGCAAAAGCTAGCCATAATTTAAACAGGGTTTTTTCTTTTCTTTTTTTTAATAATAGAAAATCGGACTGCTTGAAGTTGACAACAATAGAATAATGATCCAGACAAATTCAACAAAGAATTGAAAAATAAAAGATAAAGACAAGATTATGTTATTATTCAGCTGGCTTCATGAAGGAATGAGATCACAGGAAGTTATAAACACAACTTTTCTAGTTAAAATCCTTAGTCCAAAAACTGACCATTAAATCCGAAAAAAAAAAAGAAAAAAAAAACTTTGAAACGATAGCGTTTCACCAGGGTATTCTTCTTTTCTGAGCCTTTGTTAATGATTTTCTTGCACAACTGAGCTGAAACATTTGCAAGAATATCCGGTTTGGGTAATTGGTCCATATATCTTTGAGGCATTTGATCGAACATTTACATTGCAATCCCTATTTTGCAACCTAATAATTTAATCAATGGCGCGGCGGAGTATATGAATATAATAAATTTTGGGATTGACACATTTCATTTCAAATTCACCTGGTAATAATTTAGGTACCGCTAAGGGACGGGACAAGATTATGGATCTCATTTTAATTCTTATCATCAACTTTTCGCGCACCTAATAAAATTAAATTATAATATTTTGTCTAAATTCTTTTATGTAATAGACTACTAGTAGTAATTTACTTTGTAGTGCAAACAAAAACCAAAAAAAAAATTATTCTATGACTTTGAATAGGTGGAATGAAAAAAATGTAATAGAGAAGAGACTTTGAGAGTTTTTAGAAATGAGACAAACTTAATGTATTAATAACAAGTTTACGATTTAAAAAATATTAAGGTAAAGTAAAAAAGATCTTCATTAGATGATGTTAATTAATTAATTATTTAATATATAAGTAAAGTGTTCAATTATATAATAATAACAAAAAGATGTATAATGGCACGAGTATTCGGGGTTGGAGAGGCTAATCCCAAACTCGTTCAGTATTCACATAAAAAAATATGGATTTTTAAGTTCGGGTATTCAAACCCAAGAAATACTCATCTTGTTAGTATTTTAAAAATGGGACGGGTCGGGTTTGGGTCACCCAAACCCAACGCCAACCCCTACTTTTTTGGCACACAACTTAATGTTATCTTTCAAATTCTAAACCTAACCAATCTCCAAAGTTATTATGGAGAAGCATGGACCAAAATTTTCATCTTTTTCGTCGAAAATTAAAAAGTTTTTATTTTTTAGTAAATGGAAACGAAAATAAGGTGTATTTTCGAAACACTATATTTGCCTTGAAACTTTTTCTTTTTCTTAATTTAGTAATTTTTTTTCCATAAATTTTCCTAATAATTCCGAAACTTTTCGAAAATTTCCAATATAAAGTTAACCGAAACATACATCAAAAACAAAATTTTGATACATGTAGAGAAGTTATGAGTTTCGTTCAAGTTCTGATACAAAATTGGTTTGAGAATTTGGGTCAAAATTTTGATAATTGATTTTGAAAATGGTTTCAATGAAATATTGAGATGATAAATATTGATACAATAATAGTTAGTTGATTCGAAAATTTGAAATATAATTTGAATTGGGGTTCGAGGGAGAATTCGAGGAGATAAGTAGTACGTGTCAAATTAATAATTTTATAAATATCGTCAACTCATAATTTTTAGTATAATTGAACAATCAATTTTGGCTTTGTTTCGTCATGTTTCCTTGTTTCAAATTGGTTTGGGAGATTTTGACGAAACATTTGAAACCAGGTCTGAATTGATTTCGGTTGGAATATTTAGATGAAAAAATAGTAGATAATGGATGTTGAAAATTTGGGATATGATTTGGAATGATTTTGAATGTCAGGGTTTGGGGGTTAAAAGTTGATGACATGTGTTACATCAATGGCTTTATAGAGTTAAGATATGATACCGTATAGTGGAACGATTGAGATAAACTGTAGATATTATTTTTTGTTAGATTGAATTAGATAATTGTGAGATGCAAAATGCCAACATTCTATATCTTAAGGGTGCAAAATCTATATTGTCAAGGTGCAAAGTAAAAAAAAAGAAATTAAAATAATTAGTGTACCCTTCAAACAATGTATTTTTTCTTCAAAACACACATTATGGTGCAAAGTGTCAAATAAATTATATTGAGGGAAAAACACTTTTGGTCCCAAACTTTACCCCAAAAAACACATTTGGTACCATGCTTTGCAGAAAAACAAATTTGGTACCACAATTTAGAGAGTCTTGACACATTTAGTCATTCCGTTAAATTTTGAACGGAAATTTTCAAATTGGTCACGAGTTTTGCACGTGAGAAATCAGTCAAAACACTTTTGGTCCCAAACTTTACCCCAGAAAACACATTTGGTACCATGCTTTGCAGAAAAATAGATTTGGTACCACAATTTACATACTCTTGACACATTTAGTGTCCCTGTTAAATTGATAAAAATCACATATAATGAATAGACAACAGTTTCTCTAAAATTTTTGATAAAAATCACAAAATATACTTAAATCATTAAAAATATTCTTAATAAAAGTACCTTGGATACCTGATTTGGTGCACTTTGACTTGCACTTGTATTCCAATGTTGATACAAGCACCGATCAAAAGTTCCATCTTTTCCATCGAAAACATCGAAAAGTTTCCATTTTTGAATCAGGCGAAACGAAAACAAGATGTAATTCCTAAACTATTTATTTGCCTTAAACTCAGTTATTTTCCTAAATTTATTATTATGCTAGACAATATGAAGACAACTTAATATGTTATTTTAGTACGTAGATTAATCTGAATATTGTGTAATAAGTATTAGGTTAATATTTTAAGAATATTGTGTAATTTCTAGCATATTTAATATGTCATTTGAATGAATTCGTCAGTGAGATAAAATAATTAAAAGAATTTTAATATAATATTTTATAAAAAAAAATTCCAAAAAATAAAAATTAATCTACTTTATTTTTTATTATTTTAGAAAGCACAAATAACTAATTATAAAATATTATTTATTACATATATTACATATAATATATACATCAATTAATTAATTATATATAACTAACTGATGTGACATAAAGTCTTACACTATTCTTACACCTAATTAACTAATTCAAACCTACAAAAAAAACCTACACCTATTTTTTTTCCCAAACAACTCTCCCAAAACCCAAACAAACAACATTACGCAAATCGAGATTATTTCCCAAACCTCTACCACTTTCCCAAACCACTCTCCGAAAAGCGAGACAAACAGGCCCTTAAGCTTTTTTGTAGGGGATGGCATGTGATGGATTTGGAGTTCGAGATATGAATATAATAAATTTTGGGATTGACACATTTCATTTCAAATTCACCTGGTAATAATTTAGGTACCGCTAAGGGACGGGACAAGATTATGGATCTCATTTTAATTCTTATCATCAACTTTTCGCGCACCTAATAAAATTAAATTATAATATTTTGTCTAAATTCTTTTATGTAATAGACTACTAGTAGTAATTTACTTTGTAGTGCAAACAAAAACCAAAAAAAAAATTATTCTATGACTTTGAATAGGTGGAATGAAAAAAATGTAATAGAGAAGAGACTTTGAGAGTTTTTAGAAATGAGACAAACTTAATGTATTAATAACAAGTTTACGATTTAAAAAATATTAAGGTAAAGTAAAAAAGATCTTCATTAGATGATGTTAATTAATTAATTATTTAATATATAAGTAAAGTGTTCAATTATATAATAATAACAAAAAGATGTATAATGGCACGAGTATTCGGGGTTGGAGAGGCTAATCCCAAACTCGTTCAGTATTCACATAAAAAAATATGGATTTTTAAGTTCGGGTATTCAAACCCAAGAAATACTCATCTTGTTAGTATTTTAAAAATGGGACGGGTCGGGTTTGGGTCACCCAAACCCAACGCCAACCCCTACTTTTTTGCACACAACTTAATGTTATCTTTCAAATTCTAAACCTAACCAATCTCCAAAGTTATTATGGAGAAGCATGGACCAAAATTTTCATCTTTTTCGTCGAAAATTAAAAAGTTTTTATTTTTTAGTAAATGGAAACGAAAATAAGGTGTATTTTCGAAACACTATATTTGCCTTGAAACTTTTTCTTTTTCTTAATTTAGTAATTTTTTTTCCATAAATTTTCCTAATAATTCCGAAACTTTTCGAAAATTTCCAATATAAAGTTAACCGAAACATACATCAAAAACAAAATTTTGATACATGTAGAGAAGTTATGAGTTTCGTTCAAGTTCTGATACAAAATTGGTTTGAGAATTTGGGTCAAAATTTTGATAATTGATTTTGAAAATGGTTTCAATGAAATATTGAGATGATAAATATTGATACAATAATAGTTAGTTGATTCGAAAATTTGAAATATAATTTGAATTGGGGTTCGAGGGAGAATTCGAGGAGATAAGTAGTACGTGTCAAATTAATAATTTTATAAATATCGTCAACTCATAATTTTTAGTATAATTGAACAATCAATTTTGGCTTTGTTTCGTCATGTTTCCTTGTTTCAAATTGGTTTGGGAGATTTTGACGAAACATTTGAAACCAGGTCTGAATTGATTTCGGTTGGAATATTTAGATGAAAAAATAGTAGATAATGGATGTTGAAAATTTGGGATATGATTTGGAATGATTTTGAATGTCAGGGTTTGGGGGTTAAAAGTTGATGACATGTGTTACATCAATGGCTTTATAGAGTTAAGATATGATACCGTATAGTGGAACGATTGAGATAAACTGTAGATATTATTTTTTGTTAGATTGAATTAGATAATTGTGAGATGCAAAATGCCAACATTCTATATCTTAAGGGTGCAAAATCTATATTGTCAAGGTGCAAAGTAAAAAAAAAGAAATTAAAATAATTAGTGTACCCTTCAAACAATGTATTTTTTCTTCAAAACACACATTATGGTGCAAAGTGTCAAATAAATTATATTGAGGGAAAAACACTTTTGGTCCCAAACTTTACCCCAAAAAACACATTTGGTACCATGCTTTGCAGAAAAACAAATTTGGTACCACAATTTAGAGAGTCTTGACACATTTAGTCATTCCGTTAAATTTTGAACGGAAATTTTCAAATTGGTCACGAGTTTTGCACGTGAGAAATCAGTCAAAACACTTTTGGTCCCAAACTTTACCCCAGAAAACACATTTGGTACCATGCTTTGCAGAAAAATAGATTTGGTACCACAATTTACATACTCTTGACACATTTAGTGTCCCTGTTAAATTGATAAAAATCACATATAATGAATAGACAACAGTTTCTCTAAAATTTTTGATAAAAATCACAAAATATACTTAAATCATTAAAAATATTCTTAATAAAAGTACCTTGGATACCTGATTTGGTGCACTTTGACTTGCACTTGTATTCCAATGTTGATACAAGCACCGATCAAAAGTTCCATCTTTTCCATCGAAAACATCGAAAAGTTTCCATTTTTGAATCAGGCGAAACGAAAACAAGATGTAATTCCTAAACTATTTATTTGCCTTAAACTCAGTTATTTTCCTAAATTTATTATTATGCTAGACAATATGAAGACAACTTAATATGTTATTTTAGTACGTAGATTAATCTGAATATTGTGTAATAAGTATTAGGTTAATATTTTAAGAATATTGTGTAATTTCTAGCATATTTAATATGTCATTTGAATGAATTCGTCAGTGAGATAAAATAATTAAAAGAATTTTAATATAATATTTTATAAAAAAAAATTCCAAAAAATAAAAATTAATCTACTTTATTTTTTATTATTTTAGAAAGCACAAATAACTAATTATAAAATATTATTTATTACATATATTACATATAATATATACATCAATTAATTAATTATATATAACTAACTGATGTGACATAAAGTCTTACACTATTCTTACACCTAATTAACTAATTCAAACCTACAAAAAAAACCTACACCTATTTTTTTTCCCAAACAACTCTCCCAAAACCCAAACAAACAACATTACGCAAATCGAGATTATTTCCCAAACCTCTACCACTTTCCCAAACCACTCTCCGAAAAGCGAGACAAACAGGCCCTTAAGCTTTTTTGTAGGGGATGGCATGTGATGGATTTGGAGTTCGAGATATGAATATAATAAATTTTGGGATTGACACATTTCATTTCAAATTCACCTGGTAATAATTTAGGTACCGCTAAGGGACGGGACAAGATTATGGATCTCATTTTAATTCTTATCATCAACTTTTCGCGCACCTAATAAAATTAAATTATAATATTTTGTCTAAATTCTTTTATGTAATAGACTACTAGTAGTAATTTACTTTGTAGTGCAAACAAAAACCAAAAAAAAAATTATTCTATGACTTTGAATAGGTGGAATGAAAAAAATGTAATAGAGAAGAGACTTTGAGAGTTTTTAGAAATGAGACAAACTTAATGTATTAATAACAAGTTTACGATTTAAAAAATATTAAGGTAAAGTAAAAAAGATCTTCATTAGATGATGTTAATTAATTAATTATTTAATATATAAGTAAAGTGTTCAATTATATAATAATAACAAAAAGATGTATAATGGCACGAGTATTCGGGGTTGGAGAGGCTAATCCCAAACTCGTTCAGTATTCACATAAAAAAATATGGATTTTTAAGTTCGGGTATTCAAACCCAAGAAATACTCATCTTGTTAGTATTTTAAAAATGGGACGGGTCGGGTTTGGGTCACCCAAACCCAACGCCAACCCCTACTTTTTTGCACACAACTTAATGTTATCTTTCAAATTCTAAACCTAACCAATCTCCAAAGTTATTATGGAGAAGCATGGACCAAAATTTTCATCTTTTTCGTCGAAAATTAAAAAGTTTTTATTTTTTAGTAAATGGAAACGAAAATAAGGTGTATTTTCGAAACACTATATTTGCCTTGAAACTTTTTCTTTTTCTTAATTTAGTAATTTTTTTTCCATAAATTTTCCTAATAATTCCGAAACTTTTCGAAAATTTCCAATATAAAGTTAACCGAAACATACATCAAAAACAAAATTTTGATACATGTAGAGAAGTTATGAGTTTCGTTCAAGTTCTGATACAAAATTGGTTTGAGAATTTGGGTCAAAATTTTGATAATTGATTTTGAAAATGGTTTCAATGAAATATTGAGATGATAAATATTGATACAATAATAGTTAGTTGATTCGAAAATTTGAAATATAATTTGAATTGGGGTTCGAGGGAGAATTCGAGGAGATAAGTAGTACGTGTCAAATTAATAATTTTATAAATATCGTCAACTCATAATTTTTAGTATAATTGAACAATCAATTTTGGCTTTGTTTCGTCATGTTTCCTTGTTTCAAATTGGTTTGGGAGATTTTGACGAAACATTTGAAACCAGGTCTGAATTGATTTCGGTTGGAATATTTAGATGAAAAAATAGTAGATAATGGATGTTGAAAATTTGGGATATGATTTGGAATGATTTTGAATGTCAGGGTTTGGGGGTTAAAAGTTGATGACATGTGTTACATCAATGGCTTTATAGAGTTAAGATATGATACCGTATAGTGGAACGATTGAGATAAACTGTAGATATTATTTTTTGTTAGATTGAATTAGATAATTGTGAGATGCAAAATGCCAACATTCTATATCTTAAGGGTGCAAAATCTATATTGTCAAGGTGCAAAGTAAAAAAAAAGAAATTAAAATAATTAGTGTACCCTTCAAACAATGTATTTTTTCTTCAAAACACACATTATGGTGCAAAGTGTCAAATAAATTATATTGAGGGAAAAACACTTTTGGTCCCAAACTTTACCCCAAAAAACACATTTGGTACCATGCTTTGCAGAAAAACAAATTTGGTACCACAATTTAGAGAGTCTTGACACATTTAGTCATTCCGTTAAATTTTGAACGGAAATTTTCAAATTGGTCACGAGTTTTGCACGTGAGAAATCAGTCAAAACACTTTTGGTCCCAAACTTTACCCCAGAAAACACATTTGGTACCATGCTTTGCAGAAAAATAGATTTGGTACCACAATTTACATACTCTTGACACATTTAGTGTCCCTGTTAAATTGATAAAAATCACATATAATGAATAGACAACAGTTTCTCTAAATTTTTTGATAAAAATCACAAAATATACTTAAATCATTAAAAATATTCTTAATAAAAGTACCTTGGATACCTGATTTGGTGCACTTTGACTTGCACTTGTATTCCAATGTTGATACAAGCACCGATCAAAAGTTCCATCTTTTCCATCGAAAACATCGAAAAGTTTCCATTTTTGAATCAGGCGAAACGAAAACAAGATGTAATTCCTAAACTATTTATTTGCCTTAAACTCAGTTATTTTCCTAAATTTAGTAACTTTTTTTACAAATTTTCCTTAGTGTTTCTGAAATATTTCCGAATAGTCTCGAAAAGTTTTCAATATTTGGCTCTCCGTAACATACATTCGAAACGAAATTTTGATCCATGGATACAAGTGCAAGTCAAAGTGCACCAGGTCAGGTATCCAAGGTACTTTTGTTAAGAATATTTTCAAAGAATTAAGTACACTTTGTGATTTTTATCAAATCTTTTAGAGAAATTATTGTCTGTTCATTATATGTGATTTTTATCAATTTAACGGGGACACTAAATGTGTCAAGAATATGTAAATTGTGGTACCAAATCTGTTTTTCTGCAAAGCATGGTACCAAATGTGTTTTCTGGGGTAAAGTTTGGGACCAAAAGTGTTTTGACTGATTTGTCACGTGCAAAACTCGTGAACTTAACGGGCGCGTGACGGTCACGCGCGCAAATTCCGTCCAAAATTTAACGAAATGACTAAATGTGTCAAGACTCTCTAAATTGTGGTACCAAATCTGTTTTTCTGCAAAGCATGGTACCAAATGTGTTTTCTGGGGTAAAGTTTAGGACTAAAAGTGTTTTTCCCTCAAATTATATTTCTAGGATGCAAAGTGCCAAAACTTTTAAGTTAGGATGCAAAGTATCAAAACCCTATAATTTCACTAAAGTTTGAATCCATAATCCTCAATTTTATTTTACATGAGTCTAAACTCCAGTCTCGTAAATTAAATTGTCAAACTATTCGATCTCAATTTAAAGAACCAATCTATTAGAAAATTCAGAGTCAAGTCAAAATGAAATAAAAAAAAAAAAAAAGAAGAAATGGATATAAACTTTACAAATTAATATGTTCCTTAATATTTTGGTGATTCATACGAGCTCCGAATGAAGTGTTTTGAAAAGAAGAAAAAATGCCCATATCTTTTGAGAATATAAGATGATTGGTCAGTCAATTCAATCCAAAGGAAATTAACGCCACAAGATGATTTGAGCAATTCAAAGAAAGAAAAATCACAATACATGTGTATTTAATTATTTTGTGATAAACTAATTATCTCTTAAAAGTATATATAATATGGTAGTAGTAATTGATAAACAAAAAGAAAAGAATGATTTGAAATAAAAACATTCAGTTGAACGAGATACCGTTGAAATAGAATTATTTGCATTTCCAATTTTTTTTGTTTCTGTTTTGAATCTATCTCATCTATTAATAGAATATTCAAATATGAAAACTATAAAACTGATTGCTGAAATAAAATTATTTGGTATTATACCAAGTAAGAAACTCAACAATTCATTACATCACAAGTTAAAAACAAAATACAAATACAATATTATATCACGCCTCTAGGACTCTGAGGGCAATACAGTACATAACTTATTATAATCATAAAATTACAGATTTCACACTAGAGCACTTATTTCACTTCACTCTCCTTAAAAACAAAATAACTAAAAAGTGAATGGTGTAGTGGAAGGAACTAGTCACTACAAAGTAGGGGACTTATGTTCGAATCTCTGTTGGGAGAGATTCCCACTTTATGTGCCCGACGCATCCTGAAAGGGATTAAACCATTGGGAAACAAAAAAAAGAAAAAATACAATATCACGTCCCTAGCTAGGGTGGAGAGCAATACAGTACATAACTCATTATTATAATCATAAAATTACAGATTTCGCATTAGACCACTTATTTCTTTCACTTCACTCTCTTTAATTAACAAGGGTTTTTTTCCCGCGTTGTAGAAACTGAGCGAACCACTTAGCAGAATGCTTTGGATATCTTCTTAGATTATTCATATAGTCTATATATATGATGCCAAATCGAACAGTATATCCCTCAACCCATTCAAAATTGTCACACCACGACCATAAAAAGTAACCCTTGATGTTTATATTGCCTTTGGGACTACCATAATCCCTGGAATAAAGAAATTAATTAGTTTAGCTAAACATATATGTACACGACGAATCAAGTTAATCTCATATGAGAAGTTTGCTAGCGCTTTAGAACTTACTTCATTGCTTTTAGAATCTTTGCTAGATGGTCTTGGTGATATCTCATCCTTGTTGGGTCAGTGCAAGCTTCATATGCTGTAAGATTGGAGTTGTTCTTTTCATCCACCCCTAAACAAAAAGTTAGTATCATTATTACATTAAATTGACAATCATACCCAAATCAAAATTGTTCACATATATGGTAATTAAAATGTACGTACCATTTTCAGTGATGTATATATCAGGAATGCATTTGTATGTGTTGTTTATATATTTCAGAAGCTCGTAAATTCCCCATGGAACTATATACAACCACGACGAACCAGCCTAGATTGATCGAAATATTATTTATTCAATAAGTTTACATCAAACACTTCATAAATAAAAAATACAATCGTTGATGTTGGTGAAATTTCAGTTTAAGTTGGTGTAACAAGAATCTTACCACGGGACCGATCGGCAACCCATCTCGTTCAGCTATAATAAAGTAAAAAAAGGGAAAATACTATTAATTCTAAAATCAATCAATCAATTAATTAGAAAGGACATATATATATATATATATATATATATATATATATATATATATATATATATATATATATATATATATATATATATATTATGCTTTGTAAGGGTTGTGAAAAACTTACCGGAAAATTTAACTTGTTGATCTTTATAGTAGCCATGTTCACAATCATGATGGGGATCATCAGAAGCATAATAGGTTGTATAATAATTCAAACCTAGAAAATCAATTGATCCTTTGAGCAAAGAGGATTCCTTGTTTGTAAATATTTTGAGATTATCCTTCGGAACATAATCTATCATATTTTGTGGATAGTAACCATTCAATACAGGATCCAAAAACCTGAAATTTAGGAGTATGATATTTGTCAAGTTTAGAAACAAGATTCAAGTGTTAAGAAAAAAATTACATTAATTTTTATCTTTTCCAAATCCAATCCTCTCCGTCCAAATACAACATGAGCTAATGAATTATTGAAAGAAGAAGTTAAAACAGGGTTTACCATCCCAACATAAAATCGAGGGCTCTTTTAGCAGCCTTTTTATCATCTTCATCACATTCATCTAAGGGCTCAAAATAGTGGGAAACAAGTGTTATCCCTATATATCCTTGTTGATGTTCCTGTGACATATATACATATTAACATACATATATATATATATATATATAAAAGTTGATATTCATTCAATAATTTATATATGTTCTCTTAATATATATTATTGTAAGGAAAAAGTAAACCTGAAATTTTGTTCTGTAGGATTGAACAGCTTGTGCATGAGCAAGCAGCAAGTTTCTTGCGACAGTATATACCTCTCCTGTTGAGTTCTTCTCGGGTGGTTTGCAAGTATCTACCTCTCTTGTTGAGACCATCTCGGGTTCGATTGTGAATTTTTGTCTTATTAATGGTTGGATTAAATTTGGATCAGCGGATCTATAACCAATGAAGTTGCTCTTAGGTTTATTTCCATGTTTCACGTCCTCCGTTGAACCTGATGATTTTTTCCCAGGTGGAAAAATGCGTCCAGCATAACCATGAACACTATAAGTCCATGGTTCGTTCAATGTGATCCAGTATTTCACTCGATCACCAAATTCCCAAAAGCATAATTCAGCATATTCACGAAAATCATCTCTGTTAAATTAATATGAAGAAATTTATAATATTTATTTTGCAACGAGTTCTAAAAAGTTAAAAATATATCGAGTAATCCCTTACATAATATCCTCTTTTAGGAATCCGCCGTATTCTAGTTGCAAGCAGAGTGGAAGATCCCAGTGAAACAAAGTTACATAGGGTTTAATATCTGTACATGTATTCAACATTCAAAATGTTAATTATATATGTCAATTAGTATATATATCTTTCTAACTAAAGTAATTAAACTAATCATAAAAACATTTAGAGACATAAAACAAAAAAAATGTTAATTATATATGTCAATTAGTATATATAATTATGATATGAGTTAATTTGAGACCGAACCATTTTCAATACAGGTGTTGATAATATCATTGTAGTAATCGATCCCTTCTTTGTTGACACCAAGACAAGGTCTTCCCCCTAGAAATTAAATACATCCAAACAATATATATTTTAATTATTTTGTTGTTCTTAACAATATAATTAATTAATTAATCAATTACGTAATATATCTAACCAGGCAAAATTCTAGGCCAAGAGATCGAAAACCTATAGGCATCGAACCCCATGGCTTTCATGATCTTAATGTCCTCCTGCATGCATAATTTGAAATTAATTAGTTTTTATAATTATATTATGTACCACGTGAGCATCTTAATTAATTAAATAATTAGTTATAAATAAAATTTCAAGTTGAAAACTCTATACGTACAGTACCTTATATTGTGTATACATATCAACAGCTACATTTCCATTGGAACCATCAACAATTCTGTCTGTTAATTTAGAGAAAATATATATGAATTACAAGTACATACTTACATCATCGTTAATTAGCTACACAAACAAATTTAAATTAAATTAATAAAATTATATAATAAGATCTAGATAGCGAGAAATTAACCAGGAGTGCTTAAAGTGAAAGCATCCCATATACTATGTCCTCTACCGTCTTTTGCAGCACCTCCTTCGTGCTGCCGAAAAAAAAAATATTCAAAAAATGGAATATCGATCTTTGATCAGCAAATTTAATAACCATATATATAGTATACTATATTAATCTAACATATATTAATAAATTAAAACAAAAACATATATACTCCAAATTAATTAATTAACAACCTGATAAGCAGATGTACCAACTCCAAAGACGAAGTCGTTTGGGAAATCATTGCGACTGATGTTGCTGTTTTCAGCATATGGAATTGCCGGTACAGAACTAGAATTGCTGTCCTTTTGGCTGTAGCTGAAGTTTTTGCCAGGGTATAATTTTTGTTGTAAGTATTGCTCCATTTCTAAGTATTTTGTAATTTAACTAGGGAATAAGACTTGTTTTAGAAAGTTCTTTTGGCTTGAAAAAAAATGAAGAGCCATTTCACCTATTTATAGATGGTGGATTGGGTGGTGTGTGACTGTGTGTTTTAATATTGGGTCTGAATACCGACAGATGTGTGTGTATCTAATTAATAGTAATATTATTGTTTATAGAGGACGTGCAAGAAAATGTTGACGAAGAAATTAATTGTATTGTGCGAAAGGGACATTATTAATTATTGATTGTGTGTTGGAAAAAATGAAGAGCCATATATATTAATTATAGATCTGGTCTTATTATTCAGCAGTGCCAAATTGTCTTATCCAAACTTTGGGAAAATTCTTGCTCTAATAGAAAGTATTCACATTATATGATAAGTGCAGTTTATCTTTTTCGGGTTGGATGACAGTCTATATAATAAATGATACTTCGAATTTCATAAATTCAGATCAACTAAATTTGGATAAGAATTTTTCACCTACTTATATAAATTTTATCATGGTTGAGTAGAAGCAATAATAGAAAAAACAAAAAATAATTAGTTAATGACTTACAGTGAAATTCTGGGAGAAATTCATGTAAAATATTTTTAAAATAATTTCTTGAGAAATGTTGATCCAAAACGACATATTTTTTACAAATTGGGTGTTTTTGCATGATTTTTGAAAACACAAGGAAGTGTGATGCAGTAAAAATTTCACATAGTAGTTTCTTGCAGATTTAGTATACACAGGGAAGTATTTTGCATTTACCCCATGTTTATTGCATAGAAATTTCTTGTATTATTAAATATTCACCATAAAATGTTATTTCATATAATTCTCTTGTATGTATAATTGGAAAAATTCCTCCTCGATCGAGCCAATTCACCGAACAAAGCTCTCAGTGAGTGAAAACGTGAAAAATTCAACCCCCATTTTGACTGCGTTTAAATCCAAATTTCGAGCTGGAAACACAAAATTGAAGCCGGGCAATGCGTTTAAACAACTCCAGAAACAGAAATCCGAAAGGAAACGCAACGAAACGTGAAGAAAGCAACAACCCGAATATGTTCGTGGCCCGAATCTTTAAATCCACTAATTCCGAGCCGAAAACACAAAATTGAAGTCGGCCAATGCGTTTAAACAACTCCAGAAACAGAAATCCGAAAGGAAACGCAACGAAACGTGAAGAAAGCAACAGCCCGAAAATGTTCTTCGTGGCTCGAATCTTCAAATCCACTAATTTCGAGCCGGAAACACAAAATTGAAGCCGGCCAATGCGTTTAAACAACTCTAGAAACAGAATCCCGGAAGGAAACGCAACGAAACGTGGAGAAATCAGAAACTAAGTTATTTTTGGTTTTTTATAGATATGAAAATTAACAACGAAAAACAAAGAGAAACGAAAAATTGAAACCACCAATGTAATCCTGATGAAGAGACGAAGAGAATGAGACTAATCTTGCAAAAATCCGTTGAGAAATGAAAAAAATCAGTATTTGGGAGAGAAGTAGTCGTGCAGAAAAATGATATTTGGGAGAAAAATTTTGGAGAGAAGGAATAAGGGTATATAGGACATTTCCAAAGTCCTAGTAGTATAATTGCACAACCGGTTATAAGTCAACTTGTTGCCACATGGCAACAAGTGAGTGAAGGCTGTGATAGAAATAGTGTCCTGCAAGCCAGCTGTATGGCTAGCATTAATTGTAATTAATGAGGAACTATTCAATTTAGATTAATAAATGCACTTTTATTAAATGGTCAACTTTATCTTATGTAATATTTGTCTACGCATAAGGATAGAAGTCCTTAGATCACAGGGCTATGGGACAACCCGTGGACTGATCTCTAAGGCCGTGATCTAGAATATATTCAAGAGTCGTAGAATCCAATCGAGATAGGACATCGTTGGATTCGGTTAGACTCTCACTATTGTGTATACTCCGATGAACTGGAGGACGCTGGGGTCCACGAGCGTGACTGGGATAGTCGATACACATAAGTGGGTGGCTTGCTGGGATGGCAAGCGCACTGAATACCCCAATTAGGAAATAACTCACCATGGAAGCGGTAGTCGCATATCGGGGTTGAAGTTATTCCAATTTACGATAGTATACGAGGAACGATCCCTAACTACTTGAGATGATAGGGTTTATCTGGTACGAGAACGTCTATACTTTGATATGAGTTCCGACTGACTGGGGATTACCAGAAAGTCTCTGTGGACTCATGTTGGGTATAGAGGAACTCGTATGCAGATTCATATCATCAACAAAGGATCCATTGACTCGACTTGATAGGTCGAGAAATTCTCCTATGGATTTCTGTGAGAAATTAATTCTGATGAAATCCTTGGCCAAGGTAACTGACGACTTTATGTAAGTAGCTCATAAAGAACAAGTCAGAAAGAATTTATTTCGAGATCAGAGAACATAAGGTCAAGACAAAAGATAAGGGAATCCGATGAAAGACCATACCCTTAAGTCTCGACTGGGAGATTGATCGATGGAGAGATTGTGTCGTATATGGAAATTGTAAATGATAAAAGGTTCACTGAATTAATTCACCAGTGATTGGGCTCCATGGGCTTGTGACTGGACATCGACCGTGGAGTGTGGGAGAATTCCCAAATTAGCAGGGGTGCTAATTTTGGAATGATTAATCGACAGAGTGTTCGATTAATTTAGAGCATTAATTGCTCAAGTAATTAAATAATATTTAATTACAACCCACGGCCAATTATGTGGTGAACCTACGGGGGCATACACAATACACAAGTAGCGAAAGCGAGGAAACAGGAACGAACCAGTCGACTGGGTCGACTGGGTCAAAATCGACTGGGTCGATTAAATGGGTGGGTCGACTGGGTCGACCCATATGGAACAAAAATGGATCCAATTGGAATTGGATCAAGATTATAAATTAAATTGGAATTTAATTTATGAGTAAATTAATTAATTAGGATTTAATTAATTAATGGAATAATTAATTTAATTAGACTTGGAGTTTAATTAATTAATTAGGAGATGATTTAATTAATTGGGCTATTTAATTGGGAAATTAAATAAAGCCCTGAAAGATTAATTAATATGGGCCATGAATTAATTAGGAGACTAGGTCTTCTAATTAAATAGGGCCATGGCCCATGTAGGAGAGAGAAGACCTAGTCCTAATAGGACTAGGATAGAAAGAAAACTATAAATAGCTTTCTTCTAGTTATTTTTCACAGAACTCCTTAAGCAAAAATTGAGCAAAGCAAAAATCTCTCTCCCTCTCCCTACCTGGATCGGTCGAACCCTGCTTCCACTTTGGAAGAATTTTTCGTGTTCGATCTTTGTTCCAAAATCGTTCTTAAAGTCCTGAATTAATATAGCCTATGTTCTAGTCGATTAGGTTATATTATTTTCGTGATATTGTGGTGTATCAACTCGTAGAGGCGCAACACGTGGGGCGCTGTACAAAAAGCTTGGATCGATTTTCTGTGAGAGAATTCAGAGTTCATCTAGCCAACTTGGATTTGCAAGGAGACAGGTATAAACGAGAAAACTTATACTGTCATTGATTTATATTCATATATATACAACTAGAGAATATCCTGGCAAGATTCTTTAAGAGGCCCTAGAAATTTTTTATATTCCGCTGTGCCTAGGGCTGTTTTTCTTACCGAATCCCAACAGTGGTATCAGAGCCAACTCTAGGCTTTGTATATATATGAATTTGCGAATTCTGTGTTTATTAAATCATATGTTTGATTTATGTGGCTAGTTCTATAACTTTGCATGTTTTAGGACTTTATAGTTAACTTAGAGTTAATGGGTAATTTTAGATTCGTAATTTTTATCATGTTATTTTAATTTTGGATTATGATTTAATTGGGACTGTTTTCAATTAAATCAAAAGTAATCAAAACAAAAAAAAAATTTTTTTTTTTTTTGAAATTGGGTTCGACCGCGGTGGCACGCGGCGGTGCGCAGCAGTGCACCGCGGCTGGGCGGCCACCGCACGCTGCCGCACGCGGCAGCACGCACACATCGCGCTGGCTGCGCGTGCCGCGCACGGCAGCTGCCTACGGGCAGTCTGCCGCGCGTTGGCTACGAGCAGCAGCACGCTGCTGCGTGCTGTCACGCGCAGCAGCAGCCGCTGCGTGCGGCTCACGCGCGGCCTCCGTGGCCGCGTGTGTGCTGCCACGTGGCGGCACCCTGTTCGTCACTCCGTGGCTGAATTTTGGTTGGATTCAATTTCTGCCTATTTTGGATGTCCTGAAAATCTTGGAGAATTTTAGAAGATTAGGAAACTTGGAGTTTTTGGATAAGGTAGTTATTCTGTTAGAATTAATCACTACCTTAATTAAACTAATCTAATCAAAATAGGATTATCTTGAGAATCTTGGAGATTTAGGAATATTGGGAAACTTAGAGTTTTGGATAAGGTAAGAATCTTAGAGATTTAGATTACCTTAATTAACCAATCTTAATCAAGATAGGATTTGTAGATTACTTGGAGCTCAAGTAAGAGCTAATTAATCTTAGAGGTTAATTATTAATTCAAAATTAATTAACTTGGATGAATTTTATGAATTAAAATTAAAGGAGCCGGTAAATTTACATTTTTGCCCTTATGTGAATTTATGCATGTTCTTGAGTGAATATGTGGATTGGTCGATTTTGCCCTTAAGCCCTGTGTAGTTTTGGTTTATTTATTTTATGGGTTGTAATTAAATGGGCCTGATTGGTGCCCTTGCTTGCGCAAACAAATGTAATAGAATAGGACCATTTAAATTATGTAAGCTAGGCTTAGATTAGGCTTGGAGCCGAGAAGACCTCATGAAGACTTGGAGATCCACATGGAGGCCCATTTACCTTGGAGGACATGGAGGCCCAATTCATTACATGGAGGCCCAATCAAGCTGGATATTACAAGAAGGCCCATGATGTATGGGTTTAAAAATTGTAATAGTTAGGACATTTAATTTTCACCCTAGACTGACCAATTGATTCATCACGTGGCTCGTGATGGATCGCATAGGATGGGCAATCGACCAATCATATCTTGCTAGGTGATGAATGTTTACTTTTTCGCACATTATTCTTTGATGTATGAGATGCATGCTTAGGATAGAAAACGTAAACAAGATAAGCATAATCTGATGAGACCTCGCACACTTAGAAACCTCCAATTGAACTTAAAATTCAATTAGAATATTAAATCGAATAACGGGCGCATATGAATAGTGTCTATGGTCCGAGCCTATCCAATTACTAGGTCTTAGGCATATTGTACAAATATATCTCGATGTCTCACGAGTCGTGGGTCGAGCTATAGGAAGATAATATGTCTACTGCCTCGATGCACGAGTTAAGTGCCAAGGGAGGGGATAGCAAGGTTTTAGGCGCTGTCTCACGAGTCGTGGGGCGTCTAGGATTGAACTATTTCTCTTCACGAGTATTGGACATGATTTAACGCTAGTAAATATGGATGTCTCACGAGTCGTGGGTCCATATCGAAAAACGAGGCTAAATGAACTTAAGGGTTAGCTGCGATGGTTAACCGTTGACATAGTCGACCACCAAGTGGATCAAATAGTATGGCCAACGAGTCGTGGGTACTAGGAGATTGCATTTGGGCCTTAAGCCCGCTAGGATATTTTGAATTCCCGAAACTTATGTGGGGGCATAAGATTTTGATTAAAATAGTGGGAGTAATTTGCAAATGAAATCCATGTTTGTGAATTGTGCATTTTTAAATTAATCTTTCGCGTATTTATTTCTTCTATCGTCGTTTTGTAGATATAATGTCTAAGAATCCGATTTCCATCATACTTGAACATAACAAATTGACTGGACCAAACTTCCATGACTGGGTCAGGAACCTTAAGATCATTCTCGCTTCTGAAAAGCGAGGTTTTGTCCTTGATGGGCCCCCTCCCGAACTTGCTAAGGATGCCGACGACACTGAGAAAGAAGCCGTTGATTTATGGCTTGACGATGACTTGCAGTCACGTTGTCTCATGTTGGCATCCATGTCGAATGAGCTTCAAAAGCAGCACGAGCATATGAAGTCTTCTTTTGAAATCTACACGCACCTGAATGGTCTATTTGGGGTGCAAAGTAGATATGAGCGGTATGAAACTGCTAAGGCTTTGCAACAAACGAGGATGGCTGAAGGTGCTGATGTTCGATCTCACTGCATCAAAATGATTGGGCTCATTGAAAAGCTTAGTCATCTTGACGTAAAGATGGACAAGACCTACTGCCAGGATATAGTAATCCTCCAGTCATTGCCTAGATCATTCGAGCAATTCGTAGTGAACTACAACATGCACAAGATGAATGTTGAACTTCACGAGTTGGCTAATATGCTCGCCACTGCCGAGGCTTCCATGAAAAGAGAGAAGCCAGTGATGGTTGCTACCTCAACCCAATCCAAGTCCAAAAGGACAAAGAAAGGGAAGGGGAAAGGAAATGCTTCTTCAAGCAAAGGCAAAGCACCATCTGGGCCCGTAGGGAAGGGAAAGAAGCGTAAAGCTTCGTCTGGTGAACAGAAATGTTTCTACTGCAAGAAACCTGGACACTGGAAGAGGAACTGCAAAGAGTTCTTGGAGAGCTCGAAAGGTATATTCCTTGTTGAAGTTAATTTATCAATTAACTGTGCATCATGGGTGCTAGACACTGCTTGTGGTTCTCATCTTTGTAATGATTTACAGGTGATGGGAGCAACAAGGCCACTTAGGCCAGGGGATTGGATCCTGAGATTTGGCAATGGAGCTAGAGCTGCTGCCGAGGCCATAGGCGAAGTGGAGTTAGATTTAGGTGGTAATAAATTAGTCCTTAGGAACGTTCTTTATGTACCTGGTTTGGTGAAAAATATTATTTCAATTCCTGTTTTGGATAATGAAGGTTTTAATTTTACTATTAATAAAGGTTCTTTTTCATTATTCATGAATGATAATATGTTTTTCACTGGTACATTAAAAGATGGACTATATACCATTGAACCACCTAAGTTAGTGATGCATGTACAACAAAACAAAAGGAAACAAGATAATGAAATATCTGCCCAATTGTGGCACGCTCGACTTGGACATATATCTAAGTCAAGGATTCAAAAGTTAGCATCTTCTGGCGCGATTGAAATCAATCGCATTGATGAAATGCCAACATGTGAACCATGTTTAAAGGGTAAAATGGCTAAGTTGCCGTTTAAAGGAAACCCTGAGCGAGCCAAGCAAACATTGGACTTAATACATACTGACGTATGTGGACCACTAAGAAAAAGCGCCCGAGGTGGCTATGACTACTTCATCACTTTCACTGACGACTTTAGTCGTTATGGATATGTGTTCTTGTTGAAACACAAGTCTGAAGCCTTTGAGCGATTCAAAGAATTCAAGATGGAAGTAGAGAATCAACTTGGTCATACGATAAAGGCTCTTCGTTCTGACCGAGGTGGAGAATTTCTTAGTAACGAATTTCTGAATTATCTTGTAGAGCATGGAATATTATCGCAGTGGACTCCTCCTGCAACACCGCAGTTAAATGGAGTAGCAGAGAGAAGGAATCGAACATTGATGGACATGGTTCGATCCATGATGAGTGCCACTGACTTACCTCTTTCATTTTGGGGACATGCCCTCCTCACGGCAACGAAGATACTGAATATGGTACCTTCGAAATCCGTAGAAAAGACACCATACGAACTATGGTTTGGCAAGGCACCTTCATACGCATTCATGCGCATATGGGGATCTCCCGCTTACGTTAAAAAGCTAGTGGGAGATAAATTGGAGACGAAATCCACTTTGTGCAAATTCGTGGGGTATCCAGAAAACTCAAAAGGATACGAGTTCTACGATCCTACAAGACAAACAACGTTTGTCTCGAGGAACGCTCACTTCTTGGAGAAGGATTTCTTGGTGGACAAGAAAGAAAATAACGTAGAACTAGATGAGGTCACTGAAGCTGAAAAGACCTTAGAGGTCGATCAAGCTGACCCGTCACCACAGGCAGTGGGAGAACAGGAGCATGAAATTGCACCAGAAAGTACACCGATACTTCGTAGGTCAGAAAGACAACGTAGAGAACCCGAGAGGTACTACGGTCTGCTGCATGAGACTGGACAGTCTCTAACCGACCCAAGGACTTACGAAGAGGCTATGCTAGACATAGACTCGGGAAAGTGGCGCGAAGCCATGGAATCCGAACTGGACTCCATGCACTCAAACAAGGTCTGGGCCTTGGTAGATCCACCAGTGGGAGTGGCTCCCGTGGGTTGCAAGTGGATCTATAAGCGAAAGCTTGGAGTGAACGGAGAGGTGATTACCTACAAGGCGCGACTAGTGGCAAAAGGATACACTCAAAGACCAGGTATCGACTTTGAGGAGACCTTCTCGCCCGTCGCAATGCCCAAATCCATTCGGATCTTGCTGGCCATAGCTGCGTGGTATAACTACGAGATATGGCAAATGGATGTAAAGACTGCCTTTCTCAATGGAGACATTGATAAGGAGATCTACATGGAGCAACCAAAAGGATATGCATCCAAAGGAGATGAACACAAGGTGTGCAAACTCCAGAGGTCCATTTATGGACTGAAGCAAGCTTCCCGAAGTTGGAACATTCGTTTTGATGAGACAATCCAAACTTTTGGATTCATCAAGAACATGTTCGAACCTTGCGTGTACAAGAAGATCAGTGGGAGTACAGTTGAATTTTTGGTGCTTTACGTTGACGACATTCTTCTCATTGGAAACAATGTAAAAGCATTGTCTGAAACTAAAGCATGGTTGTCTACACAATTCTCAATGAAGGATATGGGAGAAGCATCCTTTGTACTAGGTATAAGGATCTACCGAGATAGATCAAAAGGACTGCTGGGCCTCTCCCAATCCCAGTACATAGACAAAATCTTGAAAAGATTTAGTATGGAAGAATCCAAGAGAGGATTGCTTCCAATGAGACATGGAATTGCACTCTCCAAGTCTATGGCCCCAAAGACGCCAGAGGAGAGAAGCAATATGTCTCGAATACCGTATGCATCCGCGATAGGAAGCATAATGTATGGTATGCTGTGTACGAGACCAGACGTAGCGTACGCTCTAAGCGTTACAAGTCGCTACCAGTCTGATCCAGGTGAGCAGCACTGGATAGCCGTAAAGGCAATTCTGAAGTACCTGAGAAGGACTAAGGAACTGTTCTTGGTATACGGTGGAGGAGAATTGAAATTGGAAGGCTATACAGACTCAAGCTTCCAATGTGATGTTGACGACTTCAAGTCGACATCAGGATATGTTTTCTGTCTCAATGGTGGTGCGGTTAGCTGGAAGAGCTCCAAGCAGGAAACAACCGCGGATTCAACCACTGAAGCAGAATACATTGCCGCGAGTGACGCAGCAAAGGAAGGTGTTTGGATGAGAAACTTCATCCAGGAACTGGATGTGATACCTAGCATTGCTGAGCCCATTACTATCTTCTGCGATAATAATGGGGCAATAGCGCAAGCAAAGGAGCCGAGATCTCATCAGAAATCCAAGCACGTACAGAGACGATACCATGTGATAAGAGATATCATTGGTAGAGGAGACATTAAGATGGAACGTGTCGACTCGGAAGATAATACGGCGGACCCGCTAACGAAGCCTCTGCCTCAAAAGGCATTTGAGAAACATCTGCATAAGATGGGACTCAAGAACATAAAAGACTGGCTTTAGGACAAGTGGGAGATTGATAGAAATAGTGTCCTGCAAGCCAGCTGTATGGCTAGCATTAATTGTAATTAATGAGGAACTATTCAATTTAGATTAATAAATGCACTTTTATTAAATGGTCAACTTTATCTTATGTAATATTTGTCTACGCATAAGGATAGAAGTCCTTAGATCACAGGGCTATGGGACAACCCGTGGACTGATCTCTAAGGCCGTGATCTAGAATATATTCAAGAGTCGTAGAATCCAATCGAGATAGGACATCGTTGGATTCGGTTAGACTCTCACTATTGTGTATACTCCGATGAACTGGAGGACGCTGGGGTCCACGAGCGTGACTGGGATAGTCGATACACATAAGTGGGTGGCTTGCTGGGATGGCAAGCGCACTGAATACCCCAATTAGGAAATAACTCACCATGGAAGCGGTAGTCGCATATCGGGGTTGAAGTTATTCCAATTTACGATAGTATACGAGGAACGATCCCTAACTACTTGAGATGATAGGGTTTATCTGGTACGAGAACGTCTATACTTTGATATGAGTTCCGACTGACTGGGGATTACCAGAAAGTCTCTGTGGACTCATGTTGGGTATAGAGGAACTCGTATGCAGATTCATATCATCAACAAAGGATCCATTGACTCGACTTGATAGGTCGAGAAATTCTCCTATGGATTTCTGTGAGAAATTAATTCTGATGAAATCCTTGGCCAAGGTAACTGACGACTTTATGTAAGTAGCTCATAAAGAACAAGTCAGAAAGAATTTATTTCGAGATCAGAGAACATAAGGTCAAGACAAAAGATAAGGGAATCCGATGAAAGACCATACCCTTAAGTCTCGACTGGGAGATTGATCGATGGAGAGATTGTGTCGTATATGGAAATTGTAAATGATAAAAGGTTCACTGAATTAATTCACCAGTGATTGGGCTCCATGGGCTTGTGACTGGACATCGACCGTGGAGTGTGGGAGAATTCCCAAATTAGCAGGGGTGCTAATTTTGGAATGATTAATCGACAGAGTGTTCGATTAATTTAGAGCATTAATTGCTCAAGTAATTAAATAATATTTAATTACAACCCACGGCCAATTATGTGGTGAACCTACGGGGGCATACACAATACACAAGTAGCGAAAGCGAGGAAACAGGAACGAACCAGTCGACTGGGTCGACTGGGTCAAAATCGACTGGGTCGATTAAATGGGTGGGTCGACTGGGTCGACCCATATGGAACAAAAATGGATCCAATTGGAATTGGATCAAGATTATAAATTAAATTGGAATTTAATTTATGAGTAAATTAATTAATTAGGATTTAATTAATTAATGGAATAATTAATTTAATTAGACTTGGAGTTTAATTAATTAATTAGGAGATGATTTAATTAATTGGGCTATTTAATTGGGAAATTAAATAAAGCCCTGAAAGATTAATTAATATGGGCCATGAATTAATTAGGAGACTAGGTCTTCTAATTAAATAGGGCCATGGCCCATGTAGGAGAGAGAAGACCTAGTCCTAATAGGACTAGGATAGAAAGAAAACTATAAATAGCTTTCTTCTAGTTATTTTTCACAGAACTCCTTAAGCAAAAATTGAGCAAAGCAAAAATCTCTCTCCCTCTCCCTACCTGGATCGGCCGAACCCTGCTTCCACTTTGGAAGAATTTTTCGTGTTCGATCTTTGTTCCAAAATCGTTCTTAAAGTCCTGAATTAATATAGCCTATGTTCTAGTCGATTAGGTTATATTATTTTCGTGATATTGTGGTGTATCAACTCGTAGAGGCGCAACACGTGGGGCGCTGTACAAAAAGCTTGGATCGATTTTCTGTGAGAGAATTCAGAGTTCATCTAGCCAACTTGGATTTGCAAGGAGACAGGTATAAACGAGAAAACTTATACTGTCATTGATTTATATTCATATATATACAACTAGAGAATATCCTGGCAAGATTCTTTAAGAGGCCCTAGAAATTTTTTATATTCCGCTGTGCCTAGGGCTGTTTTTCTTACCGAATCCCAACAGGCTGAACTGCCCATAGCAAACCCGTAGAAAGTATTTACATTATATGGTAAGTGCAGTTTATCTTTTTCGGGTTTGGAAGACATTCTATATAATTCAATTATATGCATGATACTTCGAATTTGATACATTCAGATCAACTAAATTTGGATAAGAATTTTTCACCTACTTATAGATTTTATCATGGGTGATTAGAAACAATAACAGAAAAAAAAAAAAAAAAATAGTTAATGACTTACAGTGAAATTCTGGGAGAAATTAAATGCAAGATTTTATGCAAAACATGTCTGAAATTACCCTGTAAAATTAATGTCTATTGTATAGAAATTTCTAGTATTATTAAATATTCACCATAAAATGTTTATTTCATATTTCATATAATTCTCTTGTATGTATAAGGATTTTTTATCGAATATTTAATAATACATACAAAGAGATTTAATGCAACAAATATTTCACAAGACAATTTTATACATATCTCACATAACACAATTGCATTTTTCCAATGTTTTAAAAACCGGATCGGACATCGAACCGGTAGCCTCACTGGTTACTGGTTAGATCGGTTTAACCGTTTTAACCACTGGTTGAACCGGTGTGACGTCATTACAATATAATATTTTAATTTTAATTTTAATATATGTAATCAACTATTTAAAAAAATATATTATTCATTTTTTCAAGTTTATTTCCATAAACTAAATGTTTATCTCATTATCAATTATTTTTCCTACAAAATTTGAGTTAAGAATGAATGATAGCAACAAAATTACAAGTATGATAACATGATATCAACACAATAATTCAAATTATAATAAACACCATATCAAAAACAATAATTTTATTACTAATCACCTATGAAAAAGTTAAATTGTTGATGAATTTTGTCATTGAATCATATAAAAAAAATAAAATTACATGAAGTTTGTGAAAAAAATGACTTTTCTAATGAATTTGATACTCAAATATATTTATATAACTTATTATATATAAGATTTTTTTGTTTCTTGTTGATTTTTTTTATTTCAAAGTGAAAAATAGAAGAAAAGATGTGAGAGTATTGTTGAAGTTTAAAGGTCGCGGAAGAGAAATAAAAATCCATAGGGTAAACTTTTTATTTTTATAAGTGAACCAGTGGTTCAATCGGTTCACTGGTTCATTGGTTTTACCGGTTTTTAACCGATTTTTTCCGGTTCAAACTGGTCAGGAACAAAGCTGGTTTTGGAGGGTTAACCGGACCGGATTGATAATTGATTACCGGTTAAACCGGTCGAACCGGCCGGTCCGGTCTGGTTTTTAAAACACTGCATTTTTCCCTTGCAATTGAAGTTTCTCTTATGAATATTCTTGGTACGTACATGTCATGGAAAAATTTTGCCATGTTCCTAAATTTATTGATTATTAAATTTTGCCATTATCTCATTAAAATAAATTGACGCGTTTCTTTTTTAATCTAGTGTTGCAGGGTATGGAATCTACAGGTTAACATATGGGATGGTTGACCTTCATTAAAACAATTTCTGATGCTTTGACGTGGCGATATAATCCCTTTATTTTTACTTTTGTTATTCACCTAAAATGTTTTTGTACATGATTAAAAATAACTCAAAACATAAATTTATAAATGCTCTTAATTAAAGACCAAGACCCTACCCTCCTTCAATATTATATTCTTTTTCATTGACATATTTATTTTGAGGAATGATAGTTACTTTCATAACTAGCTAGGACTTTTAATTAAGATAGGATTAATTAAAAAAGACTTCTCTATCATTGTTGTGATCCTTACAAAAAGTCATATTAAATGATCATGACATTTTAACTACATCACAAATTAATATTGAATTTGTGAAAAATATAAACGTTGTTGAACTAATTTATAAAGTTTATTTATTGATATTTTTCTCAAATTCGATATTTCGAATAGATCAAAAATTCAAAATTAAGTATTAGTTAACCCCCAATTGTTAATTAGTTATAAATGGGATTTCATATATACACAACAATTGTATAAAAATTTAGCTTAGCTCATAAGTATGTCCTAGCTAGTCGAGTAAGACTTAAATTCAATTTGACTAATATTATTTAAAGTAATGACCGAATAAAGGAAAATTCTTATCCAAGTCTGGCTTGGCCAAACCCATCCAATCATCAAGCAAGTGTATTGTACTTGCTTTGTGATTGGTCACTTTCTTGAAAGTTTCATCCAATCCCAAAGCAAGTGTATTACACTTGCCCATGTAATTAGTTTAGGTTCGGCCAAACCCGGTCTGGGTAAGAATTTCCCCCGAACAAATACAATACATTATTTATTATATATACAGTTAGTTAACATCTTAACATCTCAAAGAAAATGAACAATCAAACATTGAAATTAGACAACAATTGCGATAATGCCAATTTTAGCCTCTGATATTTGGACATGCTATTTCAATTATTACATCAACAGTACTTGTACTACCATTACCTAATTAAGTACAAACTTATTCATCAAAAATAAATAAATGAATCGTGCAAAAATTTATAGGTTTTGATGGCCAAATATAAATTGCTATTTGCAATTATTTGCGGGAAACTTTTGTATTTTTCTGCAAATAAATAAATTATCTGGAACAAAATTAAATTTCATTAGCCGAAATTCCCGAAAATCCCTCTTCTTCAATTCAACCACCTTCTCTGCACATAAATTAAATCATCAGCCAAAAATTCTTAGCCTTCAACCACCTTCTGCAATTTTTTACTTCCCAACAAACAAAATTAATTTCAACATCAACAAATTTACTAGTGTAAATTTTACACTGAAAAGAAAAAAAAAATTACCACTTCTACAGATTAGAAAAAAAAAGAGAAAAATCAAAGGTAAAACAAACTGAAAATTTTAAACATACTGAAAAAAATCCCCTTTAACCTAACATTATAAAATTTTCTTTGCACAAAAAAACTGAACAGGCAAAATAAATTATAATGTGCTCTTGGAGAGCAATTTTTGTAATAATTTTAATAAATTAAACTTATTTCTATTATTTTTATGGGGTGGAAATAAGTAATAACCACTTTGATATGACTCTTGACTCTCTCTATTTTCCATTGGAGTCGTCGGGTTAATCTGCCCATGTGAACGGCCCACATTTTTCCTTACAAATTTAGTACACATAATTGATACTATTAGAATGATTGCAGGTTTTCAATATAATAAGCTCGCCTTGAAGTTGACTAAAATCTCAATATAATTGGAGACCAAAATAAAAAAATCCCTTAACCTTTACGTATTCGCAATTTTGGGACAACATATTATACTCCGACTAGCAAAAAAATGTCCCTTAACTTTTGCAGGTCCGCAATCTTGGGAAACTTTGAGTCTGTTGGTTTTGACTCGGTTATGCTTGGGTTTATCTTAAAAAATATGATTTGGAGATTTCGCTGAAACCTTTGAATCATATTTTCGATTGAGTTGGATCGAGGTTGGGTTTTATGATTTTAAATAGTTGAAATATCATTGGATCGAATTTGGATGTTGGGTTTGAGGGAAAAGGTAGATGGTATATGTCAAATCAATGTTTTAATTTAAAAAAAAAAATATGTGGTAGTGTCAAATCAATGTATCTTATATGTTTAAGATTTAGTAAATGCTGATTTATAATTTGACACATATGTTTTGTGAAACCTATACTCAAAATTCATTTGAAATGAGTTTAATCGAGTTTCACGAAATCGGGGAATCGGGTCAAAACCAATTCATATAGGACATTTATACCCCAACAAGAAAAACACCCCTTAACTTTTACATGTCACAATTTTGAGACACTACATACTCTGAAAAGTTAAATGCGTCCCCCTTAAACTCTAATATTGCAATTTTAGGGCACTTCATATTCCGACAAACAAAATACATTTATTGTTTGTTGTAACCATTATAGATCAGAAATAAAGAAATAATAATGTATTTTTCTTGCATAAATAATTTTTTATTTGTATACACAAAGAGATCTGGATCAATAACCAGAGATTTTAAATAATTCTTTTATCATGAAGTTAAAATTCATAAAGAGTTCAAAATGATACCATTTTTTTTATGATAAATATTGCCTGTTCAGTTGGAGAATAGCTTAAGAGAGAAAAAACTTTTATATTTTTATGGTGAATTTTGATTGTTGTAACCATTATAGATGGGATCAGAAATAATTAAATACTATTTCTTTCTTCTATTAATAAAATAGATTAGGGGAGAAAGATTTGTATATTTTTCTCCCAAAAATGGATGAGGTGAAGGATGAAGTGACAAATATTGATGTTAATTTTTTTTTTATTTTATGAGATAGCGAATTAAAATTGCAGAAAAATATTTTGCTATTATTGTTTGATTAGTGGAAAGACTTTGTTCTACCTAGGTTCTCGCGAAGTTTTGTTTGATTAGTGGAAAGACTTTGTTCTAGTCCTTCAATTAAACTAAAAGTCAATGGTTTTATTGTTTAATTATGTTTAAAAGTAGGGTAAATTACAAATAATCCCCTCAGATAAGGTCTAATTACAAAATCACCCTCATGTATTGGATATTACAAAAATCCCTCTCAGGTTTATCACCTTCTTACAATTAACCCCTTCCTCCTAAAATATTGGGTGTTATTTGTATTGTTTGTAATGTCTTATAAATATTAAAACTTGGAATCTAATAATTATATCTTATAAATTAAAAATAGATAAATATATATTTACTACTAGAATAATTGATAAAACTTATAATTGCCCATATGTTTTAATAAATATTGTAAAAAAAAAGTATTTATATATCTATTAGCAATATAAATCGTAAAAAAATTAAATTAAATAGAATTTTAATAATATATTTTATAAATATGAATTGTTTACACATCAGTTAAATGAATTTATTTTATAAATTAGTAAATTTAATAAATTATATGGTATTATAAATAAGATATTTTAATTTATTAAATTTTATATATTATAAATTGATATATTTATGGAAAATTACAAATTATATCAATTATTTTTGTGGTAAATATATTATTATTATTTTTATAATTTACAAGATATAACAACTAACATCCAAATTTTAAAATTTATAACATATTATAAACATTACAAATAACTTGTAAGGGTAAAATTGGAACATTTTAGGAATGAGGAGGTAAGAAGGTGACAAACCTGAGAGGTATTTTTATAATACCCAATACGTGAGAGAAATTTTTGTAATTAAAACTTATCTGAGGGAGGTATTCATAATTTATTCTTAAAAGTTATTCTTTGATCTTGATTTAATTATCTAAATTTTCGATCATGTTATCATGTAATGATGGCCTAGATGACACATAATCAAAGCTTAAAGATGTTGATGTTGGTTTTAAAAAACATACATGCTTTATACTCGGACTAGCAAAAAAATGTCCCTTAACTTTTGCAGGTCCGCAATCTTGGGACACTTTGAGTCTGTTGGTTTTGGCTCGATTATGCTTGGGTTTATCATAAAAAATATGATTTGGAGATTTTGGTGAAACCTTTGAATCATATTTTCGATTGACTTGGATCGATGTTGGGTTTTATGATTTTAAAAAGTTGAAACATCATTGGATCGAATTTGGATGTTGGGTTTGAGGGAAAAAGTAGATGATATATGTCAAAACAATGTTTCAATTAAAAAAGATATATGTGGTAGTGTCAAATCAATGTATCTTATATATTTTAAGATTTAGTAAGTGATGATTAATAATCTGAAATCTGCGTTTTGTGAAACTTATACTCAAAATTCATTTAAAATAAGTTTAATCGAGTTTCATGAAATCGTTGAATCAGGTCAAAACCAATCCATATAGGACATTTATACCCAGCAAGAAAAACACCCCTTAAGGCTACCCTTTGGATAGCCACCATCTGTCATGTTATGTCACTTTTAGGGACACTTTTGCATAAAAAGTGGCTCTATAACCCCCCTAACATGGCGGATAGTGGCTACCTCAGAGGGTAGTCACGAAAACATGTCACAATTTTGAGACACTACATACTCCGAAAAGTTAAATGCGTCCCCCTTAAACTCTAATATTGCAATTTTAGGGCACTTTAAATTCCGACAAGCAAAATACATTTATTGTTTATTGTAACCATTATAGATCAGAAATGAAGAAATAATAATGTTTCTTGCATAAATAATTTTTTAAATCTATACACACAGATATCTGGATCAATAACTAGAGATTTTAAATAATTATTTTATCATGAATTTAAAATTCATAAAGAAGTTCAAAGTGATACCATTTTTTTAATGAGAAATACTGCCTATTCAGCTGGATAATAGCTTAGGATAGAAAAACTAGTATTATGGTGAATTTTGATTGTTGTAACCATTATAGATGGGATCAGAAATAATTAAATACTGTATTTTTCTTCTATAAATAAAATAGCTTAGGAGAGAAAGTTTATATATTTTTCTCCCAAAAGTGGATGAGGTGAAGGATGAAGTGACAAATATTGATGTTAATTTTTTTATTTTTATTTTATGGGATAGCGAATTAAAATTGCAGAAAAATATTTTGCTATTATTGTTTATTATCAAAAGATAAAGAATACATTTTGCTTGATGTATTATAAAGTGTTAACGGAAATACTAAATGTGTCAAGAGTATATAAATTGTGGTATGAAATCTACTTTTTTGCAAAATATGGTACCAAATGTATTTTCTGGAATAATGTTTGGGACCAAAAGTGTTTTTCCCTCTTGTCCAAATTGCATTTCACCTCCTGATCAATTTATCACGTGCAAAACTCATGACAATTTTGAACTTAACGGGCGCGTGCGTATCACGCACGAAAATTCCATCCAGAATTTAACGGAGACACTAAATGTGTCAAGAATATATAAATTATCGTACGAAATCTGTTTTTTTGTAAAGCATAGTATCAAATATATTTTTTGGGGTAAATTTTGGGATCAAAAGTGTTTTTTGTTCATACGAAGTATATCAAAATTACAAACCTGTAAAATTTAAGGAAAGTTTTATGTAATTCTGCCTAGGTTCTCGCGAAGTTTTTTTTATTAGTGGAAAGCAATGTTTTCAGAACCGGACCGGATAGCGAACCGGTGAGCCGACTGGTCAGTGGTTTTACCGGTCGAACCGGTCGGACCGCTGGTCGAACCGGATGACGTCATAATAATGTAATAAATATATTTAATTTTAAAGTATATGTAATATGCATAAAATTTAAACATTATCCTACAACTGATTAAAAATATACAAAATCTTATAATATACTTAAATTAAATCATATAATATTTATCTAACTTATATCATAACGATAATATGATACTAATTTGTATGCTCATATAAATATAATATGATTACATTTCTTTATAAAAATTTAAAAGTGTAAGTTAAAAATACAAAAAACTAATAAATTCATAAATTTTAAAATATTGTTATGTATAAAAGTCTAATATTCAAAGTCAAATTTGCATAATATATCGAGTTGACTCTTTATCCTAAAAATAATATTGAAAATAAATATTTTATAGAACAAATTTTAATAACAAATTATTACTTGAGTATTAATTTTCATTCATAATGTATAAATACTTAATTTGGCTACAGTTTCTATATTTATAAATTTTAATTTGTACTAAAAGTTCAACAAATGATGTAGCTCAAGTGGTAAGGAAGTTATCTTTCACCTAAGAGGTTGGGTGTTCAAATCCCACATTTTACAAGAATTTTTAGTTTAATTTTAACATTTAAAAAAATAAAAATAAAATAAAAAAAAATTAAAAAAAAAAAAAGAAAATTCGGAACCGGGTTGAACCGGTCCATACCGGTTCGCCGGTTCACCGGTTTTGGACCGGTTCGACCCGGTTCAGACTGGTTTTTAAGAAAGGTGGTTTTAGAGGGTAAATCGGACCGGACCAACCTCCGGTTCGCGGTTGAACCGGTCGGACCGGCCGGTCCGGTCCGGTTTTAACAACATTGGTGGAAAGACGTTGTACTAGTCCTTCAATTAAACTAAAAGTCAATGGTTTTATTGCTTAATTATGTTCAAAATTAGGGTAAATTAGAAATAATCCCCCTCCCTCAGATAAGGTTTAATTACAAAATCTCCTCACGTATTGGATATTACAAAAATCCCCCTCAAGTTTATCACATTCTTACAATTAACCCCTTCCTCCTAAAATATTCGGTGTGATTTGTATTATTTGTAATGTCTTATAAATATTAAAACCCGGGATATAATAATTATATCTTATAAATTAAAAAATAGATAAATATATATTTACTACTAATAATTGATAAAAATTTATAATTGCCCATATGTTTTAATAAATATTGTAAAAAAAAAAGTTATTTATATATTTATTAGCAATATAAATTGTAAAAATATTAAATTAAATAGAATCTAACAATATATTATATAAATATGAATTGTTTACACATCAGTTCAATGAATTTATTTTATAAATTAGTAAATTAATAAATTATATGGTATTATAAATAATATATTTTAATTTATTAAAGTTTATATTGTATTATAAATTAAAATATTTATTGAAATTTATGGAAAATTACAAATTATATCAGTTATTTTGGTGGTAAATATATGATTATTATTTCTATAATTTACAAGGTATAAAAATTAATATTAAAATTTTAAAATTTATAACATATTATATAAATATTACAAATAACTTCTAAGGGCAAAATTAAAACATTTTAGGAACGAGAGGTTAATTGTAAGAAGATGACAAACCTGATGGGAATTTTTTTAATACCCAATACGTGAGAGAAATTTTTGTAATTAGATCTTATCTGAAGGAGGTATTCGTAATTTATCCTTAAAAATTATCCTTTGATCTTGACTTAGGTATTCGTAATTTATCCTTAAAAATTATCCTTTGATCTTGACTTAATTATCTAAATTTTCGATCATGTTATCATGTAATGATGGCCTAGATGGCACATAATCAAAGCTTAAAGATGTTGACTAGCTATGGTAGTCAATGGATGATATCGTGTTCAGATCAAATCAACTTAGCTTTGGATCCACATTCATATATTTTAGAAATTAAGAGTTTGGATCCAGATCTCTTTGATCCAAATCCAAATCTTCTTGTATTGTAAATAAGATAGAATTGCCATTTGAACTAGAAAATCTAGGCACAAATATTATTGCTCTTTTTAAAACGTCATTAGTCTCCACCATAAATTAATTTGAATATTTGGGTCAATTGCAAGTATGAAAACAAGTATTAGAATAAGTATGGTTTGGTCCTAATTCAATCTTAAACGCTAGCTTATTAGGTAATTATTATCAAAGATCATATAAGGTGAACTTAACTATTGTTCTCTAGTACATTTAGTCTCAATACTCTCACTTCATATGTGGGCAAGCATGCAGAATGTGTGGATGAAACAAATCCAAACGTGACATATCAAATTACAACCTTGTGAATTTATGGCATGTGGGTGAAGAACCGACACACGAATAATGACACTCCGTACATTTGTTAACCGGAGGAATAATGACTCCCCAAGCCTTGATTAAATGGAGAATAATGACAACCCACGCCTTTGTTACCTGAGTGGAGTGTGTGAGTAGATATCGACACCCATCATGCATTCAAGGATGAGCCTAACACGAAAGGAGGTGACTCACTTTAACATGGGTCTCTGATACCAGTTAGAATCCATAACATGGATTGAGGTAAGTCCACTTACTTGAATTTGGCATAACTCTACATCAAAAGTTAGCTTATAGGTGATGATTGTCCAAGACCTTAAGAGTTGAACTTAACTATTATTTTCACCAATATAGGACATTTAGTCTCACTAACAAGTGTGCAAAAACCAATAGGTGATTGGTCTAGTGAAAGAAACTAGTCACTATAAAGTAACGAACCCAGATTCGAATTCCTGTTGAAAGAGGTTTTCACTTAATGTGTATGACACTACTCGGAAGGGATTAAACCTTGGGGAAAAAAAATATATATGCGAAAATTACACAAGATAGTTTATGCAGTAATCATTTACGCGGATTAGATAGAGAGTTAAATGGAATTGTTGTAATTGATTCAAAATTCTGCAGATTTATGAGTTATATGTGATTATTTAGATAGAACTCAATTAATATTTCAGCATTAATTGAAAGTTGTTTGAATTCGTCTTAACCATGTTATTAGTGTTGGATTATATATGGGACTTAAATTAGTTGAGAGTAAGGCGTTATATCTGTTTGATTCGAATAAGTATCATCTGAATTGAAATAGTTCAATCCAAACTACATTTCTCATGCGAAAATATATTTTTGCATCTATAAATAGGAGATTTAATTTGGTTGATTAGCATCATTTTTTCTGGCGATAATTAGAAATTACTCTCTTCTTTACCTTAAATTCCTGTCAAATTTTAAGTTTGCTTTAGTTCGTCGTGGGATCATTATTTATGCAAATAATGAATAATAACCGGTAATGAAACTACATGCACAGTTACAACCTTATAAATATTGCCTTTAAAAAAATTGCTTAAACTAGCCTCAAAACTCATTTCTTATTCATGTGTGTTTATTCAAGTATGATTCTACGTATTAATCCCAACCAAATATATACGATTTATATACTTTTAACAAATGAAATTATGTGTTATAGTAACACTCTATGTTTGTGATATTTCTAAGTGCGAAAATTGTTATAAACCAATAAAATAAAATTGCAAAATTCGTCTCAAAATAATTATTGATTTTTTATTTTTGTCTCAAACTATATAATTTCGTCGAATTTTGTCCCGTGATTAATTAGTAGTTTTCCTAAATATCATCCTAGCGATAAGTATATGACAAAAACTACCGTTAAATGTCAAGTTGGCAATACACGTGTTAAATCATGCCTTGAAATGGCAAATTTCAGCATAAATAATTAGATAATATTGCAAAATTTGTCCCAAACTAATTATAAATTTTGGTTTTCCAGCTCAAACTATAGCATTTCACCGAGTTTGGTACTTCGGTCCCATAATTTACCATATTGCCTGAATATAGTCCCACGGTTAAATTTCTAAATAAAAAGAAAATGTGGCTTTAAAATTATTATTTTTTTATCATGAAAAATAGTATAGATAATTAAAATTTCGTGTGTTTTTTGAGAAAAAAAATCTCCATGTCAATTGTCATTCATTAAGAAAAATATTTTTTTCTTTTTTATTATTATTAACATTAAGACACGTCCAATAATTCAAAAATATTAAAGAACTTATATGTATGCATGCCATAAATCAATAGCATATTCATAATAAGGAAAATCTCGCTTGGCCCCTTTGAACACTTTCCTTTGCGAGTTCTCACTTGACCAGGCCGGCCCAAGTGCTAGACAATTTGGACGGACACCTAAGGCCCATCTTAGAGGGACCCCAAAATTTATATCTGGGTTCCTAAAAAAATTTAAAAATTGAGAGAATTTCACTTTTGATAACATAACTATAATTACTTTAGGGATTTGATATCACAACTACTTCTGTCGAGACATTTGGTACCATATTTCAATTCCACTTTAAAAATTTGATACTTCCGTCAAATTAATGACGGAATTGACACATGTTTCTCACGTGCTCGTTAAATCTGCAATGAGAGAATTGTATTTTTGGTACCACAAGTTATCCTACTTTAAGGTTACGGTACCATAACTTTAAAAACATACACATTTGGTATCACATGTTAACTGCTCTCAACATATTTGATACTTCCGTCAAATTTTGTGCGAAAAATTCAATTTTAAACTGAAAATTGATGAAAAATTTACAGAATTGGTCCTATAATTTTAGATTGTTGACAAACTTTGCCTCACATGTTTTTTTGCCGATTAAATTTACACCACAGTTCACAAGTTTGAAGCATTTCAGTCCCAATTGCAAATATAATTAATTATAAATCCTAGTTATAAATTTTATATACTATAATTATTAAATATTTTACACTAATTAGATTTTATATATAATATATATAAACTAAATAATATTTTATATAAAATCCAAAAAAATATATCAATAATTTTTTTTTAAAACTAATTAGATTTTACATATAACAAATACTCCCTCAGTCCCAATAATCTTGCTCCCTTTAGGGTTGGCTTGGAGTTTTAGACAATTTGTTAAAAAAATAAACTTTTTTTTTTATTTTTTTAGAGAGAAAGGGAGCCATGTTTGGGACGTCCCAAAATAGAATTAGGAGCAAGAAAAGTGGACGGAGGGAGTATAAAATGTGTAAAGTGGAATTGAAATATAGTACCAAATGTATTGACAGAATTTATGACCAAATCCCTAAAGTAAGTATAATTATAATATCAAAAGTGAAATTATCTCTTTATAAATTTTATGTGCACAATAACTATTTTATGTCACTTGGTTAGAATTTTAAAGAGTTTGGGGTTTAGTGTTCAACTCCAAATAAGGACTTTTTATTCATATATTTTGATTAGTCTATGTTCTTTAAGTTTTTTTATTAATTGTTCATCTTTATTCCTTTCCTTGTAATTATTCTTTTAATTCCTTTCCTTTCTTAATAATTTTTAGTTAAATTTTTTCTTAATTAGTACTTAAAAAAATTATTTCATAATAATTATAAAAAGAACAGGTTTTTTCTTTATAATACTATTTTTCTGCTAATTACTTTATGTACCTAGTACTATACCTTAAATAATCTTGCCCCTAATAAAATTGGTCTAGGTTCGTCACTGTTAATATATGTATTTTTTTTTTAGTTTTATAGTGTAATTTATTCTATGTTTGATGATATATAATTAATAGAGTTAAGAATGTAACCGACTGAAATAGAGTCAATCAATCAATTATAATATTTGTAAAAAAAATGAAATAGAGTTAAAGATGTAAATATACTTGTAACATTTGCTTCAACTGAAATAATATTTTCATAATAGTAAAAATTATAAAAAAAAATCACGATTGAATCTTTTAAAAATTGCTGGATTTGTTATTTAATTATATATCTAAAATATTTAATTAGTAGTTTTGCATTTAAAGAATATATTGTTTATATGTTTTTATAACAAAGAGGTCCCAAATTTGGAATTCGTCTAGGGTCTCTAATTGTCCAAGACCGGTCATGCACTTGACCCCTTCAACTATTAAAAGTGTCCTAAATTGTTCATAGCCACGTCATTAAAATTAGACGAAATATTCTGAGAAATTTTAATTTTCGCATATTAGGAAAGTGTAGGAAATAAATTTAATAATTGAATCACAATTTACACTAACAGGTGATTGGTCTAGTGGAAGGGACTAGACACTACAAAGTAGCGGACTCAGGTTCGAATCCCTGTTGTGAGAGGTTCCCACTTTATGTGTCTGAAGTGCCTCGAAAGGAATTAAACCCTTGGGAAACAAAAAAAAAATTGTTGGTCCCAAGTGGTCAGAAGAGGTTTAGAGGGGGGGGTGAATAAACCTCTTTAAAAATTTTCTTCCAATTTTAACTTTAAAACTTTTCTCTAACTGTGAACAGACTAAGCTGATCAGAGTAGTAAGTTACAATTCTGTTCGCGAACAAATCTTTGAACAAGTTTGTTGACCACTCGTCTGATAGTTACTTAGATGATTTTGTTAAAATCAGTTTTAATACTTAGAGTACTTGCAGCGAATTTTCAAATTGTTTTTCACAAGTATTCCTAGTAGTTTGAAAAATGTTTCCCCAGTTTTATAAACTCCTTTAAATTCTTTTTCAAACAGTTAACTAATGTGTTTTATGCAATTTTGAAATATGCAAGTAAAAGTGCGAATAAAAACACAAGTAATTTTTATAGTGGTTATATGATTTGAATATCCTTTAATCCACTTGTCCAAGTCACAAAGATCTTGGGTTATACTAGAAACACAAAGTAACCAGTACACTCTGCTTACGTCGATCAACAAATGAACAGGCCGTAAGTGCGCAGTAAGAAATCACAAAGAAATCCTACTCTCTGAAGTAATATCACTCACTTAGATGGATATCTACTTCTTACAACACTCTATTTTACAAATTCACTCAGAAGATGTGTATAGCTTTGTTCTTCAACTTCGCTTTTCGTCAACAAATGACTAAGCTGATGAGTGAGCTGTTCTTGAGACTTAAGAGTTCTGCTTCGAAAAATTCTCTCAGAAAGTGTGTTGCTTATCTTCTCTTTGTCTCTTCCAGCTATTTATACTTGAGGTTTGAAAAATGTCCGTTGAAGAGAGACAAGATTCAAATTCCTCGAGTACTGGTCCTTAAAATCCGCGAATGGCTCTTTTGCAGTCTGTCCGTACTGTTAACAGTACTATTCTGCAGGCAGCATTAAATGCACCCAGCTGATGCGAAGCGTTTCTTCAATCATTTGTCTTTAATAACCTTGTACTTCAGCATTTATTACTCCAAGGGGCATTTATTACCGTTGGGAAGACTTTATGATCTTTTCCACTTGGCTGACGAAAGTGCAAGTCTGATGGCGAACTAGGCTGATCTCAAACTTGAACAAATCTGATTTGAGTCGGCTGATCTTCATCAGTCTGATGTCTTTCTTTCAGCAGATCAGAAGTCTTGGACCTTGAAATTTGACTCTTCTGATGTCTTCATTACTTAGTCAAAATTTCTTCAAATGGATCATCAGCTAAGTTAACCCATACTTAGTCAATCTTGAAGTTTTGGAATTCTTCAAAATCTCCCTTAACCAATTGTCTTCAGTGCCTTCATCTTCATCCTTATCCAACAAAAATTCACAAATTACGTGTTTTAAGATTTGAGATCTTTTGTTCTATAACAATCCGATGCAATATAGTGGTATTTATTTCCGAGTTCGATTCCATTTTCTTTTACATTCAATGTCCTAACCAAACCACAACTCGATTAATGACGTCGTTAGATATTTTTGAAAACAATATCGTTTTTCCTCGTTTTGATAATTATTATTGAAACACTTTCCTTTCATTCCGGGCATCCAAACGTAATTCGATAGTGTTTACAAACTGTTTTGCATTTTTTATTTTATTTTATACCAAGATAAGTAGGATCGATAATTTCCTTTTGCAGAGAAGCAGACTCTAGGAGAAGAATATGTATGTTGAACATAATGAATATCATAAGGGATAAATTGTCATTAGTCTTTTAAAAAATAAAAGATGAATCATCATTTTCATAAAATTAAAAATTTAATAGTGGACTAAATTCATGTCAAATGATAAATTGTGAGACGAAATTTGGCCTAATATAGTTAGAGACGAAAAATCAAAATTTATAATTATATTAGTTTGTGATGAATTATGTAATCTTATATAATTGTTTATGATAAAATTTATCACGTCATGACATGTAAGCATTCATATGGCAAGTGGGACGACATTCCAAAAAATATAAAATTACGAGACTAAATTGGCTAAGTGATATAGCTTGGAATGAAAATCCAAAATCATTAATTATCTTGGGACGCTTTTTGCAATTTTGCCCAAAAATAATACTCCTAACATGGGGGATTTTATGGTGATTCTTGGCTAAGAGCCGTCACCATAACAAATTAATCCCATCCCTTGGGAAAAAAAAAAAGATTTATCTTATCCTTTGATTATGTACAAATGCATACAATCCCACATTTTGTGAATAGTAGAATAGTAGAATAATTAATACATTGTAAATAGTAGAATTACATTATTACCCTCAAATAAAAACAACAAAAATACTAATTTTTAGGCAAAAATTCATTTTAGGCACCATAAAATTAGACGTTATTCAATTTTTGTATCATGGTATTAATTTTGGTACCAATTCTAACTGCCGTTTTCAATTTTGGCACTTCCGTCAGTTAACCGTTAAGTCAACTGGTGGAAGTACCAAAATTGGAAAGGCCAGCCAAAATTGGTGGCAAAATTGGCACAATAGTACCAAAATCGAAAAATGCTAGTTTTATAGTGCCAAAAATGAATTATCATTCATAAAGGTTGATTTATTAAAAAAAAAGTTCATTCATAAGTTTCATAATACTTTTAATTTTAAATTAAGGAATACCTCTTGTGATACAGTTAAAAAAGATAACTAAGATCAACTCCAAAGGCTAAATGTAAATTCAAGAATATAAATATATTATACACTGTCATATAATAGTTTGTATACTTATTTAAAGTATTTTATTTAACTATGAGTTAGTTTCTATATTATTTTATTCATATTATTTTTTATAGCACATTAATGCAGTCTATTGATTTGTTCATTTATTATTTCAACCCGACTTTCAAATATGGTTTAAAAGATGTTTATATAATTTCGAAAGATTTAAAGGGAATCAACAAATAATCGATTCTAACTCTTCGAAATGAGAAGAAATAATGCATTTAAGCAACGTCTCCATTATCGGAATAATGAGACGAAGAGAAAGAAGAAAATGAGAAGAAGGATTACAATTGAAAGAGTTCAAATCAGAAGATAATTGTATATCCTTATTCAGACAAGTGATTTTTATCTTTGAATGAAGACTAGAAGACGTTCTTAGTTAAATGTTTTGCCATCATAAAAAAGAGGGGAATTATTGGATGAAGTTGAGTCAATGAGTTAATAAGGAGTGGTTTTGATGATAACATGTGTAGCAAAAAAATATTATTATTGTAATATTATTATAATTTTTGTACTATTTGTTATATATAACTCTAGGTAACTAAATTCGTGGGACCCACCTTCCTGCGCGCTCTCAATTCGCGCTCTAGAGCGCAAACTTAAAATTCGCTACTAAATTCGCGAATTTGTGAAATTAAGTGCGCGAATTCGTTGTTGGTAGAGCGCGCACTCTTTAGCATACGATATGGAATTGAGCATGAGTGCAATTGGAAATGATGTTAAAGATGAATTAGAAACCAAAGAAGGGGGCAAATCTTTTAATGAAGCTCCAATTGAAGAATATATGATATAAATGTCACGCTCCTAGATACGAGCTTAAACTATCTAAGATCTTCAAATCAAGATCTTTTGATTCACTCCTTGACACGAGTATAAACTGTTTACAAGTCAAAATTCATCACTCCTTAAAACGAGTATAAACTATTTACACATGTCAAATCAAAGCCTCCAGTAGATGAGATGAAAAGATCTACAAATTTCAAATTTAGTCTCAAATCAAAGCCTCCAATATATGAGACGAAAAAGTCTACAAATTTCAAATCAAAGCCTCCAATAGACGAGACGAAAAAGTCTACAAATTTCAAGTCAACTTATCCTGGACATGAGTTGGAAAAAAAAATATATCTACCAAATTTCAAGGTGCAAAAAGCCCCATGACGCACGAGCCTAAAATGAATGTTACTCCTGGCCCACATGAGTATAAAATGTGTACGGCAAAAAAAAAAAAAAAGCGAAAATCCTCCATTTTGAACTACGTTTTGACTTGATTCCTTTATGGATACGTAGGCAGCTTAGTCATTTTCTAAGTTCAGTCATACAAAAAAAAAAAGATCTCTTCATTTTGAACTACATGATGATTTAATTTCTTTTGGGATATGTAGGTAGCTTGAAAATTAGTTTTAAGCTCAATCAAATTCCCTAAAAGAAAAAAAGAAATGTAGCTTTCAAACTTTGGAATGACGTGAAGAAAGGTCGAGACTTATCTACTCAAAGCAAAAACATTTCGTAAATAAGTCACGAGGGGGCAATTTGTAGACACTTAAATTTTATGCCGAAAAATAAATTTGAACTCATATTGGAAATTAAATTAAATTCGCTATTTCTGGACTTTTGCTAAATTAAATTCCAAAATAAATAGTTAATTTGATTAAATTCCACCTATATTTTATTGGCCAATAAAATAGTGCCAAGTGTCAAATTGAAGTGTTTAAACCAATCAAAAGAGTGTTTGACTCTTCATAAAAAGAGCCAATTAAATCCTGCCAAGTGTACAAGATGATGTGTCAGGACCAATCAAAATAAGGCATATCTCCTACAAGTGATAAACATTTAAAAGAGTTCATACCTCTTTTACAAAGAGAAGTATCTTGGTCTTCTACTACTAAAAACCAATCAAATTGCGCCATTCAATTAACTAATTCTACATGGACTCTTCTTCCTACCACTATAAATTGTGGTCCTCTCTTAGAAGAAAAAAACACATTTCTGAAGGAGCACAAGTTGAAGGAGCAAATTCTCTCTACGAGGCGTTCTTCAAAACCTTTTTCATTAACTCAAGATATTCTTCAAAGATCAAAGGAAAATCCGGCGTTTGATTCGAGAACAAGCTAAGAAGCCCTCATTCAAACGTTATTGGAGATCTACGACGATCCAAAGAAGATCAAATTCTCCCAAATTCAAGAAATCCAAGACGAAGTTCAAGACGTTCGTCGAAGAAATTCAAATCATTTCACGTTTGATCCAGGATTAAGCAAATTTGCCCCTGGATTAACGTTATTCGAGCATAAATTCATTTTCGAAAAGATCAAATCAACGTTCTTCAAGATCAAGTGCAAGAAACATTTATTTTTCCTTAAAGATTAGAATCAGGGGAATCATAGAGATTGTAACCACTTTATTTAAATCAATAAATTTTAATTTGTACAATTATTTCTCGTTTAATTTATTTTAGACTTGAAATTTTGTTGCTACAATGGGAAAGACAAAACTTGTCAACTGATGTAAGTGAATTGGTACCAAAATTGACATCATTGTACAAATACTGAAAAACGCCTAGTTCTATGGTGCCAAATATTAATTTTTTCCCTAATTTTACAAGTATATCCCTCCCACTTCTTCTTCTTCTTATTTTCTCTTCTAACGCCAATCTCTTTTCAAACCCTAAACCACACCACCACCACCACCATCCTCCCCATCCCTCTCCCTCTCACTCTATGCTCCTTAATCATACCAGAATAGCGTCGGCACTTCGTTCTTGTGTCGACCAGAGACCAGAATGGAGGCGGCGTCGTTCTGGTCGTGAAGCTTCCTTTTTTTTTTTTCAAAACAAAAAAGACAACACTTTGTGTTTGCTGGATCTAACCAAGAAGCTTGTTAATCCATTCAACCAAACCATTAAATTTTGTATCTATTCTTCCCCCAAAATGTTTATCTCACTTTTGAGTATTATCAATCAACTGATTCGCTGGTGAAGCTTCCTCATTTTCATTCTCAATTTTTCATTCTTCCTCAAACACAATAAAAAAGACCAAAAAAACTACTGAGCTCCGTTGGCGCGGATAAAGTTCCATTAAAGCGAAACAATTAAGGAATATGAAATAGGTAAAAGGTAAGTTGAGAATTTTGAAAAATAAAGAGTAAGAGTATAATGGGTATTTAAAAATTACCTGAATTATAAATGAATTTATTGGGATTGTAATACGATCATGTATCCAAATTTAATTAATCAAGAATAGATGGACCAACTAATTATGCTGAAGAGAGAGAGAAAGCTAGCGTACAAATTAAGGAGAGAAGGGCTTCTCTCCTCTCTGCCACTTTTGCAGAGGCCTGCACCTTAGGGCCCCAAGGGCCTGTTTCAGATTGGTTTTGCCGTAAGCAAGATTGTGTGTCTCGTTGAAATTTCGGCCCAAACCAGAAAATGATCGTTCCAAACAGGCCCTAGGTTTCTGTTAAGATTATTGAATCCAATTCCCGCCCACCAAATTGTTGGGTGTTCTAAAAAGAAAAAAGAAAAAAAAAAAAGGAATACTAGGGTTTTGTGAACATTGAACGTCGTCCACCGGCGGTTCTTTCTTCTTGCTCTCCAACTTATCAGTGAGTATACCATCTGTATATCACCATGCAAAATTTCATATATATTTCCACACGTTCAGATAATATGTTTTTGAATTTTGATTTGTTCAGTTCCTGGAAAATTTTGATTTTTGTTTTGATTTAGTAACAGCAAAATTTTGCCAGTTTTTTCAAAGAATTAACTAAAACATCGTTTTAACTTTATGATTGTTCAATCACATGTGTGCGATTTGATTGTAAATTTAATTTCAGAAATGTCAGATGCGAATACAGAGTAGTTATTTTTTTATTTTATTTTTATTGTTGTTTATATGATCATAACAACCATGCAAAAGATTCATTAAAGTTAAGATTTTGTTCATTATTTAAGCAGGGGCGGCTCTTTAGGGCTATGGTCCCACAGAAAAAAGTCAGATTATCTACTTTTATATGTTTATATATTTAAATGAATTACACTTGGTTTGGTAGTAGAGTTTCCTCTTTGGCTGACATAGGTCCCAGGTTCGATCACTTTTAGGCTCTGTGTAGCTTAGATTTTGTAGTTGTTATTGTTATTATTATTATTTTTTTAATGAAAATTATAGGAAATGTCAAATTGTTGTCAAATTGCAGGAAATTATCTTGAATATTTCTTTCTTATGCTTGTTGTCAAATTGCAGGAGATTGAGAGGAAGACTTGTCGTTTAATTGAATAGTAATTATATAAAGGCTAATCAAAATGGTAAGCATATGAATCCATCCTTAGTTTTTTGATAATATCAACAGTTTGTGTAGTGGTCTGGCAATGAGTATTTAATTGATGGTTGCAGGTGAAGTTCACAGCAGACGAGCTCCGTAGAAATATGGACCACAAGCACAATATCCGTAACATGTCTGTTATTGCCCATGTTGACCATGGTAAGGAAGCTGCAACCTTAACACGAAGCTTCTGTACGATTTATGATGTGGCTGGCTTTAACAAATTGTTAGACTGGACTCGGTTCCAATTTATAGCATGATTGTGATTCAATTTTTCATGCTCTTGCAGGGAAGTCCACTCTTACTGATTCTCTTGTTGCGGATGCTGGTTTAATCGCTCAAGAAACTGCTGGCGATGTTAGAATGACAGATACCCGTGCGGATGAAGCCGAACGTGGTATCACAATCAAGTCTACCGGTATCTCGCTTTATTATGAAATGTCTGATGAATCTTTGAAAAGCTTCAAGGGGGACCGACATGGCAATGGGTACCTCATCAATCTTATTGATTCTCCCGGGCACGTCGATTTCTCGTCTGAAGTGACGGCTGCTCTCCGTATCACTGATGGTGCTCTTGTTGTGGTTGACTGTATCGAAGGTGTGTGTGTCCAAACAGAGACTGTCCTAAGACAGGCACTTGGAGAAAGAATCCGCCCTGTCTTGACGGTTAACAAGATGGACAGATGTTTCCTTGAACTCCAGGTAGATGGAGAGGAGGCTTACCAATCATTCCAAAGGGTCATCGAGAATGCTAATGTTATCATGGCCACATATGAGGATCCCCTCCTTGGTGATGTCCAGGTTTATCCCGAGAAAGGTACTGTTGCATTTTCTGCTGGTTTACACGGATGGGCTTTCACTCTGACAAACTTTGCCAAGATGTATGCCTCCAAGTTTGGTGTCGATGAGTCCAAGATGATGGAGAGGCTATGGGGAGAGAATTTCTTTGATCCTGCCACTAGGAAGTGGACTCGCAAGAATACTGGCTCTGCTACATGCAAACGTGGTTTCGTGAAGTTCTGTTACGAGCCTATCAGGGATATTATCAACATTTGCATGAATGATAAGAAGGATGAGTTGTGGCCAATGCTGCAGAAGCTAAATGTCACATTGAAGTCAGATGAGAAAGAATTGACGGGGAAAGCACTTATGAAGCGAGTCATGCAATGTTGGCTCCCTGCTAGTAGTGCCCTCTTGGAAATGATGATCTTCCATCTTCCGTCTCCCCATACGGCTCAAAGGTATCGTGTGGAGAACTTGTATGAGGGACCTCTTGATGATGCTTATGCAAACGCTATCAGAAACTGTGATCCCGAGGGACCTCTCATGCTTTATGTGTCTAAGATGATTCCAGCCTCCGACAAGGGTAGGTTCTTTGCTTTTGGTCGTGTATTTTCCGGGAAGGTTTCAACCGGTTTAAAGGTCAGAATCATGGGCCCGAACTTTGTCCCTGGAGAGAAAAAGGACTTATACACTAAGAGTGTTCAGAGAACTGTTATTTGGATGGGCAAAAAGCAGGAAACCGTCGAAGATGTACCCTGTGGTAACACAGTGGCATTTGTTGGTCTAGATCAATTCATCACGAAAAATGCGACCTTAACCAATGAGAAGGAAGTGGATGCTCATCCAATTCGAGCAATGAAATTCTCCGTGTCCCCTGTTGTGCGTGTTGCTGTCCAGTGCAAGGTTGCATCTGACCTGCCTAAGCTTGTTGAAGGTTTGAAGCGTTTGGCTAAGTCCGACCCAATGGTTCTCTGTTCTATAGAGGAGTCTGGTGAACATATTATTGCTGGTGCTGGAGAACTTCACCTTGAAATCTGCTTGAAGGATTTGCAAGATGATTTTATGGGTGGTGCTGAAATATATAAATCTGATCCAGTGGTTTCTTTCCGCGAGACTGTTCTCGAGAGGTCTTCCCGCACTGTAATGAGCAAATCACCTAACAAGCACAATCGTCTCTACATGGAAGCTTGACCTTTGGAAGATGGACTTGCTGAGGCCATTGATGATGGGCGCATTGGTCCAAGGGATGATCCTAAGGTTCGATCGAAAATCTTGTCTGAAGAGTTTGGTTGGGATAAGGAGCTGGCTAAGAAAATTTGGGCCTTCGGGCCCGAAACCATTGGTCCAAACATGGTGGTCGATATGTGTAAAGGCGTGCAATATCTAAATGAAATCAAAGACTCCGTTGTTGCTGGATTTCAATGGGCTTCAAAGGAAGGGCCTTTATCCGAAGAAAACATGAGAGGTATTTGCTTCGAGGTTTGTGATGTTGTTCTTCACACCGATGCAATTCATAGAGGTGGTGGTCAAGTTATCCCCACAGCTAGAAGGGTCATTTACGCATCGCAGCTCACAGCAAAACCTCGTCTTTTAGAACCCGTTTACCTTGTGGAGATCCAAGCACCCGAGCAAGCTCTTGGTGGTATTTACAGTATTCTGAACCAGAAACGCGGACACGTGTTTGAAGAAATGCAGAGGCCTGGAACACCACTTTACAATATCAAGGCATATTTACCGGTTGTCGAGTCATTTGGTTTTTCGAGTGCTTTGAGGGCTGCGACTTCTGGTCAGGCATTCCCTCAATGCGTGTTTGATCACTGGGATATGATGCCGTCTGATCCACTCGAAGCGGGTTCTCAAGCATCTACACTGGTGGCCGATATTCGAAAGAGGAAGGGATTGAAGGAGCAGATGACACCCCTCTCCGATTTCGAGGATAAGCTATGAGTATTAGTTTTCGACTTAGGTTCTCATTTTTGTTTGCTGTTTACTGGATAATGAGTTTGTCTTTCCTTTTGTTTTCTTGCTGATAGTAGTTTTAATTTTGATTGACAAAGTGTTGATATTAGTTTTCTTTTTTGAGGTTAATATGATTAATAGTTTTAGCTTTGATTGATTGATAATATGTTGAATTGAAATTAGTTTTAGTTTTCGGGTGTTAATATGATTAGTTTTTGATTTTTATCCCAATGAAAGAGTGTCTATTTTTTCAACCAAAAATAAGAACCAATAATATGGCAATTTAGTTGTGTCAACATTGAAATACAATGATTTGGCAATTTTTTTGTGATATAATCAAATAAAGTGGCATCCTGAAAATTAACTAATTTGTAATTGATATTTATAAATCGAATATTCACATTTAAAATAAGTGATACATAATTAGATGAAATTAAACTGAAGACAGGAATGAATACGGATTAATGAGATCAAAATCATTTTATGGGTTCATCTGGTTGATATTGGTCATTGTCATTCACTAATTAAAATTCCAACTGCCCAATGCCCATACCTATTGTGATCACATTTCATGTTAGGAAAAAATAAGAAAAACATCATTTCTATTTTCTAAAATTTCTCATCAAGTTTTCAAAAATTCAAACAAACAACAATTCTTTTTTATTTCTTAAAAAAAAAAAAAAAAACTACGCAAAGTCTATTTTAATTTGACATATCATAACCTACCTCTTGCACAATTTAATTCACATAATTGACATGATTAGAGATGAAATCTTACACATTTTACACCAACAGCCTAAACTCGTCCGAAAAAACATACACCTACTTTATTTCTCAATTTACTCTCTTAAAACTTAACAAAAAACATTACCTAAGTTGATTATTTTTGTGTGTTTGGAAAAATAGTTTGATAGAGTAGTGAAAGTTTGTGAAATAATTTTGATTTACGTAATGTTGTTTGTTTGAATTTTGAGAGAGTGGTTTAAGAAATAAAATAGGTGTAGGTTATTTTTTGAGGGATATTCTTGCATAGACCTGGTCTATGAGATATGAGATTTATATAGACCTTGTGGTAGTAAATACAACGCATCATACATTTTGAGAGCATGACATCATCGAAATGTATGATGTGGTGCATTTACAATCACAAGGTCAATGAAAAGCTCATAGACCAGGTCTATACAAGAATTTTCCATTTTTTGAAGAGTTAGATTGTAGGTATAGGATGGGTATGACTTTATGTCAAATCATGTTTATTATATGAGATAAATTGTGTAAGAGATATGTTAATTTATGTCTAATCAGAGTAGAGTTTGTATAAGTTTTGTTTAGAGATAAGAAAATTGTTGTTTGTTTGACTTTTGAGATATTAGATTGAGAAAATTGATAAATAAAAAATTTATTTCAAAAAGTAAAAATCATGTTTGTTTTGTATTTTTCAAACACAAAATTTTTTTAAGAAAAGTCAAACAAACATACCCTAAATCTTTTATTCATTTGATGGTGATATTATATACGAGTTCAAATGCCAGTTCCAATCAAACAAGCAACAAATCAACCTTCTGTGTCTCCTTGAAAAGAGACCAAACTTTTTACATTCTCGATAAAAGGCCTAATACCGAAGAATAGTACTGAATCTATGATGCAGTAACTTTGTCTTTTGTACTGTAGGATGGAGTAATTTATTTTCCTACTAGGGTATTAGTTTACGTTGCATGTTTCTTAATTCAAAAATTGATTTGGATAATTTTAACGCAATCTTCAAAATATGAAACGGATTAAATGTTAATCTTTTGTGACTTAGAAAAAAAAAAATTGGGGTAGCAAGGAGCTCTAATAAATCATTAATCATATTGCTAGAAATCGATCCCTTTGAGTTCGTCGTACGAGGCAAATTAGGCGTTCCACAACGCCCTAACCGCAATTCAACGCGACATAGTAGCTATAAGTAATGGTAACTTTGCGACCCATATGGCCATATCGATGGGAAAAACACAAATTCTCCAACTTTTTAGAGCGTTTTTCACCAAAAATCTTCATTTAGGACATAAAATTGGATTTTTATTCAAATTTCAAGGTTTTGGGTGTCATTTTTCATATTTCATCTCTCACCCAAAACGTCAAAAAAAAAAAAAAATACTTGCACAATCTCCAAAACACTATTCCTTAAATAAATAATTTATTTAATACAATTAAATAAATTTTATATAAATTAACAAGAGATAAAAGAGGTAAACCAAAAAACAACAAATTTATATAAAACTAAGTGCAAATAAATTAATCGGAATATTACAAATAACAATGCAAATTGAAGGTAAATTAAACTATTAAAAATTATCTAAAAAAATAAGTAAAATACATTGACTGAGAGACAGAAAAAGTTACTTAGATTCAAATAATAATACTTCCTCCGTCCCACTTTTTTTGCTCCCATTTCTATTTTGGGACGTCCCAAAATATGACTCCCTTTCTCTCCCAAAGAATAATAAAAGTTTTACTTTTTTAACAAATTGTCTAAAACTCCGTGCCGAAACTAAGGGGATAAAAAATTTTGGGACGGAGGGAATATTACATGCCACATTTTGGGTGTAAACATACCCTCAAGGTAGACACTTTAACCAAACTCATTTTCATTCAAATCTATATAGGGGCTTCTAGGGACAGTTCAGAATGTGCAAATTTTTTTTTTTTTTTTTTTTTTTCAGCATGTGCAAATTTCTCCAAAAATGAATTGATTTATTTTTTTAATAATAAAAATGTCACTTGAAAAACCGATTGAATATAGCAGGTCATAATTGTGGAACTTACTCTTTTGCCCTCTCCTTGTTAAAAAAAAATTAAACTTTGGTCATCTTCTTCACCAAGCTCAAGCGAACATGTCGATCCCCAATTATGTCCAGCTGATTTCTGGAGGTTTGTGGACAATTGCTGCTCGTTTCCTCTTCTCTAGGGCCTGGTTTGAGTGTTTTCGAAGTTAATTTCGCATTACATACACTAATTAAGCTGGAATTTAATTCGGGCCGTGAAGAACTTGAACGGGCCGTGAGATTTCTGTTCGATTTTGATTGGAAAACACTCCTAGAGTGTTTAATTGCTGTTTTTCATGTTTATTTAAGTGATTCGGAGGTTCGGGCCCTTAAGAACTTAAACGGGCCATGAATTCCATTCAAAATTGGTTCGGATTTCTTGAGGAATCTTCATATTTTTGTTCGAAGGTTTGATTACAGCCTATTTCTTACGCAATTAATAGCAACTCTTGTTGAATTTTGCAAATTGGGCTTCAAATCAAATTTTGGGTTCTTCGATTCTAGCGGTTTTTTGAGTGTTTTTGTTATTGATTCTTGTTCTACATTGCTTGTTTTGGTTCGTAGTGTTTAATTTCAGGTGTTGTTTGCTTAAATTTGAAGTATGGAAATCAGTAATTGTAGATGAAGGAACCTTGTTGGATGAAGATGAAGATGAAGTGCAAAGAAGTTAAGAAGTAAGGGAAGGTTTTGATGATTTCCAAAACGTCAAAATCAGCTAAGTATGGAAAGCTTAGTTCCCTTAGAAGAATTTTGAACAAGTAGACATCAGAAGAGTTCAAAGTTCAAAGCCCAGAAGACTACTGATCTCGTGCTGAAACAGCGAACAGAAGGGTAGGTCATCAGCTGACTCAAATCAGATTAGTTCAGTATTTGATCAGCAGAGTATCTATCAGCAGAGTTGCTTCGATCAGCAGAGTAGAAGAGATCATGAGAGAAGTCCAACGGTAATAAATGCACCTGGTGTAATAAATGCTGCAAGAGAAGGGTAGTAATGACAAATGATTGAAGAATATTCTCGGATCAGCAGAGTGCATTTAATGCAGCTACAGGAAAGTACAGCAGAAATAGTACTGTAGCAGGGAGCCGTTCTGAATCGGGCTAAGGCTATGGATTTGAGATTTGATTTCCTTCAACGGTCATATTTTCAAATCCAAGTATAAATAGAGCTGAGTTCGAAGAGAGACATACACAACAACAATTCTGAGATTTCGTATTTGAAGCAGAAAATTTTCTAAGTCTCAAGAAGCTCGAACAGCTCACTCGTCTGGTGGAAATCATCTGTTGACAGAAACCCAGTTGAAGAAAATAGAAAAATACGATCTGAGTGATCTTGTATTTAGCTGAGTGTTGTGAGAAGTTTAAATCCGTCTTTGTGAGTGATTTAACTTCAAAGGATAGGATTTCTGAGTGATTTCCTGTTGTGAGCTTATAGCCTTTTCATTTGTTGTTTAGGTATAAGTGGAGAAATATTGTAAACTGTGTGTTTATAGTATAACCCAGAATCTGTGTGATCTGGAAGAGTGGACTAAAGGATTTCTATCCATATAACCACAATAAAAATTCTTGGTGTTAATCTTGCATTTAAGTTTTCTTGCATATTTAAAATTGCATAAGTTTACACTTTGAATTGTAAAAAGATTTTAAAAGGAGTTTCAAAACTGGGGATAAAATCTTTTTAAAGGACTTAGTCTTCTTGTGAAAAACACTTTCAAACATCCGCTGCAAGTACTCTCTTGATAACACTGTTTTGCTGAAAAACAGCTAAGTAAGTTGTAAGAAGAGTGGTCACTCTGCTGTTCAAGATTTGTTCACGATCAGCATAGTCATCTTACTGTTCTTCATCAGCTTAGTCTGCTGACAGAACACTGTAAAGTTTTTAAGTCTAAAAATTTTCAGAGGTCTATTCACCCCCCCCTCTAGACCTCATCTGACCACTTGGGACCAACAAGTGGTATCAGAGCAGGTGGTTCATTAGAATCAGCTGCCTGATCAACGAGCTTGATCCAAGTGTTTTTAAAAGGTTTTTCAAAACTTTTCAAAAGAGCATCTTTTTGAAAAATTAAAACTTTTTGAAAAATGGACTGTATCAGCCATGTTCCCCACATTGCTGGTATGTCGTTTGAAGACTGGAAAATCAGAATGGAGATTTTCCTTGCTGCTTATAATGATAACATGTACACATGTATCATTAAAGGTCCATTCAGATTCACCAAGACGATAAAAATAAATGAAGTTGATACCGTGGTGGAAAAAGATCTTCATGAGATGACTCCAGAAGAAATAAAGCTTTTTAATCTGGATAAGGTCGGAAGATTCATCATGACTAAAGCCCTGGATAATGATCGGTTTGACAAGGTCAAACATTGCAAGACTGAAAAAGAGATGTGGGATAAAGTCAGAGATATGAGCGAAGGAAACGACGCCATTAAAGAGCATCAGCTGAGTGTTGCTCTGGAAAAGCTGGACAATTTCAAGATGAAATCTGGAGAGACCATTGATCAGATGGATACCAGGTTTACCAGAACATTGAATGATGTCTTAAAGCTTGGAAAAACCTTCACGGACAAGGAGATAACCATCAGAGTGCTGAAGGCTTTACCTCCAAAATTCAACATGAAGGTGACATCAATGGAAGAATCAAGAGATTTGGGAAAAATCTCTCTTACAGAGCTGTTCTCAGTACTCAAGGCATATGAGTATAAACTGCCTAGAATGGGAATTGAAGAAACATCAACTCCAGGAACCACAGCTGCCCTGGTTGCTGCTGAAAATCCCAGAAGACCAGCACAGAAAAGTAAAGAAGTGGACTCATCTGATGAAGCCACACTGCTCAACAAAAAGGAGTACACAGCTGGAGATGTTGCATTGCTGATGAACAATTTCAAGAAGTTCTACAAGAGAAAAATGAAGAACAAATACAACAATGCTTCTACTTCTAAACCTAACTTTTCTTCTCAAGATAAAGAGGATTATAAAGCCAAACTAATGTGTTATAACTGCAGGAAATTGGGACACTTCATCAAAGACTGCCCATATCCAAAAGCAGAAAAATACACTGAAGAAGAAAAGAAAATCAGAAAAGAAAGAAAGCATCAGAGAGGCAAGGCAATGATGGCTGAAGCAGAAAAGCTGGCTGCTGTCTACTCATCTGATTCAGATTCAGACACGTCTGATGAAGAATCTTCTGATGAAGAAAAACCTGCTCTCCTTTGCCTGATGGCCAAGGAATCTGATGACTCCGAGGATGAGGTAACTCCTCTTGACAATGAATTATTTAATTCATTTGAACAAATGATGCTTAACAATACTGGTATTGCTGAAGCATATAAAAAGCTTAAGGAAGAGATGATATTGCTAAAGGAGCAAAATAGTTCACTGAAACTCACAGCTGAAAAGCCAAGAGAATCAGCTGAATATAAACAGCTTGAGCAAGAACATGAATCTCTGAAAGCTGAATGTGAAGTTTATAAAGGAAAAATCATGGAACTTGAAAAAGTTATTGAGTCTCATGAGAAATCATCTGTTGCATCCACTCATATATCTAGTAAACAGAAGATGCATTTAGAACAGGATAAGCAAGAATTGAATCATACTGAGAAATTTATATCTGCTGACAATTGTAAGGTCATTCTGTATGTTCAAACTGCTAGACCTGCTTCACCTGAGAAAGTGGTAAAGGAGAAGAAATCTCCTAAGGCTAAAAAGAGCAAAGAGCCTAGTATAGGAAAACAGACTAGTAAGCCCAAACAGCAGAGTCCTAAGAAGTCTGCTGATAAAGCTAAACTGAATCAGACTAGTGGTAAAACCAAGTCGTCTGTTAATGAGCAAGCAACTAGTAAACCAAAGAAGCATAAGAATAAAAAAATCAAAATGTTTGGTATGGAAATGAGTCTTATTATGTGCAACCTGCTGCATATCCTCCTATGTATCATGCACCTCAATTTCCAACTTACTATGCACCTTACCCTGCTCATCCAATGCATGCATACCCTGCTTATCATGCACCTTACCCTGCTTATGAACAGTATACTTATCATACTGATCATCAACATGACTTATCTGCTAATTATGATAAAGATAAAACTGTTCATGCTCCTGTCAAAACTCAGAAGCCTAAGAAGCCTAAGACATCAACATCTTGGGTTGTCAAAGGTGGAACTAATTGATAGAAATAGTGTCCTGCAAGCCAGCTGTATGGCTAGCATTAATTGTAATTAATGAGGAACTATTCAATTTAGATTAATAAATGCACTTTTATTAAATGGTCAACTTTATCTTATGTAATATTTGTCTACGCATAAGGATAGAAGTCCTTAGATCACAGGGCTATGGGACAACCCGTGGACTGATCTCTAAGGCCGTGATCTAGAATATATTCAAGAGTCGTAGAATCCAATCGAGATAGGACATCGTTGGATTCGGTTAGACTCTCACTATTGTGTATACTCCGATGAACTGGAGGACGCTGGGGTCCACGAGCGTGACTGGGATAGTCGATACACATAAGTGGGTGGCTTGCTGGGATGGCAAGCGCACTGAATACCCCAATTAGGAAATAACTCACCATGGAAGCGGTAGTCGCATATCGGGGTTGAAGTTATTCCAATTTACGATAGTATACGAGGAACGATCCCTAACTACTTGAGATGATAGGGTTTATCTGGTACGAGAACGTCTATACTTTGATATGAGTTCCGACTGACTGGGGATTACCAGAAAGTCTCTGTGGACTCATGTTGGGTATAGAGGAACTCGTATGCAGATTCATATCATCAACAAAGGATCCATTGACTCGACTTGATAGGTCGAGAAATTCTCCTATGGATTTCTGTGAGAAATTAATTCTGATGAAATCCTTGGCCAAGGTAACTGACGACTTTATGTAAGTAGCTCATAAAGAACAAGTCAGAAAGAATTTATTTCGAGATCAGAGAACATAAGGTCAAGACAAAAGATAAGGGAATCCGATGAAAGACCATACCCTTAAGTCTCGACTGGGAGATTGATCGATGGAGAGATTGTGTCGTATATGGAAATTGTAAATGATAAAAGGTTCACTGAATTAATTCACCAGTGATTGGGCTCCATGGGCTTGTGACTGGACATCGACCGTGGAGTGTGGGAGAATTCCCAAATTAGCAGGGGTGCTAATTTTGGAATGATTAATCGACAGAGTGTTCGATTAATTTAGAGCATTAATTGCTCAAGTAATTAAATAATATTTAATTACAACCCACGGCCAATTATGTGGTGAACCTACGGGGGCATACACAATACACAAGTAGCGAAAGCGAGGAAACAGGAACGAACCAGTCGACTGGGTCGACTGGGTCGATTAAATGGGTGGGTCGACTGGGTCGACCCATATGGAACAAAAATGGATCCAATTGGAATTGGATCAAGATTATAAATTAAATTGGAATTTAATTTATGAGTAAATTAATTAATTAGGATTTAATTAATTAATGGAATAATTAATTTAATTAGACTTGGAGTTTAATTAATTAATTAGGAGATGATTTAATTAATTGGGCTATTTAATTGGGAAATTAAATAAAGCCCTGAAAGATTAATTAATATGGGCCATGAATTAATTAGGAGACTAGGTCTTCTAATTAAATAGGGCCATGGCCCATGTAGGAGAGAGAAGACCTAGTCCTAATAGGACTAGGATAGAAAGAAAACTATAAATAGCTTTCTTCTAGTTATTTTTCAGACAACTCCTTAAGCAAAAATTGAGCAAAACAAAATTCTCTCTCCCTCTCCCTACCAGATCGGCCGAACTGTTCTTCCCTGTGGAAGAATTTTTTCGTCTTCGTTTTTGTTCCCAAATCGTTCCTAAAACCTAGACATTAATATAGCCTATGTTCTAGTCGATTAGGTATATTAATTTTCGTGATATTGTGGTGTATCAACTCGTAGAGGCGCAACACGTGGGGCGCTACCAAAAGGTGTGGGTCGATCATCCGGGGTCAGAATTCAGAGCTCATATTGCTAGCCGTGGATTTGCAAGGAGACAGGTATAAACGAGAAAACTTATACTGTCATTGATTTATATTCATATATATACAACTAGAGAATATCCTGGCAAGATTCTTTAAGAGGCCCTAGAAATTTTTTATATTCCGCTGTGCCTAGGGCTGTTTTTCTTACCGAATCCCAACAGTGGTATCAGAGCCAACTCTAGGCTTTGTATATATATGAATTTGCGAATTCTGTGTTTATTAAATCATATGTTTGATTTATGTGGCTAGTTCTATAACTTTGCATGTTTTAGGACTTTATTGTTAACTTAGAGTTAATGGGTAATTTTAGATTCGTAATTTTATCATGTTATTTTAATTTTGGATTATGATTTAATTGGGACTGTTTTTAAATTAAATCAAAAGTAATCAAAACAAAAAAAAAAAATTTTTGAAATTGTGTTCGACCGCGGTGGCACGCGGCGGTGCGCAGCAGCGCACCGCGGCTGGGCGGCCACCGCACGCTGCCGCACGCGGCAGCACGCACACAGCGCGCTGGCTGCGCGTGCCGCGCACGGCAGCTGCCTACGGGCAGTCTGCCGCGCGTTGGCTACGCGCAGCAGCACGCTGCTGCGTGCTGTCACGCGCAGCAGCAGTCGCTGCGTGCGGCTCACGCGCGGCCTCCGTGGCCGCGTGTGTGCTGCCACGTGGCGGCACCCTGTTCGTCACTCCGTGGCTGAATTTTGGTTGGATTCAATTTCTGCCTATTTTGGATGTCCTGAAAATCTTGGAGAATTTTAGAAGATTAGGAAACTTGGAGTTTTTGGATAAGGTAGTTATTCTGTTAGAATTAATCACTACCTTAATTAAACTAATCTAATCAAAATAGGATTATCTTGAGAATCTTGGAGATTTAGGAATATTGGGAAACTTAGAGTTTTGGATAAGGTAAGAATCTTAGAGATTTAGATTACCTTAATTAACCAATCTTAATCAAGATAGGATTTGTAGATTACTTGGAGCTCAAGTAAGAGCTAATTAATCTTAGAGGTTAATTATTAATTCAAAATTAATTAACTTGGATGAATTTTATGAATTAAAATTAAAGGAGCCGGTAAATTTACATTTTTGCCCTTATGTGAATTTATGCATGTTCTTGAGTGAATATGTGGATTGGTCGATTTTGCCCTTAAGCCCTGTGTAGTTTTGGTTTATTTATTTTATGGGTTGTAATTAAATGGGCCTGATTGGTGCCCTTGCTTGCGCAAACAAATGTAATAGAATAGGACCATTTAAATTATGTAAGCTAGGCTTAGATTAGGCTTGGAGCCGAGAAGACCTCATGAAGACTTGGAGATCCACATGGAGGCCCATTTACCTTGGAGGACATGGAGGCCCAATTCATTACATGGAGGCCCAATCAAGCTGGATATTACAAGAAGGCCCATGATGTATGGGTTTAAAAATTGTAATAGTTAGGACATTTAATTTTCACCCTAGACTGACCAATTGATTCATCACGTGGCTCGTGATGGATCGCATAGGATGGGCAATCGACCAATCATATCTTGCTAGGTGATGAATGTTTACTTTTTCGCACATTATTCTTTGATGTATGAGATGCATGCTTAGGATAGAAAACGTAAACAAGATAAGCATAATCTGATGAGACCTCGCACACTTAGAAACCTCCAATTGAACTTAAAATTCAATTAGAATATTAAATCGAATAACGGGCGCATATGAATAGTGTCTATGGTCCGAGCCTATCCAATTACTAGGTCTTAGGCATATTGTACAAATATATCTCGATGTCTCACGAGTCGTGGGTCGAGCTATAGGAAGATAATATGTCTACTGCCTCGATGCACGAGTTAAGTGCCAAGGGAGGGGATAGCAAGGTTTTAGGCGCTGTCTCACGAGTCGTGGGGCGTCTAGGATTGAACTATTTCTCTTCACGAGTATTGGACATGATTTAACGCTAGTAAATATGGATGTCTCACGAGTCGTGGGTCCATATCGAAAAACGAGGCTAAATGAACTTAAGGGTTAGCTGCGATGGTTAACCGTTGACATAGTCGACCACCAAGTGGATCAAATAGTATGGCCAACGAGTCGTGGGTACTAGGAGATTGCATTTGGGCCTTAAGCCCGCTAGGATATTTTGAATTCCCGAAACTTATGTGGGGGCATAAGATTTTGATTAAAATAGTGGGAGTAATTTGCAAATGAAATCCATGTTTGTGAATTGTGCATTTTTAAATTAATCTTTCGCGTATTTATTTCTTCTATCGTCGTTTTGTAGATATAATGTCTAAGAATCCGATTTCCATCATAATTGAACATAACAAATTGACTGGACCAAACTTCCATGACTGGGTCAGGAACCTTAAGATCATTCTCGCTTCTGAAAAGCGAGGTTTTGTCCTTGATGGGCCCCCTCCCGAACTTGCTAAGGATGCCGACGACACTGAGAAAGAAGCCGTTGATTTATGGCTTGACGATGACTTGCAGTCACGTTGTCTCATGTTGGCATCCATGTCGAATGAGCTTCAAAAGCAGCACGAGCATATGAAGTCTTCTTTTGAAATCTACACGCACCTGAATGGTCTATTTGGGGTGCAAAGTAGATATGAGCGGTATGAAATTGCTAAGGCTTTGCAACAAACGAGGATGGCTGAAGGTGCTGATGTTCGATCTCACTGCATCAAAATGATTGGGCTCATTGAAAAGCTTAGTCATCTTGACGTAAAGATGGACAAGACCTACTGCCAGGATATAATCCTCCAGTCATTGCCTAGATCATTCGAGCAATTCGTAGTGAACTACAACATGCACAAGATGAATGTTGAACTTCACGAGTTGGCTAATATGCTCGCCACTGCCGAGGCTTCCATGAAAAGAGAGAAGCCAGTGATGGTTGCTACCTCAACCCAATCCAAGTCCAAAAGGACAAAGAAAGGGAAGGGGAAAGGAAATGCTTCTTCAAGCAAAGGCAAAGCACCATCTGGGCCCGTAGGGAAGGGAAAGAAGCGTAAAGCTTCGTCTGGTGAACAGAAATGTTTCTACTGCAAGAAACCTGGACACTGGAAGAGGAACTGCAAAGAGTTCTTGGAGAGCTCGAAAGGTATATTCCTTGTTGAAGTTAATTTATCAATTAACTGTGCATCATGGGTGCTAGACACTGCTTGTGGTTCTCATCTTTGTAATGATTTACAGGTGATGGGAGCAACAAGGCCACTTAGGCCAGGGGATTGGATCCTGAGATTTGGCAATGGAGCTAGAGCTGCTGCCGAGGCCATAGGCGAAGTGGAGTTAGATTTAGGTGGTAATAAATTAGTCCTTAGGAACGTTCTTTATGTACCTGGTTTGGTGAAAAATATTATTTCAATTCCTGTTTTGGATAATGAAGGTTTTAATTTTACTATTAATAAAGGTTCTTTTTCATTATTCATGAATGATAATATGTTTTTCACTGGTACATTAAAAGATGGACTATATACCATTGAACCACCTAAGTTAGTGATGCATGTACAACAAAACAAAAGGAAACAAGATAATGAAATATCTGCCCAATTGTGGCACGCTCGACTTGGACATATATCTAAGTCAAGGATTCAAAAGTTAGCATCATCTGGCGCGATTGAAATCAATCGCATTGATGAAATGCCAACATGTGAACCATGTTTAAAGGGTAAAATGGCTAAGTTGCCATTTAAGGGAAACCCTGAGCGAGCCAAGCAAACATTGGACTTAATACATACTGACGTATGTGGACCACTAAGAAAAAGCGCCCGAGGTGGCTATGACTACTTCATCACTTTCACTGACGACTTTAGTCGTTATGGATATGTGTTCCTGTTGAAACACAAGTCTGAAGCCTTTGAGCGATTCAAAGAATTCAAGATGGAAGTAGAGAATCAACTTGGTCATACGATAAAGGCTCTTCGTTCTGACCGAGGTGGAGAATTTCTTAGTAACGAATTTCTGAATTATCTTGTAGAGCATGGAATATTATCGCAGTGGACTCCTCCTGCAACACCGCAGTTAAATGGAGTAGCAGAGAGAAAGAATCGAACATTGATGGACATGGTTCGATCCATGATGAGTGCCACTGACTTACCTCTTTCATTTTGGGGACATGCCCTCCTCACGGCAACGAAGATACTGAATATGGTACCTTCGAAATCCGTAGAAAAGACACCATACGAACTATGGTTTGGCAAGGCACCTTCATACGCATTCATGCGCATATGGGGATCTCCCGCTTACGTTAAAAAGCTAGTGGGAGATAAATTGGAGACGAAATCCACTTTGTGCAAATTCGTGGGGTATCCAGAAAACTCAATAGGATACGAGTTCTACGATCCTACAAGACAAACAACGTTTGTCTCGAGGAACGCTCACTTCTTGGAGAAGGATTTCTTGGTGGACAAGAAAGAAAATAACGTAGAACTAGATGAGGTCACTGAAGCTGAAAAGACCTTAGAGGTCGATCAAGCTGACCCGTCACCACAGGCAGTGGGAGAACAGGAGCATGAAATTGCACCAGAAAGTACACCGATACTTCGTAGGTCAGAAAGACAACGTAGAGAACCCGAGAGGTACTACGGTCTGCTGCATGAGACTGGACAGTCTCTAACCGACCCAAGGACTTACGAAGAGGCTATGCTAGACATAGACTCGGGAAAGTGGCGCGAAGCCATGGAATCCGAACTGGACTCCATGCACTCAAACAAGGTCTGGGCCTTGGTAGATCCACCAGTGGGAGTGGCTCCCGTGGGTTGCAAGTGGATCTATAAGCGAAAGCTTGGAGTGAACGGAGAGGTGATTACCTACAAGGCGCGACTAGTGGCAAAAGGATACACTCAAAGACCAGGTATCGACTTTGAGGAGACCTTCTCGCCCGTCGCAATGCCCAAATCCATTCGGATCTTGCTGGCCATAGCTGCGTGGTATAACTACGAGATATGGCAAATGGATGTAAAGACTGCCTTTCTCAATGGAGACATTGATAAGGAGATCTACATGGAGCAACCAAAAGGATATGCATCCAAAGGAGATGAACACAAGGTGTGCAAACTCCAGAGGTCCATTTATGGACTGAAGCAAGCTTCCCGAAGTTGGAACATTCGTTTTGATGAGACAATCCAAACTTTTGGATTCATCAAGAACATGTTCGAACCTTGCGTGTACAAGAAGATCAGTGGGAGTACAGTTGAATTTTTGGTGCTTTACGTTGACGACATTCTTCTCATTGGAAACAATGTAAAAGCATTGTCTGAAACTAAAGCATGGTTGTCTACACAATTCTCAATGAAGGATATGGGAGAAGCATCCTTTGTACTAGGTATAAGGATCTACCGAGATAGATCAAAAGGACTGCTGGGCCTCTCCCAATCCCAGTACATAGACAAAATCTTGAAAAGATTTAGTATGGAAGAATCCAAGAGAGGATTGCTTCCAATGAGACATGGAATTGCACTCTCCAAGTCTATGGCCCCAAAGACGCCAGAGGAGAGAAGCAATATGTCTCGAATACCGTATGCATCCGCGATAGGAAGCATAATGTATGGTATGCTGTGTACGAGACCAGACGTAGCGTACGCTCTAAGCGTTACAAGTCGCTACCAGTCTGATCCAGGTGAGCAGCACTGGATAGCCGTAAAGGCAATTCTGAAGTACCTGAGAAGGACTAAGGAACTGTTCTTGGTATACGGTGGAGGAGAATTGAAATTGGAAGGCTATACAGACTCAAGCTTCCAATGTGATGTAGACGACTTCAAGTCGACATCAGGATATGTTTTCTGTCTCAATGGTGGTGCGGTTAGCTGGAAGAGCTCCAAGCAGGAAACAACCGCGGATTCAACCACTGAAGCAGAATACATTGCCGCGAGTGACGCAGCAAAGGAAGGTGTTTGGATGAGAAACTTCATCCAGGAACTGGATGTGATACCTAGCATTGCTGAGCCCATTACTATCTTCTGCGATAATAATGGGGCAATAGCGCAAGCAAAGGAGCCGAGATCTCATCAGAAATCCAAACACGTACAGAGACGATACCATGTGATAAGAGATATCATTGGTAGAGGAGACATTAAGATGGAACGTGTCGACTCGGAAGATAATACGGCGGACCCGCTAACGAAGCCTCTGCCTCAAAAGGCATTTGAGAAACATCTGCATAAGATGGGACTCAAGAACATAAAAGACTGGCTTTAGGACAAGTGGGAGATTGATAGAAATAGTGTCCTGCAAGCCAGCTGTATGGCTAGCATTAATTGTAATTAATGAGGAACTATTCAATTTAGATTAATAAATGCACTTTTATTAAATGGTCAACTTTATCTTATGTAATATTTGTCTACGCATAAGGATAGAAGTCCTTAGATCACAGGGCTATGGGACAACCCGTGGACTGATCTCTAAGGCCGTGATCTAGAATATATTCAAGAGTCGTAGAATCCAATCGAGATAGGACATCGTTGGATTCGGTTAGACTCTCACTATTGTGTATACTCCGATGAACTGGAGGACGCTGGGGTCCACGAGCGTGACTGGGATAGTCGATACACATAAGTGGGTGGCTTGCTGGGATGGCAAGCGCACTGAATACCCCAATTAGGAAATAACTCACCATGGAAGCGGTAGTCGCATATCGGGGTTGAAGTTATTCCAATTTACGATAGTATACGAGGAACGATCCCTAACTACTTGAGATGATAGGGTTTATCTGGTACGAGAACGTCTATACTTTGATATGAGTTCCGACTGACTGGGGATTACCAGAAAGTCTCTGTGGACTCATGTTGGGTATAGAGGAACTCGTATGCAGATTCATATCATCAACAAAGGATCCATTGACTCGACTTGATAGGTCGAGAAATTCTCCTATGGATTTCTGTGAGAAATTAATTCTGATGAAATCCTTGGCCAAGGTAACTGACGACTTTATGTAAGTAGCTCATAAAGAACAAGTCAGAAAGAATTTATTTCGAGATCAGAGAACATAAGGTCAAGACAAAAGATAAGGGAATCCGATGAAAGACCATACCCTTAAGTCTCGACTGGGAGATTGATCGATGGAGAGATTGTGTCGTATATGGAAATTGTAAATGATAAAAGGTTCACTGAATTAATTCACCAGTGATTGGGCTCCATGGGCTTGTGACTGGACATCGACCGTGGAGTGTGGGAGAATTCCCAAATTAGCAGGGGTGCTAATTTTGGAATGATTAATCGACAGAGTGTTCGATTAATTTAGAGCATTAATTGCTCAAGTAATTAAATAATATTTAATTACAACCCACGGCCAATTATGTGGTGAACCTACGGGGGCATACACAATACACAAGTAGCGAAAGCGAGGAAACAGGAACGAACCAGTCGACTGGGTCGACTGGGTCAAAATCGACTGGGTCGATTAAATGGGTGGGTCGACTGGGTCGACCCATATGGAACAAAAATGGATCCAATTGGAATTGGATCAAGATTATAAATTAAATTGGAATTTAATTTATGAGTAAATTAATTAATTAGGATTTAATTAATTAATGGAATAATTAATTTAATTAGACTTGGAGTTTAATTAATTAATTAGGAGATGATTTAATTAATTGGGCTATTTAATTGGGAAATTAAATAAAGCCCTGAAAGATTAATTAATATGGGCCATGAATTAATTAGGAGACTAGGTCTTCTAATTAAATAGGGCCATGGCCCATGTAGGAGAGAGAAGACCTAGTCCTAATAGGACTAGGATAGAAAGAAAACTATAAATAGCTTTCTTCTAGTTATTTTTCAGACAACTCCTTAAGCAAAAATTGAGCAAAACAAAATTCTCTCTCCCTCTCCCTACCAGATCGGCCGAACTGTTCTTCCCTGTGGAAGAATTTTTTCGTCTTCGTTTTTGTTCCCAAATCGTTCCTAAAACCTAGACATTAATATAGCCTATGTTCTAGTCGATTAGGTATATTAATTTTCGTGATATTGTGGTGTATCAACTCGTAGAGGCGCAACACGTGGGGCGCTACCAAAAGGTGTGGGTCGATCATCCGGGGTCAGAATTCAGAGCTCATATTGCTAGCCGTGGATTTGCAAGGAGACAGGTATAAACGAGAAAACTTATACTGTCATTGATTTATATTCATATATATACAACTAGAGAATATCCTGGCAAGATTCTTTAAGAGGCCCTAGAAATTTTTTATATTCCGCTGTGCCTAGGGCTGTTTTTCTTACCGAATCCCAACACTAATCCCTCAAGACCCTCTCAATAAGGGTACCTAAAACAATTTTATTTTTGTTTTGTAGGTTAGGATTAGGAGTAGGAGTAAAGTAGAGAAGATTTGGTACTTGGACAGTGGTTGTTCAAGGCATGCACATGTGTGGAAGCATACATGAGCTGACTGATGCAGTTGTTGTGGATGGTCCAAAGGTCACTTTTGGAGACAGCAAAGAAGGCAAGATTGTAGCTAAAGGAAGAATAATCAAAGGAAACATAGAGATATCTGACGTCTCATATGTTAAAGGCCTAAAGTACAACCTGCTGAGCATAAGTCAATTTTGTGACAAAGGATATTCAGTCATCTTCTCAACAGATAAGTGCTATGTTGAACAAATTGGTACAAAGAAGGTAATTTTATCTGGAAGAAGACAAGGGAATGTCTACATAGTCGACTGGAATTCTGCTGACAAGAATTCAAGTATTTGTTTGGTGGCATCAACACCAAGTGAAGTTAGTTGGCTGTGGCACAAAAGGATGAATCATTTAAACTTCAAGACCATCAACAGATTAATCAAGAATGATTTGGTAGAAGGGATTCCAAAAACAGTCATGAGCAAAGACAAGCTCTGTGACGCATGTCAGAAGGGTAAACAAATCAAGTCATCATTCAAAAGCAAGAAGCACCAATCTTCTGAAAGGATCTTGGAGCTGCTACATATTGACTTATTTGGACCCATTGATCCAGTCAGCAATGGTGGGAAGAAATACTGCCTAGCTGTTGTGGATGACTATTCAAGATATACTTGGGTGATATTCATGAAAAAGAAAAGTGAAACCAAGGAACATCTTACTAATCTGATGGAACTGATCCAAAATGAGAAAAGCATAAAAATATTGAAGATCAGATCAGATAGAGGGACAGAGTTTACAAACTCTACTGTTGAAGAGTATTGAAATATCAAAGGAATACATCATGAGTATTCAGCTGCTAGAACCCCTCAACAGAATGGTGTTGCTGAAAGGAGAAACAGAACACTAAAATAAGCTGTCAGAACCATGATAGCCGAAGCTAAGCTGCCACAAAGATTTTGGGCAGAAGCAACAAATACAGCATGCTTTACCCAGAATAGATGCAGGATCAACAAAAATCAGAACAAGACTCCATATGAAGTTTGGAACAACAGGAAGCCAAACATTCATTACTTTAAAATTTTTTGTTGTAAATGATTTGTGTTAAATAATGGGAAAAATCACCTTACTGCATTTGCAGAAAAGGCTGATGAAGCTGTTTTTGTAGGATACTCTACTGTTATTAAAGCTTATAGAGTTTTTAACAAAAGAACATTGCTAATAGAAGAATATATCCATGTAGTATTTGATGAGCCAAGTCAATCTTCTGAAAAGAATCAAATCACTAATCAAGATTTGTCTACTGATTTACAGAAGTTAGATATTGGAAAGAATGAAGAATATGTTCCCATCATACTACCTAATCTCAATTCAGCTGCTGACTCAAGTGTTGTTCAAAATCACAGTGCTGATTGTCTGACAGACGAGTTGCAAACAGCTGACAGACCAGAGACTGTTCAACAGACTACAAATGTTCAACAGACTACTACTGAAACTCCAACAGTAGTGTTGCAAGATCAAAACAGAGGACAACATCCAGACCTGCAACCTGATCTTAGATGGCTCAGGAACCACCCACCAGAGTTGGTGATTGGTGATCCTTTAGACAGAGTGAAAACAAGAAGAGCTGCTGCACAAGATGCTATGTTTGTCACCTTTCTATCTCAAATAGAGCCTAAACAAGTTGAAGAAGCTCTCAGTGATTCCTTCTGGATTGAAGCTATGCAAGAAGAGTTAAATAAATTTGAAAGGAATGAAGTTTGGTACTTAGTTCCTAGACCAAGTCATCAAAGAGTAATTTGCACTAAATGGGTTTTCAGAAATAAGATGAATGAAGATGGTGTTGTCACCAGAAATAAAGCAAGATTAGTGGCCAAGGGTTATTGTCAAGAAGAAGGCATTGACTTTGATGAAACATTTGCACCAGTAGCAAGACTTGAAGCAATCAGACTGTTTCTAGCCTATGCTGCTTATAAGAACTTCACTGTCTATCAGATGGATGTGAAGTCAGCATTTCTCAATGGAGAATTGCAAGAAGAAGTGTATGTTGAAAAACCACCTGGATTTGAAGCTTATCAACAAGAAGACAAGGTGTATCGTCTAAAGGAAGCCCTCTATGGACTGAAACAGGCTCCAAGAGCATGGTATGATACCCTATCTGATTTTCTTTTAATTAAAGGATTTCATAAAGGTAAGGTAGATAAGACCTTGTTTACTATTGAATGGGAAAATCATATATTACTTGTGCAAATATATGTGGACGATATTATTTTTGGTTCAACTAACCAACAGATATGTGACAAGTTCTCCAAGCTCATGCAGAACAAGTTTGAAATGAGCATGATAGGTGAACTAAATTATTTTCTTGGTTTGCAAGTTAGATAGTTGTCTGATGGTATATTCATCAACCAAGCAAAATACAAAAGAGATCTGTTTAAGAAATTTGGTATGGAAACTAGCTCTACTGCTACAGTTCCTATGTCTACTAGTCTTCGTTTGGATAAAGATGAAGATGGCAAATCAGTGGACATAACCAAATACAGAGGCATTATTGGGTCACTGTTATATCTAACAGCAAGTAGACCTGATATCATGTACTTAGTTGGGATTTGTGCAAGATTTCAATCAAATTCGAAGGAATCTCATCTCTTAGCTGCCAAGAGAATACTGAAGTATATTAAGGGCACTCAAGATTTGGGATTGTGGTATCCTAGAGAATCTGGATTTGAGCTTATTGGATATTCAGATTCAGACCTTGCTGGCTGCAAAATTGATAGGAAAAGTACAACAGGTGCTTGTCAATTTTTGGGCAGTCGTCTGATCTCATGGATGAGTAAGAAACAGACTTCAGTCTCTATATCTACTGCTGAAGCTGAATATATAGCTGCTGGAGCTTGCTGTGCACAGATACTTTGGTTGAAGCATCAACTAGAAGACTACAATATCAAGATCAGTGGAATTCCAATCTACTGTGACAACACAAGTGCAATCTCACTTACTCAGAATACTACAAATCATTCAAGGACTAAACATATTGAGATCAAGCATTACTTCATTAGAGATCATGTGGAAAAAGGGAATGTAATGATTGAGTATGTTCATACTGACAATCAGATTGCTGATATTTTCACTAAACCTTTAAGTGAAGTAAGGTTTTCAACTCTAAGAACTGAACTAGGACTACTTAATTTGGATGCATAAGCTGAGGGGGAACTTATCAGAAGACTAAAGTTCATCAGCACAGTCATCCATTATCATATTCAAGGATTAACTTTCAACAGACTAGTTAACTTATGAATTCTTAAAGTCAGGGGGAACGTGTAAGACTAGCGGTACTTCTGATTAAAAGATGAAATTTTTTAATGACAGTTAGTTGAAGTTATGTTATCAGAAGATCTGTTCTTAATTCTTGAAGATCGAAGAATAAATTATCTTGCTGGATTGACAAACAGCAGAGGAAGATTACTAGCTAATGGCTTTCTCTAGTAATAACAGATAACAGATCACTCGTCTGTCAGATAAGTTAAACTCTACTCATCTGATATCTTATATAAGCATGGTTGTAAATCGTATCTTTAGAAACACGCTTTTATAAGTAACAGATAGGTGTCGATAGAGTTTCCCGCCCGTCTGACAATAAAATAATAAAATTGAAATCCGCAATTTTTCACCCGCACGATTTAAAACTGTCAGATCAATCCTACGTATTAGATTAATCACGATAACCAAAACCTAAGGAAACGTATAAAATCCGATCTGAACAGAACAATCGTCTTACGCACACAAAAACTCTCAAATTCTCTAACTCTCCAAGTTACCTGTTTTCTAGCTCTCTGTTTTCTACAGATTTTCATCACTTATTCACAAAAATGGCTTTTGTTGAGGGCAGATATCTGAACTTCGACAAATTCTTCGCAACCGGTAATGATTTGATGAGGGAAATTTTGAACAGAATTAAAGAAGCATCTCTGGTACCCGTTTTAGAGGCTCATGAAGATAGGGTTTATCTGGAGGATGTAGAACACTTCTACAATACCAGGAAGTTCAACAATGATAAGACCACCATGACTGCCACAACTGGGGGTAAGAAGATTTGTATCTCTGCTGCCGTGTTAAGTGAAGTATATGGGCTGAAAAATGAGGGAGGAGATGTAACAGACCTGGGGTCTGCAAAAGAGGAGGAATTTTGGTTGATTTGTGCGAAGAAGGGAGATGAGCTGACTGGGTCTCTGATGAAGACTCAATTGAAAGATGAATATCAGAGATTTGTGGATATTATTGCAAAAGTGTTGGATTGTAGTACCAGCTCACTGGATGGGTTACCCAGAAGAAGGTATTACACAATGATCTGCATATTTTATGGTTTGAAGGTTAACTGGGCAGTTCATGTCTATGATCTCCTAAGTGACAAGAAGAAAAATTATGCCATATTACTTAGTCATTTGTTTGCTACCTCGAGGTGCCCAATGGGTGGTGGAAAACCTATTCATGGGGGTAAAGAATTCAAATTATACGAGCCTGTTAGAAGTATGGAAACTTCTAAGAGAAAGGCCCCTGCTAAGGCTACCAAGGTTCCTTCTAAGAAGAGCAAGAAGGAGGGTCAAACTAGTAAGTCTGCTGATCAAACAGCAAGCACTGCTGTTGAAGCTGGATCAGCACATACTGAAGTTATGATTTCTGAAAAGGTGATTGATGATTTCACCAAAGAGGTGGAGAACATGGAGATTGGATCTTCTCCAGAAAGGACATAATCAGATGAAGCTGTCCCTATCCAACCACTGAAGAGAATGATGACTAGGAGTGCTGCTAGAGGACCTCCTACAGCTAAACCCACTGGAAGGATTGCCAAATCTAAGGCAAAGAGAAAAGTCACTTTCTCTGAAGAACCATCTGAAACAGTCAGAGAATCTCCAACTTCAGCTGAGAGGCCACTTACTGTTGAAGAGCCTATTATTGAGCCTGCTGTTGAGCATGCAGAAAAGCCTGCTGGAGAGGCTACTGCTGTTGAACTTGGAGAGTCTGCTGAGAGTATAGTAGAACAGCAGACTGGCACAACAAGTGAAATAGATGCTCTCCTGTTGCATCCTACTCCTGTTGCTGCCACTCCAATCCAAGTTATAGAAAGTCCAGAAGCTAAGAAGCTGAGGACAGGAAAGACTGTGATCCCTTATGTCTCTGCTTCTGAACAAAAGAAGAAGGATGATGCTGAAAAGCAAAGGATAGCTGCAGAAAAGGCTGAGGAGGATAGACTGAAAAGCCTTGAGCTCAAGAGGCTGGCAGAAGAAGCTAGCAAGATGACTCAAGCAGAAAGGGATGCTATTGAAGTAGCTGAGTTAGCTGCTGCAATAGAGACACGTGCCAAGGACGCTCATGGTCCAAGGCAGGCTGGTGGAATAAGAATTGGAGAACAAAGAGACCCCACCAAGCCCAAGCCAGTCATGCCAACTCCTGCAATCCAACCTAAAAGAAGATCTGAAGTGAAACTGGCACTGGAAATTATCAGAGACAACCCAGAAGCCTTTGATGAGTTTATAGTCAGGTTGGATGCTGAGAATGAAAAGATTACTCGTCTGACGATGTTCAACAAAGAGAAAGTCCGCTATAACAGATGGAGGGATTATCGTCTGACAAAGAGTAAAGAGCAACTTATAAGCTGGAAAGCCTTCAATGATGAAGAAGCCTGGGTATTGAAATGGCTTGGGACAGGATCTCTAACCCAAGCGCTTGACTCAGAATTTTTCTTAGACAGACTTAGATTGAGAATCAGTCAGGTTGTGAAGGCTGAAGCTAAGAAAATCTATGACTCAGTTCCTGAAGATTATGCAGAAGATGAAGACTTAAAGGAACGGTCTATCAGACTGGCAATCTCCCAGACTATGGAGACTTGGGCTAAAACGACTAGAAAAATGAAGGGGCAGCCAAGCTCAATGATCCCCTTGCCTAGTCTGAAACAAATTGTATATGGTCCTGCCATCAGACCATATGAAGACTTACCTGAGAATCCAGTGTCCCCTTTTATTGTTATTGATGATTTGACATGGATTGCTCACAGGACTGCTTTGGATGAAGCTGGCAAAGTTCATACCATTACTGAAGTAAAGAAAATCAAAGCACCTCCTGCTGATCAAGATAAGGAAAAAGAAGAGTCTACTGACAAAACTGAAAAATCAAAGGAAACAGAAGACTCCTCCAACCTTAATGATCAGACTAAAGACAAAGAGGAAAAAGAGGAAGCAAATGCTGCTGATCAGACTGAAGAGAAGGAAAACACTCTCAGTCCTGCTGATGAAACCAAAGAGAAGAAAACTACTTCTGGTCCAGCGGATTAGATCACTGAAACAGAACCTCTTGCATTACCTCCTATTCCATCTAACATTGCTTCTACTTCTCAGATTTTGCAGACTTCTCTGTTGGATTCCATTCAGCAGATGATTTCAAAGTCCATGAAAGAGATGGAAGAAAGGATAACTGCAAATCTGCTGGCTGCGATAAGTCAACCAACTCAGAAAGCTGCTCCTATCCCTGCTGATCTAATTGAAGATACTGCAAATGATGTAAAGGCTATCAGACAGGATATGGATATCATTCAGGCTAGAACAAAGAGCACAACTACTGGTTGGAAGGACATAACTCAAACTGTTGAGATGGCCATCGAAGCTGAATATGAAACCTTGATGAATATGGCTCAACATTTCAAATCTTCTGCTGACTTGGTACTTGCAACTCAGTTTCAGCTGGGTGACCAAGGTGAAGCAGTACTCAACAGGATGCATGCCTTTGAAGTAAATCAGATTAACCAAGCTGCTCAAGTTGATATTTTGGAAGCAAATCAACTAAGGCAAGGAGCGCAGCTTAATGCAATGAATGAGAACATCAGACTTCTCTGTGATTCTCTCCAAATCACACCAGTCTCGCCTAAGTATCAAGTCAACCCTGCTGATGATGACAAAAAGGGGGAAGATAAGGTACCTAGTGAAGAAAAGACTGCTGAATTGGAAGAGACTGAAATGCTGGAAGAGTCTGCTAATGAAGATGATAATGAAGGAAACAGCAGACCAGTTGACACAGAAGAAGAGAGTGAAGCTGAAGACACTGAAGCTGAAGCAAAAGCCAAATCTGACAAAGAGATAGCTGCTGCTAAAGACTCAGCTGAAGAACAGCTTGACCCTGATGTCAAATACAAGAAGGTGGAGCTGCTTAGACAAAGATTCTTCAAAGAGGTGGAAGCTGAGACTTCCAAACCTGCTGAAGAAGAAGAAGAGAACAAGGAAGCTGAAGAAGACAAACCAGAAGACTAGTTTAGTCTAGGTCACTTTTGTTTAATTCCTTGTAAATTTTTTTGCACATCTTATCAGATTGAACTTGTAATATGTAATCTCTTGCAAATCTATAAAAAGTTCAAGTTTGATTCCAACAGACTATTTCTATCTCAGAAATCTTTGAGGATCAAAACTTTAGTTTAGGTACAGGTACTTAGCTGAAGTTTTGTCATCATCAAAAAGGGGGAAATTGTTGGATGAAGATGAAGATGAAGTGCAAAGAAGTTAAGAAGTAATGGAAGGTTTTGATGATTTCCAAAACGTCAAAATCAGCTAAGTATGGAAAGCTTAGTTCCCTTAGAAGAATTTTGAACAAGTAGACATCAGAAGAGTTCAAAGTTCAAAGCCCAGAAGACTACTGATCTCGTGCTGAAACAGCGAACAGAAAGGTAGGTCATCAGCTGACTCAAATCAGATTAGTTCAGTATTTGATCAGCAGAGTATCTATCAGCAGAGTTGCTTCGATCAGCAGAGTAGAAGAGATCATGAGAGAAGTCCAACGGTAATAAATGCACCTGGTGTAATAAATGCTGCAAGAGAAGGGTAGTAATGACAAATGATTGAAGAATATTCTCGGATCAGCAGAGTGCATTTAATGCAGCTACAGGAAAGTACAGCAGAAATAGTACTGTAGCAGGGAGCCGTTCTGAATCGGGCTAAGGCTATGGATTTGAGATTTGATTTCCTTCAACGGTCATATTTTCAAGTCCAAGTATAAATAGAGCTGAGTTCGAAGAGAGACATACACAACAACAATTCTGAGATTTCGTATTTGAAGCAGAAAATTTTCTAAGTCTCAAGAAGCTCGAACAGCTCACTCGTCTGGTGGAAGTCATCTGTTGACAGAAACCCAGTTGAAGAAAATAGAAAAATACGATCTGAGTGATCTTGTATTTAGCTGAGTGTTGTGAGAAGTTTAAGTCCGTCTTTGTGAGTGATTTAACTTCAAAGGATAGGATTTCTGAGTGATTTCCTGTTGTGAGCTTATAGCCTTTTCATTTGTTGTTTAGGTATAAGTGGAGAAATATTGTAAACTGTGTGTTTATAGTATAGCCCAGAATCTGTGTGATCTGGAAGAGTGGACTAAAGGATTTCTATCCATATAACCACTATAAAAATTCTTGGTGTTAATCTTGCATTTAAGTTTTCTTGCATATTTTAAAATTGCATAAGTTTACACTTTGAATTGTAAAAAGATTTTAAAAGGAGTTTCAAAACTGGGGATAAAATCTTTTTAAAGGACTTAGTCTACTTGTGAAAAACACTTTCAAACATCCGCTGCAAGTACTCTCTTGATAAAACTGTTTTGCTGAAAAACAGCTAAGTAAGTTGTAAGAAGAGTGGTCACTCTGCTGTTCAAGATTTGTTCACGATCAGCATAGTCATCTTACTGTTCTTCATCAGCTTAGTCTGCTGACAGAACACTGAAAAGTTTTTAAGTCTAAAAATTTTCAGAGGTCTATTCACCCTCCCCCCCCCCCCCCCCCTCTCTAGACCTCATCTGACCATTTGGGACCAACAAGAAATCAACAACTTAAACTAAGAAATCAATTCCCAACAGCCCAGTTGAGTTTTTACGTGAAAGTGTGAAAATCCCCAAAAATGAACCAAATCTCACAATTGATATATGAGAATGTTCGTATTAGAAGGGAGAAGCAAAATCTGAATTTAATTCAAAGGATTTATAAAAACAAAGTGATGATTGAAGATTGAGTGATGCGGAAGAATGAAAAATGAACAACTATGTGTATTGTGTAGGAGTCAAAATTGAAGGAGGAGGAGTTGTGTAGAAGAAGGGCATTTAGGATATTTCGGTTTTGCCTATAGTGCCACATGACGCCCATTGAATGGTGAACTGCGGGCAGTTCTGCCAAAGCTGAACTACATTTAGCAAGCCCGATCTATATATTCATCTATTTTCTTAGTACAATATTGGTTGACTTAAGCATCAGTACGACTTTGTTGTAGTTGCTCCGAATTATTTCACTCGAAAACTAATAAAAAGATTACAAATTAGAATGTTCTTAGCTTGAATAAATCAATGAGCGAGTACCAATATTTTCATTCACATCACAAGTGTAATTAACACTTATCATGTGATTTGTCACTTTATTAAAAATATTATCTAATTGTTTAAATTACATTATGGTCCCTCAAGTGTATATATAATATTTTACACTTATATCCATCTTGTCAAAATATTTACACTTAAGTCTTTCTTATGTAAAACACTAAAATGTGTTAAAATTATATCACTCGTGCCAAAAATTTATACTCAAGTCTCTGTTATATGAAATATATTACATCGATAGACATTTTTCCTGCAAAAATGCACCCACGTGACTATTATTAAGTGTATTTCTTATTTTATTTGTTATAATATTTTTATTTAATCGGCATAACACATTTTATCGATGTAATTTGATCGGAAATTGCCTATATACCAATGCAACACATTTTATATAATATAAACTTAAATATAAATTTTTGACACAAGAAAGATAACTGTAACATGTTTTATATAAGAAAGACTTAAATATAAATATTTTAACAAAAGAATATAAATTTAAATTTTTTTATACTTTGAGACCATAAATGCGATTTACCCTTATCTAATCACAAGGAAATGTATAGTTGCACTTGCCATCTTCAATATTTTAAATTTGACAAAACTTAAATTTCGACTGGAATTATCTTAGAATAAAGAGTGGGGCTGTTCGATAGGACCTAATAGGGGGTATTATGTCATATTATATGGGTTAATACAATGTTCAGTGACATTGTTCTATTACCGGGTCAAATGGATTAAATTCTTACGACCCGGGATTGAGACTAGATTATAATCCACTAAGGCATGAGTGGATTAGTTAATCCAGGTGAATATGAATTCGGTGAAATATCACTTATAATCTCAAATTTGTATATTACCTATTTTAACATATCATAAATTCTTCCTAAATCTATGAACATGGAAAAACATTCTATATAAATAAATCACAAACTAAAATATATATCAATTTACATTTTAAAATGAAGGCATTCGAACTAAAACTTTGAATAAACCTTGATCAACTCATACTCTTATACGTATTATACAAATGACTTCGATGAATTGACATATCTTAACTAACATAATATGTTCAACTAAGTAGTGAAAATATATTAATGTATACCTAAACTCATAACTCCACCAAACATATTGCGATCGATTGTTTTAATGTAATATGACTCAATCAAATCTAACAAAACGTATTTTTTATATGCTCTTCAATCTGGCTCTGATCTAACCCACCTTAATCTCATACATCCTATCAAACGGCCCCAGCAAGTATTGCATAGACAAAAAATTTAAGCTAACTCGATAATTTTATATTACTACCTATTTTTTTTTTTTTTTTTGAAAAGTTATACTTCTACCTCCGTTTCATATTAATTAACACATTTGTTAATTTTTTTGTTTTAAATTAATTGACATGTTTGGATTTTCATAGGATTTTTTTTAATTTTGCCCATTTTCTCACATTTAAATTAGGAAATTCAGTGATCACCAGTTCACCACTAACTAATAAAAAAATTAATCAATAGTCATTATTATAAAAGGCATTTGAGATACTTTACCATAAATAAAAGTGTACTAATGAAATTTCTTAATCTGCATAAAAACATTAAATGTGAAAATTAATATAAGACGTTGAGAGTATAATACACTTTACTCTAGAATTGAATAATTGTGATAAACATAATCATAATACCCTTGACAACTCATCCAAAGTTCCCTACAATATCAAACAAATGTAACACTACAATTAAATACTTTTTGCTAAACTTATGAAAAGGAAAAGAAAATTTGGCAGTAACGACAAAATAAGAGTCCACAAACCCGAAATGGGTAGAATCCAAATATATGTACCCACCATTTTGGTGAAAAGCACCAGTACGGACAAAACCAGTAATTTTTTTTTATGATTCAGTACATAAAGATAATGATGATACAGATTTCTATAAAGACAAAAAGAAAATTAGAAAAAAATTAATTCTGGCTCTACTGCCACGTCATCCACCCAATATCCCCATGCACACATGGCAACGGAACCCCCCTCACGCCAAATAAGACCCACATTTCTGTATTTTCAACACTACGACATCGTATAGTACCTGCGCTTATATTATTTGTATCCATTTTTACTCAGAATAAATACAGAAAAATGCCCTGTTAATTGGAGTGTGAAGTAATGTGGTAGTGCATGAGATCTGAAGCACACTCTCTCTCTCTCACGCACACACACACACACATGGAGGCAGGGAAAAATGGAGCTCCGGCTGACGTGGCCGAGGCGGCAGAGGACGACGACAACGTGATGGCTTCGTGGCTCACAGTCGACGAAGAAACGGCAACGGAGCTCTCGAAGCTTCTAGAATCCTTTGGTTCCGTACCGCCGCCGGTGAAGGTGAGGTTCACCGAGGAACCCTACGCTTCGACGACGGTGTTCCAGTCGTCGGCGGCTTACGTCACCATCAACTGCAACGAGGAGTCGTGCGGCTCCTCCTTCTCCGACTCCGACTCATCCGTCATGGCCAGCATAGACCTCGGCGGCGCGAGGAGGTTTGTTGGCGGCGGCGAGTGGGATACGGGCACAGTTGAAACGCGTGAGTGGTGGAAGGAGGGGAGCGGCGGGGATATTGCTGACGTGGATTTGGATTTGGATTTGGATGGGTTTTTGACGGACGGCTGTGATTATGGGGGTATGGACGATGAAGATGCAATGTGGGCAGAGTTTCTAGGTGAGGGCATATTTGGTACACTGTAGAGAAAAATTAGAAATTAGGAAAAGGGGGACGTTGACTAGGGTTTTGACCATAGTGTTGGGTAGTCTTTAGCTGTTTTGGGAGAAGATACAACAGTACAATTGGGTGTAAAGATTTGGGGTTGTTGGGGTTTTTGGCTGCCGTTGGGTACATATTTTTGGTTCCAAACTTCCAGTGCACATTTTGAACAGATTAGATGTAAAGAAAAAGTGAACAAGTTGTGGTGGAGAATGATATTTTGGAAAAGTTGATATATGAAAAATATTAGATTATTTATAAATATTTTATGGAAAAGTTTTATTTAAGAATGCATTCATTGACAATCATTTTAATAACTACCCAAGAATAAAAAGTTATAAATAATAAATCACTACTAAATACTATAATTAATATTAAACTAGAAAAAAACTCACATATCCTTTAATTCTGGACATTAGTTTTATCGGTAGTTACCATTAAGATACAGTCTCATTGACAAAAAAAAAAAAACTATCATTATGGAAGTCACATTGCTACATTAACATTTGAATAGACAGCACTTTTGGTACTCCTTATGGACAACTTTTACCCATAAAAAGACCAAAAGTGCTATTTATTCTTAACATTTTGTGTCATATAATTATCACTTGTGTTGGATAATCAAAATTCTAAAAATAGTAAACATTTGATTTTATTTTGTTTTGGTTTCTGGGGTTCATCCATTTTGAGGTGCAACACACATATTATGTGATTTTTCCTAACAGGGATTTGGACCTATCCTAATAGGAATTTGAACTTGGATTTGTTACTTTATAGTGATTAATTTCTTCCACTAGACCAATAATTTGAACTTTTAGATATATACCAAACATTAATAAGTTACTTTTTAGATTTGCAAAGAGCTTTTTGCAAACAAAGCCTTACTTCTGCTATGTTGTTTGAGCTCCATTTTGGTTGGTCACTCTATTTTAGTATTGGACTAAATATTAATTAATGTATTTCGCATTATAGTGATTTTTCTGACCAGGTTAAATGGTTGTTTAATACGACATTGTTTTACGTAAATTAATTCTTCCAAGTTTAGTTCTTGTAAGGAAATATGCACAAACAGTAAATATTTAATTTGATGCTTTTTTTTACCTGGAAGATTCTTGCTGGAATCATATTTGGCCAAATCAATCCAACTATAAATTTAATTTGATTCTATCTTTATTCTAGAAAATTAAAAATTTGATGTGATCAAATTTATCCAACCATAAAAAATTATTGTAATGTAAATACTTTGAATTCAATTAAACCCGATTGAAAATGGATTCTCCTTATATCCGGAGTAATAGTTTGAACTCTCGCTTTGTATTTTTTTTAATGGAGGATTAGAGGGCTTGTTTGAAGTATAAGAAGATTGGCCCAATTAGAGAATAAAGAAATCTAAAGGCTTGGTAGCAAAATAGCCCACAACCAATGGTCTTTTTAATAACTTGAATTTTAACCCACCTGGCTTTTCACCTGGCTTTTCAGCCCCTAGTAGAGTATATTCATTAATCAAGGTTTCTTCCATTGATCCACTATTAAATTCAGGGACGGATCCAGAAATTTAGTATAATGGGGGGTTAAACTTCAACGATAAATTCAATAATCGAAATAATAAAAAAAAAAAGTTTTTAGTCAAACAGTTGAATTTAAAAAATTATTTCAATAACCAAAAAATATACGAGATAAAAAAAGAAAGAAAAAAAGCTAAAGTTTTACAAAATAACCACCACAAATTACATATGATAACCCGTTATAACCCATAAGAACAAAAAAATCTACGACACCAATTACGTTGTTAATTGACCGTGACGATTTTTTATTTTATGAAATCGGTCCATAATAGCATAATTTAAAATACAACTAAAATATACCAACATGTTATTGGTTTAGTGGAAGAGATTAATCACTATAATGTTGCAAACCCAAGTTCGACCTCTTTTGAGAGAGGTTTTCACGTAATGTGTCCGACGCGTCTATAAAAGGATTCAGTCAGGCATTGGTAAAACAAAAAAAAATATACGACTAACTATGTCAACTTGACTAAATTTATAAAAATTATAATAAATAATTTAGATAATATAATTCACTATCGTATGATACTAAATATATTAATATTTAAAATATTTGATATACCACAAATTAGAATAACTTAAAATGATAAATCACTTAAAAAATTGAAAAAACTCATAATAGCTTAAAGTATACAGCTACTTTAATACTTCTTAAAATCAATTTAGAATTACACACAATACATTTAAAAAAAAAGTATAACTTCATAAAATAATTTGAGAAAATTGAGTGGGAGCCTACCAGATCCTATGAGCCTATTTGGAGGGGTTTTGGCTCAGTCTCGCGGGTTCTTGATTTTAAAAAATGGTTTGAGTAGTTTCGGTGAAAAATTTTAAAACTCATTTGATTAGGTTTTGGAGATTGAATTTTGTGATTTTGAAAAAGCTGAAACTTCAAATGGATTAATATTGGGGTTTGTGAAAAATTTAGGCGGTATGTGTCAAATTAATGCCTTTTTTTATAGAGTTTGAGAGAAAAAATAGATGATATATGTCAAATCAATATTTTATAAGTTTAAAGAGTTTAGATATGAGTTTATGAAAGATTTATGATGAGTTTCATAAATCTTATCAAATTCCATTTAAAAGATTTCTGACTCAGTTTCATGAGATCGGGCAAAAAATCCAACCAAATAGGCCGGGCAATAAAACATATTGACTAGTTATAACACTTGAGTCTATATACTGCACATACATGTCTAAAATATAAACCGTACATTGTCGGACACTTCTGCGTAACGGACACGGCCGAATATGAGTTTTTTTTGTGAGTGGCGTATTCATAAACTAAAAGAAATACGGACACGGCTGAGGACACTCCTATACAATCCACACATGTAAAATTAACTTTGTAAAAGTAATATTATATGTTGGACATGTCAAAATTAATTTAAAGGGTAAAAGAGTTTAAAATTTAAATATTTTTAGATTTTATTAAATTTTAAAGATGCTAATGTTATTAAATCTCTACTGGATATGACCCGACTGATCATATTAACAAACAGTTAGTATGTGTTTTGTGTTATAAGCGGTTTACCATCAAATAAAACCATTATAATTGTAGGAATACATGTCATGTTTAAAACGAGAGAAATATATGATGTATTGATTTTACAATTTAGTTTTGCGAATTGCAAGCTTTATTATTCAAGTTCTGTGAATAAACAAAAAAATAGGAAAAGACTTATGTAAATTGCAAGCTTTATTATTATTCAATAGGTGGAAATACGCGCTAAAGAGGAAGATAGAGTAATGAAAGTATTCTTAATGAATACATCTCGAATGACTCCGCTTTCGAAACAGTTTTGGACGGACACGAAGAAGAAAATCCTTCAGGCAAGAAAAGTAAAAGGATCTTTACAATTTGGAGAAGATTCGTGTGGAGGCGAGACCAACATAGGCGCTTACAATTTCACTTCCTTCCCTGGATACCCATTATCCAATTTCTTGTAATTTTTGTTGTTTTGCTTTAAGTCGTTGGTGTTTAATCTTTGTTGTTTTTCCTTTCCATTGAAGTTCATTAATAATAAGTGTTGTTATTTTTAGTTCATTATGCTAGTCGTTGTTGTTTTCCGTTAATTATGTTTAGGTGTTGATTTTCTTATTATTAAGAATGCTTTAATTTTCATGATTGTGTAACTATTAAAAAATTATGATTATTATTATTAAAATAAGTTTGAGTGGAGAGAGTGGGGAAAGTGAGAGTGAGAAAAGTGGTGAAATTGAATAAATCGATGTTGATTGCCATTTGATTGGAGATGGGTTTTTTAAGTGGATCGTAAGGGCATGAGGGCAAGGCAAGATGTCAGAGCCATTGGGCAACAAAATTGGGCAATTGGACATTTAGTTCGATTGGAAATGGCCTTACATGGTTAGATAAAATCTTAAAACTAACCACTCCTTAAAATCAATATATGCAAAATTATTTTTCACGGCCAGACCAAATATCAGTAGCTCAAATTTTCAATTACCAAATACCTACCAATTTCGATTGCAAATTACAAATTAACATGTATGAACCACATTTCTGTTTTCAATTCGATTTATGAACTCAACACAACTTTACCAAAAAAAAGGCGAATGCTTTATCCAAGTGCCTGTAGACAGTCTCTGTTTGGACACACACGGCTTCGATACAGTGAAGCACAACAAGAGGGGTGAAGATCCTCTGTACCATTTTTAGTGTATCACTCTTGTGTATCACTACTAATTAATTGACACATGTACATGTGATAATTATGATACACTGAAAGTGGTACAGAGGAACTTGAGCCCAACAAGAGCACCATCAGTGATACGAAGTGCAGCCGTCAATTCAGACGAGAAATAGACGTGCCCGGGTGAATCAATAAGATTGATGAGGTACTCATTGCCGGGACATTCTTCCTCGGCATGTGGTCCAGGTTTTTCTCTTTATTTATTTTTCTTTTCTCTTCTTCTTTTCTTTTTCCTTTTCTCTATTAATAACTAAAATTCTCTTATTCAATTAAAAAAATATTGTCATATATTTTGTGTTGTAAATTTATATGTTTATTTCTATCAAAATTATTATTTGCATTTTTCACGCATTATTTCTTCTTAAGAATGTTTAATGTTTAAATTAATTCTATAAAAAGTATTTATCTTAATTATTTAATAAATTATAGTACAAAATGACACAATGAATTTGCGAATTCACGTCTTCAAAAACAAATAAACATAACCAGAACAACATTGAACGGTAACGAAAAATACATAATACATAAAAAAAATCACCACACTACAAGAAAAATGGATTTTAATGAAAAAATATTAAGTGACATTGTTGAAATTGTCACTTTTTGTATGTATGTAATGATAAAATGATTAGTTTTGTCACAGTAATAATAGTGACAAATGCAATAGTAATAAAATATATTTTTAAGTTGTCACTATTTACTATTAATGGCAAGTACACGGAGTTTAAATTATCACTATATATTGATAATTAGTGACGCTATTTTAGTGACAACCGATTACATGTCAATAGTGTTAACTTTTTTACATTTTAGTAATAATATTTAAATTCTTATCACTTTGTCATTTACTATTTTGTTACTAAAATTTAAATTTTTTGTAGTATACAATAAAATTTTGATAGGAACAATATAATATATGTTTGCAACATAAAGTATATAAATATGTTTGAATTGTGTAAAAAAATACGGAGTATTAGTTAAGGAAGAACGAAAAAGAAAAGAAAATAAGAAAAAGAAAAGAAAAAAAAAGAGAAAAAATGTAAACCACATAGTCGAGGAGTTAACTCCTCCTGGACCGGGTCTGTAGAAGAATCTCCCTTATTGCCATGTCCATATCACTTGAAGCTTTTTAAAGATTCATCAGACATTTCATTACAAAGCGGGATCCCAGTAGACTTGATTGTGACACCATGTTCGACTTCTTTCGCACGGGAATCTGTCATTCTAACTTCGCCAGCAGTTTCTTGAGCGATAATACCAGCAGCCGCAATAAGAGAATCAGTAAGAGTGGACTTCCCTACAAGAGCATGAAAAATGGAATCACAATCATGCTATAAAGTGGAACCGAGTCCAGTCTAACAATTTGTCAAAGCCAACCACATCATAAATCATACAGAAGCTGAAATGTGAGATATTTTGGTTGAAGGTTTTTAAAAGTTCAAGTAAGATCAAGATATTTCATGTATAAGTTAGTGTTTATTTAATAGAAGTATCTAGTATAATATCAATAAATTCTAGGTATCTAAGATAAATGAGGATAAATATATAACATATAGATTAATTGTACTATAAACTATGATAGAACTAGATATTCTAAAGTGTTACATTGACAAGTATAAATATGAGTACACTATTCAAATGTGATGTAAGAGGAAACAATTGAATAAAATTCTCTCTAAAAATTACTCTCCTCCAATTAACTACAAAAACAAATAACATATTAAAAAATCAAGTTGATCCTCAAAAACCCAACACTTACTATGATCAACATGGGCAGTAAAAGACATGTTACGGATATTGTGCTTGTAATCCATAATTCTACGGAGCTCTTCTGATGAGAACTTCACCTGCAACCATCAATTAAATATGTCAGAACTACACAAACTACTGATATTAGCGCAAAAATAAAGAATAATTCAAGATAATTATGCTTACCATTTTGATTAGCCTTTATATAATTACTATTCAATTAAACAACTCATTTATATTTAAACAAATTACTTTTAATTTTTATTAATATATAAATAATAATAATATATATATATATATATATATATATATATATATATATTTAATATATTATAATTTGAAAAGTACTATGATTTGTGTAGAAAAGTACTATGATTTGTACTTTTGTCTACAAAATCAATTTTAAAGATTTAAGTTTGGACTCTCAAATATGAGAGTCCAAACTTAAAATTTTTTGGCTTTCTCAAATTATAAAGACTCCCTTGGAGTTGATTTTTTGTCCAATTCTTATCCTATCTCTTATAATATAGGATATAAGAGGTCCTTTGGAGAAGGTCTAAGAAAGAATAATTCAAGATAATTCCTACAAAAGTATAAATAAATCAACTAATATGATATCGATGGTAAACGATACAACTATAATAAACGATAGCAGTTTAATGGCAATTATTTTGAGTGTAGGATCGATGCTCCCAAAATATATCTCGAATACACTTTCCATTTAAGAGTGAATGGCTTTTTAAAATTAATTTATCATAACAAACATTAAATTAATTGATAACTATAACACTAAACATTATTAAATATTACATAGAACTAAATAGTTAAGTGGTTAATATTTACAATCATCAAGTGACATAAATTAAACAACTAATATCCATATCATAGGCATAAAATTAAAGAATTTTACAATCCAACTACAAAAACTAAGATTTAATAATCCTCAATTGACATAAATTAAACTGTTTGTACCCAAAAAATCACCCTCGATTAATCGAGGAATGACGGCTCGATAACAAGCCAAAAATGGCAATTGGACCGAACCCAACCTCCCCAAACGGGTCGGATTAAACCAGATTCGATGTTGACCCGAAAATTGATCCAACCGAGCCCAATTTGAAACTCAACCCAATTTTCGGGATTAATTAATTTTGGGCCAAGTATAAATTAATTAATTGATAAAGTTAATTAATTTATGAGCCAAGTTTAATTAATTAACAATTAAAGCCAAATTATGGTTAAATACGATTGAGCCCAATAGATGATTTTGGATTAATTGATTAAATTGATTAGTTAATTGGGCCAAGTCTAATTAATTGGCCCACTTGATTAATAGGGCCATTAATTAATTAATTAGGTAATTAATTAAATGGGCAAATTGTAACTATAACATGGCTCGACCCAAGACCAAACATGGTCCGACCAGCCCGAGCCAACCATGGCCCAGCCCAGATCGGCCATGACCAAGTTGGTCGACCCACTTATGTGGTTTTATTTAATTTGAGGGGGAATTTAATTATGAGATAAGGATAAATGCTAATCTAGTCGGCTAATAACCAATTCCTTGATTTTCTCATAGTTAGTTACCATATCAAATTGAAATTCAAAATAAAACAAAAGACACGTTTCTTCTTCCCCCGACCACCATTAACACTAATTTTCAGTAAAAAGAAGGAGAAAACCACCATCAAAGTTGTGGAGAAAGTGGAGGTAGTGGGAGAAATTCAAAGTAGTGGAAGTAGTAGGAGAATGGCTATCAAGGGAGCAGCTTTCTCCAGCCATCAGCTCAATTTTCAGCAACTATAAATACAAACAGGCTGCCATTCGCGCAGGACACACAGCTCAATCTACAAAAACTCAGTCTACACTGATCGGCTCAACGCCTCACCGGAAGTCCATCGCACCGTTGCTTCTCTCGTCAGCAAACACCTGTTAATCCCTTGATATCAATCGTCCCTCCTCAGCCACCAGCGACTTCTCGACCGCCTGAAGTCTTGCCGCCGCAGCCGCCCAAAGTCCGCCGCCGCTGCTTCCACCGTCAGAACGCCGTCTCGAGCGAAACCCCTTGATAGCAAGCAGATAGCACGATGTTTCTGTCAAGTTATCAGCTTGCCAACTCCTCGATATCAGTCTGTCCCTCCTCAGCCACCAGTGATCCCTGACCGCCTGAAGTCTTGTCGCCGCCGCCGCCGCTTAAAGTAAGCCGCCGCCGCCGCCGTCTTCCGCCGTCAGCTGACATTGTCTCGAGCGAAATCACTCATATCAAGCAAGTAGCACGCTGTTAACCGTCATGTAAGTGCCCACGTATTTATATGACAAACTCATCCAGTAGCCATCTGCTTGATGAGCTCGTCGTCAAGTAGCCATCTGCTTGACGGCTATCGGCTGAGTAGCCATCTGCTCCGTCGATGCCCTTGTCAGTAGCCACCCGCTGATCAGGAGCCCGATTGGTGGTTACCCATCAAGGTTGGGCGAACCATTGACAGTGGTCTTCCGTACCTCGACGAAGGAGGAGCCGACGGGAGCGTCGGACATAAAGAATAGGGTGTCCAATTACCTTCTCTTCTTCATGAGAATCAGAGGCTCGAAGGGAAACAGACAAATCAAGGGAAGAAGATACAACAGGTTCAACAGGCTGAATGGGAATACCCTCGGGGATGGAAGTGTCCTTCTTATTAATGACCTTTTTCTTGCCAGCTTGGGAGGTCGAACCTTTCTTTTTCCCTGCTGAAAACAACACATGGCTAAGAAATCAATCCATAGCTAAACGAGGATAAATAGTTAAAACTACCTGATTCGTCGAGGGCATAAGAAGCACCTTCCCAAAAGTCACATAAAAGATAAATGTTTGCCATAACATGAGGATCATCGGCGTTGTATCCGGTGAAGGATACTGGAGGCCGAGCTCCATGGGTAGTAGGGGGCGACAAGATCCTGCGACTCAAAGGGGATCACGTGATTCCATCGTCAATGAAGATAGCAGGTAAAACATATTGTAAATATCATGATGTATGGACTCACGCGACAAACGAGTGCCTAGTGTTCAGGTGGATGGTGCAGGATCACCTCGACAAGGGCATCTTGAGGTTTGCCCCGGATTGGAAAATCACAAAGCCGATGACAGTTGACACCAATCCTTTCCAACAAAATGAAGTGGGGATTAATGTGATAATGGTCACAGATCCATCGACAGGTGACAAATTATACGTTGATGAGGAGCCAAAATACTCGCCGGCAATCAGGGAGATGGGTTTATGTGCAAGATGCCAAACTGAGTTGGCAACAGTTCCGTTGTTCATAAATCCAGCAATATATAGCCCATACATACCTTGGCTAAATGCAATGCCGACAGCGTATTCATATCAAATGATGCCGCAACCGCAGGCAACGCCCCAAACAACGCCGCAACCGCAGGCGACACCACCACCACCGCCACCTCGACCGATGGGGCCATGCCCAATTCCATTTCCGATGGAGTACACAGAACATGCATTGTCAACAATGGAGCAAGGCCGAGAACGGGTTGAGGACAGAGTGCCTCGACAACATCAAGAGGGTACTAGCCGTAGCAGCAGAATCAGGGAGAGATCCCCTGATAAAGCACCAATCAGGTGTTGGGATATTCTATCTAGGGGCTCGATTGTCAATACAACAAAGTGCGGAATTTAAAATTTTTCGAGGTCCCTATATGTCCCATAAATCTTTCTCCACAGTTATTTATACGAAAAGCATGAATCAAACACTTAATTAAACATAGGGGGTTAATCGCAAATTACCTCACCACGGATTTGTGGTGGTTTCCTCCACGTGTTTGGTTCGATCCACAACTTGAGTGATCCATGTGTCTCACCTCCAAAGTTAGTCCACACCAATCGGATTGTAGTGACGCCTACAAGTCTTAGGCTCAGAACTGGATCTCGCAGGTTTGTCAGCAAAGGGTTTCGGATCTAGATCTGGACTTAAGATCTTGATCAGGGTTTGGAGATACAGATGGAAGAATCGAATCACAGGGCTTGTGCGATCGAGCAGGGTTCGGCCAGGGCAGATCTGGTCGGGTTTGGGTTCGGCCAAGACTAATTTGGGCGACTAGGGTTTTGGGGCGAAAAACTATAGGGGGCGATTTGTAATTAAAGTTTCTTGAAAAATGATCTCACTCGATTTTTCTCTCTTAATTTTCAGCAGAACCTTTTTCTCTCAAAAGCTTTTTAGGGTTTTTAAAACTTGTGCAAAAAACTTATTAATGAAGAGAAGAGAAGGAGTATTTATAGGAGAAGAATCCTTCTCTAAAAAGATATCTCCTTCCCTTGTTTATCAAATCTTCATTCCTTATCAACTTAGGAATGTGAGATTTGATAAATCTCTTCAAACTTGTTTTCCAAGGAACAAAACTCCTTTTCCTTTTAATCACAAAAATCGCCCACTCCCTTATTTCTAGTTAATTGCAAAATCAACCCCATAATTATCCAATACTAAAATTGGTTAATTATTTCTTCTTCCAATTAATTAACTACTTTAATTAATTTCATAATTAATCAGATAACTCTAATTAATTAATTGAACATTAACTAATTAGTTATCTAATTAATAATCTCCAATTGAATTAATACCATAATTCAATTACCTTGATTTAACAACTTTAAATCATTTGCTTTTCCTTTAAGACAGTCACCGTCCAATTGTATTGTGTGTGGCCCTCTGGGTTCACCATCAACTGGCAGCAGGCCCACGACTTTCGTGATTTAATTAACGAGCAATTAAATGCTCCGATCAATTAAACAACTTTTAATTGACCACTCCTATAATTAATTTCCCTATTAATTTAGGAGTACCTACACTTCATGGTCGATGTCTAGCCACAAGCCCATGAAGCCCAATCAAAGGTGAATTGATTATTGTGAACCTCACCTCTTATAATTGCCATGTACATACGGTCCTTCTACGATGATTTCCCGATCGAGACCTAGGGTGTGTAAATTGATCGGCACCTCTAATTATCTCGATACTGTACTTTCTAATTCTGGATAATAATTCCGGTGTGACTGCTAAATTTGGAAATACCTTCCAAATTCGTCACCAACCATGGCCATGGGTTTCTAGGAACATATTATCGAAGAACGTACAGAAAATACTCTCATCTTATCAGGATGAGTCGATAGATCCTTTCTTAGTACTAACCACTCGCGTACAGTCGTGTACGCACCCAACTTAGGCACTTTGTGGCCAGGCTACGTGACCAGTACCTAAATCTAAGTACGCACACTTGTGCACCGAATTCGCCCTAGCACCTCAAGTCCAAGGACTAAATCGTACACTATTATAAGCCTTGAGAAACATCCCATCACCGATATGCGTCATGCGCTTCCACAATGGGTTTCTCTGTTCGGGTCGTTCGATGCATTCAATCCTCCATTGAACCACCTACTCATATGCACTGGCCTCAAATGCCTTGCTCATGAAACGCTACAAATTCACTCCATGTGAATCATGCATACTTGTACAAGTCTTGGCGATTCCTACGATACCCCGTCTCGTTCGGAATCTATGACTTGGAACGGTTTTAAGATCACGACCTTTGAGACTGTTTCATGATTGCACTCAGTACTGAAGTGAATCGTCCCATAGTCTATTGTGACCTCAGGATTTCATCCAATCGCTTAGATAAGTTCGCGAGAGATGAAGTTGGCCATTGTTCAATTTCACGTACTATGAATGAACGGGCGTATTAATTATAAACCATAAGAAAATAGTACTTCAACAAGCTAATTAATATTGGCTTGCTGGGCACTACTCTATCAATCTCCCACTTGCCCTAAAGCCAATCACAACATTTCTAAGACCCATCTATACCAAGATGTCCCTCGAACCATTTGTGAAAGAGCTTAATTAGTGGATCTGCTAAGTTTGTCTTTGTTTGAGATAACGTAGTACTTTTACGCGTCTCAGTTATCTATGACTTGTTCAATCATATGATATTTTGTTCAGATTATCGGTGAGATCTCGTTTCCCTTTCATTTAGCAATTGCCTTCTTTAAACCGGTTAAGATTACGACAGGCTTTTGCCATGCTAGGTAATTCATCCAATCATTGGACAAATGTTTCTCATCTAAACAATTTCTCTTGTGCAGCATCATAATGGTGCTATTATTCTGATTGAGTCGGCAATGGTATACTATTGGAATTTCTTCCAATTTACCTCAGCTTCATCGAGACAGAATAAATCATCCACTTCAGACTAGAAATCTCGAAATTCTAAATCCTTCGAGGTTTTCAATTCTCCATTACTACCACAGACTAGCATTATATCCTTTAATTATCTTCGAGGATTGCTTTATGGTAGTCCAGTGTCCTTTACTGGTGTTCGACTATCAGTAGCTCTTGAATGATCAGAGCATTTTGATGAGTCAGGTCTAGTACAAGACTTTGCATGCTACATGCAATCCAAATGCCTAAAGCATAAGGCTTCTTGAGACAGTTACTTCTTTACTTATTAAATTTAGGGCTCATTAAATAAGTAAGAGAGTTTTGTCTCTTTCGAACTAATCCTTTCTTGGATTCTTCCATATTGAATTTAATCAATATTTATAGTCTTTGTACTTCGATTTGGTGAATTGCAACATCCACTTCGCTTTTATCTCCATAAATACGTATTGCCAATACGTGAGATGTAGTTCCCAAATCTTATCATGGAAAATTGCGTGAATAACACGCTTTCATCTGTGCTTCTCTGATATTCTTATATCTTACTTGATGTGTAGATCAACATCTCGTTGTGTTGCGAATTTAACTATGCTCCCACTGATCCTTTTTCACATTTGGAATCCATATGCCTTTTGACAACTTCAACATTCTTGATTGACTTATCAAGTTGCATGTTCCAATTTTTGGAAAAAAGTCACAGATTGACCTTTGGATTTGAATAGAGATCTTCTCATCAATTTTCAATTGTGAGATGCAGGATTCATTTCCAATAGTCATTCTTCGGTAGTCAAAACCACCTTTCTATGGCTAATAGTTTCGAAATGGATTTTGACGTAGCAAACGGAGAAGGTACTTTCATTGGTCCTTAGAGGGACTTTTGAGGAGTGACCTATCGCCATTAAGTGAGTCAAACTTTCCACTTTGAATCGTATGGCTTCATGCCATATCCCTTATTTTCTTTTGTAATCTTGGATTAGAATCCAGTTTCTCAATTTCGTAAAATGGGATTTTGAGTTCCTTACGAATTTGATTAGATTACTAATTTGTGCATGGATCGGTTCAGTAGGTTTCGGGGTTTACTCCCACTGTTCATGGGGATGGGTCCAATTCTTGGACTTCATCAAGTTCTATGACATTCCTTATTTCCTTTGACAAGAGTTTCGTCAACAGAGGAACAAGCTTCTTACGAGACACTTTCGTTTCTCTTTGTCGTAGAACAGGTATCCAATGGATTTCGTCGGTTACCCCACAAACTTTATATGAATCAGATCTACCATCTAATTTCTCATATAAGGGTGTGTTGCTATGTCTTAGATGACATGGCGGTGTAAGAACTTACTTCGAAATACTAGACCAAGTACTTTTGAAGAGTCAGGGGAGGTTATCCCCTAATGTGAATATAGGAATTTAGCAAAATCACAGTCGAGAGTCGAACCAAGTTTCATCAAAGTTCGATCATCTTCTTTGATTTGCTTTGTTTAGAATTCTATTCTCTTTTAGATAATCGAGGATTTAGTTGCTTATGTTTCAGCAAGTTTGATTAGATCAAATTGCATTTGACATAATGCATCCAATTACTTCATTTCCAAAACGTCTATTGAATTGCTTCAATAGTTTCAGAATTGTACTTCTTTTGAACTAGTACTTTTAGTTCTAATTGATTTGAAATGTTTGGAATGCCTTGCAATCCTTTATTTCGGTTATTTTTCCTTTAAGACAAGATTTGAAAGTTCGGAGTTTACTCAAGTTCATTATTTCAGGAACAGTAAATAAAAACTTTCCTTTCGAATCTTTCTTTAGGAAGAATGTCCAAAATAAACATTTCAGTGAACGATTATCCATGTTTTTCGATTCAGCATATAGTCTTCGAAGTTTTGATTTGTTTATCATTGTTTATTTCTATGTTTCAAAACATCAACATTTGTACAAAGTTAAATTGCTCTAATTAAATAAATTCCATTTCTCAATGGTAAAGCAATAAGGTCTTGTACAAAATTTGAAATAATACTCAAAATAAACTAAAACTAGAAACTTTTGCTAATACGAAAAAAACTTCCTCTAAAAAAGGAATGTCTAGGTTCAATACTTCCTTGACCCAGTCCCTGAATTCGATATCCCTCAACTCGTCCTGCACTGTACGCATCTTCCTTTCAAGGAATTTCCTCCTTGCAGTTGGAGAGGGAATAGTTTCATCCGCTGTAAACTCTTTTACAGAAATGAAAGTTTTATCAGATGTCTTACATCATAAAGATTTAACAAATGTATAATTTAAAAAATCATACCATAGTTAAGTCTATCCAGGAATTCCTTTTCAGTGAGCCTTCCTATTTTCTTTTCGTGCTTACACAGTGGGCAATTTTCTTCATGTAGACCAAGACCTTTTAGATGAGCTTGTTCATATTTGTCTAACAACTCATGCAATTGCTTTGTCTTAATATCAACAAGCAGAATTTCACAGTGTTGCATGAAATGAGTGAAGATGTCAGAAAGACCATGCGTGGTAATTTCTATCTCATCTTCGTGAATCACTTGGGCTCCAAACCCTTTGATTCGCTTGAACATCTTGGTTAAGTAAGAACAATATTCTCTAACATTCTTAAACTCAGCCATGGTCTTTCCTTGAAGATAATAGCACATCATAGCCCCCAAAGTATTTTCCCTTCTAACATTCATCAATACTCGTTTGAACGGAATAGTGGATGGTAAATGGCTAACAATAAAATAGACAACTATAAGCAGACAGGTTTAATATTAATACTTATAATTAACGAAATTTGGACTTTTTATCGAAAAAGTTCTCCCACTATTTTTATCGAAACAATAACCCCTTCTAGTTTCGGGAAAAATCTATTTTCTAGTAGGTCTTGACGTCCCAGCAGCAATTAGTTGCACCCACGACTCGTGGCCATACAATTAATTCCCTAGGTAGGTATACATATTACCAATTGTGTCTACCACACAACCTTCAAGCTATTTTGCCTCGTTTTTCGCATTTATCTAGCACTGCTACATCATAAATGTTACTACGCGTTAAGTCTAACCCATTAATCATGATAAGCAACGGGCCCGGTCATGAATTCTCCGTAACTAGTTATCGGTCGATCTTCACGTCCCGACCAGTCCCTACCCTTGTCAAGTTTTATTAAAACTAGAATCAAGGAATTTCGTGCATTGCCCCTTTCTTCGACTCGGGTGCCAGACTCTGGATCACCTCTATCGATAAGTAAACAACATGCACTAGTCCCTATTAATGGAAGGCTTGGATTTTATAAAACCTCATTTTATATTTAACCCAATATGACTTAATATTTATTCGAGAGGGGAATTTTCGGTTTTGAAAGTTTAAGGAAACTCTCCTCGAGATCTCACCGCTTCAATTATGCTTTATCTTTTATTTACGATCTAGATTCTAGCGCACAAACACACAAGCAATCATAAATCGACTAATAAATAAAAGCCATACAAGCCTAGCATGCATACTACCACAATATGTTTTCGATCGGGAGCCTCCTATGCAGGCCATCATCGAGCCAATGATGTTGGCCCAATTGGTCAATCTAAAGGGTTTGTAAATGGGCCTATGCTATTACACAATGTACCATGCATACATGGCCTTCAATTCTTCTTGAGCCCCCACCTTGCTTGTAAAAGGGCCTCCATCCTAGACTAGGAAAGCAGTAAAGCCCTATTCTATTACAAAGGCTCAAAGTGGCCCAAAAATAATAACAGGCTCGCAGGCCCAATAAAAACCATGCATTAAATTAAACCAATCACATCTAACCTAAGGTCAAGGCTCGGCGCGATCGAAAACCACGTAAACAGTTCACGTAGAGCAAGAAACATGCATACAACTTTTACGTATTTCTTTCTTAATTTTAAAACTACCTTTTAAAACTAACTTCCTATGATTCTTGCTTTTTAGTCACTACTAATTATGACAAATAAATTCTCGGATAAATTAAAACAAGTTTTCTGCCTCAAATTAAGATTCTGATTTTTCAACTTTTGAAAATTGCAGTTCGGCCCCTATACTTTCGAAAATTGCACTTTTGACCCCAAAACTTTTGAAAAGTTACAAAAATACCCCCAAAACAATTTTCGGACAGAAGGACCAGAAAATAAAATTTTGAAATCCAGAAAATTTTTGAATTTGCAAACTGACCCCTGAAGTTTCGGAAATTACAAAACAGTCCTTGAATTTTCGGAAATTGCAAAACAGCCCAAAAACCCGTGCGATCCAAATTTCAGAAACAGTCCAGATTTTACAAAAATTTCCAGAAACAGAAAAATTAATTTTCAGCCCTTAATTTTGAGATTTACGATTTTTGCACAATGAGTCCTGATTTTTCGAAAAACTATAAATTCGCCACAGATCTTAAAAGGCAATTTTACCCAATCATAGATCCAGTCATAACAAGCAAGAATCAATCACTAGAACATAATTATCACGCGTTCTCATACATACAATCAAGCATATACAGTGAAAACACATTATGTTCAGGCCTTTTCGTATAAAAACGTATGGAGTTGGCTCTGATACCACTGTTGGGATATTCTATCTAGGGGCTCGATTGTCAATAAAACAAAGTGCGGAATTTAAAATTTTTCGAGGTCCCTATATGTCCCATAAATCTTTCTCCACAGTTATTTATACGAAAAGCATGAATCAAACACTTAATTAAACATAGGGGGTTAATCGCAAATTACCTCACCACGGATTTGTGGTGGTTTCCTCCACGTGTTTGGTTCGATCCACAACTTGAGTGATCCATGTGTCTCACCTCCAAAGTTAGTCCACACCAATCGGATTGTAGTGACGCCTACAAGTCTTAGGCTCAGAACTGGATCTCGCAGGTTTGTCAGCAAAGGGTTTCGGATCTAGATCTGGACTTAAGATCTTGATCAGGGTTTGGAGATACAGATGGAAGAATCGAATCACAGGGCTTGTGCGATCGAGCAGGGTTCGGCCAGGGCAGATCTGGTCGGGTTTGGGTTCGGCCAAGACTAATTTGGGCGACTAGGGTTTTGGGGCAAAAAACTATAGGGGGCGATTTGTAATTAAAGTTTCTTGAAAAATGATCTCACTCGATTTTTCTCTCTTAATTTTCAGCAGAACCTTTTTCTCTCAAAAGCTTTTTAGGGTTTTTAAAACTTGTGCAAAAAACTTATTAATGAAGAGAAGAGAAGGAGTATTTATAGGAGAAGAATCCTTCTCTAAAAAGATATCTCCTTCCCTTGTTTATCAAATCTTCATTCCTTATCAACTTAGGAATGTGAGATTTGATAAATCTCTTCAAACTTGTTTTCCAAGGAACAAAACTCCTTTTCCTTTTAATCACAAAAATCGCCCACTCCCTTATTTCTAGTTAATTGCAAAATCAACCCCATAATTATCCAATACTAAAATTGGTTAATTATTTCTTCTTCCAATTAATTAACTACTTTAATTAATTTCATAATTAATCAGATAATTCTAATTAATTAATTGAACATTAACTAATTAGTTATCTAATTAATAATCTCCAATTGAATTAATACCATAATTCAATTACCTTGATTTAACAACTTTAAATCATTTGCTTTTCCTTTAAGACAGTCACCGTCCAATTGTATTGTGTGTGACCCTCTGGGTTCACCATCAACTGGCAGCAGGCCCACGACTTTCGTGATTTAATTAACGAGCAATTAAATGCTCCGATCAATTAAACAACTTTTAATTGACCACTCCTATAATTAATTTTCCTATTAATTTAGGAGTACCTACACTTCATGGTCGATGTCTAGCCACAAGCCCATGAAGCCCAATCAAAGGTGAATTGATTATTGTGAACCTCACCTCTTATAATTGCCATGTACATACGGTCCTTCTACGATGATTTCCCGATCGAGACCTAGGGTGTGTAAATTGATCGGCACCTCTAATTATCTCGATACTGTACTTTCTAATTCTGGATAATAATTCCGGTGTGACTGCTAAATTTGGAAATACCTTCCAAATTCGTCACCAACCATGGCCATGGGTTTCTAGGAACATATTATCGAAGAACGTACAGGAAATACTCTCATCTTATCAGGATGAGTCGATAGATCCTTTCTTAGTACTAACCACTCGCGTACAGTCGTGTACGTACCCAACTTAGGCACTTTGTGGCCAGGCTACGTGACCAGTACCTAAATCTAAGTACGCACACTTGTGCACCGAATTCGCCCTAGCACCTCAAGTCCAAGGACTAAATCGTACACTATTATAAGCCTTGAGAAACATCCCATCACCGATATGCGTCATGCGCTTCCACAATGGGTTTCTCTGTTCGGGTCGTTCGATGCATTCAATCCTCCATTGAACCACCTACTCATATGCACTGGCCTCAAATGCCTTGCTCATGAAACGCTACAAATTCACTCCATGTGAATCATGCATACTTGTACAAGTCTTGGCGATTCCTACGATACCCCGTCTCGTTCGGAATCTATGACTTGGAACGGTTTTAAGATCACGACCTTTGAGACTGTTTCATGATTGCACTCAGTACTGAAGTGAATCGTCCCATAGTCTATTGTGACCTCAGGATTTCATCCAATCGCTTAGATAAGTTCGCGAGAGATGAAGTTGGCCATTGTTCAATTTCACGTACTATGAATGAACGGGCGTATTAATTATAAACCATAAGAAAATAGTACATCAACAAGCTAATTAATATTGGCTTGCTGGGCACTACTCTATCATCAGGCAGGTCAGATCGACCGCGAGTCGCAGAGACAGGACACATGGTCCGTCGCCAAAAATTACACCGCCAGGCTCATCAAGGCCGCGGACTGTTCATACTCCCGCCGATACACAGATGGATCGATGGGTTCCCGTCAGGCATCCTAAGTTTCCCGGAGATCGAAGGGTCGATCAGATGACCCGAACACAGTATAGGCGTTACTTACGCCAACGAAAGGAGATGGAAATTGCTAAGGGGAAGGCCCCGATGAAAGAGTCAGCAAAGAAACCTCCGTCAGCGGAACGGAAACTGAAACAGGGAGCGAGAGAGGCCAAATCTGGCCAAGGGGTCAATATCGAGGCCAAGACCTCGATGAAAATCGACACTTCCAAGTGGACTCCGGGGAAAGCCCAATTTGGCACAATCGACTTAGAAAAGATAATGGCGGAGGATGATTTATTGTCTGACAAGGAAGATGGAAGTTCCATTCAACACCGTATTATGCACAAGGGAATGGCCAAGCAGAAGCTTCTAATCGAGTCCATAAGGACATTATCTCGAAAATGATCGAGGAATACCCAAGAGCTTGGCACTTGATGCTGTCAGAGGCATTGTGGGCTTATCGGACCAGCAAACGAACAAGCACTGGCACCACTCCGTACAGACTGACTTATGGACAGGATGCCGTTCTACCGATGGAGATCAACGTCCGATCGCTTCGGGTGATGCAGCAAAACGAGCTGTCGCCCGAAGAATATACTGAAAGTATGCTTCAGCAACTTGATGAACTCGACGAAGTCAGGGTTGCCGCGTTAGACAGAATCGAAGCACAAAAGAGGCTAGTCGCCCGATTCTACGATAAAAAAATAAGCAGGAAACAGTTTGACGTCGGGGACATGGTCTGGAGGACTGTTTTGCCACTTCATCAGCGCGAGAAAAAGTATATCCGACCAGCCCGAGCCAACCATGGCCCAGCCCAGATCGGCCATGACCAAGTTGGTCGACCCACTTATGTGGTTTTATTTAATTTGAGGGGGAATTTAATTATGAGATAAGGATAAATGCTAATCTAGTCGGCTAATAACCAATTCCTTGATTTTCTCATAGTTAGTTACCATATCAAATTGAAATTCAAAATAAAACAAAAGACACGTTTCTTCTTCCCCCGACCACCATTAACACTAATTTTCAGCAAAAAGAAGGAGAAAACCACCATCAAAGTTGTGGAGAAAGTGGAGGTAGTGGGAGAAATTCAAAGTAGTGGAAGTAGTGGGAGAATGGCTATCAAGGGAGCAGTTTTCTCCAGCCATCAGCTCAATTTTCAGCAACTATAAATACAAACAGGCTGCCATTCGCGCAGGACACACAACTCAATCTACAAAAACTCAGTCTACACTGATCGGCTCAACGCCTCACCGGAAGTCCAGCGCACCGCTGCTTCTCTCGTCAGCAAACACCTGTGAATCCCTTGATATCAACCGTCCCTCCTCAGCCACCAGCGACTTCTCGACCGCCTGAAGTCTTGCCGCCGGCGCCGCTGAAAATAAGCCGCCGCCACCGCCGCTGCTTCCATCGTCAGAACGCTGTCTCGAGCGAATCCTACTTATATTTACAGAGGGATTGGCGCATTGAAGTAGTCTTGACGCCGTTCGATTTCCAGCTCCAAAGCACGTTGATGTTCTAGACACATCGATTCCCAAAGGGTGGGCTTGAACTTTTTCAAGTATCTTCCACTGATGGAGTCTCGACAGAGATTCCCATCTGGCTTTTTCAAGATGTAACCCTCCCTCGAGTTATCGAGAAGACTTCATATGGTCCTTGCCACATCGCACTCCATTTGCCATACTTTTTCTCGCGCTGATGAAGTGGCAAAACAGTCATCCAGACCATGTCCCCGACGTCAAACTGTTTTCTGCGTATCTTTTTATCAGTTCTGAAAATTGACTCCATGATCGGCAGGTAACCCCGCCGATGAGCTGATAATGCATGATAGAACAGCTTGTTGACAAAAAGTAACACTGACGACGGAAGACCACTGTCAATGGTTCGCCCAACCTTGATGGGCAACCACCAATCGGGCTCCTGATTAGCGGGTGGCCACTGACAAGGGCATCGATGGAGCAGATGGCTACTCAGCCGATAGCCGTCAAGCGGGCAAATTGTAACTATAACATGGCTCGACCCAAGACCAAACATGGTCCGACCAGCCCGAGCCAACCATGGCCCAGCCCAGATCGGCCATGACCAAGTTGGTCGACCCACTTATGTGGTTTTATTTAATTTGAGGGGGAATTTAATTATGAGATAAGGATAAATGCTAATCTAGTCGGCTAATAACCAATTCCTTGATTTTCTCATAGTTAGTTACCATATCAAAGACACGTTTCTTCTTCCCCCGACCACCATTAACACTAATTTTCAGCAAAAAGAAGGAGAAAACCACCATCAAAGTTGTGGAGAAAGTGGAGGTAGTGGGAGAAATTCAAAGTAGTGGAAGTAGTGGGAGAATGGCTATCAAGGGAGCAGTTTTCTCCAGCCATCAGCTCAATTTTCAGCAAATATAAATACAAACAGGCTGCCATTCGCGCAGGACACACAACTCAATCTACAAAAACTCAGTCTACACTGATCGGCTCAACGCCTCACCGGAAGTCCAGCGCACCACTGCTTCTCTCGTCAGCAAACACCTGTTAATCCCTTGATATCAACCGTCCCTCCTCAGCCACCAGCGACTTCTCGACCACCTGAAGTCTTGTCGGCGGCGGCGGCGGTCTCGGCCCTTTCCTTGATCCGACGGCCCAGTCTATGAAAATGGACAAGAAAGGTATGCTCTATTTGATATCTCGTTTTCAGAATTTCTATAATGTCATTTGGGACCCCACTAGGAAGGAACAAGTCCTTCAGCAAGCTGCTGCTAACTTCGAATTATTAAAAGAAAATAGAATAGAAAAGGCCAAACTGGCCCATTGGAAACTGGCCAAGAAACGTGGGGGACTAGGGGAGGTGCCCCCTTGGTATACCTTTTATAAACCATTAGGACCTTCTCTGCCTCTCATCCCCGATATGGCCCCTCTATACATACCTCCTCTTGCTAGTTCTAAACCTAAGTCTACCATGCCCCCTACTACCCATGGAGCTCGGCCTCCAGTATCCTTCTCCGGATACAACGCCGATGATCCTCATGTTATGGCAAACATTTATCTTTTATGTGACTTTTGGGAAGGTGCTACTTATGCCTTCGACGAATCAGGTAGTTTTAACTATTTATCCTCGTTTAGCTATGGATTGATTTCTTAGCCATGTGTTGTTTTCAGCAGGGAAAAAGAAAGGTTCGACCTCCCAAGCTGGCAAGAAAAAGGTCATTAATAAGAAGGACACTTCCATCCCCGAGGGTATTCCCATTCAGCCTGTTGAACCTGTTGTATCTTCTTCCCTTGATTTGTCTGTTTCCTTTCGAGCCTCCGATTCTCATGAAGAAGAGAAGGTAATTGGACACCCTATTCTTTATGTCCGACGCTCCGTCGTCTCCTCCTTCGGCGAGGTGGCACAAGTGCCATAATCGTAGGCAGCTCCGACGAGGAGGTAGTTCTCTTTTCCTCTATTATTTTCCTTGTTTTCTATGTGGCTTACGTGCTTTCCTTTCTCTTATCAGGAGGTTAGCTCCGCTGTGCCCTAAAAAAGACGGTCTTCCCGACGGCGTGCCTCGTCAGACGCCCCTCCTTCCAAACGAAGGCTAAGGATCCTGCTCCCTAGTTCCGATGAAGAAGAACAACAGGACGAAGGGATGGGCCCGATGGAGACTTCTCCTCCTTCTGTTGAGATAAAAAGAGATGTCATGGCTAAATTTCAGACAAGGGAGGGTTCTGAGGCATCTCAGTCTGCTCCATTGGGACCTACTCTCAAGGCGACTTCCGATTTTCCTCCCCCAAAAAGTAACATTGACGACGGAAGACCACTGTCAATGGTTCGCCAACCTTGATGGGTAACCACCAATCGGGCTCCTGATCAGCGGGTGGCCACTGACAAGGCAGCGGGTGGCCACTGACAAGGGCATCGACGGAGCAGATGGCTACTCAGCCGATAGCCGTCAAGCAGATGGCTACTTGACGACGAGCTCATCAAGCAGATGGCTACTCGATGAGTTTGTCATATAAATACGTGGGCACTTACATGACGGTTAACAGCGTGCTACTTGCTTGATATGAGTGGTTTCGCTCGAGACAATGTCAGCTGACGGCGGAAGACGGCGGCGGCGGCGGCTTACTTTAAGCGGCGGCGGCGGTGGCGGCAAGACTTCAGGCGGTCAGGGATCACTGGTGGCTGAGGAGGGACAGACTGATATCGAAGAGTTGGCAAGCTGATAACTTGATAGAAACAGCGTGCTATCTGCTTGCTATCAAAGGGTTTCCCTCGAGACAGCGTTCTGACGGCGGAAGCAGCGGCGGCGGCGGCTTACTATCGGCGGCGACGGTGGCTTATTTTCAGCGGCGGCGGCGGCGGACTTTGAGCGGCGGCAGGATATTAAACTTGAAGGCGAATATGACATCACTCGCAGAGAGCATCAAAACTCTTGCCAACGGCATACAAGCGCAGGCCTGGACTGGGCCGCCGAAGACTGCCGTTGACAAAGGAAAAGGCCCCGCATTTCAGATCGGGGAAAGTTCATCAAGGGAAGAGACGCCTTACAGACAAGGCAACGGACAATCTAATGTCCAAGATAGAAAAGGAAGCACCTCCAAAGCAAGGAACACCCGTCCAGACTCGGGGGGCAGGTCCGAAGAGGACATTGTTTGTACCCAAAAAATCACCCTCAATTAATCGAGGAATGACGGCTCGATAACAAGCCAAAAATGGCAATTGGACTGAACCCAACCACCCCAAACGGGTCGGATTAAACCAGATTCGATGTTGACCCGAAAATTGATCCAACCGAGCCCAATTTGAAACTCAACCCAATTTTCGCGATTAATTAATTTTGGGCCAAGTATAAATTAATTAATTGATAAAGTTAATTAATTTATGGGCCAAGTTTAATTAATTAACATTTAAAGCCAAATTATGGTTAAATACGATTGAGCCCAATAGATGATTTTGGATTAATTGATTAAATTGATTAGTTAATTAGGCCAAGTCTAATTAATTGGCCCACTTGATTAATAGGGCCATTAATTAATTAATTGGGTAATTAATTAAATGGGCAAATTGTAACTATCACATGGCTCGACCCAAGACCAAACATGGTCCGACCAGCCCGAGCCAACCATGGCCCAGCCCAGATCGGCCATGACCAAGTTGGTCGACCCACTTATGTGGTTTTATTTAATTTGAGGGGGAATTTAATTATGAGATAAGGATAAATGCTAATCTAGTCGGCTAATAACCAATTCCTTGATTTTCTCATAGTTAGTTACCATATCAAATTGAAATTCAAAATAAAACAAAAGACACGTTTCTTCTTCCCCCGACCACCATTAACACTAATTTTCAGCAAAAAGAAGGAGAAAACCACCATCAAAGTTGTGGAGAAAGTGGAGGTAGTGGGAGAAATTCAAAGTAGTGGAAGTAGTGGGAGAATGGCTATCAAGGGAGCAGTTTTCTCCAGCCATCAGCTCAATTTTCATCAACTATAAATACAAACAGGCTGCCATTCGCGTAGGACACACAACTCAATCTACAAAAACTCAGTCTACACTGATCGGCTCAACGCCTCACCGGAAGTCCAGCGCACCGCTGCTTCTCTCGTCAGCAAACACCTGTTAATCCCTTGATATCAACCGTCCCTCCTCAGCCACCAGCGACTTCTCGACCGCCTGAAGTCTTCCCGACGGCGGCCGACGGACTCGGCCCTTTCCTTGATCCGACGGCCCAGTCTCTGAAAATGGCCAAGAAATGTATGCCCTATTTGATATCTCGTTTTCAGAATTTCTATAATGTCATTTGGGACCCCACTAGGAAGGAACAAGTCCTTCAGCAAGCTGCTGCTAACTTCGAATTATTAAAAGAAAATAGAATAGAAAAGGTCAAACTGGCCCATTGGAAACTGGCCAAGAAACGTGGGGGACCAGGGGAGGTGCCCCCTTGGTATACCTTTTATAAACCATTAGGACCTTCTCTGCCTCTCATCCCCGATATGGCCCCTCAGCCACAAGTGATCCCTGACCGCCTGAAGTCTTGCCGCCGCTTAAAGTAAGCCGTCGCCGCCGCCGCCGTCTTCCGCCGTCAGCTGACATTGTCTCGAGCGAAACCACTCATATCAAGCAAGTAGCACGCTGTTAACCGTCATGTAAGTGCCTACGTATTTATATGACAAACTCATCGAGTAGCCATCTGCTTGATGAGCTCGTCGTCAAGTAGCCATCTGCTTGATGGCTATCGGCTGAGTAGCCATCTGCTCCGTCGATGCCCTTGTCAGTGGCCACACACCCATCAAGGTTGGGCGAACCATTGACAGTGGTCTTCCGTCGTCAATGTTACTTTTTGTCAACAAGCTGTTCTATCATGCATTATCAGCTCATCGGCGGGGTTACCTGCCGATCATGGAGTCAATTTTCAGAACTGATTAAACTCATCAACTCATTTGGTAGATCGTACCAAAATAGGAGATTTTTATCGTTTTGCATACTGTTGTAATATTTGTACATCGGGGAACTCATCAAATTTCTTTTATTATCAATGGAAGTATTTTAGCCCATATCCCTTGATTATATTACTAAAATATGCTTTACGTCAATTGATTTCCATTGATATGTTGTTTTCTGTCAAGATTATGTCTTCTGTCAAGGAGAATATTAAAATTGATTGACTGTCGAGGCATTTGCTGATTTACAAATCCGCTGATATGTTGAACAGGCCATCGATTGGTCATAAGTTTTTGGCACTTAAGAGAGATTTTCATAAATTATTTAAGTCCTGCGGCCAGGCAGGCATAGAAAAGAACTAGGGGTAGTGTTTGCCTACTCTGTCACAATCGTTTAGAAGTCAGCCTTATCAGGACAATTTATTTCGATATCAATATGTCTTTATCGGGACACTTATATTATTATCACACTGATATCAACATGTCCATTTTCAAATCGTTATGTTTGCACGCACAAACATTGGCACGCCCGCATTTATTTTATACCACATCGAGGCATTTTGCATCGAGCTATTGGCCCGTCGAGGTATTGACGACAGTTTTATAGTAAACAATATTTTGGCACTCCTCGATGCCAAACATCCTTCGATGTCAACCCCTCGATGCCAAGCATCCCTTCACGACAGTTTTACAGCAAACAATATTTTGGCACTTCTTGATGCCAAGGGTTGCTCAATGTCGAGGTGCCCTCGTTGTCAAAATTTACGCAAACAATATTTTAGCACGCCCAGTGGGACATGAAAATCTTTCTATCAAAAACTTACCAGCCACATAATATGTTGGCTCGGCGAGACTTGAAATGTTTTCTATGATTTATTTGCCATAAAACGATTTCAGCCAAGTTTGGCAGCTGACAATTGATAATCTCTTAGCCAAACAGTCAATCAGTTGATACTAAGTGGTTATTCTTTTGTTGTCATCAGATGATACCACAGATACCAAGAAAGACCCGATCAACCCTGACGAGGACACGTTCGGACTTAACACATACTTTGGAAAACCTATCAACGGTTCCACTAACTATGGAAGGGACCGACAGAATCGAGAAGCTGACTGCAGAGGTCCGTAATTTCACCAGGGACCTCGAGACCAAGCAGGAGGAATGGTCTAACGTCGTCAGCAAGTTTGAACATATGTTGGGTTCGGCCACTGCTGCTAGTCAGGCCAACACGGAAGCCAGCAACATTGTAAATAATTCCCTGATGCACTTGGAGGCGAAGATGACATCACTCGCAGAGAGCATCAACACTCTTGCCAACGGCATACAAGCGCAGGCCTGGACTGGGCCGCTGAAGACTGCCGTTGACAAAGGAAAAGGCCCCGCATTTCAGATCGGGGGAAGTTCATCAAGGGAAGAGACGCCTTACAGCCAAGGCAACGGACAATCTAATGTCCAAGACAGAAAAGAAAGCACCTCCAAAGCAAGGAACACCCGTCCAAACTCGGGGGGAAGGTCCGAAGAGGACCGATCGGAGGCCGTCGGATACGGCCCAGAAGGACATCAGGCCAATCCATTAGCCTATGACAGGGCTATTCATCGAGTTGCAGAGGGTCCAGAAGACCTCTTGACGGTGAATCAAGCCGAGGAGATGTTTGTCAGGAGACAGGGAAACAGGGCGTCGAGGTATAACAAGCCTCACCTGGAATACATCGATCAGATCCCGTTCCCATTGAATTACAGGCCTTCGAACTTTACTCTATTTTCGGGCGAGGGATCACAGTCTGCCACTGAGCATCTAGCTCATTTTTCCTTGGAATGTGGCAACATGACTAATGAGTTGAAGCTGAAATTATTCCCCAACTCTCTGACAGGAATGGCGTTCCATTGGTACGCCAACTTAAACCCTGGATCGGTCCCTGACTGGCCATCCATGGAGAAAGTGTTCGTGATGAACCACTACCAGGCCCCGCTCGAGGTGTCTGTCATCGAGCTATCGAACATGAGGCAACTGACAGGACCGACTGTCGAGGAATACATGAAGAAATTCATCAGGGCCAGAGGTTTCTGCGCCATCCCGTTGCCAGAAAAGGAATGCATCAAAATTGCCATCCATGGCATGCATTTTGAATTACGAAAGATCATGATGGCACAATACCACGAAGACCTTTTCGAGTTGACTGATCATACGGTCCGTTACGAACGAGTGCTAAGAGACGAGAACAGTCGGCAGCCCAAAGGAAATTATTATCAAGTGGGCATGGCCGATTCCAGCGAGGAGCAGATCAATCAGCAGACCGATTGACCAACAGGGTATCGAGATCGGACTGGCAGAAGTGGTCTGCCCCAAGAACACCGTCTGTCCGGCTCTCGCCAAGCCAAAGGAACCTTAGCCTACCATCAAGGTGCCAAATAACTTGGTACGTCGAGATGCTGAGTATAAGACTGACAGAGAGAGACGCTATTCCTTTGATGTCTCAAAGACAGAGGCCATATTCGATCAGCTGTTGGCCGACAAGATCCTGCGACTCAAAGGGGATCACGTGATTCCATCGTCAATGAAGATAGCAGGTAAAACATATTGTAAATATCATGATGTATGGACTCACGCGACAAACGAGTGCCTAGTGTTCAGGTGGATGGTGCAGGATCACCTCGACAAGGGCATCTTGAGGTTTGCCCCGGATTGGAAAATCACAAAGCCGATGACGGTTGACACCAATCCTTTCCAACAAAATGAAATGGAAATTAATGTGATAATGGTCACAGATCCATCGACGGGTGAGAAATTATACGTTGATGAGGAGCCATAATACTCGCCGGCAATCAGGGAGATGGGTTTATGTGCAAGATGCCAAACTGAGTTAGCAACATTTTCGTTGTTCATCAATCCCGCAATATATAGCCCATACATGCTAAGGGGTTACTTACGCCAACGAAAGGAGATGGAAATTGCTAAGGGGAATGCCCCGATGAAAGAGTCAGCAAAGAAACCTCCGTCAGCGGAACGAAAACTGAAACAGGGAGCGAGAGAGGCCAAATCTGGCCAAGGGGTCAATATCAAGGCCAAGACCTCGATGCAAATCGACACTTCCAAGTGGACTCCGGGGAAAGCCCAATTTGGCACAATCGACTTAGAAAAGATAATGGCGGAGGATGATTTATTGTCTGACAAGGAAGATGGAAATGATCTCGAGGCAAATTTTGCCGAGATCTACAACGATAAAGGCAATAATGGAAACAAGGCCAAACCTGGCCAAGCTATCGAGGCCGAATCTGTTCAGGGAATCGAGAAACAGGTCAATCAACCTATTGAGCAGTAGGGAATCGAGAAACACGAGGTCGATAAGCAAGCGATCGACAAGGAAACAGAAACAAAGACAGTGGAAGATGCTGCCATCAGTCAGCCGACAAACGGCTCGACGGTGATGGAATGCAACGCCATCGATTCTGAACTTGTTGAATTCGTCAACGAGGAGCTGGAGTATGCCACTGATGGCTTTTGGGACGACAGTATGCCAGTGGTACAAATGGCAGAGGACTTAGAGCTGTTATCGGTCGACGACGAGAAAGAGACCGATTGGAATAAAAGAGTTGAAACTATTTTCCAAAAGCCACCATCATTTATGGCTCGACACATCAGGCCACTTTACGTATCAGGCCATATCGACGGAAAACCCATCGACAGAATGCTGGTCGACAATGGGGCAGCCGTCAATGTAATGCCATCGTCGACGATGTACAAACTGGGAAAAGTCAGCGAGGACTTGATGGAGACTAAGGTGATTGTCAGCAACTTCACAGGGGGAAAAGCTGACACGTTAGGAATATTGCCCATCGAGGTAATGATTGGAAAAACCAGTTTGAGGATCGCTTTCTTTGTGGTGGATGCTGCCACGTCGTACAATGCATTGCTGGGAAGGGACTGAATCCATTCAGCCTTATGTGTACCGTCCTCCCTACATCAGTGCTTATTAATTTGGGGAGACGCCCCCGAACCTGAAATCATTATGGCCGACAACAGGCCATTCACCGCCAACATCAACGCTGTCGAGGCAGCGTATTATCGAGATGACGTTGGTCCTTACAGATTCATTGGACAAGATAAGTACGGAGGACCAAAGGAAGTCACTTCGAGCAAGAAGTTGACGCAACTTGAAATGGCTTGTTTAGCCAAGGAACTAAGTCGGCCTTGCAACGTCAAGGAGTCAGGGCCGCACGAATCACACTGTCAGTCCCGATGAACTGTCCTGATGACGAGGGACCATCGGCCTGTAAGGCCGACAGACTGGAGATCGATGAGATTATTGTTATCGGGCCGCAGCAAGAAGCATGTGCCGATTTGATTCGAAGGTTTCGGGCCTACGTGGCCGAATGCTATACAGGCGATCTCATTTTCGAGGAGGAAACGCCACTATCGGTTGGCGATGAAATTCAGTTAGAGGAACTAGCAACGGCGCCAGCAAAGCTAGACGACATCAAGATCCAAGTACAAGACCCTGTCATCGAGATTGAGTTGGGCAGCGAGGAGGATCACAGGCCAACTTACATCAGCGCATTGCTTGATGATGGCCAGAAGGATCGATTGATACAGGTGTTGAAGGAATACAAGGACTGTTTTGCCTGGAATTGCGACGAGATGCCAGGGTTGAGCAGGGAATTAGTAGAACACCGTATCCCGATACTTGAAGGGTACTTGCCCCGGAAACAGCCCCTGAGAAGAATGTCCGTCGAGGTCTGCAAACTGATCAGGAAAGAGATCGAGAAGCTATTGAAGGCCAGTTTCATCGAGGTGGCCCGATATCCGGAGTGGGTAGCGAATGTAGTTCCCGTGATGAAGAAGAACGGGAAAATCAGGATATGCATCGATTTCAGGGACCTGAATCTTGCATCTCCTAAAGATGAATATCCGATGCCAATGGCGGACATGTTAATCGATGCTGCCGCTGGCAATATGTTTTTGACAGCCGTCGACGGAAGTGCAGGTTATAATCAAATTTTTGTGGCTGTTGACGATGTACCAAAACTGGCTTTTCAATGTCCCGGCGGAATAGGCACCTTCCAATGAAGAGTGATGCCATTCGGACTTAAAAATGCCGGAGCCACTTATCAACGAGCTATGAACTGCATCTTCAGTGAGTACATCGATGACTTCGTTAAAATTTACATTGACGATATCATTATCAAATCGGCTAGTTATGATGAACATCTAACACATTTGGCGAAGTCATTTGCCAAAATGAGGAAACATATATTAAAACTTAATCCCTTGAAGTGTATGTTTGCAGTTGCGTCAGCCAATTTTCTTGGCTTCTTAGTGCATCGCAAGGGGATTGAGGTTGACAAAAATATGTCCAAAGCCATCTTGACGGCCAGACCTCCATCGACGAAGAAGAAATTACAACAGTTCCTCGGCAAGGTCAACTTTTTGCGGAGGTTCATTTCCAACTTGGCTGGAAAAACAAAGGTCATCTCGCCTTTGTTGAAATTGAAGGACAAAGAGGAATTTTGCTGGCAAACGGAGCACGGGCAGGCGTTTCAAGAAATCAAGGATAAGCTGACAACGCTGCCTGTAATGATGCCACCTGTCAAGGGAAAACCCTTGAAATTATATATATCTGCCACGGAAGACACCGTCGGCTGATTTATGGCACAAGCCGACGAGGATGGGTTTGAATGAGCAATCTACTACTTGAGCAGCACTTGACAGAAATGGAGCAAAGATATTCACCGATTGAAAAGGTATATCTCGCACTGTTTTTCTCTTGTAAGAAATTACGTCATTACATGTTGCCGGAAAAAGTGTTAGTTATTTCTGGTATTGATGTGATAAAGTACATGATAGCTAAACCTGTGATAAGAGGGAGGATCGGTCGATGGGCCATCCAATTGATGGAATATCAGTTGCAATACGTACCGCATAAGGCAGTCAAAGGCCAAGTATTGGCTGATTTTTTGGTTGACCATCCATGTATCGATATTGATCAAGCCGTTCTTAAAGAACTGGACTCGATGACAGTTGAGATCAAGCCATGGACATTGGCTTTCGATGGGTCTAGAACCGATAGACTCTGCGGAGCAGGTATAGTTTTGATTTCTCCATCAAATGTAACAACTAACCTATCGATTCAATTTGACTTTGAATGTACTAACAATCAGGCCGAATACGAAGCCTTGATAATCGGACTAGAAATTCTCAGAGAGCTCGATAGTAAGTCTGTCATTATCGTCTGGGACTCGCAGATACAAGGTACTTATAAATGCCGAAATCCAACACTTGACAAATATTATTTAACTACGATGTCTTTGTTGTCGGAATTTGTTGATGTCACATGTTATCATGTGACAAGAGGAAATAACAGCGAGGCCAACAGTTTGGCCCAATTGGCGACTGGTATCGATCTACCTAATGACGTCGAGGAATCTCAATACGTCGTCAGGAGACGACACTGTCCGTCATTCATGTATCGAGACAATGTCCTGACTGTTTTGAGTGTGTTTCAGGACCCTGATGACTGGAGAGAGCCGATCAGAAAATATCTGGCTGATCCGTCGGACCGAGCATCTCGACAGACGAGGCTCAGGGCAGTCAATTATGTCTTGATGGGAGATCAGTTGTACAGAAAAAGCCACGACGGCGTGCTCCTGTTATGCGTCGATCAACAAGAAGCCATGAGAATTATGATGGAAGCTCATGAAGGGATTTGTGGGGCCCATCAAAATGGCCACAAGTTAGCATGGCTGCTTCGCCGATATGGTTATTACTGGCCAAAAATGGTCGGAGACTGTGTGCAGTTGGCAAGAGGTTGTGAGAAGTGCCAACGATTTGGGGTGGTCCAGAGGATGCCCGTCGAGGAGATGAACATGATAATCAAGCCATGGTCTTTCAGATGCTGGGCCATCGATATCATCGGAGAAATCCACCCCTCGTCTTCCAAACACCATCGATACATTATTGTGGCCACGGATTACTTTACTAAGTGGGTAGAGGCCAAGCCACTCAAACAGGCCAATCAGGCCGAAGTGATGAAGTTCATCAAGGACTTAATCATTCATAGGTTTGGCCTGCCACAGACCATTGTCACTGACAGGGGACTGATGTTCGTCGGTCAAGAGATCAAGGAATTTTCCAGATCAATGGGTTTCGAGTTGGTCCATTCAACACAGTATTATGCACAAGGGAATGGCCAAGCAGAAGCTTCTAATCGAGTCCTTAAGGACATTATCTCGAAAATGATCGAGGAAAACCCAAGAGCTTGGCACTTGATGCTGTCAGAGGCATTGTGGGCTTATCGGACCAGCAAACAGACAAGCACTGGCACCACTCCGTACAAACTGACTTATGGACAGGATGCCGTTCTACCGATGGAGATCAACGTCCGATCGCTTCGAGTGATGCAGCAAAATGAGCTGTCGCCCGAAGAATATACTGAAAGTATGCTTCAGCAGCTTGATGAACTCGACGAAGTCAGGGTTGCCGCGTTAGACAGAATCGAAGCACAAAAGAGGATAGTCGCCCGATGCTACGATAAAAAGATACGCAGGAAACAGTTTGACGTCGGGGACATGGTCTGGAGGACTGTTTTGCCACTTCATCAGCGCGAGAAAAAGTATGGCAAATGGAGTGCGACGTGGCAAGGACCATATGAAGTCTTCTCGATAACTCGAGGGGGGGTTACATCTTGAAAAAGCCAGATGGGAATCTCTGTCGAGACCCCATCAATGGAAGATACTTGAAAAAGTTCAAGCCCACCCTTTGGGAATCGATGTGTCTAGAACATCAACGTGCTTTGGAGCTGGAAATCGAACGGCGTCAAGACTACTTCAATGCGCCAATCACTCTGTAAATATAAGTAGGATTTATTTTCAGTCTTGTTTTTATGCTCCTTTGTTTAGGCTAGGATTTTTAAATTATTGTTTAGTAGTCGCGTTTACTTTTTACCTTGCAAACCAAATACTTCCATGATAATTTAGTTATTACTTTCGCTTCCCGACTTTCAAATTTTTACATCAAGGCTTTTTGTTTAAAAGTTTTTTGTGAGTTGATTCGATTTTAATTAAATCTTGTTGGCAATAAAGTTATATCCTTGCTTGCGAAAAATGGTCTGTCAAGGTCAGATTAATCATTTGAAGGATAAAGTACGTAGTTTATATGGCTTTGATGTAAAAAAGAATATAGAGTAAAGTCAAAAGAGAAATTTACTAACGAAAAAGGAAATAGTCTTTGGCTATCAAGCCATCTAACCTAAACCAAAATCAATTGACGTGTCTTAGGCCATTAGGCCATCAAAATAAAGTCTAAGTTTGGCACAAGCGCCATTCAACACGGCACACAGGCCAGAAAGGGGCAAGGTAATCATTGGAGAAAGTCCTGAGTGAAACGACCAAGGAAGTCTTTAAGGGCAGTCTCAATCCTGTTTTGATCTTCAACAGCAGCCTCAGCTTGTGAAACCACCTGCGCCTCAGCAGCATTAGCTTCCATAATCAGGGCATTGACGTTATCCAGCTGGTCTGCAAGATCGTCTGCCTCGGAGGAATTGACTTGAAGCTGGGCATCCACTTCAGTTAGTTGCTTCTGGAGCGCTGCCAATTTTTTCTGCAGCTCATCCATGTCCGCAACCAATTTCGCCTTAGCAGCATCCAGAGAAGTGGTGGCGTTGCTGACACGAACGCCCTGAGCATAAAGATCATGGAATTGGGTGACAAGGGCCCCAGTAGGAGACTCATAAGAAACTCTAGCTTTGATGGCTCGATCGTTGTCCTTAAAATCATCTCTCATTTTGTGGAATTGACGGGCAAAAGCAGAGTAAAAAGGGGCCTTATCATCAGGCAATTGAGCTGCGGAGAGCTTCCTCATCAGGCCATCTAAAGATGGACACAAGTTAACCATCAGAATATCCAACGGTTGGCTCTGAAAGCCTGACAAGGCCTTTCGTAGGGTGCTAAGCTCAGCTTCAGTGAAGGACACTTGGCCTTGTAACTCAGAAGCGGTCGGTTGGGAGGTAGAAGTTGAGACAGGAAGGGGTATGGCCCTAACATTCGACAATCGGGCTAGAACTTGTGCAAGTTTGCCAGAGCCCGGCAGAGTTTGGCCAGATGAAGATGGCTGAAAACGAAAAATAAACAGATGTTAGAACAAAAACAGATGTATACCTAAAAAACGCAGGTGGAAAAATAATCTGAATCGGCGGAGGCAAAGGGGTTGTCACAGGAATCGGAGCAGGAGTTGGGGGAGGAAAATCGGAAGTCGCCTTGAGAGTAGGTCCCAATGGAGCAGACTGAGATGCCTCAGAACCCTCCATTGTCTGAACTTTAGCCATGACATCTCTTTTTATCTCAACAGAAGGAGGAGAAGTCTCCATCGGGCCCATCCCTTCGTCCTGTTGTTCTTCTTCATCGGAACTAGGGAGCAGGATCCTTAGCCTTCGTTTGGAAGGAGGGGCGTCTGATAAGAGAAAGGAAAACACGTAAGCCACATAGAAAACAAGGAAAATAATAGAGGAAAAGAGAACTACCTCCTCGTCGGAGCTGCCTACGATTATGGCACTTGTGCCACCTCGACGAAGGAGGAGCCGACGGGAGCATCGGACATAAAGAATAGGGTGTCCAATTACCTTCTCTTCTTCATGAGAATTGGAGGCTCGAAGGGAAACAGACAAATCAAGGGAAGAAGATACAACAGGTTCAACAAGCTGGATGGGAATACCCTCGGGGATGGAAGTGTCCTTATTAATGACCTTTTTATTGCCAGCTTGGGAGGTCGAACCTTTCTTTTTCCCTGCTGAAAACAACACATGGCTAAGAAATCAATCCATAGCTAAACGAGGATAAATAGTTAAAACTACCTGATTTGTCGAGGGCATAAGTAGCACCTTCCCAAAAGTCACATAAAAGATAAATGTTTGCCATAAGATGAGGATCATCGGCGTTGTATCCGGTGAAGGATACTGGAGGCCGAGCTCCATGGGTAGTAGGGGGCATGGTAGACTTAGGTTTAGAACTAGCAAGAGGAGGTATGTATAGAGGGGCCATATCGGGGATGAGAGGCAGAGAAGGTCTTAATGGTTTATAAAAGGTATACCAAGGGGGCACCTCCCCTGGTCCCCCACGTTTCTTGGCCAGTTTCTAATGGGCCAGTTTGGCCTTTTCTATTCTATTTTCTTTTAATAATTCGAAGTTAGCAGCAGCTTGCTGAAGGACTTGTTCCTTCCTAGTGGGGTCCCAAATGACATTATAGAAATTCTGAAAAGGAGATATCAAATAGGGCATACCTTTCTTGGCCATTTTCAGAGACTGGGCCGTCGGTGGAAATGAGATCAGGATGATCAGGGATTTTAAACTTGTAGGCTGCGACGGCAAAAGTGTCTCGACGAGTGAAAGCCAGGTAGTCATCCCACCACTTTATAAACTGGGGAGAACCAATGGGATTCAGGTGGAAAGGTGTGAGCACAAAGGCGTCCCTAGCTACCCTCCATGCCTCATGAAGGTCAGCAAAATCAGCCATGTTTTTCATATTCTTGACTTTGTTGTTGCGTTTGGTGAGGGATGTACCGAATCGGGGAACAAGTTGAACCAACCCGAACTGTCGGACCACGTAATGGGCGGGGTAGAAACGAACCGTACATTTCAAAGGTTTACGGTTGGAGGCCTCCCCAGCGTTTGTAACCTTCAGACCCATCGGGATATCCCTCGAAGTAAGGTAACATGCCCATAACTTCTGAGCACTGGCAGCTGAGCCATTTTATAAGGCAACGGACATGGCAGATAGAGCCCTCGAACAAAAAACAGAAAAGGTAGGTTCTGGACCTTTTTCCTTACTATACAATCGAGAAAAGAAGTAATAAAAGTTGGGTGGGGGAAGTGTCTGTTGAGCAACAAAGGCAGCATATACCTCATTAGGTGATGGTTCACCAGTAAATCGATGGAAATCAGGGAAGTAGGCAAACAACCAAGCTTGAAGCATCCACATCGGGCCTTGAAGGGTACAACAGGCCGTGTCCAAAAATCCTTCCATCCCCATACAAAAACTGGAAAAGGCCAAGGGGGCCAAAGCTACCTTGTGGCCGCGGGCAATGCTCAAAGCAATGGCCGTGAACTCTTTAGTAACAGAGATAGCAGGAATACACAACAAGTAGCGTGACAGCCACAACATGAGAAAATGAATGTGCTCTTGATGGGTTACCTCGATAGTCAAAGGAATGTCCTTGTATTTTGCGATAATGGGGCCGTAGCCGTAAAGGGGCTGACCATCCACGCCATAAACCATTAGGAAATGGTAGGCATCATCACCAGCTGAAGGCCTTGGGTCGATATAGGCCCCAGTCGGAGAAAGACCACTAGTGGCCTCAATGTCCAGAATGGTCATGGTCATCGGACCATGGGCAAAATGAAAGGTATTATCAGCCCTGCTCCAGAATTGAGCGGCCGCCCTTAACATCGGAAGGTTGAGAGGAAAACCTTGTTTATAGAAATCCACAGCCAAGTAAACACCAGCCTTTTTCCAAATCTCACCGAAACTTTTCTCAACCCTCGCGCACCAAATCAACCAATCAGAGTGTATAGGAGAACCAGCCCATGGCCAACAACGGGTAGTGGACCCAAAGATGATTCTGCCACCATAAGAGAAGGGGAGAACTTCAGAAGGAAGCTGGAGGGGATGTACGTTGACAGGAGGTACATCAACCGCAGAGTGAAAAAGGGCCAATGGTAGTACCATGCGCAGTCTCCTCTAGAACCTGGGTATGGACGATGACTGACTGATCGAAGCAGGAACCACTTTCAGATGACATGATTAATTAAGAATTGAAGGAAGAGAGCTCAAGTTTTGCAATGGAGACTTAGGTTTTTTTTTAGCAAAGGAATCACGAAGGAGAAGTAGAGGAGTGAGGAAAAAGGGTGATTTAACCGAATTTCGTAAGGTTAATTATATCAGTAAAAAGTGAGAGATTGGGGATTCTCAATATATATTATTTAAAGGGCTCTGTTACTTTATTCAGGATGGATCAATCTCAAAGAAGAACAATTAGATGGAACAATTAGCAATAAGGACCAAACATGAATATTATTGTATAGCGAAAGCTTTTCTATTGAATAATCTCAGATTCTGTAATACTTTTGGGAGTAAGCTCCCTCTTTTGAATGTGTGCAATACAATGATCAACTAGGTATTTATATCACAGTAAACCTAGTATTACAAGGAAACATAATTCTAATAGGACTCGGCCCACTTGTCCTTCTTGAGTCCGGATAGTAGCCTGCTCGCTGAGGAAGGTCGTATCCTACTGGGTCGATAGATGCTTCCGAATGAGTTTATCTTGGTCGAACCGATTCCATAACCCTTGGTCGATCCGGAGATAATAAGGGATGCGAAATAGCCCCCATCAGTACTCCCTCACTTCTTCGAGCGTGTATGTAATAGAAGCTCGTGGAAGTAGAAGGATAATTTCGACTGTATTTTCTATGAATTGTGCCTCGTTAAAAACCTTACTTAAGAAAAAACCCTGTGGGAAAAAATCCTAAGTAAGGAAAAGAGTGCTACGCCTCATAGATAGTCATTTTCTTGTTCCAATTGTGAACTGCTACGTGTCTCTTCGAGGAAGCGTTTCACCTTCTTCCGTTTGGCGGGAATAAGATCAGCCTTGAGAAGTTCGAAAAGTCTTTTCACTTTTTCCTATAAATAGGTGACCGTCATATTAGTCATTTTTTACTTTGCACTTCCTTTGATTTCGCAGTTATTTTCTTGACTGGTCGTTTGTCATTTCAAAATTTCTTTTATCGATTCATATCTTCCGAGAATTCCGAGAATGACTTCTATGAGAAAAACTTCCTCATCTTTAAGTGAGCGAGTCGCTCCTACTATCGATGAGGTTCTTAATCCTTCGAGCGAGCAGGTTGGAGTGTCTGAATTTTGCAGTCCCTACTGTGGATACTTTAAGGTGCAAATCTTATCTGATTCAGACGTTGCTGCCAGGGCTAAAAAGGGCAAAGGCACAGCTCCTCAAATTTCTGAACCGATTGAGGATCTTGCTTGTGCTTATACTACGGACACTTTCTCCGAAGTCGTGAAAAATTATGCCAAATATTTCCCGGCGGGCTCCGAGATGGTTCTCCCTTCTCCTTCTGATAGGGTTACCGCACCGCCGGAAGGATGTTGAGCTTTTTACACGGCGCATTTTAACAGTGGTCTACGTCTTCCGTTGTCTGCACTCTTTCTTGACATTTTGAAAAATTTTAGCGTGTCCCTGACTCAATTAGTTCCCAATTCCGTGGCCTTCGTAGTATGTTATTCTGTTTTGATGATAGCGAAAGGATTCCAACCCTCCTTTCGTAATTTCACGCAATTATTTCGTTTTAACATTTCTAGTTCCTCCAATCGCGGATATTTCTTCGCTAGTCAGAAACCTAGTCGCGCAATCTTCGACTCCTCAGTTTCTAGCAACCCTTCCTGGAAATCTCATTTTTTCTTCGTTCGTCCACCATCTAATCTTCGTTTGGCGGATAGTTCGACTACTCCCTTTTCGTGGGATCATGATTTCAAATGGGTGTATGGAGGTCGCTTGCCGACCGGTGAACTCACTTCTGATAATCCTCAGTTTATCGGTGAAATCCAGGCTATGCGTGCAAACAAATATCAGAGCGCTCTTCTTATCGGAGAAGATTTTCTTCGCAAAGCGGGATTGAGCACTCATGTTTTTCCAATCACTTCGTCATCTGAATCACTAGGTAAGCATTTATTTTAATCATGATGTTGTGATGATCCCTTCTTCGCAGAGGGTCTGACTTTGATCGTGTTTTCTTTTTTAGTTCAAATGGTCGAAAATTCACGACATTCTTCAAAGGGAAAAATGGTGTTGTCAAAATCCACCAAAACAGTAGAGAATGTTCCTATCGAGCAGAGAGCGTCTCGGAAGAGAAAACTGGAGCTGGGTCATGACTCCGAGGAGAATAGAGAAGAATCTCCATATTCTTCTCAAGAATCCCCCGTTCGTCAGGGAACCGGATCTGGTTATCCCCCTCTCCAGCTTAGGACATCTTTGGGTATACGTGGATGTCGCAGCTGGTCGATGCCTCATCCCAACGACAACCCGGTGGAGAGAAAGAAGAGTTATTATGGTCGTTCTGGTAACGATCTTTCTTTACTCGGCAATAATCATCCTAAGCCTACTTTGGTCGAAATGATCGAGGACCATTTAGAGGGAAAAAGAGCAGCTGGCTATCCTGAGAATGATTCTTTGATTCATGATTAGAGCGAAAATGCAGTGGATAAGGCCACTCGTGTTCTTTTGTCCGGTGTTTTTACTCGTGACATGAATAAGCTTCTTCGGAAGGATCCCTTGGAGAAATTTCAGCGAGCTTCTCTTTATGCTGAAAAGGTGATATCTTTTTTTGATCGTGCTAATAAAGTAATTTTCTTTAAGGATCTTTTTAATTTGCTAATCCATTTCTTTTTACTCCCTTTGTTCTTTCAGACTAAGACTTGTTTGGCATCATATGCTTATGAAAATGCTCTTTGGAAACAACAGTGTGAATTTCTTGAAGAGAAGTTTAAAACTTTGCTTGGCAGGACTTCTGGTTCAGAGGCCGGCCCCTCAGAGACTCCTTCTCTTTCAGTCATGGAGACTCAGGCTATGGCGGCTGACGATCAAGAGATTATAGACAAGGTTCTGGAGACTTCTCGTGCTCAAGATCAAGCCAATCAATTGGCTAAAAAGTTAGAAGAGTTCCAAGTCCAAAGTACTGCTCGAATTAGTGAGTTGGAATCTCAAGTATCAAGTCTTCAGGCTTCTTTAGAGGAGTACGAGAGTGATATCCCTCTTAGTGGACTCAGGGATCATTACGGCCGTAATCCCGATGAAAAAGTGGTTCGCGAATTCCTCAACTCTCCTGTTCATACGGCACTGGTATATCAAATGGTCGGTCCGCTTTTAGAAAATACATTCAAGAAGGCGATTCATTAGTTGGTCGCTTTAGAAATGATAGATGATCGTCGAAAGGAATATTTTAAAGCGGCGCACATTCGACTGAACCGTTATGGTGAAGTATATCCTCCTTCCGAGCTTTCGGACGTCGTTTATCAAAACCTTCCTTTGGCTCACCTCGTTAAAGAGTTCGGAAAACCATTGCCAATTCCTTCTTCAATTATTAATGATGAGGTCGATACAATTTTATCGTCCGAGAGGAAGAAGAAGAAGATATTGACATAGCAGGGGAAGGAGACGTCGATAGTGAACAGAAAATTTCGGATAACGACCAAGCTATGTAATATTTTGATCTCTGAAATAACCTTTGTAACTATTGTAAGTTTAATTGTAATATTACTTTTTCACCCTTTTGTAAAAATAAACGTTTTGTTTTTCTGACAGTCACGTCCTTTCGTGTTCTCTGTAATAATTCAGACAAGTCATTAACTTCGCCGTAATCATTATGCGTGTGTCGTTTCAAATTCTAGTGTTTATTCCAAGGCTTGTTTCTGTATTGCGCGCCCTTTCTTTGGGACTGTCGCGTCTTCTCGTACAGTATAAATATAAAAGGTAAAAACTTTGACTCGCTATTTACCGCTTTACTCATTTCTTTAACAGAATAGTCTTTCGTCGGCAGGTCGATAAGTTTTCTCGATATCTTAATTTGACCTTTTAAAATCCGATCATGAGTAATCTTTTTGGTAACACTTCGAAGCGTCCTTCCCGTGAGAGCGCTAGGGACACTAGACCGAAAAAGTCTCGAACAGAGGGGCCCTCAATAGAACCTCCTCGTTCATCTTCTATTACTAGGTCGGTGATCGATACTCCTGTCATCTCTTCTGAACCTTTTTATGTAACTAGTTCATCTTCTGTACAACCCAATTTTTCTTCTTCTACTGAAGTAGGAAATAGGCCCTCCCCTGGTCAGGTGGCCGAGCTGATGAGGGCTCCTTTGTAAATCCCTCCGCAACACAACCTATTTTTCAAGATTGTCCTGATTACCTGTTTAATGATACTACTGTGATGACTACTTCTTTCGAATCTGGTGGGCCTTCAGGAGGTCGGATCGGGTCCAGGTCTGGTCGTCAAACCGTTATTTCTGCTTCGGGTAAGGAGACCTCAGTTAGTCCCAACGAGAGGAAATCCCCTCGTCCTTTAGATGACCGTTGCGTCCTCGAACAAGTTAAGGATATTATGCTGTCGGTGACTCCGCGCTCCGACGGCGTCCCTTCTGCTAGCGAACTGCCTGGCTCTGTTGAGCCTGACGCTTTGTCCTGGGACCTAGGCCTGAGCACTATTTTGCCTGGTGAGTTGAGGAAGTTTGAAGGTACTTCCAATGTTCGCCTTGTCCAATCGCTGGTGAAGTTATGCGAGCAGGTAGACACATCTTTGATTATTTTTCACACTTTTATTTCGACTGCCTTGTTGTGTAGGGGTTTTTCTCATTCTTTTTGTTTTCTAGGCCAAATATTTTGCACTCCAGCTGGGCGTGCAAAATGACGATCTGTGGAATGGTAAGGAAGCTTACCAACGTCGTCTGGAGTCGGAATCGGCGAAGGTGACAGGGCAGGCTCTCCAGTTGCAACTTGCCAATGATGATCTGAAAAAATTACTAGAAGAGAAATCTATCTGGGAGAGAGAAAAAAGTGAATTGGTTCAGGCTGCTGCCCTAGCAGATGAGTCTCGACGGCAGGCCTATGAGGAAGGTTATGATGCCGGTTATCTAAAGCGTCAGGAGGAGTTGATGGCGTTTGCAGGTAACTTAACTCCTCTGAAGAGTGCATCTGCTAGGCGTCCTGGTGATAGCAATCCTTCTCGCTGATCCGATTTCGACCTGGCTGTTACTTTGAGTTTCTTCTTCTTTTTTTTTTTTTTTTTTTTTTTAGTAGTGCCCCATCTTCTGTTGTGGCTTTTGTACTCGGACAACAAATTGATGAAAAATGTTAATCTTTTATGACTAGGTCCACATCTTGATCAATTCCTAGCCAATAGATATCTTTTGTTATACACATTTTGCTGTTTGTGAATAAGTATAACTTCTCGAAATAATCATTATAGATTAGTATACTTATCTTATATTGGTCTTCTGGGAGAATAGCTAGTCTTCGAAGATGTAGCTTAGTCTTGCTTGATCAGTGTTCAAATAACTGAATGATATGATGTTTGTTTCTTCAAATCAAACTTTTTCCAACGATGTATAAGAAATGATGATCAACCAAGCATGATCCCTTATGATCTTCCAGAAATCGTGTTAGATATAAAAATGTGGACAGTAAGGCATCCATGTAGATAGTTGATCGAATATTTGTTAAAGAAATGCTCAGCTTTATCGTTGCTGTTCGACCAGTCCCTTGTAAATTTGTCTTTTAGTCAAAGATAACTTATTTAAGGACGCTGTCCTTTCTACCGTTGAGCTCTGCTCTTCTTTTCTGAATCTATAAAATCGTTTCTAGATAAGCTCTTAAGATCCATGTTTCTCTGTAGTGATTGTGAGTTCCTTGTTCCTCGAATAAAGCAACCGGTGTATCGATATATCATTTCTTTGATATGGGAGGAATTGGAAAATGTAGAATTATTAGCCAGATCTAGCTTGTTCAGACCTCCTTCAGCAATTCTTTGGAATGTTAGGCAGTGACTTTATTGTAATCTTGAGCAATGACGGCTATTCTCCTGATTTCCATGTCAGATTTCTTGGATTCCAACTGAGGTCTAAACATGGTTAGGTAATAATTATTTTATGTGACATATGAGGCAGTTACGGCCTCGTAGGTCGGAGTATGAAATCCTTTATTCCTTTAGTCGAGCAAATACTTTGGTGTAATGTCGGGGATCTTTCGTTCTTTGTTAAGCGACTAGCATATGCGAGCATGCAAACTTTCTGTTCTGAAGCTCTTTTAGATCTGCTTTCATTGTGCATCGATCGCTTCGATCTTCTTTCTCTTTTATCATCGATTCGTTTAGTCGATCAGGGAGGCGCCGTTCCAACTTACTTGCATTTATTACGGGGAGTCAAAAGGTAGCATTTCTGTCCCTTGATCAAATTTCTATCCAGCCGTAGGATCATTTGCACAAGTGCCTATAAATAAGCAGGCAGTTTCCATATCTTTTACGTTTTCTCAGAAAAGATGGAGATCTCAGTTTCCTTACATTTCATTTTGCCTTCTGATCCCATAATATTCAAAAAATCACATTATCACGAGTCATGTGATAATAAATTAAATTTCATCTGCCTTGTACTGACGGGTCCCATGGAAGCCCTACCTTGTACTAACGGGTCCCATGAGGCCTCGAACTTTGTATACACGGGTTTGAGGTCCGTGGTTTCTGTTTGCACATGGAGGGTTCTTACTTACCAGGCATCCATTCTCTTGGATGTCACCTCCGGAGTGATAGGTTGCTGGGGTGTGCTGGTAAGTTTTAATGTTCACGACGGCCCCGAAGAGATGCTGCTTAAGAGTAAAATGTTTTAACTTTAAAGTAAAAGCAGTATCTTGTTGTGGGTGAATGAGTATTGCCAGTTATTTGGCTGGTAATGCTCATTTCGTCTCGAAGAACATTTGATCTTCAGAGCCTGGCCATCGAACCAAAGAAGTCGACCATCCTGAGCAGCATGCTTCTTAGGTGGTTAATTCCGACCCTCGAGGTACTAGGGAGGAGATTGATGTTTCCGTGGACATTGTCGTGAAGATTACTAATCTATAGGATAGGATCATTTGTAACGATGTATAAATCGTATATAGACCTTTGTAATTTGTTCAGAGTTCTTTGTATTTTATCACTCATTCCCTGAAGATGGATGAATAAAATTTTATTATTTTTCCTTGTATATTTCTTGTTGTCGATGTCGTCTCAACTTTATTTACTATTGTCGTCGAGGGGCATTTATTGAACGAATAAATTTATACCCAAAGCCTTTTGATCGTTGAAAATTAATCGAGGAGTGTTTATTGAGCGGATCAATGTATACTCAATTCTTTTTTAATTTAGACTTAGGTTTTTATGCCACAAGCCTTTTGATCGTTTTTAATTAATCGAGGAGTTTTTATTGAGCGGATCAATGTATACTCAACTCTTTATAATTTAGACATAGGTTTTTATACCCGAAGTCTCGTAGTCGTTAAAAACTAATCGAGGAGTGTTTATTGAGCGGATCAATGTATATTCAACTCTTTATAATTTAGACTTAGGTTTTATACCCGAAGTCTTTTAGTCGTTAAAAAATAATCGAGGAGTGTTTATTGAGCGGATCAATGTGTACTCAACTCTTTATAATTTAGACTTAGGTTTTATACCCGAAAGTCTTTTTCATCGTTTGAAAAGTAATCGAGGAGTGTTTATTGAGCGGATCAATGTATACTCGACTCGTTTTTATTGCTCGATCGAGGAGTGTTTATTGAGCGGATCAATGTATACTCGACTCGTTTTTATTGCTGGATCGAGGAGTGTTTATTGAGCGGATCAATGTATACTCGACTCGTTTTTATTGCTCGATCGAGGAGTTTTTATTGAGCGGATCAATGTATACTCGACTCGTTTAATTTAGACTTAGGTTTTTATACCAAAAGTCGTTTTGATCGCTTAAAAATTAATCGAGGAGTGTTTATTGAGCGGATCAATGTATACTCGACTCGTTTTTATTGCTGGATCGAGGAGTGTTTATTGAGCGGATCAATGTATACTCGACTCATTTTTATTGCTGGATCGAGGAGTGTTTATTGAGCGGATCAATGTATACTCGACTCGTTTTTGAATTCAACCAATACTACGGTAGGATTGCGAAGGGAGTTTACCGAATCATTCGATTTATACTCAATCTTTATAAAAAATTGCTAAAATCTTTTTTAATAATTAAATTGTAGGCTAAGGCCTTTATTACAAAGAACATAATTTTAACAAAATAAAGCAGCATGATCTACTAAAATTTATTTACCATAGTATTTTCTAAGGTTGACTGCATTCCAAGTTCTTGGTAAGGCTGTTCTATCCAAGTGTGCAATTTTGTATGAACCTTTCTTTCCTACACCAATGACAATGTAAGGTCCATCCCAATTTTGTTGTAATTTTCCCACATGCTTGGATACTTCTACCTTTTTCAAGACCAGGTCCCCCTCTTTGAAGGTTCGGATTCGTACATTTTGATTATACCCCTTTTCCATATTTGCCTTAGTAACCTGCAAACGTACAACCGCTTTTTCCCTTAGAGCTTCAGTTGAGTCGATATCATTTTCTCTTGTTTTCCAGTTTTCCTGGTCGTCATGCATTTCAATTCTTGGTGTGGGAATTAGCGTTTCAACAGGAATAACGGCTTCCGAGCCATATACCAGGCTAAATGGGGTTTCCCCGGTTGAGCTCCTGACTGTGGTTCGATTAGCCCAAAGTGCTCTTGGGAGTTCATCGAGCCATTTTCCTTTGGCTGCGCCTAATCTTTTTTCCAAGGATTTTATTATTTCTCGGTTTGCTACCTCAGTCTGTCCGTTCGCTCTAGGATGCCCGACCGAAGTGAAATTTTGCTGAATTCCTAGCTTTGAACACCATTCTATTACCTGTTTTCCCGCGAATTGGGTCCCATTATCAGAAATTAGGATCCTCGGGATGCCAAATCGACATACTATGAATTTCCACAGAAAGTTGATCACTTGGAATTGAGTTATTCGTGCAAGGGCGATGCATTCTATCCATATGCTGAAGTATTCAACAGCGACCAGGACATAAGCTTTCTTGGATCTGGCCGCTGGGAAAGGTCCCACAATGTCCATTCCCCATTGATCGAACGGCCAACATACCGGTATTGGGTGCATGTTTTCTGCTGGTCGATGACATATATTAGCATGGACTTGGCAGTGATGACATTTTTGGACATACTGAATGGCATCGTTGTTGATGGTAGGCCAATAATAACCTGTTCGGAGGCATTTTAAAGCTAATGCCCTTGCTCCGCTGTGATTTCCCGCGTCTCCTTCATGTACCTCTCGTAGGATATCAGCGGTTTGTGATTCAGGGACGCATTTCAGAAGAATCCCCGATACCGATCTTCGGTAAAGTTTTTCTTCTACCAATGTATATTTTGGAGCTCGATATTTTATTTTTCGAGCTTCATTTTGGCCCAGCGGTAACTTTCCTTCTCGAAGATAGTCTATCATTGGAGTCATCCAGTTTTCTTCAGCTTCTTCGATTTCCATTATATCGACTGCAGGTGTTTCATCGATATCGATCGCCGGTGTACTAGAGATTAACCAGTTCATCACCCCTTTCTGTTTTTCCGTCATAGGCTCCTGTGAACCTAGACAGTTGATCGGCCCATTTATTTTTCGAGCGTGGAATGTTCTGTATACCGAAGCTTTCGAATTTTTCAGCTAGTGTTTTCACTTTGGCAAGGTATTTAACCATATTAAATTCCTTAGCCTCATATAGGCCTTCTATCTGTCTTTGCACTAACTCTGAATCGGTTAGTACTTTAAGGCTTTTAATGTTGGCCTTGATCGCCATTTCCATTCCTGCGATTAACGCTTCATATTCTGCTTCATTGTTCGTTACGACGAAGTCCAATGTTATCACATAATTTATATCCTCTTTATTTGGTCTTGTGAAGTTGATTCCGGCGCCTCCTCCTTCTCGGCACGAAGCACCGTCAACATGCATTAACCAGGTTTGATCTTCTATGATCAAGATATCATCGTTGAGGCTGTTCGATAGTTCGGTTACCTGTGTCGGAGTTTCCAGTAGGAAATCAGTTAACACTTGGGCTTTAATTGCAATTCTCGGTTTGTACTCGATTTCGAATTGATCGAGTTCGATCGCCCATTTGATTAGTCTTCCGGAGGCTTCTGGCTTTGCTAAGACTTGCCTTAGTGGTTGGTTTGTTAAAACCATGATTTTGTAGGTCAAAAAGTAAGGTCGGAGTTTTCGTGCTGCCACTACTAAGGCCAAAGCGAATTTTTCAATTTCCAAGTAATTCTTCTCCGCCCCTTGTAATAATTTGCTTAAATAATAGATAGGCTTATGTTCTGAACCTTCTATTTTGATCAGTACTGAACTAACGGCCGCATCGGAGATCGAGATGTAGATATACAATGGTTCCCCTTCCGTCGGTTTGGCCAACAATGGGGATGTTATCAAATATTCTTTTAGCTGGTCGAATGCCCGATCGCATTCTTCGGTCCAAACAAAGTTCTTTGCCTTTCGAAGTGTTTGGAAGAAAGGCAAACTTCTGTCCGCCGATTTTGTTATGAATCTGTTCAACGCTACGATTTTCCCTACCAAGCTTTGTACTTGGGAGATGGTTTTGGGAGGCTTCATTTCAGTTATTGCTCGAATTTTTTCTGGGTTGGCCTCAATTCCTCGTTGATGTACCAAATAACCCAAGAATTTTCCCGATTTAGCACTGAAGGTGCATTTTGCGGGATTCAGTTTCATGCGGTATTTCCTCAATATTTGGAAGCATCGATCAAGATGTCTTATGTGATCCGCTTCATTCATGCTTTTGACTAGCATGTCGTCCACGTAGACTTCCATTATTTCTCCGATTAACTCTTTGAACATTAGGTTTACTAACCTTTGGTAAGTAGCCCCTGCGTTCTTTAATCCAAATGGCATAACTATGAAGCAATATACTCCTTGCTCGGTTATGAATGCGGTTTTCTCTTGTTCCTGCTCATTCATATATATTTGATAAAATCCTTGAAAAGCATCCATCATGCTGAAGATCGCGAAGCCAGCGGTTGAGTCGACTAATAAGGTCGATCCTTGGAAGTGGATATGGATCACGCGGACACAATTTGTTAAGGTCGGTAAAATCGTTGCACATTCTCCACTTGTTATCCTTTTTATCCCCTTTTGCTACTAGAACAACATTACACAATTTGGGCAGGAATTCTATCTTGCCGTTTGGAGCCTGAAGTGGTAACTTTATTTTTGTTCTTATCTTTAAAGGAATTCATCTCTTCTTGGGTCATATATTTAGACGCCAAGCTCATGATGTCGGCGAACGTTCTTGGTTGTTTTCGGCTGAGGGCATTTCCGAACTGCCTATTCTTCGTGAGGTCGAAGAGAATAGAGATTATGTAATCGATATTTAGGGAATCGATTTTAAGTAATTCTACGTTAAATCTCGCCAGCCAGTTTCTCAAGGATTCTCCCTCTTGTTGATGGATAGTTCTCAAGTAACTCATGGGAAGTTTTGGCCTCTTCTGACTGGCAAACTGCTGTGTCAATTTGTTGCATAATTCCCGAAAACTGAATAAGGAGTTGGCTGGTTGCTTAGTGAACCAGTCCAAAGCGAGGCCTTCCAACGTGGTCACCATTAATTTAGCGGTAAACTAAGCCGAGTGAGCATATAAGTTCATTATATTTGTGAAGCTAAAAATATTATCGTCCGGATCAGTGGTTCCATCGTATCTGGGCAGTCTACCTGGAACCTGTCCGGTCGACTGTGCCTCTTTTATTTCTCTGCAGAAGGGAGAGCATGCTGCTAGGCTCTCCTGGAGTTCATTGGTCCTGGTCCATGGGTTTTGAACGGATCGTAAGCGTTGCTCGAGTCGTTCTTGCACCATCTTTTCGATTTCTGTTTCCGAGAATCGCATTGTTCTTAGTCGATTTGGGATCGCCTCGCCTGCGTCATCCTCGATGGGGATTATGGTGTGTTCCTTTGATTCATGGCGTTGTGATCTCCTTCGATCCGCTTTTCTTCGGACGTTGTCATCGGAGGGTTTTGAATTGCCCTGAGGCGGACTGTGTAGCGAGCGTCGCTCGCTCGCTGGGCTGTCAGCTTGTTGAGAGATTTGATTGTTTTGCCTTGGCATTCTTTGAGCGGGATTTGCCCTAGTAGTTCTAACGTTTCGAGGAACTTGCTCGAGTACGAGTAATTCCTCTGGGGAGAGTGATTTAAGGAGCATAGCGATCTGTCGAAATTTCTCCTGAGCATCTGACAAGGGGACCGGGATCGTTGGGGCCGCATGTTCTTCCAGTACTGTGCCGGCAGGGATCCCTTGTGGTTCCACCTGATTCTGATGATGCTCATTTTGTTGCTGGTTATCGTTGGATCCAGGGGCGTTATTATCGGTATTGCCCCTTGGATCCTCAGACGCATCATGCTGGTTGGTCGTGTTACTTCTTGCTCCGTTACGAGCGCTCTTCCTTGGGCGAGCCATATGTCGATCGAATAATTAACCTAGCCCCACGGTGGGCGCCAACTGATTTAACCGAATTTCATAAGGTTAATTATATCAGTAAAAAGTGTGAGATTGGGGATTCTCAATATATATTATTTAAAGGGCTCTGTTACTTTATTCCGGATGGATCAATCTCAAGGAAGAACAATTAGATGGAACAATTAGCAATAAGGACCAAACATGAATATTATTGTATAGCGAAAGCTTTTCTATTGAATAATCTCAGATTCTGTAATACTTTTGGGCGTAAGCTCCCTCTTTTGAATGTGTGCAATACAATGATTAACTAGGTATTTATATCACAGTAAACCTAGTATTACAAGGAAACATAATTCTAATAGGACTCGGCCCACTTGTCCTTCTTGAGTCCGGATAGTAGCTTGCTCGTTGAGGAAGGTCGTATCCTACTGGGTCGATAGATGCTTCCGAATGAGTTTGTCTTGGTCGGACCGATTCCATAACCCTTGGTCGATCCGGAGATAATAAGGGATGCGAAATAGCCCCCATCAAAGGGTAAAAAAGAGTTTAAGGGGGTTAGGAGTTTTGGAAGACGGGAAAGCAAAATCCTTGGAACCAATCAAATAGTATCAGATAACGACAAAAAGAGAGATTTGGTTGAAAAGAGGTAGTTCGGCCATTGACACGTGGCAGGAGAAAGGCGATTGACGGAGACTCTTGGAGTCCCGAAGCATACAAATAGCTAGGCAGTAATAGCTAATTATGGCTAGCTAATCATGGCTAGTTATGGAAGTGGAAAAATGTGGGCCATAAAGGAGGGGGAGTTTTCAAAATAAGTCTATCAGATAAAATTTTATCATCAGATAAAAATCTGTCAGATACGACTTACGGGGGGCATTGTTTGTACCTAAAAAATCACCCTCGATTAATCGAGGAATGACGGCTCGATAACAAGCCAAAAATGGCAATTGGACCGAACCCAACCACCCCAAACGGGTCGGATTAAACCAAATTCGATGTTGACCCGAAAATTGATCCAACCGAGCCCAATTTGAAACTCAACCCAATTTTCGCGATTAATTAATTTTGGGCCAAGTATAAATTAATTAATTGATAAAGCTAATTAATTTATGGGCCAAGTTTAATTAATTAACAATTAAAGCCAAATTATGGTTAAATACGATTGAGCCCAATAGATGATTTTGGATTAATTGATTAAATTGATTAGTTAATTGGGCCAAGTCTAATTAATTGGCCCACTTGATTAATAGGGCCATTAATTAATTAATTAAATGGGCAAATTGTAACTATAACATGGCTCGACCCAAGACCAAACATGGTCCGACCAGCCCGAGCCAACCATGGCCCAGCCCAGATCGGCCATGACCAAGTTGGTCGACCCACTTATGTGGTTTTATTTAATTTGAGGGGGAATTTAATTATGAGATAAGGATAAATGCTAATCTAGTCGGCTAATAACCAATTCCTTGATTTTCTCATAGTTAGTTACCATATCAAATTGAAATTCAAAATAAAACAAAAGACACGTTTCTTCTTCCCCCGACCACCATTAACACTAATTTTCAGCAAAAAGAAGGAGAAAACCACCATCAAAGTTGTGGAGAAAGTGGAGGTAGTGGGAGAAATTCAAAGTAGTGGAAGTAGTGGGAGAATGGCTATCAAGGGAGCAGTTTTCTCCAGCCATCAGCTCAATTTTCAGCAACTATAAATACAAACAGGCTGCCATTCGCGCAGGACACACAACTCAATCTACAAAAACTCAGTCTACACTGATCGGCTCAACGCCTCACCGGAAGTCCAGCGCACCGCTGCTTCTCTCGTCAGCAAACACATGTTAATCCCTTGATATCAACCGTCCCTCCTCAGCCACCAGCGACTTCTCGACCGCCTGAAGTCTTGCCGCCGCCGCCGTTGAAAATAAGCCGCCGCCGCCACCGATAGTAAGTCACCGCTGCTTCCGCCGTCAGAACGCTGTCTCGAGCGAAACCCCTTGATAGCAAGCAGATAGCACGCTGTTTCTGTCAAGTTATCAGCTTGCCAACTCCTCGATATCAGTCTGTCCCTCCTCAGCCACTAGTGATCCCTGACCGCCTGAAGTCTTGCCGCCGCCGCCGCCGCTTAAAGTAAGCCGTCGCCGCCGTCTTCCGCCGTCAGCTGACATTGTCTCGAGCGAAACCACTCATATCAAGCAAGTAGCACGCTGTTAACCGTCATGTAAGTGCCCACGTATTTATATGACAAACTCATCGAGTAGCCATCTGCTTGATGAGCTCGTCGTCAAGTAGCCATCTGCTTGACGGCTATCGACTGAGTAGCCATCTGCTCCGTCGATGACCTTGTAAGTGGCCACTCGCTGATCAGGAGCCCGATTGGTGGTTACCCATCAAGGTTAGGCGAACCATTGACAGTGGTCTTCCATCGTCAATGTTACTTTTTGTCAACAAGTTGTTCTATCATGCATTATCAGCTCATCGGCGGGGTTACCTGCCGATCATGGAGTCAATTTTCAGAACTGATTAAACTCATCAACTCATTTGGTAGATCGTACCAAAATAGGAGATTTTTATCGTTTTGTATACTGTTGTAATATTTGTACATCGGGGAACTCATCAACATTCTTTTATTATCAATGGAAGTATTTTAGCCCGTATCCCTTGATTATTTTACTAAAATATGCTTTACGTCAATTGATTTCCATTGATATGTTGTTTAAGTCTTGCGGCCAGGCAAGCATAGAAAAGAACTAGGGGTAGTGTTTGCCTACTCTGTCACAATCGTTTAGAAGTCAGCCTTATCAGGACAATTTATTTCGATATCAATATGTCTTTATCAGGACACTTATATTATTATCACGCTGATATCAACATGTCCATTTTCAAATCGTTATGTTTGCACGCACAAACATTGGCACGCCCGCATTTATTTTATACCACATCAAGGCATTTTGCATCGAGCTATTGGCCCGTCGAGGTATTGACGACAGTTTTATAGCAAACAATATTTTGACACTCCTCGATGCCAAACATCCCTCGATGTCAACCCCTCGATGCCAAGAATCCCTTGACGACAGTTTTACAGCAAACAATATTTTGGCACTTCTTGATGCCAAGGGTTGCTCGACGTCGAGGTGCCCTCGTTGTCAAAATTTACGCAAACAATATTTTGGCACGCCCAGTGGGACATGAAAATCTTTCTATCAAAAAACTTACCAGCCACATAATATGTTGGCTCGGCGAGACTTGAAATGTTTTCTATGATATATTTGCCATAAAACGATTTCAGCCAAGTTTGGCAGCTGACAATTGATAATCTCTTTGCCAAACAGTCAATCAGTTGATACTAAGTGGTTATTCTTTTGTTATCATCAGATGATACCACAGATACCAAGAAAGACCCGATAAACCCTGACGAGGACACGTTCGGACTTAACACATACTTTCGAAAACCTATCAACGGTTCCACTAACTATGGAAGGGACCGACAGAATCGAGGAGCTGACTGCAGAGGTCCGTAATTTCACCAGGGAACTCGAGACCAAGTAGGAGGAATGGTCTAACGTCGTCAGCAAGTTTGAACATATGCTGGGTTCGGCCACTGCTGCTAGTCAGGCCAACACGGAAGCCAGCAACATTGTAAATAATTCCCTGATGCACTTGGAGGCGAAGATGACACCACTCGCAGAGAGCATCAACACTCTTGCCAACGGCATACAAGCGCAGGCCTAGACTGGGCCGCCGAAGACTGCCGTTGATAAAGGAAAAGGCCCCGCATTTCAGATCGGGGGAAGTTCATCAAGGGAAGAGACGCCTTACAGACAAGGCAACGGACAATCTAATGTCCAAGACAGAAAAGGAAGCACCTCCAAAGCAAGGAACACCCGTCCAGACTCGGGGGGCAGGTCCGAAGAGGACCGATCAGAGGCCGTCGGATACGGCCCAGAAGGACATCAAGCCAATCCATTGGCCTATGACAGGGCTATTCATCGAGCTGCAGAGGGTCCAGAAGACCTCTTGACGGTGAATCAAGCCGAGGAGATGTTTGTCAGAAGACAGGGAAACAGGGCGTCGAGGTATAACAAGCCTCACCCGGAATACATCGATCAGATCCCATTCCCATTGAATTACAGGCCTCCGAACTTTACTCTATTTTCGGGCGGGGGATCACAGTCTGCCACTGAGCATCTAGCTCGTTTTTCCTTGGAATGTGGCAACATGACTAATGAGTTGAAGCTGAAATTATTCCCCACCTCTCTGACAGGAATGGCGTTCCATTGGTACGCCAACTTAAATCCTGGATCGGTTCCTGACTGGCCATCCATGGAGAAAGTGTTCGTGACGAACCACTACCAGGCCCCGCTCGAGGTGTCTGTCATCGAGCTATCGAACATGAGGCAACTGACAGGACAGACTGTCGAGGAATACATGAAGAAATTCATCAGGGCTAGAGGTTTCTGCGACATCCCGTTGCCAGAAAAGGAATGCATCAAAAATGCCATCCATGGCATGCATTTTGAATTACGAAAGATCATGATGGCACAATACCACGAAGACCTTTTCGAGTTGACCGATCATGCGGTCCGTTACGAACGAGTGCTAAGAGACGAGAACAGTCGGCAGCCCAGAGGAAATTATTATCAAGTGGGCATGGTCGATTCCAGCGAGGAGCAGATCAATCAGGTCAGCAGACCGATTGAGCAACAGGGTATCGAGATCGGACTGGCAGAAGTGGTCTGCCCCAAGAACACCGTCTGTCCGGCTCTCGCCAAGCCAAAGGAACCTCAGCCTACCATCAAGGTGCCAAATAACTTGGTACGTCGAGATGCTGAGTATAAGACTGACAGAGAGAGACGCTATTCCTTTGATGTCTCAAAGACAGAGGCCATATTCGATCAGCTGTTGGCCGACAAGATCCTGCGACTCAAAGGGGATCACGTGATTCCATCGTCAATGAAGATAGCAGGTAAAACATATTGTAAATATCATGATGTATGGACTCACGCGACAAACGAGTGCCTAGTGTTCAAGTGGATGGTGCAGGATCACCTCGACAAGGGCATCTTGAGGTTTGCCCCGGATTGGAAAATCACAAAGCCGATGACGGTTGACACCAATCATTTCCAACAAAATAAAGTGGGGATTAATGTGATAATGGTCACAGATCCATCGACGGGTGAGAAATTATACGTTGATGAGGAGCCAGAATACTCACGGGCAATCAGGGAGATGGGTTTATGTGCAAGATGCCAAACTGAGTTGGCAACAGTTCCGTTGTTCATCAATCCAGCAATATATAGCTCATACATGCCTTGGCTAAATGCAATGCCTACATGCTATTCATATCAAATGATGCCGCAACCGCAGGCAACGCCCCAAACAACGCCGCAACCGCAGGCGACACCACCACCACCGCCACCTCGACCGATGGGGCCATGCCCAATTCCATTTCCGATGGAGTACACAGAACATGCATTGTCAACAAAGGAGCAAGGCCGAGAACGGGCTGAGGACAGAGTGCCTCGACAACATCAAGAGGGTACTAGCCGTAGCAGCAGAATCAGGGAGAGATCCCCTGATAAAGCACCAATCAGGCAGGTCAGATCGACCGCGAGTCGCAGAGACATGACACATGGTCCGTCGCCAAAAATTACACCTCCAGGCTCATCAAGGCCGCGGACTGTTCATACTCCCGCCGATACACAGGTGGATCGATGGGTTCCCGTCAGGCATCCTAAGTTTCCTGGAGATCGAAGGGTCGATCAGATGACCCGGACACAGTATAGGCGTTCCTTACGCCAACGAAAGCAGATGGAAATTGCTAAGGGGAAGGCCCCGATGAAAGAGTCAGCAAAGAAACCTCCGTCAGCGGAACGGAAACTGAAACAGGGAGCGAGAGAGGCCAAACTGGCCAAGGGGTCAATATCGAGGCCAAGACCTCGATGCAAATCGACACTTCCAAGTGGACTCCGGGGAAAGCCCAATTTGGCACAATCGACTTAGAAAAGATAATGGCGGAGGATGATTTATTGTCTAACAAGGAAGATGGAAATGATCTCGAGGCAAAATTTGCCGAGATCTACAACGATAAAGGCAATAATGGAAACAAGGCCAAACCTTGCCAAGCCATCGAGGCCGAATCTGGTCAGGGAATCGAGAAACAGGTCAATCGACCTATTGAGCAGCAGGGAATCGAGAAACAGGAGGCCGATAAGCAAGCGATCGACAAGGAAACAGAAACAAAGACAGTGGAAGATGTTGCCATCAGTCAGCCGACAAACGGCTCGACGGTGGTGGAATGCAACGCCATCGATTCTGAACTTGTTGAATTCGTCAACGAGGAGCTGGAGTATGCCACTGATGGCTTTTGGGACGACAGTATGCCAGTGGTACAAATGGCAGAGGACTTAGAGCTGTTATCGGTCGACGACGAGAAAGAGACCGATTGGGATAAAAGAGTTGAAACTATTTTCCAAAAGCCACCATCATTTATGGCTCGACACATCAGGCCACTTTACGTATCAGGCCATATCGACGGAAAACCCATCGACAGAATGCTGGTCGACAATGGGGCAGCCGTCAATGTAATGCCATCGACGACGATGTACAAACTGGGAAAAGTCAACGAGGACTTGATGGAGACTAAGGTGATTGTCAGCAACTTCACAGGGGGAAAAGCTGACACGTTAGGAATATTGCCCGTCGTGGTAAAGATTGGAAAAACCAGTTTGATGATCGCTTTCTTTGTGGTGGATGCTGCCACGTCGTACAATGCATTGCTGGGAAGGGACTGGATCCATTCAGCCTTATGTGTACCGTCCTCCCTACATCAGTGCTTATTAATTTGGGGAGACGCCCCCGAACCTGAAATCATTATGGCCGACAACAGGCCATTCACCGCCACTATCGGTTGGCGATGAAATTCAGTTAGAGGAACTAGCAACAGCGCCAGCCAAGCTCGACGACATCAAGATCCAAGTACAGGACCCTGTCATCGAGATTGAGTTGGGCAGCGAGGAGGATCACAGGCCAACTTACATCAGCGCATTGCTTGATGATGGCGCCAGAAGGTTCGATTGATACAGGTGTTGAAGGAATACAAGGACTGTTTTGCCTGGAATTACGACGAGATGCCAGGGTTGAGCAGGGAATTAGTAGAACACCGTATCCCGATACATGAAGGGTACTTGCCCCGGAAACAGCCCCTGAGAAGAATGTCCGTCGAGGTCTGCAAACTGATCAGGGAAGAGATCGAGAAGCTGTTGAAGGCCAGTTTCATTGAGGTGGCTCGATATCCGGAGTGGGTAACGAATGTAGTTCCCGTGATGAAGAAGAACGGGAAAATCAGGATAAGCATCGATTTCAGGGACCTGAATCTTGCATCTCCTAAAGATGAATATCCGATGCCAATGGCGGACATGTTAATCGATGCTGCCGCTGGCAATATGTTCCTGATAGCCATCAACGGAAGTGCAGGTTATAATCAAATTTTTGTGGTTGTTGACGATGTACCAAAACTGGCTTTTCAATGTCCCGGCGGAATAGGCACCTTCCAATGGAGAGTGATGCCATTCGGACTTAAAAATGCCGGAGCCACTTATCAACGAGCTATGAACTGCATCTTCAGTGAGTACATCGATGACCTCGTTAAAATTTACATTGACGATATCATTATCAAATCGGCTAGTTATGATGAACATCTAACACATTTGGCGAAGTCATTTGCCAAAATGAGGAAACATAAATTAAAACTTAATCCCTTGAAGTGTATGTTTGCAGTTGCGTCAGCCAATTTTCTTGGCTTCTTAGTGCATCGCAAGGGGATTGAGGTTGACAAAAATAAGTCCAAAGCCATCTTGACGGCCAGACCTCCATCGACGAAGAAGGAATTACAACAGTTCCTCGGCAAGGTCAACTTTTTGCGGAGGTTCATTTCCAAATTGGCTGGAAAAACAAAGGTCTTCTCGCCTTTGTTGAAATTGAAGGACAAAGAGGAATTTTGCTGGCAAACGGAGCACGGGCAGGCGTTTCAAGAAATCAAGGATAAGCTGACAACGCCGCCTGTAATGATGCCACCTGTCAAGGGGAAACCCTTGAAATTATATATATCTGCCACGGAAGACACCGTCGGCGGATTTCTGGCACAAGACGACAAGGATGGGTTTGAACGAGCAATCTACTTTTTGAGCAGGCACTTGACAGAAACGGAGCAAAGATATTCACCGATTGAAAAGGTATGTCTCGCACTGTTTTTCTCTTGTAAGAAATTACGTCATTACATGTTGCCGGTAAAAGTGTTAGTTATTTCTGGTATTGATGTGATAAAGTACATGATAGCCAAACCTGTGATGAGAGGGAGGATCGGTCGATGGGCCATCCAATTGATGGAATATCAGTTGCAATACGTACCGCAAAAGGCAGTCAAAGGCCAAGTATTGGCTGATTTTCTGGTTGACCATCCATGTATCGATATTGATCAAGCCGTTCTTAAAGAATTGGACTCGATGACAGTTGAGATCAAGCCATGGACATTGGCTTTCGATGGGTCTAGAACCGATAGACTCTGCGGAGCAGGTATAGTTTTGATTTCTCCATCAATTGTAAAAACTAAGCAATCGATTCAATTTGACTTTGAATGTACTGACAATCAGGCCGAATACGAAGCCTTGATAATCGGACTAGAAATGCTCAGAGAGCTCTATAGTAAGTGTTTCATTATCGTCGGGGACTCGCAGTTGGTTATCAGGCAGATACAAGGTACTTATAAATGCCGAAATCCAACACTTGACAAATATTATTTAACTACGATGTCTTTGTTGTCGGAATTTGTTGATGTCACATGTTATCATGTGACAAGAGGAAATAACAGCGAGGCCAACAGTTTGGCCCAATTGGCGACTGGTATCGATCTACCTGATGACGTCGAGGAATCTCAATACGTCGTCAAGAGACGACACTGTCCGTCATTCATGTATCGAGATAATTTCCTAACTGTTTTGAGTGTGTTTCAGGACCCTGATGACTGGAGAGAGCCGTAGGAGACTTCTCCTCCTTCTGTTGAGATAAAAAGAGATGTCATGGCTAAAGTTCAGACAAGGGAGGGTTCTGAGGCATCTCAGTCTGCTCTATTGGGACCTACTCTCAAGGCGACTTCCGATTTTCCTCCCCCAACTCCTGCTCCGATTCCTGTGACAACCCCTTTGCCTCCGCCGATTCAGGTTATTTTTCCACCTGCGTTTTTTATGTATACATCTGTTTTTGTTCTAACATCTGTTTATTTTTCGTTTTCAGCCATCTTCATCTGGCCAAACTCTGCCGGGCTCTGGCAAACTTCCATCGGCTCTCTCCAGTCATCAGGGTCCTGAAACACACTCAAAACAGTCAGGACATTGTCTCGATACATGAATGACGGACATTGTCGTCTCCTGACGACGTAGTGAGATTCCTTGACGTCATCAGGTAGATCGATACCAGTCGCCAATTGGGCCAAACTGTTGGCCTCGCTGTTATTTCCTCTTGTCACATGATAACATGTGACATCAACAAATTCCGACAACAAAGACATCGTAGTTAAATAATATTTGTCAAGTGTTGGATTTCGGCATTTATAAGTACCTTGTATCTGCCTGATAACCAACTGCGAGTCCCCGACGATAATGACAGACTTACTATCGAGCTCTCTGAGCATTTCTAGTCCGATTATCAAGGCTTCGTATTCGGCCTGATTGTTAGTACATTCAAAGTCAAATTGAATCGATAGCTTAGTTTTTACATTTGATGGAGAAATCAAAACTATACCTGCTCCGCAGAGTCTATCGGTTCTAGACCCATCGAAAGCCAATGTCCATGGCTTGATCTCAACTGTCATCGAGTCCAGTTCTTTAAGAACGGCTTGATCAATATCGATACATGGATGGTCAACCAGAAAATCAGCCAATACTTGGCCTTTGACTGCCTTTTGCGGTACGTATTGCAACTGATATTCCATCAATTGGATGGCCCATCGACCGATCCTCCCTCTCATCACAGGTTTAGCTATCATGTACTTTATCACATCAATACCAGAAATAACTAACACTTTTACCGGCAACATGTAATGACGTAATTTCTTACAAGAGAAAAACAGTGCGAGACATACATTTTCAATCGGTGAATATCTTTGCTCCGTTTCTGTCAAGTGCCTGCTCAAGTAGTAGATTGCTCGTTCAAACCCATCCTCGTCGTCTTGTGCCAGAAATCCGCCGACGGTGTCTTCCGTGGCAGATATATATAATTTCAAGGGTTTCCCCTTGACAGGTGGCATCATTACAGGCGGCGTTGTTAGCTTATCCTTGATTTCTTGAAACGCCTGCCCGTGCTCCGTTTGCCAGCAAAATTCCTCTTTGTCCTTCAATTTCAACAAAGGCGAGAAGACCTTTGTTTTTCCAGCCAAGTTGGAAATGAACCTCCGCAAAAAGTTGACCTTGCCGAGGAACTGTTGTAATTCCTTCTTCGTCGATGGAGGTCTGGCCGTCAAGATGGCTTCGGACTTATTTTTGTCAACCTCAATCCCCTTGCGATGCACTAAGAAGCCAAGAAAATTGGCTGACGCAACTGCAAACATACACTTCAAGGGATTAAGTTTTAATTTATGTTTCCTCATTTTGGCAAATGACTTCGCCAAATGTGTTAGATGTTCATCATAACTAGCCGATTTGATAATGATATCGTCAATGTAAATTTTAACGAAGTCATCGATGTACTCACTGAAGATGCAGTTCATAGCTCGTTGATAAGTGGCTCCGGCATTTTAAAGTCCGAATGGCATCACTCTCCATTGGAAGGTGCCTATTCCGCCGGGACATTGAAAAGCCAGTTTTGGTACATCGTCAACAGCCACAAAAATTTGATTATAACCTGCACTTCCGTTGACGGCTATCAGGAACATATTGCCAGCGGCAGCATCGATTAACATGTCCGCCATTGGCATCGGATATTCATCTTTAGGAGATGCAAGATTCAGGTCCCTGAAATCTATGCATATCCTGATTTTCTCGTTCTTCTTCATCACGGGAACTACATTCGCTACCCACTCCGGATATCGGGCCACCTCGATGAAACTGGCCTTCAACAGCTTCTTGATCTCTTCCCTGATCAGTTTGCAGACCTCGACGGACATTCTTCTCAGGGGCTGTTTCCGGGGCAAGTACCCTTCAAGTATCGGGATACGGTGTTCTACTAATTCCCTGCTCAACCCTGGCATCTCGTCGTAATTCCAGGCAAAACAGTCCTTGTATTCCTTCAACACCTGTATCAATCGATCCTTCTGGCCATCATCAAGCAATGCGCTGATGTAAGTTGGCCTGTGATCCTCCTCGCTGCCCAACTCAATCTCGATGACAGGGTCCTGTACTTGGATCTTGATGTCGTCGAGCTTGGCTGGCGACGTTGCTAGTTCCTCTAACTGAATTTCATCGCCAACCGATAGTGGCGTTTTCTCCTCGAAAATGAGATCGCTTGTATAGCATTCGGCCACGTAGGCCCGAAACCTTCGAATCAAATCGGCACATGCTTCTTGCTGCGGCCCGATAACAACAATCTCATCGATCTCCAGTCTGTCGGCCTTACAGGCCGATGGTCCCTCGTGATCAGGACAGTTCATCGGGACTGACAGTGTGATTCGTGCGTCTCTGACTCCTTGACGTTGCAAGGCCGACTTAGTTCCTTGGCTAAACAAGCCATTTCAAGTTGCGTCAACTTCTTGCTCGAAGTGACTTCCTTTGGTCGTCCGTACTTATCTTGTCCAATGAATCTGTAAGGACCCACGTCATCACGATAATACGCTGTCTCGACAGCGTTGATGTTGGCGGTGAATGGCCTGTTGTCGGCCATAATGATTTCAGGTTCGGGGGCGTCTCCCCAAATTAATAAGCACTGATGTAGGGAGGACGGTACACATAAGGCTGAATGGATCCAGTCCCTTCCCAGCAATGCATTGTACGACATAGCAGCATCCACCACAAAGAAACGATCCTCAAACTGGTTTTTCCAATCTTTACCTCGACGGGCAATATTCCTAACGTGTCAGCTTTTCCCCCTGTGAAGTTGCTGACAATCACCTTAGTCTCCATCAAGTCCTCGCTGACTTTTCCCAGTTTGTACATCGTCGACGATGGCATTACATTGACGGCTGTCCCATTGTCGACAAGCATTCTGTCGATGGGTTTTCCGTCGATATGGCCTGATACGTAAAGTGGCCTGATGTGTCGAGCCATAAATGATGGTGGCTTTTGGAAAATAGTTTCAACTCTTTTATCCCAATCGGTCTCTTTCTCGTCGTCGACCGATAACAGCTCTAAGTCCTCTGCCATTTGTACCACTGGCATACTGTCGTCCCAAAAACCATCAGTGGCATACTCCAGCTCCTCGTTGACGAATTCAACAAGTTCAGAATCGATGGCGTTGCATTCCATTACCGTCGAGCCGTTTGTCGGTTGACTGATGGCAGCATCTTCCATTGTCTTTGTTTCTGTTTCCTTGTCAATCGCTTGCTTATCGACCTCCTGTTTCTCGATTCCCTGCTGCTCAATAGGTCGATTGACCTGTTTCTCGATTCCCTGACCAGATTCGGCCTCGATGGCTTGGCCAGGTTTGGCCTTGTTTCCATTATTGCCTTTATCGTTGTAGATCTCGGCAAATTTTGCCTCGAGATCATTTCAATCTTCCTTGTCAGACAATAAATCATCCTCCGCCATTATCTTTTCTAAGTCGATTGTGCCAAATTGGGCTTTCCCCGGAGTCCACTTGGAAGTGTCGATTTGCATCGAGGTCTTGGCCTCGATATTGACCCCTTGGCCAGATTTGGCCTCTCTCGCTCCCTGTTTCAGTTTCCGTTCCGCTGACGGAGGTTTCTTTGCTGACTCTTTCATCGGGGCCTTCCCCTTAGCAATTTCCATCTCCTTTCGTTGGCGTAAGTAACGCCTATACTGTGTCCGGGTCATCTGATCGACCCTTCGATCTCCGGGAAACTTAAGATGCCTGACGGGAACCCATCGATCCACCTGTGTATCGGCGGGAGTATGAACAGTCCGCGGCCTTGATGAGCCTGGCGGTGTAATTTTTGGCAACGGACCATGTGTCCTGTCTCTACGACTCGCGGTCGATCTGACCTGCCTGATTGGTGCTTTATCAGGGGATCTCTCCCTGATTCTGCTGCTACGGCTAGTACCCTCTTGATGTTGTCGAGGCACTCTGTCCTCAGCACGTTCTCGGCCTTGCTCCATTGTTGACAATGCATGTTCTGTGTACTCCATCGAAAATGGAATTGGGCATGGCCCCATCGGTCGAGGTGGCGGTGGTGGTGGTGTCGCCTGCGGTTGCGGCGTTGTTTGGGGCGTTGCCTACGGTTGCGGCATCATTTGATATGAATACCCTGTCGACATTGCATTTAGCCAAGGCATGTATGGGCTATATATTGCTGGATTGATGAACAACGGAACTGTTGCCAACTCAGTTTGGCATCTTGCACATAAACCCATCTCCCTGATTGCCGGCGAGTATTCTGGCTCCTCATCAACGTATAATTTCTCACCCGTCGATGGATCTGTGACCATTATCACATTAATCCCCACTACATTTTGTTGGAAAGGATTGGTGTCAACCGTCATCGGCTTTGTGATTTTCCAATCCGGGGCAAACCTCAAGATGCCCTTGTCGAGGTGATCCTGCACCATCCACCTGAACACTAGGCACTCGTTTGTCGCGTGAGTCCATACATCATGATATTTACAATATGTTTTACCTGCTATCTTCATTGACGATGGAATCACGTGATCCCCTTTGAGTCGCAGGATCTTGTCGGCCAACAGCTGATCGAATATGGCCTCTGTCTTTGAGACATCAAAGGAATAGCGTCTCTCTCTGTCAGTCTTATACTCAGCATCTCGACGTACCAAGTTATTTGGCACCTTGATGGTAGGCTGAGGTTCCTTTGGCTTGGCGAGAGCCGGACAGACGGTGTTCTTGGGGCAGACCACTTCTGCCAGTCCGATCTCGATACCCTGTTGCTCAATCGGTCTGCTGACCTGATTGATCTGCTCCTCGCTGGAATCGGCCATGCCCACTTGATAATAATTTCCTCTGGGCTGCCGGCTGTTCTCGTCCCTTAGCACTCGTTCGTAACGGACCGCATGATCGGTCAACTCGAAAAGGTCTTCGTGGTATTGTGCCATCATGATCTTTTGTAATTCAAAATGCATGCCATGGATGGCAATTTTGATGCATTCCTTTTCTGGCAACGGGATGGCGCAGAAACCTCTGGCCCTGATGAATTTCTTCATGTATTCCTCGACAGTCGGTCCTGTCAGTTGCCTCATGTTCGATAGCTCGATGACAGACACCTCGAGCGGGGCCTGGTAGTGGTTCATCACGAACACTTTCTCCATGGATGGCCAGTCAGGGACCGATCCAGGCTTTAAGTTGGCGTACCAATGGAACGCCATTCCTGTCAGAGAGTTGGGGAATAATTTCAGCTTCAACTAATTAGTCATGTTGCCACATTCCAAGGAAAAACGAACTAGATGCTCAGTGGCAGACTGTGATCCCTCGCCCGAAAATAGAGTAAAGTTCGGAGGCCTGTAATTCAATGGGAACGGGATCTGATCGATGTATTCCGGGTGAGGCTTGTTATACCTCGACGCCCTGTTTCCCTGTCACCTGACAAACATCTCCTCGGCTTGATTCACCGTCAAGAGGTCTTATGGACCCTCTGCAGCTCGATGAATAGCCCTGTCATAGGCCAATGGATTGGCCTGATGTCCTTCTGGGCCGTATCCGACGGCCTTCGATCGGTCCTCTTCGGACCTGCCCCCCGAGTCTGGACGGGTGTTCCTTGCTTTGGAGGTGCTTCCTTTTCTGTCTTGGACATTAGATTGTCCGTTGCCTTGTCTGTAAGGCGTCTCTTCCCTTGATGAACTTCCCCCGATCTGAAATGCGGGGCCTTTTCCTTTGTCAACGGCAGTCTTCGGCGGCCCAGTCTAGGCCTGCGCTTGTATGTCGTTGGCAAGAGTGTTGATGCTCTCTGCGAGTGATGTCATCTTCGCCTCCAAGTGCATCAGGGAATTATTTACAATGTTGTTGGCTTCCGTGTTGGCCTGACTAGCAGCAGTGGCCGAACCCAGCATATGTTCAAACTTGCTGACGACGTTAGACCATTCCTCCTGCTTGGTCTCGAGGTCCCTGGTGAAATTACGGACCTCTGCAGTCAGCTCCTCGATTCTGTCGGTATCTTCCATAGTTAGTGGAACCGTTGATAGGTTTTCCAAAGTATGTGTTAAGTCCGAACGTGTCCTCGTCAGGGTTGATCGGGTCTTTCTTGGTATCTGTGGTATCATCTGATGACAACAAAAGAATAACCACTTAGTATCAACTGATTGACTGTTTGGCAAAGAGATTATCAATTGTCAGCTGCCAAACTTGGCTGAAATCGTTTTATGGCAAATATATCATAGAAAACATTTCAAGTCTCGCCGAGCCAACATATTATGTGGCTGGTAAGTTTTTGATAGAAAGATTTTCATGTCCCACTGGGCGTGCCAAAATATTGTTTGCGTAAATTTTGACAACGAGGGCACCTCGACGTCGAGCAACCCTTGGCATCAAGAAGTGCCAAAATATTGTTTGCTGTAAAACTGTCGTCAAGGGATGCTTGACATCGAGGGATGTTTGGCATCGAGGAGTGCCAAAATATTGTTTGCTATAAAACTGTCGTCAATACCTCGACGGGCCAATAGCTCGATGCAAAATGCCTCGATGTGGTATAAAATAAATGCAGGCGTGCCAATGTTTGTGCGTGCAAACATAACGATTTGAAAATGGACATGTTGATATCAGTGTGATAATAATATAAGTGTCCTGATAAAGACATATTGATATCGAAATAAATTGTCCTGATAAGGCTGACTTCTAAACGATTGTGACAGAGTAGGCAAACATTACCCCTAGTTCATTTCTATGCCTGCCTGGCCGCAGGACTTAAATAATTTATGAAAATCTCTCTTAAGTGCCAAAAACTTATGACCAATCGATGGCCTGCTCAACATATCAGCGGATTTGTAAATCAGCAAATGCCTCAACAGTCAATCAGTTTTAATATTCTCCTTGACAGAAGACATAATCTTGACAGAAAACAACATATCAATGGAAATCAATTGATGTAAAGCATATTTTAGTAAAATAATCAAGGGATACGGGCTAAAATACTTCCATTGATAATAAAAGAATGTTGATGAGTTCCCCGATGTACAAATATTACAACAGTATGCAAAACGATAAAAATCTCCTATTTTGGTACGATCTACCAAATGAGTTGATGAGTTTAATCAGTTCTGAAAATTGACTCCATGATCGGCAGGTAACCCCGCCGATGAGCTGATAATGCATGATAGAACAGCTTGTTGAAAAAAAGTAACATTGACGACGGAAGACCACTGTCAATGGTTCGCCCAACCTTGATGGGTAACCACCAATCGGGCTCCTGATCAGCGGGTGGCCACTGACAAGGGCATCGACGGAGCAGATGGCTACTCAGCCGATAGCTACTTGACGGCTATCGGCTGAGTAGCCATCTGCTCCGTCGATGCCCTTGTCAGTGGCCACCCGCTGATCAGGAGCCCGATTGGTGGTTACCCATCAAGGTTGGGCGAACCATTGACAGTGGTCTTCCGTCGTCAATGTTACTTTTTGTCAACAAGCTGTTCTATCATGCATTATCAGCTCATCGGCGGGGTTACCTGCCGATCATGGAGTCAATTTTCAGAACTGATTAAACTCCTCAACTCATTTGGTAGATCGTACCAAAATAGGAGATTTTTATCGTTTTGCATACTGTTGTAATATTTGTACATCGGGGAACTCGTCAACATTCTTTTATTATCAATGGAAGTATTTTAGCTCGTATCCCTTGATTATTTTACTAAAATATGTTTCACGTCAATTGATTTCCATTGATATGTTGTTTTCTGTCAAGATTATGTCTTCTGTCAAGGAGAATATTAAAACTAATTGACTGTCGAGGCATTTGCTGATTTACAAATCCGTTGATATGTTGAACAAGCCATCGATTGGTCATAAGTTTTTGGCACTTAAGAGAGATTTTCATAAATTATTTAAGTCCTGCGGCCAGGCAGGCATAGAAAAGAACTAGGGGTAGTGTTTGCCTACTCTGTCACAATCGTTTAGAAGTCAGCCTTATCAGGACAATTTATTTCGATATCAATATGTCTTTATCAGGACACTTATATTATTATCACACTGATATCAACATGTCCATTTTCAAATCGTTATGTTTGCACGCACAAACATTGGCACGCCCGCATTTATTTTATACCACATCGAGGCATTTTGCATCAAGCTATTGGCCCGTCGAGGTATTGACGACAGTTTTATAGCAAACAATATTTTGGCACTCCTCGATGCCAAACATCCCTCGATGTCAACCCCTCGATGCCAAGCATCCCTTGACGACAGTTTTACAGTAAATAATATTTTGGCACTTCTTGATGCCAAGGGTTGCTCGACATCGAGGTGCCCTCGTTGTCAAAATTTACGCAAACATAAACAAATAAAATTCATATCCATAGGCATAAATTAAAGAATTTTAAAGTCCATAAAACCGAAAAGAAAATAATGTTAACTATTTGAACCAAAATTTCGATTTTCGGTTCGGTTCGATTATCCGAACAAAAATATATAACCAAACCGAACCGAACCGAAAATCGAAGTAGGTCAAATCTCAAAACCAAATAGCTTTGGTTTGATTCAGTTTTCTCCGAATCCTTTTTGATTCGATTCAGTTCGATCGATTATCCGAACCGTGAATAGCCCCACTTTGTGGTTTTAAAATTAGGACAGTTGGTCAAAACTAGATGAACACAGAAGCTATATATGACACTATAGATTATTTGCAAGCCCAAAAATAATATAATTTTCATAAAAAGTAAATTAAAAAATAACAAAAATGATTAAGCTGCACAGAGCCTTAAGGATTTATTTGGATGGGTTTTGGCTCGATTTCGCGGGTTTCAGTTTAAAAAAATTGGTTTGGATGGTTTCGATGAAACATTTGAGACTTCATTTGGATGGATTCTGGCTCTTGGATTTTGTGGTTTGAAAAAATTGAAACTCCACTTGGATTGGATTTGGATATTGGAGCTTAGGGGAAAAAGTAGGTGATAGATGTCAAATCAATGTCTTTTTTAGTACGTAAGATTTGAGGGAAAAAGTAGGTGATAGGTGTCAAATCAATGTTTCACAGATTTGAAGAGTTTAAGTGTGAATTTTTTAATAGATTCTTTATGGTTTTATGGGTTTGGCGAAAACTCATTTGAAAGGTTTTGACTCGATCTCAGAAAAACCCCGAGACCAGGCCAAAACCCATCCACATACAGGGTTCGAAACTGTGACCTATGTCAGCCTAAGAGGGAACTCTGCCTATGTCAATTAAATATATTCATATAAAAGTAATAAAAGTGGATAAACTAACTTTCAGCCCTAAATGAACAAAATCTTAACTTTAATAATTATTTTGCATGATTGTTATGATCCCAGAAACAACACCAACAAAAAAAAAAATTATCTACAATCGCATCTAATTCGGAAATTAAATTTACAACCAATCCCACGAGTGATTGAACAATCATAAAGTGAAATCGGTATTTTAATTAATTCATTAGAAAATTGGCAAAAATCTGCTGTTTACTAAATCAAAAAAATAATCCAGGAAACATATCAAAAATCAAAAATATATTATCTTAACGTGTGGAAATAAATATGAAATTTTACATGGAGAAATACAGATGGTACACTCACAGAAAAAAGATGGAGAAACAAGAAAGTCCGCCGGTGGCTATGTCAGGCGAGATACGACGTTCAGTGTTTTCACAAAACCCTAAACCCTGGCCTTAAATAAAATAAACCTACTAAGAGTACTTTGGGCCCATTTAGACATGTCAAAATTAATTTTAGATTTAGGTCAAAGAGTTTAAAATTTAAATATGCTTAGATTTTTTTTTTTTTTTTTCAAATGAAAAGTATGCTTAGATTTTACTAAGTTTTAAAGATGCAATAAGTAGCTAATCGGATTTTGGTACACAAATCAATAGTTAATTTATTATTATTATTATTAGTAGTAGTAGTATTGTTATACTATTACTAACCCTTTTTATTATTATTTGGGCAAAATTGCATAAAAGTCCTAAACTAATAAATGATTTAAGATTTTTGTCCTAATTTATATTACTTAGCCAAGTTGGTCCTGTAATTTTGTATTCTTTTGGAATATCGTTCCACTTGCCACATGGATGCTTACATGTCATGACATGACAAATTTTAGCATAAACAATTATATAAGATTGCAGAATTCGTCCCAAACTAATTACAAATTTTAATTTTTCGTCCCAAACTATATCAACAAATCGACTTCCGTCGCGTAATTGAAATGACATGGGAGAAAAATTCATTCCAAACTAATTAAAATATTTATTATTTATTAATTCAGAAAAAATGCAAAAAAAATTCGTAATGAACTGAGATAGGCTTTTTTCTCAAAAGCGCACGTTAATTTAAAAAAACCTTAATATTTTTCTCTGCAAAATGACAAATTATAAGAAGAAATTCGGCGAATTATTATAGTATGGGACGAAAACCAAAATTCATAATTAGTTTGGGATAAATTCTGCAATAATGTATACTAGCTTATTCCCGTGCTATGCACACATTCAAATAATTTATTTTAATTTATATTATCAAAATAAACTATAATGTGTTTTGATCACTACAATTTTCTTGCCTCCAATAATTACAACTAGAATAAATTAATCGGAATAAATGTTTCATATAGATTTTTTTCCTTATGAGATATAGACAATGAAGATTGACAATGATTTAACTTAATAATATCAATAAAAAATTACTTAAACTATCCCTCAAGTTTATTGTAAAAATTCCAACATTTAAGTTTGGGAAATGATTTTAAATACCCATAAGCATTAATTTCATTATATTTATCCTATTGCAACATTAATTTATGACTTAACATTTTGAAATATCATCATAAAAATAATTTTTATTCAAGAAATACCTCTAATATTTTATTTTATTTTTATTAAAAAATATTCTCAACTATCCATTAAGTTTATTGTAATTACACGATCATTCTCAAACTTTGAGAAATTGCCCAAAATACCTTGAAGGTATTTGGTCCACCGCCTTGGGTAGGGGTTGGGGGTGTTGGGATGGGTTGGGGACAATCGGGATAGGTTCTCTACTTTTTAAAAGATTTAATGAATATAATTTACTAATATTAGAAAATATATAATTTTTATTAATTTATTTATTATAACTTATTATTTTATTCGATTAAAAATTCTAAATCGCTATTTTCATTTTATTTTAATGAAATTGTTCACAATACCATTCAATCCTTTTTTTCTTACTATAATCTAAATATCTTATATTTCAATATTTTCAGTTCAACTATTTATAATAAGTAGAAAATTAAATTTTACTCTTTATTTATTGAACATTTAAATATGCATATCTAGTAGTAGGTAAAAGAAATTATTACAATATTATTGTAATACTAACATAGGTATATTTTTTATTGTAAAATTAAATATAATAATTTGTTTTATAATAATTATGAATGGGTATTTTTATTTTATGTTATTAAACTTTTGCTGATTATATTTTAAATATTTTTAGTATAATTTTAAAAAATATTCACAATTTAAATGTATTCATATTAATAATTGGGAGAATTACTCAAATTACCCATGAGATTAAGTGTAATTATTAATACCACCCCTAAGGTTTGTGTAATATAATGGTAATTTACATAATAAAGAAGGGAATTTTCATACTTACAAAAATTTAGTTAGTTTTTTTGGAAGGATTTCATCCTTGGATAATGTAATTTCTAAACTTGAAGGGTTGTCTAGGTAATTTCATTAAATCTTATGTGTAATTTGTGTAATTTTCCCTAATATCAATAAATTGTATGCTCAAGTTACAATTATTGTAAAAAACATAAATAATAAATTAATGTCTTGTGAGGTAATTTAATAAATATTATTTTTTGAGACAATCAACATTGTTATGTCAAAAGATGTAAAACATGTAAATCAAATTCGAATAAAAAGTAATAGAATAGAGTGAACAAAAATTATACAACATAACAATGGATAAGACTTACCTCCACCTCGTCTTTAACAACCTGTTGCAACCATTTATGTACATAGTACTTAAGTGATAATGATAGTGCAAAATATCTAGCCAAATTATTTATACTTGTAATGGTACAAACCAAAAACTTACAATTTAGAGATTAAAATTGATCTTTGGATATTAAACTCCCGAATTACATTCCATTGAAAACTCTTTTGTGCCAAAAACAAAGAAGAAAACAATAAGATAAATATCATTAGAACAAATGTGTCTTAAAATCCAATGACAAAAAGATATTGAGAAACACAATAAATAAAATAATTGAAGAATAAAGTGATATGAAATTAGAACAATGAACAAAGGAATGAAGAATGTTATTTCTAGCAAAATATCAACACGTTCAAAGACGAACTTGAAAGAAAAAATGAAAAAGAAAAAAAATATAAAGAAACACTGCAGATTAAATAATGGAAGAAAGGAATATGAAATTAAACAATGACCAAATGCATGAAAAATGTTCTTAGCAAACGTTTTAAGATGTTCATTTATAAAATGAACTAATTTTTTGTTCAAATATTAATTTCCGTAATTAAGGATGACAATGCCCCATTATGGGGCATGATTTTAGCATATCAATTAATTAGTGAAGATAATTTTGAACTATGATTGACTTTTTTGCTTCTGCAAATGGAAACTAAAGAAACTGAAAATCCTTCAAGCTAGTAGACATGTATGCAATTTTATAATGAATTAAATTCCTATTCTAATTCTAATTATTTTAATACAAATAACTATTTTGGGGGCATGAATTTAGGATATCAATTAATAAGCTACTAAATTCGATTTGAAATTTGAAAATCTTTAGGCTTGTAGATACTCAATCATTTAATTATTTGATAATAAAAAAAACTCTAAATTCTAAGAAAAAAGAATTGAATCAAAATAAGTGAATTGGGGTCAAAAGATCATTCTCCTGTATATAAATATAATTGTTACTTCTTGATACGTAAGCAGCCGTGTGGCAAGTGGGACGATATTCCAAAAGAATATAAAAGCTAAGTGATATAATTTGATCCATTTATAACGAAAATTCAAAAGCACTGATTAGTTTGAGAACTTTTTCTTTTTTGAGAACTTTTTCTTTTTTGAAATTTTGCCTATTATTAGATAAATTTTGCCTGAGTGTCATATTCTATCAGTTTAAATTGTGTTCTTGTGCTCGTATCATATTGTACAAAGTCAGATGGCCTTAAATTTTGAATATGATTATCATCTTTAAACACCTCATTCCTGAAAAGTAGAACTTTTAGATCATTTGACACTATACCCTCAAAATTAGTGATGTGAAATTATTATTTTATGTGAAAGAATAGTTTTATTTTAAAAGAAAAGAGATTATTAGCCGAGAACTCTTAGGAAGTTGATTTTGGATATGAGATCTAAGTTTAGGCACTAAAAACTGGAAAAGATAAACATTTGGGAGTAATTTCTACTGGATATGATCATACTAACAACAAGTTGAAAATCAATATTTAAGCAGAATAATCTTCTTAAGTTTTCTGAGACAGTGAACATATACTAATAAAAATTAGTAATATGTATTTTGTGTTATCAGCAGTTTACCTTCAAATACAAGATTTTACAATTTAGTTTTGTTATTTAAAATTATAAGAAAACTAATTTTCAACTTGATTCATTAAACAAACCCAACGAACATGGAGGAGATTCAGTAGGTTAATTGCGGAAAATTCTTGCCTAGACCCGATCTTTCATAGACCATAACACAAAATCTTGCAAATATGTTTGATGGATGCACTTATTTTGTTCATGGTCTATGAAAGACCTGGTCTAGACAAGTATCACCCATTGATTGTTCATTTACATGGTAGATAGGATCTTAAAATTAACTACTCCTTAAATTTAAGAACTAATTATATACTCTTTTCTGTGTTGCAACACGTTTTTTATGCAATAGATGCAAAATTATTTTTCACAAACCAGACCAGACCAAATACCAGTACTCAATTTTTTAATTACCAAATGCGAAATAAGTAAAATGTAAGATATTAATGTTCTACTATCAAAATGTGCCACAGTATTGCCACACAATGTAATGAAAAGCCGTCACCATGATGTAAAACTCGATGAAATCTTGTCCTAATTGAGAAATCAAACATAAACGCCAGAAGAAAGTAGCAAGAACAAAGACCCGAAACCCTGCCAGAGGACACGAGAGTTATTATCACTTATCAACAGGCATTCATTGGACAAACCAACAATAGAAATTGACTTAAACGTTCTCAACATACCAAAAAGACGGATGCAACAGCCCCAGTAGTTAGTTCCTTTGCGAGACTGCGATTCTTCCTGGAGGAAGTAGCTTCATAGCTGCAACCCAACACGCAAATATTTGTAAAATAAGATGTTATTATGAAGCTAAAAACATTATTTCATAAGTTACAAATCATAGAGGTAAGTTTTTTACGAAAAGTACTAGACAGCATAAGAGGTAGGAAGGTAAGTTGTCAGAAGCAGAATTTAGCATAATGTCATGGTATGTTTCCTGGTGAAGTAAAGATACTGTGGATCACGATTTAGGCGTAGGACCATTAGCAGACTACGTAGACGATCTTCTACGGAAGTGTAATAATCGCCATGGGGCAGACTTTTATTTGTCCTTTGTGAAAAGAGCATCAATTTTCAAATTCCTTACCACTTAGCCAACCTAGCCCCATAACAATCCCTCTTGTGGTTCCTTCGAAAACTAACTTTCACACGAAATTCAAGGTTAAATGCCAAAAGGGACTCAATGGACCACTGATATGTCAGGTCTTATAGCAAGACATTATTTCAACATAACAAAGCGGATAACTTAGTAGATCAGTTTGATAGGTTTACTTATATTATGAGTCTTCATTAACAACAATCAGCTCGAGTCTAATTAAGTCTACGAGGAAAAATATGGTGTAGCCAAGTTTTACAATGCATAGGAGGTAGGCGCTATCAATATGGAATTATGGATACATTCATAGGTTATTCCCGTATACCCACGCTCTTCGCATATTGCTTCTTAACTTAAAGGAGTGAGCCACAGAAAGCGAAGGCAGGTGCCTTGATAAAAACATAGTTCCACGCTGACAAACAGATATGAAATAACAGACTTGACAAAAGATACGACTTTTCCAACCACTTCACTAGTCACTACATCTTGGATTACGAAAAATACTTATGGTCTCATTAGCCCAATATATTAAAAGAGTAATCATACAAACACCTAAGCACCGTGTTACGTGATCCATCAGCAAACACTGCCATATTCTTGGACGATGGTCACAGTCTAATAAACTATTAGGGAATAATTATTAGCATCATAGCAAAATGTGAAGTTTAAAACGTAATGGAACTCGGAAATTAAGAATGCCAGATTCCTGAGCCCAGAAGAATGATACAAATAGCTTTAGAAAGGTAGAATTGCACACCAAATGCGTAATCTTGTTGGAATAATTCAGAAGGCATATAAAGACTATTATCTTACTTTCATTTTACCTACTGGAAATGAGCAATTGACTCCCTTTTCACCCCCTCACCCCACCCCCATAGAAAATGGGAAAATTCCCTTTTTCCTGATAATTAAGAAGCTATTACTTTATTTTTTGCACTATTTTTGTGATCCAGCTTATGACAAAAATTGCTACCGAAAACACAACGAGTAACAAAATTAAAAATACACATTAATTTAATATAAATCCAAGTAAAAAAAGATTCACAGCACGAAAATTCAAGGAAAAAAATTCTTACATGAAGAAAGAGGAGGTAACGATTAGGCCCACTGCAAGCATTAGAAAGGCGAGGGTTGGATACCATACGTCTGGCACTGGGCTTGAGATCGGTTTCACTGATTGAACCTTTTTTATTTTACAAATGACATCAAATTTCCAAAAAAAAAAAATCAAATCAAATCAAAATGAAGTTTAAATTAGAGAAATTCCGAAACATAAAATTCAACAAATCGTAATTTTGTTCTTACCATTTCTCTGCGGGTTTACGAGAGCAGATCTTCTTCAGCTCTTTTTATCTCTGTCTAGGAATTCCAGGTTTTTAATATTTTTAATATAACAAGGTAATGATTCAGTGTTCGCGGTCTACCGAAGGAAGAATATGCACTCGGTTCTCCAATACTGAAAAGAAATTAATACGTTTATTAATGGAAAAATAATTTAAGGGTAATTATGGTTCGGACCCCATATTTATTGTTTTATAAATTGAAAAAGCACTCTTTATGATTCAATAATTCATTTAGATCATCACCAGTGGTGTACCCATCTAGAAACCCAAATTAATTTAGGTCCAAAATTTACAAAAATAAGTGGAGGATCTAAAGGGAAGTGCAAAATGCATCCAAAACCCATTTATTTCCAATTGAACCCAAATTTGAGCCCTCAAAATTGTTGAACCCATTTTCAACATCCAATCATAAATTGACACGTATACGATGTGGGAAAGAAATCTGATAAGAAATTTCAACAAAAAAATCTTATCTGAAATCTCAGTATCTAATCATAAATTGACACGCAGATAAAAATATCATGACAAAACTTTTGATAATATAATATCAAACTCGATTCAAATGGATAAAAAGGCATATCAAATATAGAATAATGATTACATAAAATATCTTGAAAGAAATAATGAAGACACCATCAATGAGTTAATTGTCTACAATTAATAATTATTAAAAAATTACAAATATTTTGAATTTCATTTATTTTTTCTTTAGTCCAAAATTACTTTTGATTGTATTTTTAAATAGACTTTAATTTTAAGTTAGTGAAATAAATTTAATTTAAATTGATTTTAAAAATGGGTTCACACTTTTGATGTCTATTGCTGCAGAAAAAAACTTTTTCAGAGAGTGCAAAACACTGTAGCAGGGTGCATATAAAGAATTTGGGTCCAATATTTAGGTACACCACTGGTGATACTCTTACAAGATATTTCTTTTGTAAGGAGCGTTATTGTAAAAGATGTTCCCGTAACAAAGAGATATTTTGTTAAATAGTCTAAATCAGAGATGGATTCTTGTAATTTTTGAAACATGAAAAGTTACGAGTATAATTATGATTTACTTGATGGGTACGAATATAAACTAACCAAGGATTAATGTTTGTTCTATTTAATAATATTTATCAAACAAAAAAATATTCAGACTATTTAACTATCTCATAAAATACTTTAGTTAAATATATTTTCATGTTCCTCATAAATAAAGTGTTACATTTTCGCCTCTCTTAGATAATAAGTGTTGCACAGATAACTTTTCGGCAAAATTATATCTTTGGCAAGGGTATTTTCTGAATACCATGTTATCTAATATTTTAGTGTCAAACGAATGACCCTAAGGTTAAAAGTTGGTTGCGCTTTCATCTCCCATAGATAAAGTATTACACATTCGTCCCTCTTGAATAATATGTGTTACTCTTACGTCCCTCATGTTAATGATCCTCCTTATCATTAACTTTTGACAAAATGGTCCCTCTTGTGTTTTTTTCCATGTTAGTCCTCATTATGAATTATTTGTTTCACTTTGATCATTTACAAGAGGTCTTTTACTTATAATGTTACACTTTAGTCTCTCATAAAATTATTTTGAATCAATTTAGTACCTCATAAAACAGTTTCTTTATCAATTTAGTCCATCGTAAAGTTATTTTGACACTTTAGTTCACATTGGACCACATGAAAATGACCAAAGTGTAACAAATAGTTCATATTGGGAAGTAACGTGGGAAAAAATACAAAATAAATCATTTTGTAAAAAATTAACGATTAGGGGGATCATTAGTCCATTAGTGATGTTTACCCTATTTTAATCTTATGTTAATATTTAATATCTCCATTTTTATTTTATTTTTAAATTTTGTTATTGTAAGAATCTTCCAAGTTCAAATATTTTATTTTAATATTGGGGAATAAAAATTTCGAATTTATTGAAAACGGTTTTAACAAGTTGTCCTACTTTGTGATACCATCCGAAAATGGTTGATCGGCTCCCATTTCTATGAATTTCATATTGATTTGATTGAAAAACTGACGCACGATTTTACCCAAATTCAAAACAAAAATGAATTGTTAGACACTTTTTTATAGTAATAAATAAATCGTTAGACATTTAAATGAATAAATAAAATAAAATATAGAACTTCACAAGATTATTTTCAGTTAAATAAATTTTTGGTAGCATCACATCTGGGTGTGTTCATAAACCCGTCGAACCCGACCGATCCGTCGAACCCGACTCGACCCAATTCGAACTCGACGGGTTATAAACTTAAAAAACTTAAAACGGGTTACAATTTGACCCATCCGAAAGTTATGGATCATGTAGCGGTTTTAATGGTTAAATAATACCCCTGACCCGACCCATATTAATAAAACATATATGAATCTAAAATGGGTTACAATTTGACCCATCCGAAAGCTATGGGTCATGTAGCAGTTTTAATAGTTAAATAATACCCCCGACCCGACCCATATTAATAAAACATATCTTAATCTGAAATCAAGAATCTCACTCTCTCACCCCCGCTTCAAGTCTTCAACACGCTTAAACTTAAAAAAATTAGAGCTTTTTTTCTTCTCAAATTCAATCAATCCTGAATTCTCCATTTTCATAGACAGAGCCGACCTCTTCTACAGGTGTTCATTTGTACACCGGTAATCTATTCTCCGGCGGGTTCTCCACAGGTTTGTCCCTTTCTGTCAATTTTTCGCCCCTTTCTGTCAATTTTGTATGGATCCAGTTATTATATTAACAATATAATTTCAGAAAGGAATCAAACCGAAGCGCCATAAATTTAATTGTTATTCTCTGTGAAATACAGGTTAATTTTGTTTCAATTTTTGTCTCTGTTATCCAATATTTTGGTTCACTTTTTGTCTTTGTATAAAGCTTGGTTTTTGTAAAAAGATAATCCGAGTTCTACATGCTATTGATGCTTTTCTTCACCTTAATTGAATTCCCTAAAAGTTGTCTGCTTGGCGCTTCGGGTCAAACCTAAATTTGCGTTCTGGTCTTTTTTTTACAATTCAATGAAACATGTTACTTATTTGACCTTATGTAAAGTAAAAAAAATGAACAATAAGAAAATCATATATTTATACATTTATGATATATTGTCTCTGTTTGTGTAACAAACCGACTAAAAAATAACCAATTAAATTAAAAAAGTTTATATTATCATTATGCGTAGAATAAATTTTTCCCTAATCACCACTTGCCATAAAGTTTATCCTCCTTTTATATACCCCCTTTATTTGATACCAAACTGAAACGCTGTCGTAACGCTATTTTGTTCCTAGCAAACTTTTTCACAAACGCCCACAGCCGAGCGAAGATAATCAGTAATGGCGGAGAAGCCCCAACCATTCCAGGTTCTATACTGCGGAGTGTGCGGTTTACCCGCTGAGTATTGTGAATTTGGACCAGATTTTGAGAAATGTAAACCTTGGTTGATCCAAAATGCACCCGATCTTTATCCGGATCTTGTCAAAGGTTCCCCTTCATAAACCCTAACCATATAATTTACTAATTTATTTCAGATATAAGAACTGATTTTTTTAATTTTTTTGTTGGTACTGGATACTGATTTTCAGAGGCTGGCTCGAAAGAAGCTGATAAAGTATCAGATCAGCTCAGCTCTACTTCTATATCCGATGGTACTATCTTCGCACTTGTATGTTTTGTTTGTGTATTTATGTGGTGTCCACTCTTTCTATGTTTTTAGTAACAAAGTATTTCTGCTAATGTTGTTAATTTGATATAAAACTTAGTATTCTAAGCTTCATAGTTTAGATGTTATGAAATCAGTAAAGGCGAGACTATTTGTTACCATTTCTTCTATAGATAATCGAACCCAAAAGTTAGTTTACTGGTTGATGGTGTAATATTTGATTGTGGCTTTGTGAAATTTCTGTGTTATTCTATAATCATTTACTACTCAGTCCTACTGAGTTATGTTTTTGATTGTTGCATGTTAAAAACATTAAAATTATTTTCTTGGTTGCAGCAGGTTCGTCGAAACCCAAGGAAGAAGTTAAACGTCTGCCAGGTGGGAAGATTAAGAAGAAGGTAATATTTTGAGAATTTGATTATGCATGCTTGGGCTTGTGTTGGCTTTTCCAATTTTAGAAATGTTTAGTCATCTTTGTGCCTTAAAACTAAACAGAAGACTCTTTTGTATGATTTTCATGAACCCTGGTGTAACTGACTTAATTAAGGAATAATTTGATGGCAAAAAGAAAAATAAAAATATAAATGTGTTCGTATATTTGTTAACAACTTCATATATGGTGACCTTAGCATGATGGATCGTTCTGTCTAGAGAGTGATGAGAGGCTTAGAAGCTATGATGTAAGTACCTATATAATTGCTTTGTTGGTAATCAAGGACAGGATAATCCATATGGAATATATACTAACCTTAAATCCTCGAATCCTGTACATTTGCACTTGATGTTGCCTGTATCTGCACCCCATGTGTACACGTAATTTAGTATACAAGAGTCTGCAACCGCATTTAATTAAGCAGTCTTCTGGGGGACTTTTACAGGAAACTGCATTTCGTGACTGATATAACTAGTTGCCTTTTACTCAAAGCCATTGATATTACTTCCTGAACTTTTGGGGAAGCTTCTTCAATATGGCTGTGGGTTGAGTTAATCAATACTATTACCCGATCAATCTACCGTAGGCTCTAGTATGCTTTCCATACTAAACTATTTGCATTTCTGATTCCATTTCTTTCATTTTCTGTACTCTTCCCATCCGGGAGAAGTCATTCTCCCATTAAATATTAAAGGTATGATGCTTCCTGCTCTTCTCAGTTCCAAAATCAGGTTGAAGAAGAAACTTGTTCTTGTCGATGGCCTTAGTGAACAGGATTTATTTTTCACTAGATCTGGATGTAGAAATTCAAGATTTTATTACCCATGGTTGATATTATAGAATTTATTGATGTTAACTAAGCTTCGCGCATGTATATATGTCATAGGGGAGAAAGTAACTCATCTTAGCAAACTTGTATGTTGAGAGCTCACTACTATTACCATTTATTCTTGTAAAGTGCTTTCTGATATTTTTTATATATGTTCTGCTACATTACCAAGTGAAATAATTCGTGTAGTGGATGTTGATGATATGTGTTCCACTGCTCTGTGGCTGCGGTTAAACTTATATGATTCGTTTTGCAGGAGAAGCCTGAAATTATTATAGAAAAGATGACTCGTAACAAGAGGAAATGTATTACCACTGTAAAAGGCTTAGAACTCTTCGGTAAGGATGTGCTGTATCTAGTTCTTGATTGCATATTTTGCTTTTCTGTACTTACGGTCTTTTTGTGGATGTTGGTACAACTATCTTTTGAAATATTTTAATTTCAGGAGTTAAACTAAATGATGCATCAAAGAAGCTTGGTAAGAAGTTTGCCACTGGAGCTTCTGTAGTTAAGGTATGTTCTGTTGGTGATACGGAATCCTTCTGAATCTGAATTATTCATATATTCAAAGCTCTGAATTGATTTGCACTCGATTTGTGACAGGGTCCCACCGAGAAGGAGCAAATTGATGTTCAAGGAGACATTTTCTATGACATAGTGGACTTTATTACCGAGACCTGGCCAGATGTAATCTCATTTCCTCCTCTAATTAGTATTTCTGTATAATGCTTTTTCTTAAATTTTTTGTCTCTCGGAATTAGGTTAAATTAGTGACTGAGGTAGACTGTCTTTTAATTTTTTTTTGGCTGAAGATAGATGTACATTATTTTTCTGGTAAGTAGAAAGTTGAAACTTGTATTTGTCATATCTTATAAAAGTTCTAGATGAGATGGGACTGTGATATCTGATTTTTTCCCAAATTCCCTAAACTAGTTTCCCCAAACCCGATCAGGATGGTCGTTAGTTGGTACCTAGTCTACCCATTTACCAGCCCCTTAGAGAACTTAAGGGCATATCCACCTATGTTTATTATATGTTTAATGTGATAAGAGATTGCTGCAGCTCTCCATTTTATAGCCTTGATTAGCTATGCTAGAATAATGTGTATGTACATAAATGACTTGGTCATTGGAACATGCCAATTGCCATATATACAGATGAAGTCTATGAAGTTTCTAGCCTCAATCTATCTCCAATTGGTGCAGAAATATAAATATATTTCTCAATGGCCTATTTCATGTTATAGACTATGAAAGTTGTCCGACAAATTAATGTAATATACATATACATAAATGTACAACTGTTATGAAACTAGAACTTTGGAGAAATGATTTCTTTTCTATGTAGGGGCTACAGTCTCTTAAATTTGCTTCCTACAAGTCATGCTTATTTTGACTTTACTGTTTTATGTTGTAAGTGTTGTGAATTAGATCTAATTGACAGATCACTTTGTTCGGTTTTAGGTCCCCGAGAACGCTATTTACTTCATTGAAGATGGGAAAAAGGTTCCAGCCGTGTGAATGTTGTGTTTCTCCTGGTGACATGATTTTTGCCAAGGAAAGAAGATGCCCAAATCAAGAGGGTTTCTTAAAAAGTTTTGAGTGACATAAAACGTGCAACGTTATGAATATTGTTACACTCATGGTATACGTTTTATGTAGCGAATGTTGAATCTGTTGCTCTTGCACTGCTGACATATGTTGATGTTAAACTGTATAGTGGCTGCTCTGATGCTTTTAGTTGTGCTTTTATTTCATGCTTTCTAATTTTGTTTAGTTCTAATTTGTTTGGATGAACATGTTTGCCTTTCTTTTTTACTGGAGAATCTATCAATGAAACTCAATGGGCTTGTTGTTTGGCGTTTCCAATTTTTTTTTTTTTTTTTTTTTTTTTTTTTTTGGGGAAATGCCAAATAAAAACTTTTTTCTATTTTTTAAAATAAATTTTTGCTAAATTTTCTCAAACTACTGTTTAAAAATCAAACAAACACCACTTTTCTTTCCTCTAAACAAATCATGTACAAACTCTATTCTAATTTGAAATAAAATAACATACCTCTTAACTTTTTCTTTTGTTCGAAAGGAAACATATTACAAAAAGGATTATCCAAAGTCATAACAAGCAAATCAATAAAACTTTTCGGTGGGATGTCCAAAATCATCGTTCTCTCTTACTGGTCATAGCCAAATTAGTTAGACCATCAGAACACTTATTTCCATTTCGTAAGGTGTGTTTAAGTACACAAGTCCAAGGGTTCGATCAGTAGAAGTCTCCTACAGACCTCTATGATAGCGCCAAGTGTGTGTGTCTCCAAGTCTGTATTCTTGATCAAATTAATCATAACATACCTCTTACACAATTTATCTTACATAACAAACATTTGACATAAAATCTTACACATCTTACACCTACAACCTAACTCTCTTTAAAAAAAATTTACACCTACTTTATTTCTCAAATCACTCTCTAAAACTCAAACAAATAACATTACACAAATCGAGATTATTTCACAAATGTCCATTACTCTTCCAAACACCAAATAACATTATGCTTGATGATTGCAGCTGCAATGACTGTTTTGCGTTGATTTCCTAAGAGTAAAAGTTTTATAATTTTTAATTTTCGTTTATGTTCGAAGATATTGAACTTTGTTAAACACTAGGTTCGGTTACTTATTGCATAAGGCACCTTGACCTAGTATAAGTTCTCATAATTCATTGAATTTGTTGTGCATATCATATTGTCTCCCAACCATCGATCCCTAATGTGCAAAGTATTGTATTTGTACTTTTATTTATTTCAAGTAATAATTATATGACTCTCTTTAGTTGACCATTTATTTCAAGTTAATTAATTAAAATTGAATAAATTTCTTTAGTTGACCACTTAATTGTAAATATATGACATGATTTCTTTTACATATTCTAGAAGCATTTATAGTTCATTTGATTCTATTTATTAGAAATTTTTGTTCAATTAGAGATTCAATAGATCTAAGTCACAAATATAAAATTTGTAATCCGAAATACGTAGAACGAATATAAATTCGATCAGGACTACTAAAAATTCACATTCGACTTGATATAATATTTTTTTATCAACATCTTAATGAATATGTTAATCCACTATGGTAAGTTCGGAAGCATTCAAAGTACTCCGTAATCGGGGGGATTAATTTACTTCTTATTTAATAAACTTAAGTAAGTTAAACAATAACATCTCTGATGGGTCGATTAATATTTTAGACTAATGAGGTGTCAATGTCATTAAAGATATCACGATGAATCTATGAATTTGGGCATCTTTTAGGGATTTAATGACTAAAAGACCTTTTTATTTTTATTTTTTATTTTTTAGAGGGAGTGGCATTTTCTTGGCCAAGATTCTTTTAATTGCTTAGTTTTCTTTATACAGTAAAAAAAAAATGGAGTTAAAGAAAATTCAAAGTTTGATAAGAATTTATCTCTTGTTTGTTTGATGGAAAACTTTCTATAATAGAATGCAATCTTTTTTTTTCATGAATGAACGTACATTGAGTATTTGACTTTTTTGCATCTCAGGAATATAGTTTCAATATATTAGATATGGGAAAAAATCAGCTCAGAAAATAACAAAAAATTAATGATCGGATAAATTACTTTTCAACACATGAGATGAACATGAGAAAACAAAGATGATGGAAAATTAATAGGAAAGATATATGACGCTCCTCTTTTATCATATGGACATAATTGTCATAAATTATTAATTGTTATGGAAAAGCAATATCATCGACCATATTAAAAGGTTGGTGAGATAAGCTTAAATAATTTATACATAAACAAATTGATCAAACCAAAGATTCTAACGAGTCTACAAAGGCGTGTTCCTTCATACCCATAAAAAATAACCAACATGTGATTGGTCTAGTGGAAGGGACTAGTCACTACAAAGTAGCGGACTCAGGTTCGAATCCCTGTTGGGAGAGGTTCCCACTTTATGTGCCCGACGCGCCTCGAAAGGGATTAAACCCTTGGAAAACCAAAAAAAAAAAAACTCAAAGATAAAAATAAAAAATCACATTAATATCCTTAGTTATTTTCTCAAAATCAAAAAAGGGTTGAAGTTAATTTTGGGATATTAGGAAAAATTGGTGTCCTAACTATTAGATATCTCAATTATTGACTGTTTTAACCTTAATAAGATTTAAACATATTACATACAAAGGACAATTATGGAGAGGGTTAGAAATTAAATTGCCTTTATTTTTATTTGTTAATAATAATAATATAGAGAAGCTAAAATCTCATTTGATTTCTTACTTTGACACAAAAATATATGGGTAAAAAAAAACATACATTAAAACTGAAAGGCAGCATGCAGACAAGGCCAAAAAAAAAAAGAGAGAAACAAGTAGGTTGCATCTGAATCAAAATTTCGTTTCGAATTTATATTTCGGTTAGCCAAATTTTGGAACTTTTCGAGACTTTTCGGAAATATTTCGGAAACAGTAAGGAAAAATTATATTTTTTTTTACCAAATTAAGTAAATAAGAGAGTTTCATGCAAACAAATAGTCTCGGAATTATATTTTATTTTCGTTTCGCTTGATCAAAAAACTAAAACTTTAGATATTTTCGACGGAAAAGATGGACACATATGGTAATATGAAGGTTAAACACCAAACAATGGAGTGTGGTATGAACATAATTATAGATATCATGTGTAACGCCCCAAAAATTTCGAACCCTTTTGATTGAATTTTTAATCTGAATTTATGTGCTACTTTTTTATTTTCAAAACTAAGCATTAATTTGAACTAAAATATAAAAATTAATTAAATCTTGTGATCTATTGAACTTTGAAATAATTCAAAATATAAAAGTTACTTTAAAATAAGATTAAGACCTTTTTGAAATTTTTCGGGCTTGGATTTATAAAATTTTTATTTTTAGGGACAAAAATGTAAGTGTCATAACCCGTTTTCGTGACATGTTGCATGTGTGTATGTGCATATATTATATTGGGCACTGCGTGCTTTGCATTCATTAGTTACTAGATAATATTGTTTTATATGATTTATGCCATAATTATGTGTTATATGACTTCATTTACATGTTCATGTGAGTTGTTAAACTCAAAGTGTTGATCTATAAGTTTTTCTGGGCTTTGTGAACCGAATTTGAAGCCCTAACTTCAGAAAATCATAACTAATTCATAGGACCTCGGAATCAGGTGATTCAAAAGGCTAACTTGCCTAATTTTTCATGATCTAGCTAATGGGAGAGGTTTTGAGTGTTTTTGATTCAGTAAAATATAACAAACGAGCCCTGGACAGAATTGAAAAGGCTAGGCAATCTAGAAGGGTCAAAATGGTCCTTTCTCATTTCCACTCACTTATCCTCTATAAGATTGTCTTCCACCTTAGTTCCAAAACATATAGATACAGAGCAAAAACGTTCAGGTTTTCTTGGAGGGTTTCAAAACATCAAAACAATTGTTAAGAAATCAAGAAAAATCGGTTACGGTGTAGGCTTTGACCAAAGTTGCTCCTTGAGTCTTCGTCTTCAATTTGCACCGATTATTTTCTCTAGTAAGTGATGTTGTTAACTTTTAAGATTCATCCATGTTTATGGATAATTAATATTAATTCATGGGGTGGTTATATACTTGTTATAAATTGTTCTAGCTTGGTACTTTGTATAAGTTATGGCTAGAATTGTGAGTTTTCCCCATAGATGTATTATAGGTATGGGCTGAATTTATAAGGAATTTATGGTTGTATTCTAGAAATATTTAGTATGATCTATTATGATAAATTGAGCTCCCTTGACATATAAAACAATGGTGAAATTGTTGGACTAGTTTTAATTGACTAGTTTTATGAAATTGTGCTCATATCATAGTTATTTGTACATGGAACATTAACATGTCATTGCTGGAATTTAGTGTTCAATTCCTTGATGTTCTTAGATGGCTTATTGCTATATAGAACAATACCTTGTACATATGAGATATTTATTTGGTGAAGTATTGATATAATTAGGCATATGGAATTCATCCATGTACTTTACCTTGGATGAATTTGGTTATATAGTTCATTGGTACATCAGATAGAAACCATGGTTTTATTTGTGCATACTCGAGGTGATGGTTTCTTTGTGGAGCCTAACCGACCCTTGATCGTTGGCCACGATCCAAGGCATACGGCATTGGAACCCTTGCTAGCAAAGGGAACCTTTGCGATCCATTTATGGATTACATGATATGTTGATACCGGTATATTCTTGGACTTCTTTGTGTGCTTGTTTATTTCAACACACGGCTATATATTCGACATGGATATGAGATGGACATGATTCAAGGCATCGAGCAAAGCTTCATCGATAACGTATCCTAATTTCATGTTATATACTTTCCAACGTGCCCATACATATATGGCTTGTTACATGACTTGTATATGACTTGATTTTTGATAGATATAAATGTTATTTTGGATCAATTGTTATAATTGTATAACTCTCCCACATGCATGAATCACGGCATACCCCGTTTACTTTGTTTTCCTTAGATCACAGTACCAGCGGCGGTAGGCGTGAGTGAGGATCGGGGATCGACATCGAGTAGCTTTGGGTAGGTTGTTGTACATAGTTTGGTAAGGTAGTTGTATATCGCGGTGAGGCATTTTTGTACATGTACGGATCATTTAGATCCTTTGAGTCTCTTTTGTTGTATATTTTGTAGCTCATAGCCTCACTCTTGTATTTTGTACTTATGGCTATCTTGGTTGTAACACAGTATTAGCCACATAGTTTGTACCGTTTCAGTTGAGGAGATGACAATTATTTGCTGCAGGGTTTGTTTATATGGTTTCTACAATATTGTGGTTTATTTATATACTTGTGTTGGTGCCACAATTGGTGGTTTGATTAATTGTACAAGTTATATATTTTTGTTATGCCATATTAAAGTAGTGAAATCGCCCGATTACTTTGTAAAACTAATAGTTCGGCGGAATTTTAATATCCGTTCCTTTATTACTTGCTATGTTATATATTTTACAAAGGAATTATATTTCACAAGATATGGTTTTGTTAATAAAATGACATGTACTTGATATGATATGCTTGACATGCACGTCACTTTCCCGTGCTCGGGACCTACCTGGGACGGGAGTGTGACAGTTGGTATCAGAGCGCATTAGCTATAAGCCGGGATAGGTTCCTTGGCTGTAGGTATGTGTTGACCATGGTTCTATAGTAACATATAGTGTTATGTGTAGGTTCTTTGGGGTTCGTGAGTGTAGATTCTGACTCAGGATGAGTGCCGGGAGTAACCCACCTCAGAGACAGGGAAAGGAACCTGCAGGAATTGAGCATAGTGCTTCTTCTGATCATGTTCCCTTGGCTAAAAAGTAGGAGATGAGTGAGATACATCATAAGCTTGAGTATATTATGAACATGTTAGCTCCACTACAGCGGAGTACTCAGCAGACAGTACCAGCTGCACGACCCCCGATTGAGGTTGTATTATCTCTTCCGGTTGTTACTACTTCTTTTGATAAATAGGGAAAAGCTTTAGAAAAGTTTATGAAACTGAACCCACCGAGATTTGACGTCCAGCCAGATGTGGATAAGGCAGAAGAGTGGCTTGAGAGCATTACTCATATTTTTGTTGCCTTAGGCTTAGAGGATTCTTGGATTTTGCAGCATTCATGTTTACTGGGGCTGCCAGGAAATGGTGGCAGTTAGTTGAGGAAACTTGGGTTACTAAGCATCAACAACCGACATGGGATATGTTCAGACGAGAGTTTCGAGCACAAAATATTCCTTCCATTGTTCGTAAACAGCGGGAAAGAAATTTCTTGAACCTGATACAGGGGGATAGCACTGTGTCAGAGTATGAAGCCAGATTCACCGAGTTGGCTGCCTTTAACAAGCATTTGATAGAGACCGAAGATATGAAGATTGATAGGTTCATCACAGGTCTAAATAATGACTACCGTGACAGGTTGGAAGCCCTAGATTTTGATAATTACCATCAGGTCGTGGACAGGGCATTGAGGTTAGAGCAGGGCAGGAGAGATAGGAGGGCTCAGTCGGGATCGGTATCAATTTCTCCAGTATCTACAGCCTCCGCAGCATCAACACAACAACCATATTCCCAGAGTGGGAAAAAGTCATGGAGAGGAGGCAGGTACAGGGGAAAGGGCAAGGACTTTGGTAGACAGAGTCAGTTTTCACAGCCATCTAAATCAGTTGCAGCTAGTACAGTTGGTCCAAACCCACCTCATACTAGTACAAGCACAAGTTCAGTGTGTAGACATTGTGGTAGGACCGGGCACACCGAGGATACATGTCATCGTAAGCTTGGCCAATGTTTTGTTGGTGGTGAGATAGGACATTTTTTTGCCAGATTGTCCCAAGGCAAAGAACAAAGGTCAGGTATCAGGAGTGAAGAGGGACAATGTAGGGCGTCCCAAGGTTCAGGGAAAGGTGTTCTCCTAGGACAACAGGAGGCAAAAAATTCGACCTCGGTCATTACAGGTACACTAGTTGTTTCGAACTATCATTCTAGAGTACTTATAGACCCATGATCATCCCATTCATATGTGGCATCACATTTTGCAAACCATTTGCATTCACAACCTTCTTATCTACCATGTGTGCTAGAGGTGTCCACCCCGTTGAGTGAGATGTTTGTGCCTAGGGTGGTATATTGTGCTTGTGATGTTATAGTAGAGGGTCATACTTTACATGCTAATCTGATAGAGTTACCACTACATGAGTTCGATGTCTTGCTTGGTATGGATTGGCTTGGTGCTTATCATGCTCAGGTCGATTGTTTTAACAAGATTGTGTCATTGCATGTGCCTGGCCTAGATACTTTACATGTCACAAGGGACAAGGGAAAACCTACCTTGCATATTTTATCTGCGGTACGAGCTACCAAGTTGATTAATCGGGGTTGCGAGGGGTTTCTGGCATTTGTGTTTGAGGCTGATAGGGGTGAGATTACACTAGAAGATGTACCTGTTGTGTGTGATTATCCTGATGTATTCCCTGAGGATTTCGCTTTTCCTCCTGAGAGGAAGATAGAGTTCTGTATTGATGTTAAACCAGATATTGCACCGATTTCTATACCACCTTACAGGATAGCACCAGCTGTTCACAGGAATTGAAAGTACAGTTACAAGAGCTGTTGGAAAAGGGGTTTATTAGACCGAGTGTATCATCGTGGGGTGCACCAGTATTGTTTGTAAAGAAGAAGGATGGGTCATGGCGTATGTGTATAGATTACAGACAGCTGAACCGAGTGACAATGAAGAACAAATACACGTTACCATTAATTGAAGATTTGTTTGATTAGCTTCGGGGGGCTAAAGTGTTCTCGAAGTTGGATCTTCGAAGTGGGTATCACCAATTGAGGGTTCGAGACTCAGACATCCAGAAGACAGCTTTCAGGACTAGATATGGGCACTTCGAGTTTATGGTGATGCCATTTGGGCTAACCAATGCTCCAGCTATTTTTATGGATTTGATGAACCGGGTTTTCAAACCCTACCTTGATAGTTTTGTTGTGGTGTTCATTGATGATATTTTGGTGTATTCCAAGACTAGGGCTGATCACGAGCAGCATTTGAGGGTTGTATTATTCACGTTGCGAGACAGGAAGTTGTATGCCAAGTTTAACAAATGCGCGTTCTGGTTGGAGCACATTTCTTTTCTTGGCCATGTGATATCTAGTGCAGGAGTTACTGTTGATCCATCTAAGATTGAGGAGATAGTGGATTGGAAACAACAGAGCAATATTAGAGAGGTAAGAAGTTTTCTGGGCTTGGCAGGTTATTATCGGCGATTTGTACCAGGTTTCTCTAGTATTGCTGCTCCGTTATCTAGTTTGACCCGAAAAGGTGTTCCTTTTGTTTGGAGTGATCGTTGCGAGCATAGTTTCCAGACTTTGAACGAGAGATTAGTTACTGCTCCAGTTTTGTCTTTACCCAAGGGATCAGAAAACTTTGTTATATATAGTGATGCCTCAAAAGAGGGCTTGGGTTGTGTATTAATGCAGAGCGGCAGAGTGATAGCATATGCCTTGAGAAAACTTAACCTACACTAACATAACTACCCTACACATGACTTAGAGTTGGCTGCGGTTGTTTTTGCTTTAAACAAGTGGAAACATTATTTGTACGGGGCCAAGTTCGAGATTTACACGGACCACAAGAGTTTGAAATATTTGTTTTCTCAAAAGGAGCTTAGCATGCGACAACGTCGATAGATGGAGTTCTTGAAGGATTATGACTGCATGATATTGTATCATCACGGGAAGGCGAACGTGGTAGCTGATGCCTTGAGTAGGAAGTCAACCATTTCTAGCATCTTGGCCCGAGAATGGAGACTTGTTGAGAGTGCATCCAAATGGGATTTCACTACTATCAGACATGGGTTTATATGTGCAAGTATCCAAATTCAGCCCAGGGTGTTACAGGATATTAGAGATGGACAGACACAAGATATGAGATTTCAAGAGATTATTAAGACCTTAGGGAATAGCCAGAATTCTGATTTTCGAGTACATGAGGATGGTATTCTTCGGTTCCGTGGTAGACTATGTGTTCCTTCTGTTGATGAGTTGAGACAGAAACTATTGGAGGAGGCACACCGATCTCGGTACACCATTCACCTAGGTAGTACCAAGATGTACCGGGACTTGAGACAGGATTATTGGTGGCAGGGATTGAAGAAGGATGTGGCAGAGTTTGTTGCCCACTGTTTGACTTGTCAGCGGGTGAAGGCAGAGCATCGAAAACTTCCGGGATTGCTTCAGCCATTGAGTATTCCGGAGTGGAAGTGGGACAACATCACGATGGATTTTGTTATATGTTTACCACGTACGAGTCGGGGACATGATGCAGTATGGTTTATAGTGGATCGACTGACCAAGTCGGCCCATTTTCTTGCCTACAGTATGACTTATACACCGACTCAATACGCTAGCTTGTATGTGAATGAGGTTGTGAGATTACATGGGATTCCAATTAGCATTGTGTCAGATAGGGATCCGAGGTTCACTTCACATTTTTGGCGCGCTGTTCAGGATGCTATGGGGACGCGACTTGATTTCAGCACATCTTTTCATCCCCAGACCGATGGGCAATCCATGCGCACCATACAAATTTTAGAGGATATGTTGAGGGCTTGTGTCCAAGACTTCCGAGGGAGTTGGGACAAGCATTTAGCACTTGCAGAGTTTGCCTATAACAATAGTTTCCAGTCTAGTATCGGTATGGCTCCATTTGAGGCTTTGTACGGGAGACCTTGTAGATCACCATTATGTTGGATGGACGTCGGAGAGGCCAAGGTATATGAAATTGATTTGGTTCAGCAGTCGGTTGAGATGGTGAGATTGATTAGACAGAGGCTTCTTACAGCAGAGTCGTCATAAGAGTTATGCTGATCACCGTCGTCGAGAACTTGAATTCCAGGTAGAAAATTTTGTATGTTTGAAGATATCGCCAAACCGTGGAATCAAGAGGTTTGTGAAGAAAGGTAAGTTGACTCAGAGATTCATAGGCCCTTTTGAGATACTTGAGAGAGTCAGCTCGTTGGCTTACCGGTTGGCTCTACCACCATCAATCAATGGAGTACATGATGTTTTCCATGTTTCTATGTTGCAAAAGTATATATTTGATCCGTCACATGTCTTGAACTATGATCTACTTGAGGTTCAACCCGATGTATCATATGTTGAGCATCCAAATCGATTATTGACACGAAAGAACGAGTACTGCGGTCTAAGGTCATTTCTCTCGTGAAGGTTCTTTGGAGAGATCATGGAATAGAGGAAGCTACATGGGAAACGGTAGCCGACAGATTGAATTACCCCCATTTGTTCGACGATCATGGTATGAATTTAGAGGACTAAATTCCTATAAGGAGGGTAAGATGTCATTACCCGTTTTCGTGACATGTTGAATGTGTGTATGTGCATATATTATATTGGGCACTGCGTGCTTTGCATTCATTAGTTACTAGATAATATTGTTTTATATGATTTATGCCATAATTATGTGTTATATGACTTCATTTACATGTTCATGTGAGTTGTTAAACTCAAAGTGTTGATCTATAAGTTTTTTTGGGCTTTGTGAACCGAATTTGAAGGCCTAACTTCAGAAAATCATAACTAATTCATAGGACCTCGGAATCAGGTGATTCAAAAGGCTAACTTGCCTAAATTTTCATGATCTAGCTAATGGAAGAGGTTTTGAGTGTTTTTGGTTCAGTAAAATATAACAAATGAGCCCTGGACAGAATTGAAAAGGCTAGGCAATCTAGAAGGGTCAAAATGGTCCTTTCTCATTTCCACTCACTTATCCTCTATAAGATTGTCTTCAACCTTAGTTCCAAAACATATAGATACAGAGCAAAAACGTTCAGGTCTTCTTGGAGGGTTTCAAAGCATCAAAACAATTGTTAAGAAATCAAGAAAAATCGGTTACGGTGTCGGCTTTGACCAAAGTTGCTCCTTGAGTCTTCGTCTTCAATTTGCACCGATTATTTTCTCTAGTAAGTGATGTTGTTAACTTCTAAGATTCATCCATGTTTATGGATAATTAATATTAATTCATGGGGTGGTTATATACTTGTTATAAATTGTTCTAGCTTGGTACTTTGTAGAAGTTATGGCTAGAATTGCGAGTTTTCCCATAGATGTATTATAGGTATGGGCTGAATTTATAAGGAATTTATGGTTGTATTCTATAAATATTTAGTATGATCTATTATGATAAATTGAGCTCCCTTGACATATAAAACAATGGTGAAATTGTTGGACTAGTTTTAATTGACTAGTTTTATGAAATTGTGCTCATATCATAGTTATTTGTGCATGGAACATTAACTTGTCATTGCTGGAATTTAGTGTTCAATTCCTTGATGTTCTTGGATGGCATATTGCTATATAGAACAATAGCTTGTACATATGAGATATTGTTATTTGGTGAAGTATTGATATAATTAGGCATATGGAATTCATCCATGTACTTTACCTTGGATGAATTTGGTTATATAGTTCATTGGTACATCATATAGAAACCATGGCTTTATTTGTGCATACTCGAGGTGATGGTTTCTTTGTGGAGCCTAACCGACCCTTGATCGTTGGCCACGATTCAAGGCATACGGCATTGGAACCCTTGCTAGCAAAGGGAACCTTTGCGATCCATTTATGGATTACATGATATGTTAATACCGGTATATTCTTGGACTTCTTTGTGTGATCGTTTATTTCGACAAATGGATATATATTCGACATGGATATGAGATGGACATGATTCAAGGCATCGAGCAAAGCTTCATAGATAATGTATCCTAATTTCATGTTATATGCTTTCCAACGTGCCCATACGTATATGGCTTGTTACATGACTTGTATATGACTTGATTTTTGATAGTTATAAATGTTATTTTGGATCAATTGTTATAATTGTATAACTCTCCCACATGCATGAATCACGACATCACTTACTAAGTCTTTCGACTTATCCCGTTTACTTTGTTTTCCTTAGATCACAGTACCACCGGCGGTAGGCGTGAGTGAGGACTGGGGATCGACATCGAGTAGCTTTGGGTAGGTTGTTGTACATAGTTTGGTAAGGTAGTTGTATATCGCGGTGAGGCAGTTTTGTACATGTACGGATCATTTAGATCCTTTGAGTCTCTTTTTTTGTATATTTTGTAGCTCATAGCCTCACTCTTGTATTTTGTACTTATGGCTATCTTGGTTGTAACACAGTATTAGCAACATAGTTTGTACCGTTTCAGTTGAGGAGATGACAATTATTTGCTGCAGGGTTTGTTTATATGGTTTCTACAATATTGTGGTTTATTTATATAATTGTGTTGGTGCCGCAATTGGTGGATTGATTAATTGTACAAGTTATATATTTTTGTTATGCCATATTGAAGTACTAAAATCGCCCGATTACTTTGTAAAACTAATAGTTCCGCGGAATTTTAAAATCCACCCCTTTATTACTTGCTATGTTATATATTTTACAAAGGAATTATATGTCACAAGATATGGTTTTGTTAATAAAATGACATGTACTTGATATGATATGCTTGACATGCACGTCACTTTCCCGTGCTCGGGACCTACCCGGGACGGGAGTGTGACAGGAAGTTTTCAAAACTTCAAGGAGCAAAGTGAAAATTTGCCCAAGTTGCAGATTTTCTGCAGAAGAGTAATTATTTTCTCTTCTTGCTCATTCTTTAGGCTGCATAGCATGATCTTGGGTGGAGAAATTGCTCTACCCAATATACACATGCAGTGGTGGATAAAAAAAATGGTCAATATTATTATTTTCATGTCAATTGTTACTTTTAATTTGATTGTGATATTTTGACCCTTGAAGTTTGATTGTTATATTGGTTAATGTTGAATACTTAAGAGTTGTATATTGTGTTTTGTTTAGGAGTCCTTGCTTGTAATATTATTGAAGACTTGAGAAGTTTGTGTTGTGCTTATTTTGAATTTATTATGTACAATTCAATGATTAAATTCATTTATTTGACATATTACATACATATATGTAAAAAAGTAAGATTTCTTGTACATACATATATATATATATATATATATATATATATATATATATATATTGGTTAGATGGTTAACAATGGGATTACGAATGCTCTGGGGAAATTTTTGGTTATGTGGCTTCTTTTGGGTTTGAGAATCATTAGTGCACTGGTGATATTTTTGCACCGATGTTTCGTTCAACTCTTGAGGATATCGGCATATGGCTGGATTTTTGGAGCCGCAACTATGCAAGGATACATCATATACCGATTGGTTTATTCCAATGACAATGAAAATAATGTCAAGTTCGGACTCCTCTGTCTTTTTCTCGGATGGCTTACATACATTCTGTCGGTTAAATTTATGAGGGGTTGGAAATATGTCTAACGTACGTACCAAATTTAATTCCGAATGAACCCAACATCTTGCAGAGGAATATCACTAGGTTTTTGGGACTATTGGGCTAGTACTCTACATCAGTCGTATTGCCGTTATTATTTCTTTACACTGGTTCAACTAAAATTTACAAGGCAATTCATGTCATCCGTTCTTGTGCGCTTTTAGCTGGATATATAATGATGGAGGGGTTGACAAATATGAAGGTTGAGAATCACGGTATCACTTATTCCTTCATTGAAGTTATATTAAACCAAATAAACAGTGATGAGCAGGAGATCAGAAGGGGGATATCTTTCCTAGTTGCTGCAGTCCATGGGCTGAAAATTTTAATTATTCCAACCCCAAAGGTTTACAATGAATGGTTTGGTCCAAGTGTACCACTGAACTGGAATATTTCAAGGCAAAGCTATTATTTGCTATATATGGTGATGAGGGACTCTCTTACAACCTCAAACATGGTCTCTTCTGCCACATTGGATATCCAAATCCCTCTAAATGAGAGTCCTCCCTTACAACCTCAAACATGGTCTCTTCTGCCACATTGGATATCCAAATCCCTCCCAATGAGAGTCCCTCCAAAAGTCGCTTAGCCACTGTACACACAGAGAATTCAAATATGGTAACATTGGAGTCATTAAGGAGAAAACCTAGAGTAACGGAGAAATCAAATTCGCCATCTGAAAAACATGGAAAATCTCCACGAAGGTTACCCTTTCAATCTCCATCACTATTATTGGAACGAAAGAAAAATGTAGTGTTTCTCTATTGCACAACCACGCATTTGATGTGTGAACAGTAATACCTTCAATAGACAGACAAGCCTACAAGATAAGCATTCAATTCAAGAAATGAGATTATACATCATAGTTAGGGCTGGGTGTTCGGGTCGGGCTTTTTGGGATCCGTCCTGATCCAATAGGGTATTTCCCGTTTGGACGGGTTTTAGGTATTATATTTACACCCCAACGGGTATTTCGGGATCCGTTCGGGGATAAAATAAAACAAATGCCCAATATTATCATATTCGTGTCTATTGTAACTTTTAATTTGATTGTGATATTTTCACCCTTGGAGTATGATTTTTATATTGTTAAATATTGAATACTTAAGAGTTGTATGTTGTATTCTGTTTAGGTGTCCTTAATTGTAATATTGTTGAAGACTTGAGAAGTTTGTGTTGTGCTTATTTTGAATCTATTGTGTACAATTCAATGATTGAGTTCATTTATTTGATGATATACTTACATATATGTAAAAAAGTTAGATTTCTTGTACATATGTATATATATATTTGGTTAGATGGTTAACAATAGTATTGCTGCAGTCCATGTTGAAACATTCGTAATCCTTTTGTTTCGTGCTCTAGGAAATTTTTTGGTTAGGTGGATTATGTTGGATTTGAGAATCATTGTTGCACTGATGATATATTTGCTCCGGTGCTTCGTTCAACTCTTGAGGATATTGGCATCTGGCTCGATTTTGGGAGCCTCGGCTATGCGAGGATACGTCATATACCGCTTGGTTTAGTCTGATGATGATGAACATAATGTCAAGTTCGGACTCCTCTGTCGTTTTCTCGGATGGCTTACATACATTTTGTCGGTTAAACTTTTTAAAGGGTTGGAAATATGTCTAACGTACGTAACAAATTAAATTCCGAATGAACCTAACATCTTGCAGAGGAATATCAATAGGTATTTGGGACTATTGGGCCAGTACTCTACATTAGTCGTATTGCTACTGTTCTCTCTTTACACTTGTTCTACTAAAATTTACACGGCAGTTCATGTCACCCGTTCTTGTGCGCTTTTAGCTGGATCTATAATGATGTTGGCGTTGGCAAATATGAGGGTTGAGAATCACGGTATCACAAATTCCTTCATTGAAGTTATATGAACATGGATGAGCCGGAGATCAAAGAGGGGATATCTTTCCTAGTTGCTGCAGTCCATGGGTGGAAAATATTGATTATTCCAACACTAGAGGTTTACAATGAGTGGTTTGGTCTAAGTGTACCACTGACTTGAAATATTTCAAGACAAAGCCATTATTAGCTATACATGGTGATAAGGGACTCCCTTCAATCTCTACAACCTCAAACATGGCCTCTTTTGCCACGTTGGATATCCAAATCCCTCCGAGTTAAAGTCCCCCTAAAAGTCCCTTAGCCACTGTACACACAGAGAGTTCAAATATGGTAACATTGGAGTCATTAAGGAGAAGGCCGAGAGTAACAGAGAAATCAAATTCGCCATCTGAGAAACATGGAGAACCTCTACGAAGGTTGCCCTTTCAATCTCCATCATTATTATTAGAACTAGGGGTGGACATTGGGTTCGGGTAACCCAAACCCGACCCGTCCCGTTTTTAAAATACCCGAACGTGACGAATATTTTTTGGGTTTGGGTACCCGAACTTGAATACCCGTATTTTATTATGAAATTACGGGACGGGTTTGGGATTGGTCTCTCCAACCCAGAATACCCGAACCCGCCTATCTAATATTATTAATTATATAATTTATATACTTTACTAGTTTACTTGTATAACATTATTTAATAAATGAACTTTTTTTATTTTACCCTAATATTCCTTTTAAACCCTACATTAGTTTAGTAATTAATATTAAGCCAATTCTAAAAAGTTAAAAACTCTCAAACTCTCATAATCCTTGTAAGTTGTACGGCTCTTCCTCTCCCACTTCTTCTTCCACGGCACAGCACAACACAAGCCACAAGGTAGTTATTTTTTGCTTTTGTTCTTCAAATTAAATCATACTCTAGTACTCTACTACATATGCAATTAGTTTAATAATCTACAAAGTACTTGTTACTGTACCGAAATTTGGGGCTCTTAGGGGTTAGGGGTAACTTTTATCATATCTTATGCATGGATTCTATTGGAGGATTTTTTTGTTTAGTCCCTTGAATTTTGAATTAATTGTAAATTTGACCTTTGCAAATTGCAAGAGTATTTTTATTTTTTAGTGTGCTGTTTTGGTTTGATTATTGATTCACAAAATTTTGTAGTTACTTAATTGGTTACATGCAGTAGATATAATTATGAAAGATGACCATGGAAAATGGTTTAGTTTAGTGTTTCAAAAATCAAAGTTCTAACAATAACTTCTTTCGCAAAATATAATTGTTAAATATTAATGTTTTTTCAAATTTTAGATGTCAAGGTTGAATGAAAATGATGCAACTTCAGAATTTCTATCAACAACTCATTCTCCTGAGGCTACACAAAGAACGGGTACTCAAAATACTATGCCGAATGAAAACGAGTCAGCACCTAAAGAGGTACCTCCTAACCCATTAGCTGGTGGTGATAATGTGACTGAACCTTTGGCTTCACTAGTGAATTAGAATAATTCAGATGATGGAAATAAAAAAAGAAAAAAAATTGATCATAGGTCGGAGCTTTGGGCTCACTTTGAGGAAGTGAATGTTAACAATATTAAAAAGGGTAAATGCAATTATTGTGGGGCTCTAATATGTGCAAGCTCAAAAAGTGGAACTAATGGTCTTAGGAACCATTACACTGCTTGTAAAAAGAAACCCCATGAAGTGGCAACAAATCAAATGCGCCTAAACATATGCAAAAAATCGCAAATGGTGATGGTTCTAATCGACTTTCTTCATGGAAATTCGATGAAGAAAAAGCTAGAAAAGCCATTTGCATTTACTTTTTGCTCGATGAGCTTCCATTCATGCATGTTGAGAAATCGGGGTTCAAATATTTGATGTCTGTTGTTTGTCCTATTTTTAAACTCCCATCAAGAAATACGGTTGCAAGAGATATTTTTAAAATGTATTTAGATGAAAAAATTCTCCTCAAGGCATTTTTAAAAAGATCTTCTCAAAGGTTTTGCATTACAACTGATACATGGACTTCAATTCAGAAAATGAATTACATGTGTCTTACAGTTCATTTTATTGATAATGATTGGAAGTTGCAAAAGAAGATTTTGAATTTTTGCCCTATCAATAGCCATAAGGGGGAGGATATCGGGAGAGAAGTTGCAAAATACATTCATGAGTGGGGGATTGAGAATATTTTTACTGTGACCGTTGATAATGCATCATCAAATGATGGAGTTGTGGCTCACATAAAATAAAAAATGGCAACTTCTTGGCATACAAGCATTCTAGGTAATGAATATGTTCATATGAGGTGCATTGCTCACATAATTAACCTAGTAGTGCAGGATGGTTTGAAGGGGAAAGAAGAACACGAGGCCATTAATTGCATTAGAGGGGCTGTTAGGTATATTAGGGGTTCTCCAGCAAGGTATCAATCTTTTAAAGAATGTGCTGAAGTTGAGCAATTGGAAACTAACAAATTGTTGAGCCTTGATGTACCTACTAGATGGAATTCAGCCTATTTGATGTTGGATGCTGCCACAACCTTGGAGAGGGCATTTATATCCTATGATGATACTAATTCTAGTTTCAGAAAGGACCTTGAAAGAGGGTTAAATGAAGGTGTTCCTTCGGATATCATTGGGCTAGAGCTAGATTATTGCTGAAATTTTTAGGCCACTTTTATGATCTTACTTTGAAAATTTCTGGTTCTTTATATGTGACAGCTAATATGATTTTTCATGAAATTAGTGCTGTTCATTTGCTTCTAAGGCAATGGTTGGAGAGTGATGATATTGAGCTGAAATTAATGGCAAAAAGGATGAAAGATAAATTCGATAAGTATTGGGGTTCGGTTGATAAGATGAACAAGCTTCTATATTATGCTGTAATTCTTGATCTTCGACATAAATTAGATTTTCTTGAGTATTCTTTTAATATGATGTATGGTGATGGTAGTATTACGTGTGAAAATTTGAAGAGGGACGTCCGGAAGGGAATCTATGCTATGTTTGATGAGTATAAAAGAAAATTTGATGGTGTTGGTTTGTCAAATACTTCATCGAACGGGTCTTCTTCTTCCTCTACTGCCTCAATCCCTTCACAACCTAATTCTGAAAAGAGACAAATGGTTTATTTGAAAAATGAGTACAAGAAAATGAAGAGTGGAAGTATGAGAGTACAAGTGAAGTCTGAATTAGAAAGATAATTGGCAGAAGAACAAGAGATTGAGGATGGTGATTCTTTTGATATTTTATTGTGGTGGAAATCAAATGCTCATAGGTTTTCAATTATGTCTAGAATAGCTCGAGATGTATTGGCAGTTCCGGTATCGACTGTTGCTTCTGAGGCTGCATTTAGCACGGGAGGACGTGTTCTTGATGCATTTAGGAGCACCTTGTTACCTAGAACTGTTCAAGCTCTTGTATGTACTCAAGATTGGCTCCGTGATCATACACATCCAATTTGCATTGAGGATGACCTTTGTGAAGTTGACCGATTAGAGAATGGTACTTATTATTTATAGTTTACATTTAGACTTTTTTTTTGCTATAATATGATTTATATTGTTCATATTTCACGAGTTTCTTATGATTGTCCATATTTGGTTGTTTAGAATTTATACAGGTAAGTCTTGGTTCGAGTACGAGTATGATTGAGGAATGACGCCTTGATTAACACATTGGTTGCTTGCAAGGTAATTTGATTTATGCAGCAACCTTTTGTTCTTAATCTCCTTTTTTTTTTCCTTTTTCCTTTTGCATATAGATGTAAAATCCTAATTTATCAAGTCTGTTCTTATTGCATTGCAGGAGATCATTACAATACATTTTCAACATCAAAGTTATTGTTTGGTTTCAGTTGCGAAGCACTTTGGATTTTGAAAGTGGTGGAGTTGGTGAAGGGTCATTATATGATTTTAGAATTTAGTTGTTTTAAAAATTTATAACTTTTGCGTAATTTAATTGTGGGCTTGAATAAATTATTTTGGTATCAACTATAGATAGTATATGGATTGAATTTTTTTTATTGATGCTTGATGTAGATCGTGTTTTATCATTAACTCATTATATGAGTTTAATTTTTGTTCGTATTTGGATATATTTGAAATAATCGTTATGATGACTTGATGATATGTTTTATGTATTAATGAATTAAAAAGTGATACGATTTAGCAAAAGGAAAATGACGAAATATAATTATGTAATATTATATTATTTTGTTAGATGGATGAAGAATTAATGAATTAAAATAATATGGGACCCGTAATCCCGTCCCGTCCCGACCCGCAATAATTCGGGTACCCGCGTCCGGGTACTCGAATTATTACGGGGCAGGTTTGGGATGAAAAATGTCAACCCCGAAATTTAGTATACCCATATCTCTAACCCCAAACCCGCCCCGTGCCCACCCCTAATTAGAACGAAAGAGAAGTTTGGTATTTCTCTATTGCACAACCACGAATTTGATGTGTGAACACAGACAAGCCTACAAGATAAGCATTCAATTCAAGTAATGAGATTATACATCACAGTTAGGGTTGGGTGTTCGGGTCAGGTTTTTTGGGACCCGTCCCTATCCAATAAGGTATTTCCCGTTTGGACGGGTTTTGGGTATTATATTTACACCCCAACGGATATTTCGGGATCCGTTCGGGGATAAAATAAAACAAATGCCCAATATTATCATATTCGTGTCTATTGTAACTTTTTATTTGATTGTGATATTTTGACCCTTGGAGTTATATTGTTATATTGTTAAATGTTGAATACTTAAGAGTTGTATGTTGTGTTTTGTTTAGGAGTCCTTGATTGTAACAGTGTTGATTACTTGAGAAGTTTGTGTTGTGCTTATTTCGAATTTATTGTGTACAATTCAGTGATTGAATTCATTTATTTGACAATTTACATACATATACGTAAGAAAGTAAGATTTCTTGTACATACATATATATGTGTGTATATATATATATATATATATATATATATATATATATATATATATGTATGTATTTGGTTAGATGGTTAACAATGAGATTACGAATTTGTCGTTCTCTAGGGAAATTTTTGCTTAGGTGGCTTCTGGTGGGTTTGAGAATCATTGATGTACTGATGATATTTTTGCACCGGTGCTTCGTTAAACTCTTGAGGATATCGGCATATGGTTGGATTTTTGGAGCCGTAGTTATGCGAGGATACTTCATATACTGCTTAGTTTATTCTGATTATGATGAACATAATGTCAAGTTCGGGGTCCTCTGTCTTTTTCTCGGATGGCTTACACACATTTTGTCGGTTAAACTTTATGAGGGATTGGAAATATGTCTAACTTACGTAACAAATTTAATTCCAAATGAACCCAACATCTTGCAGAGGAATATCACTAGGTTTTTGGGACTATTGGGCCAGTGCTCTACATCAGTCGTATTGCCGTTGTTCTATCTTTACACTGGTTCTACTAAAATATCCACGGCAGTTCATGTCATCCGTTCTTGTGCGATTTAAGCTTGATCTATAATGATGGTGGGGTTGGCAAATATGAGGGTTGAGAATCACGGTATTAAAATTCCTTCATTGATGTTATACTAAACCAAATGAACAGGGATGAGCCGAAGATCAGAGGGGGATATCTTTCCTTGTTGCTGCAGTCCATAGGTGGAAAATTTTGATTATTCCAACCCTAGAGGTTTACAATGAGTGGTTTGGTCCAAGTGTACCACTGACCCGGAATATTTCAAGACAAAGCTATTATTTGCTTTATATGGTGATGAGGGACTCCCTTACAACATCAGACATGCCCTCTTCTACCACATTGGATATCCAAATCCTTCCCAATGAGAGTCCATCCAAAAGTCCCTTAGCCACTGTATACACAGAGAGTTCAAATATCGTAACATTGGAGTCATTAAAGAGAAGGCCGAGTGTAACAGAGAAATCAAATTCGCCATCCGAAAAACATGGAGAATCTTCACGAAGGTTGACCTTTCAATCTCCATAACTATAATTAGAACGAAAGATAAGTGTGGTATTTCTCTATTGAGGGTTGAGAATCACGGAATCACAAATTCCTTCATTGAAGTTATATTAAATCAAATGAAAATAGATTAGCCGGAGATCGGAGAGGGGATATCTTTCCTAGTTGCTTCAGCCCATGGGTGAAATTTTTTTATTATTCCAACCCTAGGGGTTTACCATGAGTGGTTTGGTCCAAGTGTACCACTGACCTGAAATATTTCAACACAGCCATTATTAGCTATACATGGTGATAAGGAACTTCCTTCAATTTCTACAACCTCAAACAAGGCCTCTTCTGCCACATTGGATATCCAAATCACACCCAATGAGAGTCCATCCAAAAGTCCCTTAGCCACTGTACACACAGGCAATTCAAATATGGTAACATTGAAGTCATTAAGGAGAAGGCCGAGAATAACAGATAAATCAATTTCGCCATCTGAAGAACATGGAGAATCTCCACGAAGGTTGCCCTTTTAATCTCCATCACTATTACTAGAATGAAAGAGAAGTTTGATATTTTCTCTATTGCACCACCTCGAATTTGATGAGCGAACAGTAAAACCTTCATTAGACAAACAAGACTACAAGATAAGCATTCAATTTAAGTAATGAGATTATACATCACAGTTAGGGCTGGGTGTTCGGGTCGGGTTTTTTGGGACCCGTCCCGATCCAATAAGGTATTTCATGTTTGGATGGATTTTGACAAGTTTGTGTTGTGCATCTTTTGAATTTATTGTGTACAATTAAATGATTGAATTCATTTATTTGACAATTAACATACATATATGTAAAAAAATAAGATTTCTTGTACATATATATATATATATATATATATATATATATATATATATATATATATATATATATATTTGGCTAGATGATTAACAATGGGATTATGAATGTTTCGTGCTCTAGGAAAATTTTTGGTTAGGTTGCTTCTCTTGGGTTTGAGAATCATTGGTGCACTGGTGATATTTTTGCACCGGTGCTTCATTCAACTCTTGAGGATATTGGCATCTGGCTGGATTTTTGTAGCCGCAGCTATGCAAGGTTACGTCATATACCGCTTGGTTTATTCTGATGAAGATGTACATAATGTCAAGTTTGGACTCCTCTGTCTTTTTCTCGGATGGCTTACATACATTCTGTCGGTTAAACTTTTTGAGGGGTTGGAAATATGTCTAACGTACGTAACAAATTTAATTCCGAATGAACCTAATATCTTGCAGAGGATAGGTATTTGGGACTATTGCGCCAGTACTCTACATCAGTCGTATTGCCATTGTTCTCTCTATACACTGGTTCTATTAAAATTTACAAGGCAGTTCATGTCACCCGTTCTTGTGCGCTTTTAGCTGGATTTATAATGATGGTGGGGTTGGCAAATATGATGGTTGAGAATCACGGTATCACAAATTCCTTCATTGAAGTTATATTAAACCAAATGAACATGGATGAGCCGGAGATCAGAGAGGGGATATCTTTCCTAGTTGCTGCAGTCCATGGGTGGAAATTTTGATTATTCCAACCCTAGAGGTTTACAATGAGTGGTTTGGTCCAACTGTACCACTGACCTGAAATATTTCAAGACAAAGCCATTATTATCTATATATGGTGATAAGAGACTCCCTTCAATCTCTACAACCTCAAACATAGCCTCTTTTGCCACGTTAGATATCAAAATCCCTCCCACTGAAAGTCCCCCTAAAAGTCCCTTAGCCACTGTACACACAGAGAGTTCAAATATGGTAACATTTGAGTTATTAAGGAGAAGGCCAAGAGTAACAGAGAAATCAAATTCGCCATCTGAAGGTTGCCCTTTCAATCTCCATCACTATTATTAGAACGAAAGAGAAGTTTGGTATTTCTCTATTGCAGAACCAAAAATTTGATGTGTGAACAGTAAAACATTCAATAGACAGACAAGCCTACAAGATAAGCATTCAATTCAAGTAATGAGATTATACATCAAAGTTAGGGCTGGGTGTTCGGGTCGGGTTCTTTGGGACCCGTCCCGATCCAATAGGGTATTTCCCGTTTGGACGGGTTTTGGGTATTATATTTACACCCCAACGGGTATTTCGGGATCCGTTCGGGGATAAAATAAAACAAATGCCCAATATTATCATATTCGTGTCTATTGTAACTTTTAATTTGATTGTGATATTTTGACCGTTGGTGTTTGATTGTTATATTGTTAAATGTTGAATACTTAAAAGTCGTATGTTGTGTTTTGTTTAGGAGTCCTTGATTGTAATATTGTTGATGACATAAGAAGTTTGTGTTGTGCTTATTTTGAATTTATTGTGTACGATTCAATGACTGAATTCATTTATTTGACAATTTACATACATATAAGTAAAAATGTAAGATTTCTTTTATATATATATATATATATTTGGTTAGATGGTTAACAATGGTATTACGAATGTTTCGTTCTATGGGCAAATTTTTGGTTTGGTGGCTTCTGGTGGGTTTGAGAATCATTGATGCACTGATGATATTTTGCACCGATGCTTCGTTTAACTCTTGAGGATATTGGCATATGGCTGGATTTTTGGAGCCACAGTTATGCGAGTATACGTCATATACCGTTTGGTTTATTCTGATGATGATGAACATAATGTCAAGTTCGGGGTCCTCTGTTTATTTCTCGGATGGCTTACACACAATCTGTTAGTTAAACTTTATGAGGGGTTGGAAATATGTCTAACGTACGTAACAAATTTAATTCCAAATGAACCCAACATCTTGCAGAGGAATATCACTAGGTTTTCGGGACTATTGGGCCAGTGCTCTACATCAGTCGTATTGCCGTTGTTTTCTCTTTACACTGGTTCTACTAAAATATCCACGACAGTTCATGTCATCCGTTCTTGTGCTCTTCTAGCTGGATCTATAATGATGGTGGGGTTGGCAAATATGAGTGTTGAGAATCACGGTATCACAAATTTCTTCATTGAGGTTATACTAAACCAAATGAACCGGGATGAGCCGGAGATCAGAGGGGGGATATGCAGTCGATGGGTGGGAAATTTTGATTATTCCAACCCTAGAGGTTTACAATGAGTGGTTTGGTCCAAGTGTACCACTGACTTGGAATATTTCAAGACAAAGCTATTATTTGTTATGTATGGTGATGAGGGACTCCCTTAAAACCATGGTTATCAAACCGTGTATCGTATCGTGTATCGTTTTGCTCTCGTATCGAATCGTATCGCACGTATCGTATCGCGAATCGCATCATTTTGGGTCATTCGAGTTGTATCGTTTTGGGCCAGTATCGAATCGTATCGCACGTATCGTATCGCGAATCGTGCGATACTAACTACCATGCTTACAACCTCAAACATGGCCTCTTCTGCCACATTCGATATCCAAATCCCTCCAGTTGAGAGTCCATCCAAAGGTCCCTTAGCCGCTGTATACACAGAGAGTTCAAATATATATTTGGCAATATGGTTAACAATTGGATTACGAATGTTTCGTGCTCTGGGGAAATTTTTGGTTAGGTGGCTTCTGTTGAGATTGAGAATCATTGGTGCATTGGTGCATTGGTGACATTTTTGCACCGGTGCTTCGTTCAACTCTTGAGGAAATCGGCATCTGGCTGGATTTTTGGAGCCGCATGTCACAGACTTGTTCTTTCAAGTGTCGTGCGGCACCTAGACTCATCGCCCCTTGCGCTCTTTTACCGCCCCTTGCGGAATCGGCTACGTCAGCCTAACTTTCTTGAATGATAAAGTGTGAAAGTAGAAGAAAGTAAGAAAGATTGAGAGAACTTTAAGTATACTTTGTATTGCTTGAAACTTGATGATTACAAATGAACAAAGTGCACCTATTTATAGTCCCACCTCCTCAAATGGATGGTTGAGATTAATTTGATCCAAGGGTTAAGATTTAATCTCTAGACCCTTCTACCATCTCCTACCAAGACTAGAATTTTGTACAAGTTTCTAGACTATTCAATTATTTACATACAAGCTTGTGGAGCTTTCTAGGTGCTCCAACAATGTGATACTAAGGTTCTAGTCCCTTCCGGCAAGTTCTACACTTGTGTAGGCTCTTCCGGTCCCTTCTAGTGCCTTACGGCACCTTCCGGCCCTTCCTTGACCCTTCCGGAGATATGTGGAACATCCCGGAACTCTCTTGAATGTTCCGGGCCCGTGTGGAACCCTTTAGAATTCTCCGAAACCTCTAAGGGCATGTTTGGTTCATCAAAACATCCTGGGCAGCCCCTAGGATGCCATTCAACCACCCGGTGACTTTGTCTTGGGTGTGGATTTTAGCCTCCCGTCGGATGGTCCGTTACACACAGCTATGCGAGGATACGTCATATACCGCTTGGTTTATTCTGATGATGATGAACATAATGTCAAGTTCGGACTCCTCTGTCTTTTTCTCGGATTGCTTATATACATTATATTGGTTAAACTTTCTGAGGGATTGAAAATATGTCTAACGCACGTAAAATTTTTAATTCCGAATGAACCCAACATCTTGCAGAGGAATATCATTAGGTATTTGGGACTATTGGGCCAGTACTCTACATCAGTTGCATTGCCATTGTTTTCTCTTTACATTGGTTCTACTAAAATTTACACGGCAGTTCAAGTCATCTGTTTTTGTGTGCTTTTAGCTGGATCTATAATGATGGTGAGGTTGGCAAATATGGGGGTTGAGAATCACGGTATCACAAAATCCTTCATTGAAGTTATATTAAACCAAATGAACATGGATGAGCCGGAGATCTGTGGGGGGATATTTTTCCTAGTTGCGGCAGTCCATGGGTGGAAAATTTTGATTATTCCAACCCTAGGGGTTTACCATGAGTGGTTTGGTCCAAGTGTACCATTGACCTGAAATATTTCAATACAACCATTATTAGCTATACATGGTGATAAGGAACTCCCTCCAATCTCTACAACCTCAAACATGGCCTCTTCTGCCACATTGGATATCCAAATCCCTCCCAACGAGAGTCCATCCAAAAGTCCCTTAGCCACTGTAAACACAAAGAGTTCAAATATGGTAACATTGGAGTCATTAAGGAGAAGGCCAAGAGTAACAGATAAATCAATTTCGCCATCTGAAAAACATGGAGAATCTCCACGAAGGTTGCCCTTTCAATCTCCATCACTATTATTAGAACGAAAGAGAAGTGTGGTATTTTCTCTATTGCACAACCTCGAATTTGATGTGTGAACACTAAAACCCTCATTAGAAAAACAAGCCTACAAGATAAGCATTCAATTCAAGTAATGAGATTATACATCAAAGTTAAGGCTGGGTGTTCGGGTTGGGTTTTTTGGGACCCGTCCCGATCCAATAGGGTATTTCACGTTTGGACGGATTTTGAGAAGTTTGTGTTGTGCTTCTTTTGAATTTATTGTGTACAATTCAAAGATTGAATTCATTTATTTGACAATTTACATACATATATGTAAAAAAGTAAGATTTCTTGTACATATATATATATATATATATATATATTTGGCTAGATGGTTAACAATGGGATTTCGAATGTTTCGTGCTCTCGGGAAAATTTTGGTTAGGTGGCTTCTGTTGGGTTTGAGAATCATTGGTGCACTGGTGATATTTTTGCACCAGTGCTTCATTCAACTCTTGAGGATATCGGGATCTGGCTGGATTTTTGGAGCCGCAGCTATGCAAGGATACGTCATATACCGCTTGGTTTATTCTGATGATGATGAACACAATGTCAAGTTCGGACTCCTCTGTCTTTTTCTCGGATGGCTTACGTACATTCTGTCGGTTAAACTTTCTGAGAGGTTGGAAATATGTCTAACGTACGTAACAAATTTAATTCCGAATGAACCCAACATCTTGCAGAGGAATATCACTAGGTATTTGGGACTATTGGGCCAGTACTCTTCATCAGTCGTATTGCCATTATTCTCTCTTTACACTGGTTCTACTGAAATTTACACGGCAGTTCATGTCACCCGTTCTTGTGCGCTTTTAGCTGGATCTATAATGATGGTGGGGTTGTTAAATATGAGGGTTGAGAATCATGGTATCACAAATTCCTTCATTGAAGTTATATTAAACCAAATGAACATGGATGAGCCGGAGATCAGAGGAGGGATATCTTTTCTAGTTGCTGCAGTCCATGGGTGAAAAATTTTGATTATTCCAACCTTGTAGGTTTACAATGAGTGGTTTGGTCCAAGTGTACCACTGACATGAAATATTTCAAGAAAAAACTATTATTTGCTAGACATGGTGATGAATGATGATGGACTCCCTTCAATCTCTACAACATCAAACATGGCCTCTTCTGCCACTTTGGATATCCAATTCCATCCCAATGAGAGTCCCGACAAAAGTCCCTTAGCCACTGTACACACAGAGAGTTCAAATATTGTAACATTTGAATCATTAAGGAGAAGGCCGAGAGTAACAGAGAAATCCAATTCCCCATCTGAAAAACATGGAGAATCTCCACGAAGGTTGCCCTTTCAATCTCCATCATTAATATTAGAACGAAAGAGAAGTGTGGTATTTCTCTATTGCACAACCATGAATTTGATGTGTGAACAGTAAAACCTTCAATAGACAGAAAAGCCTACAAGATAAGCATTCAATTCAAGTAAAGAGATTATACATCATAGTTCAAGGTGTTCGGGTCGGGTTTTTTGGGACTCGTCCCGATCCAACAGGGTTTTTCCCATTTGGACGGGTTTTGGGTATTATATTTACCACCGAACGGATATTTCGGGATCCGTTCGGGGATAAAATAAAACAAATGGCCAATATTATCATATTCGTGTCTATTGTAACTCTTAATTTGATTGTGATATTTTGACCCTTGGAGTTTGATTGTTATATTGTTAAATGTTGAATACTTAAGAGTTGTATGTTGTGCTTTGTTTAGGAGTCCTTGATTGTAATATTGTTGATGACTTGAGAAGTTTGTGTTGTGCTTATTTTGAATTTATTATGTACAATTCAATGATTGAATTAATTTATTTGACAATTTACATACATATAAGTAAAAAAGTAAGATTTCTTGTACATATATATATATATATATATATATATTTTGTTAGACGGTTAACAATGGTATTACGAATGTTTCGTTCTCTGGGGAAATTTTTGGTTAGGTGGCTTCTTGTGGGTTTGAGAATCATTGATGCACTGATGATATTTTTGCACCGGTGCTTCGTTCAATTCTTGAAGATATCAGCATATGGTTGGATTTTTGGAGCCGCGGTTATGCGAGGATACGTCATATACCGCTTGGTTTATTCTGATGATGATGAACATAATGTCAAGTTCGGGGTCCTCTGTCTTTTTTTCGGATGGCTTACACACATTCTGTCGGTTAAACTTTATGAGGGGTTGGAAATATGTCTAACGTACGTTACAAATTTAATTCCAAATGAACCCAACATCTTGCAGAGGAATATCACTAGGTTTTGGGGACTATTGTGCTAGTGCTCTACATCAGTCGTATTGACGTTGTTCTCTCTTTACACTGGTTCTACTAAAATATCCACGGCAGTTCATGTCATCCGTCCTTGTGCGCTTTTAGCTGGATCTATAATGATGGTGGGGTTGGCAAATATGAGGGTTGAGAATCACGGTATCACAAATTCCTTCATTGAAGTTATATTAAACCAAATGAACATGGATGAGCCGGAGATCAAAAGGGGGATATATTTCCTAGTTGTTGCAGTCCATGAGTGGAAAATTTTGATTATTCCAACCCTAGAGGTTTACATTGAGTGGTTTGGTCCAAGTGTACCACTGAACTGGAATATTTCAAGACAAAGCTATTATTTGCTATACATGGTGATAAGGGTCTTCCTTCAATCTCTACAACCTCAAACATGGCCTCTTCTGCCACATTGAATATCCAAATCCCTCCCAATGAGAGTCCCCCCAAAAGTCCCTTAGCCATTTTGTACACAGAGAGTTCAAATATGGTAACATTTTAAACATAAAACATAGTTTTTCAAACACAATCCCATTTTATGAAAAAATGTCATTGATTATTTTTCTACACATATTGATCATATTGGCAAAGTTAAGAAAGCTTTCTCAAGAATTTGATAAATATAGAAGTGAGTAAAACTTTAATAAATTATTGATTGCATGTTTAGAATTTTTTATATTAGAGTTAGGGAATTAAAATTTAAGCATTGGGATAACCTAAGTTTTGGGCGATGGGGGTGAACTATATTAGAATTAATCTTACTAAGAGTATAACTATCTACTTGTTAGAGAGAGAGATAGAGTAGGATATTCAAAAAAAAAAAAAAAAAAAACGATGCACAAAATTGGCACAAACAAAAAATCAATAGAAAGCTAAAGCTTTTTGTAAAGTTCGAAAAAGAGATATATTAATGGATATCTTTAAAAAAAATCAAATAACCAAATAGAAAGTGAGCTGTGTGAAATAGATGCCAAAATGCACAACAAAAGATGTTATATAGGTTAAATAGCACACCTAAATATCAGCAAATGATGCCAAAGAGCACAAAAATGGTATAAAAGTAAAAAGAGAATTGGGTGCATTTCGAGGCTAGGAGGCAATTAAGCATAAGGATGCTAACTCGAAGTAGATAAAGCAATTTAATTGCAATCATTAAACTCAATGTAATTAGGCTCAATAATCTTTAACCTATGTGAATCTTATGATTGAGAAAAATGATTAACTTTGCCCGAACACACATGTAGGGAAAATATGATATGATGAATAAATTTCTTAAGATTTGTTTGTCGTCGATTTTGGTTACATGTGTGTAAATGTTTGTTGTTTGTTTGTCATTAATCGAGGATGAGTTATAGTTTAAGTATAGGGCTGTGATAACTCTACAATAATAGTGTTATCTAACCTAATTTATAGACATAAACGATGATGGTTCCTTAGGAGTTTTGACGTGTCCTCATTGTGTTTTGCTAGTTTTGCGTCTAGTTTATAGAATTGGTAGTTGGCATTGTTTGGAGGAAGAATTGAATTATTATCTTATGAGTTGTGTTCATTTGGTAGTGCTAAGGTATTGAGGAGCCTAAGGCATGGTTCGAAGTGAAGAAAAGTTAATGAAAGATCCAAGAAAGTCAAGTAGTTCAACAATGAAGAAGAAATCTGCATGCCAGAAATATCGTTTCTCATTTCAAGGATCATAACTCTCCGAAGGAAGCTTTAATAAAGTTAAATTTTGGATATATTATATAGGAAAGAGTTAGCTACGCTACAAACTTTACGGATCCGGATTTGGAATCCAGAGCATATAAGATATGCCTCCCGTAAGGATATCGCGCAAAAATAGAAACTTTCCACAGCCACCGCGATTTTGGCCCCAGAGTGTTTTTTTTTTTTGCCTACAAAGTCATTTTTAACCTAAAGTGACTAGAAAACTTGCCCAAGTCCTTCCCTTACTTGCATACAACCTCCCAAACATATTTCTACTCAATTTCAACCTCCTAACATTCTCCTACTTAAATTAGATCTTTCAAATCCTATATAAAGAACCATAAGATTTAGAATTATATATCTTTGAACTCTCCTTTAATTAGGCACATACACCAAATATCATCTTTGAATACTATTCCAATTCCACATCCTACACAACAAAGATCAATATCAAAGACTTTCGGCACATCAAGATTGGAGATTTTCAATGCGGAATGCATCTTCAAGATTGCAAGAGACGAAGATTCATCATGCTCTGAAAGGGGGTTTTACCTCCTTTTCTATTGTAGACTGATAATCTAGAAATATTTAAAGTAATTTAACTTCTGCTGATTAGCATGATTATGTATCTTATGTATATTTTGATTATGAATTAGATCCGATGCTTCTCAGTATTTTTATTTATTGATGTATGTGTGAGGTTTAATTGATAATTAAATTGATAAGTTGTTTCATTATTCCAATATAAGAATGCTCATACACCTTAGGACGGGCTATAGACCATCAATAACCCTAGATTTTAATAAAACTTAAGGAGAACATGCGAATAATTAAGTGGATGGTATTAATTGGTATTGATAACACTTAAGACTATTCATATTTATTAGTTTAGAGCTAATTAGACATATGATAATGGATACATTCGAACTAATTGGACTTGATCACCCACAACATAATTATTTTTGTAGAAACAGTCAAAATTTTGTACCATCATAAAGATTCGGATAGTACAATCTCAAGAATCGAACTAGGGAGAAAATATAGTAAAAGGAAAGCCTATAGAAGCAAGCTTAGCTAGGTAGTGAGACGCCTTATTACATTCTCTAGATACATGTAAAGCTCTAAAAGAATGAAGAGATCTCAATAACAATCTAATGTCCTCATAAAGTGATCCAAGCGCTCCTGCAGAGTCTTTCGAGTCCATAATCCCACTGATAATTGATAGACAATCTTCTGCAATGAGCATATTACTCCAGCCCCCCACTGCAGTACCAAATTTTGTAGCCCGAAGTGCAACTAATGCTTCAGAAGATTTTGGATTTAGGGAAATTCTTACCCAGACCTGGTTTGGCCAAATCCAAAGTAACTTCATGACAAGTGTAATATACTTGCTTTGGGATTGGATGTAACTCCCAGGAAAGTGATCAATCACAAAGCAAGTGCATGGTGGTTGGATGGGTTTGGCCAAACCAGGCTTGGACAAGAATTTTCCCTGGATTTAGAGAGAAGTTTAAAGTAATGTTTCTCCAGCCAACACATTCACCTTCATGATTCCTTGCTATTAATCCAATATCAATAGTCTCTCCATGACCAACTGCTGCATCCATATTAATTTTGATAAAATAAAAAAGTGGAGGACTCTATCTTTGAATCGCCTTGTTCGGTTTTGCTGCAGCAAACCGAAGAGAAGATTGTTGGAATCTCTCATGAAAATCTCCGGAAAAGCACAAAGGGTGTGCGGTTGAATATCGAAAGACTCCCATATCCATTTATTCCTACTAATCAAAATTCACCATCCATAAGTAGCGAATAAACTAAACTCTTTTTCATCTGAGTGTACAGAAGAAAACCAACTTTCAGCATCTTCTGTTTCGTTGTTGAAGCATGCATAAGGGACTTCAGACAATGCCCAAACATGTCTTGCATATTGACATTAAAGTAAACAGTGAACAATATATTCAGATTCGTACCAGCACAGTCGATATGCACAGTCGTTGATAACTTTTTGTTACTTCAACCGTTATTTAACCAGTAAAGAACAGGTACAACAACTCCATATAAACATTTTGATTTTTGGTGCAAGTGTTATTGTCCAAATCCAATTCTAATTACGTATTCTCCTTGAACATGGGCTACCCGAAATAGCCTCACGAGCAACTTTTTTCCTTTCTTGGTGAACTCGGTGCGCGGACTTTACTGTGAAGTGACCAGTGTGATCATAGGGCCATAAGATTTTATCTCAAGCGGAATGAAAATGATAGATTTAACTTCCTCTTCCAGAAACATTGTTTCAACGAGATCCCTATTCCAAGTGTTTAGATTCTCATCAATTAATTCGCTAACCATGGCTTCTATCGTAAGGGTATTAATCGGTGTAGAAACTTGAAAAGCCTCCGGACGAGGTAACCAATTATCACCCCCATATTATAAAAGTTCTACCATTAACAATTCTCGATCTAAGACACGAAGACAATGTAACAAGTGAACCCCAAATCCTCCTCCAAGTCAATGAAGTTCTCATACCTAAAGTAGCATCAAGTAAGCCGCAAGTTGGGAAATACTTTACCTTCATAATTCGGCTGAGTAGAGTATTCAGATTTGTCAAAATGTGCTAGCTTGTGTAGCTAATAAAGTTGTGATAAAGGATTCCAAATCGCGAAATTCCAAACCCCCATTCACGTTTGCTGAGACAGTTTTTCCCAACTAATCCAGTGTATCTTTTTCTATCCTTCTCGTCCCACCAAAAGTTAGCAATCATAAATTCAATTTCTTTCATAAGAAAACCCAAAATTTTAAAACAACTCACTAAAAAAGATGGGATAGCTTATTATCAATAATCGTTTCACAAGATGTAAACGATTCCAAATAACTTAATTTGCTACTTAGAACACTTGTCGGTCTTCTTATATAATTTCTATCTTCTTGTGTGCAATTGCCTATTTATAATTTGTTATTTGTTAGTATTTATTAGTTATAAAACACATTTATTTATCCTTCTTGAACTTAAGTAGTAATTATGTGCAATTCCATGTGATGGGTACGATACCCGATCTTAGATCACTTTTTTAGTTGTTGACACGTGCTCTTATGTTAATTGTCGTGGCGTAGTACAGAGACAACACCTTCCATTTCATCTTGCCAGATTAATTAGTGAATTTTTGGATTAAGAGGTATAAGTATGGGAAAATAGGGTCACCTCGAAGGATACCTCTTTTTAGTTTCACACTTATAAAAGTAAGAATAACCTCCCTATTAAATTTTGAAGGAATTCTAATGACATTTCTTTGTAATATTAATAAATTTTGCTAATAAAAATAACATAGAGAGGGATTTTTTTCAATTAGACAAAGTACAAGGCATATTTTGACATTTAACTCCAAAAAATGTGATACAAAGAGATACGTGACTTTTGTACGTTTTGTAATTTTATCATTTTATCCAGTCTATAAAATGTACATATACATACATATAATTTTATAAATTGTTAAGAGAAGAGAAGAGAATTATGAATATATAAATAGTCAATTGGCTCGATCTATCCAGTGTTTTAAAAACCAGACCGGATCGGCCGGTTCGACCGGTTTAACCGGTAACCAGTTACCAATTCGGTCCGGTTAACCCTTCAAAATCAGCTTTGTTTCTGACCAGTTTGAACCGGTAAAAATCGGTTAAAAATCGGTAAAACCAATGAACCAGTGAACCGATTGAACCACTGGTTTACTTATAAAAATAAAAAGTTTACCCTATGGATTTTTATTTCTCTTCCGCGACCTTTAAACTTCAACAATACTCTCACATCTTTTCTTCTATTTTTCACTTTGAAATAAACAAAATCAACAAGAAACAAAAAAATCTTATATATAATAAGTTATATAAATATATTTGAGTATCAAATTCATTAGAAAAGTCATTTTTTTCACAAATTTCATCTAATTTTATTTTTTTTATATAATTCAATGACAAAATTCATCAACAATTTCTCTTTTTCATAGGTGATTAGTAATAAAATTATTGTTTTTGATATGGTGTTTATTATAATTTGAATTATTGCGTTGATATCTTGTTATCATACTTGTAATTTTATTGCTATCATTCATTCTTAACTCAAATTTTATAGGAAAAATAATTGATAATGAGATAAACATTTATTTTATGGAAATAAACTTGAAAAAATGAATATTATATTTTTTTTAAATAGTTGATTACATATATTAAAATTAAAATTAAAATATTATATTGTAATGACGTCTTGAACCAGTGGTTAAAACGATTAGACCGATTTAACCAGTAACCAGTGAGACTACCGGTTCGATGTCCGATCCGGTTTTTAAAACATTGGATCTATCTCTTCACGCATCATTTTTGTTACTTCCGTATCTGTATTAGAGATTGATTAAGTATTGACAAATCTTCCAACCAAATTGCTTACGAAATTTAAGATTTGGAGGTAGAAATTTATAGTTAAGGTCTGCAATGACCATTCAAAGTCAGTATATTTAACATATAGTTGCACCAAATGTTGGATTTTGACCACTCGACAAAATCTTTAGATAAAATCTAGGGCCAAAGATAAATAATTTTCATCGGAAAAATCTTGGCTTTGCACTAATATATAATAACTTAAGCTTCGCGCTATGTACGAAACTACGGCCTTTACAAAATAAGATTTTATGGAACATTAGACTACACGAGATATCTCATTTCAACGACTACAAAATTGATAATAAAATTAAACCACAAATTTTGGTCAACATGTCCGATTATGACATGGCATGGAATATTTAAGAAAAAAAATCCGTTAAATTACAAAATAACCTTTTTAATTGATACTATGTTCAAAATTTTCTTTCTAGTTAATAATTAATAAGAAAATCAGAAGAAAAAAATTGAACTATTTTATTTCATTATCAAATTTGTACTATTATCTCATGTTGATTCAGTCCCCCTACAGAGTTTAATTTGTTTTTTTCTTTGATCGATTATTAGCGTTTTCTGTTTTGACAATATCGAATTTTGAATGTTTTAGTCGTTTTCGGTATGGTTAATTACTGGATTATTGTTTACATAATTTTTTTCTATATTTCATTCTGATTGGTTTGTTATTTCATTCTTATTTGAAAATGTCGATTTTTTCATAGTTTGTCCTGATTATACTATCATACATATATCAATTCTTTTGAATAACATGGTGAATTACTTATTTTTGTTTTGACCCCTATGCTTAATGAAACTGATTTATAAATTGAGATACTTGGGCTTGACAAATTGACAATTAAGATCGTTCTTCATTTGGTTGTATAAATATTATGATTTGTTGGAATTAACATGACTAGGCTCGATCATGTTAGTATCTTCATTTGATTTTGTTCAAATTAAGCACGTTCTTTTATTTGTTGGGAATATTTACCACCTAAAAGTATACAATAAGCACATAAAAAATCAATTGCACTTTCTCTCCTCAAATATTTTAAGTCAGTTTCGATCGTCAAAAGAAAAGATATGCGCCACATGTGTTTTTTAAGGATAAATTAAATTAATCGTAACATCAATTTTTTGCCCAAATATTTAAGTTACCTTCATTTTTTTCCTCTCTGATTACAAATAAAATATTTTCTACTACACTTTGGAGTGGTTGTGACTAATTTAATTTATCATTTGAAAATTCATGTAAGGGGAGCACATGTATATATTTTCGTCGAACAAAAATTACATAATCATTTGAGGGGGTAAAGTGCAATTGATTTTCTTTTTTACAGGGGGTAAAGTGCTTATTTTAATTTATACATATGGGTGGTAAATTGCCAAACATGTAACTTTGGGGGGATATTTTTCAATTTTTTAAAGTGAACTTCATAAATCATATGGAGGTTTTTGTCAACTTTTTAAGAAAATACGTGGGGTTATTGCCAATTTCTAAAGTTACCATTGATAATTTTTAGGTTAAGAGAGATTTTTAGCCTCCTTTGATGGGGTAAAATTATCATTTGGACTTGAAAGAGTTTTCTTTGCTAATAAAACAACACATGATTTTTTTATAAGCAAAGGGTGTTTTTGATTTCACTCATTAAAAAGTATAAATTGTCTTCAAGAAAATAAAGTATTTATCTAAATTTAAATTTTAAGGGGATATTATGTAACCAAGATAAATATTATCTCATGTACTCCACATCCATCAATATCTCACCTCAGACAAACCCACAAAACTAGGTTATACTTATTAAATTTTGTGAAAGTATACGTACATGATATAGAATCATCAATATATTTCGAATATTAGAACAAAAATTTAAAATCTTTTATTGCTTTAATAATTATATAATAATTACTTATTGTAAAAACTTACTTAACATAATATCATATTTAGCACGACATTTATCATTTTACAAATATTGATATAGTTTGTAGGAATTTGACTTTTGAAAATTAATTGGTTGTTGCCTGTATGTCTGTACCTAAGAAACATTAAAACGTGATCTTATGAAGAAGGAAATCTTTTGGTGATGATTCATATTATTTTTCAAGTATAATTATAAAATTTAATAGATCTTTAGCAATAATGCATGCATCATAACTTTTTAATTTAAATCTAAAGTCTAAACTGGTGAATGTCAAAGATTCTCTTGGCCAGCTTACTTAATTAACTAGGCATCGTCACTAATTATGCTAAATAAGAATTAGGAACTAATTAACAAGTAATTGGTCTAGTGGAGGGGTTAGTCACTATAAAGTAGCGGACTCAGGTTCGAATTGAATTCTTGTTGGGAGGGGTTTTCACTTTATGTGCCCGACACGCTTCGAAAGGAATTAAACAACCCTTGAAAAAAATATATATTTCCGCCTCGAAAATTAAAACATATGTTAAGCTGTTAGAGTTTTGAGATGCTTAATCAAAAGATGTTTGATTCTTAAAATTTTAACATTACAATGATGACTCCTTAAGTTTATTGAAATTACGTGTACATCCCTCCTAATATTTGACTAAAATTAAAGTCAACATTGATCATTATAAAATGAGTATTTCGGTTTTAGACGGTAAAATTGGTATTTTATTAAAATTAGGCTGATGGTATCACCTCTTCTGTTTTAAGAAACTAACAACATGAGATAATTATAGGGTAAAATTTACGGTAGAGAAATTATACGTATTTATGGGGTAAATGGCATGATATTACCCTATATTTTGTGACTTTGTGAATATTTTTTTCCACGAAACTCTCGTGTACTTTCAAAAATTCTGTATAAGAATTCAATCTATGTTAATTTTTGCTTAATTTTGTTTGAGTAAAACTTCCTTGTATCTTTGAATATTTGCGCAAAACTTCCCTGTAATTTTAAACGTTTGCACTAAACTCCCTTAGATTTTTGAATGTTTGCATAAAACTCTCTTATACTTTTGAGCATTTGAACAAAACTCCCTTGTACTTTTATATATATCTAGGGATAATTAGATAATACAATAAAATATTAACGGCGTTAGTAACTAACGAAGCTTGAGTATTTTATGCAGGATTTTTGAAAGTAAAGGGAGTTTGGTTAAAAAAAAAAATTCACAGTACAGATTTCGCATAACGCGGGATACTAACGTGCATTTTCTCCTATTATTATTGAATTATAACAGATTTTTCTATAATCTCATTTGACGGGGAAGTGCTGTTAATTATTATCCCTAAAGTATAACAAATCTTGGTCAAAGTAAAAGTTTGTTCATATAGAAGTAAAAGATACACAACAAATTAAAAGCTTTTGGCATGACAATGTCATAACATTTAATTTGCATCATAGATAAACGCAAGAGAAGTCTTCTCCCCCCGTATTATTTAATTACTTATCAATTAATATATGCACAATATGTCAAAGGGAAGATATGTTAGAATATTTCATAGATTTGAAAAATCAACTACTTACTTAATTGATAAATATAAACAATCAATTTCAAAAACTAATTAACTAGTTATTATTGTTTGTGACGATATCGAAATCAAATTTGATTTACCAACCTATAGTTTTTGCCTTATGAAAAATAACTTTCTATAGTTTTTGCTGAAAAATGTGCATGTAAATTCATATTAAACTTTTGCTGGAAACGATCTTCACATAATGTGTTCAATGCGCTTAAAAATGAACTAAATCAAGCCTAAAATTTGAATATTAGAATAATTTTTAGACCTGGATATATTTTGGAAATTAAATTTTTGGCCTAAATTGAAAACTTATTAAATCTGTAACATGAGATTATGAATTATTGAAATTTTTTTTTGAGATGGTGAGTATATTGTTACATCAAACACTATATCGAATCGAAACTATTCCAATTAGTGATAACAAAGTGAACTAATTACTAATATTAAACTAGAGAAAGACTAGTATGAAACTAGATAAAATACCCACATTCGTGGGAGTTGAATCCATGACCTTCTGGTCATGGAGCATCATCCTTAACCACTTGGCTAAGGCCTCATCGACATGAACTATTGAAATTATTACTCCCTTTTTTTTTTTATTTGTCAATTTGGAGGAATGCACATGAATTAAAAAATGTCATAAATAATCATTTTTTGAAGGAAAAATTTCAAAATATCCTCTTAAGCAAATAATCTCAACATAAATTAGCATTAATGACAAGTATTATTAAGAAGGGTAAATTTGATAAAAAAAAATATTAATTTTGCATTGACATCGTAAAACGAGAAATAAAAGCAACTAAATTTTTTTTTTCCAAAACAACAAAATAAAAAAATAAGGAGTAGTAACTAAAAAGGAAATCCATATGCCATAATTAATATATGTAATAACGAGAAATAAAAGCAACTAAATTTTTTTTTTCCAAAACAACAAATAAAAAAAATAAGGAGTAGTAACTAAAAAGGAAATCCATATGCCATAATTAATATATGTAACCAATGTGAACTCATTTGGTCAAAACATATCCACATCACTCTTGCACTATTCTCGACTCAAAGCAATGAATCGGTGCATATATATACCCTCAATTACACCAATAAAACCACAACAATTTTTCTAAGTTCTCCCTTCAAGTACAAAAAGTAAAGTTCTTAAAATACAATCCTTTTTTTTTTTTTGTTACAATCTCATAATACAAATTAAATGGCAAACCCTAATCCAATATTTCCTCAAAACGCCATTTTATTATTCATCTTGTTTTGCATTATTATAGGAAAGCTAGGGCCATGGACAAATGCACTATCACTCGATATCGAAAATAGGCTTCGAAATGATTCCGAATCCATAAGAACTGCCTCTAATGACTATGGTAATCTCATTCACGAAATTCCATCTTCAGTTCTCTATCCTTCTAAAATCAATGATATTATTCAACTTATTAAATCTTCGAATGCTCGTTCTATTCCATTTACTATCGCGGCTAGAGGCCGTGGGCATTCCGTTCGAGGACAAGCCATGACATGTGGCGGTGTGGTGGTGGACATGACTTCTTTGAGCAAAAACGGAAATAGGATTAGGGTTGGAAAAAATTCATTAGGGTCTTATGTAGATGTTGGGGGTGAACAATTGTGGATTGATGTTTTGCACGCTACAACCAAACATGGCCTTGCGCCTGTCTCGTGGACGGATTATTTGTACTTGAGTGTAGGGGGAACTCTCTCTAATGCTGGAATTAGTGGACAATCATTTTTACATGGTCCGGAGATAAGCAATGTTCTTGAACTTGACGTCATTACCGGTAAATTAATTAATTTGTTGATATTTCTTTTATAAGATTGATTTTGGATTGAAATGCAAAAATACCCCTTATATTTTGTGTAATTGGCCAAAAAAACCCTCATTTGCTATTTTTTATTAGTAACCCCTCCCTCAACAAAGTTGGAGTAATATATTTTGTAGGAAAAATGACGATTATTCCTCCACCATTAAATGCAAAAACACATTCATTTTCCTAAAAAATTGCAATAACCTCCTGTTATAACTTTGAAAATTGACAATAACCCCATGTTCACTTAAAATATTAACAATAACCCCTCTCTATTGACTTTTGAAAAATATTCAAATTGAGATTTTTGCTAATAAAGAAACAACAAATACTATATTGCTAATAAAATAACGATCAATGATGGGTTGATTATTTACCAATAGGGAGGTATATTTGCATTTATTTCATTGATTTTGTGATTTGATAACTTAATTTAGCCATTTCTTGATTTAGGTCAAGGTAATTTCGTTACTTGCTCGAGAAACAAGAACTCTGAGTTATTTTTCGGGGTCCTAGGAGGTTTAGGGCAATTCGGCATCATAACAAGAGCAAGAATCGTTTTAGATAAAGCACCAACTAGAGTAAGTCTACCCCTCTGTCAGCGTGAAGTTAAACTCTTTAATCTTTTAAAATTCTTATCGAGTTGATGTTTTTTTATATTTATTGTGTTTTAAAGCTTTCAAATAATAATATACATGGTGTTATATTATATTATCAAGTTATATTTGAAACATATTAATTAAATTATTTATTATAATTTTTTAAAATTTGGTCAAGTTGTCTGGTTAATTACACCTAAAAATAAAAAAATTATGAGATGGAAATAGTATTATTTAGAAGTAATGGGTGACATAATTCATGAACCAAAAAGACAAAAAACATCTCATTTCAATTAATGTGTAATATTATGTAATTTTCAATGATTTAATTTCACAATGAGTGTTTAATTTACAGGCGAAATGGGTCAGATTGATTTATAGTAATTTCTCCGATTTTTCAAGAGATCAAGAGCATCTTATTTCAAGTAATGCTCCAAATTATGTTGAAGGCATCCTTATCACAAATGAGAATACTACAAACGATTGGAGATCCTTCTTCTCCTCCTCTTCAAATCAATCCGAAATTGCGTCATTGTTAAGGAAGAAAGGTCTCCTATATTCCATTGAATTGGTCAAATATTATGATAATCAAACCGCTAGTACCATTGACAAGGTAATACGTTCTACAAATTGTTTTAATTAAGAAATAATGACAATTTACCCATGTGAAATGAATAATGTTTAATTTATCCTTTTGTGATTTGAAAAATAGTATTTTACCTCCTGTTAATTAAGAAAAGTTTCACACCGCATTTCTGACATTTTTATATATGTCACTAATAATGTGGCAATTTACCCCCTGTATGTTATGGTACCACATTTATCAAAACAAATAAGATAATATGCCATATTATCATAGTACACGGGGATAACTACCACGTATAAAAACGTGAGAGAGGCGTGTGAAACTTTATAAGATTACAAAGGATAAAATGCTCTTTTTCATATCAAAAGAAGATAAATTGAACATTACAACTATCACATGGGTAAATTGTCATGAACTCCTTTAAATAATCTCATCAAATCAAATTTTTAACTAATCGAAATATTGTTCTATCTTCATTGAAAATCTAATTGTTCAGGAATTTGAGTTGATGCTCAAAGAGTTGAACTTCATTCCTCAATTTATTTTCAATTCAGACGTTTCCCTCATTGATTTTCTTGCAAGAGTTGGGAATTTGGACAATAATCCGAATGGACAGTTGGAAACTCATCCATGGCTAAATCTCTTCATACCAAAGTCCCGAATTTCGGATTTTAATGCTGGTGTTTTGGTTAACATGCTTCCAAAGCTTAATGACACATCGGGGCTCCACATTTTCTACCCATTGAATAAAAACAGGTAATCATTTTACAACCCACTCTAATTTTTCAATTAGTTAGCTTAAATTTTTTTTTTTGGTTTTGGAAGCATTTAGCTTTGATTTTGGTTGAGGTAATTAGTTTAATGAACGTTACATAAAGCACTCACGTGTTCTGGCCCAAATAATGTTCAGTTTAACCCCCTGTAAATTTGAAAAAATAGCACCTTACTTCCCTGTGAAAATTTTAAAGAAGCTTTCAGTCGGAGAGTGTAACTCACTTGCTGAAATTGAGAGTGTGCATTAAAAGTGTTTTGTAACATATAAGTTGGTTAAATTGTCACATTTATCATAATATAGGGAGATAAACTATCACATTATCATAATACAAGGGGTAGCGCCACATTTAAAAATATTAAGGAGAAAGTGTGAAACATTTATAAGATCAAAGGGTGTAAAATGTTTTTTTTTTTTTTTTTACTTTGAACATTGTATGTATCAGATGGAGGTAAATTGCCATTAACTCCAAAACAATCACAATTGTTAATGCACTAAAACAAAAAATGCCCCCCCAAAAAAATGCATATACACTTATAAAAAGTTAAAAAATTATAAAACTCTTGAATATAAATCAATAACCAAAAAAATCTCCTTGTGAATTTAACAGAGGTAATTACATTTAGTTACAATTGTATCTTTTTTTCCAAATTAACTAGGGCAAATTAAACATGTTTTAATATGAGAGTTGACCCATAAAAATATTAGTTCGTGCCTTTTTTACATTTTTTTATTTGACTTATACTCATTTATCTAAAAAAAATTGCTACATTTATTGCAGATGGGATGATCGAATGTCTGCAGTTACACCAGATGAAGATATATTCTACACACTAGCACTATTACATACAAGTTTGCCTAAAGAGAGTAAAATTTTTGATAAATTCAATAATCAAATACTAAGATATTGTGAAAATGCTGGAATTAAAGTGAAGCAGTATCTTCCATATTATAAATCCAAAGAAGAGTGGATCAAGCATTATGGTTCAAAATGGGACATTTTTCAGAAAAGAAAATTGCAGTTCGACCCAAAAATGATACTGTCGCCGGGACAAAGGATTTTCAATTATGTGTCGTAGATATTGTATTTCGGATGGACTTAGTATATACAATAAGCAGAAAAATAATATTAATCCTTTAATTACTTTTGCAAGGACGTGAAAATGGTACTCTTATAGCTTCGACAATCAATTTATATCCTTTATATTTTAACTTGGGCTTAATTTCACTTTGCACCCAACAAATAGGAGCATTTTCCACTTTGCACCCTACAAAAAAATTTATCCCACTTTGCACCCTACAAATCACAATGTTGCTTCAAAATGCACCCTCAATTAATTTCAGGCCATTTTAGTTGCCGGAATAAGGGCAAATTCATCCAGTCACATTAATAAACATCCCAATTTATTTTTTGTAATTTTCTTTCCCCTTAGAAAAATAATTAATAAAAGTAAAATAGAAATAAAAATTATTTTATTACAACATAAATAAAACATTTCAAATACTGAAAAAGAAATGAATAAAATACTATATAATAATGGAGCAAGCAAAAAATTAATAGAAAATATAGAATAATGAACAATGGGGGTCAAAGAAATTAAAGAATTACGTATGGCTTTAATATATGCAGATCAACATTTGCATCATATATATATATATATATATATATATATATATATATATATATATATATATATATATATATATATATTGTAGATTAATTAAAAAAATGTAAGAAAAAGTAACACGTGAATTTCATGACACATACATAAAATTATGTTGCAAAATTTCAAAATTTCAAAATAAATCAATCAAAAAAAAAAAAAAAAAAAAGGGGGAAAATTAACCAACACAGTAACAGTACGGCCATCTGGATCTGGATGAAGAGTGGAGTAACATACATTTTTAATTTGCAAATGTCTTGGGTATATTATGACATTAACTATATCTAATTTTGACCTTTTATTGGTTTTAGAGGAAAATTGGGATGGTTATTATTGTGATTGGACGAATTTATCCTTACTCCAGTGACTAAAATGGCCTGAAATTACTCGAGGGTGCAATATGAAGTGAAATTGTAGTTTGTAGGGTGCAAAGTGGGATAAAAGAAATTGTAGGGTGCAAAGTGAAAAACACTCCTATTTGTAGGGTGCAAAGTGGAATTAAGCCTTTTAACTTGCTGCGACTTTATTATACTACCCCCAATTTTAGTCCTCAATTGGCCGGAACGATAATGAGTGCCCAGAATAGGCAACAATATATAAGGGAAGAACGAATGAAGGAAAACTCTATTTTTCGTCTTAATAATCAGTAGGTAGAGGAAGAAATGGAGGGAAAAGGGTATTATTTTCCCTTGAATTTAACTTAATTCGACAAGGTGATATGATGGGTTATGACCGCTTGCCTCCCAACGAGACAAATTTCAACATGTTTGTTTGCGTGACAATATTTAGGCACTAATCTTAATTAAGACTAAGAGACTAAAATTGTGAAAACTTAAAATATAAAGTGCAAATTGCTTGTCCTGGCAAGAATTAAAGGACCAATATTTTTCGTTACAAGTTGATAGTTCTTCCAACTTCTAAGCTTCTTTTTAGTGTTAAGTTATAGACTCGTTTTTCGTTTATAGGAAATAAGAGAGAAAAACAAGACACGTATATGTGTTATATGAAACTTGCGCGGAATTATTCTGTTAAATGAGTATGAGGGAAAATACTTTTGATATCAAACTTTAGTTCAAAAATACATTTGGTATTAATTTTTTTGAAAAAACACATTTCATATCATAATTATACAATCTTGACAAATTTAGTTTTACTGTTAATTTTTGGACGAAATTCAGCCCGTGCCGCTCATGTGTCCATTAAATTGACAATGGGAGGAAAAACATGCACAAATTTTAAAGACCCACAATTGACGACACTTGCTGAATTTCGTCCGAAAATTGACGAAAAAAGTAAATATGTCAAGATGGTATGAATTATGTTATGAAATGTGTTTTTTCAAAAAGCCTGATATCAAATGTATTTTTTGGACTAAATTTGATATCAAAAGTGTTTTCCCTCGTAATTTATGTATAATGTACTACTAAATATATGACACAGGACTCCTCTCCGTTCAGCTATGTTATATTATGGACGAAAGTGTATTGCATCTGCATCCATCTTTTATAAGAAAATTTAATTTTTAAAATTTTAAAATTGTAAATTACCAGAATATCATTACTATGTCATCGCCTATAGTAGAAATTTAATTTGTCCAGCTTAAGTAGATGTGTTACTTCTTAAAAACTAGAACAATGTATTGTTACTTTTGACAAAATTATTTCATCTCCCCTGATTTAGTGATAATATTTTGTTAGCCGAATAGTTGATGATTTACAAACGAACTTTTAATATATTGGTGCTTTTTAGTTTTATGATTTTGAAAGGTTTTTATTTATAAAAAAGCAACCAATTTGGAGTTTGAGATAGTCCAAAGCAATGAAGAATGCCCAAGTTTAATACGAAAAGGTTTATGCGAATTATGAAGGAAGATCATGAGAAGGCCAATTTTAGTTAAAGGCTCGTTATAAATGAAGATCAAGATCGAAGCCCCTAGCACCCCTGAAGGGTCCAATTTTCGATTCAAGAAAATTGTGGTCTACTTAGTAAGTATTTTTCAATTGATTAAAAGTGCAAGAAAATTTTAGCCCAAACTTTTTTTTTTAAATATTTGGGCCCCAATCTCTTCGGTCCTTCTCCAAATATACTTTTAAATAAAAGTTTTCTTTCTTACTTGGGAGCTTCTAGGGACAGTTCAAGTTGTGAAAAACTGTTGATAGTTCACCCTTCCCAACCAATCATTAATATTATTTTATATAGTGGCAACCTGAAGAATAGGTCATTTTAGCATGTCACATTTTTTGTTGATTTAGGAGATATTACTGTAATACCCTTGATTTAATAAATAACCAAAAACATCAAATACAATATCCAATATCCAATATCAAAAATCAAAATCAAACACATCTCATCTCAGATCTTTGTACATCAAATTAATTTGAGCTGCCAAATTAATTTTCTTAAATTGTTCTTAAATTTGATCCTGATATTAAATTCTTGTTCAGATCTTCGTACATCAAAATATTAAATTCTTCCAAATATTTGTTCAGATCTCCTCTTCCAAATATTAAATTCCTCTTCCAAATATTAAATACTTCCAAACTTGAGAGATTTCCAAATATTAAATTTTTTGTCCAGATAGAATCATAATACATACATATATATACATACAGACAATTTCTGTAAAATTAATCAATTGCAACCAGAGCTGATAGATTACAAGGCTCTATAACCAAGATACATACATACACCAGAGCTGATAGAAATTAATCTTTGAAGAAACCGTTTGAATAAAGCAACAGTCCGAAGTTTAAGATTAATTTTACATACATACACCATAGTTAATTAAACATACATACAAAAGCAACAGCCACGTTTGAAGAAAGCCGTGAAGATTTACCAATATGAAGAAAAGTGGCTATATAGTTAATCTTTGTTGAAGAATCATTGTTGAAAATTAATCTTCAAATCCTTGAAACAATTCAACAAAAGAAACGTGGTTATATAATTCCAGAAACAATGATGATCAATTTTAAAATATAGCCCGAAACGTGAAGAAATCAAAAGCCCGAAATTGTTCTTCGTGGCCCGAATCTTCAAATCCACTAATTCCGAGCTGAAAACACAAAATTGAAGCCGATAAATACATTTAAACAGCTCCAGAAACAGAAATCCGAAAGGAAATGCAACGAAACGTGAAAAAAGCAACAGCCCGAAAATGTTCTTTGTGGCCCGATCTTCAAATCCACTAATTCCGAGTTGAAAACACAAAATTGAAGCCGGCCAATGCGTTTAAATAGCTCTAGAAACAGAAACCTGGAAGGAAAAGCAACGAAACGTTAAGAAATCAAAAATTAAGTTCTTTTTTGGTTTTTTATAGATCTGAAAATTAACAACGAAAAACAAAGTGAAACGAAAAATTGGAACCATCAACGTAATCGTGATGAAGAGACGAAGAGAATGAGACTAATCTTGCAAAATTCCGTTGAGAAATGAAAAAAAAATCAATTTAGTCGTGTAGAAGAAAAATGATGTTTGGGAGAGAAGAAGAAATTTGGGAGAGAAGGAATAAGGGTATTTAGGACATTTCCAAAGTCCTGGTAGTATAATTACATAACAGGTTACAAGTCAATTTGTTGCCACATGGCACTCATTGAGTGGTGAACTGCGGGCTGTTCTGCCAAACCTGAACTGCATTTAGCAAGCCCGTTCTTACTTTTTCATCAAATGAGCTATGAACTCATTTAATAATCATAGCCGAAAATTATTTTTTAATTAAGCTTAAATTACTCTTGAAAATTTAATTAATTTTGGCCATTGATTTTGAACTTTTAATCAAGTCAATTTTTAAAAAAATGATTTCTTTCAAATCCTTTGATTTAGCTAGGAAGATAATTTGTCTCTAATTCGTCTAGCTAAATATCTTACCCTATTTATTTAAAATCAATTCTTTTGGAAATATTCTATCTTCATCTGATTACTAAACCTTGTCCACATTCATTGAAAAGTTAGTTACATGTTTTAATCTTGCAAAATCATTTTAAATGTGACAAAATAATTTTTGAATTTCAAAATCCTTTCCTATTAAACCAACTCCACTCAACTCTAAATAGTAGATCATTTCTCACGGCTCAAACACAATTCATTCTCTAAAATTTCACTTGCTAAATCATTTCTCAAGACAAAGTCTTTGAGTACTCTTAATTTTTGCTAAAATCGTTTTTCTCAAAAAGGCTTTTAAAAACATCTTTTCTTCTTGCTCTTGAAATCTTGAATATAGTCTAAGTAATAGAAAAAAAAGATTAGCCTTTACTCCATTGCAAAATCATCAGCTCACTTTGGAGCATTTATTTGTAATCAAAATTTTACTATTGTTTTTGAGGGAAAGTTTTGTACTTGCAAGCTCGTAGTGCGATAGGACTGAGTGTTCTAGTAAGCACTGTTTTTGTGTGATAGGTACGAACCTAGAAATCACGATGTTTTGTTAAGTGATAGGTTAGGCCTAGCAAGCTCATATCGAGAGAAAAAATTGAAATCTTGTAATCTCGAGTGACAAAGGTTTGTCCTGTAAGCCACGATCTATTAGTGGATTTTACCCATGGGTGCTAGAAGAGAGGAAGTAGGTCGTTGGGGCGCGAACCTCTAAAAATTGTGTTTGCATTCTTACTCTATTTATTATCCGCACTTTACTTCACTATATCGTAACTTTAATATTAAAATCATTGGAACAATTAACTTTTATTTAAAGTTACTGGAACTTTTCACTAATTGTCTTCTGGGAAAAAACTCATTAAAAAAGTTATATACCTAATTCACCTCCCCCCCTCCCCTCTTAGGTATCAATTGGTACCATAGCAGGTGCTCTTTTATTTTTCTTAACTATGCGGGTTAACCCCGGAGAGCTAACGATCTTATGTCTACCTTTAGCAATGATGTTTTTGCAGAAGGACAATCGCATTATAGGCCCCCACTATTTGATGGAACTGCGTACTCAATATGAAAAAATAGAATGTAGGAATTCATGATCTCCATTGATTGTGATCTATGTAGTGTAATTCTTGAAGGACCTTCCATACCAATGAAAACCGAAGGCGAGAAGCAAATCTCCAAAGCATGGAAGGAACTAATCGACACCGACAAGAAACTGGTGTCACTAAATTCAAAGGCCAAAAATCTACTAGCATGCGCCCTCACCAAATCCGAATACAATTGGGTATGTTCGTGCGCTACGGCAAAAGACATGTGGGATATGTTATAAGTAACTCATAAGGGGACAAGTCAAGTCAAAGAGCAATGAATCACCATATTGGTTCATCAATACGAAATGTTCAACATGAAAGAGGATGAAATCATAAGTCAAATGTATGCTCGATTCATGGAGATCATTAACCCCATGACTGCACTTGGAAAATTATACCCTCAAAGTAAGCAAGTCAAGAAGATTCTGAGATCTCACCCACGAGAATAGACACCTAAAGTCATTGCCATACAAGAAGCCAAGGACCTCAACAAAATGACCATGGCTGAACTCATAGGCTCACTCACATCACATGAACTCACCATCCTTTCTAAGGATAAGGTAAGCGCAAGTAAAGATAGAAGATCTATTGCATTTAACTCAAATTTTTTGCAAGACGATGATAGTGACATTGAGGAACTAGACATAGATGAGCGGAATGAAGAGATAGCCATGCTTACCAAAAGGCTTAACTAACTTTCAAGAAATAGGTTCACAAAAGGATTCTCGAAAAACAATAAGAAGCCATTCAAAACCGAGAACAAAGTGAGATGCTACGAATGTCACGAAACGGGACACATACGTACTGAATGTCCACAATTAAAGAAATCCGAGAAATCATTCATGAAAACCAAAAGCAAAGGATTGATCGCGTCTTGGGACGAACCGGACTCCGAAGAAGAACAAACGGAAGACGAATCCGGGAATCTTTGCTTCATGACTCGAAATGAGGTACTACCTTCATACTATTTTGATGAATGTGATGGTTTAGATAATGAAATAGATTGTGAAGATGAATGGACCTTTATGATAAATAAATGCAAAAAGGATCTTAAAAATCTTGCTTCAAAAATTGAAAATCTCAAGAAAAATATAACTTTGCTAAAGAGAAGAATTTGACACTAAAATGAAAAAAAGCCTTGAGAAAATTGAAAAACTTAAAAATGAAAATTCTCGTATTTCGAAAGAAAATGTTTTTCTTAAAGCCAAGTGGTTGATCTAACTATATGTCTAGAAAAATTTACTAAAGGAAAAGAGAATCTTGATAGACTTCTAGGAATGCAAAATGTGTCATTAAATAGAGCCGGAATTGGACATGAACACTCATACTTGCAATTTATGTGGAAAAACGGGTCACAGATCCTTTAATTGCATCTACAAAAGGAACAACGCCAATAAACTCATGTGGATACCTAAAAATGTAGTGACTAACTTGCAAGGACCCAAAATATGGGTACCTAAAGTGCAAACATTGTCTCATTGTTGAATAGGTACAAAAGACTCCTTCACGAAAAGACAAATGGTTTCTTGATAGCGGTTGTTCTCGCCACATGACGAGAGATTTATCAAAATTTTGTGAAATTTATAAAAGTGAAGGAGGCTATGTCACTTTTGCGGACAACACGAAAGGTAAAATGATTGGTCATGGAAATGTTGGTAAGAATTCATCTACTTGCATTAAAGATGTTTGATATGTTAAAGGATTAAAATATAGTTTATTGAGTATTAGCCAATTCTGTGATAACGGTTATGAAGTTTATTTTGAAACATGCAAATGCATTGTTAGAAAGGATGGAAAATTTGTTTTTGAAGCTTTAAGAGATGGCAACACTTATTTCATTGATTTTGTTGATTTATCTAACCAAAATGTCAAGTGTTTAGCAGTAAGTGATAATTCCCAATCAATAGGCCATAGACGCCTTGGCCACATAAACACTGATTTGATGTCAAAAATTGCCAAGTCGGACCTTGTGAGAGGAATACCAAAAATCACTTATCAAAAGGAAGGACTTTGTGATGCTTGCCAAATGGGCAAACAAAATCAAGAGCTCATTCAAACCAAAAAATGTAGTAACCACAACAAGATCTCTTGAACTACTGCACCTTGATCTTTTCAATCCTATGAAAACAAGAACTCTAGCAGGTAAAAGATTCGTTTTCGTCATTGTTGATGATTATTCTCGCTTTACATGGGTTCTATTTCTTACGCACAAAAATGAAGCCTTAGATGCATTTATTACTTTGACTAAAATGTTGCAAAATAAAAAGGGTTATCTTATTAATTCGATTAGAACTGATCATGGTACTGAATTTGATTCTAAATACTTTGCTTCGTTTTGTGATGAAAACGGTTACTCTCACAATTTTTCTGCACCTAAGACCCCTCAACAAAATGGGGTAGTTGAAAGAAAGAATCGTGTTTTACAAGAAATAGCAAGAACTTTTTTACATGAATATAGTGTGCCTAAATCATTCTGGGCTGAAGCCGTTAGTACTGCATGCCATGTATCTATTCGTGTTTTTCTTAGATCCATCTTAAATCAAACTCCGTATGAACTTTGGAATGGAAAAACGTCTAATATTGCTTTCTTTAGAGTCTTTGGTTGCAAATGCTATATTCTTAATGATCGTGATTATCTTACTAAATTTGATCCTAAAGCTGATGAAGGCATGTTTGTTGGATACTCTGTGACTAGTAAAGCATATCGTATTTATAATAAAAGGAAACAAACTATACAAGAATCTATGCATGTTCGTATTGATGAAACTAACCCCTTTGAAGCCAAGAAATCCTTGAGCAATAATGTTTCAGATGTTGAAGACGAAATCACAATCGAAAAATAGAAACTGCCGGAACCAGTACTGGAACAAGTAACCAAAACAGAAGAACGTTCCGAAAAGGATTCGGAACATGAAGCAGAAACAGAAACTGAAGAAGGAAGTTCCAGTACTAAAAATGAACCAGCCGTCAGAAAGTTCAAACATGCATCTAGACATCCCACTACACAAGTGATTGGTGATCTAAGGAGTGGACTTCAAACCAGATCAAAGGTAAAATAAAATCAAAATGCCAATTTCGTCCTACTCTCAATCACCGAACCAAAAGACATTAATGAAGCATTAAGGGTGAGTCTTCGGTTGCCGCTATGAAAGATGAGCTCGTACAATTCGATAAAAATCAGGTATGGACTCTAGTCGAAAGACCAAGTAAGCACACCATCATTGGAACAAAATGGGTATTTAGAAATAAACTTAATGAAGAAGGTGAGGTTACTCGAAATAAGACGAGACTAGTCGCTAAAGTCTACAATCAACAAGAAGGTATCGATTTTGATGAAACCTATGCTCCTGTTGCTAGAATTGAATCTATTCGTATGTTACTCGCTTATTCCTCTTTTAAAAAATTTACTCTTTTTCAAATGCAAGTTAAAAGTGCCTTTTTAAATGGTTTTTTAAATGAAGAAGTTTTTATGGAGCAACCCCCGGGTTTTGAAAATGAAAATTTTCCTACCCATGTTTTTAAATTGTCAAAAGCTTTTTATGGATTAAAACAAGCCCCTTGGGCTTGGTATGAAAGATTAAGTAAATTTCTTTTAGAAAATGGTTTTTCAATTGGTACAATTGATACAACACTTTTACTAAAAGTAAATGAAAATGGTTTGTTAATTGTTCAAATTTACGTTGATTATATAATGTTTGGTGCTACTAATGATCTCTTTTGCCAAGACTTTGCTAAGTGTATGGAGGATGAATTTGAGATGAGTCTTACGGGCGAACTAACATATTTCCTTGGGCTTCAAATAAAACAAAATGAAAAGGGAATCTTTATTTGCCAAACGAAATACACAAAGGAACTCATCAAAAGATTTGGAATTGACGAGTGCAAAGAAATGGATACTCACATGAGCCCTACCACGAAACTTGATAAGGACGAGAAAGGTAAACCCTTTGATGAAACAAGGTATCGAGGTATGATTGAAAGTCTTCTTTACATAACCGCTAGTAGGCCCTATATAATGTTTACCACTTGTTATTGTGACGTTTTCAATCTGCACCAAAAGAGTCGCATTTTGTCGCTGTCAAAAGAATTTTTCGTTACTTAAAAGGAACCATAAATTTTGGTTTATGGTATCCAACTAGCAAAATTTTTAATCTCACTGGCTACTCTGATGCGGACTTAGCAGGATGCTTGCTAGACCGTAAAAGTACCAGTGGCACATGTCAACTCTTGGGAAATTGTCTTGTTGCATGGCATAGTAAAAAGCAAAACTCTGTTGCACATTCAACCGCTGAAGCGGAATATGTTGCATTATCTAATTGTTGTGCTCAAATTATGTGGATGAAAAGTTATTTGCGTGATTTTGATTTATTGTTTGAAAATGTGAAAATATTATGTGATAATTCTAGTGCTATTAGTATTACTAAGAATCCAGTGCAACATTCTCGTACTAAGCATTTAGATATTAAATTTCATTTCATACATGACAATGTGTAAAAAAAATTGTGTTAATTTTGTGAACTCTGAAAATCAACTTACGGATATTTTTACAAAGGCAGTCGTTGAAGATCAATTTTGTTTGAATAGAAAAAATTTGGGCATTTTAAGTGAAAATGAAATTTGAAAAGATTATGCTTCCGCCTAATTATTCGTGAATCTCTGATCTTATTCCTATATTGCGAATATTGCCTAACCTAAGAGTGAACATAAGTTATTTGAAAAGATATTCTAGTATGAATGGAAATGAGTCCGAGGAAAATGATTGATTGACAAAAGGGGGAGAAGAAGTAATTTGATGCTTGTTTAAAGTTTTATTTGCTTAGTTTTTTGAATTGAATACTTTGTTGCTCACCAACTATATAACTTGAATATTATATTGATATGAGTTGATTATTGCATATATGATCCTTTGATTATTGATTATTGATATTTTGTCTTGGACTGAACTTGCTCATATATACATTGGCATTGCATGATTTTGAAAATTTGCATAAAGATATTTTTTCAAAAATTCATTGGTCAAAGAGACTTAACAACTAATGTTAAGGCCTCTTATATTTCCCAAGAAACATTTTTTTTAAATGCCTCAATTGAGGGGGAGTTTGAAATTTTCAAAATTGCATAATGTTAGGGGGAGTTCCCATAAAATTCATTTCGCATCAAAAGTTGTTTGTCAATCAAGGGGGAGATTGTTAGCCGAATAGTTGATGATTAACAAACGAACTTTTAAAATATTGGCGCTCTTTAATTTTATGATTTGGACAGGTTTTTATTTATAAAAGAGCAACTCATTTGGAGTTTGAGATAGTCCAAAACAATGAAGAAGGCCCAAGTTTGATACGAAAAGGTTTATGCGAAGCACCGCCCTCCCCTGCGCGTGAGGGAAGAGACTTTTGGTAGGTAGATTGTTATACCACTACATTGTCAAATCATATATAAATCTCAAGAATTTTCCTTCTAATTCCCATTTGGGATAAAAACAACTTCCATTTTTTCTTTCATTTGAAATGGTGATCTTTGAGAATCAATTTCTCATTCACCTGAACTCCCGACATACCATATACCATTTTAATCTACTAACGAAGTCGAATATAATTCCGGAAAAATCCAAATGGATTTATATTTAACAAATTTATTTTAATTATAGATGAGAGTGGGCAAGAAAAAAAATGAAATTAATTCCATTCCGGAGCCTTGCCATTGGAGACGACCAAGCAGGGCTCAGGATGGGGGCAGGGTGCAGCCCAAGGGATCCGGAGCCCCGAGTCCCCCCTCCCCACCATTGGAGATGCCCAGAGTGATTCTTATTGCAATAGATTCCTATGTTCAAGGGCTACCAGTTTCATGGATTAAATTAGTATGTGCCCTCGGTTGGGGGTTTCTCCTCCTTTGGAACAAGATATTTCTTAAGAGATAGCACAGTTCAAGCAGAATTCTAATCAGCCTGAAATTTGAAAATCTTTAAGCTTCTAGATACCCAATCATTTAATTATTTGACAATAAAAAAACTCTAAATTCTAAGAAAAAAGAATTGAGTCAAAATAAGTGAATTGGGGTCAAAGACCATTCTCCTATATATAAATATTTAAGATATGATAAGATAAGATAAGATGGGAGTGACATACATTATGAATTGGAAGTAATTGGTGAGGGAAATTGGCAAAAATTCATTTTTGGCACAATAAAACTAGGAGTTTTTCAATTTTGGTACAATTGTGTCAATTTTGGCACCAATTCTGACTGACCTTTTCCATTTTGGTACTTCAGTCAGTTGACTTAACGGTCAACTGACGAAGTGACAAAATTGAAAACGATATTCAGAATTGGTACCAAAATTGACACCATGGTACAAAAATTGAAAAGCGCTTAGTTCTATGGTGCCAAAAATGAATTTTTGCCAATTTTATGGTCTAATAACTTAATGGTTAAATACATGGATCAAAATTTCGGTTCAAATGTATGTTTCGGTCAGTCAAATATTGGAAACTTTTCGAGACTATTCGGAAATATTTCGGAAACACTAAGGAAAATTTGTAAAAAAAGTTACTAAATTTAGGAAAATAACAGAGTTTAAGGCAAATAAATAGTTTCGGAATTACATCTTGTTTTCGTTTCGCCTAATTCAAAAACGGAAACTTTTCGATGTTTTCGATGGAAAAGATGGAAATTTTGATCCATGGTTAAATATACTTTTCCTCTTAAAGTATGGGATGGTATCAGTTATTCCAAATGGAAATTTATGGAAAATTACAATCCCCCCTTTCATAAATAATAAAATTCTCATTAGTCTATCAAAATAAAATTGTCTCTTTATTAATTATGAATTCACTCATCCATCAAACAACATTATATTTTATTTTTTTTCATTTCTTTTGTTACTTCCCTTTTTTTATCTCAAAATTTTTTCTTCATTTTCATCTCATTTTTTTATATCCGAGCGAAACTTAATAAATGAAGAAATTGAAACATAATATTGTTTGGTGGATGGATATTATTATTTGGTGTCAAACTTGAATTTTATGAGAAATATTTGAAGGAGAATTACTCAAAATTTTGAATAAAAACTCTACAGAAAGTAAAATTTTATTTTTCAGCAATTCCAGATCAAATTGTAATTTCTGAAATTTTTCAAAATCTGGGGTCTGTTTTGCATTAAACAAAAGTTTTTGGAAATTTTGTTAATTTTCTGCTTTCTGGTCCGATTTGCATGTTCTGGAAATCTTGGGGCTGATTTGTAAATTCTGAACCTTGAGGGGTCAAAATATAATTTTCAAATATTCTGGGCCAAACTGCAATTTTCAAAGTTGAAAAACAGAAACTGTTTTGTGCACTAAAAGAGTTTAGTATATCCGGAAAGTTAATTTTATCATAATTAGTAGGGACTAAAGTGAGAATCAAAGGGTTATTTTAAAAGGGGTTTTAAAATAATGTTTGTAGATTGTTTTAAAAGGGATTTAAAATTAGAATCTTTAGGTATTTTAAAAGGGAGTTTTAAAATAGGATAAGAAATAAGAAAAAATGGATTTTTCTTGTTTTTTTCTTATTTCTTGCTCTACGTGAACTGTTTATGTGGTGATAAAAACTCAAAAAAAATATAAAGAAAAAAATTGAGATATAAATAAAAAAATGAAAAATAAAATAAAAACAAATTGAAAAATAAAGAAAAAATGATTTGAAAATAAAGAAAAAATTTGAGACCATAAAACCGAAGGGAAAAAATGAAATGAAGAAACTGAAACATAATATTATTTGGTGGATAAATGAATTTATAATTAATAAAATTTTCTTTTGATACATTAATAAACAAATAATTTATTTGTTTTAAAAGAGGGTAATTTTAAAATAAAATATTCAATATTATAACATAGAGGGGTAGGTATTATGATTAATACTTTAGAGGGATTAATGATACCATTCTTATACTTTATGGGGAACCTGTACTTAACCCTAAGTTAATTAATTAAGTTATATAACCACATTTTTTAATGGATCGACTCATAGTTTAGGCTAAAGTGGTGTCATTGACTCATTGATATAAAAATGAATCTTTAAATTTTTTACATCTCCAGACATTCAATGAATGAATTAATAAAAAGACATTTTTGAATATGGGCAAAGGAATAGCATTTTCTTGGCCAAGATTCTTTTAGTTGCTTTGTACAATCTAAAAGATTATGGAGTTAAAGAAAATTCAACGTTAATTGGGTTGTATGATAAAAAGAACTTTCATTATAAAAGACTTATTTTTACAAGATGCTCAATTTATTCATGAATCTTCCTTCTTTAATTTAGCTTCAACAGAAGTTAATTAATATCCGATTGTGCTTTATTGTTTAATTTAGCTTCAATTTATATTCAGATTGTAGCGAATTACTCTTTGACAAAGTTGTTGAACCCATTTGTTTGGCATTTTGGAAAGTGATTTGAGAAAGTGGTAGAATTTTCGAAAATGCTAGTACGGATATTGTATTATACGTTTGAGATGAATCATTAATGAAATTTCTATGTTTTGATACAGCAGATTGTAGGGGTGTTCATTAATCCGCTTAACCCGCCCGACCCGTTCAACCCGACCCGACCCAACCCGAACCCGACGATTTTTATTTTTATAAAACTAGTAACGGGTTGAAATTGTGACCACCCGAAAGTTATGGGTCGGGTTGCGGTTTTAATAGTTAAAAACCGCCTCTAACCCGACCCATCCAAATATTATATGTTTTCTCTACCCAACACCACTTACCAAACAAAATATTGAGAAATAATTAGGATTTTCTATCTCTAAGCTTCGTGCTTGCTCCACTCTCCAGTTTTATTCTCCAATGCACCTCTCCTCAAAAATTAAGATTCAAACTTTGTTCTCAATTTTCATCACTCATAAGTCACACCAAGCCATATGTGCGAGCCAAGGGTAGGAAATTTGAGCGAGCAAGAGGAAAGAGGAAAGAGGAACATCAAAGTTTTCTAAGTTTAAGTTATTCATAGTTATTAACCAAGTACCCAATTTCGTTTGCTGGATGTTTAGTTTAAATATCTTGCCACACCTACCTTATTTTACGTGCTCTTGTTAACTGTAGATCCCTTTTTTTTGCAGTACACGAAATGAGTTTGGGGAATATTTGAGTTTAAAATATATTTAAATTTTATTTTTATTTCTATAAAAAGAGTACTGTAACTTATGCATCAATTAACTTATTAATTTTTGCACTGTATGTACGTAGTTTCTTATTATAAAACAATTGTAGGAATTGATCCTACCCATAAAAATTACCCCCCTATATGCTTCAAGCTTATGGACACTTCAAGCTCGTACCTTCGTACCAATGATTAATTTTGTTGAACAAACCGGATTGGAGAATTGTGTAGCTAGGAATTATAGTTGCAAAGTGGGCCGTTAACCATGAGTTTGCGCAATCTTATTTTATTTTTATTCTTCCTAATAAGATTGAATTTTATGTAGTATAAGTTAGTTGAATATACTATATTAAATGGTTCAACCCGCCAACCCGCCCGTCACCCGCCTCACCCGAACCGCGCGGTTTATGAACTTAAAAATATGGGTGCGGTTTAAATTTTGGCAACCCGCATGTGTCGGGTCGGGTTGATTTTTTCGTTGTCACCCGCTAAAACCCGACCGCGTTCACCCCTAGCAGATTGTATCGACAAATGCTACCACAATTTTTAGATATTTTAATTAACTGCCCATTTGTTAGGGTTTTCTGCAATGTTATTAAAACCGGATCGGATTGTCCGGTCGGACCGGTTCAACCGTGACCTGGAAGCCTCTCCGGTCCGGACTACACCAAAAAACCGCTGTCACTAAAAACTACTGCGAACCGCTAGGAACCGGTCAAAAACCGGTGAAGCGGTTTGACCCGCGGTTCGCACATTTAAAAAAAAAAAAAGTGGCTCTGCTGAATGGAACCACTCACAGAAAAAAGAAAAAGGAGAAATTTTTTATGTCTATGGAGGACTGGAGGTTTGGACATGGGAGGTTGAGAAAAAGAAGAAAAAAACATGAATTGAAAGGAATGAAAAGGTGAAATGGCTACAGAGGAAATTAGGAAAGTAAGGAAGAAGAAGAGAAAAATGGATCTGGGCCTCCTGTTATGTTGTCTAAATTAATTCCAAGTAGCAGCCCAATTACAACCATTGGATTGGATCAATTTGAACATATGGTGACCGCTGGATTAACTAAAGAAGAGGATGATGTGGCATCTGATTTAGCTATTTTATCTAATGAGATATAGCCATATGTTATTAATTTTTCAGCTCATTTTGTGTTTCTTTCTGCTGGCATATGAATTAGACCCAAAATAATTTATAGCTTTCAAGTTTTTAACCTATACAATTCTTAATTCCTGATAGAAATTCTAATTTGAAGTTTTGTTTTTTATATGGCTTATAACAAAAAAAAAAAAAAATTAAAACTAGTGGATTAAGTAATTATATATCATGTATCATGAGATAAACTTAATTTTTTGTTAAATATTGTACTTCCATTAAGTATTCTTTTTGTGTTATCTTTTCTTTCAAATCAAATAAACAAAATAATATTTAAGTAACTCATAACTAAAAATAAAGAAAATTAAAGCCCAAAGGCCTCCTTGATTAAGTAAAGCATCCAACCAACTACTCCACTAACATATTTTGAAAATATTTGACAAACTTCTATATAAATATTTGTTTCATAATTTTCTTAGGGGGCGACCGGCCCCCAGCCCCTGAAGAGGTCCGCCCCTAATCCCATCTACAAATACTTAATTCAAAATTTTAGTTAAATTAGTACAGGTTAAACAATATTTTCTTTTTCTTTGACAATTTAGTTGGTCCGATATTTCATATTGATCATATTGAGAAAATTATTGTTGGCTAATGCAATTCCTTCACCTCCAACGTCAATTGAATTTGTTTGTTTCTATTTCTTTTGCTCAATTTATTTTTATAAGAAAATATATCAAATTAATGTCAACATGATATAATATCCTAAAAAAATGATTAAACTTGCCAGTCGACTCAAATGAATAAAATATCAACTAAAATCTTAAACGACTCACAATACTTGAAGAAAATCAGCAATTTAAGTACAAAAAGTATATAAGATAATTCTATTTTCACATAATTATCAACAAACAGTGGATTTTGACACGGTTCCATCGATTTATTAAACTGTGCACAACCGTACTCCTCTTTATTGTAATAATAGACATACATTTATGCTTAAACTAAAACTCAAATAAAACTAAATAATATTTGATTCACTTTTATTTAATAGTTAAAAGTTAACTTAATATCAGATCACAACAATGTGGTCGACACATCCAAACCATCACACAACAAATTAAGAGTAATATTTGCTCCAATAATATTTGGTCAATTTGAACCAATAAAATTATGTCATGCATGGAAGTTTCTAGGATATATTTTGCAGTTCTAGATATGTTTCCACTTGTTTACAAAATTCTAAATTAGAAAATATCAAATAAGTCCATAAAATAATCATGTAATTATCTAATAAAGTCTCAAGAAATTTTTCTACTATTATATCAAGCTGATCTCTATCATCCGTTTTTGGAGGTGGTAAGCATAAATAAGGTCTAAAACCTTATTTGTAAATCATCCAAATTTTCTACAATTCACATTCTTACTTTCTCAAGAATTAGGTTTACATAATATCAAAAGTTATTACAACCTTATTTAACTCTATTTTGTACGACTAACATCTTTAACTCTCTTATACATAATATATGTTTAGAAACAAAAATTATTTATTAATTTGAAAAACAAAATACTTAACTACCTATAATTTTTTTGAGGCCCCTCTAAAGTTGAGTCTCTAGGCAAGGTTACAAGTTGTCTAGTCATAGGGCCGGTCTTACGCACAACACACACAACATGTATGACGTCGCCTTCTTCGGCGACTATGTCTTCACCACTTTACCAATGGTCCACCCATCATCGACCAATTGATCTTTGATGTGGAGTCCAGCGCCACCCCTACCCAAAACCTAATCGTTGGCCTCGACATTTAGTGGTGTTATTTCTTCATCCACAACATTCAAAACGCTGTCGTGATTCTCTAGCTTTCTGTCAGAATTGTCTAGGCCTAATATCTCAATTAATATGTGCTCCCTCAATCCCCTCCTCTCTAATTGACTTCCTCTCTAACCCGATCCATAGTTTTGTCGGGCTCGGGATGTTCTACCTAGAAAAACTGCAAAAGAATATGAGTTCGGGTTCAATATGAGTGCGCTAGCTTGATTTGAAGGATCTAGCAGTGTCGATTTGAGGGGTGATTAAGTTGAAGGATTTGAGTTCGAATGGATTGTCTAATGTTGTGTAGAAATAGAAAAATGTGACAATGAGTAACTGGAATTATAAATCACTGGTTTTGGAGCAAGGTCAGTATGCTTGTGATGATGTATATGCTTCAAATTGGAAGAGTTTTGATGTATTCTTCTGCTCCTACAAATTCAGCATCATTCCTGTAAAATATATTTATTCAATATTTTTTTTATACAAAATGAATGAGTTCGATTATTGAATTTTGATTTAATTGAAAAATATGATTGAATTAGGATTGATGTTTGTTGACTTTTTCTATTTGCTCTAAATACTTAAGATTGAGTGAAATATATTGCCTTTTATTATTATATGGTTTCGTTGATCGTATTTATCAATTATATTAGAGAAGGAGTAATTAATTAATCTACTTTCCTATATCTGATTAGAAAATGACCATTTCATATAGTTCGTTTCGGTACGAGCATAAACCCACATAAAATAAGGCACTAGGAAAAGTGCACAAATACATTGGGCCTGTTTGTCTAGCATCCGGAAAAATTATTTTTTATTTCCGAGATGTGACACAAAAATCCCAATTCATTTCCCGAATTTTCTCCTTTGGGAGATTATTTCCAAAACCAATTCTCAAAAATTGGGCTGCAATCCATTTTGACCAAGAAAAAGGCATATGCCTACACTATTGACTATTCTATCATATCTCTCTTCTCTCTCTCATTTCACGAGACATGACTTGGACCATGTGGTCCAGGTTTTTTCTCTTTATTTTCTATTTTCTACTTTGTTTCTTTTTCTTTTTTCTTTCTTTATTAATAACTAAAATTATCTTATTCAATAGAAAAAATATTGACATATTTTGTGTTGTAAATTTATAAAATGATGTTTGTTTCTATTAAAATTATTACTTGCATTTTCCATGCATTATTCTTCTTTAAAAATATTTAATGTTTAAACTAATTCTATAAAAAAAACATACATCTTAATTATTTCATAAATTATAGTACAAAATGACACAATGAAGTTGCAAATTCACATCCTCAAAAAATAAGTAAATACATAACCACAACAACATTGAACGATTATGTAAAATACATAATATATAAAAAAAACCCCATTACAAGAAAAATAAAATATAGTGATAAAATATTAAGTGACATTGTTGAAATTGCCACTTTTTTCATATATTTAGTGACAAGTGCAATAGTGTCAAAATACATTTTTAAATTATCACTAATAGCTATTAGTGACATGTATGGAACTTAAGTTGTCACTATTGACAATTGAACAACATAATGACAATAAATATTGTCACTATAATTTAGTGACAACTTTTTAGTTGTCACTTTTGGGATGTCACTAAATATCAATAGACTCAATTTTTTTATATTTCTTGTCACTAATGTGTCTATGTACACCATTTTAGTGATAATATTTAAATTCTTATCACTTTATCATTTAGTATTTTATTTCTAAAATTTAAGTTTTTTGTAGGGTACAATAAAATTTTGGTAAGAACAATAAATTTTATAATTGTGTAAAAGAATATTAGTTATAAGGAAGAAAAAAGAAATAAAAAATATAGACCACACGTCTGGACCGAGTCTGTAGAAGAATCCACCCTCATTTCACGCGGCCGCTTAAAAAATAAAAATTAATCAACTTTATTTTTCATTATTTTAGAAAGCACAAATAATTAATTATAAAATATTATTTACCACATATATTACATATAATATATACACCAATAAATTAAATTATACTATATAACTAACTGATGTGACAAAAAGTCTTACACTATCTTACACCTAATTAATTAACTCAAACCTATTAAAAAAATCTACGCCTATTTTTATCCCAAACAACTCTCCCAAAACCAAAACTCAAACAAACAACATAAGCAAATCGAGATTATTTCTCAAACCTCTACCACTTTCTCAAACCACTCTCCCAAAGGCCAAACAAACGGGCACATTCACTTCCCCATTTTTTTATTTACTATAATTTACCTTAAACGAGATTACATAAATCTCTATTATAATTTCAAGAATTGCCAATATTAGCTTTTTTAATGTAAATTTTACTTTATAATCACCCCAAGTTGTTAGTTAATGTACCTATCATCACCCTAAATGTATTGAATTACCCATTTTACTACTTAGAAAAAGTATATTTAACTTGGAAAATGTTGAATTTATTTTTAATAAAATTTAGGAGATGTACCGGTGTTTTTAAAATTGGATCTGTCCTCAATCAGGGAGTTCAACTGATTACTGACTCTATTGATCTAACCAATCAAATTACTGATTGAACTTATGCGACATTATAGTATAATTATTATATTAATATGTATACCATAAATACTTAAAATGATGAAAACAAATTCATAAGAAACACCAATATATTAGTATAGTTTCTAATTTCAATTTTTTTTCGATTTTTTGGTTTCCCAAGTATTTAATCATTTTTTGTGTGCCTCAGACACATTAAGTGGGAATATTTCCCAACATATATTCAAACCTAAATTCATTACTTTGTAGTGACTTTCTTTCCACCAAACCAATCACATGTTGGTTCTAATTTCAAAATATGTATACTAGTTTTAGAATACTATGTCCTTATGCTTAATCAAACAAATAATAAGCATATTTCATTCCTTCTCTACCATGATAAATTTTACTCAAAATTAGTTTTCAGTACAATCTAAAATTGTCTGGTGTAGTGAATTTAAAAGACAGGAGTTTTTATTCATAATTCTAAAGAAAAGATAAAAAAATTATTGTGATCGGCTGTGTATGTGTGTGTGTTTTTTAAAAAAGAATTATAAAATAGTGAACCAGCTCTGGTTCACCATATTTTAACTGGTTTTCTCCAGTTCATACTTGTCAAAAGCTTACTGGTTTTATAGGGTCAACAGGACCAAATTAAGATCCGATTAGCAGTTAAATCAGGTCGAAACGCTGGGATGTACGTAATTATAATAAATGAGTCTTGTAATTTACTTAACTTTGATTTAGTCTAAGTTGAGTCTGTATGATCTAAAAACAACTAAACTTCTATTTTAATCGTAAATGAGTTGGTAAAACCTAGACTATTTTAAATGAGTTCCAAAAACATAGACCACAAGGTTTTTTAAATTTGAAATGAAAGAATTGCACTTGTGGTATCGTAAAAATCGAGTTCAACATCTTTGGTATCACAATTAAAGAAATCGAGTCATTTTTGGTATCATAGTTAAAAATGGACGTTAACTGATGATGTGGTAGGTAAGTGTTATTGCAAAATTAATACCATTACTTATATTGACTGACAATTCTATCCCATAATATTTCAGGTTATCAAAATAACCTCACATCTTCAAATTTACTGACAATTTAATCCACATTGTTGTACAATTTCAAAATTGGCTCGAATAAGACATGTGCGGACAAATTTGAAGATTTTACTTATTATATTTTCATATGTATTTAAATAATTTAATTTTATAAATAATATTAATAGTCAAATAATACTTTAACATAAATCTGACAACAAATTACAAATATTTTTTTTCAAGGTCTAAAATTTATAAATTAATTAACGTAATACTTATAATTAAAAAATAAAAAATAAAAAAGCTAAACCCATTCCCTTACCCCACACACAAACTCCACTCTTCCAGGCCGCCAGCAACTTGGGATCGTCCATCCCAGGCCGTGGGTGACTTGGGATTTGGAGGACCCAGGCCACCGCAATCTGGGATTTAGGTTGGTGATAGGGGCTTGGGGGGAGGGGGGAGGGATGGGGTTGAGGGGGTTAGGGATGTGTTTTAGTTTTTTTAAATAATTATAATTATTTTGTTATATATAATTTTATTTTTTAATAAATATTACATATATTAATATTATTATATAAATTTTAGATTTTAATAAAAAAATTATTTTAATATTTTGTCGGATTTATATTTAATTATTATTTGATCTGTTAATATTATTTATAAAATTAAATTAGTTAAATAAATATGTATGATAAGTAAAATCTTCAAATTGGTCATCACGTATCTTATTCGATTAATTTAAAAATTGGGCAACAATGTAGACTAAAATTGTCGGTAAATTTGAAGATGAGGAGTTATTTTGACAATCTGAATGTTATGGGATTGAATTGTCAGTCAACAAAAGTAATGATATTAATTTTGCAATTACACTTAACTGCCACGTCATCACTTAACGTTTATTTTTAACGGTTGTACCAAAAGTGATATGATTTCTTAAATTGGGTGCCAAATGTGTCTGCCTCGACTTTTAAGGGTACCACAAGTAGAGTCGATATATAATTTGGTACTACAAATACAATTCTCTCAATTTTAAATGAACCTATTTTTTATAAAATTTAATTTTTAAATGAGCCTTGTAATAAAATTTATAAATTTTATTTTTATTTTCACTTAGCTTTGATTGTCTAGTTGGGTTGAGTCAGTATAATAAAAAAACAACAAAAATTTTCTTTTAATTATAAACGAGTTGATAAAATCTAAATTATTTTAAATGAGTTGTCAAAACTTAAATTATTTTGAATGAATTGGCAAAAACAAGGTCTTAAAATTTCTCTAAAATGGTCATATTAAAATCCAACATTTGGCATAATATTAGGATTTGTTAAGATACTGAACAAGATACTACTACATATTTATGACTTTGTATGGTCATTGATGACCTCAACTTCAAATTTGTACCTCCAAATCTTAAATTCTTTTCGATACTTTGAGGATATTACCTTCAGTCCGTCATACTAATCATATTTTGATAATTATATATTTTATGAGTTCCACAAAATATGAAATTTTGAGGATATTATCATCACACTTTGAGGATACTCTCAGCTGGGCTTGTTATTTTTCCATTTTTCAAAATTATTTCGTGTTGGAAAATGCCAAATAAATATATTTTTAACTTTTTGACATTAATTTTTTATCTCTCAATTTTCTTAAACTATGTTCTCAAAAGTCCAACAAACAACAATTTTATTATTTCTAAACAAAACATATACAAACTTTATTATGATTCGACATAAAGTAACATATACAAACATGATTTGACATAAAGTTTTACACATCTTACACCTACAACATAACTCTTCCAAAAAAATTGACACCTCCTTTATTTTTCAAACCGCTCTCTCAAACTCAAATAATCAATATTATACAAATCGAGATTATTTCACGATCCTTCCCATACCACTTTTCCAAATACCAAACAGACGTGCCCAATATTCACTTTTTAGTACATTTTAAATGTTCTGACAATTGGATCCATAGTATCCTAAATCGACAACATGTTAATGAATATCATGGATCAGAATATTGTACATATTCTTTTTTTTCTTTTTTTAGATTTGTGTGAAGTCTTGATGTATTATGTCACTCTAAAAAAAAAAAAAAATTAGGGCTTTGTCTTCCGTCGGCGCCTCTCGGCAGTTCGGCTTTTCCACCCCGGCCTTCTGTGCCGTTTTCTTCTTCAGTTTTTACTGCACCACTCCTTTCCCCTTTCTCCCTCATTTGAGGAGATGTTAAGCTTTATCTTGTTTTTCAGATCTCCACCCTTACCTCTTTATTTTCCTCACTACATTCACTCCTCTAACTCCTATGAACCGATTTCAGTCGTCCCATCAACTCCATTGCATCATTCGACTTCACCCACAAAATTTGCAACTACTCGCCTCACGTTCCTTCAGCTGCTGCTGCCGCTGCCGCTTCCGCCATCACCAGATCCGCTCCTTCCACCACCGCCACCGCCACCACCACCAGATCCGGCCCTTCCAACGGTAGATCTGAGCATTGTCCAACCTTGGCTTCATTTCTTAGCTTGCTCATGGAGTTTGATGTATCTCTCTGCTTATTCTGCTACTATTTATTTTATGTTTTATGCTTTTTTTAAGTTTAATCTTTTTGTGTTAATGTTTGTGGTTTTTGGTGGAGTATTTTGAAGCTATGTAAAGCTTCTTGGTTTGGTGATTTGTTAATGCAGAGGTTTTGCATTTGTTTGTTTGTTTGGAAGCTCATCCTTATTTCTGGTGGGATGATTTTGCCTTTCAAGACTTTTGTTATTCCCTATTTATGGGAACCCCGATTGAAGTTAGGTTGTTTCTTCTCCAAGTCAGAAGACGTCTTGGTTTGCTATAGTCTTGTACTCGGTGAACCTTCTTCCTTCACCTCAGTTTCTCGTGTTGCTCTGGTTCTCTTTGATGTGGATCTCTACGTTTCTTCACCAAATCAGAAGATCTTCGTTACTCAAGTTTATTATTGTAGTAGTTTTTGTATTTTGGCCACTTTTCCTTTTTTCTTGTTTATCTTTTGCTGTAGTTTTTATTTTATTTAGTTGGCCTAGTTTATGTATTTTGTTTGGGGTTTGATCCTCTTTTTATTGCAATATTTTAACTATAAAAAAAAACATGAATACTTAAAAGAAACGTTTTCTCTCACTTTCCCGAATTAAAAAAAAAAATCCTGTTTGTTTGGTATCTTCCCAAAAATAAAATTGTATTTTTAAAAGTGAGACATACATTATTTTTACTTTCTAAAATAAATTTATCTTCTCACAATTTTCTCAAATCATTATCCCTAAAGACAAACACTTTTTTTTTTTTTTTTGGTGATAAAAAGTTTGGATGGGTTCGGCTCCGGTGACCACCACGGGCCAAGGGCATGCCTCAGGGACCAAAGGTCGCTTACAGATGTTCTTACAGATCGCCTACCAACACAGTCCTCACGTCGGCAGTGGGAATCAAACTCACAACCTTCTGAGGGAAAGGAGCTCGTTCCTTACCAACTGAGCCAACATGTGTTGGCCTAAAGTCAAACAAATTAATATTGTTCTCATCTCCAAAAAAACTTCCACAAATTTTACTTTGGTTTGACATAAAATAATCAATTTCTTACACAACTTGTCTCACAGAATAAACATGATTTGAAATAAAGTTTTACACATTTTATACCTACAACATAAATTCTTCCCAAAAAATTACATCCACATTATTTCACAAACCACTCTCTCTAAATTCAAACAAATAATATTACGGGATTTTTGCAATTTGCACCCTAGAAATATTGAATTTTAGCACTTTGTCCCCGACTTAAAAATTTTGGCACTTCGCACCATGAAAATGCAATTCATTTGATACTTTGCACCATAGTGTGTGTTTTAATAAAAAAAATTGCTATTGGAAGGGTATAGTAATAATTTTTTAATTTTTTTGGCACTTTGCATCCTGAAAATATAGATTTTTGCACTTTACACCCTACAGATATAAAATATTATCACTTTGCACCCTGCAAATTTAAAATTATTGGCACATTCCGCCCCTATTAAAAAAAATTGGCACTTTGCACCTTAGAAATATATCTTTCGGTATAATTAGTATTTTACTTTGAATAAATCTCATGAATGTCGTCGGTGGAGGGATAAAATTGTCATGTCCAATGCACAATAATTGAACATAGGAAATAAATATTTTTATTTTGAGTTCAATCACAAAAATAATCAAAATTTTGCAAATTATATGTACATCTTGTTTTTAAATAGATACTAATTTACATCAGTTGTGATATGCATTGTACATCTTGTTTTTAAATAGATACTAATTTACATCAGTTGTGATATTCAATGCAAAATTATACAATTGATAAAAAAAATTCTACTCGACAAGAAAATTATTTCCAAAAAATTATAAATCCAAAGAAGAGTGAATAAAGCACTATGTTTCAAAATGGGATATTTTTCAGAAAAGAAATCTGCAGTTCGACCCAAAAATGATACTCTGATCAGGACAAAGAATTTTCAATTCTGTGTATGGACTAGGTATAATGTGTTTAGTAATGTCATAATTATTTGTGACGGTTTAACAGTTCTTCACTTCTTCCGATAAATTATAAAATAGATTATTTGTGTTAAGTTATGGAATATTATTTTTCATATATATAGAAAATGAGTGGAACATATATACAAAACATTTGTCTTGTGTTATATGGAACTTTCGTGAAATTATCCTGTAAAATATTTATTGCATATAATTTTATGTATAATTAAATATTCGACACAAAATTTCCCATTCATTCAGTTACATTCATGTGACACTTCATTTGAGATTGAACTTCAATTTTCAGTTTTTTGAATCTTGCTTAACAAATTAACCTTAATTCATCATTATATACAAATACATTTTTTCAACGAGCTAATGCCAATTTAGGATTTGAAAAATTGCACTTTACCCCCTATAATAATTTTAAAGAAGCAATTTACCTCCTTCATTCGAAAAGTGTAACTGATCACTTGTCAAAAATAGGCATAAAAAGTGTTTGTATCACTATTAGAAAAACTGTTTTTAGCGACGGAATTTAGAGGCAGAAATGAAACCCGTCGCTAATTTGCACTAAAATAGCGACAGAAACTCTATTCCGTCGCTAAAATAATCCGTCGCTAAATCGGACGAAAATAGCGACGTGTCATTTAATCATCGCTAAAAATTTACGTCCCTAGATCCCTCGCTATAGAAATGTCTAATTTAAAAAATAAAAAAATTAATTAAATTTAGCGACGAAAATGCAGTTCCGTCGCTGACATATAACTTTTAGCGAAACGTAGCGACGGAAAATAAAATTCCGTCGCTGGTTGTAATTATTAGCGACGGAAAAGCAATTTCCGTCACTAAACCATTAATTCAGCGACGGAAATTGTGTTTCCGTCGCTGAATTTCCATTTATTTAGCGATGGAAATTAAATCCGTCGCTAAGATAAATCATTTTTTATTTTTATTTTTTAAAAATGACTTTAATTTGTTTCTAATATAATTGCGAACAACCCCAATATACATATCCAATATATAAGCAACAATTTTAGAGCATATAAAGGAAACAATTTCGAATTTTCGAGCCAAGTTATAAGCTTCGCATTTGGATCTTCGATTGATAAAATTTCGAAATAATTTCCCTAAAACTTTGATTTATGAACGGGTTAGTGGTCCTGAACAAGTTCTCCCATTTTGATCTTCGATTGATGAAATTTTGAAATAATTTCCCTTAAACTTTGATTTACGGAGGGTTATAGTTGGTGTGCTGTCGTACGCAACCAAAAATAAAACCTATACTCCTAATAATGTAGTAGGGCGAGTAAGGGTCGATCCCACAGAGAATATCTAGTCTAATTTTATGCTAAATGGATTAAAACAAATGGGGGTTTAAGTGTGATGGAATTCAATAATTAAGAAGTGATGAAAATTAAATTTAATCAAAGTAACAAATATTGGTCCAAGTCAACATCCACTGTCGGAATCATATAACTGATCATCGATGCAAATATATATAACAATTCACACTTTGAATATTCACCGTGAAAACTAATCCCCTATCTCTCCTTAGTTTTAATTAATCAGAAGAAGATATCCAATTAATCCTAACTACTAAATAACCCAAGATAAGCACTAAAGGTTTAATATAGCAGATGCTTTAAGAATTAGAGAGATCAATGAAACTAAACAATTCAAACACAAGCGGTTGGATTTAATTTAGTCGATTTATCTTCTTAAGATTAACAATTTCTGACGCAGCAAATTATTGAATCTTAGATGCTTCACAAAATTAGATGGATCAAACAATTACGGATTTGATATCTAATCAAGCAGTAGATTGAAAAGAATAATATACTAGTAGGCCTCCTAGCAATTAAACAAAACAACCATATTAATTATAACAGAAGAGCAATCGATATTCAAAACATAAATCGTATAATAAAACTAATTAGATCTCACAGTTTTCTTGTTTCCGAAGCTTCAGTTTTCTTCGACCAATAACAAAGATTTAGCCACGTAAGGCCATTAATAACTCTAAGTATATGTGGGAGGAAAGAATTAACTAGGTGGTCTTCTAAAGTCCTATTTATAAAAGAAGCCAACACAACCCTCAAAGAATCCTCTAAAATTGATATCCAATCTTTATATTATAAGAATAATATAAAAAATAGGATATTATCTTAATGTAAATAGGAGAATGCTGATTTAATCCTTCCAAAATCGTCCATCAAAGATTGCCCCAATATCAAGTCAATATATTAGACTAGATATTTAGGAAACTTTCCATAAAACAGGTATAGCGACTTTAAGTCCGATTTCGTCTAGGATCCCTTCAGAATCTTGAAAATCCCCAAAGATGAAAGTTGTAGACGTTCCTCTTGCCGATCTAAAGCATCTTGAATCATCTCATTTGGATTTCGTATGAGGATTTTACGCCCTTAATACGAAGTAGTGTCAAAACTGTCCAGAAATTGTCTACTTAACTTCTTTTGCACTTAATGCCTCCAATTGTATCCTAGATAAAAATATAAGAATAATGAGTGTGGTTTGGTGTCAAATAAATATTAAATAGCAAATAATAATGCATAAAAACTTGACACTTTGTATTCTTATCAAATTCCCCCACACTTGTTCTTTGCTCGTCCTCGGGCAAAATTCAAATTCACTTCCTCAAAAAAAAGAACATCAAGGTTGTAATGCCATTAACAAAGAACAACCAAACTTTTCCAAAATCATAACACATCATGAACAACATTCTTAAACAACTTACAATTAAATAGCAAGTATTTTCATTTGAGAATACAGTAGACTAAATATGTAGACCCTTACAGGAATGTACACTCAACTCTCATGTGTTTGAAGGGTATGTGTTTCGCTCAAATTCATTCCTATGGAAATGATCTACCATAAGCTTGCATATCTTCTCATTCTCCTCCATTGAGACCACATGCATAACAAGAATCATAAGGACTTTTAGGGGTTGTAACGGGGCTTAGGGACAAGGAATGAACATTTGGAACTGAGCTTAAAAGTCATTGAAACTAGTGGAGCAAGTAATCGGTTTAATCTCAATATAACCAAACACTCTATTTATCATATTTGTTTGTTTTGGCTCTAAAGTACTAACCACATAAAATCCTTGCACTGAGAGAAGACCATGCTTTCAAATCATATGAAACATTATAAACTCCCTTCAATCAATTTTCTCTCTCTTTTTTTTTTTTCTTTTCTTTTTTTTTTTCTTTTTTTTTCTTTTTTTTTTCTTTTTTTTCTTTTTTTTTTTTCAAAACACTGACATACTACAACTTCATTAACCCCCACACTTATTTCAGGCACCCAATTATAGTGATGAATGATGCTCCACTAGCTCTAAGACTTGGGTAAAGATGTCATTTTTTTTTTTCGGCTTAAAGTTTATAATGTGGGTTAGAAAAAACAAGAAAAGGCTAAAGAAAGGCTCAGAAGGGGCTGAACGAGGGAAAAATTAATTCAAGGTAGGCTATTTGGCTTAAGTGGCTCACAAAAAAAAAATTTGCCTTAATCATATTCACGTATGCATGAGTCAATATGGCCTCAAATAGAATCAATGCAAGTTCTAGAGAAACAAGACCATGGAAGAATATCTCTCATGAAAAAAATGAGATCGATATTGATGTGTCGATCTAAAAGCTCAAAACCTCACCGGCTTTTTGTCTACAAAACTTAGTTACTATCGTTCTCGAAGAAAATATCAAAACTAATCAATTTTATGTTGTAAGATTACTTATTCAATCATGTTATGACTTTAAGGCAAGTTCAATCGAACTTTTGCTCATGACAAAACTAAAACTTCTCCCCCCCACACTTGATGTTGACATTGTCCCCAATGTACCAAAAAAAACTACCAAACCAAACCAAAATAAATAAATAAATAAATAAGAATAAGAAAGATGTACTCCCCTTGGGTTGCCTCCCAAGCAGCGCCTATGTTTACAGTCGTTGGCTCGACCCAATGCTTCTAGTCAGAATAAATTGGATCCTCAACGTCCAATGTAGCCACATTGTTTACTTGAAAACCTTCATAGAAGGTTTTTAGTCTATGGCCATTCACCTTGAATATTTTGGAGGTCTCCATACTTTGAATTTCAACTGCACCATGAGGAAAAACATTAGTAACAACAAAGGGTCCAATCCAACGAGAACGTAACTTACCTGGAAACAAACGAAGTCGAGAATGGTACAGAAGGACTTTTTGACCAACTTTGAACTCCTTCCTACTAATCATCTTGTCATGAAAAGCCTTCGTCCTTTCTTTGTAAATCCTAGCATTCTCATATGCATCATTGCGAATTTCCTCTAACTCTTGTAGTTGCAACTTCCTATGTTCTCCACTTTCATCCATCTTCATGTTGAAACTCTTTATAGCCCAATATGCCTTATGCTCTAACTCAACTGGAAGGTGACATGGCTTCCCAAACACCAATCGATAAGGTGACATACCAATGGGCGTCTTATATGCAGTTCGATATGCCCACAAGGCATCATCCAAGCGCAAACTCCAATCTTTCCTATTTGGACTGACAGTCTTTTCAAGGATTGACTTGATCTCTCGGTTTGATACTTCTGCTTGTCCATTAGTTTGTGGGTGATATGCAGTAGAAACCTTGTGTGTCACGTGGTACTTTCTAAGCAAAGTCTCCATAGTACGGTTGCAAAAGTGAGTGCCTCGATCACTTATTATAGCTTTTGGGATTCCAAACCTGGAGAATATGTTAGACTTGATAAAATCTGTAACAACTTTAGAATCATTAGTCCTAGTGGATTTAGCTTCCACCCATTTCGAGACATAGTCAACAGCAAGTAATATGTAAACATAGCCGAAAGATACAGGAAAGGGTCCCATGAAGTCGATGCCCCAAACATCAAAAATTTCACAAAATAGTATAGAAGTTTGTGGCATCTCATTCTTCTGGGAAATATTACCCATTTTTTGACAATGCTCGCATGATTTACAAAATAAATATGAGTCCCGAAATAAAGATGGCCAATAAAAACCACATTCTAGTACCTTTCTTGCTGTTCTTTTTGCTCTAAAGTGACCTCCACAAGCATAAGAATGACAAAAGGTGAGAACAGAAATAATATCATTATCAGAGACACACCTTCTTATTATTTGATCACCACAATGCTTCCATAAGTACGGGTCATCCCATACATAATACTTTGCGTCACTTTTCATCTTATCTTTTTGAGCCTTAGATAAACCAGGAGGTAACATATTAGTAGCCAAAAAATTCACAATATTTGCATACCAAGGTAATGTCACACTCGCGGAAAGTAGTTGCTCGTCAGGGAAGGTCTCGTGTAGAGGAAGTTCATCCTCCATACGAACTAAGCGACTCAAATGATCAGCCACTTGATTTTCTATCCCTTTTTTGTCCTTTATCTCCAAATCGAATTCACTTAAGAGAAGTATCCATCTTATTAACCTTGGTTTCGCCTCTTTCTTGGTCATCAAATATCGAATGGCTGCATGATCAGAGTAAACAATAACTTTAGTACCAAGCAAATAAGATCGAAACTTTTCTAAAGCAAAAACAATAGCTAAAAGTTCTTTTTCAGTAGTCGAATAGTTTCTTTGGGCATCATCCAAAGTCCGTGAAGCGTAATAAATGGCATGAGATGATTTTCCAACTCTTTGACCCAAAACAGCACCGATTGCATAGTCACTTGCATCACACATTATTTCAAAAGGAATATTCCAGTCAGGGGGCTGGATGATTGGTGCAGAAGTTAGCAACTCCTTCAGCTTATCAAACGCTTTTCTACATGCTTCATTAAACTCAAACGACACATCCTTTTGTAACAACTTGCATAGGGGTACTGCTATTTTGGAGAAGCCTTCGATAAATCTTCGGTAAAAACCTGCATGTCCAAGAAAAGAACGAACTTCCCGCACACAAGTAGGGTAAGGTAAAGATTGAATAATATCAATTTTAGCTTTATCTACCTCTATTCCCTTAGGTGAAACAACATGGCCTAAAACTATTCCTTGTTCAACCATAAAGTGACATTTTTCATAATTTAAAACAAGGTTAGTATCTATGCATCTTTTAAGAACAAGTGCAAGGTTATGCAAACAATTATCAAAGGAATCTCCATGAACGGTGAAATCGTCCATAAAGACCTCTATGATGTGTTCAATATAATCTGAAAATATGCTAACCATACACCTTTGAAAAGTCGCGGGGGCATTGCAAAGGCCAAAGGGCATGCGCCGATAAGCAAAAGTACCGAAAGGGCATGTGAAAGTCGTTTTTTCTTGATCATCTGGGGCGATTGCAATCTGAAAATAACCTGAAAAACCATCAAGAAAACAATAAAAAGCATGACCAGCTAATCTCTCAAGCATTTGATCAATAAAAGGTAAAGGAAAGTGATCTTTGCGGGTTACACTATTTAATTTTCTATAATCTATACAAACCCGCCACCCATTCTGAACTCGGGTGGGAATCAACTCATCATTCTGATTTTTTATGACAGTTATTCCGGTCTTTTTAGGAACCACTTGAACCGGGCTAACCCAATTACTATCTGAAATAGGAAAAATCATCCCAACTTCAAGGAGTTTGAGGATCTCCTTCTTAACTACATCCATCATAGGTGGGTTCAATCTCCTTTGCGCTTGTCGAGATGGTTTTGCTCCTTCATCAAGCAAAATTCGATGCATGCACGTAGATGGACTAATTCCTTTGATATCCGCAATGGTCCAACCAATGGCTTCTTTATGCTCCTTAAGTACTTTCACGAGCTTTTCTTCTTGTAGTACACTAAGTTTGCTAGAGATGATCACAGGCAGTGTATTTCCATCTCCAAGGAACATGTACTTGAGATGATTAGGAAGGGGCTTCAAATCTGGAATAGGGGCCTGTAAAATAGAAGGCAAAGGTTTCTCGTTAGAAACTGGTAGCGTAATATAAGAAATGTTACCTGTTTGTTTTAACTTTGGAAATTCATTCAACGCTGCGACAGTTTCCTGTAAATCAATGTTCAAGGCTAACTCCTCATTTTCTTTCTCAATATGCTTACCAATAGCAACTTCCAATTTATCTTCTCCATCAAGTTCAAAAATTTCCTGTGCTAAAGAATCAATGACATCAATAGAAAAAACAGAATTATCATCACTAGGATATTTCATGGCATCATAAATATTAAATTTAACAATTTCGCCATCAAACTCCATAGTTAGTGTGCCACTATGAACATCTATTTTTGTCTTGGATGTCTTTAAAAATGGTCTCCCCAACAAAATAGGTGTAGCTTGATCACCATTTTCCATATCAAGTACATAAAAGTCAGCAGGAAAAACCAAATCATTAACTTGCACAAGAATATCCTCAACTATTCCCTTAGGATATGCATTAGATCTATCAGCCAATTGAATCACAACACCAGTTTTGTTTAAAGGTCCAATTTTTAGAGAAGCATACACAGAATATGGCATGACATTGATCGATGCTCCTAAATCTAACATGGCCTTTTCAAATCTAGTGTTACCTATCTTACAAGGGATAGTAAACATGCCTGGATCTTTACATTTAGCAGGTATTTTTCTTTGAATAATTGCAGAAACATTCTCTCCTACTCTCACCTTTTCACTTCCCTTAAGTTTTTGTTTTCGTTTGAGTGTGCACAGTTCTTTTAGAAATTTAGCATAACGAGGTACTTGTTTAATAGCATCTAAAAGTGGAATATTTACCTCGCATCTACGGAAAGTCTCATACAAATCTTTATTTTGTTCATCTTTCCTGGATTCTGCTAATGCTTGAGGAAAAGGGGGTATTGGTTTATAATCGGAAAAAGGCAAAAACTTACGGTTAGGTATGTCCTCGTCCTTACGAATTGTTTTGACGGTGCATGAACTGCCTCAGTTGGAATTTCAACCTCTTTTCCGCTTCTCAAAACTATAGCACTTGCATTTTCTCTTGGATTTACTATCGTTTGAGACGGTAATTTCCCCGAACTTTGAGCCTCTAGCCGACTAATTGCGGTTGCCATTTGACCCATTTGATTATCCAAGTTCTGAATAGTGGTCCTCGTTTCTTGTTGAAATTGTTTGGTCTCCTGTTGAAATTGCAAAGTATTAGTTGCAAGAGACTTAACAATATCTTCTAACGACATACCAGAATTAGAAGGTTGGATCGGTTGTGGTCTATGAGGGTATGGCTGCTTATATTGTTGGTAATTTTGACGGTTTTGACTTGCGGGCTGATTCATTTGAGGGTTCCCATAGCTAAGGTTGGGGTGGTCCCTCCATCCCGGATTGTACGTGTTTGAGTAGGGATCATACTTCCTTTGTGGCTGTCCATGAAAACCACCCGTAGCATTCACTTGCTCAACGGATTCCTCTTGAAGAGTTGGGCACAAATCAGTTGGATGCCCTACTACCGAACAAATCCCACAAGATTTTGTTGTTTGCACATTACCTACAGCCATTTGACGAACAAGAGAAGTTAAACTAGCAATTTGTTGTTCAAGGGAAGAAACGTTTACCTCATTAACATTCTTTGGTAGAACGTCAAGCCTAGTGCCAAATTGTTGGGAATTTGCTGCCATATTTGCAATTAAGTTCTTAGCAGCCTCCGGAGTTTTATCCACTAAAGCTCCTCCACTAGCGGCATCAATCATGTTTCTATCGGTGTGTAGAAGACCCTCATAAAAATACTGGATAAGTAATTGCTCAGTAATTTGATGATGGGGGCAGCTTGCACATAATTTCTTAAATCGTTCCCAATATTCGTAAAGGGATTCTCCATTGTGCTGCCTTACACCACAAATTTCCTTTCGAATGTTTGCTGCTCTTGAAGCTGGGAAATATTTCTCTAGGAACATCCTTTTCATCTCGTTCCATGTAGTAATGGTCCCAGAGGGTAGATAATACAACCAATCCTTAGCCGAATCTTTCAAAGAAAATGGAAAGGCTCTTAATTTTATTTGCTCTTCAGTCACCCCCACAGGTTTCATACTCGTGCATACCACATGTAGTTCCTTTAGATGCTTGTGAGGATCTTCCCCTGCAAAACCATGGAAAGTTGGTAAAAGATGTATTAGTCCTGATTTTAGTTCAAAGGTAGTAGCAGCATCTAAAGTAGGAAAAGTAATGCATAGAGGGTGTTGATTCAAATCAGGGGCAGCAAGCTCTTTCAAAGTTTGATTTCCAGCCATGATTTCTTTCTCTTCAGAATCAGAATTGCTTATAGACCAATCAGAAGTTGGATTGATTTCTTCTGTGTCTTCTCTAAGTTTCTTCTTTAACCTGCGCAAAGTTTTCTCAATTTCTGGATCGTACTGCAATTCACTTTGATTAGAAGATCGAGTTGCCAACATAAAAATAAATAAATAAGGATCACAAAAAGCAAAAAATCAACTAGAAAATTCCCCGGCAACGGCGCCAAAATTTGGTGTGCTGTCGTACGCAACCAAAAATAAAACCTATACTCCTAATAATGTAGTAGGGCGAGTAAGGGTCGATCCCACAGAGAATATCTAGTCTAATTTTATGCTAAATGGATTAAAACAAATGGGGGTTTAAGTGTGATGGAATTCAATAATTAAGAAGTGATGAAAATTAAATTTAATCAAAGTAACAAATATTGGTCCAAGTCAACATCCACTGTCGGAATCATATAACTGATCATCGATGCAAATATATATAACAATTCACACTTTGAATATTCACCGTGAAAACTAATCCCCTATCTCTCCTTAGTTTTAATTAATCAGAAGAAGATATCCAATTAATCCTAACTACTAAATAACCCAAGATAAGCACTAAAGGTTTAATATAGCAGATGCTTTAAGAATTAGAGAGATCAATGAAACTAAACAATTCAAACACAAGCGGTTGGATTTAATTTAGTCGATTTATCTTCTTAAGATTAACAATTTCTGACGCAGCAAATTATTGAATCTTAGATGCTTCACAAAATTAGATGGATCAAACAATTACGGATTTGATATCTAATCAAGCAGTAGATTGAAAAGAATAATATACTAGTAGGCCTCCTAGCAATTAAACAAAACAACCATATTAATTATAACAGAAGAGCAATCGATATTCAAAACATAAATCGTATAATAAAACTAATTAGATCTCACAGTTTTCTTGTTTCCGAAGCTTCAGTTTTCTTCGACCAATAACAAAGATTTAGCCACGTAAGGCCATTAATAACTCTAAGTATATGTGGGAGGAAAGAATTAACTAGGTGGTCTTCTAAAGTCCTATTTATAAAAGAAGCCAACACAACCCTCAAAGAATCCTCTAAAATTGATATCCAATCTTTATATTATAAGAATAATATAAAAAATAGGATATTATCTTAATGTAAATAGGAGAATGCTGATTTAATCCTTCCAAAATCGTCCATCAAAGATTGCCCCAATATCAAGTCAATATATTAGACTAGATATTTAGGAAACTTTCCATAAAACAGGTATAGCGACTTTAAGTCCGATTTCGTCTAGGATCCCTTCAGAATCTTGAAAATCCCCAAAGATGAAAGTTGTAGACGTTCCTCTTGCCGATCTAAAGCATCTTGAATCATCTCATTTGGATTTCGTATGAGGATTTTACGCCCTTAATACGAAGTAGTGTCAAAACTGTCCAGAAATTGTCTACTTAACTTCTTTTGCACTTAATGCCTCCAATTGTATCCTAGATAAAAATATAAGAATAATGAGTGTGGTTTGGTGTCAAATAAATATTAAATAGCAAATAATAATGCATAAAAACTTGACACTTTGTATTCTTATCAATAGTGGTCATGAACAAGTTATAATTTTAGCTCATAGAAAGTCAACAATTTCGAATTTTCGAGCCAAGTTACCATTTGGATCTTCGATTGACAAAATTTCGAAATACTTTCCCCCAAAATATTGATTTATGAAGGGGTTAGTGGTCCTGAACAAGTTAGTCTCTTGTTTTGATCTTCGATTGATGAAATTTGGAAATAATTTCCCTTAAAGTTTGATTTATGGAGGGGTTAGTGGTCATGTACAAGTTAATTAGTCTCTCAAAATTTTGAAATAATTTTCTCTAAACTTTGATTTACGGGGGGATTAGTGGTCATGTACAACGTATACACATAACTACGAATTTTTTTTTTTAAAGCTACACATAACTACCATTAATTAGATTATGAATTCACTAACTAGATAAATTTGTTAGGATTATAAATTCAAAACTATTATCAGATTTTGTTATTTAATTTTCATCTTATTCACTAAATTCAAAAATATTGAAACTTATAGACAATTCTGAAATCACTTTGGCTTTGACGGAAATAAAAGGGAGGGGGGACTTATTTGAAAAGTAATAAATACATTACGAAGCAATTTTCTTATAATTTTCGCAGCTACTATATAATTTCCTCTTTGAAGTAATTCCAGTTTTGCTTAAAAATATATATATTGTGACATTAATTATCTCAATCTATTTCATAATTTTTATTAGACTATTTGATTTTTTATTGTGTCAAAAAACTATGTTTTGAGGTTGCGTTATTTTTTCTTTATGTTTTGGTCAACTATCAAATAAGCAAAAATTAAAATGTGCTTCCCAGCTTATTATAAAAGCTAAAATTATTTAATTAAGAAAAAATAATTATCAAGTGATCAAACATATGTATACATTTTATATAGGCAAAATTGCAAAAATCGTCCCAAACTAATCACTGATTTTGAATTTTCGTCCCAAACTATTTAATTTAGCGAATTTCGTCCCGTAATTTAATATTTTTTTGGAATATCGTCTCACCATAATTATAAGACGGAATTGCGCATTTGCCGATGAACTATCACATGGCTGCTTAAGGGTCATGACATGGTAAATTTTAACATGAATAATTATATAATATTGCAGAGTTTGTCCCAAATTAATTACAAAATTGAACGTCATTTTCATTAACTTAGAAATTTAATATTGGGACTAAATTCATACAAAATGGTAAATTATGGGATGAAATTTGGCGAGTTGATATAGTTTGGGACGAAAAATCAAAATTAGTAATTAGTTTGGGACGATATTCCAAAAAAATATTAAATCACGGGACGAAATTCGCCAAGTTAAATAGTTCGGGACGAAAATTCAAAATCAATAATTAGTTTGGGACGTTTTCTGCAATTTTACCTTTTATATACTCCAAAATGAAATTTCCGTTTGAACCAAAAAAAAAAAAAAAAAAATCTCAGCTTTATTCATGTTTACCTCTCAGCATTCGAACCTGGTTATACACTAGAAGTAGAAGATACTAAAATTTCCTTTTCCACTCACTATCTCCTCCCCCTTTCCTAATTTCTCCCCAACCCTAGCTCTTACTCTCTCTTCCACAGCCGCATCCCCGCCGCCGCCGCAGCCACAGCCACAGCCGCAGTTCCTCTTTTTCCCGCAGCAGCACCCGTCAGCTTCTTCTTTCTCCGGCAGCCGCGCGACTCCACCACGGCCAGCCATTCCCTTTCAAATCGCGCCGCCGGCCCTGCCGCAAGCCCAAACCCGTGGTCGAAACAATCCAGAGAAGAGACGATTTTCAAATTTCGGAACTAGTTGCAATCATCTTGGGTGTTATTCCTTTTAGGTAAATTCTTCAAAGTTCAGAATTTCTTGAAATTTAATTTTAATCACTGTTTTATGTATTAGCTAGTGGTTTTGAAATTTAAATTAGATTTCATGTGTTCAAATCAGTTTATTTTGGTTATATATGGAAGGTGTTTGATAATATTACTTAATGAATTTTCTAATGAATTTGGATTTTGTGATGATGTCAGTGTGAAATATGGATTGACCGCATCATTAGCACTAATGAGATTTAATTAGTCCTAAATACTATGTTGTTCTTTTTGATTGCTTTCTATTATGTGTCCCTAGTTGATGTTCTTTAATTTTCTGGGTGAATTTCGTAGTTATCTCAGAACATGATTGATATATGTAGTTTTCACTCTTCTAATGTAGTAAACTTTTGGGATAGATGGAGTAATTAATAGCAACTATCCTGATAAATATTTTAAACTATATTATGGTTCAATTATTATAAATAAATCAATAGTCTCATTCCCAGCTATGGATTTGGCTATCAGGTTTGTTTTTAATAAAGTATTACTTAACCTCTGATATTGTTTCCATCATATATTTATAGTTTCTTTGTTAATCTTGCAGCTTACAAATGTATCTGAGATAGCTATAGTCTCAGTGAGCTTGCATTCGAACTTGGTAATAAGCAGACAAGGGACCGCAGTTGCTCCTTTATCTCCTGTTATTTGGTTATTTGGTTTTAACTCATCTCACATTTCAATCTCTGGCGGTCATTTGCAGAGTTAAGCTACTTTCCAAACATATTAGCCCAATATATTGATAAAGATTCACTTTTTAAAACCATGTCACATAATATGTATATAACCAAGGGGGGTAAATTCTTACATTTATTTTAATACACGAGGAAAACTGCCATATTATCGTAACATAAGGGGATAAAGTACCGTATGTAAAAATATTAGAGACGAAGTGAAGTTTTTATAAAATTTAAGGGGATATTGCTATAAATGCAGATTTCCAGTAATATCTAACTTTGTACAAATTCCTTTCACTATTGGGCCAGGCCACACTAATTTTGGGCTTTGAATTGAATAACGCAAGGCCCAATAGAAAAGGATTTTCCTTTTCTCTTTACTCTGTAATGGCTTCATCTCCATTCACCATAGCCTATTCTCCAATGTCTTTGAGTTTCACCCCAAGAAATTCTTCCTCAAAATCTCTCTACTTTCTCGCAATTCAGCCGCGAATCCAATTTTCAAACAATTTCAGACCTAAAAAACTTAAAATTTCTTGTTGTCAGCAAACAGTTCAATTCGAAAATGTAACACCACAACAAAACACCATTCTCGTGAGGAAGAAAAGGAAGCCCAGACCAAGTTTTCTCGAGCAAATTCAAGACAAATGGTCCCTCAAAAACCCCTCTTTAAGACAAAATTTTCCTTGGGAAGAAGTTGATACAAACCAAGAATTTCAACCTCAAAATTTGCGTTCTGAAACAGAGAGCGAAAAGAATACTTCTATAAGTGATTCGGTGAGTTCTTCTGATGTTAAAATTAAATCAGGTTTAGCTCCTTGGGCTCACGGCAAAGAATCGAGAAAAGAACATTTTGTTAAGTCTGAAAAAAATCAAGATAATTTTCATATAAATGACAAATATTCTCGTGAGAGTGTAGCTAAGAAATTGATATCTGATGTGGAAATTGAAAAAAAATGTGTTGAATTTGATGCTGTCCCAATTGTATCTTCGGATAAAGAAGAGGTTTTCGATGATGAGGAGAGAGAAAATTCACCTACTATATACCGAGATATCAGTAGCTTAAAAAGTTCTTCGGACTCGAGTGCTTCATCGAGAATGCCATGGGAGAGAAAGGTTGATGAGGAATTTGTGAAAGAGGAGATGTTAAGAAAGAGCAGTAACGAATTAGCTGAAAAATCGATGCCCGAGTCCGAGTTAAAGAGGCTTAGGAATGTGGCATTGAGGATGTTGGAAAGAATAAAAGTCGGGGCAGCGGGCGTAACACAAGGATTGGTAGATGATATACATGAGAAGTGGAAAGATGATGAGGTAGTAAAAATAAAATTTGAAGGACCTCCTTCGAGGAACATGAAGAGAATACACGATATTCTCGAGGTTAGTGTTCATATTAATATGTCCTTTCTTGATCTAAAATTGAATATAGTTTCTCATTTGTTGAATACCCTTTGTTTTATGTTTTTATACTGTACAGAGAAGGACAGGTGGTTTGATAATATATAGATCAGGAAGTTTGGTGGTTTTGTATAGAGGATTGCCGTACAAGCTCGATTGTGTTAAATCATATGGTAAAACCATTCAAGCTAGTAAACAGTCTTCCGAAGTGAAAGATTTTCCACAACGTATGAGAGTGGAAAATCTGAGTGAAGCCACGGAATCTTCTAGAACTTCATGTTATTCTAATGATTTATCTGAAGAAGAAGAAATGGACTTAAGTGAGCTCAATCTTCTTTTAGACGAGCTAGGTCCTAGGTTCGTTGATTGGTCTGGTCGTGAACCGTTGCCTGTTGACGCGGACTTGCTTCCTAATGTCGTTCCTGGATATAAGCCTCCGTTTAGACTTCTTCCTTATGGATATAGACAAACTTTGAGGGATAAAGAAACGACCTTTTTGCGTAGGGCTGTCAGAAAAATGCCTCCTCATTTTGCCCTTGGTATGTGCAAGTGTTTATACTTTATAGAACTATATTTTTGTTACTGTTTTGTACAAGCTAAAAAAATCTTTGATTAATTTAGGAAGAAACAGAGAACTACAAGGTCTTGCTTCAGCCATGGTGAAATTATGGGAAAAGAGTGCTGTTGCGAAGATAGCCATCAAGCGTGGTGTTTATAATACTTCTAATGAAAGAATGGCCGAAGAACTCAAGGTATGGAATAGATAAAGGAGAGAATTACACTTTTAATACCACACTTTATCCTGCTGTACTCATTTGGTACCAAGCTTTGTGAAGAAACGGTTCTTGGCAGATTTAGTTTTACCATCAAAACTATTCTATTAAATTATCATCATAATTTTTTAAACTCAATGTCAAATTGAGGAATAGTTGTAGCTCTAGCTGCTACTCACAGTGCATATTCGAACTAAATCCGTCAAGGGCCTCCAAATTGTGGTATCATATGTGTTTTTTTGTAAAGTTTGGTACCAAATGTGTATTCAAAATATAATTCTCTCATAGATAAAGTGTTAGTTGTTTACCTAAGTAAAGCAGATCATTGATTTTTGTGAATAGTTTCTATGTTTTACCTACCTTGTTATTCACACAGATATTGACTGGAGGCACTTTACTTTCAAGGAACAAAGAATATGTTGTATTTTATAGGGGTAATGACTTCTTGCCCCCTCGTCTTAAAAACGAGCTAGCAAAAGCCCAGGAATTTACAACCCTACAACAAGACGAAGAAGAGCAAGCTCGGAATAGAGCCTTAGCTCTTATTGATCAAAATCCAAAATCATACAAGCAGCCACTAGTTGCAGGGACACTTGCTGAGACTTTAGCAGCAAAATCACGATGGGGAAACCAACCCGACAGTGCACAGATCGAGAAGATGATGAGAGATACAGCTTTAGCTAAACATGCTTCTTTAATCAACTTTCTTCATAACAGGCTAGCTCTCGTATGTGGTGATATAAACGAAGAACATTATCAAGTTTGTTTTAAAGCTTCCATCTTTTCGCCATTATTTACCATTATGATGCTTGTAGGCAAAAGGGAAGATGGGACAAGCTGAGAAGGCCTTGCAGAAAGTGCTGGAAAATCGAGAACCCTCGGACCTGCCAGTGGATCTTGAAACGTTAACTGACGAGGAAAGGTTTTTGTTCCGTAAGATTGGGTTGAGCATGAAGCCATATCTGGTTCTAGGTAAATTTTTAACACAGACTTGGCTTAGCCAAACTCATCCAATCACAAGGCAAGAGTATTTGCACGTACATTTTAATTGTTAACTCATTGTTTTCTTTGGCTTTTAGGAAGGAGAGAAATTTTCGATGGTACTATAGAAAATATGCATTTGCACTGGAAGTACCGAGAGCTGGTGAAGATTATTGTGGAACGTAAAACTTTTGCTCAAGTTAGGCATATTGCGATTTCACTTGAGGCCGAAAGTGGTGGGGTGTTGGTATCTGTGGAAAAAACTCCAAAAGGATATGCCATAATAGTTTATCGAGGGAAGAATTATCACCGCCCTGATGCATTTAGGCCGAAAAACCTATTAACGAAAAGGCAGGCATTAGCTCGTTCGATTGAACTTCAGCGACGTGAGGTATATATATCTCATTTCACATTAAAATTATATACGTTTTTTGGTGGTGTTACTAAAGAATTCAAAATATTTTGCAGGCACTGAAGCACCATATTTTGGAACTAGAAGAACAAATTGAGAAGCTGGAACATGAGCTAGTATGACTTCTGCCTTTATAATATCGTAATTATGCTGATACTTACTGAAATTTATTTAACACGGAATTAATATACGTTGGTACAACTTTACAGGAGGATATGAAGGCTGAAAATGAAAAAGACGAGAGACCTCAGTCGCAAGAATGGATGCCGCGCAACTAAAATCTGAAGAAATAATAACATACATTTATCAAAAAGAATAAACTATACTAATGCTTCCAATCAAATATTTTGTTGAATGCATTCTTTAATGAAAGGAAAAACAGCTGCAGATAATTCATCTTGATGTGAAGTATATCCATGATTAGCTCTTTTTATAATTTGCAGCTTGTGGTTTGGTATAATCTTGGCAAACTCCAATGCATCTCCTACTGGAACTATTTTATCAGCTGATCCATGCACTGTCAACACCCTGTACATGTTGTATTCAAACTCATTTAATAAAACATAAACATAAATCAGGTCACTTAATTCGAAGATTTGAAGTTGGAGCGACGGAGGGTAATAAAAATGAAGGTGCTTTCTGCGAACTTACTTGCATCTCGTGTCAATCGAATGGCATGCTTCATGCATATTCGTATTGATTCGCTCCATCGCACTTTCCTCCGTGACTCGAAAATCTAATTCTCCTACGTAAACAGATGAAGACAGAAATGGATGAAAAGATTGAAAACTTGAAGTACTAATAGAAGTACAAGAAAAACAGAAAGCAAATTGTTACCTGTTTTAGTTTTAACATCAATGTATCCATCCTTCTTGAGTCTTTCCAGGAAATTTTTACCCAGGCGTTCTTTGATGCCTTTACTGGGTTCGTAACGACCCGAGATATTTACCACGGCACCAATATCGTGATATTTAGACGCATATAAGAGTACAATATTGCCACCTGTAATAAAATTGGAGAATCAAGAGCTCAGCATTTTGAAACACCCAATAAAACAAAATGTTCAGTAAATATATTTCGAAATTTTGATTGCAAGAGTGTATACCTTTACTATGCCCAAGAATCGCAACTGTCGAACGGTTTACTCCATTGAAGTATTCAATCACAGCTCTCAACTCTTCAGCCTCGCCGAGATAGTTACCATACTGAAAAACACCTTCACTTTCCCTGAAAATCAACTCAACACGTTAATCAAGAAACATAACAGATATTAACCATTTTAAAATGAATGCAGACTTGTATGTCATTTTAAAACCTTACCCGTTTCCAGAAAAATCAAAGCGAAATGCAGTTATTCCTTCATTTTCGAAAAGTACAGCAAGATTGACTATGGCTTTTTGTTCCTGCAGATTGAAAAATGTAAGGTGTGAATCAGGTAAATTAGCAATAAAACTCACAACCATCTGCCATTTAGTTATGTGTAGAACACACAATAATATAAATGCTCATTTAAGGTGAAGGACTAAAAGCCTCTCAATATAACTGATAACAGTATTCTCCGTACAATATATCAGGCATAGAACGGACGAATTGACTTGAGCAAATTCACAAAAATACCCCCTATGTTTTGTCTAACTCTCAGAAACCCCCTTGTGTTATTTAAACTCTAAAAAAAAAAACCCCTATGATTTCAAATAAGTGTCAAATACACCCCAAAAAAGAGAGTGTGTTTCAAACGTCAAAATTGCGAGTATTTGTTCACATTTTGCTTTTGATATGACAATTTACACCTGACATCGAAAGACAAAAACACCCCTATGCTTTGTTTAACTCCCGAAAAACCCCTTATGTGTCATTTTAATCCTCAAAACCCCTTTGTGTTTGATTTTATATACCACACTTCACCCAAGTAGTATATACTTATTTTTTCAAAAAGAATAGATAAATTAAAAAAAAAAAAAAAAGACAGAGGGGTAATCTTGTCATTCCACCAAAAGCCAAAAATAAAATTATAAGTATATACTACTTGGATCGAGTGTGGTATTTAAAATCAAATACAGAGAGTTTTTTAAGAGTTAAAATAACAGAATTTTTGGGAATTAGACAAAGCATAGGGGATATTTTTGTCTTTTGCTCAATTGACTTAGATGAGCCAAATAGAATACAACATAAACGCATGCCAATAACGTAAAGCCATAGTATTAGAAATCATACATTCTTATTAGAACTTCGTCATTTCTTATTCGAAAAAAAAAGGTTCTTAAAAATTCTGGCACTTTGCATGGAATTAGCATGTAAGTTAACATTCGAGATTCGATAAAAGTAGTGTTGTACGGAGTATCGAATCGAAAAGAGCTCACTAACCTTTGTGGATCGAAAACCATGGCATAGGACTACAATCTTTTCTGATCCAGTCTCGTGCAACACGCCGGCTAGTTTTTCGCCGCGCTTATTCAGTACAGTTAATTTTTGATGCATAGCTGCTGAAATATTGTAACACTAGTAATTACAAACACAACAGAGTTTTAAGTATACAACCAAATTGCACATGAGATTGAACAATCATAAAGTGAAAACAATTATTTCAATTAATTCATTGAACAATTTGCCAATCAAATCTGCTGGTACTAAATCAAAGATAGAATTTCACTTTTGATACCATAACTCAACCTACTTTAGGGATTTGATACCACAATTTTTTCTCCCGACAAATTTGATACCATAACTCAACCTACTTTAGGGATTTGATACAACTTTTTATCCCGACACATTTGATACCATAACTCAAATCAACTCGACACATTTCATACTTCCGTCAAATTGGAAACGGAATTGTCACGTGATTGTCACGTGGCCGTTAAAACTTTGCACATTTGATACCATAACTTATCTTGACTGATAATTTTACCCCATAACATTTCAGGTTACCAAAAAAACCCCACATCTCCAAATTTAGTGACGATTTTAGTCCACATTGTTGCAAAATTTCCAAATTGACTCGAATAAGACCACGTGCTGACCAATTTAGAACTTTACACATTTGATACCATTACTTATGTTGACTGATAATTTTACCCCATAACATTTCATGTTACCAAAAAAGCCCCACATCTCCAAATTTAGTGACGATTTTAGTCCACATTGTTGCCAAATTTCCAAATTGACTCGAATAACACCACGTGCTGACCAATTTAGAAAATTTTACTTATTTTATTTAAATAACTAATTTAATTTATAAACAATATTAATAAATTAAATAATACATTAACATAAATATCACCAAAATTAAGAAAACATATTATTTTTAAATATAAAATTTATATAATAGAATTAATATATTTAATATATATTAAAATAATAAATTATATAATTTAAAACTATTTAATATTTATTAAAATATTAAATAATAAATAATTTTAATTTTAAAAAAAAATCCCCACCCCACCCACCACCTCCCCACCCTTCCCCCCTAGCCCCCGATTCCCAGGCCGTCGGCGGCCTGGGTCTTCTGTCCCAGGCCACCGCCGGCCTGGGTTCTTCGATCCCAGGCCACTGCCAGCCTGGGATCTTCGGTCCCAGGCCGGCGTTGGCCTGGGAGAGAAGACCCAGGCCGCCGGCGTCCTGGGAATCTGGGGGTAGGGGAGGGGTGGGTCGGGTTGGGATGGGTTAGGTGGGTGGGGTGGGGATTTTTTTTTAAAATTATAATTATTTATTATTTAATATTTTAATAAATATTAAATAGTTTTAAATTATATAATTTATTATTTTAATATATATTAAATATATTAATTCTATTATGTAAATTTTATATTTAAAAAGAATATATTTTCTTAATTTTGGTGATATTTATCTTAATGTATTATTTAATTTATTAATATTGTTTATAAATTAAATTAGTTATTTAAATAAAATAAGTAAAAAATTTTAAATTGGTCAGCACGTAATCTTATTCGAGTCAATTTGGAAATTTGGCAACAATGAGGACTAAAATCGTCACTAAATTTGGAGATGTGGGGCTTTTTTGGTAACCTGAAATGTTATGGGGTAAAATTATCAGTCAACATAAGTAATGGTATCAAATGTGTAAAGTTCTAAATTGGTCAGCACGTGGTCTTATTCGAGTCAATTTGGAAATTTTGCAACAATGTGGACTAAAATCGTCACTAAATTTGGAGATGTGGGGCTTTTTTGATAACCTGAAATGTTATGGGGTAAAATTATCAGTCAAGATAAGTTATGGTATCAAATGTGCAAAGTTTTAACGGCCACGTGACAATTCCGTTTCCAATTTGACGGAAGTATCAAATGTGTCGAGTTGATTTGAGTTATGGTATCAAATGTGTCGGGAGAAAAAGTTGTGGTATCAAATCCCTAAAGTAGGTTGAGTTATGGTATCAAATGTGTCGGGAGAAAAAGTTGTGGTATCAAATCCCTAAAGTAGGTTGAGTTACGGTATCAAAAGTGAAATTCTCTCCTAAATCAAAACAAAACTTAAAATTATCCAGGGAAACATAAAAACAGGTGTTCGCAAAACCTGTGGGAATTTGACTACTAATAAATCTCGATATATATAGGTTTAGGCTTTTAAAACCGGTCCGGTCAAATCGGTTTAACCGCCGGAAAAAAAAAATATGAGAAAAGAAGAAGAGAAAGCAACGGCTGCTGCTGTGCGGCATAAAACAATTAACGGCAGTTGGGGGTGGGCCCGGGGAGAGGGGTTTGTAAGAAATAGTTTGCGATAGGGTTTTTTCTTGCCAAATAGATTCAAAATTTGAAATTAAAGAAATAGAGAGGGCCAAAGCCCATCAAATAGATTAAAATTAAATAAATAGATAAGGTCAAGACCCATTATATGAACACCACCACAACAATATAGCTATTTATTCTTGTTCAATTTGTTAGTTTAAATCAAAAAAATTAAATAGATATTTTAATATTATGAAATTATTTTAAATATATTGAAATACATAATTAAGAATTTGACATTAAAATTACTTTTATATATCGATCTGGGTTTATGAATTTTTAACGTATAAGTATTTAATATTTAATATAATTATTAAATTATTATTATATTATACCGATTGAACCATTGGTTCGACCGGATCAATTAGTAAAACCAGTAATCAAGATCCTGTTTTTTGTGCTGTCTTTTCACTAATTTATGTTTTTTAAACTGGATATGTGCCTCAATCGCATGAAAAGTGGGACCAAAATTAATAAACGCAGTTACGCACTCCCAAATTTAGTCAATAAGTTTTGTGTTTCCTCAGTGCCCATGATTCAGTAAAATAGTATCGATTTTTACCCAGGATTAATTAGTGGATTAATTAATTGGTAATTAACATAATTAGAAAAATCGATATTACTAGTATCGATTTTAACTTTTTTTTTTTAATTTCGGAGATGACTGATAAATCGCTATTGGCAACATCGATTTTAGGTAAAATCGACATTACCAATATCGATTTTAAGAAAGAGGTACATTCAGAGAAATATTTTTCAGTTTAGGTCATTTTGGGAAATACTTTTGTATAATAGGCTATATAGGAAAAAAACTCGGAGGAAGATGGGTGATTTTTGAAAATAATTGACATCTTTTCTTTTTTTTTTTAAAAAAATTGCACATTGATCCAAATTTTTAAAAATATTTTATGAGGTTCAACTTAATGTAAATTGAATCCAATTGAATAAATATTTGAGAATTTGAGGTCGATTTCTATTATACAAATTCTATACTATTGAGGTTAATTGAAACCGATCGGCTCAATTGTTGAGCTAAATCAATAATGTTGAATGGTAATGTTCTATATTATTGATGTTAATTGAAATTGGATTGAAACTTAGTTGGATTATTAATTTAAGTCAACAATGTTGACCACATATCGGACCTTAGACCCTAGTCGCATTCGCCTATTCCCAAACTTTAAACCTAAACATCTTTTTCTTTTCTTTTTAAGAAAAAAACAAAAATATTTTATTAATATAGCCACATCATCAAAAAAAGCAAATATTAAACAATTTACTTCTACTTTTTTATTAACTCAAATTTCTTATTTTTCTTTATTATGATTAATTGATTGTTAGGTTATTTACATCTATCAATTGTTTTATATCAATTTATGTATTAAAAATTAAAATTTAGATAATAAACAAATTTTCTTGCAAGCTAACAATTCTACCCACATCTTATTTTCTTAGCCCATGTAGGGTAGAATTGTCAGCTAGTATGAGTTATGACACTACTTTCTTAATAAATAAAATATTGACTTACGGCCACGTCACCAACTTGACGGTGATTTTCACATTTAGTTAACAATGATACCAAATATGGAATAATTTGTTAAATTATGGTACCAAATGTGTTGATCTGCATTTAATTGGTACCAATATTTACTATTAACGTAAAACTCGGTACCAAAAATGCATTCCTCTCTTAAGAAAACCATTATTCTTTATTTCTCCACAATTTTCATTAGAAATATCTTAAGGAATTTCAACACTTTAATAAAACTCCAAACAAGAAATCATATCAAATTCTTCCTATATGAATAACAAAAAAATACTACTCCCTCCGTTTCAAAAAATTGGCATATCTGTCAAAAAAAAAATTACTTGGTATGTTTAAGTTTTCAAAGCATTTTTTCCAATTTTGCCCCTTTCTCTCATTGGAGTTGGGATTATTTAGTTTACCGAAAAACTAATACACCCTCCGTTTCATATTGATTGACACATTTCTTCATTTTGTTGAATGCATTCTTTAATGAAAGGAAAAACAGCTGCAGCTAATTTCTCCTGATGTGAAGTATATCCATGATTAGCTCTTTTTATAATTTGCAGCTTGTGGTTTGGTATAATCTTTGCAAACTCTAATGCATCTTCTACTGGGACTATTTTATCAGCTGATCCATGCACTGTCAACACCCTGTACATGTTGTATTCAGACTCATTAATAAAACCTAACATAACTAAGGTCACTTAATTCGAAGATTCGAAGTCGGAGCGACGTCGGAGGGTACGTAATAAAAATGAAGGCTCTTATCGTGAACTTACTTGCATCTCTTGTCAATCAAATGGCATGCTTCATTCATGTTCGTGTTGATTCGCTCCATCATACTTTCCTCCGTGACTCGAAAATGTACTTCGCCTACGTAAACAGATGAAAAATAACAAATACTTATTACTAATAGAAGTACAGGAAAAAAAAAAGGGAAAGCAAATGGTAACCTGTTTTAGTTTTGACATCAATGTATCCATCCTTGTTGATTCTTTCCAGGAAATTTTTACCCAGGCGTTCTTCGATTCCTTTACTGGGTTCGTAACGACCCGATCGAGATATTTACCACGGCACCAATATCGTGATGTTTAGACGCATATAGGAGTACAATATTGCCACCTGTGATAAGAATTGGAGAATCAAGAAGAGCTTAGCAAATTGAAACACCGTATAAAACAAAATGTTTGGTAAATATATTTCGAAATTTTGATTGCAAGTGTGTATATACCTTTACTATGCCCAAGAATCGCAACTGTCGAACGGTTTACTCTGTTGAAGTACTCAATCACGGCTCTCAACTCTTCAGCCTCGCCGAGATAGTTACCATACTGAAAAACACCTTCACTTTCGCTGAAAATCAACATAACAGTTTAATCAAGAAACATAAACACAAATGGGAAACATGAACAAGCCCAAAATCGAAGGCAGACTAATATGTCAATTTAAAACCGTACCCGTTTCCAGAAAAATCAAAGCGAAATGCACTTATTCCTTCATTTTCCAAAAGAAAAGCAAGATTGACAATGGCTTTTTGTTCCTGCAGATTGAAAAATGTAAGGTGTAAATTAGCACAGAATAACATAAATGCTCCGTAAAATATCAGGCACAGAACGGCATCACATGAGGAAACGGAATACAACATAAACGCTTTAAATAAACGGAATACAACATACAACATAAAATATAGGCATAGAACGGCATTCTTATTAGAACTTGGTCGATTCTTATTCAAAAACTCGAAATCCTGTAAAAGTATTGTACAGAGTATATCCAACCGAAAAGAGCTCATTAATTAACCTTTGTGGATCGATGACCATGGCAAAGGACTACAATTTTTTCCGATCCAGTCTCGTGCAACACGCCAGCAAGTTTTTCGCCGCGCTTATTCACTATTGTGATTTTTTGCTGCATAGCTGCTGCAACATTGCAATTAAACAAGTACCCAATATTTTGGTGGCAAGTGAGAAAACTTAGGCCATCTCCAGCGGTTGCCGCGGGGCCGGGGCCAGGGTCGGGCTGCTGGCGGAGAGTCGTCTCCAACGGTTGCGGGGCGGGGTCCGGGGCGGCCTTCGGGGTGGAATGGGCTGGGCGCAGGGCTCGGCGGAGGCCTGCGCCCAGCCCGGGGCGCGAGTGGGAAGAAGGGGCGCGTTTAAAAAACGCGCCCCTCTTTAAGTCAGGTGCCGCCAAGTGGCGGCACCTGATTGGGCCCTTTTCTTTTTTTTTTTTGTTTTTTTTGTTGTGTATTTATTGTGTATTTATGTATATTGTTGTGTATTTAAATCTAATTAATGTTCTTTAATTAAAATCTAATTAATGTTGTGTATTAAATGGTTAATTTTTATGTGTATAATTTAATGTGTTGTATGTAATTTTAATTATAATTTAAAGAAATTGGCAAAAAAGAAATGGAATTTGGAAGAAAATAGCAAAACTAGGCTCGACCGAGTAGGCTTTTCGGGACGACATTCGTGTGCGCAGGTCGCGGGCACGCACAAGTCTTGAAGGGCCGAGTAGTAATCGGAACCAAGATTTGCACCCCCCCCTGCGCGCAAGGAGGGAGCCTTCTAGTAATAATTTCTTAACCCTTATGGTTTAGAAATCATATATAAACCCAAGTTTTTCTTATCACACTTCCAATGTGGGATTAGTCTATTTCTTTCCAATTTTTTCCATTACATATGTGAACTTTGAGATTTAATTTCTCATTCACTCGTACTCCGATTTGGACGTACCATATACCATTTTAATCTACTCACGGAGTAGAATATAATTCCGTCAAGACCCGACTCTTTACTCAAAGTGGGTCCCACTTAAATTACGTCCAAAATGGTCCATTAACTTACTTTTTCCAACACTATGTTTATGAGGTTTATAAGGAGCTTTAGGACTATTTTTATTTTATTTTCCTTGATTATGTTGTGTAATTAATGTTGTGTATTGTTGTAATTAATGTGTTATTTTAATTAATACTTCGTATTAAAAAAATAAAACTATAATATTAATAGGTGAGAGTTTGCGTATTATGTATTAATTTTAAGTTACTTTAATTAAATATTCTATTTAATATTAATATTTTAATATAATTAATAATTAAATTCCGAGTTCTAATATAATTACTATTATTAATATTAATATTAAAAAATTATAAATCTATAATAATAATAGGTGAGAGTGGGCAAAAGAAAAAAATGGAATTAATTCCCCCACGGAGCCCCAACCATTGGAGACGACCAGCAGGGCCCCGGGCTGGCCCTGGGCTGCCCCGGGCTCCGAAGCCCGGGGCTAGCCCTCAACCATTGGAGATGGCCTTACATCTAGAGATGCAAAGATATCTTGAAAACAATTTCCAAAAAATTAAAAACAATCCAAATTATAGGAAAAAGTCATCTTAAACAAAATAATCATAGGAAAAAAGAAAAGAAAACCATATTTCAAAAAGAAATCCTCCCTCGAAAACCTTGAAGCTTTAGAAAATAAATAGTTACTTTTTTAAAGCAAAAATTACAAAATACCCTTTTAATCAAATAATTTTAGCATTAATGACAAGTATTGGTAAAAAAAAGGTAAAATTGCAAAAAGAACATTAATTTTATGAAATCCTAAATCGACAAATAAAAGTAAATAAATTTTTTTTCCGAAAGCGTAAATAAAAAAAACGCAGGGAGTAAATAACTGGTCTTCTTTCATTGGAAAGGAGGTGAATTTTTTTTTTTTTTCTTTAATATCTAACTTTTGTACAAACCTAATATTTCCTTTCACTATATTGGGCCAGGCCACCATCCATTTCAGCAAGTAAAACTAATATTGGGCTTTGAATCAAAAACGCAAGGCCCATATTAGTCCCATATTAGAAAACCCAATTGAAAAAGCTTTTCCTTTTCTCTTTACTCTGTAATGGCTTCTCGAAATTCTTCCTCAATTTCAACCCAAGAAATTCTTCCTCAAAATCTCTCAACTTTCCGCGAACCCATTTTTCAAACAACTTGAGACCTAAAAACTTAAAATTCAGCCGCGACAAATAACTAGGTCAGGTATAGAATTCAATTCAACTAAATCTCTTGGATTTCGCCTCGCCAAAATTAACGATGAAAAATGTTGGTTTTTACCCAATTAAAAACCCAATTGATCGCATTAATTCGATCAACCTGAGAAATTTTGGGAGATTATGTAGGTTTTATGTCATAGCATTTCAAAAATAACCTAAGTAAAAAAAATAGTACTACACATTATATTAAGAATGAAAAAGAAAACTTACTCGTGAAATTTCTTCTGCGACTTTTACTGTTATTATTCTACAAAACTGATTTCATATAGAAATATTTGATTTGAGAGAATAGAAGAAATCTGCAAAATATATTATTGAAGAAATCTGAAAGTTACTATACATAACTGAATCAAGATGACCTGTATATAAGCCTAATCCTAACCAACAAGGGGTAAACTGGTAAAATTACAAATATCAGAAAATAAACGTAAACAGTGAAACACGATTTAGACAACACGACTAAACATTGAAACATATTACAACAAATTTTAATCCCTAATTCCCAAATTAATCAACTGAATCTAAATTACTTCTTCTTCTTCTGATTTGGAGCTAGAGATAAGATTCTGCTTTAATAACTGTCTTGATTTCAAAAATGATTTTAATAAGGAAAATATAATTATAGTAATCTAAATCATAATTTATCCTCGTTTTGAGTTTTATCATGTGATTAAATGACCCATATTTGATTCAACTTAATTTTTACCCGAATCACTTTTACTCGACCCATTTTCGAGCTATAGGGAATGATCATATTTGATCCTATCTATTTTTTTGACCCATTTAAACTCGATACAAACTTCTTCTTTGTCACTATTTGACGTAGCATAAAATTAATGTAAACCTTTCGTTTGCATTAACATTTGGGTTGATTTTTTATTAATTCTAATTCCAACGAATTTTCAGTTGTCAAATGCAATTAATATGGGATTACATTATTACAATCAGTTAATTAATGTTTTCATAAGGCTTATTCGGATTTGTGCAACACATAATGCAGAACTAAAATTCGATAAGCAATAAGGTTGAAAATTACATTTACAATGAACATACATATAAATCAAATCAAAATAATCTTCAATCTAGACTAATTGCTGTAGATTTGCAAACAGGGCAGAAGTTCCTTTGTAGCAACCATTTTTCGATGCAGTCTTGATGGTATTCGTGCCTACAATCGAGAGCAACGATTTTCTCGTTTTCTTTGCTCAAACTATCCTGACAAACGACACATATTTCATCTCCATCGTCACCGTGTCTAACCAAATTACAATCTTTAATCTTTAGCTTTCTAGCAATGATCGACTCCGAGAGTCCGTCAAACTGGCTCGGATTCTCTTGGTTTATGCTTTCGTCAAGCACGAACGACAACATTAGAGTATCATCTTCTTGAGACACCATCAAACGAGTCGAGGAATTAGGCTGTCTCTCCGAGTTAACATTAGGTAATCCTAATCCACCTCGTCGACCAACACGAGTTGGGAGATCATTGTTTGATCTTGGACGGGTAACCCCGTTCGACCGACTAAATCTCGAGGGCGTCGATTGGTGGATATATCCTCGCTGCAACATTGTGTTTACTTCTACATTGTGTGCACGTGCAGCAACTTCAGCAGCATAAAGGGATAATTCTTACATAGACCTGGTCTATGAGCTTTTCATAGATCTTGTGGTTGTAAATGAACCACATCATACATTTTGAGAGTATGACATCATCAAAATGTATGATGTGGTTCATTTACAACCACAAGGTCTATGAAAAGCTCATAGACCAGGTTTATACAAGAATTTTCCGCATAAAGAGGTGGCGAGATTGACGAAAAAGGCCATACGGGTTGACCTGCAATTTGTTGTGGAGGATTTTGATGATTCCAAAAATAAGCCATGAGTGTATGTCGATGATTGATTTTGTAATTCTTGGTTTTTTAGTATGTGTTGTGAATTAAAATTTAATTATTTCGATTCATATATATAAAGGGATTACTTGATGTTGGTATGTGTCCAATATTTATTAGGATTATTAATTAATCCTTCTTGGTTTGGGTTTCTTTAAATAAGGAAACTAATCAAGATTAAGTAAAATTATGGAAGTTGCATTAAATGTGATACTGTGATAGGACTTTGAACTGATTCATATGATTATATGAAGTTATTTTGTGCTGATTAATGTAAAAATAATATTTAAAACACAACAAATTATATAAGTACGTATAATTAATTTATTGTATAAACAATAGCTGGGCTAGAAAAAAAGGAAAAAATAGTCTCATAACTAAAGCGTAAACCCCACATGTTTTTTAATTTCTCGTCGTCAATTTTATCATATAATTTATAAATTTAAAGCAATTTTGGTATCATTTCAGCCCAATTACAAATATTAACATCATGTGCAGGTCATGTCCTTGATAATTTGGAGATTGTATTGAATTTCGAAAATTAAATAATAATTGTATATTTACCCTCCGAAATTAGTATTAGATCATTTTAAAAATTTAATGGCTAATTTAACAACCCCCCCCCCCCCCCAATAAAAAATAATAATTAGAATTTTAACATTTTTATAATCTCCAACTTTTCATGAGAAATCATTGAAACATGGGTCCGTCTAAAATGAGATTTCGAGGGATGGAGAGCACATAAGATAGCAATTATCTTGGTGACACATGTCCCCTTAAAATTTAAGTTAAAATAATTTATTTTCTCAAAGACAAATTTACCCTTTTTATGAATAAATTTCAACACCCCTTGTGTTTTTCTAATTAAAAAAACATATGTTATTTTTATTAGAAAAAGAACCCTGTACTTTTCTTTTAATTATTGGCATAATATATCCCTCTCAAGTCGAAATGATAATTTTACCCCATCAAATGATGAAAAAACATCCCTTTAAATTAAAATATTATCAATAACGTCTGACAACATTAAATTTTTGCAATAAACCCCTGTTATTTTAAAAAAAAAAATTGATAAAAAGTTTCATATGATTTATGAAGTTCACTTTAAAAATTTGACAAAAATCTTATCCTCCAAAGTTACATATTGTTGCACTTTACCACCCACATGTACAAAATAATCACTTAATTACCGCCTAAAATAATTTTATTTAATTTTTGGTCGGCGGAAAATATTGTGCCCCTTTAGTCACAACACTTCTTACAAGTCCAAATACTTCGCTCATGTAATTAAAGAACCGGAAATCCGAAGTTAAGTAGAAAAATATTTTATTTGTAAAGAGAAAGTAAAAAATGCACGTCATGTTTTGACTAATTTTACCCTTAAAATACAAGTGAGGCGCATATATGAGTTTTTCGGCGATCGAAATTGGCATAAATCCTTTAAGGGGGAAAAATGCAACGGATCTCATACATACTTATTTTATACTTTAGGTGGTAAAATTCAAAATATGTATTATAATACAGAAGATATTAAAATGATTTGATTTGTGTTAAAAAAATTAGAACTAATTGAGATTGCTAAAAAAGAAAATCCTAATCATAAAATGAAAGTGGGGTTGTGTGGGTACGAGGAATTGGGGTTGGGCGGTGTTGTGGTCTCGGAGGTGAATGAAGAGGAATTGGGCGGGGTTGCAATAATTGCAATTATCCCCTTCAAGAATTTAGTTTATTTTGTGTTCAATTGTAAATGTTCCCTTGAGAGATAAAAATGGTGAGTTAACGGACACATATTTGGCACGTGATATTTTTCATCCAAAAACTAGCGGCCGAATGAAATATAAAAAAAAGTTATCCAACTTTTGTACGAAATGTGTCTTTTTGAAAAGTTTGGTATGAAATATATAAAGTATGCAGAAATTTCGTATGAAAAGTGCAATTTTCTCAATTTTTGTTTTTGTTTTGGAAAGATATTTGATATTAATTAGAGATTAGGGAGATTTTTTTAAACATATTAATTAAAGGGTTAGTATGTAATTTAACATATGTTTATTTTTTTCTAAATGTCCGATGCCACGTCATCATTGGACATTTTGACCAAAATTTATGGTTCAGATTTGTTGTTGACTTTTTTTAATGACTGAGATGGGGTATCTCATATACATTTATGTTCTATAAAATCTTATTTTAGAAAGACCCTTGAAACATAGGTTTACAATGTGGCAGAATTCTTTTGGAGAAGAAAGAGAGAAAAAATATAAAATATATTTCCAGAAAAATAAAATGTGTTCTTATGCTTACAAAAGGGTTCGAACCCTACTATATATACAAAGTAAAGGCGGCAAAAGGAAAAAGAAAAAGAAAAAACAAAAGCGTGTGAAATAAAAATAGCAACTTATACAATTGCTGAATAAATATAAAAGACAACTAATTCAAAAAGAATTTGAATTAATCCTAAATCCCCAAATTATTTCCTTCTTCAATCGAGTACTCTGCAGTCTGCATCTTCTTGCTGGAGCTGAAAATTCTCTATAGTTGCTGCAATTTCTCCAATAAACATTTTGACTGAATTTTAAGACTAATTATTGCATGTATATCCAGGAATTGGAGATTTTGATTAAATTTCTTTTAAAAATCAGACGACAACTATAAAAAATTGTGCACCCGTTCTTTGAAAATATGCTAACTAAATAGTGACATACGTACCTTATACTAGATTGAAGGAACAAATAAAAGAATAGCTCGTATATAAAGTACAACTAAAATAAACGTAAATCTCGTATATAAATTTACGTTTATTTTAGTTGTAATTTATATACGAGCTATTAAAGCTCCCACCAAATTAAATGCAGTTTATAAATATTCTAATTCTATTCTTTTATTTTTTTTTATTTTTTTTTAGAAAAGATTGAAAAATCATCACAAACCTCCCTTAAATTTCTTTTCTATTGCAATTTCTGGATTATTATATGATGATTTTTTAACTTTCCATATATAGAAAAGAAATAGAAAGAGATAGACTAGAAACGACATCTGTTATGTCAATGACACCAAAGGGGTATTAACTGAATGGAATTGGGATAAGGATGGAATATAATGAAATAGAGCCATTTTGAATTAAGTTTCCTCTGAAATGAGGCATGGAAGGGAGCCACTACGAAGAAGTTCCGGGAGTTACGAAGGAGGGTTCGAGCTCCTATTGGTCATGGGTTGAGAACGGGAATTGAACTCTATGAGATCTAATTCTAATTCTAATTCTATTCTAATTCGCAGTGTGGGTGCGGGAGCGTGAGAGCGCTTAAGAATAAAAATCTAGTATATCAGAGTGCATATACAGTATTAAAATATACTAGTATATTATAATTAAAATATAATAAAATTGTTAAAATTAAGAGAAAAGTATTATACTTTCTTACTAAAAACATATTAAAATTAACAGTATAGGTAGATAGATATAAATGGATTTAATTTGGTGTTTTGAACTTAGAACATACATAAACAATATTATGCATAACTAACAAAATAAAATGTTCATGCAAAAAATATTAATTCAAAATAATAAATACATAACTTTTTACAAGTGAATTCACAATCATTTCATGCAATCCTCAATATTAGCTTTCCAGAAAGAATTGAATGATTTTTTATAAATATTTTTGTTCGTGGATTGTGAATATAACAACTATCATAAATAATCGACGGGAGCAGCGTCAATTGGAATATGGGATCATATGAATACAACATATATATGAAATTCCAGTGCTTAATTTGCCGAGTACATGAGGTGCATTTTGAATATGTTCGCAAAGTAAATTAATTCAACTTTCTTAAGTTGAACATGTTCATATTAAAAGCATACGACCTAAAGTAAACAAAGTTGTTGAACTTAGAAACACGAAGTATGACGCAAATTAAGAAATTAAAAAACAGGAAATAAAAGAATTTGAGTCAAAATACAACTTTTTGACCAAATTAAATTAGATTAGTAGGTAGATATCATATATTTAATATGATGTTTTTATTTTAGTAGACTATTTTTAAAATGCCATATGAATGAATTTGTTCTAATTTCTTAAGTTGAAATGTAAATTATCAGAAGTTATGGTTGATGATCCATGAACATGTATCCTAAAGCTTCAAATAATTTGCCATATTTGATTTAGTTATTCGATTTCTGAATTTGCAAATGTCATTAAAATTTATTTTACTTTAAAGATCAAGAGAGTACTTTAATTTAATCACTACATGCAACCGGATTCTCCAAAATTAATTTGTAAGTAGAGCTAAGTCAAATTACCAATTTGCCTCTATAATTACTTTTTTTTATCCTTAATTGGATGTGAATCAACCAATTTATTTTAAGGATTATACTATTACCTTAAAATAAATGCAGCAACTTGATAAAAATGGCCTTTTAATAAAGGTCTTGGTAGCACATTTTGATGTTGGCTATAGGTCATACGGCTGAAAGAGTAAATTATTATTTTTGCAGGAATCAGTTGAAGCAAATATTATTACTTTTTATCGAACAATAATTAATCACTTGATAAGAGAAAAGATAGAAAAAAGGAAAAAGTAATTAAAAAAAAAAAAGAGGATAATTTAGTGTTTTACTCTGTATCCATAATTTTACAGTAACAATTTTCCAATCTATATTTCTATATACATATAAAAGTACTAGTTAGCATAAGAAAATTTCTTCCTTTTTTTTGTGAAAACTAATATACCCATATTTAAATTATATTGTGATATTTAATTTTATGGCAAGAAGGTAAAAGAAAAAAAAATCCTAGAAGTAGACAAGAAGTCTGTTCTACATCAACCTTATAATTATCTTTTAAAGTTTTACAACTCATTAAAACATTAATGATAACCAAAAAAAATTATTCTATATTTCTTCAAAAAAAAATTTGCTTATTTAACCTATTTTCTCACATATTTCACCTTTTTTTGCCAATTAACTCATTTATTTGTTCTTGTTCTTTTATCGATTTGATCTGATTTTTTGTTATCCCGTGTTTAGCCGATTTCATTTTCCTTTTTTGTGAAGACTAATATACCACTATTTAAATTATACTGTGATATTTAATTTTATGGCAAAAAGGTAAAAGAAAAAAAATCCTAGAAGTATAATTAGACAAGAAGTCTGTTCAACATCAACCTTATAATTATCTTTTAAAGTTTTACAACTCATTAAAATATTAATGATAACAAAAAAATTTATTCTATATTTCTTCAAAAATATTCTTTGAAAAGTTCTTAAAAAGTTATTACTTAATTAAGGAACCTAAAAAATATTAAAGAGACAAAAAAAAATTATGTCACATTCATGCTAAATGAATAAAAAAAAAGTTACTATTTAGTTAACTAAAAAATGTATAATTGGCTAATGCCCAAAAAAGTCAAAAGATAGAAATTGTTAAAATAAACAATTCGATAAAAAAATATATGATAAAAATAGTGAAATCAATGGAAAAATGGATCATATAGAAAGAAAAGCGAGTTAAAGCAAAAAAAAGATGGTAAATTGGGATAACCAAAAAATGGATCAAATTGATAAAAGAATAGAAAAAAAATGAAAAGTTAATTGGCCAAAAAAAAGGGTGAAATATGTGCGAAAATATGTTAAATAAGTAAAAGAATATGTAAAATAAGACTAAAATTGGGTTAAACCGGAGAGGATGAGTGAACTGATTAAAAAATGTGAAATAATTAACTTGAGAATAGATGGATCGATGAATAAACTGGACAAACCATAAAAAAATTGTGAACGAACGGGTTAAAATAACAAAAAAAAAATGATGAACTCAATGTAAAAGCAGGTAAAATCGATATTTCTTTCGTAAGTTTTTAAGAAATTATAACTTATTAAAGAACCTAAAAATAAAAGGCCACCTTCGGGCTATAGGAATAAAAAAATACTATTTAGTTAACTGAAAAACTTATAATCAAAACATAGAATGGTTAAAATTGGTGATAAATGGTAAATTCTATTAAAAATATGTATGATAAAGAAAAATGGAAAAATCAATGGAAAAATGAGTTAGATAGAAGAAAAAGAGTTAAAGAAAATTTGGTGCAATTGATAAAACAAAGGGATAAGCCGGTAAAAAATGGGTAACCGGTAAAACGAATGATATTGACTAAACATGGAATAACAAAAAATAAATGATAAACTATCGATGAAAAAAATATTAAAATAACAAAAAAAAATGATAAACTTAATGTAAAAGCACGTTTACTCGACAAAATTGAGGAAATTGGTAAAAACTGGTTAGATTAGTTAAAAAATGGATTAGGCATGTGATTGAAAATGAATGAACTCATAAAAAAATAAGTATAACCGATAAAACTGGTTAAAGATTTAGATGAAAATATAAAGGTCAAGGAAGAAAAGAAGTGATATTGTTCATTAGTTCAAATGGTTGTCTTAGAATAATAATTATGTAGACATGAAATTTTATATTATAAATACTTAGTAATTATAGTTCATTTTTTATTTTCAAGTTTTGGTTTTAGTCTTTTAGGTAAAGGTGAAATACAGTTTGCTCCCCTAAAGTATGGGGGTGATATCAATTACCCCTAAATTAAATATCAATTGTAACACTTACCCCCCCCTCTGTTATAGTTTTGTACTTTTTATTCCCAAAATACCCCCGTCCCTTACATAATGAATAAATTTCTTTATTAAAATAAATTTGTCTCTATATTAATTATTAATCCATTCATCCACCAAACAACATTATATTTTAATTTCTTTATTCTTTTGTTTCCTTCGATTTTATGGTCTTAAATTTCTCTTTATTATTTTCATCTCACTTTTTTCTTTATTTCTGTTTCAATTGTTTTCTTTATTTTATGTTTCAATTTTTCATCTCAAATTTTTTCTTTATATTTTTTTTGAGTTTTTATTTGGTGATAATTATCTCATTTTACAAATTATTATTCAAAATGTTGATTAATTATCCTTCAAGTTAAACACCAAATAATATTATGTGTTAATTTCTTCATTCCTTTATTAAAAAACAAAATCTTTATTAGTTATGAATTCATCCATCCATCCATCAAAAAATATTATGTTTCGATTTCTTCATTTATTTTGTTTCCTTCGGTTATAAAAGAATTAGACGAAAATTAAGTAAAAAAATTGAGATCGAAAAAAGGAAGGTAACAAAGAAATGAAGAAAATAAAACATAATGTAGTTTGGTGGATGAATTGATTCATAATTAATAAAGATGCAATTTTATTTTGATAAATAATAAAAATAAATTATTTATGAAAGGGGCGTCGGTATTTTGGAATAAATACTACAAAATTATAACGGGGGGGGGGGGGGGGGGGTAAGTGTTACAATTGATGTTTTAGTGGGCAAGTGATACCACTTTCATACTTTAAGGGGGGAAATTGTATTTCATCCTTTAGGTATTTATGATAATAACTTTAAATTCTTGGGAACAATATAGTAATAATTAAAGGGATTTAGTCAAAAAAATATTATGTGATATGTCACTAAAACCATAATATGATAAAAAATTATGATTCAACTAACATAAGAAATTAGTTAGTCACTCAAAAAAATCTGAAATAGGTGAGAAAATTGGTTGAATCAACATAATAATAGGTAAAATCTACTAAAATTGGGTTAAATCGGATAGAATGGATAAATTGATTAGCAAATGGGATAAAACACAAAGACGGGTGAAATCGGTCAAAAAACGTGTTAAAATAACAAAAAAAATAGTAAACTCAGTGTAAAAGCGGGTGCAATCGATAATAAATTATACAATTCTTAAGAAATGATCAATTACTAAAGAACCTTAAAAAAACTACCTTTTTGCTATATAAATATAATAAAGTACTTCTTAGTTAATTGAAAAATTTATAATTAGATTAAGTTAAAAAAAACATATAAATGGTTAAAAGTGGTGCTAACGGGTAAAATTCGATTAAAAATATATGATAAAAATGAAAAAATAGGTTAGATCGAATAAAAAATAATTAAGCAACAAAAAATGATAAAAATCGATAAAACAATGACGAAAACCTGTAAAATATTGAATGACATCGACTAAACACATGATAACAAAAAAATGATCAAATTGACAAAGAACAAGAACAAAAAAGACGAGTTAAAATGACCAGAAAAAAGGTGAAATAGTCGAGAAAATAGGATAAATCAGCAAAAGAATAAGTGAAATCGACTTAAATTTGGTTAAACCGGAGAAAATGAGTGATTTGATTAATGAATGTAATAAACCAAAAAAATCGGTGAAATTGTTGAAAGAACGGATTAAAATAACACAAATTGGTTTAGATGGAAATATCAAAGTCAAAGAAGAAAATAACTGATATTATTCATTAGCTCAAATGGTTGTTTTAGAATAATATTTATGTAGACATGTAATTTTATATTAGAAATACTTAGTAGTTATAGTTCATTTTTTATTTTAAGGGTTGATTTTAGATATTTATGATAACAACCTTAAATTTTTGGGAACAACATAGTAATAATTAAAATGATTTAATCAAGGAAATTATGTGGTATGTCATTTAGACCATAGTATGATTAAACTGATTATATGATTCAACTAACATAAGAATTTAGTTAATCACGTGCAAAACACGTGCACTTTTCTAATTTAATTAAAAGAAATTAGTTAGTCACGTACAAAGCACGTGTACTTTCCTAGTAATAATAAAAATAAAGCTATTTGAATTGATGGTTGAAGCTAAGCATTTCATATTTTTATTAATTAGCACTTGGATATACTACTTTGTTGCCAACAATGGATTCATTTGCTCAAGAATTTAAACAGGTAGAAAAGAATCACTAAGTTAACAACCAACCAACTTGCGTTTTACATGACAATCCTTACAACTGAAAATGAGTATATCAGGCTACCAATTTCCTCCTTACAACTTGACTATGAAATAATTGAACTTCTATGATCAACATGACCTAACAACCTCACCATAATATTTTTGATTCAAATCTATCTTATAATACTCTGTATCTACATTTTATTGATCATGACTTCATGATACAAGATTCATGATATGGACATATCAGACACTGTACTCAACAAACACATAAGAGCCTTATGTAGGTTGGAAAGTACTATCTTCCTCCTATTTCAAAAACCATGACTTCATTAGCTGATAGATTTCCCGGGATAGTCTTCGCTCGTTGTTCAAGGACACCATTTCTTGTTATAAATGCTGGGTGTTTGGGAGCCGGCAAAGATGATGTTCCATTTTCCAACATGGATATAATATCCTCAGTCGTAGGTCGATCAGCTGCACGATTTTCCACACATAGAAGGCAAATATTTATACATTTCTGAAACTGACTAATAATGCATGAACTCATCAACGTTGGATCCATGAGTTCTAGAGCGGAATCCTTGCTCCAAAGCTCCCAAGCCTGCAGAATAAAATTCCACAATTTATACTAAAAACTAAACCAAGGGGCGAATATGAAAGTTTCATGATTAAAAAAACAAAAAACATACATATTCCACTAGATTTAGAGGACCTTCAATGTGCCGGAAGCTACTGTTTTTCCGACCACTCACAATCTCAAGAACTAGAACTCCAAAACTATAGACATCTGATTTATAAGAAATTATCCTTGAGTCGTGTACTCAGGGGCCATGTAACCACTAAGAAAAGAATATACCATTTATTAGAAATGTAATTTCTTGAAAATAATTGATAGTTTTAGTTTAATACTTACTATGTCCCTACACACCTATTTGTGTTTGTCTCGTCTATGTTCTGTTTAAAAATTCTTGCAAGACCAAAATCGGAAATCTTGAGATTCAAGTTACTGTCGAGTAATATATTGCCAGATTTCAAATCTCTATGAACAATACTCAGTCCTGAGTACTTGTGAAGGTAGAGTAGACCTTGAGCAATTCCCTCAATAATGTTGAGACGACGACCCCAATCTATTTGATCCCTCTAGATGGATTGGGAACAACATAATAATAACTAAAACGATTTAATCAAAGGAATTATGTGGTATGTCATTTAAGCATTAAACTGATTATATGATTCAACTAACATAAGAACTTAATTAATCACGTGCAAAACACGTACACTTTTCTAATTTGATTAAAAGAAATTAGTTAGTCACGTGTAAAACACGTGCACTTTTCTAATTTGATCAAAAGAAATTAGTTAATCACGTGCAAAGTACGTGCACTTTTCTAGTAGTACTAAATGATTGGAAACTTTTCAAAATCTTCAAAAAGATTACCTAGCTATGAAAAAATTTGTATATAAATTTTTTTTCTCAAGAATACAAAGGCAAATAAATATATCTTTAGTATGTTAATATTCGAGAAATTCAATTGAATGTCTCCACCAGCCACAATAATAAAGGTTACAATCATCCTACACCGGTGGATTATATCTATAGGAATTGGATGATAAACACATGTCCATAAGAGGACAAAAAATTATCCTCTAATACACACTTGTTGCTCATCCAATAAGAGTACAGTTGTCTCATACACACTTGTTTCTCATAAGAGGACACATAATTTTCCAATAATAAGTACATTGCACATAGGTTCTACTTTTTCTTTTTAATAATAAATTCTGAAGAATTATATAACATACATTTATCAATAGTGAATTAACTATACTGATCCTTCCAATCAAACCTTTTGAATCAGCCATTAAATGTGATGAGAAATCTTCCCTAATTGCCAAATGTCAAGCATCATCTGTTCATAATCGGAAGATAAATTTAGCAGATTACTTTAATAAAGTTAAATTACGTAGTTTAAGTCATTGAAGATAGGAAATGTTTTTGGAAGGAATTAAGGATCTGTTTGATAATTACTCCAATCAAACAGCTATTACTATGGAACACTTTAATGTCGAGGAAGGTTGGATGCTTCTTGACAAAACCATAGTACTAGAGGCAGCCTCGAACAATGGATTGGGTGAAGAAGGGGTTGATCGAAAGTCAGAAGATGTTCAATGGGATAAAATCGAGAATTGTGTATCACAACTAAACCTGCAATTAGAATCAGATGTTGAGATTAGAGAGACAATTTCTTCTAAGAAGAGCAGGAGGCAGAGGGAATTACACAAGTTATCCTCCTCTGTCAATTATGAGAAGAGAAATGGAAGGAGAAGGAAGAACCTGATTCCACAATGAAGATTTTCTCGTGGAATGTGAGAGGGATTGGTTCACCTCATAAAAGAAGGGCCATTAAAGAAGTCATTTGTAAGATTAATCTTGATATTGTAGTATTGCAAGAAACAAAGAGAGAAAATATGGATAGAAGATTCGTTGGAAGTCTTTGGAAATCTAGATTTAAAGAGTGGTAGTTCTTCCCTCGGTGGGTCGATCAGGAGGAATAGGGATCATGTGGGATTCTAGAACTATCAAGGTAGTTGATTCTTTATTGGGAGAATTCTCAGCTTCTATTCTAATTAAAAGGGAAGATCGGTTGCTTTGGTGGTTTTCCGGAATTTATGGCCCAAGCAGCTACCATAATCGGGATTGTTTTTGGGATGAACTTGCCGGGTTGAGTAGAATTTGTGGTCCAAATTGGTGCTTAGGTGGGGATTTTAACGTTGTCAGGAACGTGCAAGAAAAGTTTAACAGTGTTTCCAACACAAGGAGCACGAAGATTTTTGAAGCTCTGATTAGGGAATTAAATCTGAGGGATCCTCCGCTACTTAATGGACAACACATGTGGTCCAATTTCAGAGATGAAGCGACCTATTGCAGACTTGACAGATTCCTTTTTACTAATAATTGGACCGAAATGTTCCCGATTACTAGGCAAATCCTAGAGGTTAGACCGGTATCAGATCATCATTTGATTGTGCTCGACACAACTAAGCCAAATTGGGGGCCAGCACCTTTTAGATTTGATAATATTTGGCTTAATAACAAGGAGTTCAAATCTGAATTTGGAAAATGGTGGTAAAAAACAAATGCTTTTGGGTGGGAAGGCTTTAAGTTTATGAGCCGATTGAAGAACATCAAAGTTAAAGTCCAAGAATGGAGTAAAGTGGTATTCGGAGACCGTAGTTTGAAGAAATCTGCCCTGGAGAAAAGGATTATGGAATTGGATCATTTAGAAGCTAGAGGTAGTTGGAACGAAGCTTTGAAAGAGGAAAGGGTCAAAGTGAAGTCAGTTTGGCAACAAATTATTTTTGATGAAGAGCAGGCTTTGAGAATTAAGTCAAAATTCAAATGGGTTAAGGAAGGGGATGCTAACACTAAACTTTTTCATAGTTTGATGAATGGCAGGAAAGCCAAGAATGCCATAACAAAACTAGAAAAAGACGATGGAACAGTGCTGACAAATGAAGAAGATATCGAGGAGGAAGTAGTGAAGTTTTACAGTGAACTATATCGTTCTGCTAGAAAACCTTTTTTTAAGGTGATGGGTTTATCTTGGAAACCAATTACGAATCAGATAAGCAGATGGTTGGAAAGACCATTTGAGGAGGAAGAAATTAAAAAAGCAGTCTTTGATTGTGATGGAGATAAAGCCCCAGGACCAGATGGGTTCACCATGGCAGTTTTCCAAGAGAATTGGGAAGTAGTGAAAAATGACGTCATAAAAGTATTCAAAGAATTTGAAAAAAGCGGAATCATTAATGGAATTACCAATGAAACGTACATCTGCTTAATCACTAAGAAGTTCAATTCTTGCAAAATCAGAGATTTTCGTCCTATTAGCCTCGTCACTTGTCTCTACAAGATGATATCAAAAGCACTAGCTTCAAGACTTAAGGAAGTGCTTGGAGAAACAATATATGAAGCACAAGGAGCCTTCGTAGCTGGAAGACAAATTTTGGATGACATTCTTATAGCCAATGAAGTAGTGGAATAGTATAATAGCAAGAGGAAGAAAGGAGTCGTACTTAAATTAGACTTTGAGAAAGCTTATGACTATGTAGAATGGAACTTCCTTGATTTTGTCTTGCAACAGAAGGGTTTCGGGCAAACTTGGAGGAGGTGGATTAAGGGATGCTTAAATAATGTGTCTTTCTCGGTTTTTATTAATGGGAGGCCGATAAAAAAGTTCAAAAGTACTAGAGGACTGAGACAAGGTGATCCCCTATCTCCTTTTCTCTTTACTTGTGTTGCTGATGCCTTGGGAAGACTCCTTGATCATGCGAAAGAGAGAAGATTTGTGAAAGGATTTGTGATTGGTAGAGAGAAGGTTGAGATAACTCACTTGCAATTTGCAGATGATACTTTGCTATTTATGGAAGCTGATGATCTGAATATTGAAAACACGGAAACACTTTGGAGGTATTTTGTGCTATTTTCGGGCTGAAAATTAAGATGGAGAAAAGCTAAATGATGGGGTTGAATGTAGAGGAGGAATGGATTCATCAGGAAGCCTCTAAATTCGGATGTATGGTGGGATCATGGCCATTGAAATATTTGGGATTACCTTTGGGTGACAATCCTAAGAGATCCTTATTCTGGGAACCCTTGGTTAAGAAGGTGAGAAAACGATTGGAAGGTTGGAAGAATGCGTACCTATCTCGCGGGGGAAGATTAACTTTATTCAGTCAGTCCTTTCTTCTTTGCCCATATACTACTTGTCTATTTTTAAAGCATCTATCTCTATCCTGGAGAATATAGAAAAATTGATGAGGGATTTCTTTTGGGAATGAGGGGATTTAAAAGGCGGTGACCATTTAGTTTCTTGGGAGGTTGTGTGTAGACCCAAAAGCAAAGGCGGATTGGGTATTGGAAACTTGAAAGAAAGAAATACCGCTTTACTAATGAAATGGCTTTGGAGACTCCCATTAGAAAAAGAAACTCATTGGCACAAAATCATTAGAAGTAAGTATGGGTTGATGGATAATAGGTGGGATTCGAGATTGGGAGGTAACAAATCATCAAGGTGTCCTTGGAAAGGAATTTCAACCCTGCATAATGTTTATATCAATTTGGTTAAATTCAAAGTTGGCAATGGGAAAAGAGTTCGTTTTTGGAAAGAAAAATGGCTGGGGGACTTCTCTCTAGATCTAGAAGCTCATTTCCCCCGGCTAGCAAGAATCTCATCTAAAGAAGATGGTTGTATAGAGGAATTTGCGGAGAATGATGAAGAGTTAGAAAGTACGAACTGGAATTTTCACTTCAGGAGAAATTTGAATGAACCTGAGACCCAAGAACTGATGCACCTAATCAACCTATTAAGGAACATATCGGTGAACAAGTTGCTTGAAGATAGAAGAATTTGGTTGTGTAATTCTTAGGAAATGTTCACATGTAAATCAGCATTTGAAAATCTGATCACTAGACCTGGGCTTCAAAATGTTATTTGGACTGATTTTTTGTAGAGTTCTATAGTACCTTCTAAAGTAAAGATATTTTCTTGGCTGGTGCTACTCGACCGGGTGAATGTGTGTACAATAATGCAAAAAAGAAGACCCTTTCATTCCTTATCACCAAGCTGGTGCGTGTTATGTAAGAATAATAAGGAATCAGTGGATCATCTTTTCTCACAGTGTAGCTTTACCTCACTACTGTGGAGGAAATTGACAGATATATTTAATATAACGTGGTCTACTCCACTAAACTGTTCCGAAGCTATTACAGTACCGATTCCAGAAGGTAGAAAAAGAAGTGTGATATGGAAAGCAACGGTGCAATCTTTATGGTGGAATGTATGGCTTGAAAGAAATGAAAGAATCTTTGAAGAGAACGAGCATAATGTTGAAGATCTATGGGAAAAGATTAGATTCGGGACAACCATGTGGTTGTTTAACTATAAGCTTTTTAAAGGCATCCCATTCTTTATGTTACTTACTGATTGGCTAGCATTGTAGAAATGATTACATCTTGGTCTGTTTTGTTTGTTTTACTTTCTTCTTAGTGCATCCTCTGCACTTTCCCCTTGTATTTTTCCTTATTAATACAAGTGGTGTTTTGTATATGCATAGTACAGCATCACATGACGATAATATGCATAGTACAGCATCACATGACGATAGATGAGCCAAAAAGAACACAACATAAATGCATGCCAATAACATAAGGTCATAGTATTTGAAATTTTACATTCAAATTATCTAAGTCTCGCACCTACTGCAGTCTAAAACAAGAGACAGGTCAGCCTCTCATGGTGAATTCATCATTTCTTATTCAAAAGGAAAATTTAGAACTTTCTCGCACGTGACATGGAACAAGTATGTGAATGAATATGGCAAATATACCAATAAAATATACCATTTGATTATATGTTGAGTCGCTCCATCATACTTTCCACAGTGACACGATAATCTACTTCCCCTATGAAAAGAGATGAGAGATTCATAACTTTTCATGATATTTAGTGAAAAAGTAACAAATATTTACAAGAGAGAAATGGATGAAAATATCGAAAACTTGAAGTACTAATAGAAATGCCAAGCAAAGGATTCCTTGGATAAAATAATACTTCTACAGTTCTACAACGATTTTTATCCCAAAAAATGTGGAAAAATCAAATTTGTTTTAAGAATAATACAAGGGTTAGACTGGTATATATATTGCATATGTTGAGTTTGTCAATATACATATTCAAAAATAATTAAATTTTATAAAATAAAAGGTTGTACCGTAGTAAAAAATATAAGGGCCTGTTTGTTTGGTGTTTGGGAAAATAGTTTGTGAGAGTAGTGAAGATTTGTGAAACAATCTTGATTTGGGTAGTATTGTTTGTTTGAGTTTTGAGGGAGTGATTTGAGAAATTTAGAAGGTATAAGTTTTTTTTGGAAGAGTTTGGTTATAGGTGTAAGATGTGTAAAACTTTATGTCAAATCATGTTAGTTATATAAGATAAATTATGTAAGGATAGGTTACTTTACGTCAAATCGGAGTAGAGTTTTGAAGTTAAATAATACGTAGTTAATATTTTACTTTATTAAGGTGATTATATTGTCTATACATAAATGCATTTATAATTTTAATTTTCAAGATTAACATATACTCCCTCCGTCCCAAAGTTTTTGCTCCCTTTATGTTTGACACGGAGTTTTAGACAATTTGTTAAAAAAAATAAATTTTGCTATTGGAAGTTATATTTTGGGACATCCCAAAAAAGAAATAAAAGTAAAAACAATGGGACGGAGCGAGTATACAAAAAGTGTTTAGGAATTTTAAGTCCAATATGTCAAGATAAGTTTTATATTAAAACAATGAGGGAATTGCACTTTTTATACCAAACCTTTACCTACTTTAGAGGTTTCATACCATACCTTTCATAATTGCACATTTCATACCAAAATCGAACAACCTTTTTCAATTTACATACCAACGTTAATTTTTTGACGGAATTGGACACGTGCACCGCACGTGTCCGTTAACTCTAAAAAAAAAAAAAAAAAAAAAAAAGGAAAAAAAAAGTGTCACTTTTCATATTAAACCTTTACCTACTTTATACATTGCATACCACACCTTTCAGAATGACACATTTCATACCAAAATCAATCAACTTTTTTCAATTTTCATACCGACGTTAAATCACAAAAAAAAAACCTCGCGGGCACTGTACTACCACATATGCTATTCTTGTTCATCACTTTTTTACAATTAACCCCTTGCCCCCTAAAATGTTCCAATTTTACCCTTGGGCGTTATTAGTACTAATAAATATGTAAAAAATTGAAATTTATGGGCAATTATAAATTATATCAATTAATGAATATGATGATTTTGAATTGAAACAATAGTACCACATAGGGTCTTCTCAATTTGAGAAAACCGTAATAAATCATATGATCGATAACATTCCTGCTTCTTTTTCGAAAGGGTACAAACTATAATAAAATACGGTCTTCTTTATCTATGAAAATCATACACAATCATAATTTTGTAATTTTTCTGCCAAATTTTTAAGTATAATTCATTTACAAAAAAAAAAAAAATTTCTCGTATTTGTCACTTTCTTATAATTAATTCCTTGCCCCTAAAATGTTACAATTTTGACCATTGATTTTGAGCTGAAAATCTCGAATATGGTCTACTCAGTTTGGGGAAACCATAATAAATCGTAAATTTGAAAAGACCTAGTTACAAAAATACACCCCACGTATTGGTTGTGACAAAAAAAAAAAAAAACCCTCAGGGGGTATCTGCAATTGTACAGGGGTATTTGCAATTATACAGGGGGGTATTTGCAATAATACATGGGTTTTTTTAGGGGCAATGGATTAATTATAAGAAATTGAAAAATACTAGGGGTTTTTTTTTGTAATTGAATTATACTTAAAAATTTGACAGAAAAATTATAAAATTATGATTGTGTATGATTTTCATAGGTAGAGAAGACCGTATTTTATTATATTTTATACCCTTTCGAAAAAGAAGCAGAAATGTTATCGATCGTATGATTTATTACGGTTTCCTCAAATTGAGAAGACCCTATGTGGTACTACTGTTTCAATTCAAAATCATCATATTCATTAATTGATATAATTTATAATTGCCCATAAATTTCAATTTTTTACATATTTATTAGTACTAATAACACCCAAGGGTAAAATTGGAACATTTTAGGAGGCAAGGGGTTAATTGTAAAAAAGTGATGAACAAGAATAGCATATGTAGTAGTATAGTGCCCGCGAGGTTTTTTTTTTGTGATTTAACGTCGGTATGAAAATTGAAAAAAGTTGATTGATTTTGGTATGAAATGTGTCATTCTGAAAGGTGTGGTATGCAATGTATAAAGTAGGTAAAGGATTAGTATGAAAAGTGACACTTTTTTTTTTTCCTTTTTTTTTTTTTTTTTTTTTAGAGTTAACGGACACGTGCGGTGCACGTGTCCAATTCCGTCAAAAAATTAACGTTGGTATGTAAATTGAAAAAGGTTGTTCGATTTTGGTATGAAATGTGCAATTATGAAAGGTATGGTATGAAATCTATAAAGTAGGTAAATGTTTGATATAAAAAGTGCAATTCTCTCTTAAAACAATGGGCGCATGCGGTTGCTATTGTTGGGGATGGTAATTTGAATAGAAATGTCCATGTTATATGTTCAAGAATCAATCTATAATTGCATTTTAACTGAAGAAGTAAGCCAAATTTGAGGACAAATAATTATTGGGAGAAGTATTTTAAATTATATATTCATTACTATTGATTAATGAAATTTTAAGATTTATACATTGTGTTTATGAAATTTCATCACCTTCAGTAGCATGACAGATACCTCAAAATTATGTTTTTTTCTATTAACTTCATTTGAATTGTTCAAACCACGGTTATAAATATATAGAAATTACAGGGACGCGTGTGTTGGTTACTAGTAATTTTCTATACAAACTTACACACGGCTCAAGATCCTCTGTACCACAAATGAGTACTTGACACATGTATATATGATAATTATTTATATATACATGTGTCAAGTACTCATTTGTGGTACACACTTATGATACACAAATTGTGGTACAGAGGATCTATTGCCCTTACACACATAAAGGTAAATATTTGAAGGAGTAAAAAATAATAATATTCAACAACGCTCTTTGCAGGTTTCGAACATGAGAGTTGTTGCGAAATAATTAAGCACCACATCAACTAATCAAATAATTATATTCATTTTTTTCTGGTGAGGACCATAGCCCCCAAGTCCCTTAGATGGTCCGCCCCTGATGTCGACAAACAAACTCTCATCGATACAACCATGAGATATTGAAAATCAACCTACATAACCACCTTTGTCCACGAGACACACAATGCTAACATGCCATTTTTATTGAGAGCCCGAATCACTATTATACCTTTATCAAAATGTGATTATTACTAAACAATCCATAGATCCACGCATTTTTTACCCGGATCGGCCCAATGTCAACCCGGCAATTCAATTGAACCTTAGCTTATCTTTTGATTACTTCTACCCCTCCTTGAACTTGAAGTATCATTCGCTAAGTTATAGAGAGAATTTCACTTTTGATACCATAACTCAACCTACTTTAGGGATTTGATACCATAATTTTTTCTCCCGACACATTTGATACCATAACTCAACCTACTTTAGGGATTTGATACCACAACTTTTTCTCCCGACACATTTGATACCATAACTCAAATCAACTCGACACATTTGATACTTCCGTCAAATTGGAAACGGAATTGTCACGTGATTGTCACGTGGCCGTTAAAACTTTGCACATTTGATACCATAACTTATCTTGACTGATAATTTTACCCCATAACATTTCAGGTTACCAAAAAAACCCCACATCTCCAAATTTAGTGACGATTTTAGTCCACATTGTTGCAAAATTTCCAAATTGACTCGAATAAGACCACGTGCTAACCAATTTAAAACTTTACACATTTGATACCATTACTTATGGTGACTGATAATTTTACCCCATAACATTTCATGTTACCAAAAAAGCCCCACATCTCCAAATTTAGTGACGATTTTAGTCCACATTGTTGCCAAATTTCCAAATTGACTCGAATAAGACCACGTGCTGACCAATTTAGAAAATTTTACTTATTTTATTTAAATAACTAATTTAAGTTATAAACAATATTAATAAATTAAATAATACATTAACATAAATATCACCAAAATTAAGAAAACATATTATTTTTAAATATAAAATTTATATAATAGAATTAATATATTTAATATATATTAAAATAATAAATTATATAATTTAAAACTATTTAATATTTATTAAAATATTAAATAATAAATAATTTTAATCTAAAAAAAAATCCCCACCCCACCCACCACCTCCCCACCCTTCCCCCCTACCCCCCGATTCCCAGGCCGTCGGCGGCCTGGGTCTTCTGTCTCAGGCCACCGCCGGCCTGGGTTCTTCGATCCCAGGCCACTGCCGGCCTGGGATCTTCGGTCCCAGGCCGGCGTTGGCCTGGGACAGAAGACCCAGGCCGTCGGCGGCCTGGGAATCTGGGGGTAGGGGAGGGGTGGGTTTGGTTGGGTTGGGTGGGTGGGGTGGGGATTTTTTTTTTAAAATTATAATTATTTAATATTTTAATAAATATTAAATAGTTTTAAATTATATAATTTATTATTTTAATATATATTAAATATATTAAGTATATTAATTCTATTATATAAATTTTATACTTAAAAAGAATATATTTTCTTAATTTTGGTGATATTTATATTAATGTATTATTTAATTTATTAATATTGTTTATAAATTAAATTAGTTATTTAAATAAAATAAGTAAAAAATTTTAAATTGGTCAGCACGTAATCTTATTCGAGTCAATTTGGCAACAATGAGGACTAAAATCGTCACTAAATTTGGAGATGTGGGGCTTTTTTGGTAACCTGAAATGTAATGGGGTAAAATTATCGGTCAACATAAGTAATGGTATCAAATGTGTAAAGTTCTAAATTGGTCAGCACGTGGTCTTATTCGAGTCAATTTGGAAATTTTGCAACAATGTGGACTAAAATCGTCACTAAATTTGGAGATGTGGGGCTTTTTTGATAACCTGAAATGTTATGGGGTAAAATTATCAGTCAAGATAAGTTATGGTATCAAATGTGCAAAGTTTTAACGGCCACGTGACAATCACGTGACAATTCCGTTTCCAATTTGACGGAAGTATCAAATGTGTCGAGTTTATCTGAGTTATGGTATCAAATGTGTCGGGAGAAAAAGTTGTGGTATCAAATCCCTAAAGTAGGTTGAGTTATGGTATCAAATGTGTCGGGAGAAAAAGTTGTGGTATCAAATCCCTAAAGTAGGTTGAGTTACGGTATCAAAAGTGAAATTCTCTCCTAAGTTATATTCTTTTCATTAATCCTTCTATAAGTTTCTATTTCTATATATATGGCCTAATGGATTTTTGGTTTCTGTTGTAAGTGAAGGTAAAGGTGAAGGTGAAAGGGTCTATCTTCACAACCATTGATGATTTATTTAGGCTACATATAATGTGGTGCAACTAATTTAAAGTAGATTTTTTATTTATTTTTTATTTTGTGCGTCAATACACGGCCATGAAGATAACTTCAAGATTTAAGGATAGTATTGTTTAGGAAATACTAACATTTCATTTGTGTATTAAAAATTAAAGCAGCAACTTTGTAAAGATATTTTTCTCCTAACCTATACTAGCAATATGGGTACTTTAATGTGAGTCGTCTCTCAACTTGGCATAATATTTTATGTTCCCTATAGGTTCACTACAAAAATGCTGTATTCAGAAACGACTTGATTCCAACGGGGAAAAAAATTGTCGCTATTAGTGACGAATTTATAACTAATTACTAACGGAAATGATATTCCTTCAAGAATAGCAACAAATTACCAACAAAATAGCGAAAGAAAAGATTTGTGGTTGGAACTTCGTTGTTTAGTTGTCGGTAAAGATGACAGATAGTAACGTAGTTGTTTAGTTGTCGGTAAATGCAATTACACTTAATCAATAACATTGTGACTAAAATCATTAATAAATCAGCTAGGCATAGAGGTGGCAATATGGATCGATTTGCTGGATCCAATCCATATGGGATCAATCAAACAAATCAAGTTGATAAACTTTGTGAAAAAAAAAACAATTGAAGAAAATGGCGAAAATCGATGAAAATTGGTAAAAGAGGATGAAAATGGTGGAAAAACTAGTTAAATTGGTCAAAACGATTTAAATTTATGAAATTAAGGGAAAAACTAGTTATATCGATAAACGATAAAAAAACTTAAATCAATGAACTGAGGGAAAAATGGTGAAATCAATTGAAAAAATGGGTTCAATCGAAAAAAAAAAAACTTATGAGATTGACGAAATAAACTATTAGGTGGCTCATATATATAATTGTCTAATGAAAATACAATAAAGTAGTCCAACTCAAATAGTTTGATCCTTTAATATGTATATATGAGGTCAAGGGTTCAAATCCCATATCGAACAAGTTAATTAAAAATACATTGCCTAGTCACCAAGCGTCGCCCGGGCGCACATTGCCTAGGCAAGACCCAGGCGTGGCCAAGCCCAGGCGAGCCTGTGGCAGCCCCTTGAGTGACCCGGGCGCCCGGACGAGAACTAGGAATGGCATTGGCGCCCAGGGCAGCCCCGTGAGTGGCACGGGCGCCTGGGCTAAGACCGGTCAGGCGCCCAAGCATAGACCAATCGCCTGATGCTAAACCTGTTGGAATTCTTCCAACAAAATTAGTGACAAATTACCAACATATTTCAAGTAACATAAATTTGGATGCTAGATCCATTGATATGTTTCCAACCGATTAGTAACAAAACACTAACTGAATTAAGCAGAAGGAAATCTGTTGGTAATATTTTAACAGAATTACCTACAGTTTTTTCATTTGCAAAGCTATTTGAAGCGGAGTACTTTTCAACTGTATTACCAACAAACAAATTGTTGTCGCTATATTTACAAACGGAAATGATTCCGTCACTCCATTTACCTATGGGGCCTTCACACACGGAATATCCAACGAAAAAAATCCGTCGCTACTCTTGAATACCAACGAAATCGAGATTTCACCAACAAAATATTGTGTTATAGAAGACCCACTTTCTTGTAGTGGTTATTGCTTATATTATATGATATATAAGTTGAAAGAGTTAAGTAGTCAATGTTCTGCTAAATTATTTTCAATTATTGAATACAATTTAATCACTTGAAGAATAATATATTATTTTTTTAGTTATTTAACACAATTTAATCGATTGAAAATGGAAATACAAAAAAGAAAAAAAAGGCCACAAGTTATTTTAATATATCCATAAGTTCACAATTTTCCACTATAAAACCCGGAAATTCAAATGAATTTTCTTTCCTATAATTTTATTTACTTGAAATTGATAATTTTTAATTTTGTGGATTTAATAATTGAAATAAAAATTCATATCTTTGTTGTCAAAAATTCAATGAGTGAGCAAATTTTGAATTTTAATTAATTAGATTATTTTAAATTAATATTCACTTGAATTATTATTATTGTGCAAATTATGAATTACTAATGCTTCACTCTTATGTTATTTTGAGGATTGAAATGCGAAGATAAAGTAAAAAGGGAACTTGTTGAATTATCCCAAGACTTTGAGATCTAAAACTAAAAAGTTACTACCTTGAGAGTGTTAAATGAAAAACACCAATTAATTATAAAGAAAAATCAGCCCGTTACCTCATTTTCTTCTTCTTCCACCATTTACACACACTAAAACATGTGTTTTCACACACAAAACTTCCCTTCCTTATTTTTTTAATAACTTCTTCATTTCTTAACCAAATCAAGTAAATGAGTGGTCAAAATTAATCTACTCGACGAGAGGAACACAATGGTGGTGGTGGTAATGAAGGAATAGAAGGTGTTTTTCCTGCAAACATTGGAGGTGGAAGAGGCGGTTTTAAGTGGGTTTCTTTGCATGCCCCTTTTTCGGTCATGTCTTCGACAATTGGGCTTAAAAGTGTAGGCGAAGAGGAGAACGTATTAATGGTGGATGCTAACTTTTCCTGCAGTGGTCAACGATGGTCAACTCCGCTCTTTGGCGTGGACAACGCCGATCAACGGTGGTTAGTCCGGCAACGACTTCATTTCGGCATGGATATTCCATTTCTAATTTGATGATGGGAGTTCGTTTAGGTAATAAACTTCATATAGTAATTAATTACTTTGAACTTCCTTTAAAGTTTCGATGAATAAATTAATTTTTAGAAATTAAACTTGAGCATGTTTTGACCTTGTAAATGGTTATGCATGCGTCTAAATTAACGAACAAAGGTTATGGGATTAAAGTGGAAACTTGAATTTGGAAAGATAATGAATTTTGGTAGACTTAACGTGGTTATATGATGAAAGTAGATTGTTAGAAATGCCGTCCTCATTTTAGGTGGATAATTGCTTTGTCCGAATCGAGTTGAAAATCATTCTTATACTTTTGGGTTAAGTAGAAGCTTCGTTTAGGAATTTAGATTTTTGACGCTTTTAGTTTCTTTGGAATAAAGTTCTAATCGAATCAAATTACGTGACAGGTGAAGGCGACAAACAACCATCTCTTTAATCCGTAAAAGTGAGAGTCGTATCTTGTTTGTGATTATGACATTAATTACTCTATGAGCATATTGCAATGTTATCTTGAATGTTATGGTGAAACATTTGGAATTGTGCGTTTGCGATGTTCGCTATAATTGATCGCACTTGATTGTAATGAAATGATATATTTATTTTATCTTAATTAATTTTGGTTAAGTACATGGTTATATTTTGTTGGGCACTTCATTACATATGAGCATGCTACTTGAATTTTATTAGAACTCATAAAGATTTATATTAATGATAGAGTGAATAGCATTTTTGGTCTTCCTTATGGGTTAAATTTTGCATTTTCGTCCCTTTTAAATTTTTTGTAGCAGATTGATCCCTCTTATCAATATAATGTATCACATTCGTCCCTCTTATAACACATTATTCCCTCTTATAACACATTATTCCCTCTTAAATTTTTTGTAACAAATTCGTCCCTCTTATCAATGTAGTGTAACACATTAGTCCCTCTTAAATACAAAATACATCAACTTTTGCCCACCTTAGAATATATTTTGAATTTAAGTGATGTATTTTATATTTAAGAGGGACTAATGTGTTACACTACACTGATAAGAGGGACGGATTTGCTAAAAAAAATTTAAGAGGGACAAATGTTATATACTACATCGATAAGAGGGACACATCTGCTACAAAAAATTTAAGAAAGATGAAAGTGCAAAAGCAAATCCATAAGGAGGACCAAAAGCGTGATTTACTCTTAATGATATGGGTGTATGATCACATGAAGGCCTTTTAATTATTTGATTGTATGTCTCGTTTAGGTGAATACATGCTTGAGACTTATTAGCATGCTTACGTGGTATATTATGTATCAAGTTCTGCTTATTTAATTGATAAGTGTTTGCCTTGATTAATTATATTGCATGAGGTTTGTTGATTATATCAATACACATGAGCATGCTTAGTTGAAATCACATAGAAGTTTATCTTTTGTGTAATAATGACATGTTTGATGATTAGATGTCCACATTTCGATATTATGGTTTGATTATTGTTCGTCTAACTTTATCATGTCACTCTAGCAATGGTATTTGATGTTGGTCTCAAGTGGTCAGATAAGGTCTAGAGGGGGGTGGTGAATAGACCTCTGAAAATTTTTAAACTTAAAAACTTTTCAGTCGTCTGTCAGCAGACTAAGCTTATAGAGAACAGTAAGCTGACTAAGCTGTTCGTGAACAAATCTTGAACAGCAGAGTGACCACTCTTCTTATAGTAACTTAGCTGATTTCAGCAAAATCAGTTTTATCAAGAGTATACTTGCAGCGGATAATTTGTAAGTGTTTTTCACAAGTAAACTAAGTCTTATAAAGATTTTATCCCCAGTTAAAACTCCTTTAAAAATCTTTAAAATAATTCAAAGTGTTAACTTATGCAGTTTTGAAATATGCAAGTAAATTTAATGCAAAAACAACACAAAGAATTTTTATAGTGGTTATATGGATAAAAATCCTTTAGTCCACTCTTCCAGATCACTTAGATTCTGGGTTATACTATAAACACTAAATTTACAATATTTCTCCACTTACACCAAATCAACAAATGAGAAGGCTGTAAGCTCACAATAGGAAATCACTCAGAAAACCTATCCTCTGAAGTTAGATCACTCACAAAGATGGATCTACACTTCGCACAACACTCAACTTAATACAAATTCACTTAGAAAATGTTTCTTTTTGCTTCAACTTGGCTTCTGTCAACAAATGACTCCACCAGACGAGTGAGCTGTTCTTGAGCTTCTTGAGACTTAGTAAAAATTCTGCTTCGGAAATAAAATCTCAGAATGTTGTTGTGTGTCTCACTCGTTGAAATCAGCTCTATTTATACTTGGATTTGAAAATATGACCGTTGAAGCAAATCAAGATTCAAATCCATAGCCTTAGCCCAAAATTCAGAACGGCTCCCTGTTACAGTCCTTTTCTGCTGTACTTTCCTGTAGCTGCATTAAATGCACTCTGCTGATCCGAGAATAAACTTCAATCATTTGCCATTACTACCCTTCTCTTGTAGCATTTATTACACCAAGTGCATTTATTACCGTTGGACTAACTTCTTGATCTCTTTTACTCTGCTGATCAAAGCAACCCTGCTGATAGATACTCTGCTGATCAAACTCTGAACTAATCTGATTTGAGTCAGCTGATGGTCTACCCTTCTGATTGCTGTTTCAGCATAAGATCAGTAGTCTTCTGGGCTTAGAATTTTAGACCCTTCTGATGTCTTCTTTACTTGGTCAAAATTCTTCTAAGGGACCTAAGCTTTCCATACTTAGTTTATTTTGACGTTTTGGAAATCATCAAAACTTTCCCTTATCTTCTTATCTTCATTGCACTTCATCTTCATCTTCATCTTCATCCAACATTTGATTTGTTAATGTGTTGTTATTGTTCTGTATGATTCTGTTATGTTATGTTCTGCTTGCTCTATTCATTTATATTCTGTTTAAGGCGTCCAATTTTATGTGGATGGTGGGTCCATGGCAATTTTAATGCGTCTTCTTTGCACTTCATCCAACAATTTCCCCCTTTTTGATGATGACAAAACTCCAGCTAAGTACCTGTACCTAAACTAAAGTTTTGATCCTAAAAAATTTCTGAGATAGAAATAGTTTATTGGATTAAACTTGAACTTTTATAGATATTCAAAAAGGATTACAGATTACACATTCAACAGATGAGATGTGCAAAGAAAAAAAAAATTTACAAGGATTTCAAGCATAAGTAACCTAGACTAGACTAGTCTTCTGTTTTGTCTTTTTGCTTGTCCTCTTCATCTTTGTCTTCTTCATCCTCAGGTTTGGAAGTTTCAGCTTCCAATTCTTTGAAGAATTTTTGTCTTAACAGCTCCATCTTCTTATATTCAACATCAGGATCAAGCTGTTCTTCAGCTGAGTCCTTAGCAGCAGCAATTTCTTTGTCAGTCTTTGCTTTTGCTTCAGCTTCAGTTTCATCAGCTTCATCTTCTTCTTCTGTACTTAACCGATCTACTGGTCTGCTTGTGCCTTCATCATCATTCTCATCTTTGGCAGATCCATCCAGTATTTCAGTTCCTTCAAATTCAGCAGTCTTTGAGAAATCTTCTTCACTCAGTACCCTATCTTCCCCCTTTTTGTCATCATCAGCAGGGTTGATTGGATATTGTGGTAAGACTGGTTGAACTTGAAGTGTATCACATAGAAGTCTGATGTTTTCTTCCATTGCAGTAATCTGAGCTTTACTTCTGAGCTGTTGGGCTTCAAATGCATCCATTCTGTTAAGGACAACTTTCCCTTGCTCACCTAGCTGAATCTGAGTTGCAAGCAGCATATCAGCAGATGCTTTGAAGTCCTTCATCATATTTTCCAGGGTTTCATCCTCAGCTTTTATTGCCATTTCAACAGTGTCAGTGATCTGTCTCCAACCAGCAGCTGTGCTTTGAGTCCTTGCTCTAATCACATCCATATCTAGTTTGATAGTTTCCACATTATGAGCAGTGTCTTCTATCAGAGCAGTAGGAATGGGAGCAGCTCTTTGGGTTGGTTGACTTAAAGCAGCCAACAGATTTGCAGTTAACTTCTTTTCTAATTCCTTCATTGATTTTGAAATCATCTGTTGAATTGAGTGTAACAGAGATGGCTGTAAGCTCTGAGAAGTAGAAGTAACATCAGTTGGAATAGGAGGTAAGGCAGGGGTTGCTGATTCTGTGATCTGATCTGCCAAACCAGGAGTGGTCTCTTTTTCCTTGGTCTTATCAGCTTGACTAGGAGTGCTTTCCTTCTCCTTAGTCTGATCAGCTGGTTCAGAAGTACCCTCATTTTCCTTATTTTTATCAGCAAGTTCAGAAGTATCTTCTTTTTCCTTATTCTGATCAGCAGGATCAGAAGCATCTTCTTTTTCCTTATTTTGATCAGCAGGATCAGAAGTATCTTCTTTTTCTTTGTTCTGATCAGCAGGTGGTGCTTGGACCTTCTTAACATTTGCAATAGTACGCAATTTACCAACATTATCCAAAGTAGATATATGAGTGATCCATGTTAGATTATCAACTGGAACAAATGGGGAGATTGGATCCTCAGGAAGCTCTTCATATGGTTTAATGGTAGGTCCATAAACAATCTACTTCAAACTTGGAAGAGGGAGCAGAGAACTTGGTTGTCCCTTTATCTTCCTAGTTTTTTTGGCCCAAGTTTCCATAGTTGTGGAAACTGCCAATTTGATTGCACGTTCCTTCAGATCTTCATTATCAGCATACTCCTCTGGAACGGAATCATATAACTTCTTTGCTTCAACTCTTACTATATGACTGATCCTCAGTCTCAGCTTATCCAGGAAGAACTCTGAGTCCAATGCTTGAGTCAGAGAATTTGTCTCAAGCCACTTCATAACCCAGGCTTCTTCATCAGCAAAAGCCTTCCAGCTTGCAATTTGATCCTTACTCTTTGTAAGACGATACTCCCTCCATCTGTTGTATCTAATCTTTTCTTTGGTGAACATCGTCAGACGAGTAATCTTGTTATTCTCAGCATTCAGGCGGGCAATGAATTCATAAAAAACAGCAGGGTCAACTCTGACAATCTCCAATGCCAGTTTTACCTCTGCTCTTCTCTTAGGTTGCACTGCAGGAGTGGGCATGACTTGCTTAGGCTTACTTGGATCTCTTTGCTATTCAATCACAATACCACCAGCTTGCCTTGGACCATGAGAGTCCTTAGCACTTGCTTCTATGGCAGCAGCCAACTCTGCTGCTTCAATGGCATCTCTTTGTGCTTGAGTCATTTTACTGGCTTCTTCTTCCAGTCTTTTGAGCTCAAGGGCCTTTAGAAGATCTTCTGCAGCCTTTTCTGTGGCCTTCCTTTGTCTCTCAGCCTCATCTAATTTCTTCTTTTCAGCCACAGAGAGATAAGGAACAACAACTTTGCCAGTCCTTAGCTTCTTAGCTTCAGGACTTTCCACAGTCTGTAGTGGAGTGGCAGCAACAGGAGCAGGGTGCAGAAGGAGTGCATCTCCTTCATTTGTTGTGCCAGTCTGCTGTTCTTCTCTAACATCAGCAGACACTCCAACAGATGAGTCTCCAGCAGGCTCAGCAGCAAGTTCTTCAATGATAATCGGTCTCTCAGCTGATGCTGGTATCTCCCTTACTTTTTCAGGTGACTCTTCAGAAAATGTGACCTTTCTTCTAGCCTTAGCTTTGGTCATAGTTCCTGAAGGTTGAGGTTGGGGAAGCCTTTTCATAGAGCTTCTTGTCCTCATTCTTTTTGCTGGTTGAAGAGAAACAGCTTCCTCTGATTCAGTCCTTTCAAGAGATGAACAAGTCTCCATTTCTTCAACCTCTTTGGCAAATTCACTGACTACCTTGTCAGGAATTTCAATTTCAGGCTGAGCTGATCAAGCTTCAACAGTAGTGCTTACTGTTTGATCAGCAGATCCACTGGTCGGACCAGTCTCCTTGCCTTTCTTTGCAGGGGCCTTAGCAGCCTTGGCAGTAGCCTTTCTCTTAGAAGAACCTTCACTTCTAACATGCTCATATAATTTGAATTATTTGGCAGGGTGGGTAGGCTTTCCACTTCCCAATTGACATCTCAGGCTTAAAAACAGATGACTAAGCAAAATGCCATAGTTGGTCTTCTTATTACTCAGCAAATCAAATACATGAGCAGCCCAGTTAACCTTTAACTCATAGTAAATACAAATCATTGTATAGTACCTCCTTCTTGGCAATCCATCTAAAGAACTAGTGCTGCAGTCCAACACCTTAGCAATTATATCAGCGAACCTCTGATACTCATCCTTCAACTGAGTCTTCATCAGAATCCATGACATCTCCTCTCCCTTCTTGGCACAGATTTGCCAAAATTCCTCCTCTTTTTCAAATCCTAGATCTGTTACATCTCCTCCCTCATTTGTCAGCTCATAAATTTCACTTAAAACAGCAGCAAATATACAAATCTTCTTTCCTCCAATTGTGATAGTCATAGTTGTCCTATCAGTGTTGAATTTTTTGGTTTTGTAGAAAACAACAACGTCGTCAAGATACACTCGTTCCTCATGTGCTTCTAGAACAGGTACCAGCGACGATTTCCTGATTTTCTCCATGATTTCCCTCATCAGATCAGTACCAGTGGAGTAGAATTTTTCATAGCTTAGGTATCTTCCTTCAGCGATCTCCATTTTGCTATTAAGTGATGTAAACCTGTGGGAATTTGAGAGCTAAAGAAACAGAGAGTTTAGAGAGTTAGAGAATTATGGGAATTTTGTGTGCGTAAGTCGACTGATCTATTCAGATCGGATTTTATACGTTTCTTTTGGTTTTGGTTATCGTGATTAATGCGAACCGTAAGATTGATCTGACAGTTTTTACATCGTGTGGGTGAGAATTGCGGACTTCAAACTTATTAAATTAATGTCAGACGAGCGGGAAACTCAATCGGCACTTATCTATTACTTATAAAAGCGTGTTTCAAAAGATGCGATTTATGATCATGCTTATATAATGTATCAGATGAGTAGAGTTTAACTTATCTGACAGACGAGTGATCTGTTATCTGATATTACTAGTGAAAGCCAATAGCTAGTAATCTTCCTCTGCTGTTTGTCACTCTAGCAAGATAATTTTGATCTTCAATCTTCAAGAATGAACATATCTTTTGACAGCATAACTTCAACCAACTTATATTAACTGACTTCATCTCTAGAACAGAAGTAACGCTAGTCTTACACGTTCCCCCTGAATTTGAGATTTCATGAGTTAAGTAGTCTGTTGAGAGTTAACCTTGAAGAAAGTAACGGATGACTGTGCTGGTGAACTTCAGTCTTCTGATAAGTTCCCCCTCAACTTATGCATCCAAATTAAGTAGTCCTAGTTCAGCTCTTAGAGTTGAAAACCTTACTTCACTTAAAAGTTTAGTGAAAATATCAGCAATCTGATTGTCTGTATGAACATACTCAATCATAACATTTCCTTTTTCCACATGATCTCTAATGAAGTGATGCTTGATCTCAATAAATTTAGTCCTTGAATGACTTGTAGTATTCTGAGTAAGAGAGATTGCACTTGTATTGTCACAGTAGATTGGAATTCCACTGATTTTGATATTGTAATCTTCTAGTTGATGCTTCAACCATAGTATCTGTGCACAGCAAGCTCCAGCAGCTATATATTCATCTTCAGCAGTAGATTTGGATACTGAAGTCTGTTTCTTACTCATCCATGAGATCAGACGACTACCCAAAAATTGACAGGCACCTGTTGTGCTTTTCCTATCAATTTTGCAGCCAGCAAGGTCTGAATCTGAATATCCAATCAGCTCAAATCCATACTCTCTAGGATACCACAATCCCAATTCTTGAGTGCCCTTAATATATTTCAGTATTCTCTTGGCAGCTAAGAGATGAGATTCCTTAGGATTTGATTGAAATCTTGCACAAACCCCAACAGAGTACATGATATCAGGTCTGCTAGCTGTTAAATACAGCAGTGACCCAATAATGCCTCTATATTTGGTTATGTCCACTGATTTGCCATCTTCATCTTTATCCAAACAAAGACTAGTAGACATTGGAATAGTAGCAGTAGAGCTAGTTTCCATACCAAATTTCTTAAACAGATCTTTTGTGTATTTTGCATGGTTGATGAATATTCCATCAGACAACTGTCTAACTTGCAAACCAAGAAAATAATTGAGTTCACCCATCATGCTCATTTCAAACTTGTTCTGCATCAGCTTGGAGAACTTGTCACACATCTGTTGGTTAGTTGAACCAAAAATAATACCGTCTACATATATTTGCACAAGTAATATATGATTCTCCCATTCAATTGTGAACAAGGTCTTGTCTACCTTACCTTTACGAAATCCTTTAATTAAAAGAAAATCAGATAGGGTATCATACCATGCTCTTGGAGCCTGTTTCAGTCCATAGAGGGCTTTCTTCGAACGATACACCTTGTCTTCTTGTTGATAAGCTTCAAATCCAGGTGGTTGTTCAACATACACTTATTCTTGCAATTCTCCATTTAGAAATGCTGACTTCACATCCATCTGATAGACAGTGAAGTTCTTGTAAGCAGCATAGGCAAGAAACAGTCTGATTGCTTCAAGTCTTGCCACTGGTACAAATGTTTCATCAAAGTCAATTCCTTCTTCTTGACAATAACCCTTGACCACTAATCTTGCTTTATTTCTGGTAACAATACCATCTTCATTCATTTTATTTTTCTGAAAACCCATTTAGTGCCAATTACTCTTTGATGACTTGGTCTTGGAACTAAGTACCAAACTTCATTCCTTTCAAATTGATTTAACTCTTCTTGCATAGATTCAATCCAGAAGGAATCACTGAGAGCTTCTTCAATTTGTTTAGGCTCTATTTGAGAAAGAAAGCTGACAAACATAGCATCTTGTGCAGCAGCTCTTCTTGTCTTCACTCTATCCAAAGGATCACCAATCACTAATTCTGGTGGGTGATTCTTGAGCCATCTGAGATCAGGTTGCAGGTCTGAATGTTGTCATCTGTTTTGATCTTGCAACACTACTGTTGGAGATTCAGTAGTAGTCTGTTGAACAGTTCTTGTCTGTTGAACAGTCTCTGGTCTGTCAGCTGTTTGCAACTCGTCTGTTAGACAACTAGCACTGTGATTTTGAACAGCACTTGAGTTAGCAGCTGAATTGAGATCAGGTAGTATGATGGGAACATATTCTTTATTTCTTTCAACACTCAATTTCTTAAAATCAGTAGACAGATCTTGATTAGTACTTTGATTTTTTTCAGAAGATTGATTTGGTTCATCAAATACTACATGAATGGATTCTTCTATTAGTAATGTTCTTTTGTTAAAATCTCTGTAAGCCTTACTAACAGTAGAGTATCCTACAAAAACAGCTTCATCAACCTTTTCTGCAAAGGCAGTAAGGTGATTTTTCCCATTATTTAACATAAAGCATTTACAGCCAAAATTTTTAAAGTAATGAATGTTTGGTTTCCTGTTGTTACAAACTTCATATGGAGTCTTATTCTGATTTTTGTTGATCATGCATCTGTTTTGGGTAAAGCAGGCTGTATTTGTTGCTTCTGCACAAAATCTTAGTGGCAGCTTAGCTTCTGCTATCATTGTTCTGACAGCTTCCTTCAGTGTTCTGTTTCTCCTTTCAGCAACACCATTCTGTTGAGGGGCTCTAGCAGCTGAATACTCATGATGTATTCCTTTGATATTACAATACTCTTCAACAGTTGAGTTTGTGAACTCTGTCCCTCTATCAGATCTGATCTTCAATATTTTTATGCTTTTCTCATTCTGGATCAGTTCCATCAGATTAGTAAGATGTTCCTTGGTTTCACTATTCTTCTTCATGAAAATCACCCAAGTATATCTTGAATAATCATCCACAACAGCTAGGCAGTATTTCTTTCCACCATTGCTGATTGGATCAATGGGTCCAAATAAGTCCATGTGTAGCAGCTCCAAGATTCTATCAGAAGATTGGTGCTTCTTGCTTTTGAATGATGACTTGATTTGTTTCCCTTTCTTACATGCGTCACAGAGCTTATCTTTGCTCATGACTGTTTTTGGAATCCCTTCTACCAGATTATTCTTTATCAATCTGTTGATGGTCTTGAAGTTTAAATGATTCATCCTTTTGTGCCACAGCCAACTGACTTCACTTGGTGTTGATGCCACCAAACAAATGTTTGAATTCTTGTCAGCAGAATTCCAGTCGACTATGTAGACATTTCCTTGTCGTCTTCCAGATAAAATTACCTTCTTTGTACCAATCTGTTCAACATAGCACTTATCTGTCGAGAAGATGACTGAATATCCTTTGTCACAAAATTGATTTATGCTCAGCAAGTTGTACTTTAGGCCTTTAACATATGAGACGTCAGTTATCTCAATGTTTCCTTTGATTAAACTTCCTTTAGCTACAATCTTGCCTTCTTTGCTGTCTCCAAAAGTGACATTTGGACCATCCACAGCAACAGCATCAGTCAGCTCATGTATGCTTGCACACATGTGCCTTGAACATCCACTGTCCAAGTACCAAATCTTCTCTACTTTACTCCTACTCCTAATCCTAACCTACAAAACAAAAATAAAATTGTTTTAGGTACCCTTATTGAGAGGGTCCTGAAGGATTAGTTCCACCTTTGAAAACCCAAGATGTTGATGTCTTAGGCTTCTGAGTTTTGACGGGAGCATGAACAGTTTTATCTTTATCATATTTATCAAATAAGTCAGGTTGATGATCAATATGATAAGGAAAATGTTCATAAGCAGGGTAAGGTGCATGATAAGCAGGATATGCATGCATTGGATGAGCAGGGAATGGTGCATAGTAAGATGGAAATTGATGTGCATGATACATAGGAGGATATGCAGCAGGTTGCACATAATAAGATTCATTTCCATACCAAGCATTTTAATTTTTCTTGTTCTTATGCTTCTTTGGTTTACTAGATGCTTGCTCATTTACAGACGACTTAGTTTTACCACTAGTTTGATTCAATTTAGCTTTATCAGCAGACTTCTTAGGACTCTGCTGTTTGGTCTTACTAGTCTGTTTTCCTACACTAGGCTCTTTGCTCTTTTTAGCCTTAGGAGATTTCTTCTCCTTTAACACTTTCTCTGGTGAAGTAGGTTTAGCAGTCTGAACATACAAGATGACCTTACTATTGTCAGCAGATACAAATTTTTTAGTATGGTTCAGTTCTAACTTATCCTGTTCTAAAGGTATCTTCTGTTTACTAGACATATGAGTGGATGCAACAGATGATTTATCATGAGACTCAATAACTTTTTCAAGTTCCATGATTTTTCCTTTATAAACTTCACATTCAGCTTTCAGAGATTCATATTCTTGCTCAAGCAGTTTATAGTCATCTGATTCTTTAGGCTTTTCAGCTTTAAGTTTCAGTGAGCTGTTTTGCTCTTTTAGCAATATCATCTCTTCCTTAAGCTTTTTATATGCTTCAGCAATACCAGTATTGTTAAGCATCGTTTGTTCAAATGAATTAAATAATTCATTATCAAGAGGAGTTACCTCATCCTCAGAGTCATCAGATTCCTTGGCCATCAAGCAGATGAGAGCAGGGTTCTCTTCATCAGAAGTCTCTGAGTCTGAATCAGATGAGTAGATAGCAGTCAACTTTTCTGCTTCAGCTATCATTGCCTTGTCTCTCGGATGCTTTCTTTCCTTTCTGATTCTCTTCTCTTCTTCAGTGTATTTCTCTGCTTTTGGATATGGACAGTCTCTGATGAAGTTTCCCAATTTCCTGCAGTTATAACATATTACTTTGTCTTTATAATCATCCTTATCTTGAGAAGAAGAGTTAGGTTTAGAAGTAGAAGCATTGTTATATTTGTTCTTCATTTTTCAAAACTTCTTGAAATTGTTCATCAGCAATGCTACATCTCCAGCTGTGTACTCCTTTTTGTTGAGTAATGTGGCTTCTTCAGATGAGTCCACTTCTTTACTTCTTTGTGGTGGTTTTCTGGGATTTTCAGCAGCAACTAAGGCAGCTGTGGTCCTGAAGTTGAGGTTTATTCAATTCTCATTCTTGGCAGTTTATACTCATACGCCTTGAGTACTGAGAACAGCTCGGTGAGTGAAATCTTTCCCAGATCTCTTGACTCTTCCATGGCTGTTACCTTCATGTTGAACTTTGGAGGTAGAACCTTCAGCACTCTCACGGTTATCTCCTTATCCGTGAAGGTTTTTCCAAGCTTTAAAACTTCATTGAGTGTTCTGGTGAACCTAGTATCCATCTGATCAATGGTCTCTCCAGATTTCATTTTGAAGTTGTCCAGGTTTTCCAGAGCAACACTCAGCTGATGCTCTTTAATGGCGTCGTTTCCTTCGCTCATGTCTCTGACTTTATCCCACATCTCCTTTGCAGTTTTGCAATGTTTGACTTTATCAAACCGATCATTATCCAGGGCTTTAGTCATGATAAATCTTCCGACTTTGTCCAGATTGAATGGCTTTATTTCTTCTGCTGTCATCTCATGTAAGTCTTTCTCCACCACGGTATCAACTTCATTGATCTTTATCGTCTTGGTGAATCTAAATGGACCTTTGATGATACATGTGTACATGTTATCATTATAAGCAGCTAGAAAAATCTCCATCCTGATTTTCCAGTCTTCAAAAGACATACCAGCAATGTGGGGAACATGGCTGATACAATCCATTTTTCAAAAAGTTTTTATTTTTCAAAAAGATGCTCTTTTGAGAAGTTTTGAAAACTTTTGAAAAACACTTGGATCAAGCTCGTTGATCAGGCATCTGATTCTAATGAACCACCTGCTCTGATACCACTTGTTGGTCCCAAGTGGTCAGATGAGGTCTAGAGGGGTGGGGGGTGAATAGACCTCTGAAAATTTTTAGACTTAAAAACTTTTCAGTCGTCTGTCAGCAGACTAAGCTTATAGAAAACAGTAAGCTGACTAAAGCTGTTCGTGAACAAATTTTAAACAGCAGATTGACCACTCTTCTTATAGTAACTTAGCTGATTTCAGCAAAATCAATTTTATCAAGAGTATACTTGCAGCGGATAATTTGTAAGTGTTTTTCACAAGTAAACTAAGTCTTATAAAGATTTTATCCCCAGTTAAAACTCCTTTAAAATTCTTTAAAATAATTCAAAGTGTTAACTTATGCAGTTTTGAAATATGCAAGTAAATTTAATGCAAAAACTACACAAATAATTTTTATAGTGGTTATATGGATAAAAATCCTTTAGTCCACTCTTCCAGATCACTTAGATTCTGGGTTATACTATAAACACTAAGTTTACAATATTTCTCCACTTACACCAAATCAACAAATGAGAAGGCTGTAAGCTCACAATAGGAAATCACTCAGAAAACCTATCCTCCGAAGTTAGATCACTCACAAAGATGGATCTACACTTCGCACAACACTCAACTTAATACAAATTCACTCAGAAAATGTTTCTTTTTGCTTCAACTTGGCTTCTGTCAACAAATGACTCCACCAGACGAGTGAGCTGTTCTTGAGCTTCTTGAGACTTAGTAAAAATTCTGCTTCGGAAATAAAATCTCAGAATGTTGTTGTTTGTCTCGCTCATTGAAATCAGCTCTATTTATACTTGGATTTGAAAATATGACCGTTGAAGCAAATCAAGATTCAAATCCATAGCCTTAGCCCAAAATTCAGAACGGCTCCCTGCTACAGTCCTTTTCTGCTGTACTTTCCTGTAGCTGCATTAAATGCACTCTGCTGATCCGAGAATAAACTTCAATCATTTGCCATTACTACCCTTCTCTTGCAGCATTTATTACACCAAGTGCATTTATTACCGTTGGACTAACTTCTTGATCTCTTCTACTCTGCTGATCAAAGCAACCCTGCTGATAGATACTCTGCTGATCAAACTCTGAACTAATCTGATTTGAGTCAGCTGATGGTCTACCCTTCTGATTGCTGTTTCAGCATAAGATCAGTAGTCTTCTGGGCTTAGAATTTTAAACCCTTCTGATGTCTTCTTTACTTGGTCAAAATTCTTCTAAGGGACCTAAGCTTTCCATACTTAGTTTATTTTGACGTTTTGGAAATCATCAAAACTTTCCCTTATCTTCTTATCTTCATTGCACTTCATCTTCATCTTCATCCAACATTTGATTTATTAATGTGTTGTTATTGTTCTGTATGATTCTGTTATGTTATGTTCTGCTTGCTCTATTCATATATATTCTGTTTAAGGCATCCAATTTTATGTGGATGGTGGGTCCATGGCAATTTTGATAGTAGATGGCTATAAAGTTGCCTCGACCTAACTATTGACCTAACTCACTAAACAAGTATGGAGGTATGCTTGGGGAGTGATCTCAAACTTCTGCTTCTGGCAAAGACATGTCGATGCATCTGTCTCTGTAAGGTCGCTCCTTACTGGTGTGTTTGGTTATCTGTATGGAGGGTAAGAGAAGACAACATCAACCACACCTGCTATCTGTATTATTGGTTGGTTTGTTATATTGTCTGTTTCTTTTTGAATATTGAAATTATTTTGGTTTTGTCATATCTGTTGAGTAATTGGTTGGCATCTGAATCCCACTAGCCCCATGTAGTTACGAGTTCTGTGTATTGAACTGTCTGATTATCTATTTCATTTCGTGAATATTTTCTGACAACTGTTTGAAAATTTTAATTAATATGCATCACTTGTATATGTCTGATTCATGCATCACGTGCAGACATTCACCGGCCTCACTAAGTTGATTAGCTTCAAATTTTTGGAAACGATAGTTCAAGTTGCGGTTAGATCATCACCTTTGCGGTCCCACCATAGTATTTGGAGAGTAGTTGTACATTTGTTTAAATAATTTTGTGATTTTTAAGATCTTAGTTAAATTATTATTTCAAAACTTATATATAGTTGAAGTGATTTGTAATATTTTGATTAATAGTGATCGCTTTTTTAGTTTTATATAAATTGATGGGTTTTTGTGAAAGTTAATTTTGAGTTTTATAAAAATCTAAGTATTTCAAATTAGTCTTTGTACATTATTTTTATATTAATTGTTCTTGACTGATTTATTTTGGTTGGACCTCAATCATTTTAATAAACTATTGGTCTTATTCTCTCTGAAGCCTTATTTTAATCAAGTCTTTGGTCATCATTCAAATTGCTCACTTCCTTTTTAAACTTTTGCCATTGAATTTGATTTTATAAAAGTTCTCAAGAACAAAAAATTTATCATCTTAAATATTTTAATAAATTAACTGTTCGATTGAGTGATATCTAACGAGGCGCGGAGTCGGGTCGTTACATCAACCACTACTAATAATGGATTGGAACAATAGACAATAAAACAACTATAACAAAATGATAATATATTTGATATAATTAAAAATAGTTAACATCTCTATATATAAATCCTCTGATTCTTCTCTTGGATGTATGGATTCAAGGGCAAGAGGCTTGTTCTTGAATCGTGTGATACGACCTTCTCCAAGATTTGCAGATGTAGTAATGGAATTTGATTTAATAAAATCCCAACATAGAAAATTAATTGATAACTAATAAATTATTTTACAAGTGTCATTATTGAATTGGGCGTAAATTTTATGCATATATCTACAAGCCCTCATTGCGAAATCTCAATATTTGGAGATAATTTTATTTTGTTGAATGCATTCTTTTATGAAAGGCAAAACAGCTGGAGCTAATTCATCCTGATGTGGAGATATTTTTATTTTGTTGAATGCATTCTTTTATGAAAGGCAAAACAGCTGCAGCTAATTCATCCTGATGTGAAATATAAATATGATTAGCTCCTTGTATAATTTTCAGCTTGTGGTTTGGTATAATCTTGGCAAACTCCAGTGCATCTTCTACTGGGTTTATTTCATCAGCTGATCCATGCACTGTCAACACCCTGTACATGTATTTTTGATACATAAATGTACATTTAATAATAAAATGACAGATATAATTGTTAGTTTGACGAAATTAATATGACTTACTTGCATATCATGTCAATTGCATGGCATACTTCATTCATGTTCATATTGAGTCGCTCCATCATACTTTCCTCGGTGACTCGATAATCTACTTCTCCTATGAAAAGAGACGAGAGATTCCGAAAAGAGGGAAATGGATGAAAAAAAAAAAAAAAAGCAGCAGCAAATGGATACCTGTTTTAGTTTTAACATCAATGTAACCATCCTTCCTGAGTCTTTCCAAGTAATTTTTACCTAGGCTTTCTTCAATGCCTCTATTGAGATCATAACGACCCGAGAGATTTACCACAGCACCAATATCACGATATTTAGACGCATACAAGAGTACAACAATGCCAGCTGAATATAGAAATGGAGAACCCAATTTAACAGATGTTCGGCAAAGATACGTACAGTTACGCGTTATTACAACACACATGTTTCTCTGCATGTTCAGTTTTTCGAACGATAAGGTTCAAACCGATGGTGTAAAATACCAAAAATCTTCTAGCTTTGGCAAAAGTGGTCATGCAACAACTGAGATGTAGTATGTTTTGGTATTGTTTGATTGTTAATATATTTTACGATATTTAGTTTTGATTGGAAAAGTGTATATACCTTTACTATGCCCAAGAATCGCAATTGTCGAACGGTTTACTCCCGCGAAGTATTCTATCACAGCTCTCAACTCTTCAGCCTCGCCGTGAAAGTTACAAGCACGAAAAATACCTTCACTTTCCCTGAAAATCAACTCAATACGATAACAAAGAAACATAAAATACAAATGGGTAGCAGAAAGAATCCCAAAAATGAAGGTAGGTTAATTTCATCATTGCTAAAGGATTGAACTAAGTCCACTTACATGGCTTGAGTCTAACCCAACCCCAAAAGGGCAATTAAGTTTCATACCATATAATATGTCAAAGTCCATTTTTTCACACCAATCGAACAAAAATCATACAATAGAATAAACAGACGTTTCAAAAATTATACTTCTGTCAAGTTTTTTAACGGAATTGCCACGTGGTCCGTTAAGTGGCCTTGAGCGGGAAAAAACTCACGTGCGATGCACGTGTGGTATGGAAAACAATTTTTTGCCTATTACATTGTGTGTGTATATATGTGATATATATATATATATATATATATATATATATATTCATTCAATTTCTTTTATTAACCAATCAAACATTTGTTGTTATGTCTCACCAAGTAAAATTATTAGATTGATAAATATTTTTTTACATTTTTTTTTTGGAAGAAGTCAAGGATAATTTGACTTGAACTACGAATTAACTCAATTTGAAATATGATATTTCACCTCCTATAATAGTATCAAATATATATTTTAAACTACGCAACTACTCATGTGTTATACTTTTGATATGATCAAACTTAAACATTGAATGACATTTGCTAGGATCAACTTCGACGAGTCCTAATAAGTTTTTTCCCAATACACCCATTTGCTAGCTATGAATGTTGGTTGATTTCATTGATCAAAACTCCATTCTAATGTGAGACCTACACGTAAAATATAATTCCTACTAAATGCCGTATTTCCCTTTGGTTAATGTACTTTGCAATATTTGTTTATATTAAAAGGCATGGTCAAGAACAAATAAATTAAAGCTGATTATAGTTAAAATTGAAAGTGAAGCAAAAATTCAATTTTCATACCATAAAATAAGTCAAAGTCCATTTTTTATACCAATCGAACAAAAATCATACTTTAGTTTCAAAACTTAACGGACAAATGACACTTCCATTAAAAAACTGACGGAAGTGTGGATTGGTATGATTTTCATTCGACTGGTATGAAAAATGGACTTTGGCCTATTCTATGGTATGAAAATTGAATTTTTGTCACCTCAAAAGCTGGCTTCTTAGGTGAGGATTGTCTAAAACCTTATAAGGTGGATTTTTAACTATGATTTTCAACCAATGTGGGACATTTAGTCTCAATAATCCCCTTTACGTGTGGGCGGGCTGAATGCGTGGGTGAAACAAGCCCAATATGTGACATATTAAAGCCCAACCTTATGGATTGCGACATGTGAACCCCAACACACAAATAATGACCATCCAGACCTTTTGTTAAATGAACGATGAATGACAATTAAAGAGACTTATATGTCATTTTAAAACCTTACCCGTTTCCAGAAAAATCAAAGCGAAATGCACTGATTCCTTCATTTTCTAAAAGAACAGCAAGGTTGACTAGGATTTTGCTTTCCTGCAGATTGAAAAGTGTAAATTAGCCATAAAGCTCACAACCAGCTGCCATTGAATTATTTGTATAACACAGAATAAAATAAAAGCTCATTTAATGTCAAGGACCAAAACTTTTTCAACTTCATCATTTCTTATTCAAAGGAAAATTTAGAAATTTCTCGCACGTGACATGGGACGAGTATGTAAATGAATAGTCAAAATTCTACCCAGCAGGTGACTGGTCTAATGGAAGGGACTAGTCACTATAAAGTAGTGGACTCAGGTTCGAATCCCTGTTGGGATAGGTACCCACTTTTAGGATTAGGCCTTATCTTACTCGCTACAAGTCTTTCGCTTGTGTGTTTGCAACATCCATTGCTTCTGACTATGTCGATGAAAAAGAAAGAATAACGTTTGAATAGGGGTGGGCGCGGGTAGGGTATTTCGGGTCGGGTACCCGACTTGGCGGGTAGTGAATTTTCATACCCGAAATCCTACCCAATTTGGCGGGTACCCGAAGTTCGGATACCCGAAATTTTCGGGTATTTCGGGTATTGGGTATTGGGTACCCGAAATTTCACACTTTTTTTTTTCAAGAATTTTTTTTCAACATATATATACGTAAAATTGTAAATAAATGAATTCAAACATTAATTGTACACAATAACTTCAAAACAAAACAATACAAATTTCTCAAGCTTTCAAGATTCAATTATTCAATAAATATTGGGCATATTTTGGGCTGTCAATTATTTAATTAGGCCAATTTTTTTTTAAATACCCGAATGGGTACCCGAATACCCGTTCGGGTGTGAAATTAATACCCAATACCCTACTCAAAAATATATTTCGGGTTCAGGTACCCGAACCCGAATGTCAAAATACCCTTTGATGCTATGGTTGCGCGAAGGAGACAAGCTTATCTGTTGAAGATAATTGTATGGTGGAAAGGGACTCCTCTGTTGAATTAATGATAAATGTATAAGTGATTGATGGGCATAGTGGAAGGATTAGTAAATGCAAAATAAGGGACTGGTTCGAATTTTATTTTACTGTCTTTGTTCTATTGGAGTTGTCCACTTACAAATGGATCATAAAACTCCTGTTTATTTTAGTCTAAGAACAATCTAGATCAATATTATTGTTGATGTGTCCAAATTTTGTACCCGAGGGCATTAAAGAGATTACACTAAGTTGCATAAATGAGAGATTTGTAACGTCTTTATCATAAACTCTCGTAACGTCTATAACGTCTTTGTATTTATTATTTGTAACGTCTTTCCTGAAAAGACTGTTGTACCCCTGTATGTAACTATAAATAGGTAGCTCTATTTTCAAACAAAGAGAACTCAATTCACAATGACAATTACTATACAATTTTTCTCTCGATATAAGTGTGCATACCTTATTTCATTATTGTGATGTTGTTATAGATTGAATGGCTTATTCTATCTTTGCCCTGAACATTTTTATACAACATCATAATTGGAATGATATAATTGAATCGAGGAGGCAATGGAATCAAAGTCAGAAAAAGGAGGAAAAAGGAAGAACAGAGAAGATGATAGGAATGATATCCCAAGGCGAAAGGAGAATCCAGAGGAAGGAAGGAATGTAGGATACAATCAAAAGTATGCTCACTATACTCCTCTCAATGCCACACGAGAAGAGGTATTTGTAGCAGCTTTAGCACAAGGGCTACCTCAGTGGCCGGCACCATTGAAAGACAATCCGGACAGAAATAAGTCTAACAAATATTGTCGATAGAATCGTGCTCGAGGACATAACACAGAAGACTGTTATCATTTAAAAGATGAGATAGAAAGGTTGATACAAAGGGGCAATCTACAGAACTTCGTAAGAAGGAAGAGAGATATAGCCCCAGCAAGTTCACAAGCTGGACGAAATTCTAACTCAAGAAGAAATCAACCGCAAGAAAGAAGTGGAGGACAAAGACCTAACAGAGATAGTTCAGTACAAGCGAGGCAAGATGAGAACTTACCAAACGCCGGCATTATCAACATGATATCAGGAGGACCGGTCGGGGGAGATTCTGTTAGATCAAGAAAGGCATTAGCAAGATCAGCGAAAACCTTACATGACTGTCCATCGTATGCACAACACTATGTCCATCAAGTTGAAAAGTGTAATCAGATCATCACCTTTGATGATAGGGATCTGGAGAAAGGGAAACTACCACCACAAAACGATGCTTTAGTAATTTCAGCAACTTTAGCAAATTTCTGGGTTAAGAAAATCTTAGTAGATAGCGGCAGCTCAGCAGATATAATATTTTATCATGCTTTTGAGAAGTTGAACATAGACAACACCGAGTTAAAAAGGGTCAATACCCCACTTACTGGTTTTACGGGAAAGATAGTGGAAGCATTGGGAGAAGTATCACTACCTATCTCCCTCGGAAGTTATCCTATTAGATCTACGAAGATGGTGAAATTTCTAGTGGTCAAAGCACCTTCCTCATATAATATGATATTAGGAAGGCCTAGTCTAAATCTTTTCAAGGCCGTACTTTCAACATATTATATGAAGATGAAGTTTCCGACACCAGAAGGGAGAGGAGAAGTGGTAACAGATCAGATGATGGCTCGTGAATGCTATGCTAGCACATTGAGAAACTGCAATAAGCGAACCAAGTCAGAGTCAAATCATGTCAATAAAAATGATACAACTGATCAATTGATGAATGATGCTTCAGGGGCGCAGGAAGAAGAAGTTGAAAGCAAAAAGAGAAAGCAAGAAGATTTGCGGATAGAGGCAGTAGAGGAATTAAAAGTTGTGGAGTTCATCCCTGGAAATCCAAACAAAACAACAAAAATAGGAACAAGGATTGAACCACATGTGGAAGCAGAATTAGTACAGTTTTTGCGAAAAAATATGGATATGTTCGCTTGGGACGCCATTGACCTTCAAGGAATAGATCCCGAAGTAATGGTGCATAAACTCAGTGTTGATCCGACAGTGAAGCCGATAAAACAAAAGAAGAGAACTTTTGGACAAGAAAGGAACGAGATCATCAAAGAAGAGGTAAACAAGCTTCTTCAAGCGGGGTATATCAGAGAAGTACTTTATCATGACTGGCTGTCAAATGTGGTGGTTGTTCCAAAGCCTAATGGAAAATGGCGAATGTGTATTGACTTTACGAATCTGAACAGAGCTTGCCCAAAAGATTCATATCCTCTTCCCAGAATCGACATGCTAGTAGATTCTACCTCGGGATGTGAGTTGTTGAGTTTTTTGGATGCTTTTCAAGGATACAATCAGATCCCGATGCTTCCTGAGGATCAGGAGAAAACCAGTTTCGTCACTGATCAGGGGGTATATTGTTATAAGGTTATGCCCTTTGGCCTAAAGAACGCCGGAGCTACATATCAAAGACTTGTTGATCATATGTTCAAAGAACAAATTGGGAGAAATATGGAAGTATATGTGGACGACATGCTTGTGAAGAGCCACAAACAATCTAATCATCTAAAAGATTTGGCAGAAACTTTTGAAGTATTAAGACGCTACGGTATGAAGCTAAATCCCAATAAGTGCACTTTTGGGGTTCGAGGTGGAAAATTCTTGGGATACATGATTTCTGAAAGAGGGGTAGAAGCTAATCCAGAAAAAATCGCTGCGGTACAAAATATGTCTGCCCCAAAGTCAGCAAAAGAAGTACAACGCCTAGCAGGACGTTTGGCTGCGTTGAACCGTTTTATATCTCGATCTGCAGATAAAGGGTTGCCTTTCTTTAAAACCCTTCGTAATCTTAAGAATTTTGAATGGACACACGAATGCCAGAAAGCATTTGAAGAACTGAAAGATTATTTGTCATCTCCTCCACTCCTTACCACGCCAAGACCTGGAGAAATATTGTATCTATATCTTGCCGTGTCGGATTATGCTATTAGCTCAGTCCTAGTTAAATCAGAAGGTAGAGATTACAAGCCCATCTACTATGTGAGTCGAATGTTACAAGGAGCAGAGCTAAGATATCCACAGATAGAAAAACTAGCATTGGCCTTAGTATCCACAACACGAAAGTTACGCCCATACTTCCAATCACATCAGGTTGTAGTACTTACAAATCACCCCCTTAAGCAAGTGTTATCAAACCCAGATGTTTCAGGAAGAATGGTGAAATGGACAGTAGAGTTGGGAGAGTACGGTTTAGAATTTCAACCCCGACCCGCCATAAAAGCTCAAGTATTAGCCGATTTCTTAGTTGAAATGACAACTGATCAAACTGCTAGCTCTTTGAGTACCTGGGAAATATATGTGGATGGCTCATCTACAAATAATGGTAGCGGTGCAGGAATTGTAATAAAAAGCCCCCACGAAGACGAATTTGAATATGCTCTCAAACTCGATTTTCCGACATCCAATAATGAAGCTGAATATGAAGCTTTGTTGGCTGGAGTAAAATTAGCATCGGCAGTAGGAGCGAAAAAGTTGATAGTATATAGTGACTCTCAACTGGTGGTGAATCAAGTGGATGGTTCATTTGAAGCCAAGGGGCAGAAGATGATTCAGTATCTTCAGCGAGTCAAGGAAGTACAGGTAATATTATACCGACGTGCTTGACATCAAATATAAGATGCGATTTTGTAACTGTATATGAAACAAAATAAAAACCTCCATTAAATTGGAATATTGCAGGATAAATTTGAAGATTTTCAGTTAAAACAAATTCATCGAAAAGACAATGCCAAAGCCGATATGTTAGCAAAACTAGCTAGTGCGCTAACAACGGTAAAAAGCAAGAAGATAATTTTCCTTACAGCAACTCGTCCAGAAATAGAAGAAGGTGATCATGAGGTGTTACCAATAATACATGAAGAACCAAGTTGGAAGGATGAAATAGTTAAATATATAGTCCATAACGATTTACCGGAGGATAAGAAGAAAGCAAGGTTATTGAAATTACGAGCAGCTCGTTTCGTTATGATCGATGGAGATTTGTACAAAAGAGGATTTTCCCAGCCATACCTCAAGTGCTTAGCCCCTGAGAAAGCCAACTATGTTCTTAGAGAGATACATGAAGGGAGTTGTGGAAATCATCTTGGAGGTAGAGCACTAGCAAACAAAACATTACGGCAAGGATACTTTTGGCCTACACTAAAAAGAGATGCAGTTGAACTAGTTCAAAAATGCCATAAGTGTCAACAACACGCTAATGCTGTACATTCTCCAGCGACTTTAATGCAAACACTTGAAAGCCCATGTCCTTTCAGTCAATGGGGCATTGATTTGGTAGGACCTCTGCCACCTGCACCAGGACAAAAAAGGTATAAACCGCCCCCAAGACATTACTCTTTTTTAAAAAAAAATATATATATATATATATATATATATATATATATATATATATATATATATATAATTCATAACATTGCCTTTTGTGTTAAAACAAAAAGGTATTTGATTGTGGCTGTGGATTACTTCACCAAATGGGTGGAAGCTGAACCTTTAAGAACCATCAAAGAAGAAGACGTGATGAAGTTCATGTGGAAGAATATTGTCTGCAGATTTGGAGTACCCCGAGTCCTTGTATTTGACAATGGAACGCAATTTAGGGGAAAAGAATTGCAGCGATGGTGTACCGAAATGAAAATAACGCAATCCTTTACTTCTGTAGCAAACCCTCAGTCGAACGGACAAACATAAGTAACAAACCGTATCCTACTACAACATATGAAAGCTCGCCTCGATAAGGCTAAGGGGGAATGGGTTGAAGAATTACCTAGTGCATTGTGGGCGTATCGAACAACTCAAAGGGTAAGTACTGGAGAAACCCCTTTCAGTTTGGTTTATGGAACGGAAGCTGTAATACCAGTTGAAATTGGAGAGGTCAGCTTGCGTGTACAATGCTACAATCCTATGTATAACGACCAAGGTCTTACCGCTAATCTAGATTTGCTAGAAGAACTAAGAGAAAATGCTAGTACAAGGGCAGAGAGATATCGCATGAAGATGGTGAAAGCTTACAATGCTAGGGTACGTCCTCGTTCTTTTCAAGTGGGAGATTTGGTATTGCGAAGGACGGCGGTCATTACACAAAAGGATAAAATGAAGAAAAAACTAAAGAAGTTTGAACCTAAATGGGAAGGCCCGTTCAAAGTAGTAGAAGTAGTAAGTTCTGGAGCCTATCGACTTCAATACTTAAGTGGAGAAGATATACCAAGAACTTGGAATACGAGTAGCTTGAAAAAATATTATGAGTAGTTTTGCAATGTACTTTTTCTATAATCTTTTACATAATGATCAATAAAGTCTCATTTCAAGATTCTTCTTTTCTTACTTATGAATATTTATTAATATTTCATTATAGCCTAGTTGTAAAAGGAAGAATTCTGATCAAAGAAAAATTCAACAAGTCAACACTTCAAGAGCCATTTTATCAATCATCAAAGTATAAATGCAAATAAAAATTGCACCATAACAAACATATGGTGGACACTTTATCGATATCAAAGCATAAATGCAAACAAAAATTGCACCATAACAAACATATGGTGGATATATCCACGAATTCTTAAATGAAAAAAATTCAAACCAGAAATAAAGCAAAAATGCAAATATTCAAGAACATAAACAAAATAAATGAGGACAAGTTCATCAATCTACTACATATAAATAAAGTTAACTATTTTTTCCCTTTTGCGGACTTTGGAGCAGGATCTTCCTCAACCTCATCAAATGTTTCATCAGGAATCACAGTCCCCTCATCTTCGTCAGCTTCATCATCTACCTCAGGATCGATAAACATGAAGTCTTCGCCAGGAAAACGGTCTGAGTCTCTAAGGTTTTGCGAATAACCCGAACTGTTCGGTCGTAAACCAAAATAGACTCCTTCAGAAGATCTTCTCTATACGCATCAGACTTCTGATAATTACTCACAAGCTCCTTCTCTATCGTGCTTTGATACTTAGAGACAAGTTCCTTCTCCAGTTCCCTATAATAATCCTTACCCTGCTCGGACTTCCTAAACTTCTCACCAGTCTGAATCTCATGCTTCAGCTCCTTCGACAACTTCGTGTTTTCCAGTTTCAGTTCCTGAAGTTGTTCAGTCATGCGCGCCAGTTTCTCCTCGGACATCTTCGTTTCCTCCTCGCAGCGTTTGGCACGCTGAGTAAGCAAATGAGACAGAAGAGGTATCTGCAAAAAGAAAGAACAAACAAATATAAATATATTCTAAGTCAAAAAAAGAACATAAAAATATATCAAACAAATAGGAAATCTTAAATTACCCGAGCAATATCTGCGCATAATATTTTATCCAAATTCTCGGAAGGAAGTTGATCAAACCGATTGGCATCATGAGCAGTAATCAACTGCCTAGTCCTGTCATATCCAAGTTCCAGATCGGCGGAATCCCAAAATGAGCATACACCTTTTTCTTTGTTAATGCCAAAGGTGAATAGACCTTTTCCCATTCCAGGACGAGTAGGAACTTCCTCTCGAGGACGTTACGGAGGAGGTGATGATTGTCGATTCTGCCCACTTGATGCAACCGTTCCAAAAGCCTCATTCGGAACACTACGAGAAGCCTGAGATGCACTCTTTACGAAACTCCCTCTTGGATTCCCAGATTGAGTTCCCTTATGCGAGGGAGGAGGAGGACGACGGGAATCACGATCAACTTGTGAAGCACGATCTACTTGTGAAGCCCCTTTTCCAGCACGAATCTCACTAATGGACATACCCTTTCCTGCAAAATACGAAAATTAATATACAAGTCAGAATGATAAACATACATAAATATATATATATATACATAAAACGTACATATGATATGTACCATTAACAAATAAAGGAGCAACATTAAAAGGTTCTCTAAATAAACCAGCATTCTCAAACTTCTCGCGAACATCACTCGGATCAATAGAAGGGTCGTAAGGAGAAGAACTACTATTCCACTCTACGGGAAAATCCCAACCATCATTCCTTACGTAAAAATACTTGGATTTCCACGGTCCCCTAGAACCTTTTGCAGAAGTACAACCCTCTAAGAATTTGCATTTGTTTTGAGGAAAAAAGTGAAAGTATAACTGGTTAGGAACTCTTCTCAAGATAAATAAACTCCTAAAAGACTCCAAAGTTGGAATAATATTCAGTTGGGAGGAGCAACGCAAGAAACCTTCATAATACATGAAAGAGTTGGGAGTCAACTGACTGAGGCATATATTGAAACTACGCACAATTTCTACGAGGAGAGGGTCTGGAGGAATCGAAAATCCACAAAGAAAAAATTCTTTGTACACGGTGAAAAACCCTGGTGGAGGGGTCCTAATTTTCTGGCCATCAGAAGGAAGCAAAAATTCGTGACATGAGGATAAATTAATCTTATCCTTAAGCATATTTATCTCCTTCAAAGACATCTCACTATTAGCTATCTCAATATCTACCACACGACTTTTACGCTTTGAACCCCCAGAAGATGGAACCCTTCCCTCCTCATCCTCATACTCATTATCATCCATCACCCAGCTAGATGCATCTTCTGGCCTATTTCCTAAAGGAATTTGACGAGAAGTATCAGAGTTAGATTTATCGTCAATAATCAAAAAATCTGAAAATTCAGATTCACATGGAGGCAATTCACGAATAGCTTTTGCAACTTCTTCCTCAAACGAAATTTCAATCCCTGAATCAAAACTTAAAAAATCAACCTAAGAAGAAACACCTATAAAAAAAAAAAAAAAACTCATCCAAAGCATATTTATTTAAACAAAAAACAAGTTAATCACATAATCTCGGGCGAAAAAATGGCCGAGACAGGACTTCCTCGACCGAACTCGGCCGAGTCAAATTCCGCCACGGCCAAACTCGGCCGAGACTGATTCACCTCGGCCAAGCACAGCCGAAGCAAGTATGCCTCGGCTAAGACTTGGCCGAGGCAGATAAGCCTCGGCTACGTTTGGCCGAGGCATGCTGCCTCGGCTGAGTTAGGCCGAGGCATGCTGCCTCGGCAGAATTGGGCCGAGGCAGGTATGCCTCGGCAGAACCTGGCCGAGGCATATTGCCTCGGCTGGGTACTGGCCGAGGCATGCTGCCTCGGCAGAGCCTGGCCGAGGCATATGTTGCCTCGGTTGGGTACTGCCGAGGCATGTTGCCTCGGCAGGGCCTGGCCGAGGCAGCATGCCTCGGCTGAAATTTGCTTTGTTGCGCCTCGACTGGGATAATTACTCGATTGGCTAAGCTAAAAAAAAAAAAAATTTAAACAATAAGTACCTCGTGATGACATTCTTCAAACGGATTCTCTCGAGAAAGAAGCTTAAAATTTTTTAAGTTTTGAAAGGTGTACTTAGAAAAGTGAAGATGAAAATTATAAATAAACTATAAAACTTATAATTTTGGAAGTACAATATTCTCAAAGAATAAAATCCTCCTAATTTTGATCCTAAGATAATTAGGACATTATTTTGCAAGATTTATATCTTCTAAGTAAGGAAAATATTCTAATCTAAATGTATATATCTTACTTATTCTAATCTATATATATATATATATATATATATATATATATATATATATATATATACATATATTCTCAAAATATATATATGTTATGTATTTTAAATTCCGCAATTGAAAAAAATTTCATTCCCGGAATGGGGGGGGGGGGGGGACATCATGATAGTGGCGATTTATGATCTGGGGACATTTTAGTAATTATGATCTAAGGGTATTTCGGTAATTCTTTAATTAATAAATTTGATAATAAATAATTCCGTCAAAATGACTATTTTACCCCTATTTATTTCATTTGACATTCATGGCATAAAACTCTTCACCTCCCAAGAACCTCTTCACCTCCCAAGAACCTCTTCACCTCCCAAAATTTCTCCTATAAATAGCATCTCATTTTCAGCAAAAAGGCAAGTCATTCTAGAGAGAAAAAACCGAAAAATTATAGAGTTCTTAGCAAGTTCGTCCCGTGCAAATTAGCATTCGTAAAGAGTTCACAGATAGAAAAACTAGCACTGACCTTAGTATCAACAACACGAAAGTTACGCCCATACTTCCAATCACATCAGGTTGTAGTACTTACAAATCACCCCCTTAAGCAAGTGTTATCAAACCCAGATGTTTCAGGAAGAATGGTGAAATGGACAGTAGAGTTGGGAGAGTACGGTTTAGAATTTCAACCCCGGCCCGCCATAAAAGCTCAAGTATTAGCTGATTTCTTAGTTGAAATGACAACTGATCAAGCTGCTAGCTCTTTGACTACCTGGGAAATTTATGTGGATGGCTCATCTACAAATAGTGGTAGCGGTGCAGGAATCGTAATAAAAAGCCCCCACGAAGACGAATTTGAATATGCTCTCAAACTCGATTTTCCGACATCCAATAATGAAGCTGAATATGAAGCTTTGTTGGCTGGAGTAAAATTAGCATCGGCGGTAGGGGCGAAAAGGTTGATAGTATATAGTGACTCTCAGCTGGTGGTGAATCATGTAGATGGTTCCTTCGAAGCCAAGGGGCAGAAAATGATTCAGTATCTTCAGCGAGTCAAGGAAGTACAGGTAATATTATACCGACGCGCTAGACATCAAATATAAGATGTGATTTTGTAACTGTATATGAAAAAAAATAAAAACCTCCATTAAATTGGAATATTGCAGGATAAATTTGAAGATTTTCAGTTAAAACAAATTCATCGAAAAGACAATGCCGAAGCCGATATGTTAGCAAAACTAGCTAGTGCGCTAACAACGGTAAAAAGCAAGAAGATAATTTTCCTCACAGCAACTCGTCCAGAAATAGAAGATGATCATGAGGTGTTACCAATAATATCTGAAGAACCAAGTTGGAAGGATGAAATAGTTAAATATATAGTCCATAACGATCTACCGGAGGATAAGAAGAAAGCAAGGTTATTGAAACTACGAGCAGCTCGTTTCGTTATGATCGATGGAGACTTGTACAAAAGAGGATTTTCCCAGCCATACCTCAAGTGCTTAGCCCCGGAGAAAGCCAACTATGTTCTTAGAGAGATACATGAAGGGAGTTGTGGAAATCATCTTGGAGGTAGAGCACTAGCAAACAAAACATTGCGGCAAGGATACTTTTGGCCTACACTAAAAAGAGATGCAGTTGAACTAGTTCAAAAATGCCATAAGTGTCAACAACACGCTAATGTTGTACATTCTCCAGCAACTTTAATGCAACCACTTGAAAGCCCATGTCCTTTCAGTCAGTGGGGCATTGATTTGGTAGGACCTCTGCCACCTGCACCAGGACAAAAAAGGTATAAACCATCCCCAAGACATTACTTCTTTTTTAAAAAAAAAAAATATATATTTCATAACATTGCCTTTTGTGTTAAAACAAAAAGGTATTTGATTGTGGCTGTGGATTACTTCACCAAATGGGTGGAAGCTGAACCTTTAAGAACCATCAAAGAAGAAGACGTGTTGAAGTTCTTGTGGAAGAATATTGTCTGCAGATTTGGAGTACCCCGAGTCCTTGTATCTGACAATGGAACGCAATTTAGGGGAAAAGAACTACAGCGATGGTGTGCCGAGATGAAAATAACGCAATCCTTCACTTCTGTAGCAAACCCTCAGTCTAACGTACAAACGGAAGTGACGAATCGTATCCTACTACAACATATGAAAGCTCGCCTCGATAAGGCTAAGGGGGAATGGGTTGAAGAATTACCTAGTGCATTGTGGGCGTATCGAACAACTCAAAGGGTAAGTACTGGAGAAACCCCTTTCAGTTTGGTTTATGGAACAGAAGCTGTAATACCAGTTGAAATTGAAGAGGTCAGCTTACGTGTGCGATGCTACAATCCTATGTATAACGACCAAGGTCTTACCGCTAATCTAGATTTGCTAGAAGAACTAAGAGAAAATGCTAGTACAAGAGCAGAAAGATACCGCCTGAAGATGGTGAAAGCTTACAATGCTAGGGTACGTCCTCGCTCTTTTCAAGTGGGAGATTTGGTGTTACGAAGGACGACGGTCATTACACAAAAGGACAAAATGAAGAAGAAACTGAAGAAGTTTGAACCTAAATGGGAAGGTCCGTTCAAGGTAATAGAAGTGATAAGTTCTGGAGCCTATCGACTTCAATACCTAAGTGGGGAAGATATACCAAGAACTTGGAATACGAGTAGCTTGAAAAAGTATTATGAGTAGTTTTGTAATGTACTTTTTCAATAATCTTCTACGTAATGATCAATAGAGACTCATTTCAGGATTTCTTCTTTTCTTACTTACGAATATCTATGAAATATTCCATTATAGTCTACTTGTAAAAGGAAGAATTCTGATCAAAGAAAAATTCAACAAGTCGACACTTCAAGAGCCATTTAATCGATCATCAGAATATAAATGCAAATAAAAATTGCACCATAACAAACATATGGTGGACACTTTATCGATCATTAAAGTATAAATGCAAATAAAAATTGCACCATAACAAACATATGGTGAATATATCCACGAATATTCTTTAAACAAAAAAAAAATTCAAACCACAAATAAAGCAAAAATGCAAATATTCAAGAACATAAACAAAATAAACGAGGACAAGTTCATCAATCTACTGCACACAAATAAGGTTAACTATTTTTTCCCTTTTGCGGACTTTGGAGCAGGATCTTCCTCAACCTCATCAAATGTTTCATCAGGAATCACAGTCCCCTCATCTTCATCAGCTTCATCATCTACCTCAGGATCGATAAACATAAAGTCTTCACCAGGAAAACGGTCTGAATCTCTAAGGGTTTTGCGAATAACCTGAACTGTTCGGTCGTAAACCAAAATCGACTCCTTCAGAAGATCTTCTCTATAAGCATCAGACTTCTGATAATTACTCACAAGTTCCTTCTCTATTGTGCTTTGATACTTAGAGACAAGTTCCTTCTCCAGTTCCCTATAATAATCCTTGCTCTGCTCGGACTTCCTAAACTTCTCACCAGTCTGAATCTCATGCTTCAGCTCCTTCGACAACTTCGTGTTTTCCAGTTTCAGTTCCTGAAGTTGTTCAGTCATGCGCGCCAGTTTCTCCTCGGCCATCTTCGTTTCCTCCTCGCAGCGTTTGGCACGCTGAGTAAGCAAATGAGACAGAAGGGGTATCTGCAAAAAGAAAGAACAAAACAAATATAAATATATTCTAAGTCAAAAGAAGAATATAAAAATATATATCAAACAAGTAAGATATGTTAAATTACCCGAGCAATATTTGCGCATAATATTTTATCCAAGTTCTCGGAAGGAAGTTGATCAAAACGATTGGCATCATGAGCAGTAATCAACTGCCTAGTCTTGTCATATCCTAGCTCCAGATCGGCGGAATCCCAAAATGAACATACACCTTTTTCTTTGTTAATGCCAAAGGTGAATAGACCTTTTCCCATTCCAGGGCGAGAAGGAACTTCCTCTCGAGGACGTTTTGGAGGAGGTGATGATTGTCGATTCCGCCCACCTGACGCAATCGTTCCAAAAGCTTCATTCGGAGCACTGCGAGAAGCCTGAGATGCACTTTTCACGAAACTCCCTCTTGGATTTCCAGATTGAGTTCCCTTGTGCGAGGGGGGAGGAGGACGACGAGAATCACGATCTACTTGTGAAGCACGATCTACTTGTGAAGCCCCTTTTCCAGCACGAATCTCACTAATGGACATACCCTTTCCTGCAAAATACGAAAATTAATACACAAGTCAGAATGATAAACATGCATAAATATATATACACATAAAACATACATATGATATGTACCATTAACAAATAAAGGAGCAACATTAAAAGGTTCTCTAAATAAGCCGGCATTCTCAAACTTCTCGCGAATATCACTCGGATCAATAGAAGGATCGTAAGGAGAAGAACTACTATTCCACTCTACAGGAAATTCCCAACCATCATTCCTTACGTAAAAATACTTGGATCTCCACGGTCCCCTAGAACCTTTTGCAGAAGTACAACCCTCTAAGAATTTGCATTTGTTTTGAGGAAAAAAGTGAAAGTATAACTGGTTAGGAACTCTTCTCAAGATAAATAAACTCCTAAAAGACTCCAAAGTTGGAAGAATATTCAGTTGGGTGGAGCAACGCAAGAAACCTTCATAATACATGAAAGAGTTAGGAGTCAACTGACTGATGCATATATTGAAACTACGCACAATTTCTACGAGGAGAGGATCTGGAGGAATCGAAAATCCACAAAGAAAAAATTCTTTTTACACGGTGAAAAACCCTGGTGGAGGGGTCCTAATTTTCTGGCCATCAGAAGGAAGCAAAAATTCGTGACACGAGGATAAATTAATCTTATCCTTAAGCATATTTATCTCCTTCAAAGACATCTCACTATTAGCTATCTCAATATCTACCACACGACTTTTACACTTTAAACCCCCAGAAGATGGAGCCTTTCCCTCCTCATCCTCATACTCATTCTCATCCATCACCCAGCTAGATGCATCTTCTGGCCTATTTCCTAAAGAAATTTGACGAGAAGTATCAGAGTTAGATTTATCGTCAAAAATCAAAAAATCTGAAAATTCAGATTCACATGGAGGTAGTTCACGAATAGCTTTTGCAACTTCCTCCTCAAACGGAATTTCAATCCCTGAATCAAAACTTACAAAAATCATCCAAAGCATATTTATAAAAAAAAAAAAAAAAAAAAATTAAATAATCTCGGGCGAGGAAATGGCCGAGACAGAGCCTCGGCTAAGTTTGGCCGAGGCCTGCTGCCTCGGCTGAATTAGGCCGAAGCAGATGTGCCTCGGCCGAATTGGACCAAGGCAGTCATGCCTCGGCCGAGATTGGCCGAGGCATGCTGCCTCGACAGAACCTGGCCGAGGCATGCCTCGGCTGGGTACTGCCGAAGCATGCTGCCTCGGCAGGACCTGGTCGAGACATGCTGCCTCGGCTAGGTACTGCCGAAGCATGCTGCCTCGGCTGGGTACTGCCGAAGCATGCTGCCTCGGCAGAACCTGGTCGAGACATGCTGCCTCGGCTGGGTACTGCCGAAGCATGCTGCCTCGGCAGGACCTGGCCGAGACATGCTGCCTCGGCTGGGTACTGGCCGAGGCATGTTGCCTCGGCTGAAAATTGCTTAGCCGAGGCATATTGTGCCTCGGCTGGGTAATCACTCGATTTGCAAAAAAAAAAAAAAAAATTTTTTACCTCGTGACGACATTCTTCAGACAGATTCCCTCTTGAAAGAAGCTTAAAATTTTTTAAGTTTGAAAAGTGTATTTAGAAAAAGTGAAGACGAAAATTATAAATAGACTATAAAACTTATAATTTTGGGAGTACAATATTCTCAAAAGCATAAAATCCTCCTATATTTGATCCTAGGATAATCAGGACATTATTTTGCAAGATTTATATCTTCTAAATAAGGAAAATATTCTAATCTGACAATGACCTACCTGGTACGGGAAGCATTGGACAAGACCATCCTGGCGGAGGAGGCGCTGGACAAGACCACCCTGGCGGAGGAGGCGCTGGAAACGACCTGCCTGGGGCAGGAGGCGTTGAACAAGGCCCACTTGATGGAGTAGACCCCCAAACTTTAATGCCTGATCGAGATGCTCTTCCGAATGTACCACCCCCAGTGCCAACCATCCAAATGACTCAGGAAATGCTTGATGCAATGGCGGCAACAGTAGCTGCTCGAGCGGTCGCACAATATGTAGCGGAACAACAAAGAATACGCAATTCAAGTCAGTCCCGGCACGTAATCCCAGATGCATCCACAAGACCCGAAAGAGGTGATCAAAGACAGCGAGAACAACCACATATAAGGCAACCAGTTAACGAAGAAGAAGTCAACAGTAGAACTCAAAGACCAGCAGAGGTACGAAGACAACCTCGTTTAGTGATGGAGAGAACTGGAGGAAGAGAACAAGGAGGACAAAATTACACACGGCAAGGACAAGAAGAGAGGGTGGAACAATTACCACCCATGGTACCACTAAGAAGAAGCCCATTCTCTCATGCAGTCTTATCAGAACCATTGCCACCTGGCTTTAGGATCCCAAGCTTGTCTGAATATGATGGAATGGGTGATCCTCAGGAACATCTAGATAAGTTTATTGCCAAAGCTGATTTATATGCAATAAGTGATGCGACCACTTGTAAAATATTTCGTACTACTTTATCTAAGATCGCACTTACTTGGTTCAACCAGCTCCCTTCAGGCACAATCACTAACTTTGAGCAGATGAGTCAACGATTCCTCAATCACTTCTCTATGAATAGAAAGTCTCAAAAGACGGCTGCATACCTATTCACCGTAAGGCAAAGAGCCGGAGAGCCTTTAAGAGAGTATATACAAAGATTCACTAATGGAGTTTTAGAGGTCCCGCAAGTCGATCCTGAACTTTTAGCTAGCATTCTCCAACAAACTTTGATAGATGAACGTCTTAAGGAGTCTTTTGCCGGAAAACCTCCAACAACTCTGGATGCACTCCTAGCTAGGTCCGAAAAGTTCATAAGAATCGAGGAGGCAATGGAATCAAAGTCAGAAAAAGGAGGAAAAAGGAAGAACAGAGAAGATGATAGGAATGATATCCCAAGGCGAAAGGAGAATCCAGAGGAAGGAAGGAATGTAGGATACAATCAAAAGTATGCTCACTATACTCCTCTCAATGCCACACGAGAAGAGGTATTTGTAGCAGCTTTAGCACAAGGGCTACCTCAGTGGCCGGCACCATTGAAAGACAATCCGGACAGAAATAAGTCTAACAAATATTGTCGATACCATCGTGCTCGAGGACATAACACAGAAGACTGTTATCATTTAAAAGATGAGATAGAAAGGTTGATACAAAGGGGCAATCTACAGAACTTCGTAAGAAGGAAGAGAGATATAGCCCCAGCAAGTTCACAAGCTGGACGAAATTCTAACTCAAGAAGAAATCAACCGCAAGAAAGAAGTGGAGGACAAAGACCTAACAGAGATAGTTCAGTACAAGCGAGGCAAGATGAGAACTTACCAAACGCCGGCATTATCAACATGATATCAGGAGGACCGGTCGGGGGAGATTCTGTTAGATCAAGAAAGGCATTAGCAAGATCAGCGAAAACCTTACATGACTGTCCATCGTATGCACAACACTATGTCCATCAAGTTGAAAAGTGTAATCAGATCATCACCTTTGATGATAGGGATCTGGAGAAAGGGAAACTACCACCACAAAACGATGCTTTAGTAATTTCAGCAACTTTAGCAAATTTCTGGGTTAAGAAAATCTTAGTAGATAGCGGCAGCTCAGCAGATATAATATTTTATCATGCTTTTGAGAAGTTGAACATAGACAACACCGAGTTAAAAAGGGTCAATACCCCACTTACTGGTTTTACGGGAAAGATAGTGGAAGCATTGGGAGAAGTATCACTACCTATCTCCCTCGGAAGTTATCCTATTAGATCTACGAAGATGGTGAAATTTCTAGTGGTCAAAGCACCTTCCTCATATAATATGATATTAGGAAGGCCTAGTCTAAATCTTTTCAAGGCCGTACTTTCAACATATTATATGAAGATGAAGTTTCCGACACCAGAAGGGAGAGGAGAAGTGGTAACAGATCAGATGATGGCTCGTGAATGCTATGCTAGCACATTGAGAAACTGCAATAAGCGAACCAAGTCAGAGTCAAATCATGTCAATAAAAATGATACAACTGATCAATTGATGAATGATGCTTCAGGGGCGCAGGAAGAAGAAGTTGAAAGCAAAAAGAGAAAGCAAGAAGATTTGCGGATAGAGGCAGTAGAGGAATTAAAAGTTGTGGAGTTCATCCCTGGAAATCCAAACAAAACAACAAAAATAGGAACAAGGATTGAACCACATGTGGAAGCAGAATTAGTACAGTTTTTGCGAAAAAATATGGATATGTTCGCTTGGGACGCCATTGACCTTCAAGGAATAGATCCCGAAGTAATGGTGCATAAACTCAGTGTTGATCCGACAGTGAAGCCGATAAAACAAAAGAAGAGAACTTTTGGACAAGAAAGGAACGAGATCATCAAAGAAGAGGTAAACAAGCTTCTTCAAGCGGGGTATATCAGAGAAGTACTTTATCCTGACTGGCTGTCAAATGTGGTGGTTGTTCCAAAGCCTAATGGAAAATGGCGAATGTGTATTGACTTTACGAATCTGAACAGAGCTTGCCCAAAAGATTCATATCCTCTTCCCAGAATCGACATGCTAGTAGATTCTACCTCGGGATGTGAGTTGTTGAGTTTTTTGGATGCTTTTCAAGGATACAATCAGATCCCGATGCTTCCTGAGGATCAGGAGAAAACCAGTTTCGTCACTGATCAGGGGGTATATTGTTATAAGGTTATGCCCTTTGGCCTAAAGAACGCCGGAGCTACATATCAAAGACTTGTTGATCATATGTTCAAAGAACAAATTGGGAGAAATATGGAAGTATATGTGGACGACATGCTTGTGAAGAGCCACAAACAATCTAATCATCTAAAAGATTTGGCAGAAACTTTTGAAGTATTAAGACGCTACGGTATGAAGCTAAATCCCAATAAGTGCACTTTTGGGGTTCGAGGTGGAAAATTCTTGGGATACATGATTTCTGAAAGAGGGGTAGAAGCTAATCCAGAAAAAATCGCTGCGGTACAAAATATGTCTGCCCCAAAGTCAGCAAAAGAAGTACAACGCCTAGCAGGACGTTTGGCTGCGTTGAACCGTTTTATATCTCGATCTGCAGATAAAGGGTTGCCTTTCTTTAAAACCCTTCGTAATCTTAAGAATTTTGAATGGACACACGAATGCCAGAAAGCATTTGAAGAACTGAAAGATTATTTGTCATCTCCTCCACTCCTTACCACGCTAAGACCTAGAGAAATATTGTATCTATATCTTGCCGTGTCGGATTATGCTATTAGCTCAGTCCTAGTTAAATCAGAAGGTAGAGATTACAAGCCCATCTACTATGTGAGTCGAATGTTACAAAGGGAGCGTGTCTAAGCACTGTACTCTTTTTCCTTCGCCCAAGTTTTTGTCCCAATGGGTTTTTCTTGGCAAGGTTTTAATGAGGCAGTGCTACGCGCTTATTTATCACATATGGAGATATGATATGGGTAGCTACTTGAATCAAGTTTCGACAATAAACGCTCGCGTAATTATTCCTGAAACTGGGGGGCAATATGATGTGTCCAAATTTTGTACCCGAGGGCAATTAAGAGATTACACTAAGTTGCATAAATGAGAGATTTGTAACGTCTTTATCATAAACTCTCGTAACGTCTATAACGTCTTTGTATTTATTATTTGTAACGTCTTTCCTGAAAAGACTGTTGTACCCCTGTATGTAACTATAAATAGGTAGCTCTATTTTCAAACAAAGAGAACTCAATTCACAATGACAATTACTATACAATTTTTCTCTCGATATAAGTGTGCATACCTTATTTCATTATTGTGATGTTGTTATAGATTGAATGGCTTATTCTATCTTTGCCCTGAACATTTTTATACAACATCAATTGTAGATATCTAACTACTTTTTGGAAATAGTAGCTTCTTGAATCTAAAGTGACTCTTTAATTCAATTCATACATTGTGAAAAATTCACTTTTTTCCAACAGGACTCAAGTACGAATTTTAGTTGGGAGAGGTTCTCACTTTATGTGTCTGACGCGCCTTGAAAGTGATTAAACTCTGGGAAAATAAATGTTTTGATTAGTAATTTAACGCAAGTTTTTATTGTTTGAAGTTTGAACACACCTAGGCGAAATGTAGACAGAAAACTAAGGTTCTGTTTGTTTGGTGTTTGGAAAAGTAGTTTGAGAGTAGTGGAGGTTTGTGAAATAGTCTCCCTTTGGGTAGTGTAGTTTGTTAGAGTTTTGAGAGAGTGGTTTGAAAAATAAATGAGGTGTAATTATAGTAGAGTTTGTTAGGTTTTGTTTAGAAATAAGAAAATTATTGTTTGTTTGGCTTTTGAGAGAGTAGTTTGCAAAAATTGAGAACTGGAAATTTTATTTCAGAAAGTAGAAAACATGTTTGGTAGACATTTTTCAAACACGAAATAATTTTGAAAAAAGCCAAACTAACTTGGTACGGGTAAGTTCAGTTAAGTTTTGACTCAGTCTCGCTGGATTTTGGTTTTGAAAAGAAATCATATTTTGATTGAGTTAATTTATATGCAGGGGTTTGGATGAAAAAAGTAGATGGTAGGTGTCAAATCAATGTATTTTATAGAAGAAAAATGTGTGATATGTCAAATTATTATTTTTATAGGTTTGTAATTGAAATACGAGTTTCGCAAATTCGACTTCATTTGGTTGGGTTTTAGTTCAATTTTGCGTAACATCGAGACTGAGCCAAAACCTAGCCAAATAGAATTATAGTTACCTACCAAGGCTGAAATAAGCGAATGGGTGTGGGCATAAATAAAGAAAATACTTTCTCAGTTCGTGTCTAAGTCTTGTCAAGCGAATGGTTTGAATTTATCAAGCTTAAAATTATATTTGATTTATTATAGATTGAGTCTACGTGAGCTTTATTGAACTTAAGAACGAATTTTTTGGCTCATTGAGCTACAATAAGTATAAAAAAAAATATTGTTCAAGTTTATTTGATATGTAAAATTATCTCGTTAGTATTTCAAGAAAATGTAATTTTCACCTTTAATAAGAAAAAATTTGCCCACGTAATGGCAAGATTATCTTGATTTCATAGGCTCTAATTTGGTGGTGTATCTCTAACAAAGATTTCTTCGCAGTATACTCGAAGGTTCTTGGGCGTCTGGCTTGCCAGGCGCCCAAGCGCCAAAGAACTGTTGATGTTTTACCCAATCGAATCCGAACGATTCAACACAATGAGTATACAAGATCATCTTAGTTCGACCCAATTGCGGAATTTGGTGGATATGTTCCTATTATATTTCAAAAATAAGTTACATAAATACGAGGATCTCATTACGATAATTATTTTAATTATGCAAAATAATGAAAACAAAACTTACAAAAAGCTAATTGTCCTTCGATCTTTTGGTTGAACTTTTGCCTTCATGCTTTTCTTGAATTTGATTAACAAATTTCTTTGATATTTTTTACCATTGATATCAAAACTTCTACTAGTCTCCTTCTTGTATGTTTAGGGCTGAAGAACTTTTTCTTTTAAGTGTAATCTTACTGATAAATATTGATAGTTATGGAAATAGCTAAACTCCTACCACGACTTACTCTACGATTTCTACTAGGAAAATAACTCCTCTCTCTCTTACCTTAAGAGACTAAATTGATAAATAAATTGTTTTATGAGGGATTAACAATTTTATGAGGGACTAAAATATAACACTATAAGTAAAAGACCATCTATAAATGTTCAAAGTGAAACAAATAATTCATAGTGATAACTAACATGGAAAAAAATACAAAAAAAACCACTCTGTAAAAAGTTAATGATGGAGTATCACTAATAGTGTTACCCCTATTTTATTTATGCTATTTTATAAAGACAAGCTATGTTACACTTACAAAGTGAGTTGACAGTTATTTACACCACTACACCAAACTGCGATTTTTCTGAACTGCCCCCACTCTTTGACTGTTTAAACGTCTTCAAATGCTTGGACGAAGAGGGTTTTTTGGTAATTTCATCTTGACAATTTGCTGTCCCACAGTTTTCACACCGCCACAACTACCCACCATTATTTGGTATAATTGTTGCATGAATGACGTGTTGCAGCAGATAATTGTGATTCATTTAAACTTGATTTGCTTAGCAATACATCGTGGAGATGAGATTTTAAAAATAACTTCATACAATCTTAATAATTTGTTGCATCACATCATCCGTCTAGTAATTGCACTAAATAATTTCTTCAATTACAATAATACACGGTTAATTCCCACATTTATAGCTGACATGGTTTCTACAAACTACAATTTCTCTTCATTTCTTGAATCTGCAGCTATTTATTTTTGTTGTAGGTGACGAACGTGTTACGTGTGCATTATTTATTTGAAAAGAAATATATTCTTTCATTTTTTTCAATCCCATGCCATAACACATCAAGAAATTTAGTCTGTTGCAATTTCTCGTTTCTCGTATTTTCACAAAATTTAAGAGAAATTTGCAGGGAAAGAAAATAATCATGCAATATAATCTTTTGAATAAATGTGAAGAGTTTTATGTCGAAAAATTTGCACGAATGCTAGGAATTAAGAACATAATTTTGGTACAAGCAATTTAATTCTTAAAACATAAGTATTACTAAAATGTGGAAATTTTCAATTCAATATTTTGTGTAAAAGAAATACTCCATTTGTCTTATCTATATCTATATCTATCTATCTATCTATCTATCTATCTATCTATCTATCTATCTATCTATCTATCTATCTATCTATCTATATATATATATATATATATATATATATATATATATATATATATATATTATATTATATTATATTATTTATATTATATTATATTTATCTATATCTATATCTATATCTATATCTATACTATTATAAAAGCATGAATATTTCTTAACTTTTTTGTGCGGACTAAAATACCCTTATTTGAATTATTATTTAATTAAATGATAAATATATAAAAGTAATTGAAGAGGTATAATTAGACATAAAGTCTTAATGTATTTATCTTCTACATAAACTCCTAAAATTTATAAATTATCTCTTGCATCATTTTTTGTTATTTTAATCTTCTCTTATAATAAATAAAAACGAACCATAAAAATACACTATTATTTTAAATAGTCCGTAAATAATAGATGAACACTATTATATTATAGCATCAATATTTATTTAAACAAGAAGATATTAATTTAAAATTTTAGTACAACATAAGTCATAAACATTCTAAATATAAAAATTTAAATTGAAATTTTCTTAAATATCTTGATGTTACAAAACAAAATTAAAATTTAAATGTATCTTACTATGATAGAATAAAAATTACTTATGGCATGGCTAATTACATAATTTTACTTTGACTATAATAGAAAAGTATAAAGAATATTCAATAATATCAAGACATGCATAACCTTGAATTTTCATGGAATTTTTTTCGTGAAAAACGGGTGAAATTGGTGAAAAGGGGTCAAATCGATAAAAAAAAAATAAGAAATCTTTAAAATATGTGAAATTGATGAAAATTCGAGTGCAATTGGTGAACACTGGCGAAGTTGGTAAAAATTTGGGTGAAACCGGTAAAAAAGTGCCCCCGAAATTGGTAAGCACATGTGAAATCGATGAAAATTCGGATCAAATTCATAAAAAAGTGATGAAATTGGTGAAACGACAACATCAATGAAAAGTAGGTGAAATTGGTGAAAAATGAATAAGTCGGTGAAAATGTTTCAGATTGATGAAAATTCAGGTTGGTGAAAAGAACATGTGAAATCAGTAAAAACAATGTTCAAAATAGGTAAAAAACGGGTTAGTATGATAAAAATGTGTGAAAAATCAGTTAAAACAAAAGAGTTTAATTGACAATATAATGTGAAACCGGTAGAAAAATGGTTTAAAACGGAAAAAAAATAATGGGACAAAATCTTAAAAACTATAAAAATAAGTTATAACCGACAAAAAAAAGGGGGTAAAACAGTGAAAAAATTAAACTGGTTAAACAGGTGAAAAATTAAGTAAACTAAAAATAGGTGAAAACGAATTAATTTGCTTTATTTTATGACATAATCAAATTAATTTTACTCTTATTTACAAAACACACCCATAAAATTAACTATACACGTACAACGTACTTGCACTTTCCTAGTACTATTATAAAAGCATGAATATTTCTTAACTTTTTTGTGCGGACTAAAATACCCTTACTTGATTATTATCTAATTAAACGATAAATATATAAAAGTAATTGAAGAGGTATAATTAGACATAAAGTCTTATTGTATTTATCTTCTACATAACTCCTAAAATTTATAAATTATCTCTTACATCATTTTTTGTTATTTTAATCTTCTCTTATAATAGATAAAAACGAACCATAAGAATACACTATTATTTTAAATAGTCCCTAAATAATAGATGAACATTATTATATTATAGCATCAATATTTATTTAAACAAGAAACTATTAATTTAAAATTTTAGTACAACATAAGTCATAAACATTCTAAATATAAAAAATTAAATTGAAATTTTCTTAAATATCTTGATGTTACAAAACAAAATTAAAATTTAATCGTATCTTACTATGATAGAATAAAAAATACTTATGGCATGGCTAATTACGTAATTTTACTTTGACTAGAATAAAAAAAAATAGAATATTCAATAATATCAAGACATGCATAACCTTGAATTTTCATGGAATTTTTTTCGTGAAAAACGGGTGAAATTGGTGAAAAGGGGTGAAATCGATAAAAATAAAAAAAGAAATCTTTAAAATATGTGAAATTGATGAAAATTCGAGTGCAATTGGTGAACACTGGCGAAGTTGGTGAAAATTTGGGTGAAATCGGTAGAAAAGTGCCCCCGAAATCGGTAAGCACATGTGAAATCGATGAAAATTCGGATCAAGTCGTAAAAAAAATGATGAAATCGGTGAAACGACAACATCAATGAAAAGTAGGTGAAATCGGTGAAAAATGAATAAAGTTCAGTTTGTGAAAAGAACATGTGATATCAGTAAAAACAATGTTCAAAATAGGTGAAAACGGGTTAGTATGATAAAAATGTGTGAAAAATCAGTTAAAACAAAAGAGTTTAATTGACAATATAAGGTGAAACTGGTAGAAAAATGGTTTAAAACGGAAAAAATAATGGGACAAAATCTTAAAATCTTAGAAACTATAAAAATAAGTTATAACCGATAAAAAAAGGGGAAAACAGTGAAAAAATTAAACTAGTTAAACATGTGAAAAATTAAAGTAAACTAAAAATAGGTGAAAACGGATTAATTTGCTTTATTTTATGACATAATCAAACTAATTTTACTCTTATTTACAAAACACACCCATAAAATTAACTAAACACGTACAACGTACGTGCACTTTCCAAGTCATTTAAAGTACAATTACTGAGATCGTGCAAAATTAATTTGAGGAAAAGCGTAGGATTACTATTAAATTGAAAAAAAATATTTTTAAAATGTATGGGTAAATTGAATTAATTTTTCTTTATTTTAGAAAAAAAAATCTGTAGAAGATATATGGAAGGTAGGAAAATATGCGAGGGAACATAGAAATAAAAAATGCATCGATTAATTATGAACAATTACTGTATATTTATTTTTCCATCCAAAATCATATGACGGATAAAATTCGCTAAATTTTCTGAATTTATGGGACTAAGTTTGCTACTTATTTAATGCTTTGGACTATATCTAAAAATCAGATATAATTTAGGGCAATTTTTTGCAATTTTGCCCTTCCATTCCCTTTCTATTGTTCTTTTTAAGTTTTTTGGATGATTTTTGTTTGAGATGGTTGTAAATAATTCCTACTGAATCATAGTTTTTTTAGAAAGAGGTAAATTTGTTGCTTCTTTCTATAAAAATTGGGAGTAATTTGAAGTTGAATAGTACTTATTTAGTATTTAACTTTATTAAGGTGATTATATTGTTTATACATAAATGCATTTGAAATTTAATTTTCAAGATAAACATAAATATCAAAAAGTGTTTAGGATTTAGGAATTTTAGATCCAATATGTCAAGATAAATTTTATATATTAAAAAGAAATTTGTACACACGGCCCATGCGGATGCAGTTGCTATTAGGGCTGAAAATCAAACCAAGCTATTCGATACTAGGCTCGAGCTCGTTCGATAAAAGCACGTTTGAGTTCGTTTCGTCAAATAAATCAAACAAGCTTGAACAAGATTTCTCGTTCGATAACTTTTGAAGCTCGGCTCGAGCTCGATTCGATAAGCTAAAAATTGAAAAAATACATGTAAAGTACCAAGCTACTCAATACTCGGCTCGAGTTCGTTCAATATAAGCTCGTTTGAGCTCGGTTCGTTAAGAAATCAAACCAAGCTCAAACACAAAATTTCAAGCTCGATAAAATTCAAATCAAGCTTGAACAACGTGTCGTTCGATACTACTCGACTCGTTTACACACCTAGTTGCTATCAAAGAAATTAAAGCACACGGCGCATGCAGTTGCTATTCTCATGCTATTTATTGTACTTTGTCTAGGCGTCTAGCTAGAATTTCACAATCAATGTATTTTACTAGGGATGGACAAAATTGAAAAATGAATATGCATCTACTCTGTACTTTGCAAATTAACCCCAAAATATATATCTCGAATTGCATATATGTTGTCTCTTAAATAATTATTTCTGCACTCCATTCAACTATTCCACCAATTGCGTACACCTTCCCTTTTTTTATTTGTCGCTTTGGCAAAAGAATTTTGTTTACTTTTAGTTGTCGTTTTAGGATTTCAATGTAAAATTAATGTTCTTTTACCAATTTTACACTTTTTACTAATAATGGCTAGCGATATTGCCAGAGCAACAATTGTTGTTGCCAGAGCAAATTTTGCTAATTACCTAATTTACCCCTCATTCAATGAATATTGGCTACCCCAACTTTCTACACCCACATTGAATTATGCCAAAATTCCAGAATATAGAATAAGAGTATAAGACCATACCCGTAATCTGGAAATTGAAAGCAAACATCCCAATTAATTTTTTGTAAATAGAGAAAGGTTACATACCACCAGATCTGGCCGACACAGTGAAGGCCGCCACTGGTCCGATGGTGATGGCATCGCCAATATGGTGAAGTTTCTCTTCACCATTGATGACTCAATTTTCTAAAATCCTGTCAAAATCTTTCAGAAATTAGTTTAATGAAAACTATGTCACGAAATTATGTATGTTCCCCCCGGCCCAAGAAATTGCACCACCGTTTGGTGTGCAATTTTACTGACGTGTTCTAATTCATTTCAATTCAAAATTGATTAATTATATATTATGTTAAATTAAATTCATTATATTGGGTTATGTCATTGACTACAAATTTCCAAATTATATTCTATGAATCAAGAATTATTCATGTGTAAACATTATAATAAAGAAGAAGATATAAAACGTTCAATGTTGTTGGCGAAAGTAAAATGGATATGGGCGACTGGTTGATTTCTTATTCAGATTGAATGATGGAAAATGAAAAACTGAAATATAAGTATACCCATAAGGCCATAGCCAATAATATTACAGGAATTGGAGAAGAAACGAGTTATGTTCAAATAATAACAGGAAAGAGAATGAGAATGAAGAGTTTGACTTTGCAAGGGTAAATTAGGTAATTAGAAAATTTTGCTCTGGCAGCAACAATTATTGCTCTGACAATATCGCTAGCCCTTACTAATACTTGTCATAAATGTTAAGATTATTTGATTAAAATGGTATTTTCGAATTTTTCTTAAATATATGGCTATTTATGACATTTATTAATTCGTGTACAATCATGCAAAATGACAAATTAAAAAACGAAGGGAGTACTCTGGACCTGAACTTTGGGTGCTGATGCTAGCATATAATTATGGAGCAAATAATTCAGAAGCGATCATATTCTTTTAATAAATATATAGTTGTTTATGCCGACATGCATTCGTATCAAAATAACATTCACATGGATCTCTTCCGCATGCATAATTTATATAAAACAACAATTACTTTTGTAGTAGTTCAACAATATTCAACAAACTATAATAAATCTTTTTAAATTTATGTATATATATTTAAAATAGATTTATGATTAACCATTTGTTAGCAATTATGTACGTAAGGCATGTAACATTAATGGATCGACATTAACATGCATTAATTGCTCAATAAGTAAATTCGGTTTAGAGATGCATGTTTCCATCGTAAAAGACATCAGGGTGGAAAAGATATGGAATCTCTGGTTTCTCTCTCTTGCCACTTATTCGAGTTTCTATGAATGCGGTTAAACTGTGAGGGAATTTAACTGCTCTAAAAAGTGTGTAGAGAGAGGACCAATTTCCTCATTATATAGATGTAGAACCCTAATCCTCACTACTTATGGATTCTTTATTCATGGGCCTACCCTAATGGGTTACTCATAATGGGCCATAAATTTACATTCTTCCACTTGGTCCATGAGAGAATTACCGTCAATTGCATTTGCATAATAAATCACATACACGAGTCATGGCGGTCCTAAATTATCATTATCCAACAAAATTTCTTCCATGTACCACGATATAAGTGACTTATCACACAAGACCTAAAATTGGAAACTTTCATAATGCCCATTCCTATTATTATTCACATGATAGCCATAAAAGTATACACATTCATTAAATAATAGGAATATAACTTTAAGTTATCAAAAACATGTATGTAGAGCTCAAAAAAATGTCAATATCAATAATAAATTCATAAAATCCTCAACAAATTACATCAAATACTATCAAGACCCATACGTTCAGTATGCTCCAAAAATGATTTCGGTGGTATTGCCTTGGTTAAAGGATCCGCAATCATTAGTACTGATGTGTTCAATTGACACCGTATGTTTCCGAACTTCCTCCTTCACGATAAGAAACTTCAAATCCATATGTTTTCCACCTTTGGAATACTTATCATTCTTTGAGAAGAAGATGGCTGCGGAATTATCACAATAAAGTTTCAGCGGCTTGGCAATACTGTCGACAATTCCAAGTCCGGAAATGAAGTTCCGCAACCATAATGCATGATTTGTGGCCTCAAAACACGCCACAAATTCAGCCTCCATAGTAGATGCGGCTAGAACAATTGCTTATGCGCTTTTCCATGATATTTCCCCCTCAGCCAAAAGGAACAAATAGCCAAAAGTGGATTTTTTCCTATCCAGACATCCAACGAAGTCTGAATCGGGATATCCAATCACCTCCAACCGATCAGATCGTCTATATGTGAGCATATAGTCTTTAGTTCCTTGCAAGTAGCGTAGAACCTTCTTGGCAAGTTTCCAGTGATCCAAGCCTGGATTACTTTGGTAATGGCCAATTATACTGACAGCGAAGCTTATGTTAGGTCTGGTGCATGTTTGAGCATATAACAAGCTTCCGACTATCGAGGCATACATAATATTTTCCATTTGTTTCCTCTCTAAATCATTCTTTAGACATTGTTTGAGACTAAGTTTTTCTCCCTTGTAAATTAAGATAACACTAATATTGCAATCTTTCATCTCATACATTTCAAGAATTTTGTTGATGTAAGCCTTTTGAGACAACCCAATCCATCCTTATGATCTATCACGGGATATTTCATTCCCTATCACATAAGATACCTCATTCAAGTATTTCATCTCAAAATTCTCAGAGAGAAATTTCTTAGTCTCATGTAGCAAGCCAAGATCGCTACTAGCAAAAGAATGTCATCAACATACATAATCAAGAAAATAAACTTATTCCCACTGACTTTCAGATATATACATTGATCAACGATGTTTTCCTTAAATCTAAAGGAAACAATTATATCGTTGAATTTTATATACCATTGTCGTGAGGCTTGTTTAAGTCCGTATATTGACATATTCAATTTACACACCATGTGTTCGAGTCCTTCAACTCGAAAACCCTCAGGTTGGTCCATATAAACATCTCCCTCTAATGTTCCAATAAGAAAGGTTGTTTTCACATCCACTGATGTAACTCTAAGTCAAAATGAGCTACCAGCGCAAGAATAATTCTGAGAGAATCATTCTTAGAGAGAGGCGAAAATATCTCGTTATAATCAATGCCGCTTTTCTGAGTAAAACCTTTAGCAACCAATCTTTCATATATCGTTCAACATTGCCTTTTGAGTCGCGTTTGGTCTTAAAGATCCACTTACAACCGACTCGTTTTGATCCCTCCAGCAATGTGACTAATTCCCGTACATGATTGGTTTCCATAGATTTCAATTTTTCCTACATGGCATTGATCCATTTCTCAGAATTTACACTTTCAATGGCTTGTGAATACGAAATCAGATCATGTCTATCCCAATATCATTCTCCAATTCTTGGAAATATACAACATAGTCATCGGGAATTGCAGATCGTCTTTTCCTTTGTGATCGTCATAATGAAATTCCTTGTGGCTCTTCTTCTACAAGTTCATTTTGAACGATTTCATTATGAATTGGTACTTCAGTTTGTTGCTCAGCATCAAAATGCTCAACCAATACGGGAGTAATGTCATGGAAGATTGCAGGGGGTAAACCTTGCTCTATTACCTCGTTAATAACAGTTTGTCCACTGTCACTCCCACTGAACTCACCATTCTCAATGAACCTTGCATTTCCGGTTTCAACAATTCTTGGAGTATGTTTAGGACAATAAAATCTAAATCCTTTGGATTTCTCTGGGTAACCTATAAAGTAATCACTAATGGTGCAATAATCCATTTTTTTTATATGGATTATATAGCTTAGCTTCTGCCAGGCAACCCCAAATGTTGGATAAGGATAAAGATGAAGGCACTAAAGACAATTTGATAAGGGAGGTTTTGATGCATTCCAAAACTTCAAAATTGGCTAAGTATGGATTAACTTAGCTGATGTCCCTTTGAAGGAATTTTGACTAAGTATAGAAGACATCAGAAGAGTCAAAATTTCAAGGTCCTAGACTTTTGATCTGCTGAAGGAAAGATATCAGACTGATGAAGATCAGCCGACTGAAATCAGACTTGTTCAAGTTTGGGATCAACTTAGTTCGCCATCAGACTTGCACTTTCGTCAGCTAAGTGAAAGGATCATAAAGTCTTCCCAACGGTAATAAATGCCCCTTGGAGTAATAAATGCTGAAGTACAAGGTTATTAAAGACAAATGATTAAAGAAATGCTTCGTATCAGCTGGGTGCATTTAATGCTGCCTGCAGAAAAATACTATTGACAGTACGGACAGCTGCAGAGAGCCGTTCGCGGAAATTAAGGACCAGAACTCGAGGACTTTGAATCTTGTCTCTCTTCAACGGACATTTTTCAAACCTCAAGTATAAATAGCTGAAAGAGACGAAGAGAAAAGAACAACAAAATCCCTGAAAAATTTTTGAAGCAGAATTCTTTAAGTCTCAAGAACAGCTCACTCATCAGCTTAGTCATCTGTTGACGGAAAAGTAGAGTTGAAGAACCAAGCTAAACACATCTTCTGATTGAATTTGTAGAACTGAGTGTTGTGATAAGTAGATATCCATCTTTGTGAGTGATATTACTTCGGAGAGTAGGAGTTTCTAAGTAATTTCCTACTGCGCACTTATGGCCTTTTCATTTGTTGATTGGCGCAATCAGAGTATACTGTAAACTTTGTGATTATAGTATAACCCAAGATCTGTGTGACTTGGAAGAGTGGACTAAAGGATATTCAAATCCATATAACCACTATAAAAATCCTGTGTGTTTTTACTTGCATTTTCACTTGCATATTTTCGGTCTCATAAAAACACTTTGATTTAACTGTTTGAAAAGTTTAATAGAAAAAGGTTTATAAAACTGGGGAATAAACTTTTCAACTGCTATGTTTACTTGTGAAAAACACTTACAAATCCGCTGCAAGTACTCTAAGTATTGAAACTGATTTTAACAAAATCAGCCAAATAATTATCAGATAGTGGTCATCTAAGCTGTTCAAAGATTTTTTCGCGATCAGCCGAGTAACTTACTGTTTGATAACAACTTTGTATGTTCAAGTTATAACAAATGTTTTAAAGTTAAAAAGTAAAATTAAAAAGTTTAGAGGTCTATTCACCCCCCTCTAGACCTAATCTGACCACTTTGGACCAACAAGTGGTATCAGAGCAGGTGGTTCATTAGACTCAGCTGCCTGATCAACGAGCTTGATCCGAGTGTTTTTCAAAGGTTTTCAAAACTTTTTCAAAAGAGCATCTTTTTGAAAAATAAAACTTTTTGAAAAATGGACTGTATCAGCCATGTTCCCCACATTGCTGGTATGTCATTTGAAGACTGGAAAATCAGGATGGATATTTTTCTAGCTGCATATAATGATAACATGTACACATGTATCATCAAAGGTCCATTCAAATTCACCAAGACCATAATAGTTGATGAAGCGGAACTGGAGGTGGAAAAGGATTTGACAGAAATGACAGCCGAAGAAATAAAGCTGTTCAATCTGGACAAAGTCGGAAGATTCATCATGACCAAAGCCCTGGATAATGATCGGTTTGATAAAGTCAAACATTGCAAAACTGCAAAGGAGATGTGGGATAAGGTTCGTGACATGAGCGAAGGAAACGACGCCATCAAAGAGCATCAGCTGAGTGTTGCTCTAGAAAAGCTGGACAACTTCAAGATGAAGTCAGATGGATACAAGGTTTACAAGGACGTTGAATGAAGTGCTAAAGCTTGAAAAAACCTTCACCGACAAGGAGATAACCGTCAGAGTTCTGAAGGCTCTACCTCCAAAGTTCAACATGAAGGTGACAACCATGGAAGAGTCAAGAGATCTGGGCAAGATTTCTCTCACCGAGCTGTTCTCAGTACTCAAGGCGTATGAGTATAAACTGCCAAGAATGGGTGTTGAAGAAACCTCAACTTCAAGTCCCACAGCTGCACTTGTTGCTACTAAAAATCAAATAAGGCCAGCTTACAAAAGCAAAGATGTGGACTCATCAGATGAAGCCACACTACTCAATAAAAAGGAGTACACCACTGGAGACGTTGCACTGCTGATAAAGAACTTCAAAAAGTTCTACAGAAGAAAAATGAAGAACAAATATAACAGTGCTTCTACTTCTAACCCTACTTCTTCTTCTCAAGATAAGGATTCTTATAAATCGAAAATGATGTGTTATAATTGCAAGAAACTGGGACATTTCATCAGAGATTGCCCTTATCCTAAAGCTGAGAAGTATACAGAAGAGAAAAAGAGAATCAGAAAAGAAAGAAAGCATCAGAAAGGAAAGGTGCTGGTAGCAGAAGCAGAAAAGCTAGCTGCTGTCTACTCATCTGATTCAGATTCAGACACCTCTGATGAAGAGTCTTCTGATGAAGAGAGCCCTGCTCTTCTCTGCCTGATGGCTAAGGAATCTGATAACTCCGAGGATGATGAGGTAACTCCTCTTGATAATGAATTGTTTAATTCATTTGAACAAATGATGCTTAACAATACTGGTATTGCTGAAGCATATAAAAAGCTTAAGGAAGAAATGATTTTGCTAAAAGAACAAAACAGTTCACTGAAACTCACAGCTGAAAAGCCAAGAGAATCAGCTGAATATAAAAAGCTTGAGCAAGAATATGAGTCTCTGAAAGCTGAATGTGAAGTCTATAAAGGCAAAATCATGGAACTTGAAAAGGTTATTGAGTCTCATGAAAATTCATCTGCTGCATCCATACATATGTCTAGTAAACAGAAGATGCCTTTAGAATAGGATAAGTTAGAACTGAATCATACAGAAAAATTTGTATCAGCTGACAATAGTAAGGTCATTCTTTATGTTCAGACTACTAAACCTGCTTCACTTGAGAAAGTGTTAAAGGAGAAGAAATCTCCTAAGGCTAAAAAGAGCAAAGAGCCTAGTGTAGGTAAACAGACTAGTAAGACCAAACAGCAGAGCCCTAAGAAGTCTGCTGATAAAGTTAAATTAAATCAGACTAGTGGTAAAACTAAGTCATCTGTTAATGAGCAAGCATCTAGTAAACCAAAGAAGCATAAGAACAAGAAAAATCAAAATGCTTGGTATGGAAATGAGTCTTATTATGTGCAACCTGCTGCATATCCTCCTATGTATCATGCACCTCAATTTTCAACTTACTATGCACCATACCCTGCTCATCCAATGCATGCATATCCTCCTTATCATGCATCTTACTCTGCATTTGAACATTATCCTTATCATGCTGATTATCATCAACATAGCAAATCTGATAAACATGATGAAGATGAAGCTGTTCATGCTCCTGCCAAACAACAGAAACCTAAGAAGCCTAAGACTTCATCATCTTAGGTTGTCAAAGGTGGAACTAATCCTTCAGGACCCTCTCAATAAGGGTACCTAAAACAATTTTATTTTGTTTTGTAGGTTAGGATTAGGAGTAGGAGTAAAGTAGAGAAAATTTGGTACTTGGACAGTGGCTGTTCAAGAGACATGTGTGGAAACATACATGAGCTGACTGATGCTGTTGCTGTGGATGGTCCGAATGTAACGTTTGGAGATAGCAAAGAAGGCAAGATTGTAGCAAGTGGAACGCTGATCAAAGGCAACATTGAGATATCTGACGTCTCTTATGTTAAAGGCCTAAAGTACAACCTGCTGAGCATAAGTCAATTTTGTGAAAAATGATATGCAGTCATCTTCTCAACAGATAAGTGTTAAGTTGAACAGATTGGTACAAAGAAGGTAATTTTATCTGGAAGACGACAAGGAAATGTCTACACAGTAGACTGGAATTCTGCTGACAAGAATTCGAGTATTTGTTTGGTGGCATCAACACCAAGCGAAGTCAGTTGGCTGTGGTACAAAAGAATGAATCATGTGAATTTCAAGACCATCAACAGACTTATCAAGAACAATCTGGTAGAAGGGATTCCAAAAACAGTCATGAGCAAAGACAAGCTTTGTGACGCATGTCAGAAGGGTAAACAAATCAAGTCATCATTCAAAAGCAAGAAGCATAAATCTTCTGGAAGAACATTGGAGATGCTACACATGGACTTATTTGGACCCATTGATCTCGTCAGCAATGGTGGAAAGAAATACTGCCTAGCTGTTGTGGATGATTATTCAAGATACACTTGGGTGATTTTCATGAAGAAGAAAAGTGAAACCAAGGAGCATCTTACAAATCTATTGGAAAAGATTCAAAACGAGAAAAGTATGAAAATACTAAAGATCAGATCAGATAGAGGGACTGAGTTTACAAACTCTACTGTTGAAGAGCATTGTAATGCCAGAGGAATCAGTCATGAGTACTCTGCTGCCAGAACCCCTCAACAAAATGGAGTTGCTGAAAGGAGAAACAGAACTCTAAAAGAAGCTACCAGGACAATGATAGTTGAAGCTAAGCTGCCTCAAAGATTTTGGGCAGAAGCAACAAATACAGCCTGCTTTACCCAAAACAGATGCATGATCAACAAGCACCAAAACAAGACTCCATATGAAGTTTGGAACAACATGAAGCCAAACATTCATTATTTTAAAATATTTGGTTGTAAATGCTTTGTTTTAATTAACGGGAAAAATCACCTTACTGCATTTGCAGAAAAGGTTGATGAAGCTGTTTTTGTAGGATTCTCTACTGTTATTAAAGCTTATAAAGTCTTTAACAAAAGAACTTTACTTATAGAGGAATCCATTCATGTAGTGTTTGATGAACCAATCTTCTGAAAAGAATCAAAGTGCTAATCAAGATCTATCTACTGATTTACAGAAATTGAATGTTGGAAAGAATGAAGAATACATTCTCATCATACTACCTGATCTCAACCCAGCTGATAACTCAAGTGCTGTTCAAAATCACAGTGCTGATTGTCTAACAGACGAGTTGCTAACAACTAACAGACCAGAGACTGTTCAACAGACAACAAATGTTCAACAGACTACTACTGGAACTCCAACAGTAGTGTTGCAAGATCAAAACAAAGGACAACACTATGATTTGCAACCTGATCTTAGATGGCTCAAGAATCACCCACCTGAACTGGTGATTGGTGATCCTTTGGACAAAGTGAAGACAAGGAGAACTGCTGCAAGTGAAGCAATGTTTGTCAGCTTCCTATCTCAAATTGAGCCTAAACAAATTGAAGAAGCTCTTAGTGATTCAAACTGGATTGAAGCTATGCAGGAAGAGCTAAATCAATTTGAAAGGAATGAAGTCTGGTACTTAGTTCCAAGACCAAGTCATCAAAGAGTCATTGGCACTAAGTGGGTATTCAGAAATAAAATGAATGAAGATGGTGAAGTCACCAGAAATAAAGCAAGACTAGTGGCCAAGGGTTACTGCCAAGAAGAGGGCATTGACTTTGATGAAACGTTTGCACCAGTAGCAAGACTAGAGGCTATCAGATCTTTCTTGCTTATGCTGCTCACAAGAATTTCACAGTCTATCAAATGGATGTGAAATCAGCTTTTCTCAATGGAGAATTGCAAGAAGAAGTATATGTTGAACAACCACCTGGATTTGAAGCTTATCAAGAAGGAGATAAGGTGTATCGTCTGAAGAAAGCCCTCTATGGACTGAAACAGGCTCCAAGAGCATGGTATGACACTTTATCTGATTTTCTTTTAATTAAAGGATTTCGTAAAGGTAAGGTAGATAAGACCTTGTTCACTATTGAATGGGAAGAACATATTTTGCTTGTGCAAATTTATGTGGACGATATTATTTTTGGTTCAACTAACCAACAGATGTGTGACAAGTTCTCCAAGCTGATGCAGAACAAGTTTGAAATGAGCATAATGGGTGAACTTAATTATTTTCTTGGTTTGCAAGTTAGACAGTTGCCTGATGGAATATTCATCAGCCAAGCAAAATACACAAAGGATCTGTTCAAGAAATTTGGTATGAAAACTAGCTCTACTGCTAATATTCCAATGTCTACAAGTCTTCGTTTGGATAAAGATGAAGATGGCAAATCAGTGGACATAACCAAGTACAGAGGCATTATTGGGTCATTGTTATACTTAACAGCTAGCAGACCTGATATCATGTACTCTGTTGGGGTTTGTGCGAGATTTCAATCAAATCCTAAGGAATCTCACCTCTTAGCTGCCAAGAGAATACTTAAGTATCTTAAAGGCACTGAAGATTTGGGATTGTGGTATCCTAGGGAATCTGGATTTGAACTTATTGGATATTCAGATTCTGACCTTGCTGGCTGCAAGATTGACAGAAAAAGCACAACAGGTGCATGTCAGTTCTTAGGTAGTCGTCTGATCTCTTGGATGAGTAAGAAACAGACTTCAGTATCCATATCTACTGCTGAAGCTGAATATATAGCTGTTGGAGCTTGCTGTGCACAAATACTATGGTTGAAGCATCAACTTGATGATTACAATATCAAAATCAGTGGAATACCCATCTACTGTGACAATACAAGTGCAATCAGCCTTACTCAGAATACTACAAGTCATTCAAGGACTAAGCATATTGAGATCAAGCATCATTTTATTAGAGATCATGTGGAGAAAGGAAATGTCATGATAGAATATGTGTTTACTGAAAATCAGATTGCTGACATCTTCATTAAACCTCTAAGTGAAACAAGGTTTTCAACTTTAAGAGCTGAACTAGGTTTATTAAAATTAGATGCTTAAGCTGAGGGGGAACTTATCAGAAGACTAAAGTTCAACAGCTTACTCATTTATTTATTTTCAAAGATTAACTCTCAACAGACTAGTTAACTTATGAATTCTTTAAGTCAGGGGGAACGTGTAAGACTAGCGGTACTTCTGATTAAAAGATGAAATTTGTTGATGACAGTTAGTTGAAGTTATGCTTTTAACAGAAGATTAAAGTCTTGAAGAATGAAGATTTATTATCTAGCTGGATTGACAAACAGCCGAGGAATGTTATCAGCTATTGGCTTTCACTGATAACAACTTTGTCATCAGGACAGTAGTCCATCAGATAAGTATTTCTTTTACTCATCTGATTACTTATGTAAAAGCTTACTGTTTAAAACGCTTTACTTCAAAACACGCTTTTACAAGTGACAGAAGGGCGGTACAAATTCCCGCTCCTCATTTAATGCGATTTGAATTTGAAAGGTCGTAACTGACGCCGCACGATCAGCACTGACAAGAAACGGATCTAACGGTTAGCTGGTATCACAGAAACCGAAATACCCTAACTCTATAAATCCCAATCTGATCAGCCGTGTAGCTCTTTACGCACCCTAAACTTTCAAAGAGCACTTGTGAGAAATTACTAGCAATTTTCTGCAAAATTCCTTCTGTTTCTTTCAGTTCCAACAGTTTCAATGGCTGCTGAAGGTATGTACTTAGTCTACGACTCCTATTACCAATCCGGTACTGATCTGATGAAAGAACTGCTGGAGAAGTTCAAGACGGCCTCTCTGGTGAACTTCATGGAGTACAATGAAGGTGTAATCTGGACTGACCAGGTTCTAGAGTACTACAAGACCGCAACTGTTGATTACAATAAACTGGAGATTAAGGCTACAGCTGGAGGTAAATCGGTGGTCATAACTCCTGCTGTTCTTCACGAGACTTTCGGTCTCCCTAACAAAGGACGTCATGACGTCACTGTGCTGACGGAGAATAAGCATCAACAATTCTGGGCGATCTGCGCCAAAGAAGGGGAAATGTTGTCTGGCAACATTAAGAAAGAAACAGTTGAAGGACGAATATCAGCGGATGGCTGATATGGTGTCGAAGCTGATTGAAAATTGTACTTTCTCTTTGGATGTTGTTACCATGAAGAGATTCAGCATTATGGCTGCCGTCTACTATGGACTTGATCTTAAGTGATTTCGCTTGTTCGATCTAGGTGGTGTGAAATGCCATACGAGTGCTTGTAAATAGAAGAAAAAGATCAATAGTATTTGTATTCAAGATGTTCGAGTACAAATTACAAGTATGGAGAGTCCTATCCGAGCATTATAGGATGTCGTACAAGCTAGAGGGTGAAATATATATAAAACTGCCTATACTATTCTTCCCAAGCAGTTCCGAGCAGCAGCCTCGGAGGAAAAGCACCTTGGAAGTTGTGTCGTCGTCATAAATGTGAGGGGTATTTATAGCTGAGATCTGGATCCAGGTGATCCGCCCACAGACGTGTATTTCTCGGCCCACGGGCCTGGGCCTGATCTCCGCCCAACAGTGATTTTGGACCCTAAGCTTCCTTTGTAGAATCAACATAGGACTTTTGATCTTTGGGCTCGAAATTATGCCTATGAGATCTAGACTTGCGAATTTCGACCTTGCTGGACTGTAGAGAAGCTGAATCCAAGAAACCCCTCATCAATACTCCCCCACTTCTCGAGCGTAAAGTGGAGCTTAAGCTCGAAGAAGTATAAATTGTTTCGAACGCTGGGGTGAGACGAGCCATTTTTAGGATAAGTTTTGGATATGCCTCATTAAAAACCTATCTCGGAAAAACCCTTTGGGATAAAAACCGAGCTAGGGAAAAAAAGTGCATATCTTAAAAACGAATAGATGGTATCGTATCGATATTACTCTTTGTTATCTATGGTTTGTATAAGACTTCTAGACCAGAATCCTTTTACCATTGCTTACAATGATACTTGAGTCGAATTTGAGCAATGTAACTTTATTCCTATGATCTTAATATGATGGATCGGTGGGATAATATGGAAACGACATCCAAAGAACGTGTATTTCCAAATGTTGGCCTCCAACTCATGATTCCGGAAAGTATAGGGGTCATAAGTGCAATTATTGGGAATATAGTTTAAAACTTACTCTGGGGGAGTCCAACCGTCGCGGTTACTCGGGGACTGGTTTGCAATTTCCCATTTTAACCCTGTATATATATATGCCGAACGTGGGCCGCTGATCTTCATAAGTCCTAAGAAACCCCAGATCGGAGCAAACAGATCGATAAGAGAGTTTTAGCAACTTCTTCGACCAAATCTTCATACCTTCAATATGTCCAGCACTATAGATCCGAAAGGTATGTCCCAAGTAATAGAGGGTCGAGAGAGTGGTCCTGAGGAGATGCAGATCGATGGTACTCGACCGTCCATAGTGGAGAATGTGGGAAACCCGAGCCCCAATTCCGACTTTAACAGAGAGGAGGGAGAATCAGATAATGAATCAGAGGATAGCGGAGATGATAGCTCGAGTGAGGCGACAGTTTCCGACGATGAAGTCGAAGAGGATGACGACCTTCCTTTGGGGAAGAATGAACAAATGAAGTATTGCATAGGCGGCAGCGTCGTGGTCACGATCCTTAACTGGGTAGAGCCGTCGACTAGCGCGGGGCTAAATATGACCGAGGATAGGGCCGATGAGATCGTTTGTCGGTACACTGAAGGAGATCTGGAGAAATTGAAGGCGGAATTTGGCAAGTATATCGACACTAAGTATTCGATCGTCATTCCGACCTCTGAACAGAGAGTCACCAACCCTCCTGAAGGGTGTCAAGCTTTTTATGCCAAACAGTTCCACTATGGTTTACGTATTCCTTTCCCTCCTTTGATACGCAGTGTTCTGGAGGCTTTCAAGCTTACTCCCCCGCAAATCCTGCCAAATTCGATCGGGCTTATTATAGCCTTCTGCGTCCTGATGAAGGCTGAAGGAAAGAATGCCGCTTTCCAAAATTTCTGGCGAATTTTCCAAATGAGCTCTTCCACGGCTTCGAACGCCGGTTATGTATACTTCTCTCAGAGACCGAATATATCAATTTTATCGACCAACGTTAGTAGCAATTCGAAAGGCTGGAAAGAGGAATTCTTTTTCGTTCGTGGCCCAGACTCTCCGCCTTCTGTGGATAATCCGGAGCCTACTCCACACAAATGGCCCGGGGCAAAGTCGTGGATCTATGGCAGACGACGCCTTAGGGGAAATATGAGCCACGAGATCTCAGATGAATTCTTGTGATCCCTTCGAACCGACCTTCATCAGAATCCTTTGATGACTCAAGAGGCGGTTTTGCGATTGGCGGGGCTCAGCTCATGCTCTTTCCCTGCCCCTGAGATCGATTACGGAAAAGCTCTGATCATACCAAATAACGATCCCACCGAACAACCTGGACGGGTCGAAGGAGAGGTGAACCCTGTTGTTGCTCCCTCCACTTTAGGTACGTCAAATTATTATATATATTTCGATTTATCTTTATATAATCAAAGCTAATTTCCCTTGTATTTTGCAGCTGGGATCGTTGATAAGTTCCGGACGTCGATAGCTGGTTCGGTCGTTGCTTTCTTTTCGAAGGGCAGCCAAGGTCGACCTCGCCGTCAAAAATCAAAGGTTTCAGGAAGATTGTAAAATCCATTCCTGGGGTCGATACCACCGTGGTTTCGAACGCTATGGTGACTTTTCCCCAAGCTGCTACTGTGGGAACTTCCCAACCTCATGTTGCGATCGAGGGAACTTCCCATTCTCGAGCTCTCGGTCTCCGGTCCGTTTTTCCAACCAGTTCTTCTAATCCGAATGAGGCGGGATTTAGCCATTATACCCTAAAAGAGGTCCGAGCCCAAGAGATACTGGAGGCGAGAATGGCTCGTAAAAGAAGTAGCGATGCCCCCGAATCTTCTAGAAGGGTGAAACCTTTTGGTCGAGGACCGGGTCCGATCTAATGCCGGGCTGGTCACTCCGAGCCAGACTTGGCTGACTTCATAGAGGACCACCTTCAAGGACCAAGGGCTGCTGGATTCCCGGAGAATGGAACTATCGAGTCCGATTTGGGCCCTAATGGTGAACATGCAGTGGATAAGTCTCTTCGGATATTCATGGCCGGGAGATTTAAGGACGATAACACCGCACTCTTTCTTAAAAATGACTTTGAGATCGCGGGTGATTACGCCTATGCTCTACAAAAGGTATATGAGTTTTTAAATATACCAATTTTCCCTCAAGAATTTTTGCTTCGTCATTAATACTTATTTTCTTCTTTAGGTCGGAGACTTATTCAGTCATCAGGCTTACCGACTGGCCACATCAAACAAGGAGTCTCAGATGGCCCAGATTGCCCTTCACGATATCCTGAGGGAAGAGGCTACTAAGGCTGATCAGTTGAAGGATATTACGGCTAAGTTATCTGAGGCCGAGAAAGAGCTCGAGGAAGCTAAGAAGGAACTTGATGGGAAAAGGGCCCTCGAGGAAGAAGTAGAAAAATTAAGATCGAATCTCGGGCAAGCTAAGGCTCTTGCTGATCAATCTTACGACCGGGGGCGATCCGAGGCCAAACTTCCAGCCATAAGGGAATTCTTGGAGTCCCCGTTCCTTGATGCTCTTGTCCGATTACGATCAGGGGAAATCAACCAATCCTTCTACTACAAAGGAGTTCAACAGCTCATTGCGGCTGGAAAAATTCGTGGTGCCCTTGGGGATTATCTCGAGTTCATGAATCCCTATAAGAACGTCCATGGGAATGATTATAATGTCTCCTCCCTTCCTCTGAAAATTCCGAACCTTCAAAACCATGAGTTTTTTCCCTTCCTTGATGAATTTGGAGTGCCAATGCCAAACCCTGATGTGCTCGAAGCGCAATCTGAGGATGAAAGGGTGGATATCGAAGGGGAATCCAGCGACCAGGGAGAGCGAAACACTCCATCTCCCGAGTCAAGTAAATCTGCAACTGATGACCAAAGTAATGATGAAGAAGAGGATAGCTCGAGCAGTGGCGATTCCGATAGCTCTGAGGGCGATTCTGGTGAAGGGAATGAGCGAGAGAGATCAGATAACGGTTCTGGCGTGAAGGAATCTAGCCATTAATAATTGTCATGTAATAGGGTTTACTTAGCGAACCACTGTAATTGCAGATTTGTTTCTATGCCTTTCTTATTCGGTGGATGCTTGAATTTACACTTTTTCCTTTGTGCCATGTTTAATTTAATGCCAGCTTGATCATTTTGTTGAACTTTATAACGTCATTCTTGCATGCTTGGTTGCGTCATCGAATCTTTCTTGGGAGTGGTGATTTATCAATTATTGTGATTCGTATGATTCCGCGTCTCTTATAAATACTAAGGCCATTTTACCTTGCTTTTACGACAACACCATACACAGTGATCGGAGCTTCAGAAAATTATTACGGTTGAATATTTATTCGAAAACCAAGAGATGAATAATAATCCGAACGTTCCCGTAATTCCTTCCGTGCCTCTTCCCAAACCTAATGAAGGCAGAATTATAAAGAAAGGGAGACGAGCTTCGATTAAGTCCACTACTTCCGACGAGCTGATCTTCCATGAAGGAGATAAATCTTCGACTGTCGCCCCTTCTTCATGCTTGAAAACCAGGGGCTCAAACAAGAAAACTAAAAAGGTTTCTTTTAGGCAGGATGTATCTGTGCGCGCATCCTCTCCTGTTCGGTCCTCGCCCTCGAAGGTTGGAGAGTCTTTCAATTTATTGTTTCCTTCTGGTGTCTTCCCATTTAAGAGGGACATAATTCATTTTGACAAAGTATCACACGAGAAATCCGATCTGACCCTTCTTCGGGCCAATATCTCTATCTCCGAGGCTATTCTTTTGAAAGGAGAATATTCTTCGTTCTTGTTTCAGTCTTGGTCGGATTTCCTTGCCCAGGTAATTCTTGCTAACCTCCATATCCTGGCTTTCTATTTTTCTTATTTTAGTCCTTATACATTTTCTTACAAGTTCAGGCCAGCGAAGACTTTTCTAGGCTCCATGCGTTGGCAAAGCGTGAGATCGAACAACGAGCTACTATTACTCTCGAGCTGGCCAGGAAGAAGATTGAGCTGGATCGCGCACTGGAAGCTAATAGATTCTTTAAGGAGAAATTGTCTCAGGAGAGAGAGAAGGGTGCCCAAGCTCGGGGTGGAGGGCTTTCGGAGAAGTTGAGCTCATAATTAGAGAGACTCAAAGATATCTTCGAACGTGAGAAGAAAAACTCCGAGCTTCGTGAGAGGGAAGCTTATATCCGCGGGTATGCTGATCGCAGTGCTGAAGTTCAAAAAATCCTTTCCGAGAATAATTTCGTTTAGTTGTACTAGGATTTCTTTGTTGTATCATAACCTTGTTGTAGTAATATTGTTGAAATGTCGAAATGTTGTTCTCTCTTTTTTTTTCTTTTTTTTGGGAAGTGGAATGGTCGGAGCGTTTAATGCTTGTATCGTGGCCGTTCATTCCACGAGATCTATACCGTTGATGCGAAATTCCTCCCCCTATATATAGTTTCAAAATCGCCTTCATATTTTTACTTGTCTGTAAAAGTTTTGTTCGATCGACATGGTTGTGTTTTTACTCCCATCGATCAACTGCATATTCCACTTGATCTCTGAGATTGAAACGTTCGAGATTCAAATTCGAACTTTCTTTCTCGACCTCCTCGGTGTCCTTGTATGGGAAACAATTTCGACTAGGGTATCGACAGGCGAAAAGGATTGCGACTAGGGTACCGGCAGGTGATCTGCTTCTTTGGAGTCATCTCTTCTGTGACGGGTTTGAATTCCGGTATTCTGTCGCCTCATCCGATCGGTTAGTGGATTAATATCTAGAGGAGTTCTTTAAATCTCGAGCATCAACTTCTTCGAGGTGCTTTTCGAGGAATGATGTCCTCGAGATTGCTCTTTAAGTACTCTAACTGGATATGCTTCCTTCTTTCCTTGACCGGATAATAGTCTTAGAGATCCAGCGGGAGTCCGGTATTAAGAATGCTGGAAAACTGTCTCCTCGTCGCTGGTTCTTGTTTTAAGCTCGTGATCATTATCGTTTACGGATGAAGGTCTTGGACCTGCTACGAGTGCGGGAGGCAAGCTCCAACCCTTTTCCTCTGTTTTTCCTCGTTTGGTTCGAAGACCTCTAGCTTTTTGTAGTATTTGTAGTAGGATAGGAATAAATGTAATGTTTTTGAATTGTATCTTTATCTCTGTATTTCGAGGAATCATTTGTAATTGTTCGAATAGCATATAAATGCAATTATTTATCTTTGTACTTTCCTTTTCCTTTCTTTACTTTAAGGGATCCTGATTTAGATCTTCTGTCATTTTGTCGTTCTACGATTTCGTCAACCTTTGTTGAACAATAAATTCTTGGGGATTCCCCAAGTTCGAAGAAATATTTTCATTGGCTCGAGTAACATTCTTGATCTTTAATTCAATAATTGCGTAGAAGGAATGTGACAGAATTTCGATCGATCCTGATTATACTTTTTGATTTAAGGGGCATAGCAATGACTTTCACCCTTATTTGTCTTCGAGGGTCTTAGCAACAGCTTTCACCCATTTAATAATTTCGATCTAAGGGGCATAACAACGGCTTTCACCCTTAGTCGTTTCAGAGCATTTTTAGCCCGAGGGTCGTAGAAACGACTTTCACCCATTTAATAATTTCGATCTAAGGGGCGTAGCAACGGCTTTCACCCTTAGTCTTTTCAGAGCATTTTTAGCCCGAGGGTCGTAGCAACGGCTTTCACCCATTTAATAATTTCGATCTAAGGGGCGTAGCAACGGCTTTCACCCTTAGTCTTTTCAGAGCATTTTTAGCCCGAGGGTCGTAGCAACGGCTTTCACCCATTTAATAATTTTGATCTAAGGGGCGTAGCAACGGCTTTCACCCTTAGTCTTTTCAGAGCATTTTTAGCCCGAGGGTCGTAGCAACGGCTTTCACCCATTTAATAATTTCGATCTAAGGGGCGTAGCAACGGCTTTCACCCTTAGTCTTTTCAGAGCATTTTTAGCCCGAGGGTCGTCACCCATTTTATTTTTCGATCCAAGGGGCGTAGCAACGGCTTTCACCCTTGGTCGATCTTCGAGGGTCGTAGCAACAACTTTCACCCTTTAAATAGTAGATGGAGACAAATAGAGATTGATAATAGGTGAATAGAGATCGAGAATATCAGAATATGACGAATAAATAAGAACTTTGGCGAAATGAACTTTCATTGAATAAATAACTCAGTCGAAATAAACTTTCATTGACCGTATAGTCTTCTTAATCATAGGAAACAAAAAGAAAATGGAACGAGGTGACTAAATAATAGTGGCCTAGAATTCAACTATCCATCTTCATCTTCCATAATATCTTCTTAAATTGACAGCATTCCATGTTCGAGGTAGGACCTCTCCATTAGGATGAGCAATTTTGTAAGAACCCTTCTTTCCAACTTCAACATTTATATAGGGGCCATCCCAATTAGGTTGAAGTTTTCCAACATGCTTCGACACTTCCACTTTTTTGAGCACTAAATCTCCCACTTTGAATGTTCGGATTCGAACGTTTCGATTGTAAGATTTTTCCATGCTGGTTTTGGTAGCCTGAATTTTCAACTTGACACGGTCCCTTCGACTGTCTGCGTGATCAACTTCCATTTCCCTTAGAGATCGATTTTGCTCGGGATCATAAAATTCGACCCTGGGAGATGGTACGAGGTTCTCAACTGGAATAACAGCTTCTGACCCATAAACCAGACTGAACGGAGTCTCCCCGGTTGCAGTCTTAATAGTAGTTCTATTGGCCCATAAAACTCCTGGCAGTTCGTCGAGCCATTTTCCCTTTGCCTCAGATAGGCGTTTTTCCAGAGATCGGACAATCTCCCTGTTCACGACTTCAGTTTGCCCATTAGCTTGAGGATGCCCTACTGACACGAAATTCTGTTGTATTCCGAATCTTTCGCACCATTCTGTGATTCTTTTCCCGGCGAACTGCGTTCCGTTATCAGATATTAAGATTCTTGGGATCCCGAATCTGCAGACAATATTTTTCCATAAGAAATTAATAACTTGGAACTGAGTGATCTTGGTCAGAGCTACACATTCGACCCATTTGCTGAAATATTCTACTGCAACCAATACATAATTCTTCCGGGCTCTTGCTGTTGGGAATGGCCCAATAATATCGATGCCCCACTTATCAAAAGGCCAACAGATCGGAATAGAGTGCATATGTTCAGCCGGTTGATGGATCAAATTCGAATGAATTTGACAATGGTGGCATTTCTTCACATAATCAATAGAATCAGATAAAAGTGTAGGCCAATAATATCCTGATCTCGAGCATTTAAGAGCTAACGCCCGAGCACTGCAATGACTTCCTGCCTCTCCCTCGTGAACTTCCTTTAGAATATCATTATAGTGAGCTTCGGAGATACATTTTAATAAAATTCCAGAAGAAGATCGTTTATAGAGTCGATTATCAACTAGAGTGAACGAAGGCACTCGGTATTTAATCCTTCGAGCTTCGCTTATGTTTTCTGGAAGTTTTCCCTCTTTGAGATAGGCAATAAAAGGGTCGATCCAAGAGATCCTTGGCTCATCGATCTCCAGGATATCGACTGAGGGAGTTACATCCATCTCGATAGCGGATGTATTCGATAATAGCCATGTGATTATCCTTTCATTCTTCCCATCGGCAAGTCCTGTGAACTTCGATAATAAATCCGCCCATAGATTTTCCTCCCTCGGTATAGGTTGAATATCAAATTTGTTTTGTTCAAATATTTGATCATATTGAACTCCCTGGCCTCGTAAGTGCCTTTCACCTGTCTATGAACAAGTTCAGAATCTGTTAACACAACAATTGATTTTACCTTTGCCTTTATGGCCATTTCTAATCCAGCGATCGGAGCTTCGTACTCCGCTTCGTTGTTTGTAACGACGAAGTCTAAAGTGATAGCATAACTCAAGTCTTCACCATTGGGTCCTTGAAAATGAATTCCTGCTCCACCTCCCTCCTTGGTCGAGGAGCCGTCCACGTGCATCAGCCATATCTGATCTCTGGCTTCTTCGACTATACTTACCTCGGAAATTGCTTTTTCCTCCCGTTCGACAGGCTTGTTGATTCGACTACAAAGTCAGCTAACACCTGGGCCTTTACAGCGACCCGTGGTTGATATTCAATCTCGAATTGACCCAGCTCGACCGCCCACTTTATTAATCTGCCTGATGCTTCTGGCTTTGCTAGGACCTGTCTCAGAGGTTGATTAGTTAAAACGATGATCTTGTATGTCTGAAAATAAGGCCTTAACCTTCGTGCAGCTACCACTAAAGCAAGCGCGAATTTTTCAATTTCCATGTAGTTTTTCTCAGCACCCTGCAATAGCTTGCTCAAATAGTAAACTGGTTTATGCTCAGACTTATCGAGCTTTACCAAAACCGAGCTAATGGCCTCTTCCGACACAGCTATATATAAATATAGAGGTTCTCCATCGGATGGTTTGGCCAACATTGGTGGTGAGGTTAAGTATGCTATCAGGTCTTCGAAAGCTTTGTCACACTCTGCATTCCACTCAAAGTTCTTAGATTTACGCAATAGTTTGAAGAACGGTAAACTCTTGTCAGCAGATCGTGAGATGAATCTATTCAACAAAATAATCTTCCCAATCAAGCTTTGGATATTCGAGAGTTTTCTTGGTGGTTGTAAATTGGTAATGGCTCGAATTTTTTCGGGGTTGGCTTCGATTCCTCTTTCGTGGATGAGATATCCGAGGAACTTTCCTGATCGCACGCCGAAAGTGCACTTGGCAGGATTCAACTTCATTTTATACTTCCTTAAAATTCCAAAACATCGATCAAGGTGGTTGATGTGGTCCTCCACCGTCATACTTTTTACTAGCATGTCGTCTACATAAACTTCCATGATTTCCCCTATCAACTCCTTAAACAATATATTGACTAATCTCTGATAGGTTGCACCCGCATTCCTCAAGCCAAAAGGTATGACAATGAAGCAGTAGACTCCCCGCTCAGTGATGAACGCTGTTTTATCCTGGTCTCTTTCGTTCATGAAAATCTGATAAAATCCTTGGAAAGCATCCATCATAATAAAAAACACAAACCCCGCGGTGCAATCTACGAGCATATCGATCCGAGGTAAAGGATAAGGATCTCTTGGGCACAATTTGTTTCGGTCTGTAAAATCATTACACATTCTCCACTTGTTTTCACTCTTTTCGCCCTTAGAAACTAGGACCACATTACACAACCACTCTGTGAATTTTATTTCCCTGATCTGACCCGCCGCTAACAATCTATCGACCTCAGCATTAATTATCTTGTCCTTTTCACGGCCATGATTGCGCTTCTTTTGCCTTACAGGTTTGGCCTTTGAATCGATGTTTAACGAATGTGTTATCACCCGTGGGTCGATTCCCACTATATCGTCCGAACTCCAGGCAAAAACGTCCACATTTTTCTGTAAAAAATCAATGAGCATGGTTTCCATGCCTTCGCTTAACTCCGTTCCGATTCTGGTGAACTTCTCAAGATCTCCCGGAACTAAAGTTACTTTTTTGTGGTCGGGCGCTTGCACGCTCATGTCAACATTCTTCCCTTTCTTTTCTTGTAACTTCTCGCAGTCAGGGTCTGGTGATTTTAAGCCAGACTCCAAGTCATTTATCTTCCTCTTAACCGGGAGTTCGGGTTCCACTTTCCTCTTAATGCTTAAGGACGAATTATAGCATTCCCAAGCCATGTATTGGTCGTTCCTCATCTCTCCTACTCCTCCATCGGTCGGGAATTTTATCTTTTGATGGTAGGTAGATACAACCGCCTTGAAGATATTTAGAGCTGGTCTCCCTAATATGGCATTATAGGCGAACGATGTATCTACCACCAGGAATTTGACCATCCTTGTCACATTTTTTGGTTTACTCCCTAGAGTTGTGCTCAAGAGAATGGTCCCAAGCGGAACGATCTCCGATCCCCCAAAACCGACCAAAGGAGTGGTTACTCGATCCAGTTGCGGGTGACAAAGATTCATCCTCGTGAGAGCTTCCGATGAGATAATGTTTGCCGAGCTTCCATTATCGACTAGCACTCTCTTAACCTCGAAATTAGCAATTTTCAACGTCAACACCATAGAAAAATCTGGATCGTCTTCACTTGTATCCCAATTAACATCTGAAGGTCGATCGCCCTCACTGAAACTTATAACTTGATTTTCCATGGAGGGAAACTCCAAGGATAGAATTTTCCTCTTTGTAGAGACCCCAGCCCTTATCGATCTCAAGGTTCTTTTTCTAGCATTTCTGCTATCTCCTCCTGCTGGTCCGCCAGCAATCATGTTTATCACTCCATTTGAACGATCTTCCGTCTGATTTTGAATCTTCCTTTGCTGAGTATTGAACTTTCGCGGGCTCCTGGATCTATAACGATTGTTATAGTTGCCACCTTTGACAAATTCTTTGAGTTTTCCTTGTGCAATTAGTTTTTCTATCTCGACTTTCAGTTGGTAACAGTTTTCGGTGCTGTGCCCCCGAGCCCGGTGGTATCGACAGTATTGGTCATAACCCAACGCACCTGGCCTTGCCTGAGTGATCCTTTGAGCCTCGGGAATAAAATTTCCTTCTTCTAACACAGTTAACACTTCTTCCTTTGAACTATTAAGTTCGGTAAATTGAATTTTTCCCGGTCTCGGAGGTCGAGCTCGTTCATAAGGAGGTCCATATGAATTCGACCCTTGGAGCGGCACATGTGGCTTGTAAGTGTTGATTCACTGCCAAACAGATCCTTTGTTCGATCCCCCGTAATCACCAGGTTTCGGGATAGGAGCCCGATCTTGTTTCTTGATGAGAGGGAGTTTCACGGTGTGCGAGCTTTTTAACCTATTCATCTCTTCCTGAATCATGTATTTCTCAGCGATCTCCATAATTCGCTCGAAGGATTTTGGCTGTTTTCTGCACAAGGCATTTTCGAACTGAGTACTCCTTGTCAGCTCGAACATTAAAGAGGACAGATATTCAATCTGCGGAGTGTCAACTTTGAGGAGTTCGATACTAAACCTCGCTAACCATTGTCTCAACGTTTCTCCTTCCATCTGTGTTACGGTCCCCAAATGATTCGCCGGTAACATCGGTTTCCTTTGACTTGCAAATTGATGTTTTAGTTTGTCGCAAAACTCTTCGAAAGAAAATATGGAGTTAGGCGGCAACTTTCCGAACCAATCGAGGGCAATTCCCTCGAAGGTAGTAACCATTATCTTGCAACAAAAATCTTCTGAATGTCCGTATAAGTTCATCACATTAATAAAGCTGTTGATGTGTTCCCCAGGGTCGGTAGTCCCGTTATACCGGGGTAATCTGGTTGGTACCGTTTCAGCATTTCGAGCTTTGCGTATTTCTTGACAAAATGGCGAACAACGCATGATACTTTACGAGACCTCCCTATCTCGCAGATTCTCTCTACTCGGAATATTTTCCGCTCGCCTGGCTGCATAATTGCCGCGAGGAATTTCTATCAGCATATCTTCCTTCTCCAACTTCTTAGCTACTCTTTCTTGCACTATCCTTTCCAGTTCGGATTCCGTAATTCTTTTGTAGGTCGATTTCTTGCCTCTGACAGCACCAGAATGGTGGCTCTCCCCTACTACTGAATCTTCCACATCATGTACTGATTTTGGCGGGATTTCTGATCGGGCGTTGATTTTCGATGGCACAGCTCGAGGAGGATTTGTTGCTGGCGCGTGTGATATAGATCGTAGTACACTGTTCTCCCTCTGGATGTTCGAATATGGTATCTCAGGTCTCCCGTGAACTGCTGGTTGATCTACAGGCGATTGATCAGCCCTACCACTGTTCAGAAATTCCCTACACATCGTGCCTATGATAGACCTTAGATCACCAACGGTCGTGTGAATTGGAACATTATCCTGCGGAACAACTGGTGGAACCTCTAGTTGTTGAGCCGCACGCGACAGATTGTCGGGCTCATTGTTGACTGAATTCTGTGCTCCTGCTGCATGGGAAGGTTCTCCTCTGATATACGTATTTCTCCTCGTAGTAGGCATATTTCGATCTAATACTCGAATAAAGCCCCACGGTGGGTGCCAATTGATCTTACGTGATTTCGCTTGTTCGATCTAGGTGGTGTGAAATGCCATACGAGTGCTTGTAAATAGAAGAAAAAGATCAATAGTATTTGTATTCAAGATGTTCGAGTACAAATTACAAGTATGGAGAGTCCTATCCGAGCATTATAGGATGCCGTACGAGCTAGAGGGTGAAATATATATAAAAATGCCTATACTATTCTTCCCAAGCAGTTCCGAGTAGCAGCCTCGGAGGAAAAGCACCTTGGAAGTTGTGTCGTCGTCATAAATGTGAGGGGTATTTATAGCTGAGATCTGGATCCAGGTGATCCGCCCACAGACGTGTATTTCTCGGCCCACGGGCCTGGGCCTGATCTCGGCCCAACAGTGATTTTGGACCCTAAGCTTCCTTTGTAGAATCAACATAGGACTCTTGATCTTTGGGCTCGAAATTATGCCTATGAGATCGAGACTTGCGAATTTCGACCTTGCTGGACTGTAGAGAAGCTGAATCCAAGAAACCCCTCATCAAGGCTAGAAGTCAACTGGTCCGTCATTGTTTGGTACATTTTGGCTGGTTTTCACGAAGTAAAGAAGGGAAAAACTCCTCAGACCAACCACATGATCACACTCAGTTATCTGCTGTTCAAACTTGGCTGTGGTATGACAAATGGTAAGGAGATCCACAAATCTAAGGCGATGTCTAAGTACTTGCCTGTTCTGAAGAGGAAGGCTGATGAGCCTGAAGAGGATGAAGACGAGGAACCAAGAGAGGTTCCTGCCAAAAGGCCTAGAAGACTGGTGAAAACAGCTGAATTAGCTGTTGAGAAAAAGAAGGTTGCTGATAAGCCTAAGGAGAAGACTTCAAAGAAAATGGAGACAGTGACTGCTGATGCTGGGGTCACTAAAATTATTGAACAAGTCACTGCTGATGTCAGGAATGCATCTCCTGCATCACCTTCAAGGACTCCTTCTGCTGAGTTGCATGCTGAGAACGTCTCTCACAGGACAAGGAGTCAGCAAAAGGACACTGCTGCCTCAAGAATTGTTCAAGGGAGAACAAAGAAGACAGCAAGAAAACAAATGTCTTTCATTGAAGAGCCTACTGAGTTGGAGAACTTAGTAAGACAGAGCCCCCAATCTGGTGAAAGACCAGTTGGAGCTGATGAGGCTTCTGTTGCTGAAAAGATGGATGTGCAACAGCCTGATCAAGCTGCTCCAACAGTTGAGGCTTCAAAACCTCAGGATGATCCAGATGTTATGATCATTCATCCTATTGCTGCTGCACCCATTTCTTCCGCTGGTCCAACCCCTGCCCCAGCTGATAAAGGAAAGAAAAAGATTGTGCTCAAAAGAAAGAAGGTTTCCAAAGCTGATAAGAGAAAAAGGGAAGAAGCTGAACAGAGAAAGCAGGATGAGATGGAGGAGAAAAAGGCTCTTGAATTGAGAAAAGTTCAGGAAGCAAAGGATGAGGCCAGACGAAAAATGTCTGAGGCTGAAAGGAAAGCTGCTGAAGAAGCTGAAATGGCTATGGTCATTGAGCTCAGCAAGACTGATGCCTATGGACCTATCCATGGTGGAGGCATTAAGATAAATGAGGCTGCTGATGAAGACAAACCCAAGAAGCCTAAAATGCCTGCTGGAGAAGCCAAGTCTAAAGAGAAGTTTGAAGTAAGAAGAGCCTTCAACATTGTGTATGCTGATAAAGAGCTTTTCAAGAGATTTGAGAAGTCTTTGGCATACTATGACCAGAAGCTTATGCTGAAGACTCTGATCAATCAAGAAAAGCCAAGATACATCAGATGGAGAGAAAATAGATTGAACAGATCAATAGCAGAACTTCAAAGTCTGAAGGAGTTAGTTGATGAAGAACAATGGGTTCTTAATTGGTTAAAGACAGACTCCATTCAGAAAGCCTTGGATCCTAATTATGTCAGAGATGTCATGCATCTCTATGCAAGGGATTTTGCCCTAGAGGAGGCCAAAATCATAAACAACTCTTTACCAGCCAAGAGAAGAAAGTCTGACAATGCTGAAGAGAGGGCTATAAACATTGATGTTATGACCGCCTTGAAGAGATGGGCAGAAAGGTCAAGATATCAGCAGGGTTGTTCTAGTGAAATGCCTCAGCTGCCAAGCATTCAACAAATTATCTTTGGCAAAGAAGTGAAGGATTATTGTGAAGTACCCAAGGGTAATAATGCCTTTGTCAATCCTTGGATCATTGTGCGACAGATTCGTCAAACAACATGTTTCAATGATGACGGGACTATCACAAATCTGGTTTATGATGACGTCACTGATGAGCATAAGAAAGCTGATGAACCTTTAGCTATTGAGTGGAATGCTAAAGTTCCAAAAGATGATCAGGAGACTGAGATGAAGGATGTTCCTGTCCACCAGGAAAGAGAGGAAAGGGAAGCTGACACTTCTGCTTCATCAAGTGATCAACATTCATCACTGATGGAAACCTTCCAATTACTTATGGAGAATCAACTGAAAGAAATGGAAGAGAAGAACAGCTTGCAGCTGTAGAAGATGAAGGAAGAATTGGCTGAATCCAACAGACAACAACTAGAGAGTATGCAACTTCTGACTGCTCAAACTATGAGGAATGCAATTGATAGTTTCCCTATGCCTCAAGATAACTCAAAGCAGTTGGTACAAAGCTTCGTTGAAGTTGGTAGAAACGTGGAAAACGTGAAGGCTGATGTAAATCATCTTCATGCTGCATTAGAGAGAACAAACTTCAAGATAGCTGACCTCACCAAGAACCTTCTGCGAATAAGGGAAGAAGAAAAAGACCTCAACATGAGTCTGTTGCAAGAGTATGGAAAAGCTGGAATCGTCATAGCTGATGAGCTTGCAACACTTCAACTCAATGTTGATTGTGCAAATGATAAGAATGACTTCATCAACACAACTCTTCATCACTTTACAGCAATTCATGACGTAGTAAATCAGAATCTCAAGGCTTTATGCGCTGCAATAAAGGTTCCAACTGTTGCTCTCAACCCACCTACTAAACCTGATGTTATCACCAAGTCTGATGATGACAAAAAGGGGGAAGATAGAAGAGAAGAATCAGCTAAGGAAACAACTGCTGCCGCTGATGAAGTTAAGAAGACTGAAGAAACTACTGACAAAACTGCTGAAGAACTTGGAAAGATAGAGGAAAAAGAGAAGCCTGAAGAAGAAACTACCAAGTACAAGAACACTGAATCAGTCAGGAAGGCAATGGAGCTACTGAAGGAGCAGCAACTTAAAGAAAAGATGGACGCTGCCAGAGCAAACATACTCCTGGAAGATGAAGAAGCTGATGAAGAAGAAGAAGATGATGAAGAATCTTCTTATGAATATGAGGAAGTGTTAGAAGGATCAGATGAAGGACCTGATAGTTAGATATTATAAAAATCTTTGTAATCAGTCTACTTTATCTATCTTTCAGACATCTCATCTGAAAACTTGTACTTGTAATATATTTCATTATCAATAAAAGTCAAGTTTTTCCAACATACATTTTCTATCTCAGAAAATTTTGAGGATTGCAATCTTTAGTTTAGGTATTTAACAGGTACTTAGCTGAAGTTTTGTCATCATCAAAAAGGGGAAAATTGTTGGATAAGGATGAAGATGAAGGCACTGAAGACAATTTGATAAGGGAGGTTTTGATGCATTCCAAAACTTCAAAATTGGCTAAGTATGGATTAACTTAGTTGATGTCCCTTTGAAGGAATTTTGACTAAGTATAGAAGACATCAGAAGAGTCAAAATTTCAAGGTCCAAGACTTTTGATCTGCTGAAGGAAAGATATCAGACTGATGAAGATCAGCCGACTGAAATCAGACTTGTTCAAGTTTGGGATCAGCTTAGTTCGCCATCAGACTTGCACTTTCGTCAGCGAAGTGGAAAGGATCATAAAGTCTTCCCAACGGTAATAAATGCCCCTTGGAGTAATAAATGCTGAAGTACAAGGTTATTAAAGACAAATGATTAAAGAAATGCTTCGTATCAGCTGGGTGCATTTAATGCTGCCTGCAGAAAAGTACTGTTAACAGTACGGACAGCTGCAGAGAGCCGTTCGCGGAAATTAAGGACCAGAACTCGAGGACTTTGAATCTTGTCTCTCTTCAACGGACATTTTTCAAACCTCAAGTATAAATAGCTGAAAGAGACGAAGAGAAAAGAACAACACAATCTCTGAGAAATTTTCGAAGCAGAATTCTTTAAGTCTCAAGAACAGCTCACTCATCAGCTTAGTCATCTGTTGACGAAAAGCAGAGTTGAAGAACCAAGCTAAACACATCTTCTGAGTGAATTTGTAGAACTGAGTGTTGTGAGAAGTAGATATCCATCTTTGTGAGTGATATTACTTCGGAGAGTAGGAGTTTCTAAGTGATTTCCTACTGCGCACTTGTGGCCTTTTCATTTGTTGATTGGCGCAAGCAGAGTATACTGTAAACTTTGTGATTATAGTATAACCCAAGATCTGTGTGACTTGGAAGAGTGGACTAAAGGATATTCAAATCCATATAACCACTATAAAAATCCTGTGTGTTTTTACTTGCATATTTTCGGTCTCATAAAAACACTTTGATTTAACTGTTTGAAAAGTTTAATAGAAAAAGGTTTATAAAACTGGGGAATAAACTTTTCAACTGCTAAGTTTACTTGTGAAAAACACTTACAAATCCGCTGCAAGTACTCTAAGTATTGAAACTTATTTTAACAAAATCAGCCAAGTAATTATCAGATTAGTGGTCATCTAAGCTGTTCAAAGATTTGTTCGCGATCAGCCGAGTAACTTACTGTTTGATAACAGCTTTGTCTGTTCAAGTTATAACAAAAGTTTTAAAGTTAAAAAGTAAAATTTAAAAGTTTAGAGGTCTATTCACCCCCCCCCCCTCTAGACCTCATCTGACCACTTGGGACCAACACCAAACATGTAGGTGCTTTAAACTGGGTTTCCTTCCGGTCCATAGCTCATAAGGAGTTTTTGTAATAGCTTTACTGGGAACTCGGTTCAATACGTACATGGCAGTTTTAAGTGCATAAGTCCATAAGGATTTAGGTAATGATGAATTACTCATCATACTTCTAACCATATACATTAGAGTTTGATAACGTCTTTCGGCAACACCATTTTGTTGTGGTGTGCCTGGCATAGTGTAATGGGCACATATTTTTCAAGATATCTTGCAAAGGGACCAGGGCATTGTCCCGATTCAGTAGATCTCCCATAATACTCACCATCTCTATCAGATCTAACGATTTTCACTTTTCTATCTAACTTTCTCTCAACTTCAGTATTAAACACCTCAAAGGCATTTACAGATTGAGATTTTTCATGAAGTAGATAAAGATAACCAAAACGTAAAAAATCATCGATAAAAGTGATGAAATATTGTTCACCATTAAATGAGGAAGTATTAAAAAGACCTCAAATATCGGTGTGTATAATTTCAAGAAGCTCAGTGCTTCTTGTGGCTTTTGCTTAATATGTTTGGTTTACTTACCCTTAATGCAATCCACACACGTGTCAAAATCAGTAAAGTCTATACCAGAAATGGTCTCATCTTTTACTAATCTTTCCATTCTTTCTTTGGATATATGACCCAAATGTTTATGCCACAAAAAAGAGAACATTCATTTACCATACTACATTTCACGCCACCATAATTGTGAGTTGTAACTATAGATTCAGCATAAACACCATTAAGTTTTAGTTGATATAAACCATTGAAAAGTAAACCAGAACCAACAAAACGAATACCTTTAAATAAACTAAAACTTTGATTTCCCAAAGTAATTCGAAATCCCATAAGGTCTAGTCTAGACAATGAAATCAAATTACGACAAAAATTGAAAATAAACAGTGTCGTGTACAAATCCAGATGAAAACCAGTATCTAAAATAAGTCGGTAAGTCCTAACTCCAGCAACTGGAACTTTATCCCCATTTCCAAGAGTCACGAAACTTTCACTTGGTTGAGGTTTCTGGATTGTAAAGAATCCCTGCATGGTATTAGAAATGTGCATAATAGAACCACAATCAAGCCACCAAGTATCAGAAAGAACAGTAACAAGATTTGATTCGAAACATACTAGAGCCAAAGGCTTACCCTTCTTTTCAAACCATGCCTTGCGTTTAGGGCAATCTTTCTGATAGTGCCCACGTTTGTTACAAAAGTGGCATTTATCTTTACCCAGGTCCTTCTTAGGTGCCAATATAGCTTTCATTGGCTCCTTGCCATTAGACATCAACTTATTTCCTTTCTTGGCTCCCTTCTTATGCTTCACATTTCTTTGGGTTACCATAATAACAGAATGAGTTCCTTGTTGTTTAAGTCGCGTCTCCTCCTGAATTAACATTCGAGACAATTCCTCTAGTGACCACTTCTCCCTTGAAGTGTTATAACTGATTTGGAAAGCCCCATATTCAGAAGGTAACGACGCCAGAATATAACTAACAAGGAAAAATTCATCCATCACGATACCCAATGAAGACAACTTCTTGATTAGATTAGTCATCTCTAGTACATGGTTTTGCATGCCTTTGGACCACTCATACTTGGTAGCAAGTAATTTCTGAATGAGGGTCAAGGCGAGCAACTTATCTGTATTTCGGAAACGTTCTTCCAAATATTCAACGAATTGTTTAGCACTCTCCAGATCATCAGGAAGAGTACTCTTGATATTCGGTTCGATAGTCATGCTTAGGAATTTCATACTAAGTCTGTTGGCCCTTGTCCAAATTCTGTGAGCTTTTCTTTCCTCCTCACCGGATTCCTCGGTGGGAACAGGGGCTCATCATCAAGGAGGACAATGTCGAGATATTGTAAATCCAATTCATACTCGACTTGCTCATTCCATTCAGAAAAACTGTTACCATTAAAGGAAACAACAGACTTAGCACGATAATTCGTTCGAAACTGTTCAACGGAAATATTACAAGGAATAAGCTCACATTAATCATAAATCAAGAATATAGAATGATTAATTCAAATACTGGAACACACATAAAAACACATTATTGGCATAACTCGTAATGTTTGCTAGAAAAATGACCAAGCATCCTTTGGGTTGACTCTTATGCTTTTTCACAACAAATTGATTTATTCATCTTCTAATTGATAATTTAAACTTAAGGTTTGTGCATATAAATTCACTAGCAATATTGATCAGGCCACTTTGGTGACTCACAAATCATCATAATAGGAATATATACATAAACGAATTTATCAATAACAAAATAAACAAATTAACATGTGAAGAAATTCAACAAATATATTAGTCAGGCCACTTTGGTGACTTACAGACTAATATGATTTGTAAATCTCTTTTACGTAATATGCTAATTAAATATTTGGTAATAAATAAATCAAAAATTAAATCGTATAATTTCACCAATTAAACTAATTGCACATGACAATTTGGTAAATATATCAATCAGGCCACTTTGATAACTAACATACTATTATTTATTCAATTGCCCTTACATAACGTGTAAATTAAATATCGGTAATAAATAGATTTATTGTAACTCAAAATTCATTAACTATATTGATCAGGCCATTTTGGTTAATAACAAATCATCATAATATGAATTTTAAATAGTATGTCACATTATTCAATTAAATATAAATCATACATAAGGAAGTTTACTAATTATAAGATTAGGCCACTTTGGTGACTAACAAATCAATATAATTTTCGGAATCATTTTTCATAAATGTACAATTAAATATTGGTGACAAAATTTTAATGTGCTTCAAAATTTACTAAAAATAATGATCAGGTCACTTTGGTGACTAACAAATCGACATAATGTAAATTTCAAAACTTTATGCACATATATATTTATTTTTGGAATTGTGAAAAATCCCTTCAAGTTCACAAATAAAGAGGAAAACCCAGAAAACTTTTAAAATATAATTTTCATTATAAGAACCATTTATTCCCCTTTGCGATGTTTTGAGCTAAAATATTTCAAGTTCACATAAGCTCAAAATATTTAATCAATTTTCTGTTAAACCAATTAAATCCAAAAATAAGATAAAAAACAAGAGCAAATGACAAAAATAGCCCTATGCTTTGTCTAACTCCCAAGAACCTCCTGTGTTATTTTAACTCTCCCAAGAATCTCCTGTGTTATTTTAACTCCTAAAGACCCCCTATTATTTCAAATAAGTGCCAAATACACTCTCAAACAAGAGAGTGTGCTTCAAACGCCAAAATTGCAAGTACTTGTTCATATTTTGCTTTTGATATGAAAATTTTACTCCTGACATCGAAAGACGAAAACACCCATATTCTTTGTTTAACTCCCAAAAAAACTCCTATGTGTCATTTTAAATCCCCAAAACCCTCCTGTTTTTGATTTTATATACCACACTTGATCGAAATAGTATATACTTATTTTTTCAAAAAGAATAAATAAATTTAAAAAAAAAACAAACACATAGGGGTAATATTGTCATTCCACCATAAGTCAAAAATAAAATTATAAGTATATACTACTTGGGTCAAGTGTGGTATTTAAAATCATACATAGGGAATGTTTTGGTAGTTAAAATAATACAGGGAGATTTTTTAGAGTTAGACAAAGTATAGAAAGTGTTTTTATGAATTCTAAAAAAACAACACATCATTATTGTTGTCCTCAATCAGATTTAATTCCATAACCTCAGGCCCATAATGCCAAAAAAATTGGCCCAAAAACAACAGCAGAAAAGAAACCTATCTCTTTCTCTGTGACAGGGATGGTGCCGCAAACGGACACCCAAAGAACAAATTTCGATCAAAACACGGCGCAGGAAATCATCAGATTCGGGTTTAATCACTGACTAAAATTCCTTTACTTTCTTTTTGTGCTTTCGCACAGGTTCACAGAGATAATAATGGCTTTTGGTGCTTTCGCACAGGTTCACAGAAATAATAATGGTGGTGGCCATTGCAATATGATTTCTAACATAATGAATATTTTATTCAAATATAAAACGCATATTCAAATTGAATAATAAAGGAATTCTAAATAGTATAATATACATAAATTTGTCACAACTATACTGGCAACATCAGATTTATGTTTAACAAAACAATTTTATTACCTTTTAATTTGATTACATATATCATGCTTATCAAAATTAATAAAGTTGTTTAACATGAATAAAATCTAACGATTCAGTCAATTTCCATATTTATGGAGAACTTAATTCAAGCATATTATACATATTATACAGATCTTACAAAATTCAATCGAATTAAACATAAGCCCAGACATGGGCTCTGATACCACTGTTAGCAATTATGTAAGTAAGGCATGTAACATTAATGGATCGACATTAACATGCATTAATTGCTCAATAAGTAAATCCGGTTTAGAGATACCTGATTCCATAGTAAAAGACATCAGTGTGGAAAAGATATGGAATCTCTGGTTTCTTTCTCTTGCCACAAATTCGAGTTTATATGAATGCGGTTAAACTCTAAGGGAATTTAACTGCTCTAAAAAGTGTGTAGAAAGAGGACCAATTTCCTCATTATATAAATGTAGAACCCTAATCCTTACTGTTGAATAAAGATGAAGATGAAATGAAAGAAGATAAGGGAGGTTTTGATGATTACCAAAACATCAGAATCAGCTAAGTAAGGAATGCTTAGATCCCTTAGATGAATTTTGACCAAGTAAGAAGACAAATCAGAAGGGTCAAAAGTTCAAGGTCTAGATGACATTATACATTTCCACTCCTAATTGGGCCAACCGAACTGGGTGTTATTTTCAGTGACCAAATATTAACCGGACCATTAATTATTTGCCAAACACTGAATAAAATACAAGATTAGATTAAATATTGGCCCAATTGATAATTTCCGAAACCGAACGAGCCCTTACCTAAATAGAAGACATTTATGTTAGATGTAATTATCAATGTGTGATAACAATCCATCCTTGGAGGTCACCCTTGAAAATCTTAATTTGGTTATTAAATGATAAATGAAGATGCACGATTTTGAATAATTTTATTTGAATCCTACGGGATACATAACATTGAGGAGGACCTATGTCCATTGCATTCCTGAGTTCGAGACGTAAATACACAATTTAATTGATAAAAAAATTATAATAATTTTATTTGTTTCCGCTACAACTTTTAAGTTTTGATCATGTAATGTTCAAGTTAATAAACTGCTGTTCTTTTTTTTTTTTTTTAATTCAGTTAATAAACTGCATAGAATTGCACCACACAATCAAGTTGAAAACCGAGGGCTGAACCAAGATAACTTGGACCGTGCAATTCCCACTTGCCAAATTGCAGAAAAAAGAAGACGGCTCCCAAAAATGAGAAATACTTACAAAATACCCAAACTATAATACATATACATATATATATATATATATATATATATACATACATATATATATATATATATATATATATATATATATATATATATTATTACATCCAAAACTATAAACTTGATTGTTACTAATAGTTGTAATTTCTGATTTGTTCTGGCTCACCTGACATATACAAATTTAACTGAAATAGAAATCAAACTATGAGAATCTTCAGTTACTAATGTAAGGAAGTGAACAAAATTGAGGTATAATGTGACAAATAAGGTGAAGGCACTATGGAGCCGGAATAGATTAATAATTAATCTATTGGTTAACTTGATACGTAAAAATTATCATAAATTGAAGCAAGAAACGAATTGAAATCCTAGGAGAGCGAAACTCTAGAATTTAATATCTAAAAATTATCAACTGATTTAAAGTTAGTCTACAAACCATACTAATAGTCAATAAGAGTAGAACGATAAAATATGTCAAAAATGACAAATTCCAAAAACTAAACCAACTTAAAGCTCGAAATAAGATAAGACACTCGACCAAAATTTGACCCAAAACGGGTCAAATCGATCTCCAAAACAACTAGTCAAATATTACCAAAAATGGCAAAAAATGACTAAAAACACAAATTTGAAGGGGACAATGAAGGAAGTTGCGGATGAAAAATGGTCCAATGATCTTTAGATAATTCACAGGACGTGCACGTCATCGAGAGCTTTCCAGATTGAGGTCTTAATCGCGATTCTGACAACCATAGCTAAAGTTATGACTAAAACAATGAAACATGTCAAAAAGAGTTCAATTTATGAAGTAAACTTCGATTACTATCTGTTTTTACGTCGATCCATCAACTTTGATACTTCAGTGCCAATAAAGTGTTATCAAATAGTTCCTTCGACGTCTATATCAGAACCTCCTACATCAGACTGCTTGTTTCGTTATGAATCGTTTATGCTTCAAATATCTTAATTTGCTCTCTACTAAATGAAAAGTAGGAATCAAGATATGGTTATTTACACCATTGATTTTTCATGCTTGTGATCTGGTTTCAATCCTTTTTGTGAGGTATAGAAAAAGAAAATATTTGGCAGTAACATGCCCAATTTACATGGAAAATTATGTGATTCATTGCATTTATTTTGTTTACAGACAAACCTATTTTGACTCCGTAACATCTGCATCTCAGTTCATGAAGTAATATACAAAAAAATTCCAAAAACATTATTACCATTTTAAGGTGTGTTACTGCTTGGCAATGTTTTTGTATTGAAATTAGTCGAACGCTAAAAAAAACACGATATGCTTGAGCTTAAAATGAATAATGTGTCAGATTTTACATAAATCATAATCAAACTAAAAGTATTTTGTCGAACATTTAAAGTGCAGTATCATACAGGAAAACTTATGATACACGGATACTCTGAAAAAAGACAAAGTACTGTATCGGATACACTGGGGATACCGATACTCATAAGATACGCGTGGGATACGTAATCAATACGCCACATGGCGTATTGATAATAAAAATAAATAAAAATTAAAATAGATACGTACCGGATACACTAATTTGTCATCAAGATACACCGATAAGTTTTTTATGTAATATTTCGGTTCATATTACATAAAAAATATTACAGGTGGGGAAGGGTACGGTTGGGCAGATGGGGAAGGGGGTGGGTGGTCGGAGTTGGGTCGGGTGAGGAGGAAGATGGGTGATTTTGATCATTGACATCTTTTTTTTTTTTTTTTTAAATTGCACATTGATCCAAATTTTTAAAAATATTTTATGAGGTTCAACTTAATTTAAATTGAACCCAATTGAATAAATATTTGAGAATTTGAGGTCGATTTCTATTATAAAAATTCTATAATAATGTTGATTTTATGGTAATGTTCTATATTATTGATGTTAATTGAAATTGGATTGATACTTAGTTGTATTATTAATTTAAGTCAACTATGTTGACCATATACCGAACCTCAAACTTGAAACCATAGACCCCTATCGCATTCTCCTGTCCCCAAACTTTAACTTTAAAGCTAAACACCTTTCTTTCTTTTTTTTTTTTTTTTATGAAAAACACAAAACTATTTTATTAATATAGCCACATCATCAGAAAAAAGCAAATATTAAACAATTTACTTTTACTTTTTTATTAACTCAAATTTCTTATTTTTCTTTATTATGATTAATTGATTGTTGGGTTATTACATCTATCAATTGTTTTAAATCAATTTATGTATTAAAAATTAAAATTTAGATAATAAACAAATATTCTTGCAAGCTAACAATTCTACCCACATCTTATTTTCTTAGTCTGGATTGTTGTAGGGTAGAATTGTCAGCTAGTATGAGTTATGACACTACTTTTATAATAAATAAAATTGACTTAACGGCCACGTCACCAATTTGAGTGATTTTCAAATTTAGTTAATGATTGTACCAAATGTGGAACAATTTGTTAAATTATGATACCAAATGTATTGATCTGCATTTAATTGGTACCAAAATTAACATAAACTCGATACCAAAAATGCATTCCTCTCTTAAGAAAATCATTATTCTTCATTTTTTCCACAATTTTCATTAGAAAGATCTTAAGGAATTTCTAACACTTTAATAAAACTCGAAAAAAGAAATCATATCAAATTCTTCCTACATGAATAACAAAATAATACTACTCCCACCGTTTCATATTAACTGGCATATTTGTCAATTTTTTATTTTTGTATTTCCCAAGGGTTTAATATCTTTCGAGGTGGGTTGGGCACATTAAGTGGGTACCTCTTCCAACAGGAATTCAAACATGAATCTGCTACTTTGTAGTGACTAGTCTTTTCCATTAGACCAAGCACCTGTTGTCAAAAAAAAAAATTTCATATTACTTGGCATGGGTTTTCAAAACATTTTTTTCCAATTTTGCTCCTTTCTCTCATTGGAGTTGAAAAAACTCAATGGTCATCATTCTCTAGTAAAAAATTAAAAAGTAGTCAAAAAGAAGAAATGGTCACCATTGGAGTTGGACTAGTAACCCCCTACAACCGTGTAAATCTCGGGGACCTCGATTGGTGGATATATCCTCGCTGCGACATCCTTGATCTATATACGAAAAATGGAGGAATAGTGTTTACTTCTACTTCTACATTGTGTGCATGTGCAGCAACTTCAGCAGCATAAAGAGGTGGCAAGATTGACGGAAAAGGCTGTGCGGGTTGGCCTGCAATTTGTTGTGGAGGATTTTGATGATTCCAAAAATAAGCCATGAGTGTATGCCGATGACTGATTTTGTAATTCTTGGTTTTTTTAGTATGTGTTGTGAATTAAAATTTAATTATACGATTCATATATATAAAGGGATTACTTGATGTTGGTATGTGTCCGATATATATTAGGATTATTAATTAATCCTTCTTGGTTTGTGTTTCTTTAAATAAGGAAATAAATCAAGATTAAGTAAAATTACCTTAAAGGAAATAAAAACATATTTATGGAAGTTGCATTTAATTAGTGTGATAGGACTTTGAACTGATTAGATGAAGTTACGGCCTATGATATATCTTGAATTGTACTGAACTGCTGATTAGTGTAAATATATAATAGTAAAACACAACAAATAATATAATTACGTATAAGTAATTTAGTACAACTAATTCATTGTATAAATGATAGATGGGCTAGAAAAAAAAGGAAAAAATAGTCTGATAACTAGGACTGTCATTTGAGCCGGGCCTACCCGAAGCTCGATGACTCAACTTGATTAAAATTGGCTTGAACCCGAATATTTGTGAGCCGGATTAAGTTTGAGTCATTCTATTAAACCCGATCAATTTATGAGCTGAACTTAAGCCTAACACGGCTCAGCCCGAATAAAACCCGAACATATGATTGTTTTAAAAATTACGATTAATTATTTGTATTGTATTTATAGTTACTAATTATTATTTTTATTAAGTAAACTTACAAAAAGTTATTATGTAAACTCATATATATGTTGGTATATCAATTTCGTACTGATGACCAAAATTCAAAGAAAAAATTTAAATCAAAGATTAAAAAAAAAAATACAGGTCAATAAATTGGAGTTTTAAGACTCTGAAACTCTACTGCATGTTCATACAGATCAAACGTATCTTTAAAATGTGAGCAAAAATAAATCGATCTTTCAGTTAAAATATTATTTAATAATATATACTTGTGTCTTAAGTAATAGTAGTCTATTCATATGTGTTTCGGTAATCTAAATATTTTATACCTCAAGCTATTTGTGCCTATATTAACAAACCCGATATAAGCCCGATATAGACCCGAAACCCGGAAAATTACATTGACTGAGTTTGAGCTAGAGAAAATAAAAAATTTATGAGCCGAGTTTGAGCCTATAACTATGCGACATTATTTGAGTTTGAATTACTTAAAGCTCGGTTCACAAGGCCCGATTGAGAGTCTTACTCATAACTAAGGTGTAAACCCAACATGTTCTTTAATTTCTCATCGTCAATTTTATCATATATTTTATAAATTTAAAGCAATTTTGATACCATTTCGGCCCAATTGCAAATATTAACATCATGTGCGGGTCATGTCCTCGATAATTTGGAGATTGTATGGAATTTTAAAAATAACAATTGCATATTTACCCTCGAAAATTAGTATTAGAGCATTTTGACTCAATATTAAAATTAATATTTGCACATTTAATACCACACAAAAAAAAACAATTAGAATTGAACATTTTGACTAAATTTTAAAAGTAATTATTGCATGTATATCTAGGAATTGGAGATTTTGATTAAATTTCTTTTAAAAATCAGACGACAACTATAAAAAAATTGTGCACCCGTTCTTTTGAAAATATGCTAACTAAATAGTGACATATAGAGGTGTCCGCGGTGCGGTATAGTGCGATTTTATACTCGTCCAAAATCCAATTTACTATTTGCGGGTTTTTATTAGTCTAGTCCAAACCCAACCCAATACGGCTTGAGATTGCACTTTGCGGTCCATTCGGGTTGGGGCAAGTTGGAGCGGGTTTTGCGGTCTCAAAACTCTCAACTTTAATGTATTTTTGTTATTTGATAAGTTAAATGTAAATACACTAAATAATTATCGTTTTTTATTTTTCTGAATAAATTTTCGTAGGAAATATATGTAGATAATGCAAAATGTCAACTAACAAGATATGATCTTCAGTGGATACATAATTTAAAGAAAACTAAAAATAATCCCAAACACTAAGTTAACAAGTTTTTATTAATAATCTCAAACTAAAAATTGCTAGAAAATCATGTTATAGCTAAGAATTCTGAAATTCACGTATTTTGCATCTTGACTTGTCTTGAAAAATATCAAACTTATACCTATAAAGATAAATTATACATGTCAAATCCCCAAACATAAAACCTACAATAAATATCATTAAATTAGTAATATCAAACTCTTAAAGTAGGTAGAGCATACAAGAAAAGAAAATGTACTTACCTTTCTTTGTATAGCTTAATCTTCAAGATTATGTATTGTACTTTTAGATCATCTTTTAGTTTATTATTTATTTCACTTGAGAAGGAAGAAAACGCGAGGCTAAAGAAAAATTAAGAAGAAAAGTTAAGGTAGTAGAGTTTTCTTTAGTATAGATGTTGAGCTTTGAGTTATGGGTTGAGATTAGTTAGTTAAAGTATATAATTTGGATTATATATCTCATTGTTTAAATAGTAGGACTAAATTAAATTAAATTAAACTATATATATAGTGCGATTTAAAAATGTACAAATCAAATCCGATTGTGATTTGCGGTCTTTTTTTTAAGCCCAAGATCAACCCGTTCAACTTTTGACCCGCAAATTGAGGTCGGTTTTGCGGTTTCGTACTCGTATATAAATTACAACTAAAATAAACCTAAATTTAGTAGGTCGAGCACTATCATGTCCGTCACCCAAACTTCATCGACCAGTTATTCAATTTTTTGTGGATTTGCTTTCCAAAATTCATGTTCATGGTAAGTAATTAATTAGTTGCTTAAAGAATTGATATTTCAAGTTTTATTATGGATGTTATGCATGAGTATGTTTCTGAACTGGTGCCGTACGTTTAACCTTATACCAAATTAATTTGCTTGGTATATATTTGCTAATAGAAAAGAACATAGGGGGCATTTGCTAATAAAAATAATACAGGTGGATATTCGAGTTATTTTCTTAATCTTACGTTTATTTTGGGCACATTCGAGAAACCAAAAATATTCATAGCTTTGATTTGTGCCAAGGGAAAGTACAGAAACTATAAAATCCAAGAAACCCGATAAAGACATCAATTCTAAAATAAGATATCTTGATAAATGACCTTTGTTGAGATATGCAGTTCTTGATCTTTAATTTAGATAAAAACACATCTGAATTGTCAATATTTGTGTAACGGTGCATATAATTATGATATTGTTGCACATGTGCAAGAATTTATTGCACAATCACATAGACCATAATACCCTTATATAAATAATTAAAATTAATAGTGTAAAATATTTATTTTCACCCATTTTATTTTCTTGTATCTTCTCTCCCACACAACTTTTTCTCCATAAAGTCGGCATCGACGTCGGCGTCTGCTCGACTGACTACTACTGTCTATTGGTTACGGGATGGAGGGTGTGGTGATGGGTTGGATTATGAAATTTAACAATATTACAACTCTGACCCACAATTTTCAATTTTGATTCTATTTAGTCCAATTTCTATTTTAACCCTCAATTTCTACGTTTATTTTAATTTAGTCCTTCATATGTTATATATCTTTGACTATGTGAATCTTCAAGTAATCATCGAGCAATATGTTTTTATTATATTAGGTTACAATTATATTTTGAACTTTATATTTTAGGGCAATTAATAATATACATAGCTTATTTTATTTTATAAATACAATTGAAAAGTTTGAGATTATAAGCACGACGATTGATGCATGAAATAAAGATTACATGAATAAATCAAAATCATTAGATGATAAGTTTTTGCTATTTTTCTTTACTTGAAACATCAATTACAAAATGTATGAATTACGATTACATGTAATAGTAATAGTAGACCATAATTAAAAAAAAATATATCTAATTTATCAATGAGGCCATAGCCCCTTGGTAAGACTGAGGTCTCAAAATTATGTGGATTTTTTTCTAGTTTAATTTTCAAATTTGGTGATTGATTTCTTTGTGATTTGATTGTAATAAACTTATGATCTAGTTATATTGATGCAATTAATCGTAACTTTAAAAAAATATTAGAAAAATCGACTTAGACTAATGATGTAATAAAATTAATTTTTTTTTTAATATATACTCCTATAATAATAATTAAAAAAACTTGAAATTAGATCTATATCTTCATCACAATAATGTAGTATTAATTATGATATTTATAGTGTGTGGAAAATTTAAAATAGATTTAAACTTAAAAATTCCGATTTAATGTTCTACAAATTGAACTAATTTACAAGTGTGATATTAGTAGATATTATTTGATATTCAAATTATTTGAGGATTCGTACATTAAAATATCCACCACATGTAGCCCATCCACTCCCACTCCGATGCGCGAACCACTGATGCGCAACCCAACCCCTCTAGATATGACCTAACACCACCACCGCTGCACGACCCAACCCTCCCATATATGGCCTGCCGCCATATTCTTTGTTCAAGCTACTTATTGGCCAGTCATTAGCACTAATTGGGTTTTCCTTTAAGTGCCCAATAGTTCCTCTGCAATGATTTACTAATTTATTTTATTAAGATCTTACTAGGTGGTGAATGTCAATAGTGAAAATATTTTAGTTGTAACCCAATCAATTTTGAGCGGATGTCCAGAAATTGATTTGTCCCTCCTACCATCCCGGCGCCGAAGGAGTGGAAGTGGTTGGGGATGAATTGGATTATGTGGAAGAAAATTAGATGATTCTAGGAGGGTATTTTTGACTTTTGATAAATAAATATTTTAACATAAATATTAAATAGACCACGTGTCGCTTAATCATTGGAATCTCAAAGGAGGCTTGAATCAGGAAATCTTATATTAGAAGCCCCCAAATAAAGAAGTTAATTACATAGTGACTTAAGGGATGTTAGAATTTGTAGATTGCTTTATCCAAAAAAAAAAAGCCTTCCACCCAAATACATTAAAAGTTGAGTGTAGTTAGTGTTTGTTTGTTCATTCAATGGCATCAATCTTTATGACATGCTCTTATGCACCGTATAAACATGTAATACAAATTATCAAATAAAATTCACGGGAGAAAGCTCCCACCAAATTAAATGCAGTTTATAAATATCCTAATTCGCAGTGCGGGCGCTAGAGCACTTAAGATTGAAAATCTAGTATATCAAAGTGCATATACAGCGTATTAAAATATACTAGTATTTAAATAATTCAAAAATAATAAAATTGTTAAAATTAAGAGCAATGTTTTAAAAATCGGATCGGACATCGAACCGGTAGTCTCACTGGTTACTGGTTAGATCGGTTTAACCGTTTTAACCACTGGTTCAACCGGTGTGACATCATTACAATATAATATTTTAATTTTAATTTTAATATATGTAACCAACTATTTAAAAAAATATATTATTCATTTTTTCAAGTTAATTTTCATAAACTACATGTTTATCTCATTATCAATTATTTTTCCTACAAAATTTGAGTTAAGAATGAATGATAGCAACAAAATTACAAGTATGATAACATGATATCAACGCAATAATTCAAATTATAATAAACACCATATCAAAAACAATAATTTTATTACTAATCACCTATGAAAAAGAGAAATTGTTGATGAATTTTGTCATTGAATTATATAAAAAAAAATAAAAAATTTACATGAAGTTTGTGAAAAAAATGACTTTTCTAATGATTAGAAAAGTCATTTTTTATAATACTAATACTTATTATATATTTTTTATATAACTTGTTATATATTTGATTAGAAAAATTTACATGAAGTTTGTGAAAAAAATGACTTATTATATATTTTTTATAAATATATTTGATACTCAAATATATTTATAAAACTTATTATATATAAGATTTTTTTGTTTATTTCAAAGTGAAAAATAGAAGAAAAGATGTGATAGTATTGTTGAAGTTTAAAGGTCGCGGAAGAGAAATAAAAATTCATAGGGTAAACTTTTTATTTTTATAAGTGAACCAGTGGTTCAATCGGTTCACTGGTTCATTGGTTTTACCGGTTTTTAACAGGTTTTTGTCGGTTCAAGCTGGTCAGGAACAAAGCTGGTTTTGGAGGGTTAACCGGACCGGATTGGTAACTGGTTATCGGTTAAACCGATCGAACCGATAGGTCCGGTCTGGTTTTTAAAACACTGATTAAGAGAAAAGTATTATACTTTCTTACTAAAAACATATTAAAATCAACAGTATAGGTAGATATAAATGGATTTGGTGTTTTAAACTTAGAATATACATAAACAATATTATGCATACCTAACAAAATAAAATGTTCATGCAAAAAATATTAATTCAAAATAATAAATACATAACATTTTACAAGTAGGGCTACAATCGAGCCGAGTAGCATTGAACGACACACTGTTTAAGTTTGATTTGATTTTTATCGAGCTTTAAATTTTGTGTTTGAGCTTGGTTTGATTTTCAATTGAGCGAGCTCAAACGAGCTTTTATCGAACAAGCTCGAGCCGAGTATCGAGTAGCTTAATATTTTATATGTATTTTTTCAATTTTTAGCTTATCGAGTTGAGCTCGAGCCGAGCTTCAAAAGTTATCGAACAAAAAAAGATGTTCAAGCTTGTTTGATTAGTGTGACGAACCGAACTCAAACGAGCTTTTATCAAACGAACTCGAGTCGAGTATTGAGTAGCTTATTTTCAGCCCTACTTACAAGTGAATTCACAATCATTTCATGCAATCCTCAATATTAGCTTTCTAGAAAGAATTGAGTGATTTTTAATAAATATTTTTGTTCATGGATTGTGAATATAACAACTACCATAAATAATCGACGGGAGCAGCATCAATTGGAATATGGTATTTGTTGTTAAATAATGTTTAAAACAATCTGTGTATATAAAATATTATAGAATATTTTATATTTCTAAGTACTATAGTGAATTATAAAATATTATGAAATACTTTATATTATAAAACTATAGTAAATTATTCTAACAGAATAATTATTTATAATTAAATCAAATTATAAACCTTAGTATAGTTTATTCTCGCAGAACAAACAAATCAGAATTTAATAACAGCGTACTTACTGAAATAATTCTGAACCGTAAAATCGACCGAGGCTTGCAAATGCAATATCCTTAAGACAATATTTCTGGGCTGTCAAAGGTGCAACAGTTCGTCCCAGTGGTCTCCCAAGATTCAACGGTCGGATACTTGTTTCTTTGCACTAAGAACAAGTCCACAGCGAACTTTAACAAATAAGATACTTGAGAAGAGAAAAAGAAGAGAATAATATAGAAGAAAGAATAGGATTCTGCTTTAGGTTGCTAGAAAACGGGATGAGAGAATTGGCCAGATTCTCCTCCCATTTATAGCTGCAGAAGGGGTGTTTTTGGAAGGACATGACCATTCGGATTAAACCAGTAGAGATGGTTCGGTCCGAATGGGTGCGAATCGGTTCGGTTCAAACCGAACCGTTGCCACAATTCAAAATAAGCGCGCGGATCTTTTTGGAGCAAAACGGGTCAGCCGCGCGGATCTTTGTTCGGGTCAATCTGGTACGCGGATCTAGTCCTGTATGGGTTTTAAAATTGGGCTAAAAAATTAAATAAATTTTGTCCAAAAAGAATAATGTTATGTTGAGGCCCAAGCCCAATCCAAACACAAACCCGACCCGGACCGGACCGTGCCGTGCCGTGCCGAGCCGAGTCGAGTCGGTCGGTCGGACGGACGGCGGCGGCGGCGGCGCGCGCGCGTGGGAAACCATTGTCATCTACGTCTTCTCCCCTCATAAAACTTGGTACCCCCAAGGGGACCTACCCTTATACATTTTTTTGCATTATAAATGACAAAAAACTTCTTACTTTCCTCCATGTGGGATGAAGGCATTTTTCATTCTTCTAGCTTCATTCATTCCTTATTTTATGGGCTTAATTCCAATTGGGCTCAATCCAATTGGGTTAATACCCATAAAATCCAACAATCCCCCACAAATGAATGAAATTATTCTTCATATCTCGTCACACGAAACGTATCAACGTCAAATATCCTTTAGGAATAGTACTGCATCGGGATAGGTGAAATATTCCATCTTGAACCTTCCCTAGTTAGAATTTATCGGATTTACTTAGCCAATCAGTGAAATATTTCATCTTGAACTGTCGGCTGTTTATGTAAACCAAAACAATAAACTTAACACAGTACTAGACCGATTTGTTAAGAGTTCTCGGTTGTGTTCGTTTTGGCCCTGAACATTCTTGGGTTCTGCGAGTGCTTTAGAGGATTCCAGCCTTATAAGAATTCTCAACGAGCCGACCCAGCTTACACTTACATAGGTGACCGCATCTATTAAGAGTATCCTACTATACTCCACTTGTTCTTGACAAGATATAGACGTCATTAAAAGCATAAGCTTAACCTAATCAAACGATGTAGGTTGCACTTTTTGCATCATAGGAATGAGCTAGAGCTGAACTCTAAAGTGCTCCACTTTTTAAGTTAACCAAGACTGGTTGTCCTATTGAACCTGGTCCGTGGGATCTCCAGTCGCCAAGTTAGGTTTCCGTACAAGGTAACTTAGTTATATTTTAGGCTTTTAAGCCCATTCCCCTCGACGCACATTCTACTCTCTCACCAGATAAACCTTTAGTAAACGGATCCGCGAGGTTATCTTTTGATTTCACAAAGTCAATGGAAATTATTCCATTTGAGAGTAAATGTCTCACGGTATTATGTCGACGACGAATGTGTCGTGATTTACCATTATACATAAAGTTATGAGCTCTATGTAATGCCGCCTGATTATCACAATGAATACATATAGCCGACACAGGTTTCGGCCATAGTGGAATATCTTCCAGAAAGTTATGAAGCCACTCAGCTTCTTCTCCAGCTTTATCCAAAGCTATAAACTCTGATTCCATAGTGGATCGAGCTATACAAGTTTGTTTGGAAGATTTCCAAGAAATAGCGGCTCCCCCCAAAGTAAATACATACCCGCTTGTGGATTTTGACTCCTCTGAATCAGAAATCCAATTTGCATCACTATATCCCTCAAGGACAGCTGGATATTTTCCATAATGTAATGCATATTTTGATGTATTTTTTAAGTATCCAAGCACTCTCTTCAGAGCATTCCAATGTTCTTTGCTTGGATTGCTCGTGTACCTACTCAATTTATTGACTGAGTAAGCGATGTCTGGCCTCGTGCAATTCATGATATACATGAGACATCCAATGATACGAGCATACTCGTTTTGTGATACACTATCACCTTTATTCTTGTGTAAAACAAGAGATGGAATAAATGGGTTATTTGTTCCCTTAATTCCATAGTTTTTAAATCTCTCAAGCACTTTATCTACATAATGTGACTGAGATAATTTAATCCCATCCGGTGATCTTGTTATTTTAATTCCAAAAATAACATCCGCTTCACCGAGATCTTTCATATCGAAGTGTTTTGTTAATATTTTTTTTGCGGACTTAATGACCTCCATATTAGTCCCAAGTATTAACATATCGTCTACATATAAACATATTATGACAGTTGCTTGTCCAAATTGTTTAATATAGACACACTTGTCGCATTCATTGATTTGAAATCCATTTTTAATCATGACACTATCGAATTTTTCGTGTCATTGTTTAGGAGCTTGTTTAAGGCCATAAAGAGATCGAACAAGTTTACATACTTTGTTCTCTTTGCCTTTAACAATGAAACCCTCAGGTTGCTCCATATATATTTCCTCATTCAATTCTCCATTGAGGAAAGCGGTCTTAACATCCATTTGATGTATCTCTAGATTATATATAGCTGCTAAAGCTATTAATGTTCTAATGGATGTTATCCTAGTCACTGGTGAATAGGTGTCAAAGAAATCTATTCCCTCTTTTTGACTATAACCTTTGGCTACTAATCTAGCTTTATATTTATCAATTGAGCCATCGGGTTTTAGTTTCTTTTTAAATACCCATTTACATCCAATTGGCTTACTTCCCTTAGGAAGATCCGCCAACTCCCAAGTATTATTACTTAGAATGGACTGTAATTCACTGTCTATTGCCTCTTTCCAATAAGAGGCATCAGGAATAGACATGGCTTCAGTATATGTTTTTGGATCATCCTCTAACATATAATTCAAGAAATCTGGTCCGAATGATTTAGCAATTTTAGCTCGCTTGCTTCTTTGGGGCTCTTCAGATTCTTCAGCAGTCTCTTTACTGATTTGAGAATTATTTTCCTTAGAAATTAATTCATATGGTCTTTTATGAGAAGTAACATCCGAGTTCTTCTTATGTGGAAATACATTCTCGAAGAATGTAGCATCACGTGATTCAATTATAGTATTCACTTGTATGTTGCTTACTTCAGATTTGAACACTAGAAATCTGTAAGCGCTACTATTTTCTGCATGACCTATATAGTAGCAATCCACTGTTTTTGGTCCAATTTTTGGTCCAACCTTTTCTTTCATAGGTTTTGTTACAACTACATTTGCCAAGCACCCCCACACTTTGAGATATTTATAGCTTGGTTGTCTACCTTTCCATAACTCATACGGAATGGTATCATTTTTCTTGTGCGGAACTCTATTTAGTATATGATTAGCCATAAATAAAGCTTCCCCCCACAAGTTCCTAGGTAAACCCGAATTCAAAAGTAATACATTGATCATGTCTCTTAAGGTTCGGTTTTTTCTTTCGGCTACTCCATTTGATTGAGGTGAGTATGGTGCCGTTGTTTGGTGAATTATCCCCGAGTCGGCACATAACTGTGCAAAGGGATATTCATATTCACCACCTCTATCAGATCTAAGAATTTTTATCTTCTTATTTAACTGATTTTCTACTTCAGCCTTGTATCTTACAAAGGCATTTATTGCTTCCTTTTTCTTATTCAATAAGTAAACATAGCAATATCGTGTACAGTCATCAATAAATGTGATGAAGTACTTTTTCCCTCCTCGAGTTGGAGTTGACTTGAGATTGCACAAGTCTGTGTGAATTAGCTCTAATGGTTGTGAGCTTCTTTCCACTGAAGGGAAATGTTGTTTCGCAAACTTTGCCTCAATGTAAATTTCACACTTATAAGATTTATCAATATCAAATTTAGGAATTAATCCTAAGTTTGATAATTTTTTCATTTTTCTAAAATTAATATGACCTAATCTATCATGCCAAAGTAAAGTGGACTCAAGCAAGTAAGCAGAAGAATTATTATTATTAATAAATTTGTTGTTTTTGCCAATAACGGCTACATTAGCCTTAAAAAGGCCATCACACACATATCCTTTGCCTACATACATACCCCCTTTGGTCAGTACAAATTTATCTGACTCAAAGGCTAATCTAAAACCTTTCTTAGATAGGACAGATCCAAAAATTAAATTCTTCCTAATGTCTGGGACATGAAGAACTTCATTGAGAGTAACATCTTTTCCTGAGGTGAATTTGAGAACCACTGTGCCTTGTCCCTCCACCATGGAGTGAGCATTATTTCCCATGTACAGCTTCTCTTCATGATCAAACTTCTTGTATGAAGTGAACATGTTTATGTCAGAGCAAATGTGACGGGTAGCTCCAGTATCCACCCACCAGCCTTTCGATTCACTTGTCAGGAATGCTTCAGCAACTGCAGATAAATGCATGTTATCGATGTCAGATGGAGCTAGGTTGATGCTAACATTTGCTTCATCCTTTGGCTGAGCACGACTACGACAATCCTTTGCAAGGTGTCCATTTTTTCCACATGTGAAGCAAGCTCCATTGAACTTTCGCTTCTTGTTACCCTTTTGTCCTTTGTTTGAGGTATTGGCTTTACGCTTCTTGCTTTTCTTTGAGCCTTCTACGACATGAACCTTAGCTCCTCCGAGCTGAGGCATAGCCACATAGTTACTGCTGCCTTTGTCAGTATACCGATTGTTTTCTTCGGTTTTCAGATATTCTGTGAGATCTTGCAAATTCCACTTTGCAACAGATTTCTTGTGCCTCAAGTGATGCTTGAACCCCGTCCAACCAGGAGGAAGCTTGCCAATGATACAAGCAACCAGATAAGACTCGCTAAGTTCATGTCATTCGGCCAAGATGTCGTGAATCATATTCTGGAGTTCTTCCACTTGTTCATTCACAGTTTTACTGTCAACCATTCGATAAAATTGGAATTTATCCACCACGAATTTTCTGTAGCCCGCATCTTCAGTCTTAAACTTTTTGATTAAACCTTCCCACAAGAGTTTACTAGTCTTAAATTGACTATAAATCTTGTACAAAGATTCATCCAAATAGCTAAGAATGTAGTTTCGGCACATAAAATCCGAGTTACTCCAAGCTTTTATCACTAGTGCCATTTCTTCAAGATCCTCCGGACTGGCTCCCTCCTTTGGCTTAGGTACCTCCTCAGTGAGAAATCTAGCCATGCTCAAGGATGTGATGTAAAAGTACATCTTATTTTGCCACGTTCCAAAGTCAGTCCCTTTGAACTTGAATGGTGGTATTGCCGGCGGAGCAGCAACTTTTGGCGTTTCAACCATTTCAGTGTTTGATGCCATCTACACAGATGAATTAAACAGATTAAAGATATTGTCTTAAGATTGTTGTTAAATAATGTTTAAAACAATCTGTGTATATAAAATATTATAGAATATTTTATATTTCTAAGTATTATAGTGAATTATAAAATATTATGAAATACTTTATATTATAAAACTATAGTAAATTATTCTAACAGAATAATTATTTATAATTAACTCAAATTATAAACCTTAGTATAGTTTATTCTCGCAGAACAAACAAAATCAGAATTTAATAACAGCGTACTTACTGAAATAATTCTGAACCGTAAAATCGACCGAGGCTTGCAAATGCAATATCCTTAAGACAATATTTCTGGGCTGTCAAAGGTGCAACAGTTCGTCCCAGTGGTCTCCCAAGATTCAACGGTCGGATACTTGTTTCTTTGCACTAAGAACAAGTCCACAGCGAACTTTAACAAATAAGATACTTGAGAAGAGAAAAAGAAGAGAAGAATATAGAAGAAAGAATAGGATTCTGCTTTAGGTTGCTAGAAAACGGGATGAGAGAATTGGCCAGATTCTCCTCCTATTTATAGCTGCAGAAGGGGTGTTTTTGGAAGGACATGACCATTCGGATTAAACCAGTAGAGATGGTTCGGTCCGAATGGGTGCGAATCGGTTCGGTTCAAACGTTGCCACAATTCAAAATAAGCGCGCGGATCTTTTTGGAGCAAAACGGGTCAGCCGCGCGGATCTTTGTTCGGGTCAATCTGGTACGCGGATCTAGTCCTGTATGGGTTTTAAAATTGGGCTTTTAATTTTGGGCTAAAAAATTAAATAAATTTTGTCCAAAAAGAATAATGTTATGTTGAGGCCCAAGCCCAACCCAAACCGGACCGGACCGTGCCGAGCCGAGTCGGACGGCGGCGGCGGCGGCGCGCGTGGGAAACCATTGTCATCTACGTCTTCTCCCCTCATAAAACTTGGTACCCCCAAGGGGCCCTACCCTTATACATTTTTTTGCATTATAAATGACAAAAAACTTCTTACTTTCCTCCATGTGGGATGAAGGCTTTTTTCATTCTTCTAGCTTCATTCATTCCTTATATTATGGGCTTAATTCCAATTGGGCTCAATCCAATTGGGTTAATACCCATAAAATCCAACAGTATCATATGAATACAACATTTGTATCCAACTCATAGCATTTGTATCAGGAATTTCATCAAACACATGAGGTGCACTTTGAAGATGTTCGCAAAGTAAGTTATTGCAACTTTCTTAAGTTGAACATGTTCATATTAAAAGAATACGACCTAAAGTAAAAAGAGTTGTTGAATTTAGAAACACAAAGAAGTATGACACAAATTAAGAAATTTAAAAACAAGAGATAAAAGAATTTAAGTCAAAATACAACATTTTGACCAAATTAGATTAGATTAAATTAGTAGGTAGATATCATATATTTAATACGATGTTTCGATTTTAGTAGACTATGAATGAATTTGTTCTAATTTCTTAAGTTTAAATGTAAATTATCAGAAGTCATGGTTGATGATCCATGAACATGTACGCTAAAGCTTCAAATAATTTGCCATATTTGATTTAATTATTCGATTTATGAATTTGCAAATGTCATTAAAATATATTTTACTCTATATATACATCAAGAGAGTACTTTAATTTAATCACTACATGCAATCGGATTCTCCAAAACTAATTTGTTAGTAGAGCTAAGTCAAATTACCATTTTGCCTCTATATTTACTTTTTTTATCCTTAATTGGATGTGAATCAACCAATGTATTTTAAGGATTATACTATTACCTTAAAATAAATGCAGCAACTTGATAAAAATGGCCTTTTGATAAAGGTGTTGGTAGAATATTTTGATGTTCGCTATAGGTCATATGGTTCAAAGAGTAAATTATTATTTTTGCACGAATCACTTGAAGCAAATATTATTACTCTTTATCGAACACTAAATAATCACTTGATAAGAGAAAGGATAGAAAAAAGGAAAAAGTAATTTGAAAAAAAAAAAAAGGATATTTTAGTGTTGGACTCTATATCCATAATTTTACAATTACAATTTTCCAATAGTACTAAATGATTGGAAACTTTTCAATATCTTCGAAAAGATTACCTAGCTATGAAAAAATTTGTATATAAAGTTTTTTCTCGATAATACAGAGGCAAATAAATTTTTTTTTTTTGGTATCTTTAGTATCTTTTTTTTTTTTTTTTTTTTTTGGTATCTTTAGTATGTTAATATTCGAGAAATTCAATTGAAGGTCTCCACCAGCCACAATAATTAAGTACATTGCACATAGGTTCTACACTTCTACTTTTTCTTTTTAATAATAAATTCTGAAGAATAACATAACATACATTTATCAATAGTGAATTAACTATACTGATCCTTCCAATCAAACCTTTTGAATCAGCCATCAAATGTGATGAGAAATCTTCCAGATGCTTATAGCCCTAATTGCCAAATCTCAAGCATCATCTGTTCATAATCGGAAGATAAATTTAGCTGATACTTTAATAAAGTTAAATTACATAGTTTAAGTTCGGAGGATAACGAACCTAGCTATTTGGCGATATCTTCATCTTGTTGAATGCATTCTTTTATGAAAGGCAAAACAGTTGAAGCTAATTCATCTTGATGTGAAGTATAGCTATGATTAGCTCCTTGTATGATTTGCAGCTTGTGGTTTGGTATGATCTTGGCAAACTCAAGTGCATCTTCTACTGGGATTATTTCATCAGCCGATCCGTGCACCGTCAACACCCTGTACATGTTGTATTCACACTCATTAAATAAAACATAATAAAAATAAGGTCACTTAATTCGAAGATTTGAAGTTAGAGTGACGGAGGGTAACAAAAATGAAGGTGCTTTTTGCGAACTTACTTGCATCTCTTGTCAATTGAATGGCATGCTTCTTTCATGTTCGTATTGAGTCGCTCCATCATACTTTCCTCAGTGACTCGATAATCTACTTCCCCTATGAAAAGAGAGGAGAGATTCAGAACTTGTCATGATATTTAGTGAAAAAGTAACAAATATTTACAAGAGAGAAATGGATGAAAATATCGAAAACTTGAAGTACTAATAGGAGTACAGAAACAAAGAAAATCAAATGATTACCTGTTTTAGTTTTAACATCTATGTATCCGTCCTCCTTGAGTCTTTCCAAGTAATTTTTACCCAGGCGTTCTTTGATGCCTCTATTGAGATCATAACGACCAGAGAGATTTACCACAGCACCAATATCATGATATTTAGACGCATACAAGAGTACAACATTGCCAGCTGTAGATATAAATGGAGAATCAAGAGCTCAGCATATTGAAACCCTATATAACAGAATGTTCAGTACAGATACCGCTACACGTCATTACAACACATTTGTTTCTCTGTATTTTCAGTTTTTCGAAAATACCATAATTAAAATACGTGTAACCTATATTGAACTTATAACATGCAATATGATTTGCGCAAACCAGACCAAAGACCTTCTTGCCTATCCTTTATAGATTAGGGGGAGTCTCTTAGCAGTAGCTTCCAACACTTAGATTAACCTCCTCAAGTGCCAGAAAGGGCCTGACCTAAGCAAAGCTCTCTCTCTCAAATAGAAATGCCAAGAAAAGGATTCCTTGGATAAGTGGAAAAATGCTAAAAACTTCCTTTCATTTCTCTTTAACGGCCTTTGTCCTACTTATAGTATCAGTCCACCAGCCTATGGAAACTCGTGTTCTTTTATTAACCAACAAAGATCACATGCACTTTGTTGGCCGCCTCCCATAGAACCGATTCAGCAAGGTGCAATAAATTTTGGCAACACTTGCAAGTTGATATACCTTTACTATGCCCAAGAATCGCAAATGTTGAACGGTTTACTCCAGTGAAGTATTCAATCACAGCTCTCAAGTCTTCAGCCTCGCTTCGATAGTTACCATAATGAAAAACACCTTCACTTTCCCTGAAAATCAATTCAATACATTAACCAAGAAACACAAAAGATATTACCCAAAGAATCCCAAAAATGAAGGCAGGTTAAGTTCGCCACTATTAAACAACTGATACACCATTATGACAAGGTAGGCAACACTCGAAGACTTATATGACATTTTAAAACCTTACCCATTTCCAGAAAAATCGAAGCGAAATGCACTGATTCCTTCATTTTCTAAAAGAACAGCAAGGTTGACTATGGTTTTGTGTTCCTGCAGATTGAAAAGTGTACGTTGTGAATCCAGTAAATTAGCCATAAATGCTCATTTAATGTCAAGGACTAAAAGCCTCTCAATATAGCTGATAACAGTATTCTAGTTTACTAAATATCTTCAGTCACTCTTTTCTGGGAATTGATACATTGCTAGAGTCCAGGGATGGAATACAACATCACATGATAATACGCAAAGTACAGCATCACATGGCGATAGATGAGCCAAAAAGAACACAACATAAATGCATGCCAATAACATAAGGTCATAGTATTTGAAATTTTACATTCAAATTATCTAAGTCTCGCACCTACTGCAGTCTAAAACAAGAGACAGGTCAGCCTCTCATGGTGAATTCATCATTTCTTATTCAAAAGGAAAATTTAGAACTTTCTCGCTCGTGACAAAGAACAAGCATGTGAATGAATATTCAAAATTCTACATAATTATTTTACAGAGTATCCAACCCAAAATAGCTGACCTACCTTTGAGGATCGAAAACCATGGCATAGGACTACCATTTTTTCTGATCCAGTCTCATGCAATACGCCAGCAAGTTTCTCGCCACGCTTATTCTGAATTGTTATTTTTTGCTGCATAGCTGCTGCAACATTGTAACTAATATGCATCAGTAACCATCATTTTAGAGGCATTCCCTTTTTTATGTTACTTTCGGATTGGATTGGACGGACTTGTAGTTTAGATTGTTGCTATGTTGTCTCGTTATTTTTCCTATAACTGTGCCATGTTATACTTTCTAGTGCAACCTCTGCACTACCCCTTGTACTTTAACTTTAAATGGTGTTGTTTCAAAAAATAAAAAAGGTAACCATTTACTACATAGCGTCAGCGTTTAAAACTTTTTTAGTTCTCTCTTGTACGATCGAGGAGAAAGATAGATAGGTCTTCAGTTTCAGAACTGAAACTATAGTCTTTATAATATTATTCAAGAAAATCCACCATGCAATCCACAAGCATCAGGAAAAATATCAAAGGGAAAGAAAAAGAACATCAGGAAACAATTCTTTGGAGTATAAATTAAAAAAGAGAAAGAAAATATGGGATTAAGGACCTTTCACCTTTGACACCTAAATCATGATAAAGTTAATCAAAGATCATTTAAGTTACATTGTGTGTAAAACTAAATCTTAGAAAACAAAACCAAGAGATCCAATACCCGTCAAGGTTATTAAACATGTAGTATATACGTTCTCCAATATTTATCAACAGAAGAGGTGGTTGATGTCATCGATTTTATACTCATGTTGAATCAAAAGTGCTCGTAACACATCATAATTAATATATTAGCATCGAAATCCCAAAGAACATCTATAGAGGCATCGACAACCATGGCACCTAGGCAAGTACCAATGCTTTGGAGGTAAGTAAGGCTTCATTAGCAACATGTCATAAAGATACCCTTAACAATATAAAATTACACACAATACTTAAAACAACTAATTTAGTTAGGGACCCAAGTAAAAACTGATCCTATCATTAGTCTTTTTTTCTCAGGTCCAACATACTTATTTCAAGGAATGCAGGTTTAGAACATAAAAAGGTTTAAAAAAAATAAATAGTGTGTAAGCAGAAACGAATAACCATTGATTCAATGCAGTAATTATCTAAAAAATTCAGTTTAATAGCTTCGCACTTATATTTAATTTTAGGCAAATATACCAATAAAATTGGAAAATGAATATTAGGTTTAGATCTCAACTCAATCTCATGTAATCAGTGTTTGATTTTTTCAAAATTAACATTTTCTTATGGCATCGAGTATAGCATTGATCATTAACAAGAAATCGGAAATGAATTTCTTACCTGAGACGAGATTTCTTCTGAATTTGATGCAGGGGTTGCGCGAAGAAGAAAAGCTTATCTGTGGAAGATTGAAGTATGGTGAAAAGGTACTCCCCTCTTGAATTAATGATAAATGTGGGAGCACTTGATTCGAATAACTTAGCATAATTTATAGTTAAAGTTTCAATTAGCATCAGGTTCCAATCCCTGTTGGGAGTTCCCACTTTATGTGCCTGACGCGCCTCGAAAGGGATTAAACCCTTGAAAAACCAAAAAAAAAAAAAAAAAAGTTTCAATTAGTAATTTGATGCAAATTTTTATTCGGTTGACGTTTGAACACAGGTAGACGAAATGTAGACAGAAAACAAGAGCTTATTTGTTTGGAGTTTTTTTAAATTATTTCGTGTTTCAAAAATGTCAAATATGTTTTTTAATTTTTGAAATAATTTTTTATTTTTTTATTTTCTCAAACTCCTATCTCAAAAGTTAAATAAATAACAAATTTTTTATTTCTAAATAATTTATATACAAACTCTACTATAATTTAACTAGGACTGACAATGGGTCGGATTCTAGTCGAATCAGGTTTGTCCAGATCCGACTTCATTTATATCGGATCGATTCCTATCAGATTCGGATCTTGCTCGGATCTAGATTTTTTTAATCCAACGGATCTTGCTTGGATTTGGCCGGATATCGGATATTTTTCGGATCCAATAAATTTGTATTTAAAAAGTTAAATTAATATTTTTTTCCTAAAAGAAGTTTATTATCTTTTCAATTTTATTTAATTTTAGCTCACATTTTTAAAGTTTCTTTACTATATTCATATTTGTAGAATGAATATATTGGTATAAATAAATTTATAAACGAATTATAAATTACTATCTTCTTAAATTGACGTTGAAATATTATTAATGATAATTATTTTTATAAATTATTTTGTATATATATCTTTCTTTTTATTTGTTGTCGGACACGGATCTTTAACGGATCAGATCGATCTAAATCCATATTCGCTCCATGAGTTTCAGATTTTTATAATCGGATCAGGTCCATCGAATCTCTAATCGGACAATTATCCTAATAAATCGGACCGAATTCGGATGGATCCGGATTGAAATCCGCCCCATTGACAACCCTAGATTTAACATATATTTTACACAATTTATCTTACATAACAAACATAATTTGACAAAAAGTCTTATACACATCTTACATCGACAATTTACCTTTTCAAAAAAAAAAAAAAACTACCTCTTTTTTCTTTCCCAAACCAATCTCTCAAATTCCAAACAAAAAACATTAGGTAACTCGAAACATTTATACTTTTCCAAACTCCAATGAAATAGGCCACCGTTTATGGGTCTAGTTATGTTTATTCTCGCTGGATTTTAATTTTGAAAAGAAATCATTATTTGATTGAGTTTACATGTTTTGAGGGTCATAATTATCAAATCAATGTCTTTTATAGAAGAGAAAAATACTATGATTTTTATCCCAAAAAATTTGGACAAATATAATATCAAATTTGTTTTAAGAATAATACATGGCTTATATCGGGATAGGTACTAATTTTCTGGCTTATACTAATATATATATTGCATATGTTGAGTTTGTCAATATTTATATCCAAAAATAATTAAATTTTACAAAATAAAAGGTTCTACACCAACACTGTCAAAAATATAAGTTTCTATTAAGACCTGATTGCAGAAGCCTTGATTTTACCATCAGACTACATCTATACTATTTTATCTAGGTAAAATTGCAGAAAAAGTTCACAAACTAATAAGTGATTTTAGATTTTCGTCTCAAATTATAGAATTTCATTGAAATTTGTTCTGTAATTTAATATTTTTTTGGAATATCGTTCCAAATTAATTACTAATGACAGTTATTTACACCACTACACCAAAATGCATTTTTCCTAAACTGCCCCCACTCTTTAACTTTTTAAATGGCTTCAAATGCTTCGATGAAGAGACCATTTTGGTAATTTCTTCTTCACAGCTTTCTCTCCCACAGTTTTCACACCGCCACAATGACCCACTCTACAAGTGAAATTTATTACAATCTTTGCATGAATTGACATGGTGCAATAAATGATTTTGATTCATTTAAAGTTGATTTGCTTACAAATACACGATAGGAATGAGATGTTAAAATACAATCCTAATAATTTACTGCATCACTTTTATTTCATTGTTTCTACTTTTTCTCTTCATTTCTTGAATTTGCAACTGTTTATTTTTGTTGTAGGTAATGAACGTGTTACGTGTGCATTATTTATTCGACAAGAAAAGGAAAACGGCCGGAGAGGTATTCATGCATTGACTTTACTTTCATAAACTCTTGCATTGCATCTGAATGTTCTTTTCCTTTGTGCTTCTAAGTTTTATATTAGTGCTTTCCCATTATATAATAAATTTTAATGGTCTCGTTAAGGAAATGATTCATAATTTTATAGATGGAGATCTTTTTTTTAATTTATTTTGAATGATATTTTTTTCATTTTTCAAAAAATTATTTAATAATAACATTAATTGCAATATTCGGTTTATTAGATGCTAGGATACAGTGTAGTGGTCTACACCCCCTGATGATTGACAAGTGTCCCACGAAGGAGAGAGAAATAAGATAAAAATTAATAAATAAATAATACAAATGACACTTGTCAATCATCTAAGGGGTGTAGATTAGTGCACTACACCCTAGCATCCAACAAACAGGAGTCTAAATTTTAAGTGGGCTTTCATTTGGCAAAATTGAAAATTCCGTCCCAAATTATATCTATTTTATATATATCATCCCACACTTTAGATGAGCAGCAATTTTAGTCCCAAAATTTTAAAAGTTCTAAATTTCGTCACGTTGTAAGATTTGGATGGATATTGCCGCTTGATTGCCAACGGTAACTACGTGTCAAATAACTTGCCACGCAAACTTATACATGTCATGTTGGAAAATTGACAAAAAAGATATCATTGCAATATCAATCTCATGAAATATATTCTTTCATTTTTTCAATCCCATACTATAACATATCAAGAAATTTATGTTGCTATTTCTCAATTTTCGTATATTCACAGAATTTACTAGAAATTTGTGGGAAAAAAAATCATCATGCAATATAATCTTTTAAATAAATGTTAAGAATTTTATGTCGAAAACTTTGCACAAATGCTAGGAATTAAGAACATAATTTTGGTACATGCAATTTAATTCTAAAAACATAACTATTACTAAAATGTGGAAATTTTCAATTCAATATTTTGTGTAAAAGAAATACTCCATTTGTCTTATTATTTAATATCTTTAATTTTAATGAGATTGAGCAAAATTAATTAGAGGAAAAGCAAGGATTACTATTAAATTGGAAATATATTTTTAAAATGTGGGGGAAATGGGAGTAATTTTTCTTGAAAAAAAAATTTGTAGAAGAAAATCTCGAAGGTAGGAAAAAAATGCAAGGGAACACAGAAATAAAAAATGCATGAATTAAATATGAATAATTATTGTCTATTTTTTTCCCAAAATATTATATTGCACGAAGAAAAAAATTGTACAAATTTCTCGTAAAATATGTGCAAATACGAGAAATAAGAAAAGGAAAATCGCAAGAAACTAAATTTCAAGGTGAAATTGCAAGGTGTTTTTTTATTTTTATTTTTTATTTTGTCAATTTCCTAACATGACATGTCTAAGTCCGCGTGAAAAGTTATTTGACATGTAATTGTCGAGTTGGCAACTAAGTGGTGATTTTCTTTGAAAATCATACTACGGGACAAAATTTGCTAAATTTTCTACACATCTAAAGCTTGGTGGTACTATATCTAAAAGGCAGATTTAATTTAGGACCAAATTTACAATTCTGCCCTTTCATGCCCTTTCAATTATATTGTTCTTTTTAAGTTTTTCGAATGATTTTTGTTTGAGATGGTTGTAAATAATTCCTACTGAATCATATTTTCTTATAAAGAGGTAAATTTGTTGCTTCTTTCTATAATAATTGGGACTAAGTTTTGAAGTTGAATAATACGTACGTAATTAGTATTTTACTTTATTAAGGTGATTATATTGTTTATACTTAATGCATTTCAAATTTTAATTTTTCAAAATACACATAATAAATATCAAAAAGTGTAGGAATTTTAAATCCAATATGTCAAGATAAGTTTTATATTAAAAGGAAATCAATACACACGGCGCATGCGGTTGCTATTGTTGGGGATGGTAATTTAAATAGGAGCAAAAGATAAAAACAAAGCAAGTGCATTGTCTAATTTTTAAAAAACTCTCCGTGTTATTTTTAACTCTCAATAAATATCATGTGTTTGGTTTTAAATATCACACTCAACTCAAGTATAAATTTACTTTTGATTTTTGGTGGAATGACAAGATTATCATTATATGTTTTTTTTTTAAATTTATTTATTCTTTTTGAAAAATTAAGTATATACTACTTGGGTCGAGTGTGGTATTCAAAATCATACACAGAGAGACTTTGGGGATTTAAAATGACTCATGAGGGGTTTTTTGGGAGTTAGGCAAAGCATAAGAGGTGTTTTTGTCTTTTGATGTCATGTGTAAAATTGTCATATCAAAAGTAAAATGTGAACAAATATTTGTAATTTTTGCGTTTGAAACACACTCTCTTTTTTAGGGTGTATTTGACACTTACATGAGATCACAAAGAAATTTTGGAAATTAAAATAACTCAATTTTTTTTTTTAGAGTTAGACAAAGCATAGGTGTATTTTTGTCTTTGGCTCTTTTCTATATCTATTCTATATTCTATATCTATTCTATATCTATATCTATATTTTTTTTACATATAAAAGTACGAGTTCAGGAAATAGAAATTTCTTGAATTTTTTATGAAGACTAATATGCCCTTACTTAAAATTTATTTTAACTGGCAAAATAGGAAAAAACATGAAGAAGCATACTTCTACATAAACACTACCAAATATATGTTAGAGTTCCTTTTCCTATCGAAATTTCAAAGTCCATACCCAACCACATAAAAGCTAAGTCCATGTATATGCATCGGCTAATCAACACTAGACATAATCACTAGCCACCACACCGTGTCATTAAAATAAGGAATATTAGTAAAGTGAATTAGTGAAGATGATAGAAAATAAATCTAACTTTTATTTTTTGAAATTGATTATACTCTAATTTTCATGGAGTTCTTTTCATGGAATACGGGATCAATTAATGAAAATTGGTGAAATCGAGAAAACTTAGTTAAAATATATGAAAATAATAAGAATTTGGGTGAAATTGGTGAACACTTGTAAAATTGGTAAATAACTTGTGAAGCCAGTAAAAAGACGCCCAATAAATCGATAAATACATATTGAATCACATAACTTTGGGTAAAATTCGTAAAAATCAGGTAAGACTAGTTAAAATAGTGAAAAACGGATGAAATCGTTAAAAACTGGAGAAATCAGTGAATCGGGGAACAAATATAAAGTCGGTGAATACATGTGAAATCAATGAATAAAATCCGACAATATCAAGACATGAATAACCTTGAATATAAATATTAGTAAAGTTGGTGAAAAAACATGTGAAACCGGTAAAATAAAATTGTGAAATTCGTGAAAAACTGATGAAATTGATGGTACTCGAATTCTCATGGAGTTCTTTTCATGGAAATAGGTGAAATCGATTAATGAAAATCGATGAAATTCAGTTAAAACATGTGAAAATGATAAAAAAAAAAAAAAATTGGTGAAATTGTTGTACACTGGTAAAGTTGGTGAAAAATGAATGAAACTTGTAAAAATGCGCGTATAAAATTGATAACTACATTTGGATCGAATAACTTCGGATGAAATTCGTGAAAAATGGATGAGATCGGTGACATTAGTGAAAAATGGATGAAATCGTTAAAAATGGGTGAAATTAGTGAATCGGGGAACAAAAGTGAAGTCTTGAAAACATGTGAAATCAATTAAATATATGGTGAAATTGGTGAATAAACATGTAAATCTGTGTGAAAACGAGTGAAAACTGTAAAAAAAAAATAGGTTAACCAACAAAAAAAGGATAAAACTGGTAGAAAATGACTTAAATTGAAAAAAAAAAAGAAATCGACGAAAATATGGAAAATAATGAAAGTAGGTTAATTTCTTACTTAATCCTACTCCTAGTGAATTTAATCAATTTTGGTTGGATGTCCTACACATGGCATGAGAGGACTGTAGACACTTAAAATTTATGCTGAAAAATAAATTTGAACTCATATTGGAAATTAAATTAAATTCGCTATTTCTGGACTTTTGCTAAATTAAATTCCAAAATAAATAGTTAATTTGATTAAATTCCACATATATTTTATTGACCAATAAAATCATGCCAAGTGTTCAAGATGATGTGTCATGACCAATCAAAAGAAGGCATATTTCCTACAAGTGATAGACATTTAAAAGAGCGCATATCTCTTTTACAAAGAGAAGTATATATGTCTTCTTCTACTGAGAGCCAATCAAATCACACAATTCAAATAACTAATTCTACCTGGACTCTTCTTCCTACCACTATAAATTGGGGTTCTCTCTTAGAAGAAAAAGACACATTTTTTTGAAGGAGCACAAGTTGAAGGAGCAAATTCTCTCTACGAGCCGTTCTTCAAAACCTTTTTCATTAACTCAAGATATTCTTCAAAGATCAAAGGAAAATCTGGCGCTTGATTTGAGAACAAGCTAAGAAGCCCTCATTTAAACGTTATTGGAGATTTACGACGGTCCAAAGAAGATCAAATTCTACTAAATTCAAAATATCCACGACGAAGTTCAAGACGTTCGTCGAAGAAATTCAAATCATTTCACGTTTGATCCAGGATTAAGCAAATTTGCCCCTGGATTAACGTTATTCGAGCACAAATTCATTTTTGAGAAGATCAAATCAACGTTTTCCAAGATCAAGTGCAAGAAACATTTATTTTTCCTTAAGATTAGAATCAGGGGAATTATAGAAATTGTAACCGCTTTATTTAAAATTTTAAATCAATAAATTTTAATTTGTACAATTATTTCTTGTTTAATTTATTTTAAACTTGAAATTTTGTTGCTACAAATTTCTGGCACGCCCAGTGGGAAAATCTCTACCTTTCATCTCTTTTCTTCATCAAATACAACAGTGGCTATGACAATAAAGGCTACAACCATGAAGGAACAACTTGCGACGTTGATTAACGCCATTGACAAGCTCACGAAGCACATTCAAGAGCAAGACACGAAGCTAGATGAGCTTTTGAACAAAATGGACAATGTCGATGCTACCCACAGGGAGGAAAAGCAATTCGAGGATCTCGAAGAGAGCGATACATCTACAAAGCAACTATTGAGCAATGGAGGCCATACCGAGACGAATCACCTGATGGAAAAACTGCTCGAGGAGTTTGATGACAATAAGATACTCATAAAGCAACAATCGGATTCAAATAATAAATTTTCAACCAATAAGATTCAAATCTCATCTGATGGCATGATCCAACTGCTCAACTGAAGGAGTTCATTTTGGAAGTCATCAAAAGCAAGATGAAAGGAAGCTCGGCGTCTTGCCTCACATATTCCAAGCCATACACTCGAAGGATTGAAAATCTGGAGATGCCAATTGGCTATCAACCACCAAAATTCCAGCAATTTGATGGGAAGGGCAATCCAAAGCAACATGTGGCGCATTTTGTCGAGAAGTGCAATGATGCTGGGACGTATGGAGATCAACTTGTCAAACAGTTCGTACGTTCGTTAAAAGACAATGCATTTGACTGGTATTCTGACTTAGGGGCAAATTCCATTGATAATTGGGACCAACTAGAGCAAGAGTTTATTAATCGCTTCTACAGCACCCGAAGGACAATTCGACTACCCGAACTCATTAACACTCGTCAGTGGAAAGAGGAGTCTGTCATTGACTACATTAACCGTTGGAGAAATTTAAGTCTCAACTGCAAAGATCGATTGTCGGAAATTTCATCCATCGAGATGTGCATCCAAGGAATGCATTGGAGTCTTCGTTACATTCTTCAAGGAATAAAGCCGATAACTTTCGATGATCTGGCCACTCGAGCATACGATATGGAATTGAGCATGAGTAAAATTGAAAATTATATTAAAGATGAATTAGAAGCCAAAGAAGGGGGCAACTCTTTTAATGAAGCTCCAATTGAAGAATCCATGATATAAATGTCACGCTCCTAGATACGAGCTTAAACTATCTAAGATCTTCAAATCAAGATCTTTTGATTCACTCCTTGACACGATTATAAACTGTTTAGAAGTCAAAATTCATCACTCCTTGACACGAGTATAAACTGTTTATAAGTCAAAATTCATCACTCATTGACACGAGTATAAACTGTTTACAAGTCAAAATTCATCACTCCTTGACACGAGTATAAACTGTTTATAAGTCAAAATTCATTACTCCTTAAAACGAGTATAAACTGTTTACAAATCTCAAATCAAAGCCTCCAGTAGATGAGATGAAAAGATCTACAAATTTCAAATTTAGTCTCAAATCAAAGCCTCCAATATATGAGACGAAAAAGTCTACAAATTTCAAATCAAAGCCTCCAATAGACGAGACGAAAAAGTCTACAAATTTCAAGTCAACTTATCCTGGACATGAGTTGGAAAAAAAAAATATATCTACCAAATTTCAAAGTGCAAAAAACTCCATGACGCACGAGCCTAAACTGCATGTTACTCCTGGCCCACATGAGTATAAAATGTGTACGACAAAAAAAAAAAAAAAACCGAAAATCCTCCATTTTGAACTACGTTTTGACTTGATTCCTTTATGGATACGTAGGCAGCTTAGTCATTTTCTAAGTTCAGTCATACAAAAAAAAAATCTCTTCATTTTGAACTACATGATGATTTGATTTCTTTTGAGATATGTAGACAGCTTGAAAGTTAATTTTAAGCTCAATCAAATTCCTTAAAAGAAAAAGGAAATGTAGCTTTCAAACTTTGGAAGGACGTGAAGAAAGGTCGAGACTTATCTACTCAAAGCAAAAACATTTCGTAAATAAGTCACGAGGGGGCAATTTGTAGACACTTAAATTTTTATGCCGAAAAATAAATTTGAACTCATATTAGAAATTAAATTAAATTCGCTATTTCTGGACTTTTGCTAAATTAAATTCCAAAATAAATAGTTAATTTGATTAAATTCCACCTACATTTTATTGACCAATAAAATCATGTCAAGTGTTCAAGATGATGTGTCATGACCAATCAAAAGAAGGCATATTTCCTACAAGTGATAGACATTTAAAAGAGCGCATATCTCTTTTACAAAGAGAAGTATATAGGTCTTCTACTACTGAGAGCCAATCAAATCACACAATTCAATTAACTAATTCTACCTGGACTCTTCTTCCTACCACTATAAATTGGGGTTCTCTCTTAGAAGTAAAAGACACATTTTTCTGAAGGAGCACAAGTTGAAGGAGCAAATTCTCTCTACGGGGCGTTCTTCAAAACCTTTTTCATTAACTCAAGATATTCTTCAAAGATCAAAGGAAAATCTGGCGCTTGATTCGAGAACAAGCTAAGAAGCCCTCATTTAAACGTTATTGGAGATTTACGACGGTCCAAAGAAGATCAAATTCTACTAAATTCAAAATATCCACGACGAAGTTGAAGACGTTCGTCGAAGAAATTCAAATCATTTCACGTTTGATCCAGGATTAAGCAAATTTGCCCCTGGATTAACGTTATTCGAGCACAAATTCATTTTTGAGAAGATCAAATCAACGTTCTCCAAGATCAAGTGCAAGAAACATTTATTTTTCCTTAAGATTAGAATCATGGGAATTATAGAGATTGTAACCGCTTTATTTAAATCAGTAAATTTTAATTTGTACAATTATTTCTTGTTTAATTTATTTTAAACTTGAAATTTTGTTGCTACAAGGACAAAAAGTTGTTCGTAAACAAATGCATTTCAAATAACAAATACATATTTAAAACATATAATTTTAAATGAAACTACTATAATGGGTTGAATTAAATATTTTTTTATGATCTTATTTTAAAAAAAATCTACAAGATCATATGAATTAATCAATCAGTTATATTTTATTAAAATACTTTAAAGACATCATTTTTATTAATTAAATTGAATATTAGTCATTAATTTGTGCTATTCTGTGACATGAGAAATTTATTTTACTATAATTTATAAAATTTATTTATGAAATTAAGTAGACACGTACATTGTACGTGCACTTTTCTAGTTAAATATAAATGTCCATGTTCTATGTTCAAGCATCAATCTATTATTTCATTTTCTTACAATTTTCGTATTTTCATATGCACGGACGATGATGCATTTTGACTGAAGAAGTAAGCCAGATTTGTAAGAGAAAATGGGGTAGTGGAGGATCGATTGTGCGTACACTGCTCTGAGGACAAATAATTATTGGTAGAAGTCAAGCATGATATAGTATTTTAAATTATATATTCATTACTATAGATTAGTGAAATTTTTAAATAAACAATAGACAATAAAATAAGTGTAACAAAATAACAATATATTTGATAGAATTAAAAGTGGTTACAATCTCTATACATAAATCTCTAATTCTTCTCTTTGTTGGATGTATGGATTTAAGGGCAAGAGACTTGTTCTTGAATCGTGTGATACGACCTTCTCCAAGATTTACAGATGTAGTCATGGAATTTAATTTAGTAAAATTCCAAAATAAAAAATTAATTGATAACTAATAAATTATTTTCCAAGTGTCATTATTTAATTGGACGTATATTTTATGTATATAGATACAAGCCCTCATTGCCAAATCTCAATATTTGGAGATATTTTTATTTTGTTGAAAGCATTCTTTTATGAAAGGCAAAACAGCTGCAGCTAATTCATCCTGATGTGAAGTATAAATATGATTGGCTCCTTGTATAATTTTCAGCTTGTGGTTTGGTATAATCTTGGCAAACTCCAGTGCATCTTCTACTGGGTTTATTTTATCAGATGATCCATGCACTGTCAACACCCTGTACAAGTTGTATTGTTGATACATAAATCTACATTTAATAATAAAATGAGATAGATATAATTATATAAATGTTAGTTTGATGAAATTAATGACTTACTTGCATCTCATGTCAATTGCATGGCATACTTCGTTCATCTTCGTATTGAGTCGCTCCATCATACTTTCCTCAGTGACTCGATAATCTACTTCTCCTACGAAAAGAGACGAGAGATTCGGAACTTGTCGTGATATTTAGTGAAAAAGTAACAAAAATTTGCAAGAGGGAAATGGAAGAAAGAAAAAAAAAGCAGCAGCAGCAAATGGTTACCTGTTTTAGTTTTAACATCAATGTAACCATCCTTCTTGAGTCTTTCCAAGTAATTTTTACCCAGGCTTTCTTCGATGCCTCTACTGGGATCATAACGACCCGAGAGATTTACCACAGCACCAATATCACGATATTTAGACGCATACAAGAGTACAACGTTGCCAGCTGTAGATATAAATGGAGATCGATCGAATCAATGAACTCAGCATATTGAAACTAAATATAACAGAATGTTCTGTAAATATACCTCTACTACGCGTTATTACAACACACATGTTTCTCTGTATGTTCAGTTTTTCGAACGATAAGGTTCAAACCGATGGTATAAAATACCTAAAATCTTCATATTTTGGCAAAAGTGGTCATGCAACAACTGAGATGTAGTCTGTTCTGGTATTATTTGATTGTTAATATATTTTACGATATTTAGTTTTGATTGGAAGAGTGTATACCTTTACTATGCCCAAGAATCGCAACTGTCGAACGGTTTACTCCTGCGAAGTATTCAATCACAGCTCTCAACTCTTCAGCCTCGCCGAGAAAGTTACAATCACGAAAAATACCTTCACTTTCCCTGAAAATCAACTCAATACGATAACAAAGAAACAGAAAATACAAATGGGTTGCAGAAAGAATCCCAAAAATGAAGGTAGGTTAAGTTCATCATTGTTAAACAACTTATACACCTCACGGATTGAACTAAGTCCACTTACATGGCTTGAGCCTAACTCAACCTCAAAAGGGCAATTAATTTTCATAACATAGAATATGTAAAAGTCCTTTTCCCAAACCAATCCCACAAAAATCATACCATAGAATAAACAAATGTTTCAAAAATCATACTTCTGTCAAGTTTTTTAACGGAATTGCCACGTGGTCCGTTAAGTCACCTTGAGCGGGAAAAAAACTCACGTGCGATGCACGTGTGGTCTGAAAAATGAATTTTTGCCTATTACATTGTTATATATATATATTCATTCAATTTCTTTTATTAACCATTCAAACATTTTTTGTTATGTCTCACCAAGTAAAATTATTTGATAGATAAATATTTTTCTACCTTTTTTTGGTAAAAAAGTCAAGGATAATTTGACTTGAATTACAAACTAACCCAATTTGAAATCTGGTATTTCACCTCCTATAATAGTACCAAATATACATTTCAAACTACGCAACTACTCGTGTGTTATACTTTTGATATGATCTAACTTAAACATTGAATGACATTTGCTAGGATCAACTTCGACGAGTCCTGATAATTTTTTTCCCAGTACACCCATTTGCTAACTATGAATGTTGATTGATTTCATTGATCAAAACTCCATTCTAATGTGAGACCTACACGTAAACTATAATACCTACTAAATGTCGTATTTCCCTTTGGTTATTGTACTTTGCAATATTTGTTTAGATTAAAACCCTTGGGAAACAAAAAAAAAAAAAAATTTTAGATTAAAAGGTATGGTCAATAATAAACAAATTAAAGTTGATTACAGTTAAAATTGAAAGTGAAGCAAAAATTCAATTTTCATACCATAGAATATGCCAAAGTCTATTTTTCATACCAATCGAACGAAAATCATAGTTTAGTTTCAAGTCAACTTAACGGACACATGACACTTTCGTTAAAAATCTGACGGAAGTGTGGGTTGGTACGATTTTGATCGATTGGTATGAAAAATGGACTTTGGCCTATTCTATGGTATGAAAATTGAATTTTTGCCACCTTAAAAGCTAGCTTCTTAAGTGAGGATTGTGCAAGACATTATAAGGTGGATTTAACTATGATTTTCAACCAATGTGAGACATTTAGTCTCAATACTCCCCTTTCACGTGTGGGCGGACTAAATGTGTGGATGAAATAAGCCCAACATATGACATATTAAAACCCAACCTTACGGGTTGTGACATGTGAGCCCAACACACAAATAATGACCGTCCAAGCCTTTTGTTAAATGGGCGATGAATGACAATTAGAAGACTTATATGTCATTTTAAAGCCTTACCCGTTTCCAGAAAAATCAAAGCGAAATGCACTGATTCCTTCATTTTCTAAATGAACAGCAAGGTTGACTAGGATTTTGTTTTCCTGCAGATTGAAAAGTGTAAATTAGCCATAAAGCTCACAACCAGCTGCCATTGAATAAAAAAAAATGCTCATTTAATGTCAAGGACTAAAACTCTTCCAACTTCGTCATTTCTTATTCAAAAGGAAAATTTAGAAATTTCTCGCACGTGACATGGGACAAGTATGTGAATGAATATTCAAAATTCTAACCAACAGGTGATTGGTCTGGTGAAAGGACTCAAGTTCGAATCCTTGTTGGGAGATGTACCCACTTAATGTGCCTAACCCGCTTCGAAAATGATTAAACCATTGAGAAAGAAAAAAAAAAAGAATATTCAAAATCCTACAAAACATTTTACAGAGTATCCAACCCAAAATAGCTGACCAACCTTTGAGGATCGGAAACCATGGCAAAGGACTACCATTTTTTCTGATCCAGTCTCATGCAATACGCCAGCAAGTTTCTCGCCACGCTTATTATGTATTGTTATTCTTTGCTGCATAGCTGCTGAAACATTGTAATAAATACGCATCAGTAACCATTTACTAAATAAAGTTATTTCTAGTAATTACTAACACGCGTCAGAGTTTAAATGCTTTTTAGTTAATCAAATATCATTTAAGTTGCATAGTATGTTAAAATGAATCTTAAAAAACAAATCAAAATTAGTTGATGAAAACATACATATAAATGAAATCAGCTTCGATGTATTAAAATAGACATAATGTCGAAAGATTAAGATACGTGAAATCTAGCTTGTTCTATTCCCCTGATTTACAAGCGTAACAGAGTATGTAAAATCATAATTGGACTCCTTATGTTGTCATCAATGTGTCAAATGAGCTGAAAGACGTTTTAACTTCGTGAAAATTGACTCATTGGTTGGCACAAACTGCCATAGGAGCTGATTTGTGATATGCAACATTTATCTAGATTATCAAGACCATATGATTAGGATAATCGGAAGAGCTGACGTAAAAGTAACATTGATGGTAGATGGCTACCATCGATTGATCGACCAACCTTGGTAGATGGCTACCAATAGGGCTCCTGACTAGCAGATGGTTACTGGAGAGGGCATTTGTCGAGCGGATGACTACTCAGTAGATAGTTATCAGGCAGATGTCTACCAGACAATAAATTCAACAGGCAAATAGCTACTTGACGAATAAAATCAAATCATGTCAGTACGTGGGCACTAACATGAGAGGTTGCAGCTTACAACTTGCTTGAGGTGCTGCGTCGTCGACTTTGAGAGACATTGTGCCTGATTCAGTGAAGACTGAGTTGTTTGATTGATTGTTAGTTTGTGTTGATGCTCATGTCGTCTATTTATAGTTGCATTCTCTTGATGAATGTCCATTCCTTCCACTTCCTTTTTTTAGGTATGTCTGTAATCCACTTCATCACTACTCTCTTTCTTTACCCACGCCCAAGTCATGGCAGTTGATCCTTTTGAATGTTGTGTTCACACCTAGGTTGTTATTTCCAGCATAGCTAACCACCTTTGAGAAATTTTCGGATTGATTAAGATTAACTTATCCATTATTTCACTCCAGAATTAATTATTACGTGATCACTTCTTGTAACTGATATGGCCTTAATTAAATTAATCTTTCTATTAATTTAATTAAGTAAGAGTGACGTATTTGGGCCAATTTTTTGGCCTTGTTAATTAATTAGACCATTAATGGGCCGATCTTGTTGGGCCTATTCATTAAAGGATCTTTTTGTATGTTGATATCACTTATTATCGAGCTAATCACCTCTTGTCGGCCATTATTGATCTGACAAATATGAAAAATATTTTGGGTACAAACAATAATTAAGTGATACCCGAATCACCGGGAAGCAAGTAAGCCGGGACGGCTTTCAGGAAGTAAAATTGGAATCCCAAATCCTGTAATCCCTTTCCCGAAACCCGAAAAACCCGTACCGATCCCACCCATTCAGGTTTTACATTCTCAAGTATTTATCAAGAGAAGATGTGGTTGATGTCATCGATTTCATACTCATGTTGAATCAAAAGTGCTCGTAACACATCATAATTAACATAGTAGAGTACCAATATTTTGGTGGTAAGTGAGGCTTCATTAGCAACATGCCCCCTTTACAACATAAATTCGAGAAGATACACACACAAGTAAACTGATCCTATATTCATTAGTCTTTTTTTGTCAGGTCCAACATACTTATTCTAAGGAAAGAACATAAAAACAATTTTAGTGTGTAAGCAGAATAAAATTGGAAAATACAAAATCATTGATCATTAACAAGGAAACGGAAGAGATTTTCTCACCTGAGACGAGATTTCTTTTGAATTTGATGCTGTGGTTGCCCGAAGGAGACAAGCTTATCTGTGGAAGATTAATGTATGGTGAAAAGGTACTCCTCTGTTGAATTAATGATAAATGTACAAGTGATTGATAGGCATAGTGGAAGGCCTAGTCAATGCAAAATAGGGGACTGGTTGGAATTTTATTTTAATGGAAGATAGGTGATCTAGAGAGTACAAATGGCTCAAAAAACTCCATATTATTCTAGTCTAAGAACAATCTAGATCAATCTTGATGTAGATACATTCATGTATCTAACTATTTATTGGAAATACTAGTTTCTTGAATCTAAAGTGACTCTTCAATTCAATTCATACATTGTGAAAATTTCAATTTTTTTCAATACACTTTATATGTCCGACGCGCCTTGAAAGTGATTAAACCCTAGGAAAATAAAAATAGCTATTTCGATTAGTAATTTAACGCAAGTTTTTTGTTTGATGTTTGAACACACCTAGACGAAATGTAGACAGAACCAAAGGGTCTGTTTGTTTGGTGTATGGAAAAGTAGTTTGAGTAGTGGAGCTTTGTTAAATACTCTCCATTTGGGTAGTGTAGTTTGTTTGAGTTTTGAGAGAGTAGTTTGAGAAATAAATGAGGTGTAATCATAGTAGAGTTTGTTAGATTTTGTTTAGAAATAAGAAAATTATTGTTTATTTGACTTTTGAGAGAGTAGTTTGCGAAAATTGAGAAATGAAAATTTTATTTCAGAAAGTAGAAAAATGTTTGTTAGACATTTTCCAAACACGAAATAATTTTGATAACGCCAAACTAACTTGCTACGGGTAAGTTCAGTTAAGTTTTGGCTCAATCTCGTTGGATTTTGGTTTTGAAAAAAAATCATATTTTGATTGAGTTAATTTATATGTAGGGGTTTGGATGAAAAAAGTAATGGTAGGTGTCAAATCAATGTATTTTATAGAGGAAAAATGTGTGATATGTCAAATTATTATTTTTATAGGTTTGTAATTGAAATATGAGTTTCGCAAAACCGACTTCATTTGACTGGGTTTTAGTTCAATTTTGCGTAACATCGAGACTGAGCGAGAACCTAGCCAAATAAATAGGATTGTAGTTACCTACCGAGGCTTACATAAGCGAATGGGTGTGGGCATAAATAAAGGAAATTACCAACAGGTGATTGGTCTAGTGGAAGGGACTAGTCACTACAAAGTAGCGGACTCAGGTTCGAATCCCTGTTGGGAGAGGTACCCACTTAATGTGCCCGACCCACCTCGAAAGGGATTAAACCCTTGGGAAACCAAAAAAAAATAAAATAAAGGAAATTACTTTCTCAAGTTCGTGTCTAAGTCTTGTCAAACGAATGGTTTGTATATTTATCAAGCTTAAAATTATATTTGATTTATTATAGAATGAGTCTGAATGAGCTTTATTGAACTTGAGAACGAATGTGTTAATATTTTTTGGCTCAACGAGCTAGAATAAGTATCAAACAAAAAATATTGTTCAAGCTTATTTGATATGTAAAACTATCTCGTTAGTATTTCAAGAAAATGTAATTTTACCTTTAATAAGAAAAAAATTGGCCCACGTAATGGCAAAATTATCTTGATTTCACAGGCTCTAATATGGTGGTGTATCTCTAACAAAGATTTCTTCGCGGTATACTCGAAGGTTCTTGGGCGTCTGGCTTGCCAGGCGTCCAAGCGCCAAAGAAATGTTGATGTTTTACCCAATCTAATTCGAATGATTCAACTCGATGAGTATACAAGATCGTTTTAATTCGATCCAATTGCAGAATTTGATGGATTTTATGTTCCCAGTATATTTCAAAAATAACTTACATAAATACGAGGATCTTATTACGATAATTATTTTAATTATGCAAAAGAATCAAGACAAAACTTACAAAAAGCTACTTGTCCTTCGATCTTTTGGTTAAACTTTTGCCCTCATGCTTTTCTTGAATTTGATTAACAAATTTCTTTGATATTTTTCACCATTAATATCAACCACGTTCTCCTTATACTAGGCGTGTGGACACCAATTTAAGAGAATCGAACTTTTCTTTCAAGTTTTTTAAATCAAAATTTCAAGATGAAAATTTCTTTTGTTTCTTGAATAAGGGACGACTTTTGTATGCTTAGGGCTAAAAAGTTTTTTCTTTTGAGTGTAATCTTGATGATTTTATAAATCGTTAATCATCACATTTAAGATCTACATCTTATATGTATATATTGATAGTCATGGAAATAGTTAAACTCCTACCACGACTTACTCGAAGATTTCTACTAGGAAAATAACTCTTCTCTCTCTTACCTTAAGAGAATAAATTGATAAAGAAACTGTTTTATGAAGGATTAAGTTGGTACAAAACAATTTTATGGGGACTAAAGTGTAACACTATAAGTAAAAGAACCTTTGTAAATGTTCAAAGTGAAACAAATAATTCATAGTGATGACTTACATGGAAAAAAAACACAAAAAAAATCACTCTGTAAAAAATTAATGATAAGAGGACGATTGATGGTGTTTACCCCTATTTTATTTATGCTATTTTATAAAGACAAGTTATGTTACACTTACACCACTACACCAAACTGCGATTTTTCTAAACTGCCCCCACTCTTTGACTTTTTAAACGTCTTCAAACGCTTGGACGAAGTGGCTTTTTTGGTAATTTCATCTTGACAATTTGCTCTCCTAGAAAATTCTTGTCCAAACCTGGCTTGACCAAACCCATCCAACCACCAAGCAACTGTATTGCATTTGCTTTGTGATTGGTCACTCTCCTTGGAGTTATATCCAATCTCAAAGCAAATGTATTACACTTGCCATGTAATTGTTTTGAGTTCGGCCAAACCCGGTCTGGGTAAGAATTTCCCTGCTCTCCCACAGTTTTCATACCGCCACAACTACCCACTCTACGAGTGATTATTTGGTACAATTATTGCATGAATGAAGTGGTGCAGCAAATAATTGGGATTCATTTAAAGTTGATTTGCTTAACAATATACGGTAGAGATGAGATCTTAAAAATAACTTCATACAATTCTAATAATTTGTTGCATCACATCATCCGTCTAGTAGTTGCACTAAATAATTTCTCCAATTATACCGATACACGGTTAATTCCCACATTTTTAGCGGACATGGTTTCTACATACTACAATTTTACATTCTTAGATTTTCACTTTATTTCATCGTTTCTCCTTTTTCTCTTCATTTCTTGAATCTGCAACTATTTATTTTTTTGTTGTAGGTGATGAACGTGTTACGTGTGCATTATTTATTTGAAAAGAAATATATTCTTTGATTTATTTCAGTCCCGTACTATAGCACATCAAGAAATTTAGTCTGTTGCAATTTTTCATATCTCGTATTTTCACAAAATTTAAGAGAAATATGCAGGGAAAAGAAAATCATCATGTAATATAGTCTTTTGAATAAATGTTAAGAGTTTTATGTCGAAAAATTTGCACGAATGCTAGGAATTAAGAATATAATTTTGGTACAAGCAATTTAATTCTCAAAACATAAGTATTACTAAAATGTGGAAATTTTCAAATTCAATATTTTGTGTAAAAGAAATACTCCATTTGTCTTATCATTTAAAGTACAATTATGAGATCGTGCAAAATTAATTAGAGGAAATGCGTAGGATTACTATTAAATTGAAAAAATATTTTTAAAATGTATGGGTAAATTGGATTAATTTTTCTTTATTTTAGAAAAAAAAATTTGTAGAAGAAAATATGGAAGGTAGGAAAATATGCGAGGGAACATAAAAATAAAAAATGCATCGATTAATTATGAACAATTACTGTATATTTATTTTCGCAAAAGATTATCTTGCACGAAGAAGAAAAATTCTACAAATTTCTCGTAAAATATGTGCAACTACGAGAAATAACAAAAGGAAAAAATCGCAACAAACTAAATTTCCTGTTGTATTATAGTAGGGGATGAAAAGAAGAAATAGATTTTTATGAGATTGGAATTGCATTGATACTTTTTTTTTGGCCAATTTCCTAACATGACAAGTCTCGTGGGAAGTTATTTGACATGAAATTGTCGAGTTGGCAACTAAGCGGTGATTTCCATCCAAAATCATATGACGGGACAAAATTCGTTAAATTTTCTAAATTATGGGAGTAAGTTTGCTACTCATCTAATGCTTTGGACTATATCTAAAAATCAGATATAATTTAGGGCAAATTTTGCAATTTTGCCCTTTCATTCCCTTTCTATTGTTCTTTTTAAGTTTTTCGGATGATTTTTGTTTGAGATGGTTGTAAATAATTCCTACTGAATCATAGTTTTACTTTATTAAGGTGATTGATTATATTGTTCATACATAAATGCATTTCAAATTTAATTTTCAAGATAAACATAAATATCAAAAAGTGTTTAGGAACATGGATCAAAATTTTGCTTCGAATGTATGTTTCGGGTCAGTCAAATATTGGAAACTTTTCGAGACTATTCGGAAATATTTCGGAAACACTAAGAAAAAATTGTGAAAAATGTTACTAAATTTAGGAAAATAACATAGTTTAAGACAAATAAATAGTTTCGGAATTATATCTTATTTTTGTTTCGTCTGATTCAAGAATGAAAAATTTTCGATGATTTCAATGGAAAAGATGAAAATTTTAATCCATAATATTTAGGAATTTTAGATCCAATATGTCAAGATAAATTTTGTATATTAAAAAGAATTTAGTACACACGGCACATGCGGATGCAGTTGCTATCAAAGAAATTAAAGCACACGGCGCATGCAGTTGCTATTCTCATGCTATTTATTGTATTTGTCGGAAAATTCTTTTCCAAGATTGGCTTGGCCAAACCCATCCAATCACTAAACAAGTGTATTGCACTTGCTTTGTAATTGGTCACTCTCCTGGGAGTTACATCTAATCCCAAAGCAAGTGTATTACACTTGTCATGTAGTTGCTTTGGGTTCGGCCAAATCCGGTCTGGGTAAGAATTTCCCGTATTTGTCTAGCTACAATTTCACAATCAATGTACTCCATTTTACTAGGGATGGACAAAATTGAATATGCATCTACTCTGTACTCTGCGGAAAATTCTTACTTAGACCTGGTCTAGGAGATATTTCCTAGACCTCTTGGTTGAAATTACACCACATCATTAATTGTGATGATGTGGTGATCTCACAATGATGATGTGGTATATTTTCAACCACAAGGTCTAGGAAAATCTCCTAGACCAGGTCTAAGTAAGAATATCCCGTACTCTGCAAATTAACCCCAAAATATATTTCTCCAATTGCATATATAATGTCTCTTTAATAATTATTTTTGCACTCCATTCAACTATTCGACCAATTGCGTACACCTTCCATTTTTTTATTTGTTGCTTTGGCAAAAGAATTTTGTTTACTTTTATTTGTCGTTTTAGGATTTCAATGTAAAATTAGTATTTTTTTATCAATTTTACACTTCTTACTAATACTTGTCATTAATGTTAAAATTATTTGATTAAAATGTTATTTTCGAATTTTTGCTTAAAAATGTGGCTATTTATGATATTTATTAATTCGTTTGCAATCCTGGAGTATTTTGGAACTGAACTTAGGGTGCTGATGCTAGCATATAATTATGGAGCAAATAATTCAGAAGCGATCTTTTATTTTTTAATAAATATATAGTTGTTTATGCCGACATGCATTCGTATCAAAATAACATTCACATGGATCTCTTCCGTATGCATAATTTATATAAAACAATAATTATTTTTGTAGTAGTTCAACAATATTCAACAAACTAAAATAAATCTTTTTAAATTTATGTATATATATTAAAATAGATTTATTATTAACCATTTACCTGTAAGTATGTTCAAGCATCAATCTATAATTTCATTTTCTTACAATTTTCGTATTTACATATGCAGGGATGATGATGCATTTTGACTGAAGAATTAAGCCAAATTTGTAAGAGAAAATGGGGTATTAGAGTGTAAAGACCTTGATTCACTTCTGGCCTTGTCAACATTGTTGGGCTCTAGCCCACTAGCCCAAAATGCTTAAGCTCATGTTTACAAGTAGAAGTAAGCCAAGTCTATTAATCATAATTCATCCACAATCAATGTGGGATTGGGGTGTTACAATCTCCCCAACTCAAATACTCGACGTTCTCGTCGAGTCCAGATCAATAGCCCAAGACTGCCCTCATGGATAACACCAAGAAGTCGGCTCTGATACCATTTGTAAAAACCTTGATCCACTTCTGGCCTTGTCAACATTGTTGGGCTCTAGTCCACTAGCCCAAAATACTTAAGCCCATGTTTACAAGTAGAAGTAGGCCAAGTCTTTATTAACCATAATTCATCTACAATCAATGCGGGATTGGGGTGTTACATGGAGGATCGTGCGTACACTGCTTTGAGGACAAATAATTATTGGGAGAAGTCAAGCATGATATTGTATTTTATACAGTATTATATATTCATTACTATAAATTAGTGAAATTTTTATGATTTATTGTTGTTACGAAATTTAGCATGACAGATATCTCAAAATTACGTTTTTTTCTATAAACTTCGTTTGAATTGTTCAAACATGAGTTTATAAATATATAGAAATTGCAAGGACGCGTGTACTGGTTGCTAGTAATTTTTTAGGTAAAATTGCAGAAAATGTCTCAAATTAATTAGTGATTTTGGATTTTCGTCCCAAACTATATTACCTCATCGAATTTTGTCCCACAATTTAATATTTGTTTGAAATATCGTCCCAAACTAATTACCAATTTTGATTTTTCGTCCCAAACTATATCTACTCGCCGAATTTCGTCCCATAATTTACCATTTTATATGAATTTAGTCCCAATATTAAATTTCTAATTTAACGAAAATGACGGCTCAATCTTGTAATTAGTTTGGGACGAATTCTGCAATATTATATAATTATTCATGTTAAAATTTACCACGTCATGACACGTAAGCAGCCATGTGATAATTTAACGGCAAATGCGCAATTTTTGTTTTATAATTAATGGTGGGGCGATATTCCAAAAAAAATTAAATTACGGGACGAAATTCGCCAAGTTGAATAGTTTGGGACGAAAATCCAAAATCAATGATTAGTTTGGGACGATTTTCCAATTTTGCCAATTTTTTATGCCAATTTACATGCACTAGAAAAAAGCACATATATTGTACGTGTCTACTTTTAATTTCATGGTATTTTCGTAAATTAGAGTAAAATTATATATTTTTATGTCATAGAATATCTAATATTTATGACTGATCAATTTATTTTTTATGAAATTTATTTATTTTTAATTATTATTGGTTTATAAAAAAATGATGGATTTGAATAGTTGTAATAAAATATAAAATGATGACTGATTTTGTAATCTTACAAAAATTTGGTTCTTAAATAAGATTATAAGAACATTATTTAGTTCATTCCATCATAGTAGTTTTCATGTCAAGTTTATTCGTTATTCACCGATGACACATGTTTCATCCGTTTCTTCATAAATTTCACCTGAACTTTGATCGATTTCACGAGCATTTTTTCTTACTGATTTCACCAATTTTTCCACCAACTTCACCGGTGTTTACCAATTTCGCCCGAAGCTTCACAGATTCATATGTTTTCACTGTTCAATTTTTTTTATCGATTATACATTTTTCATTGTTTTTCCGTTTTTTGTTGATCTTTTTTTCAATTTAAACCATTTACTTTCGATTTCATCTTTGTTTTTGTCAGTCAAAGTTTAACTCGTTCTCACCTATTTCACTGATTTCACATGTTATTCACCTAAATTTTTCGTTGATTAAACAAGTTTTCACCAACTTCAAGTTTTTTTAACTGATTTTATCCGTTTTTTTACATATTTCACCCAAACTTTCATCGATTCATACATTCTCATTGTTCAAATTTTTTTACATGTTTTTTTTAGCGATTTATCCTTTTTTTTTTTTTTATCAGTTATAACATTTTTCATTGTTTTCTCCTTTTTTTCGATTTCTTTTGTTTTTTTCTTCAGTTTAAATAATTTTTCTACCGATTTCACCAATTAAACTATTTTTTTGACTGATTTCACTCGTTTTTAACATTTTAACCCCTTTTTACCTATTTTTCAATTTTTTTCACTAATTTCATATGTTATTCACTTGAGTTTTTTATTGATTAAATATGTTCTTACCAACTACACATTTTTGACCGAATTTTACCCTTTTTTCACTGGCTTTACCCATTTTGACTGGATTTCACTGGTTTCATCATTCTTCTTAGAAATTCCATTCGAATTAATTTTCAATGATTTCACATATTTTCACCAATTTTACCTTTATTTTAACTGATTTTACCTATTTTCATCCATTTTTCACAAATTTTATCCGATTTTTTAATCGATTTCAAATGTATTTACGATTTTACATGCATTTTTTCACCAGTTTAAAGTACACATACGTTGTACGTGTCTATTTAATTTCACGGGTATTATGTTGTAAATCAGAGTAAAATTAACTTTATTATGTCATAAAATAGCACATATTAATGACTGTTATTCAATTTATTAAATTCATCATGGGTATTTTTATCGATTTCTTTAGTTTTTTGCTGTTTAAACCAATTTTCTAATGGTTTGACTTTGCTTTTGTTTTTTGAACTTTTTTCATTTTATTGATTTCACTCATTTTTACCACTTTAACCAATTTTTACTTGTTTTCACCAACTTTAGCATTTTTAATTGATTTTATCGTTGGGATTCAATAAGATAAACAGCCATTCAGGCAACGGAATTTAAAATTTTTGAAGGACCTCTTAACAGAATCTTGCCAGGATACAATGTGGATGTATATATATGAATAAATAATAACGAAGATAAAACTTTGTCACAAAGTTATACCTGTCTCCTTGCAAATTCGAGCCTAGCAAAGTGGATTCGTTTCTCCCTTACTTTTGCACCTTTGATCCCAAGTTAGTGTAGAGCCTCTATGGGTAGATACACCACAATATCATGAAAACCTTAATAATCCTAATCGGCTAGAACATAGAAATTATTAAGATCTAAAACTAGAAAACAATTTGGGAGCAAGAATCAAAAGTCGAAAACTCCTCTTAGTGAGAGAGAGAGAGAGTTCGACCGATCTGGGGAGAGAGGGAGAGAGAGAGAGAGAGAGAGAGAGAGAGAGGGAGATTTTTTGCAAGACTTGATTTCTTGTGTGTTAGCAATTATGTACGTAAGGCATGAAACATTAATGGATCGACATTAACATGCATTAATTGCTCAATAAGTAAATTCGATTTAGAGATACCAGATTCCATCTTAAAAGACATCAGTGCGGAAATGATATGGAATCTCTGGTTTCTCTCTCTTGCCATATATTCGAGTTTCTATGAATGCGGTTGAACTATGAGGGGAATTTAACTGCTCTAAAAAGTGTGTAGAGAGAGGACCAGTTTCCTCATTATATAGATGTAGAACCCTAATTCTCACTACTTAGGGATTCTTTATTTATGGACTTACCCTAATGGGTTACTCATCATGGGCCATAAATTTACATTCTCCCACTTGGCCCATGAGAGAATACCGTTAATTGCTTTTGCATAATAAATCACATACACGAGTCATGACGGTCCCAAGTTATCATTATCGAACCAAATTCCTTCCATGTACCACGATATAAGTGACTTATCACACAAGACCTAAAATGGAAACTTTCATAATGTCCATTTCTATTATTATTCACATAATAGCTATAAAAGTGTACACATTCATTAAATAAGAGGAATATAACTTTAAGTTATCAGAAACATGTATGTAGAGCTCAACAAATGTCAATATCAATAATAAACTCATAAAATCCTCAACAAATTACATCAAATACTACCAAGACCCATACGTTCAGTATGCTCCAACAACGATTTTGGTGGTATTGCCTTAGTTAAAGGATCCACAATCATCATATTAGTACTGATGTGTTCAATTGACACTGTATGTTCCGAACTTCCTCCTTCACGATAAGAAACTTCAAATCCATATGTTTTGCACCTTTGGAATACTTATCGTTCTTTGAAAAGAAGACGGCTGCGGAATTATCACAATAAAGTTTCAGCGGCTTGGCAATACTATCGACAATTCCAAGTCCTGAAATGAAGTTCCGCAACCATAATGCATGATTTGTGGCCTCGAAACACGCCACAAATTCAGCCTCCATAGTAGATGCGGTTAGAACAGTTTGCTTTTGCGCTTTTCCATGATATTGCCCCCTCAGCCAAAAGGAACAAATAACCAAAAGAGGATTTTTTGTTGTCCAGACATCCAGCGAAGTCTGAATCGGAATATCCAATCATCTCCAACATATCAGATCGTTTATATGTGAGCATATAGTCTTTAATTCCTTCCAAGTAGCGTAGAACCTTCTTGACAAGTTTCCAGTGATCCAAGCCTGGATTACTTTGGTAGTGGCCAAGCATACCGACATCGAAGCTTATGTCAGGTCTGGTGCATGTTTGAGCATATAACAAGCTTCCAACTATTGAGGCATACGGAATATTTCCCATTTGTTTCCTCTCGAAATCATTCTTTGGACATTGTTTGAGACTAAATTTTTCTCTCTTGTTAATTGGGACAACACTAATATTGCAATCTTTCATCCCATACCTTTCAGGAATTTTGTTGATGTAAGCCTTTTGATACAACCCAATCCATCCTTGTGATCTATCACCGGATATTTCAATCCCTATCACATAAGATGCCTCATTCAAGTCTTTCATCTCAAAATTCTCAGAGAGAAATTTCTTAGTCTCATGTAGCAAGCCAAGATCGCTACTAGCCAAAAGAATGTCATCAACATACAGAATCAAGAAAATAAACTTACTCCCACTGACTTTCAGATATATACGTTGATCAACGATGTTTTCCTTAAATCCAAAGGAAACAATTATATCGTTGAATTTAATATACCATTGTCGTGAGGCTTGTTTAAGTTCGTATATTGACCTATTCAATTTACACACCATGTGTTCGAGTCTTTCAACTCGAAAACCCTCAGGTTGGTCCATATAAACCTCTTCCTTTAATGTTCCATTAAGAAAGGCTATTTTCACATCCATTTGATGTAACTCTAAGTCAAAATGAGCTACAAGTGCAAGAATAATTCTGAGAGAATCTTTCTTAGAGACAGGCGAAAATGTCTCATTATAATCAATGCCGCTTTTCTGAGTAAACCTTAGGCAACCAATCTTGCTTTATATCGTTCAACATTGCCTTTTGAGTCGCGTTTGGTCTTAAAGACCCACTTACAATCGACTCGTTTTGATCCCTCCGGCAATGTGACTAATTCTCATACATGATTGGTTTCCATAGATTTCAATTCTTCCTTCATGTCATTGATCCATTTCTCAGAATTTACACTTTCAATGGCTTGTGAATACGAAATCGGATCATTGTCTATCCCAATATCATTCTCCAATTCTTGGAAATAAACAACATAGTCATCAGGTATTGCAGATCGTCTTTCCCTTTGTGATCATCTTAATGCAATTCCTTGAGGCTCTTCTATAGGTTCATTTTGAATGATTTCATTATGAATTGGTACTTCAGTTTGTTGCTCAGCATCAAAATGCTCAACCAATACGGGAGTAATGTCATGGAAGATTGCAGGGGGTAAACCTTGCTCTCTTACCTCGTTAATAACAGTTTGTCCACTGTCACTCCCACTGATTTCACTATTCTCAATGAACCTTGCATTTCCGGTTTCAACAATTCTTGGAATATTTTAGGACAATAAAATCTAAATCCTTTGGATTTCTCTGGGTAACCTATAAAGTAACCACTAACAGTACAAGAATCCAATTTCTTTTCATATGGATTATATAGCTTAGCTTCTGCGGGGCAACCCCAAACATGCAGGTGCTTTAAACTGGGTTTCCTTCCGGTCCATAGCTCATAAGGAGTTTTTGGAACAACTCTATTGGGAACTCGGTTCAATACGTACATGGCAGTTTTAAGCGCATAAGTCCATGAGGATTTAGGTAATGATGAATTACTCATCATACTTCTCACCATATCCATTAGAGTTCGATTAAGCCTTTTGGCAACACCATTTTGTTGTGGTGTGCCTGGCATAGTGTAATGGGCACATATGCCATGTTTTTCGAGATATCTTGCAAAGGGACCAGGGCATTGTCCCGATTCAGTAGATCTCCCATAATACTCACCACATCTATCAGATCTAACGATTTTCACTTTTCTATCTAACTGTCTCTCAACTTCAGTAATAAACACCTCAAGGGCCTTTACAGATTGAGATTTTTCATGAAGTAGATAGAGATAACCAAAACGTGAAAAATCATCGATAAAAGTGATGAAATATCGTTCACCATTAAATGAGGAAGTGTTAAAAGGACCACAAATATCAGTGTGTATAATTTCAAGAAGCTCAGTGCTTCTTGTGGCTTTAGATTTCTTAATGTGTTTGGTTTGCTTATCCTTAATGCAATCCACACACGTGTCAAAATCAGTAAAGTCCAGACCAGAAATAGTCCTATCTTTTACTAATCTTTCCATTCTTTCTTTGGATATATAACCCAAACGTTTATGCAACAAGAAAGCAGAACATTCATTTACCATACTACGTTTCACACCACCATAATTGTGAGTTGTAACTAGAGATTCAGCATAAACACCATTAAGTTTTAGTTGATATAAACCATTAGAAAGTAAACCAAAACCAACAAACGACTACCTTTAAATAAACTAATAATTCGAAATCCCATAAGTTCTAGTCTAGACAATGAAATCAAATTACGTCAAAATTGGAAATAAATAGTGTCTTATACAAATCCAGATGAAAACCAATATCTAAAATAAGTCGGTAAGTCCCAACTCCAGCAACTGGAACTTTATCCTCATTTCCAAGAGTCACGAAACTTTCACTTGGTTGAGGTTTCTGGAATCTAAGGAATCTCTGCATGGTATTAGAATGTGAATAGTAGAATCACAATCAAGCCACCAAGTATCAGAAGGAACAGTAACAAGTTTTGATTCGAAACACACTAAAGCCAAAGGCTTACCCTTCTTTTCAAACCATGCCTTGCATTTAGGGCAATCTTTCTGATAGTGCCCACATTTGTTACGAAAGTGGCATTTATCTTTACCCAGGTCCTTCTTAGGTGCCAATATAGCCTTCATTGGCTCATTGTCTTTAGACATCGGCTTATTTCCATTCTCGGTTCCCTTCTTGTGCTTCACATTTCTTTGGGTTACCATATTAACAGAATGAGTTCCTTGTTGTTTAAGTCGCGTCTCCTCCTGAATTAACATTCGAGACAATTCCCCAGTGACCACTTCTCCCTTGAAGTGTTATAACTGATTTAGAAAGCCCCATATTCAGAAGGTAACGACGCCATAATATAACTAACAAGGAAAAACTCATCCATCACGATACCCAATGAAGACAGCTTCTTGATCAGATTAGTCATCTCCAGTACATGGTTTTGCATGCCCTTGGACCACTCATACTTGGTAGCAAGTAATTTCTGAACGAGGGTCAAGACGAGCGACTTATCTGTGCTTCGAAAACGTTCTTCCAAATATTCAACGAATTGTTCAGAACTCTCCAGATTATCAGGAAGAGTACTCTTGATATTCAGTTCGATAGTCATGCTTAGGAATTTCATACTAAGTCTGTTGGCCCTTGTCCAAATTCTGTGAGCCTTTCTTTCCTCCTCACCGGATTCCTCGGTGGGAGCAGGGGGCTCATCATCAAGGAGGGCAATGTCGAGATATTGTAAACCCAATTCAAACTCGACTTGCTCCTTCCATTCAGAAAAATTGTTACCATTAAAGGAAACAACAGACTTAGCACGATAATTCATTTGAGACTGTTCAACTGAAATATTACAAGGAATAAGCTCACATAAATCATAAATCCAGATTATAGAATAATTAATTTAAATACTAGAACACACATAAAAAAATACATTATTGGCTTAACTCGTAATGTTTGCTAGAAAAATGACCAAGCCTCCTTTGGGTCGACTCTTATGCTTTTTCACAACAAACTGATTTATTTATCTTATAATTGATAATTTAAACTTAGGGTTTGTGCATATAAATTCACTAGCAATATTGATCAGGTCACTTTGGTGACTAACAAATCATCATAATAGGAATATATACACATACAAATTTATCAATAACCAAATAAATAAATTAACATGTGAAGAAATTCAACAAATATACCAGTCAGGCCACTTTGGTGACTAACATACTAATATGCTTTTGTAAATCTCTTTTACGTAATATGCTAATTAAATATTTGGTAATAAATAAATAAAAAAAAAACATATAATTTCAACAATTAAACTAATTACATAGGACAATTTGGTAAATATACCAATCAGGCTACTTTGGTGACTAACAGATTAATATATTACTCAATTGTCCTTACATAACGTGTAAATTAGATATCGGTAATATATAGATTTATTGTATCTCAAAATTCATTAACTGTATTGATCAGGTACAGATCATCATAATATGAATTTTAAATAGTATGTCACATTATTCAATTAGATATAAATCATACATAAGGATGTTTACTAGTTATAAGATTAGGCCACTTTGGTGACTAACAAATCAATATAATTTTCGAAATCCTTTTTCATAAATGTACAATTAAATATTGGTGACAAAATTTTAACATTCTTCGAAATTTACTAAACATAATGATCAGGCCACTTTGGTGACTAACAAATCGACATAATGTAAATTTCAAACCTTTATGCACATATTTATTTCTAGGATTGTGAATTTTTTTACATAATTGGAAAATTAAATAATTATTTAATTCCTACAAATTCACAAATAAAGAGAAAACCCAGAAAACATTAAATATATAATCTTCATTATAAATACCCATATTTCCACTTTAAGATGTTTCGGCCAAAATAAAAAACAATTTTGCAAATGAATTTGGGAAGACCATACATACTAGCCTCTTAAACGTTGATTTCCCTTTTATAAAACAAAGATTATAATAGGTCGTAAAAGGAAATTGGTCATGAAATTTTACAAAAAATACACAATGAGATTAGTCGAAAATGTGTAATTAGCTGTTAATTTGACTCAAATACTTAATAAAATCAGATTATAGTTTTGGTCAAAAAATAACAACATCATGCCCATAAGAAAAACAGCAAATGCAGAAGGGAGTGAAGGGCGCCGCAAATAGGTACATAGGAACAGCAAGACTCAATTTCAGAATTACTTTCCTTTTTTTTTTTTTTTTTTTTTCCATAAATCTGACTTTTAGTGCATAAGAAATTCGAAATCTACATAAAATCCTCATGCTCCATCACAACAATCATGCTTATCGAAAACAAAATCGGAACATAAAATTTGATTATAGATATCATGCATATCAAACATATCAAACCGTGACTGATTACATGAATTTCATAAATAAACTATATAGAAAATTAATTCATGTGAGTACAGTTTAAACATAATAAAGGATCTAACAAAAGAGTCATGATTATTAGATCATGTAGTTCACGTATTTTAATTTTAAGAAAATACAGATATAAAAGTAAACATAAATTTTAGATCAAAATTAATCGAATTAAAGTTAGCCCAAACACGGGCTCTGATACCACTGTTAGCAATTATGTACGTAAAGCATGAAACATTAATGGATCAACATTAACATGCATTTATTGCTCAATGTAAATTCGATTTAGAGATACCTGATTCCATCGTAAAAGACATCAGTGCGGAAAAGATATGGAATCTCAGGTTTCTCTCTCTTACCACATATTCGAATTTCTATGAATGCGGTTAAACTATGAGGGGAATTTAACTGCTATAAAAAGTGTGTAAAGAGAGGACCAGTTTCCTTATTATGTAGATGTAGAACCCTAATCCTCACTACTTAGGGATTCTTTATCTATGGGCCTACCCTAATGGGTTACTCATCATGGGCCATAAATTTACAGATAAAACTTTGTGACAAAGTTATACCTGTCTCCTTTCAAATCCGAGCCTAGCAAAGTGGATTCGTTTCTCCCTTACTCTTGCACCTTTGATCCCAAGTTAGTGTATAGCGCCTCTACGGGTTGATACACCACAATATCACGAAAACCTTAATAATCTTAATCGGCTAGAACATAGAAATTATTAAGATCTAAAACTAGAAAATAATTTGGGAGCAAGAATCAAAAAGTCGAAAACTCCTCTTAGAGAGAGTGAGAGTTCGGCTGATCTGGGGAGAGAGGGAGAGAGAGAGAATTTTTGCAAGACTTGATTTCTTGTGTGTTTGATATTGTATAATTGCTTAAAAGATATGATATATATTCTCATATATATAGATATCTTCTAACTCCTATTCCTAATCGGAATGGGACTCAAGTTTTCTCTCCTACATGGATCATGGCCTTTTAATAGTAAGACTAAGTCTTCTAATTAATTAACGGTCCATCCCATTTAATTAATTGAGGTTTTATTTAATTTTTCAATTAAATGGCCCAATTAATTAATTACTCTCATATTTAATTATATTAGACTCTAAGCCTAATTAATTAAGTATCTGTGTAATTAATTAAATCTAATTTAATTAATTAACGTATAAATTATATTACAATCTCGATCCAATTCCAATCGGATCTTGTCTGCTCCAATTGGGTCGACCTAGTCGATCCAGTTGTTCTTTGTTTCCTTGCTTTCGCTTCATGTATATTGTGTATGCCCCCGTAGGTTCACCACATAATTGGCCGTGGGTTATAATTAAATACTCCGTATTTATTTAATTACTCGAGTATTAAATACTCTAAATTAGCACCCCTGTCAATCTGGAAATTCTCCCACACTTCATGGTCGATGTCTGGCCACAAGCCCATGTAGCCCAATCACTCGTGAATTAATTCAGTGAACCTTGAAATCATTTACAATTTTCATATACGACATGATCTCTCCATCAATCGATCCCCAAGTCGAGACTTAAGGGTATGGACTTTTTATCGGTTCCCTTTCCTCATCTTGAAGTTATGCATTCTGGTCTCGAAATAATTATCTTTGACTTAATCTTTATGAGGTACTTTCATAAAGTCATCAGATAACTCGGCCGAGGGTTTTACCATAATTAATTTCTCACAAAAATTCATTGGAGAAATTCCCAACCTATCAAATCAGGTCAATGGATCCTTTGTTGATGATATGAACCTGCATACGAGTTCCTCTATACCCAACGTGAATTCTAAGAGACCTTCTGGTAATCTCCAGTCAGTTGGAACTCACATCAAAGTATAAACGTTCTCGCACCAGATAAACCCTATCACCTCAAGTATTAGAGATTGTTCCTCGTATACTATTGTAAATAGGAATAACTTCAACCCCGATATGCGACTACCGCTTCCATGATGAGTTATTTCCTAATTGGGGTATTCAGTGCACTTGCCATCCCAACAAAAATTCATTGGAGAAATTCCCAACCTATCAAATCAGGTCAATGGATCATTTGTTGATGATATGAACCTGCATACGAGTTCCTCTATACCCAACGTGAATTCTAAGAGACCTTCTGGTAATCTCCAGTCAGTCGGAACTCACATCAAAGTATAAACGTTCTCGTACCAGATAAACCCTATCAAAGTATTTAGGGATCGTTCCTCGTATACTATCATCATTTAGAATAACTTCAACCCCGATATGCGACTACCGCTTCTATAGTTAGTTATTTCCTAATTGGGGTATTCAATGCACTTGCCATCCCAGCAAGTCACCCACTTATGTGTATCGACTATCCCAGTCACGCTCGTGGACCCCAGCGTTCTCCAGTTCATCGGAGTATACACAACAGTGAGAGTCTAACCGAATCCAACGATGTCCTATCTCGATTGGATTCTCCGACTCTTGAATATGTTCTAGATCACGGCCTTGGAGATCAGTCCACGGGTTGTCCCATAGCCTTTATGATCTAAGGAGTTCTATCCTTATGCGTAGATGATTATTGCATAAGATAAAGTTGACCATGTAATAAAGTGCATTTATTAATCAAAATTGAATAGTTCCTTCATTTATTACATTAAATGCTAGTCATACAGTTTGCTTGCCGGACACTATTTCTATCAATCTCTCACTTGTCCTAAAGCCAATCTTTTATGTTCTTGAGTCCCATCTTTATCAGATGTTTCTCGAATGCCTTTTGAGGCAGTGGCTTCGTTAGCGGGTCCGCGGTATTATCTTCTGAGTCGGCACGTTCCATCTTAATGTCTCCTCTACCAATGATATCTCTTATCAAATGGTATCGTCTGAGTACGTGCTTGGATTTTTTATGAGATCCTCGGCTCCTTTGCTTGCGCTATTGCCCCATTATTATCGCAAAAGATGGTAATGGGCTCAGCAATGCTAGGTATCACATCCAATTCCAGGATGAAGTTTTTCATCCAAACACCTTCCTTTGCTGCTTCAAACGCGGCAATGTATTCTGCTTCGGTGATTGAATCTGCGGTAGTGTCTTGCTTGGAGCTCTTCCAGCTTACCGCACCACCGTTAAGGCAGAACACGTAGGAAGCTCGAATCTGTAAAGCCTTCCAATTTCAATTCTCCTCCACCGTATACCAAGAACAATTCCTTAGTCCTTAGGTACTTCAGAATTGCCTTTACGGCTATCCAGTGCTGCTCACCTGGATCAGACAGATAGAGACTTGTACCGCTTAAAGCGTATGCTACGTCTGGTCTAATACATAACATACCATACATTATGCTTCCTATGGCGGATGCATATGGTACTTGAGACATATTGCTTCGCTCTTCAGGCGTCTTTTGGGCCATAGACTTAGAGAGTGCAATTCCATGTCTCATCGGAAGCAATCCTCTTTTGAATTCTTCCATACGGAATCTCTTCAGTATTTTATCTATGTACTGTGATTGGGATAGGCCCAGCAATCCTTTTAATCTATCTCGGTACTTTACACACATAAGAGATATACTCACAAGAGAAAATTAAGTCTTGAAAAATCACTCTCTCTCCTCTCTCTCACTAGAGGAGTTTTCGATTTTGCTCATTTTGTTGGGTTTTTTGCACTTTGCACCCCCAAAACATAAGAAATAGGCACTTTGCACCCTCGAAACTTAGATTTAGCACTTTGAACCCTCAATTATGAAAAATACAGCACTTTGCACCCACTTTTATTTTCAAGCAAAAACTCAAAGCCAAAATAGGTAATTCAACTATAAATCTTTGGCTCATTGCACCCCCAAAACTTAAGAAATTGGCACTTTGCACCCCCAAAATAAAATTAGCGCTTATCACCCTCAAATTAAGAATAAATCAACAACTTGCACCCCCAAAACACAATAAATTGACAGTTTGTACCCCGAAACACAAAATTAACACTTAACACCCTCAAATTAAAAAAAAACTCAAACCCCTCTTTTTCTCCGGCAAAGTCGACCATCAGGTTGAAAAGATATAAGGCAAAGTTGAACTTACCAAGTTTTACTTATTCAATTATTTTGCATAGCACGTTTAATTTGTACAAGCTATAAGTCATGGTTGTTAATTTGTTATGTGATATAATAATTCCAAATTCATGGTATTTAATTTGTATATATGTATATAAAAGTAGGTTGTTCAATCGGATCGGAAACTTACCTATTTCGCCTTAGATTTGTTTTCACCCGATGGTCAACTTTGTCAGAAAAAATGAGGGGTTTGAGTTTTTTTTTAATTTGAGGGTCTTAAGTGTTAATTATGTGTTTCGGGGTGCAAATTGTCCATTTATTGTGTTTTTGGGGTGCAAGTTGCTAATTTGTTCTTAATTTTGAGAGGGACTATTTTATACCCCTTATTATATTCGGATCGAGTTAAGCATATGAGGTCGGCCCGACCATATAGCTCATGCACTATAACGATTCGACTCGATTAGAGATGACTCACCACGGCGACCAGGCTGCAATTCGAACTGAAGCAGGATAAGTGTCCCGAGTCCTAATAGGATTATGTTTCCTTGTATGGATAGGGTTTGTAACATATAAATACCTAGATTCATCGTTGTATTACACACGCAACATCATAGCTTACGCCTACATACTTGAGCAATCTGAGATTAATCTAATACAAGAGTTTTTGCTATACTTAATGATCATTACTTTATTTATTAACGTCATTGCGTAATTGTTCTTCCTTGAGATTGATCCATCTGGAATAAAGTAATTATGCCCTATAATCTTCATATAATTATACCCTAAACTATTATTATTGATTTAATCTAATCCTACGAAATTCGGTTAAATCATAATTCGAGGGTGATAATAGTTAATTTTATTTTGGAGGTGCAAAGTGTCAATTTCTCAAGTTTTGGAGGTGCAAAGTGCCAAAGATTTATAATTGAATTACCTATTTTGTCCTTGAGTTTTTTCCTAAATATAAAAGAGGGTGCAAAGTGCTAAATCTAAGTTTCGGGGGTGCAAAGTGCCTATTTCCCATATTTCGGGGGTGCAAATTACAAAAAATCCCATTTTGTTCTCTAGTTTAGATCTTGATAGTTTCTATGTTCTAGCCGCTTAGAAATATTAAGGTTTTTGTGATATTGTGGTGTATTAACTCGTAGAGGCGCAACACGTGGGGCGCTAAACTAACATTGGGATCAAAGGTGCAAAAATGAAAGGAGGAAACATAGCTACACTTTTGCTAGGCTTGGATTTGCAAGGAGATAGGTAAGACTTTATACTTAAACTTTTATCTTCGTTGTATTAATATTCATATATATACATCCAGATTGTATACTGGCAAGATCATCTAAAAGATCCTTAAAAATTTTATATTTCGCTGCCTGAAGGGTTGTTTGTCTTACTGAATCCCAACAACCACGTGGAAAAAAATGAAGAAATTTTTGCTACTTATAATGCAAAAATTTGGATAAGGATTGGGTCTCTTGGGTGTACCAAGTTTTATGAGGAGAGAAGACATGCATGATCATGGTTTCACCACATGCGCACCCGCCGCCGTCCGACCGACTGGCCGACCGGCACAACACGGTCCAGTCCAGTCCGGTCTCAGGCTTGGGTAGGGTTTGGTTGTGGATTTGAGATTGGGATTGGACTTCAACAAAATATTATCTTTTTGGATAAAATTTAATTAATGTTTTGACCCAAAACTTAAAAGCCCAAAAATTAATCTATATCAAATAGATCCACGTAGCATATCTGTTTGATCCGATTAGATCCGCGACTAACCCGTTTTCTTTCTTAGATCCGCGTGCCTCTTTTTAAATGAATAAGTGTGTCGGTTCGAACTGATTGCACCTGTTCGGACCAAAAGTTATTTTTGGTTTAAAATCGAACAAATATGTCTTTCCAGAACACCCTTTCTGCTGCTATAATTAGATGGAGAATCTGGCCAATTCTTTCATTCCGTTTTCTAGTAATAAAGCAGAATCCTATCTTTCTTCTCTCTATATTCTTCAATATTCCTGTTTGTTAAAGTTCGTTGTGGAATCGTTTTTTGTGCAAAGAAGCAAGTATCCGACTGTTGTATTTTGGGAGACTATTGGGACGAACTGTTGCACCTTTGACCGCCCATAAATATTGTCTTAAGGACATTGCATTAGCAAACCTCAATCGATCATTTTCATTTCAGAATTATTTCAGTAAGTACGTTGTTATTAAATTCTGATTTTGTTTGGTCTACGAGAATAAACTATATTAAGATTTATAATTAGAGTTAATTATAAATAATTATTCTGTGAGGATAATTTATTATAATCTTTAATCATACTACTTAGATATATAAAGTATTTTATAATATTTTATATACAAAGATTGTTTTTAAACAAATTAACAACAAACTGAACTATGATTTCTAATCATTGTGGATATTTAGTTTCGATATTCTCCCTTCACGTGTGGCCGGACTGAATCTGTAGGTAAAACAAACTTAACACATGACATATTAAAACCCAACCTTATGAATTGCAACATGTGAACCCAGCAAACAAATAATGACCGTCCAGAATTTTGTTAAGTCAACGAAGAATGACAACATGACATATTAAAACCCAACCTTATGAATTGCAACATGTGAACCCAGCAAACAAATAATGACCGTCCAGAATTTTGTTAAGTCAACGAAGAATGACAATTAGAAGACTTATATATGCCATTTTAAAACCTTATCCGTTTCCAGAAAAATCAAAGCGAAATGCACTGATTCCTTCATTTTCTAAAAGAACAGCAAGGTTGACTAGGATTTTGTGTTCCTGCAGATTGAAAATTGTAAATTAGCCATAAAGCTCACAACCAGCTGGCATTTAATGCTCATTTAATATCAAGGATACTATTTGTAGAACACAGAATACTATAAATGCTCATTTAATGTCAAGGACTAAAACTATTTTTTTTGCAGAGCAAGGACTAAAACTCTTTCAACTTCATCATTTCTTAATCAGAAGGAAAATTTAGAAATTTCTCACACGTGTCATGGGACATGCATATTAGGATAGTGGTGTGTTATGCACGGTTGGTGTTTAGCATTGTGTAATAAAAATATACTTCATTTATATTTCTTATAGTAACTATAAAAGTAATTAACTATAAACTATAGTTATTATTGAGTATAGTTTACTAAACTAATATAGTATATTTATATTACTATATTCAAGATTTTAAATATCAGAAACGTAATTAAATAAAATTGGTGTTACAACTTGAATTTTTAAAGAATGCGGTAATTTGTTTGAGAAAGTTTAAGTAATTTAAATGAATATAATTTAATAAAATAATCAAAGTTTCATATGTAATTATACTAATTACATATATGAACAGAAATGTATAAAGATAATTTAATTACGAGAACAATATTAAAAATGTTTCAAAAGAAGTCTAGTTTAATTTTTAAAGATTGAATAGCAAGAGACGTATAGAAATTATTTTAACTTGCAAATATGATAATCAAATTAATCTCACTGGATTAGTATCGAAAATAGACAAATAAAGTGTAGTAAGACTGAGGCTGTGAAAGCAATCTCCTAAAAGACAATATTTTCGGGTTGCCTAAGGTGCACACAGTCGAACCCCGATAGTCTCCCAAGATACAACAGTCTGATGCTCCTTGTTTGCACGAACAAAGAACCTACGGCGAACTTTGAACAAATAGAATTTTGACGAATATTTTAAGTGAAGAAGAGATAAAAGAAAGTGTTGGTCCCCAAGTGGTCAGATGAGGTCTTGGGGGGGGGGGGGGGGTGAATAGACCTCAGAAAATTTTTAAACTTTAAAATTTCAAGACGTCTGTCAGCAGACTAAGCTGATATAGAATAGTAAGCTGACTATGCTAATCGTGAACAAATCTTGAACAGCAGAGTTGACCACTTCTCTTATCACTACTTAGCTGATTTCAGCAAAATCAGTTTTAAAAACAGAATATTTGCAGCGGATGTTTAAAGTGTTTTTCACAAGTAAACTTAGCCTTTTGAAAGATTTTATCCCCTGTTATAACAAACTTCCTTTTAAAATCTTTTCAACAATGCAACTTTGAAGATATGCAAGAAAACAATGCAAGTTAAAACACAAAGAATTTTTATAGTGGTTATATGGATAAAAATCTTTTAGTCCACTCTTCCAAGTCACTTAGATCTTGGGTTATACTATAAACACACAGTTTACAATATACTCGACTTACGCTCTACAACAAATGATGAGACGTAAGTTCACAGCAGGAAATCACTAAGAAACTCCTACTCTCTGAAGTAATATCACTCACTTAGATGGATATCTACTTCTCACAACACTTTTCAATTACAGATTCACTCAAAATGATTTCTTTTCTGCTTCAACTTTGCTTCAGTTAACAAATAACTTCAGCAGACTGGTGAGCTGTTCTTGAGTTTTTGAGACTTAGAAGATTTTGCTTCGCAGGATTGATCTCAGTTGTGTTGTATGTCTTCTTCTCTCAAACTCGCGAACTATTTATACTCTTGATTTGAAAAATGTCTGTTGAAGAAAACACAGAATTCAAATTGCCTCGAGTACTAGTCCTTAAACTCTGCAAACGGCTCTCTCTACTGCTACAGTACTGTCAACGGTACTTTCTGTCAGCAGCATTTAATGCACCGAGCTGATACGAGGATTTTTTCAATCATTTGACATAAATACCCTCTTTCTTAAGCATTTATTACTCCAAGTGCATTTATTACCGTTGGAGAGATTTCCTGATCGTCTTCACTTGGCTGAATAGAATCTCTCGTCTGATGATGTACTGAGCTGATCTCAATCTTGAACTAATCTGATTTGAGTCGGCTGATTTTCACCAAACTGATTTCTTCCTTCATCAGCAGATCAGTAGTCTTCTGGACCAAGTTGAATTTTGACTTGTTTGATTTGTCTTTAGCTTGATCAAAATTCTTCTTAGGGATTTTACTAAGTGTTCCTTACTTAGCTGATTAAGGTGTTTTGGAAATCATCAAAACCTCCCTTTAATTTCTAAATTCCTTGTCCCTTAATCTTCATTTCATCCAACAATTTCCCCCTTTTTGATGATGACAAAACTTCAGCTAAGTACATGTAACTAAACTAAAGTTTTAATCCTAAAAAATTTCTGAGATAGAAATTGTATATTGGAGTAAAAACTTGAACTTTTATAGATAGCTGAAATTTAGTACAAGTTACAAGCTTTTAACAGATCATATTACAAGGAAATAAAAATTGGTACAAGAAAACAGATAAGTCCTAGTAATCTGATTCATCATCAGTTACTTCTTCTTCAATTTCCTCATACTCTTCTTCTTCTTCATCATCATCAATACTTTCATCTTCTTCATCAATCACATCATCAGGCAGAAGGTTTTTCTTAGCAACTTCAATCTTTTCTTGACATTCTGCTTCTTCAACCCTTCTCTGGATGCGATCCAGATTCTTGTACTTCACAAATGGATCAAGTTGCTCTTCTGGTTTATCCTTAGATGCAACAATCTCTTTGTCAGATTTTGCTGGTTCCTTGGATTCTTCTTCTTCTTCAGCAACTTGTTCAGCAACAGTTTCCTTAGCATCTACTTTGTCATCAACTTCCTTTTCTTCAGCAGCATCAGCTTTCTTCTCAACTTCAGCTTGTTTTTCAAGTACAGGCTCTGACCTTTCTTCAGCAAGTTTCTCTTCTTCAGCAGAGTCTTTTTGTTGTTCAGGTACTTGAACAGCTGCAGTTGTAGTAGCTGACTTCTATTCCCCCTTTTTGTCATCATCAGCGGAGATAAGTTCAACAACTGAGATATTGACGGCAGTGCAAAGTCTTCTGATGTTTTCATCCACTGTGTCGAGTTGAGCAGTATGATGATTTAGAGTAGGCTTGATTATGCCAACTTGATCATTGAGGTAGTCCATGTTGAGTTGCAGGGTAGAAACTTCCTCATGAACTTTGGTTGCAGTTTTGTCCAATTGTCCTACGAACAAAATGTTCTTCTCTGTTTCAGCATTTGCCAAATTGGTGATCAAGCCTAGAAGATCAGAAATGTCTCCCTCATGTCTTTGAAGAGCTGTATGAAGGTGATTTACATCAGACTTCACATCTTCAACATTTTTATTCAAGCTGATCAGGGTCTGAGTCAGCTGCAGGGAGTTATCAGGCGGCATGGGGAAATTGGCAATTTCATATTTGATCATTCTTTTGTTTTCCTCTTGCATCTCTTTCATCATCAGCTTGTTTCTTTCTTCCATCTCTTCCATTATGAGTTTGTTTCTTCTTTCCATTTCCCTAAGAGACTGTTCCAGCAGCAGTTGGATGGATTCCATTAAGGAATAATGTTTATCCGTTGTTGGAATGGAAGATGATGCTGATGGTTCATCTTGGTGGACTGGGATATCTGCCAGAACTTCTTCTTCATCCTTTTGATCTGGTTCTGCAGTATCTTGAACAGTTGTGTGTACAACAATGGCTCCAGCTTCATCTTGAACATTTCCACCATCAGTCTGGGCAGCTTCTTGTTGAACAACAACATGTTCTTCCACCTTTGTTGTGTCAGGAGTTCCATCTGCTGATATTGATGTCGTCCGATGGATAACCTTGGTAATTAAAGGCAATGATCCTTTGGCAGGTGCCTTAACTACTTTTACCTCCTGAAAAGTGCTTACCTCAGGACCAAATGTGATTTGTTGTACACTTGGTAGAGTGGGAAGGTCACTTGGGGATCCCTCGGAGTACCTTGACCTTTCAGACTACTTCTCTAAGGCCTGGTAAAGAGCTATATGCACAGCACGTTTGATTGGATCCTCATTCATTTTTCTCTTTGCTGGCAGTGAATTTTTGATCTTTGCAGCTTCTCTGGCCACAATTCCCCTTGTGTAGCCATGAAAAACATCCCTAACATGATCAGGGTCTAAGGCTTTGGTGATTGAAGAGGCTTTCAGAAAGCTCAGTACCCATTTTTCCTCTTCCTCAAACTCCTTCCAAGCCTTTATTTCTTCAACAGACTTGTTGAGTCTGTAATTTCGCCACTTATTGTACCTGATCTTCTTCTGAACAAACAGAGTCGCCTGTTGTAGCTTTTTATCAAAATCAGCAAGGGTAGCTTCAAACCTTGCAAAAGCTCCAGGGTGTCCATTGACAATGTTCAATGCCCATTTAACAGCAAATGGACATTTTTCCACCATTTGGCCAGGAAGAAGAATTTGCCTTGCATTTAAGGATTCTCCGATCCCGATTCCTCCAGCTCTTCTTGGTCCATAAGCATCCTGCTTGCTTAGCTCCAGAGCCTTGACCAAGTCAGCATCTTCCAAAGCTTTCAGCTCAGCTTCAGTCAGTTGTTTCTTTCTAGCAGCTTTCCCTGCTTCCAACTTGCTTAACTCCACTGCTCTCTTGAAGTCATCTTCAGCCTTCTTATTTTCTCTTTCTTCCACCCTTCCCTTTTTCTTAGCAGCAGACACTCTGACTTTAATTATTCTCTTTCTTTTTGGCTTGACAGATATCTGAGCAGGTGCAGCAAGAGTTTGTTCTGGTGTAGCAGTAGATATTGGAACAGCTGCTTTTGGTTCGATGATCTGCACATCGGGATCATCTTGAGGTTGGGCAGCCTCAACTGTTGGAGTGATTTGTTGAGTAGCTGTTGCAGTAGCTAACTCCTTGACAATAGAATCATTTTCAACTTAAAGAGGCCTCTCTGCTGATGGAGGACTTTCCCTAACTAAGTCAGACGACTTAGTGGGAGATGGTTCAAAGATCATTTTTCTCTTTGCAGTGGTCTTTTTGGGTACCACTATCTCTTGAAAAGGCTTAGATGCTAATGTGTCCTTTAATTGACTCTTTGTTCTTTTAGCAACATTTTCAGCAGGCTTATCTTCAGAAATGGTTCTAGAAGGTGAACCATAAGCCATATCCTCTATTTCCTATGCTGTCTGATTGATGATAGCATCAGCAGCAACCTCTTCTTCTGTTCTGGCTTTAACAGCTAGGTTAGCTGTTTGAACAGAAGGCTTGGAAATTGTAACCTTCTTCTTCTTACTGGTAACTTTCTTCTGGGGCTCTTCAGGGGACTCTTCAGTTGCCTTTCTTTTTGACATCCTTTTCACAGGCAGGTAGAAAAGCATAGCCTTTGAGTTACGGACCGGCTTTCCATGAGTCAAACCACATCCAAGACTGGTGAACAGATGACTTAGGAATATCCTGTGATGGGTATTCCCTTTCTTGTGATGATTTTCCAAGATATACCACACAAAAGTAGCCCAGTTTACTTCAAAGCCATAGTGAACAGCAATCATGGCATGATACCTCTTCATAGGTACGCTGTCCAAGGAGAAGGTGCAGTTTTCAATAATTTTTGCAAACATATCAGTCATCCGCTGATACTCATCCTTCAACTGTCCCTTCTCGATGTTTCCAGCCAGAATTTTCCCTTCGTTAGCACAAATACTCCAAAATTCTTGCTCCTTGGGTTCAGCCAGAGTTGTGATGTATGTTCTTCCCTTCAAGGACAGACCATACTTCTCGTTTAGCAGCTTCGGAGTAATACACACATTAACTCCTCCAACCTCCGCCTTAATCTCCAGATTCTTGAAATCAGGCTCGTCTTCAGATCCATAAAATTCCATAACTTGGTCCTTGAAGACCATTTCTTCGTGAGCCTCCATAAAATGAACCAGCGAGGCAGCCTTGAATTTCTCCAGTATTTCTCTCATCAAATTTGTTCATGTTTTGTGGAACGACTCGTAAACGAGATATTGTCCTTCAGTTTTTGCTTCTTGTGAACCCATGATGATTGTGCTGAAAAAGGTTAGTGAAGACAAGAGTAGATTTGCAGAAATATGAGAGCAAAAATTCTCTTGAATGCCTTAGAAATTTTTAGGGTGCGTAAGAGATCAGTGAGCTGATCAGATCTATATTTAAAGAGATGAGAATGCTTTAGTTTCGGTGTTTCACGCGAGCCGTTAGATCGGTTTACTGTCAGCTTTAATCGTGGGGCGAGATACGCGCTATTCAAATTTCAAAAAGCATTTAACGACTGGCGGCAATGCGAACCGCCTCAGTCGACTTGTAAAAGCGTGTTTTTAAATATAACGTTTTCAGTAACAGTGCTCATACAAATAGTCAGACGAGTAGACTAATACTTATCTGATAGACGAATGATCTGAAAACAGATATTACTAGTGAAAGCCAATAACTAGTAATCTTCCTCTGTTGTTTGTCAATCCAGCAAGATAACTTAGTCTCCATTCTTCAAGGATAAAGATCTTATTTGATGAAAACTTAACTTCAACTAACTGTCATCAACGAATTTCATCTTTTAATCAGAAGTACCGCTAGTCTTACACGTTCCCCTTGACTTTAAGAGTCCATAAGTTAACTAGTCTGTTGAGAGTTATCCTTGAAGACGATAAGATGAGTAAGCTGATAAACTCCATTCTTCTGATGAGTTCACCCTCAACTTATACATCTAAATTTAGTAGACCTAGTTCAGCTCTTAGAGTTGAAAACCTTGCATCACTTAGTGGTTTAGTGAATATGTCAGCAATCTGATTGTCAGTATGAACATACTCAATTATAACATTTCCCTTTTCCACATGATCTCTGATGAAATGATGTTTGATCTCAATATGCTTAGTCCTTGAATGACTTGTAGTGTTCTAAGTAAGAGAAATTGCACTGGTATTATCACAGTAGATTGGGATTCCACTGATCTTTATGTTGTAATCTTCTAGTTGAGGCTTCAACCAAAGTATCTGTGCACAGCATGCTCCAGCAGCTATGTACTCAGCTTCAGCAATAGAGATGGATACTGAAGTCTGTTTCTTACTCATCCATGAGATCAGACAACTACCTAAGAATTGACAGGCGCCAGTTGTACTTTTCATATCAATCTCGCAGCCAGCAAGGTCAGAGTCTGAATATCCTATTAATTCAAATTCAGATTCTCTAGGGTACCATAATCCCAGTTCTTGAGTGCCTTTAAGGTATCTGAGTATCCTCTTGGCAGCCAGGAGATGAGATTCCTTAGGATTTGATTGATACCTCGCACAAACCCCAACAGAGTACATGATATCAGGTCTGCTAGCTGTTAGGTATAGCAGTGACCCTATTATGCCTCTGTACTTGGTTATATCTACTGATTTGCCATCTTCATCTTTATCCAAACGAAGTCAACTAGACGTAGGAACACTAACAGTAGAGCTAGTTTTCATATCGAATTTCTTGAACAGATCTTTTGTGTATTTAGCTTGGTTGATGAATATTCCATCAGGCAACTGTCTTACTTGCAAACCAAGAAAATAGTTAAGTTCACCCATCATGCTCATTTCAAATTTGTTCTGCATCAGCTTGGAGAACTTGTCACACATCTGTTGGTTAGTTGAACCGAAAATAATATCATCTACATATATTTGCACAAAATATATGATACTCCCATTCAACAGTAAACAAAGTCTTGTCAACTTTACCTTTTTGAAATCCTTTGATTAACAGAAAATCAGATAAACTATCATACCATGCTCTTGGAGCTTCTTTTAGTCCATAGAGAGCTTTCTTCAGACGATACACCTTGTTTTCTTCTTTATATGATTCAAATTCAAGTGGTTGTTCAACATATACTTCTTCTTGCAATTCTCCATTGAGAAAGGCAGACTTCACATCCATCTGATATACTGTGAAGTTCTTATGAGCAGCATAGGCAAGAAACATTCTGATTGCTTCTAATCTTGCTACTGGTGCAAAGGTTTCATCAAAGTCAATGCCTTCTTCTTGGCAGTAACCCTTGGCCACTAATCTTGCTTTGTTTCTAGTGACAACACCATCTTCATTCATTTTATTCCTGAATACCCACTTAGTGCCAATTACTCTTCGATGACTTGGTCTAGGAACTAAGTACCAGACTTCATAGCTTTCGAATTGATTCAGCTTTTCTTGCATAGTTTCAATCCAGTTTGAGTCACTAAGAGCTTCTTCAATCTGTTTGGGCTCTATTTGGGATAAGAAGCTGACAAACATTGCATCATTTGCAGCAGCTCTTCTTGTCTTTACTCTATCCAAAGGATCACCAATCACTAATTCTGGTGGGTGATTCTTGACCCATCTGAGATCAGGTTGCAAATATGAATCTTGTCCTCTGTTTTGATCTTGCAACACTACTGTTGGAGTTTCAGTAGTAGTCTGTTGAACATGAGTTGTCTGTTGAACAGTCTCTGGTCTGTCAGTTGTTTGTAACTCGTCTGTTTGACAATCAGATGTCTGATTTAGAACAACTCTTAAGCTAGCAGCTGAGTAGAGATCAGGTAGTATGATGGGTACATATTCTTCATTTATTTCAATACTCAATTTCTGAAAATCAGTAGACAGATTTGAATTAGTACTTTGATTCTTTTCAAAAGATTGGTTTGGTTCATCAAATACTACATGTATAGATTCTTCTACAAGTAAAGTTCTTTTGTTAAAGACTCTGTAAGTTTTACTAACAGTAGAGTATCCTACAAAAATAGCTTCATCAGCTTTTTCTGCAAAAGCAGTAAGCTGATTTTTCACATTATTTAATACAAAATATTTACAACCAAAAATTCTAAAGTAATGATTGTTTGGCTTCCTGTTGTTCCAAACTTCATATGGAGTCTTGTTTTGGTGTTTGTTGATCTTGCATCTGTTTTGGGTAAAGCAGGCTGTATTTTGTGGCTTCTGCCCAGAATCTTTGGGGCAGCTTTTCTTCAGCTATCATAGTCCTGGTAGCTTCTTTTAGAGTTATGTTTATCCTTTCAGCAACTCCATTTTGTTGAGGGGTTCTGGCAGCAGAATACTCATAGCTGATGCCTCTGATGTTACAATACTTTTCAACAGTTGAGTTTGTAAATTCAGTCCCTCTATCTGATCTGATCTTTAATAACTTCATATTTTTCTCATTCTGAATTAGCTCCATCAGATTAGTAAGATGCTCCTTGGTTTCACTTTTCTTCTTCATGAAAATCACCTAAGTATTTCTTGAAAAATCATCCACAACAGCTAGGCAGTACTTTTTTCCACCATTGCTGATTGGATCAATGGGTCCAAATAAGTCCATATGTAGTAGCTCCAAAATCCTTCCAGAAGATTGGTGCTTCTTGCTTACCCTTCTGACAGGCGTCACAGAGCTTATCTTTGCTCATGACTGTTTTGGGAATTCCTTCTACCAGATCATTCTTGATTAGTCTGTTTATGGTCTTGAAATTCACATGATTCATTATTTTGTGCCACAGCCAACTAACTTCACTTGGTGTAGATGCCACCAAACAAATGTTTGAATTCTTGTCCACAGAATTCCAGTCGACTATGTAGACATTTCCTTGTCGTCTTTCAGATAAGATGACCTTCTTTGTACCGATCTGTTCAACATAGCACTTATCTGATGAGAAGATAACTGAAAATTCCTTGTCACAAAATTGACTTATGCTCAGCAAATTGTATTTGAGGCCTTTAACATAAGAGATGTCAGATATCTCAATGTTGCCTTTGATTAATCTTCCATATGCTACAATCTTGCCGTCCTTGCTGTCTCCAAAAGTTACTTTAGGACCATCCACAGCAACATCATCAGTCAGCTCATATATGCTTCCACACATGTGTCTTGAACATCCACTGCCCAAGTACCAGATTTTCTCTACTTTACTCCTACTCCTAATCCTAACCTACAAAACAAAACAAAATTGTTTTAGGTACCCTTTATTGAGAGGATCCTGAAGGATCAGTTCCACCTTTGACAACCCAAGATGTTGAAGTTTTAGGTTTCTTAGGTTTCTGAGATTTTATAGGAGCATGAACAGTTTCATCTTCATCATATTTAGCAGATGTGTTATGTTGATAATCAGTATAATAAGGATAATGTTCATAAGCAGCATATGATGCATGATAAGCAGGATATGCATGCATTGGATGAGCAGGGTAAGGTGCATAGTAAGTTGAAAATTGAGGTGCATGATACATAGGAGGATATGCAGCAGGTTGTACATAATATGATGACTCATTTTCATACCAAGTATTTTGATTTTTCTTGTTCTTATGCTTCTTTGGCTTACTCTTTACTTGCTCATTAACAGACGACTTAGTTTTGTTACTAGTCTGATTGGTTTTACTAGTTTCAGCAGACTTCCTAGGACTCTGCTGTTTAGTCTTACCAGTCTGTTTTCCTAAACTAGGCTCTTTGCTCTTTTTAGCCTTAAGAGCTTTCTTCTCCTTTAATACTTTCTCAGGTAAAGCAGGTTTAGTTGTCTGAATATACAGTATGACCTTACTTTTGTCAGCTGATACAAATTTTTCAGTGTGATTCAGTTCTAACTTTTCCTGTTCTAAAGGTAGTTTCTGTTTACTATACATATGAGTGAATGCAACGGAGGACTTGTCATGAGATTCAATAGTCTTTTCAAGATCCATGATTTTACCCGTATAGACTTCACATTCAGCTTTCAGAGACTTATTTTCTTGCTGAAGCAGTTTATATTCAGTTGATTCTTTTGGTCTTTCAACCTTAAGTTTCACTGAACTGGTTTGCTCTCTTAGCACTATCATCTCTTCCTTAAGCCTTACAAATTCGTCAGCAATACTAGTATTATTAACCATCATTTGCTCAAATGAATTAAACAATTCATTTTCAAGAGGAGTTACCTCGGCCTCTGAGTCATCAGATTCCTTAGCCATCAGGCAGATAAGAGCAAGATTCTCATCTTCAGTAGACTCTTCTTCAGACGTGTCTGAGTTAGAATCAGATGAGTAGATGGCAGCCAGCTTTTCTGCTTCAGCCATCAGCATTTTGCCTTTCTGATGCTTTCTTTCTTTTCTGATTCTCTTTTCTTCTTCTGTGTACTTCTCAGCTTTAGGATATGGGCAGTCTCTAATGAAGTGTCCCAATTTCCTGCAATTGTAATACATTAGTTTGGATTTATAAGCATTTTTATCTTGAGAAAAAGAAGTAGGGTTAGAAGTAGGAGCATTGTTGTATTTGTTCTTCATTTTTCTTTTATAGAACTTCTTGAAGTTGTTTATCAGCAATGCAACGTCTCCAGCAGTGTACTTCTTTTTGTTGAGTATTGTTGCTTCATCAGATGAGTCCACTTCTTTGCTTCTGTGTGCTGTTCTTCTTGGATTTTCAGCAGTAACCAGGGCAGCTGTGGGGCCTGAAGTTGAGGTTTCTTCAATACCCATTCATGGCAGTTTATACTCGTATGCCTTGAGTACTAAGAACAGCTCGGTAAGAGAAATCTTTCTCAAATCTCTTGATTCCTCCATGGCTGTCACCTTCATGTTGAACTTTGGAGGCAGAGCCTTTAGCACTCTGACAGTTATCTCCTTTTCAGGTTTTTCCTAGCTTGAGAACTTCATTCAGCGTCCTTGTAAACCGTGTACCCATCTGATCAATGGTTTCCGCAAACTTCATTTTGAAGTTGTCTAGCTTTTCCAGAGCAACACTCAGCCGATGCTCTTTTATGGCGTCATTTGTCACGAACCTTGTCCCACATCTCTTTTGCAGTCTTGCAATGCTTGACTTTATCAAATATGTCGTTGTCCAGGGCTTTGGTCATGATGAAATGGCCAACTTTATCAAGATTGAACAGCTTGATATCTTCAGCTGTCATCTCTTGTAGATCTTTATCCACCACTATATCTACTTCATAAACCTTTATAGTCTTGGTGAATTTGAATGGACCCTTGGTAATGCATGTATACATGTTATCATTGTAAGCAGCTAAGAAGATCTCCATCATGATCTTCCAGTCCTCAAAACTCATACCGCCAATGTGAGAAACATGGCTGATACAATCGATTTTCAAAAAGTTTTGATTTTTCAAAAATATGTTCTTTTGAAAAAGTTTAAAAACATTTGGAAAACACTCGGATCAAGCTCCTTCATCAGGCAGCTAATTCTAATGAACCACCTGCTCTGATACCACTTGTTGGTCTCAAGTGATCAGATGAGGTCTAAGGGGGGTGAATAGACCTCTGAAAATTTTTAGACTTTAAAACTTTCAAGACGTCTGTCAGCAGACTAAGCTGATATAGAACAGTAAGCTGACTATGCTGATCGTGAAAAAATCTTGAACAGCAGAGTTGACCGCTTCTCTTATCACTACTTAGGTGATTTCAGCAAAATCAGTTTTAAAAACAGAATACTTGCAGCGGATGTTTAAAGTGTTTTTCACAAGTAAACTTAGTCTTTTGAAAGATTTTATCCTCTGTTATAACAAACTTCCTTTTAAAATCATTTCAATAGTTTTTAAAGTGTTTAATGCAACTTTGAAGATATGCAAGAAAACAATGCAAGTTAAAATAAAAAGAATTTTTATAGTGGTTATATGGATAAAAAATTTTTAGTCCACTCTTCCAAGTCACTTAGATCTTGGGTTATACTATAAACACACAATTTACAATACACTCGGCTTACGCTCTACAACAAATGATGAGCCGTAAGTTCACAGCAGGAAATCACTAAGAAACTCCTACTCTTTGAAGTAATATCACTCACTTAGATGGATATCTACTTCTCACAACACTTTTCAATTACAAATTCACTCAGAAAATGATTTCTTTTTTGCTTCAACTTTGCTTCAGTTAACAAATAACTTCAGCAGACTGGTGAGTTATTCTTGAGTTTTTGAGACTTAGAAGATTTTGCTTCGCAAGATTGATCTCAGTTGTGTTGTATGTCTTCTTCTCTCAAACTCGCGAACTATTTATACTCTTGATTTGAAAAATGTCCGCTGAAGAAAAGACAGAATTCAAATTGCCTCGAGTAATGGTCCTTAAACTCTGCAAACGGCTCTCTGTACTGCTACAGTACTGTCAACAGTACTTTCTGTCAGCAGCATTTAATGCACCGAGCTGATACGAGGATTTCTTCAATCATTTGCCATAAATACCCTCATTCTTCAGCATTTATTACTTCAAGTGCATTTATTACCGTTGGAAAGGCTTCCTGGTCGTCTTCACTTGGCTGATTAGAATCTCTCGTCTGATGATGTATTGAGCTGATCTCAACCTTGAACTAATCTGATTTGAGTCGGCTGATTTTCACCAAACTGATTTCTTCCTTCAGCAGCAGATCAGTAGTCTTCTGGACCAAGTTAAATTTTGACTTGTTTGATTTGTCTTTAGCTTGATCAAAATTCTTCTAAGGGATTTTACTAAGTGTTCCTTACTTAGCTAATTAAGATGTTTTGGAAATCATCAAAACCTCCTTTTAATTTCTAAATTCCTTGTCCTTTAATCTTCATCTTCATCAAACAGAAAGAGAGAGTAATTTGCTTATGTGCTTATATTTTTCGAAGTGAAGAATTTGCCAGATTCTTCTCTTATTTATAGCAATTGAAAGGCTGGTTTTAAAAGGTATATTCATTTGTATATGACCAGTTCGTCCGAAATGGCACAAACGGTTCGGTTTGAACCGAACCAACACACCACTTCACATGAAAGGGGCGCGCGGATCTTTCTCTGTCAAACCGGATTGTATGCGGATCATGTTCGATTATCGAATCTATCGTTGGGCTTTAGTAATAATTGGCTTTAGTATTTGGGTCAAAAAATTATTTAATTTTTCTTTAAAAAATAAATATTTTACAGACCAAAGCCTAAAGCCCAAGCCCGAGCCCGTAGCCCGTGACTCGTGACCCTGACTGAGCCGATCGAACGGACGGGCGGAAGCGGTGGCGCGCACGCGTGGGGAACCTTTAATCAACTAGGTCATCACCCCTTTAAAATCTTTGGTACCTCAAAGTGGTCCAACCCTTATACCATTTTTTAGCTATATAACTAGCTAAATAGTTACTCTCAAATTCAATGTGAGATAGTATATTTTTTCCTCAATTTCATTCATACTTATGTTTTTATGGGCTCAATCCAAATGGGCTCAAACCAAATGGATATTTCATTAAAAACTCCAACATGCACAACTTTATAATGCTATTTTTAAATGTATTATAACCCAAAAAATATTTGAATAGTTAAATTTAAAATTCATATTATTCAAAAGAAAATATATGACGCAATACAAAAATGGGAAAGTGGAGTTTGACAAAAATAAACCTCATGAGATATTTTAATTACATATGATACCTCATTATAGTCTCGAAAGAACCCAAAATATCTACATATTTACTTTAATAATTGACCACGACGATTTCTCATCTTTTGAAATCGGTCCATGATAGCATCGTTTGAAATACTACTAAATATGTCTTTCTCTATAAAGACAAAATAACTATCATTTAGCCATTGATCACCCATTCGGTTACGAAGTCGATTCTTTACTATCTTATTAGCCGAAAAGCTCTCTCCACTGATACAGTTACAACGGGTAGAATAAGCGTCAATGTTACAAGTTTGTAAACCATCGAGAATGCGACATATTTTTTAGTTGCAACCATCTTCTTAGCAAGATCATAAATCCCTTTCAATCTAGAAAAGTCATCACTTGATCGAACATCCCTAATATAATTTTCAAATTGATTGGGAAGGGTCGAGAGCTCAAGAAAAGAGAACTCATTTGGAGATGTTGGGAGTAGTGAAAAATTGGACTTTTATTGGGGCTCAGAAATTTGATAAAGTGGGTTATTATTAAAGTGAATTGTATGATATTAATTGGACTAATATTATATTAATTAGGGACAAAAATTTTATATTGGGCTAATTTATTAATTTTTTTTTTCATTCACCATTACTATAATTAAAAAAAAATAAAAATTTCAGAGAGGGCTATAGCCCCCTTGTCCTGTGTCCGTCCGCCTCTGGTTTTGGACAAAAGAAATCTTCGCCCCCCACAAATGGTCTAGGTCCGCCAGAAACAAGTAACCATTGATTCAATGCAGTAATTATCTAAATGTTTCAGTTTAATAGCCTTCGCACTTGTATTTAATATTTTGGAAATATAACAATAAAATTGGAAAATGAATACTAGGTTACTCAACCTCACATAATCAGTGTTTGATTTCGTCAAAACTGATTTCGAATAAAGCATTGATCATTAACAAGAAATCGGAAGAGATTTTCTCCTGAGACGAGATTCTTTTGAATTTGATGCAGGGTTGCGTGAAGAAGAAAAGCTTATCCGTGGAAGATTGAAGTATGGTGAAAAGGGACTCCTCTCTTGAATTACTAATGATTAATGTGGGAGCACTTGGATTTGAATTTTTGTTGAGAGATGTTACCAATTTATGTGTTTGACGCACCTTGAAAAGTTTTTGAAAAAGTAGTGGAGGTTTGTAAAATAATCTCGATTTGCGTAATGTAGTTTGTTTGAGTTTTGAGAGAGTGGTTTGGGAAATAAAGAAGGTATAGGTTTTTTCGGAATAGTTAAGAAGTATAAGATGTTCAATCCAAAAAAAAAAAAAAAGTATTAGATGTTAAGTCGTAAGTGTAAGATGTGTAAGACTTTATGTCAAATCATGTTTGTTATGTGAGATAAATTGTGTAAGATATAAGTTATTTTATGTCAAATCATGTATAGTAGAGTTGATATAGGTTTTGTTTAGAAATAAGAATATTGTTGTTTGTTTGACTTTTGAGAGAGTAGTTCAAGAAAATTGAGAGATGAAAAAACTATTTCAGAATATAGAAAACGTGCTTGTTTGGCATTTCTCAAACACGGAATAATTTTGGAAAATGCCAAACAAACAGGCTACGGGTAGGACTGTCAATCGGGCCTTGTGAGCCGAGCTTTAAGTAGCACGAACTCAAATAATGTCGAGCTTCATAGTTATAGGCTCAAACTCGGCTCATAAATTTTCTGTTTTCTCTGGCTCAAACTCGGCCCATGTAATATTTCGGATTTCGGGTCTATATCAGGCTTATATCGAGTTTGTTAATATAGGCACTAATAGTTTGAGGTATAAAATATTTAGATTACCGAAACACATATATGACATATGAATAGACTACTATTACTTAAGACACGGGTATATATTATTAAATAATATTTTAACTGAAAGATCAAGTTATTTGCCCATATTTTTTAAGATACGTCTGATCTATATGAACATGCAGTAGAGTTTTAGAGTCTCAATACTCCTATTTATTGACCTGTATTTTTTTTTTATCTTTGATTTAAATTTTTTTTTGGATTTTGGTCATCAGTACGAAATTGATATACCAACATATATGTGAGTTTACATTATAACTTTTTGTAAGTTTACTTAATAAAAATAATCATTAGTAACTATAACTACAATACAAATAATTAATCGTAATATTTAAAACAATCATATGTTCGGGCTTTATTCGGGCTCAGCCGTTTTAGGCTCAAGCTCGGCTCATAAATTGATCGGATTGAATATAATGGCATAAACTCGACCCGGCTCACAAATATTCGGGTTCGAGCCAATTTTAATCGGGTTGAGCCATCGGGCTTCGGGTAGGTCCAGCTCAATTGACGGTCCTAGCTACGGGTAAGTTTGGTTAAGTTTTGGCTCGGCCTCTCCGGATTTTGGTTTTGTAAAGAAATTCAATTTTGATTGAGTTTATATGTTGGGGTTTGGATGAAATAGTAGATGGCAGATGTCAAACCAATGTAATTTATAGAGAAAGAATGTGTAATATGTGTCTTTGAAATTAAAACCTGAGTTTCGTGAAACTTATACTCAGACTTCATTTGGCTGTGTTTTGTTCATTTCGCGGAACATCGAGACTGGTCAAATCAATGTTGGGGTTTGGATGGAAAAAGTAGATGGTAGATGTCAAACAAATATAATTTATAGAGAAAGAATGTGTAATATGCGTTAAATTATTGTGTTTTATAGGTTTGAAATTGAAACCTGAGTTTTGGGAAACTTATACTCAAAATTCATTTGGTTGTGTTTTTGTTCAGTTTTGCGGAACATCGAAACTGGACCATAACCTAGGCAAATAGGATCGTAGTTACCTACCGAGCTGACTTAAGCAAATCGGTATAAAGGGAAATGTTTCTCAGTTGGGAGTGAAATCAAGTCTAAGTCTTATCAAACGAATGGTTTGAATGTTTTAGTTTGCTTAAAATCATATTTGATTTATTAAAGAATGAGTTTGAATGAGCTTTATCGAACTCGAGAATGAATGTGTCATAATTTTACGTAAATTTGTCATTTTTTGGCTCATCAAGCTATAATAATTATAAAACAAAAATTATTGTTCAAGTTTATTTGATACGTATAACTACCTCAATATTTCATGAAAATGTAATTTCCACCTTTAATAAGAACAAAATTGGCCCACGTAATGGCAAGAGTTTCTTGCAGGGGCGGAATAGGCGCCCGCACCCCCAAGCAAAAAAAAAATTAGTAGCAGTGCATATCTATTATTATTATTATAGTAGTACTTTATGTATTCTTGTTAGTACCTTTACATTCCTAAAGGAAAGAATCTTGTGAATCAAAACTCTTTGTCTACTTTAATTAAATGTGTGGTCAGATCTTAGAGAATGGAGTCTCACTAATAGAGTTGCCTAGTTTAAGTAGAATTTGATAAGGAAAATATTCTTTAACACTTAATATAATTCTCTTTTAATAAGGAAAAACAAAATTACTTTGAATTTTGAATTCCAATTTCTTCTCAAATTAACTTCTCTTCACCAAGTTATATATAAAAAAAAAGAGGTTTTCTTCACAAATCGGTTGAATCACTCAACGCCATTATCAAAATGTACTTTTTTAAAAACTTTTATGAATATTTAAATTTATTTATAATTTTATTATTTAGATAAGTCATAAATCTATATTATGTTTAATGATTTGCTTGATTCTTATTTGTTTCAATATCTTGAGTATTACATGAGTGATTTAACTAGATTTTCTAAGAAATAATTATAAACATAAAGTTTTTGATTTTTCATCTGTAGTTTTTTGGAAAAATCTATTTAATAACATAAAATTTAAATTTTTTCTAACAAATAGGTTTACCATGAGTAAAAGGAGAATTGATTTTTACTTCAAAAAATCTTGTCCTCAAAGTAAACTTATTGTTACTAATATTTTCATTTAAATGTATATTCAACTCTCTTCTTAAGTCGATTCATATTTTTCTTATGTCTAGTGATTGTTTTTGCATATTATATATTTTTTATTATCTTATTTGATTAGATATATTATCAATATCAAGTACCATAAGAATTATCGGCATATTAAAAAAAATTTGATAATCATAATTTTTTAAATAATTTAATTAAATACTTTCCATTTAAATCTCGTCCCCCACGACTAAAATTTCTGGGTCCGCCCCTGATTTCTTGATTTGGCGGGCTCTAGTATGATGGTATATCTCTTACAAGGACTTCTTCGCAGTATCTGGCTTGCTGTCCAAGTGTTCAACATCTTCAAGTGCAAACTTGAAAATTCAAAAAGAGGGTCCAAGAACGTATATTTGGAGAAAAAAACTTACTTCATAATTTGTAGACACACACGTATTTTAAGGTCAAATATTTATATTACACTAAAATATAATAAAAATTCCTTTTTGGGCTTTTAGGTAATATTTATGTAGTCATCAAAAGGGAAATTCTTCCCTGGACCAGGTCTAGGATTTTACTCCTAGACTATTTGACCACGTAAGCTCTTCTCATATTTTTTTATTCATAACCTCAGCAGTTGACATGTGTCTCGTTTCTCTTCTTTTTATTTTTCTTTTTTCTTTTTGTCATATCACTTGGAAAAATAGTTTTTTTTTTTTTTTTCATCTCAAGGAAATTGTTGGAAATTAGTCTCAAACTCCCAACCCCAAAGTTTACCTAAGATTTTCTCATTTCACGCTATCTCTAGTATGCAAAACTGAAAAATGTTTACTCAAATTATTTGTTGGTAAGATTAAATTAGTTGTTCATTGTGATTCAGTTTATTTAAGCTATTTAAAATAAATTAGATTTTAATTTATTCGAGACTAGTTTGAGAAGAAAAAAAAGTTTGAACAACCTTCCATAAATCAATAATTTTATAACATTATTTTTCAACCACTTTTAAGGACATAAATATTATAAGTTCTTCGAAAAGTTATTGTATCTTAACTCTAGTTAGAGTATAATTTCGCTACAAAAAGAAAAAAAAGAAAAAAAGCAAGATAAAAATTTGTTGGTGTCTAACAATCTGTGTACTAAATATTTCGTCAAAATATTTCTAATTTAAATCTCAGCATATAACAAATAAAGATAATCTAACATATATATACATATATATATATATATATATATATATATATATATATATATATTAACTCTAATAAAATTAGATTATATAGCAACGTAAAAACTAGTAAGAAATACTTACTTGTATCGAAATAAACCAAACAGCACTCCAACTAATATACGAAAACTATGAAGTGAGACTGAGGCTTGCCGAAGCGATTTCCTTAATACAATATTTCCAAGACTGCCACAGTGCATGCAGTTTGATTCCCGGTAGTCTCCCAAGATACAATAGTCTGTTGTTCATTATTTGCACAAATAATGAACCCACGGCGAACTTGAACAAACAAAAATTTCGGACTAAATTTTTAGGGAAGTTAGAGAAAGAGAGAGTAGTGTTTTTCCTTTATGTTACTATCAAATTGATACAGAATTGGTCAGATTCTGTCTCATATTTATAGAAACAAAAGTGCCTCTCGGAAAGGGACACAATGTTTCGATCCAAATGGTACCTCTTCGAATCGAATAGACGCATCTCTTACTTTTATTTATTTCATTCACACATAAAACCCCAACAATCCCCCACATGAATGAAATTGTTCTTCGAGTTCCTTCACATAGACATATCATGTCGAAATTTCTTTAGGAATAATACCGCATCGGGATAGGTGAAATTTTTCGTCTTGAACCTTCCCTAGTTAAAGCTTATCGAATTTACTTAGCCAATCGGTGAAATATTTCATCTTGAACCGTCGGTTGTTTGTGTAAACCAAGACAATAAACTTAATACAGTACTAAACCGATTTGTTTCAAGTTCTCGGTTGTGTTAATTTTGGCCCTGAACATTCTTGGTTATGCGAGTGATTTAGAGAATTCCAGCCTATAAAGAAATTCTCAACGAGCCGACCCAGCTCACACTAACATAGGTCATCTATCAAAAGTATCCTACCATACTTTACTTGTTTTGACAATATATAGACGTCATTAAAAGCATTTGCTTAACCTATAAAATTGTTGGGATTCGGTAAGATAAACAGCCCTAGGCACAGCGGAATATAAAAATTTTAGGACCTCTGACGGAATCTTGCCAGGATATTCTCTAGTTGTATATATATGAATATAATTAAAACGATAGTATAAGTTTACACGTTATACCTATTTCCTTGCAAACCCTCGGCTAGCAAAAACGAACTCTGATTTCTACTCCAGCAAGATCGACCCAGGCTTTTCAAGGAGCGCCCCACGTGTTGCTCCTCTACGAGTTGATACACCACAATATCACGAAAATAATATATCTTGATCGACTAGAACACAAGATATATTAAGATCTAGGAATTAGGAACGATTCAGGAACAAAATCGAAAATGAAAAATTCTTCCAAAAGGAAGACAGGGTTCGGTCGACTTTAGCTTGGGAGAGGGGGGGAGAGAATTTTGCTCTTGCTCAATTTTTGCTTATGGAGTTGTGTGAAAAATAACTACAAGTAAGCTACTTATAGTTATCTCATTAACCTAGTCCTATTAGGACTAGGTCTTCTCTTTCCTACATGGGCCATGGCCTCCTTTAATTAGAAGACCAAGTCCTCTAATTAATTCATGGCCCAGTTAATTAATTTGACCAGGCTTTACTTAATCTCCCAATTAAATAGCCCAATTAATTAACTTAATCTCCCATTTAATTAAATCAGACTCTAAGTCTATTTAATTAAAATATTTTCTAATTAATTAAATCCAACTTAATTAATTAATTCACAAATTAAATTCCAATTTAATTTATGATCCTGATCCAATTCCAATTGGATCCCATTTTGTTCCAATTGGGTCGACCCAGTCGACCCACCCAATATAATTGACCCAGTCGACTCGGTCGTTCTCATTTCCTCGCTTTCGCTTCATGTGTATTGTGTATGCCCCCGTAGGTTCACCACATAATTGGTCGTGGGTTATAATTAAATGTTATTTAATTATTCGAGTAAGACTTACTCCAAATCAATCGAACACTATGTCGATTGACCATTCCAAAATTAACACCCCTGCCAATTTGGGAATTCTCCCACACTCCACAGTCGATGTCCAGCCACAAGCCCATGTGATAGAAATAGTGTCCTGCAAACCAGCTGTATGGCTAGTATTTATTGTAATAAATGCGGAACTATTCAATTTCGATTAATAAATGCACTTTATTAAATGGTCATCTTTATCTTATGTAATAATTATCTACGCATAAGGATAGAAGTCCTTAGATCACAGGGCTATGGGACAACCCGTGGACTGATCTCCAAGGCCGTGATCTAGAACATATTCAAGAGTCGTAGAATCCAATCGAGATAGGACATCGTTGGATTCGGTTAGACTCTCACTATTGTGTGTACTCCGATGAACTGGAGGACGCTGGGGTCCACGAGCGTGACTGGGATGGTCGACATACATAAGTGGGTGGCTTGCTGGGATGGCAAGCGCACTGAATACCCCAATTAGGAAATAACTCACCATGGAAGCGGTAGTCGCATATCGGGGTTGAAGTTATTCCAAATTTATAATAGTATACGAGGAACGATCCCTAACTACTTGAGGTGATAGGGTTTATCTGGTGCGAGAACGTCTATACTTTGATATGAGTTCCGACTGACTGGGGATCACCAGAAAGTCTCTGTGGACTCATGTTGGGTATAGAGGAACTCGTATGCAGATTCATATCATCAACAAAGGATCCATTGACCCGAATTGATAGGTTGGGAAATTCTCCTATGGATTTCTGTGAGAAATTAATTCTGGTAAAATCATTGGCCAAGGTATCTGACGACTTTATGTAAGTAGCTCATAAAAATTAAGTCAAAGAGAATTTATTTCGATACCAGAATACATAAGGTCAAGACAAAAGAAAAGGGAATCCGATAAAAGACCATACCCTTAAGTCTCGACTGGGAGATTGATCGATGGAGAGATTATGTCGTATATGGAAATTATAAATGATAAAAGGTTCACTGAATTAATTCACCAGTGATTGGGCTCCATGGGCTTGTGGCTGGACATCGACCGTGGAGTGTGGGAGAATTCCTAAATTGGCAGGGGTGCTAATTTTGGAATGGTCAATCGACAGAGTGTTCGATTGATTTAGAGTAAGTCTTACTCGAATAATTAAATAACATTTAATTATAACCCACGGCCAATTATGTGGTGAACCTACGGGGGCATATACAATATCACAAGTAGCGAAAGCGAGGAAATAAGAACAACCGAGTCAACCGAGTCGAGTGGGTGAAAAATCGACTGGGTCGATTATATTTGGTGGGTCGACTGGGTCGACCCAATTGGAACAAATGGGATCCAATTGAAATTGGATCAAGATCATAAATTAAATTGGAATTTAATTTGTGGATTAATTAATTAAGTTGGATTTAATTAATTAAAAGGGATTTTAATTAAATGGGCTTAGAGTCTGATTTAATTAAATGGGAGATTAAGTTAATTAATTGGGCTATTTAATTGGGAGATTAAATTAGGCCTGGTCAAATTAATTAACTGGGCCATGAATTAATTAGAAGACTAGGTCTTTTAATTAAAGAGGGTCATGGCCCATGTAGACTAGGTTAGAGAGAAAACTATAAGTAGCTTTCTTATAGTTGATTTTCACACAACTCCATATGCAATATTGAGCAAGAGCAAAAATTCTCTCTCCCTCTCCCTAGCTATATCGAACGAACCCTTCTTCCACTTGGAAGAATTTTTCGTTTTCGAGTTTTGTTCCCAAATTGTTCCTAATTCCTAGTTTATAATATATCTTGTGTTCTAGCTGATCGAGATATATTATTTTCGTGATATTGTGGTGTATCAACTCGTAGAGGCGCAACACGTGGGGCGCTACTCATAAGGTCTGGGTCGATTTTACTGGAGCAGAATTCAGAGCTCGTTTTGCTAGCCGAGGATTTGCAAGGAGATAGGTATAAACGAGAAAACTTATACTATCGTTTTATTTATATTCATATATATACAACTAGAGAATATCCTGGCAAGATTCCTTAAGAGGTCCTAAAAGTTTTTATATTCCGCTGTGCCTAGGGCTGTTTATCTTATCGAATCCCAACACCATGGAGCCCAATCACTGGTGAATTAATTCAGTGAACCTTTTATAATAAACAATTTCCATATACGACATAATCTCTCCATCGATCAATCTCCCAGTCGAGACTTAAGGGTATGGTCTTTCATCGGATTCCCTTTTTCTTTTGTCTTGACCTTATGCATTCTGGTCTCGAAATAATTCTCTTTGACTTAATCTTTATGAGCTACTTACATAAAGCCGTCTGATACCTCGGCCGAGGATTTTACCAGAATTAATTTCTCACATAAATCCATAGGAGAATTTCCCAACCTATCAAGTCGGGTCAATGGATCCTTTGTTGATAATATGAATCTGCATACGAGTTCATCTATACCCAATATGAGTCCACAGAGACTTTCTGGCGATCCCCAGTCAGTCGGAACTCATATCAAAGCATAGACGTTCTCGCACCAGATAAACCCTATCACCTCAAGTATTTAGGGATTGTTCCTCGTATACTATCGTAAATTGGAATAACTTCAACCCCGATATGCGACTACCGCTTCCATGGTTAGTTATTTCCTAATTGGGGTATTCAGTGCACTTGCTATCCCAGCAAGCCACCCACTTATGTGTATCGACTATCCCAGTCACGCTCGTGGACCCCAGCGTTCTCCAGTTCATCAGAGTATACACAATAGTGAGAGTCTATCCGAATCGAACGATGTCCTATCTCGATTGGATTCTGCGACTCTTGAATATGTTCTAGATCACGGCCTTGGAGATCAGTCCACGGGTTGTCTCATAGCCCTGTGATCTAAGGACTTCTATCCTTATGCGTAGATAATTATTACATAAGATAAAGATGACCATATAATAAAATGCATTTATTAATTCAATTGAATGGTCCTTTCAATTAAATGCAGCCAAAATAGTTGGCTTGCAGGACACTATTCTATCAAAAATAACGCGGTAGGCTTGCACTTATTGCATCATAAGAATGGGATAGCGTTACACTCCTAAGTGTTTTTTTTAAGTTAGCCAAGACTGGTTGTCCTTTTGAACCTGGTCCGTGGGATCTCCAGTCGCCAGGTTAGGTTTCCGTACGAGGTAGCTTAGTCAAATTTAGGCTTTAAGCTCATTCCCCTCGAAGCACATACTACTCTCTACATAAACATTTTACAGATTATAATTAGAGTTAATTATAAATTATTTATTCTGAGAGAATAAACACTATAGTCTAACCCATTTTATACTAGAATATTTTTTAAAATTTTATTGAATATTTTGCGAAAACATTTAATTGATTTTGATCAAGAGGATCAACTTTGTGAAGTTTATAATTATAATATAATTGTAATTTATTATAAACTACAATACTATGCGAGAATTTACATATGAATCGCTTACTTCAACATGAGTTTTTTGATGAAATATTTAGTACACATATTGTTAGACACTAACAATCTTAAGACAATATTTCCAAGACTGCCACAGTGCATGCAGTTTGATTCCCGGTAGTCTCCCAAGATACAACAGTATGTTGTTCATTATTTGCACAAATAATGAATCCACGACGAACTTGAACAAACAAAAATTTCGGACTATATTTTTAGGGAAGTAAGTGAAAGAGAGAGTAGTGTTTTTCCTTTATGTTACTATCAAATTGATACAAAATTTGCCAGATTCTGTCTCATATTTATAGACACAAAAGTGCCTCTCGGAAAGGGACACAATGTTTCGATCCAAAGGATACCTCTTTGAATTGAATAGACACACATATCTTACTTTTATTTATTTCATTCACACATAAAACTCCAACAAAATTGAGAGTAAAATAAATCAAACTATTTGATACTTGACTCGAATTCCTATGATAAAAATTCATTTAAGTTCAATTTGTCATACAGATCTAAGAATTTTGATCATCATTTTTCTTTTAATAATTAACTTTTGAAGTTTGGCTTCAAGTCAACTCAGTAAATTAAAATTTGATAAAATACATTTAAAAATATCAAGTTAGCTATTTGATACTCAGTTCGAGCTCATTCGATAAAAGTTCGTTTGATCGGTTAGTCAAACGTATTTTAGTTATTTATTATTATATAAAAAAAATACATTTGATTAAATAGCTATAAATAAATTATGCCAAAATAAAGCAAACTAAATTTTAATCTAACAAAGCGTGACAGATCGTGATAAGAGAGAATTTGAGATTATTTTCCTTGAAGTTAAAAAAAATTGAAAAAGAAATATTTTCCCATATTAAATAAGAAAAGTCAAATAAGAAAAGAAAAATAAGAAGTAAAATAATTGATGACATATGTCAATAGTTGAGGCTTTGAGAGATTATTTAGTGGAATCGATGCACCACGTCATCAAGTACACGTGGTACAGTACATCACCAATACACTTGGGATATGTGGAGAGATAATTCACATCACCCCATATTCTGATCATATTCCTAAAAATAGGGTTTTAAATAATTGTGTTCACATTGCCAAAATATGAGTGATATAAATTATTACTCCATATGTCTTAAGTGTATTGATAAATTATACCATGTGTACTTAATGATATGGTGCAGCGATTACACTAAATAATTTCTCGTATAAATAATGACCACGAGGTGGAGAAGTTTTCCTAATGGATTCTAGGCCACCAATATTTAGACAACAGGCAATCTTAATTTCTACAAATTATCGTACGGCTTTTTGGAGAAACTACGCACAATCACATCTAGTCTACTGTAATTAATTTGACCAAAAGAGACATTATTTGACTTGGAGAATAGTCAAAGTTGAGTAATGAAAGTCAACCTTTAGCTAGTTAGTTTTGAATTTAATATCAATCCATTAAATATGTCCCATATAATGACTACGATATCCAGTTGTTCGGCTTCATTTAACCGTTTCATTAATCCGTTTGTTTTTTTTTTAATATGGGAATGTCATATAATTTGGTAATTCGACTATTTGACATTACAAAATTATTTTTTGAATTGATTTACTGTATTTTAATAAATGAATTAAATTTCACAAAACTAGAAACATTATCTCTATAAATCAAGAATCTGAAACTCAAATTTTCTATGATATTTTAATTTTTCATGTGTTATTCATAGTAAAAATTAAAAATATAATATTTTTCATATATAATCTCTCTCACACACACAAACAATACATCAAAATTACAAAGACACCATTTAAAGTAATGTGAAATTACATGATTATTCTTTAAAATTTCAATAATTACAATGACACCTTGAAGTCTATAAATAGATTAACTTAACGTAAAATATGTTTTACCCCTTCATTATAAATGTCCAACAAATTAGATGATAATTGATCAATTAATTTGACTCACACTGTAAAAGAAAATTAAAATTAAAATATTGAATTAAAAAAATCTAATTACTGAGCCACTCATCCCATTTGACCATATCCATATCTCCCCACCCACTACCTCAATTTAAACTTATATTAACAATTGATCATTAAATATTTAACTCTAGGGTTAATTGATTATCAGCCCTGTTAGAGTTGAAGTCGTCTAATTATTACTACAAGACAGGGACTTGGAGTGGCAAATGAGAAATTATTTAGTACAACCGTTGCACCTCGTCATCAAGTACATGTGGTGCAGTCCACCAATACACTTGGGACATGTAGATTAATAATCCACATCACCCATGTTCTGGCAACGTGAACACAATTATTTTAATCCCTATTTTTTGGGAACATGGCTAGAATATGGAGTGATGTGGATTATCAATCCACATGTTCAAAGTGTATTAATGGGCTGCACCACATGTACTTGATGACGTGGTGCAGCGTTTGTACTAAATAATCTCTCGTGGCAAATGGACTGCATGGTCGGGTTGGACTCGGATGGGTCAAAGACGAATCAGGTTATAAACGGGTCGGGTCGGGTTGACCCATATACCCATAGTAATAATTTGTATATTACTAAGTTAATACTAAATGAACACATTCTATTTATAAGTAAAGCTAAATATTCAATTGTAATTAAATGAGATTAGATTAATGTTTTCTTAAAGCAATTATAAACATAGGTGTGAATGTGTGATTGTTTTTGTCCATTTAACTCGGGAAAAGGCTATAAATTTAACATTTTAAGAGTATACATCGATAAATGTATGGGAGATTCTTCTACAGACATTTTTCCTCTTTTTTTTTTTCTTCTTTCCTTTATCTTCTTTTATTTTCTTTTTCATTTTTTTCTTTTTTCTTCCTTATAACTAATACTAGCTTAAGACCCGTGATATGCAAGGAATTATTTTAAATTAATTTTGTGAAAGTATATATATGATATGATATGATATAGAATCATCATATATATTTCAAATGTGAAAACAAAAACTTAAAAATCTTTTACAAATGCTACTAAATAAATAATTACTTATTGTAAGAAAACTACTTAATATAAGATCATATTTTAGAATAATATTTATTAAATACAAATATTTATAATGGCTTGCAGTCATTTGTCATATCCACATAAGAAAAAATTAAAAAGAATTTTAATAAAAAAATAAATATGTAAAACAAAAGATTGACCTTCATGAAGTCGAGGACATACATAATTAATTAAAGAGAAAAACAAAAAATGATAATAAAAATTATAATTTATAATAGTAAATAATGACAAATTTTAACAGTAAAGCACAAAAAATAAAACGTAGAGTGTCAGTAAATAAGATTATTTTATTCGAACAAAGTACACCAAAAATTTCTATGAAACGTGAATTATACCAATAAAAAGTTAAAGATCAATGAAAAATAAAATTTTATGAGTGGATTTTTTCATTGCTTCTCTTTTATGGTAAGCAAATGTCTACTTAAAAAATTTATACTTATTACATGATAAAAATAATTAAATAAGATTTCCTTCAATGTAAGTACTGACTTGTGAGGCTAAAACAATTAAACTTACAATATAAAATTCATGAAAACTTGAGAATATTATATATAAAAAGAGTAGAACTTAATATATTGTTAAATTGGTATGATATATGACATCTATCTAAAATTGACCACTTCAAATAACTTGGAATGGATAAGTTAAACAAATAACAAACTTTATATTATATATTTATAGTATTAGGCAAACTTTTTTAAATAATTCAATCAATAAAGAATCTCTATGTGCTAAAAAAATCAAAATTTAATTCAACTCAATATTTAATTAATAAAGAAAATACTAATTGGAGCCAATATTATTATTCAAATGTGTGTTTATATAGATAGATGTAATTAATACTATAATGACAAATGCAAAATAGTGGGAAAAAAGAAAGAAAGAAGAACTTGCTAATATAAAAAAAAAATGAAATAATGTAAAATCAAAACAAATCAATTTATAATCACATTATTTCAAAAGATGAAACCCAAAAGAAAGAAGATGAAATGAAATCTATAACAATATTAATGACAACTGCAAATATTAATGAAACTTGGGAAAATAAAAATGAAATTATCTAGAATAAAAATAAATCAATCTATAAACTCACTAAATCAAAAGATGAATCCCAAAATAAAATCTATAAGAAAAACAATGAAAAGTTCAAAATAATAAAACAAAATTTATGAATATTCAATTTAAAATAATGTATAAAAAATTAAAAGAAATTAATCTATCATCAAATTAAACCAAAAGGCTAGATATAAAAATGAAATTATCTAAAATAAAATTAAATCAATCTATAATCTCATTAAATCGAAGGATGAAACCTGAAATAAAATATATAAGACATAAATTATGAATAATAAAACATAAATTATGAATATTCAAATTAAAATAATATATCTGAAATTGAAAGAAATTAATTAAATAAAAAGCAAAACACAAGGAGATATGATAAAATTAAAACGAAACATCAATGACAAATGCACATATTACAAAAAAAAATATGAAAATTCAAATGGAAAAGGAATAATATAAGATCAAATAAACTATCTATCATCAAATTAGGTCAAAACGCCCAAAAAAAAATTCCACAAAAAAATAGCGAAATATGAATCAAACAAAAACTAAAATATAGGTATGTATAAAATTCATCTACAACAAAGTATGATAACCAAAAATTGATGCAAGAGATTTAGAAAGAAATACATATTTGAAGCTTTCAAGTTTCAATGATATGAAGAAAAAAAAGTAGACTTATCATACAATTCAACAAAATCGTAAAAGAAAACACCACTCAAAAAATTCAAAATAAAATAAAAAATGTGAATTAGATTAGATTCTTTTACACAATTCAAACACATATATATACTTTGTGTTGCAAATTTCTAATATATTGTTCCTATCAAAATTTTATTATACACTACAAAAAACTTAAATTTTAATAACAAAATACTAAATGACAAAGTGATAAAAATTAAATACTATCACTAAAATGATGTACATAGACACATTAGTTAGTGACAATAAATGTAAAAAAATTACTAACACTATTGACATTTAGTGACACCTCAAAAGTGAAAACTAAAAAGTTATCACTAAATTATAGTGACAAAATTTATTGTCACTAATTGTCAATAATGACAACTTAAATCCCAATTCCATACACTTGTCATGAATAGCCATTAGTGACAATTTAAAAATATATTTTCACTATTGCATTAAAAATAAATTTTGTCGCTATTGCACTTGTCACTAAATATATGAAAAAAATGACAATTACAACAATGTCATTTAATATTTTATCAATAAATTTCATTTTCCTTGTAGTGGTGGTGTTTTTATGTATTATGTATTTTTCGTAAACGTTCAGTGTTGTTATGATTATATGTTTATTTATTTTTTTAAGATGTGAATTTGCAAATTCATTGTGTCATTTGGTACTATAATATATTAAATAATTAAGATAGGTATTTTTTTATAGAATAAATTTAAATATTAAACATTTTTAAAGAAGAAATAATGTGTGAAAAATGCTAATAATATTTTTTTGATAGAAACAAACTTTATATTGTAAATTTACAACACAAAATATGTCAATTTTCTTTAATCGAATAAAAGAATTTTAGTTATTAATGAAGAAAAGGAAAAAGAAAAGAAGAAGAGAAAAGAAAAAAGAAAATAAAGAGAAAAAACCTCGACCACACACATATTTTTTCAAATATTTTATAATAAAAATTCCTTTTTTGGATTTTTAGGTAATATTTATGCAGTCATCAAAACTAGTGGATTCTGTGTTCTCAAAAAAAAAAAGTTAAATAAAAATAGTGGATTCTAGGCCACTAATGTTTAATTCGACCAGTTATCGTACGGATTTAGGGACAAACAACGCACAATCACATCTAGTCTACTGTAATTAATTTGACCAAAAGAGACATTAGTTAACTTGGAGAATAGTCAAAGCTGAGTAAAGAAAGTCAACCTTTAGCTAGTTAGTTTTTAAATTTTGTTTTTTTTTTTTTTTTTAGGGACAGTTAGTTTGAATTTAATATCAATCATGAAATCTGCCCCATATAATAACTACGATATCCAATTAGTACGGATTTATTTAACCGTCCTTAAATTTTCTTTTTTTTTAATCACATAATTATTTTTGGATCGAGATTTACTGTATTTTGATGAATGAAATAAATTCCACAAACTAGGAACATTGTCTCGAAAATTATATGTCTACTCCGGTGGATTCAATTCATGACTGGGGGGCTAGATGAGCGACAAGTGTGTATGTGAGGACAATTTTTGTCCTCTTACACATATGTGTTTATCATCCAATCCTTATTGATATAATCCATTTGTGTAGGATGAATAGTTTTATAAACCAAGAATCTGAAACAAAAAATTTCTATGGTATTTTAATTTTCCATGTGTTATTCAGAGTAAAAATTAAAATGATAATAATTCACATATATACTCTCTCACACACACATACAATACATCTAAATTTATAATTTATTTAATTCCTTACAACCAATTGAAGTTATGTGAAATTACATGATTATCCTTTAAAGTTTCAATAATTATAAAGACTCCATTTGAAATCTATAAAAAATTTAACTTAACATAAAATATTTTTTACCTCTTCATTATACCTATAAAATTAAGATAAATGTCCAACAAATTAAATAATAATTAATCGAGTAATTTGGCTCACATTATAAAAAAAAATTAAAATTAAAATTTTTGAATTTAAAAAATATCATATACTGAGCCACTCATCCCATTCGACCAAATCCATCTCCCAAACACACCGATTCAATTTAAAATTATATTAACAATTGATTATTAAAATTTTAACTCTAGGGTTAATTCATCATCAGTCCCTGTTAGAGTTGAAGTCGTCCAAATATTACTACAAGACAGGGAATTAGGGGTGGCAAATGGGCAGGTCGAGTTGGATCCGGATGGGTTAAAGACGGGTATAATAGTTAATAGGTTATTTTGTTTGAGTTATAAACGGATCGGGTTGATCCGGCAAGGATGGGGGTTCGAATCCCATTTGGAACTTGGATGGAAGCATTTTCATGGGTCTGTCTAAGAGTCATTTGCGGTGAAGACCCCTTTGTGCGCAGAGTGTACAGCAGTATGGTGGAATCCCGGGGCTTGGTGGAAGCACATCCTGCAATTTACATCCTTCAAGGTTCTAGGGCAAGGGTTCTGAGAGTCCAGGATTAGTCTAGTGTAAGTTTAGACACCCGAGTTATCAAAAAAAAAAAAAAAATTACTAAGTTGATTTTAAATAAACACATCCTAGTTAAAAGTAAAACTTATTTCAATATTCAGTTGTAACTAAACGAGATCAGATTAATGTTTTTTTTCAAAGCAATTTAATATTTTTATGTTTATTAGAAACTTAAATATATTTAATAATTTAAACACTGAAACTAAAATTTTCACGAATTAAGATAAATAGTCACACTTTAATAAATTTAATAATTTAATATTGTAACAAAATTTATGTTTAATATTGTTGATTAATGCTTTGTTGAATCCACCCACATGTATTGAAATTGCAAAGGAGTGGAAATATATTTGATTGAATGAAAATGTGAGTAAAAACTAAAAAAGAATAGGCTTAAATACACGAATTAAATAAAATTTATTATGGTAGGTACTTTTAGGAACAAATAAAACACCTTTTCATTAGGCCATCTCCAATGGCAGCCGCGGGGCCGGGGCCGGGGTCGGGGTCGGGGTCGGCGGGGGAAACGGTTGGACATGGAGAGGGGCCGGGTCGGGGTCGGCAGCGAGGTGGAACGGGGCGGGCTGCGGGCTGCGCGGAGACCGCAGGCCAGCCCGCGGCTCACGTGGAAAATTGGGGAAGAAACACGCGCCCCTCTTTAAAACAGGTGCCGCCAAGTGGCGGCACCTGATTGGCAGTTCATTTTTTTTTTTCTTTTAAAGAATTATGTGTATAATTTAATGTGTGTATGTAATTTTAAATGGTTAATTTTGATATGGTTAATTTTGTATAATTAATGTGTTGTATGTAATTTTAATTAATGTGTTATTTTAATTAGTATTTTATTTTAAATAATGTGTTATTGTAATTAATGTGATTTTATTTAATGTGTTATTTTAATTATGATATACTAATAAATATAGAAATAGTCCATTTAATTTAACACTCATACAAATTTTTTTTTAAAATACGAAATTAGTTAAAAATACAAAATAAGCACTCATACAAATAAAATTTCCTTTGTTGTTTGTTGTATTTCCTTGATTGTATTTTCTTTCTTGTTATAAAAATATTTGTTTGCGTATTATGTATTAATTTTAAGTTACTTTAATTAAATATTCTATTTAATATTAATATTTTAATATAATTAATAATTAAATTACGAGTACTAATATAATTACTATTATTAATATTAATATTAAAAAATTATAAATCTATAATAATAATAGGTAAGAGTGGGCAAAGGAAAAAAATAGAATTAATTCCCCCACGGAGCCCCAACCATTGGAGACGACCAGCAGGACTTCGGGCAAGCCCTCAACCATTGGAGATGGCCTTATAAGAAAAATGTTCATCCCCTAGTGGGCTGCAATCTGAACAGTCGTGTCCATAATAGTCCTAAATATTAAAAAAAAAAAAAAAAAAAAAAAAGGTAAATGACACTAATCGCCCTTCAAGTAAAGTCATTGTAACACTTTGATCTTCCAAATTCAAAAATTAATTGTCCCTTTTATTAATTATTTGAAAATGAGCTGTTTTTTCAACTCAAATACTATATTAATCAACTCAACTTTAATTTGTGCCAGCCCGATATATGTTCTAGTGAAGAGGAAATCCAGATAAACATATTTCCATTTTCCTCGGTCAATAATCAAATATTTGATATTTACTAGAAAAGTCATATAAAGAGTCAAAATATAGAATGGACCAATTTGAAAATAATTGGGTTTCTCAAAAGAAAAATTGGAAAATAATTGGGCCACAGTCCACACCAAACCTTATATATGGAAAGTGTGTTCCCTATTACCGCTACAACCGGTGGCTGTGCCCCTCTCACATATCAAAGTTTTCCTTTTTTTTTTAAACATAAAAGAAAAGAAAAAAGAAAAACAAATGTGTTTAAAATGGTGTAGTATTTTTTTTTTTTTTGATAATTATTATTTTTTTCGAAAAACAAATGTGTTTAAAATGGTGTAGTATTGATCCTATTTTTTAAAACAACTTTATAAGCTCCCCTCTCAATTAATTCTAGAAAAATATCATCATTGAAAAATAATATTGTCTAGTTATTTTTAAAGAAACTCAACGAGAATTTATTTTGATTTGATGTAAATCAATATACCTCTCATCTTATTTATTTTAATAAATTTAATTTAATATAAAGTAACTTAGTTCGTACACAAATTCTTTTATTAACATAATACTAAAAGCGAAAAATACTACTTGAAAGGTCGATAAAAGTGTGTATACTAGATCCATATTTGTTCCTGGTTTTGTGAGTTTGATTTCCACTATGTTGGACTCTTATGGCTACAAATTGGACTCGTCTTATACCTTTTTTAGATGCAAAAATTACAAATTACTTCTAATAAATACTAGATCAATTTTTGTGTGCAATATTAAAAAGGAAAATTTCATTTAGTTGGCCAAATAGAAATTTTCGGTAAACATTAAACTTTTTCACTGACGTTAAGATTTTCGTACTCCCTCTGTCTCAAATTATTTGTCATTTTACATATTTTCACACGTATTAAGGTACCTACTAAATAACCTCAATTTTAGGGAGAAAATAAATTATATACCTAAAATACCTTTATTCTTTATTTATCTCATTATTAGTTATTTACACGTTATTCAAGTTGTGCACTCTCTCTCTTACTTTTTCTCTTATATACTTCAGATATGTAATTAATAGTGCATTGAAATCATAAAGTGACAAATAATTTGGGACAAATTTTTTTCTCTAAAACGACAGATAATTTGGGAACGAGGGAGTAATACAAAGTCAATTCAAATGGGTGTTTTAACTAATTCAGTTGAATGCAGGGAAACTTTTGTAACTTTAACCTCTAGGGTACTAGTGTAAATTACCCAAAAGGTTATGAACATTTCTTTAAGCAAAGGGATTATGAAGATTGATCAAGAGACTTATTGAAAAAAGGTCGAGGGTAAATTGGGTAATATATAGCTACAAATTTTGAAACCAAAATTTAAGATGTCCCTCTTAGCAATTTATCTAACACCCAAGGATATGTGAGGAGTTATTGGCAATTTAACCCCTGTATTATTCATAATATTCAATTTATATTCATGTGATTTGAAAAAGAGCTTTTTACCCCTCTATAATCTCTTAAAAGTTTCAACCGCCCCCCTGATATTTTTAAATATGGCAGTTTACCCCTCCCCCCCCCCCTCCCTCCCTCCCTCCCCACCCATGTATTATGATAAATATGAAAGTTTACCCCCCGTGTTATGATAAATATGGCAATTTCCCCCCTGCCCCCCTCCCCATCTTACACAAATACTATGTACATCCACTTTCAATTTTGTCACGTGAGTTACAGTTTCCGACTAAAAATGATAAATTACTTCTTTCAAATTTTCAAATGAAAGGTAAAATATTATTTTTCAAATCATATACAGATAAATTAAATATTATGCATTTCAAAAAAGATAAATTGACATTAACTCATTATATGAATAATCCCACTTGCACATCAATTTATTATATGAAAACACTTCATAGATAAATAAGACATCTTCTATCCCTTGCCTTCCCACATTGACTCAATTCAAAATACTAGACTTTGACCATTATTATATAAATACCCCTATCATACTTTTCATCAAAACTCCTTCCAACCCTATCCCCGGCCCCACCCCCCACCTCTCTTTCCTATACTTTTCATCACTCCTTTCTCCAATTCATCATATACTTTTTCCATATCCATCCATCTCCCCAACCTCTCCTTCCCATTAAATTATTCTCTATGTTAAGGGTCCTCTAATTAATTTCTTATAAATTAACAAATTAAATCAAATACTTTTCAAATCTCCCCCCTCAATCCTCATGTAAACCTAATTATTATATATATGCCTTATTTCATCTTGATTTTACACATGCATGGAAATGGATGCAAAGAAAGCAACTAGAAGATTTGAAGAATTGAAGGAATTAATATTTTGATCAAATATTAATGGACTCCATCTTTCTCCTTGGTGATGGAGACCGCGCCTCCTTTCTTCAAAATATGTTGCAATCTTTTAGTTGCACTTATGTTTGCCTCTGGTCTTTCTTGCCCTATCAACCATCCAAGTAATTAATTATTAAAAAATAATTAAATTAAATCTCTATGTTTGAGTTAAGCACATACACACTCAATTCATTATAATATAAATTGTGATTAAATTCATTTTATTTAATTATGTGACAGTTGCTTGCTATATTTGGATGGAATTTACCGCGACGGAATTAGAAATCTGCAGCAACCAAGCACATCGGCCGGAAGTTTAGGGCGGAGGCTCTTCGATGCGTATTGTGAAACTATAAATTTCATTGATAATAGGTAATTAATTTATTTATTAATTTATTGTAAAATATTCACGTCAGAATTAAAGTCTCATATGAATACTAAGTTCAATCCGTGAATTTTTAAAATATAGTAATTTTTCTTTTTTTGGAAAAAAAATTCAGGCAAATTCCTGGATTTGCTTTTAAGAACAATATACCTTACATGGAGCTAAAATCGCGTGACTTATTGAGAATGTCATCCAGTGAAGTCCAGCTGCAATTTTATCAGGTAATTAAATGACAAATTTAATTAATGAAACTCATTAATTTTCACATAATAATATATGTCTTTTTAATTATTGGACTAATTAGTCTAATTTGTATATATTTATTTTGTTGCAGGAAGCTGGGATTAAGGTTTGTTGATATTGATCATTTATAGTTAAATCCAACACTTTATCTTTCTTCTACTACATTGTAAATTAAATTATTGCAATATTTTCATGTTTAATTTAATTGGGAATGTTAATTTCTGATAACAGACTGTAGTTTTCATGGGATGTGCCACCGGAGAAATTGAACTAGGAATGACAAGTGAACCTCAGGTAAGAACTCAATCAAATTCCTACACAATTAATAAAGATAAATAAATAAAATAAAATACAAAACATAACATAACATAAAATATTAGCCATAATCACGAATTAAAATTTAATTTCCTTTTTACGTCTCAATAATATAATAAATCATAAATCGAAGAAGCATATTGAAATTGAAACTACCCCATAATTCATGCATGAAAATTGCTATATTGATTTTTCAGGTAGACATGGAAATGGAAATGAGAAATCGGTTCCCCCTCGACTTCTCTCGACCACCACCACCACCACTAGAGTCGAACCCTCAATATCCCACCGCGGATCAAAACATACCACCTCCACATTCATCATCTAACTCATCGTCACTAAGATCGTTATCAGTCGATAGTACCCCCGAATACTCCCCCTTATATTTCAACATTAACCCCACAAGTACTTCTTTCATTAATCAAGAACCGTTTACACAAAAAGAATCCCACATCGAACGATCACTTGAATTACCATCAACAATAAGAAGTACCCCTCACCATCAAATAACACAAGCCCTAAGCCAAATTCGAAACACGGAATTACCAACAATAGAGAGTGAAGATGCTGCAATGACTAATGCCATTCTTGCTGTATTAACTTCAACTTCAACTTCTAGTTCTCATCAAAATTTGGGTCCAATCATTAGCCATAAGTCTACTACTGCATTTAGAAGTTATCGGGCAGCTTTAGCCCCGATTAGCTCGGGTAGAACGAGGAAGATCAATAGTTTGTTTAGACGAGGGTTATTGTTCTTTAGAAACTTGAATATGAGGAGATCACGGGAAGTAGATGTGCATGGAACTCGGACTACGACAGTGCAATTGCACCATATGATAGCCGAACGAAAAAGAAGAGAGAAAATAAATGAAAGCTTCCAAGTTTTGAGGTCATTACTCCCTCCAGGATCAAAGGTATGTAATCGTAGAAACGAATGTCAAAAATATTAATATAGTCATATAATATCTTGGCTTATAATAACATTCTAATCGAAAATCGAATAATGTTACTAAACAATATGATTGACATTTATTATTTATGATATTTTTCAAAGTGACGTAAAGATTGTTGCTAATAAAAACAATTTATGTTGTAGTGAATTCAACTAATGTTTATTAATTAATACATGCATTACTTAAAAATAGTAATTATTATTCATATGAAAATTGGTTTTGATTTTTTGTTTATATTTTATAGAAAGATAAGGCTTCAGTTCTTGGTAACACAACTGAGTTCTTGAGTACATTGAAATCTCAAGTGGAAGAACTTAGCAAAAGAAATCAGATTTTGGAAGCTCAGCTGATAAATTCTTTACCGCCTCTTCAACAAGAAGCCAATATTTCTTCTTCTTCTTCTTCTTCTTCAGTCGAAAGGGTACACGTGGAGGTTATAAGGCAAGTTACATCAACATCAGAATTAGCATTATTAAGATTCTTGGATCTGAGAGTGAACGTACGAGGAGAATCTTTCAGGTTGTCGGATTTGGTTATTCGTGTATTGGAGTTCTTGAAACTGCAAAAGAATGTTGAGTTGTTGTCCGTAGAATCTAACACAAGGATGGACGGATCGACCCAAGTTCATGGCGTAATGCTTAGATTGAAAATCGAGGTATGGATTCTTATTTATTTTAAGCAGAATAATCCATTAATTTGAACTTGATTAGATATCATACATGAAATGAAATGAATATCAAGACTAAATACTTTTTATTAATTGTTGCGCAATCACGATGATTTCTTGACCTAGCTCAGTTCATATTTATTTAATATCAATAGCTAAGTTAAAAAATGAATAAATTTATATTACTTCATTATATTTAATAAATGTGAACCATATATCTACTAAAAATATAAAAATACTTGAGCCGAACAAAAATTTAAATTTGACAGAATTAATTCTTTTTTATTGAACTTCAAATTATATATGTCTAGGTTTGATTTCCTTACTATGTAACTAATTTTATAACATAGATTGTATCATTTTTAGAACAGTGAATATAGTCGAGCTCGAGTTGGGATTTAATTGCTTACTTTGTTATAAAGTAAATAGTGTATAAACTTAGCTTTTTTTTTTCTTTTGATTTTTCAAGGGTTTAATCTATTTCGACGAGCGTCGGACATATTACGTGAGAATTTCTTCCAACAGAATTTCGAACATTAATTCGCTATTTTATAGTGAATAGTCTATTTCATTAGATCAATCGCATCTTAATATAAAAACTTGGTTTAATAAGTAACATTTTATATTGAAACTCTGACAAACTTATTTAATACTTTCTCCGTCCCACTTATTTTGCTCCCATTTTTATTTTGGGATGTCCCAAAATATGACTCCCTTTCTCTCTCAAAGAATAACAAAAGTTTAATTTTTTATTAAATTGTCTAAAACTCTGTGTCAAAACTAAAGGGATAAAAAACTTTGGGACGGAGAGAGTAGTATTTATATTTCAACTCTACCAATAATAAGTAACATGTAAAATTATATACTATTATTTCCAAATGCAAACATAGTATATTAATAAATTCGTAGAAAATTTTGGGCAAAATTTAATGTAAAAAAGTAAAGTAATAAAAAATGAAAAGAAATAAAACCATCCATGACACATCAAAGCTTACTAGTCTTACTAATTAAAAATGATCATTACAAACCAGAAAAGGTGATAATAGGAAATTACTGGGAACTTCTGTATAGTCACACGTACGTATAAAAAATAATTCTTCTAATCATTGTGGAATAGGAAATAAAATAAAAGATGAAATAACTTTTTGAATTTTTGTTTGAATTTCATTGTAGGGACATGATTTCGACGAATCTGATTTCCGAGAAGCAGTGAGAAAAGTGATAGATGACCTAGCAAATTGACATTTATTTTGCCTTTATATTCACTGGCGGCGTTTTCCAAATTTATTCTCTAATTTCCACAATTTTGATAATCATTTCGTAGGAAATATTATTGTATACGGGTGTAGATCCTCTGTACCATTTTTAGTGTACCACACATGTGTATCACTACTAATTAATTGACACATATACATGTGACAATTATTATAATTGTCGCATGTACATGTGTCAATTAATTAGTAGTGATACACAAGAGTGGTACACTAAAAGTGGTACAGAGGATCTTGAGCCTATACTTAGGTAACGAGTTTGATAGTAATCGTATAAATTTTGATAAATTTTCTGATATAGTGATTAATATATAATTTCATTTAAAATATTACTCTCTCCATTTCATATTACATGTCGTTTAAGGTTTTTTCACAAGAATTAAGGAATCAATTAATGCTCTAAATTTTAGAAAAATGAAAGTGTAGTTGGATAAAATTACCCTTGAGAAACAATTAAATATTTTGCAACTCCCCATAATCCATCTCTCTATTCCAATTTTTAATGAAGAAGAGTAAAAATGTCAAAATAGCATTTAAGTTTATCTTGAATTCCTAAAGTGACATGTATTGTGGAATTTTTTTTTTCCCCTAAAAAGACATGTATTGTGGAATAGGGGGAGTACGGTATAAGAGGGTTCAAATTTCTTTCAATTTTAGATCTATATATATTGTTGTATATATATTTACATGTTCATTTAATTATTTGCCACATCTTGTAATGATTTAGTTCATATTAAAAATTCAACTTGTAGAAATACATTATTCACAACTTAAAATTGAAGATTTATTTTTCATGGTGGTCTTGGAAAGTGCTATACATAAATCTTCCTTAATGTGTTGCCGATTTTGACTGATGTATGATATATTTGTGTAGACAAATTTAGTGACCATATCAAATGAAAGCAACACTATCCAACATAGATTTATTAATGCATTGAAATGTGGTCAAGTGTCAAAGATTTATACTTTTTCTTAAGTTTTTTCTCACCTAATGAAACTTAAATTTAAATATGTACGGACATTTAGACGACCTAAATTTAAATTAAATACAGAACTACTTTTAGTATATTATTAAAAAAAAACTTCACCGCGTAACCCAATATTATTTTTCTTAAATTAGGAACCGAACGACTTACATCAACTATTTTTTAATTTATATTTAACGAATTAAAAGACACATGACTAATTAGTCCATAAACTAGTCACTTCTCTAATTAATTTATTTTGTTTACATGAATATTATTTCCTATGTTTCTTGTGCAGAGCTAGATCTAATCCATTAATTTAAATATATTAATTAGAGACGACAGTTTTGACTAATAGAAGAAAATCATGAATTCTAGTAACCATATCTTTACGAAATTCTAGGAAGTGTCCAGAGACGTTGTAACAATTGATTTTCAGTTGGTGTGAAAAATTCTTTGAGGTTTATTAAATCATTATTTTTGATCTAGCTTAAATATTTGGACTATGATTAAAAGAATTAAAATTATTGTTCTCGAGTTTAAAAGTACTTGATCCTGCATGCTTGTTCACGACATGATTAATAGACTAGATGCAAAAATATCCCATGTGATTTGCTTAATTTGGCAAAAAGCTCCATGTATTATTTTAATTAACAAAACCTCCTCCTATGTTCTTTTTTATTTAAAAATCCCTTTCAAATTTCTTAATGAGGCAATAGGGAGGTTCTCGTTAAGTGAGTTATTGTCAATTTTTAAAATGAACAGTGAGATTATTGTCAAATTTTAGGTGAATATTTTTGTAACAAAACTTCCTCCTATGTTCTTTTTTTATTGAAAATCCCTTTCAAATTTCTTAATGAGGCAATAGGGAGGTTCTCGTTAGGTGAGTTATTGTCAATTTTCAAAATGAACAATGAGATTATTGTCAAATTTTAGGTGAATATTTTTGTATTTTATCGCAGGAGTATAATTATTATTTTTCTACAAAATATGTACTTCGACTCATTTTTTTACTGATAAAAAAATAGCTAATTAGACAAAGCAGAGGGTTAACTTTACTATTTAGTCTTATTAATCAAACTCTTTTAACACCTTTGAACCAATCAATTACTGATTAAGTGGGAGATTTAAAGTTCCTAACTTAGCAATTGGAAAAAAGCCAATTCAAACTATATATATGGATTTATTATATATATTCGTCGATGTTTCAAGGTGATCGTATTATTTAAATTAAATTAGTTATACATTTCAAATAACCTTAACAATATGTGTTAATTGATAATGCATCACATTACGAACTTGTCTTTCGATTAATTAAAAATGGCTAGCGATATTGCAGAAGCAAGTATTGTTGATGTCGGAATAATTTTTATTCATTTTCTAATTTGTCCCTTCTAGTCAAAAGTTATAAAAACTCATACTTTTCAGTTTCCAAAATACCCCTTATTAATATTTGACAATTCACCTTCTCTCCTATTAAAACATCATTAACTATTTTTTCTTTTTTCAAGAAATCTATAAACATGAAAATAATTAAAATTCAATTTTTATTTTGTTTATTTAATCTGATTATTTTCCACATAACAATTAACCACTTTTTTTATTTTCCTTGCACGTGAGGTAATTAAATTGTTCAAAATAATCAAATTAAATCTGCAAAATGAAAATTCAGATTAAATAAAAATTACCTCTATGGAAGCCAAATGGGTGAGTTCTTAAATATTAAAAATATGAAGAAATCAATTAAAGTCTAATATTGTTCCATAGAGGTAATTATTTGCACGTGAGTTATAAATATTAATGGGTAGTTTAAAATGAATATTAGCTATATCAATTAAAGATTTATGTTGTTGAAATATGAATTTTTTTATACACATTCGACTAAATATCGTTAATTAAAAATTTATTTGAGCTCAGTTTATCATTCTTATTGAATTAAGCCTAAGAATATAGTTTCATAACTTTTAAAGCGCAACTCGACTCGATAAATTAAAAATAAAAATATATATATAAGAGTGAAGTTTTTCAAGTATGATTCATGTTTGACTCGACTAAAACTCATTCGAGTCCAAGTCATTTAAAAATCAAACCAAGTAAAATCACAATTTCATGTTAAATTTAAACAATAACTAATGTTTTCACAATTTTAAAAAATTAAATTAAATTGCTCTTGCAAAAGACGGTGTTGACAAGGCAATAGCAATTTTCACTTCCTAGATCCAAAATACTTGTGTTTGAATATTTCACATTGAAAATTCATAATAATCATTGAATTGTCTAGCGACAAATTAGATGTGCACAAAATAATCTTTCAAACCTTAAAGACAACCTACATTCACATAGTTAGCTAAAATCTACAAAATAGTTTCTCAATCATCAAGATAACCCACATTTAACTCTAGTTGTTATGTGGAAAAATAATCGGATTAGAAAGATTCCGCTCAAGTAAACTGAATTCACACACATTTCTAAGCTCGAGAAATAATTGAAAATAAATATTGAATTTTATGTTATTTGATATTTAAATAACCCTTTAATCATTCATGGACAAATCTTTCAATGTGGATCCCACTTCTAGAAGTTGATGATTCTTCATCATGAATCTGCCCAAATCATGCAATGATATATCAAGAGAAGAAAAGTACAAATATTTGGGAACATTGTATTTGCCTACCTTAGAAGAAACATGTAAGGAATATTATTTTTTCTAATTTTGACAAGAACAAAATAATATTCAAATCATTCTAAGAAACATTAGTGGAAACCTGAATCGGAATAATAATAATGCGACAAAATGTTCATACCAAATGCATTTAAGCTTGTGGCTTAACTTTATACCATGGACGGATATTCCAGTTTCATAAATATTAAAATCAATTGACATTCCAATGGAAAAAGTATATTTATAGAAATTGAAAATAAATGTAGCTTTCATTCATGAATCAACAAAAATATTTCTCTTCTTAAAAGAAAGTTAAAATATACAGAGAAACTTACGAAACGCAGCTAAAGATAAACCGGACCAACTGGCGGGCCGGCCTGCCTTTTTCGAATCACGAAATTTTCATCGACTACATGACCTGAAAAATATGCTACATATATATATTTGGAATTTAACTTGCAACACTAGCGAAAACTGTGAGCAAGTATGTAGACAAACAAGCTCGAGAACCCCAAACAATTTCCGAATACCATTTGGGAGTCAAACATTACTATGCTTCAGCTGCAGTGATAGATTCTTCGTCGGTTGTGTCAGATGAAACAACCACCACTTCAATGGCTTCTTCGTTTATAGCATCTGTAATAGGTTCCTTTTCATGGTCTGCTTCGAAATTTAGAAGCTTGTCTCTAAGTTTTGTCACAAGTTCTTCTCTTTCAGTTTCATTTTCGGACAGGAATTTTTTGATGGCATCCTTACCATGGTATTGTTGATCATTGAACTTATAGAATGAGCCAGATTTTGTGATGAACTTGTGTTTGCAGCCCAAGTCTATGAGCTCAGCTTCCCGACAAATCCCTTTGCCAAACTCGAGCTCAAACTCGGCATTTCTAAATGGAGGTGCATGCTTGTTTTTAACAATCTTCACAACAACTTGGCTTCCTATAGTCTGTCAGGCAAAAATGTTACTCAGAACTACAATTCAAAGGAAATTACTAAAAACGAAATTCTGCTTTGGTTTTTGAAATCATCAATAGTAGATAGTATAATATTTTTTTCCAAAACTTGATTGCCGATATACCCGATATACATAATATTTTAGAATAATTGTAGAAAGAGAATGTGCTTCGATTTAAACTGATAGAAGAGAGAAATAAGTACAAAAGGCCATGGAAGTAAGAATTTCATTCTAATCATGTCTTCCATTAAAATCTGACTTGTATTGTCAAATTCGAACTTGATAAAATGTAGGAATGCTGGAAAGTATTTAACTTAACAAGAAGCTGAGACAACATATCATAAAAATACACATTGATAAGAAAAGAAAACAATTTTGAATTTGTAGTACAATAAATTCAAAGTGCACCCAAGACATCAATTTTCCACTGCAATAGCAACTCATAATTACACCTGAATCTTTTCATGTAACCAGATAAACAGTACAAACACATGAAAATGTAAGTCCTGGTATATCGGAAAAGCGAAAGTGACCAACCACTAATCACAATATGAATTAACCAAACAAGCAAGGAAGGTGACAACAAATCAAGGAACTTTGCAGATGCAAATTATTTACTCTTACATCTACGAAATTGATTGGTTTACATATATCTCAAGAAATGAACAAGATCCATACCTCTTCTCCCTTCTTGACCAGCCCTGTCCTTCTAATATTTAGGCGAACTGAAGCATAAAATTTCAAGGCATTCCCACCACAAGTAACTTCAGAGGGACCACCAAATCCTCCAAACGTGGACAGCTTTGCTCGCACCTATAATTTAATATAGTTTATCAGGAGAAAAAAGAGAAGAAATGAGCTTTGCTTCTTCCAGCAGATCGCAACTTTATAAACATGACTTTTTTTTTATCTGACTAGAAGACATCCAGAAATCCAAAACGAGAATTTAATGTAGAGATACAATTTGTTATAACGTCCAGCTGTTATTGTACGACAGAGTACTGTAGCCTAAGAGTAGTTAAATTTTAGCTCGTTAAATAATGCCAACTTCGGCCCAAGGACAAATTAACTCTTAAAGAAGAAACCATGGAAAAAAGGAAGAGGGAAAAGAGTAAATAAAAGCAACTCAGGGTAGTGTAGGAGGAGTAGGGAAGAATCCCGAAAGATAAGAAAAGGAATGCTAATATGAAAAGAAGAAAAAATATATATGTTGGGCCAACCAGATAATCTATATGAAACAAGAAGCACCGAACTCCGAAGAGATGGGAGAAAGACACCATTCACATTGTTTTTCAAGAAATTTGTAATTAAAATAAAAAGGAGAATAAGAATAAAACATTAGACTATGAATGAGGGAATAGAAGAAAAAGTTCTAAAGGTTATTGAGTGCATCAGAAGTTCTCATGCCTGATTTATAAAAATGAGAACTGTCTGTGAGAGGGATAAGGAGTGGCTCAGTTTGCGTAGTGCTTGGCTCATAAGTCTAGCTTGCATTGCCATGTGAGCATCTCCCATTTCACCATCAAGTTCACCTTTTGGTACCAGGGCAGCTACCTACAAGAGCAAATTGCAAAATATATAACGGGCAAGAATGGACACTATTTTTGCCTCAGCGCAAGACATTCTCCAAGGAAACTATATCATCTTACTCACGCTATCCACAACAACAACATCGACTGAACCACTCCGGATTAGAGTATCAACAAGACTGAGAGCTTGCTCACCACAATCTGGTTGTGAGAGAAGCAAATTTCCAGTGTTCACTCCAATAGCTTCAGCTAAAGATGGATCAAGAGCATGCTCAGCATCTACAAAGACACAGTAACCTATGGAAGGACAAAAAGAAGCAGGATCCCACGTCAGGAAGATGACCAGACATTATTTGTGATAAAACAAAACAGAAAAATATGATAGATTTCAACTCTAGAATATACAATATTTCATTAAGATAAGTTATAGCATGCTACAACATTTTTCTCATTTTCAGCTCATTCTGCAATAGTTATCCTTTTATCTGCCTAAATCCCCGGTTCCTGTTTCTCCCATCGATATTAGTCTCCTTAACAAAAAAGACTCAGATGCTTCATTTATGCATATAACTTCTAAAGCAGATCTGAGTCATCGCTTTTCCAACTCTTGCTTGAAATATCTTGTATAGTAGCATGTACGTGTATGTGTCGTAGAGAAAACTGAAGTTTTAAAAAGTAAACGTCTACAACAGAAGTTCTTAAAACAACATCCAGTTCGATTGTAATGTCATAGGTATTAAATTTCACGTGTTCAAAATGAACTTCAAGAAAATGACTCACCTCCTTGTTTTTGTGCCTCGGCGATCACATGCAAAGCAAGAGTTGTTTTACCTGATGCCTCTGGACCATATATCTCCACAACACGTCCCTAACATAAGTACAAAGCTCAAGGACATCACACAACCAAAAAAAAAAATTTATCAGAGCAACAAGCTAACAACCTAATTCCAGACTTCAAATTATATTAAAAAGGTGTACCCTAACATATGTACAAAAAAATATACATCTTTGCCTTCAAGTAATCAAGCTCACATATTCAAGGTAGACTTAATAACAGCAATAAGAAGATATCATGTCAAAATTGATGCAAAAGTATTAACTTGAATCAAACCAACTACATCATCTTACACCAGAAATTAAGTTTCCCCTGAACACTATAAAGTTTTATTAAGGGCCGACTTGAGTTTGGCAACAAATTTCAAGATATCTTATGCTCACACCGGAACTAATATTCAATTATATTCTGTAAGATAGTGTATTACTGAATTCCAACAGTAACTCGTGTATGCAAAGAAGAAATTGCAGAAGGCATACAATTTCAAATGATGTAAAAGATACCTTTGGAAGTCCTCCAATCCCTAAAGCAATATCCAAAGCAAAAGATCCAGTGGATATCACTGGAGTATGCCTAGGAGAAACTGACCGACCAAGCCACATAATGGATCCTTTTCCAAATGACGATGTGATCTGATCCAAAGCTAGCTTCAGTGCTAGATCTTTCTTGGACATATTCTCTTCGCCAGAATCACTTGTTTCTGACTTTGATTTCTTTCTACCTTGCGAAAATGGAAATTAAACGTATTTACTTGCTCGTGAAGCTTTCAAATAGGAGAAGAGAAATAAAGAATGGAAGAAGCAATGAAGCAAATAATTCTTTCAAGCATGGAATAAGCAAATGCCAAAAATTCCCTTCAATCAACATAGGTGCAATTACTATAAAGGAGCCAGCTGTTGTTAAGCAGACAAATAGTCATGTACTCATGTATTGAAACTTTCAATACCTTTTGTGGAAAAATTGCATAGAGTAGATGCTCCCAATAATCCCTTTCTAGATTCCTGAAAACCAGTAGGAAACTGGGGTGACATAACAGCATAAGAATAGCATAGACAAATCTGAAAAAGTCACATTTCAGGTAATGATAAAATAGAGCCAACAGAATATTTTGTTGCCTGAAATTGGTGCACGTAATGAAATATAACATGTCCCTTTATGAAATCACAGTTCCATATTATAAGTTCAAGTTACTTTTCCAATTAAAGTTAAGAACTCTGAAGCAAAGTGAAAATAATACTTTAAAGAAAAACATACATACAGGAAGCATTTTCTTCTCTATCTTAATAAAAATAAAAATAAAAATGCGTTCTTAGTTGAATATTAATATACCTAACTTATAATATTTTTGAAAATTCCAGAAAATAATGAAATGAGAAAGGAAAAAAAAACCTGCAACTGCGGAAACAGAGCGCGTCTGAGAGAAGAAGCGTTTCGAAGCAGCCGCGCCATCTTAAAGTTCACACAGTTCAGTATTGGCCCTATTCTCAAAGCAACAATCTTCAAAAAAACTCCACACTAAAATCAAACATGCCTTGATTGTTTGCACACTGGAATTTTGGGGGTTAGAGAAACAGAGAGAAGTATGTGTGCGTGAAGAGGTGATTTAGGGTTTTTTAAGGGGTTTTCTTTTCCCTCCTTTTTGAAATGGAGTTCCTGAAGAATATTTATATATATAATAATTATAATTATTAATCCATTATATATACTGCACATTTACCCTTTTTCCTTTCAATTTCCGCACGCACGGTCTACTTCTCTCTTTTCATTTTTCTTCTTTTTTTTTCTTTTTTTTTTTTTGGTAATCCGGTCTATTTGATTCGAGCTTAATTATAAGTGTTAGGTTAACGTTTAGTCCTTTTATTATAGTTGATGAAAATATGAGATTAGTCTGAATAAAATTCGACTTAAGAAGCTTAAATAATATCATACATTGTATATTATTATTTTGTTAGATAATATTTTAGTTTAGTCATGATTTTGGGATCTAATTATTAATAGAATTATAACCTATTGATGATACTTTTCAATTATACTTAGGAGGGTAAATGAGTTGAATTGTACGAAATAATACATTTTTCAAATTTGATTTGAACTTTGTATCAATCTTCAAATTGAGTTTAAGTTTGATTTTATTATTAAATCAATTGGGTTCAAACATGTTTTCATGGCTCGAGACGAGTTTCAAGTAACTTGATATTATTACAAGCATTTTATCAATTTTTAGTTTAACGTATCGAACTCAAACCAAATTTTAAAAATTATTAAACGAAAAATAATGTCCCAATTTATTTGATATATACGATGGACCGAGCCCAAACGACAATTTATAGAACGACCTTGAGTCAATTCTCGAAAAAACTATTTTATAACCTTCAAAATACTATTCAATCAGAATTAAAATTTGAGTTGTTCATTAAATAAAATTCAAAAACTTTATTAAATATGGTTTAATAAAGTATAATTTACTAACAATTATAACAAGAAAATATTCATGTAAAATTTTAAGTATTATTCAACTTAATGTTTTGTATATTGATTATTGTTCTTTCTTCAAAGTATACATTCTCAATTTAAAAATAAAATAAAATAAAAAATTATAACCTTTAACAAAAATTTATGTAGAACATGAGTCAAATAAATGATTTAATAACATGAATATTGTAAAAGGTAATCAACAAAATTTATGAAAAGGGAATATTTTGGTACAAGACTGTACAAAACAAGAGTATATATATTTGAACCATTTCAGTATAATCATAAAGAACAAATCAACACCTTCTTAACTTTATAAAATGATTCACAATCCATTTAATGTTCAAATCAATCAAATCACAATCTCAAAATAACAAGATTATACCATAATGACTACAAAATTATAGTAAACCTCAGGCATAAATAGCCAACAAGTAGATAAGACACAAGACATTCCTAACTATTTTAACCACCTTCTCCAGAAGAAGAAAACTAAGTGAATAAATTTCCCAACAAACTAATAGGGCCGCATGTAGATACAAGATTATATGATGACTCAACGCACACAAGAGCCGATAATTGATCCTTCAAATGATCCACACACAACAATGTTGAAAACACATCCACGATCAATGGCTACTACTGTTGCTTGCACTCCGGAGGCCTCTCGCCCTGCTGTCCTTCACCCGCAGGTGCTCTTCCACCCTTCTGTATACGACATCAATGAAATATTCAGCTAGGCAACACATAAGAGAAAACTAAAGAGAAAAGTATAAGTGAATTAAGCCATCAAAGGATTTACATACCTTGCGAACTGCAGATGACTGGAAATTGGAAAAAATAATAGCAAAATGGGATCAGAACATTTTAAGAATAACAAAGTGAATTAGATGTGATAAGAATATAATAATGAATCATATAACCTTTTTCTTGGTCTTGCTTTCCTCTTCGTCATCATCCTCCTCTTCGTCATCATCCTCATCTTCTTCTTCATCCTCATCGTCATCTTCATCATCATCTTCATCAAGATCATCATCGTCTCCTTCAAGATCCCCATACTCATCTTGAGCAGCCTCTCCAGTGAACCATAATACTGCATGGGGAATGATTTTGTCTCGAATAGTTGACCTACATAATACCAATTTTACATTTATGAGATAATCATTTAGCTGCCTGACAGAACTAATAATACTACATCCAACACAAGTTTATTAGGTATTAAGACAAGTCATATTATCACTGTTCAAGATTTCATTTTTTTAATGTGCACATCAATCTACATATACAACTCGACATGAATTACAACTCACCCAACATCATAATCTTGCTCCATCAAATTTTGGAGTTCTTCCGCCTGTCAATCAACAAAGAGTTATAGAGGTCCAAAGTGATACAAAGTAAGAAATATAGAAACTGAACAGCCCATGCTTACAGCATCTTCATCAATATCGTCATCCTCCTCTGGAACTTGGGGTGGGCTAAAGAAGTTGAAGAAACTTTCACACTGTTCGGTTTTAGTAATAGGCTTGGCATTCTTTGAACCTTTCTTAGGCTTCTTCTTCAGAACCTTTTGGGTCAAACATTTTCCGGGATACCATTCTATCTCAGTCCTACATTTTAAGTATATAATAGTTGATGAAACGCTCATAAGGGAGAAATGTGCAACATGTGTAAAACATGATATAAAATTACCCAAGAGCTTTCTCCAAAATAGGTTCATCTTCATCAATCATGTGATAAGTTTTTGTCAAAACAGAGTTCTTGAAGAATGGATTAGTATCGAAATAAAATTCAAGCTTGAACCCTTTTGGGTTATCAACTCTGGACCACTTAATGTCTTTGAGGAACTTGAGAGCCCCTTCATCGCGCTCAGAAATCTGGCTCCAGTACGAACAAAAGTAACAGATTAAAGCAGTTGGACAAAAAATATCATATTACTAAAAATTGAAGGAAGAATTTTCTGACCTCTTCAGCAAGAACTTCATTGTTCTTCATTGCAGTGAGCCAGAAATCAGGAACACCTCTCTCTGCAAAAATGGTGCAAAAATTCAACATAGAACTATATCTTAATTACTAAGTTCTAGATAAACATCAACACATCCTCACCCTCTGTTTCTTCTTCAGCTTTACTCCCCTCAACTTCAACAACAGCATTAACAATTTCATATCTCTGCACATGTTTAACATAAGTTAATAATGACATAAAAAGAAAGGATACTTCTTGGTTAAAAAAGATAATACAACAATCGTCTTTGGTTAAAATTCTAGAATTTTTGTAAAGACTCGATCATTCAAACCTTGGTATAAAGGGGTTGATACAGCTTCTGGTACTTAGCTTCAAGAGCAGCTCTTTCCTCAAAAAACTTTGCCTCCAATTCATCATGTTGGGTCTGCATCAGTTAGATTACAAAGCACTAACATGATATAGAAATCCCATTTGACAGACATGTCCAGAAGAAAATTAACAAATTTATAAATCATCAATCAAACATAAATAGCATAAACATTTGACTATGTATTTAATCACATCCCAAAAAGATGATTAATCAATGAGGCTAGAACAAACATCATTAGGAAAAATATAATTGAACAGAGTACAACATCATTCTATTTATAGAATAGAGAATGATTCTCATCTACTCATAAATTAATCCAACAGTTTATGACTACTTAAGGCTTCACAAGCAGCATGTTCTACTAAAAAGTAAAAGGTTACTCTTCATCCACAATAAAAACTCTCCGAACAAATAAACTCTTACAAAACCAATTAATGTTTCAAAAGTCACAATTTCCCCAACATTTAGCAGCAAATAATTCAATCTCCAACAAAAAAAAGTCATATTAAAATTAGGAACGAGACATGCCTGAATTTCCCTCAACACATCAACGCGTTTTCTGACATTAGGTGACAGATTCTCAAGCACGTCCGAGTGCTTACCAGCAAGGTCCTGAAGTTTATTCTGCAATCACAAAAAAAGACCAAACCACAACTTAAGTCAGATCACGAAACAATATTAGAAGCAGTACCAAATTCAAAAAAAAAAAAAAAAAAACTAACCTTTAGAGCATTAACAAGGTCAGCTTTATCTTCTGCATTCAAAGCTACAGGTAGATACAAATTCAATTGAAACCATAATCAAAATTAACTACGAATTAATTCAAATGCATTTTGGTGGATTTTTACTCACCAGAACTGAGATCGGCGACGTTGAAGCCTTCCTTGTTGTTGCCGCTCATTTTCGTTAGGGGCTGCGAGCAAAAACCCTAAGAGAGAAAGCAAAAACCCTAATTGAAAGGCTTCGAAGAATGAGAAAAAGATAATAGAATACGTGAAAGAGATGGTTTAGTTTCGCTATATAAAACCTAGCATCTGGAGGGTTTTATAGTGGCCAGTATAAGGGCGTGTTCGGTTGTTAACTTGTTATTGCTTTTCAATTTTCACACTTTGTCTTTTTTATTTTTCTTTCTTTTTTCGGTTGAGTAATGGGCTTGACCGTGTGGGTTTTCTGGCCCAATTATGACTCCGACCATAACGTTCTGATTTTCTGATCTCCATCCAAATGAAAAGGAAATTGTGGTTTTCAACCAAAAAAAATATGTATTTATTTGAACAATTTACCGCTCATGTCAACCATATTTCTTTAATCATTTGATACAGTTAATCCAGTCAATTTGAATAAATTTATAAAATTATAATACATAATTTAATTAATATATTTTACTAATAATTTAATAATATTATATAAGATTTAGTATAACACAAATATAAATAATTAACATGATATGTCATTTAAACTATTGAAAAATTTAACCAATTATTGTAGCTAATAGAGTAAAAAAATACGGAATAAAATCTAAAATATTCTCAACATATTGTAATAAACTGGGATAGAAAATATACTAAGTCAACCTTCACTTTGTACCTAATTCTATCAAAATGAAGTAATTTTTTTTTTGTAGCGGACTATGTTCGAATTCCTGTTGGGAGAGATTCCCATATTATGTGCCCGACGCGCCTCGAAAGAAATTAAACCCTTGGGAAATCAAAAAAAAAAAATAACAGTAAACTCCAAGGAGCGTAAGTCTATTTGTTTGCCTTTTTTCAAATTATTTTGAATTTGGTAAAAGAGAGACATACATATTTTATATAATAAATTTAGCATATCTCAATTTTTTCACATTATTCTCCTAAAATTCAAAAAAAACAATAATTTTCTTATTTATAAAACAAATCTATACAAACTCTTTGTTGATTAGACATAAAGTAAAACATTTTTTACGCACCTACAACTTAACTCTTTCAAAATATACATACATGTTACATTTACTTTATTTGTCAAATCACTCTTCAAAATTCAAACAAATATCATTACATAAATCGAGATTGTTTCACATACTTCAAATACTCTTCCAAACACCAATAAATAGCTCGTAATCTTTTTCGCTTTCCGAAACAATAAATGTTCAAAACCAACTCCGATTTTGTTCATTATATATACTCCCTCTATCCCTTTTTGTTTCTACCCTTTTATTTTTTAAGCTGAGTTTTAGGTACCTTTTAGGTTTTACATAGATGTTCTTAAAAGCATGGATTGAAGTTTTGTTTTTAATGTATGTTTCGGTGAGCTCAATATAGAAACTTTTCAACAAATTTTCGGAAACATTTCGAAAAAATTAGGAAAGTTATTAAATTAAGAAAAAGAAAAATTTCAAGGCAAATATAGAGTTTCAAAAACAGAAATTTTTCGATATTTTCGAAGGAAAATAAGGAAATTTTAATCCATGCTTAAAAGTAGTGATTAAGATTTAGTGGTGTCAAATTATTACTTTATATGAAATGATATTAAATAATTTTATTTATTTACAGAAAGATAGTCTTATTTTAGGACATCCTAAAAAATAGTAATGAAAATTTAGGGAGAGGTTAAATTTGTCATTTTTTACATGAAAATAAAGCATATGTCATATTATAGAGTGTATGTGCAACACCTCCACTAATAAAAAGCTAAATTCCTCATTATTTCATATTACATGGAGATAAATTGCTAATTATTTTATTTTACACAGAGTTAAATTGTCAGTTTCATGCTAATCAACACTGACATATAAACTCCATATCACAATTTTTTTCTTAAATATTACTAGCTGAAAATTCACTCTCAAGCCAAAAAAGAATTATAATCTAATTAGGCCATCTCCAAACGAAGGCCCTGCCCAAATGTACAATTGTCCAATTGCCTTGCTCTCTTACCTTGCCTTCATATATATGCCTTTACGATCAACCTAAAAATGTATCTCCAACCGAAGGACAATCAACATCCAATAATTCAATTTCCATAACTTTCCACACTCTCCCGACTCCAACTTATTTTAACAACAACAACAACAACAACAACAACAACAACAAAAAAAAAAAATAATAATAATAATAATAATAATAATAATAATAATAATAATAAAATTAATAAAAATCATAATAATTTTTTAATAGTTACACAATCATGAAAATTAAGGCATTCCATTTTTAAGTTGTATTGTGTATTTTTAAATAAAGTATTTTTGTTTAACAAATCTCATTTATTTATATTTGTATTTGTTCAATTATATATGAAATTATTCAACAAATCTCATTTATTTAATTCATGAAATTTAAAAAAAATAGCATTCGAGATCCTAGCAGCCCCGGCCCGCAACCCCTGCCAATGCCCAACAGGCGTGTTTGCTTGCCCGCAAGCAAACATGCAATGGTTGCCGGTCTTGAATCCCCTGTCCTCTTGCCCGCCCAATTACCATCATCTATCTCCAATCGAATCGAGCCAACAACCCCCTTCATGCCCGATTGCATGCTCGGTTGGAGATGACTTTAAGTACTATAACTTGCATGGATTTCCCTTAGCACATCAACTCGTTTTCTGACAATGGGGGACATATTCTCAAGCAAGTCAATATGCTTACCAGCAAGATCCTGGAGTTTATTCTGCAAATGTTAAAGAAAAAAATTAAAAAAAAAAACTTAATCACGCACTAACACAAAATGAATAAATTAAACTTACAAATACCGGAAAGAAAGGAAAAACCTTGAGGGGTCAGCTCGATCCTATGCATTTAAAGCTACAGTCAAATAAGAATAAAATCAAAATTAAGGGTAAGTTTGGTCCAGTGGTGGGATCTCTTAAAAACACTTCTAGACTTTCATTCAGTGTTTTTAAAATCGGACCGGTCATTGAACTGAAAGTCCTACTGGTTACTAGTTCGCTCAGTTAGATCGGGTCGACCACTGGTTTGATCAGTATAGCCGGTGTGACTTTATTATTATGTAATATTTATATATATATATTTTTAGATTATTTAAAATACAATTATAATTCAAAAAATTATTGTTTTTTGTCAATATAAATTTTTATTGTTTCATGAAAATAATCAAAATGTCTTAAAAATTAAGATCAATGTCAAAAATATAAATCTCAAGTATCCCTAAAAGATACATACATTCAAAACAAGACAACAAAATTAAAAGTTCATCTCATTTTCAAATTTTAGGTTTGTTCATTTGGGTTCTATTGTTGTAATTTGATGTTTATATGGTAATTGGTTTGCATAATTTTATACACAAAATAATATTATTCACAATGACGAGACAATGGTTATGTACTTCTTTATGTAAAAAAAATGTAATATTGCATTGATTGTTAAAACACTAAAATAATGAATTTTTTCAATTAAAGTATATAAATGTAATTAAATGTTAAACAAGAGTTCAAATAAATAATAATAACAAAAAAATCTCTAAATTTAGAAGAAAAAAAAATTAAGTGAACCACTGGTTCACTGGTTTTAGAGCTGGTTTTACCGGTTCTAATTGGTTAATTAGGAGACTGATTTTTAGGTGCAAACCGGACCGGATTGGGGACCGGTTAGCAGTTAAACTGGGCCAACCTACCGGTCCGGTCCGATTTTCAAAACACTGCTTTCATTATGATTTTTTTAAGTGTTTGGCTTCAATTATAGAAATTGATTTTAGTCAATTATGATTTTAATGGTGTTGGACCCACAATATCATAATCGTTTTTGGGATATTCAAAAGCTAAAAATCAACTTATTTTAAAAGCTACTAAAATAATACTTTTGCAAAAGCTATTATTCAAAATCAATTACTTTATAATTGAATTTTTTTAAAATCAATTATTGCCAAAATCTATTTTAGTAAAATTAATTCTTCTATAATTGATTTCCGAATCACTAAGCCAAATTCACCCTAAATTACATGGTGAATAGTGTTTCCGCTATCCATTCTAGCATTCATCATCTAAAATTTTCAAAGTTAATATATTTTATTCTTCTTCCAATATTAATTATAAATGACATTATAAATAATAATTTATTATATTATATCCGTTAAATATAATAATAACTAATTATTTGAATGATTTTCTTTAAATATTATAAATTAATAAATATATCTTTATATGCGAAATAAACGACTTTAAACTTATTGATTTAAATAAACTATTAAATTCTAATAAACATTTAACTCAAACCGATAATAACATCTATATTTAATAATGTATTTATAATTAAGATACAAAGCATTAAATTTCAGAAATTCAATAAGATATTTATAAATTAAAATACATAGAATTTAACAAAATCTGGTTTTGAACATAAATTCTTCACAATTTTATATACAAATAAATATGGGCGGTGGTTGAGATATCAATTAATTCGGTGACATGGATGTCCTATATATGCAAGTTCAAACTTGCATTATACACAGAAAGAGTATTTATACACAGCTAAAAAATGAACTGTTTTGGATGCTCTAAAGATGAAAGAGTACAAGAGAGGGTAATGATTTAGGGTCTATTTGGATGGGTTTTGGTTCGGTTTCGTGGATTTCGATTTAAAAAAATTGGTTTGGGTGGTTTCGATGACACCTTTTAGACTTCATTTGGATGGGTTTTGATTCTTGAATTTTGTGGTTTGAATAAGTTGAAGCCCCACTTGGATTGGGTTTGAATGTTGGGGTTTAGAGGAAAAAGTAGGTGATAGGTGTCAAATCAATGTCTTTTTTAGTGAGATTTGGAAGAAAAAGTAGGTGGTAGGTGTCAAATCAATATTTTATAGGTTTGAAGAGTTTGAGTGTAAGTTTTTTAATAGATTTTTTATGGTTTTATGGATTTGGCGAAAACTCATTTGAAAGGGTTTTGGCTCGGTCTCGCGAGACCAGGCCAAAACCCATCCACACATACCCTTAACTTCTCTTTCTAATCCTAGAATCTGAACAGAATTTATAATAGTAAAGTATAAGGGCGTGTTTGGGTAATCATGTTTTCCTTTTTCTCTTTTCGAGATTCTGTTTTCCCTTTTTTAAATTTGATTTGTTTTCTTTTCTTTAATTGTTCTTTTTCCTTTTTCCGGTTGAACATGGGCTTGACAAATGATACGATTTTCAGGCCTAATATTGATTCGGACAAAATCTAATTCTAAGTTTGACCTTAGTTTTTCAACCCAACAGATGAATATTTGTTGGCAATCCATCATTCTGACCTTTTGTTTTAGAATAATATATCATTTTAACTTAAATATATTATATAATGTATCTAATATCTATACAGAAATAGATAATTAAGGCTAATTTTATATCTCACATGCTATCAAAATCTTCATTTAATTAGGTTCCATGGATATGAACACGGGGATACGAATACGATATGATAGAAAAACATCTACGCAAATTTTTAAAATTCAAAGAATCCATACAAATTGAATTCATATATACAAAATGTACTTATATATGTGGAAATAGATCAAGATAAGTCTCACAAATAATAAGTCGTCCAACTAGATAACAACTATAAAATAAAATCGTCTAGTAATTTAATTCTAAATATGCATCATGTTCATCAGTTTATATATGTCATATTTAGATTATTTTGGACTGAAATTGTATAGTAAAAAAAATCAATTATATTTATCTCAAAAATATTTAAAGGATACATTCAAAATATTTTACACATACATGTACATTTTGATATAGATAAAGGTAAGTTTCACCAAGTAATAAATCATCTAACTTTATGACAACTATAAAATCAGAGGAGACCCTAGACTTTTTGAGGATCTAAGCGAAATTCGTAATTAGAACCCTGTATTATAAAAAAAAAAATTATGTAAAATTTATTTTTCTCGTTTTAGTAAAAACAAAAGTATTAGTTCTCATTATAAATAAATAAAAATTTATGTCACATAGATACAAACATACTTACATAAATAATCAAAATGGCAAAATAGACTAGTAAAATAACATTGAGTTTTCTATCACTTTTGTTGCTTGTTGGCGTCCTCAAATTGTAAAATTCATATGTTTTTCTTGATAAATTAGGACAAAGACAATTTTAAAATCGAAAACAAAAATTATAACCTACAAATCCTGAATGTGGACATACTTTATTTTACACAAAGAAAGAGAGCAATATTCTCCTTCGAATTTTGAATTTTGTATAATCAATCGATTGTAGGATAAAGACATAAAAAATTGTGATAAAAGATTTAATAACCATTTGTAATAAATAGAAATGCAAAAAGGGAATAGGGAGAATAATTTGATTTGTTGGAGAAGAAGAGAAAAATGATGTTTAGAAAAACACTGGCTTTTAAATTCTTGAAGGTTTTTCTGTAATATTTTGAATGCTAGTGGGGCCCATAGAAGTTGGAATTTGGAAATACTGGTGTTGGGCCATTTTTTTTTTTTAAGATCAAAAGCAATATTGATTCAATTAGATTCGGATATTACGATGTTATGAATAAAATCAAGTAAAATTTTTAGAACATAAGATTCACTCCTAGACAAATCCGCTAATTCATGAGCCACATAGTTTCCTTCGCGGAAGATGTGCAGGGTATGGAACGAGCTAAATGAAGATGCCAATTCTTTTACATCTTTAGTAATACTCCCAAAGTCTGCTCTTGAAGGATTTTGCTCTCAATAGCTGCTATGACAACACTTGAGTCACCTTCAATAACTACACTAGGCCATCCTCGATCAATAGCAAATTCCATTGCAAGTAGCGCGGCTTTGGCTTCCGCTGTTGTAACGTCAAAAGGTTGCTTGAGGCAAACATATTTCCAGCCTAAACAAATGCCCGAAGACGACCGTGCAACAACCCCAAACCACAACAGTCTTCCTGAACATTAATAGTAGCATCAAAATTCAACTTGACCACCTCTGGACCTGGTTTGCTCCACCGGACAGCAGTCCTATTATGGGGAGTAGAAGCACACATCACCGAATTTCTTGCTTGCTTTGACTCCTCCAAATACTTCCTAGCAAAAGAAGTCACTGCTAATGCATCCGACACTTCACCTTCAAAGAAAAGCTTGTTCCTAACATGCCATATATATAGACCAGCAAATCAACAAGCTTAATTCAAATCCAGCCACATCAGTTTTTCTTTTCAAATTAATCACCCATCCTCTAAAATCCAAACCAAACCAGCGATAGGAACCCAATGGAATTCCGTTAACGCCCAAACTTGCCTCGTGAATTGACAATATAGAAAGCTATGAATAATATCCTCACCCTCAGCACCACAAAACACACACTTATCCACTTCAATAACTCTACGTTTCATAAGATTAGTACGGGTAGGTAAAAAATTACGACAAGCTCTCCAAACAAAGATTTTTACCTTATTCGGAAGTTGAAGTGCCCAAAGCCATTTCCAACAATTATGTACTACTGATGTAGAAGAACTACCTAAAGTATGATTGGACTCATTATCCATTCGCATTGCTAAATAGTAAGCACTTCTAACCGAAAAGATACCATTCTTATTGTAATGCCAAATGCGCTTATCGTCTCGTGTGAATCTCCCTAACAGAATGGACAAATGCTTTTGCAATCCTCTTCGAAAAAAGTTTCATTAATTCTGTTTACGTCCCATTGTCTGGTCACGGGGCAAATGAAGGTACTCATTTTTAATTCCCTTGGTTGATCTCCCCTTGGGGTAATAATTTTCAAAGTCGACTCCCTAGGGGTCCATCTATCGTTCCAAACATTAACTTCATTGCCGTTACCAATTCTCCATCGGATACCCCTATCAAGGATATCATTCACTCCCCATATGCTTCTCCAAGTAAACAAGGGATTCGAACCAAGTGTAGCACCAATGACATCAGAATTTGGAAAGTAACGGGCCTTATAGATTCGGCATAATAAGCTGTTTGGAAACTCAAGTAACCTCCAAGTTGCTTCGCCAGAAGTGCTTTGTTAAAAGCTTCCAAATCCCGGACTTTTAACTTGGGCGACTTTTAACTTGGGATAAATTTTATTTTTCTCTTTTTTATTTATGGATACAAAATAATGTGCCATGAATACAATGAATTGGAGCCTAAGTCAACTTGTATAAAATAAGATCGTCTAGTGATTTAATTCTAAATATATAATGTGTTCATCATTTTATGTTAAAAAATTCAATCTCAGTGACTGCAATTATTTATTTGTGTCTGATTTTGCTATTTAACGTGGGTATACGTATACGTTATATGGCATCTCGAATATGTATCACACGAGTAATCTATTTTTTTTTTTTTTTTTTGCTACACTGGATAAGAAAGCAAAATTACAGCATTTTCTCTAAGAGCAGAGGCAGTACATCCACAATGGGTTCATCCCAAACAACAAAAGGCTCTTGAATATAATGTCCCTTCTTAGCAAGTATGTCCCCGCATCCATTTCCATCTCTTATAGTGTGGGTTATAAGACTTTCCCACGGCATTCTTAGAAGATCCCTGCAATCCTTGATGATACATCCCAAAGGGTCCGTAGCCACATCAGCGTGTTGAAGAAGAGAAACCACAACTTCCGAATCAATCTCGAGAACAATACGTTGAATTCGGCGATCCCATGCTAATTTGAGACCATCCCTTGCAGCAATAAGCTCGGCATACGTAATCGAAACATTACCCAATTTATGAGAAAATCCAAGAACCCACTCCCCTTCCTCATTACGAATCAAACCTCCAGCTGCTGCACTATTTTTAGTCGTGAAGACACTGCCATCCGTGTTCAACTTATGCCAACCCGTGTTCGGTTTACTCCATTTAACTGTCCCATTGCTCGTTTTCTTTTTTGTTCCCGTGGATCTACCCATCTTGCTAAGTTCATCTGCCAACCTCTTAGCCAAGGAGAGAGTAATCCGAGGGGGTTCTTTAATATTTTGGAATATAAATTTGTTCCGGGCTTTCCAAATCGACCATAAAAGAGCCACAAACATAATGCTCCAGGGCATGTTAGAAGACATAATGTTATCAAAACTTTCTTTGAGGATATTATTTTTTATCCAAACCTCGGGTGAAATAAGAGAGAATTTGAGAAATTGAGTTGGGATAATAGCATACTCCAACACTTTGGCAGTCGGGCAGTCCCTAAGCGCATGAATTATAGATTCTGCATGGCAATTACATCTAAGGCAAATATTTGAGGTAGTGAGTTTTCGTTCGTACTTTAAAACATTGGTGGCAATACTATTATGGAGACAAGTCCAAATAAAAATCTAATCCTTGCCGAAGATTTGAACTTCCAAACCCAATTCCAACTTGTATTATCGGTATCACAAGGCAGCTGGTTGCTCTTTTCAAGGGCGGAATAAGCCGACTTGCATGTAAATATCCCATTTGTCGTGCCACCCCAAATCCTCTTGTCCAGCTTGTCCCTATTAAAAGGGATCGAGGGATCGGGTTGCTTGTAGTTTCATTCCAGATTTTGGTGGATAGTTTTGTTTTCAATTTTTCTCCATTCCAATTTCCAGTTGCATCAATAATATCTAACACCATAAAGTCTATATCTTCATCATGGATGCTTTCATCCATCCTCGAAATAAGTGGGCCATTACTTAGCCACTTGTCTTTCCATAGCGAGATAGATTTACCACCTCCAAGTCTCCATAGAACGCATGACTCCACTACCTTCATGCTCTTGACTACTCCTTTCCAAATATGAGAGTCACCTCCTTTCATTCTATAGTTGAAGGGGTCTGTATCCTTAAGATATTTTTTCCGAAAAATTTCACCCCAAAGAGTATTTTCTTTGTTAAAAATTTTCCAACCCACTTTGGCAAGTAACGAGATATTAGTGTTTCTAGCTTGCCTAATTCCAAGACCACCATTGGCTTTCTTCTTTGTCACCTTGTGCCACCCGACAAGGTGGATCTTCTTTTGGGTGGCATCCGAGGACCAAAGAAAGCTACGATTTAGCTTGTCAAGGTTATCACACGTGGAGCTAGGGAGCCAAGCGGATTGCATAACATGGCTCGGGATGGCTGTAGTAACAGATTGTATGAGCGTAGCTCGACTCGCAAGTGAGAGGAGTTTTGCCTTCCAAGTCGAAAGTCTGTTCGCCACTCTATCCACAATTTCCCTAAAATCCCCGGGGACGCCCTTCCATGTAATAAAGGAGCCCCAAGGTATCTGCCCAGATTACTAGTACGACCAATATTCAGAATGGATGCGATTTCCCTTTGAAGACTTCGCTCTCCCTGATTTGAGAAGAAAACCTTAGACTTATGGAAGCTAACTTTCAACCCGGATGAGTCACAGAATGAGTCTAAAACATTTCTAAACACCGAGCATTTTTTGGAGTGGCCTTGGCCATGAGAAGGAGGTCATCTGCAAAGCATAGGTGAGAAATATTAAGGCCACCTCTACACGACTTCAATGGCTGCCATTTTCTCTTCTTAACTGCCTCCCCTATCATATAGGACAGTCTCTCTATGCAAAGTACAAAGAGGTAGGGGGAAAGCAGGTCCCCTTGTCTTAGCCCACAATTTGGCTCGATTGCCTCCAAAGGCACCCCGTTCCAAAGAATCCTCGGTTTAACACATTTCACACAAAATAAAATTAAAGAAAGCAATTTATCCGGAATTCCAAAAAATTGGAGTGTTTGCTCCAAGAAACTCCAGCTAATCCGGTCATATGCCTTCTCCAAGTCAAGTTTGATCACCATACTCCCAACTTTATTTTTCTTTCTTTTCCTGAGGGTATGAAGCAACCCTTGTATCATCAAAATATTGTCATGGGTGCCCCGACCCGGAATAAAACTGCTTTGCAACGGACTAACCAACTCTGGCATAAGAGGTTTTAATCTTTCGGCAATAGTCTTCGTTATAACTTTGTAAAGGACATTACAAAGAGCAATTGGGCGCAATTTGGTAATAGATTCCGGGTGATTCTTTTTCGGAATAAGGCAGATGAAAGATTTTCCAAGGCTTCCCTCAAAACAACCCTCCGAGAAGGCCTTCTCCACCAGTTTGTACACAGATTCGCCCATGGACTCCCAAAAAATTTGGTAAAAAAAGGCTTGCAAGCCATCTGGGCCCGGAGCCTTATAAGGGCTAAGGTTGTGAACAATCCGCTTAACTTCTATCATAGAAACAGGGCTCACAAGTTTATTCACATTCTCCACCGGAACACGCTTCTGAAGTGGGCTCATAGGCAGTCCCGTATTCCCTCTACATTCTTCATGACGAAATAAACTCGAGAAAAACTCAAACACATGGCTCCTAAGGATTGAGTCATCAGTTTGCCAAAAGCCCTCGATCTTGAGGGCTGAAATGTTATTCTTACGCCGCCGGCAAAGAGTAATCATGATGAAAAAACGTTGTACGAACTGGAAAAAATCAAGATTGTTGAAGCGACAGAAGATAATCCTTATCCAGGGGTGGTTATGGAAGATGAGTTAGTCGAAAGCATCCGAAAGCCTTGGCAAGAGAGCCTTGTTTTGAAGATAACAGGGAGAGCTTGGAACTACAACTGGCTTACGTCCAAGCTTGATAATCTCTGGAAACTCAACGGGGACTTTGAGTTAATAGACTTAGGCTCAAATTGCTTCATTTTGAAACTCCATGACCAAGTTAAGAGGGAATTCATTTTGACGGAAGGACCATGGATGATTGCGGGACATTTTATTGTGGTCCGTTAATGGATTCTGAACTTTCAAGCCTCAAGAGATCGTATCACAACTGCTATCACCTGGGTTCGTATTCCGGAGCTTGCAGTTGAATATTATAAATAAGCCATCGTGTACTCCATAGCCAAAAGTATCGGTAAACCCATTAAGATTGACCATGATACGTATTGGGCTACTAGAGGAAAGTATGCAAGGTTTTGTGTTGAGGTGGACATCGAGAAACCACTAAAAAAGGGGGTTAAATGCAGTGACATGCTCTTTCCGGTTCAATATGAAAACTTCTCGGTCCTCTGCTATGAGTGTGGGAGGGTCGGACATCGCTTTACAGAGTGCCCAACAAAAATGAGAGCAATGGGTGATGCTATGGAAGAGGATGTTGCTGGGAAAATTGAGTCCAAGCCGAGTCAGATACCACATGGTTCGAGTCGACTCGTTGAAAAAATATGTACGGAGAAATTCGGAGATTGGATGCAAGTCCAAAAAGGCAAAAAACGTGGCATAAAAACACAGGGGAAACAGGGCAAGTTTTCGACTTTCGACGGACAGAGAAACAGGTTTGAGGTCCTAGCACAAAAAGGGACTGTTTCGGGTTAAGAGAAAGAATCAGAACACTTGCCTGGGTCAAAAGGAGATGAGAATAGCTTAGAAAGTCAAACCGGCAAAAGGACCGTTAGTGAGCGCGTGGGAGGAAAAGACAAAAGGAATGGCGAGTGCTCTGGCATCGCTGGAAAGTTGAAAGGGAACATAGGAGGTGAAATTAATTCAGAGGGTCCATCTACACTTAATACCCACATTTTATCCAGCCCTTTGGTGGCCCAATGTGGCACTGTTACTACGGCCCAAAATAATTGTGACCATATGGACATTTCTCTTGATCTACATAATGACCCATCAAACTTTGGCCCATCCGGCTTAGTTAATCCATCTACTGGCCAATGTATTCTTCTACCAGATAACACAGCTAAAGAAATTTCTATCCAAAACTTTGTCTCTACTCTTGCTCAGAAATCAAAAAATGGGAAAGGAAAAATTGATGAAGCATCAAATCTGCCCGAGGGAAGGCTTTCTCTTCCAACAAGGAAGAATGATTCGAACCCCAAAACTCTCACAGTCCGATCTATATTGCAGAATGGTTAGGGCGATTTTGGTGAATGCACTCTTTTGGCGAATTTGGGTGACGACAAAACTCAATGTTCTGGGAGGAATGAGTCGGAATTTCGAACTGTTAGTGAAGAATGTCCGGCAAAAAATATTTACGGAGGGGCTCACCCATCCGATTTTGGAATCCTTAGCTCAAAGGGAAATTAGGTACCCATGTTACCTCATCAATTATATTTGTTACTATGAAAGTGTTAACATGGAATTGTCAAGGTGTGGGTAGTGAAAAGTTCCTTACGAACTTTAAAGAGTTAGTTAAACTTAACAATCCGGATATTATTTATCTTATGGAAACGAAAGTTTCGGAGGATAGGGCTAGAACTATATCTACTAGTCTAGGTTTTTCGGGAGTTTGCAGGGCACCCACGGTTGGGAGGGAAGGCGGTATTTGGTTGTTGTGGCATAAAGAGGACATTCGCGTAGATATAGTGTGTGTTGACCATCAAGCTATTCATGCGATAATCGGCACGAGACCTCAAAACAGCTGGTTGTGTTCAAGAATCTACGCCAAACCAAATCCAGCTCAACGGGAAGGGCTTTGGTCCAAACTGGAAGAAGTTGGTATGACTGTTAACTTGCCTTGGCTTGTAACAGGAGATTTTAATGAGGACTTGGATTGCAATGAAAAAAGATGCGGTAATGCTCCGGCACTTGGGAGGTGCCTTCACTTTAAGGAAATGATTGACAATTGTGGTTTAATTGACTTGGGCTTTCGGGGTCCGAGATTCACGTGGTCTAACAAGATAAAAGGCTTGGCTCGGGTTCGGGAGCGTATTGATAGATCGATGGCCAATGCGGAGTGGCAAAATCTCTTCCCGAATGCGACAGTACTTCACTTAGCCCATACTCATTCGGATCAACACCCCATTCTATCTCTTTGTGATGGTTTTGTTAGTCCCAGCTCAGACAAACCATTCCGCTTTGAATTTGCGTGGACTACCGACCCTCAATGCAAGGAGATTGTTCAACATATTTGGGATAATTGCCACTCAATCCATGATGCTATTAGTAAAATTCCGAATACCCTTCGGGATTGGAATGGGAATAATTTTGGCAATATTTTTGAGAAGAAAAGGAGAATTCTTGCGAGAATTAATGGGATACAAAGAAGCCTTAGTTTTGGGGAAAATGATTTCTTGAGTGCTCTTGAAGATGACCTTATATCGGAATATAATAAAGTTTTGGCACAAGAGGAACTTCTTTGGTTCCAAAAATCAAGGGTGAATTGGCTTGAATTCGGGGATAGAAATACCAAATTCTTTCACATTACGAGTAATCTATTCGAGAAGTATCTGATACAACATTTTATAACTATTCGAAGTATCATAAACTCGATTTTATTTCACTTTTCACCCTAAAAAAATAATATTTTACTTTGCACCCTCCAAATGCCTTAGTGATTCCACTTCGCAACCTAACATCTTTGACCGCGTTAATATTGTCGGAAAAAACAATTCATATTCGATAGTTATGAAAAAATCATCTCAATTTTTTATGGAACACACTATTTTCCATTAATTGATTAAGCAAGTCTGAAATATTTTTTGCTATGTAAACCTCAAATCAGGAATAATGTTTGTAGCCAATTGGTTCATATAAGAAAATAATGATTTCAGGAAGAATTTCTTATAGACGTTTCTTGCTTTATTTGATGTTGTTTGTTTTGAAGCAAGAAAATAATAAAAATGGGTTTGATGTTTAAATAGATGGAAATATTTTTTCTGTGGAAAATAGGGGGGAATTTTTTTTAATCATGAGAACGTGCCTTTGCTTAACAAATTAAAATGCCCTTTCTGGTGACATAAAAGTGGAGTCATTAATGTGTTTTGAGGGTACAAAATAAAATAATTGATTTTGAGGGGTATAAAGTGATAAATTGACCTATTTTTGGGGGGTACTGTAATTAGACCCATAGATCTCCACTCAATCTTCGTACTAATGTCTTGAAACGAGTGTTAGTTTCTCCAACAAAAATCATTAAATGTTTAAAGATAGCCATGCATGTTGGTAGCAAGTAATTAAGGGTGTAATCGAGACAAGTAATGTTAAATATACATTCTTTAAATTTGACTTCAATTTTTTTTCGAGCTTGAAATTTTGAAGTTGATTTAATTATTTAACAAACTGAACTTGACTGAATTTTTATCGAACAAAATCGAGTCGAATAATTTAAATTTAATTTATAACCCTACAAGTGATATGAGGCCTAAAGAAGGGGAAACTCCATAGACTATGAGCTATTGTGCTCAAGTGTTTGTTCAGAGTTACCTGATTGGTTGGTATTAAGCTCAGCCTAACTTCAGCTTTCCCTCATATTAAAAGTATAGCTTTCCTTTTTTTTAGTATAGTCATCTCCAATGATTCAATCTATCCATTTCATTTAATTTTCATTTTTTTCCACTATCACTTAATAATAATAAATTGTATTTAAGTTTCTTACAATGTTATTAAATTCACAGATTATTATGTTAGACTTTATAAAATATCACAATGATATTTGAACATACATATATACTTTTACTAGATATCATATATGAAAACTAAATGCAGAATGGATCATCATACCTCCAGCCATTGATTTTAGAAGAAATTCGGTTGTATATAAGATGCTTCTACACTCTAGCAACCTCCTTTAGATGGTGTATTTTAGTGAAGAGTGTTGAGTGTAGGGACCTTATACATGGCTCACCTATATATAGTGTATTGCCATCAAAGATACTAAGAAGGTGTAGAGTCTTTTACTTTATGACTCACATAATGCTCAAGTTTGTGGGGCAAGATAATGGGTTAGTGGGATTAAAATCATTGGCTAGTGGGAAGATCAATGACCACTTTATGAAGTTTATAATAATATTTTATAATAAACTTACATTCTCCCACTTGGTCCGAATAATGATATCCAAATCCCATAAATACTTGTAGAAATCAAATACACGAATCATGGCGATAGATCCTCTTAGAACGAGTATTATCTTCCATGTATCACAATGCATTTTATTTCTCAAAAAGTAGCCCAACATTTCTTAATGAATAAACGTTATGTCTATTCTAGGTCCTCCAGATGATTTTCTCAAATGAACTTAATGTGCACCTGAATATGAGAAAAATCATCACTTTATAAGAGTTTCACTGAAACCTTATACTTACATTTACTTTTTCTTTATATGATCCTTAGATTTAAATATTTGCATGCCTTTAGTCTAAGGATCAATAATTATCAATTCAGTATTGTCGTGCATAATGATCACTGAATTATCAGAATTAGTACGCTCTTTATGACATAGCACGAAATCCACAATGCTAGTATCCAATATGAAACTACTTAACCATACACCATACAAAGTAGCTTTAAAACGGGAAAAATCGGCATCTATAGAGGAAGTATCAGTCAAGAATACAACTTTATTGGCCAACATATCATGATGTTAATCTATGAAAATTAACATAGCCAACAAAGTTTGAATCTAGATAACCAAATTACTTCCAAATTTACCGCCCGTCTATAGGTCCTCTTAGAACGAGTATTATCTTCCATGTATCACAATGCATTTTATTTCTCAAAAAGTAGCCCAACATTTCTTAATGAATAAACTTTATGTCTATTCTAGGTCCTCCAGATGATTTTCTCAAATGAACTTAATGTGCACCTGAATATGAGAAAAATCATCACTTTATAAGAGTTTCACTGAAACCTTATACTTACATTTACTTTTTCTTTATATGATCCTTAGATTTAAATATTTGCATGCCTTTAGTCTAAGGATCAATAATTATCAATTCAGTATTGTCGTGCATAATGATCACTGAATTATCAGAATTAGTACGCTCTTTATGACATAGCACGAAATCCACAATGCTAGTATCCAATATGAAACTACTTAACCATACACCATACAAAGTAGCTTTAAAACGGGAAAAATCGGCATCTATAGAGGAAATATCAGTCAAGAATACAACTTTATTGGCCAACATACCATGATGTTAATCTATGAAAATTAACATAGCCAACAAAGTTTGAATCTAGATAACCAAATTACTTCCAAATTTACCGCCCGTCTATACATTAGCATGTAAATTTTTTATTACTTAAATGTACATCACCACCTTAGTGGTCTATATCTGAATTACTTGACATCGACTCAACATTCCGATCGCAAATGCGATATCAGGGCTTTATGGAATGTTTATTATTTGTTCCCTCTCAATGTATTTAGAGCATTATTGCCCTTCACAATGAGAGCTACTATTTGTGAACAATCTGTCATCCAAATTCTCTCTAATTTTTATTGAAATAGGTTATCCAAGACAGTCTAAGACGCATGATGTCTCATCCATATCCTTACATAAAAAATTTTAAAGAGTAATTGTTCACCTCATGTAACATACCCTTAACATTGTCTGTAAGTAAATATCATCCATATACAAAACAAGAAACATATTTTACTCCCACTAACCTTATGGTATATAAATTAATCCATGAAATTTCATCCAATCCAAATGAAGAAATTACTCAATGGAATTTTAAAGTACCACGAATGGGATGCTTGTTTTAAACCGTATATGGATTTCATTACAACAAAATGCTCACTATATCATTTTAGGAACATCACATTTAATATCAGCAAAATCAACAGTTAGTGATGCTACATAAAAATTAAAATTGCTTATGTTCAAATTGAGGTTTAATAAATTTTCATGTTTCACCAATGCAAAACACGTAAGATTGAATCTAATGACATAAAATTTGCATGTGGGCTGAAATTTTAATTCAGTTAGATTCAACTCAGATTGAATGATAGAACTATCAAATTGCTTACTCAATTCATAATTAATCATTATATTATGAAGGCAATTTGATATTCATCTAAATTATTTATGATAAACTACAAAATTATGTTCCTTTTCCTAATACCTGTGGGTAAATTAGGAAATATAATATGATATTTATCCTAATTAGTTATATAAATATAACAAATAGTTCCTGTGGGATAAAAATTCGTTATATTAAGTATAACTAATTACAATTAATGTATTTATTTCTTTATGTGATCATCATAACCAAACTCAATATATAATTTCATTCAATTGAAGATGTTGTGGCTACTCCTCAATCAAATAATATTATATGGATCACTAGACATTAAATTAAGCCTTATAAGAATTTTTCACTTAATAATTCTCAAACATAAAATATTGCATAATTCAAAACATTAGATTATGCAAGACATGTAATTTCACAAAATTACAACTTCAAATTATTCATCTCCACATAGCATGTATAATTATAATTGATTTATACATACTAACTAAATGTAAGAATAATTTTAATCTTTATAAAATTATTACAATAATTGGACAATCTAGGCTCAATTCATTAAGTGCTTAAATCATATGCAGCCTAATAAACCATATACTGGAAAAATGTTTTTGAAAATCAAAAATTCCAAAATCCAGAAACCAAATCCACAATAATTAAATGAAAACATTTTGATAATCAAGTTCTCTTGGTCTCAACAATCTCTAAATTGCCAAATCAGGATACTATATGAGCTCAAGCTATTATCCATAATTTTATTTTCATGTACAAATCAACATATCATCATGTAAGATATATATATATATATATATATATATGGACATAAATATCTCGATCCATTTGACAAAAGTACTTGAATTATAACCAAAATTGATATACTTAGTTGTAGATTCAATTTGTGAAACAAGGAAAAATATACCTTAATTCCTTGAAATATATGATACAATATTATGCTAAACTTGAGCACATCAATGATACTTAAATGAAAAATTAAAGCATCATTTTCAACTTTAAGAGAAAAGCCGAACAATCCAAATTTTCCACAAACTGGATTAAGTCAACATGATTTCATTACCAAATCAGAAAAGAACTTATGAAACTTGAAAAATTAGCCCATATGCAAGATTCTCAACAACTTTGACATAAAGTTTTCCAAGTTTTGTAAAAACATCAAGGCGAAGGTATCAATTTGCTCTGATACCAACTGTTAGACTTTATAAAATATCACAATGATATTTGAACATACATATATACTTTTACTAGATAGCATATATGAAAACTAAATGCGAAATGGATCATCATACCTCCAGCCATTGATTTTAGAAGAAATTCGGTTGTGTATAAGATGCTTCTACACTCTAGCAACCTCCTTTAGATGGTGTATTTTAGTGAAGAGTGTTGAATGTAGGGACCTTATACATGGCTCACCTATATATAGTGTCTTGCCATCAAAGATACTAAGAAGGTGTAGATTGTAGAGTCTTTTACTTTATGACTCACATAATGCTCAAGTTAGTGGGCAAAATAATGGGTTAGTGGGATTAAAATCATTGGCTAGTGAGAAGATCAAAGGACCACTTTATGAAGTTTATAATAATTATTTTATAATAAACTTACATATTAATGCTAAATTTCTTAAATTAAAGTTACGTTCTTTTAATGTTTAATTTTTTAAATTTAAATTTTATTTAAGTTTCTTAAATAAATGTTACATTTTTAAAATTAAAATGAACCTTTTTAAAATTAATCATAAATTAAAGAAAATTTTTATTTAAAAGAAAGAAAGCATTTTACTAACTAAAAATAAATAAAAATAAAAAATAAAAAATCATTAGCTTCAAATATTCAAGAGATGGAGCAAGTCAGCCTTGACTTGCTCCACCCCTTTGAGAAATGAGTAGTTGAATTCAAATGGATCTCCCCTTGAATCAATGGAGATGTCCATCTCCATCTCTTCAAGGGTAAAGACCCCTTGGTCATTGGAAATAGCCTTTCTAGGTTTTAACTAAAGCTTTGCTGGGAACATTCGAGCCTACACAACTTTAATGGTTCAAGCCCTTTAAATTTCTTAAATTAAAGTTACGTTGTTCTTCTACATGGAATAAATTTAATTATTAAGAAAAATCCTAATTTTTACCATGTATCTTGTACTCAATTTTTTCACAATTTAAAACATTCATTTTTAATAGAAAATTACACTTTCTTTTTTGATACTCTCTCCATTTTTTTCATTTTGAAAAAAAAAATTGTTCACTTTTATTTGTCTTTTTAGGATTCAATATAAAATTAATTTTTTTCTATTAATTTTACTTTTTTAATTAATGCTATGATTATTTGATTAAAATTGTATTTTGAGATTTATTTCTTGAAAAAAATGGCTATTATTACGCGTCTTATAAAAAAGTTACATACCATGAAAATAAAACATGATTATTTGATTAAAATGATTTTTTGATATTTTTGCTTAAAAAATAGCTATTATTACACATCATATAAAAAAATTATAGTATAATTTTTACTTCAGTATTTCTCTTGAATTTGTATTTTTTTCAAAACATATCTCGAAAATTTCCAAAAAAATTCTAATATTTAACCAATTAAAACATACCACGAAAAAACATAAATCCTTGCCCACAATTGATTTGCCGAATATTTTATAAAAGACAACAAATATTTTGCCATACATACATTGATTTGCTATTAATTTTATATTCACATATGCCATATTGATTTGCGGGAGAAGATTTTATTTTAATAAAAAAATTAATAAACCACTGCCAATTGGCAGGAAGGAACAATCAAGTTGTCTCCCACTTGCTCGTACTTAAGAGTCGTGCAGCTAGAAAATTTATTAAATGAGAACTTGCATATCAACCAATTGTTTCTAAATGTGCTTTTAGTTTACTTGATTGTTAGTCTGTTTTAACACTTGTGAAATAATTTATTTTGCTGAATTAAATTTTTGCCACTTGACTAAATTTTAAACATGTTAATATATGCAAATGATGCAATGGCCTGTAAACAAACACAAGTAAATGGAGAAATCAAATATTGAAAGCATGAGTGAAAAGAGAAAAGTACTCCATATATTTTGTTTAACTTTTAAAAATATCAATGTGATCTTAAGTAGATGTCAAATACACTCTTGAAAAAGAAAATGTGATTCACACAAAAAAAAATGCAAGTGTTCATATTTTACCCTGATATCGAAAGACAAAAACGCTTATATTTTGTCTAACTCCCAAAATATCTCCCTATATTATTTAAATTCCAAGAAATCCTCTACATTTGATTTTAAATAACACACTTGACCAAATAATATATACTCAGATTTTCAAAAAAAAAGTAAGAAAAAACAAACACATAAAGATAATTTTATCATTCCGTCAAAAATCCAAAGTAAAATTCTACTTAAGTTGAATGTAATAATTAAATCCTAACACAAGGAATTTTTGATAGTTAGAATAACACGAATTTTTTGAAAGTCTAACAATGCACGAGGGGTCTTTTTGTCTTTTTTGAAAGTTTCGATTGCTTATAAATTTAATTTTAAGTTGGCCAAAGTGGTCTTCAACCTCCCTTATTTTGGTGGTTACTTATAGGATTCATTATAGCAAAACAAGTTTGTTATAGTGATCATAAGACTTATCAAATATTTATTTTTTTCTATAGCAACTATAACATTAAGAATCAAACACCACAAAACATGACTGAATATTTTCACTAATAAACCATAAACCTCAAAATATGGGGCAGAATCTCTTAAAATATACCTCACCCTTCTAATTGGATGATCATGATACTTCCCGAAAATCGAAATTCTTGGGAACAATATCACCCTTTTTGTTCAATAAGATACCAAAGTGGATATTCCATACTAGAAATAATCGCAGGAACTCCTTTGGTAACGCAGATTCCTATTTCTCACTTAAAATATTATCATTTAACCAAATCCAATATTTGAGTAGTTTCTTCATCGAAAAATATACGTCACTTAAAATATAAAAAACCTTCTGAACTTTACAATGATTTATAATCCGAACGAAGGATCAATCAAAGAACAAATTCAAATGAAATGCAACCAGGACATACCAAATGACCAAAAATAATAAATAGTAAACCTAAAAAATAGAGGAATACAAAGCCAGAAAGCATAAGATAAGTCACATGACATCCCTAACTATTTAATCACCTTCTCGGAAAAAAAAAAATACTGAGTAAAATAAATCCCCATCAAACAAATAGATAATTTAGAAAACAACAGCTTCAATCAACCAGTAGCACTACTGTTGCTTACACTCTGGAGGCCTCTCACCCTGCTGTCCATCTACAGCCGGTGCCCTTCCACCCTTCTGTAAATGCCATCAATCATATATTCAGGTAGGGAACACATAAATGCAAGGAATAGAGGAAAATAATTGGAATAAAGAATTTAACACACCTTGCGTACTACGGATGACTGTAGAAATGGAAAAAGGAACAGCAAAACGGGATCAGAACCATTTAATAATAATAATAAAAAGTGGAAGCAGATGATAAGAATGTAATAGAACATCATTTAACCTTTTTCTTGGTCTTGCTTTCATCCTCTTCATCCTCATCCTCTTCGTCATCATCCTCGTCTTCTTCTTCATCCTCGTCTTCATCTTCATCATCATCTTCATCAAGATCATCATCGTCTTCAAGATCTCCATACTCATCTTGAGCAGCCTCTCCTGTGAACCATGATACAGCATGGGGGATGATTTTGTCTCGAATGGTTGACCTACATAAAACCATTTTACATCTAAGTTATAGTGATGTAAATAACCATGAATGTTTTAGAATTATTATCAGAAGAACCGAGAAGAGCACACTTAGCACCTTAAGACATTTATATCCCCAAAAGTTCCACATCATTGCATAAAAATTAAGAAAATCCACACTTGATTTCATGGGATACCATAACTAAGTAAATGAAAGAACTTCTCAACCACGAATAAACATCTGCTTATGTTCTCATCTTTCTCATCCTTTATACTTCTTTATTTTTCTTTCGAAAAATTAATCCACTAAATTCTAAGAACATGAAAGAGTTCGACCGTTTGGGAGGTAGCCGCCACAAAAATGGGGCGAGGGATTTATGGTAAGTCAAATACACCCTCAAAAGAGCAGGATTCAGCCCATTTAACAATATTATGGGTTGCTCTATAATACAATTTTAATATTGCACACTTTTGTATCCGTTTCCAATTTTAAAAAAGCATACTATACTGTACCCAGTACAACCCCATGTCAAAGTTGTTGATTTCCAGTATAAATTTTGGGAATTGTAATAAGAAAATTAGTACAATTCATGTTCAATTTTCAGTTCTCATATGCAATTTTATTTATATGTAAGCATTGGAATTTCATTATAATGAATGCAAATTGATAACAGTGACAACTCACCCAACATCATAATCTTGTTCCATAAGATTTTGGAGTTCTTCAGCCTGTCAAACAACAGAGAGTTATTAAGATCCAAATGATATAAGAAAATCAATCTGAAAAACAGATAACCCTATGCTTACAGCATCTTCATCAATATCGTCATCCTCCTCTGGAACTTGGGGTGGGCTAAAGAAGTTGAAGAAACTTTCACACTGTTCGGTTTTAGTAATAGGCTTGGCATTCTTTGAACCTTTCTTAGGCTTCTTCTTCAGAACCTTTTGGGTCAAACATTTTCCGGGATACCATTCTATCTCCGTCCTACATAGTACGTTAAATAGTTGATGAAGCACTCGTAGTGGAGAAATGCACAACAATTGTAAGATAAGAAAAAGAAATACCCAAGAGCTTTCTCCAAAATAGGTTCATCTTCATCAATCATGTGGTAAGTTTTAGTCAAAACAGAGTTCTTGAAGAAAGGATTAGTGTCGAAGTAAAATTCAAGCTTGAACCCTTTTGGGTTTTCAACTCTGGACCACTTAATGTCTTTGAGGAACTTGAGAGCCCCTTCATCGCGCTCAGAAATCTGGCTCCAGTACAAACAAAAGTAACAGATTAAATCAACTGGACAAATAATAGCATAGTACTAAAAAGGAAGAATTTTCTGACCTCTTCAGCAAGAACTTCATTGTTCTTCATTGCAGTGAGCCAGAAATCAGGAACACCTCTCTCTGCAAAAATGGTGTGAAAATTCAGCACAGAATTATATCATTAATTACTAAGTTCAAGATAAACATCAACACATCCTCACCTTCTTCTTCAGTTTTACTCCCCTCAACTTCGACAACAGCATTAACGATTTCATATCTCTGCACATGTTTAACACAAGTTAATAATGACATAAAAAGAAAGGATACTCTTTGGTTAAAAAAAATATACAACTTTGGCTAAATTCTAGAATTTCTTTAAAGACTCGATCATTCAAACCTTGGTATAAAGGGGTTGATATAGCTTCTGGTACTTAGCTTCAAGAGCAGCTCTTTCCTCAAAAAACTTTGCCTCCAATTCATCATGTTGGGTCTGAATCAGTTAGATTATAAAGCACTAACATTAAATAGAAATCTCATTTGACAGACATGTCCAGAAGAAAATTAACAAATTCAGATATTTATTAATCGTCAACCGAACATATATAGCATAATCAGTTGCAAATGTATTTAATCCCATCCCAAACATATATTAATCAATGAGGCAAAAACAAACATCTTTAGGAAAAATACAAATGAGTAGTAAATTAATCCAACAGTTTATGACTAATTAAGGCTTCACAAGCAGCATGTTCTAGAAAAGCAAAAGGTGACTCTTCATCCACAATAAAAACTCTTCGAACTGACAGCAAAATAGGTAGAGATCATGTATATATAAACATCCTGGCCAACACTGACAAATAAACTCCTACAAAACCAATTAATGTTACCAAAATCACATTTTCCCCAACATTTAGCAGCTAATAATTCAATCTCAAGCTATAAAAGGTTACATTCTAATTAGGAACGAAAACATGCCTGAATTTCCCTTAACACATCAACTCGTTTTCTGACATTAGGTGACAGATTCTCAAGCACGTCCGAGTGCTTACCAGCAAGGTCCTGAAGTTTATTCTGCAATCACAAAAAAGACCAAACCACAACTTAATAAGTCAAATCACAAAATATTACTAGAAGCAGTACCAAAAGAATGGCCAAAATTATATAAAAAAAAACTAACCTTTAGAGCATTAACAAGGTCAGCTTTATCTTCTGCATTCAAAGCTACAGGGAGATACAAATTCAACTGAAACCATAATCAAAATATACTACGAACTTATCTAATTGAATTTTGGTTGATTTTTACTCACCAGCACTGAGATCGGCTACGTTGAAGCCTTCCTTGTTGTTGCCGCTCATTTTCGTTAGGGGCTGCGAGCAAAAACCCTAAGAGAGAAATCCAAAACCCTAATTGAAGGGCTTCGAAGAAGGAGAAAAAGATAATAGAATACGTGAAAGAGATGGTTTAGTTTCGCTATATAAAACCTAGCATCTGGAGGGTTTTATAGTGGTCAGTATAAGGGCGTGTTCGGTTGTTGACTTGTTATTGCTTTTCAATTTTCACACTTTGTCTATTTTATTTTTCTTTTCTTTTTTCGGTTGAGTAATGGGCTTGACCGTGTGGGTTTTCTGGCCCAATTATGACTTCGACCATTGCGTTCTGATTTTCTGATCTCCATCCAAATGAAAAGGAAATTGTGGTTTTCAACCAAAAAAAATATGTATTTATTTGAACAATTTACCACTCATGTCAACCTATAAATTTATTTAGAAAATCTAAGAGTACTGATTTCTAAATAGTATAATTTAGTACAAAATTCATAATATAAAAATGAAAAAGAAATATACTTTTGTCTCATATTTATTTAGCACTTGGTACAGTTGATCAGTCAACTTGACTAGATTCATAAAATTATAATACAAAAATATATTTTGCTAACAATTTAATAATATCATATGACATCGTATATATGTATATATATTCAAAAGATTTAATATAACACAAATGTGAATAATTAACATAATAAGTTACTTAAAATATTAAAAACTTGAACCGAGTATTGTAACTAATGGAGTTAAAAAAGAAAACTAAAATATTCTCAACATATTGTTGTAAACTGCGATAGAAAATATACTAACCTTCACTTTGTTTCTATTTATTGTGACCCGAGATCATACGAATTAACTATAAACTAGTGTTTAAAATATTGAACCGGATCGGCCGGTTTAATTGGTAATTGGCTGCCAATTTGATTCGCTTAATCCTCCAAAATCAACTTTGTTCCTGACCAGTTCAAACCATAAAAAATGTTGGAATAATTTTCAAAACCAAGTTTATAATTACTATTTTAACAATTAAATTTTGAAACACAATAAAATTTGAATTTCAAATAGTTAGTTACTTGGATTGACCAAAAGTTGCATCATTTCTTTCTTTTTATTAATTATTCCTCCTTACCGAAGAGATGCGCTGATTATGGAAACAATGCCAAATTGCTTATAAAAGCATTGGTCATTCACGGCAATAAAGGATAGAAGGAAAAATGTTTCATTCTACAATAACTCAAAATATAGAATTACTCTTGAATTTTTGTTTCCATTTCTTAAATCCAATTAAAAGTTAATTATAACTTTGAGTGTGCGGGTTTGTCTTCGAAAGTGCAATTCGCAGTCAAACAACAGTTTATAACTAGGCTCCATTGTATCCTGGGACAAATTCGCTGCATAACTTATTTGCACATTGTTGAGGGCGAGTATTGTCTTGAGGAGAGCGCAGAATTTGCACGACTTGGTGGAAATCGATTTTTGACATCGCTGAATTTTTGTATCAGTTTGAGGTGCGAAATCCAGCCCATTTTTGGTGTATATTTTTCAAACAATCTCAAGACAATAATATAGCATCTCAAAGCTTGCAACAACTCACTACCGATTTCGTCAAATTGGAGAGGTTTGATGGTGGAAATTTTAGGCGATGGCAAAAGAAGATTCATTTTCTTTTATTGTCACTTTCGGTGGAGTACGTGTTGACAACACCAAAGCCGCAAGAACTTGAAAACGAAACATTGGCTGAATCTCGAAGAAGAACAAAGTGGGGGAAATACGACGAAATTTGTAAGGGTCATATCTTAAATGCATTGACGGATAGTTTGTTTGACATTTATCAAGATGTTGAAACGGCAAAGGAACTTTGGGATACTCTCAATGCACGGTACTTGGTTGAAGATTCTACAAGTAAGAAATTTTTAGCATCTCAATTTATGAATTACAAGATGGTCGATGAAAAATCCGTGAGTGAGCAATTTAATGAATTTCAATCGATGTTAGGCCATATGAAACAATTGAATATGAATATGTATGAGTGCATTGTTGTCTCTTGCATAATATGGAAAATAGTTAAAAAGGTCTAAAACATAAAAAGGAAGATGTTAGTGTTAAAGATTTGGGTTCTATCTTTCGCATTGAAGAGCAATCTAGAATGCAAGAAAGTGAAGAACCACAAGTAAAAGAGTCTTCTAAGGTGCATATGGTGGAGGAAACTAAAGAGTTCACACAACATCAAAACTCCGGGAAAAATAATGAAAATCGTAAGAGAAATGAACCATACACTAATAACCAAAATAATTAAAATAAGAAGAAAAAAGGATGTTGTTGGCATTGTGGAAAACTTGGTCATCTCAAGAAAGATTGTAGAGAACTTAAGAATAAAGTTGGTCAACAAAGTAATAAAGAAAAATATATCGCTGTAGTTTCCGAACTTAATATGGTACAAGATGATGGTTCTTGGTGTATTGACTCCGGGGCGACGAGGCACGTATGCAAGGATAGAAGTTGCTTTACTACTTATGAACCTGTTCATGAAGGCAATGTTTTGTATATGGGCAATTCGTCGACTGCTATTGTAAAGGGCAAAGGAACATTGGATTTGGAATTCACTTCGGGAAAGATTTTATCTTTGAATGATGTGTATCATGTCCCTGAACTCAGAAAGAATTTAGTTTCTGGTAGCCTTTTGAACAAGCATGGTTTGAAGCTTGTGTTCGAATATGATAAATTCGTTTTGTCCAAGAGCGGAACCTTTGTCTGAAAAGGATACTTGTACGAGGGAATGTTTAAACTTGATATTATTTAAATAGTAACGACACTATTATTCGTGTAGATTTTGTTTTTATCTTTATAGCATGATTGATAGGACATGTAACTTTCTTTAATTGATGAATATCCAAGGTATTGTCATTTTCATGTATTACATTCATAAAATGAACTGTTAGATAAGTTGAATATATGCATGAATGAATCACTTTTCTGATTTCTCTTGTTTGGGACTCTTTTGGCATAATTCATGAAACAAAATTATATATACCTTATGAACTTTGAAAGAAAATTTAAATTATCTAAAAGTTTTAGGTTTGTAGAGCATTTGTTAGATTGCTAGAGCCTATTTGTGTGCTAAAATTACTGAATAAATTCATTTTGTTGTGAACACGAATAATTTGATAAAATAGTTGTAATTAAAGTAAGCTTTAAAATAATACAAATGCTATTTTTTGCTTGTAACTTTGACATGAAACATATGATGTGATTCTTGATATTAAAAGCATTTACGAATAGTGATTGATTAATTATAATTGCATTCTCGTTAATAAATCACTTGATCCTAGCATTAAGTGTTGTTAAAAAGTAATGGTAGAGTTGTAAATTAAATTGAATCTTGCTAAAGTAGTAAGTTGTCTTTTGTATACTACTATTGTTCAATTTGATATTACTTTTATTGATAAATTAAATATGTGGAATACTACGTTTAGTCATAACCATTGGAACTTGGTAAACAAAATTAATATAGCATATTAAGAAAACCTTGAATCATGAATCATGAATTTCATCTTAAAGGATATTCTTCGGTTTTAGAAGGATTTGTTGATGCCAGTTGGATAACTGAGCGGGAAGATCATACATTCATAAGTGGGTGGATCTTCACTCGTAATGGTGGAGTTAACGGAATTGATAAGATATTTATGATCGAAATTTCGTTATGACCAAAGCCTAAGCCACATATATTTATTCATTATGACAGTGAGGCCACACTGTCAAGAGCCTATAGTAAGGTGTATAATGAAAAGTTCGGACATATTGAACTGAAACATAGCTATGAAATTAATGGAGTAATTACGATTGATTTTGTACGGTTAAGTCAAAATCTGACGGATCCTTTGAAACAGGATTAACAAGAGGTATGATTAATCAAACTGCAAAAGGGATGAGAATTAAGCCTATTTCGATAACCACCAATGTTAGAAACTCAACTCTATTCTTGAAATTCAAGTCTAAGAGTTCAATGAGCAAAATATAATATATGAAGTGGTTGAAGCACTAAAAAATACATCATCCCGAGTAAATAGTGCTTGTGACTGTAATGCTAAAGATAGGTTGAGCTATATGCTCTTAATAGACTTATAAGACATGTATTTTAAAGTGCTAAAGTTACGGGGCACTTTCGATAAGTCTACCTATATGAGTGTAGAGGGTGGTGCCGCCTTCTATGAGTTAAGGGCTCAACTCTAGAGCGCTCATGAAACAGGATATAGACGCAAGGCCAATCCACGTGTCGGCTTATTAGAATACTCAAGAACATTGGAATTTGTGCGTTTTGGTATTTCCGGTTAATAGTATAAGACGTTGGTTCAAAGACAAGTCTACCATTCTTCTTGATTAACTTTGAAATACTTTTACTAGATAGTGGTTCAAGTCGTGAGACACCATTATTGAATCACATATTTCTAAGTCTAAACTTTTAATTTTGAAAATGGTGGAGGAATGTTGGAATAATTTTCAAAACCAAGTTTATAATTACTATTTTAACAATTAAATTTTGAAACACAATAAAATTTGAATTTCAAATAGTTAGTTACTTGGATTGACCAAAAGTTGCATCCTTTCTTTCTTTTTATTAATTATTCCTCCTTACTGAAGAGATGCGCTGATTATGGAAACAATGCCAAATTGCTTATAAAAGCATTGGTCATTCACAACAATAAAGGATAGAAGAAAAAATGTTTCCATTCTACAATAACTCAAAATATAGAATTACTCTTGAATTTTTGTTTCTATTTCTTAAATCCAATTAAAAGTTAAATATAACTTTGAGTGTTCGGGTTTGTCTTCCGAAGTGCGCGCAATTCGCAGTCAAACAACAGTTTATAACTGGGCTCCATTGTATCTTGGAACAAATTCGCTGCATAACTTATTTGCACATTGTTGAGGGCGAATATTGTCTTGAGGAAAGCGTAGAATTTGCGCGACTTGGAGGAAATTGATTTTTGACATCACTGAATTTTTGTATCAGTTTGAGGTGCGAAATCTAGCCCATTTATGGTGTATATTTTTCAAACAAAAAATTGATAAAAATCAATGAACCTATTGAGCCACGTAGTAATTCATGTATAAAAAGAAAAAGTTTACGCAACGAATGTTTACTTATCTTCCACGACCTTTAACTAAAAAATACTCTCCCAAACAAAAAACAAAAAAGCTCGTAGTCTTTTTTGCAGACTTCAAATACCCTCCCAAACACCAAACAAAAAAGCTTGTAGTCTTTTTCTCTTTACCGAACCAATAAATGTTCAAAACCATCTCCGGTTTTGTTCATTTTATTTACTCCATCCGTTCCTTTTTCCTATCCTTTTATTTTTGGCACTAAGTTTTAGGTAAAAGTTTAAATGGTGAAACTTATATGTAATTTTACATAGATTCCTTTAAAACTTTTATGTAATTTTTTTAATGACCTACTGTATTTAAGGCTAAGTCATTAATAGGATATAATAAGTAGCGTAGCAAATCCATTTCAAATAATTTTGGGAGATATTTTTATTTAATGTGCACGATGTGCCTCGAAAATGATTAAAACCATTAAAAAATAAAAAAAAATTATAGAATATTATTATGTTACTTGTTCATTTATAAATAAAGTAGTATGCAAAAAGGAAAAAACCCACCAATTTATTCCATCGGAATATTTTTTCTCTTTAAACTATCACTCAACTATAAGAGAAAAATAGTATAACGCAAATTATTTCTAGAACCATAAAATCGTATTGTATCGTACTTAAACCGAACCACACCGAATGCATTGGTATTGTATTCAAAAATAAAATTTTATTTTAAATTTTAAAAAATCTCAACAATTGATACCATACGAATTTAATTAATAAAACCATAATACCGTATCACGTGCACAGTGCACTCATACTGCTGGATGCCCAGTGCTTCGAGTTGTATTTGTTACATTAGCACAAATGTAAGGCCCAATGGGCCATACAATGGATTGCAGAATTTGAAATCAACAAAATCACATCACACATTAAAAAGGAAAGATATACGTGGGAAATTCTTATTCAGATCGGATTTGGTCGAACCCAAACTAATTATATGACAAGTATAATACACTTGCTTTGGGATTGGATGTAACTTCCAAGAAAGTGACCAATCACAAAGCAGATGCAATACACTTGCTTGGTGGTTGGATGGATTCGATCAAGCCAAGCTTGAGCAAGAATTTCCCAGATATACTTTTACTAAAAATAAAAATAAAGAGACGAAATCAGATTATTTTACTCCAATTCTATTTATTACTCCTCGGTTTTTTTTTTTAATTCGTCGCTTTGACAAATTTTCTTGTTTACTTTTGTTTATCATTTTAGGATTTCAATGTAAAATTAATATTATTTTATCAATTTTATCCTTTTTACTAATACTTGTCATTAATGCTAAGTTTATTTGACTAAAAGGATATTTTGAATTTTTTGCTTACAAAAAAGTGATAATTTATGACATTAATTAATTCGTGTGTAATCCTCCATAGCGACAAATAAAAAAAAAAGAGAATATGATTTTTATTTGACTAAAAATCAGATTAACTTAATTCGATTAAAAACACTCATATCTTGAAATACGCAGAGGAAACTTGAATATAAATATCGCCTATATGTTTTCTAGAAGTAAATTAATATAAATATTTACATCCAGTTTAACAAGAGAGAGTTATTATTTATATCATGCTATCATCTTTATGCATATTGGTATCTAATTAAAAGAATTAATTTTGATGCATTAATATTAGTTCCACAATTTATTTCCAAATCATTTATATTAAGTGGTTAAGTCTTTCAAATGTCTCCAAAGTTGGAGTTTGATAAAATATGAATAAAGTTAAACATGTAAATAAATTGTAAAAAAATACTCCCTCCGTACATTTTTTTCTCTCCTGGTACAGTTGATCAGTCAACTTGATTAAATTTGTAAAAATTATAATAAATAATTTAATTAATATAATTCACTAATAAGTTGATAATATTTTATTACACTATATATATATAAAATTATTCACATTTGTGGTGTATTAAACCTTTTAAATATATATATATATATATATATATATATATATATATTTAAAAGGTTTAATACACCACAAATGTGAATAATTTTATATAATAAGTCACCTAAAAGATTGAAAAGTTTGATCGAGTATTGTAACAAAGGGAACAAAATAAATGGGACGAAGGGAGTGCAACAATAACTTATAGAAAAAAGAAATATCAAATAACTTAAATTGTACCAACATGTGATTGGTCTAGAAGAAGGGATTAATCACTACAAAGTAACGGACTTTTGAATTCCTGTTGGGAGAGATTTTCACTTTCTGTGCCCGACGCGCCTCGAAAAGGATTAAACCGGAAAAAAAGAAAAAAGTAACTTAAACTGTTATTTGTATTGGAGTAAAATTATCCATATCCTAATAAAGATTATGAGGGTCCCAGTGAAAATCTTGAAACATACACATGTGCCCTTTTCATACATGAAAATTATATAGTTGTGGGTCAGGTAATAATTTCCAGAAAGTTGAGGGACTTGATCATAAAGTAGTGACATTCAGACTGTCACTTGTAAGCACCACAATGCTACAAATGTTGAAACAAACAGTAGCGGTTGTTCAAATCCATTTTTCCTCTTTGGGTATTGGCCATCTTTCACACAGACATTGACACAACACACACCCCTGTTTTGTTATCTTCTTTGATTTTGAAATTTAACAAAAAAAAAAAAAAAAAAAAAAAGGCCCTTTTGGTGTAAATATTCGGCAGCACATCACCGCTTTAATTCTCTCTCATTCACCAAATCACGCCATCTGTATATCCAAATGTACAAATGTGCAGTACATGCATTCAACACTCTGTTTTTTTCTCTGTTCTTGACTTCTCTCACTACCTTTTGGCTTTTCATTCATAAAAAGAAAAGGGGCTTGAGGAAATTAAAGAAGAGAGATGGATCTTGAAATTGCAAAAAATGAGGTAAATATAGTGATTAATAGTGAAGAAAATAGCAAAAAAGATGAAGTCTTTATGAGTGTTAAAGATGAGCCACTTCTAGTTTTTGTTGAGGATGACGGCGGCGGCGGTGGGGATGTATGGGCGGAGGAACGGCAGCTTCCGAAGCCGATTGAAGGGCTGAGAGAAAGTGGGCCACCGCCATTTTTGAAGAAAACTTTTGAGATGGTGGATGATCCACAAACAGACGCTATAATTTCATGGAGTTCAACAAAAAATAGTTTTGTTGTTTGGGACACTCACAAATTCTCTACTGATTTGTTGCCTAAACACTTCAAGCATAACAATTTCTCTAGCTTTGTTCGTCAACTCAACACCTATGTAAGCATTAATTACGCAATTAATTTAATTAATTGCTTGTTAACTTTATTGATTAATTAATTACTCAATTTTGTGTTTGTTTTCTGGGTTATGATAAGTTCTTGATATTTTGAAACTTTCGAGGTAAAAAATATACTTTGGGTTAGAGATGTAATTAGTTGATTAGAATGGATCAAAACTATGTATATGATTGATTTATTTTTTCTTTTATCGAGCTTTAAATTGTGTTCGATATTGGTTTGATTGGTTAATCAAGCAATCGAGCGCTTGAGTGATGTTTTTACATATATATTTTCTCACTCTTTTAGCATAGAATGAGTTTAGCCTGTTTGAGAATAGGAGGAAGCATTTAAGTCATGGGAATTCATATGCCTTGTAAAATTTGTATGAAGATTTTAACTTGATCTATATTTTACAAAAGTGGAAAATGATAGAAAGCTAAAGAATTTCATTAGATTTTCTGGGAAATTCATGTATAGTATTTCTAAATTAAACAGAACTTCACAGCTTGGCAGCTGCATAATCTGATTTTTGGAATGAGTGAAATGCAAAGACACCCTTTGTGTTTTGTCTAACAAAACAAACCCTTTGTCTTTCTTTTATTAGCAAACAAAATCATCCCAAGCCGAAATGACATTTCAAAACATCCCTTTTAACCTAAAAAGGATCAATAATCCCCTATTAACTTTGAAAATTGACAATAACCCCATGTTCACTTAAACAAGTAACATAAGACTTCCTATGATTCATGAAGGAACTTCAAGTGGGTTTTTTTGCTAATAGAAAAAGAACATTAGTTAAAATAACACATGGTTTTTTTTTGTTAGTTGGGCAAAGAACGAGGGGTGTTTCTGCATTTAGCTCTTTTTGGAATCAGATTCAATATTTTTTCTTCTATATGATTTGAGTAGTTTCAGTTGCTAATTTACAATCTTGTAATTTGAGAGGCATTTTAACTAAGTAAAGTCCTTTAACGAAGTCATAACTAATCTGGATTTTCTATGCATAATCCACAGCGGTTCAGGAAGATTGATTCAGACAAATGGGAATTTGCAAACGAAGGCTTTCAGCAGGGGAAGAAGCATTTACTGAAGCATATCCAAAGAAGAAAGCAGAATTCTCATGTCATAAAGCACGAACAAGAAGCACCCCAATCTTCGATGACTCCAACAAATGGAGTCGGTGCTGAACTTGAAAAACTAAGGAATGATCTCAACACATTGAGGACAGAAGCTTTGAAGCTAAGACAACAACAAGAGAAGACTCACCATTACCTAGCATCGATGAAAGAACGACTTCATAGTACCGAATTGAAGCAAAAACACATGTTGGTTTTCTTGATAAAATCGTTAAAGAATCCTATGTTTCTGCAGCATTTCATCGAGAAAATGAAGAAGAAAAGTGCAATCCTACATGGTGGAGGTGGCTTTAAAAAGAGAAAATTGGTAGGTACTGACTTTGGTAACGGTGTTGATATCAATGATGAAAGGTTGCAAGTTCAGGAAGAGTTGGGAACAGTCCAATCTGAAATTCCGACTTTATTTTCTTCTGATGAGTCCGGAAGCTCTTCACAGGAATACAAGACTGAAAATTTGGAGACGAGTTTGTGTTCTGAGAATTTTGTATTGTGGGAGAAACTAATGGAAGACGACATGATCTATGATGAAGACGACGATGCAGCTTCTGTGAAGCAACATTCTGAAATGGTTTTTGAGTTGGAGAATTTAATTTCAAAGCCGGAGAATTGACTGTTAGGTTAGGTTGTTTGGAATTGACAACATAAGGGAAAGCAAACCATTCTATGATTTGGAGAGGGAATGGTTGTTAGTATGTGTTTCCTATAATTTGTCATTGACATTTTATTTTCTTTAAAAAAGTCTAGGTGGATGTTTAATATACTACATGTTATTTCTAGTCATATGTGGATTTCTAGTATGCTGTAAATTCTGAGTTTAGTTAAGTTTGTTCTTTCTCAACACTTCCTTTCTGGTGTTTTGAATCATAATCATAAACTATCTTTTCATTGTTCCTTTTCTAAAATAGTGAGAAGTATATAGTGGAATTACCATCTTCGTTTGCTCATTATATTTACATGATGTTTTAAAATACAACCCGAGTATAATACAATTTAGAATATTTCCTTGCATGGATCAAAATTTTCATCTTTTCAGTCGAAACATTGAATTTTTTTCGTTTTTTAATAAATGAAAACGAAAATAAGATATGTTTCCGAAACTATATATTTGTCTTGGAATTTTCTCTTTTTCATAATTTTTCCTAGTGCTTTCAATGAGTTATTAGAAACTTTTTAAAAACTTTTTCAATATACAGCAAATCGAAACATACATCGAAAACGAAACTTTGACCCATGCTGCCTTGATTGCATGTAAATTAAAAACTATGACACAGAACTGGACACCTAGTAAAAATATATTTTCCCTGAACATATTTCTGAAACTTACTACTACCTGAATAGGAGCTTACCATTTGGTGTCATCACTCCCATGGATGATGAAGAAGAGGACGATGATAAGTTAACTGAACGGTCAAATTCTTCTTTGTCCTCCGTAAATGCCTTGCTTAAAACTTGTTCGAGTTCCATTCTCCGTTGCCTCTTTAAAGGAGAGTCTTCGACAAAACCATTTCCCATCTGAGCAATATCACGATAATCGTCCCCATCCATGATCTTATTCAGCATAGACGAACAACGAGGGAAGAAGCGCCTCCCGAGTTCCACTTCACCCACAAAATAATAAAAAAAAATAAACTTATTGTTGGGTAGAAAGAAATTATCTGTATTTGGTGACGAGTGCAGAAAGGGAACATATATTTTGAGATATAACATGCCAAAAGGCATATATAGATGAATTTGCAGCACATGTATACCGGTTTTGGAGAGGGCTCTGAGCCTAGTTAGATGCTCCTCTTGGATCCTGAAAGGTGCCTCATTCAAGTCCATAGACGTCCTACGCACACCGGCCTTATATTTGTCGATTCCATTGAACTGGAATTCAGAAATCCCATCCACTTGAGCGATATCAATGGCAACTTTAGCTTCCATGGGGAATATGAGTTTGGCCAACGCAACTAGAAGATCGCAGAGCAATTAATATTTCCATGATTTTGTAGACAACATTATTAAACATCTAAATATTTAACACAGAGGTGCTATTAGACTATCTCTTAAGTTCTACATACAAATCAACCATGTGCTCTACTACCAAGAAATTGTCTCGCCTTGATTAATGACAATAAGAACCAGATTAGCAACCTTGTCAGCGAGCTGACTATATAAGGAGATTACTCTATAAAATGGCATGGCAGGAAATTGGCATATATAACATGTTCCATAAATGTCCCAGTCCCACTATTCTTCAATTAGGATTCAGGAAGCGAAGAAATGGAATATTACCCACTTATGGATTTTCTGAATTGTGCTTTATATGTTTGAACTGTAAAGATGTCAACATGTTTTAAGTTGCTACAATTCATGAACCAATTTAACAATTTGTACTATACGACACTTATTTTTATGAGAACTTTTTCATTCTCCGAAAAGACTATGATGTAAAGAACATACAAAAGGAAAAACCCAAACTAGTGTGGTGATTACCTCTATTTTCAAGATAAAGCAACTTTGCACGCAAATCATCGCCAGCCATAGCAAGAGATACTGAAGCTTCGCCTAGTAATGGATCTCTTCTCTCCGCTTGTTCCAAAATCTCTATACACAACCGATCTTTTGGAGTGGCTTTGCCTTCCTCGGTACTTCTATTATAGTCAATAGCCCTTGTAAGCCTCTTTGAGATCTGGATCGCCTTCCTGCCATCAGAAGTGAGATCAGTTGGTCTAGCACCCTTGGTTAAAAGAGATGCGATTATATTTGGCTCTTTCCTCATGGCAGCAACATGAAGCACAGTGTACCCCCTAAGATTCCTAAGGTTTATGTCAGCAATTGCTAGATCAAGAAGTTCTGTTGTTGTTTTCGGATCACAGTAAGCAACAGCATAATGCAGCGCATATGCATCATCTAGACTGGTTTGCTCTTCTTTGAGTAACATCCTAACTAACTCTACATCATCCGAGTCCAGAGCTCTGTGTATTCTTTTAACATGTTTATCAGGAAATTTGAAGCTTTCAGGTGATTGTAAGCCAAGTTTCACTCGTGACTCATTTATCTGTTTTACAAGTTGATGAGGTAATGCTTTATCAAGAGTTATAGTATCAACATCAGACTTCACTATAATCTCAATGGACCTTGCAAACAGACTCTCACACACGGTGCCACACGTGTTTGCAACCGATAAAACCATCAACACATCATCTGCTGTAGCCTTGTGAAGTATGCCTATCAGTAGCCTCTGCAAGAAAATAAGGATACAAATAAATGTTTGCAGACAAAATCAACATTGGTATAAGAAAATAGTGATTCAGAGGATTTGGCAAAAAAAGATAAATGTTTTCCTTTCGCAATATGTACACGCGTGTGTGTACAATTGGTAATTGGAAAGAGTTTTAGCATAGTAAACGAACATATACATATTCTCACAATGAACACACATTCATTTCCAACTTCACTTTCCCGAAGCAACACAATCATTTTTGCAAGGTTAATCATATGCTACCTCAGTTCGATTCATTCTTGAGAAATGGAACTCCAAATCCCATAGACATCTCAAATGTAAATGAGATTTCAGTACCCAGCTACAAACATCATTTCACCATTCCTATTTACTACCAACCTCATGACCTAAATCTGATACTATAACACAATTACACCCAGAAATACAAAGTTAATTGAGAAAATGAAGTAACTCAAACATCAATACCTGAAATGAGTCAACCAATTTGTTGATTTGAAAAACGAACGAAATATATAAAACATCCACCATGAACGACACGGCAGGCCTACACCCCAAATGCGTGCATTCCTCCTCCACGCACACACACACATCCTTGGGCGAAACTCTAAATTTGCCGCTATAAATATAAGCCAAAACCGTCACCAACGCATCGTCTCCCACATCGTGCTCCTTCATCACCTCCCTCAGCTCCAATTTCGCATTAATCCTCTCCCTACTCACAAACAAATTCCTAAAAAAAGGACTCCTCACCGAAAGTATACACCTGTGCACCGGAATTTCCCTGCCGGAGGCCGTCACAATTCTGGCATCGGCGAAGAAATCGAAGTCCCGTGACGTGTCGAAAAAGATCAATTCGAGCGCCTCGGAGAGACGCGAGATCTCCGCGAAATCCGGCGACGGCGAGAGAGGCGATTCCATGGCGTTGGCCACACAACAACTGCTCACGTCATCCGAATCTGAGAAACCCCTACGGCGCTCCATTTTGACCAATCCTGTCTATTGGCGGCATCAATTACTGTATCTATATATATATATGCACAGAATTTTGTTTCAATTTGTGCATGTCATTCTTCGCCAAAATTAAATTTCGCATGATTTGGTGAATTGCAGTTTCTACAGCAAATTAAATTACTTCGTGTGTGTATAAATACGTCAGTTTATACGTATGTTTGTACGTACACGTATGAAGAATGATTTGGAAAGAAGAGGATTTTGAAGAGAGAGAGAACTGTTGAAAATTGTTTGCAGTGACGACGGCATTGATGATTTTCGTGCGGGTTTTCGCGCGTGTAATTAGTTAATTGCAATTTATCCCCGCAATCTTAGAAATTTTTTACTTCGTCTACCTAATATTTTTATGTGTGACAATTTATTTCCCTAGCGGCCGTTTGGTAGGACTTAATAGGGGTATTAGGTCATATTATATGAGTTAATATGGACTAATATAATGTTTGGTGGCATTGCTCTAATATCGGGTCAAATGGATTAAATCCTTATGACCCGGTATTATGACTAGATTATAATTCACCCTTGCATGGATGGATTAGTTAATCCAGGTAAATATGGATTATGTAAATATCACTAATAACCTCATATTTACATATTTTCTTTTTAATATATCATTAAATATCATAAATTCTTCTCAAATATCTGAAAATGGAAAAATATTATACATAAATAAATCATAAATTAAAATATATATCAATTTACAATTAATATGGAAGCATTCAATCAAATCTACCAAACATGTTTTTAATATGGCCTTCAATCAGGCTCCAATCTAATCTACCTTAATCTTATACACCCTACCAAACGGCCCCCTAAATTATAAAAAAAAGGATAGTTTATACTTCATATTAAGATAAATTTCATATTTTAACCCGTGTGTTAAGATAAATATGATAATTTACTTCACTGGGTTACGAAATACTTTTGATGCACACTCTCAATTTCGACAAGTGAGTTATACTCTCCGGCTGAATGAGGTAAATTGTTTCTTTAAAATTTTCAAAGTAAAGTAAAATACTTCCTTTTTGGGGTTGTCTACGGTTCCTCGAGTTCATTCTTTGAGGAATCGTTCCATCCAATAAAATTCTGATACGTGCTCACATGGACAATACCCCCAGATTTATAATACTTAATTTAAAAGACTTTTTTACCCTTTTTAATAGTTTTAGTTTAACAAATTAAATTCCTTCAACTATAAAAAAATTCTTCCCATCTTCATCGATATTTCTCCTTCTCCCAATCATTGTCCCTCATTTCTCCAAAATTGAATTCAGTTGGCATCCCCGTTTCACTCAGATTTGTAATAGTGTAGGTCGACACTTTCATCTTTCCAATTCCATCTATTGATTACATCTAATTATTAGGGTTTTTATTTTTTATTTTTTATTTTTTATAAAGTTGGGTCGTAGAGCAGCCGTAGTGTTCTAGGTTGACATCTTAGTACTCTTGGATGATTTATTAGAGAAATATTAATTGTTCTATTATTGCTTTCAGTGATACTACTTATTTTCCCTATGTAATTTTGTCTTGTATATTAGAAGTTATAAATTTCTTCACCCCTTGTGATTTAATTTAGCAAATCTCGTTTTAGGGTTTAAGAGAGTTGATTAGTATCAGAAATTAGTACTAGCTAGTTAGAAGAAGCTTCCCCTTTAGTTTTAGCTGTAATTTGATTTTTTACTTAAATAATTCAGGGATTTAATGGTAATTTTCATAGTGTACTAGGTCAATTACATAACGTATGATATCAACCTTTATGCTGTACACTAAATTTTTTGATAACTGACTATTGTACACTCTTGTACAATATTAAATGGTCTAGATTGAAGATTATAAATTTTTAATGGCTTTGATCTTACAAGAAACGATTCCTCAAGAATGACCTCGAGGAACCGTAGACAACCCATACTTTTTTTTACATCACAGATTGTAAATTGACATTAGCTTTTTTAGTATTATAAAAACATGAACAATTTCTTAATTTTTTTAAATTATGAACAATTTATTAACTTTTTTGTGCGGACTATAATATATCTATGTGATCTTAATAAGCAAAAGAAATTCAAAATATATAATTAAATTATGAATCGTGTAGCTAGATTAGGTCCATTAGGAGATATAAAAAGTCAAAATACTTGACATTCTTAAATTTATTGCCTATTGAAAATAGGTAAAAACAAACTAAAATGTAAATCTTTTATTGGGAAACATGATAATTATATCCTTGGAAAACAATTTGTTGGCTATACTATCTCCTAAAATTTAGTTTAGTATAACTTTTATAGTTATATTTATATTTATATGATAATTATATCCTTGGAAACATGTTAAGATTTTCAATTTCTACCTACTTTTTATAATATTTTTGTGCATCATTTTATTTCAATAATTCAAATAAACCGGACAGGTTGCGTGTGCATTTTTCTATAAAATTAGGATCCAAGTATCTTCAAAATGGAGCGCGTCTTATTTCATTTCCTTGTTTCTAATTTGATGTGCAAATTTAGATGAAATTGGAAAATACATCTTTTTAAGGCATCTTATATTTTTACTATAGAAGTAATTGAAAGTTAATAGTGTTAACTCTTAATAAATGAAACTTTTGAAAAGTTGTTCTTTGAGAAATAATATTTTTTTTTGATAATCCAGGTGTACAAGCTTACACTAGACTAATTCTGGACCCTCGGAACCCTTGCTCTAGAACTCTGAAGGATGTAAATCACAGGATGTGCCTCAACCAAGCCTCGGGATCCCACCATACGGCTGTACACTCTGCGCACAAAGTGGTCTTCACCACAAATGACCCTTAGATAGACAAATATAAATGCTTCCATCTAAGTTCCAAATGAGATTTGAACCCCCACCCTTACCGCTGGAGCAAGCCTTATGAATTGTTGGTCAGCCAGTTGGAGATATGCTCTGGGGGCAAAATGAAACAGAAAATTGAGAAATAATATTTTATAAACAAGAAAAGAAATTGAAGAATACATTGATCCATCATCCATGTACTTTTCTTCGTTCAACAATAAAATACACAATTAGGGATCAAAACATATAGCGCATTTGGTAGGGTGTGTGGTATTAAAGTGAATTAAATTGGAGTCGGATTAAAGGTCATATTTAATATGTTTGGTAGATTTGACTGAGTCATATTACATTAAAGGAATTTATCATAATATGTTTTTTAAAGTTATGAGTTTAAGCATATATTAATATATTTTCACTACTTAATTGAACATATTATGTTAGTTAAAATATATCAATTCATCGAAGCCATTTGTTTATATGTATAAGAGTACGATTCGATCAATGTTTGTTCAAGATTTTAGTTTGAATACCTTCATGTTAATTGTAAATTGATGTAAATTTTAATTTGAGATTTATTTACGTAGAATGTGTTTCCATTTTCAAAGATTTGAGAAGATTATGATATTTAATGATATGTTGAAGAGAAAATATGTAAATTTGACGTTATAAGTGATATTTTACCTAATTCTTGTTAACCCGGATTAACTAATCCACCCATACCTGGATGGATTATAATTTAGTTTTAATACCGGGTCGTAAGGATTTAATTCATTTGACCCGTATTATAATAATGTCACTAAACGTTGTATTTAACCTATATTAACTCATATAATATGACCTATTATACCCTATTAGGTCAAACGGCCCCTAGAAGAATAAGATTTCGACTTTGCGCTTTTAGCTATGAACTATGAAGTCATATTAGAGTTTATGCCATTATTTATTTCTAGAGTTAAATGGTATTTTCACAATGGAATAAAATGTTTTTTCTTTCTTTCAAATTATATGAAAATGAATCAAAATTTATTCATTTTATAGGGGGCAAATTGGTATTTAAAATTTCAATCAATTATTGAGACAGGTACTGTTGTATATCTATTATTTGACATTTATTTTTTGTCGTGCGTGACAGCGTGAACCACGAGTGCTAATCAGCTGGTGTAAACTATTAGGGAGAGGACATAACTTAGGAGATTTGATAGGAAAATGAGAGATATTGTTTGTATTTTTTTTAGAGAGATTGTTTGTATATATAATAATAATAATAAAAAAAAATAGGGAAAACATATATTCCATATGTTCTATTTATTTTGCTCTGTCTTTGTACAGTCAAATTGATGGAAAAAAATTTAATTAATATATTTCAGTAATAAGTTGATAATATCATATGACACTATATATATTAATATTTAAAATATTTAAAACACCATAAATATGAATAATTTAATATGATAAGTCACTTAAAATATTGAAATTTTTGACCAAAAAATTGTTGTAAATGGAGCAAACTAAATGGTACGGAGGGAGTATTCAATGAAATTACAGTTTATTTAAATTTATATGAATAACATCCTAATAAGTGCACAAATACCAACAGGTGATTGTTCTAGTGGAAGAGACTAATCACTATAAAGTAAGGGACCCAGTTTTGAATCCTTGTTGGGAGAGGTTCCCACATTATGTGCCCGACGAACCTCGAAAGGAATTAAACCGTTGGGAAAAAAAAACATAAGTGCACAAATTGATGCTAATAAATAGATGAAGCATAGCAATCATAAATTCCATATACTTGGTGGAACCAGTTGAATTTGTTGTCTAATGCAACAAAAAAAAATGGTAATTTACATTAAAAAACTCAAGTCAAACATGAGCTAGGTCCTATGTTGAATTCTTTGTTGGGCCTTTAAAAATGTAGAAAAAATTAAAGTAAATCTGACTTGAAAAGAAGGAATTTGATTTATGTTTGATAAAATACGTATTTGAATATTAAAATGTGTTAAGAAAGTATTGAATGTTAGATCTTCTTCAAGAAACATGGCTCACTATATTTTAGAGTTAAAAGCAATTTATCGTCTGTGTTATTCATAATGTTCAATTAACCTCAATGTAATTTGAACAAGAGTGTTTCACCTCCCTATAATCTCATAAAAAATTACACCGCCTGCCTGATATATTTATAAGTGACACTTTATACCCTATATTATGATAATGTGACAGTTTACACCCTTATGTTATGATAAATATGGCAAGTTACTCCCTATGTTATGATAAATGTGTCAATGTACCCCCTAGTTACACAAACATGGGATGGTCTATCCTGACTCTCGGCTGGTGAGAGTAACGTACGATTCTTACCCTGTCCATACCATACCCCAATCATGAAATACCAAAAACACCCATACATTAAAAAAAAAAGAACTCTTCTTCTTCTTCTTCACCCAAACCGGCCACCACACCCCACCCACCAAAGCCCCGCCTCCCTCACCTTCTCAGGCCGGCGACTACCTGGGGAAAAGTTCCCAGGCTGTCGCCGGCCTGGAACCACAGATCGGAGGCCTGCGTCCTAGGGAGAAGTTCCCAGGCCGTTGCCGGCCTGGGATCGGCCGTTCCGACGACCTGGGATAGAGGGATTGAGGCGGCGGCGGCGGGTGGGGTGGGATGGGTTGGGTCATTAGGGTTTTTTTTAAAAATAAAATAAAAAACAAAATAAATGTTTATATTTAAATTTAATTATAAATATTAAAATGTTAATAAATATTTATTATTTGAAAATTGTTAGATTGTAATTAACGAATAATTTAAAAAAAAAAAAAAAGTTCCAACAAAGAAGTTTTGTAATATTTTTTTTCATCACACCAATAAAACTTGAGTTGACATATTTGCAATATTTTTTATAAAAGATACTTGCAAATTGTAATCAAGTTCGTAACAACTACTTTGCAATTACTTGAGTTGATATTGTAAAATTATATGTCATAAATTGTAACATCAAATATTGAAAATGTTCTAACACTAAGTACTACGTAATTTGAAAATATATCTATATTTTTTCAAAAAATTGATGATTCAGTCATTATTTCGATCACCATAATTTTGAAATATATCGATATATTTTCAATTTAATGACTAAATCATCAAATAAAATTATCGATATATTTTAAAATTATGGAGAACTTAATGTTATATAACCATCTAATAGACAATTTGATCGGAATAATGATCGAATTATCATTTTTTTTAATTATCAATATATTTTCAAATTACGGAGGACTTAATGTTACATAACCATCTAATAGACAATTTGATCGAAATAATTCACGAATCATCATTTTTTTTAAATTATTAATATATTTTCAAATTACGGAGGACTTAGTGTTACATACCATCTAATAGATAATTTGATCGAAATAATGACCGAATCACCAATTTTTTCAAAAAATATCGATATATTTTCAAATTACGAAGGACTTAGTGCTACATAACCATTTAATAGACAATTTGATCGGAATAACGATCGAATCATCATTTTTTTTTAAATATATCGATTAGTCCTCCGTAATTTTAAAATTTATCGATAATTTAAAAAAAAAAATCAATGATTCGGTCATTATTTCGAACAAATTGTCTATTAGATGGTTATGTAACACCAAGTCCTCCAAAATTTTAAAATATATCGATAATTTTTGAAAAATTGATGAAAGTGTATCTTTTTAAGTTAAACATATTCAATTTATATAAATAACATCCAAATTTTTTTTTTTATTTTTAATATTTTGATATTTTACTTGATAGAAAATATAATGACATATTCAATTTATTTGAAGTTATATTCATAAAACATTCAAGAGATAATTTAAAAAAAAATTCATCTCTTGAGCACTCATCACATGATTACTCATCTCTTCAATGTTTATGTATATAAATTCAAATAAATATAAACATTCAATTTTTTTTTTAATGTTTTTATATTTTACTTGGTAGAAATTATAATGACATATTCAATAAATATAAACATTCAATTTTTTTTAATGTTTTTATATTTTACTTGGTAGAAATTATAATGACATATTCAATTTATTTGAATTTATATAAATAAACATTCAATAGATAATTTAAAAAAAAATCATCTCTTGATCACTCAGCTCATAATCACTTAACTCATAATCACTCATCTCTTAATCACTCACTCCGCTCTTGATCACTCAGCTCATAATCATTCATCTCTTAATCACTCACTCAGCCCTTGATCACTCAGCTCATAATCACTCATCTCTTGAATTGTTATGTATATTAATTCAAATAAACATAAACATGAGCTGAGTATATATTCAAATTTAAATTCAAGGGATGAGTGGTCATGAACTGAGTGAGTGATCAAGAGATGAGTGGTCATGAGCTGAGTGAGTGATCAAGAGATGAGTGATCATGAGCTGAGTGATCAAGAGATGAGTGATCATGAGCTGAGTGATCAAGAGATGAGTGATTATGAGCTAAGTGATCAAGGGATGAACTTTTTTAACTTATCTCTTGAATGTTTATGTATATAAATTCAAATAAATTGAATATGTCATTATAATTTCTATCAAGTAAAATATAAAAATATTAAAAATAATAAAAATAAATTTGAATATTTATATTTATTTGAATTTATGAACATAAACATTCAAGAGATGAGTGACTAAGAGATGAGTGAATGATCAAGAGATGAATTTTTTTTTTTAAATTATCTCTTGAATGTTTATGTATATAAATTCAAACAAATTGAATATTTCATTATATTTTCTATCGAGTAAAATATAAAAACATTAAAAATAATACAAAAAATTGAATGTTTATGTTTATTTGAATTTATATACATAGCAATTCAAGAGATGAGTGATTATGAGTTGAGTGATCAAGAGATGAATTTTTTTAAATTATCAATTGAATGTTTATGTATATAAATTCAAATAAATTGAATATGTCATTATATTTTCTATCATGTAAAATATAAAAACATTTAAACTAATAAATACAAATTTGAATGTTTATATTTATTTGAATTTATGAACATAAACATTCAAGAGTGACTAAGCAACGAGTGAATGATAAAGAGATGAGTGATCAAGAGCTGATTGATCAAGAGATGAACTTTTTTTTAAATTATCTATTGAATGTTTGTGTATATATTGATCACTCACTTAGCTCTCACTCAGCTCATGACCACTCATCTCTTGATCACTCAGCTCATGATCACTCATCTCTTGATCACTCACTCAGCTCATGACCACTCATCTCTTGATCACTCAGCTCATGATCACTCATCTCTTGATCACTCACTCAGCTCTCACTCAGTTCATGATCACTCATCTCTTTATCACTCACTCAACTCTCACTCAGCTCATGAACACTCATCTCACTCATCTCCTGATCACTCACTCAGCTCATGACCACTCATCTCTTGATCACTCACTCGACTCTTGGTCGCTCATCTCTTGATCACTCACTCAGCTCATGACCACTCATCTCTTGATCACTCACTCGGCTCTTGGTCACTCATCTCTTGATCACTCACCCAACTCTCACTCAGCTCATGACCACTCATCTCTTGATCAATCAGTCGGCTCTTGGTCACTCATCTCTCGAATATTTATGTATATAAATTCAAATAAATATAAACATTCAAATTTATTTTTATTATTTTTAATGTTTTTATATTTTACTTGATAGGAAAATATTTGAAATACTCAACTTTAATTTTTATGTCTATAAATATAAAATTTTATAATAGTCAATAATGTTTTAGAAAAAATATTACACATGTTTATAAAATTTTATATTAGCCAATAATGTTTTAGAAAAAAATATTACACATAAATCAACTCAAGTTTTATTGATATGAAATAATTAAAGAACTTATTAGTTGGAATTTTTTTTAATTATTCATAAATATAACAAAAAAATTTTTAAAGAAAATATATATATTCATTAATATTTTAATTTTATAATAAAAATATAAATACAAAATAATTTTTTTTTATAAAAAATACCCTAAAATCACCCCACCCCACCCCAAACCTCAACCCCGCCGCCACCACCTTCCCAGGCCGTGCCGATGGCCTGGGATCACCGGATCCAGGCCAGCGATGACCTGGGGAGAAGTTCCCAGGCCGTCGCCGGCCTGGAGTGTAATTTCTGAGGCCTGCGATGGCCTCCAACTTGAGGCCGTCGCAGGCCTCAAACTGCACTTCTAGGCCGACGACGGTCTGGGAACTTCTCCCCAGGTCGTCGCCGGCTTGGAACCGGTGATCCCAGGCCGTCGGGGGTGGGGTGGGGTGGGTTGGAGAAGAAGATGTTCTTTTTTTTATTTTTTATTGAGAGGGTATTATTGTCATTTGAGGTGTCCGATTTAATTGGTGGGTTCGTACTCATTTATCCCACATTTTGTATGATCGGACACCAATGTACAACATTAATAGCCTAGTGTACAAATTGCTAAGCTGGTCTTATCCTGACTCTTGAGCAAAATGAGAGTCAGGATAGATTTCCCGCACAAGCATTCTTCATACTAACTTTCAATTTCGGTAAGTGAGTTACACAATTTCGACTGAAAGAGATAAATTAATTAATACTTTAGAATATTTATAGGGGGTAAAATTTTTATTTTTTTTAAATCACATAGGAAAAATTAAATATAATATATTTTACGAGGATAAATTGACGTTATTTCCAATGTTTTTTAAGACTAAAATGGACAAAAAGTCATGACGGTGTGAAATGTTTATCTTGAAAGTTGTTTTTTCTTTTTCCTTTCTTTTTAGTTCATTTAGAAGTTGGATGTACGTCCTTGGTATATGAATTCCTCATTATAGGAATTAGGAAACATGTCATTGCACACGTTATTTTGCATGTTTTTTTAATGTCTTTCAATTCATTGAACTACGTGTAATAAGATGAAACACAAAGTGACAAAACATTCTTTATGCTCAGTCAGATCTCGAGTATCTATTTTCATTCCACACGAAGTTTCTTATTAATTTACTTGAAAATATCATAAAATTCAAAATAATTTATGGTTTAAATCTGAAATTGTAGATAGCCCAAATCCTGTTTTACCATTAAAAAACAATCAGAAGATCTCTCTTTTCCACATCTTTACCATAATAAAGTAATATAATGTTGGAATATAATTGCATAATAACTAGCTAGTTTAGCTCTTAGTCTCTTAGAGTCAAATTAAAGGATGATTTACACCAATCCCCTGAGATTTGGTAATGTTATAGAAAACCCTTGAAGTTTTAAAAATTACAGAGATACCCTCTGAAATTTGTCAACTAACGGAATTTACAAAAAATCTAAGATATCCCCGCTTTTAAAAAAATAAAAAGAAAAGAAAAAAGGTAAATTTCATGGATGCTGAAATATGTAAAATACCCCCAAAACTTTTATAGCCTGATTTATACCCACACCCCCTAAGGTTTGACTATATTAAAAAAAAAAATCCTCACATTTTAGAAATTATATAGGCACCTCTTGAGGTTTGTTAACCGTAACGGAAATTACGAAAAGTATAAAATACCCTACTATTAAAAAAATGAATATACATTGTATGAAAATGAATACATGAACAACAGTATGCCAATCAAGCTCATCTCATCATCAATATTAATAAAACTTGCTCCAAAACTCTCTTTGGACTGGTTCATGCCAATCACTGGCGGAGCGTCATGGAGACTGGGGTGGCGACCGCCCCCCAAGAAAATAATTGTTTATATATATATGCAGGTGTAATTTAATAGCTAAAATCACCAGTGGTGCGTTGGTTAAGGCAATACATGTTCTCCCTGTTGTTCTGAGATCGATTCCTTTGGGGAGCATTTTAATTTTTGACATTTTATACATATTTTTTTATTTTCATGGTAGAGCTAATTAATCTAGATTAAAACATCTCATTATATTCTTTTCTTAATAAATTATTTCTTCTAGTTTTTCAAGAATATTTAGGGAACAAATATTTTTTGTTGAAGTAGATCTCATAACCTAATTAAAAATGAGTTTTTTTTATCGATTACATACTTATATATTATATTTTTTCAAAAGAAAATGTTGACTCTTATAAGGCGGATTCGATAATAACTATTTATATTCAATAAAAGATTGTCGATTACAGTTTAAATGATTCTTATTCTTTAAGATATTTATATTTTCAATTTTTGTTTGATATATTTTTTTTTTGTATATTGTTTTATCACAATTTTTGTCATTGTATCAAAATATTGAGGAAATACAAAATATTAAGAAAGTATTTGACAAAAAAAAAAAAAATTAACCCCCCCAAAGAATTGTTCCTAGCTCCACCACTGATGCCAATCACACCATTCATGCTTTGTACAACAGTAAAAGAGTCTGCTCGCGTTCGAAGGTGTATCAACATCCATTATTTACATTTTCCTTTTCGATATTTTTTTAAACCACTCATGTTGAATTTATGGATTAAATTTATGAAAAAATAAATTTCGAGCGCTATTTATAGTTAAAAATGGCCAACTTTAACATTCCAACTATCATTTTTAGAAAATAATCATTGGCTACAAGGAACCTCATAACCCTAAAAAAGGTTGATCGAGGGAATATTTGGAAAATCAATAAATAAAGTTGATGGCATCATCAATTTTAACGTTGCAAGGGAAATCTCAGGATGTTTCCCTATAATTTATTAACGTGAGGCTTTTTTTTGTGAATCCGTTAAACATCAGAAAATGTGAGTGTAAATCTAGGCCTATAACTAAAAAACCCACTTTCTTGCGATTACGAGGTTTATTCGAATATGAAATCCAATCTTGGAAATATAGTATCCCACTTTTTTTTACAACAATCTTGGAAATATAGTATCCCACTTTTTTTTACAACCCAAGGCTTCGATACATTTTGCAATCCATAGATCTAAACCATAGATCTAAAAAATAAAGCGGCCCAACCCAAAAACATCATGCCTATTTCCTGACCCGGCCCGTTTATCCAATTGCTAAACCTTGCCCAAAATGATAATAAGCTCCGAGTCTCTTCATTAACTCATATAAGCCTTCAGTTTCCTCTACCAAAATGGTTTAGTAAATCAAAAAGAAGACCCCTAAAATGAGAAGAGTTAACATGCACAGATCTAAATAGTGTAAATTATGCATCAGAAAACATCTTGTGCTTCAAGAACAAATCCATAACAAATAGACTTATGGAGCATCATGTATTGTACAAAAGACACTGCAACAGTAAAGAAAGAAAACTGCACAAAAACATGCTATGTGCATGAGATATAAACAATTAGTGTCGTACAAACGGACACCGGTCATATATCCAAGAACGGTACTGTTAAAGGTACCCTCGTAAATCTGTCGAGTTTTATACAAAACAAAACTACGGAAAAAGAATAGAGGTCCATAAATATTTGACTATCAATCCTTGTTACGACTCCGAGGTGAACATATCTTCTCTAACCCTTTTCCAATGGTGACGGGTAATCCACCTTCCTTCTTTGGTGAAGAAACAACATCTTTAGAATCCTTCTTCGGGTGGATTGCCTGAATAAGAGCTTCAATTTCTTCCTTTGCTCGTTCAAACACATTTGGACCTTTAACTTCACCAATTGGGGTATTCTCATTAATATCATCACTCCTCCCATGAGTTTCTTTGTGATGGTGTGGTTTGTGGATTAGTGATTCAATCTCTTCTTTGGCCTTTACAATAAGGTTTGGTTTCTTTTCCTTCTTGTCTGCCAATGTTGAAATGTAGCAATGTCAAGGGCAAAAAGTCTTTGAGCTCTTCCAGAAATGAGAATAATTTAAAGTATAAAAACAAGTAATATGATGAGAGCATGTATCTATTGAACCGACGGTGGCCAAAACTTGTATTTAATCATAGTGAGACAATGAAGCATGATTTACTAAACCTCACCAATGTTCTTAGCTTTCGTGTCAATTTTAATTGAATTACAGAAATGAGAATGGTTTAAAGTATAATACAAGTATCATGATGAGAGCACGTATCTACTGAACTGAGGGTGGCCAATACTTGTAGTTAATCATAGTGAGACAATGAAGCATGATTTACTAAACCACACGAATGTCATAGTTATTCATGTTAATTTTAACAGAATTTATCCTAAGAGGAAACAATAAAGTCTACACGACAAAAGAAGCTCATCAAATGAGTATCACAGACTCACAGTGACTATTACAGCATTCATTACTGAAGAATGGCACTTTTAAAGTGTATCAAATACATCTCCATCATGCATTCCCTTTGACCAAATAACTTTGGAAAATTATGTCACAAGCCCAATTCACCTCACCAACTAATCACATTATGTTAAGTTTCAAATAAATCGAATTACAAATGACTTAGCCATGTACAAACAATATGGAACAATACTTAACTAAACTTTCTCATCATGTCTTATTTATTCTATGCCTTCTTATCGTTCTAGGCGGAGAACATGTGAATCAAAGAACTCACTAAGTTAAATGGGTCCGTGAATCTAATAAATCTCCCTCAAACTAGTATCTAGAGCAAGATTTGATATGCAAAAGTCAACAAATCGGAAGTCATACTTCAATTTAGCGGCTTATAAACTAAAACTACGTTCACATTTTTACATTAATTTGCGAGATAAGCAGTCCTTTATCATAAGCTCAGTTAAAAAACAAAAAATATAGAACACATTAAAAGCTGATTGACTCGACCAAGTTATCATCACTCGTAACTCAACACATTCCTAACCCAATTTTTCCTGTTCTCATATATAAACATAACATAGCTCATATATACCTGAATGTGACTCTGACTTCTCCGATTTCAAATGATCCTTCACATCAGAATTCCTGCAAATATTGTAAACTAAATCAGTACCAAATCTCCTCACTCACAAAATCATCCTCGATCAAACGGAACGGTGAATTTCATTACCTTGCTTCTCCACACAAAGACGACTCGCTACTTTTAGATTCCTTCTTAGGATGAATTGCCCCCACAAGTGCTTCAATTTCCTCCTTTGCTCTTTCAAATACATTTGGAGCCTTGACGTCACTCATTGATGTTTTCTCATCAATATCATCACACAATCCATGAGTTTCTTTGTGATGGTGATGATGCTCATTTAAATTGGGCGTTTTCACATTTTCCCCTGCCCATTAATTCATAAAATCTCAACTACCGCTTTCTCATTCTCTACTCATACAAAATTGCATATAATAATTAACAACATAACTAATGCGCATAAAGGTTCGTTTATCAACTTGATTTCTCTTGAAAATCTACGATTTGCATACATAGACTACAATTTCTCATGGAAGTTCTAATTAATTTAAATAGGATCGGAAGAGAAAGGCGACGAAAATACCTGAATCTGCCATTGAAGGATTTTTGAAGCAATTGATGTGTGGAGTTACTGCTTTTCTTCGATTTCAATTTTAGAATAAGATTGGGTGGAGAATTTGTTCTGGTTCTGGTTGGTAAAATAAGATAAAGGAATCAACAGATGCCTGGTTTGAAAAGCAGCGATTCGAGTCTTGGCGTTTGGTGTGTGGCACGTCACTGAAATGAGTTAAATGACAAATTTAACCTCATGTAATTTGAAAAAATCACTTTACCCCCTTGTAATCTTATAAGAGTTTTGAACTTGAGAAAAATACGAATTGACAAAAATACTCTTCTTATATGTGGCACTTTATTCCTATGTGTTATTATAAATATGGTACTTCACCCCACATAATGAAAAATATGGGAATTTACCCCAATATGTTACAAAAATATTTTTCAGTATCAATATCAATATCAATTTTGGCGAGTGATTTATACTCTCTGACTGTAAGAGATAAATTGCTCTTTTAATTTTTTTACAGAGAGTAAAATGCTCATTTTCAAATTGATCTTTTTTAAATCATTTGGACATCATTTGGATCCATTTTAGTCCAGGTGCTTCGCCCAACATTTTGGCCAAAATGGATCACTTACGTGTTCGGCCCATTTTTTCAGCCAGATATGTGTTTACGCGGATGGGTCATCGACAAAATATGACAAAGGCTCTGAATACAGAGACAAGTTGGTCTGCACTATTTTCTTTCTCCTTGCACTCTCTCTCTAGCATTTTTTTTCTCTTTCATCTCTTACTTGTCATATTGTTTTATTTTAAATAATTGTGTATTAATTATTAATTATTTACTAATGAAAAGTTTTATCATTACTATATTATTTTTAAATGACTATTTAACCATTATTATATATATATATATATATATATATAAATTTCTTAATTTATTGTTACTAATTTACTATATTAATTTTGAAATATCCTATAAATAAAAAAATATGTAGTACAATCTAAATTTACACCATTTTTTACAATTATTATTAATTATCTAAATTAATAATACAACAATATTTTTATAATCATCATAACAATATTATTATAATCACGATTTCAATTATTATACTATATAATATTATATCCTACTTTTATAAAGTCTTTAATGTGACATTTGTCATTAGTTTTTCACCCCCAAATACCAACACCCAAAATTATTCCAAAACATACCTTAGCTTTTCAAATCCCACTATCTATTACTTTATTAATATTTTATCTTCTCAATATTTCAATCAAAGTCAATTCAAATGGTGTTTCACATGTTTCGTCAAAACTATCTAAACACTTTGAAACATCGAAACATGGCGAAACATAGCCAAAACCGATCCAAACGGAGCCTTGCATTTTGGGAGGGGGAGGGTTGGCATTAGCTCTCCCAGGGTAAAATGTTTAAAGAGTTATTTGCACGTACACCCCTTGAGTTATTATTATTTGATAATCTATACACCCTCTAGTTAGAAACCGTCAATTCCACCATGAAAAACTAATCAAATGTCCAAATTACCCACCCTTACTTGAATTGATTATAATTATATGAACTTTGTAGCATTGAATATTGCTATAATTATTGCCTAAAAAATCACATCAAACATAAATTTGTTTCTTCCATCCATGCTTCTAACTCAAAACTCAAGCAATGGTGTTGAAAAGTCTATGTACGAAAATTATAACCGAAGCATCAACATTAAAGCATCATATGGAATAACATCATCTTTAATATTTCCAAATGTAGAAACATTCCAAAACAAATATGCACCATTTGGTTTGGAATATTTCTGCACTTGGAAATATTAAACATGGTGCTATTGTTTATAATGTTTTTATTTTGATGCTCTGATTATAATATTTACACATAAACTTGTCAACACAATCGTCTGGGTTTTGGGTTGGAAGCATGAACTAAACAAGCATATGTTTAGTGTTATTTTTTACGCGATATATAAAGCAATATTCAATGCTTCAAAGTTCATATTATTGGAATCAATCCAAGTAGCCATTATGAATATGTAAAATGGACATAAATTAGTTTTTCACGGTTAAACGATTTCTTAACATAATGGGTACGATTGCCAAAAAAAAAAACTTTTGAGAGTAATTACCAAATAATAATAGTTAGGGGTGTAAGTGTAAATAACTAAAATGTGTCAAACGGTCGAATTCAGGTCTCGCTTTGATTCGATTTTATTTATATATGTTTGGTTTCGAATCAGGTTCGGTCCTGGAATTTATGGGCCTATCGCATTTTACCTGGACTCAGATGTTTTTAAATTCAGTAAATTTATCTTACACGATAGTTGTGTTAAAGTTAATTACAATTTAATTTTAATTATGTCACACGTTTAAATTTCTTCCTACTCTATTAGGCTGACACATTTCTTCAGATTTTACAGATGACGTTGGCAAACGATAGTAATATTAATGTATCAAAATTAACTAATGTTGTTAGGTTAAAAATATGCGTAAAATCCGACCATAAATAAATTATTAAACCATAGTTTGTTAAACCTATAGTAAAAATTATAAATGTTAGAAATAAAGCATTAGGGCTTATTTGTTTGGTGATTGGGAAAGTAGTTTGGAAAAGTAGTGGATGTTTATGAAATAATTTCGATTTGCGTAATGTTGTTTGTTTGAGTTTTGAGAGAGTGATTTGAAAAATAAAGTACATGTAGGTTTTTTCGGAAGAGTTAGGTTGTAGGTGTAAGATGTGTAAGACTTTATGTCAAATTATGTTTGTTGTGAGATAAATTGTCTAAGAGATAGATTATTTTATGTCAAATCAAATAGAGTTTGTATAGGTTTTGTTTAAAGATAAGAAAATTATTGTTTATTTGTGTTTTGAGAAAGTAATTTGAGAAAATTGATGGATACAAATTTTATTTCAGAAAATAGAAAATATATTTGTTTGGCATTTTTAAAACACGATTGTTTTTTGGTAAACGTCAAACAAACAGACCCTTAGCATTTTTACTTCTTCATTTTTAGAAATAAAAGGGAAAAACTAACAATGATGTAAAGTCATCTGACTGATATCATATTCAGTAAACTTTAATCGAATTAAATTCTTAATAAATGAAATTCGGATCAAATTCCCTTCATTGAAAGCTAGCAAAATAACTTTTCAAGCGGAGTGTCGGGATAAGACTATAAGAGTGAATGTGAAATTAAAGGTGATTGGTTTAATGAAATATACCGCTCACTTCAACGTAGCGAAATATAAGACCTAGGTACCATTTGGAAAAAAAAAAAAAAAATAAGAGAGTGAAAGTGATTTTTTTTTCAATTTTAAAATTTTTCTGATTAAAATATCAAATCATTATTCTACATCTTGAAAGTAGTTTGGCAAAAAGAAACATTATTTTAGGAAGGGACTCTTGTTCTTTGACATCCCAGAAAGAAATTTTGAGTATAAAATTTTAAATAGTATCGTTATAATAACTATTAAAATAAAGATGAAATTTAACATAGCCATTTTAAGTATATTTCAAGGAAATCATTGGGCATGATTGTTGGCATTTTCAAAAATTATTTCATGTTTTAAAAAAGAGAAACAAAAATGTTTTCTACTTTCTGAAATAAATTTATCATTTCTCAATTTTATCAAATTACTATTCCAAAGCCAAATAAACAATAATATTCTTATTTATAGAATGAAACTTATACAAACTCTACTTTGATGTGACATAAACTAACCACCTCTTATCCAATTTATTTCTCATAACAAGGCGGACGGACATAGGAATTTTTTTTAACACTCTAATGTTGTATTATTTTTTTATTTTTTTTAAATTCAATAAATTAGCCCAATATGAAATTTCCAGCTCAAATATATAAGTTACTTCTTTTTGTTCTAAGCAAGAAATTGAAATTCCTCCAATGAATAATTTATATGTTCCATATGGTAGGTCAAAACGTAGGATTAAACAAGTGACTATCGAGCATCATTACAAAGTTGAGAGATTCAATTCGGTGATAGATAGACAATTGCAAGAGTTGAACAACCGTTTCAATGAAGTAAACACGGAGTTGCTTATTTGTGTTGCATGCTTAAACCCATCCAATTACTTTGAAGCTTTTGACCAAGGAAAACTTGTTAGTTTTGCCGAACTTTATCCAAATGACTTCTCTTTTCTTGAGCCCTCGGCCCTTCCAATCAACTTGAAAATTATATTAGGGATGTTCAATCAAGTGATGATTTTTCTCAATTGAAAGAAATTGGTGATCTTTCTAAGAAGATTGTTTTGTCGCATTCTCGATGGTTTACAATCTTGTGACATTGGCGTTTATTCTACCCGTTGCAATTGCATCAATGGAGAGAGTTTTTTCGGCTATGAAGATAGTAAAGAATCGACTTCGTAACCGATTGGACGATCAATGGCTAAATGATAGTTTAGTTGTCTTTATAGAGAGAGACATATTTAGTAGTATTTCAAATCGATGCTATCATGTACCCGTTTCAAAATATGAAAAACCGTTGTGGATGTGGTCAACTATCAAAGTAAATATGTAGATATTTTGGGTTCTTTTGGGACTATAATGGAGTATATGTAATTAAAATATTTCGTGGGGTTTATTTTTGTTAAACTCCACCTCCCCATTTTTGTATTGCGTCATATATTTTCTCGTGAATAATATAAACTCTAAGTTTAACTGTTTGATAGATTTTTTTTATAAGTTTAGCCCCATTCTCCCCCATCAAAAATTCTGGATCTGCCCCTGCTCATAATAATTTATCTCTACTTAGCTCAAATCAATGCATCACTTCAAAATAGATATATAGATAATTACATATACGTACTTTCACGCCTACATATATATCGGAAGTGTAGCAACTAGTCATCATGTCAATACAAAAATATGTAGGTAGATATATACATATAGGGGTGCACATGGTACGGTTCTGCGGTATTTTTTACAAAATTTGTACCCTACCAATTAGTGCGGTTTTTAAAAACTCAAAACCAAAGTAGAGTTTTATGAACCATACCAACAAACTCGGTTTTGTGCGGTTCCGGTACGGTACGGTACGGTTTTGCGGTTTTTTCGAACAAACTTTTTTCGTGCAAGTTTTCTTATATAATTGATTACATAGTTGACAATTATATAAAAATTAATAATATAATATCTTACAAACTATTTTTTTCATTAAATAAAGCATTGGAAAAGAAAATGTTCACAAATTTGACGCTATAGTTTGACCTAATTGAATAAAATTAATTGATTAATTATTTGATCATTGTTTTTATTATGTGAAGAAACTTACTATTTGGTATTTGTTGTCTAAAATTTTTGTATTTTAAGTGTTCAACATATAACAAGTTTAATTTATGCAAAATTAGAGCATATCTTTTTTTAATTGAACGCTAGCAATGTAATAATTATAAACTATGATGGACTATAATATAAATTATAAATAATATATAGTATTCAATAATATTTGAATTATAAATTTAAAAATATAGATTTATAAAATCTAGTTGTAAATATAAAAAAAATTAATAGTTAATTCATGTTTCTTTTCAATTTCGGTACGGTACATTTTTTTTAAGGTATGAGAAGTCTAAAACCAAAACCATACCAAAATACTCGGTACGGTTTTCCTCCATACCAAGACCTTCGGTTTTGAGAAAAAAAACCTAAGGTACGGTTCGGTACGGTACGGGACGGTCCGATACGGTTTTAAAAACCATGTGCACCCCTATATACATATATATCCAAGTTTAACAATGTTTCTTCAAAGTCACTACTACATATTTACATTGACTTCTTTACACATAATGCACATCAAATCAATTCACTAGGAAAATATTTCTTCACTTGAGTTCGGTACGTTAATTAATGAAAAATGATAACATAAAAAAATGTAAGTTGAAATAATTAGTGAGGTTGATGTCCATGTTTGCATGAACTTTTATGCAATGTTAGAATAAACTAATGCACCCTGCATAACCAACAATTATTGTAACTTTAAACCACTTAATTTCACATTCAATCAATTAAACAAGTAATATACAATCAAGACACAAAATCATTATTTTAAAAGGATATTAGACTTGAGTGGTTGATACCATCTTATCACTATGGGTAAGGGGTCAATCTTATCAACCCTCACGAAATGCATTGATTAGTCGCTGACAATTTAGGTCACGTATCAAGACCAAGTTAATGATCGATTGCGGAGCAACCTGACAAATCTCCACTCGTTCGAGATTTATCCGAACCTACCATTATTACTCACTATGAACAGGGAGATAAAGTACTACACACCCTGTCCCTACAATACGATCATTACATATTTCACAAAATTATACTATTGTTAACATTAGAGATAATTAATTTAACAATTTCGAAAAATCACAGACACTCAAATAAATATCAACTGCGAGCATCGCATGCATATTACTACAACAATTCTATAATATCATAATTAAAGCATATAACTAATATTATCTACCCATATATTAACTTGCATTAAATAAACTATAACATTCACATAACATAAGTATGGTGCAGCTCTCACCTTCGATGCGAATTACCCAAACCTTACTAATAATTAGAGGTTGGTACTTGGCCCGCACATGTACACCGAAAGCAACAAGATATTTAGACATACAATTTGAGAGGTAAATTAAAACCATCCTAAACTCAAACCATTTAGAAACTACAATAATATTAAGTAATGAATCATCATCTAATTCGAAAAACATATCACATTCTAGTTAGATTCACTTGAGCCCACTTCAATTCTACTGTCACTTCTATATAACTTTCAATACCCACATTAAGAATCTGTTCAAGTTGGCAATTGTTCAATTCCTTAATATAATAAACATTAATTAATTACAATTCAAGCAATAATACCAATCGAATTTTCTAAACTCTAAACTTCAACTAAAAACATCTAAACCCAAGTCAAAGTTAAATTTAGCTAATTAAGACTTCATACCCTTCTTGATAATAATATCTATCAATAACCAAATAGTCTATAAATCCTAAATTTGAAACCCAAATACTTGAATTGAAAACCCTATATTCAAATATGCCAAATACTCAAAGAAATCTACACAAATATTCGAGAATCAAAGCTAATAAAGTAAGCAATTAAAGAAATCAAGTGTGTTAACCTTAACCTTGAAACCCCACAAACTCTTCTTCTTTCTTTCCTCATTCTCGGCCCTGCCGCTCTCTTCCTCGTGTGTCTCTGTCTCTCTTTTCTTCCTCTAATCTATGTATAAGAGTATGTGATGTTAGCCGAGTAGTTGATGATGAACAAACGAACTTTTATTGGTGCTCTTTAGTTTTATGATTTGGACAGGTTTTTATTTATAAAAGAGCAACCCATTTGGAGTTTGAGATAGTCCAAAACAATGAAGAAGGCCCAAGTCTGATACGAAAAGGCTTATGCAAATTATGAAGTAAGATCATGAGAAGGCCAATTTTAGCTAAAAGCTCGTTATGAATAAAGATCAAGATCGAAGCCCCTAGCACCTCTGAAGGGCCCAATTTTCGATTCAAGAAAATTGTGGTCAACTTAGTAAGTATTTTCATTCGATCAAAAGAGCAAGAAAATTCCTAGCCCAAACTTTTTTAAATACTTTTAATCCAACATCTTGGCCCTTTATTAAAATATTGTTTCATGTCAAAGTTACTTTCAAAAATGAGCCGTGAATTGCTTTACTTAATTATGGCCGAAATCACTCTTCAATTAAGCCTAATTATTTTGTAAATTTATTTAATTTTGGCCATTAATTTTGAATTCTTAATCAAATCATTTTTTAAAGGTATGATTTCTTTCAAATCCCTTGACTTAGCTAGCAAAACAATTTGTCTTCAATTTGCCTCCAATTTGTCTCCAATTTGTCTAGCTAAATATCTTACCCTTGTTTCTAAAATCAATTCTTTTGGAAAGATTTCATCTCCACCTAATTACTAAACCTTGTCCACATTCATTCGAAAATTAGTCACATGGTTTAATCTTGCAACATCTTTTCAAATGTGACAAAATCATTTTTGAATTTCAAAAATCATTCCCTATTAAACCAACTCTACTCAACTATAAATATCAACTCATTTTCTCACGGCAAAGCACAAGAACTCAATTCCAAAAAGTCTCACTTGCTAAGAATTCTCATTGCTAAAGTTTTTTTTTGAGTAGTCTTTATATTTGCAAAAATCTTTTTTCTCAAAAAGGGGCTTTTTAAAATATTCTTTCTTCTTGCTCTTGAAATCTTGAACATACTCTAAGTTATAGAAGAAAAAGACCAGCGTTTACTACTTTGCAAAATCAGCTCATTTTGGAGCATATATTTGTAATCAAATTTTACTACTGTTTTTGAGCGAAAGTTTTGTACTTGCAAGCTCGTAGTGCGATAGGACTGAGTGTTCTAGCAAGCACTGTTTTTGTGCGATAGGTAGGAACCTAGCAAGCACGGTTTTTGTTGAGCGATAGGTGAGGCCTAGCAAGCTCGTTTCGAGAGAAAGAATTGATCTTGTAATCTCGAGTGGCGAAGGTTCGTCCTGCAAGCCACGATATATTAGTGAATTCTACCCAGGGGTGCTGGAAGAGAGGAAGTAGGCCGTTGGGGCGCGAACCTCTATAAATTGTGTTTGCCTTCTCTCCTTTTATTTTTTTGCACTTTACTTCTTTCGTAACTTTAATCTTAAAATCATTGGAACGATCAACTTTTATTTAAAGTTACTGGAACTACTTACTAATTGTCTTCTGAAAATAAACTCTTTGAAAAAGTTATATACCTAATTCACCCCCCCCCCCTCTTAGGTATCATGTGATTATTTTGAGACTATGGGAAAGAAAGATGAATATTTGGAGAGATTATTTAGAGCAATCGCTGCACCATGTCATCAAGTACACGTGGTGCAAGCCACCAATACATTTGGGACATGTGGAGTGATAATCCATATCACCCTGATGTGGATATTTAAATCACAAGGGTATTTTAGTTATTACCAAAATCTTAAGTATTAAAATAATTAATCAAGAATTACATTTATGACATTCATTAAAATGACCATCCTACCCCTATTTAATTCTGAAGTTAGTGGGAGGTTTTTCCTCTTGGTGGTGGACTTCTCATCTCCCATACTTAATGATGTGACTCCTCACCTCATTTATTTTACCCTATAAATACCACATTCATTTAACTTGAAAGGCAAGTTGCAGAAGAGTGAAGAATAGCTGAATAGTTTCCTTGAAGTTCGTCCCGTGACGTCAGAATGAGAGTTGAAAATGATTAAGATAACGAGAGTTGAAAATGATCAAGATAGGAGGAGATCATCCCGAAGATACCCATGATCATTTTCACGCAACATCATTTTTGGCGCCGTCTGTGGGAAATTTCTGATTGGCACGTTGAGATGGCGAACAAGAACAAGGAAAACCAGAAGGACCACCTGAAGGAGTGAGAGGTAGAGTAGGAGAATGCGCATGAAACAGTCCATTAGGAGGAGAAGGTGCAATGAGCAATCCAACTGGAGGAGGCACAAAAGTCAATCCAGCCGGAGAAGGTGCAATGAGCAATCCAACTGGAGGAGGCACAAAAGTCAATCTAGCTGGAGAAGGCGCAATGAGCAATCCAACTGGAGGAGGCACAAAAGTCAATCCAGCTGGAGAAGGTGCATAAGGCAATCCAACTGGAGGAGGAGCATGAGGCAATTCGACCGTAGAAGGAGGCGCACAAACTCAGATGCCTGATCCTGAAGCATAAACTGATGCGTCAAAAATTGAAGCAGTGCTTGATGCGCTAAAAACTGAAGCAGCTCCTGAGGCGTCAAAAATTGTATCAGCCCCTGATGTGTCAAAAGTTGAACAGCGCCTGAGGTGCCGAAAAAATTAAGTAGCGCCTGATGCGCCAAAAGGTGAAGCAGCGCCTGAGGCATAAAAAATTGAAACAGTGTTTGGTGTGACAAAAACTGAAGCAAGGTCTGATGCGCCAAAAGTTGAAGCAGCGCCTGAGGCGCAGAAAAATAAAACATCACCTGATGAGTCAAAAATTGAAGAGGTGTCTGATGCGCAAGCACCAAACTTTGAAGCAGCACCTGAGGCGACATCCATAGCACCCACAATTCAAATGACTCAAGAGATGCTGGATGTAATGGCAGCAACGATCGCCGCACGAGCGGTCGCACAATATGTGGCTGAGCAGCAACGAGTGCATGCTTCACCCATGTTACCTCACAAGGCATCAGGAGCAGCAGCGAGAGAAGAACAAAGACCGAGGGAAAAACAAAGTCCAGGACAACCTTTGAATGAGGAAGAAGTTAATAGTAAGGATCCAGCAAGAGAAGTAGGAGAACCATATGCAACCATAACCCTAATGAGAAGAAGTCAATTTGCACCCACAGTGCTTTCAGAACCCTTACCACAAGGGTTCAGGGTCCCAAGCTTCACAAAGTGCGATGGAACGAGAGATCCCAGGAGCATCTAAATAAATTTGAGGTCAAGACGGATCTATATGCAATGAGCGATACAACCACCTGCAAAAAATTTCACACAACTTTAGCAAAGATTGCCCTCACATGGTTTAATCAACTACTGACGGGCGCAATTACCAACTTTGAGCAAATGAGTAAACGCTTCCTTCATCACTTCTCCATGAACATGAAGACTCAAAAGACTGCAATGCATTTGTTCATCGTGAGGCAAAGATCAGAAGAAACACTGAGAGAATATATACAACACTTCACTAATGCAGTTCTGGAAATACCTCAAGTAGATCCAGAGCTCCTCGCAAGTATACTCCAGCAAACACTACTAGATGAATGCCTGAAGGGGTCTTTGGCAGGAAAACCCCTAACGACTCTTGAGCACTCTTAGCAAGACCAAAGAAGTTCATCAGGAGTGGTTCGGTGCAAGGAAGACATGATGACAGTTTGCCCGGAGCAGGCATTATCACCGTGATATCTAGAGGAACAGCTGAAGGAGATTCAACAAGTGCTAGAAAAGCTTTGTTGAGTTCAGAAAAAAGAATTTCAAGTACTCCCACTATAAGCGGAGCAGCAGATTCAACAAGTTGAGGAGAACATCCATTCTATCACATTTGATGATAAAGATTCAGTAAACGGGCAATTACCTACCCTGAATGACGCCCTCGTGATCTCTGCTACTCTTGCAAATTATTGTGTAAATGAAATATTGATTGATACCGGAAGCTCAGTGGATATAATCTTTTACAATGCATTCAAGCAGCTGAATATTGACATTGCCGAATTCAAGAAAGTTCACAATGCACTATCAGGATTCGCAGGAGAGACACTAGGAGCATTAGGAGAGGTCGTGTTGCCCATTTCATTGGGAAAGCTGTCTGAGAAAGGCTACAAGAATTGTGAAATTCTTGGTGGTTAAGGCATCCTCCGCTTATAACATGATATTGTGAAGACCCAACTTTAAACCTTTTCAAGGCGGCTATCTCCACATACTATATGAAGATGAAGTTTTATCTCAAGAACATTATACCAACATCCTAGAGAATTGTGGTAGATCTCAATCAAATTCTATTGACGTGAATCAACTAATACGTGAAGATACAATTTATCAAAGAAGAGAAGGCAAAAACAAGAAAAGAAAATCAAAGGATCTACAGGTGGAGGTAGTGAAAATAAAATTATCATGATACATAATCGCTAAGATTCAACTATAAAAGTTGTCATTACCATGTACCGATCAATGAAAGTTCAATGAGATCTGCTGGTGGATCCTATTTTTTACGCAAGAATGTACCTGATTTTGTCTACCCCTTTGAAGAAAAATAAAAAAGAGTCATATTTTCAATATTTGGCGTATCAAAAGAGAAGAATTACACCTCTAAAAGGGGTCAGATTAAAGAAGCATCTTCATACCGAAGGTAGAATAAACTGCTCATTAAAAGAGCATTACACCTCTAAAATGGGTCAAATTAAAGAAGCACCTTCATACCGAAGGTAGAATAATCGCTCATTAAAAGAGCATTACACCTCTAAAAGGGGTCAGAATAAAGAAGCACCTTCATACCGAAGGTAGAATTAAACCGCTCACTAAAAGAGCATTACACCTTTAAAAGGGGTTAGATTAAAGAAGCGCCTTCATACCGAAGGTAGAATAAATCGCTCATCAAAAGAGCATTACACCTTTAAAAGAGGCCAGAATATTCGCTCATCATAAGAGCATTACACCTCTAAAAGAGGCAAAAATAATCGTTCATCATAAGAGCATTACACCTCTAAAAGAGGCCAAAAGAATCGCTCATCAGAAGAGCATTACACCTCTAAAAGAGGTCAAAAAACTTATGCTTTACATCAGAGCAATAATATCAACAGCTTCACAAGAGAACGTTACACCTCCAAAAGAGGTCAGTAAAAACGTCGTCACCTTGAAGACAAAATGATAAATAACTCTTCAGAAGCCTAACGTCAATAAAATAAGACAAATTAATTGTTAAAAACACGATAACATAACAATCCCCACATAAAGAGAAAATATTATGCAAACATTTAAAGTATGACATCAAAAGAAATCTAAAAATAACTATAATCAAAGTAAACAAACAAAGTCTTCCAGCAAAGATGAAAAGTGTGAAAAGGGAAAAGATGATTACATGATAATCAACCTATTAAACATCTATTGATAAAAAGTAAGTCAGCGAGAATCGAAGATTCTTCCTCTTCCAAGACAAGTTTTTCGGAGACATCAACATCCAAAAACATAAAGTCTTCATCAGGATAGCGTCCAGATTCCCTAAGAACCCTGCGACAATCGCGGATAGTGCTATCATACACTAGAAGAGACTCTTTCATTAAGTCTTCTCTGTAAGCGTCATAATTTTTGTAGTTGATAACTAACTCTTTCTCCACAGAACTTTGGTGCTTGGTAACCAACTCCTTCTCTAAATGGCTGAAGTATATTTTCCCTTCCCCAGACTTTCTGAATTTGTCCCCAGTCTGAACTTCATCTTTCAAATCCTTAGAAAGCCTGGCATTCTCCTTTTCCAGCTTCTGCATTTGAATAGTCATCTAAACAAGCTTCTCCTCAGCAGCTTTAGCTTCCTCCTCAAAATGGTTGGAACGTTGACTGAGTAAATGAGACATCAGCGGTATCTGCATAATAATAGGAGAATTACAAAAAAAAAAAAAAAAAGGTATTATATAATACTAGTAAATTTTACCCGAGCCAGGTTAGCACAAAGTATATGATCCAAGGTGCTAGAAGAAAAATGGTCAAAACAAGCGGCGTCGTATGAATATATCAAAGCCTTTTTTATCTCATACCCTATCGAGATCAGCAGAATCCCAAAATGAGTTAACACCTTGATCCTTGTTAAGTCCATATATAAATAGTCATTTCCCTGCACCAGGACTAGGAGAAACCTCACTCAAATGCTCCCTAGGACGCTTAGGCGGAAGAGAGGATGCACGACTCTTTCCAGGAGTCGCAATAGTACTAAATGTCTCTGTAGGACTGCTTCGCGATGCAGCGAGAACGGGTCCTCCATTTTCTCTCTTAGAGGAACTCCTCTTCAGGTGGCTGACTGGATTTTCTCTGTGTGGGGGGAGGAGGACGATGAGAATCAGAACGATGGGGCTGAGCTTCAGAAAGATTGAATTGAGCTTTTTCGCAGCACGAAGCTCACTGAGGGATAAACCTTTGCCTGTTTCAAAAAAAAAAACGAATCAGTAAAATAACAAAAATGAATAAAATTAAAATTTTGAAAGAAAGGAAGCTAATATACCCTTAAAAAAATATGAGCCACATTATAATTATTCCTAAAAAGGCCAGCATACTCAAACCTCTCGTAAATATCATCTACATCCATTGAAGGATCATCAGAAAAGAAATTATCACTCCAACTATCACTCCACTCGGTCAAGAAATCCCAACCATCGTTTCTCACATAAAAGAACTTAGATTTCCAAGAACCTTTCCCTGAAGAACAACCTTCTAAGAATTTACATGTTTTCTGAGGAAAGAAGTGAAAGTATAATTGATTTGCGACCCTTCTCAGATTAAATAGAGTCCTAAAGGAAGCCAGTGTAGGAGAAATGTTCAGGTTAACACAACATTGTAGGAATCCCTCGTAGTACAAAAATGAATTTGGAGTAAGTTGGCTAATGCAGACATTGAAACTCTGAAGAATTTCCACCAAAGGAGGATCAGGGGAAAGTGAGAAACCACAATAAAAGTACTCTATATAAACGGTAAAATACCCTGAAGAAGGAGACCTAATTCTCTAACCCTCATGAGGAAGCAAAAATTCATGGGAAAGAGATAACGTTATACTACTCTTTAAAACTTCTAACTGCCTAAAAGACATTTCATTGTTTGCGATGTCAATATTCACTGTCCGACTTTTACGCTTAGAAGGCTGGATAACCCCTTCATCTTCGTCCATCACCCAGTTACTTGCCTCCTCAGGCCTAGTGCCTAAAGGAAAATGGGACACATCAGAAAAAGATTCATCATAAAATGAAACATCAGACTACTCTGGGGGTAGTTCACGAATAGCTTTAGCAATTTCTTCCTCAATAGGAAGATCTACTCCTAAAATAAAGATTACTGGTTAAACTGAAAATAATCAAACACCTTGACTGAACTCTGCCGAGGTAGCAGGGCCTCGGTATAACTCTGCTGAGGCAACAGCGCCCCGGCAGAGCTCTGCCTCAGCAGAACCCAACCAAAACAAGGCTCTCCTCAACAAAACTCTGCCGAGGTAGCAGCACCTCGGCAGAACTCTGCCAAAACAAGGCTCGCCTCAGCAGAACTCTGCCGAGGTAGCAGCGCCTCGGCATAACTCTGCCAAGGCAATAGTGCCCCGACAGAGCTGCCTGGGCAGAACCATGCCGAGACGAGGCCCACCTCGGTAGAACTCTGCCAAGGCGGGGTTGACTCGGCAGAACCCGGCCGAGACAAGGTCTCGGTAAAAAATAAAAAAATAAAAATTATTAGAGGGCTGTTTTATGCAGTACAAAAAGGGGAAAAATAACGACAAAGTATTTCATACCTCGCGAAGACATTCTTAGAATTGAACTCTTGAAAGATTACAAATTTCAAGGATTTGAGAAGTTTGATTAAAGTCAATGAATAAAAAGTTTATAAATACCCTATAACCAATTTTAATTATGGAAGTGTGAGATTCTCAAGGAGAATAATCCTCCCTAAGGATCTTCCCATAATTGCAGTGCTATGATGCACGGATACTTCAAAAAATTATAAAATGTTGTGTCGGACTCTTTTCGGATACGATACTTCTCGAATACTCGTGGGATACGTATTCGACACTCCACGTGGCGTGTCGATAAATATGATTAAAAAGAAATATTGGACACACGTGTCGGATACTTATTTAGACGTATCCAACACATTTTATATTCTGAATTTTGCAAAGTCACCACAATTGTTAAGAACAATCAACAATGTAAGGCATCAAACCATACTATGGATTATATACAACAGCAATACATGACAATTTGTCTATAACGGGACATGTTTTATCTAACATAATAAAACAATGAAACATTATGTATAATTAATAGTATTAAATTACTAAATAATTTTTTTTTTCGAAAATTATGCAATTTATTACTTATGAAACTTAAGTTGCTTTATTTCAGTATATATGAATATAAACATTTATTATTTTACTTATTTCAATATGCATAAATATATAAATTTATATTTTTTATATTCGTATCCATGTCGTATCGTATCCAGTAATTTTTTTAAAATCCGTGTCGCCGTATCCGTGTCGTCTTGTATTCGTATCGATGTATCCGTATTCGTGCAACATAGTTGCAGTGCAATCCTAAAAAAAAAATCTCAATTATAGGATGATCCCCTATTTAAAGATTATTAGTATTTGAAATTCCACAATTGATTATCTCAAGATATTCAATTATGGAATTGGGGGGCTTATGATGTGGATATTTAAATCATAAGGGTATTTTAGTAATTACCAAAATCTTAATTATTAAAATAATTAATCAAGAATTACATTTATCACATTCATTAAAATAACCATCCTACCCCTATTTAATTCTGAAGCTAGTGGGAGGCTTTTCCTCTTGATGGTGGACTTCTCATCTCCCACACTTAATGATGTGACTCCTCACCTCCTCTATTTTAACCTATAAATACCACATTCATTTCACTTGAAAGGCAGTTGCAGAAGAGTGAAGAATAGCTGAATAGTTTCCTTGAAGTGCGTCCCGTGACGTCAGAACGGGAGTTGAAAATGATCAAGATATGAGGAGATCATCCCGAAGATACCCTTGATCATTTTCACGCAACATCACACCCCATATTCGAGCCATGTTCCCAAAAACTAGAATTTCAAAAAATTGTGACCACATTGCCAGTCCATGGATGATGTGAATTATCATTTCCATAAGTCCCAAATAGATTGATAGACTGCACCACATGTACTTGATAACATGGTGTAGTGACTGAACTAAATAATTTCTCAAAGAATTGGGGTGTTGAATCCCCAATTCACGTGAACAGGTGGAGAGAATTAATCTCTCCATATGTTCTTATTTATGTAAATTATTAGAAGATATTACAAACAATCTCTATTATCAGAATTGTCCAAATTGAAAATAAAGACACATACAAAGTTCAATATCTCATTTTAATATATCGATGTGCCAGTGGTGTGTACTCAATCTATACAAATTCAACTCTATTAACCTAGCATGTTGGAATATCATCCAAAATAACTTGGGAGTATTATTTTAATTTCTCATATAATACTAAAAAATAATAGTCCGTGCAAGTTTGACACTACAAAAATGAGGAAGAATCCTCCAGAACATATATGCAACTTGTAGAAGATAAGATTTGGTTCAATGAACAAAAGTACAAAACCATACAATTTTGTTTATTAGTTAAATTTAGTTTCAACTCCATGACATCAAAAGCAGATGGGATCTCTCTTTCAGCAAATTTTATAAGATTGTACACATTTAAAAAAAATTTGATACTTGAAATAGAATATAATTTTATTCTATTTGAAACCAGCAAATAAAAAAAGGGGCCCTTTTTTCCGGCTATTCCAGATTTGCAGCTGATATATTCAATACTCTTTCAATGCCATTATTTGTACCCGTTTACTTTTAGCACAATGGTTTCTGCAAGAGTTGAAAAATGAAAATTTTAGATATTTTTACAAAAAATATTAATTGAGAATTAGTAAAGTCAGTAATTCTTTTTGTTTTTAGGAAAAAAATGATTAATTGGGACATAAAAAAAGGTAAAATTGCAAAAATCGTCCCAAATTAATTACTGATTTTGGATTTTCGTCCCAAACTATTCAACTTGGCGAATTTCGTCCCGTAATTTAATATTTTTTTAAAATATCGTCCCACCGTTAATTATAAGACGAAAATTGCGCATTTGCCGTTAAATTACCACGTGGCTGCTTACGTGTCATGACGTGGTAAATTTTAACATGAATAATTATATAATATTGCAGAATTCGTCCCAAACTAATTACAAGATTGAACCGTCATTTTCATTAAATTAAAAATTTAATATTGGGACTAAATTAATACAAAATGGTAAATTATGAGATGAAATTCGACGAGTTGATATAGTTTGAGACGAAAAATCAAAATTAGTAATTAGTTTGGGATGATATTTCAAACAAATATCAAATTGAGTGACGAAATACGGTGAGATAATATAATTTAGAACGAAAATCCAAAATTACTAATTAGTTTAGGACGTTTTGAACAATTTTACCAAAAAAAAAATTAAAATTTATGGGACAGACTTCAATTCAATAATTGTTAAAGAAAGCCAGTAGGCCATCTACTTGCAGATAGATGTTGCCGACGAATGCTAGCTAGCTACATTATATAGTAGGATACATTGGTGGGGCCACATACAAACTAGGAGGGTACATGGACCCCCTGCAAGTTTTATCTTAGATATATATTATATGTATTTATTTAAGAAAATACACAACTTTAGGTTATGATTTATTATTGACAAAATTATAAAAAATTTTCCGAACTAATTAGTAATTTTAGATTTTCATCTAAGCTATATTGTTTAGTCAGTTTAGTCCCATAATTTTATATTTTTTTGGAATATCGTCTCACTTGTCTCATGGATGCTTACATGTCATGACGCGACAAATTTTATCTTAAACAATTATGTAAGATTGCAGATTTGTTGCAAACTAATTATAAATTTTGACTTTTCGTCCCAAACTATATTAATTCGCCGAATTTCGTCTTAGAATTTGTCATTTGGAATGTATTTAGTCCATTATTAAATTCTAATATTATGAAAATGACAATTATCTTTTACTTTTTTAAGGGACTAATGACATTTATCTCCTATAATATTCATTATGTTCAATTTACCTCTGATAATCTGAAAAGAAGCAATTTAAGGTAAATTGAATATTATGAATATTACATTGAAGCAAATTACCATTAACTTTTTTTTAAGAGAAAAAAATATTGATTTTTGAAATTCATGCGCGCTTTTGAGAAAAAAATCCTATCTCGGTTCATTAGAAAATATTTGTGCATTTTTTTGTATTAATAAATAATAAATATTTATAATTAGTTTGGAACAAATTTTTTTCCCATGTCATTTCAATTACGGGACGGAAATCGGCTTATTGATAAAGTTTGAGACGAAAAATCAAAAGTTGTAAGTAGTTTGTAACGAATTCTGCAATCTTATATAATTGTTTATGATAAAATTTGTCATATCATCACATGTAAGCATCCATGTGGCAAGTGGGACGATATTCCATAAAAATATAAAATTACAGGACTATTTTGACTAAGTGATATAACTTCGGACGAAAATCCAAACTAATTAATTTGGAAACTTTTTTACAATTTTTCCTTTATTATTTTCTTCTAATGGATCCCTCTAACAAAAACTAAAATATTATATAAGAGGGTCCATATTTATTATTAGTGCATCATGAAATTAATAGTCATGGTAATATAATGAACTAGTTCAATTCAAAGTATTCTTTTTTATTTTGTAAATTGAATCATAAAAAATACTAACAATATATTTTGACAAGAAAGACACTTTTTAAATATATAATTTCATACCAATATCTCTCTCATCTCATCTCTACTAAATTGAGGTTACACATAATTTTTTTTTTATTCAATAAACATATAGATTTAGTTTTCTCAACAAAAGGAAAAGAAAAACAAATATAGTACTCTACTTACTTTCAAATGTGATTTTATTTCTGGTGGATTTTTTTTTTTTTATAATTTAGTATTTCAATACATTTGTATGTTTAAGATCGACTAGGATCTATATTCAAATAAGATTTGTTCCGTGTGATTATGAGGTTGAATATATTATCCAATTTAATTGTTATTTTAGATTTTTTTTGAGTATTTTATTTTATTTTTATTTTTATTAGAAAGTATAGCGAACCTAATGAAAAAAGTTTCACTCATGATATGATAGCTACAATTAATAGGATATATATATAGTAGTGGTTTTTCAATATGGGTAATGGAAAAACCAACACAATTAAATACACCCGATTTAGATAAATTTTAAAGATGGTTTTTGTTTAGGCGACTGCCATCTTTTGAAACTCATAGGTTGTGGATTTGATAGGTTCATGAGTCTGCTAGAGAGATTCATAGTTTGTGATCCATGCATTGACTTGGAATAACTGGATTTTTCGGTATTTCTCAAGTGCTAGAAACCATTCTCTTAAGGCTCCAGTGAATCTAGACACAAATTCTCTTAGTGTACGATCTGGTAATTTTTTATTTTTATTTTTTTAATTTATTGATGTTATGTCTCTAGTTTGTACAAGATGATGCTTTTGAATTCAAAATCTTGTTTTGAATGCTCTAAATAAATTTCAAATCGTCAAACCCTTAGTCCACATAAATAAATTCTTCTCAACTTAAATCCCAAACTGTCAAACCTATAGTCCTGATAAATATATTCTTGGCCGTTGACCAACAATTGCTGACCACTACAGGATGAGTCTCAAATTTCCAATTTTTTTTTTTTTTTCCGCTTTCTTAATGAATGAGAATGTAATTAATTACAATTTTGGTCCTCTAATATCGTACAACATGCAGTTGCAGATTCATTTAATCCTCATGCAGTTAATGTATTGTCATACTCATAATCCTTTTATTAATTCTGCAAATATTCAAAGATATGAAGTTAATGTATTTAATTTGAAAATATTAAATACGAAAGTTAGCAAAGTTAAACCGTCACTTGGCCCTAAGTTTATGATATATTGATATGTCGTCTTTTCTATTTTTTTTTTTTTGATAAAAATATGTCGTCTTTTTCAATTGACACGGTAAATACTTGACCAGTTGCCCAAAATACCCGCCAAAGTCCACGGACCAATTTTGACTGCAGTCGATAAATAAAGTAATTGTATTTGGTGGATATTATCTGATCATCAATTAGTCGATTAGTTATGTAAAAATTCTAATAATTTGTAATCTATGACATAATCTTTTTGTTGTTTACATAGTATATTCAAGGATGTAATCGAGTCAAGTAGTGTCGAACAACACACTGTTCAAGTTTTGTTTGAGTTTTATCGCACTTGAAATTTTATGTTTGAGTTTAATATCGAGTAGTTTGTTATTTTGCATGTATATTATAAATTTTTAGTTTATCGAAACGAGCTTCAAAAGTTATCAAGCTTGTTTGATTAGTGTGATGATCAAATGGGCTTTTATCAAACGAACTCGAGTCAAATATCGAATAACTTGATTTAATTTTTAGCCCTAAATATATATGGTCTTAATATTTGGTGGAACACTTCGCTTCTAAATAATAGAGAATTTTAAATCTAAGTTGTTACACAATTTAAATTATAAACAAGTTAATTTTGACATCATATTTTGAAGTTAATTGAATTGTTAAACGAATGAGCGTTAATGAAACATTGGCTAGGTGAGCTTAGATAGTTTGATATTTCGTTTCTAAAAAAATAAGTTATAATTGTTCTGCTTCTTTTTCTTTTACTAAACAAAATTGAACTAAATATTTTGTGACTTAACTTATTTTCAACTATAGCTCTACATCAATCTTATAATTGCATGCGACAACATTTAAAATAAATAAACAAAATGCAATACTATAAAATAAATAAATTATGTTGGTCAATATCTCATCTCATTTACTTTTCATACGCATCATATAACACGCGCGTACATTTATTAAACTATACATACATACTTAACACTAATAACAATTAAAATTATTTGCGAGACTAATAATTAATTAGAAAAATATATTCTTTTTTTTTCCCTCAAGCATTAAGCCATTTAAGCATCGGCGTCTTCGGAGAGCATCTCCATCATCTCACAAGTAGCGAGCCCCAATACATGTCCATTTTTTTGCCAATTTATCTGCGCATGGCTTCTTAATAAGCCCGCGATAGAAAAAATGTACTCCTATAAAATAGTAACTTGTTTCAATATATGAATAAACATTGTTTTGTGATTGATTTGATCTATCCAAGTCGATTTTGAACAAAAATTCAATTACATTTAAATCGATATGACACAAATCATACACACATATGTTTTGTAATTAAGAAACATTTAAAAGAGAGTAACTAATTACAAACCATATAAAGTACATATGATTTATACTAAACATTTAATCGTAATTATTTTAAGACTAAACGATATTGCCAGAGTAACTGTTTTTAATATATATGACTTTCTCAATTCCCATCACATTACTTTTCTAATTAGTAGAGTATCTTTTAACTATGACAACTCAATTTTTCTCTCATTAGTACATTAATAATCTTTTGTTCTTTTTCCAAAACACATTCAAGTATGAAAATTAATCAACTTGTGTCTTGAGTTTTCATATAGCACCGCTAATCCACCACCAACGATCAAACCCACTAAATGTACAAACTTGCACCTGCAAAATTTTATATTATTTATTACGATTCTTGAAAAATTACAAAATTAGGGTATTACAAAAAGTTACTCTTACGATATTGCTAGCCTTATTTTAATAACCTACAATTATTACATATGCAAATGAAAAAACCAACAGGTGATTTGTCTAGTGGAAGGGATTAGTAATTACAAAATAGCGGATTCAGGGTCGAATCCCTGTTCGGAGAGGTTCCCATTTTATGTGCCCGACGCGCCACAAAAGGAATTAAACTCTTGAGAAACAAAAAAAAAATATATTTATACACATGAAAAAAAATAAAAGTTGAAATAATGTGGTCAAAGAACAAATGTCTCAATTTCATTGTTGATTGAATATAAAAATAAATGACTAGGCCAAGAAGAAGAAAAAAACAAAACCCCATAACTCATCACGAACATGAGCGTTATGAGCGTTGGCGTGTTTGAAGATGACCTTAGACTATTCATTTATTAGTGGCCAAAATTTTTAGTTGACTTTCATAAATGAAATTAATAAACCCAACTGTCCAACAAATATTTTACATAAAAAAAAAGTTAATGATAAGTTAGTTAATACTCCATCTATCCCAATTTATTTGTGGTTTCATGATCATTCTCAATTTTGACAACTAGATTATATTTTTTGACGAAAGTGAGTAAATTGCTTTTTTAAATTTTTTATAGGAAGGTAAATTAAATATTATAAATTTTACTCTCTCTGTCCCAATTTATGTGACGTTTTAGAGTAATTTTTTTGTCCCAAATAATTTGTCACTTTAGAATTTCAATGTACTATTAATTACATATTTTTTCATTTTGCCCTTATTTAATAATGTATCTAAAACTCTCTCTTTAAGAAAAAAAAGTAATAAAGAGAATGTAAGGGTATTTTATGAATATCATTTATTTTTTTCCTAAGATTGAAACAATTTAGTAGGTGTCTTAATATGTAACAAAACACAAGGGGGTAAATACAACATATAAAAATAAATGTCAGATCGTGTAATTTTTTGATACACGGGATAAATTGCTCCATAAAAAACTAAAAAGAAAAAGACCTTTTTTCTTAAAATTGATTAATATTTTTCTTCTTGTTCTGATTCTTCATGGAAGCAGCGGTTTGTAGCTACTTTCTTTGACCACCCTCCCCAATAAATTGCCATATAGAAATATTTGTTACTATAAAAAAAGCATTTCCAAAAACTGCTACAAATATCAAGCTTTGAATTCATCAAATCTCGTGCACTTAAAAGCAGAGTTAAAACTTTGAACGAGACCCACCATTTTGTGTGTATTCCCATTTCATTTCAAGAAAACACAGAGAAATTTCTCAGTTGTTTAATTCTTCTTGATACGATAAAAGCATTCAAAGTGAACTTCTTGTACACGTGTATTCAACGTTCAATTGGGCTTCAATTTTAAATCTTTTTCAAGATTTTTCCACATAAAGGAGGGGTATATAAGGAGGGGAGGTGGTTTCATATTTAGAAGCACATATTCTAATTAATAACACAATTCTTTCTGACAACTTAGGACTTTTGGGATTAAGCCCAAGTTTTCTACTTCTGGTGAGTAATTTTGTTCATTTGCTTACAATTTTTGTGAGTTAATTGTTATATTCATTTGCTATTTTGACACCCATTTGTAGATAAAGAGTTAAAAAGGTGAAACTTTTAGATATTTTTTTGGGAAAATTAATTATTGAGCATTGATGATGTCAAATCATTACTAAAGCATAATTTAGAGTGAAAAATTCCATTTTGAGAAAGATAATTTTGTTTTGGGACATTATGAAAAGGAAATAAGAGAAAAAATTTAGAAATAGGGGGAATATGGTTATGGTGTTATTTCAATTGATTAATTACAGAAAAATAAAATATAATTTTATTTATAAAGGAATTACATAAGTGGTTCTATTTTTTGCTTTTTTGTGCTAAATTTAGTTAAAGATTAATTGGGTATACAATTTTGAATGTGGAATTTTGTGTGTGTGTTTAAATTATTTCAAGAACTTTTTTATTGACATGAATTTTCATACCAAATTATGCAGGTAGCAAGAAATTGTGACACAATTTTTTCTAATTGAAGTCAATGACTTTAAGAAACAATAGTTTTGGCAAAGCAGAATCTGCAGCAATGACCATGACAAAAGGTTGCAATAAAATGAGCAGAAAGAATTCAATAAAGTTGAAAAATTGTGATCCCATGAAACTAGTCCTTGAAACCTCACTTTCATTCAAAGATTTATTACAAGATATCCAAAAACCAAGATCCTTTAGTCCAAGTAACCAACCACGTACCCCGAACTCTCTCCCCGAACCCGCCATAATGTTTTCTCCTCGCCCCGTAAGTGAGCTTGATGCGGCTGCGGTAAAGCTCCAAAAGGTCTACAAGAGTTACAGGACTAGACGAAACTTAGCCGATTGTGCAGTTGTCGTAGAGGAGCTATGGTTCGTTTTTAAGTAATATCCGATTATTTCTTATCATATGGTTTTATTTATTAGATTAATAATCGGTTATATTGGATATGTGTATAGGTGGAAGGCTTTGGATTTTGCGGCTCTTAAACGGAGCTCGGTTTCGTTCTTCAATGTTGAGAAACCGGAAACTGCTGTTTCACGGTGGGCTAGAGCGAGGACCAGAGCAGCCAAGGTTCGTTTTGATTCGTTAATTAACGAAATTCATTTTCGATTTATATTGTTTTGTGTTATGTTGTATTGAATTCGATTTTGAGATAAAGATTGAATTTTGTGCAGGTTGGAAAAGGTTTGTCTAAAGATGAAAAGGCTCAAAAACTGGCTTTACAGCACTGGCTTGAAGCGGTAAGTGTTGAAACTTTTGATCATTGTTGCTTCAGTCGGGTTTTTGATCTTTCGACTCATGTTTTTTTCCCTCGATTTTCTATTTTTAGATTGATCCACGCCATCGTTATGGACACAATTTACATCTCTACTATGATGTCTGGTTTCAAAGTGAAAGTGCACAACCTTTCTTTTACTGGTGAGTTCGAGATTAATCCTTTTAACTAGCTAGCCTTAATCGCATAAAAGTTTCACTTAATATAATACGTCCTTCAAAATGCAATAATCGTCATTGCTTAGAATAATTCTGTTAACTAACTTAGTTTTATTTGTTGTATGATATGAAGGTTGGACGTTGGAGACGGAAAAGAAGTGAATATCGAGAAGTGCCCAAGAACCAATTTGCAACGTCAATGCATCAAATATCTTGGACCGGTAAGCCTCCATTCTTTAAGTGACATCACTTTTGAATCGAAATTCAAATAAAATATTTACGTATTTAGTGGTACTTCTTATAAACAGAATGAGAGAGAAGCATACGAAGTCGTGGTTGAAAACGGGAAGCTAGTGTACAAACAAAGTGGTAACTTATTAGACACCATTGAAGGCTCAAAATTTATATTTGTTCTTAGCACGACAAGAACTTTATACGTAGGCCAAAAGAAAAAGGGTCGTTTCCAACACTCGAGTTTCTTAGCCGGAGCTGCCATCACCGCAGCCGGAAGAATGGTTGCTCATGGCGGCATTCTTGAGGCAATTTGGCCATATAGTGGTCACTATCTCCCAACAGAAGAAAATTTTAAAGAATTCTTAAGCTTCCTCGAGGAACACTCTGTCGATCTCGTAAACGTTAAGGTAATTTTTGAAAAAAAACATTTATTATTGAATGTTCAACTCATTTAAAAGCTTAAGTTGTTAAAAGGAAGAGACATTTAATATTTATACTTAACATTTGGTCTGTACATATTCGAATAATATTCGTCTAACGATATATTCCCGTTTTCTATTTCGTTTCAGAAATGTGCAACCGATGATGATCAACCTCCACTTTGCACCGAATCTTCTTACAAAGAATCGATTCCAAGAAAATCGGAAGATTCTATTACATTTGACAACGGTGTTCCTAGTAAAGAACAAGAGATCACGGTTAAGGAAAAGCCGGTGTATAACTTGGCCAAGCGTATGTCATGTAAATGGAGCACGGGTCATGGACCGCGTATTGGGTGTGTACGAGAGTACCCTACAGAGTTACAATTCCAAGCTCTTGAACAAGTTAACCTTTCGCCTCGTTTGGCCTATGGTTCTATAGGTAACTACGGTCCAATTCCTTCACCTAGGCCAAGCCCAAAGATTCGACTCTCGCCTCGAGTTGCGTATATGGGACTGCCAAGTCCGAGGACACCTATTGCCGCAACTAACTGAATGTACTTTGTGAGAAAGTGATCAAAGTTTGAAGTAAGCAGAGACTAATGTAATCTGACTTACGAATGGAGAGCTAACTGAAATTGTTATTTTTTTATTCAATTATGTGTGTAAATGGCTCATTTGCATGCCATTTTTTTCTTTACCAAGTTTTGGCTCCAGTTGGAGGATAGGTTTAATTAATTAATATATTTTTTTTAATCTTTTTCTGTATAAGTTAGATAATCACATATTGTAAATTTTTCTTTCATTTTTTATTTTTTTGTGGAGAATAAAGAGGTGTATTCCATTTCACACTTTGGAATCTATGTTTAAGGTGACTTTTTTTTTTTTTAAATATTTTGGCTCAAAATCCTTGTTCTAGTTTGAATATGTTTGTAGGAAAAAGAACTTGGTACTATTTAATTTAACATTTCTACTAAGATTATTCTGCAATCAATGGGTGAAATTGTGTAATCAGTCCCAAACTAATTGTTAATTTTGATTTTTGTCCCAAACTATCAAATTTCATAACTTAATTTAATATTTGTCGAATTTCGTCCCAATATTAAATATTGGACAGTGAGTACCATTAAGTGATGTGTTGGCGCGGGACAAATCAGTAAAAGTGTTATAATTTGCCAAAACTAATTGCTAGTTTTGATTTTCGTCCCAAACTAATTGTCAATTTTAGGTTTTCGTCTCAAGTCATATTACACTGTGAAATTTTGACCTATAATTAAATATTTGTCTGAATCTCATCCCACAATTTTACTATTTCTCCTTTTTGCTTCCACAAATGCATGAAAATAGCTGAGATAAAAAAAATGCTATTTTTTAAAAAACGAGACTAAATGTATGACGTTCTTATAGGATTAAAAAACAAAATTAATTTGAAAAAAAAAAAACACTTTTTTTTTTTTTTTTTATAATTGATAGTTGAAAAAACACTTACTTATCACCACGAGAACAATTACAAGTTTACATAGGGTTTTTTGCACTTTGCACTCTCAAAATATGGGAAATAGGCACTTTGCACTCCCAAAATTTAGATTTAGCACTTTGCACCCTCAAAATATGAAAAATACAGCATTTTGCACCCTCTTTTATTTTCAGACAAAATAGGTAATTCAATTATAAATCTTTGGCACTTTGCATCCCCAAAACTTGAGAAATTGACACTATGCACCCCCAAAATAAAATTAGCACTTATCACCATCGAATTAAGAACAAATAAGCAACATCGAAACACAAAATTAACACTTAAAACCCTCAAATTAAAAAAAAAAAACTCAATCCCCTCATTTTTTCCGGCAAAGTTGACCATCGGGGTGAAAAAAATCTAAGATAAAATAGGTAAATTTTCGATCCGATTGAACAACCTGAATTTATATACATATATACAAATTAAATACCATGAATTTGGAATGATTACATCATATAACAATAACAAGCCATGAATTATAGCTTGTACAAATTAAATGTGCTATGCATAACATTTGAATGAGTAAAAATTGGTAAGTTCAACTTTGTCTTAGATTTTTTCACCCCGATGGTCAACTTTGCCGGAGAAAATGAGGGGTTTGAGTTTTTTTAATTTTTTTTTAATTTGAGGGTGTTAAGTGTTAATTTTGTGTTTCGGGGTGCAAAGTGTCCATTTATTGTGTTTTCGGGGTGCAAGTTGCTGATTTGTTCTTAATTCGAGGGTGATAAGCGCTAATTTTATTTTGGGGATGCAAAGTGCCAATTTCTGAAGTTTTAGGGGTGCAAAGTGCCAAAGATTTATAATTGAATTACCTATTTTGCCCTTGAGTTTTTGCTTGAAAATAAAAGAGGATGCAAAGTGCTAAATCTAAATTTTGAAGGTGCAAAGTGCCTATTTTTCATGTTTCGGGGGTGCAAAGTGCAAAAATCCCGTTTATATATTGTAATTTTTTTGGTGATAAACGAGTTTTTTCCCCGGGTGTTTTTTTCCAGTGTTTATATAGCGTAGTTTCCACTTCTTAATTCACAATTAAGAACAAAGAGACTTAAACTCGGTTAAGTTCCTCGCTTTAATACATATCATTTTTCATCCCAACTTTTTTAGTTTGTTTTTTGTGCATTTCATATCGTCCCTCCTCCGTCCATTTTGGGACTAAAAAGAAAAACTAAAGAAATTATGGGATAAAATTTGACGAGATAATATAACTTGGGACTAAACTAAAATCGGTAATTAATTAAGACGAAAACCAAAATCGACTGTGATATAATTGGTAACGAAAACAAAAATTAGAAATTAGTTGGAGATGGATTATGCAATTTTACCCAATCAATAAGTGTGGTATTTTTACTCGAAACGATTTTATAAAAAAATATTTGTTCTGTCCCTGCTTATCATCTGCTTAGGAAACCTAAATACGGTGACAATTAAACAGTGACCTACTTTGTAGACTCTGATTCGAAGTCGTGTTTGGTTAATAGTTTTTGGTTTTGTTCAGTAGTCAAGCAGGCAAAATTCAGCTTTGGGATAAATATCAAATGAAATTACTTTTTTCTTTCTTTTTTTCATAAATCAAATTAAATTACTTGACATTCAACTCTAGTTTAACTGTTAACTTCAAATACTACATCACATTTTTTTTGTTAATTTCAATTGGAAGTTGATAGTATAAGTTCTTTTTTGCTCTTTTATTTCATGAAATCAAACAAAAGAAAATAAATTTACTGTTACCAAAACACTGAGAAAAAACTATTTTTTTTTCAATTGTGTCAGTAAAATTAGAAATGCATTAGTTATTTCTAAAAAAATAAAATAAAAATGGAAGTGCTTATTTCAGATAGTTCATCCACAACTGTGATTGACTAGTAAGTTTGACTAGACTTAGAATTATCATATCAATACATTCACTGAGAACTTCCAATCAAACTTGAATCTATAAGGTCAAGTCAATTATATTTGACATAAATTAACCATATACTTATTTTTTTTTTTAAATCGACCATATTTTCTTGTGCTCCCTAGAACTTTGACACGAAATTTTAGGTATGAATTGAAAAAAAATGAAATTTTTATGTAACTTTATATTTATGTCTTAAAAAATAGTGGTAAATAATTAATGGTGTCAAATTATAATTTAATATGAAATAACTTCATATTAGAAAATAGAGTATTTTTTTGGGACATCTAAAAAAAAAAAAAGAAGCAACGAAAAAGTACTAAGGTGGTATTCTTTTTTCTTCTTTAAAACTTTTAACTTCTGAAAACACATAAATTGAAGACAACAAATTCCACAATAAAAGTTTATACCTTCAATCCTTAAATATAAGTTTGAACATATATAAGTGTTCACCTAATATACTCATAGATTAAAAAAAATCACATTTTCCATATAAAAAAACCTCTTAAAGTTTTCATTTTTGAATCAATCGAAACGGAAAGAAGATATAATTTCGAGACTATTTGTTTACATTGTGAGTCTCTTTTTTTTTTATTTAGTAATTTTATGACAATTTTTTCAAATGTTTCCGAAACGTTTCCAAAAAATTCTCGAAATTTAATATAACTGACTGAAATATACACTCGAAATAAAATTTTGATCCAAAATATACCTCTATTTATTATCTAAAGTTTTGTTGAGTATTAAAAAAATGATAAAAGTAATGGGCCTACTTGAAAGGATTTTGGCTCAGTTTCGCGGGTCTTGATTTAAAAAAAATGGTCTTGGTGGTTTCGTTGAAACCTCATTTGATTAAGTTTTGGATATTGGACTTTGTGGTTTTGAAAAAACTCAAACCCCACTTGAATTGAGTTTGGGGGAAAAATTAGGTGGTATGTGTCAAATTAATATCTTTTTTATTGAGTTAGAGGAGTAAAATAGGTGGTATGTGTCAAATCATTTTTTTTTATAGATTTCAGGAATTTGAATATAAATTTGTAAATAGATTTATGATGAGTTTCATGAATTTTGCTAAACTTCATTTAAAAAAATTCTGACTCAATTTTCCGAGATCAACGAGATCGGACCAAAATCCAGCCAAATAAACCCATAGTATACAAACATAAACTTGTACTATAGTCAAGCCCTCTGCAAACTCCAATATATTTATATACATATCAAATCTCTTTTCAATCAGTCGAGTCAAATTAAACTAACTTTTCATCAGAACACTATTTATTGGGAGAAGAGACACTGACTTGTCTAATTAATTATCTTTCCAAGTAATTGTATTAAACTTCAAACTTGTGCACCTGACTTGTCAAAAAAGCCCTTTTCAAGCATAGTCTACTGTTTGACAATAAGCCAGCCATAATCCTCTGCTTTTGGCTTTGAATCGAATAAAAAAACATAATATTAAAATAGAATTAATTCAGATGTACTTTTCAAGATTTGTACTCCATTCTCATCAATTCATCCTATATATATATATTTCTCTTGCACAAAATTTGTACTTCTTTCTGTTTGAGACATGAAGAAAAAAGGGTATTATGCAATTGCCATTCTTCATTTGTTGAGTTGGGCTTTTGCTGCTCACCATTCAGGTTTTTTCAACATTTTAAATTTAAATTTGTTCATATTGTTAGAGTTCATTATTAATGTTACTTGTATATTTAAAGTAGAAGGGTAGTTTAGTTTTTTAGGACTTATTATTATCTAGTTTTTTCTCTTTTAATTCTTCCTCCGTTTCATAGTTTTTGTTTTCATTTATATGTTCCAAAATATTACTCTCTTTTACTCTCAATGAATAATAAAAATATACTTTTTTAACAAATTGCATGTCTAAAACTTCATGCCAAATCTAAAGGGAGCAAAAAAGAGGGAGTATAATACTTTTGTCTCTCTTGTATACTAAAAAATCTTAAAACTTTAATTATTTGTTACCACGACTATTTATTTTCTTTCTTTTTTTCTCTCAAAGAATAACAAAAATATATTTTTTTAACAAATTATCTAAAACTTCGTGTCAAACCTAAAGGGTGCAAAAAATATGGGACGGGGGGAGTATAATACTTTTGTCTCTCTTGTATACTAAAAAATCTTAAAACTTCAATTATTTGTTGCCACGACTATTTATTTTCTTTCTCTTTTTCTCTCAAAGAATAACAAAAATATACTTTTTTAACAAATTGTCTAAAACTTCGTGCCAAACATAAAGGGAGCAAAAAATATGGGACGGAGGGAATATAATACTTTTGTCTCTCTTGTATACTAAAAAATCTTAAAACTTCAATTATTTGTTACCACGACTATTTATTTTCTTTGTGTTATGACATATAATGTCCCACGTCAATTGAAAATCAAATTAAGTTCAGTCAATCCTCAACTCATGAGTTAACTTTTGAGATGAGTTGGACCAAATTTATTTAACGTGGACTTAATTCAATTCATGTGGTGGTTAAATTTGATAAATATATTTTGTTTTTATATGTTATTTCGACTCAATTTATTTAATTTTTAGATGCAGAAAGATTCCAGTATTTGCAGTCTCCTCCTAATAATTATTATGATGCAAAAAATGTGAAGGGGTATTTTGGGTATGATGAGGAAAGAAGAATAGGGTCAAGTCCACCAAAATGTGAGCACAAATGTGGAGGTTGTGAACCTTGTGTCCCAATTCAAGTGCCAACCACAACACAATATGCCAATTATCAGCCCGAAGCATGGAAATGTGACTGCCTAATTACTTCTTAATGTGTTCTATATCATTATTTTTTATATATCATGTAATCAGCCTTAATTTGATGATGGTTCTATATCTTTAATTATTAATGTAATGACATTGATTATTTCTTTGATTTCTTCTTATTATGTGAAACTAGCCAATTCAATTAAGTTAATTTGTACCATAATTACATGGCTTCCTTTATGTTTAAGAAATTAGACAAAGTAGCTATGATGTATTAGATTCATTATAATTACTCTTATAGTGGTTAGTTTTTGACGGAGCATGTCAAAAAATAAATTTGATGGGAAAAAATGGTTGAAATTAACGATAAGGATAGGTGAAATTAGGTTGAATCGGGGAGAAAATGATTGAAATTGGCATTTAAGTTTTTTAATTCTAGAATTGGAACTTTATTTAATGAAATTAATGCTTATATGAGTAATTGTAATGAATTCAATAACTCAAAAGTAGGTGGTCAATTTAATTACATTAAAGTGGAGTTTTGGTAAGTTAACTATATGATATATGTCTAGTGTGTAATTTACCTTCCTGTGAAATGAAAATAGACAATTTAACTTCATGTGAAATGAAATAATGGACAATTTATCTCTCTGTGATATGAAATAATGAGCAATTTTTCTTTTTGCTAGTGGAGGTATTGCACATATATAGACTCTATAATGCGGCTGAGACTTATTTTCATGTAAAAAATGATCAATTTTACCTTACATTTGTCAACATATTCACCTCATTTTACCTCTTGTGATATGCGTAAATAGACAATTTAACTCCCTATGCTATTCATAAATGGACACTTCAACTCCATGTAATATTGCATAATGAATATTTTACTCGATTGTAAAAATATAAAAATCAAGAGGAAGGCATTGTGCTTTTATAAAAATAAAAAGAGGTATTTCGCCTTTTTATTTATCACAGAGAATTAAACTATTTATTTAGAATAACACGGAAAGTTAATTTGCTATTCATTCCATTAAAGCACATGATTAATTAGAGTAATTCTCTCTTTAGTTAATGAATTTTGGCATGAATTAAGTCAAATTTGGTTCTATAAAAAAAGTAAGTCAAATTAATCTCAGCCACGTAATCTAAAGACTCGAACCAAACCTGGATATATTATGGAAAATGGGTTATCCACGTATCCACTTGTCCTAGTATTTGGGGATATGGATTAAAATAATTTAATTGGTTAAAGAGATAAATCAAAATCAGAGGGTGACATTAGATAAAAATATACTTACATTTTTATCAAGTCTGAGTTTTTCCTAAAAGAATTAAACATATTTTTACTTTGGGGAAATGAACGATCCCTTGTGTTATGAAAATTTTGCAAATATTGCACCAATTTTTTTTGTACTTTTCGATTCCCCGCATCCATCTGTCTATTTCCGTTAATTTTTTTGCAAATATGTGTTACACTCAATTTTGTTGCGATTTTTCTTATATTTTGAATAACTCTATTTATTACTCACCCGAATAAATTTAGCATGAAAATCGATTTGTCCTTTTTAAACTTAGCACAAAATATCCTTGTAATTTTTGAACTTAGCACAAATCCATTTGTAATTTTTAAACTTAACACATAATACCCTTGTACTTTTTAAACTTAGTAATAGTCTCCTTAAATCTAGGGATAATTTAAGTATATCAACTACAAAATTAACTGAAGTAAGGGAAAAGTATGTAGAGTATCTAAAAGTACAAGATAATTTGATGTAATAAAAATTTTGGATGAAAATTTTGTACTGATTTCTTGTAAAGGAGTATCGTGCATTTTTCCCCTTTACTTTAAAAACACTTGAGGCTTTTATTGTCACTTGTATAGTTATGATTTTGTCTGCAATTGTAGAAACGAATGTGTCTCTCTAAGTTATTTATACTTAAAAGAAATCAATAAATAGGTCATTACATTTACATGCACGGTTCAACAAGCAAATAATATTACGACCCTTTCCTTAAGAAGCCTAAAAAGTCATTGATCCTTGCTTCGAGCAACACCAACAAGTTTTTTTTTTTTTTTTTTTTTTTTTTTTTTTTTTTTTTTTTTTTTTTTTTTTGAGATCCAAAACCAAAATCAAAGGAAGTAAACAACAATATTTGAAAAATTTAAGAGAAAAGCTTGACAAACATATAGCAAAATGTTTCACACAATCAAGTTCACGTATTTTACTAGCTACTACATTCATAAAATTGAATCTAACAACAATGAAGATGGATAGACTCAACGAATTCCAATTGTCGAGATAGTCCGTTTTGAAAGACAAATTCATGGGGTACTTGGGTAACTACATAACATATGCATAGGGGTATTCTCGTAAATTTTATAAATATGAATTCTATTTTAGCTCGTTGTTTCCAAACGCTAGAAAGGAATTTGTCTGATTTTCTTGGTCAAATTTCGAGTGTTACCCAAACTTTATAATGTAGTAATATTTCTGGAATATAAATTCCTGGAAATCATATTATTAAATCTAGATTTTATTTCCGTCAAATAAATGGGTTCTAAATTGTAAATGTTATTCCCTGCATTTCATTCCTAAATATATGTCGTTTAAAATTGTTGCATAATGATTAAATAAACTACACTCTCTGTTTTTTTATTTGTTGTTTTGAAGGATTGCGCATGGATTACGAAATGCAATAAATAGCAACTTTTTTTAAGCAAAAATTCCTAAATACCCTTTTAATAAAAAAAATCGCTGCATTAATTGCAAGCACAAGAAGGGTAAAACTGGTAGAAAAAAAATTAATTTTGCATTAAACTCCTAAAATGACAAATAAAAGTAGACATTTTTTTGGCCAAAGCGACAAATAAAAAAGGAAGGGAGTATTAATTAATTATCTACCTTACTGGTTACTGGTTAGATGAGTTTAACGGTTTTAACCACTAGTTCAACCGGTGTGACGTCATTTCAAAATAATAATTTAATTTAAGTTTTAATGTATGTAATCAACTATCAAATTTGATGGTGGTGGCAAGGCGGCGAAAAAATCAAAAGACGAGCCCACGTTACCGCAACAGTTGCAAACATTTTGGGTACAACATGATGATATGAATTTGGTAGTTAAACAAGATATGCACAACAATGTCATATCTATTTAAACGCTACTCAATCTATTATGATTCTTAGAGTGGGCATACAATTGTGTAGTGATCAGGTCAAAACATGAGTATACAATTTTATGTAGTTTCATTTAGGTATTCAAATTTCTGTGAACATGAAAAAAAAGGAATCATAATTTTATCTTGGAAAAAAATGTAGTAACACTTGATACAACATCAGAAATCCAAAAAGGAGTTATACTCATGCTCCGATTTTGCTATGTCCGAAGTTCCAAGAGAACTAAGTTATAATAAGATGGAGAATTGGGAAGTGTTAAACATCGCATTAATAGTGAATTAACGAGTGAATAGCAAATTAACTCCCTGTGTTATTCAAAATAGGCAATTTAACTCCCTGTGATAAATAAAAGGGCAAAATACCTCCCTGTGATATCCTAAATAGGCAATTTAACTCCCTGTAATAAGAAAAAGGACAAAATGCCTCCCTGTGTTTTTATAAAAGAAGCACATTGCCTCCCTCTAAATTGCTCATTTATTCATATCACAGGGATGTAAATTGCTCATTATTTCATTTCACAGGGAGGTAAATTGCCTATTTTTATATCACAAGGAGGTAAATTGCTCATTATTCATTTCACAGGGAGTTAAATTGCCTATTTTTATTTCACAGGGAGGTAAATCGCCCATTAGACATATCACAGGGAGTTAACTTGCAAAAAACCCGTCAATTAACATGAGAAAGTAACAAGTAATTTTGTAATGTGATAGGTATCGATGATAAACAATCAACTTTGCTATTAAGGATGAATATAATACCAGTTTATTACACAAGCCATATCTTTTTTGTTCTACTTTTTTTATTGTTTCTTGCAGTGTTTTAAAAATTGGACCGGATCAACCGGTTCGATCGATTGTCAATTTGATCCGGTTAACCCGTTAAAAACAGCTTTGTTTTTGAATCGTTCAAACCGAAAAAAATCGGTGAAAAACCGGTAAAATCAATGAACCGGTGAACCGATTGAATCACCTGTTCACTTATAAAAATAAAAAAGTTTACGTTACATATTTTTACTTCTCTTCCGCGTCCTTTAAACTTCAACAATACTCTCACATCTCTTCTTCTATTTTTCACTATAAATTAAACAAAATCAACAAGAAACAAAAAATCTTTTATATAATAAGTTATATAAATATATTTGAGCATCGATTTCCATTAGAAAATTTATTTTTCTTCTCAAACTTTAAAGTAATTTCATTTTTTTTAATATTATTCGTTGACAAAATTCATCAATATTTTCTTTTTTTCATAGGTGAATAGCTATAAATTTATTGTTTTTGATATGATGTTTGTTATAATTCGAATTATTACATTGATATCATGTTATCATACTTGTAATTTTGTTGCTATCATTCATTCTCAAATCAAAATTTGTAGAAAACTAATTGGTCATGAGATAAACATTTAGTTTATGAAAATAAACTTGAAAAATGGATATATAATATGTTTTTTTTTTTAAATAGTTGATTACATACATTAAAACTTAAATTAAAGTATTTTGTAATGACATCACACCAGTTGAACCAGTGGTTAAAACGGTTAAACCGATCTAACCAGTAACCAATAAGGCTATCGGTTCGATGTTCGATCCAGTTTATAAAACATTCATTTCTGGAAAACATCAAAGTAAGAATTGTAAATATACTAATTTTGAAAACTTATGAAGCGAATTGAATTTTCAAAGAAATATGAAAGACATGACACCAAATTTACCTTTACATATGTAAACATAATCTACACCATGTTTCAAACAATTAGCATCATCACGCCAATCTTTCCTCATACTGAAAACAAAAATACACCAATTATCAAAAAAAGAAAATAAATCAAGCAATCAATTTACCAACTTTTTTCCCTTACATTAAAAAACAACAAGACATTTTTACCGGCACAAAACTATCCATCGTTGATCTAAATTTTATCAAAAATACATAATCATTCATCACACATCACGAGAATATTAATATCAATCGTGGATCAAAGATTACCAACAATAATTTCATCCTCCATTTTCTATATTAAAACAACCCTTATGCCGTCTCTCATGGTATCACATTAACATCGAAAAACTCCTCAAGTTTGCTCCAAACATGAGAACAAGCTTGAATAGTTGCCCTTTGATATTAATAATTATCATGATAACATTATCTGACATACTCCTGTTGAGAGGAAATGTGAACATGGAATTCTGAATAAGCTTTAGTGGTATATAAGGTCAAGAAAAAAGTCAGAACCTGAATTGGACCAAGTGTTAATTTGAAGGTCACAATGATTTATGTGGTTTTGTTCATTGCCTTTGAAATTGTCTATGGAAGTATTTTGGGATTATTAGCTTGAGTAAAGTTGGTTATTTTGATGTGCTCCAGGAATATCAACACATAGAAATAAACATTCAACTTAGTTACTCAATGATGAAATACCTGATGACTAGAATGAAATACCTGATGTTATTTGTAGATGATGAGTAAAAATTGGAGAGTCTCGAGATATGGGATTAAAAATCGGAGTCTCGGGGGGATTAATTATAGAATTTAAGATGTTTGAACAAGAAACACTTGAAAAAAATCATCAACCGTCTCAACAAAATCAATCAAAGGAGTAAGATAATGATGTACAACTGCAACTTTATCAAATATGTTATATCATAGTCGTTTGAATTGTATTTGAAGTTTTTTTTAGCAATGTTATGAATATTATTTGAATTGACTTGAGAATTGTTTTATTGAATTGTTTAGGATTTGAGAATTGTATGAATTATAGTTGTTTTATATTTGGGGATTTCAGAGTTTTTATTCGACGATGTTTTATTATGTTTAAATTGAAAAGGAAATTGACAAAATGTCATTGAAAATAATCAATCGGAATATTCCGATAGATTATGCATGTGGCAAAATTGGTGGGAATTTTTTCAACTGTCAAAATCGGTTAAAAAAAAATTTGAACGAAATTCTGATCGCAAACCAAATCTCGACGTGACATTTAGTGATCGACATTGTTGGTCGGAATATCCATTTTCCCATCGATTTTCGGGTGAAAATCGGGGTCAATTTCGATGGGAAAATTCGATTAGTGTTGTAGAATTTATTGATCTGAGTGATAAACTGAAAGGTATTAATATTAGTATCTCAATGTCGTTGCTTTTTATTGCTATGGATTATGATGAGCACCAAAAAAGATGGACTGGCGCCGAAATCTTTATATCCCTTATTTTATGATTGCTATCATACCCCCTACAATTATCACTGTTTGCAAGTGTCCCGTACCATCACATGAGATGCATCCTATTAAAGTTCAAATGACTTGTAACATGTTGTTCCTTTTTATGTGTTTTTTTCCCATTCTGTATGAATTCATTTGTAGTGTAATTAGCCTTTTTATAGTAGAAGATAATTGGACGCAATAGAAAAGGGTCATGGGTAGAGGACCATGATTTGTATCAACAATAATAAAGACCACTCAAAAGATTAGTGCTCCATTCGGACAGAATTAGCAAGGAAAGTATTTATTTGTGTTTCAGCTCCACAAGCCAAAATATTTAGGTCAAGACATTATTTCTGATTCCGAGTTCTCTCATTTGTTATGTCCAGACTAATCGTTCCCACATACGACATCAATTATGATGTGGGCTGAAAAAATTGATCATATGTACACATATATCAAGAGAAGTTGATTCATAATACGACGTCAATTGTTTACAAGGACTTCCTCAATTTTCATGGAGTTGTCGAAAACTGAAATTCCTTGAAGAAAAGGTCAGTTTCCCTGTAGTGTAAACAATTTTTCTTCCATCAGACTTTAACTTTTGTTGCTCGGTGATGCTTTGAAAGATGAGACAAGTTGATTCATATTATTCATACTTACTCCGTTTACATATGTGCACGTATGTGTATATGCATATGAAGTACCACAAACAAATGAAATGATCACCACTTAAACAGTATATCAAGAAGAACCTCAAATGTGTGAAGTTTTCGTCGAAGATCTAGTTGTCGATCATATATGAACTGTATAAAGTCATGAATGTCAGCTTCAAAGAAAATTTGATTGAGACCTTGGATCCACCATTTTCACTGCCTAGCAAACATTCTATATAAGTCACTGTTAGTTTTGAATATGTTGTCAAATACTTAACATCTTAACAAATATTAACAATAAACCATCAATGTCGCTGATAGCTCTCTAATGTAAGTTATACAAACAAGCTTTCTAGGCTTTACTTTATTCGTTTTATGAAATGTTTGGGACTAATTCAAATCGTCTTGAGTCTGTTTTCATATTTGAGTAGTTCGAGTCTTCAATAAACTGTTTTGATGTGTTTTCTCTAGTGTCCAAACGTATTTTAGGTATAGTTATGAAGGGAAGAAGATTGAAGATTTTACAACGCCTTAATTGAAATGAAGGAGAGATAAACTGAAGAAATTGGCATTCCGTCGCCGCCACCAAAGGCGATCACCGCGGCAGATCATGAGGAATTAAGAAGGCCAAATGTCTTAACTTTCCACCACAGCCACCAAGAGTGACCTCCGCGAAACATCATACTTAGATTATGTGTGATTCGGAGAAGCTGGATCTGGAAGTTTTCAAGCTCAATATTGCCATGTTCGAGTCCTACTAGGATTATGTGTGATCAACTAGTTATACACTTATAAATAAGCATAGAAAACATTATACAACACACAATTCTCAAAAGATTCTAGTTTACAATTCTTTTATTCTCAAATTTCTTTTCCACTAATTAGATACAAAGATCTAAAGGTTGTTGTCAATATTCACTCATATTTTTTATAACAATTTTATTTAAAGATACTAATTGAGCATTTCATGTTCTTGCAGTTCTTTATGGCAGGAAAATGTCGTCAACATACACCAACATTTAAAAGGTACTAAGAAAAGACCAAGTTTTTCATGTGTCCATAACGCACAAAAGACTCCTGGAGGCCTTATTTTCAGACAAAAATGGAACAATATACAATTTGTTACCAGTGCTTCATTCCTTATGACAATCTATTCAGATTATCTAACCTATGCTGGAAATTCCCTCAAATGCTCACATGCCAACGTCTCACCTGCTGAGTTTCTTTCCTTTGCCAAATCTCAGGTGGAACATTAACTTCAGTCGACATCTTTTGACTATCTTACGTTGGATGGATTTGCTATAAGTTGAACTAATTTTTTTTTGATAATTATGTGGACGACATTCTTGGAGACAACCCACGATCCACGAGTTACATGGTGGGGGTATTGAAACAATTATCTGAGAAAACTACACTGCATGGCTTCTTCCATTGTGCCATATAAGACATGACGTATGTTTGTTAGCTGCAAGGGAGGGTATGCCACTTAGTTTAGTAGAAATGTGATCTACCCTAATCTTCTTACTGGTGTAATTGTTGGTGGCCCTTATGCGTATGATAATTTTGATGATCAAAGATACGACAAGCAAACTAAGCCTGCTACTTACAACAATGCTCCACTTCTTGGTATATTGACTAGCCTACATGCTGGCCACAATGGCTACAATTAGCTTCTTCCTGGTTAGTTAATATAGACAATTTCATCATGTCAATTTTCATTGGCTCGATGATGGCCCGCATAGGAGGCTCCCGATCGAAAACATATTATGGTAGTATGCATGCTAGGCTTGTATGGCTTTTATTTATTAGTCGATTTATGATTGCTTGTGTGTATGCGCGCTAGAATCTAGATCGTAAATAAAAGATAAAGCATAATTGAAGCGGTGAGATCTCGAGGAGAGTTTCCTTAAACTTTCAAAACCGAAAATTCCCCTCTCGAATAAATATTAAGTCATATTGGGTTAAACATAAAATGAGGTTTTATAAAATCCAAGCCTTCCATTAATAGGGACTAGTGTATGTTGTTTACTTATCGATAGAGGTGATCCAGAGTCTGGCACCCGAGTCGAAGAAAGGGGCAATGCACGAAATTCCTTGATTCTAGTTTTTCTTAAAACTCGACAAGGGTAGGGACTGGTCGGGACGTGAAAATCGACCGATAACTAGTTACGGAGAATTCATGACCGGGCCCGTTGCTTATCATGATTAATGGGTTAGACTTAACGCGTAGTAACATTTATGATGTAGCAGTGCTAGATAAATGCGAAAAACGAGGCAAAATAACTTGAAGGTTGTGTAGTAGACACAATTGGTAATATGTATACCTACCTAGGGAATTAATTGTATGGCCACGAGTCGTGGGTGCAACTAATTGCTGCTGGGACATCAAGACCTACTAGGAAATAGATTTTTCCCGAAACTAGAAGGGGTTACTGTTTCGATAAAAATAGTGGGAGAACTTTTTCGATAAAAAGTCCAAATTTCGTTAATTATAAGTATTAATATTAAACCTGTCTGCTTATAGTCGTCTGTTTTTAAATGTTAGCCATTTACCATCCACTGTCCGATACTCGATGCGTTTGAGAACCGAACCAACTTTGAAAAAGGTGATGTGCAATTTCCTATACGAAACCGACATGGCTAAGTTTGACAATGTTAGGGAATATTGTTCTTACTTAAGCAAGACATTCGAGCTGATCAAAGGGTTTGGAGCCCAATTGACTCTCGAAGATGAGATAACGATAACCCTTCAAGGATTATCTAAGACCTTCACTCATTTTATGCAACATTGCATTATTCCGCCTGATGGAATACAAACAAAGCAATTGCATGAGTTGTTAGACAAATATGAAGAAGCTCATCAACGTGGTTTTGGTCTATATGATTGGAATTGCCCTCTGTGTAAGTACGAAGAGAAAATAAGGAAGCTTGTTGAAAAGGATTTCCTGGAAAGACTTGACTACGGTATGACTTTTTAAGTTATACACTTGTTGAATCTTTTTGATGTAAGACATCTGATTAAAACTTTCATTTCTGTAAAAGCATTTACAGGCGATGATAGTCTTCCCTCTCAACCTAAAAGGAGGAAAATCCTTGGAAGGGAGATGCAAGTAGTGCAGAGCGAGATGAGGAAACTGGAATTCCGGGACTGGGTCAAGGAAGAATTGTACCTAGACATTCCTTTTTAGCAAAGAAGTTTTTCTTAGTTTTTCGTATTAGCATGAGTTTTAAGTTTTAGTTTACTTTGAGTATTATTTCACATTTTATACGAGACCTTATTGCTTTACCATTGAGAAATGGAATTTATTTAATTAGAGCAATTTAACTTTGTACAAATGTTGATGTTATGAAACTTAGAAATAAACAATGATAAACGAATCGAAACTTTGAAGACTATATGCTAAATCGAAAACGAGTAAGACAAACTGGATAATCGTCCGCGCTTGAAATGTTCACTCTGGACATTCTTCCTAAAGAGAGATGCGAAAGGAAAGTTTTTATTTACTGATTCCTGAAATAATGAACTTGGGTAAATTCGGAACTTTCAAATCTTGAAGGAATAATAACCAAAGTAAAGGATTGCTAAGGCATTCCAAAACATTTCAATCGACATGAACTAAAAGCACTAGTTCAAAGGAATGCTACTTCACATATACTTACGATTTCAATCGTTAAAGTATATGTGTACTTGGCTGAAGTACAATTCTGAAACTATTGAAGTAATTCAATAGACGTTTTGGAAATGAAGTAACTAGACGCATTATGTCGAAGGCAATTCGATTTAATCAAACCTGCTGAAACATAAGCAACTTAACACCTCGATTATCTAAGACGAGAATAGAATTCTCATGAAGCAAATCAAAGAAGGAATCGAACTTAGTTTGATTCACGACTCTGATCCTGCTCAGTTTCCTTTATTCAAATTAGGGGATACCTTCCCTTGACTCTTCAAAGATACTTGGTATAGTATATTTCGAAGTAAGTCCTTACATCACCATGTCTTTTAAGACATAGCAGAACACCCTTATATGAGAAATTAGATGGTAGATCTAGTTCATATAAAGTTTATGGGGTATTCAACAAAATCCATTGAATACCTGTTCCACGACAACGAGAAACGAAAGCATCTCGTAAGTAGCTTGTTCCTCTGTTGACAAGACCTTGTCAAAGGAAATAAGGAATGTCGTAGAACTTGATGAAGTCCAAGGATTGGACCCGTCCCCATGAACAGTGGGAGTAAACGCTGAAAAACTGCTGAATCAATCCATGCACAAAGAAATCGTGATCTAATCAAATTCGTAAGGAACTCAAAATTCCATTTTACGAAATTGAGAGATTGGATTCTAATCGAAGATTACAAAGAGATTATGTTAAACGTGATCTAAGGGATATGGCACATAGCCATAAGATTCGAAGTTGAAAACTTTGACTCACTTAAATGGCAATAGGTCATTATTCAAAAGTCCTTTTAGGATTGATGAAAATGCCTTATGTCCATTAACTACGTCAAAATTCATTTCGAAACTATTAGCCGTAGAAAGGTGGTTTTGACTACCAAGACATGACTATTGGATATGAATCCTGCATCTCACAATTGAAAATTGATGAGAAGATCTCAATTCTAATCCAAAAGTCAATCTATGACTTTTTCCCAAATTTGGAACATGCAACTTGATAGTTGATCAAGAATGTTGAAGTTGTCAAAAGGCATATAGATTCCAAATGTGCAAAAGAATCAATGGGAGTGTAGTTGAGTTCGAAGCGCAACAAGATGATGTCCGGTTCATCAAGCAAGATATAAGAATATAAGAAAAGCACAGACGAAAGCGTGTTCTTCACGCAATTTTCCATGATAAGATTTGGAATTACATCTCACGTACTGGCAATACATATCTATGGTAGATAGAAGGAAGAAGATGTAGTGATTTACCAAATCAAAGTACAAAGACTATATTGATTAAATTCAATATGGAAGAATCCAAGAGAGGATTGTTTCCAAAAGAGACAAAATCTCTCTCACTTATTTAATGAGCCCTAAATTTAAATGAGTGAAGAAGTAACTGTCTCAAGAAGCCTTATGCTTGGCATTTGGATTGCATGTAGCATGCAAAGTCTTGTACTAGACCTGACTCGTCAAAATGCTCTGAACGAGCTACTGTTAGTCAAACACCAGTAAAGGACACTGGTCTACCATAAAAGCAAATCCTCGAAGATAATTAGAGGATGCAACGCTGGTCTATGGTAGTAGTGGAGAATTGAAACTCGAAGGATTTTTGAAATTCGAGATTCCCAGTCTGAAGTGGATAAATTATTCTGTCTCGATAGAGCAAAGGTAAATTGGAAGAGATTCCAATAATATACCATTGCCGATTCAAACAAGAATAAAGAGGCACCATTATGATGCTGCACAAAAGAAGGTGTTTAGATGAGAAACTTTCATCCATTAGATGAAATACCTAGCATGACAAAAGCTTATCATAATCTTAACCGATTTAGATAAAGCGATTGCTCAATGAAAGGAAATCGAGATCTCACCTATAATCTGAACACAACACCGTATGATTGAACAAGTCATAGGTAGTTGAGACGAGTAGAAGTATTACTTCATCTCGACAAAGACAACTTAGCAGATCCACTAATTAAGCTCTCTCACAAATGGTTCGAGGGACATCTTGGTATAGATGGGTCTTAGAAATGTTGTGATTGGCTTTAGGGCAAGTGGGAGATTGATGGAATAGTGCCCAGCAAGCCAATATTAATTAGCTTGTTGAAGTACTATTTTCTTATGGTTTATAATTAATACGCCGTTCATTCATAGTATGTGAAATTGAACAATGGCCAACTTCATCTCTCGCGAACTTATCTAAGCGATTGGATGAAATCCTAAGGTCACAATAGACTATGGGATGATTCACTTCAGTACTGAGTGCAATCATGAAACAGTCTCAGAGGTCGTGATCTTAAAACTGTTCCAAGTCATAGATTCCAAACGAGACGGGGTATCGTAGGAATCGCCAAGACTTGTACAAATATGCATGATTCACATGGAGTGAATTTGTAGAGTTTCATGAGCAAGAAATTTGAGTCCAGTGCATATGAGTAGGTGGTTCAATGGAGGATTGAACGCATCGAACGACCCGAACAGAGAAACCCATTGTGGAAGCGCATGTCGCATATCGGTGATGGGATGTTTCTCAAGGCTTATAATAGTGTACGATTTAGTCCTTAGACTTGAGGTGCTAGGGCGAATTCGGTGCACGAGTGTGCGTACTTAGATTTAGGTACTGGTCACGTAGCCTGGCCACAAAGTGCCTAAGTTGGGTGCGTAGACGACTGTACGCGAGTGGTTAGTACTAAGAAAGGATCCATCGACTCATCCTGATAAGATGAGAGAATTTCCTATACGTTTCTTAGATAATTGATTCCGAGAAATCTATGGCCATAGTCGGTGATGCATTTGGAAGGGGGTTTCCAAATTTGGCAGTCACACTGGAATCATTGTCGGAAATTAGAAAGTATAGTTATCGAGATAATTAGAGGTGCCGATCAATTCACACACCCTAGGTCTCGATCGGGAAATCATCATGGAAGGACCGTATGTACATGGCAATTATAAGAGGTGAGGTTCACAATAAATCAATTCACCTTTGATTGGGCTTCATGGGCTTGTGGCTAGACATCGACCATGAAGTGTGGGTACTCCGGAATTAATAGAGGATTTAATTCTAGGAGTGGTCAATTAAAAGTAGTTTAATTGATCGGAGCATTTAATTGCTCGTTAATTAAATCACGAAAGTCGTGGGCCTGCTGCCAGTTGATGGTGAACCCAGAGGGTCACACACAATACAATTGGACGGTGACTGTCTTAAAGGAAAGAAAATGATTTAAAGTTGTTAAATCAAGGTAATTGAATTATGGTATTAATTCAATTGGAGATTATTAATTAGATGACTAATTGATTAATTGATAATTAATTAATTAGAGTTATCTGATTAATTGTGGAATTAATTAAAGTAGTTAATTAATTGGAAGAATAAATAATTAACCAATTTGAGTATTGGATAATTATGGGTTGATTTTGGAATTATCTAAAATTAGGGGCTAGGGGCGATTTTGGTGATTAAAAGGAAAAGGAGTTTTGTTTCTTGAAAAACAAGTTTGAAGAGATTTATCAAATCTCACATTCCTAAGTTGATAAGGAATGAAGATTTGATAAACAAGGGAAGGAGATCTTTTTAGAGAAGGACTCTTCTCCTATAAATACTCCTTCTCTTCTCTTCATTAAGGAGTGAAGAAGAGTTTTTGCACAAGTTTTGAAAAACCCTAAAAAGCTTTTGAGAGAAAAAGGTTTTGCTGAAAATTTAGAGAGAAAAATCGAGTGAGATTAGATTTTTCGAACAAGAAATTTTAATTACAAAATCGCCCCCTATAGTTCTTCGCCCCAAACCCTAGTCGCCCAATTAGTCTTGGCCGAACCCAAATCGGACCAGATCTGACCCTGGCCGAACCTTGCTCGATCACACAAGCTCTGTGAGTCGATTCTTCCATTGGTATCTCCCGTTCCTTTGCTGACAAACCTGCAAGATCCAGTTCGTAGCCTAAGACTTGTAGGCGTCACTGCAATCCGATTGGTGTGGACTAGCTTTGGAGGTGAGACACATGGATCACTCAAATTGTGAATCAAACCAAACACCTGGAGGACACAACCACGACTTGGTGGTCAGGTAATTTGCGATTAACCCCCTTGTGTTTTTATTGATGTTTGATTCATCCTTATTCGTATAATAACTATGGAGAAAGAATTCATGGGACTATTAGGAACTCGAAAATTTTTAAAATTCGGCACTTTGTTGTATTGACAATCGAGCCCTAGCCAAGATATCCCAACAAAAAATCCCTCAAATGCTTACACGCCAACGTCTCACCCGCTGAGTTTCTTTCCTTTGCCAAATCTCAAGCGAAACACTAACTTCAGTTGACATTTTTTTACTATCTTACGTTGGATGAAATTGCTATAAGTTGAACTAATTCTTTTTTGATAATTATGTGGACTACATTCTTGGAGACAACCCTCGATCCACAATCCATGAGTTACATGGTGGGGGTATGAAAACAATTATCTGAGACAAGTACACTGCATGGCTTCTTCCATTGTGCCATATAAGACATACCGTATGTTTGTTAGCTGCAAGGGACGGTATGCCACTCAGTTTAGTAGAAATGTGAGCTACCCTAATCTTCTTCTTGGTGCAATTGTTGGTGGCCCTGATGCGTATGACAATTTTGATGATCAAAGAGCCAATTACGAGCAAACTAAGCCTGCTACTTACGTCAATGCTCCACTTCTCGGTGTATTAGCTAGACTACATGCTGGCCACAATGGCTACAATTAGCTCCTTCCCGGTTAGTTAATTTAGACAGTTACATCACGTCAATTTTCATTAAATTTTGAATATATGTTATAAGATATCATTGTATTCTTGTATTCAGTTGAGCTACCTTCACTTAAACTGTTGGATAAGGATGAAGATGAAGGCACTAAAGGAAATTTGATAAGGGAGGTTTTGATGCATTCCAAAACTTCAAAGATTGGCTAAGTATGGAGTAACTTAGCTGATAGACTTATCAAGGAATTTTGACCAAGTAATGAAGACATCAGAAGAGTCAAAGTTTCAAGGTCCAAGACTTCTGATCTGCTGAAGTAAAGTTATCAGACTAGTGAAGATCAGCCGACTCAAATCAGATTTGTTCAAGTTTGAGATCAGCCGAGTTCACCATCAGACTTATACTTTTATCAGCCAAGTGAAAAAGATCATGAAGTGTTCCCAACGGTAATAAATGCCCCTTGGTGAAATAAATGCTGAAGTACGAGGTTATTTAAGACAAATGATTGAAGAAATGCTTCGCATCAGCCGAGTGCATTTAATGCTGCCTGCAGAATAGTACTGTTTACAGTACGGACAGACTGCAAAAGAGCCGTTCGCGGATTTTAAGGACCAGTACTCGAGGAATTTGAATCCTGTCTCTCTTCAACGGACACTTTTCAATCCTCAAGTATAAATAGCTGAAAGAGACGAAGAAGAAACAAGCAACACAATCTCTGAGAAATTTTCGAAGCAAAATTCTTTAAGTCTCAAGAACAGCTCACTCATCAGCTGAGTCATTTGTTGACGAAAAGCAGAGTTGAAGAATCAAGAAAAATACATCTTCTGAGTGATTTTGTAAACAAGAGTGTTGTGCGGAGTTGTGATCCATCTTTGTGAGTGATCAAACTTCAGAGAATAGGTTTTCTGTGTGATTTCCTATTGCGAACTTGTGGTCGTTTCATTTGTTGTTCGACGCAAGCAGAGTATACTGTAAACTTTGTGATTATAGTATAACCCAGAATCTAAGTGATCTGGAAGAGTGGACTAAAGGATTTTTATCCATATAACCACTATAAAAATTACTTGTGTTTTTACATTGCTTTTCAAACTTGCATATTTGCTGATTACTTAAAAACACATTAACCTAACTGTTTGAAAAAGAATTCAAAGGAGTTTACAAAACTGGGGAAACATTTTTCAAACTGCTAAGATTACTTGTGAAAAACACTTTGAAAATCCGCTGCAAGTACTCTAAGTGTTAAAACTGATTTTGACAAAATCAGCTAAGTAATAATCAGACGAGTGGTCAACAAAACTGTTCAAAGATTTGTTCGCGAACAGAATTGTAACTAACTAATCTGATCAGCTTAGTCTGTTCAGTTGAGTGAAAGTTTTAGAGTTAAAATTAGAAGAAATTTTTAAAGAGGTTTATTCACCCCCCCCCCTCTATACCTCTTCTGACCACTTGGGACCAACAAGTGCTATCAGAGCAGGTGGTTCATTTGAATCAGCTGCCTGATCAACGAGCTTGATCCAAGTGTTTTTCAAAGGTTTTCAAAACTTTTCAAAAGAGCATCTTTTTGAAAAATCAAAACTTTTTGAAAAATGGATTGTATCAGCCATGTTCCCCACATTGCTGGTATGTCCTTTGAGGACTGAAAAATCAGAATGGAGATTTTCCTTGCTGCTTATAATGACAACATGTACACATGTATCATTAAAGGTCCATTCAGATTCACAAAGACCATAAAGATCAATGAAGTAGATACGGTTGTGGAGAAAGACCTTCATGAGATGACTCCAGAAGAAATAAAGCTTTACAATCTAGACAAAGTTGGGAGATTCATCATGACTAAAGCCCTGGATAATGATAGGTTTGACAAGGTCAAACATTGCAAAACTGCAAAGGAGATGTGGGACAAAGTCAGAGATATGAGCGAAGGCAATGATGCAATAAAGGAGCATCAGCTCACTGTTGCCTTGGAGAAACTTGACAACTTCAAGATGAAGTCTGGAGAAACCATTGACCAGATGGACACCAGATTCACCAGAACTCTGAATGAAGTTTTAAAGTTGGGAAAGACCTTCACTGACAAAGAAATCACTGTCAGAGTACTAAAGGCCCTACCCCCAAAGTTCAATATGAAAGTGACAGCAATGGAAGAATCAAGGGATTTGGGAAAAATCTCTCTTACTGAGCTGTTTTCTGTACTCAAGGCATTCGAGTATAAACTGCCTAGAATGGGAATTGAAGAAACCTCAACTTCAGGACCCACAGCTGCACTGGTTGCTGCTGAAAATCAAAGAAGACCAGCTCAAAGAAGTATAGAAGTGGACTCATCTGATGAAGCCACAATACTCAACAAGAAGGAGTACACTGCTGGAGATGTTGCACTGTTGATGAACAATTTCAAGAAGTTCTACAAGAGAAAAATGAAGAACAAATACAACAATGCTTCTACTTCTAAACCTAACTTTTCTTCTCAAGAAAAAGATGATTATAAAGCAAAACTAATGTGTTACAACTGCAGGAAATTGGGACATTTCATCAAAGACTGCCCATATCCAAAAGCAGAAAAGTACACTGAAGAGGAGAAGAAAATGAGAAAAGAAAGAAAGCATCAGAGAGGCAAGGCAATGATGGCTGAAGCAGAAAAGCTTGCTGCTGTCTACTCATCTGATTCAGATTCAGACACGTCTGATGAAGAATCGTCTGATGAAGAAAAACCTGCTCTCCTCTGCCTGATGGCAAAGGAATCTGATGACTCAGAGGATGAGGTAACTCCTCAAGATAATGAACTATTCAATTCTCTAGAGCAAATGATGTTGAATAATACTACTATTGCTGGGGAATTTGTTAAGCTTAAGGAAGAGATGATATTGCTAAAAGAGCAAAATAATTCACTGAAACTTTTAGCTGAAAAGCCAAAGGAATCAGCTGAATATAAACAGCTTGAGCAAGAGCATGAATCTCTGAAAGCTGAATGTGAGGTTTATAAAGGAAAGATCATGGAACTTGAGAAAATCATTGAGTCTCATGATAAGTCAACTGTTGCATCCATGCATACATCTAGTAAACAGGAGACACCTTTAGAAAGGGATAAATTAGAATTGAATCATACTGAAAAATTCATTTCTGCTGACAATAGTAAGGTCATTCTGTATGTTCAAACTTCTAAACCTACCTCATCTGAGAAAGTGGTAAAGGAGAAGAAATCTCCTAAGGCTAAAAAGAGCAAAGAACCTAGTGTAGGAAAACAGACTAGTAAGCCTAAACAGAAGAGTCCTAGGAAGTCATCTGATAAGGCTAAAACTAATCAGACTAGTGATAAAGCTAAGTCATCTGTTAAAGAGCAAGCATCTAGTAAACCAAAGAAGCATAGAAACAAGAAAAATCAAAATGCTTGGTATGGAAATGAGTCATATTATGTGCAACCTGCTGCATATCATCCTATATATCATGCACCTCAATTTCCTAGTTACTATGCACCTTACCCTGCTCATCCAATGCATGCATATCCTGCATATCATGCACCTTACCCTGCTTATGAACATTATTCATATCATACTGATCATCAACATGACTTATCTGATAACTATGATAAAAATGAAGCTGTTCATGCTCCTAAAACTCAGAAGCCTAAGAAACCTAAGACTTCAACATCTTGGGTTGTCAAAGGTGGAACTAATCCTTCAGGACCCTCTCAATAAGGGTACCTAAAACAATTTTATTTTTGTTTTGTAGGTTAGGATTAGGAGTAGGAGTAAAGTAGAGAAGATCTGGTACTTGGACAGTGGATGTTCAAGGCACATGTGTGGAAACATACATGAGTTGACTGATGCAGTTGCTGTGGATGGTCCAAGTATTACATTTGGAGACAGCAAAGAAGGCAAGATTAAAGCTAAAGGAAGATTAATCAAGGGAAACATAGAGATATCTGACGTCTCATATGTTAAAGGCCTAAAGTATAATCTGCTGAGCATAAGTCAATTTTGTGACAAAGGATATTCAGTCATCTTCTCAACAGATAAGTGCTACGTTGAACAGATTGGTACAAAGAAGGTAATTTTATCTGGAAGACGACAAGGAAATATCTACATAGTCGACTGGGATTCTGTTGACAAGAATTCAAGTGTTTGTTTGGTGGCATCTGCACCAAGTGAAGTCAGTTGGCTATGGCACAAGAGAATGAATCACTTAAACTTCAAGACCATAAACAGATTAATCAAGAATGATTTGGTAGAAGGGATTCCAAAAGCAGTCATGAGCAAAGACAAGCTCTGTGACGCATGTCAGAAGGGTAAACAAATCAAGTCATCTTTCAAAAGCAAAAAGCATCAATCTTCTGAAAGAATATTGGAGCTACTACATATGGACTTATTTGGACCCATTGATCCAGTCAGCAATGGTGGAAAGAAATACTGCCTAGCTGTTGTGGATGACTATTCAAGATATACTTGGGTGATTTTCATGAAGAAGAAAAGTGAAACCAAGGAACATCTTACAAATCTGATGGAACTGATCCAGAATGAGAAGAGCATCAAAATATTGAAGATCAGATCAGATAGAGGGACAGAGTTTACAAACTCTACTGTTGAAGAGTATTGTAATATCAAAGGAATACATCATGAGTATTCAGCTGCTAGAACCCCTCAACAGAATGGTGTTGCTGAAAGGAGAAACAGAACACTAAAGGAAGCTGTCAGAACCATGATAGCTGAAGCTAAGCTGCCTCAAAGATTTTGGGCAGAAGCAACAAACACAGCATGCTTTACCCAAAACAGATGTATGATCAACAAAAATCAGAACAAGACTCCATATGAAGTTTGGAACAACAGAAAACCAAACATTCATTACTTTAAGATTTTTGGTTGTAAATGTTTTGTATTGAATAATGGGAAAAATCACCTTACTGCATTTGCAGAAAAGGCTGATGAAGCTATCTTTGTAGGATACTCATCTGTTAGTAAGGCTTACAGAGTTTTTAACAAAAGAACATTACTAATAGAAGAATCTATTCATGTAGTATTTGATGAGCCAAGTCAATCTTCTGAAAAGAATCAAAATGTTAATCAAGATCTGTCTACTGATTTACAGAAGCTAGACATTGGAAGAAATGAAGAATATGTTCCCATCATACTACCCAATCTAAACTCAGCTGATAACTCAAGTGCTGTTCAAAATCACAGTGCTGATTGTCTAACAGACGAGTTGCAAACAGCTGACAGACCAGAGACTGTTCAACAGACTGCAAATGTTCAACAGACTACTACTGGAACTCCAACAGTAGTGTTGCAAGATCAAGACAGAGGACAACATCCTGATCTACAACCTGATCTCAGATGGCTCAAGAATCACCCACCTGAATTAGTCATTGGTGATCCTTTAGATAGAGTGAAAACAAGAAGAGCTGCTGCACATGATGCCATGTTTGTCACATTTCTATCTCAAATAGAGCCTAAGCAAATTGAAGAAGCTCTCAATGATTCCTTCTGGATAGAAGCTATGCAAGAAGAGTTGAATCAATTTGAAAGGAATGAAGTCTGGTACTTAGTCCCTAGACCAAGTCATCAAAGAGTAATTGGCACTAAGTGGGTATTCAGAAATAAGATGAATGAAGATGGTGTTGTCACCAGAAACAAAGCAAGACTAGTGGCCAAAGGATATTGTCAATAAGAAGGAATTGACTTTGATGAGACATTTGCACCAGTAGCAAGACTTGAAGCAATCAGACTGTTTCTTGCCTATGCTGCTTATAAGAACTTCACTGTCTATCAGATGGATGTGAATTCTGCTTTTCTCAATGGAGAACTGCAAGAAGAAGTGTATGTTGAGCAACCTCCTGGATTTGAAGTCTATCAAGAAGAGGACAAAGTATATCGTCTGAAGAAAGCCTTATATGGACTGAAACAGGCTCCAAGAGCATGGTATGATACCCTATCTGATTTTCTTTTAATTAAAGGATTTCGAAAAGGTAAGGTAGATAAAACCTTGTTCACAATTGAATGGGAAAATCATATATTACTTGTGCAAATATATGTGGACGATATTATTTTTGGTTCAACTAACCAACAGATGTGTGATAAGTTCTCCAAGCTGATGCAGAATAAGTTTGAAATGAGCATGATGGGTGAACTTAATTATTTTCTTGGATTGCAAGTTAGACAGTTGCCTGATGGAATATTCATCAGCCAAGCAAAATACACAAGAGATCTGTTTAAGAAATTTGGTATGGAAACTAGCTCTACTGCTACAATTCCTATGTCTACAAGTCTTCGTTTGGATAAAGATGAAGATGGCAAATCAGTGGACATAACCAAATATAGAGGCATTATTGGTTCATTGTTGTATCTAACAGCAAGTAGACCTGATATAATGTACTCAGTTGGAGTCTGTGCAAGATTTCAATCAAACCCCAAAGAATCTCATCTCTTAGCTGCCAAGAGGATATTGAAATACATTAAAGGCACTCAAGAATTGGGATTGTGGTATCCTAGAGAATCTGGATTTGAACTTATTGGTTATTCAGATTCAGACCTTGCTGGCTGCAAGATTGACAGAAAGAGCACAACAGGTGCCTGTCAGTTCTTAGGTAGTCGTCTGATCTCATGGATGAGTAAGAAACAGACTTCAGTCTCTATATCTACTGCTGAAGCTGAATATATAGCTGCTGGAGCTTGCTGTGCACAAATACTTTGGTTGAAACATCAACTAGAAGTCTACAACATCAAGATCAGTGGAATTCCAATCTACTGTGACAATACAAGTGCAATCTCTCTTACTCAGAATACTACAAGTCATTCAAGGACTAAGCATATTGAGATCAAGCATCACTTCATTAGAGATCATGTGGAAAAAGGCAATGTAATGATTGAGTATGTTCATACAGACAATCAGATTGCTGATATTTTCACTAAACCTTTAAGTGAAGTAAGGTTTTCAACTCTAAGAGCTGAGCTAGGACTACTTAATTTGGAAGCATAAGCTGAGGGGGAACTCATCAGAAGACTGAAGTTCAACAGCTTAGTTGTTCGTTATTATCTTCAAGGATTAACTCGCAACAGACTAGTTAACTTATGAATTCTTAAACTCAGGGGGAACGTGTAAGACTAGCGGTACTTCTGAATTAAAGATGAAATTTGTTAATGTCAGTTAGTTGAAGTTATGTTTTCATCAGAAGACTCAACTATCGAAGATTAAAGTTATTTTATCTAGCTGGATTGACAAACAGCTGAGGAAGGTTATCAGCTATTGGCATTCTCTGATAACAACTATGTCATCAGGACAGTAGTCCATCAGATAAGTATTTATGTTACTCATCTGATTACTTTAATAAAAGCGAATCTATTTAAAACGTTTTATTCTAAATACGCTTTTATAAGTAACTGTTGGGCGGTACATATTCCCGCTCTTTATTAAATATCTTTTGAATTCGAAAAGTCGTAACTGACGCCGCACGATCAGCACTGACAGAAAAACGGATCTAACGGTTGGCGGATATCACGGAATTCAAGATACCCCAATTCTATAAATCCCCATCTGATCAGTCGTGTAGTTCTTTACGCACTCTAAGCATTCAAAAGTACTTGTGAGAAAATTACCTGCAATTCTCTGCAAATTTCTCTCTGTTTTCCTAACCTTCAACAGATTAACAATGGCCGCTGAAGGTATGTTTCTCGTATATGATTCCTACTACCAATCTGGTACGACACTGATGAAAGAACTTCTGGAGAAGTTCAAATCTGCGAACTTGGTGAATTTTATGGAATATAATGAGGGAGTGATCTGGACTGATCAAGTGATGGAGTACTACAACACAGCGAAAGCTGACTACAACGCACTGGAGATTAAGGCTACAGTGGGAGGTAAATCGATCACTATTACTCCTGCTGTTCTGCACGAAACGTTTGGACTTCCTAACAGTGGACGACATGACGTCACTGTACTGACGGAAGATAAGCACCAACAATTCTGGGCGATCTGCGCCAAGGAGGGAGAAGTAATGTCTGGAAACATTAGGAAGAGACAACTGAGAGATGAATATCAGCGGATGGCTGATATGGTGGCAAAGCTGATTGAGAACTGCACCTTCTCACTGGATGCTGTTACCATGAAGAGGTTCAGCATCATGGCTGCCATCTACTATGGACTGGAGGTCAACTGGTCAATCATAGTTTGGTATATATTGGCTGATTTCCTTGATGAGAAGAAAGGAAAAGGCCCCTCCACCAACCACAGAATCACACTCAGTTATCTGCTGTCAAAACTGGGCTGTGACACAAAGAATGGAAAAGAGATCCACAAATCCAAGGCATTGTCCAAGTACATGCCTGTTCAAAAGAGGAAGGCTGGAGAGCCTGCAGAAGCTGATGTTGAGGAACCAAAAGAGGTTCCTGCCAAAAGGCAAAGGAGGTTAGTCAAAACAGCCAGCTTAGCTGTTGAGACTAAAATGAAGAAGGCTGCTGATGAGCCTAAGAAGAAAGAAACTAAGCAGATGGAGAAAGTGACTTCTGCTGCTGAAGCCACTAAAATTGTTGAAAACATAATTGCTGATGTAAGGACTGGATCCCCTGCATCACCATCAAGAACTCCATCAGCAGAGAGGCCTGCTGAAGGTATCTCTCAACGAACAAGAAGTCAACAGAGAGATACAGCTACAACTACTTACCGTGAAGGGAGAACCAAGAAGTCTGCTAGAAAGCAGATGACCTTTATAGAAGAACCAACAAACTTGGAAAATGTAGCCAGGGAAGACCCTGAAGCTGCTGAAAGGCCTGCTGAAACAGTTAAGACTGTTGCGACTGACAAAGCTGATGAGCAACAGCCAAGTCAAGTCACACCAACAGCTGAGGTTGTTCAACCTCAAGAAGATCCAGATGTCCAAATCATTTATCCTATTGCTGCTGCTCCCCTATCATCTGCTGGTCCAGCTCCTGCTCCTATTGATAAAGGAAAGAGGAAGATAGTGCTTAAGAGAAAGAAAATCTCTAAAGCAGACAAAAAGGCAAGAGAGGAAGCTGAACAAAGGAAGCAAGATGAAGCTGAGGAAAAGAAGGCACTTGAGCTAAGCAAAGCTCAAGAAGCAAAGGATGAAGCCAGAAGGCGCATGTCTGAAGCAGAAAGGAAAGCTGCTGAGGATGCTGAAATGGAAATGGTTTTGGAATTGAGCAAAGTTGATGCCTATGGACCTGTCCATGGAGGTGGCATCAAGATTGGAGAAGGCAAAGATGGAGAAGACTAGAAAAAGATACTACTGCCTGCCCCCAAAACCAAGTCAAAGGAAAAGTTTGAAGTTCGAAGAGCCTTTGAAATAGTGTATGCTGATAAGGAGCTGTTCAAGAAGTTTGAGAAGTCCTTGGCATACTATGATCAAAAGATTATGTTGAAGACTATGTTCAACCAAGAAAAGCCAAGGTATATTAGTTGGAGGGATAACAGGCTGAACAAGTCAATAACAGAACTTCAAAGTATGAAGGAGTTCGCTGATGAAGAACAATGGGTTCTAACTTGGCTGAAAACAAACTCCATTCAAAAGGCCCTTGATCCCAGCTATGTAAGAGATGTCATGCATAGTTATGCAAAAGGCTTTGCATTGGAGGAGGCCAAGAAGATTAAAAGCACCCTGCCTGATAAGAAGAAAAAGTCTGAAGATGCTGAAGAAAGGGCAATTAAGTTTGCTGTTATGACCTCCCTGAAGAGATGGGTAAAAAGGTCAAAATACCAGCAAGGCTGTTCAAGTGAATTGCCACTACTGCCAAGCATTCAGCAGATAATTTTTGGCAAGGAAGTTAAAGAGTTCAGTGAAGTGCCAAAGGGCAACAATGCTCCTGTTAACCCATGGATCATTGTGAGGCAAATCAGACAAACAACTTGCTTCAATAATGATGGCACCATCACTAACTTATTTTACGATGATGTCACTGATGAACACAAGGAAGCTGATAAGTCCTTAGCTATTGAGCTGCAAGCTAAGACTTCTGAAGATCATCAGATGACGGATATGGAAGAAGTCCCTGTTCAACAGGCGACTGAAGAGAAGGAAGCTGATGCTGATGCTTCTGCTTCATCAGCTGATCAACATTCATCACTGATGGAAGCAATCCAGATGCTTATGGAAAACCAACTAAAGGAACTGGAAGATAAGCACAAGCAACAGCTAATGAAGGTTAAGGAGGAGCTGAAGGTTGAACTTAAAGCAGAGTTGGCAGAAACCAACAGACTTCAGCTGGAAACTGTTCAAGGATCAACAGAAGAGATCATCAAGAAAGAAATTAACAGTATTCCAATTCCTCAAGACAATTCATTGCAGTTAGTACACAGCCTGAGAGATCTGAACCAAAATGTTGAAGATGTGAAGGGTGATGTGAATCATCTTCATACTGCTTTAAAATCAGCTGAGCACAAGATTGCTGATCTGACTGCAACCTTCATTCAAGTCAGTAAAGAAGAGAAGGAAATCAATCTAGGGATGTTGCAAGAAGTGGCAAAGGCCTCACAGGAAGTTCAGAATGAAATTGCAACTATCAACCTTAACATTGACTACTTCAATGACAAGACTGACGTCATCAGCACTGATATTCATCATCTAACAGCAAGTCATGACGTTGTTAATCAGAATCTAAAGGCTTTATGTGCTGGAGTGAAGATTCCAACAGTTGCTCTCAACCCTGCTGTTGTACCTTCCAATGTCATCAGAGTTGATGATGACAAAAAGGGGGAAGATAAAAGGGAAGAACCAGCTGAGGAACCAGCAAAGGAATCTGCTGCTGAAGAACCAACTAAGGAGGAAACTGCTGCTGCAACTATTGAAGCCAAGGAAACTGAAGAAACAGCTGACAAGACTGAAAAGCTTGGAAAGGTAGAAGAAGCAGAAAAGATTGAAAAAGAAACTACCAAGTACAAGAATACTGAATCTGCCAGGAAAGCAATGTAGCTTATTAAAGAACAACAACTTAAGGAGAAGATGGAAGCTGCCAAAGCAATCTTGGAAGAAGAAGCTGATGATGAAGAAGATGATGAAGAGTCATCTTATGAATATGAAGAAGTGCTTGAAGGATCAGATGAAGAAGCTGATAGTTAGAAATTATAAATTCATTGTAATCAGTTTACTTTTATCTATTCTTCAGAAATCTCATCTGATGAACTTGTACATGTAATGCTTTTTCAAAATTAATAAAAAGTCAAGTTCAATCCAATATACTTTTTCTATCTCAGAAAATTTTGAGGATTACAATCTTTAGCATAGGTATTTGACAGGTACTTAGCTGAAGTTTTGTCATCATCAAAAAGGGGGAAATTGTTGGATAAGGATGAAGATGAAGGCACTAAAGGAAATTTGATAAGGGAGGTTTTGATGCATTCCAAAACTTCAAAGATTGGCTAAGTATGGAGTAACTTAGCTGATAGACTTATCAAGGAATTTTGACCAAGTAATGAAGACATCAGAAGAGTCAAAGTTTCAAGGTCCAAGACTTCTGATCTGCTGAAGTAAAGTTATCAGACTAGTGAAGATCAGCCGACTCAAATCAGATTTGTTCAAGTTTGAGATCAGCCGAGTTCACCATCAGACTTATACTTTTATCAGCCAAGTGAAGAAGATCATGAAGTGTTCCCAACGGTAATAAATGCCCCTTGGTGAAATAAATGCTGAAGTACGAGGTTATTTAAGACAAATGATTGAAGAAATGCTTCGCATCAGCCGAGTGCATTTAATGCTGCCTGCAGAATAGTACTGTTTACAGTACGGACAGACTGCAAAAGAGCCGTTCGCGGATTTTAAGGACCAGTACTCGAGGAATTTGAATCCTGTCTCTCTTCAACGGACACTTTTCAATCCTCAAGTATAAATAGCTGAAAGAGACGAAGAAGAAACAAGCAACACAATCTCTGAGAAATTTTCGAAGCAAAATTCTTTAAGTCTCAAGAACAGCTCACTCATCAGCTGAGTCATTTGTTGACGAAAAGCAGAGTTGAAGAATCAAGAAAAATACATCTTCTGAGTGATTTTGTAAACAAGAGTGTTGTGCGGAGTTGTGATCCATCTTTGTGAGTGATCAAACTTCAGAGAATAGGTTTTCTGTGTGATTTCCTATTGCGAACTTGTGGTCGTTTCATTTGTTGTTCGACGCAAGCAGAGTATACTGTAAACTTTGTGATTATAGTATAACCCAGAATCTAAGTGATCTGGAAGAGTGGACTAAAGGATTTTTATCCATATAACCACTATAAAAATTACTTGTGTTTTTACATTGCTTTTCAAACTTGCATATTTGCTGATTACTTAAAAACACATTAACCTAACTGTTTGAAAAAGAATTCAAAGGAGTTTACAAAACTGGGGAAACATTTTTCAAACTGCTAAGATTACTTGTGAAAAACACTTTGAAAATCCGCTGCAAGTACTCTAAGTGTTAAAACTGATTTTGACAAAATCAGCTAAGTAATAATCAGACGAGTGGTCAACAAAACTGTTCAAAGATTTGTTCGCGAACAGAATTGTAACTAACTAATCTGATCAGCTTAGTCTGTTCAGTTGAGTGAAAGTTTTAGAGTTAAAATTAGAAGAAATTTTTAAAGAGGTTTATTCACCCCCCCCCTCTAAACCTCTTCTGACCACTTGGGACCAACATAAACCAATTGCTACTAATCCAAAACCAGCTACAAAAAGGCAGTAGTTTATCCAGCTCCATGTACAATTCTTATTCTTTGGTTCTTTTTCTCAAATTTTGTGGATTGTATTTAACGCAATAACTCTATTTTTCAGCTTCAAATGCCAAACAAATTGATATTACATATAAGGTGACATCGTCTTGGGTTTGAAATGGCAAAACTTACTACAGATACTCGAGAAAAGTTATAAACAAGTCTTCTAAATAATTTGAAGAACTTGAAACTTAACATTTTCTAGCTATATGGTCCTTTTTTGGGATCTTACATAATCGAGTGATTCTTACGTCTTTCATGCATGGATAAAATCTTTGGCTGCTGGTAAAAATATTGAGTTAGTTTATATTCACTTGGCTTCTCGAGCAGTGGTATCGGTATCGAGCTACAATACTATCTAAGATGGAAAAGGTTTGTTTAAGTATTTATTCATTATCACACTTTACTCGGTTTTTATCTTTTCTTTTCTTGACAGGGCTTGATCAAGAATTGTGTAGCTATAATAGAAATGGTTTAGATAGTCTCTCTCTTAATTAGAATAAGGGAGGAAAAAAAGAAGATGAGATGATTTAAAACGGGTGTTCATCCTCTTCCAGTTCTTCTTCACCAGGCGTCACAAGTTAGAATGATTGTGAGAGAGACAGTAGAAAAGAAAGAATGAAAATGGGAACTAAAAAAGATTTACTTCTCAACATATATTCTTTAGAGGTGTTTTTGCTTTTTTGTAATTCAAAATCTAGCTTGAGTGTCTCTTTTGTGTTTGATGTTGTAAATATTACAACATTATTTGTTTGTTAAATGAGTTGACTTTGTTAAAATCATCTTCTTGGCAGTACTTGTGATTCTTTATGTTTTCGAAAAATAAGTGTCACTAAATTCAAAATAAAGAAACATGACTTTATACATTCATTGATATCGATCATGTATGATCTGTATACAGTCATGAATGTCAACTTCAAGGAATAATTTGTTTGAGACCTTGAATCCACCATTTTCCCTGTATAGCAAACATACTATATAAGTCACTATTAGTTTTGAAAATGTTGTCAAATACTCAACATCTTAACAAATATTAACAATAAACCATCAATGTCGCTGATAACTCTCTAATGTAAGTTATTTTAACATGATTTCTAGGCTTTGCTTCATTCGTTTTATGAAATGCTTGGGACTAATTTGAGTCGTATTGAGTCTGTTTTCGTATTTGAGTGGTTAGAGTCTAAGTGAATTGTTTTGATGTATTTTCTCTAGTTTGCAAACATATTTTAGGTATAGTTATGAAGGGAAGAAGATTAAAGATTTTACGACGCCTTAACTGAAATGAAGGAGAGATAAAGTGAAGAAATTGGCATTCCGCCGCCGCCACCAATGGCAATCACCGCGGCAGATCATGAGGAATTAAGAATGCCAAATGTCTTAACTTTCCACCACCGCCACCAAGAGTGACCGCCGCGAAACATCATACTTGGATTATGTGTGATTCGAAGAAGCTGGATCTGGAAGTTTTCAAGATCAATATTGCCATGTTCGAGTTCTACTAGGATTATGTGTGATAAACTAGTTCTACACTTATAAATAAGCTTAGAAAACATTATACAACACACAATTCTCAAAAGATTCTAGTTTACAATTCTTTTATTCTCAATTTACTTTTCCACTAGTTCGATACAAAGATCTAAAGGTTGTTGTCAATATTCACTCATATTTTTTTATAACAATTTTATTTAAAGATACTAATTGAGTATTTCATGTTCTTGCAGTTCTTTATGGCAGGAAAATGTCGTCAACATACACCAACATTTAAAAGGTACTAAGAAAAGACCGAGTTTTTCATGTGTCCATATTGCAGAAAAGACGCCATGAGGCCTCATTTTCTGACAAAAATGGAACAATATACAATTTGTTACCAGTGCTTCATTCCTTATGACAATCTATTCAGATTATCTAACCTATGCTGGAAAATCCATCAAATGCTCACACGCCAACGTCTCACCCGCTGAGTTTCTATCCTTTGCCAAATCTAAGGTGAAATACTAACTTTAGTCGACATCCTTTGACTATCTTATGTTGGATGGATTTTATAAGTTGAACTATTCTTTGTTGATAATTTATGTGGACTATATTCTTGGAGACAACCCACGATCCACGATCCACGAGTTACATGGTGGGGCTATGAAAATAATTATATGAGACAAATATACTGCATGGACTTTTCAATTGTTCCATATAAGACATACCGTATGTTTGTTAGCTACAGGTGATGGTATGCCACTTAGTTTAATAGAAATGTGAGCTACCCTAATCTTCTTACTGGTGTAATTATTGGTGGCCCTAATGCGTATGACAATTTTGCTGATCAAAGAGCTAATTACGAGGAAACTGAGCCTGCTACTTACAACAATGCTCCACTTCTCGATATATTGGCTAGACTACATGCTGGCCACAATGGCTACAATTAGCTCCTTCCCGGTTACTTAATTTAGACAGTTACATCACGTAAATTTTCATTAAATTTTGAATATATGTTATAAGATATCATTGTATTCTTGTTTTCATTTGAGCTACCTTCACTTAAACCAATTGCTACTAATCCAAAACCAGCTACAAAAAGGCAAAAGTTTATCCAGCCCCATGTACAATTTTTATTCTTTGGTTCTTTTTCTCAAATTTTGTGGATTGTATTTAACGCAATAACTCTATTTTTCAGCTTCAAATGCCAAACAAATTGATATTACATATAAGGTGATATCTTCTTGGGTTTGAAATGGCAAAACTTACTACAGATACTCGACAAAAGTTATAAACAAGTCTTCTAAATAATTTGAAGAACTTGAAACTTTACATTTTCTAGCTATATGGTCCCTTTTTGGGATCTTACATAATCGAGTGATTCTTACGTCTTTCATGCATGGTTAAAATCTTTGGTTGCTGGTAAAAATATTGAGTTAGTTTATATTCACTTGGCTTCTCGAGCAGTGGTATCGGTATCGAGCTACACTACTATCTAAGATGGAAAAGGTTTGTTTAAGTATTTATTCATTATCACACTTTACTCGTTTTTTTCTTTTCTTTTCTTGATGGAGCTTGATCAAGAATTGTGTAGCTATAATAGAAATGGTTTAGATAGTCTCTCTCTTAATTAGAATAAGGGAGGAAAAAAAGAAAGATGAGATGATTTAAAACGGGTGTTCATCCTCTTCCAGTTCTTCTTTACCAGGCATCACAAGTTAGAATGATTGTGAGAGAGACAGTAGAAAAGAAAGAATGAAAATGGGAACTCAAAAATATTTACTTCTCAACATATATTCTTTAGAGGTGTTTTTGCTTCTTTGTAATTCAAAAGCTAGCTTGAGTGTCTCTTTTATGTTTGATGTTGTAAACCTTACAACATTATTTGTTTGTTAAATGAGTTGACTGTGTTAAAATCATCTTCTTGGCATTACTTGTGATTCTTTATGTTTTCGAAAAATAAGTGTCACTAAATTCAAAATAAAGAATCATGACCTTATACATTCATTGACATCGATCATGTATGAACTGTATACAATCATGAATGTCAACTTCAAAGAATAATTTGTTTGAGACCTGGAATCCACCATTTTCCCTGTATAGCAAACATACTATGTAAGTCACTATTAGTTTTGAATATGTTGTCAAATACTCAACATCTTAACAAATATTAACAGTAAACCATCAATGTCGCTGATAACTCTCTAATGTAAGTTATTTTAACATGATTTCTAGGCTTTGCTTCATTCGTTTTATGAAATGCTTGTGACTAATTTGAGTCGTTTTGAGTCTGTTTTCGTATTTGAGTGGTTAGAGTCTAAGTGAATTGTTTTGATGTGTGTTTCTCTAGTGTGCAAACATATTTTAGGTATATTTATGAAGGGAAGAAGATTAAAGATTTTACGACTCCTTAATTGAAGTGAAGGAGTGATAAAGTGAAGAAATTGGCATTCCGCTGGTGCCACCAACGGCAATCACCGCAGCAGATCATGAGGAATTAAGAATGCCAAATGTCTTAACTTTCCACCACCGCCACCAAGAGTGAACGCCGCGAAACATCATACTTGAATTATGTGTGATTCGAAGAAGCTGGATCTGGAAGTTTTCAAGATCAATATTGCCATGTTCGAGTCCTACTAGGATTATGTGTGATCAACTAGTTCTACACTTATAAATAAGCTTAGAAATCATTATACAACACACAATTCTCAAAAGATTCTAGTTTACAATTCTTTTATTCTCAATTTACTTTTCAACTAGTTCGATACAAAGATCTAAAGGTTGTTGTCAATATTCACTCATATTTTTTATAACAATTTTATTTAAAGATACTAATTGAGTATTTCATGTTCTTGCAGTTCTTTATGGTAGGAAAATGTCGTCAACATACACCAACATTTAAAAGGTACTAAGAAAAGACCGAGTTTTTCATGTGTCCATAATGCACAAAAGACGCCATGAGGCCTCATTTTCTGACAAAAATGGAACAATATACAATTTGTTACCAATGCTTCATTCCTTATGACAATCTATTCAGATTATCTAACCTATGCTGGAAAATCCATCAATGCTCACACGCCAACGTCTCACCCGCTGAGTTTCTTTCCTTTGCCAAATCTCAGGTGAAATACTAACTTTAGTCGACATCCTTTGACTATCTTATGTTGGATGGATTTGCTATAAGTTGAACTAATTCTTTGTTGATAATTTATGTGAACTATATTCTTGGAGACAACCCACGATCCACGATCCACGAGTTACATGGTGGGGCTATGGAAACAATTATATGAGACAAGTATACTGCATGGCTTCTTCCATTGTTCCATATAAGACATACCGTATGTTTGTTAGCTACAGGGGAGGGTATGCCACTTAGTTTAATAGAAATGTGATCTACCCTAATCTTCTTACTGGTGCAATTATTGGTTGCCCTAATGCGTATGACAATTTTGGTGATCAAAGAGCCAATTACGAGGAAACTGAGCCTGCTACTTACAACAATGCTCCACTTCTCGATATATTGGCTAGACTACATGTTGGCCACAATGGCTACAATTAGCTCCTTCACGGTTAGTTTATTTAGACAGTTACATCACGTCAATTTTCATTGAATTTTGAACATATGTTATAAGATATCATTGTATTCCTGTTTCAGTTGAGCTACCTTCACTTAAACCAATTTCTACTAATCCAAAACCAGCTATAAAAAGGCAGTATTTTATCCAGCTCCATGTACAATTCTTATTCTTTGGTTTTTCTCTCACATTTTGTGTATTGTAGTTAACACAAAAACTCAATTTTTCAGCTTCAAATGCCAAACAAATTGCTATTACATATAAGATGACATCTTCTTGGGTTTCAAATGGTAAAACTTACTATAAATACTCGACAAAAGTTATCAGCAAATCTTCTAAATAGTTTGAAGAACTTGAAACTTTACATTTCCAAGCTAGATGGTCCTTTTTGGGATCTTACATAATCGAGTGATTCTTACGTCTTCCCTGCATGGATCAACTCTTTGGCTGCTAGTAAAAATATTGAGTTTGTTTATATTCGCTTGGCTTCTCGAGCAGTGGTATCGGTATCGAGCTACACAACTGTCAAAGATGGAAAATGTTTGTTTAAATATTTATTCATTATCACACTCCACTCGTTTTTTTTTCTTTTCTAAACGGGGATTGATCAAGAATTGTGCAGCTATACTAGAAATGGTTTAGATGGTCTTTCTCTTAATTAAGTTATTGTGATTTTCAATTTCTGTTTTGTTAGGGTATATAAGGTCGAATAAGGGAGGAAAAAAAGAGTGATGAGATGATTTAAAATGGGTGTTCATCCTCTTTCTGTTCTGCTTCACCAGGCGTCACAAGTTAGACTGATAGTGAGAGAAACAGTAGAAAATAAAGAATGAGAATGGGAACTCAAGAAGATTTACTTCTCAACATATATTCTTTAGAGGTGTTTTTGCTTATTTTTAATTCAAAAGGTAGCTTTAGTGTATCTTTTGTGTTTGATATTGTAAACTTTACAACAATTTTTGTTTATTATATTAGTTGATTGTGCTAAAATCATTTTATTGGCATTACTTGTGATTCTTTATGTTTTCGAAAAAGAAGTGCCACAAAATTCAAAGTAAAGAAACATGACCTAATACATTCATTGAAATAAACTAGAAATAATGAAGTTTCTCCAAACCAAAGTCGTTAGGTACATTAAACCTTCAACTCATAGCAGCACTAACACGTCCTAACAAATTGCAAAAACAAAAACCGAATGAACACATAAATAAAAGATAGCCATTGCATCGAGTTTCATTTTAGTTGTACAACTATGACACTAATATTGTCTTTGTTTTCCTTAGCAATGGTCAGTTCAGCTACGGTTGTTGCGGCCTTTGAAACACTACTTCCATCTGAAGGATGTCTCTTAACATGGCCCCTCAGATATTTTTTGACAACTTCACAAGCTAAATCATTGCACACAATGTCCCATAGGTCATCATATGCCACTATCAGAAAACCTTCAGACTCACCGCCTAAGGACTGTTACTTCTAGCTCGAGGTTACGTAGGGTTTCAAATAATGATCACTTGTTCATAAGTTGGATTCAAAGTTAAATTTCCTAGTATTTTTTTTTTTTAACTTTTCCATTTTCTAAAATATGTGCATTTTGCGTGTGAGACCATAATACAACTTTGACATTGTCCAAAAAATGCTAAACAAAATTTCATCTATAAAACTAAACAAAAATGCAAATTATGGTGATTAGAGTCGATAGTGCATAAATTGAATGACAAATGGGACTTAATAGGACCAAAAAGTGCAAAGAACTTTCATATAGTGGGACAATTTTACAAAGCATTGGACCATATTTGCTGAAAATCAAATACGCGGGACTAAAAATGCAATTTATCGTTGTATATGCCACTTACTTAAAAATTTTAATGAAACTGTATATATACACATTACCTAAGGATAAGGATGTAGCACGAACGTCTTGAACACTCCAACCATCCCAATTTGTAGTCTTTCCTCCCGTCGCTAAACAAAATCCATTTTTCAAATTCTTAATCCCAATGTTGCATTGAAGATGAAACATTGACGTACTTTCGTCTTCAGGCATGATAGATACCTAAATAATAATAGTGAGAGTGATCAATTCTAAATTTGAATGGCCATTATAATTAAATATGCAACAAGGTTTAGTACTTGTGCGTGTAACTTAATGTTCTTAATGTTCATGCTGTAAATTGGTTATTTGTGTGAGTTTTGTCATTGTTCAAATTAATGAAGCTAATCGAGGATTTTATAAGTTCTCTATTAAGATGACTAAGGAAATGTGATAATGATGTACAATTTAACATAATCCACAAATCAACCTTTCGAAGTAAACACTCACCTATGTTCAAGAAAAAATAAAATTTTATGTATCAAGCTAGTACTTAAGAAATTCTACATTTTATCTCAAAATAGAAGATTAACTCTGATGTGGGGGGAAAATGAGTATGGGCATAACCGGAGTTTCACCTTTCTGCTTTTCTCCTCCTCCAATGTTGGAAGCTATTCAAGACAGGAACAGCGATCATGCCTCCATGAAACGCTTCTGGCGGGTCTCCTCCGAGTCACAAGCTCACGTTTTGAAAGGACAAACTCAATTGTCTCCTCTCAACTTGCCTTTTTCATAAAAGTGGATGTTGTATTTATAGGGTGGAACAAGAATATGAATAAAATGTTGGTCCTATAGAATGACAAATATCAATAAATATGTAAAATGACCAAAATACCCTTAGTTATAAAAATGATGCCTATCAAATTCATTCCTATATTGATCAAACAAATCCATGACCAGATTAATTTTGTCGAACTATTTAGCAACATAATTAGAAACATATATAGCTTCGAAGAAAGCTCTTACAAACAGAATTGCAACTTGGAAATTGAACACTTAAACAACTACGAGACTATCTACTTTATATTTTTGATCAATTGATAATTGCACGGATACGGATACGGGGATACATATTTAGGACGATACGGATACATCCATACGAATTTTTAAAATTTATTGAATATGATACAACATGGATACTTATGTAAAAATGTAATTTAAATTTATGCATAAGCAACTAGATCCTTCAATTAAATGACCAACATAAAAAATAATTAAGCCTAACATAAACAAAAATTATATAACTCCAAAAGCAAACATAATTAATTCTTAACATAGCACATCAATGGAAATAATTCATCTTTGAGATTTCATGACCTAGGAAAGAGACTTGAATAAGAAACTGAGTAATGGTACTAGACGTCATTTATATTTAATCTTGAAGATTTTATCATTTTTTTATATTTTAAATTTGACCCAATATTACATAAAAAAAAAACCCCAGATTGTCCTGATGTTCCATTAGTGTATTCGGTACGTATCTATTTTTATTTTCGACATGTCATGTGGCATATCAAATACGTATCCCAGGCATATCCCATGCGTATTCTTATCCCCATGTATCTGATACACTATTTTGTGTTATTTCGGAGTATTCGTGTATCATATTAGATAAATATTACAATTATAACATCACAAAAATTTTAATCAACTAATATCATACCAATATTGATGGACATGTTGGAAAAATGAAAATTAAAAAATTGTAACAACAATTGTTTTAAATTGTGTAACCTCCGAATTTAAGGAGTTGTAACTCCCGTTACGGAAATCTCCTTTAATTTATTTGTTCCGATTTTACCTTTCTTTGTTCCTATAAATAGTGGCTTCTTTTTCCACTCTAAACACACCAAAAATCACTCTCAATTCTCTCTTACTCGTTCCTTCCTAGAGTTCTAGTTGTTTCAGTTCGTCTAACAAAGCTTTGGTGCAAAGTACTTTGTTGGAGCTGTTGTATCCTGGGAGACAGGCGTTCGAAGGAACCTCGAGCACAGCCGGAAGGGTGAGGGAGCGAATATGTCTTAAGGACACCGTGTTCACACGGGCCTCGGTTTGCTTCAATTTTATATTTGTTGAATTTAATTTCATTTTCTTATACAGTTTCTGTATTTCATTTAATTGTTGATCTAACCGTGTTTTCCATTTACGATTATATTATTGTTACAATCTTAAGACAGATTATCGATTCGTAGAAGGAAATCACTTTTACAAAACTTTGTTTTTCAAATTGTTTACGAAGTTTAGTTCACTTTTCAACTTTAAATTTGCTGTTTTGGAAACTGTTTTAAAGAAAAAGAAAAAAATTATTTTGGACTTTAAGTGCTTGGTGTTCTGTTTGAAGAATAACATTGAGAATTTGAAATCAAAACAACTGGACTTTAAGTGGTTGGTCTCAAAATTATTTTCAAAATCTTAGCTTACAAAAGTAGGACATGGTTTGGAAAATAATTCGGTCAATTTTTTTTTTTTTGGACAGAAATTTTGTGACAAAATTTGGTTTGGGAATCCTAATCTGTTTGCAAAATAGTTTACAAAAGTTTGCCTCATAAATTTTCTTTTGCCACTTAAAATCGTTTACAAAGTTTTGTTATTGGTGGTGGACAAAATAAAAATTTGGGAAAATAATTGGTAGTGTATTGAAAATTTGTAACAAAGCATAGTTTTGTTTGTTACTATTTAATTTGTTCAAAATTGGTAACAAAGCATTAACTGGGCATTAACAAAGCATTAATTGTTCAAAAATCTTGTTTACTATTTGAACATGGATTTTTGGAGTCTTTAAGAAGAAGAAAAAACTTTTGTTATTTCCAAAAATTGTTTACATAATTTCAAATGAAATTTTTGAACAGAAACATTTAAAATATTGTTAGATATTGGAAGAAACTTTTTCGGACATAAAGTTTTTGGAAAAGTAATTTTTGGGAGTCCTTCAAAATTTGTTTTGGAGAAAATACTAATTTGATTTCAAATTTGGTTATTTAATATCTATCTTGGGATAGAAAAATTGTTTGCAAGATTGAAAAACATTTTCGAACATAATGATTTTCGAATAGGAAATTTTGGAGAAAATTCTTGTTAGATATTATCTAAAATTTTCTGAATTTCCTTCGAATTAAATTTTTTTTTCTGAAATTCTTTTGAGGAATTTGATAGTTTGTTTTTTGTTTCAGAAATGGCAACCGAATCAAACGTTGATGTGGTAATTACTGAGAACTCATCTGGAGCTATAGTACCAAACCAAACTGTGGCACCTTTGAGCCAAGCTGGAGATGTGGCACATCTGAGTCAAGCTGAAAAAGCGGAGAAATTCAACGGGCTGAATTTCAAAAGGTGGCAACAAAAGATGATGTTCTATCTGACCACCTTGCGCCTGGCGAGGTTCTTAACCGAGGATTCACCCAAGAAAGAAGGGGAGCAAGATATTGCCTACCTCATTGCTCTTGATGGCTAGAACCAGTCGGACTACCTTTGCCGACACTACGTCATGAATTGTCTGAGTGATTCATTGTATATTGTATACTCTGACAAAAAGTCTGCAAAGGAACTTTGGGAAGCCTTGGACCGGAAATATAGAACTGAAGATGCCGGTACCAAGAAATTCGTTGTGGGTCGGTTTTTGGACTACAAGATGGTGGACTCCAAACCACTTATGACCCAAGTGCAAGAATTTCAGCTGATTCTTCATGAAATTCAGGCTGAAAAGATGGAGCTCGGTGAAACCTTCCAGGTGGCTTGTGTCATTGAAAAGTTACCCCCTGCATGGAAGGATTTCAAAAATTACCTGAAGCATAAGCGAAAGGAAAAATCGAACATTGAAAGAAATGATGAATTCAATGTTGATAAGTTCTGGATTACCACAGAACATGTGGGGGTAAGCTATCTTAACTAGCAATTATCTTTTAAATAAGATACCCCGGAAAAATCAGGAGAAAACGACATATGAATTATGGAAAGGTAGAACGCCTTCCTACAAATACTTGCGAGTGTGGGGGGTGTCTTGCCAAAGTGGTAGTACCTACAACCAAGGAAGAAAGGATAGGACCGAATACTATTGATTGCATATTCATCGGATATGCTCAGAACAGTAATGCTTATCGGTTTCTTGTGCATGAATTTAAAAATCCTGAGATTCACAAAAAACACGATAATGGAATCTAGAAATGCATCTTTCTTTGAAGATGTATTTCCAGCGAAAACTAGAAAAGAAGTGAGATCAACTAAAAGAACTCATAGTCAAGACCATGAGTCTGAACAGGTAACTGAGGTTGAGCCTAGAAGAAGTAAAAGAGCAAGGATAGAAAAATCCTTTGGTCCAGATTTTCTGACATATACGCTCGAAACTGAACCTCAAACCTTCAAAGAAGCTGTAACTTCTTCTGAAGGACCTTTGTGGAAAGAGGCAATCAATAGTGAAATTGATTCGGTCTTGCAAAATCATACCTGGGAGTTAGTTGATCTTCCTCCAGGTTGCAAACCACTTGGATATAAGTGGATTTTCAAACGAAAAATGAAACCAGATGGAACAATTGATAAATACAAGGCCAGACTAGTGATTAAAGGCTATCGGCAACGAGAAGGCTTTGATTACTTTGATACGTATTCTCCTGTGACAAGAATAACTTCCATTAGGATGATACTTGCTATCGCAGCTTTGCGAAACTTAGAAGTACATCAAATGGATTTAAAAACAGCTTTCTTAAATGGAGATTTGGAGAAGAAATTTACATGGAACAACCTGAGGGGTTTTTCTGCTCCAGGGAAAGAAAAGAAAGTCTAAAAACTGGTTAAGTCATTGTATGGCTTAAAACAGGCACCGAAACAGTTGCATCAGAAATTTGATGATGTCATGTTGGAGAAAGGTTTTAAAACCAGTGAATGCGACAAATGCATTTACGTGAAAGAAACAAAAGATGGCTATGTCGTTCTTTGTCTCTATGTTGACAACATGCTTATCGTTGGAAGTAATGATAAGATGATTAAATCCACTAAGAATATGTTGAATGCTAGATTTGAAATGAATAAAAAGGGTCTAGCAGACGTGATACTGGGAGTTAAAATCACGAGAAAATCAGATGGCATCATTTTGAGTCAGCCCAGTTATATTGGAAAAATCCTTGAAAAATTCAATAAGGATGACTCTAATGAGGCCAAAACTCCTATAGATCCAAGTCAACATTTATCAAAGAATAAAGGTGAGAGCATCTCTCAAGTGGAGTACTCAAGGATTATTAGAAGTCTAATGTACCTGATGAGTTGTACAAATAGCATACGATGTAGGTAAGCTAAGTAGATATACTAGTAATCCTGGTACTTACCACTGGAAAGCCATAGTGAGGTTACTGAGATACTTAAGGTATACTCGTAACTACGGGCTATACTATACAAGATATCCAGCTGTTGTAGAAGGATACAGTGATGCAAATTGGATATCTGGTGTAAAAGATTCAAAATCCACCAGTGGATATGTATTCACTTTAGGTGGTGCAGCTGTATCTTGGAAATCCTCTAAACAAACAGTGATAGCCAGATCTACAATGGAGTCTGAGTTTATAGCTCTAGACAAATGTGGTGAAGAGGCTGAGTGGCTACGCCAATTCTTAGAGGGTATTCCACAATAGTCTAAACCTGTGCCAGCAGTATTCATTCATTGTGATAGCCAATCTGCGATTGGAAGAGCACAAAGTAAAATGTACAATGGTAAGTCTAAGCATATACGCTGAAGGCATAATACCATTAGACAACTACTCTCAACTGAAATGATTACTATTGACTATGTAAAGTCAAAGGATAATCTAGCGGATCCGCTAACCAAAGGGTTAACAAGAGAGATAGTTGCTAAGTCATAAAGAGGAATGGGACTAAAGCCCTGGAATAAAAACTTAACGAAGGAAAACCCAACCTAGTTGACTGGAGATCTCAAGATCTAGGTTCAAAGGGACAACCTAACCGCAAAGGTTTAGTTAAGTCACTGTGGGGGTTTTACCCTCAAGTCCATTCCTATGATGAAAACAGTGATAATGGTTGAATAAGGTTAAGCCAAGCTTTTAATGATTCTTGTAAAGAGAGTAACTCGGGATACTCTAAGGAAATGAATCACCTATGTGAGAGAGAAGAAGGGCCGCTTCAAAGGGAATTGTATAGGGCACAATTCTTAGAAACTCTTGCTGAACCAGGCAGATGTCCATGGCCAAAACGGACATAACCGTAAGAACTGAAACGTTACGAGGTAAGATGCGTGTGAGGAGTATGTCATCGTTTACATAAACAGCAGAACAGTTCAAGGACACCGTGTCTACTGATCAGCCAGTAAAGTAAACATACTTTCTCAAGGGAAGGTTCAAAGGGTTACTCCTACCTATCCTATGCAAGTGTCTACCGCTGAACTCTATCCTCTTAGAACATCGTGTTAGGAATTTATTCAATTTTCATTCATGTGGGGGATTGTTGGAAAAATGAAAATTAAAAAATTGTAACAACAATTGTTTTAAATTGTGTAACCTCCGAATTTAAGGAGTTGTAACTCCCGTTACGGAAATCTCCTTTAATTTATTTGTTCCGATTTTACCCTTCTTTGTTCCTATAAATAGTGGCTTCTTTTTCCACTCTAAACACACCAAAAATCACTCTCAATTCTCTCTTACTCGTTCCTTCCTAGAGTTCTAGTTGTTTTAGTTCGTCTAACAAAGCTTTGGTGCAAAGTACTTTGTTGGAGCCATTGTATCCTGGGAGACAGGCGTTCGAAGGAACCTCGAGCACAGCCGGAAGGGTGAGGGAGCGAATCTGTCTTAAGGACACCGTGTTCACACGTGCCTCGGTTTGCTTCTGTAGGACCTCAGGCGCTACCACTTGCCCCAAAACCAATTGGTACGGTGTTAGGAAATGTGCATACCCTTCCCGTATAGTGCATTCACGCAAGCGCCCACGATATTCGATTGTGGCTCCACCCGCACACTCAGTTTGGGTCTCCATCCGCACACTCAGTTTGGATGCCACAGGACAATTGCTGTCACCCGCACACTTAGTTTGGGTGCCCAACAATCTCCCCCTCAGCAATTGCTCCTGTTGGGAATCGAACACGTGACCTTGGCTCTGATACCACTTGTAGGACCTCAGGCGCTACCACTTGCCCCAAAACCAATTGGTGTTAGGGAATGCGCATACCCTTCCCTTATAGTGCATTCACTCAAGCGCCCACTATATTCGATTGTGGCTCCACCCGTACACTCAGTTTGAGTCTCCATCCGCACACTCAGTTTGGATGCCACAGGACAATTGCTGTCACCCGCACACTTAGTTTGGGTGCCCAACAGCTTCAATTTTATATTTGTCGAATTTAATTTTATTTTCTTAGACAGTTTCTGTATTTCATTTAATTGTTGATTTAACCATGTTTTCCATTTACGATTATATTATTGTTATAGGACATACCCATCCGGGTTGAATGAAGACTTGTTAGAATCTTTTCAAGTATTCTAAACCACCACCAAACTTTCTTTTCTCCCGTGTAGGAAAGAAAGATATTCCAACAACATTATAACCTTGACTAAAAGAAGGGGAAAAGAGTCAACGCATATATTATATACATGATATACACTCAATCTTGTTTACATATATATATGCATGTATGTGTATTTGATATAAAGTGCCACAAACAGATGAAATTTGCACCACCTAGAAGGTATCTAATGAAGAATCTCAACAAGAATGCGCGAAGTTTTTCAGTGGGAGATCTAATTGTCAATCATATATGAACTGTAGAAGAATGAAGGTCAGGTTCAAAGTAAAATTTCGATTGAGACCTTGAATCCACCCCCTTCTGCATAACAAACATTTTAGGTAAATCACTATTAGTTTTGAATATGTCGCCAAATTAATACTCAATATCTTAACAAATATAAACAAACAAACATTAATCTTAAACCATCCATGTCGCCAAGCTGAACAAGAAAGTCTTTTAGAGAAGGGCAATTTCACTGCAAAACATTTTCTTCTTCCATCATACGCTCGCTCATTTTCGATTTGTCGGGTGATGGTTTGAAAGTTAAATTTCGTTGTGAATGTCTCGAGCATGATGGACACCTAAAGAATAATAGTGAGAATGAGAAGTTTTAAATTTGAATGTATATCTATATAGTGCTTCATAGCAAGAATATAAAAAAATTGACTGTTTTAAATAAATAAGGCCATTATAATTAATATGCATCAAGGCTTGGTTTATAGCCCCACTCAAAATTTATATAATATTTAGGGTGAGTTTGGCCTAACAATTCGAAAATCAATTATAGGAAATTGATTTTGGTAATTACTGATTATAATAAAACATAATTATAGAATAATTGCTTTTGTATAATAGCTTTTGCAAAAGTAACACTTTAGTAGCTTCTAAAATAAATTGATTTTTTGCTTCTCGAGATCCCAAAATTATTATGATCATGGGGTCAAACACCATGAAAATCACGATTGAGCAGAACTAATTTTAATAATCAAAGCCAAACACTTCAAAAATCACAATGAAAATCTATAAGTAATTTTAAGAGCTACAACCGCTGGACCAAACTCAGCTGGTTGGGAACTTGCGGTTATGCAATAATTTTTAAGAGCCTAGATTTCGAATCTCCGCAGTAGCGTTTGGATTCCTCTAATTTCAATACATTTCAGTGTATTTCTTTTTTTAACAATTATATTTCTAATCATTTACTCTTTTAATTATTATTTTTTAACAATGGTTCTTTCAAATTTTTTTTTAAATAATTGTTCTTTCTTTAACTACCAAGAGAATTCAACTTTATTTTATAATACAGTTTCTTCTTATTATTTTTATTTAAAATATTACTACACAAATCCCCTCCTCTCACACAAAAAAAAAAAAAACAAAAAAAAATTATCTAGCTCCGCCCCTGGCTATGATGGGACTGATTTGAAAAAAATAAAAAATCGTTGCGATCAATTGTGAATGTAATTAGTGTCACGACGTGATATCATTTGTAATTAAAGTAACTAATGGGGGTTATTTTTGTCAAACTTCACCCCTTTTTTGTGTCTCTCATCATATATTTTTCCGTGTATGAAATATACTTTCTAGGTTTGACTGTTCGATATTTATTTATTTTTTTGGAATTTTGATTATTAAATTTAGTGTGCAATTTTAGCCCCAACCAAACTAAATCCCTAGAATCGCCCCTGTTAACACTTATGTTTGTAATTTAATATTCTTTCTGTTCATGATGTAAATTGATTCCTTATGTGAGTTTAACATAGTTCAAATTATTGAAGATAATAGGTAACTACGTAATTTATCTATAAATATATTAAAAAATCCGTTTAATTAATTGCATACCTAAATTAGAAGAGAATGTATATTTTACTTGTTAAATGTATCTTTTCATGAAGGCAATTGTATACCTGCAGATAAGGGGCTCTGCCTTATGTGGTGACGACCACGGCGATTGCCAGGCAAACTTGCACCATATTACTTATTAATAGTATCTTCTTATATAAATAAACACGTATTCTTTCTTTTGATAGAGTTGATTGTAAATTTTTTTTTATTAATTTTAATTTTGAAAAAAATTTAGTTGAAGCAACCAATACAAGTATAGTGAATATTAATCTATTTTGGATAAATAAAAAATATACTTTTATATGATTAAGAATATCAATTTACTAATCTATATGGTCAAACATTTTGACAAAACTTTTAATTCATATTTTTAAATTGGAATCATCTATATATATATATATATATATATATATATATATTTTCAAAGAATTTTCAAGTTTGATAGAATGTTCCTTCAAAAACTTGCCATCTTAAAACATTCAAATTTTAACATTCCAAAAAAAAAATCACAATTCTTGCTTAATTCTTACATTGTACAAATCTAATTTTAATAGAGTTCGGTCTAAAATATTCTTGAAGGTAAATTAAATACTTAATTAATTAATGAAACTCGGTGATTTTAAAATTATTTGTAACAATTCAGAATTGAAGGTGTGTGTGTGATTTTCTTTTTTCTTTCTAATATTGCTAGGCAATACTTTTTCTTTATAGAGAAACGAATAGCTTTCATTCAGCTCGAAGATTCGTCGGTTACAAGATTCAAAATAGAAATAGATAAAACATTAAAAGCATAAGAATTATTAAAGGATAGACGAGCTACTTCGTGTACCACTTGATTTCCATCTCTACATGTATACCTTGCTTGAAAGGATCTGAAACCCACAATGAGTGTTTGTAAGTCTGAGATAATATTCCCATAAATCGCACGTGAGTCTGTTCCCCTACAATAGCTGCTATGATTACACTGGAGTCACCTTCCAATATAATATTATTCTAAGGCTGACCATGAGCATACTCGGTTGCGAAGAAAGCTGCTTGTGCTTCCGCGGAGGATGGGTCTAAAGGTTGTCGAAACATGCCGACGCCCATCCCACACATTCACCGGAAGAATTTCTTGCTACAACACTCAATCTGCATATTCCATCAATAGAATTTATAGCCGCATCAAAATTGACTTTAATAATATTAGAAATAGGGGGCTGCCAATCGTGTTTGACTTTAATAATATTAGAAATAGGGGGCTGCCAACGAACACGATTTCGGGTACAACATTAGAATCCATTCGAAAAAATCAGACCCATATCTCCATAAGAAGACCACGGAATATTAGTCAAAGCCCATACGCAATATTGAGGGTCCATAGAACTTGGGGGCTAAGCAATTTTCTTAATTGTCTAAGGGCCAAAGTCAGCCTTATTTCACATGATTACTTTAAAATATCTTTTAGAATAAGAAATGCACAACAAATTAATATATCTTTCGAAGACATTCACTTAATATATTTATTAAAGGATATGATTATCAATTTCCAAAAAAGCGTAATTGCACAAATTGAGTAGAATGTATTTAGTAGGACTTTCAATTTGGCCTTGTGAGTGGAGCTTTAAGTAGCTTAAACTCAAATAATGTCGATCTTCATAGTTATAGGCTCAAACTTGGTTCATAAATTTTCTGTTTTCTCTAGTTCAAACTCAACCCATGTAATTTTTTGGATTTCGGGTCTATATCGGGTTTGTTATTGTTAATATAGGCACAAATAGCTTGAGGTATAAAATATTTAGATTACCGAAACACATATGAATAGACTACTATTACTTAAGACACGAGTATATATTATTAAATAATATTTTAACTGAAAGATCGAGTTATTTGCTCACATTTTTTAAGATACGTTTGATCTATATGAACATGCAGTAGAGTTTCAGAGTCTCAAAACTCCAATTTATTGACGTGTATTTTTTTTATCTTTGATTTAAATTTTTTCTTTGGATTTTAGTCATCAATACGAAATTGATATACCAATATATATGTGACTTTACATTATAACTTTTTGTAAGTTTACTTAATAAAAATAATAATTAGTAACTATAACTACAATACAAATAATTAATCGTAATATTTAAACATATGTTCGGGCTTTATTCGGGCTGAGCCGTGTTAGGCTCAAGCTCAGCTCATAAATTGATCGGGTTTAATATAATGACTCAAACTCGACCCGACTCACAAATATTCGGATTCGAGCCAATTTTAATCGGGTTAAGCCATCGAACTTCGGGTGGGCCCGACTCAATTGACAGTCCTAGTATTTAGTTGTGGGACTATCTAATCTAAACTAAACTAAAACATGACTTTTTCTTTTTTCAATTATACTTTTTTTTCTGATGAGGAGTTGCAACTAACAATTTCGACATGAAATTGGTCAGTATTTGGAGAAAGAAAAAGGATACATGTAGGTAATGTAATATTATTATCACCCACCACCTTATATGTAGATTTTTCTTTAATCCACTTTTTTGAAACTGTCCAAAAAAATAATCAGTCTAACCAAACTCGTGATATATGCATAATTAATTTTTAAATCTTAGTTTATTGTGCAAATCGAACGCACCATAAGTATTTAATTGTTCACAGTTGGTCTACATTATACAAAATCACATATGAGTATCATATAAAAATAAATATTTTTTTGTATTTTTGAAGGATATTAAATTAATTTAGTTTGGTAGAAATGACGTGAAATTTTGAAAAAAGACCAGTTAAGTATTAGGAAAATGATTATATCACAGCTCAAACTTGACAGTTCTTTGTACAACCCATATTTTATGCTTTTAAAATTAATTGTGTTACCTACTACTTGTTTAATAGGTGTATAGTTGAATTAAACTTTTATTTTATTTACAAGACACTCAATCTTCAAAAATTATAAATTAGACACGTATATTTATAAAAAAAATATACCAAAAATTATAAATTAGGCACCTATCTTTCTAAAAAATTGTATTTAGGTTGGTGAACTTATGCGTCTAATGGATTCATTCAAACAATGTACACCTATACTACAAATTTATCATCTCCAAAAATTGAATTTTAAAAACAAAATAAAGTTAATTTTGGAATCAAAACAACATAGCATATGATTAGTTATATATGGATGATGCAATTTATACCTATGTGATATGCATAATGCTTAATTTAAGGTTTAGGATTTTAGGGTTCATCATTTACAAACATGATCTATATTTTCTTAATAATTATTCATGTGTCATGTAATTAATTTTTTTCCATATAAAAGAATTAAGCCACAACCGGCTATATATGTTTACAGCCGATTGTGGGCTGTGAGGCTAGCACTACTATAAGTATTAAACAAAATATAATTATTTAATACGTCATTAAAATGAAATCATAATTAAAAAGATTAAAAAGCCGTCATGTGGTTCACGTGATATGACCCACCACGCGCGCCACGCGCATCATTCATCCTAGCGGGAATCCAATCTCCAAATATCGAACCTTCTGCAACGCGTAAATTGGTCGCGTGTTCTACACGCAGGAAATGGAAAACACGCAGTGAATATATATAGAAAGAAAGAGAGATACAGAATAGAGACACCTTTTTGTTCCGACGCTAAAACCTAACCCTAGTGCTGGTGTTATTACTAAACCCTTAATTAGTTACTAAAATCCAACTCAATTAAGCAGACCGTGGATGTATATGTGATGTTTTTCTAGGGTTTTTTTGATAGCCGATGAATTAGGTGTGCTTGGAGAAAAAGCTAACAAGTCGGTTGTTTCATCAATGGAGCCACGAGTTGGAAACAAGTATAGATTAGGTCGGAAAATTGGCAGTGGATCATTTGGGGAGATCTATCTAGGTACAAGTCATTCAGTTGCTTTCAGTTTAGTTTCTGTGTGATTATACTTCTTTGAGTGTTAATTATGGTTTTATTTGTTGGGTGAAGGGACACATTATCAGACTAATGAGGAGGTGGCAATTAAACTTGTAAGTTGTGCTATTTATCCCCCCACCCCTCCTCCTTGAATTTCAGATTTCAGTTAATATATGGATTCTTGGAATTCGGATTGATATTCATATACTTTTATTTTGTTATTAAGAGGTGACTTGATGAGTTTTGGTGGATGATTAGTTTCAACATTTCTTCAGTTTCCATTTTAATTTTCTTAGATAAAATCTTCTCATAATTGGGTTTGTTTTATGACCCTGTTTGTGAGTATATTGTGAAAATTTAGGTACTTTTCTGTTGTTAATTGGGGCTTGTAATTGAGAAACTATCATGTATGTAATGTAACAAGATGTATATGTTGACCAACTTGTTTTATTGAGGTACGAGGTAGAGTTCACTGTGAGAACAACTTGTCAGCAAATTTACTTAAAAAAAATTTATTAAAAAATTGAAGCAGGACAATTATATGGTTTCCTGAAATCGCAGTTGTTTGTTAGAAAAGCTGTCGTCTGGAGAGGAACACAATTGAGTAATTGGTGAAATTTTGTATCAGCATGAGGTTGGAGGGTTAGAGAAAACAAGTTTGATCATTTAAGATTTATATGTCCTTTTCTGATGGAAGGGATGGGCGGGGGGAGGTATAATATATGTGGCTTCTTCTTGTGGATTGTAGTTGGGGTGATTTGGTAAATTTTTTGCCTATGTTTGAAGTTTGAAATTGTAGTACTTGTTATTCTGACATATCTGCCTTCCACACGGGGGCTGAGATGAAGCTCACTGGAATTGAATTCTTTTACCTGAAATTCTAGCTTCAAAATTTGTGGTTGAGAAGAATAACAGAAGTATGTATGTATGGGAACTTCCTTGTTTAGGATCTAATTGATAATTGATATTTTATTTTATGACACATTTTCTTGAATTATGCACAGTGCATCATATGAATAACTTGTGGCGCACCCTGAAATTACCTTGAAATAGATATTTGTGTTTTGTCTTATTAATAGCAGTAAATGGGTTTCCATATTGTAAGTTGTTTCAGAATAAAAATGGGAAGAATTTATTTTTGGGTGATGCTTGTTGGTTTGTGTGCATGTTTTTTTTTTTCCTGAGGGGGTGGAGGTGAAGGAGAACTGCTTTCAGTACAAGACATATTCTATGTTGTTCATGAATGTGGTTTGTCTTCATAACCTGGCTTTGCATTAGTCTTTTGTCGAACTTTTAAATCATCATTTTCTTCTGCCCTTCTTATAATTAAATGGTTGAAAAATCGTGAATTTATGTGGAAACGGTTGCTCGTACTTCAAAATTTCATAGGAATGTCGTTTTGTCTTGAGGTAGTAATTATTGACGTGCTAGATTCATTATTTTTTCTTTTGAGAATGAGAAATAATTTTGTAATCTGAAAAAAGGAATCTAACTTTTAAGACAAATCATAATTACTAAGTGTGGATCAGTATGCCACCTGTATCGTTCTGATCGGAAATGTATAGCGATACAAGAGTAACTGTGAATTGCCAGTGCCACTAAACTTGCTTCGGATCAGCGTGACCCAAATTTCCCATAAAAAAAAAAATTGGCCATTTTTTCTTATTCTTCCTGCGCGTACTTCAGCAGTTCAGCTATTCCCACTCTTAAAACATCTAAAGAAATCCCCAGTTGCAAACCTTAGATTTTTTTATGTTTCATTCCCTATTTGGTGTGATCCAGTGCACAAGCGGCCGAGTTTGGTTCGATCTGTTATTCAGCAGGATATTTGGTGATCTAAGTTCTTCTTTTGATGAAACAGTATTATTTTATATTACTATAAGATTTGAAAGTTGAAACTTAGCTTTCAATTGCTAGCTATATATTTGACTTAAAATGTAGCTCTATCCATGATTGAAATGTTTTCAATATGTGGAAAATATACTTTATGCTATCTTTAACAAGTGTCATGAATCTTATGAATCTAATACGCTACGATCGCGATGTGGATAGATGTGAAAAAATGGATGTGCGGCTGGGTAAATTTCCAATACTGATCTAAAATGTTATGTTTAAAATTTTTATTGCTTGATCAAAATCTGGCAATTGTGTATGGCCTGTGAAACTATCAATGGCATGACAAACTTCTATAACTGTTTATGTCATGTCCTGGTCAGAAGATAATTTGCTCTTTTGAGTTATATGAATGAATTTATTCTAACGAGGTTAGAGTGTTTGATGTTGTTTTCATGTTTTCAGGAAAGTGTGAAGACAAAACATCCCCAGTTGCTTTACGAGTCAAAGTTATACAGAATTTTACAGGGCGGAAGTAATGCTTCATTCATATTATTATTCGTTGTAGGTCTAGAGATGTATTTTTCTTTTTGATGGTTTTATGAATTCTAATATTTAGTATTACATTAAATTACAGCTGGGATACCAAATGTGAGATGGTTTGGTGTGGAAGGAGACTACAATGTTCTAGTTATGGATTTGCTTGGTCCCAGTCTTGAAGATCTGTTCAATTTTTGTAGTAGGAAACTTTCTCTGAAGACAGTTCTCATGCTTGCAGATCAAATGGTCAGCTTTTAATTTAATTTTGATTTTGACGTTGTTAGATATAGGATATTAAATACTTGTATTTTCCCGGAATCAATTATGTAAGTTTCTCTGACTTTTATGATTTGCTTTATTATGAATCAGATCAATCGTGTCGAATTTGTCCATTCCAAATCATTTTTACACCGTGATATCAAGCCGGACAATTTTCTCATGGGCTTAGGAAGGCGTGCAAATCAGGTCCTCACGTTTGTGCTAAATCTTTGTTTTATTTGGACGTTACTTCATCATACATATACTGACACAAAATTTATATCAGGTTTACATAATTGATTTTGGTCTGGCTAAGAAATATCGTGACAGCTCAAATCATCAACATATTCCTTATAGGTGGGACCAGCATCAGTTACTTTATCTTTTATCTACTTTTCCCCTAAATTGCTTATTGCAATAATAGCAATTGATATTGTTATCATTATTGAGAAATTCTCAGTCTGCTACTTGTGTTTATGGGATTTGGTAAACATCTTTGAGAGATTCCATGATCCATGATAAAAACCTTGAAGCGAACGGCTTCTTGGATTCCTCTTGAACGTGAGCCTCTTTTACGTTAATGATTTGATCTAGTACACTTTGCCTTTTCAAATCAAACCTCTTTTGCACCATCATCCTACACCTTAGCACTTTACCATTTTAATAACCAACCTAACCCTTAAAAATTGTTGTGTGATGCTCGTGTGAGTCGGATTTCCACTGTCATATTCCTGAGGCAGTTTAGTGCAACGACTTGAGAAGTTGGAGGGGATAAGTGCAAAATCGTAATTTTAGGTAGTGACGAGCAAGAATTATGCCTTAAGTTCGGGGGGGTGGTGGTGGTGTGTGGAATGTGATTATCTCACATGTATATATGTTATAATAGATATACTTTCACATGCATACAATACATATACATATGAATATTATTAGTTGAGTTTTAATATTTTGAATACCATAGGGAGAATAAAAACTTGACGGGAACAGCGCGATACGCCAGCATGAATACTCACCTTGGTATTGGTAAGTGTTTCTTTGTTTTTAGCTATGTTTAATTATAAACTAGTTATGTACACTCTTGAGTTGAATTTCCTGCTATATTGAGATGCTGTTGAATTACTCTGTAGAGCAAAGTAGAAGAGATGATTTAGAATCCCTTGGATATGTTTTCATGTACTTCTTGAGGGGAAGGTACTTATTTGTTCATTCCTTGCATTGTTTTGGCTTTATTGTGCTGGTCCATGTCTCATGACATCTATCGACTGCAGCCTTCCTTGGCAGGGACTAAAAGCAGGAACTAAAAAACAGAAATATGAGAAAATTAGTGAGAAAAAGGTTTCAACTTCTATTGAGGTAGTTTTGCAGTGGAACACTGTTCTTTCCTTTTTGGTTCTATCCTATGTTGGAACATTGCGGTTGGATGGGTTCGTTTATTTTTAACTTATAAGCATATGCTTGCATTTTTTCCAGTCATTATGCCGGGGTTATCCGACAGAGTTTGCATCATATTTTCATTATTGTCGTTCTCTACGCTTTGAGGACAAACCAGATTATGCTTATCTAAAGAGACTATTCCGTGACCTATTCATACGCGAAGGTCTGAGAATTTTCATCAAGAAAAGTTTTACTTTCACTCTTAAAAGTCTCTTGTAGGTTCTATTTTTGGATTGGTTCTTAATTTGTTATTTTATGTGCAGGTTTTCAATTTGACTATGTTTTTGATTGGACAATATTGAAGTACCAGCAGTCACAGATATCAGCTGCTCCTTCACGAGTTCAAGTAAATGACTGAACCATGTAAAAGAATTACGTTTTAATTCCAGTCTATGCATTTCATGATGTATATTTGTTACAGGGCCCAAGTGCTGGAATGAGCGTAGGACTTCCCCCCACGATTCCCGGTGGTGAACGGCTACCAGGTATTTCCCCAGTGTATTCTATTTGTTTGCTTTTCGGATGAATAACTCGGTGATTTATCAGACCTTGATGTGTGTGTTACAGAAAACAAAGAGCCATGAAGCATATGGTTATTTACTGATCACATTTCACATTTTCTTTGTCTGCTCGCCATCAATTTTATTCGTTTGTTTTTAATGTATTTAGTCTCTGACCTTTTGGTAACTTTGTTCCACATCTATGGTTTTAAATATGTTTCCTCAGTTAATGTTGGTGCAGGTGATGAAGAGGGAAGACAAGGAGCCACTTCTTCAGCAGATCCTTCCAGAAGAAGAAATTCAGGACAAGTTATAAATGCTGGAAGCTTGTCTAGACAGAAAAGCCCAGTTACAAATGACTCGGCAAGCAAGGATGCTATGGTAAGCCATGATGACATTATTCACACTTGGCTTTTGATTTATGCTTGTGATTGCATTTGTACGTTCTGTCATGCGAGGCAGTTGTACGGTGAATGAAATACCTGGTCCCGGGTCCTGTAATATTTATGAATGACGTTCAGTTAGTCCATTGTTCTGTATCTTGTGGTCCCATTTAGTAGAGGGTTAGAGGAGTCTCATATTATTTGATTGTAAAGTATTTGTGGTCAATTACAGAAGGAATTTGTAAAGGAGGTATCCTCAAGTTGGTGTTACAACAATGAAAAAAATGAGAGAAAATCACAACTTCTTTAAATGACAGAAGAAATATATGTAAAGGAGGAACGCTTAAGTTGTTGCAACAATGAATGAGAGAAAATCAGTTCTTTGAATAACAGGAAGGAATATGTAAAGGAGGAATGCCTAAGTTGGTGTTGCAAGTTTGCAACAAGGAAAAAAGAGAGAAATCACTACTACTTTTAAGTAACAGAAGGAAATTGTGAAGGAGGAACCCTTAAGTTGGTCTTGTAACATTTTTTCGTAGCCTAAGATAAACTAAGGGTGAGTTTGGCCCAGCGGTGGGAGTTCCTAAAAACACTTCTAGACCTCCATTGTGATTTTTGAAGTGTTTGGCCCCAATTATAGAAATTGATTTTAGTCAATTGTGATTTTAATGGCGTTTTGCCCCCAATATCATAATTACTTTTAGGATCTCCAGAAGCTAAAAATCAACTTATTCAGAAGCTACTAAAGTGTCACTTTTGCAAAAGCTATTATCAGAAGCAATTATTTTGTAATTGAATTGTATCATAATCAATTATTGCCAAAATCCATTTTAGTAAAATTAATTCTCATATAATTTATTTTCGAATCGCTAGGCCAAACTCAACCTAAATTGTACACTTCCTAGAATAGAGAGTCCAGATTTTGAGTCTAGTATTCACGGCTGGACCACTCGATCGGTTAAATTTTCTACAAAATCTTGGGAAAAATTACTGGGATCCTCATTGTTGACAAATCCTAATGCTGCATGCTTTTTATAATGTCAGTTATTTTGTAACAAAAATAAATAAATTCAGTTATTTCCCTAACCTTATTATGTTTTCTTGTGGTATGGGTATATTTTGCAGATGTCAAGCTCCACTTTTTTCGGCAGGTCTACTGGACCATCACTTAGGCGAGGTGCTGTTTCTGCCAGCCGAGAAACTTTCACATTGGGAAATGAATCTGATCCTACCCGTTCTCGCACCTCTGAGGCTAGTCCAGCGACTGCAACCAAAATATCAAGTGGGCAAAGAAGCTCACCCGTTGTTGGATCTTCAGACCTAAAGAATACTTCTTCTGCGAGAAACATTTCAAGCAGTAAGAATTATGATTCCACAATCAAGGGTATTGAGAGTTTGCATTTTGATGACGAAAGATAGGGTTCGTTATTGAATGCATACAACAGTCACATTCCTGTAAATCATCAACATGAGGTATGATTCTGAGACTCGGTTGGCATTTGTGGACACAAAAATGTATAATTGATAAAAATTGAAATGTATTGTACAACAGATCAAGTGAGGTGACATTTTGTTCATACGACTAAGTCGAAGTGGCATGGGTCTTTAATTCCATGTACACTTCTTTCCTTACATTTGGATATCTGGCTTTTGCCTGATCTTGGGTGTTCTTGAATTGTAAATTGGTCACATGTAATACTTGCTTTCACTAAACTATTTAAAAGTTCTGCACATTACATGCTCAGCCGAATTCGTTTCAACTAGTTCGGTTCTTTATGGATTTCTTTTTCAGCGAGAGAAATTCACATTTTGCCTGATAAGCTTGCCAATTGTTGGATTCGGATCAGATCAGTTTAGATTCAGATTTATATTTATCTATTTTCTATTGGATTCAAATTTTATTTTGTCGAATACTTGTCTCGGGTTGAAATTGGGATATGTTCAAATCTCCACCCTCAGATCTCGGTTACTGCCCTGCAAATTTTTCTGATGCAAATCATCTTAAACGATGTCCTAAATATATATATGCTTCGAATATTTCAAATTACAAATCATTAATCGAATCACGTTGAGCGTCTAACCATGTATCAATTCCCCGAGATCGGGTTATAAAACGCCCAATTCATTCCTAACAGTTGGTAATTTGGTATTACACGACTTCATCTCTTTGGGGTGGTAGGGTTTCTTTCCTTTTATTTTTATTTTTTATATATCAATATTTACTTATCCTTAATTAATCATCGTAGCAAGACATTAACAAAAGAGTGAATTATGTTTGAAAATCAAATTAAGCTATCAAACTTGTTCCATAGAAGTTCTTTAAGTTAAAAATTAAAAGAATACATGTAAAATATCAAACTAGTTGATGTTCGGCTCGAGCTCGTTCGATAAATGCTTGTTTTAGCTCGATGCATTTAACAATCAAACTAAACTCAAACATCAAACTTCAAGCTCGATAAAATTCAATTCAAACTTGAACAATGTATCGTTCGACACTACTCAGCTCGATTGCGCTCTATTCGGTTGCGCATGTAAGAGTGACCAATTAGAAGTTATATACAAATACACTATAATGGAGATTCATCTAAGTTGTTGCATAGAAGAGTAGCAACAAAGGAAAGATAGAAATGGTTGTAGTATCTCTATCCATTCCTTAATAGTCCAAGGGGACCAGACGTAGATTTGACTAATCATTTAGACAACTCAGAAAGAATGCCCAAAGTTATGTATCTTATCTGTTTTTTGTAATTTATACCGTTAAGGAAAACTGCCAACATGTGGATTCTTTGAAGGGCTCAGGGGGGCTTTCTAATTTAGTGCAAAGATATAGTGGGTTGAATGGTCAATTCACATAAAATTTAATGCTTCATATCTTATTAGTAAAGAACTATACTAAGTTTGTAAAGTTATTTAAGATGTAATCCATCCTTGTTATTGTAATTCAATCACTAAATATAGAAGATATGTATGTATTTATCCTTAAATGTAATTATTTATAGTATACTGAATTATGTTATTGGGAAAATCTCAATTACCTCCTAATCTTTGAAACTTTTTGCACTATGCCCTCTAACTTTTGTGAGTTCCCACTCAACCCCTCACCTATTAAAAATTTCACATACACTACCTTTGAACGTTCGCCGACGGAATCTGTTCGTAGGTTGGGTGATAAAGTGGGAAAATGTTCAAAGGTTGAGTGTTAAAATAAGAAAACGTCCAGAATCAACAATGCACCAAAAATATGCAAACACTAATGAGTCTAACATCCTCTAAGCTTCCACTTAATAACATAAAGATTTTTGTAGGAAATTGCAACTAAAAGGGAAAATCTGTAATCAACCTAAAGTATTTGGGACAAACAAATGAAGTAGATGAACAAAGCATAATTTTGATTTTGTGTGGATTTCAAATCCACAAGTAATCCATTCTTTCGCCTTTTACTGAAGAATACCGTGTTGTTGTGTGTGGCAATCAAATGTCACACACCTCTTTTTGGAGGCGTGAAAAAGAAAACCTTTTGTTGCCATTCGTTTAACCAAAATGAATGACTTGAAATCCATCTAAGCAAAATTGTTTCTCCAAATCCCTTTGTCCATACAAAATTTTGTGAATGAATGACTTATAACCCTTCTTATTGTGTAAAATGGAGAAAATACGATAAAAGTTACAACAGATGCAAATGAAAATTGATAGATTACTCGGGGATGTATGCTTGCCTAATATCTCTAAGTAAAATGCGAGCAAAACCTACCACATTCTATTCCGGACGACAGAAAACTGAAACAATGAAGGAAAGGGAAATGTACTTCTAAGCTTAAATGGTGAGAAAAATGAAGGATTAGCCTAAGGAAAAGTGAGTTTGTGTGTGGATGGGCAGGGAAAGGGCACAAAAATGGTTCTAATGGCAACCCGGAGGCACGGTTTGGTGATATGAAGTTCAAGAACTGAGACACTCATTTGGACTCAAAGACAATACACAATAAGAATTTGGAAAAAATTAAATAAGATATTGGACCATTTATACAAAGTTCAGCAAATATCTTTTCAACTACATCAAAATCCACACTTTATATGAAACATAGAATTAGACAGCAACATAAACCCAACTTCAAAGCATTCAAAACCAGAGGATACTCAAAAGTCATAAATCCATTATGAGCTTCAATCTTCAATACTGAAATGACCACTAAGAAAATGAGACATTGTTCTAATAACATAAAAGAGCAAATAATACATCAAATTATCCTTCATTCTCCGAAGCTTCGATTTCCCTCTTTTGACTTATAATGCACAGAAAGATTAAGCAACATGTACAAACGATAAGAACCAACCATTCACTATCTCAAAAACGAAGCCAACTTTGTGTATAATAATTCATGAACAAATTTGTTCAATAAACTAATCAACTTATACAAGTGTGCATACACACTCTCATCACATTCATATCCAACCTCATCATACAATTAGACAACTTATATTATTTCATAGAAATATTAAAGATCAAGAACCAAAACCAGTAATCAAGAACAACAACATAAATACATACATACATATATATAATAGCAGTATAAATTCATATATGCCTCTTATAAATTCAATCACCTATGTCCATAAAGCATCTGACTATACCTCTCCTTAAGCCACCTAAAGCTTTTCTTGAAAGAACCCTTCACTTTACCTTCAACAGTATAAGCTTTGTAACTAGCAACCCTCTTTTTCCTCTGCAACTCAGGATCATTAAAAGTCCAGCTTCTAGAAACCGCCCCATTTGTTGACTTCCCTTTCTTGAACTTCCACTGATCAGCGCCACCACTTCCGCCGCCTCCGCCGCTGCCTTCCGCCACCACAATATCCATCTGTCCATTATACTGTGCAGAAGCAGAGGATGATGCATATGAAGCACTGTAACACCTCAGATCTTGCATCCCTTTTGGGCTTGAGCTTGTTTTGTAGTGCCCATTATAAATATCATTGTTATAACCATTTCCCACTTCCTTTCTTGTTTCTTTGTCTGATTTGGATCCGAAATTCTCCATCTTTGAAGGGTTTTTCAGCTTTTTTTTTCTTTCTTGGATTGGAATTGGTAATTGTGATGTGAATTGGGTTTGGGTTTTTGGTGGTTTCTTGATCTGATTATGTGAAGAAGATTGATGCTTTGAAAAATTGTTTGTAGCGTCGGTGTGGTATGGTCACTGGTGGTGGATTTATTTACAATAACAAAGAAGCTGCCACTTGCCAGTGAAAATTCCTTTTTATTTTCTTTAGCTTTCTTATTTGGAAAAATTCCACTTTGCCCCTTGTCTTGGAATGTTTTTTTATTTTATTCTTTCGGAAAATTCTTGTCCAAGCCTGGCTTGGCCAAACTCATCCAACCACAAAGCAAGTGCATTGCACTTGCTTTGTGATTGGTCACTCTCCTGGGAGTTACATCCAATCACAAAGCAAGTGTATTACACTTGCTTTTTAGTTACTTTGGGTTTGGCCAAACCCGATTTGGGTAAGAATTTCCCTATTCTCTAAACTGTTCCCTAAAATGCAAAATGTTATAATCTAATTGAATACTTTGTCCATCTTTAATAATGTGGTTGTGAACGTTTTTCGTTTTGTCTTCCTATTTTTAACTGCTTTTCCACTTTGTCATCTAATTTTGAATAAATTCTACGACGAACGTTCGTACAAAGATACTCACTCTGTTTTAAATTATTTGTTATTTTATATGTTTTCATACATATTAAAATACCTACTAAATAACCTTAATTTTATAAAAAAAAATAATTATATACCTAAAATACTCTTATTCTTTATTTATCTCACCATGAGCTATTTACAAGTTATTCAAATTTTATACTATTTCTCTTACTTTTCTCTTACATACCTAGAATATATAATTAATAGTGTGTTGAAATCTTAAAGTAATAAATAATTTAGGATAAATTTTTTTCTCTAAAACATAATTTGGGACAGATGGAGTAATAATCTAGAACATTTTTAGTAGACGATGATGTTAAGTGAAGACTCACATTAGAAGGGGTAAAGTGAAAAAATTGTTGAAAATTAAGGAAAATTTCCTTTTATTTTCCAAGAACTAATATAGGTTTGTACTTCTCTAGATTTGAGCAATTAATATTTGCTACCTAGGGGAAGGTCCCTAGGGGAAGTATATATTGTCAGACCAGGTAGGCTCGCTGTTCAATTTTTCTTTTTGATAATAAATAACTAGGTAATTAATGAAAAATTAGAGTGGGCGGATTTAATACAATTCATTCTGAAATTCAATTTAGGAGAGTCTTCCCGCATAGTTTAACTCTAAACCATGTGGTTTAGGGGTGGGCGTTGGGTTTCGATAACTCAAACCTGATCCGTTTTCTTTTTAAAATACTCGAACATACGAGTATTTTTTGGGTTTGGGTTCCCGAACTTGAATACCCATATTTTATTACGAGAATATAAGACGGGTTTGAGATTGGTCTCTCCAACCCGAATACCCGAACCCACATATATAATATTATTATTATATAATTTATACACTTTACTTATATAATTAATTAACATTATATAATAATTGAACTTTTTCTACTTTACCCTAATATTCCTTTTAAATCTTACATTAGTTATTAGTAATTAATATTATGGATCATTGTATGATTTTAGACTTTTAATTGTTTTAAAAATTTATAACTTTTTGTGTAATTTAAGTGTTGGCTTGTATAAATTATTTTGGTATCAACTATAGATAGTATTTGGATTGAATTTTTCTTATTGAGACTCGATGTGGATCGTATTTTATCATTTGCTCATTATATGATTTCACTTTTTGATCGTATTTGGATATATTTGAAATAGTCGTTATGATGAATTGATGATATGTTTTATGTAATAATGAGTTAAAAGTGATACGATTTAGCAAAAGAAAAATAACGAAATATAATTACGTAATATTGTAATATTATTTTGTTAGGTGGATGAAGAATTGATGAATAAAAATAATATGAAACCCGTAATCCCGTCCTGTCCCGTCCCGCAATAATTCGGGCACCCGCTTTCAGGTACCCAAATTATTACGGGGCGGGTTTGAAATGAAAAGTACAATCCCAAAATTTATTATACCCATATCTCTAGCCCCAAACCCGCCCCGTGCCCATTCCTAGTTACATTTCATCTCCAATAAAATATTCAAATTTAACCTTACACCATCTAACTTAATAAACCAACTAACTAAGGTTATTATCTATATTTTATTTTATTTATATTATATTATATTATAACAATGTGAATAATTTAAGTTTTTATTTTTTAAGACAAAAATACTTAGGCTATTTTGCATTCTGAAATTATAAGGTTTTGGTATTTGCATCATAATTTAAAAGTTTGACACTTTGCACCCTAGATATACAATTTAGTTGACACTTTGCACCCTAACATGTGTTTTGAAGAAAAAATTCATTGATTGAAGGGTATAATAGTTATTTTCGAATATTTTTGGCACTTTGCACCCAAAAAGTATAGATGTGACACTTTGCAATCTGAAATATAGAATATCGGTACTTTGCACCCAAAAAATATAATTTTGGCATTTTCAACCCTGACTTAATATGATAATCTAAATAATGTAAATAACATGCAATATAATAATATGTTAGATATAAAGTAAATAATCTAGAGGATACTTGAAAACAAAATGGACAATGCTTTTTTTAAATCTAAATTTTATTGAGAGAAAATGTTAAAATAAGTTATTATAAAGTAAAATAAAATCAGAATAACAAGTTTATAATTGTTGTGCATATAAATGACCATTTTATCTCTACATGACCGACATTCATGAGTTTTTCTTATAAGAAAAATACATTAGGATGCAAAATATTATACAAATTATATTTTTAGGGTGCAGAGTTCTAAAATTTAAATCGAGGTTAAAATGATAATATTTTATAATTTTAGGGTGCAAAATGTCAACATTCTATATTTAAAGGGGGCAAAATCTATATTTCCAAGGTGCAAAGTGAAAAAAAAAATTGAAAATAACTATTCTAACCTTCTACCAATGAATTTTCTCACTAAAACACACACTAGGGTGCAAAGTGCCAAATAAATTATATTTTCAGGGTGCAAAATGCCAAAACTTTTAAGTCAGGATGCAAAGTACCAAAATCCTATGATTCGAGAGTGCAAAATGCCAAAAACCCAAAATACTCATTTCCCTTCAAATTTGTAGAAAAATATTTTCTATGCTAAAAGGTGAAGGAAAATTTGTAACTTCTTTTCATGTTATCCAAATATCATATGAAAAAATAAAAACTACATTTTCCACACTTTCTTTCACTTTCCTAACAATCAAATAATTTATTTCTTATTATTAGAAAACATTGAATCTTATTTGACTAATAAGCTATTATTATTTGAAAACACCATTTCTTTCTAAACAAATACTATATGAGAAAAATAAAAACTACATTTTTCGCATTTTCTTTCACTTTCTTAACAACCTAACAAGTTATCCGCTATTATTAGTTAACATTGAATCTTACTTGACTAAAAAGTTATTAGAAAACATTGAACCTTATTTGAATATCTCTCCATTTTTTTGTCAAATAATTTATATGAATACGGATTATGAAGTTAGTAAAAAAAAGGGAGTGAAATGTGCCCATGAAATGGGTAACTACATGTGAAATCCATAAAAAAATAAGGTGAGATTCATTAAAAATGGATGAAGTCGGTGAAACGGTAAAATTAGTGAAAAAGAAATGGGAGAAATCGATGAAAAACAGATAAAATAGGTAAAAATAGGGTAAATTCGATAAGAAAGTGTCCATGAAATCGGTAATTACATGTGAAATCCATAAAAATTCAGGTAAAATTCGTTAAAAATGGATGAAGCCAGTGAAAACTGTGGAATTAGGGAAAAACAGGTAAAATCGGTGAAAACATATGAAATCAACAAATAGGGTGAAATTATTGTACATTTATGTCAATCGCATTAAATGCACCATGCTGTCTGAGGATACTCTGTTGTCCTAGGAATACTTGTAGTTATTCCTTATCGATCATTGGATATTACTAGGGGTGAACGAGGTCGAGTTTGGGCGGGTGTATATGAAAAATCAACCTGATCCAATAAATGCGGATTGCCAAAATTTTAAACTCACCCTCATTTTTATGTTCATAAACCGCTCAGTTCGGGTGCGGCCGGGTTGGCAGTTTGGTCGGGTGGATTTGCGGGTTGATAAAGTTTATGAGTAATTTTATCAATACAAATGTAAAATCAAACACATATTGTTGCTATTATTAAATCGATTAAAAGAAACATACACGTTTTCAATATCACACTTAAAATGTTAAATATTAACTATTCATCTTTGCAATAATGTTTATTATTACCAACTTATATGTCGATGATTATAAATTAGAGTAAAAAAATTATTACCAAATTATGTACAATCTTATGTATACCATGAACATTAATAATAAAAAGAAACTTGATGAAAGTTTATTTTTTGTTCTTAGTCATTTGTTAGTAAATGTGATTTATTTCACACTATATATTATTAAACACATGAATAAGAAGTACATTAAAGATGATTAAGTGGGGGTTGCGTTTAACCATCAAAACCGTCACCCGATCCATACTATGCGGGTTTACAAGTTATCAACCCGCAATGAATTATTTTAAAAATTAAATTGGCGGGTTAGATCGTGTGTAGCGGGTTTATGAACACCCCTAGATATTACTTATCTGATCCCCAGAGCATTTAAGAGAACACTTAATGTGTCTCCATGTAATCGTCTGTTACTTCGCTGTTTGAAACTCAGCTCTTGAACTTCACTGATCAAAACTCTTCTTGGTTTATCTGATACTTAGATATCCTTGACTTAGCTGATCAAATAACCAGTTGTTGATACTAAGCTCTTTGATGATGTCTTTACACGATTGTCTTCATTTGAAATTAGCTGGTAGATTTCAATCCATTAATCATTCTAAACCAAAATTAATTAATCCTACATCTTCAACCCTTGAATATAATACTTGGTCTCAAATGGTCAGATGAGGTCGATAGGAGGGGGGAGTTTGAATAGACCTCTTTACCTATTGAAATTTTCTCTAACTTTCTTTCAGCAGAGTAAGTTGATCTAACTTATGACACTACTTAGCTGATTTTGCACTTAGCTTATTCAGCGTAAGTTGACCACTCGTCTGATTTTACTTATCTGTTTCAGATGTAACCAGAGTTTCAAAACTTGTATGCAGCGAATTTTCTTCAAGTATATTTTTCAAACAAGTTTTTCTTTAAAAGGTTTTACCCCAGTTTTACAAATTCATCTTTTTAAAAGCTTTATCTTTTAAAATGTTTGTTTGCTTGTGAAAATATGCAAGGATAAAAAACAAGTAATCAAACACAATTTTTTTTATAGTGGTTATATAGACAAGAAGTCTATTAGTCCACTCTTCTAAATCACGAAGATTTAGGTTCCACTAGATACACTAAGTAACTAGTACAACTCTACTTGCACTTTTACAACAAATGAATAAGCCACAAACTCACTGTAGGAAATCACAAAGAAGACTTATACTCTGAAGTAATATCACTTGTTGGATAAGGATGAAGATGAAGGCACTGAAGACAATTGGTTAAGGGAGGTTTTGAAGGATTTCAAAACTTCAAGATTGGCTAAGTATGGGTTAACTTAGCTGATGATCCCTTTGAAGAAATTTTGACTAAGTAATGAAGACATCATAAGAGTCAAATTTCAAGGTCCAAGGCTTCTGATCTGCTGAAAGAAAGACATCAGACTGATGAAGATCAGCCGACTCAAATCAGATTTGTTCAAGTTTGAGATCAGCCTAGTTCGCCATCAGACTTGCACTTTCGTCAGCCAAGTGGAAAAGATGATAAAGTCTTCCCAACGGTAATAAATGCCCCTTGGAGTAATAAATGCTGAAGTACAAGGTTATTAAAGACAAATGATTGAAGAAACGCTTCGCATCAGCTGGGTGCATTTAATGCTGCATTTAATGCTACCTGCAGAATAGTACTGTTAACAGTACGGACAGACTGCAAAAGAGTCGATTGCAGATTTTAAGGACCAGTACTCGAGGAATTTGAATATTGTCTCTCTTCAACGGACATTTTTCAAACCTCAAGTATAAATAGCTGGAAGAGATGAAGAGATGATAAGCAACACACTTTCTGAGAGAATTTTCGAAGCAGAACTCTTTAAGTCTCAAAAACAGCTCACTCACCAGCTTAGTCATTTGTTGACGAAAAGCGAAGTTGAAGAACAAAGCTATACACATCTTCTGAGTGAATTTGTAAAATAGAGTGTTGTGAGAAGTAGATATCCATCTTAGTGAGTGATATTACTTCAGAGGGTAGGATTTCTTTGTGATTTCTTACTGCGCACTTACGGCCTGTTCATTTGTTGATTGGTGTAAGCAGAGTGTACTGGTTACTTTGTGTTTCTAGTATAACCCAAGATCTTTGTGACTTGGACGAGTGGATTAAAGGATATTTACATCCATATAAACACTATAAAAATCACTTGTGTTTTTGTTTGCATATTTACTTGCATATTTCAAGTTTACATAAAACACTTTACTTAGCTGTTTGAAAAAGAATTTAAAGGAGTTTATAAAACTGGGGAAACATTTTTCAAACTACTAGGAATACTTGTGAAAAACACTTTGAAAAATCCGCTGCAAGTACTTTAAGTATTAAAACTGATTTTAACAAAATCAGCTAAGTAACTATCAGACGAGTGGGCAACAAACCTGTTCAAAGATTTGTTCGCGAACAGAATTGTAACTTACTACTCTGATCAGCTTAGTCTATTCACAGTTACAGAAAAGTTTTAAAGTTAAAATTGGAAGAAAATTTTAAAGAGGTTTATTCACCCCCCCTCTAAACCTCTTCTGACCACTTGGGACCAACAAGTGGTATCAGAGCAGGTGGTTCATTTGAATCAGCTGCCTGATCAACGAGCTTGATCCAAGTGTTTTTCAAAGGTTTTAAAACTTTTTCAAAAGAGCATCTTTTTGAAAAACATAAACTTTTTGAAAAATGGACTGTATCAGCCATGTTCCCCACATTGCTGGTATGTCTTTTGAAGATTGGAAAATCAGAATGGAGATTTTCCTCGCTGCCTATAATGATAACATGTACACATGTATCATCAAAGGTCCATTCAAATTCACCAAGACCGTTATAGTTGATGAAGCTGAACTAGTGGTGGAAAAAGATCTGACAGAGATGACAGCCGAAGAAATAAAGCTGTTCAATCTGGATAAAGTTGGCCGTTTCATCATGACCAAAGCCCTGGACAATGATCGGTTTGACAAAGTCAAACATTGCAAAACTGCAAAGGAGATGTGGGATAAGGTTCGTGACATGAGCGAAGGAAACGACGCCATCAAAGAGCATCAGCTCAGTGTTGCCTTGGAAAAGCTGGACAACTTCAAGATGAAATCTGGAGAGACCATTGATCAGATGGATACCAGGTTTACCAGAACATTGAATGAAGTTCTAAAGCTGGGAAAGACCTTCACTGACAAGGAGATCACCGTCAGAGTACTGAAGGCCCTGCCTCCCAAGTTCAACATGAAGGTGACAGCCATGGAAGAATCAAGAGATCTGGGGAAGATTTCTCTTACAGAGTTGTTCTCCGTACTCAAGGCGTATGAGTATAAACTGCCAAGAATAGGTGTTGAAGAAACCTCAACTTCAAGTCCCACAGTTGCACTTGTTGCTGCTGAAAATCCAAGAAGGCCAGCTCACAAAAGCAAAGATGTGGACTCATCTGATGAAGCCACACTACTCAACAAAAATGAGTACACTGCTGGAGACGTTGCATTGCTGATGAACAACTTCAAAAAGTTCTACAGACAGAAAATGAAGAACAAATATAACAATGCTTCTACTTCTAATCCTACTTCTTCTTCTCAGGATAAGGATTCTTATAAATCCAAAATGATGTGTTATAATTGCAGGAAACTGGGTCATTTCATCAGAGATTGCCCATATCCTAAAGCTGAGAAGTATACGGAAGAAGAAAAGAAAATCAGAAAAGAAAGAAAGCATCAGAAAGCTAAGGCGATGGTAGCAGAAGCAGAAAAGCCAGCTGCCGTCTACTCATCTGATTCAGATTCAGACACTTCTGATGAAGAGTCTTCTGATGAAGAGAGCCCTGCTCTTCTCTGTCTGATGGCTAAGGAATCTGATGACTCTGAGGATAGTGAGGTAACCCCTCTTGAAAATGAACTATTTAGTTCATTTGAACAAATGATGCTTAACAATACTACTATTGCTGAAGTATTTAAAAAGCTTAAGGAAGAGATGATATTGCTAAAAGAGCAAAACAGTTCACTGAAACTCACAGCTGAAAAGCCAAGAGAATCAGCTGAATATAAACAGCTTGAGCAAGAATATGAATCTCTGAAAGCTGAATGTGAAGTTTATAAAGGAAAAATCATGGAACTTGAAAAAGTTATTGAGTCTCATGAGAAATCATCTGTTGCATCCACGCATACATCTAGTAAACAGAAGATACCTTTAGAACAGGATAAACAAGAATTGAATCATACTGAGAAATTTATATCTGCTGACAATAGTAAGGTCATCCTGTATGTTCAAACTGCTAGACCTGCTTCACCTGAGAAAGTATTAAAGGAGACAAAAACTCCTAAGGCTAAAAAGAGCAAAGAGCCTAGTGTAGGAAAATAGACTAGTAAGCCTAAACAGAAGAGTCCTAGGAAGTCATCTGATAAGGCTAAAACTAATCAGACTAGTGATAAAACTAAGTCGTCTGTTAATGAGCAAGCAAGTAGTAAGCCAAAGAAGCATAAAAACAAGAAAAATCAAAATGCTTGGTATGGAGACGAGTCTTATTATGTGCAACCTGCTGCATATCATCCTCTGTATCATGCACCTCAATTTTCAACTTACTATGCACCTTACCCTGCTCATCCAATGCATGCATATCACCCTTATCATGCATCTTACTCTGCATATGAACATTATCCTTATCATGCTGATCATCAACAATATGACAAATCTGATGAACGTGGTAAAGGCAAAGCTGTTCATACTCCTGTTGAAACTCAGAAGCCTAAGAAGCCTAAGACTTCATCATCTTGGGTTGTCAAAGGTGGAACTAATCCTTCAGGACCCTCTCAATAAGGGTACCTAAAACAATTTAATTTTGTTTTGTAGGTTAGGATTAGGAGTAGGAGTAAAGTAGAGAAAATCTGGTACTTGGACAGTGGCTGCTCAAGACATATGTGTGGAAACATACATGAGCTGACGGATGCTGTTGCTGTGGATGGTCCAAAAGTTACTTTTGGAGACAGTAAAGAAGGCAAGATTGTAGCAAAAGGAAGCTTGATCAGAGGAAACATAGAGATATCTGACGTCTCATATGTCAAAGGCCTCAAATATAATCTGCTAAGCATAAGTCAATTTTGTGACAAAGGATATTCAGTTATCTTCTCAACAGAGAAGTGCTATGTTGAACAGATTGGTACAAAGAAGGTAATTTTATCTGGAAGACGAAAAGGAAATATCTACATAGTCGACTGGAATTCTGTTGACAAGAATTCAAATGTTTGTTTGGTGGCATCGACACCAAGTGAAGTTAGTTGGTTGTGGCACAAAAGAATGAATCATTTAAACTTCAAGACCATCAACAGATTGATAAAGAATGATCTTGTAGAAGGGATTCCTAAAACAGTCATGAGCAAAGATAAGCTTTGTGACGCCTGTCAGAAGGGTAAACAAATCAAGTCATCGTTCAAAAGCAAGAAGCATCAATCTTCTGGAAGAATATTGGAGCTGCTACACATGGACTTATTTGGACCCATTGATCCAGTCAGCAATGGTGGAAAGAAATACTGCCTAGCTGTTGTGGATGACTATTCGAGATATACTTTGGTGATTTTCATGAAGAAGAAAAGTGAAACCAAGGAACATCTTACTAATCTGATGGAACTGATCCAGAATGAGAAAAGCATAAAGATATTGAAGATCAGATCAGATAGAGGTACAGAGTTTACAAACTCTACTGTTGAAGAATATTGTAATATCAAAGGAATACATCATGAGTATTCAGCTGCTAGAACCCCTCAACAAAATGGTGTTGCTGAAAGGAGAAACAGAACACTAAAGGAAGCTGTCAGAACCATGATAGCTGAAGCTAAGCTGCCACAAAGATTTTGGGCAGAAGCAACAAACACAGCATGTTTTACCCAAAACAGATGCATGATCAACAAGCACCAAGACAAGACTCCATATGATGTTTGGAACAACAGGAAGCCAAACATTCATTACTTTAAGATATTTGGTTCTAAATGCTATGTTTTAAATAATGGTAAAAATCACCTTACTGCATTTGCAGAAAAGGCTGATGAAGCTGTTTTTGTAGGATACTCTACTGTTAGTAAAGCTTATAAAGTTTTTATCAAAAGAACATTACTAATAGAAGAATCCATTCATGTAGTTTTTGATTAACCAAGTCAATCTTCTGAAAAGAATCAAAATATTAATCAAGATCTGTCTACTAATTTACAGAAGTTGAATGTTGGAAGGAATGAAGAATATGTTCCCATCATACTACCTGATCTCAACCCAGCTGATAACTCAAGTGCTGTTCAAAATCACAGAGCTGATTGTCTAACAGACGAGTTGCAAACAGCTGACAGACCAGAGACTGTTCAACAGACAACAAATGTTCAACAGACTACTACTGGAACTCCAACAGTAGTGTTGCAAGATCAAAACAAAGGACAACATTATGATTTGCAACCTGATCTCAGATGGCTCAAGAATCACCCACCAGAGTTGGTAATTGGTGATCCTTTGGATAAAGTGAAGACAAGGAGAGCTGCTGCAAGTGATGCAATGTTTGCCAGCTTTCTATCTCAAATTGAGCCCAAACAAGTTGAAGAAGCTCTTAGTGATTCCAACTGGATTGAAGCTATGCAAGAAGAGCTAAATCAATTTGAAAGGAATGAAGTCTGGTACTTAGTTCCTAGACCAAGTCATCAAAGAGTCATTGGCACTAAGTGGGTATTCAGGAATAAGATGAATGAAGATGGTGAAGTCACCAGAAACAAAGCAAGACTAGTGGCCAAGGGTTACTGCCAAGAAGAAGGCATTGACTTTGATGTAACGTTTGCACCAGTAGCAAGACTAGAGGAAATCAGACTCTTTCTTGCCTATGCTGCTCACAAGAATTTCACCGTCTATCAGATGGATGTGAAATCAGCTTTTCTCAATGGAGAATTGCAAGAAGAAGTTTACGTTGAACAACCTCCTGGATTTGAAGTTTATCAAGAAGGAGACAAAGTGTATCGTCTGAAGAAAGCCCTCTATGGACTGAAACAGGCTCCAAGAGCATGGTATGATACATTATCTGATTTTCTTTTAATTAAAGGATTTCGCAAAGGTAAAGTTGACAAGACCCTGTTCACTATTGAATGGGAAGAACATATTTTGCTTGTGCAAATTTATGTGGACGATATTATTTTTGGTTCAACTAACCAACAGATGTGTGACAAGTTCTCAAAGCTGATGCAGAACAAGTTTGAAATGAGCATGATGGGAGAACTTAATTATTTTCTTGGTTTGCAAGTTAGACAGTTGCCTGATGGAATATTCATCAGCCAAGCAAAATACACAAAGGATCTGTTCAAGAAATTTGGTATGGAAACTAGCTCTACTGCTACTATTCCAATATCTACAAGTCTTCGTTTGGATAAAGATGAAGATGGCAAATCAGTGGACATAACCAAATACAGAGGCATTATTGGGTCACTGTTGTATCTAACAGCAAGTAGACCTGATATCATGCACTCTGTTGGGGTTTGTGCGAGATTTCAATCAAATTCTAAGGAATCTCACCTCTTAGCTGCCAAGAGAATATTGAAATATATTAAGGGCACTCAAGAATTGGGATTATGATACCCTAGGGAGTCTGGATTTGAACTTATTGGATATTCAGATTCTGACCTTGCTGGCTGCAAAATTGATAGAAAAAGCACAACAGGTGCTTGTCAATTTTTAGGTAGTCGTCTGATCTCATGGATGAGTAAGAAACAGACTTCAGTATCCATATCAACTGCTGAAGCTGAGTACATAGCTGCTGGAGCTTGCTGTGCACAAATCTTATGGTTGAAGCATCAACTGGAAGACTACAATATCAAAATCAGTGGAATACCAATCTACTGTGATAATACAAGTGCAATCTCACTTACTCAGAATACTACAAGTCATTCAAGGACTAAGCATATTGAGATCAAGCATCACTTCATTAGAGATCATGTGGAGAAAGGAAATGTCATGATAGAATATGTGTTTACTGAAAATCAGATTGCTGACATCTTCACAAAACCTCTAAGTGAGACAAGGTTTTCAACTCTAAGAGCTGAACTAGGTTTATTAAAATTAGATGCATAAGCTGAAGTGGAACTCATCAGAAGACTAGAGTTCAACAGCTTACTCATCTTACTTATCTTCAAGGATTAACTCTCAACAGACTAGTTAACTTATGAATTCTTAAAGTCAGGGGGAACGTGTAAGACTAGCGGTACTTCTGATTAAAAGTTGAAATTTGTTGATGACAGTTAGTTGAAGTTATGTATTCAACAGAAGATTAAAGTCTTGAAGAATGAAGATTTATTATCTAGCTGGATTGACAAACAGCTGAGGAAGGTTATCAGCTATTGGCTTTAACTGATAACAACTGTGTCATCAGGACAATAGTCCATCAGATAAGTATTTAGTTTACTCATCTGATCGCTTATGTAAAAGCTTACTGTTTAAAACGTTTTATTTCAAAACACGCTTTTACAAGTGACAGAAGAGCGGTACTTTTCCCGCTCCTCAATTAATGCGATTTGAATTTGAAAGGTCGTAACTGACGCTGCACGATCAGCACTGACAAGAAACGGATCTAACGGTTAGCTGGTATCATGGAAACCGAAATACCCTAACTCTATAAATCCAGATCTGATCAGCCGTGTAGTTCTTTACGCACCCTAAATATTCAAAGCATACTTGAGAGAAAATCTACTTGCAATTTTCTGCAAAAATTCTTCTTGTTTTCCTAACTTTCAACAGATTTGCAATGGCCTCTGAAGGTATGTTCTTAGTTTACGAATCATACTACCAATCTGGTACGAAATTGATGAAGGAACTACTGGAGAAGTTCAAATCTGCTTCGTTGGTGAACTTTATGGAGTACAATGAGGGAGTGATCTGGACTGATCAAGTGATGGAGTATTACAATACAGCAAAAGTTGATTACAACACGCTGGAGATTAAGGCTACAGTGGGAGGTAAATCTATCACCATTGCCCCAACTGTTCTTCATGAAACCTTTGGGCTTCCTAACAGTGGACGACATGACGTCACTGTACTGACGGAAGACAAGCATCAACAATTTTGGGCGATCTACGCCAAAGAGGGAGAAGTGTTGTCTGGAAACATAAGGAAGAAACAGCTGAGAGATGAATATCAGCGGATGGCTGATTGGTGTCAAAGCTGATAGAAAACTGCACTTTCTCACTGGATGCTGTTACCATGAAAAGGTTCAGCATAATGGCTGCCATTTATTATGGGCTAGAAGTCAACTGGTCTATGATAATCTGGTACATCTTGGCTGATTTTCTGGAGGTAAAGAATGGCAAAGGTCCTTACACCAACCACAGGATCACGCTCAGTTACCTACTGTTCAAACTGGGGTGTCCTATGCTGAATGGTAAAGAGATTCACAAGTCTAAGGCAATGGCTAAGTACTTGCCTGTTCAGAAGAGGAAGGTTGGTGAGCCTGAGGAAGTTGAAGATGAGGAACCAAAGGAGGTTGCTGCCAAAAGACCTAAGAGATTAGTCAAAACAGCTGACTTGGCTGTTGAGACAAAGAAGAAGAAGGATGCTGTTAAGCCTAAGGAAAAGGCTCCAAAGAAAATGGAGTCAGTGACTGCTGCTGATCAGGCTATGAAGATTATTGATCAAGTCACTGCTGATGTCAGGACTGCATCCTCTGCATCACCTTCAAGGACTCCATCTGTTGAAATGTCTGCTGGGAATGTCTCTCACAGGACAAGAAATCAACAAAGAGATACTGCAGCTTCTAGACCTATGGAAGGAAGGACAAAGAAGTCTGCTAGAAAGCAGATGACATTCATTGAAGAAACTACTGAGTTAGAAAACTTGGTAAGACAAAGTCCTACATCTGCTGAAAGGCCTGTTGGAACTGTTGAGGAATCTGCTGCTGACAAAGCTGATGAGCAACAGACTACTCAAGCTGCACCAACAGTTGAGGCTGCTCAACCTCAGGATGATCCAGAAGCGATGATCATACATCCTATTGCAGCTGCACCAATCTCATCTGCTGGTCCAGCCCCTTCTCCAGCCCCTGCTCCAGCTGACAAAGGTAAAAGGAAGATAGTGCTAAAGAGAAAGAAAATCTCTAAAGCTGACAAGACAGTAAGGGAAGTAGCTGAACAGAGGAAACAAGATGAGTTGGAAGAGAAGAAAGCAATTGAGCTAAGCAAATCTCAGGCTGCTAAAGATGAAGCCAGGAGACAGATGTCTGAAGCAGAGAGAAAAGCTGCTGAGGCTGCTGATTTGGCTATTGCCATTGAGCTGAGCAAGATTGATGCCTATGGACCTGTCCATGGAGGTGGCATCAAAATTGGCGATGGCAAGGCTGAAGTAGACAAGAAAAAGCCTAAGATGCCTGCTGTTGAGCCCAAGCACAAAGAGAAGTTTGAAGTCAGAAGAGCCTTCAACATAGTGTATGCTGATGAGGAACTCTTCAAGAAATTTGAGAAGTCCTTAGCTTACTATGATCAGAAGCTGATGTTAAAGACATTGTTCAATCAAGAAAAGCCAAGATACATCAATTGGAGAGACAACAGGCTGAACAAGTCCATAACTGAACTTCAAAACTCAAAGGAGTTAGCTGATGAAGAACAATGGGTTCTTAATTGGCTAAGAACAGACTCCATTCAAAAGGCCCTGGATCCCAGTTACGTCAGAGATGTCATGCATCATTATGCAAGGGAATTTGCACTGGAGGAGGCCAAGAAAATAGACAACTCCCTGCCAGCCAAGAGAAGAAAAACTGACAATGCTGAAGAAAGAGCAGTTAACATTGCTGTTATGACCGCCTTGAAGAGACGGGCAGAAAGGTCAAGATATCAGCAGGGTCACTCAAGTGAGTTGCCTCAACTGCCAAGTATTCAACAGATAATCTTTGGCAAGGAAATGAAGGATTTTAGTGAAGTGCCCAAGGGTAACAATGCCTTTGTCAATCCTTGGATCATTGTGAGGCAGATCCGTCAGACAACCTGCTTCAATGATGATGGCACTATTACTAATCTGGTGTATGAAGATGTCACTGATGAACAGAAGAAAGCTGATAAGTCCTTAGCTATTGAGTGGCAAGCTAAGACTTCTGAAGATCATCAGGAGACTGTTATGGAAGATGTCCCTGTTCAACAGGAGACTGAAGAGAAGGAAGCTGCTGCTTCTGCCTCATCAGGTGATGAACACTCATCACTGATGGAAGCTTTCCAGATGTTGATGGAAAGTTCAGTAAAGGAACTGGAAGAGAAGCATAATCAGCAGCTGATGAAGATCAAAGAGGAGCTGAAGAATGAACTTAAAGAAAAGTTGGCAGAGTCCAATAAACTTCAGCTGGAATCTATGCAACAGTCAACAGAGAAAATGATAAAGAAAGAAGTTGATAGGTTTCCTATTCCTCAAGACAACTCTTTGCAGTTAGTGAACAGCTTAAATGACATGAACAGAAATGTGGAAGATGTGAAGGCTGATGTAAATCACCTTCATACTGCCCTACAAAGAGCTGAACACAAGATAGCTGATTTAACTGCAACCTTCATCAAAGTCAGTGAAGAAGAGAAGGCAGTCAACTTAGGGATGTTGCAAGAAGTATCAAAAGCTTCACAGGAAGTCCAAAATGAAATTGCAACTATAAACCTTAACATTGACTACTTCAATGATCAGACTGACAACATCAGCACAACTCTTCATCACCTTACAGCAAGTCATGATGTAGTGAATCAGAATCTGAAGACTATAGGTGCTGCTATGAAAGTTCCAACAGTTGCACTCAACCCTGCTACTAAACCTGAAGAAGTCATCAAGTCTGATGATGACAAAAAGGGGGAAGATAAAAGGGAAGAATCAACCAAGGAAACTTCTGCTGAAGCCAACAAGACTGATGAAGCTACTGTAATGACCAAAACTGATGAAGAACTTGGAAAGGGACAAGGCGAAGAAAAGTCTGAAGAAGAGAATAAGGAAAAAGCCAAAACTGATAAAGTAATGGCTGAATCCAAAGACTCTACTGCTGATCAATCAGAACCGATGACCAAGTACAAGAATACAGAATCAGCCAGGAAGGCCATGGAGCTTTTAAGAGAGCAGCAACTTAAAGAGAAGATGGAGGCTGCCAAAGCAAACATAAACCTGGATGATGAAGCTGATGAAGAAGAAGAAGAAGAAGAAGACGATGATGAGTCTTCTTATGAATATGAAGAAGTGCTTGAAGGATCAGATGAAGAAGCTGATAGTTAAAATTTATAAAATCTTTGTAATCAGTTTACTTTTATCTATCTTTCAGACATCTCATCTGAAGAACTTGTACTTGTAATACTTTTCTTATCAATAAAAGTCAAGTTTTTCCAACATATCATTTTCTATCTCAGAAAATTTTTGAGGATTTCAATCTTTAGTTTAGGTATTAACAGGTACTTAGCTGAAGTTTTGTCATCATCAAAAAGGGGGAAATTGTTGGATAAGGATGAAGATGAAGGCACTGAAGACAATTGGTTAAGGGAGGTTTTGAAGGATTCCAAAACTTCAAGATTGGCTAAGTATGGGTTAACTTAGCTGATGATCCCTTTGAAGAAATTTTGACTAAGTAATGAAGACATCAGAAGAGTCAAATTTCAAGGTCCAAGGCTTCTGATCTGCTGAAAGAAAGACATCAGACTGATGAAGATCAGCCGACTCAAATCAGATTTGTTCAAGTTTGAGATCAGCCTAGTTCGCCATCAGACTTGCACTTTCGTCAGCCAAGTGGAAAAGATCATAAAGTCTTCCCAACGGTAATAAATGCCCCTTGGAGTAATAAATGCTGAAGTACAAGTTTATTAAAGACAAATGATTGAAGAAACGCTTCGCATCAGCTGGGTGCATTTAATGCTGCCTGCAGAATAGTACTGTTAACAGTACGGACAGACTGCAAAAGAGCCGTTCGCAGATTTTAAGGACCAGTACTCGAGGAATTTGAATCTTGTCTCTCTTCAACGGACATTTTTCAAACCTCAAGTATAAATAGCTGGAAGAGACGAAGAGAAGATAAGCAACACACTTTCTGAGAGAATTTTCGAAGCAGAACTCTTTAAGTCTCAAGAACAGCTCACTCATCAGCTTAGTCATTTGTTGACGAAAAGCGAAGTTGAAGAACAAAGCTATACACATCTTCTGAGTGAATTTGTAAAATAGAGTGTTGTGAGAAGTAGATATCCATCTTAGTGAGTGATATTACTTCAGAGAGTAGGATTTCTTTGTGATTTCTTACTGCGCACTTACGGCCTGTTCATTTGTTGATTGGCGTAAGCAGAGTGTACTGGTTACTTTGTGTTTCTAGTATAACCCAAGATCTTTGTGACTTGGACGAGTGGATTAAAGGATATTTACATCCATATAACCACTATAAAAATCACTTGTATTTTTGTTTGCATATTTACTTGCATATTTCAAGTTTACATAAAACACTTTACTTAACTGTTTGAAAAAGAATTTAAAGGAGTTTATAAAACTGGGGAAACATTTTTCAAACTACTAGGAATACTTGTGAAAAACACTTTGAAAAATCCGCTGCAAGTACTCTAAGTATTAAAACTGATTTTAACAAAATCAGCTAAGTAACTATCAGACGAGTGGTCAACAAACCTGTTCAAAGATTTGTTCGCGAACAGAATTGTAACTTACTACTCTGATCAGCTTAGTCTGTTCACAGTTAGAGAAAAGTTTTAAAGTTAAAATTGGAAGAAAATTTTAAAGAGGTTTATTCACCCCCCTCTAAACCTCTTCTGACCACTTGGGACCAACATCACTCACTTAAACAGATATCTACTTCTCACAACTCTCAAAGTTACAGAAATCACTCAGATTTAAGTGTTTGGAAATGTTTCTTCAACTCGCCTTTGTCAACAGATGACTTAGCTGATAATGTTTTGTTATTGAGTTTTTTAGACTTTAGAAAAATTTGATCGTTGAAAGCTCTCAATTGATGTGATTGAGTTAAGATTTGATTGTTGAAAGCTCTCAATTGATGTGATTGAGTTCTTGTCTCTAACTCTTGAATGTAGAACTATTTTATACCTGTGGTTTGAATTATGTTCGTTGAAGTGAGACAAATTTCAGATCTTCCTTGAGCTTTGGTCCTTGTCTTTGAACGGATCTCTGCAACTGTTCACTGCACAGTCTGCTGTACGAATCTGACAGTCTCATTAAATGCACATTGTTGATACGAGGTCATTTGAAATAACTCCTTCAGCCAGTTGTCATTAATATCCTTCCCAGACAACATTTATTACTCCAAAAGCATTTATTACCGCTGTAATGACATTCTGACCTCTTCCACTCTGCTTATTGATTCTACTCTGCTGATGAACACTCTATTGATTCAAATCGAACTTATCCGATTTCACTCTGCTGAAATCCACCAGTTTGATTCCGAACTCAGCATCAGATCAGTAGTCTTCTGGACCGTAATTCAATCTTCTGATTTTCCTTGTCTTCCCGATTGAACTTTTCAGAGGTTTGTTAAGCTTTCATTACTTAGTTGATTACTTTTGGAAATCATCAAAACCTCCCTTCACTTCTTCATCTTAATTCATCCAAAAATTTCTCCCTTTTTGATGATGACAAAACTTCAACTAAGTACATGTCCTAACTTTAGTTAAGTCTTCACATAAAATTTCTAAGATAAAAATTAAGTTGGATAACTTGTAATCTTTTATTGATATAGAACTTGTTACATTTTACAACATATTACAAAGAATGAATTTTATTTTACAAAGGATAGAAAATTACAAAGAGTACAAGAATAAAGAGTAGAGTCTTCTTAGTCTTCAATGTCTTCATCTTCTTCTTCATCCTCCTCTTCTTCTCCACTGGAGAACATTGCTAAGTTTTTAGCTTTTTCTAAGACTGGTGCATTTATTAATCTAAATTGAATAGTTCCTTATTTATTACAATAAATAAATAGCAGCCATACAGTTGGTTTGCCGAACACTATCTCTATCAATATTTATAAGTTTGCATTTGATACGTGAAATTGTAAATGGGGTGAATGAGATATCTTATTTGCTTGCTTGCTTGAAGATATTCACTTGTCTTACTAATTGCTCGATAAAATGCCACAATAACTTTCAACATATTTTTAGGATAGATCCTTCTTTTATGTATATTAAACTTTATTCTGAATATATATATACATTTTTATTTGATTTGAACAAGGATGGCAAATTTGGGTAAAACCATTTCTTTGGATTTAAATGAAGTTGATGTTTTGCACAAAGAAGTGTAATTCTTAAAAATTTGGATATCCATGAGACTATAAAACAACCTCCGGCAGTTTTGTAAGCCAACTTGTGGAGAATTTATTAAGAGGGGAGTTTAATGATATAAATAACTATTTTGAAGCATATAGCAAATATGGTGTTGCGATGGGGTTTATTGTACGGAAAGGGAAGCAATATTATTATCCTGGTAATGTAAGGACAATGTGTCAAGCAAATATTAGTTTTGAAAATGATAAATATGGAGTATGGAAGGTTCCAAATTTATTAAAGAGCATAATTATGATCTCATGAAAAACATTTTCTACGACCGGCAAGACGTGTATCAAAGTCCATTGAATATTTGTTGGAGACATTTGTAATGAGATATAGAAATCCAATTTTTGAATTTTGATTAGATAAAATGCGTAATATTTAAGCAGGATCTTTATTTTGTACATTTTAAACATTTTTTTTTAATTTTTATGAGGTGTTATAAAAGTCGATGCATATTCTTATTTTTTTATGCATGTTCTTATATGCTTTGTCAGTAATACATAAAAACTATTGAATTATTTACATGAACAAAAGAATATCATTTATAATTTCACACAATTAATTTTAATGTAAAATAAAATTATATAAGTCAAATGTGCAAATTTTAAATTTAATTGGGTCAATTATGTTAACCATAAAGATTTTTTTTAATTAGTTATTAGTTATATAATTGAATTGAAATGAAAAAGGAAACATTGTTTTGTTTGGCTAAGTGGTGGAGTTAAAGTATAGTTAAAGCCTTAAAGGAAGATAGATAATCGAATATTTTATTGAGGAAAAAATATAAACCACATGGTATGTGAAAGAATCTTTCGGGGTGTATTGTATGAAAAGGAAAACAATATTATTATCCTGGTACAAATGATCTTAGAAAAAAATGATTTTCTTGTTCTTGTGAAGGATCGAGTTAATGATGAAAAATGTCATGATCAAGTTTCACTTAATAGATTTGATGTAAAGACAGTGTATCAAGCACATATTAGTTATGAAAATGATAAATATGGAGTTGGGAAGGTTGCAAATTTTATTAAAAAGCATAATCATGATTTGTTTTAACCTCATGAAACTATGAAAGACATTTTTTCCGCAAGATGTCTATCAAAGTCCCCTGGATATTAGTTGGAGACATTTATATTAGTTGGAGATATTTATAATGAGATGTAGAGATCCAATTCTGAATTATGATTAGATAAGATGCATAATATTTAAGCATGATCTTTATTTAGTACATTTTAACCATTTATTTTTATTTTTACGAGGTGTTATAAAAGTTATATATATTCTTATATTTATTTTTATGCATATTCTTATATGCTTTGTCAGTAATACATAAAACTTATTGATCTATTTACATGAACAAAAATATGTTTTTCATAATTCCACACAATAAATTTTAATGTAAATTAAGATTATATAAGTTAAATGTGCAAATTTTAATAATTAATTGGGTCAATTATGTTAACTATAAAGAATTTTTGTTTTTATTTTTTATTAGTTATTATTTATATGATTGAATTGAAATGAAAAAGAAAATATTGCTTTGTTTGGTTTGGTTAGTTGGTGGAGTTAAATTATAGTTAAAGCCAAAGGAAGATAGATAATTGAAATTTTTATGGAAGAAAAAATATATACCTCATTGTCTAGGAGTTAAACTCCTAGACGGGGGTGTGGTATCTTCAAATTTAGAGTGAGTTGTAATTTTTGTCATTTTTATGGGTCAATTTTTACATATTTGTCCCTCTTAAATTTTTCAGAGCAGATTCGTCCATCTTATCAATTTAATGCAATACATTCGTGCCACTTAATTTGTTAGTAGCAGATGCTTCTCTTTCATAAATGTAGTGTAACATATTTGTCCCTCTTAAATCTAAAATATATGTTGGATGAAGATGAAGATAGAGTGTAAGGAATTAAGGGAGATTTTGATGATTTACAAAACATCTTAATTAGCTAAGTAATGAATGCTTAGTAAATCCCTTAGAAGAATTTTGACCAAGTAAGAAGACAAATCAGAAGGGTCAAAATCTCATGGTCCAAAAGACTAGTGATCTGCTGTTGAAGGAAGAAATCAGTTTGGTGGAAATCAGCCGACTCAAATCAGATGGGTTCAGATTGAGATCAGCTAAGTACTTAATCAGACGAGAGGATTCAATCAGCTAAGTGGAGATGATCAGGAAGTCTGCCCAACGGTAATAAATGCACTTGGGGGTAATAAATGCTGAAGAATGAGGGTATTTATGGCAAATGATTGAAGAAATCCTCGTATCGGCTGGGTGCATTAAATGCGATCGACATAAAGTACATCAGACTGTACAGTAAAAGTTGCAGAGAGCCGTTTCCAGGAAATGGGGACCAGTACTCGAGGATTTGAAGCTTGTCTCTCTTCAACGGACATTTTTCAAACTGAGAGTATAAATAGTTCAAGAGTTTGAGAGAAGAAAAGAGACAACAACATATTTTCTGAGAGAAATTTCGAAGCAGAATTCTTCTAAGTCTCAAGAACTCAAGAACAACTCGCTCATCGTTGACAAAAGCCGAAGTTGAAGATAAAAAAAATACATATAATCTGAATGATTTTGTTAGAGAATGTTGTGGGAGTTGTTATCCATCTGAGTGAAGTGATAAAACTCTGTAGAATAGGTCTTCTTTGTGATTTCCTATTATGAACTTGTGGTCTTTTTATTTGTTGATTGGCGCAAGCATTGTATACTGTTAACTTTGTATTTTCTAGTATAATATAAGATCTAAGTGACTTGGAAGAGTGGACTAAATTAAATAATTTAAATCCATATAATCACTATAAAAATTCATGTGTTTACATTTGCATATTTTTCAAAGAGTATACTTAAACACTTGAGTAAATTTTAAAAGATTTTGATAAGGAGTTTAAAAACTGGGGACAACTCTTTTAAGTTGAAAAGCTTACTTGTGAAAAACACTTACAAATCCGCTGCAAGTAATCTGACTAAAAATCATATTTTACTGAAATCAGCTAAGTCATTATCTGCTGTTCAAAGCTTTGTGCAAGATCAACTTAGTATACTTATAATTCTTGATTAGCTTAGTCTGCTCGCAGAAAAGTTAGAAAAAATTTTAAATCAAATTTTTCGGAGGTCAATTTATCCCTCCCCCCTCAAGACCTCATCTGACCACTTGGGACCAACAATACATCCTAAAATGGACTCGTCGGTCCCTCTTATTAATATTATGTAATTCTAAAAAGATTACTATTTTCAGGTTTTAAATTAAATATGATTTAGTTTATCTATATTATATGTAAATTCTAAGAAGTTTAATATTTTTTTTGTTGGATAAGGATGAAGATGAAGGCACTGAAGACAATTGGTTAAGGGAGGTTTTGAAGGATTCCAAAACTTCAAGATTGGCTAAGTATGGGTTAACTTAGCTGATGATCCCTTTGAAGAAATTTTGACTAAGTAATGAAGACATCAGAAGAGTCAAATTTCAAGGTCCAAGACTTCTGATCTGCTGAAAGAAAGACATCAGACTGATGAAGATCAGCCGACTCAAATCAGATTTGTTCAAGTTTGAGATCAGCCTAGTTCGCCATCAGACTTGCACTTTCGTCAGCCAAGTGGAAAGGATCATAAAGTCTTCCCAACGGTAATAAATGCCCCTTGGAGTAATAAATGCTGAAGTACGAGGTTATTAAAGACAAATGATTGAAGAAAGGCTTCGCATCAGCTGGGTGCATTTAATACTGCATTTAATGTTGCCTGCAGAATAGTACTGTTAACAGTACGGACAGACTGCAAAAGAGCCGTTCGCGGATTTTAAGGACCAGTACTCGAGGAATTTGAATCTTGTCTCTCTTCAACGGACATTTTTCAAACCTCAAGTATAAATAGCTGGAAGAGACGAAGAGAAGATAAGCAACACACTTTCTGAGAGAATTTTCGAAGCAGAACTCTTTAAGTCTCAAGAACAGCTCACTCATCAGCTTAGTCATTTGTTGACGAAAAGCGAAGTTGAAGAACAAAGCTATACACATCTTCTGAGTGAATTTGTAAAATAGAGTGTTGTGAGAAGTAGATATCCATCTTAGTGAGTGATATTACTTCAGAGAGTAGGATTTCTTTGTGATTTCTTACTGCGCACTTACGGCCTGTTCATTTGTTGATTGGCGTAAGCAGAGTGTACTGGTTACTTTGTGTTTCTAGTATAACCCAAGATCTTTGTGACTTGGACGAGTGGATTAAAGAATATTTACATCCATATAACCACTATAAAAATCATTTGTGTTTTTGTTTGCATATTTACTTGCATATTTCAAGTTTACATAAAACACTTTACTTAACTGTTTGAAAAAGAATTTAACGGAGTTTATAAAACTGGGGAAACATTTTTCAAACTACTAGGAATACTTGTGAAAAACACTTTGAAAAATCCGCTGCAAGTACTCTATGTATTAAAACTGATTTTAACAAAATCAGCTAAGTAACTATCAGACGAGTGGTCAACAAACCTGTTCAAAAATTTGTTCGCGAACAGAATTGTAACTTACTACTCTGATCAGCTTAGTCTGTTCACAGTTAGAGAAAAGTTTTAAAGTTAAAATTGGAAGAAAATTTTAAAGAGGTTTATTCACCCCCCCTTTAAACCTCTTCTGACCACTTGGGACCAACAAGTGGTATCAGAGCAGGTGGTTCATTTGAATCAGCTGCCTGATCAACGAGCTTGATCCAAGTATTTTTCAAAGGTTTTAAAACTTTTTCAAAAGAGCATCTTTTTGAAAAACAAAAACTTTTTGAAAAATGGACTGTATCAGCCATGTTCCCCACATTGCTGGTATGTCTTTTGAAGATTGGAAAATCAGAATGGAGATTTTCCTCGCTGCCTATAATGATAACATGTACACATGTATCATCAAAGGTCCATTCAAATTCACCAAGACCGTTATAGTTGATGAAGCTGAACTGGTGGTGGAAAAAGATCTGACAGAGATGACAGCCGAAGAAATAAAGCTGTTCAATCTGGATAAAGTTGGCCGTTTCATCATGACCAAAGCCCTGGACAATGATCGGTTTGACAAAGTCAAGCATTGCAAAACTGCAAAGGAGATGTGGGATAAGGTTCGTGACATGAGCGAAGGAAACGACGCCATCAAAGAGCATCAGCTCAGTGTTGCCTTGGAAAAGCTGGACAACTTCAAGATGAAATCTGGAGAGACCATTGATCAGATGGATACCAGGTTTACCAGAACATTGAATGAAGTTCTAAAGCTGGGAAAGACCTTCACTGACAAGGAGATCACCGTCAGAGTACTGAAGGCCCTGCCTCCCAAGTTCAACATGAAGGTGACAGCCATGGAAGAATCAAGAGATCTGGGGAAGATTTCTCTTACAGAGCTGTTCTCCGTACTCAAGGCGTATGAGTATAAACTGCCAAGAATGGGTGTTGAAGAAACCTCAACTTCAAGTCCCACAGCTGCACTTGTTGCTGCTGAAAATCCAAGAAGGCCAGCTCACAAAAGCAAAGATGTGGACTCATCTGATGAAGCCACACTACTCAACAAAAATGAGTACACTGCTGGAGACGTTGCATTGCTGATGAACAACTTCAAAAAGTTCTACAGACGGAAAATGAAGAACAAATATAACAATGCTTCTACTTCTAATCCTACTTCTTCTTCTCAGGATAAGGATTCTTATAAATCCAAAATGATGTGTTATAATTGCAGGAAACTGGGTCATTTCATCAGAGACTGCCCATATCCTAAAGCTGAGAAGTATACGGAAGAAGAAAAGAAAATCAGAAAAGAAAGAAAGCATCAGAAAGCTAAGGCGATGGTAGCAGAAGCAGAAAAGCCAGCTGCCGTCTACTCATCTGATTCAGATTCAGACACTTCTGATGAAGAGAGCCCTGCTCTTCTCTGTCTGATGGCTAAGGAATCTGATGACTCTGAGGATAGTGAGGTAACCCCTCTTGAAAATGAACTATTTAGTTCATTTGAACAAATGATGCTTAACAATACTACTATTGCTGAAGCATTTAAAAAGCTTGAGGAAGAGATGATATTGCTAAAAGAGCAAGATAGTTCACTGAAACTCACAGCTGAAAAGCCAAGAGAATCAGCTGAATATAAACAGCTTGAGCAAGAACATGAATCTCTGAAAGCTGAATGTGAAGTTTATAAAGGAAAAATCATGGAACTTGAAAAAGTTATTGAGTCTCATGAGAAATCATCTGTTGCATCCACGCATACATCTAGTAAACAGAAGATACCTTTAGAACAGGATAAGCAAGAATTGAATCATACTGAGAAATTTATATCTGCTGACAATAGTAAGGTCATCCTGTATGTTCAAACTGCTAGACCTGCTTCACCTGAGAAAGTATTAAAGGAGACAAAAACTCCTAAGGCTAAAAAGAGCAAAGAGCCTAGTGTAGGAAAACAGACTAGTAAGCCTAAACAGAAGAGTCCTAGGAAGTCATCTGATAAGGCTAAAACTAATCAGACTAGTGATAAAACTAAGTCGTCTGTTAATGAGCAAGCAAGTAGTAAGCCAAAGAAGCATAAAAACAAGAAAAATCAAAATGCTTGGTATGGAGATGAGTCTTATTATGTGCAACCTGCTGCATATCATCCTATGTATCATGCACCTCAATTTCCAACTTACTATGCACCTTACCCTACTCATCCAATGCATGCATATCACCCTTATCATGCATCTTACTCTACATATGAACATTATCCTTATCATGCTGATCATCAACAATATGACAAATCTGATGAACGTGGTAAAGGCAAAGCTGTTCATACTCCTGTTGAAACTCAGAAGCCTAAGAAGCCTAAGACTTCATCATCTTGGGTTGTCAAAGGTGGAACTAATCCTTCAGGACCCTCTCAATAAGGGTACCTAAAACAATCTTATTTTGTTTTGTAGGTTAGGATTAGGAGTAGGAGTAAAGTAGAGAAAATCTGGTACTTGGACAGTGGCTGTTCAAGACACATGTGTGGAAACATACATGAGCTGACGGATGCTGTTGCTGTGGATGGTCCAAAAGTTACTTTCGGAGACAGTAAAGAAGGCAAGATTGTAGCAAAAGGAAGTTTGATCAGAGGAAACATAGAGATATCTGACGTCTCATATGTCAAAGGCCTCAAATATAATCTGCTGAGCATAAGTCAATTTTGTGACAAAGGATATTCAGTTATCTTCTCAACAGATAAGTGCTATGTTGAACAGATTGGTACAAAGAAGGTAATCTTATCTGGAAGACGACAAGGAAATATCTACATAGTCGACTGGAATTCTGTTGACAAAAATTCAAATGTTTGTTTGGTGGCATCGACACCAAGTGAAGTTAGTTGGCTGTGGCACAAAAGAATGAATCATTTAAACTTCAAGACCATCAACAGATTGATAAAGAATGATCTGGTAGAAGGGATTCCTAAAACAGTCATGAGCAAAGATAAGCTTTGTGACGCCTGTCAGAAGGGTAAACAAATCAAGTCATCGTTCAAAAGCAAGAAGCATCAATCTTCTGGAAGAATATTGGAGCTGCTATACACGGACTTATTTGGACCCATTGATCCAGTCAGCAATGGTGGAAAGAAATACTGCCTAGCTGTTGTGGATGACTATTCAAGATATACTTGGGTGATTTTCATGAAGAAGAAAAGTGAAACCAAGGAACATCTTACTAATCTGATGGAACTGATCCAGAATGAGAAAAGCATAAAGATATTGAAGATCAGATCAGATAGAGGGACAGAGTTTACAAACTCTACTGTTGAAGAGTATTGTAATATCAAAGGAATACATCATGAGTATTCAGCTGCTAGAACCCCTCAACAAAATGGTGTTCCTGAAAGGAGAAACAGAACACTAAAGGAAGCTGTCAGAACCATGATAGCTGAAGCTAAGCTGCCACAAAGATTTTGGGCAGAAGCAACAAACACAACATGTTTTACCCAAAACAGATGCATGATCAACAAGCACCAAAACAAGACTCCATATGAAGTTTGGAACAACAGGAAGCCAAACATTCATTACTTTAAGATATTTGGTTGTAAATGCTATGTTTTAAGTAATGGTAAAAATCACCTTACTGCATTTGCAGAAAAGGCTGATGAAGCTGTTTTTGTAGGATACTCTACTGTTAGTAAAGCTTATAGAGTTTTTAACAAAAGAACATTACTAATAGAAGAATCCATTCATGTAGTTTTTGATGAACCAAGTCAATCTTCTGAGAAGAATCAAAATGTTAATCAAGATCTGTCTACTAATTTACAAAAGTTGAATGTTGGAAGGAATGAAGAATATGTTCCCATCATACTACCTGATCTCAACCCAGCTGATAACTCAAGTGCTGTTCAAAATCACAGAGCTGATTGTCTAACAGACGAGTTGCAAACAGCTGACAGACCAGAGACTGTTCAACAGACAACAAATGTTCAACAGACTACTACTGGAACTCCAACAGTAGTGTTGCAAGATCAAAACAAAGGACAACATTATGATTTGCAACCTGATCTCAGATGGCTCAAGAATCACCCACCAGAGTTGGTAATTGGTGATCCTTTGGATAAAGTGAAGACAAGGAGAGCTGCTGCAAGTGATGCAATGTTTGCCAGCTTTCTATCTCAAATTGAGCACAAACAAGTTGAAGAAGCTCTTAGTGATTCCAACTGGATTGAAGCTATGCAAGAAGAGCTAAATCAATTTGAAAGGAATGAAGTCTGGTACTTAGTTCCTAGACCAAATCATCAAAGAGTCATTGGCACTAAGTGGGTATTCAGGAATAAGATGAATGAAGATGGTGAAGTCACCAGAAACAAAGCAAGACTAGTGGCCAAGGGTTACTGCCAAGAAGAAGGCATTGACTTTGATGAAACGTTTGCACCATAGCAAGACTATAGGCAATCAGACTCTTTCTTGCCTATGCTGCTCACAAGAATTTCACCGTCTATCAGATGGATGTGAAATCAGCTTTTCTCAATGGAGAATTGCAAGAAGAAGTTTACGTTGAACAATGTCCTGGATTTGAAGTTTATCAAGAAGGAGACAAAGTGTATCGTCTGAAGAAAGCCCTCTATGGACTGAAACAGGCTCCAAGAGCATGATATGATACCTTATCTGATTTTCTTTTAATTAAAGGATTTCGCAAAGGTAAAGTTGACAAGACCTTGTTCACTATTGAATGGGAGGAACATATTTTGCTTGTGCAAATTTATGTGGATGATATTATTTTTGGTTCCACTAACCAACATATGTGTGATAAGTTCTCAAAGCTGATGCAGAACAAGTTTGAAATGAGCATGATGGGAGAACTTAATTATTTTCTTGGTTTGCAAGTTAGACAGTTGCCTGATGGAATATTCATTAGCCAAGCAAAATACACAAAGGATCTGTTCAAGAAATTTGGTATGGAAACTAGCTCTACTGCTACTATTCCAATGTCTACAAGTGTTCGTTTGGATAAAGATGAAGATGGCAAATCAATGGACATAACCAAATACAGAGGCATTATTGGGTCACTGTTGTATCTAACAGCAAGCAGACCTGATATCATGTACTCTGTTGGGGTTTGTGCGAGATTTCAATCAAATCCTAAGGAATCTCATCTCTTAGCTGCCAAGAGAATATTGAAATATATTAAGGGCACTCAAGAATTGGGATTATGGTACCCTAGGGAGTCTGGATTTGAACTTATTGGATATTCAGATTCTGACCTTGCTGGCTGCAAAATTGATAGAAAAAGCACAACAGGTGCTTGTCAATTTTTAGGTAGTCGTCTGATCTCTTGGATGAGTAAGAAACAGACTTCAGTATCCATATCAACTGCTGAAGCTGAGTACATAGCTGCTGGAGCTTGCTGTGCACAAATCTTATGGTTGAAGCATCAACTGGAAGACTACAATATCAAAATCAGTGGAATACCAATCTACTGTGATAATACAAGTGCAATCTCACTTACTCAGAATACTACAAGTCACTCAAGGACTAAGCATATTGAGATCAAGCATCACTTCATTAGAGATCATGTGGAGAAAGGAAATGTCATGATAGAATATGTGTTTACTGAAAATCAGATTGCTGACATCTTCACAAAACCTCTAAGTGAGACAAGGTTTTCAACTCTAAGAGCTGAACTAGGTTTATTAAAATTAGATGCATAAGCTGAGGGGGAACTCATCAGAAGACTAGAGTTCAACAGCTTACTCAACTTACTTATCTTCAAGGATTAACTCTCAACAGACTAGTTAACTTATGAATTCTTAAAGTCAGGGGGAACGTGTATGACTAGCGGTACTTCTGATTAAAAGATGAAATTTGTTGATGACAGTTAGTTGAAGTTATGTTTTCAACAGAAGATTAAAGTCTTGAAGAATGAAGATTTATTATCTAGCTGGATTGACAAACAGCTGAAGAAGGTTATCAGCTATTGGCTTTCACTGATAACAACTGTGTCATCAGGACAATAGTCCATCAGATAAATATTTATTTTACTCATCTGATCGCTTATGTAAAAGCTTACTGTTTAAAACGTTTTATTTCAAAACACGCTTTTACAAGTGACAGAAGAGCGGTACTTTTCCCGCTCCTCATTTAATGCGATTTGAATTTGAAAGGTCGTAACTGACGCCGCACGATCAGCACTGACAAGAAACGGATCTAACGGTTAGCTGGTATCACGGAAACCGAAATACCCTAACTCTATAAATCCAGATCTGATCAGCCGTGTAGTTCTTTACGCACCCTAAACATTCAAAGCATACTTGAGAGAAAATACTTGAGAATTTTCTGCAAAATTCTTCCTGTTTTCCTAACTTTCAACAGATTTGCAATGGCCGCTGAAGGTATGTTCCTAGTTTATGAATCATACTACCAATCTGGTACAAAATTAATGAAGGAACTTCTAGAGAAGTTCAAATCTGCTTCGTTGGTAAATTTCATGGAGTACAACGAGGGAGTGATCTGGACTGATCAAGTGATGGAGTACTACAATACAACAAAAGCTGACTACATCGCACTGGAGATTAAGGCTACAGTGGGAGGTAAATCTGTCACTATTACCCCTGCTGTTCTTCACGAGACGTTTGGGCTTCCTAACAGTGGACGACATGACGTCACTGTACTGACGGAAGACAAGCATCAACAATTCTGGGCGATCTGCGCCAAGGAAGGAGAAATGTTGACTGGCAACATAAGGAAGAAACAACTGAAGGATGAATATCAGCGAATGGCTGATATGGTTTCGAAGCTGATAGAGAACTGTACTTTTTCTCTGGATGCTGTTACTATGAAAAGGTTTAGCATCATGGCTGCTATCTACTATGGGCTGGAAGTCAACTGGTCCATCATAGTTTGGTACATCTTCGCTGATTTCCTTGAAGTGAAGAAAGGCAAAGGCCCCTACACCAACCATAGGATCACGCTCAGTTACCTGCTGTTTAAGCTGGGCTGTGATATGACAAATGGAAAAGAGATCCACAAATCTAAGGCAATGACCAAGTACTTGCCTGTTCTGAAAAGGAAGGCTGGTGAGCCTAAGGAAGTTGAAGATGAGGAACCAAAGGAGGTTCCTGCCAAGAGACCTAAGAGACTAGTCAAAACAGCTACCCTTGCTGTTGAGACAAAGAAAAGGAAGGCTGCTGATGAGCCTAAGAAAACAGATTCAAAGAAGATGGAGACAGTGACTTCTGCTGCTGAAGCCACTATTGTTATTGATCAAGTAACTGCTGATGTCAGGACTGGATCCCATGCATCATCTTCAAGAACTCCATCAGCTGAAAGGCCTGCTGAGGGTATCTCTCACAGAACAAGAAGTCAGCAAAAAGATACAGCTGCTTCAAATTACCGTGAAGGGAGAACTAAGAAAACTGCTAGAAAGCAGATGACTTTTGTTGAAGAACCTACTGAGCTAGAAAACTTAGTGAGGCGAAGTCCAGTGTCTGCTGAAAGACCAATTGGAGCTGTCGAGAACTCTGCTGCTGACAAAGCTGATGAGCGACAGACCACTCAAACTGCACCAACTGTTGAGGCTGCTCAACCTCAGGATGATCCAGATGTGATGATCATACATCCTATTGCTGCTGCACCAATCTCATCTGCTGGTCCAGCCCTTCGGTTCCCGTAACCAAGTTTTTCTTTCTCACTCCTTAATGTACTTTTTCTCCTGCTCCAGCTGACAAAGGTAAAAGGAAGATAGTGCTTAAGAGAAAGAAAATCTCTAAAGCTGACAAGAAAGCAAGGGAAGAAGCTGAACAGAGGAAACAAGATGAGTTGGAAGAGAAGAAAGCACTTGAGCTAAGCAAGGCTCAGGCTGCTAAGGATGAAGCTAGGAGAAAGATGTCTGAAGCAGAGAGAAAAGCTGCTGAGGAAGCTGAAATAGCAATGGTCCTAGAATTGAGCAAAACTGATGCCTATGGACCTGTCCATGGAGGTGGCATCAAAATTGGTGAAGGCAAGGATGAAGAGGAACAGAAAATTCCTAAGATGCCTGCTGCTGAGCCCAAGCCCAAAGAGAAGTTTGAAGTCAGAAGAGCCTTCAACATAGTGTATGCTGATAAGGAACTCTTCAAGAAATTTGAGAATTCCTTAGCTTACTATGATCAGAAGCTGATGTTAAAGACATTGTTCAATCAAGAAAAGCCAAGATACATCAATTGGAGAGACAACAGGCTGAACAAGTCCATAACTGAACTTCAAAACTCAAAGGAGTTAGCTGATGAAGAACAATGGGTTCTTAATTGGCTAAGAACAGACTCCATTCAAAAGGCCCTGGATCCCAGTTATGTCAGAGATGTCATGCATCATTATGAAAGGGAATTTGCACTGGAGGAGGCCAAGAAATAGAAAACTCCCTACCAGCAAAGAGAAGAAAAACTGACAATGCTGAATAAAGAGCAGTTAACATTGTTGTTATGACCGCCTTGAAGAGATGGGCAGAAAGGTCAAGATATCAGCAGGGTCACTCAAGTGAGTTGCCCCAACTGCCAAGTATCCAGCACATTATCTTTGGCAAGGAAGTAAAGGAGTTCAGTGAAGTGCCAAAGGGGAATAATGCCTTCGTAAACCCTTGGATCATTGTGAGGCAGATTAGACAAACAACATGCTTCAATGATGATGGCACCATCGCTAACCTGTTCTATGATGATGTCACTGATGAACACAAGGATGCTGACAAGACCTTAGCCATTGAGTGGAATGCTAAGGCTTCTGAAGATCATCAGGAGACAAAGATGGAAGATGTCCCTGTCCACCAGGAGACTGAAGAAAAGGATGTTGCTGCTTCTGCTTCATCAGGTGATGAACACTCATCACTGATGGAAGCTTTCCAGATGTTGATGGAAAGTTCAGTAAAGGAACTGGAAGAGAAGCATAATCAGCAGTTGATGAAGATCAAAGAGGAGCTGAAGAATGAACTTAAAGCAGAGTTGGCAGAGTCCAATAAACTTCAGCTGGAATCTATGCAACAGTCAACAGAGAAAATGATAAAGAAAGAAGTTGATAGGTTTCCTATTCCTCAAGACAACTCTTTGCAGTTAGTGAACAGCTTAAATGACATGAACAGAAATGTGGAAGATGTGAAGGCTGATGTAAATCACCTTCATACTGCCCTACAAAGAGCTGAACACAAGATAGCTGATTTAACTGCAACCTTCATCAAAGTCAGTGAAGAAGAGAAGGCAGTCAACTTAGGGATGTTGCAAGAAGTATCAAAAGCTTCATAGGAAGTCCAAAATGAAATTGCAACTATAAACCTTAACATTGACTACTTCAATGATCAGACTGACAACATCAGCACAACTCTTCATCACCTTACAGCAAGTCATGATGTAGTGAATCAGAATCTGAAGACTATAGGTGCTGCTATGAAAGTTCCAACAGTTGCACTCAACCCTGCTACTAAACCTGAAGAAGTCATCAAGTCTGATGATGACAAAAAGGGGGAAGATAAAAGGGAAGAATCAACCAAGGAAACTTCTGCTGAAGCCAACAAGACTGATGAAGCTACTGTAATGACCAAAACTGATGAAGAACTTGGAAAGGGACAAGGCAAAGAAAAGTCTGAAGAAGAGAATAAGGAAAAAGCCAAAACTGATAAAGTAATGGCTGAATCCAAAGACTCTACTGCTGATCAATCAGAACCGATGGCCAAGTACAAGAATACAGAATCAGCCAGGAAGGCCATGGAGCTTTTAAGAGAGCAGCAACTTAAAGAGAAGATAGAGGCTACCAAAGCAAACATAAACCTGGATGATGAAGCTGATGAAGAAGAAGAAGAAGAAGAAGAAGAAGAAGAAGAAGACGATGATGAGTCTTCTTATGAATATGAAGAAGTGCTTGAAGGATCAGATGAAGAAGCTGATAGTTAAAATTTATAAAATCTTTGTAATCAGTTTACTTTTATCTATCTTTCAGACATCTCATCTGAAGAACTTGTACTTGTAATACTTTTCTTATCAATAAAAGTCAAGTTTTTCCAACATATCATTTTCTATCTCAGAAAATTTTTGAGGATTTCAATCTTTAGTTTAGGTATTAACAGGTACTTAGCTGAAGTTTTGTCATCATCAAAAAGGGGGAAATTGTTGGATAAGGATGAAGATGAAGGCACTGAAGACAATTGGTTAAAAGAGGTTTTGAAGGATTCCAAAACTTCAAGATTGGCTAAGTATGGGTTAACTTAGCTGATGATCCCTTTGAAGAAATTTTGACTAAGTAATGAAGACATCAGAAGAGTCAAATTTCAAGGTCCAAGACTTCTGATCTGCTGAAAGAAAGACATCAGACTGATGAAGATCAGCCGACTCAAATCAGATTTGTTTAAGTTTGAGATCAGCCTAGTTCGCCATCAGACTTGCACTTTCGTCAGCCAAGTGGAAAGGATCATAAAGTCTTCCCAACGGTAATAAATGCCCCTTGGAGTAATAAATGCTGAAGTACGAGGTTATTAAAGACAAATGATTGAAGAAAGGCTTCGCATCAGCTGGGTGCATTTAATACTGCATTTAATGCTGCCTGTAGAATAGTACTGTTAACAGTACGGACAGACTGCAAAAGAGCCGTTCACGGATTTTAAGGACCAGTACTCGAGGAATTTGAATCTTGTCTCTCTTCAACGGAAATTTTTCAAACCTCAAGTATAAATAGCTGGAAGAGACGAAGAGAAGATAAGCAACACACTTTCTGAGAGAATTTTCGAAGCAGAACTCTTTAAGTCTCAAGAACAGCTCACTCATCAGCTTAGTCATTTGTTGACGAAAAGCGAAGTTGAAGAACAAAGCTATACACATCTTCGGAGTGAATTTGTAAAATAGAGTGTTGTGAGAAGTAGATATCCATCTTAGTGAGTGATATTACTTCAGAGAGTAGGATTTCTTTGTGATTTCTTACTGCGCACTTACGGCCTGTTCATTTGTTGATTGGCGTAAGCAGAGTGTACTGGTTACTTTGTGTTTCTAGTATAACCCAAGATCTTTGTGACTTGGACGAGTGGATTAAAGGATATTTACATCCATATAAACACTATAAAAATCACTTGTGTTTTTGTTTGCATATTTACTTGCATATTTCAAATTTACATAAAACACTTTACTTAACTGTTTGAAAAAGAATTTAAAGGAGTTTATAAAACTGGGGAAACATTTTTCAAACTACTAGGAATACTTGTGAAAAACACTTTGAAAAATCCGCTGCAAGTACTCTATGTATTAAAACTGATTTTAACAAAATCAGCTAAGTAGCTATCAGACGAGTGGTCAACAAACCTGTTCAAAGATTTGTTCGCGAACAGAATTGTAACTTACTACTCTGATCAGCTTAGTCTGTTCACAGTTAGAGAAAAGTTTTAAAGTTAAAATTGGAAGAAAATTTTAAAGAGGTTTATTCACCCACCCCCCCCCTCTAAACCTCTTCTGACCACTTGGGACCAACATTTTTTTTCAAATTTAAGGAGTTTAATTGATGTTTATTTTTTTATATAAAATCTAATTAGTTTAAGAGATTTAATAATAATATATCAAATTTATTAAATAGAATTAATTAATAATTTAACTATTTCTGATTAGGGATTGAAATGCTTCAAACATGTGAGTTGTGGCGTAATTTACCGACCATAAAATATTTGGGGTAAATTTTGCCAATCTGTAATTATGAGACCACTACTCCAAAATTTTCATCAATTTTCCATCCAAAATTGGAAGTTCTATAAAAATTTGACGGAATACCAAATATGTTAAGCATCATTAACTTTTGGTATGAAATGTAACTTATGGTGCCGTAACCTTAAAGTAAGATCACCTATGGTACCAAAAATAAGAATTTTATCCACAAATATTCTATAAGATCAAGTTTGATAATTGAAAATCTATTGCTAAACATATCATAAAATCTATATTTCGAGATATTAGACATGAAAAAAAAATGTGAAGTGACTCGGAAAAAGTTTGACACACACATGAATGAGAATATCGCTTAATTAAAAATTATGTATACGGTATTAGAAGTATGTATACGGTGAGTTTGACACGGTGATGGAATTTCTCAAAAGTATTTTTAGATAATTATTTGGTGATTTGGAATGTGTTTAGTGCCTGAACTTTTATTTAAATTAGAGATTCTAGAAAAATCATTTAAAAGTAGTGGAGAATAGAAAGTGGATATGTTTGCATTTTAAGAGAAAAATTTCTATAAGTGGATAGTGTTTGTAAATTAAAAAATAAAACAACCACTAGAAGCTAAAAGCTGCCTTCCATCAGCTGTCTCCCATAAGCTTTTGCTTTCTTGTTCTTTTTAACTTATTTTTAGAGAAGTTAACATAAGCTAATTTTAGAAAACACCATCAATAGCTATTTTTTCCTTCAAAAGTTAACAGAAAAGTAATTATTTTAAGCTATTGAAAACACCACCTTAGTCCCCATAATTAAAATCACATTTGTTCAACAATGAATTTTGGACACCCTAGATAGGACTGTCAATCGGGTCTTGTGAGCTGAGCTTTAAATAACTCGAACTCAAATATTGTCGGGCTACATAGCTATAGACTTAAACTAGGCTCATACATTTTCTAATTTCTTTGGCTCAAACTCGGTCCATATAATTTTTCGTGTTTTGGTCTATATCGAGCTTATATCAGGTTTGTTAATATAGACAAAAATAACTTGACATATAAAATATTTAGATTACCGAAACACATATGAATAGACAATTATTACTTAATACTCGTTAATATATATCATCAAAAATATTTTAATTGAAAGATCGAGTTATTTGCCCAGATTTTAGAAAATACGTTTGATCTATATGAACAGACTGTTGATGAGGGACACCTTGTAGTAATCCATGTCAATGAATACACCTCAGCTCAATACCCAAAATTCAGATCTACATAAACAATGATTTCAATCTCGAAAATAGTTCGTTTCCTTGGGGCTTCTCTAGATACACGCTCCTTTTTCCTAGCTCGGTTTTTATCCCACTGGATTTTTACGAACTAGGTTTTTAATGAGTCATATCTGAAGTACCAAGACAGTAAGCTCGATCAGGCCCAATGGCGGACCTACATGAGGGCTAGTGGGGTCTATAGCCCCCACTCAGATCTAAAATATATATTTAATAGTAGTATTCTTATCAATATTAATAACAATTGCTCACTGGATTGGGTTTAGAAATTTTAGGATGATATCCAGGGTTCGATACTTGGATGCCACTCTCTTGCCTTTTTTCAGATTTCTTTCCTTTTGTTTTTGTGAGAAGTATTATTAAAATAAAATTAATATTACCTTTAGTTACATAGAAAATGTATTTGCTCGTTGCTTTGGTTATGTCCTGAGTTCAAATTCGAAGAGTATCTTTTCCTTTGTTACTCATTTCATAGTTTTTTTTGTTTCATAGCAATTATCCTTTTAAATTATTTTATTTTCTCAATATTCATTCTTTTAATTTCTTTTTCTTTCTTAACAATTGTTCTTTAATTTTTGTTATATCCAAAAAAAAAATTAATTTTATTTCCTCTTTAATAATAATCAAGAGAATTCGATTTTTTTATTAAATGTTTTATCTAATACATTACTAAATAAACCCCCTTCCTCCACCCCAAAAAAAAATATTGATCTAACCCTGCACCTGACTATTATGGACAAATTTCATAAAATAAAAAATCGATCCGATTAATTGTAAATATAATTGTTGTCATATGAAATTGTATTTCGATTATTTAATTTATCTTAGAATCTTATACTCCAATTACTAAACATATGTTTCGGTCATTTGTATATTAGAAACTTTTCGAGATTTTTCGAATTTTTTTGAGGAAATCTTAGGAAGTATTGTAAATTAAAAAAAAAAATATGTTAAAATAGAAACTACTATATATTCTTGTTTTGGTTTACTCAAATACGTACAAGAACTTTGGTGTTTTCGGGGGTAACTTATCAAAAATTTGATCTATGCTTAGCCCCCACTGGCCTATATTCCTGGATCCGCCCCTGATCAGGCCCTCGCTATTTTTTTACTTCTCCGAGCTGCAGGTACACTTACGCTCAAGAAACACTACAAGAAATCTGCCTTTTAGCTACGAAAAATTTCGTCCCCAATAATCAAAATTTCGTAGCAAATTTCAATCCAAGACGAAAATATTTCGTCGCCAGAATCGTCGCCAATTCCGCGTCGCTGAAGCTCTTTGGGAACGACTTAGCCTACATCGTCCCCAAATCTACCTTATTTTCCACGTTTGTGCAATTCGTCCCAAAATCATAGCCAATTGGGCACAAAATATTTCGTCCTCAATACATTTTATTTTCGTAGGCATTTCCACAGATTCGTAGCCAAATAGCACATTTGGGGACGATTTTACATTGTACCCAAACCCTTCTTTTTGGGGACGATTTTACATTGTACCCAAATCAATCCTTAATTTTTTGGGACGATTTTATGCTGTACTCTTTGGAAAAAGGCGATTTCAAATCTTCAAATCTAAATCTAACTATAGCAATTACTAACATTAAGGTTTTTATTCTACATGTGCATCAAACATCAACTAAATCACAAGAGTTTACAAGATTCACATCACTACATTTGCATCAATCATCAATTCAAACATAAGAATTTGTAAGACTAGCATGAACTTTAATTATATTTGTCAAAGTTCCTAATACATTTACAAGAAATGATCCACTAAAATAAAAACATGTCTTACAACAATAAACTACCAGAAGCTTGATGAACTTAACATTGACAAGATCCAAATTATTCCTCGGAATCTGCAAATTATAAAAGGTGAAAAACTAGTTTCAAGTCAACAAAAAGAGATTATTAGTTTTTTTTTTAATAAGGCCCTCATGCCATATTGATGCAAAAAACGACTGTGCATGTTTCAGAAAATCCAACTTTTAGCTCCAAATAGATACCAACCTCATGAATAATAAGCTTAGAGTGAGGTCCAACAGTCATGCCATATTTGAAGAAACTTTACCTGGCAGGGAAACAAAAGAAGACAAACTTACAATATAAGCAACCTTTTTGTACTTAATCTTATATTTGTTACAGACTGAAAGAGCAAAACAACATAAAAATTTACTACATATTAGAGGAGTATATAGCTCTGGAAGATTCCAAGCTTAAGTGACAAAAAAAAAAAAAACACCAATGTATACTGGGCTTGAGTGACGCAGAGCAGGATGACTACCTAATCAATAAACAACAAATGCATAATTTTTTTCTAGCATCTTCAGTAAATTAGTATGTGCCATATCTGCCACTTCAAATCTTATCTACTAGTGGTTCTAAATTTCAAGTCTTATAATACACAATCCAGTTTATCATAGGCTAAGAGTCTAAGACTATCGTGTTCGTATATATCTTAAAGAACTCATTGATCTGCACTTTGAAAGTATAACAGTAGAATAAGAATACTATTAATACCATTCAGATACAAATGGGAATTTGTGAAAATACCATGTTAATATGCAGAATTAACTCTCTTCTCACGAGCATCTCAAGGGATTTCAATCTCTTCTTCTAGCTGAGAACACAAATGCTGTGTAGAAGCAGAGTATGTGTTGCATAAGCCACAAAGTTACATAAGAATCATAAATCACACACAAGTGCATCTAATGATCAACAAAAAATTTGGAAAAATAATTTATTAAAATCGAATATCTTATAAGCTGTTCAGTTGTGCTTCAAAAAGAGTATTAAATTCAACACAGAAATAAAAATCCGCAAAATAGGGGAAAATTAAAGCTAAAATAATTTGAAAAAAATCAACAAATAAAAAAATAATCTAAAACGTCAATGATGTTTCAAGAGTAGCTAAAACATCAATTAAATCACGAATAACATACATGTAATCGGATAAAAGTGAAAAATCTGCAATACAATTGAACATAAAGGAATATCTTAAGAGCATCTACTGATGGCCACACAAAAAGGAAATAATAAACATGTAAGATAGGGATAAAAGAAAATGTTTTGGTTAAGACTTGAAATAGAACAAACAATAGGCTTTTAAAACTGGAGTGAATTAAAGAGGCTTTTAATTGATGAAACTAATGGAAGAAAAAGATTAGAACTCTTACTTGTACTGATAGATAAAGAATAGAGTATTTCTCAGCCCAAAGTTTACATTTCTACTTCAGCTATATAAGGTGTGGAAGAATAAGAAACATAACAGACATTGAATTGGAATCCTATTTAAACCAAATATCCCATACACCAAATACTAATTAATTCAGATAAAAAAAAACTAAATTACATTTTAATCGGAAATAGCCAACTAAGGCTTATGTTTCTAAAAGGCCTAATACGTTAAAATTTATGAAAGAAGATTACTTACCAATCAAATATTGGGGGCTGCATTTTTGTTGTGCTAGTAGCATATTTAAGAGTTTTTCTTGATTCTCCATTCGAGCTTTAAGGTCAGCTACCTCGCTTTCGGTTTCCCCCAAACGTTCTTTGAGTTGTTCTCAAATAAATTATCTACTTAAACCTGTTTTCAATATGGAACTGCAATATGTGAATGATCCAAGTGTTGTCTAACTCAAACCCAATATATATAAGACTAAAACTACACAAAGAGGAAAAACCAACACTGGTGATTTAAATTAGGGAGCAAGAAAGGGAGGGTTACATTAATGAAAATATCACAAAACAAATAGGACCTCACCAATTCCCCTGAGCAATGGACTCAAGAATCGACATCAAACCTAGGAAGCCTGAAAGGCGTCTTGAAAAGCCATGTTTCCCCATAATTGCACATTTTACACCTGAGAAAAAAAGAATATACATATGAAATTCACATACATGCTTTTTTTTTCTAATAAAAAACTTAAGAACAAGCTTACCATTTCAGCTTGGGAAGGCCCAACAAAAACATTCCCTTGCATTTCATTAGTAGTATTATACATTTCAGCTTGATCTCCCTCATGAGACAAAAAGAAATATGATTTCTAACTACTTGATTGGAGTTAACAAAAAAATAAATCATGCATAGGCATTAAATCAAGTACTAGGGAACTTACTACACAACTTCCATGTGTTCACACTCATGAAAGAAAGTTAAGTGAGGAACGGTAATGAACTCTCATGGAGTGAAATAAGCCAATTTTTTTCTGGTAAAGAAACAACGCACTGCCTAAAGTAAGCCAACATTACCTTAGAAACAAAGTACTGCACCAATAGTTAAAGGAAGTCAGTAATTAGTCCACAAATCTCTTTACTATTTACTTGATAACTAGGTGAAACCTCAAATAACAAGATTATCAATGAGTGACAAGCAAACTCTAAATATCACACATAATGACTCCCGTCATAATAATCCGTAAAAGAAAACAAAAAAAAATCTAAAATAGTTCACAACTTTAAAAGTAAAGGTTTCATAAAAAAGAGGAAAAATCTTAGATTAAGGCCTTTCGTAGATGAAGAAAAAACGTACCATAATTGATAGAGAAGATCTGTAAGAGGAAGGAAAATTAAATATAAGTCAGTGATGACCTAATTAGAATGAGGATGGAACTAAGGAAATTATAACCTTCAGAGTCGGTGATGATAGAGCGATATGATTCTTCGAGTTCATGATTTAAGCGTTTTTTTTTTATCAATTCAGGATCTGATCTTCTTATAGCACTCGAAAACATAACAAATTTCTACTGCGCCTCCGGAGGATTTCTTGCTGAGAAAAAGGCGGTGGCGCAGCCGGAGGCTGTGCGGTGGTGATATCGATTTAGGCGGAGAGGGGTGGTAAATTGGGAGGCAGCGGAGAGGGGTGATAATGTGAGAAAGACGAAGGAGAGTTTTTGAGAGAGAAAACGGAAGTCGGTAAAATGTGAGTGAAGAGATGGGGAAACCTAATATAAATTAAAAAGTAAAAAATTGATTGGGCACGAAATTGGAAACTGTGCCAGAATAATAGTACACGTAATTTTTTATAGCGTCCCCAAATAGCACCATTTAGGTACGAAAATTCTGAGACTGTGCCAAAATAGTATGAATAACTACGGAAACATTCGTAGTCTAATAGATGCAACAATTCTGGACGAATTAAATTCGTACTAGATAATTTTATCAACGAAAATCATATTTCGTCCTCTAATAAGTCTTTTAGCGACGAAATTTGTGGCGTGCCAAAAAAAATCGTCCCTAAATATAAGATTTCTTGTAGTGAAATGGGGGAGTATTGATGAGTAATATTTTGCATGTTTTATTTTATGAAAGCATTCCAGATCGATATTCGGGATTTTTGACCTTAACACATATTTTTCGATCTCCAAGACACAATTTTTCCGATCAGGTCACCTTGACAGCTCGAAACCATATCTCCGATCTCCTTGGATTCAATGATGGGTCGGCTCCCGGCCAGGCCTATGAGGTGAGAGATGTTCCCCTGCGAAGGATCTCCTGTATTGTTCTAAAGACCCTCTATATCTTGTAAATCTCCACTTGGAATATATTAATACATCAATACTATCTCATTAATTTTACTGTAATGCACGTTTTACTTTCTACACCTAGTTCAGTACGAAAAATAGCTTAATCAGGACCCATTTCCACAACACGTATGGTTTTTCCTTTGAACTAATTGATAGGGTAAATTTACCAAAATACAAAAATAGATACCAAAGGCGATTAAATTGAAATCAACTGGTTTTAGAAATTAAAGAAAACTTACAATCTCATTCCCAGGGTCGGCCCGTGTTAGGTAACTTGGGCCGGCGCCTAGGGTCCCCGGTTCGGAGTGCCCAAAATTTATATTTAGACCTTAAGAAAATTAAAACATCAAATATTTTTAATTTTATTAATTTTTTGTACATAAGATGTATCATTGCTCACTTGGTAAGACTTTCTCTAGATGAGTGGGAGGTCTAGGGTTCAAATCCCAATATTGATTTTTTTTTTCTTATATTTTGATTGTTTTATATTATTTAACTTTTTTTTTAAATAGTGTTCGTCATTTTTATTTCCCACTCGAAGTAATTATTCTTTTAATCATTTTTCTTACTTAATAATTTCTTGTCAATTTTTTCCTTAATAAGTGCTTTAAAAAAAATTCTTTCCTAATTATTATAAAAAGAATACAGTTTTTTTCTTTATAATACTCACTTGGTACATTGTAAAAAAGAATTTCACCCACAATAAAATTGGTCTATCCCCGTCCATATTTTTATATGTATGTGTATCTTTTTATAAATGATGTATAACTTTTTCTATACATGATGATATATAATTAATAGAGTTAAGAATGACACAAAATGAAATAAAGTCAAGCAATCAATTATGATATTTGTAAATGAATGAAATAGAGTTAAGGATGTACATATACTTCCAAAATTTGTTTCGGCTAAAATAATATTTTTAATATTAAAAATTATACAAAAAATTTCACAGTTGAATCTTTTAAAAGTTAAATAAGTTTGTTATTTAATTATCTATCTAAAAACTAATTTTAGATTTAATTATCTATCTAAAAAATAATATGTTAAAGAATATAATATGTCAATATTTAATTAATATTTTTTCCTATAAAAAAATAAAAATTGATTATACATTTTTTATAACAAAGGGCCCCGATTTTGAAATTCGCTTAGGACCCCCGAATGTCTAGGGCCGGCCCTGCTCATTCCTTAGATACGTACCCCAATACGTAAGATGCCTCTTCCAAATTTAATGGAGAATTGCATGGATAATCATGCTTTTGTCTGCGCTAACATTTCAATATCGTCCCGATAAGCAAAATGTCATCGATATATAAAATAGTGATCTCCATAGAGCTCCCACTAAACTTTTTGTACACACAAGGTTCATATTCGTATTTGATGAAGCCAAAAGCTTTGAATGTCCGATAAAAAAGAATGTAAATTCGAATGGATTTAGACATTATTACTAAAGAAAATGTTTCATCAAAGTCTGTTCCAGGCCTTTGTGAATAATCTTTTTCCACTAGTCAAGTCTTGGAGGTCAACATCTCACCATTCATTCCTCACTTGAAGATCCATTTACAACATACAGGGAAAAATTTCCTCAGGTGGATCGAGTAAGGTTCATACCTAGTTGGAATGCACTGAATCTATTTTGGATTGCATGGCCTCTTGCCATGCATGCACGTCTAGATCCAATATAGCTTCTTCGTATATGGTGAACCATATCTTTTAGGTTCCTTACGAACTTGATCAGATCTACAAAGTATCGATGTACGTACATGGTTCAGTAGTTTCTGAATTTGCTCCCACTGTTTGTGGGGGATGGATCCCACTTCTTGGACTTCGTCAAGTTTTACAAAAGCTCATATTCTATTAGTGAGGAAGTCATACTCTGAGTAATATATATTCCTTTCTGCAAGGTCAAACGAAATAATACCTGGTATATTGCACAAAATTAATAAGTTGAAAGCTGAAATCAAGACGAATGACAAAAGAATTAGCAAAAGGGATGGAGAATCGAAGGAAGTAATACCTGGCTTAATCGGCAAAATCAACAAACTAGAATGTGAAATCAAGAAGAAGGGTGAAGAACTTAGCAAAAGGGGTAGAGAAGTTTCAAAAAAGGATAGAGAAATTGTTGATTTCACATTCTAGTTCGTTGATATTGCTTATTATGCCAGGTATTATTTCCTACATCTTGATTTCATCCCTTTTGCTAATTCATTCGTCCTACATCTTGATTTCATCGCTTTTGCTAATTCATTCGTCCTACATCTTGATTTCAACTTCCAACTTATTAATTTTTCGCAATAACCCAGGTATTATTTTCTTTGACCTTGCACACATGTGTTCATCTTCCTATTCAAAGAAACGACATACATCTTCCATGTGGTAGTTCACACAAACATAAAACCGTCTTCCTGGAATATTAATGGATAAGTAGGTCGGTGGCAAGAGAGGGATGGATGGGGTTGGGGGGTTAGGGTTGTAATCCTTTTGAAACGTCAGGGGAGGTCACTGTGATTATGATAGTCGGAGGGAATTAGAAGATAATTATACCTAACCTTAGGGGAGGTCCCGGTAATTATTCATTTTTCTAATTAAAAAACTTGGTGGCATAACGGTCAATTCAAGGATTTCGTCCAAGTCCGTTAATTTCTTTTAGGGTTTTGTAATCCTTTTGAAACGTCTGGAAATGTCCATGTAATTATGATTGTCGGAGGGAATTGGGCTGTAATTACACCTAACATCTGATGAGGTCCCTATAATTATCTCTATAAGTTATGAATAAAATGAGGGTAATATGAATAGGTGTGGTTTTCATTTGAAGTGTTTTCTATTTTTGTTCTATAAATAATTTGCCATAGCTAATTTTCACGTTATTCAATATAATATGATTTGAAAAAAATTAATTTTGTTCTTAAAAACACAAATAAACGTAACTTGATACTATATTTCTTCTGAGTATTTTTCACACATGTTAATTTTTTTTTGTTCTCTACATTAGAATTCAAGACTAATAATAATACTCAATTATTGACATAAGTTGTCCTAGAAAAAAAAATACAAAAATTGACATATGTTTAAGATCTATAGTGAGTACATATATAAATGCAAATTTCTTTTGGGGCCATAAGTATATACATGAAAATTATTGTCGTGTTTAATTCCACATTAAAGAAAACTTTTAAAAATTTCTCAATAAGAAGTTTAAGTTAAGATAGAAACGGTGTTTTCAGAATTAATGAAGAATTTCACTACAACTAAAACTTTATGTTGATTTAATGAAGAATTCAACTACAAATATTTTCTGGCATAAACAATACTATTTCGAGTTCAGGACATCTCGTGCAAATGTAGCATTTCAGAATTGATATAATGTGAAACAGTGAAATTTTAAAGATTTAATTTTTGAAAATGATTGGCCCTATAGGTAGATGCAATTGAATATAACTACACATTGTAGCATGTACATGAATTCAAAATGAATTAACAATGGCTACAACTCGGTGTCGTCTATGGTTTTCTCAATGATATCGACACAAGAGCCTACAGATCGACCCTCAGACATGGCGTCGGCAAGCATTGCTCGAGCTTTTCCATGGCGACGCAAAATTAGGATAGTATTCAGTACAGCCCATCTCACTTGAGCATCAGCCTTCTTTTGGGTAAAACCCAGGCTATTAAGTAATTTGTCCAACTGTCCAGCAAATATTCAAGAATTCGCCAATGCACCTCAAAATGTAATAATGGAGGTGAGGTTAGAAAAGAAACAATACCGTATTTATATCTGAAAGACCTCCTTCTGCACAACCAAAAAGAAGATACTCTGTCGCCACACCTGCTAGTGCGATACATGTGAACCTATTCAGTGTCTGCAAAGAATCATCCTCGTCATCATCAGTAGTTTCCAGTTTGCATATGTAAAAGAAATTAGTAAAATGAAAAGATATAGCGAAATGTGCAAGGCACATACTGTGGCGGATACTTTTCCTTTGCTCACCTGCAGTATTAAAAAAAAGTGTTAGATCGAGAGATATAGAACGAGTCCTATCATGTACTAACTGAATATAATTACATTTTAGAGTAACTCATTTGGATGGGATTTCAGGAGGTAAATAAATCTTTGTAACAATTTCCAAAAATTCAAGTGTCTTAGATATTTTTGTTCTTATCTGAGGGAGATTACACAGGCAACCACAATTTATGATGAATCGGTTTTTGTGATGTTTGGGAAACTTCAATGTTTATTCGTACAAACTGATAAGCAAGAGCATCATACATCCATCAAAAGAATACCATGAACTGAATGAAGTAAATACAAAGCAAACTGAAAAGTGAAAGAAATATGAACATAAAGATGCCGAATAAACTTGTATGTGGAGAGCGTCAACTCCAAAGCACTTAGAAACCAGGGAAATAAGTTTTAAAGGAGAGAACAACAGAAATAGAGTACAAGATACTAAGGGAGAGAATGAAAGGTAGAAATTGTTGGAAAAAAAACACCTCCTCGACAAATTCAAAGTCTACAAAAGCAGTCCCTGCTTGAAGATTAAGTGATCCTTCCTTCTTCAAAGCCTCCAAACTGGTCAGTGTATACCCCTTTGGCAGGATCCCAAGCAAATACGCAATTAAGAAATGTCCAGCCTCATGCTACGTTATATGTGAACAATTTATCAGTTCAAAGAAGAAGAAGGGAACCAGCACACACACACACAGAGAGAGAGAGAGAGAGAGAGAGAGAGAGAGAGAGAGTCTTACTTGAACAACCCTATTATGGTACTTTTGGCTCAACGAATGGCCAAGTGTATCAAGAACTAAAAAACTGACTCCGCTGTTGAAATAGACCTATGCATCATCACTTTAAAGCAAATAGTAAATATATGACATGGTCATCACGTAAAAGATAATAAAGAAGAAAACATCAGAACTCATGTAGATATTGAAAGGCTTAGCCTTAGCATCATGCATGTGAGAAAACCTATTGACAGATAAACACAAGCTACTATGACTGGGCAAAGATATTCATTCGAGATTAAATGGGCATGTTCAATAAAACCTATTGACAGATAAACACAAGCTACTATGACTGGGCAAAGATATTCATTCGAGATTGAATGGGCATGTTCAATAATTAATGTAAATTTTGCAAGAATAAAAGAACAAAGTAGTATGCAGGTAATAAAACTTTCTTGTCTTTCAGTACAAAGTGGCAATTAAATATCGAAGACCCCCACATGCTATGTATTGATAAAGACTATATTACAAGAACCAACAAAACTGGACAGTGCCTTCATATCACAGAATCAGTTAAAATCATATACATAAAGCACAGTTTAGGTAAGCACACCGCATCGAAGGTCCACAGGAACAACAAGCCAAGAGATGAATAAAATATATCTTGAGGACTTAATCCAAACAAGTTCCAAGCAGCAATCCCTCCAATCAGAGCAGCAGCCTGAATGGCTCTCTCAAAAGAACCCAGTGTGGCATCTACCGGTGATAGAAGAGATGCCGTTTCTATTCCGTTCAGTCTTAATTCATCAATTGTATAAAGCCTCTGAGGAATCTGCAATTATAGTCCATTTTTAGTACAGGGCCTACAGGCCAAACAGATGTCAAACATTCTCCAAAACCGCCTTTGTATGCTCTAGGTGATTGACTATTTAGAGTAGTTTTAAATGAATGATTTGAAATAGAAACCACAAGATTCCTAACTCGGAAGATGGCAACTTTAATAGATTGAGCATCAATCTTCCTTAGTTGCAGGACAGGAAATCAAATCAAATTATTCGATTTCAATTCGAGACCGTTTCACGACACCTCGTGTGAGCTCAGTTTTTCATAGGCATCAAACAAGTTTGAACGACAGTATTTTCCATTTGATAAGTTTTGAATCTCAAATTAAACTCGCCTAAGGCTAAAAATTTGAAAAGAATATGTTGAAAAAGTATCAAGCTACTTAATATTCAACTTTAGCTAGTTGCATCGAAAGCTCGCTAGGTTACTTTTAACAATCAAATCAAACTCAATCACAATTTTAAACTCGTTATATAAAACAAACCAAATTCAAACACAATTTCAAGCTCCATATAAAAATCAAACCAAACTTGAAGCATTTGATATTATTTTACTTGTTCACACACCTACTTATTGAACAAATTACAACTATATATGGAAAAACCTTATACTTGCAGAATTAAAATTGCGTGAAACCTGGCGAGCGGCGCCGAAGCAGCGGAGGCCATGGGGTTTTCCTTGCAAATCCTTGACAATACTCAACGCAGCTCTTTCATTCCCTTTGCTCAACTCCTTATCTACTTGATCCAACCTCAACTTCAAATCGCCGGCGGCGGCCACACTCACGGTGGTGGAGTGGCGGGAAAACGATGAATACAACAGTGTAATACTTCCCATTCAGAATCTATAGCAATAAACAAACGGCAACATTTTCCTTTACCTATTTTCATTTGTTTTTGATCGATCGACAGCCACACGTGACTGAGAGGCGGGGGATTAGTTCGGGTGATAGTAACGTCGTCGTTTTTGTATCATACAGTGATAATTGCACTTCACTCCCTAATGTTATAAATTTTGATACCTCATGTCCCAAGTTGTTAAATAAAGACTTCAACCGTAGAACTTTAAATTTAGTTGACTTCAAATTTCAAGGGATGACATGTTTATAAAAAAGTGTAAACTACAGATAATTCTTAGTAGGACTATCAATCGAGCCTTGTGAGTCGAGCTTTAAGTAGCTCAAACTCAAATAAAGTCGAGCTTCGAGTAGGTCAAACTCAAATAATGTCGAGCTTCATAGTTATAGGCTCAAACTCGGCTCATAAATTTTTTGTTTTTTCTAGCTCAAACTTTGCCCATGTAATTTTTCGGATTTCAGGTATATATCGGGTTTGTAGGCACAAATAGCTTGAGGTATAAAATATTTAGATTATCGAAACACATATGAATAGACTACTATTACTTAAGACACGAGTATATATTATTAAATAATATTTTAACTGAAAGATCGAGTTATTTGCCCACATTTTTTAAGATACGTTTGATCTATATGAACATGCAGTAGAGTTTTAGAGTCTCAATACTCCAATTTATAGAACCGTATTTTTTTATCTTTGATTTTAATTTTTTTTTTTTATTTTGGTCATCAGTACGAAATTGATATACCAACATATATGTGAGTTTACATTATAACTTTTTGTAAGTTTATTTAATAAAAATAATAAGTAGTAACGATAACTACAATACAAATAATTAATCGTAATATTTAAAACAATCATATGTTCGGGCTTTATTCGGGCTAAGCCGTGTTAGGCTCAAGCTCAACTCATAAATTGATCGAAATTTAATATAATGGCTCAAACTCGACCCGGCTCACAAATATTCGGGTTCGAGCCAATTTTAATCGGGTTGAGCCATCGGGTTTCGGGTAGGCCCGGCTCAATTGACAGTCCTACCTCTGAGGTAAGGTATGATTATAAAAATCTCCATCACGTATTGGATATTATAAAAATTTCCCTCAAGTTTGTCACCTTCGTAAAATTAATCTATTGCTCCTAAATGTTTCAATTTTGTCCTTGAGGTTATTTGTAATGTTATAATATTTTATAAATTTTAAATTTGGGTGTCAATTATTATATCTTATAAATTACAAAAAAAAATATTATATATTTACTATCAAAATAACTGATATAATTTATAATTGTCCATAAATTTTAATAATTATCATATATTTTTTTTACATATTTATTAATAATTTATATATATTCGTAACCTATATATTCTAGTCCATATCACAATGTTTCAAATATGTGCAACTTAAATAGACTTATACTAGATAATCTTCATGTGTAATTTCTAGGTTTATTTGATACGACATACAAGGAATCCAACAAATTCATTTATTGAAATCTTATATTATAAATCTGACTGCATCACAAATTGCAAAATCTCAACTGAAGAAATGTCAAAACTCAAAAGGAATATATTAAATATTATAAATCTTATGCAAAATTACATATTACGTTCCAAATTAATCAGTGATTTTGAGTTTTCGTCTCGAACTATATCACCTCACTGAATTTCGTCCCGTAATTAATATTTTTTCGGAAGATTGTTCCTAACTAATTACTAATTTTGATTTTTCGTCCCAATCTATATTAATTTGCCGAATTTCATCTCGTAATTTGCCATTTTGCATGAATTTACTCCCAACATTAAATTTCTAATTGAATGAAAATGATGGTTCTGTTAGACTTTATAAAATATCACAATGATAGTTTAAACATAATTATATTTTTAACCAAATAGCATATATAAAAACTAAATGCCGGAATAGAAGCCATTGATATTTGAAAGAAATTCGATTGTGTATAAGATGTTTCTACACTCTAGCAACCTCCTTTAAATGGTGTATTTTAGTGAAGAATGTTGAGTATAAGGACCTTATACATAACTCACCTATATATAGTGTCTTGTCATCAGAGACACTAAGAACGTGTAAAGTCTTTTACTTTATGACTCACATTATGCTCAAGTTAGTGGGGCATGGGTTAGTGGGATATGATTAAAGTCATTGGTTAGTGGGAAGATCAAATGATCACTTCATGAAGTTTATAATAATATTAATAATCAACTTACATTCTCCCACTTGGTCCAAATAATGAGATCCAATCCCATAAACACTTATAGAAATAAAAAATACACGAATCATGGCGATAGGTCCTCTTAGAACGAGTATTATCTTCCATGTAATACAATGCATTTTATTTCTCCAATAGTAGCCCAACATTTCTTAATGAATAAACCTTATGTTTATTCTAGGTCTTCCAAATGATTTTCTCAAATGAACTTAATGTGCACCTGAATATGAGAAATATCATCACTATATAAAAGTTTCACTGACACCTTATACGTGCAATTACTTAATGGAACAAAATCCCATTTTCTTTATATGATCCTTAAATTTAAATATTTGTATGCCTTTGGTCTAAGAATCAATAATAATCAATTGTGTATTGTCGTGCTTAATGACCACTTAATTATTCTTAACACATTTTTAATGGCTAAATAGTTAATGTCGATGTATAAATTCGACTTTTACCTTTGTGATTCTCAGCCATAAAGACTAAATCTGAATTGAAATAGTATGTTCTTTATGACATAGCACGAAATCCACAATGCTAAGACACAATATGAAACTACTTATCCATACCACATACAAAGTAGCCTTAAAACGGGAAAAAAATCGGCATCTATAGTGGAATCAGTCATGGATACAACTTCGATGGCCAACATTACTTGATGTTAATCTCTGAAAATTAACATAGTCAACAAAGTTTGAATCTAGATACCCAAATTACTCACAAATCTTCCGCCCGTCTATACATGAATATGTAATATTTGTGATTACTCAAATGTACATCACCACTTTAGTGGTCTATATCTGAATTACTTGATATCGACTTAACATTCAGATCGCAAATGCGATATTAGGGCTTTATGGATTGTTTATTATTTGTTCCCTCTCAATGTCATTTAGAGCACTATCGCCCTTCACAATGGGAGCTACTATTTGTAAACAATCTGTCATCCGAATTCTATCGGGAATGGAGACAATACTCATCGATTTTTCGCAAAGTAATATTGACGTATTTGCTTGGAGCTCGGATGTTATTGTGGGGATATACCCAAGGGTGATCGTTCATTCCTTGAATATCGACCCAAAAGCAAAGCCGGTGAGGCAAAAGAAGAGAAACCATGGACAAGAAAAAGATAAGATCATTAATGTGGAAATGGATGGGCTTCTAGCCGCATGACAAATTCGAGAAATAAAATTTACCGAATGGCTCTGCAATGTGGTTTTGGTTTCTAAAGGCAGCAAGGTCGACAATAAATGGAGGATGTGCAATGATTTCACGGGTTTAAACAAATTATGTCCGAGAGATCCTTATCCATTGTCAGGGATCGATATGCTAGTCAATTCGACCGCTGGTTTTGTCTTCTTCAGTATGATGGATGCTTTTCAAGTTCTTACCAGATCTTCATGAACGAAAGGGATCAAGATAAAACCGCCTTCATTACCGAACGTGGGGTATAATGTTTCATTGTAATGCCTTTCGGATTGAGAAACGCTTGTGCAATGTATCAACGTCTCGTAAACATGATGTTCTAAGAACTGATCGGGGAAATTACGGAAGTTTATGTCCATGACATGCTCGTTAAAAGCATGACAGAGGAAGATCATATTAAGCACCTGGATAGATGCTTCAAAATTTTAAGGAAGTATGGAATGAAATTGAACCCGGCCAAGTGCACTTTTGGGGTGCGTTCTGGAAATTTTTTGTTATCTCGTCCACGAAATCGAGGCAAATCCTGAAAAGATTAAGGCCATCGCAGAGCTCAAACCACTGAGGAATCTTTCCGAGGTGCAGAGTTTAGTGGGAAAAATCGTATCTTTGAACAGGTTCATTTATCGACCCGCAGGTAAAAGCTTACCTTTCTTTAAGCTGATGAGAGAGTCGAAGGAGTTCGAGTGGAACGAAAAGTGTGACAAGGCTTTCAAAGAACTGAAGAAATATTTGGTTTCTCCTCCTATGCTAGCTAAGCCTTCCGAGGGCAAACCCTTATATTTGTACATAGCAGTTTCTGGAGATGATATATGTTCGGTGTTGGTAAAAATTGAAAACTCCGAGCACAAGCCTGTTTATTATCTCAACAAGTTGTTGCAGGGAGCGGAAAAGAATCATCTCGAGATCAAAAAATTTGCTCTCGCTTTAGTGGTAGCCGCCAGAAAACTAAGGCCTTATTTTCAAGCTTAAAAGATAATTGTTTTAACAAACCAGCCTTTGAGGCAAGTATTATCAAAACCTGAGACCTCAGGAAGGTTAATCAAATGGGCGGTCGAGCTCGGTTAGTCCGAGATCGAGTACCAACCTTGGACTGCTATCAATGCATAGGTTTTGGTAGATTTTATCTTGCAAACGACGGGATCGGAGCAGCTTGAATGAGAAAGTTCCGAGGTCAATCTGGTTAAGGAGGTCATTAAGCAAGTTTGGGTGATGCATGTAGACGGTCCGTCGACCAGAGAAGGAGGAGGGGCTTGGATTCACTTCCAAGGGCCCAATGGTGAAGATTAGAGTTATGCAATCACTTTAGATTTTGCTGTTACCTATAACGAAGCTGAGTATGAGGCTTTGATCGCCGGATTGGAGATGGTAGTAAAAGCAAGCATCAAATCAGTTACTATGTTAACTGATTCCGAGCTGGTTCATCGCCAAGTGAAGGAAACTTATGTGGCAAAGGAGTTTAATATGGTGAAATATTTAAGCAAGGTGAAGTGCTTAGCTTCGAAATTCGAAAGTTTTGAGATCCAAGCTACCCCTAAGGGAATAAAATGCATGGGTGGATGTACTGTCAAAGTTCACTGGTTCTGCGGATGGAAAGAAAGAAAGAATTATAACTTGGTTAGTGTCCAACACCCCAGCGATCGATCTAGACACATCCCAAGCGCCGAGATCATAGAAATTGATGCGCCCAAGCCGTCTTGGAAAAAACCTTTAACAGATTTTCTAAGAGAGGGATTCTCCCAGAGGAGCAAAATGAGGCTCGACGAATAAAGTATTGAGCTCCAATGTATGCATTGATTGAGGATCAGCTTTAAAAGAGATCCTCCTCGGAAATATTGTTAAAGTGTGTGTCCGAAAATCAATATGAATCTATTTTGAAAGAGGTTCATGAAGGCGAGGCCGAAAATCTACGTGATGCTCGAGCACTAGCTTTAAAATGTTCAAGGTCAGGTTATTATTGGCCAACTCTAATTTCGGACTCGATGGATTATGTCAAAAAATACCATCACTGTCAGATTCATTCGAATCTAATTCACCAGCCTGCCGAGCAAATGCATGCCATTCCGATATGCTGGCCATTTGATAAATGGGGAATCGATATAATCGGTCCTTTCCCGACCGTTAGATCACAAAAAAATTATGTCTTGGTTGCTCTGATACCATGAGGTGCCGGGAGCCCTGCAACTCCTTAGATACAAGTTCATCTTAAAGCAACAAATGTTCCAACCAGAGAATTATATATAAGATTTTGCCAATTGCCCTAACGGTACTCCTGATCTCAGCTGGACAAACATGCTATTTCTGATATATAACTCTAATGGACAAAACATTCATCCTTTAAACTGATCAAATATTAAAGGAGTACAGGGATCGTAGCTTAGTTCATGGAATATTCCACAGTCTTTACAATTTTCTAGTGTACAGGATCCTTGAAGAGGCAAGTACATAGCATATATATTGAAAAGATTAGGGTATATTAACCAAGAACCTTAGAGAGACTTCTGAAGAACTAGAAGAATAAAGTTTAATTAGACATAATGTTTAACACAAAGGATAGATTTTATTGAAAATCTGAATGTTTGCAACTGAAACGAAATCCCCTATTTATAGAGGGCGGATTCCAAACATATTACAAAACAACTTAATTTTACACAAGTCCATACCACATATAATGGATCTGCTTTATTACAAAATCGAAGTGACAACCATCTTTAATAAATTAGAGACAACTTTAGCAGAGTCACGGACCATTATTGGGAGAATCTTGTCGGATATAACGAGATGGGTCATATGTATACATGACCATTGGATCAAAATCATCAATTTGTAATTCAATATCCAAAGATCCATAATCCCACGGGTCTTGAGCATCTTACAAAATTTCAACTTTTTTTTTCATTAGAGTATCTCCTTGTTGATCCTGGTAATCTGGAACTTCTGAGTTTCTGAGGGGATGACTTGGTCCTTCAATGGAAAATGGATGAGGTAACAATTGGGTAGAAGTACAATCCACATCTTCATCAATTAGATTAGCATGAACCTTATTAGCTTGACAAAGATGTTTGAATAGCTGATTCAACTCATTGGATCATTTCTTGATACCACCATCAGTAGTGGTAAACACATAACTATAAGAATGTGAAATCAGATGTGTCCCTAACCCGAAGTAATAGGGTCTCTTCAAAATTAATGTCCATATATGAACTTGGTTATATTGGGCTCAAGAGTCCTTTTGCGGATGGCCTTTAGGAGAAAAATAGGCTTAACTTCCAGAGCAAAATAGGCTTAACTTCCAGAGCAAAGTAACTGATCATGCCAAGACACTAAAATAACAATATCCTTATTTTGGGAGAGTAATTTCATCATGGAAGGTGAAAATAGGGAGAAAAGGATAATCAGGGTAGAATTTTCCCTGCTCAAGGGCAACATTCATGGTTAACAAAAATTTTGCTTGGTAGTAGAAAATATTGTCTTGGCAAGGCTTTTGAGTCGGCCTGGGCTATTAAGAGGAATGGTTGTTTCTTGGAATTCTGGTAAAAATGAGTTTTTGGGTTGGGAAGATGAAGCCATGAGTATCAATGGTATTGCTTTTGTGAGAGATATGAGATGGATTTGTTTTGGCCTGGATAACAAGTCTGGGATGAGATTACGATCCCCTTTTATATGTTGAATTTCAAACTGATATGTGGAAAACCAATCCTTTAGTCTTAATAATTCAGGTTCTGGGATACCTTTATTCTTGAATTTGAATATCTTTGGAGAAGATGAGTTGTCCATTTGTACAGTGAAGTGATGCCCAATCAGATGGAATTCAAATTTCTTGATTCCATATTTTACGACCAAGATCCCTTTGTGAACAGTATGATTATGCTTCTTAGCATCTTTGAACTGTCCACTGGCATGTCCACAAAATTATTTCTTTCCATCAATCTCTTCAATGAGTATGGCTCCCCAGAATTCATCACTAGCATCTGTCTGTAGCATGCGTTTTCCTTTATCAGGAATCTTCAGAGGAGGGGTCTTTTGGGAAAACTATTTTAATTGCTTGACAGTTGTGGTTTGAGTGACTCCCCATGGTGGGGCTTTTTTTCTGAGCATCCTTGAAATTTGACTCGTGTATTTGGAACTGTGTGGAATGAAATCCTTCAGATAATTAACTATACCAAGGAACTGTTGTTAAGTTTTCATCTAGAAATTTGAGTAGTTCCTGAGCAATATGAGGACCTGGGAGGTACTGTCCTTCGGAGAAATTCATTCCAAGAAATTCAATTTCTTTCTATCCAATGTATCCTTTATTTTCGGAAAGCATAATACCATATTGTTGGACTATTTCAAGGAATTGTTCTAAAAGTGCTTCATGGCCTTGTTTATCCTTTGAAAATAGTAGGATATCATCAACGTAGACTAAAACACTGTATAGAATGGGCTCAAATATAAGTGATGGAGCAACTTTAAGCCCAAAAGGCATAACTGTCCACTGGAATTGGGATATGGGTATACAAAAAGCTGTCTTATATCTATTTTTTGGATCAATACCCAGTTGCCAGAATCCTGCTTTAAGATCAAACTTGAAAAATATGAGGGGATTGGGTTAGCTGAGAGAACAACATTTGGGTTCTAGGTAAAGGAAATTTATCATCTGATAAGAAATTATTTAATGGTTTTTAATCAATGATAAGCCACTTTTTTCCCCTGATCTGTTCAGCCCGTTTCTAAACATTAAAATGCCCGGCAAGCCCAATTGGATTTTGTTGGCTCAATAAGCCCAATTTCTTGGAGTTGTTGACATTCTTTCTTTGCTAAGACCAAATCATCTGGAGTCATCCATAAATGAGTAGCCTTAGTAGGTCCACAACTTCGTTCATTTTGAATGGTAACTGAATAAAGAACTCTGAGTTCTTCCATAACGGATTAGGATGAGTGAACTCTGCATGGGATTTTGCATAGCAGTCTTGTAACTTTGCAGCTATATTGTGAAATTCTTTTGGAGCATTGGAAAGAGCATAGATCTTCTGGATAGTAGTATAGGGTTGGAACTGCATCTTATACTTTATCCCATTAGGAAGTAACATAAGTTTTTTAGCTTTATGATAAAGATCAAATCCTAAAAGAAGACCTTTTCCATGTAATTTGCTTCCAATTACTTTCGTCCACACTATGCAATCTGGAAAGAATTGAATCCCAATATGATGCTTAGTAATAAGAGAAGTTTGGAACTTTTGCCCGTCAGCTGCCTGGAAATATTCATAATGAGTAGTCCATGCTTCTTTGGGAAGTGTGTCTTGATTCATCATAGAATTTGCAGCTCCAGTATCCATGAATCCAATCACCTTGATTGGTCTTTCATACTTTGAAGGGAGTACATGGACATGTATATGTGGTGAAGGAATAGCCTCTTGACTGATGGTTACAGATTGAAGGTTTGGAAAATATTCAGCTTCTTGTTATGATTCTGATGAAATGGCTTTTTCTTCTGTTTCTTCAAGAGCAAAAATGTTTTCCTTAGTTTGTTCATCTTGTTCAAAAAAAAGAGATTCGACATCAGTGTCGTCGAGAGTAGCATCAGTGTGCTACAGAATATGAGTAATCATTCTGGCCGACTTATTTCGGTTCTGAGGACAATTTTTTGCAAAATGTCCTTTGTTATTACAGATATAACATCGATCTGTTCTCTTATTTCTGAATGATTTTCTTCTGAAGAATCTGAGACTTCCTTTTTTCTTAGGCTTCTCTTTGTCTCCTTTGGACTTCTTCTTCTTGGGGTGGCATGTACAATCTTTCTTCGAGTTACACTTTATTTCCAAATGAGATTTTTTGCAAGCTTTTTTTTTTATGCAGATATATTTTGGATTAAGACTTGAACATTGTCTGTTGCTCACAAAGCTTCTCGATTGTAGCAATGGCTATCTGTTGGATTTCTCGAAGAGTGAGAGTATTTATCTCTTTTCTAGCCGCAACAATAAATCAGTTTAGTTTCAGATGAATCTCTTTCGGAAGGGATGCAACATACACATGCTTGAGATTAGGATTGTTGCTTCCATTCAATTTATAGTAGAGTTCTGACATTCTCTTGAAATGGAGATCTAAATCTTTCTTTTGCAATGAGCAACATTTCATTGCAAAATAGCTTTGTTGGGCCAATTTATCATAAATGGAACTATCACGCACAAACTCTTGATGTATAGCACCAAGTGCCGAGTTGAATTGACTTGGAAGAATTAGATCTATCTGTGTTCCCCAAGTGTTAGAAACCATTATCTCAAGGTTCTAGTGAACCTAGATACAAATTCTCTAATGATAACATGAAGATTTTGTTCCTTAATTTTTTGTAGATCAAACCATGCTGCAAAAGATTGCAGTCTTTCTCTTCTATTCTCAACAAGAATGTCATCAAAAGTAAACCATGGGCCATTTGCTGGTTTCGTAGATAAAGATTTGGCATTCTGTGTTGGAAGAGGATCTTCCATCATGGTTTCTTCTTCAGATTCATAAATTGGGTTCTCTTGTTGAGAGGTGGAGGGATCAGCCATGAGAATCTTAGAAATATCTGCAAGATCCTAATCTATTTCCGAATTTTGGCTAGAAGATTCTACGGAACCCAAAGAACTCTCAGATGATTGATCAGCATCAATTTGCATATCAGGAAATTCTCGAATCATGAGAGATTTATGAAGACCATCCACTTTGGCTTTCAATTTTTCTACTTTGGAGGGAAAAGATTTCTTTTTCTGTTTGGGAGGTGGTTGCTCAAATGGTATATCTGAAGCCATGAAGAATTGTTTGGAATAATCAGGTGAAGAGTTTGGAAGATCAAACAAGGAGGAAGATAAAGCTTTTTGAAGAAAAAGAATACTAGGGATAAATCTCCTCTTTCTGTCTTCTTCCATGTGATGAAGATCTTTCTTCAATCTTCTGATTTCTGATCAAACTTATGACCCATTTTGTATTGTGAAATTAACTGCCTGAGTTCTTTGTCGAGAAGGTCTGTTTTTTTAACAATTATATTATAGATCCCTTCAAGTTCTAATGCCATGAATCAACCTTTTTTGCATTGGCTTGAACTTAAGATAAAACCTTATCAACTTTAGAGTCAATTTGACCCAAGGTTTTATTCTGTGATCTGGAGTTGGAAGTCTACCAATTCATGACTTATTCTGCCTGATTAAGTACAAAAAAATTTCTCCCATCTGAATCAACAGTTGTGGCTACAATATATGGCCTTTTCGTAACTGATCCAACTGTATTTCTCTCCAAAGGAGGAAACTCTATTCGTAGTTGTGAAACATTATGCAAGGTTGGATCAGAGGAACAGATGGAACAACTGGTGGTAGAGATTGTCTTCATGACTTCCTTTGTTCCTTTTTGAGAATCTCCAACGCTTCATTGTAGCAAAGCAGGGGTTGAGCACATGCTGGTGGATCAAAATCTGGATTTTCATATCTGTTGTTTTTGCAAGAAAGACGTTGTTTTCTTGCCTTTCTTCTCATTCTTCTTCTACTGGCTTCATTGTCATCATCATCATCATCATCATTCATCACATGAACAACTTGGATCGCACATGGATGGGTCTACATCCCAAATGACATGGACATCAATTTTGTCTGTATAGGTGTGGGTACCATCAGGGGTAATCGATGATATAGGAATATACATCTTAGTTCCATCCCATCTTATTTTTTCTCTTGTATCTTCAACTGGTTGTATCATCATTTGTTTGAAGATGGTTTTTGTTCTGCCGTCTGACATCTTCTGGAACTCGTAGGTTGTGCATCTGATTGGTTCATGAGTCTGCTGGAGAGACTTATAGTTCGTGATCCATTCAGTAGGAATGAGCAATTCCAATTCCTGGCGAGGAATTTGTCTTGGGATTTGAACTATTGTTAGTGTATTAGATCCTGATTATGCAAGGATCATTAAGGCATCAGGGGATCTAGATCCTTGAAAATCGAGTCCATGGTCTTGGAGATGATAAAACAGTTGGTGATGGAGAGTTGCTGTTATGGCCAATGCAACTTGTTCTGCACCAAAGTTTGTACTTGTACTTTTAATGCAGTTGGAAGGTTGGAATCATTTAAAGACATGGCAAAATTGGGGACGTAGGTGAGTACTGAACTTCCATTATTGAGGGTGGTGACTACTATTCCTATAACGTGTTCATAGCAAGTGAATCGAGTATCTAAGAGAGCAAGTTTAGCCGTGATAGGAAGACCTTTTCTTCCTTGGTAAGAAAGAACTAAACGAGCTGCACCAAATTTTAGGTGAGTGTAACCCTCTCTTTGCAAGGAATTGATATAGTCTTGTGGGATCGCAAGAGTAATATATTGCTCCTTTTTTAGAATAGGGAGATCATAATTGTCATGTTTAGAAGTTTGTACATATTCTTTTGTTAGAGGTCTGTTTGAAGAGATGAGGGAATTGATTCCTCTCAAAGAACCTCTTTGTTGGTCCCAAGTGGTCAGATGAGGTCTAGAGGGGGGGTGAATAGACCTCTGAAAATTTTTTAACTTAAAAACTTTTCAGTCTTCTGTCAGCAGACTAAGCTGATGAAGAACAATAAGCAGACTAAGCTGATCGTGAACAAATCTTGAACAGCAGACTGACCACTCTTCTTACAATGACTTAGCTGTTTTTCAGCAAAACAGTTTTCAAAGAGTATACTTGCAGCGGATTATTTGAAAGTATTTTTCACAAGTAAACTAAGTTCTAAAAGATTTTATCCCCAGTTAGAAACTCCTTTGATTGATTCAAAGTGTTTAAAATACAAACTTTTTAAAATATGCAAGAAAACTTTAAATGCAAGATAACACAAAGAATTTTTATAGTGGTTATATGGATAAAAATCCTTTAGTCCACTCTTCCAGATCACTTAGATTCTGGGTTATACTATAATCACACAGATTACAATATTTCTCCACTTACACCAAGACAACAAATGAAAAGGCTGTAAGCTCACAATAGGAAATCACAAAGAAGACCTATTCTCTGAAGTAATATCACTCACAAAGACGGATATCTACTCCTCACAACACTCAGCTATTACAAAATCACTCAGATAATGTTTTTCTGATTTCTTCAACTGGGTTTCTGTCAACAGATGACTTCCACCAGACGAGTGAGCTGTTCGAGCTTTTGAGACTTAGAAAAATTCTGCTTCAAAATCGAAATCTCTGATTGTTGTTGTTATTCTTGCTCGATTGAAATTCAGCTCTATTTATACATGGAGATGAAAATATGACCGTTGAAGGCAAATCACAATTCACATCCATCCTTCAGCTCTTTTGAAACGGCTCCCTGCAGCAATCCGTACAGTGTACAGTACTTTCTGTCCATCACATTTAATGCTGCATTAAATGCACTCTGCTGATACGAGGATATCTTCAATCATTTGCCATTACTACCCTTCTCTTTCAGCATTTATTACACCAAGTGCATTTATTACCGTTGAACTGATCTCATGATCTCTTCCACTCTGCTGATCGAAGCAACCCTTCTGATAGGTACTCTGCTGATCAAATACTGAACTAATCTGATTTGACTCGGCTGATGACCTACCCTTCTGTTTGCTGTTTCAGCAAGAGATCACTAGTCTTCTGGTCTTTGAACTCTTCTGATATCTCCTTTACTTGTTCAAAGATCCTTCTAAGGGAACTAAGCTTTCCATACTTAGCTGATTATGATGTTTTGGAAATCATCAAAACCTTCCCTTAAATTCTGACTTCTTTCATCTTCATCTTCATCCAACAATTTCCCCCTTTTTGATGATGACAAAACTCCAGCTAAGTACCTGTACCTAAACTAAAGTTTTGATCCTCAAAAATTTCTGAGATAGAAATAGTATGTTGGATTCAAACTTGCAATTTTATAGATGATTAAACTGATTACAGATTACAAGTTTTGAAGAATGAAAAGTGCAAAGTACTTTTAAAAAGATTACAAGGATTTTAAGATAAAAAGGAAATCTAGCCTAAACTAGTCTTCTTCCTTCTTCTCTTCTTCTGAAGTTTTCTTCTCTTCTTCAGCATTTTCTTTCTTTTCTTCTTCAGCTTCCTTGTCCTCTTTTTCTGATTCTTCATCAGATAACTTAGAAGTCTCAGCTTCCAGCTCTTCAAAGAACCTTTTTCTTAGCAGCTCTATCTTTTTATATTTTACATCAGGGTCAAGCTGTTCTTCAGCTGAATCTTTGGCAGCAGCTAGTTCCTTATCAGACTTGGCTTTTGCTTCAGATTCTTCAAATTCAGCTTGCTCTTCTTCTGTAATTCTCTCATCTGTTGGTCTGCTTGATTCTTCCATATTTCTTTCAGTGTCACCAGCAGATTCTTCCAACACTTCAGTTGCTTCAGCTTGGTTATCTTCTTCCTTTTCAAGAGAAGGACCAACTTTCTTCTGTCCAAATACCCTTTCTTCCCCCTTTTTGTCATCATCAGCAGGGTTGATTGGATATTGTGGCACAACTGGTGTAATTAGAAGTGAATCACAGAGAAGCTTGATGTTCTCTTCCATAGCATTGATCTGAGCTTGCTGTCTGAGTTGATTGGCCTTGAAATCTCTCACTTCCTTGAGCAGATCTTCTCCTTGATCACCTAATTGAATTTGAGTTCCCAAAATCCAATTTGATGAAGCAGTGAAGTCTTTCATCATATTTTCCATGACTTCATCTTCTGCTCGGAGGGCCGTTTCAACTGTTTGTTCAATCTGTCTCCAACCTTCAGTAGTGCTCTGAGTCCGTCTTCTAAGTATATCCATATCTTGACAGATGGATTTAACATTCTGAGCAGTGTCTTCTATCAGATCGGTTGGGACAGCAGCAACTTTCTGATTTGGTTGTTTGACAGCAGCTAACACTTCTGCAGCTAATTCTTCCTTCATATCCTTCAAAGATTTGGTGATCATTTGTTGGATGGAGTCCAACAGATTTGTCTGAGTAGTTTGAGAAGTTGAAGGCATATTTGTTGTAGCAGGAAGTGTTTCTTTGATAAGTTGCTCTGTTGGTTGAGTTATTAATGCAAGAGACTGATCTGCTGGACTACCAGCATGGCTTGGAGTGCTTTCCTTCTCCTTAGCTTGATCATCTCCTTCAGCAGTAACTTCTTTGTCCTTGATCTGATCTGCTGGAATTGCTTCTTCTTTCTTTGAATCATCAGCAGCATCAGACTTATCACCCTGTGCTTTGTTCTGATCAGATGGGTCTGATGTACCCTCTTTTTGCTCTGGTTGATCAGAAGACTCTGCTTTTTCTTTATCAGCAGGGGATATAATCTTCTTGACAGTCTCAACTGTCTTCATCATTCCTTCATTGTCCACAGCTGACCTGTTGGAAATTCAAGTAAAATTATCAAGAGGAATAAAAGTGGATGAAGGTTCCTCAGGCAGCTCTTCATAAGGTTTGATATTTGGCCCGTAGACAATGTGTTTGATGTTTGGAAGAGGGACCAATGAGCTTGGTTGTCCCCTTAACTTCCTTGATTTCTTTGCCCAAAGCTCCATTGCTTGAGCAACAGCCAACTTTATAGATCTTTCCTTGAGGTCTTCAGATTCCTCATAGTCTTCAGGAATTGATTGGAAGATCTTCTTGGCTTCAGCCTTTACTATGTGACTTATCTTTAGCCTCAACTTGTCCAGAAAGAATTCTGAATCAAGTGCTTGAATTAGAGAACCTGTCTCAAGCCACTTCGTACCCATGCTTCTTCAGCATTAAAGGCTTTCCATTTTGTCATTTCAGCTGGACTCTTTGTCAGTCTGAATTCCCTCCACCTATTGTATCTGATCTTTTCAGCATTGAACTGTGTCAGGCGGTTTATCCTTTCATTTTCAGCATCAAGCCTTCTGAGAAATTCTTCAAAAATTGCAGGATCATCCCTGACAATTTCAAGAGATAGTCTGACTTCTTCTCTTCTCTTTGGCTTTATTTTTGGTGCAGGCATAGCTGGTATTGGTTTGTTTGGATCTCTTTGTCCACTAATAACTATCCCACCACTATGCTAATGACCATGAGCATCTTTGGTGCTTGCTTCAATGGCAGCAGCCAACTCTGCTGCCTCAACAGCATCCCTCTGCTCTTGAGTCATTTTGCTGGCTTCTTCCTCCAGCCTCTTAAGCTCTAAGCTTTTCTGCCTTTCTTCTTCTGCTTTCTCAGCAGCTATCCTCTGCTTTTCTGCAGCATCTTGTCTTTTCTTTTCTGCAACAGTTAAGTAAGTGGCAATCTTGCCAGTCCTCTTTCTTCTGGATTCAGGACTCTCAACTGCTTGAATAGGGGTTGCAACAACTGGAGTAGGGTGCAGCAACAGTGTAGCTCCTTCTTGTGTTGTACTAGTCTGCTGTGCTTCTTCAACTTCAGCAGATAGTGCAGCAGACGAGTCTTCTGTTGACATTCCAACTTCAGAAACAACTTCAGCTTTAGCAGCATAAATCTTAGCAGCTTGGACAGCAGGTTCTTCAATTGTTACAGGTCTTTCTGCTTCTGCTGTTGTTTCTCTAACAGTTGCAACAGGCTCTTCAGAGAAGGTGACCTTTCTCTTAGCCTTTGACTTTGCAATCCTTTTGGCAGGGGGGTTGGCAGTAGGAGGTCCCCTTGCCTCACTCTTTGTTCTCATCCTCTTCAACCTTTGAAGAGGAATTTCTTCCTCAGACTCTGTCCTTTCAGGAGAAGAGTCAGTCCTCATCTGCTCAATCTCCTTAGTAAAATCTTCAATTTCTTTCTCTGGAACTTCATCCTCAGGAAGTGCTGAATCAGCCTCAACAGCAGACTGTGCTGTTGGCTCAGCAACTTGGCTTGTCTGTCCCTCCTTTTTGCTCTTCTTAGAGGGGCCCTTCTTGGATTTGGCAGGGGCTTTTCTTTTAGATTCTTCCACTATTCTTCTCACTGGTTTGTAAAGTTTGAACTCTTTGCTACCATGAGTAGTCTTCCCTGGTCCTAAGGGGCATTGCAGAGATGCAAACAGATTACTGAGTAAAATGGCATGAGAAAACCTCTTATCACTCAGTAGCTCATAAACATGAGCAGCCCAGTTAACCTTTAAACCGTAGTAGATACACACCATTGTGTAGTATCTTCTCCTTGGAAGCCCATCCAAAGAACTTGTGCTGCAATCCAGCACCTTGGCTATAATATCAGCAAATCTCTGATATTCATCCTTCAGCTGGGTCTTCATCAAAGTCCCAGTCATCTTTTCTCCTTTCTTAGCACAAATAGCCCAGAACTCCTCTTCTTTTTCAGACCCAAGGTCTGTCACATCCCCTTCTTTGTTCGTCAATTTGTAGATCTCACTAAGAACGGCAGACGAGATAGCAATCTTCTTTCCACCAATTACAGCAGACATAACAGTGTCATTTTTGGAGAATTTCCTGGTCTGATAGAAGTGTTCAACATCCTCCATGTAGACCATGTCTTCATGAGCCTCTAAAACAGGAACCAACGATGCCTCTTTGATCTTTTCCAGTAACGAGCGCATCAGATCAGTGCCAGAGAAATGGAATTTGCTGTAGTTAAAGTATCTTCCTTCGATAATCTTCTCCATTTCTGAATTTTAGAGAGTATAAATCTACAAAAAAAGCAGTTAACTTTCGCAACAGAAGGGTTGAGAGTTAGAGAGTTTGAGAATATTTAGGTGCGTAAGACGACTATACTGTTTCAGATCGGATTTTATAGGTTTTCTTTTGGTTAGGTTTTCGTGATTTATCAGAACCGTTGATCTAATCTGACAGTTTTTAATCGTGTGGATAGGAAAAGCGGATTTCAATTTTATTATTTTAATGTCAGATGGGCGGGAAACTCTATCGACACTAATCTGTTACTTATAAAAGCGCGTTTCTAATAATACGTTTTATGACCATGCTTATATAAGGTATCAGATGAGTAGAGTTAAACTTATCTGACAGACGAGTGATCTGTTATCTGATATTACTAGAGAATGCCAATAGCTAGTAATCTTCCTCTGCTGTTTGTTAATCCAGCAAGATAAAATAATCTTCAATCTTCAAGAATTAAGAATACATCTTCATGATAACTTAACTTCAACTAACTGTCATTAACAGATTTCATCTTTCAGAACAGAAGTACCGCTAGTCTTACACGTTCCCCCTGACTTTAAGAATTCATAAGTTAACTAGTCTGTTGAAGGTTAATCCTTGAATAAAATAGTGAATGACTAAGCTGTTGAACTTCAGTCTTCTTATGAGTTCCCCCTCAGCTTATGCATCCAAATTAAGTAGTCCTAACTCAGCTCTTAGAGTTGAGAACCTTGCTTCACTTAGAGGTTTAGTGAAGATATCAGCAATCTGATTATCAGTATGAACATACTCAATCACAACATTGCCTTTTTCCACATGATCTCTAATGAAATGATGTTTGATCTCAATATGTTTAGTCCTTGAATGACTTGTAGTGTTCTGAGTAAGTGAAATTGCACTTGTATTATCACAGTAGATTGGAATTCCACTGATCTTGATGTTGTAGTCTTCTAGTTGATGTTTCAACCAAAGTATCTATGCACAGCAAGCTCCAGCAGCTATATATTCAGCTTCAGCAGTAGATATAGAAACTGAGGTCTGTTTCTTACTCATCCATGAGATCAGACGACTACCTAAAAACTGACAGGCACCTGTTGTGCTATTTCTGTCAATCTTGCAGCCAGCAAGGTCTGAATCTGAATAACCAATAAGCTCAAATCCAGATTCTCTAGGATACCACAATCCCAATTCTTGAGTGCCTTTAACATATTTCAATATCCTCTTGGCAGCTAAGAGATGAGATTCTTTGGGGTTTGATTGAAATCTTGCACAGACTCCAACTGAGTACATTATGTCAGGTCTGCTTGCTGTTAGATACAACAATGAACCAATAATGCCTCTGTATTTGGTTATGTCCACTAATTTGCCATCTTCATCTTTATCCAACCGAAGACTTGTAGACATAGGAATTGTAGCAGTAGAGCTAGTTTCCATACCAAACTTCTTGAACAGATCTCTTGTGTATTTTGCTTGGCTGATGAATATTCCATCAGGCAACTGTCTAACTTGCAATCCAAGAAAATAATTAAGTTCACCCATCATGCTCATTTCAAACGTATTCTGCATCAGCTTGGAGAACTTATCACACATCTGTTGATTAGTTGAACCAAAAATAATATCGTCCACATATATTTGCACAAGTAATATATGATTTTCCCATTCAATTGTGAACAAGGTTTTATCTACCTTACCTTTTCGAAATCCTTTAATTAAAAGAAAATCAGATAGGGTATCATACCATGCTCTTGGAGCCTGTTTCAGTCCATAGAGGGCTTTCTTCAGACGATATACTTTGTCCTCTTCTTGATAGACTTCAAATCCAGGAGGTTGCTCAACATACACTTCTTCTTGCAGTTCTCCATTGAGAAAAGCAGACTTCACATCCATCTGATAGACAGTGAAGTTCTTGTAAGCAGCATAGGCAAGAAACAGTCTGATTGCTTCAAGTCTTGCTACTGGTGCAAATGTCTCATCAAAGTCAATTCCTTCTTCTTGACAATAACCTTTGGCCACTAGTCTTGCTTTGTTTCTGGTGACAACACCATCTTCATTCATCTTATTTCTGAATACCCACTTAGTGCCAATTACTCTTTGATGACTTGGTCTAGGAACTAGGTACCAGACTTCATTCCTTTCAAATTGATTCAACTCTTCTTGCATAGCTTCTATCCAGAAGGAATCATTGAGAGCTTCTTCAATTTGCTTAGGCTCTATTTGAGATAGAAATGTGACAAACATGGCATCTTGTGCAGCAGCTCTTCTTGTTTTCACTCTATCTAAAGGATCACCAATGACTAATTCAGGTGGGTGATTCTTGAGCCATCTGAGATCAAGTTGTAGATCAGGATGTTGTCCTCTGTCTTGATCTTGCAACACTACTGTTGGAGTTCCAGTAGTAGTCTGTTGAACAGTCTCGGGTCTGTCAGCTGTTTGCAACTCGTCTGTTAGACAATCAGCACTTTGATTTTGAACAGCACTTGAGTTAGCAGCTGAACCAAGATTAGGTAGTATGATGGGAACATATTCTTCATTTCTTCCAATGTCTAACTTCTGTAAATCAGTAGACAGATCTTGATTAACACTTTGATTCTTTTCAGAAGATTGACTTGGCTCATCAAATACTACATGGATAGATTCTTCTATTAGTAATGTTCTTTTGTTAAAAACTCTGTAAGCCTTACTAACAGATGAGTATCCTACAAAGACAGCTTCATCAGCCTTTTCTGCAAATGCAGTAAGGTGATTTTTCCCATTATTCAATACAAAACATTTACAACCAAAAATCTTAAAGTAATGAATGTTTGGTTTTCTGTTGTTCCAAACTTCATATGGAGTCTTGTTCTGATTTTTGTTGATCATACATCTGTTTTGGGTAAAGCATGCTGTGTTTGTTGCTTCTGCCCAAAATCTTTGTGGCAGCTTAGCTTCAGCTATCATGGTCCTGACAGCTTCTTTTAGTGTTCTTTTTCTCCTTTCAGCAACACCATTCTGTTGAGGGGTTCTAGCAGCTGAATACTCATGATGTATTCCTTTGATATTGCAATACTCTTCAACAGTAGAGTTTGTAAACTCTGTCCCTCTATCTGATCTGATCTTTAATATTTTGATACTCTTCTCATTCTGGATCAGTTCCATCAGATTTGTAAGATGTTCCTTGGTTTCACTTTTCTTCTTCATGAAAATCACCCAAGTATATCTTGAATAATCATCCACCACAGCTAGGCAGTATTTCTTCCACCATTGCTGACTGGATCAATGGGTCCAAATAAGTCCATATGTAGCAGCTCCAATATTCTTCCAGAAGATTGGTGCTTCTTGCCTTTAAATGATGACTTGATTTGTTTACCCTTCTGACATGCGTCACATAGCTTGTCCTTGCTCATGACAGCTTTTGGAATCCCTTCTACCAAATCATTCTTGATTAATCTGTTTATGGTCTTGAAGTTTAAATGATTCATTCTCTTGTGCCATAGCCAACTCACTTCACTTGGTGCAGATGCCACCAAACAAATACTTGAATTCTTATCAGCAGAATTCCAGTCGACTATGTAGATATTTCCCTGTCTTCTTCCAGATAAAATTACCTTCTTTGTACCAATCTGTTCAACATAACACTTATCTGTTGAGAAGATGACTGAATATCCTTTGTCACAAAATTGACTTATGCTCAGCAGATTATATTTGAGGCCTTTAACATAAGAGACGTCAGATATCTCAATGTTTCCTCTGATCAGTTTCCCTTTAGCTTTAAACTTGCCTTCTTTGCTGTCTCCAAAAGTTACTTTTGGACCATCCACAGCAACTGCATCAGTCAGCTCATGTATGTTTCCACACATGTGTCTTGAACATCCACTGTCCAAGTACCAGATCTTCTCTACTTTACTCCTACTCCTAATCCTAACCTACAAAACAAAATAAAATTTTTTTTAGGTACCCTTATTGAGAGGGTCCTGAAGGATTAGTTTCACCTTTGACAACCCAAGATGTTGATGTCTTAGGCTTCTTAGGCTTCTGAGTTTTGACAGGAGCATGAACAGCTTCATTTTTATCATAGTTATCAGATAAGTCATATTGATGATCAGTATGATAAGGAAAGTGTTCATAAGCAGGGTAAGGTGCATGATAAGCAGGGTATGCATGCATTGGATGAGCAGGGTAAGGTGCATAGTAACCTGGAAATTGAGGTGCATGATACATAGGATGATATGCAGCAGGTTGCACATAATATGACTCATTTCCATACCAAGCATTTTGATTTTTCTTGTTTTTATGCTTCTTTGGCTTACTAGATGCTTGCTCAGTTTGTTTTGACTTAGTTTTACCAGCAGATTGATTCAATTTAGCTTTATCAGCAGACTTCTTAGGACTCTGCTGTTTGGTCTTACTAGTCTGATTTCCTACACTAGGCTCTTTGCTCTTTTTAGCCTTAGGAGATTTCTTCTCCTTTAATTCTTTCTCAGGTGAAGCAGGTTTAGTTGTCTGAACATAAAGAATGACCTTACTATTGTCAGCTGATATAAATTTTTCAGTATGTTTCAGTTCAATCTTATCCTGTTCTAAAGGTATCTTCTGTTTACTAGATGTATGCGTGGATGCAACAGATGATTTCTCATGAGACTCGATAATCTTTTCAAGTTCCATGATTTTTCCTTTATAGACTTCACATTCAGCTTTCAGAGATTCATGTTCTTGCTCAAGCTGTTTATATTCAGCTGATTCCCTTGGCTTTTCAGCTAAGAGTTTCAGTGAACTATTTTGCTCTTTTAGCAGGATCATCTCTTCCTTAAGCTTTTTATATGCTTCAGCAATACCAGTATTGTTAAGCATCATTTGTTCAAATGAATTAAATAATTCATCATTAAGAGGAGTTACCTCATCCTCAGAGTCATCAGAGTCCTTTGCCATCAGGCACAGGAGAGCAGGTTTTTCTTCATCAGAAGATTCTTCATCAGACGAGTCTGAATCTGAATCAGATGAGTAGACAGCAGTCAGCTTTTCTGCTTCAGCCATCATTGCTTTTCCTCTCTGATGCTTTCTTTCTTTTCTCACTTTCTTCTCTTCTTCAGTGTACTTTTCTGCTTTTGGATATGGGCAGTCTTTGATGAAGTGTCCCAATTTCCTGCAGTTGTAACACATTGGTTTTGATTTATAATCATCTTTATCCTGAGAAGAAAAGTTAGGTTTAGAAGTAGAAGCATTGTTGTATTTGTTCTTCATTTTTCTTTTGTAGAACTTCTTGAAATTATTCATCAACAGTGCAACATCTCCAGCTGTGTACTCCTTTTTGTTGAGTAGAGTGGCTTCATCAGATGAGTCCACTTCTTTGCTTTTCTGTGCTGGTCTTCTAGTGTTTTCAGCAGCAACCAGTGCAGCTGTGGGTCCTGAAGTTGAGGTTTCTTCAATTCCCATTCTAGGCAGTTTATACTCGAATGCCTTGAGTACAGAAAACAGCTCAGTAAGAGAGATTTTTCCCAAATCCCTTGATTCTTCCATTGCTGTAACTGTCATGTTGAACTTTGGGGGTAGGGCCTTTAGTACTCTGACAGTGATCTCTTTGTCAGTGAAGGTCTTTCCCAACTTTAAAACTTCATTCAGAGTCCTGGTGAATCTGGTATCCATCTGATCAATGGTTTCTCCAGACTTCATCTTGAAGTTGTCAAGTTTCTCCAAGGCAACAGTGAGCTGATGCTCTTTAATAGCATCATTGCCTTCGCTCATATCTCTGACTTTGTCCCACATCTCCTTTGCAGTTTTGCAATGTTTGACCTTGTCAAACCGATCATTATCCAGGGCTTTAGTCATGATGAATCTCCCAACTTTATCTAGATTGTAAAGCTTTATTTCCTCTGGAGTCATCTCATGAAGGTCTTTTTCCACAACCGTATCCACTTCATTGATCTTTATGGTCTTTGTGAATCTGAATGGACCTTTAATGATACATGTGTACATGTTATCATTATAAGCAGCAAGGAAAATCTCCATTCTGATTTTCCAGTCCTCAAAGGACATACCAGCAATGTGGGGAACATGGCTGATACAATCCATTTTTCAAAAAGTTTTGATTTTTCAAAAAGATGCTATTTTGAAAAGTTTTGAAAACCTTTGAAAAACACTTGGATCAAGCTCGTTGATCAGGCAGCTGATTCTAATGAACCACCTGCTCTGATACCACTTGTTGGTCCCAAGTGGTCAGATGAGGTCTAGAGGGGGGGGGGGTTAATAGACCTCTGAAAATTTTTGAACTTAAAAACTTTTCAGTCTTCTGTCAGCAGACTAAGCTGATGAAGAACAGTAAGCAGACTAAGCTGATCGTGAACAAATCTTGAACAGCAGACTGACCACTCTTCTTACAATGACTTAGCTGTTTTTCAGCAAAACAGTTTTCAAAGAGTATACTTGCAGCGGATTATTTGAAAGTGTTTTTCACAAGTAAACTAAGTTCTAAAAGATTTTATCCCCAGTTAGAAACTCCTTTGATTGATTCAAAGTGTTTAAAATGCAAACTTTTTAAAATATGCAAGAAAACTTTAAATGCAAGATAACACAAAGAATTTTTATAGTGGTTATATGGATAAAAATCCTTTAGTCCACTCTTCCAGATCACTTAGATTCTGGGTTATACTATAATCACACAGATTACAATATTTCTCCACTTACACCAAGACAACAAATGAAAAGGCTGTAAGCTCACAATAGGAAATCACAAAGAAGACCTATTCTCTGAAGTAATATCACTCACAAAGACGGATATCTACTCCTCACAACACTCAGCTATTACAAAATCACTCAGATAATGTTTTTCTGATTTCTTCAACTGGGTTTCTGTCAACAGATGACTTCCACCAGACGAGTGAGCTGTTCGAGCTTTTGAGACTTAGAAAAATTCTGCTTCAAAATCGAAATCTCTGATTGTTGTTGTTATTCTTGCTCGATTGAAATTCAGCTCTATTTATACATGGAGATGAAAATATGACCGTTGAAGGCAAATCACAATTCACATCCATCCTTCAGCTCTTTTGAAACGGCTCCCTGCAGCAATCCGTACAGTGTACAGTACTTTCTGTCCATCACATTTAATGCTGCATTAAATGCACTCTGCTGATACGAGGATATCTTCAATCATTTGCCATTACTACCCTTCTCTTTCAGCATTTATTACACCAAGTGCATTTATTACCGTTGAACTGATCTCATGATCTCTTCCACTCTGCTGATCGAAGCAACCCTTCTGATAGGTACTCTGCTGATCAAATACTGAACTAATCTGATTTGACTCGGCTGATGACCTACCCTTCTGTTTGCTGTTTCAGCAAGAGATCACTAGTCTTCTGGTCTTTGAACTCTTCTGATATCTCCTTTACTTGTTCAAAGATCCTTCTAAGGGAACTAAGCTTTCCATACTTAGCTGATTATGATGTTTTGGAAATCATCAAAACCTTCCCTTAAATTCTGACTTCTTTCATCTTCATCTTCATCCAACTTTTCTGTAAATATTGTACGAACTTATAACTGGAGGAACATAGGTTTCTATTACAGCGAAATCTGGAATTGTAGAGTATTCAACAAGGTTTTCTATTTTACTAGTAGAGTGGCGAGGCAAAGATAAAGAACATGAAACTGAAATTAAGTGATATGCCGATGTACTGGAGGAAGTCATGATTTATTGGATCAACTAGTCCTTTTTCCACTTACTCTTTCGGCATCAAGGTTAATGTACTTTGGGGCTCTTGGAATGTAGTGCTCTAGCGAAAATCACACAATTCCAGGTTCAAAATTTTTAGGATTCTGATCTCGGATAATGGGACTCAATTCGCTGGGAAGAAAGTTCTGGAATGGTGTGAAAAGTTTGGGATCCAACAAAATTTTACATCTATAGGACATCCCCAAGCAAATGGGTAGACTGTGGTCAAAATCGAGAAATTGTCCGATCTCTAGAGAAACGTTTGGCTGATGCAAAAGGAAAAACGTTAGATGAGCTTTCGGGGGTCATTTGGACAAACAGAACAACTGTAAAGGCAGCTACTGGAGAGACTCTTTTCATTTTGTTTACGGTTCAGAGGCTGTTATTCCGGTCGAAACCTTAGTGCCTTCTCCGAGAATTGATTTTTACGAGCCTAGTGAAAATCAATCCTTAAGGGAATGGGATGTTGATCATGCCAAGAATTAGCGAGGTCAAGCCCGAATTAAGCTTCAAGCCACAAAATCTAGCATGGAAAATGCTTACAATCAAAGGGTCGGGATCCGAACTTTCAAGGTCGGGGATTTGGTGCTAAAAAAGGCCAAGGTATCAAAATATGTAGGAAAACTTTAGTCCAACTGGGATGGTCCTTATGTCGTGATTGAGGTCGGAAAAAAGGGTTCTTACAAGATAGCCCACCTAAACGGTGAACCTCTACTTAGAAGCTGGAATATAGTGAACTTAAGAAAATACTATGGAAAATAGTTACTTTGTAACAAATTTATTCCTCTCTATTTTGACTCGCAATTTTATTTGGAATGGACAACTTCGTTTTTATTGTAACACTAAGAAAAGAAAAATTACAACAAACCTGAAGTCCCTAAACTAGTTTGTTGTCAGCCAGTATTTTCCGGAGCTTGGGACTGTGAGATTCATAGCCTCGAGCATACGCCTCTTGCTCGCACCGCTCGGAATCCTTTTTCTCCTGCTCTGTCATAGCCCGCAATTTATAGAGCTCTTTGTTAAGTTCCTTGTGAATCTAACCTTCTTTCTGCTTCAAGGCATGTTCCTTCTCGGAATCTAGCCTCTGCTCGATAGCCTTTCCATCCTCGATGGATTGTTGCAGAGCGGCTTTATTTTCCTCTAATTCAAGGTCAATGGCAACGCACCGATTGACCTCTAGTTCAACTTTAGCCCTATGTTGAATAAGTGCTCCCTGACCTACGTATTATTCGATGAGAACTTTTATCTAAAATAAAAAAGGACAACTGGGTATACTTGATTTTCAACTGAGTAGGAATTTTTCAGGCAAAACTTACCTGGGTTATTAGCTCTGACAAGAATCCATGATCTCGCAAGCACTCAAGTGGCTCAGCCTTTCTTGCTCGGCAAGGTTCCGGATGAAGTTTTCCACTTTAACCTTCTCAGGAATATCATCATCTCGAGCCCTGCCTTTAGTTTCTTCAAAAATTGTGACCAACGCGAGAGCTTATATGGTAGAAATCTTCGAGGATCCAGCAGAGATGATGTTTTTAACCATCAAAGATGATTGGTCGATAGTTTGGCAGTTGATACCTCCGTCCATTCGGGCTGAGTAGTCTTTGGGGGTCGTTGACCCGTGGCTGCTTCAGGCCCAACAATTTTCGAACATGTAGCTGCTTTAAGTTCCTCGCTCATATGTTTATTCTCTTTGACGAGTTGGCGTAGAACTGCAGAAGGAATAAGAACCTCGGATCGAGGTCTTTTATCACCAGCAGTAAAGGTACAACTACCGGCAAGATGTCAACTCAGGTTCCTACCCTTGGGACTTTTTTTAGCAGAGGCAGGAGCTTGAGACCTCTTCTCGGACTCCACCTCCTGTCAAGTCGACGATTGAGGGGTTAGGAGGATGACCAACTTCCTTCTTACCCTCCTCGGGCTTAGGGGTAGAGCTGGAGGTCGAGGTCTTCAATTTCTTTTGGCGAGGTTTTTGCGCATTTTCTTTCTTAACTCTGACAAAATCAACTGTTGTCGAAGATTTGGTTGCCAATCAGGTCATCCATTTTGCTTCGAAGAACTCTTAGAAGGAGGCGAGAATACGGTTATCGACTTAAGGGCTCCGATCTGAGTGCTTCCAACAAGAAAATTGTAATGAATGAATACACAAATGCTAGGTTTTATTTAAAGAAAACCATTGGGACCCAACAGCCGCGGCTCCCCAAATTTCCCGAGCAAGGGATTAAGATCGGATTTTTGGAAAGACAATTGTCTATAAACTGAGTTTTCTGCTTAGAAAGCTCGTTGGGTTCACTTCGAAAAGATGGCAGTTTGGAAGGCAACCATCATCAAACCAAAAAAGATTTTTGAACAAAATGTTTTCATTAAGTGTCCTAAGCCTATTATAAAAATTGTTTGCAAAATACGAGGCTACCTATTACAATAGATCTTCAAGAGCTGGAGTTACTTCGTTCAACATCATCCTCGGAACTCCCCTCAACATTAACTTCGACTTCAGAACTTTCTTCTACCTCGTTTTCACCCTCCTGATCGTCCTCTGAACTCGAACTCGAGCTGGAGACTTCTAATTCAAGCATGTCCAAGTTATAAAAGGGTTTATCGAACTCTTTTATGAGATGAGCAAACTCATGGCTTTGCCAATCAATGGAGCTCCCTCATGAAACCGCCGCATTTCGATTCTCATAATTATGGCTGGAAAAGGAAGAAAAATAATGAGAATGTAAGTTCTCTTCAAATTCTCAAACCAATTAAATACAATTCAATTGTCTTTGGTATCTTATTATTGTATTTGTGGTGAATTTACTCTATTGATTAGTTCACCGGAAAAACCACACGTATGTGGAAATGAGTTCTCTGTTAGTTAGCAATTCAACCAGGCCTCTATTTGAAGTACTTACAATCTCATTGCCTCTGTTTGCACATATACACAGACATAGTTAAAAAAGAAAAACCTCGTTCTTATCTCCCTCATGCGCTGCATTTCGATTCTCCTAATTATGGCTGGAAAAGGAAGAAAAAGAATGAGATTGTAAGTTCTCTTTAATTTCTCAAACAAATTTAATTATCTTATTATTGTATTTGTGGTGAATTAACTCCATCGATTTGTTCATCGGAATAATAACACGTGTTATGGAAATAGTCCTCTCTTAGTAAGAATTTCATCGAATCCTCTGTTTAAAGTACTAAGAACCTCACTGCTTTCTATTTTCACTTAGACATAGAAAGAGTTAAAAAAGCAAAACCTCGTTTTGACCTCCCTCATAAAAACGCCGCATTTCGAAACTCCTTATTATGGCTAGAAAATGAAGAAATATAATTAGATTGTCAATTCTATTTAATTTCTCAAACCAACTGAATTCAATTCAATCGTTTTTGGTATCTATTAATGTATTTGCGGTGAATTTACTCTATGGATTAGTTCGTATTGTGGAAATGAGTCCTCTCTTAGTCAGCATTTCAGAAAACCCAATGTTTAAATTATCAATAATCTCATTGCTTCTATTTCCACATATACATAGACAGAGTTAAAAAAGAAAAAAATTACAACCTTGTTCTTATCTCCCTCACGAAACCGCCATATTTCTCATCTTATTCCGTATTTTCCAGCCATAATTAGGAAAACCGAAATGCGGAGATTTCGTGAAGGAGATAAGAACGAGGTTCTGCCTTTTCTTATCTTTGTCTTTGTACATGTGAAAACCGAAAGCAATGAGATTGTTGGAAATTTGAACAAAGGTTTTGCTGAAATGCTTACTAATAGATGACCCACTTCAACAATACATGTGGTTTTTCCGGTGAACTAATCTCTAAAGTAAATTCACCACAATTACAATAATCAGATACAAACGACGGCTGAATTGAATTTAGCTGGTTTGAGAAATTAAAGAGAACTTACAATCTCATTATTTTTCTTCCTTTTCCAGCCATAGTTAGAAGAATCGAAATTCAGCGGTTTCATGAGGGATATAAGAATGTAGTTTTGCTTTTTTTTTTTTAATTAACTCTATCTGTGTATATGTGAAAATAGAAAGCAATGAGATTGTTTGAAACTTAAACAGAGGATTTGCTTAAATGCTGACTTAGAGATGACACATTTCTACAATACATGTGGTTTTTTTTGGTGAATGTTGGTCCCAAGTGGTCAGAAGAGATCTAGAGGGGGTAGGGGATGGGGGTGGAGTGAATAGACCTCTGAAAACTTTAACTTAAAAGTTCTCTAACTTTTTCTGTGAGCAGACTAAGCTGATCAAGATTTGAAAGTAGACTAAGCTGATTGCGCACAAAGCTTTGAACAACAGAGTTGACCACTCTTCTGATATGACTTAGCTGACTTTGATAAAATCGGAGTTTTAAGACAACTTGTTTTGCAGCGGATATTTGAAGTGTTTTTCCCAAGTTGGTTTTTCTTAACTTAAAAAGATTTTGTCCCAGTTTTCGCAAACTCCTTTTAAAATCTTTTAATAGTTAACTTAGATGTTTGAAAGCTTTTGAAAAATATGCAAGTAAAAATGCAAACTTAAACACCAACAATTTTTAAAGTGGTTATATGGATAAAAATCATTTAGTCCACTCTTCCAAGCCATTTAGATCTTGTGTTATACTAGAAAACACAAAGTTAACAGTATACAATACTTGCGCCAATAAACAAATGAAAATGCCACATGTTCGCAATAGGAAATCATTAAGAAGACCTATCCTCTGAAATAATATCACTTACTAAGATGGATATCTACTTCTCACGACACTCTCTTTTACAAAATCACTCAAAAAATGTGTTAATCTTTGATCTTCAACTTCGCTTTGTCAACAGATGACTAGGCTGATGAGTGTTCTGTTCTTGAGTTTTGAGACTTAGATGGATTTTGCTTCAAAATTTCTCTCAGATTTGTGTTGCTTGTCTTTAACTCTTGAATCACTCACTATTTATATTTGAGATTTGAATTATGCCCGTTGAAGAGAGACAAAATCTGATTTCTCGAGTACTAGTCCCCCCATTTTCAAGAACGGCTCCCTGCAACTGTTCGCACTGTATACTATGATGTACTTTATGTCAGACGAATTAAATGCATCTAGCTGATACGAGATTATCTTCAATCATTTAGCATAAATACCCTTCTCCTTTAGCGTTTAATTCCATTAGTGTATTTTATTACCGTTGGGTTGACTTCCTGATCACTTCTACTCTGCTGATCAAAACTCCTCGTCTGATGAACACTTTGCTGATCTCAAGTCAAACCCATCTGATTTGAGTCAGCTGAAATACCACCAGTCTGATTTCGAATTCAGCAACAGATAAGTAGCCTTCTGGATCATAAGATTTGACCCTTCTAATTTGGTTTTTTCCTTGGTCAAAAATCTTTAGAAGTTAGCTAATCTTCCATTACTTAGCTGATGATGATGTTTTGAAAATCATCAAAACCTCCCTTCAATTCTTGGTCTTCATCTTCATCTTCATCCAATAGTGAACACGATAGATTCACCACAAATACAATAATTAGATACCAAAGATGACTGAATTGAGTTTAATTATTTTTAGAATTTAAAGAGAACTTACAATGTCATTAGTTTTCTTCCTTTTCCAGCCATAATTTGGAAAATTGAATACGAAGATTTCTTGAGGGAGATAAGAACGAGGTTTTGCCTTTTTTAACTTTTTCGTGAGGGAGATAAGAACGAGGTTTTGCCTTTTTTAACTTTTTCTGTGTATATATGAAAATAGAGAGCAATTAGATGTTTGGTACTTTAAACAGAGTTTTTGCTGAAATGCTTACTGATAGATGACCCATTTCCATAACACGTGTGGTTGTTTCGTTGAACTAATCTATAGAGTAAATCCACCATAGATACAAAAATCAGATACCAAAGGTGACTGAATTGAATTCAATTGGTTTGATAAATTAAATAGAAGTTACAATCTCATTCTTTTTCTTCCTTTTCCATCCATAATTAGGAGAGTCGAAATGCAGTGCTTTCATAAAGGAGATAAGAACGAAGTTTTGCTTCTTCTTCTTTTTTTTTTTAAACTATGTCTATGTATATGTGAAAACAAAAAACATGTTTCTATTGGGCCTGTTTGTTTTCCAAAAAAAATTCGTGTTTGGGAAATTTCAAACAAACATGTTTTCTATTTTCTGAAATAAAATTTTCATCTCTCAATTTTCTCAAACTACTCTATCAAAACCCAAACAAACAACAATTTTCTTATCTCTAAACATAACCTATATAAACACTACTATGCTTTGACATAAGGTAACATATCTCTTACACAATTCATCTCACAAGAAACATGATTTGACATAAAGTCTTACATATCTTACACCTACAACCTAACTCTTCCAAAAAAACCTATACCCACTTTATTTCTCAAACCACTCTCTCAAAACCCAAACAAACAATATTATGCAAATCGAGATTATTTCACAAACTTCCACTACTCACCCAAACTACTTCCCCAAACACCAAACAAACAGGCCCAATGAGATTGTTGGTAACTTTAATAGAATATTTACTAAAATGTTGACTAATAGAGGACCCATTTCCACAACACGTGTTGTTTTTTTTCGTGAACTAATCGATGGAGTAAATTAAAAAAAATACAATAATCAGAAACTAAAGACGATTGATAGATTCAATTGGTTTGAGAAATTTAAGAGAACTTACAATCTCATTCTTGTTAAACCATAAATAGGAGAATAGAAATGCGTCGGTTCCATGAGGGAGATAAGAACGATGGTTTGGCTTTTTAGACTTTGTCTTTGTATCTGCGAAAACATAGAGCAAAAAGATTATTGGCACTTTAAACAGAGGATTTGTTGAAATGTTACTAAGAGATAACCTATTTTCATAACATGTGTGGTTTTTCCGGTGAGATAAACGATAGAGTAAATCCACCACATATACAATAATAAGATAACAAAGGCGATTAAATTAAATTGAACTGGTTTGAGAAATTAAAGAGAACTTACAATCTCATTTTTTTCTTCCTTTCCCAGCCATAATTAGGAGAATCGAAATGCAGCGGTTTCATTAGGTAGATAAGAACGAGGTTTTGCTTTTTCTAACTCTGTCTGTGTATATGTGAAAATAGAGAGCAATGAGATTGTTATTAATTTAAACAGAGGATTTGTTGAAATGTTGACTAAGAGAGGACCCATTTCCACAACATGTGTGGTTCTTTTGGTGAGCTAGTCGAGAGTAAATTCACCATAAATACAATAATAAAAAACCAAAGACGAATGAATTGAATTCAATTGGCTAGAGCAAATGGGTGTTCTCTTAGTCAGCAATTCAACAAATCCTCTGTTTAAATTACAACAATTTCATTGCTTTTTTTTTCACATCTACAAATATAGAGTTCAAAAAAGCAGTACCTCGATTATCCTAATTATGGCTGGAAAAGGAAGAAAAAGAATGACATTTTAAGTTCTCTTTAATTTCTCAAAGTAATTGAATTCAATTCAATCACCTTTGATATAAGATTATTGTATTTGTGGTGAATTTACTCTATCAATTAGCTCACCGGAAAAACCACTTGTGTTATGGAAATGGGTCATCACTTAATCAGAATTTCAGCAAATCCACAATTAAAATTACAAATAATCTCATTTCTTTCTGTTTTCCCATATACACATACAGAGTTGGGAAAAAAAAAAAAAGAAGCAAAACCTTGTTCTTATCTTCCTCATGCTAACACCGTAGTTCGGTTCCCCTAATTATGACTCGAAAATGAAGAAAAAGAATGAGATTGTAACTTCCCTTTAATTTATGTAAACAACTGAATTCAACTCAGTCACCTTTGTAGTGAATTTACTCTATCGATTAGGTCACTGGAAAAACCACACGTACTGTGGAAATGGGTACTCTTTTACTCGGCATTAAGAAAATCCTTCGTTTAAATTACCAACAATCTCATTGCTTTTTTTTTTCAACATATACACATACAAGGTTCAAAAAAGAATTACCTCATTCATATCTACCTCACAAAACCGATGCATTTTTTATTTTTTTTCCTACTTCTCCAGCCATAATTAGAATAATCAAAATACGGTTGTTTCGTGATGGAGATAAGAACGAGGTTTTGCTCTTTCAATCTCTATGTTTATATATGTGAATACAGAAAGCAATGAGATTTTTTGTCATTTAAACTGAGAATTTTCTAAAATTATGACTAAGAGAGGACCCATTTCTACAACACGTGTGGTTTTTCCGATGAGATATTCAATATAGTAAATTCACTACAAATACAATAATCAGATACCAAAGACGTTTGAATTGAATTCAATTGGTTTGAGATTTTAAAGAGAACTTACAATCACATTCTATTTCTTCCTTTTACAGGCATAATTACGAGAATTGAAATGCGGCGGTTTCTTGAGGGATATTGGAAGGAGGTTCTACTTCTTCTTTTTATTAACTATGTTTGTGTATTTGTGAAAACACAAAGCAATGAGATTGTTTGTAATTTAAGCAAAGGATTTGCTGAAATTCTAAGAGAAGACTAATTTCTAAAACACGTGTGGTTTTTTCAGTGAATTAATTGATAGAGTTAATCACCACAAATACAATAATCAAATCCCAAAATGACTTACTTGAATTTAATTGGTTTGAGAAATTAAAGAAAACTTACAATCTCATTATTTTTGTTCCTTTTGCAGCCATAATTAGAAGATTCAAAATGCAGCGCTTTCATGAGGGATATAAGAACGTAGTTTTTTTTTACTCTGTCTGTGTATATGTGAAAGCAGAAGGAATGAGATTGTTGGTAACTTAAACAGAGGATTTGCTGAAATTCTGACTAAAAGAGAACATATTTCCACAACAGGAGTGGTTTCTTTGGTGAACACGTGATTCACCCCAAACACAATAATCAGATACCAAATATTATCGAATTCAATTCATTTGGTTTGAGAAATTAAATAGAACTTACAATCTCATTCTTTTTCTTCCTTTTCTAGCCATAATTAGGAGAATCAAATTGTGGCGATTTTGGGAGGGTAATAAGAACGATGTTGCCGTAATTTTATTCTCCTATGGCTAGAAAAGGAACAAAAAAAATGAGATTGTAAGTTATCTTTAATTTCTCAAACCAATTGAATTCAATTCAGTCGTCTTTGGTATCGGATTTATGTATTTATGGTGATTTTACTCCATCGATTAGCTCACCGGAAAAACCACATTTGGTGTGAAAATGGGTAATCTTAGACAGAATTCCAAAAAATCCTTTATTTAAATTACCAAAAATCTCATTGCTTTAGCCTCATTATTCTCAAGCATTCTTGCGGTAATCCCAGACTGTCCATCTTTGGAGCTAATAGGGAACTATTGAGGAATTCTTCAAAACATTAAGGATCGGGCTTCAGGATAGCATAGCCATATTTTACTTAACATGTTCTGATACACAGGATCCTTCAGAAAAGGCAAGTGTAGAGCATACTTATGTTTTTATAAAACAGGTGTGTGTACTTAAAAATCTTTCAGGCAGAAGAGAAAAGAGAAGCCTAGGCAGCCAGAGAAAGTGTATTCATAATATTCAAATCTTTATTTTAGTCTGAAGAATCCGCAAGACAAAGGTCTCCTTATATAGAGGGAGACACGGACTTGAAACATGGATTCTAAACTTATTAATGGATTTCAAATCCGGACATCGCACAAAATTATACAATATTCGGATTACAAATCCGGACTTCACACATAATTATACAATATTTGGATTTCAAATCCGGACTTCACACATAATTATTCAATATTCGGATTTCAAATCCGGACTTCGCACATAATTATACAATATCGGATTTTAAATCCGGACTTCACACATAATTATACAATATTCGGATTTCAAATCCGGACTTCTCACATATTTATGCAATAATCGGTACCTATAAAAGCAGAGCAATAATACAATATGGGACCTACACACTAATTATACAATAACTGGTCCTTCAGAGCAGAGAAAAAGGGTCCACTTAGTTGTCTGGCAAGTCTTGTCTGAAGTAACCAGGAGATTCGGAAATGTACATGACCATGGGGTCAAAATCCTCAAAATTGAATGGTCCTGTATCCCATGGATCTTGAGCATCTTGAAAGAGAGTTGCATTATCAGCTGGTGGATTAACTTCCATGGGTTGTCCTTCTGTATCTTCTTCCCATTTAATGTGTTAAATACCACCTGTTTGGTAGAAGGCGTATATGGACAACCGCTGAGCAGTTTTAGGAGAAGATAAAGTTTCTTTTTGGGAATGCGAGAATAACCAATGAAAAAAATGATTCTTTCCGTGCCCAAGAATTTGTGGACGGAGAAGGGAGAAATTCTACCAATGCATTTTCCCAATATGGTATGTGGAAGATGTAGACAATGCTGAAGTTTTAATGAAACTCTTGGCAGTACCCTAATAATCTTTCTTCAAGCCTTATGATCCAGTTTGGAATGTCATCAAACCATTCAAAAAATGTCCAGTAGAGAGAGTCGCGGTTTTCTTCATACCAAAAATGCCTTCGCATCTCGGATATATTGAATTCAATAGCACAATTGTAGAGAGTACAAAGGCACCGAAGATACCATAATCCATTTTATGATAGGAAAACTTCAATCTTTATGACTGGTACTGCCATAAATGGAACATCCGGAAAAAATACTGATTTTTTTGGGCTGGTAGTGGATGTCTTTAAAAAACCTGTTCATAAAAAGGAAAAGATTGTTTTCACAAATTCATTTATATATGTTACCGAGCAAAAATGTCTTACAGATGGTGGTAATCCTTTCTTTTGTGATGCAGTCGTTATATAAACAAATATTGTCTTCTTTCCCTTCTTTGAGCGTAGGCGTCATAGTCTTTCATCAACTGTTTGTCTCATTTAGGGGATTCCTTTTCAGATAGTGATGCCATAAAAATAATCGCGATGGCATTGGAGGAGAAAGAGGCTGGCGTGGTCTTGAGAGTAGATCCGCAAGAGTATCTTTTTCTCCTTTGATGTGTTCTATAGTGAACTGGTATTTACTGAACCGGTCTTTCAACCTTAGCAATTGTGGATGAGGAATCTCCTTGTTTTTAAATTCTAGAATCTTGGGGAAGGATGAGTTATCCATTTTTATGATAACTCGTGACCCATAAGATGGAACTCAATTTTTTTTATTCTGTTCTTTGCTACTTGCATTTCTTTGTAAACATTGTGATAATGTTTTTCTACTTCTTTGAACTGTCCACTAGCATGTCCACAGTATTTCCTTGAGCCATTTAGTACTTCAATTAGGATGGCTCCCAAAACTTCATCACTAGCATCAGTTTGGGGTATTCTCGTCCCTTTGCTTGGAATTGTAAATGGATGAAGATTTGGTGTTACTTGTTTCAGATATTTACAGCAGTAGTCTGGGATGGTGGAGCCTTCTTCTTCAACATCTTTGATATAGGGTTTGTATATTAGGAAGACTTTGGAATGAAATATTTGACATAATTTATGATTCCAAGAAACGGAATTTTTTGGTACTCAACGGGCCATCTGAGAATTTTAAAAGTTCATGGGTTATATGTGGACCGGGTTGGTACTGTCCATTTGATGTTCTCATGCCTAAGAATTCCATTTTGGGTTGTCCAATAAAACTCTTCTTCTCTGAAAGCGTGATTCCATGGGCCTGGACAATTTCCGAAAATATATTTAATAACCTCTTATGTGCTTCCTTGGTGTTGGAGAAAAGGAGAATATCATCAATAATACTAATGCATTTTCCAATATTGGATTGAAGATCTTCACCAAAGCTGTTTGGAAGATCGAAGGGGCAATCTTTAATCCAAAGTGCATGACTTTCCATTGATATTGTGCAGTAGGTATACAAAAGGCCGTATTGTACCTATCTTCTTAGTGGATTCCTACCTGCCAGACCTTTAAAAAATAGTCTTTGACTTTGCTTGAGTAGAGTAATCTTATCTGTTGTGTGAGACTACTCAACAGTTTAAGCACACAACTTATCAACGTAAGATAGACCACTCGTCTGATTTACCTATCTTTTCAGATAAACTCAGAGTTTTGAACTCCTATGTAGCGGATATATAAGTGTGAGTTTTTCAAACAAGTTTAAATTAAAGACTTCATCCCCCAGTTTAATAAATTTTCTTTCAAAGATGAGTCTTTCAAAACTTTAGTCCATTTCTAAAAATATGCAATATGAAAGCAAGTAAGTAAACATAGGAAATAGTGGTTCGGCAAGCAGAATACCCCTTATCACTTACAAAGATGGATATTTACTTCTCACAACACTCAATTTAACAAAATCACTCAGATTTTATAAATGTTTAAACTTTTTCTTCAACTTTGCTATGTCAACAGATGACTTAGCTGGTGATATGTTCTCAAGTTGAGACTTAAAAAATTTGCTTGTTGAATTATTCCCTTGTGTTGTGTTGTCTTAACTCTTGAATTGTAGATCTATTTATATTCAGCAAATTTAATTTTGTCCGTTGAAATGAGACAGAAATTCAGATCTTCCTTGAGTTCCGATCAAATCATTAAATGACTCCCTGCAACTGCTCACTTCAACACTGCTTTACGGAGCTGTCAGTTGCATTAGATGCACCATGCTAATACGAGGTAATTTAAATTAACACCTCCAATGATTTTCCATAAATACCCTTTCAGCTTTCGTTTATTACCATTGAAATGACTTTTGACCCCTTTCACTTAGCTGATCGAATCCACTCTATTGATGAACACTCTGCTGAATCTAATCGAACTCATCTCACTTGAATCTGCTGATATTCACCAATTTGATTCCTTACTAAGCTTCAGATCATTTATCTTCCTGACCGGAATTCAATCTTTTTGTTTGTACTTGTCTGATTTAATCTTCAAAGGCTCACTAAGTTTCCATTACTCAGTTGATGATCTTTTTTGTTGATCGCCAAAACCTTCTTTGGAATTCCTCAGTTTCATCCAACAATTTCCCCCTTTTTGATGATGACAATACTTCAGCTAAGTACGTAACTTATCCTCAGTTAAGTCTTCACACAAAATTTTTGAGATAGAAATTAAGTTGCATAAAAGAACTTGTAATCTTGTTTTATTGATTTAAGCTTTTATAGTTACATCAGATTACAACAAGAAAGGAAAATTACAAAAGATGCATGATAAAGATAATTGACGTCTTCTATTCTTCATAATCTTCTTATTTTTCTCTTCTCCTTCATTAGAGATGTCCTGTGCTAATCTTTTGGCTTTGTTCAATTTATTTTCTTCTTCTTCTCTGGCAGCATCCTAAATTTTAGTAGCAAGTTCGTCTATCTTCTTTTGTTTGTTGAATGGATCAAGTTGTTCTTCAGTAGAGTCCTTAGAGGCAGCAATTGATTTGTCTTCTTTTGCCGCATCATTATGTTCTTCAATAATATTAGTTTCCCCCTCATCATCAGCAGCTTTCTCTTCAGTAGCCTTAGCTTCCTCTTTTTTATCAGTTAACTCTTCCCCTGTTTTGTCATCATCAGCAGGTCAAGTTCTTCAACTGATGCAGGATTTATGTTTAAGGCTTCACAGATATTTTTGATGTTCTGATCCTTTGCAGTCAATATCTTGTCATGTCGAAGTTTAGCAGCAACGAAGTTTTCTCCTTGCTTCCACATGATATCCATGTTGCGATGAATAAAACTCATTTCTTCACCTAAACAAATGATTCCCTCCAGAGATTTATTTACTCCATTGCAGGATTCGTCATGCAAGATTGTTGTTTTGTCAGCTTCCATTTATTCAGCAACAACTTTTGTTATTTTTGCCCACCCGCTCTGACTAGTTTGAATTCTATCAGCAAACTGATTACCAGCAGACTTCACTCTGTTGACTTCTTCCTTGATGTTAGTCTAACTCTTCTTTCATCAGCAGTCTAGTGCTATCAGCTAGGTTGGCAGACCTTTTCGTTCTTTCAACAAGTCTTGAGGCAATCTCCTCAAACTTTTGCAAATAAGACTCATTTCTTTGCTCCAGTTCCGTCATCTCATTTAAGTTGCTTTCATTTAACTGATGGATTTCTAGAACCTTTCTGACAGATTCTTCCATAGATTTCTTCATCAGTTCACAATCAGCAGACTGAACTTTAACTTGTTCATCTGAAGGAGGAGCATCACTCGTCTCTTTCTCCTCAGAAGGATCTTCTTCTTTTCATTCAATAGCTAGATTCTCTTGGAATTTAAACAATTCATTTAAAGATAAAGGAGTATCAATGAGGATTATCTTCTGAGGTGAGTTCTTCTCTAGTTCCTGAAAACCATATTTTTCATCTGAAATATTAACAATATCATCACCATCAGTAGACACGATAGTTTTACTATGAATAAACGAAGTAGGAATAAAATTTGATGTCTGTTTTTGGTAGTCTAATTCTTGAAAATTGTTTGTCCCAAGTGGTCATATGAGGTCTAGAGGGGGAGGGGTTGAATTGACTTTTGTACCTTTGAAATTTCTCAAATTTTTCTTATCAGCGGAGTAATCTAATCGAAACTTATGAGATTACTTAGATGTCTGCGCACAATGCTTGTTCAGCGTATGTTGACCACTAGTCTGATTTTACTTATTTGTTTCAAGTTAAATAAGAGTTTGAAACTTGTTATGCAGCGGATTTATGTCAAGTGTTTTTCAAACAAGTTTTTCTTACTTTAAGATTTTATCCCAAGTTTAAAATTCATTTTTAAAATCTTGAGCTTTTCAAAGTGTTTGTTTGCTTTAAAAAATATTCAAGTATGTAAGGCAATAATCAAACGCATAGAATTTTAATTGTGTTTATATAGACAAGAATGCCTTTTAGAAATCACAAAGATTTAGGTTATACTATGAACATAAAGTAAATAGTACACTCTACTTGCGCTTTTACAACAAATGATATAAAGCCACAAGTGTGTAATAGGAAATCACTCAGAAGACCTATCCTCTGAAGTATTTTCACTCACAAAGATGGAAAACTACTTCTCACAACTCTCTTCTACAGAAATCACTAAGACTTAAGATATTTCCTGTTTTCCTCAACTAAGCTTAGATGACTTCGTTGTTTAGTGTTTTGTTTTTGAGTATTTGAGACTTAGAAGATTTTGCCCAATTGAAATTTCTCAAATGTTGTTGTGATTGTCTCTAACTCTTGAACTCCGAACTATTTATACTTGAGGTTTGAATTATGCCCATTGAGAAAAAACAAATTTCATATCTTCCTCGATTACTGGTCCTTGTCTCTGAATGGCTCTCTGCAACTGCTCATTGTACAGTCTGTTGTACGGATCATGTAACACCCCAATCTCACATTGATAATGGATGAGTTGTTTGAATGGTTAATTAAAACTTGACCTACTTCTACTTGTCAATATGGGCTTAAGCATTTTGGGCTAGTGGAAAAGAGCCTAACAATGTTGACAAGGCCAGAAGTGGATCAGGGTCTTTATAAATGGTATAAGGGCCAACTTCGTGCTGTTATCCATGGAGGCGGTCTTGGGCTATTGATCTTGACTCGGCGAGTACGTCGAGTATTTGAGTTGTGGAGATTGTAATACTCCAATCCCACATTGATTGTGGATTAATTGTTTGAATGGTTAATAAAGATTTGACCTACTTCTACTTGTCAATATGGGCTTAAGCATTTTGGGTTAGTGGTCTAGAGCCCAATAATGTTGAAAAGGCCATAAGTGGATCAAGGTCTTTACAGATAGTAGCATTAAATGTATCTTGCTGATACGAGGTTTCTCTTCAATCATTTGTCTTTAATACCCTTCTTTTACGTCATTTATTACATCGAGTGCATTTATCACCATTGGAATAACTTCCTGATCATTTCTACTCTGCTGACCAAATCCACTCGGGCTGATGATCACACCGACTCATCTTATTTGACTCTGCTGAAATCCACCAATCTAATTTCGAACTAGCATCAGATCAGTAGTCTTCTGGACAAAAATTTAAACTTCTATTTTTTACCTTTCATCTCGATTAAACTTCTTCAAGGTTCACCAAGTTTCCATTACTTAGCTAATGACTTATGGAAATCATCAAAACATCCCTTCACTTCTTCATCTTCATCCAACAATTTTCCCTTTTTATTGATGACAAAACTTCAGCTAAGTGTCTGTAACTAACTAAAGTTAAGTATTCACACAAAATTTTCTGAGATTGAAATTGAGTTGGATCTTGTAATCTTTTATTGAATAAGAATTTCTTACATTTACAAGAGATTACAAAGATGAGAGAGTTACAAGTAGATTTACAACAAAGTGATGAAAAGAAGTAAGCTAGTCTAGTCTTCTTCTTCTTCTTCTTCTTCACTTTCTCCACTTGAGAAGTTTAAATCTAATTTCTTGGCTTTTTCTAACTTGTCTTCTCTATCACCACCCTCAATTCTAGCTCTTATGTCCTCTATTCTTTTTGTCTTTTGGTATGGATCAAGCTGTTCTTCAGCATAATCCTTGGAAGCAGCAATTGCTTTATCAACATTTGTCACATCCTTGGGTTCTTCTTCATTAAATTTAGCTTTTTCAACATCAGTTTCTTTTTTTGTTACTTGAACAACCTCTATCTCATCAGGATGCTTATCAGTAGCCTTAGCTTCTTCAATAACTTTGACATTCTCCTTTTCAGCAGATTCCCTCTTCCCCCTTTTTGTCATCATCAGCAGGGTCGAGTTCTTCAACTTGCACATGAGTAATGTTGATTGCATTACAGAGCATTCTGATATTCTGATCCATTGCAGAAAGTTGTCTTTCTTCTTGTTGTTGCTTGGCTGATAATACCTCAGTTTGGTGTTGGATATTGCTTTCACCAAGTTGAATCTGGGACTAAAGTACTAAGTCTGCACTTGTACATGATACTTGCAACATATTTGAAGTTTTTTCTTCTTTAGCTTGCATAGCATTTGGAACAACAAGATTAGTATCCCTCCTGCCAACTTCATTACTTTGAACCCTGTTACTGAACTTTTGAACATCTTCCTTTAAGATTTGAACTTCAGTTTTTCTGTTGTTCAGCTCCTCTTGAATCAGCGAGGTAGGATCAGCAGGCTTTGGCAAAGATGCAACAGTGCTTTGAATCAAGGTTGAGGCCATCTCCTCAATTTTTTTCATTAAATCCTTGTTCACTCCTCCATTTCCTTTAGGGTTGGTTCTATCAAGGCAGTCATGGAATTCATAAGTGTTTATTGAAATTCCTTACCAATTTTGGAAGGACTAGCACATTTGATTTAGCAGGAGTTTCTTTAACTTCCCAATTAATGGCTAAATGCTCCCTGATACCCTGATTTTGATAGAAATAGTGTCCTGCAAGCCAGCTGTATGGTTAGCATTAATTGTAATTAATGAGGAACTATTCAATTTTGATTAATAAATGCACTTTTATTAAATGGTCAACTTTATCTTATGTAATATTTGTCTACGCATAAGGATAGAAGTCCTTAGATCACAGGGCTATGGGACAACCCGTGGACTGATCTCCAAGGCCGTGATCTAGAATATATTCAAGAGTCGTAGAATTCAATCGAGATAGAACATCGTTGGATTTGGTTAGACTCTCACTATTGTGTATACTCCGATGAACTGGAGGACGCTGGGGTCCACGAGCGTGACTGGGATAGTCGATACACATAAGTGGGTGGCTTGCTGGGATGGCAAGCGCACTGAATACCCCAATTAGGAAATAACTCACCATGGAAGCGGTAGTCGCATATCGGGGTTGAAGTTATTTCAATTTACAATAGTATACGAGGAACGATCCCTAACAACTTGAGATGATAGGGTTTATCTGGTGCAAGAACGTCTATGCTTTAATGTGAGTTCCGACTGACTGGGGATCGCCAGAAAGTCTCTGTGGACTCATGTTGGGTATAGAGGAACTCGTATGCAGATTCATATCATCAACAAAGGATCCATTGACTCGACTTGATAGGTCGAGAAATTCTCCTATGGATTTCTGTGAGAAATTAATTCTGATGAAATCCTTGGCCAAGGTAACTGACGACTTTATGTGAGTAGCTCATAAAGAACAAGTCAAAGAGAATTTATTTCGAGATCAGAGAACATAAGGTCAAGACAAAAGATAAGGGAATCCGATGAAAGACCATACCCTTAAGTCTCGACTGGGAGATTGATCGATGGAGAGATTGTGTCGTATATGGAAATTGTAAATGATAAAAGGTTCACTGAATTAATTCACCAGTGATTGGGCTCCATGGGCTTGTGACTGGACATCGACCGTGGAGTGTGGGAGAATTCCCAAATTAGCAGGGGTGCTAATTTTGGAATGATTGATCGACAGAGTGTTCGATTAATTTAGAGTATTAATTGCTCGAGTAATTAAATAATATTTAATTACAACCCGCGGCCAATTATGTGGTGAACCTACGGGGGCATACACAATACACATGAAGCGAAAGCGAGGAAGTAGGAACGAACCAGTTGACTGGGTCGACTGGGTCAAAATCGACTGGGTCGATTAAATGGGTGGGTCGACTGGGTCGACCCATATGGAACGAAGATGGATCCAATTGGAATTGGATCAAGATTATAAATTAAATTGGAATTTAATTTATGAGTAAATTAATTAATTATGATTTAATTAATTAATGGAATAATTAATTTAATTAGACTTGGAGTTTAATTAATTAATTGGGAGATGATTTAATTAATTGGGCTATTTAATTGGGAGATTAAATAAAGCCCTGAAAGATTAATTAATATGGGCCATGAATTAATTAGAAGACTTAGTCTTCTAATTAAAGAGGGCCATGGCCCATGTAGGAGAATTAGTATCCTAATCCTAGGAGGATTAGGTTTTACGAGATATCTATAAATAAGAGACTAGGTCTCATATCTCATATACAACTCCACAAGAAAAATCAAGAAGAGCAAAATTCTCTCCCTCTCCCTCCCTGGATCGGCCGAACTCACTTCCACTTTAGGAAGAATTTTCGTCTTCGATTCTTCGTTCTAAAGTTGTTCTAAAACCTAGATATTAATATACCCTATGTTCCAGTTTATTAGGATATATTAATTTTCGTGATATTGTGGTGTATCAACTCGTAGAGGCGCAACACGTGGGGCGCTAAACAAAGGTGTGGGTCGATCTTACCGAGGCAGAATTCAGAGTTCGTCTTGCTAGCCAAGGATTTGCAAGGAGACAGGTATAAACGAGAAAACTTATACTGTCGTTTAATTATATTCATATATATACAACCAGAGAATATCCTGGCAAGATTCTTTAAGAGGCCCTAGAAATTTTTTATATTCCGCTGTGCCTAGGGCTGTTTTTCTTACCGAATCCCAACAGTGGTATCAGAGCCAACTCTAGGCTTTGTATATATATGAATTTGCGAATTCTGTGTTTATTAAATCATGTGTTTGATTTATGTGGCTAGTTCTTTAACTGTGCATGTTATAGGACGTATGTTTAATTAACTTGGAGTTAATGTTTAATTTAGGATTCGAAAATTTTATCATGTTGATGTTATTTTGAATTAGGATTTAATTGACTGGGTTTGTTGAATTAAATCTGTGGGTAATCGAAGAAACAAAAAAAATTTTTTTTTTTTTAGATCCGACTCGCGGTGGCACGCGGCGGTGCGCGGCAGCGCACCGCGGCTGGGCGGCCACCGCAAGCCGCTGCCAACGGCAGCGTGCTGGCAGCACGCTAGCCGCACACGCTGCGCGCAGCAGCAGCCTTCGGGCTGCTGTTTACGCGCTGCTGTGCGCGGCTGCTCGCTGCCGCACGCAGCCGCGTGCAGCGGCTGCTGCCGCAGGCAGCTCACGCGCCGCCTTGGTGGTCGCGCGTGGGCTGTCCTACGTGGCAGTCCGTGATTGGCCTCGTCTGGTTGATTTCTGGTTGGACTCTAATTCTGCCTATTTTGAAAGTCCTGAAAATCTTGGAGAATTTTGGAAGATTAGGAAACTTGGAGTTTTTGGATAAGGTAGTTACTTTGTTAAACTTAAACACTACCTTAATTAACTAATCTAGTCAAAATAGGATTATCTTGAGAATCTTGGAGATTTGGGAATTTTGGGAAACTTAGAGTTTTGGATAAGGTAAGAATCTTAGAGATTTAGATTACCTTAATTAACCAATTTAATCAAGATAAGAATTGTAGATTACTTAGAGCTCAAGTAAGAGCTAATTAATCTTAGAGGTTAATTGTTAATTCAAAATTAATTAACTTGGATGAATTTTTGCGAATTAAAATTAATGAAGCCGGTAAATTTACATTATTGCCCTTATGTGAATTTATGCATGTTCTTGAGTGAATATGTGGATTGGTCGATTTTGCCCTTAAGCCCTGTGTTGTTTTTGGTTTATTTAATTTTGGGTTGTAATTAAATGGGCCTGATTGGTGCCCTTGCTTGCGCAAACAAATGTAATAGAATAGGACCATTTAAATTATGTAAGCTAGGCTTAGATTAGGCTTGGAGCCGAGAAGACCTCATGAAGACTTGGAGATCCACATGGAGGCCCATTTACCTTGGAGGACATGGAGGCCCAATTCATTACATGGAGGCCCAATCAAGCTGGATATTACAAGAAGGCCCATGATGTATGGGTTTGAAAATTGTAATAGTTAGGACATTTAATTTTCACCCTAGACTGACCAATTGATTCATCACGTGGCTCGTGATGGATCGCATAGGATGGGCAATCGACCAATCATATCTTGCTAGGTGATGAATGTTTACTTTTTCGCAAATTATTCTTTGATGTATGAGATGCATGCTTAGGATAGAAAACGTAAACAAGATAAGCATAATCTGATGAGACCTCGCACACTTAGAAACCTCCAATTGAACTTAAAATTCAATTAGAATATTAAATCGAATAAACGGGTGCATATGAATAGTGTCTATGGTCCGAGCCTATCCAATTACTAGGTCTTAGGCATATTGTACGAATATATCTCGATGTCTCACGAGTCGTGGGTCGAGCTATAGGAAGATAATATGTCTATTGCCTCGATGCACGAGTTTAGTGCCAAGGGAGGGGATAGCAAGGTTTTAGGCGCTGTCTCACGAGTCGTGGGGCGTCTAGGATTGAACTATTTCCCTCCACGAGTATTGGACATGATTTAAGGCTAGTAAATATGGATGTCTCACGAGTCGTGGGTCCATATCGAAAACCGAGGCTAAATGAACTTAAGGGTTAGCTGCGATGGTTAACCGTCGACGTATTCGACCACCAAGTGGATCAAATAGTATGGCCAACGAGTCGTGGGTGCTAGGAGATTGCATTTGGGCCTTAAGCCCGCTAGGATATTTTAAATTCCCGAAACTTATGTGGGGGCATAAGATTTTGATTAAAATAGTGGGAGTAATTTGCAAATGAAATCCATGTTTGTGAATTGTGCATTTTAAGTTAATCTTTCGCGTATTTATTTCTTCTATCGTCGTTTTGTAGATATAATGTCTAAGAATCCGATTTCCATCATACTTGAACATAACAAATTGACTGGACCAAACTTCCATGACTGGGTCAGGAACCTTAAGATCATTCTCGCTTCTGAAAAGCGAGGTTTTGTCCTTGATGGGCCCCCTCCCGAACTTGCTAAGGATGCCGATGATACTGAGAAAGAAGCCGTGGATTTATGGCTTGACGATGACTTGCAGTCACGTTGTCTCATGTTGGCATTCATGACGAATGAGCTTCAAAAGCAGCACGAGCATATGAAGTCTTCTTTTGAAATCTACACGCACCTGAATGGTTTATTTGGGGTGCAAAGTAGATACGAGCGGTATGAAACTGCTAAGGCTTTGCAACAAACGAGGATGGCTGAAGGTGCTGATGTTCGATCTCACTGCATCAAGATGATTGGGCTTATTGAAAAGCTTAGTCATCTTGACGTAAAGATGGACAAGACCTACTGCCAGGATATAATCCTCCAGTCATTGCCAAGATCATTCGAGCAATTCGTAGTGAACTACAACATGCACAAGATGAATGTTGAACTTCACGAGTTGGCTAATATGCTCGCCACTGCCGAGGCTTCCATGAAAAGAGAGAAGCCAGTGATGGTTGCTACCTCAACCCAATCCAAGTCCAAAAGGACAAAGAAAGGGAAGGGGAAAGGAAATGCTTCTTCAAGCAAAGGCAAAGCACCATCTGGGCCCATAGGGAAGGGAAAGAAGCGTAAAGCTTCGTCTGGTGAACAGAAGTGTTTCTACTGCAAGAAACCTGGACACTGGAAGAGGAACTGCAAAGAGTTCTTGGAGAGCTCGAAAGGTATATTCCTTGTTGAAGTTAATTTATCAATTAACTGTGCATCATGGGTGCTAGACACTGCTTGTGGTTCTCATCTTTGTAATGATTTACAGGTGATGGGAGCAACAAGGCCACTTAGGCCAGGGGATTGGATCCTGAGATTTGGCAATGGAGCCAGAGCTGCTGCCGAGGCCATAGGCGAAGTGGAGTTAGATTTAGGTGGTAATAAATTAGTCCTTAGGAACGTTCTTTATGTACCTGGTTTGGTGAAAAACATTATTTCAATTCCTGTTTTGGATAATGAAGGTTTTAATTTTACTATTAATAAAGGTTCCTTTTCGTTATTCATGAATGATAATATGTTTTTCACTGGTACATTAAAAGATGGACTATATACCATTGAACCACCTAAGTTAGTGATGCACGTACAACAAAACAAAAGGAAAACAAGATAATGAAATATCTGCCCAATTATGGCACGCTAGACTTGGACATATATCTAAGTCAAGGATTCAAAAGTTAGCATCATCTGGCGCGATTGAAATCAATCGCATTGATGAAATGCCGACATGTGAACCATGTTTAAAGGGTAAAATGGCTAAGTTGCCGTTTAAGGGAAACCCTGAGCGAGCCAAGCAAACATTGGACTTAATACATACTGACGTATGTGGACCACTAAGAAAAAGCGCCCGAGGTGGCTATGACTACTTCATCACTTTCACTGACGACTTTAGTCGTTATGGATATGTGTTCTTGTTGAAACACAAGTCTGAAGCCTTTGAGCGATTCAAAGAATTCAAGATGGAAGTAGAGAATCAACTTGGTCATACGATAAAGGCTCTTCGTTCTGACCGAGGTGGAGAATTTCTTAGTAACGAATTTCTGAATTATCTTGTAGAGCATGGAATACTATCGCAGTGGACTCCTCCTGCAACACCCCAGTTAAATGGAGTAGCAGAGAGAAGGAATCGAACCTTGATGGACATGGTTCGATCCATGATAAGTGCCACTGACTTACCTCTTTCATTTTGGGGACATGCCCTCCTTACGGCAACGAAGATACTGAATATGGTACCTTCGAAATCCGTAGAAAAGACACCATACGAACTATGGTTTGGCAAGGCACCCTCATACGCATTCATGCGCATATGGGGATCTCCCGCTTACGTTAAAAAGCTAGTGGGAGATAAATTGGAAACTAAATCCACTTTGTGCAAATTCGTGGGGTATCCGGAAAACTCAATAGGATACGAGTTCTACGATCCTACAAGACAAACAACGTTTGTCTCGAGGAACGCTCACTTCTTGGAGAAGGATTTCTTGGTGGACAAGAAAGAAAATAACGTAGAACTAGATGAGGTCACTGAAGCTGAAAAGACCTTAGAGGTCGATCGAGCTGACCCGTCACCACAGGCAGTGGGAGAACAAGAGCATGAAGGTGCACCAGAAAGTACACCGATACTTCGTAGGTCAGAAAGACAACGTAGAGAACCCGAGAGGTACTACGGTCTGCTGCATGAGACTGGACAGTCTCTAACCGACCCAAGGACTTACGAAGAGGCTATGCTAGACATAGACTCGGGAAAGTGGCGCGAAGCCATGGAATCCGAACTGGACTCCATGCACTCAAACAAGGTCTGGGCCTTGGTAGATCCACCAGTGGGAGTTGCTCCCGTGGGTTGCAAGTGGATCTATAAGCGAAAGCTTGGAGTGAACGGAGAGGTGATTACCTACAAGGCGCGACTAGTGGCAAAAGGATACACTCAAAGACCAGGTATCGACTTTGAGGAGACCTTCTCGCCCGTCGCAATGCCCAAATCCATTCGGATCTTGCTGGCCATAGCTGCGTGGTATAACTACGAGATATGGCAGATGGATGTAAAGACTGCCTTTCTCAATGGAGACATTGATAAGGAGATCTACATGGAGCAACCAAAAGGATATGCATCCAAAGGAGATGAACACAAGGTGTGCAAACTCCAGAGGTCCATTTATGGACTGAAGCAAGCTTCCCGAAGTTGGAACATTCGTTTTGATGAGACAATCCAAACTTTTGGATTCATCAAGAACATGTTCGAACCTTGCGTGTACAAGAAGATCAGTGGGAGTACAGTTGAATTTTTGGTGCTTTACGTTGACGACATTCTTCTCATTGGAAACAATGTAAAAGCATTGTCTGAAACTAAAGCATGGTTGTCTACACAATTCTCAATGAAGGATATGGGAGAAGCATCCTTTGTACTAGGTATAAGGATCTACCGAGATAGATCAAAAGGACTGTTGGGCCTCTCCCAATCCCAGTACATAGACAAAATCTTGAAAAGATTTAGTATGGAAGAATCCAAGAGAGGATTGCTTCCAATGAGACATGGAATTGCACTCTCCAAGTCTATGGCCCCAAAGACGCCAGAGGAGAGAAGCAATATGTCTCGAGTACCGTATGCATCCGCGATAGGAAGCATAATGTATGGTATGCTGTGTACGAGACCAGACGTAGCGTACGCTCTAAGCGTTACAAGTCGCTACCAGTCTGACCCAGGTGAGCAGCACTGGATAGCCGTAAAGGCAATTCTGAAGTACCTGAGAAGGACTAATGAATTGTTCTTGGTATACGGTGGAGGAGAATTAAAATTGGAAGGCTATACAGACTCAAGCTTCCAATGTGATGTAGACGACTTCAAGTCGACATCAGGATATGTTTTCTGCCTCAATGGTGGTGCGGTTAGCTGGAAGAGCTCCAAGCAGGAAACAACCGCGGATTCAACCACTGAAGCAGAATACATTGCCGCGAGTGACGCAGCAAAGGAAGGTGTTTGGATGAGGAACTTCATCCAGGAACTGGATGTGATACCTAGCATTGCTGAGCCCATTACTATCTTCTGCGATAATAATGGGGCAATAGCACAAGCAAAGGAGCCGAGATCTCATCAGAAATCCAAGCACGTACAGAGACGATACCATGTGATAAGAGATATCATTGGTAGAGGAGACATTAAGATGGAACGTGTCGACTCAGAAGATAATACGGCGGACCCACTAACGAAGCCTCTGCCTCAAAAGGCATTTGAGAAACATCTGCATAAGATGGGACTCAAGAACATAAAAGACTGGCTTTAGGACAAGTGGGAGATTGATAGAAATAGTGTCCTGCAAGCCAGCTGTATGGTTAGCATTAATTGTAATTAATGAGGAACTATTCAATTTTGATTAATAAATGCACTTTTATTAAATGGTCAACTTTATCTTATGTAATATTTGTCTACGCATAAGGATAGAAGTCCTTAGATCACAGGGCTATGGGACAACCCGTGGACTGATCTCCAAGGTCGTGATCTAGAATATATTCAAGAGTCGTAGAATCCAATCGAGATAGGACATCGTTGGATTCGGTTAGACTCTCACTATTGTGTATACTCCGATGAACTGGAGGACGCTGGGGTCCACGAGCGTGACTGGGATAGTCGATACACATAAGTGGGTGGCTTGCTGGGATGGCAAGCGCACTGAATACCCCAATTAGGAAATAACTCACCATGGAAGCGGTAGTCGCATATCGGGGTTGAAGTTATTTCAATTTACAATAGTATACGAGGAACGATCCCTAACAACTTGAGATGATAGGGTTTATCTGGTGCAAGAACGTCTATGCTTTGATGTGAGTTCCGACTGACTGGGGATCGCCAGAAAGTCTCTGTGGACTCATGTTGGGTATAGAGGAACTCGTATGCAGATTCATATCATCAACAAAGGATCCATTGACTCGACTTGATAGGTCGAGAAATTCTCCTATGGATTTCTGTGAGAAATTAATTCTGATGAAATCCTTGGCCAAGGTAACTGACGACTTTATGTGAGTAGCTCATAAAGAACAAGTCAAAGAGAATTTATTTCGAGATCAGAGAACATAAGGTCAAGACAAAAGATAAGGGAATCCGATGAAAGACCATACCCTTAAGTCTCGACTGGGAGATTGATCGATGGAGAGATTGTGTCGTATATGGAAATTGTAAATGATAAAAGGTTCACTGAATTAATTCACCAGTGATTGGGCTCCATGGGCTTGTGACTGGACATCGACCGTGGAGTGTGGGAGAATTCCCAAATTAGCAGGGGTGCTAATTTTGGAATGATTGATCGACAGAGTGTTCGATTAATTTAGAGTATTAATTGCTCGAGTAATTAAATAATATTTAATTACAACCCGCGGCCAATTATGTGGTGAACCTACGGGGGCATACACAATACACATGAAGCGAAAGCGAGGAAGTAGGAACGAACCAGTTGACTGGGTCGACTGGGTCAAAATCGACTGGGTCGATTAAATGGGTGGGTCGACTGGGTCGACCCATATGGAACGAAGATGGATCCAATTGGAATTGGATCAAGATTATAAATTAAATTGGAATTTAATTTATGAGTAAATTAATTAATTATGATTTAATTAATTAATGGAATAATTAATTTAATTAGACTTGGAGTTTAATTAATTAATTGGGAGATGATTTAATTAATTGGGCTATTTAATTGGGAGATTAAATAAAGCCCTGAAAGATTAATTAATATGGGCCATGAATTAATTAGAAGACTTAGTCTTCTAATTAAAGAGGGCCATGGCCCATGTAGGAGAATTAGTATCCTAATCCTAGGAGGATTAGGTTTTATGAGATATCTATAAATAAGAGACTAGGTCTCATATCTCATATACAACTCCACAAGAAAAATCAAGAAGAGCAAAATTCTCTCCCTCTCCCTCCCTGGATCGGCCGAACTCACTTCCACTTTAGGAAGAATTTTCGTCTTCGATTCTTCGTTCTAATGTTGTTCTAAAACCTAGATATTAATATACCCTATGTTCCAGTTGATTAGGATATATTAATTTTCGTGATATTGTGGTGTATCAACTCGTAGAGGCGCAACACGTGGGGCGCTAAACAAAGGTGTGGGTCGATCTTACCGAGGCAGAATTCAGAGTTCGTCTTGCTAGCCGAGGATTTGCAAGGAGACAGGTATAAACGAGAAAACTTATACTGTCGTTTAATTATATTCATATATATACAACCAGAGAATATCCTGGCAAGATTCTTTAAGAGGCCCTAGAAATTTTTTATATTCCGCTGTGCCTAGGGCTGTTTTTCTTACCGAATCCCAACAGATTTGTGGTACATTATCTAGTGGAACTTGTTCATCTTCAAGGTTGAACTCCACTTATGAATCATCTCAAGAACATAGGAAGTTGGCTTTAGAACAAGTGGGAGATTCATAGAAATAGTGTCCGGCAAGCCAACTGTATGGCTGTCATTTAATGTAATAAATGAAGGAACTATTCAATTTTGATTAATAAATGCCCTTTATTATATGATCAACTTTATCTTTTGTAATAATTATATACGCATAAAGATAGAAGTCCTTAGATCACAGGGCTATGGGACATCCCGTGGACTGATCTCCAAGGCCGTGATCTAGAACATATTCAAGAGTCGTAGAATCCAATCGAGATGGGACATCGTTGGATTTGGTTAGACTCTCACTAATGTGTATACTACGATGAACTGGAGAATGCTGGGGTCCACGAGCGTGACTGGGATAGTCGATACACATAAGTGGGTGACTTGCTGGGATGGCAAGTACACTGAATACCCCAATTAGGATATAACTCACCATGGAAGCGGTGGTCGAATACCGGGGTTGAAGTTATTCCAATTTACAATAGTATATGAGGAACGATCCCTAATACTTGAGGTGATAGGGTTTATCTGGTATTAGAATGTCTATACTTAGATGAGAGTTCCGACCGACTGGAGATTACCAGAAAGTCTCTGTGGACTCATGTTGGGTATAGAGGAACTCGTATGCAGGTTCAAATCATCAACAAAGGATCCATTGACCCGACTTGATAGGTTGGGAATTTCTCCTATGGATTTCTGTGAGAAATTAATTCGGGTAAAATTCTTGGCCAAGGTGTCTGACGACTTTATGAAAGCAGCTCATAAAGATTAAGTCAAAGAGAATTATTTCGAGACCAGAATGCATAAGGTCAAGACGAAAGAAAAGGGAACTGATGAAAAGTCCATACCCTTAAGTCTCGACTGGGAGATTGATCGATGGAGAGATTATGTCGTATATGGAAATTGTAAATGAATAAAAGGTTCACTGAATTAATTCACCAGATTGGGCTCCATGGGCTTGTGGCCAGACATCGACCATGGAGTGTGGGAGAATTCCCAAACTGGAACACAAGTCTGAAGCCTTTAAGCGATTCAAAGAATTCAAGATGGAAGTAGAGAATCAACTTGGTCATACGATAAAGGCTCTTCGTTCTGACCGAGGTGTATAATTTCTTAGTAACGAATTTCTGAATTATCTTGTAGAGCATGGAATACTATCGCAATGGACTCCTCCTGCAACACCCCAATTAAATGGAGTAGCAGAGATAAGGAATCGAACCTTGATGGACATGGTTCGATCCATGATGAGTGCCACTGACCTTCCTCTTTCATTTTGGGGATATGCCCTCCTCACAGCAACGAAGATACTGAATATGGTACCTTCTAAATCCGTAGAAAAGACACCATACGAATTATGGTTTGGCAAGGCACCCTCATACGCATATGGGGATCTCCCGCTTACGTTAAAAAGCTAGTGGGAGATAAATTGAAAACTAAATCCACTTTGTGCAAATTCGTGGGGTATCCAAAAAACTCGATAGGATACGAGTTCTATGATCCTACGAGACAAGCTACGTTTATCTCAAGGAACGCACACTTCTTGGAGAAGGATTTCTTGTTAGACAAGAAGGAACACAACGTAGAACTGGATGAGGTCACTGAAGCTGAAAAGGCCGAAGAGGTCGATCAAGCCGACCCATCACCACAGGCAGTGGGAGAACAAGAGCGTGAAAGTGCACCAGAAAGTACATCGATACTTCGTAAGTCAGAAAGACAACGTAGAGAACCTGAGAGGTACTACAGTCTGCTGCATGAGATTGGACAGTCTCTAACCGACCCAAGGACTTACCATGAAGCTATGTTAGACATAGATTCGAAAAAGTGACTCGAAGCCATGGAATCCGAATTAGACTCCATGCACTCAAACAAGGTCTGGACCTTGGTAGATCCACCAGTAGGAGTGACTCCCGTGGGTTGCAAGTGGATCTATAAGCGAAAGCTAGGAGTGAACGGAGAGGTAATAACCTACAAGGCGCGACTAGTGGCAAAATGATACACTCAAAGGCCAGGCATCGACTTTGAGGAAATCTTCTCGCCCGTCGCAATGCCTAAATCCATTTGAATCTTGCTGGTCGTAGCTGCGTGGAATAACTACGAGATATGGCAGATGGATGTGAAGACCGCCTTCCTCAATGGAGACATTGATAAGGAGATCTACATGGAGCAACCAAAAGGATTCGCATCCAAAGGAGATGAGCACAAGGTGTGCAAACTCCAGAGGTCCATTTATGGACTGAAGCAAGCTTCCCGAAGTTGGAACATCCCTTTCGATGAAACAATTCAAAATTTTGGATTCATCAAAAATGTGTTCGAACCTTGCGTGTACAAGAAGATCAGTGGGAGTACATTTGAATTTTTGGTGCTTTACGTTGATGACTTCCTTCTCATCGGAAACAATGTAAAGGTGTTGTCCAAAACGAAAGCATGGTTGTCTACACAATTCTCAATGAAGGATTTGGGAGAAGCATCATTTGTACTAGGTATAAGGATCTACCGAAATAGATCAAAAGGACTGTTGGTCTCTCCCAATCACAGTACATAGATAAAATACTGAAGAGATTCCTTATGGAAGAATCCAAGAGATGATTGCTTCCAATGAGACATGGAATTGCACTCTCTAAGTCTATGGCCCCAAAGACGCCTGAAGAGAGAAGCAATATGTCTCAAGTACCATATGCCTCCGCTATTGGAAGCATAATGTATGGTATGTTATGTACTAGACCAGACGTAGCGTGCATATTGAGCGTTACAAGTCGCTATCAGCCTGATCCAGGTGAGCAGCACTGAAGTACCTGCGAAGGACTATAGAATTGTTCTTGGTATACGGTGGAGGATAATTGAAATTGGAAGGCTTTACAGATTCGAGCTTCCAATGTGATGTAGACGCTTTCAAGTCATAATGTGGATACGTGTTCTGCCTCAATGGTGGTGTGGTAAGTTGGAAGAGCTCCAAGCAAGACACTACAACAGATTCAACCACCGAAGCAGAATACATTGCTGCGTGTGAAGCAGCAAAAGAAGGTATTTGGATGAAAAACTTCATCCAAGAATTGGATGTGATACCTAGCATTGCTGAGCCCATTACTATCTTCTGCGATAATAATGGGGCACTAGCGCAAACAAAGGAGCAGAGATCTCATCAGAAATCCAACCACGTCTCAGACGATACCATTTGATAAGAGATATCATTGATAGAGAAAATATTAAGATGGAACATGTCGACTCAGAATATAATAACACGGACCCTCTAACGAAGTCACAGCCTCAAAAGGCATTCGAGAAACATCTGCTAAAGATGGGACTCAAGAACATCAGAAGTTGGCTTTAGGACAAGTGGGAGATTGATAGAAATAGTGTCAAGCAAGCCAAATGTATGGCTGGCATTTAATGTAATAAATGAAATGAACTATTTAATTTCGATTAATAAATGCACTTTATTATATGGTCAACTTTATCTTATGTAATAATTATCTACGCATAAGGATAGAAGTCCTTAGATCACAGGGCTATGGGACAACCCGTGGACTGATCTCCAAGGCCGTGATCTAGAACATATTCAAGAGTCGTAGAATCCAATCGAGATAGGACATCGTTGGATTCGGTTAGACTCTCACTATTGTGTATACTCCGATGAACTGGAGAATGCTGGGGTCCACGAGCGTGACTGGGATAGTCGATACACATAAAAAGATGACTTTTTGGGATGGCAAGTGCACTGAATACCCCAATTAGGAAATAACTCACAATGGAAGCGGTAGTCGCATATCGGGGTTGAAGTTATTCCAATTTACGATAGTATACGAGGAACGATCCCTAAATACTTGAGGTGATAGGGTTTATCTGGTACGAGAAGGTCTATACTTAGATGTGAGTCCCGACGGACTGGAGATTACCAGAAAGTCTCTTTGGACTCATGTTGGGTATAGAGGGACTCGTATGCAGGTTCATATCATCAACAAATGATCCATTGACCCGACTTGATAGGTTGGGAATTCTCCTATGGAATTCTGTGAGAAATTGATTCTGGTAAAAATCCTTAGCCAAGGTATCTGACGACTTTATGAAAGTAGCTCATAAAGATTAAGTCAAAGAGAAATATTTTCGAGACCAAAATGCATAAGGTCAAGACAAAAGAAAAGGGAACCGACGAAAAGTCCATACCCTTAAGTCTCGACTGGGAGATTGATCGATGGAGAGATTATGTCATATATGGAAATTATAAATGATTAAAAAGTTCACTAAATTAATTCACCAGTGATTGGGCTCCATGGGCTTGTGGCCAGACATCGACCGTGGAGTGTGGGAGAATTTCCAAATTGGCAGGGGTGTTAATTTTGGAATGATAGTCGACAGAGTGTTCGACTGATTTAGAGTATTTAATGCTCGAATAATTAAATAAATATTTAATTATAACCCACGGCCAACTATGTGGTGAACCTACGAGGGCATACACAATACACATGAAGCGAAAGCGAGGAAAAGAAGAACAACTGGGTCGATCGAATCGACTGGGTCGACCGAATCGACTGGGTCGATTTAGTTGACTGGGTTGACTGGGTCAACTGGGTCACCTCAATTGGAGCGAAAGTGATCCGATTGGAATTGGATCAAGATTATAAATTAAATTGGAATTTAATTTGTAAGTTAATTAATAAAATGTGATTTAATTAATTAGAGGAAGATTTAATTAAATAGACTTAGAGTCTAATTTAATTAATTGGGAGAGTAATTAATTAATTCGGCTATTTAATTGAGAAATTAAATAAAGCCTAATTAAATTAATTAAGGAGTGGGCCATGAATTAATTAGAAGACTTAGTCTTCTAATTAAAAGGGCCATGGCCCATGTAGGAGACTTGGAATCCTAGTCCTAGGAGGATTAGGAGAATAAGACATCTATAAATAAGAAACTAGTTGTCATAATCTAACACACAACTAAAGAGCCGAAATACCAAGTCAAGAAAATTCTCTCTCCCTCTCCCTAAGTAAAATCGGTCGAACCCTCTTCCAACTTGGAAGAATTTTTCATTTTTTATTTTAGCTCCTAAATCGTTCTCTAACCCTAGATCTAAATATACCCTATGTTCTAGCCTATTAGGTTATATTTATTTTCGTGATATTGTGGTGTATCAACTCGTAGAGATGCAACACGTGGGGCACTACAACAGGGCTTAGGATCGACCTACCCTAAGGAGAAACGCAACTTGCTAGCTACTTGGATTTGCAAGGAATCAGGTATAATTTGGATCTAATTATTATGATTATTTTATTTATTCATATATATACAACCAGTTTAGTATCCTGGCAAGATTCCGTAAGAGGCCCTAAAATTTTTTTAATTCCGCTGCCTGTAGGGCTGTTTATCTTACTGAATCCCAACATAGAGGCACAATGCTTGGGGTGCTTCTCACGAACCAAATCCATTAGATCTGAAAGAAGACCGGAGAAAAACCACCACCGTTCCAGTGGTGAGGTAAATTCTAAAACCCCCTATGGTTGGTTTTGATTTTGTGTAAAATCCTTTTCGTATGACTAGATTACTAAAGATCTTGATTGGGTTATTTTAAATTTAAAATTTCGCTGCTTTTGACGTCTTGACGTTACCTATAACCCAACATTCACTACAGGAAAAATGGATTTTAGTGACAAAATGTTAAGTGACATTGTTGAAATTGTCACGTTTTGAATACATTTAGTGATAAGAATATTAGTTTTGTCACAATAATAATAGTGACAAGTGCAATAGTGACAAAATATATTTTGAAGTTGTCACTAATGGCTATTAGTGACAAGATTATGGAACTTAAGTTGTCACTATTGACAACTAGTGACACTCTTTCAGTGACAACCTAGTGACAATAAATATTGTCACTATAATTTAGTGATAACTTTTTAGTTGTCACTATTGGGGTATCACTAAAGGTCAATAGTGACAACTTTTTCACATTTCTTGTCACTAATGTGTCTATATACATGAGTTTAGTGACAATATTAAAATTCTTGTCACTTTGTCATTTACTATTTTGTCACTAAAATTTAAATTTTTTGTAGTGTTTCCTATTGTGAACTTACGGCCAGTTCATTTGTTGTTTTGCGTAAGCAGTGTATATTGTAATCTGTGTGATTATAGTATAATCCAAGATCTTCGTGACTTGGGAGAGTGGACTAAAGAATTTCAATCCATATAACCACTATAAAAATATTGGTGTTTTACATCTTGCATTGTTTTCTTGCATATTTTCAAAAAGCATACAACGTTTTCAGAAAACTGTTTTAAAAAGAAGATTGTAAAACTGGGGATAAAACTTTGAAACTAAGTTTATTTACTTGTGAAAACACTTTGCAAAATCCGCTGCAAGTAATTTATCTTGGAACTCTGATTTAACTAAAATCAGCTAAGTTAAAATCAACAGAAGTGGTCAACTCTGCTGTTAAAAGTTGTGTGCGCGATCAGCCTTGTAAACTCACCTAACTTGATCCGCTTAGTCTACTCATAGAAAAGTTTGAAAATTTTAAAGCTAAAATTTTCAGAGGTTTATTCACACCCCCCCCCCCCCTCTCTAGACCTCATCTGACCACTTGGGACCAACAAGTGGTATCAGAGCAGGTGGTTCATTTGAATCAGCTGCCTGATCAACGAGCTTGATTCAAGTGTTTTTCAAAGGTTTTAAAAGTTTTCAAAAGAGTTTTTGAAAAGAAAAAAAACTTTTTGAAAATGGATTGTATCACCCATGTTCTCCACATTGGCGGTATGACATTCGAGGACTGGAAGATCCGGATGGAAATCTGCCTTGCTGCTTACAATGATAACATGTTTACATGTATCACAAAAGGTCCTTTTAAAATCACCAAGACCATAAAAGTTGACAATGAAGATATAGTGGTGAAGTAGTGAACAAAGAACTTGACGAGATGACAGCTGAGGAAGTCAAGCTGTTCAATCTGGACAAGGTTGGCCATTTCATCATGACCAGAGCCCTAGATAATGACCATTTGACAAGGTCAAGCATTGTAAAACTGCTAAAAATATGTGGGACAAGGTTCGTGAGATAAGTGAAGGAAACGATGCCATTAAGGAGCACCAACTAAGTGTTGCTCTAGAAAAGTTGGATAACTTCAAGATGAAGTCTAGAGAGAACATTGATCAAATGGATACAAGGTTCACCAGAACGCTCAATGAAGTCTTGAAGCTGGAAAAGACCTTCACAGATAAGGAGATCACTGTCAAGGTGTGAAGGCATTGCCTCCCAAATTCAACATGAAGATCACAGCCATGGAAGAGTCAAAGGACCTGGGGAAGATATCTCTTACAGAGCTGCATTCTGTACTCAAGGCATACGAGTATAAACTGCCAAGAATGGGTATTGAAGAAACATCTACTTCAAATCCCACAGCTGCCTTAGTTGCTGCTGAAAACTCAAGACGAACAGCAAACAAAAGCAAAGAAGTGGACTCATCTGATGAGGTCATACTGCACAACAAAAAGGAATACATTGCTGGAGACGTTGCACTATTGATAAACAATTTCAAGAAGTTCTACAAGAGAAAAATAAAGAACAAATTCAACAATGCTTCTACTTCTAACCCTACTTCTATTTCTCATGATAGCAAGGATTCTTATAAGTTCAAACTAATGTGTTATAACTGCAGGAAATTGGGACATTTCATCAAAGATTGCCAGTATCCAAAAGCTGAGAAATATACTGAGGAGGAAAAGAAACTCAGAAATGAGAGAAAAGATCATAAGGGCAAAGTGTTGATGGCTGAGGCAGAAAAGCTTGATGTCATCTACTCGTCTGATTCAGATTCAAACATATAAGAGGATGAATTACTGAAGATAAGCATCTTGTACTTCTATGTCTGATGGCCAAAGAATCAGATGACTCTGAGGATGAGGTAACTCCTACTGAAGATGAACTGTTTAGTTCATTTAAGCAAATGATTGTAATTGCTGCATTTGCTAAGCTTAAGGAAGAGATGACATTGCTAAAAGAGCAAAATAGTTCTCTGAAACTTAAGGTTGAAAAACCAAAAGAATCAGTTGAATATAAACTGCTTAAGCAAGAAAATGAATCTCTAAAAGCTGAATGTGAAGTCTATAAGGGTAAAATCATGGAACTTGAGAAAGCTATAGAGTCTCAAGATAAACTTTCTGCTGCATCAGATCGCATGTCTAGTAAACAGAGAATGCCTTTAGAACATGATAAGATAGAACTGAACCATACTGAAAACTTCATATCTGCTGACAACAGTAAGGTCATCTTGTATGTTCAGACTACTAAACCTGCTTCAGCTGAGAAAGAACTAAAGGAGAAGAAATCTCTTAAGGCTAAAAAGAGCAAAGAGTCTAAGATAGAAAAGAAGGCAAGATTGTTGCATGTGGAAAGCTAATCAAAGGCAACATTGAGATGTCTGACGTCTCTTATGTTAAAGGCCTCAAATACAATCTGCTGAGCATAAGTCAATTTTGTGACAAAGGGTTCCCAGTCATCTCTTCATCTACGTTGAACATATTGGAACAAAGAAGGTTATTTTATCTGGAAGAAGACAAGGGAACATCTATATAGTCGACTGAAATTCTGTGGACAGGAATTCTAATGTTTCTTTGGTGGCTTCTACACCAAGTGTTGGCTATGGCACAAAAGAATGAATCATGACCATCAACAGATTAATCAAGAATGATATGGTAGAAGGAATTCCTAAAACAGTCATGAACAAAGATAAGCTTTGTGACGCCTGTTAGAAGGGTAAACAAGTCAAGTTATCTTTCAAGAGCAAGAAGCGTCAATCTTCAAACAAAATATTGAAGCTACTACATATGGACTCATTTGGACACATTGATTCAATCAGCAACGGTGGGAAGAAATGCTGCCTAGCTGTTGTGGATGATTTCTCAAGATACACCTGGGTTGTCTTCATGAAGAAGAAAAGTGAAACCAATGAGCATCTTACTAATCTGATGGAACTGATCCAGAATGAGAAGAGCATGAAAATCCTGAAGATTAGATCAGATAGAGGGACTCAGTTTACAAACTCTACTGTTGAAGAGTAACATCAGAGGAATAAGTCATGAGTACTCTGCTGCTAGAACCCCTCAACAAAATGGAGTTGCTGAAAGGAGAAATAAAACTCTAAAGGAAGCTACCAGAACCATGATAGCTGAAGCAAAGTTGCCCCAAAGATTCTGGGCAGAAGCAACAAATACAGCATGCTACACCCAGAACAGATGCCTGATCAACAAGAGTCAAAACAAGACACTTGATGAAGTTTGGAACAACGGAAAACCTAATAATCATTATCTTAGGATTTTTGGTTGTAAATGTTATGTTTTGAATAATGGGAAAAATCATCTTACTGCCTTTGCAGAAAAGGCTGATGAAGTTATTTTTGTAGGATGCTCTACTGTTAGTAAAACTTATAGAGTCTTTAACAAAAGAATTTTACTAGTAGAAGAATCTATTCATGTAGTATTTGATGAGCCAAATCAATCTTCTGAAAAAAAATCAACCTACAAATCAAGAACTGACTACTGATTTTCAGAAATTGAGTGCTGGAAGAAAAGAAGAATATGTACCCATCATACTACCTGATCTCAACTCAGCTGCTAACTCAAGTGTTGTTCAAAATCAGTCTACTGATTGTCTACCAGACGAGTTGCTTACAGCTGACAGACCAGAGACTGTTCAACAGACTGCAAATGATCAACAGACTACTACTGGAACTCCAACAGTAGTGTTGCAAGATCAATCTAGAGGACAACATCCAGATTTGCAACCTGACCTAGATGGCTCAGATATCACCCACCTGAGTTAATGATTGGTGATCCATTGGATAGAGTAAATACTAGAAAAGCTGCTGCAAATGATGCAATGTTTGTCAGCTTTCTATCCCAAATTGAGCCTAAACAAGTTGAAGAAGCTCTTACTGGATTGAAGCTAAGCAAGAGGAGCTGCGCCAATTGGAAAGGAATGAAGTCTGGTACTTAATTCCCAGACCAAATCACCAAAGAGTCACTGGCACTAAGTGGGTATTCAGAAATAAGATGAATGAAGATGGTATTATCACCATAAACAAAGCAAGACTAGTTGCCAAGGGTTACTGGCAGGAAGAAGGCATTGACTTTGATGAGACATTTGCACCAGTGGCAAGGCTTGAAGCAATCAGACTGTTCCTTGCTTATGCTGCTCACAAGAACTTCACTGTCTATCAGATGGAAGTGAAGTCTGTTTTTCTCAATGGAGAATTGCAAAAAGAAGTGTATGTTGAACAACCACCTGGATTTGAAGCTTATCAAGAAGGAGACAAGGTATATCGTCTGAAGAAAGCCCTCTATGGACTGAAATAGACTCCAAGAGCTTGGTACTTTATCTGATTTTCTTTTAATCAAAGGATTTCAAAAAGGTAAGGTAGATAAGACCTTGTTCACTATTGAATGGGAAGATCATATATTGCTTGTGCAAATATATGTGGACGATATCATCTTTGGTTCAACTAACCAACAGATGTGTGATAAGTTTTCCAAGCTGATGCAGAACAAATTTGAAATGAGCATGATGGGAGAACTAAGTTACTTTCTTGGTTTGCAAGTTAGACAGTTGTCTGATGGTATATTAATCAACCAAGCTAAGTACATAAAAGATCTATTTAAGAAATTTGGTATGGAAACTAGCTCATCAGTTAGTATTCCTATGTCCACTGGACTTCGTTTGGATAAAGATGAAGATGGAAAATCAATTGACATAACCAGATACAGAGGCATAATAGGATCAGTGCTATATGTAACAGCTAGCAGACCTGATATTATGTATTATGTTGGGGTTTGTGCGAGAAATTAATCAAATCCTAAGGAATCTCATCTTTTGGCTGCCAATAGGATACTCAGATACCTTAAGGGCACACAAGAATTGGGATTGTGATATCCTAGAGAATCAGGATTTGAACTTCGTGGTTATTCAGATTCTAACCTTGCTGGCTGCAAAATTGATAGGAAGAGCACTACAGGTGCCTGTCGATTTTTAGGTAGTCGTATGATCTCATGGATAAGTAAGAAGTAAACTTCGGTATCTATCTCTACTGCTGAAACTGAATACATTGGAATCCCAATCTACTGTGACAACACAAGTGCAATTTCACTTACTCAGAACACTACAAGTCACTCAAGGACAAAGCACATTGAGATCAAGCATCATTTTATTAGAGATCATGTGAAAAAAGGGAATTTCATTATTGAGTATGTTCATACTGACAATCAAATTGCTGACATCTTCACCAAACCACTAAGTTATGCAAGGTTTTCAACTATAAGAGCTGAAATTGTCACGTTTTGCATACATTTAGTGATAAGAATATTAGTTTTGTCACAATAATAATAGTGACAAGTGCAATAGTGACAAAATATATTTTTAAGTTGTCACTAATGGCTATTAGTAACAAGTTTATGGAACTTAAGTTGTCACTATTGACAACTAATGGCACTCTTTCAGTGACAATAAATATTGTCACTATAATTTAGTGATAAATTTTTAGTTGTCACTAATGGGGTATCACTAAATGTCAATAGTGACAACTTTTTCACAATTCTTGTCACTTTGTCATTTACTATTTTGTCACTAAAATTTAAATTTTTTGTAGTGTTTCCTATTGTGAACCTACGGCCAGTTCATTTGTTGTTTGGCGTAAGCAGTGTATATTGTAATATGTGTGATTATAGTATATCCCAAGATCTTCGTGACTTGGAAGAGTGGACTAAAGGATTTCAATCTATATAACCACTATAAAAATATTGGTGTTTTACATCTTGCATTGTTTTCTTGCATACTTTCAAAAAGCATACAACGTTTTTTGAAAATTGTTTTAAAAATAAGATTGTAAAACTGGGGATAAAACTTTGAAACTAAGTTTATTTACTTGTGAAAAACACTTTGCAAAATCCACTGCAAGTAATTTATCTTGTAACTCTGATTTAACTAAAATCAGCTAAATTAAAATCAACAGAAGTGGTCAACTCTGCTGTTCTAAGTTGTGTGCGCGATCAGCCTAATAAACTCACCTAACTTGATCAGCTTAGTCTGCTCATAGAAAAGTTAGAAAATTTTAAAGCTAAAATTTTCAGATGTCTATTCACCCCTCTCCCCTCCCCCTCTAGACCTCATTTGACCACTTGGGACCAACAAATGGGTTTAAAGCCTAAATTAGACTAAGTTACTTCGAACGAAAACCTAACCTGGCGACTGGAGATCCCACGGACCAGGTTCCATAGGACAACCAGTCTTGGCTAACTTAAAAGAAAGCACATAAGAGTACAACTCTATCCCATTCAAAAGAAAGCACATAAGAGTATAACTCTATCCCATTCTTACGATGCAATAAGTGCAAGCTTGTCACGTTTATAAGGTTAAGCAAACGCTTTTAATGACGTCTATACCTTGTTAAGAACAATTGGAGTATGGTAGGATACTCTTGATTGATGTTGGGTAAAGCTCGTTCAAAATTTCTTTATAGGTTGAAATTTTCTTAAGCACTCGCATAACCAAGAATATTCAGGACCAAAATGAACACAACCGAGAGCTTGTAACAAATCAATCTAATATTGTGTTTAGTTTATTGTCTTGGTTTACACCAATAGTTGACGGTTCAAGATGAAATATTTCATCAATTGGCTAAAATCCGATAAACTTTAACTACGGAAGGTTCAAGATGAGATATTTCACCTATCCCGATGCGGTATCATTTCTAAAAAAAATTGACATGATATGTCTCATGCGATAAGACACGAGGAACAATTTCATTCATGTGGGGGAATAGAAATAGTTTTAATTAAGGGATGCGTCTTTTCGGTTCGAAGAGGTACCTTTTGGTTTGATACGAAAAGGTGCCCTTTAAATACATTGCATTGTTTCGAGTAAATTATGAGTCGATGCAAACAATGTATCTCATAAAAAATCAACTCTTCATGCCCTATAAATACTGGACAAAGTCTGACCAACTATGTACTGAATTTGAGAAAAATTATTTATCTCCCTTCTCCAATGTTCTTCACTTAAAAAAAATGCCAAATTTTCTATTTGTTCAAGTTCCCCGTGGATTTTTTGTTTGTGCAAATAAAGAGCATCAGACTATTGTATCTTGGGAGACTATCAGGGATTGACTGTGTGCACCATAAACAGCCCGAAAATGTTCTTAAGGAGATTGCTTCCGCAGCCTCGGTCTTAATTGTTTTTTCATCTTAATCATCATTTCATATTTCGTATTTGGGTTGAAGAGTTATTCGAAATAATTTTTCAATCAGGTAAGTAAGTTTATATGATTAATGACGTATATTATTATGCGTGAATTTTAATGTACAGATTGTTAGCCAACAACAATCAATGATATAAATAGAATCATTCATTATTTTATTAATACTAAGTTTGAAAATTCCCTCATAGAAATATCCTTTGCCAACAAAGGTTCCACTTTTGGACAATATAAACTTATTAGACTCAAATACAAGCTTGAAACCATACTTTTTCAAAAGGCTGCCAGAAACTAGATTCTTTCTAAGTTCAGGAACATGATAAAGACCTTTTAAAGTTAATTTTTTTCCGGAAATGAATTCCAAGTTCACTGTCCCTTTGCCTTTTACAATAGTTGTCGACGAAATTCCCATGTACAAGACATTGCCTTCATGAACAAGTTCATAAGTAGTGAAGTAACTTTTATCCTTACACGCATGAGTCGTTGCTCCAATGTACAAGACATTGCCTTCATAAACAAGTTCAAAAGTAGTGAAGCAACTTTTATCCTTGCACGCATGAGTCGTTGTTCCAGAGTCAATCCACCAAGAACTATCATTTTGCAGCATATTAGTTTCGGAGACTACTTCAATATATGCTTCAGTGAAATTGTTTTGCTAAACATTTTTCTTCGTAATATCTCTACAATCCTTCTTAAGGTGGCCTGGTTGATTGAATAGTGTCCTGCAAGCCAACTGTTTTTTGCTGCATTTAATTTGTTACAATTGAAAGGACCATTGAATTCGATTAATAAATGCATTTATTTATATGGTCACATTCATCTTATGAATAATTATCTTACATAAGTATGGAAGTCCTTAGACCACATGGCTATGGGATTCATTTTCCTAGTATAGGAACACTTGTTATCTTCGTAATCAATGTTTCTGTGTACAGATTGTGAATTTCATATTCCCCAAATAAAGCAACCCTTGTATTCATTATGCCATCATGTTGTATCTTTGGTGTGGGAGGAATTGGAAAACGTAGAACCATTAGTGAGATCCAGCTTGTCAAGACCTCCTTAAGCAATTCTTTGGTATATTAGGCAGTGACGAGTTCATCTGTCTTAGTAAGAAAGATTGCAACTCATAATACCTCGTCAGATTTCTTGGACTCTAGGAGGAGAGCTGGATTCTGTGTTATAAGTTTTCAAAATGATCCATTATTATGCAGTCTCAGCATTTTCGCTATGTACCAAATCGTAATATCAACGGATATTTTAGTTTGAGTAGTGATGCCTTGCTTTAGTCGACCTATCGAAAGGTCGCGGATCGATCTTCACATGTTAATCGCTTCGATTCCGGTCATCCATTTTCATCGAGTAGTTTTATTGACTTACCTTCTGCCGTTCCAACTTACTCGCATTAAATACGGGGATTAATAAGTCTATTTCTCACCCGTTGATTTAATTACTCCCCATCCGTAGGATCAACTTAGATATTCCTATAAATAGGTAACAACCCATTTATCATTTCCACTCATATCGTACAGATGGAAAATTCAGTTTCCTTAAGTTTCACTTTGCAGAGTGATCCCATAATCTTTAAAAAATCGCACTACCATGGTTATTCATATCAGGATTATTCTTTCCTCATCTTGCCTAGTGCTGACAAGTCCCATTAACACCCTACCTAGTACTGACGAGTCCCATGTGACCTCCGTCTTGGTCTTCAATGGGTTGAGGTCCGTGGTATTTTGTTAGCACATTGAGGGTTCATATCTACCAGGCATCCTCATTTTTGGATGTTACCTCCGAAGTGATTCTTCGACGGGGTGTGCTGGTAGATTTTCACTTTCACGGTGTTCCGCGCGAGATCATACTTTGGACGGACAACTGCAGCAATCTCTCAAGCGGGATCTCGTTTCGGTCGAATAACCGCTACAAGCTATCAGGCTTTTTAGAGGTTATTTGACCAAAAAGGGACATAGATCTTCCGAGCTTGGCCATCGAACTAAAGAAGTCGACCATCCTGAGCAGTATGCTTCTTAGGTGGTTGAAGAAGAATGTCGAGGTACTAAGAAGAAGACCGATGTTTTCGTGGACATTGTCGTGGAACATTCCAATTTATTGAATAGGGTTTTACCATTTTGTATTCGTAACCACCTGTAAAGCGAAAGATATTATTCTGCATAAAATCTTTATATTCTTCATAATTGTTGCAAATGTTTTTATTTACAGTATTGATCATCATATCAATTGTTCTGTTTGAGTGTTTTCATTTGACCTAGTCGGTGTATTTATTATACACATAGGTTTTCCATCCAAGTAGTTGGTTTTAACCTTTGTTATTTAGAGATCGCTGAGTGTTCTCCGACCTAGTTGGTTCTACTCAATTCAGCACTTAGGTTTTTTACCAACAATTGGCTTTAACTCTTGATATTTGTAAATCAACGAGTGTTTACCGACCCAATCGGTTTTTACTCAGTCAATACTTAGGTTTTTTTATCAATTATTGGCTTTAACCTTTTAAGTCGTAGTTTTGGAGACCGCTGAGTGTTTATCGACCTGGTCGATTTTACTCAATTTAGAAGTTAGGTTGTTTACCAATAATTGGCTTTAACCTTTTAATTCGTAATCTAGAGATCGTTGAGTGTCTATCGATCTAATCGATTTTACTCAATTTAGAAGTTAGCTTGTTTACCAATAATTGGCTTTAACCTTTTAATTCGTAATTCTGGAGATCGTTGAGTGTCTATCGATCTAGTCGATTTTACTCAATTTAGAAGTTAGGTTGTTTACCAATAATTGGCTTTAACCTTTTAATTCGTAATTTTGGAGATCGTTGAGTGTTTATCGATCTAGTCAATTTTACTCAATCTTGAAGTTAGGTTGCTTACTAATAATTGGCTTTAACCTTTTAATTGTCGTTGATTGTTCGTAGGTTGACGAGTGTTTACCGAACCGATCGGTTTTACTCAGTCGATATTTAGGTTGTGTACCAATTATTGGTTTTAACCTTTCTATCGCAAATGGCTAGTAATGTATAACCTTGAAATATACTTAAAATAATTTAAGCAAAGTCTTTTATTGTATTAAACTGTACTGAGTATTTTATCATACAAAATAAATGATGACTATTATGTAAATAATAAAAGGAAATAGAAAGGGTAACTTTCAGGAGTAATTTGTTAACGCCCATAGTATCTTCTCAGGTTGATTGCATTCCAAGTTTTGGGTAAGGGTGTTCCGTCCATGTGCGCAATTTTGTACGAACCTTTCTTTCCTACACCAACAACGATGTAAGGTCCATCTCAATTCTGTTGCAGTTTCCCGACGTGGTTGGATACCTCCACCTTTTTCAGTACTAAATCCCCTTCTTTGAAGGTTCGTATACGCACCTTTTGATTGTAGGCCTTTTCCATGTTGGATTTGACGACCTGTAAGCGTATTGCTGCTCTTTCTCTTAAGGCTTCAGTTAAGTCGACGTCATCCTTCCTAGTCTTTTCATTCTCCTCGGTATCATACATCTCGATCCTCGGGCTTGGGACTAATGCTTCGACCGAAATAACCGCTTCCGAGCCATATACTAAACTGAAAGGGGTCTCGCCAATTGAGGCTTTGACAGTTGTCCGGTTGGCCCAAAGTACTCCAGGAAGTTCATCTAACCATCTTCCCTTTGCTGCCCCTAATCTTTTTTCTAAAGATTTGACTATTTCGCGGTTAGTCACTTCAGTTTGTCCATTTGCCCTCGGGTGTCCTACCGAGGTAAAATTTTGTTGAATTCCGAACTTAGAGCACCAGTCCAATACTTGTTTTCCCGCGAACTGAGTCCCATTATCTGAGATTAGGACTCGTGGGATTCCAAATCGGCATACTATGAATTTCCACAATAAATTAATTACTTGAAACTGTGTTATTCGCGCTAGGGCGACACACTCTATCCATTTGATGAAATACCACTGCGACTAAAACATAGCTTTTCTTTGACCTTGCAACTGGGAAAGGTCCAACAATATCTATTCCCCATTGATCAAAAGGCCAGCATACTGGTATGGGGTGCATCTTCTCAGCAGGTTGATGACTTATATTTTCATGAACTTGACAGTGATGGCACTTCTATACGTATTCAGTTGCATCATTGTTTAAATTCGACCAGTAGTATCCTGTTCGGAGACATTTTAAAGCTAACGCCCTGGCTCCACTGTGGTTTCCTGCCTCCCCTTCATGTATTTCTCGAAGTATCTCAGCGATTTAGGATTCGGAAATGCATCTTAGTAGGATCCCGGAGATCGATCTTCTGTAAAGCTTCCCATCTAATATCGTGTATCTAGGTGCTCGGTAGTTTATTTTCCGAGCCTCATTCTGATCGGTTGGCAGGGTTCCTTCCAAAAGATAATCCATTATTGGAGTCATCCAGTTCCTTTCAGCTATATCGATCTCCATCATTTCGGTGATTGGTACGTTGTCAATGTCAATCGCGGGGGTACTCGAGATCAACCAAGTGATTACTCTTTCTGTTCGTCCATCTCTCGATCCTGTGAATCGGGAGAGTTGGTCTGCCCATTTGTTTTCTGAACGGGGGACGTTCTGAATTTCAAACTTCTCGAATTTTTCTGCCAGTTCTTTTACCTTGGCGAGGTACTTTACCATGTTGAATTCTTTCACCTCATATAGACCGTCTATTTGTCGTTGCACCAATTTCGAGTCAGTTAATACCTTTAGGCATCTGATGTTTGCTTTTATTGCCATTTCCATCCCTGCGATCAACGCCTCATGCTCTGCCTCGTTATTGGTCACCATGAAGTCCAAAGTTATCGCATAATTCAAGTCTTCTTTCTCTGGTCCGGTAAAATTAATCCCGGCTCTGCCTCCCTCCCTGTTTGAGGCACCTCCGACATGCATCAACCAAGTGTGATTTTCGACAATCATAATATCATTATCACCACTGGTCGAGTCGTTAGTATTTTGTATTGAGGTCGGAGTTTCCAATAGGAAATCAGCTAGTACTTGAGCCTTAATCGCAGTCCTTGGTCTATACTCAATCTCGAATTGTCCTAATTCGATCGCCCATTTAATTAATCTTCCAGAGGTTTCTGGTTTTGCCAGGACTTGTCTTAGTGGTTGATTTGTAAGCACTACTATTTTATATGTCAAGAAATATGGTCGGAGTTTCCGTGTTTCTACCACTAAAGCCAAAGCAAATTTTTCTATCTCCAGGTAATTCTTTTCTGCTCCTTGTAATAATTTACTTAGATGATAAACAGGCTTATGCTCTGTGCCTTCTATCTTTACCAATACCGAACTAATTGCAGCCTCGGAAATTGATATGTAGATGTATAAAGGATGTCCTTCGGTTGGTTTGGCTAGTAAAGGAGAAGAAGTCAGATACTCCTTTAATTGGTTAAAAGCTTGATCACATTCTTCTGTCCATACAAAGTTCTTTGCTTTTCGCAAGGTTTGAAAGAAGGGCAAACTTCTGTATACCGATTTGGATATGAATCTGTTTAGTGCAACAATCTTTCTGACTAAGCTTTGCACTTGGGAGATCGTTCTAGGTGGTTTCATTTCTGTTATGGCTCGAATCTTTTCGGGGTTGGCTTCAATCCCTCGTTGATGAACCATATATCCCAGGAATTTTCCTGATTTGACCCCAAAAATGCATTTGGCAGGGTTCAGTTTCATGCGGTATTTTCTCAAAATTCTGAAGCATCGGTCCAGATGTTTGAAGTGGTCTGCTTCATTCATGTTTTTTAGTAACATGTCGTCTACGTAGACTTCCATTATTTCTTCGATTAATTCTCGAAACATCAAGTTAACTAATCTTTGGTAAGTTACCCCTGCATTCCTTAATCCGAATGGCATCACAATAAAGCAGTAAACTCCTTGCTCTGTGACGAAAGCAGTTTTTTCTTGGTCTCGCTCATCCATGTAAATTTGATAGAAACCCTGGAAGGCGTCCATCATGCTAAAGATAGCAAATCCTGCAGTTGAATCGACTAGTAGGTCAATTCTAGGGAGAGGGTAAGGATTTCGTGGACACAACTTGTTTAAGTCAGTGAAATCGTTACACATCCTCCATTTGTTGTCTTTCTTATCCCCTTTTGCCACTAAGACGACATTGCATAGGCATTCCGAAAAATGTATTTCCCGAACTTGTTTGGCTTTGAGCAGTCTTTCAACTTCTGACTTGATTATTTTATCTTTGGTAAGCCCATGATTCCGCTTCTTTTGTCTTGCGGGTTTTGCCATTGGATCTATCTTTAGAGAGTGAGTAATTATTCTCGGGTCGATGCCCTCTATGTCATCTGCACTCCATGCAAAAATGTCCACGTTATCTCTGAGGAAGTTTAATAGCATAACTTCCTCTTCCGTACAGAGTTCGGTCCCAATCCTGGTCGTCTTTAGCGGATCGCCTTGCACAAGCATAATATCTTTGTGTTCTGGTGGCTTTATGGTTAAGTCGACCGTCTCCTTCCCTTTCCGATCTATTATGTCTGTACTAGGGATCTCGACTTCAGTTCTCTCGACATCACTCTCGAGTTTCCTTTTGGCCAGAGTAAAGGATTTAGGTTTATTTCCTAGTACAAGGGAGGTGTTATAACAATCTCAGGCCATGCAATGGTCATTCACTATTTCTCCAACGCCTGAGGCAGTCGGAAACTTTATCTTCTGATGGTAGGACGATACTACTGCGCGAAAAAGATTGAGCGTCGGTCGTCCTAAAATTGCATTGTATGCAAATGGGGTTTCAACGACCAGGAATTTTATCATCTTCACTGCTCGTTCTGGTCTTTTTCCCAATGAGACACTTAAGTCACGGTCCCAGAGGGGACTATTTTTTATCCTCCAAAGCCTACCAACGGAGTTGCCACCTTTTGAAGCGTTATTTCCCTCAGATTCATTTGCGTTAGAACCTCCCTTGAAATGATGTTCGCCGAACTGCCATTATCGATTAATATTCTTTTCACATTGTAGTTTGCTATTTCTAGAGACACTACCATTGGAAAGTCAGGATTGTCTTCTTTCAAATCCCAGACGATATTTCTTGGCACTTCGTTTTCAGTAAAGCTAATAGGTTGTTTTTTTGGTAACTTGCTTTCGAGAGTCCATACTTCCCTCGGATTTCTAAAATTTCCTTCAATTGACATGGCGGTTCTACGGCGGGCATTACGGCTGTCTCCCCCTGCTGGTCCTCCTGAGATCGTGTGTATAGTCCCATTGATTTGATCGTTATTCAGTTCTTGGGGCGGAACGTTGTTAGGGGTTCTCCTCATGGGGGTTCTTCTCCGATTATGAGTCCGAGGACTCCTGTTTCTATTTCTCTTTCTCCCGTTCCGTTCGACGTAATCGTCTAATTTTCCTTGTTCAATTAGCCTTTCGACCTGCTTTAGGTGGAAACAATCTTCTGTCCGATGTCCATGTGCCCGATGATATCGACAATATAAGTTGTAGTTTCGGGCTCCTGGCTTCGGCTGTGTAATTCTTTTCGCTGGTGGAATCCAATTGTTCCTTTCGAGCACTACCAAGATTTCTTCAACAGGGACTGTCAACTTGGTATATTCCACGTGGTCTACTCGATTTCTATGAGGCAGTTCAGCCGATCTCGATCTTGTATAGACATTAGGTCTTTTATCTCGATCGTTTCGATTATAATCCAATCTTTGGAAAACGTTTCCTTTTCTAAAGGATCGGTCGTAATCCGTTGGCCTAGAAATAGGGGCTTTATCCTGTCGTCTCGGGCCGAAAGTTGATGCTTTATTCCTACTATTATCTTTGAAAGAGTTCATCTCTTCTTGAGTCATATATTTTGAAGCCAAGGTCATTATTTTTGCGAACGTCCTTGGTTGTTTTCTACTCAGGGCATTCCCAAACTGCCTGTTTTTGGTTAGGTCGAACAGAATAGAGATTATGTAATCAATATTTGGCGAGTCAATCTTAAGTAGTTCCACATTGAATCTTGCCAACCAGCTTCTCAGGGATTCTCCTTCTTGCTGATGAATGGTTCCTAAGTAGCTCATAGGGAGTTTTTGCCTTTTATGGCTGGCGAACTGTTGAGTCAGCTTGTTGCACAGCTCGCGAAAACTGAGTATGGAATTGGTAGGTTGTTTCCCAAACCAATCCAGTGCCAATCCTTCGGACGTTGTGACCATCAATTTGGCGGTATATTCAGCAGAATGTGCATATAGATTCATTATGTTCGTAAAGTTGAATATGTAATCGTCCGGATCAGTTGTGCCGTCGTAACGCGGTAGTCATCCTGGAACTTGTCCGGATGATTGTGCTTCTTTTATTTCCCTATAGAAAAGAGAGCATGCTGCTAAACTTTCCTAGACTTCCGTGCTCCTTGCCCATGGATGTTGAACAGTCAATAAGCGTTGTTCAAGACGTTCTTGTACCATCTTTTCAATCTCTCTTTCCGAGATGCGGACAGTTTTTGGTTGATTAGGGATCGGGTCAGTGATGTCAACGTCGATGGGAATTAAAGTGTTTTCCTACGATCCCCGATGGTGGGTGTACGGGGGGTTTTGTGCGATCCGTTCTTCTTCGGACCCGGTTGTCCATAGGTTTTGCGTTGCTCCTTTGAGGACTAGGTAGTGATTGCTGCTCGGTCCCTGGGCTATCTGCCTGTTCTGATACTTGATCGAGCTGCCTCTGAGCTCTTCTGCCTGGTTGCGCCCTATTTGCCCTTGGCTCTCTGGGCTCTTGTTCAGGAATTAATTGGCCTCCTGGACATAGGGAGTTAAACAGTAGCACAATTTGTCTTAATTTTTCCTCCGTTTCCGCCAATGGGACGGGGATGGTTGGAACCCTAGGACCTTCAGGTATCGTATCGGCGGCAATCTCCTGCTGTCCTTGAGAAATCTGGACATTAGCCTCCTGACGTTCTTGCTGATTTGAAGGACGATCGTCTTCTTGTTGATTGTCGACATCGTTGTCGATCGGTTCATTATTTGTTAAATCGTTCGACGTCATAGGTGGGTGCGTCGTGTTGCTTCTCGTCTCGTTGCGAGCATTCTTCCTCGGGCGAGCCATGTGCCTATCGAATAATTAATTGAGCCCCTCGGTGGGCGCCAACTGATTTAACTGTTTTTCGTGTGGTTCGATTAAATCAATGATGTTTGCTTAAGGTTAGGTGTATATTATAATTATAGGGCTTAGTTACTTTATTCCAGATGGATCAATCTCAAGGAGGAACTATACGTAACGAAATCAGTGTAAGAATAATAAAGATCAATAAGTATAGCAAAAGCTCTTATATTAGAATAATCTTGTATCATACAAGTATGTCGGCGTAAGCTCTCTTCTTGTGTCTGTAATACAATGTCTGATTCAGTTATTTATAGGGTACAATCCCTAGATATACAAGGAAACATAATCCTACAAGGACTCTGGTTATTTGTCCTTCTCAAGCCCGGATCGCAGCTTGGTCACTGAGGAGCATCATCTCTGATCGGGTCGATTTGTGATAGTGAGTGAGCTATATGGTCGATCCGAGTATCATATGGGGTATAAAATAGCCACCATCATTGATGTATAGAGATATTGTAAAATTGGAACTATATTTCCTTCAATTGTATATTGCCGTGAAATGGCCAGTGCTTTTATAAGCAATTTTGCACTTTTTCATAATCTCTTCAGCAAAGGAGGAATAATTAATAAAAGAATAAAGGATGCAACTTTTGGTCACCCAAGTATCTATCCATATGAATATTCAATTTTAAATGTGTCTCAAAATCTAACTGTAAAAAAATAATTGTAAACTTGGTTTTGAAAATTATTCCAGCAACATGTTATTTCACCCAGTAGAAAATGCTAATAACTTTAGACTATGTTTAGCTATTGGATTTAAATGAAAAAATAATAATAAAAACGATGAAGCTCAATATTCTCTAATTCAATCCAAAGAAAACCAATTTTTGTATTATGCACAAGCAAAATGTAAAAGATACAAACTTACTGTGAATTAAGTTTTTGAGTAAATCATATTTTTCGTTCTCCTTATGAGTCGACTTTTGCATATTCGTCCTTCCTAATTTTTTTTAATAACATATGCATCTATCTAATCAATGTAGTGTATCACCTATTTTATTTTTGACTATTTCACGATGAAGACGGCCTCACGTGCAAATTACATGTATTACTTGAATGTCTAATATTAGGTAAAGGGACGAAAATGCCTTCCAAATAATACACACGCAATGCCGTCTTTATCGTGTAATAGTCGAAAATTTAATCAGTGATATCCTTCATTAATAAGAGGAATTCATTTGTTATGATAAATTTAAAAAAAGACGCCCATTAACAAAGAAAAAATATGTGATTCACTAGTTAAGTTTTTGTGGGAAGATTATGGGTCTGTTTGTTTGGTGTTTTGGAAAGTAGTTTCAGAGAGTAGTGGAGGTTTGTGAAATTATCTAGATTTGCGTAATGTTGCTTGTTTGGGTTTTGATAGAATAGTTTGAGAAACAAAGTAGGCATAAGTTATTTTGGAAGAATTAGGTTGTAGGTTTAAGATGTGTAAAACTTTATGTTAACTCATGCATGTTGCGAAATAAATTGTGTAAAAGATATGTTATTTTATGCCAAATCAGAGTAGAATTTGTACATGATTTGTTTAGAGATAAGAAAATTATTGTTTGTTTGGGTTTTGAGAGAGTAGTATGAGAAAATTGAAAAATGAAAAATTTACATCAGAAAATAAAAAACAGGTTTGTTTGGCATTTCCCAATCACAACTTTTTTTTTGGGAAACGTCAAACAAACAGGCCCTACGTCCATGGGAAGAAATTAAATTATCCTCTTCAATATTTTGAAAGGTGTCCTAATCCAACCCTAATTTGTAATTTAACAGTACTATAACTGCTTGTCAAGCCAATGAATGAAAAAGTCCAAAAACAAAGTCAAAATCGATTTCCAACACGAAATGCAAAACATCACAGATTCATTTACCACTAACCCTTAAACCCCAATTCAATTTAATACCAAATCGTAAATATTGGGATTTAATTTATGTGATGGCGGTGCAATGGCTGCTGGTTTGCCATGGTTTGGTGACGCTGTTGGTGGTTGTGTCATTCCTCTGCGGTCAGTGGCCCATTTTTCAGGGCACATTCATTCAACGAATCCACTTCTTCATCACCTTCGGCGCCTACGACTATTTCAGGTATAATATATTAATAAAAATACTACTTTAAAATGATGATCCATTGAAAATTAGGAAATTATTATATAATTTGTATTTTACTGCTGTGATTTATCTAGGCGACTCATTCATTTCACGTGTGGGTCTAGAGGAACTAATGCGCTCCTCTCCGTTGAGAATTTTTGTTGTGATCGCCCTAATCCAATTCTACAGGTATTTTTGTGTACCCTGTTTCTTACAAATGCGGTATATTTTCTTTCTAATTTCCTTTTTCATGGAAATTGAGCTGGTTTATGGATGTTGTTCCCCCCCCCCCCCCCCCAAACCTCCTTTTTTTGAATTAGAAGTTTACTTAAAACATTCTTACCTTGGATTGTTTTATTAGATAGAGTAAAAGACTAAGCTTCGCGGTTCCTAAATTCACTTGTTGGTCATGACTATAACTGATTCTTACAATATTTGAATGTGAATATAAATCTGAAACCTTGTTAACATCTTCCTTGTAGTGTGGCCTTGAAAGTATGGTGGTGAATAAATGGCAAGGTGATTATTTCGGAAACCGCAATGGTTTACGCCTTTTTGTGGACCATTTAAGATTTGAAAAATGAAGTTCTTTGATTGATTCCCGAAGTGTCTAGTATTCATAATTGTATTTACTGACCACCTCAGCTGAACAAAAGATTTTATACATTACATCCTTTTAGTGCTTTCCTTTTAGATTAAAGAGATGATCATTTTTTTTCTTTTTTTTTTTTTTGTCGAAAGGAGTTTTAGTAGCCTGCATTTCTTCATGCAGGGAATATATTTGTTAATAATCGGAGCAACTTATTACTTCATTGCAGTGTCATCCTTCATCTACATTCCAGGGTATTACATAAGTGGAGTGCACAGGTATCAGCTGTATTCTTGTGCTTGCTGTTTGTATGCTCATGAGTTATGTATTCTAACTTTATGTATTTGCAGGTACACAAGCTTACTGGCAGTTGGTGTTGGTATTCTCCTTTTTCTATTGACTAGCTTCTCTGATCCAGGGGTCGTGAACTCTGGGAACGTTTCTCAATACCTGTCTGCTTATCCTTATGACAATATTATCTTCTCAGAGAAAGATTGTTCCACTTGTAAGATCCCAAAGTAAGTTCATTGATCTGATTATCAGATATTGCGAAAATTCTCCTTAAAAAGGGCAGACTAATTTATATCTAATTGCATTCTCAGACCTGCTAGATCGAAGCATTGCAGCATATGCAATCGTTGTGTTGCTCGCTTTGACCATCATTGCGGATGGATGGTTCGTTCACTAAACTCTTTCTTTTAAGATCTTTGATGGAAGATATATAACTAGGGTTATGTCTTTTGTCAACGCCATTCCACTTAACATTTTCCTTTTCTATTAATTTTTTTTGAAGAACAATTGCATTGGGGAGAGAAATACGAGATACTTCATGGCTTTTATTCTTTGGTGAGTAGTAAAATTCACAAGATTTCCTATACGGTCAGGACATGTATAATTAATCTTGCTATTGTTCTGCAAGGCTGTGCACATTTTTAACCGAAGAAATGAAATCAAAACAGATGTTGTCAGTACAAAATTGTGTAACCTGGATATTTGTAATCTTAGATTTGAAGTCGAATTACAAATTGTTGAGACATGAATAATTATTGATGAGCTATTTAGAATAGGGTGTAGATCAGATAAGCAGAATGTTAAGGAGTGTAGGTGTATGTTAACAGAAGTAACGAAGTAGATATTTCTGTTTGGATCCATCTAAAATATTGTGGGACAATCTATAATTTGAGGTTTCAGCAATTTAGGAGTGGCAGCCTGAGGCACTAATTTGCAAAATTGATGGACCTAACTGAACTAGTTAACTAGAGAAGAGTCCGACCTAATACTGGAAGGAATGAGATTTTAAAAAGGATTTTAGCTTTTACACATGGCACATGAGATTGAAAAAAAAAAGTCATGTGAACGAGCCATATAAGTGCAGATATGTATTCACTTCAGTAGTAAATAAAATGCTTCTGCTGCTGGTATTTTGTGACATACGGGTCGCATGAGCGGTTCAAATCTGCTGTTACATATTGGTGTAACATCACCTGTTACACATGTGGATGGTTGCCAAGTGTCAAAGTACATCAACTTCCCAAAAAAACAAATCACACAAGATTATTCTTATTTCTCCAACTTTCTTAAATTAAATAATTCTCCATTCCCACCATAGCCACCAGTCACCACCACCTCAACCGCCGACCTCCTTCCCTCCTACCACCCAACCATAGATCAGGCATGATTTTTCATACCCACCAATCTTCCACCAAATTCCTACACCACATATTGAGTTTAACAATTGATTCTATAAAATTGTTTTCGTTAAGCAACTCATCTGTCAAAAAATTCGGCCGACATCACAATCTTTGAGTGGCCCATGGAGATTCTCGCTCTTTTTTCTTTATAGAATCAATTGTTATGATTATCTGGATCGGTGATTGGTGGTGGTGGAAGCCTGGAAGGTTAGGAAAGTGATGGTGGTGATGGTGGAGGGTGAGGAAAGTGATGGTGGCTATGGAGGAAGAGTTTGGCGGTGGTGGCCATGGAAGAGGTTGGTGGTCATGGAGGAGGAAGAGGTTGGAAGAAGATATTTCGGAAAGTTGGAGAAATGAGAATAATCTTGTGTGATTTGTTTTTTTGGGAAATTGATGCACTTGGACACTTGGCAATCATCCACATGTGTAACAGGTGATGTTACACCAATATGTAACAGCAGATTTGAACCGTCGCACGAGAGAAGAAAAATTAGGACATGAAAAATATTATATTATCCTTAAAATGTTTCTAATGCAGGCATTTCCTCATCTGCGTATATGGAATAGTTGCACTTGCACTGATTCTCGCTGGTAGGCTGAAAGATTTGAAAGTTATCTACATTTTAACAGGTGTGATTGTGTAATCCCCAGCTCTAATTTTTGGGTCATGACCTGTGCCTAAAGGCTGATTTATTGTCTCTCTTTCTAATGGTGGTGCAGTTTATTATGGCATCGAGAATTCTTTCAGGAGGTTGGCTCCACTTGTTGTACAGGTGAATAGATTTCTTTCACTTAAAATGTTCCATGCAGTCTAGAACTTGCTCCAATGAGCGAATATTGTATTTGAACTGCTCATCTATTATACATTACTTAAGATGATTACTCTTGTAACTTATTCAAAGAGTATAGGTCTTCCCAGAAGATTAGGTGGATATATATTGCATTTATAGTCCATGATAAGATGTCGAGGTATTCTTTTAAGAAAACTGTGATTATTCTCTCGTGGCCTCTGACACTAGTCTGTCTTATCGCAGTGGTTGTTGAATTCATATAACACCCAAATACTTATTATGGTATTTTTGGCCGTTGTATCTCTGCTGTTAGCTGGTTTCTTCATGTACCATGCTAAACTCTGTATCACAAACACTACCACAAATGAGGTACATCACTTGCTTACACAGTTCCTTCTTTTTTTCATATATATATATATATATATATGGTTATTATCTTCACAAGTGTGACAATAAGTGGACGCACCTCCTACTCTATAATGTCTTATTATTTCCTTCATTCATGCAATATGATGGAAATAGTAGGTACAAATTTCTCAAATCCACGCGAGTAAAAAAGTGGGTGATATTGTCGGGCGATGGTAATTACTAATATTTGAGTTTGCTATAAACTACAGAGTTTTAAATGGCACGAGTACATGAGCTGGCAGAGGAAGGTAAATGAAGCAAAGGCAAGTGCAGAAGCTCTTAAATCTAGTTTAGGTGAACTAAATCAAGAAAAGAGTCCTCAAGAGAGCAAATGGAGGACGTTCTTTAGAAGATCTCGTCTACAAGAACAGCAAGTGGTTAAAAACAATAAATACAGCAAGGGATTTGTCCACAATATTCACGAGGTTGTATTTCCCCTCTCGACAAGGAAATCATTTTCAGTAAATAAATCGAAATTACGTTAAGGTGCCTCCTTTTTATCCTTGAATTTTTCGAACCTTGGTGCAAGGAAGTTCTCTGTCTTACTTGGCACCAACTGGACATTGCTTCATGGAGAAACGATCCGAACTCAGAGCTCGTTGCACTTGTATTGACTTTTCATATATTGAAGATTTTTCCTGTGAGAAATGTTATTACCACGTTGAGTTGCTTAGAATTGAAGGATAGTAGTGTAATATACTCTCCAGCTTAGGGAATATGGTCCATTTTGGTCTAAGAATGTAAATTTGCATTGGTTCTTTTTTAAATAATTTGTCTTTGAAATTGAGTGACAGGAAGATGGTGGAACTTTTCTTTAAATTTTGTATTATGTTATGTTGTTGCTTGTAAGATTTACTCACTCCATTCCATATTACATGTCGTTTAAGGTTTTTTTATAAGGATCAAGGAATTAATTAATGCTCTAATTTTTAGGAAAATAAAAGTATAGTTGAATAAAATTACCATTGAGAAACAATTAAATATTTTATAATTTGCAATAATCCATCTCTCTATTCCAATTTTTAATGAAGTAAAAATGTCAAAATAGCATTTAAGTTTATCTTGAATTTCTAAAGTGACATGTATTGTGGAATATTTTATTCTCCCTAAGAAGACATGTATTGTGGAATGAAGGGACTCCCAATCATTTTATGTTATACATAGTACTATAGTACTTCATCCTTCTTGAATTACTAAGCATATTCTTTGTTTTCATACATATTAAAAAATCTCATTAGAAATTATTTTAACTGCTATCACTTTTGTCATTAACTATTAAATACATTTTTTTCTATTTTTTTCATTTTTTCTTTCTAGGAAAGGGTATAATTAAAAAAAAATTGCAGAAAATCAGATGTGTCAATTAATTTGAAACATAAAACATAAAAATTTGATAAATGTGGCAATTAATTTAAAACAGAGGGAGTCTATTTATATAATAATGTAGCAATCATCACCCAGAAAGTTAATGGGCTAAAAAGAAATTTGAGGATTATAATTATAGTTTTGCCTAGGGCTGCCAATGGGGCGGATTTCAATCCGGATCCGATTCGAATCCGGTCAGATTATTAGGATAATTGTCCGATTAGAGATTCGATGGAGCTGATCCGATTAAGAAGATCCGTAATCCGAATTATATGGAGCGAATATGGATCTAGGCTGATCCGATCCATTAAAGACCCGCATTCGGATAATATTTGATATAATAGTATATACATTTAATTTTCATGTTTCACCTTTCATGTTCAATTAGAATGTTAGTTAAGTCAATCTTTCTAGGGTGCGGCCACATTAGTTACGGCCGCACATGCGGCCCCCTCCCTCAACCGTTAGATCGGCTTACTTAAATGGCAGCCGTTTGATTGGTAACTAAATGTTTTGGATTTAAATTTGGTTTATTTCTAATTAAAAATGCAATTGACTATTAAGCCCTTTTACTTAGTTTGTCAAAAAAAAAAAAAAACAAACCGACTGAAAATAGAAAAGACCTTTTCGCCCCCCATTAAATTTTACGTTTTAAGAAGACGTTTATACCCCCCACTTAAAAACCGAAATTAACAATTAATTTGCTCCTTATTTCCTTCTCATTCCTAATCTTTCAAAACTAACAAATAAATTCCTTTTATTTCATAATCATTCAAACTTAATTGATTATTTCTTGTTATTACTTCTCCACCATTTTTACACCATTCATGCCTTCAATAATCTCACCACCATTTTTGCACCTTAAATGAATCCTCTCCAAAATTGCTTTACAAATTTCGAATAAAAAAAATGAAATTCTCAATTACTTTTGAATCCACGAAATCAATATCTCAAATCAATAATTTTGATGTATATTATCCTTAATCCCCTTTTGTTTATATATTTCTATTCGGTCGATTAAGTTCGAATTTCTTAGATAATAGTTTAAATTTCGGTCGATCCTAGTAATTAAGAGATCCGTGTTCGACAATAAATAAATAAAATTATATGCATAGTATTTTATAAAAATAAGTAACATTGATAATATTTTACCATCAATAATTTTATTTAATAAAATAGTAGTTAATAATTTGTTCATAAATAAATTTTTCGAATATTTTCATCTAAATAAATATGAATATTAATTACTAGAAAGTTCATAAATTCATTCTTACGAAAATAAATTCATCCCTGGTGAACGGTGCTAAAAACTCAACATGTGAGCTAAATTTAATAAAATCGTAAATTTAACAAACTTATTTTAGAAAAAAAAATGTTAATGTAAGTTTTGGAATCGATGATTTATAGGATATATGATCTATTGGAATTTAGAAATTTAGATCCGAGCAAAATTTGGATTCGATCTGGTATAAATGAAGGCGGATCTGGATTGAACGTAATCCGATCCAAATTCAATCCATTGACAGCCCGTAGTGTTCTCAAGGCCCAAAAAATGGAATATTAATAGGGCCTGAATCTTTCCAATTGAACGTAAAACTCGATTGTTATGACAAATTGTACATAAAACCGAATTAAATTTCTAAGGGATTAAAAAATTCTGTAAATAGTTTAGTTAATCAAAATTAAGAGAACAATATAATCACATATAAAAAAATTGAATTCGATTGAGGTTTACTGTAAAATTCGATTGAATTTTACGTAAATTAGTTCACATAATAAAAATTATCATTGCCAAATTAATTACCTGTGGATTCATCACGACTTGCATCAACTTCGTCATCCGGGATTGTAGAATTTCCCACTATATTTAGATTTGTGGAGATTGTGATGAAGAGGTTGATTAGGTTTGAGGAGATAGTGATGAAGAGATTGATTTTGAAAGAACTTCTAGTTAGTTTTCTTAATCGTGCAAGATGAATTTTGAATTGTAATTACTGTTCTAATCGTGGGAAGATGAACTTTTGTAATTGATTTTTTTAGTCATGGAATTTCGAATTTGTTGGCTTATTTTAATCGTGGAAGATGAAATTTAGTTTTACCCTAATTGTGTTTTTAAATCATGGAAATAAATCTGATATAGATTTAGGTTTATTATGTGAAAGGGTATAAGTGTCTTTGTGTAATTAAGTTTTAAGTGTTTCAAATTTAACTTAATTAAAAATGATATAATTGACTTTTGAATTTTAAGTTATAATTTTTATTTTCATTTAAAAATAAAAGAAAAGGGTAGATTGGACAATTAATAACCGGTGCAACCTAAACAAAATTAGACTCTTAGTTACGGCGCCACGTGGCGCGATTTAAGGCTAGGGCCGCACGTGCGGTTAGTTACCTAGGGCCGCACCCTAGTCGCCCCGTAGTTAAGTACACAATTCGTTAATGTTGATTATAAGTATCCACCGACCAAGATACAATTTTAATAATTCCATAAACTTAACAAATTTATCGAAGATAGGTTGCCTAATTTGAGATAAAAAAAGGAAAAACAACATATTTACCATGAAAAGAACAAAGTCTTATGGGATGTGACCCCTTCGTTCAACTTCTATTTGGATATTGTAGTTATTGGATAATTATGTTGTGGTAATATTTCCAATTAAACATGTATAAGTCGGTATTACCAACAATCTACCCGGTTCAAATCTGCTGTTACATATTTGTGTTTCATCTCCTGTTTCACCATTGGATTTTCGCCACGTGTCCATAAATAATTAATGATATTAACGGAAGCTTAACAACACTTAGTTTCTTCCGTCTGTTTACTCTGCTGCCACATCACACTTTGACCCCACATCTTATTCCCAAAATCAAATGCAAGTGTGATAACTTTGTGTTCTCCGAACAGTAAAAGAAATTAAATTAAATTAAAAAACCCTACCTTTTCTACTTTCTGTGGCCGCCGTCAGAACATCAATAAATGCAAAGAACATCAATAAATGCAAGGTGATCAACTTCTTCATATATTGATTATTAATTTATGAAGCTATACACAAATCCTTTGAAATTTTCACAAATCCTGTTCGGAAAATGAGAGGAGATTATTGTGGGAAAAAAATGTACATAAGGTGTTTGATTGATTGTATAAGTGAAGAAAATGTATATTTTAGTGATTAAGTTAATTAGATTAATGGTTGATAAATTGTTTTGGCTAATTCTTGGTTGAGTTCAGAGATGATATTAATTATAATTTTAAACGTTTGTAGCTAGAAATAGGTCTCAAACTATGGATTCTTCTAATCTTTTTAATTGGTTTATACTTTTTGGTATCATAAGATAAGGTAACTTGCACTTTTGGTACCATTAGACATGAAAATATAAATTTGGTACTATATGATATGTTTTCATTGCAATTTTGGTACCATAGGATAGGTTTTCATTGCAATTTTGGTACCAAATCCAATTTTTCTATAAAATTAATGGCAATTTACCCTCCAATGAAATACGTAATGTTCAATTTACCCTTCTATAATTTGGAAAACAAAATCAATTTACCCCTGTAAATTTTTAGTGAAGCAATTTACCCCCTTCAGCCGGAGATTGTAACTCACTTGTCGAAATTGAGAGTAGGCATGCAAACTATTTTGTAACATAGGGATATAAATTGCCACATTTATCATAATACAAGGGGTAAAATATCATATTATCATAATAAAAGTGGATAAAGTGTCGCCTATAAAAATATCAGGGAGACGATGTGAAACTTTTACAAAATTACAGGGGGTAAAATGCTTTTTTTAAACCACAAGGGGGTAAATTAAACATTATGCATTTCATAGGGATTAAATTATTATTAACTTTAGAGAAAAATTAAGTTTGGTAAAAAAAACAATTTTCCCCTACTTTATGTTTCAAGATTACATGTCTGAAATCATATATGTTTATTAGTAGATTGAAAGTTAGCTTGGCCTTGGATTAGTTCCCACATTTTGTTGCTCGTTTTCTCTTGAAATTTTGTCCTGTTTGTTGTTATAACATCACTTTTCATTTTAGTTGATTAATTTCAATGTAGTATTGCGGTAAAAAATCCATAATTTTCTGCATAATTTTAATTTTGAAGATTTGTTATCAGAATACCAGGGCACAGCTACATAAATTAATAATCAATATATGAAGAAGTTGATCACCTTGCATTTATTGATTTTCTGACAGCGGCCACCATAAAGTAGCAAAAGGTAAGGTTTTTAATTTAATTTAATTTCTTTTACTGTTTGAAGTACACAAAGTTATCACATTTGCACAAAAAATTGGGAATAAGTTGTGGGGTCAAGGTGTGATGTGGTAGCAGAATAAATAGACGGAAGAAACAAGTTGTTAAGGCTCCGTTAATATCATTAATTATTTATGGACAAGTGGCGAAAATCGAACGGTGGAACTGGAGATGAAACATAAATCTGTAACAGCAGATTTAAGCCGCAATCTACCTCCTTCGATTATAAGTAGGTGTAGAATTTTACCGTTTATTATAAAATTGGTAAACTTTATATTTTGTTCTTACAAATTACCTGCAATTATTTTCATTTCTCTTTAGCTTGTACATATTTTTGGATTATATAATTCATAGTTTTTTTTATCTTTTAAAGTTAAAATATAAATTAACATTTTTTTTGTTCGGATCCGAATTTTTGAGTCGGATATCGAATTTTTTCAGATTCGAATTCGATAGCTCTTTTGAATATCCAGTAGGATCTTGGATCGGATCCAAATACAACTTTTGATTTTTTGATTCGAATTCGGAGTCACCCAGATCCTCTCCGAATCCAGCCCATTGACAACCCTGAATTCAGCACATTAGAAAGACCATGCAAGCAAACTAAACGCTTGACCTACATTGGGAATTTATTGTGAAGCATTTCTGATACTTGATTGCTATTAAGCAATTTTTTCTTATTAATTAATTAGTGTTGATTTTGATAATATCTCCAGCAAGCACCTTACGTACACCCTTACGTACACTCATGTGATGTAATTGGTTTAATTATAGGATGTTGCTAGAAATTTGGAAGATAGAAACCGTGTATACTGGAGTATGAATCGCAGTTCATTATTCAACTGTCCCTTAATGTTATTGAGCGGGTACGTTTTTCTTCCCACGTAACTTGTGTTTTGTATATATTTGAATAAAAATTTATGCTTTATAGATAAGCATTTTAATAGCCAACTGTTAACCCAAGGTGGTTGGGCCAAGTGGTAGTGACTTGCGACCCCCAGAGGCGAGACTCAAGTTCGAACCCTACTGGAAACACCACACTTGGGAGGACCTATACCCTTTGCACTCTTCGGTCCGAGCTGTAAATACACAGTCTAGTAGATCAAAAAAAAAAAAAAAATAGCCAACTGTCAAATAACACTCGTGTTAATTAACGAAATTTTCCTATGGGGCAACTTACCATATTTTCATAACTTTATTGGTAGAGCTTAATTTTCATATTGTTGGTGTCTAACAATCTGTGTTCTTAAATATTTCGAATCTAACATAAAAAATAGTGAGAAACAATTACTTGTATCGAAACCAAAGATCACTTTAATCTTTACGTAAAAAACAAGGAAATTAGACTGACGCTTGCCGAAATAAATTTCCTTAAGACAATATTTTCGGGGCTGCCACGATATTGCATACAGTTTGATTCCCGGTAGTCTCCCAAGATACAATAGTCTGTTGTTCATTATTTGTACTAATAATGAACCCACGGCAAACCGAAGCAAATGGAAGATTCGACATAAATTTAAAGTAGAGAAGAGAGTAATATTTTATTATTGTCTAAAAAAGGATACTTAATTGGTCAGATTAAGTCTCCTTCGGAAGAGACACATCGTTTGGATTGCATTGTTTCGGTCCAAAGGGTACCTCTTCAGATCGAATAGACGCAACCCCTTAATTACTCTCAACTAATTTTATTCACATATAAATTGTAAATCCAACACATATTTAAGGCGAGGGATAAACTAATAAAGATGTGGTTATAAGGTGTAATGGTATGCTTGGGTTCACTAGCTAATATAGGTCCCTCGATCCTGGTATAGAAAAAACTTAAATGAGAATGCATGTAGATCTTCGAAGAATCAATGGATGGCTCTTTAATGCACGCAAAAGCTCAAGGAAAGAAGTTGTGTAACTAGTGACTTTAGCTTATTTATGGGTAATTATTTACGAGAGAATTTCACTTTTTATGCCACAATTATATCTACTTTAGGGATTTGATACCACGACTATTTATGTCGACACATTTGATAACATATCTCAAATCAACTTTACACATTTAATACTTCCGTCAAATTAATGACGGAATGGTCACGAGATTGTCACGTGCCCGTTAGTTCTCGTGAAATCTGAATTGAGAATCTCACTTTTGATACCACAGTTATACCTACTTTAGGGATTTGATACTACAACTATTTATGTCGACACATTTGATACTATATCTCAAATCAACTTTACACATTTAATACTTCCGTCAAATTACGGAATTGTCACGAGATTGTCACGTGCCCGTTAGTTCTCGTGAAATCTGAATTTGGGGGGAGACTCATTCCAGGTGGCATCGTTTTTGGAGGGAAAAATGCTATGTCAACTGCCCCAATTTCATTACATAAAAGACGATCACATATGCAGAGCCCTAATTGTCTTCCTCTTCATTCACAATCACAAAAGCAAAAATGTCTTCCTCTTCAACTGTAAACTCCATGCGTTATTTCAGCACTAAAAGGGTGTTGAAGTGTTTTTGTCAAGAAACCACCATTCTCAAGACTTCTTACTAGAATGGAATCTCCTACCTGGATTCTCATTTGTCCAAGAAGTCTTGAGAATGGTGGTTTCTTGACAAATACACTTCAACACCCTTCCAGTGCTGAAATAACGCCTGGAGTTTGCAGCTGAAGAGGAAGGCATTTTTGCTTTTGTGATTGTCAATGACGAGGAAGACAATTAGGGCTCTGCATATGTGACCGTCTTTTATGTAATGAAATTGGGGCAGCTGAAGTAGCAATTTTCCCCCAAAAACGATGCCACTTGGAATGAGTCTCCCCCCAAATTCAGATTTCACGAGAACAAACGGGCACGTGACAATCTCGTGACAATTTCGTCATTAATTTGATGGAAGTATTAAATGTGTAAAGTTGATTTGAGATATGGTATCAAATGTACCAACATAAATAGTTGTGGTGTCAAATCCATAAAGTATGTATAATTGTGGTATCAAAAGTGAAATTCTCAATTCAGATTTCACAAGAACTCACGGGCATGTGACAATCTCGTGACAATTCCGTCATTAATTTGACGGAAGTATTAAATGTGTAAAGTTGATTTGAGATATGGTATCAAATGTGTCGACATAAATAGTTGTGGTATTAAATCCGTAAAGTATGTATTATTGTGGTATCAAAAGTGAAATTCTCTCAATTATTTACTAGACCAGATCTCGGAGATATTTTCAAGGACCTTGTGCTGAGAATGTATCGCATCATTAATTGTGATAATGCTCGATCACAAGTTCTAGGAAATATCTCTTAGACCTGATTTAGCCAAGAATATTCTTTTCTTTATCTTCTTTGTACGGTTCTTGTAATACTGTGTGTATGTAAACAGCTACGTACTAGTCTGTAATACTTGACAGTTGTGATTATACTCTTAGAATTTGGGCATATTTTGACAGTTTAAAGATGCTCAAGATTGCCCTGTTCGTTATTTGAATATTGAAGACTCTTGATTTGTACCATAACTGTTATATTGAGGACTATCCATATAGATAGAAGTAAAGTTTGGATAGAACTCATAGTAGATGGTGACTGAAGATCAGCGTCAATTTGCTGACAATTTTAATTTTTTTTACTAAAAAATCATTTGAACAATGAAAAAAAGTACACCATCCTTAGGGGTATGAATTCCTTACCATGGGTCTATTTGAAAGGATTTTGTCTCGACTTCGTGGGCCTTAGTTTTAAAAAAAAGGTTTGAGTGGTTTCGGTGAAACCTTTGGAACCTCGTTTGGTTAGGTTTTGGATGTTGACTTTTGTGGTTTTGAAAAGTTCAAATCTCGTTTGAATTGAATTTGAATGTTGGGATTTGGGGGAAAAAATGTGTGGTAGGGGTCAAATCAATGTATTTCATAGAGTTCGAGAAGGAAAAAGTAGGTGATATGTGTCAAATCAAAATTTTGTAAGTTTCAAGAGTAGGTGTATTTTTAGATCTTTGGCCCTTTGCACCCCCAAAACACGAGAAATTGACATTTTGCACCTTCGAAATAGAATTAGCACATAGCACCTCGAATTAAGAACAACTTAGCAACTTGCACCCCCGAAACACGATAAATGAACGCTTTGAACCCCCTAAACACAAAATTAGCACTTAGCACCTCAAATTAATAAAAACTCAACCACTAGCAAGGCCTCATTTTTTTGGGCAAAGTTGACTACCGAGATTAAAAAAAAAAAAACCTAGGGTAAAATAGGTAATTCATTTTTTTTCTTAAAATTTGCAAAATACGGTTATGAATACTAGAATATTCATCTGCAAAATCTATTTTAACTTACTTTTTCAATTACCAATTTTTCAAATGTCCTCAAAATATCCAAAAGAATTCAAATTTTTTTTAGAAAGTTAATACATAAAATTGACTGAATCATATCACAAAAACAAATTTTAAGATGAACAAATAAATGAGTATTTCGATATTCATAATCGTATTTTTAAGAATTACCCATTTTGTCCCTACGTTTTGGTCCCCCCCGGTGGTCAACTTTGTCGAAAAAAACGAGGGGTGTTAGTTGTCCAGTTTTTCTTAATTTGAGGTGCTAAGTGCTAATTTTGTGTTTAGGTGGTTAAAAGTGTCCATTTCTTGTGTTTCGGGGGTGCAAGTTGAAGAATTATTCTTAATTCGAGAGTACTAAGTGCTAATTCTATTTCGAGGGTGCAAAATGCTCACGTCTTGTGTTTCGGGGGTTAAAGTGCCAAAGATCTAAAAATTAATTACCTATTTTATCCCTAAGTTTTTTAGAGTAAATAAAAGAGGGCACAAAGTGCTGAATTGTTCATATTTCAGCAGTGTAAAGTGCTAAATATATATATTTTAAGGGTGCAAAGTGCCTAATATTCATATTTCGAGCGTGCAAAATGCAAAAAAACCTTTGATAGATGTTGAAGTGGACAAATTATTATCCAGACGACTCGAAAAAATTTATCTATTACAAAACAAGTATATTCTACTTGCTTAATGATTTTTACTAGGGGTGTTCGCGGTGCGGTCTTGTGCGGTTTTGTATTTGCCCATACCCAAGCCAATATTTACGGGTTTTGAAATCTCTAGTCCAAACTCAACCGATCAAGTCTTGAGATTGCACTATGCAGTTCATTTTGGTTGGGGCGGTTTGGAGCGGGTTTTGCGGTCTCAAATATCAAGTTTCTTGTATTTTTATTATTTGATGAGTTAAATATAAATGCACTAGTTAATTACAATTCTTTGTTTTTATTAATAAATTTAGTAAACTTTCATAGATAATATAATGGAGATGATGTAAAAATCAAATTAGCAGTAAACCAGATGCCCAAAAGCCCGAGACCGCATTCGTGGATAACACCACGAACCTGGCTCTGATACCAAGTTGTCACGCCCCAAATTTTTATAAATATATATTACTTTACCGACGTGATGGCTGCGTCGTTATTTTGATCATGCCGACGCGAAGCCTTCGCATTTAAACTCAATTCCAAATATAACAAAAAAATAACACGAAAATAATATTAGCGATCTGTTCGAGCTGTTGGAATAAAGTATCTAAAAATGTCCACCAGGAACAATTATTATAATACTAAGTTAAAGTCAGTCCCAACTAACAAAGTCTCAAAGTGAGAATGCCTAAAACTCCAAGAGATAATAACAAAGCATAAATAACAAGTCGGTTTCTATCACTGCTTAAATTCTGAAAACAAAACCTTCCAACTTCGAGTTGTCTAACGATCTGCAAAATATCAAGCAAGGGGTGAGTTGCTCACTCAATAAGAAATTTAAGGCACCTCTGTCAAAGCCATGACATATCAACACTAAATAATAATGCAAACAGACCATGTGACACTTTCTTTCATGAACCGAAGCATGCAGGAGAAACATTCATTTCAACTCACAAATTAACACTACGGTCACAATTAATCCCGTGACAAGGACATCGACATATCAAATACAAATACAAATAGTCGAACTGGTTCGTATGGATAACCAAGCTCAAAATTCAATACAATACAATGCAAGGAACTAGCTCCTAAGCCGACAATCCCCTGAAGGGGCCCAAACAATTCATAGGCAAACTTGAGAGATTAAATCATAAATAAATGCGGCATCTCCATGTCATCAAACAATGGCTCAAATAGTTCAACTACATAATGATGAAACACTGTCAATTTGCACACTTGGACTGTTATTCAAAGGTAAAGACATTGTCCCAAAAATCTGTTTTTAATAAAAAGTACTTTACTAGGGACAATGAGATTTCAAAATAACAGTCTTAAGCATAATATTCACATGGAATAAGAATAGAAAGTGCCAAAAACCCCTTACCTCGAATAAATTAACGTCACCCTATCTTGAGCACCAAAAATCTTGCCTAAGCTTGATCCCTAAAATCTAAACATAATAAAATACAACATAAGCTATCCAAATCGGAAGATTAATTAACTAGGAAAACTGAAATTTAAGTCTAGAACCCCTGACCAATTAATGCTATAAAGTTTAAATTATTTCCAATTCCCCTGTAATCCAACACTAACTCATTAATTAATTTTTTGCACCAACAACTTAGTTCTGCCGATTCATATCAAATTAAGTAATGTTTTCTATAATTAATCATGTAATTGATTCCTTATATACCATAAACTATACATAGAATAAAATATTAATATATGGACCTTTCAATTGGAACCGTGATGTGCGCCTATATATCCTTCTCCAACTTGATACTAAGTGAATTAATATCATCTAATATTGAATGCTAGCATATAATACAATTGCTTAGACCCAGGAGGATTGAAGTAAAAATTTGCTTACCAGGTTCGGTTCGGCGGCGTTGATAGTAGGAGAAACACAAGACTTGGTTTATTTAAACCTAAGTAGTGTTTTAACTATTTTCAAATCCCTTCTTTTTACAAAATTGCAATATTACCCCTCTAATTTAAATTACACTTTGGTTATTATGCTAATGAAAATTAATCTCTAAACTTATATCCACATTACTTATTAATAACAATACGTATGAAACTTATTTTAGCCTACTAAGTGAGATTAATATTGGGTTATTACATCCTACCCTCCTTATAAAAGTTTCGTCCTCGAAACTTGAAATTTAATGATTCGTACCTTCTTCGATGAATAGACTAGGATATTTTTTCCGCATGTCCTCTTCCAGTTCCCAAGTAGCTTCACGAGGCGAATGGTTTGACCATTTAATCTTTACTAACGGGATAGTTCGATGTCTCAAAGCTTGTCTTTACGATCAATGACACATATCGGGAATTCTTCATAAGTTAGGTCCTCTTGAACCTCGAGTGGCTCGTATCTCAAAATATGGTTAGGATCAAGAACATACTTTCTCAATAATGATACGTGAAAAACGTTGTGAACTCTGGATAGTTCAGGTGGCAAAGCTAGTCTATAAGCTACTTCTCCAACTTTTTCGAGGATCTCAAAAGGAGGACTCAACTTGCTACGTCTCCCGAATCTCACTACACCCCTTTTTGGAGAGATTTTTAAGTGAACATGGTCACCTTCCTTGAACTCTATGTGTCGTCTCTTCAAGTCTGCCCAACTTTTCTGTCTGCTTTGAGCCACTTCTAGCCGCTTCCTTATCAATGGGATCTTTTCTATAGCTTTATGTACCAAATCAGGCCCTAACAGTGTTTTTTCTCCAATATCATCCCAATGTACAGGGGATCTACATTTCCTTCCATACAAAGCTTCATATGGCGCCATTCCATTGCTGGCTTGGTAGCTATTATTATATGCATATTCTGCCAATTTTAAGTACTGATCCCAATTACCTTTAAAGTCCATTATACATGCTCGTAGCATATCTTCTAAAATATTGATAGTTCTCTCTGATTGACCATCCGTTTGAGGATGATAAGTTGTACTAAACTTCAATTGAGTTTCAAGGGTACTCTGAAGGCTTTTCCAAAATTGGGAAACAAATCTAGGGTCTCGGTCAGATACTATACTCACAGGGATGCCATGAATGCAAACAATATTATTAACATATAATGAAGCTAATTCATTAAGTGGAGTTTTCTTCTTGACAGGTAAAAAATGGGCCGACTTGGTGAGCCTATCGACTATAACCCATATAGAATCATGTTGCTTTTTAGGGGTTCGTGGCAAACCAGAAACGAAATCCATGGTTATATGTTCCCACTTCCACTTAGGTATTTCCAAGTTTTGAAGTTTACCACCGATTCTTTGGTGTTCCGCTTTAACTTGCTAACATGTCATGCATTTCTCCACGAACTCGGCAATATGTAGCTTCATCCGTTTCCACCAAAAATGTTCTCTCATGTCTCTGTACATTTTGGTGCTACCTGGGTGCATGGTGCTACCTGGGTGCATGGTGAATCGAGATCTATGAGCCTCACTCAAAATCTCCTCTCTTAAACTCGAATCAGATGGAAAACATACTCTATTTCCGAACCTCAACGAACCATCTTCATGTAATTGAAACGTGGATTTTGGTCCCATTCTCACCTCTTCACCAATCTTATACAATTCTGGATACCTTAGTTGGGCTTCTTTGATACGGTCGATTAGTGTAGGTTGTGCGATCAAGGTAGCCATCGTGACATGGGAACCACCAACCACCACTTCAACCTCCAACTCTTCTAGGTCTTTTGTGATCCTTCTTTGCTCAGTTAGTAGACTAGCCATGTTTGTTGTCTTCCTACTAAGTGCATCAGCAACCACATTTGCTTTCCCTGGGTGATAATTAATAGTGATATCATAATCTTTCAACAATTCTAACCACCTACGTTGTCTCATATTCAATTCATTTTGCGTGAATAGATATGTGAGACTCTTATGATCAGAATATATTTCACAGGTGACCCCAAATAAGTAATGGCGCCAAAGTTTCAACGCAAAGACTACTGCTGCCAGTTCTAAGGTGGTGTTTTCAATAAATTCATGGTTAGCTTTTTTTAGAGATTGTTGAAAAAAAGTCCAAAATCACTTAAAAGCAAAAATTGTTAGTGTTTGCAATCTTAGAGATATAAGTGTTTTTAGTCCAAATTGAAGTGTTTTGTATAACATACATCAGCTTCCATAATTTTTAGTTTAAAGACTGAAATGCCCTCAAATTATGGCTCAAATTGTGAAAAAAAATAAAGTTTGTCAACTCTAGAACAGAACTCTGTGACCAAGATAGGAGTCCATAACTACATTAACAACATGCAAATTAATAAATATCAAGAATAATACACCAATCATTTACACATGATAAACCCTGCAAATACAATAAAAGAACAATTTGTTAAATCAAGAATCAAATGAATGATACTAAAAAAATCTAACATGTAAACAACTAAAAATGAGGGACACAATTGTTACTGGCAAAAAAACTCACTTAAACCCTAATTAACAAAAAAAAAAAAAAAAAGACTCCTGCTATATTGAGAATCAAATGACATTTTGAAAATCTTTCGTAGAAAAGAATTAAAGGAGAAATAAATAAAATTTATTTACATTATCAGTAAAATAAGAAAACTTAGTTCTTCAAAAAATTAATGATATTATGTGTACACAAGTTTGTGTTGAAACAAGAAACAAGAAAGAAGAAAAGAGAAGAGAATGAATTAAACGATAGATCTGAACAAATGTAAAGAGAATTGAGGGGCAAAAATGGAATAATATTTAAATTACAATGATAAAATTGTCCTAACTAACTTTGAATAATTTACAAAATTGCCATTAGAAGCTAGAAGCAGCCAACCCCCAGCTTCTGACTTTTGTACGTTAAATGGCTTTTTTTAAGAGAAGCTTAAGTTGTTTTGTTATAGAAAACACTCCAAAGTAGCTTTTTTAAAGAAAAAAGCTGAAAATCACTTCTAATAAGTTGTCCAAAACACCACCTAAATCATGAGTGGGGTAGTTACGTTCATATGATTTTAACTGACGAGATGCGTAGGCAATAACATACCATTTTGCATTAAAACGCATCCCAGGCCAGTCAATGAAGCATCACTGAATATTGTAAAGCCATCGACTCCATTAGGTAACGTCAGTACTGGTGCAGACACCAATCGTTGCTTCAATTCTGTAAAACTATGCTCACATTCTGGGGACCAATCAAACTTTGCACCTTTCTTAGTTAGACGGGTCATGGGGACAGATATCTGAGAAAATCCTTCTACTAACTTTCTATAATAGCCAGCAAGTCCAAGAAAACTTCTAATTTCGGTGACATTAGTTGGGTTGGGCCAATTCAACACGGCTTCGAACTTTGAGAGATCCATAGAAATTCCTCCCTCTGATATTACATGTCCCAAGAACGACACCCTTCCAAGCCATAATTCACATTTGCTTAGTTTTGCAAACAGTTGTTCCTTTCGTAAAGTTTGTAGTACTATCCTTAAGTGTTTTGCATGCTCTTCTTCATTCTTAGAGTACACCAGGATGTCATCAATGAAAATTACGACAAATTGGTCTAGGTATTCTTGAAAAATCCTATTCATCAATGCCATGAAAGCAGCTGGGGCATTTGTTAGTCCAAACGGCATAACTAAAAACTCATAATGACCATATCTGGTTCGAAACGCTATCTTGGGTACGTCTTCTGCCTTGATTTTCAATTGATGGTAGCCGGACCGAAGGTCGATCTTAGAGAAAACTTGAGCTCCTTGCAGCTGATCAAAAAGATCATCTATTTGAGGAAGCGGATACCTATTTTTCACGGTGATTTTATTCAACTCCCGATAATCGATGCATAAGCGAAGACTCCCATTCTTCTTCTTCACAAACAATACAGGTGCTCCCCACGGGGAGATGCTTGGGCAAATGAAGCCTTTATCTAGTAAATCCTGAAGTTGTGTCTTTAGCTCGCGTAATTCGGCAGGAGCCATCCTATAGGGTGGCTTTGATATAGGTCCAAAGTCTGGTGCGGTACTAATCTCGAACTCGATTTCTCGATCTAGCGGTACCTCTAATAAGTCCTCCGGAAATACATCAGGAAATTTCTGCACGACAGGAATGTCCTCTAATTTGGTCTCAATTATCTTGGTGTCAACTACGTAGGACATGAATGCACTATACCCTTTTCTTAGGCACCTTTGAGCTTTCAAAACTGAAATAATGGGAACAAGAGACTTGTGTCGAATAATATTTTTCTTACATTGGAAGGAGTTCTGGGGGATGAAAAATAATTCTTTTTCCAAAATAATCAATTTGAGCATGGTGAAATGCTAACCAGTCCATCCCCAAAATAATATCAAAGTCACTCATATCTAACTCCACTAAGTTTGCTCCCAACTCATCTTCGCCTATACGAATCTTACCCTTTCTATAAACCTTATTACAATAAAAATCTTTTTTAGAGGCGAGGAGACATGCATTGGCTCCTCTAGTTTATCGAATTCAAGATTTAATGATGCAGCAAATTTTCGGGAGATAAACAAATGAGAAGCCCCAGAATCAAACAACACATGGGCATTAAAAGAATTAATTGATATAGTACCTGTGACTACATTATCGCTTGCCTCTGCATCCTCCTTTGTCAGTGCAAACAGTCTCCCAGTACCCTTCTTTGGTTCCACTTGGCTCCCTATCCGCGTTCCATTTGTATTTTTCTTTGGGCAGTCCCTCACTCTATGTCCAATTTCCCCACATTGAAAGCATGCCCCCGTCTTCCAGAAACACTCACCTGGATGCCTTTTATTGCAATGGGAACATTGTTTAGCTATGAGCTTTACACCTCCTTCGTTACTCCCATTAGATTGAGTGTTTGAATCATTGTCTTTGGACGTTGGAACTCCTCCTGGTCTAGGCCTCTTGCGATCTCCATTGTATTGTCATAGCTCTTCAAATCTGCCTCAACTCTAAGAACTCGCTCCAAGAGGTCACGAAATGTGGTATCCATGTGGGAGGAAACGCGAACCTGAATATCCCTCTTCAATACTTGATAGATCTATTCACCCTACTTTCTTCGGACTTCATGTAGATAGGACAAAATCGCCCAAGTTCATTGAATTTGTTTGCAGCCTCTAACACAGACATGTTTCCAACTTGTTTAAGATTAATGTATTCATTTTCCTTTGCAATCCTAACAGCCCGAGGGAAGTAGTGATCGAGAAACAACTTCTTTAAATCTTCCCAAGACAATGGATTATTTGGGTCGACATATGCAACCTTCACTGAGTCCCACCAATATTTGGCATTACCAACTAAAAATGGCAAGGTGACATTGAGTCTGACTTCTACGGGGTACTCCAAAGCAATAAATGTTTCTTCGATATTGCTAATCCATTTCTCGGCTGGAATAGGGTCTGGACCTCCCTCAAACGATGGAAAGTTGAGTCTCCTAAAACGTTCAAAGTAAGAATTTGTGGTGGTGGTTGACGAGGTGGTTGTTGTTGTTGCAATAGATTTGCCACTATGCGAAGGACATCTCCAATATCCGTAGCGGTTGCAGGTACATCGCGGTTTGGTCGTGATTGTTGGGTATTCTGTTGGTCTTCTGTTTCAGTAGGATTTGGTAGTGATGGTTGGGAAAATTGTTGGTCTTCTGTTTCAGGGGCAGGTACATTAATGCTACTTCCACTCTAAGCATGCCAGCGACCTCGACCTCGGCCACGACCTCTGCCTCTACCACGAGCCATCAATATAATCTGAAAGTTTTATCTTTATTAGCCATAAGACCATATAAATCAAATTAGCAGTAAACCAGATGCTCAAAAGCCCGAGACCGCATTCGTGAATAACACCACGAACCTGGCTCTGATACCAAGTTGTCACGCCCCAAATTTTTATACATATACATTACTTTACCGACGTGATGGCTGCATCGTTATTTCGATCATGCCGACGCGAAGCCTTCACATTTAAACTCAATTCCAAATATAACAACAAAATAACACGAAAATAATATTAGCGATCTGTTCGAGCTGTTGGAATAAAATATCTAAAAATGTCCACCAGGAACAATTATTATAATACTAAGTTAAAGTTAGTCCCAACTAACAAAGTCTCAAAGTGAGAATGCCTAAAACTCCAAGAGAGAATAACAAAGCATAAATAACAAGTGGGTTTCTATCACTGCTTAAATTCTGAAAACAAAACCTTCCAACTTCGAGTTGTCTAACGATCTGCAAAATATCAAGCAAGGGGTGAGTTGCTCACTCAATAAGAAATTTAAGGCACCTCTGTCAAACCCATGACATATCAACACTTAATAATAATGCAAACAGACCATGTGACACTTTCTTTCATGAACCGAAGCATGCAGGAGACAAACATTCATTTCAACTCACAAATTAACACTACGGTCACCATTAATCCCGTGACAAGGACATCGACATATCAAATACAAATACAAATAGTCGAACTGGTTCGTATGGATAACCAAGCTCAAAATTCAATACAATACAATGCATGGAACTAGCTCCTAAGCCGACAATCCCCCGGAGGGGCCCAAACAATTCATAAGCAAATTTGAGAGATTAAATCATAAATAAATGCGGCATCTCCATGTCATCAAACAATGGCTCAAATAGTTCAACTACATAATGATGAAACACTGTCAATTTGCACACTTGGACTGTTATTCAAAGGTAAAGTCTAGAACCCCTGACCAATTAATGTTATAAAGTTGAAATTATTTCCAATTCCCCTGTAATCGAACACAAACTCATTAATTAATTTTTTGCACCAACAACTTAGTTCTGCCGATTCATATCAAATTAAGTAATGCTTTCTATAATTAATCATGTAATTGATTCCTTATATACCATAAACTATACATAGAATAAAATATTAATATATGGACCTTTCAATTGTAACCGTGATGTGCGCCTATATATCCTTCTCCAACTTGATACTAAGTGAATTAATATCATCTAATATTGAATGCTAGCATATAATACAATTGCTTAGACCCAAGAGGATTGAAGTAAAAATTTGCTTACCAGGTTCGGTTCGGCGGCGTTGATAGTAGGAGAAACACAAGACTTGGTTTATTTAAACCTAAGTAGTGTTTTAACTATTTTCAGATCCCTTCTTTTTATAAAATTGCAATATTACCCCTCTAATTTAAAACATTACACTTTGGTTATTATGCTAATGAAAATTAATCTCTAAACTTATACCCACATTACTTATTAATAACAATAAGTATGAAACTTATTTTAGCCTACTAAGTGAGATTAATAGTGGGTTATTACATCCTACCCTCCTTATAAAAGTTTTGTCCTCGAAACTTAAAATTTAATGATTCGTACCTTCTTCGATGAATAGACTAGGATATTTTTTCCGCATGTCCTCTTCTAGTTCCCAAGTAGCTTCACGAGGCGAATGGTTTGACCATTTAATCTTTACTAACGGGATTGTTCGATGTCTCAAAGCTTGTTCTTTACGATCAATGACACAAATCGGAAATTCTTCATAAGTTAGGTCCTCTTGAACCTCGAGTGGCTCGTATCTCAAAATATGGTTAGGATCAGGAACATACTTTCTCAATAATGATACGTGAAAAACGTTGTGAACTCTAAAGAGTTCAGGTGGCAAAGCTAGTCTATATGCTACTTCTCCAACTTTTTCGAGGATCTCAAAAGGAGGACTCAACTTGCCACGTCTCCCGAATCTCACTACACCCCTCTTTGGAGAGATTTTTAAGTGAACATGGTCACCTTCCTTGAACTCTATGTGTCGCCTCTTCAAGTCTGCCCAACTTTTCTGTCTGCTTTGAGCCACTTCTAGCCGCTTCCTTATCAATGGGATCTTTTCTATAGCTTTATGTACCAAATCAGGCCCTAACAATCTTTTTTCTCCAATATCATCCCAATGTACAGGGGATCTACATTTCCTTCCATACAGAGCTTCATATGTCGCCATTCCAATGTTGGCTTGGTAGCTATTATTATATGGAAATTCTGCCAATTTTAAGTACTGATCCCAATTACCTTTAAAGTCCATTATACAAGCTCGTAGCATATCTTCCAAAATCTGGATAGTTCTCTATTATTGACCATCCGTTTGAGGATGATAAGATGTACTAAACTTCAATTGAGTTTCAAGGGTACTCTGAAGGCTTTTCCAAAATTGGGAAACAAATCTAGGGTCGCAGTCAGATACTATACTCACAGGGATGCCATGAATGCAAACAATATTATTAACATATAATGAGGCTAATTCATTAAGTGGAGTTTTCTTCTTGACAGGTAAAAAATGGGCCGACTTGGTGAGCCTATCGACTATAACCCATATAGAATCATGTTGCTTTTTAGGGGTTCGTGGCAAACCAGAAACGAAATCCATGGTTATATGTTCCCACTTCCACTTGGGTATATCCAAGTTTTGAAGTTTACCACCGATTCTTTGGTGTTCCGCTTTAACTTGCTAACATGTCATGCATTTCTCCACGAACTCGGCAATATGTAGCTTTATCCGTTTCCACCAAAAATGTTCTCTCATGTCTCTGTACATTTTGGTGCTACCTGGGTGCATGGTGAATCGAGATCTATGAGCCTCACTCAAAATCTCCTCTCTTAAACTCGAATCAGATGGAACACATACTCTATTTCCGAACCTCAACGAACCATCTTCATGTAATTGAAACGTGGAATTTTGTCCCATTCTCACATCTTCACCAATCTTATACAATTCTGGATACCTTAGTTGGGCTTCTTTGATACGGTCGATTAGTGTAGGTTGCGCGATCAAGGTAGCCATCGTGACATGGGAACCACCAACCACCACTTCAACCTCCAACTCTTCTAGGTCTTTTGTGATCCTTCTTTGCTCGGTTAGTAGACTAGCCATGTTTGTTGTCTTCCTACTAAGTCCATCAGCAACCACATTTGCTTTCCCTGGGTGATAATTAATAGTGATATCATAATCTTTCAACAATTCTAACCACCTACGTTGTCTCATATTCAATTCCTTTTGCGTGAATAGATATGTGAGACTCTTATGATCAGAATATATTTCACAGGCAACCCCAAATAAGTAATGGCGCCAAAGTTTCAACGCAAAGACTACTGCTGCCAGTTCTAAGGTGGTGTTTTCAATAAATTCATGGTTGGCTTTTTTTAGAGATTGTTCAAAAAAGTCCAAAATCACTTAAAAGCAAAAATTGTTAGTGTTTGCAATCTTAGAGATATAAGTGTTTTTAGTCCAAATTGAAGTGTTTTGTATAACATACATCAGCATCCATAATTTTTAGTTTAAAGACTAAAATGCCCTCAAATTATGACTCAAATTGTGAAAAAAATAAGTTTGTAAACTCTAGAACAGAACTCTGTGACCAAGATAGGAGTCCATAACTACATTAACAACATGCAAATTAATAAATATCAAGAATAATACACCAATCATTTACACATGATAAACCCTGCAAATACAATAAAAGAACAATTTGTTAAATCAAGAATCAAATGAATGATACTAAAAAAATCTAACATCTAAACAACTAAAAATGAGGGACACAATTGTTACTGGCAAAAAAACTCACTCAAACCCTAATTAACAAAAAATAAAAAGAAGACTCCTGCTATATTGAGAATCAACTGACATTTTGAAAACCCTTCGTAGAAAAGAATTAAAGGAGAAATAAATAAAATTTATTTACATTATCAGTAAAATAAGAAAACTTAGTTCTTCAAAAAATTAATGATATTGTGTGTACACAAGTTTGTGTTGAAACAAGAAACAAGAAAGAAGAAAAGAGAAGAGAATGAATTAAACGATAGATCTGAACAAATGTAAAGAGAATTGAGGGGCAAAAATGGAATAATATTTAAATTACAATGATAAAATTGTCCTAACTAACTTTGAATAATTTACAAAATTGCCATTAGAAGCTAGAAGCAGCCAACCCCCAGCTTCTGACTTTTGTACGGTAAATGGCTTTTTTTAAGAGAAGCTTAAGTTGTTTTGTTATAGAAAACACTCCAAAGTAGCTTTTTTAAAGAAAAAAGCTGAAAATCACTTCTAATAAGTTGTCCAAAACACCACCTAAATCATGAGTGGGGTAGTTACGTTCATATGATTTTAACTGACGAGATGCGTAGGCAATAACATACCATTTTGCATTAAAACGCATCCCAGGCCAGTCAATGAAGCATCACTGAATATTGTAAAGCCATCGACTCCATTAGGTAACGTCAGTACTGGTGCAGACACCAATCGTTGCTTCAATTCTGTAAAACTATGCTCACATTCTGGGGACCAATCAAACTTTGCACCTTTCTTAGTTAGACGGGTCATGGGGACAAATATCTGAGAAAATCCTTCTACTAACTTTCTATAATAGCCAGCAAGTCCAAGAAAACTTCTAATTTCTGTGACTTTGGTTGGGTTGTGCCAATTCAACACGGCTTCGAACTTTGAGGGATCCATAGAAACAAATGAGAAGCCCCGGAATTCAACATGCATTGGCTCCTCTAGTTTATCGAATTCAAGATTTAATGATGCAGCAAATTTTCGGGAGATAAACAAATGAGAAGCCCCGGAATCAAACAACACATGGGCATTAAAAGAATTAATTGATATAGTACCTATGAGTCATTATCGCTTGCCTCTGCATCCTCCTTTGTCAATGCAAACAGTCTCCCAGTACCCTTCTTTGGTTCCACTTGGCTCCCTATCCGCGTTCCATTTGTCTTTTTCTTTGGGCAGTCCCTCACTCTATGTCCAATTTTCCCACATTGAAAGCACGCCCCCGTCTTCCAGAAACACTCACCCGGATGCCTTTTATTGCAATGGGAACATTGTTTAGCTATGAGCTTTACACCTCCTTCGTTACTCCCATTAAATTGAGTGTTTGAATCATTGTCTTTGGACGTTGGAACTCCTCCTGGTCTAGGCCTCTTGCGATCTCCATTGTATTGCTCATAGCTCTTCAAATCTGCCTCGACTCTAAGAGCTCACTCGAAGAGGTCACGAAATGTGGTATCCATGTGGGAGGAAACGCGAACCTGAATATCCCTCTTCAATACTTGATAGATCTATTCAACCTACTTTCTTCGGACTTCATGTAGATAGGACAAAATCGCCCAAGTTCATTGAATTTGTTTGCTGCCTCTAACACAGACATGTTTCCAACTTGTTTAAGATTAATGTATTCATTTTCCTTTGCAATCCTAACAGCCCGAGGGAAGTAGTGATCGAGAAACAACTTCTTGAAATCTTCCCAAGACAATGGATTATTTGGGTCGACATATGCAACCTTCACTGAGTCCCACCAATATTTGGCATTACCAACTAAAAATGGCAAGGTGACATTGAGTCTGACTTCTACGGGGTACTCCAAAGCAATAAATGTTTCTTCGATATTGCTAATCCATTTCTCGGCTGCAATAGGGTCTGGACCTCCCTCAAACGATGGAAAGTTGAGTCTCCTAAAACGTTCAAAGTAAGAATTTGTGGTGGTGGTTGACGAGGTGGTTGTTGTTGTTGCAATAGATTTGCCACTATGCGAAGGACATCTCCAATATCCGTAGCGGTGGCAGGTACATCGCGGTTTGGTCGTGATTGTTGGGTATTCTGTTGGTCTTCTGTTTCAGTAGGATTTGGTAGTGATGGTTGGGAAAATTGTTGGTCTTCTGTTTCAGGGGCAGGTACATTAATGCTACTTCCACTCTGGGCATGCCAGCGACCTCGACCTCGACCACGACCTCTGCCTCTACCACGAGCCATCAATATAATCTGAAAGTTTTATCTTTATTAGCCATAAGACCATATAAATCAAATTAGCAGTAAACCAGATGCTCAAAAGCCCGAGACCGCATTCGTGAATAACACCACGAACCTGGCTCTGATACCAAGTTGTCACGCCCCAAATTTTATACATATACATTACTTTACCGGCGTGATGGCTGCATCGTTATTTCGATCATGCCGACGCGAAGCCTTCACATTTAAACTCAATTCCAAATATGACAACAAAATAACACGAAAATAATATTAGCGATCTGTTCGAGCTGTTGGAATAAAGTATCTAAAAATGTCCACCAGGAACAATTATTATAATACTAAGTTAAAGTTAGTCCCAACTAACAAAGACTCAAAGTGAGAATGCCTAAAACTCCAAGAGAGAATAACAAAGCATAAATAACAAGTGGGTTTCTACCACTGCTTAAATTCTGAAAACAAAACCTTCCAACTTCGAGTTGTCTAACGATCTGCAAAATATCAAGCAAGGGGTGAGTTGCTCACTCAATAAGAAATTTAAGGCACCTCTGTCAAACCCATGACATATCAACATTTAATAATAATGCAAACAGACCATGTGACACTTTCTTTCATGAACCGAAGCATGCATGTGACAAACATTCATTTCAACTCACAAATTAATACTACGGTCACCATTAATCCCGTGACAAGGACATCGACATATCAAATACAAATACAAATAGTCGAACTGGTTCGTATGGATAACCAAGCTCAAAATTCAATACAATACAATGCATGGAACTAGCTCCTAAGCCGACAATCCCCCGAAGGGCCCCAAACAATTCATAGGCAAATTTGAGAGATTAAATCATAAATAAATGCGGCATCTCCATGTCATCAAACAATGGCTCAAATAGTTCAATTACATAATGATGAAACACTGTCAATTTGCACACTTGGACTGTTATTCAAAGGTAAAGACATTGTCCCAAAAATCTGTTTTTAAAAAAAGTACTTTACTAGGGACAATGAGATTTCAAAATAACAGTCTTAAGCATAATATTCACATGGAATAAGAATAGAAAGTGCCAAAAACCCCTTACCTCGAATAAATTAACGTTACCCTATATTGAGCACCAAAAATCTTGCCTAAGCTTGATCCCTAAAATCTAAACATAATAAGATACAACATAAGCTATCCAAATCGGAAGATTAATTAACTAGGAAAACTGAAATTTAAGTCTAGAACCCCTGACCAATTAATGCTATAAAGTTGAAATTATTTCCAATTCCCTTGTAATCCAACACTAACTCATTAATTAATTTTTTGCACCAACAACTTAGTTCTGCCGATTCATATCAAATTAAGTAATGCTTTCTATAATTAATCATGTAATTGATTCCTTATATACCATAAACTATACATAGAATAAAATATTAATATATGGACCTTTCAATTGGAACCGTGATGTGCGCCTATATATCCTTCTCCAACTTGATACTAAGTGAATTAATATCATCTAATATTGAATGCTAGCATATAATACAATTGCTTAGACCCAGGAGGATTGAAGTAAAAAATTGCTTACCAGGTTCCGGTTCGGCGGCGTTGATAGTAGGAGAAACACAAGACTTGGTTTATTTAAACCAAGTAGTGTTTTAACTATTTTCAAATCTCTTCTTTTTACAAAATTGCAATATTACCCCTCTAATTTAAAAGATTACATTTTGGTTATTATGCTAATGAAAATTAATCTCTAAACTTATACCTACATTACTTATTAATAACAATACGTATGAAACTTATTTTAGCCTACTAAGTGAGATTAATATTGAGTTATTACAGAGTTCGATCGGACCCGATTTGGGATATAATATATTTACTATTCCTTTAATACTGTCGTTTGACCCAAAATCGCCACTCCAACTGCAATCTATATGATACTTCTATTTGACCCAAAATCGCTAGTATGAACTTGTAAGAGCACTAAACCTCGTTTCAAGAAATGCGACACCAAAGAAAAAGATAAGAACATAGGCGAGAGAAGTTCCCCTGTTTCTTTTCTTCAAGTTTCATTATAATAATTTGATAATGGCATTGCGTTCTCCATCAGCAGCATCACAAGAAAAGAAGGAAGATGAAAGACATTCTTCATCTCCATACGGAAGACATTTTTTCCCTTTAGCTGCTGTTGTTGGCCAGGTACCCACCACCTGTTTGTTGTATTGATTTAATTTTTACCTAGGGTTATGTGAGTATTAATTTTGGATGGCTGCTACATTTCATATTCCAATTACCTGAAAACTTTTTTGTCATAATTTCAGTAGTATTTAGTTTTTAACTGTATGTAAACTTTAAATATTCTATGCAGGATGCTATTAAGACTGCACTTTTACTTGGGGCTATAGACCGCGAGATAGGAGGAATAGCAATATCTGGAAAGAGAGGAACTGCAAAAACTATCATGGCACGTGGACTGCATGCTATTCTTCCACCTATTGAAGTAGTTACTGGATCAATTTCGAATGCCGACCCAGCAAAACCTGAAGAGTAAGGCTCACTGAATTTGGTAACCTCTTTTAGATGCTATAGATATTGTCTTGAATATATGTAGCAAATAATTATTCAAATGTGAGATCAGCATAACTTATTTTACTCGAGGACATATTACTATTCAACTCATAAGGTTGTTTAGTTACTGGTCATGGATTTTTACATTTTACAAATTAATCAGTTACTGATCATAGTTTCTTGTATGCAAGACTCTTAATTAGTACATCAAATATGTTCACCTTGTAATTGAAATTGAACTCAATTAGATTTGCTACATATGAATGGGCGACAACGGTAACAAGTAGTTGAGAGTAATGATGATCTTTACTCAACAACTTCCGTTTACCTCAGAAATTTTACAAAGGAGGTTAAAGTACCCTATGACATTGGCATGAAGAAGTGTCCTTGGGATATTTTTCAAAATTCATGTTTTTCTCTAGTTAAAGTTTTTTAATTGGAATCAGAAGTTTTTTTTTTTTTTTTTTTGACATAACAGTATCATGAGAGAAAAAAAGTCTATTTTCTTGAACTATTAATTGCTACTAAATTAACGAATGCCTATATTGAAGGTGGGAAGATGGTCTTGATAATAGAGTGGATTATGACTCTGCTGGTAATGTAAGGGCCCAAATAGTCAGGTCACCTTTTGTTCAGGTAATTTCTAGAAGAAATATCTGTTAATGACAATTCATATTTTTTGTTCTTTTAAAATTAATGTGACTTCTATGTCTCAGATTCTGCTTGGTGTCACGGAGGATAGACTAATTGGTTCAGTTGATGTGGAGGAGTATGTAAAATCTGGAACAACAGTTTTCCAACCTGGTCTTCTTGCGGAGGCTCATAGGGGAGTCTTATATGTCGATGAGATAAATCTTTTGGATGAAGGTATTAGTAATTTGCATCTTAACGTCTTGACAGAGGGGTGAATATTGTAGAGAGAGAAGGGATCAACTTTCGACATCCATGCAAACCACTTCTACTTGCAACTAACAATCTTGAGGAGGGAGCTGTAAGGGAACATCTTTTGGACAGAATAGCAATAAATTTGAGGTATGATTTGTTTTCAACTTTTGAGTAACTTTAAAATACTTTTCAATGGTTAATAACAATTTTTGATTTCTCATTTAGCTTGTATATCTGAAATTTTGTAGTCGTTCAATTCGTCAAATATCTTGTGCATTTTGCATTTTCTTCTATAACAAACCATTCATCTGCAGTGCAGATCTTCCAATGAGTTTTGAGATCGTGTTGCAGCTGTTGGGACTGTAACACAGTTTCAAGAACAAAGTCCTGAGGTTTTTAAAATGGTCGAGGAAGAGATGGATATGGCTAAAACTCAGGTAACTTTTCATTTTTTGAAATATGGAGAACAGCGGTACTATATTGCATAGAATCACAGGAATAAATATATAATATTTTATGTGCAATTTATCAACGTCTGCAAATATTATACACACTTGAATGCATGTCCGATTCATCGACACGTTTTAATAATATTTCAAATGACCTCAGTTATAAATGTGTACCACTTCATTGACACGTTGCAGTAGTATTTGAAATGACTTCACATTTAAAACTGACAAAAGTCAGTAGAATCTTAGGTAAATAAAACCAAAAAAATTCAAAAAGAGGTTGAAAATTAAATTTCAAGATATAGTGAGTCCAAGAGATTTCAACAACTTTCCCTATTTTCCGTTTGTCATAAATATACCTTGCCCATTTTAAAAAAAAATCCATTGCAATAATATTACTTACCTAAATATTTTCTTTCAAAAAGCCACTGTAATAATATTGCTGTAATCTACAACAACAGATAGTCAAAATCTCATTTCTCCCTAAAGTATTTTACTTTATTCTTTACAAGTTGTTCATTAGTTTATTTGAAATAAATAATAAAAAGAACATTAGTATGGGAGTAGATTTTATTTTACCCTTTTCAGAAACCCCAACCAATTTAGTAGTACATTAACCATTGAAAGTTGGGCCTGTTTGTTTGGTGTTTGGGAAAGTAATTTGGGAGAGTAGTGGAGGTTTGTAAAATAATTTCGATTTGTTTACTGTTGTTTGTTTGGGTTTTGAGAGAGTGGTTTGAGAAATAAAGTATGTGTAGGTTTTTTTTGGAAGAGTTAGGTTGTAGGTGTAAGATGTGTAAGACTTTATGTCAAATCATATTTGTTGTTTGATAGATTGTGTAAGAGATATGTTACTTTATGTCAAATCAGAGTAGAGTTTGTATAGGTTTTGTTTAGAGATAAGAAAATTGTTGTTTGATTGGGTTTTGAGAGTGTAGTTTGAGAAAATTGAGAGATGAAAAATTTATTTCAGAAAATAGAAAACATGTTTGTTTGGCATTTCCCAAACACGAAAATTTCTTGGGAAACGCCAAACAAACATGCCCGTACTCTCCAAAGTCACATAAAAACCGCAGCACCAAGTTAACATTGTGTGTAGTCCCCACTCTCAACATATCCGCACACCGAAACTTTTTTCTGTCCCTTGAGAGAGAGAGGCAAAACCAAGTTCTTTCTCTATTCAAAGGGTTTTGCTGATCAATTTTCATTTATTTTGTACTCTTAAAATCCAATTTTCTTTCTTCAGAATTTAATACTTGTTCATTGATTTTAATTCTGAAGCAATATTTTTGAAATCTGTGAAATGGAGTATGTGGGGAGAAGGGTGAAGAGGAAGTTCCAACTGCAAAACGGAACTTCTTTTGGTTCAATTGAAGCTTACCAACAGTCCACCGGTTTATTTAGGATCGTGTACGACGATGGAGATTGTAAAGAATTGGAGTTGGCTGAACTTCACTCGCTCATTGATAATGAAGGTACATTTAATGACATTTCTGTTATTGAAAGTGATGTTTCTGGTAGTTTGGTGAATAAAGGCAGCGTATCTAGGAAAATTGACTTAAATTTGAATGAAGATGGTTTAAGTAATTTGAATGAAAATGATGATCATGGGGGTAGAGAAGGTAGGGGTGGTGGTGGTGGGGCTAAGCTGCATGGCTTGGATTTGAATGAGAGGGTGAAATTGGATTCTCTTGATGGGGTAGATTTAAATAAGGGGTTGTTTGGGGAGGAGAGTTCTGGGGTGAAGAAAGAAATGATTGATTTGAATGTGGCTATAAATGAGGTTTTTGAGGATTTGGGTGGTGAGAAGGAGCGAAGTTTTGACTTGAATTTAGACTTGATGGAAGAGGAGGTTCAGAAATTGGATGAATGTGAGGTGCAATCGAGAGTAAATGAAACGGTTGACGTACAGATGAGTGAAGATTTTGCGGTGAATGATAATAAGGAGATTATAGTAATTTCGGATGATGATGAGGGGAACGGGGTATCAAATATGGAGAACAGAGGAGAGAACCCGTTCAAGAACTGGGCTTCTGTGGTAAATAGTCAGAATGTGGCTTCAGTAAGCGCACCAAGGAAGAGTAGGACTAGGAAGAAAAAAGGAGCATCGAACAATAATATTGAATTGGCTGGTCAAGGTCATTATTATCGTGCAACAGAATCTTATGCTATCAATGATCAGATGAGCTCTCCAGCGATTAGTGCTGTGTCTAATGAAAATATTCGGGGGGAATCTGCAGAAAACGTTATGCTTCCACCAAAGGTAGAGTTGCCGCCTTCTTCCAGCGATCTGGATATTCCTGGAGTTTCTGCGTTTAAGTTGGTTTCTGTTTATGCATTTTTGAGGTCTTTTAGTATCTTATTGTTTTTAAGCCCCTTTGAACTGGATGATTTTGTGGCATGTCTTAAATGTGACGATTCACCGTCGTTGTTTGACTCAATCCATGTTTCCCTTCTGAAAACATTGAGGAAGCATTTGGAGTCCCTTTCACATGAAGGTTCTTTGTCTGCATCTAAGTGTCTCAGGTATTAGGTTTACTCTTCTGAGAAGCTTTTACATATAAAAATTCATTTCATGGCACTTACTATTTTTCATATTTGATGTTTTTTAGGAGTCTTAATTGGGATTTTCTCGACTTGATTACATGGCCCATGTTTGTGGTCGAGTATCTGTTATTGCACAGTCCTGGTTATATACCTGGTGTAGATCTATGCAATGTGAAGCCTTTTCAGAGTGACTACTACAAACTGCCTGTTTCAGCAAAGGTTGATATTCTGCGTCACCTTTGCGATGATGTGATTGAAGTGGAAGCCTTCAGGTCAGATCTAAATAAACGGACCAATTCAACAGAAAGGAACATGGATTTGGAACGGAATATGAAATTTGAAAATTCTAAAAAAAGAAAGGCTGTATTGGATGTTGCTAGCTCTTCTTGCCATTTGGAAGAGGTTCCTAATGAACCTACAGATTATAATGGTGATGAATGTCGCCTCTGTAAAATGGATGGGAACTTAATATGCTGCGATGGTTGCCCTGCAGCATTTCATGCGAGGTGTGTAGGGGTCGTCAGTAGCCTCTTGCCAGAGGGTGAATGGTATTGCCCTGAATGTGTGATTGAGAAGGATAAGCCTTGGTTGAAAATGGGGATGTCAATTCGAGGAGCAGAAGTATTGGGTACTGATCCTTATGGCCGAAAATATTATAGCAGCTGTGGTTACCTGTTGGTGTAAGTTTCTCTCTGTAAGTTAGCTAAGCAAATTATATTACTTTGATTTTCGGAATAAGTGATTAGTGGTTTAATACTTTGATTAGATGTATCACGAAGTTTGTAGACTACACTTATTCATCTTTCAGTTCCTTATTTTCTAAACTTGCTAGTTGATTGGACAGGGCTGTGTGTCCCTACCAATGTGGATGAAGTTAAAACCTTTGGGGTGTAGATCTTATACCCTAGTTGCTCTTAGCTCTATTGTTTTTTTCTACTTTTTGATTTTGTGTTTTATCGTTTCTCTGCTTATGACTCATTAGTTAAAAAAAGAGAATTTATTTGCAATATGTTAATTATAACCTGACATGTACATTGATAGCATTAGAATAAGAGATCTAATTTTTTCACCAGATGTGGTTATCTCACCAAAGGTCCTTATACACCACTCTCTAGTAGTTTTCAATGTTAGAGTTCCGAAAAACTAGTATTGTATAGACTATATATTATTAATTAGAACCCGATAGCTAAAGTATGTTATATATTCACCCTCCCTCCCGAAGATAAATTGTTATACTTTGTATAAGTATATTACCAAGTTTTGAAGTCCTATTCATTTCTAATTGATATACTTAAGTATTCCTCAAATTTGCCTGATGTAGGCTGATATCAAATCAATATTTTACTTCTACTTTAGCACAATAACTGAGTGTGCCATAACAGTAGTAGTACTTTTCTTCTTCCACTTCCTTTTTTATTACCCCTCCAAATAAAACCTTTAATTTTTCTTTAAACTTCGAAATTACTTTTAACGTACAAAGAAACACTCGACATAATATATTTGGAATCTATTAAATAATTTTCAAGCTGTGCAGTTTTACGTGTTTGATTATATTAAGCACATATGTTATGGTCCAAAATAACTAGCTTTACTATCACTGTATATTTTCTGACGTTTTTCCTTTTAAAAATGAATTTTATGCTGCCTTTGCTACAAATTACTTTCAACACTAAATTTTAATTTACTTTGCACATTAATTTTATAAGCTTACAAACGTTCTTGATTTAAAATATGGTTGATCAACTATGTTAGTTGATCTATATTAAACTTCATATGTAAAAATCTCCTCTACCACTCTCATGCTATTTTATTCCTTACACAATTCTTTTTGAGACTTGTTCTTATGAAGAAAAGCTCAGAAAAGTTTTGACATTTCTATGAGTTAATTTTACACAAATACTTTACTTTGTTCTTGGTAATTTAAATCATACATATGAAGACTGCTAATAGAAAAAAGAAGGAATATTGAAAATATGAATCTGTGCTGTTTGCTTTTCTTGTTGATTAGTCGAGCAATAAAATGGATAAATATCACATATTAACAATCATTGGAATCTAATAACACGATAATAGTATACGTTTTACATGACATGTATTTGTTGATATTGATTGCATGAATCTTAATATCTATGTACTGAAAATAGTGAAAGTTTAGAATATATTTAACTTTCAATTCAATAAGAATGTCTCAGAAAATGTCATTTCTCATTTTGCATGGAAAGGATATAGTATCCAGAAACATTATTAATCACTAAAGATTAACAAATTACCTAACAGTAAATTAGTAGAGCATGCGGCTATTGGTTTCTTTGGGAGTCATAAGTAAAGGATCACACTTGCTGTTTTGAGTTTCCTTAGTTGACGCAAACTCAGATTTATTTCCTAATATCAGAGATCTTGTTTTATATAAAGACTTGAGTATGAGGGTACGTAAAAGCGTTGGATTTTCCAGCTCCATGCCCTCAACTTTTAATGCTTTAATAAGAATTGTTGATCATGTGAATTCATACTTTTCTTGATGTTGTTGTACCTTCATGCATTTTTTGAACCTGTTTGTAAGATTAACTTCATGATCCTAGCAAAAAAAAAAATTGGTTCAATGTGCATATTCGAATGCCAACCGAGCAAGTTTTGAGATTTTCTTAATTTTCATGGAAAACACCTCTAACTCGCTAATGCCAACCAAGCAAGTTTTGTAACTACGTCGGCTCAATGTGCATATTCGAATGACATGCAAGCATTGATATTTTATTTAGATGATCATGCCGCACCTGTGTAAAACTTTAATTTGGTGTTGACAGCTTGGTTATAATGTGCTAGAAATGTTGAGATGCTTAACTTTCGAGTAACTTTTCTATTATCGTCACTTTATCGCTGTGAATGTCCTGTGGGTTCAATACACATGCATTAGTCTTTCTTTCACTAATTTCATGCTTTTCACCTTGTCGAATTAACTTTTACATGCAGTTTTGACTGGAGGTGGTCTGCCATGTTGAGATTCTTTACAACTTTAATGTTGTATTAATTATTTCCGCGCTTCCAAGTGTTTCTCATGATATTACTCTATTTTTCTGTTTTCGGTTGGAGTTTGGTCAGTCTAGTACCTCAATTACATTGAATAAATTTAGGTGGTAACTTTGGCTTGCTAAAAATGTTAAAAAAATATTTTAATTTGAAAATCATTTTCACCCGTGTTCTTATAGACAGTGAAATCTCATCCTTAATTAACTTGTTTTCTTATGCTAACCAACCTTTATTTTTCCATTTGTAATCATCCTAACTGATTTTATGTATTTATTTTATTTTATTCAAAATAACACCATTGGTCGTCATTGTTCATGAGTATCTACGAATATATTTAGAGATTGGTCTACTTTAGTTCAGAAAATAGAATTAGTTTAGTCTCGTCCTCATGTCTTTTCTCATTTGTTAAAAACCGTCAAGAATATAAATCTCTCTCATTTTCCCTGGCTACGTCATAAAATGACGTCATTTTTCTGTCCTTTTGAGGTATTTCGGTTGCCTAATATGCTATAACTTATTTGTGCTATACGATTAGTAGATGCCAATATAAATTTACTCCTCTTATTTAAATGATATTATTTTACCATATCTTCATTTAGCTTAGCTAGCTTGCTATTGTTATACTTCTTTATCAGTTAATTTTTATATAATCTACTTGTATATTCTGTGTTGTGACAAATCTGATTCTACTTTACTCATGACCATATTTCTATAGTAAAAGTTCCCATGACTTCAACTATATCATATTTGATTTCGGTTCATTCTTCTGTGCAGGTTGGAGTCATACAATGACGATGTCCCGAGTTGGTCGTACAATAAAAATGATTTGCCTACTCTTATTAAAGCTCTAGAGTCGTCGCCATTTGTCTATGACACAATAATAAGTGCTATATGTGAGAATTGGAATATAGTACATGGAGTTGTTGGGACCAAAAATGGTCTCGACTCTAGGTCCTCTACACAGTCAGCTTTTCCTGAAAAAAGGCAACCGCCAGATATGAATCAAAGCACATCAGAAACTGATGAGGCTATTGCTGAAAAGTGGTCTGATAAAAAGTCCTTGGTGACTGCTTATTTTAGTAAAGTTGACGCTGAAAATGCAGGGAACGTTACTGTCACACTGGAAACGGGCAACCTTGGAGCAAAAATGGAAAATCGACTGGCAAATTCTGAAGGATCAGCCGAAGTCTCTCAAGCATTCATGAAGACGGATTCCTTAGAGGAGAGTGCAGTTGGATGTTCAAAAGCACGCCCCGAGATTCCAGAAGATTCGCAAATTCCATCGAAGCTTGGGGATATTGTAGATCATTGTTTAGCATCAGCTATCTTAGATGTTGAACAAGGCAATAATATTAATTCTGAAAATTATAGCTATGCACTTTCTGTCATAAACTCCAAAAGTTTCAAGTCTCAAGTGCAATTTAGGACAAATTATGTCAACTCTTATGAATTTGCTCAAATAGCATCATCAGTTTTGGGAAAATTGGCATTTAAATCATCAGATAAGATCTCTGAAGATGCCCCAAGATATTTCGATGAATCTGTAGCAGGGCAGCTGAAATCCATCACTAATAGGTTTGCTAATTTTTCTTGGTCAAATATTCAAAACTCAAATATGAACTATAGGAATGAAAAATGTGGGTGGTGCTTCTATTGCAAAGCTCCTGAAGAGGAAAGGAACTGCTTATTCATTATGAGTGATAGATTTCCATCTGTAGAAAACTTTACGAGTGAGGCTTTAGGTATTGGGTTTGATAAGAATAGAGAAATCCATCTTATTGATGTTATGTGCCATATGATATGCATCGAAGATCATCTGCAAGGTCTTCTTTTGGGCCCATGGTTAACTCCACATTATTCCATTGTTTGGCGTAAAAGTGTTTGTGAAGCGGTCAACATTGGTTCATTGAAAATTTTGCTTCTCCTGGTACGCAGCACTTCTACTCCCTAAGATCTTTATTAAATGTACATAGTTATTGAACCTGTAGATTTGGTTGCTTAATTCTGTCTTTCTCCAATTTGTACCTTCTTTTATTTAGCTGATTGTCTCCAATTTACCACCAGCTGGAGTCCAATTTGCATCATCTAGCACTTTCTTCTGATTGGCGAAAACATGTGGATTCTGTTGCTATAATGGGTTCTGCTTCTCATGAGGTGATCAATTCTACGCGAGCGTCTTCAATAAACGCAAGATCTTCTGGGATGGGGATCTCCCCACCTTCAAAAGATGATCCTGGGCTGCGTTTATTGTGGTGGAGAGGTGGAACGGGTTCACGCAAGCTCTTTAATTGGAAGGTTTTGCCTCGCAATTTGGCTTCCAAAGCTGGCCGGCAAGGTTCAAAACTATTATTGTTCCTCTACTTAACTACTTAAAATTTTGATCTCTAAGTGAAGCCGTTATCTAAATAATGTTGCAAGTTTGCATTGTTATAGGTGGATATAAGAAGATACCAGGCATATTATACCCTGAAAGTGGAGAAAACGTGAAGAGGACTAGATATGATGCATGGAGGGCTGCTGTTGAGACATCAAGAAGCGTGGATCAGCTCGCTCTTCAGGCAAGTCTTTATATTATTTATTTTCAGAGATTGGTCTGATTGTGTACAATATAGCACATACCATGAAGGACAATATTTTGAAGGCATATGGATGGTGTAGACTGCAAGGCAGTTGCCCAATCATATAAAGCCCATAATTTCTCCTATCAATGGAAAGTGAAAAATTGGTAGCGCTAGAGATGAAACAGTAGGATTCAGTTCTGTATAATGAGACAATATTAATATTCACAGTGATATAATGAAAGGAGGTGTTGATGAATATTTTCCTTGTGTGCAGATTAGGGAGCTTGATGCAAATATTAGATGGAAAGATATTGGGAATTCTAACATTCTCTCGAAGAAAAAATCAGTCAAATCATTTGAAAAGGCTACAGTTCGTAGGAAGCGCTCTGATGGAACACTAGTAAAGTATCTTCTGGATTTTGGCAAAAGAAGACATATCCCCAACATTGTTGTGAAACATGGATCAATTATTGAAGACGAATCTAGCAGAAGGAAGAAATATTGGCTGGAGGAATCTCACGTACCATTGCATCTTTTGAAAGCATACGAACAAAAAAGACTTGCTCGTAAAGCAAGTAAGACGAAACCTACAGACCTTCAGCCGAGCATTAAAGTAACTAGAAGGCAGAAAAAGGGCTTTGCATACCTGTTTTCAAAACTAGAGAAAACAGGGCACTATCAATGTGGACAGTGCAACTGCGATGTCCTCATGAGGTATGAAATAACATTAATGGTTACAAGTTATAACTTTTTTCAAAACAACTAAATTTTATAACTTAAGAAAAGGAATCTGATCATTAAATGGCAACCAACTTTTCAATTGTTAAAGTTGGAATACTGGTTGTCATATCGTAAGCGAAGACTTTTTTTTATGCATACAAGTCAAAAAATCATTGGCTTGGCTGGATGGTAATGTACTTATTGGTATTTTTCGTTATTTTTATGTTGTACAAGCAAACATGCTTCTCTGAGGCAATTATTTTTGCTTGTTAATCTCTCTTTGTCCTCTGATTTTGCAATGTCAGTGATCAGCTTACTTCTGATGATTTTCAGGGAAGCAGTGAGCTGCCAGGATTGCAAAGGTAAGACATTCTTAATTACTCTAGGATTCATATTGGTGGTATATTTATTCTTAGTGACACTGCTCAGACATCCATAACAAATAATAATTTTCTATCTTCTTTTTCCCTATATAGAGTTGTTTTTGTTTGAGCTAGTTTGTCTAGTGTTACTTGTCAGATTTTTTGGGCTTTTTCCTGGTGTATAAATATATAAATGGCAAATAATGTGATACTTGAAGCAACACGCCAGGTTTTTTCCATGAAACACATGTTCGGAAATCTGCTGGATCTATCACGGCTGCGTGCATATATACTTGTTATAAATGCGAGAGGGGTAATTTGGTGAAAAATGATGCGAGGAAGGGGAAATCTGAGGTCTCAGAACCTAAGAATGAATTTGAAGGACTGAAGCAATTACACTCAGGAAAAGGGAAGAAACTAGGGAAAGGGAAGCAAGAAGTGAATCCTGAAAACAAAAAGATAGATCTGGCTGCACCTTCGCGGCGTTCTGTTAGAAATGCTAAACGCGTTGTAAAGTTTTCTTTCGAGATTGCTAAGAGGAAGAAGCGAAAGAATGGAAAGAAGGGACAGAAGGGTCAGAAGGGAAAGCAAATTAATTCAGAAATGGGCAACTTTCCAGAGCCCAATACCATTCGGAAAAAGAAGAGGACACCTTTTAATAGAAGTTTCTGGTCGAAAGGTCTACAACTGTCAAGAAGGCCGAATGATGAAAGGTTGATGCATTTCAGGAGTAAAATGCTTCTTGTGATCCCTGGGGGGGTGAATCCTGTCAATGATAAACCAAAATGCAGCCTCTGTGGTGAACTAAACTATGCATCTAATCTATGTTACGTGGCTTGTGAAATTTGCGGAGGTAACAATCTTTTTACTCAGCATATATCTACTTTTTAACACAAACGTTCATACGAAATACTGTGGGAGATGAGTTGAATTAACTATTGAGAAAAATTATCTTCAAAGAAAGGTAGGGGCCACCTATAGTTGAGACTACATTACCCTTCTTTCTACCTCAGTGCTCAGAAACATTCCTGATAAAATTCCTAAGAAGTTTTCAACACACCTCATTTGGCAAAACAGTTCGTAAGGAGAAAAAAAAATCTTAACTGATGTTTGATTCTCTTTTATTCAACTGTTAAAATAGAATCATACTTACTATTTTTCCTTTTGGCTCCACTTGCAGTTTGGTTTCATGGAGATGCTTTGGATCTCACAGAAGATAAAATTGATCACCTTATTGGCTTTAAGTGCCATAAGTGTCTCAATAAGAGGCCTCCCGTCTGCCCTCATCTTGTTTCAGAAATTTCCATCGCCATAGGTGAAAGTTCAACAGGTCAGAAGTCTGGTTCAAATGATGAACACATGGATATTTTTGACTGTTAATTTGGAGAAATAGTCACCAGGATCCACACCCGAGTCAGACCGCAAAGACTTAAGAAAGGTGTTAAATGCTGTTGGACCTGAATCTGCCATTTCCCAGTCTGAGAAGGTTGATAAGGAAGCTTAATTAATGCATACTTTTCTGAGTAATGGTTCGATAAACATTAGTTTTCTCGAGTCTGTAGCTAAAAGAACTCTTTCTAGTTAAACTCTTTATGATGCACCGGAGTCGTAGTCCCCACCAGCTATTTGCTCACCAGGCGATATGCTATCTGAAACTCTAGACTAAATTTGCAGTTCATGCTTTTCATTTTACAAGACATTGTGCTACTAATATTATAGATCTTAAAACCTTTTGTTGAACTTGAAATACTAGCTGAAACTCACAATTTTAAAATGATTTTGTTCCTAAAATTTATTTCTGTTATCTCTGACTTATTTAAGATGTAATAGCTCTATACTACTAGTTTTTGGATTTTTTTTTTTTTTTTGCAAGCAAACATATTTGAGAGGGATTGATTATTCGGTTAAACTTTTCAAGTATTGGTTTTCTAGGTCCGAATAGATTGATGGCGTAAATTGATTTCTATTAAGCCAGAAAAAATGAGTCCTAATTTTCTTTCTTAATTTAGTTGTAGTGGTCTCAAAATTCAAGTTGGAATGTGTGTTAGGTTGGTTATAAATGCTTTCTCTTAAATTAGAAACCCACATTTGTTTTAACATTAATATAATGAAACTTTCTTCGTTCATTTTCTGCGAACCGTTCTTTTGTTTCGATATAATGAGTGAATACAAATCAAATTATTATATACTGTAGTTGCTGTATTCGGTTTTCATAATTTTTTTGATATTTTTAGCAAGTTGACTATCAGCAAGAAAAGATGGAAACAGACAAAGAAAAATCGAAACCCTAGCGCCGTCGAAGAGAGAGAAGAAGAAGGTTGAAATAATTCTCATTAGGGTGTGTTGATCGGTAATATACCCTGGGTTGGATGGCTCAGATTACATGCAAATTAGCGGACGAGATGAATTCGGCTCAGGGGTATTTTAGTCAAGCCCAGATTAATGTCGCGAATTGGGCTAACCGAACAGACTATGAATTATCAGCCCAACTAGTAAACCCCCAACAATTAATCTACCGGACAATGGATTATTCAGAGAATTGACTATTTAATTGCCCAATATTACGATTGGGCCTACAAATAGTCCATCAATCCGAAGGCAGCCTAAAGAAAAGTTCTAGAACTGTGTGCTAACTGTTTTACATGGAGAGTCATGTTAAGGGTCCAGTTCGACTATTTCATCTTAGAACAGAAAAAGCCATTCTACTTTGCTTGTTCCAAGAGGTGAAATCGCTCACCCCGGGCGCCCCTCACCCCCTGTCCGACGGGATTGTGAGAGGAGGTAAATCATGGTAACTCAACCGGCAACAGAGGCTGGGACCAGTACTCACTGCGCACAAGGAGCCCCCCTCATTTTTTGAGAGGTTGCTTCCACACTGCCGCTGGTGAGGTTCGATCCTTGGTCGCCATTCTACTTTGCTCTTGAACTCACTTTATTAGAGATGATTAGTTAAATAAATGTACTCGAATTGCATCAAAATTACATAAAAAAATCTTACTAATAAGTCAACTAGGGCTTTCAATGGGGTGGATTTCAATCCGGATCCTATTCGAATGCGTTATGATTTATTAGGATAGTTGTTCGATTAGAGATTCGATGGAAATGATCCGATTAAGAAGATCCGTAATCCAAATTATATGGAGCGATATGGATCTAGGTTGATCCGATTCTTTAAAGATCCGCATTCGGATAATATTTGATATAATATACATTTAATTTTCATGTTTCACCTTTCACGTGCAATTAGAAAGTTAGTTAAGTACATAATTCGTTCATGTTGATTATAAGTATCCACCGACCAAGATACAATTTTAATAATTCCATAAACTTCACAAATTTATCGAAGATAGGTTGCCTGATTTGAGATAAAAAAAAAGGAAAAACAACATATTTACCATGAAAAAAATAAAGTCTTATGGGATGTGACCCATTCGTTCAACTTCTATTTGGATATTGTAGTTATTGGATAATTATGTTGTGGTAATGTTTCCAATTAAACATATATAAGTTGGTATTACCAACAATCTACCTCCTTCGATTATAAGTAGGTGTATAATTTTACCGTTTATTATAAAATTGGTAAACTTTGAATTTTGTTCCTACAAATTACCTGCAATTATTTTCATTTCTCTTTAGCTTGTATATATTTTTGGATTAGATAATTCATAGTTTTTTTTTTTTTATCTTTTAAAATTAAAATATAAATTAACTTTTTTTTTGTTCGGATCCAGATTTTTGAGTCGTATATCAGATATTTTTCGGATTCGAATTCGGTAGCTCTTTTGAATATCTGGTAGGATCTTGGATCGGATCCGAATACAACTTTTTATTTTTTCGGATCCAGAGTCACCCAGATCCGCTCGGAATCTGGCCCATTGACGACCCTACTTTTGCCTTAGAATTTTGAATATAAATTATAGAAGAATTAATTTCACTAAAACGAATTTTGACAATAATTGATTATAATAAAAATTAATTATAGAATAATTTCTTTTGTATAATAGCTTTTGTAAAAGTAACAATTGAGAAAAGTTTAAAATAAGTTGATTCTTTAGCTTTTGAAAATCTTAAAAGTAATTTTTTTTTTTTTTTTATAATTTAATGAAGGAGTATGTTTTAGGTCAAATATTTATGACGTATTATTTCAAACAAATACTGACGTAAAAAAAAAGAAAAGAAAAAAGGAAGAGTGAAAATCCCCTTAAATTAGTTCAGACAAGCCTCAATCCGAGTTTTTCACTGTGCAACTAATTTGAAAAAATAAATTAATAATAATAAAAAAGAAATAAGAGAAGAAGAAAAGTCATTTTTAACTTCATAAAAGCAAAGCTAACACAATAATTATGAACTATAATCCATTTGCTCGATATATATAAAATTACAAGGAGATAGATATCGAAAAGAGACGCATATCATATCAGTTAATCTTATTCATTCATAAACCCTAAACCCTAAACCCTTTGAAGATACCACATATCCATAGCTCCAAATTGTCCATTTGAAGGTTTGATTTTCTCCCCCTTTATGTGCATTATGTGCATTAAATTCACTATTATTCCTCGTCTTATCCAATTGAAATTTTGCTTATGTCATCAATTTTGCTGTTGATAAATATTGAGCAACTGGAATATTAATGCTCCAAATGGATTTCATACTCTAGAGTCTAATAAATCATTTTCTTTTTCAATTGTTTATTTTCTATTTTAGGATCATTCTTTTGTTTCTAGAATTATATGAACCTATTTTTCCTGGTTTTACCATGAACTTATTGGGTGGATTTGTTGATATTCATGCGATAATTGGGTGCAATATAAGTGTGAAATGTTTTAAATTTTATAACTGAGAATATTACAGCAATAGTTAAAGGTTACAGGATAGAATGACTATTTTCCATGATTTGGTTGTACTTATACTACAAGTTTCCATAGGACATTACGGGTATATTTTTTGTCCCACAGCGTAATCAAACGCATTTCCTCTTAGAGGCCTCCTGAGCTCTGCTCGTTCATGTCATCTTACGTTTTTTCTTAGTAGATTTGAAGGTTTTGATTATTTGCATTTTTCTGCGTTTTTACTTTAATTTTTATTCTCGTGGTCCCGTGTATAAATCACATGAAATGGAGAAGTAAGAGAGAGCTAAGGAAATGGAAATTGTGTTTTCGGGGAGATAAAGTTGGACATAGCATTTTTGGAAAGTAATGTAGCATACAGAGTGGGTAATGAACTAATGATGCACTCCCATTTTCTTAATTTCTTCTTTAGAGAGATTAAATGATAATTGAGCTGTTATTGTCTTTGAATCTGAAGCCCTAAATTGGTTTCCTTTATGCATGAGATCCTTGAACATAGTTGTATCTAAGTACAAGTTGTGTCAGCGGAACATGCTTTTAATATTATTGTACTTCTAGATACAAACATACTGTACCCACTGCCTTAGCTTATGTTTATTTTATTTTCTTCGTATCTTTTGCCTTTTCGATGGACTCGTTTACAGTGCACTTCATAATTTTGTCCTTTTTCAGAAAATATTGATCTCAGGATCTTTTGACAATGGTTCCAGTTATAACTATTTGATGAATAGAAAGCTTGGAGAAGAATTCTTGCAGAAATTTGCCGTCTTGTCATTTAATCAAGGGAACAGGAATGGCCTACACGGTAATACAACATAAACCAATGGCTGAGATTCATAATATGCCTAGGTTAAATTCAAGCTCCAACCAAGCAGATAGCAGTTTTGGCACCAACCATTATTTACTTACAAAGGCTCTAATTCCATTTAGCTATCCACTCATGAGTAATTGCAAAACTCAATCTCGCATTAGGTGGGTTGGAATTCACAGTCCAGGATCAACATCTTCTTTGGTAAGATGTAAAGACCAACCAACTGGTGTTTGTCTTGATAGGATCAGCGAAGATGGTAAAAAAGGGTGGCACTCGGATAGATACAAGAAGTTCCTTGAGAAAAAAAATGGGCAAATCCATATAAGTAAAAATCATTATCCCACAAAGTTTTCTTCGGAAGGATCTTTTATTGAAAATGATGAAAAGACTAACAATGAAATCTTTCAGAGTTTCTGCACTCGTGGGAAATTACTTGATGCAGTAAAGATAGTAGATGTGATGAGCCGTAGGAACCAAATACCAGATTTTCATGCCTGCATAAAGTTGATCAGGGGGCTTATCAATGCTGACCAAACAGACAAAGCTGCTAGGGTCCTCCAATTAATGGTTATGTCTGGTGGGATTCCTGATATCATCACATACAACATGTTAATTGGTAATTTGAGTAAAAAAGGGCATCTTAATGCTGCTATTGATGTCTTGGAGAACATGAGCTTGAGTGGTTGCTCTCCAGATATTATAACCTTTAATACCATAATACGAGGCATGTTTGATCATGGTAAGTTTGATCAGGCAATTCAGTTTTGGAAAGAACAGCTTAGAAAGGGATGCCCTCCTTATGTAATCACTTATACAATCCTCATTGAGTTAGTGTACAAACATGTTGGAGTAGTACGTGCTTTGGAAATTATGGATGATCTAGCAGTTGAGGGATGTTATCCCGATCTCGTGACGTACAACTCAATGATTAATCTTGCTTGTAAACACGGGAACTACGAAGAAACCGCCTTGATTGTCCATGATCTTCTTTCTCGCGGAATGGAACCCAATGCAGTAATATACAACACTCTTCTCCATTCTCTATGTGCCTATGGATGTTGGCATGCAGTAGATGAGATCCTCATTTTCATGAATGAAACATCACATCCTCCTACTGTTATAACATATAATATTTTGATTAATGGTCTTTGTAAGCATGGTTTGCTAGATCGTGCAATTGACTTTCTTCAGCAGATGGTTTTACACGAATGTTCTCCTGACATAATTACTTATAACACCCTCCTCCGTGCTCTTTGTAAGGAGGGATTGATGGATGATGCTACGCAGATTCTTCACTGCTTAGACAATACAAACTGTTCTCCTACCTTAATCACTTACAATACCGTGATTGATGGATTGGCAAAGGAGGGTTTAATGGAGAAAGTAATGGAAATGTACAAAAAAATGATACGTCGTGGGTTTCGTCCTGATGATGTTACATATCGATGTCTGATTTGGGGGTTTTGTCGAGCTGATCTGGTTGAAGAAGCTGTCGAATTTCTAAATTTAGTTGGTTGTAATAGTAGGCGTAGAATAAGAGAGAATTGTTACAGATTCATAATTCATAGATTATGCCAGAAGAAAGAAGTGGATACTGCATTTCAAGTTATTGAAATGTTAAAAGCAAGTAGACAGAAATATGATCCTACACTTTATTCCGACATAGTTCAAGGAATACATGCTGCAGGTATGACTAAAGAAGCGACAGAGTTACATCAGAAGTTGATTGAAAAGAAGTTTCTCAATGAATAGCCTTTGTTGAATCAAACAAACACATCCAAACTTTGACTATCATCTTTTTGGTATATCTCTAACAAGTACCCTCTCTTTTGTTCTTTCAATGAGAACTCCCTTATTTATCTTATTAATCCCTACCTTGCCTTTTCTTTTGCAAGCAGAGATGAGTTAAAATTTGAAGGTTTGTGTTGAAAATGCGTTTAGCATAGGGCTATCTTCGTTGAAAACTGAAGTTTCTCTGTGAAAATCCTGTTATTGCCGCCTTTACCTTGAAGTTTATGGCAGTCGATTTATATAGAAGGTGATTGCAGCGATATAAATCCCAAATTGCGTAAAGGTGATATGCAATAGCTATGGGGATATGTCCATTAAAGACACGACTGCCATAATTTTCAGTTGCCTTCTGCTTTGTGGAGTTTCTGTTTACCTTTATGGATGCAGGTGTATTACGCTAGAGTTGACGGTTGAAGTTTATGACGAACATTGTTTAGGGGCTTGAGGAAACTAATTAGGGGAGCACTTCACTTATGTTCTGTATGTTGATGGTTGGATGATCTTTTGTAGCTAAGATATTTTAGCAATTTAGTTTTTTTTTTTTTTTTTTAGGACAGAAGGATCTTGGATGGATTTATTCATTGTTTCAGCCAATCTTGAGAGTTTGTGAATCTCCTGTACACGTGAATCTATCAATTTCTGTTTTATTTTATTACAACTTGATTCAATTAAACATCCGCATAGATTTGAATAAAAGAAAGGGTTGTTGACATTTTATGTTCTATATGTACAAGAAAAAATTATGGTCTAATTAAAGTTCTAATCCTTCTATGATATAGAGAAGTATTTCGGGTACGAATTCGATATGGCAGTTCTATTCGGGTATGGGAAATAGTTGGCTACCTAGAACCCACTTCTTCAAAGTTATTAGCCCGCACATTTTATCCCACAAAACAGTACGGAGGATTCTTTATTCGGCAATGTTCCGGGTTCACGGATTATCTGGTCGAGAACATTTTCTGCGAAGAGGAATCTAGACTTATTCTCGCAATACCTTTGAGCAACCGGTTGGGAACAAATTACTTCTTGTGGAATTTTGATCGATCAGGGCAGTACACAGTTCGTACGGGATATCACCTGATTCGAGACATTAAACAAACTGATGCTGAGAATAGTTCTGGTAGATCCAGTGACAGGCAAGGTAGTAATTTCGGCTGGATTTGGAAACCTGTGGTACCACCTAAGGTAAAAAATTGTCAAGATATCGAAGAATTGCTACCGAGGATTCTTGTCCTCGTTGTGAAAACATAGTCGAGGACATTTCACATTGTCTCTTCCATTGCAATTATGCCCGTCAAGTGTGGGCACTGTCAGGCTTCCGACTTCGGTCTACCAAAATGATGCTTCTTCTACTGATACTAAAGTGCCTAGTTATGCTATCATTACTTGTTGGTGGTTATGGTATGGAAGAAATAAGAGAGTTTGGGATGTCGGCGACTGGACTCCGTTTAGTCAAGTGACACATTGCGGGGAGTTTTTTTCATGATTTGAAAATGCGAACTTTCGACTACAACACCCACGGAGTTATCGCCCCTCTAAACATTGGTGGCTCCCGCCTCAAATTTTTGTCAAAATAAATGTCGATGCTGCAATAAGTGAAGATGATGGCAGAACTGATTTTGGCTTGATTGCGTAACGAACAGGGAGCTATTCTTGGTTGGAATCCGCTGAAGCTATGGCTGCCCGCAAAGCAGTGGAATTCGGCCTAGCAGCGCAATGACCTAAGTTGATACTTGAGGGTAACTGCACGACAATGATTGAAGGTATCTCTAGCTTGCCTCCATCTACCGGAGCTCTACGTCCAATTTTTAATGATATCAAAACCTTGGCGAAACAATTCGATTCTTTCCAAGCAACTCATGTTATTCGAGATAACAATTCAGTGGCACACGCAGTTGCCAAAATAACTTTGCATAGACCTCATCCTATTGTTGAAATACCAAGTTTTATTCTTGAATTTGTATCCCATGATATTGATCGTTATTGAATTTAACTTCCTAAAAAAAATGTGAGCTATTTTTAATCCATGTTGTAAATTATAAATATATTTTGCCTAGCTAGATCTTGTGAATTGTGTCAACAATGTTTTTATTTTATTTTATTTAGTAATTTAAAATTTGCAGGAAAGAAATAAGGATTTCAAAAGATGAATATGAATATTCTTTGAATGAGTGAAATTCAGATAGTGAAAATATCTCTTTCCCGAACGATAAAGAAGAAATCGAACTTTGATTATATTGACAATGAGTCAATATTTAGCTAATTCAGCATTCTGTTTTTAATAGGGCTGAGCAAACGGGCCGAACCGGACCGAACTGAACCGAAGTTCGGTTATGGCCCGGTTCGGTCCCAAAAAAACATGGACCGATTACCGGACCGAAATAATCGTCCGGTTCGGTACAAATACCAACCGGTTCGATTCGGTCCGGTTCGGTCCATGTGTACCGAAATAAAAGGCCCAAATTCAGTTTTCACCAGTATTTTTTTTTTTTTTTGATAAGTAGGGTTTCCACCATTCACTCCTAAACATGAAATAAAATCCTTCTCCCTTTCCTTCTTCTTCGCGCCGCCGTCTCCACCACCCCCACTACCACCTTCCTTCGACCACCCTCCTCCGCCGATCTCGCCGCTGATAGCCTCCCTGCACGTGGCTACTCCATCTTCGCGTCTTTCCTCTCCACAAACACAAACTTCTCCGGCACCATTTTTGCCCCACCCGACTTCGCCTCTTTAAACAACCGCCGCCGCGCCTCTCCGTCTCCCTTCTCTACCACACCTCTCAAACCGCCTATCTCCTCTTCTTTTCTCTCTCTCTTTCTCTCTCACGTGTTCTCCTATATAGGAAGGATTTATTAGTGGAGAAAAAAAGCCCACTGGAGTTGGTGTGAGGGCTTGGGCGGCGGCTGGAGTTGGGAGAAGAAGATGAAGGGTCCGAAAATTAGGGCTGGGGTTGGGAGAAGAAATGAAATCGGTTTTGGACTTTGGGTAATAGGAAAAATTTGGGTAGGAAAATCGGGTATTTGGGTTTGGGTAAATGATAATAGAAAGAAAAAAAAAAGTAACATTTTTCGGTTTAACCGGTTCGGTTCGGGGAACCGACCGGTTTTACCGAAAACCGACCCCTATAAGGGGTCGGTTCTGGGACTGATACCGACTACCGAACCATTTTCCTGATTCGATAATCGGTCCGGACCGATTCGGTCGATCCGGTCCGGTTCGATCGGATAACCGAACCGGGCTCAGCCCTAGTTTTTAACTCTCCCAAGATGGCTGAAGAATTATATATCGATATGCTAGGATAAAATGGTTTTGATGTCCGGAGGTATTATGGAGCTCGTTTGCACATAGCACATGATGATAATGTATAAGGTCACCAACATGGAAGTGTTGCGTTCCAAATACTAATACGCAAACACGCAAGTATACGGTCGTTACAAGTAATATAAAACGATAAGTACATACCGAGTATCGAATCCCCACGAATGAGTAAAAGGTGGGAATAAACGAATCAATCGACGGCTTATTTCATCTAAGAACGCTTGATACAAAAGGATCAAACCCAAATATTGATAAGGGTGATTTTATTTAACTACGAGCGATAAAGTAAATCTAACTACGAAAGCAAGTAAATGGGGAGTTAATTATGCGGTAAGGAGGATTCATAAGCGATTAGTTAAAGCAGATAAATCATGCGGTTGTTAGGTTAGCTATGCAAACAATCCTAGAATTAGTTGTTGTTTGTGAGTTCAAATTAGTTAAGTCTCCCTATCGGTTTGACTTAACTCTACCAATCTACCCAAACTCTCCATCTCCGGATCAAGAACAAACATCGCTGTCAACCGATGCTCTAAGGGAAGTCCGAACCCAAAAGAGGATTCTAAGGCGTACCGTTGTCACCCGGGACCTAAAACTAACCCAAATCTCCGAATAAAGAGAATCTAAGTTATTTGATGCATTTACGGACGAACCCATTATACAAACACGGACCAAACTAGGTATATGTCTATCCTAGGTTGAAATCCACAAATCGTCACTCACCTAACTTTCTACATCCTATGTCTAGGTTGCATTAAAGGTAGATGGCCAAAAGTGCGATAAAACAATAAACCCAACAAATCAAACATAACCCAACATCAAACATAATTAATCAAACGATAACAATGACTCGACAATTAATATATTGTGCTCCTGTTTGCTATTCAAGGATTCAATGACATTTATATGTATCTTTCGATAGCATACCAACCTATCAAATTAAACTAAGCCAATTTACGTATAAATGGACTAAAATCTAATCGATGTCATTTAAACTCAAACCTTAAACTAATATGAAACGACATAGGTATATGTCTATCCTAAAATCGATTCACAATCCAAATTCATAATCAAATCCTCAAAATCACTATATCTAGCAATCAAGAATCAATAACACTCATCTCAAAGGGTTGTCAAACCACAAGACGAACAATAAACACGGAATCGGATTAACGAACACATATAAGCACCATACTAATCATCAAGACATCATTAATCAAACAATAACATAAATTTATATAAATCCGGAGAATTCCAATGCACAATCATTCATCCAAAAAGGAAATAACAAACTCATCTCCTAATCATAAATAACTAAGAAATGGAAAGAAATCACCTAATCGAAATGGAATCGAGACAAGGATTCTCCTCCCTTTAATCACCACCTAATCACTCCCCAAGGGTGGTGATTAACTCACCCCCTTGGTTGAGCCTTCAATTACAAGAAAAAAGTAAGAAAAAACTAAAGAGAGAATTGAGGAGGCTTGAGAGGAAAAAGGGTGGCCAAGAGTAGAGGGAAAGATTGGAAGAGAGATTGTGTAAAAAGTCCCAAAGTTGCTCTCTTATCTTGCCCTAATAGCCCCTCATGAGAAAACCCGAAAATGCCCTTCAAAACGCGGAGATTCAGCTGATATTTCGCACCAGCAGGCAGGACCTCGCGGCCGCGAGCCCTGAGCTCGCGGCCGCGAGCTCAGGCAGTAAGCTCTCTGCAGATTTTCTGCTCCGCCGCACTTTCTTCCGAGCAGCATATCTTTTGACTCCGAACTCCGATTGCGGATCCGTAAAGTCCGTAGCGTAGCTAACTCACTCATCTATGACATATCCAAAATTCAGCTCATTTGGATCATCCATAAAATATTTATGCATGTTCTAGTGAGCAGCTATCTAAGTTCTTCCATATTTTTGACTTCGGTTCTTCATTCCTTTGAAGCCCTTTTTTACATCTCCCTACAAAAACACACAAAACAACATCAAAACACACAAACAACTACCAAAACACACAAATGTCCAACAAAGGACCAAAAACGCAAAAGAATGCGAAAATAAACAAAAGCACGCAAAACTCAAATCAAAGCAAGTTGTTTTCGGCTTAAGAAGACACGTAATAATGACGTTTTCACGACGTTATCACACCCCCAAACTTAAACACTTGCTCGTCCTCGAGCAAAGAAAGCAAAAACAAATACTAAACATGCATGCTTAAGATCAAAATGCCAAAGCTTAACACTTTCAAATTATTCTTTAAACAAGCTCCACGTGTGTGCATGATGGCTTCGGCTAGATTCTATTTTAGGTGAATACGCCCCAATAGATTAAAATCATCGGTTCTACTTGCATAGGCTCCTCACGTTAACTTAGACTATCTCCTAACCTTAGGTTTCAAACCTCATGCTCCAATCACATTATGAAACTAAGTTGTAGGTAATTTAAGAGTTTTGTCCCTATTCTTGAACTAATTGGCATTTTCAGTCCCTAGCTCTTTTCTCACCATACTTTGCTTTTCTTTTGATTTACAATGATAACATAGCACTTTGTGCTTTACAATGATATTACAATACAAAACTCGCACTAATGATGATTGTTGTTCGTGCTTCTAAACATTCGACTTTTTGGGCTACTAGCACCATTCCAACGAAAATAGAGTAATTACAAAAATGATTCATGAATTTCGTCAATGAAGGCTTAGCCTTTCTTTTCTCTCATAGAAGTGCATACATTTTAGCAACTTCTCTACTCGTTTCTTTTAAGAGCTAGGTGTTCAAAGGTTTTTCATTCTTGAAAAGGGTTCACTCCCCCAAACTTAAGTCATTTTGCTCTCTTCACACTTAGTTTTCAAACTGAAGATTGGAGAGAAACTAAGTTACGCTAGAGGAGTCCTAGATCCTATTATCACTAAAGTTCTTTATCCACCTCAAATACAATCTAGCCTTAGCCAATGTGCTCAAATTTTGTAGAAGCATACTCAAATAATAATAAGAATTTGAAAAAATTTGGCGGGTCGACCTAGCATGTATGCAAGTACTTGCGACCTCTCTCCCCAAACTAAAAACGCACAATGTCCCCATTGTGTGAATTGAGAAAAATGGAGGGAGGTCGACACGACAACCACGCAAGCACACAAAGAAAAGAAAAACAAACAAAACAAAGAAATAAACAAGGTAAATGGTCGAACATGGCTCTATCCAATTCAAGCAAGCATAGATAATCTAAAACCAATCAAGTACGGACATATAGATGTAGCATTGTAAGCGCAAAATAAACCAAACGGAATGCAAAAAATGTAAAGGTTACGCCCTTCTGTCGATCATGGAGTCCGTGCATCCCGTGGTTAACTTCCGTCTCGGATCCTCAATCATGCTTGCCATTACTTCTTTATCATGCACAATCATCACCTACAACACAACACAAACAAAAACAAAACAAAACAAAACAAGACAAGATGATGAAAAAGGAAAATAATGCTTGTTTTAAGTCACGAGCTTGACTTGATACGAGGGATGAATTGATTGTCACCAAAACTACTCCCATCGTCCATGATTCCACAAAACAGGCTCATCAAAATCCTTAAGCTCTTCGCAATAGGCCGATCAAACCTCGCAAAGAAACAAAAAGATCAAAATTAGCACGAAGTATCAAGCTATCAAACACAAAACTAGCCATCAATATCGTCATTTACTCCACACGTTACCACATTCCCCGGCAACGGCGCCAAAAACTTGTTGCGTTCCAAATACTAATACGCAAACACGCAAGTATACGGTCGTTACAAGTAATATAAAACGATAAGTACATACCGAGTATCGAATCCCCACGAATGAGTAAAAGGTGGGAATAAACGAATCAATCGACGGCTTATTTCATCTAAGAACGCTTGATACAAAAGGATCAAACCCAAATATTGATAAGGGTGATTTTATTTAACTACGAGCGATAAAGTAAATCAAACTACGAAAGCAAGTAAATGGGGAGTTAATTATGCGGTAAGGAGGATTCATAAGCGATTAGTTAAAGCAGATAAATCATGCGGTTGTTAGGTTAGCTATGCAAACAATCCTAGAATTAGTTGTTGTTTGTGAGTTCAAATTAGTTAAGTCTCCCTATCGGTTTGACTTAACTCTACCAATCTACCCAAACTCTCCATCTCCGGATCAAGAACAAACATCGCTGTCAACCGATGCTCTAAGGGAAGTCCGAACCCAAAAGAGGATTCTAAGGCGTACCGTTGTCACCCGGGACCTAAAACTAACCCAAATCTCCGAATAAAGAGAATCTAAGTTATTTGATGCATTTACGGCCGAACCCATTATACAAACACGGACCAAACTAGGTATATGTCTATCCTAGGTTGAAATCCACAAATCGTCACTCACCTAACTTTCTACATCCTATGTCTAGGTTGCATTAAAGGTAGATGGCCAAAAGTGCGATAAAACAATAAACCCAACAAATCAAACATAACCCAACATCAAACATAATTAATCAAACGATAACAATGACTCGACAATTAATATATTGTGCTCCTGTTTGCTATTCAAGGATTCAATGACATTCATATGTATCTTTCGATAGCATACCAACCTATCAAATTAAACTAAGCCAATTTACGTATAAATGGACTAAAATCTAATCGATGTCATTTAAACTCAAACCTTAAACTAATATGAAACGACATAGGTATATGTCTATCCTAAAATCGATTCACAATCCAAATTCATAATCAAATCCTCAAAATCACTATATCTAGCAATCAAGAATCAATAACACTCATCTCAAAGGGTTGTCAAACCACAAGACGAACAATAAACACGGAATCGGATTAACGAACACATATAAGCACCATACTAATCATCAAGACATCATTAATCAAACAATAACATAAATTTATATAAATCCGGAGAATTCCAATACACAATCATTCATCCAAAAAGGAAATAACAAACTCATCTCCTAATCATAAATAACTAAGAAATGGAAAGAAATCACCTAATCGAAATGGAATCGAGACAAGGATTCTCCTCCCTTTAATCACCACCTAATCACTCCCCAAGGGTGGTGATTAACTCACCCCCTTGGTTGAGCCTTCAATTACAAGAAAAAAGTAAGAAAAAACTAAAGAGAGAATTGGGGAGGCTTGAGAGGAAAAAGGGTGGCCAAGAGTAGAGGGAAAGATTGGAAGAGAGATTGTGTAAAAAGTCCCAAAGTTGCTCTCTTATCTTGCCCTAATAGCCCCTCATGAGAAAACCCGAAAATGCCCTTCAAAACGCGGAGATTCAGCTGATATTTCGCACCAGCAGGCAGGACCTTGCGGCCGCGAGCCCTGAGCTCGCGGCCGCGAGCTCAGGCAGTAAGCTCTCTGCAGATTTTCTGCTCCGCCGCACTTTCTTCCGAGCAGCATATCTTTTGACTCCGAACTCCGATTGCGGATCCGTAAAGTCCGTAGCGTAGCTAACTCACTCATCTATGACATATCCAAAATTCAGCTCATTTGGATCATCCATAAAATATTTATGCATGTTCTAGTGAGCAGCTATCTACGTTATTCCATATTTTTGACTTCGGTTCTTCATTCCTTTGAAGCCCTTTTTTACATCTCCCTACAAAAACACACAAAACAACATCAAAACACACAAACAACTACCAAAACACACAAATGTCCAACAAAGGACCAAAAACGCAAAAGAATGCGAAAATAAACAAAAGCACGCAAAACTCAAATCAAAGCAAGTTGTTTTCGGCTTAAGAAGACACGTAATAATGACGTTTTCACGACGTTATCAGGAAGCTAATCACAATCATCCATTAGATACTTCGACTATGCCCATCGTTGAAATGTAATTGGCATTCTATTGGCAATCTACTAATGTATAGTATTTTTATATTTTTTTTATAATATTAATTTCCTAGTAATGATTGAGACAAATATCGATGTACATGTACATGCCACAAAGCCTTAATGGTTAGATTAGGGTTAGCTTTTGCAAATTGAAATTAGGTTTTTGAGTCTTATCGAGACTCCTATTTGCCTCTTAGTTACATTGATGTGTAAGAATTCTTATGAGCTATTAAATTAAAGTGGTCCAAGTCTTGAACTTTAATTTAATTAACTCATTGTGTAAATTGATCCAATTAATTTAATCAATTTCTCTCTTAATTATTAATTAACACTTTAATTAATATTTAATTAATTAGACCATCTAATTAATTATTCTTCCAATTGAATTAACACTTTGTTTCAATTCTTGATTTTAACTTCCTTAAATTAATTATTTCTTTTATTAATGTCACTGTTCAACTGTACTGTGTGTGACCCTCTAGGTTTACCATCAATTGACTGTAGGTCCACGAACTCTTCGTGATTTTATTATGAGCAATTAATTTCTTCGATCAATTAAATACTTTTAATTGACAACTCCAGAATTAATCTCCTATTAATTCAGGAGTACCAACACCTCATTGTCGATATCTAGCCACAAGCCCATGATGCCCAACTTCAGGTGAATTGATCTTTTGAACCTCACTTCTTATAACGGCCATGTACATATGGCCCTTCTATCTATTTAATTTTTATCGAGACCTAGGGTGTATGAATTGATCGGCACCTCTAATTATCTCGATTCTGTATTTTCTAATTCTGAATAATAATTCTATTGTGACTGCTAAATTTGGAAATCCGTCACTGACCATAGCTATGGGTTTCTCGGAATATATTATCTAAGAATGTAAAGGAAATTCTTTCATACATTACAATGAGCCGGTAGATCCCATATTGATACTGACTATTCGCGTACACGACTATACCCACCCAAAGTAGGAACACAATGATCATGCTACATGATCAGCACCTAGGTCAAAGTACATATACTCGCGCACTGAATTCTCCCTAGCATCTCAAGTTTAAGGACTAAATCCTACACAATTATAAGTCTTTAAGAAACATCTAACACTGATATGCGGCATGCACTTCCACAATGGGTTTCTCTGTCTTGGTCGTTCGATGCGTTCAATCCCCTATCGAACCACCTACTCATATGCACTGACATCAAATGTCTTGTTCATGAAACACTACAAATTCACTCCATGTGTATCATGCATAATCGTACAATTCTTAGCGATTCCTTCGATACCTCGTCTCATTCGAGATCTGTGACTTGGAATGTGTTTTAAGATCACAACCTTAGAAACTGTTTCATGATTGCACTCATACTGAAGTGAATCATTCCATAGCCGAATGTGTTCTTATGATTTCAACCAATCGCTTAAATATATTCGCGAGATGTGAAGTTGGTCATTGTTCATTTTATACATCATTATTCAAAAGATCATTTATTACAGAATAGTCATATTCATAGCAAAAATGTATTGGTTTGTTGTGCACTATCCTATCATGGCTCGCACACGTCTACGGGAAAGTTTTCAATCTATATCTATCTATACTAATTCTAAAATTGTAAATAATCCCTTATTCAAATTGTAAAGTATATTAATAAAATATAATTAGACATGAAATTTTCCTTAAATTTTCTCATAAAAAAATTGGTAGAAAAATATTTTAAGAAAATTTTAACTATCTTTCCTCCTAACCAAGCACTATGAAATTGGAAGAAAAACAAAGTATATTCAAATTAGACATAAATTCTTATTATAGTTATTTCCTACAATAACTCCAATAATTAAGAAGTTAACTCTTACATCACTTTTACAATTTCATTATTGTTCTCCTATAACCCATAAAAATTAAAAAAACACTATTATTTTGAAAATTATTATAATGTATTATTAATATGTTGTTATGTAAAAAATATTATTTATTTTATTTAAAAATTTGTTAATGTAGAATCGCATCTTACCTATGAACAAAAATGCTAGCTTATGACTTAGTGAACTAAGTAATCTTTATTTGACATGAGAAACATTACCTCAGTTTTTCATGGAAATATTTTCGAGAAAAACGTGTGAAATAAGTAAAAAAAATAGATGAAAATCAAGGAAAGTTGGTGAAACCGATCAAATAAATTTTATTTAATTGATGAAAACATGTGAAATCGATCTGGATGAAATTTATGAACACTGGTGAATTAGGTGAAAAAATGGGTGAAGTCGATAATAAATAGTGCCGGTAAGATAAAATCGATAAATACATGTGAAACAATGAAGATTTGGGTGACATTTGTGAAAATATGGGAAACAAATTGGTGAAATCAGTGAAAAACACGTAAAATATAGAAAAAAAGGTTAAAGTCTGTGAAATCAATGAAAATTCAAGTGAAATTTACTTAAAAAAACATGAAAACTCGGTGAAATATAAGTTAAACTGATAAAATTAAAACAAGTAAAATATGAAAAAAAAAGGTTAACTAGCAAAAATAGTGTGAACTAACCAGTAGAATTTTTTTTTTGTTTGAATATGAGAAAACAAAAGAAATCGATGAAAAATAGAAAGAACAATGAACAATAGGTTATGATTGAGCAAGAACGAGTAAATCAGTTAAAAAATATAAAATCAGTAAAAATCAATGAAAATTGAATTAAATTAAATAATAAGTGAATGGTTTATATCGGCAAAGAAATATCTTTCAAATGATAAGATAAGTAAAATAATTTGAGATATACTTAAAAAGTAATTGAAGATGTATAATGTATAATTATTTGATTTGAAAATTCGGTAAATACATGTGAAATCGATGAAAATTCAAGTGAAATTCGTGAAAAAATGTATGACATCGGTGAAACGATGAAATTACATAAAAATGACGAAACATGTGAAAAAAACGTAAAATTGATGAAAAATGCAAAAGTTGGTGAAAACATGTGAAAATTGGTTAAAGTGGTAAAATGTGTGAAATCAATAAAATGAAAAAAGTTCAAACAACAAAAATAAAGTCAAACCATTAGACAAATGATTTAAAACGAAAAAAAAAAACTAAAGAAATTCGATGAAAATACACATGATGAAGTTAATAAATTGAATAGCAGCCAATAACGTGTTATTTTATGACATAAAGAAGTTAATTTTACTCTGATTTACAATAAAATACACTGAAATTAAATAGACACTTACAACGTATGTGCACTTTAAATCGGTGAAAAAAAAGGCATGTGAAATCGTTAAAAAAAAAAAAGGATAAAATTTGTGAAAAATAGATGAAAATAGGTAAAATCGGTTAAAATAAAGGTAAAATTTGTGAAAATATGTGAAATCCATGAAAATTAATTTGAATGGAATTTCTAAGAAAAATGATGAAACCAGTGAGATCCAGAAAAATTGGGTAAAGCCGGTGAAAAAAGGGTAAAATCGGTCAAAAACGTATAGTTGGTAAAACATATTTATTCAATGAAAAATTCAGGAGAATAACATGTGAAATTAGTGAAAAAACATGAAAAATAGGTAAACATGGTTAAAATGGTAAAAACGAGCAAAATCAGTTAAAAAAAAGTTTAATTGGTAAAATCGATAGAAAAATGGTTTAACATGAAGAAAAAAGCCAAAAGAAATTGACCAAAAATGACAAAACAATGAAAAATGTTATAAACAATAAAAAAAGGGATATATCGATAAAAAAAAAACAGGTAAAAAAAATTTGAAAAGTGAGAATATATTAATCGATGAAAGTTTGGGCGAAATTTGTAAAGAAAAGTATAAAATTAGTCAAAAAAACTTGGAGTCGGTGAAAACATGTTTAATAAATGAAAATTTTAGGTGAATAATATGTGCAATTAGTGAAATAGGTGAAAACAATTTAAACTTTGACTGACAAAAACAAGGTGAAATTGGTAAACACTTGTGAAGTTGGTGAAAAAACTGGAACACTTGTGAAGTTGGTGAAAAAACTGGTGAAACCAGAAAGAAAAAATGCACGTAAAATTGATGAAAGTTCGGATGAAATTTATGAAGAAACGGACGAAACACATGTGTCATCGGTGAGTAATGAATAAACTTGACATGGAAATTACTATGATGGAATGAACTAAATAATGTTCTTCTGATCTTATTTTAGAACCAATTTTATAAGATGTAATGACTAAATTAGTCATCATTTTATATTTTATTACAACTATTTAAAACCATCATTTTCTTATAACCCAATAATAATTAATAAAAATAAATTTCATAAGAAATAAATTGATTAGTCATAAATATATAATATTCTATGACATAAAAATGTCTAACTTTATTCTTCAAAGCCATCATTTTTTTATAAGCCAATAATAATTAATAAAAATAAATTTCATAAGAAAGAAATTGATCAGTCATAAATTTATAATATTACATGACATAAAAATGACTAATTTTACTCTAATTTACGAAATAAAACCCATGAATATTAAATTAAAACTAAACACATACAACGTACGTCCACTATTAATTTTAGTATAAATGAAATGATTCAAACATCTATAAAAATGAATTAATTGTAAATGAAATGTAACATCTATTCATATACCAGTGTTGGAATGGTTGCATTAGGGTTGTTAAGTGCAGACATTGTGTGTTCAAATATCTTCATAATTGTATAGATGTTGGATTTAATTTCATCAACATCACCATCATCATCGACTCCATGAGGCAATACCCGAATTTGGACAAATATCAAAATTCAACTAACTCAGATAAAAATGTTAGAAATTCATAAAATATGGATCTAAACTAAAAGGTTCAAGAAAACTAACCAATTGATGATCAGGTCCAAACCATGCAATTGAACTTCAAGAAGCTTGTAATAAGGTTATCGGGATCCTTTTAAAATATTGTTCTACTGTTGAAAACCCAAGCTACAAATTCCAGATTCAATTCGTGATATTAAGAAAAAAAAACCTTATCCCCAACTTTTAGGTTGAATTCTCGAATAAATGCATTTGATACCCCGTTAGAGTGCAAACCCTTTTTTAACATAAAATATTTATTTTTCATGACTCATCGTTGTATGTTGTGTAAATTGACAAATCACCGGGATGCATATTCCACCAAAGATCCACAAAGGGCTTGGCATTAGCTACACATCATGAAATAATATTAAATGAATGAAGAAACTTCAAATGCTGAGGTGAAATATCAATTTAACTTTGGGGAATAATAAAGAAAAGCTCCTTTATTAGTAAGAAACGAAATAAATCCAATATGTGATGGTCCCAAGTAATCGAATAAGGTCTAGAAAGGAAGGAGGGGGAGTGAAAAGCTCCGGGGGGAAGTGAGAAACTCCATATTCTACTTACACAAAATTTACATTCATCAACGTTACTATTACTTAATTTATCATATAAGTAATTGTCTTGCACTATGCCAATTTCAATATATATAAGTAAAACATAAAAAATAAAAGTCAATCAATTTTCATGCTCCATTCAAATTTTCAACATTTTAAAGTCAATCTCTAATGAAAAAATATTTAATTATGGAAAAAATTTGGCCATACTGAAAAAAAAAATTTAAATGGAACGGTTGTTCTCAATTACTAATTTCTAAGCACATAAATGTAAAATTCATCAGAAATAAATAATTACAAATTAAATTAAACCATTAATTAAAGTAAAGTGTGACTGATGTACATAATAAGCTCAAAGCTAAATTGAAATAATAAAGTAAAGTCATATCTCAAAACCCTTCATTTTCAGTTTTAAACTTTTTGGCCAAACTTTCCTACAAAAGTTTACTAGTCTTAAAATAACTATAAATCTTGTACAAAGATTTATCCAAATAGCTAAGAATGTAATATCGACACATAAAATCGAGTGATTCCAAGCTTTTATCACAAGGGCCATCAAGTTCCTCTGGACTGGCTCCCTCCTTTGGTTTAGGTACCTCCTCAGTGAGAAACCTAGCCATGCTCAAGGATGTGATGTAAAGCTACATCTTATTTTGTCACGTTGCAAAGTCTGTCCCTTTGAACTTGAATGGTGGTACTGCTGGCGGAGCAGCAACTTTTGGTGTTTCGACCACTGTACTGTTTGTTACCATCTACACAGATGAATTAAACAGATTAAATTTATTGTCTTAAGATTGTTGAAAAATGTTTAAAACAATTTGTGTATATAAAATATTATAGAATATTTTATATTTCTATGTACTGTAGTAAATTATTCTCACAGAATAATTATTTATAAAATATCATAAAATACTTTATATTATATTATAAAAACTATAGTAAATTATTCCAACAGAATAATTATTTATAATTAACTATAATTATAAATCTTAGTATAGTTTATTCTCGCAGAACAAACAAAATTAGAATTTAATAACAGTGTACTTACTGAAATAATTCTGAAACTAAAAATCGACTGAGGCTTGCTAATGCAATGTCCTTAAGACAATATTTTTGTGCTGTCAAAGGTGCAACAGTTCGTCCCAGTAGTCTCCCAAGATACAATAGTCGGATATTTGTTTCTTTGCACAAATGTTGGTCCCAAGTGGTCAGATGAGGTCTAGAGGGGGAGGGGTGAATAGACCTCTGAAAATTTTAAACAAATTTTAACTTTAAAACTTTTTGTTCAACTGTGAGCAGACTAAGCTGTTACAGAACAGTAAATTAACGAAGCTGATCGCGAACAAATCTTTGAACAACTTTGTTGACCACTAATCTGATAGTTACTTAGCTGATTTAGTCAAAATCAGTTTTAATGCCAGAATACTTGCAGCGGATTTATAAAGTGTTTTTCACAAGTAAGCTTAGTAGTTTGAAAGAATTTATCCCCAGTTTTATAAAACTTATTTAATCCTTTTTCAAACAGTTTTATCAAGTGTTTTTATGCAAACTAAAAATATGCAAGTAAAATGCAAAGTAAAAACACGAGGATTTTTATAGTGGTTATATGGATGTAAATCCTTTAGTCCACTCTTCCAAGTCACACAGATCTTGGGTTATACTAAAAACACAAAGTAATCAGTATACACTGCTTGCGCCAAACAAATGAAATGGCCACAAGTCGCAATAGGAAATCACAAAGAAAACCTATCCTACAGAGTTTTATCACTTCACAAAGATGGATAAACACTCCTCACAACACTCTAACAGTTTTTCACTCAGAAAAATATGTATATCTTTGATCTTCAACTTCTGCTTAAGTCAACAAATGACGAAGCTGATGAGTGAGTTGTTCTTGAGCTTTTTGAGATTTAGAAAATATTCTGCTTTGAAATCAATCTCTCAGTTGTTGTGTGTTTCTTTTTCTTCGTCTCTTCAGCTATTTATACTCACATATTCAAAAAATGTCCGTTGAAGAGAGATACAGTTTGAATTTCTTGATTTCTGGTCCTTAATTCCGCGAACGGCTCTCTACACAGTGACAGTACTGCAGAATGTACTTCCTGTCAGGCAGCATTTAATGCACCGAGCTGATACGAGGAATTTCTTCAATCATTTGTCATTAATATCCTCGGACTTTAGCATTTATTACTCCAGGGACATTTATTACCGTTGGGACGACTTCCTGATCCTTTCCACTTGGCTGATGAGAGTGCCAGTTTGATGGTGAGCAGAGCTGATCTCAAACTTGAACAATTCTGATTTGAGTCGGCTGATATACACCAGTCTGATTTCTTCTCTTCAGCATATCAGTAGTCTTCTGGACCTTGAATATTTGACCCTTCTGATTCGTCTTCTTACTTGGTCAAAATTCTTCTAAGGGTTTTAAACTATGTTTTCCATACTTAGCTGATCTTGATGACTTTTGGAAATCATCAAAACCTCCCTTAAGTAATCTAACTTCAGTACACTCTATCTTCATCTTCATCCAACAATTTCCCCCTTTTTTATGATGACAAAACTTCATCTAAGTACCTGTTACGCTCCAAATACGAGTGCGTTTAAACGCAAGTGTACGGTCGCTTTCAAGTAATAAAGTGGTAAAGGGTGTCGAACCCACGAGGAATATAACGAATAATTATCAAGATCTATTCTAATATCTTACGCAAACTTATGTGATTAAAAGTAGTAGGTTTGTAGTTTGTTTGAACACATAAAAGAGAAATTAAATAAAGACACAATACTTTGATTCGAATAGATAAAGGTTCCTAGATTTCCAAGTCACTAAGAGTGATCCAATCTCGAATGATTCACAAGTTGACGACTATACTTATGTTTGTTGTTCAAGATTTCAAAATCTATTCATACGTATCTTTCGATAACGTACGAACCTACCAAAGTAAACTAATCCAATTTATGTCTAAAAGGATTAAGCTTACATGATGCTTTAGTTCCCAAACCTTAATAGAACATGAAATGACCTAGGTATATTCCTATCCTAAAATCAAATCACAACCTAGTTTTATAATCTAATCTTTAATCAACTATGTCTAGCAATTAAAGATCAATCCATTTCATCCTATGGTTGGCCTAACCACAAGTTGACAAAGGCTCAAACTAGATTAACAAACACTTGTAAGCATAGCAACAATCATAAACTCATCATTCAATCATAGATCAATCAAAGCTTCATGAAAACCTAGGAGTTAAATACTTAGCTACTCATATTTATAAACAAAATATTCATTACATTCAAAATATTCATAATACAAGATAAAGATAAAGGTAGGAATAAGCTTATGTAAATGGAAGCCACTACAACTCTTCTCTCAAGCTTCTTTAGTCTTCCAACCAAAGCTTCAAGCAAGAACTCTTCTTCTTTTTGATGGAGGCAAGAGAAAAATCTTTTTCAAGTGTCATGTAAGAGTTGTCAAATGATTTCCAACTTCTACCCTTATAACCTAGCAAACTATCACCCCCTAATGCCTAAATTACCCCAAAAACTATAGTAACAAAGGCCAACAAGTCCCAAAGGAGGTTGTAATTACAAGTGGGGAAAAGGGCAATATACAAAAAGGCCCTAAAAAATACGCAGCAAAACAGGGCAGGCCTCGCGGCCGCGAGCCTGCAGGCGGTGGACACCTCGCGACCGCGAGCTGGAGGCTCGCGGCCGCGAGGTCGTGGCAGAAACTTTCTGCCAGCCTCTCGCGGACCTGGGCAGAATGTTTCTGCCTCAGCTCGCGGCCGCGAGCAACTACCTCGCTGCGGCGAGGTTAGGCAGGCGCCTAATTCTTCGATTCTTGCACTCTCGTTCGCGTTAGGCCCCCCCTCGGTCGAAGGAGACTTGCCATCCACGCACGAAATGTTCCGGATGTGCTTTAATACGTCAGAACCTACAAAACACCGACAAACAAAAGTAAAACACGAACAAAACACGGAAAACGAACAAAGGTCGAACAAAGGGACCCAAAGCACAAACGACACGAAAACACTCAAAGACACAAAGAAACTCGGATCAAAACAAGATGTTTTGAGCTTAAAGGGATAGGTAATAACGACGTTTTCACGGCGTTATCAACACCCCCAAACTTAAACACTTGCTCGTCCTCGAGCAAAGAAAACAAAACAAAAACTAAACAAGCATGCTTGAGATCAAAACACCAAAACTTAACACTTTCGAATTATTCTTAAAACAAACTCCACGTGTGTGTGTGATGGCTTTTGGCTAGATTCTATCTTAGGTGAATAATTCCCGATAAGTCAAAATCATCGGTTCTATATGCAAAGACTTCTAATGTTTAACAAAGAATCCCTCCTAGCCGTAGATTGCAAACTTAACGTTCAAATCACTTCACGACACTAAGTTATAGGAAATTTAAGAGTGTTGTCCCTTTTCTTGAATTATTGACGATTTTAGTTCCTAGCTCTTTTCTCACCATACTTTTGCTTTTCTTCTTTTGATTTACAATGATAACATAGCACTTTGTGCTTTACGATATTACAATACAAAACTAGCACAAATCATGATGATTGTTAACTTTTTGGGCTACTAGCACCATTCCAACGAAATAGAGTAATTACAAAAATTGATTCACGAATTTCATCGCTTGAAGGCTTTGCCTTTCTTTTCTCTCATAGAAGTGCATACATTTTAGCAACTTCTCTACTCGTTTCTTTTAAGAGCTAGGTGTTCAAAGGTATTTTATTCTTAAAAAGGGGTTACTCCCCCAAACTTAGGCCATTTATGATCTCCTCATATTTAATTTCCAAGCTAAAGATTGGAGGGATTTTAGGTTACGCAAAAGAAGTCCTAGATCCTATTATCGTTAAAGTTCATTATCCACTTTAAATAGAATCTTAGCTATAGCCAATGTACTCGAACTTTGTAGAGCATGTTGAAAGAATAAGAGGAATTTGAAAAATTTTGACGGTTCGACTTAGCATGCCACAAGTGCGACCTTACTCCCCCAAACTTAAAATGCACAATGTCCCCATTGTGTGAATTAAGAATGACGGAATTAGGTATAACACGACAAAACAAGAACAAAACGGAAACACAAGCAAAACAAAACAACACAAAAAGATAAATGAGCGAATTAATAGTTTTCATCGACAAACAACGCAAAATTAAAGAGTTTACAAGCCAACACTTTCGAGAGTTCGAATCACAACCAACATAAGACTGAAATATATTTAAAACATTTTAAGTTTAAAATAAACCAACGGGAATGAGTAAATTTAAATCCAACGTCCCTTATGTATGTATCCCGTGGTTGCTTCCAATCTTCAGCGGTTTCTTGCATTACGGGCTTGCTCTTCTTCTTCATCAAAGGGAAGTTCATCATCTTGACCTCTCGGATCCCGTGGAGGTGGGTTTATACGGCCAGGAAGGGCAGGCAGCTGAATGGCATTGTAACGTTCATCTCCGAGCACTGTTCGGAACATAATGTCATGCCTATCGGTCGCGGCATAAACGTACTGAGCCAGTTGTCTTTGCATTCCGCATATGGTTTCGACCCTGTCGTCCATTGCTCGGACCCTGTCGTCCATTGCTTGGACAAGATGAATCAATCTACCGATATCATCTCGACCGCCCATCTGTGCCTGAGTGCTCGGCTGCTCCTCGATCTGCTCTTCCTCCTGGTCATCTTGACCCTGTAGACCTGGTTGACCTTCTTCATCCGGTTGACCCTGCTCATTTGCTTCACTATACTTGTACACTTTATCACTGTACGCGCTTTCGAAGTCCAACTTCAAAGTCTTGCAAATGGTAGCCGTACTAATCACGCCACTCAACCTCCTCTTCTCCATGATGACCCCGAAGTCAACCCCCGCATTTCTACATAGTCCGTCGATGAGGTGCGGAAACACAAAACTCCTTACATTGGGATTTTTCTTTGTAATAGTTTCCTCTAACACCTCGCGTATTATCCGACCTACATTTATTGAAAGCCCTTGGGTGAGTGCATATAGTAGGGGAATGCGATCTTCACCATAATCGCTGTTATGTTTGCTCGGACGGAAATGCGCAAGTAAGACTAAAGACCAGGCTTTTGCTTCCTGAGTCAACATTTTATGCGATACCCTCGGAATCCCCTGAACGACCGTTCCGGGCAAGGTGATAAACTCTTTCAATTGATCCATGCTTCTCCTACCTCTCCTCAGGTCTCTGGCCAGTTCTTCAAGCTCATCTCTTTGGTTCGCTGGCCACTCGATCCTGTAATACGCGTTAATTGTATCCGGATCGAATTTTATTTCCCTCTCCCTCACAATTGTAGCATCATCGTCCCTTTTTATAGTAGCGTTGGCGTAAAATTCTCGAACAATTTCGCCAGCGAAAGTGTCACGAGGCGGCTTCTTCAAGAACTCATTCCAACCTCTAGTGTCGATTCGGCTTTGTAAATAAGGAAATGCCTCTGGTTCGTAGTTGATGAATCTTTCTGAAACGAACGATTGGCTTTTTTCCTTATCGTATGCCGTTGAGGCATCCTTATGAACAAACCGGAAAGTGTCGTAATCTTCTTCGACAACTTTTTTCTTTCCTCTCGGCTCCCGTGCTCGTTTGGGAGGCACACTTGAACTCGCGGCTTTCGATCTTCTAGACATTTTTCTTTGAATGTATGATTCCCTTTAATCAAAAGCACAAAATTCCCCCAAACTTACGTTTCAACCACCCGATATCGACAAATCAATACCCCGGCAACACCAAAGTTAAGAACTAGCAAAATGGCAAAACTATTCTAAGAGGCAATTTATCGAACACCTTCCGTGCACACCCCAATTTACCAATTTTCTCCAATGATTGCAATAACTTCTACCCGAAAATTTGCAATACCAAATCAACTCAAAATCAATCCACACAATACCAATCAAACAATACCATGAGTTTAGCCACACTTACCTTCGGATTGGAATTGAAGAACTTCGAATTTTTGAACCCTTGGGTGAACTTGGATGATTGAGTGAGAGGGATGAACTTGGGGATGTGATAGATGAGAGTGAGAGACGAGAGATTAAGTGAGAGTGAGGGATGAGAGATTTAGTGAGAGTGAGGGGTGAGAATGCCGATTGAGAGATGAGAGTATTTGTTTTTGAAAATGAAAAGTGAGGGAGTAAGTGAGGGGTGTGAGATTTTAAATCGGGAATTTTTTTTTTTTTTTTTAAATGTCGTCTCGCGGCCGCACGCAATCCATGGTTCGTTCGCTCGATCTCACTTGAATTATGCATGTTAATCCTCGATCTTTCGTGCGCGCTCATTTACCTACAACACAAAACGAAAACAAACGCGAACAACAAAAACACAAAACACAAAACACAACACAAAACACAAAAATAATAAAGCAATAGGCTCGGGTTGCCTCCCGAGAAGCGCTTGTTTATAGTCGTGAGCTCGACTTGGATACAACATGATAACTTCACGATAGGACTACGGAAGTCCTATTTCTTTCAAATTCTCCGCCCCAATAGTGTTTGAGGCGTTGGCCATTCACTTTAAATTTATTTCCGGTTGAGGGATCGGAAATCTCCACTGCTCCATAGGGAAATGCTTCAACAACTTGAAAGGGCCCTGACCAACGCGACTTCAGTTTTCCGGGAAATAATCGAAGCCTTGAGTTGAAAAGTAGCACTTGCTGCCCCGGTTCAAACTTCCTTTCCAATATACGTCGATCATGCCATTTTTTCATCCTTTCCTTATAAAGCTTGGCATTCTCATAAGCTTCCAACCGAAATTCGTCTAGCTCATTCAATTGAAACAACCTCTTCTCTCCGGCTAAACTTGCATCCATATTTAGCTTCTTAACGGCCCAATAAGCCTTGTGCTCTAATTCTAACGGTAGATGGCAAGATTTTCCGAACACAAGCTTATAGGGAGACATTCCAATTGGCGTCTTGTACGCGGTACGATAAGCCCATAGAGCATCGTCTAGTCTCAGCGACCAATCTTTCCGGTTAGGAGATACCGTCTTTTCCAAGATACTCTTTATTTCACGGTTGGATATCTCGGCTTGCCCATTAGCTTGCGGATGATACGCAGTCGTCACCTTGTGCTTCACTCCATATTTCGCCAAAAGAGCATCAAGCCAACGGTTACAAAAGTGAGAACCACCGTCACTTATCATTGCTCTTGGCGTGCCAAAACGACTGAATATATTCTTCTTTATGAAGCTCATGACTGCTTTTGAATCATCCTTAGGAAACGCACTTGCCTCGACCCACTTGGAAACATAATCAACGGCCACCAAAATGTATTGGTTCCCATTAGAAGGTACAAAGGGTCCCATGAAATCAATTCCCCATACATCGAACAATTCCACTTCAAGAATGGTCGTTAGTGGCGTCTCATTTCTTTGGGAAATGTTTCCTACCCTTTGGCACCGATCACATTGGGATACGAACATGTGCGCATCTTTGAATAAAGTAGGCCAATAGAATCCCGATTGCAACACCTTTGCAGCCGTACGATCTCCCTTGAAATGACCTCCATAGGGTGCAGCATGGCAATCTTTTAGAATTGCATTTGTGTCCTCCTCGGGAATGCACCTCCTTATGACCCTGTCTGCACAAATCTTAAAAAGAAACGGCTCATCCCATACAAAACTCTTTACATAATGTAAAAACCTTTTCTTTTGTTGATAAGTAAAATCAGGGGGTAGTAAGCCACATACCAGATAATTCACGTAGTCGGCATACCATGGAGTTGGAGATAGTGCGAGGGCAAAGAGTTGTTCATCCGGAAAAGATTCGTTAATAATCTTGGGATCCTCCGTAGTCTTAGCATTCTCAAGCCTAGATAAGTGATCGGCTACTTGATTTTCGGACCCTTTTCTATCCTTGATCTCCAAATCAAACTCTTGAAGCAATAAGATCCAACGGATTAATCGGGGTTTCGCATCTTTCTTTGTCATCAAGTATCGAATAGCTGAATGATCCGTGTAAACTATTACCTTCGTACCAACCAAATATGCTCGGAATTTGTCGAAAGCAAATACCACCGCCAAAAGCTCCTTTTCCGTAACTGTATAGTTCAGTTGGGCGTCGTTCAAAGTCTTGCTAGCATAGTAGATAGAATGGAAAACTTTGCTTTCCCTTTGTCCCAAAACAGCCCCAACCGCTATATCACTTGCGTCGCACATTACTTCGAAAGGTAAACTCCAGTCCGGTGATACAACAATCGGTGCCGAGATTAGCATTTGCTTCAAAGTTATGAAGGCTTGCAGGCATTCATCCGTGAAGAAAAAGGGAACGTCTTTCTCTAATAAATTGCATAACGGTTTGGAAATTTGCGAGAAGTTTTTGATAAATCTTCTATAGAAACCCGCATGCCCAAGGAAACTTCGAATTCCCTTCACAGATGTAGGCGGAGGTAGCTTTTCTATTGCTTCAATTTTTGCTCTGTCAACCTCGATGCCCTTGCTTGAGATCTTATGACCCAAGACGATCCCCTCTTTAACCATAAAATGGCACTTCTCCCAATTCAATACCAAGTTCGTTTCTTCGCACCTTTGAAGCACTTTGCTTAGATTACCCAAGCATTCATCAAATGAATCCCCAAAGATAGAAAAGTCATCCATGAAGACTTCTACGAACTTTTCGATCATATCGGTGAAGATAGCCATCATACACCTTTGAAAAGTAGCGGGAGCATTACACAAGCCGAAAGGCATTCTTCTAAAAGCAAACGTCCCATACGGACATGTGAACGTAGTTTTCTCTTGATCCGCGGGGGCGATGACGATTTGGTTAAAACCCGAATATCCATCCAAAAAGCAATAGAAAGCTCTTCCCGCTAGTCTATCCAACATTTGATCAATGAAAGGCAACGGAAAATGATCTTTCTTCGTATTTTGGTTCAGTTTTCGGTAGTCCATGCATACTCTCCACCCGGTAACCGTTCTAGAAGGTATTAACTCATTCTTTTCATTGGTTATCACCGTCATACCACTCTTCTTTGGGACACACTGAACCGGACTCACCCATTTGCTATCGGAAATAGGAAAAACGATTCCGGAATCCAACCACTTGATTATTTCCTTTTTGACCACCTCTTTCATAATTGGATTCAATCTTCTTTGGTTCTCAACGGACTCCTTGAAATTGTCCTCCAAGTTGATCTTATGCATACAAAAGGTGGGACTAATCCCTTTGATGTCGGCAATAGTCCACCCGATGGCTTTCTTATGACACTTGAGCACTCTCAACAATTTCCCCCTTTGGGTCTCCGTTAAGTCCGCCGCAATAATAACCGGAAGAGTAGAAGAATCTCCCAAGTAGGCATAGTTCAAATGAGATGGAAGTGGTTTCAACTCCAAGATTGGAGGCTCCTCAATAGAAGATTTCAAAGGCTTGGGGTTTGACAACGGCAAGTCAAGAGATTCAAATCTTTTTCTATAATTCTCCCCAACCGAATTAGCTTCCAATTGTGAGATTACTTGAGCCATTTCCTCGATTTCTTCATCAAGTTTATTCAAGATAGCTCCTTCGATTAAATTCTCATAGTGATTCTCTTCAAATGTACTAGCCACCAATGAATCAATCATACAAACGGAAGAGATTTCTTCCTCATCATCCGGGTATCTCATAGCATTAAAGACATCGAATTTTACTTCTTCATCATGTACTCTCATGGTAAGTTCACCTTTTTGTACATCAATCAAAGCTCTACCCGTAGCTAAAAATGGTCTCCCAAGTATGATAGGTACATTGACATCCGTCTCATAATCAAGAACAATAAAATCGACGGGGAAAATGAATTTATCAACTCTTACCAAGACATCGTCGATTTTTCCTTCCGGATAAGTGATGGAACGGTCGGCAAGTTGCAAAGAAACCGTAGTAGGCCGTGCTTCTCCAATTCCAAGCTTTTGAAAGATAGATTTGGGCATAAGATTAATGCTAGCTCCCAAATCACAAAGAGCTCTTCCAAAATATTTATCACCAATAGTACACGGGATAGTGAAACTCCCCGGATCCTTGAGCTTTGGAGGTAATTTATTTTGCAAGATAGCACTACATTCCTCGGTTAGTGCAACCGTCTCAAATTCCCCCAATCTTCTTTTCTTTGATAGCACGTCTTTCATAAACTTGACGTACTTAGGCATTTGCTCGAAAGCTTCCACTAGAGGGATGTTTATATGCAATTGCTTCAAGATATTTAAGAATTTTTCAAATTGCTTCTCATCCTTTTTCTTTTGGAATCTTTGAGGGAACGGAGGAGTTGGTATACTTGCCGGAATTGGCGTTGAAATGATTGGTTCTTTAGATACCTCCTTTTCCGACTCCACTTCTTCAACCAATGACTCCTTACTTCCACCTTGAGTCTCCTCGGCTTCCATTGGATTTTCATTAGGCATAGCCGGACCTTCATACCTCTTTCCATTCCTCAAAGAAATAGCTTTGCAATGTTCATTCGAGCCTTGATTAGGTGACTCGGTTGTACTTGGCAAAGCTCCTTGAGGTCTTGCACTTAAGGCTTGTGAGACTTGCCCCATTTGAGTTTGAAGATTTCTCAAGGCAACCGAATGTTCTTGTTGATTTTTGAAGACATCTTGCAACTTAGAGTCATTAGCTACCATATATTTGGTGGTATGTTTCATGAAATCACCAAATGCATCTTCCCACGAAGGCTTCGACTCTACGGGTTGCTTTTGCCTATCTTGAAATCCGGGGGGAGCGGAGGATTGATGACCTCCTTGATATGGTGGTTGTTGGGCATTGTTTGGATTACTCCAAGAGAAATTTGGATGCTTTTGCCAATGAGGAACGTAGTTGTTGTTTTGATAAGGGGGGTGTCCTTGATTGTTGCGATAATTGTTCCCAAGGTAATTCACCGCCTCGGGACTTCCGGGACACATGTCATAAGTATGAGCTCCCCCACATGTCACACAACTTGGCGGCATAGATTGTACTTGTTGTACTACTTCCGGCTTTTGGCCAAGCTTGTCCACTTTGTTGCTCAAGATTGCCATTTGGGCACTTAATGCCGTAATTGCGTCCAATTCGAGCCTACCCGGAGTAGATTTAGCTGAAGTTCCTCTCTCGGACGTCCATGAGTGATTGTTATAAGCCATGGTGTCAAGAATTTCCCACGATTCATCGTAGGACTTGGAAAGCATAGTACCACCCGCAGTGGCATCAACGAGAGCTCTAGTAGGCCCGTGCAAACCATTATAAAATGTTTGCATCAAAATATACTCTGCTATGCCGTGGTGTTGACACTTCTTTAACAACTCTTTGAATCTCTCCCAAGCTTCATATAAAGATTCTTGATCTAATTGCCGGAAGCCTAGAATGTCATTCCTCAATTTTATAGTCTTCGGGGGAGGGAAAAACTTTCTCAAGAACTTTCCCGTTAGATCTTCCCACGAATTAATAGATTGGGATTGAAGAGAATCCAACCAATCTTTTGCGAGGTCTCTTAACGAGTATGGAAATAGCATCAACCTCAACGCCTCCTTTGTTACACCCGCTATGATGAATGAATCACTAATCATCATAAACTTCTTCAAGTGAGCGTGAGGATCTTCGCTAGAATGACCTCCAAATTGATCCGCGGCATTGAGCATATTGAACATGACTGGCTTAAGCTCAAAGTTAGTTGCCGTAATTGTAGGTCTAACGATGCAAGAACCGAGCTCATCCAACTTAGGTGTACCATACTCATTAATAGGCCGATTCCTATCATTTGGTTCTTCGGGAGCAACTTGTATAGGATTAACCATAGTCGGGTTAACTCCTTGATCGTCCATGGGTAGAGATTTACCCTTCTTTTTCCTTGCTTTTCTTCGCTTTCGAAAAGTCCTCTCAATCTCCGGATCAACAAGAGCTAGGGGTGATGACGAAGCTCTTGGCATACACTAAGAGAAAGGCACCTATGAATACAAAGATCACAAGGTAAATAATACGTTCAAGCTAAGATACACAAGAATATAAATTGGCAATAATCGTTACTACTCCCCGGCAACGGCGCCAAAAACTTGTTACGCTCCAAATACGAGTGCGTTTAAACGCAAGTGTACGGTCGCTTTCAAGTAATAAAGTGGTAAAGGGTGTCGAACCCACGAGGAATATAACGAATAATTATCAAGATCTATTCTAATATCTTACGCGAACTTATGTGATTAAAAGTAGTAGGTTTGTAGTTTGTTTGAACACATAAAAGAGAAATTAAATAAAGACACAATACTTTGATTCGAATAGATAAAGGTTCCTAGATTTCCAAGTCACTAAGAGTGATCCAATCTCGAATGATTCACAAGTTGACGACTATACTTATGTTTGTTGTTCAAGATTTCAAAATCTATTCATACGTATCTTTCGATAACGTACGAACCTACCAAAGTAAACTAATCCAATTTATGTCTAAAAGGATTAAGCTTACATGATGCTTTAGTTCCCAAACCTTAATAGAACATGAAATGACCTAGGTATATTCCTATCCTAAAATCAAATCACAACCTAGTTTTATAATCTAATCTTTAATCAACTATGTCTAGCAATTAAAGATCAATCCATTTCATCCTATGGTTGGCCTAACCACAAGTTGACAAAGGCTCAAACTAGATTAACAAACACTTGTAAGCATAGCAACAATCATAAACTCATCATTCAATCATAGATCAATCAAAGCTTCATGAAAACCTAGGAGTTAAATACTTAGCTACTCATATTTATAAACAAAATATTCATTACATTCAAAATATTCATAATACAAGATAAAGATAAAGGTAGGAATAAGCTTATGTAAATGGAAGCCACTACAACTCTTCTCTCAAGCTTCTTTAGTCTTCCAACCAAAGCTCCAAGCAAGAACTCTTCTTCTTTTTGATGGAGGCAAGAGAAAAATCTTTTTCAAGTGTCATGTAAGAGTTGTCAAATGATTTCCAACTTCTACCCTTATAACCTAGCAAACTATCACCCCCTAATGCCTAAATTACCCCAAAAACTATAGTAACAAAGGCCAACAAGTCCCAAAGGAGGTTGTAATTACAAGTGGGGAAAAGGGCAATATACAAAAAGGCCCTCAAAAATACGTAGCAAAACAGGGCAGGCCTCGCGGCCGCGAGACCTGGGCTCGCGGCCGCGAGCCTGCAGGCGGTAGACACCTCGCGGCCGCGAGGTCGTGGCAGAAACTTTCTGCCAGCCTCTCGCGGCCGCGAGGTTGAACCTCGCGGCCGCGAGACCTGGGCAGAATGTTCTTGCCTCAGCTCGCGGCCGCGAGCAACTACCTCGCTGCGGCGAGGTTAGGCAGGCGCCTAATTCTTCGATTCTTGCACTCTCGTTCGCGTTAGGCCCCCCCTCGGTCGAAGGAGACTTGCCATCCACGCACGAAATGTTCCGGATGTGCTTTAATACGTCAGAACCTACAAAACACCGACAAGCAAAAGTAAAACACGAACAAAACACGGAAAACGAACAAAGGTCGAACAAAGGGACCCAAAGCACAAACGACACGAAAACACGCAAAGACACAAAGAAACTCGGATCAAAACAAGACGTTTTGAGCTTAAAGGGATAGGTAATAACGACGTTTTCACGGCGTTATCAGTACCTGTTTACCTATATTAAAGTTTTGATCCTCAAATTTTCTGAGATAGAAAAGTATGTTGGAAAAGAACTTGAACTTTTATATATTTGAAATTTTTTTTTAAGTACAAGTCTTTCAGATGAGATAACTGAAAGGAAAAACAAAGAAAATTGATTACAATGAATAGTCTAATCTAATCATCAACTTCTTCACTTCCTTCTTCAATAACTTCCTCATATTCATACTCTGATTTATCATCATCATCTTCTTCATCAATTTCATCATCAGCAAGTAGATTTGCCTTGGCGGCTTCCATCTTCTGCTTGATTACTTGTTCGCGCATTACTTCCTATTCTGCTTCATCAATCCTTCTCTTCAAACGCTCTAAGTTTTTGTACTTGGTGGATGGCTCCAATTGTTCTTCAGGAGTATCCTTGGATGCAGCCAATTCTTTACCAGACTTGACTGGTTCCTTGGGTTCTTCTTCAGACTTTTCAGGATCAGCTTCCTTGCCAACAACTTTTCCATCTTCTTTAGCAGCATCAGCATCCTTGATTTCAGCTTCCTTATTTCCTTCAGCCTTTTCTTCAGGTGCTTGGTTCTCTGACTCTTCTGGTTTCTCTTGATTAGCAGCAGAGTCTACTTCAGCAACTTGAATAGTTGTCTCTTCCCTTTTATCTTCCCCTTTTTTGTCATCTTCAGGGTTAACAGGAAGGTTGAGTCCAACAACTTGGATCTTGGCAGCAGTACACAAGGTCTTGATGTTCTGGTTCATTAAATCTTAACTTGAGGTAAGATGATTTAGAGAAGTAGTTATGTTGTCAGCTTGATCATTGATGCAGTCAATGTTCAGCTGTAATGTAGAGATTTTCACATCAATTTTGACAGCAGTTTTGTGAGCTTCTTCTACCAACAGATGATTCTTTGAAGCCTCCTCATCAGCAACTTTGATGAATGTATTTGTCAGATGAGCAATGCTATTTTCATTTCTCTTCAGGGCATCATCAAGATGATCAACATCAGCTTTGACATATTCAATACTTCTGTTCATGTCCAAGATACTATGCGTCATCCTCAGAGTATTATCTTCTGGTAAAGGGAAGTTATCAATGGCATCCTTAACCATCTTTGCAGTCTCTTTCTGCATTTGCTCCATCTGCAGTCTGTTCCTCCCTTCCAATTCCTTCAAAGAATTTTCAAGTATCATTTGGAAGGCTTCCATCAGTGATGAGTGCATATCAGCTGTTGGAATTTGAGGTAATGCAGTTTGATCTTCTTCCTGTTGAACAGGAGTGTCTTTCAGATCAGCTTCGTCTTTAGCCTTTTCCTTATCAGTCCACTCAATGGTTAAGAGCTCTTTTACAGCATCAGGCTGATCCGTGACATCTTCAAAGATCTTGTTAACAATTTTGCCATCATCAGTGAAAACAGTTGTCTGACGGATCTTTCTCACAACAAGTAAACGGTTTGGAGCAGTTGTCTTCACCTTAGGCAATTCTTGATAACTTTTCATTTCCTTGCCAAATGTGATCTGCTGTACACTAGGCATAGCAGGCAGATCACTTGAAGAACCTTGTTCATATCTTGATCTTTTAGCCCATTTCTCCAAGGCAGTATGAACAGCAATTTGCACAGCCCGTTTGATGGGATCATCTTGCCTTCTTCTATTGACTGGCAAAGCATCAGAGATGATTTTGGCTTCAGCAGTAACAGCTTCTTGAGCATATTTGTGCATCACCTCTCTGACATAATCAGGATTCAGTGCTTTAGGGATTGAAGAAGTTTGCAGCCAGCTGAGGACCCACTTCTCCTCATCAGCAAACTCTCTCCAGCTCTGGATTTCTTCAACAGACTTGTTAATCCTGAAGTCTCTCCATCTGATATATCTTTCCTTTTCTTGGATGAACAGAGTTTTACGTTGAAGTTTCTCATCAATTTGAGCTAAGGCAGCTTCAAATCTTTTGAAAACAGCAGGGTCAATATTAACAATATCAAAAGCTTTCCTGACCTCAAACCTTTTCTTCCCAGGGATTTCACCAGCAGGCATTTTCTTCTTTGCGTTCATTGATTCTCCTATCTTAATGCCTCCAGATACGTTGGGACCATGATAATCCTTCTTGTTGAGCTCAATCGCAAGAGCCAACTTTGCATCTTCAGCAGCCTTGCATTCTGCTTCAGACATCTTTCTTCTTTGCTCTTCTTTTTCAGCTTCTATTTCTGAGCTCTATGGCCCTTTTCTATTCTTGTTCTTCCCTTTTTCTCTGATCTGCTTCTTCCCTTTTTTCTTTTATTTGCAGCAGACACCTTCTTTCTTTTGATGACAACCTTTCTTTTCCCTTTCTTCTTGTCATTTGTCTGTGCATTTTGAGTGGCAGAAGGTTCGGGAGCAGCAGATGCAAGTGGTGCAACTGCAGCAGGAATAATGATCTGCACTTCAGGATCATCATGAGGTTGAGCAATCGCAGCTGTTAGCGCGGTTGAAGTAGTCTGTTGAGCAGTAGACTGAAGGCTTAGCAGAAGATGGTTCAAAAACCACTTTCCTCTTAGCAGACTTCCTTGTAGCAGGCTTCTCTTTAACAGGTTTAGAAGCAGCAGTGTCTCTCAACTGGCTTCTAGTCCTCTTAGCTACTTTGTCAGCAGATATTTCTTCTGACACTGTTCTTGATGGAGATCCAGCAGATATCTCCAACACTTCATCAGTAACCTTCTTTATGGCAGCATCCGCAGCAGCTTGCTTTCTTTTGTCTGTTCTGGCTTGAACAGTATGCTTTGTTGTTTGAACAGACTTATTTTGCCTCCTTACAGAAACCTCTTCCTTTGGTTCCTCAGCTTCCTCTTCTTCTCCTTCATTCTTTCTCTTTCTTGTTCCAGCCTTCACAGTCTGATATGTTGTCATAGCCTTGGCATTGTGAATTCCCTTCCCGTGGGTCATTCCACAACCCAGTCTGTAGAATAGAAAGCTCAAGGTGATTCTATGGTTAGTCTGATTTTTCTCATGAAAATGCACCAGCATATACCAAATCACAACAGACCAATTTATCTCAATACCATAGTACACGACCAACATCATACAGACCTCTTCATGGGAACACTGTCCAATGAGAAGGTACAGTTTTCCACCAGCTTTGCAAACATATCAGCCATGCGCTGATATTCATCCCTAAGCTGTCTTTTCTTGATGTTGCCAGAATGAAATTATCCCTTCTTGGCACAGATGGCCCAGAATTCATGAACTTTGTCCTCAGACACAGTAGTGACATCAGTTCTTCCTTTGTTGCTCAGACCAAATTTTTCGTGCAACAGGGCAGGGGAGATGACGATCGCTACTCCTCCAACGGTGGCCTTGATTTCCTGTTTCTCGAAATCAATAGCTTTCTTGGTATTATAGTACTCCATCACTTGGTCCTTCCATACCATTTCAGCATGAGATTCCATGAAGTTCACCAGTGAGGCAGCTTTGAATTTTTCCAGAATTTCTTTCATTTCAGCAGTACCGGAGTGATGATATGTATCATAAACCAGGTACATGCCTTCAGCCTTCGCTTCTTGTTGAGGAGTCATTGTCGATTTTGTAGAAGATTAGAGAGAACACAAGAAATTTTGCAGAAATGATAGCAGAATTTCTCACAAATGCCTTCGAATATTTTTGGGTGCGTAAAGAATTACAGGGCTGATCAGATCTGGTTTAGGGTATTTCGGTTTCCGTGATACACGCTAACCGTTAGATATGTTTTGTGTCAGTTCTGATCGTGTGGCGTCAGTTACGCGATTCAAAATTCAAAAAACATTAAATGTCAGGCGGGAATGCGAACTACCTTAGTATACTTGTAAAAGCGTGTTTTAAATAAAACGTTTTTAATATACAAAGCTTTTACATATTTGATCAGACGAGTAAACTTAAATACTTATCTGATGAGACTAGTGTCCTGATGACAGACTGTTATCAGTAAAAGCCAATAACTGATAACCTTCCTCAGCTGTTTGTCAATCCAGCTAGTTAATTAATCTTCAATCTTCAAGAAATAAGATTTTCTCTTGAGAACATAACTTCAACTAACTTTCATTAACAGATTTCATCTTTTAATCACAAGTACCACTAGTCTTGCACGTACCCCCTGACTTTAATAATCCATAATTTAACTAGTCTGTTGAGAGTTAACCTTGAAGATAAGTATAGGATGAGTAAGCTGATGAACTTAAGTCTTCTGATGAGTTCCCCCTCAGCTTATGCATCCAGATTTCGTAGACCTAGTTCAGCTTTTAAAGTCGAAAACCTTGCATCACTTAGAGGTTTCGTGAAGATATCAGCGATCTGATTGTCAGTAAGAACATGTTCTATTATGACATTTCCTTTTTCCACATGATCTCTTATGAAGTGATGTTTGATCTCTATATGCTTAGTCCTTGAATGACTTGTAGTGTTCTGAGTAAGAGAGATTGCACTTGTATTATCACAGTAGATAGGTATTCCACTGATTTTGATGTTGTAATCTTCTAGTTGATGCTTCAACCAAAGTATTTGTGCACAGCAAGCTCCAGCAGCTATGTACTCAGCTTCAGCAGTAGATATGGATACTGAAGTCTATTTCTTACTCATCCATGAGATCAGGCAACTACCTAAGAATTGACAGGCACCTGTTGTGCTCTTTCTATCAATCTTACAACCAGTAAGATCAGAATCTGAATAGCCAATAAGTTCAAGTCCAAATTCTCTAGGGTACCACAATCCAAATCCTGAGTGCCTTTAAGATATTTAAGAATCCTCTTGGCAGCTAGGATATGAGATTCTTTAGGATTTGATTGATATCTCGCACAAACCCCAACAGAGTACATGATATCAGGTCTGCTAGCTGTTAAGTATAACAGTGACCCAATAATGCCTCTGTACTTGGTTATATGCACTGATTTGCCATCTTCATCTTTATCCAGACGAAGTCCAGTAGACATTGGAACATTAACAGCAGAGCTAGTTTCCATACCAAATTTCTTGAACAGATCCTTTGTGTATTTTGCTTGGTTAATGAATATTCCATCAAGCAACTGTCTTATATGCAAACCAAGAAAATAATTAAGTTCTCCCATCATGCTCATCTCAAACTTGTTCTGCATCAGCTTTGAGAACTTGTCACACATCTGTTGATTTGTTGAACCGAAAATAATATCGTCCACATATATTTGCACAAGCAATATATGATTTTCCCATTCAATAGTGAACAAGGTCTTGTCTACCTTACATTTACGAAATCCTTTAATTAGAAGAAAATCAGATAGGGTATCATACCATGCTCTTGGAGCCTGTTTCAGTCCATAGAGAGCTTTCTTTAGACAATACATCTTGTCTTCTTCTTTATAGGCTTCAAAACCAGGTGGTTGTTCAATATAAACTTCTTCTTGCAATTCTCCATTGGGAAAAGCTGATTTCACATCCATTTGATAGACTGTGAAATTTTTATGAGCAGCATAAGCAAGAAAGAGTCTGATTGCCTCTAGTCTTGCTACTGGAGCAAAAGTCTCATCAAAGTCAATACCTTCTTCTTGGCAATAACCCTTGGCAACTAATCTTGCTTTGTTTCTGGTGACAACACCATCTTCATTCATTTTATTCCTGAATACCCATTTAGTGCCAATTACCCTTTGATGACTTGGTCTAGGAACTAAGTACCAGATTTCATTCCTTTCAAATTGATTCAGCTCTTCTTGCATAGCTTCAATTCAGTTTGAATCATTAAGAGCTTCTTCAATCTGCTTAGGCTCTATTTGAGATAGGAAGCTGACGAACATTGCATCACTTGCAGCAGCTCTCCTTGTCTTTACTCTATACAAAGGATCACCAATCACCAGCTCTGGTGGGTGATTCTAAGATCAGGTTGCAAATCTGAATATTGTCATCTGTTTTGATCTTGCAACACTACTGTTGGAGTTCCAGTAGTAGTCTGTTGAACAGTCTCTGGTCTATCAGTTGTTTGCAACTCTTCTGTTAGACAATCAGCATTGATTTTGAACAGCACTTGAGTTAGCAGCTGAGTTGAGATCAGGTAGTATGATGGGAATATACTCTTCATTTCGTTCAACACTCAATTTCTGAAAATCAGTAGACAGATTTTGATCAGTACTTTGATTCTTTTCAGAAGATTGATTAGGTTCATCAAATACTACATGAATGGATTCTTCTACAAGTAATGTTCTTTTGTTAAAGACTCTATATGCTTTACTAACAGTAGAGTATCCTACAAATACTGCTTCATCAGCCTTTTCTGCAAAGACAGTAAAATGATTTTTTCCATTATTTAAAACAAAGCATTTACAACCAAAAATTCTAAAGTAATGAATGTTTGGCTTCCTGTTGTTCCAAACTTCATATGGAGTCTTGTTTTGGTGTTTGTTGATCATGCATCTGTTTTAGGTAAAGCATGCCGTATTTGTTGCTTCTGCCCAAAATCTTTGAGGCAGCTTTGCTTCAGCTATCATGGTTCTGGTAGCTTCTTTCAGAGTTCTGTTTCTCCTTTCAGCAACTCCGTCCTGTTGAGGAGTTCTGGCAGCAGAGTATTCATGGATGATTCCTCTGGCATTACAATACTCTTCAACAGTAGAGTTTGTAAATTCAGTCCCTTTATCTGATTTGATCTTTAATATCTTTATGTTCTTCTCATTCTGGATCAGCTCCATCAGATTCGTAAGATGCTCCTTGGTTTCACTTTTCTTTTTCATGAAGATCACCCAAGTGTATCTTGAATAATCATCCACAACAGCTAGGCAGTACTTCTTTCCACCAGTGATGATTGGATCAATGGGTCCAACTAAGTCCATCTACAGCAGCTCCAAGATCCTTCCAGATGATTGGTGCTTTTTGCTTTTGAATGATGACTTTATTTGTTTACCCTCCTGACAGGCGTCACAAAGCTTATCTTTGCTAATGACTGTTTTTGGAATTCCTTCTACCAGATTATTCTTGATAAGTCTGTTGATGGTCTTGAAATTCACATGATTCATTCTTTTGTGCCACAGCCAACTGACTTCACTTGGTGTTGATGCCACCAAACAAACATTAGAACTTTTGTTAACAGAATTCCAATCAACTGTGTAGACATTTCCTTGTCGTCTTCCAGATAAAATAACCTTCTTCATACCAATCTGTTCAACATAGCACTTATCTGTTGAGAAGATGACTGAATATCATTTGTCACAAAATTGACTTATGCTTAGCAAATTGTATTTGAGGCCTTTAAAATAAGAGACGTCAGATATCTCAATGTTGCCTTTGATCAGCTTTCCACTTGCTACAATCTTACCTTCCTTGTTGTCTCCAAAAGTAACTTTCGGACCATCCACAGCAACAGCATCAGTCAGCTCATGTATGTTTCCACACATTTATCTTGAACATCCACTGTCCAAGTACCAAGTCTTCTCTAGTTTACTCCTACTCCTAATCCTAACCTACAAAACAAAATAAAAATTGTTTTAGGTACCCTTATTGAGAGGGTCCTGAAGGATTAGTTCCACCTTTGACAACCCAAGATGTTGAGGTCTTAGGCTTCTTAGGCTTCTGATTTTTGGCAGGAGCATGAACAATTTTATCTTTATCACGTTCATCAGATTTGCTATGTTGTTGATAATCAGCATGATAAGGATAATGTTCATAAGCAGAATAAGATGCATGATAAGCAGGATATGCATGCATTGGATGAGCAGAATATGGTGCATAGTAAGTTGGAAATTGAGGAGCATGATACATAGGAGGATATGCAGCAGGTTGCACATAGTAAGACTCATTTCCATACCAAGCATTTTGATTTTTCTTGTTTTTATGCTTCTTTGGTTTACTAGATGCTTGCTCATTAACAGACGACTTAGTTTTACTAGTCTGATTGGTTTTAGCCTTATCAGAAGAATTCCTAGGACTCTTCTGTTTGGTCTTACCAGTCTGTTTTCCTACACTAGGCTCTTTGCTGTTTTTAGCCTTAGGAGTTTTTGTCTCCTTTAACACTTTCTCGGGTGAAGCAGGTTTAGTAGTCTGAACATACAAAATGACCTTACTATTGTCAGCTGATACAAATTTTTCAGTATGGTTCAGTTCTAACTTATCCTGTTCTAAAGGTGTCTTCTGTTTACTAGAGATAAGAGTGGATGCAACATATGACTTTTCATGAGACTCAATTCTCTTTTCAAGTTCCATGATTTTTCCTTTATACACTTCACATTCAGCTTTCAGAGATTCATTCTCTTGCTCAAGCAGTTTATATTCAGCTGATTCTTTAGGCTTTTCAGCTGTAAGTTTCAGTGAACTGTGTTGCTCTCTTAGCAATATCATATCTTCCTTAAGCTTACTAAATGCTTCGGCAATACCTGTATTGTTAAGCATCATTTGTTCAAATGAATTGAATAATTCATTATCAAGAGGAGTTACCTCTTCATCCTCAAAGTCATCAGATTCCTTGGCCATCAGGCAGAGAAGTGCAGGACTCTCTTCTTCAGAAGACTCTTCATCAGAAGTGTCTGAATCCGAATCTGATGAGTAGATATCAGCTAGTTTTTCAGCTTCTGCTAACAGCACATTGCCTTTCTGATGTTTTCTTTCTTTTCTGATTCTCTTTTCCTCTTTTGTATACTTCTCAGCTTTAGGATATGGGCAGTCTCTGATGAAATGACTCGATTTCCTGCAACTATAACACATCATTTTGGATTTAAAAGAATCCTTATCTTGAGAAGAAGAAGTAGGGTTAGAAGTAGAAGCATTGTTGTATTTGTTCTTCATTTTTCTTTTGTAGAACTTTTTGAAATTGTTCATCAGCAATGCAACGTCTCCAGCTGTGTACTCCTTTTTGTTGAGTATTGTGGCTTCATCAGATGAGTCCACTTCTTTACTTTTGTGTGCTGGTCTTCTTGGAATTTCAGCAGCAACCAGGGCAGCTGTGGGACTTGAAGTTGAGGTTTCTTCAATACCCATTCTTGGCAGTTTATACTCATACGCCTTGAGTACTGAGAACAGCTCGGTGAGTGAGATCTTTCCCAAGTCTCTTGACTCTTCCATCGCTGTCACCTTCATGTTGAACTTTGGAGGTAGAGCCTTCAGCACTCTGACGGTTATCTCCTTGTCTGTGAAGGTTTTTCCAAGCTTTAGAACTTCATTTAGTGTCCTTGTATACCTTGTATCCATTTGGTCAATGGTTTCCGAAGACTTCATTTTGAAGTTATCCAGCTTTTCCAGAGCAACACTCAGCTGATGCTCTTTGATAGCGTCGTTTCCTTTGCTCATATCACGAACCTTATCCCACATTTCTTTTGCAGTCTTGAAATGCTTGACTTTATCAATTCTGTCATTGTCTAGGGCCTTGGTCATGATGAAACGGCCAACTTTGTCCAGGTTGAACAGTTTTATTTCTTCAGCTGTCATCTCGTGTAAATCTTTTTCCACCACTATATCAACTTCATCAAACTTGATAGTCTTGGTGAATTTGAATGGGTCTTTGATGATACAAGTGTACATATTATCATTGTAGGCAGCTAAGAAGATCTCCATTCTGATCATCCAATCCTCAAAACTCATACCAGCAATGTGGGGAACATGACTGGTACAGTCCATTTTCAAAAGGTTTTTATTTTTCAAAAATATGCTCTTTTGAAAAAGTTTGAAAACTTTTGAAAAACACTCGGATCAAGCTCGTTGATCAGGCAGCTGATTCTAATGAACCACCCGCTCTGATACCACTTGTTGGTCCCAAGTGGTCAGATGAGGTCTAGAGGAGGGGGGTTGAATAGACCTCTGAAAATTTTAAACAAATTTGAACTTTAAAACTTTTTGTTCAACTGTAAGCAGACTAAGCTGTTACAGAACAGTAAATTAATGAAGCTGATCGCGAACAAATCTTTGAACAGCTTTGTTGACCACTAATCTGATAGTTACTTAGCTGATTTAGTCAAAATCAGTTTTAATACCAGAATACTTGCAGCGAATTTATAAAGTGTTTTTCACAAGTAAGCTTAGTAGTTTAAAAGAATTTATCCCCAGTTTTATAAAACTTCTTTAATCATTTTTCAAACAGTTTTATCAAGTGTTTTTATGCAAACTGAAAATATGCAAGTAAAATGCAAAGTAAAAACCCGAGGATTTTTATAGTGGTTATATGGATGTAATCCTTTAGTCCACTCTTCCAAGTCACACAGATCTTGGGTTATACTAAAAACACAAAGTAATCAGTATACACTGCTTGCGCCAAACAAATGAAATGGCCACAAGTCGCAATAGGAAATCACAAAGAAAACCTATCCTACAGAGTTTTATCACTTCACAAAGATGGATAAACACTCCTCACAACACTTTTACAGTTTTTCACTCAGAAAAATATGTATATCTTTGATCTTCAACTTCTGCTTAAGTCAACAAATGACGAAGCTAATGAGTGAGCTGTTCTTGAGCTTTTTGAGACTTAAAAAATATTCTGCTTTGAAATCAATCTCTCAGTTGTTGTGTGTTTCTTTTTCTTCGTCTCTTCAACTATTTATACTCATAGATTCAAAAAGTGTCCGTTGAAGAAAGACACAGTTTGAATTTCTTGATTTCTGGTCCTTAATTTCCGCGAACGGCTCTCTGCACAGTGACAGTACTACAGACTGTACTTCCTGTCAGGCAGCATCTAATGCACCGAGCTGATACGAGGAATTTCTTCAATCATTTGTCATTAATATCCTCGGACTTTAGCATTTATTACTCCAGGGGCATTTATTACCGTTGGGAGGACTTCCTGATCCTTTCCACTTGGCTGATGAGAGTGCCAGTCTGATGGTGAGCAGAGCTGGTCTCAAACTTGAACAATTCTGAGTTGAGTCGGCTGATATACACCAGTCTGATTTCTTCTCTTCAGCATATCAGTAGTCTTCTGGACCTTGAATATTTGACCTTTCTGATTCGTCTTCTTACTTGGTCAAAATTCTTCTAAGGGTTTTAAACTAAGTTTTCCATACTTAGCTGATCTTGTTGAGTTTTGGAAATCATCAAAACCTCCCTTAATCAATCTAACTTCAGTACACTATATCTTCATCTTCATCCAACAACAAAGAACAAGTCCACGATGAACTTTAACAAATAGAATATTTGAAAAATTAGAAAGAGAGAAGAATAGAAAGAGAAAGAATAGGATTATGCTTTTCATTGCTAGAAAACGGGATGAGAGAATTGGCCATATTCTCCCTCTATATATAGCAGCAGAAAAGGTGTTGCTGGAGGGACATGACTGTTCGGATTAAACCAGTACCATTGGATCGGTCCGAATGGGTGCATTCGGTTCAAATCAGATGAACCGGTGCCACAATTCCAAAATTAGGCCCGCGAATCTTTTCAGAGACGGGTCAACTACGCGAATCTTGTTCGGGTCAACCGGATCTGCTACGCGGATCTAATTTGTATGGATTTACAAATTGGGCCTTTAAGTTTTGGGCCAAAACATTAATTAAATTTTGTCCAAAAAAATAATATTATGTTGAAGCCCAAGCCCAAGCCCAAGCCAAATCCAAACCCGAGCCAGTTGGACGGCGGCGCATGCGCGTGGGAAATCATTGTCATGTACATCTTTTCCCCTCAGAAAACTTTGGTACCCCCAAGGGGCCCTACCCTTATCCATTTTGTTGGATAAAGATGAAGATGAAGTGCAAAGAAATCAAGAAGTTAAGGGATGGTTTTGATGATTTCCAAAACGTCAAAATCAGCTAAGTATGGAAAGCTTAGTTCCCTTAGAAGAATTTTGAACAAGTAAAGAAGACATCAGAAGAGTTCAAAGCCCAGAAGACTACTAATCTCGTGCTGAAACAGCGAACAGAAGGGTAGACCATCAGCTGACTCAAATCAGATTAGTTCAGAGTTTGATCAGAAGAGTGCCTATCAGATGGTTGCTTCGATCAGCAGAGTAGAAGAGATCAAGAGATTAGTGCAACCGTAATAAATGCACCTGGTGTAATAAATGCTGAAAGAGAAGGGTAGTAATGGCAAATGATTGAAGAATATTCTCGGATCAGCAGAGTGCATTTAATGCAGCTACAGGAAAGTACAGCAGAAAAGGTACTGTAGCAGGTAGCCGTTCTGATTCGGGCTAAGGCTATGGATTTGAAGATTTGATTTCCTTCAACAGTCATAAATTCAAATCCAAGTATAAATAGAGCTGAGTTCGAAAAGAGACACACACAACAACATTCTGAGATTTCATTTTTGAAGCAGAAAATTGTCTAAGTCTCAAGAAGCTCGAACAGCTCACTCGTCTGGTGGAAGTCATCTGTTGACAGAAGCCCAGTTGAAGAAAATAGAGAAATACAATCTGAGTGATTTTGTATTAGCTGAGTGTTGTGCGAAGTTTAAATCCGTCTTTGTGAGCGATTTAACTTCAGAGGACAGGTCTTCTTTGTGATTTCCTATTGTGAGCTTATAGCCTTCTCATTAGTTGTTTAGGTATAAGTGGAGAAATATTGTAAACTGTGTGTTTATAGTATAACCCAGAATCTAAGTGATCTGGAAGAGTGGACTAAAGGATTTTTATCCATATAACCACTATAAAAATTCTTTGTGTTAATTTGCATTTAAACTTTTCTTGCATATTTTGAAGTTGCATAAGTTTACACTTTGAATTATCAAAAGATTTTATAAGGAGTTTTAAAACTGGGGATAAAATCTTTTTAAAGACTTAGTCTACTTGTGAAAAACACTTTCAAACATCCGCTGCAAGTATACTCTTGACAAAACTGATTTTCACTGAAATCAGCTAAGTAAACTGTGAGAAGAGTGGTCACTTTGCTGCTCAAGATTTGTTCACGATCAGCATAGTCGTCTTCCTGTTCTTCATCAGCTTAGTCTGCTGACAGAAGAGTAAAAAGTTTTTAAGTCTATAATTTTTAGAGGTCTATTCACCTCCCCCTCCTCTAGACCTCATCTGACCACTTGGGACCAACAAGTGGTATCAGAGCAGGTGGTTCATTAGAATCAGCTGCCTGATCAACGAGCTTGATCCAAGTGTTTTTCAAAGGTTTTTCATAACTTTTCAAAAGAGCATCTTTTTGAAAAATTAAAACTTTTTGAAAAATGGACTGTATCAGCCATGTTCCCCACATTGCTGGTATGTCATTTGAAGACTGGAAAATCAGAATGGAGATTTTCCTAGCTGCTTATAATGATAACATGTATACATGTATCATTAAAGGTCCATTCAGATTCACAAAGACCATAAAGATAAATGAAGTTGATACGGTTGTGAAAAAAGATCTTCATGAGATGACTCCAGAAGAAATAAAGCTTTTCAATCTGGTTAAGGTCGGAAGATTCATCATGACTAAAGCCCTGGACAATGATCGGTTTGACAAGGTCAAACATTGCAAAACTGCAAAGGAGATGTGGGATAAAGTCAGAGATATGAGCGAAGGAAACGACGCCATTAAAGAGCATCAGCTGAGTGTTGCTCTGGAAAAGCTGGACAATTTCAAGATGAAATCTGGAGAGACCATAGATCAGATGGATACCAGGTTCACCAGAACATTGAATGAAGTCTTGAAGCTTGGAAAAACCTTCACGGACAAGGAGATAACCATCAGAGTGCTGAAGGCTTTACCTCCAAAATTCAACATGAAGGTGACAGCAATGGAAGAATCAAGAGATTTGGGAAAAATCTCTCTTACAGAGCTGTTCTCAGTACTCAAGGCATATGAGTATAAACTGCCTAGAATGGGAATTGAAGAAACCTCAACTTCAGGACCCACAGCTGCACTTGTTGCAGCTGAAAATCCCAGAAGACCAGCACAAAAAAGTAAAGAAGTGGACTCATCTGACGAAGCCACTCTACTCAACAAAAAGGAGTACACAGCTGGAGATGTTGCATTGCTGATTAACAATTTCAAGAAGTTCTACAAGAGAAAAATGAAGAACAAATACAACAATGCTTCTACTTCTAAACCTAACTTTTTTTCTCAAGATAAAGAGGATTATAAAGCCAAACTAATGTGTTATAACTGCAGGAAACTAGGACACTTCATCAAAGACTGTCCATATCCAAAAGCAGAAAAATACACTGAAGAGGAGAAGAAAATAAGAAAAGAAAGAAAGCATCAGAGAGCCAAGGCAATGATGGCTGAAGCAGAAAAGCTGGCTGTTGTCTACTCATCTGATTCAGATTCAGACACGTCTGATGAAGAATCGTCTGATGAAGAATAACCTGCACTCCTCTGTCTAATGGCAAAGGAATCTGATGACTCCGAGGATGAGGTAACTCCTCTTGAAAATGAACTATTTAGTTCATTTGAACAAATGATGCTTAACAATACTACTATTGCTGAAGCATTTAAAAAGCTTAAGGAAGAGATGATATTGCTAAAAGAGCAAAATAATTCACTGAAACTCACAGCTGAAAAGCCAAGAGAATCAACTGAATATAAACAGCTTGAGCAAGAACATGAATCTCTGAAAGCTGAATGTGAAGTTTATAAAGGAAAAATCATGGAACTTGAAAAAGTCATTGAGTCTCATGAGAAATCATCTGTTGCATCCATTCATATGTCTAGAAAACAGAAGATGCCTTTAGAACAGGATAAGCAAGAAATGAATCATACTGAGAAATTTATATCTGCTGACAATAGTAAGGTCATTCTGTATGTTCAAACTGCTAGACCTGCTTCACCTGAGAAAGTGGTAAAGGAGAAGAAATCTCCTAAGGCTAAAAAGAGCAAAGAGCCTAGTATAGGTAAATAGACTAGTAAGACCAAACAGCAGAGTCCTAAAAAGTCTGCTGATCAAGCTAAAATGAATCAGACTAGTGGTAAAACTAAGTCATCTGAGCAAGCATCTAGTAAACCAAAGAAGCATAAGAACAAGAAAAACCAAAATGCTTGGTATGGAGATGAGTCTTATTATGTGCAACCTGCTGCATATCATCCTATGTATCATGCACCTCAATTTCTAACTTACTATGCACCTTACCCTGCTCACCCAATGCATGCATATCCTGCCTATCATGCACCTTACCCTGCTTATGAACAGTATTCTTATCATACTGATCATCAACATGACTTATCTGATAATTATGATAAAAATGAAAAAGTTCATGCTCCTGTTAAAACTCAGAAGCCTAAGAAGCCTAAGACATCAACATCTTGGATTGTCAAAGGTGGAACTAATCCTTCAGGACCCTCTCAATAAGGGTACCTAAAACAATTTTATTTTTGTTTTGTAGGTTAGGATTAGGAGTAGGAGTAAAGTAGAAAAGATTTTGTACTTGGACAGTGGATGTTCAAGACACATGTGTGGAAACATACATGAGCTGACTGATGCAGTTGCTGTGGATGGTCCAAAGGTTACTTTTGGGGACAGCAAAGAAGGCAAGATCAAAGCTAAAGTAAAACTGATCAGAGGAAACATAGAGATATCTGACGTCTCATATGTTAAAGGCCTCAAATATAATCTGCTAAGCATAAGTCAATTTTGTGACAAAGGATATTCAGTCATCTTCTCAACAGATAAGTGTTATGTTGAACAGATTGGTACAAAGAAGGTAATTTTATCTGGAAGACGACAGGGGAATGTCTACATAGTCGACTGGAATTCTGCTGACAAGAATTCAAATGTTTGTTTGGTGGCATCAACACCAAGTGAAGTCAGCTGGCTATGGCACAAAAGGATGAATCACTTAAACTTCAAGACCATCAACAGACTAATCAAGAATGATTTGGTAGAAGGGATTCCTAAAACAGTCATGAGCAAAGACAAGCTCTGTGACGCATGTCAGAAGGGTAATCAAATCAAGTCATCTTTCAAAAGCAAGAAGCACCAATCTTCTGAAAGAATCTTGGAGCTGCTACATATGGACTTATTTGGACCCATTGATCCTATCAGCAATGGTGGAAAGAAATACTGCCTAGCTGTTGTAGATGATTATTCAAGATATACTTGGGTGATATTTATGAAAAAGAAAAGTGAAATCAAGGAACATCTTACTAATCTGATGGAGCTGATCCAGAATGAGAAAAGCATAAAAATATTAAAGATCAGATCAGATAGAGGGACAGAGTTTACAAACTCTACTGTTGAAGAGTATTGTAATATCAAAGGAATACATCATGAGTATTCAGCTGCTAGAACCCCTCAACAGAATGATGTTGCTGAAAGGAGAAACAGAACACTAAAAGAAGCTGTCAGAACCATGATAGCTGAAGCTAAACTGCCACAAAGATTTTGGGCAGAAGCAACAAACACAGCATGTTTTACCCAGAACAGATGCATGATCAACAAGCACCAAAACAAGACTCCATATGAAGTTTGGAACAACAGGAAGCCAAACATTCATTATTTTAAGATATTTGGTTGTAAATGCTGTGTTTTAAATAATGGGAAAAATCACCTTACTGCATTTGCAGAGAAGGCTGATGAGGCTGTTTTTGTAGGATACTCTACTGTTAGTAAGGCCTATAGTGTTTTTAACAAAAGAACATTGCTAATAGAAGAATCCATCCATGTAGTATTTGATGAGCCAAGTCAATCTTCTGAAAAGAATCAAATCACTAATCAAGATCTATCCACTGATTTGCAGAAGTTAGATATCGGAAAGAATGAAGAATATGTTCCCATCATACTACCTAATCTCAATTCAGCTGCTAACTCAAGTGCTGTTCAAAATCATTGTGCTGATTGTCTAACAGACGAGTTGCAAACAGCTGACAGACCAGAGGTTGTTCAACAGACTACTACTGAAACTCCAACAGTAGTGTTTCAAGATCAAAACAGAGGACAACATCCAGACCCGCAACCTGATCTAAGATGGCTTAGAAATCACCCACCAGAGTTGGTGATTGGTGATCCTTTGGATAGAGTGAAAACAAGAAGAGCTGCTGCACAAGATGCTATGTTTGTCACTTTTCTATCTCAAATTGAGCCCAAACAAGTTGAAGAAGCTCTAAATGATTCCTTCTGGATTGAAGCTATGCAAGAAGAGTTAAACCAATTTGAAAGGAATGAAGTCTGGTACTTAGTTCCTAGACCAAGTCATCAAAGAGTCATTGGCACTAAATGGGTTTTCAGAAATAAAATGAATGAAGATGGTGTTGTCACCAGAAATAAAGCAAGATTAGTGGCCAAGGGTTATTGTCAAGAAGAAGGCATTGAATTTGATGAAACATTTGCACCAGTAGCAAGACTTGAAGCAATCAGACTGTTTCTAGCTTATGCTGCTTATAAGAACTTCACTGTCTATCAGATGGATGTGAAGTCTGCTTTTCTCAATGGAGAATTGCAAGAAGAAGTTTATGTTGAACAACCACCTGGATTTGAAGCTTATCAACAAGAACACAAGGTGTATTGTCTAAAGAAAGCCCTCTATGGACTGAAACAGGCTCCAAGAGCATGGTATGATACCCTATCTGATTTTCTTTTAATTAAAGAATTTCGTAAAGGTAAGGTAGATAAAACCTTGTTCACAATTGAATGGGAAAATCATATATTAATTGTGCAAATATATGTGGACGATATTATTTTTGGTTCAACTAACCAACAGATGTGTGACAAGTTCTCCAAGCTCATGCAGAACAAGTTTGAAATGAGCATGATGGGTGAACTCAATTATTTTCTTGGTCTGCAAGTTAGACAGTTGCCTGATGGAATTTTCATCAACCAAGCAAAATACACAAGAGATCTGTTCAAGAAATTTGGTATGGAAACTAGCTCTACTGCTACTGTTCCTATGTCTACAAGTCTTCGTTTGGATAAAGATGAAGATGGAAAATCAGTGGACATAACCAAATACAGAGGCATTATTGGGTCACTGTTATACTTAACAGCAAGCAGACCTGATATCATGTACTCTGTTGGGGTTTGTGCGAGATTTCAATCAAATCCTAAGGAATCTCATCTCTTAGCTGCCAAGAGAATATTGAAATATATTAAGGGCACTCAAGAATTGGGATTGTGGTACCCTAGGGAATCTGGATTTGAACTTATTGGATATTCAGATTCTGACCTTGCTGGATGCAAAATTGATAGAAAAAGCACAACAGGTGCCTGTCAATTCTTAGATAGTCGTCTGATCTCATGGATGAGTAAGAAACAAACTTCAGTCTCTATATCTACTGCTGAAGCTGAGTATATAGCTGCTGGAGCTTGCTGTGCACAGATACTATGGTTGAAACATCAACTAGAGGACTACAATATCAAAATCAGTGGAATTCCAATCTACTGTGACAATACAAGTGCAATCTCACTTACTCAGAATACTACAAGTCATTCAAGGACTAAGCATATTGAAATCAAGCATCACTTCATTAGAGATCATGTGGAAAAAGGAAATGTTATGATTGAGTATGTTCATACTGACAACCAGATTGCTGATATTTTCACTAAACCTTTAAGTGAAGTAAGGTTCTCAACTCTAAGAGCTGAGCTAGGACTACTTAATTTGGATGCATAAGCTGAGGGGGAACTTATCAGAAGACTAAAGTTCATCAGCACAATCATCTGTTATCATATTCAAGGATTAACTCTCAACAGACTAGTTAACTTATGAAATCTTAAAGTCAGGGGGAACGTGTAAGACTAGCGGTACTTATGATTAAAAGATGAAATCTGTTAATGACAGTTAGTTGAAGTTATGTTATCAGAAGATCTGTTCTTAATTCTTGAAGATTGAAGATTAAATTATCTTGCTGGATTGACAAACAGCAGAGGAAGATTACTAGCTATTGGCTTTCTCTAGTAATAACAGATAACAGATCACTCGTCTGTCAGATAAGTTAAACTCTACTCATCTGATACATTATATAAGCATGGTTATAAAATCGCATTTCTAGAAACACGCTTTTATAAGTAACAAATAGGTAACGATTGAGTTTCCCGCCAGTCTGACATTAAAATAATAAAATTGAAATCCGCAACTCCTACCCACACGATTAATAAACTGTCAGATTGATCCAACGTCTCAGATTAATCACGATAACCTAAACAGAGGGAAACATATAAAATCCGATCTGAACAGTACAATCGTCTTACGCACACATAAACTCTCAAATTCTCTAACTCTCAATCTCTCTCGCTTTCAAAAGTTTACTGCTTTCACAGATTTCTATTCAGAAATTTCAGAAATGGAGAAAATTCTTGATGGAAGGTACTTGAACTACAGCAAATTCCACTTCTCTGGTACTGATCTGATGCGCTCAATTATGGAGAAAATCAAAGAGGCATCTTTAGTTCCAGTTCTGGAAGCCCACGAAGATAGGGTTTACTTAGAAGACATTGATCACTTCTATAAGACCAGGGAATTCACCAAAAATGACACTGTTATGTCAGCTGTCATTGGGGGTAAGAAAATCGTTGTCTCTGCTGCTGTTTTAAGTGAGATTTATAAATTGAAAAATGAAGGAGGAGACGTAACAGACCTTGGGTCTGAAAAAGAGGAAGAATTTTGGGGCATTTGTGCTAAGGAAGGGGAAGAGATGACTGGGACTCTGATGAAGACTCAGTTAAAAGATGAGTATCAGAGGTTCGCAGACATCATCGCGAAGGTACTGGATTGCAGTACGAGCTCTTTAGATGGGTTACCAAGGAAGAGGTACTACACCATGATCTGCATCTACTATGGACTGAAGGTGAACTGGGCAGTTCATGTCTATGATCTGCTGAGTGACAAGAGGACTTCGCATGCCATCTTGCTTAGTCATCTGTTCATGTCACTAAATTGTCCTATGGCAGGTGGGAAGGTTACCCACGCCAGTAAAGAGTTTAAGTTGTATGAGCCAGTAAGGAGTGTGGCTGCTCCTAAAAGAAAAACTACTGCAAAGTCTAAGAAGACTCCTTCTAAGAAGAGCAAGAAGGAGGGTCAGACAAGTCAGTCTGCTGATCAAACAGCAAGCTCTGCTGTTGAAGCTAGATCAGCACAAGCTGAGTATGAAGTCCCTGAGAAGGTAATAAATGACTTCACTGCCGAGCTTGAAAAGATGGAGACAGGTTCTTCTCCTGAAAGAACTGAATCTGAAGAAGAAATTCCTCTTCAAAGACTGAAGAGAATGAGGACCAAAAGAGAAGCAAGGGGACCTCCCCAAGCTAAGCCACCCACTAAGAGAATTCCAAAGTCTAAGGCAAAAAGAACGGTGACATTCTCTAAGGAAACAACAGAAACAGTAAGGGAAACAACAGCATCAGCAGAGAGACCTATTACTATTGTAGAACCTTCAATTGAAACTGCTGTTGAGTCTACTGCAAACCCTGCTGTTGGAGAGTCTGCTGAGGAAAGAGTTGAACAGCAGACTAGCACAACAGGTGAATGAGAAACACTCCTTCTGCATCCTACTCCTGTTGCTGCAACTCCACTTCAAGCTGTTGAGAGTCCTGAATCAAAGAAGCAAAGGACTGGTAAGATTGTGATTCCTTATGTTTCTGCTGCTGGAAAGAAGAAGCTAGATGAAGCTGAAAAACAAAGGACGGCTGCAGAAAAGGTTGAGGAGGATCGTCTTGAAGCCCTTGAGCTCAAGAGGCTGGAAGAAGAAGCCAGCAAAATGACTCAAGAGCAAAGGGATGCTATTGAGGCAGCAGAGTTGGCTGCTGCTATTGAAGCAAGCACCAAGGATGCTCATGGTCCAAAGCATTCTGGAGGCATTGTAATTGGTGAACCAAGAGACCCCACCAAACCCAAACAAGTCATGCCTACCCCAGAGATTCAACTTAAGAGAAAAGAGGAGATCAAACTGGCTTTGGAGATTGTCAGAGATGATCCTGACATATTTGAAGAATTCCTTAAAAGGTTGGATGCTGAGAATGCAAGAATCACCCATCTGACAATGTTCAACAAAGAGAAGATAAGGTACAACAGATGGAGAGATTTCAGATTGACTAAGAGTCCAGAGCAGATTGCTAGTTGGAAAGCATGTGCTGCTGAAGAAGCCTGGGTGTTGAAGTGGCTTGAGACTGGATCTTTAACTCAAGCACTTGACTCAGAATTCTTTCTGGACAAGTTAAGATTAAGAATCAGTCATATTACCAAGGCTGAAGCAAAGAAGATTCTTGAATCTGTTCCTGAGGAGTATGTTGAATCAGAAGATCTCAAGGAGAGATCCATCAAGCTGGCAATTGCTCAGACTATGGAATTATGGGCAAAGAAGACTAGGAAGCTGAAGGGACAACCCAGTACTATGATCCCTCTTTCTAATATCAAGCAGATTGTCTATGGTCCTAACATTAAACCATTTGAAGAATTGCCTAAGGACCCAATCTCCCCATTTATTCCTATTGATGATTTCACCTGGATTTCTCACAGAACTACTCTAGATAATGCAGGGTTGCTGAGAACTGTTCAAACTATTAAGAAGATTGAACCCCCTGCGGATAAAGATAAGAAGAAAGAAGACACTTCTGTTCCTGAAGATAAAACCAAAGAAAAAGAAGGGACTTCTGATACTGCTGATCAACAGAAAGAAAAAGAGGGTACACCTGACCCCACTGATCAGAACAAAGAAATAGATGACAAGTCTGAACAAGCTGATGAGTCAAAGGGAGAAGAAACTATCCCAGCTGATCAGATTAAAGAAAAGGAAGTTGCTGCTGAGCAAGATGATCAGACCAAGGAGAGGGAAAACACTCCTAGTCAGGCTGAAGAGACCAAAGAAGAAGAGATTGCTTCTGGTCCAGCAGATCAGATTACTAAAGAAACAACTCCTGCAGCAGATCAGATTGCTGAAGAGGCATTTCTTGCCTTACCTCCTATTACATCTGAAGTTGCTTCTACTTCTCAAAGCTTACATCAAACATCTTTGATGGATTCTATTCAGCAAATGATATCAAGATCAATGAAGGAAATGGAAGAGAAGTTAACTGCAAATCAGAAAGCTGCTGCTGTTCCAATCTATCTGATAGAGGATACTGCTCAGAATGTCAAATCTGTCTATCAAGAGATGGACATTATCAGAAGAAGAACCCAAAGCACAGCTGCTGGTTGGAGAGACATTACAGAAACGGTTGAATTGGCCATCCATGCTAAGGATGAAACCTTGGAAAATATTATGAGAGACTTCAAGGCATCTGCTGATTTGCTGCTGGCAACTCAAATTCAGTTAGGTGATCAAGGTGAGGTTGTTCTCAACAGAATGAATGCATTTGAAGCCAATCAACTGCGACAACAAGCTCAACTGGATGCATTTGGAGCAAATCAACTAAGACAACAAGCTCAAATTCATGCTATAGAAGAGAACATCAAGCTTCTCTGTGACTCACTTCAGATCACACCAATCTTACCAAATTATCCAATCATCCCTGCTGATGATGACAAAAAGGGGGAAGAAAGGGTACTTAGGGAAGATAAGGCACCTTCTGATGAAGAAGCAAATGCTGGAGGAACTGAAGTGTTGGAGAAATCTGCTGCTGAAGATGAAAAGACTGATGAAGACAATGAAGGCACAAGCAGACTAACAGATGAGAAGATCACAGAAGAAGAAAGTGAAGCTGAAGAAACTGAAGCTGAAGCAAAAGCTAAGTCTGATAAAGAGAGAGCTGATGCTAAGGACTCAGCTGAAGAACAGCTTGACCCTGATGTCAAATACAAGAAGATGGAGCTACTTAGATAAAGATTCTTCAAAGAGGTGGAAGCTGAGACTTCCAAACCTGCTGAAGAAGAAGAAAAGAACAAGGAAGCTGAAGAAGACAAGCTAGAAGACTAGTCTTGTTTAAGATTACTTATGTTCATTTCCTTGTAATTTTTTGCATATCTCATCTGAACAGACTTGTAATATGTAACATTTTTTGCAAATCTATAAAATGTTCAAGTTTGATTCCAACAGACTATTTCTATCTCAGAAATTTTTGAGGATCATAACTTTAGTTTAGGTACAGGTACTTAGCTGAAGTTTTGTCATCATCAAAAAGGGGGAAATTGTTGGATAAAGATGAAGATGATGTGCAAAGAAATCAAGAAGTTAAGGGATGGTTTTGATGATTTCCAAAACGTCAAAATCAGCTATGTATGGAAAGCTTAGTTCCCTTAGAAGAATTTTGAACAAGTAAAGAAGACATCAGAAGAGTTCAAAGTTCAAAGCCCAGAAGACTACTGATCTCGTGCTGAAACAGCGAACAGAAGGGTAGACCATCAGCTGACTCAAATCAGATTAGTTCAGAGTTTAATCAGCAGAGTGCCTATCAGATGGGTTGCTTCGATCAGCAGAGTAGAAGAGATCAAGAGATTAGTCCAACGGTAATAAATGCACCTGGTGTAATAAATGCTGAAAGAGAAGGGTAGTAATGGCAAATGATTGAAGAATATTCTCGGATCAGCAGAGTGCATTTAATGCAGCTACAGGAAAGTACAGCAGATAAGGTACTGTAGCAGGTAGCCGTTCTGATTCGGGCTAAGGCATGGATTTGAAGATTTGATTTCCTTCAACGGTCATAAATTCAAATCCAAGTATAAATAGAGCTGAGTTCGAAAAGAGACACACACAACAACATTCTGAGATTTCGTTTTTGAAGCAGAAAATTGTCTAAGTCTCAAGAAGCTCGAACAGCTCACTCGTCTGGTGGAAGTCATCTGTTGACAGAAACCCAGTTGAAGAAAACAGAAAAATACAATCTGAGTGATTTTGTATTAGCTGAGTGTTGTGCGAAGTTTAAATCCGTCTTTGTGAGCGATTTAACTTTAGAGGATAGGTATTCTTTGTGATTTCCTATTGTGAGCTTATAGCCTTCTCATTAGTTGTTTAGGTATAAGTGGAGAAATATTGTAAACTGTGTGTTTATAGTATAACCCAGAATCTAAGTGATCTGGAAGAGTGGACTAAAGGATTTTTATCCATATAACCACTATAAAAATTCTTTGTGTTAATTTGCATTTAATGTTTTCTTGCATATTTTGAAGTTGCATAAGTTTACACTTTGAATTATCAAAAGATTTTATAAGGAGTTTTAAAACCGGGGATAAAATCTTTTTAAAGAATTAGTCTACTTGTGAAAAACACTTTCAAACATCCGCTGCAAGTATACTCTTGACAAAACTGATTTTCACTGAAATCAGCTAAGTAAACTGTGAGAAGAGTGGTCACTTTGCTGCTCAAGATTTGTTCACAATCAGCATAGTCGTCTTACTGTTCTTCATCAGCTTAGTCTGCTGACAGAAGAGTAAAAAGTTTTTAAGTCTAAAATTTTTAGAGGTCTATTCACCCTCCCCCCCCCCTCTAGACCTCATCTGACCACTTGGGACCAACACATTTTTTGCATTATAAATGACAAAAATCTTTTTAATTTCCTCCATGTGGGATGAAAGCATTTTTTCTCTCTAAGTTTCATTCATTTCTCATTTTATGGGCTTAATTCCAATTTGGCTCAATCTAATTGAATTAATACCCATAAAAACCCAACATTGAGATCCGAAACCGGGGTTTTTCTGCACAAATCTCAACCGTTCTTTTTATGTACCGATCAGGTCTCCACCGTTCGATTTCTGCACCAATCTCCCCTGTTCGATTTCTCCACCAGATATCCACCCTTCATTTTCTGCACCAATCTCAACCGTTCTTTTTCTGCACCAATCTCCACCCTTCATTTTCTGCACCAATCTCCACCGTTCTTTTTCTGCACCAATCTCAACCGTTCTTTTTATGTATCAATCAGATCTCCACCATTCTTTTTCTGCATCAATCTCCACCGTTCAATTTTTAGAAAATTACATAATACACCCTATAGCTTTTCCTATTTAAAGGGAGTTGTGTTCACTTCTGAAAGCACACATCTCTCAATATCTTTCAATCTAACTAAAAAAGAAAGCAAACATTTTAAGGCAATGTCTCAAAAGTGGTCTCAGGCTGAAGATGTAGCCTTGACAAAGGCTTACATAGAGGTATCGGAGGACAACATCGTAGGGGCAGACCAGGCTTCGGGCAATTTCTGGGATAAAGTCATCATTTTAATGTATGTCCTTCTTGAAAGTACTGTACATCATTACGAACGCGGATCAAAAGACTCACTCTCTAGTAGATGGAAAAAACACATTTGCAACAAGATGCAAAAATGGAACGAAGCACTTCAAAGAGCCAGAAGGGAGGTGGGAAGTGGCGGCAAAATACAAGAAAGGAAATACAACAAACAACAAAGGAAATACAAGAATCTCCAAATAAGTTCGTTGGAAGATTTTTATTTGCTATTTCTCTTCTTTTGTTCTTCCAATACGCCTTTGTAATTGGAGTGTATGATGAGCAGTCCATCGACATAATCCGTTCCTCTTGTAACTTTTCTGTGACTGCCAATCTCGCTGCTTCTTCTTCCCGTTGACGTTGAAGATTCTCCGCATGCCTTCTCTCCACTCTGATGCAACTTCCCATGTGTGCTGGAAGCACCAACTTTGCTTCATATCGGACTTGTACAAACGCAATGCCCAATCATGCTAAAAATTACAAATAATAGTTAATATAACCTATTAATAATTATTTAGCATATAATTAACGTAATATTTACCTCTTCCATTATTTGGCCGCCACTTCCCACCTCCCTTTTGGCTCTTTGAAGTGCTTCGTTCCATTTTTGCATCTTATTGCAAATGTGCTTTTTCCATCTACTAGCGAGTGAGTCTTTTGATCTGCGTTCGTAATGATGTACAGTACTTTCAAGAAGGACATACATTAAAATGATGACTTTATCCCATAAATTGCCCGAAGCCTGGTCTGCCCCTACGATGTTGTCCTCCGATACCTCTATGTAAGCCTTCGTCAAGGCTACATCTTCAGCCTGAGACCACTTTTGAGACATTGCCTTAAAATGTTTGCTTTCTTTTTTAGTTAGATTGAAAGATATTGAGAGATGTGTGCTTTCAGAAGTGAACACAACTCCCTTTAAATAGGAAAAGCTATAGGGTGTATTATGTAATTTTCTAAAAATTGAACGGTGGAGATTGATGTAGAAAAAGAACGGTGAAGATCTGATCGATACATAAAAAGAACGGTTGAGATTGGTGCAGAAAAAGAACGGTGGAGATTGGTGCAGAAAAATAACGGTGGAGATTAGTGCAGAAAATGAAGGGTGGAGATTGGTGCAGAAAAAGAACGGTTGAGATTGGTGCAAAAAATGAAGGGTGGAGATTGGTGCAGAAAAAGAACGGTTGAGATTGATGCAGAAAATGAAGGTGGATATCTGGTGGAGAAATCGAACGGGGGAGATTGGTGCAGAAATCGAACGGTGGAGACCTGATCGGTACATAAAAAGAACGGTTGAGATTTGTGCAGAAAATGAACGGTTGAGATTGGTGCAGAAAAAGAACGGTGGAGATTGGTGCAGAATATGAACGGTGGAGATCTGATCGGTACATAAAAAGAACGGTGGAGATTGGTGCAGAAAAAGAACGGTGGAGATCTGATCGGTACATAAAAAGAACGGTGGAGATTGTTGCAGAAAAAGAACGGTGGAGATGGGTGCAGAAAATGAACGGTGGAGATCTGATACATATTTTGCCTATTTAATAATCAAATCTCACATTGTAGTGAATACATTCATTCTTAAAAAATATCTGATACATAAAATATAGATAAAATATTCAATCTACATAAAATATTTATTTTCTCAAGATGAACCAGAACTATGATTTTGGCGGTTATGGTGCTGATGACGAATCATCTTCTTCCCGAAACCAATTTTGGGAAGATTATAACAACACGATTGCAGAAGAAGATAATGAAGATGTACAAGAGCAATATGAAGAACTTTTGAGTTCTCCAATAGAAATTGTGCCTGTACATGGTGGTTCTGTTCCTGGTCGTAAATTTTTAGACAGGAACCACCAAGCACGACACATACAACTGATGAACGATTATTTCATCGAAAGACCGTATTACTCAGATGAAACGTTCAGGCGCCATTTCCGTATGAAGCGTCCTCTTTTCCTCCGTATCCTTGCTGATTGCGAGAGTGAAAATATATATTTTCGTCAAAGATACGATGCCGCCCATCGAGCAGGGTTTTCACCAATTCTGAAGGTAACAATTGCCATGCGGACGTTGGCATACGCAGGATCCTATGATTCTCAAGATGAAAATTTTCGTGTTGCGGAGAGTACCATATGCGAGATTGTCCGTGAATTTTGTCAAACCATTTTCTGTTTATATAAAGACGAATACCTTCGTGCCCCAACCCATGCTGATTTGGACCGTCTACTTAAGAAATCGGAACGACGTGGATTTCCGGGGATGATTGGCTCGATCGACTGTATGCATTGGACGTGGAAAAATTGTCCAACCGCATGGCAAGGAAGTTTTTCTGGAAGGTCGAGGAAACCTACGATTGTTCTTGAAGCTGTTGCTTCACATGACACGTGTATATGGCACGCCTTTTTTGGCGTGCCGGGGGCATTGAACGACATTACAGTACTTGGTCGTTTGCCTCTGTTCGATAACCTCACTTCTGGTAACGTTCCGGAGGTTCGGTATGAAGTGAATGGAAATACTTACTACATGCCTTACTATCTTGCGGATGGTATATATCCGAAGTGAGGAACGCTAATACAGTCGGTGAGAAATCCGAGAACACATCCTGAACAAGTATTCTCGCGATTTCAAGAATCGTTCCGCAAAGATGTTGAACGAGCGTTCGGAATTCTCCAAGCTCGGTTAGCAATCGTTAATCAACCCTGCAGGGGGTGGCATACGCAAGATTTGTCCAATATCATATTAACTTGTATCATACTCCACAACATGATTGTGGAGGATGAACGCAATGAATACAAGAACGATGACTCGGACGATGATGATACCGACATTAGCATGTCTCGTAGAGCACGCGCTAGAATTTATGACCGTCGCGGAGTACAGTTTCAAGATGTTGCACCAAGAAGGCAAACGTTAGATAATTATATGCTGCGTCATGAAGCAATTCGTTCCAAGGCGACTAACCGTAGACTTCAAAAAGACTTAATAGAACATGTTTATGCAAAATACGGTTAAAAATGAGTGTTTAAATTTACTTTTCTTGTCCACTTTAGAATGTATTTAAATATTTAATTTAGATTAAGTATTGATCTAAATTTTATTTGTATGAGTATTTATTTTGTATTTTTAACTAATTTCGTATTTAAAAAAAATTGTATGAGTGGTTAATTAAATGGACTATTTCTATATTTATTAGTATATCATAATTTTATTTATGTGTTACTTTAAATAATTAATCATATTATATACTGTATAATTAAAACATATCACGTTAATTAAAACAACACATTAATTAAAATAACACATTAATTAAACAACACATTAATTACAATAAATACATTAATTACAATAACACATTAATTAAAATAAAACACTAATTAAAACAACACATTAATTATAACAATACACAACATTAATTAGATTTTAATTAATGAACATTAATTAGGTTTAAATACACAACAATATACATAAATACACAACATAAATACATAAATGCGTCCCTCATCTTCAACAATGGGCGCGTCCCTCAGCCGTTCCGCCCCTTTCCCTCGTCCGTTCCAGCCCGAGCCCGCAGCCCCGATCGTTCCACCCCGCCAGCCGCCCCGCCCCGAGCCCGTCTTCCATCTCCAACCGTTTTTGCACCGCAGCCCGACCCCGCCCCGAGCCCGCGGTGTGCCATTGGAGATGGCCTAAGTTGTTTGGCAAGGTGAGAGCTTCAAGCCCAACTTCTGGTGACGCTTTTAGTTAGGTTATGAGAGCATTTTTGCTTTTCCCACACATATATTGGGGTAAAAGCCAAATACTCCCCTGTGTTATATTAAATCTGCACCTTGTGAAATTTTTATTGCGTCAAACAACTTCCTTGTTTTTTCAAAAATCCTGCAAAAAAATGCCCAATTTGTAAAAATAGGTCATTTTGGATCAGACATTTTTCAAGAAATCATTTTAAAAATATATCACGTGAAGTTGTAAGGACCAACTTGAAGTGTTTTAAAAATTATTTCTTGAAATATGTCGATCCAAAACGACCTATTTTTTTAAAAATTGTGTATTTTTGCAGGGTTTTTGATAACACAAGGAAGTTTGACGCAATAAAATTTTCACAGGATAATTTCTTCCAGATTTAACATAACACATGGGAGTATATTGCATTTTCACCCACATATATTTAATATTTAATATTTTTGTGCACGTTTGGGAAGTATATTTTAGCTCATTCTTTTCAAGTTTTGAGGTTTCCCAAATCCAAAATTAATACTTTCATAATAAATTGCATGGTCATATGTTTCTCAAATATGTATATAACATTTAGAACACGCAGCTTAAAATTATTTCAAATTTGTTATTCGAATACAACCAAATCACAAAAGCAAAAGCTACGTACGTACTAACCACTGTATTAAATTAAAAAAATTCGACATTAATGAGAATTAAACACATAACCTCTTGGTCATTTGGCATCAGTCTTACCAACGGACTATAGCCTCACTGACCTACTGTTGAGTAACTAGATATACAATACTTGTAGTACTAATTAAGGACAACACATTCAAAATGTAAATATATTTGATTAAGCTTTCTCATGCAATATCAATTATTATAATTTTGTCAAACGTACATGAGATATGAGATATAAGACGTTGATGAATTCAAGACTTAATTAACTGATGAGCTATCACCAACAACCCCGGTCTCCACCACCCTCCGGTGAAAGTTGCGGTGGCAGCCGCATGCGGCACAACTAAGGGCAGCAGCAGTTCCTTCTTGGCCTTCGGCCATGAACTCCCGACTTCCATCCACCGCGTGCCCTCCAATTAATGTTTACCAGGAAAAAACCATTGAAAAAACTCATTAATGACCAAGGGTATACAATAGGTCAACAATAGGTCAGTGAGGCTATAGTCCGTTGGTAAGACTGATGCCAAATGACCAAGAGGTTATGTGTTTAATTCCCATTAATGTCGAATTTATTTCAATTTAATACAGTGGTTGGTACGTAGGTAGCTTTTGCTTTTGTGATTTGGTTGTATTCGAATAACAAATTTGAAATAATTTTAAGCTGCGAAAAACTAACCTTATATGAAGATGGGTTTTGAAATAACTCTAAATTCTATGAGATGGACTGAAAATATTTCAACATATTTTCAGATTTTTATTTCAAAACTCTAAATTTAGCATTAAGCATATGAGATGGATTGAATCCATTTAAATGAATTGGGTTTAACTAATCTCAAAAGTTAATACAAGATATCAGAATTCGTAAAATACTATGTAAGGATTAATGCGCGTGAGACTTTTATTTTCGACAAAAAGAAAAGAACAAAAAGAAATTGAACTATTGATTCTTATATGATTTAGTAATTTATTAATTGAAACCAAGACTTTAGACTTGTATATCCAGCTGCTATTTTCATTAAAAGTGGTAAGACAGGATCATGTGCATTCCTATATATAGGACTTTGCATCGCTATCGGTTTGTATATATAATTAAAAAGATAAATCATGTGACTGAAATTCAAGAATTGTGCAGACAGTCTCATGAGATTGGCTTTGGAGTTTGGACCCGAAGATACTTTTTTTTTTTTTTTCCAATTTACTCTATTATTTAATAGTAGGTGGGGCATGTTGTAACCTATGATTGGTCTATTATGGTTCTCTTAATTTCACGTAACACGTTTAATGTCATGATTTCACCTAACTCGGATGGCTAATAATGTGATGTATTTAAATCATAAGGTTTATAAGTATTTCTAAATCATATCTAGGCAATAATTTTTTATTCATCAAATAAATATATAAGAGTGTGTCATATGTTGTGCTAATAATATGAGAATATTAACATGAGTAAGGTGATATATATATGAAAATTTAAAAAGTAAATTTTATTACATGGGATTTTCTCTATTAATGTTATCCATGTGATTATATCAAATTAAATTACCCTATCTCCTTAGAATTATCATGTCTTAAACATTGTAGTATTTAAACATTTAAAACCTCAATAATTCAACGTTATCTAGTACTAAGTATGGTTTATCTCGCTTTATTATATGTAGCGAATTATCCATTGTGTTATATACATGATAATTTACCCCTTATATTTTTCCTCTTTAGATCTAATTGTCGATTTCATGTTATTTAATTCTAAATTTCTTTTGGTAGGAAACTTGAATTTTTTTTTCGATGTCTTGATAAAATAAAAAACTAAATAGATAATATTATATCCAACAAATGGTGAAATTTTGTTCTAACTTTTTTTTTTCTTTTTCGGGGACACAGTCCAATTGTACAGTGAAAGATATATATATAAAATGTTGCTTAGACAAAACCTAAAAACACCAAAATGCCATTAATATGAAAATGACTTTTACATTTCATTCTTCTCTAATTATAATATAATTCTGATCACATAATCCAACACAAAACACATAATACCACTAGGCATAATCTCTTACACGTTGAAGAAAATTAAAGAGAAATTGGATGAAAAAGGATTAAAAACAAAATTAAAGAGAAACTCCCTTAATTTATTCACAGAAAAATCCACTAAATATAAATCTTATCATGTTCATTAATTAAAGTGATTCTAAAAAAAATTAATTAATTGAACTAAATCTCATAGCATTCTTTTATTATCTTAATATGTTTTTTTATATTTTATATATTTTTTATAATAATATGTTTTTCATTTTGATGTTAAACAAGAATTTAGTATGTGGATATTATTTATGACAATTGTTATTGAATGGGGGGAATTTGTGACTATAAATTTAATGATATAAAATTAATTGTAAAGTATTAACTGATATTTTGAAAAATAAATATTCATTTCAATTGATTTTTACTGTTAATTATTAGCCTAAAAACGTTCTGATAAGGCATATATTTATAAAGTTATATAAGAAATGTGTAATAAATCAAGGGTATTTAATTAGTACCTAACTCAAAAATTGCAACAATTATAAAATCTGATTTTATGTAATTGCAAACCAACTCCGTTGCATATTTCGAAAATTTACAAACACCAACTACTAATTTTTCAATGGACGTTAAAAATTACTCCTTCAATCCCATTATTTTTACTCCATTACCTACAATACTCGGTCAAACTTTTCAATATTTTAATTGACTTATCATGTTAATAATTCACGTTTGTGATATAATATTAAACATTTTAAATATTATTATATATGATGTTATTAATTTATAAATAAAATAAATTAATTAAATTATTTATTATAATTTTTATAAATTTAATCAAGTTGATTTGTAAACAACACCAAGAAATAAACAAAACAAAAAAAAAAGCAATAGCAGGTTCTTCTCCAAATAAAGAAGCTCTTGGAAACACCCTTTAAAAAATAACTACACCAGTGACACCACTGCCACAAGCTCATTATACGAACTTTTCGTTTTTTATTTTATTTCATTTTGATTTTTATTTTTTCATTATATTCAGTCCCTTGCCATCTCCAACCCGGGAGGGGGTGGGTGGAGATGGGCCTAAACCCATTCTCCCGGGTTGGAGAATACAAAGGGCGGTCCAAATGGACCGCCCAGGTGTGTGAGCTGGGCGATTAATCGCCCAGCCCATTGCCCCTACTCTGGTTCTTAATCAGTTAGCCGCTACCGCTTCCGGTGATAATGGTACGCACACGTACATTTAATTTAAAATTTTGTTGTTTGTTTATTTAATTAATTACTCTTTACTGCCAACATTTTCTTTCAAGCTCATTGGCTATTTGCTGAAATTTATAATTGCTTCCTGGTTGGTTATGTCTTGTGTCATGTGTTTCTTTTTTCTAAATAAAGGAAATGGCGGTTTTGACCTTGATTTATCTTATATTCAATTATTTTTATTTTTTCCCTCTTCTTTGTTAATTCACCTTCATTGGTAATCAACTCATAAAATTTTGCAGCTGAAAAGAAAATAAATCAAACATTCCAGTTATTTTCGTCTCAAAAATTAACTACTAGTTAAAAAAAATAATTACAAATTTTAACAATACCTTATTTATTTTAATTAACTAAAAATAAAAGTTACATTTAATTATAAAAATTGTTGTAGGTTTAATAACAATTTATTTTAAATTAAAGATGTAACATTATTAATATAAAAATTGCAACATGAAAGTAAAATTAAAAAAAAATTATAGTATAATAAAATTCTTATCCATTATTAATTTTGAAATTATATATTTGTCTATGAAATAAGAATTTATTTAGCCACATTTAAAATTTGATTTGAAATATTTTAATTTTATTTAAACTCTAATATAGCATTAATGTTCAATGTATAATTGAGACAAAATGTAGAAATACAATTTTGCATTAAATTACTCCAAATACTTGTACACATACGTGGATACAAATAACAACTTATATAGATAAATAAAATTACATATTAAGTAGATACTAACTTATAAGAACTTATAAAAACATTTCAATAATTTAAATCTTAGCGACGATGAAAGGCCCACGCATGAGCGGCTAAGTCCTTTTGAAGTTGTTTATTGACTTCTAATGATCGTATTGTGTGACGACGCATCATATACTCTTCGAGGGATATATCAAGACTTGTTCTTGGTTGGTAATGTTGTCTTCATCGTTGCAATTTCGTTGTTATTTTCGTGTAATCGTTGTTGTTTTTCTTGTCCCGAATGTAATATTATTATTTTATTATCATTGTCTCTAAAATTAATTAGTATGCATTTTCATATTTAAATTAATATTACTTATTTTTAAAATTATTATTATTATTATTATTATTATTATTATAGATAATATAGGTGAGAGTGGGGAAGGCTTTTTTTTTAATTAATTGGAGGAGATAGCCATGTCTGTTGGAGATGATGTTCAGGGGGGTGCAGATTTCCCGAGTAGAGATTGACACCCCAGGGCTGTAAATAGCCCTACGGGTTGGAGATTGACACCCCAGGGTCTGTCATGCATTAGGCATAACTATCGTTTTAATTATTGACAGTAACATAATGTGTCTATTTTCGTTTAAATTGAATATTAAAACTCATCCATTAGAAAAGTCATAGGAAGTAATACTTTGAAAAGTATATGAAATTGATCAAGAAATGGCTTCGATAATTTGATATGTCTTAACTAACATATGTTTAATTAATTAAGTAGTGAAAATATATTAATATATATCTAAACTCATAATTCTACAAAACATATTACGGTATATTGCTTTAATGTAATATAACTCAATCAAATCTATAAACATAGTTTTGATATGACATTCAATCCAGCTCCATTTTAATCCACATTAATCTCATACATCCTACCAAACGGTCCCAAAATATATATAGCAATTTTAAATTAGTATCATGGATAGGGTTGTCAATGGGTCGGATTTCGGTCCGATTATGCTCGTCCAGATCCGGCTACATGATTTATATTGGATTCAGATTGTGGTCGAATCTAGTTTTTTTTAATCTAATGGATCTTGGTCGGATTTGGTCGAATATCGGATCTTTTTCGGATTCAATAAAATTTCATTTAAAAAATTAAATTAATATTTTTTCCTATAACAAGTTTATTAATTTTTCAATTTTATTTAATTTTAGCTCATATGTTCAAATTTTCTTTACTAATATTCTAATTAATTTGTAGATAAAAATATTCGTTTAAATAAATTTATAAACGAGTTATAAATTACTATCTTCTGAAATTGACGGTGAAATTTTATTAATGGTAATTACTTTTATAAAACATTATGTATATATATCATTCTTTTTATTTATTGTCGGATATGAATCTTTAACAGATCGAATCGACCTAAATCCATAATCGTTGTATATGTTTTGAATTACGAATTTTTATAATCAGATCAGATACATCGAATCTCTAATTGAACAATTATTCTAATTAATCAAACCAAATTCAGATGGATCCGAATTAAAATTCGCGCCATTGACAGCCCTAACAAAGTCATGGACATGTCAGTATTCAGTTGAACTTCAGGCCCGTTACAAAAATAATTATAAAAATTGTAGAAATATATGGGCTCAATTATTGTTTAAGAGCTCGATATTTATGGACTGGGCTTCTTCGGTTTCCATTAGAGAATTATGAAGCCTGATCAACCATTACATTGGGCCTGGTTCCCAAAGCAGCAAGTATTTAAATCATTTTTGAAATTTTGGGGGAAACTCAGTTATTTTTTTTTAAGAAACAGTAATTATATCATTATATCAGTATCACGAAATGAAAAAATATGTTTCATTACAATCAAATCATAAATAAAATCAACTACCAGTCACTAGTATTAAATTAAAAGAAACCCCTCGATCATAACCCTCAACTTTTAATTAATTTTTTTTAATAAATAATTAAATTGAAAGTTGAATTTTGATATTTACTGCAGTTAGGCAGACAAATCGGATATTTCATATATGTGTCACATGATGAAAAAAGGTTCATAAAAAGTTGAGTCATATGAGTCCACAAGTGTACAATCAATTTGGAAACCCAAAAAAAGTGTACAATCAGTGTTCCTTTCACTATTTCTTTTTTATCCATATAAAAAGTATAGTCCAGGCAGTATTATGAAAAAGTGTACTTAGGGCTGTCAATGGGGCGGATTTCAATCCGGATCCGTCCGAATTTGATCCGATTTATTAGGATAATTGTTCGATTAGAGATTCGATGGACCTGATCCGATTATAAAGATCCGAAATCCGAAACTCATGGAGCGAATATGGATTTAGGTCGATCCGATCCGTTGAAGATCCGTATCCGACAACAAATAAAAGAAAGATATATATACAAAATGATTTATAAAAATAAGTATCATTAATAATATTTCAACGTCAATTTAAGAAGATAGTAATTTATAATTCGTTTATAAATTTATTTAAACCAATATATTCATTCTACAAATATGAATATAGTAAAGAAACTTTGAAAATGTGAGCTAAAATTAAATAAAATTGAAAAGATAATAAACTTATTTTAGGAAAAAAATATTAATTTAACTTTTTAAATAAAAATTTATTGGATCCGAAAAATATCCGATATCCGGCCAAATTCGACCAAAATCCGTTGGATTCAAAAAATCTAGATCCGAGCATAATCCGAGCAAGATCCGAATCCGACATGATTCGGTCCGATATAAATGGAGCCGAATCTGGACGAGCCTGATCCGACCAGAATCCGACCCATTGACAGCCCTAAGTGTACTTGTGCTCTTCAATTAATGTTGGATGGATTAAATTTTGAAAAGAAAAAAAGAATCAAAATTGGTCAGGGCCTGTTTGTTTGCACCTCCCAAAAATATTTCCGTGTTTGAAAAAAGCGAGACAAATGCTATTTTTACTTTCTAAAAGAAATTTATATTCTCTCAATTTTTTCAAACTGTCTTCTCAAAATCCAAACAACAATTTCCTTATCTCTAAAAAATACCTACGAAAAGTCTACATAGATTTGACATAAAATGTTGGATGAAGATGAAGATGAAGATGAAGGCACTGAAGAAAGTTTGATAAGGGAGGTTTTGATGCATTCCAAAACTTCGTAAAATTGGCTAAGTATGGAGTGACTTAGCTGATAAGCTTATCAAGGAATTTTGACTAAGTAATGAAGACATCAGAAGAGTCAAAGTTTCAAGGTCCAAGACTTCTGATCTGCTGAAGAGAAGTTATCAGACTAGTGAAGATCAGCCGACTCAAATCAGATTTGTTCAAGTTTGAGATCAGCCGAGTTCGTCATCAGACTTATACTTTCGTCAGCCAAGTGAAGAAGATCATGAAGTGTTCCCAACGGTAATAAATGCCCCTTGGTGTAATAAATGCTGAAGTAAGAGGATATTTAAGACAAATGATTGAAGAAAAGCTTCGCATCAGCCGAGTGCATTTAATGCTGCATTTAATGCTGCCTGCAGAATAGTACTGTTTACAGTACGGACAGACTGCAAAAGAGCCGTTCGCGGATTTTAAGGACCAGTACTCGAGGAATTTGAATCCTGTCTCTCTTCAACGGACACTTTTCAATCCTCAAGTATAAATAGCTGCAAGAGACGAAGAAGGAAGAAGCAACACACTTTCTGAGAGAAATTTCCGAAGCAAAATTCTTTAAGTCTCAAGAACAGCTCACTCATCAGCTGAGTCATTTGTTGACGAAAGCAGAGTTGAAGAATCAAGAAAAATACATCTTCTGAGTGATTTTGTAAACAAGAGTGTTGTGCGGAGTTGTGATCCATCTTTGTGAGTGATCAAACTTCAGAGGATAGGTTTTCTGTGTGATCTCCTATTGCGAACTTGTGGTCGTTTCATTTGTTGTTCGACGCAAGCAGAGTATACTGTAAACTTTGTGATTATAGTATAACCCAAGATCTGAGTGACTTGGAAGAGTGGACTAAAGGATATTTAAATCCATATAACCACTATAAAAATTACTTGTGTTTTTACATTGTTTCAAAACTGCATATCTTCTGTTTGCATAAAAACACATTAAGTTAACTGTTTGAAAAAGAACAAAAAGGAGTTTATAAAACTGGGGAAACATTTTTCAAACTGCTAAGAATACTTGTGAAAAACACTTTGAAAATCCGCTGCAAGTACTCTAAGTATTAAAACTGATTTCTGCAAAATCAGCTAAGTAACTATCAGACGAGTGGTCAACAAGACTGTTCAAAGATTTGTTCGCGAACAGAATTGTAACTTACTAATCTGATCAGCTTAGTCTGTTCAGTTGGAGTAAAGTTTTAAAGTTAAATTTGAAAGAAAATTTTAAAGAGGTTTATTCACCCCCCCCCTCTAAACCTCTTCTGACCACTTGGGACCAACAAGTGGTATCAGAGCAGGTGGTTCATTAGAATCAGCTGCCTGATCAACGAGCTTGATCCGAGTGTTTTTCAAAGGTTTTCAAAACTTTTCAAAAGAGCATCTTTTTGAAAAACAAAAACTTTTTGAAAAATGGATTGTATCAGCCATGTTCCCCACATTGCTGGTATGTCTTTTGAGGACTGGAAAATCAGAATGGAGATTTTCCTTGCTGCCTATAATGACAACATGCATACATGTATCATTAAAGGTCCATTCAAATTCACCAAGACCATCATCGTAGATGAAGCTCAAATAGTGGTGGAAAAAGACTTAACAGAAATGACAGCAGAAGAAATAAAGCTGTTCAACCTGGACAAAGTCGGAAGATTCATCATGACCAAAGCCCTGGATAATGATCGGTTTGACAAAGTCAAACATTGCAAAACTGCAAAGGAGATGTGGGATAAGGTTCGTGACATGAGCGAAGGCAATGATGCTATTAAAGAGCATCAGCTCAGTGTTGCCTTGGAGAAGCTGGACAACTTCAAGATGAAGTCTGGAGAAACCATTGATCAGATGGACATCAGATTCACCAGAACTCTGAACGAAGTTTTGAAGCTGGGAAAGACTTTCACTGACAAAGAGATTTCTGTCAGAGTACTGAAGGCTCTACCTCCCAAGTTCAACATGAAGGTGACAGCAATGGAAGAATCAAGAGATCTGGGCAAGATTTCTCTAACAGAGCTGTTCTCCGCACTCAAGGCGTATGAGTATAAACCGCCAAGAATGGGAATTGAAGAAACCTCAACTTCAGGACCCACAGCTGCACTTGTTGCTGCTGAAAACACCAGAAGACCAGCACAGAAAAGCAAAGAAGTGGACTCATCTGATGAAGCCACTCTACTCAACAAAAAGGAGTACACTGCTGGAGATGTAGCATTATTGATGAACAACTTCAAGAAGTTCTATAAGAGAAAGATGAAAAACAAATACAATCATGCTGCTTCTACTTCTAAACCTAATTTTTCTTCTCAGGATAAAGAAGATTATAAATCAAAACTGATGTGTTACAACTGCAGGAAATTGGGACACTTCATAAGAGACTGCCCATATCCAAAAGCAGAGAAGTACACTGAGGAAGAGAAGAAAATGAGAAAAGAAAGAAAGCATCAGAGAGCCAAGGCAATGATGGCTGAAGCAGAAAAGCCAGCTGCTGTCTACTCATCTGATTCAGACTCAGACTCGTCTGATGAAGAATCGTCTGATGAAGAAAAACCTGCTCTCCTGTGCCTGATGGCAAAGGAATCTGATGACTCTGAGGATGAGGTAACTCCTCAAGAAAATGAACTGTTTAATTCTCTAGAGCAAATGATGTTGAATAATACTACTATTGCTGGAGAATTTGTTAAGCTTAAGGAAGAGATGAACTTGCTAAAAGAGCAAAATAGTTCACTGAAACTTTTAGCTGAAAAGCCAAAAGAATCAGCTGAATATAAACAGCTTGAGCAAGAGCATGAATCTCTGAAAGCTGAATGTGAGGTTTATAAAGGAAAAATCATGGAACTTGAGAAAATCATTGAGTCTCATGATAAGTCTACTGCTGCATCCATGCATACATCTAGTAAACAGGAGACACCTTTAGAAAAGGAAAAATTAGAGTTGAACCATACTGAAAAATTTGTATCAGCTGACAATAGTAAGGTCATTCTGTATGTTCAAACCTCTAGACCTACCTCAACTGAGAAAGTGGTAAAGGAGAAGAAATCTCCTAAGGCTAAAAAGAGCAAAGAGCCTAGTGTAGGAAATCAGACTAGTAAGACCAAACAGCAGAGTCCTAAGAAGTCTGCTGATAAAGCTAAATTGAATCAATCTGTTGGTAAAACTAAGTCAAAATCAAATGAGCAAGCATCTAGTAAACCAAAGAAGCATAAGAACAAGAAAAATCAAAATGCTTGGTATGGAAATGAGTCATATTATGTGCAACCTGCTGCATATCATCCTATGTATCATGCACCTCAGTTTCCTAGTTACTATGCACCTTACCCTGCTCATCCAATGCATGCATATCCTGCATATCATGCACCTTACCCTGCTTATGAACATTATTCATATCATACTGATCATCAACATGACTTATCTGATAACTATGATAAAAATGAAACTGTTCATGCTCCTAAAACTCAGAAACCTAAGAAGCCTAAGACTTCAACATCTTGGGTTGTCAAGGGTGGAACTAATCCTTCAGGACCCTCTCAATAAGGGTACCTAAAACAATTTTATTTTTGTTTTGTAGGTTAGGATTAGGAGTAGGAGTAAAGTAGAGAAGATTTGGTACTTGGACAGTGGATGTTCAAGGCACATGTGTGGAAACATACATGAGTTGACTGATGCAGTTGCTGTGGATGGTCCAAAAGTCACTTTTGGGGACAGCAAAGAAGGCAAGATTAAAGCTAAAGGAAGATTAATCAAGGGAAACATAGAGATATCTGACGTCTCATATGTTAAAGGCCTAAAGTATAATCTGCTGAGCATAAGTCAATTTTGTGACAAGGGATATTCAGTCATCTTCTCAACAGATAAGTGCTACGTTGAACAGATTGGTACAAAGAAGGTAATTTTATCTGGAAGACGACAAGGAAATATCTACATAGTTGACTGGAATTCTGCTGACAAGAATTCAAGTATTTGTTTGGTGGCATCTGCACCAAGTGAAGTCAGTTGGCTATGGCACAAGAGGATGAATCACTTAAACTTCAAGACCATAAACAGATTAATCAAGAATGATTTGGTAGAAGGGATTCCAAAAGCAGTCATGAGCAAAGACAAGCTCTGTGACGCCTGTCAGAAGGGTAAACAAATCAAGTCATCATTCAAAGAAAAGAAGCACCAATCTTCTGGAAGAATATTGGAGCTGTTGCATATGGACTTATTTGGACCCATTGATCCAGTCAGCAATGGTGGAAAGAAATACTGCCTAGCTGTTGTGGATGATTATTCAAGATATACTTGGGTGATTTTCATGAAGAAGAAAAGTGAAACCAAGGAACATCTCACAAATCTGATGGAACTGATCCAGAATGAGAAGAGTATCAAGATATTGAAGATCAGATCAGATAGAGGGACAGAGTTTACAAACTCTACTGTTGAAGAGTATTGTAATATCAAAGGAATACATCATGAGTATTCTGCTGCTAGAACCCCTCAACAGAATGGTGTTGCTGAAAGGAGAAACAGAACACTGAAAGAAGCTGTCAGAACCATGATAGCTGAAGCTAAGCTGCCACAAAGATTTTGGGCAGAAGCAACAAATACAGCATGTTTTACCCAGAACAGATTATTTGATGAGCCAAGTCAATCTTCTGAAAAGAATCAAAGTGTAAATCAAGATCTGTCTGCTGATTTACAGAAGTTGGACGTTGGAAGAAATGAAGAATATGTTCCCATCATACTACCTAATCTAAGTTCAGCTGTTAACTCAAGTGCTGTTCATAATCACAGTGCTGATTGTCTAACAGACGAGTTGCAAACAGCTGACAGACCAGAGACTGTTCAACAGACCACAAATGTTCAACAGACTACTACTGGAACTCCAACAGTAGTGTTGCAAGATCTTAACCAAGGACAACATCCTGATTTGCAACCTGATCTCAGATGGCTCAAGAATCACCCTCCTGAATTAGTTATTGGTGATCCTTTAGATAGAGTGAAAACAAGAAGAGCTGCTGCACAAGATGCTATGTTTGTCACATTTCTATCTCAAATAGAGCCCAAACAAATTGAAGAAGCTCTCAATGACTCCTTCTGGATAGAAGCTATGCAAGAAGAGTTGAATCAATTTGAAAGGAATGAAGTCTGGTACTTAGTTCCTAGACCAAGTCATCAAAGAGTAATTGGCACTAAGTGGGTATTCAGAAATAAGATGAATGAAGATGGTGTTGTCACCAGAAACAAAGCAAGACTAGTGGCCAAGGGTTATTGTCAAGAAGAAGGAATTGACTTTGATGAAACTTTTGCACCAGTAGCAAGACTTGAAGCAATCAGACTGTTTCTTGCCTATGCTGCTCACAAGAACTTCACTGTCTATCAGATGGATGTGAAGTCTGCTTTTCTCAATGGAGAATTGCAAGAAGAAGTTTATGTTGAACAACCTCCAGGATTTGAAGTCTATCAAGAAGAGGACAAAGTATATCGTCTGAAGAAAGCCCTTTATGGACTAAAACAAGCTCCAAGAGCATGGTATGATACCCTATCTGATTTTCTTTTAATTAAAGGATTTCGTAAAGGTAAGGTAGATAAAACCTTGTTCACTATTGAATGGGAAAATCATATATTACTTGTGCAAATATATGTGGACGATATTATTTTTGGTTCAACTAACCAACAGATGTGTGATAAGTTCTCCAAGCTGATGCAGAATAAGTTTGAAATGAGCATGATGGGTGAACTTAATTACTTTCTTGGATTGCAAGTTAGACAGTTGCCTGATGGAATATTCATCAGCCAAGCAAAGTACACAAGAGATCTGTTTAAGAAATTTGGTATGGAAACTAGCTCAACAGCTACCATTCCTATGTCTACAAGTCTTCGTTTGGATAAAGATGAAGATGGCAAATCAGTGGACATAACCAAATATAGAGGCATTATTGGTTCATTGTTGTATCTAACAGCAAGCAGACCTGACATAATGTACTCAGTTGGAGTCTGTGCAAGATTTCAATCAAACCCCAAAGAATCTCATCTCTTAGCTGCCAAGAGAATATTGAAGTATGTTAAAGGCACTCAAGAATTGGGATTGTGGTATCCTAGAGAATCTGGATTTGAACTCATTGGTTATTCAGATTCAGACCTTGCTGGCTGCAAGATTGACAGAAAGAGCACAACAGGTGCCTGTCAGTTCTTAGGCAGTCGTCTGATCTCATGGATGAGTAAGAAGCAAACCTCAGTTTCTATATCTACTGCTGAAGCTGAATATATAGCTGCTGGAGCTTGTTGTGCACAGATACTTTGGTTGAAGCATCAACTAGAAGACTACAATATCAAGATCAGTGGAATTCCAATCTACTGTGACAATACAAGTGCAATCTCTCTTACTCAGAACACTACAAGTCATTCAAGGACTAAGCATATTGAGATCAAGCATCATTTCATTAGAGATCATGTGGAAAAAGGCAATGTAATGATTGAGTATGTTCATACTGATAATCAGATTGCTGACATTTTCACCAAACCTTTAAGTGAAGTAAGGTTTTCAACCTTAAGAGCTGAGCTAGGACTACTTAATTTGGAAGCATAAGCTGAGGGGGAACTCATCAGAAGACTGGAGTTCAACAGCTTAGCAATTCGTTATTATCTTCAAGGATTAACTCTCAACAGACTAGTTAACTTATGAATTCTTAAAACTCAGGGGGAACGTGTAAGACTAGCGGTACTTCTGAATTAAAGATGAAATTTGTTAATGACAGTTAGTTGAAGTTATGTTTTCATCAGAAGACTCAACTATTGAAGATTGAAGTTATTTTATCTAGCTGGATTGACAAACAGCTGAGGAAGGTTATCAGCTATTGGCATTCTCTGATAACAGCATTGTCATCAGGACACTAGTCCATCAGATAAGTGTTTTTTTTTATACTCATCTGATTACTTAAGTAAAAGCGAACTATTTAAAAACGTTTTATCCAAAACACGCCTTTACAAGTAAACTGTCGGGCGGTACATTTTCCCGCTCCTCATTAAAATATCTTTTGAATTCGAAAGGTCGTAACTGACGCCGCACGATCAGAACTGACAGAAAAACGGATCTAACGGTTGGCAGACATCACGGAAACCGAAAAACCCCAACTCTATAAATCCTCATCTGATCAGTCGAGTAGCTCTTTACGAACCCTAAACTTTCAAAAGTACTTGTGAGAAAATTTTAAACAAGTTTTCTGCAAAAATCCTTTCCTTTTCACTAACTCTCAACAGATTAAAATGGCTGCTGAAGGTATGTTCTTAGACTATGAAGCCTATTATCAATCTGGTACAAGTTTGATGAAAGAATTGTTGGAGAAATTCAAATCGGCACAGTTGATAAATTTCATGGAGTACAACGAGGGAATAATCTGGACTGACCAGGTTATGGAGTATTACTCAACGGCAAAGGCTGACTATCACAAACTAGAAATCAAAGCAAAAGTGGGTGACAAATCTGTTGTCATCACTCCACAAGTTCTTCATGAACAGTTTGGTTTGCCTAAGTCTGGAAGACACGAAGTTATCGTGCTGACTGAAGAGAAGCACCAACAGTTTTGGGCGATCTGCGCCAAGGAAGGAGAGATGTTGTCTGGCAACATCAGAAAGAAACAGCTTAAGGATGAATATCAGCGGATGGCTGATATGGTGTCTAAGCTGATTGAAAATTGTACTTTTTCTCTAGATGCTGTCACAATGAAGCGTTTCAGCATCATGGCTGCCGTATACTATGGAATAGAGGTAAACTGGTCCATCATAATTTGGTATATACTTGCTGATTTTCTGGAAGTGAAGAAGGGAAAAGGCCCTTACACCAACCACAGAATCACTTTAAGTTACCTCTTATCAAAGATGGGTTGTGTCATGTCAAATGGGAAAGAAATTCACAAGTCCAAAGCAATGAACAAGTACCTACCTGTTCAGAAGAGGAAGGCTGATGAGCCTGAAGGAGAAGAAGTTGAGGAGCCAAAGGAGGTTCCTGCCAAGAGGCAAAAGAGGTTAGTCAAAACAGCAAGTCTGGCTGTTGAGACTAAGAGGAAGAGGGCTGCTGATGAGCCCAAGAAGAAAGAATTAAAGCAGATGGAGAGAGTGACTTCTGCTGAAGCCACTAAAATTGTGGAAAATATCATAGCTGATGTAAGGACTGGATCCCCTGCATCATCATCAAAAACTCCATCAGCAGAGAAGCCTGCTGAAAATGTCTCCTTCAGAACGAGAAGCCAATTGAAGGATACTGCTACCACTACCTACCGTGAAGGTAGAACAAAGAGGTCAGCTAGAAAGAAGATGACATTTTTGGAGAAGGATACTGAGTTGGTGGACTTAGTAAGATCAAGTCCGGAGTCTGCTGAAAGACCAGTTGAAGCTGCTGAAGCTTCTACTGTTGACAAAGCTGATGAGCAACAGACTACTCAGATAGCACCAACAGCTGAGGTTACTCAACCTCAAGAAGATCCAGATGTTCAAATCATCCATCCTATAGCTGCTGCTCCCATATCATCCGCTGGACCAGCCCCTGCTGATAAAGGGAAAAGAAAAATTGTGCTAAGGAGAAAGAAAATCTCCAAAGCTGATAAGAAGGCAAGAGAAGAAGCTGAACAGAGGAAGCAGGATGAGCTTGAAGAGAAAAGAGCTCTTGAATTGAGCAAAGCTCAACAAGCAAAGGATGAGGCCAGAAGAAGAATGTCTGCAGCAGAGAGAAAAGCTGCTGAAGATGCTGAATTGGCCATGGTGATTGAACAAAGCAAGGTTGATGCCTATGGACCTGTCCATGGAGGTGGCATCAAGATTGGTGAAGGGCAGACTGAAGAAGACAAAAAGAAGATACTACTGCCTGCTCCCAAAACCAAGTTCAAAGACAAGTTTGAAGTCAGGAAAGCTTTTGAGATAGTATATGCTGATAAGGAGCTTTTCAAGAAGTTTGAGAAGTCTCTAGCATACTATGATCAGAAGATTATGTTGAGGACTATGTTCACCCAGGAGAAACCAAGATATATCAAGTGGAGAGATATCAGGCTGAATAGCTCAATAACTGAACTTCAAAACATGAAGGAGTTAGCTGATGAAGAACACTGGGTTCTGACTTGGCTGAAGACAAACTCCATCCAAAAGGCCCTTGATCCCAGTTATGTAAGAGAAGTCATGCATAACTATGCAAAAAGCTTTGCATTGGAGGAGGCCAAGAAGATTAAAAACACCTTGCCTGAAAAGAAAAAGAAATCTGAAGATGCTGAAGAGAGAGCAATTAAGTTTGCTGTTATGACTGCTCTGAAGAGATGGGTTAAAAAGTCAAAGTATCAGCAAGGATGTTCAAGTGACTTGCCACTGCTGCCAAGTATTCAACAAATCATTTTTGGCAAGGAAGTACAACCGTACCATGAAGTCCCTAAGGGTAACAATGCTCCTGTCAACCCTTGGATCATTGTAAGACAGATTAGACAGACTACATGCTTTAATGATGATGGAACCATTACAAATCTGTTCTACGATGATGTCACTGATGAGCACAAGTCTGCTGATAAGTCCTTAGCTATTGAGCCGCAAGCTAAGACTTCTGAAGATCATCAGATGACGGATATGCAAGATGTCCCTGTTCATCAGGAGACTCAAGAGAACGAAGCTGATGCTTCTACTTCATCAGGGGATGAACACTCATCACTGATGGAAGCCTTCCAGTTACTTATTGAAAATCAAATAAAAGAGATGGAAGAGAGGAATAGTCTGCAGTTACAGAAGATGAAGACAGAATTGATTGAATCTCACACTCATCAAGTGGAAAGAACGCATCTTCTAACCAGCAGTTCTATCAAGTTAGCTATTGATCAGATTCCTATTCCTCAAGATCATTCACTAGAGTTAGTGAATAGCTTAAGAGAGCTGAACCGTAACGTTGAAGATGTGAAGGGTGATGTAAATCATCTTCACACTGCCTTGAAATCAGCTGAGCACAAGATTGCTGATTTAACTGCAACTTTCATTAAAGTCAGTCATGAAGAGAAGGAAATCAATCTGGGGATGTTGCAAGAAGTAGCAAAGGCTGCACAGGAAGTTCAAAATGAAATTGCAACTATCAACCTAAACATTGACTACTTTAATGATAAGACTGACGTCATCAGCACTGATATACAACATCTAACAGCAAGTCATGACGTTGTTAATCAGAATCTAAAAGCTTTATGTGCTGGAGTAAAGATTCCAACAGTTGCCCTCAACCCTGCTGTTGAACCTTCTACTGTCATCAGAGTTGATGATGACAAAAAGGGGGAAGATAAAAGGGAAGAACCAGCAAAGGAGTTTGCTGCTGAAGAATCAGCTATGGAACCTGCTGCTGAAGAACCAGCTAAAGAGACCGTTACTGATGAACCAGCAAAGGAGTCTGCTGCTGAAGAAACAACTTTGGAAGAAACTGATGCAACTATTAAAGCCAAGGAAACTGAAGACACTACTGACAAGGCTGAAGTGCTTGGAAAGATGGAAGAAGAAGATAAGATTGAAAAAGAAGACACCAAGTACAAGAATACAGATTCTGCCAGAAAAGCTATGGAAGCTCTGAAAGCTCTTCAAGAACAAGAACTTAAAGAGAAGATGGAAGCTGCCAAAGCAACCCTGGAAGAAGAAGTTGATGAAGAAGATGATGATGAAGAATCATCATATGAATATGAAGAAGTGCTCGAATCTGATGAAGAAGCTGATAGTTAGAAATTGAAAAATCAATTGTAATCAGTTTACTTTTTCAGAAATCTCATCTGATGAATTTGTACATGTAATTCACTTTCTATATCAATAAAATGTTCAAGTTCAATCCAATAAACTTTTTCTATCTCAGAAAATTTTGAGGATTACAATCTTTAGTTTAGGTATTCAACAGGTACTAAGCTGAAGTTTTGTCATCATCAAAAAGGGGGAAATTGTTGGATGAAGATGAAGATGAAGATGAAGGCACTGAAGAAAGTTTGATAAGGGAGGTTTTGATGCATTCCAAAACTTCGTAAAATTGGCTAAGTATGGAGTGACTTAGCTGATAAGCTTATCAAGGAATTTTGACTAAGTAATGAAGACATCAGAAGAGTCAAAGTTTCAAGGTCCAAGACTTCTGATCTGCTGAAGAGAAGTTATCAGACTAGTGAAGATCAGCCGACTCAAATCAGATTTGTTCAAGTTTGAGATCAGCCGAGTTCGTCATCAGACTTATACTTTCGTCAGCCAAGTGAAGAAGATCATGAAGTGTTCCCAACGGTAATAAATGCCCCTTGGTGTAATAAATGCTGAAGTAAGAGGATATTTAAGACAAATGATTGAAGAAAAGCTTCGCATCAGCCGAGTGCATTTAATGCTGCATTTAATGCTGCCTGCAGAATAGTACTGTTTACAGTACGGACAGACTGCAAAAGAGCCGTTCGCGGATTTTAAGGACCAGTACTCGAGGAATTTGAATCCTGTCTCTCTTCAACGGACACTTTTCAATCCTCAAGTATAAATAGCTGCAAGAGACGAAGAAGGAAGAAGCAACACACTTTCTGAGAGAAATTTCCGAAGCAAAATTCTTTAAGTCTCAAGAACAGCTCACTCATCAGCTGAGTCATTTGTTGACGAAAGCAGAGTTGAAGAATCAAGAAAAATACATCTTCTGAGTGATTTTGTAAACAAGAGTGTTGTGCGGAGTTGTGATCCATCTTTGTGAGTGATCAAACTTCAGAGGATAGGTTTTCTGTGTGATCTCCTATTGCGAACTTGTGGTCGTTTCATTTGTTGTTCGACGCAAGCAGAGTATACTGTAAACTTTGTGATTATAGTATAACCCAAGATCTGAGTGACTTGGAAGAGTGGACTAAAGGATATTTAAATCCATATAACCACTATAAAAATTACTTGTGTTTTTACATTGTTTCAAAACTGCATATCTTCTGTTTGCATAAAAACACATTAAGTTAACTGTTTGAAAAAGAACAAAAAGGAGTTTATAAAACTGGGGAAACATTTTTCAAACTGCTAAGAATACTTGTGAAAAACACTTTGAAAATCCGCTGCAAGTACTCTAAGTATTAAAACTGATTTCTGCAAAATCAGCTAAGTAACTATCAGACGAGTGGTCAACAAGACTGTTCAAAGATTTGTTCGCGAACAGAATTGTAACTTACTAATCTGATCAGCTTAGTCTGTTCAGTTGGAGTAAAGTTTTAAAGTTAAATTTGAAAGAAAATTTTAAAGAGGTTTATTCACCCCCCCCCCTCTAAACCTCTTCTGACCACTTGGGACCAACATAAAATAACATATCTCTTACACAATTTATTTCACATAACAAACATGATTTGACATAAAGTTTTAAACATATTACATCTTACACATACAATATAAACTCTTACAAAAAAAAAAACTACACCACCTTATTTCTCAAACCATTCTATCATAATCCAAACAAACAACATTACGTAAATCGAGATTATTTCACAAACTCCCGCCACTCTCACAAACTACTCTCCCAGTTACCAAAACAAACAGACCCTTGTGCTGTATATGGATCTAGTTTGCGTAGGTTTGGTTTCACTCAAACCGGGTCAAACCCCATCAAGTAAAGAGTTTGAAGAGGTCTCAGGCGAAACTCTAAGTTTCAGACAAATCGAAACCTACGCAATCCTACCTGAGACCTACAAAGTCATTGATTTGACATCTATCATCTATTTTTTATGCATAAAGTTATTGATTTGACATCTACCACTTACTTTTTTCCTCCAAACCTCAGTTCAAGTCATATCTCAAAGTTTCAAAATTCACTAACTATTATTTAATAATATTTGCAATCGCAATATTTCATTGAAAAATTATCCAAATCGAGTTTAAAGGTTTCAACGAAATCTCTTAAATTAATTATTGAGATCAAACCGAGACCAAATTCAGTTAAACTACTTTCGTATTAACCCTAAATTTTTGTGGACATATGAAAGTGTGGGCAGCTCAAAAGAGATTTGTACGTTTGGGTAAGGGGACATAAGCCCATTATTTTAACCTACGGACAGAACGTTAATTGTCTCCTCAAAAGCACGAGTGGGTTGTCATAAAAAGTCTCCTCGGCCCGAAACAGAAACAAACAAAATATACTTAAATTATTGCTTTCATCATAATTCGTATAAATTCTCAATAGTGGACCCTAAATGGTAGGAACAACTATAATTTTGAAAACCTTAATGGGCCCCTGACATTGGGCTTATTTGTACAGTTAAATATAATACTTCCTTCGTTGCCTTTTTTTTTTTTTTTTTTTACCCCTATGGTTTCTGAACGAAATTTAAGTTGAGTTGAAAAAATAAAATTTTAAATCTTTTTATCTTTATGTTCTTAAAAATAGCTGTAGAAAGATAGTGATGTCAAATTATTATTTTATGTAAGAAGATAATTTTTGGGAAAGGGATTTTTTTTGTCATCTCATTTATATTGCTTTGTTGGTTCGATCAATTGATCAACTTGACTGAATTTATAAAAATTATAATAAATAATTTAACTAATATATATTTTAAAATAATAAGTTGATAGTATCATATGATATCATTTATATTAATATTTAAAAGATTTAATAAATCACAAATGTGAATAATTTAGTATGATAAATCACTTAAAAGATTGAAAACTTTGACCGAATATTGTAGCAAATAGAGCAAAATAAATGAGACGGAGGGAATATAATGACAAATAAAATGTAATACATGCATTAAGTTTCTTTTTCTCACGATTTAACCAATAACTATCATGTAAATATTTGATGTTTATCCGATCCGGATATAATTTTACTCTTTTGTTGAATGGTGACAATTGACATTATAATATTCGTGTGTCTAAATAAAAACTACTATATATAAATTCAATTAAAATTGTATAAAGTTTGAAAACCAAATACTACCTAGCTAGCTCAAACAAACTTTTTAACAATTTATTCAGAGTTGAATTTCGAATGACGGCTTTTTTTATTATTTAATTTCACAACAATTAACATAAATTTAATATAATTACCTCTCAAGTACAGCCGGTACGTAGTAGAAGAAACAATTGATTGCTGATTTTTGAGTACTTGTCTCCTTGAACCCATGTTCACTATCTAATTATATTCTATTGAACTATAATTTTTCAAAGTCAACGTGTACTAATTAAATACCATTTGGAAAATTCAAGAAAATTTGTTTGAAAAAAAAATGAATTTTAATTTATAAATTCCATAGGCCTTGTCCAAAGGTTCTTTATATACATAGTGTAGCTATAAAAGAGGGTAGAATTGGTGCGGTTGGTGAGAAACAAAATGAAGAATCTTTGGACGTTATTTTCTATAAGCTCCAATTTATTCATGTCTAATCACAAATGTCCCCATCAACTTTAACTTCAACTACTTTTTTATTTTCATAAAGTAAAGTTTATTTAGACAGATAAACATGAAATATAATATTATTAACCAATGGTTTAGTTTCATTGTGACACAACTTTTCGTCTTGCTCCTTTTTCTTGAAGTAATATTAAATATATATTTGCTAGGTTTTAAACTAGTAAAACCTTTCGCCATATTTTAACTTACTTTTATAATGATGATTATCATGATATAAATAAGTAGAATATAATGCATTATTTAAAAGAAAAAGGTGGAATGCATTTTCCTTCTAATTTACTAATACTAAACATGCATGTTTTGCATTAAAAATGCTTGCAAAATATGTATAATTTGTCTAACTTAGAAATTGCGATAAATCAAATTCAAACTAGTTATAAGTTTCTAATGAAAGAATAAATGTTTATTTGCTCTATTACTACTTTGGTACTGATTTTTGGAATTGTATATTTGAAAACACTTCTTTCAAAAAAACATTTAATTTGTTATGAATTGAAAACAACTTCTCATAACTTATTCTAAGTAAAGCAAGAGCAAAATATGTATTTTTCAAATACCAAAAAGTAGGTTTTAAACACAAAAAACTATGAAGCAATCAATGTAAGCTAATGCAAATACCACTTCAATTCAATTTGGGTAATCTTGAGAATGTGTAATACTCAAGCTAATTAGGGATCAGAGTCGGTCCTAGACATTCGAGGGCCCTAGGCGAATTTTAAATTTGGGGCCCTTTGTTATAATTAATTTATTTTTTTAAGGCAAAAATATTAATTAAATATTGACATATTATTTTATTTAACATATTATTTTTTAGATAGATAACTAAATAACAAACTTTTTTAATTTTTAAAAGATTCAACCATGTATTTTTTGGTATAACTTTTAAAATTAAAAATATTATTTTAGCCGAAATAAATTTTACAAGTATATGTATGTATTAACTCTATTTTATTCTTTTACAAATATCATAATTGATTGTTTGACTTTATTTAATTTCGTGACATTCTTAACTCTATTATTATAAATTATCATATATAGGAAAAAGGTATATATAAAAATAAGAAAAATATACACATACATATAAAAATATGAATGGGGCTAGACCAATTTTATTTGAGGGCGAAATTAATTTTTGCAATGTACTAAGTGAGAAAGTAATAAGCAGAAAAATCCTATTATAAAGAAGAAAAAAATCTTATTCTTTTTATAATAATTAAGGAAGAATTTTTTGTAAAGTACCTATTACGTAAAAAAAATTGACAAGAAATGATTAAGTAAGGAAAGGGATTAAAAAAAAATTACTACGAAAGAAAAACAAAAAAGATGATCAATTATCACAAAAAAAAAAGTTAAATAACATATTACAATCAAATTATAAGAAAAAAACTTAATATTGAGATTTGAACCATAGACCTCCCATTCATCAATAGAAAGTCTTACAAAGTGAGTAAAGATACATGTTATGTACATAAAATTAATAAAATAAAAAATATTTAATATTTTAATTTTTTTAAAGACCTATATATAAATTTCGGGGCTCTCCGAACCGGGGGCCCTAGGCGTTGGCCCAAGTTACCTAGCACTTGGGCCGGCCCTGTTAGGGATAGGCATGCATATGTACATAAGTTAACTTTCACGGGAGTGAACTTTCACAAAATAAATGCAATATATTAGTCTTATAATTGGATAAATTTGATCAAATCAGATATATATTGAGATTAATGTTCATAATTGGTCGAAAACAATAATTAAGTTCACCTTATAAGGTCTTGAAATTTTTTAGGTTGAGTTAGGCCCAAACCATGTAAATGGACTTAACTCAATCCATGTGATGAATTATAACAATACAAAATTAGATAAATTTAACCAAATCAGACATAGACAAGAATTTTTTGAAATAGATGTGCATACGTACAACTTAAAATATAATTAATTCTCGTGAACTCGGGTGCACCAATTATTTTCTCAGGGCGGACATAAAGTTGTGATCTAATCATGTCAAACACTTCAAATTTTTATCATGTACAAATTAAGCATAAGTCCATTGGTCAATATGCAGTGAATTTATATTCTATAGTAGAAATAGCAATGATAAAATAATCATTAGTAGTATCATTTTTGAACACCAACTTTTGGGCCAAAATTTCCGGGTTTTACTCAACTTGTTGGCCCTGATGGTATTTCCGGGTCAAACTTAATTGGTATGTACCTCAATAGCTAATCAAATAATTCGAAAGTACAATTCGTGCAAATTATTATCCCAAACATTACTCCCCAAATCAAATATTCAAAATCAGCATACACTTGTTGTGAGCTTTTGGCACTTTGCACCCTGAAATTAAAGAAATTTGACATTTTGCATTTTAACTTAAATATTTTGGCATTTTGCACCCTGAAAATATAATTTAGTTGGCACTTTGCACCCTAGTGTGTATTTTGTAGAAAAAATTCATTGATTGAAGGATATAATAGTTATTTTCGAATATTTTTGGCACTTTTGTACCCTAAAAGTATAGATTTTTACACTTTACACTCTGAATTATAGAATATTGGCAGTTTACACCCAAAAAATATAATTTCTGATATTTTCAAACCCTACTTAATATGATAATCTATATAATATAATAGCATGCAATATAATAATATGTTAGATATCTAAACGTGTATTTTAGATATAAAGTAAATAATCTAGAGGATACTTGAAATCAAAATTAAGACAATGCATTTTTTTTAATCTAAATTTTATTGAGAGAAAATATTAAAATAAGTTATTATAAAGTAAAATATATTTAGAATAACAAGTTTATGATTGTTGTGCATAGAAATGACCATTTTATCTCTACATCGCCGACATTCATGAGTTTTTTTTTAAGAAACAAAATGCATACAAATTATATTTTTGGGGTGCAGAGTGCAAAAAAAATTAAATCGAGGTGAAAAATACTAATATTCTTTAATTTTAGGTTGCAAAAATGTCAACATTCTATATTTGATGGGTACAAAATTTATATTGCCAAGATGCAAATGAAGAAATTTTTTTGAAAATAACTATTATATTCTTCTACCAATAAAATTTTTCACTAAAACACACACTAGGGTGCAAAGTGACAAATAAATTATATTTTCAGGATGCAAAATACCAAAACTTTTAAATTAGGATGTAAAGTGCCAAAATTCTATAATTTCAGGGTGCAAAATGCCAAAAACCCCACTTGTTATTATCCTTTTTCCTGTTGACATTTTAAATGAAAACGTAAAACTCAATTGTCAGATAAGACGTAAGCCCGCTCTAGCTATATAGGGCATCTAGACAATCAATTCTTTTTTGAATCAAAATAATTCGAATGTATTCTTTTGAATATTTAGCTTAATTTTTGTTTGTGTTAAGGAACACAAGGAGATAAAATTAGTTTGGAAGCTCAGAGTTTACAATATTCAGAATAGATAAGATTCCTTAAAAGAAAGTTGAGCCCCTTCATGAGCCGCTTTGTTCCCATCTCTGTAAATGTGATTTGCCCGGGGAAAAAAATATTTAGCTTAATTTTAAACGGCATATACATACATATATATATATATATATATATATATATATATATATATATATATATATATATATATAAGAGCCCAAGCTAAGGTAGCAAATGATCAATTTAATTACTTATAAATTCATTTACTTATAATTACAAAAAAAAAAAAAGAAAAGAGAAGGGAATAATATAAGACTGACTTTGTATCTTAATTGAACATGCTAAGATTCGCCTTTAGTAGCGATCCCGAGGTCGAGGGAATGTGCTAGAAGAATCGTGCGATTTTAAACCTGAATCTAGATCTTCAACACAACCTCGAAATTTAAAAATATCGAATGGAACTATCTAAATATTGTCAAGATATCTTACCAAATTATATTTAGATAGACCATTAGCGTGATAATTATGAAAGCTGTTAGCAACATATACATCATGGCTAAAATTGAAGGAGTAGTTCAAAATCACTTACTTAAGATTGTCTTTACCGTGAATGAAAATTTCATTTTTAGTATATCTTTCGATCAACTAAATATTGAAAATTTTCAAAAACTTTAAAAAAACATATTAGAAATTCTAGAAAAATTATGAAAAAAATTACTAATTAAATAAAAAAAATTCAAGGCAAACAAAGAATTTTCGTATGAACGAGCATTGGATGACAAGTGTACAACATTTTAATTTGGCATAAGATCTGGAATCAAACTAGTGGGTGGTTAGAGACATAATTGACATAGAAATTAGGTACAATATTGAGCAACAAATTAGGCTGAAGATACGATTTGGAGGGGCATGTTCCCTTGCCTTTAGACCCACAAATTCTAGAATTGAATTAGATACCATCTTAACTTAGTGCTAAATCAATCATTTTTTTTTAGATGCTAAATCAATCATTTTTACCCACAATATATAAAGGTAATTTTCTTTTCCATCAAAATTGTATATTAGTTGGCTTGAGTTGGCGTAAAATGTATACTATATATATTTCATTTAAAGATCATGGACTTTAATTCTGCTCAATTTGCCATGCTTAATACTTCATATCGGTGGCCATTAATTAATCATTTTCGTCGTACTTAAAATAAACATACTCTTCTTCTTTTTTTTCTTTTTTTCTTTTATGAGAATCACGAAAATAGACATACTTAATTCTTCAATTTATAGCTCGAAGTGCAATCACGAATTATAAGTGGAGAAAGTAGCTACATGAATATTTTTTCCTAGCAAAAAAATAAATTTTTTTTTTTTTTGAGATGGTTAATACATTCTTACATCAAACACTATATCGAATCGAAACTATTACAATGATATCAAAGTGAACTAATTATTAGTATTAAACTAGAGAAATGGTAATATGAAACTAGAGAAATACCCACATTCTGAGAGTTGAACCGATGACCTCCTGATCATGGAGCTTCATTCTTAACCACTTGGCTAAGCATGCAAATGTGTAGATTACCCCTTAAAAAAATGGTTGGTTGGGATGATAGTTTTTTTTTTTTTTTTATTATTTAAGATTATATAGGGGCATATTACTCTTTAACACAAAAATTAAGTATTGTTTCAAAGGTTAAGGGAGGCGAGTAGACTTTATTTTTATTATCAGAGTACCTCAGTTTTTTTATTTGTCGTTTTGGAGTATTGCACACAGATAAAGAAATATTATATATAGTAATTTTTTAAGCAAAAACCCTAAAATATCTTTTTAATTAAATATTCACATCATTACTTAACCTTAATTACAAGAAATAACAAGAAGAGTAAAACTGGTAGAAACAAATTAATTTTACATTGAACTCCTAAAATAACTAATAAAATTTAACAATTTTTTATTTTTTGCTTAAGCTACAAATAAAAAATTTGGAGTATCATAGCTTAAAAAAAGGAAAGAATATTACAGTGATGTAAATTATCTATTACAAATATCACAATCACACAAAAATAATTGCTAACAACTCCAATTTAAAGGAGAATCTACGCTCACAAATCACCATCACACAAAAGTAATTGTTTAAAGTGCACATTTTACGATATTGTGGTTTTATTAGCTAAATTTGTATCATACCAATTGTTGCGATCTTAAAATTCAAAATAAAACTTCACTTTTGAATATCACACTAATGCACATAGTACAGTTCGATTTTGGTACGGTACTGTACGGTTTTGAGCTTCTAGAAATATTTTGCGTTGTACTATTTTTCTCTTAGATAGTTGAAAAAACAAAAAATCCAATAGAATAAATTGGTGATTTTTTCCTTTTTGCATAATACTTTATAATTGAACGAGTTACATAATAATATCCTATGTTTTTTCTTTTAGTTTTCAATGGTTTTAATAATTATTTATGCTCATCGTGCACATTAAGTGAGAACCTCTCCCAACAGGTACTCGAATCTGAGTTCGCTACTTATAATATCCTATAAATAACTTAGCCTTAACTACAATAGGTCATTAAAAAAATTATAATTTTTTTTTGCCATTTTTTATGTCTTTTAATGGTATATTTATTTCCTAGTTAGTTTTTATGTTTCAAATTTTTATTTTTGGACTTTTAATTTTATAAATTAATAATTTAACTTACACAATTATATGTTATACTTGGGTATATTTTTTGAGTTATAATTATTAATATTGGACTATGTGTAATAAGGACACGTTGCAAGATTATAAATCTTAAATTTTATTGGATAAACTATGAAATAATTAATTTACTTCTATTTATGGTATAGTACGACTTTTTGTCGTGTTCAATTTTTAAGACCTATATCATATCAATTATTTCCGTACGGTTTTCATATGTACCGACGCCTATAGTTTTTAGAAAATAAACCTAAACTTCCGTACAATGCAGTACGTTTCGATACGATACAGTACGATCTCGAAAACCATGTGCACCCCTATTAATTTCTATTACCTTATTTTTAAAAGAGAATCTTCAACTCACAAGTTGGTGGAATAGAAAAGCCTCATTAATATTTTTACTCTTAAAAAATTATACATGTGGAAACATGTGCAAGAATCAATTAGTATAAATAGGCAATTCCCACATCCTTCATTTCAAAAGGGGAGAACTGAAATCTTGCCTATAAAGTATGCCCTCCTCCTAGGGTTAGGCTAAAGTGCTGTTTCCCCATTTTATTCAAATCTACCTAGTTTTTCACTCATTGTTCTTCAATCATTTCAAGAATCTATTTGTAGTAACTTTTTCATTCTTAAAAAAAATAGGATTGTACTTGTACAGTTGTACTATATATATTGTCAATCAAAAAGTGAGAAATAATGATAAAAAAAGGTGGTTAGGCTAGAAGGGCCTCAGGTTGTTCGAACGACGAGGTATGCTGAATGTCAATTGTGCTAGTCCTGCATTTATGAGTCAGAATAAAGAATAAATCCATGAAGAAAAGATGCCAGAAAAATTGGATTAAGCTACGGTTGTAGAATTTGGATTGTTGATTAAGTATATTTATTTTATCCAGATCCGGTCAAAGTCCATTCCGATGTGCATATATACAAGGATATGTATTCCAAAATAAAGGAGCGAATGTGAATCTAAGTCAATTTGATATGTTAGAAATCATAATCCAATAATAAATACCTGTATATATACATAAAATTTTGTTTATATAAGTAATTTTTTTTTTTTGAGGAACCATGAAATTTCATTAATGATGTAATTCTGAGTTTACAATATCAAGAATTGAAAGTGGTAAAAATTCGACACAAAAGACTCGGTAGAAGATAATTTGGCTATCTCGTGTGCCGCTCGATTTCCTTCTCTTAACACATGTCGAACTTTGAAAATTTCGAAACCGCTCGCTAATCTTTTGATGTTGGCAATAATGTTCCCGTAAGGCGTATGAGAACCAACATCTCCTTCAATGGCAGCCATAATGTTACTCGAATCACCCTCTAATATGATCTTGTTCCAATTTTGTTCCCGAGCAAACTCCAAAGCTTTAAGAGCAGCCATTTCCTCAGCCGAAGAAGGATCAAGAGGCATGAGAAAACAAGAAGAAAACCAAGCAATACAAATACCAGAATGAGATCTTTCAAGACCCCCTAACCCACAACAATTTTCAGCACACAATGAGGCGTCAAAATTGATTTTTATTTCACCCATTGGAGGAGGTTCCCATCCAACTCCAGTTCTCCGCCTGCCAATGTTTACACTTGGTTTAAGTACTTCAGATCTAACTCCTCTTAAAGCTTGCAAATATTTCTTCGAAAAAGAAATAACTCAATTGCCGAGTCATGAGTACCCTCAAAGAATCTCTTGTTTTTAGCATGCCAAACAGACCAACAGACAACAACACAAAATTGAACTCTACCACATCCAACTTCTTGCGCATATCAAGTATCCAATCAAGTAGAGAATTACCTCTTGGAAAATGGATAAACCAAGGTATTCCACTAAGAGCCCAGGCTTGTCTAGCAAAAGTGCATAAAGATAAACTATGAAAAGCATCTTCGTCGAAACTATGGCAGATTTCGCACGAAGCCACCTCCAAGACTTTACGTTTTGCAAGATTTAAACGCGTAGGAAGATGATTCTTACACGCTCGCCAAAGGAATATTTTTATTTTGCTTGGAAGATTAATTGCCCACAACCATATAAGTAATATTAACAGTGTTTTATCATCACAAAATTAAAACAGAAACTCATAGTTTATTCACTTTAGTTTTCAACTAACACTGAATCGATTTTGTCCAAATCAAGTAGACTTGTAAAAGGAAATATCAATATTTAATCATATAACAAAATCTGTTTATTTTAACATGTACCATTCTTTCAGATGTATGCTAGATAAACATATATAACATCATATTCATATTATTTCACCTTTAATGAATGCAACACTTTAGATAAGACTTACTTGAAAAATTATCAGAATTATCATCTGTCAAGTTACATCTGCTAAGATTCAAATGCAGCATGGCATTGACAGCTGCATAAACACAAAATGAGTCAATATAGATAATGACCTATCATGAGAAATATTTTGGTACGGTTCGATTTTGGTATGGTACTGTACGGATTTGAGGTTCTAGAAATATTTTGCGTTGCACTATTTTTCTCTTATATAGTTGAAAAAACAAAAATTCCAACAGAATAAATTGGTGCTTTTTTCCTTTTTGCATAATACTTTATAATTGAACGAGTTACATAATAATATCCTATGTTTTTCTTTTATTTTTCAATGGTTTTAATAATTATTTAGGCTCATCGTGCATATTAAGTGAAAACCTCTCCCAACAGGTATTCGAACCTGAGTTTGCTACTTATAATATCCTATAAATAACTTAGCCTTAACTACAATAGGTCATTAAAAAAATTACAATTTTTTTTTGCCATTTGTTATTTCTTTTAATGGTATATTTATTTACTAGTTAGTTTTTATGTTTCAAATTTTTATTTTTGGACTTTTAATTTTATAAATTAATAATTTAACTTACACAATTATATGTTATACTTGAGTATATTTTTTGAGTTATAATTATTAATATTGGACTATGTGTTATAAGGACACGTTGTAAGATAATAAATCTTAAATTTTATTGGATAAACTATTAAATAATTAATTTACTTCTATTTACGGTGTAGTACGATTTTTTGTCGTGTTCAATTTTCAAGACCTATATCATATCAAATAATTCCGTATGGTTTTCATATGTACCAACGCCTACAATTTTTAGAAAATAAACCTAAACTTCCGTACAATGCAGTACGATTCGATACGATACAGTATGGTCTCGAAAACCATGTGCACCCCTATTAATTGGAAAAATTCTAGGGTGTCGCTACGTTATGTGCCGCTAATATCACATTAGGTGGTATTACCACACATTGTGTATCACATTCTATGGTACATGATCACATTACATAGTATTAACCTCATATATTTAGTATGACTCCCACATCATGTAGTATTTATTCCAAATTAGGTGGTATTACCATGCAAGTTGTGTCACATTCTATTAATTGCTATTACCTAATTTTTAAAAGAGAATCTTCAACTCACAAGTTGGTGGAATAGAAAAGCCTCATTAATATTTTTACTCTTAAAAAATTATACATGTGGAAACATGTGCAAGAATCAATTAATATAAATAGGCAATTCCCACATCCTTCATTTTAAAGGGGGGAGAACTGAAATCTTGCCTATAAAGTATGCCCTCTTCCCAGGGTTAGGCTAAAGTGCTGTTTCCCCATTTTATTCAAATCTACCTAGTTTTTCACTCATTGTTCTTCAATCATTTCAAGAATCTATTTATAGTAACTTTTTCATTCTTTAAAAAAATAGGGTTGTACTATATATATAGTCAACCAAAAAGTAAGAAATAATGATAAAAAAGGTTGTTAGGCTAGAAGGGCCTCAGGTTGTTCGAACGACGAGGTATGCTGAATGCCAGAAGAACCAGGCACTAAACATCGGAGGGCACGCAGTGGATGGATGTCGGGAGTTCATGGCCGGAGGCCAAGAAGGGACTGATGCTTCCCTTAGTTGTGCCGCATGTGGCTGCCACCGCAACTTTCACCGGAGGGTGGTGGAGACCGGGGTTGTTGGTGATAGCTCATCAGTTAATTAAGTCTTGAATTCATCAATGTCTTATATCTCATATCTCATGTTGGACAAAATTATAATATTTGATATTGCATGAGAAAACTAAATAAAATATATTTACATTTGAATGTGTTGTCCTTAATTAGTACTACAACTATTTTATATCTAATTACTCAACAATAGGTCAGTGAGGCTATAGTCTGTTGGTAAGACTGATGCCAAATGACCAAGAGGTCATGTGTTTATATAATTCTCATTAATATCGAATTTATTTCAATTTAATACAGTGGTTGGTAGCTTTTTCTTTTGTGGTTTGGTTGTATTCGAATAACAAATTTGAAATAATTTTAAGCTGCGAATACATGACAAAAGAAAAAGCTACCAACCAAACCACTGTAAATTGTAGAATACATGAATGAATATGTGTTGTAATTTTAAATGAGGCTCATTATCCTTTAAGTACTAAACTTTCTTTTATCTTCAATTTGACTCTTCGCCATTTGGCAATCAAATCACTAATTAGTCTTTACATTTTTTTTATGATATCTTAATTTAGTGCAAAACTTTATGTTATAAATTATTTTATTATTATATACATATTAACTAATAGTATAATATTAGGCCCGTGCAAACTTTTTTTGAGAGAATTTTTACCAGGAACCAAATGAGGACAGAATGCTCGAGAAATCCAACTCATGTTCAACCAATTTATTAGAGTTTTCTCATAAAACAATAGCAAGACAACATTTTTAATTTGAATACATCATCTTTGTTTCACAAACATTCGGTTTTACATCAATGGGATGGGACCCACATACCTTATTCATGTTTTCTTGACATATTTTAAATTTATTAATCATAATTATTCATCAAATAAATATATATATATATATATATATATATATATATATATATATATATATATATATATATATATATATATATATTAGTATATCACAAATTCACAATATATAAAAATATAATTAATCTACATGAGATATGATGTGTTCATTCAATTAAGAAAACTATTTCTAAGAGAATTAAGGACTATGTGGATGGATTTGGGTCCAATTTTATGGGTTTCGCGAGATCGGGTCAAAATCATTTTAAACGAGTTGTCGGCAAATTCATAAAACTATCTTTTATATGACAAATTCAGCTTACTTTTTTCCCCCAACTTTAGAAAAATGATATTGATGACACCTACCACCTATTTTTTTTTTCACAATCCCAACATCAAAATTCAACCCAAATGAGATTTCAATTTTTTCAGAGCCACAAAACCCAACATCCAAAATGTTAAAAAATTGAGTTTTAAATGTTTAATGTTTCATTGAAACTGCCCAAACTAGTTTTATAAAATCGAGACCAGTGAAATCGTGTCAAAACCCTTTGAAATAGGACAAAACTTATTAATGTGTTTGAATTTTGAAATATTTAGTTTCGAAATATAATAAAAACTGATAAATTTTATAATATTTTTACTTTTATTTTCTTTTAGCTAGTGAGTGGTAATAATTAAGTTGATTTGTGTCGGACATATGTATTTCAAAATCGAATCTGATTTGTATTATATTTTGAATGGATTTGGTATATATATATATATATATATATATATATATATATATATATATATATATATATATATATATATATATATATATATATATATGAGCCCAATTTCAATAAATTTAAGTTTTAATAAATATGCAAGTATAAATAGTTAATTATAATGGATGATAGTCAAAGATGTGATGCGAAGTAGAATATCTTTACTTGAATATTATGGACTTGTTTGATGGATATATGTATATAGTCACACTAACTAATTCATCCACTTTAATTTATACTCTTTCCATTTTGGATCGTTAATCTATTTGGCCCAACTTGACCCAACTCAAACTTACAAAATGGGCCGTGAGTTGTAAATTGTGTAATAGATACATAATCCATATTCAAAGCAAATTAAGAGTGAGCTACAAACGGATTTAATCTTGACACAATTTGGTCGAATATTTATCCAAAATAACCTTTAATAAAGGAGGAAATTAACTGAATAAAAATACTAAGGGGCCGTTTGGCCCAGCGTTTCAGTTGTCCAAAATTGCTTTTGGGCCCTCAACGTAATATTTCACCTGTTTGGCCCCTAATAGTGACTTTCGCGATGACGATTGAAAAGTAAAAAAATCAACTGCACACCAAAAGCAACTAAATGGTTGCTTCTTGTAACGTGGCATATCTTTTCTTTTTAAATGTCTATTTTGCCTTCATAATAATTACGAAATCAACCCCAATTGTAAATACATATAGCACCCTGTGTGTGGCTATGTGCTGTAGAGAATATCAATTGAAGAGAATTCTCCTTACGTTCAAATTTTGTTGTGACCAAATTATTAAATTAATTATTGACTCATTGATTAGTTTCTAGTAGTGTCACGCAAAAGTAGAAAATTTTAATTATTTATTTTTTTATTATAGTCTTGTGTTATGCGTGGTTTAGAATATTACTGAATATATACAAATAAGGTCGGTATTGTAATTTTTTTGAAAATCTACATTTTCATAATCAATTTTGAAAAATCAAAACCAAACGCTAAATCAATTATGGTAAAAACAATTTGCTTAAAAGCAATTGTACTAGAATTGATTATTCCAAAAGTAATTATATAATCGCTAGGCCAAACTCACCTTAAATATCCTATGTAAACGATTAATTAACTTGATAATTTGTAGCTAAAACATATGTTCTACATTGTGGAATTAATAGATATTTATACTATATTTTGTTTTGTGAAATTCAATAATATATGTGACTCAATTTATTTAATCACTGTAAATATTATACGAGGTTCTGAACTTTTGTACCCCAATCCAATTTAAAAAGATTATTCTGATACGATAATCAAATTCAAAATATTATTTTGAGTTATTTATTTGTCAAAACAAATTTTTTTGGTTTTTTTTGGGCTTTTCAAGAATATTCAGGTTTTATATCCATTTAATTCTACTCGAGACGTGTTCATCCATGAACTTGTAATATCTCCCAACTTGAGTTTGAACTTAAGTACACCAAATTGTAATAATATATTTAATTAGATCAATAATTTTTCAATGGATCAAGACACAAGTTATATCTGTTTAATTCATTCTCATATGTAACTAGTAAAGAAATCTCCTACCCAAAATCCATTACTGAAATTTCGATTTCATTGTTTATTCCGAAGTGGTTAATAATAAATGGAAACTATTAAAAAAAAAATTCAGACAATTATATTGAAATATTAAGTCATTTTATAATTTTAAAAGTCATTAATTATCAAGTCAATATTATTAAAAAAATAATGTACCAAAAGAAAAAGGAAACATCCTAGTTTGAAGCTAATATTCATATTATGTTAAATATAATTACTTATTATATTTTGTTACCATGGTAAAAAATTTAATTTTAAGGTTGATGGCAAAAAATTCGGGTTTAATTAGCAATAGATTGTTTTTATGATTTTCTTACCATGCATAATAAAATCATTGTGTTGGCATAAATTACGGGTTTAATTAAGTAATAGTAACTGAATGTTTATATATATAAGTATATCATAATTATATAAAGTAACACATTAATTATATATAGTATATAACATATTAATTAAAATATATCACATTAATAAAAGTAACACATTTAACTAACATAAATATCACATTGAGGCTCATTAATTATGCATAAATATCACATTAACATAAATATCACATTTATTAGGCCACATTAATTATAATCACATTAATTACATTAATTAAATTCAATACACTTAAAAGAAAATAAAAAAAATTGGAAAGGAGTAAAGAGGGGCGCGTGAGCGCCCTCTTCTTCTCCAGATCTGACGCGCGCCCCGCCCGTTCCAGCCCAGGTGCAGCCCCGCCCCGCAGCAGTCTCCAGCGGTTCTTCCTCCTAAGCCCGGCCCTGCCCCTAGCCCGGCCATCTCGAGTACATGACAAAAACTGAGATCCAGCACATTAAGGCTCTCCAAGTCACATACTGAATTTGGTAACACTTTGATTCTAGACCAAGATAAATCAAGGACGGATAGACCACACATTAAGGAGAAAAATGATTCTGGTATGAATTTCAAACCTTTATTCTCATTCAAAAGTAGTGTTGATAGTTTTGGACAATTTGGAGACATTCCTTCGGGAATTTCACATATATCGTTGTGCATCAAGGATATCTTCTCAAGATCCTCTGTCCAGTAGTTTTTTCCCCTTGGAACTACCCTTAATGAAAGTCCAGCTAGTACCTTGTACTTTGGATTGTCTCTAGTGATCTCAAAAGCCATGTCTCTTACCAAATCGTGCATTTTCACATAATCCCCAGTACTTTCTAGCAAGCACACTTTCACTAATTTATCCAGAATGGCATGACCTTTATCAATTTCTGCTTCCATACTCTTTCTGTGATCTATTAATTTCTATGAAATGAATCTGTTGATTAATTCGATCCTTTTAATTACGAAGTCTTCAGGATACAAAGAGCAGTACAAGAAACAAAGTTGTAATTTTGTGTGCCCACTCCTAATTTTGTCCTGACTGGTATAGCTTGGATCTAGACGATCAAAACTATATTTGAGTACTCTAAATACCTTCTCTTTCATGACATTGTTGTCATCTTGCCCTAACAGAGATTCCTTTAGTTCTGTTAATGTGTTCTTCCTCACATGAATGTCAGTGACATCCCTCATACTTCCAGCCAATGTGACGATCCCCAGGGGCAAACCATCACACTCTTTTGCCACAGCCTTTGCATTTCTTCTCCTTGTGGGGTTAGTATCTTCTCTTGTCCAAGTATATCTTTGAACAAGTTCCACGCTTCATTCACACATAGTTTTTGCACTGAAACGTTTTCATGACAGCCGATTTGACAGCATACTCCTAAAGAGCGAGTTGTTATAATCAATTTACAACCTTCCAAATGATGCGTAATACCCACTCTAATCAGACTTATGTTGTCCCATACATCATCTAGTATGAGTACCAAGTCTTTAATTTGAGAAAGTGCTCGATTGAGCAATGCAACTCTTTTATCCTCATCATTCTCAATTGAAAGGTCTAATTGTATGTGTTTGGCTATGTCGTCTTGCAACTTGTTAACGCTAAAGTCTCGAGAGACTGTGACCCAACATACATGATATTTAGTTTTTTCTAGAAGTAGGTTGTGGATGTGCTTGGCCAAGGTCGTCTTGCCTGCTCCTCCCGTACCATAAATTCCGACTATTGGGATTTTATCAATCACCACGTACTTCCAAATTCTTTCCAGATTTTCGTCAAAGGCATCACCAAACAAACAAGTTGTCAACAATAGCTCTCCCTTGGTTTCATATGCATCCAGTAGAAGTTCACCAAAATCTCGACTTTGCTGGATGAGGTTTTCAACCTTTGAATTCAGTTTCACAACTCGATCCCCTCTCAAGAAACGACTTATGAATCCTTGTTCTTGTAATTCTGTTTGCAATGCTAGAATGTTATGGCTATGAATGTTTGGGAGGAAGAATTGAAGAAGAAAAAGGAGAAAAAATGGAGAAGAAGAAAGGAGGAGAAAATGGATTTTTGGTCTGATCGTGAAAATGGAGAAATGAAGAGTGCAGAGGATGTTTTGTTTGATTGTGAGACAACACTTGTGGCCGTTGGATCAGAAATTCCCAAGATTGATCAAGGCCGTTGATGATGGTAGTGACTTGGCAGCTGAGTCAATTAAATTAGCTAGTAGTGATTTGACACATGGATACCATTTACATGTCATTTATGTTTAAGTTTTATTATCAATTTTGTTAAAAGGGAGAAGGGATGTATTACGTGATTCATTCAGCAAAATATTTTCTCAAGTTCTTATCTGATTTCTCTCTATCTTGCTCCCCAATTCACTTCTAATCCTTCTCAACAATTTCTATAATTTACATTACTGTTAATTACATTTTCTGTCAATTAATTACAAAAAATACCAAAAAAATAGAAAAGGGTCATTACAAATCTGGTATCCAGAGCCAACTTTCCTATTCTGTTGTGTTAATGGCTGATTCAACTAGATCGAAGGAGGTTCAGAAGATGGTGGAGATCGCCATGGCTGAGGAGAAGGGCCAACGATTGATTTTAGAGCAGCAAATGGTTGATCTGCACCTGAAACAGGAAAGTATGAGCAATTCAATTGAAAATCTACACTCTAACTTTGATAATCTGAGATCTACAATGGGTGTTATGGATTCTAATGTCAAAGCATCACAAGTTCAATTGAATGAAATAGTTAATCAACTGCAAAATCTATCTAATAGAATGCCAAATCCAGGAATATTACCCACTCCTGAAAAATTTATGTCTCCTGTCACTAATTATGCTGGTAATAGTAGTAATCAGAATACTCAAAACTCCAATTCTATGGGTTCTGGGTCTACTAATCAATCAATGCATGGATTCCAGAAAATTGAGTTTCCAAATTTGGATGGGTCTAATCCAAGAGCATGGGTTAGGAGGGCTGAAAATTATTTTAAGATGATCACTACTATACCTGAGGATTGTAAGTTAACTCTAGCTTCTATGCACATGTTTGGTGAAGCTGAGTTATGGGTGCAGGGATTTAGGGAAGTTAATGATGATGCAAGCTGGGGTGAATTAGTTATGGCTGTATTACAGAGGTTTGAAGAAGTAGACCCTGAATTGATTGTGGTGGATTTCCATAAACTGACACAGACTGGTACTGTTTCTGAATTGGTCAGGAAGTATGAAGAGTTAAAGGCTTACATGAAGTTGACTGTTAAAAACCTACCTGAGAGCTACTATCTCATTAGTTTTATTAGCAAGTTAAGGGAGGATATTAGAGGGGTGGTTATGCAAATGAGACCCCAAACTATGGAAGAGGCTGTTTCCTTGGCTAGGAAACAAGAGTTGGCTAATGATGCAATAACTAGAAGAAGTAGAAATGGGCAGAAAACTAATTATGTACCTGGACAACCTGTTGGAAAAAATCACTTGGGAACAGTCCCAAATCTTGCCAGAAATCATAATATATCCATTCCTGAAAGAAGTAACACTAGAAAGTTACTTACAGATGCAGAAATGAAAGCTAGGAGGGACAAGAATCTATGCTATAATTGTGATGAAGTCTGGAGAATGGGGCATAGGTGTAAAAACAGGCAGGCTTTTATGATTATGACTGAAGAGGAAGAAACAGCCTACAATATTGAAGGAGAGGCTGTTGAATTAAATGATGAATTAGTAGAAGAACATGATATCACTGTTTCCATAAATGCCATATATGGTAGTGATTCCAACATGACCACTGTTAGAGTGATGGGTAAAGCATATGGACAACACATACACTGCCTTATTGACAATGGGAGTACACACTGTTTTATTGATGAAAAGATGTGTAAAAAAATGGGATGCAAAACTAAGACTTCTACACCTATGATGATTACTGTGGCTAATGGTCAGAAAATGGTTAGTAGAACCATATGTCCTAATTTTACTTGGGAGATACAGGGGCATAAATTCATTTATCCTGTTAGGGTAATTGAATTAGGAGGTTGTGATTTAGTTATGGGAGGAAACTGGTTGAAAGACCATAGTCCTATTGGGTGTGATTACACTACTATGCAATTCACTGTTACTAGAGGAGGGGGTCAGATTACCTTGCAAGCTGTGAAAGAAGTTTCTGAATTACAGTTTATATCAGTGGAAGGTATGCAACAAATGATAAGAGAAGGCAGTGTGGGTTTTGTGGGAAAGTTATACTCTATCAATGGAACTCTTATGGACATTAGAACAGAGGAGCATGAACTACAAGAACTCCTTGATGAATATGTGGATGTTTTTGAAGAACCCAAGTCTTTACCTCCAAGGAGAGGAATAGAGCATCAGATTATATTAAAACCTGATGCCATATCTAAGAAACAGGCACCTTACAGGTACCCTCATGTACAAAAAGGGGAAATTGAGAAGTTGGTCAGTGATATGTTGAAGGCAGGGGTGGTGAGGCCAAGCCAGAGTCCTTTTGCATCTCCTATTATTTTGGTGAAAAAGAAGGATGGGTCTTGGAGGTTATGTGTGGATTACAGGTACTTAAACACCCTAACCATCAAACATGCATTTCCAATTCCAATTATTGATGAGCTACTTGATGAATTAAATGGTGCAAGATTTTATTCAAAAATTGATTTAAGGGCTGGTTGTTTTCAAATAAGGATGAAGGATGAGGACATTCCTAAGACTAGTTTTGTCACTCATTCAGGGCAGTTTGAATTTGTTGTGATGCCTTTTAAGCTATGTAATGCACCTGGAACATTTCAGGCTCTTATGAACAAGGTTTTTGAGCCCTATTTAAGGAAGTTTATTTTGGTTTTCTTTGATGACATTCTGATCTATAGTAAGGACTGGAATACACATTTGACACATTTGAAATTGACACTAGGCTTACTGAGACAGAATGAGTTGTATGCAAAGAGGGAAAAATGTTCTTTTGGACAGACTAGGGTGGAATATTTGGGGCACATTATTACCTATGAAGGGGTTTCTACTGATCCAGCAAAGATTCAGAGTATGGTGGATTGGCCAGTACCTACTAATGTCAAGTCATTGAGGGGATTTTTGGGACTTACTGGTACTATAGGAAATTTGTAAAAGGGTATGGTGCCATAAGTAAACCTCTTACAGATCTCCTAAGGAAAGATTCATTCCAATGGAATGAAAAAGCTACTGAGGCTTTTGAATTACTGAAATTGGCAATGACAACATCTCCTGTGTTAGCTTTGCCTGATTTCACACAACCCTTTATTGTTGAAACAGATGCAAGTTCTAAGGGTTTAGGGGCTGTTCTTATGCAAGGGGGCAGACCAATTGCATATTTGAGTAAGTCTATTGGTCCAAAAAACCAAGGGCTTTCTATTTATGAGAAGGAGTTCCTAGCACTATTGATGGCAGTTGATAAGTGGAGACAATACTTAATGGGAAATCACTTTATTATCAAATGTGATCAACAAAGCCTTAAGTATATTTTGGAACAGAAACTATCTACAGCTTTGCAGCAAAAATGGATTAGCAAGTTACTGGGGTTAGACTATGAAATACAGTATAAGAAAGGCAGTGAAAAAAAGGTGGCAGATGCTCTTTCTAGGAAAGAAGGGAGTGACATATTGGTGGCTTCATGTGATGCTATAACTGTGGTACAACCACAGTGGGTTCTGGAAATCACTGAAAGCTACTCCAGTGATGCTAAATTACTAGAGATCATTGCAGCTCTGACCATACAGCCAGATTCTTATCCTGACTATATTCATTCAAAAGGGGTTCTAAGATATAAGGGTAGACTCTGTATTGGTATGAACAGTGATCTAAAGGTGAAGATAATGTCAGCTATGCATGATACACCTCTAGGAGGACATTCTGGCATACAGGGTACCTTACAAAGGATCAAATCTATGTTCTACTGGATGGGAATGAAGAAAGATGTGGAGGAGTTTGTTAAAAAGTGTGATACTTGTCAGAGGAGCAAAGGTGAACATGTGCCATATCCTGGCCTTCTTCAACCATTGCCCATTCCAGATCAAGCTTGGACTCATATGTCCATGGACTTTATTGAAGGCCTACCAGGATCATGTGGGAAGAATGCTATACTCACTATCATTGACAGATTTACTAAATATGGCCATTTCATTCCTATCTCACATCCTTATACAGCAGAATCTATATCTAAGATTTTCTTAGATAATGTTTACAAACTACATGGCTTGCCTATCAGTATAGTTTCTGATAGGGACAAGGTTTTCACTAGTGGGTTTTGGAAGGGCCTATTTAAGGTTTTGGGGGTCCAACTACACATGAGCACATCTTATCATCCACAGTCTGATGGGCAGACTGAGAGACTTAATAAATGCTTGGAGACCTACTTAAGGTGCATGGTTCAGGATAAACCTAAGAGTTGGGCAAATTGGCTGTCTTTAGCAGAATATTGGTATAACACCAATTATCATTCTGCCTTAAAGGTCACACATTTTGAAGATTTGTATGGTTACAAACCACCTCAGCTTTCAGTGGGACCTTATTTAAGGGATGCACACCCTGAAGTGAGGGACTTGGTTACTGGCAGGAAACAAATGATACAACTACTGAAACAAAATCTAACTTTTGCACAAAACAGAATGAAACAATATGCAGATAAAAAGAGAACTGAAAGGATTTTTACTGTGGGGGATTGGGTATTCCTAAAATTACAACCCTACAGGCAAACATCAGTTGAATTACGACAAAATCTAAAACTTTCCCCTAAATACTATGGGCCATACAAAGTTTTGGAGAAAATTGGTACCTGTGCTTATCGTCTGGATCTTCCTTCGAGTTCTCTGATTCACCCTGTTTTCCACGTCTCCCAGTTGAAGAAAAAGGTTGGACCTTTGGCTGCCACTTCCACGAACCTTCCTGTCACAAATGGAGATGGAGGTTATAAACTGTCTCCCTACAAAATTATGGAAAGAAAGCTAATTAAAAGAGGAAATAACCCGGTGGTACAGTGGTTGATACAGTGGGTGGATTATTCGCCTGAAGATGCGACGTGGGAGGATGCAAAATCGATTCAAACTAGGTTTCCAGATTTCGCCCCTTGGGGACAAGGGACTTCTGGAGGAGGGGGTAATGTTATGGCTATGAATGTTTGGGAGGAAGAATTGAAGAAGAAAAAGGAGAAAAAATGGAGAAGAAGAAAGGAGGAGAAAATGGATTTTTGGTCTGATCGTGAAAATGGAGAAATGAAGAGTGCAGAGGATGTTTTGTTTGATTGTGAGACAACACTTGTGGCCGTTGGATCAGAACTTCCCAAGATTGATCAAGGCCGTTGATGATGGTAGTGACTTGGCAGCTGAGTCAATTAAATTAGCTAGTAGTGATTTGACACATGGATACCATTTACATGTCATTTATGTTTAAGTTTTATTATCAATTTTGTTAAAAGGGAGAAGGGATGTATTACGTGATTCATTCAGCAAAATATTTTCTCAAGTTCTTATCTGATTTCTCTCTATCTTGCTCCCCAATTCACTTCTAATCCTTCTCAACAATTTCTATAATTTACATTACTGTTAATTACATTTTCTGTCAATTAATTACAAAAAATACCAAAAAAATAGAAAAGGGTCATTACATAGAAATACATTCTTGATTTCTTGCGCCTCTTCCAACCAACTCTCAACTTCTCTTTTTCTTTTCCTTTTCCGTAAATTCACTCCTTCCCCAATTTGTGTCATAACATCAGAGGCTATATCGCTCAATCTTTTTGAGTTTTCTTTTAGAGACTCTAAATTGCCTCTGATAAAAAAGTAGCTTCCCACCTTGTTAAGCACATGAGAGGAGAACATTTCCCACATTGTGGAGCAAACGGATTCAACTAGCTGCTGCATCATACTCATATAACTGTTGTCTTTCAAAAAGTATCAATACTGCACAAACAGTTATACAAGTAGAATTGTATTATACAGTTATCAAAAAGAAAAAAATATCAAATTACCGAGGAACTATAAAGTACTTGAACATATTATGGAGGAACAAGGAACACAGACATTTGAGATCTATTTAATATTACTAATTAATAATTAAAAAAATCTATTTTACATTTTAGAGTAATAGGGTTCATGTGGATATATAGTGGTTTCCATTTAAATCTTTGAAACACGATTTAAATTGATTCGGAGTGTTGATGTTTGAGGACGAAAACAATACATCAAATCATTGACGGTTTAAGATTTGATTTATATTATTACAATGTTTGACATGGTGATTTATATTTTAGTGATTGAGATAAAAGTATAATAATGGAATGTATGTTTATATTATTAGATGAAAATTTATTTTTCATACTTTATATAATCTCTATCTCTATCTCTACTATTATAAAAGCATGAATATTTCTTAACTTTAAAGACTGAAATATTTCTATTTAAATTTAGAAGTGATATTTAATTAAGTAGTAAATATATAAATGAATAAATTGAAGAGGTATATTTAGACATGAAGTCTTATTATATTTATCTCCTACATAAACTCCTAAAATTTATAAATTCTCTTTTACTTGAAGTTTTGTAATTTTAATTTTAAGTATTACATGAAAATGATATTTTACCTTATAAATATACCCATAAATTTATCCATATAGGATTAGTACAAATTGCTTTTAAGCCGTTAACTTTGGTAGGATTACCATAAAGTTTTATTGCAGCGCTACGTGATGGTAGGAATCTAAATTGGAAAAAATCATTGATGGGAATTATACAATCTAGTTTGGCACATGAACCAGTTTATTTTAATGTCTATCCTAATTTACAGTTATCCTTAATTGATGTTAATTTTTTAGATGCTCTAACTTTAAATGTTAAAACCCATGGTTATGACTATGAGCATGGAACAGAAGTTATGTGTGTTTGTTATAGAGTTTATTTTAAACCTCTTTATACTTTAAATCCAAATTGTAGGATAATGGATAAGAAAATGAATGAAACTGTAATAATCGAGACCAATCTTGGTAAATCGAATATAACCACTAGAAGAACAATTAAGTGGGATGAAATTCCCTTTCCTGATACTTGGAAAATAACAAATGCGGTTAAACCTAAACCTCAAATATGTAATAATTTTTCTACTATATTTCAATCCCAAACAGGAGATATCTCTATAAAAATGATATAAAATAAAAATAGAAATAATATTTCTAGGTCTTCATCGGTTAGATCTTTTATATCACCTTTTGATGATTTAGTCATACCTACTAGAACTTCAACTTCCTATGAATATGAGAAATTTCCTGCTAGAAATTCTACGTCCCAATTTAGAGAAAATACTGATTATAATAAAGTTGAAAAAATTCTTCTCAACGAAGACAACATAGGAAAAGGTATTTATAAGAATATTGAAGAAGATAATTCGACAGCTTCGGTTAGAAATATAGGAGAGGCAGATATAACTCCCTCAGAAGCAAACTTTGATGATATTTAATGGATTGTACACCAAAAATTGATTTTAATCCTGGTTCTTAGGCTAGACAGATAATTAAAACATAATTTAATCTTCCAAAATGGAAACTTTTTAGAGAATGGTTTTTCAAGAATATTTCAAGAGAAGACCAAAATTATTTCCAAAATGAATTTTATAAATTCACTTCCCTACAAAATAAGATTATCCATTTTGTTACTTGGTTTGTTATAACTTATCTAGAAAATCATATTTCAGTTTTAGAAAGAACTTATAAATTATCTAATGGAGATGTTTTAAGTACCCTCCCCAAAGTTCTTTTACTGTTGGTAATGATCATAAAACAATAAATTTTACAGCTTTTTCTAAATTATTAGAAAATGATGCTTTACAAATAACAACTAGTAATATAAATTGTATATTACAACAAAATAATTATACAAATCTTTATCTGAATATCCTAGGAGATCAAATTAAAGAATTACATAATAGAGTAGAAGAGATCTTTTTCAGTAATAAGAAACATAATACCAATGATAGATTTGGAAGAAAAGCCGAGAAATGGAATTGTTTCTACTTCTCATCTTCAACCACCACCTGAAATAACAGATTTTAAATTAAAATCGCATAAAGAATTAGAAAAATTTCTAGAAGAAAAATTTAAAGGATTAAAATTAAATACTCTAAATTATGAGTTTTCTGAAAGTATTAGTAGAAATAACTACAAAGAAAAAATAAACGATGAGATAAACAAAATTGAAAAATTTGCTGATAGGCCTACCCAAAGATTATATTATTACAGGAGACCTTCACCTATGGATACTTTACATGAAGAACAAGAATATACTGTTAATAACAATTATAATGAAAAATATATTTATGAATGGAACCTAGATGGTTATACTGAAAAAAAAATCTATACTTTAGCCCATAGGGTGCTTATGTATAGCACTATCTGTAAAAGTAATAACAACAGTGATAGTACTGTTGCTAAAATGATAGTTGCTGGATTTACTGGCCAATTAAAAGGCTTGTGGGATAATTATTTAACAGAAAGAAGTAAATTAGATATTTACAGAACTGTAAAACAAGAAGATGGTCAAAATGTTGAAAATGCTGTTTATACACTTATTGTTAAAATTCTAGAACACTTTACCGGAAGAATTTCTGATAATAGTGAAAATATAAGAACTATGTTATAAAATCTAAGATGTAAAACTCTTACAGATTTTAGACGGTATAAGTATACTTTCTTAAGTAGAGTGATGGAATTGCCAGAGTGTAATAACTCTCATTGGAAATCAAAATTTATTGATGGATTGCCTAACTTATTTGCTGAAAGAGTTAGGAAAAATCTTAGAAAAGATAGGATTAATATACCCTATGAAGATTACACTTGTATTCAAGAAGGATTAGCTTTATGTAATGAGATAAAATTAAATCAACAAATTAAAAGACAAAACTTAAATGAAAAAAGTCAATTAGGACAGTTTTGTAATCAATTTGGTATGGATATTCCAACCACTTCGAGAAAAGGAAAGAATTATAAGTCTAATTCAGGAACTGATAATGTTTCTCACCATAAGAAAAGAAGACATCTTTCTAAAAAGAAATCAGAACAAAAGAGTAAAAGGAAAGAAGAAAGATCTTCTAACAAAAATTAAATTGTTTGCTATAAGTGTGGTAGAATAGGCCATTATGCTAATAGGTGTAAAATGAAGAAAAAGATTAATGAATTAAAATTGATGAATCTATGAAAGAAAATCAAGAAAAATTACTTATAAATTCTGAATCAGAACCTGAAGAATCTCAAGATAGTGATAATAATTCTAGTAATAATTCTTCAGAAGAAATTGATATTTTAGAAGAAGAAGAGATAGCTTCTCAAGATTCTAGCTATTGTTGTGATTCTTGTGCTCAAGGAGGCACGTGTGAAATTCATGGAGAAAAAGAAGATTATTATAAAATCCTATCTCAATTTAAAAATATGCATTTAAATGTTTTAACTTCAGGAAATATGTTAGAATTCCTAAAACAAATTAAAGATCCAGAATTAAAATTAAAACTAATAGATCAGATGCAAACAGAAGACATTCCTTCGACTAGCAAAGATTCTGATAGAATCCAAACACCTATACCTATAAGTTCTTCAGAACCTTATACTATGAATAAAGTTTATCAACTTTTAAAGGAAAGACAAAATATTGAAATACCTACTTCTGTTAATGATATAAAAAACGAAATAAAGAATTTAAAAACAAAGATTTCGAATTTGAAAAATACGAATCAACAGTTAGAAGAGAGAATTACTCGTCTAGAAATGGTTAAACGGATAAGTACTCATGTGGATTATGAACATAATGAGTTTGATGAAAATATTATTCAAGAAAATTTCTTGACTAATCTTAATATGGTTATATCGCAAAAATGGTTTATAAAATTTTTTTTTTTTTTGGTTTCCCAAGGGTTTAATCCCTTTCGAGGCGCGTCGGGCACATAATGTGGGAACCTCTCCCAACAGGGATTCGAACCTGAGTCCGCTACTTTGTAGTGACTAGTCCCTTCCACTAGACCAATCACCTGTTGGTGGTTTATAAAAATTACGTTACTTATAGATAATCATTTTAGAAAAGAAATTATAGCTCTTGTTGATAGTGGAGCAGACATGAATGTTATACAAGAAGGAATAATTCCTACGAGATATTTTCATAAAACTACTAATTCTCTTAGTCATGCTGGAGGAGAGAAACTAGATATAAAATTTAAAATTCCTTTGGCTTATGTTTGCAAAGATAAGGTTTGCATTCCTACAAGTTTTTTACTTGTAAAAAATATTACTAATCAAGTTATTCTTGGTACACCTTTTATTGATCAAATTTATCATTTAACTAGAGTTGATAACTCAGAAATTACAGGGACTTTTGGTGGGAAAGAAATAACTTTTAAATTTATTACAAGGCCATTTCCTAAACTTTTACATGAATTAAAAGATTTATTAGATCATAAGGTTTCTCATTTAAACTATCTGAGACAGGAAGTAAGTATTCTTACTATAGACCAGAAATTACAAAGTCAAACTTTGCAAGAGAAAATAAAATTAAACTATAATAAATTATCTCTAGAAATTTGTAATGATCATCCTAATGCTTTTTGGGATAGGAAAAGACATATTATGGATCTACCTTATGAAGAAGGTTTTGATGAAAGAAAAATTCCCACGAAGGTTAGACCTTGTCAAATGAATTCTGAAAATATTTAGCATTATGTAAAAAAGAAATAGAATCTCTTTTACAAAAAGGTTTAATAAAACCATCTAATTCACATTGGTCATGTACAACTTTTTATGTTAATATACATAGTGAACAAGAGAGAGGAGCCCTTAGGCTGGTTATAAATTATAAGCCCTTAAATAAAGTTCTAAAATGGATTAGACACCCATTACCAAATAAAAAAGATTTTTTAGACCGTTTATATGAAGCAATCATATTTTCTAAATTTGATTTAAAGTCAGGATATTGGCAAATTCAAATAAGTGAAAAAGATCAATATAAAACTGCTTTTAATGTTCCTTTTCGACATTTTGAATGGAAAGTTATGCCATTTGGTTTGAAAAATGCCCCTTCTGAATTTCAGAAAATCATGAATGCTATTTTTATACATTACAGTGATTTTATAATTGTTTACATTGATGATATTTTAGTTTTCTCAAAAACTATTGAAAATCATTTTAAACATTTAGAAATATTTAAAAAAGTTGTTATACAACATGTGTTGGTTATTTCTAAGACAAAAATGTCTATTTTTCAAACTAATACAAGATTTCTTGGCCATAACATTGAAAAAGGGAAAATAATTCCTATTAATAGAAGTATAGAATTTGCTTCAAAATTTCCTGATATTATAACAGATAAAACTCAACTCCAAAGATTTCTCGGAAGTTTAAATTATATTTCGTCTTATTATAAAGACTTAGCTACTGACGCAGCTGTTTTTTATGATAGACTTAAAAAGATACCTATACCTTGGAATGACACGCATACTAATGCGGTAAGATTAATAAAAAGCAAAGTGAAATCACTTCCTTGTCTTATGCTCGCAAATCCCACTTGGGAAAAAATTATTGAAACAGATGCCTCTGATATAGGCTTTGGAGGAGTCCTTAAGCAAATATGCCCTACGACTAAACAAATATTTTTAGTCAGATTTCATTCAGGAAAGTGGAATAATAGCCAAAAGAATTATGCTACAATTGCAAAAGAAATTCTTGCTATACTTAAATGTGTTTTAAAATTTCAAGATGATTTATATAATAAGAAGTTTAAAATATTTACTGACTGCATGTTTAACAAAGATTTTAAACTTGATGTTTCTAAACAAATGTTTGCTAGATGGCAGGCTCATTTAGCCCCTTTTGATTTTGAAATACATTATAAAAAGGGAGAAGATAATCATCTTCGTGATTTCTTAACTCGTGAATATTTACATGTCAGACACAACAGAAGAAGACTATCCTAATTGGACGTCAGATACATCAGATGATGATGTACCCCCTGATAGTGGGTAACCTAATTGTCTTAAGGAAGGACTTATTTGTCAAGGACATTCTTGTGTTAACACTCTTAATAAGAGTGATTTCAGAACTAATAAAATAACCATAAGACTCCTCAAGGATGTGATAAAAAGATATGAGGAGAGTATAAATAATGCAAAAAATGACCGTATTGTGATAGAAGAAAATAGACTACAGTTAATACAGTATAGTGAAGAATTTATACGGTACTATCCTTTTTATTTTTAATTTTTTCAGACTTACTCATATGATTTTAATTTTTTCAGACTTACTCATATTAGGATCATTCATTTATAAAATCCTTGAAGTCTCAGCAATTTATGCTGACAGTACCATATAAATTCTTCACAATACTGTATTAACTGTAGTCTATTTTCTTCTATCACAATACGGTCATTTTTTGCATTAATTATACTCTCCTCATATCTTTTTATCACATCCTTGAGGAGTCTTATTGTTATTTTATTAGTTCTGAAATCATTCGTATTAAGAGTGTTAACACAAGAATGTACTTGACAAATAAGTCCTTCCTTAAGACAATTAGGTAACCCACTATCAGGGGGTACATCATCATCTGATGTATCTGACGTCCAATTAGGATAGTCTTCTTCTATTGTGTCTGACATCATACATCCTGTAAATATTCACGAGTTAAGAAATCAGGAAGATGATTATCTTCTCACTTTTTTTAATGTATTTCAAAATCAAAAGGGGCTAAATGAGCCTGCCATCTAGCAAACATTTGTTTCGAAACATCATGTAAAAAATCTTAGTTAAACATATATTTTGCAGATTTGCAATCAGTAAATATTTTAAACTTCTGATTATATAAATCATCTTGAAATTTTAAAACACATTTAAGTATAGCAATAATTTGTTTTGCAATTGTAGCATAATTCTTTTGGCTATTATTCCACTTTCCTGAATGAAATCTGACTAAAAATATTTGTTTAGTCGTAGGGCATATTTGCTTAAGGACTCCTCCAAAGCCTATGTCAGAGGCATCTGTTTCAATAATTTTTTCCCAAGTGGGATTTGCGAGCATAAGACAAGGAAGTGATTTCACTTTGCTTTTTATTAATCTTACCGCATTAGTATGCGTGTCATTCCAGGGTATAGGTGACTTTTTAAGTCTATAATATAAAACAGCTGCGTCAGTAGCTAAGTCTTTATAATAAGACGAAATATAATTTAAACTTCCAAGAAATCTTTGGAGTTGAGTTTTATCTGTTAATATATCAGGAAATTTTGAAGCAAATTCTATACTTCTATTAATATGAATTATTTCCTTTTTCAATGTTATGGCCAAGAAATCTTGTATTAGTTTGAAAAAATAGACATTTTTGGCTTAGAAATAACCAACCCATGTTGTATAACAACTTTTTTTAAATATTTCTAAATGTTTAAAATGATTTTCAATAGTTTTTCAGAAAACTAAAATATCATCAATGTAAACAATTATAAAATCACTGTAATGTATAAAAATATCATTCATGATTTTCTGAAATTCAGAAGGGGCATTTTTCAAACCAAATGGCATAACTTTCCATTCATAATGTCCAAAAGGAACATTAAAAGCAGTTTTATATTGATCTTTTTCACTTATTTGAATTTGCCAATATCCTGACTTTAAATCAAATTTAGAAAATATGATTGCTTCATATAAACGGTCTAAAAGATCTTTTTTATTTGGTATTGGGTGTCTAATCCATTTTAGAACTTTATTTAAGGGCTTATAATTTATAACCAGCCTAGGGGCTCCTCTCTCTTGTTCACTATGTTCATTAACATAAAAAGTTGTACATGACCAAGGTGAATTAGATGGTTTTATTAAACCTTTTTGTAAAAGAGATTCTATTTCTTTTTTACATAATTCTAAATATTCAGAATTCATTCGACAAGGTCTAGCCTTCGTGGGAATTTTTCTTTCATCAAAACCTTCTTCATAAGGTAAATCCACAATATGTCTTTTCTTATCCCAAAAAGCATTAGGATGATCATTACAAATTTCTAGAGATAATTTATTATAGATTAATTTTATTTTTTCTTGCAAAGTTTGACTTTGTAATTTCTGGTCTATAGTAAGAATACTTACTTCCTGTCTCAGATAGTTTAAATGAGAAACCTTATGATCTAATAAATCTTTTAATTCATGTCAAAGTTTAGGAAATGGCCTGGTAATAAATTTAAAAGTTATTTCTTTCCCTCCAAAAGTCCCTGTAATTCCTGAGTTATCAACTCTAGTTAAAGGATAAATTTGATCAATAAAAGGTGTACCAAGAATAATTTGATTAGTAATATTTTTAACAAGTAAAAAACTTGTAGGAATGCAAACCTTATCTTTGCAAATATAAGCGAAAGGAATTTTAAATTTTATATCTAGTTTCTCTCCTCCAGCATGACTAAGAGAATTAGTAGTTTTATGAAAATATCTCGTAGGAATTATTCCTTCTTGTATAACATTCATGTCTGCTCCACTATCAACAAGAGCTATAATTTCTTTTCTAAAATGATTATCTATAAGTAACGTAATTTTTATAAACCATTTTTGCGAAATAACCATATTAAGATTAGACAAGAAATTTTCTTGAATAATATTTTCATCAAATTCATTATGTTCACAATCCACATGAGTACTTATCTGTTTAACCATTTCTAGACGAGTAATTCTTTCTTCTAACTGTTATTTCGTATTTTTCAAATTCGAAATCTCTGTTTTTAAATTCTTTATTTCGGTTTTTAGATCATTAACAGAAGTAGGTATTTCAATATTCTGTCTTTCCTTTAAAAGTTGATAAACTTTATTCATAGTATAAGGTTCTGAACAACTTATAGGTATAGGTGTTTGGATTCTATCAGAATCTTTGCTAGTCGAAGGAATGTCTTTTGTTTGAATCTGATCTATTAGTTTTAATTTTAATTCTGGATCTTTAATTTGTTTTAGGAATTCTAACATATTTCCTGAAGTTAAAACATTTAAATGCATATTTTTAAATTGAGATAGGATTTTATAATTATCTTCTTTCTCCATGAATTTCACACGTGCCTCCTTGAGCACAAGAATCACAACAATAGCTAGAATCTTGAGAAGCTATCTCTTCTTCTTCTAACATATCAATTTCTTCTGAAGAATTATTACTAGAATTATTATCACTATCTTTAGATTCTTCAGGTTCTGATTCAGAATTTATAAGTAATTTTTCTAGATTTTCTTTCATAGATTCATCAATTTTTAATTCATTAATCGTTTTCTTCATTTTACACCTATTAGCATAATGGCTTATTCTACCACACTTATAGCAAACAATTTTCTTTTTGTTAGAAGATCTTTCTTCTTTCCTTTTACTCTTTTGTTCTGATTTCTTTTTAGAAAGATGTCTTCTTTTCTTATGGTGAGAAACATTAACAGTTCCTGAATTAGACTTATAATTCTTTCCTTTTCTCGAAGTGGTTGGAATATCCATACCAAATTGATTACAAAACTGTCCTAATTGACTTTGTTTATTTAAGTTTTGTCTTTTAATTTGTTGATTTAATTTTATCTCATTACATAAAGCTAATCCTTCTTGAATACAAGTACCAATTAATTTACCATAAGTATAATCTTCATAGGGTATATTAATCCTATCTTTTCTAAGATTTTCCTAACTCTTTCATCAAATAAGTTAGGCAATCCATCAATAAATTTTGATTTCCAATGAGAGTTATTACACTCTGGCAATTCCATCACTCTACTTAAGAAAGTATACTTATACCATCTAAAATCTGTAAGAGTTTTACATCTTAGATTTTGTAACATAGTTCTTATATTTTCACTATTATCAGAAATTCTTCCGTTAAATTTTTCTAGAATTGTAACAATAAGTGTATAAACAACATTTTCAACATTTTGACCATCTTCTTGTTTTACAGTTCTGTAAATATCTAATTTACTTCTTTATGTTAAATAATTATTCCACCAGCCTTTTAATTGGCCAGTAAATCCAGCAACTATCATTTTAGCAACAGTACTATCACTGTTGTTATTACTTTTACAGATAGTGCTATACATAAGCATCCTATGGGCTAAAGTATAGATTTTTTTTTTCAGTATAACCATCTAGATTCCATTCATAAATATTTTTTCCATTATAACTGTTATTAACAGTATATTCTTGTTCTTCATGTAAAGTATCCATAGGTGAAGGTCTCTTTTAATAATATAATCTTTGGGTAGGCCTATCAGCAAATTTTTCAATTTTGTTTATCTCATCGTCTATTTTTTCTTTGTAGTTATTTCTACTAATACTTTCAGAAATCTTATAATTTAGAGTATTTAATTTTAATCCTTTAAATTTTTCTAATTCTTTATGCGATCACTACAAAATTCATGGCTTCTAGTGGCAGATTTTGTTGTCACTGAATGTGCAAAAGTTGTCACTAAAATTAATCAGTGACGACCATTCACATTGTCACCTGTTGTCACTACAAATACCGTGGCTAAAAGTTTTAGCCACAATGAAAAAATAGCATCGCTATAGCCAATTTTTTAAGCCACAAATAATTGCATGTCACAAAAAGACAAGGATATAGCCTCGTGTCGAATATCACTATTTCAAAATTAAGTCGTCACTACAGATAGTACTTTCGTCACTAGAAACGATTTATTTAAAATTTATCACAATTATTTTTTATTTGAATAACTTATATTGTGACAACAAAAACCGTGGCTAAACAAATTTACTTTTTGTTAAAATTATGAAAATTAAAAGATATTGTGACAGGTAACACTATGGCTATTTTAATAATTTTCTAATAAATATATATTTAAATATTATCATAATTTTCTAATTAGTCAATAAATAAGAGCTAAAGTGACAACATTATTATGGCTACAAGTAATTTATTTTTCTTTTGTAATTTTCATCATCTATTTAATTTCATTTGGATTATCACAAATGTCACTACTTTTTTTTTTTTTTAATTAATTTCATATGGATTCTCATAAATATATAAACAAAACTACAATACTACAATAAGCTTTCATAACATCAAAATTCAGTACAACCAAATATATACAAACTAAAGCAACTATTAAAACCAGGAAAAAAGAAAAGGAAATTGTCTAGCAATGATACACACAATGATCAATTGCTTCTGCAAACAAATTTAACTACTTAAAACCTAAAACAAAGGAAATTGTCTAGCAATGATCAATTGCTTTTGCAAGGAAATTGCCGAGGCATCTTCAGACCTACAATGTGATAAACAAATAAAAAGTTAATTAAATAGTATAATAGTATAAAAGGTAAAAATGAGATAAACAATTATTCTACTTGAAAAGTTTGAATAACTTAAAGGGCGAAGCACTAGTTTTGCTAATTACATACTCCAAAAAAACTTATCAACAAAACATGAAACAAATACAATAAATGATTCAAGTATTTGAGACCGGCTCAATCCTCATAAATCTTTCTCGGTAGGCCTACTAAACCTTTCTCTTTTAATTATTTTTACTTTTACAAAGTAGTATCTCCTTTTAATTTAGTTATGCATCGAGTTCTATTCTTATTTCTACGGTCATTTATCAGAGCTCCACAATTCTATGAACTCTAATTAATAGAATAGTGAACAGTAACAGTACTCAACTTAAATCAACAGCAGACCACCAGCAAATTAAATATTAGCTAGCATGCACCAACATTCATTCATTCATTCATTCATATTTAATAGGAGGGTGCATATTCATACCAAAAAGCATCAGTACATATTACACATAACAAAGCACCCTACAAAAAACATACACAAATCCACCTTAAGACAATGATAAGACCATCACTATACAAACTTAAGATTATAACTTCACAAACTCAAAGTGATATGCATATATTATTCCTAGAAAGTAAATGCAAATTGTATTAGATTCCATCAGTAATATTCATGAGTAATAGCATCAAACATTCCCTTTCTTGTGTGTGTGTGTGTGTAAGAAGCATCAAACATTCCCATTGAAGTAGAAAAAGCAAAAACACAATCAAAGCTAAAAATTGCATTTCCTGATAACTTCCTAAGAATCACTATTAACAGTTTGATGATGATTATCATAATTCCTCCTATCACTACTACCAAATGTAAACTCTACCCAAATCTCTTTCCTCCTTTCTCCACTACTTATGATCACTGTTAGTAGACAATGAATTTTCCAAAAATAAATAAATTAATACCCTAGGTAAAAAAGTAGTCAAAACAGTGGTATAAAAAATGAATAGATTTTGAGTTTGGTAACATAACTGACTCTTTAGATAAAGAACTAGTGACTCACATTCGCGTGTGGATGAGTCTGGCCAGCATCGCCTAAACTTTGAAAGAAAGCAGGAAATTGATTTTGGAGATAAGCTTGAACTTGAGCTTGGACTTGAGCCTCTTGGCTGTTAGCTTGGGACTCCAATGCTTCAATGCGTGAGGACATCTCCTTCATGCATTCTTTATCTTCTTCAACTTTCTTCCTTAATTCTTCATTTTCCTTTTCCACCTCCTCGCTAATATTTTGTCCTTTCTTAGAAGGTGGCTTTAGTCCATCTCCACAACCACGAAGACGTCCTGATTTTTCTGGTCCCAAAGCTTCTATAAAAGCTTCATCCTCGTTCATCGGCTCATGGTTATCATCTAGCTCTGGATTTTGCAATCGTGTTATTTTATCCTGTAAAATTACCTTTTAGAATGTAGCACTGTGAAATTATGACATAAAAAAAAAATAACTTTACTGACTTACATAAGCATCTTTTGATTCTTTGTCCACCCAATCATTCTTCTTGGTACTAAAGTGAGTTTTCTTCAATGTATCAGTTCGTGTAGGTTCCACTCCCGTTTCAGTATCTCGCTTTAATTAAAAAGTCAATAGATTTATTATTTTATAGACAGATGTAAGGAGTAGTATAAAAATTATATTTAAAACGCTTACATCTTCATAACAATATTGTGCAATGGATTTTGTCCCACAAGTATGAAGCATCTTCAGTTTGGCCCGATTCTCAGAGTTTCTTTCACTTACATTCTGTATGAACAAGAGTAATACAATTATATAAAGAAAACCTACTTTGTTCCATAATGTTGAGGTTATCACACTTTTCATATTTTACCCTTTTCTGAAAAACTTAAATTTAATGCAGTAACATTTAATTATAATTATGGTTGCTTAATAGATAAGTAAATTTACAGCTACATAAAGTATTATAAATTACTCACTAACATACCCGAAACTCCTCACTTTCAAAGTAATTGATAAGAAGCTCCCAATCACTTAGTTCTACTCCTTCAGGAGGCTGATTCAAGACATTCTCATCATACTTGTGGTCTTTGTAATATGAATGCAGCTTGTGGCGACGATTCCTATATTGCCGATTCAATTGTTTGAAGAAAACTGCTTTAGTTTGAGAATTTTCTTGAAGATCAAACTTTTGCTGCAATTTTGATGAACAATATAAATATTTGATACATTCCTCAAAAACAGAACCAATATATTAAACGATAGGTTACAAAGTATATACCTTCATAGCCAGCCACATCTTCCTTTTATTTTCAAATGGAATATCCTTAAAGTAGGGATATTTAAGGGGTGCATACTGCTTAAGGGTAACACAAGCCTCAGTCTTGAAATGACGAGCATTATCACCAACGACCCGCTTTCTACGTGGATGAATAACAACTTCTAGTTTTCCAGTTCTCCGTCTTTGATTTTGGACAGAAATGCCTTTGGTTGTTCCTCTTCTTCCTTTCTTGCGAGATGTTCCTGACATTAACTTGACATAGTAAGTAGGTGTTTTTACAAAGTGATATCATACAGGAAATATATACATAAAACGACATAAAATAATTATCATTTAAAGAACAAAATATGCAGAATTAAAGTAATAAAGAATTAAAAACCACCAATATCATCAGGTTGTCCAGATGCATCTTGTTCTATGGTCTGCTCCTGAGATTCTTGAATAAATTGTTGCAATTGAGCTTGCTCATTTAGTTGGCTTCTAGTTCGACCACGAGTAGCCATGTTCAGAATTATTCAACCTGGAAAAAATTTGTGCATTAGACTCACCTTAAAAATCAGCATAAAGTAATTAAACTTGAATGTCTAGGGAGGTAATTATGAGTAAAATCAATACATAGAGGCTTAATTATCATGATCAAGGACCATAGTCAGAAATTATGTTACTGAAATTAAGAAAAAGGAAAACCAAATCATCAAGTCTCAACACTTCCATACTAACTACAATGAATAAATACTAATCTTTGAATTGCATATGTATAGTTCTGTATATATAATATATCAACAAGCAAGTACTAATATCATTCTGGAAGAATGAGAAAGAGATCCACTAAATTCTCAGCAAGATTTACGATATTACACCTATTCTCCATCTCTTAACATTGAATATATTAAGAATTTGATAAAATAAAATCATTAAAGCAAAACAAGTCATTATTTTTTATAATACTTACATTATAGATTAAGAGAAAACGATATCAAAAAGATAAGCCCCTCATTAAACACGAAGCTAAAGACGATCGGCTCTCTAAAGACTAGAATTGTACAACACTAAAGAACTAGTGTGACATACCAAAACAATTCATCAAACAGCTGGTGGGATGGTTCCACTTCTTCTCTTGTGAGTATTTCTGATATAAAATTTCAATCTTATGGGCTGAAATATATTGCCATTTTCCACGTAAAGAAAATGATTTTGTGGAAAAGCATAAAACTAAAACCTACACATGTTTATGACTAAGAGGGGGGACCTTTTACATTGTCTAATATACATGCCCATTTCACTATGAAATCAATGAAAAGAAAAGGTCAAACCGTAAGAGATATCTTACCTGAGACGGAGTCGAGAATTAAAGAATTGATAACTCGAAAGGGCGGAGTGCAAACTGTGAGAAAGGAAGATTAGTAATGGGATTCTCGAATTAAATATCAATGAGGTAGTCATTGTTGAAGAAACCGTTCTGATTTTGTGGAAAATATTTGGGCAGAGCAAACGTGTTAAACCCACTCCTCCCACCAAAAAACTTGGCGCGAACAAAATTGGTACGAAGAAAACGAATCACCCAAATTAAGGGAAAATTTAAAGATACAAATAAGAATGAGCTGATTCAATGAAAAAACCAAGATGGGGTAAAATGAGATTCTGAATAAAGAAAATCCGTGCGGGTAATAAGCCCTAATTTTCTTATGAAATATGATAAGTGGCATACCTCTTTTAAAAAAGAAATTGAAATTAATTGGAGAAGAGTTTGGAGAGAATTACTAACATAAATTTACTCGTGAAAGTGGTCTTCCATATAATTAGGCAATAATGCATTTGTAGTCCATTAACTTTTAAAGGATAGTGATTTTGGGATAGTTTCTTTTTTAGATAAGCAATTTCGATCCATTTACTTTTTATTGTTTAAAATTTTACGACATTTGACTGGAATTTCGGGTATTTGACATTTTATTAGTTGCAATTTTAGGACATTTGACAGCAATTTCAGTATGTTTCTCACGAAATTCAAAATTTTAAATGACCAAAATTGCGACTATATGTTCTAATATTACAAACTCCAAAAAGTTCAAGGACATAAATGACAACCTTCTATAATTGCAAACAGTGAAAAGTTACGTATCAAAATTGCTTACTTAAAAAATAAAATATCCCAAAATCTCTAAAAGCTGATTTTTTTTTTAGCTAAACGATAAACTATATCATCATATCATAATATCTTACATTGAATTAAAAAAAGAGTTAAATGCAAAAATACTTCATATACCTTGCCTAACTAAAACCCCCCACCACCATTTATACTAGCACAACTCTCATGTGTTCTTTTTATATTAGTAAAAGAATCCCCATTAAAATTCTCTTACAAGTAAATAATGAGGTTTTTGTCATATTTTTTAAGAGAACATGGATGTTATTGCTAGTTTTCAAAATTAATGGGATTATTGTCAAATTTTTAGGTGAATAGGGATATATTTATCACTTTTCCTTCAAAATATGTATTTAGACTTGGAATGAGGTTTTTGCTAATACAAAATAATACAGAGGTATTTTAGTCTATGCATAACAAAAAATTTCCTCTAACTTTCAATAAGTTTTGATTTTAATCCTGCAGTTACAAATTTCACCTTCTAACTTTCAATAAGTTTCCTTCAATGACATTTTTCCCCAGTAATAGGACCAAAGTGTAATTGTGGTCCTAAATTTAAAACTTATTGAAAGTTATAGGACCAAATTTGTTATGCATAGGCCTAAAAATGAAATTGGATGAAAATTAGAGAACTAAATGTACATTCACTATAATTAAATAACTATTTTTGGAAAGAATACCAAAGTTACATGACCATTTTTTAAAATTTGCCATATATATATATATATGGTTTCTCAAGGATTTCTTTTATTTCTTTTGAGGTGTGTCATACACATTAAGTGAAAATCTCTCATAACAGATATTCGAACATGAGTTCGCTTCTTTGTAATGACTAGTGCATTTCACTAGTCAAACTCGAGTATACATCTTGGGATATATATATATATATATATATATATATATATATATATATATATATATATATATATATATATATATATATATATATATATATATTCTTTTGTCAAATTTTAGTTTACCGTCCAATCGCACTTTTCACACCCCTTATGAGACACTATTGACAATATCATCCTCTAAATATTTTTTTTATCACTTTCGTTCCTCTAATCAATTATTATTTTCTCTTTCACTTTTGTGACAAATTGCGGCAGAGCCAAAGTTAGGGGCATGGCACACTCACTCACTCACTCAAGGGAAATATCGTCTTTTGAGTCTTAAAATTAGTCATGTACTTAAATCTCAATTTAAATTCTACCAACATAATAAATGATTATTTCAAATTATCTGCTCATAATGCAACAAAATTGCATTGGATATAAAATAAAAGGAAAAAAATCAAATCCCCTATAAAATAAAAGGTCATACATTTTGCAAATAGTATTTGATAAGTAATTAATACACTTACATGTCAAATAAACCTTTAAAAGGTAATCCCATAAGCTTTCATATTTACTATAGTCACAAAGAGATAACTAACATAAACAGATGGCAAAGAAAATCAAAGCCGCATCATGTGACTGATTTTACGAGAAAGATTGACAAGTGAGATCAATAACAAGAGAAAAAGTTCACCATGAGTATTCAGTACCTAGTAGACTCATAAACTACAATTCCAAAACAATTCATTGTGATGACTAGAAAAAAATGCACAAAAATGTTAAATACAAGAGCCACATCCACCAAAGATAAGTCTGAACCAACCAAAAACAGTTTAAGCGAAGACAAGATGCTAAAAGAGCTAGAAAAATAAATGCCACAACAATTGTTCACATCTTAAACAACAACAATTCGCACGTGTCCATAAAGAGCAAACAAACAACAAAGGGAGAAGTTCCACGCAATACAACTATCATTTTAGATTCCAAAAAGTTTGAATCCTTGTGCAAATCCTTAGCAAAAAGCAACCAACCTGCAGAGGAGAAAATTACACTTAATTAAAAAGACATCACAATCAGACAAATGGAAATATTTTGATACAAAATTTATATATATCAACCTATATTAATTGTTGAAAAATATATAACAAGATACATACCAATTTAAAATATATCAATTCCTTTCAGAATACATTCTAATCGTGTTCTCCTTCAGATTCATCCATCTCAGTGTCATCCTCATTGTCAATTTGCTCTTCATCTTCTTCATTATATTCAGCTAATGTTTCATCGTCTTCATCTTCATCTTCAATAAATTCGTCGAGGTCTTCTTCCACAGGTGCTAAGCCATCAGAATCAATTGTTGCTGCTGGAATATCAGTCCTCTGCCATTCCTCAAAGTCATAAGAAATGGTTGACGGGATGCTTGTGCTATCTGGTTCATTTTGCTGGATAGGCTCATTGATAATTGTGGAATTTCCGTCATCATTTTCAAGCACATTCCATGAACTTCGAGCTTCTGCCTTGATCACAACTTTCCAGTCATTGCCAAGTTTGATGTCATTTACATAAAATACTTGTTGGGCTTGCGATGCTAGCACATATGGTTCCTTAGTCTTCCATGGCTTTGACGTATTGATACTTGTATAATTGTATTTGTCTTTTTGAATTGATCTACCTTCATACCAGTCACACTTGAACAACACTACATGATTGTTTCCCAAGTAGTCTAACTGAATAATATCAATCAACACACCATAGTAGTCCCTATATCCCGATTCCTCCTCAACTTTAACAACCACACCACAGTTTTGAGTTTTCTTATTAATCTCACGTTGTTTGGTGTGAAATCGTAACCCATTCACAACACAAGCCTCATAGTGAGTTACTCTTTGATCAGGGTGATATGCTATGTATTCCAAATTTGTGTGAGCTTTCTCTTTTTCTTCGCTTGACAGTGATGCAAACTATGAATACAAATTTAAATTTAAAAAAAAAATAGCCCAAAATATTCTTATAAAAAATATGAAAGTACTTATAAAAATACTTACTTGCTTTTCAAACCAAGTAGAGAATGTTTCTTCATGTTTTTTTTCCACATCAGGTGTGTCCAGTCTCTTTAATTCTTCCAAGTGTCCACTAGAAACAAGAACACTGTCCCCTTAGTTTCTAATTTATTTTTCATACTTATCATATATATCACAAAATTATTTTACACACGAAAGGGAAGTTTATATATTAAAATACCAGATGAAAGGGAAGTTTATATATTAAAATACCTGATGAAAGGTAAAACTTCGTCAGTGTTTTTCAAAACATAGGAATGGGCTTGCTCCCATGATTTTTTATCAATAAAGTTATATACTCCTTTTCCTATCAGACGAGTGTTATCTGAAAACACGCTCAAGTTTTGTTGAGATTTCTCCTTACAATTATCGTAATTGCGTTCTATTTTGTTGAATTGTGTTTCAATGTCATCCAAATACATTGAGCAAAATGTTAGGCATTCCTCGGCAATATAACCCTCAGCTATTGATCCTTCTGGAAAAGCTTTGTTATTAACATATCGCTTTAACTTGCACAAGTACCTATAAGACACATTTTACAGTTACAGAGGAAAAAAAGGTTAAGTCTTGAAAATATACTATAACAAATACGTAAAGTTTACCTCTCAATGGGGTACATCCATCGGTATTGAACTGGACCTCCTAACATTGCCTCTCGCGCAAGATGAATAGGCAAATGCACCATGATATCAAAAAAGGCTGGTGGAAATATTCTTTCTAACTTGCATAAGGTTAGTGAAATCTTACTCTCAAGATTCTCCAACTCTTCTGGTTTCAGCTCTTTAGAGCACAATCGTGTGAAGAAATCACTAAGTTCGTTTATTGCATCACATACGTTATCAGACAACGATCCACGTATTGATAATGGCAATAACTTTTGTAAAATTACATGACAGTCGTGAGTTTTCATGCCAGTCAATCGACACTCTTTGGAGTTCACACATTTTGATAAATTTGAGGCGTATCCATCTGGAAACTTGACAGAGGCTAAAAATGCACACAATTTTCTCTTTTCAACCACTGATAATGTATGGCATGCTGGAGGCACCAAATATGAATTCCCATCAAGTTTTGGGTGTAACTGTTTTCTTATACCGAGTGCTTGCAGGTCAAAACGAGCCTTTATATTGTCCTTAGTTTTCCCATCAATATCTAATAATGTGTCCAAGATATTATCACACACATTCTTTTCTATATGCATCACATCTAAGTTATGCCGCAACTTAAGAGTTCTCCAATATGGCAACTTGAAGAAAATGCTACGTTTTTTCCAGTTTAAGTCTTCATCGCGCTTTCTCTTCTTTGGTTGAGTCTTTCCAAAAGTCACCGGCTGGATGCAAGATAGTTGGGCAACCACATCGTCTCCTGACATAGGCATCGGCTTGTCTCGATATTCTTTTTTACCATCAAAAGCACTTTTAAGATCTCTCCATTTATGATCAAGTGGCAAGAACCGTCGATGTCCTTGGTAGCATACCTTTTTTCCATTCTTTAACCAAAAACTACACGTTTCCTTGTTACATATTGGACATGCCATGTATCCTTTTGTGCACCATCCTGATATAATTCCATATGCAGGAAAATCGTTTATTGTCCATAAAATTGCTGCACGTAGGAAGAAACTAGTACCATCAGAAGCATCATATGTCTCGACTCCGTAATTCCATAAGTCGTGTAGTTCCTCAATCAATGGTTCCAAAAACACATCTATGTCATTTCCCGGAGATTTTGGACCAGAAATGAGCATGGATAGTATAAAAAAAGGAGACTTCATACACTTCCATGGTGGTAGGTTGTAGGGCAAAAGAATGACAGGCCATGTACTATAAGATGTGCTCATGTTCGAGAAAGGATTAAACCCATCAGTTGCTAACCCCAATCTAACATTGCGAGGATCCTCTGCAAAAGATTCATGTAGTTTATCAAATTCTTTCCATTCTTCAGCATCAGCAGGATGCCTCAGTATACCATCATCCACGCGTCTTTCTTTGTGCCATCTCATATCTAGAGCAGTTTTCTTTGATATGAACAACCTTTGTAGTCTTGGCTTTAATGGAAAATAACGAAGAATCTTTTGAGGAATCTTGCTGCCTTTCTTTCTCGCATTTGTGCTACTGTCAACCTCATTGAATTTATAACGAGGGGAAAAACATTTTGGGCATTGCTCTTCCTTTTCATATTCTTTCCTATATAAAATGCAGTCGTTCACGCATGCATGGATTTTTTTGTAGTGCAAACCAAGATTTTTAATTATCTTTTTGGCTTCATAATATGATTGTGGCAGCGTCTTTCCACTAGGCAGTGCTTTCCGTAGCACTTCAAGCAGCATAGAAAAAGATTTGTTGCTCCATCTATTAAGAATTTTCAAGTGCATTAGAGAAAGAACGAATGAGAGTTTGCTGAAACTATCACACCCTGGATATAACGGCTGATCGGCATCTTTCAACATTCTCATAAATTTGTCAGAGTCCCACTTTGGCTTTGCGTTTTCATTTATGTCAGAATCTTTTCCCCCGCTAGAAATATTTCCATTCCCAACATTTGTCGTCGTTGCTGTATAAAAATCTTCCAGCATTTCTTGCATATTTGAAAAATTACTCTGCTTCGTACCCGAATTGTCTCTGCATTCTTCATCCTCAAATTCACTATCTTCATCGTACGAATCTGATCCCTCCTCATCGAATTCTTCACCGTGCAACACCCACGGAAGGTAACTCTTTACAATTCCATACTCAAGCAAATCAGCTTCTACGTCATCTCTATTTTGAAGACGAACATTGTTGCATCTGACACAAGGGCATCTTATCTTTGCATGTGGTTCAATTGAAGTATAGGCAAACTCTAAAAACTTTCGCACCCCTTCTTGATACTCTAGCAATGCTCTATTATCAATTGACATCCAACTCTTGTCCATTTCAAGTTCTGGGACGACATAAAAAGAAAAAATATATTTAATTTTGAAATATCTTTCATACTAAAACAAAAGGTTTTTATATACACTACTTGAGGACATTGGAAATCAATTTTGAAGTCAAAACTACAAAGGTCTAGAGGTTATGTGATAATGTCAATGAAAATACTGGAATAAAGTAATTAAGTACACTTGTTCGGCAACTAATAATAGGCCCACCAGATGTAACATTTAATTGACCAAGTCCAATTATTTTCGGGAAAAAAAGAACCAATTGTCTGATCCCAAATAAAATTCATTAGTTGTAGGTGACCCTACTTCTAACTAACATCAATATATTGCAATAGGTGTGTAATAACCCAATTACCAAAGAATTTTCATGAGAAGCATCAGAGCTCATTTCAATCACAAAATACTTTTATAAAATCTTCAACATCTATTTAATTCAACAATTATCATATAATTTTAGTTATATAATTTATGTAGTATATAGTTGCTTTTAATTAAAGGATCTCACCTAACCGCTCAATGTTAACTAGAAGTACATAAATATCATTTACTTAGTTGACAGAAATATGCTAATTCACTAATTTATAATTATTCAAATATTCAAATGCTGAAAAGAATGCACGAGGTAGTGGAAATTTGGGATCTAAACACTACAATGTTAAAGAAATGGTGTCAGGCACTGGAGAATTTCATCAAACAGTTTATGGGCAAGTCCTATCAACTATTCGAATAGTTGATTATTTCTCATTAATATCAACACCTAAGAAACTCAAATACCAGGTTCTAGCTAAATTTGTCTAGGATAAGTAAATGTTAAAAGTAATCTAAAGTTTGAAACATTTAATTCAGTATCAAATAACATAAAATTTTCATTAGAAATGTAAGTAGTTAAATTGCTTAGAAATTGGATTCATATGCAAAATTCAAACAGAGCAAACAAGCAAGATGCAAAAAATAATGTATAGTTGAGTACCTCCCGCCGATCGAAGACCAATTGAGTGTTTAATTAGGAAAGAGATGCCAAGAGAGGCAGAAACGTGGAGAAATAGATTGAGAAAGAAAAGGAGGGAAAGTAGTATAGTTAGTTGGGTGGACTTTAATTAACTGAGCAATAACCTTTTGGAAGAAAATTATGGACTTTTTCAATTTGATAAATATCTATAACTGAGGGAAATTGATTTTGATAGTTATTTTTTTATCTGTAACTCTAGAAGTAAATAAATGAACGAGTGAAAGATAAAAACGTCTATGATTTGTCTAGCTTCTAAAAAAATTTATGTGTTATTTTAATTTCCAAAAATTCCCTTGTATTTGAATTTAATTACCACACTCGATTCAAGTAGAATTTGATTTTTGACTTTTGGCTTTTGACGAAATGATAAAATTACTCCTATGTATTGATTTTTTTAAATTATTTATTCCTTCTGAAAACCTAAGTATATACTACTTGGATCGATTGTGGTAATTAAAACCACACACAAGATTTTTTTTAATTAAAATAACACAAGGAAATTTTTTGAAGTTAAACAAAGTATAGGGAGTGTTTTTATGTTTCACTCATTCATTTACTTACTTCTAGAGTTACAGATAAAAAATACTTATCAAAATCAATTTACCTCAATCATAGATATTTATCATATTGAAAAAGTCCCTAATTTTCTTCCAAAAGGTTATTGCTCAGTTAATTAATTTAACACAAGGGGTATTTTTTCTTTCGTTGTCAGGGGTATTAAAAGCAAGATGTGAATAAATACTTGCATTTTTTGCATTTGAATCAAACTCCCTTTTCGAGGGATGGGGTGAGTGGGGATGGGTGTGTATTTGGCACTGACTTCAGAGCTTAGGGAGGTTTTTAGGAGTTAAAATACTACAGGAGATTTTTTAGAAATTAGACAAAATATAAGGAATGTTTTTATCTTTTGCTCATAAATGAATTGTGGGTGTGCATTTAAAAAAAAAAAAAAAAGAAAAGAAAAGAAAAAATGAAGAGACGCATATATAAGCATAGGAGTATTGTCCTTAAACTTTATACTACTATATCGACATTAATTAAAATGTATATAAAGGATTGATTAATTAACCACTTAATTATTTAAAGAAATAAAATCATATCTTCTTTAAAATCACGTTGATGATTATTTTGAGATATATATAGTTTCTATTTTATGCTCAATTTTTTTTAAAAGTGACAATATTTTCTCTTCACTGTTACTTTTGTGTTTCAGTGACAATATTATCTCATCACTATTTTCTTTAGGTTTATAGTGACAAAATTTTTCTCTTCACTATTACCCCTTGATTTTTAGTGACAGTCTTCGGTTGACACTAAAGTTGAAGAAAGGGTTACAGTGACAACTTTATATATCATCACTATAATTATTTGCATTAGTGACAAGTTTGATTTCCCGCCATTTTTATAAAATGGCGCCAAATATTTAGTGACAAAAATTTGTGACAAAATATTAGGTTGTCACTATCAATCACTATTTTCAATAACTGGTGACAAAAAAAAATCTCATCACTATATGTAGATTTATAGTGATAAAAAATTATTTGTCACTGAGATTTTTGTCACTAGAAATAGTTTATTTTGTAGTGGATTTTAATTTAAAATCTGTTATTTCAGGTGGTGGTTGAAGATGAGAAGTAGAAACAATTCCATTTATCGGCTTTTCTTCCAAATCTATCATTGGTCTTATGTTTTTTATTACTGAAAAAGATCTCTTATATTCTATTATGTAATTCTTTAATTTGATCTCCTAGGATATTCAGATAAAGATTTGTATAATTATTTTGTTGTAATATACTATTTATATTACTAGTTGTTATTTGTAAAGCATCATTTTCTATTAATTTAGAAAAAGCTGTAAAATTTATTGTTTTATGATCATTACCAACAGTAAAAGAACTTTGGGGAGGGAAAACAGTACTCCTTAAAACATCTCCATTAGATAATTTATAAGTTCTTTCTAAAACTGAAATATGATTTTCTAGATAAGTTATAACAAACCAAGTAACAAAATGGATAATCTTATTTTGTAGGGAAGTGAATTTATAAAATTCATTTTGGAAATAATTTTGGTCTTCTCTTGAAATATTCTTGAAAAACCATTCTCTAAAAATTTCCATTTTGGAAGATTAAATTCTATTTTAATTATCTGTCTAGCCTGAGAACCAGGACTAAAATCAATTTTTGATGTACAATCCATTAAATATCATCAAAATTTGCTTCTGAGGGAGTTATATCTGCCTCTCCTATATTTCGAACCGAAGCTGTCGAATTATCTTCTTCAGTATTCTTATAAATACCTTTTCCTATGTTGTCTTTGTTGAGAAGAATTTTTTCAACTTTATTATAATCAATATTTCTCTAAATTGGGACGTAGAATTTCTAGCAGGAAATTTCTCATATTCATAGGAAGTTGAAGTTCTAGTAGGTATGACTAAATCATCAAAAGGTGATATAAAAGATCTAACCGATGAAGACCTAGAAATATTATTTCTATTTTTATTTTCTATCATTTTTATAGAGATATCTCCTGTTTGGGATTGAAATATAGTAGAAAAATCATTACATATTTGAGGTTTAGGTTTAACCGCATTTGTTATTTTCCAAGTATCAGGAAAGGGAATTTCATCCCACTTAATTGTTCTTCTAGTGGTTATATTCGATTTACCAAGATTGGTTTCGATTATTACAGTTTCATTCATTTTCTTATCCATTATCCTACAATTTGGATTTAACGTATAAAGAGGTTTAAAATAAACTCTATAACAAACACACATAACTTCTGTTCCATGCTCATAGTCATAACCATGGGTTTTAACATTTAAAGTTAGAGCATCTAACAAATTAACATTAGTTAAGGATAACTGTAAATTAGGATAGACATTAAAATAAACTGGTCCATATGCCAAACTAGATTGTATAATTCCCATCAATGATTTTTTCCAATTTAGATTCCTACCATCACGTAGCGCTGCAGTAAAACTTTCTGGTAATCCTACCAAAGTTAACGGCTTAAAAGCAATTTGTACTAATCCTATATGGATAAATTTATGAGTATATTTATAAGGTAAAATATCATTTTCATTTAATAATCTAATGGTTAACTCATCGTTTTCAAGAGATATAGATTCTTCTGTAGTCTTAACAATCTGTTTAAGTCCAATTCTTTCAAAAGTACCCATTTTATAAATGGTTTTTGGTTCAATTCTGGGAATCGTCCACTTATTAAGTAAATCTAGATTCTGAGGAATATCATATTTCTGATTCAAACAATTTTTAATATATTTATTTTTACGGAAAATATTCATTTTCACAATATTTTAATCATGTGTTAACCCATATAATCACTATATATCTTCTACCTCCATGACTCTGATACCATTCTGGACCCAGGTACAGTCATAATATAAGGCGTTTTCTTGGGCTTTTTGATATTGAACATGAATTTATTAAGATTATTATTTGACGGATTTATTTTCTTGTAACACTTAATCCAATCTAATCATAAGCCATATATTATGACTGTACCTGGGTCCAGAATGGTATCTATGTATAAAAAATATTATATTTTAGCATCAATTTTTATTTAAGTAAGAAAATGTTAATTTAAAGATTTAGTAAATATAAATCTTTAAAATGAAGTTATCTAAAATATCATCATTTTACAAAAAAAAAAAAAAAAATTAAAATTGAATTGCCATCTTACTATGAAAGAATAAAAATTACTTATAACTTAGCTAATTATGTAATTTTACTCTGGCTAGAATATAAATATGAAGAATATTCAATAATTTCAAGACATGCATAACATATGTGTAATTATTTTCGTAAAAAAACAGGTGAAATTCGTGGAAAATGATGAAATAGATAAAATATAATCATTGAAATATGTGAAATCAATGAAAATTCGGGTGAAATTGGTGAACACTGGCGTAGTTGATGAAAATTTGGTTGATAATGATAACAAAAAAAAAAAACCTCTGAAATCAATGAAAATTCGTGAAAAAAAGATGAAACCGGTGAATGGACAACAATAGTGAAAAGGGTGAAAAAATGAATAAAGTCGGCGAAAACGTCAAATCAATTAAAATTCAGGTGATATTGGTGAAAAGAACATGTGAAATCAGTAAAAAAATGTGTGAAATAAGTGAAAATGGGTAATTTGATAAAAACGTTTGAATCAATAAAAAAAAGTTTCAACAGTTTAAAACGGATAAAACAAGAGGAAAAAATGGGTAAAAAGGTAAAAAAAACAATGGGTAAAAAGGTAAAAAAAAAACTAAATTGGTAAAAATGAATAAAATCGGTTAAAAACATGTTAAATCGGTGAAAAATAAATTAAATAGATGAACATGTGTTAATTTACTTTATTTTATGACATAATAAAATTAATTTTACTCTAACTTACAAAAGATACCAACGAAATTAACTAGACACGTACAACGTACGTGCACTTTCTTAGTATATATAAAACAATTTATTTAAATTATTTAATGTTTATGTACTTAATAAATAATTAACACGCAATGAGTCTTTCAAAATCAATTGTTTAGGATTGATATCTGACCATTCATTCCAATGTTCTAATTTCAAAAGTTGTGATCATCAAACACCAAAAGCAATTAAGCCTAACCAAAATTGATCCCATATTTTTCCGGCAAGGATTCTGAGGGTCCAGGATTAGTCAAGTGTAAGCTTGTACACCTGGGTTACCAAAAAAAATAAAAACAAAATAAAATAAAATAAAATAAAATAAAGATATTTGTACGAGAACATGAACGCATCCTTTAGTTAACATAACAATTATGGTAATTAATTCTAACCACAATAATTTAAAAATGAAAAACATATTGCAGCAGATCGAAGAGATCTTGAATTAAATTGACTTACCTGAAATCTCAATAGCTTAATTAACTCAAGAAGAAGCTAGCCCAAGCTGAATAGAATTATACTCTAAAATGAGTGAGATTTAGAAGGACATGTACTATATTAAATGACATCAATAGATCAATACTTAATTTAATGAAACGAAGAATTACCTGAAATGAGGAAAACATTTTAGAGTCTTAATTAGCTGAATAGAATTATTACAGTACATGGAAATGAAGTGAGAAGGATCTGAGAAATTTCCACCCAATTATGACGAGAACGACACGACTGTCTCCCACTCACTTTTTATTGATACATAAGAGGGGGGTTGAGAAATAGGTATATAACTTTTTCAAAGAGTTTTGTTCCAAAAGATAGTTAGTTGAAAGTTTCAGTAACTTTAAATAGAAGTTAATTGTTCCAGTGTTTTTAAGATTAAAGTTACGATATGATTAAGTTCCAAGTTCCAGTGAAGTAAAGTGCATAAAATAAATAAAGTAAGAATGCAAACACAATTTATAGAGGTTCGCGCCCCGATGGCCGACTTCCTCTCTTCTAGCACCCCCGAGTAAAATCCACTAAGAGATCGTGTCTTGCAAGATAAACCTTCGCCACTCGAGATTACAAGATTTCAATTCTTACTCTCGATACAAGCTTGCTAGGCCTAACATATCGCTTAACAAAAACGTGCTTGCTAGGATCCTACCTATCGCACAAAAATCGTGCTTGGTAGAACACTTAGTCCTATCGCACTACGAGCTTGCAAGTACAAAATTTTCGCTAAAAAATAGTTGTAAAATTTTGATTACAAATAAATGCTCCAAAGTGAGCTGAATTTGCAATGGACTACACGCTATTCTTTTTGTTCTATTACTTAGAGTATATTCAAGATTTCAAGAGCAAGAAGAAAATATGTTTTTTAAAAGCTTTTTGAGAAAAATAATTTTTGCAAAATTAAGAGCACTCAAAGACTTTAACATGAGAAATGATTTAGCAAGTGCAATTTTAAAGAATGAATTGTGTATTTGGCCGTGAGAAATGATTCAATATTTATAGTTGAGTGGAGTTGGTTTAATAGGGAAGGATTTTGAAATTCAAAAATTATTTTGTCACATTTAAAATGATTTTGCAAGATTAAAACACATGACAAACTTTTCAATGAATGTGGACAAGGTTTAGTAAATAGATGAAGATAAAATCTTTCCAAAAAAATTGATTTGAAGAATATTTTCAAAAGATTTGATAAACAAGGTAAGATATTAACTAGACAAATTAGAGACAAATTATCTTGCTAACTAAGTCAAAGGATTGAAATCTTTCCTTTAAAAGTTGACTAGATTGAGAGTTCAAAATTAACGGCAAAAAATAATTGAATATTAAAGAAAACATTAGGCCTAATTACATAATGATTTCGGCCATGATTTATGAAACAAAGTTTACGGCTCTTTTTTTTTATAAAGGAAGGAAGAAGACTTTAAAATACTTTTTAGAAAGGGGTCTAAATTATTTAAAAAAGTTTACGGCCCAAATTTTAAGCTTAATAAAATTTAAAATTTAAAGCTTGAATAGTGTGTCGTTCGACACTACTTAACTTAATTACACCCTATTAGTATCAAGTATGAAGATTAAATCAGCACTACAATCATAGTTATTGAACCGTGAATCGTATCGCGTATCGGTGAGCTATCATATCGTATCGAATCGTGTATCGTATATCGTGTATCGTATCGTAAGATACAAATCACTTATAAAAAGTTAAATAAAATATATCTTCCACATTACTAAGAAATAGAAACATGTAAAAGACTAACCAATTAAAGTAAAAAAACATCATTTAAAAAAATCAAGTTTCAAATTTGAACTTTCTTGTCACAAAATAAAAAGAAATAATAAAATTTTCTAAATTAACATCGAAATATCAATATTAAATGATTTTTTTTTCTCAAATATAGATTATACATCACCACAATATCAATTTCACCCAAATAAAATAATATTTTAATCAAAGAATAAAACAAAATAAAGTTACAACCAATTAAAGTATAAACTATGTGATACTCTATGTTCATTCAAATTCCAGAAAGTACACCCAATCATCAATAAGATATAATAAAATAAAGTTCCAAAACTAAAATAAATACTAAATAATTGGACTGACCGTATAGTTACACCTCAATTTTATTATACTAAAAAGACAAAATTATGCAGTAACTGCAGCTATAACTCAATTTTATTATACTAAAAAGACAACACTATCAATCCACACATAACAACACATGATATAAATAGTTTCACATCAAATATCAAAACTCCGACGTACATCTAATAGCAAAGAGGAAAAATATTATGCATTTTGTATGGGTTTCTAATTGACCATTTTCTATATTTGTAAAAAAAAAATAAAAAAAAAAAACTAGTTGAAGTCAAAGAATCGTACGTATCGCAAATGTATCGTGTATCGTACGATTCGTATCGTATCGCAAATGAATCGTTGCGAAACAAACACCCGACGATTCTTTCGACCGAGTCGTATCGTTAAGGCCTGGAATCGTATCGAATCGTACGATTCGTATCGTGAATCGTAAGATACTTACTACTATGACTACAACACTTAAGGTCTTTCCCGGCGCATAAAAAGCGCTGGGAATAGTGAAAAAAGCGCCGGGAATAGTATACCCGGCGTTTTAAATCCGCCCCACTGTCGCCGGGTAAAAGGGGCGACGGAAATAAAAACAACCGCCGAGAATAAGTATTCCCGGCGCTTTTTATGCGCCGGGAATGAGCATAAATTTTTTTAAATATAAAAACATTTGTCATTTTTAAGATAAATTTTGTGCTTTTGTTTATTAGATCTTGTAACTTAACTTTACGTTCGAGTTCCATGAATGTAATTTGCATCTGTAATTGTTTGTAAAAGTTTATCAATAAAACTTCATTCCATCCTCCTTTCATACTTTACTTTATATCAAATGCCTTGGAGCTCGAAATACTCAATCGGACAAATATTAGAAATAGACCGAGGAGGAATTATCCTCATAACTTGATAACTAACCGACCAAGAATGATTGATCAAGTGTTACAATGCCAATGGTTGATAAGATTGTATAGGAGACCAAAATATCAACATAACCGAGGAAAATTCTGATTTAATAATCGATGATTTGCTTGCAATTCCTATCTAAGGGGCATAGCAATGGCTTTCACCCTTAGTTAGTTTTCGACGATCATAGCAACGGATTTTACCTGAGGGTCGTGGCAACAACTTTCACCCTGTTTCTTTTTATTTCGATGTAAGGGGCATAGCAACAACTTTCACCCTTAGTCGGTTTTAATCGGTCATAGCAACAACTTTCACTTGAGGGTCGTAGCAACAACTTTCACCCTGTTTCTTTTTATTTCGATCTAAGGGGCATAGCAACGGCTTTCACCCTTAGTCGGTTTTAATAGTTCATAGCAATAGCTTTCACCTGAGGGTCGTAGCAACAACTTTCAACATGTTTCTTTTTATCTGATAGAAATAGTGTCTTGCAAGCCAGCTATATGGCTAGCATTTATTGTAATAAATGAGGAACTATTCAATTTCGATTAATAAATGCACTTTATTAAATGGTCATCTTTATCTTATGTAATAATTATCTACGCATACGGATAGAAGTCCTTAGATCACAGGGCTATGGGACAACCCGTGGACTGATCTCCAAGGCCGTGATCTAAAACATATTCAAGAGTCGTAATCCAATCGAGATAGGACATCGTTGGATTCGGTTAGACTCTCACTGTTGAGTATACTCCGATGAACTGGAGGACGCTGGGGTCCACGAGCGTGACTGGGATAGTCAATACACATAAGTGGGTGGCTTGCTGGGATGGCAAGCGCACTGAATACCCCAATTAGGAAATAACTCACCATGGAAACGGTAGTCGCATATCGGGGTTGAAGTTATTCCAATTTGCAACACGAGGAACGATCCCTAACTACTTGAGGTGATAGGGTTTATCTGGTGCGAGAACGTCTATGCTTTGATATGAGTTCCGACTGACTGGGGATCGCCAGAAAGTCTCTGTGGACTCGTATTAGGTATAGAGGAACTCGTATGCAGATTCATATCATCAACAAAGGATCCATTGACCCGACTTGATAGGTTGTGACATTCTCCTATGGATTTCTGTGAGAAATTAATTTTGGTAAAATCCTTGGCCAAGGTATCTGACACTTTATGTAAGTAGCTCATAAAGATTAAGTCAAAGAGAATTTATTTCGACATCAGAATACATAAGGTCGAGATAAAATAAAAGGAAATTCGATGAAAGACCATATCCTTAATTCTCGACTGTGAGATTGATCGATGGAGAGATTATGTCTTATATGGAAATTGTAAATGATAAAAGGTTCACTGAATTAATTCACCAGTGATTGGGCTCCATGGGCTTGTGGCTGGACATCGACCGTGGAGTGTGGGAGAAATCCCAAATTGGCAGGGGTGCTAATTTTGGAATGATCAATCGACAGAGTGTTCAATTGATTTAGAGTAAGTCTTACTCAAATAATTAAATAATATTTAATTATAACCCACGGCTAATTATGTGGTGAACCTACGGGGGCATACACAATACACATGAAGCGAAATCGAGGAAATAAGAACGACCGAGTCGACTGGGCCGATTATAATGGGTGGGTCGACTGGGTCGACCCAATTGAAATTGGATCAGGATCATAAATTAAATTGGAATTTAATTTGTGGATTAATTAATTAAGTTGAATTTAATTAATTAATTAGAAAGAATTTTAATTAAATAGATTTAGAGTCTGATTTAATTAAATGGGAGATTAGTTAATTAATTGGGCTATTTAATTGGGAGATTAAATAAAGTCTGGTAAAATTAATTGACTGGGCCATGAATTAATTAGAAGACTTGGTCTTCTAATTAAAGAGGGCCATGACCTATGTAGGAGAGAAAAGTTCTAGTCCTAATAGGACTAGGTTAGGGAGATAACTATAAGTAGGTAACTTGTAGTTATTTTTTCACACAACTCAATTAGCAAAATTTGAGCAAGAGCAAAAATTCTCTCCCCTCTCCCAGTGCAATCGGCTGAACCCTTCTTCCCTGTTGAAGAAATTTTTCGTTTTCGATTTTGTTCCAAGATCGTTCCTAATTCCTAGATTATAATATATCTTGTGTTCAAGCTGATCAAGATTTATTATTTTTCGTGTAATTGTGGTGTATCAACCCGTAGAGGCGCAACTGCAGAGCTTGGGTCAATTATGCTGAGTAGAAATTCAGAGTCCGTTTTGCTAGCAAAGGATTTGCAAGGAGATAGGTATAACTGCAACTGTTTATACTATCATTTTATTTATGTTCATATATATTGTAACGCCCCACTCTAACCAGATAGTACAATAACACTCATTTATGTATATCGCACTATATGATCAGGGTGGTCGCCACCTAAATTGTCGATCGAAAACCTACTAAACTGAATCACAACATTCCACATAGCTTAGATCAATAATATTAAGATACAAAAACTTGAAGGCTACATTGATTAATTGTAATTCTTCCATAAATTTCACTATTTAGACTCCGTTGTAGCTAATCACAAAATCACCCTTATCAATAGATCGCGTATATCCAAATATATATCAAGAAGGTGTGCTCCATGTTTAAGTTGATATGTGATACTCCCACTCTATATAACATTTTTGCATCCCATATCTCTGAGGAAAGGACAAAGGAAGATAAAAGGAGGAGTAAGTCGTGTTTGACTTAGTGAGATTTAATTTATGAACTTGAACAAAATAAAGATATGAAAACAATAATGATAAAAATAATATGATGAGAGAGATAACGAGAACTTAAAATAGGAAAGTATGAGTAATTGAACTAAATAGAATGGTAATGAACTGAAGAAAAGATACCGAACAAATGGTAGTGACAAGAAATATAATGAACCGAAAGATATTGAGCATGTAACATGTCAGATGTGGATTTTAGGAATGACTATTGCGGACTCTAGAGGTATCTCCCTCGTAACTTAACAAGGATACACCAGACCAAGTCACAGTGTGGCGCAACACTGGAGTTTCCTCACGGATAATCACTCAGAAGTTACAGGGTAATATCTAGGTCCACATAGCACATACCTTCAGCATCTGTATTTACTTTTATGGCACCACCTTATATCCCCTAGCCATTGTAACTACCTTATACCTCCAATCGAGGAGCTACCTCGAGAACAAAACAGATGGCATGCCCGGGCGCATGCCGATCCAGCTCGAAGCACAGCTACCTCCAACTATGCGCGAAACTGAATCACTGAGGGGTACTAAACAAAGAGACCATACACTGACGGCCCGATGCCGCCCAGCAGTCACCTCTGTTAGTCCCAGGGCCCAACTTCCCAAGGGCGTCCCCAAGGGTATTAATAAATGAAATAAATTGAACTAGAATCCGGACGTAGTCTGTTGTTCATACACGACTCAATACCAAGATAACATTTGACGATCAACAAGAACATACTTGAAAAGTGTTTGATAACCATGCAGAGCAAACAAGAACATACTTGAAAAGTGTTTGATAACCATGCAGAGCAAAATATATCAGGATGTTGTATAACCAAATGAGCAGAGGATAAATTTTTCAGACAAGAGTGAGTTGAGTTAAAAAAAGATAATAGAAAATTATGCATGGCAAGATCATAAGGAATTAGTATCACCTTTAGAAATAACGAAGTATCAAATAACTAGCGGATGCTTGAATAATTTTCAATAGCAAAAGATCGGAAGTACCAAAATGCTTGAACAAAATTGACACACGGCAATGTAGATCCGAATTCATAATAAAATGAAATATAGCAAGAAACATAATTGAGAGAGAGATTATTAAAAATATTTGATACGTATTGAATTGTTAGAAGTGAAGAAAGAGGTATATGAATCACAAAATCTTGTCCTTTTTCCTCAGGGCGTTGTGCCAAGATGGGTACACAAAGAACGGGAAACCTCACCTTCAAGTCCAAATGTTGGCGTATCCCCAAGACCTAATTCAAGTAAACAATATCAATGTTTGTATCCCAACCATAAACTATACTTTTCAAATCCATCTTATCCCACAAATTCAACCATTAATCCTATACTTGTGATTCTTTTCTACGTGAACCTAATCGTGCCTAACTCATAAATTTATTACAAATATTCATTTCAAGCATGTATTTTTGTAAATTCACCATGTTATAGTGTAAAAAGTAAAACAAAGAACTAGTAGCTTGTAGCCAATTTTTATTCAACATCGGCAATTATGCTTGTGAGTTCAATAACTTTCCACACATGTATCAAAATGATGTTAAATTGAATTATATGATTTTCTACTTCAAATTAGTTCCATTAGGTTTGAGTTTTGCACTTACGAGCTGTCCCAAATTAATGTTAAACTTGCAGCAACATCCAAAAGTATTTTCTTCTTTTTGGAGCCTAGATAGTATTTCTTCATTACAGCATTTTTATTAAATTGGATCAAATATTTAATCCATTTTTATAACTTAATCAACATAGTATTCAAGTTGAATTTTACAATAAAATATTTTGAATTGAAAGAATCAACTATATTCAAGTTATAGTTTTCAAGAAGTTGTAAGTTTTTTGTTTTCAATTAAATCCCACAAAAAAGAACTAGCATCTATATTTATCCATTTTGCACATTTTGATCATATAATAAGCATTCTAATTCAACCTTCAAGCATCAAAGTGGTTTATATTAAGATAGAAGGCCAAAGTTAGGGAAAATAACTCAAACATATAAAAGGCTCAAAAAGTCCAGGATTATTTATTAGATCGCCGAAAAGAATTCTTGGAGGCCTAGCTATATATTAATTGAAAGTTAATCAAAGTTTAATCTAATATTCTAACTCATAATATACAAGTTAAAGTGTTATAAGACCATTATTCAACCATATTCAAGTTAATAGACTTTAAGAAGTTAAAGGTTCTTTAATGGTGTCTAACAACAAGAAGTAGCATCAAAGTTAATATATTCATTCAATATGCAAGTTTAAATCAACTATTAATCATATTATTTGATTAATAAAGTATCAAAGTGTTTAATATAAGGATAGAAGGCCAAAACTTGTGCAAATAACCCAAAAGAATTAAAAGACCCAAAACAGTCTCGGCATGTGTGACCCACTCGCCGGTACTGTTCAGAAATCGCGCCACCAATGTGCTGACGCGCCGGGGTGGTCGACACCGCCACCACAACCACAATCTACTCTTTGTCCCCTTTCCAACCATGTATTTATTTTAATAAAAGACCTAGCCAATCTCAGGTTATGGACAAAATACGAAAGGTGCGCAGATTAGAGCAGTGTTGGTTCATACCTCAATTACTCCTTGTGTGATGATGATATTCAAGAAGGGCCAAACGGAATTTGTTCTACACTCAAAGGGCTACATGACCGTGATTCAGTTTGAAGAAATTCGTCCATTAAGGCCCTTAATCGAACCATCAAACGCTGCTACAGTAAAACAGGGGCTGCCCTGGTTTTCTTCTTCAAGTTTCCCCATGAATTTTACTTATTAAAGACATTAAAATTAGTTTGGGAACTCTATATTACATATTTTAGGTGTGTAGATACTTTATTTATGAAGGGGAGCTTGGAGAAGATGCTTGAGAATTGAAGAAGCGAAGTGAAAGTGTGTGGGTGTGTGTAGTGTGTATGGAATGGGGTGAATGAATGGTAAGGGGAAGACCTTCATTTATAGGGGAAATTAGGGGCATTTTGGGAAAATTAATGTCTCTCTAAGGCTTTGTTTGGGAAACATAAGATTTGAAGATCTTTAAACAAGATAATTCACTTGACCTAAGAAGATCGATTAATTATAACTATAAGATGCATTAGTTTACAATAAATTTTCTCATGCTTTGTTTCTCATATACTTGTATAAGATTTGGGAACTAATATATTTATCACATAATTTAAGCTTATATAGTTTGTATAAATAAGTTTTGACATGATGAATTATGATTTAAACTTTTTCTAATCGAGTAATTTAATCATTAAATCATAAACTAGTAGAATATCCACCATCTTATTCTAATACTTATTTTAGTCTTTCATTTTATTTACCATGAGCTTTAATATTTTGTTTCATAGATTTTATGGATTTTATGACTTGTTTAACACAAAAATTGAAAAGGTAATAATATTTAGACTAGAACTATTTTATTGAAAATTTAGGGACCATATAGGGTATCATTAGAAGTTTCGGGTATGTTTTATAAATATTTGAAATAATAATACTTTTAAAAATTATCTATTTTTGACAAATTTATTTGGGGTTTCACATATATACAACTAGAGTAGTATCCTGACAAGATTCCGTAAGAGGTCCTAAAAATTTTATATTCCGCTGTGCCTAGGGCTGTTTATCTTATCGAATCTCAACAGTGGTATCAGAGCCAACTCTAGGCTTTGTATATATATGAATTTGCAAATTCTGTGTTTTTTAAATCATATGTTTGATTTATGTGTCTAGTTCTTTAACTTTGCATGTTTTAGAACGTAAATCTTTTAACTTAGAGTTAATGTATAATTTTAGATTCGAAAATTTTATCATGTTAGTTTTTATTTTGGATTGGGATTTAATTGACTGGATCTGTTAAATTAAATCATGTGAGTAATCGGAACAAACAAAAAAAAATTTTTGAGTTCGACCGCGGTGGCACGCGGCCACCGCGAGCTGCCGCAAGCAGCAGCGCGTAAACAACGCGCTGTCTGCGCGTGCAGCACACGGCATCTGCCTACGGGCAGTCTGCCGCGTGCTGGCAACGCGCAGCAGCACGCTGCTGCGTGCTGTTACGCGCGGCAGCAGCCGCTGCGTGCGGCTCACGTGCGACCTCCGTGGTCGCGTGTGTGCTGCCATGTGGCGGCGTTCTATTCATCACTCCGTGACTGAATTTTGGTTGATCTCAAACACGCCTATTTTGGAAGCCCTGAAAATCTTGGAGAATTTTGGAAGATTAGGAAACTTAGAGTTTTTGGATAAGGTAGTTATCTTGTTAGATGTGAACACTACCTTAATTAAACTAATCTAGACAAAATAGGATTATCTTGAAAATCTTGGAGATTTGGGAATATTAGGGAAACTTAGAGTTTTGGATAAGGTAGGAATCTTAGAGATTTGGTCTACCTTAATTAACCAATTATAATCAAGATAAGTTTTATAGATTACTTAGAACTCAAGTAAGAGTTAATTAATCTTAGAGATTAATTGTTAATTCAAAATAAATTAACTTGGATAATTTTTGAGAATTAAAATTAATGGAGCCGGTAAATTTACATTTATGCCCTTATGTGAATTTATGCATGTTCTTGATTGAATATGTGGATTGGTCGATTTTGCCCTTAAGCCCTGTGTAGTTTTTGGTTTATTTATTTTATGGGTTGTAATTAAATGGGCCTGATTGGTGCCCTTGCTTGCGCAAACGAATGTAATAGAATAGGACAATTTTAATTTGTAAGCTAGGTTTAGATTATGCTTGGAGCCGAGAAGACCTCATGAAGACTTGGAGATCCACATGGAGGCCCATTAACCTTGGAGGACATGGAGGCCCAATTCATTACATGGAGGCACAATCAAGCTGGATATTAGAAGAAGGCCCATGATGTATGGGTTTGAAAATTGTAATAGTTAGGACATTTAATTTCCACCCTAGACTGACCAATTGATTCATCGCTTGGCTCGTGATGAATCGCATAGGATGGGCAATCGATCAATCATATCTTGCTAGGTGATGTATGTTTACTAATATTCTTTGATGTATGTCATGCATGCTTAGAATAGATCAAGTAAACAAGATAAAGCATAATTTGATGAGACCTCGTACAAGAAAACTTAAAACCTCCAATTGAACTTAAAATTCAATTAGAATATTAAATCGCATAACAGGCGCATATGAATGGTCTCTATGGTCCTAGCCTATCCAATTACTAGGTCTTAGGCATATTGTATGAATATATCTCGATGTCTCACGAGTCGTGGGTCGAGCTGTAGGAAGATAATATGTCTATTGCCTCGATGCACGAGATAGTGCCAATGGAGGGGATAACAAGGTTTTAGGCGCTGTCTCACAAGTCGTGGGGTGTCTAGGATTGAACTATTTCTCTCCACGAGTATTGGACATGATTTAACGCTAGTAAGTGTGGATATCTCACGAGTCGTGGGTCCATATCGAAAAACGAGGCTAAATGAACTTAAGGGTTAGCTGCGATGGTTAACCGTCGACGTAATCGACCACCGAGTGAATCAAATAGTATGGCCAACGAGTCGTGGGTACTAGGAGAGATTGCATTTGGGCCTTAGCCCGCTAGGATATTTTAATTTCCCGAAACTTATGTGGGGGCATAAGATTTTGATTAAAATAGTGGGAGTAATTTACAAATAAAAACCCATGTTTGTAAATTGTGCATTTTAAATTAATCTTTCGCGTATTTATTTCTTCTCTCGTCATTTTGTAGATATAATTTCTAAGAATCCAATTTTAATCATACTGATCAAAATAAATTAACTGGACCCAACTTCCATGACTGGGTCAGGAACCTTAAGATCATTCTCGCTTCTGAAAAGCGAGGTTTTGTCCTTGATGGGCCCCCTCCCGAACTTGCTAAGGATGCCGATGATACTGAGAAAGAAGCCGTGGATATGTGGCTTGACGATGACTTACAGTCACGTTGTCTCATGTTGGCATCCATGTCGAATGAGCTTCAAAAGCAGCACGAGCATATGAAGTCTTCTTTTGAAATCTACACGCACCTGAATGGTTTATTTAGGGTGCAAAGTAGATATGAGCCGTATGAAACTGCTAAGACTTTGCAACAAACGAGGATGGCTGAAGGTGCTGATGTTCGATCTCACTGCATCAAAATGATTGGGCTTATTGAAAAGCTTGGTCATCTTGACGTAAAGATGGACAAAACCTACTGCCAGGATATAATCCTCCAATCGTTGCCAAGATCATTCGAGCAATTCGTAGTGAACTACAACATGCACAAGATGGATGTTGAACTTCACGAGTTGGCTAATATGCTCGCCACTGCCGAGACTTCCATGAAAAGAGAGAAGCCAGTGATGGTTGCTACCTCGACCCAATCCAAGTCCAAAAGGATTAAGAAAGGGAAAGGGAAGGGAAATGCTTCTTCAAGCAAAGGCAAAACACCATCTGGGCCCATAGGGAAAGGAAAGAAGCGTAAAGCTTCGTCTGGTGAACAGAAATATTTCTACTGCAAGAAATCTGGACACTGGAAGAGAAACTGCAAAGAGTTCTTAGAGAGCTCGAAAGGTATATTCCTTGTTGAAGTTAATTTATCAATTAACTGCGCATCATGGGTGCTAGACACTTCTTGTGGTTCTCATCTTTGTAATGATTTACAGGTGATGGGAGCAACAAGGCCACTTAGGCCAGGGGATTGGATCCTAAGATTTGGCAATGGAGCTAGAGCTGCTGCCGATGCCATAGGCGAAGTGGAGTTAGATTTAGGTGATAATAAATTAGTCCTTAGGAACGTTCTTTATGTACCTGATTTGGCCAAAAACATTATTTCTATTCCTGTTTTGGATAATGAAGGTTTTAATTTTACTATTAATAAATGTTCCTTTTCGTTATTCATGAATGATAATATGTTTTTCACTAGTACATTAAAAGATGGACTATATACCATTGAACCACCTAAGTTAGTGATGCATGTACAACAAAACAAAAGAAAACAAGATAATAAAATATCTGCCCAATTATGGCACGCTCGACTTGGACATATATCTAAGTTAAGGATTCAAAAGTTAGCATCCTCTGGCGCGATTGAAATCAATCGCATTGATGAAATGCCAATATGTGAACCATGTCTAAAGGATAAAATGTCTAAGTTGCCATTTAAGGGAAACCCTGAGCGAGCCAAGCAAACAATGGGCTTGATACATACTGACGTATGTGGACCACTAAAAAAAAGCGCCCGAGGTGGCTATGACTACTTCATCACTTTCACTGACGACTATAGTCGTTATGGATATGTGTTCTTGTTGAAACACAAGTCTGAAGCCTTTGAGCGATTCAAAGAATTCAAGATGGAAGTAGAGAATCAACTTGGTCATACGATAAAAGCTCTTCGTTCTGACCGAGGTGGAGAATTTCTTAGTAACGAATTTCTAAATTATCTTGTAGAGCATGGAATACTATCACAGTGGACTCCTCCTGCAACACCCCAATTGAATGGAGTTGCAGAGAGAAGGAATCGAACTTTGATGGACATGTTTCGATCCATGATGAGTGCCACTGACCTTCCTCTTTCATTTTGGGGACATGCCCTCCTCACGGCAACGAAGATACTGAACATGGTACCTTCTAAATCCGTAGAAAAGATACCATACGAATTACCCTCATACGCATTCATGCGCATATGGGGATCTCCCGCTTACGTTAAAAAGCTAGTGGGAGATAAATTGGAAACTAAATCCACTTTGTGCAAATTTGTGGGGTATCCAGAAAACTCGATAGGGTACGAGTTCTACGATCCTACAAGACAAACTACGTTTGTCTCGAGGAACGCACACTTCTTGGAGAAGGATTTCTTTGTGGACAAGAAAGAAAACAACGTAGAACTTGATGAGGTCACTGAAGCTGAAAAGGCCGAAGAGGTCGATCAAGCTGACCCGTCACCACAGGCAGTGGGAGAACAAGAGCATGAAAGTGCACCAGAAAGTACACCGATACTTCGTAGGTTAGAAAGACAACGTAGAGAACCCAAGAGGTACTATGGTCTGCTGTATGAGACTGGACAGTCTCTATCCGACCCAAGGACTTACGAAGAGGCTATGCTAGACATAGACTCGGGAAAGTGGCGCGAAGCCATGGAATCCGAATTGGACTCCATGCACTCAAACAAGGTCTGGGCCTTGGTAGATCCACCAGTGGGAGTAGCTCCCATGGGTTGCAAGTGGATCTATAAGCGAAAGCTTGGAGTGAACGGAGAGGTAATAACCTACAAGGCGTGACTAGTGGCAAAAGGATACACTCAAAGACCAGGAATCGACTTTGAGGAGACCTTCTCTCCCGTCGCAATGCCTAAATCCATTCGGATCTTGCTGGCATTAGCTGCGTGGTATAACTACGAGATATGGCAAATGGATGTAAAGACTGCCTTTCTCAATGGGGACATTGACAAGGAGATCTACATGGAGCAACCAAAAGGATATGCATCCAAAGGAGCTGAACACAAGGTGTGCAAACTCCAGAGGTCCATTTATGGACTGAAGCAAGCTTCCCGAAGTTGGAACATTCGTTTCGATGAGACAATCCAAACTTTTGGGTTCATAAAAAACATGTTCGAACCTTGCGTGTACAAGAAGATCAGTGGGAGTACAGTTGAATTTTTGGTGCTTTACGTTGACGATATTCTTCTCATTGGAAACAATGTGAAAGCGTTATCCGAAACTAAAGCATGGTTATCTACACAATTCTCAATGCAGGATATGGGAGAAGCTTCCTTTGTACTAGGTATAAGAATCTACCGAGATAGATCAAAAGGACTGCTGGGCCTCTCCCAATCTCAGTATATAGATAAAATCTTGAAAAGATTTAATATGGAAGAATCCAAGAGAGGATTGCTTCCAATGAGACATGGGATTGCACTCTCTAAGTCTATTGCCCCAAAGACGCCTGAAGAGAGAAGCAATATGTCTCGAGTACCATATGCATCCGCGATAGGAAGCATAATGTATGGTATGTTATGTACTAGACCAGACGTAGCGTACGCTCTAAGCGTTACAAGTCGCTACCAGTCTGATCCAGGTGAGCAGCACTGGATAGCCGTAAAGGCAATTCTGAAGTACCTGAGAAGGACTAAGGAATTGTTCTTGGTATACGGTGGAGGAGAATTGAAATTGGAAGGCTATACAGACACGAGCTTCCAATGTGATGTAGACGACTTCAAGTCGACATCAGGATACGTGTTCTGTCTCAATGGTGGTGCGGTTAGCTGGAAGAGCTCTAAGCAAGAAACAACCGCGGATTCAACCACCGAAGCAGAACACATTGCCGCGATTGATGCAGCAAAGGAAGGTGTTTGGATGAGGAACTTCATCCAGGAATTGGATGTGATACCTAGCATCGCTGAGCCCATTACTATCTTCTGCGATAATAATGGGGCAATAGCGCAAGCAAATGAGCCGAGATCTCATCAGAAATTCAAGCACGTACAAAGACGATACCATGTGATAAGAGATATCATTGGTAGAGGAGACATTAAGATGGAACGTGTCGACTCAGAAGATAATACCTCGGATCCGCTAACGAAGCCTCTGCCTCAAAATGCATTTGAGAAACATCTGCATAAGATGGGACTCAAGAACATAAAAGACTAGCTTTAGGACAAGTAGGAGATTGATAGAAATAGTGTCCTGCAAGCTAGCTGTATGGCTAGCATTTATTGTAATAAATGAGGAACTATTCAATTTCGATTAATAAATGCACTTTATTAAATGGTCATCTTTATCTTATGTAATAATTATCTACGCATAAGGATAGAAGTCCTTATATCACAGGGCTATGGGACAACCCGTGGACTGATCTCCAGGGCCGTGATCTAAAACATATTCAAGAGTCGTAGAATCCAATCGAGATAGGACATCGTTGGATTCAGTTAGACTCTCACTGTTTTGTATACACCGATGAACTGGAGGACACTGGGGTCCACGAGCGTGACTGGGATAGTCGATATACATAAGTGGGTGGCTTGCTGGGATGTCAAGCGCACTGAATACCCCAATTAGGAAATAACTCACCATGGAAGCGGTAGTCGCATATCGGGGTTGAAGTTATTCCAATTTGTAATAGTATATGAGGAACGATCCCTAACTACTTGAGGTGATAGGGTTTATCTGGTGCGAGAACGTCTATGCTTTGATATGAGTTCCGACTGACTGGGGATCGCCAGAAAGTCTCTGTGGACTCGTATTGGGTATAGAGGAACTCTTATGCAGATTCATATCATCAACAAATGATCCATTGACCCGACTTGATAGGTTGGGACATTCTCCTATGGATTTCTGTGAGAAATTAATTCTGGTAAAATCCTTGGCCAAGGTATCTGACACTTTATGTAAGTAGCTCATAAAGATTAAGTCAAAGAGAATTTATTTCGAGATCATAATACATAAGGTCGAGATAAAATAAAAGGGAATCCGATGAAAGACCATACCCTTAATTCTCGACTGGGAGATTGATCGATGGAGAGATTGTGTTGTATATGGAAATTGTAAATGATAAAAGGTTCACTGAATTAATTCACCAGTGATTGGGCTCCATGGGCTTGTGGCTGGACATTGACCGTGGACTGTGGGAGAATTCCCAAATTGGCAGGGGTGCTAATTTTGGAATGATCAATCGACAGAGTGTTCAATTGATTTAGAGTAAGTCTTACTCGAATAATTAAATAATATTTAATTATAACCCACGGCCAATTATGTGGTGAACCTACGGGGGCATACACAGTACACATGAAGCGAAAGCGAGGAAATAAGAACGACCGAGTCGACTGGGTCGATTATAATGGGTGGGTCGACTGGGTCCACCCAATTGGAACAAATTGGGATCCAATTGGAATTGGATCAGGATCATAAATTAAATTGGAATTTAATTTGTGGATTAATTAATTAAGTTGTATTTAATTAATTAATTAGAAAAAAATTTAATTAAATAGACTTAGAGTCTGATTTAATTAAATGGGAGATTAGTTAATTAATTGGGCTATTTAATTGGGAGATTAAATAAAGCCTGTTAAAATTAATTGACTGGGCCATGAATTAATTAGAAGACTTGATCTTCTAATTAAAGAGGGCCATGGCCCATGTAGGAGAGAAAAGTTCTAGTCCTAATAGGACTAGGTTAGGGAGATAACTATAAGTAGGTAAATTGTAGTTATTTTTTCCCACAACTCAATTAGCAAAATTTGAGCAAGAGCAAAAATTCTCTCCCCTCTCCCAGTGCAATCGGCCGAACCCTTCTTCCCAGTGGAAGAAATTTTTCGTTTTTGATTTTGTTCCAAGATCGTTCCTAATTCCAAGATTATAATATATCTTGTGTTCTAGCTGATCAAGATTTATTATTTTTCGTGTAATTGTGGTGTATCAACCCGTGGAGGCGCAACACGTGGGGCGCTACTGCAGAGCTTGGGTCGATTTTGCTGAGGAGAAATTCATAGTCCATTTTGCTAGCTAAGGATTTACAAGGAGATAGGTATAACTGCAACTATTTATACTATCGTTTTATTTATGTTCACATATATACAACTAGAGTAGTATCCTGGCAAGATTCCGTAAGAGGTCCTAAAAATTTTATATTCCGCTGTGCCTAGGGCTGTTTATCTTACCGAATCCCAACATTATCTCGATCAAAGGGGCATAGCAACGGCTTTCACCCTTAGTCGATTTTAATTTGTCATAGCAACAGCTTTCACCTGAGGGTCGTAGCAACAGCTCTCACCCTGTCTCTTCTTATCTCGATCTAAGGGGCATAGCAACGGCTTTCACCCTTAGTCGATTTTAATCGGTCATAGCAACAGCTTTTAGCTAAGGGTCGTAGCAACAGCTTTCACCCTGTTTCTTTTATTCTCGATCTATGGGCAGTGGATGACCCACGTAGAAGCTAGGGGGTGCATGGACCTCCCTAAAATCTTTATCTTTAGGTATATAATATATGCATGATATTATGTTTTGTTAAAGAGAATATATAACATTGAAGTATAATTTATAATTTTCTTCTAGCGGACCCCTTTAATAAAAATTAAAATCTTATAAGAAAGGGGTCCATATATATTATTACTGTGTCATGAAATTAATAGTCATGGTAATGAAGTAAACTAATTCAATTCAAACTCTTAACATATATATTCTTTTTTATTTTGTAATTTTAATCATAAAAAAGACAAACAATATATTCTAAGAAGGAAGACACTTTTTAAATATCTAATTTCATACCAAATATCTTTCGCATCTGATCTCATCAATACTAAAATGAGCTTACACATAAAAGATATTTTTTTTATTCAACAAACATATAGATTTAGTTTTCTCAACAAAAGGGAAAAAAATACAAATATAGTACTCCTACTTACTTTCAAATGTGATTTTATTACTGGTGGTGTTTTTTTATAATTTAGTATTTCGATACAATTGTATTATCAAGATCGATTAGGGTTTTATTCAAATAAGATTTGTTCCGTGTGATTATGAGGTTATATTAATCGTTATTATGGAATTTTTTTTGAGTAATTAATTTAATTTTTATTTTAATTAATAAGTATAATTCAACTTTATAATGGACCCCGGTGAAAAAAGTTTCTGGCTCCGCCACTGTCTAAGGGTCATAGCAATGACTTTCACCCTTAGTCGGTTTTCATCGAGAGGCCGAGTGTCGATCTTGCAGATGATAAGTAATTCGTGGAGACGCCTCGAATAGAAGAGAAAATATAAATATTTCATTGATTTCTTCAATAGTAGGAGATATAACATATTCGAATAATAAACGATAGACATGATGCCGAAAAAAAAGAGGAAACCCAATACATAGTCTTCACTTCCTGTAATACTTCCTAAGATTGACTACATTCCAAGTTCGAGGGAGAAATTCTCCATTCGGATAAGCGGTCTTGTATGAGCCTTTCTTCCCAACCTTGTCCAGAACATAGGGGCCATCCCGATTGGGTTGCAATTTTTCCACGTGTTTCGAGACTTCTACCTTCTTTAACACCAAGTCACTGTCCTTGAAAGTTCAGACTCTGACCCTTTGGTTGTATGCTTTCTCCACATTGGATTTCGCAACTTGAATTTTCAGCTTAGCTCGATCTCATTTACTATCTGCATGATCAACCTCTATTTTCCTTGAAAACTGGTTGTTTCCTGGCTCTTAGAATTCGGAAGATAATATTGAATACCTTTGGAATCCAGAACCTGCAGATAATATTCTCCCATAGAAAATTTATGACCTAGAACTGAGTGATTTTGGTCAAAGCTATACATTACACCCATTTGCTGAAATATTCCGCGGCAACCAACACATAATTTTTGTTTGCCCTGGCGATCGGAAAAGGACCGACGATATCAATACCCCATTCACCTAAAGACCAGCAAATAGGAATAGAATACATCTGCTCGGCGGGTTGATGGATCAAATTCGAATGAATTTGACAATAATTATATTTCTTCACATAATCAGCCGAATCAGGGATAAGATTGGGCCGATAATGCCCTACTCTCTAGCATTTAAGAGACAATGCTCTAACACCACAATGATTTCCAGCTTATTTCCAGCTTCCCTTTCATGGAGTTCTTTCAAGATTAAAGGAATTTGATCTTCGGAACTACATTTCAGTAGAATTCCCGAGGAGGACCTCTTACAGAGACTTCCCTCGATCAGGGCAAAGCATGGCGATCGATATTTTATCCTCCAAACCTCGTTAGTGTCTTTGGGAAGTTTACCTTCATGCAAATAATCTCTTGAAAGGATCAACCCAGGAGGGTTTCTTCTCATAGATTTCCACCATATCAACATTTGGAGTAATATCCAACTCGATAGCCGGTGTGTTCGAAAGTAGCAAGGTAAAAAATCCTTTCCTTCTTTCCATCCATTGCTCCCGCGAACTTATTAAGGTATTTAATCATACTGAACTTCTTGGCTTCATAAATGCCCTTGACCTGTCTATGCACGAGTTCAGAATCAGTAAGCACAATAAGGAATTTTGCCTTTGCTTTCAGGGCCATTTCCATTCCAGCAATAAGAGCTTCATACTCCGCTTCGTTGTTGTGATGACGTAGTCCAAGGTGATTGCATAGCTCAGAATCCCTTTGCGGCATGACCGGTGGAGCCTCTTGTTGATGCGCCGCCCGAGAAAGATTGTGCTCGTTGTTAACGGATTTTGCACTCCAACTACGTGAGAAAGCTCTCCTCGAATATACGTATTTCGCCTCGTAGTAGCCATGTTTCGATCTAACACCCAAATAAGGTCCCACGGTGGGTGCCAATTGATCTTACGCTGTTTCGTAGGGGATCAAATAGGAATGTAAACATGCAAGACACAAATATATGAAGGAGAAAATCAATAAAGTATATTTCGATCGTGGTGTACATATTACAAGTAATGAGGGTCCTATTTGAGCAATATAGGATGCCGTACAAGCTAGAGGCTAAATACATACAAGAGTGATATCTAATCTAACTCTCCAAGATTGGTCCGAGCTGGAGCTTCGAGCTGGAAGCACCTGGGAAAGCGTGTCTGGCGTCATTAATGCATGTTGTATTTATAGTTGAGGCGGTGTGCTAGATAAACCATCCGTAGGGGAGCATTACTCGGCCCAAAGACCTGGGCCTGAGGTCGGCCCAACAGTAGATTTCGAGCCAGAGCCTCTGCTTGAGAGATCGGACTGGGCAGACTGGGACTTGGGATTGATACTATGTCTTCGAGGTCGGGATTCACGATCTTTGATCTAGCATAACTTATTTTCGACCCAGCATGAGCTCCTAAATGTAGAGAATCCAAATTACCCCTCATCAAGCTTAATGAAGTAGGATCTTCTTCAAAAAATAAAATTAATGTTTTAGATACTATTAAAGAAGAAGATGAAAATGAACACTCTTCATAATAAAGTTCTGAATCATAAGATAATGGAATTTCAGAAATTCAAGATAACTTTGAAGATAATGTAGATAATCAAATCAATAAAAATTTTAGAAGAAGAGGAAATTTTAATAGTTCAAAACCATATTATAATAGACCTTCCTCTATGAATCTCCAATATGGAGAAAGAAATCAATTTCATAAAACTAGTTATGATGGCTCCGCTATAACAGAATGGAACATAGAAGGCAAAGCTGAATATGAAATTTAAATACTCTTCATGAGATGGGAATGGCTAGAATGGCTTACAAATTACAGGGTCAAACTAAAGAAAAGCTTGTGCATTGCTTGTCCAAGGTTTTACAGGACAATTAAAAATTTAACTGGTGGGATAATACATTAAACTTAGAAACAAAAACTCAAATTTTAGATCATAATATTGTAATAATTGAAAATGATGCCCCATATGAAATTAGTGATGCATGTGATTATCTCATAATTACCATAGGAATGTATTTCGTAGGAAACCCCAAAGAAGAATATAATGCTTCAAAAATTATATTAACAAATTTAAGATGTCTTTCTAGAATTATAGATGGTATAAAGATGTTTTTCTTACTCAAGTTTTAACAAGGAATGATTGTAATGCATCAATTTGGAAAGAAAGATTTATCATGGGATTACCTAAATTATTTGCTGAAAGAATTTTACAAAAGTTAAGAAATGAAATAGGAACTGAGGATATTCCTTTTGAAGAAATTACATATGGTAAGTTATTTGCTTTTGTTAAAAAAAAAGGTTTATCATTATGTTCTGAATTAAAGCTTCAAAATAAGTATAAATCAGATAAAAATAATACTAGAAGAGAATTAGGATGTTTCTGTGAAATGTTCGGAATGACAAAAATAGAACCTCCTTCTAGAATTCAAAGCCGAAGGAATAATAGACTTACCCAAAATTCAAATTATACTAAGATAGATAGTAGACAGTCAAAATCTTCAGGTCATAAGAAATCCTCTAAAAAACATCATCATCAGACCCAGGATAAGAAGAAGAACATAGAGTGTTGGTTCTGTAAAAAAACCTGGTCATACAGAAAGTCAATGTTGGTTAAAGAAGAAAAAGGAAATTATAGAATTGAAGGATTCTATAAATAATTTATTAGAAGAGTCTGAAGAAGAATCTGAAATAATAGAAAATGAATCTAATAACTCTGATGACAATTATAATCATGATGAACAAAATTGAATTTGTAATAATTGCAGTATAATTGTTATTACTAAAGACAAAAAAGAAGCTATTTTTGACGTAATAGAACAAATTCCAGATAATGAAACAAGAAAAGATTATTTATATAAATTAAAAGATTTAATCATAGAGGAAGATAATTAAAAAAAATAAACAAATTCAAAATAAAGAAAATTTCAGTTTAAACAAATTATTTGATAAATATCATTCTAAAAGTATATTCAAACAAATTACAACTAAAGATCTTCAAGCTGAAATTAATTTATTAAAAAAATAGGTTAATCAAATGGAAAAGGAACTTTTCTCTTTAAAAAAAAAAGGATTTTGAATTAGAAACAAAGATTGTTTTATTAACCGATAATACTGGTAAAGATGTCAATAAAATAAACCAAGAGACACCACCAGAAATCCCTATAGGTGAAAATCCCAAAGAAGATGAGAAAATGTTTCTTAATTCTATTTAAAAAATAGAATTTCAAAAATGGTATATTAATGTTAATTTAGTAATAAGTAATTTTAAAATAAATTTAATTGCTTTATTAGATTCTGGTGCTGATCATAATGTTATTAGAGAAGGAGTTATATCGTCAAAATATTATGAAAAAACTACAGAACAGTTATATACAGCTAATTCAACACCTCTAGATATTAGGTATAAGTTGTCAAAAGCTCATATATGTAACAATGGATATTGTTTCAAAAATGTTTTTACCCTTGTTAGAGACATATCTCATGATATGATCCTAGGAACTCCATTTTTAACTCAAATTTATCCTTTTATTACAAATGATAAAGGTGTTTCTACAACTATCCATGGTAGAACAATACCTTTCCTTTTATTACCACTGTTAAACAGAAAGAAATTTATTTATTACAACAGTCTTCTATATTCAGACAGATAAATATATTAAGCAATAAGAAAAATCATATTAACTTCCTAAAAGAAGAAATTCCTTATTATAGGATTGAAGATCTGTTAAAATCTGAACAAATTATAAAAAGAATAAAAGAAATAGAAGAACTTTTAATCAAAGACATATGTAATGATTTACCCAATGCTTTTTGGCAAAGGAAACAACATACTGTTGATCTACCTTATGAAAAAGACTTTAATGAAAGAAATTACCTACTAAGGCTAGACCTATTCAAATGAATGAGAAATTTTTAAAACATTGTCAAAAAGAAAATAAGGATTTATTACAAAAAATTAATTAGGCAATCAAAATCTCCTTGGAGTTGTTCTGTTTTTTATGTTGTCAAACAAGCATAGTGTCCCAAGATTAGTCATAAACTACAAGCCCTTGAATAAAGTCCTCCAATGGATTAGATATCCTATTCCAAATAAAAGAGATTTAATTAATAGACTTCATTCTGCTAAGGTTTTTACAAAGTTTGATCTAAAATCAGGATTTTGGCAAATTCAAATATCTGAAAAAGATAGATACTCAACTGCTTTTACAGTTCCTTTTGGACATTATGAATGGAACGTAATGCCCTTTGGTCTCAAAAATGCCCCTTCAGAATTTCAAAGAATTATGGATGAAATCTTTAATCCCTATAGCATGTTTAGTATAGTATATATAGATGATATTCTTATTTATTCTGAAAATTTAAATCAACATTTCAAGCACCTTCAAATATTTTTTTAATATTGTTAAAAAGAATGGATTAGTAGTTTCAGCCACCAAGATGAAATTATTCCAGACGATTGTAAGATTTTTAGGTCATGATATAAACAAAGGTCTTATCAAACCCATTAATAGAGCTATTAGTTTTACCGATAAGTTTCCAGATGTCATTACGGATAAAACCCAGCTCCAAATGTTTTTAGGATGTCTCAATTATATTTCGGATTTCTTTCCTAATCTTAGACAAGAATGTCAACCTCTTTATCAAAGACTTAGAAAAAATTTCCCAGCTTGGTCAGAAGAACACACTAGGATAATTAGAAGTATAAAAAAAAAAGTCAATTCTTTGCCTTGCCTAGGAATTCCTCACCCAAATCCCTTCATGATAGTTGAAACAGATGCCTCAGATATTGGTTATGGAGGCATACTGAAAAAAAAAATTAGTACAAAAGAACAATTAGTTAGATTTCATTCAGGTATTTGGCTCGGACCACAAAATAATTATTCTACTATCAAAAAATAAATTCTTTCAATTGTTTTATGCATTTCAAAATTTCAAGATGACTTAGGATGTTAATTCATAGTAGGGACTAAAGTGGGAAAAAAAATACAAGAGAGACGACTCTGTAAAAAGTTAATGATAAGAGGGACCAAAAGTGATATTTACCCTGAGAAATTTTTACTTCGTATTGGCTGCAAATCTGCAAAAGAAGTTTAATTGAAAGATGTTCAAAATGTAGTTTCAAAACAAATTTTTGCTAGATGGCAAGCCATATTATCTGTTTTAATTTTCAAATTGAATATATAAAAGGAGAGAATAATTCTCTTTCTGATTTTCTTACACGTGAATTTTTACAAGGAAATTAACTATTCAGATGGATAATCCCAAATCAAAATCCAAAGTCCAATCTTCAAAAGATTATGAAAGTGCAGAATCAAAAATCATGGTGAGGTTTATGTCTGTAACACCACCTCCCAAAACACCTTCTAATATTCCTTCCAGTTCAAACAGATTTATCCCCTCCAAAACTTTCTCGAATTACCTTTCAAATTTGTCTTAGCCTCATCTCCTAAACCTACAAATGTTCATATTCCAAATGATCCAAAAGACAAAGAAGAGGTCAGATATGTTAATAAGGATTGGAATGAAGAAATAGGCCTTACGGCTTATACTGAATTGCCCACGGACTTGGTTCAGAAAGATTTTATAAGAACCAGATTTAAACTTTTCCATGATGATTCTCAATTCTGGGAATCCGATTGTTTTCAAAAAACTCAAAAATTTTATGAACTCATATTGGTGGACACAAATTCTGTAGAGATTTCTCACACCAATAATGAAAAGAATCAAATTACTTTTTCAAAGTGTGTTATTAAAAAAAAAATTCAAACTACTTTTGGTGGGATGACCTACCTTAGAAATTTTTCAATACGTTTTAATCCAAAAGAATTCAATTATATTGATTACAAAAATGCCTGGTATAGAGCTTTCTATATTAGACCATTTTCTCAATCTTGGTTTTTCATTTTTCATTCTGATTGTTCAAAAGTTTTCCCCATTTGGTTTTATGAATAGTGGAAACACATGGGATCAGAAATTTCAATTTTACCACCAACTGTCAAAAATGGATTGCCAGTTTTTGCTGAAAATACAAATATGCCGAATTATAGAAAATTAATATTTTTCCATGCTGAATTCAAAGTTCCTTGGATATTAGCCTGGGATTTTCAATTCAAAAAATACTTCCCTGACCCTACTCATTTTTCTCTAGTTAGATCAATCCAGATCAAATGGTGGACAAAATATCAATAGGATATTTGTTCAGAAAGAAATATCAAACAATTCCTGTTTACTGGAGAAAAGTTAAATACCAAAGTGAATCCAAAGTTGATGCCAAAGCTAAACGAAAATCAAAAGAACCTCAAAGTTCGGATGAACAACAGAGATTTTTTGAAGCCTTCAAACATAATCCACACCTCACGGATGACTTTTTAGAATTTTTATCTCCAAAAACAGCAAAATCTAAGGAATCCGTGACTTCAGACCCCATTGGTAGTCCATGCGGACAAGACCCATATTATGCTTTCTGCCTATGAAGAGAATCCTATGCTTCTTTGCTGACAAACTTTCAAATTTTCAAAAAGAAGGACAATTATTCAAGAAGACGACAATTCAAAGGACAATAATCAGAGACTACTTTTCCAAAAGTATGGAGAGCTGGAAGATTCCAAAGTAATTCAAATTCACAGTTCAAATGAAATTCAAATTCAGATGAAATGTATTAATTTGTACTTCTATAAATACCCTTTCAAATGTAAAGAGAAGGCAGTGCCTTTTCAACCCCCTCTTTCATTATTCTCTCTACCTTGTAAATATGCTTAAAGTTTCCATTGTACGCTGTTTGAAGTTTGCAAGTAAAACTCTGTAAGATTCCAATATCCAATAAAGTTCATTTTATTCACATGCTTAGAGTTTTTAAAATTTATTCTTATTTTAATTCTTATGAATTTATTATTTCTGAATATTTAAGATACAAAAGATTATGCAAAAGATATCCTGAAGGTAATTCTCCAGGAGATTACTATGTTGAATTAAGAGATTTCTATTACAATTTAAGAGCTCGTCATATTATAATATCAGCTGCATAATGTTAAAAAACATGTTTGTAATACTTTTCATATTTTTACTATTCTGCTTAGAAACTGTTGGGATTTATGGGGTTCCAGCAGTCACCCTTACGGATTCGCTGTGGCGCTTGCTACATCGGAGTCTGGCAGCCCAACTTGTCGAGGTTCACGGAGGAGACCCGAGGATCCACGTGAATTCTTGCGAAGCCCCTCATGTCTGTCCACCGATTAGTGTGGGGCTCTGCGCTGCCGTTGTGAACTGTACGGGTGCCCTATAGGAATCAACCTTGGGTTAAAAGATTAATAGTTACGCCATCACTAACAGCAATTGCTTTTGGTGCAGTGGTAAAGCGCTTGAGATCCTACAACTTTGATTTTAGATGCTAGATTTTCTATTTAGGTATGATTTCATTATATAAAGTCTTAGTCATTTTTTCTGTCTTTTTTATTAGAAAGTAGCTTCCAAAATAATTTCAAGAGCACATTACCAAGCTTGTGGTAAGATGGATGTTCGATGCATGTAGCCTAGAAATTTTTCAAGTTGAAGTTTTTTTTTCTATACTCACACATCTTTTGTGAGTGAGTGGAGAGGTTGAGAAAACAACTTATGAACTTATATTGCTCTTTTGAATTGGTTAATTGCTATTTAGAGTAACATTCTTAAAGAAAAATAAAAGAGATGGATGATATTGGTCAAGAGTAAAATGTCTTCATGAGCCATGAAAAAAAAGTGAAAAAAAAATATATAAAATAAAGAAGAAAGAGAGAAGTTCTTAGTTTTCGTCATTATAGAAAACGAATCTTTATATGGCTCTATAGTATGTATTGACCAATTGAAATCATGAAGCTAAATTGTGAAAGAATGTGACCTCTAGATAGTTATGTTTCCTATCTTTGGATCAATGTTTGTTTGTATGCTTGTCTGTAAAAATATGGCCTATTTCTTTGAGTGACTATCTGTTTTCCAACTCCATGAGTGAAATCCTTGTCCTAAAAATTTAAACACTTTACCCGTGAGGAAATGGAGTTGATACTTTACTTGATAATTATTCTAAAGCTATGTGTATTGTGGTTTGTGATATGAAGGTTTTGGCTTAGTATTCACACACACACATTTTGGGGGTTATGATCGAACTAATCTAGATAGCGATTGTGATCTTTGACTAGCTCTTTGATTGATGTACTTGGATAGTTTATCTTATTTCTTCTCAGTTATGTTCATCATACTTATATCTTATTTGCGCTTGAATTGCTAGAGACTAGCAAAAAGCTGGTTGGGAGTTGTGATTAGTGCTTGAAAATGAACTTAATTTTTTTATATTTTCTAAATAAATTAAATGTTAATTTGATATTTTCATGAAATTAATAGAAATTATTTTGATTAGAAAATATTGAGTTTTGATTTATTTTTGTAGGAAAATAATGTCATGTTAAATTCCCAATCCACAAGTGACATATGACAATTTTTGTTGGACCAAATTTGATAATATGCGCTGCCGTATGTGACATTTGATGGAAGTGCAAATAAATTGGCAAAAGGAAATTGGAGTTTACAATTGAGGCATCAAGAATCTTTAATTCATGCATGATGAGGAACCTTTATTAAAGGAAAGTTTTGACGTGCAAGCTTCAAACTTCTGCTGCTCATGACCGAAGATTAATGGAAAAGTTTGTGGATGTATATATGGGAAGTTTCAACAAATCGGAACCTTCCTAATTCCTCTAGGACAATTTTAATTTGGCATTCTTAACACTTATATATAGTCCTAGAATTACTAAAACACACAATTCTTAGTCTTAGTTACAATTCTCTCTAAAATCATTATCATATTTTCTCTCTAGAACTTGTGATAATGGTTAGCGAATTAGGCTAAGAGTTCTTTGGTGAGATTAGAGATGAACTTATATGCGTAGTGATCTTATTTGGATTCGATTTTTCAAGGTTTTGTAAGTTTAATAGTTTTGAGTAATTTATTCTTCTTCATCTATTTTCATCAAAATTAGTTTTCATATAAATCTAGTCAAGCTCTTTTTTATGTGAAAATCTTTATGATATAATTATATTGATATAAGTCTTTCGTTTTATGGGTAGTCTTTTAATGCAATATGCCTTGGTATATAGTATGTTTTTTATTTCTCATAAGATGATATTTTGTGCTAACTCTAAAAGCAAGAAGATTATTTACTCAAATACATTAGAAATCATGTGTTTTCCAATTCTTTATCTTCCAATTGATTGTTTGGGATGTGAAACTTTCAATTGATTAATTTTATGAATCAATCCAAATAAGTGAACGAAGCATATAAGGTATTCTTGATATCTTACCATTTTAATTATCATATTTTCCGACAACCAAAAATTCACTTTTCTTTAAGTTTTCTTAAAATCAAATCGCTTCGTTAATTTAGTTTGTTTATTTATTTCTAAAGCTACTTTGTCTACTAACGATTTTAGCTTATTTTAGTCATCTCCTCGTGGATATGATCGCCCAATCTATTCTACATCGATCACTTTGTTTCGACAAGTTTGGGCGTAATCATCGCCTATTTACTACGGCGACGAACAATCAAATTATCACTATATTTATTCCTTTTTCTACTTCTTCTTCCAAGTGCAGGATAACCCCAAGGGGTTGTGGGTTTTTTTCTACCAATTGAGGCTCTCCCTTCACCACCCCCATGGGGCTGGTCTACAGGGTTCATAACTACTCCTCTTACTATGGGACGCTTACCTAGCCAACGCTTAGATTCGGCTCTACCCAAACTTTTCTGGTTCGCCCCAACATTCCCCACTTGTCCGACTGTTGCTGAGCAGTTTTTGGATATCAAACGGACCTCCACAAAGGGTAATTTTAAAGTGGCTGATTTCCCCTCTTTTGCAATCAGTTTCGCTACAGCACATGTGCTCAAGAGAAAATGCTTCTGGATAATAGAACAATCCTTGGAAAAAGGACATGCCTATTTGGTAGGCAACAAAGACTTGAGGCAAAGAGCATAAGAATGTCAAATAAACAGATAAGGAAAAATAGAATGCAAATAAAAGCAACCAAACTATAAAGTGACATAATATCAAGTGACAATTAAAGGAAAATTTTCTTTACGGTTTAAAGCTAAATCAGGATATGTAATTAGGGCGGGTTTGTTCTGATCTCCAATGACAGCAACCGAGACAGAACCATGGCCAATTTTCACAATATACTCCTCTAAGACAAACGTAGTTTGTCAAAACTTTAATAGAGTAAACGATAAAGGCCAGTCAAAGTCAGATATCACATGGTAACTCAGTTCCAGAAGGAAAATCATATGCAATGAGAATGATAAACATAGTAACACAGATCCGTGTACATCTCATACACTGTGGTCCTGTAAGAAGCATTCCAGCTAGCTTATTCTTTATTATGTAGAAAATAATCCACTCAAGTACCATAAACAAAACTAACTCCAATGCCCCTCCTGCAAATTACGTGTTAATTCCTTTGAATTTTTCAAAGCATGGATAGCTATAAAAATTGCATAGTCTCTAAGAGACAAACCTGAAGTGTGACTAATACTTCTTCAGGAAAAGAAATTTTCTTCTTTCTAAATTACATATACATATATTATATGCAAATGTTTAAACTAAAATCAGCTAAAGAAGTAATTTGCAACTAAGAGAACTAACGAAGAATTGCCATATATAAAAATATAAGAGAAGAGCCCTTACCTCAGTCAAGAAACCCCTCATGCGCCTGCAACATAAGAAAAAAATACTAAGATTAGATTACAACATCAAATAAAGAGATAAGGAAAAATAGAATGCAAATAAAAGCAACCAAACTATAAAAAAGTTATCTTTTGCCTGATAGAACAACTATTAAATGGAGTGAACTTAAAAGGCAGTACATAATATTTCATGTTGGGGATGGGAAAATACTAAGAATTATTGGATCGCAACAAAATCGGATTTCCGAGGTATAAAGAGTAACTATGGTATGAAGAAAAGTAAAAAAATTATGAAAAACGCGGAGAGAATGACCCAAAGTAGTCGTAATGCTTCTTCTAAAAATCGAATACATGTGAAATTTCCACTATCATAAATACACATGAGAAATGACATTAGAGTAATCTTTTCTGAGAATACTCAACAAGGACATCTAACCTTCAGTAAGTAATGTGAAACGTCAAACAAGAAGATTTTGAAGTAACAATCCAAAGTCAAAGGGAGAGAAAAGGTTCAATATGTGAAGAAAACAATGTCCAAGTTTTAAACCCATTAGAAATGTGCAGGAAAAAAAACGACTAAAATGGATCTACATTTATCTAGCATAAGAAATTGCCTTGGAATAGAATGCTAAACAACTAATGTCACCTGCAAAGAAGACATGAAGAAAAATTAGAAGAAAAGAGCAACCAAGTCGGAGGATCATTTCCGATGCCTTACATGATTCAGGAATTTTGTTTATGTTTCTCGGCCTTCCATCAAGGGAATCAGGAAAAGACTCTTTTTCTATAAGTTTTGTTATCCAATCTGTACAGATATCAAACAAACAAACAAAATGAGACCATTTTAAATAGAAAACAATAGAAGAGAAACAAATATTCTTCATTTTAGTTCACCTGAAGTGACATCATATCCATTGATTCTCAATATCCTAAATGCGAAAAGATAAATAAAACCATCAATGAATATTTCTTTGTGACCCAGCATGTAGGAACTTTTATGGGCCCATGTCAATGAAATATTATAAAATATTTATCATAATACCAAGTTTGAAAGGATTGTATGAAAAAATGCAAGTATAGATTCAATAAAAAATTGACTAAAATCAGAGTTTTAATAATCATTTGAAACATAGTTTCTGTTGGATAAAGATGAAGTTGGAGTGCATTGAAGTTATTTTTTTAAGGGAGGTTTTGATGATTTCCAAAACATCAAATCTGCTAAGTATAAGACAACTTAGTTTGAAGTCCCTTAGAAGAATTTTGACCAAGTAAGAAGATATATCAGACGGGTCAAAGATTCAAGGTCCAGAAGACTACTGATTTGCTGAATGAAAGAAATCAGACTGGTGAAGATCAGCCGACTCAAATCAGATTTGTTCAAGTTTGGGATCAGCTCTGTTCATTACCAGACTTGCGCTATCATCAGCCAAGTGTAAAGATCAAGAAGTCGTCCCAACGGTAATAAATGCCACTGGAGTAATAAATGCTGAAGTCTAAGGCTATTATTGACAAATGATTGAAGAAAAGACTCGTATCAGCTTGGTGCATTTAATGCTGTCTGACAGAAAGTACAGTCTGCAGTACTGTCATTGTGCAGAGAGCCGTTCGCGGAAATTAAGGACCAGAAATCAAGAGATTTGAATTTTGTCTCTCTTCAACGGACATAATTCAAAGAGTGACTATAAATAGCTGAAGAGACGAAGAAAGAAGGAGAAAACAACTTCTGAGAGATTGAATCCGAAGCTAAATATTTTCTAAGTCTCAAAGCTCAAGAACAGCTCACTCATCTGCTGAAAGTCATTTGTCGACAGAAGCCGTTGAAGTTCAAGATAATATATTTTCTGAGTGAATCTGTAAGAGAGAAAAGTTGTGAGAAGTAGATATCCATCTTAGTGAGTGATATTACTTCGGAGAGTAGGAGTTTCTTTGTGATTTCCTATTGCAAACTTGTGGCTGATCATTTGTTGTGAAGCACAAGCAGAGTGTACTAATTACTGTGTGTTCTTAGTATAACCCAAGATCTATGTGACTTGAAAGAATGAATTAAAGGATATCTAAATCCATATAACCTTTATAAAAATTCTTGTGTTTTTACATTGCTTTTACTTGCATATTTTCAGATCTGCATTAAACACATTATAAAACTGTTTGAAAATTAATTTAAATGAGTTTACAAAACTGGGGACAAAATTTTCAAACTACTAAGTTTACTTGTGAAAAATACTTTAAAAATCCGCTGCAAGTATTCTGGTATTAAAACTGATTTTCACTAAAATCAGCTAAGTAACTATCAGATTAGTGGTCAACAAAGCTGTTCAAAGATTTGTTCGTGATCAGCCTTGTAAACATACAGTTCTGTAACAGCTTAGTCTGTTTAAGTTTAAGTAACAGTTTTAAAGTTAAAATTTGATTAAAATTTTCAGAGGTCTATTGACCCCCCCTCCCTCTAGACCTCATCTGACCACTTGGGACCAACAAGTGGTATCAGAGCAGGTGGTTCATTAGAATCAGCTGCCTGATCAACGAGCTTGATCCGAGTGTTTTTCAAAGGTTTTCAAAACTTTTCAAAAGAGCATCTTATTGAAAAATTAAAATTTTTGAAAAATGGACTGTATCAGCCATGTTCCCCACATTGCTGGTATGAGCTTCGAAGACTAAAAGATCAGAATGGAGATCTTCTTAGCTGCCTACAATGATAAAATGTACACATGTATCATCAAAGATCCATTCAAATTCACCAAGACCATCAAAGTTGATGAAGTCGATATAACGGTGGAAAAAGATTTACATGAGATGACAGCCGAAGAAATAAAGCTGTTCAACCTGGACAAAGTTGGGCGATTTATCATGACCAAGGCCCTTGACAATGACAGATTTGTCAAAGTCAAGCATTGCAAGACTGCCAAAGAAATGTGGGACAAGGTCCGTGATATGAGCGAAGGAAACGACGCTATCAAAGAGCATCAGCTGAGTGTTACTCTGGAAAAGCTGGATAACTTCAAGATGAAGTCTGCGGAAACCATTGATCAGATGGATACAAGGTTTACAAAGACGCTGAATGATGTTCTAAAGCTTGGAAAAACCTTCACTGATAAGGAGATAACCGTCAGAGTGCTGAAGGCTCTACCTCCTAAGTTCAACATGAAGGTGACAGCCATGGAAGAGTCAAGAGACTTGGGAAAGATCTCACTCACCGAGCTGTTCTCAGTACTCAAGGCGTATGAGTATAAACTGCCAAGAATGGGTGTTGAAGAATCCTCTACTTCAAGTCCCACATCTGCCCTGGTTGCTGCTGAAAATCCTAGAAGGCCAGCTTATAAAAGCAAAGATGTGGACTCATCTGATGAAGCCACAATACTCAACAAAAAGGAGTACACTGCTGGAGACGTTGAATTGCTGATGAATAATTTCAAGAAGTTCTACAAACGAAAAATGAAGAACAAATACAACAATGCTTCTACTTCTAACCCTACTTCTTCTTCTCAAGATAAATATTCTTATAAATCTAAAATGATGTGCTATAACTGCAGGAAATTGGGTCATTTCATCAGAGACTGCCCATATCCTAAAGCTGAAAAGTACACTGAAGAAGAAAAGAGAATCAGAAAGGAAAGAAAGCATCAGAAAGGCAAGGTGCTGGTGGCAGAAGCGGAAAAGCTAACTGCTATATACTCATCAGAATTGGATTCAGACACTTCTGATGAAGAGAGACCTGCTCTTCTCTGCCTGATGGCTCTGAGGATGATGAGGTAACTCCTCTAGATAATGAATTATTTAATTCATTTGAGCAAATGATGCTTAACAATACCAGTATTGCTGAAGTATTTACAAAGCTTAAGGAAGAGATGATATTGCTAAGAGAGCAAAATAGTTCACTGAAACTTAAGGCTGAAAAGCCAAAAGAATCAGATGAATATAAACAGCTTGAGCAAGAAAATGAATCTCTGAAAGCTGAATGTGAAGTTCTTAAAGGAAAAATCGTGGAACTTGAGAAAACAATTGAGTCTCATGAAAAGTCATCTGTTGCATCCACTCATATGTCTAGTAAACAGAAGACACCTTTAGATCAGAATAAGTTAGATCTGAACCATACTGAAAAGTTTATATCAGCTGATAATAGTAAAGTCATTTTGTATGTTCAGACTACTAAACCTGCTTCACCTGAGAAAGTGTTAAAGGAGACGAAAACTCCTAAGGCTAAAAAGAGCTAAGAGCCTAGTGTAGGAAAACAGACTGATAAATCCAACCAGAAGAGTCCTAGGAAGTCTTCTGACAAGGCCAAAACCAATCAGACTAGTGATAAAACTAAGTCGTCTGTTAATGAGCAAGCATCTAGTAAACCAAAGAAGCATAAAAACAAGAAAAATCAAAATGCTTGGTATGGAAATGAGTCTTATTATGTGCAACCTGCTGCATATCCTCCTATGTATCATGCACCTCAATTTCCAACTTACTATGCACCATACCCTGCTCATCCAATGCATGCATATCCTGCTTATCATGCATGTTATTCTACTTTTGAACATTATCCTTATCATGCTGATTATCAACAACATGGAAAATATGATGAACGTGATAAAGACAAAGCTGTTCATGCTCCTGTTGAAACTCAAAAGCCTAAGAAGCCTAATACATCAACATCTTGGGTTGTCAAAGGTGGAACTAATCCTTCAGAAAAACCCCATCAATAAGGGTACCTAAAACAATTTTATTTTGTTTTGTAGGTTAGGTTTAGGAGTAGGAGTAAAGTAGAGAAGACCTGGTACTTGGACAGTGGATGTTCAAGACACATGTGTGGAAACATACATGAGCTGACTCATGCTGTTGCTGTGGATGGTCCAAATGTGACGTTTGGAGACAGCAAGGAAGGCAAGATTGTAGCAAGTGGAAATCTGATCAAAGGCAACATTGAGATATCTGACGTCTCTTATGTTAAATGCCTCAAATACAATTTGCTGAGCATAAGTCAATTTTGTGACCTAGGATATTCAGTCATCTTCTCAACAGATAAGTGCTACGTTGAACAGATTGGTACTAAGAAGGTTATTTTATCTGGAAGACGACAAGGGAATGTCTACACAGTGGACTGGAATTCTGTTGACAAGAATTCAAGTGTTTGTTTGGTGGCATCAACACCAAGTGAAATCAGTTGGTTGTGGCACAAAAGAATGAATCATGTGAATTTCAAGACCATCAACAGACTTATCAAGAATGATCTGGTAGAAGGAATTTCAAAGACAGTCATGAGCAAAGATAAGCTTGGTGATGCATGTCAGAAGGGTAAACAAATCAAGTCATCATTTAAAAGCAAGAAGCACCAATCATCTGGAAGGATCTTGGAGCTGCTACATATGGACTTATTTGGACCCATTGATCCAATCAGCAATGGTGGAAAGAAATACTGCCTAGCTGTTGTGGATGATTATTCAAGATACACTTGGGTGATTTTCATGAAGAAGAAAAGTGAAACCAAGGAGCATCTTACAAATCTGATGGAAAAGATTCATAACAAAAAGAATATGAAAATACTGAAGATCAGATCAAATAGAGGGACTGAATTTACAAACTCTACTGTTGAAGAGTATTGTAACTCCAGAGGAATCAGTCATGAGTACTCCGCTGCCAGAACCTCTCAACAGAACGGAGTTGCTGAAAGGAGAAACAGAACTCTGAAAGAAGCTACCAGAACCATGATAGCTGAAGCAAAGCTGCCTCAAAGATTTTGGACAGAAGCAACAAATACAGCATGCTTCACCCAAAACAGGTGCATGATCAACAAGTACCAAAACAAGACTCCATATGAAGTTTGGAACAGCAGGAAGCAAAACATTCATTACTCTAGAATTTTTGGTTGTAAATGCTTTGTTTTAAATAATGGGAAAAATCACCTTACTGGTTTTGCAGAAAAGGCTGATGAAGCAGTATTTGTAGGATACTCTACTGTTAGTAAAGCTTATAGAGTCTTTAACAAAAGAATTTTACTTATAGAAGAATCCATTCATGTAGTATTTGATGAACCTAAACAATCTTCTGAAAAGAATCAAAATACTGATCAGAATCTGTCTACTGATTTTCAGAAATTGAGTATTGGAAAGAATGAAGAATATATTCCCATCATACTACCTGATCTCAACTCAGCTGCTAACTCAAGTGCTGTTCAAAATCACAATGCTGATTGTCTAACAGAGGAGTTGCAAACAGCTGACAGACCAGAGAATGTTCAACAGACAAGTGATGTTCAACAGACTACTACTAGAACTCCAACAGTAGTGTTGCAAGATCACAACAGAGGACAACATTATGATTTGCAACCTGATCTTAGATGGCTCAAGAATCACCCACCAGAGCTGGTGATTGGTGATCATTTGGATAGAGTAAAGCCAAGGATAGCTGCTGCAAGTGAAGCAATGTTTGTCGGCTTTCTATCTCAAATTGAGCCCAAACAGATTGAAGAAGCTCTAAACGATTCAAACTGGATTGAAGCTATGCAAGAAGAGCTAAATCAATTTGAAAGGAATGAAGTCTGGTACTTAGTTCCTAGACCAAGTCATCAAAGAGTTATTGTCACTAAATGCGTATTCAGGAATAAAATGAATGAAGATGGTGTTGTCACCAGAAATAAAGCAAGATTAGTTGCCAAAGGATATTGTCAAGAAGAAGGTATTGTCTTTGATGAAACTTTTGCACCAGTAGCAAGATTAGAGGCAATCAGACTCTTTCTTGCCTATGCTGCTCATAAGAATTTCACTGTCTATCAGATGAATGTGAAATCAGCCTTTCTCAATGGAGAATTGCAAGAAGAAGTATATGTTGAACAACCACCTGGATTTGAAGCTTATCAAGAAGAAGACAATGTGTATCATCTGAAGAAAGCCCTCTATGGACTGAAACAGGCTCCAAGAGCATGGTAGATACCCTATCTGATTTCCTTTTAATTAAAGGATTTCGCAAAGGTGAGGTTGACAAGACCCTGTTCACTATTGAATGGGAAGAACATATTTTGCTTGTGCAAATATATGTGGACGACATCATTTTTTGTTCAACTATTCAACAGATGTGGGATAAGTTCTTAAAGCTAATGCAGAACAAGTTTGAAATGAGCATGATGGGAGAACTTAACTATTTTTTTGGCTTGCAAGTAAGACAGTTGCCTGATGGAATATTCATCAGAGGATCTGTTCAACAAATTTGGTATGGAAACTAGCTCTACTGCTAATATTCCAATGTCTACTAGTCTTCGTTTGGATAAAGATGAGGATGGCAAATCAGTAGACATAACCAAGTACAGAGGAATTATTGGGTCACTGTTATACTTAACAGCTAGCAGACCTGATATCATGTACTCTGTTGGGGTTTGTACGAGGTATCAATCAAATCCTAAGGAATCTCATCTCTTAGCTGCTAAAAGGATACTCAAATATCTTAAAGGTACTGAAGATTCGGGATTGTGGTATCCTAGGGAATCTGGATTTGAACTTATTGGATATTCAGATTCTGACCTTGCTGGCTGCAAGATTGACAGAAAAAGCCCAACAGGTGCTTATCATTTCTTAGGTAGTCGTCTGATCTCTTGGATGAGTAAGAAACAGACTTCAGTATCCATATCTACCGCTGAAGCTGAATATATAGCTGCTGGAGCTTGCTGTGCACAAATATTATGGTTGAAACATCAACTAGAAGATTACCACATAAAAATCAGTGGAATACCTATCTACTTTGACAATACAAGTGCAATCGGCCTTACTCAGAATACTACAAGTCATTCAAGGACTAAACATATTGAGATCAAACATCATTTCATTAGAGATCATGTGGAGAAAGGAAATGTCATGATAGAATATGTGTTTACTGAAAATCAGATTGCTGACATCTTCACAAAACCTCTAAGTGAGACAAGGTTTTCAACTCTAAGAGCTGAACTAGGTCTACTAAAATTGGATGCATAAGCTGAGGGGGAACTCATTAGAAGACTGAAGTTCATCAGCTTACTCATCATAGTATCTTCAAGGATTAACTCTCAACAGACTAGTTAACTTATGAATTCTTAAAGTCAGGGGGAACGTGTAAGACTAGCGGTACTTCTGATTAAAAGATGAAATTTGTTGATGAAAGTTAGTTGAAGTTATGTTTTCATCAGAAGATTAAAGTCTTGAAGATTGAAGATTAATTATCTAGCTGGATTGACAAACAGCCGAGGAAGGTTATCAGTTATTGGCTTTCACTGATAACAATCAGTCATCAGGACGGTAGTCCCATCAGATAAGTACTTTAGTTACTCGTCTGATCAGATAAGTAAAAGCTGAGTGTATTTAAAAAGTTTTATTTAAAACACGCTTTTACAAATATAATAAGGCGGTTCGCATTCCCGCCTGTCATTAAATGCTTTTTTAATTTTGAATCGCGTAACTGACGTCGCACGATCAGAACTGACAAGAAACGTATCTAACGGTTAGCGTGTATCACGGAAACCGAAATACCCTAACTCTATAAATTTAGATCTGATCAGACTTGTTGTTCTTCACGCACCCAAATATACTTAGAGCATTTGTGAAAAATTCTTTGCATCCTATCTTCTGCAAACTTCTGTTTTTCCACTAACTTCTCACAGATTCAACATGAGCTCTAGTCAAGAAGCTAAGGCGGAGGATATGTATCTGGTTTATGATGTGTACTATCAGTCTGGTACCGATTTGATGAAGCAACTGTTAGAGAAGTTCAAAGTTGCTTCCCTGGTGAATTTCATGGAACTACACGAAGGGTTGGTCTGGAAGGACCAAGTTTTGGAATATTACAGGACGGCTGAGGTAGATTTTACGAAAAGGTAGATTAAGGCCACTGTTGGGGGTAAATCTATAGTCATCACCCCTGTTCTGCTTCATGAAACGTTTGGTCTGCCAAACAGTGGACGACTTGACGTCACTACCCTTGCTGAAGAAAAACTTTAAGATTTCTGGGCAATCTGTGCCAAGGAAGGTGAGATGTTGACTGGCAACATCAAGAAGAAGCAACTTAAGGATGAGTATCAGCGCATGGCTGATATGGTTGCCAAGCTGATAGAAAACTGCACCTTCTCTCTTGATGAAGTGACCATGAAGAGATACATTATTATGCTGGCTATCTACTATGCCTTGGAAGTAAATTGGTCAATGGTCGTCTGGTACATTCTGTCTAATTTTCATGAGAAGAAAGGCAAAAAGTCTTCTCAACAGACTAATCACAGAATCACCTTGAGCTATCTGCTTCACAACATGGGTTGTGAAATGACTAATGGGAAGGAGATTCATAATGCTAAGGAAATGGACAAATACTTGCCTGTTATGAAGAGGAAAGCTGATGAGGTTGAAGCTGAAGAAGATGTGGAGGAACCTAAGGAAGAGGTTCCTGCCAAGAAGCAAAAAAAAGTGGTTCAGCCTGCTGTTCAGGCTAAGAAAAAGAAGGCCGATGAGCCAAAGGAAGTGGCTCAAAAGAAGAAAACCAAGACTTCTGTTCAAACAGCCCAGCCAGCTGCTGAAGCCAGAACAGATAGTCTGGTGCGAAGGAGGTTGCTGATGAAATCATCAATCAGACTACTGCGGAGATCAAGAATATGTCTCCTGCCTCATCTTCAAGAACACCATCTGCTGAACATCCTGATGAGACTGTTGCTCATAGGACCAGAAGTCAACTTAAAGATACAGGTGCTTCCATGCCTGTTCAAGTAAAAATAAAGAGAACCATAAGGAAGAAGATGACTTTTGTTGACTCACCCACTGGGCCAACAAACTTAGTAAGACAAAGCCCTCAATCAGCAGAGAGGTCTGCTGGTGCTGAAGACAAGTCTGTTGCTGAAAAGACTGATGCTCAACAGACTGCTCCAGAAGAACCAATAGATGCGGTTGCTCAACCTCAAGATGATCCAGACGTGATGATCATCAACCCCATAGCAGCTAATCCCATTGCATCTGCTGGTCCTGCTCCGAAACCTGTTCAAGCTGATAAAGGAAAAAGAAAAATTCTTATCAAAAGAAAGAAGATTTCTGCTGCTGACAAGAAGAAGAGAGAGGAAGCTGAGCAGCGAAAGAGAGATGAACAGGAAGAGAAAAAGGCTTTGGAACTCAGCAAGATTCAGGCCGAAAAAGATGAACAGAGAAGGAAAATGTCTGAAGCAGAACGTAAGGCTGCTGAAGATGCTAAACTTGCTATGGTCATTGAAATGAGCAAAAAGGATGATCATGGCCCTGTTCATGCTGGTGGAATAAAGATTGGAGAATCTTTAGAAGCCAAGCCAAAGATGCTAGCTGGCACGGTCAAGCCTAAGGCCAAGTTTGAAGTTAGAAGATCTTTTGACATCATCAATGCTGATAAATCTGTCTTCAACAGGTTTGAGAAGGCTCTGGCTTATTTTGATCAAAACTGATGCTCAAGACCTTATTCACTCATGAAAAGCCAAGATATATGAAGTGGAGAGACTACAGAATGAATAAGTCTGTTGAAGAGCTTCAGAATTGGAAGGAGTTTGCCGATGAAGAAAGGTGGGTTCTTCAATGGCTGAAAACTGACTCCATCTCACAAGCCTTGGATCCTGATTTCGTCAGAGATGTTATGCATCAGTATGCCAAGGACTTTGCCAAAGAAGAAGCGAAGATTATTGCTAACACTTTGCCAGGCAAAAGAAGGAAATGTGATGATCATATTGAGAGGGCCATTCAAATTGTTGTAATGACTGCCCTGCAGAACTGGGCTGCTAAGTCAAGATATCAGAAAGGTTCTTCAAGTGATCTACCCTCGTTGCCAAGCATCCAACAGATTACTTTTGGCAAAGAAGTAAGAGATTATTATGAAATGCCTAAGGTAAAGTAATCTGCTCCAAGGCCGTAGCCTGTTGTGAGACAAATTCATCAAACAACAGTCTTTACTGATGATGGAAAGATCATAAATAAAATCTCAGAAGACGTCACGGATCAGCCCAGTGCTGTTAATGAACCCTTAGCAATTGAGTGGAAGGCTAAGGAGTCATCTGCTGATCAAGAGACTGAGTTGAAAGATGCCCCTGTCCACCAGGAAAATGAAGATGACCAGACTGTTGATCCTTCTGCTTCATCAGCTGATATGCACTCATCACTGATGGAAGCCTTCCAGATGCTGTTAGAGAATAACTTAAAGGAAATGGAAGCAAGGAACAGACAACAGCTGGAAATGATGCAGCAAACCTTGGAAGAGTCCAACAGACTACAATTAGAACAAATGCAGAAAGCCACTGCAAAGATTGTCCAAGATGCTGTTGAAAACTTCTCACTGCCTGATGACAGTGCACTGAAGAGCAGTGTACTGGAACTGAACAGAAATGTTGAAGACGTGAAGGCAGATATGAACCATCTTCATACTGCTCTGAAAAGAGCTGAGCACAACATTGCTGATCTCACTACATCTTTCATCAATGTTAGTGAAGAAGATAAGGCAATAAACGTAGCACTATTGCAAGAAGTCAGTTAAGCTGAAGCTGTTATTCAAGAAGAACTTGCCACAATGCAAATCAATGTTGACTGTCTAAATGATCAGAATGACACCATCAGCACATCTCTCAATCATCTAACTGCCAGTCATGATGTAGTAAATCAGAACTTGAAGGCTTTATGTGCGGCAATGAAGATTCAGTTTGTTACACTCAACCCTCCTACCAAATCTACCAATGTCACCAGTTATGAGGATGACAAAAAGGGGGAAGAGAAAAGGGAAGAGGAGCCAACTCTTCAGGCTGCTGATGAAAGTCAGAAACTTGAAGAAAAAACTGAAGAAGAAGCTGCTACTGAAACCAAGAAGACTGATGCTGCTGAAGAAACTGGAAAGGTTGAAGGCAAAGAAGAAGCTGCTGAAGAAACCAAGGATAAAGCCAAGACTGATGAGGAAAATGCTACATCCAAGGATTCTGATGGAGAACAATCAGAGCCCTATACTAAGTATAAAGATGAAGAAAGACTTAAGAGAAAGATGGACGAAATAGCCAAAGAGCAAAATATCAAAGAGGAAATAGAAGCTATTAAGTCTAATCTACTCTTAGATGATGAAGCTGATGAAGAAGAAGATGATGATGAAGAATCTTCTTATGAATATTATGAAGAAGTTGAAGGAAGTGAAGAAGCTGGTGATTAGAATAGAAGAATCTTTTTGTAATCAGTTTTCCTTTATCTTCTGACAGAAATCTCATCTGAACAGAAACTGTACTTGTAATAAATTCTCTTATTATCAATAAAAGTTCAGTTCTGTTTCCAACATATATTTTCTAACTCAGAAAATTTTGAGGATCAAAACTTTAGTATAGGTTAACAGGTACCAAGCTGAAGTTTTGTCATCATCAAAAAGGGGGAAATTGTTGGATAAAGATGAAGTTGGAGTGCATTGAAGTTATTTGTTTAAGGGAGGTTTTGATGATTTCCAAAACTTCAAATCTGCTAAGTATAAGACAACTTAGTTTGAAGTCCCTTAGAAGAATTTTGACCAAGTAAAAAGACATATCAGACGGGTCAAAGATTCAAGGTCCAGAAGACTACTGATCTGCTGAAGGAAAGAAATCAGACTGGTGAAGATCAGCCGACTCAAATCAGATTTGTTCAAGTTTGGGATCAGCTCTGTTCATCATCAGACTTGCGCTTTCATCAGCCAAGTGGAAAGATCAAGAAGTCGTCACAACGGTAATAAATGCCACTGGAGTAATAAATGCTGAAGTCTAAGGCTATTAATGACAAATGATTGAAGAAAAGACTCGTATCAGCTTGGTGTATTTAATGTTGCCTAACAGAAAGTACAATCTGCAGTACTGTCACTGTGCAGAGAGCCGTTCGCGAAAATTAAGGACCAGAAATCAAGAGATTTGAATTTTGTCTCTCTTCAGCTGACATAATTCAAAGAGTGACTATAAATAGCTGAAGAGACGAAGAAAGAAGGAGAAAACAACTTCTGAGAGATTGAATCCGAAGCAAAATATTTTTTAAGTCTCAAAGCTCAAGAACATCTCACTCATCTGCTGAAAGTCATTTGTCGACAGAAGCCGTTGAAGTTCAAGATAATACATTTTCTGAGTGAATCTGTAAGCGAGAAAAGTTGTGAGAAGTAGATATCCATCTTAGTGAGTGATATTACTTCGGAGAGTAGGAGTTTCTTTGTGATTTACTATTGCGAACTTGTGGCTGATCATTTGTTGTGAAGCACAAGCAGAGTGTACTAATTACTTTGTGTTCTTAGTATAACCCAAGATCTGTGTGACTTGGAAGAGTGGATTAAATGATATTTAAATCCATATAACCACTATAAAAATTCTTGTGTTTTTACATTGCTATTACTTGCATATTTTCAGATCTGCATAAAACACATTATAAAACTGTTTGAAAATTAATTTAAAGGAGTTTACAAAACTGGGGACAAAATTTTCAATCTACTAAGTTTACTTGTTAAAAACACTTTAAAAATCCGCTGCAAGTATTCTGGTATTAAAACTGATTTTCACTAAAATCAGCTAAGTAACTATCAGATTAGTGGTCAACTAATCTGTTCAAAGATTTGTTCGTGATCAGCCTTGTAAACATAATGTTTTGTAACAGCTTAGTCTGTTTAAGTTTAAGTAACAATTTTAAAGTTAAAATTTGATTAAAACTTTCAGAGGTCTATTCACCCCCCCCTCTAGACCGCATCTGACCACTTGGGGCCAACAATCAATCCATTCATACATATCTTATAGCCCATTTCAAGAGAATTGTTAATATAAAAGCAATAAACTAATCTTTCTTTAAAATGCAATTTTTTTCTCTTGGAAAGCTACCACCCCCAACATAAAAGAAAGAAAAAGAAAAAAAATAAAATCAAACAATATTACATAATGGAAAGATAGAACCTGATTAATGGTAGATAGGAGATGCCAGTGCAATCTCCTCACGTTCATCCACCCTCTCCACAATTTGCTTTAATCTTTGACCATTCACACGAAAATGTCTCCCATCTTTAGAATTTTCTACTTCTACAGAACCATTGGGAAAGACTTGTTTTACCACAAAAGGACCAATCCATCTTGATCTCAACTTTCCAGGGTGGAGATGTAAACGAGAATCGTAGAGGAATACTCGTTGGTTTGGCTCAAAGTTCTTTCTAAGGATTTGTTTGTCATGAGCGACTTTCAGTTTAGCTTTGTAAATCCTTGAGTTGTCATGAGTATCGTTCCTTAATTCTTCTATTTCTGACAATTGTAAGTTCCTTTGAAGACCTGCAGCATTTAAATCAAAATTAAGCGATTTAACTGCCCAATAAGCTTTATGTTCTAACTCTACGGGTAAATGACAAGCTTTCCCATAAACAATGCGATATGGGGACATCCCTAGAATAGTCTTGTAAGTAGTACGGTATGCCCAAAGTGCATCAGAAAGTTGTAAAGACCAATCTTTGCGGTTTTGGTTCACCGTTTTCTCCAGAATTTGCTTAACTTCCCTATTGAGGATGATATGCATTGGAAACCTTGTGAATAACACCATATTTGTGCATTAAAGCTTCAAAGAACGGTTACAAAAATGTGTCCCTTGATCACTAATAATAACTCGTGGTGTACCATACCTAGCTAACACATTTTTCCTTTAAGAATTTTACTACTGTAGTGTTATCATTCTTACGACATGGTACAACTTCTACCCATTTAGATACATAATCAACAGCAAGAAGAATTTATAGATAACCATAAGAAGAAGGAAATGGACCCATAAAATCAGTACCCCAACAATAAAAAATTTCAATAACAAGAATTGGGTTAAGGGGCATCATGTGACATCGAGTTAAAGCTCCTAACTTTTAGCATCTATCACAAGAACGACAAAAATGATTAGTATCTTTGAACAAACTTGGCCAATAAAGACCACATTGTAAAATTTTAGTAGCTGTCTTTTTCATAGAAAAATGAACACCACAAGCCTCGGAATGACAAAAGTTCAAGACATTATTTACCTCAGTCTCGGGAATGCACTTTCTCATGATTTGGTCGGGGCAATATTTATATAAATAATCCCAATAAAAATTTCTTACCTTGATCAAGAACTTACGCTTATCTTGTGCAGTCCAGCTTGACGGAAGTTCACCAGAAACCAAGTAGTTAACAATATTAGCATACCATGGCAATTGATTTACATTGAATAGTTGTTCATCGGGAAAGTCATCTCGAATTGGGGGATCATTTGTAGAATCAACGAACTACAAACGAGATAGATGATCTGCCACAACATTCTCGACACCTTTCTTATCTTTAATTGTTAGATCAAATTCCTGCAACAAAAGAATCCACCTAATTAAACGAGCCTTAGCATCCTTTTTGGAAAGAATATACTTAAGAGTTGCATGGTCAGTATAAACAGTAATAGGTGAACCAATAAGATAAGATCGAAATTTTTCCATAGCAAAGACGAATGCTAGCAGTTCCTTTTCAGTAGTAGAGTAGTTCTGTTGAGCACTATTTAAGGTCCTACTAGCATAATAGATAACAAATGGTTTTCCTTCCCTACATTGTCCTAAAACGGCTCCAAGAGCATAGTCACTAGCGTCACACATGATTTCGAAAGGTAAGCTCCAATATGATGATTGTATGATGGGTGCGGTTGTGAGTTTTTGGACAAATGTGTTGAATGCTTTTTCACACTCGGGAGTCCAGTCGAACCTAGCATCTTTGACTAAGAGGTTACATAGGGGACGAGATATAGAAGAGAAATATTGTATGAACCTCCGATAAAAACCAGCATGTCCAAGGAATGACCTAACATCTTTCACAGTTTTGGGTATATGTAGGTTAGAAATCAACTCAATTTTGGATTTGTCAACTTTTATGCTTTTTCAGACACTATATGACCTAAAACAATCCCAGATGAAACCATGAAGTGACATTTCTCCCAGTTCAAAACAAGACTTTTTCCCTCACACCTGCTCAAAACAACTTTCAAGTTAAGTAAACAAGAATCAAAAGAGTCTCCAAAAACAGTTATATCATCCATAAAAACTTCCATGAATTTTTCAACCATATCAGAAAATATTCTCATCATACAACGTTGGAAAGTAGCAGGTGAATTACATAAACCAAATGGCATTCTACGAAATGCAAAAGTACCAAAAGGGCATGTAAATGTTGTCTTTTCTTGATCCTCCAAAACTATTTCAATTTGATAATATCCAGAATATCCATCAAGAAAGCAATAAAACAGATGACCAGCTATACGTTCCAATATTTGGTCGATAAAAGGAAGTGGAAAGTGATCTTTTCGTGTTACAGAGTTTAATTTCCTATAGTCAATGCACATCATCCACCCAGTTACAACTCTAGTGGGAATAGGATGCCCTTCTTCATTTTCTACAACTGTAACTCAAGATTTCTTTGGTACTACTTGTGTAGGACTAACTCATTGACTATCAGATATAGGAAAGATGATGTCTACATCTAATAATTTCAAGACCTCTTTTTTCACTACTTCTTTCATGGTGGGGTTTAATATTCTTTGAGGATCTCTACGTGGGTTAGCACCTTCTTCTAAATGAATCTTGTGTGAATAAATTAAGGGACTAATACCTTTAATATCAGCTATCGACCAACCTAGTGCAGACTTATGTTCTTTCAACAAATTTATGAGTTTCTCATCTTGCTCGACACTAAGTTTAGACGAAATTATAACATGAAAGGTATCACCTGGTCCCAAGAATGCATATTTCAGTCCTTCTGGTAGTTGAGATAACTCGACTTTTGGTGCCTCAATGGAAGATGCCTTTCGTTGTGTTCTTTCTTTTGGTAGCTCCTCAAAGCGTGGCTGCCAAACACTCCTTTCATTTAACCCTGTTTTATTAACAAAATTAGATGAATTAATATTATTAACAGAGTTAAGCGAATCATCAAAATCAGAATTACAAAGAAGATAGTGTAAGGATTCAGAATTCCCCTTTCGAATGTTTCAGACACCAATGAATCTATCATATAAGTATGGTGACACTCATCTTCATCTTGTAGTTGCTTCCCAACATGGAATACATTGACTTCCGGTGTCATATTACCAAATGTAAGCTTCATGAGACCATTCCCACAATTGATTAGGGCATTTGCCGTAGCAAGGAAAGGTCTACCTAGGATCAATGGTATCTTAGACTCCATATTGACCACAGATTGAGTATCCAAAACCAAGAAATCAACAGGATTATCAAATTTGTCAATTTGAAGCAAAACATCCTCGACTATCCCTTTGGGTCTACGAATGGTTCGGTCAGCTAGTTGCAAAACAAACGATGTAGGCTTGATCTCTCCAAGGCAAGTTGCAAGTAAACTGAGTATGGCATTAGGTTTACACTTGCTCCAAGGTCTAATAAAGATTGACTAAACTCATGTGGACCAATCTGACAGGTTATTGTGGGATACCCAAGATCTTTATATTTAGGTGGTACCTTTTGCTCAATGACTACACTTACCTGCTCGGTCAAAAATACATTTTTCTTGACATTGTGTTTTCTTTTCGCAGTACACAAATCCTTAATCACCTTTTCATAGAAGGTACCTGCCTGATAACATGTAACAAAGGCAAATTAATTTTGACTTGTTTCAAATGTTCAAGAATCTCACCATGATTTTCTGGTATTTTTTCCAATTTGAGTGCTTGAGGAAAAAGGACATTGACCAAGGTTTTCTGCTCTACTTCCTTAGGGGGGTCGTTTGGCGGACTAGGTAAAGTTGGTCCCTCTATGACTTTACTGCTACGAGTGGTGATGGCATTGATATCTTTGATGTTATGTGATTCGGAAGATTCTACCTTATGTTGCCCCTTAGGATTAGATTGTGGTTGGGAAGGAAACTTGCCTCGTTCTTGTATAGTAAGAGCACTAGTTAGCTTACCAATATGATTTTTTATTTCTTTGTTCTCTTCTACAATCTGAGTTATTACGGCTTCTACCTTTTGATTAGTCTTACTTTGTGCCTCAATAAATGCTTGAAGTGTGTCCTCTAAAGGATTCCTATTTTGGTGAGCATTATTTTGAGGTGCAGGGTAAGTTCTAGGTGCTTGTCCCTCGGTTTTCCAACTAAAGTTAGGGTGATTTCTCCATCCAGGATTGTATGTCTCAGAATAAGGTGAAAAAGGTTTCCTATATGTTCCTAAGGCATTACATTGTTCTTCGTAAACCTCTCTCATCTCACCAAGTGTAGGATATACTTGAGCTAAATGGTATACCCCACCACAAATGAAACAACTATCTCGTGACTCTACCCTTGCAACTGGTTGATGTTTTTGACTATCTTTTGTTTATAAAGCTTTTAATTTGTTAGTCAATGCTTCAACTTGTGCTTTAAGGTTGTCTTCTTCCTTAAGATAGTAAATTCCACTAGTTTTTGTTCTACTAGTACCATCAGTAGTACTAGGTCCAGTCCAGGTGTGAGCTTCTTCGGCTATGTCATTTAGGTAATCTATGGCCTCATCAGGATCCTCTTCAAGAAACTCCCTATTACACATCATTTCAATAAATTGACGCTCCCTAGATGTAAGTCCCTCATAGAAATAACTAACAAAACGCCAATTTTCATACCCATGGTGCGAACACATATTCAACAATTCCTTGAACCCCTCCCAGGCTTGGTATAAGGTTTCATTATCTTTTTGGGAAAAGGTAGAGATTTGTCTCTTAAGGTTGTTGGTCTTATGTTGAGGAAAATATTTGTTGAAAAAAGCTTGGGTCATTTCTGCCCATGTACCTATAGATCTAGGTCTCAAAGAATACAACCAACTTTTTGCTTTGTCTTTTAGGGTGAAAGGGAAGAATTTCAACCTAATTGACTTTACGACATTGGGTTGACTATTAAAAGTGACGATGACCTCCTCGAATTCCCTAATGTGTAAGTAAGGATTCTCACTATCCATGCCATGAAAGTTTGGTAAAAGTTGGATCAATCCAGGTTTGAAATTTATTTGCGGGGTATTTGCGGGAAGCATGATGCATGAGGGAGTGGATGTGCGGTTTGGGTGTAGGTATTCCCTTAGGGAACGTGCATGGTTGTTTTCAAGTTCGTCCATGGTGGTAGGTGTATCGGTTAATGCAATGACTGACCAAGATTCACTTAAATCTTGAGAAGTGGTATTGATACCCTCAGTGTTTTCCCTATGTTCTTTCCTTAACCTACGCAAAGTTTTCTCAATTTCTGGATCGTACTGTAGTTCATCTTGATTTGAAGATCGAGTTAAAAACATAAAAATAGAATACTTTTTTTTTAATAAAACTAAAAAATTAACTAAAAAATAGAAATAGTACGAAACTTCCTACAATTACCTAAGAGAACAAAATTTGAATAAAACAAAATTTACTTACCTCGTTAGCTATATAACTAGTTATGATGCTTACTTGTTGCACCTCCCCGGCAACGGCGCCAAAATTTGATTACGCCCGAACTTGTCGAAACAAAGCGATCGATGTAGAATAGATTGGGCGGTCGTATCCACGAGGAGATGACTAAAATAAGCTAAAATCGTTAGTAGACAAAGTAGCTTTAGAAATAAATAAACAAACTAAATTAACGAAGCGATTTGATTTTAAGAAAACTTAAAGAAAAGTGAATTTTTGGTTGTTGGAAAATACAATAATTAAAATGGTAAGATATCAAGAATCCCTTATATGTTTCGTTCACTTATTTGGATTGATTCATAAAATTACTCAATTGAAAGTTTCACATCCCAAACAATCAATTGAAAGATAAAGAATTGGAAAACACATGATTTCTAATGTATTTGAGTAAATAGTTTTCTTGCTTTTAGAGTTAGCACAAAATATCATCTTATGAGAAATCAAAAACATACTATATACCAAGGCATATTGCATTAAAAGACTACCCATAAAACGAAAGACTTATATCAATATAATTATATCATAAATATTTTCACATAAAAAGAGCTTGATTAAATTTATATGAAAACTAATAAAACAATTGTATTAACATAAGAGTTGATGAAAATAGATGAAGAAGAAGAAGAATAAATTACTCAAAATTATTAAACTTACAAAACCTTGAAGAATCGAATCCAAATAAGATCACTACGCATATAAGTTCATCTCTAATCTCACCAAAGAACTCTTAGCCTAATTTGCTAACCATAATCACAAGTTGTAGAGAGAAAATATGATAATGATTTTAAAGAGAATTATAACTAAGACAAAGAATTGTGTGTTTTAAGATGTGTAATTCTAGGACTATATATAAGTGTTAAGAATGCATAATTAAAATTGTCCTACAGGAATTAGGAATCCAATCTTGATGGGAACGTTGCAAATTTGCAAGGTTCCGATTTGTTGAAACTTCCCATATATATATCCACAAACTTTTCCATTAATCTTCGGTTGCAGCAGAAGTTTGAAGCTCGCACGTCAAAACTTTCCTTTAATAAAGATTCCTCATCATGCATGAATTAAAAATTCTTGCTGTCTCAATTGTAAACTCCAATTTCCTTTTGCCAATTTAATTGCACTTCCATCAAATGTCACATACGGCAGCGCATATTATCAAATTTGGTACAATAAAAACTGTCATATTTCACTTGTGGATTGGGAATTTAACATGACATTATTTTCCTATAAAGACAAATCAAAACTCAATATTTTCTATCAAAATAATTTCTATTAATTACATGAAAATATCAAATTAACACTTGATTTATTAAGAAAATAAAAACAACTTAAGTGCATTTTCAAGCACTAATCAGGCGAGAAAATCGAATCTTGACAAAAAAAATAAAAAATTAGGAGTCCATCTATTAGTCATAGAAATCATGGGCGAACGACGGGAATTGAACCCGCGCATGGTGGATTCACAATCCACTGCCTTGATCCACTTGTCTACATCCGCCCCTTTATTTTAGCATTTTTAAATATTTTTTAGTTTTAAGACAAACAACGAAATTTTTATGATTTTATTTATCTTCTTTCTTATAAAACTTATAAAAAATAAAAATACTACTTTAAAATTGAAAAAATAAAAGAGAAATAACCCCTCTTGTTCTATCAATGAGGTGTTATTTCTCCTTTATTTTCGTTTTTCAAAAACTCCTATACAATAAAACCAAGTCTTATCCGTTTGTTGGGGCTTCAACAAGAGCTAGATCTAGAGGGAAGCTATGAGCATTACGTTCATGCATAACTTTCATACCAAGGTTAGCACGGTTGATGATATCGGCCCAAGTATTAATTACACGGCGTTTGAAAGGATGGTATAAAAAATGCAAGTATAGATTCAATAAAAAATATGAATAAAATCAGAGTTTTAATAATCATTTGAAACATAGTTTCTAAGCAGAATAGTAAAAATATGAACAGTATTACAAACAGGTTTTTCAACATTATGCAGCTGCTATTATAATATGACGAGCTCTTAAATTGTAGTAAAAATATCTTAATTCAACATAGTAATTTCTCCTGGAGTATTACCTTCAGGATATCTTTCACATAATCTTTTGTATCTTAAATATTCAGAATTAATAAATTCATAAGAATTAAAATATGAATCAATTTTAAAAACTCTAAGCATGTGAATAAAATGAACTTTATTGAAGATTGAAATCTTACAGTGTTTTACTTGAAAACTTCAAATAGCGTACAATGGAAACTTTAAGCAGATTTACAAGGTAGAGAGAATAATGAAAGAGGGGGTTGAAAAGGCACTGCCTTCTCTTTACATTTGAAAAGGTATTTATAGAAGTACTAATTAATACATTTCATCTGAATTTGAATTTCATTTGAACTGTGAATTTGAAGTACTTTGGAATCTTCCAGCTGTCCATACTTTTGGAAAAGTAGTCTCTGATTATTGTCCTTTGAATTGTCGTCTTCTTGAATAATTGGCCTTCTTTTTGAAAATTTGAAAAGTTTGTCAGCAGAGAAGCATATGATTCTCTTCATAGGCAAGAAGCATCATCTGGGTCTTGTTCGCATGGACCACCAAAGGGGTCTGAAGTCACGGATTCCTCAGATTTTGCTGTTTTTTGAGATAAAAATTCTAGAAGCTCATCCTTGAGGTGTGGAATGTGGATTATATTTAAAGGCTTCAAAAAGTCTCTGCCGTTCATCCGAACTTTGAGGGTCTTTTGATTTTCCTTTGGCTTTGGTTTTATTTTGTTTCACTTTAATATTTAACTTTTTCTCCAGTAACCAGGAATTGTTTGATATTTCTTTCTGAACAAATATCCTGTTGATATTTTGTCCATCATTTGATCCGGATTGATCTAACTAGAGAAAAAGGAGTAGGGTCTGGGAAGCATTTTTTGAATTGAAAATTCCACGCTAATAACCAAGGAACTCTGAATTTAGCATGGAAAAATATTGATTTTCTATAATTTGGCATATTTGTATTTTTAGCAAAAACTGCCTATCCATTTTTTACAGTGGGTGGTAAAATTGAAATTTCTGATCCCATGCGTTTCCACCATTCAAAAAACCAAATGAGGAAATATTTTGAACAATCAGAATGAAAAATGAAAAATCAAGAGTGAGAAAATGGTCTAATATAGAAAGCTCTATACCAAGCATTTTTGTAATCAATATAATTGAATTCTTTTGGATTAAAACGTATTGAAATTTTTCGAAGGTAGGTCATCCCACCAAAAGTATTTTGATTAAAAATTTGTTTGATAACACACTTTGAAAAAGTAATTTGATTCTTTTCATTCCTGCTGTGAGAAATCTCTACAGAATTTGTGTCCACCAGTATGAGTTCATAAAATTTTTGAGTTTTTTGAAAACAATCGGATTCCCAGAATTAAGAATTATCATGGAAAAGTTGAAATTTGGTTCTTATAAAATCTTTTTGAACCAAGTCCGTGGGCAATTCAGTATATGCCGTAAGGCCTATTTCTTCATTCCAGGCCTTATTAACATATCTGACCTCTTCTTTGTCTTTTGGATCATTTGGAATATGAACATTTGTAGGTTTAGGAGATGAGGCTAAGACCGATTTGAAAAGGTAATTCTGGAAAGTTTAGGAGGGGATTAAATCTGTTTGAACTGGAAGGAATATTGGAAGGTGTCTTGGGAGGTGGTGTTACAGACATAAACCTCACCAGGCTTTTTTATTCAGGACTTTCATAATCTTTTGAAGATTGGACTTTGGATTTTGATTTGGGATTATTCATCTGCATAGTTAATTTCCTTGTCAAATTCACGTGTAATAAAATCAGGAAGATAATTATTCTCTCCTTTTATATATTCAATTTGAAAATAAAAAACAGATAATATGGTTTGCCATTTGGCAAAAATTTGTTTTGAAACTAAATTTTGAACATCTTTCATTAAAACTTCTTTTGCAGATTTGCAGTCAATACGAAGTAAAAATTTCTTATTATATAAGTCATCTTGAAATTTTGAAATGCATAAAAAAATTGAAAGAATTTCTTTTTAGATAGTAGAATAATTCTTTTGCGGTCCGAGCAAAATACCTGAATGAAATCTAACTAGTTGTTCTTTTATACTAATTTTTTGTTTGAGTATGCCTCCATAACCAATATCTGAGGCATCTGTTTCAACTATCATGAAGGCATTTGGGTGAGGAATTCCTAGGCAAGGCAAAGAATTGACTTTTTGTTTGATACTTCTAATTATCCTAGTCTTTGATATTTCTAATCAACCTCTTTATCAAAGACTAAGAAAAAATCCCCCAGCTTGGTCAGAAGAACACACTAGGATAATTGGAAGTACCAAATAAAAATTCAATTCTTTGCCTTACCTAGGAATTCCAAATGCCTTCATGATAGTTGAAACAGATGCCTCATATATTGGTTATGGAGGCATACTCAAACAAAAAATTAGTACAAAAGAACAACTAGTTAGATTTCATTCAGGTATTTGGCTCGGACTGCAAAAGAATTATTCTACTATCAAAAAAGAAATTCTTTCAATTGTTTTATCCATTTAAAAATTTCAAGATGACTTATATAATAAGAAATTTTTACTTCGTATTGACTGCAAATCTGCAAAAGAAGTTTTAATGAAAGATGTTCAAAATTTAGTTTCAAAACAAATTTTTGCCAAATGGTAAGCCATATTATCTGTTTTTGATTTCAAATTGAATATATAAAAGGAGAGAATAATTCTCTTCCTGATTTTCTTACACGTGAATTTTTACAAGGAAATTAACTATGCAGATGGATAATCCCAAATCAAAATCCAAAGTCCCATCTTCAAAAGATTATGAAAGTCCATAATCAAAAAGCCTGGTGAGGTTTATGTCTGTAACACCACCTCCCAAAACACCTTCCAATATTTCTTCCAGTTCAAACAGATTTATTCCCCTTCAAAACTTTCCAGAATTACCTTTCAAATCTGTCTTAGCCTCATCTCCTAAACCTATAAATGTTCATATTCCAAATGATCCAAAAGACAAAGAAGAGGTCAGATATGTTAAGAAGGCCCGGAATGAAGAAATAGGCCTTACGGCTTACACTTAATTGCCCACAGACTTGGTTCAAAAAGATTTTATAAGAACCAGATTTCAACTTTTCCATGATGATTCTCAATTCTGGGAATCCGATTGTTTTCAAAAAACTCAAAAATTTTATGAACTCATACTGGTGGACAGAAATTCTGTAGAGATTTCTCACACCAGGAATGAAAAGAATCAAATTACTTTTTCAAAGTGTGTTATCAAACAAATTTTTAATCAAACTACTTTTGATGGGATGACCTACCTTAGAAATTTTTCAATACGTTTTAATCCAAAAGAATTCAATTATATTGATTTCAAAAATGCCTGCTATAGAGCTTTCTATATTAGACCATTTTCTCACTCTTGGTTTTCCATTTTTCATTCAGATTGTTCAAAAGATCTCCCCATTTGGTTTTATGAATGGTGGAAATGCATGGGATCAGAAATTTCAATTTGACCAACCACTGTGAAAAATGGATTGGCAGTTTTTGCTGAAAATACAAATATGCCAAATTATAGAAAATCAATAATTTTCCATGCTGAATTCAGAGTTACTTGGATATTAGCCTGGGATTTTCAACTCAAAAAATGCTTCTCGGACCCTACTCCTTTTTCTCTAGTTAGATCAATCCGGATCAAATGGTGGACAAAATATCAACAGGATATTTGTTCAGAAAGAAATATCAAACAATTCCTGGATACTGGAGAAAAAGTTAAATATCAAAGTGAATCCAAAGTTGATGCCAAAGCTAAAGGAAAATCAAAAGAACCTCAAAGTTCGGATGAACGACAAAGATTTTTTGAAGCCTTCAAACATAATCCACACCTCAAGGATGAGTTTTTAGAATTATTATCTCAAAAAACAGCAAAATCTGAGGAATCCGTGACTTCAGTCCCCTTTGGTGGTCCATGCGGAAAAGACCAAGATGATGATTTCTGCCTACGAAGAGAATCTTATGCTTCTCTGCCGACAAACTTTTCAAATTTTCAAAAAGGACAATTATTCAAGAAGATGACAATTCAAAGGACAATAATCAGAGACTACTTTTCCAAAAGTATGGACAGCTGGAAGATTCCAAAGTAATTCAAATTCACAGTTCAAATGAAATTCAAATTCAGATAAAATGTATTAATTAGTACTTATATAAATACCCTTTCAAATGTAAAGAGAAGGCAGTGCCTTTTCAACCCCCTCTTTCATTATTCTCTCTACCTTGTAAATCTGCTTAAAGTTTTCAATGTACGCTTTTTGAAGTTTTCAACTAAAACACTGTAAGATTCCTATCTTCAATAAAGTTCATTTTATTCACATGCTTAGAGTTTTTAAAATTTATTCGTATTTTATTCTTATGAATTTATTATTTCTGAATATTTAAGATACAAAAGATTATGTGAAAGATATCCTGAAGGTAATACTCCAGGAGATTACTATGTTGAATTAAGAGATTTCTATTACAATTTAAGAGCTCGTCATATTATAATATCAGCTGCATAATATTGAAAAACCTGTTTGTAATACTGTTCATATTTTACTATTATGCTTAGAAACTATGTTTCAAATGATTATTCAAACTCTGATTTATTCATATTTTTTATTGAATCTATACTTGCATTTTTTCATACCATCCTTTCAAACTTGGTATCAAAGCCAGATACATGTTAAGAGAAATTCACAAGTTTAAGAACTCTTTAGAATTTCTTAAGCTTCAAGAGACTAAGTTAGCTTAAACTTAGTAGTTGGACTTTTGTTGGTAAGCTTATCTATCTGTTGGTCAGCCTTGTTAGGTGGTCCCAGTGTAAGTGTTCCCTAGTCGACCCAACTAAATTAAGTTCATTTGGTTGATTGAGTTTAGAAAATTTTAATGGCTATTAGACTGAGAAATTTGCTCCATACAGGATCTAGTTCTAAGAACTATAGTATTATACATAGTAATGAAACTCATATGCCCATAAATTATTCAAACTGGACAATTCCACAAGAACATGTTGAAAATATATATCAAATATGATTAACAGATTTTAAGACTGCTTTCTCTGTGAAGACTTATGAAGAAACCATTTCTATAAAAGAAGAATCCCAAAGTATACCTCTCCTAAATAGATATACTATTAAGAAGTATCTTGAGAAAGGTTACATATACATTCATATAGGCTTAGTACAAGTTGCTGTCAAACCTTTAGTACATGCAGGAGTTGATACTCCTATATATTTAGCCATTAGAGATAAGAGACTCAAAAAATACCAAACTTCTTTATTATCAATGGTTCAAACCTACATATGTAACGGTCCTATATATTTCAATTGTTCTCCAAACTTTTCAGTAGATTTAACTGATCCAGTGATTTTAGATCATTGATTTTAGATGTTCAAATTCAAGGAGATGAATTTCTTTTATGTAAAAATTTTGCTATTATTTCCTAGTTTACTTTAGACTAATGTCCTCTCAAATTAATCCAAAATTTAATAGATTACCTACCTCAAAAGATGAGACTGTAGTTTTACAAATAGATGCTGAAAAACCCATAATTTTTACTCCTAAAAGATTAAAATGAATGAGATAACTATTCCAGAAGAATTCATAATTAATAACCCTCAACCTCCTAGGAATATTACTAGGACAGAAGTTTCTCACATTATAGAAGAACCAGATGGAAAAATAACGATTAGATTTAACCCTCAAAAAGAAGTAAATAGAGATTATTTAAGAACAAGTTCATTTAGAGAACCAGAATATGTTAGACCAGAGTATAGTAGACAATTTTCTCAAAATACTGCAGAATATTCTACACAGTCCTTTTCAGGATTTTCAAATTATAGATTTAAAACTCCTATTCCTGAACCTCAAAGAAATACCAGACCTAACTATTCTACTCATTCATCCCCTACATAAACAGCCAATCTTTTTGTCATAACCTCAGGAAAATATTTTACTCCTGATTTTGACTATTTACATGAAGAAATGAATAGTGATTTTCATAAGGAAAGAAGACGTTCTTAAGTTAGACAAAGATTTACAATCTAAGATATCAGAGGAATGGAAAAAAGAAATGAAAAAATTAAAATCAAATTTTTTATTTTTAGCTTTCTAACAGTTTTCCTTTCAAAAGAAGGAATAAATGATTATCAGAAGAAATCAACCATAGAAGTTAATACAACTCTTCATAAGAAATCGACTTTAGAAAATAATGAAGTAGTTAATTCGGTTCATCCTCCCCTTCAATGTATAAAAATCCAAACTCATAAAGGAGAAGTTATAGCAGACCCCTTTAAGAGAAGGAAATAAGCCAAAGAACCCGTTGATGGTGAAGATATACATAGAATAATACATCAAAATAATTATTCAAATCAAATTTTAAAAACTATATCAGGACAAGTTGATTATATAGCTAATAATATAACTCATATTACTCCTGAAGAAAAACCCAAAAGTAAATTATCTAATGATATTTCTGCACCTTTTTTCCAGACAAAAAGTATCATTTACGATAAGGATAAGGATATTACTTCCCAAAGCAATACAAATAATATTTTAACAAAGATTTCTGAAAAGCTTAATGAAGTAGGATCTTCTTCAAAAAATAAAATTAATGTTTTAGATACTATTAAAGAAGAAGATGAAAATGAACACTCTTCAGAGGAAAGTTCTGAATCAGAAGATAATGGAATTTCAGAAATTCAAGATAACTTTGAAGATAATGTAGATAATCAAATCAATAAAAAATTTAGAAGAAGAGGAAATTTTAATAGTTCAAAACCATATTATAATAGACCTTTCCCTATGGACCTCCAATATGAAGAAAGAAATAAATTTCATAAAACTAGTTATGATGGCTTTTCTATAACAGAATGGAACATTGACGGTAAAGCTGAATATGAAATTTTAAATACTCTTCAATAGATGGGAATGGCTAGAATGGCTTACAAATTACAGGGTCAAACTGAAGAAAAGGCTTGTGTTTTGCTTGTCCAAGGTTTTACAGGACAATTAAAAAACTGGTGGGATAATGCGTTAAACTTAGAAACAAAAACTCAAATTTTAGATCATAAGATTATAATAATTGAAAATGATGCCCCATATGAAATTAGTGATGTCTGTGATTATCTCATAATTACCATAGGAATGTATTTCATAGGAAAGCCCAAAGAAGAATATAATGCTTCAAAAATTATATTAACTAATTTAAGATGTCCTTCATTATCAGATTATAGATGGTATAAAGATGTTTTTCTTACTCAAGTTTTAAGAATAAATGATTGTAATGCATCATTTTGGAAAGAAAGATTTATCATAGGATTACCTAAATTATTTGCTGAAAGAATTTTACAGAAGTTAAGAAATGAAATAGGAACTGAGGATATTCCTTTTGAAGAAATTACTTATGGTCAATTATTTGCTTTTGTTAAAAAAGAAGGTTTATAAATTATGTTCTGAATTAAAGCTTCAAAATAAGTATAAATCAGATGAAAATAATACTAGAAGAGAATTAGGATGTTTCTATGAAATGTTCGGAATGACAAAAATAGAACCTCCTTCTAGAATTCAAAGCCGAAGGAATAAAAGACTTACCCAAAATTCAAATTATTCTAAGATAGATAGTAGACAGTCAAAATCTTCAGGTCATAAGAAATCCTCTAAAAAACATCATCATCAGACCCAGGATAAGAAGAAGAACATAGAGTGTTGGTTCGGTAAAAAACTTGGTCATACAGAAAGTCAATGTTGGTTAAAGAAGAAAAAGAAAATTAGAGAATTGAAGGATTCTATAAATAATTTATTAGAAGAGTCTGAAGAAGAATCTGAAATAATAGAAAATGAATCTAATAATTCTGATGACAATTATAATCATGATGAACAAAATGGAATTTGTAATAATTGCAGTATAAATGTTATTACTAAAGACAAAAAAAAATCTATTTTTGACCTAATAGAACAAATTCCAGATAATGCAACAAGAAAAGATTATTTATATAAATTAAAAGATTTAATCATTGAGGAAGATAATTCAAAAAATAAACAAATTCAAATTAACATTTCAGTATAAACAAATTATTTGATAAATATCCTTCTAAAAGTATATTCAAACAAATTACTACTAAAGATCTTCAAGCTGAAATTAATTTATTAAAAAAACAGGTTAATCAAATGGAAAAAGAACTTTTCTCTTTAAAAGAAAAGAATTTTGAATTAGAAACAAAGATTGTTTTATTAAGCGATAATACTGGTAAAGATGTTAATGAAATAAACCAAGATACACCACCAGAAATCCCTATAGGTGAAAATCCCAAAGAAGATGAGAAAATGTTTCTTAATTCTATTCAAAAAATAGAATTTCAAAAATGGTATATTAATGTTGATTTAGTAATAAGCAATTTTAAAATAAATTTAATTGCTTTATTAGATTCTGGTGCTGATCATAATGTTATTAGAGAAGGAGTTGTAACGTCAAAATATTATGAAAAAACTTCAGAACAGTTATATACAGCTAATTCAACACCTCTAGATGTTAGGTATAAGTTGTCAAAAGCACATATATGTAACAATAGATATTGTTTCAAATATGTTTTTACCCTTGTTAGAGACATATCTCATGATATGATCCTAGAAACTCCATTTTTAACTCAAATATATCCTTTTATTACAAATGATAAAGGTGTTTCTACTACTATCCATGGTAGAACAATAACTTTCCCTTTTATTACCCCTGTTAAACAGAAAGAAACTTATTTATTACAATATATTCAGACATATAAATATATTAAGCAATAAGAAAAATCATATTAACTTCCTAAAAGAAGAAATTCCTTATTAAGATCAATTAAAATCTGAACAAATTATAAAAAAGAATAAAAGAATTAGAAGAACTTTTAATCAAAGAAATATGTAATGATTTACCCAATGCTTTTTGGCAATGGAAACAACATACTGTTGATCTACCTTATGAAAAAGTGAAAGAAATATACCTACTAAGGCTAGACCTATTCAAATGAATGAGGAATTTTTGGAACATTGTCAAAAAGAAATTAAGGATTTATTAGACAAAAAATTAATTAGGCTATCAAAATCTCCTTGGAGTTGTTCTGCTTTTTATGTCGTCAAACAAGCAGAATTAGAAAGAGGTGTCCCAAGATTAGTCATTTATGAAAAGTCGAGTTACAAATAAGAACGGGTTATTTGACTCAATGGCCTTATCAAATGTTCTATTTGCAAAATTAGCCTTTTTTTTCTTTTTCTTTTTTCTTGGTTTTAATAACATTTAAATCTAATTAAACACAATTAAGTTAATTAATCAATTAATCTAATAATAATAATAATACAAAACAACCATAAAAGTTTATTTTTACTCCCAACTTCAATATTCTAAATTTCTCACTACAAAAAACTCTCTAAAAATTCATCCCAAAATTTTGTCACTTTTGCCCCTCTACTTTAGCCCATTCCAGTAGAATAGGGTGCCTAAGTGACCTGGCGCGGCAACCATGACAAGTTACAAAAATTAGGTTTTTTTTTTTTTTTTGTAATTTTTCATCCAATCTAAAGTTAATTAATAACCTAATATGGGTGAAAATGCATGTTACTTCCCTGTGTTATGCTAAACCTAGAAGAAACTACCCTGTGAAAATTTTATTACGCCAAACTTCCTTGTGTTTTAAAAAACACTCAATTTGTAAAAAAGAGGTCATTTTGGATCGATAAATTTCAAGAAATAATTTTTAAATTATATCAGTGAAGTTGTAGGGACTAACTTGAAGTATTTTATAAATGGTTTCTTGAATTATGTCAATACAAAATGACTTAATTTTTTACAAATTGGTGCTTTTTGTAGGGTTCTTGAAAACACAAGGAAGTTTGGCGCAATAAAAATTTCACAGGGTTGTTTCTTGCAGGTTAAGCATAACATAAGGGAGTATTTTGCATTTATCCCCTAATCTGAGTAAGGCTAGTTTTGCAAATAAAAAAGGGTGATTTACACTTAGACCCCCTCAGGTTTGGGCATATTACAAGAAACCCCTCGATGTTTAAAAAATTATAAGGACACCCCCTCAGGTTTGGGCATATTACAACAAACCCTTACGGCGCTAAAATCAAACGGAATTTGATGATGTCAGCAAAATAATTTTGATTTTTCAAATTTATCCCTGGCTAAATATATCCATAGGGGGTGTATATGTAATTATATTATACCACATGGGGTGTCTATGTAATAATATCATACCACAGGGGGTGTCAATGTAATAATATCATACCACAGGGGTGTATTTGAAGGATTACAATAACTTTAGGGAGTTACTTATAGCCAACTATCATATTTTAAATAATGGTTGTTAGATGTTACTGCTGGCCAGATATTTGGTTATAAATAGCAGTTCAAATGTTTATTTTTAGTTTTGTATTTCACCCCACAAATTTGATAATATCATCATCAAAGAGGTAGTGTAAGATGTTTAAAATATCGATAGTCAAAATATTCATGTGTAAGTATTCATGTGTAGGGTGTGTGAAAATTGCACTCATAATGGTTGCAGATGCAGGCCGAGATTTATAGTAACATCCATTGGTCATTTTTCTAAAATAATATGACAATTGACTATAAGTAACCCCATGAAATTTAGACTCAAAATATATGGCCAACAGTAACATTCATGGATCATTTCTTAAAATATGACCATTAGCTATAAGTAACCCCATGAAGTTATTGTAATCTTTTAAATAAACCCCATGTTGTATAATATTATTACATAGACACCCGGGTAGTAAGATATTATTACATAGACACCCCCTGTAATATTATATTATACATAGATATCCCCTTGGGGTATATTTAGCGAGGGGTAAATTTGGAAAATCAAATTTGTTTTTGCTGACGTCATCCAGTTCCGTTTATTTTTAACGTCGTAAGGGGTTTCTTGTAATATGCCCAAACTTGAGGGGGTGTCCCTGTAGTTTTTGAAACAACGGAAGGTTTTTTGTAGTATGCCTAAACGTGAGGGGATCTGAATGTAAATAACCCAATTAAAAAAATGAAAAAACTAATTTTACAAATTAAACTTCCCACGAGGCCATATATGCAAATGACAACATACAAAGAATTAGGAAAAGCAAATTTCTCACAACTGATAACAATCTATAATCACTCAACATTGGCTTTCAAAATGATATTCTTTCTTCAGATTAATAAATATAACACTAATAACAATAATAAAATATTTTGACCTTACACTTAGTACTAATTAGGAGATACTTGTTAGATCGAACAATACTTGTTAGATCGAACAATATACAAAAGTTGAATCAATTTAGCACAGCACATTAAAAAAAAAGACACGAATTAGGATATCTACCATGATGTGAGTAGATGAAGGCTGTCCTCCAACTGTAGATGTGATCTCCTACTGCAATTTCGCTTCTTTCCAATTTGTGCGTCACCCATCGCCTCCTAATATTTTTGTAGATCAAAGGGATGAAAAATCTTAGTGCAACGGAGTAAAGATCAAAACATGAAACCTAAATCTTCTTGTTTTGTTGATTAAAGTAAAAAGATTAGTACTCTTGTGGTGGGAAAGTTAAAGGGGAAAGAAAAAGAGAACACAAAAGATGAAGAAAGTGGGGACGAAGAAAAAGAAAGTGTAGGGGTATCATTTTTGTGATTTATTAGGTAAATTTTATGTAACAAAATTTTTTAGAAACTTTTCTAATTTTTTAGGACGTTTGAAAATTGGTAATTAAAGAAAAATCTCAAAAATGAATTACCTATTTACAAGTAAGGGGTGCTAGTGACTGAGTTTTTCTTAATTTAGGATGACAAATGATAACTTTGTGTTTCTCGGGTGCAAAGTGTCAATTTATTATGTTTCGGAGGTACAAGTAGATGAGTTTCTTAGTGCTAATTCTATTTCGGACGTGTAAAATGTCAATTTATCTTATTTCGCGGGTGCAAAGTATCCAAGATTTAAAAATGAATTAACTATATTTTCTCATATAGGTTTTTTTACTCATGTGATCAACTTTACCAATAAATAAAGAAAAGGCACAAAGTGCTGAATTATTCTTATTTCGGGTTGCAAAATACTAAGTCTATGTTTCAGAGTACAAAATACTTATTTCACATGTTTCGAAACGTAAAAAAATAGTAAAGTGATAGTTTGAACTCTGAACTTGCATGTTATGTTGTAGTATCACACCCCAATATTTTTAAAACCGGATCGGAGAGCGAACCGGTGAGCCTACTGGTTTAGCAGTTTATTGGTCGAACCGAGAGAACCGCTGATCAAACCGCTAAAATCAGTGAATTAACCGGACTGGACCAGTTTCCGGTTCGCGGTCGAACCGATCGGCCGGTCCAATCCGGTTTTAATAACATTGTCACACCCACAACGACCTTGATTGTTTTGGTCCATGATCGAATTGTGCATGAAGTAACACGTGAGTGGTGATAGGGACAAATGGCGTTCAATAAATATGAGAGTAAACATGGAAACTTATTTTATTATATATAATATTTGGTTAGATATTATATTTACTTGTATTATTCTCAAATTTTTTTGATATTAGAACTTGAGTGATTGATGCTACATAAACTATGTGATGATCTTCGGTCTGATTATTATTTTATGCGTCTGACTTGTGTTTCTTGACAACCCAATTAGTAAGAAAGATGTAATTTTTTTAATATTTTTGGGTAAATGTATATAATTGGTCACGTTCTATTCAAGTATCAATTTTGCCTTTAAAAATTCATGATTTTAAATATTACTTTTTTTTTACTTGTTGGGCACGTGACATGTTCCACGCCATATTTTTAGGCAAAATTTAAGAATTCTGATCGAATTGGATTAAAATTGACGACGATGTGAACATCATTTATGTGAAATGACAAAATACTACATTAGAGAAAATCTTCAAAATGAAACCCAAACAGCATCATCAAAAAGTGGTCATCAATATCAAATTATAAATAGTGAACAATATTTTAACTATTCAATTTCAGCTACCCACTTCACCAATCATCATCTAAAATTTTCAAAATTATTATAGTTTATTCTTCTTCCAATATTAAATTATAAATGACATCATATAATTTATTATATTTTACATGTCATATAAATAATAATTACATATTTTAATATTTTTTTAAAATATGATAAATTAATAAATGAATTTTTAAATGTGTAATAAACGGTTTTAAATTTAACGATTTAAATACACGTCAAATATATAATAAATACACATTTTAATGATTTTTTTTAAATATGAAAAATTAATATATAAATTTTATATGTGAATAAATGATTGTAAATTCAACGATTTAAATAAAGTATTTTTTTTCGAGATCTCTATTTGAATAAACTATTAAATTCACGTAAACATGGATTGTGGTGGTAGAAACATTAATTTGGTGACATGAATATGTCTTGTATAAATATACAAGACATCTATATTGCAAATCCAATATTGTTTTTTATACAGTCTTGTATAAATACAGGACATTGCACGAGGACACAAATTTGATTTGATTATGTACTTATATGTTTTTAGCTATTGGATGAAAAAAAAGCCATTGGTTTAATTTAGAGGACTAAAAACCAAATTTTGCCTCCAATTGTCAACACAATATGTCCCTTTTCTGTCACTCTTCGGCTCTCTGTCAAAGTTCAAGTACATCAAAAAGAAAACATTGAATACATTTATTTATCTTTTCTATCTCTTGAAAAATGAATATCGGTAGAACTATCGTAATTATTCCATATAATAAGTAAATATAATTTCAAGAAAATTACTATTCAATCGAAATTGGCCAATTGAGGTCTCATAGTAGCCCAACATGGTGTAGAGCAAATTCAAATTCCTTGTCATTATTTCATAGGCTTACTTAATTTTTTTTTCCACGGGTTTAATTTTTTTCGAGGCACGTCATGTGGCATATAAATTAGCAATCCTTCCCGCTAGGGATTCAAACTTGGGTTCGCTACCTTGCGGTGACTAATTCATTTCACTAGTCACTAGACCAATAACTTGTTGGTATTAAACAAAATATAAATGCGAACTAACAAATATTTGTAAACGGTACTTTATTGAGAGAATTGCATTTTTGGTACGGAGATATATGTCAATTCCCACTTTTGGTACCGAGCTTTAGGTGTCAAATACATTTGGTATAGAGCTTTAACAAATTGTGACACATTTGGTACAGCCGTTAAAAATTGCCGTTAAGTGATGACGTGGCAGTTAAGTCTGATTGCAAAGTTGATGACATTACTTATCTTGACTGATAATTTTGCCCCATAATATTTTGGGTTACCAAAAAAGCCCCACACCTCCAAATTTACTGACGATTTTAGTCTACATTGTTGTCATATTTTAAAATTGACGCGATTTCGAATAAGACCACGTGCGGACAAATTTGAAAATTTTACTTATTTTATTTAAATAACTAATTTGATTTACAAATAATATTAATAATTAAATAATACTTTAAAATAAATATCACCAAAATTAAGAAAACATATTTTTTTTAAATATAAAATTTATATAATAGCATTAATCTATTTAATTTTTATTAAAACAATAAATTATATAATTGTTTTACAAAGCATATCCATACCAAATTGAATACAGCTCCTGTAGAATTACAAAACCAACTTATCATGTCAAGGAATCAAAGCATAAACTAATCATATGTAAAAGACCTTTTGAGGCCAAAGAAACCCGCTCTACCAAACCGATGTAGGTAAGCTTCATAATCAGGCTCGGAATGTTTCCCATATCTCAAGGGAAGATCATAATGGGGCAAAAATTTAATTTTCATATTACATAATAAGTTAAAGTTCATTTTTCATACAAATGGAACAAAAATCTAAATGGACGTTTCAAAAATCATTATGCAGAATAAATGGATGTTTAAAAAATCATACTTCCCTCAAGTTTTTTAACGGAATTGCCATGTGGTCCATTAAATCGTCTTGAGCGGGAAAAAAACTCACATGCCATAAAATATTTTCACCGAACTTGCAATATTTCAACAGATATTTTTCTGTCGAAATTTTTCATTTCAAACGAATTTTTCTGTTGAAATTTCAGAATATCGATAAAATTATTTCTGTCGAAATTTGAAATAATTTCTACAAACTTGATTCTGTCGAAATTTCAAATCCATTTCTACCAAATAGGTCGTCTTGGATTGACATATTTCAGGAAAACATTTCTAAAATATTTCAAGTTGGTCCCTACAACTTCATGTAATATATTTTAAAAATTATTTATTGAAATTTGCCGATTCAAAATAACCTATTTTTTACAAATTGAGTGTTTTTTGCAGGATTTTTTTAAAACACAAGAAAGTTTGACGCAATTAAAATATCACAAGATTATTTCTTCCAGGTTTAACATAATACAGATGAGTAATTTGCATTTTTCCCGAAAAATCGAAAGATACATAAGATACAGCCGTGCTAGCTAACTCTAGGTTTAAGAATTAATTATTTTTGGGAGAAAGCAGTAGATTAAAAAGGCATAAAAAACAAGACTTGACCACTTGCCAGCAATTTTCTTCCAATTTTGCAATACAAAGCAAAATCCTCACAGTTATTCAAGATGACATTATAGGGCCCAAATCCGTGACGAAGGAAATACATGGCTCTATTAACCACAATTAGGGCGGCTCTAGTGCTAGGCAACTTAGGTCAGCGCTTAGGGTTCTCGGTTCGGAGGACCCCAAATTTTATATTTAGGCCTTCAGAAAAATTAAATAATTAAATATTTTTAATTTTATTAATTATATATATATATATATAACATGTATCTCGGCTCAATTGGTAAGACTTTCTCATGATGAGTGGGAGTGGGAGGACTAGGGTTCCAATCCCAATATTGAGTTTCTTATGTTTTGATTGTTTATGTTATTTAACTTTTTTTTTTTTTTTAAATTCCAATATTGAGTTTCTTATGTTTTGATTGTTTATGTTATTTAACTTTTTTTTTTATGTAATAATGTTCGTCTTTTTTATTTCCCTTTCGTAGTAATTATTCTTTTAATCTCTTTTCTTACTTAATGATTTCCTGTCAATTTTTTTTCTTGATAAGTACTTCAAAAAAAATCTTTCTTAATTATTATAAAAAGAATACGATTTTTTCTTTGAAATATAATTTTTCTGCTTATTACTTTCTCACTTAGTACATAGCAAAAAAGAATTTCACGTACCCTCAATAAAATTGGTCTACCCCCATCCATATTTTTATATGTATGTGTATCTTTTTCTTAATTAGTTTTATATATGATGTATAACTTTTTCTATACATGATAATATATAATTAATAGAGTTAAGAATGTCACGAAATGAAATAAAGTCAAGAGCAATCAATTATGATATTTGTAAAATAATGAAATAGAGTTAAGGATGTACATATACTTGTAAAATTTGCTTTGTCTAAAATAATATTTTTTATACTAAAAAGTATACAAAAAAATTCATGGTTGAATCTTTTAAAAGTTAAATAAGTTTGTTATTTAATTATCTATCTAAAAAATAAATATGTTAGAGAAAATAATATGTCAATATTTATTTAATATTTTGACCTTTAAAAAAATAAATTGATTATATATTTTTTTATAAAAAATGGGCCCCAAATTTGAAATTCGCCTAGGGCCCCCGAATGTCTAGGGCCGACCTGACCAGAATATCTCCTCGATCGGATTTCTCTGAAGTACATGTCCCCATTTCGTATTTTAACAGCACGCACGTACCAACTGACCCCATACTCCTAACCTACGTTGCACGGATACGGACTCGGCGACTCGGACTCGACACGATTCGGATTCGGCGACTCGTTTTCGAAAAAAATTTAAGATACGACTCGGCATGGATACGTATATTTTAATAAAATAAATTTATATAGTTATATATAAAAAAATACATTAACATCAAAGTCATTGAATAAACACTCATTCAAATATTCATAACACAAAATCAAAGAAAAGATCAAGAAAGATATATAAATTCACTCCAAATACATGATAAATGATTCAAAATAAGTATCATATAATGGGTCGTAGTGGGAGTATATGAAATGAGGAATTTATTTACTTAATGTATCACATTCGTCCCTCTTAAATTTTTTATAGTATATTCGTCCCTTATCAATATAGTGTAACACATTTGTCCCTCTTAAATACAAAATACATTAACTTTCATCCACTTTAGAATATATTTTGAATTTAAGTGATGTATTTTGTATTTAAGAGGGATAAAAAGAACGAATTTGCTATAAAAAATTTAAGAGAGATAAATATGATATACTATATTGATAAAAAAAAATTAAAAAGGATAAAAGTATAAAAATTAATCCATAAGAGTATCAAAAGCGCTATTTACTCTTTTCTTTTAACCCAATTCGTATTTGTACAGTTGCAAATTTCCAATCCTTCACTTCTTTGATGGTGCCCTGGAGCAAAACCCAACTCTTCTTCTTCAATTCAAAATCCTACCGCGCCGCCTCACCACCTACCCCATCGCGCCTCCACCATCTCTCTCTCGGCCCAGATTTTTAATTTACAGATGTACAGTCCAATTCTAAATGCCCAATTTTATTCTTTTTCTTATTTTCTCTTAATTAATTGGGTTCTAATTGCATTTAAAACTCAAAACTTGAATGATGCTAAAGTAATTTGCCGATTTGGATTTTGGAAGATACGGGAAGGAGGAGGAAGGAAGTAACTAGTAAGGAAAAACTTTAATTTTTTTATTATTTAGGTGTGTAATTTGTATTTTCAACCCCCAATATTGTTTAAAAAATTGCGAAAATACCCCGCCGAGTCCTTGACCGTGTCGACTCAGCAGTTGACCGAGTCGGATTCGAGTATCCGATTTTTTATTTTTTTTATTTTCTCGGACTCGCCACGTGGCGAGTCCGACTCGTATCCCAGCCGAGTCGAAGGCGAATCCGAGTCCCCGGCGAGTCCGACTCTTCAGCTTGCTATTTCTTGAAGTATCCGTGCTTCATAGCTCCTAACGGTACAATGATCCATTTTCGAGGAAACAATCCAAACAATAGATAGTGACTCCATTATTGTCTTTCCGAAATCGCAGCCTGGGTTTGAACAGGTTCTGTTTACAACAAATTTTAAAGTCTGGAAAAAGCTTAAATAGACAATAAAATAAGAAGTAACAAATAATATATATATATATATATTTAAAACTTAAAAGTGGTTACAAAATCTCTATGTATGAATCCTCTAATTCTTCTCTTCGTTGAGCGTATGGATTCAAGTGCACTAGGCTTGTTCTTGAATCGTGTGATGCGACTTCCTCCAAGATTTGCGGATGGAGTCACAGATTTGAAGTACTTATGGACCTCCAAAGCTTGAGGAGAATATCTATGTGTATACGTGAATTTGTATGTAGATATGTATGTATGTCTCTGTATATCTGCAAATTAATTCACAAGACCCCTTTATATAGATTTTGAAGATTATAGTAGCTTGGTGACGTGTCATGATTTGATTGGCCCTTACTTCCTTGGAATGAAATACTTCATTTGATTGGCCAAAACACCTCACTTTGACATGTGGCACATTTTGATTGGCCACTTAATTATATGGCTTTAAATACATTTTGACACATGGCTTGATATAATTGGCCAATAAATAAATATTAGAAATCAATTAATATCATTATTTAATTTCGGGATTTAATATAATAAATTCCCAAAAATAGAAAATTAAATGATTACTAATAAATTATTTATAAGTGTCATTATTTAATTGGGCATAAATTTCATGTATCTACAAATGCCCCTTCGAGACTTATTCACGAATAACGCTTTCGAAGCATACTTTGAAGTGAGTAAGTCACGACTTTGACATAGAAATGCACTTGAAAAATATTGCGTCACGGTAAAAGAAATTTGAACAACCGTGATCACGAATTTAATTGAAGTGGACTTTAAGTGGGTACATAATTTAATTAAATACCCATTACTTAAGCACACTTAATTTGGCCCATTTATATGTATGGTCTATGTAGACCAAATGTAGGCCATAATATCTCATCTTCTTCTTCATCTGAGTTCACGAACAGAACCCCTTTTCTTGTCCCTGTGTTTTTTTTTTAAATTGACTTAATTCAAAATAAAACTTTCCATTGCAAGAATAAGATTCATATTGTAACAATCTAATCCTTTAGGAAACAAATTGAACTTTGAATCAACTCCTTCCAAGATTAGGAAAATCTAAAATTCCCAAAATTTTATTTTTTGCTCATTACAATCTCAAAGTAGCATCTATAAAAGTTGTTGGATTTTACAATTTATATGTGAATAAAATTAGTTGAGAGTAATTAAGGGGTTGCGTCTGTTCGATCTGAAGAGGTACCCTTTGGACCGAAACAGTGCAAACCAAGTGACGTGTCTCTTGCGAATAGACATTTATGTGCCTATAAATAGGAGACTTAATCTGGCCAATTAAGTATCCTTTTTCAGACAATAATAAATATTACTCTCTTCTCTAATTTAAGTTTATGTCGAATCTTCTATTTGCTTCGGTTCGCCGTGGGTTCATTATTTGTGCAAATAATGAACAACAGACTGTTGTATCTTGGGAGACTACCGGGAATCAAATTGTATGCACCGTGGCAGCCCCGGAAATATTGTCTTAAGGAAATTTGTTTCGGCAAGCCTCAGTCTAATTTCCTTGCTTTTTACGTAAAGATTGAAGTGATCTTTGGTTTCGATACAAGTAAGTATTTCTCACTATTTTTTGTGTTAGATCGAAATATTTAATTACATAGATTGTTAAACACCAACAATCTTAAGACAATAATATTTTTGTTTAATTTATCTGTGTGGACGTAATATTTATTACTATGCATAAGCCATAAAAGAATGTAGAGGAGTTTAAAAATTCTAAAAGAATATTAGAACTCATTTACCTGTACGAAGCGATAAATGACTGTCAAAATTGGTTTGGTATTCTAATGCAAGGTAAAATGGTAAATCTTTTAATCCTTAAGTATGAATACTGAATTAACAATAAATGGGCAATGGACAGTTAAGTAAAATAAAAGTATGTCATGAGGACGTATATCTTTATTTTATGAGGACAGTGTTGCAATATTTTTTATATATTTCCAAAATGAAGGAATCCTCCTTTCTTAGCAATTAGCATGTATATGCATTGGAGAATAAATGAATAGGTGATTGAGAAAATAAAGTAAAAAGATGTATTCACTCTCTAGCAACGCAACCACCAATTTCATCAAATTGAATCGCTGCATGTGAAGCGGTGGCATTGCAGGTTTAGAGAATTTATCCGTAGGTATTGATGTTTAGGCAAAGCTTCCCTTCATGATACAACGCTTTAGCGCTTTGTTTATATAAAATCACTCCATTTCAATAACTGAGATTGCTGAAATTCGAAGAATGAAAATTTAGTGCCTTGCATTTTTATGTGATATAATGCATTCGCAAAAATTCATGATCTATGTGAGATTATGCTCTGAACAAATTCTAAGTAGAATGTCTTGAGATATTGAAGACAGAGTGTGTCATTAATCTTGTTTAATTTCTATTTATTATGATTGCTGAATTTTGATTAAGATATGTGGCAACTACATATGAATTTTCGGATTGACTACGGGTAATTTTTGAAAATGAAAAGAATGCTCTTTTGGCAATTACCCTTTCATGAACCGACACCTTTTTTCAAGTTGAGCGGTTATTATTGTGTTTTTATGTGTGATTTAGCATTTAGAGATTATGAAAAGAAAAGTACGGACTTTTCTAAATCATTTAACATATTGGTCATGCTTATAATTATTATGTGTGGTATATTTGAATTGCAATAATTAATATACAGACAAATCATTTGCTCCAAAATTTGATTAATTATATCTAATTTTTGGAATTACTAGAATGAACTACGTTTTCATATTTATGAATGAATTATTTTTTGTGTACAATATTTTAGTGGTGCACTATAATTTTGAAGTAATTCACACGTTATGTCATTATATGAGGTAATGACTGTAATTTAAAATGTCATGGACATCAAAATAATAATCTCATACATGTAGGGATTATCATAATAATTCATAGCTCGTGTACATTGTTTAATAAGTGGGATTTATATATATGCGAGGCATATTAAAAGTATATAAATTTACTAATACCCCTTATGTGGAGATAAGGAATTAATTAATCTCATATCAATATTCTATTTGAGATTGATTATTTATGTGTGCAAATAGTTAAAATTTATTTGTGAAATAACTATGACTTATTTTCAAATCAATTTTATTTGAGGAAATATTCATAAAATTATTATGAAAAATAATTATAATTTGTTTGTGAAATAATTATAATTTATTTTTATATCAATATGTTATTTGAGAATATATTGATAATTATAAATTATTTGTTAAAACATTTATAATTTATTTGTTAAATAAATGTCAATATTTTATTGAGGAAATATTGATAATATTTGTAATTTATTTGCAAAATAATTATAAATTATCTGTGAAATAAATTCTAATCTATTTGTTTGTGAACAAATGTGTAAGAGTTCAAAACTTCAAAATTCTGAACTAATTTAAATTAAATGTGTGATTTTGAAATCATTACTAACTCGTGGAGTTTGAAAATGTATTTAATCACATAGATATTATTGCTCTATTTATTGAGTTATAAATACGAGACAATAAATGTATTTGCGAAATACAAAAAGAAATACATTTGTGAAATACAAATTTGGTTGATGGAATAAGAAAAATAAAAAAAAAATTCTTATATCCAAATTGTGGGGGTAAATACGAATATATTCATTTACACAAGAGTTTGCTAAATTAGGAATAATTCGTCAAATAATTTACCTAGCACAACTCAATTAAATTCGGGTTTACTGGACAACTTGTGGGGGGAAAGCTCGCTAGATGTCTACACACATACTAAGTCGAGTTTCATACAAAGAAAGTCAATTATTATTCCATATGAGTTATGGCAAATACCTTAAAATGTCGGGGGTATTTAGGTCAGATTCGGTTTCACAACCGAAAAAGAAAATAACTTAAAAATATTAATTACTACTAGCTTATGCGATAAATAGTAGTAGCTCATATTTTTGGTTTAATATTAATCATGTGAACCGAGTCACGTGATGTAACAATAATTGAGAATATAAGAAGGATTTGAGAATCATTTCTTATAAATTGATCTTTCTTTCGGTTCAGATTTATTTTCAGTTTGTGTGATTTACTGATATTAAAATCTGATAAAGTAATATTATTTATTACTTACATAAACATTTCTACAATTTATAATTAGAGTTAATTATAAATTATTTGTTATGCGAGAATAAAAAGTATGGTCTAATAATTTTAGATTATAATTTTACCTTGTGAAACTTATAATTATTTTTTATTATAAACTACTTTATTCTGAGAGAATATACATACGAATCGATCTCTAAAGAGGTCAATCTCTAACTTCAACATGAGTTTGTTGATGAGTTGAAGAGACATATGAGTTAAAAGCTCGAAGTTATTTGATCAAGATATTCTAACTTATATGTTAAAGAATTAACCTCGAACATATAAATAGATTATGTCACGTTCCAATACCGTGGATGGAAAGAGGCGATTGACAGCAAGTTACATTCATAAAATTGGTAGACCTCGAGGAGTGAACCAATTAGATGTAGATGGGTTTTTAATTAAAGAGTTTAAAAACTTTGATAAGTCAATCGATAAAAACTAGGCTAGACTAGCAGCCGAGTTGCCTTATAAAAGAAATAATTTTACTTATTTGACTCATATTCACTAGCGATTAAGATAATATCCATTTGAATGTTAATAGCTCTAATAGCTATATACAATGGATGTTAAAATTATCATCAATAATGGTGAATTAAATGAGAAAATTTAAGGAGTAACTAGAGAGTTTCATTGTTAAATAAAAAGAAAACATAGTTTGCGAAACTTATGTATTTTCTTGTTGACGTTTAACAAACTCCTAAATAATGACACGAAAAATGTGATAGTGTCACTAACAAATTTTGACTGTCATATTAATAAATATGACAAGTGTGTCCATATAAACTAACTAGATAATTGAGTATCAGAATTTGTTTATATGCAAATGATATGTTAATATTTGAGACTAATACTGTGAGTATTAAATCCATTGAGAAAATATTAACTTATTATATGAAAAACTTCGGTTTAATCAATCATGATTAAGAGGTCATGTGATGATATTAAACTATCTCAAGCACATTATGTGAGATGAGTTATAAATAATTTAATACTTATGAAAAGGGATTTCTTAATTCTATTTAATTCATACCTTGTGTACAATACGAGAATAAAGGTGATATAGTATCACAATTTGAGTATGCTCATAAAATTAGATATCACGCATATATCGTAAAATGCAAGAGGCTAGACATCGTCTCTTTAGTTAATAAACTAAGGAGATACATGAGAATGCTAGACATCGTCTCTTAGCAACATTCGTTGGGATGCATTAATGAGAATGCTTGAATCTTGATAGAATACATATACATATGTGCATTAGATTTAAAAAAATTTCAAACGATCCAGGATGGATATAGTAATGCAAATTAAACTTCTGATTTAGATGAATCAAAATAAACGAATATGTATTCAATTTCGGAGGCACCGCTATTTCCTGAGAATCTTCCAAACAAACGCGTATAGCTCAATCCACTATGAAATTAGAGTGCATAGCATTGGATAAAGCTAGTAAAGAATTTGAGTGGCTTCACAAAATTCATGGAAGATATTTTAATATGACTGAAAATTGTGTTAGTCATACATATAATGCGATAATCAAGCGGTGATACACAGAGCTCAACAAACTCTATGTATAATGGTAAATTCACGACATTATTGTTGTCGTTGATACAATACCTAGAGACATCTACTTTCAAATAGAATGGACTTTAAGTCAAGAGATAATCCTAATTCCGGATATTAAAGGTTTATCTAGAGAGTAGTATGTGCATCGAGGGGAATGGGCTTAAAGCCTAAATTAGACTAAGTTACCTCGTACGGAAACCTAACCTGGCGACTGGAGATCCCACGGACCAGGTTCAATAGGACAACCAGTCTTGGCTAACTTAAAAGAAAGCACTTAAGAACTCTATCCCATTCTTATGATGCAATAAGTGCAAGCCTACCGCGTTTATAAGGTTAAGCAAATGCTTTTAATGACGTCTATACCTTGTCAAGAACAAGTAGAGTATGGTAGGATACTCTTGATAGATGCGGTCACCTATGTTAGTGTGAGCTGGGTCGGCTCGTTGAGAATTTCTTTATAGGTTGGAATTCTCTAAAGCACTCACATAACCAAGAATGTTCAGGGCCAAAACGAACACAACCGAGAACTTGAAGCAAATCGGTTTAATGCTGTGTTAAGTTTATTGTCTTGGTTTACACCAACAGCCGACGGTTCAAGATGAAATATTTCACCGATTGGCTAAGTAAATCCGATAAGCTTTAACTAGGGAAGGTTCAAGATGAAATATTTCACCTATCCCGATGCGGTATTATACCTAAAGAATACTTCGACATAATATGTCCTGTGATACGGGACACGAAGAACTATTTTATTCATGTGGGGGATTGTTGGATTTTACAATTTATATGTGAATAAAATTAGTTGAGAGTAATTAAGGGGTTGCGTCTGTTCGATCTGAAGAGGTACCCTTTGGACCGAAACAGTGCAAACCAAGTGACGTGTCTCTTGCGAATAGACATTTATATGCCTATAAATAGGAGACTTAATCTGGCCAATTAAGTATCCTTTTTCAGACAATAATAAATATTACTCTCTTCTCTAATTTAAGTTTATGTCGAATCTTCTATTTGCTTCGGTTCGCCGTGGGTTCATTATTTGTGCAAATAATGAACAACAGACTGTTGTATCTTGGGAGACTACCGGGAATCAAATTGTATGCACCGTGGCAGCCCCGAAAATATTGTCTTAAGGAAATTTGTTTCGGCAAGCCTCAGTCTAATTTCCTTGCTTTTTACGTAAAGATTGAAGTGATCTTTGGTTTCGATACAAGTAAGTATTTCTCACTATTTTTTGTGTTAGATCGAAATATTTAATTACACAGATTGTTAAACACCAACAAAAGTGGCCCTCGAAACCCTTTCATTCATTAGCAATAATATTCAGAGAATTGAGAAATCCGATCGCGTGTGTAAAATATAATAACCCGCGTAAAGGTTTCTTCCCCTTTTCTTCCGCCACCTCTGTTAAATTCTTTTCTTTAGAGTGGGTTAATTTGGCTTTTTACAAAATATAAAGCAGTAATGAATCAATTCAATAAATCTTCTACGGCAGCTCCCATTAGAATTCCCTCATCATTGACCAATTAACCTCAAGTTACAAACAACCTTTTACTTTATCATACCAATCCATGTCCTACGTAACTGGCAAGATATCTTCTTTTTTTTTTTTTTTTTTTTTTTTTTTTTGGGGAAGTTTCATCAAGCTCTTATATATTATAAACAATGGACTTGAACATGTGCAGATAAACTTTTTGCGAGAAGGTTGAAGAACTTGAATTAATTAAAAGCTGTTGAGCTTGTACCATAGGCTTGAGAATCTGTACCCTGCCCTTAGGGAATAGTAGCATGATCCGTATACATCTTTAGCATAAGTTAAAATATAGATCAAAATTATATCTAGTTCTACATCCTCAATTTCGCATCATGCCCCTTTATTCCCTTTTTATTTATTTTTTATTTTTTATTTTTTTATTTTTTTTTACCGAAATTTATATTTGTTGCAGATATAGCATCACGGCACCAATGGAGTTTATCGACTACAAAGTTCCAAACCCAAGCTTCTACATGATCAACAAGGATGAAACGAACATAAAGGGAACTTCTTCAGTTGTGTATACATCGTCAATTGGTCAACTTCCCCCAAAATATACTTCGTCCAAGAAGATTAACTCCTTGAAAGTTTCCGTAACGGCCTCAGAGGAAGTCAACGTCCTTTCCTCGGCTATATTGAAGTTTCAAAAAGTATGTCTTTTGGCAGCCCAATGCATTCGAAAGAGGTTCATCGTCTAGTTTAATGCCTATTCGTTCATCGGCTTCAAGAGAAATTTCTTGGTACCTTTAAGAGCCACTTTTGGTGAGCCATTAATATTGCCGGTTATAGCACATGAGTAGGTGTCTATTCGACAAGGAACAAAGGTCTTCTTTAAACTGGAACATTCGACGCAATTCGGACCTCATTCTTCACCTATGACGTCGACGAGATCATCATCAACACATTGGCGACCGATGGAGTATGTCCACCAACTTGTTCCACACGGCAGCTGTGGAACTATCCATTTTTCTGCGAGATCTGCATACACTTGACCGGCTTCCCCTTCGTGGTTTATTCTGTGATGAAGTGGTACCCTCGGTCAAGGAACTTTCTGAAATCGATGGAGATGGCAAATAATTACTTCGGAGTTGACTTCTTTGAGCTATGTAGCTAACCTTTTAGAGCTAACGATGGCGACAAATGTTTTCACTAAGAGTTTGGGAGTTCACTTTTCGAAAACAATGAGGCGTTACTTGAAGAAATATGAAGCGTCGACTTGGAGGTAAATAGTAGCAACTCGAAGTAACACAAATAATCAACTTGAGAGCTCGAAGCGATGAAGCCGATAAGCATCAACTTGAAGAGGCCAAAATCATCAACTTGAATACGAAGAGCAGCTACTTGGAGATACATACCATCAATTGAAAGTTTGAAGCAACATCGACTTAAGGAGGCAGTTCTTCATGTACACATGATAGTTTGAAGAGGCTTCGGAAATGAAGACACGTGACTTGATGAGATATGGAGCAAAAACTTGACGTTCGAATCAACATCTTGGAGGCGAGAATTATTATCTTGAAAATGCTTGAAGATTCAACTGGAAGAACTGAAGTTTGCAAGTTGAAGAGACATGAGACACAAGTTTGAAAGCTTGGAGCACCATTTTGGAGATAAGAAACAATAACTTGAAGAACGATCCATGTATTGGAAAACTATTTAGATATAGGGATTTGGAGTTTTTTTATTTGCTTTGTATCGGACTCTTCGACATGAATAAATTCAATTATTATTCACATCTTGATCTAACTTTGCCCCTTGCTCTCGTTCGAAGTAAATTCCTCCATACTTGAACTTAATCACTTAATCAAATTCAAGATCACTTCTTAATTTAACACTAAGAAATTATTCTAAGTATTAAATGAACATTTCAATACGTCAACCACGCATATTATGAAGACTTTTTTAATGTCTCCGATTTTTTTTTTTTTAGTTACATGAATGAACTTAGAATTAGCTTCCAAGCTGCCTACGTATCTCGTAAAGAGAATCAAGTCATAACGTAGTTCAAAACATCAAATTTTATTTGAAGAGTGTTGTTCACATTTTATACTCATGCGATCTAAGAGTAACATGCAATTTTAAGCTCGTGCGTCAAGGAGCATTTTGATTTCAAGATTTCGTAGACCCTTTTCATCTCGTCTACTGGAGGCTTTGATTTGAACTTTGATAATTTTGCAAACAGTTTTGACTCGTGTCTGGGAGAAGTTGATTTGAACTTGTAGACCTTTTCGTCTCGTCTACTGGAGGCTTTGGCTTGAACTTTGAAGATTTGTAGACAGTTTTGACTCGTGTCAAGGAGTTTTCAACATGAAGACTTGTAGACAGTTTTGACTCGTGTCAAGGAGTTTTCAACATGAAGACTTGTAGACAGTTTTGACTCGTGTCAAGGGGTTTTCAACATGAAGACTTGTAGACAGTTTTGACTCGTGTCAAGGAGTTTTCAACATGAAGACTTGTAGACAGTTTTGACTCGTGTCAAGGAGTTGTTTTGAAAGTTTATACTCTTATCAAGGAGTTTGACCATTATTTTGACATCAATGAAGATATCCAGATTTCTGACTATATCTATGGAATCCATCGATCATGAGTTTTGGATCAAGTAATGAAAAATCATTAGGAGCATCTACATTCTCAAAGTCGACATAAAGTTGAATTTGGCGAGTTCCTTTACGTATAGGCACAATTCTAGGGACCCATGTAGAATTCTCTACTTCTTGTATGAAGCCAACTTTCATAAACATGTTCATTTCAACTTTGATGAATGGAATCGACCCAGATCTAATCTTTAGTTGAGTTTGCTTATCTTGATGAGTTTCCTTCTTCAAAGAGAAATTTTGAACCTCCACTTTGGAGACTAAGTCATCCATCTCTAATTTGTCTTGATCAATTTCATCATTGGTTACTTTAACACCTTCCACGAGTTCCAATGAAGTAGTCTCAGCTTCTTCTTTCTTAGCAACATGAACTTTTCCTTGAGTAGTGTAAAACAACGACATCACATCCTCTCGGGCTTCTATGCTAGATCCATATACTTCACCTATAGAAGTGTTTTGTTCTTGTATTGCATTACACGAAACAACATCATAAAAATCTTCATCATGAAGCCCATTTGGCAATTTCTTCGCGTTTATTGTTGTGTCAAAACATCCAAATGAAATTGTGACAAGATTTGCAGTTGCATCATCTTCATCAAGCAAAATCTTACCTTCTCGAGCTAGTTGCAGGATTTTATCCTTCAAAATGAAGCATTTTTCAATGGGATGCCCAACCAAGCGGTGGTACTTGCAGTAATTGCGGTCATTCGTTCTTCCAACCTCTTCAGGTTGATAGAAATAGTGTCCTGCAAGCCAGCTGTATGGCTAGCATTAATTGTAATTAATGAGGAACTATTCAATTTAGATTAATAAATGCACTTTTATTAAATGGTCAACTTTATCTTATGTAATATTTGTCTACGCATAAGGATAGAAGTCCTTAGATCACAGGGCTATGGGACAACCCGTGGACTGATCTCTAAGGCCGTGATCTAGAATATATTCAAGAGTCGTAGAATCCAATCGAGATAGGACATCGTTGGATTCGGTTAGACTCTCACTATTGTGTATACTCCGATGAACTGGAGGACGCTGGGGTCCACGAGCGTGACTGGGATAGTCGATACACATAAGTGGGTGGCTTGCTGGGATGGCAAGCGCACTGAATACCCCAATTAGGAAATAACTCACCATGGAAGCGGTAGTCGCATATCGGGGTTGAAGTTATTCCAATTTACAATAGTATACGAGGAACGATCCCTAACAACTTGAGATGATAGGGTTTATCTGGTACGAGAACGTCTATACTTTGATATGAGTTCCGACTGACTGGGGATCGCCAGAAAGTCTCTGTGGACTCATGTTGGGTATAGAGGAACTCGTATGCAGATTCATATCATCAACAAAGGATCCATTGACTCGACTTGATAGGTCGAGAAATTCTCCTATGGATTTCTGTGAGAAATTAATTCTGATGAAATCCTTGGCCAAGGTAACTGACGACTTTATGTAAGTAGCTCATAAAGAACAAGTCAGAGAGAATTTATTTCGAGATCAGAGAACATAAGGTCAAGACAAAAGATAAGGGAATCCGATGAAAGACCATACCCTTAAGTCTCGACTGGGAGATTGATCGATGGAGAGATTGTGTCGTATATGGAAATTGTAAATGATAAAAGGTTCACTGAATTAATTCACCAGTGATTGGGCTCCATGGGCTTGTGACTGGACATCGACCGTGGAGTGTGGGAGAATTCCCAAATTAGCAGGGGTGCTAATTTTGGAATGATTAATCGACAGAGTGTTCGATTAATTTAGAGCATTAATTGCTCAAGTAATTAAATAATATTTAATTACAACCCACGGCCAATTATGTGGTGGACCTACGGGGGCATACACAATACACAAGTAGCGAAAGCGAGGAAACAGGAACGAACCAGTCGACTGGGTCGACTGGGTCAAAATCGACTGGGTCGATTAAATGGGTGGGTCGAATGGGTCGACCCATATGGAACGAAAATGGATCCAATTGGAAGTGGATCAAGATTATAAATTAAATTGGAATTTAATTTATGAGTAAATTAATTAATTAGGATTTAATTAATTAATGGAATAATTAATTTAATTAGACTTGGAGTTTAATTAATTAATTGGGAGATGATTTAATTAATTGGGCTATTTAATTGGAAGATTAAATAAAGCCCTGAAAGATTAATTAATATGGGCCATGAATTAATTAGAAGACTTAGTCTTCTAATTAAAGAAGGCCATGGCCAATGTAGGAGAGAGAATACCTAGTCCTAAAAGGACTAGGATAGAAAGAAAACTATAAATAGCTTTCTTCTAGTTATTTTTCACACAACTCCTTAAGCAAAAATTGAGCAAAGCAAAAATCTCTCTCCCTCTCCCTACCAGATCGGCCGAACCAGTTCTTCCCTGTGGAAGAATTTTTTTCGTCTTCGTTTTGTTCCCAAATCGTTCCTAAAACCTAGATATTAATATAGCCTATGTTCTAGTCGATTAGGTATATTAATTTTCGTGATATTGTGGTGTATCAACTCGTAGAGGCGCAACACGTGGGGCGCTACAAAAGGTGTGGGTCGATCAACCGGGGTCAGAATTCAGAGCTCATATTGCTAGCCTAGGATTTGCAAGGAGACAGGTATAAACGAGAAAACTTATACTGTCGTTTAATTATATTTATATATATACAACTAGAGAATATCCTGGCAAGATTCTTTAAGAGGCCCTAGAAATTTTTTTTATATTCCGCTGTGCCTAGGGCTGGTTTTCTTATCGAATCCCAACAGTGGTATCAGAGCCAACTCTAGGCTTTGTATATATATGAATTTGCAAATTCTGTGTTTATTAAATCATATGTTTGATTTATGTGGCTAGTTCTTTAACTTTGCATGTTATAGGACGTATGTTTAATTAACTTGGAGTTAATGTTTAATTTTGGATTCGAAAAATTTTATCATGTTGTTTTTAATTTTGGATTGGGATTTAATTGACTGGTTTTTGTTTAATTAAATCATAAGTAATTGAAGAAACAAAAAAAAAAATTTTTTTATTAGATCCGACTCGCGGTGGCACGCGGCGGTGCGCGGCAGCGCACCGCGGCTGGGCGGCCACCGCAAGCCGCTGCCAACGGCAGCGTGCTGGCAGCACGCTGGCCGCACACGCTGCGCGCAACAGCAGCCTTCGGGCTGCTGTTTACGCGCTGCTGTGCGCGGCTGCTCGCTGCCGCACGCAGCCGCGTGCAGCGGCTGCTGCCACAGGCAGCTCACGCGCCGCCTTGGTGGTCGCGCGTGGGCTGTCCTACGTGGCAGTCCTGATTGGTCTCGACTAGTCGTTTTTGGGTTGGACTCTAATTCTGCCTATTTTGAAAGTCCTGAAAATCTTGGAGAATTTTGGAAGATTAGGAAACTTAGAGTTTTTGGATAAGGTAGTTATTTTGTTAGACTTAAACACTACCTTAATTAACTAATCTAGTCAAAATAGGATTATCTTGAAAATCTTGGAGATTTGAAATTTTGGGAAACTTAGAGTTTTGGATAAGGTAAGAATCTTAGAGATTTAGATTACCTTAATTAACCAATTTAATCAAGATAAGAATTGTAGATTACTTAGAGCTCAAGTAAGAGATAATTAATCTTAGAGGTTAATTGTTAATTCAAAATTAATTAACTTGGATGAATTTTTGCGAATTAAAATTAATGAAGCCGGTAAATTTACATTATTGCCCTTATGTGAATTTATGCATGTTCTTGAGTGAATATGTGGATTGGTCGATTTTGCCCTTTAAGCCCTGTGTTGTTTTTGGTTTATTTAAATTTTGGGTTGTAATTAAATGGGCCTGATTGGTGCCCTTGCTTGCGCAAACAAATGTAATAGAATAGGACCATTTAAATTATGTAAGCTAGGCTTAGATTAGGCTTGGAGCCGAGAAGACCTCATGAAGACTTGGAGATCCACATGGAGGCCCATTTAACTTGGAGGACATGGAGGCCCAATTCATTACATGGAGGCCCAATCAAGCTGGATATTACAAGAAGGCCCATGATGTATGGGTTTAAAAATTGTAATAGTTAGGACATTTAATTTTCACCCTAGACTGACCAATTGATTCATCACGTGGCTCATGATGGATTGCATAGGATGGGCAATCGACCAATCATATCTTGCTAGGTGATGAATGTTTACTTTTTCGCAAATTATTCTTTGATGTATGAGATGCATGCTTAGGATAGAAAACGTAAACAAGATAAGCATAATCTGATGAGACCTCGCACACTTAGAAACCTCCAATTGAACTTAAAATTCAATTAGAATATTAAATCGAATAACGGGCGCATATGAATAGTATCTATGGTCCGAGCCTATCCAATTACTAGGTCTTGGGCATATTGTACGAATATATCTCGATGTCTCACGAGTCGTGGGTCGAGCTATAGGAAGATAATATGTCTATTGCCTCGATGCACGAGTTTAGTGCCAAGGGAGGGGATAGCAAGGTTTTAGGCGCTGTCTCACGAGTCGTGGGGCGTCTAGGATTGAACTATTTCTCTTCACGAGTATTGGACATGATTTAACGCTAGTAAGTATGGATGTCTCACGAGTCGTGGGTCCATATTGAAAAACGAGGCTAAATGAACTTAAGGGTTAGCTGCGAAGGTTAACCGTTGACATAGTCGACCACCAAGTGGATCAAATAGTATGGCCAACGAGTCGTGGGTACTAGGAGATTGCATTTGGGCCTTAAGCCCGCTAGGATATTTTAAATTCCCGAAACTTATGTGGGGGCATAAGATTTTGATTAAAATAGTGGGAGTAATTTGCAAATGAAATCCATGTTTGTGAATTGTGCATTTTAAGTTAATCTTTCGCGTATTCATTTCTTCTATCGTCGTTTTGTAGATATAATGTCTAAGAATCCGATTTCCATCATACTTGAACATAACAAATTGACTGGACCAAACTTCCATGACTGGGTCAGGAACCTTAAGATCATTCTCGCTTCTGAAAAGCGAGGTTTTGTCCTTGATGGGCCCTCTCCCGAACTTGCTAAGGATGCCGATGATACTGAGAAAGAAGCCGTGGATTTATGGCTTGACAATGACTTGCAGTCACGTTGTCTCATGTTGGCATCCATGACGAATGAGCTTCAAAAGCAGCACGAGCATATGAAGTCTTCTTTTGAAATCTACACGCACCTGAATGGTTTATTTGGGGTGCAAAGTAGATACGAGCGGTATGAAACTGCTAAGGCTTTGCAACAAACGAGGATGGCTGAAGGTGCTGATGTTCGATCTCACTGCATCAAGATGATTGGGCTTATTGAAAAGCTTAGTCATCTTGACGTAAAGATGGACAAGACCTACTGCCAGGATATAATCCTCCAGTCATTGCCAAGATCATTCGAGCAATTCGTAGTGAACTACAACATGCACAAGATGAATGTTGAACTTCACGAGTTGGCTAATATGCTCGCCACTGCAGAGGCTTCCATGAAAAGAGAGAAGCCAGTGATGGTTGCTACCTCGACCCAATCCAAGTCCAAAAGGACAAAGAAGGGGAAAGGGAAAGGAAATGCTTCTTCAAGCAAAGGAAAAGCACCATCTGGGCCCATAGGGAAGGGAAAGAAGCGTAAAGCTTCGTCTGGTGAACAGAAATGTTTCTACTGCAAGAAACCTGGACACTGGAAGAGGAACTGCAAAGAGTTCTTGGAGAGCTCGAAAGGTATATTCCTTGTTGAAGTTAATTTATCAATTAACTGTGCATCATGGGTGCTAGACACTGCTTGTGGTTTTCATCTTTGTAATGATTTACAGGTGATGGGAGCAACAAGGCCACTTAGGCCAGGGGATTGGATCCTGAGATTTGGCAATGGAGCTAGAGCTGCTGCCGAGGCCATAGGCGAAGTGGAGTTAGATTTAGGTGGTAATAAATTAGTCCTTAGGAACGTTCTTTATGCACCTGGTTTGGTGAAAAACATTATTTCAATTCCTGTTTTGGATAATGAAGGTTTTAATTTTACTATTAATAAAGGTTCCTTTTCATTATTCATGAATGATAATATGTTTTTCACTGGTACATTAAAAGATGGACTATATACCATTGAACCACCTAAGTTAGTGATGCATGTGCAACAAAACAAAAGGAAACAAGATAATGAAATATCTGCCCAATTATGGCACGCTAGACTTGGACATATATCTAAGTCAAGGATTCAAAAGTTAGCATCATCTGGCGCGATTGAAATCAATCGCATTGATGAAATGCCAACATGTGAACCATGTTTAAAGGGTAAAATGGCTAAGTTGCCATTTAAGGGAAACCCTGAGCGAGCCAAGCAAACATTGGACTTAATACATACTGACGTATGTGGACCACTAAGAAAAAGCGCCCGAGGTGGCTATGACTACTTCATCACTTTCACTGACGACTTTAGTCGTTATGGATATGTGTTCCTGTTGAAACACAAGTCTGAAGCCTTTGAGCGATTCAAAGAATTCAAGATGGAAGTAGAGAATCAACTTGGTCATACGATAAAGGCTCTTCGTTCTGACCGAGGTGGAGAATTTCTTAGTAACGAATTTCTGAATTATCTTGTAGAGCATGGAATATTATCGCAGTGGACTCCTCCTGCAACACCCCAATTAAATGGAGTAGCAGAGAGAAGGAATCGAACCTTGATGGACATGGTTCGATCCATGATGAGTGCCACTGACCTTCCTCTTTCATTTTGGGGACATGCCCTCCTCACGGCAACGAAGATACTGAATATGGTACCTTCGAAATCCGTAGAAAAGACACCATACGAACTATGGTTTGGCAAGGCACCCTCATACGCATTCATGCGCATATGGGGATCTCCCGCTTACGTTAAAAAGCTAGTGGGAGATAAATTGGAAACTAAATCCACTTTGTGCAAATTCGTGGGGTATCCAGAAAACTCAATAGGATACGAGTTCTACGATCCTACAAGACAAACAACGTTTGTCTCGAGGAACGCTCACTTCTTGGAGAAGGATTTCTTGGTTGACAAGAAGGAAAATAACGTAGAACTAGATGAGGTCACTGAAGCTGAAAAGACCTTAGAGGTCGATCAAGCTGACCCGTCACCACAGGCAGTGGGAGAACAGGAGCATGAAAGTGCACCAGAAAGTACACCGATACTTCGTAGGTCAGAAAGACAACGTAGAGAACCCGAGAGGTACTACGGTCTGCTGCATGAGACTGGACAGTCTCTAACCGACCCAAGGACTTACGAAGAGGCTATGCTAGACATAGACTCGGGAAAGTGGCGCGAAGCCATGGAATCCGAACTGGACTCCATGCACTCAAACAAGGTCTGGGCCTTGGTAGATCCACCAGTGGGAGTGGCTCCCGTGGGTTGCAAGTGGATCTATAAGCGAAAGCTTGGAGTGAATGGAGAGGTGATTACCTACAAGGCGCGACTAGTGGCAAAAGGATACACTCAAAGACCAGGTATCGACTTTGAGGAGACCTTCTCGCCAGTCGCAATGCCCAAATCCATTCGGATCTTGCTGGCCATAGCTGCGTGGTATAACTATGAGATATGGCAGATGGATGTAAAGACTGCTTTTCTCAATGGAGACATTGATAAGGAGATCTACATGGAGCAACCAAAAGGATATGCATCCAAAGGAGATGAACACAAGGTGTGCAAACTCCAGAGGTCCATTTATGGACTGAAGCAAGCTTCCCGAAGATGGAACATTCGTTTTGATGAGACAATCCAAACTTTTGGATTCATCAAGAACATGTTCGAACCTTGCGTGTACAAGAAAATCAGTGGGAGTACAGTTGAATTTTTGGTGCTTTACGTTGACGACATTCTTCTCATTGGAAACAATGTAAAAGCATTGTCTGAAACTAAAGCATGGTTGTCTACACAATTCTCAATGAAGGATATGGGAGAAGCATCCTTTGTACTAGGTATAAGGATCTACCGAGATAGATCAAAAGGACTGCTGGGCCTCTCCCAATCCCAGTACATAGACAAAATCTTGAAAAGATATAGTATGGAAGAATCCAATAGAGGATTGCTTCCAATGAGACATGGAATTGCACTCTCCAAGTCTATGGCCCCAAAGACGCCAGAGGAGAGAAGCAATATGTCTCGAGTACCGTATGCATCCGCGATAGGAAGCATAATGTATGGTATGCTGTGTACGAGACCAGACGTAGTGTACGCTCTAAGCGTTACAAGTCGCTACCAGTCTGATCCAGGTGAGCAGCACTGGATAGCCGTAAAGGCAATTCTGAAGTACCTGAGAAGGACTAAGGAATTGTTCTTGGTATACGGTGGAAGAGAATTGAAATTGGAAGGCTATACAGACTCGAGCTTCCAATGTGATGTAGACGACTTCAAGTCGACATCAGGATATGTTTTCTGCCTCAATGGTGGTGCGGTTAGCTGGAAGAGCTCCAAGCAGGAAACAACCGCGGATTCAACCACTGAAGCAGAATACATTGCCGCGAGTGACGCAGCAAAGGAAGGTGTTTGGATGAGGAACTTCATCCAGGAATTGGATGTGATACCTAGCATTGCTGAGCCCGTTACTATCTTCTGCGATAATAATGGGGCAATAGCGCAAGCAAAGGAGCCGAGATCTCATCAGAAATCCAAGCACGTACAAAGACGATACCATGTGATAAGAGATATCATTGGTAGAGGAGACATTAAGATGGAACGTGTCGACTCAGAAGATAATACGGCGGACCCACTAACGAAGCCTCTGCCTCAAAAGGCATTTGAGAAACATCTGCATAAGATGGGACTCAAGAACATAAAAGACTGGCTTTAGGACAAGTGGGAGATTGATAGAAATAGTGTCCTGCAAGCCAGCTGTATGGCTAGCATTAATTGTAATTAATGAGGAACTATTCAATTTAGATTAATAAATGCACTTTTATTAAATGGTCAACTTTATCTTATGTAATATTTGTCTACGCATAAGGATAGAAGTCCTTAGATCACAGGGCTATGGGACAACCCGTGGACTGATCTCTAAGGCCGTGATCTAGAATATATTCAAGAGTCGTAGAATCCAATCGAGATAGGACATCGTTGGATTCGGTTAGACTCTCACTATTGTGTATACTCCGATGAACTGGAGGACGCTGGGGTCCACGAGCGTGACTGGGATAGTCGATACACATAAGTGGGTGGCTTGCTGGGATGGCAAGCGCACTGAATACCCCAATTAGGAAATAACACACCATGGAAGCGGTAGTCGCATATTGGGGTTGAAGTTATTCCAATTTACAATAGTATACGAGGAACGATCCCTAACAACTTGAGATGATAGGGTTTATCTGGTACGAGAACGTCTATACTTTGATATGAGTTCCGACTGACTGGGGATCGCCAGAAAGTCTCTGTGGACTCATTTTGGGTATAGAGGAACTCGTATGCAGATTCATATCATCAACAAAGGATCCATTGACTCGACTTGATAGGTCGAGAAATTCTCCTATGGATTTCTGTGAGAAATTAATTCTGATGAAATCCTTGGCCAAGGTAACTGACGACTTTATGTAAGTAGCTCATAAAGAACAAGTCAGAGAGAATTTATTTCGAGATCAGAGAACATAAGGTCAAGACAAAAGATAAGGGAATCCGATGAAAGACCATACCCTTAAGTCTCGACTGGGAGATTGATCGATGGAGAGATTGTGTCGTATATGGAAATTGTAAATTATAAAAGGTTCACTGAATTAATTCACCAGTGATTGGGCTCCATGGGCTTGTGACTGGACATCGACCGTGGAGTGTGGGAGAATTCCCAAATTAGCAGGGGTGCTAATTTTGGAATGATTAATCGACAGAGTGTTCGATTAATTTAGAGCATTAATTGCTCAAGTAATTAAATAATATTTAATTACAACCCACGGCCAATTATGTGGTGGACCTACGGGGGCATACACAATACACAAGTAGCGAAAGCGAGGAAATAGGAACGAACCAGTCGACTGGGTCGACTGGGTCAAAATCGACTGGGTCGATTAAATGGGTGGGTCGACTGGGTCGACCCATATGGAACGAAAATGGATCCAATTGGAAGTGGATCAAGATTATAAATTAAATTGGAATTTAATTTATGAGTAAATTAATTAATTAGGATTTAATTAATTAATGGAATAATTAATTTAATTAGACTTGGAGTTTAATTAATTAATTGGGAGATGATTTAATTAATTGGGCTATTTAATTGGAAGATTAAATAAAGCCCTGAAAGATTAATTAATATGGGCCATGAATTAATTAGAAGACTTAGTCTTCTAATTAAAGAAGGCCATGGCCCATGTAGGAGAGAGAAGACCTAGTCCTAAAAGGACTAGGATAGAAAGAAAACTATAAATAGCTTTCTTCTAGTTATTTTTCACACAACTCCTTAAGCAAAAATTGAGCAAAGCAAAAATCTCTCTCCCTCTCCCTACCAGATCGGCCGAACCAGTTCTTCCCTGTGGAAGAATTTTTTTCGTCTTCGTTTTGTTCCCAAATCGTTCCTAAAACCTAGATATTAATATAGCCTATGTTCTAGTCGATTAGGTATATTAATTTTCGTGATATTGTGGTGTATCAACTCGTAGAGGCGCAACACGTGGGGCGCTACAAAAGGTGTGGGTCGATCAACCGGGGTCAGAATTCAGAGCTCATATTGCTAGCCTAGGATTTGCAAGGAGACAGGTATAAACGAGAAAACTTATACTGTCGTTTAATTATATTTATATATATACAACTAGAGAATATCCTGGCAAGATTCTTTAAGAGGCCCTAGAAATTTTTTTTATATTCCGCTGTGCCTAGGGCTGGTTTTCTTATCGAATCCCAACACAGGTCGCTTCATTTCGGGCAACTCAATGAGTTTGGCTTCGAGCAAATCATCAAGCATTGGAGCAACGTCAGAATCAAGGAATGGATATTCCTTCTTTTGCATATCCTTCAAAGTCAGCTTCTTTTCAAAGCTTCGCTGGGATGAATCGTTTTTTATTTCATCGTTCTTCTTTGACTTGGATCGAGAGACATTGACGATCATGGATTCTTCGCTTTCAACTTGGGGAAAAAGCTTGCCCCCTTTCTTGATATAATGTCCAACTTTTTCTTTCTTTGATTCATGAATTGGGAAGAAGTTTTGGCCTTCACTTGAAGCAAGACTCAGTTCCATGTCGTGCGCACGTGTGGCCGGCTCTTCGAAGGTTCTTGGTTTTATGCCTTGGAGAATATATCGTAAGCCCCATTGCATCCCTTGGATACACATTTCTATTGCAGAAGTTTCACACAAGTGATCCTTGCAGTTCAAACTCAGATTTCGCCATCGATTGATATAATCGATCACTTTCTCTTCATTCCATTGGCGAGTGCTTGTAAGTTCGATCATACTGACGATCCTTCTTGTGCTATAAAATCGATCGAGGAATTCTTGTTCAAGTTGTTCCCAACTATTGATGGTTCCAGGCTCCAAGTCGGTGTACCAGTCAAAAGCATTTCCTTGAAGCGAGCGAACGAATTGTTTCACGAGAAGATCTCCAGTAGTTCCAGCATTATTGCAAGTCTCCACGAAGTGAGCAACATGTTGCTTTGGGTTCCCTTTCCCATTGAATTGTTGAAACTTTGGTGGTTGGTATCCAATAGGCATTTTCATCATGTCAATGCGACGAGTGTAGGGCTTTACGTAAGTAAGTGAAGATTTCGAACCTCCCTCCAACTTGCACTTGATGGTCCCAGTGATGAAGTCCTCTAGTCGATCCACATGAATCATGCCGTCGGATGAGACTTGAAGGCCCTTAGACTTCTCATTTGATTTTCGCCCTAAGAGCATGTCATCCTCCTCAAAATCCTCGGGTTGGCCCTCGTTCGCCATTGAGATCGTTTTGTTGATATATCATCTTCTTTGAACTCCACAGGTTGTTTTTCCATCGAGCGACTTGCCTTGGCATGGATCCCTTGGTTCAGTAGTTCTTCAATCTTTGCATCTTGTTCTTGTGCATGCTTTGTGAGCCGCTCTATTTCCTTGGTCAAGGTCATAAGTTGTTCTTCCATAGTCATAGTACTTGTCGTCATAACATGCATCGCGATTAAACGATGAGAACGGGGTGAAGATTCGTTGTTTTGAAAATCATCTCGCGCTTCCTTTTCGATGACCTTGGTGTTCGGATCCTCCATCAAATCAGTCATAGTTCGGTACTTTGTAGGACGGACCATCTTTTGAAGAGAAGAGATGAGAGGTAGAGATGTCCCACCGGGCGTGCCAAAAATTTGTTTACAACAAATTTTAAAGTCGGCAAAAAGCTTAAATAGACAATAAAATAAGAAGTAACAAATAATATTGTTGGATGAAGATGAAGATGAAGGCACTGAAGAAAGTTTGATAAGGGAGGTTTTGATGCATTCCAAAACTTCAAAGATTGGCTAAGTATGGAGTAACTTAGCTGATAGACTTATCAAGGAATTTTGACTAAGTAATGAAGACATCAGAAGAGTCAAAGTTTCAAGGTCCAAGACTTCTGATCTGCTGAAGCAAAGTTATCAGATTAGTGAAGATCAGCCGACTAAAATCAGATTTGTTCAAGTTTGAGATCAGCCGAGTTCACCATCAGACGTGTACTTTCATCAGCAAAGTGAAGAAGATCATGAAGTGTTCCCAACGGTAATAAATGCCCCTTGGTGTAATAAATGCTGAAGTACGAGGATATTTAAGACAAATGATTGAAGAAAAGCTTCGCATCAGCCAAGTGCATTTAATGCTGCATTTAATGCTGCCTGCAGAATAGTACTGTTTACAGTACGGTCAGACTGCAAAAGAGCCGTTCGCGGATTTTAAGGACCAGTACTCGAGGAATTTGAATCCTGTCTCTCTTCAACGGACATTTTTCAATCCTCAAGTATAAATAGCTGCAAGAGACGAAGAAGAAAAATGCAACACACTTTCTGAGAGAAAATCCGAAGCAAAATTCTTTAAGTCTCAAGAACAGCTCACTCATCAGCTGAGTCATTTGTTGACGAAAGCAGAGTTGAAGAATCAAGAAAAATACATCTTCTGAGTGATTTTGTAAACAAGAGTGTTGTGCGGAGTTGTGATCCATCTTTGTGAGTGATCAAACTTCAGAGGATAGGTTTTCTGTGTGATCTCCTATTGCGAACTTGTGGTCGTTTCATTTGTTGTTCGACGCAAGCAGAGTATACTGTAAACTTTGTGATTATAGTATAACCCAAGATCTGAGTGACTTGGAAGAGTGGACTAAAGGATATTTAAATCCATATAACCACTATAAAAATTACTTGTGTTTTTACATTGTTTCAAAACTGCATATCTTCTGTTTGCATAAAAACACATTAAGTTAACTGTTTGAAAAGAAGTTAAAAGGAGTTTATAAAACTGGGGAAACATTTTTCAAACTGCTAAGAATACTTGTGAAAAACACTTTGAAAATCCGCTGCAAGTACTCTAAGTATTAAAACTGATTTCTGCAAAATCAGCTAAGTAACTATCAGACGAGTGGTCAACAAGACTGTTCAAAGATTTGTTCGCGAACAGATTTGTAACGTACTAATCTGATCAGCTTAGTCTGTTCAGTTAGAGCAAAGTTTTAAAGTTAAATTTGAAAGAAAATTTTAAAGAGGTTTATTCACCCCCCCCCCTCTAAACCTCTTCTGACCACTTGGGACCAACAAGTGGTATCAGAGCGGGTGGTTCATTAGAATCAGCTGCCTGATCAACGAGCTTGATCCGAGTGTTTTTCAAAGGTTTTCAAAACTTTTCAAAAGAGCATTTTTTTTGAAAAACAAAAAGCTTTTGAAAAATGGATTGTATCAGCCATGTTCCCCACATTGCTGGTATGTCCTTTGAGGACTGGAAAATCAGAATGGAGATTTTCCTTGCTGCCTATAATGACAACATGCATACATGTATCATTAAAGGTCCATTCAAATTCACCAAGACCATCATCGTAGATGAAGCTCAAATAGTGGTGGAAAAAGACTTAACAGAAATGACAGCAGAGGAAATAAAGCTGTTCAACCTGGACAAAGTCGGAAGATTCATCATGACCAAAGCCCTGGATAATGATCGGTTTGACAAAGTCAAGCATTGCAAAACTGCAAAGGAGATGTGGGATAAGGTTCGTGACATGAGTGAAGGAAATGATGCTATTAAAGAGCATCAGCTCAGTGTTGCCTTGGAGAAGCTGGACAACTTCAAGATGAAGTCTGGAGAAACCATTGATCAGATGGATACCAGATTCACCAGAACTCTGAATGAAGTTTTGAAGCTGGGAAAAACTTTCACTGACAAAGAGATTTCTGTCAGAGTACTGAAGGCTCTACCTCCCAAGTTCAACATGAAGGTGACAGCAATGGAAGAATCAAGAGATCTGGGCAAGATTTCTCTAACAGAGCTGTTCTCCGCACTCAAGGCTTATGAGTATAAACTGCCAAGGATGGGAATTGAAGAAACCTCAACTTCAGGACCCACAGCTGCACTGGTTGCTGCTGAAAATCAAAGAAGACCGGCTCAAAGAAATGCTGAAGTGGACTCATCTGATGAAGCCACTCTACTCAACAAAAAGGAGTACACTGCTGGAGATGTAGCATTATTGATGAACAACTTCAAGAAGTTCTACAAGAGAAAGATGAAAAACAAATACAATCATGCTGCTTCTACTTCTAAACCTAACTTTTCTTCTCAGGATAAAGAGGATTATAAATCAAAACTGATGTGTTACAACTGCAGGAAATTGGGACATTTCATCAGAGACTGTCCATATCCAAAAGCAGAAAAGTACACTGAGGAAGAGAAGAAAATGAGAAAAGAAAGAAAGCATCAGAGAGGCAAGGCAATGATGGCTGAAGCAGAAAAGCCAGCTGCTATCTACTCATCTGATTCAGACTCAGACTCGTCTGATGAAGAATCGTCTGATGAAGAAAAACCTGCTCTCCTGTGCCTGATGGCAAAGGAATCTGATGACTCTGAGGATGAGGTAACTCCTCAAGAAAATGAACTGTTTAATTCTCTAGAGCAAATGATGTTGAATAATACTACTATTGCTGGAGAGTTTGTTAAGCTTAAGGAAGAGATGAACTTGCTAAAAGAGCAAAATAGTTCACTGAAACTTTTAGCTGAAAAGCCAAAAGAATCAGCTGAATATAAACAGCTTGAGCAAGAGCATGAATCTCTGAAAGCTGAATGTGAGGTTTATAAAGGAAAAATCATGGAACTTGAGAAAATCATTGAGTCTCATGATAAGTCAACTGTTGCATCCATGCATACACCTAAGAAACAGGAGACACCTTTAGAAAAGGATAAACTAGAGTTGAACCATACTGAAAAATTCATATCAGCTGACAATAGTAAGGTCATTCTGTATGTTCAAACTTCTAAACCTACCTCATCTGAGAAAGTGGTAAAGGAGAAGAAATCTCCTAAGGCTAAAAAGAGCAAAGAGCCTAGTGTAGGAAATCTGACTAGTAAGACCAAACAGCAGAGTCCTAAGAAGTCTGCTGATAAAGCTAAAGTCAATCAGACTAGTGGTAAAACTAAGTCAAAATCAAATGAGCAAGCATCTAGTAAACCAAAGAAGCATAAGAACAAGAAAAATCAAAATGCTTGGTATGGAAATGAGTCATATTATGTGCAACCTGCTGCATATCATCCTATGTATCATGCACCTCAATTTCCTAGTTACTATGCACCTTACCCTGCTCATCCAATGCATGCATATCCTGCATATCATGCACCTTACCCTGCTTATGAACATTATTCATATCATACTGATCATCAACATGACTTATCTGATAACTATGATAAAAATGAAACTGTTCATGCTCCTAAAACTCAGAAACCTAAGAAGCCTAAGACTTCAACATCTTGGGTTGTCAAGGGTGGAACTAATCCTTCAGGACCCTCTCAATAAGGGTACCTAAAACAATTTTATTTTTGTTTTGTAGGTTAGGATTAGGAGTAGGAGTAAAGTAGAGAAGATTTGGTACTTGGACAGTGGTTGTTCAAGGCACATGTGTGGAAACATACATGAGTTGACTGATGCAGTTGTTGTGGATGGTCCAAAAGTCACTTTTGGAGACAGCAAAGAAGGCAAGATTAAAGCTAAAGGAAGAATAATCAAGGGAAACATAGAGATATCTGACGTCTCCTATGTTAAAGGCCTAAAATATAATCTGCTGAGCATAAGTCAATTTTGTGACAAGGGATATTCAGTCATCTTCTCAACAGATAAGTGCTACGTTGAACAGATTGGTACAAAGAAGGTAATTTTATCTGGAAGACGACAAGGAAATATCTACATAGTTGACTGGAATTCTGTTGACAAGAATTCAAGTGTTTGTTTGGTGGCATCTGCACCAAGTGAAGTCAGTTGGCTATGGCACAAGAGGATGAATCATTTAAACTTCAAGACCATAAACAGATTAATCAAGAATGATTTGGTAGAAGGGATTCCAAAAGCAGTCATGAGCAAAGACAAGCTCTGTGATGCATGTCAGAAGGGTAAACAAATCAAGTCATCATTCAAAGAAAAGAAGCACCAATCTTCTGGACGAATATTGGAGCTGTTGCATATGGACTTATTTGGACCCATTGATCCAGTCAGCAATGGTGGAAAGAAATACTGCCTAGCTGTTGTGGATGATTATTCAAGATATACTTGGGTGATTTTCATGAAGAAGAAAAGTGAAACCAAGGAACATCTTACAAATCTGATGGAACTGATCCAGAATGAGAAGAGTATTAAGATATTGAAGATCAGATCAGATAGAGGAACAGAGTTCACAAACTCTACTGTTGAAGAATATTGTAGCACTAAAGGAATACATCATGAGTATTCTGCTGCAAGAACCCCTCAACAGAATGGTGTTGCTGAAAGGAGAAACAGAACACTAAAAGAAGCTGTCAGAACCATGATAGCTGAAGCTAAACTGCCACAAAGATTTTGGGCAGAAGCAACAAACACAGCATGCTTTACCCAGAACAGATGTATGATCAACAAAAATCAGAACAAGACTCCATATGAAGTTTGGAACAATAGAAAGCCAAACATTCATTACTTTAAGATTTTTGGTTGTAAATGTTTTGTATTGAATAATGGGAAAAATCACCTTACTGCATTTGCAGAAAAGGCTGATGAAGCTGTCTTTGTAGGATACTCATCTGTTAGTAAGGCTTATAGAGTTTTTAACAAAAGAACATTACTAATAGAAGAATCTATCCATGTAGTATTTGATGAGCCAAGTCAATCTTCTGAAAAGAATCAAAGTGTAAATCAAGATCTGTCTGCTGATTTACAGAAGTTAGACGTTGGAAGAAATGAAGAATATGTTCCCATCATACTACCTAATCTAAGTTCAGCTGCTAACTCAAGTGCTGTTCATAATCACAGTGCTGATTGTCTAACAGACGAGTTGCAAACAGCTGACAGACCAGAGACTGTTCAACAGACTACTACTGGAACTCCAACAGTAGTGTTGCAAGATCATAACAGAGGACAACATCCTGATTTGCAACCTGATCTCAGATGGCTCAAGAATCACCCTCCTGAATTAGTCATTGGTGATCCTTTAGATAGAGTGAAAACAAGAAGAGCTGCTGCACAAGATGCTATGTTTGTTACATTCCTATCTCAAATAGAGCCTAAACAAATTGAAGAAGCTCTCAATGACTCCTTCTGGATAGAAGCTATGCAAGAAGAGTTGAATCAATTTGAAAGGAATGAAGTCTGGTACTTAGTTCCTAGACCAAGTCATCAAAGAGTAATTGGCACTAAGTGGGTATTCAGAAATAAAATGAATGAAGATGGTGTTGTCACCAGAAACAAAGCAAGACTAGTGGCCAAGGGTTATTGTCAAGAAGAAGGAATTGACTTTGATGAAACCTTTGCACCAGTAGCAAGACTGGAAGCAATCAGACTGTTTCTAGCCTATGCTGCTTACAAGAACTTCACTGTCTATCAGATGGATGTGAAGTCTGCTTTTCTCAATGGAGAATTGCAAGAAGAAGTGTATGTTGAACAACCTCCAGGATTTGAAGTCTATCAAGAAGAGGACAAAGTATATCGTCTGAAGAAAGCCCTTTATGGACTGAAACAAGCTCCAAGAGCATGGTATGATACCCTATCTGATTTTCTTTTAATTAAAGGATTTCGTAAAGGTAAGGTAGATAAAACCTTGTTCACAATTGAATGGGAAAATCATATATTACTTGTGCAAATATATGTGGACGATATTATTTTTGGTTCAACTAACCAACAGATGTGTGATAAGTTCTCCAAGCTGATGCAGAACAAGTTTGAAATGAGCATGATGGGTGAACTTAACTATTTTCTTGGATTGCAAGTTAGACAGTTGCCTGATGGAATATTCATCAGCCAAGCAAAGTACACAAGAGATCTGTTCAAGAAATTTGGTATGGAAACTAGCTCAACAGCTACCATTCCTATGTCTACAAGTCTTCGTTTGGATAAAGATGAAGATGGCAAATCAGTAGACATAACCAAATACAGAGGCATTATTGGTTCATTGTTGTATCTAACAGCAAGTAGACCTGATATAATGTACTCAGTTGGAGTCTGTGCAAGATTTCAATCAAACCCCAAAGAATCTCATCTCTTAGCTGCCAAGAGGATATTGAAGTATGTTAAAGGCACTCAAGAATTGGGATTATGGTATCCTAGAGAATCTGGATTTGAGCTTATTGGTTATTCAGATTCAGACCTTGCTGGCTGCAAGATTGACAGAAAAAGCACAACAGGTGCATGTCAGTTCTTAGGCAGTCGTCTGATCTCATGGATGAGTAAGAAGCAAACCTCAGTTTCTATATCCACTGCTGAAGCTGAATATATAGCTGCTGGAGCTTGCTGTGCACAGATACTTTGGTTGAAGCATCAACTAGAAGACTACAACATCAAGATCAGTGGAATACCAATCTACTGTGATAATACAAGTGCTATCTCACTTACTCAGAATACTACAAGTCATTCAAGGACTAAGCATATTGAGATTAAACATCATTTCATTAGAGATCATGTGGAAAAAGGCAATGTAATGATTGAGTATGTTCATACTGATAATCAGATTGCTGATATCTTCACCAAACCTCTAAGTGAAGCAAGGTTCTCAACTCTAAGAGCTGAGTTAGGACTACTTAATTTGGATGTATAAGCTGAGGGGGAACTCATCAGAAGACTGGAGTTCAACAGCTTAGTAATTCGTCATTATCTTCAAGGATTAACTCTCAACAGACTAGTTAACTCATGAATTCTTAAACTCAGGGGGAACGTGTAAGACTAGCGGTACTTCTGAATTAAAGATGAAATTTGTTAATGACAGTTAGTTGAAGTTATGTTTTCATCAGAAGACTCAACTATCGAAGATTGAAGTTATTTTATCTAGCTGGATTGACAAACAGCTGAGGAAGGTTATCAGTTATTGGCATTCTCTGATAACAGCATTGTCATCAGGACAGTAGTTCATCAGATAAGTGTTTATTATACTCATCTGATTATTTAAATAAAAGCGATCTATTTTAAAACGTTTTATCCAAAACACGCTTTTACAAGTAAACTGTCGGGCGGTACATATTCCCGCTCTTCGTTAAAATATCTTTTGAATTTGAAAGGTCGTAACTGACGCCGCACGATCAGCACTGACAGAAAAATGGATCTAACGGTTGGCGGATATCACGGAAACCGAAAAACCCCAACTCTATAAATCCCCATCTGATCAGTCGAGTAGCTCTTTACGAACCCTAAACATTCAAGAGCACTTGTGAAAATTTTGAGCAATTTTCTGCAAAAATCCTTTCGTTTTTCTTCTAATTTCTACAGATCTGAAATGGCTGCTGAAGGCATGTATCTTGTGTATGATTCCTACTATCAATCTGGTACGGATCTGATGAAAGAACTACTTGAAAAGTTCAAATCTGCTTCGCTGGTAAACTTCATGGAATATCACGAAGGAATTATCTGGACTGCCCAAGTGATGGAGTACTACAATAATGCAAAGGCTGACTACAACAAACTGGAGATTAAAGCTACAGTGGAAGGTAAAGCCATTACTATTACTCCTGCTGTTCTTCACGAGGCGTTTGGGCTTCCTAACAGAGGACGACATGACGTCATCGTTCTGACGGAAGAAAAGCACCAACAGTTCTGGGCGATCTGCGCGCGCCAAAGAGGGTGAGACGTTAACTGGAAATATTAGGAAGAAGCAACTGAAGGATGAATATCAGCGGATGGCTGATATGGTATGCAAGCTGATCGAAAACTGCACATTTTCACTGGATGCTGTTACCATGAAGAGGTTCAGCATCATGGCTGCCATTTACTATGGATTGGAGGTCAACTGGTCCATTATAGTTTGGTACATATTGGCTGACTTTCTTGACAATAAGAAAGGAAAAGGCCCTTCCACCAACCATCAAATCACACTCAGTTATCTGCTGTCAAAGCTGGGCTGTGATATGAAGAACGGAAAAGAAATTCACAAATCAAAGGCATTGTCCAAGTACTTGCCTGTTCAAAAGAGGAAGGCTGGTGAGCTAGAGAAAGCTGATGTTGAGGAACCAAAAGAAGTTCCTGCCAAAAGACCAAAGAGGTTAGTCAAAACAGCAGACCTGGCTGTTGAGACTAAAAGGAAGAGGGCTGCTGATGAGCCCAAGAAGAAAGAAACAAAGCAGTTGGAGAGAGTGACTTCTGCTGAAGCCACTAAAATTGTTGAGAACATAATAGCTGATGTAAGGACTGGATCTCCTGCATCACCATCAAGAACTCCATCAGCTGAGAGGCCTGCTGAGGATATTTCTCAAAGGACAAGAAGTCAACAGAGAAGTACAGCTGCTATCACTTATCGTGAAGGTAGAACAAAGAGGTCTGCTAGAAAGCAGATGACATTCATTGAACAACCTACTGATCTGGAAAATGTAGCAAAGGAGAATCCTGAAGCTACTCAAAGGCCTATTGAAACAGTTGAGACTGTTGAGACTGACAAAGCTAATAAGCAACAGCCAAGTCAGGAAGCACCAACAGCTGAGGTTGCTCCACCTCAAGAAGATCCAGATGTTCAAATCATCCATCCTATAGCTGCTGCTCCTATATCATCTGCTGGACCAGCTCCTATTGATAAAGGTAAAAGAAAGATAGTGCTAAGGAGAAAGAAAGTCTCCAAAGCTGATAAGAAAGCAAGGGAAGAAGCTGAACAGAGGAAGCAGGATGAGCTTGAAGAAAAGAAGGCTCTTGAGTTAAGCAAAGCTCAAGTAGAAAAGGATGAGGCCAGGAGAAGAATGTCTGAAGCAGAGAGAAAAGCTGCTGAGGATGCTGAACTGGCTATGGTAATTGAACAAAGCAAGGTTGATGCCTATGGACCTGTCCATGGAGGTGGCATCAAGATTGGTGAAGGGAAGGATGAAGAAGACAAGAAGAAGATACTACTGCCTGCTCCCAAAACCAAGTCCAAAGACAAGTTTGAAGTCAGGAAAGCATTTGAGATAGTCTATGCTGATAAAGAGCTTTTCAAGAAGTTTGAGAAGTCTCTAGCATACTATGATCAGAAGCTAATGCTGATGACTATGTTCAACCAAGAGAAGCCTAGATATATCAGTTGGAGAGACAACAGGTTGAACAGATCAATCACTGAACTTCAAAGCATGAAAGAGTTAGCTGATGAGGAACGTTGGGTTCTAAGTTGGCTGAAGACAAACTCTATTCAAAAGGCTCTTGACCCCAGTCATGTAAGAGACATAATGCATAATTATGCAAAAGGCTTTGCACTGGAGGAAGCCAAGAAAATCAAGAGCACCTTGCCTGAGAAGAAGAAGAAGTCTGAAGATGCTGAGGAAAGAGCAATTAAGTTTGCTGTTATGACTGCCCTGAAGAGATGGGCTAAGAAGTCAAAGTATCAGCAAGGCTGTTCAAGTGATTTGCCACTACTGCCAAGTATCCAGCAAATCATTTTTGGCAAGGAAGTACAACCTTATTATGAAGTCCCTAAGGGTAACAACGCTTTTGTCAACCCTTGGATCATTGTAAGGCAGATTAGACAGACTACTTGCTTTAATGAAGATGGAACCATTACTAATCTGTTCTACGATGATGTCACTGATGAGCACAAGTCTGCTGACAAGCACAAGTCTGCTGACAAGCCTTTGGCTATTGAAGGGCCATCTAAGACTTCTGAAGATCATCAGATGACGGATTTGCAAGATGTCCCTGTTCATCAGGAGACTAAAGAGGAAGAAGCTGATGCCTCTACTTCATCAGGAGATAAACACTCATCACTGATGGAAGCCTTCCAATTACTTATTGAAAATCAAGTGAAAGAGATGGAAGAGAGGAACAGTCTGCAGTTGCAGAAGATGAAGAAAGAATTAATTGAATCAACTATTAAACAGACGGAAAGAGCACATCTTCTAACTGCCAGTACCATCAAATTGGCTATTGATGATCTACCTATTCCTCAAGATAATACATTGCAGTTGGTAAACAGCTTGAAAGAATTGAATCAAAACGTTGAAGATGTGAAGGGTGATGTAAATCATCTTCACACTGCCTTGAAATCAGCTGAGCACAAGATTGCTGACTTAACTGCAACTTTTATCAAGGTCAGTGAAGAGGAGAAGAACATCAATTTGGGGATGTTGCAAGAAGTAGCAAAAGCCTCACAGGAAGTTCAAAATGAAATTGCAACTATCAACCTCAACATTGACTACTTCAATGATAAGACTGACATCATCAGCACTGACATTCATCATCTGACAGCTAGTCATGACGTTGTTAATCAGAATCTGAAGGCTTTATGTGCTGAAGTAAAGATTCCAACAGTTGCCCTCAACCCTGCTGTTGAACCTTCTAATGTCATCAGAGTTGATGATGACAAAAAGGGGGAAGATAAAAGGGAAGAACCAGCTAAGGAAACTGCTGCTGAAGAACCAGCAAAGGAATCTGCTGCTGAAGATTCAACTAAGGAAGAAACTGCTGCTGCAACCATTCAAGCCAAGGAAACTGAAGACACCACTGACAAAGCTGAAGTGCTTGGAAAGGTAGAAGAAGAAGAAAAGATTGAAAAAGAAGATACCAAGTACAAAAACACTGAATCTGCCAGGAAAGCCATGGAAGCTTTGAAAGCTCTACAAGAACAAGAACTTAAGGAGAAGATGGATGCTGCCAAAGCAATTCTGGAAGAAGAAGTTGATGATGAAGAAGATGATGAAGAATCATCTTATGAATATGAAGAAGTGCTTGAATCTGATGAAGAAGCTGATAGTTAGAAATTGAAAAATCAATTGTAATCAGTTTACTTTTTCAGAAATCTCATCTGATGAATTTGTACATGTAATTCACTTTCTATATCAATAAAATGTTCAAGTTCAATCCAATAAACTTTTTCTATCTCAGAAAATTTTGAGGATTACAATCTTTAGTTTAGGTATTCAACAGGTACTAAGCTGAAGTTTTGTCATCATCAAAAAGGGGGAAATTGTTGGATGAAGATGAAGATGAAGGCACTGAAGAAAGTTTGATAAGGGAGGTTTTGATGCATTCCAAAACTTCAAAGATTGGCTAAGTATGGAGTAACTTAGCTGATAGACTTATCAAGGAATTTTGACTAAGTAATGAAGACATCAGAAGAGTCAAAGTTTCAAGGTCCAAGACTTCTGATCTGCTGAAGCAAAGTTATCAGATTAGTGAAGATCAGCCGACTAAAATCAGATTTGTTCAAGTTTGAGATCAGCCGAGTTCACCATCAGACGTGTACTTTCATCAGCAAAGTGAAGAAGATCATGAAGTGTTCCCAACGGTAATAAATGCCCCTTGGTGTAATAAATGCTGAAGTACGAGGATATTTAAGACAAATGATTGAAGAAAAGCTTCGCATCAGCCAAGTGCATTTAATGCTGCATTTAATGCTGCCTGCAGAATAGTACTGTTTACAGTACGGTCAGACTGCAAAAGAGCCGTTCGCGGATTTTAAGGACCAGTACTCGAGGAATTTGAATCCTGTCTCTCTTCAACGGACATTTTTCAATCCTCAAGTATAAATAGCTGCAAGAGACGAAGAAGAAAAATGCAACACACTTTCTGAGAGAAAATCCGAAGCAAAATTCTTTAAGTCTCAAGAACAGCTCACTCATCAGCTGAGTCATTTGTTGACGAAAGCAGAGTTGAAGAATCAAGAAAAATACATCTTCTGAGTGATTTTGTAAACAAGAGTGTTGTGCGGAGTTGTGATCCATCTTTGTGAGTGATCAAACTTCAGAGGATAGGTTTTCTGTGTGATCTCCTATTGCGAACTTGTGGTCGTTTCATTTGTTGTTCGACGCAAGCAGAGTATACTGTAAACTTTGTGATTATAGTATAACCCAAGATCTGAGTGACTTGGAAGAGTGGACTAAAGGATATTTAAATCCATATAACCACTATAAAAATTACTTGTGTTTTTACATTGTTTCAAAACTGCATATCTTCTGTTTGCATAAAAACACATTAAGTTAACTGTTTGAAAAGAAGTTAAAAGGAGTTTATAAAACTGGGGAAACATTTTTCAAACTGCTAAGAATACTTGTGAAAAACACTTTGAAAATCCGCTGCAAGTACTCTAAGTATTAAAACTGATTTCTGCAAAATCAGCTAAGTAACTATCAGACGAGTGGTCAACAAGACTGTTCAAAGATTTGTTCGCGAACAGATTTGTAACGTACTAATCTGATCAGCTTAGTCTGTTCAGTTAGAGCAAAGTTTTAAAGTTAAATTTGAAAGAAAATTTTAAAGAGGTTTATTCACCCCCCCCCCCCCCCTCTAAACCTCTTCTGACCACTTGGGACCAACAAATATATATATTTAAACTTAAAAGTGGTTACAAAATCTCTATGTATGAATCCTCTGATTCTTCTCTTCGTTGAGCGTATGGATTCAAGTGCACTAGGCTTGTTCTTGAATCGTGTGATGCGACTTCCTCCAAGATTTGCGGATGGAGTCACAGACTTGAAGTACTTATGGACCTCCAAAGCTTGAGGAGAATATCTATGTGTATACGTGAATTTGTATGTAGATATGTATGTATGTCTCTGTATATCTGCAAATGAATTCACAAGACCCCTTTATATAGATTTTGAAGATTATAGTAGCTTGGTGACGTGTCATGATTTGATTGGCCCTTACTTCCTTGGAATGAAAGACTTCATTTGATTGGCCAAAACACCTCACTTTGACATGTGGCACATTTTGATTGGCCACTTAATTATATGGCTTTAAATACATTTTGACACATGGCTTGATATAATTGGCCAATAAATAAATATTAGAAATCAATTAATATCATTATTTAATTTCGGGATTTAATATAATAAATTCCCAAAAATAGAAAATTAATTGATTACTAATAAATTATTTATAAGTGTCATTATTTAATTGGGCATAAATTTCATGTATCTACAAATAATTTTGTAAACTTTATAAAAACTTTTCGAATTATTTTGAAAGGGTATTATTTTTGTGATATTATAGAATATATTTTATATATTAAAACTTTATAAAAACTTTTCGAATTATTTTGAAATTTTTTTAGGACATTTGAAAAGTTATTAAAAAATTTCAAAATTTCAAAAATAAATTACCTATTTTGTTTCTAGGTTTTTTTGATTTTGATGGTCAACTCAATAAAAAAAAAAAAAAAAGAGAGAGGTACTAGTTACTGAATTTTTTTTTAAAAGGGATAAACGGGGTTCAATAAATATGAGGGTAAGCATGGAAACTTTTTATTATAATATACTCCGCATATAATAGTATATAATTTTTTGTTAGATATTATATTTACTAGTATTTTTAATGACTTGTATTATTCTCAGATTTTGTTGATATTAGAATTTGAATGATTGATGCTACATCAACTTTATCAATCTGATGCCTTGCTACAAATCTGATGCGGTTTGAGAGGAAACTTAATTACGACTGTCGCAACATGTCCAAGATGCAACTTTTAATTGTGCACGCACGCACTTAGGGACTGCGTTTGGGCTAAAAAGGTGTGGAAATTCGTGATTGTTCCCACTCAATTCCTCAAGTTCACCCAAATTGATGCCGATTCTTGGATAAAAGTAAACACAACTAAAGAAAGATTTGACAATATTATTCTTCCTAACATCCGTTGGTTTATGATGTTTATTGGACTTGTTTGGTCTATTTGAAAGTCTAGGAACAAGTTCATTTTTCAAAATACTCGTGAGCCTGTCAAAAAGGTATAGTTGAAGACATGAAGAGAACTAATAACAATAATACGAAGTAAAATACATTGACCTTGCACTTAGTACTACTTAACATAACAACCAATACTTGTTAGATCGAACAATATACAAAAGTTGAATCAATTTAGCATATCACATTAAAAAAATGAACGCCATTAATTAGGAGAATATATGGAAAAGGTAAGAGATCTAATATGTCATAACGTCATCAAATTATTTAAAATAAATTAATTACGTTATTTATTGTTTTATCTTTAAATTTGATCAGGTTTATACCAAGGGGATAAAAGATTTGGAACGAAAGGAGAATATAAAATATAATCTCCTCCATTATTAAATCAGTTTTCTCTGATGATGACCTAGTTGAATATATGCGCTATAAAACCACGATCTATACTAAATCAATCAGCTGTAAATCTTCTAAACATAATTAATATGTTTTCATAAGCCTTAGGATGGAGCAATCACCTATGACAAATAAAAACAAGATTAGTATCTAATTTTGAAAATGAAATCAAGGTTCTCGATATTCGATAAAAATTTGTTTGAGTTCAGTTCGTCACACTAATCAAACAAACTTGAATATTATTTTTCGTTCGATAATTTTTCAAGTTTGGCTCGAGCCCGATAAGTTAAAATTTGATAATAATCATGTAAAATATCAAATTATTCAATACTCGACTTGAACTCGTTCAATAAAATCTCGTTGAAGCTTAGCTCTTTTAACAATCATATCAAGCTCAAACACATATTTTAAGCTCAACAAAATTCAAAGCTTGAATAATGTGTTGTTCGACACTACTCAACTTAATTACACCCTATTAGTATCAAGTATGAAGATTAAATCAGGTAGGAGTTTAATATGATTTACAAAATCCTAGTTCATCATTTCTAAAATTAACAACTTTGAGATCCATGATTAATTAAGCACATAGTATATATTTATATAAAAACTAAAGCAGATCAAAGTAAATTAAGAATTATTTTACCTAAAAAAAATCAAGAATTATTTATATTATCCTTTCATTTTCAGACGACTTATGCCTATATATATAGGAGAAACCGAGAAAATGCTTAAAGATGAATCCAAAGTTGATGACTTGGAGTGCCAAAATATATTATGGCGAAGTTTTTAAATAATAATATTTAATATATCTTATTTAGCCAACAATGATTTCAAGCTATCTTATTTAGTCAATGATATAAAATGTAATAAAACACATTTGTCGACTAAAAGCAAATGCCAGTAATATATAACAAATTTTAAACTTATGTTGATATTTATTACATTACTTGAACGCAACATACATAATAATTGATGTTAATACAACCTTCCTTCGTATCTATCTATCTATCTATCTATATAAAAAAGTGCGGGTTGGCCAAGAGAATTTTTTTCATTTTTTGTGGTAACTAATATACCCCTACTTAAATGATAAATAAAATAATTGAATAAAAAAATGATTATATCACAGCTTAAAGTTTCACAGCCCTTAGCCCATGTTTTATGTATTTAAAGTAATTGTGTTACCTGCTACATGTTTAACATGTTTCTTCTTGAAATAATTTTTTTAATCTATTAACAACCCAATCAACTTTCAAAAATTACAAAAGAGATCAAAATTTTCCGATATTACTCATATAAAAAACAATTCAATACTTTTCAAATGATAATTGAACCTTCACCTTGAATATAAATATCTCAACTTTCAAAAATTACAAAAGTACACTCAAATTATACGATATTACTCATATAAAAATAATTCATTACTTTTCAAATGTTAATTTATCATTTATCAATATTTTAATATAAAATATCTCGAAAATTACAAAAAAAATATAAACTCATAATTTAAAAGTATTTGCATTGCCTAGAATTTAGAGTTTATGACATAATATACAATTTAGGGCTTAATTTAGGGTTTAGGGTTTAGGGGTCTAGGGATTTAGGGTTTAGATTTGGGGTCTAGGGCTAGGGTTTACGGGTCTAGGGTTTTAAGGTTTATTTTATAAATAGGATTTAGTTATATTTGATGATAAGTTATGGGTTTTTTTTGCAATTTTATATTATAGACTGTGATATTGGGTTGTGATGTTAGCATAGTACACTTGAATTATCATATACTTTTACATGAAAAAAAGCCGACTTTAATATAAACACTGTTGTATCAAAATAATCGTAAATAAAAATTGGACAATACAAAAATTGGTGGACTTAGAAAGTTGTTTACCGAAAGTAATATGAGGATTAACAAATATTATTATCGTTTTAAGAACAATTTGCTTATGTGTGAAACATATATTTAATATTTACAAATTCTAATTTTCGCCATTATTAAATGTTTGAAGAAAAAAAATTGATTTCTATCTAGCTAAATTTCTAACAATCAAATGTTTTGCAAACGGGTAAAACTGGTAAAAACTTAAATCAAGTAAACAAAAATAATGGTAAAATTGATTAAAATTGGGTTAAACAGAAGAGAATGAGTGAATTGATTTACAAATGGGATAATCGACTAAAATTGGACTAAACCGAAGAGAGTGGACGAATTGATTAATAAATGGGATAAACCACAAAAAAAGGTGAAACCGGTGAAAGAACGAGTTAGAATAAAAAAATGGTAAACTCAGCGTAAAAGCGGGTGAAATCGATAGTTCTTCGGAAAACACTTAACTAAATATCACTTAAGAGAATGGGTGAATTAATTAACAAATAGGATAAATCATCTAAAATTGGACTAAACCGAAGAGAGTGGTTAAATTGGATAAACCATGTTGGTCCCAAGTGGTCAGATGAGGTCTAGAGGGGGGGGGGGGGTGAATAGACCTCTTAACTTTTTGACAATTTTTAACTTTAAAACTTTTGTTCTAACTTAAACAGACTAAGCTGTTATTGAACAGTAATTTTACAAGGCTGATCGCGAACAAATCTTTGAACAACTTTGTTGACCACTAATCTGATAATTACTTAGCTGATATTCGCTAAAATCAGTTTTAATACTAGAGTACTTGCAGCGGATTTTCGAAGTGTTTTTCACAAGTAAACTTAGTAGTTTGAAAATTTTATCCCCAGTTTTGTAAACTCCTTTAAACTCATTTCAAACAGTTTTGAAAGTGTTTTATGCAATCTAAAAATATGCAAGTTGAAAACAATTAATGTAAAAACACAAGTAATTTTTATAGTGGTTATATGGATTTGAATATCCTTTAGTCCACTCTTCCAAGTCACAAAGATCTTGGGTTATACTAAGAACTCAAAGTAATTAGTACACTCCACTAATGCGAAAACAACAAATGAATCTGGCCGTAAGCTCGCAATACGAAATCACTAAGAAAACCTATCCTCTGAAGTTAGATCACTCACAAAGATGAATCTACACTTCTCACAACACTCAAACAGTTTTTCACTCAGAAAAATGTGTTAATCTTTGATCTTCAACGTCGGCTTCAGTCAACAAATGACAGAGCTGATGAGTGAGCTGTTCTTGAGACTTAAGAGATTTTGCTTCGAAATTCTTCTCAGAGATTGTGTTGTATTTTCTTCTCTTCGTCTCTACAGCTATTTATACTCGTAGGTTTGAAAAATGTCTGTTGAAGTGAGACAAATTTCAAAATCCTCGGGTACTGGTCCTTAATTTCCGCGAACGGCTCTCGGCAGTCTGTCCGTACTGTCAACAGTACTTTTCTGCAGGCAGCATTAAATGCACCAAGCTGATGCGAAGCATTTCTTCAATCATTTGTCTTTAATAGCCTTGTACTTAAGCATTTATTACTTCAAGGGACATTTATTACCGTTGGGATAGCTTCTTGATCTTTTCCACTTGGCTGACGAAAGTACAAGTCTGATGGCGAACTAAGCTGATCTCAAACTTGAACAAATCTGTTTTGAGTCGGCTGATCTTCACCAGTCTGATTTCTTTCCTTCAGTTGATCGGTAGCCTTGGACCTTGAATTTTGACTCTTCTGATATCTTCTTTACTTAGTCAAAAATTCTTCAAAGGGATATCAGCTAAGTTAATTTATACTTAGCAGATTTAAAGTTTTGGAATTCATCAAAACCTCCCTTTACTTATTGTCTTCAGTGCTCTTCATCTTCATCCTTATCCAACAATTTCCCCATTTTTGATGATGACAAAACTTCAGCTAAGTACCTGTTTTACCTATGCTAAAGTTTGTGACCTTCAAAATTTTCTGAGATAGAAAATATATGTTGGAAACATAAACTTGAACTTTTATTGATAATCTGATAAATGAGTACAAGTTACAGTTTCTGATCAGATGAGATGTCTGAAAGATAGATAAAGTAAACTGATTACAAATAGATTTATATATGCTAACTATCAGCTTCTTCATCAGTTCCTTCCAGCACTTCTTCATATTCATAAGATGATTCTTCATCATCTTCTTCTTCCTCTTCATCTTCATCAGCATCCTCATCCAAAAGAAGATTTGACCTAACAGCTTCCATCTTATCTTTCATTTGTTGCTCTTTTGCTGCTTCCTCCATCCTTCTCTTGATCCTCTCTTCATCCTTATGTTTAGTATTAGGCTCTGATTTATCTTCATCAGAGTCCTTGGAAACAGCCTTTTCTTTAGCAGACTTGGCTTTTTCCTTAGAAACTTCAGCAGATGTCTCTTTGCCTTTAACCATTTCAGGTTCAGCAGCTTCATCAGTCTTCTTAGCTTCAACCGCAGCAGCAGTTTCCTTATTTGGTTCTTCCCTTTTCTCTTCCCCCTTTTTGTCATCATCAGATTTGGTGACATTATCAGGTTCAGCAGCTGGGTTAAGTGCAACAGTAGGAATCTTCATAGCAGCACATAAAGCTTTGATATTCTGATTAGCTACATCATTGCTGGCAATCAAATGAACGAGAGTTGTGCTGATGGTGTTATTATTGTCAATTAGGCAATCAATGTTGAGTTGCATGGTGGAAAGTTCTTCATGGATAACATCTCCAGCTTTGTTAAGTTCCTGCAACAGCCCAACATTAATAGTTTTCTCTTCTTCACTGACTTTGATGAAGTTTGCAGTGAGATCAGCTATGTTGTTTTCAGCTCTCTTTAAAGCAGCATGAAGATGGTTGACACCAGCCTTCACATCTTCAACATTTCTATTCATTTAAACAAATCTCTGCATCATCTGCTTTGAATGATCTTCAGGCATGGGAAAACTATCAATTGCATTCCTGATAGTTCTTGCAGTAAGGAGTTGCATACTTTCCAGCTGTAATCTGTTAGACTCTGCCAACTCTTGTTGCAACTTCTTCAGCTGCGTGCTGTTTTTCTCTTCCAATTCTTTCATTTGATTCTCCAGCAGCATCTGGAAGGCTTCCATCAGTGATGAATGCAGATCACTTGATGAAGCAGAATCATCAGCTTCCCTTCCTTCATTCTCCTGGTGGACAGGGGCATCTTTCAATTCTGTCTCCTGATCAGCTCTTGATTCCTTAGCATTCCACTCAATTGCTAAGGGTTCATCAGTAGCTTTGTGCTGATCAGTTACATCGTCATAGACTAAACTAGTGATTTTGTCGTCATCATTAAATGATGTTGTTTGTTGGATTTGTCGCACAATAATCCATGGATTTTGAAAAGCTGACTTTCCCTTAGGCACTTCATAGTAGTCCTTGACTTCCTTGCCAAATGTAATCTGTTGAATGCTTGGCAGCTGAGGCAATTCAATTGAAGATCCTTGCTGATATCTTGACCTTTCTGCCCATCTCTTCAAGGCGGTCATAACAGCTATGTTGATTACTCTCTTAACAGCATCATCAGATTTTCTTCTCTTTGGTGGCAATGTGTTTTGAATGATCTTGGCTTCCTCCATTGCATATTCCTTAGCGTATTGATGCATAGCATCCCTTACAAAGTAAGGATCCAAGGCTTTTTTAATAGAGTCAGTCCTTAGCCAATCCAGAATCCATTTTTCTTCATCAGCTAACTCCTTCCAACTCTGAAGCTCTGCAACAGATCTGTTCAGCCTATAATCCCTCTATTTCATGTATCTAGGCTTCTCGTGAGTGAACTGAGTCTTCAGCATCAGCTTCTGGTCATAATAAGCCAAGGTCTTTTCAAACCTTTTGAAGAGAGCTTTATCAGCATGGATGATGTCAAAAGCTCTTCTTACTTCATACTTGGCCTTTGGCTTGACCTCTCCAGCAGGAATCTTAGACTTCTTTTTGTCTTCATCTTTGTCTTCATCAATTTTGATGCCTCCAGCATGAACTGGTCCATGAGCATCAGTTTTACTTAGCTCAATGACCATAGCAACCTCAGCGTCTTCAGCTGCCTTTCTTTCAGCTTCAGACATTTTTCTTCTTTCAGGATCCTTAGCCTCCTGAATCTTGCTTAGTTCCAATGCATTATTTTCTTCCAACTCATCTCTTTTTCTCTGCTCAGCTTCCTCCCTTTTCTTCTTATCAGCTGCAGAGATCTTTTTCTTCTTGATCATAAACTTTTTCTTTCCCTTGTCAGTTGGGGCATGTTGAGGAGAAGCAGATGCAAGAGGTGCAGCTGCAATGGGATGGATGATCATTACATCAGGATCATCCTGAGGTTTAGCAACCTCAACTGTTGGCTTTGCATGAGTAATCTGTTGCGCATCAGTCTATTCAGCAACAAAAGCTTCTTCAGCTCCAACAAGCCTCTCTGCTGTTTGAGGACTTTCTCTTACTAAGTCCACCAGCTATGTGGGGAACATGGCTGATACATACCATTCTGATTTTTCAGTCTTCAAAACTCATACCAGCTATGTGGGGAACATGGCTGATACAATCCATTTTTCAAAAATTTTAATTTTTCAAAATATGCTCTTTTGAAAAGTTCGAAAACCTTTGAAAAACACTCGGATCAAGCTCGTTAATCAGGCAGCTGATTCTAATGAACCACCTACTCTGATACCACTTGTTGGTCCCAAGTGGTCAGATGAGGTCTAGAGGGGGACGGGAGGGGGGGGGTGAATAGACCTCTTAACTTTTTGACAATTTTAACTTTAAAACTTTTGTTCTAACTTAAACAGACTAAGCTGTTATCGAACAGTAATTTTACAAGGCTGATCGCGAACAAATCTTTGAACAACTTTGTTGACCACTAATCTGATAATTACTTAGCTGATTTTTGGTAAAATCAGTTTTAATACTAGAGTACTTGCAGCGGATTTTCAAAGTGTTTTTCACAAGTAAACTTAGTAGTTTGAAAATTTTATCCCCAGTTTTGTAAACTCCTTTAAACTCTTTTCAAACAGTTTTGAAAGTGCTTTATGCAATCTGAAAATATGCAAGTTGAAAACAATGTAAAAACACAAGTAATTTTTATAGTGGTTATATGGATTTGAATATCCTTTAGTCCACTCTTCCAAGTCACAAAGATCTTGGGTTATACTAAGAACACAAAGTAATTAGTACACTCCACTTACGCCAAAACAACAAATGAATCTGGTCGTAAGCTCGCAATAGGAAATCACTAAGAAAACCTACCCTCTGAAGTTAGATCACTCACAAAGATGGATCTACACTTCTCACAACACTCAAACAGTTTTTCACTCAGAAAAATGTGTTTATCTTTGATCTTCAACGTCGGCTTCAGTCAACAAATGACAGAGCTGATGAGTGAGCTATTCTTGAGACTTAAGAGATTTTGCTTCGAAATTCTTCTCGGTGATTGCGTTGTATTTTCTTCTCTTCGTCTTTACAGCTATTTATACTCGTAGGTTTGAAAAATGTCCGTTGAAGTGAGACAAATTTCAAAATCCTCGGGTACTAGTCCTTAATTTCCGCGAATGGCTCTCTGCAGTCTGTCCGTACTGTCAACAGTACTTTTCTGCAGGCAGCATTAAATGCACCAAGCTGATGCGAAGCATTTCTTCAATCATTTGTCTTTAATAGCCTTGTACTTCAGCATTTATTACTTCCAGGGGCATTTATTACTGTTGGGATGACTTCTTGATCTTTTCCACTTGGCTGACGAAAGTACAAGTCTGATGGCGAACTAAGCTGATCTCAAACTTGAACAAATCTGTTTTGAGTCGGCTGATCTTCACTAGTCTGATTTCTTTCCTTCAGCAGATCAGTAGCCTTGGACCTTGAATTTTGACTCTTCTGATATCTTCTTTACTTAGTCAAAAATTCTTCAAAGGGATATCAGCTAAGTTAATTTATACTTAGCAGATTTGAAGTTTTGGAATTCATCAAAACCTCCCTTTACTTTGTCTTCAGTGCTCTTCATCTTCATCCTTATCCAACAAACCACAAAAAATGGGTTAAACCGGTGAAAGAACTAGTTAGAATAACAAAAAAAAAAAATGGTAAACTCAGTGTAAAAGCGGGTGAAATCGACATTTCTTCGAAAAGGTTAAAACCGTTGAAAATGGATAAAATTCAATTAAAAAAATGTATGATTAAAATTGTAAAATTAATGTACAAATTATTTATATTGAAGAAAAACGAATTAACACAATCGAAAAAATGGTGCAATTGATAAAACAATGTGGTGTATTGGAAAAAACTGGGTAAATCAGTAAAAAGATGAATGACATTGACTAAACATATCCAATCGATGAAATAACAAGACGACAAAAATGAACTAAATAGAAAAAAAAATATGTGAAATAGGTGAGAAAATTGGCTAGATAGACTAAAATTGCTCTAAACGGGAGAGAATGAGTGAATTGATCATCAAATTAGATAAACCATAAAAATGGGTGAAATTGGTGAAAGAACGGGTTAAAATAACAAAAAATAAATGATAAGCTCAATGTAAAAGCGGATGAAATCGGTGAAAAAATATGTTAGATAACAAAGATAAAATGTAAACTTAGTGTTAAAACTGGTTAAATCAATAAAGTAGGTTCAATCGATCGGCAAAATTGAGAAAAATTGATAACAACGGGTCAAATTGGTTAAAAAATGGATTAAGCATGTAACTAGAAATAAATGGATGAATTCAGTAAAATACATATATAACTGGTAAAAGTGGTGAAATCGATAAATCAAAATGGGATTAAACATATTAAAATGGTGTAAATGGAAATATCAAGGTCAAGTAAGAACATAATTGATTTATCCATTTGTTCAAATGGTAGGTTTAGAATAATATTTATGTAGACATAGTTTTAGGTGAATATACTTAATAATTATAGTTCGTTTTTAATTTTCAAGTTTTTGTTTTAGGTATTTATCATCTCAAATTTAATTTCGTGATTTAGTAAAAAAAATCATAGTATGTTATATTAAGACGATATAATATGTAGAAAAATCATTGTATATATGATGCAACTAATGTAGTTGCACGTGCACTTTCCTATATGGTGCCATGCACCTTCTCACACAAACACAAAGTAAATGCTAGAAATCCAAAACTGCTGAGATGAGAAATTGGATAAATCACATTTAAGTTTATAAATTAATTAATTAGATTTATTTATGATTCATTTCATGGTTTACTTTACCCACCTTCAAGCGACGTGATTTTGTTTTGTCTAATTAAATTCTCAACGCCGTATTTTGTATTACACCTCTTTGTGCGAGTTGTGCACGTACAACCGTACAAAATATGTAGTGGAGGATACATCTTTCATAATTGTGGTCGTGTACGTATTGTTAGAAAGGTTGTATGTTCTTTCAACGATTTTGTGTTGACATGTTTTGTTCTTTTCTAATTCTTCCTCTGAACTTCTCCAGCCACGATCCTTTTGGCTAATTAGAGCGTAGCATAGCTTAATTTTCACTATTATGTAAAAAGTATCCTTAAAATCTTCCTAACATGGCGGATGGTGGCTACCTTGGAGTATAGTCACAAAAATTTCAGAAGTTTTCAAATAAAATCTTGATCCATGATTAATTAAGTGTAAATAACATTAATGATCTTTATTACCTTTACCTAAAGGGGTAGAAGGTCCTGATGGCGATAGTTTTATTAAGAGAAGCAAAGGGAACACCATAACAAGTTGCAACCATACAAGAAAGCAAGATTAGTGAAATAGCAAGGGAACCTTGATGAATTGCCATTGATTGTATTATAGGTTTGCTTTTTGATTGATTGTGTGAGTGAAAAGAAGGCTGAGCGTGCAAAGCGTGATCTTTTTAGATACATGCATTATCATAATTGTTATAAAGCTCACGCTGACTCCTTTAAGAAAGAAACTGAACTAAGGGAGACCATAAAAGAAAAAGTATCTAACTTGGAAGCAAAAGACTCAAAATTAAGAGATTTCAGCTGGGTTTCAAATGGGCTTTGCAGGCTCTTTAGATCAAGACAAGCTCTTTCAACCTGCTATATTAATAAATAAAAAAATAAAGTACTATTTTGCTAACCGAAAAAATTATAATTCGCTTAAACAAAATAAAGTCAAAACATTGAAATGATTAAAATCAGTAAAACCTTTGAAATTCGATTAAAAAATTATGATGCACAAAATGGAAAAATGAATGGGAAAATGTGTTGGATTGAAGAAAAATGAGTTAAAGCGAAACAAAAGTGGTGCAATTCAGTCAAAAAATATATGGTCAAAATTGTAAAATTAATGGAAAATTGTTTAGATCAAAGAAAATAAGTTGAAGCAATAAAAAATGGTGTGACCTATAAAACTACAAGGAAAATTGACAGAAGCCGAATAAATCGATAAAAGTGAATGATATCGGTGAAACTCGGGGTAACAAGAAAAATGGATCAACTCGATAAAAGGGAACAAAAGGACGAGTTAAATTGGCAAAAAAAAACGTGAATAGGTGAAAAAAAATGTCAAATCAACCATAGAAAAGAAAAAGCAAAACAGACTAAAATTGGATTACCGGAGATAATGGGTGAACTGATTAACAAATTGGATAAAAGGTAAATCAAAAAATCATAAAAAGATTTCTTAAAATGACACAAAAGTGATAAATTAAGGATTCACGAGATGGATAGGCTTTCTTTCATTCAAGTACGCACGGGCTTCAATTGCATACTCATCTACTTAAATTGAACAAATGGATCAAATTCCAAGTTGTTGGAAGAGCTTCCACCTTGCCCACCAAAATCGTGGATATCATTGTTCATTCTTGGCAATACAATTATAGTGTCATTACTGGGGCCAAATGGGTATGTATAAGGGGCTGGTGCATAGTCTCTTTGTGGTGATGGCATGGGATTGAATGGATAAGAAGTAGGCGTTGGTGCATATCCTCTTGGTGGTGATGGAATGGGATACAATGGATATGTAGGTGCTGGTGATAGTCTCTTGGTAGTGATGGTCGAACTCGGGTAACCTGAGGCTCGGGCTACACAAAATCTCACATTGCGTTTCACAAATAGAAAATGTTGCAACGAGTAGCACTAAGATTCTTGGTTGCAAATTTTGTTTAAGTAGATTGTGAGCGATTCAACATAGTTATCAAATCCAAGTGCTCCCATGGTTGAGATGACATCTTCTGGGGTGATAGTATTCAAGTGGATTAGTGAAATAGCAAGGGAACCTTGCTTAATTGCCATTGATTGTATTATTGGTTTGCTCTTTGATTGATTGTGTGATGTTGAACATGGGACCATACTTGCTGAATTGCCATTGATTGTATTATTGGTTTGCTCTTTGATTGAATGTGTGATGTTGAACATGGGACCATAAGTATGGTCTTGGCTCCTTTATATTAAGGACACGATTCCTTTTGCCTCTATTTCTAATTACAAAAGTAAATCAAGTAGCATATTTTCACAATTCTTATGGAATCATTTCTCCTTTTTTTTTCCTTCATGTGGGAATCAATTCTTATGTGACGTAGAATTTATGTTGTACAATATGTCTTTTTTAGGAAATAGTCGACCAAGAATTCTTGCATTAATATCTAGATATACATAGACACTTAAATATATACTAGAGAAATTTCACGTACAATGCACTTGATTAGCAAATTAGAAAAGTGCATGTAGGTTGAATGAATGCACGTGATAACTTGTTTAACAAGTTGCTAGTTAATGACATGTCTTATTCCGATTGGTTATAAATTCAATATCTGATTACGTGTACTGGGCTTCACATCTATATCTTTGTCTGTCAAAATTGTGAGGTCCTCACACAATTGCGTACATGTGCGTTCTTGCAAAGTTATATATTTGAAGTTGCACCTATTAGGAGAATGAATATAAGACAGACATTCTCATGTTTTGCTCTTCTGCATCTGTACCTTTTTAACTTCTTAATAGCTCAGATTCAAGTAACAGATTTTTCTTATTTTGTGTTTCTTGTTATTGACGTTATTATGTTGTGTATATGGTGTCATTTACTACACTATCCTCACACACTATTCTTATTATGTTTGTTTCCTATGTTATTCCACTTAAGGCCCTTTTCTTCGTGTCTTGACACATACTTTCCCGGATCTCAGGAAATGCCTGTATTATCTTGACTAGTTTATTCTTACTGTTTTATGTCCAGCTCTAGTTGGCTTTGAGGTGGAGCTACGGGCCGAGATCATACCTGGTCAAATATTGCTAATCACAGTTGTTGCCGCTATATAGAAGATAGTGAAAAGAAGGCTGAGCATGCAAAGCGTGATCTTTATAGATACATACATTTTCATAATCGTTATAAAGCTCACGCTGACTCCTTTAGGCAAGTAACTAAACTAAGGGAGACCATAAAAGAAAAAATATCTAACTTTGAAGCAAAAACACTCAAAATTAAGAGATTTCAGCTGGGTTTCAAATGGGCTTTGCAGGCTCTTTAGATCAAGACAAGCTCTTTCAACGTGCTATATTAATAAGAAAAATAAGGTACTATTTCTCTAACCGAAAAACTTATAATTCGCTTAAGCAAAATAAAGTCAGAACATAGAAATGATTAAAATCAGTAAAACATATGAAATTCGATTAAAAAAATTTGATACACAAAATGGGAAAATAAATGGGAAAATGTGTTGGATAGAAGAAAAATGAGTTAAAGCAAAACAAAAGTGTTGCGATTGATAAAATAACGTGCTAAACGGGTAAAATCGGTAAAAAAATAGAATGATATCAACAAAACACGGGATATTAAGAAAAAAAGGGTCAAGTCTATAAAAGAACAAGAGCAAAACAAATGAGTTAAATTTCCATGGAAATGTGAAATAGGTGAAAAAATATGTTTAATCAACGCACACAAAAAAGGGACTAAAATTGTGTTAAACCAGAGAGAATGGAAGAATTGATTAACAAATGGGGACCGAAATAGTTGGTGAATTGATTAGCAAATGGGATACACCAGAATATGGTAAAATTGTAAATTCATAGTAAAAGCAGGTGAAATCGATATTTCTTTGCAAAGTTCTTAATAAATTATCACATATTAAAGAACATCATCAAAAAATAAAATTATATCATCTTCGTGCTATATGAATAGAAAAAGTAATGTTTAGTTAACTGAAAAACTTACAAATGACTTGGAAAAAATAATCAAAACATAGAAATGGTTAAGTCCGTTGAAAAAAGAGGTTAAAATTCGGTTAAAAAATATATGATAAAAATTGTAAAATTAATGGAAAATTGTTTAGATCAAAGAAAAAAAAGTTGATGCAATAAAAAAAATGGTGCAACCGATAAAACTAGAAGGAAAATTGACAGAAGCCGGATAAATCGATAAAGGTGAATGATATCGGTCAAACTCTGGGTAAAAAGAAAAACGGATAAAATCGATAAAAGGAAACAAAATGATGAGTTAAATTGGCAAAAACAAAAGGTGAAATAGGTGAGAAAAAATGTCAAATCAACCAAAAAAAAGAAAAAGCAAAATCGACTAAAATTGGATTACCGGAGATAACGGGTGAACTGATTAACAAATGGGATAAAAATTATATCGAAATCTCATAAAGATTTCTTAAAATGACATAAAAGCGATAAAATTCACGAGATGGATAGGCTTTCTCCCATTCATGTACGCACGGGCTTCAATTGCATTCTTATCTACTTAAATTGCACGAATGGATCAAATTCCAAGTTGTTGGAAGAGCTTCCACCTTGCCCACCAAAATCGTGGATATCATTGTTCATTCTTGGCAATCCAATTCTAGTGTCATTACTGGGGCCAAATGGGTATGTATAAGGGGGCTGGTGCATAGCCTCTTTGTGGTGATGGCATGGGATTGAATGGATAAGAAGTAGGCGTTGGTGCATATCCTCTTGGCGGTGATGGAATGGGATACAATGGATATGTAGGTGCTGGTGCATAGTCTCTTAGTAGTGATGGTCGGACTTGGGTTACCTGAGGCTCAGGCTGCACAAATCTCACATTGCGTTTCAAAAATGGAAAATGTTGCAACAAGTTGCACTCAAATTCTTGGTTGCGAATTTTGTTTAAGTAGATTGTGAGCGATTTAACATAGTTATCAAATCCAAGTGCCCCCATGGTTGAGATGACATCTTCTGGGTGATAGAATTCAATTGGGTTAGTGAAATAGCAATGGAACCTTGATGAATTGCCATTGATTGTATTATTGGTTTGCTCTTTGATTGATAATGTGATGTTGAACATGGGACCATAAGTATGGTCTTGGTTCTTTTATATTAAGGACACGATTCCTTTTGCCTTTATTTCTAATTACATAAGTAAGTTATGTAGCATATTTTCACAATTCTTATGGAATCATTTCGCCTATTTTTTCCTTCATAAGGGATAAATTGTGTAATTTTATGTGACGTCGAGTTTATGTAGTACAATATGTCTTTTTCAGGAAATAGTCAATCAAAAATTCTTGCATTAATATCTAGATATACATAGACACTTACATATATACTAGAGAAATTTCACGTGCAATACACTTGATTAGCAAATTAGAAAATTGCATGTACGTTGCATGAATGCACGTGATAAAATCATCACATATTAAAGAACATCATCAAAAAATAAAATTATACCATCTTCGTGCTATATGAATAGAAAAAGTAATGTTTAGTTAACTAAAAAACTTACAAATAACTTGAGATAAATAATCAAAACATATAAATGGTTAAGTCCGTTGAAAAAAGGGGTTAAAATTCGGTTAAAAAATATATGATAAAAATAGTAAAATTAATGGAAAATTGTTTAGATCAAAGAAAAATAAGTTGAAGCAATAAAAAAAATGGTGCAACCGATAAAACTACAGGGAAAATTGACAGAAGCCGGAAAAATCGATAAAAGTGAATGATATCGGTCAGACTCGGGGTAAAAAGAAAAATGGATCAACTCGATAAAAGGCAACAAAATGATGAGTTAAATTGGCAAAAGAAAAGGTGAAATAGGTGAAAAAATGTCAAATCAACCAAATAAAAAGAAAAAACAAAACTGACTACAATTGGATTACCAGAGATAACGGGTGAACTGATTAACAAATGGGATAAATGGTAAATCGAAAAATCTCAAAAAGATTTCTTAAAATGACATAAAGCGATAAATTAAGGATTCACGAGATGGATAGGCTTTCTCTCATTCATGTACGCACGGGCTTCAATTGCATACTCGTCTACTTAAATTGCACGAAGGGGTCAAATTCCAAGTTGTTGGAAGAGCTTCCACCTTGCCCACCATAATTCTTGGCAATCCAATTCGAATGTCATTACTGGGGCCAAATGGGTATGTATAAGGGGCTGGTGCATAGCCTCTTTGTGGTGATGGCATGGGATTGAATGGATAAGAAGTAGGCGTTGGTGCATATCCTCGTGGCGGTAATGGAATGGGATACAATGGATATGTAAGTGCTGGTGCAAAGTCTCTTGGTAGTGATGGTCGGACTCGGGTTACCTTAGGCTCAGGCTGCACAAATCTCTTATTGCGTTTCACAAATGGAAAATAGTCGATCAAAAATTCTTGCATTAATATCTAGATATACATAGACACTTACATATATACTAGAGAAATTTCACGTGCAATGCACTTGATTAGCAAATTAGAAAATTACATGTACGTTGCATGAATGCACGTGATAACTTGTTTAACATGTTGCTATTTAATGACATATTTTATTCCTATAGTTTATAAATTAAATATCTGATTACGCGTACTGGTATTCACATCTATATCTTTGTCTGTCAAAATTGTGAGGTCCTCACATATTTGCGTACATATGCGTTCTTGCAAAGTTATATTTCTCAAGTTGCACCTATTAGTAGAATGAATATAAGACAGACATTCTCATCTTTTGCTCTTCTGCATCTGCAGCTTTTTAACTTCTTAATAGCTCAGATTCACATACCAGATTTTTCTTATTTTGTGTTTCAAGTTATTGACATTATTATTTTGTGTATATAGTGTCATTTACTACACTATCCTCACACACTATTCTTATTATGTTTGTTTCCTATGTTATGCCACTTAAGGCCCTTTTCTTCGTGTTTTAACACATACTTTCCCGGATCTCAGCTAATGCCTGTATTATCTGGTCAAGTTTATTCTTACTGTTTTATGTCCTGCTCTAGTTGGCTTTGAGGTGGAGCTATGGGCCGAGATCATACCTGGTCAAATATTGCTAATCACAGTTGTGGCGGCTATATAGAAGATAGTGAAAAGAAGGTTGAGCGTGCAAAGCGTTATCTTTATAGATACATGCATTATCATAATCGTTATAAAGCCCATGCTGACTCCTTTAAGCAAGTAAATAAACTAAGGGAGACCATAAAAGAAAAAGTATCTAACATGGAAGCAAAAGACTCAAAATTAAGAGATTTCAGTTGGGTTTCAAATGGGCATTGCAGGCTTTTTAGATCAAGACAAGCTATTTCAACGTTCTCTATTAATAAAAAAATAATAAAGTACTATATCTCTAACCGAAAAACTTATAATTCGCTTAAGAAAAATAAAGTCAGAACATAGAAATGATTAAAATCAGTAAAACATACGGAATTCGATTAAAAAAATATGATACACAAAATGTGAAAATCAATGGGAAAATGTGTTGGATAAAAGAAAAATGAGTTAAAGCAAAAGAAAAGTGTTGCAATTGATAAAATAACGTGCTAAACGGGTAAAATCGGTAAAAAAATAGAATGATATCAACTAAACACGGATATTAAGAAAAAAAGGGTCAAATCTATAAAAGAACAAGGGCAAAACAAATGAGTTAAACTTACATGAAAATGTGAAATAGGTGAAAAAATATGTTTAATCAACGCGCACAAAAAAGGGACTAAAATTGTGTTAAACCAGAGAGAATGGAAGAATTGATTAACAAATGGGGACCGAAATAATGGGTGAATTGATTAGCAAATGGGATACACCAGAATATGGTAAAATTGATAAAAGACGGATTAATATAACAGAAATAAAATGCTAAATTCAGAGTAAAAGCAGGTGAAATCGATATTTCTTTGGAAAGTTCTTAATAAATTATCACATATTAAAGAACATCATCAAAAAATAAAATTATATCATCTTCGTGCTATATGAATAGAAAAAGTAATGTTTAGTTAACTGAAAAACTTACAAATGACTTGAAAAAAATAATCAAAACATAGAAATGGTTAAGTCCGTTGAAAAAAGGGGTTAAAATTCGGTTAAAAAATATATGATAAAAATAGTAAAATTAATGGAAAATTGTTTAGATCAAAGAAAAATAAGTTGAAGCAATAAAACAAATGGTGCAACCGATAAAACTACAGGGAAAATTGACAGAAGCCGGAAAAATCGATAAAAGTGAATGATATCGGTCAAACTCGGGGTAAAAAGAAAAACGGATCAAATCGATACAAGGGAACAAAATGATGAGTTAATTTGGCAAACAAATGGTGAAATAGGTGAGATAAAATGTCAAATCAACCAAAAAAAAAAAGAAAAATCAAAACCGACTACAATTAGATTATCGGAGATAACGGGTGAACTGATTAACAAATGGGATAAAAGGTAAATCGAAAAATCTCAAAAAGATTTCTTAAAATGACATAAAAGCGATAAATTAAGGATTCACGAGATGGATAGGCTTTCTCTCATTCATGTACGCACGTGCTTCAATTGCATACAAGTCTACTTAAATTGCATGAAGGGATCAAATTCAAAGTTGTTGGAAGAGCTTCCACCTTGCCACCAAAATCGTGGATATCATTGTTCATTCTTGGCAATCCAATTCCAATGACAATACTGGGGCCAAATGGGTATGTATAAGGGGCTGGTGCATAGCCTCTTTGTGGTGAAGGCATGGGATTGAATGGATAAGAAGTAGGCGTTGGTGCATATCCTCGTGGCGGTAATGGAATGGGATACAATTGATATGTAAGTGCTGGTGCATAGTCTCTTGGTAGTGATGTCGGACTCGGGTTACCTGAGGCTCAGGCTTCACAAATCTCTTATTGCGTTTCACAAATGGAAAATATTGCAACGAGTTGCACTCAGATTCTTTGTTGCGAATTTTGTTTAAGTAGATTGTGAGCGATTCAACATAGTTATCAAATCCAAGTGCTCCCATGGTTGAGATGACATCTTCAGGGTGATAGTATTCAAGTGGATTTGTGAAATAGCAAGGGAACCTTGATAAATTGCCATTGATTGTATTATTGGTTTCCTCTTTGATTGATTGTGTGACGTTGAACATGGGACCATAAGTATGGTCTTGGTTCCTTTATATTAAGGACACGATTCTTTTTTGCCTTCATTTCTAATTAACAAAAGTAAGTCAAGTAGCATATATTCACAATTCTTATGGAATCATTTCGCCTATTTTTTCCTTCATATGGGATAAATTGTGTAATTTTATGTGACGTCGAGTTTATGTTGTACAATATGTCTTTTTCAGGAAATTCATTAATATTTAGATATGCATAGACACTTACATATATACTAGAGAAATTTCACGTGACATGCACTTGATTAGCAAATTAGAAAAGTGCATGTACGTTGCATGAATGCACGTGATAACTTGTTTAACATGTTGCTATTTAATGACATATCCTATTCCTATTCGCTATAAATTCAATATTTGATTACGCGTACTGGGTTGACATCTATATCTTTGTCTGTCAAAATTGAGGTCCTCACATATTTGCATACATATGCGTTCTTGCAAAGTTATATTTCTGAAGTTGCACCTATTAGTAGAATGAATATAAGACAGATTCTAAATACCAGATTTTTCTTATTTTGTGTTTCAAGTTATTGACATTATTATGTTGTGTATATGGTGTCATTTACTACACTATCCTCACACACTATTCTTATTATGTGGTGTTTCCTATGTTATGCCACTTAAGGCCCTTGTCTTCGTGTTTTAACACATACTTTCCCGGATCTCAACAAATGCTTGTATTATCTGGTCTAGTTTATTCTTTTTGTTTTATGTCCTGCTCTAGTTGGCTTTGAGGTGGAGCTACGGGCCGAGATATCTGGTAAAATATTGCTAATCACAGTTGTAGCCGCTACATAGAAGATAGTGAAAAGAAGGCTGAGCGTACAAAGCGTGATCTTTATAGATACATGCATTATCATAATCGTTATAAAGTACTATTTCTCTAACCGAAAAACTTATATTTCGCTTAAGAAAATAAAGTCAGAACATAGAAATGATTAAAATCAGTAAAACATATGATATTCGATTAAAAAAAATATGATACACAAAATGGGAAAATCAATGGGAAAATGTGTTGGATAGAAGAAAAATGAGTTAAAGCAAAACAAAAGTGTTGAAATTGATAAAATAACAGATATTAAGAAAAAAAGGTCAAATCTGTAAAAGAACAAGAGCAAAACAAATGAGTTAAATTTCCATGAAAATGTGAAATAGGAAAAATATGTTTAATAAACGCACACAAAAAAGGGACTAGAATTGTGTTAAACCAGAGAGAATGGAAGAATTGATTAACAAATGGGGACCGAAATAATGGGTGAATTGATTAGCAAATGGGATACACCAGAATATGTTAAAATTGATAAAAGATGGACTAATATAACAGAAATAAAATGCTAAATTCAGAGTAAAAGCAGGTGAAATCGATATTTCTTTGGAAAGTTCTTAATAAATTATCACATATTAAAGAACATCATTAAAAAATAAAATTATATCATCTTTGTGCTATATGAATAGAAAAAGTAATGTTTAGTTAACTGAAAAACTTACAAATGACTTGGAAAAAATAATCAAAACATAGAAATGGTTAAGTCCGTTGAAAAAAGGGGTTAAAATTCGGTAAAAAAATATATGATAAAAATAGTAAAATTAATGGAAAATTGTTTAGATCAAATAAAAATAGGTTGAAGCAATAAAAAAAATGGTGCAACCGATAAAACTACAGGGAAAATTGACAGAAGCCGGAAAAATCGATAAAAGTGAATGATATCGGTCAAACTCGGGGTAAAAAGAAAAACGGATCAACTCGATTAAAAGGAACAAAATGATGAGTTAAATTGGCAAAAAAAGGTGAAATAGGTGAGAAAAAATGTCAAATCAACCAAAAAAAAAGAAAAAGCAAAACCGACTACAATTGGATTACCGGAGATAACGAATGAACCGATTAACCAATGGAATAAAGGTAAATCGAAAAATCACAAAAAGATTTCTTAAAATGACATAAAAGCGATAAATTAAGGATTCACGAGATGGATAGGCTTTCTCTCATTCATGTACGCACGGGCTTCAATTTTATACTCGTCTACTTAAATTGCACGAAGGGATCAAATTCAAAGTTATTGGAAGAGCTTCCACCTTGCCCACCAAAATCGTGGATATCATTGTTCATTCTTGGCAATCAAATTCCAATGTCATTACGGTGGCCAAATAGGTATGTATAAGAGGCTGGTGCATAGCCTCTTTGTGGTGAAGGCATGGGATTGAATGGATAAGAAGTAGGCATTGGTGCATATCCTCGTGGCGGTAATGGAATGGGATACAATGGATATGTAAGTGCTGGTGCATAGTCTCTTGGTAGTGATGGTCGGACTCGGGTTACCTGAGGCTTATGCTGCACAAATCTCTTATTGCGTTTCACAAATGGAAAATGTTGCAACGAGTTGCACTAAGATTCTTTGTTGCGAATTTTGTTTAAGTAGATTGTGAGCGATTCAACATAGTTATCAAATACAAGTGCTCCCATGGTTGAGATGACATCTTCAGGGTGATAGTATTCAAGTGGATTAGTGAAATAGCAAGGGAACCTTGATAAATTGCCATTGATTGTATTATTGGTTTGCTCTTTGATTGATTGTGTGATGTTGAACATGGGACCATAAGTATGGTCTTGGTTCCTTTATATTAAGGACACAATTCCTTTTGCCTTTATTTCTAATTAACACAAGTAAGTCAAGTAGCATATATTCACAATTCTTATGGAATCATTTCGCCTATTTTTTCCTTCATATGGGATAAATTGTGTAATTTTATGTGACTTCGAGTTTATGTTGTACAATATGTCTTTTTCAGGAAATAGTCGATCAAAAATTCTTGCATTAGTATCAAGATATACATAGACACTTACATATATACTAGAGAAATTTCACATGCAATGCACTTGATAGCAAATTAGAAAAGTGCATGTACGTTGCATGAATGCACGTGATAACTTGTTTAACATGTTGCTATTTAATGACATATCTTATTCCTATTGGTTATAAATTAAATATCTGATTACGCGTACTGGGGTTCACATCTATATCTTTGTCTGTCAAAATTGTGAGGTCCTCACATATTTGCCTACATATGCGTTCTTGCAAAATTATATTTCTGAATATAAGACAGACATTCTCAACTTTTGCTCTTCTGCATCTGCAGCTTTTTAACTTCTTAATAGCTCAGATTCACATACCAGATTTTTCTTATTTTGTGTTTCAAGTTATTGACATTATTATGTTGTGTATATGGTGTCATTTACTACACTATCCTCACACACTATTCTTATTATGTTTGTTTCCTATGATATGCCACTTAAGGCCCTTTTCTTCATGTTTTAACACATACTTTCCCGGATCTCAGCAAATGCCTGTATTATCTGGTCTAGTTTATTCTTTTTGTTTTATGTCCTGCTCTAGTTGGCTTTGAGGTGGAGCTACGGGCCGAGATACCTGGTCAAATATTGCTAATCACAGTTGTGGCCGCTATATAGTAGATAGTGAAAAGAAGGCTGAGTGTGCAAAGCGTGATCTTTATAGATACATGCATTATCATAATCGTTATAAAGCTCACGCTGACTCCTTTAATCAAGTAACTAAACTAAGGTAGAACATAAAAGAAGAAGTATCTAACTTGGAAGCAAAAGACTCAAAATTAATAGATTTCAGCTGGGTTTCAAATGGGCATTGCAAGTTCTTTAGATCAAAACAAGCTCTTTCAACGTGCTATATTAATAAAAAAAATAAGTACTATTTCTCTAACCGAAAAACTTATAATTCACTTAAGAAAATAAAGTCGGAACATGGAAATGATTAAAATCAGTAAAACATATGATATTCGATTAAAAAAAATATGATACACAAAATGGGAAAATCAATGGGAAAATGTTTTGGATAGAAGAAAAATGAGTTAAAGCACAAATCTCTTATTGCATTATCATAATCGTTATAAAGCTCACGTTGACTCCTTTAAGCAAGTAACTAATGTTGGTCCCAAGTGGTCAGATGAGGTCTAGATAGGGGGGGGGGAGGGTGGTGAATAGACCTCTTAACTTTTTAATTGAATTTTTAACTTTAAAACTTTTGTTCTAACTTAAACAGACTAAGCTGTTACCAACAGTAAGTTACTTGGCCGATCGCGAACAAATCTTTGAACAGCTTCTTTGACCACTAATCTGATAGTTACTTAGCTGATTTTGTCAAAATCAGTTTCAATACTTAGAGTACTTGCAGCGGATTTGTAAAGTGTTTTTCACAAGTAAACTTCGTAGTTTGAAAGTTTATTCCCCAGTTTTATAAAACTCCTTTCCTTATAAAACTTTTCAAACAGTTAAATCAAATTGTTTTTATGCAGCAGAAAATATGCAAGCAAAAATGCAATTAAAAACACAAGTAATTTTTATAGTGTTTATATGGATTTAAATCCTTTAGTCCACTCTTTCAAGTCACACAGATATTGGGTTATACTATAAACACACAGTTTACAATATCTCCACTTACGCGAAATCAACAAATGAAAATGGCCGTAAGCTCGCAATAGGAAATCACAAAGAAACTCCTATCCTCTAAAGTTAGATCAATCATTAAGACGAATCTATACTTCGCACAACACTCGTGTTTACAAAATCACTCAGAAGATGTAATTTATCGTTGTTCTTCAACTCTGCTTTTGTCAACAAATGACTAAGCTGATGAGTGAGCTGTTCTTGAGACTTAAAGAGTTCTGCTTCGAAAATTTCTCAGAGATTGTGTGGTTGTTTTTCTCTTCGTCTCTTTCAGCTATTTATACTTGAGGTTTGATAAATGTCCGTTGAAGAAAGATAGAGTTCAAATTTCTCGAGTACTGGTCCTTAATTTCCGCGAACGGCTCTCTGCAGCTGTCCGTACTGTCAACAGTACTTTTCTGCAGGCAGCATTAAATGCACCAAGCTGATGCGAAGCATTTCTTCAATCATTTGTCTTTAATAACCTTGTACTTCAGCATTTATTACTACCAGGGGCATTTATTACCGTTGGGATGACTTCTTGATCATTTCCACTTGGCTGACGAAAGAACAAGTCTGATGGCGAACTAAGCTGATTCCAAATTTGAAAAAATCTGATTTGAGTCGGCTGATCTTCATCAGTCTGATTTCTTTCCTTCAGTAGATCAGTAGTCTTGGACCTTGAATTTTGACTCTTCTGATATCTTCTTTACTTAGTCAAAATTCTTCAAAGGAGTATCAGCTAAGTTAATCCATACTTAGCAGATTTTGAAGTTTTGGAATTCATCAAAACATCCCTTTACAAATTGTCTTCAGTGCTTTCATCTTCATCCTTATCCAACAACTAAACTAAGGGAGAACATAAAAGAAAAAGTATCTAACTTGGAAGCAAAAGACTCAAAATTAAGAGATTTCAGCTGGGTTTCAAATGAGCTTTGCAGGTTCTTTAGATCAAAACAAGCTCCTTCAACGTGCTATATTAATAAAAAAAAATAAAGTACTATTTCTCTAACCGAAAAACTTATAATTCTCTTAAGAAAATAAAGTCAGAACATAGAAATGATTAATATCAGTAAAACATATGATATTCGATTAAAAAAAATATGATACACAAAATGGGAAAATCAATGGGAAAATGTGTTGGATAGAAGAAAAATGAGTTAAAGCAAAACAAAAGTGTTGCAATTGATAAAATAACGTGCTAAACGGATAAAATCGGTAAAAAAAAAATAGAATGATATCAACTAAACACGGGATATTAAGAAAAAAAGGGTCAAATCTATAAAAGAACAAGAGCAAAACAAATGAGTTAAATTTCCATGAAAATTTGAAATAGGTGAAAAAATATGTTTAATCAACACACACAAAAAGGGACTAAAATTGTGTTAAACCAGAGAGAATGGAAGAATTGATTAACAAATGGGGACCGAAATAATGGGTGAATTGATTATCAAATGGGATACACCAGAATATGGTAAAATTGATAAAAGACGGATTAATATAACAGAAATAAAATGCTAAATTCAGAGAAAAATCAGGTGAAATCGATATTTCTTTGGAAAGTTCTTAATAAATTATCACATATTAAAGAACATCATCAAAAAATAAAATTATATCATCTTCGTGCTATATGAATAGAAAAAGTAATGTTTAGTTAACTGAAAAACTTACAAATGACTTGAAAAAAATTATCAAAACATAGAAATGGTTAAATCTGTTGAAAAAAGGGGTTAAAATTCGGTTAAAAAATATATGATAAAAATAGTAAAATTAATGGAAAATTGTTTAGATCAAAGAAAAATAAGTTGAAGCAATAAAAAAAATGGTGCAACCGATAAAACTACAGGGAAAATTGACAGAAGCCGGAAAAATCGATAAAAGTGAATGATATCTGTCAAACTCGGGGTAAAAAGAAAAATGGATCAACTCGATAAAAGGGAACAAAATGATGAGTTAAATTGGCAAAAAAAAAAAGGTGAAATAGGTGAGAAAAAATGTCAAATCAACCAAAAAAAAAAGAAAAATCAAAACCGACTACAATTAGATTATCGGAGATAACGGGTGAACTGATTAACAAATGGGATAAAAGGTAAATCGAAAAATCTCAAAAAGATTTCTTAAAATGACATAAAAGCGATAAATTAAGGATTCACGAGATGGATAGGCTTTCTCTCATTCATGTACGCACGGGCTTCAATTGCATACTCGTCTACTTAAATTGCACGAAGGGTTCAAATTCCAAGTTGTTGGAAGAGCTTCCACCTTGCCCACCAAAATCGTGGATATCATTGCTCATTCTTGGCAATCCAGTTCCAATGTCATTATTGGGGCCAAATGGGTATGTATAAGGGGCTGGTGCATAGCCTCTTTGTGGTGAAGGCATGGGATTGAATGGATAAGAAGAAGGCGTTGGTGCATATCCTCGTGGCGGTAATGGAATGGGATACAATGGATATGTAAGTGCTGGTGCATAGTCTCTTGGTAGTGATGGTCGGACTCTGGTTACCTGAGGCTCAGGCTGCACAAATATCTTATTGCATTTCACAAATGGAAAATGTTGCAACGAGTTGCACTCAGATTCTTTGTTGCGAATTTTGTTTAAGTAGATTGTGAGCGATTCAACATAGTTATCAAATCCAAGTGCTCCCATGGTTGAGATGACATCTTCAGGGTGATAGTATTCAACTGGATTAGTGAAATAGCAAGGGAACCTTGATAAATTGCCATTGATTGTATTATTGGTTTTCTCTTTGATTGGTTGTGTGATGTTGAACATGGGACCATAAGTACGGTCGTGGTTCCTTTATATTAATGACACAATTCCTTTTGCCTTTATTTCTAATTAACAAAAGTATGTCAAGTAGCATATATTCACAATTCTTATGGAATCATTTCGCCTATTTTTTCCTTCATATGGGATAAATTGTGTAATTTTATGTGACGTCGAGTTTATGTTGTACAATATGTCTTTTTCAGGAAATAGTCGACCAAAAATTCTTGCATTAATATCTAGATATACATAGACACTTACATATATACTAGAGAAATTTCACGTGCAATGCACTTGATTAGCAAATTAGAAAAGTGCATGTACGTTGCATGAATGCACGTGATAACTTGTTTAACATGTAGCTATTTAATGACATATCTTATTCCTATTGTTTATAAATTCAATATCTGATTACGCGTACTGGGGTTCACATCTATATCTTTGTCTGTCAAAATTGTGAGGTCCTCACATATTTGCGTACATATGCGTTCTTGCAAAGTTATATTTCTGAAGTTGCACCTATTAATAGAATGAATATAAGACAGACATTCTCAACTTTTGCTCTTCTGCATCTGCAGCTTTTTAACTTCTTAATAGCTCAGATTCACATACCAGATTTTTCTTATTTTGTGTTTCAAGTTGTTGACATTATTATGTTGTGTATACAATGTCATTTACTACACTATCCTCACACACTATTCTTATTATGTTTGTTTCCTGAGTTATGCCACTTAAGGCCCTTTTCTTCGTGTTTTAACTCATACTTTCCTGAATCTCAGCAAATGCCTGTATTATCTGGTCTAGTTTATTCTTACTGTTTTATGTCCTGCTCTAGTTGGCTTTGAGGTGGAGCTACGGGCCAAGATCATACCTGGTCAAATATTGCTAAGCACAGTTGTGGCCGCTATATAGAAGATAGTGAAAAGAAGGCTGAGCGTGCAAAGTGTGATATTTATAGATACATGGATTATCATAATCGTTATAAAGCTCACGCTGACTCCTTTAAGCAAGTAACTAAACTAAGGGAGACCATAATAGAAAAAGTCTCTAACTTGGAAGAAAAAGACTCAAAATTAAGGGTTTCAAATGGGCTTTGCAGGCTCTTTAGATCGAGACAAGCTCTTTCAACGTGCTATATTAATAAAAAAAATAAAGTACTATTTCTCTAACCGAAAAACTTATAATTCGCTTAAGCAAAATAAAGTCAGAACCTAGAAATGATTAAAATCAGTAAAACATATAAAATTCGATTAAAAAAAATATAATACACAAAATGGGAAAATCAATGGGAAAATGTGTTGGATAGAAGAAAAATGAGTTAAAGCAAAACAAAAGTGTTGCAATTGATAAAATAACGTGTTAAACGGGTAAAATCGGCAAAAAAATAGAATGATATCAACTACACACGGGATATTAAGAATAAAAGGGGTCAAATCTATAAAAGAACAAGAGCAAAACAAATGAATTAAATTTCCATGAAAATGTGAAATAGGTGAAAAAATATGTTTAATCAACGCACACAAAAAGAGGACTAAAATTGTGTTAAACCAGAGAGAATGGAAGAATTGATTAACAAATGGGGACCGAAATAATGGGTGAATTAATTAGCAAATGGGATACACCAGAATATGGCAAAATTGATAAAAGACGGATTAATATAACAGAAATAAAATGCTAAATTCAGAGTAAAAGCAGGTGAAATCGATATTTCTTTGGAAAGTTCTTAATAAATTATCACATATTAAAGAACATCATCAAAAAATAAAATTATATCCTCTTCGTGCTATATGAATAGAAAAAGTAATGTTTAGTTAACTGAAAAACTTACAAATGACTTGAAAAAAATAATCAAAACATAGAAATGGTTAAGTCCGTTGAAAAAAGGGTTAAATTTCGGTTAAAAAATATAAGATAAAAATAGTAAAATTAATGGAAAATTGTTTAGATCAAAGAAAAATAAGTTGAAGCAATAAAAAAATGGTGCAACCGATAAAACTATAGGGAAAATTGACAGAAGCTGGAAAAATCGATAAAAGTGAATAATATCGGTCAAACTCGGGGTAAAAAGACAAACGGATCAACTCCGTAAAAGGGAACAAAATGATGAGTTAAATTGGGAAAAAAAAAGGTGAAATAGGTGAGAAAAAATGTCAAATCAACCAAAGAAAAAACAAAAACAAAATCGACTAAAATTGGATTACCGGAGATAACGGGGGAACTGATTAACAAATGGATTAACAAATGGGATCAAAGTTTAAAAATCTCAAAAAGATTTCTTAAAATGACATAAAAGCGATAAATTAAGGATTCACGAGATGGATAGGCTTTCTCCTATTCATGTACGCACGGGCTTCAATTGCATACTCATCTACTTAAATTGCACGAATGGATCAAATTCCAAGTTGTTGGAAGAGCTTCCACCTTGCCCACCAATATCGTGGATATCATTGTTCATTCTTGGCAATCCAATTCCAGTGTCATTACTGGGGCCAAATGGGTATGTATAAGGGGCTGGTGCATAGCCTCTTTGTGGTGATGGCATGGGATTGAATGGATAAGAAGTAGGCATTGGTGCATAGTCTCTTGGTAGTGATGGTCGGATTCGGGTTACCTAAGGCTCAGGCTGTACAAATTTCACATTGCGTTTAACAAATGTAAAATGTTGCAACGAGTTGCACTCAGATTCTTGGTTTAGAATTTTGTTTAAGTAGATTGTGAGCGATTCAACATAGTTATCAAATCCAAGTGCTCCCATGGTTGAGATGAAATCTTCTGGGGTGATAGTATTCAAGTGGATTAGTGAAATAGCGCAGGAACCTTGATGAGTTGCCATTGATTATATTATTGGTTTGCTCTTTGATTGATTGTGTGATGTTGAACATGGGACCATAAGTATGGTTTTGGTTACTTTATATTAAGGACACGATTCCTTTTGCCTTTATTTCTAATAACAAAAGTAAGTCAAGTAGCATATTTTCACAATTCTTATGGAATCATTTCGCCTACTTTTTCCTTCATATGGGATAAATTGTGTAATTTTATGTGACGTCGAGTTTATATTGTCCAATATGTCTTTTTCAGGAAATAGTCGACCAAAAATTCTTGCATTATATATAGATATACATAGACACTTAAATATATACTAGAGAAATTTCACGTGCAATGCACTTGATTAGCAAATTAGAAAAGTGCATGTAGGTTGCATGAATGCACGTGATAACTTGTTTAACATGTTGCTAGTTAATGATATGTATTATTCCTATTGGTTATTAATTCAATATCTGATTACGCGTACTTGGCTTCACATCTATATCTTTGTCTGTCAAAATTGTGAGGTCCTCACATATTTGCGTACATATGCGTTCTTGCAAAGTTTTATATCTGAAGTTGCACCTATTAGTAGAATGAATATAAGACACACATTCTCATCTTTTGCTCTTCTGCATTTGCACCTTTCTAACTTCTTAATAGCTCAGATTCACATACCAGATTTTTCTTATTTTGTGTTTCAAGTTATTGACATTATTATTTTGTGTATATAGTGTCATTTACTACACTATCCTCACACACTATTCTTATTATGTTTGTTTCCTATGTTATGCCACTTAAGGCCCTTTTCTTCGTGTTTTAACACATACTTTCCCGGATCTCAGCTAATGCCTGTATTATCTGGTCAAGTTTATTCTTACTGTTTTATGTCCTGCTCTAGTTGGCTTTGAGGTGGAGCTATGGGCCGAGATCATACCTGGTCAAATATTGCTAATCACAGTTGTGGCGGCTATATAGAAAATAGTGAAAAGAAGGTTGAGCGTGCAAAGCGTGATCTTTATAGATACATGCATTATCATAATCGTTATAAAGCTCATGCCGACTCCTTTAAGCAAGTAAATAAACTAAGGGAGACCATAAAAGAAAAATTATCTAACTTGGAAGCAAAAGACTCAAAATTAAGAGATTTCAGTTGGGTTTCAAATGGGCATTGCAGCCTTTTTTGAACAAGACAAGCTATTTCAACGTGCTATATTAATAAAAAAATAATAAAGTACTATTTCTCTAACCGAAAAACTTATAATTCGCTTAAGAAAAATAAAGTCAGAACATAGAAATGATTAAAATCAGTAAAACATACGGAATTCGATTAAAAAAATATGATACACAAAATGTGAAAATCAATGGGAAATATTTCGATTAAAAAAATATGATACACAAAATGTGAAAATCAATGGGAAATGTGTTGGATAAAAGAAAAATGAGTTAAACCAAAAGAAAAGTGTTGCAATTGATAAAATAACGTGCTAAACGGGTAAAATCGGTAAAAAAATAGAATGATATCAACTTAACACGGGATATTAAGAAAAAAAGGGTGAAATCTATAAAAGAACAAGAGCAAAACAAATGAGTTAAATTTCCATGAAAATGTGAAATAGGTGAAAAAATATGTTTAATCTACGCACACAAAAAAGGGACTAAATTTGTGTTAAACCAGAGAGAATGGAAGAATTGATTAACAAATGGAGACCGAAATAATGGGTGAATTGATTAGCAAATGGGATGCACCAGAATATGGTAAAATTGATAAAAGGCGGATTAATATAACAGAAATAAAATGGTAAATTCATATTAAAAGCAGGTGAAATCGATATTTCTTTGGAAAGTTCTTAATAAATTATCACATATTAAAGAACATCATCAAAAAATAAAATTATATCATCTTCGTGCTATGAATAGAAAAAGTAATGTTTAGTTAACTGAAAAACTTACAAATGACTTGAAAAAAATAATCAAAACATAGATTTACATGAAAATGTGAAATAGGTGAAAAAATATGTTTAATCTACGCACACAAAAAACAGACTAAAATTGTGTTAAACCAGAGAGAATGGAAGAATTGATTAACAAATGTGGACCGAAATAATGGGTGAATTGATTAGCAAATGGGATACACCAGAATATGGTAAAATTGATAAAAGGCGGATTAATATAACAGAAATAAAATGGTAAATTCAGAGTAAAAGCAGGTGAAATCGATATTTCTTTGGAAAGTTCTAAATAAATTATCACATATTAAAGAACATCATCAAAAAATAAAATTATATCATCTTCGTGCTATGAATAGAAAAAGTAATGTTTAGTTAACTGAAAAACTTACAAATGACTTGAAAAAAATAATCAAAACATAGATTTACATAAAAATGTGAAATAGGTGAAAAAATATGTTTAATCTACGCACACAAAAAACAGACTAAAATTGTGTTAAACCAGAGAGAATGGAAGAATTGATTAACAAATGTGGACCGAAATAATGGGTGAATTGATTAGCAAATGGGATACACCAGAATATGGTAAAATTGATAAAAGGCGAATTAATATAACAGAAATAAAATGGTAAATTCAGAGTAAAAGCAGGTGAAATCGATATTTCTTTGGAAAGTTCTAAATAAATTATCACATATTAAAGAACATCATCAAAAAATAAAATTATATCATCTTCGTGCTATGAATAGAAAAATTAATGTTTAGTTAACTGAAAAACTTACAAATGACTTGAAAAAAATAATCAAAACATAGATTTACATGAAAATGTGAAATAGGTGAAAAAATATGTTTAATCTACGCACACAAAAAACAGACTAAAATTGTGTTAAACCAGAGAGAATGGAAGAATTGATTAACAAATGTGGACCGAAATAATGGGTGAATTGATTAGCAAATGGGATACACCAGAATATGGTAAAATTGATAAAAGGCGGATTAATATAACAGAAATAAAATGGTAAATTCAGAGTAAAAGCAGGTGAAATCGATATTTCTTTGGAAAGTTCTAAATAAATTATCACATATTAAAGACCATCATCAAAAAATAAAATTATATCATCTTCGTGCTATGAATAGAAAAAGTAATCTTTAGTTAACTGAAAAACTTACAAATGACTTGAAAAAATTAATCAAAACATAGAAATGGTTAAGTCCGTTGAAAAAAGGGGTTAAAATTTGGTTAAGATATATATGATAAAAATAGTAAAATTAATTGTGCAACCGATAAAACTACCGAGAAAATTGACAGAAGTCGGAAAAATCGATAAAAGTGAATGATATCGGTCAAACTCGGAATAAAAAGAAAAACGGATCAACTCGATAAAAGGGAACAAAATGATGAGTTAAATTGGCAAAAAAAAGGTGAAATAGGTGAGAAAAATTGTCAAATCAACCAAAAAAAAGAAAAAGCAAAACCGACTAAAATTGGATTACCGGAGATAACGGGTTAACTGATTAACAACTGGGATAAAAGGTAAATCGAAAAATCTCAAAAAGATTTCTTAAACTGACATAAAAGCGATAAATTAAGGATTCGCCAGATGGATAGGCTTTCTCTCATTCAAGTACACATGGGCTTCAATTGCATACTCATCTACTTAAATTGCACGAATAGATAAAATTCCAAGTTGTTGGAAGAGCTTCCACCTTGCCCACTAAAATCAAGGATATCATTATTCATTCTTGGTAATCCAATTCCAGTGTCATTACTGGGGCCAAATGGGTATGTATAAGGGGCTGGTGCATAGCCTCTTTGTGGTGATGGCATGGGATTAAATGGATAAGAAATAGATGTTGATGCATATCCTCTGGGCGGTGATGGAATGGGATACAATGGATATGTAGGTGTTGGTGCATAGTCTCTTGGTAGTGATGGTGGGACTCGGGTTACCTGAGGCTCAGGCTGCACAAATCTCACATTGCGTTTCACAAATGGAAAATGTTGCAACGAGTTGCACTCAGATTCTTGGTTGCGAATTTTGTTTAAGTAGATTGTGAGCGATTCAACATAGTTATAAAATCCAAGTGCTCCCATGGTTGAGATGACATCTTCAGGGTTATAGTATTCAAGTGGATTAGTGAAATAGCAAGGGAACCTTGATAAATTGCCATTGATTGTATTATTGGTTTGCTCTTTGATTGATTGTGTGATGTTGAACATGGGACCATAAGTATGGTCTTGGTTCCTTTATATTAAGAACACGATTACTTTTGCCTTTATTTCTAATTACAAAAGTAAGTCAAGTAGCATATTTTCACAATTCTTATGGAATCATTTCGCCTATTTTTTCCTTCATATGGGATAAATTGTGTGATTTTATGTGACGTCGAGTTTATGTTGTACAATATGTCTTTTTCAGGAAATAGTCGACCAAAAATTCTTGCATTAATATCTAGATATACAAAGACACTTACATATATACTAGAGAAATTTCACGTGCAATGCACTTGATTAGCAAATTAGAAAAGTGCATGTACGTTGCATGAATGAACGTGATAACTTGTTTAACATTTTGCTATTTAATGACATATCTTATTCCTACTAGTTATAAATTCAATATCTGATTACACGTATTGGGGTTCACATCTATATTTTTGTCTGTCAAAATTGTGAGGTCCTCACATATTTGCATACATATGCGTTCTTGCAAAGTTATATATCTGATGTTGCACCTATTAGTAGAATGAATATAAGACAGACATTGTCATCTTTTGCTCTTCTGCATCTGCACCTTCTTAACTTCTTAATAGCTCAGATTCACATACCAGATTTTTCTTATTTTGTGTTTCAAGTTATTGACATTATTATGTTGTGTATATGGTGTCATTTACTACACTATCCTCACACACTATTCTTATTATGTTTGTTTCCTATGTTATGCCACTTAAGGCCCTTTTCTTCGTGTTTTAACACATACTTTCCCGGATCTCAGCAAATGCCTGTATTATCTGGTCTAGTTTATTCTTACTGAGCTACGGGCCGAGATCATACCTGGTCAAATATTGCTAATCACAGTTGTGGCCGCTATATAGAAGATAGTGAAAAGAAGGCTGAGCATGCAAAGGGTGATCTTTATAGATACATGCATTATCATAATCGTTATAAAGCTCACGCTGAATCCTTTAAGCAAGTAACTAAACTAAGGGAGACCATAAAAGAAAAAGTATTCTAACTTGGAAGAAAAAGACTCAAAATTAAGAGATTTCAGTTGGGTTTCAAATGGGCTTTGCAGGCTCTTTAGATCAAGACAAGCTCTTTCAACGTGCTATATTAATAAAAAAAATAAAGTACTATTTCTCTAACCGAAAAACTTATAAATCGCTTAAGCAAAATAAAGTCAGAACATAGAAATGATTAAAATCAGTAAAACATATGAAATTTGATTAAAAAAAATATGATACACAAAATGAGAAAATTTATGGGAAAACGTGTTGGATAGAAGAAAAATGAGTTAAAGCAAAACAAAAGTGTTGCAATTGATAATATAAAGTGCTAAACGGGTAAAATCGGCAAAAAAATAGAATAATATCAACTAAACACGGGATATTAAGAAAAAAATGGTCAAATCTATAAAAGAACAAGAGCAAAACAAATGAGTTAAATCTCCATGAAAATGTGAAATAGGTGAAAAAATATGTTTGATCAACGCACACAAAAAACGGACTAAAATTGTGTTAAACCAGAGAGAATGGAAGAATTGATTAACAAATGGAGACGAAATAATGGGTGAATTGATTAATAAATTGTGTAATTTTATGTGATGTTGAGTTTATGTTGTACAATATGTCTTTTTTAGGAAATAGTCGACCGAAAATTCTTGCATTAATATCTAGATATACATAGACACTTACATATATACTAGAGAAATTTCACCTGCAGTGCACTTGATTAGCAAATTAGAAAAGTGCATGTTTGTTGCATGAATGCCTGTGATAACTTGTGTAACATGTTGCTATTTAATGACATGTCTTATTCCTATTGGTTATAAATTCAATATCTGATTACGCGTACTAGGCTTCACATCTATATCTTTGTCTGTCAAAATTGTGAGATCCTCGTATATTTGCGTTCATATGCGTTCTTGCAAAGTTATATATCTGAAGTTGCACCTATTAGGAGAATGAATATAAGACAGACATTCTCATCTTTGTCTCTTCTGCATCTGTACCTTTTTAACTTCTTGATAGCTCATATTTTTTTTCTTTATTTTGTGTTTCTTGTTATTGATATTATTATGTTGTGTATATGGTGTCATTTACTACACTATCCCCACACACTATTCTTATTATGTTTGTTTCCAATATTATGCCACTTAAGGTCCTTTTCTTCGTGTTTTAACATATACCTTCCCAGATCTCAGGAAATGCCTGTATTATCTGGTCTAGTTTATTCTTACTGTTTTATGTCCTACTCTAGTTGGCTTTGTGGTGGAGCTACAGGCCAAGATCATACCCGGTCAAACATTGCTAATCACAGCTGTGGCCGCTATAAAGAAGATAGTGAAAAGAAGGTTGAGCGTGCAAAGCGCGATCTTTTTAGATACATGCATTATCATAATCGTTATAAAGCTCACACTGACTCCTTTAAGCAAGTAACTAAACTAAGGGAGACCATAAAAAAAAAGTACTATTTTGCTAACCGAAAAACTTATAATTCCCTTGAGCAAAATAAAGTCAGAACATAGAAATGATTAAAATCAGTAAAACATATGAAATTCGATTAAAAAAAAATATAATACACAAAATGGGAAAATCAATGGTAAAATGTGTTGGATAGAAGAAAAATGAGTTAAAGCATAACAAAAGTGTTGCAATTGATAAATAACATGCTAAACGGGTAAAATCGGTAAAAAAAAAAAAAAAGAATACTATCAACTAAACACGGGATATTAAGAAAAAAGGGTCAAATCTATAAAAGAACAAGAGCAAAACAAATGAGTTAAATTTCCATGAAAATGTGAAATAGGTGATAAAATAAGTTTAATCAACGCACACAAAAAAGGGACTAAAATTGTGTTAAACCGGAGAGAATGGATGAATTGATTAACAAATGGGGACCAGAATAATGGGTGAATTGATTAGCAAATGGGATACACCAGAATATGGTAAATTTGATAAAAGACGGATTAATATAACAGAAATAAAATGTTAAATTCAGTGTAAAAGCAGGTGAAATCGATATTTCTTTTGAACGTTCTTAATAAATTCTCACATATTAAAGAACATCATCAAAAAATAAAATTATATCATCTTCGTGCCATATGAATAGAAAAAGTAATGTTTAGTTAACTGAAAAACTTACAAATGACTTGAAAAAAATAATAAAAACCTAGAAATGGTCAAGTCCGTTGAAAAAAAAAGGTTCAAATTCGGATGAAAAATATATGATAAAAATAGTAAAATTTATTGAAAATTGTTTAGATCAAAGAAAAATAAGTTGAAGCAATAAAAAAATGGTGCAACCGATAAAACTACAGGGAAAATTGACAGAAGCCGGATAAATCGATAAAATTGAATGATATAGGTCAAACTCGGGGTAACAAGAAAAATGGATCAACTCGATAAAGGGGAACAATAAGATGAGTTAAATTTGCAAAAAAATAAAAGGTGAAATAGGTGAGAAAAAATGTCAAATCAACCAAAAAAAGAAAAAGCAAAACCGACTAAAATTGGATTACCGAAGATAACGGGTTGACTGATTAAGAAATGGGATAAAAGGTAAATCTCAAAATCTCAAAATCTCAAAAAGATTTCTTAAAATGACATAAAAGCGATAAATCAAGGATTCACGAGATGGATAGGCTTTCTCTCATTCAAGTACGCACGGGCTTCAATTGCATACTTATCTACTTAAATTGCACGAATGGATCAATTTCCAAGTTGTTGGAAGAGCTTCCACCTTGCCCACCAAAATCGTGGATATCATTGTTCATTCTTGGTAATCCAATTCCAGTGTCATTACTGGGGACAAATGGGTATGTATAAGGGGCTAGGGCATAGCCTCTTTGTGGTGATGGCATGTGATTGAATGGATAAGAAGTAGGCGTTGGTGCATATCCTCTTGGTGGTGATGGAATGGGATACAATGGATATGTAGGTGCTGGTGCATAATCTCTTGGTAGTGATGGTCGGACTCGGGTTACCTGAGGCTCATGCTGCACAAATCTCACATTGCTTTTCACAAATGGAAAATGTTGCAACGAGTTGCACTAAGATTCTTGGTTTCAAATTTTGTTTAAGTAGATATTAGTGAAATAGCAAGGTAACCTTGATGAATTGCCATTAATTGTATTATTGATTTGCTCTTTGATTGATTGTGTGATGTTGAACAGGGGAGCATAAGTATTGTCTTGGTTCCTTTATATTAAGGACACGATTCCTTTTGCCTTTATTTCTAATTACAAGAGTAAGTCAAGTAGCATATTTTCACAATTCTTATGGAATCATTTCCCCTTTTTTTCCTTCATAATGGATAAATTGTGTAATTTTATGTGACGTGGAGTTTATGTAGTACAATATGTCTTTTTTAGAAAATAATCGACCAAAATTCTTGAATTAATATCTAGATATACATAGACACTTACATATATACTAGAGAAATTTCACGTGCAATGCATTTGATTAGGAAATTGGAAAAGTGCATGTTTGTTGCTTGAATGCACGTGATAACTTGCTTAACATGTGGCTATTTAATGACATGTCTTATTCCTATTGGTTATAAATTCAATATACGATTACGCGTACTGGGCTTCACATCTATATCTTTGTCTGCCAAAATTGTGAGGTCCTCATATATTGCGTACATATGCGTTCTTGCAAAGTTATATATCTGAAGTTGCACCTTTTAGGAGAATGAATATAAGACAGACATTCTCATCTTTTGCTCTTCTGCATCTGTACCTTTTTAACTTCTTAATAGCTCAGATTCACATACCAGAATTTTTTCTATTTTCTGTTTCTTGTTATTGACATTATTATGTTGTGTATATGGTGTCATTTACTACACTATCCCCACACACTATTCTTATTATGTTTGTTTCCTATATTATGCCACTTAAGGTCCATTTCTTCGTGTTTTAACATATACCTTCCCAGATCTCAGGAAATGTCTGTATTATCTGGTCTAGTTTATTCTTATTGTTCTATGTCCTGCTATAAAGATCATACCTGGTAAAACATTGCTAATCACAGATGTGGCCGCTATAAAGAAGATAGTGAAAAGAAGGTTGAGCGTGCAAAACGTAATCTTTTTAGATACATGCGTTATCATAATCGTTATAAAGCTCATGCTGACTCCTATAAGCAAGTAACTAATCTAAGTGAGACCCTAAAAGAAAAGGTATCTAACTTGGAAGCAAAAGACTCAAAATTAAGAGATATCAGCTGGGTTTCAATTGGGCTTTGCAGGCTCTTTAGATCAAGACAAGCTCTTTCAACGTGCTATATTAATAAAAAAAATTACTATTTTGCTAATCGAAAAACTAATAATTAGCTTAAGCAAAATAAAGTCAGAACATAGAAATGATTAAAATCAGTAGAACATATGAAATTCGATTAAAAAAAATGATACACAAAATGGGAAAATCAATGAGAAAATGTGTTGGATAGAAGAAAAATGAGTTAAAGCAAAACAAAAGTGTTGCAATTGATAAAATAACGTGCTAAACGGGTAAAATCAGTAAAAAAAAATAGAATGATATCAACTAAACACTGGATATTAAGAAAAAAGGTTCAAATCTTTAAAAGAACAAGAGCAAAACAAATTAGTTAAATTTCCATGAAAATGTGAAATAGGTGAAAAAATATGATTAATCAACGCTTACAAAAAAGGACTAAAATTGTGTTAAACCAGAGAGAATGGAATAATTGATTAACAAATGGGGACCGGAATAATGGGTGAATTGATTAGCAAATGAGATACACCATAATATGGTAAAATTGATAAACGACGGATTAATATAACAGAAATAAAATGGTAAATTCTGTGTAAAAGCAGGTGAAATCGATATTTCTTTGGAAAGTTCTTAATAAATTATCACATATTAAAGAACATCATCAAAAAATAAAATTATATCATCTTCGTGCTTTATGAATAGAAAAAGTAATATTTAGTTAACTGGAAAACTTACAAATTACTTGAAAAAAATAATCAAAACATAGAAATGGTCAAGTCCGTTGAAAAAATGGGGCTAAATTCGGATAAAAAATATATGATAAAAATGGGAAAATTAATGGAAAATTGTTTAGATCATTGAAAAATAAGTTGAAGCATTAAAAAAATGGTGCAACCAATAACTATAGGGAAAATTGACAGAAGCCGGATAAATAAATAAAAGTGAATTATATCGGTCAAACTCGGGGTAACAAAAAAAACGGATCAACTCGATAAAAGGGAACAATAAGATTAGTTAAATTGGCAAATAAATAAAAGGTGAAATAGGTGAGAAAAAATGTCAAATCAACCAAAAAAAAAGAAAAAGAAAAACCGACTAAAATTGGATTACCGGAGATAACGGGTGAACTGATTAACAAATGGGATAAAAGGTAAATCTCAAAAAGATTTCTTAAAATGACATAAAAGCGATAAATTAAGGATTCACGAGATGGATAGGCTTTCTCTCACTCAAGTACGCACGGGCTTAAATTGCATACTTATCTACTTAAATTGCACGAATGGATCAAATTCCAAGTAGTTGGAAGAGCTTCCACCTTGACCACCAAAATGGTGGATATCATTGTTCATTCTTGGTTATCCAATTCCAGTGTCATTACTGGGGCCAAATGGGTATGTATATGGGGATTGTGAATAGCCTCTTTGTGGTGATGGCATGGGATTGAATGGATAAGAAGTAGGCGTTGGTGCATATCATCTTGGTGGTGATGGAATGGGATACATTGCATATGTAGGTGCTGGTACATAGTCTCTTGGTAGTGATGGTCGGACTCGGGTTACCTAAGGCTCAGGCTGCACAAATCTCACATTGAGTTTCACAAATGGAAAATGTTGCAACGAGTTGCACTCAGATTCTTAGTTGCAAATTTTGTTTAAGTAGATTGTGAGTGATTCAACATAGTTATCAAATCCAAGTGCTCCCTTGGTTGAGATGACATCTTCTGGGGTGATAGTATTCAAGTGGATTAGTGAAATAGCAAGGGAACCTTGATGAATTGCCATTGATTGTATTATTGGTTTGCTCTTTGATTGATTGTGTGATGTTGAACAGGGGAGCATAAGTATGGTCTTGGTTCCTTTATATTAAGGACACGATTCCTTTTGCCTTTATTTCTAATTACAAAAGTAAGTCAAGTAGCATATTTTCAAAATTCTTATGGAATCATTTTGCCTTTTTTATTCCTTCATATTGGATAAATTGTGTAATTTTATGTGACGTAGAGTTTATGTAGTACAATATGTCTTTTTTAGGAAATTGTCGACCAAAAATTCTTGCATTAATATCTAGATATACATTGACACTTACATATATTCTAGAGAAATTTCACGTGCAATGCACTTGATTAGGAAATTGGAAAAGTGCATGTTTGTTGCATGAATGCACATGATAACTTGTTTAACATGTTGCTATTTAATGACATGTCATATTCCTATTGGTTATAAATTCAATATCTGATTACGCGTACTGGGCTTCACATCTATATCTTTGTCTGTCAAAATTGTGAGGTCCTCATATATTGCGTACATATGCGTTCTTGCAAAGTTATGTATCTGAAGTGCACCTATTAGGAGAATTAATATAAGACAGACATTCTCATCTTTTGCTCTTCTGGATCTGTACCTTTTAAATTTCTTAACAGCTCATATTCACATAACAGATTTTTCTTATTTTGTGTTTCTTGTTATTGACATTATTATGTTGTGTATATGGTGTCATTTACTACACTATCCCCACACACTTTTCTTATTATGTTTGTTTCCTATATTATGCCACTTAAGGTCCTTTTCTTCGTGTTTTAACATATACATTCCCAGATCTGAGGAAATGCCTGTATTATCAGGTCTAGTTTATTCTTATAGTTTTATGTCCTGCTCTAGTTGTCTTTGTGGTGGAGCTACGGGTCAAGATCATATATGGTCAAAGATTGCTAATCATAGCTGTGGCCGCTATAAAAAAGATAGTGAAAAGAAGGCTGAGCGTGAAAAGCGTGATCTTTTTAGATACATGCATTATCATAATCGTTATAAAGCTCACGCTGACTCCTTTAAGCAAGTAACTAAACTAAGGGAGGCCATAAAAGAAAAAGTATCAAACTTGGAAGCAAAAGACTCAAAATTAAGAGACTTCAGCTGGGTTTCAAATGGGCTTTGCAGGCTCTTTCAATCAAGACAAGCTCTTTCAAAGTGCTATATTAATAAAAAAAAATCACTATTTTGCCAACCGAAAAACTTATAATTCGCTTAAGCAAAATAAAGTCAGAACATAGAAAAAAAGGGTCAAATATACAAAAGAACAAGAGCAAAACAAATGAGTTAAATTTCCATGAAAAATGTGAAATAGGTGAAAAATATATGTTTAATCAACGCACACAAAAAAGGGACTAAAATTGTGTTAAACCTGAGAGAATCGAAAAATAAAATTATATCATCTTCGTGCTATATTAATAGAAAAAGTAATGTTTAGTTAACTGAAAAACTTACAAATGACTTGAAAAAAATAATCAAAACATAGAAATGGTCAAGTCCGTTGAACAAAGGGGTTAAAATTCGGATAAAAATATATAATAAAAATAGTGAAATTATTGGAAAATTGTTTAAGTCATAGAAAAATAAGTTGAAGCAATAAAAAAATGGTGCAACCGATAAAACTACAGGGAAAATTGACAAGAGCCGGATAAATCGATAAATGTGAATGATATCGGTCGAACTCGGGGTAACAAGAAAAACGGATCAACTCGATAAAAGGGAACAAAATGATGAGTTAAATTGGCAAAAAAAAAGGTGAAATAGGTGAGAAAAAATGTCAAATCAACCAAAAAAAAGAAAAAGCAAAATCGACTAAAATTGGATTACCGGAGATAACGGGTGAACTGATTAACAAATGGGATAAAAGGTAAATCGAAAAATCTCAAAAAGATTTCTTAAAATGACATAAAAGCGATAAATTAAGGATTCATGAGATGGATAGGCTTTCTCTCATTCAAGTACGCACGGGCTTCAATTGCATACTCATCTACTAAAATTACACAAATGGATCAAATTCCATGTTGTTGGAAGAGCTTCCACCTTGCCCACCAAAATCATGGATATCATTGTTCATTCTTGCCAATCCAATTCCAGTGTCATTACTGGGGCCAAATGGGTATGTATAAGGGGATGGTGCATAGCCTCTTTGTGGTGATGTCGTGGGATTGAATGGATAAGAAGTAGGCGTTGGTGCATATCCTCTTGGTGGTGATGGAATGGGATAGAATGGATATATAGGTTTTGGTGCATAGTCTCTTGGTAGTGATGGTCGTACACGGGTTACCTGAGGCTCAGGCTGCACAAATCTCACATTGCGTTTCACAAATGGAAAATGTTGCAACGAGTTTAATTCAGATTCTTAGTTGCGAATTTTGTTTAAGTAGATTGTGAGCGATTCAACATAGTTATGAAATCCAAGTGCTCCCATGGACGAGATGACATCTTGTGGGGTGATAGTATTCAAGTTGATTAGTGATAGCAAGGGAACCTTGATGAATTGCCATTGATTGTATTATTGGTTTGCTCTTTGATTGATTGTGTGATGTTGAAAATGGGACCATAAGTATGGTCTTGGTTAATTTATATTAAGGACACGATTCCTTTTGCCTTTATTTATAATTACAAAAGTAAGTCAAGTAGCATATTTTCACAATTCTTATGGAATCATTTCGCCTTTTTTTTCCCTTCATATTGGATAAATTGTGTAATTTTATCTGATGTCGAGTTCATGTTGTACAATATGTCTTTTTTGGGAAATAGTAAACCAAAAATTCTTGCATTAATATGTAGAAATACATAGACACTTACATATATACTAGAGAAATTTCACGTGCAATTCACTTGATTAGCAAATTAGAAAAGTGCATGTACGTTGCATGAATGCACGTGATAACTTGTTTAACATGTTGCTATTTAATGACATGTCTTATTCCTATTGGTTATAAATTCAATATCTGATTAAGCGTACTGGGCTTCACATCTATATATTTCTCTGTCAAAATTGTGAGGTCCTCACATATTTGCGTTCATATGCGTTCTTGCAAAGTTATATATCTGAAGTTGCACCTATTAGGAGAATGAATATAAGACAAACATTCTCATCTTTTACTCTTCTGCATTTGTACCTTTTTAACTTCTTAATAGATCAGATTCACATACCAGATTTTTCTTAATTTGTGTTTCTTGTTATTGACATTATTTTGTTGTGTATATAGTGTCATTTACTACACTATCCTCACACACTATTCTTATTCTGTTTGTTTCCTATGTTATGCCACTTAAGGCCCTTTTCTTCGTGTTTTAACATATACCTTCCCAGATCTCAGGAAATGCCTGTATTATTTGGTCTAGTTTATTCTTATTGTTTTATGTCCTGCTCTAGTTGGCTTTGTGGTGTAGCTACGGGCCGAGATCATATTTGATCAAATATTTCTAATCACAGTTGTGGCCGCTATAAAGAAGATAGTGAAAAGAAGGCTGAGCGTGGAAAGCGTGATCTTTTTAGATACATGCATTATCATAATCGTTATAAAGCTCACGCTGACTCCTTTAAGTAACAAAATAAACTAAGGGAGACCATAAAAGAAAAAGTATCTAACTTGGAAGCAAAAGACTCAAAATTAAGAGATTTCAGCTGGCTTTCAAATGGGCGTTGAAGGCTCTTTAGATCAAGATAAGCTCTTTCAACGTGCTATATTAATAAAAAAAATTAAAGTACTATTTTGCTAACCGAATAACTTATAATTCGCTTAAGCAAAATAAAGTCAGAACATAGAAATGATTAAAATCAGTAAAACATATGAAATTCGATTAAAAAAAATATGATACACAAAATGGGAAAATCAATGGGAATATGTGTTGGATAGAAGAAAAATGAGTTAAAGCAAAACAAAAGTGTTGCAATTGATAAAATTACGTGCTAAACAGGTAAAATCGGTAAAAAAAAATAGTATGATATCAACTAAACACGGGATATTAAGAAAAAAAAGGTCAAATATATAAAAGAACAAGAGCAAGACAAATGAGTTAAATTTCCATGAAAATGTGAAATGGGTGAAAAAATATATTTAATCAACGCACACAAAAAAGGGACTAAAATTGTTTTAAACCAGAGAGAATGGAAGAATTGATTAACAAATGGGGACCGGAATAATGGTTGAATTGATTAGCAAATGGGATACACCCGAATATGGTAAAATTGATGAAAGACGGATTAATATAACAGAAATAAAATGGTAAATTCAGTGTAAAAGCAGGTGAAATCGATATTTCTTTTGAAAGTTCTTAATAAATTATCACATATTAAAGAACATCATCAAAAAATAAAATTATATCATCTTCGTGCTATATGAATAGAAAAAGTAATGTTTAGTTAACTTAAAACCATACAAAGGACTTGAAAAAAATAATCAAAACATAGAAATGGTTAAGTCCGTTGAAAAGAGAGGTTAAAATTCGGTTAAAAAATATATGATAAAAATAGTAAAATTAATGGAAAATTGTTTAGATCAAAGAAAAATAAGTTGAAGCAATAAAAAAAACGGTGCAACCGATGCAACCAATAAAACTACAGGGAAAATTGACAGAAGCCGGATAAATCGATAAAAGTGAATGATATCTGTCAAACTCGGGGTAAAAAGATAAACGGATCAACTCGATAAAAGGGAACAAAATGATGAGTTAAATTGGCAAAAAAAAGGTGAAATAGGTGAGAAAAAATGTGAAATCAACCAAAAAAAAAGAAAAAGCAAAACCGACTAAAATTGGATTACCGTAGATAACGGGTGAACTGATTAACAAATGGGATAAAAGGTAAATCGTAAAATCTCAAAAATATTTCTTAAAATGACATAAAAGCGATAAATTAAGGATTCATGTGATGGATAGGCTTTCTCTCATTCAAGTACGCACGGGCTTCAATTGCATACTTATCTACTTAAATCGCACGATGGATCAAATTCCAAGTTGTTGGAAGAGCTTCCACCTTGCCAACCAAAATCATGGATATCATTGTTCAGTCTTGGCAATCCAATTCCAGTGTCATTACTGGGTCCAAATGGGTATGTATAAGGGGATTGTGCATAGCCTCTTTGTTGCGATGTCATTGGATTGAATGGATAAAAAGTAGGCGTTGGTGCATATCCTCTTGGTGGTGATGGAATGGGATAGAATGGATATATAGGTTTTGGTGCATAGTCTCTTGGTAGTGATGGTCGGACTCGGGTTACCTGAGGCTCAGGCTGCACAAATCTCACATTGCGTTTCACAAATGGAAAATGTTGCAACTTGTTTCACTAAGATTCTTGGTTGCGAATTTTGTTTAAGTAGATTGTGAGCGATTCAACATAGTTATCAAATCCAAGTGCTCCCATGGTCGAGATGACATCTTGTGGGGTGATAGTATTCAAGTTGATTAGTGAAATAGCAAGGGAACCTTGATGAATTGCCATTGATTGTATTATTGGTTTGCTCTTTGATTGATTGTGTGATGTTGAAGATGGGACCATAAGTATGGTCTTGGTTCCTTTATATTAAGGACACGATTCCTGTTGCCTTTATTTATAATTACAAAAGTAAGTCAAGTAGCATATTTTCACAATTCTTATGGAATCATTTCGTCTTTTTTTTCCCTTCATATTGGATAAATTGTGTAATTTTATGTGATGTCGAGTTCATGTTGTACAATATGTCTTTTTTGGGAAATAGTCGACCAAAAATTCTTGCATTAATATGTAGATATACATAGACACTTACATATATACTAGAGAAATTTCACGTGCAATTCACTTGATTAGCAAATTAGAAAAGTGCATGTACGTTGCATGAATGCACGTGATAACTTGTTTAACATGTTGCTATTTAATGAAATGTCTTATTCCTATTGGTTATAAATTCAATATCTGATTACGCGTACTGGGCTTCACATCTATATCTTTCTCTGTCAAAATTGTGAGGTCCTCACATATTTGCGTACATATGCGTTCTTGCAAAGTTATATATCTGAAGTTGCACCTATTAGGAGAATGAATATAAGACAGACATTCTCATCTTTTACTCTTCTGCATTTGTACCTTTTTAACTTCTTAATAACTCAGATTCACATACCAGATTTTTCTTAATTTGTGTTTCTTGTTATGACATTATTTTGTTGTGTATATGGTGTCATTTACTACACTATCCTCACACACTATTCTTATTCTGTTTGTTTCCTATGTTATGCCACTTAAGGCCCTTTTCTTCGTGTTTTAACATATACCTTCCCAGATCTCAGGAAATGCCTGTATTATTTGGTCTAGTTTATTCTTACTGTTTTATGTCCTGCTCTAGTTGGCTTTGTGGTGGAGCTACGGGCCGAGATCATAGGCCTCTATAAAGAAGATAGTGAAAAGAAGGCTGAGCGTGGAAAGCGTGATCTTTTTAGATACATGCATTATCATAATCATTATAAAGCTCACGCTGACTCCTTTATGTAACAAAATAAAATAAGGGAGACCATAAAAGAAAAAGTATCTAACTTGGAAGCAAAAGACTCAAAATTAAGAGATTTCAGCTGGCTTTCAAATGGGCGTTGCAGGCTCTTTAGATCAAGATAAGCTCTTTCAATGTGCTATATTAATAAAATAAAAAAAATACTATTTTGCTAACCGAAAAACTTATAATTCGCTTAAGCAAAATAAAGTCAGAACATAGAAATGATTAAAATCAGTAAAACATATGAAATTCGATTAAAAAAAATATGATACACAAAATGGGAAAAATCAATGGGAATATGTGGTGGATAGAAGAAAATTGAGTTAAAGCAAAACAAAAGTGTTGCAATTGATAAAATTACGTGCTAAACGGGTAAAATTGGTAAAAAAAAATAGAATGATATCAACTAAACACGGGATATTAAGAAAAAAAAAGGTTAAATCTATAAAAGAACAAGAGCAAGACAAATGAGTTAAATTTCCATGAAAATATGAAAGAGGTGAAAAAATATATTTAATCAACGCACACAAAAAACGGACTAAAATTGTGTTAAACCAAAGAGAATGGAAGAATTGATTAAAATATGGGTACCGGAATAATGGGTGAATTGATTAGCAAATGGGATACACCAGAATATGGTAAAATTATTAAAGTAAAATGGTAAATTCAGTGTAAAAGCAGGTGAAATCGATATTTCTTTGGAAAGTTTTTAATAAATTATCACATATTAAAGAACACCATCAAAAAATAAAATTATATCACCTTCTTGCTATATGAATAGAAAAAGTAATGTTTAGTTAACTGAAAAACTTACAAATGACATGAAAAAAATTATCAAAACATAGAAATGGTTAAGTCCGTTTAAAAAAGGGGTTAATGGAAAATTGTTTAGATCAAAGAAAAATAAGTTGAAGCAATTAAAAAAATGGTGCAACTGATAAAACTACAGGGAAAATTGACAGAAGCCGGATAAATCGATAAAAGTGAATTATATCGGTCAAACTCGGGGTAAAAAGAAAAATGGATCAACTCGATAAAATGGAACAAAATGATGAGTTAAATTGCCAAAAAAAAAGGTGAAATAGGTGAGAAAAAATGTCAAATCAACCAAAAAAAAGAAAAAGCAAAACCGACTAAAATTTGATTACCGGAGATAACGGGTGAACTGATTAACAAATAGGATAAAAGGTAAATCGAAAAATCTCAAAAAGATTTCTTAAAATGACATAAAAGCGATAAATTAAGGATTCACGAGATGGATAGGCTTTCTCTCATTCAAGTACGCACGGGCTTCAATTTCATACTCATCGACTTAAATTGCACGAATGGATCAAATTCCAAGTTGTTGGAAGAGCTTCCACCTTGCCCACCAAAATCGTGGATATCATTGTTCGTTCTTGGCAATCCAATTCCAGTGTCATTATTGGGGCCAAATGGGTATGTATAAGGGGCTGGTGCATAGCCTCTTTGTGGTGATGGCATGGGATTGAATGGATAAGAAGTAGGCGTTGGTGCATATCCTCTTGGTGGTGATGGAATGGGATACAATGGACATATAGGTGCTGGTGCATAGTCTCATGGTAGTGATGGTCGGACTCGGGTTACCTGAGGCTCAGGCTGCACAAATCTCACAATGCGTTTCACAAATGGAAAATGTTACAACGAGTTGCACTCAGATTCTTGGTTGCAAATCTTATTTAAGTAAATTGTGAGCGATTCAACATAGTTATCAAATCAATGTGCTCCCATGGTTGAGATGACATCTTCAGGGTAATAGTATTCAAGTGGATTAGTGAAATAGCAAGGGAACCTTGATGAATTGCCATTGATTGTATTATTGGTTTGCTCTTTGATTGGTTGTGTGATGTTGAACATGGGACCATAAGTATGGTCTTGGTTCCTTTATATTAAGGACACGATTCCTTTTGCCTTTATTTCAAATTACAAAAGTAAGGCAAGTAGCATATTTTCACAATTCTTATGGAATCATTTCGCCTTTTTTTTCCCCTTCATATGGGATAAATTATGTAATTTTATATGACGTCGAGTTTATGTTGTACAATTTGTCTTTTTTAGGAAATATTCAACCAGAAATTCTTGCATTAATATCTAGATATACATAGACACTTACATATATACTAGAGAAATTTCATGTGCAATGCACTTGATTAGCAAATTAGAAAAGTGCATGTACGTTGCATGAATGCACGTGATAACTTGTTTAACATGTTGCTATTTAATGACATGTCTTATTCCTATTGGTTATAAATTCAATATCTGATTAAGCGTACTGGGCTTCACATCTATATATTTCTTATTATTGACATTATTATGTTGTGTTTATGGTGTCATTTACTACAATATCCTCACACACTATTCTTATTATGTTTGTTTCCTATATTATGCCACCTAAGGTCCATTTCTTCGTGTTTTAACTTATACTTTCCCAGATCTCAGGAAATGCATGTATTATCTGGTCTAGTTTATTCTTACTGTTTTATGTCCTGCTCTAGTTGGCTTTTTGGTGGAGCTACGAGCCGAGATCATACCTGGTCAAATATTGCTAATCACATATGTGGCCCCTATAAAGAAGATAGTGAAAAGAAGGCTGAGCGTGCAAAGCGTGATCTTTTTAAATATATACATTATCATAATCGTTATAAAGCTCACGCTGACTCTTTTAAGCATGAAACTAAACTAAGGGAGACCATAAAAGAAAAAGTACCTAACTTGGAAGCAAAAGACTCAAAATTAAGAGATTTCTGCTGGGTTTCAAATGGGCTTTGCAGGCACTTTAGATCAAGACAAGCTCTTTCAACGTGCTATATTAATAAAAATAAATAAAGTTCTATTTTACTAACCTAAAAACTTATAATTCGCTTAAGCAAAATAAAGTCAGAACATAGAAATGATTAAAATAAGTAAAACATATGAAAATCGATTAAAAAAAAGTCAGAACATAGAAATGATTAAAATCAGTAAAACATATTAAATTCGATTAAACAAAATATGATACACAAAATGGGAAAATCAATAGGAAAATGTGTTGGATAGAAGAAAAATGAGTTAAAGCAAAACAAAAGTGGTGCAATTGATAAAATAACGTGCTAAACAGGTAAAATCGGTAAAAAAAATAGAATGATATCAACAAAACACGGGATATTAAGAAAAAAAAGGGTCCAATCTATAAAAGACCAAGAGCAAAACAAATTAGTTAAATTGCCATGAAAATGTGAAATAGGTGAAAAAATATGTTTAATCAGCGCACACAAAAAAAGGGACTAAAATTGTGTTAAACCAGAGAAAATGGAAGAATTGATTAACAAAATGGGGACCCGAATAATGGGTGAATTGATTAGCAAATGGGATACACCAGAATACGGTAAAATTGATAAAAGACGGATTAATATAACAGAAATAAAATTGTAAATTCAGTGTAAAAGCAGAAATCGATATTTCTTTGGAAAGTTCTTAATAAATTATCACATATTAAAGAACATCATCAAAAAATAAAATTATATCATCTTCGTGCTATATGAATAGAAAAAGTAATGTTTAGTAAACTGAAAAACTTATAAATGACTTGAAAAAAATAACCAAAACAATAAAATTGTTAAGACCGTTGAAAAAAGGGGTTAAAATTCGGTTAAAAAATATATGAGAAAAATAGTAAATTTAATGGAAAATTGTTTAGATCAAAGAAAAATTAGTTGAAACAATAAAAAAAAATGGTGCAACCGATAAAACTACAGGGAAAATTGACAGAAGCCTGATAAATCGAGAAAAGTGAATGATATCGATCAAACTCGGGGTAAAAAGAAAAACGGATCAACTCGATAAAAGGGAACAAAATGATGAGTTAAATTGGCAAAAAAAAAAGGTGAAATAGGTGAGAAAAAATGTCAAATCAACCAAAAAAAAAGAAAAAGCAAAACCTACTTAAATTGGATTACCGGAGATAATGGGTGAACTGATTATTAACAAATGGGATAAAAGATTAATCGTAAAATCTCAAAAAGATTTCTTAAAATGACATAAAAGCGATAAATCAAGGATTCACGAGATGGATAGGCTTTCTCTCATTCAAGTACGCACGGGCTTCAATTGCATACTCATCTACTTAAATTGCACGAATGGATCAAATTCCAAGTTGTTGGAAGAGCTTCCACCTTGCCCACCAAATTCGTGGATATCATTGTTCATTCTTGGCAATCCAATTGCAATGTCATCATTGGGGCCAAATGGGTATGTATAAGGGACTGGTGCATAGCCTCTTTGTGGTGATGGCATGGGATTGAATGGTTAAGAAGTAGGCGTTAGTGCATATCCTCTTGATGGTGATGGAATGGGATACAGTGGATATGTAGGTGCTGGTGCATAGTCTCTTGGTAGTGATGGTCGGACTTGGGTTACCTGAGGCTCATGCTGCACAAATCTCACATTGCGTCTCACAAATGGAAAATGTTGCAACGAGTTGCACTCAAATTCTTGGTTGCAAATTTTGTTTAAGTAGATTGTGAGCGATTCAACATAGTTATCAAATCCAAGTGCTCCCATGGTTTAAATGACATCTTCTGGGGTGATAGTATTCAAGTGGATTAGTGAAATAGCAAGGGAACCTTGATGAATTGCCATTAATTGTATTATTTATTTGCTCTTTGATTGGTTGTGTGATGTTGAACATGGGACAATAAGTATGGTCTTGGTTCCTTTATATTAAGGACACGATGCCTATTGCCTTTATTTCAAATTACAAAAGTAAGGCAAGTAGCATATTTTCACAAATCTTATGGAATTATTTGGCCTTTTTTCTTTAATATGGGACAAATTGTGTAATTTTATGTGACATCGAGTTTATGTTGTAAAATGTCTTTTTCAGGAAATAGTCGACCAAAAATTCTTGCATTAATATCTAGAGATACATAGACACTTACATATATACTAGAGAAATTTCACGTGCAATGCACTTGATTAGCAAATTAGAAAAGTGCACGTACGTTGCATGAATGCCCGTGATAACTTGTTTAACATGTTGCTATTTAATGACATGTCTTATTCCTATTGGTTATAACTAGCTACACCTTAGAATTTTCTCTAGTTATATACATAGACACTTAAATATATAATGTATTATCAATGTGACATCAAGTAACTATAAAATGTCTGTTCTGAGAAACTCATGATTGTTAGACAACGTTAGCATAGAAAAGTCAAACTTAACCGACCAACCAATATATTTTTCATTTTTGAGTTAGTGAATATGATTTCCTAGCATACGTCCATCGCGTTTACGCCAGCATATATGACCTTCATCACAAATCGTTGATTTAAGTCTCCTTCTTCTCAACCGTCCATCACCTAACTCGATCAACTATCATAAATATTTTTTTTCCTCTTTCATAAACCCTCCCCCAATTTTACACCTTCAATTTTACGTCTCCCCCAATTTTACACCTTGAATTAAACCTCTCCACAATTTTTACAACTTCAATTAAAGCTTTACAACATTTTTATACCTTTTATAACATGGTTTTAATTTTTCTTTCCATGGCATGCGTTTTTTACTAAAAAAATATATATAATCCCAGGTTGTGTAAAAAAAAATTCGATGTATATGATTTTATTAGAATTCAAACTAATATAAATAATGTACTTTAATATCCTGATTGATTTTAGCTATGGATTACAAAATACAGTTGATGAGATTTCATCAAACTTGAGTAAGTGATTGGTGGCAGTCGAATTTACGTTTGCAATAATTTTTTTAATAATAATTTTTAGAAGACGAGAATTAAATGGGGTAATTTTTTTATCATTTTAGTTAATTTGTTTTATTAGTTTTAAGTCTATTTAATAAATCAAATTTCAATTAAAGCCAAATAAAAAAGTACGAGTTAGCCAAGAGAATTTCTTTCATTTTTTGCGATGACCAATATACCCCTACTTAAATGATAAATATAATAATTTAATAATCATATACTTCTACATGAAAAAAGAGGTATACTTTAAAATAAACACTGTTGTATCAAAATAATAGTAAATAAAAATTGGACAATAAATAAATTGGTGGACTTAGAAAGTTGCTTACGGAAACTGATATGAGGATAAACATATATTATTATCATTTTAAGAACAATTTACTTATATATTTAATATATATAAATTCTAATTTGTGCCATTATTAAATGTTTGATGAAAAATTTGATTTCTATCTAGCTAAATTCCTAATAATCAAATGTTCTGCCAACGGGTAAAACTGGTAAAATCTGAAATCAAGTAAACACGTGATAATAAGAAAAATGGATCAAATTGATAAAAAAATAAGAACAAAAAGATGAATTAAATTAGCAAAAAAAAGGTGTAATAGGTAAGAAAAAAGGCTAAATCAACAAAAAAAGAATAAGTAAAATCAACTTAAATTGGGTTAAACAAAAGAGAATGGTTGCATTGATTAACAAATGAGATAAATCACTAAAATTGGGTTAAACCAAAGAGAGTGGACGAATTGATCAATAAATGGATAAACCACCAAAAAAAGGGTGAAACCGGTGAAAGAACGAGTTAGAATAACAAAAATAAATGCTAAACTCAGTGTAAAAACGGGTGGAATCGATAATTCTTCGGAAAAAACCTTAGTAATTATCACTTATTAAATAACCTCATATGTTGGATAAAGATGAAGATGAAGAAGCACTGAAGACAATTAATAAAGGGAGGTTTTGATGATTTCCAAAACTTCAAATCTGCTAAGTATGGATTAGCTTAGCTGATATCCCTTTGAAGAATATTTGACTAAGTAAAGAAGATATCAGAAGAGTCAAAATTCAAGGTCCAAAGGCTACTGATCTGCTGAAGGAAAGAAATCAGACTGGTGAAGATCAGCCGACTCAAAACAGATTTGTTCAACCTTGAGATCAGCTTAGTTCGCCATCAGTCTTGTCCTTTCGTCAGCCAAGTGAAATGACCAAGAAGCCTTCCCAACGGTAATAAATGCCCCTGGAAGTAATAAATGCTGAAGTACAAGGTTATTAAAGACAAATGATTGAAGAAACGCTTCGCATGAGCTGGGTGCATTTAATGCCGCCTGCAGAAAAGTATTGTTGACAGTACGGACAGACTGCAAAGAGCCGTTCGCGGAAATTAAGGACCAGTACTCGAGGAATTTGAATCTTGTCTCTCTTCAACGGACATTTTTCAAACCTCAAGTATAAATAGCTGGAAGAGACTAAGAGAAGAAGAACAACACAATCTCTGAGAAATTTTCGAAGCAGAATTCTTCAAGTCTCAAGAACAGCTCACTCATCAGCTTAGTCATTTGTTGACAAAAGCAGAGTTGAAGAACAACGAAAAATACATCTTCTGAGTGATTTTGTAATCGTGAGTGTTGTGAGAAGTAGATATCCATCTTTGTGAGTGATATTACTTCGGAGAGTAGGAGTTTCTGATTGATTTCCTACTGCGCACTTGTGGCCTCTTCATTTGTTGATTGGCGCAAGCAGAGTATACTGTAAACTTTGTGATTATAGTATAACCCAAGATCTGAGTGACCTGGAAGAGTGGACTAAAGGATATTTAAATCCATATAACCACTATAAAAATTCTGTGTGTTTTTACTTGCATTTGATTTGCATATTTTTAGCTGCATAAAAACACTTTGATTTAACTGTTTGAAAAGTTTATAAGGAAAGGAGTTTTATGAAACTGGGGAACAAACTTTTCAACTACTAAGTTTACTTGTGAAAAACACTTTACAAATCCGCTGCAAGTACTCTAAGTATTGAAACTGATTTTAACAAAATCAGCTAAGTAATTATCAGATTAGTGGTCACCGAAGCTGTTCAAAGATTTGTTCGCGATCAGCCAAGTAGCTTACTGTTCGGTAACAGCTTAGTCTGTTCAAGTTAGAACAAAATTTTTAAAGTTAAAAATTGTCAAAAAGTTTAGAGGTCTATTCACCCCCCCCCCCCTCTTGACCTCATCTGACCACTTGGGACCAACAAGTGGTATCAGAGCCAGGTTGTTCATTAGAATCAGCTGACTGATCAACGAGCTTGATTCGAGTGTTTTTCAAAGGTTTTCAAACTTTTTCAAAAGAGCATATTTTGAAAAATTAAATTTTTGAAAAATGGATTGTATCAGCCAAGTTCCCCACATAGTTGGTATGAGCTTTGAAGACTGGAAAATCAGAATGGAGATTTTCCTGGCTGCTTACAATGATAACATGTACACATGTATCATCAAAGGTCCATTCAGATTCACCAAGACTATCACGGTCGATGAAGCAGAAATAGTGGTGGAAAAAGATCTGACAGAAATGACAGCCGAAGAAATCAAGCTGTTCAATCTGGATAAAGTTGGTCGTTTCATCATGACCAAGGCCCTTGACAATGATCGATTTGACAAAGTCAAGCACTGCAAGACTGCCAAAGAGATGTGGGATAAGGTTCGTGACATGAGCGAAGGAAACGACGCAATCAAAGAGCATCAGCTGAGTGTTGCTCTGGAAAAGCTGGACAACTTCAAGATGAAGTCTGCGGAAACCATTGACCAGATGGATACAAGGTTTACAAGGACACTGAATGAAGTTTTAAAGCTTGGAAAAACCTTCACTGATAAGGAGATAACCGTCAGAGTTCTGAAGGCTCTACCTCCGAAGTTCAACATGAAGGTGACAGCCATGGAAGAGTCAAGAGATCTGGGAAAGATTTCACTCACCGAGTTGTTCTCAGTACTCAAGGCGTATGAGTATAAACTGCCAAGAATGGGTGTTGAAGAAACCTCTAATTCAAGTCCCACAGCTGCCTTAGTTGCTGCTGAAAATCCAAGAAGGCCAGCCTACAAAAGCAAAGAAGTGGACTCATCTGATGAAGCCACACTACTCAACAAAAAGGAGTACACTGCTGGAGATGTTGCATTGCTGATGAACAACTTCAAAAAGTTCTACAGACGAAAAATGAAGAACAAATATAACAATGCTTCTACTTCTAACCCTACTTCTTCTTCTCAGGATAAGGATTCTTATAAATCCAAAATGATGTGCTACCATTGCAGGAAACTGGATCATTTCATCAGAGACTGCCCATATCCTAAAGCTGAGAAGTATACAGAAGAAGAAAAGAGAATCAGAAAGGAAAGAAAGCATCAGAAAGGCAAGGTGCTGGTAGCAGAAGCAGAAATGCTAGCTGCTGTCTACTCATCTGACTCAGATTCAGACACTTCTGATGAAGAGTCCTCTGATGAAGAGAGTCCTGCTCTTCTCTGCCTGATGGCTAAGGAATCTGATGACTCCGAAGATGATGAGGAAACTCCTCTTGATAATGAATTATTTAATTCATTTGAACAAATGATGCTCAACAATACAAGTATTGTTGATGCATTTAAAAAGCTTAAGGAAGAGATGATATTGCTAAAAGAGCAAAACAGTTCACTGAAACTTAAAGCTGAAAAGCCAAGAGAATCAGCTGAATACAAACTGCTTGAGCAAGAGAATGAATCTCTGAAAGCTGAATGTGAAGTTTATAAGGGTAAAATCACTGAGCTTAAGAAAATCATTGAGTCTCATGAGAAGTCATCTGTTGCATCCACTCACATGTCTACTAAACAGAAGACACCTTTAGATCAGGACAAGTTAGAACTGAACCATACTGAAAAATTTATATCAGCTGACAACAGTAAGGTCATTTTGTATGTTCAGACTACTAAACCTGCTTCACCTGAGAAAGTATTAAAGGAGACGAAAACTCCTAAGGCTAAAATGAGCAAAGAACCTAGTGTAGGAAAACAGACTGGTAAGTCCAAACAGAAGAGTCCTAGGAAGTCTTCTGATAAGGTCAAAACCAATCAGACTAGTGATAAGTCTAAGTCGTCTGTTAATAAGCAAGCATCTGGTAAGCCAAAGAAGCATAAAAACAAGAAAAATCAAAATGCTTGGTATGGAAATGAGTCTATTATGTGCGACCTGCTGCATATCCTCCTATGTATCAGGCACCTCAATTTCCAACATACTATGCACCATATCCTGCTCATCCAATGCATGCATATCCTCCCTATCATGCATCTTATTCTACTTATGAGCATTATCCTTATCATGTTGATTATCATCAACATAGCAAATCTGATAAACATGATGAAGATGAAACTATTCATGCTCCTGCCAAACAACAGAAACCTAAAAAGCCTAAGACTTCATCATTGGGTTATCAAAGGTGGAACTAATCCTTCAGGACCCTCTCAATAAAGGTACCTAAAACAATTTTATTTTGTTTTGTAGGTTAGGATTAGGAGTAGGAGTAAAGTAGAGAAAATCTGGTACTTGGACAGTGGATGTTCAAGGCACATGTGTGGGAACATACATGAGCTGACTGATGATGTTGTTGTGGATGGTCCTAAAGTTACCTTTGGGGACAGCAAAGAAGGCAAGATTGTAGCAAATGGAAAGCTGATCAAAGGCAACATTGAGATATCTGACGTCTCTTATGTTAAAGGCCTCAAATATAATTTGCTGAGCATAAGTCAATTTTGTGACAAAGGATATTCAGTCATCTTCTCAACAGATAAGTGTTACGTTGAACAGACTGGTACAAAGAAGGTTATTTTATCTGGAATACGGCAAGGAAATATCTACACAGTAGACTGGAATTCTGTTGACAAGAATTCAAGCATTTGTTAGGTGGCATCAACACCAAGTGAAGTCAATTGGCTGTGGCACAAAAGAATAAACCATGTGAATTTCAAGACCATCAACAGACTTATCAAGAACAATCTGGTAGAAGGAATTCCAAAGACAGTCATGAGCAAAGATAAGCTTTGTGACGCCTGTCAGAAGGATAAACAAATCAAGTCATCGTTCAAAAGCAATAAGCATCAATCTTCTGGAAGAATATTGGAGCTGCTACACATGGACTTATTTGGACCCATTGATCATGTAAGCAATGGTGGAAAGAAATACTGCCTAGCTGTTGTGGATGATTATTCAAGATACACTTGGGTGATTTTCATGAAGAAGAAAAGTGAAACCAAGGAGCATCTTACAAATCTGATGAAAAAGATTCAGAATGAGAAAAGTATGAAAATACTGAAGATCAGATCAGATAGAGGGACTGAGTTTACAAACTCTACTGTTGAAGAGTATTGTAATGCCAGAGGAATCAGTCATGAATACTCTGCTGCCAGAACCCCTCAACAGAATGGAGTTGCTGAAAGGTGAAACAGAACTCTTAAATAATCTACCAGGACAATGATAGCTGAAGCTAAACTGCCTCAAAGATTTTGGGCAGAAGCAACAAATACAGCATGCTTTACCCAAAACAGATGCATGATCAACAAGCACCAAAACAAGACTCCATATGAAGTTTGGAACAACAGGAAGCCAAACATTCATTATTTTAAGATATTTGGTTGTAAATGCTTTGTTTTAAATAATGGGAAAAATCACCTTACTGCATTGCATAAAAGGCTGATGAAGCAGTATTTGTAGGATACTCTACTGTTAGTAAAGCTTATAGAGTCTTTAACAAAAGAACTTTACTTACAGAGGAATCCATTCATGTAGTATTTGATGAACCAAGTCAATCTTCTGAAAAGAATCAAAGTACTAATCAAGATATGTCTACTGATTTACAGAAGTTGAATGTTGGAAAGAATGAAGAATATGTTCCCATCATACTACCTGATCTCAACCCAGCTGATAACTCAAGTGCTGTTCAAAATCACAATGCTGATTGTCTAACAGACGAGTTGCAAACAGTTGACAGACCAGAGACTGTTCAACAGACAACAAATGTTCAACAGACTACTACTGGAACTCCAACAATAGTGTTGCAAGATCAAAGCAAAGGTCAACATTATGATTTGCAACCTGATCTTAGATGGCTCAAGAATCACCCCCCAGAGCTGGTGATTGGTGATCCTTTGGATAAAGTGAAGACAAGGAGAGCTGCTGCAAGTGATGCAATGTTTGTCAGCTTCCTATCCCAAATTGAGCCCAAACAGATTGAAGAAGCTCTTAGTGATTCAAACTTGATTGAAGCTATGCAAGAATAGCTAAATCAATTTGAAAGGAATGAAGTCTGGTACTTAGTTCCTAGATCAAGTCATCAAAGAGTCATTGGCACTAAATGGGTATTTAGAAATAAAATGAATGAAGATGGTGAAGTCACCAGAAACAAAGCAAGATTAGTGGCCAAGGGTTACTGCCAAGAAGAAGGCATTGACTTTGATGAAACTTTTGCACCAGTAGCAAGATTAGAGGCTATCAGACTCTTTCTTGCCTATGCTGCTCACAAGAATTTCACAGTCTATCAGATGGATGTGAAATCAGCCTTTCTCAATGGAGAATTGCAAGAAGAAGTTTATGTTGAACAACCACCTGGATTTGAAGCCTATCAAGAAGAAGACAAGGTGTACCGTCTGAAGAAAGCCCTATATGGACTGAAACAGACTCCAAGAGCATGGTATGATACCCTATCTGATTTCCTTTTAATTAAAGGATTTAGTAAAGGTAAGGTAGACAAGACCCTGTTCACTATTGAATGGGAAGAACATATTTTGCTTGTGCAAATTTATGTAGACGATATTATTTTCGGTTCAACTAATCAACAGATGTGTGATAAGTTCTCAAAACTGATGCAGAACAAGTTTGAAATGAGCATGATGGGAGAACTTAACTATTTTCTTGGTTTGCAAGTAAGACAGTTGTCTGATGGAATATTCATCTGCCAAGCAAAATACACAAAGGATCTGTTCAAAAAATTTGGTATGGAAACTAGCTCTACTGCTAATATTCCAATGTCTACTAGTCTTCGTTTGGATAAAGATAAAGATGGCAAATCAGTGGACATAACCAAGTACAGAGGAATTATTGGGTCACTGTTATACTTAGCAGCTAGCAGACCTGATATTATGTACTCTGTTGGGGTTTGTGCGAGGTTTCAATCAAATCCTAAGGAATCTCACCTCTTAGCTGCCAAAAGGATACTCAAGTATCTTAAAGGTACTGAAGATTTAGGATTGTGGTATCCTAGGGAATCTGGATTTGAACTAATTGGATATTCAGATTCTGACCTTGCTGGCTGCAAGATTAACAGAAAGAGCACAACAGGTGCCTGTCAGTTCTTAGGTAGTCGTCTGATCTCATGGATGAGTAAGAAACAGACTTCAGTATCCATATCAACTGCTGAAGCTGAATACATAGCTGCTGGAGCTTGCTATGCACAAATATTATGGTTGAAGCATCAACTTGAAGATTACAACATAAAAATCAGGGGAATCCCTATCTACTGTGACAATACAAGTGCAATCAGCCTTACTCAGAATACTACAAGTTATTCAAGGACTAAGCATATTGAGATCAAGCATCACTTCATAAGAGATCATGTGGAGAAAGGAAACGTAATGATAGAATATGTATTTACTGAAAATCAGATTGCTGACATCTTCACAAAACCTCTAAGTGAGACAAGGTTTTCAACTCTAAGAGCTGAACTAGGTTTATTGAAATTGGATGCATAAGCTGAGGGGGAACTCAACAGAAGACTGAAGTTCAACAGCTTAATCATCACAGTTATCTTCAAGGATTAACTCTCAACAGACTAGTTAACTTATGAATTCTTAAAGTCAGGGGGAACGTGTAAGACTAGCGGTACTTCTGATTAAAAGATGAAATTTGTTGATGACAGTTAGTTGAAGTTATGTTTTCAACAAAATATTAATGTTTTTAAGATTGAAGATTTATTATCTAGCTGGATTGACAAACAGCCGAGGAAGGTTATCAGTTATTGGCTTTCACTGATAACAGCTTTGTCATCAGGACAGTAGTCCATCAGATAAGTATTTATTTTACTCGTCTGTCACTTATGCAAAAGCTTACTGCCTAAAACGTTTTATTTTAAAACACGCTTTTACAAGTGATAAAAGAGCGGTACATTTTTCCGCTCCTCATTTAATGCGATTTGAATTTGAAAGGTCGCGACTGACGCCGCACGATCAGAAACGGATCTAACGGTTAGCTGGTATCACGGAAACCAAGATACCCTAACTCTATACATCCAGATCTGATCAGCTTAGTAGCTCTTTACGCACACAAAATATTCAAAGAGCACTTGTGAGAAAATTTTGCAATTTTCTGCAAAATTTCTTCTTTTTCACTAACTTTCAAACAGAATTGAGATGGCCTCTACTCAAGACTCAAAAGCTGAAGAGATGTACCTTGTGTATGAATCTTACTATCAATCTGGTACTACCCTGATGAAGGAACTGCTGGAAAAGTTCAAATCGGCATCACTGGTAAATTTCATGGAATATCATGAGGGTTTAGTGTGGACTGATCAAGTTCTGGAGTACTACCGTACATCAACCGTTGATTTCTCTACACTGGAGATTAAGGCTACTGTAGGAGGAAAATCCATCGTTATCACTCCTCAACTACTCCACGAGACTTTTGGACTGACTAACGGCGGTCGACATGATGTCACCGTTCTGACTGAGGACAAGCATCAACAGTTCTGGGCAATCTGTGCCAAAAAGGGTGAGATGTTGACTGGCAACATCAAGAAGAAACAGCTGACAGATGAATATCAGAGGATGGCTGATATGGTCTGCAAGCTGATAGAGAACTGCACCTTCTCTCAGGATGTTGTGACTATGAAGAGGTACAGTATTATGACAGCCATTTACTATGGATTGGAGGTGAACTGGTCCACAGTGATTTGGTATATATTTGCAAATTTCTTGGACAAGAAAAACAAGAGCAAGGCCCCTCAAACAAATCACAGAATTACTCTCAGCTATCTGTTGTTCAAGATAGGCTGTGAGGTTACTAATGGGAAGGAAATCTACTCTGGCAAGGCAATGTCAAAGTACTTGCCTGTTCTGAAAGAAAAGCCGACGAGGCTGATGCAGAGGAGGAAACTGAGGAACAAAGGGAGGTTTCTGCCAAAAGGACAAGGAGGTTAGTCAAAACAGCCCAGTTAGCTGTTGAGACTCAAAGGAAGAAGGCTGCTGACAAGCCTAAGGAGAAGACTCCTAAGAAAGTGAAGAAAGTGGATGATACTGAAGCTACTAAGATCATTGATCTAACCACTGCTGATGTCAGGAATATGTCCCCTGCATCATCTTCAAGAACTCCAACTGCTCAAGTGCCTGATAAGACTGTTTCTCATAGGACCAGAAGTTAGTTGAGAGATATTGCTGCTTCTCAACCTGCTCAAGGTAGACCAAAGAAAACAGCAAGGAAGCAGATGACATTTGTTGAGGAGCCCACTAAGTTGGAGAACGTAGTAAGGGAAAGCCCTCAAACTGCTGAAAGACATGTTGGAGCTGAAGAAGCTTCTGTTGATGAACAGACTGATGCGGAACAGATTACTCAAGCAAAACCAACAGTTGAGGTTGCTAAACCTCAGGATGATCCTGATGTGATGATCATCCATCCCATTGCAGCTGCACCTCTTGCATCTGCTGCTCCTAATCCTGCCCCAGCTGACAAGGGAAAGAGAAAAATTATAATCAAGAGAAAGAAGGTCTCTGCAGCTGATAAAAAGAAAAGGGAGGAAGCTGAGCAAAGAAATAGGGATGAACTGGAAGAAAAGAAGGCACTTGAACTGAGCAAGATTCAGGAAGCTAAGGATGCTGAACGAAGAAAAATGTCTGAAGCTGAAAGAAAAGCAGCTGAGGATGCTGAACTTGCTATGTTCATTGAGCTAAGTAAAAATGATGCTCATGGACCAGTTCATGGTGGAGGTATAAAGATTAATGAAGCTGATGGAGAAAAACCAAAGAAGCCTAAGATGCCTGCTGGAGAGGTCAAGCCAAAGGAGAAGTATGAAATAAGAAGAGCGTTTGACATTGTCTATGCTGACAAAGATCTCTTCAAAAGGTTTGAAAAGACCTTGGCTTATTATGACCAGAAGCTGATGCTGAAGACTCTGTTCACCCATGAAAAGCCAAGATACATGAAATGGAGAGATTATAGGCTGAACATATCTATTGCAGAGCTTCAGAGTTGGAAGGAGTTAGCTGATGAGTATGGGTTCTAAATTGGCTAAGGACTGACTCTATCCAGAAAGCTTTGGATCCTCATTTTGTAAGGGATGCTATGCATCAGTATGCTAAGGACTTTTCCTTGGAGGAAGCCAAAATAATTAAGAACACTTTGCCTGCTAAAAGAAGAAAATCTGATGATGCTGTTGAGAGGGCAATCAACATAGCTGTTATGACCGCCTTGAAGAGATGGGCAGAAAGGTCAAGATATCAGCAAAGACGTTCCAGTGAATTGCCTCAACTGCCAAGCATTCAACAGATTGTATTTGGCAAAGAAGTCAAAGACTACTACGAAGTGCTTAAGGGAAACAATGCTTTTACAAATCCATGGATCATTGTGCGACAAATTCGTCAAACAACATCCTTTAATGATGATGGCAAGATCGTTAGTTTAGTCTATGATGATGTCACTGATGAGCACAAAGCTGACAAAGCTGCTGATGAACCCTTAGCAATTAAGTGGAATGCTAAAGAGTCCAAAGCTGATCAGGAGACAGAGCTGAAAGATGCACCTATCCACCAGGAGACTGAGGCTGAGGAAAGGGAAGCTGATACTTCTGCTTCATCAAGTGACTTACATTCATCACTGATGGAAGCTTTCCAGTTATTAATGGAGAATCAAATGAAGGAAATGGAAGAGAAGAACATCCTGCAGATGAAGAATTTGAAAGAAGAGCTGAAGGAAGAGTTGGCAGAGTCCAACAGATCACAGCTGGAAAATATACATCTCCAAACTGCAGAAACTATCAGGAAATCCTTAGATAGCTTTCCCCTTCCAGAAGATCATTCAAAGCAGTTGCTGCAAAGCCTTGTTGATGTAAGCAGAAATGTAGAAGATGTGAAGGCTGATGTAAATCACCTTCATGCTGCCTTACAGAGAGCTGAACACAAGATTGCTGATTTAACTGCGACCTTCATCAAGATTAGTGATGAAGAGAAAACTATCAATGTTGGGCTGTTGCAGGAACTTAACAAAGCTGGAGATGTCATCCATGAAGAACTTTCCACCATGCAACTCAATATTGACTGCCTGAATGACAAGAATGACACCATTAGCACTACTCTTCATCATTTAATTCCCAGCCACGATGTAGCTAATCAGAATATCAAAGCTTTGTGCTGCTATGAAGATTCCTACTGTTGCACTTAACCCTGTTGCTGAACCTGATAATGTCACCAAGTTTGCTGATGACAAAAAGGGGGAAGATAAAAGGGAAGAACCAACTGAGGAAACTGTCGCTGCTGAAGCTAAGAAGACTGATGAAGCTGCTGAAGAGACTAAAGCTGCTGAAGAAGTTGGAAAGGTAGAAGGCAAAGAGAAGTCTGAAGAAGAGACTAAGGCCAAAGCCAAATCTGATGAGGAAATGGCTGAAACCAAGGACTCTGCTAAAGATTAAACAGAGCCACTTACCAAGTACAAAAATACTGAATCAACTAAGAAAGCAATGGAAAAATTGAAGGATCAGCAACTCAAAGAAAAAATGGAAGCTGCTAGATCAAATCTTTTGCTAAATGAGGATGCTGATGAAGATGAAGAGGAAGAAGAAGATGATGAAGAATCATCTTATGAGTATGAAGAAGTGCTTGAAGGATCTGATGAAGAAGCTGATAGTTAGAATATACAAATCTTTTTGTAATCAGTTTACTTTATCTATCTTTCATACATCTCATCTGATAAACTTGTACTAGTAATATTTTCCATATAAATGAAAGTCAAGTTTACTCCAACACATCTTTTCTATCACATAAAATTTTGAGGATTACAATCTTTAGCATAGGTAAAACAGGTACTTAGCTGAAGTTTTGTCATCATCAAAAAGGGGGAAATTGTTGGATAAAGATGAAGATGAATAAGCACTGAAGATAATTAATAAAGGGAGGTTTTGATGATTTTCAAAACTTCAAATCTGCTAAGTATGGATTAGCTTAGCTGATATCCCTTTGAAGAATTTTTGACTAAGTAAAGAAGATATCAGAAGAGTCAAAATTCAAGGTCCAAAGGCTACTGATCTGCTGAAGGAAAGAAATCAGACTGGTGAAGATCAGCCGACTCAAAACAGATTTGTTCAACCTTGAGATCAGCTTAGTTCGCCATCAGACTTGTCCTTTCGTCAGCCAAGTGAAATGACCAAGAAGCCTTCCCAACGGTAATAAATGCCCCTGGAAGTAATAAATGCTGAAGTATAAGGTTATTAAAGACAAATGATTGAAGAAACGCTTCGCATCAGCTGGGTGCATTTAATGCTGCCTGGAGAAAAGTACTGTTGACAGTACGGACAGACTGCAAAGAGCCGTTCGCGGAAATTAAGGACCAGTACTCGAGGAATTTGAATCTTGTCTCTCTTCAACGGACATTTTTCAAACCTCAAGTATAAATAGCTGGAAGAGACTAAGAGAAGAAGAACAACACAATCTCTGAGAAATTTTCGAAGCAGAATTCTTTAAGTCTCAAGAACAGCTCACTCATCAGCTTAGTCATTTGTTGACAAAAGCAAAGTTGAAGAACAACGAAAAATACATCTTCTGAGTGATTTTGTAATCGTGAGTGTTGTGAGAAGTAGATATCCATCTTTGTGAGTGATATTACTTCGGAGAGTAGGAGTTTCTGAGTGATTTTCTACTGCGCACTTGTGGCCTTTTCATTTGTTGATTGGCGCAAGCAGAGTATACTGTAAACTTTGTGATTATAGTATAACCCAAGATCTGAGTGACTTGGAAGAGTGGGACTAAAGGAAATTTAAATCCATATAACCACTATAAAAATTCTGTGTGTTTATACTTGCATTTTATTTGCATATTTTTAGCTGCATAAAAACACTTTGATTTAACTGTTTGAAAAGTTTATAAGGAAAGGAGTTTTATAAAAGTGGGGAACATACTTTTTAACTACTAAGTTTACTTGTGAAAAACACTTTACAAATCCGCTGCAAGTACTCTAAGTATTGAAACTGATTTTAACAAAATCAGCTAAGTAATTATCAGATTAGTGGTCACCGAAGCTGTTCAAAGATTTGTTCGCGATCAGCCAAGTAGCTTACTGTTCGGTAACAGCTTAGTCTGTTCAAGTTAGAACAAAAATTTTAAAGTTAAAAATTGTCAAAAAGTTTAGAGGTCTATTCACCCCTCGCCCCCTCTAGACCTCATCTGATCACTTGGGACCAACATCCTAAATATTAAAGAACCTAAAAAAAATGCGATTCTCGTGCTATATTAATAAAAAAAAATATAGTACTATTTTGCTAACCGATAAAATTATAATTCGCTTAAGCAAAATAAAGTCAAAATGTAGAAATGATTAATATCAGTAAAACATATGAAATTCGACTAAAAAGAATGTAATAAACAAAATGGGAAAATCAATAGGAAAATGTGTTGGATAGAAGAAAAATTAGTTAAAGCAAAACAAAAGTGGTTTAACTGATAAAATAACGTGCTAAACAGGTAAAATAGGTAAAAAAAAATAGAATGGTAACAACTAAACACGGGATATTAAGAAAAATGGTCAAATCTATAAAATAACAAGAGCAAAACAAATGAGTTAAATTGCCATGAAAATGTGAAATAGGTGAAAAAATATGTTAAATCCACACAAACAAAAAATGGACTAAAATTGTACTAAACCAGAGAGAATGGATGATTTGATTAACTAATGGGGACCGAAAGAATGAGTGAATTGATTAACAAATGGGATACACTAGAATATGATAAAATTGATAAAAGACGTATTATTATAACAAAAATAAAATGGTAAATTTAGTGTAAAAGCAGGTGAAATCGATATTTCTTTGAAAAGTTCTTATTAAATTATCACATATTAAAGAACGTCATCAAAAAATAAAATTATGTCATCTTCTTGCTACATGAATAGAAAAAGTATTGTTTAGTTAATGAAAAATTATTTAGATCGAAGAAAAATAAGTTGAAGCAATAAAAAAAATGGTGGAACCGATAAAACTACAGGGAAAATTGACAAAAGTCGGATAAATCGATAAAAGTGAATGATTTAGTTAAACTCGAGGTAACAAGAAAAACGGATCAACTCGATAAAAGAGAACAAAAAGATGAGTAAAATTGGCAAAAAAAAAAAGGTGAAATAGGTGAGAAAAATGTCAAATCAACCAAAAAAAGAAAAAGTAAAATCGACTAAAATTGAATTACCGGAGATAACGAGTGAACTGATTAGCAAATGGGATAAAAGGTAAATTGAAAAATCTCAACAAGAGTTCTTAAAATGACATAAAAGTAATAAATTAAGGATTCACGAGATGGATAGGCTTTCTCTCATTCAAGTACGCATGGGCTTCAATTGCATACTCATCTACTTAAATTGCACTAATGGATCAAATTCCAAGTTTTTGGAAGAGCTTCCACCTTGCCCACCAAAATCGTGGATATCATTGTTCATTTTTGGCAGTCCAATTCCAGTGTCATTATTGGGGCCAAATTGGTATGTATAAGGGGATGGTGCATAGCCTCTTTGTGGTGATTGCATGGGATTGCATGGATAAGAAGTAGGCGCTGGTGCATATCCTCTTGGTGGTGATGGAATGGGATACAATGGATATGTAGGTGCTGGTGCATAGTCTCTTGGTAGTGATGGTCGGACTCGGGTTACCTGAGGCTCAGGCTGCACAAATCTCACATTGCGTTTCACAAATAGAAAAAGTTGCAACGAGTTGCACTCAGATTCTTGGTTGCGAATTTTGTTTATGTAGATTGTGAGCGATTCAACTTAGTTATCAAATTCAAGTGCTCCCATGGTTGAGATGACATCTTTTGGGGTGATACTATTCAAGTGAATTAGTGAAATAGCAAGGGAACCTTGATGAATTGCCATTGATTGTGTTATTGGTTTGCTCTTTGATTGATTGTGTGATGTTTGGGATCATAAGTATGGTCCTAGTTCCTTTATATTAAGGACACGATGTCTTTTGCCTTTATTTCTAATTACAAAACTAAGGCAAGTAGCATATTTTCACAAATCTTATAGAATCATTTCGCCTTTTTTTTCTTTCATATGGGATAAATTGTGTAATTTTATGTGACATCGAGTTTATGTTGTACAATATGTCTTTTTTGTTATGAATCTAGTATTTATTTGGTGGATGCATTTGGAATGTCACTAGTTATATGAATACTCTTGAAACACCAAAAGTCATGTACTTTATTCATTGAATTTTACTTAAACTTATCTTGTAACTTTTGACTATTAAGTTGCACTTGTAGTCCTATAAATAGATGCATTGTAAATTATTTTATACACACAAGAGAGTATATGAATAATAAGAAAATCTCCTCCTAATATATATTCTACTTTGTCTACTTTAATTCTTGTTCCAATTAGCTTAGTTTTATAACACGTTATCAGCACGAGTTTGCTCTATAAATCGATTTCAAGGTTATGAAATATATCACAAAACAAGATAGAAAAGAGGAAAATACTTGGAGATGTATATTTTCGGATTTGCACACAGCAGCTTCTGTTTTTCAATGATTCCGGCCTTATCCACCATTGGATCGTATTAAAATTTGATTGAAGATTCATCACACCAGGATCTTAATTTTGACCGTTCGGATCGTCATCCCAGTACCTATAAATGAAACAGCAGCCATCAAAAGTTTACGAAAAAGTTGAAGGAAGTAGCCACAACCTCTCTCTGGTATGATCAAATTAACATACAACTTGAACCCTTATTAATTTTATATGCTCTAAATATGAAAAAAATTTATGATTCTAAAGCATGTTCTAGGGTTTAAGTTTAATTATTGTTGCCAAAAACTGAAGTTTTTATCTATTCGGCAAAATTATGGGATCTGTTAATTAATTCGATAGTCTAATTATGTGATCTAAAGTGTATGCTACCCTTTAGATTAATATTTTTGTTTATTTGGAACACATGAATTGGATGATTTAATTATGATTATTGTATTATATCCATGTATTCTTTGGCTTGAACCGATTCATGTAAACAAGAGTTTTGGTTTGTTTTACATAATGCTTGTGATCATCAGTCACATAAGATATCTAATAGTAAAATGATTATTATATATAAACCCACCATCTATTACTTGACTTCTAAAATTGTTTCGGGATTCCGGAATTTCAAACTGTGTAGATGGTTGAATTTCATCCACGTTTATGATTTCAATTTCTAGTTTAGGCATGATATTGATCATCCTATGAAACTATGAATAAATTAATGCATCTATATGTTAATATATGTCTATCCTTGAATCATGACAACAATTCCATTTGAAGATTGTCTTTACAATTAATCTCTTTTTGGCAACAAAGCAATTAATTCTGTAATAGCTATTTCGGTCTATCGAAATTGATGGTTTACTTATTTTCGTTTGATATTTGAGAATACTATTACTTCAGTTCATTTCCCAAAACACATGACATGAGAATTTGATTAAATTTTATAAAGTTCAGTGAATTGAGGCCGACGGAATCTTGGATTATTTTAGCAGATTGCTTTTTGTGTTATTCTTTATGTCATATGTGTTTTAAGGAATTGAATCTCGAAACTTCGAAACGGTTTTATCTTTCTGAAAATTGATTTGAGATTATGTACTACATGATTATTGTTCCTTATGAAGAATTTAGTTACTGCTAGAAATTCTTTTATCTTTATTTGGTAAATAAGGCAATTCATCTTTATGTTTGGATTTAACGTATGTCAATTTGTAGATCACTTTAATTGATTACATTGATTTGAAGAATATGTGTTTACCTTAAATGTGAGTTACTGGTATAAATTTCAGAACTATGTTTGATCCTATGAAATTTAAATTCCCGAGTTGTAATTTATAATTTAATTTTGGTCGTTTCATTTATTTATCATATCTTATTTTTGGGGCATAAGTTTTCAAATTGTAAAGGAATTCGTCTTTATGTTTTATCTTATGCATGTGGTGAACGATTATATAGATTGCATGATAAATGAATGTGATTGCACTTGGGGTTCATGAATATTGGGATTGGAGTTCCCTGGAATTAAAACCATATAGTTCATTATAAATGGAACAAAAGGGGTTCAAATTACTTATGGAGACTATATGCCCGTAAGAAACTGAGCATTACAATTGTTGGGGGACAATTTGCTAACTAATGTCCCAAAATGCTGAGGTTATGGTTCTGATCAGGAGACACTTGGATGAGGTCCTTAGGTTGGACTACTCATTAATTCCCAGAAAAATTTGGGATGTCCTGGTTAGTCTTTTTTTATCATAAAAAAAAAAAAAAAAAAAAAAAAACTATTCTTGTTGCTAGAAGCGACAAATAGGTGGAATCCTTTGATGTTTGCAGAACCACATTTATATATTTGAACTATGTTTGGTTATTTTGGACCACATTTTGGGTGGTTTTATTTTGATCCGATTATTATGGTATTTAGTGGTATTAGCTTGATTTACTTTTTCAAGTAAATGTTTAAATTGGAATATATTTGGTTCCTAGGCATGATATGTGGGGAATAATATCTGGCTAATAGTGCAATTACGCACACTATCATAAGGGATAGATAGTTAATATAATGCCTATTAAGACCTCTATGACAACAATATATGGCACATATGATTTGATAGATGGCTTTGGTAATACCCACCTTATGTTGTCAAATGGCACGGTTTTAGCCATTAAAGAGGCTATGTATGCTCCACGTTCAAGGGGAACGTTGTTGAGTTTTAAATATATTCGAGCTAATAGTTACCACATTGAAACCACTGCGCTCGAAGCCAACTAATTCGAGCATGTATTTTTCACTAATAAATAATAAGGATCTAGTACACAGTGATAACTTGTGTGTACCATGAAAAATTGGTTCATATGCCAGCTTATGCACAAATTATGTGAGCATCTTGAAGATGCATGAACAATTATGTGAGCATTGTAAAAATGAATGGTGGAAATATTTATTTACTTGACAGTAGGTCGACACACACAATTCTTCGAGATTGAAAATATTATTTAACTTGAACTTAGCAAAAGCAAAAGTTATACTTATTGAGGTATACTATAAATGCTCCAGAAGAGCAAATATAAATTATCTGGATGAGCATATATTTTTGTAAAAGAGGCTTTGTGCTCTATAAAATCCAAAATGGATTTGTTGAATTCAAAGAAATACGTCTTGAAGAACGTATTGACGTATATCATATGGAAATTATATATATGAGGGAAATATGAAATATATTTTTACTACATCCAATATTTCATGCCAGAAGTATACTGATGAATATGATCCCAGTTTTCTTATCCTAGTGAATTATGCGACAATAAACAATGTTGGATCATAAGTTTCAGTTGAACTAGAAGTTCAATGATCCAAAATATTATGACGTGGCATGATAAACTTGGTCATCCAGGTAAAACTACAAATGCGCTGCATCTTTTGAAGAACCATATGATTATTTACCTCATGAGTATGTGTGTGTTGATTGCTCACAAAGAAAGTAAATTGTAAGACCATCTATTGTGAAGATTGGTCTTGAGTCCCAATTTTTTTATGATGATATTAATGGGATATATGTGGACTTATAGACATGGTCCTGTAAAAGTTATTTTTTAATTGTCTATGATATGCCTATTGTCAACACGTATTGATTTTGCTAAGATTCTTGCTCAAGTATAAGATTGAGGGCAACATTGCAACTTATGTCAGGCTGGAAGCCTAATAAATTTATGATTGTGCAATGTATGTTCTGATTTTTCCACCAAAATGAACATATATGGGTCTACAAAGACGTGTTGGTTTGTTTTTATTTCCCGTCTGTAATCATATATTTTGAACGCCTGACGAGGCTATAACCATATATCTTAAACGTCTGACGAGACGATATGGTTAAATCAAAATATGATGATAATTTTGTTTTGAGACATTTTTCTCGCCGTTAGGGGGAGAATTGATGTCATTACTCATTGCATGTAAAACGGCGTGAAATTATTTTGACATGATTACATAAATGTACATTACTTGTCTCAGCTTGGCCCATGCACAAATCGAACGAGCAAGAATTAAAAATTGCACCAACATGGATTGAAATCCTTGAAGGATAATATGCTAGCATACTATAAACGCACTTGAAGCGTGAAATTACTATTGGTGCAAAAGAAAACTTCTGATTCTGAAAGAAATTCCCTTATGAGGAGGAATCTGTTTCAAAATAAAGCGCTATAGAAAAAATGACTGATCAGTCTAAATCACGAGATGCCCATGAAGAGGCACATGAAACAGAAATAAATCAAGAAAACTGGGATAGAAAGCAAAGTAATTATAAATAATAGTTTTGCTTATTTGGGTCAAACTAAATAAAAGGTATAAATCAGGATCCTGAACCGTGAACGGTTAATTTAATGCCGACATAAATAAGCAAATAAATATTTTGGCCTTATAGAAATATGCGATTCAAGATCGCTATTAAATTGTAAAAGTATTTGGACTAATTGTCCGCACGTCAAAAGACGTGAAATTTATATGTCACAAACATATAATTTTACGAAAACATGATGATAATGTGAGATATAAGACACAACTTCTTGTACGAATTCTCACAAAGACCAATAACTACGACGGAACATATTCCCCCATGATTAGTGCAATCATGTCGCGGTATTTAATTGATTTGCAGTCCCTGAAGGACTTGAAATGTGTTTATGGATGTAGTTACCGCATATTAGATAGATCATTGGGTAGTGATATTTATATTAACATTCATGGAGGAAATAAATGGTCTCATGCTCATTTTTAGTAGACAAATACGATCCTTATACAAGTAAGGGTGATATGGTCTAATGTGGTATAACCAGCTAAATGAATACCTCGTAAAATAAGGATTCGTGCACAATCCAATTTGTCCATGAATTTTGTATTGACAAATTTTGAAATGACTTTTCTATTATGGCGGTATGTGCTTATGGTTTTTAAATCTTGTGAGGACTCCTGAAGAGCTCATTGAGACCGCGTACTACTTGATGAAAGAGTTTGGTAGAAAAGTATCGAAATAACAAAGTTTTGTCTCGGCCTGCAGATCGAGCATTTATTAGAGAATATATTTGTCCATATAAAGAAAATTCTGAAAAGATTTTATGGATAAAGTTCATCCATTAAGCACTTTTATGGTTGTTCGATCTTTAGATATAAATAAATATCAATTTTGTCCTCAAGAGGACAATAAAGAATTGTTGGGTCCTGAAGTACCTTATCTAAATGCAATTAGAGCTTTAATGTATTTTGCAAATTGTATGATGTCGGATATTGCATTTTTAACTTACTGGAAAGATGTAACTCTGCATCTACATGTAGATATTGAAATGAAATTAAACATGTATTACGCTATCTTTGTGGAACAACCGATATGTGCTTATTTTAATCAGAGGTTCCAATCCACGTACGGTCTGTTATACAGATGCTGGATACATTTCTGATCAACTCACATATATATTTATATCTCAAAATGGAATTGTTTGAAGTAAGCTGTGAATGTTTATGATTAAGGTCTACGATTCAACATTTACAAGAAATATGCCGCTTGTATTACTCAAATCAAGAATGGATATCTAAAAGGAGACTGAACAAAATACATATTACCAATGTTTTTCTTCACCAACGAGCTTCAAAAACATGGTAATATTGATGTTCAATAAATTCAGTCAAGTAATAATTTTGCTGATTTGTTCACTAAAGCACGTGGACCTTACGCCATCATCAGGGGGAGCGTGTCATTAATAATCCACACATTGTACTCTTTTTCCTTCGTCCAGGTTTTGTCCCAATGGGTTTTCTTGGCAAGGTTTTAACGAGGCAGTGTTACACGCTTATCAGCTCCATATGGATATGTACTCTTTTTTCCTTGTTCAGGTTTTTCCCACTGGGTTTTTCTGACGAGGTTTTTAACGAGGCATATTCTATAAGCAACATGCATCCAAGGGGGAGTGTTATGAATCTAGTATTTATTTGGCGGATGCATTTGGAATGTCACTAGTTATATGAATACTCTTGAAACACCAAAAGTCATGTACTTTATTCATTGAATTTTACTTAAACTTATCTTGTAACTTTTGACTATTAAGTTGCACTTGTAGTCCTATAAATAGATGCATTGTAAATTATTTTATACACACAAGAGAGTATATGAATAATAAGAAAATCTCCTCCTAATATATATTCTACTTTGTCTACTTTAATTCTTGTTCCAATTAGCTTAGTTTTATAACATTTTTCAGGAAATAGCCTACCAAAAATTCTTGCATTAATATCTAGATATACATAGACACTTAAATATATACTAGAGAAATTTCACGTGCAATGCACTTGATTATCAAATTAGAAAAGTGCACCTACGTTGCATGAATGCACAAGATAACTTGTTTAACATGTTGCTATTTAATGACCTGTCTTATTCCTATTGGTTATAACTAGTTACACCTTAGAATTTTCCCTTGATATATACATAGATACTTAAATATATAATGTATTATCAATGTGACATCAAGTCACTATAAAATGTCTATTCTGGAAAACTCATGATTGTTAGACAATGTTAGCATAAAAAAGTCAAACTTAACCGACCAACCAATAGATTTTTCAATTTTGAGTTAGCGAATAGGATCTTTCTAGCATACGTCCATCGCGGTTACGCCAGCATGTACGACCTTCATCACAAATCGTTGATTTAAGTCACCTTCATCTCAATCGTCCAATACCTAACTCGATCAACTATCATAAATATTTTCTTTCCTCTTTCATAAACTCTCCCCCAATTTTACACCTTCAATTAAACCTCTCCACAATTTTTACAACTTCAACTAAAGCTTTACAACATTTTTATACCTTTTATAACATGGTTTTAATTTTTCTTTCCATGGCATGCATTTTTTACTGAAAAAATATATATATTCCCAGGTTGTGTAAAAAAAATTCGATGTATATAATTTTATTAGGATTCAAACTAATTTAAATAATGTACTTTAATATCCTGATTGATTTGAGCTATGGATTACAAAAATACAGTTGATGAGATTTCATCAAACTTGAGTAAGTGATTGGTAGCAGTTGAATTTACGTTATTAATAATCGTTTGCAATATTTTTTAATAAAAATATTTAGAAGACGTGAATAAATGGGGTGATATTGTTAACATTTTAGTTAATATTTTTTTAATTTTAAGTCTATTTAATAAATCAAATTTGAATTAAAGCCAAATTAAAAAGTACAAGTTGGCCAAGAGAATTTCTTCCATTTTTTGTGATGACCAATATACCCCTAATTAAATGATAAATAAAATAATTGAATAATCATATACTTTTAAATGAAAACAATGTATACTTTAAAATAAACACTATTGTATCAAAATAATAGTAAATAAAAATTGGACAATAAATAAATTGGTGGACTTCGGAAGTTGCTTGCGGAAACTGATATGAGGATTAACAAATATTTTTTTTTTTTTATTCCTATGAGGATTAACAAATATTTATAACGTTTTAAGACAATTTGCTTATATATTAATTATATACAAATTTTAATTTTTGCCAGTATTAAATGTTTGAAAAAAAAAATTGATTTCTCTCTAGCTAAAATCCTAAGAATCAAATGTTCTGCCAAGGGGTAAAACTGGTAAAATCTGAAATCAAGTAAACACGTGATAATAAGAAAATTGATCAAATTGATAAAAGAACAAGAACAGAAAGATGAGTTAAATTAGCAAAAAAAATGTGAAATAGGTAAGAAAAAAGGTTAAATCAACTAATAAAATAAGTAAATCAACTTAAATTGGGTTAAACAGAAGAAAATGGTTGAATTGATTAACAAATGAGATAAATCACTAAAATTGGGTTAAACCGAATAGAGTGGACGAATTGATTAATAAATGGGATAAACCACCAAAAAAACCGGGTGAAACTGGTGAAAGAACGAGTTAGAATAACAAGAAGAAATGCTAAACTCAGTGTAGAAATGGGTGGAATCGATAGTTATTCGGAAAACAATTTAGTAATTATCACTTATTAAATAACCTCAAAAATATTAAAGAGCATAAAAAAATGCCACACGTGCTATAATAATAAAAAAAAATAAAGTACTATTTTCCGAACCGAAAAACTTATAATTCGCTTAAACAAAATAAAGTCAAAACATAGAAATGATTAAAATCAGTAAAACATATGAAATTCGATTAAAAAAAATATGATACACAAAATGGGAAAATTTATTGGATAGAAGAAAATTGAGTTAAAGAAAAACAAAAATGGTGCAAATGAAAAAATAACGTGCTAAACGGGTAAATCGGTAAAAAAAAATAGAATGATATCAACTAAACACGAGATATCAAGAGCAAAACAAATGAGTTAAATTGCCATGAAAATGTGAAATAGGTGAAAAATATGTTAAATCCACGCACACAAAAAACCAACTAAAATGGTGTTAAGCAAGAGAGAATTGAGGAATTGATTAACTAATGGGGATCGGAAGTATGGGTGAATTCATTAACAAATGGGATACACCAGAAAATGGTAAAATTGATAAAAGACGTTTTAATATAACAAAAATAAAATGGTAAATTCAGTGTAAAAGTAGGTGAAATCGATATTTCTTTGGAAAGTTCTCAATAAATTATGACATATTAAAGAACATCATCAAATAATAAAATTATGTCATCTTCGTGCTATATGAATAGAAAAAGTATTGTTTAGTTAACTGAAAAACTTATAAATAACATGAATAAAAAAAAAAAGTCAAAACATAGAAATGGTAAAGGCCGTTGAAAACGGGTTAAAATTCGATTAAAAAATATATGATAAAAAATAATAAAATTAATGAAAATTGTTTAGATATAAGAAAAATAAGTTGAAGCAACAAAAAAAAAAATGGTGCATCCGATAAAGCTACAGGGAAAATTGACAAAAGCCGGATAAATCAAGAAAAGTGAATGATATCGGTTAAACTCAGGGTAACAAGAAAAACGGATCAACTTGATAAAAGAGAACAAAAATATGAGTTAAATTGGCAAAAAAAAACGTGAAATAGGTGAGAAAAAATGTCAAATAAAAAAAAGATAAAACCAACTAAAATTGGATTACCGAAAGTTCACGACCCGTGGGCCTTCTACCTCCACGCGGCATTGCTCCGTCAGGCTTTCGCCCATTGCGGAAAATTCCCTCGGTACAATATTGATGATCGTACAAAGATACCATTTCAGTGATTGCCTTTTTTGCTTATTCATATAATTTCGTATTTAAAAAATATATATATTCTAAGCACAATAATTGGTCGCGTTTTGAACTATTTAACACATTTTTGAAATATATAAAATTAAAATTTCTGGATTTCGAGTCCGATTGGACCTACGTCGTTCCATTCCATTAAGGATTAGGAATAGGCGCAATCGGACTTGCTTTTTTATATCTCTCGTTATTTTTGGGACCCTATGAGTTGATGAAACAGGTGAAAGAACATGTTAGAATAAAAAAAATGATAAACTTAATGTAAAAGCGGTTGAAATCGATAGTTCTTTGAAAAACCGTAAAGAACCTAAAAACATTAAAGAATCTAAAAAAAATAGTCATGTTCATGCTATATGAATAAAAAAAATACTATTTTAGTTAACCGAAAAAATCGTAATTGGCTTAAGCCAAATAAAATCAAAACATAGAAATGATTAAAATCGGTGAAATATATTTACTTTGTTAAAAATATATGATACACAAAATGGTAAAATCAATGGAAATATTTATTAGAGAGAAGAAAATTGCTTTAAAGCTAAACAAAAATGGTGCAATTGATAAAACTAGGTAAATGGGTAAAGCCGGTAAAAATAAATAAATAATATCAACTAAACACGGGATAATAAGAAAAATTGGATCAAATCGATAAAAGAACAAGAGCAAAAAAAATATGAGTTAAATTGGCATAAAAAGGTGAAATAGGCTAAATCAGCAAAATAATAAGAAAAATCGACTAAAATTGAGCTAACCGAAGAGAATGGAAGAATTGATTAACAAATGGGATAAAATCAACCAAATTTGGGGTAAACCGGGGAGAATGAGTAAATTGATTATCAAATGGGATAAACCACAAAAGGGTTAAATCGATGAAAGAACAGGTAAAATAACAAAAATAAAATTGTAAACTTAATGTATATGTGGGTGAAATCAATATTTCTTTGGATGTTCTTAAGAAATTATCACTTATTAAAGAACCTCAAGAATATTATAGAAAAACAGAAATAAAATTAGGTCACCTTCATCATGTATGAATATAAGAAAGTATTACTTAGTTAATTGAAAAAATTTATAAATGATTTAAGCCAAAAAAAAATCAAAACATAGAAATAGTTAAAACCGTTGAAAATTGATAAAAGTCAATTAAAAAATGTATGATTAAAATTGTAAAATTAATAGAAAAATTATTTATATCGAAGAAAAACAAGTTAACGCAACAAAAAAATGGTGCAATTGATAAAACAATGTGGTGTCTTGGAAAAAATATTGGGTAAATCAGAAAAAAAAAAAAAAAATGAATGATACTGGCTAAACATATCCAATTGATGAAATAATTAGGCGACAAAAATGAACTAAATAGAAAAAAAATGTGAAATATATGAGAATAGGCTAAATAGACTAAAATTAGTCTAAACGGGAGAGAATGAGTGAACCGATCATCAAATGAGATAAACCACAAAAATCGGTGAAAGAATGAGTTTAAATATCTAAAAATAAATGGTAAACTCAATGTAAAAGCTGATGAAATCGGTGAAAAAATATGTTAAAATAACAAAGAAAAAATGTAAACTCAGTGTTAAAACTGGTTAAATCGATAAAATAGGTTCACTCGGCAAAATTGAGAAAAAATTCAAATTGGTTAAAAAATGGATTAAGCATGTAACTGGAAATGGATGATTCAGTAAAAGACATATATAACCGGTAAAAGTGGTGAAATCGATAAATAAAAATGGGGTTAAACCTATGAAAATGGTCTAGATGGAAACATCAATGTCAGGAAAGAAAATAATTGATTTTGTTCATTTGTTCAAATGGTAAATTTAGAATAATATTTGTGTAGACTTAGTTTTAGGTGGAAATACTTAGTAATTATGATTTATTTTTAATACTCAAGTTTTCGTTTTAGGTATTTGTCATCTCAAATTTAAATTCATAAGTGATTTAATAAAAAAAAATTATAGTATGTTATATTAAGACGGTAATATGTAGAAAAATCATTGTATATATGATGCAACTAATGTAGAAAATTAGTTAATCACGTACAACGCACCTGCACTTTCCTAGTATATATAAAATGCTAGATGGATCCAAAATTGATGACTGTTCGTGTCAAAATATATTATGGTGGTTTTTTAAAATGATGATATTCAATATATCTTATTTTGCCAATAAAATAAAATGTAAAAAAACAGATTTGTCTATTAAAAAGCAAATGTCAATAATGTATAATAAATTATAAACCTATATTGATATTCATTACATTAGTTGTACACATCATATACATAATAATAATTGATATGAATACAATTTTGCAGAGAAAATGTTTAAAGATGGATTTAAAATTGATGACTTGGAGTGCCAAAATATTGTATTCAATTACTTCCCTGTTATTTGAAAAATAGCAGTTTACCTCCTTTAGTTGGAAAATGCAACTAACTTGCCGAAATTCAAATAGCAGTTTATCTCCTTTAGTTAGAGAATGCAACTAACTCGTCGAAATTGAAAGTGGACATCAAAATTGTATTTGTAATATAAGGACTAAAGTGCAACATTTATCATAACACAAGGGGTAGATTGGCACATTTATCATAACACGGGGTAGTAAAGTGCCACATATAAGAATGATAATTTTGACAATACGTATTTTTTTAAGCTTAAAAATATCAGGAAGGCAATTTGAAACTTTTATATGATTGTAAGGATGTAAAGTGCTCTTATATGATTGTAAGGAGGTAAAGTGCTATTTTCAAATAAAGGGAGATAAATTTAATATTATGTATACCACATGGGGTAATTGTCATTAACTCTTTTTCAATTACTTTCAAAACAATGCATAAATGGAGGAAGTTGTAAGAAAAAGTAACAAGAACGTAGATTGGCATATAATCATCCGGTTTTTAGTATTTTGATATGAGAAGGTTAGTTTTGCCTTAAGAAGGTATTTACTTTTAATGAATTAATTTTGGCAACAATCTAATATCTAGAGAACAAATAGTACAAGTTGCAAAAGCCAAGTTTAATAGCATATTACAGTTAGGTCCATACTTTGGAATATGAGAACAAAAATTTGTTTAACAAACAGAGCTTACAAATGTTTCTTCTCAAAATTATACTTAAAAGGCATATTGACATAGCTGAACTTGGGAAAAGATTTGAATACTGTCAATCAAGATAAACTTTAATATCAATTCCATTGTCGATAAGGGACTGAACAACAGCTCTAATTTTCCCTTCAAACTTGTCCCTTTCTCGAGGAGTATAAGAAGCTGTGTACACATCAGCTTCTCTGGCTCTATCAGACAATATCCGGCCTACGGACAAACACGCAGGTATGTCTGATCGTGATTTGAGTGCAGCCTTAATATCCTTGGAGTTAGTACCAGCAACTGCGACTTGTTTGCAAGTCACCCTATGGGTGATTGAAGCAGAGACAAAACGCTTTGAAATGAAAACATCAAGAGTAAATGGTTCCATGAAAGCAACAGTTCTTTGCTTGAAAGATATGTGCTTGTTTGTATTCTTAGACTTCTTTTCCTTTTGATAAGTGTATGGCCGGCTATTATCATCGTCGAGAAAATCTTCTACGCCGAAAAAGCTTCTTGGTGCAAAAGAAGTCTGCAAGAATGTAAAAAGACAGATCAGAATACAAATCCTTTCAGTTTTAGATGGACCTAATGAGAATTGATCTACATCTCCATATTATCGGCCTCTTGGGAAGAGATTGGGGGCAACAAAACATCGTCACTGAAAATTCCAACATTAAACACCACAATGCAAGATATCTCACAGACTGACATACTATTGTCGAAGATATGCTTCACATTCTTTTTCCAAGCAAAAAGTACTCTCATGATTGTATATGTTGCCTGATTATCACGACTTAAACTAAGACTTCTAAGTAAACGTGGGTTCTCTTGTGTAGCTATGTCATATTCTCAAATCGAACATATAAAAGCCAAGCTTGGTTTGGTAGGATCACAGCAATTAAATAACAACGTTGAGCTCAAACTAGCGCAAGCTGAGGCACACAACAACCTAAATGCATAGCACATAACTAAATTTGGCTAAGCTAACCCTACTCTTTCAGAGAACAAAAATAATCTACATGACTATTTCTGGCTAAATTTAACCCATTCTTTCTGAGAACAAGAATAATCCAGTTAAAAACCGCAAGAACTTCCAAAAAAGAAGGATGCCCCCACAAATAATTTCCATACAAATTCTTCAATCCAAGAACATAGATAAGTATACTTCTTAGAAATCTGGACACGCACCCACGTTCCGTATCAATACGTTGGATATTGCTAGCAAGACTCTAGACTGAACTGAAAAGAGAAACCTCGACCTTTATAGTAAAACACAATTACATATATCTGTTGTACCAAGAGCATGAACAAGGAATTAAAATAAACATTTATTAAGAAACTCGAATAGCACACTCCTAAACGCTGAGCATAATTACATTCATCCGAACATAAGTGATTGTGATAATTAACAAACTGAAGCCTACCTGACCACTGTGAAAGCCAGAGTTCTGTGTGTGTAATAAAGGCCTGATTTCTCCAACTTTATTCACATTAGCACCTAACTTGCGATATGCAAGTCTCAACATCGTATCAAAGCCTAAGTCAGAAACCAGAAAAAAGAAAATAAAAAAATCCACAACAATAAGAAAAACTAAACAAACTAACAGGGCCGGCCAGACATATTACGGGGCCCTAGGCGATATTTAAAATTGGGGCCCTCTTTTACAAATTAGATGATGCTTTATAGATTCAACTGTTATATATTTTATGACATTTCATTCTTAAACTTTCTCTTAACACAAGCAACTGTATCTATATGTTGAAAATTCAAGTATCGAAAATGTAGTTATATAACAAATGTAAGTTAACAAATATAATATTTTTACTTGTCAGAATCAGTAAATAGGTAGAATATGAAAGTAAATATTTCTGCTCACACTACTATCTTAGGTAGGGCAGTGCAAACTGTAAAACCGAACCTTACCAAATTTCCTTATACAGGCTGGTTCAGTATTTAGAAAACTCCTACAGTTTGCCAAACCGAAAATTTTGGTTTGGTTCAGTAAATTACCAATTCAGTAAGGTTCGATTTGATTCAGTACAAACAACGGAAAAATTATTGAATCAAAAATAATTTGGCTTGAATACATATGTAAATAAGAATATGCTTCCTACCACTCTAACCACTAACCATCCAATTGACTTGAATAAAAATTATAATCTCCAAAAATTAGAACCCAATTAATTAAGAGAAAATCAGAAAAAGAATAAAATTGGGCATTTAGAATTTGGACTGTACCTCTGTAAATTAAAAATGTGGGCCGAGAGAGAGATGGTGGAGGCACGATGAGGTAGGTGGCGCGGTGGCACGGTGGGATTTTGAATTGAAGGAGAAGAAGATTTGGGTTTTGCTCTAGGGCACCGTAGAAGAAGTGAGAAGAGTGAAGTGAAGGACTAGAAATTTGGAAGGCGTCTTTACCTTGTACGAATTGGTATTAAAAAAAAATTTGGGTAAATCGGTTGAATTATGTAAGGTAAATCTACCGTTATTATCAAAAATTTACCTTACCGTTATTATCAAAAATTGAAGTTATAATCGTTTAGTAATGAAGAGTGATATTAAACTAAAATTTTAGTTGTATACTAAACCAAAATTTCAGTTTAACATACTCCCTCCGTCCCTTGTCGTTTTAGGTGTTTTCACACATATTAAGGCATCTATTTTATTGCCTCAATTTTAGAAAAAAAACAAATGATATTCCTAAAATACCCTTAACTATTTCTCTTTCTTCCTTTTTCTCTTATTCTTTCTATCTTTCTCTTTCTATCTCTCTTGGAGTAATAAAAAGCAAAGGGCAAAATAGAAAAATATGTAATTAATATTGCATTGAAACTCTAAAGTGACAAATAATTTGGGACAAAATAAATTCTCTAAAACGACAATTAAAATGGGACGGAGGGAGTATGATTTACTGGATTGTGCACAATTACTCGTTGCATTCAATATAGTTGAATTATACCAATTTTGATATTTAGTTTGACGCGATAATTTTAAAATTTGTACAGTACATCAAATTGAATTATTCAATTCGCTTCGGCCCGTTACAAAAAAAATGAGAAGTGTATGTAATTTGAGTATTCTTTGTAATAAATTATTATTACATCAAATTCAAAATTTTATTAATTAATACAAAACAACAATATCATAACGTGTATATATATATTTCAAAATACTAAGACATAATAAAACAAAAACACTTGTACTATCAATTAGAATATTCTCGCTTCGTTTTTTTATTCGCTTTGAAGGATTGAACACGGATTAAGAATTATAATAAATAACCACTTTTAAGTAAAAATCACAAAACATCATTTTAATCAAATAATCATAGCTTTAATAAGAAGGGCAAAATTGGTACAAAAATTTTAATTCTATATTGAAATTCTAGAACGATAAATAAAAAATGGATGGAGTAATCATTATCATTTGACATCAATAATATAAAATAATTATTTTTACATAAATTAGATCAACAGATCTTACATAACAAACTTAAGAAGAATTTCAATAGAATGTGTTATGTTAATCGGGAAAGTTAGTTTGATAAGTTAAATCTATTTTAATGTCGCACTACAGTCATTGTCCAATACATTTTAACCAATACACGACGCATTAATATTAATATAATATGACGCAGGTAAATGGTGGCAGACATAGCATAAATACATAGCTCATAAAGATATGACATTCTTTTTACATATAAATTGTTCTAGATTAAGGAGTAAAATATTCTAGATATTTATATCCTAGGATCAAATTCATTTTTTTCAACGAATTATCTGATAAAATTCCGAAAATAAGGTGGAAGCATTCTGCACAGTAATAAAAGCATTTTCTCTTATGCAAAACGTCGAACAGGTGATGTAAAACACAAACATTAAGCTTCCAAAAAAAAGAATCCATTTAAAAAGAGGAGTTATGGTATTTGTTGTGAAGGAAATGCCTCGTTAAAACTTACAGTACGAATTTGATCACCTTCTGCGTAATTAACTTTACTTCTCTTCTTCTTCTTCTTCGCTCGGTCGAGACTCGAGAGAAAGAAAAAAGAAATAACAGTACGAATTTTTACATTTGTCATTTTATATTTTGTACTAAATCTTCATTTTTAGACGTAAGTAATGGACCGGCCCAAATGGCTGGGTTGGATCGCTCGGTTATAAATCTAATTTATATATCCATTTGATGGGTTAAACTAAGGCCATCCCCAATCCGGAGGGCTTTTCATAGCTCAGGGTGTCAATCTCTATTCGGGTGAATCTGTACTTCTCGGAGCATTGTGTCCAATTCATAGGGCTATTTCCTCCAATTAATTAAAAAAAACACTTCCTCACTCTCACCTATATTATCTATAATAATAATAGTAGTAGTAGTAATAATAATAATAATAATAATAATAATAATAAGAGTGAATCCAACGAGCAAATTTTCTAAGTCTCAATTCAAGAACAGATCATCAGCTAAGTCATATGTCGACGAAGCAGAGTTGAAGAAAAAGTTCAAACACTTAAAAATCTGAGTAATTTAGTTCAACTTGAGAACTTGAACTAAATAACTCAAAACAAGATTCATGAGCTATAGGTAAGAACTTGAACTAAATAACTCAAAACAAGATTCATGAGCTATAGGTAAGGTATGAAGGAGCTTACCTAAGGTATGTGATAATGATGTGTGCAATTTATGTTTGGGGAAATAGAATCTACAATGCATATCCACTTGCATTGTTCGTTTGCTCGTCAAATGTGGCTATGTCGAATCTTAGATGGGCTGCTATTGACTTTGCCAAAGAGGATCCAATGTTGTGGTTCAACATGAATTTGCATAAGGAGCAGAGTGAGAATGAGCTTGAATTTTCGTATGGTATGGCTGTAACAGAAACATCTTCGGAGAAGGCTTATGGATGTCGCTTGATATAGTACAACATGCTCGTTCTTTTCTTGAGAGGTTTAGATCATCCCTTGAGTGGATTTTAGTGGAAGACACTGGTGATATTGGTGCTGAAAATAATGCGTTGGTTCAGGATTGCTGGTAAAATTAATTTCGATGTTGCTGTGTTTGATAGAGAAGGTTTTATAGGAGTGAGGATAGTGATTCAGAATGAGACTGGAGACTATTTAGCCTGCGTTCATTTAGAATTTTGCAGAAACTTGATCATGAGTTGTTGAGGCTTTGGCTACAAAATTTGTGGTGGAACTGGCTAACGAGAAGTAGTAGTAGAATCGTGATGGAGAGAGATAGTTTGTCATCTGTGAAGATAATGAGTTCGTTAACAAAACACCATCATTAAATTGATAATATCTAGGACTTCAGTTTTTCTGTATTTTAGGATGAAAAATGCTAATTACTCATAAAATGCCAAAAATGTGGTAGATGAGACCTATAAATTATCCAAAAAAAATATTAAAAAAAATAATATGAATTATAAGATCCAACTTTTTTATATGCTATATATTGCAATTGGGTTAAATACAGTTTGTCTTCCTAAAGTATTGAGGGTGTATCAATTATTCCCTAAATTATTACTTGTAATACTTGTTGGACATCCAAATTGAGTGTGCGGGTGACAACAATTGTCCCTTGACACCCGAACTGAATGTGCGGATGGAGTTACAATCAAATATCTTGGGCATTTGTGTGTGTAAATGCATTACAAGGCTAGAGTATGCGCTTTTCCTAACACCAATTGGTTTTCGGGCAATTAGTAGTGCCTGAGGTACTACAAGTGGTATCGAGTCAAGGTCACGTGTTCGATTCCCAGCGGAAGAAATTGCTGATTGGGAGATTGTTTGGCACCAAAATTGAGTGTGCGAGTGACAGCAATTGTCCCGTGGCACCCAAGCTGAGTGTGCGGGTGGAGTCAAAATCGAATATCATGGACGCTTATGTGTGTGAATGCAATATATGGCTAGGGTATGCGTCTTTCCTAACACCAATTAAATTTGGGACAACTGGTAGAACCTGAGGTCCTACAATACTTTTTCCTTCAATATCGATTAGTCTCAAAATTATATTTTTTTTCTTGCCAAAATTACCCTTCCCTTTCATATATACATGTTAATGGTTAGTTTGAATCTCATAATAAATTTGTTACTAATCTCAAATTTACATCTAATAGTATTATTCTTGATATAAAAAAATCATACTTTTTGCAAAAAAAAAAAAAAAAAAAATTCTCATTAACTCAAATTTATATGTTATTATTTCACCTATTATTATATTTTATATTAGTTATTATTCAATCGATTCTTATACTTTTTTACCTATATTTGAACAATTTTTATCTTTCTCAATTATTTTTTAAAATTTCTATTAGCTCCTCGAATTATAAATCGAGACGAGATTGATCAAACCATCACTATAACCAATACACGTCTAATTTTTCAGGTTCTCATTAATTGTTGAAAATATGCACCAATTCATGCCATATGAACATTCCTTTCAAATCGTCTCTAACCAGTTATTACTTGCATTCATGAACATTTCATTCAAATCGTCTTTCTAACCATTACTTGTCTAATTATATTTCAATTATCACAATCAATTTGACGAACAATTTTTTTTGTAATTTCAGTTAAATCGTCCTTCTAACCATTACATGTTTGGTGAAATATTACTTGCATTTTAATTATCACAACTAATTACAAATTTTGTTTTATCGTCCATGCCATATGAACTGGTGCAGGTTTCGAACGGTTATATTAAAAACCTGAAAAAATAAATGTATAATAATTATAATGACAATCTGAAGTGTTGATTAGGGATTCAAAGAGCTACTAGAAAAATTAAATAATAATGAAGAAAGATAGAAATTGGTTGAATGATAATTAATAAAGGTAAAAATATAGTAACCGGTTTAATAGTGATGGATATAAATATAAAAGCCGTGAAATAATAACGGATGTAACTATATACTTTAGTAAAACAATATTTGGAACCTTTTTCGTAAGAATTATGAAGGGAAAAAAAAATCACCAAGAATAATATAATTGAATGTAAAATATGATTTTAAGAACAAACTTTGTATAAGGTTAAAACTAATATTCATTAGCACATATAAAAGGGAAAGGTAATTTGGGCAAGAAAAAATAATACTTTAACTAATAAATATTAAAAGTGGGTAAGTGTTACAATAAATATCTTAGGGGACAGTTGATACATCGTTCATACTTTAGGGGAAACTGGATTTAACTCATTACATTCTAATTAGTTTTGTATATTAGGCCATGTTATATATCTAGGTGAATATGTCAACATTAAAAGAAAAAGAAAAATGGAAGATATCTACTTCAAAAGTATAAGCAACTAATTATGTAGGGTAGGCAGCTGCTATATATTCTGGATGCTGCTAATATTCAACAAAACTGTAGTTCATGTTATCATAATCAAGTCTTCATTGTCTTTAGCCCGGATTATATATACAACCAATCAAGAAATTACAGGTTGCTATAAAATACTAAAGTAGACTTAATGATAATTATCAAAAAAAAAAAAAAAAGTAGACTTAATTATTTAAATAACCTCGTTCGATTCATTTTTATTGAATAGTATAAGCTTCGTTGATATTTATGTGACTTGTTTGATTCATTGTAACTTAATGTAAGCTTAGTTAATGATTAATAATCATCATGTTTGATCCATTCGATTAGGTAAAAGCTTAGTTAATTTGTTTTAATATTAGTTGCTAAAAGATGTGGAAGAAAAAACAAAATTATTGGATGGAACATGCATGTTAAGGCGAAATGGAGCATCGCAACAAAAGAGTTACTATTTTATGTTTTTCAGAAACTGCAATTTGCAAACACCTTGCTTTTTTTTTTTTTTTGTTATATTTTGAAAATGATATTAATTTATAATGTTCAATTTACCCATTATGATAGTAATTTATAATGTTCAATTTACCCTTTATGCTATTAATTTATAATGTTCAATTTATCCCTTGTAATTTGAAAAAAAAAAAAAAAAACTTTACCCTCCTCTCTTCTCCCGTGAAAATTTTAAAAAAACAATTTATCTCCCTCAACCAGATAATATAATTCGGTCGCCAAAATTGAAAGTTGATATGAAAAGTATTCTTGTAACATAAGGACATAAATTCCAACGGTTATTATAACAAATGGAGGATCGAGAGAGTGGGGGAGGAGGGGGGGGATTATAGCCACATTTATTATAACATTTATTATAACACGTAATGATAAAGTGTGACCTTTAATATAACAAGGGCTAAAGTGCCATATAAGGAGTAATTGTAATTTTATCAATTCATATCTTTATTAAGTTAAAATATCAGAAAGAGATTATAGAATTTTTATGAAATTATAGAAGGTAAAACACTATTTTTAAGATCATAGAATAATAAATTGCCAGTAACTCTTTTGCAAATACCCCATACATTTTTTAAAAGCAATTTTTAACTAGGTTAAACAAAAGCAAATTGCATTTTTACTTTTTTGTAAAGACCCCTTGATTTTTTTAACAGCATTTTTTGACTAGTTCAAACAAAAGCACCTGATCCTCCATTTGCATCGGATCTACCTTTCTAAGCACAAGCTGGGCCTTATCTGTAACTTAAATTGCCAGTCCAACTCTTTTTTTTTTTAATTTTTTTTTCTGAATACTTTTATACATAGGTTTAATATATAGGACAATACCAATCAATTATGATCACATGCATGGACCATATTAGTATTAAATTGGGCAAATATTTTTTCATACAGCTGGCCTCCACAGTCCAATCATTTTGGTATCTTATTATTATTCCCTCGGTCTTTTCCTAATATTTTTATTTGGGATGTTCCAAACAACACTTTAATTTCAAATGGCCGGGATAATGCCAGAGCTGTACTTGTGTTTGCCAGAACATTTCTTTTAAAATCCTAATTTACCCTCACAAATAAAAGTTTTGACTCTTTGAGTCCCTTCCAACCACTTTCTCTCTCTCTCTCACACACACACAAAGTTCATTTCTACACTGCAATACATAACGGAATTAGATTGAGATACATAAAAAAAAAAAAAAGGCAAAATTGCAAAAATCGTCCCTAACTAATCACTGATTTTGGATTTTCGTCCTAAACTTTTTAATTTGGCGAATTTCGTCCCGTAATTTAATATTTATTTGGAATATCGTCCCACCATAATTATATGACGGAATTGCGTATTTGCCGATGAATTATCACATGGCTGCTTAAGTGTCATGACATGGTAAATTTTAACATGAATAATTATATAATATTGCAGAGTTCGTCCCAAATTAATTACAAGATTGAACGTCATTTTCATTAAATTAGAAATTTAATATTGGGACTAAATTCATACAAAATGGTAAATTATGGGACGAAATTTGGCGAGTTGATATAGTTTGGGACGAAAAATCAAAATTAGTAATTAGTTTGGGACGATATTCCAAAAAAATATTAAATTACGGGACGAAATTCGCAAAGTTAAATAGTTCGGGACGAAAATCCAAAATCAGTAATTAGTTTGGGACGTTTTCTGCAATTTTACACATAAAAAATTATAGAATCAGCTCAGTTTCTTAATTATTTTTTTTTTATTTTCCAAGAATTTAATCTCTTTTCGAGGAGCGTCAGACACATTAAATGAGAACCTCTCCCAACAGGATTCGAACCGCGGTGAAAGAACATCATTTTTATTTTTTTTATCTTTCACCCATTTTGCTACCATGTATAGATTCTTAATCTTATATATAATTCCTTAACCAGGTGAAGAATATTAAGAAATATTTTACAATGAAAGGCACTGACCCTCAGTATTCTGAATTGTCAATTCATGTCCTCATCTTCTATACTCTGAAATTACATTACAAATTGTTTTCGCGTACCAAAATTTTTATTTCCGCAACAATTTTCGTAAGATTGTTGATGTTCCAAGTCCTCGTTATCTAACATGGCAGTCTAATAAAGATTATAATAAAGAACCCATCAAAGGCTCCTGACAAGGGATGATACCAATATTAGGCGTTGTGCATCTCGACATCGGTGATAACCTAACATGCACATCGATGGCAACTCGGGAAGCTTCAGTCTCAAGTCCAGCTGAATATTTCTCGACATGTCGTAATAAAATAGTACACGTCGCTCTTGCTATAATGACTAATTTATTATATAATCTCGGATCCTCCTCGATCGAATTGAATATTCCGGATCCATATTCGATCATGTATAACTTATCCTTATCCGATCCGTTAGGTGAAATCTACAACTATAAATACTCCTCTTTAATGAGACAAAAGGTAAGCATAACTGTCAAATTGAACCCTTATCTCTAAATTGACTTAGGTATTGGAAGGTTATCATCGGGTCATCACCGGTATTAACTTGACGTAGTCTTATTTGATTACAGGTTAAGTTCACCTTTACAAACAAAGAGAAACTTGATTGACCTGCTTGTCTTCATTTTGAAGAATAGTATTTATATTGACACATGAACAACCAACATATAATATTAATATACCAAAAATACACTCATCAATCAATTGTGAGAAGAAAATTCCAAAATTTCTTTGATTATTTGAACCATTTGAAAAAAAAAACAAAAACTGAGTTGTTGACTGTCTTCAGACTCACCTGAATTAATGGTGATGGTCTATTCTTAGATATAAACTAAGAAAAGCCAAACTCTACTGATAAGAGACATGTGCGTAAATTATTTAATCAGTAGTGGGTAACCAAAAATATATGGTTATTAAGTGGTGGGCTAATAGGGGTAGGAAAATAATTTGGGAATAATTGATTTGGTAGCAATAATTCAGAGCTCTGTCAGTATCACTAGCATTTTCAAATACTCGTATCAAATTATTTTTCTTAAAAGCACATATTTGACACCATTAATTCTTTGTCATTACTTTTGAATACATAAAATTTTTACTTTTTTAACTCTTATCGAAAACTTTGTGTTAAAACTCGGGAGCATGTAAAAAAAGACGGAGGGAATAGTAAGATAAAATTGTAGAAAATGTCCCTAACTATGCAGTGATTTTGAATTTTCGTCCCAAACTATATTACTTAACCAAATTTATCCCATAATTTTATATTCTTTTGGAATATCGTCAAACTTGCCACATGGCTGTTTAGTGTCAATACGTGGCAAATTTTAGCATGAACAATTATATAAAATTGCAGAATTCGTCCCAAACTAATTAAACATTTTCGTTTTTCGTCCCAAACTATATTAAGTGGCCGAATTTCGTCTCACAATTTGTCATTTTGCATGAATTTAGTCCATTATTAAATTTTTGATTTAATGAAAATGCTATTCGTCTTTTATTTTTTTAAGGGATTAATGATAATTTTTCCCCTGTGATATTCATAATATTCAATTTATCCCCTCTACTTTGAAAAAGAGCAATTTACCCCCTGTGAAAATTTAAACAAAGTATTCTATCCCCTTGAACCGGAGAATGTAACTCAATCGCATAAATTGAGAGTGGGCAAGCAAAGTATTTGATAACCTAGGGGGTAAATTGCTATATTTATCATAATACATGAGGTAAATTATCACATTTATCACAACACATTATCATAACACAGGGAGGTAAATTGAACATTATAAATTTCACATGGAATTAAATTGCCATGAACTTTTTTTAAGAGAAAAATAGTATGGATTTTTTAAATTCCCGCAGACTTTTGAAGAAAAAAAAATCCTATCTCAATTCATTAGAAAAATTTTGTGCTTTTTTTATTAATAAATAATAAATATTTATAATTAGTTTGGAACTAATTCTTCTTTTTCCATGTCTACGGGACGAAAATAGGCGTGTTGATATACCTTAGGACGAAAAATCAAAATTTATAATTAGTTTGAGACGAATTCTGCAATCTTATATAATTGTTTATGACAAAATTTGACACGTCATGGCACATAAGCATCCATGTAGCAAGTGAGATGGTATTCCAAAAAAATATAAAATTACGGGACGAATTTGACCAAGTGATATAACTTGGGACGAAAATTCAAATTCACTAATTAGTTTGGGCCCTTTTTTGCGATTTTGCCGAACATTAATTTATGTACCCAAAGCTTGTATTGTAAACCCTTGACCTGAATTCATCGTCTTCCTCCCTTCAATTCCCATCTCTCTCTCTCTCTTCCAAAAAAAAAAAGAAAAAAAAATGAGTGATGCTGCAGTGACATTCCTTTTGGACAACGTGACAGATCTGCTCAAGTATCACGCCAGCCTTATCTCCGGCGCGGAAAGTGAGCTTGAGAGCTTGCAAGAGGAACTTGGGGAGATGAAAAAACTGCTGGAAGATGCCTCCAAAAAGAAGTACAAGGAAGAACACTTCAAAGTTTGGGAGAGAAAGCTGAGGAACGTCGTCTATGAAGTCGAAGACGCCGTCGACAGCTGTATAACCCAGGCAGCCATCGCGAAGCGCAAAAATCCTATAAGCAGAGCTCTAAATCCAAATCGCATCAGCCTCGCTGAAAAAATCAAATCCCTCAGGGAAGGTAAGGTCAAAACTGTGCTCGACAAGGCAACTATTGAAAAGGCAAACCTTGAAATTGTCGATGAGGCTGACAGAAGCAAAGAAATGACGATTGACCGGAATAAGGTACGCCCGCCCCCTCCTGCCCTTTTTGTTTCCGAAATATTTATGTGACTGATTTTATCTACGTTTACTTTTTCTCCACGATTTATGAATTACTTGGTGAATCGGGTGGAGTGGAAGAGGTTAAATCTGTCAGAGAACTCGGATCTCAAATATCCAATCGGATTTAGACTCGAGTTCAATTATGCGAAATCCAATTGGATCCGAATTGTGTCGGACCCAACCGGGAAGTTAAATTAATTAGTGTTGAAATTCTTAGATATAAAATATCTCTACGGATATGCAGTCTAGAATAAAAAATAGTTCATTAAGAAAGATTATTGACAAAATACAAGTAAAATTACTAAGCTACTAGATAATCGGTTTGAACTAGTTCAATAAATGCTCGTTCGAGCTAGGTTCGTTGAGAAATCAAATCAACTCATATGCAATTTCAATATCGATGCTATTCGGCTCGGTGACCCATGTTAATAATACACAATTTTCTTATCGCACATGTTTATTTGAAAAAAGTAACTATATATATTTAAAATATTTTTATTTTTATATTATATTATATTTATAACGTGTGTTTTTTTAACATTTAATTGTATGCAATGCTAGCAAAATATTCGACATTAAACAAACGGACGCTAATTCACCATAATTTTTTTTTTTTCTTTTATGATGGTGAATATTTCAATATATCAATTATTTCAAATATTATCAAATTACGAAGATAATTTAAATATAACTAGTAATAAACTTTGAGAACATCCGACACTAATGAGAATCGGACCCAATTCATCTCGATTTTGAACCCTCAACTTTCTCACTAGGTTACGACCTCATTGGCCATTACTTTTATGTTTTGTTAATTGCCATTAATTTTGGAATAAATTCTTCCTTTTTATAATTAAAATCACTATAAAGTACTAAGATTTGATCGGTGGCAATGCAAGAGTAAAACGCAAGTTCAATTCAATTTCTCAAACGTTGGAGTACAAAAATTCTCTTAGCTTCCACAAATTTTTATCTGAAGTTAATTTTCTTAGTACTTATACTTAGTAATTTTAAGATAATTTAAGAAAATTATAGAGCTATTCCCTATATATAATCATAATTTTCTTAAATACTGTAGTATTCCATCTATTTCATAGCGTCAAATTCTTCCAATATATATATAGTAATTAAATTTTCACCCAGAACTCTTTAATCCAATTAATAAAGGTTTTCAATTCCTATTGTCTATTGTATTAGTACCTCCATATGCATTCATAGTAAATGATATCATGCATATATGCTTCGATTTATTATTTTTATGTTACTCAAAAAATTAAATGCATCATTAATTCTTTATATATATATTATTTGTGAAATAATTAACAGCCCCCGAGACAAGAAAATGTAGTTGGTTTTGAAGACGAGACGGAGAAATTAATCGGATACCTCCTGGAAGAGTCAAGTGGACTCGAAGTTGTTACGATCATTGGTATGCCTGGTCTTGGGAAGACAACAGTAGCATGGAAGATTTATCAAGATCCTAAAATCCAATACGAGTTTCCCACTCTCATTTGGGTTGTCGTTTCGCAAGAGTTTAACAAGAAGGATGTGCTTCTCACTATTCTGAAAAAGTTTACACAGCAGGACATGTCTACTAAGAGTGTGGAAGAGTTAGTGATATTGGTAGGTGATTATCTGGAAAGATCAAAATTCTTGATATTCATGGATGATGTGTGGACGTCGGAGGTATGGAAGGAAATTCACGACTTCTTGCCAAAGCATAACAGTATGGGTAGAGTTCTGATAACAACCCGCAATGAGGGAGTGGGTTGGAATGCAAATCATACCAGAGAACCACATAGGTTGCGGTTCCTGACAGAAGAGGAAAGTTGGAGGCTCCTCCGGTTAGAAGTGTTTAATAACCTAGATGGTTGTCCACCCGAGTTAGAGAAATATGGGATACTCATAGCTACCAAATGTGACGGGCTTCCCCTTGCAATAATAGTGATAGGGGGGATTCTGGTTGATAAACTTTCAATAGCAGGAGGAGAGGCTAGTAGGAAGAAGGAATGGGAAATAATCTCTGAGAATACGGATATTTATATAAATACAGGGGACAAGGATAATCGTATGGAAAAGATGATATCATTGAGTTATGCTAAATTGCCCTATGACTTGAGAGATTGTTTTCTATATGTTGGGGGGATGTTTCCTGAAGATAGTGAAATCCAAGCTTGGGAATTGATACAGTTGTGGATTGCAGAAGGATTCATAAAACAAAAGCCCAACGGAAAGAGCTTGGAGGAAACCGCGCATGATAATTTGAAAGATCTTATCAACAGGAACTTAGTGATGGTTAAAAAAATAAAGCCCAATGGTGAAGTTAAAACATGCAGTGTCCACGACACCATACGTGAGTTCTGCAAAAATGAAGCTGCATTTGAAAAACAGAACTTATTCCAAGAAGTTAAAAAGTCGAGTGAAGGAGTTTTTGTACCTAAGGAAATACAGAAATGCCGCCGCCTTTGTGTCCATTCTTTTGTCAAGGAGTTCTTCTTGACAAAAGCAAAGGTAAATAAGCTCCTGGAAACCCGTTCTTTTCTATCTTTTACCAAACCCATCGACTTGGAGAGCAAAGATATTCCAGCTGTCACCGATGTGTTTGAACTGCTCAGAGTCTTTGATGCCAAAACCATTAAGTTCCCCAAATTTCCTGTTAAGTTTACCCAACTAGTTCACTTGAGGTACCTCACTCTCTCAGGTGACGAGTTGAAAATGCTTCCTGAATCCATCTCCAAGCTTTGGAACCTACAAGCCCTTACGGTGGACACATTGTCAAGTACCTTGGAAATTAAAGCAAACATATGGCAAATGATACAGCTCAGGCATGTGAAGACAAAAGCATCCATTATTCTAAATTACAAGGATGTGAAAGGTACTGAAGGTGGTGAAAACCTTCAAACACTTAGTAAGTTATCGCCCCAAAGTTGCAAAAGGGACGTGTTTGAAAAAGCCAAGAACCTAAGCACACTGGGTATCCGCGGCGAATTAGCCACACTCTTGGATTCCAAGTGCTTGGAAAAACTGTACCGCCTTGAAAAGTTGAAGCTAATGAATCATGTATATCTTAAAGTAGCATCTGAAAACCCATTGAGCTACATTCCTTGCACATTCCCGAAAAAGCTCAAATTTCTAACACTAGCAAATACCTATTTGGATTGGTCACACATGTCTAGTACATTGGGAAACATTCCTAACCTCGAGGTCCTCAAGTTGAAGGACAATGCATTTGGTGGAGATTCTTGGGACTCTGTCGCAGGCGGCTTTCATAATCTTGAATACTTGTACATTGCTCGTTCAGATCTAATGCTGTGGAGAATCAAAGCTGGAGGTGATCCATTTCCTAAACTTAAAACCGTTGTACTTAAAAACTGCGAGAAACTCCAATCAGTTCCAAAAGACCTGGTAAGAAAGCTTCAAAAATTGGAAATGCAACGTGTCACACCATTCGCGGTTAAATCTGCTAAGGAAGTAGAGGAGGAAAGAAAAGAGATAGAAAAACAACAAAAGATCAAAATGGGTGGATTCAAGCTCATAATTTCTCCTGGAGATGAGATCATTAAAAAATACTAGCTAGTACCTTATCAAGCTAGCTGCAGGTAATGAATTATATTATATACATGATTTCAAATGCTTCATCTTCCTTCATGTTAATCATTTCAAATTCTGAACTAGCTAATGCATATATCATATGGTTTAAGTTTATCTGATGTAGAGAAAGATGAATTAATTTAGCTTAAAAACAAAACTTGAGCACTTTAATGTTTTCCTTAACAACGACGAGTCGACGACCCTGATTCTTGCAGATAGTAAGCTGTCATTGATCGTGCCAACGAGTCGAGATAGATATGCTATCGATTGCCCTCAGCCACCCTCTCCAAATGTCACTTGTTAATTTCTGAATTCAGGCCATTTGATTCAGTTAGTTTTTCAATTGGTATGTTGTATATGTACAAATCTCCATTTGGTTTGTGTGTTTAAGTCATGTATTGTTATCAGAGATTCTTCATGTACTTACAATAAATTTCAAGTGACCATTGATTGAAATATTTTGTGTTGATGAGCATTACTTTTTGCCAGCCCAATTGTACTCATTTCACGATTTCAATATTGAAATTTAGCATTCAAAAAGTGAATTATTCTATATCGATAACTTTAATAATGAGTTATATAACTAACGAAATTGTGTAGTTTGTAACCAAAAAAAAAATGGATCTAAAATAGAGAATAAATGCAAAAACACCTTTTATGTTTTGCCTAACAAACAAAAATCCCCTTTTATGTTATTTTAACTAACAAAAATTCATTTGTGTTTTTTTTTATTAGCAAAAAAATTCATTTGAAATTTATTTGTAAATCATAGGAAGATTTTTGTATATTATTTAAGTGTACATAGAGCTTATTGTCAATTTTTCAAGTTAATAGTATTTTTGTATCGTTTGATTGAGGTATAATTGTCATTGACTTGAAAGAGATTTTTTTATTAATAAAAAAATAACGCAAAGGGACTTTTATTAATTAAAATAATACAGATGAATTTTTGTTAGTTAGATAAAGCACAATCAATGTTTTTGCATTTCAAATGGATGTCAGACATCCAATAATATAAGACTTCTTCAATTATACTTTCCATTTTTCATAATTTCAAATTCATTTATGAAGTATCGAAATCTTGAACAATTTGTTTCTCACTGGATATCATTATAGTTAATAAAGATATCATAGTATTTTGTTTTTCTCTTGCCTTCCCAATTTAAATACCGGATGAAATTACATTAACTTATTAGAGATTTAACCTGAGATAAATAAACCCGTTTAAATACTCATGTTTGTTATAAATAACAAAAGGCAAAATTGCAAAAATCGTTCCAAACTAATTACTGATTTTAGATTTTCGTCTCAAACTATTCAACTTGGCGAATTTCGTCCTGTAATTTAATATTTTTTTGGAATATTGTCCCACCGTTAATTATAAGACAAAAATTGCGCATTTGCCGTTAAATTAACACATGGCTGCTTACGTGTCATGACGTGGTAAATTTTAACATAAATAATTATATAATATTGCAGAGTTTGTCCCAAAATAAATTACAAGATTGAACCGTCATTTCCATTAAATTAGAAATTTAATATTGAGACTAAATTCATACAAAATGGTAAATTATGGGACGAAATTCGGCAAGTTGATAATGTTTGGGACGAAAAATCAAAATTAGTAATTAGTTTGGGACGATATTTCAAACAAATATTAAATTGCGGGACAAAATTCGGTGATGTAATATTGTTTGGGACGAAAATCCAAAATCACTGAGTTTGGAACGTTTTCTACAATTTTACGATAACAAAATCAAGCATGAATGAAAACTTTTATATTTCGTCTGAGCTCGACCCTATGTCTAAGCTAAACAATTAACAAGGTAGGGGGATTCTAGGGGCAGTTCCACTTGTGGAAAACTGTTCGCAGTTTTCTCACAAAATGAACTGCCCGAATATTTTATTATTATTTTTGTGACCTGCTAACCCGGTCTCATTTTCTCCTTTTACATATTTGCCCCTGCATATTAATAATACATAATAAAAACATAAAATCCCATTTATTTCATTTACATATTTGCCCCTCCTTATTAATAATATATATTAAACCATAAAATCCCATTTTTGGTAATTACTTGGTTGCCCTCCCCCTTCAATACGTATAAGAAAATCAATTTACATAGAATTCGTATAAAAATCAATTTACATACAAAATCGATTTACATCTCCCCAATTTCATCCGTCCCCAAATCCTTTGAAGGAAAAATCTGGCCTTCCCAAATCCTTTGAAGGAAAAATCTCCCGAAAAAAGTCCAGTTGAAGCTTCTTATATGAAATTGGGACTTCGAAATAGTGAAGAATTGGGGATCAATTGCAATCTGATATCCAATTTTAGCTGATATCCCATTAACTAGAAGAAAATAAGAGATGTTGAGCCTTAAATGAGTATCTTCGTGGAGGTAAAATCTTAGCTAATGTTCGTTTTTTTCATGATTTTAGCTGCTAACATTTATTTTCACAATTTCCTGGAGATAATTTGTCCTTTGTCTTTGCTAGCATTTATTTGCACAATTTTCATCGAATTGCATTTTATTTATTATTTTTTGTTGTCGGAAATAGCTTAATGATTAAATTGGTGAATTATTTTATTACTTGGAATTTATGTCCCCGTGTGTTGGTTAAAATGAGTATTAATTTGATTGAATTTATTATTGTAGTTGTAACACTGGCCTAAATAATTAAGGCACGAGTTGTAACTGCTTCTTTGAGGTTGAGCTTGTTATGATAAGAATTATTATAAAATATGATAATTAAGGCTGATTTATTTTATTTGGGAATTCAACTTGGTTAGGGTTTATTTTTGTATTTTTATTGTTTTATTGTTTTAGAGGACTTATTATTATCTACGTGTGAATTCATTGCACTGGAGATGTAGTTATTAATTATCAGATGTATTAGGTTGTAAAAATATTAGTGTCAATGAATTTACATTGTGTTTCATGATTTGAGGTCTATTTTTAATGTTCTGCTGTACGTGGAATGTCATGTTGAATTAGGTATATGGTATTGTTTTGATTTTATATATTCTAAATTTTTAGAATAAGTTAGATTATTCTGTTTGTTTTGGATTTTTTGAATGTTGGGGTTAGTTTTTGGACTGTTGGGGTTAATGTTATAATTTGGATTTTATGATTTAAAATTTTGTAAAAATATTGACCGAACATGGTGATACGTAGTTTTGTTGATTTCTGAACTCATGTAACTTTAATAAGTGATGATTAGTATTATAAAAATAGTTAACTAGGGTTTTATTTTATTTTATTTTTATTTCAGATGGAGTATTTGTTAGAGGCAAAACCATTTAATATGGAGACAAGGAGCTGGGGAGGTTTTGTTGGACGAGTTTATGACAACTCATCTAACAAAACTTCTCCAGCTCCTTTATCTACTTTATTTTATCCATGAGTTGCATTTGGAGCCCCTCTTCAAATATTCATAGCCATTAAGCAGTGCAGAGTAAGGAGCCGGAGAGGTTCATTTGGACGAGTTTATGCAACTCGTCCAAATGAGCTTCTCCAGCTTCTTTATCTACATTTTATCCATGAGTTTAATTTGGAGCCCCTCTTCAAACCTGACAAAGAATGGTCTAAAATAACGGGTTTGTTTATTTTAAATATTTGTGTTATGTAATAATATTCTATAATGTCATTTCATTTCTGATGGATTTGTTATGATCTTTTTGCACGTTTCAGAATCTAATCCTTTGTCAAAAAATGAGGAAAGTAGAACTTCAATAAATATAGTAACTCGTTCTTCCTCCGCTTCTTTCATCTCTCTTTGAATTCATTGCATAATTAGGTGATCCGTATTTGTTTTAAGGTATATATGAAGACCTATCTTGATTCTGATGCTTCCAATGATCCTCGGATATTGATTGTACTTCATGCATCAAGTTCATAATTAGTGGAATAAATTTGTTGTGATCATTATAGGAAGTTAATTGATTATTGCGGATTTCATCTAGATGAAGTTGAATTGAATTCAATACAAAGTTGTTCTGTATATGTCTTTATTGATTAGTCTATATGAATATATTTAAATAAATTTATTTAGGAATTGGTATTCGGTTGTATAAGTTTGCGAGATAAGAAAAAGAAATTATGTGATATATGTGCCTAATAAATTGACAGTTGGATGCTACTATAATCTATATGAATATAATCCCTGTTGCAAATGTCAATTTTCATATTTGGACTAAACTAGTTGATTGTCCGTATTCATATAAATCCATTAGATATGAAATTAAGTTGAAGTAGTATTGTACAATTTTGTGTCAAAAAAATATCCTAATACTAGATTTACAATATGAAGTTCACTATGATGCACTCGAATCTTCAGACGTCGTAATTCTAATGTCCACGTACTTTTGACCAATCTCGGTGTACAATTTAAGAAGATTAAGTATGTCCTCGTTATCGCGCAACTGGACGTACTCATTATTTGCCGGCATCTTTCCCTCCATTAGTTGAAAATTTTGATCATTTATCATCCCCCCAAGAACATCCGAGGACATTAGCCTATCCAAAATTTCATCGAAGTTGATATCTATAGTGTCAAAGTCAGGTATAGAGACCATCAGATTACCATGTTCAATGCATAATGCATACCTTCTCCTGCATAAATAGCAAATGTATTTAGTTAAAGATATTCCAGAAACAAATAAACTTCTTAATTTAGTTTAAATTGAAATTAGCATATTCATACCCCTTTTCGACTTTGTTTGCTTTACAGTTATATAATTTAACTTCCAGCCTTGCACGGGCATATTTGGATTCTACCTGTGAAAATCAATATATTCGAATAATTAAATTTAAAATCAAAATACAATTTAAATAATAAATGATATATATTTCCCTTTGTTTTTACCTCACTTAAAGCACGATCTAATTTCCTCGGAAACAACATCATCAGGCATACATAAAGTCCACAATCATACCTGGTGTTTTTGAAAATCTTAAATTCATCCTTAATGATAAAATAAGAACTAGCTTGAAGATATTAAACTGTATGTTATGCATATTACTCACCAATTTTTCTGTTGTGGGAAGGAATGATTGTTGACATAATCGAATCTGTAATTCCAACTATCATATATGAAAACCCCTTCACCCCACTCTTTAGCAATCATCTCTAATTCTTGACACTGTTAAAATAATATAATAACATGATTTTAGACATAAAATGACTCATTAATCTCACGTGTGGAAGATTAAGACATAAATTTTTCGATTCTACCATGTCTGAAATATAGTTACGTCTACTAGTTAAAATCTTTTCTCCTACCAAACACGAGTCAGATATTATAATCTTTCTGTTCTTTAAATCGATGGTGCACATATACCAATGTCTTCCGGTGTCATTGAGGGGGATAGTAATTGTTTCACAAGTAGTCGGGGGTCCCCGAAAATAGCCATTGTCACCAAAGATTATCCTGTTGACTTTATCGTGACTGAATTTTGATTTTCCCACCATATTCTGCATATGTAGTTATTTATATCAGTTTTGTTATAATTAAATTAAACGTATCGAAATTGCGTACATACGCTGAACATGGCTGGTAGAAACCAATGGTTAATCAGCTTTCCGGATGCACGTTCTTCTGCCCATATCATATAGGCAATATCATCTATTACCTTGATAAGATGGCAATTCATTTAACAAAACTATTTAACCAAAATATCAAGTAGGACAAGTTAGAGGATTGTTTTTATAAGAACTTACTTCGCCGCTAATCCATTCTCCTTTGTTCAAAGTATTAATTCCTGATATAAGAACAAGACAAGTATCAGAGAACTCCACCGCTCTATAACTGATTAATTTTTGTTAATAATTAATTAGTAATGATTGAAACACAAAATTCTCAAATTATGCATAGTTTTTAGAACATGAAATGCTTACTCTTGTTTCAGTTTCTTCGATAAGAGATAGGCAACAATGTCTTGATCTTCTGGCATATTGGAGCATATGATGTCGAAAATGCTTGGGTTGATGCCATGAGAATTAGACAACAGACTTTCCTTATATTTTTCTTTTTGTCGATCTCCCCTCGTACTAGGATCTTGTTGTGTATGTTGTTCTTTTTCTGTACTAGGTATCTCAAACCTTTGGTTGAGGCCATGGAAATCAGACAACGAACTTTCCTTTTGTTTTTGTTTTTCTTTTTGTTGATCTCCCCTCGTACTAGTATCTTGATGTGTATGTTGTTCTTTTTCTGTACTAGTAACCTCAAACCTTTGATGTAGATATGGTAAATTAGATACAATGAGTGCCATTGTTTCTACCAACTTGACCAAATCTTTGGCATGATCACAGTTGGCATTGGAACTATTTGATTGGTACTTATCAAGCAACATTTGAGTAATCTCATTTTCTGCATTTGTCATTCGTTGATTAAGCGTTTCAACTTGTTTGCCTAAGTGTCTCAAATATGTTCCCGTATCACGCTTTTCATCATTTTCATTCGAAATCTACAATTCTTTTCACATGTGGTTAATATAACATGCTCTTCAAATATTGAATTGTAATTTATAATGGTGTTTATGAAATAACACTGTACTCACCCCAGGTTGTGTATTTTTCATTCTTTGATTCAGCAATTGAATTTGATTGCCCAAGTACCTCAAATGTGTATCAGAATCCATCGATGAACTTTTCCCAGGCACTTCGAGTTGTGGTTCTTTACTTTCATCCTCTGTGTTTTCTTTTGTTTTGTTCCAAATCTGCAATGTCCTTGTGCTTCAGAAATATTTATTTTGAATAAGCAATGGAATATAAGGGCTTTGACATAAAATTCTTACCCCACTGTTGAGGTAACCTCCTTTTAAGTTGAAAGCCCTAACCAAATTTATCACCTCAAGGTGTGTCCATTGTTCAATAATGGGTATGTTTGCATCTAGGATCTTTCCGCATGCAAGGTCGGTGTGTACTAATTCGTTGATGAATGCCATCTGCATTTTGTCAATAAGAGGATTACGATAATACGTGTCCATGTAATTACAATAAGTAATATATTGAAATTGACAAAAATTCACCTTTAGTAACATCACGCATCCTGTGATATTCTTAGCACCTTTTGATTTGAATTTCTGAACGCCTTCAATAAGGCTGTGCAACACTTGACCACACCAATCGTACGTGTGAACTAAGTCGATTAGATATTCTAATTTTGCAAGGTCTAAGCTCTTGTTATAGTCAGGGAAAAGAATTACGGTGAATACAAACACTAAATATAGAACTTTAAATTCAGATCCATGTGTTGAACATGCCTTGAGTTTTCTAAACAGTAGTGGTAGTTCCATTTGTAAGCCGTTATGTACAAAAAATGGACCGTACAATCATTGTCCCATGGCTGATGTACTAGTACCAATTTTTGGCAATAAATTGGTTGTACTCGGTAGGCCAAACACTTGACTACCTGTTTTTGCCGTAATTTTTATTTGTTTGCCCAAAACATTAATATTTCCGGTTTTTGTATCATACCCATCAACCAACCATGTCAATAATTTATGGTCAGATATTCTTATATCTATTTTCGTCATGGACCCGAAACCCATATTTTTTAGTACCGCTACTTGATCGTCGGTAAGTAATTTATTAACTTGTACCAACTTAGGAAGGGACGTCCTATGCTCCAATAGTGTCTCCTGTAAGATGAGAAAATCCATTTTTCAAACAAATAATAATATGATATAGGTAGATTGCAATGTAACTATAATATAATATTAGGAGATTATGTAATTAATTTAGCAACAATTGACTCACCAATTCCCCACTATCTTTGTTACATTGACTTGAAATATCCTCCCATGCTTTGGTGGGTTCGGCTTCGCATGGAATTGAGTCTACATTCTACATTTATTCAAAATAAAATAATGTCATGATGTTTTCAAATTAAATGAGTATAATGACAATGTTATATACCATTTTTCCTCCATATTTTGCATCGCTACGTTCTGATATATTAAATTTGGTCCTATCACTCGTGAAATGAGGCCACGCATTCGGAGTTATTGGCGTAAGATTTGGTACTTTCCAAATCCCACCAACTTTTGGCGTTGCCTCTTTATTGCTTTGATTAATTTCATCAAGTTTCCGTTTGCCACTCCCCCGTGCATTATTTTTTGTGGTGTCCCTGATAAGAAAATAACATTATTAAGATTTTGTATTACATTATTAAAAAGCAACAAATTGGCATGCTCATAAGCTACTAATTATAATAATTTGACTACCAATTCTGGTTTATTTATTAATCTTTATCTGGACTTAAGAATTGTTTTTTAAAAGCCCACATCATTTTCATTATTTAACAGATAATTGCTTAGCCCAGATATTTCTTATTAGGTTTATACTTAAGCCCACTTATATTCAATAGTATGTAAATATATGCATATGTATATATAGCTAGCCGTGTATATATACATATATATATGTATACACGGCTGCCTATAAAGGCTGACACCCATCGGGTCGTCACACCTCACTTGTCACACCCCACTTGTTTCCATACACGACTACCCATATGAATAATTGGACACATATAATGGAGTATGAAAATATTAGTATACATATAGTACACCCATATATTTATATACTATAAATTACAATATATACATCTAATAATTTTATATAATCACATGTTCAAACATATTAAAAATTTCAAAATTTCACAATATTCTGCAAATTTTGAAATATTTCACTAAAGAAAAATATTCAAAAGACACTGAAATGGTCACAAATTTTAAATATATATACGAAATGGTCACAAATGTTATATATATATATATATATATATATATATATATATATATATATATATATATATATATATATATATATATATTAGTCATATATATCCTATGACAAAAAAAAATATCCGAAAACATCCAAATCCATCCAAGCATCATAGAAGATTAAATAAAATTTTTTTATAGATATTCCGTAATTTATTATTCTAATATGATTGTGGCAAGATAAATTTGAAAATAATGGAAGTTACACTTACACTTTGGAATCCTTCATGATAAAACCTTGTTAACTCCTTCAAACAAATATTTTGTTAGGTGCAAGAAATAAATGATATTGCATTAATGGATTCTGCCAATTTCTTTCAATTAAATGAAGAAGATGAGTTCATATTTTTTGCTCCCGTAAATTTATCGTGTATATTGAAACCCAATTAATCCTTTAGTCATCATCATTCATTTCATTAATTAGACATGACAAGCCACAGGTAAGGCCATGCCTTCAAATTACCTTGACTAGGCGGTACTACATAGCCTAAATGTCTAATCCATTAGTTTTTGTTATTTTGTATGTACTATAATGAAACTAATTTTGTAGCATACCATATTTTGTAACAGACCATATTTATTTAAAATGGTATTATCATTCACTAAAAATCCGAATTTGAAAGTTATTTAAACATAAAATTTATATAATAAAATATAGCAATAAGTTCTATATTATTAATAAAAAATTTATAATTTAAAAAAAAATTTGAAAGTGAATTTTGCGAAAACCAAACTACGACGGCATTATCTCATAGAAGATTACGTCAGCGAATTTCGTCCCGCAATTTCATAGTTATTTGAAATATCATCCCAAAATAATAACTAATTTTTTATTTTCTTCCCAACCGATAGTAACTCGCCGAACTTCGTCCCATAATTCACTTTTTTGTATAAATTTATTCCCAACATAAAATTTCTAATTCAATGAAAGTGACGGTTGAATATTTTAATTCAATCTTCGGGTTCTCAAAAATTTGACAATATAATTACTTTTTAAAATTTAGTATTGGCAGATTTTTTGAATTTGAGTATAAAATCGGGTTTTAGCTTTAAAACGACAAATTTTGTTTTTTGCTTAAGTTATTAAAAGTTGTTGGGGTTTGTCTTGCAATTTTGGTGTTCCCAACCTGTTTAAATATCTATAAATTACAATGTGGGTGTTGTGACAAGTTGTGAGTTGCATTAAGACCAAACATAATTCTTGCCTTAAAAGACTCATCTCTTGGGAAATTTGACCGAAGCTAAGTGTAAGTGCTTGATTTTTTTACTTCCATTTGTTTATATGATTTATATCTGAAATCTCCAATTACTAGACACTAAAATTTTTCATTTTTAGAAAGTTTAAACCCATGGCACGTACTCAAGATTTTGAAGATATTTTCTCGGATCCTGATTGGAGCACCAGTGAAGAAACGTGTCTTATATTTTCATTTGTACAATATGGTAGGAATAAGCCTTTGAATGACTTGCGTTCAATGGGTTGTGCATGCACAATAGTTGGGTGTATGTTGCACGACGAATTCAATAAAGTCTACACGGTCTCAAGCTTAAGGTGTAAGATTTCTAAAATTCGTTCTAAATTCCGTCAGTTTAATCAATTTCTAATTGGGCAACAAATATTGTCACTGTTGGGCCAGATTACATAATGGGAATTTACGAGGTTATCACTCCCTACTCTTTAATTTGAAGATTCATTATTTATATATTTTACTAACACAATCTAACTATGTAATTTTGATCGTTTCTTAAATCTAGGAAACAATTGTGGAGAGATATTTTAGGACTAATGGTTTCCCTTATTACGAACAAGTGGACTACATATTTGGACAAAAAGAAGCTGCTAGCTTGCCAGAAGAATGTGTTGGAAATTACTTATATCCATTGCGTGATGTAATTTGAATGAAAAATTATGTAATTCTTCCATATGATTTATAAATCTGTTTGCAAATGTGATTCTAAAATTAGTTAATGGGTAGTATATAATAAATTATATATTTCTTATTACATTCAATCATATTATCCCAATTATAATTTGTTTACCATGCGGGTGTCATACAAAATATTGAAATTGATAAAATTATAAAATTAAAAATTATATAGTTCTTATTACATTCAACTACTGCCGCAATTCTAAAATTAAAAACATTGAAATTGATTGGTACAGGTGTCATACAAACTATTGAAAATATACATTTGTGCATCTAGTAAATGTCGGAAACAAATACTGGAAGAGTTCAACAATATAATAATCCTTGTCCCAGTTTGAAATAAGAAATATTTTTTGGCACTCCATTGCCAAATCTTTATACATATCTCAAGACTTGGCAGTGAAGTGCCAAAAAATATTTAATATTTTCAAAGTGGATCAAGGATTATTATATTGTGACACTCTTACATTATTTGTCTTCGACATTTACTACAATGCATAAAGTTATGTTTCCAATTGTTCGTATCACACCAACACCATTTTTTGGCACCCTTGGTTACGCCCTATGTACATCGAATCTCCTTGCAATCTAGCGTCAATAAGTTTGCAATAATAAAAACAAGCATAAGTTAATTGATAATATATTGAAATTTAGAATAGTAATGCTGAAGATTTTATTCAAAATATACTGTCATACCTCTAATCTTGTGATGCATAATGGTTATTGACATTAGGCAAATTATATTTGAATAAAAGGTTTGTGCAGTGGACATAAATTGGAATTGTAAATGAGAGAGAGATGGAAATTACGTGAATTTGCAGTAGGCAACCACACTTCCAGCTTCAATTTATAAAAGCTGGGCTGGAGCTTGGTCACGGACGTGGGACATGTAATAATACAAAATTTGAAAATATTGGAAAAAGGATGAGTGGATTGTTCACAGGCAAGTAAACCTTTTTTTTCAAACTATCATTATTGTTGCATACAATATTATACTAAATAATTGAGATGAGAAATAAATGTTTGTAAAATATATTATATATACACACAAGTGGACAAATCCAAATCACTTTTAGGAGTTAAAGTTATTCAAATTGGGGAACAATAGTTCAGCCTTCACGTGAACATTGAACATTCACAAACAATGTGTAATGGATTTGTGCACGGATTATTGCACTCAAAACCCCTATAACTTATACAATTTTCCCACTTCCCCTAATTTTTTTTTTCTAATTCGTTTTAGTTTGTTAAAATTAACTAATTGATTGAAATTATGATGCTATAAAATGTTACATATTATGTGTCGCACGAAACCAGCAATATATAATTCAGAAATAACTTTAAAGATTCTCATTATATGAAAATCCATACATAAGAAAATCAAATACATTCATAAATAATAAGTAACAAAGCCTACTATTATTATTTTAAAATATAGGACGGTGGTACATCTTATTCTTCGTCGCTTGCGCTCGGTGGATATTCAAAATATAGAGGAGCAAGTTCGGGGTTGCGTGCATAAGGTCTAATAGTATATGGTGGGCTATGTCTCCTCTCAAACCTTCGTGATTTTCTAAGCTCTCGACGTAATTCATTTATGGCAAATACTGACGAGGCTTTGGAACATTGGGGTGGGATCACGTAAGCATCATCTTCGAAGTCTTCGGGAGCTTCAAAGACATCTTGTGCATAAATTTCCAAATACTCTAAATTGCCATTGCGAATGAGGTCAAACATGTGAGCGATGTCAACTTCATCCCTAATTACTCTAAGACCCTCCTCCAACGGCAAATCAGGGACTCGATACCAAATACCGGCCGGAATGAAATTAACACGTCTTTTAAATATTTGGACTATATCGCAAAAGGTAAAATGATTTACGTTTGTAACAGTGACGATGTCGTTGAGTCGGGATGGCTTGTATGCAATTTCACGATATACATTGTAGACCGTAAAAAGCCGACCCCCGTAACGGACATGCAATGTTGGTTAAGAAGCCATAAAATGGATGAGTTGGAAAAAAAAATTCAAACTATTTGTTAATTGAAACTGATGATGGAGTGAGAAAATTTCAAAATTATTTTTTGAACATGGATTGGGACAAACTTAAACTAAGGTGTCCTATTTATATGTTGCAAATACTAAGTTGGAATTGATTAAGGGGCCAATTTTGAATTAATCGAGCACTAGGTACACACAATGGCATAAAAAGTCAAGTGACATTCATTCCTTCTTTTAATAAAGACACTTCACGTGAATGATCCATCTACACTAATAAGTCCAAAATTGCACTTGTTTTGAACAATATATATTTTTCTATATATATTCCCTATATACGTGCACTAGGTAGTAGTATAAATTTGCTTAAAAATATATATAAAGTTTATCCAAATATGTCCCAGAAAATTGGATCTTGTTCTTCAAATTTTTTTGTCAAATTTACGGTTGTTCTTGCGACTCTCATGTCGACGAAGAAGGTGGCAATCGAACTTTCCCTTATGAACGTTGCCAATATATGGCGAGTCTGAAAATACAATTTGCGAATCTACTTGAACTCTTGGTGGATAGGTACTCGAATGGGGAATTTTTAATGTATTTCAAATCTCTTCGTAGTTGTGTATTCGAAAGATTCGAAATTGCAATGTAATTTTTTGAAGCATCTCATAACGCAAATATCGGTCCAAAAATTCCGTAAGTATTAACAAATATAGTCCATATGTGAATTTTCGTGATTTTAATGTTGCTAGGAACCCTTTTTAATTTTTAAAATTATTTCAACATAGTGTGGTGTATAAAAGAAGACCATATGTCCCCGGGCCAGTGAAACAAAGGTAAATTCTTGCAATATAATCAGATTCTATAAAAGGTGGCAAATTCATTTTCTAAATGCAATAACAACAATCTTCTGCAGAATGTCTACATATTTGAAGTACTTAAAGATTAACGGAGAAAGTTGTCCGATTTTCCATTTTAGAGATGAGGTGAAAGACAAATTAATTCACATATTTGTCGAAGGGTTGACACAAGTCCATTACTTGACTATTGCCATATTGGAAGAGAACGAAAATTTGCCATGGTTGGATGAAATAAAAGAAGAAATTATCTCTATTAAGGATGCATTTGATTGGTAGCTTACAATGTTTTATTATTGGGCTTTAACAAGGGAACAATATTGTTAATATATTTTATTTAAGTTATTTAAAATTAATCGCCTTTTGTATTTTCACGTTATCCTCTCATGTGTTAGATTACTACATGTTATGGTGCTTTTTTTTTTTTTTATCATCAGACAAATTATCATTAATCAATACACAATCAATCCAAGCCAAAAAAAATTACATATTAACTTGTCTAGTGGAAGGGACTAGTCACTACAAAGTAGCGGACTCAGGTTTGAATCCCTGTTGGGAGAGGTTCCCACTTTATGTGCCCGACGCGCCTCGAAAGGGATTAAACCCTTGGGAAACCAAAAAAAAAAAAGCCAAATAAGTACATATTATATTCAGTCAAATTATCATTAATCAATACACAATCAATCCAAGCCAAAAAATTACATATTAACTAGTATATTATAAGCCAAATAAGTACATATTATATTCAGTCAAATTATCATTAATCAATACACCATCAATCCAAGCCAAAAAATTACATATTAACTAGTATATTAGAAGCCAAATAAATACATATTATATTCAGTCAAATTATTAATAAACAACCCAAATAAAATTGGTGGGACAATAAGGGGGGGGGGGGACAAGTTTGTCTCGGCCGACAATCTTGTCAGGGGACCACGGACCAAAGTTTTTTGTTTGTATGTGTTTGACCATTATTTAAAAACTGGACCAAGATTCCAAGCACCGATTATGTTTTGGTTATATATGTGTATTATATATGTACACATATAAATCCACCCTTCACATCATATAGTTTTTAATTTTTCAATTGTGTATTTAATCCAACTTTCATCCGCGAGGTAACTTGTAATTTTTATTTTTTTTCAGTTTAACATATACGCATTATTTACTTATTGGGATTATTAATAAATTTCTATTCTATGTTTTAAGGTCATCCAAAATGAATTACACATACAAATTACATATAATCTATGGCGGTCCGTTTGAGTACGAAAGAAGGGCAGTTTCGTATGAAGGGAGAACTTCTGAAGACATGATTACAATTACAGATTGGTTTGTATTTGATTATGCTCATTTAATTAATGCAATCAAACGAAGAGTTGGGTACATTCCCGAAGGTGTTTGGTATCACGTTCCAGATCAAAGCTATCGCGACTGTCTAAGATTCATTAGTGATACAACTGATGTTCAACGTATGACAGACCTAATGCGCATTGGTCGCATCTCTCCAATTTATATTTTTGTTCAAAATATTTAAATGATTACTTTTACGATCTTTCTTTTTGCGTTCCGAAGGCTTGGGTAACTTACAATTTATCTGCACTACGTGCCCACCTAAGGTCATTGAGAAGATCAGAGGAAAATGTGCCTAAACCATATGGCATTACACCTATACAATCTTCATACCCGGACGATGACATTTCAAACTTGGACTTTCCAATTTGGGATACAACCGATGATGAATAGTTTATTAATATTTATCATTGTAATGTGTTTTTTGTATTTTATGCTTTAAGAATTAATTTCAAGTGAACAATAGTTCTTGCACCTTTTATTTTAGTTTATCCGACATTTGACGTGATTCGTAACACTTGCCAATATAATCAAAGAAAAATAAATTATTAGCATTAAAATGTATTGTTTCAATAACAGTTTTAACATGAAATTAACGTGGGATAATTAGTATCATTTTAACATGACATTCGTAACACAAAAATTTATATTGATAATTTATTTCAATGTGGGATTTAATTTTTGTATTGTTTATAATTCTTATTGGGCCATTTAATTATAACATTGAATATTTTGGCCCATTATTCCGGTCAAACCACATTATTGATAGTTTGATACCTATGGCTCATTACACAAAATATTTCGGCCAATTCAGATTCCAATTCTAGTCCCTACCGTACGGCACGTGTACTATTCAAATAGTGTTATGCATTTTCATCTACTTAATTAGTTGTGCTTCTAAACCTTACAAAATTTAAGGGAGTTGTAATAATTAAAAAAATTAATAATATAAATAATTTTTTTTTACTAACACTAAAAATTGATTATGGATTAATTATCCGTCTCATAGTGGCACCTACAATGTCTATTATATTAAATGTTGTTCTAATTCAATGTGTCACATATTCTTTAAACAACAGTTTAGCAAAGTTTCAAGATTTTGTCATGATTTATGTATTTTAAATTTACAAAACTATTTCATAGATGGTCGATTTAAAAATTAGTGAGACGGTAATTATTTCGCTCGAAACGACTCGTATGGTGTTATGGAACACTAAGTCTCCCGTAATTTGAAAATTTCGTCAGTTAATAAGAATATTAGTGAGACGGTCATTATTTCGCTCGAAACGACTCGTGTGGTGTTATGGAACACTAAGTCTCCCGTAATTTGAAAATTTCGACAATTAATAAGAAAATTAGTGAGACGGTCATTATTTCGCTCGAAAGGATTCGTAAGGTGTTACGGAACACTAAGTCTCCCGTAATTTGAAAATTTCGACAATTAATGAGAAAATTAGTGAGACGGCCATTATTTCGCTCGAAACGACTCGTGTGGTGTTAAGGAACACTAATTCTCCCGTAATTTGAAAATTTTGACAATTAATAAGAAAATTAGTGAGACGGTCATTATTTCGCTCGAAACGACTCGTGTGGTGTTATGGAACACTAAGTCTCCCGTAATTTGAAAATTTCGACAATTAATAAGAATTTTAGTAAGATGGTCATTATTTCGCTCGAAACGACTCGTAAGATGTTACGGAACACTAAGTCTCCCGTAATTTGAAAATTTTGACAATTAATAAGAAAATTAGTGAGACGGTCATTATTTCGCTCAAAACGACTCGTAAGGTGTTATGGAACACTAACTCTCCCGTAAATTGAAAATTTCGATAATTAATAAGAAAATTAGTGAGACGGTCATTATTTCGCTCGAAACGACTCGTATGGTGTTATGGAACACTAAGTCTCCCGTAATTTGAAAATTTCGACAATTAATAAGAAAATTAGTGAGACGGTCATTATTTCGCTTGAAACGACTCGTAAGGTGTTATGGAACACTAAGTCTCCCGTAATAATGACCCAATATTTTCTGAAATTGCAATTTCGACACCAGATTGTGGAAGCACACAGAATTACAGAACAGTCCATGATTTCCATAATTTATTTATATGTCACCCCGTTTTCAGAAAATCCAAGTTACACTATTGGTCCTTCAGTTTTCATAAATTATAATATCACACTAAATTTTTAAACACACAGAATTAAAATTTAGTTTATTTGGGAAGATTATAATTAATTTTTTTTAAACACACTGAATAAGTAGGAAGACAATAATTAATATAGCAACCACAACTACATGCACTAAATAAATTGAACATGTATATTGTACACAACTATACAATTGGAACAAATAAAATATAAAAATCAAATAGTGGAGAAGGGTGTATAAACTGCATAAAGCCGATTAAGTCTACGTGTGGGAGAAGTATGCCCACGTGAAGTGATGGTGTGTGAAAAGGAGTGTGAATTGATATTTGAATTGATGTGTGAATGTAGCTAGCTAGGTAGAGTATATAATAATACTACCCCCCATGAACTAATACATTATGCATGGAATATTTTTTATACATACACATAATAATAAAAGAGCCGAATGAGATGACATAAAGCTGCATGTGGCTACATTTATTTACGATGATTTTTATTATATTAAATTATTATATTATTATATACATACACTATAATAATTTTATTATTTTATTATGGATTTTTACATCTTATAATGAAAAAATTGTTAGCATATAATATTATAATATTTTTTAAAGAATTTGAAAAATAAAAAACAATCATACACAATTAAATATATAGTTTGACTTCATTAAAAATTATTATATGAAAAACCAACGTTTATTATGATTATGTCAGAAAATATTCCCCAAAAACATTCCTTCCCAGTCTCTTTTTCTTGTAAATGATAACACACGTGTTCAAAGTATTGGGAGGGTTCTATCCCTCTCTTCTTCATTCCCCCATTGTTTTTCTTCAAATTTTTTTCCCGAACATCCTAAAATTTCTGTAACAAACATATTTTCGTGTTTTAATAGTTAATCAGTTGCTTCTCAGGACCGAACATGGATGGTGTTAATTACGCAGTGGAGATGCATTTTTTTATCAGGATTACCAAAAAATCATCCCAATTCCCAACAACAAGATAAGTGTCGATTTTATTTTATAAAATTATAATCTGTATTTATCTAGTTGTGTTAATTTTTGTTGTAGTTTATTTTAATAATCACATCCGTTCAAGTTATTATACGAATGCCATGAACAAAGTAATAATTACAATGAATCTTCATCATATCTACAAGTTACCAAATTTTATAAATTCCTAACCATCACATCCCTTCAAATTAAAATTAACTACCACCGCTACAACCATTTATATATATTGAAGCATTCGGAGTATCAATTCCACAATTAAAGAGTTCAAGTAGATTGAAGAATTTTAGGATAAAATTAATTCCCGTAAATTGTGTTGTCTTTTTCTTATATTATATATGTTTGTAACATTATTAATTTATTGACTTGTGTTACATTTATATTGGAAACAGTTGGCCAGTCGATATGTTGAGTTCGGAATGGACGGAACAGCAAACGACTACCTTCGTCAACTTCTTGGTGGACGAAGCTTTCTACGGAAACATTCATTGGCAGAAGGACAACATAGAGGCTTTTAATCGGATTCTTCCTCTTATGAATGAGAGGACGGGGCATACATTCCGATTGCGAGATTTATATGTTAAGTTTCTTGACTTGCACCATCGATATTGGCTTTAGGAGAAGGCAAAAAGTTGTAACTTGGTGAGATAGAATCAAAAGGAGAATTTGTTTGAAACTAATGACAAGACTTGGGCGTACCTTCTTCGGGTATAATATTTATCAATTTAATGAATATAGTATATAGTTGCAAATATTCGGTTGTCATATTATTTTCAAATATTTGTTTTAATTTTCATTTGATTTATTTTATAGTGCGCGGATACTCGGGAGTGGGCGGACATGTACCGACACGAAGGAAAAAAATATTGGTGGGAGTTAAGTGTCATATTCGCAAGTTCATTTCCGCTCGATGAACTTAAAGTGATGGGTCACCAGTTGCCACCGCTTGAATTTGGTTAGCCGTCGGACATGCCGAGTAGCAAGAGAAGGAGGACTGATTAGGGGGTGATTACGGAATGTAAATATTGGTTTTCATGTTTTATTTGGACTGTTTATGTTTTATTTTGACTGATTATGTTTTAGTTTGTATGATGGATTGTTAACTTTAATTTTAGTATGTAATGACTGTTCTTATGCTTGTTGTTATGTAAAGTTATGTATATAAATGTTTATTATAAATGTGATAGCTTATTTTGGCACCCTTAATACATTATTTTGATTGGAAATTAATTGGGTTAAACTATTCAATTAAGTTATGATATTGGATATGAAATTTGTTGGATGAAGATGAAGATGAAGTGCAATGAAGATAAGAAGATAAGGGAAGGTTTTGATGATTTCCAAAACATCAAAATCAGCTAAGTATGGAAAGCTTAGGTCCCTTCGAAGAATTTTGACCAAGTAAAGAAGACATCAGAAGGGTTCAAAATTCAAAGCCCAGAAGACTACTGATCTCATGCTGAAACAGCAATCAGAAGGGTAGACCATCAGCTGACTCAAATCAGATTAGTTCAGAGTTTGATCAGCAGAGTATCTATCAGCAGGGTTGCTTCAATCAGCAGAGTAGAAGAGATCAATGAGATAGTCCAACGGTAATAAATGCACTTGGTGTAATAAATGCTGCAAGAGAAGGGTAGTAATGGCAAATGATTGAAGATTATTCTCGGATCAGCAGGGTGCATTTAATGCAGCTACAGAAAAGTACAGCAGAAAAAGTACTATAGCAGGGAGCCGTTCTGAATTTGGGCAAAGGCTATGGATTTGAATTGTGATTTCCTTCAACGGTCATATTTTCAAATCCAAGTATAAATAGAGCTGATTTCAACGAGCGAGACACACAACAACATTCTGAGATTTTGTTTCCGAAGTAGAAATTTTTCGAAGTCTCAAGAAGCTCGAACAGCTCACTCGTCTGGTGAAGTCATCTTTTGACAGAAACCAAGTTGAAGCCAAATAGAAAATACTTTCTGAGTGAAACTGTATTAGCTGAGTGTTGTGCGGAGTTTAGATCCATCTTTGTGAGTGATCTAACTTCAGAGGATAGGTTTTCTGAGTGATTTCCTATTGTGAGCTTACACCCTTTTCATTTGTTGTTTAGGTGTAAGTGGAGAAATATTGTAAACTTTGTGTTTATAGTATAACCCAGAATCTAAGTGATCTGGAAGAGTGGACTAAATGATTTTTATCCATATAACCACTATAAAAATTCTTTGTGCTATTTTCTCATTAAGTTTTCTTGCATATTTCAAAATTGCATAAGTAAACACTTTGAATTGCTTTAAAGATTTTGAAGGAGTTTTTAAACTGGGGATAAAATCTTTAAAAGACTTAGTCTACTTGTGAAAAACACTTACAAATTATCCGCTGCAAGTATACTCTTGTAAAATTGGTTTTGCTGAAATCAGCTAAGTTACTATAAGAAGAGTGGTCACTCTGCTGTTCAAGATTTGTTCACGAACAGCTTAGTCAGCTTACTGTTCTCTATAAGCTTAGTCTGCTGACAGACGACTGAAAAGTTTTAAGTCTAAAAATTTTCAGAGGTCTATTCACCTCCCCCCCCTCTAGACCTCATCTGACCACTTGGGACCAACAAAATTTATTGGAAATTAATTGTGTTAATGGAATCACTAAAGGGTTGAACATTAGTTAGAGGATTTAGGAATTGGTTGATTAATTTGGGGATTTAGGGATTTGGTCGATTTAGTCTAGGTTCGATTATTTCTTTGTATCACAATTGATTATTTTTAATAAAAATTATATTGACATGTTACATAGTTTTTCTCCCACTTTCTTCTCCAAGAACACATAATTCATCTCTTAATTCAAGTATACATGATCACAAAGTGGGTTAAGACAAAATAAACAAAATATTATATTTATGTTTTTTTGGTATTAATAAAATGTCAATATAAATGGTTTTTTATATCATTTATTGATTCATTTTCAAAAAATTGCGCTCAAAAAAATTGATGACATTTGTTGGTTTACGGTAATATATATATATATAGACTATATTACCGTTAACCAACAAACACCACCGTTCAATTTAATTGATTGAGTGTATATAAGATGTATTATATTCACATGTTAGTTCGATGGGATAACATTTTGATCAGAAGCAGACATATACTGAAACAAATATTTATATAGGACTTCCTCATATAATTTCAAAACGTGACAATGGAGTAGTTGGTGGAATTCTTAGACTATGAGGCCTAGGTTCGAATTTCGTAGGCTTCAATTCTCTTTTATTTTAGTAACAACCTATATATTCATAATTAATTAACAAACCATAATATTCGTGTTGGATAAGGATGAAGATGAAGAGCACTGAAGACAATTTGTAAAGGGAGGTTTTGATGAATTCCAAAACTTCAAAATCTGCTAAGTATGGATTAACTTAGCTGATGTCCCTTTGAAGAATTTCTGACTAAGTAAAGAAGATATCAGAAGAGTCAAAATTCAAGGTCCAAGATTACTGATCTGCTGAAGGAAAGAAATCAAACTGATGAAGATCAGCCGACTCAAATCAGATCTGTTCAAGTTTGGGATCAGCTTAGTTCGTCATCAGACTTGCACTTCCGTCAGCCAAGTGGAAAAGATCAAGAAGTCATCCTAACGGTAATAAATGCCCCTGGAAGTAATAAATGTTGAAGTACAAAGCTATTAAAGACAAATGATTGAAGAAATGCTTCGCATCAGCTGGGTGCATTTAATGCTGCCTGCAGAAAAGTACTGTTGACAGTACGAACAGACTGCAAAGAGCCGTTCGCGGAAATTAAGGACCAGTACTCGAGGAATTTGAACTCTGTCTCTCTTCAACGGACATTTTTCAAACCTCAAGTATAAATAGCTGAGAGAGACGAAGAGAAATACAACAACATATTCTCAGAGAATAATTTCGAAGCAAAATCTCTTAAGTCTACAGCTCACTCATCAGCTTAGTCATTCGTTGACAAAAGCAGAGTTGAAGAACAACGAAAAATTACATCTTCTGAGTGATTTTGTAAACGTGAGTGTTGTGCAAAGTGTAGATCCGTCTTAGTGAGTGATCTAACTTCAGAGGATAGGAGTTTCCTATTGCGAGCTTATAGCCATATTCATTTGTTGTTTTGGCGTAAGTGGAGATATTGTAAACTGTGTGTTTATAGTATAACCCAAGATCTGTGTGACTTGGAAGAGTGGACTAAAGGATTTAAATCCATATAACCACTATAAAAATCTATGTGTTTTTACTTGCATATTTTCAGTTGCATAAAAATATTTTGATTTAACTGTTTGAAAAGTTTTAAAGAAAAGGAGTTTTACAAAACTGGGGATCAAACTTTCAAACTGCTAAGTTTACTTGTGAGAAACACTTTATAAATCCGCTGCAAGTACTCTAGTATTAAAACTGATTTTCAGCGAAAATCAGCTAAGTGATTATCAGATTAGTGGTCAACAAAGCTGTTCAAAGATTTGTTCGCGATCAGCCTTGAGAAATTATTGTTCGATAACAGCTTAGCCTGTTTAAGTTAGAACAAAATTTTTAAAGTTAAAATTTGAGAAAAAGTTTAGAGGTCTATTCACCCCCAACAATTCGATTTGGTTAAATTTTTTTTATAATTTTTTATAATTTTTTATTTTTTTTATTTTATAGACACATCCATCAGTTATAGTATATGAGGTGTCATGCATCTATAAATAATAACCGCCTATATATTTATTATTAATTAACCAAACAGAATGTTCATAAATTAATATATATTTTTTTAAATATTTTAAAGACACATCTTTAAATATTTTATAGACACATCCCATCGATTTTAGTAGATGAAAAGGTGTCATGTATCTATAAATACTAACCACCTCTATTTTCATTATTAATTAACCAAACATAACATTCATAATTTCTTGTAATACAAACAATTCAACATACTCTCAATATGGATCCCAGTCAAAATAACAACAATTTCATAAATGAAAGTGACAAAAAGATTGCTCATGACGACGAGGATGATGCTCACGGGTAAGTCAACTATATTTTGGTTTCAACACAATTTCTTCATTTTTGTTTACCTTTAATAAATTTAAATAAGTATACAGCATCTTTTTAAAATATTATTAATTATTGGATTCGGTAACGTTTTTAGTAATTTTGAAAACTCGAACCAAACATTTTGATAAAAAAAAATTTATAATTAAATATGCTAGAATTAATTATAGGGAATAATATATTATATCTCATGCATTGTTTATAGGGAAGCGTTCAGGGCTGAAATGGAATAATGGATACGAAAAATTGATGAGGAAAGGCGACGTGACATAGAGCAAAATGAGGGTGTGGGGGACGAATCGAGGACACAGGTCACGGATGAGGAAAGGGAACAACGAATGGAACAAATAAATGATCATCCTATATCAGAAGAAGGTAAAGAAAAAGAAAAAGAAAAAGAACAAACGGACGAAGACAGCCAAGAAGAAGAATATTATCATCAAGTAGAGGAGGAGGGGGATGATTCGGATGAGGATAGTGATGAAATACTGGACCGAATAGATCGTACCAATTAATTATCTAGTGTCTTTTTTTTTTGGGATGAATTATTGTAGAATTTTTATTTCAATAAATAATACTATCAAATAGTAGAATTTTTATTGTAGAATTTGTTATTGCAAAAGTTACATAATGTTCATAACATTAATTTTGTTATTTTTCATCACAAATGACTCCGAATGGAGAAGTAAGAATAAACAAAATATTATATTTATATTTTTTGGTATTAATAAAATGTCAAGACAAATGATTTTTTATATCATTTATTGATTCATTTTCAAAAATAAAATGTGCTCGCAAAAGTTGGTGATGTATGTTTCATCAACAACAATTGAATTTAATTAATAGAGTGTATATAAGATGTATTATATTGACATGTTATTTCGATGTGTGATAAAATTTTGTTCAGGGCCAAACATATTCAGAAACAAATATGTATAAAGCATTGTCATATAATTTCAAAATGTGACAATGGAGTAGTTGGTGGAATTCTTAAATTGTGAGGCCTAGGTTCGAATTTCTCAGGCTTCAATTCTCTTTAATTTTAGTAACAACCTTTTATATACATAATTAATTAACCAAACATAATATTCAATTTGGTTAAATTTTTTTCTTTTTTTGTTTTAAAAAAATTTAGAGACATATCCATCAGTTTTAGTATATGAAAAGGTGTCATGCATCAATAAATAATAACCGCCTATCTATTTATTATTAATTAACCAAACATACATTAACCGCCTATTTATATTATAAATAAATAATAGTTGTTTAATTTATACTAAATTATGATTGATTGAGACAATGTTTAACATATATTTATAATTTTATTATTTTTATTATTTATATTAAGGAGTATATGATATATTGACATATATTTATAATTTTATTATTTTATTTTGGTAAATTTGAATTTTTTTTTGTTCCAAGCGAGAAATACAATTTTCGTAAATTCCCTTTATTTGTTACAGTATTATAATTTCTTGGTTTGCATAAGTTTTAATGTGATTGTGTTTAAGTAGTGATACTTTGGTTCGATTATAATTTCTTGATATAATGTGTTTTCGTAAATTATGTTTAAGTAGTGTTACTTGTAAATTAGGTTTGATTATAATATCTTCATTTTGTAACCGTTTGATATTATGTTTGATATACTGTTTTCATATTAGGTTCGACATTATGTTTCATATTACTGTCCTCTGGATTTTCAATGTTACTAGCAAATTAGGTTTGATATACTGTTTTCATATTTAGGTTTAAGTAGTGTTAGTTGTACATTGAGTTCAATTATGTATTCTTGATTTATTAGGTTTAAGTAATTTTCGTCAATTAGGTTTAAGTAATTTTTACTTCTAACTTATTTTATAAAACAGTTCATATGTTTATACATTAACAGCCTATTTATTATAAATAAATAATAGTTGTTTAATTTATACTAAATTATGATTGATTGAGACAATGTTTAACATATATTTATAATTTTATTATTTTATTTATATTAAGGAGTATATGATATATTGTTGGGCTAAGTTATTGGGTTCAATTTATATGAAATTGATGGCCCAGTTTTTGGGCCACAAATATTTTCAATGCTATATGGCCTGTTTAGTTGGGCTTTCCCAAAAATGATTCAACCCGATCCGAACCGGGTCGGTCTGAATGTTTCCCAAACTCAAATAATACCCGAACATATATCTGAAAACATATTACATACTAATTCAAAAAATCGGGCCCCAATTACATTCCTCTCCAAAAACCCCAATTTTCCCGTCAGCCATCTCCGCCGCCGTTCTCATCTCTGCCGTTCTCCACGCACATCAACATTACGGTATTATTCCCTATTTCTCCACGACAAGATGAAGCGAGTAATTGTAAGTATTTTCGTAAATTTGAAATTTCTTGAAATAATGTGTTTTCGTAAATTATGTTTAAGTATTTTCATACTTGGGTTCGATTATAATTTCTTGAAATAATGTGTTTTCGTAAATTATGTTTAAGTAGTGTTACCTGTAAATTAGGTTTGATTATAATATCTATGGCTTGTTTTCGTAAATTAGGTTTAACTGTTTTCGTATTTAGGTTTAACTATAATATCTATGGCTTTTTTTGTTAATGTGTTATGATTTCTATGGCTGTTTTCGTAAATTATAATATCTATGGCTTTTTTTGTTAATGTGTTATGATTTCTTGGTTTACATAAGTTTTAATGTGATTGTGTTTAAGTACTCATACTTGGGTTTGACTGTTTTCGTATTTAGGTTTAAGTAGTGTTAGTTGTACATTGTGTTCAATTACGTTTTCTTGATTTATTAGGTTTAAGTAATTTTCGTAAATTAGGTTTAACTAATTTTTACTTCCAACTTATTTTATAAAACAGTTCATATGAAACAGTTCGTATCTTCCTTCATTTACTTCGTGGATTGCTAATTGCTTCCCGTATTATGTTTTGGTTGAATTATTGCAATAGGTTATCTCATCTTCGTCTTCATCTTCATCTTCATCTTCATCTGAAGATGACTCATACGATGGTGAATACGATACTGAAAATTTAGTTGAACTTGATTCTTTCTCAAGAATCATGTTTAAGAGCAACCTCCCTAGTCGTCATTCAAAAACCACACCAAGAATGGTATGGACATTCAAAACTCTTACACTTCATACTACATTGGAATATTATGAGATTTTCACTAACATTCTTCTTGTGGGAGTACTTTCCATTCGATAAATGGACGAGCTTGGGCCTAGATCAAGTAAAGGTTGCAAACATTAATTGTCCGGGATATGGTAGACGGGCATGGAAAGTCGAGGTACGTTTATACAAAGACAAAAAAATGAAAAGAGAACGTGTTGCATTAGTTGGAGGATGGGCTGACTTTGCAAAGAAAATTGACATTAATGTTGGCGATGAAGTTTTTTTTTACATTTATTGAGACAATGACAATCCAAGTGAAGTGACCATCTTAGTAACCGTCAATAACTCGAAGTCCGGTTGATAGCTCGTACTAGGATGTGTTAATTTTAGGAAATGACTTATTGATTTTGATAACATTTATGTTTTGGGGTGGTTGCGGAACTGTCGAATGATTGTATGTTTTTTAATATTTCGACTTTTTTGGTACTTTGGATAATATGAATGTTTTTTTTAAGTTCAAATCATTTACGATTTTGCATACATACTTTCGTCTATTATCATTTTCACGGGCCCAATATTACATAAAAAGTTCAACTTGGCCCATTCAATTAAATTTCTGTCAAAGCCCAAATACTTTGGCACATTAGCATTTTATCGGGCCCAATTTACATAGAAATATTAACTTGCCCAATTATAAAATAATCAAAATATTTATAAAAGCACTAGTATAAAATAAAAATGTTCAAATAATATTCCATGTAGATTTTGGGCCATTTTCATAAACTTGTTATATATATGAAGAACTTCCACATTATTTAAAAAAAAAAAATCCAAATTTCAAAAAAAATACAAGAAAAAGTAACATGTGAATTTCATACCACATACATAAGATTATGTTGCAAAATTTGAAAACAAATCCCTGAAAAAAAAAAAAAAGACAGAAAACATAAAATTCACCATCAACTAAAATGGCCTGAAATTGGGATTGTTATTAATGTGCCTATACGAATTTATCATATTTATAGTTACTTCCAATTGTTAACAAGGCAATGAGACTACAATTAACCATTTCATTCAACAATAGTCTAACTGCATAAAATTTTATAAAATATCAGGATACAACACAATTAACATTAATGCAAGGTGGTACAATTAAATTATGAAAGAGAAACATTATGACTACATTGAGTGCCTAGGTTATCCTCATCCATTCCTTGCTCGGAATGGCCAATGTCCTTGTCAATTTTATTTTGGCATGTAGATTTATGACCTTCTTGCCTGCATGATATTGTCATTTAAAATATATCAATTAACTTTTTTTTTAATAAATTTTATTCTTAAACTTACAATATTCACATACCGACAAATACCACAACGTTGCATCCGCGCCTTAGGTGCTCCTCTACACTTGCTCTTCAACGGGTCACGGACGAATTCATTAGTAACAACTTTAGGCGGATCCGCAATCCCATTACAACTCACAAACTCATCATCTACCTTTTCATCTAACTCGGGACTAACGACGTATTCTTTTCTACAATCTTGTGCAACTTCATGCATTCGATCCACAAAATGATGCCTTGCATCTTCGGAATGAGAAAATACGTGGCAATATTGAACAAGTTCTTTGTAAATATTCGTAAATCGCAAGCTTTGGGGATCCTCGGAATATGGAGTAGTAGGAAAGTTTAGAAGCAATGGCCGACCAATTTCAACTGTCCATCTATTGTGTATGCAAGGGTTGGGAATTTCACTTAGATTTAAACACCTAAATGCAGCAAAAAGATGACAACATGGTATCCAGTCTGACTCCAGCATTAAACAATCACATTAAAACTTTCCTGCTTCCCAATCGATCTCTACAAACCTTCGTCTACAATTAACTTTACCATATTCCACAAAGGTGAACACAAACACTCGATCATCAATATTTTTTGATTCTTCAACCATCAATCCTTGAGATTTAAATATTTGTTTCTCAACAAGGAAAAATACAGATTTAGTGTATATGGATGCATCATGCTTTTGAATACTCACAAGTGTGGTTGGAATTAAGGATCGAAGATCTGGTGCTTGGGAAGAAGCTTGATCAAATTTAAAACCAGCTCTAATTTTTGAAAGCCATGTACAATAATGCTTTAAGAAGTGAGTTATTTTTAATCCATGTGTACCACCCCTATCCTTGACCGAAGCATTAATAGCTTCAGATCTTTGGGTGCTCCTCATCATTCCAAAAAAGTGACATCGAAAATGTGCTTCACTCCACAATTCCCTCCTCTCATATGTTTCTTTAACCCAAGGATTTACTGAAAGCCCGTGTTTTTCAATTAACTCACACCATTTAATCTCAAATTCTTCAATGGAATTATTATTCTTCAAAAAACATGCAAAAGAATCGCAAAAACCCGGTATCCGAACTTTTTGTCGGCAATTCCTTTGCAAGTGCCAACAACAAAGCCTATGTTTTGCATGCGGAAACTCCTTCTCAATTGCATGGTGCATTGCAGCATCTTGGTCAGTCAAAATTGATATTGGATCTTTACAACCCACTGCTTCTCGAAATGTCCTCAACAACCACCTATACGACTCTATTGTCTCATTGTACATTATGGCAGCTCCAAAAATGCAAGTTCTCAAGTGATTGTCAACTCCAGATAGGATGACCAATGGAAACTTGTAACTGTTAGTTTTGTACGTGCTATCGAATAAGACTACGTCACGGAATAGTCTATATTCAGCCTTACAAAAGCCATCAGCCCAAAATAACCGGGTCAAAGAGTTATCATTTTCGTCAATTGTGTACTTGAATATAAATTCTTCATCATTTACTTGTAATTCTTCAAGGAATGACAAGGCAGTGTTCGCATCTCCTTTCCTAACCATTTTCATTATCCCTCCTTCCTACTAAAGGATACTTTTCCAGAACCACCTTCCTAATACTCAATCCAATCAATTGTTCTACAAGTCCTAAGGCCATCATCAGTCATTCGACTTAACAAAGCCTTATGAGTAGGTGTCATATACCTGGATATCAATATTTCAACATTCACATCAATATGGGATATTAGGATCTATGGACTAAAATTTAAATACTGTAAACAGTCAAAATACTTTACAATGTAAAAAATACCTGTTACATTTCAAACGATGTGCCGTAGTTCTTGTCTCCAACGGATGATTGTGTTTAGCTTCAAAATGGGTGACCCTATATGTATTATCCTTACAATCATATGCTATGCGACAACGAGCTTTACATCCACACTTGGTTTCATCATTAGGTCTTCGAAGGAATTTACTTCCTTCTTTACGTGGCCTACGGAATCCTTCCCTAGTACAAACAAGTTCCATGGACTTTACCACACCATCTGAATTTGACCTTTTATGATTCTTTCGGATATCAAAACCTCTTAGTCTACCATATTCGATATAGAAATCTTCAGCCTCTTTAGGAGAGTTAAAAACTGAATACAAAATTGGGTCCCTATTAAGCTCATTAAAGTTAGACTCTACTATATCTTCCGGGATTGATTTATTATCATGAGATGAAATATTATCACTATTTGAATTCCACTCATTCAAAGAAACATAATCTTCATCTTTCGATTCCATCGTATTTCCTGAACATATTAAATTACTACTAACGAGTGAAATTGAGCTAATTTAAAGAGTTGTCAACATAATCTTATTTCGAAAAACAATGTACTTAGTGTGACAACAAATTTAAATGATACAAATGGACTGCCTAATTAATTATTCTATCAACATAATATAGTAATTAATTATGCTCTGGCCATTTTTAGATAGCAATTTTTCATTCTTTCAAGCATTCTTCAAATTGGGAATTTTCTTCAATTCTGTTCAATTCAATTCAATTCAATTCAATTTATCTGCCCAATTCTTCAAATTGGGAAATTTTTTCAAATCAATTCAATTTATCTTCAAAATAAACTAGATTTTCTAATATAAAATATTTTAAATTTTCTAATGAAATTTTTCGATTCAATTCGGCCATTCTTGAAAAGCTAATCCTACTTTCTACATAGACAACCTCAAAATTATAAAACAACATTTAAATTAGCCCAATTGCAAAATTAAACTAAAACCTCAAAATTAAAAAACAACAATTACGAGACTAAGAGTTCATTCAAATTAGACTAAAAGTTGATTCAAATTAGGAGACTTACCTCAGAACTTCAATGAACTAACTTCAATACAAGAACAACCATTAATTTTAGCTAAATCACCTACCAAGAACACTAAATCACCTACCAAGAACCACAATAATAGTGAAGAATTCTTCCGAAAATAGTTGGGTCTTCAAGTTGGAGAGCAAATGGGTCTTCAAGGTGGAGAGAAAACGGGTCTTCAAGGTGGAGAGCAAATCGGGATAGAAGTCGGTGGAAATGATTTGTGTAGGAGAAGAAGAAGACATGGGCATAAAAGTAATTTCTCCGGTGTATATAGTATAATTAATTGGGCAGGATATAATAGTAATTTCTGGATAGCCTATAGTGTAATAAGTCTTCCGATAACAGGTTACACATTTGCCACATGGCACTAGCTAAATGGTGAACTGTCCGCAGTGCCGCCAAAGGCGAACTGCGGTTAGCAAGCCCGAACAAGGTATATGTTAAAATATCAACCCAGCCGAATTCTACTTGGATTCATTTCAATTAAAGATTTATCATAATATTAATATAAATTGAACAAACTCAATATTAAATCAATTTGTGAAAGTCGATCGAGTCCGTTTCCATAACTCCACAAGTTATGTAATGACTTTGGGACACCTTGTTAAAGAAAAAAATCAATTTTTTTAAGCATGAGCCTTTAACTAGATGAGTTATCTCGAACCGGTACCCGTACTCGTTGCATCTCTCAACCAACTCAAGTTTGAGTTAATTCTCACTCGAGCCTTGTCCAAACTCGAATTGGATTGCTTTTGACCTAATTATGTAGTTGAACGAAATAATTCAACACAAGAATCATGAGCTATAGGTAAGGTAGGAAGGAGCATACCTCTTCTAAGTCCAACCTCAATTGACAGATTAATCAAATAAACTTCCCATATAAAAACTGAGGAAAAAGACTGGATAAAAGGAAACAACAGTCAATCTCAATTGACAGATAAATCATTTTAGCATCACCAACTCTAAGTCTAAAAGTTAAGATTTTCAATTTCCTTCTAAAAATAATACATGTCACCTGAAACTGATGCAAAATAAAGCTCCTATCAGAAGTTCATCTAAAGAAGACATGCCGTGATTTTCTGAATTCTGATAGATAGAATCATAAGCAAAAACGTACCTAAATTTAATCCGCCTCCTAATTAATAACACTTTACACTTGAAGGAATTCAAAACATAAAATTTCATGGCGAACTATATAATTCTTCAACAGCCATGGAAGATAAAATAGTGTATTGTAAGAACAAGAATGATTCCTCGTTTACTTCAATTTGTAGAACTCAATCCTCTAGGAGATCTCCGAGGTTTCAACATCTCTTCAGCTTTCTTTTTTGGAGTACTCGTACTCTCGGATATGACAGATTTACCCTCATTAATATCAGACTTTGGTAGTGAACTATTAACCCCAGGCTTCGTATTTTCACTTTCCATCTTTGTTTTGTTAGGGTAATACAAGTCTGCAGGATTCATAGGTAAGGCAACAGTATCAAGTTCAAATAAACCTACAGGCACCCCTTCTTTTTCAGTGCCAGTCGTTTTATAAAAGGGAACATAGTGGGAGAACTTGTACAGTTCATTTGGTCCTACCACGAACGAGGCCGTCTCGCTTTCGTTACTTCTCTGAAAAAGGCTCTTGAACCCTTTAACTTTGTCCAAGTAACAAACTTTTATGCCAAAGCCTGGAACAAAATCTGAAAGAACCTCAACGACTTCATATTTGTACTTCCTATGATTTTCCGAGTCTAAACTCCAACCCAAATTCCAGTCCTTGAAAACAGCCCATACTTCTCATTCTCTAGGGTGAATGACTAGAGAACCTCTCTTTTTGCCTCTAATAAGAGAATGGCCTTTAACACAATGAACTTGATGTGAGAATGTCTCTATTGCATCCCTGCTATCAGGTTCTTGAAGCTTAAAAGTGCCACAACCAACTGGTAACTCCTCATCTACCCAATCCTCAAGAGCTTCATCTATAGGAAAGCTTCTAACCATGTAAAGCTCACTTCAAAAGGATCACCACTTGCTTTCTTCACCTTAGCATAGAATCTTGGCATGCCATCAGCTGTATCATAACAAGCCCAGAATTGACCAGCTTCGAAATGGTTGGGATCTCGCTTAAAATTATCAAAGTCTAGCTCAGGACAATCACACTTTTTGCCTTCATTGGAATCATCTTTAGAATTTGAATCTATGTCAGAATCACTTCCGATTTTTATTGTATCAGCAGCATTATTTGCCATAAAACTGGTTTCGCCATTAAAAGCATTAGTATTTTCACTTGCTTTCTGTTTCTTGAAAGGGCTAGCAAGATGGTTATCTTTTTCATTGTATGAGACATGCTCTCTTTTCCATAGTGATCTTCGTTGATTTTGGGAATGACTAGGTCCAGAATTCACATCAGCTGCAGGATCACCAAAACTCCCCTTAGTGGTAACATCTTCCAAGTCAGAATTTGTTGATGAATCAAAACTCTCGCTAGATTCCACGATTGATCTTGCAACACTACTGTAGGAGTTCCAGTAGTAGTCTGTTGAACATTAGTATTTTGCTGAACAATCTCTGGTCTATCAGCTGTTTGTAACTCGTCTGTTTGACAATCAGTGTTCTGATTTTGAACAGCACTTGAGCTAGCAGCTGAGTTGAGATCAGGTAGTATGATGGGTACATATTCTTCATTTCTTCCAATACTCAATTTCTGAAAATCAGTAGACATATTTGAATTAGTGCTTTGATTCTTTTTAGAAGATTGGTTTGGCCCATCAAATACTCCATGAATAGATTCTTCTACATGTAAAGTTCTCTTGTTAAAGACTCTATAAGATTTACAAACAGTAGAGTATCCTGCAAAAACAGCTTCATCAGCCTTTTCTGCAAAAGCAGTAAGGTGATTTTTCCCATTATTTAAAACAAAGCATTTACAACCAAAGATTTTAAAGTACTGAATGTTTGACTTCCTGTTATTCCAAACTTCATATGGAGTTTTGTTCTGGTTTTTGTTGATCACACATATGTTCTGGGTGAAGCAGGCTGTGTTTGTGGCTTCTGCCCAGAATCTTTGGGGCAGCTTAGCTTCAGCTATCATGGTTCTGGTAGCTTCTTTTAGAGTTCTGTTTCTCCTTTCAGCAACTCCATTTTGTTGAGGGGTTCTGGCAGCAGAGTGCTCATGACTGATGCCTCTAATGTTACAATACTCTTTAACAGTAGAGTTTATGAACTCAGTCCCTCTATCTGATCTGATTTTTAATATATTCATGCTTTTCTCATTTTGAATCAGTTCCCTTAGATTGGTGAGATGCTCCTTGCTTTCACTTTTCTTCTTCATGAAAATCACCCAAGTGTATCTTGAAAAGTCATCCACAACAGCTAGGCAGTACTTCTGTCTACCATTGCTGATTAGATCAATGGGTCCAACTAAGTCCATATGTAGCAGCTCCAAAATCCTTCCAAAAGATTGGTGCTTCTTGCTCTTGAAAGATGACTTGATTTGTTTACCCTTCTGACAGGCGTCACAGAGCTTATCTTTGCTCATGACTGTTTTGGGAATTCCTTCTACCAGATCATTTTTTATTAATCTGTTTATGGTCTTGATATTCACATGATTCATCATCTTGTGCCACAGCTAACTAATTTCACTTGGTGTTGAGGCCACCAAACAAACATTTGAATTTTTATCCACAAAATTTCAGTCGACTATGTAGACATTTCCTTGTCGTCTTCCACATAAGATGACCTTCTTTGTACCGATCTGTTCAATATAGCACTTATCTGATGAGAAGATAACTGAAAATCCCTTGTCACAAAATTGACTTATGCTCAGTAGATTGTATTTGAGGCCTTTAACATATGAGACGTCAGATATCTCAATGTTACCTTTGATTAGCTTTCTTCAATACCAATTCTTGGCAGTTTATACGCGTATGCCTTGAATACAGAAAACAAGTCAGTAAGAAAGATTTTTCCCAAATCTCTTGACTATTCCATAGCTGTCACATTCATGTTGAATTTTGGAGGCAGAGCCTTTAGTATTCTGACAGTAATCTCTTTATCAGTGAAGGTCTTTCCCAGCTTAAGAACTTCATTCAGTGTTCTGGTGAACCTTGTATCTATCTGATCAATGGTTTCTCCAGATTTCATCTTGAAGTTGTCTAACTTTTCTAGTGCAACACTCAGTTGGTGCTCCTTTATGGCATCGTTTCCTTCGCGCATATCACGAACTTTATCCCACATTTCCTTTGCAGTTTTGCAGTGTTTGACTTTGTCAAATCTATCATTATCCAGGGCTTTGGTCATGATGAAACGGCCAACTTTATCAAGATTGAACAACTTGATTTCTTCGGTTGTCATCTCTTGAAGATCTTTATCCACCACAATATCAACTTCATCAACCTTTATTGTCTTGGTGAACTTGAATGGACCTTTGGTGACACATGTATACATGTTGTCATTATATGCAGCAAGGAAGATTTCCATTCTAATCTTCCAATCCTCAAAGCTCATACTGCCAATGTGAGGAACATGGCTGATACAATCCATTTTCAAAAAGTTTTTGATTTTCCAAAAATATGCTCTTTTGAAAAAGTTTAAAACTTTTGAAAAACATTTGGATCAAGCTCGTTGATCAGGCAGCTGATTCTAATGAACCACCTGCTCTGATACCACTTGTTGGTCCCAAGTGGTCAGATGAGGTCTAGAGGGGGGGGGGGAGGGAATAGACCTCTGAAAATTTTGGACTTTAAAACTTTTAAGTCGTCTGTCAGCAGACTAAGCTTATATAGAACAGTAAGCTGACTGAGCTAATCGTGAACGAATCTTGAACAACAGAGTTGACCACTCTTCTGATAACTACTTAGCTAATTTCAGCAAAAATCAGTTTTAAAGCAGAATACTTGCAACGGATGATTTTAAGTGTTTTTCACAAGTAGACTTAGTCTTCTTAAAGATTTTATCCCCAGTTTTGAAACTCCTTTAAAATCTTTAAAAAAACAATTCAAAGTGTTGAAATATCCAATTTTGAGATATGCAATAAACTTATGCAAAATAAAATACAAGGAATTTTTATAGTGGTTATATGGATAAAAATCCTTTAGTCCACTCTTCCAAGTCACTTAGATCTTGGGTTATACTATAATCTACTTACGCCAAACAACAAATGTAAAGGCCGTAAGCTCACAATAGGAAATCACAAAGAAACTCCTATCCTCTGAAGCTAGTTCACTCACTTAGATGGATCTACACTTCTCACAACACTCTAAATACAGTTTTTACTCAGAAAAAGGATTTATCTTTGCATTTCAACTTGGTTTTGTCAACAAATGACATCACCAGACGAATGAGCTGTTCTTGAGACTTAGAGAGATTTGCTTCGGAAATTTTCTCAGAGTTGTGTGTTGTTGTATCTCTAGCTCTTGAAATCAGCTCTATTTATACTTGAATTTGAAAAATGCCCGTTGAAGAGAGACATATTTCAAATCCATAGCATGGTCCCCCAAATTTCAAACGGCTCCCTGCACTGTACACTCTGCTGTACTTTTCTACAGGAGCATTAAATGCACCTTGCTGATCCGAGAATAACTTCAATCGTTTGCCATTAATACCCTTCTCTTGCAGCATTTATTACACCAAGTGCATTTATTACCGTTGGGCAGACTCCCTGATCCCTTTTACCCTGCCGATGGAATCGACCCTTCTGATGGATACTCTTCTGATCAAAACTTGAACTCTTCTGATTTCAGTCAGCCGATGATCTACCCTTCTGATTCCAAATTCAGCATTAGATCAGTAGTCTTCTAGACCTTGAACTTTTGACCCTTCTGATGTCTTCTTACTTGGTCAAAATTCTTCTAAGGGTTCTAAGCATTCCATACTTAGCTGGTGATGATGTTTTGGAAATCATCAAAACCTCCCTTATCATCTTGTCTTCATTGCATTTCATCTTCATCTTCATCCAATAGTAGCTTTAATATTTTGCAATAAACCCCTTTAAAAAAAAGTTGACAAAAATTTCCATATGATTTATGAAATTCGCTTTAAAAAATTGGCAAAAAACTTATCTCCCCAAGTTACATATTGTGGCAATTTACCATTCACATGCAAATTAAGCAATTTACCGCCTCAAATTATTTTATTTAGTTTGTGTTCGACGAAAAATATACATGTGTCCCTCACATGAATTTTTAAAGTTAGTCACAACACTTCTTACAAGTCCAACTACTTCGCTCATGTAAAGATTTGTTTTCAGGTGGCGAAGGGTTGGACGATGGTTGTGGTGCCGAAGGTGGAGAGAGAGGAATTGGTGGCACCAATAATTGCAATTAACCCCTCCCAATTTTTACCTTTTTAGGTATTTCTTGCCCAATTGCAAATATTCCCTGAAGAGATAAAAATGGTGACTTAAACGAACACGTGCTTGATGCGTGACCGTTTTCATCCAAAAACTAACTGCCGAATGAAATGTAAAAAAAGTTTTTCAACTTTTGTACGAAATTTGTCTTTTTGAAAAGTTTGGCATGAAATGTATAAAGTAAGCAAAAGTTTGGTACGAAAAGTGTAATTCCCTCGATTTTTTTTTTGGGAAAGAGATTTGAAATTAATTAGAGATTAGAGAGTTTTCTTAAACATATTAATTAAAGGGTTAATATGTAATTTAATATATTTTTTTTAAATGTTCGATGCCGCGTCATCATTAGACATTTTGACCATAAATTGTAGTTCAGATTTGTTGTTGCCTTTTGTTAGTGGTTGAGATGTGATATCTCATATACACTTATATTCTATAAAATCTTATTTTAAAAAGACTCAAAAGAGTTACCGCAAATACAGTGGATTATTTTTTAACGCAAAATTTAAAAGAAAAAAAAAAGATAATGAACAATATATTTCGTACTTCTGCAATTATTACTAGGGTATTGTTTGTGACATTGGTTGGAGTCATATGAACATGTTCTTCATGTCAAATAACTGATGATAAATTAAGTATTTTGGCTCATGAATTCAGAGTTAGAAAAATATTGAATGTGTTTCTGGATGAAATATAAGTTGCAAAATTTTGGAAATTAAGACATGTAAACTCATGACCTGAAGTTTAATTGGTTTAAAGATATGATAACATTACAGTTTATTGAATTAGAAAAATATAAGAACGTAGTAAAGTATGGAATTACATTCATGAATCATGATGCATTGGCGATTGAGATTTGGCTCGCATTCTTGATGCATTGACTATTGTAATTTGTGAAACTCACCTATACATTTGTTCATATAAGCATACGTGTGATATCAAAATATGTCACAACACCCGCAATTTACATCCTTCAGGGTTCCAGGACAAGGATTTTGAGGGTTCGGGATTAGTTTGGTGTAAGCTTGAACACCAGTGTTATAAAAAAAATATCACAACAAGTTAGTATAGATGAAAATTATGACTTGACAATATATAGATACTAGCTTATAATCCGTGCTACGCACAGATTCGAAAAATAAAAAAAAAAATCTTATAGTAATACAACGAAAAAAGAAAATGGACATATAATGCAACTTCATCGGGTGCAAAAATAATTTATATACACAAATTAAATGATGTTTATTAATTATTTGATTAAATTATATGTATATATGTAAGAGAATAAAATTCGACAGTTGGATGCAAATAAATAAATTATTACAAATTAGTATACAATAATTATCTTTTATTAGCTTATAATACAAAAGGGGATTTTGTTAAACAAAGTAACTATATTTAAACCAATTACCAATGGTGTGAAGCACCTCAAAATTTTCGTTATTCTTTATTTAGTTATAACTACGAATGAAAGTTTAATCCATGTATCTTCGGAAATTTCATATTCATTTGCATTGACTACTTCTAACAAATATTAAATCTAATTTATAATGTTTGAAAATTAATACTCCAAAATTTAAAATTAAAAAATTAAAATTACATTTGTAGAGTTGTAGTTCACATCCCTTTAAGAGCCATTCAGCTACTCAAAAAGTGACAAATAAAATATCTTTTAGACGATATTCTTAAATTAAGGGTATGTGTGATATTTCAAGCTTGTAAGTGTTTCTTTATACACTTTTAGGAGATGCTGTCAGACATGGCCTTCAAATTTATGAGTAATAATGAAGCGAATTGGTTAGCATGAGTAATGTAATTTAAGATATTAGTTTTGTCACGCCCCAAAAATTAAACGTGACTGGCCGTGCCGTCGCAACGAATTAAGACGACACGAAGCCCTCCATATGAGTCTATTCAACTATATAACAAAATATCGAGAAAGAATCATCTAATAATTTAATAAAAAGGATCTCAATACAAAGCATCTAACCTCTTAACAAGCTAAAACAATATAAACCAAAATGCTAAAATCCACTCTAATCTAAGGAATCAATAAATCTAGTTACTAATAATATAAAGTAGCTCCACTTTCGATACGCCATCCTATACGACTCTTAGCTCCACGAACTAATTAAATCTCTGAAATAAAACATTGCGATGGGTGAGCCGCAAACTCAATAAGCAGTTTAAGATACAATCTTACCGGATCGAACATTTATAAAAAGTACAATAATTATACATGCAGATACTATACTTACATAATTAGCAAAACTATTTCATGGAGTCAATAAACAGATTTAGAAAGATCAACAATAATTATGTTCAAAGATTTGAAAGCTCACAGACAAACACTACGACCACTATTATAACCCATGGCACGGGCTGTTAGCATATGGATATCCATGGTCCAAAACAAACATACTCAAACCGATAAACAGTTGGAGGCCAAAACAAAAATGTTCGGAACTAGTTCCTATCGCTAACCAAAATTCCCCAAAGGGGCCCAAAACAAACGCATGTAAGAACTGAGAGCTTAACAAAATGATATCTTTCATTCTTCAATTTCAAAATACTTTAGATCAAACTTTACAATCATAACAACGAGTTATATACTTCGAAAGATTTAAAGATACTATAGAATATAATAATACGAATAAAATACGAGTAGGAAAGCATCAAGAACTACTTACCTAAATCCTGAAATTTAAGATACTTCGTTTGCTCCTAAATTTTAACTCCAAGATGCAATTGATTATTTTGATATTTAACTATTGTTCCTCTCTTTTTTATTCTTTATATATATATATATATATATATATATATATATATATATATATATATATATATATATATATATATATATATATATATATATACATATATATATACATATATATATAGACACACACGTACGAAAAGAGTTTGACATGTTTATAATTACAAAACTACCTACCCATTAGTTACCTTTGTCTGACCACTTCCTAGAGAAAGGTAACATAATTGTTGTATATCTATCCAACTAGAGTTCTAATACAAGTGCACATTAAATACTTCACGTAGACACACTTTTTTCTTTTTTTTTTTAATCGGCCCATTCTAAAACATAAAATTAGAACCCAAAAATAATGATACTAATTAATTATGGACCGACAATCTAATAATCAAGTATTTAAGTGAATAAAAAGGTTAGGGATATTACAATTTCCCCCCCTTATAGGAAGTTTCGTCCTCGAAACTTAACGTACCTTTCGCAATTTCGTTAGTTGTAACCCCTCCCTCGTCAATCAATGCAAAAACTCTTGAATTATTTTTATTTTTCTGCTCATTAGGTTTTTCCCTGTTAACCCTAGCTGTCTTTTTAAATGGGCAATTTTTTACCATGTGTCCTTGTCGTCCACATTCAAAACATGCCCCTGTCCTCCAATGACATTCCCCAGCATGAACCTTATGGCAGTGAGTACATTCTTTGGCATATGACCTTGAATCTCCACTATTGGTCTTTATCATCTTATTGCCTATTCCATTCTCTCCAAAATTTTGCCCTCCTTCAGGTTGATTCCTCTTTCGGTCCCCAACATTTTGATCAAAATTCTTCAAATCTGTCTCAACTCTCAGGGCTCTCTCCAATAAATCACGGAATGTGGTATCCATATGAGATGAGACGCGAATCTGGATATCCTTTTTTAACACTTGAAAAAACCTATTCGCTCTACTTTCCTCAGAGCTCATATATATAGGGCAAAATCGTCCAAGTTCATTGAATTTGTTTGCAGCCTCAAGTACAGTCATATCTCCAGTTTGCTTAAGGTTAAGGTATTCATTTTCCTTTGCGATTTTGATAGCACGGGGAAAATAATGATCGAGAAATAACTTCTTAAAATCTTCCCATGACAATGGATTGTTTCGGTCAATATATGCCACCTTCACCGTGTCCCACCAATACTTGGCGTTTCCAACTAAGAACGGAAGAGTCACATTGAGTCTCACTTCTACGGGATACTCCAATGCAATGAACGTTTCCTCGATGTTGCTAATCCATTTTTCAGCTGCAATAGGGTCGGCACCACCCTCAAATGATGGAAAGTTTAGTCTCCTAAAACGTTCATAGCAAGATGTCGTGGTGGGAGGTTGTGGCTGAGATTGTTGTTGTTGCTGCTGCATAAGATTGGCTACCATTTGACAAATGCCAGCAATGTCCGCTTGGGTGGCCGGCGCATCACGATTTCCAGTCTCTCGACCTATAGTCTGATCCATTGTGCCTTCTTGTCCAATCGAGACTTCATTTTCGCTACCCATCTCATTAAACGAGTCTCTCCTTAAGCCACGCCCACGCCCACGACCACGACCACGTCCACGTCCACGTCCCTGTCCACGACCTCGACCACTCATTCTTCTACGTGCCAAATTGAATAGTCTAACAAAAATAAAAATAAAAATAAAGCACTTCTGACCACAATCTAATCAACCTACGAAGTTTAAATAAACATTCTTCCAATAGTTTTAATAAGCCTAAGACTAAGGATCCGAACGCAGGCAAAACTTAAGTAACTATTTCTTACTGGTCCAAAATCTATATTACTTATTTTAAATTTTTTTTTTTTTTTTTCTAAACCCCAGAGATACAAAACCTGGCTCTGATACCAAGTTGTCACGCCCCAAAAATTAAACGTGACTGGCCGTGCCGTCGCAACAAATTAAGACGACACGAAGCCCTCCATATGAGTCTATTCAACTATATAACAAAATATCGAGAAAGAATCATCTAATAATTTAATAAAAAGGATCTCAATACAAAGCATCTAACCTCTTAACAAGCTAAAACAATATAAACCAAAATGCTAAAATCCACTCTAATCTAAGGAATCAATAAATCTAGTTACTAATAATATAAAGTAGCTCCACTTTCGATACGCCATCCTATACGACTCTTAGCTCCACGAACTAATTAAATCTCTGAAATAAAACATTGCGATGGGTGAGCCGCAAACTCAATAAGCAGTTTAAGATACAATCTTACCGGATCGAACATTTATAAAAAGTACAATAATTATACATGCAGATACTATACTTACATAATTAGCAAAACTATTTCATGGAGTCAATAAACAGATTTAGAAAGATCAACAATAATTATGTTCAAAGATTTGAAAGCTCACAGACAAACACTACGACCACTATTATAACCCATGGCACGGGCTGTTAGCATATGGATATCCATGGTCCAAAACAAACATACTCAAACCGATAAACAGTTGGAGGCCAAAACAAAAATGTTCGGAACTAGTTCCTATCGCTAACCAAAATTCCCCAAAGGGGCCCAAAACAAACGCATGTAAGAACTGAGAGCTTAACAAAATGATATCTTTCATTCTTCAATTTCAAAATACTTTAGATCAAACTTTACAATCATAATAACGAGTTATATACTTCGAAAGATTTAAAGATACTATAGAATATAATAATACGAATAAAATACGAGTAGGAAAGCATCAAGAACTACTTACCTAAATCCTGAAATTTAAGATACTTCGTTTGCTCCTAAATTTTAACTCCAAGATGCAATTGATTATTTTGATATTTAACTATTGTTCCTCTCTTTTTTATTCTTTATATATATATATATATATATATATATATATATATATATATATATATATATATACATATATATATAGACACACACGTACGAAAAGAGTTTGACATGTTTATAATTACAAAACTACCTACCCATTAGTTACCTTTGTCTGACCACTTCCTAGAGAAAGGTAACATAATTGTTGTATATCTATCCAACTAGAGTTCTAATACAAGTGCACATTAAATACTTCACGTAGACACACTTTTTTCTTTTTTTTTTTAATCGGCCCATTCTAAAACATAAAATTAGAACCCAAAAATAATGATACTAATTAATTATGGACCGACAATCTAATAATCAAGTATTTAAGTGAATAAAAAGGTTAGGGATATTACAAGTTTTCTCATTAACCTCCTCCTCTTTTTCATATTCCTTTTCGCCCCGACTATTGTTGTTGATATCATCATCTATAAGCAACATGAGGTTTAGCAACACCACAAAATGAAATGAGAACATATAGAGCAAAAGAGAACAAATAAACAACTTTGTTTCCATTACAATATACAAACATAACGAACAAACATATAAAAAGCATTTTCATAAAATCTGAATAATAAATTACATAAAGTATTCACATTCAACTCGGAAAAAAAGAAAAGGATGATATACCTCAAAAAAATTCAGTCTTCAGTATAATATAGTATAGACGATTTAATGGAGCAATTTAATGGTAGACGTTTCATAATTTATTTAATAGTTAATAATTTTCCTTACTTTTGGCTATTTTCTAGAAGCAACTCCTTGGTTCTTACTTCATTGGGAGGTTTAATAAAAGTGATGGCCAATAATAGAATTTTGTAGATTTTAAAAAAATTCAAATTCTAGAAATTTGGGATTTTGGTCAAAACAACTCATTGATGTTGTTTATTTCTGGCATCAATGCAAAGTGAGAATTCAAATCATTTCCATTTGGAACTTGGATGGAAGCATTATATGGGTCTATCTAGAAGACCCTTTTGTGCGCAGAGTGTACAACAATATGGTGGGATCCCGAGGCTTGGTGGAGGCACATCCTGCGATTTACATCCTTCAGAGTTTTAGGATAAGGGTTCTGAGAGTCCAGGATTAGTCTAGTGTAAGCTTGTACACCTGGGTTATCAAAAAGAAAAAAATGCTAAACACAAAATTATAGAATACATATAATTCAACGAATTTATATAAAAAAATTAACAAAGAAAATAAGTAATCATGCACCTTTTATTGGAGTCTTCCAATGAAAACACCCTACCAACATATTGTATTACATATGATCTGAAACAAAAAAATGAAAAAAATGATTTAAAGATATTAATCAACTTTTAGAGTTCACGTATATGCTATATTAGTGTAAAATGAAAAAGGAAATTCAAAATTTAATTAGCTATTATTTGTACAATAAATACTAAAATAATGAAGAAATTCAATGTGTGATAATTCAATGAACAAATATAAAAAATTTAAATATGAATCACCTTTCATCATAGTTCAAAAAATATGATGTTCAAGTACAATCACTAATTAATACATATATTTATTAAGAAAATATGAAGATAAATATTATGGAAAAATACTAAGATGTAAGATGCAAATAATCTACACATATGAAGTATTCCATGATAATAAAAATACAATTAAGTAAACCCAAAACATAAAAATCTTATACGAAAATAAAAAAACAATAAATATATATGAAATTTAACTGAATAAACATAGAGTAGAAAATAATACAATAGATATTAAAACATGCGTGTTTTTATCACATAAGATCATAAAATTTTGTAAAAGAAAAAAAATTATATTATTTCTATAAAAAAATATACAAACACACACTAAATTAAAATATAAAAACCTTGTACAACATGACATTATAATCAAAAAATGAGAAAAAAAGTATTTATATAATTTCTTATGGAAGGAACATATGATATATGAAAAATACATAAAAATTAAAAGTTCAACTGAAATTATGTAAAGTTTAAAACAAATTAATCAGCTTGATTTGTTTATCTCACAAGACCAAAAGATGAATATTTAAAAAAAAAACCCGCAATGAAATAATAAAATACAATTAAATAAATCCAAAACATAAAAATCTTGTATGGAAATTAATAAACTATATATATATATATATATATGAGATTTAACTGAATAAGCATAGAATAAAAAACAATACAAAAGATATTAAAATATGCGTGTTTTTATCACATAAGATCATAAAATTTTACAAAAGAAAAAAAATTAAATTATTTCTATAAAAAAATATACAAACACACACTAAATTAAAATATAAAAACCTTGTACAGCATGATATTATAGTCATAAAAAATGAAAAAAAAGAAGAAAAATTGAAAGTTTAAAGCAAATTAGTCAGCTCGATTTGTTTATCTCACAAGACCAAAAGATGAAAACTAAAAAAACCGCAATGAAATAATAAAATACAATTAAAAAAGCCCAAAACATAAAATCTTGTACGAAAATTAGTAAATAATAAATAAATATGTAATTTAACTGAATCAACATATAATATAAAAAAATACAAAAGATATTTAAAAAAACTCATGTTTTTATCACATAATATCATAAAATTGTACAAAAGAAAAAAATTAAATTATTTCTATAAAAAAATGATACAAACACACACTAAATTAAAATATAAAAACCTTGTACAACATGATATTACAATCATAAAAAATGAGAAAATAGATAGAAAAATCGAAAGCTTATCACGTATGATCATAAAACTAAAAAAAAAATTCTATAACAAAAACAATAAAATACAAATCAACACGTAATTAAAATATAAAACCTTGTATAATCGTAAGAAATAAAAAGAAGAATAAAAAAATCGAAAGCTTCAAAGATTCTCAAGTTATAGTTATGAAGAATAAAATTAAAACCATGACTTTCATGGAAGAACCAAAGAGAATATGATATCCAATATGTATTAGAAAAGATGAATATAAAAGAAACATCCTTATGAACGATAACTGTAGCTTATTTAGGGGAGAAATTTTAGGAATTAATAAAGTTTTCTCTTATTTTTTAGGTGAAACTATATATGGGAGTATGTAATTGCATGATTAGTACTAATTGACATAAATTATGCAGATTATCGATATTATTACCTAAATGATGATATGTACAATATAAATTCATAAAATAATTTCAACCAATCAAAAGTTTTTCATAAAATAAAATAATTCAAAACTCTAGAAAATTAAGATTTTGGTCAAAGCACTCAATTGGAGTCAACACCCACCCTTCAAATATATATATGTATTGGATTAGATGTTAGCACAAAATACGAATTTTAAAGGGAGATAAAATCAATAACAAAAGGAATAGATGATTGCTTTTATATATGTTAAAACTATCTAGCTTCATTATCTTTTGTTTAATAGTGGAACATAAGCATAAACTTCAGCTAACATATTAGAATTCATGTAAAGATTCATTAAAATAAACAGCATCTCGAAATAAATTCTCTTCAAATAAATTTCTGAGATTAATTGAGAACTTGATTCAACAGTCATTTATTATCTAGCCACTTAGTTGATTTGAGAATATTCCTAATGCTAAATCGCCACATGCATTGTTGAAGGTGTAAACATTCAAAAGACATTAATTATGTCTTCTTTTTGAACTGTTGGTGTCTAACAATATGTGTACTTAAATATTTCGATCTAACACAAAAAATAGTAAGAAATATTTACTTGTATCTAAACCAAAGATCACTTCAATCTTTACGGAAAAAACAAGGAAATTAGACTGAGGCTTGCCGAAACAAATTTCCTTAAGACAATATTTTCGGGACTGCCACGGTGCATACAGTTTGATTCCCGGTATTGAGACTAATTGTCCCACATTGGTTGAAAACAATAGTTAAGTCTACCTTATAAGGTCTTGGACAATCCTCACCTTACAAGCTAGCTTTTGAGGTTGAGTTAGGCCCAAGCCAAGTAAGTGGACTTAGCCCAATCCATGAGGTGAATTCTAATACCCGGTAGTCTCCCAAGATACAACAGTCTGTTGTTCATTATTTGCACAAATAATGAACCCACGGCGAACTTTAAGCAAACAGAACTTCGACAAAAAATTATTTATTTTGAGAAGTATAGAAATAATTTGTACTTTATTATTTGCTGAAAAAATGGTGTAAGGAATTGGCCAGATTCCTCTCCTATTTATAGCAATTGAAAGTTCTTGCTGGAGGGTCATAACTGTTCGGATTTAAACCAAACAATGGTTCGGTCCGAACGGGTGCCACCCATTCGGTTCAAAATCCGACCAACCACACCCTTTTATTAAAAATTGGGCGGGCGAACGGATCCTTCTCGGACCTTCTAGAAGTGGGTCTCGCGAATCCTGTTCGGATCACATGCGGATCCTAATTGGATCACACACGGATCCTAATCGGATCACCCACGGATCTTATTACAAAGTTTTGGACTTTAATAATTATTGGGCCCAGATATTACTCTAGGCCCATTCCCTACAAAAAGCCTTAGAACTTGAAAGCTAGGTGCCCTTTTTATAACAATTGTGTAGCTCAACTTTCTTCTTCTTTTCCATGTGGGATGGAGAGACTCAACTTCTCTTCTCATTTCATTCATTAAGGTGTAATAATTAATTTGGCTAATTAGATTTAATTTAATTAGCTATCACTAATCTAATTACACCAACAATCCCCCACATGAATGAAATTTTTCTTCAACATGTCGAAGTAATCTTTAGGAATAATAATGCATCGGGATAGGTGAAATATTTCATCTTGAACCTTCCCTAGTTGAAACTTATCGGATTTACTTAGCCAATCGGTGAAATATTTCATCTTGAACCGTCGGCTGTTGGTGTAAACCAAGACAATGAGCTTAACACATTATTATACCGATTCGTTACAAGTTCTCGGTTGTGTTCATTTCGGTCCTGAACATTCTTGGTAATGCGAGTGCTTTAGAGAATTTCGGCCTATAAAGAAAATCTCAACGAGCCGACCCAGCTCACACTTACATAGGTGACCGCTTCTATCAAGAGTATCCTACCATACTCTACTTGTTCTTGACAATGTATAGACGTCATTAAAAGCATTTGCTTAACCTTATAAACGCGGTAGGCTTGCACTTATTGCATCATAAGAATGGGATAGAGTTATACTCTTAAGTGCTTTCTTTTAAGTTAGCCAAGACAGGTTGTCCTATTGAACCTGGTCCGTGTGATCTCCAGTCGCCAGGTTAGGTTTCCGTACGAGGTAACTTAGTCTAATTTAGGCTTTAAGCCCATTCCCCTCGATGCACATACTACTCTCTAAATAAACCTTTAATATCCGGAATCAGGATTATCCCTCGACTTCATAAAGCCCATTCTATTTGAAAGTAGATGTCTCTCGGTATTGTATCAACGACAATGAATATGTCGTGACTTTACCATTATACATAGAGTTTGTTGAGCTCTGTGTATCACCGCTTGATTATCGCATTTTAAGTATGACTAACACAATTTTCAGTCATATCAGAATATCTTCCAAGAATTTTGTGAAGCCACTCAAATTCTTCACTAGCTTTATCCAATGCTATGCACTCATAGTGGATTGAGCTATATCCATTTATTTAGAAGATCCTCAAGAAATTGCGGTGCCTCCTAAATTGAATACATGTCCACTTATAAACTTTGATTCCTCTAAATCAGAAGTTTCATTTGCATTAATATATTCCCCATGAATCGTTGGATATTTTTCCAAAATATAATACACATACACATGTATTCTTTCAAGATTCAAGCATTCTTATTAATGCATCACAACGAATCTTGCTAAGATTGCTCATATATATCCTTAGTTTATTAACAAAAGAGACGATGTCTATCTACTTGCATTTTACGATATGTGCGTGACATCTAATTTTATGAGCATACTCAAATTGTGATACTCTATCACATTTGTTCTCGTGTAGCACACAAGGTATGAATTAAATAGAATTATGAAATCCCTTAATTTCATAAGTATTAAACTATCTATAACTCATCCACGTAATGTGCTTGAGATAGTTTAATGTCATCACATGACCTCTTAATCATGATTGATTAAACCGAAGTTTTTCATATCATAAGTTAATATTTTCTCAATGGATTTAATACTCACAGTATTAGTCTCAAATATTAACATATCAATTGCATATAGACAAACTCTGATACTCAATTATCCAGTTAGTTTATATAGACACACTTGTCATATTAGTATGACAGTCAAGATTTGTTAGTGACACTATCACATATTTTATGTCATTGTTTATAAGTTTGTTAAAGGTCAACAAGAAAATACATAAGTTTCGCAAACTATGTTTTCTTTTCATATAACAACGAAACTCTCTGGTTACTCCTTATAAATTTTCTCATTTAATTCACCATTAAGGATGATAAATTTAATGTCCATTGTATATAGCTATTAGAGCTATTAACATTCAAATGGATGTTATTCTAATCGCTAGTGAATATGAGTCAAAGAAGTAAAATTATTTCTTTTATAAGGCAACTTGGCTACTCATCTAACCTAGTTTTTATCGATTGACTTATCAAAGTTTTTAAATTCTTGAACTTGAAAACCCATCTACATCTAATTGGTTCACTCCTCGAGGTCTACCAATTTTATGAATGTAACTTCCTGTCAATCGCCTCTTCCAATCCACGATATTGGAACGTGACATAATCTATTTATATGTTCGAGGTTAATTCTTTAACATATAAGTTAGAATATCTGGATCAAATAACTTCGAGCCTTTAGCTCATATGTCTGTTCAACTCATCAACAAACTCATGTTGAAGTTAGAGATTGACCTCTTTAGAGATCGATTCATATGTATATTCTCTCAGAATAAAGTACTTTATAATAAAAAAAAAAATTTATAAGCTTCACAAGGTTTATGTAAGTAATAAATAATATTACTTTATCAGATTTTAATATCAGTAAACCACACTTACTGAAAATAAATCTGAACCGAAAGAAAGATCAATTTATAAGAAATGATTCTCAAAACCTTCTTACATTCTCAATTATTATTACATCACGTGACTCGGTTCACATGATTACAATTATGTCAAATTTAAATACCAAAAGTATAAGCTACTACTATTTATCGCATAAATTAGTAGTAATTAATATTTTTAAGTTATTTTCGGTGGTGAAATCGAAATCTGACCTAAGTACCCCCCACATTTTAAGGTATTTGGTTTTTCTTCCCTTCCATAACTCATATAAAATGATAATTGACTTTCTTGTATGAAACTCGATTTAGTATGTGTGTAGACATCTAACGAGCTTTCCCCCACAAGTTGTCACATAAAACTGAATTTAAAGATTGACGTTTAACCACATCTTAAAATTCTGTTATTTTAGCTACCAAATTCAATTGAGTTGAGCTAGGTAAATTATTTGACGAATTATTCCCAATTTAACACACTTTTGTGAAATGAATATATTCGTATTTACCCTCATAATTTGGATATAAGAATTTAAATTTTCTTATTCAATTATCCGGATTTGTATTTCACAAATGCATCATTTCGTATTTCGCAAATACAACCTCACATTTATAACTCAATAAATAGAGCAATAATATCTATGCGATTAAATACATTCTCAAACTCCGCGAGTTAGTAATGATTTCAAAATCACAAAGTTTTAAATTAGTTCAAAAGTGTTGAACTCTTACACATTTGTTTCACAAACAAATAAATTATAATTATTTCACAAATAATTTATAATTATTTTTCACAAATAAATTATAATTATTTTGCTAATAAATTACAAATATTATCAATATTTCATTAATAAAATATTGACATTTATTTCACAAATAAATTATAAATATTTTAACAAATAAATTTTCAATATTCTCTCAAATAAAATATTAATTTCATAGTAAATACTAATTTATCTTTTATCTCCACATAAAAGTTATTAGTATATGCTTCTAATACATCTCGCATATGTATAAGTCGGACTTATATTAAGCAAAAGTACATGATCTATGAATCACATACCCATAAGTAATGACTTATATCATTTACTTCTATTATAAATAAGTGCACCACTAAAGTCCAAATCATCACCTCATGTAATGATTAAATAATACACATATGATTTACTTCAACAAAAATTAAATTAGTGTGTCACTAAAATATTTATATAAGAGGTGATTCATATTAACTCAAATATTGAGAATACCTTTCATTTTAGTAATTCCAAAATAAAATATATTATTGAATCATATTTTATTTATTGAATTTGCCATTCAAATAAAAAATAACACATGTAAAGATTTTTGTCAAAATCATATTTAGGATGTAATTAATCCTAAGCTCTTTATTTTGTTTCCTTTCATATTTCCGCTGAACCATGATGACCTTCACAAGGGTAATATATACCATTATAATTAATGTTTGATTATTAATACGGCTCAATCCGAAATAAAGTATCGGTTCATGAAAGGGTAAGTGCCAAAAGAGCACTCTTTTCATTTTCAAAATTACCCGCGGTCAATCCGAAAATTCATGTGTAATTGCCATATATTTTAATCAGAATTTAGCAACCACAATAAATAGAAATTAAACAAGATTAATGACACTACCTGTCTTCAATTTTTCAAAACATTCTATTCAGAATCTGTTCAAAGCACAACCTCACATAGATCATGAAGTGTTGCGAATGCAATATATCACATAAAAATTGCAAGGCACTAAAACAAAATGCTTAAAAGAAGAATTATTAATATTTCACTCTTCGAATTTCAGCAATCTCAATTATTGAAATAGAGTGATTTTATATATGGCAGTCTCATGAAGGGAAGCTTTGCCAAAACATCAATTTCTAATTAAGGATAAATTCCCTAGATTTGCGAAGCCACCGCTTCACAGGTAGCGATTCAATTTGATGAAATTGATGGTTGCATTGCTAGAACAGTTAAATGGCTTGAATAAGACTTGGAGAATGAACACATCTTTTTACTTCATTTTCTCAATCACCTATTCATTTTATCATTTATTTTCCACTGCTTATACATGCTAAGAATGGACGATTCCTTTATTTTGGAAATAAATAAAAAATATTGCACCACTATCTTCATAAAATAAAGAGATATGTCCTCATGACATTCTTTTATTTTACTTGACTTTATTGTTAATTCAGTATTCCTACTCCAAGGATGATTTACCTTCTGTTAAAATACCAAAACAACTTTGGCAGTCATACATCGCTTTGTACAGAATAATGAGTTCTAAGTTTTCTTAGGATTTTTAAACTCCTCTACATTCCTTTAAGTCTTATGCGTAATAATAAATATTTTGTCCACACAAATAAGTTAAACAAAAAAGGGTATTGTCTTAAGATTGTTGGTGTCTAACAATCTGTGTACTTAAATATTTCGATCTAACACAAAAAATAGTAAGAAATACTTACTTGTATCGAAACCAAAGATCACTTCAATCTTTACGTAAAAAATAAGGAAATTAGACTGAGGCTTGTCGAAACAAATTTCCTTAAGACAATATTTACGGGACTGCCACGGTGCATACAGTTTGATTCCCGGTAGTCTCCCAAGATACAACAGTCTGTTGTTCATTATTTACACAAATAATGAACCCACGGCGAACTTTAAGCAAACAGAACTTCGATAAAAAATTATTTATTTTGAGAAGTATAGAAATAATTTGTACTTTATTATTTGCTGAAAAAATGGTCTAAGGAATTGGCCAGATTCCTCTCCTATTTATAGCAATTGAAAGTTGTTGCTGGAGGGTCACAACTGTTCGGATTTAAACAAAACAATGGTTCGGTCCGAACGGGTGCCACCCATTCGGTTCAAAATCCGACCAACCACACCCTTTTATTCAAATTAAATTGGGCGGGCGAACGCATCCTTCTCAGACCTTCTAGAAGTGGGTCTCGCGGATCCGATTCGGATCACATGCGGATCCTAATTGGATCACACACATATTCTAATCGGATCACCCACGGATCTTATTACAAAGTTTTGGACTTTAATAATTATTGGACCCATATATTACTCTAGGCCCATTCCTACAAAAAGCCTTACAACTTGAAAGCTAGGTGCCCTTTTTATAACAATTGTGTAGCTCAACTTTCTTCTTCTTTTCCATGTCGGATGGAGAGAATCAACTTCTCTTCTCATTTCATTCATTAAGGTGTAATAATTAATTTGGCTAATTAGATTCAATTTAATTAGCTATCACTAATCTAATTACACCAACATGAACCTCCTTTGGGCTTTCAAATCTACAACTATAACAGATATATTGTCTCTGCTTCCCCTTTGGAAAGCAATTTGTGAGAGGTAGTTTGTTGCATCTTGTGCTGCTAGATCCATGTCATCTATATGTTTTTCTTGTGCCAGAGTAGAATACGTTTTCGCGCCAAATCACAAGCCTCCTCATTTGTCATTACATCCCACAAACCATCACTTGCTAAAATAAGACGCTCGTCTTCTTTCATTCGAGGAACAAACATTATTTCCAGATCCGCAATCTCATAAGGCCTCAAATATCTATCACATCACCTGCCTACATTATAAATGATCATAAAACTATTTCCAAAGGAATCATAATAATATAAGATTGAATTGCAAAAATATCTGCTCAATGCTTTTGGATGCATATCTTGGAAATAATTAGCTACTATTAGATTAAAATCGTTGAATAAACTCCAAATACACAGGCAGGCAGTTAAATATCTTGATGTATAGGGTCATCAGGTATTAATGTATTAGAGTGATCATTTGTCACAAATAGTACTTGAAAAATGGGGAATAACCCATAGCTAAAACCTGACAATAATAACCATATCTTTTCATGCTTCATTGAGTGCCAATGAGTTATAATTAGTTATAGTTAAACTAATATATAATTTTGTTTTCTAGGGACCAATTTATAAGCTTATAATTATACAATCTTATAATGTAATTTTTTTTTTTTTGGCTCTTTTACAAGTTTTCGCAAAAATTAAAAAAAAAAATGGTGGGTTTTCTGCACTTTGCACCCCGAATATGGAAAATAGACACTTTACACTCCCGAAATACATAATTACCACTTTGCACCTCCGAAACAAAAACAATTCAGCACTTAGCACCCCCTCCTAATTTTCTACAGAAATAGGCAACTCATTTTTGGATCTTTGGTGCAAACATGATAAATTAACACTTTGCAACCCCAAAACAGAATTAACACTTAGCACTCCCGATACAAAAATTTAGCACTTAGCACTTTCAAATTAAGAAAAACTCAACAAATAGCATCCCTTGTTTTTTCCGACGGAGTTGACAACCGGGATCAAAAAAATTTAGCGACAAAATAGGTAATTCATTTTCTTTCTTCCTTAAAATATGCAGAATAATGAAATACTCATTTCCTTCTTTATCTTTTCTTTCATCAATATAAATATATATTGTAGATTTGGATAAAAAAATTATTTTAATGATATGACATGATTAATTGATTGAATTATTATTCTAAGTTGACAAACTTCTAAAATCAAAGTCGTCATTAAATTGTTTCTAGAAAAACATATTATTGGTCGTTTCTCATTAAAAAAAAAATTTTTTTGACAAGTCCCTATTGCACCGGCCTTTCCAGCCGCAGGCACAATAAAATATGGATCAAGTTGTTAATGATGGCGATATATATGATTCATACTCTATAAAAATATTAAAAACATACATGAATTTAATATTTGCAACGCCTTGACTCTTAATGCATAGTCCTAAATACAATATAGGGTATTTCCAGCCGTAGCCACAATAAAATATGGATCAAGTTGTGTATGATGGCGATATAAATGATTCATACTCTATAAAAATATTCAAAACATACATGAATTTAATATTTGCAACGCCTTGACTATTAATGCATAGTCCTAAATACTACAATATAGGGTCTTTCCAGCTGCAGGCACAATAAAATATGGATCAAGTTGTTAATGATGACGATATATATGATTCATACTCTATAAAAATATTAAAAACATACATGAATTTAATATTTGCAACGCCTTGACTCTTAATGCATAGTCCTAAATACAATATAGGGTCTTTCCAGCCGCAGCCACAATAAAATATGGATCAAGTTGTGTATGATGGCGATATAAATGATTCATACTCTATAAAAATATTCAAAACATACATGAATTTAATATTTGCAACGCCTTGTCTATTAATGCATAGTCCTAAATATAATATAGGGTGAAATATGTTCCTCCTTAAAGAGTGTTGGGGTCATACTACACCCCTAAATTATCAATTGTAACACTTATCCTCCCCTCTTTGTTATAGTATTGAACAATTTATTTCAAAATTACCTGCCCATTTTATAACAACAAATTGTTTCTTTATTAATTTTACAAAAAACAAATCTTTATGAATTTATCCATCCACCAAACAATATTTTGTTTCAATATCTTCATACTTTTTGTTTCCTTCAATTTTCTATACTCAAATATTTTCTTCGTTTTCATCTAAGTTTTTCCTTTATTTCTGTTTCAATTTTGTTTTTTTTTCAATTGTTTTCTTTATGTATATCTCAATTTGTTCTTTACAATTTGTCTCGAATTTTATTTGGCAATAATTATCTCATTTGTTTTTGTTTCTAATTATATATATATATATATATATATATATGTGTGTGTGTGTGTGTGTGTAGAGAATGGATTAGAAATATGAAATAACATTAATGAATCATTATGCATTGTCTATTGAAATTTGTGACACAGGCATACATTTATTCATTCAAGCATACGTGTGAGATTAAAATATGTCACAATTCAACAAAGTAATATAGATATATATAAATGATGCCAAATGTTCTTTAAATGAAAATGTAAAGCCTAGTCTGGATATATTTCTGCTCACTAGATTCAAGGTTTATGAGTTTTAAAGAGAGATGAAAAAAAGAATCCATTAAAATGAACAAGAGATTATTGTAATTTTGGTGTCATAACTATAGCTCGTTGGTGTTTTTACCCCATATCTCTTTGGTTTGACACATTTGGTGCTACAAACATCTGTAGCAATTTTAATACAAACTAAGGCACAATTTAAAAATTAATTATAGTTAAACTAATATACAGCATATGATTAGTTCAGAATCAAATTAAATACATCAGTGGTCAATTATATAATTTAGTTTTTTAGGGACCAGTTTATAAGCTTATAATTATACTATCTTATAATGTACATGTTTTTTGTTCTCTTTTACGAGTTAACGCAAAAAATTTAAAAATAAAAGGGGTGGGGTGGAGGGGGGTGTTTGCGCTTTGCACTCTCAAAATATAAAAATAGCACATTGTACTCCTGAAATAGGAACAATTTAGGCTTCAACACTTAGCATCCCCTCCTAATATCCAATAGAGTTGACCACCAGAATCAAAAAAATTAGGGGTAAAATAGGTAATTTATTTTTGAGTCTTTGGTACTTTGCACCTCCGAAATATGACAAATTAGCACTTTGCACCCCCAAAACAGAATTAGCAGTTTGTATCCCAGATACAAAAAATTAGCACTTAGCACTTTCAAATTAAGAAAAACTCAGCAACTAGCATCATGCATTTTTTTAGGCAGAGTTGACCACCGAGATTAAAAAAAAAAATATAGGGGCAAAATAGATAATTAATTTTGTTTCTTCCTTAAACTTTGCAGAATACGATTATGAATACTAAAATACTCATTTCCTTCTCGATTTTTTTTCAAGAATATAAATATATATACTGTAAATTTGGGTTAAAATTTTATATTTGTGGTATGATTCGATTAATCTATTGGGTTATTATTCTAAGTTGACATACTTCTAAAATCAAATTCGTCATTAAATTATTTCTAGAAAAACATAATATTGGTCGTTTCCGATTAAAATAAATAAATGTTACCGGCTTTTCCAGCCTCAGCCACAATAAAGTATTGGATCAAGTTGTTAATGAAGGTGATCTCACTTGGACTTGTTCACTGCAAAAAGCAAGGAAGACTTTAGCAAATTGACGAAGCATTAATTATTTAAAAAAAAAAATGAAAGCCAAAATCGGAAGTTCATTATATAAGAGAGTTTTTGACAAAGTCTTTTGACGAGGTTGGGTCATTATCATGGATTAAAAAAATTGTTTTAGTGTTTACTTTGGTTAGAATTTTACACACTACATACATGTATATAGGCCTATGAACCACATTTCAACTCTACGCAAGAAGCAACTAGATTAATTTATTGATTACATTAATTTAATGCAAACTAAGTAACTAAGCATGCATGACTAAGCTTCTCAATTGTTCAATGCTAAGACTTTGAGAAACATAAATATTTTGAGAAATTTCCGAAACATATTCAATATAATTATGAATTATCTTTTTCAAAAGTTTGGCGTTTTCAAAAAACTTGAAAGATTAGTAAGAGTAAATCGCATTTTTTTATCCTTTTCATAGACTATTTTTTGCGTTTTTGTACCTTTTAAATTTTTCGTAGCATATCCGTCACTCTTATCAATGTAGTGTATATATTCGTCCTTCTTATTAATTTAGTGTAATAAATTTCTCCCTTTTAAATTTTTCGTAGAAAATTCACCCTCATATCAATGTAGTGTAACACATGAGGAACGAAAATAAAAAATTGACCAAAAATGTTATTCCCTCGAATAGCAATTTAGTTACCCAAAGTTTGTCTTTAAAACCTTCGACCAGAGTTCATCATCTTCCTCCCTTCAATTCCCATCTTTCTTTCTCTCTCTAGAAGAAAAAAAAAAAAAAAAAGGAAAATGAGTGATGCTGCAGTAACATTCCTTTTGGACAACGTGAAAAATCTAATCAAGTATCACGCCAGCCTTATATCTGGTGCGGAAAGTGAGCTGTCGAGCTTGCAAGATGATCTTGGGGAGATGCAAACACTGCTGGAGGATGCCTCCAAAAAGTGGTACAAGGAAGAACACTTCAAAATTTGGGAGAGAAAGCTGAGGGACGTCATCTATGAAGTCGAAGACGCCATCGATAGCTGTATAACCCAGGCATCCAAAGCTAAGCGCCAAAATGTTGCAAGAAGAGTTTTAAATCCAAATCAGATCAGCCTAGCTGAAAAAATCAAATCCCTCAGGGATGGTAAGGTCCAAACTATGATCAGCAAGGCAACAATCGAAAAGGCAACCCTTGAAATTGTCGATGAAGCTGACAGAAGCAAAGAGAAAACGATAGACCGGAATAAGGTACGCTATGTAAAATTTTCTCTTTTAATGTGACTGATTTTGCGCTTTTTTTTTTTTTTTTTTTTTTTTGGCTTTGGCTTTTCTTATAATTTGTCTTAATCTATATTTACTTTTTGGCCACATCAATTGATTTTCCACGATTTTTGGAAAACAACTGGTAGTTACTACTCTACTCATTACTTGGTAAATCGGATGGAGTGGACGAGGTTAATAAATCTGTTAGAGAACTCGGATCTCAAATATCCACCGGATTAGACTCGATTTCAATTCTGAGAAATCCAATCGGATATGATCAGTGTCCGACCCAACCCGGGAGTTAAATTGATAGTGGTGAAATTCTTAGATACAATACAATTTGTTGGGTGTTAAGGTCCAGTGCACTAGTCGGCAGTCCTTTGATGATTGACAAGTACTCCCTCCGTCCCATTTTAAGTGTCGTTTTAGAGAAATTTTTTTGTCCCAAATTATTTGTCATTTTAGAGTTTCAATGCACTATTAATTACATGTTTTCCCATTTTGCCCTTTGCTTTTTCTCTCTCTTACTTTATTACTTCAAGAGAGATAGAAAGAGAAAGATAGAGAGAATAAAAGAAAAAGGAAGAGAGAGAATGTAAGGATATTTTAGGAATATCATTTGTTTTTTCCCTAAAATTGAGGCAATTAAATAGGTGCCTTAATATGTGTGAAAACACCTAAAACGACACTTAAAATGGGACGGAGGGAGTATCTTTTGTGTTATTTATTTATTTCTTTTATCTTATTTTTCTCTTATTCATAGGACACTTATTGATCATCAGAGGGTACAGACTACTACAAGTATACATTGCACCCTAGGCCCCTAACATCCAATAAACCATAAAATACATCTACGGTATCTAAAAGAAAAAATAGTTCATTAAGAAAGATTATTGACAAAATACATGTAAAATTATTAAGCTACTAGATAATTGGCTTGAACTCGTTCAATAAATGCTCGAGCAAGGTTCGTTGAGAAATCAAACCAACTCATACACAATTTCAACTCAATGTTATTCAGCTTGTTTACATCAGTTGTAGTAATATATACTCCAATTTTCTTATCGCATGTGTTTATTTAAAATATATATATATATATATATATATATATATATATATATATATATATATATATATATCAATTATTAATTAATCGTACGCAAGGCTATCAAAATATTTGACATTAAACAAATATACAATAATTCACCATAAATTATTTTGTTTCGTTTTTCTGTTGTTATGGTGAATACTTCGATTTATCAATTATTTCAAATATTATCAATTACAAAGATAAATTATATATATACTAATAATAAACTTTCAGAACTACTGACACTAATGAGAATTGGACCCAATTCATCTCGATTTTGAACCCTCAACTTTCGGTTTAGGAGTACCTACATAGTGGGTAATACATATCGGCCTTCTTTGTTTGACATGTGTAAAAAGTGGACTTTAACATGTGGTATATATTTAAACATAAGAGGTCCTCTTTTTACACATGTCATGCAAAGAAGACCGATATGCATTACCCACTATGTAGGTACTCCTAAACCTCAACTTTCTCACTAGGTTACCGCCTCATTGGCCATTACTTTTATGTTTTATTAATTAAAAGGGACATTCTATTGTGAGATTTTTTTGGGAATTGGGTAAATGAGATATCCTCTCACTTTGTGCCACTTGTCCTTCAAAATTAATGAGCAATACAAAGTAATTATTAAAAGCCATTTTTACCCTTTCAATGATGTTCTTATTACTTTGATTACTAATCAATTATTTAATAAACACTTTCAAATCCCTAATTATCTCTTACCCATCAATTAATTATTTACTTAGAAAATACCTTCTCTTAATTTTGTAGTGTTAAAAATAAAAATTGTCATGATTTTTAAAAAACAAAGAGATCTTTTTTCTTATTTTGATACAAAGTAATTATTAAAAGACATTTTTACCTTTTCTTATTACTTTGACTACTAATCAATTATTTAATAAACCCTTTTAAATCCCTAATTGTCTCTTACCCATCAATTAATTATTTACTTAGGAAATACCTTCTCTTAATTTTGTAGTATTATAAATAAATACAGTCATGATTTTTCAAAAACAAAGAGATCTTTTTTCTTGTTTTAATTTCTAATAGTAAATAAAATTTAAAGAATAATAAATTTCACTCCATCATTTAAAAAAAATTAAAATTGTGAAATTACTAGTTTTAATTACATTAACATAAATTGTTAATATTATAATTATTAATATTTAATTATAAAAACATTCAAGATATTAAACCATAAATTGAATTAGTTAAGAAACTAGGAGTTAATAGGAATAAGTATTGGGAATAAATGCTTAATTATTAAGAAATTATGGAGGATTTAGTGTCACGTAACCATCTGATAATTTGATCAAAATAATGACCGAATCATTTTTTTTTAAAATTATCAATATTATTTTCAAATTACGTAAGACTTAGTGTTACATAATCATTTAATAGATAATTTCATCAAAATAACGACCGAATCATCAATTTCTTTAAATTATAGATATATGCACTCAAGTTCGAATTTTACTAGAGACATCACCCTCGGGAATACTTATAACATTTGCATTATTCAATCCGAACTGTAAATATACAGTCTATTAAATGAAATATATATATACCTTGAGAACATTAATGTTGACTTATGATTAAATGATTTTAAATTTCATCATCATATTGTGCTCCAATAAACATTTATAAATTTACGCCTTATTGATTATGTTTGGAGATTCAATTTTTCTTTTAGTAAAAAAAATGACAAAAAGATTATTCTTCCGTTATAAATTGAGAATACAAAAATAGACTTTGTAAATTATTAATAATTTCATAAATATATAATCCCATAGTAAATGAAAACTTATAATACCCAAATATTATTTTTAATATAATAAATATTTTATGAATATTAAATTGAAATATAAAGATACAATATAAAAATAAATGAAAATTTTAAATATTGAATTTTTAATATTATTAGAGAAATATATATTCTGCTTGATATATTTAATTAAAAATTAAAACATTGAAAAATGTAAAATGTTAGGGGCTAAATTGACACAAATAAAAAAATTAGGATTCAATTGTTTACTCCAATAATTCAATTACACCCAAAATATTTCAACATTGAATTTGAGGGTATAAATTGTAATGATGTAAAATTTCAAAACACCCCAAGGCCCAACCATTCAAGCCCAAATCCCAAACCCTAATTTCATCTTCTTCCTCCAGAAACCCTAGCCGCCGCCACACTTCTACCGCCGCCGCCAACTTAAACCCTAAAATACGTACCTCACCCCAGCCTTCATCCGGCAACAAAGTATAGGGCCACGGGAGTGGAGGCTGCGTGGCTGGAACAGGCCACGCGAAGGCCATTTCCGGCAACCCCACGCCCAAAAATGGCCTTAGCGTGGTGGCGGCGTCGGTGTGGTGATGGGGTTTAGGCCGGATCAATTGTGGCAGTTCTTTGACCTTACTAGATGATGTGGTAGGAAGGTTGTGTGGCCATAGAGTTTGGAAGAAGGAGAAGGAAAAAATGAAGGGTTTTTTCATTTTTATTAACATACTTATATAGGGGTATAAAAGGAAATTATTATTTTTGGAAATGTCCAACAATTAAAAGGGTCCAATTGAACATTTTTTAATTGAACAAAATTATGTGGCCAAGATCTAATCTTGATAAATTTTAAGGGTCAAGATGGACTATTTTTGCCCTATCTCGTAATAGACTAACCCTAATTAAAATCACTATAAAGTACTAAGATTTGATCGGTGGCAATGCAAGAGTAAAACACAGGTTCAATCAATATCTTAAACGTTGGAGTACAAAAATTCTCTTAGATTCCACAAATTTTTATTTGAAGTTAATTTTCTTGGATAGAATTTCACTTTTGATACCATAATTATACTTAAATTATATTAGGGATTTGATACCACAACTATTTCTATTAGGGGTGCACATGGTTTTCAAAACCGTACCGGACCGTCCCGTACCGTACCGAACCATACCGAATGTTAGGTTTTTTTTCTCAAAACCGAAGGTCTTGGTATGGATGAAAACCGTACCGAGTATTTTGGTATGGTTTTGGTTTTAGACTTCTCATACCGTAAAAAACCGTACCGTACCGAAATTGAAAATAAACATGAATTAACTATTTATTTTCTTATATTTACAACTAAATTTTATAAATTTATATTTTTAAATATATAACTCAAATATTATTGAATACTATATTATTTATAATTTATATTATAGTCCATCATAGTTTATAATTATTACATTGCTAGCGTTCAATTAAAAAAAGATATGCTCTAATTTAGCACAAATTAAACTTGTTATATGTTGAAAACTTAAAATGCAAAAATTCTAGACAACAAATACCAAATAGTAAGTTTCTTCACATAATAAAAAAAATGATCAAATAATTAACCAATTAATTTTATTCAATTAGGTTGAACTATAGCGTCAAATTTGTGAACATTTTCTTTTCCGATGTTTTAATTAATGAAAAAAAAATACTCCCTCCGTTCCATTAATCTTTATTCCTTGGTACCGTTGACCAGTCAACTTGACTAAATTTAAAAAAATTATAATAAATAATATAATTAATAAATTTAACTAATAATTTAATAATATCATATGACACTATGTATATTCATATTTAAAAAGTTTAATACGGCAAAAATGTTAGTAATTTTAGATGATAAGTAACTCAAAAAATTAAAAAGTTTGATCGGGTACTGTAGCTAATGGAGTAAAAATAATGGGACAGAGGGAGTAGTTTGTAAGCTATTATATTATTAATTTTTATATAATTGTCAACTATGTAATTAATTATATAAGAAAAATTGCACGAAAAAAGTTTGTTCGAAAAAACCGCAAAACCGTACCGTACCGTACCGGAACCGCACAAAACCGAGTTTGTTGGTATGGTTCATAAAACTCTAGTTTGGTTTTGAGTTTTTAAAAACCGCACTAATTGGTACGGTACAAATTATGTAAAAAATACCGCAGAACCGTATCATGTGCACCCCTAATTTCTATCGACAAACTTGGTATCACATTTCAATTCCACTATACAGATTTGATACTTCCATCAAATTAATGACGAAATTGACACTTGATTATCACGTGCTCGTTAAATCTCGTTAAAAATTTCACTTTTGGTCCACAAGTAATCCTACTTTAAAGTTATGGTACCATAACTTTAAAAACATACATATTTGGTACCACATATTAACTGTCCTCGACACATTTGATACTTTCGTCAATTTTTGGACCGAAAATACAATTTCGGACGGAAAGTTGATGAAAATTTACAGAATTGGTCATATAGTTATAGAATGTTAACAAACTTTGCCTCACATATTTTACGGCCGACAAATTTACACCACAATTTCACAAGTTTTACTAGTTTTATATATTATTGATATTATATTTCTTAATCTAATTATAATATATATAAACTAAATAATATTTTATATAAAATCTGATAAATATAAATTAAATTTATTAGAATTTTTTAATTTCGAAAACTAATCTTTCAACCTAATTTGGTTTTACATATAATCTATATAAATTAAATAATAATTTAATATGAAAAATAAATATACTTATTTAATTTTAAAATTAAAAAAATCTTTTAGACTAAAATAGAGTTTTTTTTAATTATAATATATTTATTATTAAAATTAATATTATTTATATAATTTAAACAAATTTTTTTTTCAGGTTTTATAATAAATACTATTTAATTTGTATATACTATTATCTAATTAGTATAAAAGATTTTTTTTCCAATTTAAAAAAATTAATAATTTTAATTGATATTTATTTTTCAAATTTTATATAAAATATTATTTATTTTATATTTGTTATATATAAAATCTAATTAGTTTAAAAAAATTATTGATTCTTTTTTTTGGATTTTATATAAAATACTATTTAGTTTATATATATTATATATAAAGTCTAATTATTGTAAGAGATTTAATAATTATAGTATATTAAATTTACAACTAGGATTTATAATTAATTATATTTGTAATTGGGACTGAAATGCTTCAAACTTGAGAATTGTGGTGTAAATTTGTCGGTCAAAAAATATGTGAGGCAAAGTTTGTCAACAATCTATAACTATAGGACCAATTCTGTAAATTTTTCATCAATTTTCAGTTTAAAATTGAATTTTTCGTACAAAATTTGACTGATGTACCAAATGTGTTGAGAGCAGTTAACATGTGGTACCAAATGTGTATGTTTTTAAAGTCATGGTACCGTAATCTTAAAGTATGATTACTTGTGGTACCAAAAGTGAAATTCTCTCAATTCAGATTTAACGATCACGTGATAATCACTTGTCAATTCCGTCAATAATTTGACAAAAGTATCAAATCTGTGAAGTGGTATTGAAATATGGTACCAAATGTGTCGACAGAAATAGTTGTAGTATCAAATCCCTAAAATAAGTATAATTATAGTATCAAAAGTGAAATTTTCTCATTTTCTTATTACTTAGTAATTTAAGAGAATTTATAAAAATTATAGAGCTATTCCCTATATATAATCATAATTTTCTTAAATACTGTAGTATTCCATCTATTTCATAGCGTCAAACTCTTCCAATATATATATATATATATATATATTGACCAACAGGTGATTGGTCTAGTGGAAGGGACTAGTCACTACAAAATAGCGGACTCAGGTTCGAATCCCTGTTGGGAGAGGTTTCCACTTTATGTGCCTGATGCGCCTCGAAAGGGATTAAACCCTTGGGAAACCAAAAAAAAAATGTAGTAATTAAATTTTCAACCAAAACTCTTTAATCCAATTAATAAAGGTTTTCAATTCATATTGTCTATTGTATTAGTACCTCGATATATGCATTCATAGTAAATGATATCATGCATATATGCTTCGATTTATTATTTTTATGTTACTCAAAAAATTAAATGCATTATTAATTCTTTATATATATATATATGATTTGTGAATAATTAACAGCCCCCGAGACAAGAAAATGTAGTTGGTTTTGAAGACGAGACGGAGAAATTAATCGGATACCTTCTGGAAGAGTCAAATGGACTCGAAGTTGTTACCATCATTGGCATGCCTGGTCTTGGGAAGACAACAGTAGCATGGAAGATTTATCAAGATCCTGTAATCCAATATGAGTTTCCCACTCTCATTTGGGTTGTCGTTGCGGAAGAGTTTAACAAGAAGAATGTGCTTCTCACTATTCTGAAAAAGTTCACACAGCAGGACATGTCTACTAAGAGTGTGGAAGAGTTAGTGATATTGGTAGGTGATTATCTGGAAAGAACAAAATTCTTGATATTCATGGATGATGTGTGGACGTCGGAAGTATGGAAGGAAATCCATGACTTCTTGCCAAAGCGTAATAGTATGGGTAGAGTTCTTATAACAACCCGCAATAAGGGAGTGGGTTGGAATGCATATAATGCCAGAGAACCACATAAGTTGCGGTTCCTGACAGAAGAGGAAAGTTGGAGGCTCCTCCGGTTTGAAGTATTTAATAATCTAGAAGGTTGTCCACCCGAGTTAGAGATATATGGGAGACGCATAGCTACCAAATGTCGCGGGCTTCCCCTTGCAATAATAGTGATAGGGGGGATTCTGGTTGATAAACTTTCAAAAGCAGAAGAGGCTACTAGGAAGAAGGAATGGGAAACAATATCTGAGAATACGGATATTTTCATGAATATAGAGGACAAGGATAATCGTATGGAAAAGATGATATCATTGAGTTATGCTAAATTGCCCTATGACTTGAGAGATTGTTTTCTATATGTTGGGGGGATGTTTCCTGAAGATAGTGAAATTCAAGCTTGGGAATTGATACAATTGTGGATTGCAGAAGGATTCATAAAAGAAAAGCCCAACGGAAAGAGCTTGGAGGAAACCGCGCATGATAATTTGAAAGATCTTATCAACAGGAACTTAGTGATGGTTAAAAATATAAAGCCCAATGGTGAAGTTAAAACATGCAGTGTCCACGATACCATACGTGAGTTCTGCAAAAATGAAGTTGTATTTGAAAAACATAACTTATTCCAAGAAGTTAAAAAGTCGAGAGGAGTTTTTGTACCTGAGGAAATACATAAATGCCGCCGCCTTTGTGTCCATTCTTTTGTCAAGGAGTTCTTCTTGACAAAAGCAAAGGTAAATAAGCTCCCGGTAACCCGTTCTTTTCTATCTTTCACCAAACCCATTGACTTGGAGAGCAAAGATATTTCAGCCGTCACCGATGTGTTTGAACTGCTCCGAGTCTTCAATGCCAAAACCATTAAGTTCCCCAAATTTCCTGTTAAGTTTACCCAACTAGTTCACTTGAGGTACCTCACTCTCTCAGGTGACGAGTTGAATATGCTTCCTGAATCCATATCCAAGCTTTGGAACCTACAGACCCTTACGGTGGACACATTGTCAAGTACCCTGGAAATTCGAGCAAACATATGGCATTTGATGCAGCTCAGACATGTGAAGACAAAAGCATCCATTATTCTAAAATACAAGGATGTGAAAGATACTGGAGGTGGTGAAAAGCTTCAAACACTTGATAAGTTATCGCCCCAAAGTTGCAAAAAGGACGTGTTTGAAAAGGCCAAGAACCTAAACAAACTGGGTATCCGCGGTGAACTAGCCACACTCGCGGATTCCAAATGCTTGGTAGAACTGCACCGCCTTGAAAAGTTGAAGCTGGTGAATTTTGTACGTCATAAGATAGCATCTGAAAACCAATTGAGCTGCCTTCCTTGCACATTCCCGGAAAAGCTCAAATTTCTAACACTATCAAATACCTATCTGCATTGGTCACATATGTCTAGTACATTGGGAAACATTCCTAACCTCGAGGTCCTCAAGTTGAAAGAATTTGCATTCCGTGGGGATACTTGGGACTCTGTTGCAGGCGGCTTTCATAATCTTGAATACTTGTACATTGCTCGTGCAGATCTAATGCTGTGGAGAATCCAAGGTGGAGGTGATCCATTTCCTAAACTTAAAACAGTTGTAATTAAAAATTGTATGAGTCTCGAATCAGTTCCAAAAGACCTGGTAAAAAAGCTTCACAAGTTGGAATTGCAAGATGTCACACCATTCGCGGTTAAATCTGCTAGGGAAGTAGAGGCGGAAAGAAAAGAGATAGAAAAGCTACAAATGATAAAAAGGGGTGGATTCAAGCTCATAATTTCTCCTCGAGATAAGCTAATTGAAAAACCTTAGCTGCAGGTAATAAGTTAATTAAAATTAGTTTTTGTTTTATAGTAGTACACTGCTTGTGCTTCATTTTAAATTTTGCAGCTTAACATGTTTACATTTATATATATACATGATTTCAAATGGTTCATCTTCCTTCATGTTAATCATTTCAAATTTTGAACTAGCTAATGCATATATCATATGGTTTTTTAAGTTTATCTAATGTCTAAAAAGATGAATTAATTGATCTTAAAAACAAAACTTGAGGTATATATTTGCTAGTAATATTGAGCACATTAATGTTTTCCTATACAACGAGGAGTCGATGACTGTAATTCTTGCAGGTAGCCGTATAGTAAGCTGTCATTGATCGTGCCAACGAGTCAAGATACATATGCTACTGATTGCCCTCAGCCACCTTCTCCAAATGTCACTTGTTAATTCATTGTTTGATTGAATAATTTCTGAACTCAGGCCATTTGATTCAGTTTGCTTGTCTACTTGTATGTGTTTTTACATATGTCCAATTCTCCCTTTTGGTTTGTATGTGTGTTTGATGAGCATTACTTTGTGCCATCCCAATTGTACTCATTTCACAGTTTCATAATTGAAATTTAGCATTCAAAATGTGTAAGTATTCTATATCGATAACTTTAATAATGATTTATACATATAAATTAACGTATGTAGATTATGTAGTATCAAAATGATTGCTAGTAAATAAAAACTTTGCTATCAAACCTTAAAAAAGACGCATTTAGTACCAAAATTGAAGTACTTTTTCACATTTGCTTGAACTTTAATCAGTATTTTTAAAATCAGACAAATCATTGAACCGGAAGCCCTACTAGTTACTAGTTCGATCTGTATAACCGGTGGGGTTTATTATTATGTAATATCTATATATATTATTAGATTATCTAAAATACAATTGTAATTCAAAAAATTATCATTCTTTGTCAATATAATGCAAATAATCAAAATTAAAAGTTAATATCATTTTCAAAATTTTGGCTTGTTCATATGGGTTCTATTGTTGTAATTTGATGTTTATTTGGTAATTGATTTGCATAATTTCATACACAAAATAATATTATTCATAATGATGAGAAAATAGTTATGTACTTTTTATGTAAAAAAAATGTAATATTGCATTGATTGTTAAAACACGAAAATAATTAATGTTATTTCAATTAAAGTATATAAATATAATTCTATTAAATGTTAAACAAGAGATCAAATAAATAATAATAACAAAAAATCTCTAAATTTATAAAAAGTTACGTGAACCACTGGTTCATTGGTTTTACCGGTTTTGGAACTGGTTTTATCGGATAATTAAAAGACTGGATTTTAGGGGTAAACCGGACTGGATTGGGGACCGATTAGCGGTTAAGTCGGGCCAACCTGCCGGTCCAATCCGATTTTCAAAACACTTACTCTAGTGGTGATTTTTTATATGTTTCAAATTATGCTCCAAAACTTTTATCATAGCATGCTTATGCATGTGCTCTATATTTGAAAATTATTGTGTCATGATTCCTTGTAGAGTATGACTGTATGAGATATGATTTATTTTTTACTAATGTATTGAAATTTTGTTAATTTTATGTGGATTATTTATTGTGTCTCATGATCTGAAACTTGTATAATTGAAAACCTCTCGTCAAGAGTTTTACAGTCATATAAAGAACTCAAAACTTGGCCCCCAAAGATTAACGGAGAATGGAAATTTGAAAAAAGTCCTTCAGTTTTGATATTAAATGTGTCATTTTTCTACATAGCCTAAGAAGAAGAAATAAGAACAAGGTGGGGGAGTATGGTTGTCATATTGGATTTGGAGAAAGCGTATGACCATGTGAGATGGGACTTCTTGGAAGAAACTCTGCATTTCTTCAACCTGCCTTCGGTTTTGGTTAATCTGATTATTTTTTGTGTTAGATGCTATAATCCTCGAATACTTTGGAATGGTGACCCTCTAGATGCAATCGAACCAACTTGCGGTTTAAGACAAGGTGACTCACTTTAGCCTTATCTTTTTGTGCAATGTTTGGAGAGACTTTCGTACATGATTGGAGAGGGAGTAGAGAATAAGAAATGGCAACCGTACGTTAAGCCCATGCCGTGGAGGCCCGAAAATCTCCCATTTGTTCTTTGTGGACGACCTCATGCTTATGGCCAAGGCGACTACTAAAAATGCTAGATTTATTCAAAAAAAATTGGATTTTTATTTTTTTGTGTGTGTTCAGAGCTGAAAATTAGTTTTCCCAAGACCAAGTTCTTCTTTGCAAAAGGGGATGAAGGAAGAATAAAGAGGGAAATTACTTCGATTCTCAATGTTGGTCGTACTAACAACCTTGGTAAGGGGGTACCAATTATCCATGAAAAGAGTCTCCTCGAGGGCCTTTCGGGATATGATTGATCGTGTTGCTAGCCGTTTGTCGGCTTGGAAAGCTAAGTTACTTTCGTTGGCCGGTTATGTCACACTTGTTCGTGCGGTGACTTCAGCTATACCAAATCATGTCATGCAAACGAATTGGCTTACGAGTGTTACGTGTGATCACCTTGATAGATTAAATCGCAACTTTCTTTGGTCTCCCGATGCTTCGCAAAAGAAACTTCATCTAGTGGGTTGGCATAAGGTGACTAGACCAAAAGATATGGGGGTCTTTGTATCCGACAAGCGAGGAAAATCAACTGGGCTCTTTTTTCTAAAGTGGGATGGAGAACAATCATGGGGGAGAATCGCTTATGGGGCGACACCTTTAGGAGTTACTCCTAAAGGACTCGGATTTCTCTCATATAAGATTAAGGGTGGAGACTCTTTCACTTGAAAGGGTGTACTTCGTAGCTTACTGGAGGTGGAACCTTGCATTGTTTGGAGAATTGGGACTGGGAAGGATATCTCGCTATGGAAAGATCATTGGATGGGTAAAGAACCGCTTATTAAATCTTTGGAGGGTGAGATTAACGAAAATGATTTGGAATTAACTGTTGCAGATATTATCGATGAAAATGGCAGCTAGAATTGTTCAAACTTGAGGACAAATACCAATCACTCTTTGGCAAGAGATTATTAAAATTCCGCCGCCTCTAGACAGGAATCAAAAGGATAAAAGAGTGTGGTTCGGCACGTCAAATGGTATATTCTCATGCAAGTCTGCCTACAAGTGTATCAACCGGGAAAGGACATGACGGGTGTTAGCTGGGATTGGCTTTGGAAATTCAAATGCTCAGAAAGAATTCGTTATTTTATTTGGACAAGTCAACATAATACCCTTGCTACAAACAAGCTAAGGTACGAAAGGAAGATTGCCTCTTCGAACTTATATTCGAGATGCAATGCACAAGAGGAATCCATCATACATGCGCTTCGAAACTGTGCTACAATCAAAGGGGTTCGGGAATTTGCAATTACTCCGATCCACTATTTGGATTTCTCTCAGCAGGACCCTTCTACTTGGTTCAAGGACAACATCACTAAAGCTAAGTTTACTAACATTCTACTACCGGATGTTGAGTTGTGTATTATGTTTGCCGCTTTAAATTGGTTTATTTGGAAGTCAAGAAATAAAGAGATTTTCATAACATTCGTGATCCGGTGAAAGTTGTTATTCTTGCGGCGAAAAAATTGGCGGATGATCTCTCAGGAATCAGTACCAAGAAAGTATGCTTCTGTTAAGGGATAAAGTCATTTTGTTGGCATTTCTTCATTATTAAGAAAACCTTCTACACTAAGGAATTGAAGTCAAATTTGGTGACTCTCTTGAAGTGTGTAGAAGAGTTGAGAAGGTGGAATTACTTAGCAAAGAAGTAATCTTCGTTGCTCAGTAATTAGAAGTCAAAAAAGGTGGCTAAGAAGATAAGGAAGAAGTAAAATTGAAATTGACTACTTCAATTACTTCCTAGCTAAGAAATCAAAAGAAGCCAACTTGAACTTGGCTACCTAACCTCCTTATGACATCTATATATATGTTACATTAGTTGTAACATTTGTTGAGTGGTGAAGAAAGAAATTGAATCCCATTTTGAGAGCACAATAGGGATTGATTCCCACTTGAGAGAATAACATTGAGAGAGCGTGAGAAAAATATAGAGAGAATAAAACTGAGGTTTCTCCTAATATTTTGTGTCTCTCCTTTGTTATTCAAAGTGTTGTAATCCTTTTGCAATAATAAAATCCTTTTACGGTTTGCTCGACTCCAATTGTTTAATCTCATTTTCCTCAAGTTTTCTCATTTCTACTTTAGTTGTATTGAGGTGTCAGTACCACAACTTCCTAACAGCTACAAGATTTGCGTCCCCAAACTTGTTAATTAATGGAAGAAACTGAGTGTGGGTTGGCATAAAATCAACATCGATGGCAGCATGTTTATGGAGTTACGAGGTGCAGATGTCGGGGGCTCATTCGGGATGATCACGGAAGATGGGTCACTGGCTTCTCTCGATCATTAAGGGATGTCTTGATCACTTATGCAGAACTTCTAGTTGCAAGGGAATGTTTGAAACTTGCTTGGGTCAGAAGATTTCCACGTATTATTCTTGAAATTGACTCCGAAGTTGCTATCCAATTCATTCGGGAAGCCAAAATAAACACCCACCCTTTGAGTTGTATAATTGAAGATTGCAGAAATATGCTTTGGAAACCTTGGGAGAGTCGGGTTATCCACACTAAGTGGGATGGTAACTCTTGTGCTAATACTTTGGCTAAAATGGGACATCGGAAACAGGGCGTCTGGGATGAGGCTCCTATGGGAGTTTTGGCTTTACTTAGTGAAGATTTAGAGTAGACCTGTTATGCTTTTATACCAAAAGAAATATGTAATTTTTAAGGTTTTGTGTCAAATGTGTAAAGTAAATAAAAATTTGGTATGAAAAATACAATTCCCTCAAATTTAATTATAACAAAAAAAAAGTCGTACTTGACATGAGCTATGTTCATTTGTTTTTTTCTTTTATTAGCAAAAAATTTCATTTGAAATTTCTTCATAAATCATAGGAAGGTTTCTGTTAATTGCTGAAGTGCATAGAGGGGATATTGTCAATTTTGAAAGTTAGTAGGGAGGTTTTTAATATTCTTTAGGCTAAGAGGGGTGTTTTTGCATCGTTTGGTTAAGTATAATTGTCATTTTGGCTTGGGTTGAAACTTTTTAATAATAATAAAAAAAAAAAAACACATAAAAGAATTTTTGTTAGTTAAAATAACACAGAAATTTTTTTTGTTAGCTAGAAAAAACACAATGAATATTTTTGCATTTCAAATAGATGTCAGACATCCAATAATATAAGACTTCTTAAATTATACTTTACATTTTTTATAATTTCAAATTCATTTATGAAGTATCAAATCTTGGACAATTTATCATTATATAGTTAATAAAGATAACATAGTATTTTGTTTTACTGTTGCCTTCCTAAATTTAATACCGAATAAAATTACATTAACTTATTGGAGATTTAACTTGAGTTAAATAAACCCGTTTAAGTATTAATGTTTGTTATAAATAACAAAATCAAGCGAATGAAAACTTTTATATTTCGTCTGAGCTTGACATTATGCCTAAGCTAAACAATTAACAAGGTATATATATTAAAATAGCAACCCGGCCGAATTCTACTAGGATTCATTTCAATTAAAGATTTACCATAATATTAAGATAAATTGAACAAACTCAATATTAAATCAATTTGTGAAAGTCGATCGAGTCCGTTTCCATAACTCCACAAGTTATGTAATGACTTTGGGGCACCTTCTTAAAGAAAAAAATAAAAAAGCAATTTTTTTAAGCAGGAGCCTTTAACTAGATGAGTAATCTCTCGAACCGGTACCCGTACTCGTTACATCTCTCAACCAACTCAAGTTAGAGTTAATTTTCACTCGAGCCTGGTCCAAACTCGAATTGGATTGCTTTTGACCTAATTATGTAGTTGAACGAAATAATTCAAAACAAGAATCATGAGCTATAGGTAAGGTAGGAAGGAGCATACCTCTTCTAAGTCCAACCACTTTGTCGATCAATATTTTTTTTTTTTTACTATGATGGTTGCTTAAGAACTTGTTTGATACCAATAAGTAATTGATCTAGTGGAAGGAATTAGTCATTGACTCACTATAACGTAGCAGACTCAGGTTCAAATCCCTGTTGAGAGAAATTCTCACTTTATATGCAGACGCGCCTCGTAAAGGATTAAACCCCTCAGAAAATAAAAAAAAAAAAAAAACCCTGTTATATAATCAAATAAACTTCCCATAAAAAAATTGTAAAAAAAAAAATGAGGAAAAAGACTGGATAAAAGGAAACATAGACAGATAAATCATTTTAGCATGACCAACTCTAAGTCTAAAAGTTAAGAGCTTTCAATTTCCTTCTAAACATGTCACCTGAAACTGATGCAAAATAAAGCTCCTATCAGAAGTTCATCTAAAGAAGACATGCCCAGATTTCCTGAATTCTGAAAGATAGAATCATAGGCAAAAAATGTACCTAAAATTTAGTCCCCCCTCCTAATTAACAACACTCTACACTTTTAGGAATTCAAAACATGAAATTTCATGGCAAACTATATAAATCTTCAACAGCTATGGAAGATAAAATAGTGTTTTGTAAGAACAAGAATGATTCCTCGTTTACTTCAATTTATAGAACTCAATCCTCTAGGAGATCTCCGAGGTTTCAACATCTCTTCAGCTTTCTTTTTTGGAGTACTCATACTCTTGGATATGACAGATTTACCCTCATTAATATCAGACTTTGGTAGTGAATTACTAACTCCAGGCTCCGTATTTTCACTTTCCATCTTTGTTTTGTTAGGGTAATACAAGTCTGCAGGATCCATAGGTAAGGCAGCAGTATCAAGTTCAAATAAACCTACAGGCACCCCTTCTTTTTCAGTGCCAGTCGTTTTATAAAAGGGAACATAGTGGGAGAACTTGTACAGTTCATTTGGTCCTACCACGAATGAGGCCGTCTCGCTTTCGTTACTTCTCTGAAAAAGGCTCTTGAACCCTTTAACTTTGTCCAAGTAACAAACTTTTATGCCAAAGCCTGGAACAAAATCTGAAAGAACCTCAACGACTTCATATTTGTACTTCCTATGATTTTCTGAGTATAAACTCCAGCCCAAATTCCAGTCCTTGAAAACAGCCCATACTTCTCCTTCTCTAGGGTGAATGACTAGAGAACCTCTCTTTTTGCCTCTAATAAGAGAATGGCCTTTAACACAATGAACTTGATGTGAGAATGTCTCTATTGCATCCGTGCTATCAGGTTCTTGAAGCTTAAAAGTGCCACAACCAACTGGTAACTCCTCATCTACCCAACCCTCAAGAGCTTCATCTATAGGAACAGCTTCTAACCACGTAAAGCTCACTTCAAATGGATCACCACTTGCTTTCTTCACCTTAGCATAGAATCTTGGCATGCCATCAGCTGTATCATAACAAGCCCAGAATTGACCAGCTTCAAAATGGTTGGGATCTCGCTTAAAATTATCAAAGTCTAGCTCAGGACAATCACATTTTTTGCCTTCATTGGAATCATCTTTAGAATTTGAATCTATGTCAGAATCACTTTCGATTTTTACCGTATCAGCAGCATTATTTGCCATAAAACTGGTTTTGCCATTAAAAGCATCCTTTTGCTCCTCTCCATCATCATTAGTATTTTCACTTGCTTTCTGTTTCTTGAGAGGGCTAGCAAGATGGTTATCTTTTTCATTGTATGAGACATGCTCTCTTTTCCGTAGTGATCTTCGTTGATTTTGGGAATGACTGGGTCCAGAATTCACATCAGCTGCAGGATCACCAAAACTCCCCTTAGTGGTAACATCTTCCAAGTCAGAACTTGTTGATGAATCAAAACTCTCGCTAGATTCCACGACCAGCTTCCTGCCCCTCTTCCTGCTTTTATGCTTCAGGTCTTCTGATTCACTATTCATTGCAACATTATTAGAGTTTTCGCTTTTCTTTTCACCACGCATGGAGTTGGTGTTTTGATTATCTGTTACATTGGCTTTCAGATCGTCACTTTCTTTAAAAGAACTTGCTGCACGGTTACTTTCTGAACCACTTCCTCTCTGGATACTTGGTCCTGGAATCGATGTTTTCCTACTGGCAATCCCCTCTGATCCTGCATGTGATGCTGAAGATCCTTCGTCATTTTGAACACCCATTCTATGGTTGACCTGATTCGGGACCACTTTTTCTTGGAATGTAGAAGGCTTACTCAAATCAGGTTTTGAAGGCACATGTGCACCTGGATGACCCTGATTAGAACCCACAGTAGCACCTTGAGCAAAACTTGGATGACCCCGGTTAGAACCCATGGTAGCACTTTGAGCAGCACCTGGATGACCCCAATTAGAACTCATGGTAGCACCTTGAGCACTTGCTTCATAAGCATTAAAAGCCTTTCCACATTTAATGCAGCGCAAAGCTCTGTTCACATATTCTATATGGTACTGGTATCTTGTGCCGCAATGTTCGCAAGATGTCCAGAACACTCCCGTCCTGACAGAGGAGCTCGAATGTGTTTGGCTTTGACTCATACTGCTAAAACCATTGTTCTGAGCACTCTTGTTCATGGGTTGAGGTGGTGGGTTTCTAGGACCAATTCTAACTGAAATGCGGACCTTGCTGTCATATATAGACTTCTTTGTTGCATCTGAAAGCACTGCATTTGCTTCAGAAATCAACTGAAAAGCACTATCTGCACCAGGAAATCGGTTTTTATCAGGATGAAGAATGAGTGCTAGCCGTCGAAACTGTTTCTTGATAGCGAACTCATCAGCCGACCTTCCAACCTGAAGAATTTCATACCAGTCCTTTTCAGATCCCAGTATCCTTTTTTGAGCTGAACAATGAACATCGCAGATTCTTAGCATTTGGGTAATATTGTCGAGTTCTGGGTAAAGATTCTGTGCTTTTAAAGCAATCTTTCGGGCACCTTCAAAGTCATTAGCACTCATCTTTTTCTCAGCAAGTTCCTTGGCCCGGATGGCCTCATCTTTGTTGCATTCCATTACTATAGATTGGATTGGTAAAAAACCAAGTTACCGAAGTATAATGAACAAGTGCGGTGATTTTCTTGTTGCTCAAACCAGACAAAACTGCCCTTCTTTCAAAGGAAATCAGACCTACTAGTCAAACTCTGCAACAACACTGAAAACACAATTTCCCACAAAAAATCAGTCACATGTTCAAGTAACATGGAGAACAACCTTGATTATCATTATTAAAGCAATAAACAGAAAGTTAAGGCATTCCAGTGCTTATTAAAGGAGCAGAATACTGATTTTTCATAAATATATGATAAAACAACCTTGGTCTCCTACGTGAACTGGATTGGCCAAGCAGCATAAGGCACTTGGCCATCGGAACAGGAAAACTTGCAATCCAACAACAATAACCCGATCACAGAACCCTCTATAACAAAGCTTCAACCAGCATTCAAAAACCTATAAAACACAAAAGTAAGAACTAAGTCAATAGAAAATTAATAATGACAATAGAAATCAGTAAACAAAGCACTCTAGCAATTTCCATTGTGCAGTTTAGGTAACCAGATACATCTGAGCCAATGTGGACAAAAGAATCATAACTCTTAGCTTTTCAAACCATCTCACTATACTATCATGTTATCATATGATACCATAATGACAAATTTATTTCAACTTTGGATGTTCAACAGGAGCAAACTCAATGAGAAACACATATAAAACAGCTGAGGAAAGAGACGAATACAGACACATATGGTGCTGCAGAAGTAGTCCAAATAAAGTCTATGCTATAGATTTACTAGATCCCAAAATATTGCCCAGTTTAATCAAAAGAAAGCTTACTGCAAAATGGCATTTTCAAGGCTATTTTTATAATAACAAATATCCTTATTAGCCCAAATCCTCATTGTGTTCAGTGTTCATAAATTTGCTTCTCTTTTGTTTAAATATTCAATAATGCTATCCAGTACAGATTCATAACTTTTTAATCTCACATTCTAAAGACAAAAACATATCACCCAGGAGCCTAAACTCACAATGATCTCAAAATCTCACATTAAAGAGCATGAAGCTAAAAATATTCAAGGCAAATTGTTGACACTTGAGCACTTCAATATGTGAAGAATGACCTTACAAGCAAGCAATACTCAAGGCCCAAAAATCATATTGAGGTGTACTTATTTATCTTCTTACAAGAGAATTGATGGGAGGCTCAAAACACAAGGTAAAAACTACAACGTACTCTTTTGGGTCTGATATGCCAGTGGTTAGGAAAATGCTAGCTTCAATTGTGCACAATAATACATTTCACATGAAGATAAACATATTATGCAAACCTTGTGCATGAGACTCTTTGACTACCACGAGCAAGCCACATGGCCACGAACCAACACAGATTTAACTATTTATATCCAGAGTTTCACAGTTTACACCAGGAATTAGTTTAGGGCACATCAGACCACAAATGGACATATTCTTAACCACTACAAGCTAAAGTAAAAGAAATTCTCAAATATGGGCGACCAAGATCGCGTCTCCATCAAATGGCTCTAATCCAAATTGGTCTAAGAAAAAGTAAAGCTTATCTACTTAATGACGCTAATTGCATGTGGGTTACACCTATTTACTGTTATATAATCTATCTGTTCTCCTCATGATAGCTACAGCGAAACTCTTGTAAAATGAGAACCATTTTTTTCTCAAAGAAGACCTTAGAGTTAAAACTGATACAAAAATCTAATTATCACTCAGCATAAAAATATGGATTCTAAGAAGATGCAACAAGGAGTCAACAAGAATAACATGAAGTTGAAAGTAAAATTGCAAAATATAACAATCAACATATGTGAGCTGAACCAACATAATCAGACACGGGCATATATAAATCAGGTGCAAGAAAATACTTAAATTAAATCAACTTAACAAAGCACGTGAAATTCCTAATTTAGCGAGAATAAGATTTCTCCCATTAAATCCGCAACAAACAGCCAGCAAATAGGCTTAATTTTAACAAAGCACAGACGAAAGAAAAAAAAACCCTACTCTTCCATTTATGCAGAGGAAATAGCATAGAAATAAGAAATCGCAGAGAAAATTGGAAGTCAAAGAAAACCCTAGAAGTGAACCCACTACTTCTATCGCCAAAACATATAACAAAAATCAAATATAGAGTACTTCATCACATAGATTACACGCACAAATGAAATGCAGATGTATAAACTCACCTTTTGTTTGTTCAAAAAATATAGGATGAGGGTGAGGAAGAGCAGTGATAATGTGTTTGAAGCTTTTTGAAAGAGATTTGGTACAAAAAGAGAGGGAAGACAATGGAGGGAGATGAAAAGTGTGAAAATTTTGTGGGGAACAGTGGAGAAGAAATGGAGAAGAGACCCTCAATTCTTCATAAATTTCATTTGCCCCTAGAAAACTATTTGGGTTTCATTTCCAAGGGTAAAAAGGGTAAAGTACTTTAGTTTTAAACATTCTAACACAATATTTGCATGGTTGGAACAATCTAGAATTACTACAATGGGTTGGGCCAACTTAGATTGATTTTTGGGTTGGTCCTAATCCCTTAGGGATGTCAATGGGGCGGATTTTAATTCGAAATATGATCTGAACTCGGCCCAAATAATTTGAATTTTAATTCGAATTTAAATTTATTTCGATTCGTTAATGATCCGTATTCGACAATACATAAAAAAATTAAGATAAATATTTTTAATTATATAGTACCATTTGTTTATGAAAATAATAATTACTATTTGATTCATAATTTTGTGTCATATTTACATCAATTAACATAAATACTAATTAAGAAAATTTGAACATATGAGCTAAATAAAAAAAATATGTATATAACTTGGGTTGAGGGTTGAACATAATGGGTTGAGGGTTGAACATAACTTGGGAAGGAGTCGGCCCAGACTCAGGTTTTAGTCAAGATTGAGATATGCCGAAAACCTCCTCGAGACATATCACTTACTTTTAACATTAATAAAATTACTGACTTAGCACCTAGGTTGCACGAATACTCAGAAATTATACACTGTGTAGTATTGTATGTTTATTGGATACTCGGATACTCAGATACTATTATGATACTTGTGAAATACTCCACCGTGTCATTTACAATAATAAGAAAATAAAAAATGAAAAGGATACGTATCGGATACAAAGGATGGCGTATGGAAAACACCCATAATACTTGAGAGCATGTATTTCTATAAATAATTTATAAATTATGTATATTATCAAAGTAAATCTAAATAAAACGCTTGAAAATCTGTATAGGGCCAAAACTTTGCCTATGTATAAGAGGTAGATAGCATTGTTCATTTTAATATTGAATAACAAGTGAACTAAATATATATTACATAATTTTTATTATACACTTTTAAAACAATGATTTCTTATTATAATATATTTTTAAATATTCACACACATATTTTAGCCGTATCATATTCTATAAATTTTAAAAATTTATACCGCCGTATTCGTATCACCGTATCCGTATCCGTATCCATGCAACATAGTTTAGCACCTACCACTTATTTTTTTTCTCCAAACCACAACAACCCAACCCAAATCATAATATCTCAAATTTTCAAATTTGACTAAATATTTTTTTCTTAATATTTACCATCTCAACATTTCATGAAATAATTGTCCAAATCGATTTTCAAAAGTTTCTTCAAACTCTCAAAGTAATATTTGAAATCAAATCGAAATGGAATCCAACAAATTTTTTCCATAATAACCTAAGAGTTTTGGGATATAGTTGATTTGTAAGTAAGGTTGTCAGAATAGCAGATTTTAATTCAAACGGGATGTGTTAATTAAGAGATTTATTTGTTAAAAAATCAATTAACCAGATTCATAATTCAAAATAAATTAGATGAACGTATAAATCTAGATCGATACTGTGGAAATATATACAAATACGAATTTGACATCATTAATTTAACAAGAGATGTGACAATATTTTGATTTGCAATATCAAATTTATAAATATTGCATATTAGAAATATGCACGGATATTGCACTCATCTTACACGGATGTTGCACTCATCTAAGTAACATGTTGGAAGATAGAACAACAACAATAAGTTAATTGAAAATAATAACCTAATTAAATGGTGAAAATATAGTAATATAAAATCCAAAAAAAAATATACTAATATATATTGGTACTTGATAGCTTGACTAATTATTTCAGTAAGGTATATTATTATTTTAGCCTAACGGCGAAACTAAGGTCACATGATCCAAATGTGATAGTGTTCGATTCTCATTAATATGGATATTTCTTTAGTTTAATATCAATTGTAATTTGCTTTTTTCTATACTTTGATAGTGATTAATGATTGATGTAATAATATATTCATCATCTGAAAAAACAGTGTTGGAGTAGGATTGTACCTATTTGGATAGATTTTGCCTCGATTTCACTGGTTTCAGTTTAAAAAAAAAATGATTTAGGTAATTTCGGTGAAACCTATGGAACCCCATTTGGTTATGTTTGGATGTTGGATTTTGTTGTTTTGAAAAAGTTAAAACCCCACTTGTAGGGGTGGGCGTTGGGTTCGGGTAACCCAAACCCGACCCATCCCGTCCCTAAAATGTTGGGATTCTTACGGTAAAACGAGCCTTAGGCAACGAAAAAATAAAACTTTTTAGGCTCTCATTGGGAATCTTGCCAGTATACAATCTGTTATATATTTAAATTAACATTAAACAAGTATAATAATCGCTAGATTAAGTTATACCTGCTTCCTAGCACTTCCGAGCCAAACTCTGGTTTGTAGGAAATCCCCGAAGACGCGAACTCAATCTCTTTCAATTTTCACTTTCAGTCCCAAGCTTTTACATAGCGCCCAACGTGTTGCGCCTCTACGGTTCAGTACACCACATACACACGAAAAACTTGAAAACTCTGATCTGCTAGAAGAAATCAAGATACTAAACTCGAGAGGAAAGATAGAAGTCGATCGACTTCTGTCAGGGTAGGGGCGGCGGTGACTAGGGTTTAGGGAAGAGAGAGTTTTTATATTCTTGCTTTTGAAGAGTTATACAAAGTGTGTACTTAGTATTGTCTCTTTTTTTTTTCTTTCAAGACTAAATGAGACTTATTTATAGACCTTGTAATCCTAGCCCTACTAGGATTCCTAACAAGATCAAACTTCTAAATGGGCTAAGCCTTTTAATTAATGCAAGACTTCATTAATTAAATGGTCTTTGTCTTTTAATTAGTCTTTGGTCCATCTAAATCTCCAAGATTAGTTGGCCCACTAATTAAAAACTCATTTATCCTAATTAATTAAATTGGACTCCTAACTCAATTAATTAATTCTCATTAATCTTTATTTAATTAAATTTATAAACTCCTAGTTAAATTAACTAAATCTTCTATCTCCTCAATTAATTAAATCTAATTTAATTAATTATTCTTATCAAATTATAAACCTATTTAATTTGAAATCTCGATCTGTCCAATTAGATCGGATTCTCGCGCCCAAATTGATCAATCCAGTCGAGTCCAACTTTTTTCGTTTTCTGTTTCCGCTCGATGTGTTTGTGTATGTCCTCGTAGGTTCACCACATAATTGGCAGCGGGTTATAATTAAATATGCATTTAATTATTCGATTAAACATATACTTTATATCAATCGAACACTCTATTGATTGACCATTCAAAATTAGCACCTCTGCTAATTTGGGAATTCTCTCACACTCCACAATCAATGTCTGGCCACAAGCCCATGGAGCCCAATCACTTGTGAATTAATTCAGTGAACATTTTACCATGTACGACTTAATCCTTCCATTTGTTAGTCTCAAGTCAAGACTAAGGTTATGGACTTTCACCTGTTTCCTTACTTGCTCGACTATATGTATTCTGGTCTCGAAACTATTCCCTTTGATTTAACCTTTAAAGCAATCAGATAACGAATACGTTTCTCACAAAGATTCATAGGAGAAGCTCCCAACCTATGAAGTTGGGTCAACGAATCCTCTGTTGATGATATGTACCTGCATACACATTCCTCTATACCAACATGAACCCACAGAGACCTTTTGGTAGACTCCGGTCAGTCAAGACTCATATCAAAGCATAGACATTCATGCACCAGATAAAACCTATCACCTCAATTAATAAGGATCATTCAAGGTACACTATTGTAAATATGACTAACTTCATCCCCGATATGCAACTACCGCTTCCATGGTGAGTTATTTCCTAGTTTAGGTATTCAATGCGCTTGCATTCCAGCAAGCCACCCACTCGTGTGTATCGACTATCCCAGCAACGCTCATGGACCCCAGCGTCCTCCACTTCATCGAAGTATACACACTCGTGAGGGTATCAAATGGATTCTACGACCCTTGAATTAGTTTTAGATCACGGCCTTGGAGATCAGTCCATGTGTTGTCTCATAGCCCTGTGATCTAAGGACTTCCATAATGTTAAATAATTATTCATAAGATGAAGGTGACCATATAAATAAATGTATTTATTAATCGAATTGAATGGTCCTTTTAATTATATCAAATTAAATTCAGCCAAAACAGTTGGCATGCAGAACACTTTTCTATCATAAAATAGCTGAACGAGACGAGTATTTTTTTTGGGTTTGGATACCCGAACTTGAAAATTCATACTTTTTTACGAGAATACGGGACTGGTTTGGGATTAATCTCTCCAACCCCGAATACTTGAACCCGTCAAATAATTAATTAATTAACATCATCTAATGAAGAATTTTTTTACTTTACCCTAATATTTTTTAAATTGTACACTAGTTATAAATAAACTAAGAACCCGTTTATTTGACATGATTGGAATCTGGTTCTGGGAATTTGATTTCTAGAAATGTTATTACTAAGAATATAACTCCATTATATTGTTTAGGTAGTACTTGGGATTTCAGGAAGGAATTTAACAGATTCCTTTTCAAATGTTGGTAAACCTAAGGAATGAATCCATTTTTACTCATGCTAACAAAATAATTCCACTTATATATTATTATATAACATATGATATTTATGGAACAATATTTGCATAATTGACCCTAAATTTATGTGAAATAACAAGACTATTACCTAAAGTTTCAATAATTACTAAATTTTCTCTCGTATTTTGAATATCACCATTAAAAAATTTCAGACACTAGGTATGTAGTGGCAATGCTCGTGTCATGATATGAAACTATTTTTATTCGTGATCAATGTTGGTTTGGATTAATAATATTTAGGAACGGAAATACTATTCTTTATGGAACGGTGTATACATACTTAAAATAAACACGAATAATGTTAAATGTTTAAATACATAATCAAAATAAATATTATTATATCTTTTTTACTTTTTTAGTTATTATTGTATTATAAATTTATTAATTAATTATGAATATCAGTTCAAATTGAGGTGTTAGGGTGGGTGAGTGGAAGGGAAATGGATTTCGTGGAATTTTGAGTGGGTGGCTACATTGATTTATGAGATTTTTAATTTAAAATTTTACATAATCAATAATTATTTAATAATTTTGACATTTATATTAATTTTATAGGTACAATAAAAAGGTAAAAAGTATTTTATGTTTTTTTTATTCAATTTTAAGCTAATTATTTTAAAGACTTCAAATGTTGTTTTTATAATTATTGAAACTTCAAAGGATGATCATGTGATTTCACATAACTTCAAGGGGTGTTAGTAATTATTCTTAGTGTTGATTAAATATATAATATACTTACGTTACATCAAAATTTATAGTTGACTTAATTAATGTATATTTTATAGTAAATTACAATATATATACATATATATATATATATATATATATATATATATATTATATATATATATATATATATATGTGTGTGTGTGTGTGTGAGAGAGAGAGAGAGAGAGAGAGTATATATGGAATTTTTTTTATTTTACTACGAATTTCACTTGGAATGGAATTAGAATACCATAGAAAACTTGGGTTTCAGATTCCTGGTTTATGAAAGTAAGATCCCTAGTTTTGGGGAATTTAATTCCTTTTCCCAAAATAAAGTAAATCTACCTAAAACACAATTATGTGATGTCTGGTCATTACATTATCAAATTGCATGTCATTCCCAGGTAAATAAACGGGTCATAAGTTTGCCTCAGTTCTAAAAACTCCATAGTCTCTACGGCTCTACTAAATTTTCTTCATTCCACCTATGCTACGTCATACAATAATTTGTTTTTGGTTATTTTTGCCCTATATATATGTGTGTGTGTGTGTGAGAGAGAGAGAGTATACATGGAATTTTTTTATTTTTTTTAATTTTACTATGAATTCCACTTGGAATGGAATTAGAATATCATTGAAAACTTGGATTTCAGATTCCTGGTTTATGAAAGTAAGATTCCTATTTTTGAGGAATTTAACTCCTTTTCCCAAAATAAAGTAAATTAACATAAAACACAATTATGTGATGTCTGGTCATTACATTACCAAATTACATGTCATTCCCATATAATAAATGGGTCATAAGTTTGTCTCAGTTCTAAAAACTCTCATAGTCTCTAAAACCCTACTAAATTTTCTTCATTCCACCTATGACACGGCATACAGTAATTTTGTTTTTGATTTTTTTTCCCTACATAGTAAATTACTAATACTAGTCTATTGCATGTAAATTTTTATATGAAATATTGTAATTTAATTTTGTTAGGTGCATAAAGAATTGATGAACTAAAATAATATAGGACCCGTAATCCCGTCCCGTCCCGTAATAATTCGGGTATCCGTAATAATTCTTCGGATACCCGAATTATTATGGGATAGATTTGGGATGAAATGTGTCAATCTGAAATTTGCTATATCCATATATCTAACCTCAAACCCGCTCCATGTCCAACCCGATGCACTTGAATTGGTTTTAAAATTTGGATGTTCGGGTGGGGGAAAAAGTAAGTGGTAGGTGTCAAATTAAAGTCTTTTTTAGAGAATTTGAGGAAAAAAGTGTCAAATCAATATTTTATAAGTTTCAAGAGTTTGGGTGTAAATTAATGAATGAATATGTGCTGAGTTTCATGGGTATGATAAAAAGTCATTTAGAAAGCCAAAGAGTAACAACATCTCCAACTGACTATACATGGTCATCTATATTAAATTATACATGGTGAATAGTAAAAGACTTTTATTAAACATTATGCCGAAAATCTATAACAATATGCTTATCAATTAATACATATTATAAATAGAATTAGGATACGAAAATTGTTGGTCCCAAGTGGTCAGATGAGGTCTAGAGGAGGGGGGAGGGGGGGGTTTGAATAGACCTCTGAAACTTTTTATCAAATTTTAAACTCAAAAATTGTTGTTCAAACTTAAACAGACTAAGCTGTTACCGAACAGTAATTTTACAAGGCTGATCGCGAACAAATCTTTGAACAACTTTGTTGACCACTAATCTGATAATTACTTAGCTGATTTTGTCAAAATCAGTTTTAATACTAGAGTACTTGCAGCGGATTTTCAAAGTGTTTTTCATAAGTAAACTTAGCAGTTTGAAAATTATTTCCCCAATTTTGTAAACTCCTTTAATTTAAATTTCAAACAGTTTAATGGTGAGTTATATGCAAATCTGAAAATATGCAGAAAAACTTATGCAAAATAAACACTAGAATTTTTATAGTGGTTATATAGATTGAAATCCTTTAGTCCACTCTTCCAAGTTACTTAGATCTTGGGTTATACTATAAACACACAGTTTACAATATACTCCACTTATGCCAAAACAACTAATGAATCTGGCCGTAAGCTCGCAATTGGAAATCACAAAGAAGACCTATTCTACAGAGACTTATCACTTACAAAGATGGATAAGAACTCCTCACAACTCTTTTCTCTCACAGATTCACTCAGAAAATGTTTTCTTGAACTTCAATGGCTTCTGTCAACAAATAACTTTCAGCAGACGAGTGAGCTGTTCTTGAGCTTTTGAGACTTAGAAAATTTTTGCTTTTTAATCGATCTCTCAGAAGTTGTATATTTTTCTTTCTTCGTCTCTTCAGCTTTTTATAGTCACTCTTTGAATTTTGTCCGTTGAAGAGAGACAAAATTCAAATCTCTTGATTTCTGGTCCTTAAAATCCGCAAACGGCTCTCTGCACAGTGACAGTACTGCGAACCGTACTTTCTGTCAGGCAGCATTAAATGCACCAAGATGATACGAGGTCTTTCTTCAATCATTTGTCTTTAATAACCTTGTACTTCAGCATATATTACTTCTAGGGGCATTTATTACCGTTGGGTAGACTTCTTGATTCTTCCCACTTGGCTGATCGAAAGTGCAAGTCTGATGATGAACGGAGCTGATCCCAAACTTGAACAAATCTGATTTGAGTCGGCTGATCTTCACCAGTCTGATTTCTTTCCTTCAGCAGATCAGTAGTCTTCTGGACCTTGAATATTTTACCCTTCTGATTTGGTCAAAATTCTTCTAAGGGTTTTTACAACTAAGTTTTCCATACTTAGCTGATCTTAGGTTTTGGAAATCATCAAAACCACCCTTTACTAATTGACTTCAGTGCTCTTCATCTTCATCCTTATCCAACAATTTCCTCCTTTTTGATGATGACAAAACTTCAGCTAAGTACCTGTTTTACCTATACTAAAGTTTTGATCTTCAAAATTTTCTGAGATAGAAAAGATGTGTTGGAAACAGAACTTGTACTTTTTATTGATAATATGATAATGATTACAAGTTACAATTTCTGTTCAGATAGGATGACTGAAAAAGAAATAAAGATAACTGATTACAATAGATTTGCTTATACTAACTATCAGCTTCTTCGTCATCTCCTTCAAGCACTTCTTCATATTCATAAGAAGATTCTTCATCATCTTCTTCTTCCTCATCTTCATCAGCATCATCATCCAAAAGTAGATTGGACTTAACAGCTTCCATTTTCGCTTTGATCTCTTCTTCACTTGCTATTTCGTCCATCTTTCTCTTGATCCTCTCTTCATTCTTGAATTTGGTAAAGGGCTCTGATTTTTCTCCATCAGAATCCTTGGATGCAGCTGTTTCCTTAGCTTTATCCTTGGTTTCTTCAGCAGCTTCGTCTGTGCCTTCTACTTTTTCAGTCTCTTCAGCAGCTTCAGGCTTTTCAGGTTCAAAGGCAGCAGCTTCCTCAGCTTTTTCCTCTTCCTTCTTCTCTTCCCCCTTTTTGTCATCATCAGAAATGGTGACACTAGCAGGTCTGATAGGAGGGTTGAGTGCAGCAGACTGAATCTTCATCGCAGCACATAAAGCCTTCAAGTTTTGATTAACTACATCATGACTGGCAGTTAAATGATTGACAGAGGTGATGATGGTGTCATTCTGATCATTAAGACAATCAATGTTGAGTTGCATAGTTGTAAGTTCTTCACGTATAACAGTTCCAGCTTGATTAACTTCATGCAATAGTCCAACATTAACTGCTTTCTCTTCTTCGCTGATTTTGATGAAGGTTGCAGTGAGATCAGCTATGTTGTTTTCAGCTCTCTTCAAGGCAGTACGAAGATGGTTGACATCAGCCTTCACATCTTCAATATTTCTGTTCATTTCTACAACACTCTGAGTCATCTGCCTAGTATGATCCTCAGGCAGAGGAAAATTATCAATTGCATTCTTGATTGTTCTTGCAGTAAGTAATTGCATGTGCTCAAGTTGTAATCTGTTAGATTCTGCCAATTCTTGCTGCAATTTCTTCAACTGCGTGTTGTTTCTTTCTTCCATTTCCTTCATTGAATTTTCCATTAACAGCTGTAAGGCTTCCATCAGTGATGAATGCAAATCAGCCGATGAAGCAGAATGAGTAGCAGCTTGATCTTCTTCACTCTCCTGGTGGACAGGAGCATCCTTCAGGTCAGTCTCCTGATCAGCTTTGGACTCCTTAGCTTTCCACTCAAGTGCTAAGGGTTCATCAACAGCTTTGGGCTGATCAGTTACATCTTCAAAGACTTTACTTATGATTTTGCCGTCATCAGTAAAGGTTGTTGTTTGACGGATTTGTCTTACAACAGGCCATAGCTTTGGTGCAGAAGCCTTTACCTTAGGCATTTCATAGTAATCTCTTACTTCTTTGCCAAACATGATCTGTTGAATGCTTGGCAGCGAGGGCAGCTCACTTGACGAACCTTGCTGATATCTTGACTTAACAGCCCATTTCTTCAAGGCAGTCATAACAACAATCTGAATGGCCCTTTCAACAGCATCATCAGATTTTCTTCTCTTTGCAGGCAAAGTATTCTCAATAATCTTGGCCTCCTCTGTTGCAAAATCCTTTGCATATTGATGCATAGCATCCCGTACAAAATCAGGATCCAAGGCTTGTTGAATGGAATCAGTCTTTAGCCATTGAAGAACCCACTTTTCTTCATCAGCTAGATCCTTCCAACTCTGAAGCTCTTTAATATATTTATTCAATCTATAGTCTCTCCACTTCATGTATCTTGGCTTCTCATGAGTGAATAGAGTCTTCAGCATCAGTTTCTTGTCATAATAAGCTAAGGCCTTTTCAAACCTGTTGAAGAGAGATTTATCAGAGTTGATAATACCAAATGATTTTCTAACTTCAAACTTGGCATTTGGCTTGACAGTGCCAGCAGGCATCTTTTGCTTAGCTTCTTTGGATTCCCCAATCTTAATCCCTCCAGCATGAACAGGTCCATGTGCATCCGTCTTGCTTATTTCAATCACCATGGCAAGTTCAGCATCTTCAGCAGCCTTACGTTCTGCTTCAGACATTTTTCTCCTCTGTTCATCCTTTTCGGCTTGGACCTTGCTAAGTTCCAAAGCTTTTTTCTCCTCCTGTTCATCTCTCTTACGCTTCTCAGCTTCCTCTCTCTTTTTCTTGTCAGCAGCAGAGATTTTCTTTCTTTTGATAAGGATTTTTCTCTTTCCCTTATCAGCTTGAACAGGTCCAGCAGAAGCAAGAGGTGCAACTTCTATTGGGTCGATGATCATCACATCTGGATCATCTTGAGGTTTGACGACCTCAGCTGTTGGTTTTTCTTGAGTAGTCTGTTGCACATCATTCTGTTCAGCAGCAGACGATTCCTCAGCTCCAACAGGCCTCTCTGCTGAATGAGGACTTTCTCTTACCAAATCAATTACCTCAGTGGGCGAGTCAATGAAAGTCATTTTATTTCTCGCAGTTCTCTTTGTTCTTCCTGGAACAGGTTTGGAAGCACCTGTATCCCGAAGTTGACTTCTTGTCCTGTGAGCAACATTCTCATCAGGATGTTCAGCAGATGGAGTTCTTGAATAAGAAGCAGGAGATATATTTTGTATCTCCGCAGTAGTCTGATTGATGATGGCATCAGCTACCTCTTTTGCACCAGACTCTTCTATTCTGGCTTCAACAGCTGGCTGGGCTGCTTGAACAGAAGTCTTGACTTTCTTCTTCTGAGGCATTTCCTTAGGCTCTTCAGCTTTCTTCTTTTCAACAGCAAGCTGAGCTGTTTTCACCAATGCTTTTTGGCAGGAACCTTTTCCTTTGGTTCCTCCTGCTCTTCATCAGCTTCGACCTCATAAGCTTTCCTCTTCAGAACAGGCACATACTTTGCCATTGCCTTAGCAGTATGGATTTCCTTCTCATTGGTCATTTGGCAACCCATCTTGTGAAGCAGATAGCTTAAGGTGATCCTGTGATTGGTATGCTGAGAAAACTTCTTTCCTTTCTTCTCATGAAAGTGAGCCAGGATGTACCAGACGACAACCGACCAGTTCACTTCCAAAGAGTAATAAATGGCAAGCATGATGCTGAATCTTTTCATTGTAACAGCATCCATAGAGAATGTATAATTCTCTATCAGCTTCGCGACCATATCAGCCATGCGCCGATACTAGTCTTTCAGTTCCCTCTTTTTGATGTTTCCAGTCAACATCTCTCCTTCTTTGGCACAGATGGCCCAGAATTCTTGAAGATTTTCTTCAGCAAGAGTGGTAACGTCATGTCAACCACTGTTTGGCAAGCCAAAAGTCTCATGGAGTAGAGCAGGGGTTATGACTACAGATTTTCCCCCAACAGTGGCTTTGATCTCCATCTTCGTGAAATCCACTTCAGCCGATCCGTAATACTCCAAGACTTGGTCCTTCCAGACTAGACCTTCATGCAATTCCATAAAATTCATAAGTGAAGCAGCCTTGAATTTCTCCAACAGTTGCTTCATCAAATTCGTACCAGATTGATAGTATGCATCGTAGACAAGATACATACCCTCCGCTTTTGCTTCAACACCAGAACTCATCTTGAATCTGTGGAAGTTAGTGAAATAGCAGGATTTGCAGAAAGTAGAGTGCAAGGAAATTTTTCTCAAAAATGCTCTAAGTATATTTGGGTGCGTAAAGAATGACAAGTCTGATCAGATCTGGATTTATAGAGTTAGGGTATTCGGTTTCCGTGATACCATCCAACCATTAGATCCGTTTCTTGTCAGTCCTGATCGTGCGGCGTCAGTTACGCCTTTTCAAACTCAAAAAGCATTTAATGACAGGCGGGAATGCGAACCGCCTTACTGTACTTATAAAAGCGTGTGTTAGATAAAACGTTTTTAATATACTTAGCTTTTATACAGTTGACCAGACATGTAATTAAAATACTTATCTGATAGGACTACCGTCCTGATGTCAAAGCTGTTATCAGTGAAAGCCAATAACTGATAACCTTCCTCGGCTGTTTGTCAATCCAGCTAGATAATTAATCTTCAATCTTCAAGACTTTAATCTTCTGACGAAAACATAACTTCAACTAACTATAATCAACGAATTTCATCTTTTAATCAGAAGTACCGCTAGTCTTACACGTTCCCCCTGACTTTAAGAATTCATAAGTTAACTAGTCTGTTGAGAGTTAATCCTTGAAGATAATATGATGAGTAAGCTGTTGAACTTCAGTCTTCTGATGAGTTCCCCCTCAGCTTATGCATCTAATTTTAGTAGACCTAGTTCAGCTCTTAGAGTTGAAAACCTTGTCTCACTTAGAAGTTTTGTGAAGATGTCAGCAATCTGATTTTCAGTAAACACATATCCTATCATGACATTTCCTTTTTCCACATGATCTCTAATGAAATGATGTTTGATCTAAATATGCTTAGTCATTGAATGACTTGTAGTATTCTGAGTAAGGATGATTGCACTTGTATTGTCACAGTAGATAGGTATTCCACTGATTTTTATATTGTAATCTTCTAGTTGATGCTTCAACCATAATATTTGTGCACAGCAAGCTCCAACAGCTATATATTCAGGTTCAGCAGTTGATATGGATACTGAAGTCTGTTTCTTACTCATCCAAGAGATCAGACGACTACCTAAGAACTGATAGGCACCTGTTGTGCTTTTCCTGTCAATCTTGGAGCCAGCAAGGTCAGAATCTGAATATCCAATACGTTCAAATCCAGATTCCCTAGGATACCACAATCCCAAATCTTCAGTACCTTTAACATATTTAAGTATCCTTTTGGCAGCTAGGAGATGAGATTCTTTAGTATTTGATTGATACCTCGCACAAACCCCAACATAGTACATAATATTAGGTCTGCTAGCTGTTAAGTACAACAGTGACCCAATAATTGCTCTGTACTTGGTTATGTCCACTGATTTTCCATCTTCATCTTTATCCAAACGAAGACTAGTAGACATTGGAATATTAGCAGTAGAGCTAGTTTCCATACCAAATTTCTTGAACAGATCCTTTATGTATTTTGCTTGGCTGATGAAAACTCCATCAGGCAACTGTCTTACTTGCAAACCAAGAAAATAATTAAGTTCTCCCATCATGCTCATTTCAAACTTGTTCTGCATCAGTTTTGAGAACTTATCACACATCTGTTGATTTGTTGAACCAAAAATGATGTTGTCCACATATATTTGCACAAGCAATATATGATTTTCCCATTCAATAGTGAACAGGGTCTTGTCTACCTTACATTTACGAAATCCTTTAATTAAAAGAAAATCAGATAGGGTGTCATACCATGCTCTTGGAGCCTGTTTCAGTCCATAGAGGGCTTTCTTCAGACGATACACCTTGTCTTCTTCTTGATAGGCTTCAAATCCAGGTGGTTGTGCAATATAAACTTCTTCTTGCAATTCTCCATTGAGAAAAGCCTATAAAAGTCAATACCTTCTTCTTGACAATAGCCTTTGGCAACTAATCTTGTTTTGTTTCTGGTGACCACACCATCTTCATTCATTTTGTTTCTGAATACCCATTTAGTGCCAATAACTCTTTGATGACTTGGTCTAGGAACTAAGTACCAGACTTCATTCCTTTCAAATTGATTTAGCTCTTCTTGCATAGCTTCAATCCAGTTTGAATCATTAAGAGCTTCTTCGATCTGTTTGGGCTCAATTTGAGATAGGAAGCTGACAAACATTGCTTCACTTGCAGCAGCTCTCTTTGTCTTTACTCTATCCAAAGGATCACCAATCACCAGCTCTGGTGGGTGATTCTTGAGCCATCTAAGATCAGGTTGCAGATCATAATGTTGTCCTCTGTTATGATCTTGCAACACTACTGTTGGAGTTCCAGCAGTAGTCTGTTGAACAGCACTTGTCTGTTGAACATTATCTGGTCTGTCAGCTGTTTGCAACTCCTCTGTTAGACAATCAGCATTGTGATTTTGAACAGCACTTGAGTTAGCAACTGAGTTGAGATCAGGTAGTATGATGGGAATATATTCTTCATTCTTTTCAACACTCAATTTCTGAAAATCAGTAGATAGATTCTGATCAGTACTTCGATTCTTTTAAGAAGATTGACTAGGTTCATCAAATACTACATGAATGGATTCTTCTACAAGTAAAGTTCATATGGAGTCTTGTTTTGGTGCTTGTTGATCATGCATCTGTTTTGGGTAAAGCATGTTGTATTTGTTGCTTCTGTCCAAAATCTTTGAGGCAGCTTAGCTTCAGCAATCATCGTTCTGGTAGCTTCTTTCAAAGTTCTGTTTCTCCTTTCAGCAACTCCGTTCTGTTGAGGGGTTCTGGCAGCAGAGTACTCATGGCTGATTCCTCTGGCATTACAATACTCTTCAACAGTAGAGTTTGTAAATTCAGTCCCTCTATCTGATCTGATCTTTAGTATTTTCAAACTCTTTTTGTTCTGAATCTTCTCCATCAGATTTGTAAGATGCTCCTTGGTTTCACTTTTCTTCTTCATGAAAATCATCCAAGTGTATCTTGAATAATCATCCACAACAGCTAGGCAGTATTTCTTTCCACCGTTGCTGATTGGATCAATGGGTCCAAATAAGTCCATATGTAGCAGCTCCAAGATCCTTCCTGATGATTGGTGCTTCTTGCTTTTGAATGATGACTTGATTTGTTTACCCTTTTGACATGCGTCACAAAGCTTGTCTTTGCTCATGACTGTCTTTGGAATTCCTTCTACCAGATCATTCTTGATAAGTCTGTTGATGGTCTTGAAATTCACATGATTCATTCTTTTGTGCCACAGCCAACTGACTTCACTTGGTGTTGATGCCACCAAACAAACACTTGAATTCTTGTCAACAGAATTCCAGTCCACTGTGTAGACATTCCCTTGTCGTCTTCCAAATAAAATGACCTTCTTTGTTCCAATCTGTTCAACGTAGCACTTATCTGTTGAGAAGATGACTGAATATCCTTTGTCATAAAATTGACTTATGCTCAGCAAATTGTATTTGAGGCCTTTAACATAAGAGACGTCAGAAATCTCAATGTTTCCTTTGATTAGTTTTCCACTTGCTACAATCTTGCCTTCCTTGCTGTCTCCAAACGTCACATTTGGACCATCCACAGCAACAGCATCAGTCAGCTCATGTATGTTTCCACACATTTGTCTTGAACAGCCACTGTCCAAGTACCAGGTCTTCTCTACTTTACTCCTACTCCTAATCCTAACCTACAAAACAAAATAAAATTGTTTTAACCCTTATTGAGAGGGTCCTGAAGAATTAGTTCCACCTTTGACAACCCAAGATGTTGATGTCTTAGGCTTCTTAGGTTTCTGAGTTTCAGCAGGAGCATGAACAGTTTTGCCTTTATCACGTTTATCAGATATGTCATGTTGTTGATAATCAACATGATAAGGATATTGTTCATAAGCAAAATAAGATGCATGATAAGCAGGATATGCATGCATTGGATGAGCAGAATATGGTGCATAGTAAGTTGAAAATTGAGGTGCATGATACATAGGAGGATATGCAGCAGGTTGCACATAATAAGACTCATTTCCATACCAAGCATTTTGATTTTTCTTGTTTTTGTACTTCTTTGGTTTACTAGATGCTTGCTCATTAACAGATGACTTAGTTTTATCACTAGTCTGATTGGTTTTAGCCTTATCAGAAGACTTCCTAGGACTCTTCTGTTTGGACTTACCAGTCTGTTTTCCTACACTAGGCTCTTTGCTCTTTTTACCCTTAGGAGTTTTCGTCTCCTTTAACACTTTCTCAGGTGAAGCAGGTTTAGTGGTCTGAACATACAAAATGACCTTACTGTTGTCAGCTGATATAAACTTTTCAGTATGGTTCAGTTCTAACTTATCCTAATCTAAAGGTGTCTTCTGTTTACTAGTGATAAGAGTGGATGCAACAGTTGACTTTTCATGAGACTCAATTGACTTTTCAAGTTCCATGATTTTTCCTTTAAGGACTTCACATTCAGCTTTCAGAGATTCATTTTCTTGCTCTTTTGGCTTTTCAGCCTTAAGTTTCAGTAAACTGTTTTGCTCTCTTATCAATATTATCTCTTCTTTAAGCTTTGTAAATGCTTCAGCAATACTAGTATTGTTAAGCATCATTTGTTCAAATGAATTAAATAATTCATTATTTAGAGGAGTTACCTCATCATCCTCAAAGCCATCAGATTTCTTAGCCATCAGGCAGAGAAGAGCAGGTCTCTCTTCATCAGAAGATTCTTCATCAGAAGTATCTGAATCTGAATCTAATGAGTAGATAGCAGCTAGCTTTTCCGCTTCTGCCACCAGCACCTTGCCTTTCTGATGCTTTCTTTCCTTTCTGATTCTCTTTTCTTCTTCAGTGTACTTTTCAGCTTTAGGATATGGGCAGTCTATGATGAAATGACCCAATTTCCTGCAGTTATAGCACATCATTTTAGATTTATAAGAATCTTTATCTTGAGAAGAAGAAGTAGGGTTAGAAGTAGAAGCATTGTTGTATTTGTTCTTCATTTTTCGTTTGTAGGACTTCTTGAATTATTCATCAGCAATGCTACGTCTCCAGCAGTATACTCCTTTTTGTTGAGTAGTGTGGCTTCATCAGATGAGTCCACGTCTTTGCTTTTGTATGCTGGCCTTCTAGGATTTCCAGCAGCAACCAGGGCAGCTGTGGGACTTGAAGTAGAGGTCTTTTCAACACCCATTCTTGGCAATTTATACTCATACGCCTTGAGTACTGAGAACAGGTCGGTGAGTGAGATCTTTCCCACGTCTCTTGACTCTTCCATGGCTGTCACCTTCATGTTGAACTTAGGAGGTAGAGCCTTCAGCACTCTGACGGTTATCTCCTTATCAGTGAAGGTTTTTCCAAGCTTTAGAACTTCATTCAGCGTCCTTGTAAACCTTGTATCCATCTGATCAATGGTTTCCGCAGACTTCATCTTGAAGTTGTCCAGCTTTTCCAGAGCAACACTCAGCTGATGCTCTTTGATAGCGTCGTTTCCTTCGCTCATATCACGGACCTTATCCCACATTTCTTTGCCAGTCTTGCAGTGCTTGACTTTGTCAAATCTGTCATTGTCAAGGGCCTTGGTCATGATAAAACGCCCAACTTTGTCCAGGTTGAACAGCTTTATTTCTTCGGTTGTCATCTCTGTTAAGTCTTTCTCCACCACTATATCGACTTCATCAACCTTAATAGTCTTGGTGAATTTGAATGGACCTTTGATGATACATGTGTACATGTTATCATTGTAGGCTGCTAAGAAGATCTCCATTCTGATCTTCCAGTCTTCAAAGCTCATACCAGCTATGTGGGGAACATGGCTGATACAATCCGTTTTTTCAAAAAAATTAATTTTTCAAAAAGATGCTCTTTTGAAAAGTTTGAAAACCTTTGAAAAACACTCGGATCAAGCTCGTTGATCAGACAGCTGATTCTAATGAACCACCTGCTCTGATACCACTTGTTGGTCCCAAGTGGTCAGATGAGGTCTAGAAGGGGGGGGTGAATAGACTTCTGAAACTTTTTATCGAATTTTAAACTAAAAAACTGTTGTTCAAACTTAAACTGACTAAGTTGTTACCAAACAGTAATTTTACAAGGCTGATCGCGAACAATTCTTTGAACAGCTTTGTTGACCACTAATCTGATAATCACTTAGCTGATTTTGTCAAAGTCAGTTTTACTTGAAGCGGATTTTCAAAGTGTTTTTCACAAGTAAACTTAGCAGTTTGAAAATTATTTCCCCAGTTTTGTAAACTCCTTTAATTTAAATTTCAAACAGTTTAATGGTGAGTTATATGCAAATCTGAAAATATGAAAAAAAATTATGCAAAATAAACACCAGAATTTTTATAGTGGTTATATGGATTGAAATCTTTTAGTCCACTCTTCCAAGTCACTTAGATCTTGAGTTATACTATAAACACACAGTTTACAATATACTCCACTTACGCCAAAACAACTAATGAATCTGGCCGTAAGCTTGCAATAAGAAATCACAAAGAAGACCTATTCTACATAGACTTATCACTTACAAAGATGGATAAGAACTCCTCACAACTCTTTTCTCTCACAGATTCACTCAGAAAATGTTTTCTTGAACTTCAACGGCTTCTGTCAACAAATGACTTTCAGCAGACGTGTGAGCTGTTCTTGAGCTTTTGAGACTTAGAAATTTTTTGCTTTTTAATCGATCTCTCAGAATTTGTATATTTTTCTTCCTTCATCTCTTCAGCTATTTAGAGTCACTCTTTGAATTTTGTCCGTTGAAGAGAGACAAAATTCAAATCTCTTGATTTCTGGTCCTTAAAATCCGCAAACGCTCTCTGCACAGTGACAGTACTGTGAACTGTACTTTCTGTCACGCAGCATTAAATGCACCAAGCTGATACGAGGTCTTTCTTCAATCATTTGTCTTTAATAACCTTGTACTTCAGCATTTATTACTTCTAGGGGCATTTATTATCGTTGGGTGGACTTCTTGATCCTTTCCATTTGGCTGATCGAAAGTGCAAGTCTGATGATGAACGGAGCTGATCCCAAACTTGAACAAATCTGATTTGAGTCGGCTGATCTTCACTAGTCTGATTTCTTTCCTTCAGCAGATCAGTAGTCTTCTGGACCTTGAATTGTTTACCCTTCTGATAGTCTTCTTAATTGGTCAAAATTCTTCTAAAGGTTTTTACAACTAAGTTTTCCATATTTAGCTGATCTTAGGTTTTGGAAATCATCAAAACCACCCTTTACTAATTGACTTCAGTGCTCTTCATCTTCATCCTTATCCAACAAAAATTTATCGGTATATTGTTCGTCGTGGAATCTTCAAGATATGACGTTTTCTCAAAGTAATACTTCGAACTAAACTTGCTATTTCCTCACTTGTATAACCTTTATAGTGAACTCACCTTCTCCTCTCTTTCAATCGAAATGACACAACCATAGAACACTTTTAGATGGGAGTTTTTTTTTTATATAAAATTAAATTCAAGATGATGGAAGTTTGCTAAGACTTTTGGTTCTTTTATTTTGTTGTAGATTTGAGGAGTGGTTGTGTCTCTTTTTATAGATGAGAGTAGAGAGACACTAAATACAAGTGTTACAAGAAGGTGAAAGGCCAACCTTCATGGCCTCTATAAACGATCTTCCTATAAGTTACAAACTGTAATCTACCTATTAAATTATCAGCCTTTAATCCTTAACATGAAGAGTCCAAAACTTAAAACTTGATTGAGGTTAGTGGACCACTTAATAAATAATTAAAAACTAACAAATAGTATTTTAGTTATTTAATTCAGCAGTCATCATCTAAAATTTTTAGAAATATTATATTTTATTCTTCTTTGAAGATTAAATTATAAATAATATTGTATTACATTTTACACATAAAATATAAATAATAAATACATATATAATGTTTTTTATTTAAATATAATAAATTAGTAATTTTTTTAGAGAAATAGCTTTAAATAACAATTTAATAAACTATTTAATTCAATAATAATTTAACTCAAACCAATTTAGTAAACTAAAGTTGAGACATAATTTTGGTAGAACTTATATTATGCAAGTCCGAACTTATATAACATAGTCTTGTATACAAGACATTGTTGGAAGACAAAAATTTGAATTGATTATATATATTTGTGTTTTTAACTAATAGAGAAGCTAAAAAAGTGACCGTTGAAGATGCTATAAGTGTAACGAAACCACTGGTGGTGACATTTTCTTTAAATATTGATTTCTCGTGGGTTTCATTTTTTTTATTACTGCAATGAAAAATGTGAGCCTAAATCTGTTATTGTTTTCTAATAGGAGTATTATTTCATAAAACCTTTGAAATTGTGGAACCATAAATGATTAATTATTTTTCATTTGAAAACTTAGTCCAATTTTTTTTTTTTTGGTAGATCAAGGGACAACAAAAACGACTCCAATTTGGGGGTCTTGCGAAATAAATTTTAGAAAGATTATATTTATTTTTCTTTGACGAACTAAGTAATGACCCTACCCAGTGGTGGGCACGGGGCGAGTTTGGGACGGGTTCGGAGCTAGAGATATGGGTATAATAAATTTCGGGAATGACACTTCTCATCCCAAAACCGTCCCGTAATAATTTGGATACCCAAAAGTGGGTACCCGAATTATTGCGGGACGGGACGAAAGTACGGGTCCCATATTATTTTTATTCATCAATTTTTCATCCACCTAACAAAATAATATTACAATATTACGTAATTATAGTTCGTCATTTTTCTTTTGCTAAATCGTATCACTTTGAATTCATTATTACATTAGACATATCATCAATTCATCATAACGACTATTTCAAATATATCCAAATACGATAAAAAAGTGAAATCATATAATGAGCAAATGATAAAATATGATTCACATTGAATCTCAATAAGAAAAATTTCAATCCAAATACTATCTATAGTTGATACCAAAATAAATTATCCAAGCCCACACTTAATTTACGCAAAAGTTATAAACTTTTAAAACAACTAAAAGTCTAAAATCATATAATGACCCATAATATTAATTACTAATAACTAGTGTAAGATTTAAATGAAATATTAAAAAAATTCATTTATTAGATAATGTTAATTAATTAATAATTAATTAATTATACAAGTAAAGTGTATAAATCATATAATAATAATATTATATAGTCGGGTTCGAGTATTCGAGTTTGGAGAGACTAATCCTAAACCCGTCTCATATTCCCATAATAAAATATGGGTATTCAAATTCGGGTACCCAAACCCAAAAAATACTTGTCCCGTTCAGATATTTTAAAAAGGGGATGGGTTGGATTTGGATTTACCCAAACCCAACGCCCACCCCTGCACTACCCACCGTTTATATCATTTGATTCCTTTTTTGTGGATAATGTGATTTATACGTTTAGAATACTCTGTAATGACTTTCGTTTATCTTTGTCTTTTAATGTAGTAGTATTTTATTAAAAATAACTTGAGCAAAATTTTAGAATTGCCTTAACTTAAATTTTAAATTAACGTGTTATGAAATAATATCATTATACAAGACTACATATGAATCAAGGTGAGTTAGTTTATGAGAAAGGTGAAACTTTAAATGTTTTTGAAAATACCACTATTTTAAAGGAAAAAGGCCATGCACCAAAAATATTTCCTACTATTAAACCCACACTAAATCAGTACTCGCTTATTCAAATTGATGTAAATTTACAGAATTCTGATCGACCCTTAATGTAAATGTACAAATCAAATCCACCCATTAGTTCCTACTTGTAAAATTCGACTACAAAATTGCGCCCAAACTATGTTTACAAGAAACCGGAATCGGCTCAGGAATTGCAGGCACTGGCTTATAATTGGTACGCCATTCTGCAAATCAACTTGTCGTAAACAGATGTCAAACTATTCGGAGCAATTCAATTTCCAGAGATAATCACTTCAATCGGCATACCCTTTACCTTGAGCTAGCTTTTCGATTCATCAAGTCGTGATAGTATAGCAAGACGCACATAGGTTGACCGAGGATACTGAAAAAACACCAGAAGATCATATTGCCCACCTGGAAAAGTTTAAGATACATTTACAGGTTAATCATATTATCAACAGTAAACTGCAAAACCATTACAAAAACACACCTTACAAATAAATTGTCTGTTATTGGAACATCTAATAAATCAATTTTCCTACTATGTTTCATCAAACCACAACAAATAGTGTAGTGATGAAAATTGCATCAGCAAAGTGAACATCAAACTTTCATAAAGCAGATTGAGGACAAACTGAAAAGATTACGAAATGAGAGTTCTTTCTCATGTTAAACATTCCAAGTAAGGTATCTTAAGCTAAGAGAAAATAGAAGTTCAAATGACAGTGAATCATCCTAAAAGATAATTTATCTATGCAACTAAATTGAGGCCCTCAACCCCTAAGTAATTAAATTTGTACAGCCAATTTTCGTGCGCATTCAAGCTCGCTAGGCCCAAGCATATTATTCAACTTTGTAAACTTTTTACATTTTGTGACAATTTAAAGTTATTGCACGATTAGGAATATGTTTCATACATAAATTATAACGAGTATTTACTGAACTAATGAAATATCCTATACTAACAAGTACTTATTAAAAAATGAAAAAAACTTGTGGCACTAGCATTGCTCTTTGTGTCAAGTTCTCCCACTTCATACCGTGCTTTGCTCAAAAACTTAGTTATCTAAGTATGTATTAGTTTTTGTTTAGGCTTTTCATGTTTTCGATGTTTGGTTGACAACTTATGCAAAAGACAGCGAAGAAACCTCTCCCTTCCCCCCCCCCCCCCAACCAAAGCTCTAAATTCCAAATACACCTACGTTTCCCTTTCTCAAAACTACTTCGATTCGACAAATTTGACACCTCTCAGTATATATCGGCCCCACAAAGCACGCAAGCATAAATTTACACAAACATATTATCTTCTTATGCGCAAAAATATTACATCATCTGTAGTCCTCGATTTGCTATCCAATTAATACCATTAAAACAAAGATCAAACACATGATTTGAACAAGCCAATCCAAAGAAAATAAACTAAAACCTATGAGATCTTTTGAAATCTCCAGAACCAAAAATGAGAATGAAAATTAATAAAAACATAGCCAAATACAATAAATATATCCTCTTAACATGATTATTTTACAACATAACCCAATTTTCTGTATATACTTCAACAAGAATATCGGTCATTGCCAATTTGGTTTTAGCACCTATCTCAAATTTTGAATCTTGTTTTTTGAAATCTATAGCCTATAGGTCATTATTGTCGTGTTTTTTTTTTTTTTGGCCCAAGATGAGTTTGATTTCATATAATTCAGAGTGATAAAATAAGAGAAATTAATCATAAACAATTCAACTAACTGTGAACATTCACTAAGGCGAAATGAAACAATTGTCTAAGAAAATAAAAAGCAAAGAAAAAGCCTACCATCGAATTTTGGAACTTGTTTTGCAAGTAATTAGTCACAATTACGAGGGGAACCTGTTGAAAGAGAAAAACAAAGGAGAAATTAGAAGTCATCCTCGAGATGTATTCAAGATACGGTAAACAATGACCAAACAATGAGTTGATCTTTCTTGTCAAAAACATACTATTTCCAATCAAATATGATATAATTGACACAAACGTATAGTTGGGTACAGAAAACAATGAGATTTTATTACATCTCAGTTTTTCCATTATATTATTGATCGGTTTTAGTCATACAGATACTACGTACTTCTAGTAAGAATACTCTTTATATCCTAAATATCGAAATGTATAGAGGTAAGTCGAGAAGTGAAAGATTTAAAGCCTTAGGGCATTTTGTTTGTGGACAGCAGCCTGAGTGGCCTAATCACTTATTTCTTGTGTTTTATTGCTTTCTCTCTTCACTTTCTTCTTTAAATTTGACATATAACACGATATTAGATAAGGCCCACTTTGTTTTTTCATTTGATTCATAATTGAATGATGTTCATTTTGTGCCTTGTTTCATTACATTTGGATTAAACAAAAGTCCATATTAATTTGCATCATTCATGGGAATGAGTTTTTAATTTGGTTTCAGATACGTACTGATTGGAGTGTACAGTCTTGACTAATTATTCATGTGCTATAATTGCTCTCCTATGTATGAAACTATGGAAGTTGCAAGTTAGAATCAACAGAGAAACGCTATTTTACAGCCCTTTCTAACCTTTTTTTTCCCCAATGGGCGTGGGTCATATGGCCTAATCACAAATTTCTTTGAGTCGTTGGTTTTTCTTCATTTTCAACATTTAAGCTAAATATTCATACTTTATATATTAAGTGTCTATGTTAGGAAATGGAACTTTAAACTCCAACCACAACCAAGTGAATCTCTCATTAAACAATGATGTCAAGTCATAATGAAAATTGAAGTGTTAAGAAACTGTAAAATGTCATACCTGAACCATTATACCAAAGAATGCCCAAAACTTGAATATGTGACAAGGGACAGCTACACATAGCTGTCAACAAACACAAGTTTAAGTCATCTACTGAAGAGCTAAGCTGAGAGTAAGAATTTGTAAAATTAAAGAAGCTGCTATGAGAAGTGGATGATACTTAAGATATCATCATACCTCATGGAAAATAGCAGACACGAGGAACGCAACTAAAACTGCAACTCCCTGTATTGCGAACCAGTGGACAATTAAAACAAATTAAATCGTAAAATATAAAAGAAAGAAACTACAGACTGCACAAAAAATAATCCGGAGCCATAGAGCCAAACAATCATCTTGCTTCTTATCAACGGCTTGCAGGTTAATGGCTAAAGGAACTCATATAATGTTTTTTTTTTTCAATAATTGTTATACAACTAGAGAAAGAACTGCAAAAGCTTGACCTCAAGAATCACTACCATGGCTAGTCTTGTCAAGAATTAATCTAAACCATAATCGAATAATATCAATCCTCATAACTCTGAAACTTGTAAAGGAGCAATATCTTGCATTACTAAGAGACAATCTTCAATTGTTTATAGTAGGTAAAGTTTTACTATGTAAATAAAAGGTCCTCTTGAGATTATTGTGGTTTTTATTTATTTAATTAAACAAAAAAATAAATATGTTATTGATATGACGATAATATTGTTTTATCGTTATCACATATTCATATCAAAATCCATATAGTATTGCATCAATAAAGGATGTTGTCATTGGACCCTTATTCTCTACTAGTGACATCAAGTTCCAAATTCTCCAAAAGAGTGCCACTTAACCCCCCATTAATGGGAACAAAAAGAAGTGTATGTATAATTGTGTTTGTGGGTCCATATGGAAATAGAGGTTGCAAGTAGGGCCAAGCTAATATGAGCACTTTGAATTTGTTGATCTCCGGTTTGCCAAAGATCTTCTTATTTGTTGAGAATAAAAATAATTACAGTCATTATTTCAAGCTCAACATACTTTTACTTGACTTTAAGCTTCCTATCAGAAAAGATTATAGAAAATATTTCATTGTGTATAAGACTACTGCAACATGCAAATATTTCATTTTGTACTAAATTGAGATGCATAACGTTCCACTCTCTTTGCAAGGATAAATTGGAAGATAAGACAGAAAAAACACAAATTCAATGCTTGAAACTGCCACAAGCAGAAAATTGACTGTCTTGGACAATTTACTAATCATTGTATGCATAATAGCTGAAGGATGAAAATAATATAAGATACCTTTGGTATCCCATTCCGTAAGCATGGAAAATATATATGTCGGACCATCCACTTATGGACAGGCTGCAATGAACAAAATCACAATCAATATCCAGTAAAGGAGAGTTTCAGAAAACAAACAGTATCCAGCAATCCCATCTAAACTCTGGGTGTTTGTCTAACCCATATTAAAAGCAAGACGAGGGCTATTTATCATCTCCTTATGATCTCTATGACAACGTAACAAGTATGCTCTTAACAAATAACATTATTTCCCTTCAACAAAACACAAAAAAGCTGATACTTCTGAGTGGCAAAAAGAGTAGCAAAATAGAAACATTTCTAGGTAGCAAAACAATAACTTATTACGAAGTGTAGAATGTAAAGAAACATTTTTTAAGGAAAATATATGCCTTACAACACCAATAAAAGATATACCCCCTATAGAATCCTGAGGCTTCTAACTTAAAGTAATTCAGAGAGAAAAATAATCGTGGGTGACAGTGGATTATGTTTTGTAGTTGTTCAACTTAAACAAATAAAGATCCATGTTATTTACCAGAGGACCAAAATTTTAGTAAGCAATTAAAGAAAAACAATTTGAAAATCCATCTAATTTGTCCTTCACACTCCTTTTCAAATAAAGAAAACTTCAGATTCTCTGAACTCACCATATTCCACATCCTCCAATACTGAGGGAAGCAGCAATTGTTGTCCAGTCACATACATAATCAATAGAAGGAATCATTAATCAGCCAAGACAGAAAAGTATGAGTTAAATAGATACATTATCAGAAACATATATAGTTTACCTCCTCAACTGTTCTTGCATTCCACCAATCTTTATAGAACTCACGATCACCAAAGCAGAGAAGTTCTGCAAGTATATTTAACCTACGACACAGAGCTGCATGTAAGTAGGATCAGAGCAATGCAACTAGAAGTGGAAAATAAGATAAAGTTACAAACTATTTTCCGTTTTCATAGGAGGCTTCAAGAATAGAAAGAAGCATTTTTATATTGATGATCATTCTCCAAAGTATAAGATGAACCTATATCGAGAAGGTATTTTAAGAACAAGTTCCGCCCAGAGCAAGGGATTCAACAAGATGAGCATCAGAGCTTGTGTCAGAGTTGCTTTTCGTATATAAGATGTCAAAGAAAAAGGACAAAGTCCCCAGTCTCGAACCCACATGCACAATTTACTGTCACCTATTATCTTTAGAAGACCTATTAAACTCATATCCCTTCAGTTCGAGACCTTACCAGCCCAGAGAAATCAGATTTAAATTTTCCTTGTACTTGACTTTATATATAATGGAACGTATCTTGAAATTTAGATACTTTAAACTTACTCAACAGAAAATGCTTTCAACCACATTGACTGGCAACTAGCAAAGATCACACTGAAAACTTTTATCCGTAGTCCACTCAACATCTAAATGTTCAGGAAATTGTTCACGGGAATTTTTCATGTACCCTGCAATTAGAGCAAAAGCTTCTTTTTTTTGGGCACAAATATCTATCCAATCTCGACGAACATGAACTTGGAATGCGGAGACGGTAAAAAAAAAAAATCCAACATGAAAGGAAGAAAGCAGAATAAATCATAACTTCATCAATTGAAAAAACGAATGTAACAATCTTAGGTAGTTTTAAGTGCTAGAAAAATGATCCTATTATTGTTTGGTCAATAATGGCAATTTTCCCAGAATTTAATGCAAACTTGTCATGCCATTAATTTGAATTACTATGGAGATTTTGTGCACACTTCAAATATCTTGTCCTTGTTACATCCTACATCATGTGTTGGGGGTTTGTGTACTGTAGCAACACCCAACATTTAAATTTGCCCAATTTTGTTCCAAATAGGCAAGCTACCAATCACATTTACTTTAGCATTCATCACATGATAACAAGTTAGCAGTTCAAGACTCTAAGTGAACAAATTTCCAAATGCAAGAAAGACAAAGAACCATATAAATGTTTATCAATAACAATGAGGAGGAGAGGACATACCAAAGGTGGAAAAAGCAATAAAACATGCAGAGCCACACATATAGATTTGGAATTGAAAGCTTCAAGACCCTCTCTATGGCATATAAAAGATTTCCTTTCAAAGGATGTTGAGAATTTTGGACAATCGGGTTTATGTACTGCATAACAACAATAAAAACTATATTAACGAAGTTCACATTAAAATGAGGAAAACCATGCCAATGAGTAAGACAAACAAATCACCTGCTCTATGATAAATCCCATGAATCCAGTAAATATCACCAGCTTAATGAGTTGACGTAACACCCAACCTTTTCTTATGCATGATGTACGAGGATAGCTTGGCTACAAATAAAATCATTTTATTAGTCAGGTCCCAAATTTTTCCAAGATGCAATCTTAAAGTATGCAAGGAAATATTGGCATCTTTTACACCAATCATGAGCTCAAATACAGATAAAAAAATAATAAGCACCAATACTACGTCATATAATTTACTTAAATCAAGTGAGGTGCAGAGCTCAAAAGTTCAAGCATCTTCATCACCACATTGAATGTAGGCTTAGTTTTCCAAATTGAATGCATGACGATGTGAAGGATTTATACAATTTCCAAAGGCATCAACTGAATGGTTTCCTTGTGATTTTTTTCCTTCTTCATAATGTTCTCTAAGTTTATTTTCCTTCTTTATCTTTATTTGTTAATAAGGATATGCTTCCCAAATAACCGCTCATACATCAACTCATTTAGCATATAAAATCACAAGATGAAATACAAGACAAATGTCAGTAAGAATCATGAAAAGTCATTGACGACACATTTGAACATCACAAGTTGTAATTAGAGGACTTCGCAAGTAAAAGGTGACGGAGTAGGAATCCGATGACTCCTTGCATAAGTATGTCATTGAAAACAAGTAATCATCTCCAATCTCACACATGCCATTAGATCTTCCATCTCAATATCTATGAAACATATTTATATTCAAAAATCTTTGAGCTCCCCCACATTAAATCAAAGCTCAAGCTATATGTACCTGGTAACAGAGTGTGGGAGCAATCATGAAGTATGCCAAGCTCTTGAAGCTAACATCATAAGAGTAATCAGTGTCCCAGTTACTGGATAAAGCTTCCAACTGCCATCACAAAAGGAGTTCGGTATGAAAGAATGACCTGGTCTCGAATCCATTGGACAGCAAGATTATACATACAAGTATTTAATCATCCAATAGTGCATCTGTGTTAGTGTGCTCTTGAGTCTGGGTGGGTGTGTAGGATTACAGAGAAAGAGAGAGAGATGAGGGAGAAGAAGGAAATGCCACTAGAAACTATTAAATGACCATCTCATCTAAAAGCTTAAGCTGTTAGAGAGATGAATCATCTAATATATATCACTTAACACGCCCCCTCACGTGTAGGCGGTATCCATTTACTCAAGCCTAACACGTGGAATTTAGAAATCGGTGGCGGAAAGATTCGAACACAGGACCTCTTTTGGCCTGAGCTCTGATACCATATTGAATGACCATCTCACCTAAAAGCTTAAGCTGTTAGAGAGAGGAATCATTTAATATATCACTTAACAGAAAATATAAGGACTGCATGAACAGATCACAGCTGTTTGTGGGAAAATCAGGTAATATATCAAATATTGGATCTATATAATCAAATAACAAAAGGTAAACAAATCTCAGGGAATGAATGCCTCTACAAACTAAAAGTTGCATTATCAGGTCATAACTGCTTGTAGTAAACTACAGTTAGTATACAGAATACTGGAAGTATCCAAGAACGAAAACAAAAATATGACGAGCGCTAGTTTAAAAACTTCAATTCATGTTCTCTTTTCACTATAACCCAATACAAAGTGTTACGGCTGATCACCAAAATCAGAATAAAACTCAAAAGAGAATTGATGTTAAACAAAAAGTTCTCCATAAGCCCAAGGATTTGACTCAAAAAATGGTCAGATCAGATGTCCATTCAACACAACCCCTAAGAACCAGATTGTCATTCTCATGATATTTTTATTATCCACTTACTAGAACTAGCAAGGTAAAAATGGAAAAGTGTTCAGTAAATACCAACAGGAAAGAAAATGGAAGTACCGTTTACCACATTACCTTATCGACTGATTTTCCGAGAGATCTCAAGTCATAATTTGTATGTGCATAAGACACCAACTTCAACCACACAATGCAAGCAAAGAGCAATAAAGTGACACCCGATAAAACAGCAGAATCACACCTGTACAATTTCAAAATCATGAAAGTCATATTGAGTAGGTACCTAAGTACTGCATAAAATAGATTCATTTCATTAATGGGCTTCTTCAGTTATTTTCTTAAAACCTCCAGCTTCGTATAACGAATTTCCAACAATTTGACCGCATTTTATCTTTCACAGCCAACATTTCAGAAGAGACCCATTGAACCAAATGAAAGTCTCAAAGCCATGATTAAGCCCCAGGCTATGTAGGTAGATTCTATGCATACCAAATTCAGTTACCAACTATGGACCTGTCTAACATAATGACACCCAACTTCAAAACGCTGACAATATTATTTTGACTATTAACATGATTCCTGTTGAATAAAATTGGGGTTGCCAAAATGAAGATAAAAGCATTAAATTTCCACAATACATATGAATGGTGAGCTGGCCAAAAAGCTTCAAGAATATAAATAGTACTCCATCCATGTTTTACTGATCGCTTCACCAATTTTTTGCATATTTAGAATGGTCATTTACCAGAAGCAATGTTTTAAAAAAATAAAAAAAAACCTAAAGGGCCTCCACTTATAGGGATCATCAATTGAAAAGTTAAGAAACATCATATGGATAAACTTCCACTACTCGTCAAAATGTGTTTTACAAGAATTTTGACCTTACTTTTTCCTTGTCTTGGGTCTTAGTAATTGGTTTGAAAAATAATATCGGACTTTACTAATCAAAAAGAATTCTATCTTGATCAAACAGCTTCAGAAATTACAGAAGTGACAATATCAAAAAATTTAATATTCTTATATAAAATATGTCGAACAGCTTCAGAAATTACAGAAGTGACAAGATCAAATTTTTTAATATTCTTTATAAAATTTGTAGTCTGACTTACTTAAACCAATAGCTTCAAGATTGAAAGAAGTGAGAAGAACATTTTATCCATTATATTAAATTTGTCACGGCCGGAACCTTAGTTGAATTTAGACATGAGTATGTCATTTCTGTCTCAACCTTCGCTGACTAACTTCGATTCAAAATGGATATATATCCTCGTTTTAGATATAACATTCACTAACCTGCTTCATTGACATTCAAAACTAGGAAGTGATGTACAACATCAAACTTTAATAGCAATTATATAAAAGTTCCCAAAGACTAACCTAAGAATGACAAGAACTGGATACAAGATTGTGGCTGTCGTTATTACAACATGAAGAAAGACCGCAACCTGCAAAATTGAATTAACATTTGATTTAATATATAAAATTTGATTATTTTGGCCTTTAAAGCACAATGGTAATGGGTAAAAAGCTTAGCTTGCCTTGATTAGGATAACAATATAACACAAAAGTATACAGAGTCACAAATTTGAGCACATTGCAGGAAAATAATTAATACAATAGGCACTGTTTGCAAGAGCTTGCACTTCTCTTTATTTTTTTGGAAGTCGTGGAATTAATAAACAAGCAAAGTTGAAATTGTCTCTGACTTAAGGTGAAAAGTAGAATAGATTTAAAATTGGATTTTCAGTAGATAGCTGAAGCGCGAAAGTAATAGCTTCCACTCACTTTATTTTATATAAATGTCTAAATCGCCCTTGGATTTCTAAAACAATTTATTTTGTGGATGTTGATTTAAAATATGCTGAATTAATGTGCCATTCACCCTATAATGATTCCGAGTTTCATATGCAAGTTAAAATTTAATCTGTTATGGTTTTTGTTTCATTTCAAATCATTTTCAAATTTTATTTTCCAAATTTAATAAAGAATTCCAGAAACTCTGGAACTATAAAAACTCTTATATCAATAGCGTAAAGAGAGATGAATAGCAGGTTTTCACCATGAACTCTCATACTTTCCTCTCTTTTATGATGTTCCCTTTCGTCTTCTCCCCTACATAAACATACTCAGTCTATTTCCTTGCAAACATCCAGGTTTCTTTTATTTTTTCATCAGCGTGTATTCTATGTTGTTCTTCCCTCCCTCTCTCCATCACTTCATTGCACACAAATGAAAAATGAAGGCCCATATTTTTGTTATCAGGACCTCGTTCCATTTGTTTCTCTGCTTGGCAGCAGAAGGATGTCGGATTTTAGAACTTTCAGGCAAGATAAAAAAACAAATGAAAAAATAGTCATAGTTTGAGATGGAGACTTGGAGGTTATCAGAATTTGTTTTGTGAGAGAGGTGGGTTGCATTTGAATTGGGAATTTTAGAGGGGTATTCAGGATTATAAAAAAATCGAGGGGCAAAATGCACAAGCTGAAAACATCGTATTGTAATCTCAAAGCTGCCTTAGGTATCAAAATAGAAGATCTAAAACTCAAAAGAAGGAACAAGATCACAAAAAAAAAAAAGCAAAGAGTTATTTACCTAAAAGAATGATCAAGATTTTTCTATCTGAGACAAATGGAAAAGAACTCAAAATCTCTGGAGGACTACCTACATTACAATTCTAAGATGCATTGTGTATGCACTTGTACGACATCAAATCCTCTAGTTGATATCATATATCCCCTCAATAAAAGTGGATCCTAGGTTAGTATAAAAGAAAAATATAACATAAGTAGACTAACCTTCAACGAAATTCTTCATACGAGATTACTGATAATGACATAATCAATGATATATACCTAACATTCACCAAACTAAAGCAATTAGGACAACTAATTATCTTTTAGGTTGAAATGAAATATCTTCCTTAATCTAAGTATTAGTTTTTTCAGGCTGACTGATCTATATCAACTAAAGGGAGGGGATTCATATCCAAGCAAAATTCAATTGTCAAAAAATGTGAGTTTACATTGCATAAAAAACATAGTTGGATGCACATAAATCTTAGGTGCATCATGGCAGGATTTTCTTCAGTGGAAGTTTTATAGAAATATAAATCAGTTTATCCAGTCTATCTGTGTGAGGATTGAGAAATAAACACATGCCTCTGACTTACACTTTCAGATATGTACTTCTGCTGGACTGACTTCTCGACAAGAAATGCAGCAAGCGGGAAAATTGGCAGGCTGACACTGGAAAGCAGAATGTAGAGGGTTATCATTAAAATAATATTTGCGGAAAAAATATTGCTGCCCCACAGAAAATTAATGATAAATAAAAAGGTTCAATATGCAAATTACCAACACATGAAAAGTGGCCAATCCCTCAGTGGTCTGGGACTAAACCAAAAGCCTGATTTCATAAGCCAGCCATACTGCATGTTACAGACAAGATTAGACATACTTTGGTACAGGGTAATAAAGCCAAACATTCATTTCCAAAACAAAGCAATTACACTATAAGAAAACATATTATCAGAAAATGCATCAAGTGTAATTGGATATGTTTGTAGTTTACTGCTAACATTTCCCCGCTATACGTAGCATAATCATATTAATTTCATAGTAAGTAAAAAAGAACGATGCAGCAAAATAGACGCACCTTCATCAAATTTTCGATTATTAGTCTGCTATTTACAGCAACAAGCACCACTATACATAGATTGAAGAGGCCTGCATGGCTCTGCAAAAAGACACCAAATCAGCTTTGAACATCACAATTTATATGGGAACTAATTTCTAGTGACTAATTCAGAAAACTCATCCCATACTTTTTGCAACACATATACTGATATACATAATTACACACACATATCCACTAATTAATATGTTTATAACCCCTTTTAATAAAATATTTGATCCTGTAACCTCCCATGAAATATAATTACTTCAATAACTAGGAAAAAATGTCTACTGAACTCAATAATTGGGCCATGAGAGACTTTTGTAAGTCTAGAAAAAGAAAGGACGTGCTGATAGAGCTGGGCGGGGAGGAGATAATAGTTATCAGGTTAGAGAGAGGCCTTCCCCGTATGCTGGCCCCCTTAAAAACCCATTACAACATAAGGATTTGTTACGCGCGATATGCCGACGACTTACTGCTGGGAATCGAGGGTGGTTGCTGTAGAGCTTCTCATAATACAAAAACGTATCAACCAATTCCAAACTAAATTATTAGAGAAAATCTTGATAACTTCTTGATCCGGCTTACTAGTTACTAGATTTATTTTAGTAGATTCTTGTATAGAATATCGATTCTAATGATCGATTCATGAATATGAATCACGAATCAAAAAATTCTATACAATTCTGAAAAACAGAAAGTTCGATCGGATCTAATCATGCCATTCCATTATATTAACAATTTAATAAAAAGACAATCATACAATGATCTAGAAAAACAGTTTGTTGCATTATATTTGAAGATAGTGAAAAAACTTTTGAACTCATTCATGCACTGGTCAGACCATTTGTCTTTCATTGTTTTTTCTTCTTTTTTTTTTCGTTTTCTTCTCATTTTCTCCCTTCTTCAAATTGTCTATCCTCCTTCAAGTTTTCAAAAAGCTTAAAATTTAATAACAGAGGTCGTCATTCATTGGTACTAAAAAAGGAAGACTTGAGTTCCTCATTTCTAAGTATAAGGTATTAATTCTAAATTTGTTCTATAAATAAGTTTCTTCAATTTTCACAAATTTTAATTGGCTTTTGGGAAAAATAAATTTCTGAAAAGTGAGGTAGCGATTCATGGGTAATATATCCTATTAAATCAAGCAATGATGCGGAAATTGTTTAAACAGATAGTAAGAAAAAATTAAGGAATGTGAAACAGTGAAGTGAAAAGTTATAAAATATAAGAACTCTCCATTGCTCAAAGAAAGTACTGAAGCACAAACAGCACAAGAAATGTAAATTTCAAGAAATACTACGATTGCTTCTAACTTTGCTCATTCCAAAAATTATAATCATCGTCCTTTAGCCGGACTGTACAACAGATGCAGCAAACTCATTCCAATTGTACAGCGAATTAATCACCATATTTGGGGTTCAATTATCAACTACTCAAATCATTACGGAGTAATGGCACCGATGGAAGTAGTATTACTAAACAAGCTCAGGATACATAAATACCATTTGTCGTCTAATTTAAAGAAAACGAACATAATTGTACTTAATAAAAGTCAAACTATCTCTACCTGATATATAAACTCCTAAAGCTAATTAAAAAGAATATCACCTAACACCTTGTCATTATAATCGAAATTTAAAATAAAGTAATAGATATAGAAACAACGTAAGCATAATATGTGAACCTACCTGTTTGAAGATAGCGTCGGAGCTGAGAGGACTTTCCTTGATTTTACGATGAGCCGGAGCTGAAGGCCTGTAAGCGAATTTCACCGCCGTCAAATCCTCCGCTCCTTTCCGTCGGTGACTATTTTCTCCGTCCTCCTTGTTATTCTTACATTCACTCACAGATTCAGACTGTTTCGTTTCATTCACTCCTCCGCAGACATTTCCAATCGAATCAATGTCATTTTGATTATCTGCAGAGTCCTCAATGGAACTTTCGAGAGAGTTGGAATCGGACTCCAGTAAAGGCTCGGCGACGAGTGCGCTAGGTCGGCGGCGAAGAATAGAATGGTGGAGGAGGTCGTTTTCAGCGCCGGACGACGTCGGCGACTCCAAGATCGCCATTACAGATACAGAAAAACGGAAATCTTCTAGAGAGAGGAGGGAGATGGAGAATGAGAATAAATTTTAATTTTGTTTTTTATTATATCTAAAAAGTTGAAGATAAAAAAAGGAGATTGGGATTAAGATAGATTTCGAGAAAAATTAACAAAGTAGAAAGAAGATGGTTTTAGTCTTTTAGATTTTGTGTTGCAAGTGTTAAAATAGAGTTGGAGAGTATTTATATGTGGAGATCAAAAAAAAAAGAAAAAGAGTATATATATATATGGGTTTCTGATTTTGCCGTCATCAATCATTTTCGTTACATTATTTATACTAAGGATTAAATACAAATATGTCAAAAGCACTATTGTAGCATTTTATAATATCAAGTCTAGTATTAAACTAGATAAATACATAGATTAGTGTAAGTAGAACTCAAAATCTCTTGCGCTAATGATTAAGGGTGAGCATTTGGATCAATCCGGACCGAAGTTCGGTTCCTGGTCAGTTCGGTCTTAGAAATCCATGGACTATTTATCTAACTGAAATATTTGGTCCGGTTTAGTCCATGATTTCTCGAATTCTAAATTTCTCCGATCTTTACAACAAAAAATTAACGGTTTGATTCGATTCAATCCAATTTGGTACGGTTCTTTCCAAAAAACAAACAATCAATCAAATTTTTCACGGGTTGATCCTAATTATAGTGAACATTCGTTTGAAATGGTTCGAACCGAATCATACCGAAATTTTGGTTCCTAGTCGGTTCAATCCCGAAAATTCGTGGACCGATTATCAGACAGAATTTCCGGTTCGGTAATCGATCCATTCGATCCGATTTGGGCAGTTTTTCGAACCGTGCTCAACCCTACTAGTGATTCCAAATTATTCTTAGTGAAATTCAAAAATTTGTACATTATATGAATTTACATGATATTTTGCTATATCATGATATATAATAAATTGAGAATGAGTAGTAATTTAAGCTTGAAAATAGTTAAGTTTATTTGATATATTAAATAAAATATGAACATGTGAGATGAAATAGAAGCTAATTGAATTTAGTAAACTCATTTTAGAACAAGTTTTTGTTATTAAAAAAAAGGTTTGATTGTTGATTGTTAAGTTTATGTCCTCCTTTACTAAATTATGTTTCCTCAAAGGAAATCAATTTATATTGTTACGAAACCTTCAAACTTGTTAACTAATATGGAAAGAATCAAAGAAGATAAAGGATTATGCTAAATTGATGCTATTTGTGCGTATTGGGAAATATAAATTATTAGTTTATTTTAGGATTCCTTTTTTTTTTTATAATTAGTTTATTTTAGGATTCGGCACCAAAAAAAAATAAGTGGCGGTGGTGGAGAATGTGACAAGTTGATATTTCAATTGGCTTGATGACGTTCCTCAACATAAAAGGTAGAGAAGGTAGAGGCCATATATTTGACCCTATCAACTATATTTTCCTTCCAAATAAGGTAAAGTGTGAATTCATAAATAGCGCTTTTGGTCCTCCTTATGGATTAACTTTTGCATTTTCGTCCCTCTTAAATTTTTTATAGCAGATTGGTCGATTTTATCAATGTAGTATATCACATTCGTCCCTCTTAAATTTTTTATATCAAATTCGTCCCTCTTACCAATATTGTATTACACATTAGTTCCTCTTAAATACAAATTACATCACTTAAACTCAAAATATATTTTAAAGTGGACGAATATATTTAGTATTTAAGAGTGACTAATGTGTTACAATATATTTATAAGATGAACAAATTTGCTACAAAAATTTAAGAGGAGAGAATGTGTATAAGAGGGACGAATGTGATACATTACATTGATAAGATGGACCAATCTGCTACAAAATATTTAAAAGAAACGAAAATGAAAAATTTGACCGATAAGAAGGACTAAAAATACAATTCACTCTTTACAATTTATACGTATAAACTTTATATTTTTCCTCTTGCAATTTGAAGGCTAAGGAAATTCATTGTTGACACTTTCTTGGAAACATAATATTGGAGTACTTAATTCAGACTCATGACCATGTTATGGAAATGAAGGGTCATGCTCCAAATGAAATTACAAGAAATTAAAATAATTATGATATTAATTAACTAACTTTGTGTCACGAAATAACACTCCAACAACCAGAGAGTGTGAGTGGTTTAATGAAAGAGACAAGCCCTATAATATGGTAACCTGAGTGGTTTAATGGAAGAGACAAGTCCTATAATATGGTAACCCAACTTTAAATAATCGCACTGAAATGTTCCTGTATAATGTACTAGTCATATAAAAAATTTAAAAATTGGTCTAACATTATATAACTTCTCTTTTTATATAGTATAAATATAGATACAACTAGATCCAATATAAATTAAATTAGAGTAAAACCTGAATTTTCTTGGAGTAAATAAAATAATCATAAGTTTATAACACTCCAACAGACAGACAAAGATTGACAAACAGACCGCAACCAATGAACTTAGACCACATGCTTCGTCAATATACACAACAGCACAGATTTTGATCGAGTTGGTGTAATCAGCTAATTTAGGTTTATTTGATAGAACAATTAACAAATACATAAATTAGTTAATCTAAAAATTAATATGAGTTCTACCATTTAAGAGAGAAAAGGTATATTTTAGTGCATGTACTTAAGCAACTTTTAATCAAAAAGTAGCACGTGACCTCAAATTTAATGCATGTAATTTTCAGGGTAAAAATATACTAGTAATTATTTGTTGCAATTTGAAAAAAAATATTAACGTTAAAAACCCACAGAACAATAAAATATAATAGCAAAATGCGTAAAATATTTTGACATTTTGTTAATAAAACAAATTACACCATTATTAAAATCTAAAAGAGGGAGTGGAAGAATAGGCTATAGCTCTATTTTCCAGAAAATAGAACTAAAAATAAACAATTCAAATACCCGTTACTTAAAGGGGCTTTTGGCACTTTCAGGCCGGCTCTAGGTTTTTAGAGGCCCTAGGCAAAATTAGGGAAAATTGCTTTTTTGGTACCATAGGATAGGTTGATTTGCATTTTTGGTACCATTGGATTTGAAAATGCAAATTTGGTACCATAGGATAGGTTTTCATTGCAATTTTGGTACCAAACCCAATTTTTCTACAAAGTTAATGACAATTTACCCCCTACTAAATGCATAATGTTCAATTTAACCCCTCGTGGTTTAAAAAAGAGCATTTTACCCCTTGAAATTTTGTAAAAGTTTCACAACGCCTCCCTGATAGTTATAGGCGGCACTTAATCCACTTTCATTATGATAATGTGATTTTTTACCCATTGTGTTTTGATAAATGTAGCAATTTATTCCCCTATGTTAAATAAAATAGTTTGCATGTATACTCTCAATTTCGGCAAGTAAGTTACAATCTCCGGCTGAAAGGGGTAAATTGCTTCATTAAAATTTTATAGGGGGTAAATTGATTTTTTTTAAATTATAGAGGGATAAATTGAATATTATGCATTTTATAGGGGGTAAATTGCCATTAACTTTATAGAAAATTTGGGTTTGGTACCAAAATTGCAATGAAAACATATCCTATGGTACCAAATTTGCATTTTCGTATCCAATGGTACCAAAAGTGCAAGTCAGCCTATCCTATGGTACCAAAAAAACAATTTTCCTGGCAAAATTATAAAATGAGGCCCTTAAACAAATATATATTTTAAACTTTTTTTACCCTATAGAACATTTTAAATTTTTTTTACACTATAGAACAACAAACAAAGGTATATGTTACAATAAAAATAGTTTTGTGACTTGGTTATCCTCTTAGTTTTAGTTTGAAGGAATGGTATTTTTCATATCAGGTTTTTATGTAATTTAGATATTTGGTACTAAATTATTAAAAAAAAACACATATTTAATATTAAAATTGAAGGAATTTTTTCTACATCTTCTTAAGCTTTAATGGTGATTTTTGGTATACTTGAAATTATGCTCAATTTTTTTTTATCATAGCATGCTTATGTGCCCTATATCATATCTGAAAATTATTATGGCATGATTCCTTGTTAATTATGAGATATGTTTTAATTTGATTAATATCCCAAAACTATGTTAATCTTATGCGGATTATTTATTAAGTTTCATGAACTGAAACTTGTACCATTAAAAAACTCTCGTCAAGAGTTCCACTCATGTAAAGAACACAAATTTGGCCCCCAAAAATTGACGGAGAAAGGAAATGTGAGAAAAGTCCTTCAATTTTGTTATTAAATTTGTAATTTTTCAATGTTTGATATCAAATGTCTAAAATAGGTAAAAATTTAGTATAAAAAATGCAATTCCCTCATTTTAGTTTTCATAAACTTCTTTACCATATATAATTGTGTGAATACTATCTTATAATGAAATTATCGATATATATATATATATATATATATATATATATATATATTATAATGAATTCACATTCGTAGGATATTACTTTTAGTTTGAATAAATAATGTCTATCATGAATTGATAATCATACACCATGGTACGTACGAAAGAACATAAATTTCTTCATAATTGATTACATATTATATATAGTTTCTATATTACTTCATTAAATTTATAAAACAACATGATTAACTTAAAAAGAGAAATTTTATAAAATATGGGGGCTCTCTAGAGAAGGGGACCTAGGCATTCACCTAATTTGCCTTATACTTAAGTCGGCTTTGAGCACTTTGCACCTTGGAATTATAGGGCCGGTTTTGACACTTTGCACTTTAACTTAAAAGGTTCACTGAATTAATTCACCAGTGATTAAGCTCCACGGGCTTGTGGCCAGACATCGACTGTGGAGTGTGGGAGAATTCTCATATTAGCAGGGGTGCTAATTTTGGAATGGTCAATCGACAGAGTGTTCAATTGATTTAGAGTATATGTTTACTCGAATAATTAAATGCACATTTAGTTATAACCCGTGGCCAATTATGTGGTGAACCTACGGGGACATACACAAACATATCGAGCAGAAACACGAAACGAAGAAAGTTGGACTCGACTGGGTCGATCCATTTGGGCGCGAGAATCCGATCCAATTGAGTTGGATCAAAATGTCAAATTAAATAAGTTTTTAATTTGATAAGAATAATTAATCAAATTAGATTTAATTAATTGAAGAGAGAGAAGATTTAATTAAACTTGGAGTTTATTATTATATAAAAAACGTATTGGGAAATGAAATCTGAAAATTGCACAGCAGTTGCACTACGACTGCACATCGATTGCACGACGACTGCACGACAATTGCACGGAGATTGCACGACAGACACACATCGACTGCACGGCAGACACACAGTGACTGCACAGCGGCTGCACGCAAACTGCACGCGCGCTATGGTGGAAAATTAGGGTTTTCGGGAATTTTCGTTTTGATAATCTTGGACAAAATCTTGGAGATTTGGTTGTTATGGAATCTTGGATTGATCTTAGAGATCTAATTAACTACGAAACTTAGAGTTTCATTTAAGATAAGACATTTAATTAAAATTAATGTCTTCTAGTTAATTACCAAGATTAAAGATTTTAAAGATCTTATTAAACAATGAAACTTAGAGTTTCAATTGTGATAAGACATTTAATTAAAATTAATGTCTTCTAGTAAGTTACCAAGATTAAAGATCTTAGAGATCTTAGTAAACAAGGAAACTTAAAGTTTCATTTGTGATAATAAATTTAATTAAAATTAATATCTTCTAGTAAGTTACCATGATTATAGATCTTAGAGATCTTATTAAACAAGGAAACTTAGAGTTTCAAGATAAAGATAGATAACTAAATTGGATTTAATTTCTATCTTTAATTAACTTGCAAGATTAGATTCCTTGATGCTCAAGCAAGAGCATAATAGTCCTTCTTAATATTGGACAATTCAAAATTAATTATATGGATAATATTTCGAACTAAAATTTATAAGAGCCGGTAAATATACATTATTGCCCTTATGTGAATTTATGCATGTTCTTGCCTGAATATGTGGATTGATCGAATTGCCCTTAAGCCCTGTGTAGTTTATTATTGGTTTTTCATTATAGGTTGTAATTAAATTGGCCTAATTGGTGCCCCTTCTTTGTTGAATTCAAATGTAATAGAATAGGGTCTTAAGTTAGACTTAGATTAGGCTTGGAGCCCGAAAGGCCTCATGGAGACTTTGGAGATCAACATGAAGGCCCAATTCTGAAAGATGGTGGACATTACAAGTGAAGGCCCATGTATGCATGGGATTTATTATGTAATAGATTAGGCCATTTATTATCACCCTAGACTGACCAATTGACCCATCATGTGACTCGTGATGGATCGCATAGGATGGGCAATCAATCAATCATATGTGCAATTCTAGGTGATGAATGTTTACTTTTTCGTAATCATTCTTTGATGTATGAGATGCATGCTTAGGATAGAAAAACGTAAAAAAGATAATTGATAATCTGATGAGACCTCGCACTTGAACATTTCATAAAACCTCCAATTGAACCTAAAATTCAATTATAATATTAAATCGTAAAATGAGCGCATAGAATGGTGTTTATGGTCCGAGCCTATCCAATTACTAGGTCTTAGGCATATCGTACGAATATATCTCGATGTCTCACGAGTTGTGGGTCGAGTTATAGGAAGATGGTATGTCTATTGCCTCGATGCACAGTTTAGTGCCAAGGGAGGGGATAGCAAGATTCTAGATGCTGTCTCACGAGTCGTGGGGCGTCTAGGATTGAACTATTTCTCTTCACGAGTATTGGATATGATTTAACGCGAGTAAGTATGGATGTCTCACGAGTCGTGGGTCCATACAAAAAACGAGGCTAAATGAACTCAAGGGTTAGTTGCGATGATTAACCGACGACGTGATCGCCCACCAAGTGGATCAATTGGTTTGGCCAACGAGTCGTGGGTACTGAGCGATTGCATTTGGGCCTTGAGCCCATTAGGAAATTTTTATTTCCCGAACCTTATGTGGGGGCATAAGTATTCGATAAAAATAGTGGGAGTAATTTACAAATGAAAACCATGTTTGTAAATTATGCATTGATATTAATCTGCCGCGTATTTATTTCTTTTATCGTCATGTTTATGATAGTTTTTCATAAGTGATATATCCTAGAATATTTACCATCATACTTGAATCAAATAAATTGACTGAACACAAATGAATTTTGAATGATTTCAAAACATGATAATTATTCTCGAGTCCAAGCAAGGACTCATCTCCTTACAAAGATTTCATTGGTTCGAAGTTACGCTTCGACTGGAATGCTGATAGGTTTCACCAAGCTGCCTTTTTCGAAGTCATTCTTCAAATAAGAAAGGTGATAAGTTTCACCAATGGGTTGAGGATGATTCTCAACCCCAAATTTTCTTGAAGGCAAACATGAAATCTCCCTTAAATGAGAAGTAACATCTCGTTGAAAGGCCTCAAATGGCTCGAGAGATGGAATAAGAGGAATGTACCCTCGCTAAAGGGAAATAACCTTAGAGGTTTTTTCTGTAAGGATGCTAAGTTGAAAAGTCAATCAAAATGGTTCTTCCATGGATTGAGATCAAGGGAAAGAGAGAAATAAGGAATTGAACCTACTCATCCGGTAAGGGATGATTAAATTTTATTGAACTTAACCTTATGGTTAAGTAATGCATAAGGGTGTTGGACGCCCAATGAAGTACTCATTGATGCATTGAATGCATCTAAAGCCATGAATTATTTAGATCGTTAGAATTTGCTTATACCATCCCTTGTCTTAAGGGATGTGATAGTTCCATAATGGTTGGAACTGATTGCGCTATAAAACTTATACGTAAAAGGTATGCATAGGCAAATGGGTGTGAATACTCATGTAACGTCTAAATATAATATGCACAGTCAATAAAATATAAATAATCAAGATTCCACACACTTGAGTCGTTGTATAACCGAAAGGCGATACACGAGCACTAAAACAAATTTCCAAATTAAAGATTCAAAAGATTGAGCTCGACTAGGTCGAGCTTGACTGGGACGCTAAAAATAGTAACCGGCTTTTGAATCTTGCTTAAAGGAAATTAAATTTAGTAGTTGGTTGCTAGGCAACCAAGAGGGATAAACAATTGCAATGGATTTAATCCATTAAAGTGTGTAGAAACACTAAAGCATTAGTGGGAGATAAGGCGTCTCTTGTACCCTCATGGGTAAAAGTACGTTGTGAAGTACAATTCCGAATTATTTTTGGAATAAAGAAGAGAGCCTAATCAATGAAAGCATGTAAGAGATTTGGATCGATTCAAAATCGAACATGCATTGGCAAATACACCATTGATTATTTAATAGAGAATTAGATTATCGAAATGTAAGACCCGCTCGAAACATTGTCAGTTGTCAAGCATTCTAGACATGTAAATGTCCATTAAGAAATCTTACATGAAATTCCTTATTCAATCAAATAAAACTTGATCGAGAAAATCAAAGATACTGAGCTAAGTATCTATGAAGCCAGTTCCAAAACATATCAAGTGATATGAGTTTTGGTATTGTACCATCATATGCATTCATGCGCATATGGGGTCTCCCACTTATGTGAATAAGCTAGTGGAAGATAACCTGGAAATAAAGTCCATCTTATGCAATTCGTGGTGTATCCAAAATCTCAATAGGATACGAGTTCTATGTTCCTCTAAGACAAACAACTTTTGTCTCAAGGAAAACTAACTTATTGGAGAAGAATTTCTTGTTGGACAAGAAAGAAAACAACATAGAACAAGATGAGGTTCATAAAACCGACCCATCACCACAGGCAGTGGGAGAACCTGAGCATGAAAATGAACCAACTAGTACACATTAACTTCGAGGTCTGAAAGACAACGTAGGGAACCTGAGAGGTACTACAGTCTGCTGCATGAAATTGGACAGTCTGAGACTAATCCAATGACCTACGAATAAGCTATGCAAGACATAGATTTGGGAAGGTGGCACAAAGCCATGGAATCTAAAATGGACTCCATGCACTCTAACAAGGTTTGTACCTTAGTGGATCCACCAGTGGGAGTAGCTCCCTGGGGTTGCAAGTGGATCTATAACGAAAGCTTGGAGTGAACGGAGAGGTTATTACCTATAAGGCACGACTAGTCGCAAAATGATCACTCAAATGTCGAGTATTGACTTTGATGAAATTTTGCATGTAGCGATGCCCAAATCCATTCAGATATTGTTGGCCATAGCTGTGTAGTATTAGCTACGAGATATGGCAGAAGGATGTAAAGATCATTTTTCAATTGAGACATTAATAATGAGATCTACATAAAGCAACCAAAAATGATATACATCCAAGGGAGATGAGCACAAAGTGTGCAAACTCCTAAGGTCCATATATGGACTTAAGCATGCTTCTCGAAGCTGGAACATACGTTTTGATGATATAATCCAAACCTTTGGATTCGTCGAAAACCTGTTCGAGCAGTGGGAGTACAGTTGAATTTTTATGCTTTATGTGATAGGATAGTGCCCAGCAAGCCAACAAAATAGCTTGTAATAGGACCATTATTTTATCTTGAAATAATATTTGATTTATCAATTAATACGTATTGTTTATTTATCTCGTGTATAACATAAACAAATGACCATCTTCATCTTTCGCGAACACATTTAAGCGATTGGTTGAAACCCTGAGATAACTCGTGACTATGGGACGATTCACTTCAGTACTGAGTGCAATCATGAAACAGTCTCTAAGGTCGTGATCTCGAAAATGTTCCAAGTCATAAATTCTTGTCGAGACGGGGTATCGAAGGAATCGTCAAGGCTTGTAGGATTATGCATGATTCACATGAAGTGAATTTGTAGAGTTTCATGAACAAGACATTTTGATGTCAGTGCATATGACTAGGTGGTTCGATAGGGGATCAAACGCATCGAACGACCCGAACAGAGAAACCCATTGTGGAAGTGCATAAAAGCATATCGGTGATGGGATGTTTCTCAAGACTTATAACAGTGTACGATTTAGTCCTTAGACTTGAGATGCTAGGGCGAATTCGGTATATGGGTGTGCGTGCTTTGATTTAGGAGCCGGTCACATAGCCTGACCATTGTGCGCCTACGTTGGGTACGTATAGTTGTATGCGCGGATGGTTAGCATCAAAATAGGATCTATCGACTCATCGTAATGGATGAGAGAATTTCCTGTACATTCTTAGATGATACATTCCGAGAAATCCATGGCCATGGTCAGTGATGGATTTGGAAAGGGGTTTCCAGGTTTAGCAGGCACACTGGAAGTATTATCCAGAATTAGAAAGTACAGAATCGAGATGATTAGAGGTGCCGACCAATTCACACACCCTAGGTCTCGATCGAAAAATTAGTCGTTAGAAGGAACATATGTACATGGTACTTATAAGAGGTCAGGTTCACTAAAGTCAACTCACCTGAAGTTGGGCCTCATGGGCTTGTGACTAGACATCGACTATGGAATGTGGGTACTCTTGAATTAATGGGAGATTAATTCTGGAGTGGTCAATTAAAAGTAGTTTATTGATCGGAGCAATTAATTAAATAATTAATTGCTCGATAATTAAATCACATAAATGTGAGTCTGCGGCCAATTGATGGTGAACCTAGAGGGTCACACAAAATACAGTTGGAACTGTGATAGTCAGTTGTAGAAAGAATTGATTTAAAAGGTTAAATCAAAGTAAAGAATTAAAGTGTTAATTCTTGGAGAAAGAAAATTAATTAGATTTATCTAATTAATTAAATAATTAATTAAAGTATTAATTAAAGTATTAAATCTTTAATTAGATTTATTGGATCATTTAATTAAATTGTTAATTAAATGAATGGGCCATTTAATTAAAGTGGTTAATTAAATGACTTAGACTATTTAATTAAAGGAACTAATTAAATAGAGGGTTGGGCCAACTTATCTAGTGGCCCATTAGCTAAGAAGAGATAAGGTTAGAGATAGGGTTTGAGATAAACTATAAATAAGAGTCTTGGAGACTCCAAACCTTAACTAACCAACTAATTGAGAAAAGCAAGGAAGCAAAACAATTAACCCTAGTCGCCGCCCCCTCCCCTTTGCCCTAGCCGCCGCCGCCCTCAAACAACCTAGCCGCCACCGTGGTTGTGTAGATTGGCCATGCACCACCTCTCTCCACCTTCTCAATCTTCATCTAGAGTTGGATCTTGATCCAACTCTCGAATCTAAAGTGTTTCTTTCCTAGTTCTGAGCCTGAGGACTGAAGCAATCGCAGATCTAGCTGGTGTGGACTTATCTCTAGAGGCACAACACTTGGGGTGCTCTAGTGATCCGAAAAGAAGACCGGAGAAACCACCACCTTGCATGTGGTGAGGTAAAAATTACTTTTACCACCCTATTTATTTTAGTAATTGCTTGCTAAGATAAATTCAACCTTAATCATATGTGCTAATAAGTGTTCCTGAGATTTGGAGTATGAAAATTAAAATTTTAAATTCCGCACCGTTGTAGTTGACAATCATACCCATAAATCCCAACAGTGGTATCAGAGCCAACTTATTATGCACATATGAAAAAGGCCTGAACGCTTCAAATTATAAGCTTATATGTGTTTGTTGTGTTCTGATTTTTTATTCTTGCTTGTTATGATAAATTAAATGTTCGGATCTATGCACTTTTCGATTTTGGGCCGAAAATATAATTTCCGAAAATTGGAGGGCTAATTTGCAAATTGCGATTTTTCAAAATCTGGACAGAAAATAAATTTTGTTTTTCTGCAATTCTGGACCAAATTGTAATTTCTGAAAATTTTCAAAATCTGGACTATTTTGCAATTTACGAAAGGTTAGGGGTGTTTTTGCTATTTACGTAAATTTGGGGTCTATTTTGCGATAAACAAAAGTTTCTGGAAATTTTGTTAATTTTCTGCTTTCTGGTCCAATTTGCATATTCTGGAAATTTTGTGGCTGATTTATAATTTTCGAAAGTTGAGGGTCAAAATGTAATTTTCGAAAATTCAGGGGCCGAACTGCAATTTTTCAAAGTTGAAAAACCGAAATTGTTTTGTGCACTAAAAGAGTTTAGTAAATCCGGAAAGTTAATTTCATCATAATTAGTAGGGACTTAAAGTGAGAATCAAATGGTCATTTTAAAAGGCGTTTAAAAGTTATGGATAAGAGATTGTTTTAGAAAGGGGTTTCAAAACTAGAATATAAAGTATTTTAAAAGGTTGTCTTAAAATAGGATAAGAAATAAGAAAGTAAATGTTGTGAAATTTTGGTTTTTTACACTAAATTTAAATAAATTATAGTTTTGAAATAAACAACTCATACAATTTTATAATATAATATATGACATAAAATAATTAAAAATATAAAACGACTGGCCTGATGAGAGTCACGCCATTAGACGTTCGTCCTAAGAAAGTGATTGCCTCCCCTCGTGCAGGTATTGGCGGCTGATCACAATCCCAAGATAAAACCCATATGGCCACGCCGCGTCTTCATCTATAAGCACGTTCATAGGAAGACAAAGAACCAGACCTTATCTTAAGTGCCCCTTGAAGAATGTATGAAAATATTTTAGTGGATGCAACTAGTGAGTGTGTGAATTCCCTAAGACCCCTAACACTTATTTATAGTGTGTTCATGAGACCTTAATGGTCAAAAACATTAAGAGCCATATAATGGCACATTAAGGGGAATTATTTCACTTTAATTCACAATCAATTTTGATTGTTACAAAATTAATTTTATTTGATGTTTTAAAAACTTAAAATTCCAACAATCCCCCACAAGTTTTTAAAACTTCAAAAGCCTACAAAATAAAGGGCACTAAATACTGTGCAATGGGTATAGGAGCCTTCCGGGCTTGAACCTACACTTAGTGTTGATGATTTTCATTTGAGGAAACCGTAATAGCGCAAGCGCCTTGAATTAGGCCCCTTGACCAAACTTCAATACATCACACACACAATATCGACATCGGTCTTAGTTCGCGGGTTAGCGCGTTAACGGCCATGCGCTCGAATCTTGATTCTCATGAGAGTTTCTAGGGTCAGCCCAAACCCATAGCCACGGCCCCATGGCAACTCTCACTTAGGTGAAACCTCCAAGGGTACGTGTGACCTATACCCTGCGGAATTCCCGCCTTGATCTCATTAAGGGTTAAAACCCAACCGTAATTTCACACTATGAAACACTGTCACCATAGGGGTGGGAAGGAGGTGCTCTCCTATAAATTAGTGTTAAACGAGTCACGCATTACAGGTTGTTCCTACCCATTGAACCTTCTTCATGGGGTCTCCAATCACAAAGGTTGGGTTACTCCTGGAGGTGACTCCCTTACGGGCTTACGCTCATCCCCCTCGATGAAGGATCAAGCCTTTATAGCTAGTCCTGAGACAAAATTCCACCTCGTGAAAATATATTGCCTCTTATATTTTAATTTTCACAATTATATATATATATATATATATATTTTTTTTTTTTTTTGAAGTGCGATATGTGTCGCCTTATTAATTTCTAGATATTCCTCTTTGTCTCGTGTATGTGCACGTGCACCTGTTACAAAATCACTTCCACAAGAGTGGTCAATAAATTAACAACAAAATTAGAAGATAATTATCATCACTTCCTTTCAGACTTTTCCTCCATCAAATTTAGCATGAGCTTTGAATCTTATGCTACAAGTTATTTAGGGATTTCCCTCTCATTGATTTTCTTTTAATCAAAATAAAATATTTATCACATCATTTGATTTCTTATCATAGTGCACAACTTCAACACTATAATATATGTCATAAAGAAATGATAAACGGTCAATTTAAACATTTCACAGTAGCTCATATCATAATTTCATATGAATGAATTAAATTAAGACAATAAAGTCTTTATCCCTAATAAGTTTTAGTTTCATCAAAGTAATCACCACAATACATTATATTTAATGAGTAATAGTATATATCACACTAATAATTATATGCTTTAAATCTAAGCAAACAAATATCTCAATGTAATCAGAATAGACGATTTAACTTAGATAAAACTTTCACCCCCACATTTATAAGTATAATATCAAGATAGCTTATCACCACATAATTTCGTCATTTTACCCAAACATTTGGAAAATATTAAGTTACTTACATAGTACTCCGTATATAATTTCTTGTTTAACATGCATAAAACCTTTCATGGTGTAAACTAGTTTACTTTATAGCTTCCACAAGCATCACTATATTAGGTTTTTGTCAAAATATTATCAAAATTTATTTTTCCTCACAACCTTTATTAAAGGCAAATATTAGAGAGGATAAAATCTATCAAGAACAACCCCCACATTTCACGAGGTCACATAACAGCCAGGTCAATAAACAAGTAAATATGTATTGATCTCAAAACCAAATAATTTAATTTACCAGTGAATAAGGCTTCATAAAATGATTAAATCAAAGTGCATTTCCACCCAATAGTGTAACACGATTATTTTATTGAGAACTCAATAAATATAAAACTTTCACATTTAATCAGAAGGAACAAAATATTTTAGCTAGAAGAATTTAATGAAAATGATTTAAGACACATTGTGTAACCCCCAATCATAATGATGCACTAAATACATTAATGGCTATCAAACATAACAATTTTATGATTTTATTTATAATTCTTAAGCCATTGAAACATATAATAACTTTCTCACAGTAAATTATAATATTACATTAAGCAAATTATACACATGATATGCAATTCTTTATTTATTTACATGTTACATGTTTAATTCGTAAATAGTACTATTAAGAAAATAAAACTACTGTATTTTTAACAGCCTCTTAAAATTCATATGTTTATTGGCACTTTATACCTCTTAAGTTATTTAATCCACACAAAATTCAGTGTATCCAGAATATAAACTAGATACTCAAACAATTATGTTACTAAAACATATCATGATAAATGAGGAACTCTACTAGCATTTAGATATATATATATACGAAGCTTGTATTAGATAAATCCTTTAAGCTAATAAATCACATGCTTTAAATATATTAAAGCCCAATAATTAATCCGATATGACCATAAGAACAACAATTGAAATATTAACTTGAAAATATTTGAGGTCATAAAAGTTACTTAATCCATTTTGAAAATGGTCATATAATTGCTTATGACATGAAAATTAGTAGAGCAATACATGTTTTCTATTAGGCGGTTTTAATTAACTTTAATAGTGTATAAAATATACAGTATATATATCGGAATGAAGAATTGTTAATTGCTAATTCATGCATTCAAATTCTAATAGTTTTCAATGATTTATGAATATATTTATGTTGACCACTCAATTGGCATAAATATTCTAATAAAGACTAATAACTTAATTAGCCATTAAAACGTAACAACCACATTGATTCTCAAATTATTTAGTTAACATAATGCAATAACAAATTATTAAACTCACATACCGCAATAGTTAGTTTTATTTTGGAGACTTTCAAAAATTGAGTTACGTTAAAACTTAAAATTAAAAGGATTATAGCAAATTTGATAATCGGTCAAAGATGAACCTGAATTCAAAACGTCACACGAGTCTAATACCATATCTTGTTAATAGCCTTCTTCCAATAACAATGAAGAGACAATGTTATTCATTATTTCAAATTCGCTTAATCAAAATAAGCATATAGCACATGAAATATTGCATGTGTTCATTGAAATGCAATTTGCCAAATGAGATTGAAACGCCAAGCAAATTATTATCTCATATGCCAAAATTTCAAACTCATTTTATATACAGAGAATAACACGCATAATGATGAATGTCAAGGAATCATACCTTCATCCCGTGTCAATATTATAGATTCATGTTTACCGCAAATTGTATATATTTTCTTCCAACAAACCATATAAAAACTTCGGTACTTAATATCAGCGGATTGATGAAGCAACACTTATATGACTTTTTTCAAAGCATTTGATGGGAAATTGATCATCTCACATGCAGATAACACAAAATACATGTTAGACAATTTTTCTATAAAATCAACCAAATATTGATTCACAATAGACATGAATTTGGGATTTCAGAAATTAGATTTTTATCAAAACCAACTAAAACATAAAATTCACTTTCTTAGATTGTTGTGAAATTTTGGTTTTTTACACTAAATTTAAATAAATTATAGTTTTGAAATAAACAACTCATACAATTTTATAATATAATATATGACATAAAATAATTAAAAATATAAAACGACTGGCCTGATGAGAGTCACGCCATTAGACGTTCGTCCTAAGAAAGTGATTGCCTCCCCTCGTGCAGGTATTGGCGGCTGATCACAATCCCAAGATAAAACCCATATGGCCACGCCGCGTCTTCATCTATGAGCACGTTCATAGGAAGACAAAGAACCAGACCTTATCTTAAGTGCCCCTTGAAGAATGTATGAAAATATTTTAGTGGATGCAACTAGTGAGTGTGTGAATTCCCTAAGACCCATAACACTTATTTATAGTGTGTTCATGAGACCTTAATGGTCAAAAACATTAAGAGCCATATAATGGCACATTAAGGGGAATTATTTCACTTTAATTCACAATCAATTTTGATTGTTACAAAATTAATTTTATTTGATGTTTTAAAAACTTAAAATTCCAACAGTAAATTTTGCTTGTTTCTTGCTCTACGTGAAACTGTTTACGTGGTTTTCGATCGCGCCGAGCCTTGACCCATAGGTTAGATGTGATTGGTTATTTCATAATCTTATTGGTTTTATTGGGCCTGCGAGCCTTAAGTTTTGGGCCACTTTGAGCCATTGTAATAGATAGGGCTTTATTGTTTTATTAGTTTAGGATAGAGGCCCGTTACAAGCAAGGTGGGAGCCCAAGAAGACTAAAGGCCATGTATGCATGGTAAAATGTGTAATAGCGTAGGCCTCTTTGAAACCTATTAGATTGACCAATAGGACCATCGTCTTTGGCTCGATGGTGGTCCGCATAGGAGGCTCCCGATCGAAAACATACTGTGGTAGCATGCATGCTAGGTGTGTATGTGTTTATTTACTTATTTATATCTGAGCTTGTATGGTGATGTGCGCTAGTTATATTTAGATCGTAAATAAAAGATAATGCATAACTGGAACGGTGAGATCTCGAGGAGAGTTACCTCAAACTCTTAAACCCGAAAAACCCCTTTTGAAAATAATATTAAGTCATATTGGGTACATTAAAATGAAGTTTTAAAGATCCAAGCCTTCCATTAATAGGGACTAGTGTAGGTTGTCTACTTATCGTTAAAGGTGATCCAGAGTCTGGCACCCTAGGCGAAGAAAGGGACAATACACGAAATTCCTTGATTCTTGTTTTTAACTAAACATGACAAGGGTGAGGATTGGTCGGGATGTGAACATTGACCGTAACCAAGTTATGGGGATTTCACGACCGGGCCCGTTGCTCATCATGATTGATGGGTTAGACTTAACGAGTAGTACCACTCATGATGTAGCAGTGCTAGATGGGTGCGAAAATCGAGGCAAAATAGCTTGAAGGTTGTGGAGTAACACAATTGGTAAAAGTATACCTACCTGGGAAGTTAATTGTATGGCCGCGAGTCGTGGGTGCAATTAATGTCTGCTGGGACGTCAAGACCTACTAGGAGATTAGATTTCCCGAACAATTGAAGGGGTAATTGTTTCGAGAAAATAGTGGGAGAACTTTTTCGACAACAAGTCCAATTCGTTAATTATAAGTATTAATATAGACCAGTCAGCTAAACGTTATCATTTACTTTTGTAGATCAATTCTGCAAAAATGTCTAAGAATCCATTAGCTATCATCCTTGACACTAACAAACTGAACGGATCAAATTTCGTCGACTGGCTTAGAAATATGAGGATAATCCTCGACTACGAACGTCGGAGCTACATTCTTGATGCACCCTTGCCTGGTGCATTTCCGGAAGGGGTTTTGGAAGAGGAACGAGCCACTCATCAGAAATGGCTTGATGATGATATTCAGGTTCGTTGCCTCATGTTGGCATCTATGACCAATGAGCTGCAGAAACAGCATGCAAGGATGTTGCATGTTGCTGACATAATTCTTCATCTCCGAGAGCTGTTTGGAGAAAAGTCTAGGACCGAAAGGTTCAAGACAACGAAAGAGTTATTCAATCTGAGAATGGCTGAGGGTTCGAGTGTGAAGGATCACTGTTTACGTTCCATTAATTTGGTTGAAAAACTGGAGAACTTGGACGTAGATCTGCACGCTGATCTTTCCACTGACCTCCTCCTCCATACTCTGCCGTGCTCATTTGATCAGTTCGTGTTGAACTACAACATGGAAGATAGAGCTCTCGCTCTGCACGAACTGACCAATTTATTGGTCACGGCAGAATCGACCCTAAAAAGGGAGAAATCTGTCATGATTGCTGAGCAACCCAAGGCTGCAAAGCCTAATAAGGGCAAGAAAAAGAAAAAGAAAAAGAAAGTGTTCTTTTCTAAAACAACCAAGAAGGTTGTCGAGAAGAAAAGAAAGAGCCCAGAAGACGAATGTTTCCACTGCAAGAAAGTAGGGCACTGGAAAAGGAACTGCCCAGACTACCTGAAAACGGTGGTCAAAGGTATTTTCTTTATTGAAGTTAATATTTCTATTAATTGTGCATCATGGGTGTTAGACACCGCAGCTGGTTCTCATATATGCAATGATTTGCAGGTGATGGGAGCAGTAAGGCCTCTTAAACTTGGGGATAGAATCCTGCGCTTTGGAAACGGAGCTAGGGTTGCGGCAGAGGCCATAGGAGACGTTGAATTAGTGCTAGGAAATTATTCTTTGGTTTTGAAAGACTGTTTTGTACGTACCGACAATCATCAAAAACATTATTTCTATTCCTTAACTGGATAATGATGGTTTTTGTTTTTCCATTTCTAATGGAAATTTTAGCATATTAACAGGTGGTTTTACTTATGCTTGTGGTACTTTGATAGATGGTCTTTATTCCTTAGAACCTGCTAATTCTAATGTCATGCACATTCAATCAAAGAAAAGAAAACAAGATGAAAATGATCCACAACTTTGGCATGCTAGGCTTGTGATAGAAACAGTGTCCTGCAAGCCAGCTGTATGGCTAGCATTTATTGTAATAAATAAGGAACTATTCAATTTCGATTAATAAATGCACTTCATTAAATGGTCATCTTTACTCCGATGAACTGGAAAACGCTGGGGTCCACGAGCGTGACTGGGATAGTCGATACACATAAGTGGGTGGCTTGCTGGGATGGCAAGCGCACTGAATACCCCAATTAGGAAATAACTCACCATGGAAGCGGTAGTCGCATATCGGGGTTGAAGTTATTCCAATTTGCAATAGTATACGAGGAACGATCCCTAACTACTTGAGGTGATAGGGTTTATCTGGTGCGAGAACGTTCATGCTTTGATGTGAGTTTCAACTGACTGGAGATCACCAGAAAGTCTCTGTGAACTCATGTTGGGCATGGAGGAACTCGTATGCAGATTCATATCATCAACAAAGAATCCATTGATCCAACTTGATAGGTTCGGAAATTCTCCTATGGATTTCTGTGAGAAATAAATTCTGGTAAAAACCTTGGCCAAGGTATCTGACGACTTTATGTAAGTAGCTCTTAAAGATTAAGTCAAAGAGAATTTATTTCGAGATCAGAATACATAAGGTCAAGACAAAATAAAAGGGAATCCGATGAAAGACCATACCCTTAAGTCTCGCCTGGGAGATTGATCGATGGAGAGATTATGTCGTATATGAAAATTGTAAATTAGTTAAAAGGTTCACTAAATTAATTCACCCGTGATTGAGCTCCATGGGGTTGTGGCTGGACATTGATCGTGGAGTGTGGGAGAATTCCCAAATTGGCAGGGGTGCTAATTTTGGAATGATCAGTCAACAGAGTTTTCGATTGATTTAGAGTATATGTTGCTCAAATAATTAAATAATATTTAATTATAACCGACGGCCAATTATGTGGTGAACCTACGGGGGCATAAACAATACACATGAAGCGAAAGCGAGGAAATGAGAACAACCGAGTCGACTGGGTCAATTTTAGTGGGTGGGTCGACTGGGTCGACCCAATTGGAATTGAATCAGGATCATAAATTAAATTGGAATTTAATTTGTGAATTAATTAATTAAGTTGGATTTAATTAATTATAGAAAGGATTTAATTAAATAGACTTAGAGTATGATTTAATTTGTGGGAGACTAGTTAATTAATTGGGCTATTTAATTGGGAGATAATAAAGCCTGGTCAAACTTATTAATTGGGCCATGAATTAATTGGAAGACTTAGTCTTCTAATTAAAAAGGGTCATGGCCCATGTAGGAGAATAAAGTCCTAGTCCTAATAGGACTAGGTTAGGGAGATAACTATAAGTAGGTAACTTACAGTTATTTTTCACACAAAACTCTAAGCAAAATTGAGCAAGAGCAAAAATTATCTCTCCCTCTCCCTGCACAAATCGACCGAACCCCTTTTCTTCAAGGAAGAATTTTTCGTTCTCAATTTAGTTCCAAAGTCGTTCTTAAATCCTAGATATTAATATACCCTATGTTCTAGTCGATTAGGATATATTAATTTTCGTGATATTGTGGTGTATCAACTCGTAGAGGCGCAACACGTGGGGCGCTAGTAGCAGGACTTTGGATCGACACACCTGAGGGAGAAAATGCAACTTTGCCTAGCTACTTGGATTTGCAAGGAGACAGGTATAATTTTGATCTAATTATTCTTGTCGTTTAATATTCATATATATACACCTAAGGTAGTATCCTGGCAAGATTCCGTAAGAGGTCCTATAAAATTTTAAATTCTGCTATGCCTAGGGCTGTTTATCTTAACGAATCCCAACAGTGGTATTAGAGCCAACTCTAGGCTTTGTATATATATGAATTTGCAAATTATGTGTTATAAATCATATGTTTGATTTATGTGGCTAGTTCTTTAACTTTGAATGTTTTAGGACTGTATAGTTTAACTTGGAGTTAATGGATAATTTTAGATTCGAAAATTTTATCATGTTAGTTTTTATTTTGGATTGTGATTTAATTGACTAGATCTGCTTAATTAAATCATAGGTAATCGAACAACAACAAAAAAAAAAATTATTAGATCCGACCCGCGGTGGCGCACCGCGCCTAGGCAGCCACCGCAAGCCCCTGCCTACGGTAGCGTGCGAGCAACACGCTGGCCGCACACGCAGCACGCGGCAGCAGCCTACGGGCTACTGTCCCTACACTGATGTGGGCGGCTGCCTGCTGCCGCAAGCAGCCACGCGCAGCGGCTGCTGCCGCGGGCAGCACACGCGAGAACTTCGTGGCCGCGTGTGGGCTGTCCACGTGGCAGTCTGTGATTGGCCTCGACTGGTTGATTTATGGTTGGACTCTAATTCTGCCTATTTTGGAAATTCTAAGAATTTAGAATTTTGGAAGATTAGGAAACTTGGAGTTTTTGGCTAAGGTAGTTATCTTGTTAGACTTAAACACTACCTTAATTAACTAATCTAGTCAAAATAGGATTATCTTGAAGAATCTTGGAGATTTGGGAATATTTGGGAAACTTAGAGTTTTGGATAAGGCAGGAATCTTAGAGATTTGGTCTACCTTAATTAACCAATTTAATCAAGATAAGGTTTGTAGATTACTTAGAGCTCAAGTAAGAGCTAATTAATCTTAGAGGTTAATTTTTAATTCCAACTTAATTAACTTGAATAAATTTGGTGAATTAAAATTAAAGGAGCCGGTAAATTTACATTTATGCCCTTATGTGAATTTATGCATGTTCTTGAGTGAATGTGTGGATTGGTCGATTTTGCCCTTAAGCCCTGTGTAGATTTTGGTTTATTTATTTTATGGGTTGTAATTAAATGGGCCTGATTGGTGCCCTTGCTTGCGAAAACAAATGTAATAGAATAGGACCATTTAAATTTGTAAGCTAGGCTTAGAATAGGCTTGGAGCCAAGAAGACCTCATGAAGACTTGAAGATCCGCATGGAGGCCCATAACCTTGGAGGACATGGAGGCCCAATCAAGCTGGATATTACAAGAAGGCCCATGATGTATGGGTTTGAAAATTGTAATAGTTAGGACATTTAATTTCCACCCTAGACTGACCAATTGATTCATCACATGGCTCGTGACGAATCGCATAGGATGGGCAATCGATAAATCGTATATTGCTAGGTGATGTATGTTTGCTTATATTCTTTGATGTATGTCATGCATGCTTAGAATAGATCACATAAACAAGATAAAACATAATCTGATGAGACCTCGCACAAGAAAACTTAAAACCTCCAATTGAACTTAAAATTCAATTAGAATATTAAATCGAATAATGGGCGCATATGAATAGTGTCTATGGTCCAAGCCTATCCAATTACTAGGTCTTAGGCATATTGTACGAATATATCTCGATGTCTCACGAGTCGTGGGTCGAGCTATAGGAAGATGATATGTCTATTGCCTCGATGCATGAGTTAGTGCCAAGGGAGGGGATAGCAAGGTTTTAGGCGCTGTCTCACGAGTCGTGGGGTGTCTAATATTGAACTATTTCTCTCCACGTGTATTGGACATGATTTAACGCTAGTAAGTATGGATGTCTCACGAGTCGTGGGTCCATATCGAAAAACGAGGCTAAATGAACTTAAGGGTTAGCTGCGATGGTTAACCGACGACGTAGTCGACCACCAAGTGAATCAAATAGTATGGCCAACGAGTCGTGGGTACTAGGATATTGCATTTAGGCCTTAAGCCCACTAGGACATTTTAAATTCCCGAAACTTATGTGGGGGCATAAGATTTTGATTAAAATAGTGGGAGTAATTTACAAATAAAAACCATGTTTGTAAATTGTACATTTTGAATTAATCTTTCTCGTATTTATTTCTTCTCTCGTCATTTTGTAGATATGATGTCAAAAGAGCTTAGAGCACTTAGAGATTTGTCCATCTCATCACTTGTACGTAATATTTTAACTGGACCCAACTTGCATTTCTGGATGCATCGTTTGAATGGATTATTTGAAGCTGAAAACATATCATATGTTTTGTCTGTGCCACCACCCATTACTATTTCACATGATGTTCCTGATGAGCTCCGTAAAAGCATCACCAAATGGAAACTGGATGATGGCTTAGCTCGTGAATACATGTTGGAATATATGTCACTTTATCTGTGTTTGCAACATGAGCATATGGCATCCGCAAAAGAGATTCTCTCGAATCTCAAATTCCTTTATAGGATTAGAGATGGTCATCGCAGATTCGCGATCACGAGCGAACTCTTGCAAGCAAGAAAGAGAAGGGAAACTCCTGTCGGAATCCACGTACACAAGATGATTCGACTTCTGTCTGAACTCGATGATATGGGTGTCGTGATGGACAATGATTTCCGAGTGGATCTTATTCTACAATCTCTTCCTAGATCATATGACCGATTTATCGCGCACTTGAATCTCCAGAGGCGAGAGATCACTGTGCATGTCCTGCGACAAATGCTCGAGGAACACGAGGCTTCTTTTGGAAAGAAATCGAGGGTTGGCGAAAAGACTGGGCGGCGTTCAAAGCCAAAGCAAATGGAAACCAGAGCTCCTTACTGCACGAGGTCAAGGGAAAGGATTAAGCTCGAACCAGAGTTCAAACAGGTATATTCCTTGTTGAAGTTAATCTTACAATTAACTGTGCATGTTTGGTGTTAGACACTGACTAGATTTCTCATCTTTGTAGGTGATGGGAACATCAAGGAAACTGGAGCCTGAGGATTGGATCCATGAATAAGGCAATGGAGCTGGAGCTGCTACCAAGCCGTAGGGAAAAGTAGTTTTAGGTGGTTTGATAAAAGTCATTAGGAAATTTTCTTTTATGTACCTGGTTTTAGTGAAAAACTTTTATTCATGTTTTTGGATAATGATTTTAAAAAAAGCTCCTGTTTTTCATTTGGTACATTGAAATATTGACTTTACATCATAAAACCACCTAAGTTAGTAATGCACGTACAACAAAACAAAAAGAAACAAGATAATAAAATATCTGCCCAATTGTCGCACGCTCGACTTTGACATATATCTAAGTCAAGGATTCAAAAGTTAGCATCTTCTGGCGCGATTGAAATCAATCGCATTGATAAAATGCAAACATGTGAACTATGTCTAAAGGGTAAAATGGCTAAGTTGCCATTTAAAGGAAACCCTGAGCGAGCCAAGCAAATATTGGACTTAATACATACTGACGTATCAGGACCACTAAGAAAAAGCGCCCGAGGTGGCTATGATTACTTCATCACTTTCACTGACGACTATAGTCGTTATGGATATGTGTTCTTATTGAAACACAAGTCTGAAGCCTTTGAGCGATTCAAAGAATTCAAGATGGAAGTAGAGAATCAACTTGGTCATACGATAAAGGCTCTTCATTCTGACCAAGGTGGAGAATTTCTTAGTAACGAATTTCTAAATTATCTTGTAGAGCATGGAATACTATCGCAGTGGACTCCTCCTGCAACACCCCAATTAAATGGAGTTGCAGAGAGAAGGAATCGAACCTTGATGGACATGGTTCGATCCATGATGAGTGCCACTGACTTTCCTCTTTTATTTTGGGGACATGCCCTCCTCACGGCAACGAAGATACTGAACATGGTACCTTCTAAATCCGTAGAAAAGACACCATACGAATTATGGTTTGGCAAGGCACCCTCATACGCATTCATGCGCATATGGGGATCTCCCGCTTACGTTAAAAAGCTAGTGGGAGATAAATTGGAAACTAAATCCACTTTGTGCAAATTCGTGGGTATCCGGAAAACTCAATAGGATACGAGTTCTACGATCCTACAAAACAAACTACGTTTGTCTCGAGGAACGCACACTTCTTGGAGAAGGATTTCTTGGTAGACAAGAAGGAAAATAACGTAGAACTGGATGAGGTCACTGAACCTGAAAAGACCGAAGAGGTCGATCAAGCTGACCCGTTGCCACAGGCAGTGGGAGAACATGAGCATGAAAGTGCACCAGAAAGTACACCAATACTTCATAGGTCAGAAAGACAACGTAGAGAACCCGAGAGGTACTACGGTCTGCTGCATGAGACTGGACAGTCTCTAACCGACCCAAGGACTTACGAAGAGGCTATGCTAGACATAGACTCGGGAAAGTGGCGCGAAGCCATGGAATCCGAATTGGACTCCATGCACTCAAACAAGGTCTGGGTCTTGGTAGATCCACCAGTGGGAGTGACTCCCGTGGGTTGCAAGTGGATCTATAAGCGAAAGCTTGGAGTGAACGGAGAGGTAATAACCTACAATGCGCGACTAGTGGAAAAAGGATACACTCAAAGGCCAGGTATCGACTTTGGGGAGACCTTCTCGTCCGTTGCAATGCCTAAATCCATTCGAATCTTGCTGGCTATAGCTGCGTGGTATAACTACGAGATATGGAAGATGGATGTAAAGACTGCCTTTCTCAATGGGGACATTGACAAGGAGATCTACATGGAGCAACCAAAAGGATATGCATCCAAAAGAGATGAACACAAGGTGTGCAAACTCCAGAGGTCCATTTATGGACTGAAGCAAGCTTCCCGAAGTTGGAACATCCGTTTCGATGATACAATCCAAACTTTTGGATTCATCAAAAACGTGTTCGAACCTTGCGTGTACAAGAAGATCATTGGGAGTACATTTGAATTTTTGATGCTTTACGTTGATGACGTTCTTCTCATTGGAAACAATGTAAAGGTGTTGTCCGAAACTAAAGCATGGTTATCTACACAATTCTCAATGAAGGATTTGGGAAAAGCATCCTTTGTACTAGGTATAAGGATCTACCGAGATAGATCAAAAGGACTGCTGGGCCTCTCCCAATCTCAGTACATAGAATAAAATTTTGAAGAGATTTAGCATGGAAGAATCCAAGAGAGGATTGCTTTCAATGAGACATTGAATTGCACTCTCTAAGTCTATGGCCCCAAAGACACCTGAAGAGAGAAACAATATGTCTCGAGTACCATATGCATCCGCAATAGGAAGCATAATGTACGGTATGTTATGTACTAGACCAGACGTAACGTACGCTTTAAGCGTTACAAGTCGCTACCAATCTGATCCAGGTGAGCAACACTGGATAGCCGTAAAGGCAATTCTGAAGTACCTGAGAAAAACTAAGGAATTGTTCTTGGTATACGGTGGTGGAGAATTAAAATTGGAAGGCTATACAGACTCGAGCTTCCAATGTGATGTAGACGACTTCAAGTCGACATCTGGATACGTGTTCTGCCTCAATGGTGGTGCGGTTAGCTGGAAGAGCTCCAAGCAAGACACTACCGCGGATTCAACCACCAAAGCAGAATACATTGTCGCGTGTGATGCAGCAAAGGAAAGTGTTTGGATGAGGAACTTCATCCAAGAATTGGATGTGATACCTAGCATCGCTGAGCCCATTACTATCTTCTGTGATAATAATGGGGCAATAGCGCAAGCAAAGGAGCCGAGATCTCATCAGATATCCAAACATGTACAAAGACGATACCACGTGATAAGATATATCATTGGTAGAGGAGACATTAAGATGGAACGTGTCGACTCAGAAGATAATATTGCGGACCCGCTAACGAAGCCTCTGCCTCAAAAGGCATTTGAGAAACATCTGCATAAGATGGGACTCAAGAACATAAAATACTGGCTTTAGGACAAGTGGGAGATTGATAGAAATAGTGTCCTGCAAGCCAGCTGTATGGCTAGCATTTATTGTAATAAATAAGGAACTATTCAATTTCGATTAATAAATGCACTTCATTAAATGGTCATCTTTATCTTATGTAATAATTATCTACGCATAAGGATAGAAGTCCTTAGATCACAGGGCTATGGTACAACCCGTGGACTGATCTCCATGGCCGTGATCTAGAACATATTCAAGAGTCGTAGAATCCAATCGAGATAGGACATCGTTGGATTCGGTTAGACTCTCACTATTGTGTATACTCCGATGAACTAGAGAATGTTGGGGTCCACGAGCGTGACTGGGATAGTCGATACACATAAGTGGGTGGCTTGCTGGGATGGCAAGCGCACTGAATACCCCAATTAGGAAATAACTCACCATGGAAGCGGTAGTCGCATATCGGGGTTGAAGTTATTCCAAATTTATAATAGTATACGAGGAACGATCCCTAACTACTTGAGGTGATAGGGTTTATTTGGTGCGAAAACGTCTATGCTTTGATATGAGTTCCGACTGACTGGGGATCGCCAGAAAGTCTCTGTGGACTCATATTGGGTATAGAGGAGCTCGTATGCAGATTCATATCATCAATAAAGGATCCATTGACCCGACTTGATAGGTTGGGAAATTCTCCTATGAATTTCTGTGAGAAATTAATTTTGGTAAAATCCTTGGCCAAGGTATCTGACGACTTTATGTAAGTAGCTCATAAAGATTAAGTCAAAGAGAATTTATTTCGAGATCAGAATACATAAGGTCAAGACAAAAGAAAAGGGAATCCGATGAAAGACCATACCCTTAAGTCTCGCCTGGGAGATTGATCGATGGAGAGATTATGTCGTATATGGAAATTGTAAATGAGTTAAAAGGTTCACTGAATTAATTCACCAGTGATTGGGCTCCATGGGCTTGTGGCTAGACATCGACCGTGGAGTGTGGGAGAATTCCCAAATTGGCAGGGGTGCTAATTTTGGAATGATCAGTCAACAGAGTGTTCGATTGATTTAGAGCATATGTTACTCAAATAATTAAATAATATTTAATTATAACCCACGGTCAATTATGTGGTGAACCTACGGGGGCATACACAATACACATGAAGCGAAAACGAGAAAATGAGAACAACCGAGTCGACTGGGTCGACTGGGTGTATAATCGACTGGGTCGATTTTAGTGGGTGGGTCGACTGGGTCGACCCAATTGGAACAAAATAGGATCCAATTGGAATTGGATCAGGATCATAAATTAAATTGGAATTTAATTTGTGAATTAATTAATTAAGTTGGATTTAATTAATTATATAAATGATTTAATTAAATAGACTTAGAGTCTGATTTAATTAATTGGGAGACTAGTTAATTAATTGGGCTATTTAATTGGGAGATTAAATAAAGTCTGGTCAAATTAATTAACTGGACCATGAATTAATTGGAAGACTTAGTCTTCTAATTAAAAAGGGCCATGGCCCATGTAGGAGAATAAAGTCCTAGTCCTAATAGGACTAGGTTAGGGAGATAACTATAAGTAGGTAACTTACAGTTATTTTTCACACAAAACTCTAAGCAAAATTGAGCAAGAGCAAAAATTCTCTCTCCCTCTCCCTGCACAAATCGACCGAACCCCTTTTCTTCTAGGAAGAATTTTTCGTTCTCGATTTAGTTCCAAAGTCGTTCTTAAATCCTAGATATTAATATACCCTATGTTCTAGTCGATTAGGATATATTAATTTTCGTGATATTGTGGTATATCAACTCGTAGAGGCGCAACACGTGGGGCGCTAGTAGCAGGACTTTGGATCGACACACATGAGGGAGAAAACACAACTTTGCCTAGCTACTTAGATTTGCAAGGAGACAGGTATAATTTGGATCTAATTATTCTTGTCGTTTAATATTCATATATATACACTTAGGATAGTATCCTGGCAAGATTCCGTAAGAGGTCCTATAAAATTTTAAATTCCGCTGTGCCTAGGGCTATTTATCTCACCGAATCCCAACAGCTTGGACATATTTCCAGGAGTAGAATTCAAAATTTGGTCTCCTCTAGGGCTCTTGAAATACAGAACCTAGATGATCTCCCAACTTGTGAATCCTGTCTCAAGGGAAAAATGACCAAAGCGCCTTTTACTGGGAAACCGGAGCGAACCAAACAAACCATGGATTTAATTCATACAGATGTTTGTGGACCACTGAGTGTCAGTGCGAGAGGAGGATTCTCATACTTCATAACCTTCACAGACGACTTCAGTCGTTTTGGGTATGTATACGTAATGAAGTATAAGTCCGAAGCTTTTGATAAATTCAAAGAGTTTCGAATGGAAGCTGAGAATCAACTTGGACATAGTATCAAGGCAGTTCGATCGGATCGAGGTGGTGAATACTTAAGTCAAGAATTCCTCGATTATCTTGTAGAGAATGGAATTCTCTCACAGCAAACTCCTCCTAGAACACCGCAGTTGAATGGTGTGTCTGAGAGAAGGAACAGAACTTTGTTAGACATGGTTCGTTCCATGATGAGTTTCGCTGACCTTCCTTTTTCGTTTTGGGGCCTAGCCCTCTTAACTGCTTCGAAGATACTTAATATTACCTTCAAAGTCGGTGCCGACGACGCCACACCAAGAGTGGTTTGGTAAATTAGCACCCATATACTCTTATTTACGAGTATGGGGATCTCCTGCTTATGTAAGAAACAAGAAAGGAGATAAACTAGATAGTAGATCTAGTTTATGCAAATTTGTGGGGTATCCAAAGGAATCCATTGGATACCTGTTCTACGACCCTAAGGAACAAAATACGTTTGTGTCCAGGAACGCCCACTTCTTAGAGGATGACTTCCTCAATAAAAGAAGTGGGATATCCGTAGAACTTGATGAAGCCCAGGAAGTGGACCCATCCCCACAAACAGTGGGAGTTGATCCTGAACCCGTTGAACCATCTAGTACACCAGTACTTCGTAGGTCCGATCGAGTTCGTAAAGAGCCTGAAAGGTATGACTTTATTCACGAAAACGATCAATTGGACAGTGATCCAAGGACATACGAAAAAGCTATGTCAGACATAGAGTCGGGTGCGTGGCAGGAAGCCATGCAATCCGAAATGGATTCCATGCATTCCAACAAAGTATGGACTTTGGTTGATCCACCTGAGGGAAACATCCCTGTAGGCTGTAAGTGGATCTTCAAGCGCAAGCTAGGAATGAATGGAGAGGTACTAACTCATAAGGCTCGCCTTGTGGCAAAATGTTATTCTCAAAGGCCTGGAATAGACTATGAGGAAACCTTCTCCCCAGTGGCGATGTCAAAATTCATTCGGATACTATTAGCCATAGCCGCGTGGTATGACTACGAGATATGGCAAATGGATGTAAAGACCGCCTTTCTCAATGGAGACTTTGATAAGGAAATCTATATGCAACAACCAAAAGGCTTTACATCTAAAGGAAGTGGGCATAAGGTTTGCAAACTTCAAAGGTCAATCTACGACCTAAAACAGGCGTCCCGAACCTGGAACATACGTTTTGATGAGACAGTCAAGGGGCATGGCTTCATCAAGAACGTGTATGAGTCATGTGTGTACAAGAAGTTCGATAGGAGTTCGGTGCAATTTATTGTGTTATATGTCCATGACATTCTGTTGATCGGAGACGATATCAGAACGTTGACACAGATAAAAGCGTGGTTATCCACGCAATTCTCCTTGAAGGATATGGGAGAAGCATCTTACGTACTAGGCATACGTATCTATAGAGATAGATCGAAGAAGATGTTAGGACTCTCCCAATCCCAGTACATTAACATTATACTGAAGAGATTCAGTATGGAATAATCCAAGAAAGGATTGCTTGTTGGTCCCAAGTGGTCAGATAAGGTCTAGAGGGGGGTGAATAGACCTCTGAAAATTTTTAGACTTAAAAACTTTTCAATCATCTGTCAGCAGACTAAGCTTATGAAGAACAGTAAGCTGACTATGCTGATCGTGAACAAATCTTGAACAACAGAGTGACCACTCTTCTTATAATGACTTAGCTGATTTCAGCAAAAATCAGTTTTACTAGAGTATACTTGCAGCGGATATTTGAAAGTGTTTTTCACAAGTAGACTAAGTCCTTTAAAAGATTTTATCCCCAGTTAAAAACTCCTTTAAAATCTTTCAAAATAATTCAAAGTGTAAACTTATGCAATTTTGAAATATGGCAAAATCAACACAAAGAATTTTTATAGTGGTTATATGGATAAAAATCCTTTAGTCCACTCTTCCAGATCACTTAGATTCTGGGTTATACTATAAACACAAAGTTTACAATATTTCTCCACTTATACCTAAACAACAAATGAAAAGGCTATAAGCTCGCAATAGGAAATCACCCAGAAAACCTATCATCTGAAGTTAAATCACTCACAAAGACGGATTTAAAATCGCACAACACTTAGCTAATACAAATTCACTCAGAAAATGTTTTTCTATTTGCTTCAACTGGGTTTCTGTCAACAGATGACTTCCACCAGACGAGTGAGCTGTTCGAGCTTCTTGAGACTTAGAAAAATTTCTGCTTCGGAATCAAAATCTCAGAATGTTGTTGTGTATCTCTCTCTTCGAAATCAGCTCTATTTATACTTGGATTTGAAAATATGACCGTTGAAGAAAATCAAACTTCAAATCCATAGCCTTAGCCCAAATTCAGAACGGCTTCCTGCTACAGTACCTTTTCTGCTGTACTTTCCTGTAGCTGCATTAAATGCACTCTGCTGATCCGAGAGTAAATTCCAATCATTTGCCATTACTACCCTTCTCTTGCAGCATTTATTACACCAAGTGCATTTATTACCGTTGAACTTATCTCATGATCTCTTCTACTCTGCTGATCGAGGCAACTCTGCTGATCAAATACTGAACTAATCTGATTTGTGTCAGCTGATGGTCTACCCTTCTGATTGCTGTTTCAGCATGAGATCAGTAGTCTTCTGGGCTTTGAATTTTGAACTCTTCTGATGTCTTCTTTACTTGTTCAAAATTCTTCTAAGGGAACTAAGCTTTCCATACTTAGCTGATTTTGACGTTTTGGAAATCATCAAAACCTTCCCTTATCTTCTTAACTTCTTTGCACTTCATCTTCATCTTCATCCAACATTGCTTCCAATGAGACATGGAATCTATCTTTCTAAATCAATGTGCCCTACGAGTGATGAAGAAAGAAAGAGAATGTCTCTCATACCTTATGCATCTACCATTGGCAGCATAATGTATGCAATGTTATGTACTAGACCTGACATAGCACACGCTCTCAGTGTAACGAGCCGCTACCAGTCAAATCCAGGGGAGGAACACTGGACCGCCGTAAAGGCTATCCTCAAGTACCTGAGAAGGACTAAGGATATGTTCTTGGTCTACGGTGATAGTGGAGAATTGAAGCTCGAAGGATTCACTGATTCGAGCTTCTAGTCTGACGTGGATGATTTTAAATCCAATTCAGGATATATATTTTGCCTCAACGGTGCAGCGGTGAGTTGGAAGAGCTCCAAACAGTCGACCACTGCAGACTCAACCACTGAAGCATAATATATCGCCGCATTAGATGCAGTGAAAGAAAGTGTTTGGATGAGAAACTTCATCCAAGAGCTGGATGTGGTACCTAGCATTGCAAATCCCATAATGGTCTACTGTGACAACAATGGGGCAATCGCTCAAGCGAAGGAGCCGAGATCACACCACCAGTCCAAACACGTATTGAGGAAATACCATGTGATCAGGGAGATCATTGGTAGAGGAGACATTCAAATGGAGCGTGTCGACTCAAAGGATAACGTAGCTGATCCACTAACTAAGCCATTATCGCAAAAGGTGTTCGAGGAGCATCTGGGAAGGATAGGTCATAGAAACGTTTGTGATTGGCTTTAGGGCAAGTGGGAGATTGATAGGATAGTGTCCCGCAAGCCAACAAAATATCTTGTAATAGGACCATTATTTTATCTTGAAATAATCTTTGATTTATCAATTAATACTTATTGTTTATTTATCTTGTGTATAACATAAACAAATGGCCATCATTATCTTTCGCGAACACATTTAAGCGATTGGTTGAAACCCTGAGATCACTCATGACTATGGGACGATTCACTTTAGTACTAAGTGCAATCATGAAACAGTCTCTAAGGTCGTGATCTCGAAAACGTTCCAAGTCATAGATTCCTGTCGAGACGGGGTATCGAAGGAATCGTCAAGGCTTGTAGGATTATGCATGATTCACATGAAGTGAATTTGTAGAGTTTCATGAACAAGACATTTTGATGTCAGTGCATATGACTAGGTGGTTCGATAGGGGATCGAACGCATCGAACGACCCGAAAAGAGAAACCCATTGTGGAAGTGAGTAAAAGCATATCGGTGATGGGATGTTTCTCAAGACTTGTAACAGTGTACGATTTAGTCCTTAGACTTGAGATGCTAGGGCAAATTCGGTATACGGGTGTGCGTGCTTTGATTTAGGAGCTGGTCACATAGCCTAACCATTGTGCGCCTACGTTGGGTACGTATAGTCGTATGCGCGGATGGTTAGCATCAAAATAGGATCTACCGGCTCGTCGTAATGGATGAGAGAATTTCCTGTACATTCTTAGATGATACATTCCGAGAAATCCATGGCCATGGTCAGTGACGGATTTGGAAATGGGTTTCCAGGTTTATCAGTTACACTGGAAGTATTATCCAGAATTAGAAAGTACAGAATCGAGATGATTAGAGGTGCCGACCAATTCACACACCCTAGGTCTCGATCGGGAAATTAGTCGTTAGAAGGACCGTATGTACATGGTACTTATAAGAGGTCAGGTTCACTAAAGTCAATTCACCTGAAGTTGGGCTTCATGGGCTTGTGGCTAGACATCGACCATGGGGTGTGGGTACTCCTGAATTAATGGGAGATTAATTCTGGAGTGGTCAATTAAAAGTAGTTTATTGATCTCGTTAATTAAATCACATAAATGTGAGCCTGCGGCCAATTGATAGTGAACCTAGAGGGTCACACACAATACAGTTGGAACTGTGATAGTCAGTTGTAGAAAGAATTGATTTAAAGGGTTAAATCAAAGTAAGGAATTAAAGTGTTAATTCTTGGAGAAAGAAAATTAATTAGATTTATCTAATTAATTAAAGGATTAATTAAAGTATTAAATCTTTAATTAAATTTATTGAATCATTTAATTAAAGTGTTAATTAAATGAATGGGCCATTTAATTAAAGTGGTTAATTAAATGACTTGGGCTATTTAATTAAAGGAACTAATTAAATAGAGGGATGAGCCAACTTATCTAGTGGCCCATTAGCTAAGAAGAGATAAGGTTAGAGATAGGGTTTGAGATAAACTATAAATAAGAGTCTTGGAGACTCCAAACCTTAACTAACCAACTAAGTGAGAAAAGCAAGGAAGCAAATCACTTAACCCTAGCCTCACTCTTTCCTAGCCGTCGCCCCCTCCCCTTTGCCCTAGCCGCCGCCGTGGTTGTGTAGATCGGTCGTGCACCACCTCTCTCCACCTTCTCAATCTACATCTAGAGTTGGATCTTGATCCAACTCTCGAATCTGAAGTGTTTCTTTCCTAGTTCTGAGCTTGAGGACTGAAGCAATCGCAGATCTAGCTGGTATGGACTTATCTCTAGAGGCACAACACTTGGGGTGCTCTAGTGATCCGAAAAGAAGACCGGAGAAACCACCACCTTGCCTGTGGCGAGGTAAAAATTACTTTTACCACCCTATTTATTTTAGTAATTGCTTGCTAAGATAAATTCAACATTAATCATATGTGCTAATAAGTGTTCCTGGGATTTGGAGTATGAAAATTAAAATTTTAAATTTCGCAACGTTGTAGTTGACAATCATGCCCATAATTGATAACATTCTGCTCATTGGACATGATAAAAAAATTGTAATCCAAACGAAAGCATGTTTTTCTACACAATTCTCAATGAAGGATTTGGGAGAAGCATCCTTTGTATTACATGGATTGAAATTGGAAGGCTATACATATTCTAGCTTCCAACATGATGTAGATGGTTTCGAGTCAACATCTGGATATTTCTGCCTCAATGGTGGTGCGGTGAGTTGGATACTACGGCAAATTCAACCACCGAGGCATAAAATATTGTAGCATGTGAAGCTGCAAAGAAATGTGTTTGGATGAAAAACTTGGTCCAAGAATTGGACGTCGTACCTAGCATTGTCGAGCCATTATTATCTTCTGTGATAATAATGGAGCTATCTCGCAAGCGAATGAGTCGAGATCTCATCAGAAATACAAGCACGAACTAAGACGATACCATTTGATATGTTATATCATTGGTAGATGAAACATATAGATGGAACGAGTCACCTCAAAGGATAATATGGTGAACCCGCTAACTAAGTCATTGCCTCAAAAGGCATTCGAGAAACATCTGTCAAAGATGGGAATCAGACGTACGAAGAGTTGGCTTAAGTACAAGTGGGAGATTGATGGAATAGTGTCCTGCAAGCCAACTGATTTGGCTGCATTTAATTAGTAATAATTAAAAGAACTATTCAATTTGATTAATAAATGCATTTATTTATATGGTCACCTTCATCTTATGAATAATTATCTAACATAAGGATGGAAATCCTTAGATCACAGGGCTATGGGACAACCCGTGGACTGATCTCTAAGGCCGTGATCTAAAACTAATTCAAGGGTCATAGAATCCATTTGAGATGGGACATCAATGGATTCGGTTAGACCCTCACGAGTGTGTATACTCCGATGAACTGAAGGATGTTGGGGTCCACGAGCATGACTGGGATAGTCGATACATACGAGCGGGTGGCTTGCTGGGATGTCAAGCGCACTGAAAATCCCACCTAGGAAATAACTCACCATGGAAGTGGTAGTCGTATATCGGGGATGAAGTTATTCCTATATACAATAGTGTACGAGGAACATGCCTTATTACAGGTGATAGAGTTTATCTGGTGCATTAACATATATGCTTTGATATGAGTCCCGACTGACTGGAGTCTACCAGAAGGTCTCTGTGGGTTCATGTTGGGTATAGAGGATGTGTATGCAGGTTCATATCATCAACAGATGATCCGTTGACCCGACTTGATAGGTTGGGAGCTTCTCCTATGAATCTTTGTGAGAAACGTATTCCGGTAAATCCTTGGCCAAGATATCTGACGACGTTATGAAAGTAGCTCATCAAGGTTAAGTCAAAGGGAATAGTTTCAAGACCATAATACATATAGTCGAGATAAGTAAGAAAACCGATGTGAATCCATAACCTTAGTCTTCATTGGGAGACCAACTAATGAAAGGATTAAGGCGTACATGGTAATTGTAAAGGTTAAAGGTTCACTGAATTAATTCACCAGTGATTGGGCTCCACGGGCTTGTGGTCAAACATCGACTGTGGAGTGTGGGAGAATTCCCAAATTAGCAAGGGTGCTAATTTTGGAATGGTCAATCGACAAAGTGTTCGATTGATTTAGAATATATGTTTACTCGAATAATTAAATGCACATTTAGTTATAATCCGCGACCAATTATGTGGTGAACCTACGGGGACATACACAAACGCATCGAGCGAAAACAGGAAACGAAGAAAGTTGGAGTTGACTGGGTCGATCCATTTGGGCGCGAGAATCCGATCCACTTTGGTTGGATCAAAATGTCAAATTTAATAGGTTTTTTGTTTGATAAGAATAATTAATTAAATTATATTTAATTAATTGAGGAGAGAGTAGATTTAATTAAACTTATAGTTTAATTTAATTAAATAAAGATTAATGGAAATTAATTAATTGGGCTAGGAGTCCAATTTAATTAATTAGGATAAATGGATTTTTAATTAGTGGGCCAACTAATCTTGGAGATTTAGATGGGCCCAAATACTAATTAAAAGACAAGAACATTTAATTAATGAAGGCTTGCATTAATTAAAAGGCTTAACCCATTTAGAAATTAGGGCTAGGATTACAAGATCTATAAATAAGTCTCATTAAGTCTTCGAGAAAACATAAGACACAATACTAAGTACACACTTTGTATAACTCTTCCAAAGCAAGAAAAGAAAAACTCTTTCTCTCTTCCCTAAGCCCTAGCCGCCTCCCCTATCCCTAACAGAAGTCGATCGACTTCTGTCTTTTCTTCTCAAGTTTCGTATCTTGATTTCTTCTGTGTTCTAGCCGATCAAAGATCTCAAGGTTTTCGTGTGTATGTGGTGTACTGAACCGTAGAGGCGCAACACGTGGGGCGCTAAGTAAAAGCTTGGGGCTGAAAGTGAAAATTGAAAGAAGTTGAGTTCGCATCTCCGGGGATTTCCTACATATCAGAGTTTTGCTTGGATTTGCTAGGAAGCAGGTATAACTTAATCTTGTGATTATTATACTTGTTTAATATTAGTTTAAATATACACCGGATTGTATCCTGACAAAATTCCTAAGGGAAGCCTAAAAAGTTCTATATTTCCGCTGCTAAGGCTCGTTTTCCCGTAAGAATCCCAACAATTGGCACTTTGCACCTAAAAATATAATTTTGGCATTTTCAACCCCGACTTAATATAATAATCTAAATAATGTAAATAACATGCATTATAATAATATGTTAGATATGTAAACGTGTATTTTAGATATAAAGTAAATAATCTAGAGTAGAGGATGCTTAAAAACAAAATAAAGACAATGTCTACTGAGAAAAAAATGTTAAAATAAGTTATTATAAAGTAAAATAAATTTAGAATAACAAGTTTATGGTTGTTGTGCATAGAAATGACCATTTTATCTCTACATCATCGACATTCATGAGTTTTTTTTTTTTTTAAGAAAAATACATTAGGGTGCAAAATGTTGACATACACATTATATTTTTAGGGGTGCAGAGTGCCAAAAAAATTTAAATCGGGGTGAAAAATACTAATATTTTATAATTTTAGGGTGCAAAATGCCAACATTCTATATTTTAAGGGTGCAAAATCTATATTGCCAAGGTGCAAAGTGAAAAACAATTGAAAATAACTATTCTACCATTCTACAAATGAATTTTCTCACTAAAACTCACACTAGGGTGCAAAGTGTCAAATAAGTTATATTTTTAGGGTGCAAAGTTCTAAAACTTTTAAGTCAAAGTGCAAAGTGCCAAAACCCTATAATTTCATAGTGCAAAATGCCAAAAACCCAAATATTTTTGGTTTTAGAAAATCTCAGAAGTTATTATGCCATAAATTTTGTCGTAGTCTAACAGAACTTCAAGCAAGCCTTCGTATACAAACACACAAAATTTTAGTCCATTCGTTTTTAATAAATAATTTAAACTATATAGTATATACATATGTATTTGATCATATAGTTCATAATGATTTATGTATTGTTCTTATTGGATTAACGAGTTCCAAAGTAGAATTTAGTGACATTTTTTTAGTTAGATTTTAATGGGGCTTGTACTCCCTTCAATCTTTTTTACGTGTCGCTTTAGAGAATTTATTTTGTTCTAAAATATGTCACATTTTCAAGTGCATATTAATTTCCTATTTTTTAGTTTTACCCTTATTTATCAATTTTAATCTTATTATCATCTCCTTATTTTTCTCTCTCTTTTATTATTACTAACCAAAAGGTATTTTATGTATGCTTTTTACTTTTTTCCTAAAATTTATGTTATTTATTAGATTCATTAATATTTGTGCAAAACTTAGGGAATATTCAATGGAGCCATCAAAGGACAAAATTATCATTTTGATGGTTGAAAGTATAAAAATTGAGTTCTAAGGAAGTAATTTAATGGGACATCAATTTCATGTCAACAATCCATTGTCATCAAATATAGGGATAATAGGAGTTTGACAACAAAATTTGGTGGAAAGGATTTTATCCTCCAATGACTAGTTCAACAGTCAATTTTTTCTGAAAAAAAAACAAACAAATAGTGGTCGTTGATATAGTCAACAAAATGAAAATCGATTTGAAATAAAAAAATAAAATAAAAAGTTTAATTTGGTGTCTCGCTTATACTCGATCTGATATAGTCTTGTTTCACATTTACTTAACACTTTTAATTGAGTTCAATTTTGTTTGGTTTCAAGTTGGTTCAATTTTAATTAATTTTAAATTGGATTCAAAATTGATGTTTCATTTGAATGGTTATGCATTAGAATAATTAACTTTTATAGGTATATTAAAAGTTAAAATACTATAAGACCATCTCCAATTGAATTCAATGTCCAGTTGCTTTTGACATCTTTTTTGTCCAATTGTTCAATTAAAAATTCATCTCTAATCGAATGACAATCAACCTCTATTTAATTCAATATTACAATTTTTCTACTCTTATTTTCTCCACTCTCCTCACTCTCACTTATAATAATAATAATAATAATACAATTTTAATAAAAATCGAAATAATTTTTTTAATAGTTAAACAAACATGAAAATTTTAAAATCCACAATTTAAACTAATCAATTTATTAAATAGAACATAAAAAATAGAAAATACAATCTTATTCAAAATAAATTAATCTAATTTACAAAACTTTAGAAAATAAATAAAATTATTTTTACAATTAAATCTAACTAAAACTAAAAAAAATATTATAAGCATTGTCCCTCTTGTCCACTCTGTCAACCAAATTCCCTTTTCTTTTGGTCTTCTCCAATCGAGCACAGCTGACAACTCCTTTATGTTCAGGAACCGACTCCGAGTCGGTTAGAGATGAACTTAACTATCATCAAATGGGTATTTGATGTCCAACTTTAATGACTATTAATTGGAGATGTTACTATCTTCATTTCGGAGGATTACTGACACCTTTTATATAGTTTTCGTTTTGTCGAATGTGAGGAAATTTCAATTAATGTCGACACCAACCAAAGGAACAGTCAAACTTGAGTTAATAGGAAGACACGTGGTGGGCTGACAAAAGTTCTTGAATAGCTAGATTTTCAGTCTGCATACAGCAGGCCCACCCTAATATAAACTAGGTACGTGACACGTGTGTCTAGGTCCAAACCACACCGAAAATTGTTCATCATTTTACATGCAACTCGAAAATTGAAACAACGTTCATGTTCGGTTTTCGTCTCAATTTAAAAACCAAAAGAATCATTGCTAAGTAAACGGAATTTTTTTATTGTAGGTTAAATTAATATTTTGTTTTCTGAAATGTTTCAATCAGTTAAATATATATAAAAAGGTCTAACCTATCAAATTTTTCTTTTTCTTTAGGGTCAAGAACAAATCCAAATCTTGTTTGGTAATGCGAATATTTCAAATGCTAGATAAAAATGGTTCCAATTTCAAATAGGACGCGTTTCTTTCTGGCCCTTGTGTTCACTGTGCGATTCTAGCTAGTTATTCCAAGAAAACTTAGGAGCCAACGGTTTCTTCACTTCGAAATCTTCGGCACTATTTGGAAGAATTTTAATTCATTTTTGCAAGACTTTGAAATGATTTGAGCGAGATCGATAAAACCTTTAAAACCCCATTTAGTTAAATTTTGAACGTTGGGTTCTTTTGAAAAAGTCAAAACCCATTTGAATAAATTTAAATGTTAAAATTTGAAAGAAAAAGAAAAAATAAGTGATAGATATCAAATCAAAGTTTTATAAGTTTTAAGAGTTTAAATGTAGATTTCTGAATATGTTTATAATGAGTTTATGAATTTTGTCAAACTTTATTCTAAAGAGTTTTGGCTCAGTTGAGCCCCGGGAGATCGGACCAGAATCCATCCAAATAGGCCCTTCATCCCAGTGAAACCTATATTGTATCTTTTAACGAGCAAAAAGTTAATGGCAATGCCACCGAATTATTGAAATCTCCCAAAAAAAAAAAACTTTATTATGTACCAAAATCTAAAAAAAAGGTCTACATCTGTTCACCAGTAGCAGGAAGATCCTATGCCGTTAGCAATATTTCACCACTTTCACCTGCAAATTTGAAGAAAAACAGATAAATCAATAATCCTACAAGAAAATATATTGGACCAAGAGGATAGAAGATGAGACGAAATAAGAGTTTGCAACGTTACATTGATTGAAACAATCTATAGCAAATAGTAGGAGAGATTCCACTTCTTCAGCCATTGTAAAGACTCGTTCTGCTTCAATTACTGTTTGAGCAGCCACGAACGATTTGTTCTCAGCCTCTGCAATTCTGTACGCTGCAGATATTACTGCTTCTTCAACTGTTTCCTCTAGACCCCCAATGCTCTGACCCGGTGTAAACTCTGGTTCTTTTTGTCGTTTATTGGCAAGAGTTTTGGAGTCTGTTGGCGTATCCTTTTTGGCCTTGTAGCGATTTTGAATCTGCAGGTGAATAATAAGGAATAAAAATTCAAAAGCTTCTTCATTTATTTTCGGGTTAATTATATATCTCAAATGGCATGCTGCGAATATACTATAGTAGTGGCAATTTCATCAATAGAAATATCGGAAAACAGTTAGCAACTACTACCACTATTTTAAAGACAACTATGAACTGGAACTAAGCTGTCAAGTGATTGGATACAAAAATTACCTTTTCCAGTTTGTCCTGTTGAACAAGCCTCCTTAATCTAGAACTCAACACCCTCTTGAAATTTTGCGGCACCTGATGCCTTAGCTGCATGAATTATCACAAAAAAGATAAAGCAAAATTCGAAATGGTGGTCAGATATTTAGCGCAAGATGCTCGGACTTCATTAGACAATGAATAGATGGATAATAATGCACAACATACCTTGTGCATGAGCACAAAAAAATGAACGAGGGAATAAGCACTATTTCAATCTTAGTTTTCTTACCTTTAATTTACGAATTCACGATGAAGCAAATCTAAGACAAACGCATATAAATGCATGCATACGTCTGTTGTGTATTTATTCACCATATGATGTCAAATGTGCAAATCCGATATAAACTTTATTAATAAGATATCGTATGTTCCAAATATGTAGATAATTTAGTTTAGATGAACCAATCAATACAACTGATGAATGTTTTGTACTTTTGTTAGATTCACTTCACATTATGCATACTAAACACAGAATTACACTATGGGGATAGTAACAAAAGATTCATCAACATCATAGTTTCATTTGGTCTAATTATCTAATACAGAGTAAATAGCATTGTATTTTAGTTTAATCGTATTTTCCATCAAACTTGTCGTGCAAAGCATTTTGGTATTTAGTGAGAAGTGGTCGACGGTTTTACTCATCCTAAAGAGCATTATGGGTGTTTGTAGTAACTATTTTCCATGAACAAGATCATGTTTTATTCCTACATATTATTTCAATTTAAACTAATAAATTTCAATATTCTGAGAGTTAATGTACTTGGTGGTTGAAAATAAAAACAGCCCATGCATATGCATGGTTTACACGCCCAGTCATTCCTAAATAAATCTCTAAATACATAATTTATTACTCCCTCCGTTTCATAATATCTGTCGTTTTAGAGAAAAAAAATTGTTCCAAATATTTGTCTCTTTAGGATTTCAATACAACATTAATTATCTTTTTTCCACTTCAGCCCTTATTTATTATACCTAAAAACTCCATCTTATTTATTCCAGTGCAATATTAATGAAGGGTTTATTAGGTACATCATTTGTGTTTTACCAAAAAATCATGCTATTTATTTAAATCCTTAATCCACGTGCAACACTCTCAAAGGACAGATATTTTGAAACGGAGGGAGTAATTAAAGAGAAGAAGAATAAAAAAAGCTATTTGAAGTTTTATGCTAACCCTGATTTTTAACCCTCAGTTTTAACCTAAAGTAAATTCAAAAAAAAAACTTAACTCTCTCGCCTCTTCCTCTCAAAAAAGCTGCTCCTCTTCCTAAAAAACCCCTCGCCTTCTCCCTCTCACAGCTGTGCCTCCTCCTCCAAACTTAACTGGTTTTATTGTTTTTATATGTTTTATTCAAGATTTATGATTATTATTTTGAAAAATATATTCATGTGCTTTATTTTCAAAAAGCCTGCACTTTAGCGCTGCGCTATGCGCTAAAGCCCCAGGATCCTCTGCGCGTCGCTGCGCTATTCGGCTCTGACTACTATGCTTAGGACACAACTTTACACCCACCCGAAAGTGATGGTCCTCAAAAGAATTCACATTAGGATTAATTTGTCACTTCCAACCAGACTAACCAATGCATGGTACAGAAAAGACTAATGAGGACACAAATTTTACCATACCTCAATGAAATTAGCAATTGCACTAGAATCTGATCCATTTGGCTCTTTGAGAGTCGACAACGCCTCATATATCATTGCATTGTACCTGATACCAAGCAATAAGTTGTCGCGCGTTAAACAATTAGACCATAAGAAAAAAGTAAAATCAATGAGAAAGGATGTTGCGACGTAGATGTAAGATGACTACATAAATCCCCAATAATGTAGAAAGTTTGAACTTACTTCTTTTTTTTTTTCGAAACAAAACACCACTTGTATTAATAAGGATAAAATACAAGGGGAAACTGCAAAGGTTGCACTAAGATGAAAGTAACACAAACATTCTCATTGATTTAGTTTCCCTGTACTCAACTAAGATGTTAATTGTTAATTAAGTTGTGTACTGATAGATATGCGTAAGCATTTGCGATGGTGACAACAAAAATATAATCTACAGAAAATTGACTTCTGAATAGATTAGGTTCACGTGCATTCCAACAAATGCACAACAGTCTTCCTGAGCCCTGACCAATAGTATCCGAGCCATTCAATCCCCATTAAATAAGTCACGAGATAAAGGAATACACCACATCATAGATATAATATAGCTTACTTGGCAGCATTGTTTCCATCAGGTAAGGATCTTGAAGAATCTACAATAACTACGTCTGCCGATGCATCCTGCGGCAATGGAGTGACGGAAGCAGAGCTTGGTGCAATGGGCACTGAAGTAGAAGGAGCCTCAGCAGGATTGGCCTTTCCTTTTGGAGTCTTTGATTTATCTCTCGGGACTTGACCATTTGCAACACTCAAATTCCGCCATTTATCCTGTGTCAACAAACAAGTACTACAATCAGCCTTCGTTAAATAGGATGCGATAGGATGCGACTGAGTGCGAAATAGATAGTACACAACAATCATTAAGTAATATTGAGAAATTCGGAGAAAATCATCAACAATGCACTATACTCTCTGAATAAAAACACGATTTGCATAAGCAACTGCAACTGCATAACTAACCACCACAATCAAATACAGTAAACTCATAGATTCTCCAAAAATAAAAATATTCCTCCATCTACACATTTAAGTATAATGAATTAATGATCGACGTCCAAACAGACACACAACTAATTTCTTCGATTCATCGTTCAAAATTCGCGATTTGAAGAAATATAAAACAATCTCAAAAACGGCAAACACAACTAGACGAATAACAACATTCGTATTCGTACACATAAACACATGGAGAGAGAAACACCATACCTTAAGATCGATGTTGGAGCGAGCAAAAAGGAGGTGGTTGAATTCAGGATCTTTCTGAATATTTTTCCACTTTCCGACGCCATGTTTGGCTACTCCTGCGCGTAGAGCTTCTTCCTCTTCTGAAGTCCACTTCTGCTTTGGGTTCCCCATTTCTAGTCTATTTCTACTCCAAATAAATTCTCTAAAATAAAAATAAAATAAAACCCTTCTCTGTATATAAATATCTGCGGCGGAGTTATCGATGATTTGAGTAAGATCATTGCTTGCAGGGACATAAAAGTAATTTTATGGATTCTCTTGGGGAATCATTTTGGAATGAAACAAAATGGCAATGTATATAAGATCTTTTTAGTAATTTATAATTATAACCATAAATTTAATAATGTACATATAAATATATATATATATATATATTTAATAGTTCGTTTAATTAAAAAAATGTTATTGAGAGCTGAATATTTAGGAGTGTAATAAAATATTGAGTAGCTTTGCTTTTTGTAAAGAACAAAAAGCTTTCGTGATTGGTAACTTATCCAATTGAACATTTTACACCCATCACGTGACACACACTCTCAAACTATCTATCTACTAATAATATATTTCACAGCTGTGTTTGACTTCAATTCATTTCTTTTGATCAAAATACTATTTTCTCCTTATTTTGATTTATTTTATTTTACTTAATAATTATCTATAACCACCTTCAAACCCACTACATAGTCCCTAACCCATGTTTTTCTCCTTATTTTATTTTACTTAATAATATAATCTACTAATAATATATTTCACAGCTGTGTTTGACTTCAATTCATTTCTTTTGATCAAAATACTATTTTCTCCTTATTTTGATTTATTTTATTTTACTTAATAATTATCTATAACCACCTTCAAACCCACTACATAGTCCTTAACCCATGTTTTTCTCCTTATTTTATTTTACTTAATAATATAACTACCTCCAAATTTATAACCACCTCAGAAAACACGTACAATCCCAAACCCAGTTACAATTCAATTTTTTCCATCTTCTTCTCAAAATATTTTACTCCTTTTTCTTCCATATGTTCAATGTTTGTTAAGGCAGTATGAAGCTCTTCAATAATTGCCAATGAAATATGCTACTAAAATTTGTATAAAGAGGTAAATTACGCTCAATGTTTGTTAAGGCAGTATCAAGCTTCAATAATCTATATTTTAGTTGTCAAAACTTGTGATCTTTATGTTCACGGTTAATATATACAAGTTAGATACATTTTCAAAGTTCTCTGCTTTCTGTTTTGACAGGAGTATGTGCTACAAGACCGAGAAACCAACAAAAAACCAAGTGAATGAGATAAGAACGGTGGTCTCTAATAAGTTTTTTGCTACCATGATGACTCAATGAATGTTGATTGTCTCGAATTTATATCGTTTATCCCATTAATATGTTCGCCACTGTCATTTATTTTTGTGTCGCTAGAACTTCAGTTATAAATTCAGTGCAGATACGAGTTTGTTTGGAGCACAAAATTAATACTTAAAGGTTAGTTTTCAATTCTTAAACTCTCTTTTTCAGTTTCTTATCCTAGCACTTTTGGTCTATGCTTATGCCGTTTACTCTTAATACATGAGTTAGTCCCCTTTTTAATATGCTGCTTATTTTTGGTATATATATGTTTACCTGATTAGGTTGACAATCAAAACTTAATGGAGCGCAAAGTGGTTTGTCTTACATGTGAAGATGTGGTCAAGGCTAATTTCAGGTAGTGAATTTTTTCTTTTCTTAAACTAATTTTTTAAATCCAATTAGAAGAAGGTTTGTACAAAATTTCAGGTATTGATTCAGTAGATACATCTTTTTTTAACTATTTATTCTTACATTAACACAAATGTATTTCTTTTAGATTTCGCATTCGTCTTACAGTAGCAGATGGCAGTGGAACTATGAATTTGAAGTTATACGGTGACCAAGCAAAATATATATTTCGCAATGAAACTGTATATCTTAAAAAACTACAAGACCAGATATAAATATAATTTTGATATTAGTTATAGATTTGACACTAATCATAATGCTTCTCTGACTTAAATGCGTGTACTACTCAGTAAAATGGCATCAAAATATTAAGGGAGAGAGTCTTTTTATTACTGCATCGTGCATTTACTTTTATCATCCCAGTGCCATCGAAGTTTGTAAGGCCACATATTTGTGCGGTGAATTTTGTTTTGACTGTTGACTAGTCTGAAGAATGATCGCATCTTCCAAACAGACGACCTATTTTAGGCTAAAAAAAGTAAGTCATAATTCATTTTCTTACATAATATCCAAAAAATGCTTATATTGAGAATAAGTAAATTATTACATGCATAAATCGGTTATATTAAACTATTATTAACATAGCTTTTGCTCATTATGTAGGTATTAGTTTAACATCGATGGTGTGTAAATATTCCTATATAACTTAGATGTCTAGACTCTAGAGTGATATATTTTTAAAGAATATAACTCCATTCTCTATCCTTTTTTGTTAATATTTAACAATTTATTTTTCTTTGTATAGAAATATTGTTATTTCATTTTATATATTTTAATCATGTCGTACAATAAATATTTCTAATATGTTAAACAATGTACTTAACATATATATTTTTTAAATTCCCGTGCATAGCACGGGACGTATACTAGTTTAATTTATTGCATAACACGTTTTAATACTATTTAATTTAGTAAAATATCTGATCATTTTTCATCCATTAGAAAAATAAGAGAATCATTTTATTGTCTAATCGAAATTTTATACTCCTATTGCGATCGCTAACAAATCTTTTGTTTTGTTCGCTTCTTCCACCTCCGGTTGAACAGTGGCATTCTTGCCCTGCTTTGTTTTCTTCTCAGAGCAACACCTGTGATGATGGCATTGATTGTATTTTTTCCCTTCCAGTTTTTTATTTTGTTGTTGTTTGGTATTTGTTAGTTATGATTTACATTAGTTGTCTACAAAAAGGTTTGAAGATGGTTATCTTTGAAGGAAAGATCAAATTTTGGGATGTTGGTCATTCCTGTTGACCGTTGGTTGTTTTTACCGTACATGTTATCCCTTCATGGGATCAGGTGGAAGAAGTGGTTTGAATTTCCTTCTAGTCAGCTCGTGTTAGCGCACATTTATGAGCAATAGCCCATTTTCTTCATTTATTTTCTCTTATTTCTTTTTGCTTTTTTCTCGCAAAATTTATGATCTTCTTGCTAAGTTATCTTTTAGTTCTTTATCTTCTAATGTAGTCAGTAATAGTTTATCCTTTTTAGTCATATTATGAAGTTTAATTATAAAAAAAAATAAAAAAAATCATCACATGCAATGGAAAATATGTTATTAATACAAATATTAAAAAATTAAAATATACTCAAAAACTTATTATTGTCGGGTTGTTTGTGTTATAGCTGCTTATTTGCATCACAACAACGCTTTACAAAAGTTGGTGTATATTAGTTTCCTTATAAAATTAATAATATGATTGAGAGTTTTTACGAGATTTATACTAATTAAAAAATAGTAGAGTTGTTATGTTATAATGAATAACTAGTATACGCTCCGTGCTATGCACGGACTATTACTAAATATATTTTTATTAACTAAGTTGTATGATATGTTAAAATTGTGTAACGTACGGTATGGTTAAAACGTATAAAATCAATATTTAAAATGATAATATTTATTTAAAAAAAAAATATATCCTAGATGTTCAATATCCTTAGAGCTTGGTAGAGGAAATAATTATAATATTTACAAATATAATTTAACCGGGGTTATTTTTACTCCATTGGTGTGGAACTGATACCTGTATAATGAGCAAGAGATAAGTCAATAATATCTCAATATAATTGAGTTATATATATAGGATTCAAGGTAATGAATTATGACTTACTTGTTTTAACCTAAAATCGACAGTCTCTTTGGAAGATATGAGCATTCTTCAGACCAATCAACAGGCAAAACAAATTTAACCGCACGTGAAACAAACCAAAGAAGATACATGTGAAGCCGGTGATCCCAAAATAAAGTCAGAAGCTAGTAACAATTATATGTAGTCTACTTTATACTAAAGCAGTTAATATAAAAAAGAATTGTAGGTCACCTGTAAAGATGAGGCAATAAAGAGGTAAAAGTGAGATAAAAAAAGACTTGTCTCATCTACAACCTTTTTAAAAAATTGTTCGTCTCACCTACTCCTCACAAGAATCCGCTGGGATCCAACATATTTTACAATGCTAACTGACTGTGGAAATAATTTTGGGAATTTTAAAAAAATTCTAACACCAAGATAAAAGTTGAATGGTTGTTAATAGTACTAAAGTCTACAAAGATATACATAATTTATATAAAAAAATTGGCAATGCAAAAAATATAATCATTCACCAGAGCAAAAGCAATGTCAAAATAGAAATTTTACCAACACCAACACCAACTACGTGTAAATTCTATAACCCCTGTACAAATTCAGATTGCCAAAATTTAGAAGAAATATTGAATAGTATATGCATCAACATCCATAATATTAGATTTAAATATTTGAGACGTGGTATGAATTATAGAAACCTGCAATTAAGCACGCACTCTTCTTTTGGGAAGTGGTGCAAAGCTATTTACACTTCCAGTCAATGAACCTGCAGAATTAATTTTGAACAATAGTTGATAAGATAATCAGATAATTCCATAGATAAGTAAGCACCACTAATAAATATATACGGAATATATGAATCAAAATACCCATCTCATCAGTCATGTGGTAATTAAGATTGAGAAAGAATAAATATAAAACATAAAGTAAATTTCAGTAACAAAAATGGTACAATTTAAACAAAGCTATATTTGTAATGCTGCACAGAAATTAATAAATTACACCAATCAATTTACATATAAAATCAGTCATGAGTTTTTCTCTTACGGATCAAATAAGAACCAAATAATCCTATAAAAGTTCTACCAAACATGATTACCACAGTTTGTATATAACAAACAAATCCTTCATCTTGATACTTTATCATCAAGTAGGTTCCTCAAACTAACCTCGTAAAACAATTTGAAGAAGAAGAAAAAAAAGTACACGTGTAGTCTAAGTATATATATATATACATTGAACTTATTTATCCATAATATGTAAACTATCCTGGTTGAATAACAATAGATGTTTCAAATTTATACTCACTAAACTCGAATTAACAAATATATATCATGCCTAATTATAATTATTTTCAAAACTTTCCAACAAATAAAAAGATTTAACCAAAAACAAATACGATCAGAAGTTGAAAGACAGCCAAAAAATATGAATCTTACCTTGCTTCTAAATAAACCCAATTAATGAACAATTGTTGTTTGAGCAAGAACCCCAGGAGTTAAGCAAGGATAAAAAGACCTCTCACGTTAGATTCCTTTTCAGATCAGATGTTTCTTCATCTTACTGAAATAAGACAGTAAACATATTACTAAAAGGATGACATGAACGAAGGCAAATCAATGATATTTATTCCAGCATTATACATTTTGTTAATGAGTTAGTTGGTGTAAATCAATGAAATCAATGCTAACTTGACAGACATAAACTATATATTAAGTCAAAGTAATACCTGTTAGTAGACTCCAATTTGAAAACCCACTCCAATTTGAAAATCCACGTCTCGTAAATTTTGATTTGTAAACCTTTACCCAAATCATTAACCTCTCTTGAAACTGCACATCTTCATATCTTTTCTTTTTCTTGAATCGATTTCTCTTGTTGATAGTCTTCCTTTGTAATTCAGAACATACAAAAGTTTTCCACCATTTATTTAACTGGAGAAAGAGGGATGAATTAGTTACAGGTAAAGAAGGCCCAATGGTTATCCTAATTTAGTCCGTCATACCTGAAATCGGGAGAAGAAGAAGCCGGTTGCTATAAAATTCCCACTCCAATTGTGGTGGTAAATCTGATACTTGAAAGCCTGAAATTGGGAGAAGAAGAAATGAGTTTTAGTGTGGAGAATTTTCATGGTTGAGGAATTTGGAAGTGGAGATCGTTGAGGAAGAAAGTGAACGTGGGTATATGGGTGTAGGAATTTGAATGGTAACTGACTTTGGAAATAATTTTGGGGATTTTAAAAAAATTCTAAATTCTGTAAAAAAAGAATTGGGTCAAAATTAGGATGAGGCAGTTAAGAGACTGATCTCAAATATATATATAAGAGATTTGAGAAAGTGAAATGTTTTTTTTTTTTTTAATTAACTAGACTGTGTATTTACAGTTCGGACCGAATAGTGCAAAGGGTGTATGTCCTCTTCAGTGTGATGTCTTTAGTAGGATTTGAATTTAAGTCTCACCTCTGGGGATCGTAAGTCACTAACACTGTGAAGTGTTACCGCCTTATAATATGATTGAATTTCTTCTTATTTATTTATGTATGAGCATTTTGCTACATAAAATTCAAATATTTAGTGAGGTAGCAATTTTTCTAATAATTAGAAAAATAAATAGGATTCTTTTTATTGGATTGAATAGTTTGACTTTGAAGAGACGAAGCAGGGTCAGCCCTATGAAAATTTTAAATTTGGGGTCGTTTTGTTATTAATTTGTTTATAATCAATTTATTTTGTAAATACAAAAATACTAATTAAATATTGACATATTATTTTTTAGATGGATAATTAAATAAAAATCCACTTAATTTTTAAAATATTCAATAGTGATTTTTGTTAATTCTAATTTTGAAAATATATTAGCCGAAGCGAAATTTACAAGAGTTAGACTAATTTTAGTGGGGGCGAGATTTTTTGCAATGTAGTAAAGTGGCTACATTCATCCTACACTGGTGGATTATATCCATAGAGGTTGGATGATAAACACATGTGCATAAGAGAACAAAAATTTGTTCTCTCGTGTACATTTGTCGCTCATCCAACACCCCAATTAATTGAATCCACCGGGGTAGGCACATAATTTTCTTACTAAAGTAAAGAAAGTAATAAGAGAAATCCGTATTATATTTATAACTATTAAGAAATACAAAAGTACTTGTGAAGAAAAAATTGACAAGAAGAAAGGGATTAAAGTAATAATTACTATCAAAGGAAAAGAAAAAAGGTGAAGGATTATTAAAAAAAGAAAAAAAAGTTAAAATAATATCAAAATATAAGAAGAAGACACCATTGTGATTTGAACATTAAACCTTCACAGAGAGAGTCTAATCAAGTAAATCAAGATACATGTTGTGTATGTTGTGTAAATAGAATTAATAAAATTATGAATATTTAATTTTTACATTTTCATATGAGTCTAGATATAAATTTTGGAGTTCTCCAAACTGAGGGTCCTAGACGCCGGTCCAAATTGCCTACACTTGGGCCGGTCGTGAGACGAAATCATGTAGATAGGGGCAAAATATATTTTATCTTGATTTTTGGAAAATTAAAGTAATTTGTAAGGGTGTATTCGAAAGACAAACATAAAATGAAGGATATTTTCGTAATTGCTAAAATTTATTGACTGTTGCTTTTGTTAATTTGACAAATCTCAAGAAATGTACACGCAATTGTATATCTTGTCTAATCAGTTTCTGTTTTTTTCTTAATAATTTGATTACATAATTATATAACTTTTTACAACTGAAAAAAAGGTAAATCAAAAGATAAGAATGGGGTCTAGAAAATCAGCACAAGCCAATAAAAATATAGTGTAGTCTCATTCGTGTGACATTTCTTCTCTCGTGCTTATACTATATAATATATTTATTTTTCTTTCATCTTGATAACGATAATTACAAATAAAACAAAATCTTCCATATTACATTACAAATACGTTCAAATTTTACATGCACAAAATTTATTAATGTAGATATTAAGTGATCGTCAATTATTAATAATACATAGCGCATATTGAATCATACATTTATTTCCTTTTCTTCATTTTCGAACTGGACACTCCTATTTGGTCAAATATCTAGCGACAGTTAAACTCTTACGTTCCTTTTGTTACGGTATTTTTGAAGTTTTTGAATAACAAGCCTAAATATTTCCTTATTGATGATCGTGACCATGATACAGAGCTGAAACTGCCGACTCTTATGAATACGCTTAGTATAGATATGATGATGCTGGAAATAGATCGATTTCATATCACCCCTCAATTCGAATTAGCAAAAGTAATGTCTCCTTACATTCATGATCTGAACGTCAATGAGTTGAATTACTTATCCATCAGTCTATTAGTGAACAATCTCTGGAAGATGTTCCACTAAAAAAGAAAAATAATGCATATTGAAGCATAAATTTATTTCCATTTCTCGATTTTCTGAGTAAATTCAAGTTTTAAACCTAATTTAATTCATTTCAAGATACATCCTCCTTTGAATTGTAATTTGTAGACTTTTATATGAATTTGTGCAGCGATAATATAAAACAAATTTTCTTCATTTTTAGGAAACGTATTGCATTTGTACAACCGAATAAAAGTATAATCTATAATGTGCATTTTTAAGCAAATTTCATGATCAAAATACTCAAATAAATCTTGTCCACCCACGTGGCAAATCAGGAACAGTAGCTGAAGTTGTACACCTCATCAAAAAAGGCGCCCTTCTCTATCCGCTAAATTTTGCTTATTGAAATTCTGCAGCCATAGCCGAAAAAAAGGAATTCTACCTCTCAATTCTTACCATCACCGACTCTACAGTTTCCTCCCAACAGTTACTACAGTTCCTCCCTTTACATTTTGACATTCGTCAAAATTTCCTGAAAATAGAAATGGCAGCAATGGCTGTCTCCTTCTACCCGATAGTGAGCTCTTCACGAAAAAAGAGGCATAGAAATGAAAAGAGTTTTCCTGTAAACACTCATAGTGCGTGTACATCAACCGCGGGTCGGGTAAGGTGTGGCGGTACGAGTGGTGGGAGTGAGAGTTGTTTGGTTTTGCCGGTTAAAGAAGATTTTGCAGATGAAGAAGATTATGTAAAGGCCGGTGGATCTGAGATTTTGTTTGTTCAAATGCAACAGAGGAAGAATATGGACCTACAGTCTAAACTTTCGGATAAGGTCAGATATTATATCGTGTTTGTTTCAATTCTCTGTTTCTGGATAAATATTTCAGCTATAAATTCCTTTTATTGGCATGCTTAGTTGTTGGGTATAGGAAGTAATTTGATTGATTATTTGATAGATGATGAAAATTTGTTCAAGAGAGGATTGAGCCTGTTTATTTGGTTTTTCTGAATTTTTTTAGGGATTCGGAGAAATTTTTGAGATGATCATGTTTGAGTTTTTTATTTGAGGGAAGTGTTTGTTTAGATTGTTAGGAAGTATGAGAAGAATTCTCTGTTAGGACATCTCCAAAGGAGACCCTATATGGGTTATCAAACCCATCAACTTCCAATTTGGGGACTGAAATCAGAAAAGGTGAGCTCCAATGGAGGCTCTATTTCAGCCATCAAATCGATGTCAACAACCCCATGCCATCAAAGATAGGGCCAGTTTTTCTTGACCCCAAAAATTTGGTAGGAAACTTTTCACACACCAACGGCCACTTTGAGACTCAACAACGGTAACAATTTTTTTGAAAGGGATCCGTTCTAAATTTTTTATATAAATTAAACATCACTTTCAACAAATAAATTACACTTGCAAATATAGATCTGAATTAAAAAAAAAATACAGAAAGTTAAAACGAAAAGAGAAAAAAAAAATTACAAAGATTCAAATCTGAAATCGAAAAGGGAGGCAGAAGAAGAAAAGGTAAAAAATTATGTGGATAAGAAATCTAATCATATACCTTGATATTTGAATTCAAAGCGACACGTGGCATCGGAAAATCTTATCATGATATAATATAAAAAGTTAGCAAGATATAATATTTGTAATATACACATTAGTCTCGTTTTTAAATTTGATTGCATTTTTAAATGGGTTTAATTTTATTTTAGTATCAATTCGACTTAATTTTAATTGTTTTTAAAATTGATGTTCCATTTGATGGTTGTGCATTGGAATATAAAACATTTGCAGGGGCCCCAAAACACTGTAGCAGTCCTCAAATGAGTATGATTACCCACTTTGATGGCTTAGGATTGGATATGCCCTTAGTGGTTAAATTAAAATTACTATTATGACTGGATCAATGTTTGGCATTTTGAACAAAAATTAAGTGTACATAGTACCATCAAGTGGGTGAAAATTACTTTATTTTGACCTTATGCAACCTAATTTAAGTCTAAATACCATCACAAAGTGGGTGAAAGTAAACACGATATTTTTTATTACAACAAAAGATATACAAAGGTTTTCCATGTCTTCGTAAAATGCTTTCATTGTTTCACTTGTCTGCGATGATTGAGACTTCATTCCCTATTTACTTGAAACTTAAGCTTGTCTACACAATATATTTTATGACCTATATTTCAGGAACTTCAGAACCCATGCACATGCATTTGTGCTATGTTATACATTCAGATAATTGATAATATATTAAAGTTTGCGAGTTCCGGTTACTCTTGTGTTCGTAACTTTCTTTATTTTATTTTTAATTATAAAAGACATTATATCTCTTGCTGAAAAAAATAAAATTTTCAAGTTTGATATCCTCTTCTCTATAATTGCAGTTGCCAAGAATATCAATGGATGGTAATATACTAGATTTGGTGGTTATTGGCTGTGGCCCTGCTGGTCTAGCGCTTGCTGCTGAGTCAGCTAAGTTAGGCTTGAATGTTGGGCTTATAGGTCCAGATCTTCCTTTCACAAATAACTACGGTGTGTGGGAAGATGAATTCAAAGGTGTTGATATTTATATTTTCGGTGATTATAATATAACTATTTTAAGTAATCTTCGAGCATATAGCATTTTAAGAACCAGGTTACTGCAAGTTTTAATGCACATTAATATACTTTCCTATTGTTTCAGATCTGGGACTTGAGCGGTGCATTGAACATGTATGGCGAGATACCATTGTATATCTAGATGATAATGATCCTATTTCAATTGGTCGAGCATATGGACGTGTTAGTCGTCATTTGCTCCATGAAGAACTACTAACAAGGTAAAATTCTTAACTTTAATCATAATTCTACCCATTCTTAAATTACTTTAAATATCAATCACCTTTAGTAGACTCACGAAGGTATATTATGTTTATAGCTCCGTTACTCATATTAATTTTCCTAGGTGTGTCGAGGCAGGTGTATCATATCTCAACACAAAAGTAGAGAAGATTATCGAAGCTTCAAGCGGTCACAGACTCGTAGAATGTGAAGGAAATATTGTTATTCCTTGCAGGTAAGGTTGCTCATCACTCTTTAACTTATACCTTTTCCTCTCTAAAGAACTTTTTTTTTTTTTTAATTTATGCATCTTGACTTATAATTACAGGCTTGCCACTGTCGCGTCTGGGGCAGCCTCAGGCAAACTGTTGGAGTACGAGGTTGGGGGTCCAAGGGTTTCTGTCCAGACAGCCTATGGTGTCGAGGTCGAGGTATGAATGTACATAGTGTCTATTTAATTATCTTTGCGCTTGGGGCAATGACGCAGCTAGTGAGGTTCTAACCGAGGCACGTCTATTGCTGGTTGAAAACTAAAAGTGTCTATTTAATTACATTTTGGCGTTGTAACGTCCTAATTACACTGATATTTTTTCAGGTTGAAAACAATCCATATGACCCGAGTTTGATGGTTTTCATGGATTATAGAAACTACATGAAACATAATATTCATAATCTAGAATCACAATATCCAACATTTCTTTATGCTATGCCTATGTCCCCAACAAGAGTTTTCTTTGAGGTTTGATCAAGTTCCAATAATATTATATATATATATATATATATAACAAACACTAATGAACGCATAATGACTATATTAGTGAATAATTTTAACTAACATAGTCCTAGCAGGAGACCTGTTTGGCTTCAAAAGACGCAATGCCTTTTGACTTATTAAAAAATAAACTCATGTCAAGGCTTGAGACGATGGGGGTCCGTATTGTAAGAACTTATGAAGAGGTATGCACTATTCCTGTTTATTTTTGAACTAGGACATTTGAAAAAGAAAACACATCCAGAGTTTTATTAGACATTTATGTGAACCTTTATGTAGGAATGGTCTTATATTCCAGTTGGTGGTTCTTTGCCAAACACAGAGCAGAAAAACTTAGCCTTTGGTGCTGCAGCTAGCATGGTCCATCCAGCCACAGGTAATATTCGAATTACTAACACTTTAGTGTCCATTTATTGATTTATTTATCTCATTATTATATTTTGTGAAAAGGCTATTCGGTTGTTAGATCATTATCTGAGGCTCCACAATATGCTTCGGTTATTGCAAACATTTTGAAACAAAGCCACGTCAAAAACATGCTTGTCAATTCAAGGATTTCCGAGAATATCTCAATGCAAGGTAAAGGATTTCCATGAATGCCCATAAATTATATTTGGTTGTTCTTCATTATGAGCAAACTAAAACTCTTTTCCTTTTAGCCTGGAATGCCCTTTGGCCTCTAGAGAGAAAAAGACAACGAGCATTTTTCCTCTTCGGATTAGCACTTATACTGCAACTGGATATCGAAGGCATAAGGACATTCTTCCGCTCATTCTTCCGTTTACCTAAATGGTATTTCCACAAAATCTCATTTGTTCACCTATCATTGTGCAGTACTATCTTACTATTTCGTTACTCAAATTTTAAAAACTCGATTATTGACTAGCATGATAATGTTACAGGATGTCGCAGGGATTCCTCGGCTCTACCTTGTCTTCGGGGGATCTATTACTATTTGCCTTGTATATGTTTGTTATAGCACCAAATGACATGAGAAAGTGCCTTATCAACCATCTAATAACTGATCCTGCTGGCGCAATTATGGTTAAAACTTATCTTACAATATAGATTAAATAAATCATATTTTTTTTGGAACTTTAATATGGTTTTCTTTCTGATATTCTACGGCAGATTGCATTAGTTTTCTTATAAGGATACACTTTCTATAGTTTGAATATCTATAAATCTTTTGAGTTATTGAATCTTTATTATAGAAACATTGTTTGTATGGTATTATCCGTTGTATTTGAAATATTTGGAACTGATTAATGACAAAAACAAGATGTCATGTGCATTTTAAGGGCACTTTGGAAAAATAATATCACGAATAGTATGGAAATGGAAATAAGAAAATGTAAATGGATTTGGAAGCTTAATATCCCCCAAAAATTCAAATTCTTTTTGTATAATTTTTTTTTTCTATGAGAGACAAAGATAGCTTTTATTCAATTAGGAATATCCGAGTTTACAATATTCAAAATTAAAGTAGGTAGAACATTAGAAATATCAGTTTCCTTAAAAGAGAGTCGTGCTATTTTGTGTGTCGCTTGATTTCCGTCCCTACTAATGTGTTTAGCACGAAAATTAACAAAATCATTGGTTAAAGAGTGTAGATCAGATATGATGTTCCCATAAACCGTGAATGAGGTCGAGTCCCCACTTATAGCTGCTATAATTGCACTAGAATCCCCCTGCAAAATGATATTATCCCAAGCTTTATGGCGTGCATACTCGATTGCCAATAAAGCTGCTCGCGCTTCCGCTGATGTATAATCTAATGGTTGCCGAACACAAATTGATGTCCAGCCAATACACTCTCCCGAAGAATTCCTAGCTATAGCACCCAAACCACAAACTCTATCTAAATAATTAACAGAAGCATCGAAATTTATCTTAATAACATTCAAACTTGGGGGCTGCCATGTAGTAGTAGGTCTGTTGGGATGGAAGTTGCTGCTTGTTTCAAACCAAACTAGAAATTTTGTGCAAAGGAAACGACATCTAACACATTAGGTTCAGTCCCTTCAAAAATGAATTTATTTAAAATATTGAAGATTATGCATTACATGTATAGCAAGGGGTTAATCATAATAGCTTGGTGATTGAATCCCTTACATATGGGCGGAGCTACACTATAGACGGGGGTTGCATGGACCTCTCTGAAATTTTGCTCCCAAGCATCATATATATGTATCCAATATATGATATATTAATATATTTATGTTAAACTATAAGATAATTTATAATTTTCTTTTAGTGGACCCTCAATTAAAATTAAATTTCTGAATAAAAGGGGTCCATGTTTATTAGAGTTTGATAAATTTAAGAGTTACAAAGTGGACATTAACTAAAACTCTAATATTTTATTTTTATTTTGTAATTTGAATCATACTATAACACTAACAATACTTTTCAGGGATTGACAGGAATATCAAGAGTCTCTCTAATTTCATATTAGTTTTTCTTTCATCTTCTTCTCCATTCTCACAAAAGAACCTATTTTAAACAAAACGTGCAAAACAAAAATACTAAGTACAAAAAAAAAAAAAAAAAAAAAATTGGATCGAGTTTTTCATATTAAGAGGAGAAACCATTAATTCTTCAGGAAGGCATAAGGTATGAATATGTATGTTTATGATTATAATAGTGAATTATTTAATATTTACTTGTAATATATATGGTCTAGAATAGATTAGAGTTATGGATAAAAGATTAACTTTACTTTGATTCGCATAGATGTTATTTTCTACTGAAAATTTAGTTTATAATTGATATAAATAATGGACAAGTTTGTTGTTAGAGTACCCAAAGTATCGAAAGACTCATCAAAGCAACAAGCTTCGAGTTCTACCCAAGAAACTTCTATTGACAATTTTGTTAATCGATTATCTAAAAAGAGTCGATTTGAATTAAGTGATCTTATAGTACGAAAAAAGATAACTGAATATGATGCAAATCAACGAGATGATATAAGAAGAGCTTATCTCCAAAAAGGCCCTTGTCAACCTCGTAAGCACAATTTTCCTCAAAAAAATATAGGTGGACGCTTGCGTCGATCTAATCCTGATTGGTTAGACATATATGGTAATTGGTTGGAATATAGCATTAGCAAGGATGCAGCATTTTGTCTATCTTGTTATTTGTTTAAGCCTGACATTGGAAAACAATCAGGGAGTGATGTTTTTGTTACAACTGGTTTTACGACATGGAATAAGAGAGAAAGATTTGATGGTCATGTTGGGGAATGTAACACAGTAACAGTGTGCACAATCAAGCTTTGAAAAAATATTTTAATTTGATGAACAAGACCAACATATTAATTTTGCTCTTCAGAAGCAAAGTGATGAGCTAAAAAGAGAGTATCGCATTAAATTACTTGCATCAATTGATTGTACGAGATTTCTTTTACGTCAAGGTTTACCATTTCGTGGTCATGATGAATCCAATGATTCGAGCAACAGGGGAAATTTATCGAACTTTTGAATTTTCTTGCAAATCATAATGAGGTTATTAAAGAACTTGTTGTTGGTAGAATTCCAAAGAATATGAAATTGACATCACCAGACATTCAGAAGGACATTGTGAATGCTGCAGCCACTGAAACAAGTAATATTATCATTAATGATCTTGGAGATGATTACTTTTCAATATTAGTAGATGAATCACGAGATGTGTCTAGTAAAGAACAAATGGTTGTTGTTTTGCGTTATGTCGATAAAAAGGGATTTATCATTGAAAGATTGCTCGGAATTGTTCATGTTACAGAAACAACTTCGTTATCGCTTAAAGCTGCACTAGAGAATTTACTTTTGAAATATGGTCTTAGTTTATCTAGAGTGCGTGGACAAGGTTACGATGGTGCAAGTAATGTGAGAGGGGAATTCATTGCTTTGCTCAGCAACTTCAATTGACCCTTGTAGCAGTTGCAAAGAATAATGGCGACATTGACTCATTTTTTAACTTGGTGTCTAATATTGTTAATGTAGTGGGAGCTTCTTGCAAGCGTCGAGATTTTGTTCGTGAGACAAGCTGCCAAAATAGCTCAACCATTAGATAATGGTGAGATTCAAAGTGGGCGCGGACTAAATCAAGAAACTAATCTCAAATGGGCCGGCGACACACGATGGGGATCACATTATGCATCAATAATAATTTTTATTAACATGTACTCTACCGTGGTTGATGCACTTGAGATAATAGAAGATGAAGGGTCCATTCCCGAGAAAAGAGCCGAAGCACGTTTTGATGGACTATTTGTATTCTTTTGAATTTTCTTTCAGCCTACATTTGATGAAAAATATTTTGGGAATAACCAATGATTTGTCACTACTTTTGCAAAGAAAAGACCAAGATATTGTTAATGCTATGAAGCAAGTTTAAGTATGAAAAAAAAGATTGCAAGACATGAGAAATGATGGATTTGAATCTTTATTGGGTGAAGTTTCTTCCTTTTGTATTACTCAAAATATTAGTATCCCTAACATGGATGAGAACTTCAAACCCCGGGGAAGATCTCGACGCAAAGCTCAACAAATCACTAATGGGTATCGTTTTCGTGTAGAGATTTTTAATCAAGTGGTTGATATGCAACTTCAGGAAATGAATAGTCGTTTTAACGAGTTGAACTCAACGTTGCTTATATGTATTGCTTGCTTGAATCCAGATGATTCAATTTCTTCTTTCAATAAAGAAAGTCTCATTGATTTGGCTAAATTTTACCCGTCCGAGTTTTCTAATGTAGATATCTTAGCACTTGATATGCAACTTGAAAATCACATTGTCGACATGCGGTCAGATGAAGAGTTCTCAAAATTAAAAGGAATTGATGATCTTGCTAGAAAATTAGTTGAAACAAAGAGGAACACTGTGTATCCTCTTGTACTTTTACTTTTAAAATTGACAATGATTTTGCCAGTTGCTACATCGTCTGTGGAGAGAGCATTTTCTGCTATGAAGTATATAAAAAATCGATTGAGGAATCGGATGGGAAATGAATGGTTAAATGACTCTATGATTACTTACATAAAGAAAGATGTATTTAATATCATTACAGATGATTCAATCATGCAACGATTTCAGTCTATGACAAATCGACGTGTACATTTGTAAAAAAAAAGTTTTCATTCCATTTAATTTATTTTGAGTTTGAATTAATTTGGTCATATTTAAATTTTTGTTGCCGATTTTTTTTTTAATATTTTAAATAATACTCATTAATTTATAAGGACCCCAGTGAAAAAAGTTTCTGGCTCCGCCACTGCTTACATTCGATCGTAAGTTTTCCACTTCTAATGATTTTAGAATTGGATCAGACAATGAACTGATAAGCTAACCGACCACTGATTTTATTGGTCGAACATATATGACTGTCATATTGGCACAATAAATATATTTAATTTTAAAATATATGTTATATGCATAAAACATTTAAAAATATCCTATAATTGATTAAAATAAAATAAAATTAGATATATTTATATTAAATTATTTAATACTTATCTAATTTATTTTTATCAGAACGGTGATTATTGAGTCCATACACATGATTATATTCATTTGAAAATATAAAATTGTAAGTTAAAAATACAACAAACTAAGAGATTAACAATTTTAAAATATGATCATGTATATATAAATTTTAAAGTCTAATATACGAAAATAAATATTTGCTTAATAGATGTGGTCACTCTTTATCATATAAATATAGTTGAAAAAAATAATGAAACAACATGTCATTTGATACCCAAAGATATATATGTTCCAAGAAAAAAATTAATAAAATTTATAAAATAAATCTGAAAATTATAATTTTCATTGATAATGTGTAAAATGTTAGTTTGAAATGTTCACTTGCATGTCTATGAAAATACACAGGCTAATAAACAAACATATTACTTATATTGTTATATTACAACTACAAGTATGTTAAAATAAATGACCTCAATCTAACTACAAATATATGGGATTCCTATATTCGCACGTGTTAAGATGTCTTCAAATTGAGAATATCAAAAGAGATGAGAAGTCATCATCGAGAAGAAACTTCAGATTTTTGAGAATGGCATGGGTAGCAAAAGGGGTGAATCATAGATTCATAATAGCATAACAATTTATAGTATAAAATTTATTTGAGTGATTTTTATATGAAACAAATTTGTTTGTTGTAGAAGAAAAGGAAATAAACGTGGGTTTCTTTTTAAATAATAATGCACGTTTTTTGATAAATTTTTTTATACAATTTTAATTAATTGTTTTACATGGAAATTTCCTATTTTGCCTTCCTCCATTGAAATTCAGTAGGCTTTTCCACCGAAAAATACACCAGGATGCAAAGTGCGAAACGAATCGTGTTTTTAAGATGTAAAGTGCCGACATTGTCAATTTAGTGAGAAAATTCATTGGTAGAAGGGTAGAATGGTTATTTTTTATTTTTTTTTCACTTTGCACATAGTCAATATATATTTTTCACCCTAAAATTATAAAATATTAGCATTTTTTCTCCCCGATTAAATTTTTTGGCACTCTGCACCCTGAAAATATAATTTGTATGACATTTTGCTCCCTAATGTATTTTTCTTTAAAAAAAAAAAAACTCATGAATATCGGCGATGTAAAGATAAAATGGTAATTTCTAAGCACAACAATCATAACCTTGTAATTCTAAATTCATTTTACTTTATATTAACTTATTTTTAACATTTTCTCTCAGTAAAATTTAGATTAAAAAAAGGCATTGTCTTCATTTTGTTTTCAAGTATCCTCCAGATTATTTACTTTATATCTAAAATAATGTTCACTTATCTAACATATTATTATATTACATGTTATTTACATTATTTAGATTATCATATTAAGTCGGGGTTGAAAATGCCAAAAATTATATTTTTTGGGTGCAAAGTGCCAATATTCTATATAAAATGTCAAAATCTATACTTTTAGGGTACAAAGTGCCAAAAATATTCGAAAATAATTATTATACACTTTAATCAATGAAATTTTTGTTAAAAACACATATTAGGATGCAAAATGCCAAAATTTTTAAGTGAGAATGCAAAGTACCAAAACTCTATAATTTCAGTGTGAAAAGTGGGAGGTTCTATAATGACTCACCCCTGCTCAGGAGTCATGAACGACTCAAGCAAGGGGTGACACGTGTCGGTGTACGGGACCGCTTTTTCAGCCGTACGAACCACGAACGACGTCGGATATTACCATTGTACCCTTTAATTAAAAAAACATTAATCTCCATTAATTTTTGAAACTACCTTTATACCCTTCAATTAAATTAGAAATTCAACGGTTCAACCCCAGAATTGATATAGCTGCGAGGGAGACATATCTTCATTCGAACAATCCTTCTTCCTAACTGATTTCCGAAGCCCGAACGCTCAATATTTCTTGATTTTCCAAGTTGGGTACTGAAGAATCCTCCAATATTCGAAGAAGCTAACTCCAAAAGTAATCTAACCTCCAACCCCAATATCGAATTCTTTCCCTCCCAATTTGTAAGCTTGATTCCTTGATTCCCAACAAATCAGTAATCGTTCTCCCAATAAGCTTGAAACCCACAATTTTGGAGGTATTAGCTCCCCGCCCTCACCGACCCCCCAAAGAAATAAAAAAAAAAAGCACTGTTGACGCAATTTATTCGAAGATTTTCGGTGATTGATTCCTTGGGAACAAATTTACTACTCGGTCTTCTCCAATTGATATTTGGTCAATTTTGCAATGTCGTCAGGTATGTTTCCCTATTATTTTAAAATTTACTTATGATGTAGTTAATGTTTCCAATTTCGTCATGTATAAACTATACATCCTGGGAGATATAGTTCTGTTGATATGGAAATGGTTTTGGTGAAGGATACAATGAGTATACACTAGTTCCCCATATTTATGTGCTTTGTGAGAAATGTGGGTGTATTGGGTTGAGTGGGGAAGGAGTATTTACTACCTCATAAGTTAGCTAGGGTGAAGTTGATCCTGCCAAAAATGAAGATCATTTATCCGTATGTTGTTATGGTTATAGTTAATGTTATGGTTATAGTTTAATGTGAAATTAGCTTTATGGTTGTATAAATTGGAATTATTGTTGTTTTCTTGTTCTCTATGATCTGGAACTGCCTTAATTAAAAATTATCAACCTGATAAAAGAAATGCATTTATTTAATTAAATACTAAAATATTTTGAAAATAACTATTAATCATAATTATACGCACATGTACATATTCGTATGATTGCTCTTGATATTTGGTTTGTGATCAAGCTAGATATATATTTTGAAGTAGAATTGTTCGGGAATGAGATTGACATGTCAACTAATTATGGTTGTTTTAGAAGTTCAAGTTCTATGATAAATGTTTAGGATGTCCATTTTTTAAAACAAAAACACTAAAGTTTTAGTTGATAAGTTGTTAAATGTAGATCCTAAATGTGAAAATCAGAGCAATCATGTTGACATTGAAGGGTGTTGTAATAATGTTAATGAAGATGAGCACGACGAATCAAAAGACGAATCAGAAGACGAAGACGTATCAAAAGATTCATTTGATTTTGATAATCCTTGTATGAAAGAGGAATTGATTGGGCAATTACTTTTTGATAATATTGATGAGGCAGAAAATTTTTACATGTCTTATGCCAAAGAAGAAGGTTTTGATGTTAGGAGATGAAGTATGCAAAAGAAGGGTGGAGTTGTAAAAAATAGGGTATGGGTTTGTAACCGATCAGGGTTCCGTCAAGAAAATGAAGGGTGTATTACCCAAAGGGAAGCAAAACCATTGACTAGGTGTGGATGCAAAGCTTCTTTTAGAGTCTCACGAGACTGGATTTCTGGAAAATATATGGTTTCTAGATTTTCCAATAATCACAACCATGAATTACATGGATGCATGAAAAGGTACCTTCTTTATATAATTTGAGTGTAGTTTACATGATTTTGATGTTCTATGTGATTCACTGATTGTTATTAAATGTTTATAAACCAGCTATTTGTCGCCTTCAGACAAGTCTATGCTTGGTTTGATGACAAGGATTGGATTTAAGCCATGTCAAGTGATGCATTACTTGGAGCAATTGGCTGGTGGTGCTGGAAAACTCTCATTTAGAAGGAAGGCTGGCTACAATTGGTTGAATAGGCTACGAACACAAAGGATCCGAGAAGGGGATTTGAATACTGCGATAAATAGTATGAAAGATTTGCAAGCTAAAGATGAAAGATTTTTTTACAAGTACAGTACTGACGAAAAAGGCATACTTAGTAGACTGTTTTGGTGTGATGGATCATCGAGGGTAGAGTACGAACATTTTGGTGATGTTTTGGTCTTTGACAGCACATACAAGACCAATAGGTATTTGTATCATCTCGTAATTTTTTCTGGGGTAAATAACCACGGTTCAACTTGTATATTTGCTGCATGTTTCCTACAAAATGAAACCACTGAAAGTTATCAGTGGGTTCTACAAACTTTTTTAGAGTCCATAGGAGGTAAAATTCCGGAAGCTGTATTAACAGATCAAGATGCAGCTATGCGTGCAGCAATCGTGTCTGAATTTGTAGGTACACGACACAGGATATGCAGTTGGCATTTATGCCGTAATATCCGTAAGAATATTAAAAACTCTGCATTTTGCAATGAATTTTGTTCATTGATTGATCGAAAGTGCTCAATAGAAGAGTTTGAATTGTCATGGGCTAGTATTGTGGATAAATACAATTTATCTAATAACAAATGGGTAACTGACACCTATGAAATTAGAGATAGGTGGGCGGAAGCCTACTTTCGTGGCCAGTTTATGAGTATGATGACAACTACGCAGAGGGCTGAGTCTGTAAATGCCTTAATCAAGTTGAGTGTGGATCACAAAATGACCATTACAGATTTTCTCGAACACTATAAACGGACATTACAAAGAATACGGAGTGATTTCATACACATGCAGAATCTATCTGAGAATCAAAATCGTGTTGTTAGAGAAAGTTCATTGAAGAGTTTCGATCAGCAAGCTCTTAGCATATGCACATTGAAGATCTACTATATCATTCGCAAGGAGATACGGGATGTTTTAGGTGTTATCGGGGAAAGTAGGAGTAAAGATATTGATGAAAATGATGTCTTTGTATATCGAGAGAACAAGGTAGATGATGAAGAACTATACACCGTCATAGTTGATCCAAGATGTGAGAAATTCCAATGTGTTTGTTTCAAGCTAGAGTCGGAGGGTGTTCCATGCCGGCATATCATATCAAGTCTGCAGTATATGAGATTCACGAATTTCCCGGACAACATGATCAAACGTCGATGGTTGAAAGAGCCAGGGATGTTACTAAGAAATCAATTTCCCGAAGGGTGTCCTGTTGCCGATAGTCAAGAATTAAGATTTGGCGAATTGAATAAAGAATGTCTAATTTTGTCATACGTATCGTCACAAACTGAGTGTGGAACATCAAATTCTATGAAGCGTGTTCGAGAGGATGTCCAAATTGCAAAAGATGAAATTCTGATGCAATCTCAGTGTAGTAGTGTTCCTTCTCCAAACAAAGTTATGCCTGACAATGATCGAACCGATGAAGGCCTTGAAGACCCCCCAGTTGAGAAAATGCATACCGTTCGTGATCCTTTTCGTAACAAGACAAGAGGAGCTGCAGGAGGAAAGAAGCAAAAGTGTGGGATGTGTGGGTATGTTTGTCAACCATTTACATTATAAGAAATATATTGTTTTATATTTGACTTTGTCTTTTTTTATCTTTTATTAGTGTTCCAGGGCATAAAGCAACTACTTGTGAGTTAAAGAAGACAAAGACAATACACAGTCCGAATAAGTCGAGCACTCCTGGCGAAAATTCAACTCAAAATTTTGCGAGTCATAGTCAGACTGCTCAAAATTTGGGGTCATATGGTCCACTACCACAATTCCCAGTAGTATTTAATATGCCACCGAGCAACCCAGTGGTCTTGAATATTCCCCCAAACACCAATACGCTACCATTATACTCCCATGTTTCGTACTCGGCGGTGTTTGGAGCAACTGGGATAGGTTCTTTGGGTATTGAAAATGTGATGGGGCCAAACACATCGTTGCTATGGCAACAAGAAGTTGTAAGTATATCATGTGGTTAATTGATTAATACGATCATTTTATATATATATTTGATTAATGTATAAATCTTGTTATACAGGGTGCAACTAGAGGAAGCGATCCAAAGTTGGGAAATTCGTCGAAGCCATAGCATTCCTATAGTTTTCTATATTGATCGAAATGAATTCTGTGAAATTTGAAACATTGGTAGATAATTATGTCTTATACTTATCTTTAATTCTCTCAAACTAGTGTAATATAATATAATTGATTGTCCATAGTACCTATTTTTATATGCATCATTTTAGAATTTTTCCCAAGTTAAGAAAATTTGTAGATAAATTAACAAACTTACAATTTTTACTGACAAGCATCTAAAGCTCAATCCCTTCATTATTAATATACGTAATCTGTTAAAGTTTCAAAGTCTATAAAGATGAAGAGTGTTATCCATTTAAAAATTTCAAGGGGAATAAAGATGAAGAGTCTTGTGAGTCCACAAACAGGCTACTACCGACAAATTAAGAAAATTTGTAGATAAATTAACAAACTTACAATTTTTACTGACAAGCATCTAAAGCTCAATCCCTTCATTATTAATATACGTAATCTGTTAAAGTTTCAAGGTCTATAAAGATGAAGAGTGTTATCCATTTAAAAATTTCAAGGGGAATAAAGATGAAGAGTCTTGTGAGTCCATAAACAGGCTACTACCGACAAATTAAGAAGATTTGTAGATAAATTAACAAACTTACAATTTTTACTGACAAGCATCTAAAGCTCAATCCCTCCATTATTAATAAACGTAATCTGTTAAAGTTTCAAGGTCTATAAAGATGAAGAGTGTTATCCATTTAAAAATTTCAAGGGGAATAAAGATGAAGAGTCTTGTGAGTCCACAAACAGGCTACTACCGACAAATTAAGAAAATTTGTAGATAAATTAACAAACTTACAATTTTTACTGACAAGCATCTAAAGCTCAATCCCTCCATTATTAATAAACGTAATCTGTTAAAGTTTCAAGGTCTATAAAGATGAAGAGTGTTATCCATTTAAAAATTTCAAGGGGAATAAAGATGAAGAGTCTTGTGAGTCCACAAACAGGCTACTACCGAGTAGGTAAACATCTTTCCAAATGAATGTGAATTATATCTAGAAATCGCAATCCAGAACTGCGAACATTCAATTATTTTTTTTTTTGAAAAAAAATACGTGTTACTATTTTTACTTTCTTAGCAATGGATACAACCCATATTTGAAGGGGCAGTATTTAACCCTAAAAAAATTACTAGTATATATGGCACTTTCTATAAAAAAAGTGCACAACATTATTAGATCTGTAACCAGAAATCCATTGTTAGTATTAAGTTGGTGAGTATAGTATGGTATAAAAAAATGACCGATCGTTTTTATATTAGATACATTGTTTAATACCTAGTTAATATTAATTCCATACATTTACCATCAACCAACACAAAATAATCCAACAAATATGGACATTTAAACCTAAATCCAAAAGCTCCTTACTTTTTACATAACCATAATCCATAATCCATCTAACTAGACAGTACATAAGTCTCATTTGAAACCAACAGTGTTACATGACCCAACATTTAACTATAGACTACGTATGTTAAGATTAAAACTTCATCAGGGTTGTCATTGGGCTGTCGAATTTCAAAATCAAGTTCATTCCCGACTTGTACTTGGATTTTAGTTATAAAGTCACCGCAACCTTGAGCTAATGCCACACGTGTCCGCGAAGGGCCAACATATGTACGAATGTCCACTCTCCACTCGCGCCTACCATATCCGGGACATCTAAGTATTGCAACCTTTTTTTTATTTAGGGCATGTTTTGACCATGTATCTGCGGGAAAGTACTGGCAAAATAATGTACTAAGTTAGGAATTTCGATGAATAAGCTTATTGAAATGACAAGATTCTAAAAATATAACACGTACTAATCTTGGTGTTGTTTCACAACCAGGCAAGTTGTGTCTTTTCATCTTTTTAGTGAATACATCCAATAAAACTGTGCCATCTTCAAAATCCATGTCATCACCCGAGCTTGTATCATCTACTGAAGCTGCCGGAACATTACTAGATGAAGTACCAGTTAATCCAATTGAATTTAGCCTCGTGCACAGACACATAAATGTAGTTGGAATTTCTTCACCTAAGGATAAAATAATGTTAACAACCAATAAATATTCAAAGTAAATTTATAACAGAATTGAAGAAAAGTTCACCTTTAACAAACAAGTTTCCATCCAGAATGAAAGATGGCTCACATCCATTTTCCCCGTAAATTGTTGCTTCAAATGTCAAGCCCTCATGATAAACAAATTGTATGTGGTTGCAGCTTTTTAGGTGGTGGGCTTTCAAAAACTTTGTCCAGCATGGTCCAATAAATTGGTGTACGCCTTTGTGATTTATGATTCTAATTCTCCACACTCCGAGACGAGTGTGAACAGTTGCAAAAGAATTGCGTTTGTAACAGAGATATGATCCGAAATCAGCTGGCAATTTCTGCATTTGAATACAAGGAAATTATGGTTGGGTTACAATCACAATAATTTTTAATATATGTAAATAGTAATATGTGTATGAAAGCACGTTTCCTTACCAAACCCTGCTTGTAATCTCTTCTAACTTGTTCATAGAACTTCAAAGGGGTTCTATGAATGGTTTCTGCAAATTTCTCGGAGTATGATTGGCCACAACACACGCAAGCTACAAATGTCATTTTCCCAACATACTCGAAAAATATAATATCTCCTTGTACAACATTGAAGTCGACTGCCATCTCAGCTACATTTGTCCCTGTAATGAACATTCCATTCCTACTTGAAATAACTTCGAAAGGATATTTCTTGTTCCTTATGATAAGTTCACCCTTCGAGTATCTCCTAAATTTCCTTTTTGCCCCCATATCCAAGAATCCCCTAGGAATATTCTGTAAATCATATTAACATATTCTGTAAATTTTGAATACAAAAGTACCAAATAAATACCTCTGAATCTCACACGAAAATTCATTGAGTCATATTATCAAACACCTTCTATATATAACAAAAAAATACATACCTAGACACATGAAATCAAATTTAAATTTCAAAACAACTAGGTAATACAAAGAACAGTGATTAAAACCAACATTGTACTTTTTATAATAGTTATTTTTTAATAAGTCGTAAATGAAAAAACAATGGCTACCTGGTCAAATTAAAAAAAAGTCGCAAATAAAAAAAAAAAAGAATTTCAAATTACAAAGGACTTAGTGTTTCATATCAACCTAATAGAGTGTTACGAGGGACTTAAAACCCTAAACCATAGACCGTACATCTAATTTATTTTAAAAGATTTACGAGGGTGTTACGGGTGCCGGAACGTTTACTCCTTCGTTTGGACAAATTCTAAGTGAACAAAATTTCAAAATCTAATTTCTTAAAAAAGATTTACGAGGGACTTATGGGTGCCGGAACGTTTACTCCTTCGTTTGGACAAATTCTAAGTGAACAAAATTTCAAAATCTAATTTCTTAAAAAAAGATTTACGAGGGTGTTACGGGTGCCGGAACGTTTACTCCTCCGTTGAAAAAATGAACATTTACTTCTCTAAGATGCAGATTGCAGATAATATGAAGATGCATATTGCAGATTGTAGACTTCTAGTATTTAGGGGTGTAATTGATTCGAGTAGTAAGTATTCATATAAATGTATGGAATAATGTGGAATTGCTATACTAGTTGATGTAAATTGACTTAGTCCATATCGATATTAATAACATTAGTATTTGATAAAAAAAAAAATTCAAGTTTATTAATCTAGGACATATAAGTTGATAAATTGTCTAAAGATGTCCAGATTTTTATCATACAACACAAACCTTAAAACCGAAGCTTTTTATACCATACAATAAATGGAGTATAAAATTATAAATTATCATAATGAGGATGATGGCTGGGACGCTGGGTCACATCAATTCAATTATATATAATCCAAACTGATTTCAAATGTGGCCAATTGAACAAATAATAAAGAAAGAGTCAACACATCCAATCATCCATATCATACCTCATATATTCAAATATATGTAAACCATACATTAACTATAATCAACTAATCTAACCAAACCAAACAAAATTGGGATAATATTTTCCTTTCATTGTATGAAATTATGATCGTTAATTTTTTTTTTCCATGTAAATAATAAAACACTATTATTGATGTATTATTGACAAATAATAGAAGAATATGTATCGAAATTTGTAATATTTCATTAAAAATAAAAATAAAGCTTTCAAAAAAAATACAATGAAAGGACTAATGATTTACTTTCAAATTTCTAAATTTTAATTGTTTTACTTTCAATTAAGAATATGTATAGAAGAATATGTATAGAAATTTTAATTGTTTTATTATTTTCAAATTTCTTGATTTGATTAAAATATTTTTAATATAAACATGATTTATTTGGATATTTCAAAATTTTATGCACAGAACCCTCTTAGACCTGCATAGGCTGCATGCGTCTGAAAAAATTAATTGTAGGCTTCATGCCTTGACTTTTGCCCTTTTGGCCTTTATGTCATCTCAAGTTCAATTTTTAATACGGAATTTTTTTGTGCGAACAAAATACACAAGTTTATAAAAGTCCCATATTTTATATATAGTCATTTGTCCAAACTTCAACTGAGCACGTAATTAAGATAATTGTCCAAACTTCAATAAATCATTAACGCAACTAATTAATAATATAGACATGACAAGAAATTAATAATTCGATACATTAATAATAATAAAAATCAAAAACACCAACTAACTTCTCCTAAAAAAAATCCAGTTCTTCCTTCAACTTCAAAATATCATCCTTCATTTGATCCAATAAATCCATTGACGCAATCTTGTGTAATTTCGCAATGGTCATTCCCTCAAATTCTTCAGTAAGCAAATAAATCATTCGTTTTCTAATTAAGTCTATGAAATTCCAGATACGGCACATCTCTCCATTCTCTTCACCTTGCTTCAATAACGAGCTATTTTTACAAAAGCAACAACTTTATATAATTAACATAACATACTTAATAAGCATAGATGATTTAATATAAGAATACCTAATTTCCACTGGACCCGTAATAGATAATCCCCAACAACGAACCGGACTGCATTTTAATTCAAGAAATTAATATTTATGTCAAAATAAATAAATTACGGACTTATATCCAATTGTGAAATATTCGTTAATAAAAGTTCTTCTCAACTTACGGATTTTTGGGTTGAACACCAGCTTTGTACGAAACTTGCAAAAATTGCACAACTATCTCAAATTTCTGAAAAATGCACATATTCGAGGGGAAGGAATTGATGTACCTCTGAAATTCACCGTTGGAATACTCGCACACAAGCTCGTTCATCAAATTGTTGAATTGAGTCTTAAGCTTTGTAGCATACGTACATCGGAAACACGGATATGTCCGATTATTACCGTTGTCGAGGTACACATGACAATCGACTCAACAACCATAAATATCACATGGTTTTTTGTTAGATGATGCACCAATATGTTGTGACATAACTAGATAAAGTGAAGAGGGTGCAATTTTGAAAGTTCACAGCTACAATGTTGAACAAAAATATTGAGAGGCAATATGGCAGTGACTATATATTGTGGATTTAGTGGAGGTGGAGTTATGGGCCTTATGGCAATTGGCACGTATGTATTAACTATGAAGATATATATAGATACAACAAATAAAATATAATAGACATATTGCCACATAACACCCACTTCTATTATTATATGGACAATTTTTTGTTTCACTTTCGGTTAATTTCAATTAAAATACCTAAATTAATGTAATATTCAAAACCTGCAGGAATATTATTTAGTTTGTACCAAGTTTCACCAGAAAATAAATTTCAAAAGCTCGATCATATGAAATAACATAATCATACATTCAACATCACTAATATCATCAAGATACAAACATAAAGATCATAAGGATAAAGACATCATTTTTAGAGTTTCCTTCGTTCAATTTTAAATTTCTCAATATTTTGAACAAATCAGTCATATTCTTGTTCAAATTTATAGCCTCATCCCGCTCAAATAGTACGCGATCTCTTTCCAATCGTAGCATTTCGATCTCCCGGTGGAGGGATTCAAATTCATTGCTAGTTGATTTGTTTTGTTGCGTTGTCGATGATGAAGCAAAAGTACTAGTACAAGTCGAGTTGTGTGAGAGATATGCTACATATGCCCTGTTTGCGTCTTCAAAACTCGGGAATGACTTGTAACACGCATGACTATACCCTCGTACTTGTTCATGAGCGTTTGCCCACTCGTCGTATATCCCCAAATTACGGCCAACAAATACCATGTAATGTTTTGCCTATAATTCAAGTTACAACATAATATTGATCGGAGATCAATAAAATCTGATAATATTAAAAAATGTTAAATATAATAGACAAAACAATAAAATGTTGAATACCATGTGGGAGAGGAATGGAAAAGTGTAAATGCTCTCTTGCCTCTGGATGGTTACTAGGAATAGAAAACACGTAGCTCAAATGCAATATTTAGGTAGCATTCATATGAAATCATCCGATATTTATAAGCTACAAAATAGTTGTTGGTCCAAAATATAAGTCTATATAGAAATTAAAAAATTTGTGTATTTCATGGTCCTGACGAAATAAAAAATTGGGTTGGTAAATCACATCAATTAGGGAACAAAATGGGTCAGATTCTGGTCGGACAAGGTTCGTCCAGATCCGACTTCAGTTATATTTGATCGAATCTTCTTCGGGATTTTTTTACTTACAAATTTTTTGAATCCAACGGATTTTCCATATTTTTTTAGGCCGATTTTATATTCACTAATATTTTCAATTTTATTTAATTTTAGCTTAAATTTTCATATTGGCTTTACTATATTGTTATTTGTTTTATATGTTTGATCGGTCATAAATTAAAGGAAAAATGAATTTTTTTTATCCGTATGTTTTATGGTTGATCTGTCATGAATATTGTGCCAAATTATATAAATTAACAATGGGTTGGGGTGACAAAATGGGTCATGAATATTGTGCCAAATTATATAAAGGAACAATGTAAAAATAATAATGAAATAGCCGATCGGTGATATTGCGTAAAAACCGGAACCAGACTTGCACAGTTGCACTGCTGATCAGCTTTATGTCACATCATCAAGACTTATTGGTTGTTTGTTCACATGGCAAAATAAATTGATGAAAAAGCTGATCGGTCATATGAAATACTTCCTATTTCCTAACCCAAATAATTAACATATCAATAATTTATAAAATGAAAGAATTTATATAAAACACAAAAACATAAAATTTTTATAATATTAGAATACAATAATAATATAAAGTGACTATTTTCCCATTTTTTATCTGAAAAAAATGTAAACGAGTTAAGAAAAGAAATTCGTATTTGGTGTTAAAAAAATTAACTTTATATGCATTAAGAAATTCTTAAACAATTTTTTTCGAAATTTACATCTAATACAGAATTGGATCGAAATAATGACCAATCGGTACATAGTAATCAAATTTTAAAAAAAATTGTCGTGATTATCGAAATTCGAAGGACTTAGTGTTCCATAAACATCTAATACAGAATTGGATCGAAATAATGACCGATCGGTACATAGTAATCCAATTTTAAAAAAAAATTGTCGTGATTATCGAAATTCGAAGGACTTAGTGTTTCATAAACATCTAATACAGAATTGGATCGAAATAATGACTGATCGGTACATAGTAATCCAATTTTAAAAAAATTGTCGTGATTATCGAAATTCGAAGGACTTAGTGTTCCATAAACATCTAATACAGAATTGGATCGAAATAATGACCGATCGGTACATAGTAATCCAATTTTAAAAAAAAAATTGTCGTGATTATCGAAATTCGAAGGACTTAGTGTTCCATAAACATCTAATACAGAATTGGATCGAAATAATGACCGATCGGTACATAGTAATCCAATTTTAAAAAAAATTGTCGTGATTATCGAAATTCGAAGGACTTAGTGTTCCATAAACATCTAATACAGAATTCGATCGAAATAATGACCGATCGGTACATAGTAATCCAATTTTAAAAAAAATTGTCGTGATTATCGAAATTCGAAGGACTTAGTGTTCCATAACCATCTAATACAGAATTCGATCGAAATAATGACCGACCGGTACATAGTAATCAAATTTTTTAAAGAAATGTCATGATTATCAAAATTACATCCATTTTAGGAGGCAAACTTTATTTTGACTCTCTAAAGTGATAACATTTCAAAATTGGCCCTTTTATTGTGTTACCTCGCCAAAATACGTTGGTTTATTGTCATCATCATCTTCAATTTCAAGATTTTTTTAATTAACGCCGTAAATAATCACCGGGATGTCTTATTTAACCAATGAATTTAATTCTTTACGAAAAATCACGAATTTTAAAAAATCAGGCCGTAAACGGAAGATATTAATATTTTTATTTATAACAAAGTTCAGTTGTACAGTCTACATAAATGAACTATATAAATGAAATAAAAAGGAACACACTAAAATTGTATAATAAAAAGAACACATTAAAATCTGATCCCCCATATCAATAAAATTGTATAACACATTAAAATTATGTGAAATGAGTCCGTCAATTTCACAAACTAATTAGAATGATTTCTACCAAACCCATACCCATACCAATACACAGCGGTCATTGAACTGTATTGCCCAATTGTGCATTTAATGCGAACTGACTATTACGTCAATTAAAAAAATTGGCGGGCAACTAGACATGATCATATCAAAATTTTAGTAGCCCCTAGTCTCTTTTATCATTCAACAAACAATAAAAATAAAAGGCCTCCTCAACAAATGCTCATTTGTTTCTGCTAAAATTTATCACCATATCTACATTAAAAGCTCTCACCATCTCTACATTGAAAGCTCTCAACAACCAGCTGCACAATGGAAGAAAAGCTATCAATTTCAGGCCAAAAAAGGTCAATGTAAGTTTGGATGATAAATGCTTTGTAAATACTAAATACTACAACAAATGTCTTAGCATTGCACTATGTTATATATACTACTAGTGTTGTGCCTTTAAAATAAAGGTTGTGGGTCAAAGACAAATATTTGTTATGTTCATGCCAAAAGATGGGGATTTGTTAATATCCATGACACATATAAACTCACATTTAGATACTACGAAATATTCAGTTTTAAGTGTTAAATGTAATATTTTAAGGGTTAAGATGGCCAAAGTGCAATAGAATTTAAAAAAAGGGTTAGTGCGAACACTAAAAAGTTTTTAGGGTTGCTCCCTACGAATTTTAAAATCAATCATGGCCAAAGTTCAGCAGAATTTAATTAGTTATAAGGGGTTAAGTTAGAACATAAGATTAATATTTATAAAATGGTACTTAGTGTTAGTTTTTTAATATGTTTGCCACTGTTTTGCCTATGATTTCTAGGAGACATGAATCAAATTGTGTATCATATAATACATGTAAATTTTTTTCTGTAAGATTTTATTATTTAATATCCATTTTATGTTATTGAATTAGGGATGATCCACCAAGTAGTAAGGAGACTCATGACACAAAAAGAAAACTCACTTACGGTGAGGTTAACAAACTCAACCTTGCAAAATCTTGGTCACTCGATGGCAAAGTAACTCATCCAGTGGGAATTTCCAAGGGAAGCCTAATGAAGTCATGTTTGAAATATAGAGGTCAAAGTGCGCCTACAAAATCCAAACAAACAAAAGATTCTGATTTATTGGAAAAGGACACGGGGATATCCACAAAGAGAACAACAAAGTCATATTCCAAGGTTTATCAACTAAAAATAAGAGTACCATCAATATTTAACTACTGCATTCATATTTGATATAGAATTAATCCTATTTGAATCATAAAATTAAAGGCCTGCTCATTTGTTTTACACAGCCTCAAGATGAATGGTACAGAAAAAGGGTGAACAAGCATCTAACATGCAAGGATGTAAATGATCTGAAGGACATTTCAGATTTTTTGGCGCCAACTAAAGTATGAATTTATGAAATTAAATATTCACCCAAGTTGCATTCAATTATATTAGAGAAAACTTTTTCTATATGCCACTGTTACAGCTTACCAAATTTGAGCATAGAACTTCACTGAAAAAACTCATCGAAGTTAACGTTCAACTAAGCCAACCACAAATTCAGGCCATTGAGGATATGGGATTCGGATCACTTGCAAGGCTACAAATAGATGCCATAGACATGCTTCTTATAAAATGGATAATTGACAACTATAACTGTGAAGAACATATATTTCAAGTTCATCAAGGTTATGTGGAGATCACTAGTGAATCAGTAAATAAGGCACTTGGAATTCCAATTTCAGATTTAAATGTTAGCTTGCACCCAAATTCTTCTGAATGGCTTAAAATGTATAGGGATTATTTCACTATAACCAAGGGGAGAGTTGATATTGCAGCATTGACTGTAAGACTCAAAGGGTGCACTACTGCCGGGGATGAATTCAAAGTAATGTACATGGCATTACTTTTTGGCACAGTCTTGCTCCCTGGATGCCAACAGAACATGCCTATCTATTTCTTGGATTTTATAGTAGAGTTGACCAAAGTTAAAGAGTTGAACTGGTCTGGTCTAGTTCTACTCACACTAGATGAGGGAATTAGAAAATGGAAGGATAGCACACAGACCTATGTTAGTGGATGTTTGTTAGTGCTACAGGTACTTACATATTAAATCTACAATACAATTTTTTTCATGGAAGTATTGTTCATTTCATTATTTTATTAACTTATATCTGAATCCATTTGCCTAGTCAGGTTTTATTCCTAGCACTGGTAATTCCAGTTGGAACTAGTTACTACATTCGTCTTCGAACGGAATACCCTTATGTGGATTACCTAACCAAACAAATGGTCAACCTACTAACAACAGATATGCAAAGGATGGGGGGCTACTGGAGTCCTAAGGTACATTTGTCATGTCAAGTTTATTATTTTCAAATAACTTATGTTTTGAACTTCATTCACATTTGTAACTTCATATTACATTTTATATGCCTATAATCAAATATAATTTAGATTATGAGACAAATATTTAATTCCTTCATACATCTTTTCATAATATGTTATTCAACCTATTACCACTAATTGTGTGCAGGCATGTATGATCAACAATGGCTATACCCCAAAGGGTAGCCCAAAACTATTTCAAGTTATTAATGAAAGTGCTCCTCCAGCTAGTCTAACAAATTCTGCTTCTGGAACAGAAGAGGTGGCTCCTGATCCAGTGATTACTCCTAATTCAAGTCCAATTTTGGAATCAAAAAAACCAATCATCACCTTATGACAGCCATTACATTTATGAACAATTTGGTTTGCTGTCATCAAAGATGGATGAAATTCAGACAGATGTGGCACAACTCAGGCGCTCAATAATAGATATATCATGTGGCCACATCCCTCCAATTCCTAAGTCTAAAGGGATCTCAATTGAAAGCTTGATACCAAAGATAAATGATTTCATCATAGAGTTTCCTGATACTATAAACAAGAACTTACATGAAACAATGGCTAAGGCTTTGAATAAGTACATGACACAAGGATGCATGAGACCCCCTACCTCAATTTTGGGAACACCAGAGTCAAAAGGGGATAGTTCAAATAGGACTGCAATTCATGTAACACCAAATCATGTTTTCAAGACTCCAGAGAATCGATTTTCAGATAATCCAATAAATCCCGAGTCGGAAGAATCTGATATTTGTTGTTTTTTGTTGGATGAAGGCTTGAACTTAAGGTATGTTATATTAATATTTTACTAATTAACTAGAACATCCATTATAAGATAAGTGAAGTTAAAATAAGGAGAAATGGACTAACATTTATACTTTACAACCTGTTGGTTGTGGACTACGGAGCTTGGTACTGCACAAGGGAGAACATATTGTGCTTGAAACCTTAAAGATTCATCGATGGGAGTGTAAGTTTTACAATAGAAATGTCAAATTATAATTTCAACCATGTCACACAAAATATATACATCATATTTATGTTTTCCTAGGTACTGGACTGCGTAGCATATTTATGCACAATGCAAAACAGGGAACAAAACTCAATGTAGACTTGCTGGTATTTCCCAGCAATTTTCAGTGTAGGTTATTTACACTATCTATTAATCTAGTTCTGAATTCAATGATTATATGGGTATAATATTAATTGATTGTTCTTTGTTATATTGAATGTTCATAGTTATTTAATCCAAACCCAACTTCTATTGCAGCAAATGTGCTTGATACCTACAGTTTCGAATGAAAAAATTCTGAAAGCATTTTTCAACTCCCAACAAAATTTTATATCTAAATCTTTCTTTCTACAACGCATATACATCCCCATCAACGACTGCCACCAACATTGGTAACTCATAATCATAGATATGGACACTTGTGATATAAGCATTTGTGATACAAAGCCCTCGGAGGCAATGACTGAATTGAGGACACAAATAGCTCATACAGTGGTAACTATCATATCTTGTCATATCATGCACAAATATATTTAAGTATGCTCTCTCACATCATGTTTTCTATTGAAATAGGTCAAACGTTTGGGGATTTTGATGCAGCAATGGTATCCTACAGGTTACGATAATCTCAACATGGCTGAAACCTATTTATGGATCAAACCTAAATGGGTGCCCATACAGGGCAATGGGTAAGCATACAAAATGTCTCCTATTGTTTTTGTAAACTGTGAATGTTTTTTGTGTAACAATTTCACTGTCAAGGTAGATATGATTGCGGACTATATTTGAGCATGATGATGATGTTCAGTTCTGGGATGCAGCAACAACTAAATGAGGTCAATTACAAACATATTCAACAATAAATAAATTTTTTTTCTTATACTAGTTAACTAATAGAACCTTGCATTTTTTTATGACAGGTTGAATCAGTAATTGCAAGGCAACGTTTGGCAGTTCAGCTTTATAAAGCAAAATTTAACAAGTTTGCTTGGAAGAATTAGAAAAACAGTTCTTTTGGTCTAAAATAACTCAAACTTGCTTGTGGGTTGTTATTTTTGTCTTGTAGGCATTTCTATAAAATGCCATATCTATTCAACTTGCATCTAATAGTTTTGTTAGGAAATGGTGTGTATTTTTGTTTCACTCAAGCCTAAGAAGGAGAAAATCAACAAAAAGAGTGAGGAAGCCTTTGTGTGGAAACATAACCATTACCAAATCTAATTGGAAGGGTTCACACAAAACCGTGATCTCAAACAGTGACTAAACACAGTTTTATGGCTTTGGATTTTGGTCACATAGACAATGTTTAGTTTCTGTTTTTGTGTACCTATGTTTTGGATCTTGAGTATTTGTTCCAGACATCAGTATGGTCCTCCATTTTTCTATCAATTATAATTCATATATATGTGTTCTATGGTTTAGAATTTTGCAAGACTTATCTCTGTTTTATGGGATGATCATAGACTATATTAGACCAGCACCTATATGTTTCACTTTCATAAGGCTTTTGGTTAGGCAAATATACATGAATCATAAAGTAAAATTCTCAATTACAAGCAACTAGAACCAATAAGTTGTCTAACATAACTTAGGAATACATAAATTAGGAATTCTTTTTGGACATGATATTTTTAAGAATTCTCAGGAAACAACACCCATTTCTTCTAGGAAATGATTCAATCAATAGTAACCATTAAACACAAGAGTCACCAAAATGATAAGCTTAATCATAAGACTTGCTCTCAGAAAATGACCATCACCAATGCACAGTTTCAGTTACCTAATTATTTACTCAAATTTTACTTGCTTCGCTATTGATCTTAAATACTTCCATAGTGATGAACCACTATATTGTAAACTTCTTTCATTTACACCATTCTTTAAGATACTTCTTTTTCACAATTGATTTTCAGTGCCTTAAATTTTAATATACATCATATAATAACATAATTATATATGGACAAGGACTCCATAAAAAAGATAAACACAAACACAGACAAAAAACATACCAAAATTTGCATCCTCATATAAGAGTTAAGATCCAAGTAAAGACAGGGCATTTAAGAGCCAAGTATAGATGTTAGAGTCAATAATTATAACCATTGTTTAGGAAGAAAAATACTTCCCATAATCAGTTCCAAGTAAAGATCAAAACTGATGATCTTCAATTCGTTCATCAAGAGTACTTGGCTAAGAGGAAAACTTCATTCAGGAACACTCCTTTCCGACCCACCTTCTGTGCAAACAACCTCTGCAAATCAAATGCCCCAAAAAAATCAGTTATAACAATTCTATCAACTTCATTATATGAATAGGTATGTAGAACCATTCTATCAACTTCATTATATGAATAAGTAAACGTCTCAGAACATTAATTAATCCATCAAATATATATCTTCACATGTGTAAATTATGTTACAATAACAAATTTAACAAACATAATTTTTAATATACACACATGAATGCCGTTTTCAGTATAATTGCATATTTGCATATGAACTATTGTTCAAGTGTATTGCAATTACTCTTCACAAAAATGAATTCGCTTCATCACCCTCCATCTTCCCCTTTGCTGCATTGAATTCAGAAATTTAAATTAATTTTGAATTAGGCATAATCCCTAATATACTTCGTATGCATCTCAATCAATGGTGAAATTGGAATTACTTACAAATGGAATTTGTCTTCATCTCCATCACCTTCCCCTTTTCAATTGAATTCAATTTCTCTTATAAAGGTAACTAAATCTCCATCATCTTCTTCCTCACGATATCTTGACGAATTCCTGTATACAAGAAATAGCCATGGGATCAATTGGAATTTCTTTTTGTCAGATATTAAGAATCGAAAGATTAGGGATTAATCAAAAAAATTACCAGATTTTTAATAAAAATCTAAGAAACCTTCAGGGAGAAGACGACAAATTGGAATTTTTTATTTAAGTCGGCCATTGAGAATCGAAAGATTATGTGAATAAGCAAAGAAATTTCCAGAATTTTAACAAAATCGAAGAAACGAAGCTCGGGAGAGAAGAGAAGAACACGATTCAGAGTGAGAGGAGGGTTTTCAGAGCGGGGAGAGAGACGATCGATAATGTAATTAAAATGAGGAGGGTATATTTGGTAATTGATATTAAAATGAGGAGGATATATTTGGTAAATGATAAATTGGTTATGGGTAGAATTGTAATTTTATAGTTGTACGATGTTTTCCGCCTATCTCGTACACCAAATCTAATGCTCGTACACCCCGTACACGCAATAGACGGTCAAGATTACTTTGGCTTTCAATCCAACGGCCAATAACACTTCTGCCATATGGCTCACCTACTATGGGTGAGTCATAATAGAACGCCCGGTGAAAAGTGCCAAAAGCTGGACGAATACATTTTCCATTTTAAAAGCCAAAAATGGTCAAATTTTCTAAAAATGGCGGGCAGATTAATGCAGTTAGGACCAGGTCTAAAATAACCCGCGTACCACCTTAAGATTGCATCTCAACCGTCCATCTGCAAATCGGGACCCAACCCGCCTGTCACTCTCAATGGCGACATTCCGCGAAAATAAGAGTAAACAAACGAGCAGTCAACATATACTCTTCTTCTTCAACTGTATAGAGTTAGTCATATTCACAAAATGAGAGCTGTGGCGGTGGCGGTGAAGAGCGCCGAGGGGAGGGGTAGCCAGAGGGCGATCCGATGGACGGTGGAGAATTTGATGGCCAACGCCGATCGTTTGGTTCTGGTTCATGTTATGCCCATCATTACTAGTGTTCCTACTCCATGTAATTAAATTGAATTGAAATTCCTCCTCGTCTTTTTCTTTATTTTTTTCACACACAAACACGCTCTACACGCTCTACTGTGTGTGAATTTTCTATGATTTACTAATAAAACTAGTTATAAATGATATTTGAGATTGGGAATTTTTATGTATTATTGATGTTGAATTTGAAATTGATGTGATTTATATACCTGTAGCCACTGCGATTAGTTTTAAGAGTGGGGAATTTTATGTATTAATTGATGTTGATTTATTTATAACTACACATTAATGATTATTGAGAGTGGGGTAATTTTATGTATTTGTATTAACTGATGTCCAATCTACATTTTCTTGGTATATTGCGGTAGCTAAATATTAGAATGAATTTTTCAAAAAAATCGGAACATTTGAAGAAGTTTGTAAAACAAATAGAACTATTGAATATAGACTACTTTATAGTTTTGTTTCAATTAATCCTATTCACTGAATGAAAATTTTGATCCACGCGCGATTGATGTTGAGTTTGAAATTGATATGTTAGTACAATCACTGAAATTTGTTTTGCTTTGCTTGCTTTAATTTCTGATTGTAATGAATCTAATATAATGAAAATCTTCATACAGAATAACAATTTTGAGCTTCATTAATTGTAATGGTGTTTAATTTAGCTTGGTTTATTAGTTTATAGTATGTTCTTTCTTTTGTGAATCAGCTGGAGGTAGGGTTCCTATCAAGGAGCTCGATTCGAGTGTGGTGGAAATGTATATTCAAGATATGAGAGCTAAATGTGAAGAGAGTTTTCTACAAATTAAGTACCTATATAGGCAACACAAGGTAGGGTGTTTTCTCGATCAATTTTTTCAGTTACTGTCGCCGAATTCCATTGACCTTAAACCACGTTGAATCACCCAGATGGAAACCGTGTTGCTTGAAGGAGACAATCCTGCATTTGCACTTCTAAGATATATATCTGATTCAAATCAAACAAGTTTGGTTCTTGGCTCTTGCTCTTCTAATTACTTTACAAGGTATAGTTAGAACTAATTAATTGTCTAGTTTCGTTTCTTTTCTGTGTACGCTCATCACAACCTTATTGCTTTTTTGTGTTTTTTTTCTCTCAGGAGGCTTAAGGATTCAGAGCTGCCATCAATTGTTCTCAAACATGCTCCTGATACTTGTGATATCTATGTGGTCTCTGCAAATAAGATCTTGTCTAATTCGTTGAACCCAATGTTAACTAGTGGTAAGTCGTTATATATATGAGTCTTGATCATTTAACTGCCATTTCATGCCTTAACTGATTATATTTGTTGCCCTTTACCAGAAATCAATCACAATTCATATCAGCATCGACTCTCGATCTCGTCTACATATTCCAGTTCTGCAGAGGAAACAGGTCATCAAATCTCTCAAGATAGTCTCTCAATTGTATCAAGAAATAAAACATTTCCTTCCATATCTTCTACATACTCGGAACAGGTACACATATTCGTTTTATTCAACTTCTTTTAATAGCCATAGTTATACTAAAAATGAAGTTGTCACTTTAACTCTGTTATACAGTCAGACATGCAGGCTGAAATAGAAGGGTTGAGACTAGAATTGGAGAATACCGTTGCCATGTACAGTCGTGCATGTGGAGATCTGGTTCATGCACAAACCAAGGCGAGATACATGAATATTTTACGATCAACCAATATATTTTAATTGAATATGAGTTTAGTTTATCAAATACTTATCTTTATTTACCAGGTTCATTTGCTTTCTTCTGAATGCATTCAAGAAGAACAAAGAGTAAATGCAGCTCGGAAAAGAGAAGAAAGTTTAAGGAAAATTGCTGCTGAAGAGAAAGAGAAGTATTTAGAAGCTGAAAAGGAGGTTGAGATGGCGAAAAAATTGCTGGCTAAAGAGTCATATGAAAGGCAGATGGCAGAGCTGAAAGCCCATAAAGAATCACTGAAGAAGCGAAGAGTTGTTGATGAACTATTCTCGAGTGACCCAAGGTATAAAAGGTACACCAAACACGAGATACAGACGGCAACTGACTCTTTCTCTGAGAATAAAATAATTGGTGAAGGAGCATATGGTAAAGTTTACAAGTGCAGCCTTGATCACACCTTAGTTGCTATTAAAGTTCTTCATCCTGAAGCATCAGACAGAAAGGAGGAGTTTCTAAGAGAGGTTTGACTTTCATGTTTCGAAATTATTGCAATATCATTACATTATTGAGCTAACTGAAAAATTACCCCTGTGCTTTGCCTAATTAGCAAAAAATCCCGTGTTGTTTTCCTAGCAAAAAAACTCATGTTCCTTTTTTATTAGCAAAAAACCCCATTTGAAATTCCTTCATAAATGAATAGGGAGGTTATAGCCAATATTAGAAAAGAATTTGAAACATAGATATGGAGAACAAAGAGTATGATATTGGTTGATAAACATATGCACTATGTCATCACTAGTTCAATGCGAGTACTACTCCCAAAGACTACCGTACAAACCAGTCCTAGAACAGTTTATTGCCAATATTGTAAGTGAACAGGGGGATTATTGTCAATTTTTTTAGTGAATACGGGTTATTTTTGCATTTTTTGGTGGAAGTATAATTGTCATTTTTCCTGCAAAATATGTCGAACGGGTTTTCTTGCTAGTAAAAAATAGCACAAGGGATGTTTTAGTAATAAAAATAACACAGGGATTTTTGCTAATTAGGCAAAGCATAGGGGGTATTTTTGCATTTCACTCTTATAAATTTACTACGTTGCAACTTTCTATGACAATATGATAAATTTCATTTCAGGTAGAAGTTCTTACCCAATTGCGGCATCCTAACGTTCTCTTATTGCTCGGAGCCTGTCCAGAAAGTGGCTGTCTTGTTTACGAATATTTGGAGAATGGAAGCTTAGAAGATCATATCCTACATAGAGCAAACAAACCTTCTCTTCCATGGCATATACGATTCCGTATAGCTTTTGAAGTAGCTTGTGGACTTGCCTTTTTGCACAACTCAAAGCCAGAACCTATAGTTCATCGCGATCTAAAACCTGGAAACATTTTGTTAGACAAATATTACTCGAGCAAAATTGGAGATGTAGGCCTTGCAAAAATCGGAAATGTTGCTCCGGACAGTATTACAGAATATAGGGACTCGGTTATAGCAGGCACCCTTTACTACATGGATCCAGAATATCAAAGAACTGGAACTCTTAGGCCTAAATCTGATCTTTATGCTTTTGGAGTAATAATCCTCCAGTTATTGGCTGCTCAGCATCCAAAGGGGCTTATTATGAAGTTCGAAAATAGTGTAGCACATGGCACCTTATCGGAAATTCTCGATAAGTCGATTCGAGATTGGCCACTAGGTAAAGCAACAGAACTAGCACAAATTGCATTGAAATGCTGTAAACTGAGATGTCGAGATAGGCCAGACCTTGAAACGGAAGTGTTGCCAATATTAAAAAGACTTGTGGAATTTGCTGATTTAAGTGTCTGGACTGAGAGAGACCATAGACATGTTCCTAAACAGTATTATTGCCCAATACTTCAGGTAAAAACGATCTTTACGTATTTCTATTTTTCGCGGGCACATTATTCTCACTTTATTGCTCTATACATGTCAATGCAGGAGATAATGGACAATCCATATATAGCAGCTGATGGTTTTACATATGAGCATGAAGCAATAAAAGCATGGATTGAGAGACACAATGTATCTCCAGTTACAAGACAAATACTACGAAACAAGATGCTTACTCCGAATCATATTCTGCGTTCTGCCATTAAAGAATGGAGACGATGTGTAACTTTACCAATTGACTGAATCGAATATTAGGTTGGTTTTGTATATATGTATATGTATATTTCTTTTATCTAGTTCGATTTCGAACTGTTGTGGCTGCAAGCCTGCAACTGAATAGAATTGATATTAGCTCTATTTTTATATATGTAAATGAACAAAGCAGTGAATAAATGGTTGCTTTCATCTTTTGGTTTATGTATCAGGAAGTAAAGCATCATAACCAGAACTCTTTCCTAAATTTAGTATTTATAATACATTATCTTTTGGATTATGTATCCACTATTACATAAATGATAAGTTCATAAATTGCAAATTTACTTTGAAGCCTACAAATTAAATACACTTTCATATTTTTTCACTCGATACATTTAGTCCTAACTTCTTCAAATTTCATAGTTATCATCTTAACTAAACATTTTAGGCAATTTATTTTTCTGGGTAGAACACATTCCATGTAGAAATTCATTTAGCCACAAATTTACATGAATCACCCATTTCAAATAAGGGTCATTTGATAGGGTGCATGAGATTAAGGTGGATTGGATTAGAGCAGGATTGAAGGTCATGTTAAAAATATGTTTGGTAGATTTGATTGAGTCATATTAGAATAAAACAATCAATCGCAATTTGCTGGGTGGAGTTATGAGTTTAGGAATATATTAATATATTTTCACTACTTAATTGAACATATTATGTTAGTTAAGATATATCAATTAATCGAAGTCATTTGTATAATACATATAAGAGTATGAGCTGATCAAGATCTATTCAATATTTTAGTTCAAATGCCTCCATGTTTATTGTAAATTGATATAGATTTTAGTTTGTGATTTATTTATGTTGAATGTATTTCCGTTTTCAGAGATTTAAGAAGAATTTATAATATGTTAAAATTGGTAATATGTAAATTTGAGGTTATAAGTGATAATTCACCGAATTTATACCGAATTAACTAATCCGCTCATGTCTGGGTGAATTATAATCTGGCCTAGAATAACTAAAAGTGTCGAATAGTGGACTAAATGTGTATAAATAGAATGATAAATGACCTATTTTTTTATACCCACCCGGAAGTTGAGAACATAAACTGAATATGTAATCATATTCAACATTTAACATCTTATGCAAAAACTTATCTCCCTATATACATCTTTACAGGACTAAGTACAATATTGTTCTCCAATGCGCTAGTCGACTTGTGTAAATTCAAGTGCATTGGCATCTGGGTCTCGTGTGAAAATAGCCGGCCTCCCTGAGCGACTAAGGGTGTACGGAATACCTGGAGAATGAATCAACACAATATAAGATTGCCATACTCTTGAAAGCATACACAGTCAAATGTGGAGCTTAAACGCTACACGGCGTATAGTGTATGGATGATCTCTATAGATGACATGTGTCCTAGTCGTTTTCAAACCATACTCTTGAAATCATACATAATAAAATGTGGAGCTTAGATGCTACACGGCGTATAGTGTATGGATGATCTATATAGATGACATGTGTCCCATTTGGAGAATACATTTGTGCATTACACATCGTGTAGCATCTGTCAATAAATATTAAAAGTCCACCTCATTTAAAAGCCTAAGTTGTTAGAGAGGAGAGACATTTAATATTTTATATTTAACAATAAATGACAAAGCATATGATGTAATAAAGATTAATTTACCAGCTTTATCAAGAATATCTTTTAGTTTAGATACATCCCGAATTGCTATGCAAGAGTGACGATCTCGACCGCCATGTTCTGGACGTCCGGTTAAGGGATCTGGATTTGGAAGCTCCATTAAATGTATCATCTCAGCACCCACCCACAACCATGCACCCCTGTAAGGGAGTTTATCATGCGGACGTGCCTCATTTATTGTAAGACCTGATTTTAAATAAAGTTTGGCTATCTTTAATGAGGAAAAGGATAAACTTGTTATCTTTAAAGCGGAAAAATCATTACCAAGAATATTCTGGTAAAAGTGCAGTGATCTTTCGAGGTTCTCACACATGATCCCGACATGGTGAACACCAACAACTCCAAAATCTGCATAAATGCAGTTTTTTAACAGATATTTAGTATCACACTCGAAGTCATTTTAATTTTTCGTAGGTTGCTCATGAAAGTATACCAAAAGATATAAGATACTGAAATCGTGTAAGAGAATGAACATTAAGTGTGGTAAATTTTTAACATCATTCTTTATTGGTTTCTTACTGGTCACATCAAAATCGAGCATGGTGGAAATACAGTTGCAAATTTACGAAAAAGGGAGACTTTATGATTAAGGCGATAAAGGTAAGCATTCTTATGTGCTGAGACTATAATTAGCAAGAGTTCCTTCAGAATTTCCTATTAATTTCATAATTCCCTAAACCTAATCTTTTGTCGGTATATGCATTGGGTAGAAACTATAATTACTACTGCACGAGAAAGAAAAAAGAAAACCAAATACAAACAATTATCATTTATTAGGAACAAAGATGAATGTTGATGGCTTAATCTCAGTAGAAGTGCTCATATTAAATTTGTACCGGCAATGGACCTCTTTAGCTTATAATAAAGCAGTTATATTAGAACTGGAAATAAGTCAAAAGCTTTTATAATGTCATTTATCCACAATGGAACCACAAAGACGAACAACAACAATTGCTCGTTGTCTATCAGTTTTAGGAATTATGCAAAGATTAATAGCAGACATGTGAAATTCGATTTTGTTGTTTCATTACATACCTAACAATTCTCAGGCATTAATGATACAAGAATAAACTTAAACCTTCCAGTATGTCATACTGGACAAATCTACAAACAGAGGATCTAATGCTTCAAACAAATATATTAAAAAGATTAACATTCTTCACGATATGAAGGATGAACTAACGTCGTCTTCTCAGTGTAACTTTGACAAGCATTACATGATTTTTGAATGGATTTCTAATTAAATTTTTGAATGGTAAATACATAGTCATGAAGTTGGTAGTTAACGAGTAAAAGATGACAAAGAATTACCATTTTTGTCGTCAACCGCCTCAACATTCACAGAATCTTTAGCAAGCACATCTGCCCCTAAAGAAGCTTTGGCTTTTATTGTCGAACATTTCTTATTATGTCGACCATTTTTCCCAAATAACATATATTCTCTCTTTGACAGTGTTTTTATAGAAACAGCTCTTTTATTTCCATCATTGACCTAAGAAATAAAGCATGCAGTAAGTCATCCTGTCAGAGGCGTATAGCGCAGCGATGCGCAAAGACTTATGGGGCTATTGCGCCATAGCGCGGGCTTTTTGAAAATGAAGCACATTTTATATATTTTTTTGGAATAAGAATCATAAATATCAACTAAAGTATATAAAAACTATAAAACCAAAACATCTTAGTTCATTAATTCCATAATAAGTCCTAAATATCCAAACACAAGCAAATAAACTATTGTTAAAGTACTAGAAATTTCAATCAACAATTAGTTAACCCAACAGTATGGAATCTAAACTCTAAAGCCTAAACATTAATCATCAATCTCATCGTCACTGGACTCTCCATCTTTAGATTCTTCAGTATAACTAGGTAGTTTAGATTCATGGCAATCGCAGAAAGTGGAGGTGGTGTGAGAGGCGCAGAGGAGGGGGAAGAGGCGGAGAGAAGTCGAAGGATGGCTTTAATTTTTAACCTAAGCTTTTTTTTTACTTCTGTTAAAAAAATAGGTTTAAAGTTAAAACAGGGTTGGAGCTAGATCACGTTTTTTTTTAATTTTTTTAATTTTTTAATTAATTTGTCGCCTCACTTAGTGCGCAATAGCGCCACACGGCACACACGAACTGGATAGTGATTGCGCAGGCCGCAATGACGCAATACACATGGGCTATAGCGAATAGAGTGCTTTAGCGCGCTTTATTGACTACTATGAGCTTAGTAATTGTTAAATTCTAATACCACATTAATTTTCAGAAGATTATGAGAATCTTGCATAAATGAAGAACATTATTAACATTCCCAGGAACAAGAGTTAGAAAGTGATGTGGATAAGGTGGTGGAGTCTCGTTCTGCGTCTAAACCTACCAAACCAAGAAACGGAAAAATTTGTCTCAGGAAAAAGGAAAGAAGCCCAAAAAGCCCGTTGTTGAATATGGGGATGAATTAGTTAATTCAAGGATACAGGTTTGGTGGCCAATGGACAAAGTGTTCTACGCAGGCACCGTTAAAGAAGCACATGATTCTTTATGATGATGATGAAACAAAAATCTTGAACCTAAAAAAAGAAAAACGGGAACTGCTTAATGACGACCAGTCTCAAGAAAAGGAAAAAGAAGAAGCTGGTCAGCAGTCTCCTGCTAAAGAGCCTATTAAGAGTCAGAAAAGGGCATAAAAGAGGAAGGCAGGTTCATCGACAAAACGAGCTGCCTCATCATCTAAAAAATCAAAAATTGAAAGTCGTGGAGTTGTTATACATGTGATCGATGACGATGATGAACCAGAAAACGTCTCACGACCACAAAAATAGACTGTTGGAAAGTGATTAATCAAATCGAACCTAGCCACCGTACCTCCAAATAAGTCGATTGGAAGGTTTTTACAATAGAACTACTTCCTTTACAAGAAAAGACAGCGCATCACCGCTAAGCTTAGTTATCTTCATACACTTAACTCTCGCGTTTTCCCCTCTATTAAACAGTTCCATTCTTTTACCTTAACTATGTGTAAAATACAAAATGGATTCATGTGGCCACCCAAAGATGAGTTTGTAATAAGGTTTTGTTTTGTCGACTTGAGTTTATTTCTTTACGGATGACAGGCAGTAAAAGTAAAACTCTCTTTTATATTCTCAAACCACATTCAAATAACAGCACCATATCACAGGACATAGCTTATCTATATTCTAACTATTTAACTATCAAATCACAGGAGCAACGCAATTCAACGAGATTTCAGAATAGTAAACATTTTTCTAATAAAGGATATATAATATGTGGAAAAATGGTAGCAAAATCAACTACTTCACTTCTACCAGTTTATATTAAGGAAGAAGCTTACCGCTTAAAATCCATAGTGCCACCTTCATATATTCCTTAATTTCATTCCTAAATTTCATTATTAATACAAATAAAAAGAAAAAGAAAACCTAATCTGATGCATCTTGACCGCAGGAAATCACACGAATCTGCTTACAAACATATATAAAATAGGTAATTTGCAGAGTGGACGAGTGATTGTTGTTACCTTGTTTCTGGGTAAATTGATAGCTGAGCTCAGAAGAGAAGCCATGGAAAATGGACTGGAGCTTAAAATTTGAAATTAATTAAGAAATTATTTATTTTTATGTAGATGGAAGACGAGATTTATAGTTTTCACGGCTGAGGGCCTTTGGTGCTAGAGCACCACAAAATTATTATGAATGAGGTCAAATTTGAATCATAATTTACCCTTTAATTTGTTCAGGACCGAATTTTGGTATCTAATCGATTCGGTTATTTTTAGATCCCGGACCGTTTGTCGAATTGAAAATTTTTAAATCCGTTTTTTGTTTCGTTGTTTTCGAAAATTGAAAACTAATTTTCATTCCCCGATGTTGTGAAAACTTGTCCCAAAATATCATAGCAAATCTCCTTGATTTTGAAATATCCACTTATTTTTATCCAATTTTCGAAAACTATATGGCCTTATTTTTTAACTATATTTATACTAAAATAAAAGGCTAGAATATTGGAAATATATTACCCTTAGCTATATTTACCCTCAATATTTTATATAAAGGAAGAGTTTATCTACAAAATATTCTATGAATAGAAAATTTTTGTAGATATTTTAAAATTTTCCTTTCTTTATATTCGGTAATAAAAAAAAATAGTTTGAAAACATAAGTTTAGTAAAAAATGATTTTAAGTTTATTAAAAATATTTCCTTGCATTAAGTATAGTAAAAACAAAATAAATTAAAAAAATTTGTCCTATCGGTTCGGTTCGATAAATCGACCGGTATTTTCTAGAACCGACCGCTCCCAAGGGTCAATTCTAGGACATAAATTATTTGTCAAACCGAAATTTCGGTTAGGTAAATAATTCGGACCGAAATTTTGGTTTCGGTTAAGTGGATTTACCAAACCGTGTTCAACCCTACATATAATATTCAAATCAAGATTAGCTAGAATCTCATGAAGGAGTTAAAGGCAATTTCCCCCTCAATCAACCCGTGCATTTTCACAAATACCCAATGGAGAAAAAGAAAATTTGGTTGTTGGTCAAATTTGGTTCAAAGTAGTACTTCAAAATTTAATGACATGGATGAATGTTGAAACTATAATGGTAACTTTAGTATTAAATTTTTTTCCATTCCTCTGTATGGAAAAGTACATTAATTTTATTTTATTTTGTTGTCCTTTGCATATAGATATTGGATAGCTTGATATTAGCTTTATGTTAATGGATATTGAGAATTTTGTTTGTTATATTTTGCATATATGACATGTTTTCCATTTTTAGATAAGTCGTTTTATATATCTTGCATAGCTTGATGTTATTTGACATGGGTATATGTAAAAGCTACAATGGATTCTAGTTTAGAATTTTGTTGTCCTATGAATATAGGAAATGAATTTTTCGTTTTCATGTGAATTTTTTAGTGTATAATATTTTTAAAAAAATTACATTTTGATGTAAAAGAATATATAACAGATTAAAAAAATGTGTAACAACTCATTTTTTGTGTTTTTATTAGTTTTTCCTCTCTCTTTTCTTGGCAACCAAACAAAAAAAAATATTTTTCAAGAATTTTATTTTATACATTAGTTTTCTTAGCAGCCAAACAAACTTGAAAATTCATGATTTCTTTAAGGCTGTGTTTGGTTTGAGGAATTGGTGATGTGTGGAAAATGAAAATCAATGAAAATCAAAATATATAAAATCATGAATTCTCAAAACTGTTTGGCTACAAAGTAAAATAGCATGTAAAATGAATTTATTGAAACCTATTTTCCTTTGTTTTGTTTGGTTGCGAAGAAAAGAGTGAGGAAAATCATATAAAAATATTAAAAAAAAAATTAAAACATGTTTTCCATGTTTTTCTTGTTTTACCAATAATTTCTATTTAAAATGATCTGCATAGGTTAATAATCAATTAAAAAATAGAAAATGTATCAAGTATAAAAATTTTGCAATTAAAATGATCTGCATAGGTTAATAATTAATTTTTGGATATTGCAATTTTGACCCTAAATTTTTGAAAAATCAAGAATTGCAATTCAGTCCAGTATTTTAAGAAAATTAAAAATTTCAATTCGGCCACAGATTTCAGAAATCCAAATTTGCACTTTTGGTCCCTCAATTTTTGGATATTGCAATTTTGACCCTAAATTTTTGAAAAATCCAGAATTAAGATTCAGTTTATTTTCGAAGATTAAAATTTTCATTTCGGCCCCTGATTTTCAGAAATTCAAAATTTCACTTTTGGTCCCTTAATTTTCAAAAATTGCAATTTGACCCCATATTTTCAGAAAAATAAGGATTTCAAATCTTGGCCAAATTGAAAATCTTAATTTTATGAGAATTTTGGACTGAATTGAAACTCCGGGTTTTTCGAAAATCTGGGGTCAAATTGCAATTTTTGAAAATTAAGGGACCAAAAGTGAAATTTTGAATTTCTGAAAATCAGGGGCCGAAATGAAAATTTTAATCTTCTGAAAATTATGGACTGAATTGCAGTTCTTATTTTTCTGAAAATATGGGGTCAAATTGCAATTTTTAAAAATTAAGGGACCAAAAGTGAAATTTTGAAATTTTCACTTTTCTGAAAATATTTCTTCTGAAAATTATGGACTGAATTGCAGTTCTTATTTTTCTGAAAATATGGGGTCAAATTGCAATTTTTGAAAATTAATGGACCAAAAGTGAAATTTTGAATTTCTAAAAATCAGGGGCCGAAATGAAAAATTTTATCTTCGAAAATAAACTGAATATTAATTCTGGATTTTTCAAAAATTTAGGGTAAATTGTAATTTCTGAAAATTGAAGGACCAAAAGTGTAAATTCGGATTTCTGAAAATCTGGGGCCAAATTGACTTTTTTAATTTTATGAGAATCCTGAACTGATTCTTAATTCTGGATTTTTCAAAAATTTAGGGTCAAATTGTAATTTCCAAAAATTGAGGGACCAAAAGTGCAAATTTGGATTTCTAAAATCAGGGTCCGAATTGAAATTTTCAATTTTCTTAAAATACTGGACTGAATTGCAATTCTTGATTTTTCAAAAATCTAGGGTCAAAATTGTAATATCCAAAAATTGAGGGACCAAAAGTGCAAATTTTGTTCCGGAAAATCAATGTCTGGATTGAAAATTTGAATTTATTAAATTCTGGACTGAAATGTAATTCTGGGTTCTTCAAAAATCTGAGGTCAAAATTGCAATTTTCAAAAATAGAGGGACCAAAGGTGCAATTCGAATTTTTGAAAATAGTAGCCGAGTTGCAAATTTGAATATTTTGAAAATTCTGGACTGAATAGGATTCTAGGTTTTTTGAAAATTTGGGATCAAAGTGCAATTTTCAAAAACTGTTTTACATAGGGTTTTCAATTTTTCCTCAATTTTTTGGGGGAATTGGGTTTCCCTTATTTTAATTATAAAATTTTCCTCAAGTTTTCTCGTAAAATATTTTCCTGACTGGATTTCCTAGTGAACAAACAAGTAAAATATTTTACTTATCATTTTCATTCATTTTCCTCACCGTTTTCCGTAAACCAAACAGAGCCTAAATCTATTTTTCCATAGATTTTCATTTTCCATACTTCCTCAAATCCTCAAACCAAAATATATTAATCTTTAGGAACTGAAAAAGATAATGGAGATCCTAAGGACCTTCACTTGCTTTTCGCTTTGGAGATAGTAATTTCAAAAATCTTGAGAAATCTCAAAATATTTTCGATTGTAATGTATATGGAAAATATTGTTTATTGACATTTTTGGATATAAAGTGAATATTAACCTGAAAAATTTCGAAGTTTTAAGAATTGTATTAAATTAAATCATTAGTAGGGGAATATAGGAATATTATAATTAAGATGACTTGTCAAAATATTGAGATGGATTAAATTCAACCTATAGGATTTTTGAATAATACTCAAGTCTTGAATTAGATTTTAAGGTGAATTAGAATTAAGCCATTTAATTAACTAAATTTAGTGCAATCCATGTGAAATATAGTGAAATATGGTTCATACTAGATATGCTTGGGCAACTGTATTTTTCACTCCAAAAATACTCAATTTTGATACCTTATAACATGCAATTAAATTTTTGGCGCTTTCGCTTTCTTTGACAAAACAATGGGATTTTACCATCCAATATGAGCATTTTGCCAAAGAATATTGAGTTGAGTGAACAAAAGCATAAAAATTAAACTAAGTTAAAAGCTTAAACTTGATATACTAGCTATTTTGGACATTTTAACAAGAACAACAAGGACTTACTTCAATTTTCATGGAGTTATCGGAAACTGAAGAAGCAAAGTGAATCTCATGACAAAAATTGAATCTCGAAAATATACACATTTCGCATCTGCTGAATTTAAGACCAAAAATTTAAAACGGTTCGATATGTTAATACATGCACTAGAGTTCAATTCACAACAGGAAGACTGTTTTTCAAATTTGATACAACTGGTATATAATATAAATAATGTTACCAAACAAAAACACTTAAAATTCATTAGGATTCAGAGATTTAAATATGATGAAGGATTTAAAAAAGAATTTCAAATAACTCTAATATTTAGTGGATATATTTCATATCCAAATCCCTCGATTCAAACGAGGCCTCAAGTTTCACCAAACTTTACAAGAACTTACTAATGAAACAAGTTCAACTCAAGGAATAAACATGACTTTGTGGTTTGCATCCAAGTCAATCAATCCAGCTCCAATGAAGAATCTTCCATTTATTTTTATTGTCCACTTTGCTTCCTCTTACTCTTCTTGATTCTGTTGGGTAACAAGAGACTATCATTCCAACACAAGAATGGAACGAAGTCAATGAACCAAAGTGCATTCTCAGTAGGTAGAGCAATTTTATCAAACTTGTTATCCTTAGAATTGTAGGTATACGTTCTTGATACACAACTATGAAGAACGCAATTGTTTTCGTTTGTCAGACACAATGGCTTAACATAAAGCCATTGGTTAGACGCAATCACACGTCTATCCCTAGGCACATTCTCAATTGTTAGCAACTTTATCCAAGAATTACAGTCACCATACTCTTTCATCGTCCATATTTCAACCATTGAGAAATCATATGTGTTTCGGCATAAACACAATTGCCCGCGCAAATCCGTTAACTGAAATATTGAACTGATATCAAAACACGTTGGCTTAGACAACTTCTTGAACTTGTCATATCTAGGATCAAAACAACACATTTCATACGTGAAGGCGTAATTGCATTTATAAGTCAGATCAAGACAAGGATCTAGATTATCATCGTGTAACTTTTGCAGGCGTAGACCTTCTTTTGCATTAGAATCTAAATCTTTGCGAGTTGTATACATAACCCAATGCAGAGCCCCGTTAACGAATAGTCCTGGATCCGGTCTAAACCTTCCTCGAAGACAATCCTCTTTTCCCTCCATCCAAAAATTATTTTTATATGAATAAACAGCATACCAAATGTGCTCATTTTCATTAACAACATAAACAACCTTATAATCATCATTTGATGCATCATAACAAAGCCCAAAAACGCCAAATTCATAGGAATTCTTATACGGGAATGAAAACTTCTTGTATTTTCTAGTGGATGGATTCCATAAAACATACTTTTCGCCCTTCAATAAAACAAGACCGTCACAGGAACATAAGACTTCGGCTTTACTGTAATTTCCCGAAGGAATTTCCAATGATTCGATTTGATAATTTTGGGGTGTTAATTTCAGGCACTCAAATGACGAATGATTGTGAAAGCGCGAGTACATCAGCATAGTTTTGTAATCTGAATTCATAGATTGTCGAAGATGAACCCTAGCAAATTTAGAGTCGGAGATTAAGAAATACCATGATTTGGAGACAGATTTGAACCTAAGCAGAGATTTGACTGGTAGCCTTGAAATGATATTTTCGATAATATCGGATGGAAGAAGATTTGATGTAACCTCTTCAAATGGTGAATTGAACTTCAGCATTTTTCTTCTCCGATTCTTCATTTTCTAGGCAGCGGATTTTACAGAGTTTGCCCTAATTTCTAAATTGCAGTTTTGCACAATTGCCCTACTTTCTCAGCTTTATATTCATCTGTTCTTCTGGGAAATTTTGCATAGCACCCCTCGTGGTCTTTTAATCTTGGACATTACCCCTCTTAAGGATGGAAAATTTGACAAAGACACCCATCTAAAATTATGCCATCAATTTCTTTTGTGAAATACAATAAGTAATTGTTGGTGGTGAAAATAAAACCATATTAAAAGGTTGTTTGAGGTTGGTTCGTAGAATAATATTTTTTGTTTGGCAATTTTAAAGTTTGGTTTTTCAACTCGACTCGATAAGTTAAGAAATGAGAATATATATGTCAAATAATCAAATTATTCATTCGATCTCGATTTATGTTTGACTCGATCTAACGTATTCGATACGTTTAACGATCAAATCAATCTGGAAACAGAAGATTCAAACTTATTAAAAGAAGTCAAACCCAATTTTGATCAATATATAAATCATTATTACCCGACACGTGTAACCCGAATTCATTAGTATCGAGAATATGATAGAGACAAATGGTATGTTTATCTTGCGTTTCCGAGAGTAATTTCATAAATAATTTGAGGTTTTATGAGATTTCTCGATTTTAGTAAAATTATTTGTTTGAGAAAAAATGGGGTAGTATTTATATGTTTTATGAATAAGTTATTTTTTTTTATATAAATAATGAAAAGAATGTAAATAGTATTTGACATAAGTTATTTTATGTCGAAGATGCTTGTTATATGAGAAACTGAGAATAGTAATGCAAGAGATATATTAATTTTTCATGAATTTTGTTTAGACTTTTTTTTAGAGGTATGCAAGAGATATATTAATTTTTGATGAATAGTAATGCAATCGATGAAGTCTTAACCAAGTGGTTAAGGATGATGCTTCATGACCAGAAGGTTATGAGTTCAACTCCTAGTCTTTTTTTAGTTTAGTACTAGTAATTAGTTTACTTTGATATCATTGATATCATTATAATAATTTCGATTCGATATAGTGTTTGATGTAATAATGTATTCACCCTCTTAAAAAAAGAATATTTTTAAGATGGTATCATTTTTAAAAATTAAAAGAGAATAAGTTTACTTCTGATAAGAGAAAGTGTTGTTTGTTTGATTTTACCGCAATGTTCTAAAGAAAGCAAGACAAAGAGGCCCAAGAAGATTAATGCTCACGTTTTTTCTTCTTCTATCGTTTTATTCTGATTGGTTTGTTATTAATTTTATTCTTATTGGAAATTGTCAATAGGACTGAAAATCAAACCAAGCTACTCGATATTCGATTCGAGCTCATTCGATAAAAGCTTGTTTGAGCTCGGTTCGTCACACTAATCAAACAAGCTTGAACATCTTTTTTCGTTCGATAACTTTTGAAGCTCGGCTCGAGCTCGACTCGATAAGCTAAAAATTGAAAAAATACATGTAAAATATCAAGCTACTCGATACTCGGCTCGAGCTCGTTCGATAAAAGCTCGTTTGAGCTCGGCTCGATTAAAAATCAAACCAAGCTCAAGCACAAAATTTCAAGCTCGATAAAAATCAAACCAAGCTCAAGCACAAAATTTCAAGCTCGATAAAAATCAAACCAAGCTTGAACAGTGTGTCGTTCGATACTACTCGGCTCGATTACAGCCCTAATTGTCAAACTTTTGATTGTGGGTATGGGTGGGTTGTGATTTAGAAAATTGCACATTTACTTACAAATTCTAATATTTTGTTCAGTTGGGTCAATTTGAAGTAGTTCTAAATTTTTAACTCAAGTCAGATAATTATAATATCTTTCGTATTATAATACTATTTGAGCTTTCAAATAATCAAAGTTTATTCAAACTGACAATTAAGACTATTAGTATAAGATCATTTGAACAATTTGGAAATTTACAAGCACAACATATAAAATCAGTTGCATTTTTCTCCTTAATGATTTTTAATCCAATTCCGATCGCTGAAAAACAGAGATTTGCGATCACTTCTATATTAAAAGGGTAAATTAGTCCCAACATCAATTTTTCGCCCGAATATTTCACTGATGCGCATTTTTCCCTCACTCTTTACAAATTAAATATTTCTCTACTTCATTTCGAATTTTTGTTCGCAAGACATGAGTCAAGTATTTGGACAAGTAATAAGTGTTGTGACTAATTTACCCTTTGAAAATTCATGTGAAGGGCACATATACATTTTCGATCGAACAAAAATTGCATAAAATCATTTGAGGGGTAAAGTGCAACTAATTTTCATTTTTCAAGGGGTAAAGTGTTTATTTGTACATATGGATGGTAAAGTGCCAAAACATGTAACTGCGGGGAGATAAGATTTTTGTCAATTTTCTGAAGTGGACATCATAAATCATATGAAAATTTTTGTTAATTTTTTCAAAAGAAAAAAAGGGGGAGGGGGGGGATGGGGTTATTGTCAATTTTTAAAGTTACTGGGATTTATTTGTAATCTTTGAGGTTAAGATAGATGTTTTTGCATCTTTTGGTGAGGTAAAATTATCATTCCATTTGCAAGGGGTTTTTTTGTTGATAAAAAAAGTACAATATTTTTTTGTTAATAAATAATAAAAATAACATAGGTTTTTTTTAAATATAGTTAGGCAAAACAAAAAAGGTATTTTTTAAATTTACTCATTAAAAAATATGAATTTATCCTAAAGAAAATAAATTATTTAAAGTTAAATTTTAAGGGAATATGTGTCACCCAGATAAATGATATTTTGTTTGCTCCTCATTCCTCAAATTCTCATCTTAGACGTATCCAAAACATTTGGCTATTAGAAGATAATCACAATAGATCTGAGTATATAAAATGTCAAATTAGTTCTTCCATTTAACAAAACTGGGCAATTTCAAGAAAATTATTCAGGCAGAAAATTATATCTACAAAATCCAATTAAAGATGCTAGGGTCTATTTGGATGGGTTTTGGTTCGGTTTTGCAAGTCTCGGTTTAAAAAAATTGGTTTGGGTAGTTTCGATGAAACCTTTGAGACTTCATTTGGATGAGTTTTGGCTCTTGGGTTTTGTAGTTTGAATAAGTTGAAACCCCACTTGGATTGGGTTTGGATGTTGGGGTTTTGGGGAAAAAGTAGGTGATAGGTGTCAAATCAATGTCTTTTTTAGTGAGATTTGGGGGAAAAAGTAGGTGGTAGGTGTCAAATCAATGTTTTATAGGTTTGAAGAGTTTGAGTACGAGTCTCTGAATAGGTTTTTGATGGTTTTATGGGCTTGACAAAAACTCATTTGAAAGGATTTTGGCTCGGTCTCGCGAGACCTGCGAGACCTGCGAGACCGAGCCAAAACCCATCCACAAACACCCCTAGAAATTCGTTTCAAGGCCCATCTGGCATCTAGTATCATTATCACGCGCCTCACATTTAATGATTCTATAAATGAAGTTCATCTTTTGTCAAGGTTCTTCAGATGTTGACTACTAATTGCGATTAATCTCACTATGCCCCTTAATCTTTGAATATTTTTCTACTTTGCCCCTTAATTTATGTGAGTGTTTACTTAACCCCTCAGCTATTAAATATATCCCAGATCACTACGTTTGGATGTTCGCCAATGGAATATGTTCAAAGACTGGGTGGCAAAGTGCGGAAACATTCAAAGATTGGATGATAAACAAATTGCATAAAACGCTCAAAAAAAGGGTGGCAAAATGGGAAAATATTCAAAAGTTGGGTAGCAAAATAAGAAAACATTAAAATCTACATCATTAATGTTGGACGAAATATTTTATTAAATTCTAGTCTTTTTACATCTTAGGGGGCTTCCTGAGATATATTTAATAATTGATGTGGTTAAATAGAAACTCGTGAAAGTTATGGGACAAAATGAAAAAAAGTTCAAAGATTAGAGGACAAATTTTGATTCTCCCTAAATTAATGTGTAAAAATTATATTGAGCCAGTTTTCGCACGAGTCTGAAAACATATCAATTATCACATATGACAATTCACTAAGAAAAATGCGCTATATTATCCTGTGCTATGCGAAACTTGCACAAAATTACTCTGTGAATTTTTTTTGCATTAAATTTCTTTGTGCTTTCAAAAATCCTGCATAAAACACTCAATTTTCATTTGTCACTAACACCGTTAATTTTTAACTGATTACCTAAAATACCCCTATGTATATTAAAAAATACAAGGGGGTTTTTCAAAACGCTCATAAGTACACAAATATTAAAAAATACAAAGGAGTTTTGTGCAAATATTTAACGGTATTAGTAACTATCAGAGATTTGGTGTTTTATGCAAGATTTTGAAAGTACAAGAAAGTTTGGTGCAAAAGAAAAATTATAAAATAATTTTGTTTAGATAACACAGGATAACATCGTAGATTTATAATCCATGTATAGTTTAAGAAAAAAGCTCTGACAAATTATTGACAATTGTATTAAAATCAAATTAACGCAAAATGATTCACATGTACACTAGATATGCTTAATATGTATTTATATAATACATTCAACGATTTGATTAATTAGTCCGCGTTTGATTATGTCGTCCTATGTAATATTTGGCATATTTTAACAACTAAAATACTATTTCGATCATTCATTATTTGGTTGTTGCATTTAAACACACTATATATGGTCAACTTATGGACCCATCCAAACATCAACATAGTACTAGTTGAATTAATTATGTTTCTCAACCTGAATAACTACACTTTTTTTAAAAAAAAATTAGTGAAAATAAATAAATACTTTATTTCTCAAACCATATTATGTAACACGTTTTTTTAAAATAAAAAATAAATAACGTACCACTTTTTTTCATATTTTTATCCGAAAATTCGAACATCTATATTATATATCACATTTCTCACTTAGCTCATTTTTCTTAACATCTCTTTACATTTAGAAAATTCCAACACATGGTTCTAAACCTTATCTACATATTGTGCATATATTTTATCCATTATATTAGTTTATACTTTATTTTCCAGCATATATCAAACTGTAACATAAGTAGGGCTGAAAATCAAATTAAACTATTCGATAATTGGTTCAAGTTTGTTCGATAAAAGCTCATTTGAGTTCAGTTCGACACACAAATCAAACAAACTCAAACATCATTTTCCGTTTGATAACTTTTGAGTTCGGCTAGATAAATTAAAAATTAATAAAATACATGTAAAAATATTAAGCTACTCGATACTCGAATCGAGGTCTTTCGATAAAAGTTTATTTAACAATCAAAGCAAACTCAAACAAAATTTCAAACTCTGTAAAAAAATTCAAATCAAATAAGAACAATGTATCGTTTGATACTACTCATACGTGTACAACCATAAACACAAATACATTATTGTATGTCTTGTGAATTGTCACCATTTCTTTTATATATAAAAAAAATACAGAAATACCACAAACTAATTTTGTGGTCAAACTAACTGCAATTAATTGGTACACTATCCTTGTGCGAAAAAGAAGATTGACCTTACCAACAGGTGATTGGTCTAGTGGAAGGGACTAGTCACTACAAAGTAGCGGACTCATGTTCGAATCCCTGTTGGGAGAGGTTCCCACGTTATGTGCCCGACGCGCCTCGAAAGGAATTAAACCCTTCGAAAACCAAAAAAAAAAAAAAAAAAAAAAAGAAGATTGACCTTCAATATCATAACATCAATTATTAATTGTTCATTTGACTGGTCTACTCATAAGAAAGTGACATATCACCCCCCGAGTGCAACAAAACTGATAGGTAATTAAGTAGTAATATTTTTAATATATATAAATATATATATATATATATATATATAAAATAAGCATGATATGATCTAGCATCATAAAATTTAGCTATTTATAAGAATGTTGCTAACTAAATGCTGACATTCACTAACTTTTTAAAGAATCATTCATATTATATAGAAGCATGTAAAACTGAATGTTTTGCCAAGTACCAATTAAAATTAATTTAGTTTGTTTTAATCAACATTTATTAATTTATTGAACATTTCAATTTTTAATAGATATACTTCTGATATTAGGAACTCATATAGATTCTTTTTTTCTTCTAAATTAATTAAAGTCAAAATCAGAAGAAAAAAAAAGATCCTTTCTTAAATAGGAGTATTAAATATATTGATAATTAAATATTATTATTTGACATAATTAAAATAAAATAAATCATTTAAAAAGATTTGTTATACTTAAATACTTATTATGATAAAAAAAATATTTTTTTAATACTAAAATAAAATGTAGAACATAATTATTTTATCAACTATTTATTAGCAAAAATCTATTATTCAAATATTTCATTTATGCAATATGATAAAATATCATTTATGAGATACTATATTGAAAAAAAATAAACCACAATAATGCAGAATAACTTGATAAAATATAAATCACGTATATAATTCAATTATTCAAATATTTTAGTATGAAATATTATAAAAATATCATTTATGAGATACTATACTGAAAAAAAAAAATTAAACCACAATAATACACAATAACTTGATAAATATCATGTATATAATTCATTCAGAGAGTAAAAGCAATTTGTTATAAATCACGTTAGTTTGGAGATGTTCTAACTAGATTGGTTCGAAAAATTGTGCTCTTTTCGTCCCAAATTATTTATTCCATTACCTATCGTGTGAAGTCAAATATTTTAATCTTTTAAATGAGTTATTAAATTGATATTTTACATTTTGATCCCATTCCGAAGCGTTCTGCTCATTGAGTTTTGTAATAAGGGCTTTAGCACTTTCTTCGGTGAATCTTGAGGTCTTAGAAATGGCAGGCTTACCATTCATTCCTTCTAGCGCTTTCTCTTCTATTTTTGAAAGATCTTTCCTTGCTCTGAGGGATGCCCGGAGTCAGGCAGGCTTATACCATTACGCTCACGAGCAGAATCTTAGCTTGAGCCTACCTTCGCACACCTCAAAGCTCTTCTTCCATTCCTCAGCAGAATGACTCTTTTCACGAACCCGACCTACCCGGTCAAATAAAATTGGACCTTGAGTCGAGGTCTTTTCGAGACTATCTGCCTTCCCAGCCGTTGAAACACTAAGCAAGAACGGGAAAGGTGCACAATGTCGTTTTGCGGGGATGCGATTTGCCAAGCTGGGGCAAACAAAGCATCATTTAAATTTGAATTAAGGTAAAGTAAAAAATAAAACCTACGGGACGGAAATTTCCATTGAGAAAAAAAAAGTCCCTATTAAAACATGAACTCTTTATGTAAGAAAAAGTCATATTAGTAATATATATATATATATATATAATGTTATAAAATATTATCAATTTATTGTTAAAATAAACTAATTAAATTTCTCATTATAACTTTTAAAAATTTAGTCAAGTTGCCTTATTAATTGCACAAAGAGATAAAAAAATTATGGGATGGAGTAAGTATTATTTATTAGAAAATAAATTTCACAATAATTTTAATCGAGTTTAATTATAATAAAACAAATAGAGCTAGACCGTGTGACGGTGGGAGGTTCTCCAAATCAGATATTAGTTATAACCACTTATACATAGTTCATTGGTCGAAGGAAACTTCCAAAATCGTCCATAGAGAAAGTAATTTACTAATTTACCCTTCTGGAAACTTCCTTGCGACTTTCTCGCCCTCTTCCTCAATTTCCAAACGTGAGTTTTTTATAATCCCCAAAACCCCTACCGCGTAAAAGAACCTTATAAAATTCCTTTAATTAATTTCTTTAAAATCCATACAATAAATACATACAGAGTCACCGTCAAAATCCATCCGCGTCTCACGCGCTTCCTTTCTCTTTACTCTGTGGATCACTACATCATCATATATAATCACAATCTCCGCCATTTTCTTTACATCCAATTTCTCTCGTGTTCACATCTTTCTTTCAGACCTTCTTTAATAATCGAAAAATCCCTTTTTCAATTAATCCATGGAAATATCCTCTTTCCCATTTCCAGAAGAATCCCCTGCTTTTTTCTCCTTCGTCCAAGACCCCGAACCCAAGAAAAGACCCAAATTGGATAACGAAAACCCCTACGAGTTCACTCATGATTCTTCAGTCCAAGAATTGTTGAGCAAATTATTAGCTTTCGATACCCCAATTGAACAAAACCCAATAAATCAAGAAATGGATTCACACAATTTCTTAGCTAATGTTATTTCTTCTTCTAATTCGAAGCGGCCACGCTCTGAGGTTGAAGATGTAATGACTAATTCAGACGAGTCTACTAGCGCCGCCGCCGCCTCAGGCGGCGGCGGCGTCGGCGCGCAGCGCCGATTATGGGTGAAGAGCCGTTCCAAAGCCTGGTGGGATCAAGTGAACAACCCCGATTTCCCCGAAGAGGAATTCAAAAAATCATTCAGAATGAGCAGAGCAACGTTTAATCTCATCTGCGACGAACTCGAACCTGTCGTCACTAAAAAGGACACAATGCTAAGGTTAGCAATTCCAGTCCCTCAACGCGTAGCCGTGTGTATTTACCGTTTAGCCACTGGCGAAGCTCTTCGAGAAGTATCAAAGCGATTCGGGTTAGGTATATCCACGTGTCACAAATTAGTCCTGGAAGTTTGCACGGCAATAAAAACCGTTCTTATGCCTAAGTATCTGCAATGGCCTGATGAGAATAGAATGAGTGAGATCAAAAGAGAATTCGAAATCTATTCGGGTATTCCTAATGTAGGTGGGGCAATGTATACAACTCATGTTCCGATCATCGCCCCGAAAGTTAGCGTATCCTCGTATTTCAACAAGAGGCATACGGAGCGGAATCAGAAGACGTCGTACTCGATCACAGTACAAGGCGTGGTTGATCCTAAGGGGGTTTTCACCGACATTTGTGTCGGTTGGCCGGGGTCGATGACTAACGATCAAGTGTTAGAAAAATCGGCACTTTTTAAACGGGCGAGTGTAGGCGCTTTGAATGATGTTTCGATTGTTGGGAACTCGAGTTATCCGTTGATGGATTGGGTTTTGGTGCCTTATGCACAACAGCATTTGACGTGGACGCAACACGCGTATAACGAGAAGGTCGAGGTGGTTGAGAAGGTCGCGAAAGAGGCGTTTATGCGGTTGAAAGGTAGGTGGAGTTGTTTGCAGAAGAGGACTGAGATGAAGTTACAAGATTTGCCTGTTGTTCTTGGAGCTTGTTGTGTATTGCATAACATATGTGAATTGAGGAATGAAGATTTGAGGAATGAATTGAGGTTTGAGATTTTTGATGATGAGGTTGTGCCTGAGGTTAATGTTAGGTCTGTTAATGCTATGCAGATTAGAGATCAGATTGCTCATAAGTTGTTGCATCATAATTTGGCAGGGACTAGTTTTGTTTAGTAATTGATGTGATATTTTTTTTTTTTGGGGTAGTTATGTAATTTTTAGTGATTTAATTCTTTGATGGCTTTGTTGCTATCATGTGAAAGAATAAATATGGTTGATGTAGTTCTTTGATATGCTTTTAGTGATTAGATTGATTGATTTTTTTTCCTTTGAAATTTGGTGTCATGGATATTGCATATTCACTACTCATTTTTTTATATTGTAAGTTTCAATGATTCGTTACGACAATTATTTCAATCGATGTGCTAAAAGCTATAACGATCGAGTATGTGTTTGGAGGTCAATCAAGATGCTAAAAGCTACAAAAATAACGGAATTTTAATTTTGAATTTTCACAACAAATCAACAATTTTTTTTCACATTTCTATTAGGAGTCCAACATGTGTGATTTTAAGGTCGAGATCGTGCTGCTATTTTATAGACATGGGTGATAGCAACGATGAAACTCAAATTTTGCATATCGATCCAAGCCACTCAAATATTTAAACATTGGAGTTTTAATGGATTCTTGATGAGAACTTTAGGGCTTGTTTGTCTTGGTGTTTGGAAGGTAGTTTGGTAGAGTAGTGGAGGTTTGTAAAATAAACTCGACTTGCGTAATATTGTTTGTTTGAGTTTTGAGAGAATGATTTGATAAATAAAGTAGGGGTAAGTTTTTTTAGAAGAGTTAGTATAGGTGTAAGATATGTAAGACTTTATGTCAAATAATGTTTGTTGTGAGATAAATTGTGTAAGAGATGTGTTACTTTATATCAAATCAGAGTAGAGTTTGGTATGAGTTTTGTTTAGATATAAGAAAATTGTTGTTTGTTTGGATTTTGAGAGAGTAGATTGAGAAAATCTAGGTTGCACGGATACTCCGAAAAATGGCCCCGTGCAGTTTCCAGTACTTCGAGGATACGGATACGCGTGGGATACGCGTACATACGCCATATGGAGTATCCTAATTAAATTAAATAAAAAATAATTTGGATATGGGTACAATACGTTTTTTTTTAGTATCTTGCAGGTTTTGGACACGTTTTGGATACGCATGGGGTGTTTTTGTTAGTTTTTCAAAGTTATGGGTTAAAAATTAATAAATTAAAAGTTAAAAAAAAACGTGTATTTTGAATGGTCTTGGATACGGGTGTCCATCCTCGTGATGTTTAGTTGAAAATTTCAAATCAATTCGGGTTTTTTTTCTAACTTTTTCAACTTTTGATATAACTTTTGTCTATTTTAAATGGTCTTGGACAATTTAAGTGTATAACTTTTATGTGATGTTGTCCAACCCGAAATTAAACAAGTAGACAATATATATTTTGATATGATCTATTTCTTTTGTGATATAATACAATGATCAAATTAGTTATGTTGTTATGCATAATATAAAATTATTTTATTTTATATGCGTATCTTTGTCGTATCGAATCCTATAAATTTTAAAAATCTGTATCGCCATATTCGTATTATATTATAACGTATCGCCGTATCTGTATCAGTGCAATCTAGGAGAAAATTAAAAGATGAAAAATTTATTTCAGAAATTAAAAAACATGTTTGTTTGACATTTTTCAAAACGAAAAAAATTTGGGAAGCGCGAAACAAACAAACCCTTAGTTTTTATCAAATTATGTTGTTGAACTATTAATTACTTTTCTCTAGATTTGATGATATGTTAAGTTATATGTTATTGAAGTGGGAACACTTGGTTTTGGCTGATTTAAATCGGAGTCGTGATATGATAAGGTGTTTGTTTCACTTATTAATGGAGTAGACTATGACTTGGTTGACTAGCTTCAAATTTATTCAATGACTACAATACTAGATGATGACGATGCTAAGATTACTTGGCAACCAGTCAAATAGGCTCTGGATTAATCTATGGGCTGACTTTCAATCAATGGTTTCCCATTCGATTTTATTCAATTTGAGTTATGTAGAACTAAAAATATATTGAAATAGAGATTAAATATGTACATGATAAAAGATTATGTCCATATCAAGTACATAGTTTCAACTTTCGAACGTGGAGGTGTGTCTTTTAGGTAAAATTGCAAAAAACTCCTAAATTAATTACTGATTTTGGATTTTCGTCCCAAGCTATATCACGTAGTCAAATTAGTTCCATAATTTTATATTTTTTTGGAATATCGTCTCACTTGTCACATGGATGCTTACATGTCATAACGTGACAAATTTTATCATAAACAATTATATAGGATTGCAGAATTCGTCCCAAACTACTTATAAATTTTGATTTTTTGTCCCAGACTATATCAGTAAGCCGACTTCCGTCCCGCAATTGAAATGACATGGGAAAAAATTTGTTCCCAACTAATTATAAATATTTATTATTTATTAATGCAAAAAAATATGCACAAATTTTTCCTAATGAACTGAGATAGGATTTTTTTTCTCAAAAGCGCACATGAATTTAAAAAATCAATACTATTTTTCTCTTAACAAAAAAGTTAATGGCAATTTACTTCCATGTGATATTCATAATATTCAATTTATCTTAAATAACTTCTTTTCAAATTATAGGAGGTAAATTGAACATAATAAATATCATATGGGATAAATTGCCATTAGTCCCTTAAAAATGTAAAAGATGAATCGTCAATTTCATAAAATTAGAAATTTAATAATGAACCAAATTCATGCCAAACGACAAATTGTGAGACGAAATTCGGCGAATTAATATAGTTTGGGATGAAAAATCAAAATTTATAATTAATATGGGATATATTCTATAATCTTATATAATTGTTTATGATAAAATTTGCCACGTCATGACATGTAAGCATCCATGTGGCAAGTGGGGCGATATTTCAAAAAAATATAAAATTAGGACTAATTTGGCTAAATAATATGGCTTGGGACGAAATCTATGAAGCACGGATACTTCAAAAAATAGCAAGCTGAAGAGTCGGACTCGCCGGGGACTCGGACTCGCCTTCGACTCGGCTCGGATACGCGTCGGACTCGCCACATGGCGAGTCCGAGAAAAAAAAAATCCGGATACGCGAGTCGACTCGGTCAAGCTGAAGAGTCGACTCGGTCATTGACTCGTTGGGGTTTTTTTTTGCAATTTTTTATAAAGTCTTGGGTTGAAACTGCAAATTACTCACCTAACTAATAAAAAATTGAATTGAAACTCATTCCTTCACTTCCTTTCCTTTTCTTTCGTTCTACTTCTGCGCCTTCTGCCCAGTTCATTTCATCCAAAATTGAAAATCCAAATTGGCAATTCAAAACCAAATCCACCATGAATAAGTAAACAAATTCTTCATTTCATTTACTCCCACCACTACCCATCACACTCTAACAAGTCTACAAACCTAGATCGATCCCCAATTTAGCAAGAACCCTAATTTTTCTCTTCCAAATATCAATTCAAAGGTAAGTTTTTAAATGAGTGTTTATTCAATTACTTTGATGCTAAGGTATTTTTTATATATAACTATATAAATTTATTTTATTAAAATATACGTATCCATGCCGAGTCGTATCTTAAATTTTTTTTTGAAAACGAGTCGCCGAATCCGAATCGTGTCGAGTCCGAGTCGCCGAGTCCGTATCCGTGCAACGTAGGACGAAATCCAAAATTATTAATTAGTTTGGGACCATTTTTGCAATTTTGCAGTCCTTTTATATCGTATTTAGGATCAACAAGTAATTGATCCAGTGGAATAGTTAGTCACTATAAAATAACAAACTCAATTTCAAATTTACGTTGGGAGATGTTCCCGCTTATTTTCTTTGAGCCTTTGAGGGTAAATACCACTTTTGGTCGCTCTTATCATTAACTTTTTACAGAGTGGTCCCTTTTATGTTTTTTTTCCCACTCTAGTCCGTACTATGAATTATTTGTTTCACTTTAGTCCCTACTATGAATTATGTGTTTCACTTTAGTCCTTATCAGGTGGTTCCGATAACACGTGACATGCATATGAATATTTTTTAGGGCATTTTCGTCCGTTCACTATTGTGATTATTTGAGATATTGTTTAATTGGTGAGCAATTTTGGTGTTTGAAAAAGATTTTAGGAAAAAACTTTAGTTTGGAACGAAATGTACGATTAAGTTCGATTGGAATGAAAGCCTAGTTTGAAAATTTAGATTTTTTTTAAATAATTAGAAAGACGAAAATATCCATATTAGTTTACTTGAAATGACAAAATTGCCCTCATGAGCATATCATATGTTATCGGAATCGCCTTGGACCACTTGAAAAGGACTAAAGTGAAACAAATAATTCATAGTAGAGACTAAAGTGGAAAAAAAAACATAAGAGAGACCACTCTGTAAAAAGTTAATGATAAGAGGGACCAAAAGTGGTGTTTACCCTTTCTTTGACGTGCCTCGAATGTATTAAACATTTGGGAAAAAAAAATCGCATTTAGGGTATTTGATTTGTTGTATATTTTAATCCAACACAATCCGTGTAAAACCGCAAGAGATCTCCTGTCCCAAATATGTGTACCACTTTGTGTCCCATTCTTAATAAACTGACACGTGTCCAATTCCATTTTTCTGCATCATACAGGATCATTTCTCTCTTCAATCCTTCAATCTTATCATTAAAAAGTTCAATTTTTGGTTTCTAAAATCTCTGTTGTTCTTGTTCCATTCAATTTTTCTAGAGATATTCGTGTATTGCAATTAATTTTTAATAGTTACCGTGTTATTTTAAAAATGATATAATCGACTAAGAAATACTACTAACTTAGATAAAACTCTGTAGTGCTGATTTTTACAGCAGCATAAATCCGTTTTCGAGTTGTAAATCTCTGCCATTAGTAGTATTTATAGATAAAACTGAAACCTAGAAACTTTTTAGACTGTAAATTAAAATTCCCAATTTGAATGACTGTAAAATTTACAGTTAATTTAAATGCCTGTAAAATTTACAGTTAACAGTTTATGTTTGTTGTTGTTCGTATATATTCTGATGAACATTAATCAAATTTCAATGGGTTGTTTTTCATTTTCATTCTGACAAACAAAACATCAATCAGATCTAAATAATTAGTTGTTTTACAAGTTAATTCTGATGAAAACTCACCAGAATTATGATATTTGATATGGTGGCATATGGGATTCAAGGGAATATGGAAGGTAGTGGATACAAGTGAGAACGTGGAAGAGGTTAGTGTGAAGGAAATAATCTTGTGTGATGCGGGTTAAATGTAATTGCCATGTGTCACTTATCTATGAATGTGACACAAAATGATACACAATATTGGGACAGAAGATCCTTAGCGGTGTAAAACATACCTTTTTTTTCCATAACCCAGTTATTTTTTTTTTTTTTTTTTTTTTTTTTTTAACACGGCCGATCCTAGACTTTCTATTACCTTAGGTGAAACCTAAAAAGGGGCCGTTGTATATTGTAAAAATATATTTCATGTTAAATTAATATTTTCTGCTTTAATAGATACGAATTATTGATTAAATCTTTAAATTTCAATTTTTAATATATTTTATTCTATAGATAAAAAGGTCAGTTCATTTAATCTTTTGTGTGACATATTTAATAAAAAATAACATTTACCAATTTTAGTTTTGAAAACCTTCTTTCAGCAGAAGTAATTCTTACAGGTATAATATGGAGTGTACTTTATAGCAAATATATGTATTTGGGTATAATTCGAATACTCTTTTATAATTAAGAATATCAATTGGCTTGTACACATGGGCAAACATAACTTTTGATAAAATTTTAAGTTCATGATATTAATCGAACCATCTATGCTTATTAGTATTAAGTTATATTTAAAAAAAATAAAGATTGATACAATGTTATTCATCTACATCTATGGAGAAAGGTCCATGTATATTTAATAAATCTTAAAATTTTCAAATCTAATTTTAATAGAAGAAATAGTCGATCTAAAGTATATAAAGAAATTCTCAACTCTAAAAGTTGTAATATTCCGGGTGATAATATAAATGTTAATATAAAAGTGTTACTTGTAATTTAATAATTTTAGTATACAACAATTTAAATATATGCGGCTGAATCTTAAAAGTGTTACTTATTGTATTTTTAGATTGTATTGAGAATAAAACTTTAGCAAAAATAGGAAAGAGTGGGTTGGCCTGATGGGCTTTGAGTGAGGGCAATGGATGTGGAAACTGGGCTTGACTAATATGGACTATTACTAAATATTTTTGTCCCAGACAAAAAAAAAAAAAAAAGCCAATTATAAACTGTTGATTTATTTTATGTATAAAGATGAAAGAGAAGTCGAGTGAAATACAATTTTAATATGATAAAATTCTTATCTAGACATGACTTATCAAATTAAAGGCTGACCCTAAATATTCGAGTGTCCTTTATTATAAAAAAGATATAATTAATTTATTTTTTAAATATAAAAATATAATTAAATATTGACATTAATTTTTAGATAGATAATTAAATAACAAATCCACTTAACTATTAAAAGATTTAATCGTGATTTTTTTTTAATTTTTAATTTTGAAAATATTATTATGGCCGAAACAAATTTTACAAGTATATGTATGTCCGGAAAATTCTTACCCAAATCGGGTTGGCCGAACCTAAAACAACTACATTGCAATTTGCAAGTGTAATACACTTGCTTTGGTATTGGATGTAACTCCAAGGAGAGTGATCAATCACAAAGCAAGTGCAATACACTTGCTTGGTGGTTGGATGAATTTGGCGAAACCAGGCTTGGATAAGAATTTTCCGTATATCCTTAGCTCTATTTAATTCTTTTACAAATATTATAATTGATTGTTTTACTTTATATCATTTCTATTCTTAACTTTATTAATTATATATCATCGTGTGTAGGAAAAATTACACATTAATTTAACCATATTTAATGTGATTTTGTGCATAGCACACGAATAAACAAGTAATTTTATAAACAGGAATGCCAGTAGTCCAATTTTATTAGGGGGTGAAATTCCTTTTCACAGTGTATTTAGTAAAGAAAGTAATAAGCATTAGAAATCGTATTATGAAGATAAAACATTCTTATTATTTTTCTAATTATTAAGTAAGAATTTTTTTAAGTAATTTTTGAGAAAAAATATCATTAAGAAAGGAAATGAATTAAAAGAATAATTCCTACAAAAGAAAAAGAAAAAAAAATGAACAATTAATTATTAGAAAAGAAAAAAAGTTAAAGAACATAAAACAATTAAAATATAGAAAAAATAATGTCACTATGTGGGAAGTGCTATATTTTCACTTACGCTGCCCAATTTACTATGCAAAAGAAGATTTAAGTTCAAATTATATTTGGATACGATATAAAATATATTAATTTATTAGGTAAATATTTTTATTTAGTTACTGAAATGATGCGGAGGTTACTATAAAGTTTCAAAAAATTAAAATGAGAATTTATTACTAAAAGACAAATCTGAAAAAAGCATTATTTCGTTTTCTTGAGGAATAATCGGAAAAAAGCTTCAGAAAAGCAAAAGAATAATCCATCTCACGTTTTTATCCCCTTCACCTTTCGCTGTCCTCACGTTTTTTGTCAATACATGAGAAAAGCAAATACATTGGGTCCACCTCTTTTGTTCGAGAAATTTTCTCGTACATCCTCTGTACAAATGACGAATGATATAACATATAATAAAAATTTATTTAATTTGATTTTTGGACAACAATATACGATGATGATGTGAACTTAGAATTAAGAATTTTATGAATGAAATGAAATGCAAATATGCTTCTTGTGCTTTGTCTATTTTAATTATCAATTTTTTTTTTCTCTAAATCAAAATAACACATAAAAGAATACAAAACACCTTTCTTAACCTAAAATTAAAAAAATAAAATTAATAACCCCTTATTAACTTTGAAATTTAACAATAATTCCTCTGTTCACTTAAACAATTAACAAAAATTTCCAGATGGTTTATGGATGAATTTCAGATGAATTTTTTTGCTAATAGAGTTAGTTAAAATAAAACATGAGAGTTTTTATTAGTTAAACAAGCATAATGGGTGTTTTTGTATTTCGCTCGAATTTAATAGACAGTCTCCTCTCCACCATAATGCATACTCCATTTATTTCATATTATTTATCGCTTTGACAAAAAATTCATATTTCATATTATTTGTTGTTTTAGAAGTGCAATGCAAATTTAATTTAATTTTTTCCAAATTTACCCTTTCATCAAAATTGTTCTAACTCGAGAGGAAAGAGAAAAATAAGTATTACTTCTACGAGGGTATTCCTGAATTTTTATTTTTAAATAATATTATTTAGTAGATTTTCTAATCTTTATGTCACGTTGTGAGTAAAATTTCTTTTTTAAGGAGAAGTAGATTACATACGTTTTGTTGTGGTGTACAGCACACAGAATAATATCTCTTGGTAGTGGGCCCAAACTTCTGCCACGTAGCAATTACAGATATTTACAAAATAAATTGCTAATTTTTTCTTCATTTTAATTTCCTCTCTTCCTCACAAGTAACAGGCGCAACCAAATTGTGATCCCCTCTGCCACCCCCCCTGTTTTCACCGTTCCACATTTTTCACGCACAACACACACTAATAAACACACATCCACCGCCATATATATAGATATATACATGGCGGAGGAGAAATTAGAGGTGGAGATGGAGGAATCACATGAATTCGAGGAGGTGGAGATGGAGGAGGAGATTTCATCAAGCTTGACCCTCGAACGAGTCGCCGCCGCGAAGAAATATATTGAGAATCATTACAAAAGCCACATGAAAGACATGCAACGACGCAGAGAAAGGTATATTAAATTAATTAATTAATTCATTTAATTAATTATCAATTTCACATTAATTAATTAACTTGTGTACATGCATGCATATGTCTGTCCGTGTGTGTGTGTGAGGATTAATTAATTGCTTGTTAATGTGAGTGGATTTTTGTTTTAAAAACAGTGTGTTGTTTGAATTTTGATTTTGGATTTGGATTTGGATTTGGATTTGATGAAGAATATTTTTTTCTTTTTTTTTTAACTGCGAAAAATACTCTTATTTGAGAACAGAGTGTTGACTATTCAATTAGATTTAGTTAATACACTTTTTATTTAAATCTAATCTCGCCACAGATTATGTTTTCTTGTAATTATCGAATTAATGATTTTGCAAATTAGAATTGAATTGGTGTTTGTTTTCGTACTTTTTGCCTTTTGTTTTTAGATAGTGTGCATTGGCAAACTATCTTGGATGTTTCGTGTAATTACACACATCACTCTCAATGTTTAGGAAATTACTCAAAGTACCCTTAGGTATTGGATTCATTACATTTACCCCTTTACAACGTTAATTTCGGCAAAAGATATTTTGAATTCCAGATTTACCATCAAAGAAATGAATTTGATGTGAAAATGGGCAAAACTGATAAAAAAAAGGTTCAAATCGGTGGAAAAACTGGTCAAATAAATGAGTTTACTTTTTATGAAATTAAATGGTAAGGGAGCAACTGTAATGAATCGAATACCTAAGAGGTAGTTTGAGTAATTTTCCAAACATGAAGGGCGGTCTGTGTAATTGCACTAAACCTCAAGGATAGTTCGAGTAATTCCCCTTAATTTTAAAACATTTCAACTTTATAATGTATATGTTCTTTTTAACACTAAATTGGTTTCTTTACTGATCTAATTGATACTAGTATTATGGAAAAATTTTTTTGTGCAAATTGCAGGCGTCAACTGCTGGAAAAGATGTTGGCTAATTCAACTGTATCAGAGGAAGAGCAGATGAATCTTTTGAAGGACTTAGAGCGCAAGGAAACGGAGTATATGCGCCTTAAGAGGAACAAGATGTCCGTTGACGATTTTGAGCTCTTAACTATTATAGGAAGAGGAGCCTTCGGAGAGGTCGAAAATTTATTTAATCGCCAATTTCCACATCATCTACAAATATTATCTTAAGATGCATTAATATCGAGTTCATTGAAATGCTGTTATTTGTGAACCACTGCGACAGGTTAGACTATGTCGTGAGAAAAAGACTGGCGACATATTTGCGATGAAGAAGTTGAAAAAGTCGGAAATGCTTAGCCGGGGACAGGTGAGATCAAATCGATATAAACACGAGCTATTCTTTAAATATAATAAAAATTCATTATTTAGTCGATTGCCTTTGCACGATGTATAGGTCGAGCATGTGAAAGCCGAAAGAAATTTGCTAGCAGAAGTAGCAAGCCAGTTCATCGTAAAGCTTTACTGTTCGTTTCAAGATGCCGAGTACTTGTATCTGGTAATGGAATACTTACCAGGTGGCGATATGATGACTTTGTTGATGAGAGAGGACACCTTAACTGAGACTGTTGCTAGATTTTATATCGCGCAATCTGTTCTTGCGATTGAGTCCATCCACAAGCATAATTACATCCACAGGTGCGTGAATAGTGATCGATTTATATTATGCTTTCGTTGGCAATATTAATTAAATTTTGTGCAATATTATCTCAAATTTTGTGCAGAGATATCAAACCTGATAACCTACTGTTGGATAAGAATGGTCACATGAGGCTCTCTGATTTCGGACTCTGCAAGCCTCTCAACTGCTCGACTTTATCTCCGTTAAATGGAAACGAACCTATGAACGAAGAGAATTTGAGGGCATTAATTGATGCAAATGGATTCTTTCCTGATAAGGTAGATGGAAGCCATTGGAACAGTCCTCTCGAGCAATTGGAGCATTGGCAAATGAATAGGAGGACACAGGTGAAGAAACTTTTTTTCTCGACAAATATATCGAACAACTTTAATTCCTAAGATACATATATAATTAAGATTCTTGTTTTTTTTTTTTCAGGCATTTTCAACTGTTGGCACACCGGATTACATTGCTCCGGAAGTATTACTGAAGAAAGGCTATGGGATCGAATGTGATTGGTAAGTTTCTTCGCATTAAATCTTAGTTTGCTTTTTAAGAATCGTTTGATACTTCAACATTTTCTCATTAAATGTTATGAATGCGCTAATCGCAGGTGGTCACTTGGCGCAATAATGTATGAGATGCTTGTTGGTTATCCTCCATTCTATTCTGATGATCCAATTTCAACATGCAAAAAGGTGCCTTCTTTTAATTTTTTTTTGTAACTATAGACTCATGTTTTAAATAAGTATACAAGAATTTCGTGCGAATATGTGCTTCATTCTTTTGTAATATTGATGGTGTTGTGTGTTTTTAATGTCAGATAGTGCACTGGAGACATCACTTGAGATTTCCAGATGGAGCAAGATTAAGTCCTGAAGCAAGGCATCTGATTCGTAGGTTGCTCTGTAATGTTGATGATAGACTAGGTTCTCACGGGGCAGACGAAATAAAGGTGTTCTTTTACACCATGATTTTTCATTCTTGTTCGAATAATATGTCATTATTCCGTGATATTTTCATCAGGCTCATCCATGGTTTAGAGATATCAATTGGGATAAACTATATGAGATGGACGCAGCATATAAACCAGAAGTCAATGGAGAACTTGATACTCAAAATTTTATGAAATATGATGAGGTAGTCTTATTATGAATTTTTATTTTTGAGGAGAAATGTGGAATTAACACACTGTAGTGTCGCCTATCTAAGAAACACCTTCCTTATGGATACATTATACATTCTATTTGAAGTATTTTGTGCACTTAGCGCATATCTCTCCGCTTTAACAACTTAAGTTTGATATTAAGGACATTAATATCAAATTATCTCCTTTCTAATAATGTATATTTAGTTGAAGCTTTATAATAAGGTGTCCATTTTAATTTTATGAATATCTCGCGCTAGTTTCTTCCACTTTACATGGATGCAAGTTTTTGATGCAAAGTTTCAATGTGAAAGTTATCAAGTAAGACATCAACATTCCTTCTATGTGTATCTTGCACAGTTGAAGCATGCATTTAATTTCTTTTTCCTCTTGCCTTTTACTTGAGCCATCAATAACCAATATACGGAGATGCATTGTTGGGTAATTTAATTCTTCATAAATTGACCACAAATTTATTTCTTAAGTTGTGACCTTATCTTTCCATGAAAAATATAATACGCGAGAGCAGCATACAAAGAATCCTAAGAGTAATATACGAAACAACAAAAATATTTGCATGCTTACACGAACATAGATGTTAGAGATATAGGTCTTGAGACCGAGAAAGGTCACTTTTCTTCTAACGTGCTTATGATCCATGGTCCACGAAGGCTTATTTTCATCGGTTAGTTTTTACGTACCAATATCGTTATGCATGTTGTAATGCCTTTGCTACCATCCTTGTAAATATATTTGGCACTATTATTTCTGCTGTTGTAGTGTCATACCTAGTTTTACCACCCTTCTTATATGTTTTGCATCTTGTTAATAGGTGGATCCACCGCCAACAAAGTCTAGCTCCGGGGCATGGAGGAAGGTCTGTTATTCATTTTCATTAATCATGAAACGAAAGCACAGTTTTTTCTGAGTTCACGTTTAAGTGCTTTTTTTTTTTCTGATTTTATTGCGTGGCATGTAAATGCAACTTCAGTTATTATGTTAATGAAATAAGCAAGAAAATGCATACATGGAATGGTAGATAATGCTTGGCAAAGGATTTAGGTTTCCTCAATAAGTGGCAGCTCAAATTGAGCCGAGATTGGTTTATTTAAGCTTCTCTCTTTCAAGCAACCTGAGCTCTTGCTCAAGTTTACAAACATGAAACATGATGTCAAATTTAGTTTTTAGTGAGTAGATTTTTCTTTAGATCAAGAAATTAACCTATTAATAGTAACTTAATCCTCTAAAACTATATGTTTCCATGCTACTCATGAAAATAGAAGTTGATTTAAACACTTGCTATCAAATAAACACCCACGAGCAATTAAAATTCTTAACTATTTATTTGAAACACATATGTTAGCAATCTTGTTAGTCCATTTATTTAAACATTAGGCACTTGTGTTGCACTTTACGTATATGTGAGAAACGAAGTACTTCTAAGAAGTTCCTATTGTTAGCCTATGAAATTTGAACAGCACTTAAGACTTTCGAGAATTAGAGAGGCTCTAATGCTCTAGTCCTTGATTTGATAACTGAAGGATAACTTCATTAGTAGTCAACGATGGGATGCCACATTTATGGACGTATCCTACACCAGAATGGAGTATGATCGACCGTTGATCACCACTCCAAGTTTTATGGAACTACACCTGCACTCAACAAATATCGTTAAGCTAGTTGGGTCAAATTTTTAAGCCAAAATCCTCTAAAGCCTAATATCAACCCGAGTAGAGTAATTGAACAAAACCGAGTAGTAGTGAATGTCTAGATGTCCTCATAAATGAGGGGGTATTTATAAAGTGGTGGAATATCAAAACTCGACTTTGTCAATTGGATTTCCTCGGGCCGACATGAATAAATGGCACCCAAATCTTGGAGTAATGTGTAATATTCACACACTACAAGAAAAGTGAGTTTTGGTAACCATTTTAGGGCCGTGGTGGATATGAATATTTTCTACATCGGCCTAGGAAAACCTCTCACAAGCCGTAGTTGATATGATGGTTGAAACATCCACCACGGCCCCCAACCATAGTGGAAACATCCACCGCGGCCAAACTTTAGCAACCCCTGAAGGGACCATCCCTAAAAACCAGTCTGGCCATTGTGATTGAATTTTGGCAACCACTATAGACTTTCCACAATAGTATTTTGCCGTGGTGGATAGTCATATTTCTTGAAGTGACGATTGGAGGGGTATATTACTTCATGTCGATGTGGTCGGTCACCAAGAGGATCCTTTTATCAAGGTGTGAGTGATTTAACAATCATCATTCTTTGGTGGTCTAAAGGCTCTTTGTAAGCCATGTTGATGGTGGGCCTATTCTTGTTCCGGAGGCTCTGATCAAGCCACATCATTCAAAATGGCATGGAGAATGTAGACCGAGCCACGTGGACAAGGTGCTTTAGTATTGGTTTTATGATTATGAACCCCACCTGAGTGTTACGATACCGTCGACTATTGACCTAGTATTACCGTATTCACTAAAAAATTAAATAAAACGATAATCCACTGTGACTTATTGCATTGCATGTATCTTTTCTACTGATTTCCACATGCTACACAAGAGGAAAGAACCACACTAGTAGTATGAAAATATGGACATTTCCTGCTAGAAAATGTGAATCTAATTGCCTTAGAGATGTTTCAAGTTGCTAGAGCAAATTGAAGACTACAAAATTCACTTCGGTGAACTTAAATTTGCAGTAAATGATAAAACAAGAGTAGTTTATGATATCGTATGATTGAACTTATTACTACGTGCTTTTAAAAAAACTTAAAAGGAACATTACTTAGAAATGCACAACGAGATGAAACATGGTGAGTCCTTTAAGAGCAATAAATGTAGCTTATATTACGTCCCATGTCGTGATGGAAACTGATAGAAGACTAGCTCATAAATCTAATTGATTTTCTTTTCGCAACGCTCTTGGCCTACTAGCATAATATATATATATATATATATATATATATATATATATATATATATATATATATATATATATATATATATATATATATATAAGCTCTGCCATATGTCAAGTGGTGGACTCGAGGCGTGATAGGTGGCATTAATATTTTTGATAAGTTTTTGCATCGGTTTTTTTTTTAACCGGGTTGTAGTTTCTACCATTTCAGCATCATTTTGGCAGTTTAGTAGCACCTCTCTTTTTATGTCGTCAGCATATCCAAATCTATCTGTGATGTTCATAGTTTTATCGTTTAATCCCTATCTTCGTCTTTCAATAACAGTAATGTTGCATTTATTTCTGGCAGTTGCGTAATCCAAAAGATTTGAGTTTTGTTGGGTACACATACCGAAATTTTGAGGCTGTGAAAGGGTTGAGGAAGTCTTCTGGTAAGTAGATTTTGTAAATACAACTCACCGTATTTCGTTTATCCACGTAATATTCTCTATTCTATATGTACTTTCTTGATCAAAAGCTAGATTTCATGTTAAATATATTGTCATTTGAGGTTACCTTCCTTTCCCATTTGAAACGCTAACATATCTATAGTAAAAAACTTAATACGATTCTCGGAATGGGGCAGGAATTAACCATTAATTTCCTTATTTTGCTAAAGATCCATGTTTTTTAAGAAACTTTTTGCATTGAGATTAAGCGTCGAACTTCTATTATACGATGTCCAGGTGCTATTGTTTTTTGTTTCTCCATAATCTTCCTAATTTGGCAGCTTTTCGTGTAGTTCTGTTATCTTGTTTGATAAAACCGTAGAAATGGTGGATTTGGTCACTTCTTTCTTAGATCATGTGTATCTAAAAAATCGCAGCTGTTTTTTCTTTTCGCTACTAATGGTCTCGATTAAGATTATTAACTATCGTACTTTTGTTCGTGCAGCTGACAAGCAGAGCATTTCACCCGAGCGCTTATCAACCGATTCTACCTTGAGTAAGTTTTCATTCTCTAATGACACTTTTTTTTGACACCATAACTTAATCTGAAATTCTTTTACATGTCCATGGAATTTAAAGGTGATTCTACATTGGATTATTCGTCGAAATACACAACTGATGAAGAGGAAGTGCTTAAGCGTACTTCATCGGCAGATACTCTTACTCTGTGATGTGGTGGTAGATTTTGGCTCGGTTTCGATCAAGTTCTTAATTCTCCGTGTTTTGTAATGTTGTGAAAATTAGAAAGAAATTAACCTGGGAAGCCTCTTAATGACACTTTCATTTAGAGGCATTTTTGGGATTTTGGTTTGATTGTTAGTTCATAATTGCAGATTATCAGTTTCAATTTGGCAGATTCATAGATGAATTTAGTTGTCTAGAAGCCGCCATTTTTGTAGTAAGTTTATGTTAATGTTCTTAAGACAGCAGTTTTATGATCTTTATGTAGTTTGTCCCATTTCCAATAGAAGTTTGTGTTTTTTTCTTAACTTTCACTCTGCATATAATGTGGTACAATTATGATATTTTAGCAATGCTTTGACAATCTTTTATAGCTTTTATCAAGCTTAAAATTATATTTGAGTTTAGGTCGATTATTTAACGAATCATGCTCAAATGAGTTCTAATCGAGCCGAACATCACGAGTAACTTTGTTATGTTTACATATATTGTATCAATTCTTGGCACCTGCTTTCTCACCCCTGAAACCAAAAATATTTCCAACATTATTATTATTAATACCCCAAAAAAGGGAAGAACCTTTTATGAATTTATGCTACATTAACCAAAGGACTCGAGCAGAAATCGAAAAATACAACACTTTTGATTTAAAATCTTATAAAAATGCATTTTTGGTATTCTTTTTGTACTTTATGGGACCATAAGTAGACCAAAAAGATAAATAGAGACTATTTTATGGGACCAAAGTCGCAAAAAAGATAAAAAAAATTGGGAGAACAAAAATAAATTTATAAAGGACAGGACCAAAAGTGCAAACTATGTTAACACCAGGGAACCAAAAATGCAATTTCGTTATTGTGGATCTAATCCTGTGGGATTAATAATGCAACTTACCCCTCAAAAATCTTAGATGGAAGTACAAGATGGAAATTGATTTAATCAAAAAAGAATCACACTTAGCCTTAACAATAATAATACAGTAATATTCACTTAGCTGAACCACCTTAATTTAATTCAATAATTATGATGTGGTACAATTATGATATTTCAACAATGCTTTGACAATTTTTTATAGCTTTTGTCGAGCTTAAAATTATATTTGAGTTTTGGTCGATTATTTAACGAATCATGCTTGAATGAGTTCTAATCGAGCCGAACATCACGAGTAACTTTGTTTTTTTTTTTTTGGTTTCCCAAGGGTTTAATCCCTTTCGAGGCGGGTCGGGCACATTAAGTGGTTACCTCTCCCAACAGGGATTCGAACCTGAGTCCGCTACTTTGTAGTGACTAGTCCCTTCCACTAGACCAATCACCTGTTGGTACGAGTAACTTTGTTATGTTTACATATATTGTATCAATTCTTTGGCTTGTACCCAGACTCAAACCGAGTTGGTATTTATAGTTGTTGTCCAGACTTGTTGATATTTATAGCAAACCGAGCTTAAATGAGTTTATAGTAACCAAACGAGCTCTAATCGAAAATCTCGTATGATTTAATTCCAGACATACATAGAGGAAAAAGAAAGTACATTGTCGGTTAAGCCCAAATTTTTTCAACAATGATAACACAAATCAATGGCATCTTTTTTGTAGGAATATAATTCATAAGTAAAGGTAATAAATGAATATTTATAGTTATATGTAAATTTCCCTCCGCGTTAATAGCAAATCGAGCTTAAATGAATTTGTAGTTACCAATTGAGCTCTAGTCGATATTAATCTCAGGACATAGAAATTCATTATCGGTTATGCCCTATATTTTCAACAATGATAATATATCTTATTTGCATCTTTTTAATTGGCATATAATTCACGAGCAAAGGCAAATAATGAGTATTTTATAATTAAATGTGAATTTTCCTCCGTGTTTTTTTTCTAATTGTTTAATAAAATCAATAATTGTTGATGGTTGACGATGAAATGATGAATGACTCATTATTTCTTTTTAAAATAACATTTAAATGTAAATTTTATGTTTTCAATGCATAATAGTTGATAAAATCACGTCTTTTGAGAACAATAAAAAAATCATATGTTTTGTTAGTTTAGCTTTAAAAAGGATAACTTTTTTCCCTTCAGAATAAATTAATACTTTCAAAGTCAATGTTATGAAATATTGTTGGATGAAGATAAAGATGAAAGAAGACAAGTAATTAAGGGAAGGTTTTGATGATTTCCAAAACATCATAATCAGCTAAGTATGGAAAGCTTAGTTCCCTTAGAAGAATTTTGAACAAGTAAAAGAAGACATCAGAAGAGTTCAAAGTTCAAAGCTCAGAAGACTAGTGATCTCTTGCTGAAACAGCGAACAGAAGGGTAGATCATCAGCCGAGTCAAATCAGATGAGTTCAGTATTTGATCAGCAGAGTATCTATCAGCAGAGTCGTTTTGATCAGCAGAGTAGAAGAGGTCAAGAGATTAGTCCAACGGTAATAAATGCACTTGGTGTAATAAATGCTGAAAGAGAAGGGTAGTAATGGCAAATGATTGAAGATATCCTCGGATCAGCAGAGTGCATTAAATGCGATGGACAGAAAGGTACTGTACACAGTACGGAATGCTGCAGGGAGCCGTTTCAAAAGGAGCTGAAGGATGGATTTGATTTGTGACTTGCCTTCAACGGTCATAATTTCATCTCCATGTATAAATAGAGCTGAATTTCAAATCGAGCAATACACAACAACAATCAGAGATCGAAATTTTGAAGCAGAATTTCTCTAAGTCTCAAAAGCTCGAACAGCTCACTCGTCTGGTGGAAGTCATCTGTTGACAGAAACCCAGTTGAAGAAATCAGAAAAACATTATCTGAGTGATTTTGTGATAGCTGAGTGTTGTGCGAAGTGAGAATCCATCTGTGTGAGTGATTCTACTTTAGAGGATAGGTTTTCTTTGTGAATTCCTATTGTGAGCTTACAGCCTTCTCATTAGTTGTTTAGGTGTAAGTGGAGAAATATTGTAATCTTTGTGATTATAGTATAACCCAGAATCTGTGTGATCTGGAAGAGTGGATTAAAGGATTTTTATCCATATAACCACTATAAAAATTCTTTGTGATATCTTGCATTTAAAGTTTTCTTGCATATTTTAAAGTTTGCATTTTAAACACTTTGAATCAAACAAAAGATTTTATAAGGAGTTTGAAAACTGGGGATAAAATCTTTTGGAACTTAGTTTACTTGTGAAAAACACTTTCAAACAATCCGCTGCAAGTATACTCTTGGAAAACTGTTTTACTGAAAAACAGCTAAGTCATTGTAAGAAGAGTGGTCAGTCGTCTGTTCAAGATTTGTTCACGATCAGACTAGTCTGCTTACTGTTCTTCATCAGCTTAGTCTGCTGACAGAAGACTGAAAAGTTTTTAAGTTCAAAATTTTCAGAGGTCTATTCACCCCCCCCCCCTCTAGACCTCATCTGACCACTTGGGACCAACAAGTGGTATCAGAGCAGGTGGTTCATTAGAATCAGCTGCCTGATCAACGAGCTTGATCCGAGTGTTTTTCAAAGGTTTTCAAAACTTTTCAAAAGAGCATCTTTTTGAAAAATCAAAACTTTTTGAAAAATGGATTGTATCAGCCATGTTCCCCACATTGCTGGTATGTCCTTTGAGGACTGGAAAATCAGAATGGAGATTTTCCTTGCTGCCTATAATGACAACATGCACACATGTATCATTAAAGGTCCATTCAGATTCACAAAGACCATAAAGATAAATGAAGTAGATACGGTTGTGGAGAAAGACCTTCATGAGATGACTCCAGAAGAGATAAAGCTTTACAATCTTGATAAAGTCGGAAGATTCATCATGACCAAAGCCCTGGATAATGATCGGTTTGACAAGGTCAAACATTGCAAAACTGCAAAGGAGATGTGGGACAAGGTCAGAGACATGAGTGAAGGAAATGATGCTATTAAAGAGCATCAGCTCAGTGTTGCATTGGAAAAGCTGGACAACTTCAAGATGAAGTCTGGAGAAACCATTGATCAGATGGATACCAGATTCACCAGAACTCTGAACGAAGTTTTGAAGCTGGGAAAGACTTTCACTGACAAAGAAATCACTGTCAAAGTACTGAAGGCCCTACCTTCCAAGTTCAACATGAAGGTGACAGCAATGGAAGAATCAAGAGATCTGGGCAAGATTTCTCTTACAGAGCTGTTCTCCGTACTCAAGGCGTATGAGTATAAACTGCCAAGGATGGGAATTGAAGAAACCTCAACTTCAGGACCCACAGCTGCACTTGTTGCTGCTGAAAACCAAAGAAGACCAGCTCAAAGAAATGCTGAAGTGGACTCATCTGATGAAGCCACTCTACTCAACAAAAAGGAGTACACTGCTGGAGATGTTGCACTGTTGATGAACAACTTCAAGAAGTTCTACAAGAGAAAGATGAAAAACAAATACAACAATGCTTCCACTTCTAAACCTAATTTTTCTTCTCAGGATAAGGATGATTATAAATCAAAACTGATGTGTTACAACTGCAGGAAATTGGGACACTTCATAAGAGAAATTGTGGTTTGTAGGGTGCAAAGTGGGATAAAAAAAATTATAGGATGCAAAGTGAAAAACACTCCTATTTGTGGGGTGCAAAGTGGAATTAAGCCATTAAATAATTCCAAAAACCGTACGATAATCTTCTGAGGTAATAAATTCTAAAATATATTTGTACTGTACATAATCATATAATTCGGGTTCATAATCGGGCCAGAATCCCGCTGAAAAAATAAATTAAAATTAATGAAATTACACCATCGTGGGGTTTTTGCATTTCCATCCCCAAAATATAGGAAATAGGCACTTTGTATCCCAAAAACTTAGATTTAACACTTTGCACTTTCGAAATATGAAAAATGCAGCATTTTGCTCCATCTTTTATTTTCAAGCAAAAACTCAAGGGCAAAATATGTAATTCAATAGAATTGGCACTTTGCACCCTCAAAACTTGAGAATTTTGCACTTTGTACCCCAAAATAAAATTTACAGTTAACATCCTCTAATTAAGAACAAATCAGCAACTTCCACCCCCGAAACACAATATTTGGGCACTTTGCACCACAAAATACAAAATTAACACTTAACAAGCTCATATTAGAAAACTCAAACCCCTCGTTTTTTTAGTCAAAGTTGACTATCGGAGTGAAAAAAAATCTAAGGCAAAATAGGTAGTTCATGTTTTTCCTTAAATTTTGCAAAATACAATATAAATACTAGAATACTCATTTCTCTCTCCATCTTTCTTTTCAACAATATAACCATAAATAACTAAATAAAGTACAAGTAAACTTCTCGAAGACCCATTTACATTTTGCCTTAAATTTTTTCACCCCAATGGTCAACTTTGCCGGAAAAAACGAGGGGTTTGAGTTTTTTAATTTTTTATTTGAGGGTGTTAAGTGTTAATTTTGTGTTTTGAGGTGCAAAATGTCAATTTATTGTGTTTTGGGGGTGCAAGTTGTTGATTTGTTCTTAATTAGGGAGTGTTAAGAGCAAATTTTATTTTGGGGTGCAAAAAGTACCAAATATTTACAATATAATTACCTATTTTGCCCTTGAGTTTTTGCCCGAAAATAATGAGGGTGCAAAGTGCTGCATTTTTTATATTTTGAGGGTGCAAATTGCTAAATCTAAGTTTCGGGAGTGCATTTCCCATCTTTGGAGGTGCAAAGTGCAAAAAACTCACCATCGTTCGTATTTCCTCGTCCGACCCTTTTTCCGATCAACGCTTACCTTCCACAGCCGTGTTTTTCAATATTTTCTCCCGTTATCTGCAGGTAATTTTTACTTATTTCAACGATTTTTTTGTCGACTGAAACACACCTGTGATATTTCTTCTTATGTGCTTTTTCAAAACCCTAATTGAACCCTTAACTGATTGATGGTGATGAGAGTTTCTTGAAATCACATGTTAATATTTAGATTATGACAATAATCATTTTTGAGTTAAGTTTGCGGGTAGACTTTATTTCCAATTTGTTTTTGTTACACCCCAATTCGAAAATAATAGAGACAAAAAGACACAAATAGCAATTGCAATTCAATATTCAACAAAATGTTCCTCAACTACAATTCTTAAACCTCCTAAGCATTATATGAAAGAAATAATGCTGAACAAAGAGTTCAAACTAAGCCAACAATGGCAGCAACAATATCAAAAGAGAGAGAATAGCGTAGGAAAAAAACAACTAATTTTCTGGATAAGTTCTAGCATTTTCCCCCCTGGCCTATATAACAGAATTACCCGCTCCTCATAGTCCTATGACACTTGTCCCTTCACTTACACTTGGAATTTACCATACTACCCTTCCCACTAATCTGGAATGCAACAATAGTCCCCCCTTAAAACATCCTTGACCTCAAGGATGGAATGTAGGAAACTTCTGTTGAAATTCATACAAATTCTCCTAAGTAGCCTCTTCATCACCCAAACCAGACCACTTCACCAGTACTTGAGTAGTAGCACGCCCATTTACTTTAGCCAATCTTCCTTCCAGAATTTCTTCAGGTAGCAGAAGCAACACTCCTTCATCGTGGAACATACAAGAAGAGAAGTTTGAACAATAGTAGATCCCACCCTCCTCTTTAACTGAGATATGTGGAAAGTAGGATGAACTTTAGAGTCAACCGGTAACTGAAGCTTGTAAGCAACTGCTCCCACACGTTCCAACACCAAAAATGGACCAAAAAACTTAGCAACCAATTTATGGAAACTAGGATTTCTCACAGAAGACTGTTTATAAGGTTGTAACTTAACATACACCCAATCTCCCACCTGAAATTCTTTCTCAACTCTCTTTTTGTCAGCTAATTGTTTCATCCTAGCTTGAGCCCTCTCCAAATGTTTCTTTAAGTAACCTCCCTTGCATGCAAACTCCTATCCACAACATCCACCACAGTACCAAAAGGTTGATAATGAAATTGAGAAGGAGGAGCTTGTCCATACACAATTTCATAAGGAGTAAATTTAGTTGCAGAATGGTAAGAAGTGTTGTACCACCATTCAGCAAAAGGAAGCCATTGTAACCACCTTTTTGGTCTTTCAGAAGTCATGCAACGCAAATATGTCTCCAGACATCTATTCACCACTTCAGTCTGCCCATCAGTTTGTGGGTGATAGGCGGTTGAGTGCAACAGCTGTGTACCTTGCAATTTAAAAAATTCCTGCCAAAATTTACTCATAAAGCCAGTGTTTCTATCGCTCACAGTAGTAGCAGGCATACCATGCAATCTGAAAGTCTGATCCATAAACGCCTGTGCAACTGTGACAGCAGAATAAGGATGGTTAAGTCCTATGAAGTGCGCATACTTGCTCAACCTATCCACAACAACGAGGATAACTTCCTTCCCTCCTGAATTTGGAAGACCATCTATGAAGTCCATAGACAAATCAGTCCAGATTTTATGTGGAATAGGCTAAGGTTGTAAGGATCCAGCGGGTAAAGAATTAAGGGGCTTGCACCATTGACAAATTTCACAATTTTGCACAAATTTAAACACATCTTGCTTCATCTTCTTCCAATAATAACACCTCTTAAGTCTCTGCAAAGTTGTTATCATTCCTGAATGCCCCCCTTCATGACTAGTATGATACAATTTAAGCAAGGTATTCAGAACTGTAGGGACCCTTCCCACCACCACCTTTCCTTTCCTTAACAAAAAACCTCCGGACCACTTATAATGAGGTACAATGTGTGGACTGTTTTGCACTTTCTCCAGAATTCCTTTAATTCTTGGATCTTGTTCCCAACTAGATTTAACTTCATCCACTAAGGTTGATGTGATAACGGATAAAGTATCTAAGGAACCCTTGCCACCCTCAGGAATCCTACTCAAGGCATCAACAACCAAGTTCTCTTCACCCTTTTTATATTGAATGTCAAAATCATACCCCAAAAGTTTTATGATCCATTTCTGTTGAGAATGAGTAGTGATCTTCTGATCCAACAAAAATTTAAGACTCTGATGATCAGTCTTGATGATGAAATACTGACCAATCAAGTGAGGTCTCCCTTTACTAACAACTTCAATAATGGCCAACATTTCCTTGTCATAAGTGGATAATGCAGAATTTGTTTTATTTAGACCCTTGCTAAAATAAGCAATAGGTCTCTTATTCTGCATCAACACAGCCCCAATACCTACCCCAGACGCATCAATCTCCACTACAAAGGTTTGAGTGAAGTTTGGAAATACTAACACTGGGGTTGTAGTCATAGTGATGGGGGCTATTTCGCACCCTACATATTGTACGGATCGAGTAAAGAACATAAGATCGGTTCGACCAAATCAGACAGTTCCGGATCATCTTATCGACCCGGCCAAGTACAGCTCTCTTCGACGAAAAGACTATGTTCCGGACCCAAGAAGGATATTTGGGCCGAGTCCTATAAGGACTATGATTCCTTGTAACACTAGGTTTAGTATGATATAAATACCTAGTTAATCATTGTATAACACAGATTCTATTTTACGGATTTTATGCTTACAAAACAGCATAATCCTAGATTATATACAAAAGAATCACCGATTCACCAAATTAACAACGTTCTTTCTCTTGATTGTCTTTATTATTTCATTGCTCTAACGAATATTGCTTTTCCTTGAGATTGATCCATCCTGAATAAAGTAACAGAGCCCTATAAAAAGTATATTGAAATCCCCCAATATCACCAAATTCACTGATACAAATAATCCGACGAAATCCGGCTAAATCAGTTGGCGCCCACCGAGGGGCTAGGTTAATTATTCGATCGACATATGGCTCGCCCAAGGAAAAGTGCTCGAATCGGAGCAAGAAGTAACACAACCACCGGTCATAACATATCTGAAGATCTACAGGACAACGACAATAATAACGTTCCCAACACCAACGAGAATTTGCAGGATACCCACCCTGGTCAGCACGAAACCCAGGGAGGTCTTCCCGGTACAATTCCAGAAGAACAGGAAGTCCCTGAAATCCCTGTTCCTCTCCCAGGCGCTCAGGAGAAATTGCGACAAATAGCAATGCTCGTTAAATTACTCTCTCCCGAAGAATTACTCGTACTTGATCAAATTCCTCAGAACATTAGGGCTCTCGGGACGACTCCTGCTCCGAGAGCGCCGAGGCGAAACGATTAGACGTCTCAACAAGCCGACAGCCCAGCAAGTGAGCGTCGCTCGCTGCACAGTCCGAGGCGGGGCAATTCTAAACCTTCCGATAACCATCCCCGAAGAAAATTAGGACAAAGAAAACCGCAGCCAGAACGCAGTGGGTCCAAGGAACATACGATAATCCCCATCGAGGATGACATAGAAGATGTAATCCCAGATCGACCACGTACAATCCGTTTCTCGGAAAGAGAAATCGAAAGGATGGTACAGGAACGACTCGAACAACGCCTACGATCTGCTCAAAACCCGTGGGCCCGAACCGCGGAACTCCAGGAGAGCCTTGCGGCTTGTTCTCCCTTCTGCAGAGAAATAAAAGAAGCACAATCCATTGGACAGGTCCCGGGTAGACTACCCCGATATGATGGAACTACTGACCCGGATGATTATATTTTTAGCTTCACGAATATAATGAACTTATATGCTCACTCTGCCGAATTCACTGCCAAGTTAATGGTGACCACATTCGAAGGACTCGCGTTAGACTGGTTCGCCAAACAACCAGCCAACTCCATATTTAGTTTTAGGGAATTATGCAACAAACTGACGCAGCAGTTCGCCAGTCAGAAGAGGCAAAAACTCCCGATGAGCTACTTGGGAACCATACACCAACAAGAGGGAGAATCCCTAAGAAATTGGTTGGCAAGATTTAACGTGGAGTTACTCAAAATCGATTCCCCGAATATCGATTACATAATATCTATTCTTTTCGACCTCACGAAGAATAGGCAGTTCGGAAATGCCCTCAGTCGAAAACAACCAAGAACATTTGCCGACATCATGAGCTTAGCATCTAAGTATATGACCCAAGAAGAGATGAATTCTTTTAAGGATAAAAACAAAAACAAAGCTACAACTTCAAACTCCAAACGGCATGACAGGGTTCCCGCCCAAAGAACCATGGATTATGAGCAATCCTTTAGAAAAGGCAACGTTTTCCAGCGATTGGAATACAACAAAGCCGACCAACAGAGGCAACCTAATTTCTATCAAAGACCAGGAAACCTTGAACCTCCGAACAGAAGCAGGGTGAATCAAGTGGAACACCCGAGGTTAAATGCATCGATGGAGGAAATTTTGGAAATTCTAGAAAGAAATAACTGGATCCCCGAAGCCAGGAAGATCGCCCAGCCCAGGCCTGGGTCTCGAAACTACGACCTATACTGCAAGTACCATAGAGCACACGGACATCGAACTGAAAATTGTTTTCATCTAAAAAGAGAAGTTGAAAAACTAATCGAACAAGGAAAATTAGATGAATATATAGATCGTGATGACCGCAAAAGAGAAAGAAGTAGAAGCCCTCGGAATAATAATCAAAGGAGGAATTCTCGTCGAAGGACACCGGTGCGTGCTCCTACGCAGGAGCAAAACCATGACCAGATCAATGGAACCATTCATACAATATCCGGGGGACCCGCGGGCGGCGATAGTCGTAATGCTCGACGAAGAACCGCCAGATCCATAATTGGAAACTCTAAATATCCAAAAGAAATATGGACTCTGGAAAACAAGTCGTCAAACGACCAGCCGATCAGCTTCAGTGAAGGCGAAGTTCCCAAAAACATCGTTTGGGACACAAAAGAGGATAACCCCGATTTCCCAATGGTGGTATCGCTAGAAATAGCAAATTATAATGTCAAACGGATCCTAATCGATAATGGGAGTTCAGCGAATATCATCTCCCGAGAGGTTTTAGCCCAAATGAACTTGGGGCAGATAAACCTACAGAAAGTAGCTACGCCGTTAGTAGGCTTTGGAGGGTCGGAAATCATCCCCAGCGGAACGATAAACTTAAGTGTGTCGCTAGGGAAGAAACCGCTTCGGACGGTGAAACTAGTGAAATTTCTAGTGGTAGAAACTCCCTTCGCTTATAACGCAATTTTGGGACGACTAGCTCTCAACCTATTCCGAGCCGTTGTGTCTACTTATCACCAGAAGATAAAATTTCCAACCGACAACGGTGTCGGAGAAATAACCAATGATCACTATATGGCGTGGGATTGCTATAGTACCTCATTAACTTTGAAACAACAGCCCAAATCAGTTACCCCGAGCAAAAGAAAAATCGAAGATGATCTAGTCAGAAATGAGATCGAAATCCCTAGTACTGATCGAATAGATAAAAAGGGAAAGGAACCACTAGATCTGACATTAAAACCCCCAGAGCATAAAGAAGTAATTCTAGTACAAGGGGACTCATCCAAAACGACAAGAATAGGTACTGAATTGAGTAAGGAAGGGGAAGTAATGCTAGTCAACTTCCTCAGAGATAATGTCGACGTCTTCGCCTGGAGCGCGAATGACATTCAAGGAATTGATCCTCGGATAGTCAAGCATTCCCTAAAAATAGATCCTGTGGCAAAACCCGCCAGACAAAAGAAAAGAAATCATGGTCCAGTAAAAGATAAAATTATCAAAGCCGAGGTAGAAAGACTACTGGCAGCAAAACAAATCCGAGAAATCCACTTCTTAGAATGGCTATGTAATGTTTTTCTCGTAGCAAGAGGGGATAAAAAGGACAACAAATGGAGAATGTGTAATGATTTTACCGACCTAAACAAACTATGCCCGCGCGACCCGTATCCTCTCCCGAGGATTGACCTATTAGTTGACTCAACCGCCGGCTTCGCAATATTCAGCATGATGGACGCCTTCCAGGGATTTTACCAAATATACATGGATGAGCGAGACCAAGAAAAAACTGCATTCGTAACCGAGCAGGGTGTATATTGTTTTATAGTAATGCCATTCGGCTTAAGGAATGCCGGGGCCACCTACCAAAGGTTGGTAAACCTAATGTTCAAAAAGCTAATCGGAGAATTGATGGAAGTCTATGTGGACGATATGTTGGTCAAAAGCATGAACGAAGCGGATCACATAAAACATCTCGATCGATGTTTCCAAATCTTAAGAAAATACCGTATGAAATTAAACCCCGCAAAATGCACTTTCGGTGTTAAGTCGGGAAAATTTTTGGGCTATTTAGTGCACCAGCGAGGAATAGAAGCCAACCCAGAAAAAATTCGAGCCATAACTGAAATGAAACCTCCCAAGACCATCTCGCAAGTACAAAGTTTGGTCGGGAAAATTGTAGCGTTAAACAGATTCATATCAAAATCAGCAGACAGAAGCCTGCCTTTTTTCCACACTCTCCGAAAGGCGAAAAACTTTGCTTGGACCGAAGAATGCGATCGAGCTTTCGAACAACTCAAGGAATATTTGACAACACCTCCGATGTTGGCCAAACCGACGGAAGGAGAACCATTGTATATGTACATCTCCATCTCCGACGTAGCCATCAGTTCAGTACTAATTAAAATTGAAGGCTCAGAGCATAAACCTGTCTACTATCTAAGCAAATTATTACAAGGGGCGGAGAAGAATTATTTGGAAATTGAGAAATTCACTCTGGCTTTAATAGTGGCTGCTCGAAAGCTTTGACCTTACTTTTTAACCTACAAAATAGTGGTTTTGACAAATCAACCACTAAGACAAGTCTTAGCAAAACCAGAAGCCTCAGGAAGATTAATAAAATGGGCGATCGAACTAGGCCAATTCGAAATCGATTACAAACCAAGAATCGCAATTAGGGCCCAAGTGTTAGCTGATTTTCTATTGGAAACACAGGCACAGACAACTGAATCATCGAGCAACCTCAACGACGATGTCTTGGCTATACAAAATCAAACTTGGCTAATGCACGTCGACGGTGCTTCATGTCGAGAAGGAGGAGGCGCCGGAATCAACTTCACCGGACCAAACAAAGAAGATTTGAATTATGCAATAACATTGGACTTCGTCGTAACAAATAATGAAGCAGAATATGAAGCGTTAATCGCAGGAATGGAAATGGCGATCAAAGCCAACATAAAAAGTCTTAAAGTATTAACCGATTCAGAGTTAGTGCAAAGGCAAATCGAAGGCCTGTACGAGGCTAAAGAATTCAATATGGTCAAATACCTCGCCAAAGTGAAAACACTAGCTGAGAAATTTGAAAATTTCGGCATACAGAACATTCCACGATCGGAAAACAAATGGGCCGATCAACTATCTAAGTTCACAGGATCCCATGATGGAAAAACCGAAAGGGTAATCAACTGGTTAATCTCTAATACACCGGCGATCGATATCGACGAAACACCGGCTCTCGATATTATGGAAATCGAAAGGGCTGATGAAAATTGGATGACTCCAATGATGGACTATCTTCGAGAAGGAAAACTACCACATGACCAGAATGAAGCTCGGAAAATAAGATATCGAGCTCCAAAATATACACTTGTAGAAGAAAAACTCTACCGAAGGTCAGTATCAGGAATTCTTCTGAAATGCGTCCCTGAATCATAAACCGCCGATATACTGCGAGAAATACATGAAGGAGATGCGGGAAATCACAGCGGATCAAGGGCATTGGCCTTAAAATGTCTCAGAACAGGTTACTATTGGCCTACCATCAATAAAGACGCCACTCAGTATGTCCAAGAATGTCATCATTGCCAAGTTCATGCTAATGTATGTCATCAACCAGCAGAAAACATGCACCCAATCCCGATTTGTTGGCCTTTCGATCAATGGGGAATGGACATCGTGGGACCGTTCCCAGTGGCTAGATCCAAGAAAGCTTACGTCCTGGTCGCTGTAGAATATTTCAGCAAATGGATAGAATGCATCGCCCTCGCACGAATAACTCAATTCCAAGTGATCAACTTCCTATGGAAATTCATAGTTTGTCGATTTGGCATCCCGAGGATCCTAATTTCTGATAATGGAACCCAATTCGCGGGAAAACAAGTAATAGAATGGTGTTCAAAACTGGGAATTCAACAAAATTTCACTTCGGTCGGGCATCCTAGAGCGAATGGACAAACCGAAGTAGCAAACCGAGAAATAATAAAATCTTTGGAAAAAAGATTAGGATCGGCCAAAGGAAAATGGCTAGATGAACTCCCAGGAGTACTTTGGGCGAATCGAACCACGGTCAGAAGCTCGACCGGAGAAACCCCGTTCAGCTTGGTATATGGTTCGGAAGCAATTATTCCTGTTGAAACTCTGATTCCAACAACAAGAATTGAAATGTACGACGATCATGAAAACCGAAAGACGAGAGAAAATGATGTCGACTTAATAGAAGCTTTAAGAGAAAAAGCCGCTGTACGCTTGCAAGCTACCAAAGCAAATATGGAAAAAGCATACAATCAAAAAGTACGCATCCGGACCTTCAAAGAAGGAGACCTGGTCTTCAAAAAGGTAGAGGTATCCAAACATGTGGGAAAATTGCAACAAAATTGGGATGGACCTTACGTTGTCATTGGCGTAGGAAAGAAAGGTTCATACAAGATAGCACACTTGGATGGAACAGCCTTACCAAGGACCTGGAATGCAGTCAACCTTAGGAAATATTATGGTAAATTTTAAATAAGTATTACTATTTTACTTTGATTATTTCAATTGGTTTTTATTCATTGTAATGAATGGCTTAAGCCCACAATTTAATTATAAATAAAGATCGGGTATAATTCGATTTGATTCGATATACGCTCCCAGCAATTCTATGATAAACTGTTGATTAAATTCAAAGTTATAAACGAGTCGAGTAAACATCGATCCGCTCGATAAAAACTCCTCGATATATTTACAACGATTGAAGGACTTCAGGTACTAAAAACCTAAGTCTAAACAAAACGAGTCGAGTAAACATCGATCCGCTCGATAAAAACTCCTCGACATATTTACACCGGAGACTAAAAGACTTCAGGTACTAAAAACCTAAGTCTAAATTACAACGAGTCGAGTATACATTGATCCGCTCAATAAACACTCCTCGGTCAACTTCGACGATTAAAGGACTTCAGGTACCAAACACCTAAGTCTAAATAATAACGAGCCGAGTATACATTGATCCGCTCAATAAACACTCCTCGATCGATTTCAACGAGAAAAAGACTTTTGGTACGAAAAACCTAAGTCTAAATTACAACGAGTCGAGTATACATTGATCCGCTCGATAAACACTCCTCGATCAACTTCGACGATTAAAGGACTTCAGGTACCAAACACCTAAGTCTTAATAAAAACGAGCCGAGTATACATTGATCCGCTCAATAAACACTCCTCGATCGATTTCAACGAGAAAAAGACTTTTGGTGCGAAAAACCTAAGTCTAAATTATAAACGAGTCGAGTATACATTGATCCGCTCAATAAACACTCCTCGATATATTTTCAACGATTAAAAGGCTTTTGGGTTAAAAACCTAAGTCTAAACAAAACGAGTCGAGTAAACATCGATCCGTTCGATAAAAACTCCTCGATATATATTCGGCAATCAAAAAGACTTCAGGTACTAAAAAAAAAAAACCTAAGTCTAAGTAAACGAGTCGAGTAAACATCGATCCGCTCGATAAAAACTCCTCGATATATATTCAGCAATCAAAAAGACTTCAGGTACTAAAAAAACCTAAGTCCCAATTATAAACGAGGTGAGTAAACATTGATTCGCTCAATAAAAACTCCTCGGTCTATTCATGACAATCAAAAAAGAATTTTGGGTTAAAAACCTAAGTCTAAACAAAACGAGTCGAGTATACATTGATCCGCTCAATAAACACTCCTCGACCTAAGTCTAATCAAACAGAGTTGAGTATACATTGATCCGCTCAATAAACACTCCTCGATCTGTTCCTAACGATCTGAAGATCTGCTAATACTCCTAAGGTTTGAAGATGAATTGAGTATGAATCCACCTGCTCAAAAATTGCTCATCGTAAATAAAAATTATGACTGAATCAACGACAAGGAAGATGCAAGGGATAAAAGTAATATTTTATTCATCAAATCAGTTACATACAAAAAGTCCTGCGTTACAAAGGTCTACATACTACTTAAAGATCGTTACAACGATTTAGATGAAATGATCCTATAAGATCGACGATTTTCACGACAATGTCCACGGAAACACCAATCTCCTCCCTAGTACCTCGTCGATTATGATCAACCACCTAAGAAGCATGCTGCTCAGGATGGTCGACTTCTTTAGTTCGATGGCCAGGCTCTGAAGATCAAATGTTCTTCCAGATGAAATGAACATTACCAGCCAGATAACTAGCAATGCTCACTCACCCGCAAGAAGATACTGCTTTTACATTATCTATAAAATATTTTACTCTAAAGCAGCATCTCTTCGGGGCCGTCGTGAAACGGTAAGTTTACCACCCACCCCAGTAATCTATCACTCCGGAGGTAACATCGAAAGAGCAGGGGTGAGTGGCAAGTATGAACCCTCCATGTGCAAACAGAAACCACGGACCTCTAATTGATGAAGACAAAAGCTGAGGCCTCATGGGACCCGTTAGTACAAGGTAGGGCTGACATGGGACCCGTCAGTACAAGGTAGAAGATAATCAAGCTACTACAAAATAAATCACGATAATGTGACTTTTTGAATATTATGGGATCTGTAGGCAAGATAAAATCTAAGGAAGCTGAGATCTCCATTCTCCTTGGAAAATTGCAAATGAAATATGCAAACCGCCTCCCTATTTATAGGGATAGATCTAAGGGATCCAACGACTGAAAAGGTATTTGATCAGCGGACATAAATGCGACCCTTTAACTCCCCGTAATAAATGCAAGTAAGTTGGAACGGCGCTATTTAGTCGACTCAGCCAGTCGATTACCAAAAGGACGTGGATCGAAGCGATCATCGTTTGGACACCTAAAGGAGCTCCGGACCAAATAGACCAATCACGAACGAAGGCATACAAATTTAAGATCGTCGTGAAAAGATTACTGGCTCGATAAAAGATAAAAGATGAAAACCTCCACCATACGAGGGCCGTAACTGCCTCATACGTCCTATGGGAAATTATTAAGTAGGCCTTACAAGAACTCCTTTGGAGTCCAAGATATCTGACATAGAAATCAGGAGAATAGCCCTCCTTATTCGAAACTGCAAGGCCGTCACTGCCTAATTTTCCAAAGAATTGCTGAAGGAGGTCTGAACAAGACAGATCTGACTAATAATTCTCCGTTTTCCAATTCCTCCCATATCAAATCAATGGCATATTGATACATTGGTTGCTTTATTTGAGAAACAAGGAACTCACAAGCGCTACAGAAAAACATAGATCTCGAGAGCTTATCTAGAACAATTTTGCAAATTCAGAACATAGAAGAGCAGAGCTCAACAAAGAGACAACGTCCTTATATAAGATACCGTTAACTAAAAGACAAATTTGTAAAAGATTGGTCGAACAACGACGAGAGAATTGAGAATTTCTTTATTCGTTTAGATATCTGCGGGGAAACTTCGCTATTAACACGACTTCTGAGAGCCTATAAGGAACCTCATTCAAGCGATCATCATTCTTATACCTCATTTTAAAGGATTTAATTTGCAAATCCTAGACGTAGTAACATTCAGTTACTTAAGCATCTCTCAAGCAAGACTAAAGCTACTTTGCAAAGATTAGATGTCCTCAGAAGACCAACTTGAGATAAGTATACTAATCTATATTTCTTTTACTTCAAGGAAGTTGTATTCTTGCATGATAAGTAAAATATGCATAACGAAGAATATCCACGGAAGAAAATTGGTTAAGGCAAGAATCTGCCAACAAAAGATCATAATTTCCAATTTAGTCATTCTCCCAATACAAAAATCTCTGCCCGAACAACTACACAAAAGTTGGGCACCTAAAAAAAAAAAAAAGGGGGGGGGGGGAAGAGACAGCCCAAGATCCGCCAGATCGAATAAAGATCACTGAGAAGAATCGCCAGAGGGGCGACCAGCAGAGACAGGCCTCCGAGGAGTCAAGTTACCAGCAAACACCATCAACTCCTCCTGACGCTTGAGATAATCGGCATCATAACCATCCTCATAGGCCTGCTGACGAGACCCCTCTGCCAAGGCGGCAGCCTGAACTAAGTCACCTTTCTCTTTCTCAAGAACAACTTTATCAGCCTCTAATTTTTGGAGGTCATCTCGGGCAAGCTGCAGTTGCAAAGACAGCCCTGCGGCCTTAGCTTTTTCTGACTCCAACTGACCTTGATGAGCTCTCCGGCTACTCCACAGTTCGTCATTCTGCACACCTAGCTGGAGCGCAAAATATTTGGCCTACAAAGAAAAACAATGAGAAAAATCCTCACAAGACATGAAAGTCGAAATAAAAATAGGGAATATTATCGAAAGATATGTCTACCTGCTCGCACATCTTAACAAGAGACTGGACAAGGCGTACATTTGAAGTACCCTCAAGTTTCTTCAGCTCACCAGGCAAGATAGTGCTTAAACCCAGATCCCAAGACAAAGCATCAGGCTCAACTGAGCCAGGCAGTTCGCTATTAGGTGGGACACCATCAGGGCGTGGAGTCTCTGACAGCGTAATATCCTTAACTTGTTCAAGGATGCATCGATCGTCTAACGGACGGGGAGAGTCTCTCTCGTTGGGGCTAACGGAGGTCTCCTTGCCCGAAGCAGAAATAACGGCTCGACGACCAGACCTCGACCCAAACCGACCCCCAGAAGGTCCCCCAGATTCAAAAGAAGCAGTCGTTACAGTGGTATCATGAAACAAATATTCAGGACAATCTTGCAAAATAGATTGCGTTACGGAAGGATTAACAGAAAAACCATCGCCAACTTGCCCTTCACTGGCAATCAGGGCAGTAGAAGTAGAAAAAGGAAGGGAACTAACAAAATCCCCTCCATGAGACCCATACTCATAAGAAGAAAAACCTGAAGAAACATGTATGTCGTAAACATGCTCCATGTTGGATGGATCCCCGAAAGCTAATCGACCAGGGGAAGGCCTATTACCTACCCCAGTGGAAGAAGAAAAATTTGGTTGAATAAGCGACGAACTAACTTCTGATAAAGGTTGGGACGTGATAACAGGATTATCGATCATCGAACTGCTAATCAAGGACGAACGAGGAGGCTCCATCGAAGGCCCGTCTCTTCGAGATTTTTTCGATCTGTTATCCCGAGCGCCCTCACGGGAAGGTCGCTTCGAAGTATTGCCAAAAAGGTTGCTCATGATCGGATTATTGAAAAGTATAAAATGAATATCGAGAGAGCTTATCGACTAGCCGGCGGAGGAGTATTCTATTAAAAAGAGAAGTATAGCAGTAAAACGAGTCAAGTTTTTACCTTCTGTATTTATACTACACGAAAAGACGCTACAGACCTGAAAGAAAAGGCGCGAACTAGGAAAACTGACTTCGAGATACACACTAGAATTTGAAAAGACACACTCATAATGATTACGGCGGACTTAATGACTTGTCTGAATTATTACGGGAAAGATGAAAAGACGTAACTGTCGGAACATGAAACGTTCAGCGTACAACGGGATGAAAAGGTAAAATTACAATTAAACCTACGGTTAAAAAATTACAGAGAATATGTCAAAAGTCAAAATATATCATCATAGAGCCTGATCGCCATCGGGGTTTCTCTGCTCGCTATCAGTGTTCTCGCTCATGTCAACATCTTCTTCCCCTTCCTCTTCATCTTCTGGATCGATAAAAATATTATCAACCTCGTCGTTAATATCAGAACGAGGAATTGGCAATGGTTTTCCGAATTCTTCAACAAGGTGAGCCAAAGGAAAACCTTGATATACGACGTCGGGAAGCTCTGAAGAAGAATAAATATTGCCATAACGATTCAACCGAACGTGTGCCGACTTAAAATACTCCTTTCGACGGTCGTCGATCATCTTTAGAGCGACCAGCTGATGAACCGATTTCTTGAAAGTACTCTCCAGAAGAGGACCGACCATCCGATACACCAACGCCGTGTGGACAGGAGAATTAAGGAATTCGCGGATAACTCTTTTGTCAGGGTTCCTACCACACCGATCCTTGAGTCCACTAAGAGGGACGTCTTCCTCATACTCCTCTAAAGAAGCTTGAAGATTTGAGACTTGGGTTTCTAGCTCGCTGATTCGAGCCGTACTCTGTAACTGGAATTCCTCTAACTTCTTTGCCATTTGATTGGCTTGTTCTTGAGCACGAGAAATCTCCATAACCCTATTCATAATCTCTTGATCTTCTGTCCCCGGAGCATGAGTCTCCAAGACCGGAACGGAAGAAGACGTGGAGGGACCAACCTCTGAACCAGAGGATTTACGGAGTAAAGCTTTATACTTCTCTTCCAGGAACTCACACTGTTGTTTCCAAAGAGCATTTTCATAAGCATATGATGCCAGGCAAGTTTTAGTCTAACAGGACAAAGATATAAAACAAGAAATAAGTTAGCGAACTTAAAAGATCTGTGAAGGAAAATATTCTAGAAAACAAACTTAAAAGGAGGTTACCTTTTCAGCATAAAGAGAAGCTCGCTGAAATTTCTCCAGAGGATCCTTGTGAAGAAGCTTATTCAAATCACGAGTAAAAACACCAGCCAAAAGAACACGGGTTGCCTTATCGACTGCATTCTCACTGTCGTCATGGAGAAGAGAATCATTCTCAGAATATCCGGCGGCTCTCTTCCCCCCTAAGTGATCTTCGATCATTTCAACCAAAGTAGATTTTGGATGATTGTCACCAAGTAGAGAAAAATCATTGCCGGAACGATCATAATAGCTTCTTTTTCTCCCCACTGGGTTATCGCTAGGATGAGGCATCGACCAACTACGACATCCGCGAATCCCCAAGGATGTTCTAAGCTGAAGGGGGGATAACCGGGCCCAGTCCCTTGCCGAACAGAGGAATCTTGGGAAGAATTTGGAGACTCCTCTCCATTCTCCTCGGATTCAGGGCCCAACTCCAGTTTCCTCTTCCGAGAAGCTCTCTGCTCGATCGGATTATTTTCTAAAGATTTAGAAGATTTGGATAAAACCATTTTTCCCTTGAAAGAATGTCGAGAATTTTCTACCATATGAGCTGAACGAGAAACAAAACGAAGGTTAAATTCCTCTATGTAAGAAAATGAAGTCGTACCTCTAAATTAAAATGCATACCAAGTGATTCGGATGAATGACTGATCGGAAAACGATGTGCACTCAACCCTGCTTTACGAAGAAAAGTCTCCCCGATTAGAAGAGCACTCTGATATTTGTTAGCACGCATAGCAGGGATTTCACCTATGAACTGAGCATCATCAGGAATGAATTCACCGGTCGGTACGCGTCCTCCGTAAACCCACTTGGAGCCGTGATCCCACGAGAAGGGGATGCTCGAACCGTCCGCCAAATGAAGATGAGATGGAGGGCGAACAAAGAAAAAATGAGATTTCCAAAAAGGGTTGCTAGAAACAGGGGAATCAAAGATTGCTCGACTAGGCTTTTGACTAGCGAAAAAATATCCGCGATTTGAAGAACTGGAAACGTTGAACCGGAAAAGTTGCGTAAAATTACGAAAAGAAGGTTTAAAACCCTTCGCGATCATCAAAACAGAAAAACAAACCACAAAGGCAACAGATTTGGAACTAACTGTGTCAGGCACACACTGAATGTTTTCAAAACTTCAAGAAAGAGAGGAGACAAGGGAAGACGCAGGCCGCTATTGAAATGAGCCGTATAAAAAGCTCGACATCCCTCCGGTGGAGATGTGACCCTGTCAGAAGGAGAAGGAAGAATGATCTCGGAGCCATCCGGGAAGTATTTGGTATAATTATTCACAACCTCCGGAAATGTATCCACCGTATAAGCACAAGCTACGTCCTCAATTGGTTCAGAAATCTGAGGAACGGTACCTTTGCCCTTTTTGGCCCGGGCTGCAACATCCGCTTCAGAGAGGATTCGTACTTTGAAAGTATCTTCCACAGGGATGACGAATTCATAAACTGCAGCTTGTTCGCCCAAAAGATTAGAATGTAACTCCTCCTCGTTATTAGGGGCCACCTTGTCCTTAGGAGAAGAAGAAGATTTTCTTACAGAAGCCATGTTTTCAGAATCTCGGAAGATGAAGGTCGATAAAGGGAAACTTTGTGTGATAAGCGACTAAACAAGAAGGTAACTGCAAAGTAAAAGGAAATATAAAGGAAAAATGGCGAACTCAAAGGTCACCTATTTATACTAAGATGAGAAAAGACGTTTCGAACTCATCGCAATTAATCACATTCCCGCCAAAACGGAAGGATATGAAAAGACGCGTGGCGATTCGTAATCGGACAGAGAAAACGACTATCTATGATATGTAGCACTCTTTTCCTTACTTAAGATTTTTTCCCACAGGGTTTTTTCTTAAGAAAGGTTTTTAATGAGGCTCCATTCATAGAAAATTAACGGTCGTAAAGAATTACCTACTTCTACGAGCTTCTATTATCTATACGCTCGAAGAAGTGAGGGAGTACTGATGGGGGCTATTTCGCACCCTACATATTGTACGGATCGAGTAAAGAACATAAGATCGGTTCGACCAAATCAGACAGTTCCGGATCATCTTATCAACCCGGCCAAGTACAACTCTCTTCGACGAAAAGACTATGTTCCGGACCCAAGAAGGATATTTGGGCCGAGTCCTATAAGGACTATGATTTCTTGTAACACTAGGTTTAGTATGATATAAATACCTAGTTAATCATTGTATAACACAGATTCTATTTTACGGATTTTATGCTTACAAAACAGCATAATCCTAGATTATATACAAAATAATCACCGATTCACCAAATTAACAAGGTTCTTTCTCTTGATTGTCTTTATTATTTCATTGCTCTAACGAATATTGCTTTTCCTTGAGATTGATCCATCCTGAATAAAGTAACAGAGCCCTATAAAAAATATATTGAAATCCCCCAATATCACCAAATTCACTGATACAAATAATCCGACAAAATCCGGCTAAATCACATAGCATTCTTTAATGCTATGAAAGCCTTACTAGCTTCCTCATTCCAACAAAAGTTGTCTTTTTTCATGTGCTCTTTCAAAGGTTTGGCCATACTCCCATAACCTCTAACAAACCTCCTATAATATCCTGTAATTAAGTCCCAAAAAACCTATTAGTTATTTGATTGACTTAGGTTCAGGCCACTCAACCATAGTCTTTACTTTTCCTGGGATAGCAGAAACCCCTTCCTCACTTATTATGTACACCAAATATTCCACCTTATCCAATCCAAGTGAACATTTACTCTATTTTACAAATAAGATATGTTCACTTAAAACCTCAAAAACCCTTCTTAGCTGGTCAATATGTTCCTTCCAATTCTTGCTGTATATTAGAATATCATCAAAAAATACTAAAACAAACTTCCTCAAGTATGGTTGGAAAATGTTGTTCATCAAACTTTGAAAAGTTGCTGGAGCATTCGTTAATCCAAAAGGCATCACTACAAATTCAAAATGCCCATTATGAGTCCTAAATGCAGTTTTCTCAATATCTTCTCTAGCCATCCTGATTTGATGATAACCAACCCTTAAATCTAACTTAGTAAACCATTTAGCTCCATTCAATTCATCTAACAACTCATCAATTATAGGAATTGGAAATTTGTCCTTAACTGTGGCAGAATTCAACTCCCTATAATCTACACAAAACCTCCATGTTCCATCCCTTTTCTTGACCAATACCACTGGAGATGAATAAGGACTGATACTAGGTCTTATCACTCCTGTATCTAACATTTCTTTCACTAACTTCTCAATTTCATTTTTTTTGCAAGGCTGGATATCTATATGGCCTCACATTTATAAGATTAACTCCCTCCTTCAAAATGATTCTATGATCATTATTCCTATTAGTTGGAAGTTCAGTAGGAATTGCAAAGATATGAGCATAATCTTGCAAAAGTTTCCTTAAATCAGGTGGTCTAGGATCACTGACTAGAGTAGTTTTCAATTCCACATGTGTTTCTTCTGTTGTACTAGATGGTGACAACCAACTCAACCCCATCATACAAATTTGTCCTGTGTTTTGCAGCAGTTTCATCATCTTAACACTTTTGATCTCCTTTACTTTAGGGTAGACTCCCTCTTAATGAAACTTTCTGCCCATTTACTGTAAAACTCATATACAGTCTCTCAAAATTCCAGGTAATATTCCCCAATTTAGCCAACCATTGCACCCCTAGAACCATATCAACCCCCCCCTCCCCCATAGGCAACACTAACATGTCAGGCATAAAGGTCACTCCTTGCATTTTCCACTTAAAATTTTTACATATGTATTTACTTTGTAAATTTCCCCCTCCAGCTACAGCAATATTAAAAGTATTAATCTCCTCAATTGCACACCCCAATTTCTTTGCAACATCTAAATCTAAGAAATTGTGTGTTGCCCCATAATCAATAAGAATGCTAGTAGCTTTCCCATTCACTCCACCAGTTACTCTCATAGTATTTTAAGTTTACACTCCGGTCATTGCATGCACTGATACTTGCACCAGTTCTTCCCCTTGTTCTTGTTCTTCCTCAGTCTTCTCTATTTCCACATCCATTATGAAGACCTGTTTCTTCTTCATAGGACATACATGCTCTCTGGAAAAATTTTCATCACACCAAAAGCATACTCCTCTAGATCTCTTATCTTCAATCTCAGCTGCAGACAACTTTTTTGTTCCTTTTGCATTCTGTCCTTAAACAGAATTGTTTTTGTTGTCTGGAGTAGGAAGTATAACAGGATGTGTATGTACTGAATTCGCCACTGTCCTAGTGAAAGTAACACTGTTGGACTTCCTATTCACAGCACTGTTGGTTTGTTCCTGCATCCTAGCCAAATTATACACTCTCTGTAATGTCTTTGGGTTGAACATTCTAATTGGTAATTCTATCTCATCCTTTAATCCAGCGAGAAATAGACTCACTGCATATTCTTCTGGAATATCCACCCTGTTCAACAGATCATCAAATAAATCGATATAATTTTGTACTGAACTGCTTTGCTTCAACTTTTTTAATTCACTCATAGGATCCTCAAAAGAACCTACTCCAAACCTATGATTCAAAGCCCCCACATACTCCTCCCAATGCATTGCTGTTTTTTTAAAATTCACTTAAGTTCTATGCCACTGTAATGCCTTACCCTCCATATGAAGTCCAACTATTTTCACCTTTGATTCCTCTAAAGTTTCATCAACTTCGAAGAACTGTTCACACTTATAAATCCATTCCTTTAAGTTTTCTCCATGAAACTTAGACAATTCTACCCTAGGATAACGAGTAGAAAACTGATGCGTCGGTACATTAGATGGAGAATTCTTACCTCGCGGAGATTCATGTCACCCTTGCTCACCTCTCTGCGAACTTGCTCTGTCCGCTGCCATGGTCGCCTTCATTTCATTCATGGACTCCATCATTACCCTCATCATCTCTTTCAATTGATCCACCTCTCTCTGTATTTCATTCGATCTTGTTTCAGGAGCCATTTGCGCAAGGAACGAAGGCTCTGATACCACTGTTACACCCTAATTCGAAATAGGAAATAATAGAGACAAAATAGACACAAACAGCAATTGCAATTCAATATTCAACAAAATGTTCCTCAACTACAATTCTTAAACCTCCTAAGCATTATATGAAAGAAATAATGCTGAACAGAGAGTTCAAACTAAGCCAACAATGGCAGCAACAATATCAAAAGAGAAAGAATAGTGTAGGAAGAAAGCAACTAATATTCTGGATAAGTTCTAGCATTTTCCCCCCTGGCCTATATAACAGAATTACACGCTCCTCATAGTCCTATGACACTTGTGCCCTTCACTTACGCTTAGAATTTACCATACTACCCTTCACACTAATCTGGAAGGCAACAATTTTTTAAGTTTTTTCACAAGGAATAATTGGTGCTGGTTTTGTAAATTTTGCAAGTTTATATACTGGATTTGAAACATACGGCTTTGGAATCTGATGAGCATTTGGATAACGAGTTCATTAACTTGATTAGTGGTCGTTATTAATTAATTTGATAATTCATTACTGGTCATGGTTTGATCAAAGATGTATTGCTGCTGAGTGTTGAAATAAGTATAACATAGAAGCTCATAAGGCATGACATTTAGTTTCAGCTTCTGACCAGCTGAAGATGAGATGTGAAAAGGTCAAGTTCAAGCTGTGTTTTTATCTTACGGACTAAATACTGCTAGATAAAGAGTAAATCGCGCTTTTGGTCCTCCTTATAGATTAACTTTTGCACTTTCATTCCTCTTAAATTTTTTATAGCAGATTGATCCCTCTTATCAATGTAGTATATCACATTCGTCCCTCTTAAATTTTTTGTATCAAATTCGTCCCTTTTATCAATGTATTGTAACACATTAATCCCTCTTAAATACAAAATACATCAATTAAATACAAAATATATTCTAAAGTGGACGAAAGTTGATGTATTTTATATTTAAGAGGGACTAATGTGTTACACTACATTGATAAGAGGGACGAATTTGCTAGAAAAAATTTAAGAGGGAAGAATGTGCCATAAGAGGGACGAATGTGATACATTACATTGATAAGAGGGACCAATCTGCTACAAAAAATTTAAAAGGGACGAGAATGAAAAATTTGACCCATAAGAAGGACCAAATATGCTTTTCACTCGCTAAATAAATGTACTTACCTCTCTTTGAACTTGAAATCCTAGTAATGTGATAGGTTGTCTTACTAAAGAGCAATAACTGAGATTCTTGTTGTTGACAGCAATATTAAATGTTTGTCGTAAAAATGTTTATTTGTAGGAAATGGTGATGATGGTATAGATTTAAACCAGTTAACTAATGGTTGTAATATTAGTTGACTTTTCTTTATCAGATAAATAAATTATGTTTAACAAGCATTTGTGAGATGATCTTGTTAGTTTGTAATCATCCTGGGGTCATTATTACTCAATAGCATTTGGAGAAAGTCGAACCATTATGAATTTATACTTTAAAACAAACTAGCATGCCGAACTTAACAACTGGCTGAAAAGAAAAATGTGATTTTTGGTTTAATGTGTTCCCCTTTTGTTGCAAATTCACTTTGGATTATTATATTGTAGCTCCTTTGGACCTCAGAAATTGCCTCATATTATTGTGTTTGCCTTCGATTCGTTGTGGATTTATGACCAAGTTTCATATTTAAAGGTATAAAATCAAATAATTTGCAGACTTGTTGTCCTCTTGCCATATTGACCACTTCAACTGTGGGTTTGATGAGCTGTAGATTGTAGCACCACGACATTGCCATGCACTATTGTCAGGGACGGATGCAGGATCAGAGAGTTGGGGGAGGGGGTCGAGTTCAACTATCACTGAAACTAACAGACAACGATATTTCAAATTTTTTTTTAAGAATAAAATATCAACGAGAATCATACTTAAATCAAAATGTTAAAGTAGTTCTCATAAAAAGTTTATCGAAGTTGCACATGACGTTCTTTCATATCATAAAACTCATCTATGATAGACTCAGTATCAAACTTCTCAATAATTTTCTTCTCAATGTAAATAATCAAACAATCCGCAAGGAATTGATCTTTTATCTGGTTTCTAAGCCTATTTTTCACCAACTTCATTGCTGAAAACGATCGCTCACTTGTTGTTGTGGTGACAGGAAGAGTTAATATCAAGCGAATCAAACGATCAATTAAAGGGTAAACCATAGACTTCCTTGTACTCTTCAATCGTAAACATAACTCAGAAATTGTGGATAAATCCTTGAACTGCAAGTGGTTGGAAACATCCAGCTGATAGTGTTGAGCTTGTAATTTCATATGGAACATCTCTTGCTCGGTAAAATCGTTAGGATAAAATTTAGTTACTAGTTCACAAATATGATCAATGTTGAACAATTTGTAGTTATCTCTAGGATCAAATGTTGAGCTTAGAGTAAGAAGCTCTACATACCTCTCATTGAATCTACTATTTAACTCTTGCCATTGAGTATCAATAGTAGCAAAGAATAAATTAATTCGATAATGATGCTCCATAGAAATAGACTCCGATTGACGACGACCTCGACCCTTTCTTGTATAAGGTACAGTCATATCAGGAATATCAATGTCATTCTCTTCACAAAAAGATTTAACTTTGTTTAAGAAAATTTCCCACCCTGTTTCTCTCATCTTTTGAATCAAAGTTTTGGTAGTAGAACCCAAAGCTAAGGCATTCAAAATATCCCGACTCTTAAGCTGCAAAGCTTGACATAGATCATGAGTGATTACCAAAATATATTTCATCATATGTAGGATAAAAACAAACTCATAAGACATCATTGCATCACACGCATCATGTGCATCGCCTTTTTTAGAGTAATTACCTTCCTTAGATATACTTTCAAGAACAGAATAAGTAGCATCATACATTTTTAATAAGCTCAAAATTGAAGCAAAATGTGAGCTCCATCTAGTATCACCAGCTCGTTGCAAAGTACCAATTTGGTTGAGTCCAGTACCGGTCTCAAGCTCATTGTTTGCAATCAAATTTGCAACATTGAAAGCCTGGGTATCTCGTAATTGATCATGCATTTTTGGAGAAACACTAACAATATTGACTATAGATGTCAATTTTGTGAAAAAGTTATGTATTGGTTCAACTTTTCTTGCAGCGGCAACTAACGCCAATTGTAGTCGATGAGCAAAACAATGGATATAATAAGCATAAGGACATTCTTTTAAAAATAAAGCTTGTAAGCCATTCCATTCACCTCTCATGTTGCTCGCTCCATCATATCCTTGACCACGAATATTATGAATTTGCTGATTATGGCGAGAAAGAACTGATGTTATCTCATTTCTCAAAGTTAAGGCCATTGTATCCAAAACGTCAACAAGATCAAATAATCTTTCCTGAACTTGACCTTCTTTGTCTACATATCTCAAAACAATTGACATTTGTTCACGCTTCGATTCATCTCGAGCTTCATCAATAATAATACAGTACTTGGCATCACCAATTTTTTCACGGATTATGGCTCGTACCCTTTTTGCATAAATATATAATATTTCCTTCTGAATAGATGGAGATATATATTGAGCATTGCCAGGAGCATTTTCTAGCACAATATTTCCCACATTTAAATTGTATGATCCAAGAAGTTTGATCAACTCGATAAAATTACCTCGATTCGATGAGTCAACACCTTCATCATTACCTCTAAAAGCACATCCTTGGAAAGCGAGTCATCGAATAGCATCAATCGAAGTTTTCAACCGCAAGCGATTGTCAAGAATCATCTTAGAAGTTTGTTTTTTAAAAACTTTATCTATATGGTGAGATTGATCCATCAATTCAGCACATGCTCTAACACATATATTATGCGGTGAACTTGTGTTTGTGCCAATATGTCTTAAGAATGCACAATTCTTCCCATCGTTGACTTTTTTCCAATTTCTAAACCCATTTCCATTGAATGCATTTGCGCCCATACGATGGCTTGATAAATCACTGAAAACATAACAAGGCAAGCAAAATGCAGCATCTTTGTCAATTGAATACTCAAGCCAACTTGAAAAATTTTCAAACCAAGATACTCGAAAACTGCGTGGATGTTTATCTGACCCTGAGAGAGGATATTTTGCAAGCTTAGGTTGATAAGGTCTTGCCATTATGTAAGCTCTTCTGATTTTATTGCATTGGTCAAGTGGATATGTTTCAATAGAGCAACGTAATCCGGGGTCTCGTTCTAATGAAGAAATATCGATTTCTTATTTTTCAATTCTTGGAACTTTGCGAGGAATTTGTTGTAGAGTATTTGTAGATATAGGTGGACTAACGATTGTTTCTAAACTTGATGGTGCAAGTTGAGGTTCAAGATCTTTGACATTCTTTCTTTTAAAGAATGAATCAATAGTTGTTGGTTTTCCCATATTTGACAATCTAATCAATATTTTCTCACCTATTAACAAATCAATGAAATTTAATAAGTAACAATTAAATTGATGTTATTACAAACAATCATAATAATTGGCTTCACGATTAAATTATTCTAAAATTAATATTCAATGAAATAAAATTCAATTAAACAACATACCTTGAATTTATGATACTAAACATAAGCGATTTTCAACGGGCATAAGAATTTAGATACTGTAAAATTAAATCAAAATTAACTTAGATTTTAATGACAAAAACAGTCATTAACATACCACAATAATTATAGACTTACAGAAAGTTTTGGTGTCCAGTGTCCACAATTTGATTTCTGTAGCGGTGGCTGAGGCGTTCTTAGTTTTTTTAGTTTATACTATAAAGTGGAGGTTTTGGAATAAATTAGTTGTCATTTGTTTAATTGGGCCATTTTGATGTTTTAGTTGGTTTAGTGGGCCAGTATACGTGGATATATCTCCAGTTCACCACAATGTGTAAATGTGTAGTAATAATATATATTTTTTTAAAAAATTTAAAAATGGATATAAAGTACTACTAAAAAAATTCCAAAATTCTTGGGGGGGGGGGTGGCAAGAATAAGGTAACTATATACCGTGAGAACATGGAAAACCCGATTCTATCAAATTTGCCAAAAATGACATGAAATACCTCGTCAATAACACAAGGAGACGTTCTCAACATCTTTCAATGTGTGGTTTTGATCCGAAGTCTATGGTTATCGAGCATAAGTTGAATCGTCCAGTAGATTTTAAGCGGATAGCAAGTGCTGCTTTTAGCATTCCAGTGGAAGATTCTTTACCCACTTCTTTATAAATCAACCACTTGTCTATTTCTTCACCGGAGGATCTCAGACGACTGAAATCTGGTGTGCGAGAAACTGCTACTAAAGCCAGGTTTATATTTTTCACTTTACTGATTTTTCCTTTCGTTTTTCTTCTCTAAAAGTGTACTGGGGTAATATTAAAAGGTGCATCATCATCATGTATACATACAGGGAACATATTAAGATATTGAATGATTGTTTGTCGGTAATTCATATGTGTTTCCCGACTATTCCATCAAAGAAGAGATCCCGATTGGATGCCTTGTCTAATGACCAATCATACACATTGTTACCGATCATAATAGTTAAAAGTGAGAAAAACGCTCACTATAGCGCGCTTTTCTCTATAACGAGACTTCCTCGCCTTGCTGCGCCCTGCGCATGCGCTAATCACTTAACGCGCACTATGTGCGCTATTTGGGCTATTGCGCAACAACACATAGCGCCAAATAGCATGCTATTTAAGGAAAATCGGAAAAAAGAAAAAAAAACCTGGGTGAAATTAAGTAACTTGATTGCATAATTAATTGTTGGTTTTCCTAATATAAATGAAATTTACCATTAGGTTAATTTAGCAAAATTTGGTTGGTTTATGTAATTGATTTTCCCTATGTTTATATGGAATTTATAATTTCCATCATCATATAGATTGGCCAATATGGCTTCTAAATCCGGAAGATATATATCTATATCTTCTTCATCTTGGTTCATTCTTTGTATGAACAAATTATCACACTCCTTCATCCCAGAGCTTGAGAGCCGATCTCCATTACCAAACTTCTGCTGATCTCCATGACCATGTTGATCAAATTCAGAAGGTTTCTTTTGATTTACAAACTTTTGCTGATTTTGGGTATGTAACTTAAAAAATTTTAAATTTGGATAAGATTGCACTTTGCACGTTTACTTTGGAACTCGAATTTGGAACATGCATACCGTTGTTCACACCTTCCTCGTGTTCTTGGATCTTGTTTACACTAAGTTAGTTAATTGCTGATTTTCCTAAACTAAAATGAAATATACCTTAATTTGGTTTAAATATTTTGCTTAAAATCATTTTAAATTGATTGATTAATTTAATTGTTGATCTTCCCGAATTAAGATGAAAATTATCTTATATTTCACTCATATTCATATGTTATTAAATAAGGATTTTAATTAAAATTTTGGCTGAATTTACTCAAAATTAGCATAAATTTAGTTGAAACTCTAGCTGGCAGATTCTACAACAATTTACTTAAATTATGTGAAATTAACTTAAAGTTGGCTGAAATATACTCAATATTATGAGTACTTATTAGCTTTATGTTTTTATGTGTTAAAGTTAGTTTTTATGTTCTATAGTTTCAAAATTTAGTAGCATTCTTGATATATATTAAAAAACCTGTATTTATGCGCTTCATTTTCAAAAAGGCCGCGCTATCGCGCTGCGCTATGCACTATAGCCCCAGAAGCCTTTGCGCGTCGCTGCGCTATGCGCCTCTGACTACTATGTTACCGATTGATCGTTCTGCAGCTGGAATGCGAATTGGTAAAATGGGTTCCCAGGACCATACCAGTACAAGTGACTTTGAACTGGAGCAGGAAAATTGTAAAGAAAGGACGAAGAATGGGATTCAAAACAAGCGTCCTCGAACTTCGATGATCGATTCCAGGGTTTGTTTGTCCTTTCTTATCCTCTGGACTGTTCTATTCAAATTCTATATATGAACATATCTCATGTGATGGTTATGTTGCCTATTTTTTATTTGCTATTACTTTCTTTGTCCACTTTTATAGAATACTAGATAGTCCACGTACGTTGTACGTGTCTATCTAGTTTTAATTTCATAGGCTTTTTTTCCATAAATTATTGTAAAACTAGCCATTTTTATGTCATAGAATATCATATATTTATGACTGATCAATTTATTTTAATGAGATTTTTTTTATTAATATAATTATTATTGGTTTATACAAAAAATGATGGCTTTGAATAGTTATAATAAAATATATAATGATGACTGATTTAGTCATTACATCTAATAAAATTGGTTCCAAAATAAGATCATAAAAATATTATTTAGTGCATTCCATAATAGTAGTTTTCATGTCAAGTTTATCCGTTATTCACCGATGACAAAGGTTTCATCATTTTCTTCATAAATTTTATTGATTTCACGAGCATTTTTTCTTACTGGTTTCACCAGTTTTTTCACCAACTTCACCAGTGTTTACCAATTATTTCACCCAAAGTTACTCCATAATCTTCCTAATTTGGCAGCTTTTCGTGTAGTTCTGTTATATTGTTTGATAAAACTGTAGACATGGTGGATTTGGTCACATCTTTCTTAGATCATGCCATGTATCTAAAAAATCGCAGCTATTTTTTCTTTTCGCTACTAATGGTCTCGATTAAAATTATTAATTATCGTACATTTGTTCGTGCAGTTGACAAGCAGAGCATTTCACCCGAGCGCTTATCAACCGATACCATGAGTAAGTTTTCATTCTCTAATGACACTTTTTTTTGACACCATAACTTAATATGAAATTCTTTTACATGTCCATGGAATTTAAAGGTGATTCTACATTGGATTATTCGTCGAAATACACAACTGATGAAGAGGAAGTGCTTAGGCGTACTTCATTGGCAGATATTCTTACTTTGTGATGTGGTGGTAGATTTTGGGTTGGTTTCGATCAAGTTCTTAATTCTCCGTGTTTTGTAATGTTGTGAAAATTAGAAATAAATTAACCTGGGAAGCCTCTTAATGACACTTTAATTTAGAGGCATTCTTGGGATTTTGGTTTGATTGTTAGTTCATAATTGCAGATTATCAGTTTTAATTTGGCAGATTCATAGATGAATTCAGTTGTCTAGATGCTGCCATTTTTTGAAGTAAGTTTATGTTAATGTTCTTAAGACAGAAGTTTTATGATCTATATGTAGTTTGTCCCATTTCCAGTACAAGTTTGTGTATTTTCTTAACTCTCACTCTGCATATGAAGAGGAAGTGCACAACTGCATATGGAATTTAAAGGTGATTCTACATTGGATTATTCGTCGAAATACACAACTGATGAAGAGGAAGTGCTTAGGCGTACTTCATCGGCAGATATTCTTACTTTGTGATGTGGTGGTAGATTTTGGCTTGGTTTCGATCAAGTTCTTAATTCTCCGTGTTTTGTAATGTTGTGAAAATTAGAAAGAAATTAACCTGGGAAGCCTCTTAACGACACTTTCATTTAGAGGCATTTTTGGGATTTTGGTTTGATTGTTAGTTCATAATTGCAGATTATCAGTTTTAATTTGGCAGATTCATAGATGAATTCAGTTGTCTAGATGCTGCCATTTTTTGAAGTAAGTTTATGTTAATGTTCTTAAGACAAAAGTTTTATGATCTATATTGTCCCATTTCCAATAGAAGTTTGTGTATTTTCTTAACTCTCACTCTGCATATGATGTGGTACAATTATGATATTTTAGCAATGCTTTGACAATCTTTTATAGCTTTTATCGAGCTTAAAATTATATTTGAGTTTAGGTCGATTATTTAACGGATCATGCTCGAATGAGTTCTAATCGAGCCGAACATCACGAGTAACTTTGTAATGTTTACATATATTGTATCAATTCTTTGGCTTGTACCCAAACTCGAACCGAGTTTGAATTTATAGTTGTTGTTCAGACTTGTTGATATTTATAGCAAACTGAGCTTAAACGAGTTTGTACTTACCAAACGAGCTTTATCGAAAATCTCGTATGATTTAATTACAGACATACATAGAGGGAAAAGAAAGTACGTTGCCGGTTAAGCCTAAAGTTTTTCAACAATGATGACACAATTCAATGGCATCTTTTTTGTAGGAATATAATTCATAAGTAAAGGTAATAAATGAGTATTTATAGTTATATGTAGGGGTGGGCACGGGGCGGGTTTGGGACGGATTTGGGGTTAGAGATATGGGTATACTAAATTTCGGGATTGACACTTTTCATCCCTAACCCGCCCCGTAATAATTCGGGTACCCGGAAGCGGGTACCCGAATTATTGCGGGTCGGGACGGGACGGGATTACGGGTCCCATATTATTTTTATTCATTAATTCTTCATCCATCTAACAAAATAATACAATATTACGTAATTATATTTCGTCATTTTCCTTTTGCTAAATCGTATTACTTTTTAATTCTTTAATACATAAAACATATCATCAAGTCATCATAACGATTATTTCAAATATATCCAAATACGAACAAAAAGTAAAATCATATAATGAGCTAATGATAAAATGTACAACTTACAAGGGATTATGAGAGATTGAGAGTTTTTAACTTTTTAGGATTGACTTAATATTAATTACGAAATTAATGTAAGATTTAAAATGAATATTAGGGTAAAATTAAAAAAAGTTTATTTATTAGATAATGTTATACAAGTAAACTAGTAAAGTGTATAAATTATAAAATTAATAATATTATATAGGCGGGTTCGGGTATTCGGGGTTGGAGAGACCAATCCCAAATCCGTCCCGTATTTCCGTAATAAAATACGGGTATTCAAGTTCGGGTACCCAAACCCAAAAAATACTCGTCCCGTTCGGGTATTTTAAAAATGGGACGGGTCGGGTTTGGGTTACCCTAACCCAAAGCCCACCCCTAGTTATATGTAAATTTCCCTCCACATTAATCGCAAATTGAGCTTAAACGAGTTTGTAGTTATCAATCGAGCTCTAGTCGAAATTAATTTCAGGACATAGAGGGAAAAGAAAATTCATTGTCGGTTATGCCTAATATTTTCAACAATGATAACATGTCTCATTTGCATCTTTTTAGTCGGAATATAATTCATGAGTAAAGGTAATTAATGAGTATTTTATAATTATATGTGAATTTTCCTCCGTGTTTTTTTTTTCTATTTGTTAATACAATCAATAATTGTTGATTGTTGACGATGAAATGATGAATGATTCATTATTTCTTTTTAAAATAACATTTAAATGTAGATATTATGTTTTCAATGCATAATATTTGATAAAATCACATCTTTTAAAAAAAATAAAAAAATCATATGTTTTGTTAGTTTTTTAACTTTAAGAAAGAGAATTATTTTCCCCTTCAGAATACATTAATACATTATCTAATTTTTCCAAAGTCAATGTTATGAAATATTAAATTAAAATAACTTATCTAATACTCATAGATGCATTTATTTTTTTATAAAATATTATTAAGAAAATTTAATTTTAATATTTGCTTGGGGTATACAACTATATCTATTTAAGACAATAATATTTAGTAATAAAATTAATATGATTGTGCATTTGTCAATTAAATTTTTTAAAACAACACAAGGTGTACTGTCCAAAACCCGCAATTCTCCTTTTTTTTTCTTTTTCTGCCAAATATATAATTCCAGATTTATAATCTTCTGAGGTTCAATAATAATAAATTCAGTTGTACTATACATAATAAATCCCAAAACCATACTATAATCTTCTAAGGTTCAATAATAATAAATTCTAAAATATATTTGTACTGTACATAATCGTATAATTCGGGCTCATAATCGGGCCAGAATCCCGCTGAAAATAAATTAAAATTAGTTAATTACACCAGCGTTCGTATTTCCTCGTCCAACCTTCCTCCGATCAACGCTTACCTTCCACAGCCGTGTTTTTCAATATTTTCTCCCGTTATCTGCAGGTCATTTTTCCTTATTTCAACGATTTCTTTGTCGACTGAAAAGCACGTGTGATATTTCTTCTTATGTGCTTTTTCAAAACCCTAATTGAACCCTTAACTGATTGATGGTGATGAGAGTTTCTCGAAATCACATGTTAATATTTAGATTATGAAAGTAATCATTTTTGAGTTAAGTTTGCAGGTAGACTTTATGTAACGACCCAATCTAGTTTGGGTAAATTACAGGAAGTTGAAATGGCTGAAATGGAAGAAAGAAAGGTGGAAACGGGTCTAAAGATTGGGGATGAAGGGAAAACGGGTTCGGAGATTGAGTTGATTGGAAATGGTTTAGAGGGGATTGGGCCAGTGCAGGATGGGCCAATGAGAGATGGGCCAAGGGTAGTTGGATTGGAGCAGTCAGTTGAAGTAGGGCAGACTGGGCCTATTCCAATTGAATTAGATACTGGACCAGACAACTTGAAGCAGCCCAACTAAAGAGAAATATAATAGTCCAGTTATATAAGAATTATTATATCAAATATGTATTTACTTTTATTAGAAAAAGGGAATATTCTCACTGCCAATTCAGTTAGCTGCAGGAGTATATAAACATGAGGAATGAAATTATATGGACAGTTTTTGGATCGTAATCAATTCTCTTCTTCCTTATTCTCTCTATTTTCTCATCTCTTTTCTAACTTTCTTTACAAGTATATTTACAATTACAGAAAATACATAAAAAAATTACAAAAATATTACTAGAATATTATATTTGGTAGCCAGAGCAAGGTTACATTCAACTGGGCTTTGAAGAATTAATGGAAGAGGGCACGAGATTGAAGGATGTGCAGGAGACTAATAAAATTCTGGAGCTGAAATTGATGGGTGAAATGGACAAGAGAGAGGCAATAGAATTGAACCTGCTAGATCAGATCAATTCAATTGCTATGAAATTGGATGAGAGAAATGATAAAATCAATAACAACATGGAAACACTACAATTACAATTATCTAAAATAGCTGAGCGTATGGATTCATATCATAGAGACAAATCAATCATGGGCAATGCTGCAGAAGCTGGTAATCATTCTCAACCTCTATTGGCTACTCCTGGTCTTAACAGTAGGCATATTCCTGATTTTAGGCAGCAAAAATCTGGAGATGATTCTTATCAAACTAGTAATTCTTCCTTGGGTTTTAATCCCACTCCTAAGGTTGATTTTCCAAAGTTTGATGGTTCTAATGCTAGGGCATGGTTATTGAAATGTTATGGGTATTTTCAACTAGTGTCTAACATACCTGATGCAAATAAGGTTACATTTGTATCTCTGCACTTAGAAGGGAAAGCTGCTCTATGGTATGGACAGGTTATGCAGAAGAAAATGGAGCTAAGTTGGGAACAGTTTGTTGAATTAATTTCAGCTAGGTTTGAGGAATTGAGGGAAGGCAGAGTACTAGCTGAATTCAACAAACTAAAGGTTACTGGTACATTGGATGATTACATTGATAAGTTTGAGGAATTAAAATCATACATGCTGCTATTCAACAGTAGGGAGTATAATGAAGAATATTTCATAGGCAGCTTTGTTAGTGGCTTACCTGAAGAAAGCCAGTCTTTCTTTTCACTATTTGAGCCTAAGGACCTTCAACAGGCTATTGAACTAGCTAGAAAATAGGAAGCTACCGTGGAAGCTATTTCTAAGAGAACTAAAGGAAGTACTAAACAAGTGATAAATAACAATTCTGGGTTCAGGAGACCCCAATATATGCAGCAAAATCAACCTTCAACTCAGCCTGTTTCTAGTCTGCCTAGAAACAATAACTATACTCCACCAGCATTATTACCACCCAGGAAGTTCCGTTCTAGTGCATAAATGAATGCTAGGAAGGAAAAGGGCTTATGCTACAATTGTGATGAAAAATTCTTTCTAGGGCATAAGTGCAAGAAGCAGCAGGTTTACATACTGTTATCTGAAGAAGATGAGGAGGCATACTTACAATCAATGAATGAGGAAGATATTACAGCAGAGGAGATTATTGATGAAGATATCCAAGTCTCTGTTAATGCTATTGCTGGGAGTGTTAGCAATAACATTATTAGAGTACTAGGAGAGATAGGCAAGACCAAGATTAACATCCTCATTGACACTGGAAGCACTCATAGTTTCATCAATGAGGAGTTAGCATATGAACTAAAGGAAAATATTGAGAATACTAATCCTATGCTGATTAGTGTTGCTGATGGACGGAAGATTTTTAGTAGAAAAAGGATTTCCAATTTGAACTGGATCATGCAGTGCATTCACTTCACTTATCCGGTTAGACTTATTAAACTTGGAGGTTGTCATATGGTTTTAGGATGTGATTGGATGACTGCAGTTGGGTTGGATTTTGATTTCAAGAGTAGGAGCATGGGAGTACAAGTGGATGGTAAGATGGTGGAATTAAAACCTGTGAGTGAGGTGGGAAGCTGTAAACTTATTTCTGCTCATTCTCTGTACAAAATGATCCAGATGGGGGATCAAGGGGATGTTGGGTGTCTGTTCTCTATACAAGGAACATAAGTACAACCAAAGAGCAATTCAGAGGTAGAAGCTCTCTTGGCTAAATATTATGATGTTTTTGAGGAGCCCCAAGTCCTTCCACCAAACAGGGGGGTGGAACATCATATTATTTTGAAACAGGATGCCATTCCTAAGCAAATGTTTCCTTATAGGTACTCTCATGTCTATAAGAATGAAATTGAGCAGATAGTTAAGGACCTACTTTCCAATGGCACCATTAGACACAGCCAAAGTCCATTTGCTTCACCAGTCTTGTTGGTAAGGAAGAAGGACTCTACTTGGAGGATGTGTGTTGACTATATGTACCTTAATACCTTGACAGTCAAACATGACTATCCCATCCCTGTTATTGATGAGCTTTTAGATGAACTACATGGGGCTAGATGGTTCACTAAAATGGATTTGAGGTCAGGCTATTGCCAGATTAGGATGAAGGATGAGGATATATACAAAACTACATTCAAAACTCATCATGGGCATTTTGAATTCATGGTGATGCCCTTTGGGCTGTGCAATGCACCAGCCACATTTCAATCATTAATGAATCAGGTTTTCTCTTCCTATCTCAGAAAATTCATTTTGGTGTTTTTTGATGATATTTTGGTTTACAGCAAATCCTTTGAAGAACACTTATACCACTTAGACATTACTTTATCTATATTGAGGAAGCATAAATTGTTTGCTAAGAGGTAGGGGTGCACATGGTTTTCAAAACCGTACCGGACCGTCCCGTACCGGACCGAACCGTCCCGTACCGGACCGAACCGTACCGAATGATAGGTTTTTTTCTCAAAACCGAGGGTCTTGGTATGAATGAAAACCGTACCGAGTATTTTGGTATGGTTTTGGTTTTAGACTTCTCATACCGTAAAAAATCGTACCGTACCAAAATTGAAAAGAAACATGAATTAACTATTCATTTTTTTATATTTACAACTAAATTTTATAAATTTATATTTTTAAATTTATAATTCAAATATTATTGAATACTATATTATTTATAATTTATATTATAGTGCATCATAGTTTATAATTACAACATTGCTAGCGTTCAATCAAAAAAAGATATATTCTAATTTAGCACAAATTAAACTCGTTATATGTTGAAAACTTAAAATGCAAAAATTCTAGACAACAAATACCAAATAGTAAGTTTCTTCACATAATAAAAACAATGATCAAATAATTAACCAATTAATTTTATTCAATTAGGTCGAACTATAACGCCAAATTTGTGAACATTTTCTTTTCCGATGCTTTATTTAATGAAAAAAATAGTTTGTAAGATATTATATTATTAATTTTTATATAATTGTCAACTATGTAATCAATTATATAAGAAAAACTGCACAAAAAAAGTTTGTTCGAAAAAACCGCAAAATCGTACTGTACCGTACCGGAACCGCACAAAACCGAGTTTGTTGGTATGGTTCATAAAACTCTAGTTTGGTTTTGAGTTTTTAAAAACCGCACTAATTGGTACGGTACAAATTTTGTAAAAAATACCGCAGAACCGTACCATGTGCACCCCTACTAAGAGGTCCAAGTGCCAATTTGGCCAAAACAAGGTGGAGTATTTGGGACATATCATCAGTGAGTAGGGGGTTTCTATTGATCCAGAAAAGATAAAATGTATGCTGGACTGGCCTAAACCTTCTATTGTTAAAGGTCTGAGGGGGGTTTTTAGGCCTAACAGGGTACTACAGAAAGTTTATACAAGGTTATGGAATGATCAGCAAACCATTAACTGACATGTTAAGGAAGGATGGGTTTCAATGGTCTGCAGCTTCAGAGGAAGCTTTCACAGAGTTGAAACAAGCAATGGTGACTTCACCAGTATTAGCACTGCCTGATTTCACAAAAACATTTTTTGTAGACACTGATGCAAGTTCTAGAGGATTGGGGGCAGCTCTCATGCAAGAAGGTAGGCCTATAGCTTTCCTTAGTAAAGCTCTTAGCCCTAAGAATCAAGTTCTATCTATCTATGAAAGAGAGTTTATGGCTATTCTCATGGCCATACAAAAATGGAAGCATTACTTGCAGGGTAATCACTTCATAATCAGAACTGATCAACAGAGTATTAAATATATAATGGAACAGAAATTCACCTGGCCTTACAACAGAGGTGGATTTCCAAATTGGTTGGTTTGGACTATGAAGTCCAATATAAAAAGGGTTCTGAAAACAAGGTTGCTGATGCCTTGTCCAGAAGGGAAGAAGTCCAAGGGGAGGTTCTTGCTATCACTACAGTACAACCTAAATGGGTTATGGACATTTTGAACAGTTATTAGGCAGATGATGAAATACAGAAGATTCTAGTTGCTAAATCAATTGATAATCAGTCCTTTCCTGATTATAACATCACTCAAGGAGTATTGAGGTTCAAGGGTAGGATTTGTGTGGGGACTGGTTCTGATTTGAGGCAGAAGTTACTTCAGAGCATTCATGACTCTTCTATTGGGGGACACTCTGGGTGACTTCTACTTATCAAAGGGCAAAGTCTATATTTTTCTGGAAGGGTTTGAAGGTTGATGTGTTAAAATTTGTTCAATGCTGTGACATCTGTAAGATGGCCAAGCATGAAAATAACCCTTACCCAGGTCTCTTGGAACCTTTGGAAATACCTAAGGAGGCTTGGACTCACATAAGTATGGATTTTGTTGAAGGGCTCCCTAAGTCAGAAGGTAAAGATGTTATCTTGGTGGTGGTGGACAGGTTCACCAAATATGCTCACTTCCTAGCCCTGTCACACCCCTACACAGCTGTTTCAGTGGCTAAATTATTCTTAGACAACATATTCAGGCTACATGGTCAACCAGTGAGCATAGTTACTGACAGAGACAGAATCTTCACTAGCTCATTTTGGTCTGAACTCTTCAAAGCTATGGGAACTAGACTTGATATGAGTATTGCTTACCATCCTCAAAGTGATGGTCAAACAGAGAGACTTAATCAGTGTTTAGAAAATTATTTGAGGTGTTTTACTAGCCAACAACCTCATAAGTGGTGCAAATGGCTGTCATTGGCAGAATACTGGTATAACACCAGCTATCATTCTAGCCTAAAAATGACACATTTCCTAGCTATGTATGGTTACAATCCTCCTCATTTATCTATGGGTCCCTATCTTGATCTGGTTACTACAGATGCTAGAGATCTTATGCAGGACAGAGCTAAGTTAATTGACATTATGAAGGAAAATCTAGACTTAGCTCAACAAATAATGAAATTTTATGCAGCCAAGCATAGAATTGAAAGGACTTTTGAGGTGGGGGATGAAGTTTACCTCAAGCTGCAACCTTTCAGACAACATTCTGTTTCTCTGCGCCGCAATCTGAAGCTTTCTAACCGTTATTTTGGTCCCTACAAAATCATAGCAAAGGTTGGTTAGGTGGCCTACAAACTAAGTCTCCCTCATGGTTCAAGGGTTCACAACTCTTCCATGTTTCACTATTAAAAAACAATTGAGTTCTAAACATTTACCTAGTCCGGAGCTTCCTTTCACTGATGAAGAGGGTCGTTTCAAATCTTTTCCGCTTCGTGTGTTGGACAAACGGATGGTTAAGAGACACAATTCGCCTGTTTCTCAAATTTTGGTGGAGTGGGAAAATTTGGGGCCAAATCAGGCAACGTGGGAAGATTTTCACCAAGTGGTTGCTCAATTTCCTCAATTTGATCCTTGGGGACAAGGATCGTCTTCGCCAGGGGGTAATGTCACGACCCAATCTAATTTGGGTAAATTACAGGAAGTTGAAATGGCTGAAATGGAAGAAGGAAAGGTGGAAACGGGTCTGAAGATTGGGGATTAAGGGAAAACGGGTTCGGAGATTGGGTTGATTGGAAATGGTTTAGAGGGGATTGTGCCAGTGCAGGATGGGCCAATGAGAGATGGGCCAAGGGTAGCTGGATTGGAGAAGTCAGTTGAAGTAGGGCAGACTGGGCCTATTCCAATTGAATTAGCTACTGGACCAGACAACTTGAAGCAGCCCAACTAAAGAGAAATATAATAGTCCAGTTATATAAGAATTATTATATCAAATATGTATTTACTTTTATTAGAAAAAGGGAATATTCCCACTGCCAATTCAGTTAGCTACAGAAGTATGTAAACATGAGGAATGAAATGATATGGATAGTTTTTGGATCGTAATCAATTCTCTTCTTCCTTATTCTCTCTATTTTCTCATCTCTTTTCTAACTTTCTTTACAAGTATATTTACAATTACATAAAATACATAAAAAAATTACAAAAATATTACTAGAATATTACACTTTATTTCCAATTTTTTTTTAGTTTTTTCACAAGGAAGAATTGGTGCTGGTTTTGTAAATTTTGCAAGTTTATATACTGGATTTGAAACATACTGCTTTGAAATCTGATGAGCATTTGGATAATGAGTTCATTAACTTAATTAGTGGGTGTTATTAATTAATTTGATAATTCATTAGTGATCATGGTATGATCAAAGATGTATTGCTGCTGAGAGTTGAAATGAGTATAACATAGAAGCTGATAAGGCATGACATTTAGTTTCAGCTTCTGACCAGCTGGAGATGAGAGGAGAAAAGGTCAAGTTCAAGCTGTGTTTTTATCTTACGGACGGAATACTGCTAGATAAATGTACTTACCTCTCTTTGAACTAGAAATCCTAGTAATGTGATGGGTTGTCTTACTAAAGAGCAATATTTACTAGGAAAATGAGATTCTTGTTGTTGACAGCAATATTAAATGTTTGTCGTAAAAATGTTTAGTTGTAGGAAATGGTGATGATGGTATAGATTTAAATCAGTTAACTAATGGTTGTAATATTAGTTGACTTTTCTTTATCAATTAAAATAAATTATGGTTAACAAGCAGTTGTTAGTTTGTATTTGTCCTGTGGTCATTACTCAATAGCATTTGGAGAAAGTCGAACCATTACGAATTTATACTTCAAAACAAACTAGCATGCGAAACTTAACAACCGGATGACAAGAAAACTGTAACTTTTGGTGTAATGTGTTCCCCTTTTGCTGCAAATTCACTCTGGATTATTATATTGTAGCTCCTTTGGATCTCATAAATTGCCTCCTATTATTGTGTTTGTCTTGGATTCGCTGTGGATTTATGACCAAGTTTCAAATTCTTAGGTATAACATCAAATAATTTGCAGACCTGTTGTCCTGTTGCTATGTTGACCACTTCAACTGTGGGTTTGATGAGCTGTAGATTGTAGCACCACGAGATTGCCATGCATTATTGTGTTAACTGGTCTAATATTGAGAGTGTGTGGAAATTGATGCAATGTCAGCATCTAGAAAATTTGATATTTCTTCTGCTAGCTCAGATAGGCCATTATATGGATCTGGGCATCGTGGATCCTATGGTGCTGCTTCACTGGACAGATCAGGTAACTACCGTGAGAACATGGAAACACCGATTCTATCAAGTTTGCCAAAAATGACAAGAAATACTTCGTCTATAACACAAGGATACGTGCTCAACTTCTTTCAATGAGTGCGTTTTGATCCGAAGTCTATGGTTATAGAGCATAAGTTGAATCGTTCAGCAGATTTTAAGAGGATAGGAAGTGCTGCTTTTAGCATTCCAGTGGAAGATTGTTTACCCACGTCTTTAAAAAGCAAGCAGATGTCTATTTCATCATCAGAGGATCTCAGACGACTGAAATCTGGTGTGCGATAATCTGCTACTAAAGCCAGGTTTATATTTTTCACTTTACTGATTTTTTCTTTTGTTTTTCTTCTCTAGAATTGTACTGGGGTAATACTAAAAGGTGCATCATCATCATGTATACATACAGGGAACATGTTAAGATATTGAATGATTGTTTGTTGGTAATCAACATGTGTTTCCCGACTATTCCATCAAAGAAGAGATCCCGACTGGATGCCTTGTCTAATGACCAATCATACACATTGTTACCGATCATAGTAGTTAAAAGTGAGAAAAACGCTCACTATAGCGCGCTTTTCGCAATAGCGAGACTTTCTCGCCTCGCTGCGCCCTGTGCATGCGCTAATCACTTAACGCGCGCTATGTGCGCTATTTGGGCTATTGCGCAACAACACACAGCGCCAAATAGCACGCTATTTAAGGAAAATTGGAAAAAGAAAAAACCTTGGTGAAATTAAGTAACTTGATTGCATAATTAATTGTTGGTTTTCCTAATATAAATTAAATTTACTGTTAGTTTTATTTTATATTTGGTCCACTAACCTCCTTTTACTACAAGGTTTTAAGTTGGGACTCTTCATATGATTGATTTAAGGTTGATACTTAATGGATATGCTAAAGGTTTTGTAACTTACAAGGGAGTGGGTTATGGAGGTCATGATGGTTGGCCTTTCACCTTCTTGTAACTCTTACATTTAGTGGCCCTCTACTCTCATCTATAAAAGGAGACACAACCACTCCTCAAAGCTACACCAAAAAAAAATAAAAAAAAACAAAAGTGTTAGCAAACTTCCATCACCTAAAAGTATTCCAAGGTTGTGTCATTTGGATAGAAAGAGAGGAGAAGGTGAGTTCACTAGAAAGGTGATACAAGTGAGGAGATAACAAGTTTAGTTCGAAGGATTACTTGAAGCAACGCCATATCTTGAAGACTCCATGGCGAACGGTATACCGAACTCTCGTATCCTAATTTATATTTATAATATGTGGTAATTGATAAGCATATTGTTATAGTTTTTCCGCATAAAGTTTAATAAAAGTCTTTCAATTGGTATCAGAGCGGGTTCGTTTCCTCGCGATGATATTTTCTGATTTACAGTACCTCATTTTTTTTTAGTGTCATAAAGTAGCTTGTTTCTCGGTACAGTATGAGTATGATATTTTGTAACTCATAATAAGTTTCCAGAACATGATTAAGGTTATTGTAAAAGAAGAATTGAATTCTTTAATCCTCATATATGTAACCGGCTAACAGTTGAATGTTTAAAGTTGTATATGTTGATTAAATCATTCTGCTAATTGCTGTAAGCACTTATATCAGTGATCATTACTTGTTTATCTATTCATCCAAATACTTTATCAATTAATGAAAATTTAATTGAATATATATTATGGGACTTTTAGGCTTACCTGATTTATTATAACATGATATATGAAAGTATTAACATACTAGCCTTGTGATTTGACGTTACAGTAAATTTTCATATTTTATAGTTTTATGAAATGTTTTACATCGTTTTATATTATATATAAAACTTTATGTGCAAATTTTATGTGATGAATTGTTCTACACAGTTTTATATTGTATATAAAACTTTATGTGTCAATTTTTGTGCATATAAAAATTACTTTCATAATATGATAATAGAATATTATTAGTTAAATCTTGTATTCTGTAAAATATTTCTAATCTTGTAGTTGCCAAAGTGACCTTGATTAGTGAAATTTTACAAAAATAAAGATTACATAAAAGTTTTATCACTTAGATGATATTAAGGATAATAATATTCTTGATTGCGGTCATAATTAAAAGATTGGGACTCGCCCAAAGGAGAGTCACTTTTAATTAATTATGATTCGGGTAGGGTAGTATAATTTGTATTCACCTAACAATTAGAATTGAATTCCCAAAGGTAACATGACTAATTGCATGGGTGAGATAAAATTATATTAGACCTACTTAGGTGTTATATTAAGTGATTTACACCTATAAAGAATGAACAATAGATATACTACTTTTCGCCCAAAGGAGAAATTGTAGTGATGTCAATAAGTTCATCTTAATTGACTTTAAACCTCAATATGAGCATTAATCTAATAATTTGCCTTATTATATTTGTTGCATCTTATTTCAGCTATTACTCCTACTTTATTGCACTCGCATGCTTCTGGTATTGCAACTCTTAATGGATCAAATTTCTCTGAATGGTATGAACAAATCCAATTCACCTTGGGTGTCATGGATCTAGACTTGTCATTGGTTACTGATAAGCCAGAAGAATCGGCTGAGGTTACTGTGAAGGAAGCCTGGAATAGGTCTAACAGGCTTAGTCTAATGTTTATTCGCATGACCGTAGCAAATAACATTAAGACTTCACTTCCCGACAAGGTTGACAATGCCAAGGACCTGTTAGCGGCTATAAAAGACCGTTTTAAATCAGCGGATAAGTCGCTAGCAGGAACACTCATGGCTGAATTGACCACCATGAAATATGATGGTGATACAGGAATTCAGGAACATATCCTGAATATGGCTGATAAGGCTGCTAAGCTTGGAACTCTTGGCATGAAAGTAGAGGAGCCATTCCTCGTGCAGTTTATACTCAACTCACTTCCTCCTAAGTTTGGCCCATTCAAAATCCACTATAATACCCAAAAAGAGAAGTGGAATATGAATGAGCTGAGCAGTATGTGTGCTCAGGAGGAAACGAGGTTGAGAACTGAAGGGCGCCATCTTGCACTGGCTGTAACTCATGAAATAAAGAAGAATAAAGGAAGGAATGTGAAGAAAGGAAACAGAAACACACCAAAGAAAGGAAATGAGCCTGGGGAAAGTAGCCAGGGTCATGGGAAAGTTGTCAAATGCTACTTTTGTGGCAGAAAGGGACATCTGAAGAAGGACTGTGAAAAACGCAAGGCCTGGTTCGCAAAGAAAGGGATTCCTTACAACCCGGAAACCGGAGGAAAGTGAAAAGATCCTGTATATGGGGAACCGTCACAAATCAAATGTGGTACTAGTAGGCACATATCGCCTCATCTTGGAGACGGGTCACCAACTGGATCTTCAAAACACTTTTTATGTACCTTCGATTTCTAGGAATTTAGTTTCTCTGTCTAAATTAGATGTTTGTGGTTATTCCGTTGTTTTCGGTTGTCAAAAACTCAATATTATGTTCAATAAAGTTATTGTTGGTTTTGGTATTTTATGTGATGGTTTATATAAAATATCTTTAAATTATGAGTTTGCACAATCGTTATTAATTTCACAATCAGAAATTGGCTTAAAACGTAGTCTAACTAATGAACATTCTTCAATGTTGTGGCATAGACGTTTGGGGCATATCTCCAAGGAAAGATTGGAAAAGTTAGTAAAGTCTGGAGTCTTGGAAAATCTAGACTTTACTGATTTTCATATTTGTGTGAATTGCATTAAGGGTAAGCAATTCAAACACAAACAAAAGGGTGCCACAAGAAGTAAAGAACTTCTTGAGTTAATCCATACAGATATCTGCAAATTACCTATTCCATGTTTTAGTGGAGAAAGATATTTCATCACTTTCATCGATGATCTGTCTCGTTATGGTTACATCTATCTAATTCATCAAAAGTCTCAGGCCGTTGACATCCTTGAGGTGTTCATTACGGAGGTCGAAAGACAATTAGATAGAAAAGTTAAAATTGTGAGATCAGATCGTGGTGGAGAGTACTACGGTAGATATGATGAGTTGGGACAACATCCTGGCCCATTTGCAAAATTATTAGAAAAGCGGGGTATTTGTGCTGAATACACAATGCCTGGAACGCCACAGCAGAACGGGGTTGCTGAACGGCGTAATCGTACTCTTATGGATATGGTTAGGAGTATGTTAAGTTATTCAACTGTACCTATTTCATTGTGGAGTGAAGCCTTAAAGACCGCAATGTATATCTTAAACCGGGTTCCCAGTAAATCGGTTCCAACAACTCCCTACGAGTTGTGGACTGGCAGGAAACCCAGTTTAAGACATTTACATGTTTGGGGTTGTCCAGCGGAGGCTAGAATCTACAATCCAAATGAAAAGAAATTGGACTCACGAACAATATCTGGATATTTTATTGGATATCCATCAAAGTCAAAAGGGTACAGATTTTATTGTCCTAACCATAGTACGAGAATAGTTGAAACTGGCAACGCTAAATTTTTAGAGAATGGTGAATTTAGTGGGAGCAGTGAATCGAGAAAAGCTGAAATTGAGGAAGTAAGAGTGGATATTATACCACCTTATCTTTCTCAAGATAAAGTTGTTACTCAACCTGTACAACAAGTTGAGATAAATGAACAACTTACCGATTCACCACTTCATGGAGATGTCACCATTGACGACGTTAATGTAGAACCACCACAACCGGTAGCTTTGAGAAGATCTCAAAGGGAAAGAAGATCTGCCATAACAGATGACTATGTGGTGTATCTACAAGAATCTGATTTTGATATAGGTATTCAAAATGATCCAGTTTCATATTCACAAGCCAGAAATAGTAAAGATTCTGATAAGTGGATTGATGCCATGAATGAAGAGTTGAAATCGATGGATCACAATGATGTCTGGGATCTTGTTGAATTGCCTAGTGATAGTAAGAAAGTCGGTTGTAAATTGATCTTTAAGACCAAACGCGACGCTAAGGGCAATATCGAAAGATTTAAGGCCAGACTAGTGGCCAAAGGTTTCACTCAGAAAGAAGGCATTGATTATAGAGAGACATTCTCTCCAGTGTCTAAGAAGGACTCTCTTAGAATCATTATGGCCCTTGTAGCTCATTATGATTTGGAGTTACATCAAATGGATGTGAAAACCGCTTTTCTAAATGGAAATTTAGATGAAGATATCTATATGGACCAGCCTGAAGGGTTCACAAAACAAGGACAAGAACACTTAGCTTGTAAATTAAAGAAATCTATTTACGGGCTTAAACAAGCTTCCAGACAATGGTATATTAAGTTCAATGATACCGTAACTTCCTTTGGATTTAAAGAAAACATTGTTGATCAATGTATTTATCTAAAGGTCAGTGGGAGCAAGTTTATATTCTTAGTCTTATATGTGGATGATATTTTGTTAGCAAGTAGTGATCTTGGTTTATTGCACGAAACCAAGAATTATCTTTCCACAAACTTTAAGATGGTTGATATGGGAGAGGCAAATTATGTTATTGGCATAGAGATCTTCAGGGATCGATCTCGAGGATTGCTGGGATTGTCTCAAAAAGGATATATTAATCGAGTTTTGGAAAGATTTAATATGCAATTATGTTCAGCCACTGATGCGCCTATCACGAAAGGTGATAAGTTAAATGAAAAGCAATGTCCAAAGAATGATTTGGAAAAAGAGAAAATGAAGTCGATTCCATATGCATCAGCTGTTGGAAGCTTGATGTATGCACAAACTTGTACTAGACCAGATATCAGTTATGCTGTAGGTGTACTTGGTAGATATCAAAGTAATCCAGGTATAGATCATTGGAAAGCAACAAAGAAGGTTATGAGGTATCTCCAAGGAACGAAGGATTATATGCTCACATATAGGAGATCGGATCAGTTAGAGGTTGTTGGATATTCAGACTCGGATTTTGCTGGCTGTCAGGATAGTAAAAAGTCCACTTCGGGCTTTGTATTTCTATTAGCTGGTGGAGCTATCTCGTGGAAGAGTGTTAAACAAAGCATCACTGCTTCTTCCACGATGGAGGCCGAGTTTGTTGCATGTTTTGAGGCTTCGAGTCATGCACTGTGGTTGCGAAATTTTATCTCAGGGCTTAGGGCTGTTGACTCAATTGCTAAGCCGCTGAAGATATATTGTGATAATACCGCAGCAGTTTTCTTTTCAAAGAATGGAAAGTACTCTAGTGGATCCAAGCACATGGATCTTAAGTACTTAGTTGTTAAAGAAAGAGTCCAGAAACAACAAGTGTCAATTGAAAATTTAAGTACCACTCATATGGTCGCCGATCCATTGACCAAAGGATTGCCTATAAAGACTTATAAAGAACATGTTATTAGTATGGGTCTTTTAAGCAATCCATGACTGTAATAAGTGGTTATCAATAAATTGTCATTTGCTTAAATTATTGGTTCTGTTTTCCTGTTTCCAATCATGTGTACACATATTATGTTTGGATTTTATAAAACAGGATATGTCTTAACAAGACAAAATTAAAGGGGCAATTTTTACTAGAGTAGTAGAAGTTGCTAGTGGTGTAATACATGGAAGGGAATATGATAAATAAAGTCATATGACCGCTATGATTCACATTAGTGATTTAGACTATATCTAGTGTTAAAGTATATCATTTATCTATTTTAGTTGTCAACCTTTGTTTTTATCTAAATCGTGATCACGTGTCAAAATTTTTCCTTTGAAGAGCCCGAGAGAGTCAAAATTATTTTTTAACTTAATCGGTTTAGTGGACCAAGTGGGAGAATGTTAGTTTTATATTTGGTCCACTAACCTCCTTTTACTACAAGGTTTTAAGTTGGGACTCTTCATATGATTGATTTAAGGTTGATACTTAATGGATATGCTAAAGGTTTTGTAACTTACAAGGGAGTGGGTTATGGAGGTCATGATGGTTGGCCTTTCACCTTCTTGTAACTCTTACATTTAGTGGCCCTCTACTCTCATCTATAAAAGGAGACACAACCACTCCTCAAAGCTACACCAAAAAAAAATAAAAAAAAAACAAAAGTGTTAGCAAACTTCCATCACCTAAAAGTATTCCAAGGTTGTGTCATTTGGATAGAAAGAGAGGAGAAGGTGAGTTCACTAGAAAGGTGATACAAGTGAGGAGATAACAAGTTTAGTTCGAAGGATTACTTGAAGCAACGCCATATCTTGAAGACTCCATGGCGAACGGTATACCGAACTCTCGTATCCTAATTTATATTTATAATATGTGGTAATTGATAAGCATATTGTTATAGTTTTTCCGCATAAAGTTTAATAAAAGTCTTTCATTTACCATTAGGTTAATTTAGCAAAATTTGGTTGGTTTATGTAATTGATTTTCCCTATGTTTATATGGAATTTATAATTTCCATCATCATATAGATTGACCAATATGGCTTCTAAATCCGGAAGATATATATCTATATCTTCTTCATCTTGGTTCATTCTTTGTATGAACAAATTATCACACTCCTTAATCCCAGAGCTTGAGAGCCGATCTCCATTACCAAACTTCTGCTGATCTCCACGACCATGTTGATCAAATTCAGAAGGTTTCTTTTGATTTACAAACTTTTGCGGATTTTGGGTACAAAACTTAAAAAATTTTGAATTTGGATACGATTGCACTTTGCACGTTTACTTTGGAACTCGAATTTGGAACATGCATACCGTTGTTCACACCTTCCTCGTGTTCTTGGATCTTGTTTACACTAAGTTAGTTAATTGCTGATTTTCCTAAACTAAAATGAAATATACCTTAATTTGGTTTAAATATTTTGCTTAAAATCGTTTTAAATTAATTGATTAATTTAATTGTTGATCTTCCTGAATTAAGATGAAAATTACCTTATATTTCACTCATATTCTTATATATGTTATTTGAATAGGGATTTTAATGAAAATTTTGGCTGAATTTACTCAAAATTAGTATAAATTTAGTTGAAATGACTGCTAGTTGGCAGATTTTACAACAAATTTACTTAAATTATGTTAAATAATAAAGGAAAAGTAAAGTACTGTAAAGTAAATCATTATGATGAATAAGAAAATGTTTTTCTTCATTGCTTGATCAATGTACAGAGGGCCTTTATATAGGCGATTACAGAATCAAAGTGCATATAATTTTCTTTTATAATGTGAGTGGATGTACAAGGAAAATATTATTCTGCTGATTCTTGATTTGATTTTATTTGATTGACGATTCTGATTTGATTTTGTCTTATTGAGTCTTCCATATTGCTAATACGCCCCCGCGAGCCAAGCTGCTTAGGAAGTACAGCGAGGCTCGACCGTAATGTCTGAAATCTGGAAGTGGAGAGGGGTTTCGTTAATATATCTGCTAGTTGGTCCTTGCTGTATAGAAAAGATACACGAATGGCTTTAGCTTGAATCCGATCACGAACAAAATGGAAGGCAATATCAACATGTTTGGTGCGTGAGTGCATAACGGGATTCTTGGAAAGGTATGTTGCTCCCAAATTATCACAGTAAAGAGTTGGAGGAGTGGATGAGGGAATACCCAGCTCCGTCAAGAGTGATTGAATCCAAAGTAGCTCACATGTGGCATGTGCAAGTGCCTTATATTCAGCCTCTGTGCTCGATAAAGCAATAGTAGATTGTTTCTTCGAGCTCCAAGAGATTAAATTTTTACCAAAGAACACACAATATCCTCCTGTAGATTTGCGATCATCTGGACATCCAGCCCAATCCGTATCACTGAATGCAGCGAGAGTAGGATGGTCACCATACTTGAAATGTAGGCCAAAATCAAGTGTTTGTTTCAAGTACCGAAGGATCCGTTTCACACCTTGCCAGTGGGAGATACTAGGGGAATGCATATACTGGCACACTTTGTTCACAGCGAATGAAAGATCAGGCCTCGTGAATAAGAGATATTGAAGGCTACCTACAACACTTCGATACAATGTAGGATTTTCAAAAGACGGAGAATCAAAGGCCGAGAGCTTTGTGGAAGGAGCCATGGGACTTCCAATAGGTTTACAATTTGACATGTTTGTTCGTTGGAGGAGATCCAAAATATATTTTCGCTGTGAGAGAACAAGTCCTGTGGTATCGCGAAAGCACTCAAGACCCAAAAAATAGTGTAAACCTCCCAAATTCTTAATGGGAAAGTCTATGCTGAGAGTAGATATTAAGTTCTTCATAGTTTGGGAACAAGAACCTGTAAGTACAATATCATCAACGTAGACTAAAAAGTACAAGATTACCGACTGATTTTTGTAAATGAATAGAGAAGGGTCAGATCGAGATATCACAAAACCCAATTCAAGAAGTCGAGAACTAAGCCTAGAGTACCACGCTCTAGGTGCCTGTTTTAAGCCATATAGTGCACGGTTCAATTTACAAACATAATTAGGGAATTCAGGATGCTCAAATCCAGGAGGCTGTTTCATAAAAACTGATTCATCCAAAAGTCCATGTAGAAAGGCATTCTCAACATCCAATTGTGTAATTGACCAGTTTAATGAGACAGCAATTGAGAGCACTAACCGTATGGATGTTGGTTTTACAACAGGACTAAATGTTTCAATATAATCAATCCCTTCCAATTGATTGTATCCTTTAGCAACTAAGCGAGCTTTTCGTCGCTCAATCGATCCATCTGCAAGAAATTTGGTTTTAAATATCCATCGACAACCCACTAAATTCTGACCTGGAGAAGGAGGTACAAGGGACCATGTCTTCGTATTTAATAAGGCATCAAATTCCTTTTGCATTGCAAGACGCCATTCAGGGAATTTTGAGGCTTGAGTAACCGAGGTGGGTTCATCCGGTACGGCAGATGAAGTTATAAGAGCACGGGGAGGAGGCCACGGGATGGTTCCATCGGTCCTGATTTTGGGTTGTGGATTGTTGGTTTTTGATCGGGTTTTCATTTGGTGAAGGGACGGTAAGGAGATGGGCGGAGGAGCTACGGTCATCGAAGGAGTTGGAGTGAGGGGACGATGGTGGTTATGGTCGAGAGTTTTAGCATGTGAAGAAATAGTATTTGCTATGGGAGACGAGAGACATGGTGTATTTTGCTGAGATTGGGATGTGGTGAGTGAGTTGTGAGGTTGGTCAGGTGGTAATGGACAGTGGGCCAAAGTAGGAGTATTAGTCCCGGGCTGATTGGCTATTGGAGAGTTTGAGTCAGTATCGGGTTGTAAGGGGTTTGGGTTTTGTGGAGCATTATCAAAATGAACGGGTAGGACAACAGGAGAAGTAGAAGTAGAGGTAGATGGACTGGACTTAGAAATGGAAAAGGGGAAATTGGACTCATCAAAACGCACATCCCTAGAGATATATACACGTGAAGTGGGTTCATGCAAACAAATGTAGCCATGATGCATCGGACTATATCCGAGAAAAATGCATGGAAGAGAGCGAAAATTCATTTTGTGCTTATTGAATGGCCTAAGATTGGGCCAACATCGACACCCAAAAGTTTTGAGAAAAAGATAATTGGGCTTTTTGTTAAATAAAATCTCATATGGTGATTTATCTTTTAAAGTTTGAGATGGAAGTCGATTGATGAGATAAACAGCTGTAGTAAAAGCATCTGACCAAAAAGAATGTGGAAATGATGCATGAGATAGTAAAGCAAGACCAGTTTCAACTATGTGGCGATGTTTTCGCTCAACAGTGCCATTTTGAGAGTGTGCATAAGGACATGATAAACGATGAGTTATACCAAAAGAGTGCAACACTTTATTTAAAGAACGAAATTCACCGCCCCAATCTGATTGTAATGCAACGATTTTTGTATTAAAAGAATTTTCAACATTTCGTTTAAAAGAGAGAAAAATATTTGTCACATCGGATTTACATTTTATAGGAAAAATCCATGTGTACCTACTAAAGTCATCTACAAAAGACACGTAATATCTAAAACCACCTCTAGATAAAATAGGAGCAGGACCCCAAACATCTGCGAACAGAAGCTGAAGAGGGCTTGTTGAGTTGTGCGACACGGAGTTGTATGGAAGCTGGTGTAATTTGGCTTGGCAGCAAGCCGAACAAAGACCCGATGACTTGCTATGTGTGATTGGAAGAGGGACTTGATTAATGATATGATGGACAAGCTGCATTGACGGGTGGCCCAAATGGTTATGCCATTCGGACGAGGAAGTACGTTCACTAATGTGCATTTGAGGAGAAGACGAGAGAGGAGGAAAGACATACATCCCATCTTTAGTAATGCCCTGGATTAGAGTCTTCCGGGTTCGAGTGTCCTTTACACAGAAAAAGGAAGCATGAAATTCAAAGAAAACAGAATTATCTTGACAAAATTTAAGAACAGAAATCAAATTTTTAGTAATTAAAGGAACATGATAGAGTTGAGAGAGTAGAAATTTGCCATGAGGAGAGGAGAAGTGAGAACTGCCAACATGATGTATGGGTAGGGTCTTGCCATCACCTATGCGAACTTGATCCATCCCTTTGTAGTCAGACGGATTAATTTGTAGATTCGCAAAGTCATTAGTGAAGTGATGTGTTGCTGCCATATCGGGGTACCAGTTTTCATCAGTGTTAGGAGAAGTAGAGGCTGGTCCATAAGTATAGTTTGCGGAGAGTGATGGAGGAGGTGGGGGTTGGTAGTTGTAATCGAATCGGTGGTAGCAAGATGAGGCTGTGTGACCAAATTTGTGGCAGACTTGGCAAGTAGGTCTGTTTGGTGTAGGAAAAGAGGGGTTAGTCGGAGGTCCACGGCCAGCAAAACGTCCTCTACCTCCCCTGCCCCTAAAAGATCCTCTGCCACGAGAAGAACCACGACCCCTGCCTGAATTAGGAGTATATTGTCTAGTGGACATATTTGCAGAAAACTCTGTTGATGCCGTTAGATTGGTTAACTGGTGATTCAACCTGGATTCATGTGTCAACAAAAGACTATATACTTGGGGAGGGGTAATATCATCAATCCGAGAGGTAATAATAGTAACAACAGAGTCATAATCAGATCCCAAACCGGATAACAGAAAAGCAATAAATTCAGAGGGTGGTATAGTTTTACCCGCCATAGCAAGTGTATCAATCAGTAATTTGGCTCGCCGATAATAGTCGGTAATTGACTCAGAGCCCTTCTTGAGAGAAGTTAGTTGAAAAAATACCTGCATGGCTCGTGCTTGTGATGTGGCAGAAAACATATCTTCAAGGATCATCCATATTTCTTGAGAGGAGGAAGCTCCTAGTACATGGGCTATAATTGGTTCGGATAGGGAGGATATGAGTAGGCTCATAATAGATTGGTCCCGTTGTTGCCAGTCTAAGAATGTGGAATCTGGTTTAGACTTTTCATCAAGCATTTTTGGTGCTTTATAGGTGCCATCGATGAAGCCATACAAGTTTTGCCCTCTAAGATATGGGAGAAGTTGGGCTTTCCAGACGAGGTAATTGTCGTTTGTAAGTTTAATAGTGATCATACTCGAAGGAGGGGGAAGCGGAATGGTTGATGGATATGGTGTAGTGCTTGCATCGGAGGACACAGTTTTCTCCATGGAAAGGAATAAAAAACCAAAAAAAAAAAAAAAAAAATTTGGTACGGACGTGAGTCCTTTAATTAGCTCATGATACCATGTTAAATAATAAAGGAAAAGTAAAGTACTGTAAAGTAAATCATTATGATGAATAAGAAAATGTTTTTCTTCATTGCTTGATCAATGTACAGAGGGCCTTTATATAGGCGATTACAGAATCAAAGTGCATATAATTTTCTTTTATAATGTGAGTGGATGTACAAGGAAAATATTATTCTGCTGATTCTTGATTTGATTTTATTTGATTGACGATTCTGATTTGATTTTGTCTTATTGAGTCTTCCATATTGCTAATAAATTAGGTGAAATTAACTTAAAGTTGGCTGAAATATACTCAATATTATGAGTACTTATTAGCTTTATGTTTTTATGTGTTAAAGTTAGTTTTTATTTTCTATAGTTTCAAAATTTAGTAGCATTCTTGATATATATTAAAAAACCTGTATTTATGCGCTTCATTTTTAAAAAGGTCGCGCTATCGCGCTGCGCTATACACTATAGCCCCGGAAGCCTTTGCGCGTCGCTGCGCTATTTGCCTCTGACTACTATATTACCGATTGATTGTTCTGCAGCTGGAATGCGAATTGGTAAAATGGGCTCCCAGAACCATACCAGTACAAGTGACTTTGAACTGGAGCAGCAAAATTGTGAAGAAAGGACGAAGAATGGGATTTCAAACAAGCGACCTCGAACTTCGATGATCGATTCCAGGGTTTGTTTGTCCTTTCTTATCCTCTGGACTATGTTCTATTCAAATTCAATGAACATATCTTTCTTTTGAGCATAACTCATGTAATGGTTATGTTGCCTATTTTTTTTTGCTATTACTTTCTTTGTCCATTTTTATAGAATATTAAGGTTACTTTTATTTCATCCTGTATGAGATCCACTCCCATCTATTTTTGGATTTTGCAAACTGTAGGGTAGTTGACAAGAAATAATGTTTGAAATTTTTTATGGGAGGCTTCCCTTGGATCCTTTTAATGAAATACAATACTTATTTATCTTCTGGAAGACATACTGTTTGGAATCTCTCCTCTCTCCCCCTCTCTCTCTTCTTTATTTTGATATAGTGTTTGTAAAATGCTTTTGTTTCATTAGTTTGTTGTCCTCTTCCATGATCCTCATTCCTCACTTTGATGAGATTACTTTTCAGTTAAGAACACCCTTACATTTCTTTTAGTCTCTCTGCTGTTTCCAAGCTCAAAATTATTACGAAGGGACTGATTTTGTGTGTCTTAAATACTTAGATGGACGTAGGGGCAAATACTCCTGCAAGGCTATCTGGAACTATGGAAAAGGACAGGGATGTGGTAAGATTCTCTAACAGTGGTGTTGTTCAGGGTGATGATCGAACCTTGTCGATTCCTGTTGATGGTTGGGAGAAATAAAAAATGAAGAAAAAGCGTACTGGGATAAAGTTAGATATGGCTGCTAGATCAATGTCGACAAAGCCACTCGATGGTTACAGGGAATCTAGACAAGGAAGTCAGCCACGTCTTTCATCTGAAGCCCTTCTAGGTTGACTGATACCCATGGATTTAGGTATTACTTCTCAAATTTCAATTACCTTGTACTTTATTTGGTAGATTCACACTCGATACCTATGTACTTACTGGTGTTACCGATCTTGGTTCTTGGTTAATTAGTTCGAAAATTCAGTATTAGCATACATTGACATGCTAAATTTTCTCTTTTTCCAACACCTGCTTTGAAAAAATATTATCAATAATCTTAGTATCTTTGATGTACTTTGTGTATCTGGAGAAATTAATGAAAGAGAACACATTTTGAAAAGGAATAAACTGGATTCTACATATTATTAATATCACAGCTGCTTATTGTTTTTGGGATTTAGATAATGTTTTTAAATGAGAAAATGTTTTGGGTTGTTGGATTTTTGGCATTTTGCACCCTGAAATTATAGGATTTTGGCACTTTGCACCCTGATTTAAAAGTTTTGGCACTTTGCACCTTAATGTGTGTTTTAGTGAGAAAATCCATTGGTAGAATGGTAAAATAGTTATTTTCATTCAACTTTTTTTTTTAACTTTGCACCTTGAAAATATAGATTTTGTACCCTTAAAATATAAAATGTTGGCATTTTTCACCCCGATTTTAATTTTTTGACACTCTGCATCCTAAAAATATAATTTGTATGACACACTACAAGAATAACAGTTTTTTCCGACGGGTGTTACCCGTTGGAAATTTAATTTTATAAAAATAAAAAAATAATTATTTGATTTCCGACGGGTAACACCCGTCGGAAAATTAAAAAAAAAATAATTATTAAATTTTTCTACGGGTAACACCCGTCGGAAAACTCAAAAAAGAAAAAGAAAAAATTTATTTATATTTCCGACGGGTAATACCCGTCGGATAATTCATTTTTAAAAAAGAAAAAATAATTATTGAATTTCCGACGGTAATTACCCGTCGGAAAATTCATTTAAAAAAAAAAAAAAAATTAATTTTCCGACTGGTATTACCCGTTGGAAAATTAAATAATTTTTTTTATTTTATTTTGGATGAATATTTCCGAATTTATTTTAAAAAAAGAAAGTATAACTATTAAAATTCCGACGGGAGTTACCCGTCGGAAAATTCATTAAAAACAAAAAAATATTTGATTTTCCGACGGGATTACCCGTCGGAAATATTTATTTTAAAAATATAATTTTTTACTTTCCAACGGGTAAGTTCCGTCGGAAAATATAAAAAAAGAAAAATAAAAAAATAATTATTAAATTTTCCTACAGGTATTACCCGTCGGAAATTCAATTTAAAAAAAATGACATTTAAAAAAATCGACGAACTATATATCTATGTCGTTTCGAATAAACTCATTGTTAATAACCCTTAAGGTAAACAATTTTGAATTAGTGATTGATTAATTCTAAGCCAGTTTGATTTCGAATAACCTCAATGTACATAACTCTAAGGTTAACAATGTTGATTTTGGTCAATTAATGTTACAAATAGAGAATCGATCGATCGATCTGATTGCGAATAACCTCAGTGTACATAACCATATAGTCAATAATTTTGAATTAGTAACTAATTAATTAATTTTGAGCCAAATATCGATTTGATTTCGAATAATCTCAATGTTGACTTTGATTAATTAATGATCTATTTTAATTATTTTCATAGATTTAAACAATTACTAATTGATTTAACTTGTTTTTCACCAATTCGATTCCATTTAGACCCTTTTTTTTTATTAATTTAACTGTATTTTCATTTAATTTAATCATTTAAGAAGATAAATAATTTCATCAATTTTATGCAATAATTTAATTAGTTAATTTAAAAAATATTAATAATAATTAATAATTTAAGGTAAAAAATAAAAAATAAATGTTTTTTTTTAATTACTCACGACTTAATTAGGGCATAAGACACACTCATGAATGTTGTCGATGTAGAGATAAAATGGTCATTTCTATAAACAACAATCATAAACTTGTTATTCTTTGAGGAAAATTTAGATTTAAAAAAAGACATTGTCTTTATTTCAAGTATCATCTATATTATTTACTTTATATCTAAAATACACATTTACATATCTATATTATTATATTGCATGTTATTTACATAATTTAGATTATCATATTAAGTCGATGTTGAAAATGGCAGAAATTATATTTTTTGGGTGCAAAGTGCCAATATTCTTTATAATAGAGTGCAAAGTGTCAAAATATATACTTTTAAAGTGCAAAGTTCCAACAATATTCGAAAATAACTATTATACTCTTCAATCAATGAATTTTTTCTTCAAAACACACACTAGGGTGCAAAGTGTCAACTAAATTGTATTTTCAGGGTACAAAGTGCCAAAACTTTTATGTTAGGGTGCAAAGTGTCAAAACTCTGTAATTTCAGGGTGCAAAGTACCAAAAGCCCGATCTTGTTTACATGACAAATGCAAGTATTCATATTCATCTGTTTGTACCCAAAAAATCAGCTCGATTAATCGAGGAATAGTAGCTCGATGATGGACTGAAAAATGGCAATATGGCCGAACCCAATTAATCCAAACGAATGGGATCGATCGGATCCAATTTGGTCCGGAAATGGAGCCGACCGAAACCAAAAACGGGTCACGAACCCAATTTAAAATCCGACCCAATTTCCGCGATTAATTAATTTGGTCAAACATAAATTAATTAATTGATAAATTAATTAATTTATGGGCCAAAGTCAATTAATTAATAAAGCCAAGTTATGGTTAAACATAAACGAGCCCAATCAGCCCATGGATTATGTTGGCTATTATGGATTAATTAATTAAATTATTTAATTAATTGGGCCAAGTCTAAATAATCAGCCCACGTGACAAATAAGGCCATTAAGTAATTAATTGAATAATTTATTACAATTAACACATAAAATCAAATAGCCCAATTAAATTAGCCACTCGACCCAAGGCCAAGCACGACCCGATCATCCAAGGCCGACCACGGCCCAGTCACAATAATCGGCCAATCATAATTTTTGGCCCAATGTTTATTTAATTAGAGATAAAGATAATTAATTAGGAGATAAGGATAAAACTAAGTAGTTGACTTAAAAATACAAACTCCTTAATTGTCTCCTAATTAGTTATCATATTAAACTGAAATTCAAATTGGCAAAACACACGTTTTCTCTCCTACAACTGCCATTGAAATCAATTTTCAGCAAAAAGAAGAAGAAAAACTACCTCCAAAGTAGTGGGAAGGTGGAGATAGTGGAGGAATTCAAGAGTAGTGGAGATAGTGGGTGAGATAGGCCATCAATTGAGCAGTTTTCGGCCATCAGCTCATCAATTTCCAGCCATCAGCCTATAAATACAAACAGGCCGCCATACGCGCAGGACACACACAACTCAATCAACAAATCAGTCTACACTGAATCGGCTCTATGCCTCATCGGAAGTCCAGCGCACCGCTGCTTCTACCGTCAGCAAACACCTGCCAATTCCTTGACATCAACCGTCCCTCCTCAGCCACCAGCGAGTCATGACCGCCTGAAGTCCAGCACCGCCGCTCAAAGTAAGCCGCACAGCTGCTTCCGCCGTCAGCAACGCTGTCTCGAGCGAAATTGAAATACAAAGACATTTGGTTATTTGAATCTCATAAGCCATTTTTGTTGAGTTTTCTTCTCTAACAATGTGAGTAGATTAGTTTTGCATTCACATTTGTTGGCATAAATTGGCTATAGTGGTAGTTTCTATTTATTTTGTTACTTGTGGAAATTATATTCGGTTCAAGAAGTAACTTAGTGGGAGAACATAATTACCATGTTTGAAGGGAAATTGATAACAAGTAAAGCTCAAATTCCATTACATAGTGTTTGCTGTAAGTATTTAAACCTTAAAATTGTAACTAAACCTATTTAGTTTCTACTGAAACTGTTTATCTTCCAAGTCCAGTTCAATGACCCTAATACTACGAAGAAAGTAAATTGATGACTCAATTATAGAGTTAGTACTCCATAATTTGCAACCTTTATTTAATTTATGTAATAGTACATCAAGTATCTTGGAAGTACTGAATTTGTGGTTGATTTTGATTAGGAAGCTGTTTTGTGGCAATAAATTAAGCTTACTTTGTTGGTAAATTCTGAACATAGGTCTCTTTCTATCTCCCTCTCTAATAATTAGAATTTATGTAGTTATGTGTTTCACTATCTAAATTGTGGTCCTCATGCAGAAAATACTATCGCTATGTTTAGAGGCTATGAAGTGTTAGAAGTTGAAGATATTGAAATCAACGTATGTTCATGTTTTGGAAGTTTAGGTGAAAAAACCTTGTTATTCAATTCCTTTTGTGAAAAATAATAGGTTATTGACAAGTGCTATCGTTTTGTTTAATGTAGTTTTTGAGACTTGAATATGAATATTTTTGTGATTTTCGAACTTAAATACTTCATAAGTTGGTTTCAATTGTTATTTTGAGAAGCAATTTTAGTTTCCGTAATATTTTTACTGTTTTACTTTATCAATGAGGTGAAAAATGTAAATTATAAATTCTAAAAGGTTTATTAATCGTAAAATAGTTACAAAATATATTGTCACATAAGAAAGTGCAGGATTTTAATCTACTGTTTTCTATGACAAAAAAATTGTCATAAAATGCTATTTTATGTGACAAATTATATTGTCATATAAACACGTGCAAATTTTCAAGTTAGATTTTTTCATGACAAAGAAATTTGTCATAACATGCTAATTTTTATGTGACAAATTATATCGTCACATAAAACCTTATAAATATCATATTTTTTGTGACGAAATTCACTTTCAGTAACAAATTCTTTGTGCTCTTGTGACTAATCCTTCGTCGCGACACATTGCCTTGTTGTGACGAGGTAAATTTTGTCGCAATGTTATGCGACGAACTAAACTTTTGTCGCATCAGACTTTATATGACGGGGCCTATGTGACAAACCATGAGACGAAAAAATTCGTCACATAAGCCTTTTGTGACGAAATTCTGGTTTTTCGTGATGAAATAATTCGTCACAAAAGATGTTTTTTTGTAGTGATCTTCTCAACAGATAAGTGCTACGTTGAACAGATTGGTACAAAGAAGGTTATTTTATCTGGAAGACGACAAGGGAATGTCTACACAGTGGACTGGAATTCTGTTGACAAGAATTCAAGTATTTGTTTGGTAGCATCAACACCAAGTGAAGTCAGTTGGCTGTGGCACAAGAGAATGAATCATGTGAATTTCAAGACCATCAACAGACTTATCAAGAATGATCTGGTAGAAGGAATTCCAAAGACAGTCATAAGCAAGGACAAGCTTTGTGACGCATGTCAGAAGGGTAAACAAATCAAGTCATCATTCAAAAGCAAGAAGCACCAATCATCTGGAAGGATCTTGGAGCTGCTACATATGGACTTATTTGGACCCATTGATCCAATCAACAATGGTGGAAAGAAATACTGCCTAGCTGTTGTGGATGATTCAAGATACACTTGGGTGATTTTCATGAAGAAGAAAAGTGAAATCAAGGAGCATCTTACAAATCTGATTGAGCTAATTCAGAACAAAAAGAGTATCAAAATACTGAAGATTAGATCAGATAGAGGAACTGCATTTACAAACTCTACTGTTGAAGAGTATTGTAATGCCATATGAATATGTCATGAATACTCTGCTGCCAGAACCCCTCAACAGAACGAAGTTGCTGAAAGGAGAAACAGAACTCTGAAAGAAGCTACCAGAACCATGATAGTTGAAGCTAAGCTGCCTCAAAGATTTTGGGCAGAAGCAACAAATACAGCATGCTTTACCCAAAATAGATGCATGATCAACAAACACCAAAACAAGACTCCATATGAAGTTTGGAACAACAGGAAGCCAAACATCCATTACTTTAGAATTTTTGGTTGTAAATGCTTTGTTTTAAATAATGGGAAAAATCACCTTACTGCTTTTGCAGAAAAGGCTGATGAAGCAGTATTTGTAGGATACTCTACTGTCAGTAAAGCTTATAGAGTCTTTAACAAAAGAACTTTACTTGTAGAAGAACCCATTCATGTAGTATTTGATGAACCAAATCAATCTTTTGAAAAGAATAAAAATACTGATCAAAACTTGTCTACTGATTTTCAGAAATTGAGTGTTGAAAGAACTGAAGAGTATATACCCATCATACTACCTGATCTCAACTTAGCTGCTAACTCGAGTGCTGTTCAAAATCACACTGCTGATTGTCTAACAGAAGAGTTGCAAACAGCTGACAGACCAGAGACTGTTCAACAGACAACTGCTGTTCAACAGACTACTACTGGAACTCCAACAGTAGTGTTGCAAGATCAAAACCGAGGACAACATTCAGATTTACAACCTGATCTTAGATGGCTCAAGAATCACCCACCAGAGCTGGTAATTGGTGATCCTTTGGATAGAGTAAAGACAAGGAGAGCTGCTGCAAGTGATGCAATGTTCGTCAGCTTCCTATCTCAAATAGAGCCTAAACAGATTGAAGAAGCTCTTAATGATTCAAACTGGATTGAAGCTATGCAAGAAGAGTTGAATCAATTTGAAAGGAATGAAGTCTGGCACTTAGTTCCTAGACCAACTCATCAAAGGGTAATTGACACTTAATGGGTATTCAGGAATAAAATGAATGAAGATGATGTTGTCACCAGAAACAAAGCAAGATTAGTTGCCAAGGGATATTGCGAAGAAGAAGGTATTGACTTTGATGAAACTTTTGCACCAGTAGCAAGACTAGAGGCAATCAGACTCTTTCTTGCTTATGCTGCTCATAAGAATTTCACAGTCTATCAAATGGATGTGAAATCAGCTTTTCTCAATGGAGAATTGCAAGAAGAAGTTTATGTTGAACAACCACCTGGATTTGAAGTTTATCAAGAAGAAGACAAGGTGTATCGTCTGAAGAAAGCTCTCTATGGACTGAAACAGACTCCAAGAGCATGGTATGATACCCTATATGATTTTCTTCTAATCAAAGGATGTTGTAAAGGTAATACAAGACCTTGTTCACTATTGAATGGGAAAATCATATATTGCTTGTGCAAATATATGTGGACGACATTATTTTCGGTTCAACAAATCAACAGATGTGTGATAAGTTCTCAAAGCTGATGCAGAACAAGTTTGAAATGAGCATGATGAGAGAACTTAATTATTTTCTTGGTTTGCAAGTAAGACAGTTGCCTGATGGTATATTCATCAAACAAGCAAAATACACAAAGGATCTGTTCAAGAAATTTGGTATGGAAACTAGCTCTACTGCCAATGTTCCAATGTCTACTAGTCTTCGTTTGGATAAAGATGAAGATGGCAAATCAGTGGACATAACCAAGTATAGAGGAATTATTGGGTCACTGTTATACTTAACAGCTAGCAGACCTGATATCATGTACTCTGTTGGGGTTTGTGCGAGATATCAATCAAATCATAAGGAATCTCATCTCTTAGCTGCTAAAAGAATACTCAAATATCTTAAAGGCACTGAAGAATTGGGATTGTGGTACCCTAGAAAATCTGGATTTGAGCTTATTGGATATTCAGATTCTGACCTTGCTGGCTGCAAGATTGATAGGAAAAGCACCACAGGTGCCTATCAATTCTTAGGTAGTCGCCTGATCTCTTGGATGAGTATGAAACAGACTTCAATATCCATATCTACTGTTGAAGCTGAATACATAGCTGCTGGAGCTTGCCGTGCACAGATATTATGGTTGAAACATCAACTAGAAGATTACAACATTAAAATCAGTGGGATACCTATCTACTGTGACAATACAAGTGCAATCTCACTTACTCAAAATACTACAAGTCATTCAAGGACTAAACATATTGAGATCAAACATCACTTTATTTGAGATCATGTGGAGAAAGGAAATGTCATGACAGAATATGTTGTTACTGACAATCAGATCGCTGACATTTTCACAAAACCTCTAAGTGAGACAAGGTTTTCAACTCTAAGAGCTGAACTAGGTCTACTAAAGTTGGATGCATAAGTTGAGGGGGAACTTAACAGAAGACTGAAGTTCATCAGCTTACTCATCTTATTATCTTCAAGGTTAACTCTCAACAGACTAATTAACTTATGGATTCTTAAAGTCAGGTGGAACGTGTAAGACTAACGGTATTTCTGATAAAAAGATGAAATTCGTTGATGAAAGTTAGTTGAAGTTATGATTTCATCAGAAGATCTAAAGCTTGAAGACAGAAGATTAATTATCTAGCTGGATTGACAAACAGCCGAGGAAGGTTATCAGTTATTGGCTTTCACTGATAACAGCCTGTCATCATGACACTAGTCCATCAGATAAGTACTTTAGTTACTCGTCTGATCAGTTGTGTAAAAGCTTTGTGTTTTACAAACGTAATATTCAAAAACGCGCTTTTACAAGTATACTGAGGCTGTTCGCATTCCCGCCTGACATTTAATGTTTTTTGAATTTTGAATCGCGTAACTCACGGAAACCGAAATACCCTAACTCTATAAAATCAGATTTGATCAGCTTAGTCACTCTTTACGCACCCAAAAATATTCAAAGGCATTTGTGAGAAATTCTGCTTTCTATTTTTGCAAATCTCTCTAGTTTCACTAACTCTTCACAAAATCAAAGATGAATCCTCAACTAGAAGCTAAGGCTGAAGGCATGTACCTAGTGTATGATGCTTATCATCAGTCCGGCACGCCCGTCATAAAGGAGATCTTGGAAAAATTCAAAGCTGCTACGCTGGTTAAATTCATGGAATCGCATGCTGAGATGGTTTGGAAGGACCAGGTGATGGAGTACTATAACACTGAGAAGGTTGTTGATTTTGACAAAAAAAGAAATCAAAGCCACCGTTGGCGGAACTTCAATCGTCATCACCCCTGCTCTGTTGCACGAGCAGTTTGGACTTTCAAATCAAGGGAGACAAGATGTTACCTCTATGGCAGAGGATAAAATCCATGAGTTTTGGGCAATCTGTGCCAAGGAAAATGAAGTAATGACTGGAAACTTGAAAAAGAAACATTTGAAGGACGAGTTTCAGCGCATGGCTGACATGGTGTCAAAGCTGATAGAGAACTGCACTTTCTCTCTGGATGCAATCACCATGAAGAGGTATTGTATAATGGTTGCTGTTTATTATGGCATTGAAGTAAACTGGTCGGTGGTAATCTGGTACATCTTGGCCAATTTCCACCTGAAGAAGCAATCAAATCACAGGATAACCTTGAGTTACCTGTTTTCCGATTTGGGTTGTGGGATGACCAATGGGAAGGAAATCCACAGTTCCAAAGCAATGTCCAGTTATCAGATTGTGAGAATGTAAAACCCCGAAAAATTCATTTATGAATTTTCTTTCCTATAATTTAATTTACTTGAAATTGATAATTTTAATTATGTGGATTTAATAATTGAAATTAAAATTCATATCTATGTTGTTAAAAATTTCAACGAGTGAGCATACTTTTAAATTTTAAGTGATTTAAATTGATATTCACTTGAATTATTATTGGTGTGCAAATTACGTATTACAATGAGCTCACTCTTGTGTTATTTTGAGGATTGAAATGCAAAAGTAAAATAAAAGGGGGACTTCTTGAATTGTCCCAAGACTTTGAGGACTAAAAAGGAAAAAAAAACTCAAAGTTTGAGGGTGTAAATTGCAAAACACCCATTAAATATGAAGAAAAGTCAACCATTTTTCCTCATTATCTTCTTCTTCTACAATTACACACACTAAAACACAAACAAAACCCCTTTCTTTAATTTGTTCATAACTTTCTCATTTGTTAACCAAATCAAGTAAATGAGAAGTCAAAATTGATCTACTCGACGAGAGGAACACAATGGTGGTGGTAATTGAAGGAATAGAAGGTGTTTTCCGGCGGAAATTAGAGGAGAAAGTGGCGGTTTTAAGTTGGTTTCCTTGCATGTCCCTTTTCCGGTCATTTTTTCGACAATCGAGCTTCACCACGGTGTTCTAGGCTTAGAGGAAAGCGGAATGGTGGGTTCGGCTCATTTTCTGATGTCGGTCAACGGTGGTCAACGGTCGGTCAACGCCGATCAACGGTGCCTGCTCCGGTCAGCGACTTCGTCTCGGAATGGGTATTCCGTTTTCGGTCTTCATTTCTCGATTTGAGTTCGTTAGATAGTTCATTGAGCCTAAATGTTATTGTGCATTAATTACATTGTGGTTAACTTTAGGCTTTAGAGTTTAGTTTGAGTTCGTACGATGTTAAGCATGTATCTCGATTAACTCGATTTTAGCTATAAGGATGGTGTAGTTTTGCTTGGTTTAAATAAATGTTTATTAGATATTTGGATCTTGATTTATTTTTGTAAAAAAAAAAAAGTTATTGTTTATAATTTTTGAAACTTTGGGGGGTATTTTTGAAAGATTTTAAAAGTTCAAGGGTTAGGGATGCGAAAATTTTGATAGTTTAATGGACTGAAAAATCTATTTTTGTTTGATATTTAGTTAGATTTACTTGAAAAACATTTGTTTTGAAGTTTGTTTCGATATTTTGCAAAAATGGGAGTTTTCGAAATATTTGGGGTTATTTTTATAAATCTGAAAAAAAGGGGGTAAATGTGCTATTTGGTCGCTGTTTTTACATCGTTACTTTTATAAACTTTTGATTAATTGATTTGAAGTAGTGCTTTGATAACTTGTGTTTTAAGATTGATAATTTGAAAGTTTTAAACTTGTGGGATATTCATAAATTTGAATTTTGAAGTAACAAGATACTTAATACTTTTATTTGATTTTCGATATGAGTTTAGTTAAAAGTCTTTTGATTTAAAGTTTGTTACAAATTTTCGCAAATATGGATATTTTTAAAAGTTTAGGGGTTGTTTTGTAAATCTGGAAAATGAAGGTGAACTTTTTGCTGTTTTGGCACTGTTTTAGAAATTAGTATTTTGAGTTTTGAAAATAATATCTCTTAAATGAAGTCGTGGTCATAAGTTCTAAACACTTTTGTGTGATATATTAGTTTAGGAAATCCTTGTGTAGGATTTTCATTAGTTACGTTTTAGTAAGGTTATTAGATATATTCTTAGTCGTATACGTATTTGCTTAGGTTTCGGATATACTTCATTGTGGAATTTTGGTCGCCGTAATAAGCTCCTCAGGTGAGTGCTATGTGTTACTTGTGTGTAAGTCTAAATGTGCTAGTAGGTCGAGTCATAACTGTAACTTGGTTACTAAACGAACAAGCATGTGATGTAGGATAACATAAATAACTCGGCTGCTAGGACAAGTTACACGTTGAATTATTGTTTATATCTATGTGCTTATGAGTCATTGATATTGTATGTTGAACTGTTATTCGGATGTTTACCGATTTCCTGTTACTGAACTGTTACTGTTACTGTACTGTTTACTGTTTACTGTTACTGTGTGGGCCCCTATTTTGGTGTGCGGAATCGTGGTTAACCCGGAAGGTAAGGACCGGAGGGTTACCTCGATCCACCGTAGACCCGCTTCACGAGCCAAGTGTGGAGGTTACACTTGGGGAGTGAATGTCAAACTCCTGGCATTTGACGTCAATGCACACTGTTATGTAAGGTCGCACCTTACTTGGAGTGTTCGGTGGTGGTTTTCCTGATTGTGGATTGCAGGGTAAGAGGAGAACGGCATCAACAAATGTTGGTTACTTGTTTAACGTGCATAAATTGTTATAGCATATGTTCATTACTGTACTATTGTGAATGCTCATGTATATTATGTTACATCCACGCACATGTGCACTATAGCCTCACTAAGTTGGATGATCAACTTACGCATTCCATGTTTCAATCTTTTCAGCTACAGGTATTTGGGGTAAACGATAGTTCATGTTGCGGTTAGGTCATCACGGTTGCGGACCCACCCTAGTTCCAAAGAGTAGTTGAACTTTTGCTTAAATTCTTATTTGATTTTAAGATTTTCGTTTAAACTCATTTTTAAATCTCCTATAATGTTTAAGTTCATTTTGATTATATCTTGTTAAATATCTTGGTATTTTTAGATAATTTGTAAAATGGGAATATCTATCGAAAATGATTTTTAATTTTTTCAAATATTAATCTTAATCTTCTTGTATTTCTTTTGGGTCCCACAAGTTGTTTCACCATGTCATGTCATCCGTTAAAATTTATTTTAATTACTTCCGCTTTAAACTTAGTAATTCAAAATGTTCTTATTTTGTTTAAACCGCTTCCGCATTTAGATTTTTAATTTATCGTTTTCCGTAAAAATAAATAAATAAAATTTCAGTATTTTAATACTTTTCAATATAATTATAACTTTTCGACCGTTATCCGACGGACCCGCGGAGTCGAGCCGTTACAGAGAGGAGGAAAGAAAAGAAAGAATGAAGAAGAGGAAGAAGAAGAAGAAAGAGGAGGAACCTAAGGAAAATGTTCCTACCAAGAAGCAGAAGAAAGGTACCAAAACAGCCCAGCCTGCTGCTCAAGCAAAGGTTGAGAAAAAGAAGAAGGCTGATGAGCCAAAAGAAGTGGCTCCTAAGAAATTGAAGAAGGCATCTGCTCAAACAGCTGAGCCAGCTGTTCATGCCAGAGTAGATGAGCCTGCTGTGAAGGAAGTTGCTGATATTATCATCAATCAGACAACTGCGGAGATAAGGAACATGTCTCCTGCCTCACCTTCAAGAACAATATCTGCTGAACATACTGATGAGCATGTTGCTCGCAGGACAAGAAGTCAACTTAGGGATACAGGAGCTTCCCAACCTGTTGAATGAAGAAGACCAAGGAAAACAGTCAGAAAGAGAATGACATTCATTGAATCTTCTACTGAACTGTCTAACTTAGTCAGAGAAAGTCCTCCATCAGCAGAGAGGCCTGCTGGAACTGAAGAAGAATTTGCTAAGGAAAAGCAAGCTGATGATCGAACTGCCCCACGAATTACTTCAACAGAACCAACAGCTGAGGTTGCTCAACCTCATGATGATCCTGAAGTGCAGATCATCAATCCCATAGCAGCTGCACCACTTACATCTGCTGGCCCTGCACCTGCCAGTACTCAAGAAGACCAGCCAGCTGACAAAAAGAAAGGAAAGAGGAAGATCCTCATCAAAAGAAAGAAAGTATCAGCTACTGACAAGAAGAAAAGGGAAGAGGCAGAGCAGAGAAAAAGGGATGACCAAGAAGAACAAAGGGTCCTTGAGCTCAGCAAGAAAGAAGCTGAAAAAGAAGAGCAGAGAAGAAAGATGTCTGAAGCAGAACGCAAAGCTGCTGAGGATGCTGAGTTAGCTTTTGTTATTGAGATCAGCAAAAAGGATGCTCATGGTCCTGCTATTGCTGGAGTCATAAAGATTGGTGAATCTTTAAATGCTAAGAAGAAGATGCCTGCTGGCACGGTTCAACCGAAGAAAAAGTTTGAAGTAAGAAGAGCTTTTGATATTGTGAATTCTGATTCTTCTGTTTTCAACAGGTTTGAAAATGCACTGGCTTACTTTGACAAGAAGCTGATGTTTAAGACTTTGTTCACTCATGAAAAGAAAAGATACATAAAATGGAAAGAGTACAGGGTGAACAAATCTGTTGAAGAGATCCAGAGCTGGGAAGAATTTGCTAATGAGGAAAAGTGGGTCCTAAATTGGCTGAAGACTACTTCCATCACCAGAGCACTGGATCCAGACTTCGTTAGAGATAGAATGCATAAGTATGCACAGGACCTTGCTACTGAAGAAGCAAAGATTATCTCTAACTCTTTGCCAGCCAAAAGAAGGAAGCAAGATGATCCATTAGAAAGAGTTGTGCAAATTGCTACTCTGACAGCCTTGGAGAATTGGGCTGCCAAGTCAAGATATGAACAAGGTTCTCCAAGTGATTTGCCTGCTATGCCTGGTGTCCAGCAGATCACATTTGGCAAGGAAATGAAAAGTTATCAAGAATTACCTGAAGTAAAGAAAATTGCTCCTAATCGTCTGCCTGTTGTCAGAATGATTCGTCAGACAACAGTTTTCACTGATGATGGCAAGATTGTTAACAAGATCTTCAAAGACGTCACTGATCAGCCTGATGCTGCTAAAGAACCTTTAGCCATTGAATGGACTGATAAGGAAAAAGGTAAAGACGAAGCTGATCTGAAAGACACTCCTGTTCAGCAGGAAGAAGACCAAACTGCATCACCTCAAATTCCAACAGCTGATATGCATTCATCGCTGATGGAAGCCTTCCAAATGATGCTGGAGAATTCCTTAAAAGAAATGGAAGGGAGGAACAAACTGCAACTAGAGAAAATGCAGAAAGACATGGAAGAAAGGAACAAGCTGCAGTTGGAACAAATGCAGAAGAATACTGCAATTATGGTAAAGGACGCCATTGACAACTTCCCTCTGCCTGAGGATAATACTCTAAGGATGACACAGAGTGTCTTAGATATGAACAGGAATATTGAAGATGTCAAAGCTGACATGAATCATCTTCATACTGCCTTAAAGAGGAATGAAGACCATATTGCTCATCTCACAGATACATTCATCAAAGTAACTGAGTAGGAGACATCAAAGAATCACCTGTTGGTAGAACAAGTTCATAAAGCTGCCACCAGAGTTGATAAAGAAATCTCCACTCTCCAACTTAACATTGACTGCATCAATGATCAAGCTGATCAAATCACTACCACTCTCAATCATCTCACTGCAAGCCATGACCTAATCAATCAGAACATCAAATCATTATGTGCTGCTGTCAGGATCCAACCTGTTGCCTTCAACCCTCCTGTCAACCCTGATGATGACAAAAAGAGGGAAGATAAAGGGGAAGAGACAACTATTCAAGCTGCTGCTACTGAAAATCAAGCACTTGAAGAAAAGACTGAGGAAACTAATGCTGCTAAAGACAAGGAGACTGATGATAAGGAAGATGAAAAGGCTGCTGCTGAAGAAGTTGGAAAGGCTGATGGCAAGGAAAAGTCTGAAGAAGAACCCAAGGAACAAGCCAAGTCTGATAAAGAAATGGCTGCATCCAAGGAATCTACTGAAGAACAATCAGGGCCATTTACCAAGTACAAGGATGAAGAGAGGACAAAGAGAATGATGGAGGAGGTAGAAAAAGGGCTGAAAAGAAGACAAGAAATCAAACAGAGAATGGAAGCTGCCAAATCCAATCTAGTCATAGATGATGCTGATGATGAAGAAGGAGATGAAGAAGATGATGATGATGATGAATCTTCTTGTGAGTATTATGAGGAAGTTGAAGGAGAAAGTGAAGAAGGTGATGACTAGATTAGATCAACCCATTGTAATCAGTTTTCTTAATTTTTCTCAGTTATCTCATCTGATGAAAAACTTGTAACTTGTAATCACTTTCAATATATATAAAAGTTAAAGTTTTTATTCCAACATACAAATTTATCTCAGAAATTTTGAGGATTAAAACTTTAGTTTAGGTAACAGGTACTTAGCTGAAGTTTTGTCATCATAAAAAAAGGGGAAATTGTTGGATAAAGATGAAGATAAGAGTGCACTGAAGTTAGAGAAATTAAGGGAGGTTTTGATGATTTTCAAAACTCATCAAGATCAGCTAAGTAAGGAAAACTTAGTTTAAATCCCTTAGAAGAATTTTGACCAAGTAAGAAGAAAAATCAGAAGGGTCAATTATTAAAGGTCCAGAAGACTACTGATCTGCTGAAGAGAAGAAATCAGACTGGTGTAAATCAGCCGACTCAAATCAGATTTGTTCAAGTTTGATATCAGCTCTGTTCATCATCAGACTTGTACTCTCATAAGCCATGTGGAAAGGATCAAGAAGTCGTCCCAACGGTAATAAATGCTGAAGTCCGAGGATATTAATGGCAAATAATTGAAGAAATACCTCGTATCAGCTCGGTGCATTTAATGCTGCCTGACAGAAAGTACAGTCTGCAGTACTGTCACTATGCAGAGAGCTGTTCGCGGAAATTAAGGACCACAAATCGAGAAATTTGAATTGTGTCTCTCTTCAACGGACATAATTCAAATGAGTGAGTCGAAGAGAAAAGCAACACAACAACTGAGAGATTGAATTCGAAGCAAAATATTTTCTAAGTCTCAAAAGCTCAAGAACAGCTCACTCATCAGCCTTGTCATTTGTTGACTCAAGCTAAAGCTGAAGATCAAAGAAAGATACATTTTTCTGAGTGAAATCTGTGAGAGTGTTGTGAGGAGTACTTATCCGTCTTTGTGAGTGATAAGTCTCTGTAGAATAGGACTTCTTTGTGATTTCCTATTGCAAGCTTACGGCCAGATTCATTTGTTGTTTTGGCGTAAGTGGAGTGTACTAATTACTGAGTGTTCTTAGTATAACCTAAGATCTTTGTGACTTGGAAGAGTGGACTAAAGGATATTTACATCCATATAACCACTATAAAAATTCTTGTGTTTTTACTTTGCTTTTGTCTTGCATATTTTCAGTTTGCATAAAAACACTCGATAAAACTGTTTGAAAATGATTTAGAGAAATTTTATAAAACTGGGGATAAGATCTTTCAAACTACTAAGTTTACTTGTGAAAAACACTTTAAAAATCCGCTGCAAGTACTCTAGTACTAAAACTTATTTTGACTAATCAGCTAAGTAACTATCAGACTAGTGGTCAACAAAGTTGTTCAAATATTTGTTCACGATCAGCCTTGTAAGCATACTGTTCTGTAACAGCTTAGTCTGCTTACGTTTGAACAAAAAGTTTTAAAGTTAAAATTGGAGAAAAAATTTCAGAGGTCTATTCATCCCCCCCCCCCCTCTAAACCTCATCTGACCACTTGGGACCAACAATTTGCATTGAATGCATTTGCGCCCATACGATGGCTTGATAAATCACTGAAAACATACCAAGGCAAGCAAAATGCAGCATCTTTGTCAATTGAATACTCAAGCCAACTTGAAATTTTTCAAACCAAGACTCGAAAACTGCGTGGATGTTTATCTGACCCTGAGAGAGGATATTTTGCAAGCTTAGGTTGATAAGGTCCTGCCATTATGTAAGCTCTTCTGATATTATCGCATTGGTCAAGTGGATATGTTTCAATAGAGCAACGTAATCCGGGGTCTCGTTCTAATAAAGAAATATCGATTTCTTCTTTTTCAATTCTTGGAACTTTGCGAGGAATTTGTTGTAGAGTATTTGTAGATATAGGTGGACTTACAATTGTTTCTAAACTTGATGGTGCAAGTTGAGGTTGAAGATCTTTGACATTCTTTCTTTTAAAGAATGAATCAATAGTTGTTGGTTTTCCCATATTTGACAATCTAATCAATATTTTCTCACCTATTAACAAATCAATAAAATTTAAAAAGTAACAATTAAATTGATGTTATTACAAACAATCATAATAATTGGCTTCACGATTAAATTATTCTAAAATTAATATTCAATGAAATAAAATTCAATTAAACAACATACCTTGAATTTATGATACTAAACATAAGCGATTTTCAACGGGCATAAGAATTTAGATACTGTAAAATTAAATTAGATTTTAATGACAAAAATAGTCATTAACATACCACAATAATTATAGACATACAGAAAGTTTTGGTGTCCAATGTCCACAATTTGATTTCTGTAGTGGTGGCTGAGGCGCTCTTAGTTTTTTTAGTTTATACTATAAAGTGGAGGTTTTGGAATAAATTAGTTGTCATTTGTTTAATTGGGCCCTTTTGATGTTTTAGTTGGTTTAGTGGGCCAGTATATGTGGATATATCTCTAGTTCACCACAATGTGTAAATGTGTAGTAATAAATTTTTTTTTTTAAATTTAAAAATGGATATAGAGTACTACTAAAAAAAATTCAAAATTCTAGGGGGGGAGGGGGCGCCAGCCCCCTCCCCCTCCCCCCCAAGAATAAGCTACATCCGTCCCTGGACTATTATGTTAACTGGTCTAACACTGAGAGCGTGTGGAAACTGATGCAATGTCAGCATCTAGTAAATTTGATATTTCTTCTGTTAGCTCAAATAAGCCATTATATGGATCTGGGTATCGTGCATCCTATGGTGCTGCTTCACTGGACAGATCAGGTAACTATATGCCGTGAGAACATGGAAAACCCAATTCTATCAAGTTTGCCAAAAATGACATGAAGTACCTCGTCTATAACACAAGGAGACGTTCTCAACTTCTTTCAATGTGTGCGTTTTGATCCGAAGTCTGTGGTTATAGAGCATAAGTTGAATCGTCCAGTAGATTTTAAGCGGATAGCAAGTGCTGCTTTTAGCATTCCAGTGGAAGATTCTTTACCCACTTCTTAAAAAATCAAGCAGTTGTCTATTTCCTCACCGGAGGATCTCAGACGACTGAAATCTGGTGTGCGAGAAACTGATACTAAAGCTAGGTTTATATTTTTCACTTTACTGATTTTTCCTTTTGTTTTTCTTCTCTAGAAGTGTACTGGGGTAATACTAAAAGGTGCATCATAATCATGTATACATATAGGGAATATATTAAGATATTGAATGATTGTTTGTCTGTAATCGACAAGTGTTTCCCGACTATTCCATCAAAGAAGAGATCCCGATTGGATGACTTGTCTAATGACCAATCATACACATTGTTACCGATCATAGTAGTTAAAAGCGAGAAAAACGCTCACTATAGCGCGCTTTTCGCTATAGCGAGACTTCCTCGCCTCGCTGCGCCCTGCACATGCGCTAATCACTTAGCTCGCACAATGTGCGCTATTTGGGCTATAGCGCAACAACCCATAGGCCAAATAGCGCGCTATTTAAGGAAAATTTGAAAAAGAAAAAAAACCTTGGTGAAATTAAGTAACTTGATTGCTTAATTAATTGTTGGTTTTCCTAATATAAATGAAACTTAGCATTAGGTTAATTTAGCAGAAATTTGATTGGTTTTTGTAATTGATTTTCCCTATGTTTATATGAAATTTATAATTTCCATAATCATATAGATTGGCCAATATGGCTTCTAAATCTGGAAGATATATATCTATATCTTCTTCATCTTGGTTCATCTTTGTATGAACAAATTATCACACTCCATAATCCCAGAGCTTGAGAGCTTATCTCCATTACCAAACTTCTGCTGATCTCCACGACCATGTTGATCAAATTCAGAAGGTTTCTTTTGATTTACAAACTTTTGCGGATTTTGGGTACGAAACTTTAAAAATTTTAGATTTGGATACGTTTGCACTTTGCACGTTTACTTTGGAACTCGAATATGGAACATGCATGCCGTTGTTCACACCTTCCTCGCGTTCTTGGATCTTGTTTACACTAAGTTAGTAAATTGCTGATTTTCCTAAATTATAATGAAATTTACCTTAATTTGGTTTAAATATTTTGCTTAAAATCATTTTAAATTGATTGATTAATTTAATTGTTGATCTTCCCGAATTAAGATGAAAATTACCTTATATTTCACTCATATTCTTATATTATTTAAATAAGGATTTTAATGAAACTTTTGGCTGAATTTACTCAAAATTAGCATAAATTTAGTTGAAATGACTCTAGCTGGCAGATTTTACAACAATTTACTTAAATTAGGTGAAATTAACTTAAAGTTAGCTGAAATATACTCAATATTATGAGTACTTATTAGCTTTATGTTTTTATGTGTTAAAGTTAGTTTTTATGTTCTATAGTTTCAAAATTTAGTAGCATTCTTGATATATATTAAAAAACCTGTATTTATGCGCTTCATTTTCAAAAAGGCTGCGCTTTCGCGCTGCGCTATGCACTATAGCCCCAGAAGCCTTTGCACGTCGCTGCGCCATGCGCCTCTGACTACTATGTTACCGATTGATCGTTCTGCAGCTGGAATGCGAATTGGTAAAGTGGGCTCCCAGAACCATATCAGTACAAGTGACTTTGAACCGGAGCAGGAAAATTGTAAAGAAAGGACGAAGAATGGGATTCAAAACAAGCGTCGTCGAACTTCGATGATCGATTCCAGGGTTTGTTTGTCCTTTCTTATCCTCTGGACTGTTCTATTCACATTCTATGAACATATCTTCCTTTTGAGCATATCTCATGTGATGGTTATGTTGCCTATTTTTTATTTCCTAGTACTTTCTTTGTCCACTTTTATAGAATACTAGAAAAGTCCACGCATGTTGTACGTGCCTAGTTTTAATTTCATAGGCTTTTTTTTCATAAATTATTGTAAAATTAGCCATTTTTATGTCATATAATATCATATATTTATGACTGATCAATTTATTTTAATGAGAATTTTAATTATTATTGGTTTATACTAAAAATGATGGCTTTGAATAGTTATAATAAAATATATAATGATGACTGATTTAATCATTACATCTAATAAAATTGGTTTCAAAATAAGATCATAAAAACATTATTTAGTGCATTCCATAATAGTAGTTTTCATGTCAAGTTTATCCGTTATTCACCGATGACAAAGGTTTAATCATTTTCTTCATAAATTTTATTGATTTCACGAGCATTTTTTCTAACTGGTTTCACCAGTTTTTTCACCAACTTCACCAGTGTTTACCAATTATTTCACCCAAAGTTACATCGGTTCATGTTGTTTTTTGTTTATCCATAATCTTCTTAATTTGGCAGCTTTTCGTGTAGTTCTGTTATGTTGTTTGATAAAACCGTAGAAATGATGGATTTGGTCACATCTTTCTTAGATCATGCCATGTATCTAAAAATTCGCAGCTATTTTTTCTTTTCGCTACTAATGGTCTCGATTAAAATTATTAATTATCGTACATTTGTACGTGCAGTTGACAAGCAGAGCATTTCACCCGAGCGCTTATCAACCGATTCTACCATGAGTAAGTTTTCATTCTCTAATGACCCTTTTTTTTGACACCATAACTTAATCTGAAATTCTTTTACATGTCCATGGATTTAAAGGTGATTCTACATTGGATTATTCGTCGAAATACACAACTGATGAAGAGGAAGTGCTTAGGCGTACTTCATCGGCAAATACTCTTACTCTGTGATGTGGTGGTAGATTTTGGCTCGGTTTCGATCAAGTTCTTAATTCTCCATGTTTTGTAATGTTGTGAAAATTAGAAAGAAATTAACCTGGGAAGCCTCTTAATGACACTTTCATTTAGAGGCATTTTTGGGATTTTGGTTTGATTGTTAGTTCTTATTACAGATTATCAGTTTTAATTTGGCAGATTCATAGATGAATTCAGTTGTCTAGATGCTGCCATTTTTTGTATTAAGTTTATGTTAATGTTCTTAAGACAGAAGTTTTAGATATATGTAGTTTGTCCCATTTCCAATAGAAGTTTGTGTATTTTCTTAACTCTCACTCTGCATATGATGTGGTACGATTACGATATTTTAGCAATGCTTTGACAATCTTTTATAGCTTTTATCGAGCTTAAAATTATATTTGAGTTTAGGTCGATTATTTAACGGATCATGCTCGAATGAGTTCTAATCGAGCCGAACATCACGAGTAACTTTGTAATGTTTACATATATTGTATCAATTCTTTGGCTTGTACCCAGACTCGAACCGAGTTTGTATTTATAGTTGTTGTTCAGACTTGTTGATATTTATAGCAAACTGAGCTTAAACGAATTTGTAGTTACCAAACGAGCTTTATCGAAAATCTCGTATGATTTAATTACAGACATACATAGAGGGAAAAGAAAGTACATTGCCGGTTAAGACTAAAGTTTTTCAACAATGATGACACAATTCAATGGCATCTTTTTTGTAGGAATATAATTCATAAGTAAAGGTAATAAATGAGTATTTATAGTTATATGTAAATTTCCCTCCGCGTTAATCGCAAATTGAGCTTAAAGGAGTTTGTAGTTATAAATCGAGCTCTAGTCGAAATTAATTTCAGGACATGGAAGGAAAAGAAAATCCATTGTCGGTTATGCCTAATATTTTCAACAATGATAACATGTCTCATTTGCATCCTTTTAGTCGGAATATAATTCATGAGTGAGTAATTAATGAGTATTTTATAATTATATGTGAATTTTCCTCTGTGTTTTTTTTTTCTAATTGTTAATACAATCAATAATTGTTGATTGTTGACGATGAAATGATGAATGATTCATTATTTCTTTTTAAAATAACATTTAAATGTAAATATTATGTTTTCAATGCATAATATTTAATAAAATCACGTCTTTTAAAAAAAAAAAATCATATGTTTTGTTAGTTTTTTAACTTTAAAAAAGAGAAATATTTTCCCCTTCAGAATACATTAATACATTATCTAATTGTTACAAAGTCAATGTTATGAAATATTAAATTAAAATAACTTATCTAATACTCATAGATGCATTTATTTTTTTTAAATATTATTAAGAAAATTTAATTTTAATATTTGTTTAGGGTATACAACTATATCTATTTAAGACAATAATATTTAGTAATAAAATTAATATGATTGTGCATTTGTCAATTAAATTTTTTAAAATAACACAAGGTGTACTGTCCAAAACCCGCAATTTTCCTTTTTTTTTTTCTTTTCTGCCAAATATATAATTCCAGATTTATAATCTTCTTGGGTTCAATAATAATAAATTCAGTTGTAATATACATAATAATTCCCAAAACAGTACTATAATCTTCTGAGGTTCAATAATAATAAATACTAAAATATATTTGTACTGTACATAATCGTATAATTCGGGCTCATAAAGTCATAATCGGGCCAGAATCCCGCTGAAAAATAAATTAAAATTAGTTAATTACACCAGCGTTTATATTTCCTCGTCCGATCTTCCTCCGATCAACACTTACCTTCCACAGCCGTGTTTTTCAATATTTTCTCCCGTTATCTGCATGTAATTTTTCCTTATTTCAACGATTTCTTTGTCGACTGAAAAGCACGTGTGATATTTCTTCTTATGGGCTTTTTCAAAACCCTAATTGAACCCTTAACTGATTGATGGTGATGAGAGTTTCTCGAAATCACATGTTAATATTTAGATTATGAAAGTGATCATTTTTGAGTTAAGTTTGCAGGTAGACTTTATTTCCAATTTGTTTTTTTAGTTTTTTCACAAGGAAGAATTGGTGCTGGTTTTGTAAATTTTGCAAGTTTATACACTGGATTTGAAACATACTGCTTTGGAATCTGATGAGCATTTGGATAATGAGTTCGTTAACTTAATTAGTGGGTGTTATTAATTAATTTGATAATTCATTAGTGGTCATGGTTTGATCAAAGACGTATTGCTGCTGAGAGTTGAAATGAATGAGTATAACATAGAAGCTGATAAGGCATGATTTAGTTTCAGCTTCTGATCAGCTGGAGATGAGAGAAGAAAAGGTCAAGTTCAAGCTGTGTTTTTATCTTACGAACGGAACACTGCTAGATAATGTGATGGGTTGTCTTACTAAAGAGCAATATTTACTAGGAAAATGAGATTCTTGTTGTTGACAGCAATATTAAATGTTTGTCGTAAAAATGTTTAGTTGTAGGAAATGGTGATGATGGTATAGATTTAAATCAGTTAACCAATGGTTGTAATATTAGTTGACTTTTCTTTATCAATTAAAATAAATTATGGTTAACAAGCAGTTGTGAGATGATCTTGTTAGTTTGTATTTGTCCTGTGGTCATTACTCAATAGCATTTGGAGAAAGTCGAACCATTACGAATTTATACTTCAAAACAAACTAGCATGCGGAACTTAACAACCGGCTGACAAGAAAACTGTAACTGTAACTTTTGGTGTAATGTGTTCCCCTTTCGCTGCAAATTCACTATGGATTATTATATTATACCTCCTTTGGATCTCAGAAATTGCCTCCTATTATTGCGTTTGTCTTGGATTCGCTGTGGATTTATGACCAAGTTTCAAATTTAAAGGTATAACATCAAATAATTTGCAGACCTGTTCTCCTGTTGCTATGTTGACCACTTCAACTGTGGGTTTGATGAGCTGTAGATTGTAGCACCACGAGATTGACATGCATTATTGTGTTAACTGGTCTAACACTGAGAGCGGGTGGAAACTGATGCAATGTCAGCATCTAGTAAATTCGATATTTCTTCTGCTAGCTCAGATAGGCCATTATATGGATCTGGGCATCGTGGATCCTATGGTGCTGCTTCACTGGACAGATCAGGTAACTACCGTGAGAACATGGAAAAACCGATTCTATCAAGTTTGCCAAAAATGACAAGAAGTACTTCGTCTAAAACACAAGGATACGTGCTCAACTTCTTTCAATGTGTGCGTTTTGATCCGAAGTCTGTGGTTATAGAGCATAAGTTGAATCGTCCAGCAGATTTTAAGAGGATAGGAAGTGCTGCTTTTAGCATTCCAGTGGAAGATTGTTTACCCACGTCTTTAAAAAGCAAGCAGTTGTCTATTTCATCATCAGAGGATCTCAGACGACTGAAATATGGTGTGCGATAATCTGCTACTAAAGCCAGGTTTATATTTTTCACTTTACTGATTTTTCCTTTTGTTTTTCTTCTCTAGAAGTGTACTGGGTAATACTAAAAGGTGCATCATCATCATGTATACATACAGGGAACATGTTAAGATATTGAATGATTGTTTGTCGGTAATCAACATGTGTTTCCCGACTAATCCATCAAAGAAGAGATCCCGATTGGATGCCTTGTCTAATGACCAATCATACACATTGTTACCGATCATAGTAGTTAAAAGTGAGAAAAACGCTCACTATAGCACGCTTTTCGCTATAGCGAGACTTCCTATCCTCGCTGCGCCCTGTGCATGCGCTAATCACTTAACGCGCGCTATGTGCGCTATTTGGGCTATTGCGCAACAGCACATAGCGCCAAATAGCGGGCTATTTAAGGAAAATCGGAAAAAAGAAAAAAACCTTGGTGAAATTAAGTAACTTGATTGCATAATTAATTGTTGGTTTTCCTAATATAAATGAAAATTACCAATAGGTTAATTTAGCAAAATTTGGTTGGTTTATGCAATTGGTTTTCCCTATGTTTATATGGAATTTATAATTTCCATCATCATATAGATTGGCCAATATGGCTTCTAAATCCGGAAGATATATATCCATATCTTCTTCATCTTGGTTCATTCTTTGTATGAACAAATTATCAAACTCCTTAATCCCAGAGCTTGAGAGCCGATCTCCATTACCAAACTTCTGCTGATCTCCACGACCATGTTGATCAAATTCAGAAGGTTTCTTTTGATTTACAAACTTTTGCGGATTTTGGGTACGAAACTTAAAAAATTTTAAATTTGGATACGATTGCACTTTGCACGTTTACTTTGGAACTCGAATTTGGAACATGCATACCATTGTTCACACCTTCCTCGTGTTGTTGGATCTTGTTTACACTAAGTTAGTTAATTGCTGATTTTCCTAAACTAAAATGAAATATACCTTAATTTGGTTTAAATATTTTGCTTAAAATCATTTTAAATTGATTGATTAATTTAATTGTTGATCTTCCCCAATTTAAGATGAAAATTACCTTATATTTCACTCATATTCTTATGTTATTTAAATAAGGATTTTAATGTAAATTTTGGCTGAATTTACTCAAAATTAGTATAAATTTAGTTGAAATGACTGCTAGCTGGCAGATTTTACAACAAATTTACTTAAATTAGGTGAAATTAACTTAAAGTTGGCTGAAATATACTCAATATTATGAGTACTTATTAGCTTTATGTTTTTATGTGTTAAAGTTAGTTTTTATGTTCTATACTTTCAAAATTTAGTAGCATTCTTGATATATATTAAAAAACATGTATTTATGCGCTTCATTTTTAAAAAGGCCGCGCTATCGCGCTACGCTATGCACTATAGCCCCGGAAACCTTTGCGCGTAGCTGCGCTATGCGCCTCTGACTACTATATTACCGATTGATTGTTCTGCAGCTGGAATGCGAATTGGTAAAATGGGCTCCCAGAACCATACCAGTACAAGTGACTTTGAACTGGAGCAGCAAAATTGTGAACTATGTTCTCGAACAAGCGTCCTCGAACATATCACCATTACTGGAGCAGCAAAATTTCAAACAAGCGTCCTCGAACTTCGATGATCGATTCCAGGGTTTGTTTGTCCTTTCTTATCCTCTGGACTATGTTCTATTCAAATTCAATGAACATATTTTTCTTTTGAGCATAACTCATGTAATAGTTATGTTGCCTATTTTTTTTTTTTTTCTATTACTTTCTTTGTCCACTTTTATAGAATATTAAGGTTACTTTTATTTCATCCTGTATGAGATCCACTCCCATCTATTTTTGGATTTTGCAAACTGTAGGGTAGTTGACAAGAAATAATGTTTGAAATTTTTTATGGGAGGCTTCCCTTGGATCCTTTTAATGAAATACAATACCTATTTATCTTCTGGAAGACATACTGTTTGGAATCTCTCTCTCTCCCTCTCTCTCTTCTTTATTTTGATGTAGTGTTTGTAAAATGCTTTTGTTTCATTTGTTTGTTGTCCTCTTCCATGATCCTCATTCCTCACTTTGATGAGATTACTTTTCAGTTAAGAACACCCTTACATTTCTTTTACTCTCTCTGCTGTTTCCAATCTCAAAATTATTACGAAGGGACTGATTTTGTGTGTCTTAAATACTTAGATGGACGTAGGGGCAAATACTCCTGCAAATTTTTTTCCCCTTGTTTTTACACAAAAGGTGAGTTTTGGATTTTCATGGAGAGAATTGCATTTTTGGTACACAGCTATAGGTCAATTCCCACTTTTGGTACACAGCTTTATGTGTCCAACAAATTTGGTACACCTCTTTAACAAAATTCGACACATTTGGTACAACCGTTAAATAAATTGCAAAATCACCGTTAATTCCGTTAGTTCGACACATTTGGTACACCTCTTTTACAAAATTGGCATGTGCGCGGCACATGGCTGTCCAGAAAAAAAAAAAGGAAAAATTGAAACTTGATAAACTTTTTTATTATATTTTATTCTTCTTCCAATATTAAAATATAAATGACATTATAGTTTATTATATTTTACATGTCATATAAATAATAAATACATATTTTTTAATAATTTTTATAAATATGATAAATTAAAGTAACTTGTTTATTATATTTTATTCTTCTTGCAATATTAAACTATAAATGACATTATATAGTTTATTATATTTTACATGTCATATAAATAATAAATACATATTTTTTAATAATTTTTATAAATAATTTTTAAAAATTGAAACTTGATAAACTTTTTTATTATATTTTATTCTTCTTCCAATATTAAACTATAAATGACATTATATAGTTTATTATATTTTACATGTCATATAAATAATAAAGACATATTTTTTTAATAATTTTTATAAATAATAAACTATTTTTATAAATAATTTTTAAAAATGGAAACTTGATAAACTTGTTTATTATATTTTATTCTTCTTCCAGTATTAAACTATAAATGACATTATATAGTTTATTATATTTTACATGTCATATAAATAATAAATACATATTTCTTTATCATTATATAAATATGATATGATAAATATAATAAATACATATGATAATTTTTATAAAAGTTTATCAAGTTTAATTTTTTTTGGGCAGCCATGTGCTGCGCACATGTCAATTTTGTAAAAGAGGTGTACCAAATGTGTCGAACTAACGGAATTAACGGTGATTTTGCAATTTATTTAACGGTTGTACCAAATGTGTCAAACTTTGTTAAAGAGGTGTACCAAATGTGTTGGACACATAAAGCTGTGTACCAAAAGTGAGAATTGGCCTATAGCTGTGTACCAAAAATGCAATTCTCTCGATTTTCATGTGATAGTTGGTAATATCTACTATGGTTGATTTTTGGAATAACTATTATATAGCTTCACATGTTTATACCCATCTGCATTATTTTCATTTTTTTGCCATTATTTGAGCTATCCTTTTTGTCCAAAGTTATAGTTCCTTTAATGCTAGAAAATAGCCATTGAAACTAAATAGCTGTTTTTGTTTATTTTTTGTTTAGTGTTCCATGTGTATGTCCATTGATAGTTTCGAGCAATAAGTACAGTAAAATGAATTTAAGTTGTTTGGAGTACAAGACTAGGAATGTGTTCTACTGTTAAGAGTTAGTAGGCATTTTATATCCACCCATAAACTTTCCTTGCACTAGATACAATCAACGTATGGGAAAGTTTAAATGTATCATGTATTTTTCTTAAAAAAAACAAAGTCATGAATGTTGTCGATGTAGAGATAAAATGGTCATTTCTATAAACAACAATCATAAACTTGTTATTCTAAAGTTATTTTACTTTATAATAACTTATTTTAACATTTTCTCTGAGGAAAATTTAGATTTAAAAAAAGACATTGTCTTTATTTCAAGTATCATCTATATTACTTACTTTATATCTAAAATACACATTTACATATCTATATTATTATATTGCATGTTATTTACATAATTTAGATTATCATATTAAGTCGATGTTGAAAATGACAGAAATTATATTTTTTTGGTGCAAAGTGCCAATATTCTTTATAATAGAGTACAAAGTGTCAAAATATATACTTTTAAGGTGCAAAGTGCCAACAATATTCGAAAATAACTATTATACTCTTCAATCAATGAATTTTTTCTTCAAAACACACACTAGGATACAAAGTGTCAACTAAATTGTATTTTCAGGGTACAAAGTGCCAAAACTTTTAAGTTAAGGTGCAAAGTGTCAAAACCCTGTAATTTCAGGGTGCAAAGTGCCAAAAGCCCGATCTTGTTTACATGACAAATGCAGGTATTCATATTCATCTCCTACCATTTTTACAAGTATCCATGTGGAAATATGACTAATATTGTTGTTAGATGACGAGGAAAAAAAAACTTTTGCATGGCCCTCTCAGAGAATAATATTTTGGTGGGACAATATTTTCCTATGGAACATTAACACTTGTTATCAAAATCAGTGAATTCCCTTGGATTTTCACTTGATGGTCTCTCTCACTCAATCATCACTTTTTTTCTGTGACTTGGTGATTTTTTTGGTAATTAAAATTGTGATTATGAAGTCTTATGATGTTGGAAAAATGAAAATTAAATTAAATTTGTAACAACAATTGAAAACTTTAAATTGTGTAACCTCCAATTTAAAGTCTTCAATTTTGTAACGGATGAAACGTTTTGGTGCAATTAATTTTTTTTATTCCGACTTTGCCCTCATTCCGACCCTATAAATAGTGGCTTCTTTTCCACTCTCTACACACCAGAATTCACTCTCAATCCTCTCCTTCTCAATCCGTCCTAGAGTTCTACTTTGTTGTTTCAGTTCGTCTAACAAAGCTTTGGTGCAAAGTACTTTGTTGGAGCCGTTGTATCCTGGGAGACAGACGTTCGAAGGAACCTCGAGCACAACCGGAAGGGTGAGGGAGCGAATCTGTCTTAAGGACACCGTGTTCACACGGGCCTCGGTTTGGTGTTTTATTTCGTTACATTTGTACTAAATTTTCTGTCCTAATTATATTGTTTATTATACTTTATATTCAAGTTTTCCTTTTACGTATACTCATTTTCTAACAAACTTAAGACAGATCCTTTGTTTACGTAAAAGGAGTTCTAAAACTTGTTTTTTAAACTGTTTACATGATTAAGAGATTAATCTTTTTTCGACAGAAAATATCTTGAATTCGGAAATTGCTTTCCAGATTTCTTTTCAAAATCTTGATATAGAAATTGTGATTATACTAATAATTTCTGGTACAGTACGTATCCATCCTAGAATTGATTACAAAATTATTTTACAAAGACTTTGGTGGTATTGTGCTTGGTTACAAGCTTGTTACATAATCTATTTATAATATATCTAAAATTGTTTATAAAAAGTGGTAACAATTTTCAAGGTTTCGCACAGTAGAATTAACATTGGTTGTTGCTGGAGGTTTTAAAATTTGTAACAAACTCTACTGTTACGTAAAATTCAAGATCTTTTACGGCCAAGGAAAAGGAAAGGAAATTATTCTGATTATATTAACGTTACAGTGCATAACTTTATATACATTAATTGGTTACACGTTTTACAAATTAGGTGTTGTTCTGCTTGGATATATATATCCAAATATTTTACAAAAGTTTGCCTAATAAATTTTCTTTTGCCACTTAAAATCATTTACAAAGTTTTGTTACAGAAAATTTGGTGGTGTGACAAAATAAGAATTTGGGAAAATAATTGGTGGTGTATTTAAAATAAAGTTTACTGTTTTGTAAATTTTATTAAAGAAGGAGTAATTGCAAAGTATTAGCAATACTGGTCCTCCAATTTTATAATACTTTCAAAATTGTTACAAAAAGTTTGAAACGAAAAATTATTTACAAAATTTTGGTACGATTAGATATCTGTCTTGGGACAGATAAATTTTTTGCGATTTTGGGAAAAAAAAAATATTATTTGAACATAACGGTTTTCGAATAACAAATTTTCGAGGAAATTCTTTGTTAGATAAAATCTAAAATTTTCTGAATTTCCTTCAAATTTAAATTTTCTGAAATTCCTTCGAGGAATTTGATAGTTTGTTTTGGTTTCAGAAATGGCAACCGAATCAAACGTGGATGTGGTAGTTACTGAGAACTCATCTGGAGCTCCAGTAACAAACCAAACTGTGGCACCTCTGAGCCAAACTGGAGCTGTGGCACCTCTGAGCCAAGCTGGAGCTGTGGCACCTCTGAGCCAAGCTGAAAAACCGGAGAAATTCAACGGGCTGAATTTCAAAAGATGGCAGCAGAAAATGTTGTTCTATCTGACCACTTTGCGCCTGGTGAGGTTTTTAACCGAGAATCCGCCCAAGAAAGAAGGAGAGCAAGATACTGCCTTCCTTATTGCTCTTGATGGCTGGAACCAGTCAGACTACCTTTGCCGACACTACGTCATGAATTGTCTGAGTGATTCATTGTATGATGTATACTCTGACAAAAAGTCTGCAAAGGAACTTTGGGAAGCCTTGGACCGGAAATATAGAACTGAAGATGCCGGTACCAAGAAATTCGTTGTGGGTCGGTTTTTGGACTACAAGATGGTGGACTCCAAACCACTTATGACCCAAGTGCAAGAATTTCAGCTGATTCTTCATGAAATTCAGGCTGAAAAGATGGAGCTCGGTGAAACCTTCCAGGTGGCTTGTGTTATTGAAAAGTTACCCCCTGCATGGAAGGATTTCAAAAATTACCTTAAGCACAAGCGAAAGGAAATGAGCATGGAGGATCTTGTTGTTAGGCTTCGTATTGAAGAAGACAACAGGAAATCTGAGAAAAGAGGGCTCACTGCTAATGAACCTAAGGCTAATGTCGTGGAACATGGTCAAAGTTCAAAGTTCAAGAAGAACAACAAAGGGTCCAAGATGGGACCAAAAGGCGGTATTTCCAAGAAAACAAAGTTTCAAGGAAAATGCTTCAACTGTGACAAAATGGGTCACAAATCGGCAGATTGCAGGCTACCGAAAAAGAAGAAACCCAATGTAACCAATGTTGTTGAAGACAGTGGTGACGTGGACCTCTGTGCAGTTATTTCAGAGGTGAACTTGGTTGACTCTAATCCTAAAGAGTGGTGGGTAGATACAGGGGCTACAAAGCATGTATGCTCTGACAGGGAAGTATTTACCACCTTTGAGCCGGTCCAGAATGGAGAAAAACTGTTCATGGGAAACTCGGCTACTTCAGCTATAGAAGGCAAAGGGAATGTAATTCTCAAAATGACCTCTGGGAAGGAGCTAACTCTGAAAAATGTCCTCTATGTGCCAGATATCCGTAAGAATCTGGTTTCTGGGACGCTGCTGAACAAGCATGGCTTCCGCCTTGTTTTTGAGTCTGACAAATTTATGTTAACCAAGAGTGGTATGTTTGTCGGAAAGGGATATGAATGTGGCGGAATGTTTAAGCTGAATGTAATGGCTATTAAGCCTAAAGTTATTAATAAAGTTAATAATTCTGCTTACTTGCTTGAGTATCCTAATCTATGGCATGGTAGACTAGGACATGTTAACTACGATTCCCTGCGTAGATTAATTAATTTGAAACATATCCCTAAATTTGAAATTGATAAAAAGCACAAGTGTGAAACTTGTACTGAAGCTAAGTTAACGAGATCGTCCTTTCAAAAGGTTGAAAGGAATACTAAACCACTCGACTTGATACATAGCGATATAAGCGATCTTAAATGTGTGCAATCAAGGGGAGGTTATAACTATTTTATTACCTTCATTGATGATTGTACTAAATATTGCTATGTATATTTGCTGAGAGCAAAAAGTGAAGCGATAGAAAAATTCATTCTATTCACAAAAGAAGTTGAGAATCAGCTTGATAAAAAGATCAAAGTACTTCGAAGTGATAGAGGTGGTGAATATGTGTCACCATTTAGTGAATTCTGTGCTGAACACGGAATCATACATGAGGTAACAGCACCTTATTCACCGCAATCAAATGGAATTGCGGAAAGAAAAAATCGAACATTGAAAGAAATGATGAATTCAATGTTGATAAGTTCTGGATTACCACAGAACATGTGGGGGGAAGCTATCCTATCTAGCAATTATCTTTTAAATAAGATACCCCGAAAAAATCAGGAGAAAACTCCATATGAGTTATGGAAAGGTCGAACACCTTCTTACAAATACTTGCGAGTGTGGGGGTGTCTTGCCAAAGTGGTAGTACCTACACCAAAGGAAGAAAGGATAGGACCGAATACTGTAGATTGCATATTCATAGGATATGCTCAGAACAGTAATGCGTATCGGTTTCTTGTGCATGAATCTAAAAATCCTGAGATTCACAAAAACACGATAATGGAATCTAGAAATGCATCTTTCTTTGAAGATATATTTCCAGCAAAAACGAGAAAAGAAGGGAGTTCATCCAAAAGAACTCATAGTCAAGACCATGAGTCTGAACAGGTGACTGATGATGAGCCAACTGAGGTTGAGCCAAGAAGAAGTAAAAGAGCAAGGATAGAAAAATCTTTTGGCCCAGATTTTCTAACATATATGCTCGAAACTGAACCTCAAACCTTCAAAGAAGCTGTAACTTCTTCTGAAGGACCTTTGTGGAAAGAGGCAATCAATAGTGAAATTGATTCCATCTTGCAAAACCATACCTGGGAGTTAGTTGATCTTCCTCCAGGTTGCAAACCACTAGGATATAAGTGGATTTTCAAACGAAAAATGAAACCAGATGGAACAATTGATAAATATAAGGCCAGACTAGTAATAAAAGGCTATCGGCAACGAGAAGGCCTTGATTACTTTGATACGTATTCTCCTGTGACGAGAATAACTTCCATTAGGATGATACTTGCTATCGCAGCTTTGCGAAACTTAGAAGTACATCAAATGGATGTAAAAACAGCTTTCTTAAATGGAGATTTGGAAGAAGAAATCTACATGGAACAACCTGAGGGTTTTTCTGCTTCAGGAAAAGAAAAGAAAGTCTGTAAACTGGTTAAGTCATTGTATGGCTTAAAACAGGCTCCGAAACAGTGGCATCAGAAATTTGATGATGTCATGTTGGAGAAAGGTTTTAAAACCAGTGAAAGCGACAAATGCATTTACGTGAAAGAAACAAGAGATGGCTATGTCATTCTTTGTCTCTATGTTGACGACATGCTTATCGTTGGAAGTAATGATAAGATGATTAAATCCACTAAGAATATGTTGAATGCTAGATTTGAAATGAAAGATATGGGTCTAGCAGATGTGATATTGGGAGTTAAAATCACGAGAAAATCAGATGGCATCATTTTGAGTCAATCCAGTTATATTGGAAAAATTCTTGAAAAATTCAATAAGGATGACTCTAATGAGGCCAAAACTCCTATAGATCCAAGTCAACCTTTATCAAGGAATAAAGGTGAGAGCATTTCTCAAGTGGAGTACTCAAGGATTATTGGAAGTCTAATGTACCTGATGAGTTGTACAAGACCAGATATAGCTTACGCTGTTGGAAAGCTAAGCAGATATACTAGTAATCCTGGTACTGACCACTGGAAAACCATAGTGAGGTTACTGAGATACTTAAGGTATACTCGTAACTATGGGCTATACTATACAAGATATCCAGCTGTTGTAGAAGGATACAGTGATGCAAACTGGATATCTGATGTAAAAGATTCAAAATCCACCAGTGGATATGTATTCACTTTAGGTGGTGCAGCTGTATCCTGGAAATCCTCAAAACAAACTGTGATAGCCAGATCCACAATGGAGTCTGAGTTTATAGCTCTAGACAAATGTGGTGAAGAGGCTGAGTGGCTACGCCAATTCTTAGAGGGTATTCCACAATGGTCTAAACCTGTGCCAGCAGTGTGCATTCATTGTGATAGCCAATCTGCGATTGGAAGAGCACAGAGTAAAATGTACAATGGTAAGTCTAGGCATATACGCCGAAGACATAATACCATAAGACAACTACTCTCAACTGGAGTGATTACTATTGACTATGTAAAGTCAAAGGATAATCTAGCGGATCCGCTAACCAAAGGGTTAACAAGAGAGATAGTTGCTAAGTCATCAAGAGGAATGGGACTAAAGCCCATTGAATAAAAACTTAGCGAAGGAAAACCCAACCTAGTTGACTGGAGATCCCAAGATCTAGGTTCAAAGGGACAACCTAACCGCAAAAGTTTAGTTAAGTCACTGTGGGGGTTTTACCCTCAAGTCCATTCCTATGATGAAAACAGTGATAACGGTTAAGGTTAAGCCTAGCTTTTAATGATTCTTGTAAAAAGAGTAACTCGGGATACTCTAAGGAAATGAATCACCTATGTGAGAGAGAAGAAGGGCCGCTTCAAAGGGAATTGTATAGGGCACAATTCTTAGAAACTCTTGCTGAACCAGGCAGATGTCCATGGCCAAAACGGACATAACCGTAAGAACTGAAACGTTACGAGGTAAGATGCTTGTGAGAAGTGTGTCATCGTTTACATAAACAGCAGAACAGTTCAAGGACACCGTGTCTACTGATCAGCCAGTAAAGTAAACATACTTTCTCAAGGGAAGGTTCAAAGGGTTACTCCTACCTATCCTATGCAAGTGTCTACCGCTGAACTCTATCCTCTTAGAACTTCCTGTTAGGAACTTATTCTATTTTCATTCTTGTGGGGGATTGTTGGAAAAATGAAAATTAAATTAAATTTGTAACAACAATTGAAAACTTTAAATTGTGTAACCTCCAATTTAAAGTCTTCAATTTTGTAACGGATGAAACGTTTTGGTGCAATTAATTTTTTTTATTCCGACTTTGCCCTCATTCCGACCCTATAAATAGTGGCTTCTTTTCCACTCTCTACACACCAGAATTCACTCTCAATCCTCTCCTTCTCAATCCGTCCTAGAGTTCTACTTTGTTGTTTCAGTTCGTCTAACAAAGCTTTGGTGCAAAGTACTTTGTTGGAGCCGTTGTATCCTGGGAGACAGACGTTCGAAGGAACCTCGAGCACAACCGGAAGGGTGAGGGAGCGAATCTGTCTTAAGGACACCGTGTTCACACGGGCCTCGGTTTGGTGTTTTATTTCGTTACATTTGTACTAAATTTTCTGTCCTAATTATATTGTTTATTATACTTTATATTCAAGTTTTCCTTTTACGTATACTCATTTTCTAACATATGATAACCAGCATTCCTAAAAATACACAGTAGACTGTCCTAAAGCTAAAACTAAAAAAAGAGGCCAATTCGAACATGGCACTGAACATGCCTCAGACGTACCTATAGACATGTTTGAAACGTTTTGTAACGGCGGGGTTCCTTGTGTAATATTTTAAAGTAGTGTAAAATTTTACAAAAATATATATATTTTTATTGTACTTGAATATAAATAGTTGTAATCTATTTGATGAATTTCTTTATGTTATATATTGGTGGTTTAATTTCATGTATTAATTCAATGATGAACCATAAGTTCTATCTATTTAGGAACAGAAGGGGTTCTTTAGTTGTAGTTTAAAATTTAGAGGTTAAAGGTTGTATTATAAAGAGTGAATCGCACTTTTGGTCCCTCTTATGACTTAAATTTATCACTTTCGTCCCTTTTAAATTTTTCATAGCAAATGCATCCCTCTTATCAATATAATGTATCACATTAGTCCCTCTTATCAATATAGTGTAGTACTTTCATCCCTCTTAAATTTTTCATAACAGATTCGTCCCTCTTATCAATGTAGTGTAACACATTGGTCCATCTTAAATTTAAAGTACATTCTAAAATAGAAGCAAAATTTCATTTTTGACCATATAAAGTGGTTGTTTTTCAAAATTGGCCCTTTATTGTGGTACCTCGACAATATATGTCATTTATTGTGTCGTCATTATCATCAAAAAAATTAATTATCGCCGGAAATCATCAATTTATGTCCATGCTGACTGAAAATTTTAATTCTAGCAAAAAATATCATTCGTCGAGTGATACTTTAAGATTAAAATTTTCATGTTATGACTCCAAAATTTTAAGTCTAAATCACGTGATATGTCTATAACTTTAATTTTTATTTTAATTAGAATTGTACAATGAAATTTGTATAAATTTGAGACAAATGTGATGTGAATTTAACATATTTATTTGTTTATAAATAAAAATAGGTATCTTCGATTTATGGGGGAAACGAACTTTAATCGTTTTTCATCAAAAATTGAAGCTATAGACCTACCACATGAATTGGACTTGCAAATTGGATTAAGAATATGAAATTCTTAAATTTTAATTGGCACTCTAAAATTAAATTTTTCGATCAGATTAAACGGTAAACAATTTAATTTTTCTGTCAAATAAGACATAAATTGATGATTTTAGGCGTTAAGTAAAAAAATTCGGTGATAAGGACTGAAATTGAAGATGATGACACAATAAATGACGTATTTTGTCGAGGTAACACAATAAAAGGGCCATTTTTGAAATGCTACCACTTTAGAGGGCCAAAAATAAATTTTACCTCCTAAAATATTTGGATTTAAGAGGGACTAATGTGTTATACTACAATGATAGGAGAGATGAATCTGCTACGAAAAAGTTAAGAGGGAGTTTGTTATATTACAATGATAAGAGGGACTAATGTGATACACTATATTGATAAGAGGGACGCATCTGCTATGAAAAATTTAAAATGGACGAAAGTGATAAAGTCAAGTCATAAGAGGGACCAAAAGTGCAATTCACTCTATTATAAAATATGCATTGATCATGTGTGAATTTAAGTATGTTTATTACTCGAGTATTTGATTGAGATTTAGTCAATCAAATACAATGAGCTATATGAGGGTATGGCTCTTTTGTCTCACTTTTGGCCATATAAATCGAATTGGGTGTAGAATACATATTATCTTATTGTCAATTCTACATTGAGTTGAGAAAATTGTTTGCAGATTTACTGATATCTGTGAAATTGATTCAAAGTTACCTCATTATCATAATGTTGTAGGATAAATTATGAACACTAGATCATTCAATTGTGGAACATAGTCCTATAATGTGCTTTATTTTGTCTATATGAATACAAGCAACCAACAATGGTGGATTAAATTTTACAACTACGGCTAAATCTGCACTGTTGTCTTATGAATTAAATATGTCCTGATTTCAGTTTATATTTCCCTCGTTTTTACAAATATATTGCTGTTTGAATAACCTATATTTTTTTTTATTTGCTCCTTTGAAAAGGGAAAACTCACGAGAAGATTTCAGTTCAGGCAGCCCGACCTCAGGCTCAAAGTTGAATGTAAATGTCCGTGGCCCGTCAGCTTTGGTTGGTGGTGTGCCCAAGTTGTCTCCAGTGATCCCACGATCCACCTCCTCCAATGATTGCGAACTTTCGAATTGCAGCGGGATTGTCACCTCCTCCTGTTGCCAATTGGGTTCAGAAGCCACAAAATATTTCTCGAACTGCACGAAGAACTAACTTATTACCTATTGTTCTTGGCAATGAGAAGAACCCTGCTCTGCATACAACACCCAACATGATGGAAAATGAAAGAATGTCGTCTGCCCATTCTCATCAGCAAGCCAAAATAAAAAGTGAGAATTTCTCTGCAGCTGCATTATCTGAAAGTGAAGAGTCAGGTGCAGCTGAAGTTAAGTTGAGGGTTAAGAGTAAGAAGTGTGATGAAATAGATGGAAAAAGTGGTCAGAATGTGCAGAAAATGTCAACCCTGTTGTTACCTTCAAGAAAGAACAAAGCCGGTCGTGGATTTACTTCCTCTAGGTCTCTCGTGCCTTAGCAGTGGAAAAGCTTGGGAATGTTGGAACTACCAAACAAATGAGAAGTTCTAGACTTGGCGTCGACAAGACTGAACGGTTTAATACTATTTCAAAATTCTCTCATTTTATATGCAATCAACTCCTCTTCATGATATAAGTAAAACTTAGGATTAGTAAGAGAATTTTTCTTGACGTGATGTAAAATTATGTTTACAGAGCAGGTCGAGAACCTTCAAGAAAGCTCACTGATAGGAAGCCTTATACATGTCATAAGCATGTTGCAGTAAATACGACAACAAATTTTCTTGGTAATGTAAAATTCAGATTCTGGTGTAATAGGAGTATATATGTGTTTAATTTCTTAAGAACCTACTGATATTCTTGAATAGTGAATACCTCTAATAGTTGGTTCTGATGATGGACATGAAGAGCTCCTGGCTGCTGCAAATGCTGTTACTAACACCGGTATTATTCAGTCGAAAAGTTCTAATTTTCTTCTTCTTAAAGTATCTTGTCATTGTATTGAATGCAGCTCAAGCCCTTTCCAACATTTTTTGCCCTCATTGGTGCAGTTCCCCTAATGTTGAATGATACAAATTTGGAGAGCAGATGTAATTAGAGGTCCTTGTTTTGATGATTACACGAGCATGTTGATTTTTATCATGAATGATGAGATTTCCATTGCATTCTCTGATTTTTAATTCCTATGCAACATCGTGTAAATATTTATTAATCTGTTATTTTGATCGAGGCCGACCTGATGACAATTTTTGTCCTCTTTGCTATGCTCCCTGGTTTACATCGAGCTGTTTCTTTTGTCAATTTGAATGTTTCTTTATCTTTTTTGTTTTTAAGAATAAAAGTTGCTAGAAGGACGGCTCCAGTGTTGGGATAACAAATCTTCCTTTACCTTTAAATGTACCCTTTGATGACTAGTTTCTCGCAAAGTCTGAATGCCACCAAAACTACATTGGTGTTCTTGAGATTCACAATTACTAGATTTTTTCTTTTACCATATGCTCTTTTACAAGCTATAACTGTTCTTCTCCTCTCTTATGATGTATAATTTGTTTCATTTTTGCCCTTGTATGTAATTATACGTGCCTATGGACATATACTCACCGTGATTGTAAGTAAAATTTGATGACAGTACAGTCAAATGTAAATTTGAATTAGTAACTTGATATGATGTTGGTGGGACGATTAACACATCTTCAGGTGTCCCAACTGGCCTTGGTGGTTCACTTTCGTGTAGTGCAAACGGAAAAGGAGTGAAAGGGAGAGAGAAGGGAAGGGAATTTGCAGAGAGGTGTTGGACAGAAGTGGAACTACTAAACTTGGTCGCCCTGCATCGGCTACTGTGAAGGGCGATAGGAAGTCCAAGGCAAAACCTAAGCAGAAAACTGCTCATTTATCTGCTTCTGTTAATGATCCTTTAAGAAATGTGCCTGAGAAACCAAAAAGAATGTTGTCATCAACACTTAAAGTAATATTAATGGTAGTGATGTCGACAAGGATAAAGATGACTATAACATGGACATGTTGGAGGAACAGATTGATTTATCTGACCTGCAACTCCCTGAAATGGATGATCTAGGTGTTCCTGATGATCTTGGTGGTCAAGGAGAAGATCTAGGATCGTCGTTGAAAATTGAAGACGATGGGTTACAAGATCATGATTTTATGGGTGGCCTTCAAATCCGAATGGATATTTTTTCGGTTAAGCTCTACACATGTTGGTTTCTAAGTGACTTTGTTCGGATTTTGGTTCCCATGTTGACAATCGGTCTCTGTAAATATCTTTTTGTTCTACTAGTATAAGTTTGTATTTTAGTGATAAGGCCTTAACAAACACTGCATTTTGGTTCTATAATTACAGATCAGAGAGAAATGTACCTTGTACATAAATTTTATTTTTCCAATAAATCACAGTTTTGCTTATTTAGCAATCTTCCATGAGCTTTCAAGTGATTCACTTTTGTAAAAATGAACTTCTAACTTGATGTCGCGATGAACTTCTCATTTGATAACAGATCTTGTTTGTACAGTTGAAACTTCATTTAAAATCCCAGCTAGTTCATAAAAATTTTCAGTTGTTTAAATCTTAACTTTTGCAATCAAATTTTAGGTTAGTAGAAAAGTGCACATACGTTGTACGTGTCTAGTTTTAAATTCAAAGTTTTTTTTCTTCATAAATTAGTGTAAAATTAACCATTTCTATGTCATAGAATATCATATATTTATGACTGATCAATTTATTTTAATGAGATTTATTTTTGTTAATTATTATTGGTTTATAAAAAAAATGAAAGCTTTGAATAGTTGTAATAAAATATATAATAATGATTGATTTAGTCATTACATTTAACAAAATATGTTCTAAAATAAGATCATAAAAATATTATTTAGTGCATTCCATAATAGTAGTTTTCACGTCAAGTTTATCCCTTATTTACCGATGACAAAGGTTTTATCCGTTTTTACATAAATTTTAACGATTTCACGAGCATTTTTTCTTACTGGTTTCACCAGTTTTTTCACCAACTTCACCATTGTTTACCAATTTCACCCGAAGTTTCACCGGTTCATATGTTTTCAATGTTTAATTTTTTTTTATCTAATTTTCCTCTTTTAATCGATTATAACATTTTTTATTGTTTTTTCATATTTTTCGATCTTTTTTCTAATTTAAACAATTTTCTTCTGATTTCACATTGTTTTTATTGGATAAATTTTAACTCATTTTCAACTATTTCACTAATTTCACATGCTATTCACCTAAATTTTTCATTGATCAAACATGTTTTCACCGACTTCAAGCTTTTTTGACTGATTTTATTTGTTTCTTTACAAATTTCATCCAAATTTTCACCGATTCTTATGTTCTCACTGTCTATATTTTGTTTACCCGGTTTAATTTTTTTAGCGATTTATCCTTTTTTATTATCGGTTATACCATTTTTCATTGTTTTCTCATTTTTGGTCGATTTCTTTGGCTTTTTTTCTTCAGTTTAAACCAATTTTTCAGCGTTTTCACCAGTTAAACTCTTTTTTAACATATTTCACTCGTTTTTACCATTTTAACCAGTTTTTATCTATTTTTCATGTTTTTTTTCACTAATTTCACATGTTATTCACCTGAATTTTTCATTGATTAAATATGTTCTTACCAACCTTACGTTTTGACCAATTTTATCCTCTTTTAACCAGCCTTACCCAATTTTATTGGATTTCACTGGCTTCATCATTTTTCTTAGAAATTTCATTCTTTCCATTGATTTCACATATTTTAACCAACTTTGCCTCTATTTAACCGATTTTACCCGTTTTCATCCATTTTTCACAAATTTTATCCTTTTTTTTTTATCGATTTCAAATGTATTTAAGATTTCACGTTCATTTTTTTCACCGGTTTAAAGTGCACATATATTGTACGTATCTATTTAATTTATGTGGTATTTTGTTGTAAATCAGAGTAAAATTAACTTCATTTTGTCATAAAATAGTACATATTAATGACTGTTATTCAATATATTAACTTCACCAAGGGTATTTTCATCGATTTCTTTAGTTTTTTTCTGTTCAAACCATTTTTCTATTGGGTTAACATTGTTTTTGTTGGTTGAACTTTTTTCATTTTATTGATTTCATTTATTCTTACTAGTTTAACCAATTTTCACATGTTTTCATCGACTTTAGTCTTTTTCACCGATTTCACCCGGTTTTCACATATTTCATAATTTTTTATGTAATTTCATCGTTTCACCGATGTCATCCATTTTTTCGCGAATTTCATTTGAATTTTCATCGATTTCACATATATTTTGCCGAATTTTCAACTCAAATAATTATACATATTCAATTACTTTTAAGTATATCTCAAATTATTTCACTTACCTTATCATTTGAAAAATATTTCTTTACCGATCTAAACCATTTCACTTTATATTAATTACCGATCTACCACATATGCTATTCTTAATTTGAGGAAACTGTAAAAAATCATATGATATATAGATGACATTCCCGTTTCTTTTTCGAAAGGGTAAGTATCTCAGGTTCGTCACTTTTTTATAATTAACCCCTTGCCCCCTAAAATGATCCAATTTTACCCTTGGGTGTTATTAGTACTAATAAATACGTAAAAAATTGAAATAATTTTTAAATTAATGGGCAATTATAAATTATATCAATTAATGAATATGATGATTTTGAATTGAAACAGTAGTACCACATAGGGTCTTCTCAATTTGAGGAAACCGTAATAAATCATATGATCGATAACATTCCTGCTTCTTTTTTGAAAGGGTACAAATATAATAAAATACGGTCTTCGCTATCAATGAAAATCATATTCAATCATAATTTTGTAATTTTTCTGCCAAATTTTTTAAGTATAATTCATTTACAAAAAAACCCTCGTGTTTGTCACTTTCTTATAATTAATTCCTTGCCCCTAAAATTTTACAATTTTGACCATTGATTTTGAGCTGAAAATATCAAATATGGTCTGATCAGTTTGGGGAAACCATAATAAATCAATGGTCAAAATTGTAAAATTTTACGTAAATTTGAAAAGGCCTACTTACAAAAATACACCCCACGTATTGGTTGTGACAAAAAAAAACCCTCAGGGGAGTATTTGCAATTGTACAGGGGTATTTGCAATTATACAGAGGTGTATTTGCAATAATACAGGGGTTTTTGAGGGGCAATGGATTAATTATAAGAAAGTGAAAAACACGAGGGTTTTTTTTTTTTGTAATTGAATTATACTTAAAAATTTGGCAGAAAAATTACAAAATTATGATTGTGTATGATTTTCATAGATAGAGAATACCGTATTTTATTATATTTTGTACCCTTTCGAAAAAGAAGCAGGAATGTTATCGATCATATGATTTATTACGGTTTCCTCAAATTGAGAAGATCCTATGTGGTACTACTGTTTCAATTCAAAATTATCATATTCATTAATTGATATAAGTTATAATTGCCCATAAATTTAAAAATTATTTCAATTTTTTACATATTTATTAGTACTAATAACACCCAAGGATAAAATTGGATCATTTTAGGGGGGCAAGGGGTTAATTATAAAAAAGTGACGAACCTGAGATACTTACCCTTTCGAAAAAGAAACGGGAATGTCATCTATATATCATATGATTTTTTACAGTTTCCTCAAATTAAGAATAGCATATGTGGTAGTACAGTGCCCGCGAGGTTTCTTTTTTTTTGTGATTTAATGTCGGTATGAAAATTGAAAAAGGTTGATTGATTTTGGTATGAAATGTGTCATTCTGAAAGGTGTGGTATGCAATGTGTAAAGTAGGTAAATGTTTGGTATGAAAAGTGAAATTCAGAACTCTTTTTTTTTTTTTTTTTTTTTTTAGAGTTAACGGACACGTGCGCCGCACGTGTCCAGTTCCGTGCAAAATTTAACGGTGGTATGTAAATTGAAAAAGGTTGATTGATTTTGGTATGAAATGTGCAATTATGAAAGGTGTGGTATGAAATGTATAAAGTAGGTAAATGTATGGTATAAAAAGTGCAATTCCCTCATTAGTTTAATACAACTTTCATTGATTCTTACCGGTTTTATATATTTTACTGATATACTCATTCTTGATTAATTATAACCTATTATCCATTGTTTTTCCTATTTTTCATCAATTTCTTTTGTTTTCTCCTATTCAAACAAAAAAAAAATCTAATGGTTTAGTCCACACTGTTATTGCTAGTTAAACATTTTTTTTCTTTTTTCGATTTTACTTATTTTTATCAGTTTAACTTATATTTCACATTGTTTTTTTTTAACTATTTCACTTGAATATTCATTGATTTCACATTATTTCATAGATTTTAACATTTTTACAATGATTTAACCCATTCTTTATATATTTCACCGATTTGTTTCCCATTTTTTCAGAAATGTCACCCGAATTTTCATCGATTTCACATATATTTATCTATTTAACCGGCACTTTTTATTACCGATTTCACCCATTTTTTCACCTTCTTCACCAGCGTTCATAAATTTTATCTAGATCGATTTCACATGTTTTCATCAATTACATAAAATTTATTAGATCGATTTCACCAATTTTCATTGATTTTCATCCGTTTTTTAACTTATTTCACACGTTTTTCTCGAAAAGATTTTTACGAATATTTGAGGTAATGTTTCTCATGTCAAATAAAGATTATTTAGTTCACTAAGTTATAAGCATTTTTGTTCATTCATAGGTAGATGCGATTCTATTTTAACATATTTTATGATATTTAAGAGAATTTGATTTTTTTAAGAAGTAACATATTGTACTAAATCTTTAAATGAAACAACAACTGTTCAAAATAATAGTCTTTATTTTTATTTTTATGTGTTATAGGAGGACACTAATGAAATTGCAAAAGTAATGTAAGAATTAATTTATTAATTATTGGAGTTAATGTAATTAAGAAATAACCATGATAAGACTTGATATCTAATTTGAATATACTTTTAATGTTTGTCATCCATGATTATTCTCATATGTCTTGTTGGTACGAGGCGATACATATTTAATGATAATGATGTGTTATCTTCATTAATTGACGTAAGACCAACATGGCATTGACACTCTGGGACACTAAATATACTCTCTGCAGTATTCGACACTGGACACAACATTTTCCGTGTTAGAGAATAAACATCAAAGAAAAAGAAAAATACCATGGATCATATAAGAGGGTAGGGTTTTTCTCATAATTTGCAAATTTGAAGGATCTTGAGAAAATTTAACATGATATTAGAGTTCTTGAAACTAATCGAAACGATGTTTCCTCATATCACTTTACTCTCTCTCTCTATGTTTCTGAACATTTCCTGTTGTAAGTTACACCATTTTTTCTCAACACCACAGTTCACTATTACAAATTTAGATGCACAACATCATCATCACCACACCTGCATGAATGTCGTCTTGTTAAAATTTGCAGGATATCTCTATAAATCCATCGATTTTGGTACATAAGTGTTGAACCCAAATGTTCAAGCTATTTGATTGTCTTTATCACAATTCCTTTCTTGGAAGTGACACGGAATTTGGGAAGAATTGGAAGGGATAAAGCAAGCAAACATCTGAATAATTTCAACTCGCTACTCTATAGAATCCACTAAAGAGATAAGAGATGAATATAAGAAGAATCACTCTTCAAAAGATAAATTTCTTATTATTTTCAATTGAATTATTTAGGCTAATGGGGAATGGGGTATTTATAGGATATCATGGACACCCCCCATGAGTAGGTTCATGTATGAATCCCAAAAGGTTATTCATGAATCTAATGATACATGCATGAAAACAAAGGGACATACATGTATTTTATTATTACTACTTAGGTAAGTGAAGTTCATGAATTAATAATTAATCCATGGTCCTTGATTCGGTGTCAGACGCTTCTGCTGCGTGATAACTCGTCCTCGAGTTTTCTTGATTTTCACCATGATAGGGAGAGAGATCTGCAACATTGAAGGTTGTTGAAACGCCATAGTTCTTAGGAAGATCAATTTTGTAAGCATTTTCACCTATCCGTTTAAGAACTTTAAAAGGACCATCAACTCGTGGTTTTAGCTTTCCATGTCGGCCTCGAGGAAAACGTTCCTTCCGAAGATGAATCCAAACCATATCTCCTTCCTTAAAAACGGCTTCCTTCCTGTGTTTATTAGCTTGAACTTGATACTTCTCATTTTGTTGGATGATATGTTTACGCACTTGTTCATGTAATTTCCTTATATCTTCAGCTCGATCTTCTGCATCTCCACTAAATTGATGGTAGGTTGGAAGTGGAGCTAAATCCAAAGGACTAATTGGATTTTTCCCATAGACAATTTCAAAAGGACTAGTTCCTGTAGTTTGACTGGAAGAACGATTATAAGCAAATTCAGCTTGAGCCAAAGCGAGATCCCATTGGCGAATCTTTGCACCAACCAAACTTCTCAATAAGTTCCCCAAACTTCGATTAACAGCTTCAGTTTGTCCGTCGGTTTGTGGATGGTGAGATGTACTAAATTGTAGTATAGTCCCTAACTTTCTCCAAAGAGTTCGCCAAAAGTGACTAACAAACTTTGTATCCCGATCAGATGTGATGGTTTTTGGAACACCGTGAAGTTTAACAATCTCTTTGAAATAGAGATCAGCAATATGTGATGCATCCAAGGTTTTTGCACATGATACAAAGTGTGCCATTTTAGAGAATCGATCGACAATGACCATAACAGAATCCTTACCTCTTTGTGTACGAGGCAAACCTACCACAAAGTCGATACTCACATCTTCCCAAGGTGCTTTAGGAACTGGAAGTGGATTATATAGGCCGGTATTTTGTCCATGAGTTTTCGCCAAATGACATGTTCTGCAACGCTGTACATAACGAACCACATCTCTCACCATTTTAGGCCAATAAAAGTGCTCCTGAACAAGACTAAGAGTCTTGTCTCGACCGAAGTGACCACCAAGTCCTCCTCCATGAGCCTCGGCTACTATAGCTTGCCTTAAAGAACAATCAGGAATGCACAAACGAACTCCTTTGAAAAGAAAACCATTTTGCAATAAATATGTACCATTAAGCCCATTTGAACATTCAAGCCAAACATCTTTGAAAGTTGGATCATCCTTATATAACTCTTTTAATATTTTGAAACCAATAACTTTAACCTCCATTGTATTCAAACAAGAATGTTGTCGACTAAGAGCATCAGCAACTTGATTTTGCTTGCCAGACTTATGCTTAATATGAAAAGTATAAGATTGCAAAATTTCAACCCATCTAGCATGCCTACTTTTTAACTTATGTTGGCCATTAATAAATTGCAAAGCTTCATGATCAGAATATAATATAAATTCTTTGGATATGAGATAATGATGCCAATGGTTCAAAGCTCTTATGATAGCATAAAACTCCTTATCATAAGTAGAGTATCTTGTGCGAGAATTTGTTAGCTTCTCACTAAAGTAAGCAATCGGTTTACCTTCTTGACTTAGGACTGCACCGATGCCAACATTAGACGCGTCGCAATCAACCTCAAACACTTTATCAAAATTAGGAAGCATCAAAATAGGAGCCTCGGTCATCTTCTTCTTGATGGTCTCAAAACTTTGTTGTGCTTCAGGGGTCCATCCAAAGCTCCCTCCTTTCAAACATTCAGTAACCGGAGCAATCAAAGTGCTAAAACCTTTAATAAAACGTCGGTAAAATGACGCAAGTCCATGAAAGCTTCTTATGTTATGAATAGAAGCTGGAATAGGCCAACTTGTGATAGCTTCTACCTTGGTGGGATCCACCATTACTCCTTCACCTGAAATAACATAGCCTAGGAATACCAACTTATCTGTTAGAAATTCACACTTCTTAAGATTAGCATACAACTTTTGCTCTCTTAAAACACCAAACACTTGACGTAAATGCTCCATATGACCTTCTTGGTCCTTGCTATACACAAGAATATCATCAAAGTAAACGACCACAAATCGACTAATAAATGATTTGAAAATATGATTCATAAGTCGCATAAAAGTGCTAGGAGCATTAGACAATCCAAAAGGCATTACCATCCATTCATAAAGTCCATCTCTAGTTTTGAAGGCAGTTTTCCATTCGTCTCCGGGTCTCATTCGGATTTGATGATATCCGCTCCTTAGATCAATTTTTGAAAAGACCTTAGCGCCATGAAGTTGGTCCAGCATATCATCAAGGCGAGGGATTGGAAAACGATACTTGATAGTAATCTTGTTCACGGCTCTACTATCAACACACATTCGCCATGAGCCATCTTTCTTTGGTACGAGAAGTGCCGGAACAACATATGGACTCATGCTTTCTTTGATCAGCCCTTTAGCTTTCAAATCATCAACCTGTCTTTGAAGCTCCTCAAATTCTTTTGGACTCATTCGATATGCTGCCTTATTTGGAATAACTGCGCCTGGTACAAAATCAATACAATGTTGAATACCTCGCATCGGTGGTAGACTAGCTGGAATTTCCTTTGGTATGACATCTTCAAATTCTCGAAGCAGTGGCTGCACACTTGGATGAACTTCAAGTCGTTCTTCATTCACCTCAAACACTACCAAAACATAGGCTTCTTGATTTTTTTCGACTGCAGCGAGAAAGTCGGATTTAGATAGTAAATTGCTTCCTTCTCCTTTTGATGGTTTGGGATTGCTCTCTATCTTACTTGGGCCAAGCACAATTTTTAAACCATCTTTATCAAAAGAGTAAGTATTTTTAAACCCATCATGTATGACTTTTCTATCATACTGCCATGGTCTACCAAGTAATAAATGACAAGCATCCATTGGAACAACATCACACCACACTGCATCTTTATAATTTTTACCAATAGAAAATTGAACCAAACATCGTTTATTTACTTATACCTCATTTCCCTTACGCAACCAAGACAACTTGTAGGGGTGAGGGTGATCAATTGTCTTGAGGTTCAGTTTCTCTACCATCGCAGCAGCCACCACATTTTCGCAACTTCCTCCATCGATGATCACATTGCATACTTTTCCCAAGGAAGTACACCTCGTATGAAAAATGTTGTTGCGGAGCCAATTGTCTTCTTCGATGTGAATTGCATTTAAGCTACGCCGAATGACTAAGCTTTCCCCCTCATCACCATATGTTATCTCTTCATCGAACATGGGTTCGTTTTCGACCATAATATCTTCTTCTTCAAATTCTTCATTTGTTTCCTCCACAAGGGTAACCACTTTTCTATTCGGACAATCAGATGCAAAATGACCTAATCCTTGGCATTTAAAACATCGAACAGTCGAAGTTCGACTAGTACCTGAAGACCCTTCTTGCTTGGAAGATTTCGATGCAGTTGTCTTGCTTGTTGACGAACTTGTATTAGGATTGGAAACCATCCCACAGGTTTTAGCTCCATCCCTTGGCCAAGATTTCGACCCGCTGCCACGCTTTGTCTTAATTTGTTTTTCGACTTTTAATGCTAGTTTTACTACATCGTTGTAAGTCCAATATGGTTGTAGTTGGACCACGTCGCTGATTTCTGAACGTAATGCTCCTAGATAATGAGCGATTGTCTGTTCTTCCGGCTCACTAAGATCACACACCATACGGAGATTATCAAACTCCGTTGTGAACTCTTCCACTGATGATTCACCTTGTCTCAAATGATGATATTTGAGAAAGGAATCTTGTCGATAATTATCAGGCATGAATTTCCTCGTTAGCTCTTTCCTCATCTTCTCCCATTTGACAATTTTTTTCTTGCCTTCTCAGCACGCTGTTTCCTCAAGTGCTCCCACCAAATAGAGGCATGCTTTTTTAATTTAAGAGCTACCAATTTTACTTTGTGATCTTCGTCGACGTCTTTGTAGTCAAAGACTCTTTCTACTGTGTTGAGCCAGTCAATAAATGCTTCTGGTTGCATTTTACCTTCGAATTCTGGAATATCAACTCTTATGTCAAAATTCCTTTGAGGATCAAGATTTCTTCGTTGACGCCTTGGCATAGACTCGTCACTTGATGATCGGTCTTGATAACCTCCAAAGGGATTGATATCTTCTAACTCATGCTCTGAATCATGACGGGAATCATCATGATCTAGAGGTTCGTAGCGTTCTAGACGCTGCTGCAGTTGTTGCACTTGCCTCCTTAATTCATCCATTTCGATGTCACGAAGCTCTCGCTCACGGTTAAGTGGGGGTCGCCCACCACGGCCTCCACGTCGTCCAGCCATGATCGTCAAGCTCTGGTACCAATTTGACACGGAATTTGGGAAGAATTGGAAGGGATAAAGCAAGCAAACATCTGAATAATTTCAACTCGCTACTCTATAGAATCCACTAAAAAGATAAGAGATGAACATAAGAAGAATCACTCTTCAAAAGATAAATTTCTTATTATTTTCAATTGAATTATTTAGGCTAATGGGGAATGGGGTATTTATAGGATATCATGGATACCCCCCATGAGTAGGTTCATGTATGAATCCCAAAAGGTTATTCATGAATCTAATGATACATGCATGAAAACAAAGGGACATACATGTATTTTATTATTACTACTTATGTAAGTGAAGTTCATGAATTAATAATTAATCCATGGTCCTTGATTCGGTGTCAGGAAGGCAGGCTTGGATGGCAAAAGAACCCTTGTTTAATTTATTCTAATGCAACGAATGGATATAGCCCTGGTTTTGCTTGTAGAAGATACCCATTTTTTTCCCCACATGGCCATAACTTTAGATAAGGAAAAAAGGTAAAATTATCCCCATGGGCTTTACTGATTAATGCATTTATGCTATTACTTCTGAGTTCAGATTACAACTTTAACATGCAGGAGATATTTTGCTTGATTTAATGTATTTATTCTGTCATTAGAGATTTACAAGAATGACATATTTTGTTCGTATCTATGAAATCGTTATACCTAACCATTAGAATGCTTATGTTCACGAAGGTTCCATGTCCCAATCTGTCCCTTATTTGCAAAGGAGCTTATTAAAGGACCGGGATGTGGTAACCCTCATTAATAGTAGTGCAGTTCCGAGTGAGGAAATCAGCCACAGATTTCTGCTAAGCCATCAATGTTGATGGAAAATTCTTGTCCAAGCCTGGCTTGGCCAAACCCATCCAACCACCAAGCAAGTGTATTGCATTTGCTTTGTGATTGGTCACTCTCCTGAGAGTTAAATCCAATCCTAAAGCAAGTGTATTACACTTGCCATGTAGTTGCTTTGGGTTCGGCCAAACCCGGTCTGGGTAAGAATTTCCCAATGTTGACATATTGCTTATTGGGAGAAATCTGCCATTACTTCCATTGTTTCAAGCTCCAGCAAACCTGCAAAATTGATAAAGTTAAGAGTGTTAGAAATTGGGGCGAAGAAGGTGCGAAGGAAATGAAATTAGGGCAGAGTTTAAAATTAGGAGTTTTAATTTTATTCTGTATTTAATCTTTCCTATTTTTATGTTTGTGTAAAAGGAGTGTTTTATTTAACTAAGTTGCTACTTTTGTTTTCCTATTTTAGTTAGGTCGGTTAGTTTGTATTATAAATAGGCCAGGGTTCAAACCCTTTGTAACACAATTCATTCTAATTTTCAGTAAATAATATACTGTGCAATTTCTCCAAAATTCTCTCTCAGTTTTCCCAAGTTTTTCTTTCTTCTTCATATCAAATTCTTCCCAACATTTTAATGGAAGTTTGAATTATAATATGGTATCAGTTGTGTAATTTTTACACACGTTTTTCGGTTTCCATCAGATTTTGATCTCTTCCCCCAACAATTCCTCTGTTTCTTGATCCTTCACAGTTTCTTGATCCCTTCTACTTCTTGATTATTCACAGTTCCCTTCTTCATGGATTCTTCCTCTTCTTCCACTACCACCACCACCATTGATTCTACACGGTCCAGACCTCCAATGGAGAATCCTTCACACCCCTATTTTCTTCATCCCGCGGATAGCCCAGGCCTTCTCCTGGTTCAACATCCATTAAAGGGAGACAATTACGCTACATGGTCAAGATCCATGCTTCTTGCCTTGAATATCAAGAACAAGTTAGGTTTTGTCAATGGAAATCTTCCAGATCCAGGGGACTCTGATCCCACTCTCCAACTAGCCTGGTCCAGAGGCAATGATCTTGTCATATCCTGGATTTTAAATGCAGTTTCACAGGAGATTCACTCAAGTATTATGTACACTCATAATGCACAAGAAATCTGGAACCAATTGAAAACAAGGTTTCAACACAGTAATGGACCCAGAAAACTTCAGCTACGAAGGGAACTAGCCAATTTAAAACAAGATAATCTTTCTGTGCAAATGTTCTTTACCAATCTCAAGGCTATTTGGGATGAATTGATCAACTATAGAACTGTGTTAAAGGCTTGCCCCTGTGGTGGACCAGAAAAGATACATGAGCAATACCAAGAGGACTTTGTTCTCACATTCCTTCTTGGCTTAAATGATACTTTTGATAATCTCCGCAGTCAGATCCTTTTAATGGATCCAATCCCTCATATTGACAGGGTTTTTCAGCTTGCTACACAGGAAGAAAGACAAAAACAAGTTGGTGTCCTTCCTCCTGCTTTTGACATGCCTTCTACTATGGTCTTTGCTTCTCAATATTCACAAACACCTACTACCACCAATTCACAGCAACCTAAAAGACCCTACAACCAGTTTCAACAACCACTTCTACCAACCCCACCCACATTCAATCCCAACTTTAAAAAGAAAGAAGTCCCTATCTGTTCACATTGCAACATGAGGGGACACACTATTGATAAATGTTATAAGTTGCATGGGTATCCAGTTGGATGCAAACCACCCAATCCTTCTAAACCCAGAAACACTAATCCCATTAAAAATTTCACTACTACTTCTCCACAGTCCACTCAGACTTCTCAGAATCCTCTTACTCCACTTCTTCAAAGTTTGAAATTCAGATCAGTATCAACACTTACTGAATCTTTTTAGCACACACTTACATGTTAACAATTCTGACTCTACACAAGAATCTGCACACATATCATGTGTTACAAGTATTTGTTCCACTTCTATGATTCTTAACACTATCACTACTCCTCTTGATTGGATTATGGATTCTGATGCTACTAAGCACATTTGCTCTAATATTTCTTTGTTTACTTCTTTAAAACCTATTTCAAATGCTCAGGTTATTCTTCCTGATAAAAGTATTTTTACTGTTACTCAGATTGGAGATGTCTTTTTAAATTCTTCCTTAATTCTTAAAGATGTTTTCTTTGTTCCTCACTTTTCTTTCAATTTAATTTCTGTAAGTGAACTTATTTCTAACTCTCATATTTCAGTTCACTTTACTAAGGATTCTTTTTTGATTCAGGACCTCCAAAAGAGGATGATTGGACAGGGTAAAAAGATTGTTGGTCTCTATGTCCTAAACACACCTATTTTAGCTGCTTGCAACAAAGTTTCAAGTGTGATCTGGCATAGAAGACTAGGCCACATGCCCTACAAAGCTATGCATAAAATGAAACCTAGTTTAGATTTTATTTCTGATTTTGATTGTAATAATTCTACAGCTGATATTTGCAACATTTGTCCTCTTGCTAAGCAAAAGAGGCTCTCTTTTCCCTCTTCTCTTTCTACTACTTCTAGTACTTTTGAACTACTTCACTGTGACATTTGGGGCCCAATTCATGCTCCTACTTATTCTGGACAGAAATATTTTGCAACTATTGTGGATGACTATTCTAGATTTACTTGGATATATTTACTTAGTAAGAAATCTAATATTACTACTGTTATTCCTACTTTTTTGTCTATGGTAACTAATCAATTTAATAAAACAGTAAAACTTTTTAGGAGTGATAATGCCCCTGAACTCTCTTTTACAAATTTATTTAACAAACTAGGGATCATTCACCAATATTCATGTGTTGAAACTCCACAACAAAATTCTGTTGTGGAGAGAAAACACCAACATCTCCTAAACATTGCTAGGGCTCTACTTTTGGAATCTAAAGTTCCTATCTCTTTTTGGGGTGACTGTGTTTCTATAGCTGCCTACCTCATCAATAGAACCCCTTCTAAGTCCTTAAACCACAAAACACCTTTTGAAATATTATATAACACTCCTGTTGACTATAGTTATCTTAAAACTTTTGGATGCTTAGTCTTTGCATCCACTTTGAAACAAGGTAGGAACAAGTTTGACCCTAGGGCCAGAACTTCTGTTTTTATTGGATACCCTATGGGTATCAAAGGTTACAAGTTATATGATTTAAATACACAAGAAATTTTCATATCTAGGGATGTTGTGTTCCATGAAGAAACTTTTCCCTTTCATACTTTACATATTGATCCTACCAAATCTACTACTCATTCTGATTTTTTATTTCCCCCTCCTCAAGACTTTGTTTCTGATTTTACTCCTCCTATCAGTCCTACATCTTCTGTTCCTATTGATAATTCATTGGACTCTTCTCTACATTCATCAGCTCCTGATCCTGACTATCCCATTCCACCCAATTTAAATATACAGTCCCCTCATATAAGAAGATCTACTAGAATTTCTCATAAACCTAGTTATCTTTGTGATTTTCATTGTAATACTTTTACATCTACTAACTATCACCCCCTAGATACCCCATTTCCACTGTTTTAACCTATGACAAACTTTCTTCTTCCTTCAAAAGTTTTGTCATGGCCATTTCAGCAGAATCTGAACCCCTATACTATCATCAGGCTGTGGGTCATCAAAAGTGGAGAGATGCTATGAACACTGAGATTCAGGCACTAGAACAAACTAATACCTGGACAGTTGTTCCTCTCCCACCAGGTAAGCAACCCATTGGATGCAAATGGGTTTATAAAATCAAAAGAAATGCAGATGGCAGTATTGACAGGTATAAGGCAAGACTAGTTGCCAAGGGATTTACACAGCAAAAAGGTATTGATTATATTGAAACCTTTTCCCCAGTAGCTAAAATGGTAACAGTTAAACTGTTACTAGCTTTAGCATCATCTCAGGGCTGGCACTTATGTCAACTTGACATTGATAATGCATTTCTCAATGGAGATTTGCATGAGGAAATATACATGGACTACCCTTAGGTTATCCTAGATCAACTACTTCTCCTAAACATGTTTGCAAGTTAAATAAGTCTTCATATGGTCTGAAGCAAGCCTTCAGACAATGGAATGATAAGTTCAAGGAAAGTCTCCTTGAATATGGTTTTGAACAGTCTAAATCAAACTACTCTCTTTTTACAAAAGGTTCAAATGATGATTTTATTGCTTTATTACTTTATGTGGATGACATAGTCATCTCAGGGCCTTCTCAAACTGTTATTTCTAATTTAAAAGTGTTTTTACAGTCTAAATTCAAGTTAAACGATTTAGGGGACCTAAGATATTTTCTTGGTCTCGAAATAGCTAGATCATCAAAAGGCATTATCTTGTCTCAAAGACAATATGCCTTACAGATACTTGAAGAAACAGGTTACCTAGCTGCTAAGCCTTTAACATTACCAATGGATCCCAAACTCAAACTTAGTTCTACAGAAGGAGATTTACTTGATGATGTTACTGGTTATAAGAGGATTATAGGTAGACTTTTATATCTAACTATCACTAGGACTGATCTAAGCTATGCTGTTCATAGACTTAGTCAGTTTGTTTCACAACCAAGACTTCCCCACTTACAAGCAACCCATCACATATTGAGATACTTGAAGTCTTCTCCAGGGAAAGGTCTTATTCAAGCAATACTAATGTTCAATTTAAAGCTTATGCAGATGCTGATTGGGCCTCTTGCAAAGACACAAGAAGGTCCATAACAGGGTTTTGCATTTTTATGGGAGATTCTTTGATTTCCTGAAAATCAAAGAAACAAATTACTGTTTCAAAGTTCTCTGGTCCCTAGCAGCAGTATCTAGTGAAATCATTTGGCTACATCAATTACTAACTACTTTGGGTTTTCCTAATCCTACTGCTACATTATTATTTTGTGACAATCAGTCCGCTCGACATATAGTCACTAATCCTATCTTTCATGAGCGGACTAAACATATAGAGATTGATTGTCATTTTACTAGGGAGCAAATATCTAAAGGTCTAATTCGTTTAATGCCTATTCATACAGGGGAGCAAATTGCAGATATATTTACAAAACCGTTGCTCTTACCTCAGTTTCGTGAGTTGCTTTCCAAGATGTCCCTCCTCGACATCTACGGTCCATCTTGAGGGGGGTATATTGGGAGAAATCTGCCATTACTTCCATTGTTTCAAGCTCCAGCAAACCTGCAAAATTGATAAAGTTAAGAGTGTTAGAAATTGGGGCGAAGAAGATGCGAAGGAAATGAAATTAGGGCAGAGTTTAAAATTAGGAGTTTTAATTTTATTCTGTATTTAATCTTTCCTATTTTTATGTTTTTGTAAAAGGCGTGTTTTATTTAACTAAGTTGCTACTTTTGTTTTCCTAGTTTAGTTAGGTCGGTTAGTTTGTATTATAAATAGGTCAGGGTTCAAACCCTTTGTAACACAATTCATTCTAATTTTCAGTAAATAATATACTGTACAATTTCTCCAAAATTCTCTCTCAGTTTTCTCCAGTTTTTCTTTCTTCTTCAATTCAAATTCTTCCCAACGTTTTAATGGAAGTTTGAATTATAATATTGCATCACGTATTTCTTCTCGAACTGCTATGACTCACGTATTATACGCGGAGGAAGATTTCCGTCCTAGCACTGATTCTAAGGTTTGGCCTTTTGCATGTTGATTGTCTATTGAATGTGTTGGATAAGGATGAAGATGAAGGCACTAAAGGAAATTTGATAAGGGAGGTTTTGATGTATTCCAAAACTTCAAAGATTGGCTAAGTATGGAGTAACTTAGCTGATAAACTTATCAAGGAATTTTGACTAAGTAATGAAGACATCAGAAGAGTCAAAGTTTCAAGGTCCAAGACTTCTGATCTGCTGAAGGAAAAATATCAGACTGATGAAGATCAGCCGACTCAAATCAGATTTGTTCAAATTTGAGATCAGCCGAGTTCACTATCAGACGTGTATTTTTGTCAGCCAAGTGGAAAGGATCATGAAGTGTTCCCAACGGTAATAAATGCCCCTTGGTGTAATAAATGCTGAAGTACGAGGTTATTTAAGACAAATGATTGAAGAAATGCTTCGCATCAGCCGAGTGCATTTAATGCTGCCTGCAGAATAGTACTGTTCATAGTACGGACAGACTGCAAAAGAGCCGTTCGCGGATTTTAAGGACCAGTACTCGAGGAATTTGAATCCTGTCTCTCTTCAACGGACACTTTTCAATCCTCAAGTATAAATAGCTGAAAGAGACGAAGAAGAAACAAGCAACACAATCTCTGAGAAATTTTCGAAGCAAAATTCTTTAAGTCTCAAGAACAGCTCACTCATCAGCTAAGTCATTTGTTGACAAAAGCAGAGTTGAAGAATCAAGAAAAATACATCTTCTGAGTGATTTTGTAAACAAGAGTGTTGTGCGGAGTTGTGATCCATCTTTGTGAGTGATCAAACTTCAGAGAATAGGTTTTCTGTGTGATTTCCTATTGCGAACTTGTGGTCGTTTCATTTGTTGTTCGACGCAAGCAGAGTATACTGTAAACTTTGTGATTATAGTATAACCCAAGATCTGTGTGACTTGGAAGAGTGGACTAAAGGATATTTAAATCCATATAACCACTATAAAAATTATTGGTGTTTTTACATTGCTTTTAAATCTGCATAATTTCTGTTTGCATAAAAAACACGTTAAGATTAACTGTTTGAAAAAGAGTTAAAAAGGAGTTTATAAAACTGGGGAAACGTTTTTCAAACTGCTAAGACTACGTGTGAAAAACACTTTGAAAATCCGCTGCAAGTACTCTAAGTATTAAATCTGATTTTAACAAAATCAGCTAAGTAATAATCAGACGAGTGGTCAACAAAGCTGTTCAAAGATTTGTTCGCGAGCAGAACTGTAACTAACTAATCTGATCAGCTTAGTCTGTTCAGTTGAGTGAAAGTTTTAAAGTTAAATTTAGAGAAAATTTTTAAAGAGGTTTATTCACCCCCCCCCTCTAAACCTCTTCTGACCACTTGGGACCAACAAGTTATCAGAGCAGGTGGTTCTTTTGAATCAGCTGCCTGATCAACGAGCTTGATCCAAGTGTTTTTCAAAGGTTTTCAAAACTTTTCAAAAGATCATCCTTTTGAAAAATCAAAACTTTTTGAAAAATGGACTGTATCAGCCATGTTCCCCACATTGCTGGTATGTCGTTTGAGGATTGGAAAATCAGAATGGAGATTTTCCTTGCTGCTTACAATGACAACATGTACACATGTATCAGTAAAGGTCCATTCAGATTCACAAAGACCATAAAAATAAATGAAGTTGATACGGTTGTGGAAAAAGACCTTCATGAGATGACTCCAGAGGAAATAAAGCTTTACAATCTAGATAAAGTTGGGAGATTCATCATGACTAAAGCCCTGGATAATGATCGGTTTGACAAAGTCAAACATTGCAAAACTGCAAAAGAGATGTGGGACAAAGTCAGAGATATGAGCGAAGGCAATGATGCAATAAAGGAGCATCAGCTCACTGTTGCCTTGGAAAAACTTGACAATTTCAAGATGAAGTCTGGAGAAACCATTGATCAGATGGATACCAGATTCACTAGAACTCTGAATGAAGTTTTAAAGTTGGGAAAGACCTTCACTGACAAAGAGATCACTGTCAGAGTACTAAAGGCCCTACCTCCAAAGTTCAACATGAAAGTGACAGCAATGGAAGAATCAAGGGATTTGGGAAAAATCTCTCTTACTGAGCTGTTTTCTGTACTCAAGGCATTCGAGTATAAACTGCCTAGAATGGGAATTGAAGAAACCTCAACTTCAGGACCCACAGCTGCACTGGTTGCTGCTGAAAACACCAGGAGACCAGCACAGAAAAGCAAAGATGTGGACTCATCTGATGAAGCATCACTACTCAACAAAAAGGAGTACACAGCTGGAGATGTTGCACTGTTGATGAATAATTTCAAGAAGTTCTACAAAAGAAAAATGAAGAACAAATACAACAATGCTTCTACTTCTAAACCTAACTTTTCTTCTCAAGATAAAGATGATTATAAATCAAAACTAATGTGTTACAACTGCAGGAAATTGGGACACTTCATCAAAGACTGCCCATATCCAAAAGCAGAAAAGTACACTGAAGAGGAGAAGAAAATGAGAAAAGAAAGAAAGCATCAGAGAGGCAAGGCAATGATGGCTGAAGCAGAAAAGCTGACTGCTGTCTACTCATCTGATTCAGATTCAGACTCGTCTGATGAAGAATCTTCTGATGAAGAAAAACCTGCTCTCCTGTGCCTGATGGCAAAGGACTCTGATGACTCTGAGGATGAGGTAACTCCTCTTAATGATGAATTATTTAATTCATTTGAACAAATGATGCTTAACAATACTGGTATTGCTGAAGCATATAAAAAGCTTAAGGAAGAGATGATCCTGCTAAAAGAGCAAAATAGTTCACTGAAACTTTTAGCTGAAAAGCCAAATGAATCAGCTGAATATAAACAGCTTGAGCAAGAGCATGAATCTCTGAAAGCTAAATGTGAGGTTTATAAAGGAAAAATCATGGAACTTGAGAAAATTATTGAGTCTCATGATAAGTCAACTGTTGCATCCATGCATACATCTAGTAAACAGGAGACACCTTTAGAAAAGGATAAACTAGAATTGAATCATACTGAAAAATTCATATCAGCTGACAATAGTAAGGTCATTATGTATGTTCAAACTTCTAAACCTACCTCATCTGAGAAAGTGGTAAAGGAGAAGAAATCTCCTAAGGCTAAAAAGAGCAAAGAGCCTAGTGTAGGAAATCAGACTAGTAAGACCAAACAGCAGAATCCTAAGAAGTCTGCTGATAAAGCTAAATTGAATCAATCTGTTGGTAAAACTAAGTCAAAACAAACTGAGCAAGCATCTAGTAAACCAAAGAAGCATAAGAATAAGAAAAATCAAAATGCTTGGTATGGAAATGAGTCATATTATGTGCAACCTGCTGCATATCATCCTATGTATCATGCACCTCAATTTCCAGGTTACTATGCACCTTACCCTGCTCATCCAATGCATGCATACCCTGCTTATCATGCACCTTACCCTGCTTATGAACACTATTCTTATCATACTGATCATCAACATGACTTATCTGCTAATTATGATAGAAATGAAACTGTTCATGCTCCTGTCAAAACTCAGAAGCCTAAGAAGCCTAAGACATCAACATCTTGGGTTGTCAAAGGTGAAACTAATCCTTCAGGACCCTCTCAATAAGGGTACCTAAAACAATTTTTTTTGTTTTGTAGGATAGGATTAGGAGTAGGAGTAAAGTAGAGAAGATTTGGTACTTGGACAGTGGATGTTCAAGGCACATGTGTGGAAACATACATGAGTTGACTAATGCAGTTGCTGTGGATGGTCCAAGTGTTACATTTGGAGACAGCAAAGAAGGCAAGATTAAAGCTAAAGGAAGATTAATCAAGGGAAACATAGAGATATCTGACGTCTCATATGTTAAAGGCCTAAAGTATAATCTGCTGAGCATAAGTCAATTTTGTGACAAAGGATATTCAGTCATCTTCTCAACAGATAAGTGCTACGTTGAACAGATTGGTACAAAGAAGGTAATTTTATCTGGAAGAAGACAAGGAAATATCTACATAGTCGACTGGGATTCTGTTGAAAAGAATTCAAGTGTTTGTTTGGTGGCATCTGCACCAAGTGAAGTGAGTTGGCTATGGCACAAGAGAATGAATCACTTAAACTTCAAGATCATAAACAGATTAATCAAGAATGATTTGGTAGAAGGGATTCCAAAAGCAGTCATGAGCAAAGACAAGCTCTGTGACGCATGTCAGAAGGGTAAACAAATCAAGTCATCGTTCAAAAGCAAAAAGCATCAATCTTCTGAAAGAATATTGGAGCTATTACATATGGACTTATTTGGACCCATTGATCCAGTCAGCAATGGTGGAAAGAAATATTGCCTAGTTGTTGTGGATGACTATTCAAGATATACTTGGGTGATTTTCATGAAGAAGAAAAGTGAAACCAAGGAACATCTTACAAATCTGATGAAACTAATCCAGAATGAGAAAAGCATCAAAATATTGAAGATCAGATCAGATAGAGGGACAGAGTTTACAAACTCTACTGTTGAAGAGTACTGTAATATCAAAGGAATACATCATGAGTATTCAGCTGCTAGAACCCCTCAACATAATGGTGTTGCTGAAAGGAGAAACAGAACACTCAAAGAAGCTGTCAGAACCATGATAGCTGAAGCTAAACTGCCTCAAAGATTTTGGGCAGAAGCAACAAACACAGCATGCTTTACCCAAAACAGATGTATGATCAACAAAAATCAGAACAAGACTCCATATGAAGTTTGGAACAACAGAAAACCAAACATTCATTACTTTAAGATTTTTGGTTGTAAATGTTTTGTATTGAAAAATGGGAAAAATCACCTTACTGCATTTGCAGAAAAGGCTGATGAAGCTGTCTTTATAGGATACTCATCTGTTAGTAAGGCTTATAGAGTTTTCAATAAAAGAACATTACTAATAGAAGAATCTATCCATGTAGTATTTGATGAGCCAAGTCAATCTTCTGAAAAGAATCAAATTGTTAATCAAGATCTGTCTACTGATTTACAGAAGCTAGACATTGGAAGAAATGAAGAATATGTTCCCATCATACTACCTAATCTTGATTCAGCTGCTAACTCAAGTGCTACTCAAAATCACAGTGCTGATTGTCTAGCAGACGAGTTGCAAACAGCTGACAGACCAGAGACTGTTCAACAGACTGCAAATGTTCAACAGACTACTACTGAAACTCCAACAGTAGTGTTGCAAGATCAAGACAGAGGACAACATTCAGACCTGCAACCTGATCTTAGATGGCTCAGAAATCACCCACCTGAATTAGTGATTGGTGATCCATTAGATAGAGTGAAAACAAGAAGAGCTGCTGCACAAGATGCTATGTTTGTCACATTTCTATCTCAAATAGAGCCTAAGCAAATTGAAGAAGCTCTAAATGATTCCTTCTGGATAGAAGCTATGCAAGAAGAGTTGAATCAATTTGAAAGGAATGAAGTCTGGTACTTAGTTCCTAGACCAAGTCATCAAAGAGTAATTGGCACTAAGTGGGTATTCAGAAATAAGATGAATGAAGATGGTGTTGTCACCAGAAACAAAGCAAGGTTAGTGGCCAAGGGTTATTGTCAAGAAGAAGGAATTGACTTTGATGAAACTTTTGCACCAGTAGCAAGACTTGAAGCAATAAGACTGTTTCTTGCCTATGCTGCTTATAAGAACTTCACTGTCTATCAGATGGATGTGAAGTCTGCTTTTCTCAATGGAGAACTGCAAGAAGAAGTGTATGTTGAGCAACCTCCTGGATTTGAAGTCTATCAAGAAGAGGACAAAGTATATCGTCTGAAGAAAGCCCTTTATGGACTGAAACAGGCTCCAAGAGGTATGATACCCTATCTGATTTTCTTTTAATTAAAGGATTTCGAAAAGGTAAGGTAGATAAAACATTGTTCACAATTGAATGGGAAAATCATATATGACTTGTGCAAATATATGTGGACGATATTATTTTTGGTTCAACTAACCAACAGATGTGTGATAAGTTCTCCAAGCTGATGCAGAATAAGTTTGAAATGAGCATGATGGGTGAACTTAATTATTTTCTTGGATTGCAAGTTAGACAGTTGCCTGATGGAATATTCATCAGCCAAGCAAAATACACAAGAGATCTGTTCAAGAAATTTGGTATGGAAACTAGCTCTACTGCTACAATTCCTATGTCTACAAGTCTTCGTTTGGATAAAGATGAAGATGGCAAATCAGTGGACATAACCAAATATAGAGGCATTATTGGTTCATTGTTGTATCTAACAGCAAGCAGACCTGACATAATGTACTCAGTTGGAGTCTGTGCAAGATTTCAATCAAACCCCAAAGAATCTCATCTCTTAGCTGCCAAGAGGATATTGAAATACATTAAAGGCACTCAAGAATTGGGATTGTGGTATCCTAGAGAATCTGGATTTGAACTTATTGATTATTCAGATTCAGACCTTGCTGGCTGCAAGATTGACAGAAAGAGCACAACAGGTGCCTGTCAGTTCTTAGGTAGTCGTCTGATCTCATGGATGAGTAAGAAACAGACTTCAGTTTCTATTTCTACTGCTGAAGCTGAATATATAGCTGCTGGAGCTTGCTGTGCACAAATACTTTAGTTGAAACATCAACTAGAAGACTACAACATCAAGATCAGTGGAATTCCAATCTACTGTGATAATACAAGTGCAATCTCTCTTACTCAGAATACTACAAGTCATTCAAGGACTAAGCATATTGAGATCAAGCATCACTTCATTAGAGATCATGTGGAAAAAGGCAATGTAATGATTGAGTATGTTCATACAGACAATCAGATTGCTGATATTTTCACTAAACCTTTAAGTGAAGTAAGGTTTTCAACTCTAAGAGCTGAGCTAGGACTACTTAATTTGGAAGCATAAGCTGAGGGGGAACTCATCAGAAGACTGAAGTTCAACAGCTTAGTTATTCGTTATTATCTTCAAGGATTAACTCTCAACAGACTAGTTAACTTATGAATTCTTAAACTCAGGGGGAACGTGTAAGACTAGCGGTACTTCTGAATTAAAGATGAAATTTGTTAATGTCAGTTAGTTGAAGTTATGTTTTCATCAGAAGACTCAACTATCGAAGATTAAAGTTATTTTATCTAGCTGGATTGACAAACAGCTGAGGAAGGTTATCAGCTATTGGCATTCTCTGATAACAACTATGTCATCAGGACAGTAGTCCATCAGATAAGTGTTCATTATACTCATCTGATTACTTAATTAAAAGCGAACTATTCAAAACGTTTTATTCAAAATACGCTTTTATAAGTAACTGTTGGGCGGTACATATTCCCGCTCTTCATTAAATATCTTTTGAATTCGAAAAGTCGTAACTGACGCCGCACGATCAGCACTGACAGAAAAACGGATCTAACGGTTGGCGGATATCACGGTATTCAAGATACCCCAACTCTATAAATCCCCATCTGATCAGTCGTGTAGTTCTTTACGCACTCTAAGCATTCAAAAGTACTTGTGAGAAAAATATCTGCAATTCTCTGCAAATTTCTCTCTGTTTTTCCTAACCTTCAACAGATTAACAATGGCCGCTGAAGGTATGTTTCTCGTATATGATTCCTACTACCAATCTGGCACGACACTGATGAAAGAACTTCTGGAGAAGTTCAAATCTGCGAACTTGGTGAATTTTATGGAATATAATGAGGGAGTGATCTGGACTGATCAAGTGATGGAGTACTACAACACAGCAAAAGCTGATTACAACACACTGGAGATTAAGGCTACAGTGGGAGGTAAATCTATCACTATTACTCCTGCTGTTCTGCACGAAATGTTTGGACTTCCTAACAGTGGACGACATGACGTTACTGTACTGACGGAAGATAAGCACCAACAATTCTGGGCGATCTGCGCCAAGGAGGGAGAAGTGATGTCTGGAAACATAAGAAAGAGACAACTGAGGGATGAATATCAGCGGATGGCTGATATGGTGGCAAAGCTGATTGAGAACTGCACATTCTCACTGGATGTTGTTACCATGAAGAGGTTCAGCATCATGGCTGCCATATACTATGGACTGGAGGTCAACTGGTCAATCATAGTCTGGTACATATTGGCTGATTTTCTTGATGAGAAGAAAGGAAAAGGCCCCTCCACCAACCACAGAATCACACTCAGTTATATGTTGTCAAAACTGGGCTGTGAAACAAAGAATGGAAAGGAGATCCACAAATCCAAGGCATTGTCCAAGTACATGCCTGTTCAAAAGAGGAAGGCTGGAGAGCCTGAAGAAGCTGAAGTTGAGGAACCAAAAGAGGTTCCTGCCAAAAGGCAAAAGAGGTTAGTCAAAACAGCCAGCTTAGCTGTTGAGACTAAAAAGAAGAAAGCTGCTGATGAGCCTAAGAAGAAAGAAACCAAGCAGATGGAGAAAGTGACTTCTGCTGCTGAAGCCACTAAAATTGTTGAAAACATAATTGCTGATGTAAGGACTGGATCCCCTGCATCACCATCAAGAACTCCATCAGCAGAGAGGCCTGCTGAAGGTATCTCTCAACGAACAAGAAGTCAACAGAGAGATACAGCTACAACTACCTACCGTGAAGGGAGAACCAAGAAATCTGCTAGAAAGCAGATGACCTTTATAGAAGAACCAACAAACTTGGAAAATGTAGCTAGTGAAGACCCTGAAGCTGCTGAAAGGCCTGCTAAAACAGTTAAGACTGATGTGACTGACAAAGCTGATGAGCAACAGCCAAGTCAAGTCACACCATCAGCTGAGGTTGTTCAATCTCAAGAAGATCCAGATGTCCAAATCATCTATCCTATTGCTGCTGCTCCCCTATCATCTGCTGGCCCAGCTCCTGCTCCTATTGATAAAGGAAAGAGGAAGATAATGCTTAAGAGAAAGAAAATCTCTAAAGCAGACAAGAAGGCAAGAGAGGAAGCTGAACAAAGGAAGCAAGATGAAGTTGAGGAAAAGAAGGCACTTGAGCTAAGCAAAGCTCAAGAAGCAAAGGATGAAGCCAGAAGGCGCATGTCTGAAGCAGAAAGGAAAGCTGTTGAGGATGCAGAAATGGAAATGGTTTTGGAATTGAGCAAAGTTGATGCCTATGGACCTGTCCATGGAGGTGGCATCAAGATTGGAGAAGGCAAAGATGGAGAAGACAAGAAAAAGATACTACTGCCTGCCCCCAAAACCAAATCAAAAGAAAAGTTTGAAGTTCGAAGAGCCTTTGAAATAGTGTATGCTGATAAGGAGCTCTTCAAGAAATTTGAGAGGTCTCTAGCATACTATGATCAGAAGCTTATGTTGAAGACTCTGTTCAACCAAGAAAAGCCAAGGTATATCAGTTGGAGGGACAACAGGCTGAACAAGTCAATAACAGAACTTCAAAGCATGAAGGAGTTAGCTGATGAAGAACAATGGGTTCTAACTTGGCTGAAAACAAACTCCATTCAAAAGGCCCTTGATCCCAGCTATGTAAGAGATGTCATGCATAGTTATGCAAAAGGCTTTGCATTGGAGGAGATCAAGAAGATCAAAAGCACCTTGCCTGATAAGAAGAAAAAGTCTGAAGATGCTGAAGAAAGGGCAATTAAATTTGCTGTTATGACCTCCCTGAAGAGATGGGTGAAAAGGTCAAAATACCAGCAAGGCTGTTCAAGTGAATTGCCACTACTGCCAAGCATTCAGCAGATAATTTTTGGCAAGGAAGTTAAAGATTTCAGTGAAGTGCGAAAGGGCAACAATGCTCCTGTTAACCCCTGGATCATTGTGAGGCAAATCAGACAAACAACTTGCTTCAATGATGATGGCACCATCACTAACTTATTTTACGATGATGTCACTGATGAACACAAGGAAGCAAATAAGTCCTTAGCTATTGAGCTGCAAGCTAAGACTTCTGAAGATCATCAGATGACGGATATGGAAGAAGTCCCTGTTCAACAGGCGACTGAAGAGAAGGAAGCTGATGCTAATGCTTCTGCTTCATCAGCTGATCAACATTCATCACTGATGGAAGCAATCCAGATGCTTATGGAAAACCAACTAAAGGAACTGGAAGATAAGCACAAGCAACAGCTAATGAAGGTTAAGGAGGAGCTGAAGGTTGAACTCAAAGCAGAGTTGGCAGAAACCAACAGACTTCAGCTGGAAACTGTTCAAGGATCAACAGAAGAGATCATCAAGAAAGAAATTAACAGTATTCCAATTCCTCAAGACAATTCACTGCAGTTAGTGCACAGTTTGAGAGAGTTGAACAAGAACGTAGAAGATGTGAAGGGTGATGTCAACCATCTTCACACTGCATTAAAAACAGCTGAGCACAAGATTGCTGATCTGACTGCAACCTTCATTCAAGTCAGTAAGGAAGAGAAGGAAATCAATCTAGGGATGTTGCAAGAAGTGGCAAAGGCCTCACAGGAAGTTCAGAATGAAATTGCAACTATCAACCTTAACATTGACTACTTCAATGACAAGACTGACGTCATCAGCACTGATATTCATCATCTAACAGCAAGTCATGACGTTGTTAATCAGAATCTAAAGGCTTTATGTGCTGGAGTGAAGATTCCAACAGTTGCTCTCAACCCTGCTGTTGTACCTTCCAATGTCATCAGAGTTGATGATGACAAAAAGGGGGAAGATAAAAGGGAAGAACCAGCAAAGGAATCTGCTGCTGAAGAACCAACTAAGGAGGAAACTGCTGCTGCAACTATTGAAGCCAAGGAAACTGAAGAAACAGCTGACAAGACTGAAGCTGACAAGACTGAAAAGCTTGGAAAGGTAGAAGAAGAAGAAAAGATTGAAAAAGAAACTACCAAGTACAAGAACACTGAATCTGCCAGGAAAGCAATGGAGCTTATTAGAGAACAACAACTTAAGGAGAAGTTGGAAGCTGCCAAAGCAATCTTGGAAGAAGAAGCTGATGATGAAGAAGATGATGAAGAATCATCTTATGAATATGAAGAAGTGCTTGAAGGATCAGATGAAGAAGCTGATAGTTAGAAATTATAAAATCTTTGTAATCAGTTTACTTTTATCTATTCCTCAGAAATCTCATCTGATGAACTTGTACATGTAATGCTTTTTCAAAATCTATAAAAAGTCAAGTTCAATCCAATATACTTTTTCTATCTCAGAAAATTTTGAGGATTACAATCTTTAGCATAGGTATTTGACAGGTACTTAGCTGAAGTTTTGTCATCATCAAAAAGGGGGAAATTGTTGGATAAGGATGAAGATGAAGGCACTAAAGGAAATTTGATAAGGGAGGTTTTGATGTATTCCAAAACTTCAAAGATTGGCTAAGTATGGAGTAACTTAGCTGATAAACTTATCAAGGAATTTTGACTAAGTAATGAAGACATCAGAAGAGTCAAAGTTTCAAGGTCCAAGACTTCTGATCTGCTGAAGGAAAAATATCAGACTGATGAAGATCAGCCGACTCAAATCAGATTTGTTCAAATTTGAGATCAGCCGAGTTCACCATCAGACGTGTATTTTTGTCAGCCAAGTGGAAAGGATCATGAAGTGTTCCCAACGGTAATAAATGCCCCTTGGTGTAATAAATGCTGAAGTACGAGGTTATTTAAGACAAATGATTGAAGAAATGCTTCGCATCAGCCGAGTGCATTTAATGCTGCCTGCAGAATAGTACTGTTCATAGTACGGACAGACTGCAAAAGAGCCGTTCACGGATTTTAAGGACCAGTACTCGAGGAATTTGAATCCTGTCTCTCTTCAACGGACACTTTTCAATCCTCAAGTATAAATAGCTGAAAGAGACGAAGAAGAAACAAGCAACACAATCTCTGAGAAATTTTCGAAGCAAAATTCTTTAAGTCTCAAGAACAGCTCACTCATCAGCTAAGTCATTTGTTGACAAAAGCAGAGTTGAAGAATCAAGAAAAATACATCTTCTGAGTGATTTTGTAAACAAGAGTGTTGTGCGGAGTTGTGATCCATCTTTGTGATTGATCAAACTTCAGAGAATAGGTTTTCTGTGTGATTTCCTATTGCGAACTTGTGGTCGTTTCATTTGTTGTTCGACGCAAGCAGAGTATACTGTAAACTTTGTGATTATAGTATAACCCAAGATCTGTGTGACTTGGAAGAGTGGACTAAAGGATATTTAAATCCATATAACCACTATAAAAATTATTGGTGTTTTTACATTGCTTTTAAATCTGCATAATTTCTGTTTGCATAAAAAACACGTTAAGATTAACTGTTTGAAAAAGAGTTAAAAAGGAGTTTATAAAACTGGGGAAACGTTTTTCAAACTGCTAAGACTACGTGTGAAAAACACTTTGAAAATCCGCTGCAAGTACTCTAAGTATTAAATCTGATTTTAACAAAATCAGCTAAGTAATAATCAGACGAGTGGTCAACAAAGCTGTTCAAAGATTTGTTCGCGAGCAGAATTGTAACTAACTAATCTGATCAGCTTAGTCTGTTCAGTTGAGTGAAAGTTTTAAAGTTAAATTTAGAGAAAAATTTTAAAGAGGTTTATTCACCCCCCCCTCTAAACCTCTTCTGACCACTTGGGACCAACAGAATGAATAATTTCATATATTGTTAACGTCCTTACCATTAATTAGTAACCGTGTGCTTCACATGAAATGGTTTGTTACAGGTGGTAGTAGCTTCATGGTTTCTTGATCGATGAATGTAGAGGTACAGATAGGGCTATAATCGACCCGAGTAGTATCGAACGATATACTGTTCAAGCTTGGTTTGATTTTTATCGAGCTTGAAAAATTTTGTGTTTGAGCTTGCTTTGATTTTCAATCGAGCCGAGCTCAAACGAGCTTTTATCGAATGAGCTCGAGCCGAGTATCGAGTAGCTTGGTATTTTACATTTATTTTTTCAATTTTTAGCTTATCGAGTCGAGCTTCAAAAGTTATCGAACGAAAAAAGATGTTAAAGCTTGTTTAATTAGTGCGACGAACCGAGCTCAAACAAGTTCGAGTCAAGTATCAAATAACTTAGTTTGATTTTCAGGTCCTAGGTACAAATTATCAATCAAGCGAGTACAGTTTGCAAATGAACTCTTACAGTCTATTATAAGTTATATTATATGATTTTCTCAACACATGGTTAAGGTAATTCTCTTACTATCATTACTTTTTTTAACTTTTCAACAAAAAAATTTGACTGAAACGAAGTGAAATCAGTCTTAACACATAAATATAACTTAGATTTTTTTTACAACTTGCTAAATACGAGTTATAAGTAATGTTGTGAAATCATACACACACTATAATATTATAATGTACATTAATTTGGATGGACATGATGACACAAGAGAGAAAGAGAGAGATGATCACGCAACAATTTGCCACGTAAATAGATAGAGATATCCAAATTGGGTAAATTGCTTCTTTGGTATTATAGGATAAACCTACTTGCAATTTCGGTATAATTGGATATGAAAATATAAATTTGATACCACAGGTAGGGCTGAAAATCAAATCAAGTTAACCGATACTCGATTCGAGCTCATTCGATAAAAGTTCGTTTGAGCTCGGTTCATCACACTAATCAAACGAGCTTGAACATCTTTTTTCGTTCGATAACTTTTGAAGCTCGGCTCAAGCTCGACTCGATAAGCTAAAAATTTAAAAAATACATGTAAAATATCAAGCTACTCGATACTCGGCTCGAGTTCGTTCGATAAGAACTCGTTTGAGCTTGCTTCGATTGAAAATTAAACCAAGCTCAAACACAAAATTTCAAGCTCGATAAAAATCAAACCAAGCTCAAACAAAAAATTTCAAGCTCGAATAAAATCAAACCAAGCTTGAACAGTGTATCGTTCGATATTACTCGGCTCAATTACAACCCTAGCCATATGACAGATTTTCATTGCAATCTGGTACCAAACTCAATTTCCCCCAAAGTTAATGATAATTTAATACCTATAAAATATATAATATTCAATTTACCCCCTCGTGGTTTAATAAAGAGCATTTTACCCTCTGAAATTTTGTAAAAGATTCACATCGCCTCCGTGATATTTTTATATGTGGCACTTATCCACTTTTATTATCATAATGTGACATTTTACCCCTTATGTTATGATAGATGTGTTAATTTATACCCCTATGTTACAAAATAGTTTGCATGCCTACTCTTAATTTCGGCGAGTTACAATTTCCGACTGAAGGAGGTAAATTGCTTCATTAAAAATTTATAGGGTTAAATTGATTTTTTTTCTTCCAAATATAGATAGGTAAATTTTTTTTTTTTTGGGTGCTAATAGATGGGTAAATATAGATAGGTAAATTGAACATTATGCATTTTATATGGGATAAAATGTCATTAATTTTGTAGAAAATTTGAATTTGATATCAAAATTACAATGAAAATCTATTCTATATTACTAAATTTACATTTTTGTATCTATTGGTACTAAAATTGCAACTTCGCCTATCTTATAGTTAAAAAATAGCAATTTTCCCTATCCAAGATCAAGAGTGAGAAGTCAACGTCAACAATTTAGCTTAAAAGATCACAAATGTGCAACACATTGACACCTAACCGGCCTACCTCTTGTTAGTTGTCTCTTAACCAACAGAAAAATGGAAAAATCTTCTTTATCGTGGAGTCATCTGATTGGCTAAGGACCCACAAATTTAAAAGGCAATATAAAGGATCATTCAACAAAGGCTTCAGCATATCATTTGGACACCTGCTTCGACACGTGCCTGTCATCTGGGTCCCACTGAGAATTTTTTATTGCAAATGTTGTTCTGTTTTGATTGAAATTGAATACCTTTTCTTTCTTCAAGAATAAAGACCTTAGTGTCACTAATGAGTTGTTTTGGAAAGGTAAGCAAAGTTACCTTTCTTGTATTATTGAGTAATTGCAATTAGATTATTAATATAATCATTCATTAAGTATTTACAATCAGATTGGAAAAGTGATAGGTGTCCCTGATGCTATTTCACTATACTTTTTTGACTGGTGGCTTGGGCTTCTGGGGTGACATGTGGTGATAAAAAAGTTTGCATTTTTAACACTTGGAGAAGAAAGAAGTCAATTTAAATGAAGTGGTATAATGGGTTTTCATTATTAAGTAATTTAGATTTCAATATTTTTACTTTTATGCAGAGGATTAATGTGTTTCTTGGAGAGAACCAATTTCTGGTTTTATAGTCTCTTGTTGTAACATGTAAGTTCTGAATTGCAATTCCTTTTTTAAATTGAGTCTGTTTTTCTTTTTTTATTGTTGTTATTGTTGAATCTAGACAAAGAAGAATCTAAGTAGAAGTCAAGAAGATGAGTTTATTTGAATGTTGATTCCCTTTTGCTGGAAATTTGAATTTATTTTCTTGCATTATTTTGATACCCTTTCCAAGCTTCACTTGTCATTGATTCTAAGCAGTAGCTTGTAATAGCAAATCCCTTTTCTGATCTTTATGTGGATTAGGTTTAAATTTTATATGGAAATGAGGCTGTAGAAAGATTTGTTCAACATTTTTGTGGAGTCTTAAGTTAGCTTATTAAGGTTGATGGATGATATATCCCCACTAATTTCTCTACCATTTAAGATGGGAAATTTAATCGGTGACGAATCCGTGTTCACAGGTTGTGTTGATATTGCTGTGATTGATTTAATTGCAAACGCAACAACTTTCTTGTCCGAACCATCTATGACTAAGCTACCTATGGTCCCTCTTACCCTCGAAAATAGAAATTCTAGTTCTAATGTTCCACATAATGGAGTTGTCATCAAAATAGAGTCGAATTACAACAAGTCTAGTGATGGTGAAGCCAATCTATTGATCTTTGGTAATGCAATTAACCAAGAATCCGAGAACAAAGATTTGACTGCCATCTCTGGACCATTAGTAGGAAAATCAAATGGTACTGAGTTTACGGTTCTTGAAGCTAATTTGGATATTGAAGAATCTAAAAGAGCATTCGAATCTCCGTTGTTTGAGGTTTCTGAAGAAATGAAGATAAATAAGCTAAATAGTCGTTTAAATCTTCCACCCCTTTGGGGCTTGACTTCTATTTGCGGAAGAAGGTCGGAAATGGAAGATTCAGTCGTGGCTTTACCACGGTTTTTGAGTATTCCATCTCAAATGTTAAGTGACAACCCACCTTTTAACTCAATACATCAAGATTTAACTGCCCATGTATTTGGAGTTTATGATGGTCATGGAGGTTGCCAGGTAAGCTTTCAACGGTTTTTGTTCTAATTCCTCGTAGTCTATGATATTTAAGTAATGAGTGTCATTTTCTGTGAATAGGTTGCTAATCACTGCCAAGAGCATTTGCATCTAGCATTAGCTGAAGAAATTGGAATTGCTAAAGAAAATTTGAATATTCAAATTGGCAAAGGTATTTTGAGGGAACAATGGGTGAAAATCTTTATTAACTGTTTCCAAAAATTGGATGATGAAGTTGGAGGATTCCGGAAAGTTAAAGGTGATATTGATTTTGTTGCACCTGACTCTGTTGGATCAACAGCCGCGGTTGCGATTTTGTGCCCTACACATATAATTGTTGCAAATTGTGGTGATTCAAGAGTTGTCCTTTGTCGAGGGAAAACACCTATGCCGTTATCGGTTGACCATAAAGTAAGGCTCGAGCTTGAGTTGATGTTCATAATCTTCATACACGATTCTTTAGTTTATTTACGCGTTTATTATATGATGATGATATTTGGTTGATCTTATTAATTTTTAACTCAGCCTAATAGAGAAGATGAATGTGCAAGGATAGAAGCTGAAGGAGGCAAGGTCATTAATTGGGATGGATATCGCGTTTCAGGTGTCCTCGCAATGTCAAGATCCATTGGTATGTATTTTCCCGAATACTTTTACAACTCATCTAATATTATTACGATTCCTTTGGAATGTAAACAGTTTTATGATCGTTTATAATGTGGGCAGGTGATAGATACTTGAGGCCGTATGTGATTGCGGATCCGGAAATAATGTTTGTTCCTCGAGTGAAAGAAGACGAGTGTCTTATTTTAGCAAGTGATGGTTTGTGGGATGTAATGACAAATGAGGAGGCTTGTGATTTGGCACGAAAGCGAATTCTACTCTGGCACAAGAAAAACGGTGCTGCTATCTTATCGAAAGAAAGAGGAGATGACATTGATCTAGCAGCACAAGATGCAGCAAACTACCTCTCACAAATTGCTTTCCAAAGGGGAAGCAGAGACAATATATCTGTTATAGTTGTAGATTTGAAAGCCCAAAGGAGGTTCAAAAAGAAGACATAATTAATGTCTTTTGAATGTTTACACCTTCAACAATGCATGTGGTGATGTAGTATCAGGAATATTCTCAGAAATTTATTTGAAGATAATTCATTTCTAGATGCTGTTCATTTTAATTATGATATGTTAATTGAAGTTTATGCTTAATTGCTTATGTTCCACTATTAAACAAAAGATAATGGAGCTAGATAACTTAACCATAAATGAAGCAATCATATAAATTCCTTTTGTTATTGATTTTGTCTCCCTTTAAAGTTCATATTTTGTAATTATATATACCCTGTCCAGACATAATTTTGATATCACACGTATGCCTATATGAACAAATGTATACGTGGCTCTCACAAATTGCAATTGTCAATGCATTAAGATTGTAAGTCAAATTTCAATCGTCAATGAATCATGATTCATGAATGTAATTCCATATTTTTAATAAATTCTTATATTTTTCTAATTCTGTAAACTGTAATGTCCCATATATTATTTAAACATTGAAAACTCCCAAAAATGTTATCACATCTTTAAACCAATCAAACTTCAATTCATGAGTTTACGTGTCTTAATTTTCAAAATTTTGCAACTTATATTTCATCCAGAAACACATTCAATATTTTTCTAACTCTGAATTCATGAGCCAAAATACTCAATTTATCATCAGTTACTTGACATGAAGAACATTATTTATGTGACTCCAACCAATGTCACAAACAATACCGTAGTTATGGTTGCAGAAGTAAGAAATATACTGTTTATTATCTTTCTTTTATCTTCTAAATTTAGCGGTAAAAAATAATCTACTGTATTTGTACTAACTTTTTTTTTTTTTTTTTTTGGGCATAAATAGAGAACCATTTTAATTCTTACTAGGAGTAGCAACAATTAAATTAGTAGCTGTTGGAGTTATTTATTAGAAAATTCTTTCACACTTCATCAAAATTCTTCAAATAGCCAAATAAAACTACAGATCCTCATTTATATCATAGTAAAATATGGAGTTTTTTTCCTATATAGCCTATTATACAAAAGTATTTCTCAAAATAACCTAAACTGAAAAGTATTTCCCTGAATGTACCTCGTTGTTAAAATCGCTATTATCAATGTCGATTTTACCTAAAATCGATGTTGCCAATAGCGATTTATCAGTCATCTCCGAAAATTAAAAAAAAAAAAAATCAGTTAAAATCGATACTAGCAATATCGATTTTTCTAATTAGATTAATTACAAACTAATTATTCCACTAATTAATCAGGGGTAAAAATCGATATAATATCGATTTTTCAGAATGTTATCCTTCTATTTCAACTCTCTTTAACAATCTGTCAAAGAATTCGGGAGTGTTTTTACTCATATTTTCGGCATCCATGAACTGCAAACTCCTGGTGGAATGTAAGATTGTAAGTACTCTAATAAAGCAGCTTACGCTTCTCTTTTTACCACACGCGATTTCTTTGCTAGTTCACCGAGATTTCTGCCATTCTTTAAATTTAAAGCCTTTTCTGTTGTACAAAACCAAATTTGTTGTAAAATAAGGTATGACCCATTATGACAGATTGGATTTTGAGGGTCTACATATATTTTCTCTGCAAAGGAAAGAAACCCATTTGAGAACATGAGGTATTCTGAGTTTCTGTAAATTGGTCATAGAGAATGATTCGGAATATCAGGGGACGTCTGGAAAGGAAGCAAAAATATTATTTTTCAAGAATAAATTAGGGGTCTGCTAATTGATGGAATTTCTTTAAGCTTTTGGTCAAGAGAGCTTAAAAATGTGGTCCTTTTAGAAAGGGAGGAGGATACTGATGTAGGGAAATTGGTGAAAAATCGATATTACCATTATCGATTTTTACCCCTGATTAATTAGTGGATTAATTAGTTGATAATTAATCTAATTAGAAAAATCGATATTGCTAGTATCGATTTTAACTGAATTTTTTTTTTTTTTAATTTTTGAAGATGACTGATAAATCGCTATTGGCAACATCGATTTTAGGTAAAATCGACACTGTCAATAGCGATTTTAACAAAGAGGTACATTCAGGGAAATACTTTTCAGTTTAGGTCATTTTGGAAAATACTTTTTTATAATAGGCTATATTGGAAAAAAACTCGTAAAATATGAATATGAAATTCAACAATAAAGAGTTCACAAATCCAAATAACATCACATGGTACTTCAGAATTCAAAAAAATGTAAATGCTGCAAAACACCACACATGTCGGAGGTCTAGGAATCGGCTTGGACAAACAGTGGATACGTGTAATATTTTCCATCACTGTGTTTAAATTCCGTACTAACTTTGGGAACGTGTGATAGTTTCCAATCCTCCCCTCCTCTGCTTTTCTGACCTTCAAGATTCACCAGGAATTCCTTGCTCATACCATAAAATCCTACATGTTGAAGATTGGTCAAATGCTCGATGCCTTCTGGAAAATCCACCATTGATTTCATTTCGGAAATATGTAACTTTTCAAGAAGGGGCATGGAACCTTTTTCTACTCTCATCCATCTCATTCCTCTGAAATTGATCATAGTTAATTTCTTGAGCCTTTGAAAACCTTTGGCCTTGAAACTCAATCCCTCACCTTCATAAGCATCTAACAAAACCAGATATACCAGATTGGGCAGATCTTCAAGGCATACTAGAATATCCTCCTCCAGTCTGCTCCATCTCAATTGTAATTCAGTGAGCCCGTGAAGAGAATTAGGATTAATCCACTGAGGAACCTTCTCTATACGTCCATGAAGGAGGAGATAATGGAGAAATGGTAAAGTGGAATTAGGTGACTGCAGAGAGTAATCCAAGTCCATCACCTCGTTCTCCTCAGCTGAATAAATGCCTAACTGGTGTAGGTTAATAAGCTTAGAAATAGAGGAGCAAAGTTCCTTTCCATCTTCTCTTTTGAGCTTGTTTATGCCTAATATCCGCAACTGAGTTAGCTTCCCTATTTCTCGAACTATTTTAGTGCCACTTGCAACCTCGTCAGCATTGATACAATAAAGTGTTTGCAGGGACAACAAGCAGCTCCCTATCTCATATGGAGCCTCAACGCCTTGTACATAGTCGAACATAAATGGATCGTCTCCACACTTGAACGCAAGGAGATGCCGAAGTTTGCGGAGCTTTAAAATTTCGATCGGTAATTCTGTCACATTGGTTTCACTGAGATCTAAATTTTCCAAATTCTTAAGATTCTCGATTGACTTTGGGATGTGTCGAATAGCCGTAAAACTTAGGTTCAAGTGCTTGAGAAGATAACATTTGAAAACTTTACTGGGGATTATATTAATTGGAGCTCTTCCTAATCCTAACACTTTTAATAGCCTACCTCCATTGGCCAACACCTTCTCTAATATTTGTGCAAACTCTGTTGCATCTTCAGACCCCAGCCATAGAAGAGAGCGAATGTACTTCAAATTGTCGTATTCTTCTTCCTTGTAGTTCACTGAAGTATGAAGTGCAAGGCGCCGAATCTTATCAGGACACAACATTCCTCCTCGCCCAGTAAATATAGCAGCAACATTTTGTTCTTTTGACTTGGAAATAATATACTCTCGTATTAGGTCATGAATCCGGAAGGCAAATGGTCTTCCATCAGAATATATCTCGTGTAGTTTGATTAGACTTCTATCTAGAAGCTCCCGTGCATAACTCTCTGCTACTTCTTCCACAGTCTTCTCTTGTTTTGGATGCACAAATCCCTCAGCGACCCACATTTGCATAATTCTGTCAACTCGAATCGAGTTGTCTTCAGGGAATATACTCAAGTACAAGAAGCAAGACTTTAGATAATAAGGCAAATCATAATAACTGAGGGAGAGTATTTTATCCATTCTCTTGAGATTTTCTCCTTCAAATTCATCGCCAAGGCTACGACTGAACAATTCCCATTCTTCCATTTTGTTGTTCTTGGTGGCTAAGAGACCACCAATTACAACAATGGCAAGTGGCAAACCAGCACATATCTTCAAGATTCTTTCACAAATTTCTTTCAAATGAAGGGGGCATGAGTTTTCTTGAAATGCCTTTTTGTAAAACAACATCTTTGATTCTTCTTTCGGTAAAGGTTCCAGTTCATAGACATAGCGGTTATTCTCGCTACACGCAGCAATGGCAGCATTGCCAATGTTGCTATAACGCGTCGTGATGATGATGCAGCCACAAGTATCTCTTTGTGGAAAAGCATATCTCATAGTTTCCCAGACAAGTATTTGCCAAATATCATCAAGAACAATTATGTAATTTTTGTGCTGGAGAAACTTATATATATACTCTTTCATTTCATATTCGTTCATGGCTTCAAATCCTTGAGGGGGTGGCTTATTTACTTCATCAACAAGCTGCCTAATAATGTTTCCCAAAAGATATTCGACCTTGAATGATTCTGAAACAGTAATCCAAACACGGTGATCGAAATTTGAATTCAATAAAGCATCATCATACACCTTTTTAATGAGGGTGGTTTTACCCAGCCCTCCCATGCCTACAACTGAGATGACTTTGAGTCCATGTTGATCGGTTGGCAAAAGCCAATCAATAAGCTTTTTCTTTGGCTTTTCGATGCCCACAACATCAGCTTCTTCCAATAGGAGAGCATCGCCTCTGCCATCGTACCTTATATCTTTGATATGCGTAGAGCTCGAGGCTAGATCATTGACACCACCCATGTCTTTGTATCTCTGTTGGGTCCTTGAAACATTTTCTAACCTATGCTTAATTGTTTGGATTTCAGAAGCAATTCGATAATGAGATTTTAGATTTTTTACCATGCAATAATATTTTTTTATGTGGCCACAGAATCCAGTGGCACCACGAAGTGCAAATCGAAACATGTATTCGTCGAGAACATCTTCAGTTTCGTAAGCAATTTCGCGGACTTGTCTTACCCATTCTTTGAGTTGGGGGTTATTTTCTTCTTCTGAATCAGCGATTCTGAGGAATGCTTTCATTTGCATCATTTCGTCTCGAATATACTGAACCTCTTGTTTCAATCCTCCCAACAGTTCTCCCTCCTGTTGGAGCCAGATCGAAAGTTGATTGCACAAAAAAGATAATGCACTCTCTGCCATCTTGTTTTCCTAAAGATCATAGAATATGAAAAATTGACACTTATTAAGTTCATGTGCCACATACTAACTGAAAGAAGATTAATAAGTGAACCAAAAATATATCTATTTTCCATATAAAATTGATAAATAAACTTGATTGGTTTATGTTTCTCCTATCCCTTTTTTTCTCATTTAATTTGAACAAAAATATACTTTTTTGAAATTTTCATTTGAACTTTAATAAAATAACAAAATAAATTAAACAAATTCAAGAAGTACAATAAGATAGAGGTGCATAATACTTAAGTGACATATATAACTCCTACATTAGCTCCTCTGCGTGAGACATAAAGCTCATAAAATTTAAACTCGTGGAATTTAAAACATTCTGTTTAATCCCTCTTTCATGTCAATAAGTATTTGAAAAGTTTGTATATATAAAGTTCAATATCAAGCCAACTATGTTTATATATACTTTTACTTAACTCAATGCAAATTTTCAATGTAAAGAAAACATTTGCCCTTAAAATGGATTGTCTTGATCTCAAACTTCTTTGATTTTCAGGTTACTTTCTCGAACATTTTGATAAACCAATAAGAAAAAGACGTAGCATTTAAAAAGTGACAAATTCACATTTCTCAATCTCTATCACTACTATTATAAATGGATGAATATATTTTAACCTTTTTTTTTTTTTTGTGGACTAGAGTACTCTTATTTAACTTGTGAAAACTAATTTCAAATTCACTTAAAATTTGATTGAAAACCATTGGACTAAAATTCAGAATTTCAAATGAATGAGTTTAAATTTATATCCAAATAGCCTAATGAATTTGACAAGGAATTTCAAATCCAGCCACTTCAATTCATCCATACAAATGGGCCCTTAAAGAATTTTTAAAACTCTTGAAAAAGCAATCCCATGTGACATAAATTTACCGAATCATTCCATTCTAGCAAATCTAGAGGACTAAGAAAAGTATGAGTATTCCTAAAATTTTTTGTGTGGAATAAAGTACCCATATTTAAGTTGTAAAGTAATATTTAATTCGATGACAAACAAAACGGAAAAAAACTAAAGGAATCCACAAAATCTTAGAAGTAAAAACAATATATAATCGATCAAAAAACGGGTAAAAGAGTAAAAAGATATATTAAACTGGTAAAAATAAATTAAATTGGCTAAAAAAAGGGGTTAAACTGGTGGATTAAACTAATGAGTTAAATAGGTGAAAAATGGGCTAATTTTCTCTCTTTTATGATGTAATAAAATTAAGTTTACTTTAATTTACAAAGTCACCCATGAAATTTACTTGACACGTGCACTTTTCTAGTACTGATAAAAAGAGGCAATTAATACAATACGGACCTAATAATTTCTGGTTATATTGTATTTGTGACAAATTTTTTTTTTTTAGTTTGGTGTTTGTGACATGTTACTGGGAGAGAGACAAGGAGGAAAAAGATAAATTTTAATTGCAAGTGATCATGTTGAAGTGTCACTTACCTCTTTAATGTAATTGATATATTTGATTTAAATCTCTTAAGGAGAATAAAGAAGAAAATATTTAGTATAGAAAATTGGACTTGAATAAGTATATACATTCATCGCAGTGTAGCTTCAATTATTTATTTGTTAATAGAGAAGAAAATATTTAGTATAGAAAGTGTTTTGTCTTTTTTTTTTTATGGGTGTATCAGCCACGCTTATGTTTTCAAGTGAAATTTTATTTTATTACGAATAATGACTAATTTAGTCATTACTTGACCCTAGTAAAATTTCAAATGAACATTTTATCCACATTGTAATATTACTTATTGGACACTTTACATTATGTTCATATTTGAATTATCAGTTGTCCCAAAATCAATTAGTACCTACTACAGTGGTTTTAATCACCCGGGCATCTAAAGGATTTTAATTGAAAAGGATTTTGTAATTACTACTCTATATTACGTGAGTATTAGTTAGTGTTTGTAGTATTTTGTTTCGACATTCCTTTTTTTAAGGATAGAATTAAAAAAAAAAATATTTAAGAGATGACCGATTTTAATTGGAAAGCATTTTGTAATTATCTCCTTAAATTACGTGAGTATTAGTTTTGCTAGCATCAATATTTAATCAATTCCATTTTTTTAGACTGAAGTAAAAAATATAAATAATTTTAAAAGATAACCAATAATAGAATTTTGCAGATTAAAATTAAACTTATTACCGTAGGTTAGAGTAAAATTAACTTTACTATGTCATAAAATAACACATATAATGTAACTAAATTTCTTTTTTATTTTATAAATAAAATTAATTTTATTATGTCAACAAATTGCACATATTATTGTCAATTTGTTTTTTATTTTTAGAAAATTAGATCATAATAAAATTATTTATTTCAGCATAATAATGATTTTCATTTTAAGATTTTAAGAGTTTTATTTATTTATTTTAAGGGCTAGGCATCATTAAACGTCTATGAATTTCTTACTTAATTAATATAACATTATTAAATTAAGTAGTTTCATTTTATCAAAAAAAAAATTGTTTCATTACTGCAAAATACAACAATTAATATTATTCGACTTCATGTTAGTCAAATTCGAGAAGTTTTTATCATCAAGAACTTGCAATGAGAATGTGACGCAAATTATGATACTATAAAGACAATTACGTTGATATATACTAAGTGCCCATTTGAATGGGCGGATTTGGACTTCGATGGATTTAACATCTCCAGCTCACTATTTTTGCATACAAACAACAAAAATTATGAAGTCCTATTTTTCGATCAAATGGATATGGGTCCACTTTTAGGTAGATTTAATTTTTCTTCTCTTCCCTGTCATTTCAAATGCAATTTTTTTTTTTTTTTTGACATACTTAAGCCATTTTTCACCTATTTAATCCACTAGTTTAATCCCCTTTTTCATCGATTTAACTTTTTTTTTTGCCTATTTCATTTATTATTACCAATTTTATATATTTATTGTACTGATAATTTACCCCTTTTTTATCGATTATAAAATATTTTCATTGTTTTTTTTCGTCGATTTTTTGTTTTTTGAGTTTAAACCATTTTTCTAGTTGTTTGTCGTAAACTCCTTTTTATCAGTTTATCCAGTTTTAACCTATTTCACTATTTTTTTCCACTTATATCACATGTGCTTTCACCAACGTATCCTAATATTTCATTGATATTATGTTTTTCATCTACTTTACTCATTTTTCATTGACTTCACATGTTTTTACCCATTTTCATCTATTTTTTCACCAATTTTACATCGATTTTATATGTATTTACCGATTTCAATGGCAATTTTTTTACCAGTTTCACCCGTCTTTCACCAACTTCACCAATTTTATTTGGACTTTCGTCGATTTCACATGTATTTGATGATTTCAATATAGAACTTTTTTTTTTTTTTATAGATTTCACCGGTTTTTTTTTTTTTTTTTTTTTTTTTTTTTGTGCAGAAGAATGATATTTAATTTTTTATTATATCTTTTTTTGTTTAGACTAGTGTTTATGACTTATATCATAATAAATCAATTAAATGGTACAATTTGATGACTTAAATTGTACTATATCTTTAATGATACGAATGATTTTTTTTAACTTATTAACATTTGATGCAAAATTATGATAATTTTAAAGATGTATTTTGAGAGCTATTTAAAATAACACTATTTTATTTGTTATGGTTCAATTTTATGTGTTGTAGGAGATGAAGATTAAAATTATAAAAGTTGATGTAGAAGATAGTGACAAAATTTTATTGTATTTGAAAGACATAAATTATATGACTATATGTTATAAAAACTTACATAAATTTTTTTCTACGTAAAATTTTAAATATATAACATATTTTATAATACAGACAAATATGTTTTTGATATTCAGTAATTAATAACGTGTCATCGATACTCATAAAGGTATGATAATGTTTGTATTGGTGATGTTGTAGGAATGTGAAAGAAAGTGAGAAAAGGTCATTTTTATTTTCCAACATGGTGTTTGGTTTGCAATAAAGTAACTTACAAATTGTTCTTCACTTTCATGTAGCGTAGAAAAATTTTCCTACCAATTTTTCAATGTGAAAATCGGAAATCCATGTCTAATTATATTTCATCAATGTTAATTTACAACTTGAATAAGGGCATTTTTGTCTACACAAACATGAAGAAAAAACCTTAAATCCATTAAGTTTACCACCTTAATATGTTAATATCTGACTGCACAAGTTGATGTCATGATTTAATAACTTTTTATTCCAAAAATACCTTTGATATGATTTTTCTATTTTTTTTAAATTACTCAAATTATCCCTCGAGTTTAGTCTAATTACACTAACCATCCTTCAAGTTCAGAATAATACACAAGCTAACCCCAAATTATTGGATTAATTATAGTTACCACTTATAGCGTTAATTTCTGATGATGATGCATTTTGATGTCATAAAAATATTTTAAAAATACTTTTAATGTGATTTTTCTAAAAAAATTAATTATAGAACCCCCCCCCCCCACACCTAGGGCTGGATGAGGGTCAGGTATTTAAGGTATTAGGTATTTCCGTTCAGGTACCCGACCTGGTGGGTATTGAATTTTCACACTCAAAACCCAACCCATTTAGGCGGGTACGCGAAATTTTTGCATACTTCAGGTTTTGGATTTCGAGTACTCGAAATTTCACTATATATATACAACTATTACTATTTCACCCACACAAAAACACAAACACATTGTATGCGTGCTTATCTATAGGACTAATTGACTATATATGCTACAATTATTGATGGAAAATATTATAAATGCAAAATTAATAGCTAATATTTTCCAAATCAGAATATTACCCTTTAATCCTTTTCACATTTAAATTCAAAATGAAAATTTCGAAAATTACCTTCCAAGTTGCAACGGGGTCCTTTAAATTCCAAGGGAAATTGTAATTGGGTTGGGCTAACTGCAGCACAACTCAAGACAAGCAATGTAATAAGAAATTAATAATTGATATTGACACAATACTACTAAATTTTGAAATCAAGGAAAAATTTAATTGCAAGTGCTCGTGATGAAGAGTTGCTTACCTCAAATTCAATGGATATATTGGATTGAAATCTCTTGAGAAGTATAGAGAATAAAATATTTAGCTTTTATAGAAAGTTAGAAAACTGGACTTTGAGATGACCTCAATTATTTTTCTGTAGGTGGATTGAAAATTAAGTGTGTGGTGATGACTTAGACGAAGACTAGAAGTCTTCCTTTTGAGATATTATTATGGTTGATGTCCTCAATTTATCCATTTCAGTCAGAAAAGTTAGAAAATTTTAATTCACCTGTCAAAAAATTGAGAGTGGGTAAAAAAAGTTTTTTTTATAATTTTGGGGTAAATCGTCACATTTACCATAACACGTGGAATAAACTATCTCATTATCATAGCATAGGGGATAAAGTGTCACATATAAAAATTTCAGGAAGACAATGTAAAATATTATAAATTTACAAGGGATAACATAGGGGATAAAGTGTCACATATAAAATGTCAGGAAGACGGTGTAAAATTTTATAAAATAACAAGGGATAAAATGCTCCTTTTTAAATTACAAGAAATAAGTTAAATATTATTAATATAATAGGGGTAAATTCTCATTAACTCTAATTGCAATGATAGTAGCCATATGTTCAAGTTGTAGACAATTGCGATGTTGACATAAATTGCTCAATATCATTTTACTTTTCTATCGAATTAATGGCTCGGATTGTTTAGGAAGGATACATCGAGGGATGTGCATCGAAGATGGGGTTTTGGAGGAGTGAGCCAACATGATACCAATCCCAGCACAAACTCCACAATAGTTCATCATAAATTTGTGCCACATGATGTTCGAACGTGCGTTGCCAGATGAAAAATTCCCCATATCACCTCTATCCTTACCACTCCTATAATGCCAAATTGCCAATGATTAACTAAAGTTACATGAGTTGTGTAACTCAAAAACCCATTTACTACTGTTAGTATACTAGCTTGGTATACTAGTTTATTCCCGTGCTATGCACAAATATAAAATTTTGCTTCATAAATTAATGTTGTAATAGGATAAATATAATAAATTTAATATTTCTGGGTATTTAAAATCATTTCCCAAACTTAAATGGTGGTATGTTTATTTAGAATAAACTTTAGGGATAATTTAAGTAATTTTTTTTTGATATTATTGATTTAATGCATTGTCAATCTTCATAGTTTATATCTTATAAAGAAAAATATATATGAAACATTTGTTCCGATTAAATTATACCTTTACAAATATTTTTAGCACTGTAAAAACTTATTTCAATTGTAAATATTAGAGATTTAGAGGCAAGAAAATTGTAGTGATCAAAACATATTATAACTAATTTTGATATAAATTAAAATAAATGATTTGATTTGTGCATAGCACGGGAATAAGCTAGTTACTTTTAATACAGAAAATTATTTGGGGGCATGAATTTGGGATATCAATTAATTAACTACTAAATTCGATTTGAAATATGAAAATCTTTAGGCTTGTAGATACCCAGTCATTTGATTTTTTGACAATAAAAAAAAAAAAAGAATTGAGTCAAAATAAGTGAACTTTTTCAAAAGACAATTCTCCTATATATAAATATATAAGATAAGATAAGATAAGATAAAATATGCGATGCGAATTAAGAAATTACAATTCCGGGCTGGACCTTATCTATCGACAACTTGGGGCAATGTGGAAGCCTCTATTTTAATAGGGCCTCAAAATTTGGTAAAGTCCAAATTCTTTTTAAATAAATGTGATTTTTTTTACTCTTCTAATTTTAATAGATAATGTAAAATTATTTTTTCATACATAGACGATATGTTTGTTTGCAACTAGTTATGAGTAACCTGTCAGCCTCTTTGAAGCATAATTTGGGTTTTAAAAGTTTGTTTATATATTATTAGGGCTGTCAATTGGGCGAATTTCAATTTGGAGCCGTCCGAATCCGACTCGATTTATTAGAATAAATAATTGTTCGATTAAAAATTTGATGGACTTGGTTCGATTATAAAGATCCGTATTTCGAAACACATGTAGCGAATATGAATTTTGGTCGATCCGATCCGTTAAAAATATGTATTTGATAATAAATAAAAATAATGATATATATAATATAATTTTTTATGAAAGTAAGTATCACTAATAATATTTCACTGACAATTTAAGTAGATAGTAATTTATAACTCGTTTATAAATTTATTTAAACCAATATTTTCATCTACAAATATGAATAATAGTAAAAAAAGTTTGAACATATGAGCTAAAATTAAATAAAATTGAAAAGTTAGTAAACTTGTTTTAGGAAAAAAATATTAATTTAGTTTTTTAAATGAATATTTTATTGAATCCGAAAAAGATTCGATATCCGGTCAAATCCGATCAAGATTCATTAAATTCAAAAATATTGATCCGAGCACAATCCGAATAAAATTCGTATCCGACAAGATCCAATTTGATATGAACGAAGCCAAATCTTGACGAGTCTGATCCGATCAGAATCCGACCAATTGACATCTCTATATATTATAATTTTTAATTTGTCAAGCCAAAAGTAAGATTTGTTATTAGATAATATTCACAATGCATGTAATAGTTGTTTTGCTTAAAAAAATACAATAACAAAACTTATTCAACATCTTAAAAAATATTAAGTGAATTGGTCATGTAATTATGGAACAATATATTTTCGAAAAATGAATTTGGATTTTATTAATACCTTTGCATCAATAAAATTCAAAAAGTTAAATGAATGTGATATAGTATATTTTTTAGAATATTGTTGGATAAGGATGAAGATGAAGGCACTGAAGACAAATTTAGAAGGGATGTTTTGAAGGATTCCAAAACTTCAAAGATTGGCTAAGTATGGGTTAACTTAGCTGATGATCCCCTTGAAGAAATTTTGACTAAGTAATGAAGACATCAGAAGAGTCAAATTTCAAGGTCCAGGACTTCTGATCTGCTGAAGGAAAGATATCAGACTGATGAAGATCAGCCGACTCAAATCAGATTTGTTCAAGTTTGAGATCAGCCAAGTTCGCCATCAGACTTGCACTTTCGTCAGCCAAGTGAAGAAGATCATAAAGTCTTCCCAACGATAACAAATGCCCCTTGGAGTAATAAATGCTTAAGTACAAGGTTATTAAAGACAAATGATTGAAGAAATGCTTCGCATCAGCTGGGTGCATTTAATGCTGCCTGCAGAATAGTACTGTTCACAGTACGGACAGACTGCAAAAGAGCCGTTCGCGGAAATTAAGGACCAGTACTCGAGGAATTTGAATCCTGTCTCTCTTCAACGGACATTTTTCAAACCTCAAGTATAAATAGCTGAAAGAGACGAAGAGAATACAAGCAACACAATCTCTGAGAAATTTTCGAAGCAGAATTCTTTAAGTCTCAAGAACAGCTCACTCATCAGCTTAGTCATTTGTTGACAAAAGCAGAGTTGAAGAATCAAGTCAAATACATCTTCTGAGTGAATTTGTAAACACTGAGTGTTGTAAGAAGTAGATATCCGTCTAAGTGAGTGATATTACTTCAGAGAGTAGGATTTCTTTGTGATTTCTTACTGCGCACTTACGGCCTGTTCATTTGTTGATCGGCGTAAGCAGAGTGTACTGGTTACTTTGTGTTTCTAGTATAACCCAAGATCTTTGTGACTTGGACGAGTGGATTAAAGGATATTCAAATCCATATAACCACTATAAAAATTACTTGTGTTTTTACATTGCTTTTAAACTTGCATATTTACTGATTGCATAAAAACACGTTAAGTTAACTGTTTGAAAAATATTCAAAAGGAGTTTATAAAACTGGGGAAACATTTTTCAAACTGCTGAGATTACTTGTGAAAAACACTTTGAAAAATCCGCTGCAAGTACTCTAAGTGTTAAAACTGATTTTAACAAAATCAGCTAAGTAACTATCAGACGAGTGGTCAACAAACCTGTTCAAAGATTTGTTCGCGAACAGAATTGTAACTTACTACTCTGATCAGCTTAGTCTGTTCAGTTAGAGAAAAAGTTTTAAAGTTAAAATTGGAAGAAAATTTTAAAGAGGTTTATTCACCCCCCCCTCTAAACCTCTTCTGACCACTTGGGACCAACAAGTGGTATCAGAGCGGGTGGTTCATTATAATCAGCTGCCTGATCAACGAGCTTGATCCAAGTATTTTTCAAAGGTTTTCAAAAACTTTTCAAAAGAGCATTCTTTTTGAAAAATCAAAACTTTTTGAAAAATGGACTGTATCAGCCATGTTCCCCACATTGCTGGTATGTCTTTTGAAGACTGGAAGATTAGAATGGAAATCTTTCTAGCTGCCTACAATGACAACATGTATACATGTATCATCAAAGGTCCATTCAAATTCACCAAGACCATTATAGTTGACGAAGCTGAACTGGTGGTGGAAAAAGATCTGACAGAGATGACAGCCGAAGAGATAAAGCTGTTCAATTTGGATAAAGTTGGCCGTTTCATCATGACCAAAGCCCTGGACAATGATCGGTTTGACAAAGTCAAACATTGCAAAACTGCAAAGGAGATGTGGGATAAGGTTCGTGACATGAGTGAAGGAAACGACGCCATCAAAGAGCATCAGCTCAGTGTTGCCTTGGAGAAGCTGGATAACTTCAAGATGAAATCTGGAGAGACCATTGATCAGATGGATACCAGGTTTACCAGAACATTGAATGAAGTTCTAAAGCTGAGAAAGACCTTCACTGACAAGGAAATCACCGTCAGAGTTCTGAAGGCTCTGCCTCCCAAGTTCAACATGAAGGTGAAAGCCATGGAAGAATCAAGAGATCTGGGGAAGATTTCTCTTACAGAGCTGTTCTCCGTACTCAAGGCGTATGAGTATAAATTGCTAAGAATGGGTGTTGAAGAAACCTCAACTTCAAGTCCCACAACTGCACTTGTTGCTGCTGAAAATCCAAGAAGGCCAGCTCACAAAAGCAAAGATGTGGATTCATCTGATGAAGCCACAATACTCAACAAAAAGGAGTACACTGCTGGAGACGTAGCATTGCTGATGAACAATTTCAAAAAGTTCTACAGACGAAAAATGAAAAAACAAATATAACAATGCTTCTACTTCTAACCCTACTTATTCTTCTCAAGATAAGGATTCTTACAAATCCAAAATGATGTGCTATAATTGCAGGAAACTGGGTCATTTCATCAGAGATTGCCCATATCCTAAAGCTGAGAAGTATACGGAAGAGGAAAAGAGAATCAGAAAAGAAAGAAAGCATCAGAAAGCAAAGGCGATGGTAGCAGAAGCAGAAAAGCCAGCTGCCGTCTACTCATCTGATTCAGATTCAGACACTTCTGATGAAGAATCTTCTGATGAAGAGAGCCCTGCCCTTCTCTGCCTGATGGCCAAGGAATCTGTTGACTCTGAGGATGAGGTAACTCCTCTTGAAAATGAACTATTTAGTTCATTTGAACAAATGATGCTTAACAATACTACTATTGCTGAAGTATTTAAAAAGCTTAAGGAAGAGATGATATTGCTAAAAGAGCAAAACAGTTCACTGAAACTCACAGCTGAAAAGCCAAGAGAATCAGCTGAATATAAACAGCTTGAGCAAGAACATGAATCTCTGAAAGCTGAATGTGAAGTCTATAAGGGTAAAATCATGGAACTTGAAAAAGTCATTGAGTCTCATGAGAAGTCATCTGTTGCATCCACTCATATACCTAGTAAACAGAAGACGCCTTTAAATCAGGAAAAATTAGAATTGAATCATACTGAAAAATTCATATCAGCTGACAATAGTAAGGTCATATTGTATGTTCAGACTACTAAACCTGCTTCACCTGAAAAAGTATTAAAGGAGACGAAAACTCCTAAGGCCAAAAAGAGCAAAGAGCCTAGTGTAGGAAAACAGACTAGTAAGCCTAAACAGAAGAGTCCTAGGAAGTCATCTGATAAGGCTAAAACTAATCAGACTAGTGATAAAACTAAGTCGTCTGTTAATGAGCAAGCAAGCAGTAGACCAAAGAAGCATAAAAATAAGAAAAATCAAAATGCTTGGTATGGAAATGAGTCTTATTATGTGCAACCTGCTGCATATCATCCAATGTATCATGCACCTCAATTTCCAACTTACTATGCACCTTACCCTGCTCATCCAATGCATGCATATCATCCTTATCATGCATCTTACTCTGCATATGAACATTATCCTTATCATGCTGATCATCAACAATATGACACATCTGATGAACGTGGTAAAGGCAAAACTGTTCATACTCCTGTTGAAACTCAGAAGCCTAAGAAGCCTAATACTTCATCATCTTGGGTTGTCAAAGGTGGAACTAATCCTTCAGGACCCTCTCAATAAGGGTACCTAAAACAATTTTATTTTGTTTTGTAGGTTAGGATTAGGAATAAGAGTAAAGTAGAGAGAATCTGGTACTTGGACAGTGGCTGTTCAAGACACATGTGTGGAAACATACATGAGCTGACTGATGCAGTTGCTGTGGATGGTCCAAAAGTTACTTTTGGGGACAGCAAAGAAGGCAAGATTAAAGCTAAAGGAAAATTGATCAGAGGAAACATAGAGATATCTGACGTCTCATATGTCAAAGGCCTCAAATATAATCTGCAGAGCATAAGTTAATTTTGTGACAAAGGATATTCAGTTATCTTCTCAACAGATAAGTGCTACGTTGAACAGATTGGTACAAAGAAGGTAATGTTATCTGGAAGACGACAAGGAAATATCTACATAGTCAACTGGAATTCTGCTGACAAGAATTCAACTGTTTGTTTGGTGGCATCAACACCAAGTGAAGTTAGTTGGCTGTGGCACAAAAGGATGAATCATTTAAACTTCAAGACCATCAATAGATTGATAAAGAATGATTTGGTAGAAGGGATTCCTAAAACAGTCATGAGCAAAGATAAGCTCTGTGACGCCTGTCAGAAGGGTAAACAAATCAAGTCATCATTTAAAAGCAAGAAGCATCAATCTTCTGGAAGAATATTAGAGCTGCTACATATGGACTTATTTGGACCAATTGATCCTGTCAGCAATGGTGGAAAGAAATACTGCCTAGCTGTTGTGGATGATTATTCAAGATATACTTGGGTGATTTTCATGAAAAAGAAAAGTGAAACCAAGGAACATCTTACTAATCTGATGGAACTGATCCAGAATGAGAAAAGTATAAAGATATTGAAGATCAGATCAGATAGAGGGACAGAGTTTACAAACTCAACTGTTGAAGAGTATTGTAACATCAAGGTAATACATCATGAGTATTCAGCTGCTAGAACCCCTCAACAAAATGGTGTTGCTGAAAGGATAAACAGAACACTGAAAGAAGCTGTCAGAACCATGATAGCTGAAGCTAAACTGCCACAAAGATTTTGGGCAGAAGCAACAAATACAGCATGTTTTACCCAAAACAGATGCATGATCAACAAGCACCAAAACAAGACTCCATATGAAGTTTGGAACAACAGAAAGCCAAACATTCATTACTTTAAAATATTTGGTTGTAAATGCTATGTTTTAAATAATGGTAAAAATCACCTTACTGCTTTTGCAGAAAAGGCTGATGAAGCTGTTTTTGTAGGATACTCTACTGTTAGTAAAGCTTATAGAGTTTTTAACAAAAGAACATTACTAATAGAAGAATCCATTCATGTAGTTTTTGATGAACCAAGTCAATCTTCTGAAAAGAATTAAATTATTAATCAAGATCTGTCTACTGATTTACAGAAGTTGAATGTTGGAAGGAATGAAGAATATGTTCCCATCATACTACCTGATCTCAACCCAGCTGATAACTCAAGTGCTGTTCAAAATCACAGAGCTGATTGTCTAACAGACGAGTTGCAAACAGCTGACAGACCAGAAACTGTTCAACAGACAAGTGAAGTTCAACAGACTACTACTGGAACTCCAACAGTAGTGTTGCAAGATCAAAACAAAGGACAACATTATGATTTGCAACCTGATCTTAGATGGCTCAAGAATCACCCACCAGAGCTGGTGATTGGTGATCCTTTGGATAAAGTGAAGACAAGGAGAGCTGCTGCAAGTGATGCAATGTTTGCAAGCTTTCTATCTCAAATTGAGCCCAAACAAGTTGATGAAGCTCTTAGTGATTCAAACTGGATTGAAGCCATGCAAGAAGAGCTAAATCAATTTGAAAGGAATGAAGTCTGGTACTTAGTTCCCAGACCAAGTCATCAAAGAGTCATTGGCACTAAGTGGGTTTTCAAAAATAAAATGAATGAGGATGGTGAAGTCACCAGAAACAAAGCAAGACTAGTGGCCAAAGGTTACTGCCAAGAAGAAGGCATTGACTTTGATGAAACATTTGCACCAGTAGCAAGACTAGAGGCAATCAGACTCTTTCTTGCCTATGCTGCTCACAAGAATTTCACCGTCTATCAGATGGATGTGAAATCAGCTTTTCTCAATGGAGAATTGCAAGAAGAAGTTTACGTTGAACAACCACCTGGATTTGAAGCCTATCAAGAGGGAGACAAGGTGTATCGTCTGAAGAAAGCCCTCTATGGACTGAAACAGGCTCCAAGAGCATGGTATGATACCTTATCTGATTTCCTTTTAATTAAAGGATTTCGCAAAGGTAAAGTTGACAAGACCCTGTTCACTATTGAATGGGAAGAACATATTTTTCTTGTGCAAATTTATGTGGACGATATTATTTTTGGTTCAACTAACCAACAGATGTGTGACAAGTTCTCAAAGCTGATGCAGAACAAGTTTGAAATGAGCATGATGGGAGAACTTAATTATTTTCTTGGTTTGCAAGTTAGACAGTTGCCTGATGGAATATTCATCAACCAAGCAAAATAAACAAAAGATCTGTTCAAGAAATTTGGTATGGAAACTAGCTCTACTGCTACTATTCCAATGTCTACAAGTCTTCGTTTGGATAAAGATGAAGATGGCAAATCAGTGGACATAACCAAATACAGAGGTATTATTGGGTCACTGTTATATCTAACAGCTAGCAGACCTGATATCATGTACTCTGTTTGGGTTTGTGCGAGATTTCAATCAAATCCTAAAGAATCTCATCTCTTAGCTGCCAAGAGAATATTGAAGTATATCAAGGGCACTCAAGAATTGGGATTATGGTATCCTAGGGAATCTGGATTTGAACTTATTGGATATTCAGATTCTGACCTTGCTGGCTGCAAGATTGATAGAAAAAGCACAACAGGTGCCTGTCAATTCTTAGGTAGTCGTCTGATTTCATGGATGAGTAAGAAACAGACTTCAGTATCCATATCAACTGCTGAAGCTGAGTACATAGCTGCTGGAACTTGTTGTGCACAAATCTTATGGTTGAAGCATCAATTAGAAGATTACAATATCAAAATCAGTGGAATACCAATCTACTGTGACAATACAAGTGCAATCAGTCTTACTCAGAATACTACAAGTCATTCAAGGACTAAGCATATTGAGATCAAGCATCACTTTATTAGAGATCATGTGGAGAAAGAAAATGTCATGATAGAATATGTATTTACTGAAAATCAAGTTGCTGACATCTTCACAAAACCTTTAAGTGAGACAAGGTTTTCAACTCTAAGAGCTGAACTAGGTTTATTGAAATTAGATGCATAAGCTGAGGGGGAACTCATCAGAAGACTGGAGTTCAACAGCTTACTCATCTTATTTATCTTCAAGGATTAACTCTCAACAGACTAGTTAACTTATGGATTCTTAAAGTCAGGGGGAACGTGTAAGACTAGCGGTACTTCTGATTAAAAGATGAAATTTGTTGATGACAGTTAGTTGAAGTTATGTTTTCAACAGAAGATTAAAATCTTGAAGAATGAAGATTTATTATCTAGCTGGATTGACAAACAGCTGAGGAAGGTTATCAGCTATTGGATTTCACTGATAACAGCATTGTCATCAGGACAATAGTCCATCAGATAAGTATTTATTTTACTAATATGATCGCTTGTGTAAAAGCTTACTGTTTAAAACGCTTTATTTAAAAACACGCTTTTACAAGTGACAGAAGGGCGGTATAAATTCCCGCTCCTCATTAAATGCAATTTGAATTTGAAAGGTCGTAACTGACGCCGCACGATCAGCTCTGACAAGAAATGGATCTAACGGTTAGCTGGTATCACGGAAACCGAAATACCCTAACTCTATAAATCCAGATCTGATCAGCCGTGTAGTTCTTTACGCACCCTACATATTCAAAAGCACTTGTGAGAAAAATTACTTGCAAGTTTTCTGCAAAATTCTTCCTGTTTCCCTAATTTTTAACAGATTTGCAAATGGCCGCTGAAGGAATGTTCCTAGTTTATGAATCATACTACCAATCTGGTACGAAATTGATGAAGGAACTGCTGGAGAAGTTCAAATCTGCTTCGTTGGTAAATTTCATGGAGTACAATGAGGGAGTGATCTGGACAGATCAAGTGATGGAGTACTACAATACAGCAAAAGCTGACTACAACGCACTGGAGATTAAGGCTACAGTGGAAGGTAAATCTATCACTATCACCCCTGCTGTTCTTCACGAGACGTTTGGGCTTCCTAACAGTGGACGACATGACGTCACTGTACTGACGGAAGATAAGCACCAACAATTCTGGGCGATCTGCGCCAAAGAGGGAGAAGTGTTGTCTGGCAACATAAGGAAGAAACAACTGAGAGATGAATATCAGCGGATGGCTGATATGGTGTCTAAGCTGATTGAAAACTGCACCTTCTCACTGGATGCTGTTACCATGAAAAGGTTCAGCATCATGGCTGCTATTTACTATGGGCTAGAAGTCAACTGGTCCATAATAATTTGGTACATCTTGGCTGATTTCCTTGATGAGAAGAAAGGAAAAGGTCCTCACACCAACCACAGGATCACGCTCAGTTACCTGCTGTTCAAGCTGGGCTGTGATATGACTAATGGCAAAGAGATCCACAAATCTAAGGCAATGACTAAGTACTTGCCTGTTCAGAAGAGGAAGGCTGGTGAGCCTGAGGAGGCTGAAGATGAGGGACCAAAGGAGGTTCCTGCCAAAAGGCAAAGGAAACTAGTCAAAACAGCCAGCTTGGCTGTTGAGACTAAAAAGAAGAAGGCTGCTGACGAGCCTAAAAAGAAAGAAACTAAGCAGATGGAGAAAGTGACTTCTGCTGCTGAAGCCACTAAAATCATAGAAAATGTAACTGCTGATGTAAGGACTGGATCCCCTGCATCACCATCAAGAACTCCATCAGCAGAGAGACCTGCTGAAGGTATCTCTCAAAGAACAAGAAGCCAACAGAGAGATACAGCTGCTTCTAATTATCGTGAGGGAAGAACTAAAAAGACTGCTAGGAAGCAGATGACTTTCATAGAAGAACCTACGAAGTTAGAAAATGTGGCTAGGGAAGACCCTGAAAATGCTGAAAAGACTGCTAAAACTATTGAGCCTGCTGCAACAGTCGAGACTGCTGCAACTGACAAAGCTGATGAGCAACAGCCAAGTCAAGTTACTCAAACAGTTGAGACTTCTAAGTCTCAAGAAGATCCAGACATACAAATCATCTATCCAATTGCTGCAAATCCTATCTCATCTGCTGGACCAGCCCCTGCTGATAAAGGTAAAAGAAAAATAGTGCTGAGGAAAAAGAAAATTTCTAAGGCTGACAAAGAAGCTAGGGAGAGAGCTGAACAGAGGAAGCAAGATGAAGCTGAGGAGAAAAAGGCACTTGAGCTGAGCAAAGCTCAAGAAGCAAAGGATGAGGCCAGAAGGAAAATGTCTGAGGCAGAAAGAAAAGCTGCTGAAGATGCTGAAATGGCTATGGTCTTAGAAATGAGCAAAGTTGATGCCTATGGACATGTCCATGGAGGTGGCATCAAAATAGGTGAAGGCAAGGCTGAAGAAGAAAAGAAAAAGCCTAAGATGCCTGCTGCTGAGCCCAAACCCAAAGAAAAGTTCGAAATCAGAAGAGCATTCAACATAGTATATGCTGATAAAGAGCTTTTCCAGAAGTTTGAGAAGTCCTTAGCCTATTACAATCAGAAGTTAATGTTGAAGACCATGTTTACTCAGGAGAAGCCTAGGTATATTAGATGGAGAGACAATAGGCTGAACAGGTCCATCATTGAACTTCAGAATCTGAAGGACTTAGCTGCTGAAGAGGAATGGGTACTAAAGTGGCTAAAGACAGATTCTATTCAAAAAGCTTTGGATCCTCATTATGTTAGGGATGTCATGCATCACTATGCCAGGGAATTTGCCCTTGAGGAAGCCAATTTGATACAAAGCACCCTGCCTGCCAAAAGGAAGAAGACTGATAATGTTGAAGAAAGGGCTATGAAAATTGCTACTATCACTGCTTTGAAGAAGTGGACAGAGAAGTCCAGATATCAGCAAGGACATTCAAGTGAACTCCCACAACTGCCAAGTATTCAACAGGTTATTTTTGGCAAGGAAATGAAGGATTTCAGTGAAGTGCCCCAAGGTAACAATGCCCTTGTCAACCCTTGGATCATTGTGAGGCAAATACGTCAGACAACCTGCTTCAATGATGATGGCACCATCACTAATCTGGTGTATGAAGATGTCACTGATGAACAAAAGAAGTCTGAAGAAAAGAAAGCTGAAGAGCCTCTAGCAATAGACTGGAATGCTAAGGACTCTGAAGACCATCAGATGACAGATATGGAAGAAGTCCCTGTTCAACAGGCGACTGAAGAAAAGGAAGCTGATGCTGTTGCTTCTGCTTCATCAAATGATCAACACTCATCTCTGATGGAAGCAATCCAAGTGTTAATGGAAGATTCACTAAGGGAACTGGAACAGAAGCAAAGTCAACAGCTACTAAAGATAAAGGAAGAGCTGAAGAATGAATTGAAAGCTGAATTGGGTGAGACCAACAGACTTCAGCTGGAAGCCGTGCAACAGTCAACTGCCCATCTCATCAAGGACGCCATTGATCAATTCCCAGTGCCTGATGATAGCTCAAAGCAGTTACTGATGAGTAATGTTGAACTACACAAGAATGTGGAGGATGTTAAAGCTGATGTAAGCCATCTTCATGGCGCATTGGAAAGAGCTCAGAACAACATTGCACGACTGACAGAAACCTTTGTCAAAGTCAGTGAGCAAGAGAAAGCTATCAATGTGCAGCTGTTGCAAGAAGTTAATCATGCAGGAGACATACTTCAATCTGAACTTGCAACTATGCAGATCAACATTGATTGCTGCAATGATAAAACTGACGCCATCAACACTGATATTCTTAATCTTACAGCAAGCCATGATGTTACAAATCAAAATCTAAAGGCTTTGTGTGCTGAACTGAAGATTCCAACAGTTGCTCTCAACCCTGCTGTTGCACCTTCTAATGTCATCAAATCTGATGATGACAAAAAGGGGGAAGATAAACGGGAAGAAACAGCCAAGGAAGCAGAAACAACCAAAGAAGCCAAAGCAAAGGAAGCTGATAAGATTGAGCTTGAAAAGTTCGTAGAACATACCAAGTACAAGAATACAGAATCAGCCAGGAAGGCAATGGAAGCTTTGAGGGAGCAGCAACTTAAAGAGAAAATGGAAGCTGCCAAAGCAAACATGGACCTGGATGATGAAGCTGGTGAAGATGAAGAAAAAGATGATGAAGAGTCATCGTATGAATATGAAGAAGTGCTTGAAGGATCAGATGAAGGAGCTGATAGTTAGAAATTCTTGTAATCAGTTTACTTATCTATCTTTCAGACATCTCATCTGAAGAACTTGTACTTGTAACAATCTTATCCTATCAATAAAAAGTCAAGTTCAATCCAATATACTTTTTCTATCTCAGAAAATTTTGAGGATTACAATCTTTAGCTTAGGTATTTAACAGGTACTTAGCTGAAGTTTTGTCATCATCAAAAAGGGGGAAATTGTTGGATAAGGATGAAGATGAAGGCACTGAAGACAAATTTAGAAGGGAGGTTTTGAAGGATTCCAAAACTTCAAAGATTGGCTAAGTATGGGTTAACTTAGCTGATGATCCCCTTGAAGAAATTTTGACTAAGTAATGAAGACATCAGAAGAGTCAAATTTCAAGGTCCAAGACTTCTGATCTGCTGAAGGAAAGATATCAGACTGATGAAGATCAGCCGACTCAAGTCAGATTTGTTCAAGTTTGAGATCAGCCAAGTTCGCCATCAGACTTGCACTTTCGTCAGCCAAGTGAAGAAGATCATAAAGTCTTCCCAAGGGTAATAAATGCCCCTTGGAGTAATAAATGCTGAAGTACAAGGTTATTAAAGACAAATGATTGAAGAAATGCTTCGCATCAGCTGGGTGCATTTAATGCTGCCTGCAGAATAGTACTGTTCACAGTACGGACAGACTACAAAAGAGCCGTTCGCGGAAATTAAGGACCAGTACTCGAGGAATTTGAATCTTGTCTCTCTTCAACGGACATTTTTTAAACCTCAAGTATAAATAGCTGAAAGAGACGAAGAGAATACAAGCAACACAATCTCTGAGAAATTTTCGAAGCAGAATTCTTTAAGTCTCAAGAACAGCTCACTCATCAGCTTAGTCATTTGTTGACAAAAGCAGAGTTGAAGAATCAAGTCAAATACATCTTCTGAGTGAATTTGTAAACACTGAGTGTTGTGAGAAGTAGATATCCGTCTAAGTGAGTGATATTACTTCAGAGAGTAGGATTTCTTTGTGATTTCTTACTGCGCACTTACGGCCTGTTCATTTGTTGATCGGCGTAAGCAGAGTGTACTGGTTACTTTGTGTTTCTAGTATAACCCAAGATCTTTGTGACTTGGACGAGTGGATTAAAGGATATTCAAATCCATATAACCACTATAAAAATTACTTGTGTTTTTACATTGCTTTTAAACTTGCATATTTACTGATTGCATAAAAACACGTTAAGTTAACTGTTTGAAAAATATTCAAAAGGAGTTTATAAAACTGGGGAAACATTTTTCAAACTGCTGAGATTACTTGTGAAAAATACTTTGAAAAATCCGCTGCAAGTACTCTAAGTGTTAAAACTGATTTTAACAAAATCAGCTAAGTAACTATCAGACGAGTGGTCAACAAACCTGTTCAAAGATTTGTTCGCGAACAGAATTGTAACTTACTACTCTGATCAGCTTAGTCTGTTCAGTTAGAGAAAAAGTTTTAAAGTTAAAATTGGAAGAAAATTTTAAAGAGGTTTATTCACCCCCCCCCCTCTAAACCTCTTCTGACCACTTGGGACCAACAAATATGATACCCCGATTTTAATTTCTTCCAGGTTCTCAAAATAGTAGGCCCGACGACCCTGACAATATGCATATTTATGAAATTTAAATAATTAAAAAAGTAACTACGTCCAATCAACTCCTTTAGTTGAAAACATATTTTTTGTGCAATTTTACAATTCTAATTAAAAAAATAATAGTTAATAATCAGTGCCGCATAATGTACTAGATGTAATTTTGAGAAAAGAGATCAATGTTTTTTTCTTTTAATGTGTCATTTCGACAGTAAAAAATAGTTTAAAACAATTTTCTAATTCAAACTAGACTGACCATTTCATTTTGCCGCACATTTACAATTTCTCCCTTGCTCTCCATCAGTTCAATAAAAGGAATTCGTGCCTGGATTTTTTAGTTTTCGTTAATAGGAGTTTATATTCAGCTTATCAAAAATGATAATAGGAGTTTTCTAAATTGTAAGGTACTCAATACTCTTATTTTTATTGTAGATCATTAAAAAAAATTGAATTAAATACAACATACATATCATCTATGCGTGAAAAAAACCCGAGCCCTAAAGATAAATTGATTTATAAATATCTACGGGTGGCAATGGGTTTTTTGCATTTTGCATCCTCAAAATAGGGAAAATAGGCACTTTGTACCCCACGAAACTCAAATTTAGGTAATTCAACTGCAGTTCTTTGGCACTTTGCAAACAGAAGTCGATTATTCATTATATTTAATCGAATTAAAAATAAATTAGCAACTTGCACCCCCAAAATACAGTAAATGGACACTTTGCACTCCGAAACATAAAATTTACACTCCACACCCTCAAACTAAGAAAAACATAAAGTTGCTGAGTTGTTCTTAATTCGAAGGTGTCAAGTGCTAATTCCATTTTAAGAGTACAAAGTGCTCATTTATCATGATTTGGGGGTGTAAAGTATCAAAGATCTACAATTGAATTACCTATTTTACCCTTACTCCGGTGGTCATAGCCTGAAAATAAAAAAAGGGTACAAAGTGTTGAATTTTTATGTTTTGGAGGTATAAAGTGCTAAATCTAAGTTTTAGAGGTGCAAGTGCATGTTTTTCATTTTTGGTGTGTAAAGTACTAAATATCCTTTTTTTAGTTTAATTTCGAATTGACAGTGCTATTGAATAGGCTGAAAAAAAAAAATGGAAAAAGAGGGGATGTGACTTGATAAACGCTTAAAATATTTAGGTAGAAAAAGAGAAAAATAAAGAAAAAGAACAAAAGGAGGAGATAGTCAACAGACGTGGAGTTGGGGTTGGTTATATTTTACTTTTCTTATACTCCAACGTTGAAAGCATCATTCATTTGCTTCTCTTGTAAATTAAGTTCCGTTAATTACATAAATACTGACTTAATTATTAGAATTTTCCACTCTCCTTTTCTCTCAAATAGTGATTTGATTTTTAGAAGATAATAACCAGTTTATTAGTTCTCTCTTCTCTGAGGCAGGTTTGTTTTACTATATTTGTGACCTTTAAATTGCTTAGATTCTGTATTTTCGCTTATAATTGAAATTCTATTTTCTTTTTGGTTAGGGTACAAGTTAAAATAGGGATTTGGGATCAATGCTTACTTACTGTGTTAGTTTGGGAAAGGATTTTGGATATACTTAATATTTGGGATCAAAATTTGTAAGTTGCTGCCGATTCTTTTCTAAATCCTGTAATTGGCTAGTTTGACTAACGTATCTATGTGGGATTAATGATTGTATAATAATCTTCTCCGATTAAATACTCAACATATCAGATATTTTAAACATGTCTAAGTAGGCAAATATACTCTGATCAGAGACGAAGAAGACTCGCAACTCGGGTTATACGACAAACCTCTTCCTTGCTTGGGTTGTGGAATCGGATGGTTCTCGTATGTAACTTTTTTATTAATTTCATGCTATTTTTTCCTCATTCGCTTTCATAATAATTATACCCCCCCCCCCTCCTGCAGATTTCTATTATCTTAGACATGGATTTTTCGTTGCAGGCAATGACATGCTCCGTAATATTGTTAATCATAGTCTTAATCCTGATTTTCTAGCCTTGGTCTTGATATTACTTCCATGTGCTGTCAAGATGTTCAAAAGCATCAAAATATAGATTTTTCGACGTATACTTGTTGATATGAATCTGAGAAGTGTTTCCCAATTTTCGGGTTTTGTATACGGAACAAAACTAATGTTCCACTTGGTATTGTCTATGCAGAAACTATAGATATGTTTGATAGACAAATATACAGCTCATTATATTGTGAATTGTTTAGAAAAAAATCAGCTTATAAACACAAGTACCAATAATTTTAAGTGCTAAATGTAAACGTCATCTTTAACCTGCATGATTTATTGCGACGTGTGATGTTTTTCTTTTAAATGACCTCTAAATTTCTTTTAAATGCACTCTGAAATTATAAAGTTTTTGTATTTCATACCCTGATTTAAAAGTTTTGGCATTTTACACATTGAAAATATAATTTATTTGGCATTTTGCCCATATTATGTGTTTTGATGAGAAAATTACTTGATAGAAGGGTATAATAGTTCTTTTCGATTTATTTTGAGCACTTTACACCCTGGCAATATATATTCCATTTGCACCCTAAAATTATAAAATATTGGCTCTTTTTGCTATAGCTTTTGGCACTCTGTAATCTGAAAATATAATTTGTATGGCATTTTGCATCCTAATGTGTTTTCCTTGAAAAAAACTCATGAATGTTGTAGGCAGTTAAATTTTATTGCCTGATTAAGTCCAATATATATTAATTATTAATTAATTCATTTTGGGATTATATCAAATTTAATTCCTAAAATAATAATTAAATAATTAATTGATATATTTTATATCTTATGATTAATTAAATATAAGATTTCTTGCAAATAAATTAAAATCTCCATACACAAGGCAAGTTTGTGTAGGAAATTATTAAGCAAGGCAATATTTTCTTCATATTGCAATATTTGCATATCATATCTTTTTAAAGGGAAAGAGAATTAAACAAGATATATTTCTTGTCATACAAGGTGTGAAGAACCAATAAAATTACGCCACGTCATATGGAGAATATTACAATTTTTCTCAAACCCCACCTATAAATAGGGGCCACATCTAAGAAGAAAATCACAATTCAAAAAGCAAAAAAGAAGTGCAAGGAGAAAAGCAAACTCTCTCAAGGCGTTCTTCCAAAATATCAAGGCGTTCTTCAAATCAAGGCGTTCTTTCCAATATTCAAAAGCGTTCTTCAAGAAGTGAAGAAAAATCCAACGTTTAATCTAAGATTAATATACTTAATTCTTAGATTAACGTTATTGGAAATTCACGAAGTTAAAATAAAGATCAAATCCCTCAAAAATCCAGAATATCCAAGGCGAAGTTCAAGACGTTCGTTGAAGAAATTCAAATCATTTCACGTTTGATCCAGGATTAAGCAAATTTGCCCCTAGATTAACGTTATTCGAGCACAAATTCAATTCTGAGAAGATCAAAAAGACATTTTCAAGATCAAGCGCAAGAAACATTTAATTTTCCTTAAGATTAGAATCAGAGGAATCATAGAGATTGTAACCACTACTCAATAAAATTTTATTTGTACAATAATTTCTTGTTTAATATATATGTTTAAACTTGAAATTTTATTTGTTACAAATGTCGTCGATGTAGAGATAAAATGGTCATTTCTATGCACAAAAATCATAAACATGTTATTCTTGATTTTTTTTTTACTTTATAATAACTTATTTTAACATTTTTTCTTAATTAAAATTAGAATAACAAAAAGACACTGTCTTCGTTTTGTTTTCAAGTATCCTCTAGATTATTTACGTTATATAAAAAATATATTTTTACAATCTAGCATGCTATTTACATTATTTAGATTATCATATTAAGTCGATGTTGAAAATACCAAAAATTATATTTTTTGGGTGCAAAGTGCCAGTATTCTATTTTTTTAGGGTGTGCAAAGTATCAAAATTTGTACTTTTAAGGTGATAAGTGCCAAAAATATTTGAAAATGACTATGTTACTCTTTCATCAATGAATTTTTTCTTCAAAACACACACTAGGGTGCAAAGTGTCAATTAAATTGTATTTTCAGAGTGTAAAGTGCCAAAACATTATAATTTCAATCTGCAAAGTGCCAAAAGCGCGAGTCGTCATATAGTGTATATTAGTTCACCTTTAAACTAATTTCTTTTTTCTTTTTAAGGAGTTTAAACTCTTCAAGGCGCATCGAACACATTTAATGAAAATCTCTCCTAATAGAAATATAAACATGTGTTGGCTATTTTATAGTGATTAGTCCTTCCACTAGCAACTCATGTAAACTAATTTGAACTCATTGGTACTCGATAAATAGAGCAAAAGACAAAAACACCCCCTATGTTTTGTCTAACTTTCAAAAATTCTTCTGTGTTATTTTAACTCCCAAAAAACCCCCTGTATTTGATTTTAAATACCACACTCGACCCAAGTAGTATATACTTATAATTTTATTTTTGACTTTTGGTGGAATGACAAGATTATCCCTATGAGTTTGTTTTTTTTTAAAATTTATTTATTATTTTTGAAAAAATAAGTATATACTACTTGGATCGAGTGTGATATATAAAATCAAACACAGGGGGGTTTTGAGGATTTAAAATGACACATAGGGGTTTTTTTGGGATTTAAACAAAGCATATGGGTGTTTTTGTCTTTCAATGTCAGGGGTAAAATTATCATATCAAAAGCAAAATTTGAACAAATACTTGCAATGTTGGTGTTTGAAACACACTCTCTTTTTTGGGGTGTATTTGGCACTTATTTGAAATTATAGGGGATTTTTTGAGAGTTAAAATAACACAGGGGAATTTTTAGAAGTTAGACAAAGTATATGGGATGTTTTTATCTTTTGCTCCGATAAATAAAATAAAAAAGATATGGCTAGTCTTGACAGATTATAGAGTGTGAATGTTGTTGTCATAATTTGCAACTACTTGCTGCGAAAAAGAGTATTCAAGGAAAAGATTCTACAAGTGTTCAACCTATGAAATATGCTTATTTCTTAAAAAAATTATTAAAATAAAAATTTATTACTCAATGTTGTTCAATTCCAATATTTAGGGTGATGGCCTCTTAAATTTTGGGTTTCAGCACCGTGAATGTTGTGGATTTTTCTAGTTATTTTTCCAAATACGTACGTGTGCGATAAATTGAGAAAAATAACTTCTAGTTTGTTTAAGAAAATTCATAGCTGTGAAAAAGCGGGAATGTTATTTTTCCATATCAAACTTGTACCTACTTCATATATTTGGTACCAAACCTTTGAAAAAGACACATTTAATATCAAAATTGAAGGATTTTTTGCACATTTTCTTTCTCCGTCAATTTTCAAGGCCAAATTTTGTGTTATTTATATGGATGGAAAGCTCTTGATGAGATCTTTCGAATGGTATAAGTTTTAGTTCATGAAACGCAATAAATAATCCGCAGAAAATTAACAAATTTTAGAGATATTAATCAAAATAGAATTATATTTCATAATCTACAAGCAATCACGTCACAATAATTTCTAAATATGATATAGGACACATAAGCATGCTATGGTAAAAACTTTGGAACATAATTTTAAGCATACCAAAAAGCTCAAGCAAGTGTGAAAAAAGTCCTTCAATTCTGGTATTAAAGGTTTGGTAAAATTGCGGAAAACGTTCAAAACTAATTAGTGATTTAGATTTTCGTCCCAAACTATATCACCTCATCGAATTTTGTCCCGCAATTTTTTGTTTGAAATATCATCCCAAACTAATTACTAATTTTGATTTTTCGTCCCAAACTATATCAACTCACCAAATTTCGTCCCATAATTTACCATTTTGTATGAATTTAGTCCCAATATTAAATTTATAATTTAATGAAAATGACGGTTCAGTCTTGTAATTAGTTTGTACGAACTCTGTAATATTATTTAATTATTCATGTTCAAATTTACCACGTCATGATACTTAAATAGCCATGTGTTAATTCAACGACAAATGCGCAATTTTCGTCTTATAATTAACGGTGGGACGATATTCCAAAAAAATATTAAATTACGAGACGAAATTCGCCAAGTTGAATAGTTTGTGATGAAAATTCAAAATCAGTGATTAATTTGGGACGATTTTTGCAATTTTTCTAATATATAAGTAGGTAAAAGTTTGGTATGAAAAATGCAATTCCCTTCGAAAAATAGGATGTGAAGCACAATGCCATAGTGCAGAAATTAGGGGCGAAAAGGGATATTAAAAAAAATAAAAATAAAAATAAAAATGAGAAAATGCAGCCAAGAAAATCCGAATAAAAAACTAAAAAGTGTTAAGAAATATATATATAAGTTGGTGGATGCCCTTGCAATTTACACTTCAAGCTATATGGTGTCAAGACAATACTCTTGCACTTGGTTGCATAAGGAGATAACACATAACCTCTTTATGTGTCAAAGCAAGAATAAGTGTGGCAAGGTAAAGAACATATGGATGCTTTTAAGTATAGCCATGTATCACAATGCATGAGAAGCCACCCATCACTTTCCTTTGCAAGACACGTATGAAACCACCCATCACTCTTCTTTGTATGACATGTGTAATCTTGAACTCTATAAATAGATGAGTTCATCCCTCATTTTGTAATAAGAATAAGAACAACTACATAATCTTATATCCCCATTTACATATTACTTTGTTTTACTTCAATTTGTTTCATACTTTTATCCTAAGGTTTATAACACGTTATCAGCACGAATTTGTTCTATAAATTGATTTCAAGTTATCAGAATATATCCCACAAATAAGAGAGAAAAGAGGCGAACACTTTGAAAGGCAAATTTTCGGATTTGCACAAAATAACTTCTGTTTTTCAATCATTCCGGCCATTTCCACCGTTGGATCATCCTCAAATTTCAACAGAAGGTTCCTCACACCAGCCTCTTCATTCTGACCGTTCAGATAGTCCTTACCACGTATGTAGGTGACACGGCATCCATCAGAAGTTAACACAAAAAGGGTTGAGAAAAGTAGCAATTGCCTCTAACCGGAAGGATTAAAATCGACAAACAAGTAATATGCATACTTTATTATACGTAGTATAAATAACTTGAAACTCGAATTAATATGCATACTTTATTATACGTAGTATATAACTTGAAATTCGAATATGAACAAATTGTTTTCGGCTTGAAAGAGAGCTTCGAAAATCTTAGACTTGAAAGAAAGTCTAGGCGAAAAACTCAAACCCGAAGTTTTGAGTATATTTTCGGCTTGGACCTACTATATTTATGCCATAGAAAAATGGCAAAGATCACCAAGCTCGAGTTCGCTGCCCTTGACATTTCCGGAAAAAAATTATTTGACATGGGTTCTTGATGTTGGCATTCATTTGAGTGCAATGAACCTCGGAAATGCTATCAAAAAGGGAAATGAGGCAACCGAACAAGAAAAGGCAAAGGCTATGATTTTTACTTGCCATCACATCCATGAAGGGCTTAAATCTAAATATCTTGGGATAAAAGATCCCACTGCCCTATGGGAAAGCTTGGAGGAAAGATATGATCACAAAAAGAGTGTGATACTCCCAAAAACTCGATATGAGTGGATGCACCTAAGGCTTCAAGATTTTAAAACAGTGAATGAGTATAACTCCGCAATGTTCAAAATTGTATCTCAATTAAAATTGTGAGGAGATAATATCATTGATGAAGATATGTTAGAAAAAACATATACTGCTTTTCATGCCTCTAATATGCTCCTGCAGCAGCAATATCGTGAGAGGAATTTTAAGAAATACTCTCAATTGATTTCATGCCTTCTTGTGGCCGAACAAAATAATGAATTGTTGATGAAAAATCACAACTCCCACCCTGCCAGTTCCCAAGCATTTCCAGAAGTAAATGCAAATGCTTCATTCCCAGAAGTGAAGCAAGTTATTATGGAAACAATCGTGGTCGTGGTCGTGGACGCGGCCGTGGTTATAGTGGCGGCTCTGGAAGGAACCGAGGTGGTCCTAATAAAAGGACTGCACCGTACCACTCAAAGGGAAACAATAGTGGTGTTAAATATGAAAAAGCAAAGGGTACTAAAAGGTACAAAGATGATACTTGCTATATGTGTGGAGTTAAAGGACATTGATCTCGTACCTGTCGTACGCCAAAACATCTTGTTGATCTTTATCAAGCTTCTATAAAAGAAAAAGAGAAAGAGGCTAATTTTATCAATACAGTTGAAACCACTCATTTGGATGTTGCCGATTTTCTCATTGAGCCCAACAATACTTATGACGAAAATGAAAAAGTTCAGAATGAATTACTTGATGGCAATGGAAAATGAATTTGTCGCTTTGTATTATGTATCTTATATTTTTTTTTATGTTATATATATATGTGTGTGTGTGTATATATATATGTGTATATATATATATATATGTGTATATATATATATATATTTTGACCAATGTATAAAAGACATGTTTTCTAACTTATATCTCATTATCTTTATGTTATAGAAAAATGAAAAATAACGTTGATGTGAGCATGAATAATGGAGATATATGTTTGGTTGACAGTGGGACCGCACACACGATTCTTCGAGATAAGAAGTATTTATCGAATTCGAAATTAGCAAAGGCTAATGTAAGTACAATTTGTGGTACTACAACATTAATTGAAGGCTCCGGAAGAGCCAATATAATGTTGCCCGGTGGTATGAATATTTTGATAAAAGAGGCGTTGTACTCTCCGAAATCCAGAAGAAACTTGTTAAGTTTCAAAGACATACGTTTGAATGGATTTCATATTGAGACCATAAATGAGGGGAATATGAAATTTTTTTTGGTATCACATCCATGATTTCATGCCAGAAGATGTTTCATGCCAGAAGCATGTAAATGAAAAACTCCCAGTTTTCTCATCGGGTTTATATTATGCGACCATAAGAGTTTTTTAATCAAATGTTATATTGAACCGGAAGTTCAATGATTCAAAACTGTTCTCCCTTTGGCATGACAGACTTGGCCACCCGGGAGCAATTATGACGCGCCGAATAATAAAAAACTCGAGCGGGCATCTTTAAAGAACCAGAAAATTCTTTTACCACATGAAAATGTGTGTGTGGCATGCTCACTATTGGTCTCAAGTGGTCAGATGAGGTCTAAAGGGGGAGGGGGTGAATAGACCTCTGAAAATTTTTATCTTTAAAACTTTCTACTTAACTGTTAGCAGACTAAGCTGTTATAAAACAGTAGACTGACTAAGCTGATCGCGAACAAATCTTCGAACAACACAGTTGACCACTAATCTGATAATTACTTAGCTGATTTAGTCAAAATCAGGTTTAACACCAGAATACTTGCAGCGAACATTTTAAGTGTTTTTCACAAGTAAGCTTGGTAGATTGAAAGATTTTATCCCCAGTTTTATCAAACTCCTTTAAAAATCTTTTCAAACACTTTTCAAGTGTTCTTATGCAGTTTAGTAAATATGCTAGAAAATAATGAAAGTTTGAACACACAGAATTTTTATAGTGGTTATATGGATTTAAATCTTTTAGTCCACTCTTCTAAGTCACACAGATCTTGGGTTATACTATAATCACAAAGTTTACAGTATAATCTGCTTGCGCCAATCAATAAATGGAAAGGCCACAAGTATGCAATAGGAAATCACAAAGAAGACCTAACCTACAGAGTCTTATCACTCACAAAAACGGATAAGAACTCCTCACAACACTCTCTTAACACAGATTCACTCAGAAAATGTATTCGTTTTGCTTCAACAAGCTTCTGTCAACAAATGACTTCAACAGGCAAGTGAGCTGTTCTTGAGCTTCTTGAGACTTAGAAAATATTCTGCTTCGTAGATAATCTCTCAGTTGTTGTGTTATTTTCTTCTCTTCGTCTCTTGAACTATTTATACTCACAGATTTGAAAAGTGTTCGTTGGAGAGAGACACAATTCAAATTTGTTGCGCCAAAAACTTGTTGCGCGCCAAATACTAATACGCAAACTACGCAAGTATACGGTCGTTACAAGTAATATAAAACGATAAGTACATACCGAGTATCGAATCCCAACGAATGAGTAAAAGGTGGGAATAAACGAATCAATCGAAGGCTTATTCTATCTAAGAATGCTTGATACAAAAGGATCGAACCCGAATATTGATAAGGGTGATTTTATTTAACTACGAGCGATAAAATAAATCTAACTACGAAAGCAAGTAAATGGGGAGTTAATTATGCGGTAAGGAGGATTCATAAGAGATTAGTTAAAGCAGATAAATTATGCGGTTGTTAGGTTAGCTATGCAAACAATCCTAGATTTAGTTGTTGTTTGTGAGTTCAAATTAGTTATGTCTCCCTATCGGTTTGACTTAACTCTACCAATCTACCCAAACTCTCCATCTCCGGATCAAGAACGAACATCGCTGTCAACCGATGCTCTAAGGAAAGTCCGAACCCAAAAGAGGATTCTAAGGTGTACCGTTGTCACCCGGGACCTAAAACTAACCCGAATCCCCGAATAAAGAGAATCTAAGTTATTTGATGCATTTACGGACGAACCCATTATACAAACACGGACCAAACTAGGTATATGACTATCCTAGGTTGAAATCCACAAATCGTCACTCGCCTAACCTATGTCTAGGTTGCATTAAATGTAGATGGCCAAAAGTGCGATAAAACAATAAACCCAACAAATCAAACATAACCCAACATCAAACATAACTAATCAAACGATTACAATGACTCGACAATTAATATATTATGCTCGTGCTTGCTATTCAAGGATTCACTGATGTTCGTATGTATCTTTCGATAGCATACCAACCTATCGAATTAAACTAATCCAATTTACGTATAAACGGAATAAAATCTAATCGATGTCATTTAAACTCAAACCTTAAACGAATATGAAACGATATAGGTATATTTCTATCCTAAAATCGAATCACAATCCAAATTCATAATCAAATCCTCAAAATCACTAAATATAGCAATCAAGAATCAATAACTTTCATCTCCAAAGGTTGTCAAACCACAAGACGAACAATAAGCACGGAATCGGATTAACGAACACATATAAGCATCATATCAATCATCAAGACATCATTTAATCAAACAATAACATAAATCTATATAAATCCGGAGAATTCAAATCCACAATCATTCATATAAAAAGGAAATACAACATCAATCTCCTAATCAATGACAAATAGGAAATAGAAAAATATCACCTAATCGGAATGAAATCGAGAGATGAATTATCCTCCCCTTAATCACCACCTAATCACTCCCCAAGGGTGGTGACTAACTCACCCCCTTGGTGGAGTCTTCAATTCAAGAAAACAAAGGAAAAACAAAGAGAGAAAGTTGAGGGAGGCTAGAGAGAAAAAGGGAGGCAAAAGGAGGCTAAGATTGAAGAAGTATGTCCGAAAAGTCTTCTTTTATCATGCCCTAATAGCTCCATATGAGAAAACCCGAAAATGCCCCTCGAAAATGTGGAGAATTTGCTGATATTTCGCGCCAGCAGCAGGACCTCGCCGCGGCGACCTTCCACCTCGCCGCGGCGAGGTTTGTGCCGTAGGTTGGCTGCAGATTTTCTGCTCTGCCGCACTTTCTTCCGAGCAGCATATCTTTTGACTCCGAACTCCGATTGCGGATCCGTAAAGTCCGTAGCGTAGCTAACTCACTCATCTATGACATATCCAAAATTCAGCTCATTTGGATAATCTATGAAATATTTATGCATGTTCTAGTGAGCAGCTATTTACGTTCTTCCATGTTTTTAACTTCGGTTCTTCATTCCTTTGAAGCCCTTTTCTACATCTCCCTACAAAACACACAAAACACAATCAAAACACATAAACAACAACCAAAACACACAAAAGTCCAACAAAGGACCAAAAACGCAAAAGAACGCGAAAATAAGCAAAAGCACGCAAAACTCGAATCAAAGCAAGATATTTTAGGCTTAAAGAGATAGGTAATAACGAAGTTCTCACGGCGTTATCACCAATCAATAAATGGAAAGGCCACAAGTATGCAATAGGAAATCACAAAGAAGACCTAACCTACAGAGTCTTATCACTCACAAAAACGGATAAGAACTCCTCACAACACTCTCTTAACACAGATTCACTCAGAAAATGTATTCGTTTTGCTTCAACAAGCTTCTGTCAACAAATGACTTCAACAGGCAAGTGAGCTGTTCTTGAGCTTCTTGAGACTTAGAAAATATTCTGCTTCGTAGATAATCTCTCAGTTGTTGTGTTATTTTCTTCTCTTCGTCTCTTGAACTATTTATACTCACAGATTTGAAAAGTGTTCGTTGGAGAGAGACACAATTCAAATTTCTTGGGTACTGGTCCTTAATTTCCGCGAACGGCTATCTGCAGAGTGATAGTACTGCAAACAGTACTTTCTGTCAGACAGCATTTAATGCACCGAGCTGATACGAGGTATTTCTTCAATTATTTGCCATTAATATCCTCGGTCTTCAGCATTTATTACTCCATGTGCATTTATTACCGTTGGGGAGACTTCCTGATCCTCTCCACTCGGCTGATGAGAACAACAGTCTGATGACTGAACAGAGCTGATCAGAAACTTGAACAAATTGATAGGATAGTGCCCTGCAAGCCAGTTCTGTTAGCTTGTAATAGATCTATCCTGTATGAAACGATCTTTGATTTTATAATAATACGCATGTTTATTTATATATGTATAAGGATAAACAATGGCCAAATTCATCTTTCGCGAATACATTTAAGCGATTGGTTGAAACCCTTAGATTACATTTGACTATGGGACGATTCACTTCAGTACTGAGTGCAATCATGAAACAGTCTCAAAGGTCGTAATCTTAAAAGTGTTCCAAGTCATAGATTCCAAAATGAGAAAGGTATCGTAGGAATCGCCAAGACTTGTACAAGTATGCATGATTCACATGGAGTGAATTTGTAGTGTTTCATGAGCAAGGAATTTAAGTCCAGTGCATACAAGTAGGTGGTTCAATGGAGGATTGAACGCATCGAACGACCCGAACAGAGAAACCCATTGTGGAAGCGCATGACGCATATCGGTGATGGGATGTTTCTCAAGGAATATAATAGTGTACGATTTAGTCCTTTGACTTGAGGTACTAGGGCGAATTCGGTGCATGAAAGTGCGTACTTAGATCTAGGTATAGGCCACGTAGCTTGGTCATAACATGCCTAGGTTGGGTGCGTATGGACATGTGCGCGAGTGGTTAGTACCGATATGGAATCTATTGACTCACTGTAATGGGTGAGAGAATTTCCTATACGATTCTTAGATAATATATCCAAGGAATCTGCGGCCGCAGTCGGTGACGGATTTGGAAAGGGGTTTCCAAATTTAGAAGGTCACAAAGGTATATTATCCTGAATTAGAAAGTATAGCTATCGAGACAAATTTAGAGGTGCCGATCAATTCACACACGCTAAGTCTTGATCGGGAATATTAGTCGATAGAAGGACCGTATGTACATGGCAATTATATGAGACGAGGTTCACAAATATCAATTCACCTGAAATTGGGCTTCATGGGCTTGTGGCTAGACATCGACCAGCAAGTGTGGGTACTCCTGAATTAATAGAGGATTTAATTCCAGGAGTGGTCAATTAAAGGTTGTTTAATTGACCGGAACAATTTATTGTTCATAAATTAAATCACGAGGGATTCGTGGGCCTGCTGCCAGTTGATGGTGAACCCAGAGGGTCACACACAATACAATTGGACGGTGACTGTTATAAAAGGACATGAAAGGAATTAATTGATTTAAAGGTAATTAAATCAATTAAATGAATTAAAAATATTTAATTCAAGTGGGAGATTAATTAATTGGCTAACTTAATAATTGACTTGCTAATTAATTATGTAAAAGAAATATTGATTTAATTGGACTGGGCATTTAATTAAAGTAGTTAATTAAATAAAGGATTGCAAGACATGGGCTTCTATTAATTAAAGCCCATAAGGAGTCTTGCAAACCTAGGTCAGAAGGAGCTTATAAATAGAGCACAACTAGAGCTCAAATGTATAACACCTAAGAAAGAAAAACCCTAGCCTCCTTCTGCCCTAAGTAGCCGCCGCCCCCTCCAAGCTAGAAACCCTAGCTACCGCCGCCGCCACCTTAAGCCGCCGCCACCTGCTGCCGTGGGCTCCTTGGTGCCGCCGCCGCCATCTCCCTGTTCCATTGTGTTAGATCTTGATCTGTCAAGGGATTCAACACAATCCTGCAATAACAAATCTCCTGAATCCAGTTCTGAGCCTAAGATCTTGAGGTGTTGCCAGAATCCAATTGGTGTGGACTATCCCTGGAGGTGAGACACTTGGATCACTCATGTGAACCAGATCAGATTCAGAAACGAAGCCGGAGGTTTCCACCACCTTGCCTGTGGTGAGGTATATCGCAAAAACCCCCCTTGTTAATTCATTGTGTGCGTTTTTGTTTTAAGTTTTTGTATACATAATATGGAGACTTCTTATATGGGACCATTGGATGACTCGAAAAATTTTAAATTCCGCACTTTGTTGTTTGACAAAATCGAGCATATCCCAACACAAATCTGATTTCAGTCGGCTGATCTTCACCAGTCTGATTTCTTTCTTCAGCAGATCAGTAGTCTTCTGGACCTTGAATCTTTGACCCTTCTGATTTGTCTTCTTATTTGGTCAAAATTCTTCTAAGGGTTTTAACTAAGTATTCCATACTTAGCTGATCTTGATGTTTTGAAAATCATCAAAACCTCTCTTAAATCTTTTGTCTTCAATACACTCTATCTTCATCTTCATCCAATAATTTTCCCGTTTTTGATGATGACAAAACTTCAACTAAGTATCTGTTACCTATACTAAAGTTTCAATCCTCAAAATTTCTGAGATAGAAATTATATGTTGGAGTAAAAACTTGAACTTTTATATATGATTGAGAATGATTACAAGTTACAAGCTTTTATCAGATGAGATAACTGAAAAAGTAAAGTGAACTGATACAATGTAAAAATAGTCTATACTAATCACTAGCTTCTTCACTTTATTCTTCTACAACTTCTTCATACTCATATTCAGATTCATCAACTTATTCCTCTTCATCATTTGCATTAACAGCATCACCAGAGTCACCATCACTTAGAAGATTTTTCTGAGCAGCTTCCATCTTTTGCTTGGTTTCCCTTTCAATCTTTAACTCCTGTTCTACTTCAGCAATTCTTCTTTTCGGGCGATCTAGATTTTTGTACTTAGTACATGGATCTAGTTGCTCTTCATGAGTGTCCTTAGATGCAGCCAATTCCTTATTAGACTTGACTGGTTCCTTAGGTTCTTCTTCAGCAGCTTCTTCATCAGTTTCCTTGTTGTCAGCTTCTCCATCTCCTTCAACTTTTTCTTCATGTACTTATTTCTCTGGCTCTTTTGGTTTCTCTTGAGCAGCAGCAGAGTCTTCTTGAGTATCTTGAACATTTGTCTCTTCTCTTTTCTCTTCCCCCTTTTTGTCATCATCAGCAGGGTTAACAGCAGGGTTGAGCTCTACAGCTTGGATTTGAACAGCAACGCATAAGTTTCTGATGTTCTGATCTATTAAGTCCTGTCTTGCACTTAGATGATTCAGAGTAGAGTTGATGGTTCCAGTCTGATCATTGACGCAGTCAACATTCAGTTGTAAAGTAAAGATTTCTTGATTGATTTTATTGGCAGTGGTGTGAACTTCCTCAACCAATAACAGATTCTTTGCAGTCTCTGCATTACCAACTTTAATGAATGTGTTCATCAGATGAGCAATAGTATCTTCACTTCTCTTGAAAACATCATGAAGATGACCAACATCAGCTTTGACATCTTCAATGTTTCTGTTCATATTCAGAATACTATTACTCATCCTAAGAGTATTGTCTTCTAGCAGTGGGAAGTTGCCAATGGCATCCTTGACCATTTTGCATTTTCCTCATGTATTTGCTTCATCAGCATCTTATTCCTCTTTTCCATTTCCTTGAGTGAATTTTCAAGCATCAGTTGTAAGGATTCCATCGGTGATGAGTGCATATTAGCTGTTGGAATAGAGAGTGATGCAGTCCGATCTTCTTCCTGGTGAACATGAGCGTCTTTTAAAACAGGTTCTTCTTCAGTCTTCTCTTTAGCTTTCCACTCAATAGCTAAAGACTCTTCAGCAACAGCCTGTTCCTTGACGTCATCAAAGATCTTAGTAACAATAGTTCCATCTTCAGTGAAAACAGTCGTCTGGCGGATTCTTTTTATAACAGGCAGACTACTGACAGCAGGTATTTTCACTTTAGGCAATCCTTGATACTCTTTCATTTCTTTGCCAAATGTAATATGTTGTACACTAGGTAAAGTAGGCAGATCACTTGGAGATCCTTGTTCATATCTTGAACGTTCAGTCCATTTCTCCAAGTGTTGGATGAAGATGAAGATGAAGTGCAAAGAAGATAAGAAGATAAGGGAAAGTTTTGATGATTTCCAAAACGTCAAAATAAACTAAGTATGGAAAGCTTAGGTCCCTTAGAAGAATTTTGACCAAGTAAAGAAGACATCAGAAGGGTTTAAAATTCTAAGCCCAGAAGACTACTGATCTTATGCTGAAATAGCAATCAGAAGGGTAGACCATCAGCTGACTCAAATCAGATTAGTTCAGAGTTTGATCAGCAAAGTATCTATCAGCAGGGTTGCTTTGATCAGCAGAGTAGAAGAGATCAAGAAGTTAGTCCAAAGGTAATAAATGCACTTGGTGTAATAAATGCTGCAAGAGAAGGGTAGTAATGGCAAATGATTGAAGTTTATTCTCGGATCAGCAGAGTGCATTTAATGCAGCTATAGGAAAGTACAACAGAAAAGGACTGTAGCAGGGAGCCGTTCTGAATTTGGGCTAAGGCTATGGATTTGAATTGTGATTTCCTTCAACGGTCATATTTTCAAATCCAAGTATAAATAGAGCTGATTTCAACAAGCGAGAAACACAACAACATTTCTGAGATTTCATTTTCGAAGCAGAATTTTCTCTAAGTCTCAAGAAGCTCAAGAACAGCTCACTCGTCTGGTGGAGTCATTTGTTGACAGAAGCCAAGTTGAAGTAAAAAGAAACATTTTCTGAGTGAATTTGTATTAAGTTGAGTGTTCTGCGAAGTGTAGATCCATCTTTGTGAGTGATCTAACTTCAGAGGATAGGTTTTCTGAGTGATTTCCTATTGTGAGCTTACAGCCTTCTCATTTGTTGATTTGGTGTAAGTGGAGAAATATTGTAAACTTAGTGTTTATAGTATAACCCAGAATCTAAGTGATCTAGAAGAGTGGACTAAAGGATTTTTATCCATATAACCACTATAAAAATTCGTGTTGTTTTTGCATTAAATTTTCTTGCATATTTCAAAATTGCATAAGTTAACACTTTGAATTATTCTAAAGATTTTTAAAGGAGTTTTAACTGGGGATAAAATCTTTATAAGACCTAGTTTACTTGTGAAAAACACTTACAAATTATCCGCTGCAAGTATACTTTTGATAAAACTGATTTTGCTGAAATCAGCTAAGTTACTATAAGAAGAGTGGTCACTCTGCTGTTCAAGATTTGTTCACGAACAACTTAGTCAGCTTACTGTTCTCTATAAGCTTAGTCTGCTGACAGACAACTGAAAAGTTTTTAAGTCTAAAAATTTTCAGAGGTCTATTCACCTCCCTCCCTCTAGACCTCATATGACCACTTAGAACCAACAAGTTGTATCAGAGCAGGTGGTTCATTAGAATCAGCTGCCTGATCAACGAGCTTGATCATAGTGTTTTTCAAAGGTTTTCAAAACTTTTCAAAAGAGCATCTTTTTGAAAAATAAAAACTTTTTGAAAAATGGATTGTATCAGCCATGTTCCCCACATTGATGGTATGTCTTTTGAAGACTGGAAAATCAGGATGTTGGTCCCAAGTGGTCAGATGAGGTCTAGAGGGGGGGGGGGGGTGAATAGACCTCTGAAAATTTTTGAACTTAAAAACTTTTCAGTCTTCTGTCAGCAGACTAAGCTGATGAAGAACAGTAAGCAGACTAGTCTGATCGTGAACAAATCTGGAACAGACGACTGACCACTCTTCTTACAGTGACTTAGCTGTTTTTCACCAAAACAGTTTTCCAAGAGTATACTTGCAGCGGATTGTTTGAAAGTGTTTTTCACAAGTAGACTAAGTTCTAGAAAGATTTTATCCCCAGTTTAAAACTCCTTATAAAATCTTTTGATTGATTCAAAGTGTTTAAAATGCAAACTTTAAAATATGCAAGAAAACTTTAAATGCAAGATAACACAAAGAATTTTTATAGTGGTTATATAGATAAAAATCCTTTAGTCCACTCTTCCAGATCACACAGATTCTGGGTTATACTATAATCACTTAGATTACAATATTTCTCCACTTACACCAAGACAACAAATGAAATGGCTGTAAGCTCACAATAGGAATTCACAAAGAAAACCTATCCTCTAAAGTAGAATCACTCACAAAGATGGATTCTCACTTCGCACAACACTCAGCTATTACAAAATCACTCAGATAATGTTTTTCTGATTTCTTCAACTGGGTTTCTGTCAACAGATGACTTCCACCAGACGAGTGAGCTGTTCGAGCTTTTGAGACTTAGAGAAATTCTGCTTCAAAATTTCGATCTCTGATTGTTGTTGTGTATATTTGCTCGATTGAAATTCAGCTCTATTTATACATGGAGATGAAAATATGACCGTTGAAGGCAAGTCACAAATCAAATCCATTCTTCAGCTCTTTTGAAACGGCTCTCTGCAGCAAACCGTACAGTGTACAGTACTTTTCTGTCCATTGCATTTAATGCTGCATTTAATGCACTCTGCTGATCCGAGGATATCTTCAATCATTTGCCATTACTACCCTTCTCTTCCAGCATTTATTACACTAAGTGCATTTATTACCGTTGGACTAATCTCTTGATCTCTTCCACTCTGCTGATCAAAACGACTCTGCTGATAGATACTCTGCTGATCAAATAATGAACTAATCTGATTTGACTCGGCTGATGATCTACCCTTCTGTTCGCTGTTTCAGCAAGAGATCACTAGTCTTTTGAGCTTTGAACTTTGAACTCTTCTGATGTCTTCTTTGTTCGTTCAACGATCTTTCTAAGGGAACTAAGCTTTCCATACTTAGCTGATTATGATGTTTTGGAAATCATCAAAACCTTCCCTTAAATTCTGACTTCTTTCATCTTCATCTTCATCCAACAATTTCCCCCTTTTTGATGATGACAAAACTCTAGCTAAGTACCTGTACCTAAACTAAAGTTTTGATCCTCAAAAATTTCTGAGATAGAAATAATATGTTGGAGTCAAACTTGCAATTTTATAGATATTGAATTGATTACATTTTACAAGTTTTGAAAGATGAAAAGTACAAAATACTTTAGAAGATTACAAGGATTTTTAACATAAAAGGAAATCTAGCCTAGACTAGTCTTCTTCCTTCTTCTCTTTTTCTGCTTCCTTGTCTTCTTTTTCAGACTCTTCATCAGATGATTTGGAAGACTCAGCTTCCAAATTTTCAAAGAATCTTTTTCTTAACAGCTCTATCTTTTTATATTTTACATCTGGGTCAAGCTGTTCTTCAGCTGAATCTTTGGCAGCAGCTAGTTCCTTGTCAGATTTGGCTTTTGCTTCAGATTCTTCAAGTTCAGCTTGCTCTTCTTCTTCTGTAATTCTCTTATCTGTTGGTCTGCTTGATTCTCCCATGTCTCTTTCAGTCTCACCAGCAGATTCTTCTAACACTTCAGTTTCTTCAGCATCTTGATTTCCTTCTTCCCTTTGGAAATCAACCCTTTGCTGTCCAAATATCCTTTCTTCCCCCTTTTTGTCATCATCAGCAGGGATAAGTGGATATTGTGGCACAACTGGTGTGATTAGAAGTGAATCACAGAGAAGCTTGATGTTCTCTTCCATAGCATTAATCTGAGCTTGTTGTTTAAGTTGATTGGCCTTGACATATTTGACTTCCTTAAGTAAGTCTTCTCCTTGATCACCCAATTGTATTTGTGTTCCCAAAATCCAATTAGATGAAGCAGTGAAGTCTTTCATCATGTTTCCCATGACTTCATCTTCTGCTTGGAGAGCCAATTCAACAGTTTGTTCTATCTGCTTCCAACCTTCAGTAGTGCTCTGAGTCCTTCTTCTAAGTATATCCATATCCTGACAGATGGATTTAACATTGTGAGCAGTGTCTTCTATTATATCAGATGGGACTGCAGCAGCTTTCTGATCTGGTTGTTTAACAGCAGCTATTACTTCTGCAGCTAATTCTTTCTTCATATCCTTCAGAGAATTGGTGATCATTTGTTGGATGGAGTCCAACAGATTTGTCTGAACACCATGAGAAGTTGAAGGCATATCTGAAGTAGCAGCAGGTGTATCTTTCATAAGTTGCTCTGTTAGCTGAGTTGTCAATGCAAGAGATTGATCTGCTGATTCACCAGCAAGGCTTGGAGTGCTTTCCTTCTCCTTAGCTTGATCATCTCCCTCAGCAGCAACTTCTTTATCTTTGTTCTGATCTGCTGGAATTTCTTCTTCCTTCTTTGAATCATCAGCAGCATCAGACTTATCACCATGTGCAGTGTTCTGATCAGATGGGTCTGAAGTACCCTCTTTTTGCTTTGGTTGATCAGAAGACTTTTCTTTTTCCTTAACAGCAGGGGCTATAATCTTCTTGACAGTCTCAACTGTCCTCATCAATCCTTCATTGTCCACTGCTGACCTGTTAGAAATCCAAGTAAAATTATCAAGTGGAATAAAAGTGGATGAAGGTTCCTCAGGCAGCTCCTCATATGGTTTGATGTTTGGACCATAGACAATGTGTTTGATGTTTGGAAGTGGGACTAGTGAGCTTGGTTGTCCCCTTAGCTTCCTTGATTTCTTTGCCCAAAGCTCCATTGCTTGAGCAATAGCCAACTTGATAGATCTTTCTTTGAGGTCTACTGAATCATCATAATCCTCAGCAATAGACTCAAAGATCTTCTTGGCTTCAGCTTTAACTAAGTGACTTATCCTCATTCTCAACCTGTCCAGAAAGAATTCTGAATCAAGTGCTTGAATGAGAGAACCCGTCTCAAGCCACTTCAGTACCCATGCTTCTTCAGCAGCAAAGGCTTTCCATTTGGTCATTTCAGCTGGACTCTTTGTCAGTCTGAATTCCCTCCACCTGTTGTATCTGATCTTCTCATTTGTGAACTGTGTCAGGCGGTTGACCCTTTCATTCTCAGCATCAAGCCTTTTTAGGAATTCTTCAAAGATAGCAGGATCTTCCCTGACAATCTCTAAAGACAGTCTAATTTCTTCTCTCCTCTTTGGCTTTGTCTTGGGTGCAGGCATAGCTGGTATTGGTTTGTTTGGATCCCTTGGTTCACCAATAGCTATCCCACCAGTATGCTGATGTCCGTGAGCATCCTTGGTGCTTGCTTCAATAGCAGCTTCCAACTCTGCTGCCTCAAGAGCATCCCTTTGCTCTTGGGTCATTTTGCTGGCTTCTTCCTCCAGCCTTTTTAGTTCTAGGCTCTTCAGCCTATCCTCTTCTGCTTTCTCTGCAGCCTTCCTTAGCTTTTCAGCATCATCTTGTCTTTTCTTTTCTGCAGCAGTCAGATAAGTAGCAATTTTGCCAGTCCTTCTTTTCCTTGTTTCAGGACTCTCAATTGCTTGAAGAGGGATTGCAGCAACTGGAGTAGGATGCAACAGAGGTGCATCTCCTTCATGTGTTGTACTAATCTGATGTGCTCCTTTAACTTCAGCAGATGGTACAGCAGATGAGTCTTCTGTTGACCCTCCAACTTTAGAAACAACTTTAGCTTCAGCAGCAGCAACTTTAGCAGCTTCAACAGCAGGCTCTTTAATAGTCAATGGTCTTTCTGCTTCTGTTGTTTCTCTAACAGTTGCAACAGGTTCTTCAGAGAAAGTGACCTTTCTCTTAACCTTTGACTTTGCAATCTTTTTGACAATGGGGTTGGCAGTAGGAGGTCCCCTTGCCTCACTCTTTGTTCTCATCCTCTTCAATCTTTGAAGAGGAATTTCTTCCTCAGATTCTGTTCTCTCAGGAGAGGAAGCAGTACTCATCTGCTCAATCTCCTTTGTAAAGTCTTCAATTTCCTTTTCAGGAACTTCATCTTCAGGAGGTGCTGAAACAGTCTCATCAGCAGACTGTGCTGTTGGCTCAGCAGACTGACTAGTCTGACCTTCCTTCTTGCTCTTCTTAGAAGGAGTCTTTTTCGATTTTGCAGCAGCCTTCCTCTTTGGAGCAGCTACTAACTGTCTCACTGGTTCATAGAGTTTGAACTCTTTGCTACCATGGGTTTGCTTTCCACCTCCCATAGGGCATTGTAGGGATGCAAACAGATTGCTCAATAGAATGGCATGTGAAGGCCTTTTGTCGCTCAGCAGCTCATACACATGATCAGCCCAGTTAACCTTAAACCCATAATAGATACACACCATTGTGTAGTATCTTTTCCTTGGCAACCCATCCAAAGAACCTGTAGCACAATCCAGAACCTTTGCTATGATATCAGCAAATCTCTGGTATTCATCCTTCAGCTGGGTCTTCATCAAAGTCCCAGTCATCTTCTCTCCTTTCTTAGCACAAATGGCCCAGAACTCCTCTTCCTTTTCTGACCCTAACGAGGTCACATCTCCTCCCTTGTCTGTTAGTTTATAGATCTCACTGAGAACAGCAGCCGAGATCGCAATCTTCTTTCCACCTATTTCAGCAGACATGATCGTGTCATTTTTAGAGAATTTCCTGGTTGTATAGAAGTGCTCAACATCTTCTAAGTAGACCCTTTCTTCGTGAGCCTCCAAAACAGGAACTAACGAAGCTTCCTTAATCTTTTCCAGCAACGAGCGCATCAGATCAGTGCCCGAAAAATGGAATTTGCTGTAGTTGAAATACCTTCCTTCGATAATCTTCTCCATTTCTGAAATTTTGAGAGTAGAAATCTACAAAGATGCAGTTAACTTTTTCGCAACAGAAGGGTTTGAGAGTTAGAGAGTTTTGAGAGTATTTGGGTGCGTAAGACGACTGTACTGTTTAGATCGGATTTTATAGGTTTCCTTTTGATTAGGTTTCCGTGATTTATCAGAACCATTGATCTAATCTGACAGTTTTTAATCGTATGGACAGGAGAGACGGATTTCAATTTTATTATTTTATTGTCAGATGGGCGGGAAACTCTATCGACACTAATCTGTTACTTATAAAAGCGCGTTTCTAAAGATACGTTTTATGACCATGCTTATATAAGATATCAGATGAGTAGAGTTTAATTTATCTGACAGACGAGTGATCTGTTATCTGATATTACTAGAGAATGCCAATAGCTAGTAATCTTCCTCTGCTGTTTGTCAATCCAGCAAGATAAAATAATCATCAATTTTCAAGAATTAAGAACACGTCTTCTTGATAATCTTAACTTCAACTAACTGACATTAACAGATTTCATCTTTTAGAGCAGAAGTACCGCTAGTCTTACACGTTCCCCCTGTCTTTAAGAATTCATAAGTTAACTAGTCGGTTGAAGGTTAATCCTTGAATAAGATAACTGATGACTAAGCTGTTGAACTCCAGTCTTCTGATGAGTTCCCCCTCAGCTTATGCATCCAATTTGAGTAATCCTAACTCAGCTCTTAGAGTTGAGAACCTTGCTTCACTTAGAGGTTTGGTGAAGATATCAGCAATCTGATTATCAGTATGAACATACTCAATCAAAATATTGCCTTTTTCCACATGATCTCTAATGAAATGATGTTTGATCTCAATATGTTTAGTCCTTGAATGACTTGTAGTGTTCTGAGTAAGTGAGATTGCACTTGTATTGTCACAGTAGATTGGAATTCCACTGATCTTGATGTTGTAGTCTTCTAGTTGATGCTTCAACCAAAGTATCTGTGCACATCAAGCTCCAGCAGCTATATATTCAGCTTCAGCAGTAGATATAGAAATTGAGGTTTGCTTCTTACTCATCTATGAGATCAGATGACTACCTAAGAACTGACAGGCACCTGTTGTGCTTTTTCTGTCAATCTTGCAGCCAGCAAGATCTGAATCTGAATAACCAACAAGTTCAAATCCAGATTCTCTAGGATACCATAATCCCAATTCTTGAGTGCCTTTAACATACTTCAATATCCTCTTGGCAGCTAAGAGATGAGATTCTTTGGGGTTTGATTGAAATCTTGCACAGACTCCAACTGAGTACATTATGTCAGGTCTACTTGCTGTTAGATACAACAATGAACCAATAATGCCTCTGTATTTGGTAATGTCTACTGATTTGCCATCTTCATCTTTATCCAAACGAAGACTTGTAGACATAGGAATGGTAGCAGTTGAGCTAGTTTCCATACCAAATTTCTTGAACAGATCTCTTGTGTACTTTGCTTGGCTGATGAATATCCCATCAGGCAACTGTCTAACTTGCAATCCAAGAAAGTAATTAAGTTCACCCATCATGCTCATTTCAAACTTATTCTGCATCAGCTTGGAGAACTTATCACACATCTGTTGGTTAGTTGAACCAAAAATAATATCGTCCACATATATTTGCACAAGTAATATATGATTTTCCCATTCAATTGTAAACAAGGTTTTATCTACCTTACCTTTTCGAAATCCTTTAATTAAAAGAAAGTCAGATAGGGTATCATACCATGCTCTTGGAGCCTATTTTAGTCCATAGGGAGCTTTCTTCAGACGATAAACTTTGTCCTCTTCTTGATAAACTTCAAATCCTGGAGGTTGTTCAACATACACTTCTTCTTGCAATTCTCCATTGAGAAAAGCAGACTTCACATCCATATGATAGACAGTGAAGTTCTTGTAAGCAGCATAGGCTAGAAACAGTCTGATTGCTTCAAGTCTTGCTACTGGTGCAAAAGTTTCATCAAAGTCAATTCCTTCTTCTTGACAATAACCCTTGGCCACTAGTCTTGCTTTGTTTCTGGTGACAACACCATCCTCATTCATTTTATTTCTGAAAACCCACTTAGTGCCAATTACTCTTTGATGACTTGGTCTAGGAACTAAGTACCAGACTTCATTTCTTTCAAATTGATTCAACTCTTCTTGCATAGCTTCTATCCAGAAGGAATCATTGAGAGCTTCTTCAATTTGTTTGGGCTCTATTTGAGATAGAAATGTGATAAACATAGCATCTTGTGCAGCAGCTCTTCTTGTTTTCACTCTATCTAAAGGATCACCAATAACTAGTTCAGGTGGGTGATTCTTGAGCCATCTGAGATCAGGTTGCAGATCAGGATGTTGTCCTCTGTCTTGATCTTGCAACACTACTGTTGGAGTTCCAGTAGTAGTCTGTTGAACGTTTGTAGTCTGTTGAACAGTCTCTGGTCTGTCAGCTGTTTGCAACTCGTCTGTTAGACAATCAGCACTGTGATTTTGAACAGCAGTTGAGTTAGCATGTCATAACTCGTTTTCGTGACATGTTGCATGTGTGTGAATGTGCATATATTCTATTGGGCATTGCGTGCTTTGCATTTATTAATTGCTAGATAATATTATTTTATTTGGTTTATGACATAATTATGTGTTATATGACTTCATTTACATTTTCATGTGAGTTTTTAAACTCAAAGTGTTGATCTATAAGTTTTCGGGGCTTTGTGAACCGAATTTGAAGCCCTAACTTCAGAAAATCATAATTAATTCATACGACCTCGGAATCAGGTGATTCAAAAGGCTAACTTGCCTAATTTTTCATGATCTAGCTAATGGAAGAGGTTTTGAGTGTTTTTGGTTCAGTAAAATATGACAAACGAGCCCTGGACAGAATTGAAAAGGCTAGGCAATCTAGAAGGGTCAAAATGGTCCTTTCTCATTTCCACTCACTTATCCTCTATAAGATTATCTTCACAAATAGTTCCAAATCAGATAGAAACAGAGCAAAAACGTTCAGGTCTTCTTGGAGGGTTTCAAAGCATCAAAACAATTGTTAAGAAATAAAAAAAAATCGGTTACGGTGTCGGCTTTGACCAAAGTTGCTCCTTGCGTCTCCTTCTTCAATTTGCACCGATTATTTTCTCTAGTAAGTGATGTTGTTAACTTCTAAGATTCATCCATGTTTATGGATAATTAAGATTAATTCATGGGGTGGTTATATACTTGTTCTAAATTGTTCTAGCTTGGTACTTTGTAGAAGTTATGGCTAGAATTGTGAGTTTTCCCATAGATGTATTATAGGTATGGGCTGATTTTATAAGGACATTATGGTTGTGTTTTAGGAATATTTAGTAGGATCTATGGTGAGAAATTGAGCTTCCTTGACATATAAAACGATGGTGAAATTGTTGGACTAGTTTTAATTGACTAGTTTTATGAAATTGTGCACATATCATAGTTATATGTACTTGGAACATTAACTTGTCATTGCTGGAAATTAGTGTTCAATTTCTTGATGTTCTTGGATGGCTTATTGCTATATAGAACAATAACTTGTACATATGAGATATTGTTATTTGGTGAAGTTTTGATTTTTGATATAATTAGGCATATGGAATTCATCCATGTACTTTACCTTGGATGAATTTGGTAATATTGTTCATCGATGCATCATATGGAAACCATGGTTTTATTTGTGCATACTCGAGGTGATGGTTTCTTTGTGGAGCCTAACCGACCCTTGATCGTTGGCCAAGATTCAAGGCATACGGCATTGGAACCCTTGCTAGCAAAGGGAACCTTTGCGATCCATTTATGGATTACATGATATGTTGATACCGGTACATTCTTGGACTTCTTTGTGTGATCGTTTATTTCGACACACGGCTATATATTCGAAATGGATATGAGATGGATATGATTCAAGGCATCGAGTAAAGCTTCATCGATATCGTATCCTAATTTCATGTTATATGCTTTCCAACGTGCCCATACATATATGGCTTGTTACATAACTTGTATATGACTTGATTTTTGATATATGGAGTTATAAATGTTATTTTGGATCAATTGTTATAATTGTATAACTCTCCCACATGCATGAATCACGACATCACTTACTAAGTCTTTCGACTTACCCCGTTTACTTTGTTTTCCTTAGATCACAGTACCACCGGCGGTAGGCCTGAGTGAGGACCGGGGATCAACATCGAGTAGCTTGGGGTAGGTTGTTGTACATAGTTTGGTAAGGTAGTTGTATATCGCAGTGAGGCATTTTTGTACATGTACGGATCATTTAGATCCTTTGAGTCTCTTTTGTTGTATATTTTGTAGCTCATAGCCTCACTCTTGTATTTTGTACTTATGGCTATCTTGGTTGTAACATAGTATTAGCCACATAGTTTGTACCGTTTCAGTTGAGGAGATGACACTTATTTGCTACAGGGTTTGTTTATATGGTTGCTACAATCTTGTGGTTTATTTATATACTTGTGTTGGTGCCACAATTGGTGTTTTGATTAATTGTACATGTTATGTATTTTGTTATGCCATATTGAAGTAGTAAAATCGCCCGATTACTTTGTATAACTACTAGTTCGGCGGAATTTTAATATCCGTCCCTTTATTACTTGCTATGACATATATTTTACAAAGGAATTATATGTCACGAGATATGGTTTTGTTGATAAAATGACAATTTACTTGATATGATATGCTTGACATGCACGTCACTTTCCCATGCTCGGGACCTACCCGGGACGGGGGTGTGACAGTTGGTATCAGAGCGCGTTAGCTATAAGCCGGGATAGGTTCCTTGGCTGTAGGTATGTGTTGACCATGTTTCTATAGTAACATATAGTGTTACGTGTAGGTACTTTGGGGTTCGTGAGTGTCGATTCTGATTCAGGATGAGTGCCGAGAGTAACCCACCTCACAAACAGGGGAAGGAACCTGCAGGAATTGAGCATAGTGCTTCTTCTGATCATGTTCCCTTGGCTAAAGAGCAGGAGATGAGTGAGATACATCAGAAGCTTGAGTATATTATGACTATGTTAGCTCCACTACAGCAGCGTACTCAGCAGGCAGTACCAGCTGCGGGTCCCCCAATTGAGGTTGTATCATCTCCTCATGTTGTTAATACTTCTTCTGATAAGCAGGGAAAAGCTTTAGAAAAGTTTATGAAACTGAACCCACCGAGATTTGATGGCCAGCCAGATGTGGATAAGGCAGAAGAGTGGCTTGAGAGCATTACTCATATTTTTGTTGCCTTAGGCTTGGAGGATTCTTGGAGGGTTGTTTTTGCAGCATTCATGTTTACTGGGGCTGCCAGGAAATGGTGGCGGTTAGTTGAGGAAACTTGGGCTACTAAGCATCAACAACCGACATGGGATATGTTCAGACGAGAGTTTCGAGCACAATATGTTCCTTCCATTGTTCGTAAACAGCGGGAGAGAGACTTCTTGAACCTGATACAGGGGGATAGCACTGTGTCAGAGTATGAGGCAAGATTCACCGAGTTGGCCGCCTTTAACAAGCATTTGATAGAGACTGAAGATATGAAGATTGACAGGTTCATCACAGGTCTAAATGATGACTACCGTGACAGGTTGGAAGCCCTAGATTTTGATAATTACCAACAGGTCAGTGGGGACAAGGGGAAACCTACCTTGCATATTTTATCTGCGGTACGAGCTACCAAGTTGATTAATCGGGGTTGCGAGGGGTTTCTGGCATTTGTGTCTAAGACTGATAGGGGTGAGATTACACTAGAAGATGTACCTGTTGTGTGTGATTATCCTGATGTATTCCCTGAGGATTTCGCATTCCCTCCTGAGAGGGAGATAGAGTTCTGTATTGATGTTACACCAGATACTGCACCAATTTCTATACCACCGTACAGGATAGCACCAGCTATTATGCAGGAATTGAAAGTACAGTTACAAGAGCTGTTGGAAAAGGGGTTTATCAGACCGAGTGTATCACCGTGGGGTGCACCAGTATTGTTTGTAAAGAAGAAGGATGGGTCATGGCGTATGTGTATAGATTACAGACAGCTGAACCGAGTGACAGTGAAGAACAAGTACCCGTTACCATTAATTGAAGACTTATTTGATCAGCTTCAGGGGGCTAAAGTGTTCTCAAAGTTGGATCTTCGAAGTGGGTATCACCAGTTGAGGGTTCGAGACTCAGACATCCAGAAGACAGCTTTCAGGACTAGATATGGGCACTACGAGTTCATGGTTATGCCATTTGGGCTAACCAATGCTCCAGCTGTTTTTATGGATTTGATGAACCGGGTTTTCAAACCCTACCTTGATAGTTTTGTTGTGGTGTTCATTGATGATATTTTGGTGTATTCCAAGACTAGGGCTGATCACGAGCAGCATTTGAGGGTTGTATTATCCACCTTGCGAGACAGGAAGTTGTATGCCAAGTTTAACAAATGCGCTTTCTGGTTGGAGCACATTTCTTTTCTTGGCCATGTGATATCTAGTGCAGGAGTGACTGTTGATCCTTCTAAGATTGAGGCGATAGTGGATTGGAAACAACCGAGCAGTATTAGAGAGGTAAGAAGTTTTCTGGGCCTGGCAGGTTATTATCGGCGATTTGTACCAGGCTTCTCTAGAATTGCTGCTCCGTTATCTAGTTTGACCCGAAAAGGTGTTCCTTTTGTTTGGAGTGATCGTTGCGAGCATAGTTTCCAGACTCTGAAGGAGAAATTAGTCACAGCTCCAGTTTTGTCTTTACCCGAGGGATCAGAAAACTTTGTTATATATAGTGATGCCTCAAAAGAGGGTTTAGGTTGTGTATTAATGCAGAACGGCAGAGTGATAGCATATGCCTCTAGAAAACTTAACCTACATGAACATAACTACCCTACACATGACTTAGAATTGGCTGCGGTTGTTTTTGCTTTACACAAGTGGAAACATTATTTGTACGGGGCCAAGTTCGAGATTTACACGGACCACAAAAGTTTGAAATATTTGTTTTCTCAAAAAGAGCTCAACATGCGACAACGTCGATGGATGGAGTTCTTGAAGGATTATGACTGCACGATATTGTATCATCCCGGGAAGGCGAACGTGGTAGCTGATGCCTTGAGTAGGAAGGCAACCATTTCTAGCATCATGGCACGAGAATGGAGACTTGTTGAGAGTGCAGCCAGATGGGATTTCACTACTATCAGACATGGCTTTATATGTGCAAGTATCCAGATTCAGCCCAAGGTGTTACAGGATATTAGAGATGGACAGGCACAAGATATGAAATTTCAAGAAATTATTAAGACCTTAGGGAATAGCCAGGATTCTGATTTCCGAGTACATGAGGATGGTATTCTTCGGTTTCGTGGTAGACTATGTGTTCCTTCTGTTGATGAGTTGAGACAGAAACTATTGGAGGAGGCACACCGATCTCGGTACACCATTCACCCAGGTAGTACCAAGATGTATCGGGACTTGAGACAGCATTATTGGTGGCAGGGATTGAAGAAGGATGTGGCAGAGTTTGTTGCCCACTGTTTAACTTGTCAGCGGGTGAAGGCAGAGCATCGAAAACCTCCGGGATTGCTTCAGCCATTGAGTATTCCAGAGTGGAAGTGGGACAACATCACGATGGATTTTGTTATAGGTTTACCACGTACGAGTCGGGGACATGATGCAGTATGGGTTATAGTGGATCGACTGACCAAGTCGGCCCATTTTCTTGCCTACAGTATGACTTATACACCGACTCAATACGCTACCTTGTATGTGAATGAGGTTGTGAGATTACATGGGATTCCAATTAGCATTGTATCAGATAGGGATCCGAGGTTCACTTCACATTTTTGGCGCGCTGTTCAGGATGCTATGGGGACGCGACTGGATTTCAGCACATCTTTTCATCCCCAGACCGATGGGCAGTCCGAGCGCACCATACAAATTTTAGAGGATATGTTGAGGGCTTGTGTCCAAGACTTCCGAGGGAGTTGGGACAAACATTTAGCACTTGCAGAGTTTGCCTATAACAATAGTTTCCAGTCTAGTATCGGTATGGCTCCATTTGAGGCTTTGTATGGGAGACCTTGTAGATCACCATTATGTTGGATGGACGTCGGAGAGGCCAAGGTATATGGAACTGATTTGGTTCAGCAGTCGGTTGAGATGGTGAGATTGATTAGACAGAGGCTTCTTACAGCACAGAGTCGTCATAAGAGTTATGCTGATCACCGTCGTCGAGAACTTGAATTCCAGGTAGGAAATTTTGTATTTCTGAAGATATCGCCAAACCGTGGGATCAAGAGGTTTGGGAAGAAAGGTAAGTTGACTCCGAGATTCATAGGCCCTTTTGAGATACTTGAGAGAGTCGGCTCGTTGGCTTACCGGTTGGCTCTACCACCATCAATCACCGGAGTACATGATGTTTTCCATGTTTCTATGTTGCGGAAGTATATATCTGATCCGTCACATGTCTTGAACTATGAGCTACTTGAGGTTCAGCCCGATGTATCATATGTTGAGCATCCAGTTCGAATTCTTGACACGAAAGAACGAGTACTGCGGTCTAAGGTCATTCCTCTCGTGAAGGTTCTTTGGAGAGATCATGGAATAGAGGAAGCTACATGGGAAACGGAAGCCGACATGAGATTGAATTACCCCCATTTGTTCGACGATCATGGTATGAATTTAGAGGACTAAATTCCTATAAGGAGGGTAGGATGTCATAACTCGTTTTCGTGACATGTTGCATGTGTGTGAATGTGCATATATTCTATTGGGCATTGCGTGCTTTGCATTTATTAATTGCTAGATAATATTATTTTATTTGGTTTATGACATAATTATGTGTTATATGACTTCATTTACATTTTCATGTGAGTTTTTAAACTCAAAGTGTTGATCTATAAGTTTTCGGGGCTTTGTGAACCGAATTTGAAGCCCTAACTTCAGAAAATCATAATTAATTCATACGACCTCGGAATCAGGTGATTCAAAAGGCTAACTTGCCTAATTTTTCATGATCTAGCTAATGGAAGAGGTTTTGAGTGTTTTTGGTTCAGTAAAATATGACAAACGAGCCCTGGACAGAATTGAAAAGGCTAGGCAATCTAGAAGGGTCAAAATGGTCCTTTCTCATTTCCACTCACTTATCCTCTATAAGATTATCTTCACAAATAGTTCCAAATCAGATAGAAACAGAGCAAAAACGTTCAGGTCTTCTTGGAGGGTTTCAAAGCATCAAAACAATTGTTAAGAAATCAAAAAAAAATCGGTTACGGTGTCGGCTTTGACCAAAGTTGCTCCTTGCGTCTCCTTCTTCAATTTGCACCGATTATTTTCTCTAGTAAGTGATGTTGTTAACTTCTAAGATTCATCCATGTTTATGGATAATTAAGATTAATTCATGGGGTGGTTATATACTTGTTCTAAATTGTTCTAGCTTGGTACTTTGTAGAAGTTATGGCTAGAATTGTGAGTTTTCCCATAGATGTATTATAGGTATGGGCTGATTTTATAAGGACATTATGGTTGTGTTTTAGGAATATTTAGTAGGATCTATGGTGAGAAATTGAGCTTCCTTGACATATAAAACGATGGTGAAATTGTTGGACTAGTTTTAATTGACTAGTTTTATGAAATTGTGCACATATCATAGTTATATGTACTTGGAACATTAACTTGTCATTGCTGGAAATTAGTGTTCAATTTCTTGATGTTCTTGGATGGCTTATTGCTATATAGAACAATAACTTGTACATATGAGATATTGTTATTTGGTGAAGTTTTGATTTTTGATATAATTAGGCATATGGAATTCATCCATGTACTTTACCTTGGATGAATTTGGTAATATTGTTCATCGATGCATCATATGGAAACCATGGTTTTATTTGTGCATACTCGAGGTGATGGTTTCTTTGTGGAGCCTAACCGACCCTTGATCGTTGGCCAAGATTCAAGGCATACGGCATTGGAACCCTTGCTAGCAAAGGGAACCTTTGCGATCCATTTATGGATTACATGATATGTTGATACCGGTACATTCCTGGACTTCTTTGTGTGATCGTTTATTTCGACACACGGCTATATATTCGAAATGGATATGAGATGGATATGATTCAAGGCATCGAGTAAAGCTTCATCGATATCGTATCCTAATTTCATGTTATATGCTTTCCAACGTGCCCATACATATATGGCTTGTTACATAACTTGTATATGACTTGATTTTTGATATATGGAGTTATAAATGTTATTTTGGATCAATTGTTATAATTGTATAACTCTCCCACATGCATGAATCACGACATCACTTACTAAGTCTTTCGACTTACCCCGTTTACTTTGTTTTCCTTAGATCACAGTACCACCGGCGGTAGGCCTGAGTGAGGACCGGGGATCAACATCGAGTAGCTTGGGGTAGGTTGTTGTACATAGTTTGGTAAGGTAGTTGTATATCGCAGTGAGGCATTTTTGTACATGTACGGATCATTTAGATCCTTTGAGTCTCTTTTGTTGTATATTTTGTAGCTCATAGCCTCACTCTTGTATTTTGTACTTATGGCTATCTTGGTTGTAACATAGTATTAGCCACATAGTTTGTACCGTTTCAGTTGAGGAGATGACACTTATTTGCTACAGGGTTTGTTTATATGGTTGCTACAATCTTGTGGTTTATTTATATACTTGTGTTGGTGCCACAATTGGTGGTTTGATTAATTGTACATGTTATGTATTTTGTTATGCCATATTGAAGTAGTAAAATCGCCCGATTACTTTGTATAACTACTAGTTCGGCGGAATTTTAATATCCGTCCCTTTATTACTTGCTATGACATATATTTTACAAAGGAATTATATGTCACGAGATATGGTTTTGTTGATAAAATGACAATTTACTTGATATGATATGCTTGACATGCACGTCACTTTCCCATGCTCGGGACCTACCCGGGACGGGGGTGTGACATAGCAGCTGAACTTAGATTAGGTAGTATGATGGGAACATATTCTTCATTTCTTCCAACGTCTAACTTCTGTAAATCAGCAGACAGATCTTGGTTAATACTTTGATTCTTTTCAGAAGATTGACTTGGCTCATCAAATACTACATGGATAGATTCTTCTATTAGTAATGTTCTTTTGTTAAAAACTCTGTAAGCTTTACTAACAGTAGAGTATCCTACAAAAACAGCTTCATCAGCCTTTTCTGCAAATGCAGTAAGGTGATTTTTCCCATTATTCAATACAAAACATTTACAACTAAAAATCTTAAAGTAATGAATGTTTGGTTTTCTGTTGTTCCAAACTTCATATGGAGTCTTGTTCTGATTTTTGTTGATCATACATCTGTTTTGGGTAAAGCATGCTGTATTTGTTGCTTCTGCCCAAAATCTTTGAGGCAGTTTAGCTTCAGCTATCATGGTTCTGACAGCTTCTTTTAGTGTTCTGTTTCTCCTTTCAGCAACACCATTCTGTTGAGGGGTTCTTGCAGCAGAATACTCATGATGTATTCCTTTGATGTTACAATACTCTTCAACAGTAGAGTTTGTAAACTCTGTCCCTCTATCTGATCTGATCTTCAATATTTTGATACACTTCTCATTCTGGATCAGTTCCATCAGATTGGTAAGATGTTCCTTGGTTTCACTTTTCTTCTTCATGAAAATCACCCAAGTATATCTTGAATAGTCATCCACAACAGCTAGGCAGTATTTCTTTCCACCATTGCTGACTGGATCAATGGGTCCAAATAAGTCCATATGCAACAGCTCCAATATTCTTCCAGAAGATTGGTGCTTCTTTTCTTTAAAAGATGACTTGATTTGTTTACCCTTCTGACATGCATCACAGAGCTTGTCTTTGCTCATGACTGCTTTTGGAATCCCTTCTACCAAATCATTCTTGATTAATCTGTTTATGGTCTTGAAGTTTAAATGATTCATCCTCTTGTGCCATAGCCAACTGACTTCACTTGGTGCAGATGCCACCAAACAAACACTTGAATTCTTGTCAACAGAATTCCAGTCAACTATGTAGATATTTCCCTGTCTTCTTCCAGATAAAATTACCTTCTTTGTACCAATTTGTTCAACATAGCACTTATCTGTTGAGAAGATGACTGAATATCCTTTGTCACAAAATTGACTTATGCTCAGCAGATTATATTTCAGGCCTTTGACATAGGAGACGTCAGATATCTCTATGTTTCCCTTGATTAATCTTCCTTTAGCTTTAATCTTGCCTTCTTTGCTGTCTCCAAAAGTGACTTTTGGACCATCCACAGCAACTGCATCAGTCAACTCATGTATGTTTCCACACATGTGCCTTGAACATCCACTGTCCAAGTACCAAATCTTCTCTACTTTACTCCTACTCCTAATCCTAACCTACAAAACAAAAATAAAATTGTTTTAGGTACCCTTATTGAGAGGGTCCTGAAGGATTAGTTCCACCCTTGACAACCCAAGATGTTGAAGTCTTAGGCTTCTTAGGTTTCTGAGTTTTAGGAGCATGAACAGTTTCATTTTTATCATAATTATCAGATAAGTCATGTTGATGATCAGTATGATATGAATAATATTCATAAGCAGGGTAAGGTGCATGATATGCAGGATATGCATGCATTGGATGAGCAGGGTAAGGTGCATAGTAACAAGGAAATTGAGGTGCATGATACATAGGATGATATGCAGCAGGTTGCACATAATATGACTCATTTCCATACCAAGCATTTTGATTTTTCTTATTCTTATGCTTCTTTGGTTTACTAGGTGCTTGCTCATTTGATTTTGACTTAGTTTTACCACTAGTCTGATTGACTTTAGCTTTATCAGCAGACTTCTTAGGACTCTGCTGTTTGGTCTTACTAGTCTGATTTCCTATACTAGGCTCTTTGCTCTTTTTAGCCTTAGGAGATTTCTTCTCCTTTGCCACTTTCTCAGATGAGGCAGGTTTAGAAGTTTGAACATACAGAATGACCTTACTATTGTCAGCTGATATAAATTTTTCAGTATGATTCAATTCTAATTTATCCTTTTCTAAAGGTGTCTCCTGTTTACTAGATGTATGCATGGATGCAACAGTAGACTTATCATGAGACTCAATAATTTTCTCAAGTTCCATGATTTTTCCTTTATAAACCTCACACTCAGCTTTCAGAGATTCATGCTCTTGCTCAAGCTGTTTATATTCAGCTGATTCTTTTGGCTTTTCAGCTAAAAGTTTCAGTGAACTATTTTGCTCTTTTAGCAGGATCATCTCTTCCTTAAGCTTTTTATATGCTTCAGCAATACCAATATTGTTAAGCATCATTTGTTCAAATGAATTAAATAATTCATCATTAAGAGGAGTTACCTCATCCTCAGAGTCATCAGATTCCTTTGCCATAAGACAGAGGAGAGCAGGTTTTTCTTCATCAGAAGATTCTTCATCAGACGTGTCTGAATCTGAATCAGATGAGTAGACAGCAGCTAACTTTTCTGCTTCTGCCATCATAGCCTTGCCTTTCTGATGCTTTCTTTCTTTTCTCATTTTCTTCTCTTCTTCAGTGTACTTCTCTGCTTTTGGGTATGGGCAGTCTTTTATGAAGTGTCCCAATTTCCTGCAGTTGTAACACATTAGTTTTGATTTATAATCATCTTTATCTTGAGAAGAAAAGTTAGGTTTAGAAGAAGAAGCATTGTTGTATTTGTTCTTCATTTTTCTTTTGTAGAACTTCTTGAAATTATTCATCAACAGTGCAACATCTCCAGCAGTGTACTCCTTCTTGTTGAGTAGAGTGGCTTCATCAGATGAGTCCACTTCAGCATTTCTTTGAGCTGGTCTTCTTTGGTTTTCAGCAGCAACCAGTGCAGCTGTGGGTCATGAAGTTGATGTTTCTTCAATTCCCATCCTTGGCAGTTTATACTCATAAGCCTTGAGTACGGAGAACAGCTCTGTTAGAGAAATCTTGCCCAGATCTCTAGATTCTTCCATTGCTGTCACCTTCATGTTGAACTTGGAAGGTAGAGCCTTCAGTACTCTGACAGAAATCTCTTTGTCAGTGAAAGTCTTTCCCAGCTTCAAAACTTCATTCAGAGTTCTGGTGAATCTGGTATCCATCTGATCAATGGTTTCTCCAGACTTCATCTTGAAGTTATCCAGCTTCTCCAAGGCAACACTGAGCTGATGCTCTTTAATTGCATCATTGCCTTCACTCATGTCTCTGACTTTGTCCCACATCTCCTTTGCAGTTTTGCAATGTTTGACCTTGTCAAACCGATCATTATCCAGGGCTTTAGTCATGATGAATCTCCCAACTTTATCTAGATTGTAAAGCTTTATCTCCTCTGGAGTCATCTCATGAAGGTCTTTCTCCACAACCGTATCTACTTCATTTATTTTTATGGTCTTTGTGAATCTGAATGGACCTTTAATGATACATGTGTACATGTTGTCATTGTAGGCTGCTAGAAAGATTTCCATTCTAATCTTCCAGTCTTCAAAAGACATACCAGCAATGTGGGGAACATGGCTGATACAGTCCATTTTTCAAAAAGTTTTGATTTTTCAAAAAGATGCTCTTTTGAAAAGTTTTAAAAACCTTTGAAAAACACTTGGATCAAGCTCGTTGATCAGGCAGCTGATTCTAATGAACCACCTGCTCTGATACCACTTGTTGGTCCCAAGTGGTCAGATGAGGTCTAGAGGGGGGGGGGGGTGAATAGACCTCTGAAAATTTTTGAACTTAAAAACTTTTCAGTCTTCTGTCAGCAGACTAAGCTGATGAAGAACAGTAAGCAGACTAGTCTGATCGTGAACAAATCTGGAACAGACGACTGACCACTCTTCTTACAGTGACTTAGCTGTTTTTCACCAAAACAGTTTTCCAAGAGTATACTTGCAGCGGATTGTTTGAAAGTGTTTTTCACAAGTAGACTAAGTTCTAGAAAGATTTTATCCCCAGTTTAAAACTCCTTATAAAATCTTTTGATTGATTCAAAGTGTTTAAAATGCAAACTTTAAAATATGCAAGAAAACTTTAAATGCAAGATAACACAAAGAATTTTTATAGTGGTTATATGGATAAAAATCCTTTAGTCCACTCTTCCAGATCACACAGATTCTGGGTTATACTATAATCACTTAGATTACAATATTTCTCCACTTACACCAAGACAACAAATGAAATGGCTGTAAGCTCACAATAGGAATTCACAAAGAAAACCTATCCTCTAAAGTAGAATCACTCACAAAGATGGATTCTCACTTTGCACAACACTCAGCTATTACAAAATCACTCAGATAATGTTTTTCTGATTTCTTCAACTGGGTTTCTGTCAACAGATGACTTCCACCAGACGAGTGAGCTGTTCGAGCTTTTGAGACTTAGAGAAATTCTGCTTCAAAATTTTGATCTCTGATTGTTGTTGTGTATATTTGCTCGATTGAAATTCAGCTCTATTTATACATGGAGATGAAAATATGACCGTTGAAGGCAAGTCACAAATCAAATCCATTCTTCAGCTCTTTTGAAACGGCTCTCTGCAGCAAACCGTACAGTGTACAGTACTTTTCTGTCCATTGCATTTAATGCTGCATTTAATGCACTCTGCTGATCCGAGGATATCTTCAATCATTTGCCATTACTACCCTTCTCTTCCAGCATTTATTACACTAAGTGCATTTATTACCGTTGGACTAATCTCTTGATCTCTTCCACTCTGCTGATCAAAACGACTCTGCTGATAGATACTCTGCTGATCAAATACTGAACTAATCTGATTTGACTCGGCTGATGATCTACCCTTCTGTTCGCTGTTTCAGCAAGAGATCACTAGTCTTCTGAGCTTTGAACTTTGAACTCTTCTGATGTCTTCTTTGTTCGTTCAACGATCTTTCTAAGGGAACTAAGCTTTCCATACTTAGCTGATTATGATGTTTTGGAAATCATCAAAACCTTCCCTTAAATTCTGACTTCTTTCATCTTCATCTTCATCCAACACAGGATGTAGATTTTTCTAGCTGCTTATAATGATAACATGTACACATGTATCATCAAAGGTCCATTCAGATTCACCAAGACGATAAAGATCAATGAAGTTGATACCGTGGTGGAGAAAGACTTACATGAGATGACAACAGAAGAAATAAAGCTGTTCAATCTGGACAAAGTCGGAAGATTTATCATGACTAAAGCCCTGGATAATGATCGGTTTGATAAAGTCAAACATTGCAAAACTGCAAAGGAAATGTGGGATAAAGTCAGAGATATGAGCGAAGGAAACGACGCTATTAAAGAGCATCAGCTGAGTGTTGCTCTGGAAAAGCTGGACAACTTCAAAATGAAGTCTACTGAAACCATTGATCAGATGGATACAAGGTTTACAAGGACATTGAATGAAGTTTTAAAGCTTGGAAAAACTTTCACGGATAAGGAGATAACCATCAGAGTGCTGAAGGCTTTACCTCCGAAGTTCAATATGAAGGTAACAGCCATGGAGGAGTCAAGAGATCTGGGAAAGATTTCACTCACCGAGCTGTTCTCAATACTCAAGGCGTATGAGTATAAACTGCCAAGAATGGGAATTGAAGAAACCTCAACTTCAGGACCCACAGCTGCCTTAGTTGCTGCTGAAAATCCTAGAAGACCAGCACAAAGAAGTAAAGAAGTGGACTCATCTGATGAAGCCACATTACTCAACAAAAAGGAGTACACAGCTGGAGATGTAGCATTGCTGATAAACAATTTCAAGAAGTTCTTGATAACGCCGTGAAAACGTCGTTATTACCCATCTCTTTAAACCCAAAACATCTTGTTTTGATCCGAGTGTTTGTGTGTCTTCGCGTGTTTTCGTGTCTTTTGTGCTTTTGGCCATTTTGTTTGGCCTTTGTTCGTTTTTGTGTTTTTGTTCTCGCTTTGATCGTTTTCTCCGTGGTTTATAGGTATTTACATCTTAGAGAGATTTGGAGTTGCGTATCAATGATGCGAGTCGCTCTACCCACCCCGCGAGTCAAGCTTGAGCTTCAAAGGAAATAGAACTCGTAGCAAATTGTACAAGAATGTAGATAGCTGCTCACTAGAACTTGCATAAATATTTCATGGATGATCCAAATGAGCTGAATTTTGGATATGTCATAGATGAGTGAGTTAGCTACGCTACGGACTTTACGGATCTGCATTCGGAGTTCGGAATCAAAAGATATGCTGCTCGGAAGGAAGTGCGGCAGAAATCTCGCGGCCGCGAGGTTCAAGCTCGCGGCCGCGAGGTGTTGGCAGAAAGTTTCTGACCAGCTCTCGCGGCCGCGAGGTTCAGGCTCGCGGCCGCGAGGCCTGCTCTGTTTTCTGCGCGTTTTGGAGGGCCTTTTTGTATATTGCCCCTTTCCCCCACTTGTATTTCAACACACTTTAGGGACTTTTTGGTCTTGTTTTCCTTAGGTTAAGAGGAGGAGAGGTCACAACTTGCAAAGGGATCTTGGAATCATTCCACTCTTGTGCCTCTTTTTTCTCTTTGCCTCCCTAAGCTTTCTCTCTAGATTTTCCCTTTGTTTTCTTGTATTGAAGGCTCAACCAAGGGGGTGAGTTAATCACCACCCTTGGGGAGTGATTAGGTGGTGATTAAAGGGAGGAGAATCCTTGTCTCGATTCCATTTCGATTAGGTGATTTCTTTCCATTTCTTAGTTATTTATGATTAGGAGATGAGTTTGTTATTTCCTTTTTGGATGAATGATTGTGTATTGGAATTCTCCGGATTTATATAAATTTATGTTATTGTTTGATTAATGATGTCTTGATGATTAGTATGGTGCTTATATGTGTTCGTTAATCCGATTCCGTGTTTATTGTTCGTCTTGTGGTTTGACAACCCTTTGAGATGAGTGTTATTGATTCTTGATTGCTAGATATAGTGATTTTGAGGATTTGATTATGAATTTGGATTGTGAATCGATTTTAGGATAGACATATACCTATGTCGTTTCATATTCGTTTAAGGTTTGAGTTTAAATGACATCGATTAGATTTTAGTCCATTTATACGTAAATTGGCTTAGTTTAATTTGATAGGTTTGTATGCTATCGAAAGATACATATGAATGTCATTGAATCCTTGAATAGCAAACACGAGCACAATATATTAATTGTCGAGTCATTGTTATCGTTTGATTAATTATGTTTGATGTTGGGTTATGTTTGATTTGTTGGGTTTATTGTTTTATCGCACTTTTGGCCATCTACCTTTAATGCAACCTAGACATAGGATGTAGATAGTTAGGTGAGTGACGATGTGTGGATTTCAACCTAGGATAGACATATACCTAGTTTGGTCCGTGTTTGTATAATGGGTTCGTCCGTAAATGCATCAAATAACTTAGATTCTCTTTATTTGGGGATTCGGGTTAGTTTTAGGTCCCCGGGTGACAACGGTACACCTTAGAATCCTCTTTTGGGTTCGGACTTTCCTTAGAGCATCGGTTGACAGCGATGTTCGTTCTTGATCCGGAGATGGAGAGTTTGGGTAGATTGGTAGAGTTAAGTCAAACCGATAGGGAGACTTAACTAATTTGAACTCACAAACAACAACTAAATCTAGGATTGTTTGCATAGCTAAATCTAACAACCGCATAATTTATCTGCTTTAACTAATCGCTTATAAATCCTCCTTACCACATAATTAACTCCCCATTTACTTACTTTCGTAGTTAGATTTACTTTATCGCTTGTAGCTAAATAAAATCACCCTTATCATATATTTGGATTCGATAATTTGTATCAAGCATTCTTAGATGAAATAAGCCATCAATTGATTCGTTTATTCCCACATTTTACCCATTCGTTGGGATTCGATACTCGGTATGTACTTATCGTTTTATATTACTTGTAACGACCGTATACTTGCGTGTTTGCGTATTAGTATTTGGAACGCAACAAGTTTTTTTGGCGCCGTTGCCGGGGAATGTGGTAACGTGTGGAGTAAATGACGATATTGATGGCTAGTTTTGTGTTTGATAGCTTGATACTTCATGCTAATTTTGATCTTTTTGTTTCTTTGCGAGGTTTGATCGGCCTATTTCGAAGAGCTTAAGGATTTTGATGGGCCTGTTTTGTGGAATCATGGACGGTGGGAGTAATTTTGGCGACGATCAAACCATCCCTCGTATCAAGTCAAGCTCGTGACTTAAAACAAGCATTCGTTCCCTTTTTCATCATCTTATCTTGTTTTGTTTTGTTTTGTTTTTGTTTGTGTTGTGTTGTAGGTGATGATTGTGCATGATAAATAAGTAATGGCAAGCATGATTGAGGATCCAAGACGGAAGTTAACCACGGGATGCACGGACTCCATGATCGACAAAAAGGGCGTAACCTTTACATTTTTGCATTCCGTTTGGTTTATTTTGCGCTTACAATGCTATATCTATATGTCCGTACTTGATTGGTTTTGATTATCTATGCTTGCTTGAATTGGATAAAGCCGTGTTCGATCATTTACCTTGTTGTTTTCTTTGTTTTGTTTGTTTTTCTTTCCTTTGTGTGCTTGCGTGGTTGTCGTGTCGACCTCCCTCCATTTTTCTCAGTTCACACAATGGGGACATTGTGCGTTTTAAGTTTGGGGGAGAGAGGTCGCAAGTACTTGCATACATGCTAGGTCGACCCGCCAAATTTTTTCAGATTCTTGTTATTATTTGAGTATGCTTCTACAAAATTTGAGCACATTGGCTAAGGCTAGATTGTATTTGAGGTGGATAAAGAACTTTAGTGATAATAGGATCTAGGACTCCTCTTGCGTAACTTAGTTTCTCTCCAATCTTTAGTTTGAAAACTAAGTGTGAAGAGAGCAAAATGACTTAAGTTTGGGGGAGTGAACCCTTTTCGAGAATGAAAAACCTTTGAACACCTAGCTCTTAAAAGAAATGAGTAGAGAAGTTGATAAAATGTATGCCCTTCTATGAAAGAAAAGAAAGGCTAAGCCTTCATTGATGAAATTCATGGATGATTTTTGTAATAACTCTATGTCATTATAATTGTGCAAGTTTTGTAGTGAAAAATTCAAATGTAATGCACAAAGGAAAGGAATGGTGCTAGTAGCCCACAAAGTTAAATGTTTAGAATCACAAGCAACCATCAATAGTGCTAGATTTATATTGTAATATCATTGTAAAACACAAAGTGCTATGTTGTCATTGTAAATCAAAAGAAAAGCAAAGTATGGTGAGAAAAGAGCTAGGGACTAAAATTGCCAATTAGTTCAAGAATAGGGACAATACTCTTAAATTACCTACAACTTAGTTTCATGATGTGATTGGAGCATAAGGTTTGAAACCTAAGGTTAGGAGATAGTCTAAGTTAACGTGAGGAGCCCATGCAAGTAGAACCGATGATTTTAATCTATTGGGGCGTATTCACCTAAGATATAACCTAGCCGAAGCCATCACGCACACACGTGGAGCTTGTTTAAAGAATAATTTGAAAGTGTTAAGCTTTGGCACCATGATCTTAAGCATGCACGTTTAGTACTTGTTTTGTTTTCTTTGCTCGAGGATGAGCAAGTGTTTAAGTTTGGGGGTGTTGATAACGCCGTGAAAACGTCGTTATTACCCATCTCTTTAAACCCAAAACATCTTGTTTTGATCCGAGTGTTTGTGTGTCTTCGCGTGTTTTCGTGTCTTTTGTGCTTTTGGCCATTTTGTTTGGCCTTTGTTCGTTTTTGTGTTTTTGTTCTCGCTTTGATCGTTTTCTCCGTGGTTTGTAGGTATTTACATCTTAGAGAGATTTGGAGTTGCGTATCAATGATGCGAGTCGCTCTACCCACCCCGCGAGTCAAGCTTGAGCTTCAAAGGAAATAGAACTCGTAGCAAATTGTACAAGAATGTAGATAGCTGCTCACTAGAACTTGCATAAATATTTCATGGATGATCCAAATGAGCTGAATTTTTTATATGTCATATATGAGTGAGTTAGCTACGCTACAGACTTTACGGATTTGCATTCGGAGTTCGGAATCAAAAGATATGCTGCTCGGAAGGAAGTGCGGCAGAAAGCTCGCGGCCGCGAGGTTCAAGCTCGCGGCCGCGAGGTGTTGGCAGAAAGTTTCTGACCAGCTCTCGCGGCCGCGAGGTTGAGGCTCGCGGCCGCGAGGCCTGCTCTGTTTTCTACGCGTTTTGGAGGGCCTTTTTGTATATTGCCCCTTTCCCCCACTTGTATTTCAACACACTTTAGGGACTTTTTGGTCTTGTTTTCCTTAGGTTAAGAGGAGGAGAGGTCACAACTTGCAAAGGGATCTTGGAATCATTCCACTCTTGTGCCTCTTTTTTCTCTTTGCCTCCCTAAGCTTTCTCTCTAGATTTTCCCTTTGTTTTCTTGTATTGAAGGCTCAACCAAGGGGGTGAGTTAATCACCACCCTTGGGGAGTGATTAGGTGGTGATTAAAGGGAGGAGAATCCTTGTCTCGATTCCATTTCGATTAGGTGATTTCTTTCCATTTCTTAGTTATTTATGATTAGGAGATGAGTTTGTTATTTCCTTTTTGGATGAATGATTGTGTATTGGAATTCTCCGGATTTATATAAATTTATGTTATTGTTTGATTAATGATGTCTTGATGATTAGTATGGTGCTTATATGTGTTCGTTAATCCGATTCCGTGTTTATTGTTCGTCTTGTGGTTTGACAACCCTTTGAGATGAGTGTTATTGATTCTTGATTGCTAGATATAGTGATTTTGAGGATTTGATTATGAATTTGGATTGTGAATCGATTTTAGGATAGACATATACCTATGTCGTTTCATATTCGTTTAAGGTTTGAGTTTAAATGACATCGATTAGATTTTAGTCCATTTATACGTAAATTGGCTTAGTTTAATTTGATAGGTTGGTATGCTATCGAAAGATACATATGAATGTCATTGAATCCTTGAATAGCAAACACGAGCCCAATATATTAATTGTCGAGTCATTGTTATCGTTTGATTAATTATGTTTGATGTTGGGTTATGTTTGATTTGTTGGGTTTATTGTTTTATCGCACTTTTGGCCATCTACCTTTAATGCAACCTAGACATAGGATGTAGAAAGTTAGGTGAGTGACGATGTGTGGATTTCAACCTAGGATAGACATATACCTAGTTTGGTCCGTGTTTGTATAATGGGTTCGTCCGTAAATGCATCAAATAACTTAGATTCTCTTTATTCGGGGATTCGGGTTAGTTTTAGGTCCCCGGGTGACAACGGTACACCTTAGAATCCTCTTTTGGGTTCGGACTTTCCTTAGAGCATCGGTTGACAGCGATGTTCGTTCTTGATCCGGAGATGGAGAGTTTGGGTAGATTGGTAGAGTTAAGTCAAACCGATAGGGAGACTTAACTAATTTGAACTCACAAACAACAACTAAATCTAGGATTGTTTGCATAGCTAAATCTAACAACCGCATAATTTATCTGCTTTAACTAATCGCTTATAAATCCTCCTTACCACATAATTAACTCCCCATTTACTTACTTTCGTAGTTAGATTTACTTTATCGCTTGTAGCTAAATAAAATCACCCTTATCATATATTTGGGTTCGATAATTTGTATCAAGCATTCTTAGATGAAATAAGCCATCAATTGAGTCGTTTATTCCCACCTTTTACCCATTCGTTGGGATTCGATACTCGGTATGTACTTATCGTTTTATATTACTTGTAACGACCGTATACTTGCGTGTTTGCGTATTAGTATTTGGAACGCAACAGTTCTACAAAAGAAAAATGAAGAACAAACATAAAAATGCTTCTACTTCTAAACCTAACTCTTCTTCTCAAGATAAGGATGATTATAAAGCCAAACTAATGTGTTATAACTGCAGGAAATTGGGACACTTCATCAGAGACTATCCATATCCAAAAGTAGAAAAAAACACTGAAGAAGAGAAGAGAATCAGAAAAGAAAGAAAGCATCAGAGAGGCAAGGCAATGATAGCTGAAGTAGAAAAGCTGACTGCTATCTACTCATCTGATTCAGACTCAGACACTTCTGATGAAGAGTCTTCTGACGAAGAGAACCCTGCTCTCATCTGCCTGAAGGCCAAGGAATCTGATGATTCTGAGGATGAGGTAACTCCTCTTGATAATGAATTATTTAATTCATTTGAACAAATGATGCTTAACAATACTGGTATTGCTGAAGCATATAAAAAGCTTAAGGAAGAGATGATTTTGCTAAAAGAGCAAAACAGTTCACTGAAACTCACAGCTGAAAAGCCAAGAGAATCAGCTGAATATAAAAAGCTTGAGCAAGAATATGAATATCTGAAAGCTGAATGTGAAATTTATAAAGGAAAAATCATGGAACTTGAAAAAGTTATTGAGTCTCATGATAAATAATTTGTTGCATCCACTCATATGTCTAGTAAACAGAAAATACCTTTAGAACAGGATAAGTTAGAACTGAACCATACTGAAAAATTTATATCTGCTGACAATAATAAGGTCATCTTGTATGTTCAGACTGCTAAACCTACTTCACCTGAGAAAGTGTTAAAGGAGAAGAAATCTCCTAAGGCTAAAAAGAGCAAAGAGCCTAGTGTAGGAAAACAGACTAGTAAGACCAAACAGCAGAGTCCTAAGATGTCTGCTGATAAAGCTAAATTGAATTAGACTAGTGGTAAAACTAAGTCGTCTGTAAATGAGCAAACATCTAGTAAACCAAAGAAGCATAAGAACAATAAAAATCAAAATGCTTGGTATGGAAATGAATCTTATTATCTGCAACCTGCTGCATATCCTCCTATGTATCATGCACCTCAATTTCCATCTTACTGCACCATTCCCTGCTCATCCAATGCATGCATATCCTGCTTATCATGCACCTTACCCTGCTTATGTACATTTTCCTTATCATACTGATCATCAACCTGACTTATCTGATAACTATGATAAAGATAAAACTGTTCATGCTCCTGTCAAAACTCAGAAGCCTGAGAAGCCTAAGACATCAACATCTTGGGTTGTCAAAGGTGGAACTAATCCTTCAGGACCCTCTCAATAAGGGTACCTAAAACAATTTTATTTTTGTTTTGTAGGTTAGGATTAGGAGTAGGAGTAAAGTAGAAAAGATTTGGTACTTGGACAGTAGATGTTAAAGGCACATGTGTGGTAGCATACATGAGCTGACTGATGATGTTGCTTTGGATGGTCCAAATGTCACTTTTGGAGACAGCAAAGAAAGCAAGATTGTAGCTAAAAGAAGATTAATCAAATGAAATAGTGAGATAACTGACGTCTCATATGTTAAAGGTCTAAAATTGGTACAAAGAAGGTAATCTTATCTGGAAGACGACAAGGAAATGTCAACATAGTCGACTGGAATTCTATTGACAAGAATTCAAACGTTTGTTTGGTGGCATCAACACCAAGTGAAGTTAGCTGGCTATGGCACAAAAGGATGAATCATTTAAACTTCAAGACCATCAACAGATTGATAAAGAATAATCTGGTAGAAGGGATTCCAAAAGCAGTCATGAGCAAAGATAAACTCCGTGACGCATGTCAGAAAGGGAAACAAATCAAGTCATCATTCAAAAGCAAGAAGCACCAATCTTCTGATAGAATTTTGGAGCTGCTACACATGGACTTATTTGGACCCATTGATCCAGTCAGCTATGGTGGAAAGAAATACTGCCTAGCTGTTGTGGATGATTATTCAAGATATACTTGGGTGATTTTCATGAAGAAGAAAATGAAACCAAGGAACATCTTACTAATCTGATGGAACTGATCCAGAATGAGAAAAGCACAAAAATATTGAAGATCAGATCAGATAGAGGGACATAGTTCACAAACTCTACTGTTGAAGAATATTGTAATATCAAAGGAACACATCATGAGTATTCAGCTGCTAGAACCCCTCAATAGAATGGTGTTACTGAAAGGAGAAACAGAACACTGAAGGAAGCTGTCAGAACAATGATAGCAGAAGCTAAGCTGCCACAAAGATTTTGGGCAGAAGCAACAAATACAGCCTGCTTTACCCAAAACAGATGCATGATCAACAAAAATCAGAACAAGACTCCATATGAAGTTTGGAACAACAGGAAACCAAACATTCATTATTTTAAGATTTTTGGTTGTAAATGCTTTGTGTTAAATAATTGGAAAAATCACCTTACTGCCATTGCAGAAAAGGCCGATGAAGCTGTTTTTGTAGGATACTCTACTGTTAGTAAGGCTTACAGAGTTTTTAACAAAAGAACATTGCTAATAGAAGAATCCATTCATGTAGTATTTGATGAACCAAATCAATCTTCTGAAAAGAATCAAAGTACTAATCAAGATCTGTCTACTGATTTTCAGAAATTGAGTGTTGAAAGAAATGAAGAATATGTTCCCATCATACTACCTGATCTCAATTTAGCTGCTAACTCAAGTGGTGTTCAAAATCACAGTGCTGATTGTCTAACAGACGAGTTGCAAACAGCTGACAGACCAGAGACTGTTCAACAGACGACAAATGTTCAACAGACTACTACTGAATCTCCAACAGTAGTGTTGCGAGATCAAAACAGAGGACAACATTCATACCTGCAACCTGATCTCAGATGGCTCAAGAATCACCCACCAGAGTTAGTGATTGGTGATCCTTTGGATAGAGTGAAGACAAGAAGAGCTGCTGCACAAGATGCTATGTTTGTCAGCTTTCTATCTCAAATAGAGCCTAAACAAATTGAAGAAGCTCTCAATGATTCCTTCTGGATAGAAGCTATGCAAGAAGAGTTAAATCAATTTGAAAGGAATGAAGTATGGTACTTAGTTCCAAGACCAAGTCATCAAAGAGTAATTGGCACTAAATGGGTTTTCAGAAATAAAATGAATGAAGATGGTATTGTCACCAGAAATAAAGCAAGATTAGTGGCCAAGGTTTATTGTCAAGAAGAAGGAATTGACTTTGATGAAACATTTGCACCAGTGGCAAGACTTGAAGCAATCAGACTGTTTCTTGCCAATGCTGCTTACAAGAACTTCACTGTCTATCAGATGGATGTGAAGTCAGCATTTCTAAATGGAGAATTGCAAGAAGAAGTGTATGTTGAACAACCACCTGGATTTGAAGTCTATCAAGAAGAAGACAAGGTATATCGTTTGAAGAAAGCCCTCTATGGACTGAAACATGCTCCAAGAGCATGGTATGATACCCTATCTGATTTTCTTTTAATTAAAGGATTCCGTAAAGGTAAGGTAGATAAGACCTTGTTCACTATTGAATGGGAAAATCACATATTACTTGTGCAAATTTATGTGGACGATATTATTTTTGGCTCAACTAACCAACAGATGTGTGACAAGTTCTCCAAGCTGATGCAGAACAAGTTTGAAATGAGCATGATGGGTGAACTCAATTATTTTCTTGGTTTGCATGTTAGACAGTTGCCTGATGGAATATTCATCAACCAAGCAAAATACACAAAATATCTGTTTAAGAAATTTGGTATGGAAACTAACTCTACTGCTAACGTTCCAATGTCCACTAGTCTTCGTTTGGATAAAGATGAAGATGGCAAATCAGTGGACATAACCAAATACAGAGGAATTATTGGGTCACTGTTATACTTAACAGCTAGCAGACCTGATATTATGTACTCTGTTGGGGTTTGTGCGAGATTTCAATTAAATCCTAAGGAATCTCATCTCTTAGCTGCCAAGAGAATACTGAAATATATTAAGGGCACTCAAGAATTGGGATTGTGGTATCCTAGGGAATCTGGATTTGAGCTTATTGGATATTCAGATTCTGACCTTGCTGGCTGCAAGATTGACAGAAAAAGCACAACAGGTGCTTGTCAGTTCTTAGGCAGTCGTCTGATCTCATGGATGAGTAAGAAACAGACTTCAGTATCCATATCCACTGCTGAAGCTGAATATATAGCTGCTGGAGCTTGCTGTGCACAGATACTATGGTTGAAGCATCAACTAGAAGATTACAATATCAAAATCAGTGGAATTCCAATCTACTGTGACAATACAAGTGCAATCTCTCTTACTCAGAATACTACAAGTCATTCAAGGACTAAACATATTGAGATCAAGCATCACTTCATTAGAGATCATGTGGAAAAAGGAAATGTTATGATTGAGTATGTTCATACAGACAATCAGATTGCTGATATTTTCACTAAACCTTTAAGTGAAGTAAGGTTTTCAACTCTAAGAGCTGAACTAGGACTACTAAATTTGGATGCATAAGCTGAGGGGGAACTTATCAGAAGACTGAAGTTCATCAACACAGTCATCCGTTACTTTCTTCAAGGTTAACTCTCAACAGACTACTTAACTCATGAAATCTCAAATTCAGGGGGAACGTGTAAGACCAGCGGTACTTCTGTTCTAGAGATGAAATTAGTTAATGACAATTAGTTGAAGTTATGTTATCAGAAGATATGTTCTTAATTCTTGAAGATTGAAGATCAAATTATCTTGCTGGATTGACAAACAGCAGAGGAAGATTACTAGCTATTGGCTTTCACTAGTAATATCAGATAACAAATCACTCGTCTGTCAGATAAGTTAAACTCTACTCATCTGATTTAAAAACTGTTAGATCAATCTTACGGTTCACATTAATCACGATAACCAAACCAAATAAAATGTATAAAATCCGATCTGAACAGATCGGTCGACTTACGCACACAAAATTCCCAAAATTCTCTAACTCTCTAAGCTCTCTGTTTCTTTAGCTCTCAAATTCTTACAGGTTTACATCACTTAATCTCAAAAATGGCTATTGCTGAGGGAAGATATCTAGCTATGACAAATTCTTCGCCACTGGCACGGATCTCATGAGGGAGATCATGACAAAAATCAAAGAATCATCATTGGTACCTGTTCTGGAAGCTCATGACGAGCGTGTATATCTGGACGATGTTGCTGCCTTCTACAAAACCAGGAAATTCAACGATGATGAGACTACTATGATTGCCACAGTTGGGGGAAAGAAGATTTGTATATCTGCTGCTGTTTTGAGTGAGATCTATGGGCTAAAAAACGAAGGAGGAGATGTATCAGACCTAGGGTTTGAGAAAGAGGAGGAATTTTGGCTAGTTTGTGCTAAGGAGGGAGAAGAAATGTCAGGAACTCTGATGAAGACTCAGCTGAAGGATGAGTATCAGAGGTTCGCTGATATAATTGCGAAGGTGCTGGACTGCAACACAAGTTCTTTGAATGGTTTACCCAGAAGGAGGTATTATACTATGATTTGCATTTTCTATTGTATGAAAGTGAACTGGGCTGCTCATGTATTTGATTTGCTGAGTGATAAGAAAACCAACTATGGCATTCTGCTCAGTCATCTGTTCTTACGTTTGAAATGTAAATTGGAAAATGGAAAGCCTATCCATGGTGGCAAAGAATTAAAGTTGTATGAGCCAGTTAGAAGTGGAGGTACTTCTAAAAGAAAGGCTCCTGCCAAGACTGCTAAGGCCCCTGCAAAGAAAGGCAAGAAGACTGGTTAGACCAGTGGATCTGCTGATCAAACAGTAAGCACTATTGTCGAAGCTGGATCACCTCAGCCTGAAATTGAAATTCCTGACAAGGTAGTCAGTGAATTTGGTAAAGAGGTTGAAGAAATGGAGACTGGTTCATCTCCTGACAGGACTGAATCAGAGGAAGATGTTCCTCTTCAACCAGCAAAAAGAATGAGGACAAGAAGCTCTGTGAAAAGGCTTCCCCAACCTCAACCTTCAGGAACTATGACCAAAGCTAAGGCTAGAAGAAAGGTCACATTTTCTGAATAGTCACCTGAAAAGGTAAGGGAGATACCAGCATCAGCAGAGAGACCGATTATCATTGAAGAACCTGCTGCTGAGCTGATAGAATAGTGCCCAGCAAGCCAGTTCAATTAGCTTGTAATAGGTCTATTCTGTAAGAAACAATCTTTTGATTTTATAATAATACGCGCGTTTATTTATATGAGTATAAGGATAAACAATGGCCAACTTCATCTCTCGCGAATACATTTAAGCGATTGGATGAAACCCTTAGATTACATTTGACTATGGGACGATTCACTTCAGTACTGAGTGCAATCATGAAACAGTCTCAAATGTCGTAATATTAAAACTGTTCCAAGTCATAGATTCCGAACGAGACAGGGTATCGTAGGAATCGCCAAGACTTGTACAAGTATGCATGATTCACATGGAGTGAATTTGTAGCGTTTCATGAGCAAGGCATTTGAGGCCAGTGCATACGAGTAGGTGGTTCAATGGAGGATTGAATGCATCGAACGACCCGAACAGAGAAACCTATTGTGGAAGCGCATGTCGTATATCGGTGATGGGATGTTTCCCAAGGATTATAATAGTGTACGATTTAGTCCTTTGACTTGAGGTGCTAGGGCGAATTCGGTGCATGGAAGTGCGTTCCTAGATCTAGGTATAGGCCACGTAGCTTGGTCATAACATGCCTAGGTTGGGTGCGTATGGACATGTACGCGAGTGGTTAGTACCGATATGGAATCTATTGACTCACTGTAATGGGTGAGAGAATTTCCTATACGATTCTTAGATAATATATCCAAGGAATCTGCGGCCGCAGTCGGTGACGGATTTGGAAAGGGGTTTCCAAATTTAGAAGGTCACAATGGAATATTATCCTGAATTAGAAAGTATAGTTATCGAGACAAATTTAGAGGTGCCGATCAATTCACACACCACTAGTCTTGATCGGGAATATTAGTCGATAGAAGGACCGTATGTACATGGTAATTATATGAGACGAGGTTCACAAGTATCAATTCACCTGAAGTTGGGCTTCATGGGCTTGTGGCTAGACATCGACCATGAAGTGTAGGTACTCCTGAGTTAATAGAGGAATTGATTCTAGGAGTGGTCAATTAAAGGTTGTTTAATTGACCGGAGCAATTTATTGTTCATAAATTAAATCACGAGGAATTCGTGGGCCTGCTGCCAATTGATGGTGAACCCAGAGGGTCACACACAATACAATTGGACGGTGACTGTTGAAAAGGTATACAAAAGGAATTAATTGATTTAAAGGTAATTAAATCAATTAAATGAATTAAAAGTATTTAATTCAAGTGGAAGATTAATTAATTGGCTAACTTGATTAATTAAATACTTAATTGAGTTGCTAATTAATTATATAAAAGAAATAATGATTTAATTGGACTGGGCATTTAATTATGTAATTAATTAAATGAAAAAGGCTTACAAGACATGGGCCTTTAATTAAAAGCCCATAAGAAGTCTTGCAAAACCTAGGTCAAGAGGGAGTCTATAAAAGGGGTTCTACTTGAGCTCAAAAAGCTAACACCCTAGAAGAAAACCCTAGCCTCTCTAAGACCTAGTAGCCGCCGCCCCCTTGTGCTAGAAACCATAGCCGCCGCCGCCACCTAGAGACGCCGTCACCTGCTGCCGTGGGCTGCTCTAGTGCCGCCGCCCCCTCTCCGTTTGTTCCTCTGTGTTAGATCTTGACCTGTCAAGAGAATCTACACAATCCTGCTTCAAAAAATTTTAAATTCCGCACTGTCGTTGTTCTGACAATCGAGGCATCCCAACCACTATCTCAACAGTGGTATCAGAGTAAAAATTTTAAATTGTTATGTAAGTTGTTCTGTAAGTTGATTCTTACTTGTTATGACTGGATCTATGATTGAGTAAAACTGCTTTTTTGGATCTGTGCCGTTTTTATAGTTTTTGAAAACTTCAGGACTTTTATGCTAAAAATCGAGATTAGGGTTTTTGTGGGCTAAAAAATTCGAATTTTTGAAATCTGGAAATTTCAAAATCATGGACTGTTTTTGCAAATCTGGTCGCATGGGTTTTGGGGTCAATTTGTAATTTCCGAAAACTTTGGGGCTGTTTTGCAATTACCGAAACTTGAGGGGTCAATTTGAAAAATTGAAAATTTTCAGAATTCAAAATATTATTTTCTGGAATCTGCCCAAATCTGCCCAGGGGTGTTTTTATAACTTTTTAAAAGTTTTGGGGTCAAAGTGCAATTTTTGAAAGTTGAGGGGAGAAAATGCAATTTTCAAAAGTTGAAAAACAGAATCTGAATTTGAGCAGAAAATTTATTTTTGTTTACCCGAATATTCATTTTGTCATAATTAGTAGTGACTAAAAGGAAAGAATCATAGGAAATTAGTTTTAAAAGGTAGTTTTAAAATTAAGAAAGAAATAGGTAAAGGATGTTTGCTTGTTTCTTGCTCTATGTGAATTGTTTACGTGGTTTTTGATCGAGCCGAGCCTTGACCTTAGGTTAGATGTGATTGGTTTAATTTATTGTTGGTTTTTATTGGGCCTGCGAGCCTATTATGTTTTTGGGCCATTTTGAGCCTTTGTAATAGAATAGGGCTTTACTGCTTTCCTAGTTTAGGATGGAGGCCCGTTTACAAGCAAGGTGGGAACCCAAGAAAATATGAAGGCCATGTATGCATGGTACATTGTGTAATAGCATAGGCCCATTTACAAACCCTTTAGATTGACCAATAGGGCCAACATCATTGGCTCGATGATGGCCTGCATAGGAGGCTCCCGATCGAAAACATATTGTGGTAGTATGCATGCTAGGCTTGTATGGCTTTTATTTATTTTGTCGATTTATATTTAGCTTGTATGAGATGCGCGCTAGAATCTAGATCGTAATAAAAGATAAAGCATAACTGAATCGGTGAGATCTCGAGGAGAGTTAGTATAACTTTCAAAACCAGAAATTCCCCTCTCGAATTAAATATTAAGTCATATTGGATTAAAATAAAATGAAGTATTTATATAAATCCAAGCCTTCCTTCAATAGGGACTAGCGTATGTTGTCTACTTATCGATAGAGGTGATCCAGAGTCTGGCACCCGAGTCGAAGAAAGGGACAATACGTGAAATTCCTTGACTCCTGTTTTTAACTAAACACGACAAGGGTGAGGACTGGTCGGGATGTGAGGATCGACCGATAACTAGTTACGGAGAACTAACGACCGGGCCCGTTGCTCATCATGATTGATGGGTTAGACTTAACGATTAGTAACACTGTTGGATGAAGATGAAGAGAAAAGAAGTTAATTATTAAGGGAAGGTTTTGATGATTTCCAAAATATCATAATCAGCTAAGTATGGAAAGCTTAGTTCCCTTAGAAGAATTTTGAACAAGTAAAAGAAGACATCAGAAGAGTTCAAAGTTCAAAGCCCAGAAGACTAGTGATATCTTGTTGAAACAACAAACAGAAGGGTAGACCATCAGCCGACTCAAATCAGATTAGTTCAGTATTTGATCAGCAGAGTGTCTATCAGACGGGTTGTTTCGATCAGCAGAGTAGAAGGGATCATGAGACTAGTTCAACGGTAATAAATGCACCTGGTGTAATAAATGCTGAAAGAGAAGGGTAGTAATGGCAAATGATTGGAATTAACTCTCGGATCAGCAGAGTGCATTTAATGCAGCTACAGAAAAGTACAGCAGAAATAGTACTGTAGCAGGTAGCCGTTCTGATTTTTGTTGATCATGCATCTGTTCTGAGTAAAGCATGCTGTATTTGTTGCTTCTGCCCAAAATCTTTGTGGCAGCTTGGCTTCAGCTATCATGGTCCTGACAGCTTCTTTTAGTGTTCTGTTTCTCCTTTCAGCAACACCATTCTGTTGAGGGGTTCTAGCAGCTGAATACTCATGATGTATTCCTTTGATATTACAATACTCTTCAACAGTAGAGTTTGTAAACTCTGTCCCTCTATCTGATCTGATCTTCAATATCTTGGTACTCTTTTCATTTTGAATCAGTTCCATCAGATTGGTAAGATGTTCCTTGGTTTCACTTTTCTTCTTCATGAAAATCACCCAAGTATATCTTGAATAGTCATCCACAATAGCTAGGCAGTATTTCTTTCCACCATTGCTGACTGGATCAATGGGTCCAAATAAGTCCATATGTAGTAGCTCCAATATTCTTTCAGAAGATTGATGCTTCTTGCTTTTGAAAGATGACTTGATTTGTTTACCCTTCTGACATGCGTCACAGAGCTTGTCTTTGCTCATGACTGTTTTTGGAATCCCTTCTACCAGATCATTCTTGATTAATCTGTTGATGGTCTTGAAGTTTAAGTGATTCATTCTCTTGTGCCATAGCCAACTAACTTCACTTGGTGCAGATGCTACCAAACAAATACTTGAATTCTTGTCAACAGAATCCCAGTCGACTATGTAGACATTCCCTTGTCGTCTTCCAGATAAAATTACCTTCTTTGTACCAATCTGTTCAACGTAGCACTTATCTGTTGAGAAGATGACTGAATATCCTTTGTCACAAAATTGACTTATGCTTAGCAGATTATATTTGAGGCCTTTGACATATGAGACGTCAGATATCTCTATGTTTCCCTTGATTAATCTTCCTTTAGCTTTAATCTTGCCTTCTTTGCTGTCTACAAATGTAACACTTGGACCATCCACAGCAACTGCATCAGTCAATTCATGTATGTTTCCACACATGTGCCTTGAACATCCACTGTCCAAGTACCAAATCTTCTCTACTTTACCACTACTCCTAATCCTAACCTACAAAACAAAAATAAAATTGTTTTAGGTACCCTTATTGAGAGGGTCCTGAAGGATTAGTTTCACCTTTGACAACCCAAGATGTTGAAGTCTTAGGCTTCTTAGGTTTCTGAGTTTTGGCAGGAGCATGAACAATTTTATTTTCATCATAGTTATCAGAATAGTCATGTTGATGATCAGTATGATAAGAATAGTGTTCATAAGCAGGGTAAGGTGCATGATAAGCAGGATATGCATGCATTGGATGAGCAGGATAAGGTGCATAGTAACTAGGAAATTGAGGTGCATGATACATAGGATGATATGCAGCAGGTTGCACATAATATGACTCATTTCCATACCAAGCATTTTGATTTTTCTTATTTTTATGCTTCTTTGGCTTACTAGTAGCTTGCTCATTGGCAGATGACTTAGTTTTCTCACTAGTCTGATTAGTTTTAACCTTATCAGAAGACTTCCTAGGACTCTTCTGTTTGGGTTTACTAGTCTATTTTCCTACACTAGGCTCTTTGCTCTTTTTAGCCTTAGGAGATTTCTTCTCCTTTACCACTTTCTCAGATGAGGTAGATCTAGAAGTTTGAACATACAGGATGACCTTACTATTGTCAGCAGAAATGAATTTTTCAGTATGATTCAATTCTAGTTTATCCTTTTCTAAAGGTGTCTCCTGTTTACTAGATGTATGCATGGATGCAACAGTTGACTTATCATGAGACTCAATAATTTTCTCAAGTTCCATGATTTTTCCTTTATAGACCTCACATTCAGCTTTCAGAGATTCATGCTCTTGCTCAAGCTGTTTATACTCAGCTGATTCTTTAGGCTTTTCAGCTTTAAGTTTCAGTGAGTTATTTTGCTCTTTTAGCAAGTTCATCTCTTCCTTAAGCTTAACAAATTCTCCAGCAATAGTAGTATTATTCAACATCATTTGCTCTAGAGAATTAAATAGTTCATTATCTTGAGGAGTTACCTCATCCTCTGAGTCATCAGATTCCTTAGCCATCAGGCAGAGGAGAGCAGGTTTCTCTTCATCAGAAGATTCTTCATCAGACGTGTCTGAATCTGAATCAGATGAGTAGACAGCAGCAAGCTTTTCTGCTTCAGCTACCATTGCTTTCCCTTTTTGATGCTTTCTTTCCTTTCTGATTCTCTTTTCTTCCTCAGTGTATTTCTCTGCTTTTGGATATGGACAGTCTCTGATGAAATGTCCCAATTTCCTGCAGTTATAACACATTAGTTTTGCTTTATAATCATCTTTTTCTTGAGAAGAAGAGTTAGGTTTAGAAGTAGAAGCAGCATGATTGTATTTGTTTTTCATCTTTCTCTTGTAGAACTTCTTGAAGTTGTTCATCAATAATGCTACATCTCCAGCAGTGTACTCCTTCTTGTTGAGTAGTGATGCTTCATCAGATGAGTCCACATCTTGGCTTCTATGTGCTGGTCTCCTGGTGTTTTCAGCAGCAACTAAGGCAGCTGTGGGTCCTGAAGTTGAGGTTTCTTCAATACCCATCCTAGGCAGTTTATACTCGAATGCCTTGAGTACAGAAAACAGCTCAGTAAGAGAGATTTTTCCCAAATCCCTTGATTCTTCCATTGCTGTTACCTTCATGTTGAACTTAGGAGGTAAGGCCTTCAGTACTCTGATGGTTATCTCCTTGTCTGTGAAGGTTTTTCCAAGCTTCAATACTTCATTTAATATTCTTGTAAATCTTGTATCCATCTGATCAATGGTTTCAGAGGTTTTCATCTTGAAGTTATCCAGCTTTTCTAGAGCAACACTCAGCTGATGCTCTTTTATGGCGTCGTTCCCTTCGCTCATATCTCTGACTTTGTCCCACATCTCTTTTGCAGTTTTACAATGTTTGACCTTGTCAAACCGATCATTGTCCAGGGCTTTAGTCATGATGAATCTCCCAACTTTGTCTAGATTGTAAAGCTTTATTTCTTCTGGAGTCATCTCATGAAGATCTTTTTCCACAACCGTATCAACCTCATTGATTTTTATGGTCTTTGTGAATCTGAATGGACCTTTAATGATACATGTGTACATGTTATCATTATAAGCAGCTAGGAAAATCTCCATTCTGATTTTCCAGTCCTCAAAGGACATACCAGCAATGTGGGGAACATGGCTGATACAATCCATTTTTCAAAAAGTTTAGATTTTTCAAAAAGATGCTCTTATGAAAAAGTTTTGAAAACCTTTGAAAAACACTTGGATCAAGCTCGTTGATCAGGCAGCTGATTCAAATGAACCACCTGCTCTGATACCACTTGTTGGTCCCAAGTGGTCAGATGAGGTCTAGAGGGGGGGGGGATGAATAGACCTCATCTGACCACTTGGGACCAACAAACACTTATGATGTAGCAGTGCTAGATAAGTGCGAAAACCGAGACAAAATAGCTTGAAGGTTGTGGAGTAACACAATTGGTAAAAAGTATACCTACCTGGAGAATTGGTTGTATGGCCACGAGTCGTGGGTGCAATTAATTGCCGCTGGGACGTCAAGACCTACTAGGAATTAAATTTCCCGAGCAATCAAAGGGGTAATTGTTTCGATAAACTAGTGGGAGATCTTTTTCGAAAACAAGTCCAAAATTCGTTAATTATAAGTATTAGGCATAAGATCAGTTAGCTAAATGTTGTCTTCTTTCCATTTGTAGATATTAAGTACAATATCTAAGAATCCATTATCTGTTATCCTCGACGCAAACAAATTGAATGGCTCAAACTTCGTTGACTGGCTGAGAAATCTCAGAATTGTCCTCGATTCCAAGCGACGAAGCTATGTGCTCGACACACCCATGCCTGCTGCACCCGCAGCACGAGATAGTGAGGAACAACGAACCGCCCATGCTAAAAGGGTTGATGATGATCTTCAGGTTCGATGTCTCATGCTAGCCTCGATGTCGAATGAACTGCAGAAACAGCATGCTGCTATGCCGCTTGCTAGAGAGATACTTCTCCACCTCCAGCAGATGTTTGGAGAGAGGTCTCGTACCGAAAGGTTCGCGACCACTAAGGAGTTGTTTCATCTCAAGATGGCTGAGGGAAGCAGTGCCAAGGATCACTGTCTGCGTTTCATCAACCTGGTTGAAAAACTGGGGCGATTGGACGTGGATTTGCATGCTGATCTTAGCACTGACCTCTTTCTCCATACGCTAGCTCGTTCTTTTGACCAGTTCGTGTTGAACTTCAACATGGAGGATAGAACCCTCGCTCTTCACGAACTGACCAATTTGTTGGTAACGGCAGAATCGACTCTCAAGAAAGAGAAGCCGGTAATGATTGCACACCAATCGAAGGCTGCAAAGCCCAAGAGAGGTAGGAAGAAGAAGAAGGTATTTTCTTCGAAGGCAGTCACAAAGGTGGTTGAAAAGAAGCGCAAGAGCCCAGAAGATGAATGTTTCCACTGCAAGAAAGCAGGACACTGGAAAAGGAACTGCCCAGACTACCTAAGGATGAAATTGGTAGCCAAAGGTATTTTCTTGGTTGAAGTTAATATTTCTATTAACTGTGCATCGTGGGTGTTAGACACCGCAGCAGGTTCTCATATCTGCAATGATTTGCAGGTGATGGGAGCAGTAAGATACCTGAAGCCCGGGGATAGAATCCTGCGTTTTGGAAACGGAGCTAGGATCGCCGCTAAGGCTATTGGGGACGTCGAATTGGTTTTAGGAAATTTTACTTTAATTTTAAGGGATTGTCTGTACGTACCAAACATTATTAAGAACATCATTTCTATACCTATGTTGGATATTGATGGTTTTAATTTTTCCATTGAAAATGGAGCTTTTTGCATATTTAAAGGTGGTTTAATGTATGCTCGTGGTAGTTTGATAGATGGTCTTTATTCTCTAGAACCTACAAATTCCGACGTCATGCACATTCAATCTAGAAAAAGAAAATATGATAATCAAACTCCACAACTTTGGCACGCTAAACTTGGACATATTTCCAAGAGTAGGATTCAAAAGCTGATTTCCTCTAAGGCTCTTGAAATAAAGAACTTGGATGAACTCCCAACTTGCGAGTCTTGTCTCAAATGAAAGATGACCAAATCACCCTTCACCGGGAATCCCGAGCGAACCAAGCAAACATTGGATTTAATCCATACTGACGTTTGTGGACCATCGAGTGTCAATGCGAGAGGAGGATTCTCTTACTTCGTAACATTTACCGACGATTTTAGTCGTTATGGATATGTGTATCTTATGAAACACAAATCCGAAACTTTTGAGAAATTCAAAGAGTTTCGAATAGAAGTTGAGAATCAACTTGGACATAGTATTAAAGCACTTCATTCTGATAGAGGTGGTGAGTACTTAAGCCAAGAATTCCTTGATTATCTAAAAGAGAATGGAATTCTCGCCCAGCGAACTCCCCCTAGGACGCCCCAACTCAATGGAGTGTCCGAGCGGAGGAACAGAACATTGTTAGACATGGTTCGTTCCATGATGAGCTTCGTTGACCTTCCCTTTTCGTTTGGGGGCTTAGCCCTATTAACTGCCTCGAAGATACTAAACATAGTACCTTCGAAGTCAGTGCCAACGACACCGCACCAAGTATGGTATGGTAAAGCACCCGTGTATTAGTATCTACGAGTATGGGGATCTCATGCGTATGTAAAGAACAAAAAGGGAGATAAGCTAGATAGCAGATCTAGTTTGTGCAAATTTGTGGGGTATCCAAAGGAATCCATTGGATACCTGTTCTTCGATCCTAAAGAACGTAATACGTTTGTATCTAGGAACGCCCACTTCTTGGAAGAGGATTTCCTCACCAACCGAAATGGGACAATCGTAGAACTTGATGAAGTCCAAGAATCGGACCCATCCCCACAAACAGTGGGAGCTGAACCAGAATTTATTGAACCTACTAGTGATGTACCAAGTCTTCGTCATGATAAACACTCATCGGTCAATCGATTAATATCGAGGACCTCCCCCTCGAATTCACATCGTTTATGAACAAATAAGCATCACGTCGGCGTCGACCTCGATCTCTTCGACTTATCCGACATAGTGGCCGACGTCCTCTTATGTTTGATCCACTTACAATCGGATCGAATCAATTGCTGAGGATCCATATTCGAACCATAACGTCCAATCGTGATTCGACCCGGTGACGCACCTGGAAAACTATAAATAACCCTCATAAATGAGATAAAAGGTACGCACTCTCCGACTATCAATTACACTCCGATCTCTACCCTTATCTCGATACTTACTTTAGCATCGGAGGGGTATCGCCGGGTAACCACCGGCATTAACCTGACGTAGTTGTCTTTGTTTTCAGGTTAGGATTCCCTATACAAATCGAGGACTAGCATAGCTGACCTGCCGATCCTCTTATTGGCGAGTCGTGTTCGACAAGGAATAAGTACCCTAACGATAACGTACTCATCAATTGGCGCCGTCTGTGGGAACATAACTTTGAAAACGTGAAAAAATGACTACAAGATCAAAAACAGTCCAAGCGCGAGAAAAGGAGGGAAATCGCGATCAAAATGGAGAGGGTCAAGGAGATAATTTAATAACTCGTGATCCTGATCCAGCACCTCATGTCGAGGCCGGGGCTTCAAGACCACCGGCTCCTCCGATAATACAGCTTACAAGAGACGATTTAAAAGCCATTCTCGATGAAGCCAAAAAGGAGTGGCTCGCGGAGATTAAAGAAACCGCCATTCAAACTCGACGACCCCCACATGTTGCCGCCTTTGGTGCACGAACAGGATTCGAGGCAAATGAAACAATCAGTCGAGCCGATCAACATCAGGTCAGGCATGGCGCGGAAGAAGACTTGCAGGAGCAATCAGTCAGAGAGGTCAACAAATTGGCCTCAGAAGTAAGATCGCTGCACCAAAAGTTAGACAAACAAGAAAGGAAGAATGAACCTCCAGTATCAAACTCTCGATTAAGGAAATCACCATTTTGTGATGAAATATTCTTTGAAAGGTTGCCTCTCGACAAGAGATTGCCCACTCAGTTACCCCGTTACTTCGGAACGGAAGATCCCGATGAATACCTGGCCTCATTTAATCTCCAAATGCAGCTTCACGGCATCTCCGATAATGTAGCAGCAAAGGCATTCTCCACCACACTAGCCGGAATGGCTCAATCCTGGTTCGGAAGATTGGAGGAAAAATCTATCTTCGACTATGACCAACTCTGTGACAAGTTTATGAGTCAGTTTGGTAGTAAGAGGGCGGTCAGACCCCCTGCAAACCATTTATATTCAATCATACATAACCCGGGAGAAACTTTCAGAAGTTTCATGGGAAGGTTTAACAATGAGCTCCTTAAGGTTGAAATGCCAAGAGTTGATTTTTTAATTACCGTTCTTTTCCAAAGCACTTTAAATCGAGGATTCGCCAGCGCAATAGTAAGAGAAAACCCCGCTACATATGAAAAATTGATGGAAATGGCAAATCAATACATTAATGAAGAAGAAATGAATAAATTGAGAGGAACCTTCTTTGGGTTGACGAAGCCTGAAGAGGGACAGTCGTCTGGCATCCCTGATAGACCAATCGAGGGGCCGCAACCCAATCGGTCTTATGAAGGTAGAAACAGAAAGGTATATAGAGAAGAGAGAAATCACAATCCAGGAAGACAAGGGTTGGGGAGGTCGAACAAAGAATACTACGATAATTACACTCCCCTCAAAAAGCTAAGATCCGAAATCTTATTCGCTATCCAGGACCACAACTTGCTGAGAAAACCGGTTCCAATTAAGGACTACCCAGCCTCAAAAAAGTATTGTCGATTTCATCGACAGAGAGGACACGATACTGATGACTGCTATCAACGTAGAGACAAGATTGAAAGATTGATAGCAGAAGGGCACCTCACTGGGTATGTAAAGACGTCAGAGAATGAGCAACCTAGAAATCGACAGAAAGACAACAGGTCACGTTCGAGATCCCCCGCTAGAAGAAAGCAACGCTCGAAGGATAGAGAAGACCAGCTGAGAAGAGCACAACCTGGAACAATAGTCAATATGATCTCTGGAGGCCCGGCGGGGGGAGATAGTAAAAATTCAAGAAGGGTAGTGTCTCGAGTTATAAGAGATAGAGCCCAAAATGAAAGAAGGGAAGTGTTCTCGATAAGACCAACCCAGCAGAACAAAATGATCGGTTTCGATGAGTCTGACCTACAACCCAATTTCATACCATTCAACAACCAGGATGTACCAGACTGCCCTATGGTGATCACAGCACAAATTGCGGGAGCTACTGTTAAGAGAATCTTAATAGATTCAGGCAGTTCGGCAAATATCCTCTTCCAAGATGCTTTAGAGCGAATGGATCTCGGCCCGACTCCCCTCGATGCAGTGGCTACCCCACTTGTGGGTTTTGGAGGCGCTCAAGTTATTCCCAAGGGTACACTCACTTTGTCTCTTTCCTTGGGAGATGAAGGAAACTCGAGAACGAGAATGATTAAATTTTTGATTGTCGACGCGCCTTGTGCCTACAATGTCATATTGGGAAGACCGGCTTTAAATAGTTTCCAGGCCGTTATCTCAACATACCACCAGAAGATGAAATTTCCGACCACTCCAGGGATAGGAGAAGTTCGAGGAAATCTAAGGGAAGGCTGGGACTGTTACACGGTATCTTTAGACAAACAGTATAAAAAAGAAAACTCTTTCTTCGGTAACGAAAAGTCGCCAGCGGAGCAGCAGAATAGTCCATCGGCACCGGTCGAGGTGGACGAGGTAAAGAAAACGTGTTTTGCTGAAAAAAGCGAGATGCAAAAGGAGATGAATCCCAAAAAGAGAAAATTCGAAAGAATTGAACCTTCCGAAGGGCATAAATCGATCGAATTGGTACCAGGGGAATCATCGAAAACAACGAGGATAGGCACTCAACTATCTGAAGGGCTCGAAACTCAGCTGATCGAATTCTTGAGGGAAAATGTGGATGTCTTTGCTTGGTCAACCACTGACCTCCAAGGAATAGATCCGAAGATTATAGTCCATAGACTCAATATAGATCCGTCATCTCGACCAGCGAGACAAAAGAAACGAAATTTTGGTCCAGAGAGAAACAGGATTATAAAGGAGGAAGTGAAGAAACTTCTAGATGCTGACTACATCGCTGAGATACAATTCACGGAGTGGCTGTGCAATGTCGTCCTAGTTTCCAAGGGAGGAGGAAAGTGTAGAATGTGTAACGACTTTACGGATCTTAACAAACTATGTCCGAGGGATCCATATCCGCTTCCGAGAATCGACTCCCTGGTCGACTCCACTGCTGGCTGTGCTATTTTGAGTATGATGGATGCATTCCAGGGGTTTTACCAAATTTTTATGGCACTAGAGGATCGAGACAAGACAGCTTTTATTACCGAAATGGGTGTATATTTCTTCAAAGTAATGCCCTTCGGATTGAGAAATGCAGGAGCCACTTATCAAAGGCTGGTGAATAAGATGTTCGAAGGCTTGTTGGGGAAATCGATGGAAGTATATGTCGATGACATGCTGGTCAAAAGCCTAAACGAGAAAGATCATCTGGAACACATTAAAGAGGCTTTCGACATAATGAGGAAATATGGAATGAAGCTCAACCCAGCCAAATGTACTTTCTGGGTTAGGTCAGGAAAATTCCTTGGGTACTTGGTAAACGAGAGAGGTATTGAAGCAAACCCAGAAAAGATACAAGCGGTCATCGATTTGAAGGCTCCTCGGAACTTAAATGAAGTACAAAGGCTAGTTGGAAAAATCACAGCCCTCAATCGATTCATATCTCGTTCGGCAGATAAGAGCCTCCCTTTTTTCAAAATAATGAGGAATGCAAAGAGGTTCGAGTGGTCGAAAGAATGCGACCAGGCATTCGAAGAACTCAAATCCTATCTTATGTCACCTCCCCTTTTGGCCAAACCAAAAGATAATGAAGATTTATACCTCTATATCGCAGTTTCCGAACAAGCGATCAACTCAGCTCTTGTCAGGATGGAAGCAAAAGAGAACAACCCGATTTATTATGTAAGTCGTGTCTTGCAAGGCCCCGAAAGAAATTACTCCGAGATTGAAAAGTTTGCTCTCTCTATCGTAACTACTGCGCGGAAATTGAGACCCTATTTCCAGTCGCACAAAGTTATCGTCCTAACCAACCAACCACTGAGGCAAACACTTTCGAAGCCTAACGCGTCGGGAAGGCTAATCAAATGGGCAGTCGAACTAGGAGAATATGACATCGATTATTTGCCGAGAACCTCGGTCAGAGGGCAGATTTTAGCTGATTTTGTACTAGAAAGCACTGTAACGATAGAAGAAAATGAGGAGCAATGGATGCTGCATGTCGATGGATCCTCAACGTCGACAGGCGGTGGTGCTGGAATTTACTTTCAAGGCCCAAACGGGGAAGAGCTTGAATTTGCTTTAAAATTAGACTTTCTAGTATCCAACAACGAAGCAGAATATGAGGCCCTGCTGGCAGGATTGAAAATGGCAGTAGAAACAGGAATAAAAAACTTAATTGCTTACACCGACTCACAGCTCGTGGAAAAGCAATTTAAGGGTCTTTTCGAAACCAAAGAAGATTCAATGATCAAATATTTAGCTTTGGTCAACAAGCAGGTATCGCGACTCGATGCATTCCAACTCGAATATATAAGGAGGACAGAGAATACGAGGGCCGATGCTCTCTCCAAGTTCGGAAATCTAATAGAAGGAATCAAGACTCGGAAGGTAACACTGTTGATTTCAGAGAAACCGGCCATCGATACCAAGAAGAGTCCCCCTGGAGCGGATATACTCTATCTCGATGACGATCGCAGTAGTTGGAAAGCTCCAATACTGGATTATCTAGTGAACGGAACCCTCCCAACAAACAACACTGAAGCAAGAAGACTCAAGTATAGGGCACCCCGCTATGCAGTCATTGGAAACGAATTGTATCGACGATCTGTCTCTGGAGTGCTGCACAAATGCGTAGCTTCTCCCCAGATCGACCTAATACTAAAGGAAGTCCATGAAGGATCTTGTGGAAGCCATTCGGGAGGCAGAGCGTTAGCAGTTCGAATATCACATCTGGGATATTATTGGCCTTCCTTGGTCAAAGACGCCAATGATTATGCTAAAAGGTGTGCCAAATGCCAATATCACGCCACCATGCCGAATCAACCGGCGCAAAAGATGGAGTCAATATCCATTGCTTGGCCTTTCGATCAATGGGGTGTAGACTTGGTTGGACCGCTACCGATGGCGCGAGGACAGAAACGTTATTTACTTGTAGGAGTGGAATATTTCAGTAAATGGGTAGAAGTGGTGCCACTAAAGCAAATCTCTCAGACCCAAATAATCAACTTCTATTGGTCGATCGTCTGCAGGTTTGGCATACCTAGAGTAATCATCTCAGATAATGGACCCCAATTTGTGGGGAAAAGAGTAGTGGATTGGTGTTCGAAACACAAAATCGATCTGCGTTTTACTTCGGTAGGTTGCCCGCAAACAAACGGACAAACTGAGGTAACCAACCGAGAAATCGTAAAGCTTTTAAAGAAAAGATTATCGGAAGCGGGAGGTGCTTGGCTCGATGAGTTACCATGGGTCATTTGGGCCAATCGAACAAAGGAAAGAGCTGCAACTGGGGAAACTCCTTTTAGTCTCGTATATGGCTCTGAGGCAGTTGCTCCTGCTAAACTGGAAGTCACATCACCGAGAACTGATATGTACAACGAATCGGATAATGCGGACAAAAGGAATTTCGAACTCGATCAGGCGGAAGCAAAGCGAGAAAGAGCCTCCACCCGAATCCAAGCATACAAGACTACCATGGCAAGGGCTTACGATAAAAATGTAAGATTAAAATCTTTTCAGGTAGGAGACCTCGTCCTAAAACGAGTAGACGTATCCAAGCAAAAGGGTAAGCTCAATTGCAATTGGGAAGGGCCTTTCAAGGTAATCGAAGCAGGCAGAAAAGGCGCGTATCGATTAAGCACAATGGAAGGAGAACTCGTGAAGAGAACCTGGAACAGGAGAAACCTCAGAAAATTCTACGCTTAAGAAATTTTCTTTAGTTTGTATATATTCCCAGCTGTTTTTGTAATTTCCTAGAGAAGAACAATCTTTCTTTTATTTTGGAATCAATATAAAAAGCTCTTTTGTTACTTTCTAATACTATCATATAGATCGATAGCCGCTGAGGCATCGGGATGAAATCGCCAATGTCCCTCGATAGCCGCTGAGGCATCGGGATGAAATCGCCAATGTCCCTCGATAGCCGCTGAGGCATCGGGATGAAATCGCCAATGTCCCTCGATAGCCGCTGAGGCATCGGGATGAAATCGCCAATGTCCCTCGATAGCCGCTGAGGCATCGGGATGAAATCGCCAATGTCCCTCGATAGCCGCTGAGGCATCGGGATGAAATCGCCAATGTCCCTCGATAGCCGCTGAGGCATCGGGATGAATTCGTCAATGTCCCTCGATAGCCGCTGAGGCATCGGGATGAATTCGCCAATGTCCCTCGATAGCCGCTGAGGCATCGGGATGAAATCGCCAACGTCCCTCGATAGCCGCTGAGGCATCGGGATGAATTCGCCAAAGTCCCTCGATAGCCGCTGAGGCATCGGGATGAATTCGCCAACGTCCCTCGATAGCCGCTGAGGCATCGGGATGAATTCGCCAACGTCCCTCGATAGCCGCTGAGGCATCGGGATGAAATCGCCAATGTCCCTCGATAGCCGCTGAGGCATCGGGATGAAATCGCCAATGTCCCTCGATAGCCGCTGAGGCATCGGGATGAAATCGCCAATGTCCCTCGATAGCCGCTGAGGCATCGGGATGAAATCGCCAACGTCCCTCGATAGCCGCTGAGGCATCGGGATGAAATCGCCAACGTCCCTCGATAGCCGCTGAGGCATCGGGATGAATTCGCCAATGTCCCTCGATAGCCGCTGAGGCATCGGGATGAAATCTCCAAACGTACCTCGATAGCCGTTGAGGCATTGAGAGGAATTCTCCAAATCATCGAAATCTCCAAACGTACCTCGATAGCCGTTGAGGCATTGAGAGGAATTCTCCAAATCGTCAAAACCACCAAACGTATATCGAAAAATCGAAATTGCGGAGCAAAAAGCTATAAATAAGCTGAGGATAAACGTATCTCGATTATGGTAAATACATCGATCATAAATTACATTGACAAACTTGATGAGATAAAAATCGAGATCGACTACTACATCGAAAAATCGAAATTGCGGAGCAAAAAGCTATAAATAAGCTGAGGATAAACGTATCTCGATTATGGTAAATACATCGATCATAAATTACATTGACAAACTTGATGAGATAAAAATCGAGATCGACTACTACATCGAAAAATCGAAATTGCGGAGCAAAGGGCTATAAATAAGCTAAGTATACAATATATCTTGATAATAGTAAAGACACCGATTATAAAAGCAACGTCGGCAAAGCAGTGATATATCTCGATTATAATATTATAATAAAGGCTTGGATCATGAAATCCATATCAACAAACACATTCAGATATAAAAATTAATATTCAAATAAAAGGAACAAGTCGACAAAATTGAAGTATTAATGAATATTTTATTTCATTATATCGACATGGATACAAATGTACAAGTGAAATCGACTAAGTTGAGGATACAAATGTATAAAGAAACCTAATACAGACTATTACATTGGCTATTCGACTAAGTTGAGGAAATCCCGAGTTTTCCTACATATTCGGCGACCGAGGACTGCTGATGACGACCGACTTCGGATTAGCTATAGGCTTAAATATGGAGGTTTTCCGCCTATAGCTTTTCCTCTCATTGATCGGGGCCTTGAAGGGACGATTCATCCTCGGCGTAAGCGAAGGACAGGAGGATCTTTTAATTGCAGCATGCTTACCAGACAGACACACACCATCTCAGTCAATAAATCGACCATGGGTGATGGGTCTCTCTGCTTCGACCAAGTGACAGAAGAGGAAAAAGCCGCTCAAAATTTTTGCGCTTTAAGTCCTCCACCATCTGATCGGCTGTCATACCTTCTACCTCACCCCTGTCCCCCGACTAAAACGGAAGCACCTCGAAATTACCAAGGACCCGGCATATGTTGCAGAGTGCCGAGCCAATGAGGATTCCGAGATGCCCCCGGGCAGACCTCGTTGTCGTTACCGATGCCACCCATTCGAACAACGAGGCCCACCCATTGAAGTACTCCCTTTACCGATCCCACCCAATCGAAAAGAATATCAACATTTTTTATATCGATCTGGAGGTCGAACAAGATGAAAGGTCCCAAAATAGGGTAAGGGACCCTTCGATAACTTGATCTCAAAGATCGAACTATCGAGGGATTTTTTCGTCGGATATTTCCTAAACAGGAACATGTTGGTATAGTTTAGAAGTGAAGAATATGGGTCACCCCTTTACCTATTTATAGGATTAGCCAATCCAATCCAATGGCCCAGATTTATCAGGTTCAACGGTCAGGATGGAACGCATTTAAGTAGCCGACTGTTACGCTACCCAAGGTAACTGACGCGGACTATATCCAACGGTCAAGGAAACGCCACGATCAACGGCTGAGATTGTTCCCATTTAATGCGCAAACCGCCTCAACTACCCAGTGAATTTAATGGTTCGACTGGTAATTAGGAAACGAACCAGCGACGTCGAACAAATTAAATTAGATGGAAATTAAATCAACCCAATCCGACTATGCGATAAAATAAGAGACCACCTTCATCGAACATACACGAATGGCGAAAAAGCCAATTAGCACACACGTATCAGAATTTATCACTTGCGAGCAGAATGAAGATAAATAGATTGAAAGCAATTAATTAAGTGAAAAAGGGAAATATTCGACATTTCTTAAACACAACATATAAACAACAAAACACGCCGCCCACACGCGACTCGATAACCAACGAACCGAGTTTTAGAGGAAATAAAAGTTTTTTCTTTTTTTCAAACTCAAGGCCAAAACAAATGCCGTCAACAATCATTATGGGTCTCGAAATTGAGACGATCAATATGATCGGAGGAGGTCGTCTTGGGGACTTCACCTCCCTGGTCAGCACTCTCAGCTCTCAGCTTCGCCGCTTGCAACTCGAGTAGGAATCCAAATTCATGGTCCTCAGGAGCGCCCTTGGAATGGTCATCTATCAAAAAATCCAAGTCGAGCGGAACACCATTTTCATCAGAAGTAGCGCTGAGCTTCGTCTCATCAAAACGATCATTCAAGAAGCCGAGAGCCCTACACTGTTTCCAACCCTTCTCAAAGACCTTGGACAAGTCGGTCCCGGATTGGCGTTCGACCAACTCCTCGTAGACAACGCTGTTGAAGAATTCGGTAACGATAGCCTTCCTTTCAGCAGCTGTTGCCTCACTACGACTCCTCAATCCTTCTCGTCGACCCAATTCAAAGCTATCGGCAACCTCTTCCTTTAGCTTCATGGCAAACTCTTGATCCTTCCGTTCGAGTTCTGCTTCCAATTCGGCGATACGACCACCTTTAGCCGTCGCTTCTTTCTCCAGAATAGCTACCTTTTCATCGACCTCCTTCTTCTTCTCCTCCAGATGACCAACCTTTTTCTTCAAATGCGAGCTAGAACCTTTACTCTTCTCGTAACGCTTCCTCAAACCATCCTGTCGAGCAGCAGAGGAATAGATGGTCTGGCCTAACTGTGAAATAAAATTTTTATGCATTATTAGTATGAAATAAAGAAAAATAGAACGTAAATCTATATCGAGAGACGAATACCGATAGAAGGAGAGACGCCTGTAAGCGTAGGATGTCCGCTCCATCTTTTTTCAACAGCGTGGCGTGGTCCTCAAAGGACACTGTCGACAAAAATTTCTGCCACGCCTGTGGGGTGATTGAAGAATCCAAAATTGCAGGATTCATCATCGAGATACCAGCTGCCCTCGAACCGTACATTCTTTTGTGCTCCTCGAGGATAGATTCTAAGTTACCTCCGGCGGGGGGAGGGATCTCACTGCTCGTAGGGGTCGGTAGATCGTCCAGCTTAGCCCTCTTCGGAGTAGGAATTTCTGCCTGATCTACTTCAGCTGAAACAGGCCTTTTTCCCTTATCCCTTTCTTCTTCTCCCTCCGCTCGATGACCTGTTGGCAAAGGAACAGTGCTCGAGTGGCCAAGGGGTTTGGGGGCCTTGTCGGTAGCAGTGGTCGGAGACAAGGGCACAGGTGGCTTCACGATATTTTGAGACTTCCATATAGCTCTCATAGCACGATTAGCCATAGGGATTACGCTTGTCTCTGCACAAATGGATATATTAAGATAATACATCAATATATTATTTAAAGAAATACAAAAAACGATCAAAACTACCTAAGGTAGGACAATCGACAGGTAAAGGAGCCATCGACATTCCTCCTAGACTCAAAATAGGCTCCCGCAGAAGAGCGTTGGTGTCATAGGTCGACTCCGACAACTGAGAAAGAAAGTCGGGCCCCCAGGACGGTTCGGGAATATTCCTCAACAGAATGCCACCCGACCTCCATTCACGTTTCGTCCTCCATACGTAGTTCTCGGGGCCATGAACGAAAATAAACCTATTCTTCCAACCTTTTCCATATGACAATTTTAGATCACTAAGAAACCTAACTTTGGGTTTAGACCGTACGAAGTAAAAACCTTCGTTGGACTGAGGAGAAGGGCGAACATCGAAAAGACCACAAAAATTAGCAAAAGACGCAGGTTGACCAATTGCTTTCATCACTATACAAAAAGCAATGATGTATCCAATAGTATTAGGGACCAATTGAGTAGGGCACAACCCGAGACCATTCATTATATCGATAAATTCGCTAGCTAAATGAAAACGAAGACCGTTTTCCAAACTATCGATATGAAAAGCTCTAAAACCACTCGGAGGCTCGTTCATCCTCTCATCCGAGGATGGCATTCTAATACCCCAACCCGATGGGAATTGATATTTTGACAGTAATGACTCATCCGACATGCGTATACGACACGCCGATATGGCACTGAATAATTCCTTGGTTCGATGTCGGCCCGACTTAGACCTAGAAGGAATCATAACTTCCTTCTTCGGATACCTTACAGAACCTATCGACACACCTTTCCCTTCCCCGACAGATTCATTTCCTATAGACTTAGACCCACCAGACATAAGTAAGAAAAAGATTTAGAAATACCTAAGAGGGAAGGAGTACTCCGACTAAGAGATGGCAGGCAATCGCTGATCGACGCGGCTCCGACGATTATCCTCCCAAAATGTTTTCAATAATTGTGAACAGTCAAGCTCTTAACATCCTATATATAGACAAAAATCCCAAAGAGCGCGCCCAATGGCAAAATATTTTGAATGGACGTGGCGGTTCAATCTAAAAAGGACGGATTAAATATTTCGGCCCAATAACATTCCTTCCGAATAGCGGGCCCAAATATTAGCCCATTTACAATACTCAAAATCGATGATTCGATTAGAAATGCTCAAAAACAAAGTGACTAGAAAGTTACATATTTATCGATCAAAAAGATATGTTAGACAAATAGAAAGTTATATAATTATCGATCAAAACGAGATGTTGACGTTTCGTCAATACGATCAAAATACTCTTGATAAAACCCTATGCTTACAAAGCTCCAAAGCTTCTACTTAAACTACAACTAATCTGATGGAATCAAACATCCGAACTCGTGCGCTCGTGCGGTTTCGACTTCTTCATCTATACCAATAAGCACAGGGGGTTGACATTGCTCGTCGAGCGCCGCCCCTATCATTAAAGGATCAAAATCTGCGGTAAGAAAACCTCTATATCGACATTGTTTGATGGTCTTCTCATGCATTTCGACCAGCGAATCTCCCATCCTAGCGTCTGCGAGGTGCTCATAAACAGGAGACGCAAGAAACTCCTTCACAATAGCTAAACGTTGGTCAGGGGAAACGACCCTAGCTTCTGGAGGGTACCCAGCTCGAACACGTTCGACTTCTCGGGTGGCGATACTGAGCTGTCTAATCGCCTCATCGAGCTGCTGCTCTCGTTCTTTTATCGCGACATCGTGTTCAGCCTTAAGCTTCTCCACTTCTTGTTGCGCGAGATCAGCCTGGAGGTATCCTTGAAATAGATATTGTATTACCTATATGACATAAAACAGAGATCAAAGAACCTCAGGTTTATGATTCGTTATCAGAGATAGAAAAGGTGATGTCGAGAAATAAAACTTACCGAAGAGATTGCTCGCCCTGAAGTATGTAGGTTTTTCTGCAGAGACTTCCTCGACAACCACCTCTGATCGCGACTAAATATGCTGTGGATAAAACTTTTGAAACCAGCATCCTTAGAACCTCGTTGAAGAACTGAATCACTTGAGCCCAAACCGTCGGGATACTTGTGCTCGGAATCGACCCATTGAGATATCGACCAACTGAGGTCGAACTCATCGTCATCCGAACTGTTGTCGCTATCATCCACATTCGGAACGACGGGGTCATTTCTTGTCTTCATTTCCGTCTCCTCTTCCACTCGAGTCCTCTTTCCTCGCTTAATCTCGATACGACGAGCCTCATAATCACCAACACTCTTAGTTTGTCTCTCCGAGCTAGGTCCAGCCATGGCGTTAAAACCATGCGGCCACTTACGTTGAATCTCGGCGTCTAGAGCCTCCTTTTTCTTCCCTTTGGGCGCGAGTAAAGCGCCCCTAAGAAGATCCTCTAAGGAAGGATCATCGCCCCTCCTTTTCGATGCAGATAACCCACATGTTCGCAGATGCGGCTCTTGGGTAAGAACCTTCACATTGAGGCAATATCTACGCAAATTTTCCAAAAATTGAGGCTACAGGGTAGATGGTGGAGGTCTCTGTACATCGATAGGGCCGATACGCCAGGACGATGTTATATTTAGCTTTTGCCCCTTTGGTGGTCTAAGAAACACGAACCGGGCTTTCCATCCCTTCCCATGAGAACTTTTTGCATTTGTGAGAAAACTATTCTTATTCCCCCTAGATCTGACCTGATAAAAGCCCTTGCCCGACTTCGGCGACTCCTTCACCGTAAATAGACGCCAAAAGTTGCCGAACGACGGCTCTTGCCTAAGAGCTTTCATGACGACGATAAACCCCAGAATCATCGACATGCCATTCGGAACGATCTGGGTAGGCACGACACCCAATTGATTGAGAATCGAAGCCAGTTCAGGAGCAATTGGCACTCGAAATCCGCATTCCATCGACGCCTCGTGTATAGCTATGGTCTTCTTCGGAGGGTTGTGCATCCGCTGTATCTTATTCGGAGTCGTCAAAACCCAACCTTCCGCAATCGAAAACGAAGATAGCCAGTTCGACAAGGGTTTTTTATAATCCCCAGCTTGAATCTCATGATATGCCAACCTCTTTTCCTCTTCGTCTTCATCGTCGTCATCAGCCTGCCCACCACTTCCAGATATACCACCTTCGTTGCCTTCCTGTCGATTTGCTTCCTCACCAAAAACCGACTCGACAACATCCTCCACATGAACACTCTCCGGACTCGATACTTCGCTATCCGACATCGTCTTAATATATCAGAACTAAATTCTATGAAACTCTCTTATGCACGTATAAAGCTCCGACGTCACAAATTTTTTTTTACCGTAGTATAAAAGCACAGGAAGAACGACCTATATATAGCTGCAAAAACTACCGCTTCACCAAATTTGCACAATACCCCTTGAAAAGACGCGACGTTTGAACTTCCACCCGTAATATAGATATTGCCCGCCGAATTAAACCCTAAATCAGCGAAGGCGCGAAAGCATAGATATTATGGCGGGAAATTATACTACGATACTTTAAGTCCCAGACTTCGATTTGCAATCGAACTCTCGAACTTGGGGGACTCCCAATGATACTAGCAGAATTTAAAAATTCAAACAAACACTAATTCAAATTTCCAGAGTTCGACTTACCCTCAAACTCTAGAACTTGGGGGACTCTTGATGTACCAAGTCTTCGTCATGATAAACACTCATCGGTCAATCGATTAATATCGAGGACCTCCCCCTCGAATTCACATCGTTTATGAACAAATAAGCATCACGTCGGCGTCGACCTCGATCTCTTCGACTTATCCGACATAGTGGCCGACGTCCTCTTATGTTTGATCCACTTACAATCGGATCGAATCAATTGCTGAGGATCCATATTCGAACCATAACGTCCAATCGTGATTCGACCCGGTGACGCACCTGGAAAACTATAAATAACCCTCATAAATGAGATAAAAGTTACGCACTCTCCGACTATCAATTACACTCCGATCTCTACCCTTATCTCGATACTTACTTTAGCATCGGAGGGTTATCGCCGGGTAACCACCGGCATTAACCTGACGTAGTTGTCTTTGTTTTCAGGTTAGGATTCCCTATACAAATCGAGGACTAGCATAGCTGACCTGCCGATCCTCTTATTGGCGAGTCGTGTTCGACAAGGAATAAGTACCCTAACGATAACGTACTCATCAACTAGTACACCTACTCTTCGAAGGTCTGATCGAATTCGTAAGGAGCCAGAGCGATTTGGTTTCATTCACGAAAAAGAAAAAGGTGATAATGATCCAAGGACCTATCAAGAAGCGATGTTAGACATAGACTCATGTGCGTGGCTCGAAGCCATGCAATCCGAAATGGATTCCATGCATTCCAACAAGGTTTGGACCTTGGTCGATCCACCTGAGGGAACTATCCCTATAGGATGCAAATGGATCTTCAAGCGCAAGTTTGGAATGAATGGAGAGGTATTAACTCATAAAGCTCGCTTAGTGGCGAAAGGGTATTCTCAAAGACCTGGAATAGACTATGAGAAAACTTTCTCTCCCGTGGCGATGTCGAAATCCATTCGGATACTACTTGCCATAGCCGCGTGGTATGACTACGAAATATGGCAAATGGACGTAAAGACCGCCTTTCTCAATGGAGACATTGACAAGGAGATCTTTATGCAACAACCTGAAGGTTTTGCGTCCAAAGGAAGTGAGCACAAATTGTGTAAACTTCAAAGTCAATCTATGGCCTCAAACAGGCGTCCCGAACCTGGAACATACGATTTGATGAGACAGTCAAAGCATTTGGCTTCATCAAAAACGTATATGAACCTTGTGTGTACAAGAAGAATAGTGGGAGCTCGATACAATTCATTGTTTTGTACGTCGATGACATTTTGTTAATCGGAGACGATATCAAGATGTTAGCGCAGACTAAAGCGTGGTTATCCGCGCAGTTTTCCATGAAAGATATGGGAGACGCATCTTCCGTATTGGGAATACGTATCTATAGGGATAGATCGAAGAAGATGATAGGACTCTCACAATCTCAGTACATCAACACTATTTTGAAGAGATTGAAAATGGAAGAATCCAAGAGAGGATTGCTTCCAATGAGACATGGTATCTCTTTTTCTAAGTCTATGTGCCCTACAACTGACGAAGAAAAGACGAGAATGTCTCTCATACCTTATGCCTCTGCTATAGGGAGTATAATGTATGCGATGTTGTGTACTCGACCAGACATAGCACACGCTCTAAGTGTAACGAGCCGCTATCAGTCAAATCCAGGCGAAGAGCACTGGACTGCCGTAAAAGCAATCCTAATGTACCTGCGAAGGACTAAGGATATGTTTTTGGTCTACGGTGGTAGTGGAGAACTGAAACTTGAAGGATTCACTGATTCGAGTTTCCAGTCTGACGTGGATGACTTCAAATCCAACTCTGGATACATATTCCGCATCAATGGAGGAGCGGTCAGTTGGAAAAGCTGTAAACAGTCTACCACTGCCGACTAAACCACAGAAGCATAATATATCGCAGCATAAGATGTAGCAAAAGAAAGTGTATGGATGAACAACTTCATTCAAGAATTGGATGTTGTTCCTAGCATTGCTGAACCTGTAGTCGTCTTCTGTGACAACAACGGGGCGATAGCTCAAGCAAAGGAGCCGAGATCACACCATCAATCCAAACACGTATAGACGAAATACCACGTGATCAGGGAGATCATTGGTAGAGGTGACATGCACATGGAGTATGTCAAATCGGAAGAAAACGTAGCTGACCCACTAACTAAGCCACTTTCACAAAAGGCGTTCGATAGTCATCTAGAGAAGATGAGTCTTAGAACCATAGGTGAATGGCTTTAGGGCAAGTGGGAGATTGATAGAACAGTGCCCAGCAAGCCAGTTCAATTAGCTTGTAATAGGTCTATTCTGTAAGAAACAATCTTTTGATTTTATAATAACACGCGCGTTTATTTATATGAGTATAAGGATAAACAATGGCCAACTTCATCTCTCGCGAATACATTTAAGCGATTGGATGAAACCCTTAGATTACATTTGACTATGGGACGATTCACTTCAGTACTGAGTGCAATCATGAAACAGTCTCAAAGGTCGTAATCTTAAAACTGTTCCAAGTCATAGATTCCGAACGAGACGGGCTATCGTAGGAATCGCCAAGACTTGTACAAGTATGCATGATTCACATGGAGTGAATTTGTAGCGTTTCATGAGCAAGGCATTTGAGGCCAGTGCATACGAGTAGGTGGTTCAATGGAGGATTGAATGCATCGAACGACCCGAACAGAGAAACCCATTGTGGAAGCGCATGTCGCATATCGGTGATGGGATGTTTCTCAAGGATTATAATAGTGTACGATTTAGTCCTTTGACTTGAGGTGCTAGGGCGAATTCGGTGCATGGAAGTGCGTTCTTAGATCTAGGTATAGGCCACGTAGCTTGGTCATAACATGCCTAGGTTGGGTTTGTATGGACATGTACGCGAGTGGTTAGTACCGATATGGAATCTATTGACTCACTGTAATGGGTGAGAGAATTTCCTATACGATTCTTAGATAATATATCCAAGGAATCTGCCGCCGCAGTCGGTGACGGATTTGGAAAGGGGTTTCCAAATTTAGAAGGTCACAATGGAATATTATCCTGAATTAGAAAGTATAGTTATCGAGACAAATTTAGAGGTGCCGATCAATTCACACACGCTAAGTCTTGATCGGGAATATTAGTCGATAGAAGGACCGTATGTACAAGGTAATTATATGAGACGAGGTTCACAAGTATCAATTCACCTGAAGTTGGGCTTCATGGGCTTGTGGCTAGACATCGACCATGAAGTATAGGTACTCCTGAGTTAATAGAGGAATTGATTCTCGGAGTGGTCAATTAAAGGTTGTTTAATTGACCGGAGCAATTTATTGTTCATAAATTAAATCACGAGGAATTCGTGGGCCTGCTGCCAATTAATGGTGAACCCAGAGGGTCACACACAATACAATTGGACGGTGACTGTTGAAAAGGAATACAAAAGGAATTAATTGATTTAAAGGTAATTAAATCAATTAAATGAATTAAAAGTATTTAATTCAAGTGGGAGATTAATTAATTGACTAACTTGATTAATTAAATACTTAATTGAGTTGCTAATTAATTATATAAAAGAAATAATGATTTAATTGGACTGGGCATTTAATTAAGTAATTAATTAAATGAAAAGGCTTGCAAGACATGGGCCTTTAATTAAAAGCCCATAAGAAGTCTTGCAAAACCTAGGTCAAGAGGGAGTCTATAAAAGGGGTTCTACTTGAGCTCAAAAAGCTAACACCCTAGAAGAAAACCCTAGCCTCTCTAAGACCTAGTAGCCGCCGCCCCCTTGTGCTAGAAACCCTAGCCGCCGCCGCCACCTAGAGACGCCGCCACCTGCTGCCGTGGGCTGTTCTAGTGCCGCCGCCCCTCTCCCTTTGTTCCACTGTGTTAGATCTTGACCTGTCAAGAGAATCTACACAATCCTGCTTCGAAAAATTTTAAATTCCGCACTGTCGTTGTTCTGACAATCGAGGCATCCCAACCACTATCCCAACATGAACCTGTCGGTGACTTATCTGTAGGAGTGTCTGCTGATGTTAGAGAAGAACAACAGACTGGCACAACAAATGAAGGAGATGCACTCCTTCTGCACCCTGCTCTTGTTGTTGCCACTCCACTACAGACTGTGGAAAGTCCTGAAGCTAAGAAGCTAAGGACTGGCAAAGTTGTTGTTCCTTATCTCTCTGTGGCTGAAAAGAAGAGATTAGATGAGGCTGAGAGACAAAGGAAGGCCGCAGAAAAGACTGAAGAAGATCGTCTAAAGGACCTTGAGCTCAAAAGACTGGAAGAAGAAGCCAGTAAAATGACTCAAGCACAAAGAGATGCCATTGAAGTAGCAGAGTTGGCTGCTGCCATAGAAGCAAGTGCTAAGGACTCTCATGGTCCAAGGCAAGCTGGTGGTATTGTGATTGGAGAGCAAAGTGATCCAAGTAAGCCTAAGCAAGTCATGCCCACTCCTGCAGTGCAACCTAAAAGAAGAGCAGAGGTAGAACTGGCATTGGAGATTGTCAGAGATGACCCTGCTGTTTTTGATGAATTCATTGCCCGCTTGGATGCTGAGAATGACAAGATTACTTGTCTGACGATGTTCACCAAAGAAAAGATTAGATACAACAGATGGAGGGAGTATCGTCTTACAAAGAGTAAGGATCAAATTGCAAGCTGGAAGGCTTTTGCTGATGAAGAAGCCTGGGTTATGAAGTGGCTTGAGACAAATTCTCTGACTCAAGCATTGGACTTAGAGTTCTTCCTGGATAAGCTGAGAATGAGGATCAGTCATATAGTAAAAGCTGAAGCAAAGAAGTTATATGATTCCGTTCCAGAGGAGTATGCTGATAATGAAGATCTGAAGGAACGTGCAATCAAGTTGGCAGTTTCCCAAACCATGGAAACTTGGGCTAAAAGAACTAGGAAGATGAAGGGACAGCCAAGTTCTCTGCTCCCTCTTCCAAGTTTGAAGCAGATTGTTTATGGACCTACCATTAAACCATATGAAGAGCTTCCCGAGGATCCAATCTCCCCATTTGTTCCAGTTGATAATCTGACATGGATCACTCATAGATCTACTTTGGATAATGCAGGTAAATTGCGTACTATTGCAAATGTTAAGAAGGTCCAAGCACCACCTGCTGATCAGAACAAAGAAAAAGAAGGTACTTCTGATCCTGCTAATCAAAATAAGGAAAAGGAAGATACTTCTGATTCTGCTGATCAGAATAAGGAAAAAGAAGATACTTCTGAACTTGCTGATAAAAATAAGGAAAATGAGGGTACTTCTGAACCAGCTGATCAGACTAAGGAGAAGGAAAGCACTCCTAGTCAAGCTGATAAGACCAAGGACAAAGAGACCACTCCTGGTTCAGCAGATCAGATCAAAGAATCAGCAACCCTTGCCTTACCTCCTATTCCAACTGATGTTACTTCTACTTCTCAAAGCTTACAGCCATCTCTGTTGGACTCAATTCAACAGATGATTTCAAAATCAATGAAGGAATTAGAAGAGAAGTTAACTGCAAATCTGTTGGCTGCTTTAAGTCAACCAACGCAAAGAGCTGCTCCCATTCCTACTGCTCTGATAGAAGACACTGCTAATAATGTGGAAACTATCAAACTAGATATGGATGTGATTAGAGCAAGGACTCAAAGCACAGCTGCTGGTTGGAGACAGATTACTGAGACTGTTGAAATGGCCATCAAAGCTGAGGATGAAACCCTGGAAAATATGATGAAGGACTTCAAAGCATCTGCTGATATGTTGCTTGCAACTCAGATTCAGCTAGGTGAGCAAGGGGAAGTTGTCCATCACAGAATGGATGCATTTGAAGCCCAACAGCTCAGAAGTAAAGCTCAGATTACTGCAATGGAAGAAAACATCAGACTTCTCTGTGATACACTTCAAGTTCAACCAGTCTTACCACAATATCCAATCAACCCTGCTGATGATGAAAAAAATGGAGAAGATAGGGTACTGAGTGAAGAAGATTTCTCAAAGACTGCTGAATTGGAAGGAACTGAAATACTGGATGGATCTGCCAAAGATGAAAATGATGATGAAGGCACAAGCAGACTAGTAGATCAGTTAAGTACAGAAGAAGAAGATGAAGCTGATGAAACTGAAACTGAAGCAAAAGCAAAGACTGATAAAGAAATTGCTGCTGCTAAGGACTCGGCTGAAGAACAGCTTGATCCTGATGTTAAATATAAGAAGATGGAGCTGTTAAGACAAAGATTCTTCAAAGAATTGGAAGCTGAAACTTCCAAACCTGAAGATGAAGAAGACAAAGATGAAGAGGACAAGCAAGAAGACAAAACAGAAGACTAGTCTAGGTTACTTATGCTTGAAATCCTTGTAATTTTTTTTGCACATCTCATCTGTTGAACTTGTAATCTGTAATCTTTTCTGAATATCTATAAAAGTTCAAGTTTAATCCAATAAACTATTTCAATCTCAGAAATTTTTGAGGATCAAAACTTTAGTTTAGGTACAGGTACTTAGCTGAAGTTTTGTCATCATCAAAAAGGGGGAAATTGTTGGATGAAGATGAAGATGAAGTGCAAAGAAGATAAGAAGATAAGGGAAAGTTTTGACGATTTCCAAAACATCAAAATAACCTAAGTATGGAAAGCTTAGGTCCCTTAGAAAAATTTAGACCAAGTAAAGAAGACATCAGAAGGGTCTAAAATTCTAAGCCCAGAAGACTATTGATCTTATGCTGAAACAGCAATCAGAAGGGTAAACCATCAGCTGACTCAAATCAGATTAGTTCAGAGTTTGATCAGCAAAGTATCTATCAGCAGGGTTGTTTTGATCAGCAGAGTAGAAGAGATCAAGAAGTTAGTCCAACGGTAATAAATGCACTTGGTGTAATAAATGCTGCAATAGAAGGGTAGTAATGGCAAATGATTGAAGTTTATTCTCGGATCAGCAAAGTGCATTTAATGCAGCTACAGGAAAGTAAACCAGAAAAGGACTGTAGCAGGGAGCAGTTCTGAATTTGGGCTAAAGCTATGGATTTGAATTGTGATTTCCTTCAACGGTCATATTTTCAAATCCAAGTATAAATAGAGCTGATTTCAACGAGCGAGAAACACAACAACATTTCTGAGATTTCATTTTCGAAGCAGAATTTTGTCTAAGTCTCAAGAAGCTCAAGAACAGCTCACTCGTCTGGTGGAGTCATTTGTTGACAGAAGCCAAGTTGAAGTAAAAGAAACATTTTCTGAGAGAATTTGTATTAAGTTGAGTGTTGTGCGAAGTGTAGATCCATCTTTGCGAGTGATCTAACTTCAGATGATAGGTTTTCTGAGTGATTTCCTATTGTGAGCTTACATCCTTCTCATTTGTTGATTTGGTGTAAGTGGAGAAATATTGTAAACTTAGTGTTTATAGTATAACCCAGAATATAAGTGATCTGGAAGAGTGGACTAAAGGATTTTTATCCATACAACCACTATAAAAATTATTTGTGTTGTTTTTGCATTAAATTTTCTTGCATATTTCAAAATTGCATAAGTTAACACTTTGAATTATTCTAAAGATTTTTAAAGGAGTTTTAACTGGGGATAAAATCTTTATAAGACTTAGTTTACTTGTGAAAAACACTTACAAAGTATCCGCTGCAAGTATACTTTTGATAAAACTGATTTTGCTGAAATCAGCTAAGTTACTATAAGAAGAGTGGTCACTCTGCTGTTCAAGATTTGTTCACGAACAGCTTAGTCAGCTTACTGTTCTCTATAAGCTTAGTCTGCTGACAGACAACTGAAAAGTTTTTAAGTCTAAAAATTTTCAGAGGTCTATTAACCCCCTCCCCCCCCTCTAGACCTCATCTGACCACTTGGGACCAACACCAAGGCAGTGAGAACAGCAATTTGCACAGCCCTCTTTATGGGATTCTCTTGCTTTCTTCTCTTGGCTGGCAATGCATCAGAGATGGTTTTTGCTTCTGCAGCAACAAATTCTTGTGCATATTTGTGCATAACATCTCTAACATAATCAGCTCTCAGTGCTTTGTTGACTAAAGTAGCCTGCAATCAGCTGAGGACCCATTTCTCCTAACTTGCAAACTCCTTCCAGCTCTGGAGCTCTTCAACAGATTTAGTCATCCTGTAATCCCTCCATCTTATATATCTCTCATTTTCATTGGTAAATCGGGTTTGACGCTGCAGCTTTTTGTCAATGTGAGCTAGGGCAGCTTCGAATCTGTTGAAAATAGAAGTGTCATAATTGGCAATTTCAAAGGCTCTTTTTACCTCAAACTTCTGCTGCTGAAGATGAGAATGCTGATGAAGATAATGAAGGCACCAGCAGACCAGTAGATCAGCCAATTACAGAAGAGGAAGGTAAAGCTGATGAAACTGAAGCTGAAGCAAAAGCTAAATCTGACAAAGAGATAGCTGCTGCTAAGGACTCAGCTGAAGAACAGCTAGACCCTGATGTTAAACAAAAGAAGTTGGAGTTGTTAAAACAAAAATTCTTCAAAGAGTTGGAAGCTGAATCTTCCAAACCTGTTGAAGAAGAAGAGAACAAGGAAGCTGAAGAAGACAAGATAGAAGACTAGTTTAGTCTAGGTCGCTTATGTTTAATTCCTTGTATTTTTTTTTTTTTTGCACATCTTATCAAATTGAACTTGTAATATGTAATCTTTTCAAATCTATAAAAGTTCAAGTTTGATTCCAACAGACTATTTCTATCTCAGAAATTTTTTAGGATCAAAACTTTAGTTTAGGTACAGGTACTTAGCTGAAGTTTTGTCATCATAAAAAAGGGGGAAATTGTTGGATGAAGATGAAGATGAAGTGCAAAGAAGATAAGAAGATAAGGGAAGGTTTTGATGATTTCCAAAACGTCAAAATCAGCTAAGTATGGAAAGCTTAGTTCCCTTAGAAGAATTTTGAACAAGTATAGAAGACATAAGAAGAGTTCAAAGTTCAAAGCCCAGAAGACTACTGATCTCACGCTGAAACAGCAATCAGAAGGGTAGACATCAGCTGACTTAAATCAGATTAGTTCAGTATTTGATCAGCAGACTAATCTATCAGCAGAGTTGCATCGATCAGCAGAGTGGAAGAGATCATGAGATAGTTCAACGGTAATAAATGCACTTGGTGTAATTAGTGCTGCAAGAGAAGGGTAGTAATGGCAAATGATTGAAGAATATTCTCGGATCAGCATGGTGCATTTAATGCTGCTACAGGAAAGTACAGCAGAAATAGTACTGTAGCATGGAGCCATTCTGAATTGGGCTAAGGCTATGGATTTGAAGTGTGATTTGCTTCAACGGTCATATTTTCAAATCCAAGTATAAATAGAGCTGATTTCGAAGAGAGACACACACAACAACAATTCTGAGATTTCGTTTTTGAAGCAGAAAATTTCTATGTCTCAAGAAGCTCGAACAGCTCACTCGTCTGGTGGAAGTCATCTGTTGACAGAAACCCAGTTGAAGAAAATAGAAAAATACGATCTGAGTGATCTTGTATTTAGCTGAGTGTTGTGCGAAGTTTAAATCCGTCTTTGTGAGTGATTTAACTTCAGAGGATAGATTTTCTTTGTGAATTCCTGTTGCGAGCTTATAGCCTTTTCATTTGTTGTCTAGGTATAAGTGGAGAAATATTGTAAACTGTGTGTTTATAGTATAACCCAGAATCTAAGTGATCTGGAAGAGTGGACTAAAGGATTTTTATCCATATAACCACTATAAAAATTCCTTGTGTTAATTTTGCATTTAAATTTTCTTGCATATTTCTAAATTGCATAAGTTTACACTTTGAATTATTTTGAAAGATTTTAAAGGAGTTTTAAACTGGGGATAAAATCTTTTAAAGGACTTAGTCTACTTGGGAAAAACACTTTCAAACATCCGCTGCAAGTATACTCTTGATAAAACTGTTTTGCTGAAAAACAGCTAAGTAACTGTAAGAAGAGTGGTCACTCTGCTGCTCAAGATTTGTTCACGATCAGCATAGTCATCTTACTGTTCTTCATCAACTTAGTCTGCTGACAGAAGACTGAAAAGTTTTTAAGTCTAAAAATTTTCAGAGGTCTATTCACCCCCCCCCCTCTAGACCTCATCTGACCACTTGGGACCAACAAGTGGTATCAGAGCAGTTGGTTCATTAGAATCAGCTGCCTGATCAACGAGCTTGATCCAAGTGTTTTTCAAAGATTTTCAAAACTTTTCAAAAGAGCATCTTTTTGAAAATTAAAACTTTTTGAAAAATGGACTGTATCAGCCATGTTCCCCACATTGCTGGTATGTCTTTTGAAGACTGGAAGATCAGAATGAAGATCTTCTTAGTTGCCTAAAATGACAACATGTATACATGTATCATAAAAGGTCCATTCAGATTCACCAAGACGATAAAGATAAATGAAGTTGATACCGTGGTGGAAAAAGACCTTCATGAGATGACTCCAGAGGAAATAAAGCTATTTAATCTGGATAAAGTCGGAAGATTTATCATGACTAAAGCCCTGGATAATGATCGGTTTGACAAAGTCAAACATTGCAAGACTGCAAAGGAGATGTGGGATAAAGTCAGAGATATGAGCGAAGGCAATGATGCAATAAAAGAGCATCAGCTCACTGTTGCCTTGGAGAAACTGGATAACTTCAAGATGAAGTCTGGAGAGACCATTGATCAGATGGATACCAGGTTCACCAGAACACTCAATGAAGTTCTAAAGTTGGGAAAGACTTTCACTGACAAAGAGATCACTGTCAGAGTACTAAAGGCTTTACCTCCCAAGTTCAACATCAAAGTAACAGCGATGGAAGAATCAAGAGATCTGGGGAAGATTTCTCTTACAGAGCTGTTCTCCGTACTCAAGGCATTCGAGTATAAACTGCCTAGAATGGGAATTAAAGAAACCTCAACTTCAGGCCCCACAGCTGCCCTGGTTGCTGCTGAAAATCCTAGAAGACCAGCACAGAAAAGTAAAGAGGTGGACTCATCTGATGAAGCCACACTACTCAACAAAAAGGAGTATACAGCTGGAGATGTAGCATTGCTGATGAACAATTTCAAGAAATTCTACAAGAGAATAATGAAGAACAAATACAAAATTGCTTCTACTTCTAAACCTAACTCTTCTTCTCAAGATAAAGATGATTACAAAGCAAAACTAATGTGTTATAACTGCAGGAAATTGGGACATTTCATCAGAGACTGTCCTTATCCAAAAGCAGAGAAGTACACTGAAGAAGAGAAGAGAATCAGAAAGGAAAGAAAGCATCAGAGAGGCAAGGCAATGATGGCTGAAGCAGAAAAGCTGACTGCTGTCTACTCATCTGATTCAGATTCAGATACTTCTGATGAAGAGTCGTCTGATGAAGAGAAACCTGCTTTCCTCTGCCTGATGGCCAAGGAATCTGATAACTCTGAGGATGGGGTAACTCCTCTTGATAATGAATTATTTAATTTATTTGAACAAATGATGCTTAACAATACTACTATTGCTGAAGCATATAAAAAGCTTAAGGAAGAGATGATTCTGCTAAAAGAGCAAAATAGTTCACTGAAACTCACAGCTGAAAAGCCAAGAGAATCAGCTGAATATAAACAGCTTGAGCAAGAACATGAATCTCTGAAAGCTGAATGTGAAGTTTATAAAGGAAAAATCATGGAACTTGAAAAAGTTATTGAGTCTCATGAGAAATCATCTGTTGCATCCACTCACATGTCTAGTAAACAGAAGATGCCTTTAGAACAGGATAAGCATGAATTGAATCATACTGAGAAATTTATATCTGCTGACAATAGTAAGGTCATTCTGTATGTTCAAACTGCTAGACCTGCTTCACCTGAGAAAGTGGTAAAGGAGAAGAAATCTCCTAAGGCTAAAAAGAGCAAAGAACCTAGTGTAGGTAAACAGACTAGTAAGACCAAACATCAGAGTCCTAAGAAGTCTGCTGATAAAGCTAAACTGAATCAGACTAGTGGTAAAACTAAGTCGTCTGTTTATGAGCAAGCTACTAGTAAACCAAAGAAGCATAAGAATAAGAAAAATCAAATGCTTGGTATGGAAATGAGTTATATTATGTGCAACCTGCTGCAGATCCTCCTATGTATCATGCACCTCAATTTCCTAGTTACTATGCACCATATCCTGCTCATCCAATGCATGCATATCCTGCTTATCACGCACCTTACCATGAACATTATTCTTATCATACTGATCAACAACATGACTTATCTGCTAATTATGATAAAAATGAAACTGGTCATGCTCCTGTCAAAACTCAGAAGCCTAAGAAGCCTAAGACATCAACATCTTGGGTTGTCAAAGGTGGAACTAATCCTTCAAGACCCTCTCAATAAGGGTACCTAAAACAATTTTATTTTTGTTTTGTAGGTTAGGATTAGGAGTAAGAGTAAAGTAGAGAAGATCTCGTACTTGGACAATGGTTGTTCAAGGCACATGTGTGGAAGCATACATGAGCTGACTGATGCTGTTGCTGTGGATGGTCCAAAGGTTACTTTTGGAGACAGCAAGGAAGGCAAGATTAAAGCTAAAGGGAGACTGATCAGAGGGAACATAGAGATATCTGACGTCTCATATGTTAAAGGCCTCAAGTATAATCTGCTGAGCATAAGTCAATTTTGTGACAAAGGATATTCAGTCATCTTCTAAACAGATAAGTGCTACGTTGAACAGATTGGTACAAAGAAGGTAATTTTATCTAGAAGACGACAAGGAAATGTCTACATAGTCGACTGGAATTCTGCTGACAAGAATTCAAACATCTGTTTGGTGGCATCAACACCAAGTGAAGTTAGCTGGCTATGGCACAAAAGGATGAATCATTTAAACTTCAAGACCATAAACAAATTGATAAAGAATGATCTGGTAGAAGGGATTCCAAAAAAGTCATGAGCAAAGACAAGCTCTGTGACGCATGTCAGAAAGGGAAACAAATCAAGTCATCATTCAAAAGCAAGAAGCACCAATCTTCTGAAAGAATCTTGGAGCTGCTACACATGGACTTATTTGGACCCATTGATCCAGTCAGCAATGGTGGAAAGAAATACTGCCTAGCTGTTGTGGATGACTATTCAAGATATACTTGGGTGATATTCATGAAAAAGAAAAGTGAAACCAAGGAACATCTTACTAATCTAATGGAACTGATCCAGAATGAGAAAAGCATAAAAATATTGAAGATTAGATCAGATAGAGGGACAGAGTTCACAAACTCTACTGTTGAAGAGTATTGTAATGTCAAAGAAATACATCATGAGTATTCAGCTGCTAGAACCCCTCAACAGAATGGTGTTGCTGAAAGGAGAAAGAGAACACTGAAGGAAGCTGTCAGAACAATGATAGCTGAAGCCAAGCTGCCACAAAGATTTTGGGCAAAAGCAACAAATACAGCCTGCTTTACCCAGAACAGATGCATGATCAACAAAAATCAGAACAAGACTCCATATGAAGTTTGGAACAACAGGAAACCAAACATTCATTATTTTAAGATTTTTGGTTGTAAATGTTTTGTGTTAAATAATGGGAAAAATCACCTTACTGCATTTGCAGAAAAGGCTGATGAAGCTGTTTTTGTAGGATATTCTACTGTTAGTAAGGCTTATAGTGTTTTTAACAAAAGAACATTACTAATAGAAGAATCCATTCATGTAGTATTTGATGAGCCAAGTCAATCTTCTGAAAAGAATCAAAATATTAATCAAGATCTGTCTACTGATTTACAGAAGTTGAATGTTGGAAAGAATGAAGAATATGTTCCCATCATACTACCTGATCTCAACTCAGCTGCCAACTCAAGTGCTGTTCAAAATCAGATCACTGATTGTCTAACAAACGAGTCACAAACAGCTGACAGACCAGAGACTGTTCAACAGACAACAAATGTTCAACAGACTACTACTGGAACTCCAACAGTAGTGTTGCAAGATCAAAATCAGGGACAACATCCAGACCTGCAACCTGATCTCAGATGGCTCAGGAATCACCCACCAGAGTTAGTGATTGGTGATCCTTTGGATAGAGTGAAAACAAGAAGAGCTGCTGCACAAGATGCTATGTTTGCTAGTTTTCTATCTCAAATAGAGCCTAAACAAATTGAAGAAGCTCTCAATGATTCCTTCTGGATTGAAGCTATGCAAGAAGAGTTGAATCAATTTGAAAGGAATGAAGTCTGGTACTTAGTTCCTAGGCCAAATCATCAAAGAGTAATTGGCACTAAATGGGTTTTCATAAATAAGATGAATGAAGATGGTATTGTTACCAGAAACAAAGCAAGATTAGTGGCCAAGGGTTATTGCCAAGAAGAAGGAATTGACTTTGATGAAACATTTGCACCAGTAGCAAGACTTGAAGCAATCAGACTGTTTCTAGCCTATGCTGCTTACAAGAACTTCACTGTCTATTAGATGGATGTGAATTCTGCATTTCTCAATGGAGAACTGCAAGAAGAAGTATATGTTGAACAACCACCTGGATTTGAAGCTTATCTACAAGAAGACAAGGTGTATCGTCTAAAGAAAGCCCTCTATGGACTGAAACAGGCTCCAAGAGCATGGTATGATACCCTATCTGATTTTCTTTTAATTAAAGGATTTCGTAAAGGTAAGGTAGACAAGACCTTGTTCACAATTGAATGGGAAAATCATATATTACTTGTGCAAATATATGTGGACGATATTATTTTTGGTTCAACTAACCAACAGATGTGTGACAAGTTCTCCAAGCTGATGCAGAATAAGTTTGAAATAAGCATGATGAGTGAACTCAATTATTTTCTTGGTTTGCAAGTTAGACAGTTGCCTGATGGAATATTCATCAACCAAGCAAAATACACAAGAGATCTGTTCAAGAAATTTGGTATGGAAACTAGCTCTACTGCTACTGTTCCAATGTCTACTAGTCTTCTTTTGGATATAGATGAAGATGGCAAATCAGTGGACATAACCAAGTACAGAGGCATTATTGGGTCACTGTTATATGTAACAGCTAGCAGACCTGATATCATGTACTCTGTTGGGGTTTGTGCAAGATTTCAATCAAATCCCAAGGAATCTCATCTCTTAGCTGCCAAGAGAATACTGATGTATATTAAGGGCACTCAAGAATTGGGATTGTGGTATCCTAGAGAATCTGGATTTGAGCTTATTGGATATTCAGATTCAGACCTTGCTGGCTGCAAAATTGATAGGAAAAGCACAACAGGTGCTTGTCAATTTTTGGGTAGTCGTCTGATCTCATGGATGAGTAAGAAACATACTTCAGTATCCATATCTACTGCTGAAGCTTAATATATAGCTGCTGGAGCTTGCTGTGCACTGATACTCTGGTTGAAACATCAACTAGAAGACTACAATATCAAGATCAATGGAATTCCAATCTACTGTGACAATACAAGTGCAATCTCACTTACTCAGAATACTACAAGTCATTCAAGGACTAAACATATTGAGATCAAGCATCACTTCATTAGAGATCATGTGGAAAAAGGCAATGTTATGATTGAGTATGTTCATACAGACAATCAGATTGCTGATATTTTCACTAAACCTTTAAGTGAAGTAAGGTTTTCAACTCTAAGAGCTGAACTAGGACTACTAAATTTGGATGCTTAAGCTGAGGGGGAACTTATCAGAAGACTAAAGTTCATCAGCACGGTCATCCATTACTATATTCAAGGATTAACTCTCAACAAACTAGTTAACTTATGAATTCTTAAAGACAGGGGGAACATGTAAGACTAGTGGTACTTCTGTTCTAAAGATGAAATTCGTTAATGACAGTTAGTTGAAGTTATGCTATCAGAAGATCTGTTCTTAATTCTTGAAGACTGAAGACTATTTTATCTTGTTGGATTGACAAACAGCAGAGAAAGATTACTAGTTATTGGCTTTCTCTAGTAATATCAGATAACAGATCACTCGTCTGTCAGATAAGTTAAACTCTACTCATCTGATACATTATATAAGCATGATAATAAATCGCATCTTTTGAAACACGCTTTTATAAGTACAGATAAGTGCCGATTGAGTTTCCCGCCCATCTGACATTAAAATAATCAATTTGAAGTCCGCAATTCTCACCCGCACGATTTAAAACTGTCAGATCAATCTTACGGTTCATATTTATCACGATAATCATGATAGAATAGTGCCCAGCAAGCCAGTTCAATTAGCTTGTATTAGGTCCATTCTGTAAGAAACAATCTTTATGATCTTATAATAATACGCGCGTTTATTTATATGAGTATAAGGATAAACAATGGCCAACTTCATCTCTCGCGAATACATTTAAGCGATTGGATGAAACCCTTAGATTACATTTGACTATGGGACGATTCACTTCAGTACTGAGTGCAATCATGAAACAGTCTCAAAGGTCGTAGTCTTAAAACTGTTCCAAGTCATAGATTCCGAACGAGACGGGGTATCGTAGAAATCGCCAAGGCTTGTACAAGTATGCATGATTCACATGGAGTGAATTTGTAGTGTTTCATGAGCAAGGCATTTGAGGCCAGTGCATATGAGTAGGTAGTTCAATGGAGGATTGAACGCATCGAACGACCCGAACAGAGAAACCCATTGTGGAAGCGCATGACGCATATCGGTGATGGGATGTTTCTCAAGGATTATAATAGTGTACGATTTAGTCCTTTGACTTAAGGTGCTAGGGCGAATTCGGTGCATGAAAGTACGTTCTTAGATCTAGGTGTAAGCCACGTAGCTTGGTCATAACATGCCTAGGTTGGGTGCGTATGGACATGTACGCGAATGGTTAGTACCGATATGGAATCTATTGACTCATCGTAATGGATGAGAGAATTTCCTATACGATTCTTAGATAATATATCCAAGGAATCTGCGGCCGCAGTCGGTGACGGATTTGGAAAGGGGGTTTCCAAATTTAGAAGGTCACAAAGGAATATTATCCTGAATTAGAAAGTATAGTTATCGAGACAAATTTAGAGGTGCCGATCAATTCACACACCCTAAGTCTTGATCGGGAATATTAGTCGATAGAAGGACCGTATGTACATGGTAATTATATGAGACGAGGTTCACAAGTATCAATTCACCTGAAGTTGGGCTTCATGGGCTTGTGGCTAGACATCGACCATGAAGTGTAGGTACTACTGAGTTAATAGAGGAATTGATTCTAGGAGTGGTCAATTAAAGGTTGTTTAATTGACCGGAGCAATTTATTGTTCATAAATTAAATCACGAGGAATTCGTGGGCCTGCTGCCAATTGATGGTGAACCCAGAGGGTCACACACAATACAATTGGACGGTGACTGTTGAAAAGGATACTAAAAGGAATTAATTGATTTAAAGGTAATTAAATCAATTAAATGAATTAAAAGTATTTAATTCAAGTGGGAGATTAATTAATTGGCTAACTTAATTAATTAAATACTTAATTGAGTTGCTAATTAATTATATAAAAGAAATAATGATTTAATTAGACTGGGCATTTAATTAAGTAATTAATTAAATGAAGAGGGCTTGCAAGACATGGGCTTTTAATTAAAAGCCCATAAGGAGTCTTGCAAAACCTAAGTTGAGGGAGTCTATATAAAGGGGATCTACTTGAGCTCAAATCTAACACCCTAAGAAGAAAACCCTAGCTCTCCTCTCAACCCTAGCCGCCGCCCCCTAGTGCTAGAAGCCCTAGCCGCCGCCGCCACCAAGAGACGCCGCCACCCTGCTGCCGTGGGCTGCTCTTGTGCCGCCGATCATCTCCCTCCGTTCCTCTGTGATAGATCTTGACCTGTCAAGAGAATCTACACAATCCTGCTTCGACAAACTTCCTGAATCCAGTTCTGAGCCTAAGATCTTGAGGTGTTGCCAGAACCCAATTGGTGTGGACTTACTTTGGAGGTGAGACGCTTGGATCACTTCTGTGAACCAGATCCAGATCCAGATCCAGTTGCAGAATCAGAATCGAAGGTTGCCACCACCTTGCCTGTGGTGAGGTATATCGCATAAACACCCTTGTTCAATTTCTATGTGTGTTTTTGTTCTTGCTTGCGTATAATTAATATGGAGAATTCTTATGGGACCTTGGGTGCTTCGAAAAATTTTAAATTCCGCACTGTCGTTGTTCTGACAATCGAGGCATCCCAACCACTATCCCAACAGTGGTATCAGAGCCAACTCCATCATTGTTATACGAAAAGCCACTACTAGAAAAACTGTTTTTAGAGACGGAATTTAGAGGCGGAAATAAATTTCGTCGCTAATTTTCACTAAAATAGCGACGGAACAAGGTTTCCGTCGCTAAATTCCGTCGCTGAAATAAGCCGTCGCTAATTCCGTCGCTGAATCGGACCAAAATAGAGACGTGTCATGTATTCGTCGCTAAATTCCATCGCTAAACATTTCCGTCGCTAGATCCGCCTCTAATTCCGTCGCTATGGAACTGCCTAATTAAAAATAATTAAAAAAAAATTTAATTTAGCGACGGAACTGTAGATCCGTCGCTGAATTATAAATTTTAGCGACGGAAGTATATTTCCGTCGCTGATTTGATAAAAATGCAGCGACGGAAAATAGAATTCCGTCGCTGATTTGAAATTATCAGCGACGGGAAATAAATTTCCGTCGCTGAGATTGCGGTTTAGCGACGGAATTTGTTTTCCGTCGCTGAATTTCCATATATTTAGCGACGGAAACTAAATCCGTCGCTAAGATGAAACAATTTTTTTTTAAAAAAAATGACTTTAAATAAAAATGGGACTGAAATATAAATTTTTCAGGATGTTTAAAACATCGGTTCGACAGGACCGGCCTAACTTCACTGAGGACGAAGTCGAATCTTGCGTTGAAGCAAACTTCGTAAAATGGTTTCAAAAATATGTGAGTATAAGAAAGTTCACATATTAATTCACCGATTTTTACGTCTGTACAACTACGTTACTATTGCATGCTTGATTATTGGTATAGGTAAACCATCATTCGGAAAATATACATATTCAACGTCTTAAGGATTTAGCGCAAGGTCCCCTGAGACGAGTCAATACATGGAAAATTTTTTTTGTTAATGGATATGTATTCCATACAGAAGAATTGGCGGAGCATCGTAAAACTTATAACGCGGGTGTGTGTGTAAAGGGTCAAGATTCTTCCGAGTTCTATGGGATACTTAAGCGAGTAATTGAACTACAATATCCAGGTGATGACTCAAATAAAGTTGTACTATTTGACTGTAAGTGGTATAACTCAGTGTCTACTCGAGGAATGAAGAAACATCCGCAATATGGAATTGTTGAGATCAATGTCAAAGTAAATTATCCCAAATATGAGCCATTTGTACTTGCTCAACATGCATCTCAAGTCTACTATCTCCCATACCCGAGAAAGAAAAAAGATAGGATTAATTGGCGTATTATAATAAATACAAGACCACGAAGTAGAGTGGATCAAACTTGTAATGTGGAAGAAGTTTTGCAAGAACCGAGGACTACCATGCAAGATTTAGTTGTTGATACCACCGAACCGGTTGGAGATTTGGCTGATGGAGGTTTTGAAGAAGTCAACATTACAAATTTAGCAATGATACGTGCATACGAGGTTGTCGAAGAAGAAGAAGAAGAAGAAGATGAAGATGAAGATGAAGATGAAGAAGAAGAAGATGAAGATGAAGATGAAGATGAAGAAGAAGAAGAAAATGAAGAAGAAGAAGAAGATGATGATGAAGATGAAGAATAATATATTATTTGTATTATCTTCTTTTGTTATTATGAGATATATATTTAACTTTAATTATTGACACAAACGTTCTATTTTATTATCACTAAATACTTTAATATTTTATCTTCAAATTTATCATGTCTAGTTAACTAACATTATTTCTAGAATTTTCAATGCTTATACTAATCTTTCAATGCATATAACTTAATTTTCTTGCAGATGTCTAGTAGCGGAGGTGGTAGACGATCGAGAGCAGCACCTACTACGGACCCATACGTTCCTTCTATAGATATGCTTCCTAGTTCTTCACTTAGTCCTCGAGCTCAGAGTTCTATTCCTACAGATGATAGGGCATCTAGTCGTGTTCCCTGTACTCCTAGTACACCAGAGGGACCTTCAGTCAGTCCGAGTTCACTTGATACGAGGATCTACATAGAACCTCGAGGCGACGAGTATGAAATTTTAATTTTCTTTAATAATTTATAAATAATCAACATTTATAGTATTTATTATGCTAACTAATGTTTTACATTTTGGTTCTATTATAGATTCTACCCTAACTCCTCTCAAGTCGTCAAGTTTTTAATGGATAAAATATGTGAAAGATACGAGGGCGCATGGATTTGTTATTCCGAAGTCCCTGAAGATGTGAAAGAGATGTGGTTTAACAAATTCAAGGTATACTTTTTTTTTTTAATTTTTCACTCTAATAGGTTTTTATTTTATGGAGTTTCTTATAATGACTTGCAGGACAAATATCGTTGGAACCAAGATAATGAACGAGCTATCCGGCGTATTTATAAAATGAAAGCCGGAAAGGAACTATCTGATAGATTATATAAACAACGAGGAAAAAATTTTCAGAGACCTAACTTTATTGGGGTAGGTTATTGGGATATCATGGTTCAGAGATGGAAGACTGACCCTAAATTCATTGCTAGTAGTCAAAAAAATAAGCAAAATCGGGCATCAGACTGTGATGGTATGGGCTTCCCACTTTATGCTGGTGGGAGTAAGTCACAATTATGTCACTCGGATGATATCGTAAGTTCTTCACATAGATATATTTTTATTTTTCATGTATATGTTTTATAATAATTATTTTTTTTTCACAGGAAAAAAACACTGGAGCTAAACCATCCCGAGCTGATGTATTTATGACGACTCATTCAAAAGTAGTCAATGGCCAACGTGAATGGGTCGACGAACGTTCTGAGTTTGTACATGTTAGTTGCTTTATACTTGTATTTTTTTTATTATGTTGTGACATTTAGTTATGTATTAATTAATAAACTTGTCTTGTAGGAAAATTTTGTGGATATCATTTCGAGTCAAGATTCCACAGAACTTAGCGTAGTCGATCCACGAACTGAGTTAGAGGTAATATGAATATGACTTATAGTTTATTATTTTACTTAGATTACGTAATTATTATTTATAGTTAAATATTAATAAATTGTTATATTGTTTCATATGTAGATGTGGATAGATGTCGTTGGGCCACCGAACAAGAAGGGAAGGTGTTATGGTTTGGCTGCTGAGGCCAAGTTTGTCAAAGGTGATTCATCAAGAGGACTTTCACAAACTCAGCAACCCCCGATTGAGGTAATTAATGAGATTTCCAGTTTAAAATCACAGTGTGAAACTTATGCGGAGGAAATAGGAAAATTAAAAGAAGCCTCAGATATACAACTGAAGGCAAATGAAATGCGGGAGAAGGCCTATGAAATGCGGGAGAAGGCCTATGAGGAGAAAATGGCAAACTTGGATAGGATGATGCAACAATGGCAAATGATGATGGCACAGGGTAACATGTTTCAGCAACAGCCCGTGGCCCCATTTAATCCATCTCTAACGGGCCCATTTCAGACATCAGTTGCCAGTTCTCAATCTCCATATTATATGTCATCCCCAATGTTTGGGTATATGGGGAATATGGCACCCCTTCCACATCAATCGACCCATACTCCGGCACAGGCCCAATCTTCACCTCATATCCAATCTCAGCCACAAGATGTTACCCGACGCCTTTCTCAGGAGCCAAATGATCAAAATTCGATATGAATGTTTACATTGTTTAGGACTAATTTTACTTTAGTTTTCGATTTGAATGTAGTTTGGGAATAATTTTACTTTAGTTTTATGATAATTTTGAACTGAATCTTTAGGTTTTATTGAGTTCTAATTAATTTATGTATTTTTTGCATGTGATTATGGTATTGAATTCTTGGATTAATTGTGTAGTATTGTATTTTTGAAATGTTTGTGCTAGTTAAAACAATTTATTAATGAAAAAAAAATAAAAAATAAAAAATAATTAATAAAAAATGAAAAATAATTATTTTTTTCAAAAAATCGAAATTAGCGACGGATTGAACATCCGTCGCTGACAGTGCTAATAGCGACGGAAATATTCCGTCGCTACAGTTATCCCAGCGACGAAATATTTCCGTCCCTACAGTTATCCCAGCGACGGAATTCAATTCTGTCGCTGATGGAATGTTCAGCGACGGAAACAATATCCGTCGCTGTTCGTCTTGTTTAGCGGCGGATATCATTTCCGTCGCTAGTATAAATTTTAGCGACGGATTTTATTTTCCGTCGCTAAATATTCAGCGACGGACAAAATCCGTCTCTAATTCCGCCGCTGAATTTTCCGTCGCTAAATCCGTCGCTAATTATTTAGCGACGAAGGTTTAGCGACGGATTTTGTTCCGTCGCTAAATCGATTAGCGACGGATTTTGGAGCAAAATCCGTCGCTATTTTAGCAGATTTTTGTAGTGAGCCTGAACATAATGTGTTTTCACCATATATGTTTAATTATGTATATGTAAACACGTGATAATTATGTTCTGTAAGTTGATTCTTACTTGTTATGACTGGATCTATGATTGGGTAAAACTGCTTTTTTAGATCTGTGCCGTTTTTATAGTTTTTGAAAACTTCAGGACTCTTTATACTAAAAATCGCATATAGGGTTTTAGAGGGCTGAAAAATTCGAATTTTTGGAATCTGGAAATTTCAAAATACTGGACTGTTTTTGCAAATCTGGTCGCACGCTTTTTGGGGTCAATTTGTAATTTCCAAAAACTTTGGGGCTGTTTTGCAATTACCGAAACTTGAGGGGTCATTTTGAAAAATTGAAAATTTTCAGAATTCAAAATATTATTTTCTGGAATCTGCCCAAATCTGCCCAGGGGTGTTTTTGTAACTTTTTTTAAAAAAAGTTTTGGGGTCAAAGTGCAATTTTCGAAAGTTGAGGGGCAAAATTGCAATTTTCAAAAGTTGAAAAATAGAATCTGAATTTGAGCAGAAAATTTATTTTTGTTTACCCGAATATTCATTTTGTCATAATTAGTAGTGACTAAAAAGTAAGAATCATAGGAAGTTAGTTTTAAAAGGTAGTTTTAAAATTAAGAAAGAAATAGGTAAAGGATGTTTGCTTGTTTCTTGCTCTATGTGAATTGTTTACGTGGTTTTTCGATCGAGCCGAGCCTTGACCTTAGGTTAGATGTGATTGGTTTAATTTATTGTTTGGTTTTTTATTGGGCCTGCGAGCCTATTATGTTTTTGGGCCATTTTGAGCTTTTGTAATAGAATAGGGCTTTACTGCTTTCCTAGTTTAGGATGGAGGCCCGTTTACAAGCAAGGTTGGAACCCAAGAAGATATGAAGGCCATGTATGCGTGGTACATTGTGTAATAGCATAGGCCCAGTTGCAAACCCTTTAGATTGACCAATAGGGCCAACATCATTGGCTCGATGATGGCCTACATAGGAGGCTCCCGATCGAAAATATATTGTGGTAGCATGCATGCTAGGCTTGTATGGCTTTTATTTATTTTGTCGATTTATATTTAGCTTGTATGAGATGCGCGCTAGAATCTAGATCGTAATAAAAGATAAAGCATAACTGAACCGGTGAGATCTCGAGGAGAGTTAGTACAAACTTTCAAAACCAGAAATTCCCCTCTCGAATTAAATATTAAGTCATATTGGATTAAAATAAAATGAAGTATTTATATAAATCCAAGCCTTCCATCAATAGGGACTAACGTATGTTGTCTACTTATCGATAGAGGTGATCCAGAGTCTGGCACCCGAGTCGAAGAAAGGGACAATACGTGAAATTCCTTGACTCCTGTTTTTTAACTAAACACGACAAGGGTGAGGACTGGTCGGGATGTGAGGATCGATCGATAACTAGTTACGGAGGACTCACGACCGGGTCCGTTGCTCATCACGATTGATGGGTTAGACTTAACGATTAGTAACACTTATGATGTAGCAGTGCTAGATAAGTGCGAAAACCGAGGTAAAATAAGCTTGAAGGTTGTGGAGTAACACAATTGGTAAAAAGTATACCTACCTGGAGAATTGGTTGTATGGCCACGAGTCGTGGGTGCAATTAATTGCTGCTGGGACGTCAAGACCTACTAGGAATTAGAATTCCCGAGCAATCAAAGGGGTGATTGTTTCGATAAAAATAGTGGGAGAACTTTTTCGAAAACAAGTCCAAAATTCGTTAATTATAAGTATTAGACATAAGATCAGTTAGCTTATTGTTGTCTTCTTTCCATTTGTAGATATTAAGTACAATGTCTAAAAATCCATTATCTGTTATCCTCGACGCAAACAAATTGAATGGCTCAAACTTTGTTGACTGGCTGAGAAATCTCAGAATCGTCCTCGACTCCGAGCGACGTAGCTATGTGCTCGACACACCCATGCCTGCTGCACCCGCAGCACGAGCTAGTGAGGAACAACGAACCGCCCATGCTAAAAGGGTTGATGATGATCTTCAGGTTCGATGTCTCATGCTAGCCTCGATGTCAAATGAACTGCAGAAACAGCATGCTGCCATGCCGCTTGCTAGAGAGATACTTCTCCATCTCCAGCAGATGTTCGGAGAGAGGTCTCGTACCGAAAGGTTCGCGACCACTAAGGAGTTGTTTCATCTCAAGATGGCTGAGGGAAGCAGTGTCAAGGATCACTGTCTGCGTTTCATCAACCTGGTTGAAAAACTGGGGAGATTGGAAGTAGACTTGCACGCTATTCTTAGCACTGACCTCCTTCTCCATAAGCTGCCCCGTTCTTTTGACCAGTTCGTGTTGAACTTCAACATGGAGGATAGAACCCTCGCTCTTCACGAACTGACCAATTTGTTGGTAACGGCAGAATCGACTCTCAAGAAAGAGAAGCCGGTAATGATTGCACACCAATCGAAGGCTGCAAAGCCCAAGAAAGGTAGGAAGAAGAAGAAGGTATTTTCTTCGAAGGCAGTCACAAAGGTGGTTGAAAAGAAGCGCAAGAGCCCAGAAGACGAATGTTTCCACTGCAAGAAAGCAGGACACTGGAAAAGGAACTGCCCAGACTACCTAAAGATGAAGTTGGTAGCCAAAGGTATTTTCTTGATTGAAGTTAATATTTCTATTAACTGTGCATCGTGGGTGTTAGACACCGCAGCAGGTTCTCATATCTGCAATGATTTGCAGGTGATGGGAGCAGTAAGATACCTGAAGCCCGGGGATAGAATCCTGCATTTTGGAAACGGAGCTAGGATCGCCGCTGAGGCTATTGGGGACGTCGAATTGGTTTTAGGAAATTTTACTTTAATTTTAAGGGATTGTCTGTACGTACCAAACATTATTAAGAACATCATTTCTATTCCTATGCTGGATATTGATGGTTTTAATTTTTCCATTGAAAATGGAGTTTTTTGCATATTTAAAGGTGGTTTAATGTATGCTCGTGGTACTTTGATAGATGGTCTTTATTCCTTAGAACCTACAAATTCCGACGTCATGCACATTCAATCTAGAAAAAGAAAATATGATAATCAAACTCCACAACTTTGGCACGTTAGACTTGGACATATTTCCAAGAGTAGGATTCAAAAGCTGGTTTCCTCTAAGGCTCTTGAAATAAAGAACTTGGATGAACTCCCAACTTGCGAGTCTTGTCTCAAAGGAAAGATGACCAAATCACCCTTCACCGGGAATCCCGAGCGAACCAAGCAAACATTGGATTTAATCCATACTGACGTTTGTGGACCATTGAGTGTCAATGCGAGAGGAGGATTCTCTTACTTCGTAACATTCACCGACGATTTTAGTCGTTATGGATATGTGTATCTCATGAAACACAAATCCGAAACTTTTGAAAAATTCAAAGAGTTTCGAATGGAAGTTGAAAATCAACTTGGACATAGTATTAAAGCACTTCGTTCTGATAGAGGTGGTGAGTACTTAAGCCAAGAATTCCTCGATTATCTAAAAGAGAATGGAATTCTCGCCCAGCGAACTCCCCCTAGGATGCCCCAACTCAATGGAGTGTCCGAGCGGAGGAACCGAACATTGTTAGACATGGTTCGTTCCATGATGAGCTTCGCTGACCTTCCCTTTTCGTTTTGGGGCTTAGCCCTGTTAACTGCATCGAAGATACTAAACATAGTACCTTCGAAATCAGTGCCAACGACACCGCACCAAGTATGGTATGGTAAAGCACCCGTGTATTCGTACTTACGAGTATGGGGATCTCCTGCGTATGTGAAGAACAAGAAGGGAGATAAGCTAGATAGTAGATCTAGTTTGTGAAAATTTGTGGGGTATCCAAAGGAATCCATTGGATACCTGTTCTTCGATCCTAAAGAACGTAATACGTTCGTATCTAGGAACGCCCACTTCTTGGAAGAGGATTTCCTCACCAACCGAAATGGGACAATCGTAGAACTTGATGAAGTCCTGGAGTCGGACCCATCCTCACAAACAGTGGGAGCTGAACCAGAATTTATTGAACCTACTAGTACACCTACTCTTCGAAGGTCTGATCGAATTCGTAAGGAGCCAGAGCGATTTGGTTTCATTCACGAAAATGAAAAAGGTGATAATGATCCAAGGACTTATCAAGAAGCGATGTTAGACATAGACTCGGGTGCGTGGCTCGAAGCCATGCAATCCGAAATGGATTCCATGCATTCCAACAAGGTTTGGACCTTGGTCGATCCAACTGAGGGAACTATCCCTGTAGGATGCAAATGGATCTTCAAGCGCAAGCTTGGAATGAATGGAGAGGTATTAACTCATAAAGCTCGCTTAGTGGCGAAAGGGTATTCTCAAAGGCCTGGAATAGACTATGAGGAAACCTTCTCTCCCGTGGCGATGTCAAAATCCATTCGGATACTGCTTGCCATAGCCGCGTGGCATGACTACGAAATATGGCAGATGGACGTAAAGATCGCCTTTCTCAATGGAGACATTGACAAGGAGATCTTTATGCAACAACCTGAAGGTTTTGCGTCCAAAGGGAGTGAGCACAAATTGTGTAAACTTCAAAGGTCAATCTATGGCCTCAAACAGGCGTCCCGAACCTGGAACATACGATTTGATGAGACAGTCAAAGCATTTGGCTTCATCAAAAACGTATATGAACCTTGTGTGTACAAAAAGAATAGTGGGAGCTCGATACAATTCATTGTTTTGTACGTCGATGACATTTTGTTAATCGGAGATGATATCAAAATGTTAGCGCAGACTAAAGCGTGGTTATCCGCGCAGTTTTCCATGAAAGATATGGGAGACGCATCTTACGTATTGGGAATACGTATCTATAGGGATAGATCGAAGAAGATGATAGGACTCTCCCAATCTCAGTACATCAACACTATTTTGAAGAGATTCAAAATGGAAGAATCCAAGAGAGGATTGCTTCCAATGAGACATGGTATCTCTCTTTCTAAGTCTATGTGCCCTACAACTGACGAAGAAAAGACGAGAATGTCTCTCATACCTTATGCCTCTGCTATAGGGAGCATAATGTATGCGATGTTGTGTACTCGACCAGACATAGCACACGCTCTAAGTGTAACGAGCCGCTATCAGTCAAATCCAGGCGAAGAGCACTGGACTGCCGTAAAAGCAATCCTAAAGTACCTGCGAAGGACTAAGGATATGTTTTTGGTCTACGGTGGTAGTGGAGAACTGAAACTTGAAGGATTCACTGATGCAAGTTTCCAGTCTGACGTGGATGACTTCAAATCCAACTCTGGATACATATTCCGCATCAATGGAGGAGCAGTCAGTTGGAGAAGCTGTAAACAGTCTACCACTGCCGACTCAACCACAGAAGCAGAATATATCGCAGCATCAGATGCAGCAAAAGAGAGTGTATGGATGAAAAACTTCATCCAAGAATTGGATGTTGTTCCTAGCATTGCTGAACCTGTAGTCGTCTTCTGTGACAACAACGGGGCAATAGCTCAAGCAAAGGAGCCGAGATCACACCATCAATCCAAACACGTACAGAGGAAATACCACGTGATCAGGGAGATCATGGGTAGAGGTGACATGCACATGGAGTATGTCAAATCGGAAGACAACATAGCTGACCCACTAACTAAGCCACTTTCACAAAAGGCGTTCGATAGTCATCTAGAGAAGATGGGTCTTAGAACCATAGGTGAATGGCTTTAGGGCAAGTGGGAGATTGATAGAATAGTGCCCAGCAAGCCAGTTCAATTAGCTTGTATTAGGTCCATTCTGTAAGAAACAATCTTTATGATCTTATAATAATACGCGCGTTTATTTATATGAGTATAAGGATAAACAATGGCCAAGTTCATCTCTCGCGAATACATTTAAGCGATTGGATGAAACCCTTAGATTACATTTGACTATGGGACGATTCACTTCAGTACTGAGTGCAATCATGAAACAGTCTCAAAGGTCGTAGTCTTAAAACTGTTCCAAGTCATAGATTCCGAACGAGACGGGGTATCGTAGGAATCGCCAAGGCTTGTACAAGTATGCATGATTCACATGGAGTGAATTTGTAGTGTTTCATGAGCAAGGCATTTGAGGCCAGTGCATATGAGTAGGTGGTTCAATGGAGGATTGAACGCATCGAACGACCCGAACAGAGAAACCCATTGTGGAAGCGCATGACGCATATCGGTGATGGGATGTTTCTCAAGGATTATAATAGTGTACGATTTAGTCCTTTGACTTGAGGTGCTAGGGCGAATTCGGTGCATGAAAGTACGTTCTTAGATCTAGGTATAGGCCACGTAGCTTGGTCATAACATGCCTAGGTTGGGGTGCGTATGGACATGTAAGCGAATTGTTAGTACCGATATGGAATCTATTGACTCATCGTAATGGATGAGAGAATTTCCTATACGATTCTTAGATAATATATCCAAGGAATCTGCGGCCGCAGTCGGTGACGGATTTGGAAAGGGGGTTTCCAAATTTGGAAGGTCACAAAGGAATATTATCCTGAATTAGAAAGTATAGTTATCGAGACAAATTTAGAGGTGCCGATCAATTCACACACCCTAAGTCTTGATCGGGAATATTAGTCGATAGAAGGACCGTATGTACATGGTAATTATATGAGACGAGGTTCACAAGTATCAATTCACCTGAAGTTGGGCTTCATGGGCTTGTGGCTAGACATCGACCATGAAGTGTAGGTACTCCTGAGTTAATAGAGGAATTGATTCTAGGAGTGGTCAATTAAAGGTTGTTTAATTGACCGGAGCAATTTATTGTTCATAAATTAAATCACGAGGAATTCGTGGGCCTGCTGCCAATTGATGGTGAACCCAGAGGGTCACACACAATACAATTGGACGGTGACTGTTGAAAAGGATACTAAAAGGAATTAATTGATTTAAAGGTAATTAAATCAATTAAATGAATTAAAAGTATTTAATCCAAGTGGGAGATTAATTAATTGGCTAACTTATTTAATTAAATACTTAATTGAGTTGCTAATTAATTATATAAAAGAAATAATGATTTAATTAGACTGGGCATTTAATTAAGTAATTAATTAAATGAAGAGGGCTTGCAAGACATGGGCTTTTAATTAAAAGCCCATAAGGAGTCTTGCAAAACCTAAGTTGAGGGAGTCTATATAAAGGGGATCTACTTGAGCTCAAAGCTAACACCCTAAGAAGAGAACCCTAGCTCTCCTCTCAACCCTAGCCGCCGCCCCCTAGTGCTAGAAGCCCTAGCCGCCGCCATCAAGAGACGCCGCCACCCTGCTGCCGTGGGCTGCTCTTGTGCCGCCGATCATCTCCCTCCGTTCCTCTGTGATAGATATTGACCTGTCAAGAGAATCTACACAATCCTGCTTCGACAAACTTCCTGAATCCAGTTCTGAGCCTAAGATCTTGAGGTGTTGCCAGAACCCAATTGGTGTGGACTTACTTTGGAGGTGAGACGCTTGGATCACTTCTGTGAACCAGATCCAGATCCAGATCCAGTTGCAGAATCAGAATCGAAGGTTGCCACCACCTTGCCTGTGGTGAGGTATATCGCATAAACACCCTTGTTCAATTTCTATGTGTGTTTTTGTTCTTACTTGCGTATAATTAATATGGAGAATTCTTATGGGACCTTGGGTGCTTCGAAAAATTTTAAATTCCACACTGTCGTTGTTCTGACAATCGAGGCATCCCAACCACTATCCCAACAAATCAATACCAAAAGAAACGTATAAAATCCGATCTGAACAGATCAGTCGTCTTACGCACACAAACTTTCAAAATTCTCTAACTCTCTAAGCTCTCTGTTCTCTACAGATTTTCATCACTTAATCACAAAATGAAAGTTATTGAAGGAAGATATCTAAGCTACGACAAATTCTTCAAAACTGGTACTGATTTGATGAGGGAAATTATGACGAAAATCAAGGAAGCATCTCTAGTACCCGTTCTGGAAGCTCATGAGGATCGTGTGTACCTTGAAGATGTTGATGACTTCTACAGAACCAGAAAGATCAATGATGAACAGACTATTATAACTGCCACAATTGGGGGCAAGAAGATTTGTATTACGGCTGCAGTGTTAAGTGAAGTGTACAAGCTGACTAATGAAGGAGGAGATGTGACAGACCTTGGGTCTGAAAAGGAAGAGGAATTTTGGTTGATATGTGCTAAGGAAGGGGAGGAGATGACAGGAACTCTGATGAAGACTCAGTTGAAAGATGAGTATCAGAGGTTCGCTGACATTATTGCGAAGGTACTGGACTGCAGTACAAGTTCTTTAGATGGTTTACCCAGAAGAAGATACTATACCATGATTTGCATTTTCTATGGTTTGAAAGTAAACTGGGCTGCTCACGTATTTGATCTACTATGTGATAAGAAGGTCAAGTATGCGATTCTACTAAGTCATCTGTTCAAGAGCCTACGATGTCCAATGGGAAATGGAAAGAATATCCATGGTGGAAAGGAATTTAAATTGTATGAGCCAGTTAGAAGTGTGGGAACTTCTAAAAGAAAGGCTCCTACCAAGGCTGCCAAAATTCCTGCAAAGAAAGGGAAGAAGACTGGTCAGACCAGTAAGCCTGCTGATCAAACAGTCAGCACAACTGTTAAAGCCGGATCAGCACAACTGTTGAAGCCGGATCAGCACAACCTGAAGCTGAAGTTCCTGAGAAAGTCATTGATGACTTTACTAAGGAGATTGAGAAAATGTAGACAGGATCATCTCCAGATAGGACAGAATCAGAAGAAATTGTCCCCAAAACCAAAAAGAGAATGAGGACAAGGAGTGCTGCTAAAGGACCTCCTAGACCTGAACCTTCAAGAAAGATTGCCAAGTCAAAGGCAAAGAGAAAAGTTACATTCTCTGAAGAAACAACAGAAACAGTAAGGGAGACACCAGCACCAGCAGAGAGACCTATCATTATTGAAGAGCAGACTAAAGAGACTACTGTTGAGTCTGCTGGAGAACCTGCTGTTGGAGTGTCTGCTGATGATAAAGAAGAACAGCAGACTGGCACAACAAGTGAAGGAGAAGCTCTCATGTTGCACCCCACTCCTGTTGCTGCCACTCCAATTCAAGTTGTGGAAAGTCCAGAAGCTAAGAAGCTGAGGACTGGAAAGATAGTGATTCCTTATGTTTCTGCTGCTGCAAAGAAGAAACAAGAAGAAGCAGAAATAAAAAGGAAGGCCGAAGAAAAGGCTGAGGAAGATCGCCTTAAGGCCCTTGAGCTCAAAAGGCTGGAAGAAGAAGCCAGCAAGATGACTCAAGCAGAAAGGGATGCTGTTAAAGCAGCTGAGTTAGCTGCTGCTATTGAGGCAAGTGCTAAGGACTCTCATGGTCCAAAGCATACTGGTGGTATAGTAATTGGTGAACAGAGAGATCCCACCAAGCCCAAACCAGTTATGCCTACTCCAGCAATACAACCTAAAAGAAAAGAAGAGGTCAAACTGGCATTGGAGATTGTCAGAGATGACCCTGATGCTTTTGAGGAGTTTATTAAAAGGTTGGATGCTGAGAATGCAAGGATTACTCGTCTGACGATGTTCAACAAAGAAAAGATTAGATATAACAGATGGAGAGACTATCGTCTGACAAAGAGTAAAGAACAAATTGCAAGCTGGAAAGCCTTTGCTGATGAAGAAGCCTGGGTACTGAAGTGGCTTGAGACAGGTTCTCTAACTCAAGCATTAGACTCAGAATTCTTTCTGGACAAATTAAGACTGAGGATAAGTCATGTTGTGAAGGCAGAGGCAAAGAAGATTTATGAATCTGTTCCTGAGGAGTTTGCTGATGATGAAGACCTCAAGGAAAGATCAATCAAACTGGCAGTTTCCCAGACAATGGAAACTTGGGCCAGAAAGACTAGAAAGATGAAGGGGCAACTAAGCACTATGATTCCCCTTCCTAGCTTGAAGCAAATTGTTTATGGACCTACTATTAGGCCATATGAAGAGCTGCCTGAGAATCCAATTTCACCATTCATTCCACTTGATGATTTTACTTGGATTTCTCACAGGTCTACTTTCGATAATGCAGGATTGATGAAAACTGTTAAATCTGTTAAGAAGATTGAACCCCCTGCTGATCAAAATAAGGAGAAAGAAGACACTTCTGTTCCTGAAGATAAAACTAAGGAAAAAGAAGGAAATTCTGACCCTGCTGATCAAACCAAAGAAAAAGATGACAAGTCTGAACCAGCTGATAAATCAAAAGCAGAAGAAATTATTCAAAATCAAGCTGATCAGATTAAAGAAAAGGAGGATGCTGCTGAGCAAAATGATCAGACTAAGGAGAAGGAAAGAACTCCTAGTCAAGCTGATGAGACCAAAGAAGAAGAGACTGCTTCTGGTCCAACAGATAAGATTGCTGAAGAGACAACTGATGCAGCAAATCAGATCTCTGAGGAGGCAACTCCTGCCTTACCTCCTATTCCAACTGATAATTCTTCTCATTCTTTACAGCCAAGTCTATTGGATTCCATCCAACAGATAATCTCAAGTTCTATGAAGGGGCTGGAGGAGAAAATCACTGCTAATCTGTTGACTGCTCTAAGTCAACCAACTCAGAAAGTTGTTGCTGTTCCAACCTCTCTGATAGAAGACACTACTCAAAATGTTAAGACTATCTGTCAAGATATGTATGTCATCAGGGCAAGGACCCAAAGCACAGCTGCAGGTTGGAGACAGATTGAAGAAACAGTTGAAATGGCCATTCAAGCTGAGGATGAAACTTTGCAAAATCTGATGAAGGACTTCAAGGCATCTGATGATTGGATACTGGGAACCTAAATTCAGCTAGGTGACCAAGGAGAAGTCGTGCTCAATTAGAAGATGGAAGCATTTGAGGCCAATCAACTCAGACAACAAGCTCAACTTGATGCTATGGAAGAAAACATCAAGCTTCTCTGTGATTCACTTCAGATCACACCAGTCTTGCCACAATATCCAATAAACCCTGCTGATGATGACAAAAAGGGGGAAGATAGGATACTTGATGAAGAAGAAGATAAATCAGATGACAAATCTCTTGAAAAGACTGATGATCTTGAAGGAACTGAAGTACTGGAAGACTCTGCTGCTGAAGATGAGAATGCTGATGAAGATAATGAAGGCACCAGCAGACCAGCAGATCAGCCAATTACAGAAGAGGAAGGTGAAGCTGATGAAACTGAAGCTGAAGCAAAAGCTAAATCTGACAAAGAGATAACTGCTTCTAAGGACTCAGCTGAAGAACAGCTAGACCCTGATGTTAAACAAAAGAAGTTGGAGTTGTTAAAACAAAAATTCTTCAAAGAGTTGGAAGCTGAATCTTCCAAACCTGCTGAAGAAGAAGAGAACAAGGAAGCTGAAGAAGACAAGACAGAAGACTAGTTTAGTCTAGGTCGCTTATGTTTAATTCCTTGTAATTTTTTTTTGCACATCTTATCAGATTGAACTTGTAATATGTAATCTTTTCAAATCTATAAAAGTTCAAGTTTGATTCCAACAGACTATTTCTATCTCAGAAATTTTTGAGGATCAAAACTTTAGTTTAGGTACAGGTACTTAGCTGAAGTTTTGTCATCATCAAAAAGGGGGAAATTGTTGGATGAAGATGAAGATGAAGTGCAAAGAAGATAAGAAGATAAGGGAAGGTTTTGATGATTTCCAAAACGTCAAAATCAGCTAAGTATGGAAAGCTTAGTTCCCTTAGAAGAATTTTGAACAAGTATAGAAGACATCAGAAGAGTTCAAAGTTCAAAGCCCAGAAGACTACTGATCTCACGCTGAAACAGCAATCAGAAGGGTAGACATCAGCTGACTCAAATCAGATTAGTTCAATATTTGATCAGCAGACTAATCTATCAGCAGAGTTGCATCGATCAGCAGAGTGGAAGAGATCATGACATAGTTCAACGATAATAAATGCACTTGGTGTAATTAATGCTGCAAGAGAAGGGTAGTAATGGAAAATGATTGAAGAATATTCTCGGATCAGCATGGTGCATTTAATGCTGCTACATGAAAGTACAGCAGAAATAGTACTGTAGCAGGGAGCCGTTCTGAATTGGGCTAAGGCTATGGATTTGAAGTGTGATTTGCTTCAACGGTCATATTTTCAAATCCAAGTATAAATAGAGCTGATTTCGAAGAGAGACACACAACAACAATTCTGAGATTTCGTTTTTGAAGCAGAAAATTTCTATGTCTCAAGAAGCTCGAACAGCTCACTCGTCTGGTGGAAGTCATCTGTTGACAGAAACCCAGTTGAAGAAAATAGAAAAATACGATCTGAGTGATCTTGTATTTAGCTGAGTGTTGTGCGAAGTTTAAATCCGACTTTGTGAGTGATTTAACTTCAGAGGATAGGTTTTCTTTGTGAATTCATGTTGCGAGCTTATAGCCTTTTCATTTGTTGTCTAGGTATAAGTGAAGAAATATTGTAAACTGTGTGTTTATAGTATAACCCAGAATCTAAGTGATCTGGAAGAGTGGACTAAAGGATTTTTATCCATATAACCACTATAAAAATTCCTTGTGTTAATTTTGCATTTAAGTTTTCTTGCATATTTCTAAATTGCATAAGTTTACACTTTGAATTATTTTGAAAGATTTTAAAGGAGTTTTAAACTGGGGATAAAATCTTTTAAAGGACTTAGTCTACTTGGAAAAAACACTTTCAAACATCCGCTGCAAGTATACTCTTGATAAAACTGTTTTGCTGAAAAATAGCTAAGTAACTGTAAGAAGAGTGGTCACTCTGCTGCTCAAGATTTGTTCACGATCAGCATAGTCATCTTACTGTTCTTCATCAGCTTAGTCTGCTGACAGAAGACTGAAATGTTTTTAAGTCTAAAAATTTTCAGAGGTCTATTCACCCCCCCCCCTCTAGACCTCATCTGACCACTTGGGACCAACAATGACATTTCCCTTTTCCACATGATCTGTTATGAAGTGATGTTTGATCTCTATATGTTTGTCCTTGAATGACTTGTAGTGTTTTGAGTAAGGGAGATTACACTTGTATTATCATAGTAGATAGGTATTCCACATATTCTAATGTTGTAATCTTCTAGTTGATGCTTCAACCAAAGTCTAAAAATCTTCTTACTCATCCATGAGATCAGGCGACTACCTAAGAATTGACAGGCACCTGTTGTGCTTTTCCTATCAATCTTGCAGCCAGCAAGGTCAGAATCTGAATATACAATAAGTTCAAAACCAGATTCTCTAGGGTACCATAATCCCAAATCTTGAGTGCCTTTAAGGTATCTAAGTATCCTCTTGGCAGCTAGGAGATGAGATTCCTTAGGATTTGATTGATATCTCGCACAAACTCCAACAGAGTACATGATATCAGGTCTGTTAGCTGTTAAGTATAACAGTGACCCAATAATGCCTCTGTACTTGGTTATATCCACTGATTCGTCATCTTCATCTTTATCCAAACGAAATCTAGTAGAAACCAAGAAAATAGTTAAGTTCACCCATCATGCTCATTTCAAACTTGTTCTGCATCAGCTTGGAGAACTTATCATACATCTGTTGATTTGTTGAAACGAAAATAATATCGTGCACATATATTTGCACAAGCAATATATGATCTTCCCATTCAACAGTGAACAAGGTTTTATCTACCATACCTTTACGAAATCCTTTAATTAAAAGAAAATCATATAGGGTATCATACCATGCTCTTGGAGCATGTTTCAGTCCATAGAGGGATTTCTTCAGATGATACACCTTGTCTTCTTCTTTATATGCTTCAAATCCAGGTGGTTGTTCAACATAAACTTCTTCTTGCAATTCTCCATTGAGAAAAGCATATTTCACATCCATTTAATAGACAGTGAAATTCTTTTGAGCAGCGTAGGCGAGAAACAATCTGATTGCCTCCAATTTTGCTACTGGTGCAAAAGTTTCATCAAAGTCAATACCTTCTTCTTGGCAATAACCCTTGGCCACTAATCTTTCTTTATTTCTGGTGATAATACCATCTTCATTCATTTTATTCCTGAATACCCATTTAGTGCCAATTAACCTTTAATGACTTGGTCTAGGAACTAAGTACCAGACTTCATTCCTTTCAAATTGATTTAACTCTTCTTGATAGCTTCAATCCAATTTGAATCAGTAAGAGCTTCTTCAATCTGTTTAGGCACCATTTGAGATATAAAGCTGACAAACATAACATCATTTGCAGCAGCTCTCCTTGTCTTTACTCTGTCCAAAGGATCACCTATCACCAGCTCTGGTGGGTGATTCTTGAGCCATCTGAGATCAGGTTGCAGATCTGAATGTTGTCCTCTGTTTTGATCTTGCAACACTACTGTTGGAGTTCCAGTAGTAGTCTGTTGAACAGCAGTTGCCTGTTGAACAATCTCTGGTCTGTCAGCTGTTTGCAACTCTTCTGTTAGACAATCAGCATTGGGATTTTGAACAGCACTTGAGTTGGCAGCTGAGTTGAGATCAGGTAGTATGATGGGTCTATATTCTTCATTTCTTTCAACACTCAATCTCTGAAAATCTGTAGACAGATTTTGATCAGTGTTTTGATTCTTTTCAGAAGATTGATTTGGTTCATCAAATACAACATGAATGGAATCTTCTACAAGTAAAGTTTTTTTCTTAAAAACTCTATAAGATTTACTGACAGTAGAATATCCTACAAATACAGATTCATCAGCCTTTTATGCAAAAGCAGTAAGGTGATTTTTCCCATTATATAAAACCAAGCATTTACAACCAAAAATTCTAAAGTAATGAATGTTTGGTTTCCTGTTGTTCCAAACTTCATATGGAGTCTTGTTTTGGTGCTTGTTGATCATGCATCTGTTTTGGGTAAAGCATGCTGTATTTGTTGCTTCTACCCAAAATCTTTGAGGCAGCTTTGCTTCAGCTATCATAGTTCTGGTAGCTTCTTTTAGAGTTATGTTTCTCCTTTCAGCAACTCCATTTTGTTGAGGGGTCTGGCAGCAGAGTACTCATGGCTGATTCCTCTGGCATTACAATACTCTTCAACAGTTAAGTTTGTAAATTCAGTCCCTCTATCTGATATGATCTTCAATATCTTCATACTCTTTTTATTCTGGATCAGCTCCATCAGATTTGTAAGATGCTCATTGGTTTCACTCTTATTTTTCATGAAAATCACACAATTGTATCTTGAATAATCATCCACAACAGCTAGGCAATACTTCTTTCCACTATTGCTGATTGGATCAATTGGTCCAAATAAGTCCATATGTAGCAGCTCCAAGATCCATCCAAATGATTGGTGCTTCTTGCTTTTGAAAGATGACTTGATTCGTTTACCCTTCTGACAGGCGTCACAAAGCTTATCTTTGCTCATGACTATTTTTGGAATTCCTTCTACCAAATCATTCTTGATAAGTCTGTTTATGGTCTTGAAATTCACATGATTCATTCTTTTGTGCCACAACCAACTGACTTCACTTGGTGTTGATGCCACCAAATAAATACTTGAACTCTTGTCAACAGAATTTCAATCCACAGTGTAGACATTTCCCTGTTGTCTTCCAGAAAAAATTACCTTCTTTGTACCAATCTGTTCAATGTAACACTTATTTGATGAGAAGATGATTGAAAATCCCTTGTCACAAAATTGACTTATGCTCAGCAAATTGTATTTGAGGCCTTTAACATAAGAGACATCAGATATCTCAATGTTTCCTTTGATCAGCTTTCCACTTGCTACAATTTTGCCTTCCTTGTTGTCCCCAAAAGTAACTTTAGGACCATCCACAGCAACAGCATCAGTCAGCGCATGTATGCTTCCACACATGTTCCTTGAACAGCCACTATCTAAGTACCAAATCTTCTCTACTTTACTCTTACACCTAATCCTAACCTACAATACAAAATAAAAATTGTTTTAGGTATGGGTCCTGAAGGATTAGTTCCACCTTTGACAACCCAAGATGTTGAAGTCTTAGGCTTCTTAGGCTTTTGAGTTTGAACATTCGTTTCGATGAGAGAATCCAAACTTTTGGATTCATCAAAAACATGTTCGGACCTTGCGTATACAAGAAGATCAGTGGGAGTACAGTTGAATTTTTTGTGCTTTACGTTGACGACATTTTGTCTCATTGGAAATAACATAAAAGCGTTGTCCGAAACTAAAGCATGGTTATCTACACAATTCTCAATGAAGGATATGGGAGAAGCATCCTTTGTACTAGGTATAAGGATCTACCGAGATAGATCAAAAGGACTGCTGGGCCTCTCTCAATCCCAGTACATAGATAAAATCTTGAAAATATTTAATATGGAAGAATCCAAGAGAGGATTGCTTCCAATGAGACATGGGATTGCACTTTCTAATTCTATGGCCCCAAAGACGCCTGAAGAGAGAAGTAATATGTCTCGAGTACCATATGCATCCGCGATAGGAAGCATAATGTATGGTATGTTATGTAATAGACCAGACGTAGCGTACGCTTTAAGCGTTACAAGTCGCTACCAGTCTGATCCAGGTGAGCAGCACTGGATAGCCGTAATGGCAATTCTGAAGTACCTGAGAAGGACTAAGGAATTGTTCTTAGTATACGGTGGAGGAGAATTGAAATTGGAAGGCTATACAGACTCGAGCTTCCAATGTGTTGTAGACGAATTCAAGTCAACATCAGGATACGTGTTCTGCCTCAATGGTGGTGCGGTTAGCTGGAAAAGCTCCAAGCAAGAAACAACCGCGGATTAAACCACCAAAGCAGAACACATTACCGCGAGTGATGCAGCAAAGGAAGGTGTTTGGATGAGGAACTTCATCCAGGAATTGGATGTGATACCTAGCATCGCTGAGCCCATTACTATCTTCTGCGATAATAATGGGGCAATAGCGCAAGCAAAGGAGCCGAGATCTCATCAGAAATCCAAGCACGTGCAAAGACGATACCATGTGATAAGAGATATCATTGGCATAGGAGACATTAAGATAGAACGTGTCGACTCAGAAGATAATACAGCGGACCCGCTAACGAAGCCTCTGCCTCGAAAGGCATTTGAGAAATATCTGCATAAGATGGGACTCAAGAACATAAAAGACTGGCTTTAGGACAAGTGGGAGATTGATAGAAATAGTGTCCTGCAAGCCAGCTGTATGGCGAGCATTTATTTCAACAAATAAGGAACTATTCAATTTTGATTAATAAATGCACATTATTAAATGGTCAACTTTATCTTATGTAATAATTATCCACGCATAAGGATAGAAGTCCTTGGATCACAGGGCTATGGGACAACCCGTGGACTGATATCCAAGGCCGTGATCTAGAACATATTCAAGAGTCGTAGAATTTTTCGTTTTCGATTTTGTTCCAAGATCGTTCCTAACTCCTAGATTATAATATATCTTGTGTTCTAGCTGATCAAGATTTATTATTTTTTGTGTTATTGTGGTGTATCAACCCGTAGAGGCGCAACACGTGGGGCGCTATTGCAGAGCTTGGGTTGATTTTGCTGAGGAGGAATTCAGAGTCAGTTTTGCTATCTAAGGATTTGCAAGGAGATAGGTATAACTGCAACTGTTTATACTATCGTTGTATCTATGTTCATATATATACAACTAGAGTAGTATTCTGGCAAGATTCCGTAAGAGGTCCTAAAATTTTTATATTCCGTTGTGCCTAGGGTTGTTTATCTTACCGAATCCCAACAGTAGTATCAGAGACAACTCTAGGCTTTGTATATATATGAATTTGCAAATCCCGGGTTTTTAAATCATATGTTTGATTTATGTGGCTAGTTCTTTAACTTTGCATGTTTTAGAACGTAGATCTGTTAACTTAGAGTTAATATATAATTTTAGATTCGAAAATTTTATCATGTTTGTATTTATTTTGGATTTGGATTTAATTGACTGGATCTGTTAAATTAAATCACGTGGGTAATCGGAACAAACAAAAAAAAAATTGAGTTCAACCGCAGTGGCACGCGGCGGTGCACGGCAGCGCACCGCGGCTAGGCGGCCACCGCGAGTTGCCGCACGCAGCAGCGCGTAAACAGCGCGCTGTCTGCGCGTGCAGTACACGGCAGCTGCCTACGGGCAGTCTGCCGCGCGTAGCAGCACGCTGCTGCGTGCTGTTAAGCGCGGCAGCAGCCGCTGCGTGCGGCTCACGCGCGGCCTCCGTGGTCGCGTGTGTGCTGCCACATGGCGGTGTCCTATTCGTCACTCCGTGGCTGAATTTTAGTGACCTCGAATACGCCTATTTTGGAAGTCCTGAAAATCTTGGAGAATTTTGGAACATTAAGAAACTTAGAGTTTTTGAATAAGGTAGTTATCATGTTAGATATGAACACTATCTTAATCAAACTAATCTAGAAAAAATAGGATTTTCTTGAAAATCTTGGAGATTTGGGAATATTTGGGAAACTTAGAGTTTTGGATAAGGTAGGAATCTTAGAGATTTGGTCTACCTTAATTAACCAGTTATAATCAAGATGAGTTTTATAGATTACTTAGAACTCAAGTAAAAGTTAATTAATCTTAGAGATTAATTGTTAATTCAAAATTAAATTAACTTGGATAATTTTTTAGAATTAAAATTAAAGGAGTCGGTAAATTTACATTTTTTCCCTTATGTGAATTTATGCATGTTCTTGAGTGAATATGTGGATTGATCGATTTTGCCCTTAAGACCTGTGTAGTTTTGGTTTATTTATTTTATGGGTTGTAATTAAATGGCCTGATTGGTGCCCTTGCTTGCGCAAACGAATGTAATAGAATAGGGCCATTTATTTTTATAAGTTAGACTTAGATTAGGCTTGGAGCCGAGAAGACCTCATGAAGACTTGGAGATCCGCATGGAGGCCCATAACCTTGGAGGACGTGGAGGCCCAATTCATTACATGGAAGCCCAATCAAGCTGGATATTACAAGAAGGCCCATGATGTATGGGTTTGAAAATTGTAATAGTTAGGACATTTAATTTCCACCCTAGACTGATCAATTTATTCATCACTTGGCTCGTGATGAATCGCATAAGATGGCAAATCGATCAATCATATCCTGCTAGGTGATGTACGTTTACTTATATTCTTTGATGTATGTCATGCATGCTTAGAATAGATCACGTAAACGAGATAAGCATAATCTGATGAGACCTCGCACAAGAAAACTTAAAACCTCCAATTGAACATTAAAATTTAATTAGAATATTAAATCGAATAACGAGCGCATAAGAATAGTGTCTATGGTCCGAGCTTATCCAATTACTAGGTCTTAGGCATATTGTACGAATATATCTCGATGTCTCACGAGTCATGGGTCTAGGATTGAACTATTTCTCTCCACGAGTATTGGACATGATTTAACGCTAGTAAATATGGATGTCTCACGAGTCGTGGGTCCATATCGAAAAACGAGGCTATATGAACTTAAGGGTTAGCTGCGATGGTTAACCGTCGACGTAATCGACCACCAAGTGAATCGAATAGTATGGCCAACGAGTCGTGGGTACTAGGAGATTGCATTTGGGCCTTAAGCCCGCTAGGATATTTTAAATTCCCGAAACTTATGTGGGGGCATAAGATTTTGATTAAAATAGTGGGAGTAATTTACAAATGAAAACCATGTTTGTAAATTTGTGCATGTTAAATTAATCTTTCGCGTATTTATTTCTTCTCTCGTTATTTTATAGATATGATGTCAAAAGAGCTTAGAGCACTTAGAGATTTGTCCATCTTATCACTTGAACGTAATATTTTAACTGGACCCAACTTGCATTTCTGGACGCATCATTTGAATGGACTGTTTGAAGCTGAAAACATATCATATGTTTTGTCTGTGCCACCACCCATTACTATTTCACATGATGTTCCTGATGAGCTGCGAAAAGAATCACCAAATGGAAATTGGATGATGGCTTAGCTCGGGAATACATGTTGGAATATATGTCACTTGATCTGCATTTGCAACATGAGCATATGGCATCCGCGAAAGAGATTCTCTCGAATCTTAAATTCCTTTATGGGATTAGAGATGGTCGTCGCAGATTCGAGATCACGAGGGAACTCTTGCAAGCAAGAAAGAGAAGGGAAACTCATGTCGGAATCCACGTACACAAGATGATTCGACTTCTGACTGAACTCGATGATATGGGTGTCGTGATGGACAATGATTTCCGAGTGGATCTTATTCTACAATCTCTTCCTAGATCATATGACCGATTTATCGCGGACTTGAATCTCCAGAGGCGAGAGATCATTGTGCATGTCATGCGACAAATGCTCGAGGAACACGAAGCTTCTTTTGGAAAGAAAGTGAGGGTTGGCGAAAAGACAGGGCGGCGTTCAAAGCCAAGACAAATGGAAACCAGAGCTCCTTACTGCACAAGGTCAAGGGAAAGGATTAAGCTCAAACCTATGGAGAGTTCGAACAGGTATATTCCTTGTTGAAGTTAATTTTACAATTAACTGTGCATTTATGGTGTTAGACACTGACTGGAGTTCTCATCCTTGTAGGTGATGGGAACATCAAGGAAACTGGAGCCTGAGGATTCGATCCTTGGATAAGGCAATGGAGCTGGAGCTGCTACCAAGGCCGTAGGCAAAAGTAGATTTAGGTGGTTTGATAAAGTCATTAAAATTTTTCATTTATGTACCTGATTATTAATGAAAAACTTTTATTCATGGTTTTGAATAATGTTGATTTTAATAAAAGTTCTTGTTTTCGTTTTTCATTTGGTACATTGAATTATTGACTTTACATCATAAAACCACCTAAGTTAGTTATGCACGTACAACAAAACAAAAGAAAACAAGATAATGAAATATCTGCCCAATTATGGCACGCTCGACTTAGACATATATCTAAGTCAAGGAATCAAAAGTTAGCATCTTCTGGCGCGAAGAAATCAGTCGCATTGATGCCAACATGTGAACCATGTTTAAAGGGTAAAATGGCTAAGTTGCCATTTAAAGGAAACCCTGAGCGAGCCAAGCAAACATTGGACTTAATACATACTGACGTATGTGGACCACTAAGAAAAAGCACCCGAGGAGGCTATGACTACTTCATCACTTTCACTGACGACTATAGTCGTTATGGTTATGTGTTCTTGTTGAAACGGAAGTCTGAAGCCTTTGAGCGATTCAAAGAATTCAAGATGGAAGTAGAGATCCTGAGCGAGCCAAGCAAACATTGGACTTAATACATACTGACGTATGTGGACCACTAAGAAAAAGCGCCCGAGGAGGCTATGACTACTTCATCACTTTCACTGACGACTATAGTCGTTATGGTTATGTGTTCTTGTTGAAACACAAGTCTGAAGCCTTTGAGCGATTCAAAGAATTCAAGATGGAAGTAGAGAATCAACTTGGTCGTACGATGAAGGCTCTTCGTTCTGACCGAGGTGGAGAATTATTTAGTAACAAATTTCTAAATTATCTTGTAGAGCATGGAATATTATCGCAGTGGACTCCTCCTGCAATATCCCAATTAAATGGAGTAGCAGAGAGAAGGAATCGAACCTTGATGGACATGGTTCGATACATGATGAGTGATACTGACCTTCCTCTTTCATTTTGGGGACATGCCCTCCTCACGGCAACGAAGATACTAAACATGGTACCTTCTAAATCCGTAGAAAAGACACCATACAAATTATGTCTTGGCAAGACACCCTCATACGTATTCATGCGCATATGGGGATCTCCCGCTTACGTTAAAAAGCTAGTGGGAGATAAATTGGAAACTAAATCCACTTTGTGCAAATTCGTGGGGTATCCGGAAAACTCAATAGGATACGAGTTCTACGATCCTACAAGACAAACTACGTTTGTCTCAAGGAACGCACACTTCTTGGAGAAGGATTTCTTGGTGGACAAGAAAGAAAACAATGTAGAACTGGATGAGGTCACTGAAGCTGAAAAGGTCAAAGAGGTCGATCAAGCTGACCCATTGCCACAGGCAGTGGGAGAACATGAGCATGAAAGTGCACCAGAAAGTACACCGATACTTCGTAGGTCAGAAAGACAACGTAGAGAACACGAGTGGTACTACGGTCTGCTGCATGAGACTGGACAGTCTCTATCTGACCCAAGGACTTACGAAGAGGCTATGTTAGACATAGATTCGGGAAAGTGGCGCGAAGCCATGGAATCCGAATTAGACTCCATGCACTCAAACAAGGTCTGGGCCTTGGTAGATCCACCAGTGGGAATGACTCTCGTGGGTTGCAAGTGGATCTATAAGCTAAAGCTTGGAGTGAACGGAGAGGTGATTACCTACAAGGCGCGACTAGTGGCAAAAAGATATACTCAAAGACCTGGAATTGACTTTAAGGAGACCTTCTTGCCCGTCGCAATGCCTAAATCCATTCGAATCTTGCTGGCCATAGCTGCGTTGTATAACTACGAGATATGGCAGATGGATGTAAAGACTGCCTTTCTCAATGGGGACATTGACAAGGAGATCTACATGGAGCAACCAAAAGGATATGCATCCAAAGGAGATGAACACAAGGTGTGCAAACTCCAGAGGTCCATTTATGGACTGAAACAAGCTTCCTGAAGTTGGAACATTCGTTTCGATGAGAGAATCCAAACTTTTGGATTCATCAAAAACATGTTCGAACCTCGCGTGTACAAGAAGATCAGTGGGAGTACAGTTGAATTTTTGGTGCCTTACGTTGACGACATTCTTCTCATTGGAAACAATGTAAAAGCGTTATCCAAAACTAAAGTATGGTTATCTACACAATTCTCAATGAAGGATATGGGAGAAACATCCTTTGTACTAGGTATAAGGATCTACCGAGATAGATCAAAAGGACTGTTGGGCCTCTCCCAATCCCAGTACATAGATAAAATCTTGAAAAGATTTAATATGGAAGAATCCAAGAGAGGATTGCTTCCAATGAGACATGCGATTGCACACTCTAAGTCTATGGCCCCAAAGACGCCTGAAGAGAGAAGTAATATGTCTCGAGTATCATATGCACCCGCGATAGGAAGCATGCATAATGTATGATATGTTATGTACTAGACCAGACATAGCGTACGCTTTAAGCGTTACAAGCCGCTACCAGTCTGATCTAGGTGAGCAGCACTGGATAACCGTAAAGGCAATTCTGAAGTACCTAAGAAGGACTAAGGAATTGTTCTTGGTATACGGTGGAGGAGAATTGAAATTGGAAGGCTATATAGACTCGAGCTTCCAATGTGATGTAGACGACTTCAAGTCGACATCAGGATACGTGTTCTGCCTCAATGGTGGTGCGGTTAGCTGGAAGAGCTCCAAGCAAGAAACAACCGTGGATTCAACCACCGAAGCAGAATACATTGCCGCGAGTGATGCAGCAAAGGAAGGTGTTTGGATGAAGAACTTCATCCAGGAATTGGATGTGATACCTAGCATCGCTGAGCCTATTACTATCTTCTGCGATAATAATGGGACAATAGCGCAAGCAAAGGAGCCGAGATCCCATCAGAAATCCAAGCACGTACAAAGAAGATACCATGTGATAAGAGATATCATTAGTAGATGAGACATTAAGATGGAACTTGTCGACTCAGAAGATAATACGGCGGACCCACTAACGAAGCCTCTGCCTCAAAAGGCATTTGAGAAACATCAGCATAAGATGGGACTCAAGAACATAAAAGACTGGCTTTAGGACAAGTGGGAGATTGATAGAAATAGTGTCCTGCAAACCTAGCTGTATGGCGAGCATTTATTGTAATAAATAAGGAACTATTCAATTTTGATTAATAAATGCACATTATTAAATGGTCAACTTTATCTTATGTTATAATTATCCACGCATAAGGATAGAAGTCCTTGGATCACAGGGCTATGGGACAACCCGTGGACTGATATCCAAGGCCGTGATCTAGAACACATTCAAGAGTCGTAGAATTCAATCGAGATAGGACATCGTTGGATTCGGTTAGACTCTCACTGTTGTGTATACTCCGATGAACTGGAGGACGCTGGGGTCCATGAGCGTGACTGAGATAGTCGATACACATAAGTTGGTGGCTTGCTGGGATGGCAAGTGCACTGAATACCCCAATTAGGAAATAACTCACCATGGAAGCGGTAGTCGCATATCGGGGTTGAATACCCCAATTAGGAAATAACTCACCATGGAAGCGTAGTCGCATATCGGGGTTGAAGTTATTCCAATTTGCAATAGTATACGAGGAATGATCCCTAACTACTTGAGGTGATAGGGTTTATCTGGTGCGAGAACGTCTATACTTTGATATGAGTTCTGACTGACTGGAGTTCGCCAGAAAGTCTCCATGGACTCATATTGGGTATAGAGGAACTCGTATGCAGGTTCAAATCATCAACAAAGGATCCATTGACCCGACTTGATAGGTTGGAAAATTCTCCTATGAATTTCTGTGAGATATTAATTCTGGTAAAATCCTTGGCCAAGGTATCTGACGGCTTTATGTAAGTAGCTCATAAAGATTAAGTTAAAGAGAATTTATTTCGAGATCAGAATACATAAGGTCAAGACGAAATAAAAAGGGAATCCTATGAAAGACCATACCCTTAAGTCTCGACTGGGAGACTGATCGATGGAGAGATTATGTCGTATATGGAAATTGTAAATGATAAAAGGTTCACTGAATTAACTCACCAGTGATTGGGCTCCATAGGCTTGTGGCTGGACATCGACCGTGGAGTGTGGGAGAATTCTCAAATTGGCAGGGGTGCTAATTTTGGAATGATCAATAGACAGAGTGTTCAATTGATTTAGAGTAAGTCTTACTCAAATAATTAAATAATATTTAATTATAACCCATGGCTAATTATGTGGTGAACCTACGGGGGCATACACAATACACATGAAGCGAAAGCGAGGAAATAAGGACGACCGAGTCAACTGGGTATATAATCGACTGAGTCGATTATAATGGGTGGGTCGACTGGGTCGACCCAATTGGAACAAAAGGGGATCCAATTGTAATTAGATCAGGATCATAAATTAAATTGGATTTTAATTTGTGAATTAATTAATTAAGTTGGATTTAATTAATTAATTAGAAAGAATTTAATTAAATAGACTTGGAGTCTGATTTAATTAAATGGGAGATTGAGTTAATTAATTGGGCTATTTAATTGAAAGATTAAATAAAGCCTGGTCAAATTAATTATTTGGGCCATGAATTAATTAGAAGACTTAGTCTTCTAATTAAGGAGGGCCATGGCTCATGTAGGAAAGAAAATTTCTAGTCCTAATAGGACTAGGTTAGGGAAGATAACTATAAGTAGGTAACTTGTAGTTATTTTTCACACAACTCAATAAGCAAAATTTGAGCAGAGCAAAAATTCTCTCCCCTCTCCCTGTGTAATCGGCCGAACCCTTCTTCCCTGTGGAAGAATTTTTCGTTTTCGATTTTGTTCCAAGATATCTTGTGTTCTAGCTGATCAAGATTTATTATTTTTCGTGTAATTGTGGTGTATCAACCCGTAGAGGCGCAACACGTGGGGCGCTACTGCAGAGCTTTGGTCGATTTTGCTGAGGAGGAATTCAGAATCCGTTTTGCTAGCTAAGGATTTGCAAGGAGATAGGTATAACTGCAACTATTTATACTATCGTTTTATTTATGTTCATATATATACTACTAGAGTAGTATCCTGGCAAGATTTCGTAAGAGGTCCTAAAATTTTTATATTCCGCTGTGCATATGGCTGTTTATCTTACCGAATCCCAACAGCTCTTGGTGCTTGTTTTAGCCCATATAGTGCCTAACTGAGACGATAAACTTTATCTTCTTTGCCTTGGACAATATAACCTTCAGGTTGCTCGAAATAAACTTCTTCACTCAAATCTCCATTGAGAAATGCTGATTTGACATCCAATTGATAAACTAGAAGTTCCATTTTGAGCAACTAATGCTAGGACAATTCGTATTGTTTCCATTCGAGCAACTGGTGCAAATGTTTCATTGAAATCAGTTCCTGATTGTTGAGAATAGCCTTTTGCTACTATGCGTGCTTTGTGCTTTTGAATTGAACCATCTTCTTTGTACTTCATTTTGTAGACCCACTTTAATCTAATTATACTTTTACTCTCGGGTAGATTCACTAGTTCCCATGTTTTTTTCTTTTCGATGCTTGCTATTTCTTCATCTAGTTCCCATGTTTTGTTCTTTTCGATGCTTGCTCTTTCTTCATCCATAGCGTTTGTCCAAATTTCTTCTTTTACAGCTTCTCCAAAAGTATGTGGCTCACAAGCAAAAAATGTCACATCATATGATTCATAAATTTCACTTAAAATTCGTACCTTGCATATGGTCCTGGAGAACTTGAACTTGGACTTGAAATTGGACTCGAGTTTGGACTTGTCAGATCATTTTGATTTAATGATGAATTAGGCAGATTCACATTATTTGTTTTTGTATCTTCTCCCCAATTCCATGATTATTTCTCATTAAAGATAACATCTTGAGATATAATAAGTTTATATGTGATTGGGTTTAGTAAACGATATCCCTTGGATTCGTCACTATAACCAACAAAGATAAATATTTCTCCTTTATCATCAAACTTTTCTCGTTCTCTTTAGGAATATTAGAATAAGCTAAACAACAAAAAACTTTGAGATTGTGTACCTGTGCTTTCTCCAATGTCATGCTTCAGAAGGAGTCTTGTTTGGAACTGCCTTTGTTGGTGAATGATTTAAAATTATACTGTTGTAAGTACAGATTCTGCCCAAAAACTTTTTGGAAGTCCTTTTTCAACCATCACGCTTCTTGCCATTTCAACTATCGTGCGATTTTTTCGCTCTGCAACTTCATTTTGTTGTGGAGTATATCGCGATGTTAGTTGTCTCTGGATCCCTTTTCTTTGCAATAATTTAAGAAGACTTTTCCAATAAATTCTCCTTCTCGGTCTGTTCTGAGAGTCTTTATTTTCTGCCACTTTTATTTTCAACATTCTCTTTGAACTCCAGAAATTTTTGGAAATGCTTCTAATTTTTGCTTCAAAATACAAACCCGCATCATTCTGCTATAGTCATCCACGAAAAACAGAAAATATCTATTGTCATTAAGAGATGGAGTTCGAGTTGGCCCACAAATTCATATTAGTTGATCAAGTGGAACTTTGGCTCAGTAGGATGTCTTTAGAAATGGTAGGCGGTGCATGCTTCCATAAATACTTCTTTCGCATGTTGTGCCTCGATCTAGAACATTTGAAAGACCAAAAACCATTTGTTTTTCTTTTTAAGAGACTGAGACATTTGTAATTCAAATGTCCATACCTCAGATGCCATATGTTCTGATCTTCTTCTATTGTGCTCTGGATAATAATTTTCTCTATCAATGACAGATTAAGAGAAAATACATTATTTGAGCTCATCTTTATATTTGCCATTGTGAGATTGTTCCGCTTATCAATAATGACACAATGATTATTATTAAACTCCACTTTATAATTCTTCTCAAGTAGTTTACCCATAATTAGAAGATTTTGAGTCAAATTTGGAACGTAAAAAACATCTTTAATAAAATTTGTTTGTCCTTTCTTTGTCTGGACTGCTATTGTTCCTTTCCCGACGATTTTATGTTTCTTGCCATCTCCAAGTTTTACATCGGATGAATAAGTCTCCTCAAGCTCCAAAAATATTTTCTTATTTCCACACATATGATTACTGCAACCACTATCAACGTACCACGTATTTTCAAATAGTTGTTGAGAATTCAAGCATGAATAAAATACCTGATTGTTATCGTTTTCTTCAGTGTAATTGGCCTTATTTTTCTCACCATCATCTCTATGCCAACAATCTCTTTCTGAATGATTGGCATTTCTGCATCTTGGCAATCCATTGTGTTATGGTTATTTTTCTACATATTCTGCAAAATAAATATGAATTTTGATTTGCAGTTATTTGGTTAGAGAAACCTTCTCTTCCTAGACCTCGTCCTCGAAAGTTTTGATTTCTTCCACGACCTCTGCCTCCTGATACTCTGGATGTGGAGGCCATCTCCTTTTTTATTTTTCTGGTCTGCTAGATTAAGCTTTACTTGAAACGCTTGTTCCAAAATATGGTTTGAAAATCTGCTCATTCTTTTCTCATGAACTTCTAAAGATCCCATGGTTCGTCTAAAGAAATTTTTGATAAATCTTTAGACTCTTCAATCGCAACAACTATGTTCTCAAATTTTACTGGCAAGCTTCGCAAGACCTTTTCTACAATTCTTATATCTTCGGCAGAATCACCATAGCCTCCAATTTGATTAACAATTTTAGAAACTTTAGAAAAAAATTCTTCCATAATCTCGCTATTTTTCATGAGTAGATTATTAAAATCCTCGGCATAAATTTTGCAGTTTCATGGATATAATTTTTTCATAGCCACCAAATTGTTTTGTCAAAATATCCCATGCATCTTTTGAAAATTGAACACTCAGTAATACGCGGAAGTGTATATCGACTTACCCCTTGGTGCATAAATGACAAAGCTCTTGCATCTTTGTTATGCTCCTTTTTGGTTCCAGTCAACGCAGCTTTTCCTTCGGAGTATATATTTCATATCTCTCTTCTACGATATCTCAAAGATCATTGGACTGGAATAACGTCTTCATAAGTACGCTTCATAACTCGTAGTCTTGACCAACAAAGATCGGAACACCTTGTTGGAAATATGTGAAGGCAAGTTCATTGCTATTGCTTGGATTCATTTTTTAGTATACGTGAGGGGTTATCAGGCCAAGGGTGACTCTGATACCACAATCTGTCGGGTGTTTGGGATATAAAAGGCTAAGAAAATAATTTTAGCAAGACAAGGTAGACTTAATATTTCATCAACATAATAAGGCTACAATATTTTTAAGCCTTTTGCACTAAACCTTCGTACAAGAGAATAATTTATATTCTCAAAACTAACTTGCTAATTAATTGATTTTTTCTATATATATCATTGTACACACTACATACATATATATAGGCCTATGAACCACCTTTTTAATCTACACTAGAAGCAATCAGATTTAATTGTTGGATATGTTAATTTAATGCAAATTTAGTGGTTAAGAATGATGACTAAATTTCTTGAGAGTTCTTCAATGCAATGTCTTTGATCTCATTGGTTGCATTGCTTGACTAGGATGCAATTCTAGATATGTCTTTTGTGTTGTCAACTTTGACTATAAATCATCAAAGTATGATTTGTTCATGCTTAAGATTTTTCATGGTTAAGTAACTTCATGCTTAAGGAATTATGAATTAATTTTAACATTGGAAACCAGAACCGTCGTTTCTTTTTCATAAGAATAATACTATTGTTTTGTCTGTATCACTTGATGAGAACGAATTTCACAATGTTCTTGCTAATATGTTCCTTTATTCCAAATCTCGTTATAGGAAAGTTAAAAGCGATGGTCGACGGCAATGAAGTTACGGGGAAGGGGAGAATCTGTTGGGGTTTTTATGTGTGATGAAACAAATAAGAGTAAGTGGCGTGTCTATTCGATCAGAAGAGGTACCCGTTGATCTGAAACATTTTGTCCCTTCTCAAGAGGGACTTTGTGTCTATAAATATAAAACAGAATCTGGCCAATTCTGCATCAATTAATCTATATCTATTCTATTATTATTATTATTATTATTATTATTATTATTACTAATACTAAAAGTGTGAATATTTCAAGTTTTTTTCTTTTTTTGTGAAGACAAAAATGCCCTTATTCAACTTGTAAAGTATAATAAACAAATATAATAAAACATGAATTTTCTTTAAATTTTCTCATAAAAAATTTGGTAGGAAAATATTTTAAGAAAATTTGTAACTTCTTTTCCTCCTAACCAAGCACTATGAATATGGAAGAAAAACAAAACTACATTCAGTTTAATAATTAACTCTAATAAATAAGAAATTAACTCTTACATCACTTTCATAATTTCATTATAGTTCTCTTATAACACATAAAAATAAAAACACTATTATATTGAATAGTTGCTAAATTATATATGTAAAATTATTATAATGTATTATCAAAATGTTTTTATGTGCAAAATATTATTTGTATCATTTAAAGATTTAATACAATATGTCACTCCTTAAAAAAAATTATATTCTCTTAAATATCATAAAATATGTTCAAGCAGAATCACATATTACCTATGAATGAACAAAAATATTTATGATTTAGGGGAAGTTTGGCCCCACATTTCTACAGCAGAAAATGACATTTGCTCCTCAACCGCAATTTTGTTATTGTTTGGCCTCACTAATGGGACTTTCGCGTTGCGTCTCGAACGTAAAAAACCCCACGTTTTCAAAAGCTACAAAAGGCAGCTTTTCTTCCAACGTCATTTCTAATATCTTTATTTTCCACAATTGCCCATCTCTTATAAATTCTCTTGCACACACGTGTTGTGCAGAGTAAAGAAAGAATATATGGCATTTTTTTAGAAACGAAAAAAAGCCACATGATAAATTATAATGTTTTTAATTATTTTTTCATCTCATATAAAATTGATTATTCTCCAGCAATGATGTAACTAATTGACCATTTTATTATTTTATATTAATTAAAGACGTGTGGCTTAGTTAAATTTATTTGATATTATTCTGATATATTTGTAAATTTTAGCAGAATGTCTGTCTAGCTATAGAATTGATTTTGGAAAGTCATATCCAAACATCGTAAATATTATTTTTCGAGTCTTATGTTTAATGTGTAAATCTAATTTATTTCATATGAGATTTAAATAAGGCCATTTTAGTAAATTGCATGAAATTTGTATTTTTTTAGAATCAAGTTTTAAAAGTGAAATCAAACACTAAATCAATTATTCTATAAGTAATTATTCTACAATCAATTATTTAAAAATCAATTATGAAATCATGGGCCAAACTGACCCTTAGTGAACTAAGTAATCTTTATTTGACATGCGAAACATTACCTCAAATTTTTATGAAAATCTTTTCGACAAAAACATGTGAATTAAGTGAAAAACGAATATGAGAATTGGTGAAACCGTTCAAATAAATTTGATATAATTGATGAAAGTATGTGAAATCAATCTGGATGAAATTTATGAACGGTGAAGTAGGTGAATAAAAGAGGCAAATCAGTAATAAAAAGTCCCACTAAAATCGATAAATACATGTGAAATCGATGAAAAATCGGGTGATATTTGTGAAAACATGGGAAACAAATCGGTGAAATCAGTGAAAAACGGGTGAAATATATGAAGAATTGGTTAAATCATTGAATAAATGTTGAAGTCTATGAAATCAATGAAAATTTATGTGAAATCAGTGAAATATAAGTTAAACTGATAAAAATAAATAAAAGGAAAAAAGTTTAACTAGCAAAACAATGTGAACTAAACCACTAGAAATTTTTTGTCTTTTTTGTTTGAATATGAAAAAACAAAAGAAATTGATGAAAAATAGGAAAAACAATGTACAATAGGGTATAACTGATAAAAAAACGAGTAAATCAGTAAAATAATATAAAACCAGTAAAAAAATCAATGAAAATTGAATTAAACTAATTAATATAATAAGTGAAATGGCTTAGACCAATAAAGAAATATCTTTCAAATGATAAGGTAAGTGAAAATAATTTGAGATATACTTAAAAGTAATTGAAGATGTGTAATTATTTGAGTTGAAAATTCGATAAATTCATGTGAAATCGATGAAAATTCAAGTGAAATTAGCGACAAAAATGGATGATATCGGTGAAACGATGAAAATGATGAAATAGGTGAAAAATGGGTAAAATCGGTGAAAAAAGGCTAAAGTCGGCGAAAACATGTGAAAATTGGTTAAACTGGTAAAAATGAGTGAAGTCAATATAACAAAAAAAATTCAACCAACAAGAACTAAATATAACCAAGAGATAAATTGTTTAAACTGAAAAAACTAAAGAATCGATGAAAATTCCCATGATGAAGTTAATAAATTGAATAGCAGTCATTAATATGTGGTATTTTATGATATAACGATGTTAAATTTACTCTGATTTACAACAAAATACCACTGAAATTAAATAGACATGTACAACGTATGTAATGGTATGTGAAATCATAAATACATTTGAAATCGATAAAAAAAAAAATTTGGGTAAAATTTGTGAAAAATGGATGAAAACGGGTAAAATCGATTAAAATAAAGGTAAAGTTGGTGAAAATATTTGAAATCAATGAAAATTAATTCTAATGGAATTTCTAAGAAAAATGATGAATTCAGAAAAATTTGGTAAAACCGGTGAAAAAATGGTAAAATGGGTCAAAAAACGTAAAGTTGGTAAGAACATATTTAATCAATGAAAAATTCTGGTGAATAACATGTGAAATTAGTGAAAACACATGAAAAATAGGTAAATATGGGTTAAAATGATAAAAATGAGTGAAATCAGTTAAAGAAATATTATAACTGGTGAAATCGGTAGAAAAATGGTTTACACTAAATAAGAAATGCAAAAGAAATGGACTAAAGATGAGAAAACAATGAAAAATCTTATAAGCTATAAAAAAAAAAGGGATAAATCGCTAAAAAAAATAAATCGGTAAATTATTTTATAGAAATGGATAAAATCAGTCAAAAAAGCTTGAAGTCGATGGAACATGTTTAATCGATGAAAAATTTAGGTGAATAACATCTGAAATAGGTGAAAATGAGTTAAACTTTAACCGACAAAAACAATGTGAAATCAGAAGAAAATTGTTTAAATTGGAAAAAAAGATCGACGAAAAAGGGAAAACAATGAAAAATATTATAATCGATAAAAAATGAAAAAATCGACAAAAAAAATAAACAGTGAAAACATATGAATCGATGAAACTTCGGGTGAAATTGGTAAACACCCGTGAAATTTGTGAAAAAACCGGTGAAACCAGTAAGAAAAAATGATTGTGAAATCGATGAAAGTTAAAGTGAAATTTATGAAGAAACGGATGAAACATGTGACATCGGTGAATAACGGATAAACTTGACATGAAAACTACTATGATGTAATGAACTAAAAAAATTCTTATGATCTTATTTGAACCAATTTTATAAGATGTAATGAATAAATTAGTCATCATTTTATATTTATTATAACTATTCAAAGTCATCATTTTTTTTATAAATTAATGATAATTAATAATAATAAATTTCATAAAAAATAAATTGACCAATATATGGTATTCTATGAAATAAAAATAGCTAATTTTACTCTAATTTATGAAAAGTACCCATAAAATTAAAACTAGACACGTAAACGTACATGCACCTTTCTAGTAGTAACTAAAAGAAAAATTACTACTCTCTCTTTCTCTTACCTTCATAACAATTTAGTTTGAAATTTCTGTGTTTTCAAATTCAACGTTGGTTCATTATTTTTGCAAATAATGAACAACAGACTATTGTATATTGGAAGACTACCGGGAATCAAACTGTATGCACCGTGGCAGTCCCAAAAATATTGTCATAAGGAAATTTGTTTCGGCTAGCCTCAGTCTTATTTCCTACTTTATGTGATGATTAAAGTGTTCTACAAATTAATCCTAATCAGGTAAGTATGATTTATATGCTTTAATAATGCATGAATTTATTTGTTAGAATATTATTTACTATGTTTTATAATTTTGTGAAATATATAAGTCCACAGATTTTTAGACACCAATAATCTTAAGATAATAATTACTTTGTTTAACTTGAATTAAATAAGAGTAAGTGGTATGTCTATTCGGTCCAAAGAGATACCCTTTGGACCGAAACATTGTGTCACTTCTTAAGAGGCACTTTGTGTCTATAAATATGAAATAAAATCTGGCCAATTATGTATCAATTTATAGTAATTAAAAAGAAAAACAATACTCTCTCCTTCTCTTACTTTCATCAAATTTAGTTCGAAATGTCTGTTTGTTCAAGTTCGTCGTGGGTTCATTATTTGTGCAAATAATGAACAACAGACAGTTGTATCTTAGAAGACTACTGGTAATCCAACTGTATGCACTCACATAAATTTAACTCAATCAAATTTTACTGTGTTATTCTCAGCCTCCCCTTAATTTTTTCTGATAAATAAAGAAATCTTATAATTTGTTAGCCAAGGCCAAAACTAAGAAAAAATTGAAATATAATTTATGCTTGCGTTGAATACTCTCGGATTTAAAATTTTAATGCATTGAGTATAATGGACTTTTTATGATAACTAAAGTCCGATAAATTGCATATATATCATTTGTCCAATGTTGGGTCCATAGGGTCAGAGTAAATAGGCCTTTTAAAACTTTTCTTAAATCACTTAAGTAATGCCAGTCCACATTCGGTTGTTCTTCAAACATATGAGTAGTTCACTTTGTTGTTAGCACTTGGCTGAGAGCTTAGGGAAATACTTAAGGTATTCTTGTTTCAGCAAAGTTAAAACACTGTACAATCAGGGTTCTTATTGAGATGTTTAACAGCGGAATAAACATGTGTTTGTTGGATTTTAGGGTATTAACCCAATTGGATTGAGCCCAATTGGAATTAATCCCATAAAATAAGAAATGAATGAAGCTTAGAGATGGAAAAATGCCTTCATCCCACATGGAGGAAATTGAGAAATCTTTTGTCATTTATAATGCAAAAAAATGTATAAGGAGAGGGCCCCTTGGGGGTACCAAGTTTTATGAGGGGAGAAGACGTGGATAACAATGGTTTCCCACACGCGCGCCGCCGCCGCCGTCCGACCGGGTCGGGTTTGGATTGAGATTGGGCTTGGGCTTGGGCTTGGGCCTCAACATAACAGGCTTGTTTCTTTTTTAGTGGGAGCAATTTATGTTCTACGAGATCTATTCAAATGAAGGGACTACACCTGAACTGTAATTTATTTCAAATACTGAAGGATGTTGTTATATCCTAGGTAACTAAAGTCGCGCACTTCACCTTCACGCGCGCACCGAATTCGCGCTTTGAGCGTGAAAGTGGGATTCTCTATTAAATTCGCGAACTGACTAAACTAAATTCGCATTTGTGTATTATTATTTGTCATTTCAGCTATATAATTACTCCTACCCGCCCAAATACATGAAAAATGATGAAAATATTATTTTATATACACAGATTGTTTTAAACATATTTTATAACAATCTTAAGACAATATTATTTAATCTGTTTAATTCATCTGTGTAGATGGCAACAAACACTGAAATGGTTGAAACGCCAAAAGTTGCTGCTCCGCCGGCAATACCACCATTCAAGTTCAAAGGGACTGACTTTGGGACGTGGCAAAATAAGATGTACTTTTACATCACATCCTTGAGCATGGCTAGATTTCTCACTGAGGAGGTACCTAAGCCAAAGGAGGGAGCCAGTCCGGAGGAACTTGAAGAAATGGCACTAGTGATAAAAGCTTGGAGTAACTCGGATTTTATGTGCCGAAATTATATTCTTAGCTATTTGGATGAATCTTTGTACAAGATTTATAGTCAATTTAAGACTAGTAAACTCTTGTGGGAAGGTTTAATCAAAAAGTTTAAGACTGAAGATGCAGGCTACAGAAAATTCGTGGTGGATAAATTCCAATTTTATCGAATGGTTGACAGTAAAACTGTGAATGAGCAAGTGGAAGAACTCCAGAATATGATTCACGACATCTTGGCCGAAGGACATGAACTTAGCGAGTCTTACCTGGTTGCTTGTATCATTGGCAAGCTTCCTCCTGGTTGGACGGGGTTCAAGCATCACTTGAGGCACAAGAAATCTGTTGCAAAGTGGAATTTGCAAGATCTCACAGAATATCTGAAAACCGAAGAAAACAATCGGTATACTGACAAGGGCAGCAGTAACTATGTGGCTATGCCTCAGCTCGGAGGGGCTAAGGTTCATGTCATAGAAGGCTCAAAGAAAAGCAAGAAGCGTAAGGCCAATACCTCCAACAAAGGACATAAGGGTAACAAGAAGCGAAAGTTCAATGGAGCTTGCTTCACATGTGGAAAAAATAGACGCCTTGCAAAGGACTGTCGTAGCCTTGCTCAGCCAAAGGATGAATCAAATGTTAGCATCAACCTAGCTCCATCTGACATCGATAACATGCATTTATCTGCAGTTGCTGAAGCATTCCTGACAAGTGAATCCAAAGGCTGGTGGGTGGATACTGGAGCTACCCGTCACATTTGCTCTGACATAAACATGTTCACTTCATACAAGAAGTTTGGTCATGAAGAGAAGCTATACATGGGAAATAATGCTCACTCCGTGGTGGAGGGACAAGGCACAGTGGTTCTCAAATTCACTTCAGGAAAAGATGTTACTCTCAATGAAGTTCTTCATGTCCCAGACATTAGGAAGAATTTAATTTCTGGTTCTGTCCTAACTAAGAAAGGTTTTAGATTAGCCTTTGAGTCAGATAAATTTGTGCTGACCAAAGGGGGTATGTATGTAGGCAAAGGATATGTATGTGATGGCCTATTTAAGGCTAATGTAACCGTTATTGGCAAAAACGACAAATTTATTAATAATAATAATTCCTCTGCTTACTTGCTTGAGTCCACTTTACTTTGGCATGATAGATTAGGTCATATTAATTTTAGAAAAAATGAAAAGATTAGCAAACTTAGGATTAATTCCTAAATTTGATATTGATAAATCTTATAAGTGTGAAATTTGCATTGAGGCAAAGTTTGCGAAACAACCTTTCCCTTCAGTGGAAAGGAGCTCACAACCATTAGAGCTAATTCACACCGACTTGTGCAATCTCAAGTCAACTCCAACTCGAGGAGGGAAAAAGTACTTCATCACATTTATTGATGATTGCACACGTTATTGCTACGTTTACTTATTGAATAAGAAAAAGGAAGCAATAAATGCCTTTGTAAGATACAAAGCTGAAGTAGAAAATCAGTTAAATAAGAAAATAAAAATTCTTAGATCTGATAGAGGTGGTGAATATGAATATCCCTTTGCACAGTTGTGTGCTGACTCGGGGATAATTCACCAAACAACGGCACCATACTCACCTCAATCAAATGGAGTAGCCGAAAGGAAAAACCGAACCTTAAGAGACATGATCAATGTATTACTTTTGAATTCGGGTTTACCTAGGAACTTGTGGGGGGAAGCTTTATTTATGACTAATCATATATTAAATAGAGTTCCGCACAAGAAAAATGATACCATCCCGTATGAGTTATGGAAAGGTAGACAACCAAGTTATAAATACCTCAAAGTGTGGGGGTGCTTAGCAAAAGTAGCTGTACCAAAACCTATGAAAGAAAAGGTTGGACCAAAAATTGGACCAAAAACCGTGGATTGCTACTATATAGGTCATGCGAAAAATAGTAGCGCTTACAGATTTCTAGTGTTCAAATCTGAAGTAAGCAACATAAAAGTGAATACTATAATTGAATCACGTGATGCTACATTCTTCGAGAATGTATTTCCACATAAGAAGAACTTGAATGTTACTTCTCATAAAAGACCATATGAATTAATTTCTAAGGAAAATAATTCTCAAATCAGTAAAGAGATTGCTGAAGAATCTGAAGAGCCCCGAAGAAGCAAGCGAGCTAAAATTGCTAAATCATTCGGACCAGATTTCTTGACTTATATGTTAGAGGATGATCCCAAACCATATACTGAAGCCATGTCTATTCCTGATGCCTCTTATTGGAAAGAGGCAATAGACAGTGAATTACAGTCCATTCTAAGTAATAATACTTGGGAGTTGGCGGATCTTCCTAAGGGAAGTAAGTCAATTGGATGTAAATGGGTATTTAAAAAGAAACTAAAACCCAATAGCTCAATTGATAAGTATAAGGCTAGATTAGTAGCCAAATGTTATAGTCAAAATGAGGGAATAGATTTATTTGATACCTATTCACCAGTGACTAGGATAACATCCATTAGAACATTAATAGCTTTAGCAGCTATATATAATCTAGAGATACATCAAATGGATGTTAAGACCGCTTTCCTCAATGGAGAATTGAATGAGGAAATATATATGGAGCAACCTGAGGGTTTCATTGTTAAAGGCAAAGAGAACAAAGTATGTAAACTTGTTCGATCTCTTTATGGCCTTAAACAAGCTCCTAAACAATGGCACGAAAAATTTGATAGTGTCATGATTAAAAATGGATTTCAAATCAATGAATGCGACAAGTGTGTCTATATTAAACAATTTGGCCAAGCAACTGTCATAATATGTTTATATGTAGACGATATGTCAATACTTGGGACTAATATGGAGGTCATTAAGTCCGCAAAGAAAATATTAACAAAACACTTCGATATGAAAGATCTCGGTGAAGCTGATGTTATTTTGGGAATTAAAATAACAAGATCACCGGATGGGATTAAATTATCTCAGTCACATTATGTAGATAAAGTGCTTGAAAGATTTAAAAACTATGGAATTAAGGGAACAAATAACCCATTTATTCCATTTCTTGTTTTACACAAGAATAAAGGTGATAGTGTATCACAAAACGAGTATGCTCGTATCATCGGATGTCTCATGTATATCATGAATTGCACGAGGCCAGACATCGCTTAATCAGTCAATAAATTGAGTAGGTACACGAGCAATCCAAGCAAAGAACATTGGAATGCTCTGAAGAGAGTGCTTGGATACTTAAAAAATACATCAAAATATGCATTACACTATGGAAAATATCCAGCTGTCCTTGAGGGATATAGTGATGCAAATTGGATTTTTGATTCAGAGGAATCAAAATCCACAAGCGGATATGTATTTACTCTGGGGGGAGCCGCTATTTCTTGGAAATCTTCCAAACAAACTTGTATAGCTCGATCCACTATGGAATCAGAGTTTATAGCTTTGGATAAAGCTGGAGAAGAAGTTGAGTGGCTTCATAACTTTCTGGAAGATATTCCACTATGGCCGAAACCTGTGTCGGCTATATGTATTCATTGTGATAATCAGGCGGTATTACATAGAGCTCATAACTTTATGTATAATGGTAAATCACGACACATTCGTCGTCGACATAATACCGTGAGACATTTACTCTCAAATGGAATAATTTCCATTGATTTTGTGAAATCAAAAGATAACCTCGCGGATCCGTTTACTAAAGGTTTATCTGGTGAGAGAGTAGAATGTGCGTCGAGGGGAATGGGCTTAAAGGCCTAAAATATAACTAAGTTACCTTGTACGGAAACCTAACTTGGAGACTGGAGATCCCACGGACCAGGTTCAATAGGACAACCAGTCTTGGTTAACTTAAAAACTGGAGCATGTTAGAGTCCAACTCTAGCTCATTCCTATGATGCAAAAAGTGCAACCTACAGCGTTTGATTAGGTTAAGCTTAAGCTTTTAATGACGTCTATATCTTGTCAAGAACAAGTGGAGTATAGTAGGATACTCTTGATAGATGCGGTCACCTATGTAAGTGTGAGCTGGGTCGGCTCGTTGAGAATTCTTACAAGGCTGGAATCCTCTAAAGCACTCGCAGAACCCAAGAATGTTCAGGGCCAAAACGAACACAACCGAGAACTCTTAACAAATCGGTCTAGTGCTGTGTTAAGTTTATTGTTCTGGTTTACATAAACAGCAGACAGTTCAAGATGAAATATTTCACTGATTGGCTAAGTAAATCCGATAAATTCTAACTAGGGAAGGTTCAAAATGGAATATTTCACCTATCCCGATGCAGTACTATTCCTAAAGGATATTTAACTTTGATATGTCCCGTATGATGAGATATGAAGAATAATTTCATTCATTTGTGGGGGATTGTTGGATTTTAGGGTATTAACCCAATTGGATTGAGCCCAATTGGAATTAAGCCCATAAAATAATAAATGAATGAAGCTTAGAGATGGAAAAATGCCTTCATCCCACATGGAGGAAATTGAGAAGTCTTTTGTCATTTATAATGCAAAAAAATGTATAAGGGGAGGGTCCCTTGGGGGTACCAAGTTTTATGAGGGGAGAAGACGTGGATAACAATGGTTTCCCACACGCGCGCGCCGCCGCCGCCGTCCGTCCGACCGACCGACAGGCCGGCACGGTCCGGTCCGGGTCGGGGTCGGGGTCGGGTTTGGATTTGGATTGAGATTGGGCTTGGGCCTCAACATAACATTATTCTTTTTGGACAAAATTTAATTAATTTTTTAGCCCATAATTAAAAGGCCTAATTTCTAAATCCATATAAAAATCAGATCCGCGTAGATCCGGTCGACCCGAACAAGATCCGCGTAGTTGACCCGTCTCTGAAAAGATCCGCGAAAAAATCCGCGCGCTTATTTTGAATTGTGGCAACGGTTCGGTTTGAATCGAACCAATTTGCACCCATTCGGACCGAACCATCTCTACTGGTTCAATCCGAATGGTCATGTCCCTCCAGAAACACCTCTTCTGCTGCTATAAATAGGGGAGAATCGGGCCAATTCTCTCATTCCGTTTTTTAGCAACTAAAGCAGAATTCTATCCTCCTCTCTCTATATTCTTCTCTTCTCAAGTAATTAAATATTCTATTTGTTAAAGTTCGTTGTGGACTTGTTCTTAGTGCAAAGAAACAAGTATCCGACTGCTGTATCTTGGGAGACCACTGGGACGAACTGTTGCACCTTTGACAGCCCAGAAATATTGTCTTAAGGATATTGCATTTGCAAGCCTCGGTCGATTTTACGTTTCAGAATTATTTCAGTAAGTACACTGTTATTAAATTCTGATTTTGTTTGTTCTGCGAGAATAAACTATACTAAGTTTTATAATTAGAGTTAATTATAAATAATTATTCTGTTGGAATAATTTACTATAGTTTTATAATATAAAGTATTTTATAATATTTTATAAATATTTATTCTGTGAGAATAATTCACTATAGTACTTAGAAATATAAAATATTCTATAATATTTTATATACACAGATTGTTTTAAACATATTTTATAACAGTGTTTTATCATACGTTTTTATCAAACAGAATTTTGTTAACTCAAAATTGTTTTCCCCTTTAAATTTCTTTTTTTTAATCCTTCAAATATTTAAAGCACAAATGACTAGTTTGTTCATACGAAAAGTAAATGCAGAAAGTAAAAGACACATAATTTTTATACTGGTTAAGGAAAATCCTTTAGTCCACTCTTCTTCTCAACCCTATATTGGAAAGGCACCGTACTAATATCTTAGACTAATTCTGCACTTGATGTTTACAACTTATACATCCAAGCGATTAACATTTATATGCATTAAAGCAAGAAAAATAACTCATAAACTCTCCTCTCTCAGCACTTAGCTCTTAGCTATTACAGTTCTTCAACCTTGTTGATCTACTGCACTTAGTTGCAACCTTGTCACAACTCTCTGTTTTTCTTCAACCCTTTAAGTTTTCTCTTAGAACATCTTAGTGGTTTTACGTGCTCTCAGGAGTGCTTGATTTGGATCTGTAAAGTTCGAGTTTCTTCAGCACAAATCTGAGACTATTTATAAGGATTATTTGAATTATGGTTTAGGCTTGATACGATCGCAAGGTACTGAAATATTGAGATTCTTGCTCGGGGCGCAAGTAAGCCACAAACTGAAATAATTCCTCTTCATCAAAAAAGCGTTTCACCACTCTAATAAAAGAAAAGCAATCCTAATATTAAGAGTCCTACTTATTTATTAGTCCTAACTAACTACAAAGTCTAAAACAAGTGAAATAGCATAACTAAAGGAACAATTATTTAATCCATGTACTTAGGATTCGGGTGTTGGTGTCTTTGGCTGCGCCTGGGCCTATCAATCGCCCTCCCTTCGAGATTATCCTTGTCCTCAAGACTGAAGGTAGGAAACTGTTGTTCTAGCATTGACACCGGCTCCCAAGTAGCATCTTCATCAGGTAAGGTATTCCACTGAACCAAAGCTTCACGCACACGACCAACTCCTGATCCCACCCAACGATAAGCCAACACTCGTGAGGGTACGATCATGGGCTGACCATCTTCATGATAAGGCGGTAAGGTTGGATGTGCACCTGCAACATTCCCCACTTTCTTACGAAGCAAAGACACATGAAAAATAGGGTGGATTTTGGCAGTAGCAGGGAGTTGAAGCTTATAAGCTACTGGCCAAACTTTGGCTATTACCGGAAATGGACCATAGAACTTGCTGGCCAACTTCTGATATACTCGTTTGAGGACTGAATGCTGACGATATGGCTGCAGTTTAAGGTACACCAAATCACCTATTTCAAAGTTCACTTCCCGTCGACGTTTGTCAGCATTTTGTTTCATTCGACTCCGAGCTGCAACCAAATTCTCCCGTAATTCTTTCAGAATATCGTCTCTTGACCGCAGAGCCTTATCCACCTCCTGTACCACAGTTGAGTTGGGATCATAGAATGTGAGAATTGGAGATGGTCGACCGTAAACTGCTTCAAATGGTGACATCCCAATAGAACTATGAAATGTTGTGTTGTACCAAAACTCCGCCCACGCTAGATATTTTTCCCACTGTCGGGGCTGATCACTCGTCAAACAACGCAAATATTGTTCTAAACAACGATTGACCACCTCGGTTTGGCCGTCTGTTTCGGGGTGATAAGCAGAGCTAGTGCGCAACTGAGTGCCTTGCAATTTAAATAGCTCTCGCCAAAAGTTACTTAGAAAAATCCGATCACGATCAGAAACTATAGATTCAGGTATCCCATGCAATCGAACAACCCCGCGAACAAACACTTCAGCTACCTCTCTTGCAGAATATGGGTGAGCAAGAGCCATAAAATGGGCATACTTTGTCAAACGATCCACAACGACCAATATAGAGTCTTTGCTTGATGATTTTGGTAAACAATTCACAAAGTCCATGGAGACGTCTGCCCACACTCGAGTTGGGATCGGAAGCGGTTCTAGCAACCCAGCAGGTACTTGTGTGTCAGATTTATTACGTTGGCATACATCGCAACTTCGAACATAAGTTGTTACATCATACTTCATACCCGGCCATGTAAATACCTGAGAAATGCGTTTGTATGTTCGAAATATTCCAGAATGGCCTCCACTAACTGAATCATGAAATTCTCGCAATATTTTATTACGAAGCTCACCACTTGAGGGTACTACTACTCTTGAACCATTCCACAAACACCCATTTCTCAACTGGTAAGGAGTGTTACCATGAGGATCTGACCGCACAGTGTTTACAATGTTAGCTAAAGTAGTGTCATTCTCGGTTTCGCGAGCAATCTCAGTCCAAATCTCCCATTTCGGAATAGTGACAACCATCATTTGCTCACTGTTTTTGAGTCGCGAGAGCGCATCTGCAGTGCTGTTCTCTCTTCCTGGTTTGTATATTATCTCATAATCGAAGCCAAGTAATTTGGTGATCCACCTTTGTTGTTCCGGAGTTGTGAATCGTTGTTCCAATAAATACCGTAAACTTCGCTGGTCTGTGCAAATTTTAAACCTCTTGCCAAGTAAATAAGGGCGCCATCAGCGAACAGCCTCCAAAATAGCTAGCATTTCTTTTTCATAAATCGACCATGCTCGTTTCGTGGGGCTTAATCCTTTGCTTAAATAAGCTATGGGTCGACCCTTTTGAGATAACACTGCCCCTACACCAAAACCTGATGCATCTGTTTCAATAACGAACTCTACGGTGAAATCGGGAAGTGCCAAAACGGGGGTGGTTGTCATGGCTTGCTTTAGCTTTTCAAAGGCTTGGTCAGCCTCGTGTCCCCAATTGAATTGTCCCTTCTTTAGGAGCTGTGTAAGTGGACGAGCAATCTCTCCATATTGCTTAACAAATTTTCGATAATACCCTGTCAATCCTAAGAATCCCCGAAGTTCAGTAACTGATTTAGGCTTAGGCCATGCGACCATTGCTGCAATCTTTTCCGGGTCCACCCTCACTCCATCTCTAGAAATAAAGTGTCTGTTGGAAGAAGATGAAGATGAAAGAAGTCAGAATTTAAGGGAAGGTTTTGATGATTTCCAAAACATCATAATCAGCTAAGTATGGAAAGCTTAGTTCCCTTAGAAAGATCTTTGAACAAGCAAAGAAGATATCAGAAGAGTTCAAAGACCAGAAGACTAGTGATCTCTTGCTGAAATAGCAATCAGAAGGGTAGGTTATCAGCCGAGTCAAATCAGATTAGTTCAGTGTTTGATCAGCAGAGTACCTATCAGAAGGGTTGCTTCGATCAGCAGAGTGGAAGAGATCATGAGATCAGTTCAACGGTAATAAATGCACCTGGTGTAATAAATGCTGAAAGAGAAGGGTAGTAATGGCAAATGATTGAAGATATCCTCGGATCAGCAGAGTGCATTTAATGCAGCATTAAATGTGATGGACAGAAAAGTACTGTACACTGTACGGTTTGCTGCAGAGAGCCGTTTCAAAAGAGCTGAAGAATGGATTTGATTTGTGACTTGCCTTCAACGGTCATATTTTCATCTCCATGTATAAATAGAGCTGAATTTCAATCGAGCAAAAACAGAACAACAATCAGAGATCGAAATTTTGAAGCAGAATTTCTCTAAGTCTCAAAAGCTCAAACAGCTCACTCGTCTTGTGGAAGTCATCTGTTGACAGAAACCCAGTTGAAGAAATCAGAAAAACATTATCTGAGTGATTTTGTAATAGCTGAGTGTTGTGCGAAGTTAGAATCCGTCTTTGTGAGTGATTCTACTTTAGAGGATAGGTTTTCTTTGTGAACTCCTATTGTGAGCTTACAGCCTTTTCATTAGTTGTTTAGGTGTAAGTGGAGAAATATTGTAATCTAAGTGATTATAGTATAACCCAGAATCTGTGTGATCTGGAAGAGTGGACTAAAGGATTTACATCCATATAACCACTATAAAAATTCTTTGTGTTATCTTGCATTTAAAGTTTTCTTGCATATTTTAAAGTTTGCATTTTAAACACTTTGAATCAAACAAAAGATTTTATAAGGAGTTTGAAAACTGGGGATAAAATCTTTTAGAGCTTAGTTTACTTGTGAAAAACACTTTCAAACAATCCGCTGCAAGTATACTCTCTGAAAAACTGTTTGCTGAAAAACAGCTAAGTCACTGTAAGAAGAGTGGTCAGTCGTCTGTTCAAGATTTGTTCACGATCAGATTAGACTGTCTTTGGAGATTGTCAGGGAAGATCCTGCTATCTTTGAAGAATTCCTAAAAAGGCTTGATGCTGAGAATGAAAGGGTCAACCGCCTGACACAGTTCAATAATGAGAAGATCAGATACAACAGGTGGAGGGAATTCAGACTGACAAAGAGTCCAGCTGAAATGACCAAATGGAAAGCCTTTGCTGTTGAAGAAGCATGGGTATTGAAGTGGCTTGAGACAGGCTCTCTCATTCAAGCACTTGATTCAGAATTCTTTTTGGACAGGTTAAGAATGAGAATAAGCCATATAGTCAAAGCTGAAGCCAAGAAGATCTTTGAGTCCATCTCTGAAGATTTTGATGAATCAGTGGACCTCAAAGAAAGATCAATTAAGTTGGCAATTGCTCAAGCAATGGAGCTTTGGGCAAAGAAGTCAAGGAAGCTAAGGGGACAACCAAGCTCATTGGTCCCTCTTCCTAACATCAAACACATTGTCTACGGGCCAAATATCAAACCTTATGAAGAGCTGCCTGAGGAACCTACATCCACTTTTATTCCACTTGATAATTTTACTTGGATTTCTAACAGGTCAGCAGTGAACAATGAAGGAATGATGAAGACAGTTGAAATTGTCAAGAATATTATATCACCTGCTGATAAAGAGAAAGCAGAGTCTTCTGATCAACCAAAGTAAATAGAGGGTACATCAGACCCATCTGATCAGAACAAAGCACAAGGTGATAAGTCTGATGCTGCTGATGACTCAAAGAAGGAAGAAGCAATTCCAGCAGATCAGATGAAGGACAAAGAAGTTGCTGCTAAAAGAGATGATCAAGCTAAGGAGAAGGAAAGTACTCCAAGCCATGCTGATATTTCAGCAGATCAGTCTCTTGCATTAATGACTCAACCAACAGAGCAACTCATCAAAGGAACACCTGCTGCTACATCAGATATGCCTTCAACTTCTCATGGTGTTCAGACAAATCTGTTGGACTCCATCCAACAAATGATCACCAATTCTCTGAAGGATATGAAGAAAGAATTAGCTGCAGAAGTGATAGCTGCTGTCAACCAACCAAATCAGAAAGCTGCTGCTGTCCCAACCGATCTGATAGAAGATACTGCTCAGAATGTTAAATCCATCTGTCAAGATATGGATATACTTAGAAGACGGACTCAGAGCACTACTGAAGGTTGGAAACGGATTGAACAAACAGTTGACATGGCCCTCCAAGCAGAAGATGAAGTCCTAGGAAATATGATGAAAGACTTCACTGCTTCATCAAATTGGATTTTGGGAACTCAAATTCAATTGGGTGATCAAGGAGAGGATTTGCTCAAAGAAGTGAAAAATGTTAAGGCCAATCAACTCAAACAGCAAGCTCAGATCAATGCTATAGAAGAGAACATCAAGCTTCTCTGTGATTCACTTCTAATTACACCAGTTGTACCACAATATCCACCTGTCCCTGCTGATGATGACAAAAAGGGGGAAGAAAGGGTATTTGGACAGAAGAAAGTTGGTTCTTCTCTTGAAAAGGAAGAAGATAACCAAGCTGAAGCAACTGAAGTGTTAGAAGAGTCTGCTGATAATGATGAAAAGAATGATGCAGCAAATGAAGGCACAAGCAGGCCAGCAGATGAAAAGATCATAGAAGAAGAGCAAGCTGAATTTGAAGAATCTGAAGCAAAAGCCAAGTCTGACAAGGAACTAGCTGCTGCCAAAGATTCAGCTGAAGAACAGCTTGACCCTGATGTAAAATATAAAAAGATAGAGCTGCTAAGAAAAAGGTTCTTTGAAGAACTGGAAGCTGAGACTTCTAAGTCATCTGATGAAGAATCTGAAAAAGAGAACAAGGAAGCTGAAGAAGAGAAGAAGGAAGAAGACTAGCTTAGACTAGATTTCTTTATCTTAAAATCCTTGTAATCTTTTAAAGTACTTTGCATCTTTCACTCTTTAAAACTTGTAATATGTAATCAGCTCAATTATTTATAAAATTGCAAGTTTAAATCCAACATACTATTTCTATCTCAGAAATTTTTGAGGATCAAAACTTTAGTTTAGGTACAGGTACTTAGCTGAAGTTTTGTCATCATCAAAAAGGGGGAAATTGTTGGAAGAAGATGAAGATGAAAGAAGTCAGAATTTAAGGGAAGGTTTTGATGATTTCCAAAACATCATAATCAGCTAAGTATGGAAAGCTTAGTTCCCTTAGAAAGATCTTTGAACAAGCAAAGAAGATATCAGAAGAGTTCAAAGACTAGAAGACTAGTGATCTCTTGCTGAAATAGCAATCAGAAGGGTAGGTTATCAGCCGAGTCAAATCAGATTAGTTCAGTGTTTGATCAGCAGAGTACCTATCAGAAGGGTTGCTTCGATCAGCAGAGTGGAAGAGATCATGAGATCAGTTCAACGGTAATAAATGCACCTGGTGTAATAAATGCTGAAAGAGAAGGGTAGTAATGGCAAATGATTGAAGATATCCTCGGATCAGCAGAGTGCATTTAATGCAGCATTAAATGTGATGGACAGAAAAGTACTGTACACTGTACGGTTTGCTGCAGAGAGCCGTTTCAAAAGAGCTGAAGAATGGATTTGATTTGTGACTTGCCTTCAACGGTCATATTTTCATCTCCATGTATAAATAGAGCTGAATTTCAATCGAGCAAAAACAGAACAACAATCAGAGATCGAAATTTTGAAGCAGAATTTCTCTAAGTCTCAAAAGCTCAAACAGCTCACTCGTCTTGTGGAAGTCATCTGTTGACAGAAACCCAGTTGAAGAAATCAGAAAAACATTATCTGAGTGATTTTGTAATAGCTGAGTGTTGTGCGAAGTTAGAATCCGTCTTTGTGAGTGATTCTACTTTAGAGGATAGGTTTTCTTTGTGAACTCCTATTGTGAGCTTACAGCCTTTTCATTAGTTGTTTAGGTGTAAGTGGAGAAATATTGTAATCTAAGTGATTATAGTATAACCCAGAATCTGTGTGATCTGGAAGAGTGGACTCAAGGATTTACATCCATATAACCACTATAAAAATTCTTTGTGTTATCTTGCATTTAAAGTTTTCTTGCATATTTTAAAGTTTGCATTTTAAACACTTTGAATCAAACAAAAGATTTTATAAGGAGTTTGAAAACTGGGGATAAAATCTTTTAGAGCTTAGTTTACTTGTGAAAAACACTTTCAAACAATCCGCTGCAAGTATACTCTCTGAAAAACTGTTTGCTGAAAAACAGCTAAGTCACTGTAAGAAGAGTGGTCAGTCGTCTGTTCAAGATTTGTTCACGATCAGATTAGTCTGCTTACTGTTCTTCATCAGCTTAGTCTGCTGACAGAAGACTGAAAAGTTTTTAAGTTCAAAAATTTTCAGAGGTCTATTCACCCCCCCCCCTCTAGACCTCATCTGACCACTTGGGACCAACAGTGTCCAAGATATTCGACTTCGGTACAATCAAATGAACATTTAGATGGTTTGAGATAAAACTGGTGTTTGCGTAATACCCCCATTGTCGTGCGCAAGTGGTTTAAATGAGCTGGCCAAGTCGGACTGTAGATGAGAATATCATCAAAAAATACCAAAACAAAGCGACGCAAATATGGCTGAAAGATCGAATTCATGGCTGCTTGGAAAGTTGAGGGTGCGTTGCACAAACCGAATGGCATCACGAGATATTCATAGTGACCATTGTGGGAACGAAATGCTGTCTTATGAATATCCTCGGGGTGAATGCGAATTTGATGGTACCCGGATCTCAAATCTAGTTTACTGAAGAACATGGACCCATTTAACTCATCAAGCATATCATCAACAGTCGGTATGGGAAATCGGTCATTTACAGTTGCCTCGTTCAGCGCCCTATAATCGTTACAAAACCGCCATGTGTCGTCTTTTTTCTTTACTAGTAGTATCGGCGATGAGAACGGGCTAGAGCTTTTGCGAATTAGCCCCGTCTCTAACATCTCATTGATTTGTCTTTCAATTTCATTCTTTTGAAAGTGGGCATATCTGTATGGAGCAACAATTACTGCTTGAGTTTCGTCAACTAGTCGAATTTTGTGGTCGAACTCACTACAAGAAAAATTGATTTTAGTGACAAAATATTAAGTGACATTGTTGAAATTGTCACTTTTTGCATATATTTAATTGCAAAAATATTAGTTTTGTCACAATAAGAATAGTGACAAGTGTAATAGTGACAAAATATTTTTTTAAGTTGTTACTAATGGTTATTAGTGACAAGTGTATGGAACTTAAGTTGTCACTATTGACAATTAGTGACTCCCTTTCAGTGACAATAAATATTGTCACTATAATTTAGTGACAACTTTTTAGTTGTCACTTTTGGGGTATCACTAAATCTCAATAGTGACAACTTTTTCACATTTCTTGTCACTAATATGTCTATATACATCATTTTAGTGACAATATTTAAATTCTTGTCACTTCGTCATTTACTATTTTGTCACTAAAATTCAATTTTTTTGTAGTGACTCTCTACTTGGCGGCAGTTTTTTAGGTGGTTTCATAACATCTTCAAACTCCTCTAGTAGCTTTAGGACTTCTGCCTCATCGACTTGGTCACATTTATGCTCTTCTGGAATTATTTTTGTCATCATTATGCCAAATAATTGAGCTCCATGTTGCCATTCAATGACAATCTCATTAAAGGGGTGTTTGCAATTGCTTTTGGAATTCCAAAAGCAGTTGCTTAAAGCAAAAGTAGAAAATAAGTACTTTTATTTAGAAGCAATGAGTGTTTGCAAATAAGTAAAAAAAGCAACTTTAAGCAGACTCTTTATTGTTTGCATTTCAAAAATTGACTCTTGTGCTTCTAGTATTAATAACTATTCAATTACATATTTACCCTCAATTTTTTCTAATATCAAATAGCAAGTTGATTGTTTTGAAAGAAACAAATTCCCACAAAATATGACTTCTATATACCTATATAGTTCAAGGAAAACCCATATTTCACCAAAAACCCGTATTGTAGAATAAATGTTTTCAAAATATTGCAAACAATACAAAAGAGGTGTTAAAATAAAATAACGAAAGAATACTTTAAATTACCTTACAAAAATACTTGGGTTAATTGGAATGAATTCTCCCAAAGTGAGAGGAGCGTACAAGTAAATGTAAATGAGAATCGGAAATATATATATATATATATATATATATATATATATATATATATATATATTTACTGAGGACAAAATTGTGACAAACTAATTCTAAAATATTACAAAAATGCAACCACACAAAAAAGCACCTCTTTAGGTGCTTCTTCTAAAAGTGCTTTTTTCTGCTTTTCAGTTGAAGAAGCAATAGCAGAAGCATTATTTACAAACACTTTTAAAGTGCTTTAAGCACAAAAAAAAGCAAAAAAGTACTTCTAGAAGCCCTTGCAAACACCCCTTAAGTCCTGTAGATTCAGCTATTTTTCGTGGTATGCCGTGCAACAAACATTCCCTATCTTCCCTTTGAAATTGCATCGTTAATTTCCCATAGTCAACGACAACCGGACCCAATTCTTCTAACCACGGTATACCAAGGACAACGTCTAGTCCAGGAAGTGGTAAAGCAAATAGAGTAACACTAAATGAACACCCTTGAACCACAATTCGAACATGATCATATTTTTCTGAGCACTTGAGTCGTTCCCCATTGGCCACTTTAATTGTAAATGGCTCACACTTCGTCAAAGGCAGGCGTAAACGACAAGCGATTGATGTGTTAATAAAGTTAAGACTTGACCCGCTGTCTACGAGGATATGTACAACATGTTGTTCGATCTTACCTTGGAGTCGCATAGCTTGACCACCAGTTTCTCCAGCTAAAGTGTTGATGGAAATTTGGGGGTCATCAATATGTGACGCTGATTCGTCATCATAATTCTCCATCAATTGGCCTTCAAATTCGATCATCATTATCCCCTTTATTCTTGCAACGATGGCCCGGCGTGAATCGTTCTTCGCAATTAAAGCATAAGTTCTTTTCTCTACGCTGCCTCATCTCCTCCCAAGTCATCCGTTTTGGTGCGCTTGAGCTTTCTTTATTTTGAGGGCTTGGTGATGTCGTAGATGGAGTCAGCCGCTGATTCGTCCTTGGAACAGATTTCCGAATGCCTTGCAACTGTTCATCCTTGCGTTTTGCCAATTCTATTGCTGATTGGAGATCCTTTGGATTAAAAAGCCTTATTTCTCCAGCTATTTCTTCGCGCAATCCAGCCATGAACGCTCCTTGCAGCGCTTGATGGCTCCAGTTTGGTAAACAGTTCATAAGTCGCTCGAATTCACTTAGAAATTCCTTAAATGTCCCTGTTTGTCGAAGTTTGCAGATTGATTCATTAGGGTTTTCATAGCTCCCCTGTCCAAATCTTAACAACAACCCTTTTTCAAATTTTTTCCACTTTAGTCGTTGATCCCGATTAATTTTTGAGAACCATTGCCACCATTGATTTGCATCCCCCTCTAAATAAAATGATGCAATGGAAACCTTCTCATATCCGTGGATATTGTGCAATAAGAAATATTGCTTAGCTCTATCCAACCATATATGTGGTTCTTCCCCAAAAAATCGAGGAAAATCCATACGGGCTGAAGTCTTGCGAGATGTTTTTCTCACTGTTTCATTGTGTCGAGATGAACGCCTGCTGTGCACTGAAGCCGCAGAACTCGAGTCACTGCTCTCGCTGTGGGATCTTTTTTCCTCCGATGAGGAAGAAGATAACTTAGGTTGACGATCACGTCTTCCAGATTTCTTTTCTTGGTTTTGTGCATGTAGCGCATAAAGCCGATCTATCGACTCCTTAACCTCCAACATAGAACCCTCTAAACCATCTAATCGCTCCCTGTTAGTAGCCATCTGATCAAGCTGGGTATTGATATGATCTCAACCTGGCTCTAGATACCAATTGATACGATTGCAAGGTACTGAAATATTGAGATTCTTGCTCGGGGCGCAAGTAAGCCACAAACTGAAATAATTCCTCTTCATCAAAAAAGCGTTTCACCACTCTAATAAAAGAAAAGCAATCCTAATATTAAGAGTCCTACTTATTTATTAGTCCTAACTAACTACGAAGTCTAAAACAAGTGAAATAGCATAACTAAAGGAACAATTATTTAATCCATGTACTTAGGATTCGGGTGTTGGTGTCTTTGGCTGCGCCTGGGCCTATCAAGGCTCTTTCTGGGACTCCATTTCGTATTTACAATACTGATAGTAACGATGTAGAGGTATGGTTTGACTCTATACGGTGTAACACGGATGCCAAGCAAGTTGGATGTAATATGACTTTGATTTGGTGAATTTGGTATTCGAGTAATAAGTTTCTTTGGGAAAAAGAGGACATGGAACCAATGGAATTAATTACTCTTGCCCAAGAATTTTACAAAAGATTCCAAAATGCTACCGCCATTTCACGAATTCCACCACCTAATCGCTCACTTTCAAAATGGCAGCCTCCACCAGGTTTGTTTATTAAAATTAATGTTGATGCCCCTTTTTCTAGTGATCGCGAATTTGTTGGTTTTGGGATGATTGCTCGAAATAGTTCAGGGGAATGTGTAGGTTGGAATTCTGGAAAAATTCGTTTACAGCTAGATCCCGAAGCAACTGAGGCTTCGGCTGCTCTTCGGGCTTTGATCTTTGGAGCGACTTTGGGATGGAATCAAATTATTCTTGAGGGTGATTGTTCATCGGTTATCATAGGCATCTCAAACCCGTACGAGTCGTTTGGCGCACTTGGACATATATTTGATGACATCAAACGTTTGACGTCGAGTTTAGAATCTTTCCAGGCTTCTCATGTTTTTCGGAATGTAATGAGGCTGCTCATTGCTTAACCAAACTTGTTGCTTTTGATATTTCTATTTCTGTTGAGTTACCTTTCTCTATTCAGAACATTATAATGTCGGAATTCCGTGATTGAAGCGTTAACTAACTATATATATAAGAAATAATGTATTGTATTCGTTCGGTGATTACTTTAAATAAAACTAGTCAAATTGAATTTAAGTTTTACTCGACTAGCTAGGACATACTTAGGAGCTAAGCTAAATTTTTATACAATTGTTGTGTATATATGAAATCGTGCAATACATTAAATTTCCGTATTATATAAGGCCCCGTTAGTTTGGGTCGATGGTAATCGGCCCAATACCTAATTCGGTCTCATTAAAGTATTGGATCCAATAATTCAATTTTGTGTTTGACAGATAATAAAATGCTAATTGGACTTTGGTCCAACAAATTAATATCCAGTTCGGTCAGCCCGATTATGGTGTAATTACGAATATACCCTCAACCTCTTAGGAGATCTGACAATTAAAAATAGTTCATAAAACAAAAACAAAAAAAATATTACGGCAGCAGCAGCAGTAGAAAAAAATCGGGGAAAAATTTACTTCCAATCAACATAAATGAAATACAAAATATAGATACTACAATTTATGGGTAATGTGTTCTTACCCTAGTTCGACCTTCTTCAACTTGTTCTTGAGCTATATTAAACAAAAAAAAAATTGAACAAATTAATCGGAGTTTGGGCACTCAAGAATTCATTCTTAGTTCTTGTTAACAAAAGAGTAAACAATAATAGAGACAAAAAATAAAAAATTAAAGATAATATATTTTTATTTTATTTCTCACCTTGCACTAGGATGGAGATGGAGGGAAAATGAAAACAAAAGTGGGAAATGAAGAAGAAGGACTTTTTCTATTCTGGCAGATTATTTTTGTGGCAATTTCGCGTAATTCAGGAGAACTCTAGGGACATTTTTGCTCCATTTTTTGGATATCCGACCCAATTAAATAATATATGGCCCAAGTAATCTAACCAATTAAGTGGGGTGGCTCACCAGTTCACCCGATAACTACGGACTGCCCGGATAATTATCGGCCCGTCTAAACCCAATTTTGACCTTCTTTGTCTGGGACGATTCATGCAATTGGAGGCTAATCAGGCCAAACGAATGAACCCTAATTAAAACAAAATGGATTTTTAGTGTCATATCATTTATAACTATTTAATAATTGGGAGTTAACTATACTTGATTTTGAATTTTTGATCTAGTCGGACCATCGAATTTAAGAAAAATATCAATTAATCAACTTTATAAATTAGTTCAACAGCGTTTATATTTTTGACAAATTCAATATTAATTTATGATGTAATTAAAATGTCGTGATCATTTAATATGACTTTTGGAAGGATCATAACAATAATAGAGAAGACTTTTTTAATTAATCCTACTTAATTAAAAGTCCTAGCTAGTTATGAAATTAACTATCATTCCTCAAAATAAAAAATGTGTATGAAAAGAATATAATACCATTAATTTTTCTTTTTTTTTCGGAGAGATGGTTCCTGTACAGATCGAAGAGGGATAAGTTATAATATTGGAGGGAAGGGTCTTTAATTAAGAGTTGTTATAAATTTATGTTTTGAGTTATATTTAAGGGTTTTTGGCATTTTGCACAATAGAATTATAGGGTTTTGACACTTTGTATCCTGATTTAAAAGTTTTGGTATTTTGTATCCTGAAAATATAATTTATTTGGCAGTTTGCACCCTAGTGCATGTTTTATTCTAATTTGTTTCCACTTTGCACCTTTAAAATATAGAATATTGGCATTTTGCACCATAAAATTATAAAATAATAGCAATTTCACCCCAATTTAATTTTTTTGGCACTCTGCACCCTAAAAATATAATTTGTATTACATTTTGTACCCTAATGTATTTTTCTTAAAAAAAAAACTCATGAATGTTGGCAATGTAGAGATAAAATGGTTATTTCTATTCACAACAATCATGAACTTGTTATTCTAAATTTATTTTACTTTATAATAACTTATTTTAACATTTTCTCTCAGCAAAATTTAGATTAAAAAAAAAAAGCATTGTCTTTATTTTATTTTCAAGTATCCTCTAGATTATTTACTTTATATCTAAAATAGATGTTTACATATTTAATATATTATTACATTGCATGTTATTAACATAATTTAGATTATCATATTAAGTCGGAATGGAAAATGCAATAAATTATATTTTTTGGGAGCAAAGTGACAATCTTCTATATAACAGAGTCCAAAATGTCAAAATATATACTTTTAAGGTGCAAAGTGCCAAAAATATTTGAAAATAACAATTATACTCTTCAATCAATGAATTTTTTCTTCAAAACACATACTGCGGTGCAAATTGCCAACTAAATTGTATTCACATGGTGCAAAGTGTCAAAATTTTTAAGTTAGAATACAAAGTATCAAAACTCTATAAATCCAGGATACAAAGTGTTAAAAGCCGTATATTTAACCATGTATACAAACAATTTAGAATCATGTTTAGATGAACAAAAGTGAAAGATGACCCTTCATCCTAAAGAGACGTGTTGGGAAGTTAGTCAAACAGCTAGCGTGAGTAAATAATACCACATGTATAATTTACAAAAAATTGAGAAACAAACGTGTAAAGGGGCCAATAATAATAATGGACTATAAATTCAGTTTTTCTTTTCTTTTTAATATTTTTTTAATAGGATGAGAAAAATATTGGTGATACTTTAGGCTAGGCTAGCAATATGGATCTCACATTAATAGACAATATTGTAATTGTTGAAGTACTATTTTATCTTCTTTTTTATTTTTATTTATTTATTTATTTATTTTTTATTTTATGAATTGTACATTTTCTTTTTCAGAAAGTATAGCTAGGCTAGCTACCTATATGGATCTCACATTAATTAGAGTCGATAAATTAAATGGGCCACCACCTATATATAATAAAAATAAAAATAAAAGGATTATATCACCACGTCAAAGCATCAGAAATTGTTTTAATGAAGGTCAACCATTCCATATGTTAACCTGCAGTAATGAGATCATTAATACCTCTTCTTAGATTTAATAATCAACAAATTTAGGACCATGTCAAGAAAAATTCCATGACTTGAACGTACCAAGAATATTCAAGAGAGAAACTTCAATTGCAAGGGAAAAATGCAATTGTGTTATGAGACATGTATAAAATTGTCTTGTGAAATGTTCGTTGAATTAAATCTTTTTGTACTATTAGATATTCGATAAAAAAATCCTTATACATACAAGAGAATTATATGAAATATACATTTTATGGTGAATATTTAATAATACAAGAAATTTTTATGCAATAAATATTTTACAGGGTAATCTCAGACATATTTTGTATAAAACCTTGTATTTCTCCCAGAATTTCACTGTAAGTCATTAACTAATTATATTTTTGTCCAAGTCTGGTTTGACCAAACCCATCCAACTACCAAACAAGTGTATTACACTTGTTTTGTGATTGATCACTCTTTATGATATGATAGTTACGGTGATAAATAATAAGACCAGACCCTGACGCGTTAAGATGGATAAATAATTAATCATAATATTAATATAATAATAGTTAGCACTAGATTACTTCTTCAACATTTTCTTGCACATCTGTCGGTATTCGGACCCAATATATATTAAAACAAACAGTCACACACCACCCAATCCACCATCTATAAATACGTGAAATAGCTCTTCATTTATTTCAAGCCAAAAGAACTTTCTAGAAGTCTTATTCCCTAATTAAATTACAAAATATTTAGAAATGGAGAAATATAGCGGCCAGAGCAAAAATGTCAGCAGTTCTAGTTCTGTACCGTCAATTCCATTGGCTGATAACATCAGTCGCAATGATTTCCCAAACGACTTTCTCTTTGGAGTTGGTACATCTGCTTATGATCAGGTGGTTAATTAATTAATTTGAAGTATATATATTTTTGTTTTAATTTATTAATATATGTTAGAATATAGTATACTTTTGCTGATCAAAGATAGATATTCCATTTTTTTATTTTTTCTTTTGGCAGCACGAAGGAGCTGCTGCAAAAGACGGTAAAGGAATTAGTGTATGGGATGATTTCACTTCACGCCCTGGTACTGTCTATATATCAATATAATTTGTTTGTGTAGCTTAACGATGACGTACGTACTTGTAATTAATATATATTTTCTCTAAATTAACAGGCAGAATTGCTGATGGTTCCAATGGAAATGTAGCTGCTGATATGTATAAAAGATACAAGGTACTGTACGTAGTTTTCAACTTGAAATTTTATAACTAATTAAGATGGTATATATATAATATAAACTATAGTTAATTTCAAATTTATGCATGCATGCAGGAGGACATTATGGCCATGAAAAAGATGGGGGTAGATGTCTATAGGTTTTCAATCTCTTGGACTAGAATTTTGCCAGGTTAGATATATTACATTATTAATTAATTAATTAATTAAATATATTGTTAAGAACAACAAAAATAAAATTTATTTTATTTGGATGTACTGTGCATGTACTTAATTTCGATCTAGAGGGAAGACCTTGTCAAAAAGGGATCGCTTACTACAACGATGTTATCAACACCTGTCTTGAAAATGGTTCAATCTCAAATTAACTCTATCATGACATTCTTTTAGTTTTATGTCTCTAAATGTTTTTATGATTAGATTAATTACTTTATTTAGGAAGAAATATATATATATATATATATATATATATTAACATTTTGAATGTTGAATACGTATACAGATATTACACCCTTTGTAACTTTGTTTCACTGGGATCTTCCATACCGCTTGCAACAAGAGTACGGTGGATTCCTAAACGAAAAAATTATGTAAGGGATTACTCAATATATTTTTGACTTTTTAGAACTCGATTGCAAAATATATATTATAAATTTCCTCAAATTTATTAATTTAACAGAGATGATTTTCGTCAATATGCTGAGTTTTGCTTTCGGGAATTTGGTGATCGAGTGAAATATTGGACCACAATCAATGAACCATGCACTTATAGCGTTATGGGTTATGTTAATGGCGTTTTTCCACCTGGGGAAATATCAGATTATGAAAATAAACTTAAGAACAACTACGTTGGTTATAGATCCGCTGATCCAAATTTAATCCAACCATTAATAAGATCATCTAACATCACAATCGAACCCGAGGTGGACTCAACAAGAGATGTATATACTGTCGCGAGAAACTTGCTGCTTGCTCATGCACACGCTGTTCAATCCTACAGAACAAAATTTAAGGTTTACTTTTTCCTTACAATATATATATATATAAATTATTGAATGAATATCAACTTATATATATATATATATATATATATGTTAATACATATGTTACAGGAACATCAACACGGACATATATCACTTGTTTCCCAATATTTTGAGCCCTTAGATGAATATGATGTAGAAGATCAAAAGGCTGCTAAAAGAGCCCTCGATTTTATGTTGGGATGGTAAACCATGTTTTAACTTCTTCTTTCAATAATTCATCGACTCATGTTGTATTTGGACGGAGAGGATTGGATTTGGAAAAGATAAAAATGGGTCGGATCACTAACTTTGGATCCATGATGACCCTTCTTTGGATCCATGATGCAGGACTAAGAATATATTAATGTAAAATTTTTTCTTGTTTCTAAACTTGACAAATATCATACTCCTAAATTTCAGGTTTTTGCAGCCTGTATTGAATGGTCACTATCCAAAAAATATGAGAGATTATGTTCCGGACGTTAATCTCAAAAAATTTTCACCCGAGTAATCCTCATTGCTCAAAGGATCAATTGATTTTCTAGGTTTAAACTATTATACAACCTTTTATGCTTCTAATGATCCCACTCCTGATTGTGAAGATGGCTACTATAAAGATCAACATGTTAAATTTTCCAGTATGTTTTTCACAACCCTTACAAAGCATAATATAATCATATATATATATATATATATATATATATATATATATATATATTTCTTTTCTAATTAATTAAATGATTGATTTTAGAATTAATAGTATTTTTCGTTTTTGTACCTTGTAATAGCTAAAACGACATGGGAGGCTGATCGGTCCTGTTGTAAGATTTTTGTTAAACCAACTCAAACTGAAATTTCACCAACATCAACGATTATATTTTTTTATTTATGAAGTGTTTGATGTAAACTTATTGAATAAATAATCTTTTGATCAATTTAGGGTGGTTCGCCGTGGTTGAATATAGTTCCATGGGGGATATACGAGCTTTTGAAATATATAAATGACACGTATCCAAACATTCCTCGTATATACATCGCTGAAAATGGTACATTTTAATTACCATATTTGCTATATATGTGAACAATTTTGATTTGGGTATGATTGTAAATTTATTAATGTAACCATGGATCAAAATTTCCATCTTTTCCATCGAAAACATCGAATTATTTCCGTTTTTTAATCAGGCGAAACGAAAACAAGGTGTAATTCCGAAACTATTTATTTGTCTTAAACTCTGTTATTTTCCTAAATTTAGTAACTTTTTTTACAAATTTTCCTTAGTATTTCTGAAATATTTCCGAATAATCTCGAAAAGTTTCAAATATTTGACTGATCGAAACATACGTTTGAACCGAAATTTTGATCCATGAATGTAACAATGATACTAACTTTATGTTAGGGATTGATGAAAAGAACAACCCCAAGCTTACAGCACATGATGCATGCATTGACCCAGTAAGGATCAAATATCTCCAGGACCATCTCGCGAAGATTCTGGAAGCAATGAAGTAAGTTCGAAAGCGCTAGCAATCTTCTCATAAGAGATTAACTTGATTCGTCGTGTACATATATGTTTAGCTAAACTAATTAATTTCTTTATTCCAATCCAGAGATTATGGTTATCCCCATGGGAATTTAAACATCAAGGGTTACATTTTGTGGTCTTGGTGTGACAATTTTGAATGGACTGAGGGATATACTGTTCGATTTGGCATCATATATATAGACTTTAAGAATCATCTTACAAGATATCCAAAACAATCTGCTGTGTGGTACGCTCAGTTTCTAAAACGCAAATATATAAATACTCTAATGTGAAATTTGTAATTTTATGATTATAATAATGAGTTATATACTGTATTACCCTCTAGCCTAGGGGAGTGATATAATTCTGTTTTCTTTTTTTCATTGTTTCCCAAGTGTTTAATCTCTTTCGAGGTTCGTCGGGCACATAAAGTGGGAAACTCTCCCAACAGGGATTCGAACATAAGTCCGCTACTTTGTAGTGACTAGTTCCTTCCACTAGACCAATCACCTGTTGGTTATTTTATTTTTAAAGAGAGTGAAGTGAAATAAGTGCTCTAGTGTGAAATCTGTAATTTTATGATTATAATGAGTTATGTAATGTATTGCCCTCCGGTCCTGGGGCATGATATAATATTGTATTTGTATTTTTATTTTTACTTGTGATGTAATGAATTATTTACTTTCTTACTTGTGATAATACCAAATAATTTTATTTGACCAAACAATTTTATAGTTTTGATATTCTATTAATATATGAGATAGATTAAAAAAAAAAAAATTGGAAATGCAAATAATTCTATTTCAACTGTATCTCGTTCAACTGAATGTTTTTATTTCAAATCTATCAAGTACTAATACCATATTATATATACTTTTAAGAGATTATTAGTTTATCACAAAATAATTAAATACACATGTCTTGTGATTTTTCTTTGGATAACCTTTCTTTAGTAACGAGTGATAATATAATATATATACATTTGAAGCTCTCTCATCCATTTTTTTTTTTGGGTTTCATTTTGACTTGAATCTGAATTTTCTAATAGATTGGTTCTTTAAATTGAGATTGCATAGTTTGACCTTATAATTTACGAGACTGGAGTTTAGACTCATGTAAAATAAAATTGAGGATTATGGATTCAAACTTTAGTGAAATTGTAGGGTTTTGAAACTTTGCATCTTAACTTAAAAGTTTTGGCATTTTGCACCATAATGTGTGTTTTGAAGAAAAAATACATTCATTGAAGGGTACAATAATTATTATTATTATTATTATTATTATTATATTATTTTTACTTTGTACCAAGACAATATAGATTTGCACCTTAAGATATAGAATGTTGCAATTTTGCATCTCACAATTATCTAATTCAATCTAACAAAAAATATATACAATTTATCTCAATCGTTCCACTATATGGTATCATATCTTAACTCTATAAAGTCATTGATGTAACACATGTCATCAACTTTTCACCCCCAGACCCTAACATTCAAAATCATCCCAAATCACATCTCAAAATTTCAACATCCATTATCTATTATTTTTTCATATCAATATTCCAACATAAATCAATTCAGATCGTGTTTCCAATGTTTCGTCAAAATCTCCCAAACCAATTTCAAACAAGGAAACATGACGAAACAAAGCCAAAATCGATTGTTCAATTATACTAAAAATTATGATTTGACGATATTTATAAAATCATTAATTTGACATGTAATATTTATCTCCTCGAGTTCTCCCTCGAACCCCAATTCAAATTATATTTCAAATTTTCAAATCAACTAAATGTTATTTTGTCAATATTTATATCTCAATATCTCATAGAAACCATTCTCAAAATCAATTATCAAAATTTTGATCCAAAATTCTCAAACCAATTTGTAACAGAACTTGATTGAAACTCATAACTTTTCCTCATGGATCAAAATTTTGTTTTTATGTTTCGGTTAACTTTATATTGGAAAGTTCTCGAAAAGTTTTGGAATTACTAGGAAAATTAATGAAAAAATTACTATAAGAAGAAAAAAAATTTCAAGGCAAATATAGTCAGAGGCAGACCGAGATAGGGGCAAGCCCCCCCTGGATTTTTTTTTTTTTTTTTTTATATAGGTGTGTTGTAATTTTTTTTTTACAAAAAATTTAATATATTAGCCCAATATGAATTTTCAGCCCAAATATAATTTCAGTCCAATTAATAACCACAACCCACTTTAACAATAACTTATTCTATTCAATTATAAACCCCAATTTTAAGCCCAATTTTTTCCTACTCCCAACATCTCCAATGATAGTTTAGTTGTCGACTTCGTAATTATGTAGTAAAGAATCGACTTCGTAACAGAATGGGCGGTCAATGGCTAAATGAGAGTTTAGTTGTCTTTATAGAGAGAAACATATTTAGCAGTATTTCACATGATGCTATCATGGACTGGTTTCAAAACATGAAAAACTGTCGTGGTCAATTATTAAAGTAATTATGTAGATATTTGGGTTCTTATGTGAATAATATAAACTTTATGTTTAACTGTTTAATAGATTTTTTTTTAGGATAAGTTCCCCCCTCCCCCCCGACCAAAATTTCTGGATCAGCCCTGAATATTGTATTTCAGAAATACACTTAATTTCTTTTCTATTTATTAAAAAATGAAAAAAATTAATTTTCGACGAAAAGATAAAATTTTTGGTCCATGCTTCTCCATAATAACTTGGGAGATTGGTTTGGTTTAGAGTTTGAAAGATAACATTAAGCTGTGTGCCAAAAAATAGGGGTTGGCATGTTTTTAAAATACTAACAAGATGAGTTTTTCTTGGATTTGAATACTCAAACTTGAAAACTCATATTTTCTTATGAAAATACAGAACGAGTTTGGGATTAGTCTCTCCAACCCTTAATACTCGAGCCCCGTCTATATTTTTTTTTATTATTATATAATTGTACACTTTATTAATATATTAAATAACTAATTAATTAATTAACATCATCTAATGAAGATCTTTTTTACTTTACCTTAATATTTTTTAAATCATGAACTAGTTATGAATACATTAAATTTATCTCAGTTCTAAAAACTCTCATATCTCTACGGCTCTATACGTATTTTCAAATAGTTGTTGAGAATTCAAGCATGAATAAAATACCTGATACCCAAGGTGGTTGGGCCAAGTGGTAGTGACTTGCGATCCCCAGAGGCTAGACTCAAGTTCGAATTCTACTGGAGACACCACACTGTGGAGGACCTATACCCTTTGCACTCTTCAGTTCGAGCTGTAAATATACAGTTTAGTAGATAAAAAAATGAATAAAATACCTGATTGGTATCTTTTTCTTCAGTGTAATTGGCCTTATTTTTCTCACCATCATCTCTATGCCAACAATCTCTTTCTGAATGATTAGCGTTTCTGCATCTTTTAAATTTGTATTGGCAATACATTGTGTTGTGGTTATTTTTCTGCATATACGGCAAAATAAATATGAATTTTGATTTGCATTTCTTTGGTTAGAGAAACCTTCTCTTCCTAGACCTCGTCCTCGAAAGTTTTGATTTCTTCCACGACCTCTGCCTCCTGATACTCTGGATGTGGAGGCCATCTCCGTTTTTATTTTTCTGGTCTGTTAGATTAAGCTTTACGTGAAAAGCTTGTTCCAAAATATGGTTTGAAAATCTACTCATTCTTTTCTCATGAACTTCTAAAGATTCCATGAGTTCGTCTAAAGAAATTTTTGATAAATCTTCAGACTCTTCAATCGCAACAACTATGTGCTCAAATTTTACTGGCAAGCTTCGCAAGACTTTTTCTACAATTCTTATATCTTCGGCAGAATCATCGTAGCCTCCAATTTGATTAACAATTTTAGAAACTCTAGAAAAAAATTCTTGCGTAATCTCGCTATTTTTCATGAGTAGATTATTAAAATCCACGCCATAATTTTTGCAGTTTCATGGAGATAATTTTTTCATAGCCACCAAATTGTTCTGTCAAAATATCCCATGCATCTTTTGAAAATTTAACACTCAGTTGATTTAACCGTTTTTTGTAGGGTTCTATTAAATCAGTGATAAAGGTTTATGGGGTAAAATAATATAGATATTGTAGGGCTTACTTACTTTATTCCGGGTGGATCAATCTCAAGAAAGAACAATATGTACAAAGCACTAAGAACACGAGATTATGAATATCGAATATAGTATAGCAAAAGCTTTTCTATTGATTTGATATCAGAATGCCTGCCAAAGTATGTAGGCATAGGCTCTCCTTAGTAGTTGTCTTAATACAATGTTGAACTAGGTATTTATATGATATTAACACTAGCTATACAAGGAAACATAATCCTACTAGGACACGGGATATTAGTCCTTCTTGAACTCGGATTTTGGTCTGATCGTTATGAATAGCTATCCCCGGTCGGATCGAATGACTGTTAGCGAATGAGCCTCCTGGTGGAGCCGATCGAGTATTTTCTAATTGCTCCGAGTGTTATATGGGATATAAAACAACCCCCATCAGTACTCCCTCACTTCTTCGAGCGAATACGCAATAGAAGCTCGTAGAAGTAGATGGTCTAATACGACTGTCTTTTTTATGAATTGTGCCTCGTTAAAAACCTTACTTGGAAAAAAACCCAGTGGGAAAAAATCCCAAGCAAGGAAAAGAGTGCTACATTTCATAGATAGTCGTTTTTTCGTTTCCAAACTGTAGTGTTGTTCCTTCTCAAGGATACGGTTTTTCTTCATTGATTGGCGGGAATATGAACAGTCGCGAAAGGATTGAAGCGTCATTTCGACCTCCTATATAAATAGGCGATCTTGGTTTTTACCCATTTTTTACTTTCCACCTCCTACTTTCCTGCAGCAATTCTCTTAATCGATAACTCCTCTAGGAATCGTAATTGTCGAGCATTACTCTTTCGAAGATCAAGATAATATGGCTTCCATCTCGAGAAATCCTTCCTCCTCTTCTGTAGAGGAAATCGCCCCTGTTGTCGATGGGGGGAGGGCTTTTCCTAGCCCTCCACCAGAACAAACTAGACCATCAGAGATAGTCATTCCCGACAAAGACACTTTTGGGGTGCGAATCATTTTTGAAGTTGAGGTCGCGTCTAAGACTAAGAAAGGCAAATGCGCCAATCCTCAGGTATCCGATCCGGTCGATAGTCTTTTTTGCGTCTATACTGCGGAGAGTTTTCATGAGGTTTCAAATAATTACGCGAAGTACTTCCCAGAGGGTTCGGAAATCATTCTTCCGTCCCCCCACCGACAGGGTTACTTCACCGTCGGAAGGATGTCGGGCTTTTTATACTGCCCATTTCAATCATGGTCTTCGTCTTCCCTTGTCCCCTTTATTTCTGGATATATTAAAAGTATTCAGTGTTTCTTTAACGCAATTGGTCCCTAACTCCGTTGCTTTCGTTGTTTGTTTTTCGGTTCTGATGATCGCCAAAGGGTTCCAACTCTCCTTTCGTAATTTCACCCAGTTATTCCATTTTAATATTTCTAGCTCTTCCAATCATGGTTATTTTTTCGCTAGTCAAAAGTTCGGTCGAGCTATCTTTGATCCTCCAATTTCCAGCAATTCCGATTGGAAACTACGGTTTTTCTTTGTTCGTCCTCCCATTCATCTTACTTTCGCTGATGGCTCTACCAAACCTTTCTCATGGGACCATGACTCCAAATGGATTTTTGGTGGTCGCTCAGTTGAAGGTCAGTTTATTCCCGATGATCCAAAGTTGGTCGAGGAGATAATGGATATGCGTGCTGACAAGTATCAATGTGCCCTTCTTATTGGCGAGGCCTTTCTTCGTAAGGCTGGCCTGAGTTCTCACACTTTTCCTATCTCTTTTCTTTGAATAATATTTTTGACAGGAATTCATTTTTCTCAATCTCCACGGTAGTGAATTCCCAGCATTCTACAAAAGGGAAAATGGTTTTATCGAAGTCTACCAAAATTGTGGAAAACCATCCAATTGAGCAAAGAGAGTCCAGAAAGAGGAAATTGGATCTAGGTGATGATTCCGATGATTGTAGAGAGGAATCCTCAGATCCTTCCCAAGAGACCCCTTAGGGACCCTCTTCTTCACAAATCCCAGGTCCTACAAGGACAGGACAGGGTTATCCCCCTCTCCAGCTCAAAACTTCCCTTGGTATCCGTGGTTGCTGTGGCTGGTCGATGCCTAATTCAACTGGCACGGTGGCTAAGAGGAGAAAACAATTCTATGGTCGCTCCGGTGAGGACCTTACTTTCCTTGGCGAGCAGCATCCAAAGCCTTCTGTCGTCGAGATGATTGAGGATCATCTAGTGGGAAAGAGAGCGGCCGGTTATTCCGAACACGACTTTTTGATCAATGATGAAAAGGAGAAAGCGATGGATAAGGCTACTCGTATCATCCTCTCTGGCATTTTCACTCGTGATATTAATAAGCTGCTCCGCAAAGATCCTCTGGAGAAGTTACAGAAAGCTTCTATTTATGCCGACAAGGTAAATACCATTATGTACCTTTCTTTTCACGTTAACTTTCTCAATGGATTTACTACTCAAACGGTTTATCCTTATGATTCCTCAGACTAGTACTTGTCTTTTGTCATATGCTTATGAAGCTGCCCTTTGGAAGAAACAATGTGAATTTCTTGAGGAAAGAAACAAGGCATTGCTCCAGAAGGAGCCTGTTTTAGGGGATGGTGTGACAGAGGCCGGTCCATCCACCTCTTCCTCTCTTCCACTTCCTGTTGAAGGTTCTCAGGGCATGGGGACTGACAATCCCCATATTTTGAATAGTGTTTTGAAGACTTCTCGTGCCCAAGAACGGGTTAACCAGCTGGCCAAGGAGTTAGAAGATCATCAAGTTCAATGTACTACTCGTATCAGCGAGCTGGAGTCCCAAGTTGCTAGTCTATAGGCTTCCTTGGATGAGTATGAAGAGGATCTTCCTCTTGGCGGACTTACTGATCGATATGGTAGGAATCTTGGCGAGAAAGTGATTTGCGAATTCCTTAATTCCCCGTTTCATACTGCTCTGGTGTATCAGAAAGTTGGTCCCCTTCTTGAGAGTACCTCTAAGAAAGCGATCCACCAGATGGTCTCTATGGGATTGATCGAAGATCGCCGGAGGGAATATTTCTGGGCTACTCACGTTAGCCTTAATCGTTATGGCGAGGAGTATTCTTCTTCTGATCTGCCGAGTGTCAAATACAAACACCTTCCTTTGGCTCATTTGGTCGAGGAGTTTGGAGTACCTATATCGATTTCTCATTTAGATATTAACCCCGAAGTCGATAATAATTTTTCCGATCAAGAGGGCGAGAAGGAGAATCCTGAAATTGCAGTTGAAGAAGAAGAGGCGACTGGCAACCAAAATATTCCAGCTGGCGATCAACAAGAGATAATAGAGAGCGACCGACGAACTTCGAATAGGGGTGATAAATAAATTTAGATAATAATTATTACTATATGACTTGTAATTTTACTTTTTTAGCCTTTTGAATAAGACGATTCGTATTCTCCATTTGTGATGTTTAAATTTCTTCATTGATTATGATAATTTAGACATAAGTCTTTAAATCTAGCATAATCATTATGTTTGCGTCTTTTCGAATTCGTGCGATTGTTCATTGGTCAGGTACTTAGCTTCGCGCCAATCCCAAAGGCCCGTTGCATCTTTTCAGTGAGTATAAATACTTGTGGTAAAAAGTTTAATCGCTATTTACTGCACTTCTCTATTCCGATAAGATTCTCCCCAGTTAGGTCGATAAGCTTCGCTCGATATTTTAAAGTTATCTTTTAGTTTCCGAGGATGAGCAACCTTTTCGGTAACACTTCCAAGCGTTCTACGCGTGATAACCCCAGAAACCCTAAACCAAAAAGGTCTCGCGAGGAGGGGCCTTTGGCTGATCCTCCTCGACTTTAGACCATCAGAAGGTCGGAGACCCAGACTCCTGTTGTCCCTTCTGATCATTTAAGAGATGTGAATGTTAGCTCGGAGTTTTCTCAACAAAATTCCATTATCCCTTCTGATTTTGAAAGGAGACCTTCCCCAGGTCGGGTTGCTTTCGGGGATATGTCCAATATGGAGCAATCCTTTAACATTCCTGTTTCTTCCACCGTTCCTTCCTCCGAGCATGGTTTGCATGAGTACAACTCAATTCCTTTCTCTTCTGCTATTGAATTGGTTATTGATGAAGGCCAGAGGGACGTTGCTATGGGGCCAGGTAGCGGTGGCCCATTTTTGAATCCATCTCTGTCACAGTCTATTACTCAGGCTTTTTCTGACTTTTTACTTACTGATACTGCAATCACGTCTACTTCTTTTGAGGCTGGTGGTTCTTCCGGAGGTCGGACTGGACCTAAGTCCGGTCGGTGAACTGTAATTTCTTATTCGGGGAAAGAAACTTCAGTGAGCCCCAATGAGAGGGAATCTCCTTGTTTGTTGGATGATCGTTGTATCCTCGAGCAGGTTAGGGATATAACTGAGTTAGAAGTTCCTAGTCATGATAAGATTCCTCTTAATGCTCAACTGCCTGATTCTTATGAACTCGATCCCCTATCCTGGGATTTGGGTCTCAACACTATTTTGCTCGGTGAGTTGAAGAAACATGAGGGTACCTCAAACGTTCGCCTTGTTCAATCACTCTTCAAGATATTTGAGCAGGTATCTACCTTTCTGTGCTTATTTCTTGTATTATCTTTGGTTGCTTTGTTTCTTCTCAGGGAAAATAGTATGGCTGCAACTAGGTGTTCAGGGTGATGACTTATGGTTCAGCAAAGAGAACCTGAGGCTTCACCTGGATTCAGCGACGGCGAAGGCTGAAAGGCACGCTCTACAAATTGGGCTACTTAATGATGATATTCAGAAGTTACGTGAAGAAAAATTAGCTCTTGAGAAGGAGAGGGATGATTTGATTCAATTGAACGCCAATTTAGAGGAGTCTCGTCGGCGCGCTTATGAACAAGGCTATGACGAAGGTTATGAGAAGTGTCAAGAGGAGTTGAAGGCGTTTCTTGATACAGCTACTCCTCGGATGGGTGTTTCTTCGAGCAGACCCTCTGGTGGCGATCAGTCCTGATGACTCGCTTTTTCATTTTTTTGGGTAGCAAAATCCATATGTGGTTACTAGGGGAAAATTCAGTCTTAGCGTATTTTGTATAACCACAATATTTTGCTGTATATACTCTATGGGAATTCCAATCTTTTTGTTTGGATAAGGAAACTGAATTATCTGTTCGAGTAGATAAGTTTAGATTTAGAATATCTTTAATCTATTACTTTTGTAACCAGTTATAAACTACTTGTTAAGTAAGTGAATTAAATATATCGCTCCATAAAAACTTATCTTGATTGAGTTGAGGGCGACCAGCATTGTTGAAAGGAGCAGTCTGTTGCTGCCGACCAGTCATGAGTACCTTCAAAAATTGGATTGTTGGAATAGGATATTTTCTGTTAAGTCCTTTCATCTCTTTGAACTTTCATAGAAGTTTTTATATAGTTTATCATGTTCATCGATGATCGATCAGTTTCCGTTGTCAGATATAACTATGTCTTTTATGAAATCCTATATAAGGTCTTCATTGCGACCTTTCTTTAAGCATTGCTTTTTCTAAGAATTTAGTCTCTTAGAAAGGCCTGTCTGTTACCTTTCTAATTCCATGTTTCTGAGTACTGATTACGAGCTTCATTTTCTTCAAATAAAATAATCATTACGCTTTCAAGTCACATCCTTCGTATGGGAGGAATTGGAAAATATAGTACTGTCACTTAGATCTAGCTTGTTAAGACCTCCTTAAGCAATTATTTGGAAGATTAGGCAGTGACGAGGTTGCGTGTTCCGTTGAGGAGGATTGTTCTTCTGATCAGTTTGTCAGATTTCTTGGACTCCAGTGGAGACCTAGTTTTTGTTTAGGAGCTTCTTCCTCGTTATTCAAAATGATCAACTATTTCGAGCATCCTTCATGTCACTCATCTCTTGGGAGAAGTACCTATCCCTCATTGAGAACCTCTTTATTCAAGGACTCTGTTTGTTGGTCTAACATTATTTATAAAGTTCCAAAACTGCCTTTTAATGAATCCATTTGAACGTGCATGGATGTTTCATTCTGATCGCTTCGACCTTGATGCCTCATTCTCATCGGATATCTTCATCGACAAATCGAGTGCCGTTCCATCTTACTTGCATTGAATTCGGGAAGTCAAAAGGTCACATTCGTGTCTTCTGACTAGATCTTCATTCAGCCGTAGGATTAACTTCAAGATTCCCTATAAATAGGTAAGTAGTTTCTTCCCATTATTATTTATACCCTACGAAATGGTGATATCAGTTTCTTTGGGTTTTATCCTGCCCAGTGATCCTATAATATTCAAAAAGTCACATTATCGTGATTCATTATGCCATAATAACTCCGACGTCATTTGCCTTGTAGTGACAGGTCCCATTGATGCCCTACCTAGTACTGACGGGTCCCATGTGGCCTCAGCCTTATTCTTCATAGGGTTGGGGTCCATGGTATTTTGTTTGCACATGGGGGGTTCATATTTACCAAACATCCCTGTTCTTCGATGTTACCTCAGGAGTGATTGGCCGTCGGGGTGTGCTGGTAAATTTTCACTTTTACAACGGTCCGCGCGAGATCCTGCTTTAGAGTAAAAGTCAACCCCATCTTTCAAGTAGGAGCTCGCTTTGGTCGAATGACCGCCATAGGATATTTGGCTTGTAACAGCCGTTCCGAACAAAGGAAGAATTGATCATAAGAGCCTAGCCATCGAACCAAAGAAGTCGACCATCCTGAGCAGCATGCTTCTCAGATGGTTGAACAGGATCGTCGAGGAACTAGGGAGGATATTGATGTTTTCATGGACATTGTCATGAAAGGCTCCGATCTATTGGATAGGATTTTCCACTTTTGTATTTGTAACGATATGTAAATCGAAGAATGTTCTTTGTACTCAGATTGAATAAAATTTCATATTTTGTAATACAATGTTGAACTAGGTATTTATATGATATCAACCCTAGCTATACAAGGAAACAAATCTTACTAGGACTCGGGATATTAATCCTTCTTGAACTCGGATTTGGTCTGATCGTTATGAATAGCTATCCCTGGTCGGATCGAGTGACTGTTAGCGAATGAGCCTCCTGGTCGAGCCGATCGAGTATCTTCTAATTGCTCCGAGTGTTATATGGGATGTAAAACAGCCCCCATCATCAGTAATACGCGGAAGTGTATATCGACTTACCCCTTGGTGCATAAATGACAAAGCTCTTGCATCTTTGTTATGCTCCTTTTTTGGTTCAAGTCAACGCAGCTTTTCGGAGTATATATTTCATATCCCTCTTCTACAATATCTCAAAGATCATGGGATTGGAATAACGTCTGCATAAGTACGCTTCATAACTCGTAGTCTTGATCAACAAAGATCGGAACACCTTGTTGGAAATAAGTGAAGGCAAGTTCATTGCTATTGCTTGGATTCATTTTTTAATATACGTGAGGGGGTATCAGGCCAAGGGTGACTCTGATACCACAATCTGTCTGGTGTTTGGGATATAAAAGGCTAAGAAAATAATTTTAGCAAGACAAGGTAGACTTAATATATCATCAACATAATAAGGCTACAATATTTTTAAGCCTTTTGCACTAAACCTTCGTACAAGAGAATAATTTATATTCTCAAAACTAACTTGCTAATTGATTGATTTTTCTATATATATCATTGTACACACTACATACATACATACATACATATATATATATATATATATATATATAGGCCTATGAACCACATTTTTAATCTACACTAGAAGCAATCAGATTAATTTGTTGGATACTTTAATTTAATGCAAATTTAGTGGTGAAGAATGATGACTAAATTTCTTGAGAGTTCTTCAATGCAATGTCTTTGATCTCATTGGTTGCATTGCTTGACTATGATGCAATTCTAGATAGGCCAACATTTACATTGTATTAATGTGACCTCACATTATGTAGTATTTATTCCACATTAGGTGATATTACCATGCAATGCGTATCATATTCTGCGGTATAACTCATGTGTGGCAGTACGGACTCTCATTACATAATCTTAATCACATATATTTAGATGACCCCACATCATGTAGTATTTATTCCACATTAGGTGATATTATGCAAATTTTCAAAAGTTAATATTATTTTTTCAACCCAAATATTATAAAATATTATTGTTACATTCATTTATTTTCTTATAGTAATTTATTAGGAAATAATTTACTATATGATGTGGCTAAACATATTGTATAGTATCCCTTATTGTGGTATGGTACTACTTATTGTGGTAATATTATGTTGACTTGTTGATAACTTATTCAACAAATAACTAATTAATGACATGTTTTGTTTATATTGGTTATAATTAGCGGCACCTAATGTAGCGAAACCTTAGAATTTTCCTTAAATCAAATATATCAATTGCATTAAGAGATAAGTAACACTTCATCATGATCACTTGCAATTAAAATTTATCTTGTTCCAAAAGGTGAAATCGCTCACCTCGGGTGCCCCTCACCCCCTGCCCGACGGGATTGTGAGAGGAGGTAAATCACGGTGACTCAACCGGCAACAGAGGCTGAGACCACTTCTCACTATTTTACCGGCTAAAAATCAGTTTAATGTTTTTTTTACTGTTTTACCCTTTTCTTTTTATTGGTTATATCTTGTTTTCATTGTTTCTAAGATTTTATAGATTCCTTTAGTTTTTTTTCGTTACCATTTTTCTTCCGGTTTCACCTTGTTTTTGTCGGTTAAACTCCTCTTTTACTGAGCTCCCTCATTTTCACCTATTTGGCACATTATTTTCACTGATTTCACATGTTCTTTTTACAAATTTCACATGAAATTTCATTGATTTCACATTTTCTCACGGACTTTACCCTTTTTCATTAACTCTATTCATTTTTTCATCGATTTCATCCGTTTTTCACTAATACCGTCGTTTCATTGGTTTCATCTTTTTTTTTTTCACGAATTTTCCCCGAATTTTCATCTATTTCACATGTATTTATCGATTTTAGGGGCAACATTTTATTGGGTTCACCCCGTTTTTCACCAACTTCACCAGTGTTCAAAAATTTCATCCGAATTTTCATTGATTTCAAATCATTTCAACCTTTTCCCATTGATTTACCCCTTTTTCACGAAAAGAATTCCATTAAATTCGAGGTTATGCATGTTTGATATTATTGAATAATATTGTTTTAGAACTATTGAATATTCTTTATATTTTGTTATTCTAGCCAAAGTAAAATATTAACTAAGTCATAAGTATTTTTTATTCTTTTATAGATAAGATACAATTAATTTTTTTTAACATAATGTTATTTTAATAGAATTTCATTTTTTTTTGTATTTAGAGTATTTATGACTTATATTAAATTAACATTTTCTTACATAAATAAATATTAACTGAATTTAATAAGTCACTTATTAATCTTCTTTCAGTTAGTACGTAGCACATGAATTTAATAAGTGTCAATTTTTCATATTTATGATCTTTAGGAAAACAAGATGGCAGAGAGTGCAGTATCTTTTTTGTGCAATCAACTTTCGATCTGGCTCCAACAGGAAGTCGAATTGTTGGGAGGATTGAAACAAGAGGTTCAGTACATTCAAGACGAAATGACGCAAATGAAAGCATTTCTCAGAGTTGCTGACTCAAAAGAAGAAAATAACCCCCGACTCAAATGGGTAAGACAAGTCCGCGAAATTGCTTACGACACTAAAGATGTTCTCGATGAATACATGTTTCGATTTCCACTTCGTGGTGCCACTGGAATCCGTGGCCACATAAAAAAATGTTATTATACGGTAAAAAATCTAAAATCCCATCACCGTATTTCTTCTAAAATCTAAACAATTAAGCACAGGTTAGAAAATATTTCAAATACCCGACTGAGATACAAAGACATGAGTGGTGTCATTGATCTAGCCTCGAGCTCTAAGCTTATCAAATATACAAGGTATGATGGTAGAGGCGATGCTCTCTTATTGGAAGAAGCTGATGTTGTGGGGATTGAAAAGCCAAAGAAAAAGCTTATTGATTGGCTTTTGCCAACCGATCAACTTGGGCTCAAAGTCATCTCAGTTGTAGGCATGGGAGGGTTGGGTAAAACCACCCTTGTTAAAAAGGTGTATGATGATAGTTCATTGAAGTTAAATTTTGATCACCATGTTTGGATTACTGTTTCAGAATCATTCAAGGTCGAACAAATTTTTGGAAACATTATTAAGCAGCTTGTTGATGAAGTAAAGACGCAACCCCCTCAAGGATTGGAAGCCATGAGCGACCATGAAATGAGAGCGCATATATATAAGTTTCTCCAGAACAAATATTACATAATTGTTCTTGATGATGTTTGGCAAATACACGTCTGGGAAGCTATGAGAAATGCATTTCCAAGAAGCAATACTTGTGGCTGCATCGTCATCACAATGCGTTATAGCAACATTGGCAATGCTGTTTGTAGCGAGAATAACCGCTATGTCTATGAAGTGGACCCTTTACCGAAAGAAGAATCAAAGATGTTGTTTTACAAAAAGGCATTTCAAGAAAACTCATGCCCCCTTCATTTGAAAGAAATTTGTGAAAGAATATTAAAGATATGTGCTGGTTTGCCGCTTGCCATTGTTGTAATTGGTGGCCTCTTAGCCACCAAGAACTACAAAATGGAAGAATGGAAATTGTTTAGTCGTAGCCTCGGCGATGAATTTGAAGGAGAAAATCTCAAGAGAATGGATAAAATACTCTCCCTCAGTTATTATGATTTGCCATACTATCTAAAATCTTGCTTCTTGCACTTGAATATATTCCCTGAAGACAACTCGGTTCGAGTTCATAAAATTAAACAAATGTGGGTCACTGAGGATTTTGTGCATCCAAAACAAGAGAAGACTGTGGAAGAAGTAGCAGAGACTTATGTACGGGAGCTTCTAGATAGAAGTCTAATCAAACTACACGAGACATATTCTGATGGAAGACCAATTGACTTTCGGATTCATGACCTTATACGAGAGTACAATATTTCCAAGTCAAAAGAACAAAATGTTGCTGCTATATTTACTGGGCGAGGAGAAATGTTGTCGCCTGATAAGATTTGGTGCCTTGCACTTCATACTTTAGTGAACTACATGGAAGAAGAATACAACAATTTGAAGTACATTCGCTCTCTTCTATGGCAGGGGTCTAAAGATGCAGCAAAGTTTGCCCAAATCTTAGAGAAGGTATTGGCCAATGGAGGTAGGCTACTAAAAGTGTTAGGATTATAAAAGGTTCCAATTGGTACTATCCCCAGTAAAGTTTTCAAATGTTATCTTCTCAAAAACTTGAACCTAAGTCATATAGATGTTCTACACATTCCAAAGTCAATCGAGAATCTCCAGAATTTGGAGAGTTTGGATCTCAAAGAAACCAATGTGACTGATTTACCGATAGAAATCCTGAAGCTCCACAAACCTCGGCATCTCCTTGCGTCCAAGTCTGAAGACGATCTATTTATGTTCGACTATGTACAAGGCGTTAAGGCTCCATACGGGATAGGGAGCTGCTTGTTGTCCCTGCAAATACTTTCTTGTATCAATGCTGATGAGGTTGGTGGCATTAAAATAGTTCGAGAATTAGGCAAGCTAACTCAATTGCGGACATTAGGCATAAACAAGCTCAAAAAAGAAGATGCAAAGGAACTTAGCTCCTCAATTTCTAAGCTTATTAACCTAGCCAGTTAGGCATTTATTCAGCCGAGGAGGAGGAGTTGATGGACTTGGATTACTCTCTCCAATCACCTAATTCCACTTTACCATTTCTCTATACTCTCTTCCTTCATGGGCGTATAGAGAAGGTTCCTCCGTGGATTAATCCTAATTCTCTTCACGGGCTCACTGAATTACATTTGAGATGGAGCAGATTGAAGGAGGATCCTCTAGTATGCCTTGATGATCTGCCCAATCTGGTAGAACTGAAAATGTTAGATGCTTATGATGGTGAAGGATTGAGTTTCAAGGCCATAGGTCTTCAAGGGCTCAAGAAATTAATTATGCACAATGTAATTGGAATGATGGATGAGAGTAGAAAAAGGTTCCACGCCCCTTCTTGAAGAGTTATATATTTTCAAAATGAAATTAATGGTGGAGGTTCCAGAAGGCATCGAGCATTTGACCAATCTTCAAGAAGTAATATTTTATAATATGAGCAAGGAATTCCTGGGGATTCTTGAAGGTCAGAAAAGCAGAGGGGGGAAAGACTGGAAACTATCACACATCAAAGTTGGTGCAGTATTTAAACACAGTGATGGAAACTATTACACGTGCGCAGAGTTTGTCCAAGCCGATTCCCCTAGACCTTCAACATTTTTTTGAATTCTGATGTACTATGTGATGTTATTTGGTTTTGCGAATATTTTATTGTTGAATTTCATATTCAGATTTTAATATGATATAACTGAGGATTTGTAGATTTTTTTTAATGGTTTTTTAGCTATTTGAAGAATTGATAAAGTGTGAAAGAATTTTCTAATAAATAACTCCAACAGTCACTAATTTTATTGCTGCTACTCATAGTAAGAATTAAAATAGTTATCTGTCTATGCCAAAAAAAAAAAAAAAATAGAGTCACCGCAAATACAGTGGATTAATATTTAATGCTAAATTTAGAAGAAAAAAGAAAGATAATAAACAATATACTTTTTACTTCTGCAACCATTACTACGGTATTGTTAGTGACATTGGTTGGGGTCACATGAATAATGTTCTTCCTGTCAAATAACTGATGATAAATTATGTAATTTGGCTCATGAATTCAGAGTTAGAAAAATATTGAATGTGTTTCTGGATGAAATATAAGTTGCAAAAGTTTGGAAATTAAGACATGTAAACTTATGAATTGAAGTTTAATTGGTTTAAAGATATGATAACATTTTGGAGAGTTTTCAATGTTTAAATATATGGGACGTTATAGTTTATTGAATTAGAAAAATATAAGAATGTATTAAGGTATGGAAGTACATTCATGAATCATGATGCATTGACTATTGAAATTTGGCTTACATTCTTGATAAATTGACAATTGCAATTTGTGAAACCCACGTATACATGTTCATATAAGCATACGTGTGATACAAAATGACATCTAGAAAGGATATATTTTAGCATAATATATGAATTTAAAAGGGAGATAAAATCAATAACACCAAGGAATAGATGATTCAAGACTGTTTTTTCATAGTAAATCTATCTAGCTTTATTATCTTTTGTTTAATAGTAGAACATAAGCATAAACTTCAACTGACATCAAATAATCAGAATGCATGTGAAGATTCATTAAAATGAACAGTATCTAGAAATGAATTCTCTTCAAATAAATTTTTGAGATTAATTCAGAACTTGATTCAACAATCATTTATATATCTAGCCACTTAGTTGATATGTAGTTGTTTTTCACTTACACAATTAACTGTTCTATAGAGTTATTGCAAAAAGTTCATCACCCCAAATTAATTAAGAACTCCAACACCAAATTCCAATATAATACAAATTCAGAATTTCAACATCAGAATCGGCAGCAACTTACAAATTTTGAGCAGCTTGAGTAAAGCACAATTAGAAATATTAAGTTTAATTTATTTCCAGGCAATCCTTTCCCAAACATGTATTTTATTACGAAAATATGAGATATATTTGGGGCTAAATTCTCTAATCTCGAATACCTGAACACGCCTATATCCTTTTAGTATTACTTATAAAGTATATTTATTAATTAAAAGATCTATTTATCTAAATATTTAATTAAAGCATCATCAAGTAAAGAAACACATTCATTCAATATAATAAGTCGACCCTAATATTTAATTTATGACTCATACACATTTCATATACTTTCATTGTTGTTAAATAAGTTTAAAACAATCTGTGTATATAAAATATTATAGAATATTTTATATTTCTAAGTACTATAGTGAATTATAAAATATTATAAAATACTTTATATTATAAAACTATAGTAAATTATTCCAACAGAATAATTATTTATAATTAACTCTAATTATAAATCTTAGTATAGTTTATTCTCGCAGAACAAACAAAATCAGAATTTAATAACAGTGTACTTACTGTAATAATTCTGAACCGTAAAATCGACCGAGGCTTGCAAATGCAATATCCTTAAGACAATATTTCTGGGCTGTCAAGGTGCAACAGTTCGTCCCAGTGGTCTCCCAAGATTCAACGGTCGGATACTTGTTTCTTTGCACTAAGAACAAGTCCACAGCGAACTTTAACAAATAGAATATTTAATTTGAGAGGAGAAGAATATAGAGAAGAATAAATGATTTTGCTTTGATTGCTTGAAAATGAGATGGGAGAATTGGCCAGATTCTCCCCCTATTTATAGCAAAAGAAAGGGTGTTGCTGGAGGGTCACAACTATTCGGATTTAAACCAAACAGTGGTTTGGTCCGAACGGGTGCCACCCGTTCGGTTCAAAATCCGATCAAACACACCCTTTTATTCAAAAATTGGGTGGGCGAACGGATCCTTGTCAGACCTTCTAGAAGTGGGTCTCGCGGATCCTGTTCGGATCACATGCGGATCCTGTTCGGATCACACGTGGATCCTAACTGGATCACATGCGGATCCTAATCGGATCACCCAAGGATCTTTATTAAAAAAATTTAGACTTTAATAATTATTGGGCCCAGATATTACTCTAGGCCCACTCCTACAAAAAGCCTTACAACTTGAAAGCTAGGTGCCCTTTTTATAACAATTGTGTAGCTCAACTTTCTTCTTCTTTTCCATGTGGGATAGAGACACTCAACTTCTCTTCTCATTTTATTCATTTAAGGTGTAAAAATTAATATGGCTAATTCAATTTAATTAACTATAACTAATTTAATTACACCAACAATCCCCCACAAATGAATGAAATTATTTTTCATATCTCGCGTCAAATATTCTTTAGGAATAGTACTGCATCGAGATAGGTGAAATATTCCATCTTGAACCTTCCCTAGTTATAATTTATCGGATTTACTTAGCCAATCAGTGAAATATTTCATCTTGAAGTGTCGGCTGTTTATGTAAACCAAAACAATAAACTTAACACAGCACTAGACCGATTTGTTAAGAGTTCTCGGTTGTGTTCGTTTTGGCCCTGAACATTCTTGGGTTCTGCGAGTGCTTTAGAGAATTCCAGCCTTATAAGAATTCTCAACGAGCCGACCCAGCTCACACTTACATAGGTGACCGCATCCATCAAGAGTATCCTACTATACTCTACTTGTTCTTGACAAGATATAGACGTCATTAAAAGCATAAGCTTAACCTAATAAAACGCTGTAGGTTGCACTTTTTGTATCATAGGAATGAGCTAGAGTTAGACTCTAAAGTGCTCCACTTTTTAAGTTAACCAAGACTGGTTGTCCTATTGAACCTGGTCCGTGGGATCTCCAGTCGCCAAGTTAGGTTTCCGTACAAGGTAACTTAGTTATATTTTAGGCTTTTAAGCCCATTCCCCTCGACGCACATTCTACTCTCTCACCAGATAAACCTTTAGTAAACGGATCCGCGAGGTTATCTTTTGATTTCACAAAGTCAATGGAAATTATTCCATTTGAGAGTAAATGTCTCACGGTATTATGTCGACGACGAATGTGTCGTGATTTACCGTTATACATAAAGTTATGAGCTCTATGTAATGCCGCTTGATTATCACCATGAATACATATAGCCGACACAGGTTTCGGCCATACTGGAATATCTTCCAGAAAGTTATGAAGCCACTTAGCTTCTTCTCCAGCTTTATCCAAAGCTATAAACTCTGATTCCATAGTGGATCGAGCTATACAGGTTTGTTTGGAAGATTTCCAAGAAATAGCGGCTCCTCCAAGAGTAAATACATATCCGCTTGTGGATTTTGATTCCTCTGAATCAGAAATCCAATTTGCATCACTATATCCCTCAAGGACAGCTGGATATTTTCCATAGTGTAATGCATATTTTGATGTATTTTTTAAGTATCCAAGCACTCTCTTCAAAGCATTCCAATGTTCTTTGCTTGGATTGCTCGTGTACCTACTTAATTTATTGACTGAGTAAGCGATGTCTGGCCTCGTGCAATTCATGATATACATGAGACATCCAATGATACGAGCATACTCGTTTTGTGATACACTATCACCTTTATTCTTGTGTAAAACAAGAGATGAAATAAATGGGTTATTTGTTCCCTTAATTCCATAGTTTTTAAATCTCTCAAGCACTTTATCTACATAATGTGACTGAGATAATCTAATCCCATCCGGTGATCTTGTTATTTTAATTCCCAAAATAACATCCGCTTCACCAAGATCTTTCATATCGAAGTGTTTTGTTAATATTTTCTTTGCGGACTTAATGACCTCCATATTAGTCCCAAGTATTAACATATCGTCTACATATAAACATATTATGACAGTTGCTTGTCCAAATTGTTTAATATAGACACACTTGTCGCATTCATTGATTTGAAATCAATTTTTAATCATGACACTATCAAATTTTTCGTGCCATTGTTTAGGAGCTTGTTTAAGGCCATAAAGAGATCGAACAAGTTTACATACTTTGTTCTCTTTGCCTTTAACAATGAAACCCTCAGGTTGCTCCATATATATTTCCTCATTCAATTCTCCATTGAGGAAAGCGGTCTTAACATCCATTTGATGTATCTCTAGATTATATATAGCTGCTAAAGCTATTAATGTTCTAATGGATGTTATCCTAGTCACTGGTGAATAGGTGTCAAAGAAATCTATTCCTTCCTTTTGACTATAACCTTTGGCTACTAATCTAGCCTTATATTTATCAATTGAGCCATCGGGTTTTAGTTTCTTTTTAAATACCCATTTACATCCAATTGGCTTACTTCCCTTAGGAAGATCAGCCAACTCCCAAGTATTATTACTTAGAATGGACTGTAATTCACTGTCTATTGCCTCTTTCCAATAAGATGCATCAGGAATAGACATGGCTTCAGTATATGTTTTAGGATCATCCTCTAACATATAAGTTAAGAAATCTGGTCCGAATGATTTAGCAATTTTAGCTCGCTTGCTTCTTCGGGGCTTGTCAGATTTTTCAACAATATCTTTATTGATTTGATAATCATTTTCCTTAGAAATTGATTTATTTGACCAATGATCAACAACCTCATTGCTGATTTGAGAATTATCTTCCTTAGAAATTAATTCATATGGTCTTTTATGAGAAGTAGCATCCGAGTTCTTCTTATGTGAAAATACATTCTCGAAGAATGTAGCATCACGTGATTCAATTATAGTATTCACGTGTATGTTGCTTACTTCAGATTTGAACACTAGAAATCTGTAAGCGCTACTATTTTCTGCATGACCTATATAGTAGCAATCCACGGTTTTTGGTCCTATTTTTGGTCCAACCTTTTCTTTCATAGGTTTTGGTACAGCTACCTTTGCCAAGCACCCCCACACTTTGAGGTATTTATAAATTGGTTGTCTTCCTTTCCATAACTCATACGGAATGGTATCATTTTTCTTGTGCGGAACTCTATTTAATATATGATTAGCCATAAATAAAGCTTCCCCCCACAAGTTCCTAGGTAAACCCGAATTCAAAAGTAATACATTGATCATGTCCCTTAAGGTTCGGTTTTTCCTTTCGGCTATTCCATTTGATTGAGGTGAGTATGGTGCCGTTGTTTGGTGAATTATTCCCGAGTCGGCACACAACTGTGCGAAGGGATATTCATATTCACCACCTCTATCAGATCTAAGAATTTTTATCTTCTTATTTAACTGATTTTCTACTTCAGCTTTGTATCTTACAAAGGCATTTATTGCTTCCTTTTTCTTATTCAATTAGTAAACATAGCAATATCTTGTACAGTCATCAATAAATGTGATGAAGTACTTTTTCCCTTCTCGAGTTGGAGTTGACTTGAGATTGCACAAGTCTGTGTGAATTAGCTCTAATGGTTGTGAGCTCCTTTCCACTGAAGGGAAAGGTTGTTTCGCAAACTTTGCCTCAATGCAAATTTCACACTTATAAGATTTATCAATATCAAATTTAGGAATTAATCCTAAGTTTGATAATTTTTTCATTTTTCTTAAATTAATATGACCTAATCTATCATGCCAGAGTAAAGTCGACTCAAGCAAGTAAGCAGAAGAATTATTATTATTAATAAATTTGTTGTTTTTGCCAATAACGGCTACATTAGCCTTAAATAGGCCATCACATACATAACCCTTGCCTACATACATACCCCCTTTGGTCAATACAAATTTATCTGACTCAAAGGCTAATCTAAAACCTTTCTTAGATAGGACAGAACCAGAAATTAAATTCTTCCTAATGTCTGGGACATGAAGAACTTCATTGAGAGTAACATCTTTTCCTGAGGTGAATTTGAGAACCACTGTGCCTTGTCCCTCCACCACGGAGTGAGCATTATTTCCCATGTACAACTTCTCTTCATGATCAAACTTCTTGTATGAAGTGAACATGTTTATGTCGGAGCAAATGTGACGGGTAGCTCCAGTATCCACCCACCAGCCTTTGGATTCACTTGTCAGGAATGCTTCAGCAACTGCAGATAAATGCATGTTATCGATGTCAGATGGAGCTAGGTTGATGCTAACATTTGCTTCATCCTTTGGCTGAGCACGGCTACGACAGTCCTTTGCAAGGTGTCCATTTTTCCCACATGTGAAGCAAGCTCCATTGAACTTTCGTTTCTTGTTACCCTTTTGTCCTTTGTTGGAGGTATTGGCCTTACGCTTCTTGCTTTTCTTTGAGCCTTCTACGACATGAACCTTAGCTCCTCCGAGCTGAGGCATAGCCACATAGTTACTGCTGCCCTTGTCAGTATACCGATTGTTTTCTTCGGTTTTCAGATATTCTGTGAGATCTTGCAAATTCCACTTTGCAACAGATTTCTTGTGCCTCAAGTGATGCTTGAACCCCGTCCAACCAGGAGGAAGCTTGCCAATGATACAAGCAACCAGGTAAGACTCGCTAAGCTCATGTCCTTCGGCCAAGATGTCGTGAATCATATTTTGAAGTTCTTCGACTTGCTCATTCACAGTTTTACTGTCAACCATTCGATAAAATTGGAATTTATCCACCACGAATTTTCTGTAGCCTGCATCTTCAGTCTTAAACTTTTTGATTAAACCTTCCCACAAGAGTTTACTAGTCTTAAATTGACTATAAATCTTGTACAAAGATTCATCCAAATAGCTAAGAATATAATTTCGGCACATAAAATCCGAGTTACTCCAAGCTTTTATCACTAGTGCCATTTCTTCAAGATCCTCCGGACTGGCTCCCTCCTTTGGCTTAGGTACCTGCTAAGTGAGAAATCTAGCCATGCTCAAGGATGTGATGTAAAAGTACATCTTATTTTGCCACGTTCCAAAGTCAGTCCCTTTGAACTTGAATGGTGGTATTGCCGGCGGAGCAGCAACTTTTGGCGTTTCAACCATTTCAGTGTTTGATGCCATCTACACAGATGAATTAAACAGATTAAATAATATTGTCTTAAGATTGTTGTTAAATAAGTTTAAAACAATCTGTGTATATAAAATATTATAGAATATTTTATATTTCTAAGTACTATAGTGAATTATAAAATATTATAAAATACTTTATATTATAAAACTATAGTAAATTATTCCAACAGAATAATTATTTATAATTAACTCTAATTATAAATCTTAGTATAGTTTATTCTCGCAGAACAAACAAAATCAGAATTTAATAACAGTGTACTTACTGTAATAATTCTGAACCGTAAAATCGACCGAGGCTTGCAAATGCAATATCCTTAAGACAATATTTCTGGGCTGTCAAGGTGCAACAGTTCGTCCCAGTGGTCTCCCAAGATTCAACGGTCGGATACTTGTTTCTTTGCACTAAGAACAAGTCCACAGCGAACTTTAACAAATAGAATATTTAATTTGAGAGGAGAAGAATATAAAGAAGAATAAATGATTTTGCTTTGATTGCTTGAAAATGAGATGGGAGAATTGGCCAGATTCTCCCCCTATTTATAGCAAAAGAAAGGGTGTTGCTGGAGGGTCACAACTATTCGGATTTAAACCAAACAGTGGTTTGGTCCGAACGGGTGCCACCCGTTCGGTTCAAAATCCGATCAAACACACCCTTTTATTCAAAAATTGGGCGGGCGAACGGATCCTTGTCAGACCTTCTAGAAGTGGGTCTCGCGGATCCTGTTCGGATCACACGTGGATCCTAACTGGATCACATGCGGATCCTAATCGGATCACCCAAGGATCTTTATTAAAAAAATTTAGACTTTAATAATTATTGGGCCCAGATATTACTCTAGGTCCACTCCTACAAAAAGCCTTACAACTTGAAAGCTAGGTGCCCTTTTTATAACAATTGTGTAGCTCAACTTTCTTCTTCTTTTCCATGTGGGATAGAGACACTCAACTTCTCTTCTCATTTTATTCATTTAAGGTGTAATAATTAATATGGCTAATTCAATTTAATTAACTATAACTAATTTAATTACACCAACATTCATGTCTCATAATTCATCGTCTATTCGAATACTCCACTTTCAACACATAAAATAAAAGGGCTTCACCTACTATCTGATTCCAACGAAAATAAATCTGTCGCTATTAGTGACGGATTAGTAACCAAATAAACATAATTTTAAAAAGAAAATCTACCTTCAATAATATCGACAATTTACCGACCGAATGTCGACAAAATTATTTTTTGTAGGAATTTGGTTATTAAGTTGTAAGGAAAAATTATTTATAGCAACGAAATCATTCGAACGAAAAATTATCCGTCGCTATTTAGATTTTAGTAACTGAAAAGCGACGGAACCATCAACAAAAATATGTTCCGCTAATAATAACGACAAATAACCAACAAAAAATTGGGAAAACATATTTTTCGTAGCAAATCGATTGTTAAGTTGTAGGAAAAATTTATCCATAGCGACGAAATCATTCCAACAGAAAATTATCCATCGCTATTAGATTTTAGTAACTGAACAGTGACTGAACCATCAACAAAAATATGTTTTGCCAATAATAACGAATAATAACCAACGAAAAATTGAGAAAAAATATTTTTCATAGGAATTCGGTTGTTAAGTTGTAGAAAAAGTTATCCCCAAGATGAAATTGTTCCAACGGAAAATTTCCGTTGCTATTTAGATTTTAGTAACTGAACAGCGATGGAACCATCAACAAAAATATGTTCCATCAATAATAATGAATAATAACCAATGAAAAATTGGGAAAAAATATTTTTCATAGGAATTCGGTTTGTAGGAAAAAGTTATCCACAGCGATGAAATTGGTCCAACAAAAAATTTCCGTTGCTATTTAGCTCTAGTAACAAATGTGTAACTAAATAGCGACAAAACTAACGATAGAAATATGTTTTTCGAATATTTTCATTGATTAAATTAATTTTCCAACAGATAACCAATTTTTTGTCGATTCATAAATTTTATATATTTTCACTGATTTTACACTTCGATTAAAATTAGTGAAAAAACAAGTTACTCGGCGAAAGAATGTGTAAATCTGTAAATTGGTGGGAAAATGGTGAAGATGGGTTAAGTCATTGAAAATAGGTGATTTTAGTGAATTCGATTTAAAATGAGTTTAACCTATCAGGAACATATAAATTTGATGAAATTCGTAAAAAAAACAAATTTAATTGTTTTAAAACATGTTGAATCAGCTAACTTAGTTAAAAATAAGTGAAGTAGATGAAAAATGTACGGTTAAATTTGAATAAATTAGTAAAAAGAGAAGGAAAATGGTGGAAAACTAGTTAAATTGGTCAAAATGATTTAAATTGATGAAATTAAGCGGAAAAACTAGTTATATCGATTAAAAAATAATTAAATCAATAAATTTGGAAAAAAATGGGTGAAATCAATGAAAAAATGGGGCAACCCCATGAGTGGCCCCAGCGCCTGGGCTATAACCAAGTATGGCCCAGGTGCCTCAGTCAAGCTTAGGCGAGACCTAGACACCTGGGTCAGCCTCAGGCGTGCCCAGGAACGACTCAGTCAATGCTAAGTCGAGGTTCAATTTTTTTGCTCTGACCCAATTGCTAGTAACGGAATCAGCAACAAAAACCAAGCATGACTTAGGCGCCTCAGCCAAGCCCAAACAAGACCTAAGCGCCCGGGTAAGGCTCAGGCACGCTCAAGAACGACTCAGTCAATTCTAAGTCGAGGTTCAATTTTTTGCTCCGACCCGATTACTAGTAACGAAATCAGCAACAAATAAGTTGTCACTATGTTCCAACTGATTTCCTTCAAATTAGTGACAAAAATAAACTAACGGAAATATTTCAATGCTAAATCCGTCAGAATGATTCCAACCGATTGGCGACTAAATACCGACATATTTATGCCGTTGGAAATTAGTTAGTAACTTTCCTATGCATTTCCAACAACAAAATTGTGGCAAAAAATAATCGGGCCCGATCGTTAATCCGACGCTTTTTCCAACAAAAATGAACCGTCGCAACATTTAGCAACGGAAAAAAAAAACCGTTGCTTCATTTACCTACAGGGCCTTCATCTACGAATCAACTAACGAAAAAAAAGCATCGCTACGCATGAATACCAACGAAAATCATGACTTCACCAACGGAATATGCCGTAGGTAAAGCCCAGTTTTCTTGTAGATGCAATCTTCCCTTTCCCAGTACTTCTTCCCTTTCCAGTGCATGTATTACAACTTTAGAACTGAATCTTGTTCATATTATAATAGTTGATTAATCTTGTTGCTAATACTATAAATATAAGTGTGTATAGATAGTTGATTTTATTTTAGTCGACTTTGAGTAATTTAATTATAATTTGTTGAGTCTAGCTTGTTGCTTTTAAAGTATGATGGCAAATAATATTCCTATTCAAATTAATCTTTTATAGTTCACTTTTAAAAGAAAATAAAAAATGAAAAGGAACCAGCAATATTGTCCCATTCCAACCCATATTGAAAGCCTCGGTTTCGAAAATTTTCCAATGATTTTATTGGTTGAAGATTTCTAGAAAAGGGTCATTATAAGCTGACTTAAGTTTGAGTCATTGTATTAAATTTTAGTATATTTATTTGTGAGTTGCTTTTAAGCTAAAATAGGCTCAATTTGATTAAAATTCAAATAATAAATACTTAAACACTATTACTTATTAGTATTAATGTTAAAAAGAGTAAAAAAAATAGACAAAGGCACATACTAATCTTCAATCAGATAATTTCATTTTTGGTACCACAAGTAACCTTACTTTAAGGTTACGGTACCATAACTTTGAAAACATACACATTTGATACTTCCGTCAATTTTTGGACCGAAAATACAATTTCGGACGGAAAGTTAATGAAAAATTTGCATAATTAGTCCTATAGTTATAGATTTCTGCCAAAGTTTGTCCCACATATTTTCTGGCAGATAAATTTACCCCAAAGTTCACAAGTTATACAAATTTTATATATTATTATTGTTGGATAAGGATGAAGATGAAGGCACTAAAGACAATTTGTTAAGGGAGGTTTTGAAGGATTCCAAAACTTCAAGATTGGCTAAGTATGGAGTAACTTAGCTGATGATCCCTTAGAAGAAATTTTGACTAAGTATAGAAGACATCAGAAGAGTCAAAGTTTCAAGGTCCAAGACTTTTGATCTGCTGAAGGAAAGATACCAGACTGATGAAGATCAGCCGACTCAAATCAGATTTGTTCAAGTTTGAGATCAGCTTTGTTCGCCAACAGACGCGTACTTTTATCAGTCAAGTGATGAAAATCATTAAGTGTTCCCAACGGTAATAAATGCCCCTTGGAGTAATAAATGCTGAAGTACAAGGTTATTAAAGACAAATGATTGAAGAATTGCTTCGCATCAGCTGGGTGCATTTAATGCTGCCTGCAGAATAGTACTGTTCACAGTACGGACAGACTGCAAAAGAGCCGTTCGCGGATTTTAAGGACCAGTACTCGAGGAATTTGAATCTTGTCTCTCTTCAACGGACATTTTTCAATCCTCAAGTATAAATAGCTGAAAGAGACGAAGAAGAAACAAGCAACACACTCTCTGAGAAATTTTCAAAGCAAAATTCTCTAAGTCTCAAGAACAGCTCACTCATCAGCCGAGTCATTTGTTGACGAAAGCAGAGTTGAAGAATCAAGCCAAATACATCTTCTGAGTGATTTTGTAAACATTGAGTGTTGTGAGAAGTAGATATCCGTCTTAGTGAGTGATATTACTTCAGAGAAGTAGGATTTCTTTGTGATTTCTTACTGCGAACTTACGGCCTGTTCATTTGTTGTAAGGCGTAAGCAGAGTATACTGATTACTGTGTGTTTTTAGTATAACCCAAGGTCTGTGTGACTTGGAAGAGTGGACTAAAGGATATTCAAATCCATATAACCACTATAAAAATTGCTTGTGTTTTTATTTGCTTTTTACTTGCATATTTTCAGTTTGCATAAAACACATTAACTTAACTGTTTGAAAAAGAATTTAAAGGAGTTTATAAAACTGGGGAAACATTTTTCAAACTACTAAGATTACTTGTGAAAAACACTTTGAAAATCCGCTGCAAGTACTCTAAGTATTAAAACTGATTTTAACAAAATCAGCTAAGTAACAATCAGACGAGTGGTCAACAAAGCTGTTCAAAGATTTGTTCGCGAACAGAATTGTAACTAACTAATCTGATCAGCTTAGTCTGTTCAGTTAGAGTGAAAGTTTTAAAGTTAAATTTGAAGAAAATTTTTAAAGAGGTTTATTCACCCCCCCCTCCCCCCTCTAAACCTCTTCTGACCACTTGGGACCAACAACTGGTATCAGAGCAGGTGGTTCATTAGAATCAGCTGCCTGATCAACGAGCTTGATCCAAGTGTTTTTCAAAGGTTTTCAAACTTTTTCAAAAGAGCATATTTTTGAAAAATCAAAACTTTTTGAAAAATGGATTGTATCAGTCATGTTCCCCACATTGCTGGTATGTCCTTTGAAGACTGGAAGATCAGAATGGAAATCTTTCTAGCAGCCTATAATGACAACATGTACACATGTATCATTAAAGGTCCATTCAAATTCACCAAGACCATTATAGTTGATGAAGCTGAACTGGTGGTGGAAAAAGATCTGACAGAGATGACAGCCGAAGAAATAAAGCTGTTCAACCTGGATAAAGTTGGCCGTTTCATCATGACCAAAGCCCTGGATAATGATCGGTTTGACAAGGTCAAACATTGCAAAACTGCAAAGGAGATGTGGGACAAGGTTCGTGACATGAGCGAAGGAAACGACGCCATCAAAGAGCATCAGCTCAGTGTTGCTTTGGAAAAGCTGGACAACTTCAAGATGAAATCTGGAGAGACCATTGATCAGATGGATACCAGGTTTACCAGAACATTGAATGAAGTCCTAAAGTTGGGAAAGACCTTTACTGACAAGGAGATCACTGTCAGAGTTCTGAAGGCCCTACCCCCCAAGTTCAACATGAAGGTGACAGCTATGGAAGAATCAAGAGATTTGGGAAAAATCTCTCTTACAGAGCTGTTCTCCGTACTCAAGGCGTATGAGTATAAACTGCTTAGAATGGGTGTTGAAGAAACCTCAACTTCAAGTCCCACAACTGCACTTGTTGCTGCTGAAAATCCAAGAAGACCAGCTCACAAAAGCAAAGATGTGGACTCATCTGATGAAGCATCACTACTCAACAAGAAGGAGTACACTGCTGGAGATGTAGCTTTATTGATGAACAACTTCAAGAAGTTCTATAAGAGAAAGATGAAAAACAAATACAATCATGCTACTTCTACTTCGAAACCTAACTCTTCTTCTCAAGAGAAAGATGATTATAAAGCAAAATTAATGTGTTATAACTGCAGGAAATTGGGACATTTCATCAGAAATTGTCCATATCCAAAAGCAGAGAAATACACTGAGGAAGAGAAGAGAATCAGAAAGGAAAGAAAGCATCAAAAAGGGAAAGCAATGGTAGCTGAAGCAGAAAAGCTTGCTGCTGTCTACTCATCTGATTCAGATTCAGACACGTCTGATGAAGAATCTTCTGATGAAGAGAAACCTGCTCTCCTCTGCCTGATGGCTAAGGAATCTGATGACTCAGAGGATGAGGTAACTCCTCAAGAAAATGAACTATTTAATTCTCTAGAGCAAATGATGTTGAATAATACTACTATTGCTGGAGAATTTGTTAAGCTTAAGGAAAAGATGAACTTGCTAAAAGAGCAAAATAACTCACTGAAACTTAAAGCTGAAAAGCCTAAAGAATCAGCTGAGTATAAACAGCTTGAGCAAGAGCATGAATCTCTGAAAGCTGAATGTGAGGTTTATAAAGGAAAAATCATGGAACTTGAAAAAGCTATTGAGTCTCATGAAAAATCATCTGTTGCATCCACGCATACGTCTAGTAAACAGAAGATACCTTTAGAACAGGATAAGCAAGAATTGAATCATACTGAGAAATTTATATCTGCTGACAATAGTAAGGTCATTCTGTATGTTCAAACTGCTAGACCTGCCTCAACTGAGAAAGAATTAAAGGAGAAGAAATCTCCTAAGGCTAAAAAGAGCAAAGAGCCTAGTATAGGTAAACAGACTAGTAAGACCAAACAGCAGAGTCCTAAGAAGTCTGCTGGTAAAACTAAAGTCAATCAGACTAGTGGTAAAACTAAGTCGTCTGTCAATGAGCAAGCTACTAGTAAGCCAAAGAAGCATAAAAATAAGAAAAATCAAAATGCATGGTATGGAAATGAGTCATATTATGTGCAACCTGCTGCATATCATCCTATGTATCATGCACCTCAATTTCCAGGTTACTATGCACCTTACCCTGCTCATCCAATGCATGCATACCCTGCTTATCATGCACCTTACCCTGCTTATGAACATTACTCATATCATACTGATCATCAACATGACTTATCTGCTAATTATGATAAAAAGGAAACTGTTCATACTCCTGTCAAAACTCAGAAGCCTAAGAAGCCTAAGACATCAACATCTTGGGTTGTCAAAGGTGGAACTAATCCTTCAGGACCCTCTCAATAAGGGTACCTAAAACAATTTTATTTTTGTTTTGTAGGTTAGGATTAGGAGTAGGAGTAAAGTAGAGAAGATTTGGTACTTGGACAGTGGATGTTCAAGGCACATGTGTGGAAACATACATGAGTTGACTGATGCAGTTGTTGTGGATGGTCCAAGTGTTACATTTGGAGACAGCAAAGAAGGCAAGATTAAAGCTAAAGGAAGATTAATCAAGGGAAACATAGAGATATCTGACGTCTCATATGTTAAAGGCCTGAAATATAATCTGCTGAGCATAAGTCAATTTTGTGACAAAGGATATTCAGTCATCTTCTCAACAGATAAGTGCTACGTTGAATAGATTGGTACAAAGAAGGTAATTTTATCTGGAAGACGACAAGGGAATGTCTACATAGTCGACTGGGATTCTGTTGACAAGAATTCAAGTATTTGTTTGGTAGCATCTGCACCAAGTGAAGTTAGTTGGCTGTGGCACAAAAGAATGAATCATTTAAACTTCAAGACCATCAACAGATTAATCAAGAATGATTTGGTAGAAGGGATTCATAAAACAGTCATGAGCAAAGATAAGCTCTGTGACGCCTGTCAGAAGGGTAAACAAATCAAGTCATCGTTCAAAAGCAAGAAGCATCAATCTTCTGGAAGGATATTGGAGCTACTACATATGGACTTATTTGGACCCATTGATCCAGTCAGCAATGGTGGAAAGAAATACTGCCTAGCTGTTGTGGATGATTATTCAAGATATACTTGGGTGATTTTCTTGAAGAAGAAAAGTGAAACCAAGGAACATCTTACCAATCTGATGGAACTGATCCAGAATGAGAAGAGTATCAAAATATTGAAGATCAGATCAGATAGAGGGACAGAGTTCACAAACTCTACTGTTGAAGAGTATTGTAATATCAAAGGAATACATCATGAGTATTCAGCTGCTAGAACCCCTCAACAGAATGGTGTTGCTGAAAGGAGAAACAGAACACTAAAAGAAGCTGTCAGGACCATGATAGTTGAAGCAAAGCTGCCACAAAGATTTTGGGCAGAAGCAACAAATACAACATGTTTTACCCAAAACAGATGCATGATCAACAAACACCATAACAAGACTCCATATGAAGTTTGGAACAACAGGAAGCCAAACATTCATTACTTTAAGATTTTTGGTTGTAAATGCTATGTTTTAAATAATGGTAAAAATCACCTTACTGCATTTGCAGAAAAGGCTGATGAAGCTGTCTTTGTAGGATACTCAACTGTTAGTAAAGCCTATAGAGTAGAAGAATCCATTCATGTAGCATTTGATGAGCCAAGTCAATCTTCTGAAAAGAATCAAATTGTTAATCAAGATCTGTCTACTGATTTACAGAAGATGAATGTTGGAAAGAATGAAGAATATGTTCCCATCATACTACCTGATCTCAACTCAGCTGATAACTCAAGTGCTGTTCAAAATCACAGAGCTGATTGTCTAACAGACGAGTTCCAAACAGCTGAAAGACCAGAGACTGTTCAACAGACAACAAATGTTCAACATACTACTACTGATTCTCCAACAGTAGTGTTGCAAGATCAAGACAAAGGACAACATTATGATTTGCAACCTGATCTCAGATGGCTCAGAAATCACCCACCAGAATTAGTTATCGGTGATCCTTTAGACAGAGTGAAAACAAGAAGAGCTGCTGCACAAGATGCTATGTTTGCTAGTTTTCTATCTCAAATTGAGCCTAAACAGATTGAAGAAGCTCTTAGTGACTCCAACTGGATTGAAGCTATGCAGGAGGAGCTAAATCCATTTGAAAGGAATGAAGTCTGGTACTTAGTTCCTAGACCAAGTCATCAAAGAGTCATTGGCACTAAGTGGGTATTCAGAAATAAAATGAATGAAGATGGTGAAGTCACCAGAAACAAAGCAAGATTAGTGGCCAAAGGTTACTGCCAAGAAGAAGGCATTGACTTTGATGAAACATTTGCACCAGTAGCAAGACTAGAGGCAATCAGACTCTTTCTTGCCTACGCTGCTCACAAGAATTTCACAGTCTATCAGATGGATGTGAAATCAGCTTTTCTCAATGGAGAATTGCAAGAAGAAGTTTATGTTGAACAACCTCCTGGATTTGAAGTATATCAAGAAGAGGACAAAGTATATCGTCTGAAGAAAGATCTTTATGGACTGAAACAGGCTCCAAGAGCACGGTATGATACTTTATCTGACTTTCTTTTAATTAAAGGATTTCGCAAAGGTAAAGTTGACAAGACCTTGTTCACTATTGAATGGGAAGAACATATTTTGCTTGTGCAAATTTATGTGGACGATATTATTTTTGGTTCAACTAACCAACAGATGTGTGATAAGTTCTCAAAGCTGATGCAGAACAAGTTTGAAATGAGCATGATGGGAGAACTTAACTATTTTCTTGGGTTGCAAATTAGACAGTTGCCTGATGGAATATTCATCAGCCAAGCAAAATACACAAGAGATCTGTTCAAGAAATTTGGTATGGAAACTAGCTCTACTGCTACAATTCCAATGTCTACAAGTCTTCGCTTGGATAAAGATGAAGATGGCAAACCAGTAGACATAACCAAATACAGAGGCATTATTGGGTCACTGTTATATCTAACAGCCAGCAGACCTGATATCATGTACTCTGTTGAAGTCTGTGCAAGATTTCAATCAAACCCCAAGGAATCTCATCTCTTAGCTGCCAAGAGGATATTGAAATACATTAAAGGCACTCAAGAATTGGGATTATGGTATCCTAGAGAATCTGGATTTGAGCTTATTGGATATTCAGATTCTGACCTTGCTGGCTGCAAGATTGACAGAAAAAGCACAACAGGTGCCTGTCAGTTCTTAGGTAGTCGTCTGATCTCATGGATGAGTAAGAAACAAACTTCAGTTTCTATATCTACTGCTGAAGCTGAGTATATAGCTGCTGGAGCTTGCTGTGCACAAATCTTATGGTTGAAACATCAACTTGAAGACTACAATATCAAAATCAGTGGAATACCAATCTACTGTGACAATACAAGTGCAATCAGTCCCACTCAGAATACTACAAGTCATTCAAGAACTAAACATATTGAGATCAAACATCATTTTATTAGAGACCACGTGGAGAAAGGAAATGTCATGATAGAATATGTGTTTACTGAAAATCAGATTGCTGACATCTTCACAAAACCTCTAAGTGAGACAAGGTTTTCAACTCTAAGAGCTGAACTGGGTTTATTAAAATTGGATGCATAAGCTGAGGGGGAACTCATCAGAAGACTAGAGTTCAACAGCTTACTCATCATACTTATCTTCAAGGATTAACTTTCAACAGACTAGTTAACTTATGAATTCTTAAAGTCAAGGGGAACGTGTAAGACTAGCGGTACTTCTGATTAAAGGATGAAATCTGTTAATGTCAGTTAGTTGAAGTTATGGTTTCAACAGAAGATTAAAATCTTGAAGATTGAAGATTCTCTATCTAGCTGGATTGACAAACAGCTGAGGAAGGTTATCAGCTATTGGCATTCTCTGATAACAACTGTGTCATCAGGACACTAGTCCATCAGATAAGTATTTATGTTACTCATCTGATCGCTCACGTAAAAGCTGACTGTTTAAAAACGTTTTACTTAAAAACACGCTTTTACAAGTGACAGAAGGGCGGTACATTTTCCCGCTCCTCATTAAATATCTTTTGAATTTGAAAGGTCGTAACTGACGCCGCACGATCAGCACTGACAAGAAACGGATCTAACGGTTGGCTGGTATCACGGAATCCAAGATACCCTAACTCTATAAATCCCTATCTGATCAGCCGTGTAGTTCTTTACGCACCCTAAACATTCAAAAGTACTTGTGAGAATTTTAAGAAAGTTTTCTGCAAAAATCTCTTCGTTTTTCTCTCAAATCTCTACAGATCGAAAATGGCTGCTGAAGGTATGTACCTTGTGTATGATTCCTATTACCAATCTGGCACAAATCTGATGAAGGAACTTCTGGAAAAGTTCAAATCTGCAAATTTGGTAAACTTCATGGAATACAACGAGGGAGTGATCTGGACTGATCAAGTGATGGAATATTACAATACAGCGAAGGCTGACTACAACGCACTGGAGATAAAAGCTACAGTGGGAGGTAAATCTATCACTATTACTCCTGCTGTTCTGCACGAGACGTTTGGGCTTCCTAACAGTGGACGACATGACGTCACTGTACTGATTGAGGACAAGCACCAACAGTTCTGGGCGATCTGCGCCAAGGAGGGAGAGGTGATGTCTGGAAACATAAGGAAGAAACAACTGAGAGATGAATATCAGCGGATGGCTGATATGGTGTCTAAGCTGATTGAAAACTGCACATTCTCACTGGATGCTGTTACCATGAAGAGGTTCAGCATCATGGCTGCCATCTACTATGGGCTGGAAGTCAACTGGTCCATAATCATTTGGTACATCTTGGCTGATTTCCTTGAAGTGAAGAAAGGAAAAGGCCCCTCCACCAACCACAGGATTACGCTCAGTTATCTGCTGTTCAAACTGGGGTGTCCTATGAAGAATGGCAAGGAAATTCACAAGTCCAAGGCCATGAACAAATACCTGGCTGTTTAGAAGAGAAAGGCTGATGAGCCTGAGGATGAAGATGAGGAACCAAAAGAGGTTCCTGCCAAAAGGCAAAGGAAACTGGTCAAGACTGCTGATTTAGCTGTTGAGTCCAGAAAGAAGAAGGCTGCTGATAAGCCTAAGGAAAAGGTTTCACAGAAGATGGAGAAAGTGACTTCTGCTGTTGAAGCCACTAAAATTATTGAAAATATAATTGCTGATGTAAGGACTGGATCCCCTGCATCACCATCAAGAACTCCATCAGCTGAAAAACCTGCTGAGAATATCTCTCACAGGACAAGGAGCCAGATAAGGGATACTGCTGCTTCAAGACCTATTCAGGGTCTGTCAAAGAAGTCAGCAAGGAAGCAGATGACTTTTATAGAAAAAGACACTGAATTGGTGGATTTAGTGAGATCAAGTCCTGAGTCTGCTGAAAGACCCCTTGACACTGTTGGAACAACTGTTGCTGACAAAGCTGATGCGCAACAGATGACTCAAAGTGCACCAACAGCTGAGGTTGCCCAACCTCAAGAAGACCCAGATGTCCAAATCATTCATCCTATAGCTGCTGCTCCCATATCATCTGCTGGACCAGCCCCTGCTGATAAAGGTAAAAGAAAGATAGTGCTGCGGAAAAAGAAGAAAGTTTCCAAAGCTGACAAGAAAGCAAGGGAGGAAGCTGAACAGAGAAAGCAGGATGAAGCTGAGGAGAAGAAGGCACTTGAGCTAAGCAAAGCTCAAGCTGCTAAGGATGAGGCCAGAAGAAAAATGTCTGAAGCAGAGAGAAAAGCTGCTGAGGATGCTGAACTGGCCATGGTCATTGAGAAGAGCAAGACTGATGCCTATGGACCTATTCATGGAGGTGGCATCAAGATAAATGAACCTGCTCAGGCTGAAGAAGGAGAAGAACCCCCAAAACCAAAGATGCCTGCTGCTGCAGAAAAACCGAAGGAAAAGTTTGAAGTGAAGAAAGCCTTCAAGATCATATACAACAACAAAGAGCTTTTCCAAAAGTTTGAGAAATCCTTAGCCTACTACAATCAGAAGTTAATGTTGAAGACCATGTTCACTCAAGAGAAACCTAAATATATCAGATGGAGAGACAATAGGCTGAACATGTCCATCATTGAACTTCAGAATCTGAAGGAATTAGTTGCTGAAGAAAAATGGGTACTACAGTGGCTAAAGACAGATTCTATCCAAAAAGCCTTGGATCCTCATTATGTTAGGGATGCTATGCATCACTATGCCAGGGAATTTGCCCTTGAGGAAGCAAAGCTGATAGGAAGCACCCTACCTGCCAAAAGAAAGAAGACTGATGATGTTGAAGAAAGGGCTGTGAAGATTGCTGTTATCACTGCATTGAATAAGTGGGCAGAAAAGTCCAGATATCAGCAAGGGCATTCAAGTGAACTCCCACAACTGCCAAGTATTCAACATGTTATTTTTGGAAGGGAAATGAAAGATTTTTATGAAGTGCCAGAGGGTAACAATGCCTTTGTCAACCATTGGATCATTGTGAGGCAAATTCGTCAGACGACCTGCTTCAATGATGATGGCACCATAACTAATCTGGTATATGATGACGTCACTGATGAACATAAGAAGACTGATGAAAAGAAAGCTGAAGAGCCTCTAGCACTTGAGTGGAATGCTAAGGCCTCTGAAGATCATCAGGAGACAAAAATGGAAGAAGTCCCTGTCCACCAGGCGACTGATGAAAAAGATGAAGCTGCTGCTTCTGCTTCATCAGGTGATGAACACTCATCACTGATGGAAGCTTTCCAGATGTTAATGGAAAATTCTATGAAGGAACTGGAAGAGAAGCATCAACAGCAGCTGTTGAAGGTCAAGGAGGAGCTGAAGACTGAGCTTAAGACAGAATTGACAGAGTCAAATAGACTTCAGCTGGAAACTGTGCAACAGTCTACTGAAAAGATCATCAAGACTGAAATCACAAGTATTCCTATCCCTCAAGATCCTTCCTTGCAGGTAGTGAACAGCTTGAATGATATGAATAGAAATGTAGAGGATGTGAAGAGTGATGTTAATCATCTTCATGCTGCACTTCAAAGAGCTGAACACAAGATCGCTGATTTGACTGCAACCTTCATTAAAGTCAGTGAAGAGGAGAAGGAAATCAATTTAGGAATGTTGCGTGAAATGTCAAATGCTGCACAAGCAGTCCAAGATGAAATTGCAACTGTAAACCTGAACATTGACTACTTCAATGATAAGACTGACGACATCAGCACAACTATTCATCATCTTACAGCAAGTCACGATGTAGTGAATCAGAATTTGAAGACTTTATGTGCTGGAATGAAGATTCCAACAGTTGCACTCAACCCTACTGCTAAACCTGAAGAAGTCATCCAGTCTGATGATGACAAAAAGGGGGAAGAGAAAAGGGATGAATCAACTAAGGAAACCTCTACTACTGAAGCCAACAAAACTGATAAAGCTACTGAACTGACCAAACCTGCTGAAGAAAATCTTGGAAAGGAACAAGGCAAAGACAAGTCTGAAGAAGAGACCAAGGAAAAAGCCAAAACTGATGAAGTAATGGCTGAATCCAAAGACTCTGCTGCTGATAAATCAGAGCCTTTGACTAAGTACAAAAATACAGAATCAGCCAGGAAGGACATGGAAGCTTTGAAGGAACAAAAACGTAAAGAGAAAATGGAAGCTGCCAAAGCAAACATGGACCTAGATGATGAAGCTGATGATGAAGAAGAAGATGACGAAGAGTCATCTTATGAATATGAAGAAGTGCTTGAAGGATCAGATGAAGAAGCTGATAGTTAGAATTTATAAAATCTTGTAATCAGTTTACTTGTATCTATCTTTCAGACATCTCATCTGATGAACTTGTACCTGTAATCATTTATATTAAATATCAATAAACAGACAAGTTCCAATCCAACATACTTTTTCTATCTCAGAAAATTTTGAGGATTACATTCTTTAGCTTAGGTATTCAACAGGTACTTAGCTGAAGTTTTGTCATCATCAAAAAGGGGGAAATTGTTGGATAAGGATGAAGATGAAGGCACTAAAGACAATTTGTTAAGGGAGGTTTTGAAGGATTCCAAAACTTCAAGATTGGCTAAGTATGGAGTAACTTAGCTGATGATCCCTTAGAAGAAATTTTGACTAAGTATAGAAGACATCAGAAGAGTCAAAGTTTCAAGGTCAAAGACTTTTGATCTGCTGAAGGAAAGATACCAGACTGATGAAGATCAGCCGACTCAAATCAAATTTGTTCAAGTTTGAGATCAGCTTTGTTCGCCAACAGACGCGTACTTTTATCAGTCAAGTGAAGAAGATCATTAAGTGTTCCCAACGGTAATAAATGCCCCTTGGAGTAATAAATGCTGAAGTACAAGGTTATTAAAGACAAATGATTGAAGAATTGCTTCGCATCAGCTGGGTGCATTTAATGCTGCCTGCAGAATAGTACTGTTCACAGTACGGACAGACTGCAAAAGAGCCGTTCGCGGATTTTAAGGACCAGTACTCGAGGAATTTGAATCTTGTCTCTCTTCAACGGACATTTTTCAATCCTCAAGTATAAATAGCTGAAAGAGACGAAGTAGAAACAAGCAACACACTCTCTGAGAAATTTTCAAAGCAAAATTCTCTAAGTCTCAAGAACAGCTCACTCATCAGCTGAGTCATTTGTTGACGAAAGCAGAGTTGAAGAATCAAGCCAAATACATCTTCTGAGTGATTTTGTAAACATTGAGTGTTGTGAGAAGTAGATATCCGTCTTAGTGAGTGATATTACTTCAGAGAAGTAGGATTTCTTTGTGATTTCTTACTGCGAACTTACGGCCTGTTCATTTGTTGTAAGGCGTAAGCAGAGTATACTGATTACTGTGTGTTTTTAGTATAACCCAAGGTCTGTGTGACTTGGAAGAGTGGACTAAAGGATATTCAAATCCATATAACCACTATAAAAATTGCTTGTGTTTTTATTTGCTTTTTACTTGCATATTTTTAGTTTGCATAAAACACATTAACTTAACTGTTTGAAAAAGAATTTAAAGGAGTTTATAAAACTGGGGAAACATTTTTCAAACTACTAAGATTACTTGTGAAAAACACTTTGAAAATCCGCTGCAAGTACTCTAAGTATTAAAACTGATTTTAGCAAAATCAGCTAAGTAACAATCAGACGAGTGGTCAACAAGGCTGTTCAAAGATTTGTTCGCGAACAGAATTGTAACTAACTAATCTGATCAGCTTAGTCTGTTCAGTTAGAGTGAAAGTTTTAAAGTTAAATTTGAAGAAAATTTTTAAAGAGGTTTATTCACCCCCCCTCCCCTCTAAACCTCTTCTGACCACTTGGGACCAACAATTATTATTAAATTTCTTAATATAATTATAATATATATATATATATATATATATATATATATATATATAAACTAAATAATCTGATAAATATGAATTAAATTTATTAGAATTTTTTAATTTTGAAAAATAATCTTTCAACCTAATTAGATTTTACATATAATATATATAAATTAAAATAATATTTTAATATGAAAAATAAATATACTTATTAAATTTTAAAATGAAAAAAAATCTTTTAGACTAAATTTGGGTTTTTTTAATTATAATAAATTTATTAATTAAAATTATTATTATTTATATAATTTAGAAAGTTTTTTTTCCAGCTTTTATAATAAATACTATTTAATTTGTATATATTATTATCTAATTAGTTTATTTTTTTTTCAATTTAAAAAAATTAATAAGTTTAATTGTTATTTAATTTTTAAATTTGATATTAAATATTATATATTTTATATTTGTTATATGTAAAATCTAACTAGTTTAAAAAAATATTGATATTTTTTTTTGGATTTTATATAAAATTATTTTGTTTATATATATTATATATAAAATCTAATTAGTGTAAGAGATTTAATAATTATAGTATATAAAATTAATAACTAGGATTTATAAATTATATTTGCAATTGGGACTGAGATGATTCAAACTTGTGAATTGTGGTGTAAATTTGTCAGCCATAAAATATGTGAGGCAAAGTTTGTCAACAACCTATAACTATAGGACCAATTTTGTAAATTTTTCATCAATTTTCAGTCTAAAATTGAATTTTTCGTACAAAATTTGATGGAAGTACCAAATGTGTTGAGAGCAGTTAACATGTGGTGTCAAATGTGTATATTTCTATAGTTATAATACCGTAACCTTAAAGTAGGGTTACTTGTAGTACCAAAAGTGAAATTCTCTCAATCTTCAATATGCAAGTTTGCTAAATGAAAAACAAAAAAAAAAATTGAGAGAATTGCAATTGTGGTACTAAACTATATACCGATTCTCATTTATGGTACCATAAAAATTGAGGCCCACTCATCCGACTGATGAAGTGGCAGTTAAGTTTTATTGGAAAATTGATACCATTACTTATGTTGACTGACAATTATACCCCTAACTTTTCGAGTTGTCAAAATAACCGCACATCTTCAAATTTACTGTCAATTTTAGTTCACATTGTTGCCCAATTTCAATATTGGGTCAAATCAGTCACATGCGGACCAATTTAGATATTTTACTTATTATATATACATATTTATATAACTAAATTTATTTTATAAATAATATTAACAGTCCAAATAATACTTTAATATAAATTCGATAAAATATTAATTAAATCAAAAATTTATATAAAAATATTAATATATTTAATATTTTTTAAAAATAAATTATATATTATTACATGTCTCATTATGCTTAAGAGATCAATTACAGTATAATAATGGTTTCTCGATAACCTTCTCACTAAAGTCTAAAAATCACACAAATGATTTGACTTATAATTATTGACCAGATCCATGGCACGACATAAATCCGAGAAAGTAATTGATTTCGACCCAATTAATGATTCCATCAAGAACAGAATCAACGATCTAGAAATTTCACTCAAAGTGCACATTTCAAGAAGCAGTATTCTACCTCTTACTATGAGAGTATCAGTAGGTATTAAATTCAGAATTTATTCAAGTGTTGGTTGACCACTATAAATTCAATGAATTAAACCAAGTTTTCTACCTACAAGTCCTCAATTCAATCCTAAATAGCTAAGGACAACCATTTTCAAAACGGTCATTTTATACTCATAGTTATCCCAACAGGTAACTCAAACATTAATGTTGGATGAAGATGAAGATGAAAGAAGTCAGAATTTAAGGGAAGGTTTTGATGATTTCCAAAACATCAGAATCAGCTAAGTATGGAAAGCTTAGTTCCCTTGGTAGAATTTTGAACAAGTAAAAGAAGACGTAAGAAGAGTTCAAAGTTCAAAGCTCAGAAGACTAGTGATCTCTTGCTGAAACAGCGAACAGAAGGGTAGATCATCAGCCGAGTCAAATCAGATTAGTTCAGTATTTGATCAGCAGAGTATCTATCAGCAGAGTCGTTTTGATCAGCAGAGTGGAAGAGATCAAGAGATTAGTCCAACGGTAATAAATGCACTTGGTGTAATAAATGCTGGAAGAGAAGGGTAGTAATGGCAAATGATTGAAGATATCCTCGGATCAGCAGAGTGCATTAAATGCAATGGACAGAAAAGTACTGTACACTGTACGGTTTGCTGCAGAGAGCCGTTTCAAAAGAGCTGAAGAATGGATTTGATTTGTGACTTGCCTTCAACGGTCATATTTTCATCTCCATGTATAAATAGAGCTGAATTTCAATCGAGCAAAGAGACACAACAACAATCAGAGATCGAAATTTTGAAGCAGAATTTCTCTAAGTCTCAAAAGCTCGAACAGCTCACTCGTCTGGTGGAAGTCATCTGTTGACAGAAACCCAGTTGAAGAAATCAGAAAAACATTATCTGAGTGATTTTGTAATAGCTGAGTGTTGTGCGAAGTGAGAATCCATCTTTGTGAGTGATTCTACTTTAGAGGATAGGTTTTCTTTGTGATCTCCTATTGTGAGCTTACAGCCTTCTCATTAGTTGTTTAGGTGTAAGTGGAGAAATATTGTAATTTAAGTGATTATAGTATAACCCAGAATCTGTGTGATCTGGAAGAGTGGACTAAAGGATTTTTATCCATATAACCACTATAAAAATTCTTTGTGTTATCTTGCATTTAAAGTTTTCTTGCATATTTTAAAGTCTGCATTTTAAACACTTTGAATCAATCAAAAGATTTTATAAGGAGTTTTAAACTGGGGATAAAATCTTTTTAGAACTTAGTTTACTTGTGAAAAACACTTTCAAACAATCCGCTGCAAGTATACTCTTGGAAAACTGTTTTGCTGAAAAACAGCTAAGTCACTGTAAGAAGAGTGGTCAGTCGTCTGTTCAAGATTTGTTCACGATCAGACTAGTCTGCTTACTGTTCTTCATCAGCTTAGTCTGCTGACAGAAGACTGAAAAGTTTTTAAGTTCAAAAATTTTCAGAGGTCTATTCACCCCCCCCCCTCTAGACCTCATCTGACCACTTGGGACCAACAAGTGGTATCAGAGCAGGTGGTTCATTAGAATCAGCTGCCTGATCAACGAGATTGATCCAAGTGTTTTTCAAAGGTTTTCAAAACTTTTCAAAAGAGCATCTTTTTGAAAAACCAAAACTCTTTGAAAAATGGATTGTATCAGCCATGTTCCCCACATTGCTGGTATGTCTTTTGAAGACTGGAAGATTAGAATGGAAATCTTTCTAGCAGCCTACAATGACAACATGTACACATGTATCATTAAAGGTCCATTCAGATTCACAAAGACCATAAAAATAAATGAAGTAGATACGGTTGTGGAAAAAGACCTTCACGAGATGACTCCAGAGGAAATCAAGCTTTACAATCTAGATAAAGTTGGGAGATTCATCATGACTAAAGCCCTGGATAATGATCGGTTTGACAAGGTCAAACATTGCAAAACTGCAAAGGAAATGTGGGACAAAGTCAGAGATATGAGCGAAGGCAATGATGCTATTAAAGAGCATCAGCTCACTGTTGCATTGGAGAAACTTGACAACTTCAAGATGAAGTCTGGAGAAACCATTGATCAGATGGATACCAGATTCACCAGGACTCTGAATGAAGTTTTAAAGTTGGGAAAGACTTTCACTGACAAAGAAATCACTGTCAGAGTCCTAAAGGCTCTACCTCCAAAGTTCAACATGAAAGTAACAGCAATGGAAGAATCAAGGGATTTGGGAAAAATCTCTCTTACTGAGCTGTTTTCTGTACTCAAGGCATTCGAGTATAAACTGCCTAGAATGGGAATTGAAGAAACCTCAACTTCAGGACCCACAGCTGCACTAGTTGCTGCTGAAAACCAAAGAAGACCAGCTCAAAGAAATGCTGAAGTGGACTCATCTGATGAAGCCACTCTACTCAACAAGAAGGAGTACACTGCTGGAGATGTTGCACTGTTGATGAATAACTTCAAGAAGTTCTACAAGAGAAAGATGAAGAATAAATACAACAATGCTTCTTCTTCTAAACCTAACTTTTCGTCTCAAGATAAAGATGATTATAAATCAAAACTAATGTGTTACAACTGCAGGAAATTGGGACACTTCATCAAAGACTGCCCATATCCAAAAGCAGAAAAGTACACTGAGGAGGAGAAGAAAGTAAGAAAAGAAAGAAAGCATCAGAGAGGAAAAGCAATGATGGCTGAAGCAGAAAAGCTGACTGCTGTCTACTCATCTGATTCAGATTCAGACTCGTCTGATGAAGAATCTTCTGATGAAGAAAAACATTCTCTTCTGTGCCTGATGGCAAAGGACTCTGATGACTCTGAGGATGAGGTAACTCCTCTTAATGATGAATTATTTAATTCATTTGAACAAATGATGCTTAACAATACTGGTATTGCTGAAGCATATAAAAAGCTTAAGGAAGAGATGATCCTGCTAAAAGAGCAAAATAGTTCACTGAAACTTTTAGCTGAAAAGCCAAAAGAATCAGCTGAATATAAACAGCTTGAGCAAGACATGAATCTCTGAAAGCTGAATGTGAGGTCTATAAAGGAAAAATTATGGAACTTGAGAAAATCATTGAGTCTCATGACAAGTCTACTGTTGCATCCATGCATACATCTAGTAAACAGGAGACACCTTTAGAAAAGGATAAATTAGAATTGAATCATACTGAAAAATTTATATCAGCTGACAATAGTAAGGTCATTCTGTATGTTCAAACTTCTAAACCTGCCTCATCTGAGAAAGTGGTAAAGGAGAAGAAATCTCCTAAGGCTAAAAAGAGCAAAGAGCCTAGTGTAGGTAATCAGACTAGTAAGACCAAATAGCAGAGCCCTAAGAAGTCTGCTGATAAAGCTAAAGTCAATCAGACTAGTGGTAAAACTAAGTCAAAATCAAATAAGCAAGCATCTAGTAAACCAAAGAAGCATAAAAACAAGAAAAATCAGAATGCTTGGTATGGAAATGAGTCATATTATGTGCAACCTGCTGCATATCATCCTATGTATCATGCACCTCAATTTCCTAGTTACTATGCACCTTACTCTGCTCATCCAATGCATGCATACCCTGCTTATCATGCACCTTACCCTGCTTATGAACATTATTCATATCATACTGATCATCAACATGACTTATCTGATAACTATGATAAAAATGAAACTGTTCATGCTCCTAAAACTCAGAAACCTAAGAAGCCTAAGACATCAAAATCTTGGGTTGTCAAAGGTGAAACTAATCCTTCAGGACCCTCTCAATAAGGGTACCTAAAACAATTTTATTTTTGTTTTGTAGGTTAGGATTAGGAGTAGGAGTAAAGTAGAGAAGATTTGGTACTTGGACAGTGGATGTTCAAGGCACATGTGTGGAAACATACATGAGTTGACTGATGCAGTTGCTGTGGATGGTCCAAAAGTCACTTTTGGAGACAGCAAAGAAGGCAAGATTAAAGCTAAAGGAAGACTAATCAAGGGAAACATAGAGATATCTGACGTCTCATATGTTAAAGGCCTAAAGTATAATCTGCTGAGCATAAGTCAATTTTGTGATAAGGGATATTCGGTCATCTTCTCAACAGATAAGTGCTACGTTGAACAGATTGGTACAAAGAAGGTAATTTTATCTGGAAGACGACAGAGAAATATCTACATAGTTGACTGGAATTCTGTTGACAAGAATTCAAATGTTTGTTTGGTGGCATCTGCATCAAGTGAAGTCAGTTGGCTATGGCACAAGAGGATGAATCATTTAAACTTCAAGACCATAAACAGATTAATCAAGAATGATTTGGTAGAAGGGATTCCAAAAGCAGTCATGAGCAAAGACAAGCTTTGTGATGCATGTCAGAAGGGTAAACAAATCAAGTCATCTTTTAAAGAAAAGAAGCACCAATCTTCTGGAAGAATATTGGAGCTGTTGCATATGGACTTATTTGGACCCATTGATCCAGTCAGCAATGGTGGAAAGAAATACTGCCTAGCTGTTGTGGATGACTATTCAAGATATACTTGGGTGATTTTCATGAAAAAGAAGAGTGAAACCAAGGAACATCTTACCAATCTCATGGAACTGATCCAGAATGAGAAGAGTATCAAGATATTGAAGATCAGATCAGATAGAGGGACAGAGTTTACAAACTCTACTGTTGAAGAGTATTGTAATATCAAAGGAATACATCATGAGTATTCTGCTGCAAGAACCCCTCAACAGAATGGTGTTGCTGAAAGGAGAAACAGAACACTAAAAGAAGCTGTCAGAACCATGATAGCTGAAGCTAAATTGCCTCAAAGATTTTGGGCAGAAGCAACAAACACAGCATGCTTTACCCAAAACAGATGTATGATCAACAAAAATCAGAACAAGACTCCATATGAAGTTTGGAACAACAGAAAACCAAACATTCATTACTTTAAGATTTTTGGTTGTAAATGTTTTGTATTGAATAATGGGAAAAATCACCTTGCTGCATTTGCAGAAAAGGCTGATGAAGCTGTTTTTGTAGGATACTCTACTGTTAGTAAAGCTTACAGAGTTTTTAACAAAAGAACATTACTAATAGAAGAATCCATCCATGTAGTATTTGATGAGCCAAGTCAATCTTCTGAAAAGAATCAAAGTGTTAATCAAGATCTGTCTGCTGATTTACAGAAGTTAGACATTGGAAGAAATGAAGAATATGTTCCCATCATACTACCTAATCTAAGTTCAGCTGCTAACTCAAGTGCTGTTCAAAATCACAGTGCTGATTGTCTAACAGACGAGTTGCAAACAGCTGACAGACCAGAGACTGTTCAACAGACTACAAATGTTCAACAGACTACTACTGGAACTCCAACAGTAGTGTTGCAAGATCAAGACAGAGGACAACATCCTGATCTACAACCTGATCTCAGATGGCTCAAGAATCATCCTCCTGAATTAGTTATTGGTGATCCTTTAGATAGAGTGAAAACAAGAAGAGCTGCTGCACAAGATGCTATGTTTGTCACATTTCTATCTCAAATAGAGCCTAAACAAATTGAAGAAGCTCTCAATGATTCCTTCTGGATAGAAGCTATGCAAGAAGAGTTGAATCAATTTGAAAGGAATGAAGTCTGGTACTTAGTTCCTAGACCAAGTCATCAAAGAGTAATTGGCACTAAGTGGGTATTCAGAAATAAGATGAATGAAGATGGTGTTGTCACCAGAAACAAAGCAAGACTAGTGGCCAAGGGTTATTGTCAAGAAGAAGGAATTGACTTTGATGAAACTTTTGCACCAGTAGCAAGACTTGAAGCAATCAGACTGTTTCTAGCCTATGCTGCTTACAAGAACTTCACTGTCTATCAGATGGATGTGAAGTCTGCTTTTCTCAATGGAGAATTGCAAGAAGAAGTGTACGTTGAACAACCTCCTGGATTTGAAGTCTATCAAGAAGAGGACAAAGTATATCGTCTGAAGAAAGCTCTCTATGGACTAAAACAGGCTCCAAGAGCATGGTATGATACCCTATCTGATTTTCTTTTAATCAAAGGATTTCATAAAGGTAAGGTAGATAAAACCTTATTTACAATTGAATGGGAAAACCATATATTACTTGTGCAAATATATGTGGACGATATTATTTTTGGTTCAACTAACCAACAGATGTGTGATAAGTTCTCCAAGCTGATGCAGAATAAGTTTGAAATGAGCATGATGGGTGAACTTAATTACTGTCTTGGATTGCAAGTTAGACAGTTGCCTGATGGGATATTCATCAGCCAAGCAAAGTACACAAGAGATCTGTTCAAGAAATTTGGTATGGAAACTAGCTCAACAGCTACCATTCCTATGTCTACAAGTCTTCGTTTGGATAAAGATGAAGATGGCAAATCAGTAGACATTACCAAATATAGAGGCATTATTGGTTCATTGTTGTATTTAACAGCAAGCAGACCTGATTTAATGTACTCAGTTGGAGTCTGTGCAAGATTTCAATCAAACCCCAAAGAATCTCATCTCTTAGCCGCCAAGAGGATATTGAAGTATGTTAAAGGCACTCAAGAATTGGGATTGTGGTATCCTAGAGAATCTGTGTTTGAACTCATTGGTTATTCAGATTCAGACCTTGCTGGCTGCAAGATTGACAGAAAGAGCACAACAGGTGCCTGTCAGTTCTTAGGTAGTCGTCTGATCTCATGGATGAGTAAGAAGCAAACCTCAGTCTCTATATCTACTGCTGAAGCTGAATATATAGCTGCTGGAGCTTGCTGTGCACAGATACTCTGGTTGAAGCATCAACTAGAAGACTACAACATCAAGATCAGTGGAATTCCAATCTACTGTGACAATACAAGTGCTATCTCACTTACTCAGAACACTACAAGCCATTCAAGGACTAAGCATATTGAGATCAAACATCATTTCATTAGAGATCATGTGGAAAAAGGCAATGTTTTGATTGAGTATGTTCATACTGATAATCAGATTGCTGATATCTTCACCAAACCTCTAAGTGAAGCAAGGTTTTCAACTCTAAGAGCTGAGTTAGGATTACTCAATTTGGATGCATAAGCTGAGGGGGAACTCATCAGAAGACTGGAGTTCAACAGCTTAGTCATCAGTTACTTATTTCAAGAATTAAATTTCAACAGACTAGTTAACTTATGAATTCTTAAAGACAGGGGGAACGTGTAAGACTAGCGGTACTTCTGCTCTAAAAGATGAAATCTGTTAATGTCAGTTAGTTGAAGTTAAGATTATCAAGAAGACGTGTTCTTAATTCTTGAAGATTGAAGATTATTTTATCTTGCTGGATTGACAAACAGCAGAGGAAGATTACTAGCTATTGGCATTCTCTAGTAATATCAGATAACAGATCACTCGTCTGTCAGATAAGTTAAACTCTACTCATCTGATACCTTATATAAGCATGGTCATAAAACGTATCTTTAGAAACGCGCTTTTATAAGTAACAGATTAGTGTCGATAGAGTTTCCCGCCCATCTAACAATAAAATAATAAAATTGAAATCCGTCTCTCCTGTCCACACGATTAAAAACTGTCAGATTAGATCAACGGTTCTGATAAATCACGGAAACCTAATCAAAAGGAAACCTATAAAATCCGATCTAAACAGTACAGTCGTCTTACGCACCCAAATATTCTCAAAACTCTCTAACTCTCAAACCCTTATGTTGCGAAAAAGTTAACTGCATCTTTGTAGATTTCTACTCTCAATATTTCAGAAATGGAGAAGATTATCGAAGGAAGGTACTTCAACTACAGCAAATTCCATTTTTCGGGCACTGATCTGATGCGCTCGTTGCTGGAAAAGATTAAGGAAGCTTCGTTAGTTCCTGTTTTGGAGGCTCACGAAGAAAGAGTCTACTTAGAAGATGTTGAGCACTTCTACATAACCAGGAAATTCTCTAAGAATGACACGATCATGTCTGCTGAAATAGGTGGAAAGAAGATTGCGATCTCGGCTGCTGTTCTCAGTGAGATCTATAAACTATCAGACAAGGGAGGAGATGTGACCTCGTTAGGGTCAGAAAAGGAAGAGGAGTTCTGGGCAATTTGTGCTAAGAAAGGAGAACAGATGACTGGGACTTTAATGAAGACCCAGCTGAAGGATGAGTACCAGAGATTTGCTGACATCATAGCAAAGGTTCTGGATTGTGCTACGGGTTCTTTGGATGGGTTGCCAAGGAAAAGATACTACACAATGGTGTGTATCTATTATGGATTTAAGGTTAACTGGGCTGATCATGTGTATGAGCTGCTGAGTGACAAAAGGCCTTCACATGCCATCTTATTGAGCAATCTGTTTGCATCCCTACAATGCCCTATGGGAGGTGGAAAGCAAACCCATGGTAGCAAAGAGTTCAAACTCTATGAACCGGTGAGACAGTTAGTAGCTGCTCCAAAGAGGAAGGCTGCTGCAAAATCGAAAAAGACTCCTTCTAAGAAGAGCAAGAAGGAAGGTCAGACTAGTCAGTCTGCTGAGCCAACAGCACAGTCTGCTGATGAGACTGTTTCAGCACCTCTTGAAGATGAAGTTCCTGAGAAGGAAATTGAAGATTTTACAAAGGAGATTGAGCAGATGAGTACTGCTTCCTCTCCTGAGAGAACAGAATCTGAGGAAGAAATTCCTCTTCAAAGATTGAAGAGGATGAGAACAAAAAGTGAGGCAAGGGGACCTCCTACTGCCAACCCCGTTGTCAAAAAGATTGCAAAGTCCAAGGTTAAGAGAAAAGTCACTTTCTCTGAAGAACCTGTTGCAACTGTTAGAGAGACAACATCAGAAGCAGAGAGACCTTTGAAAATTAAAGAGCCTGCTGCTGAAGTTAAAGTTGTTTCTGAAGCTGGAGGGTCAACAGAAGACTCATCTGCTGTACCATCTGCTGAAGTTAAAGGAGCACAGCAGAGAAGTACAACACATGAAGGAGATGCACCTCTGTTGCATCCTACCCCAGTTGCTGCAATCCCTCTTCAAGCAATTGAGAGTCCTGAAACAAGGAGAAGAAGGACTGGCAAGATTGCTACCTATCTGACTGCTGCAGAAAAGAAAAGACAAGATGATGCTGAAAAGCTAAGGAAGGCTGCAGAGAAGGCAGAAGAGGATAGGCTGAAAAGCCTAGAATTGAAAAGGCTGGAAGAAGAAGCCAGCAAAATGACCCAAGAGCAAAGGGGTGCTCTTGAGGCAGCAGAGTTGGCTGCTGCTATTGAAGCAAGCACCAAGGATGCTCACGGACCTCAGCATACTGGTGGGATAGTCATTGGTGAGCAAAGAGATCCAAATAAACCAATACCAGCTATGCCTGCACCCAAGATAAAGCCAAAGAAGAGAGAAGAGATTAGACTGTCTTTAGAGATTGTCAGGGAAAACCCTGCTATCTTTGAAGAATTCCTAAAAAGGCTTGATGCTGAAAATGAAAGGGTCAACCGCCTGACACAGTTCACAAATCAGAAGATCAGATACAACAGGTGGAGGGAATTCAGACTGACAAAGAGTCCAGCTGAAATGACCAAATGGAAAGCCTTTGCTGCTGAAGAAGCATGGGTATTGAAGTGGCTTGAGACAGATTCTCTCATTCAAGCAATTGATTCAGAATTCTTTCTGGATAGGTTAAGAATGAGAATAAGTCACATAGTCAAAGAGGAAGCCAAGAAGATCTTTGCGTCCATTTCTGAAGATTATGATGAATCAGTGGACCTCAAAGAAAGATCAATTAAGTTGGCAATTGCTCAAGCAATGGAGCTTTGGGCAAAGAAGTCAAGGAAGTTAAGGGGACAACCAAGCTCACTGGTCCCACTTCCTAACATCAAACACATTGTCTATGGACCAAACATCAAACCCTATGAAGAGCTGCCAGAGGAACCATCAACTACTTTCATTCCTCTTGACAACTTTACTTGGATTTGTAACAGGTCAGCAGTGGACAATGAAGGACTGATGAAGACAGTTGAAACTGTCAAGAAGATAATATCACCTGCTGATGAAGAGAAAGATAAGTCTTCTGATCAACCAGAGCAAAAAGAGGGTACCTCAGACCCATCTGATCAGAACACTGCACAGGGTGATAAGTCTGATGCTGCTGATGATTCAAAGAAGGAAGAAGAAATTCCAGCAGATCAGAACAAAGATAAAGAAGTTGCTGATGAGGGAGATGATCAAGCTAAGGAGAAGGAAAGCACTCCAAGCCTTGCTGATAGATCAGCAGATCAGTCTCTTGCATTGATAACTCAACCAACAGAGCAACTTATCAAAGAAACACCTGCTGCTACAACAGATATGCCTTCAACTTCCCAAAGTACTCAAACAAATCTGTTGGACTACATTCATCAAATGTTTACAACATCTTTGAAGGAAATAAAAGAGGAGTTAAAAGCAGAAGTGTTAGCTGCTGTTAAACAACCAGTTCAGAAAGCTGCTGCAGTCCCATATGATATAATAGAAGACACTGCTCACAATGTTAGATCCATCTGCCAAGATATGGATATACTTAGGAGAAGGACTCAGAGTACTGCTGAAGGTTGGAAGCAGATAGAACAAACTGTTGAATTGGCTCTCCAAGCAGAAGATGAAGTCATGGGCAATATGATGAAAGACTTCACTGCTTCTTCTAATTGGATTTTGGGAACTCAAATCCAGTTGGGTGATCAAGGAGAAGATTTGCTCAAAGAAGTCAAAAATGTTAAGGCCAATCAACTCAAACAACAAGCTCAGATCAATGCTATGGAAGAGAACATCAAGCTTCTCTGTGATTCACTTCTAATCACACCAGTTGTGCCACAATATCCGCCTGTCCCTGCTGATGATGACAAAAAGGGGGAAGAAAGGATATTTGGACAGCAAAGGGTTGATTTCCAAAGGGAAGAAGGAAATCAAGATGCTGAAGAAACTGAAGTATTAGAAGAATCTGCTGGTGAGACTGAAAGAGACATGGGAGAATCAAGCAGACCAACAGATGAGAAAATTACAGAAGAAGAGCAAGCTGAAATTGAAGAATCTGAAGCAAAAGCCAAGTCTGACAAGGAATTAGCTGCTGCCAAAGATTCAGCTGAAGAACAGCTTGACCCTGATGTAAAATATAAAAAGATAGAGCTGTTAAGAAAAAGATTCTTTGAAAATTTGGAATCTGAGTCTTCCAAATTATCTGATGAAGAGTCTGAAAAAGAAGACAAGGAAGCAGAAAAAGAGAAGAAGGAAGAAGACTAGTCTAGGCTAGATTTCCTTTTATGTTAAAATCCTTGTAATCTTCTAAAGTATTTTGTACTTTTCATCTTTCAAAACTTGTAATATGTAATCAGTTCAATATCTATAAAATTGCAAGTTTGACTCCAACATATTATTTCTATCTCAGAAATTTTTGAGGATCAAAACTTTAGTTTAGGTACAGGTACTTAGCTGGAGTTTTGTCATCATCAAAAAGGGGGAAATTGTTGGATGAAGATGAAGATGAAAGAAGTCAGAATTTAAGGGAAGGTTTTGATGATTTCCAAAACATCAGAATCAGCTAAGTATGGAAAGCTTAGTTCCCTTGGTAGAATTTTGAACAAGTAAAAGAAGACGTAAGAAGAGTTCAAAGTTCAAAGCTCAGAAGACTAGTGATCTCTTGCTGAAACAGCGAACAGAAGGGTAGATCATCAGCCGAGTCAAATCAGATTAGTTCAGTATTTGATCAGCAGAGTATCTATCAGCAGAGTCGTTTTGATCAGCAGAGTGGAAGAGATCAAGAGATTAGTCCAACGGTAATAAATGCACTTGGTGTAATAAATGCTGGAAGATAAGGGTAGTAATGGCAAATGATTGAAGATATCCTCGGATCAGCAGAGTGCATTAAATGCAGCATTAAATGCAATGGACAGAAAAGTACTGTACACTGTACGGTTTGCTGCAGAGAGCCGTTTCAAAAGAGCTGAAGAATGGATTTGATTTGTGACTTGCCTTCAACGGTCATATTTTCATCTCCATGTATAAATAGAGCTGAATTTCAATCGAGCAAAGAGACACAACAACAATCAGAGATCGAAATTTTGAAGCAGAATTTCTCTAAGTCTCAAAAGCTCGAACATCTCACTCGTCTGGTGGAAGTCATCTGTTGACAGAAACCCAGTTGAAGAAATCAGAAAAACATTATCTGAGTGATTTTGTAATAGCTGAGTGTTGTGCGAAGTGAGAATCCATCTTTGTGAGTGATTCTACTTTAGAGGATAGGTTTTCTTTGTGATCTCCTATTGTGAGCTTACAGCCTTCTCATTAGTTGTTTAGGTGTAAGTGGAGAAATATTGTAATCTAAGTGATTATAGTATAACCCAGAATCTGTGTGATCTGGAAGAGTGGACTAAAGGATTTTTATCCATATAACCACTATAAAAATTCTTTGTGTTATCTTGCATTTAAAGTTTTCTTGCATATTTTATAGTCTGCATTTTAAACACTTTGAATCAATCAAAAGATTTTATAAGGAGTTTTAAACTGGGGATAAAATCTTTTTAGAACTTAGTTTACTTGTGAAAAACACTTTCAAACAATCCGCTGCAAGTATACTCTTGGAAAACTGTTTTGCTGAAAAACAGCTAAGTCACTGTAAGAAGAGTGGTCAGTCGTCTGTTCAAGATTTGTTCACGATCAGACTAGTCTGCTTACTGTTCTTCATCAGCTTAGTCTGCTGACAGAAGACTGAAAAGTTTTTAAGTTCAAAAATTTTCAGAGGTCTATTCACCCCCCCCCCTCTAGACCTCATCTGACCACTTGGGACCAACAATTAAGAAATGAAATACAGTATCCCAAATAATAAATCAAGATAAAAGACAAATGTTGTTCATCCATCGAGATGAAAAATGTCGTAATTGTTCAAACAATCTCTTATTGCCTAAAATAATTTTAAAGCTTAAAGATTTCAAGTTCGAGAACTTTGGTATATTAACTTTTCAGATTAATAGTATTTTATTCACTTGGAATACTTCCATATCTAAATTTTGACTAAAGTAAGATATAGGTAATAAATAATGTGCCTCTTTGAAAATTAACAAATACAAAAATGGGTTCAAATCATAGGCAGGTACTAAGTCTTCCTTCCATTTGTTTAACGTATCTCACTCATGAGATGTAATAACATCCTTCAGTATTTGAAATAAGTTACAATTCAGGTGTAGTCTCTTCATTTGAATGGATCTTGTAGAACATAAATTGCTCCCACTAAAAAAGAAGCAATTTTGGAAAATCACTTCCAAGTGATAAGTCAAATGAACAACCACCCTTAGAACTAGTTTACACTAACATGTTCAAATGCACAATGATCAGTTTATCTAGTAAACACATATTTCGAAAGATTGTATTTCTTGATTTAATAAGAATTCCATCTCATTGCTCATTTAAGAACACGTTTTCGGGTCTTTTGATTCCAATGGTGAATTCCATTTTTCATTTTGACCTTCAGAAGTACTTGTTAAACAGCCGCGATCGAGAGTTGGTATTAACAAAGTAAGTGTTCACCTTCTTCAAATTTTCAGCAACTTGAAGAAATGCGACATGAATTTCGATTGACAATATCTCCTTCGTTATAAGTTCGATTATGCATACTATATATGGTTGAAAACCTCTATATTGAGGTATTTCCAACGGTACATGAATCATCTCACAAGCCACAACATATAATCGGTAGAAAATTAAATAAATTTCGGCCAAAAAATAAACAAAAAAAATATCTACATTTCTACATATCCAATGAGCATGAAATTTTGCAGAGATGATTAACAACATGTAATCATGCTATGTACAAATTTTCGGACCAAAATAATAAGCACATTTAAATCCGCAAATAAAATGTCAAACAATTAAGACATATATGGCAGGAAATTGAATTGACCATATCTTTCTCATTTCTAATCCAAAATCAGATTTCCATGTATGGTTCGAAAGATAATTTCAAGAGGATTCTAATGGTATATAGCACATTACTGAATCCAAGTATTGAATCGGGAATCCGTATTTAAAGTTTCAGCAAATAATTCAATTAATAATATTTTAAGAACATATTTCTCAACAAAAATGTCTGAAAAAATACATATGTGATTTTACCAAATTTCGTTAGGTTCGATAATATCAATATTAAGATGGTTTAACCTGGATCGAAGATAATTTAATGGCTTAGTTACTTTACTCAGGATGGATCAACACAAGGATAATTACGCATCACAAATAACGAAAGAAAACAATGAGATATGTAATATGTGTAGCAAAAGCTATCTTATTGATTCAATCGTGTATTACAAAGTGAATTGAGTATGTAGGCAAGTGTATAATATATGAGTTGCCCTAATATAATGTAAGCGATGAATTTATATAGACTTTCTTCCCCTAGATCCACAAGGAAACATATCAAAAATAGGACTCAGTGTTGGTCCCAAGTGGTCAGACGAGGTCTAGAAGGGGGGAAGGCGGGGTTGAGTAGACCTCTTTTAAAAACTTTCAAGTCGTCTGTCAGCAAACTAAGCTGATATAGAACAGTAGACTGACTGAGCTATTTGTGAACAAATCTTGAGCAGCAGAGTCGACCACTTTTCTTACAGTCACTTAGCTGATTTCAGCGAAACTCAGCTTTAAAACAGAATACTTGCAGCGGATATTTATAAGTGTTTTTCACAAGTAGACTATGTCTTTTGAAAGATTTTATCCCCAGTTTTAACAAACTCCTTTTAAAATCTTTTCAACAGTTTTCTAAATTGTTTTATGCAAGTTTGAAGATATGCAAGAAATTAATGCAAGTTAAAACATAAAGAATTTTGATAGTGGTTATATGGATACAAATCCCTTAGTCCACTCTTCCAAGTTAGATCTTACTATAAACATAAAGTTTACAATATACTCTACTTACACCAAAACAACAAATGAAGAGGACGTAAGCTCACAATAGGAAATCATAAAGAAGACATATCCTCTGAAGTTAGATCACTCACTTAGATGGATTTACACTTCTCACCACACTCTAAATATAGTTTTCACTCAAAAAAATCATTTATCTTGAACTTCAACTTGGTTCTGCCAACAAATGACTTCACCAGGCTAGTGAGCTGTTCTTGAGAATTAGAGAGATTTTGCTTCGGATATTTTCTCAGAGTTGTGTTGTTCTCTTCTTCTCAGTCTTGTGAACTATTTATACTCCAGATTTGAAAAGTGTCCGTTGAAGAATGACAAGATTCAAATACCTCGAGTACTGGTCCTTAATTTCTGCGAACGGCTCTCTGTACTGCTACAGTACTGTCAACAGTACTTTCTGTCAGCAGCATTAAATGCACCGAGCTGATACGAGGATTTCTTCAATCATTTGCCATAAATACCCTCATTCTTAAGCATTTATTACTCCAAGTGCATTTATTATCGTTGAAGAGACTTCCCAGTCGTTTTCACTCGGCTGATAAGAATTACTCGTTTGTTGATGAACTGAGCTGATCCCAAACTTGAACAAATCTGATTTGAGTCGGCTGATTTTCACCAGACTTATTTCTTCTTCAGCAGCAAATCAGTAGTCTTTTGGACCAAACTGAATTTTGACTTGACTGATTTGTCTTTAAGGTTGATCAAAATTCTTCTAAGGGATTTTACTAAGCATTTCTTACTTTGCTGATTAACATGTTTTGGAAATCATCAAAACCTCCCTTTAACTTCTAAATTTCTTATCTTCTGATCTTCATCTTCAACCAACACTAAGACTAATGTCCTTCTGGGATTCAGATTATTGCGCTAGGTCGGCGAGATGCGCATTTTAGATTGAGACCACTTTCATGCTCGATCCATATTTGAGGCTGTTTATTAGGTCGGAATGACCTAAATTCTACCCGAGTTCTCGATCATCCTTTAAGGTGTAAAATAGCCCCCATCAGTACTCCTCACTTCTTCAAGCGAAAAAGTAGCTGAAGCTCGTAGAAGTAGTCTATTTCAGTGATCGACTTATGAATTGTGCCTCTAAATTGCTTTGAATGGGTAAATCAATCATTTGCCCTTGATGGTCTGACATTAGTCCTCTCATACCTACTAATTGGTGTACCTGAGATGCATTTGGAAAAAATTCGAATAAGGAAAAGAGTGCATCTCTTCATAAACAGTCACGAGTTAATCATCGTTTAACAAACATCATTTAGATAAGTGGGGTTCATTCATTCATCCTGGTGGCGGGAAAATGATGCGCCGTGAATTGGCTAAAGTGTCTTTTCAGCTTTGTATATATATAACCGTCTTAATTTTCACAATTACTTTTTTACTTTTAGCCCTTCGTCTCTCTCCAATAAAACTTTAAGTCGACAATCTATGTAATCAACTTACTTGTCAAATTACTTGTTCATTCATCGAGATGGCCTCCTCTTCCAGAATCTTCCAGAGATTCCAATTCCCCAACACATGATGACGTTGTTCCTACTATTGTTCTGGAGGGTTCTCAGAGCCCTCATTCCGAGCAGAATGAAATAGTGGACAGAAGTCCCACTGAGAAAGATACGCTGGTGGTGACTATCATCACAGAAGAAGAGGTATCCGCTAATGCTTCCGCCACAACCCAAAGTGCCAACCCCCAAATCTCCAAACCCATAGAGTTCCTTGCTTGCCGGTACAAGGAGGAAGACATGGCTATCTTACAAAGGGATTACAGTCGATTCTTCCCTTCGGGTCTTGAAATATTCCTCCCTACTTCCGAAGAGAGAAAATCAATATGCATTTTCAAACATACTATCATGCCTCGGTAAATTTTCATACCATTCTAACAAGTGAATCACAAATACCATTAAAGGTCAATCATGAACATAATTTCAAACAACATGAAATTACTAAAACTAAACATGCTTTCAAACACCGTATAGCAAATGAACTCAACAAACTATGGCTCTAATACCAATGTTGGGTTTTAAATCAGAGTCAACACTAAACTTACTTACTTGAATCGGATTGGATAATCGTCGGTTGCTTGAAGTGGGTTATCCAGAGAAAATCCTTCTTTGCCAGCAATGTAGCCGTGGTTGAATCACCGATGCTCTCCCGTTTGGGTGCTCCCGATCAAGATGCAAATCATGCACGGAAATGAGCCGCAATTCACAATCCAAATCCCCTTAATTGTTGTTGATGATATGTGTATGATATATTTCCCATAATATGTGATTTACTCGTATGTAATGTTCTACATATATATATATACACGCATACAAACATATATATGTGTAGGGAGAAGGAAAAACATAGAGGAAGAAGAGAGGTCACAAAGACCTATCTGTTTTCGGCAGAAAGTAAAAGCCCCCTTGGGACAGAGGGGACTTCTCTGTTGTTAATTCCACTGAGAAGTCCCAAGTGGAATTCTCCCCCACTTGCCTTTTAGTGGTGGGAGTTAATCTCCCACTAAGTGGTAGGTTAACTCCTCATTTGGGAATAGTTAATCAATTACTCTCCCCTCTTTTCTAATTCAAATTAGACTGGGTTGTGTTAGCTCGAATGGGCGTACCCATCCATCTCAAATCAACATAGTTTTTATGCCAGACCAACGCGTATTAAGAAAGCTAAGTATCATACTCAAGAGATGGGTTTGAGAAAACCAAGTATTATGCTCAAGGTTAGAAAATGAAGGGTTAATCAAAGTAGGATTTGAGTGGTTAACTATTAGAATCTACCAATTAAGTTCAAGCGAAGACAACAGAGTGAATATTTCACTGAAGAGCTTAGTGCAACAACGACGTACAACAGCTAAGTTAAATAGCTTGGTGCAACAATTTATACAGCAGCTGAGTCAAATAGATGAGTATCAAAAAACCAAGTGTTTGATTAGCCAAGTGATTATAACAGATAACTGATTCAGTAGTGTTGGTCCCAACTGGTCAGATGAGGTCTAGAGGGGAGGGGGGTGAATAGACCTCTGAAAATTTTAATCAAATTTTAACTTTAAAACGGTTACTTAAACTTGGGCAGACTAAGCTGTTTATAGAACAAGAAGTTTACAAGGCTAATCGCGAACAAATCTTTGAACAACTTTGTTGACCACTAATCTGATAGTTACTTAGCTGATTTTTGTTAAAATCAGTTTTGATACTAGAGTACTTGCAGCGGATTTTCAACGTATTTTTCACAAGTAATATTTGTAGTTTGAAAATTTTGTCCCCAATTTTGTAAACTCCTTTAAAATTTTCAAACAGTTTTATAATGTGTTTTATGCAGATCTGAAAATATGCAAGTAAAAACAATGTAAAAACACAAATTTTTTTATAGTGGTTATATGGATTTAAATATCCTTTAATCCACTCTTCCAAGTCACACAGATATTGGGTTATACTAAGAACACAAAGTAATTAGTACACTCTGCTTGTGCTTCACAACAAATGATCAGCCACAAGTTCGCAATAGGAAATCACAAAGAAACTCCTACTCTCCAAAGTAATATCACTCACTAAGATGGATATCTACTTCTCACAACTTTTCTCTCTTACAGATTCACTCAGAAAATGTTTTTTTCAACTTCAACGGCTTCTGTCAACAAATGACTTTCAGCAGACGAGACAACTGTTCTTGACCTTCGAGACTTAGAAAATATTTTGCTTCGAATTCAATCTCTCAGAAGTTGTGTTCTTCTTCGTTCTTCATCTCTTCAGCTATTTATAGTCACTCTTTGAATTATGTCCGTTGAAGAAAGACAAAATTCAAATCTCTTGATTTCTGGTCCTTAATTTCCGCGAACGGCTCTCTGCACAGTGACAGTACTGCGAACTGTACTTTCTGTCAGGCAACATTAAATGCACCGAGCTGATAAAAGTCTTTTCTTCAATCATTTGTCATTAATAATCTTAGACTTCAACATTTATTACTCCAGTGGCATTTATTACCGTTGGGACGACTTCTTGATCTTTCCACCTGGCTGATGAAAGCGCAAGTCTGATGATGCGCAGAGTTAATCCAAACTTGAACAAATCTGATTTGAGTCGGCTGATTTTCACCAGTTTGATTTCTTTTCTTCAACAGATCAGTAGTCTTCTGGACCTTGAATATTTGACCCGTCTGATATGTCTTCTTACTTGGTCACAATTCTTCTAAGGGATTTCAACTAAGTTGTCTTTACTCAGTTGATCTGAAGTTTTGGAAATCATCAAAACCTCCCTTCACTAAATAAACTTCAGTGTACTTCATCTTCATCTTTATCTAACAATTTCCCCCTTTTTGATGATGACAAAACTTCAGCTTGGTACATGTTTACCTATACTAAAGTTTTGATCCTCAAAATTTTCTGAGTTATAAAAGATATATTGGAAACAGAACTGAACTTTTTATTCATAATATTAAAATTATTACAAGTACAAATCTGTTCAGATGAGATGTCTGTCAGAAGATAGAGAAAAACTGATTACAATGATTTATCTATTCTAATCATCAGCTTCTTCAGTTCCTTCAAATTCTTCATAGTAATCATAAGAAGACTCTTCATCATCATCTTCTTCTTCAGCTTCATCAGCATCATCATCCAAGAGTAGAATAGACTTAGCAGCTTCCATCTTCTCTTTGATTTCTTGCTCTTTGGCTTTCGTCCATCTTACTCTTGATTCTCTCTTCATTTTTATACTTGGTATAGGGCTCAACTTTTTCTCCATCAGAATATTTGGATGTAGCCTTTTCTTCATCAGTCTTGGCTTTGTCCTTGGGTTCTTCAGCAGCTTCTTCTTTGCCTTCAACCTTTTCAGTCTCTTCAGCAGCATCAGTCTTCTTGGTTTCACTAGCAATAGTTTCCTCAGCTTTTTCTTCTACTGCTTGACTGTTTTCAGTAGTAGCAGCTTGAAGAGTTGGCTCCTCTTCCCTTTTCTCTTCCCCTTTTTTTGTCATCGTCAGAATTGGTGACACTAGCAGGTTTGATAGGAGGGTTGAGTGCAACAGACTAAATCTTCATTGCCGCACATAAAGCCTTCAAGTTCTGATTTACTACATCATGACTGGCAGTTAGATGATTGAGAGTGGTGCTGATGGTATCATTCTGATCATTCAGGCAGTCGACATTTATGTATTATGGCAAGCTCTTCTTGAATAGCACCTTCAGCTTTACCAACTTCTTGCAACAGTGCAACATTTACTGCCTTCTCTTGTTCACTGACACTGATGAAAGATGCAGTGAGATCAGCAATGTTGTTTTCAGCTCTTTTCAGATCAGTGTGAAGATGGTTTACATCTGCCTTTATGTCTTCAACGTTTCTGTTAAATTCAAGCACATTTTTCTTCAATGCGCTGTCATCGGGCAGTGGGAAGTTTTCAACAGCATCTTGTAAAATCTTTGCAGTGGACTTCTGCATTTGCTCAAAGTTTAGTTTGTTAGATTCCTCTAAGGCTTGATGCATCACTTCCAGCTGTTGTCTGTTCCTTGCTTCCATTTCCTTTAAGTTATTTTCTAACAGCATCTGGAAGGCTTCCATCAGTGATGAATGCATATCAGCTGATGAAGCAGAAGGATCAGCAGCCTGGTCATCTTCATTCTCCTGGTGGACAGGGGCATCTTTTAATTCAATCTCTTGATCAGCAGATTTCTCCTTAGGTTTCCACTCAATTGCTAAGGGTTCTTTATCAGTGCTGGGCTGATTAGTGACAAACTCAAAAATTTTATCAATGATTTTACCATCATCAGTAAAGTCTATTGTTTGACGGATCTGTCTTACAACAGGCCACAACTTTGGAGCTGGATTCTTTACTTTAGGTATTTAATGATATTCCTTCACTTCTTTGCCAAAAGTGATCTGTTGAATGCTTGGCAACGAGGGCAGCTCACTTGAAGAACCTTGCTGATATCTTGACTTAGCAGCCCAGTTCTTCAGGGCAGTCATTACAGCAATTTGAATAGCCCTTTCAACAGGATCATCAGATTTTCTTCTTTTTCCAAGCAAAGTGTTAGTAATGATTTTGGCCTCTTCTGTTGCAAAATCCTTTGCATACTGATGCATAGCGTCTCTTACAAAATCAGCATCCAAGGCTCGTGTGATGGAGTCAGTTTTCAGCCATTGAAGAACCCACTCTTCTTCAGCAGCAAACTCCTTTTAGTTCTGAAGCTCTTCAACAGACTTATTCACTCTGTATTCTCTCCACTTCATATATCTTTGCTTTCCATGGGTGAATAAAGTCTTGAGCAACAACTTTTGATCAAAATATTCCAGAGCATTCTCAAACCTGTTGAAGACAGATTTATCAGCGTTGATGATATCAAAGGATCTTCTGACTTCAAACTTTGCCTTAGGCTTGACCATGCCAGCAGGCATCTTTGGCTTGGCTTGTAAAGATTCACCAATTTTTACACCTCCAGCATGTTCAGGTCCATGAGCATCCTTCTTGCTCAGCTCAAGGACCATAGCAAGTTCAGCATCTTCAGCAGCCTTACGCTCTGCCTCAAACATTTTCCTTCTTTGTTCATCTTTCTCTGCTTGAATCTTGCTAAGTTCTAGGACCCTTTTCTCCTCCTGTTCATCTCTCTTTCGCTGCTCAGCTTCCTCTCTTTTTCTTGTCAGCAGCAAAGAATTTATTTTTCTTGATAAGGATATTTATTTTCCCTTTATCAGCTTGGGCAGGAGCAGGACCAGCAGATGCAATGGGTGCAGCTTCTATACGGTTGATGATCATCACATCTGGATCATCTTGAGGTTGAGCAACCTCAGTTGTTAGTTCTTTTGGAGCAGTCTATTGAGCATCAATCTTTTCAGCAACAGACGTTTCCTCAGCACCAGCAGGCCTCTCTGCTGATTGAGGACTTTCTCTTACCAAGTCTGTTAACTCAGTGGGAGAGTCAACAAAAGTCATTCTTTTCCTTACAGTTCTTTTTGCCCTTCCTCCTTGAACAGGCATGGAAGCACCTGTATCTTTAAGTTGACTTCTGGTCCTGTGAGCAACATTCTCATAAGGATGTTCAGCAGATGGTGTTCTTCAAGACGAGGCATAAGACATATTCTTGATCTCCGCAGTAGTCTGATTGATGATTGCATCATCTACCTCCTTCGCACCAGACTCTTCTATTTTGGCTTCAATAGCTGGCTGGGCTGTTTGAACAGAAGTCTTGGTTTTCTTCTTTTGAGCCACTTCCTTTGGCTCATCAGCCTTCTTTTTCTTAGCCTGAACAGCAGGTTGGACTACTCTCTTATGCTTCCTGGCAGGAACCTCTTCCTTAAGTTCCTCCACATCTTCTTTAGCCTCAACTTCATCAGCTTTCCTTTTCATAACGGGCAGGTACTTGGCCATTGCCATAGCGTTATTAATCTCCTTTCCATTCGTCATTTCACAACCCATGTTGTGAAGCAGATAGCTCAGAGTGATTCTGTGATTAGTCTGTTGAGAAGACTTCTTGCCTTTCTTCTCATGAAAATTTGTCAGTATGTACCAAACAACCACTGACCAATTAACCTCCAAAGCATAGAAGATAGTCAGCATAATCATGTATCTCTTCATGGTCACTGCATCAAGAGAGAAGGTGCAGTTTTCAATCAGCTTGGCAACTATATCAGCCATGCGCTGATATTCATCCTTAAGTTGCTTCTTTTTTATGATGTCAGTCAACATCTCACCCTCCTTGGCACAGATTGCCCAGAATTCTTGAAGTTTTTCCTCAACAAGGGTGGTGACATCATGACGACCACTGTTTGGCAGACCAAATGTTTCATGAAGCAAAACAGGGGTAATTACGATAGATTTACCCCCAACAGTAGCCTTATCTCCCGTTTCGTAAAATCTACCTCAGCCGTCCTGTAATACTCAAAAACTTTGTCCTTCCAGACCAATCCTTCATGAAGTTCCATGAAATTCACCAGAGAAGCAGCTTTGAATTTCTCTAACAGTTGCTTCATCAACTCAGTACCAGACTAATAGTATGCATCATAAACCAGATACATACCCTCCGCCTTATCTTCTTGACTTGAACTCATTTTGAATCTCTGGGAAGTTAGTGAAAAAAGAAAGATTTGCAGAAGATAGAGTGCAAAAGATTTTCTCACAAATGCTCTAAGTATTTTTGGGTTCGTAAAGAACGACAAGTCTGATCAGATCTGGATTTATAGAGTTAAGGTATTTCGGTTTTCGTGATACCCACCAACCGTTAGATCCGTTTTTTGTCAGTTCTGATCGTGCGACGTCAATTACGCCTTTTCAAATTCAAAGCGCATTAAATGAGAGGCGGGAATTTGAACTGCCTTAGTTTAACTTGTAAAAGTGTATTTTAAATGAAAACATTTTTAAAGCAGTAAGCTTTTACACAGTAGATCAGACGAGTAAACTAAAGTACTTATCTGATGAGACTAACGTCCTGATGACAGATTGTTATCAGTGAAAGCCAATAACTGATAACCTTCCTCGGCTGTTTGTCAATCCAGGTAGATAGTTAATCTTCAATCTTCAAGACTTTGATCTTCTGATGAAAACATAACTTCAACTAACTTTCATCAACAAATTTCATCTTTTAATCAGAAGTACTGCTATTCTTACACGTTCCCCTGACTTTAAGAATTCATAAGTTAACTAGTCTGTTGAGAGTTAATCCTTGAAGATAATTTGATGAGTAAGCTGATGAACTTCAATCTTCTGATTTGTTCCCCCTCAGCTTATGCATCCAATTTTCAGCTCTTAGAGTTGAAAACCTTGTCTCACTTAGAGGTTTTATGAAGATGTCAGCAATCTGATTTTCAGTAAACACATATTCTATTATGACATTTCCTTTCTCCACATAATCTCTAATGAAATGATGTTTGATCTCAATATGCTTAGTTCTTGAATGACTTGTAGTATTCTGAGTAAGGCTGATTGCACTTGTATTGTCACAGTAGATAGGTATTCCACTGATTTTTATGTTGTAATCTTCTAGTTGATGCTTCAACCATAATATTTGTGCACAGCAAGCTCCAGCAGCTATGTATTCAGCTTCAGCAGTTGATATGGATACTGAAGTCTGTTTCTTACTCATCCAAGAGATCAGACGACTACCTAAGAACTAACAGGCACCTGTTGTGCTTTTCCTGTCAATCTTACAGCCAGCAAGGTCAGAATCTGAATATCCAATAAGTTCAAATCCAGATTCCCTAGGATACCACAATCCCAAATCTTCAGTACCTCTGGCATTACAATACTCTTCAACAGTAGAGTTTGTAAATTCAGTCCCTCTATCTGATCTGATCTTTAGTATTTTCATACTCTTTTTGTTCTGGATCTTTTCCATCAGATTTGTAAGACGCTCATTGGTCTCACTTTTTTTCTTCATGAAAATCACCCAAGTGTATCTTGAATAATCATCCACAACAGCTAGGCAGTATTTCTTTCCACCATTGCTGACTGGATCAATGGGTCCAAATAAGTCCATATGTAGAAGCTCCAAGATCCTTCCAGATGATTGGTGCTTCTTGCTTTTGAATGATGACTTGATTTTTATTTACCCTTCTGACATGCGTCACAAAGCTTATCTTTGCTCATGACTGTCTTTTGAATTCCTTCTGCCAAATCATTCTTGATAAGTCTGTTGATGATCTTTAAATTCACATGATTCATTCTTTTGTGCCACAGCCAACTGACTTCACTTGGTGTTGATGCCACCAAACAAATAGTTGAATTCTTGTCAACAGAATTCCAGTCCACTGTGTAGAATTCCCTTGTCGTCTTCCAGATAAAATGACCTTCTTTGTACCAATCTGTTCAACGTAGCAATTATCTGTTGAGAAGATGACTGAATATCCTTTGTCACAAAATTGACTTATGCTCAGCAAATTGTATTTGAGGCCTTTAACATAAGAGATGTCAGAAATCTCAATGTTGCCTTTGATCAGCTTTCCACTTGCTACAATCTTGCCTTCCTTGCTGTCTCCAAACGTCAAATTTGGACCATCCACAGCAATCGCATCAGTCACCTCATGTATGTTTCCACACATGTGTCTTGAATAGCCACTGTCCAAGTACCATGTCTTCTCTACATTACTCCTACTCCTAATCCTAACCTGCAAAACAAAATAAAATTATTTTAGGTACCCTTATTGAGAGGGTTCTGAAGGATTAGTTCCACCTTTGACAACCCAATATGTTGATGTCTTAGGCTTCTTAGGCTTTTGAGTTTCAACAGAAGCATGAACAATTTTGTCTTTATCACGTTCATAAGATTTGCTATGTTGTTGATAATCAGCATGATGAGGATAATGTTCATAAGTAGAATAAGATGCATGATAAGCAGGATATACATGCATTGGATGAGCAGGATATGGTGTATAGTAAGTTCTAAATTGAGGTGCATGATACATAGGAGGATATGCTGCAGGTTGTACATAATAAGACTCTTCATCAGAAGACTCTTCATCAGAAGTGTCTGAATCCGAATCTGATGAGTAGACAGCAGCTAGCTTTTCCGCTTGTACCACCAGCACCTTCACCTTACCTTTCTTATGCTTTCTTTACTTTCTGATTCTCTTTTCTTCTTCATTGTACTTTTCAGCTTTAGGATATGGGCAGTCTCTGATGAAATGACCCAATTTCCTGCATTTATATCACATCATTTTAGATTTATAAGAATCTCTATCTTGAGAAGAAGAATTATGGTTAGAAGTAGAAGCATTATTGTATTTGTTCTTCATATTTCGCTTGTAGAATTTCTTGAAATTATTCATCAGCAATGCAACGTCTCCAGCGGTGTACTCCTTTTTCTTGAGTATTGTGGCTTCTAGGATTTTCAGCAGCAACCAGGGCAGCTGTGGGACTTGAAGTAGAGGTTTCTTCAACACCCATTCTTGGCAGTTTATACTCGTACGCCTTGAGTACTGAGAACAGCTCGGTGAGTGATATCTTTCCCAAGTCTCTTGACTCTTCCATGGCTGTCACCTTCATATTGAACTTAAGGGGGTAGAGCCTTCAGCACTCTGAAGGTTATCTCCTTTTCAGTGAAGGTTTTTCCAAGCTTTAGAACTTCATTCAGCGTCCTTGTAAACCTTGTATCCATCTGATCAATGGTTTCTGCATACTTCATCTTGAAATTGTCCAGCTTTTCCAGAGCAACACTCAGCTGATGCTCTTTGATAGCGTCGTTTCCTTCGCTCATATCACGGACCTTATCCCACATTTCTTTGGCAGTCTTGCAATGCTTGACTTTTTCAAATCTGTCATTGTCAAGGGCCTTGATCATGATAAATCACCCAATTTTGTCCAGGTTGAACAGCTTTATTTCTTTGGTTGTCACCTCATGTAAATCTTTTTCCACCGTTATATCGACTTCATCAAATTTGATGGTCTTGGTGAATTTGAATGGACCTTTGATGATACACGTGTACATGTTATCATTATAGGCAGCTAAGAAGATCTCCATTCTGATCTTCCAGTCTTTGAAGCTCATGCCAGCTATGTGGGGAACATGGCTGATGCAATCCATTTTTCAAAAATTTTAAGTTTTCAAAAATATGCTCTTTTGAAAAAGTTTGAAAACCTCTGAAAAACACTCGAATCAAGCTCGTTGATCAGGCAGCTGATTCTAATGAACCACCTGCTCTGATACCACTTGTTGGTCTCAAGTGTTCAGATGAGGTCTAGAGGGGGGTGAATAGACCTTTGAAAATTTTAATCAAATTTTAACTTTAAAACTGTTACTTAAACTTGGGCAATAGTAAGTTTACAAGGCTAATCGCGAACAAATTTTTGAACAGCTTTGTTGACCACTAATCATATAGTTACTTAGCTGATTTTTGTTGAAATCAGTTTTGATACTAGAGTACTTGCAGCGGATTTTCAAAGTGTTTTTCACAAGTAAAATTAGTAGTTTGAAAATTTTGTCCCTAATTTAAATTAATTTTCAAACAGTTTTATAATGTGTTTTATGCAGATCTGAAAATATGCAAGTAAAAGCAATGTAAAAACACAAGAATTTTTATAAAGGTTATATGGATTTAAATATCCTTTATTCCACTCTTCCAAGTCACACAGATCTTGGGTTATACTAAGAACACAAAGTAATTAGTACACTCTGCTTGTGCTTCAACAAATGATCAGCCACAAGTTCGCAATAGAAAATCACAAAGAAACTCCTACTCTCCGAAGTAATATCACTCACTAAGATGGATATCTACTTCTCACAACTTTTCTCTCTTACAAATTCACTCAGAAAATATTTTCTTGAACTTCGACGGCTTCTGTCAACAAATGACTTTCAGCAGACGAGTGAGCTGTTCTTGAGCTTTGAGACTTAGAAAATATTTTGCTTCGAATTCAATCTCTCAGAAGTTGTGTTCTTCTTCTTTCTTCGTCTCCTCAGCTATTTATAGTCACTCTTTGAATTATGTCCGTTGAAGAAAGACAAAATTCAAATATCTTGATTTCTGGTCCTTAATTTCTGCGAACAGCTCTCTGCACAGTGATAGTAATGCGAACTGTACTTTCTGTCAGGCAGCATTAAATGCACTAAGCTGATACGAGTCTTTTCTTCAATCATTTGTCATTAATAACCTTAGACTTCAACATTTATTACTCCAGTGGCATTTATTACTGTTGGGACGACTTCTTGATCTTTCCACTTGGCTGATGAAAGCGCAAGTCTGATGATGAGCAGAGCTGATCCCAAACTTGAACAAATCTGATTTGAGTCGGGTGATCTTCACCAGTCTGATTTATTTCCTTCAGTAGATCAGTAGTCTTATGGACCTTGAATATTTGACCCGTCTGATATGTCTTCTTACTTGGTCACAATTCTTCTAAGGAATTTCAACTAAGTTGTCTTTACTCAGCTGATCTGAAGTTTTGAAAATCATCAAAACCTCCCTTCACTAAATAAACTTCAGTGTACTTCATCTTCATCTTTATCCAACAAGTAGCTAAGTCATTTGTGATGACAGACAACATATATCTCAGGCAACAAGATGCATTAAATGGATCGGTACGTATACAGAGCCTGACACGGTGCAGAGCTGCAAGCCTGCAAATATAGCCATTTGAAGTTGATAGAAAGAGCAAAGGGCATTCTGAGAACTGTGGGATCTTTCAACGACCATAATTCAAATAATCCTTATAAATAGTCTCGGATTTGTGCTGAAGAAACTCGATCTTTACAGATCCAGATCAAGCACGCCTGAGAGCACGTAAAACCACTAAGATATTCTAAGAGAAAACTTAAAGGGTTTAAGAAAAACAGAGAGTTGTAACAAGGTTGCAACTAAGTGCAGTAGATCAACAGGGTTGAAGAACTGTAATAGCTAAGAGTAAGTGCTGAGAGAGGAGAGTTTCTGAGTTATTTTTCCTGCTTTAATGCATATAAATGTTAATCGCTTGGATGTATAAGTTGTAAACATCAAATTCAGCATTAGTCTAAGATATTAGTACGATGCCTTTCCAATATAGGGTTGAGAAGAAGAGTGGACTAAAGGATTTTCCTTATCCAGTATAAAAATTATGTGTCTTTTACTTTTTGCATTTACTTTTCGTATGAACAAACTAGTCATTTGTGCTTTAAATATTTGAAGGATTAAAAAAAATTTAAAGGGGAAAACAATTTTGAGTTAACAAAACTCTATTTGATAAAAACGTATGATAAAACACATGTTTATTCTGTTGTTAAACATCTGAATAAGAACCCTGATTGTACAGTGTTTTAACTTTGCTGAAAAAAGAATACCTTAAGTATTTCACTAAGCTCTCAGCCAAATGCTAACAACAAAGTGAACTACTCATATGTTTGAAGAACAACCGAGCCTGTTGGATGAAGATGAAGACAGAGTGCAAGGATTTGAGGGAGGTTTTGATGATGTCCAAAACATCAAAATCAGCTAAATAAGAAATGCTTAGATCCCTTAAAAGAATTTTGACCAAGTAAGAAGAATATAAGAAGGGTCAAAAGTTCAAGGTCCAAAAGTAGATCTTATGCTAAATTCAAAATCAGAAGGATAGGTTATCAGCTGACTCAAATCAAATTAGTTCAAATTTTGATCAACAGAGTATCTATAAGACGGGTCACTTCGATCAGTAGAGTTAAAGAGATCAAGAAGTCTGCCCAATGGTAATAAATGCACTTGGAGTATTAAATGATGCTGAAGAAGGGTATTAATGGCAAATGATTGAAGACATTCTCTGATTAGCAGGGTGCATCTAATGCGACTGGCATAAAAGTACATCAGACTGTACAATGCAACAGCTGCAGAGAGCCGTTCCAAGAAATGGGGGACCAGTACTTGTAGCTTTGAAATTTGTCTCACCTTCAACGGATAGATTTCAAAAACAAGTATAAATAGAGCTGGATTCAAGAGTTAGAGACAACACAACAACTTGAGATTTCATAAGCGAAGCATAATTTCTCTAAGTCTCAAAAGCTCAAGAACAGCTCACTCGTCTGCTGAAGTCATTTGTTGACAGAAGGTAAGTTGAAGCAAAATGAAAATATTTTCTGAGTGAATGTATTAGAGGAGTGTTGTGAGAAGTAGATATTCATCTAAGTGATTGATATTACTTCAGATGGTAGGAGTTTCTTTGTGATTTCCTGCTGTGAACTTGTGGCTTATCATTTGTTGTAAAGCGCAAGCATTGTATATTGTAAACTGTGTGTTTATAGTATAACGCAAGATCTAAGTGACTTGGAAGAGTGGACTAAAGGATTTTCATCCATATAACCATTATAAAAATTCTTTGTGTTTTAACTTGCATTATTTTCTTGCATATTTTCTAATTGCATAAAAACACTTAGAAAACTGTTAGAACGATTTTTCAAAAGAGCTTGCAAAAATTGGAGATAAAATACTTTCTAAGTCACAAAAGTTTACTTGTGAAAAATACTGTTTAAAATCCGCTGCAAGTTATCTGATTGAAAATTGATTTTACTGAAATCAGCTAAGTTATCATTAGAAGGGTGGTCAACTCTGCTGTTCAAGCTTTGTGCGCGATCAGCCTAATCTATTTACAATTCTCGATCAGCTTAGTCTAGTGACAGAAGACTTGAAAAGTTTTAAAATCTAAAATTTTAAGAAGTCAATTTACACCCCCTCTAGACCTCAACTGACTACTTGGGACCAACAAGTGGTATCAGAGCGGGTGGTTCATTGGAATCAACTGCCTGATCAACGAGCTTGATCTGAGTGTTTTCAAAGTTTTCAAACGAGCACACTTTTGAAAAATAAATTTTTTTTGAAAATGGACTGTATCAGCCATGTTCCCCAAATCGGCGGTATGAGTTTTGAGGATTGGAAGATTAAGATGAAAATCTTCCTTGCTGCTTACAATGACAACATGTACACATGTATCATCAAAGGTCCATTCAAAATCATCAAGACTATAAAGGTTGATGAAGTTGATATAGTGGTAAATAATGAACTTGAAGAGATGACAGTTGATAAAGTCAAGCTGTTCAATCTGGATAAGGTTAGCCGTTTCATCATGACCAAGGCCCTGGAAAACGATCGGTTTGACAAAGTCAAGCATTGCAAAACTGCCAAGAATATGTGGGATAAAGTCCGTGACATGAGCTAAGAAAACAACGCCATAAAAGAGCATCAGCTGAGTGTTGCTCTAGAAAAGTTAGACAACTTCAAGATGAAGTCTGCGGAAACCATTGACCAGATGGACACAAGGTTTATAAGGACACTGAATGAATTATTAAAGCTGGGAAAGACCTTCACTGACAAGGAGATTACTTTCAGAGTACTGAAGGCCCTGCGTCTAAAATTCAACATGAAGGTGAAGGCTATGGAAGAGTCAAGGGATCTGGGGAAGATCTCTTTTACAGATATATTCTTCGTACTCAAGGCATGCGAGTATAAACTCCCAAGAATGGGTATTGAAGAAATCTCAACTTCAGGCCCCACAGCTGCACTGGTTGCTGCCGAAAACCCAAGAAGAACAGCAAACAAGAATAAAGAAGTGGACTCATCTGATGAAGCCACATTGCTCAACAAAAAGGAGTACACTGTTGGAGACGTTGTATTGCTGATAAATAATTTCAAGAAGTTTTACAAGAGAAAAATGAAGAACAAATACAACAATGCTTCTACTTCGAACCCTACCTCTTCTTCTCATGATAGTAAGGATGCTTATAAATCCAATCTAATATGTTATAACTGCGGGAAATTGGGACATTTCATCAGAGACTGCCCATATCCTAAAGCTGAAAAGTACACTGAAGAAGAGAATAGAATAAAAAATGAGAGAAAACATCAGAAAGGCAAGGTGCTGATGGTTGAAGGAGAGAATCTTGCTGCTATCTACTCGTCTGATTCAGATTGAGACACTTCTGAAGAAGAATCTACTGAAGATGAGAACCATGCTCTTATCTGTCTGATGATCAAGGAGTCTGATGATTCTGAGTATGAGGTAACTTCCCTTGAAAATGAATTATTTAATTCATTTGAGGAAATGGTTGTTAATAATACAAGTAATGTTGATGCATTTGCCAAGCTTAAGGAAGAGATGATATTGCTAAGAGAGCAAAATAGCTCACTGAAACTTAAGGTTGAAAGACAAAAGAATCAGCTGAATACAAATTGCTTGAGCAAGATAATGAATCTCTAAAAGCTAAAGATGAAGTATATAAGGGTAAAATCATCGAACTTGAAAAGGTTATAGAGTCTCATGATAAGTCATCTGTTGCATCAACACATATGTCTAGTAAACAGAAGATGCCTTTAGGACAGAATAAGTTAGAATTGAATCATACTGAAAAATTCATATCGGCTGACAATAGTAAGGTCATCTTGTATGTTCAGACAACTAAACCTGCTTCACCTGAGAAAGAATTGAAGGAGAAGAAATCTCCTAACGCTAAGAAGAGCATAGAGCCAAAAATAGAAAAACAAACTGGTAAAGCTAAACAGCAGAGTCCTAGGAAGTCTGATGATAAAAGTAAAACCAACCAGATTAGTAACAAAACTAAGTCGTCTGTAAATGAGAAAGCATCCAGTAAACCAAAGAAGCATAAGAATAAGAAAAATCAAAATGCTTGGTAAGGAAATGAGTCATCATATTATGTGCAACTGCTGCATATCCACCTATATATCATGCACCTCAATTTCCACAATAGTATGCTACTTACCTTGCTCATCCAATGCATACATATCCTGCATATCATGCACCATACTTTGCTTATGAACATCATCCTTATTATACTGATTATCAACGTAACACATCTGCTGAATAGGATGAAAATAAACCTATTCATGCTCCTGCCAAAGCTCAGTAGCCTAAGAAGCCTAAGACTTCAACATCTTAGGTTGTCAAGGGTGACATTTATCCTCAAGGACCCTCTCAATAAAGGGTACATAAAACAATTTTCTTTTGTATTGTAGGTTAGGAGTAGGAGTAAAGTAGAAAAGAAGTGGTACTTGGACAGTGGATGTTCAAGACACATGTGTGGCTACATACATGAACTGACAGATGTTGCTGCTGTAGACAGTCCGAAAGTTACATTTGGAGACAGTAAATAAGGCAAGGTTGTTGCGTGTGGAAAGCTAATCAAAGGCAACATTGAGATATTTGACATCTTTTATGTTCAAGGCCTCAAATACAATTTGCTGAGCATTAGTCAAAGAAGTGCTATGTTGAACAGATTGGTACAAAGAAGGTCATCTTATCTAGAAGACGACACGGAAACATTTATGTAGTAGACTGAAATTCTGCGGACAAGGATTCTAACGTTTGCTTGGTGGCTTTAACACAGAGTGAAATCAGTTGGCTTTGGCACAAAAGGATGAATCGTGTGAATTTCAAGACCAATAACAGATTAATCAATAATGATTTGGTAGAGGGAATTCCAAAAACAGTCATGAGAAAACACAAGTTGTGTGACACATGTCAGAAGGGTAAACAAATCAAGTCATCTTTCAAAACCAAGAAGCACCAATCTTCTAGATGGATTTTGGAGCTACTACATATGGACTTATTTGGACCCATTGATCCAATCAGCAACGGTGAAAAGAAATACTGCATAGCTGTTTTGGATGACTATTCAAGATACACTTGGGTGATTTTCATGAAGAAGAAAAGTGAAACCAATGAGCATCTTACTAATCTGATGGAGATGATCATGAATGAGAAAAGCATAAAGATATTAAAGATCAGATCAGATAGAAGGACTGAGTTTACAAACTCTATTGTTGAAGAGTATTGTAATGCCAGAGGAATCAACCATAAGTACTCTGCTGCCAGAACCCCTCAACAAAATAGAGTTGCTGAAAGGAGAAACAGAACTCTGAAAGAAGCTACCAGAACAATGATAGCTGAAGCAAAACTTCCCCAAAGATTCTGGGCAGAAGCCACAAATACAACCTGCTTCACCCAGAACATTTGCATGATCAACAAAAATCAGAACAAGATGCCATATGAAGTTTGCAACAACAGGAAGTCAAACATTCATTACCTTAGAATTTTTTGTTGTAAATGCTTTGTGTTAAGCAATGGGAAAAATCACCTAACTGCTTTTGTAGAAAACGCTGATGAAGCTATTTTTGTAGGATACTCTATTACTAGTAAAGCATACAGAGTCTTTAACAAAAGAACTTTACCTGTAGAAGAATCTATTCATTTAGTATTTGATGAACCAAACCAATATTCTGTAAAGAATCAAAGTGCTAATTCAAATATGTCTACTAATTTTCAGAAATTGAGTGTTGAAAGAAATGAAGAATGTGTACCCCTCATAGTACCTGATCTCAACTCATCTGCTAGCTCAAGTGTTGTTCAAAATTAGTCCGTTGATTGTCTAACAGACAAGTTACCAACAGCTGATAGACCAGAGACTGTTCAACAGACTACAAATGTTCAACAGACTACTACTGGAACTCCAACAGTAGTGTTTCAAGATCAATCAAGACGACAACATCATGATTTGCAACATGATCTCAGATGGCTCAAGAATTACGCACCAGAGTTAGTGATTGGTGATCATTTGGATAGAGTAAAGACTAGAAGAGCTGCTGCAAATGATGCTATGTTTGTCAGCTTTCTATCCCAAATAGAGCCTAAACAAGATGAATTAAGATGGTATTGTCACCAAGTCATCAAAGAGTCATTGGCTCTAAGTGGGTTTTCAGAAATAAGATGAATTAAGATGGTATTGTCACCAGAAACAAAGTAAGACTGGTGGCCAGGGGTTACTGCCAGGAAGAAGGCATTGACTTTGATGAAACATTTGCACCTGTAGCAAGACTTGAAGCAATCAGACTGTTTCTAGTCTATGCTGCTTACAAGAAATTCACTGTCTATCAGATGGATGTGATGTCTGCTTTTCTCAATGGATAATAGCAAGAAGAAATGTACGTTGAACAACCACCTGGATTTAAAGTCTATCTACAAGGAGATAAGGTATATCGTCTGAAGAAAGTCCTCTATGGACTGAAACATGCATCAAGAGCATGGTATGACACTTTATCTGATCTTCTTTTAATTAAAGGATTTCGAAAAGGTAAAGTAGATAAAACCTTGTTCACTATTGAATGTGACGAACATATATTACTTGTGCAAATATATGTGGATGACATTATTTTTGGTTCAACTAACCAATAGATGTGTGACAAGTTCTCCAAGCTGATGCAAAACAAGATTGAAATGAGCATGATGGGTGAATTGAATTACTTTCTTGGTTTGCAAGTTAGACAGTTGTCTGATGGAATATTTATCAACAAAGCTAAGTACACAAAGGATCTGTTCAAGAAATTTGGTATGGAAAGCTCTATTGTTAGTATTACAATGTCTACTTGACTTCGCTGGATAAAGATGAAGATAGCAAATCAGTGGATATTACCAAGTACAGAGGTATAATATGGTCACTGTTATACTTAACAGCCAGCAGACCAGCCATTATGTATTCTATTTGGGTTTGTGCGAGATATTAATTAAATCCTAAATAGTCTTATCTCTTAGCTGCCAAGAAGATTCTTAGATACCTTAAAGGCACCACCGGATTTGGAATTGTGGTACATAGAGAATCAGGATTTGAGCTTATTGGATATTCAGATTCTGACCTTGCTGGTTGCAAGATTGATAGGAAGAGTACTACAGGTACCTGTTAATTCTTGGGACGTTGTCTGATCTCATGGATGAGTAAGAAGAAAACTTCAGTTTTTATCTCTACTACTGAAGCTGAATAGATAGCTGTTGGAGCATGTTGTGCACATATAATTTGGTTGAAGCATCAACTATAAGATTACAACATAAAGATCAGTGGAATTCCAATCTACTGTGATAATACAAGCGCCATCTAAATTACTCAGAATACTACAAGTCATTCAAGGACTAAACATATTGAGATCAAACATCACTTTATTAGAGATCATGTGGAAAAAGGGAATGTCATTATTGAATATGTTCACACTGACAATCAGATTGCTGACATCTTCACCAAACCACTAAGTGATGCAAGGTTTTCAACTCTAAGAGCTGAACTAGGACTACTAAATTTGGATGCATAAGCTTAGGGAGAACTCACCAGAAGACTCGAGTTAATCAGCTTACTCATCTCATCATCTTCAAGGTTAACTCTCAACAGACTAGTTAATTTATGGATTCTTGAAGTCAGGGGAAACGTGTAAGACTAGCGGTACTCTTGATCTACATATGAAATTTGTTAATGTCAGTTAGTTAGAGTTATGTGCTCAGAAGATTTGTTCTTAATTCTTGAAGATTGAAGATTAATTTATCTTGCTGGATTGACAAACAGCAGAGGAAGATTACTAGCTATTGGCTTTCACTAGTGATATCAGATATCAGATCACTCATCTGTCAGATAAGTTAAACTCTAGTCGTCTGATATATCATATAAGTGTGGACTAAAATGTTACATCTAAAAACTCGCTTTTATATGTAACAGACTAATGTCACTTGAGTTTCCCGCCCATCTGACATTAAAATATAATATTTGAAATCCGTAAATCTTGCCAACACTATCTAAAAACTGTCAGATTAATCTAACGGTTCACGTAAATCATGATAACCAAAACTGATAGGAATCTATAAATTCAGATCCGATCAGAGGAGTCGAGCTTACTGTCACGCCCCAACAACTTATCCAACTCAAGAGGCTGAGGACACAAGGCTTGGTGCGAAAAAAGGGACATGAAGGGACTTGGACGTAAACGGTTGGCCGACGGGACAATCGTGGGCAACGGCAAGGCACTTGGCCAAGACATGACCCGTCGGGTGGCGCAAGGGCTGCCAGGGGCGGCCTTAGAGAATTTAAAGTCCCCAAACAAGGCCTTGGAGGTTCCGGAAAGTTCTAGAAGACTCCACACAATCCGAGAAGTTCCACATGACTCCGGAGGGATCCAAAAGATACCGGGAGACTTCGGAAGGATCCGAAACAGCCTACATGAATGTAGAACGTTGCGGAAGAGTCTAGAACCGTGTGGAAGACTTAAGAAACAAGTAGAACTCCCTTGTACATAGTAGGACAATCTAGAACTGTGTACATAGTTCTAGTCTATGTAGGAAATTGTAGAAGTGTCTAGAGAATCATTCCTAGCCCTTAGATCAAATAAATCATGGCCGTCCATTTGGCAAGTAGTATAAATAGGTAGGAGCTCATATGTAAATCCATCCTTGAAGTTGTAAGCTTTCTTTGTGCAATGAAAGAGTGGTTCTTAAGTTATTTGCTCACAAGTTCCCTAGCCACTTTTCATACTTAGAATCTTTTCCACAAGTTAGGGAGAGGCTGAACTTAGCCAATTCCAACAGCGGGGCGGAGTCGACGAAAAATCGGGGGTAAGTCAAGGCATGGTGCCGCACGACACTCTTGAAAAGTTAAGTCTGTGACATTACGCACCCTAAATATTCTAAGCACTCAAGAAGTTACTAATCTCTTTCTTTCTATCTTAAAGTTTTTTAATCACTCAAAATCAATCAATAGCTGGACCAGAAGGAACATATTTGAGCTACGCTGGGTTCTACATGAAAGGATAGTGCCCAACAAGCCAACAAATACGAGCTTGTAAAGGAACCACCTTAGAAAGCAATCTTATGGTTTATAAGATGATACACCCGTTTATTAATAGTGCGTGAATTAAACAATGGCCATCTTCATCTCTCGCTAACTTATCTAAGCGATTGGATGAAATCCTAAGATCAAATTCGATTATGGGACGATTCACTTCCGTAATGAGTGCAATCATGAAATAGTCTCTAAGGTCGTGATCTTAAAATTGTTCCAAGTCGTAGATTCCTATCGAGACGGGGTATCAAGGGAATCGCTAAGACTTGTACGATTATGCATGATTCACATGAAGTGAATTTATAGAGTTTCATGAACAAGACATTTGATGTCAGTGCATATGAATAGGTGGTTCGATAGGGGATCGAACGCATCGAACGACCCAAACAGAGAGACCCATCATGGAAGTGCATTAAGCATATCGGCAATGGGATGTCTCTCAAGACTTATAACAGAGCACGATTTAGTCCTCGGACTTGAGGTACTAGGGTGAATTCGGTACACGGGAATACGTATTTTGATTTTGGAGCCGATTACGTAGCTTGATCATTGTGCGACTACTTTGGGTACGTATGAATGTGTACGCGGATTGTTAGTAATAAGATAGGATCTATCGACTCATCTTGATAAGATGAGAGAATTTCATGTACGTTCTTAGATAGTAGATTCTGAGAACCCCACGGTCGTGGTCAGTGACGGATTTGAAAAGGTGTTTCTAAATTTAGCAGTCACACAGGAATTATTATCCTGAATTAGAAAGTACAGAATTGAGATAATTAGAGGTGCCAACCAATTCACACACCCTAGGTCCCAATCGGGAAATTAGTCGTTAGAAGTTTCGCATGTACATGGCACTTATAAGAGGTGAGGTTCACGAATATCAATTCACCTAAAGTTGAGCCTCATGGTCTTTTGGCTAGACATCGACCATGAGGTGTGGGTACTCCTGAATTAATAGAAAAATTAATTCTGGAATGGTCAATTAAAAGTGTTTAATTGAGCGGAGCAATTGATTGCTTATTAATTACTTATTAATTAAATCACAAAAGTCATGGGCCTGCTACCAATTGATGGCGAACCTAGAGGGTCACACACAATATAGTTGGACAGTGACAGTCGTAAAACGAAACATTTGATTTAAGGAATTAAATCAATAAAATTCAAAGAGAAGAATAATTAATTAGAATAATCTAATTTAATTAGACGAGAATTAAAATGTTAATTCGAAGTGGAGAATCATTAATTAGAAGTGTCTAATTAATTAATCAATTGAAATTTCTGATTAATTAAGTCCTCAATTAAAGTGTTAATTGAAAAGATTAATTAATTAATGGTGCATTAACTAATTAAGCATATGAGCCAATTATTGTGAAAATTAATTGATCTTGGATTAATTATATTTTGCATAGGCCGGTTTTTTTTTTTTTTTTGATAACCCAGGTGTACAAGCTTACACTTGACTAATCCTGGACCCTCAGAACCCTTGCCCTAGAACCCTGAAGGATGTAAATCGCAGGATGTGCCTCCACCAAGCCCCGGGTTCCCACCATACTGCTGTACACTCTGCACACAAAGGGGTCTTCACCACAAATGACCCTTAGATAGACCCATAGAAATGCTTCTATCCAAGTTCCAAATGAGATTCGAACCCCCACCCTTGCCGCTGGAGCAAGCCTTGATTAAGTTAGTCTTGGATTAATTGAGCATGTGGGCCAATGATAATGTTAATTAATTAATCTAGTGTTATTTAATTGACATGGCCGAACCATGCTTATGGAAATTAATTGATCTTGTATTAATTTCGATCATGGCCGATTTATATAGGGAAATAAAGGGGTGAGATCAAATCTTGTTAGACAAGAAAAGGAAAGGGGAAAAGATTTTGTATATCTTGTATCCTTGTTTGATAAGAAAATATCTTACAAGATATGATAAATATCTATTTAGAAGAAGGAGTCTTCTAATTAAAAATAAATATCTCTTGATATGTATATCATAATCAACAATAAAAGAAACCCTAACACAAGAAAACAAGTGTGGACCAAAATTTCGGCCCCTCTCGCCGCTATTCCCTGTTCGGCCATCCCTGCAAAAATCGACCCTTTCCATTTTTGTTCTCCAAGCTTCTTCTCTGGATCTAGATCCAGTTTCTGAAAAAGTACAACTCTTTATTCCTAGTTCTTAGCCTGAGGTTTAAGGAGGTCATTTAATCCAGCTGGTGTGGATTATCTCTGGAGGCACAATACTTGGGGTGCTCTAGTGAACTTTTGAAGACCGGAGAAAAAACCACCACATTGCCTGTGGTGAGGTAAATTCTTAAATTGCCTACTATTTTTGTTTTTGAATTTTGATTCAATCCCTATTTTCGTATGAGTTAGATAATCGTAGTCCTGGGCTTCGGGTTTTATGCGTGTATAAAAAAAAATTTAATCTTTCGCACGTTGTTTTGACAATTGTACACCGTAAAAACCCAACAATGGTATCAGAGCCAAGGTTATTACGCTCATACGAAAACGGATATGAACACTTCAAATTTTATGTATATATATTTATTTGTCGGGTTCTATGCATGGATCTTGCTTGTTATGATTTATTATATTTTCGGGTAAATAGCATAATTCATTTTTGGGCCAGATCAGCAACTTCGGGAAAATTATAGGACTAAACTGCAAATTGCATTTTTTGTAAAATCTGGATAGAATCTGAAATTTTGTTTTTCTGCTAATTCTGGGCTGAAACTGTAATTCTATTTTTCTGGAAATTGGGGTTTGTTTGTAATTTTTTAAAGTCGTGGGGCTATTTTGTAATTTATGTAACTTCAGGGGACAGTTTTGCAATTAACGAAATTTTCTGGAATTAAAGTGTTAATTTCTGTTTTCTGGGCCAATTTGCATGTTCTGGAATTTTCGGGGCTAATTTATTATTTCCAAAATTTTGGGGTTAAAACGTATTTTTTGAAAATTTAGGGACCAAAATGTAATTTTCAAAAACTGAAATTTCCGGAACCTGTTTTATGCTTAAAAGGTGTTTTAATTATCTGAAGTATTAATTTTATCCTAGTTAGTGGAGACTAGAGCGAGAACCACGAGATATTTTAAAAGGGGTTTTAAAATAGAAATTGTGATTATTTTAAAAGGGGTTTTAAAATAAAAGTTGAATTTATTTTAAAAGGGGTTTTTAAATTAGAATCTTGGGTTATTTAAAAAGATAGTTTTAAAATAATATTAGAAATAAGAAAAATATGCTTTTGCTTGTTTCTTGCTCAACGTGAAATGTTTACGTGGTTTTCGATCGCGTCGAGCTTGACCCTTAGGGAAGATGTGATTGGTTTAATTTAACTATGTTGGTTTTATTGGGTCTGCGAGCCTTAAGTTTTTAGGCCACTTTGTGCCTCTGCAATAGATTAGGGCTTTATTGTTTTAATAGTTTAGGATGGAGGTCTATTACAAGCGAAGTGGATGCCCAAGAAGGAATGAAGGCCATGTATGCATAGTTGCTTATGTAACATGTTAAATTCTTTAGGAACCCAATTAGATTGACCAATTGGACCAACATTATGGCTCGATGATGGCCCGTATAGGAGGCTCCCAATCGAAAACATATTGTGGTAACATGCATGCTAGGTGTTAAAGTTTTATATTATTTACTGATTTATTTTTGGCTTGTGCGCTAGAAATTAGATCACTAAATAAAATATAAAGTATAATTATTTGCGGTGAGATCTCAAAGAGAGTTACTTCGAACTTCCTAAAATTGAAAATCCTCTCTTGAACTAAATATTAAGTCATATTGGGTTAACTATAAAATGAAGTTTTATAAATCCAAGCCTTCCATCAATAGGGGACTAGTGTAGGTTGTCTACTTATCGTTGAAGGTGATCCAGAGTCTGGCACCCGAGGCAAATAAAGGGACAATACACGAAATCTCTCGATTCTTGTTTTTAAATAAACTTGACAAGGGTGGGGATTGGTTGGGGCATGCGATCGACTTGGAGTCCCAGGGGTTGACATGTTAGGGCCCATTGCTCATCAAGATTGATTGGGTTAGACTTAACGAGTATTATCATTTATGATGTAGCAGTGCTAGATAAATGTGAAAATCGAGGCAAAATAGCTTGAAGGTTGTGTAGGGACACAATTGGTAAAAGTATACTTACCTAGGGAATTAATTGTATGGCCGCGAGTCGTGGGTGCGGTTAATGTCTGCTGGGATATCAAGACCTACTAGGAAATAGAATTTCCCGAACAATTAAAGGGGTTATTGTTTCGAGAAAATAGTGGGAGAACTTTTTCGATAGAAGGACCAATTTTTGTTAAATATAAGTATTATCTTAAACCTGTCTGCTTACCGTTATTATTATTATTTATTTTAGCCATGCCAATATTCACAATCATGTGCTAACAATCATTAACACAACTCATGATGTATTCACTACACGAGACAAGAATGATCAGGTTTAACAATGTTAGTGAATATTGTTCTCACCTGATCAAGATAATGTAACGAATCAAAAGGCTTGGAGCTGATTTGACTCAAGATGATGAAATAGAGATTATCATCAATGGCTTGTCTGACTCTTTTTCTTATTTTATGGATTATTATGAAATTTTGAGCGAAGGAATTAAGACTAATGATTTACATAAATTATTGGACAAATATGAGAAAGCCCTCGAAAGAGGAGAGGGTTTTAGTGAAGGAGAGGATTGCCCATTATGTAGGAACGACAATAAGTTGAAGGAACTTGCTGGAAAGGAATTCATGAAGAGAATGAACAAAGGTATAACCTAGTTAATTCTTTGGTGTATGATGTCTATATTAGTCACTCACATCTGTAAAAGTGTTTGCAGGTGATGATAGCGTTCCCCTGCCCTTGGGAAAAAGGGTATTTCTTGTAAAATGAAGGAAAGCGTTGCTTCGACAAATGAGGGAAAAGTACTTCAGGAGCTGGGTTAAGACGAACCTGGATTTTACCTTTTAGCAAAAGTTTTTCTTGTTTTTTCCATTAAGCATAAGTTATAGTTTTATCTATTTAATTTCGAAGTTTGTACGAAAATTTTTTAGCTTTACCATTATGAATGAAATAATTTTAATTAAAGCTTTTAATTCGTACACAATTGATTTACCGTTGAGAATAAAGCAAAGAAATAAACGTTGATAAAACCTATTGACAATTATGCGAAATCGAGAAAAGTAAAACAAATTAGATAATAATCACATTCGAACATATTTTCCAAAAGAAGGACTCGATGGACAGTTTTCATTTATGGCTCTTGAAATATAGAACATAGATGAACCCGCAACATGCGAATCATGTCTAAATAGGGAAAATGATCGATTTATAAGGTATCTTATGCACACCAAGTGTTGAATGGATTTAATCCATAAACCCACATGTACATAGTTGAACCCGCAACATGCGAATCCTATCTGAATAGGGAAAATGATCGATTTACAAGGTATCTTACGCACACCAAGTGTTGAATGGATTTAATCCATAAACACACATGTGAATCACTAAAGCATTAGTGTGAGAAATTAATAGCTTCACGAAATATCCTAATAACATTTAGGATAAAAGTACTTTATGAAGTACAAGTTTTGGAAATGTTGAAGGTTCAAAAGGGTTTCATATAGGCATTAAGTAAAGTGCAAATAGGGAAATGTTGAAAGGATTCAAAGAAGGTCCAGAACTGAAGCAATTAAGGGCATCAAAGTATGACCCTTCAATATAATCAAAGTGATGCATACATAAGCCCTAAATTACTCAAATTATCTAAATCAAGAAAACAATTCTCGAATAGCAAGTTAAATCTAATATAAGGAATCGAAGTATGCAAGATTAGATTCATTCCTTAATTAGTATTGCTAAAATTCCTCATTTAATTCTGGGGTTCTAACCTCTGACTATTTAAAGATACTTAGACTAGTAACTTTTAAAGTCAATTCCTACAACACCGTACTAACTAAAGTATGGTGTATCACCCATGAATGATAAATTGGATAATGGATCTGATTTGAGCAAATTTGTAGGGTATCCAATGAAATCCATTGGATACATGTTCTATGATCATAAAGAACGAAAGGAGATCGTTTCTAAGGATACCCAATTCTTAGAGGGTGGTTCCCTCGCTAATAGAAATGGGATTATCATAGAACTTGATGAAGTCTCAGATTCAGACCCATCCCTACAAATAGTGGGAGTATCTTTCCAAACCTACTGAACCAAAATTTGTACACCAAAATTCGAAAGATCCGATCGAATTCAAAAAGAACTTGTTCGTTCACGAAAATGATCAATTGGATAATGATCCAAGAACTTGTGAAATATCTATGTATAACATAGATTCGGGCACATTTAAACGCCATGTGATCTAAGTGGTTTGTCAAAATCCATTTGGAAACACTGAACTGTAGAAGCTTCGTATGACTGCAAAGCATAACCATTGGATTTGTTTCCAAAGATAAATCCATGACCTCTAGACCAGTATCCCGAAACTGGAACATGCGACTAGATGAGACAGTCAAGGTAGTTGACTTTATCAAAGTTGCATGTAAATCTGAATTAACAAAAGAATCAGTGGGAGAACGCAGACGAAAGCGTATTAGATCACGAAATTGACATTAAAATTGACATAGAGATGTAAGAGTGTTAAAACGCAGACGAAAGCGTATTAGATCACGAAATTCTTCATTAGAATATTTAAGGGATACATCTCACGTATTGGCAATACGTTTCTATAGAGACAGATTAGAGAAGATGTTAGAATTCCCAAATCTTAGAACATGGACAGAAACTGAATGAATTCAGTGTGTGCCCGAGATTTTGACATAGAGAAACCGCTTCCATAGAGATATAAAATCTCTCTCAAAATCAATGTGCCCTACATGTGATGAGTAAAGAGGATAATATCTCTATACACCTTCCAAATAAAAAGGTGGCATTAGATATGCAACGTCATGTACGAGACCAGACTAAACACATGCTATGAATTTCATAAGTTGTTGTTAATCGAACACCAGAGGAGTACTGGATTACCTAAAAGAGCAATCCTTAAGAAATCTAGGAGTTTCGAGTATAAATTGCTAGTCAGCGGTAATAATGAAGAATTGAAACTCGAAGGATTTAGTGATTCGAGTTTTCGTCTGGTGTGAATATAATATTCTGTCATAATGAGGCAATGATGATTTGAAAGGGTTCAAATGGAAAATCGATACCAAGTTAACCACTATAACAAAGTATTTCGCAGCATTGTATACAGCGAAAAAGAATGTATGGATGAAAACTTCTTCCACTAAATTGGAATTAGTACCTAGCATTGCAAGATTTAGTACCTAGCATTGCAAGGCCTATGGTTATCTTCCAAGATAACATAAGGCAATTGCTTAAGAAAAGGAATCGAGATGTCACCCATGATTTAAACACAAATTAAAGTATACCATATGATTTTGAAAAATCATAGGTAGAAAAGGACGTGGTTATGGACCACGTCAAAAGACAACATAGCAGATCCATTAATTAAGTCATACTCACAAAAGAGTTCGACGGACATCTTGGGAAAGATGGGGCTTAAAAATGTATGTGGTTGGCTTTAGGGCAAGTGGGAGATTGAAAGGATAGTGCCCAACAAGCCAACAATTATGAGCTTGAGAAGGAAGTACCTTAGAAAGCAATCTTGGTACATAAGATGATACGCTTGTTTTATTCATAGTACGTAAATTAAACAATAGGCATCTTCATCTCTCGCGAACTTAGCTAAGCGATTGGATGAAATCCTAAGATCACATTCGACTATGGGACGATTCACTTCAGTACTGAGTGCAATCATGAAACAGTCTCTAAGGTGGTGATCTTAAAATTGTTCCAAGTCGTAGATTCCTATCGAGACGCGGTATCGAGGGAATCGCTAAGACTTGTACGATTATGCATGATTCACATGAAGTGAATTTGTAGAGTTTCATGAACAAGACATTTGATGTCAGTGCATATGACTAGGTGGTTCCATAGGGGATCGAACGCATCGAATGACCCGAACAGAGAGACTCATCGTGGAAGTATATTAAGCATATCGGTAATGGGAAGTCTCTCAAGACTTATAACGGTGTACGATTTAGTCCTCGGACTTGAGGTACTAGGGCGAATTCAGTACACGGGAATACGTACATTGATTTAGGAGCCGATCACGTAGCCGGATCATTGTACGACTACTTTGGGTACGTATGAACGTGTACGCGGATGGTTATTACTAAGATAGGATCTATCGACACATCTTGATAAGATGAGAGAATTTTTTGTACGTTCTTAGATAGTAGATTCCGAGAAACCCACGGCCGTGGTCAGTGACGGGTTTGAAAGGGTGTTTCCAAATTTAGCAGTCACACTGGAATTATTATCCTGAATTAGAAAGTACAGAATTGAGATAATTAGAGGTGCCGACCAATTCACACACCGTAGGTCTCAATCAGGAGATTAGTCGTTAGAAGGAACGTATGTAAATGACAATTGATGGTGAACCTAGAGGGTCACACACAATATAGTTGGACAGTGGCAGACGTAAAAGGAAACATTTGATTTAAGGAATTAAATCAATAAAATTCAAAGAGAAGAATAATTAATTAGAATAATCCAATTTAATTAGACGAGAATTAAAGTGTTAATTCGAAGTGGAGAATCATTAATTAAAAGTGTCTAATTAGTTAATCAATTGGAATTTCTGATTGATTAAGTCCTAAATTAAAGTGTTAATTGGAAAGATTAATTAATTAATAGTGCATTAATTAATTAAGCATATGGGCCGATTATTGTGAAAATTAATTGATCGTGGATTAATTATATTTTGCATAGGCCGATTTCGTGCTAAGGGAAAGTTGATTGAATTAGTCTAGGATTAATTGAGCATGTGGGCCAATGATAATGTTAATTAATTAATCTAGTGTTATTTAATTGACATGGCCGAACCATGCTTATGGAAATTAATTGATCTTGTATTAATTTTTATCATGGCCTATTTATATAGGGAAATAAAGGGATGAGATCTAATCTTGTTAGACAAGGGGAAAAAATTATGTATATCTTGTATCCTTGTTTGATATGGAAAGATCTTACAAGATATGATACATATCTATTTACAAAAAGGAGTCTTCTAATTAAAAATTTACAAGAAACCTTAACACAAGATAACAAGTGTGGCCAAAAATTTTAGCCCCTCTCGCCTCTATTCCCTGTTCGGCCATCCCTGCAAAAATCGACCCTCTGCATTTTTGTTCTCCAAGCTTCTTCTCTGGATCTAGATCCAGCTTCTAAAAAATGACAACTCTTTATTCCTAGTTCTTAGCCTGAGGTTTCAGGAGTTCATTCAATCTAGTTGGTGTGGACTATCTCTGGAGGTACAACACTTGGGGTGCTCTAGTGAACTTTTGAAGACCCGAAAAAAAAAACCACCATCTTGCCTGTGGTGAGGTAATTTCTTAAATTGCCTATTATTTATGTTTTTGAATTTTGATTCAATCCATATTTTCCTATGAGTTAGATAATGGTAATCCTGGGCTTCGGGTTTTATGCGTGTATAATTTTTTTTAAAAATATTTCGCACGGTGTTTTGACAATTGTATACCACAAAAACCCAACAATACACAACAGGAACCCAACTCATGAAGATTTTACTGGAAATGATTAAGGATTCTGGGTTGGTCACAGTTCTTGAAGCTCATGAAGAACTGGTGTTCTTAGAAGACGTCACTGAATTCGACGCTGGTAGAATGATTGACATGGGAAAAAGTACCATGATTGGGAAGGTTGGAGGGAAAACTATTTGCATTTCCCCTGTTGTGCTGAGTGAAATTTATGGTTTCTAGAATGAAGGAGAAGAGGTATATGTTCTTGGTTCCCAGAAGGAGGAAGAGTTCTGGGCTATCTGTGCTAAGGAGGGAGAAGAAAAATAGGGCACAATGTTGAAGACTCAGCTATAAGACGAGTATCAACGATTTGCTGACATCATTGCTCAAGTGCTGGAGTGTTCAACCAACTCATTGGATGGGTTGCCCAGAAGGAGGTTTCACACCATGGCCTGCATTTACTATGGCCTAGATGTGAATTGGGCTGCTCATATGTTCAACATTTTGGCTGTCAAGAAAAATGGACATGCCATTCTGTTGAGTCATCTGTTCTTGGCATTGAACTGCCAAATGGTGAATGGGAAGGTGGTTCATGCATTGAAGAGGTTCCACAAGTATGAACTAGTAAGAGTAGAGCACAAGGTGGCTGCTCCCTAAGAGGAAAGGAAAGGGGAACACCAAAGAGGCCGGTGCTGTGAAAAAGGCCAAGACTCCTGGACAGACTAGTAAGTCTACTAATCAAATAGCAGACCCTGCTGTTGAAGCCAGATCAGTAGAGTCTGCTTCAAAAATTGTGAACAAAATAGTCACTCAAGTGACTAAGGGAATGGGAGAAAGTGCAGCAATAGCATCTCCTGAAAGAACTGAATCAAACGAACCGGCTCAAGTTGAATTGAAGAGAAGAACAAGGAGCTCTGCAAAGATGCTTATTGTTAAGCCTCAGCCAACTGGGACTGTGACCAAGTCCAAGGCTCGGATGAAGGTCAATTTATCTGAAGAACCAATTGAAAAAGTGAGGGAGGATACAGCATCAGCAAAGAGACCCATTGAACAAACAGAGAAGTCTGCTGAGGAGCCTACTGTTATCTCAGAATTGGTTCAGTCTGCTGTCATGGAGACAGAACAGCAGACTAGCACAATTGATGATGGTGAACCTCTGCTCATCCATCCTCAACCAATTGATGCTCAACCTCTAAAGGTTGTAGAAAACCCTTCTGCCAAGAGGAAAAGAACTGGCAAAGGGAAGGTGTCTGCCGCTCAGAAGAGAAAAGAAGAAAGAGAGCTGAAGAAGAAGGAAGAGACAGAATACAAAGAAGCAGTGAGACTCAGTGAGCTAGAAGCTCAGACTAAAAATATGACACTGGAAGAGTTAGGTGCAAAGGAAGCAAAAGACTTGGTTGCTGACATAGAAAACAGTACCAAGAACGCCCATGGTCCAAGGTACAGTGGTGGCATCAGAATTGGGAAGCCAAGGGACCCAAATCAGCCAAGACAAATGATGCCTAAACCCAAGGAGCCTAAGAAGCCGAATCAGAACTCAAGTATGCCTTAACAGTTGTGCTTGATAATCCGGAGGCTTATAAGAGGTTTGAGGCTGAATTGGAAAGGTACAATAACCTGCTCATCCGTCAGAGTCTATTTTTCAACGAGAAAATAAGGTACAACAGATGGAGAGACTACAAACTGACAAAGACCAAGGAGCGGATTATTGACTGAAAGGCATTTTCAGACAACTGCCGAGCAGAAGGATAAAGAAGAAGAAGTTGATGACTATGACTCTTTTGAATCAGAACAGTCCAAGGAACCAGCTGATGTGGATATATAAATCATAAGGGCGTTTTAGTAATTACCAAATTCCATATTATTAAAATAATTAATCAATAATTATATTTATGACATTCATTAGAATGACAATCTCGCCCCTATTCAACTTTGAGGTTAGTAGGAGACTTTTTCTCTCCACCTAATTGATGGTGGCTTCTCATCTCCTACCATTAATAAGGTGACTCTTCACCTCCTCAGTTTTACCTATAAATACTACCCTCATTTTCATTTGGAAAGGAGGTTGCAGAAGAATGAAGAATAGCTGAAAAGTTTCCTCGAAGTTCGTCCCGTGACATCAGATCAAGATTTGAGATGATCAAGAAAGGAAGAGGCAATCCTGGAGATAACCTTAATCATTTTCGTACAACATCATTTTTGGCACCGTCTGTGGGAACTTTTCTGATTGGCACGTGATGAGGGGCAATTTGGATATCTTACTATTCAGGAGTTCATTGTGGGTCGGACAATACAAAGTTCTATCTTTGAAGGGCGTCGAGCAAAGCCGTCAGCGTGAAATACCACTTCACGACCCACGCAGGTCGATCGGTACTGTTGGGCCGAACCTTGGCCCAATCCAGCGGACTTAGAACGTACGTACAGCTGAAAGCCCATCTCCTCAGCTATAAATACCCTATGCATTTATTTTGGGGGGGATCCCCAAGGGCACATTCTCCGAGACTGCTACTCGGAATCACTTGGAAAATATAGTATAGGTTTTTCTCTTATGTATTTCACCCTCTAGCTTGTACGGCATCCAATAATGCTCGGATAGGACTCTCGATTCTTGTATCTTGTACTCGATCATTCTAAATACAATACTATTGATCTTTTATCTCCATTTACGTATATTAGCACAGCATTATTATCATCCTTATTGAGCTAACGAAAACGCGTAAGATCAATTGGCGCCCACCGTGGGGCTTTATTCGAGTATTAGATCGAAATATGCCTACCACGAGGAGAAATACATATATCAGCGGAGAGCCTCACTAAAATCTGCCGTTTACTTTCTAAGACAATCTTCCGACCAACGGAGCTTTTGTCAATCTAGGGTCAAAGGTAAGATCTACAGGGTGAACTTTCAACTTTTAGATCGGTGGTTCTATTCTGCAAACATCCAGTTCATTTATTCCTTCGTTGGATTTCTTCTCCACAAAACAATCAATTCTCTGTTTATAAGTAAATAAGAAGTCTCACAGGTATCACTTTTTATGAATACGTTAAGTCAGTTCGATCGGTTGACGACAAAGGGTTGTGAAAATCTATGGAGTTACAGCTTATTAATGTTCGGAATTTATTTTTTCGATCATCATATTTAGTGATTCCAGAACAAATCGTTTCTCGATCTATCACATAATCCATTCGGATTGTTTATCGGTTATCTAACGATTTTTCTCGATCATTTGGGATAGGCTTAATTTCTTTCCTTTGCTCGATGACAATTTTTAATGAATCCTGCGATCGAACGTTGCTACGACGGCAACAAGTTATATACGTTCTTGAAGTCGCATCTAAGAATGGGCTACGGTTCGATCGCCAAAAGAAATTTACGATCCTGAAGAGAAGGAATAGATAACTTCGTGATAACTACAAATTCCAATCAATCTCGCTCATGTTAGATCGGAGAAATTGAAAAGACTTGAAAGGATAAAACAGTGTAATTCGACCAAATAACAAAAACTTCATTTCGACCAGATAACAAAAGCTTTATTATTGATACTCTTCAAACAAGTTACAAGCGATGCCTTGGAAGCTCAAGAGATACAGTACAATCACTTCTATCCTACTACAAATTCTACGAGTAAGTCTACCCTGTTGTGTATTTGGTCATCATTCCCTTTAGATCGCTCCAGATACAGAACTCAGCAGTGATTCTTCATGGCCATCACTCACCACGTGTCGCACATCCATCTTTTACGGGATAAAAGTCGGATCGGAGCTCCTCTCCAGGGCTTCAAACCGATCTTAGGTCTTCATCTGTAAATAATGATTGAAATACTCCATCATTATTTACAGGTTAATCCGAAACGATGCAGCGGAGGGTTATCTCAACGGAGTCGCCCCAAGCGAGCTCGAAGGAACTATACTTCAAGAAAGCCCTCGAGGAAGCTTATGCTCCAGTTTTAAAGAACTCCTCTAAGATTAACCAGCTGCCCGGTCAGATGCTACGCCAGGATACCGGAATTCTAACCCGCCCCAGATAAGGTATATCTAGGAAAATAGGTTGCATGCCGGTATTCTAGGCGCAATTTCTTTTGCCTGTCGATATTCTAAGCGAAAGATATTGCACCAAAGAAGTCGAGGTCGAAAAACAAGGTTCGAATTCTAATCTCAAACTTCTTTATCTTGGAAATGATACGAATTAAATCTAAAATTCGATCCATGGGGATCGGAGGGAGCTTAAAGGAAGAAGTGAGGAATGTCGTATAGGTAAGTGGACCTATTTATAGCGGTGAAGGCTTTTGAACCAACGGCCCAGATAGCGGATCACGAACGGTTAGGATGTACGAAATAAATGAACTGACTGATACATTTCCCGAGAAATAGGGTCTTGTTTGGTTGGGAGAATGTACAGTCTATCAATGTGCCAAGAAGGGCTAATTTGAAAAAGTTAATCCGAACAAATGTTTTACTTATTATCCTATTTGAAGGACGGTACAGGAATCAGGAACTCTTGTCTGAATTTCAACTCTTTTGCACGTGATATTCTAAGTACGAAACCACTAGTTTCTTTACAACCAACTAGTGATGTTCGAATTGTAAAAGCTATGATTGATCTACTCGAGCAAAATTCTCGAACTGAAAAATTCGACAACTTTGGAAATTCGGGAATGGCGAGGATCGGTTGCAATGAGTTCTTTATTAATTTTTAGTCTACCAAAGTGTTTATTTGTTATTTACTCAAGAAAAGCGTTGTTCGATTATTTCCTTATTATTCTTATGAGTTCGAGATTGGGTTATTGAAAATAAGAGCTTATTTGATTATGCATTATTAAGAAGGAAAAGAGGAAAGGCATTTATGAATATTATTGCGAAATACAAGAGCTCACAGGAAAAATATGGAGGTACATTTCGAGCATAGTACAAGCTAATATGTTACATAAGAACCCCTTCATTTCCTACAATCAAATGAAATTTTCGCTCTCCTCTCCTATTGTTTATTCGAACTAACTTATCTTCGAGCATGGAATCTCCTTCGGATCCGCAGGCTTTTAACTTTATTTACGATCTTCCGAAGACAAGGGGGTGAACGCACAGTATATCGAGTAACTGTATTCTGCATCGTTCTCTCCCCAGTATATCTTCCTAAATGCATTGTAGCAACAGGTCCCTAGTCGAAGACCTGCGCGATAACCTGCGAACTCCATGGATCTGGCTTATTGGCCTTCAAGATGGAAATTCTATTTGCCTGTCGATATTCTAAGCGAAGTCGGGGTAGTTTTTCCTTCCGCTCGAAGATTATTACGCTTAAAGATTGTTCGAAGTCTAAGCTCAAACAATTGAATTAATTGAATAATGATCCTCATCATCATGATCGGACAAATAAAGTGCCAGTATGATGAATGAGATAATTTCAGGGGTATGACAGCCTTTTATAACAAAAACTAAGAGAAATTCAACGGCGGACAATCCGCGAAACGTATGGATAAGATTTGACGACCATTGCAATTCCTGATAAATAAGGGACCGTTTGAAAAGGTATTATTGACCAAAATTCGGAACATATACGTAACAGCAAAAACAAAGAAGTATTAGGTCAAACAAAGCAAGTATCTCATGAGGAGTATATAAAGAAACAAAACTTACATTTCGATCTTATTTAAATTGGGAAAGAATATCCACGCTATATTGCCCATCCAAGAGGAATATTCATGCTCCGAATTCGAAAAATCGTTAAGACAAAGGGATTATTTATTAAGTTCAAAGGTTATTTATTGCTTCCTGTCTCGATTGTGTCTCGTCTATTCTCATGACTACAAAAGACTGTTATTTCCTTAAGAGCTCATTTCAAACAAAATTATTTATTCAGTGAAAGTTCATTTCGCCAATATTCTTATATTCTGATATTCTCGATCAGTGAAATCTCGTTTCACCAAAATCCCTATTTATTCACCGTATTCTGATATTCTCGATCTATATTCACTTATTATCAATCTCTATTTGTCTCCATCTACTATTGAAAGGGTGAAAGCTGTTGCTACGACCCTCGAAGATCGACCAAGGGTGAAAGCCGTTGCTATGCCCCTTGGATCAAAAAATAAAATGGGTGACGACCCTCGGGCTAAAAATGCTCTGAAACGACTAAGGGTGAAAGCCGTTGCTATGCCCCTTAGATCGATATTATCAAATGGGTGAAAGTCGTTGCTACGACCCTCGGGCTAAAAATGCTCTGAAACGACTAAGGGTGAAAGCCGTTGCTATGCCCCTTAGATCAATATTATCAAAAAGGTGAAAGCCGTTGCTACGACCCTCGGGCTAAAAATGCTCTGAAACGACTAAGGGTGAAAGTCGTTGCTATGCCCCTTAGATCGATATTATCAAATGGGTGAAAGCCATTGCTACGACCCTCGGGCTAAAAATGCTCTGAAACGACTAAGGGTGAAAGCCGTTGCTATGCCCCTTAGATCGATATTATCAAAAGGGTGAAAGCCGTTGCTACAACCCTCGGGCTAAAAATGCTCTGAAACGACTAAGGGTGAATGCCGTTGCTATGCCCCTTAGATCGATATTATCAAATGGGTGAAAGTTGTTGCTATGACCCTCGGGCTAAAAATGCTCTGAAATGACTAAGGTTGAAAGCCGTTGCTATGCCCCTTAGATCGAAATTATTAAATGGGTGAAAGCCGTTGCTATGCCCCTTAGATCGAAGTTATTTAAAAGCTCCCTTTGAGAGCCCCGAAGACAATCGAAGGTAATTATCGCTATATCCTGGAATCTGCAATATAATCAAGTTCGATCTAAATTCTATTATACAACTTTATATAATCAAGTTCGATCAATATTATTTCTCCATAAGTTCTATATTCGACTGAGGAAGGCAATTTTATACGACTTAGTAGGATTTACTCCTATTATCTAAAAAGGACCGAGTTAAGGGGAAAGCGCATAATGAAAAATTCAAGTCGCGGAGATCAAAATATAAGTCCGGAATGGATCTCGAAATTATCTCACAAGAGTTGCGGATCACGAAAATCAAAATCAAAGACGACAACATGGAAAAATATTTTTCATTCATAAACTTTCAAATGAATTACATGAGAGTTCTTGATTACCATAAAAATCGAGCTAATCTGAAAATTTACACCTAGTACAATTCTATTACAAAGGGTTATTCCTATGGATGCTCGAATAGGGAAGACGAGGCTGGTACGCTTCTACCCTTCATCCGATGCTTCCTCGGAAGTAGTTACCAAACTACCAAGTCGAGAGACAGGGAAGCAACTCCAGTTGGAAATACTCCTAGCAGTTTTGAAGACCGCATCCTTCGAGAAGCCGCCTCGAAGACGTGGAGATCGAGTGCAGGAAAACTCCTCCAGCAGTTGACCCACTATCCCAACTGGGTAGAGAACAGGATATAGGAAGTCGAGCCCACCTCAAAGATTTGGAATCAGAGAGAGCAGGTCACCTGCCGGTACCCTAGTCGCAATCCTTTTCGCCTGCCGATACCCTAGTCGAAAGATTTTCTTACAATGAATGATGATGAAGTCAGAAAAGAAGGTTCGGATGCGTATCTCGAACGCTTTAATCTTTGACATCCAATGGAGCTCGATGATGGTCAATAGAAGTAAGAATACAACCATATTGATCGAATGAAAGATTTACAGAAAAGTAATAATATGAAGGTATCCCCGAAGCTATATATAGTGAAAGCAAAAAGTAATCAACGACTCAGATTTATTAAAACTAACGGCCGAGATACAAGCAATAAATACGCCGACCGGTACACTTCCCGAGAAATAGGTGCCGTTTGGGTGAATAAGGAAAAAGTCAAAATTCAATTATGCTCAAGGCCCTTACGACCTCTACTTCAATCATCAAAAGAATCTCGAAGAATAATTCGAACTGTTATTTAATATCACTACGTCAATGATTCGCCTAACAACGGCTAAAGTCAGATAAATTACTATATTTAAGGGAATTACATCGATCATAAAAGATCAGTCAAAAGACTGTTATTTCCGAGTTCGATACATCAAGCAATTACAATTCTGAGTTCGATACATCAGACAATTACAAGAAAGACAACTTAACTAGCCTACCTCTTGATGCTAGTACATCTTACAAAGATATAAAAAGACTACTCTCTATATCCAAACGGGAGAAGAGCTTCATAACCAGCCAATCCTATGAAATTTTTGGCGGACGATAATGTCCTTACTCAAATAGGAGGAGCCTAACAAGCCAACAGGCTTTTATTTTTATTTATGATTCTTCAAAGGGGGGAAGGGCAAGGCATCTTTTTCTAGGTGTAATGTGAATACTTTGTTGGATGCCTCGACCCTCGATACACCACCCTGTATTGTCTTCGAAAAGAACAAATAAACCACTGAACACCCTTGAAAAACTTATTGCTCAAGCGACTCCTAGACCTTTGAAGGTCGAAGAAGCTGCGGGGGTCGTGGGTGGTCAACAATAAGGCTTAGTGGCCTACAAGAGCGGAATAGTGTTCGCCTGCAGATAACCTAGTCGAAGTAAAAGTATGGATCAGCATACAATCTTCGGAGTAGGTCCTAACTCGAATTTCAAAATATTGGGCCATACAACAGGATCTTTTGATCAGCGTGATCGAAGGAATCCACATTCTACACACTTATAAGGATATAGAATGAAGAAACTTATTTATAGGAGCAAATTTAAAAAAAAAAATCCGACGGTTAGCAGAAAACAAAAAGGAACGATCAAGATTAAAGGACTGTTACGCTTCCCGAGAATTTGAGCGGGAAATGAAAATAATGGAATATGAGAAATGTGCAAGTTATTATGCTAAGATCGAAGAGTTTTATTTCAAGGTCATGTTTTCGAACAAGGAAAGCAGAACAGGTGCGAATGAAAAAGATCACATCACATTGTGCAGAAATAAAGAATTATACAATCATCAAGAAAATAAAGTTATTACAAACAGCATAAAATAAACGTCTAAAATTATTCATGGGTACAAAAACAGCGCAGCTGGAAAAATAAGACAACATCTAGAGAAGTTTGTTATCAGAGAAGATCTTTCGAAGCTCAGCATTACGAGCTTCATAGCCACGGTCATAAGCCTCTTTTTCACGGAGCACGGATTCCTTTTTCTCTTGCTCATAGAGATTCTTGAGCTTCTCGAGCTCCTCATTCAACTCCTTGTGGATTTCTTCTCCCTGGTCCTTAGCAGTCTTTGCTTCCTCTAAGGCAAGCTTCTCCTTAAGGACACAGTCAAGTTCAGTCTTCTTTCTCTCCAGCTCGAAGGAAACAGCAGCATGGCGGTTTGACTCCCGCTCGGCAAGTTCCTTTAGTTCGACGAAATCTTGTCCTACCTGCCGAATATCTGAACAAAAGTATATATATATAAAAAAAAAAAAAAAAAAAAAAAAAAAAAAAACAAAGAGAGAGAGAGAGAGAAGAGAAAGAAAGAAATTGTATCACCTGAAACAGAAAATGCGATCCAGATTGGTACAATTCTTCGAGACTCCTCTCTTTGGACGTCTCCGTCTCAGCGGAAGTAAGTTTGAGCTGCAATGAACTGTCCATCGGGTCCTCGAATGCAGCCTTAGGAGGAGATCCATCTTTTAACTCCCCAGACGGGGAAAGGTTAGTCCTCGGAGCAGCGGACTCAGCACGAGTTTCTGAAAGATTGTCGATTTTTGGAGACTCAGCAGAAACCTCTCCACCAACCTCCAATTTGAGTTTTTTGTTTAAACCCCCTGCGGGTGGGACGACCAAAGAATCACCGGACGATGGCTGGTTCCCGATGGCAAGGTTCCTCAAAGCTTCGATAGGAGTGATCCCATCAGAGTAAGGTCTTTTGTTCGAAGAAGCAACAGGAGTTTTTTGTCTAACAGGCTCTCCACTAGAATGATCGAGCTCAGCCTCAAGCTCCTCGTCCAAAATAGACTTACTGGTACCGCCCTTAGTTTGTTTTGACGAAGCATTTTTCTCTTTCTTAATTTCCCCTCCCTTGGGAACTTTGGGGGAAGACAAGGTGGTTTTGGAAGAGGATTTAGAGGTTTTGGCCTCTTTGGACGGTTTTGATTCCTTGGACGAAGTTTTGATCTTCGAGCCACCGAACAGCATTTTGGGGTCGATGGCCTTGCCCAATATCTCGTCCATGTCGATCGGAAAAGTGAATTAACGAGTTCGAGAAATGCAGAATACAAGTAAAAAGCTCCGATTCTGATAAATAAATGTGTTGCGTAAATAACCTGAAGGGATCCTAATATTTATAGACGCCACACCTTATGACGATGGTAGTGGAACCGACCCGATTTTCAAGAAAGATACCATTGGAATTAAATAAATTCCGATCACAGAAGTACGAAAAGATATCGAATTATAAACATCAAATGATGCTAGAATATGTTGCTAAGATATACAATTACAAACGAACCTGATCACAAAGAATACAGGTCCGATTACAAAGAATGTCACCTATATACACGCTAAATTCCTAACTATAAGGTTTTGACTCGTCCTCCATAGCATATTGAGATCCATCATCCAGACCGCCATCACCTTCGCCGCGACTATTTAGTGGATCGGCTCAATCGAAGGATCCATCATCTCTACTGTTCGATCTGCCCTCTATATCGGGATCTTCGTTCTCTCCTAAGGCAGAAGTACGATCACCAGAGGACCGTTCAAGAAAATCGGGGTTAGGCATAGGGATGCCGAACTCCTCAACCAAGGAAGCAAAACGGTGGCTTTGCCAGTCGGTTTTCGGGGGCAACGATGAAGCTTTATAGTCTTTTCCTTTGGCATTTTTGAAAGGATTCATATACAGGAGGTATTCTTCCATTTTATCCTCGATCCTTTCGGCCGAAATCAATTGTTGAACCCCCTTATAAAAGATAGTTTGGAGGATTCCGCCAGTCCTCATCCGAACTAAAGGATCGAAAACAGGGGAACCAAGGAATTTTCGTATGGCAGGGATTTCTGCCTCTTCTGCCCCTTGAGAATAGGCGCGAGCTGAATCTTGCTTGGTTTGTTCAAGTTCGATCTTAATTCTTATAAGTTCGTCTTCGAGTGCGCTCTTCTCTGTGACTACAGATAACAATTCTTCCTCCGCAGAGGAGGAACGTTTCATACTTGCATTCTCCAGCTCTACCTTCACTTGAGACAATTCTCGTTGATTCTCTGCTAGTTGGGATCGAAGGGTTTGATTATCAACGAAAATTTGTGCATACGCATCGTGAGCATCCTGTGATTCCTGCTCTAGCAATGCTAAGCGATAGGTCTGAAGAGCGAACAAATCTCCGACCTATGAAAAAATTTTGGTTATCAGTGAATCTTAGAGACTTTAAGGAAAGAAGAGATAGTCATAAGGCAAATTCTTACCTCGTGATACGTTCGAGAGAAATCACTCAGAACCTCAAAATTCCCCTTAACGGTTTGAAGCAGCATATCCCGCCTAAACCAACTAGCCATGTAAATTCTAGTGGCTTTGTCGAATTCATTCTCACCACCTGAATCCAGATCGGTCTGAATAGTCCTGTCTTTAGAGTATCCAGCAGCCCTGCCACCGCGGAAATGCTCATCCATGAAATCTGCCACGTCAGGCTCCGACCTACCTTCTCGACATGGAACTGAGTTAGAACTTACGCCAAAGGGTTTTACCCTCCTTGAGGGGCCCGAGTGGTCGGTATTCCTCTTTCGACCCAGGAGCTTCTCATATTCCTGAACGCCCAGAATCCTGTTCCAAGAATGTTGACTGTAACCAACGGACGAAAGAGCAGAAGTATCGGGGGAAAACAGAGTTCGAAAAGGTCCTGCAGTGGCAGAATTCAAGGAACTCATAGTACCAAGCCCTCTCAGATCAGGAATTGTAACTGGTATAACCACTGAATTTCCACCTAAATTACATATATCCGCTCTTTTTTTGGAAGTATGTGGAAACGGATCGAAGTAGAAAGGTGCATATCCTACTGAGCCGGCAGCGGAGAGTCGAAAATTCTCAACAATTCGACCTACAAAGGAAACGCAAGGTGTACATGATTTTAAACGAGAAAAATTGATCTGTCACACTTCAAGATAGGAAGAAGCTAAAGACATACCCAAAGATAGAGGGGCGAGAGGCGGAGCAGCAGAATCTGGCAAGTCACCGAACTGCGGAAGGGACCCTTCGAAGGATTGATGCAAAAGATTAATTTAAAATGCAAAATTTTAATCAAAATCTTATGCCCCCACATAAGTTTCGAGATTTTAAAATATCCTGGCGGGCTTAAGGCCCAAATGCAATCTCCTAGTACCCACGACTCGTGGGCCATACTATTTGATTCACTTGGTGGTCGATTACGTCGATGGTTAACCATCGCAGCTAACCCTTAAGTTCATTTAGCCTTGTTTTTCGATATGGACCCACGACTCGTGAGACATCCATACTTACTAGCGTTAAATCATGTCCAATACTCGTGGAGAGAAATAGTTCAATCCTAGACACCCCACGACTCGTGAGACAGCGCCTAAAACCTTGCTATCCCCTCCCTTGGCACTAAACTCATGCATCGAGGCAATAGACATATCATCTTCCTATAGCTCGACCCATGACTCGTGAGACATCGAGATATATTCGTACAATATGCCTAAGACCTAGTAATTGGATAGGCTCGGACCATAGAGACTATTCATATGCGCCCTTAAGTTCGATTTAATATTCTAATTGAATTTTAAGTTCAATTGGAGGTTTTAAGTTTTCTTGTGCGAGGTCTCATCAGATTATGCTTTATCTTGTTTACGTGATCTATTCTAAGCATGCATGACATACATCAAAGAATAATAGTAAACATACATAACCTAGCAAGATATGATTGATCGATTGCCCATCCTATGCGATCCATCACGAGCCATGTGATGGATCAATTGGTCAGTCTAGGGTAGAAATTAAATGTCCTAACTATTACAATTTTCAAACCCATACATCATGGGTCTTCTTGTAATATCCAGCTTGATTGGGCCTCCATGTCCTCCAAGGTAATGGGCCTCCATGCGGATCTCCAAGTCTTCATGAGGTCTTCTCGGGTCCAAGCCTAATCTAAGCCTAGATTACAAATTAAAAATGGTCCTATTCTATTACATTCGTTTGCGCAAGCAAGGGCACCAATCAGGCGCATTTAATTACAACCCAAAAATAAATAAACCAAAAACTACACAGGGCTTAAGGGCAAAAATGTAAATTTACCGGATCCTTTAATTTTAATTCTCAAAAATTATTTAAGTTAATTAATTTTGAATTAGCAATTAACCTCTAAGATTAATTAGCTCTTACTTGAGCTCTAAGTAATCAACAAATCTTATCTTGATCAAATTGATTAATTAAGGTAGACTAAATCTCTAAGATTCCTACCTTATCCAAAACTCTAAGTTTACCAAAAAATTCCAAACTCCAAGATTTTCAAGATAATCCTATTTTGTTTAGATTAGTTTAATTAAGGTAGTGTTTAGGTCTAACAAAATAACTACCTTATCCAAAAACTCCAAATTTCCTAATCTTCCAAAATTCTAAAATTTTCAGAATTTCCAAAATAGGCAGAATTAGAGTCCAACTAAAAATCAACCAGTCGAGGCCAATCGAAGACTGCCACGTGGACAACACACGCGCGGACACGAAGTCCGCGCGTGGCTATTCGCGGCAGCCGTTGCTGCGCGTGACAACGTGCGGCATCGCGCGGCTGCACGTGACAGCACACGGCTGGCAGCCCGTAGGCTGCTGCCGTGCACTGCTCGCGCGGCCAGCGTGCTGTTCGCACGCTGCCGTGGGCAGCAGCACGTTGTGGCCGCCCAGCCGCGGTTGGATCCAATCAAATTTTTTTTTTTTTTTATTACTCATAGATTTAATTTAAACATATCCAATCAATTAAATCCCAATCCAAAATTAAAAATTAACATGATAAGAAATTTCGAATCTAAAATTATCCATTAACTCCAAGTTAAATAACAAATGTCCTAAAACATGCAAAGTTAAAGAACTAGCCACATAAATCAAACATATGATTTAAAAACACAGAATTTGCAAATTCATATATATACAAAGCCTAGAGTTGGCTCTGATACCACTGTTCGGATTCGGTAAGATAAACAGCCCTAGGCACAGCGGAATATAAAATTTTAGGACCTCTTACGAAATCTTGCCAGGATACTACTCTAGGTGTATATATATAAATATCAATTAAAACGATAGTATAAGTTTACACGTTATACCTATCTCCTTGCAAATCCAAGTTGGCAGTCAGCAAAAACGAACTCTGATTCCTGCTCCAGGAAAATCGATCCAAGCTCTGCACCAGCGCCCCACGTGTTGCGCCTCTACGAGTTGATACACACAATATCATGAAAATAATATATCTTGATCGACTAGAACACAAGATATATTAAGATCTAGGAATTAGGAACGATTTAGGAACAAAATCGACAAACGAAAAATTTCTTCCACTGGGAAGAAGGGTTCGGCCGATCACACTGGGAGAGGGGAGAGAATTTTTGCTCTTGCTCAATTTTTGCTTATAGAGTTGTGTGAGAAATAACTACAAGATAGCTACTTAGAGTTATCTCCCTTAACCTAGTCCTATTAGGACTAGGGTACTTCTCTCCTACATGGGCCATGACCCTCTTTAATTAGAAGACCAAGTCTTCTAATTAATTCATGGCCCAGTTAATTAATTTTGACCAGGCTTTATTTAATCTCCCAATTAAATAGCCCAATTAATTAACTTAATCTCCCATTTAATTAAATCAGACTCTAAGTCTATTTAATTAAAATCCTTTTTAATTAATTAAATCCAACTTAATTAATTAATCCACAAATTAAATTCCAATTTAATTTATGATCCTGATCCAATTCCAATTGGGTCTCATTTTGTTCCAATTAGGTCGACCCAGTCGATTATTCACCCAGTCGACCCAGTCGACTCGGTCGTTCTTATTTCCTCGCTCTCGCTTCATGTGTATTGTGTATGCCCCCGTAGGTTCACCACATAATTGGCCGTGGGATATAATTAAATATTATTTAATTATTCGAGTAAGACTTACTCTAAATCAATCGAACACTCTGTCGATTGATCATTCCAAAATTAGCACCCCTGCCAATTTGGGAATTCTCCCACACTCCACGGTCGATGTCCAACCACAAGCACATGGAGCCCAATCACTGGTGAATTAATTCAGTGAACCTTTTATCATTTATAATTTTCATATACGACATAATCTCTTCATCGATCAATCTCCCAGTCGAGACTTAAGGGTATGGTCTTTCATCGGATTCCCTTTTCTTTTGTCTTGACCTTATGTACTCTGATCTCGAAATAAATTCTCTTTGACTTAATCTTTATGAGCTACTTACATAAAGTCCCATAGCCCTGTGATCTAAGGACTTCTATCCTTATGCATAGATAATTATTACATAAGATAAAAATGACCATTTAATAAAGTGCATTTATTAATCGAAATTGAATAGTTCCTTATTTATTACAATAAATGCTCGCCATACAGCTGGCTTGCAGGACACTATTTCTATCAGAGTCCCTACCATGGTAGTCTTAAAATGATTCTCCCAGGACTAATTCGATGGTCTTGTGACATTCCAAGGGCTCGATTCTTTCGAATTTCCTCTTCTTAGCATTTACTTCTTCTTGTTTCTCTTTCTTCTTCTCAGTCGAGTCCTTATCAACTATGCAATGTACGACAATGGGAGTAATAGGCTTGGTTTGAGCCTCTTTACTTACTTTCTGAACCTTTGGGTAGGGTTCCTCTTTTCTGATTTGCTTATCGACAGAAACCATGTAACAATTCCAAGCGTCCTTTACGTTTCTCAACAACTCCCCTGGATGTTGGGAACTTCAAATTTTGATGATATGTCGAGATCACCGCTTGGAAGGTATTCAAAGCAGGTCTCCTTAATATCACATTATAAGCACAAGCAGCGTCGACAACCAGAAATTTGACCATTCTGATTTTCGAGTTATCAAGGTCCACCATCAAAAAGAATAAAGTTAGGGTTCCCATGGGGATCATTTGCGCCCTTCCAAACCCGACAAGGGGCGTGACCACTGGGTCTAAAGATGTAGGTCCCAGGTCCATTCTCTCCAGTGCATCTAAGAAAAAAATGTTAGCCGAGCTACCAAAGTCGATTAATATTCTTTTAACAGTAGCACTGGCTATTTGTGCAGTTATTACCATCGAACAATCCAGAATATCTTGGTTATCGAATGGAACATACCCGAGTTGGATATCAGACTTGTCGAAGCCTATCATTCAGCTTTGAGTAGTCAGTTTTATCGAAAAGATTTCTTTACGACTATTCCAAGTTCTCTCTCGGAGGGCTCTGAAAACCACCCTCCTCGATTTCTTACTATCCCCTCCAGCGAGGTCTCTCGAGATCATATTGCCAATTGTTCTCGGCTGGGGTCTCCTTGGCTGGTCATCTCGACTTTCTTGGTTTTGATTTCTTTTCCCCAGAGAGCTCGATCGGGAACGACTAGTTATCGTCCTATTCTCCGCTTGGTTATTCTTCTCCACCTTAACATACCCCGTTAAGTGGCCCTCTGCTATCAGTCTTTCGATTTCGTCTTTCAGCTAATAGCAATCCTCCGTGTCATGTCCCCTCTGTCGATGAAAACGACAATACTTTTTAGAATTAGGGGCATCTCTGTGGGGGAGGCTTTCGTAACAGATTCTTGTCTTGTATGGCGAACAAGATTTCTGATATGAGCTTCTTGAGCGAAGTAAATCCCAAATAAAGTGGGTGCCAAAGAGTTTGAGGAAAATAGGTACTATTAGATGTATAACCATGTTAATTAATCTGCCCTGCTATTGTTGTCTTTATTTTATGATTAGAATGTTCTGGTATTATTATCTTTTCATGATTAATATGCCCTGCTGTGGTTTTCATTACATCTTGTCAAAAATCCATTTGAATTTAATGTTTGAAAGCTTGCAAAACTTGGTAATTTGAACCTGAAACTGAGAGCAAACACTTATGTGCATTCTAGCATTAATTTGACCTGCTTATACAATGTAATTTTTGTGGAGTTCATTGTAGATGTGAAACTAGTTAATGAGTTTTTTTGAGTATAAGTATATGGTACATTGTATATGTATTATCTAATAAGTTTATATTGCTATTATGTTTCTGTTAAAGAAACCAAAATTTAGTCATAGGTTTGAGGTATCTCAACTTCTGAGGTATCTTTAAGATAATTAATCTTTTTTTTTTTTCGCTTTTTGTGTACACAGTTCATATTTGTTTGCTTAAATCAAGTATAATTACCTGGTTTAAATAACTGTAAGAAACTTAAGCCACTTCCCAAGTCTAAAGAATTGAACTTGTTTTGTGAATCCACACCTGGTAATGGCGCACCAGAATAGTCAATAGATTCCGTATTTATCTAGTTCCTTTTAGTACCTATCATTTTTTTGTTTTTTGTTAGGTTACATTTTAGTACCTATCATGGTAAAGCATTCTTATCATGATTTTGTTCTTCTGTATACATATAGCAGCACAATATAGATATAATTCTACCAAACTACCATTCTTTCTCTCTCAGCTTATCATAGAAAGAATCAGGATATGACCAGCACACATGAAGCATATACTAGTCCAGTTAGAAAGGAACTTGAATCTGAAACCAATTTCAAAACACGTGTCCAGGATGTTGCTCGAAATATTACTATTGCATATAAGAGTTGATTTCGTGATTTTCTTCATTCATTAGTAAATTTAGCTTGTGTATAGAACTATTTGTAATCTGATTTCTTAAAAAAATGCAAAGCAAGTAGTTGTCACATGTGCAATTAAAGTCTTCTGGATTGGGTACAAGTTATACTACAAGCCATTTGGAGTTTAGCTTCATAAATATCTAATAGTTTCCTTTTTGTTTTAGATGTTTATGATAGGCTGGTTCAGAAAGGTAAGGAACCAGGCTTCTTCCAGTTGCTGGCTACTCAAACTGTCAATGCCGTGTGACATGTAAGTATAAACTACTCTATTCTTCTCTTCACAAAGTTCTGTTGTCTAGACGCAGCAACAATGTGAATATTGGCGATAAGAAACAAAGGAAAGCTTTAAGGAGATTGACTGACTTGATTGGTGTATTAGAATTCCTGCGTTCAAACTTATCGATGAAATGTTGTTGGGATTCTTAAATGTTAAGTTGGATGATGAATTTGACAGAAGAAAAACATCTCAAAAATTATTTTGTTCTGTTTTTGGAAACATTTTGAAGCAAAAAGAAAAGGAGCCTTCTTAAAATATTTGCTATAGTAATTATGATTGATAATATGGTGATCTTTCAAACTTGTTTGTTGCAGGCAAGCTATCAACAGGTTTCCAGATTTAATATTGAGCTTGAATGTTGGTGCTGCCTAGCTTGAAAAGATATTATTTTTCTTGTTATATATATTTAAGTCTGAGGTAGCACTTCACCTTATTATAGCTATGTAAAGTTTATATATGACCATTATGATTTTTATCTTTGTTCACTAACACTATGTTAAGTTTAAAATGAATTCTTCATGTTTAAACATTTGAGACAATAGTGTCTAAATTTTATGAAACATACACTACTCTGAAGGTTGAATTGTTGGATGGTAATGCATTAATTTATTACTTATTATGATACAAATTGACTCTAAATAGAAAGCCTTTAAATTTCAATCAATCAATATAAGAATATTTCCTATCTCTTGCAACATTAGTTTGATATAGAAGAATTAACACTCATATGTTATACTAGATTTGAACTTTGATACATATGCCCTAGTTGTTCAATTATGTATGCATTTTAGTTATTGCAATACGTATCATTTCACTTGATCAAAGTTTTTGATTTCGTTGACATTTCTAATACAAAAGTTGAAGAAAATTTTTTTTTTCTTTTAGGATGTAATGAGTTCAACAATGAATTGATTCTCAGTCTTTGTTATTTGCAGGTTTGTGATGCAAAAGATCATTGTTGGACATTCAAGATGATATTTCAAAAGCTCACATTTTTTTTTCTCAATTGAACGTGATAATTTTTTTGGAACCTTGCAGTTGCAATGTATATTATCTTATTTGAGCTACTATATAGTTTGAAATTATTCCAATTAGTTTCTGCAATAATATTGTATCTTTTGATTAGCTAATGAAACATTCTCTTATATATTGCTTTTTATAACTTAGTTATTTTTGTGGAATGGATGTTCAAAGAAATAACTAGTTTTACAACAACAACAACAACAACAACAACAATAATAATAATAATAATAGTTACTCTGTTATTTGTAAAGACATTATTTTGTCATAAATTATATTTGTAACGAAATTATTGTTACAGATATTGAATAAAGAATGCTCCACGATTCAACCATTTGTAACGAAATATACTTTTTGTAAGGGTGTTGGCTAGCTATTGTAAGGACAGTGTCCTTACTAGTACCATATATATTGTAAGGAAAATTTGATGCGTTACAAATAATATGTTGTATTTGTAATGATTGAAGAAAGTTCCTTACAATAACTTCTAGCGACCAAGTTTATGGGACGAGAAAGGGCGACGATTGCCGTCGTTACAAAAACTTTTTGTAAGGAATAAGACACTTATTGTAACAAATTTTTTCTTTAATAAAAGTGCATTTTCTTGTACTCGAGGCAACTTCCCTGTTCTTTGCCTTCTTGTGTCGAAGTTTCTTTCTTCTTCCCTGTAATTCCTTTCGTTCTTATTCCTATCATATCTATTGTTTGGAATTCTTTCTATTGGTCGTTTAACAATTGGGATATGTTGCTTCTCTTCGGCCTTGCCGAGACAAAAGAAAGTTCCTCTCAGCTTTATCATTTTCTACTCGATCATGTATTGATTGGCCATTTCCATGAGCTTCTCATACGTCGAGGAGTTTTCCCAGACAATTGCACTGGTGAAGCATCTGTTCAAGGTGCTTTGGAACAAGACTGTGACTAGAAAGTCCACTCTTGGCATTTCGACCTTTAATAGGTCATTGTTAAATATTCCCACAAAGGTCCTGAAAGTTTCATTGGGCGTATGAACTATCGAGTACAAATGATTGGCTGGGGGTCTGACTGCTCTCTTGCTACCAAACTGACTCATGAACTTGTCGCGTAGCTAGTAAAAGTCAAAAATGGATTTTTCCTCTACTCTTCCAAACCAAGATTGTGCCATACCAGCCAAGGTAGTCGAGAAAGCTTTCGCTGCCACATTGTCTGAGATTTCGTGCAGTTGCATCTGAAGATTGAATGAAGCTAAGTGTTCTTTAGGATCCTCGGTACCATACCTAAGAAGCTGAGTAGGTAGTCTCTTGTCCAAGGGCAGTCTCTCAAAGAAGATTTCATCGCAGAAAAGGGACTTCCTCAGATGAGAATTCGATACTGGAATCTCGTTTTTCTTTTCTTGTCGATCCAAATTTTGATGGAGCGACCTTACTTCAGAAGCCAATTTGTTTGCTTCCCTCACTGATTGCTCTTCCATGTCATCCCTTCCGAGATGTCTATCATGATCTCGGTCGACTTTACTATTAGCTTCGTTTATTTAGATTCTAACTCCTGCGCCTAGTGCCCCAACACGTGGGAGCCCCTGAGGGGGATTGATCTCCCCTCTTGCAGTCTCGGCAACCCATTCCTTTCTGGCATTGTCCTAGAAAGTCTTCTCTTGTAAGTTGGAAGATAGCGGGAGTTGTGGGCACCAAGGGTCCAACCTCCTCGAGAGGTGGTAGGTCTGGGTTTTGTCGAGGCATGTTGTCGCCTTGTCCTTCACCATTTTGATCTTTGTTTTCATCTCGGTCCTGCGTGAGAGCGGCTTTCGATCTTGTAGTCATCTTTCATTGGTTCGAAGTTAATATTCCCACAGACAATGCCAATTGATGAGTGTGTTTTCGGTATAATAATATATTATGGTCAATGTCCAGGTGTCAATTGAAACACTACTCGTCAATGTAAGGATTATTAGGCCAGTCAAGCTTTTCCTCGATTTGTTTAGGGGATTCTAACTTGTAATCAAAGAAGGCTACGTTAGGTCAATACCAGTGATAACCCTCTGATGCTTAAGTCAGTATCGAGATAAGAGAGGTGAGATCAAATTAGATAGTTATTTCTTAGAGAGTGTGTACCTATTATCTTATTTAAGAGGGGTATTTATAGTTTTAGATTTCAACTACAGGGTCGGATCATGATATGACGTATAAATTCAGATATGGATCCTTTTTATTCGATTCGATCCAACCGTAAGTGGGTCAATTGGGTTTTTATCGAACATCGATTAACATATCGGATTGGGCATAATAATCGACATGATCGACGTGAGGTAGTTGATATATACAATCGACCCTTGCCACGTGTCATAGGTGGTTCTGCACTTGTGGAAACAGTCCTGGGAAGCTTGAACTACCAAAATCTGAACAACGCAATGTGACTTTATCCATCCCACTTATTCCTATACATCATTCATAATTACACAATTTTTTTTTTTTTTTTTTTTTTTTTTTTTTGAGAATCACTTGAGCATTTTACATATAAAAAAAAACAAAAACAAAAAAAACAAAAGGGTTTTCCACTTTCTTGGGTCATAATTTTTTGGTACAAGTCGCAATATTAAGGTTATTCTTATCATTTAATTTTGAGGCGACTTTGGGTATTTTTGAACTTTAGGGTCCAATTTTGATTGCACTATAAGTAATAATTACATATTATTCCCGACCACCCAGTTTGTTTCAATAATTATAACTATAATTAGAGATGCAACCTATTTCAAATATCTTATCATATTGCATGTTGTTATAAGACTCATGCATATTCTACAAATCCTTAATTTTTTTACTACTAGCTTGTTCAATATATTAATTTAAAAAAAAAGGGTTCTTACCTTATCAATAATAGCTATATTTGTATAAAACAAAAAAGTGTGTCAAATTCTTTAAGTCATGGTTGAAAATGTCAAAAAATTATATTTTCAGGGTATAATGTGTCAATATTCAATATTTTGAAGATGTGTAAAGTGTCCAAATCTATTTAAAAATACCAAAACTTTTAAATCATGATGCAAATATCAAAACTCTATAATTTCAAGGTGCAAAATGTCAAAAGCCCTATTACTTTTTAGCCAAGGCCAAAGTAAACTAAGTAAAAATTAAATTAGAAATTATGCCGGCATTGGATGCTCTCGTCTCTCAGTATCATATTGGACTTTTTATTATCACTAAAGTCCATTAGTTCATTTTTTCGCTTGCTTGGATATAATCGCTTCCTTAGATATTATATGAAAATCTCTTCCAATAAAAATTTAAATTTCGGTCGCCATTTTAGATTCTAATCCCTTGCACTAGATTAATTACCTATTGGTGTGAGATGAACACAATAAAGAACAAATAGTATTATTCATAATGAAATGATGACCAAGTCAGAAAAAAAGTAAATTTAAATTGTAAGGTTCTCAATAATCTTATTTCTATTGTGGATCATAAAAGAAAACTGAATTAATGACACCATACTATATGCATATAACATATTATGTATATGTGAAATAATTTCTCGTTCTATTAAACCTTAAGCCATGAAGTAAATTGTTTTTAGGGTAAATATCACTTTTGGTCCCTCTTATCATTAACTTTTTATAGAGTGATCCTTCTTATATTTTTTTCCACTTTAGTCCCTACTATGAATTATTTATTTCACTTTAGTCCCTACTATGAATTATGTGTTTCACTTTAGTCCTTATTAGGTGATTCTGATAACACGTGACATGCATATGAATATTTTTTAGGACATTTTCGTCCGTTCGCTATTGAGACAATTTGATATATTGTTTAATTGGTGAGCAATTTTGATGTTTGAAGAAGATTTTGGGAGAAAACTTTAGTTTGGAACGAAATGGACGATTACGTTGGACGAGAATGAAAGTCTAGTTTGGAAGAGATTAAATCTTTAGTTTTTTTCAAATTATTAGAAAGACGAAAATATCCATGTTAGTTTACTTAAAATGACGAAATTGCCCTTATGAGCATATCACATGTTATCGGAACCGCCTTGGAACACCTGAAAAGGACTAAAGTGAAACAAATAATACATAATAGGGACTAAACTGAAAAAAAAACATAAGAGGGACTACTCTATAAAAAGTTAATGATAAGAAAGACCAAATATGATATTTACCCTTATTTTTATTCTTCTAAATAGATACGGGTGGCATGGGTCTTGTAAACCGAATTCTCACGGATCAAATTCAAGTATCATCGGACTTTACAGATAGGTTTGAATTCAAATATGTCAGACATATGGTCATAAACCTAAATTTGGCTCATGTGTCAGACCATATATTTATTTGGCATTCGGTCTCATATATAACTTATATAATTGGTTCATACTTTTTTTTACTCATTCGATCAACTATTGTATTTTGGATCTCTATAACGAGTTCCATTTACTATAATTTTTAAAGTCTCATTTCTCATTATTTCTTATTTTTTTTATAACTAACATTTTGTTATTTTAGGCAAAATAACAATTTCTTAAGAAATGGACCCCTTCTCTTCTAGAGCTTGTATGATGAAAATAAGTAGGTGCATTTGTCAACGGCAAATTTTAAAAAACAGTCTTGTAACTTTTAGATTCTCTCTAAATAGTCATGTAACTATATCGAACACACATTTAGTCCTTTAATTTTTATCAAATTTCTTATTTAGTCCTATGTATAACAAAATTTTGTCCTAAGTTCAAGTTTTGTCATGCGATTACAAATTTAAAAAACAGTCTTGTAACTTTTAGATTCTTTCTAAATAGTCATGTAAATATATCGAACACACATTTAGTCCTTTAACTTTTATCAAATTTCTTATTTAGTCCTATGTATAACAAAATTTTGTCCTAAGTTCAATTTTTGTCATGCGATTACAAATTTCATCATTTAACTTTCAATTTAGTCCTGCAATTATAATCTTTTCTCTGGTAATAGGATCAATTATAATTACAGGACGAAAACTAAAATTTATTATAATTTAGAGGACGAAATTCGTTATACATACGACTAAAATTGAAATTTGGGGAAAGTTAAAGAAATGAATGTATATTCAACATAGTTTAATGACTATTTTGCAAGAATTCCAAAGTTAGAGGACCATTTTTAAAATTTTACCATTTGTCAACCTTCTTTTTGTTCACATTATCAATAATACATTCTGACATTTGTACTAGGACTAGTGATATAATAAGAGCAATTCTCCTAATTCCGAAAATAAAGACAAAAATGCCGTTGAATTAAATTTTAATCTAAAATTGAATGAATCTTTCACAAAAATGTCAAATTAGGGTCGTTGCCAAGAAAGAAAAAAGGCGAGAGGATAGAATGATTCCATTCCTATGTTTAAAGAAAGGGTATCTATGTCAATTACCTTCTTTTTGCTCTCGCATTAGGAAAACTAATTTGGCTATATGTTTTTATGTGTCGTTTTAGGAGTTTAATGTAAAACTAATTTTTCTTATTAATGCTTGTAATTAATGCTAATTAATGTCGTAATTATTTAATTAAAATAATATTTTGGAATTTATGTGTGCAATACTTTAAAACAACAAATAAAAAAAAGACAGAGGTATTACTTAATAGTGTTTTTATCGGATCGTTGTTGAGATTGAGTCTTCTTTAGGCCATCTCCAATGGGTATGGACTCTCATTCCCCTCAGACTTCCATTCCCCTCAGACTCCCATTCTCCTTCAGACTCCTCTTTTTATAGTCATCTTCAGTGACTCAATCTTCACATTCTATTTAATTCCAATACTCAAACTTCTCCAATCTCACTTAATTTTTCCAATCTTCACATTCTACTTAATTCCAATTCTTATTCATTAATAATAATAATAATAATAATAATAATAATAATAATAATAAAGTAATTAGTATATTAGAATTAATACTAAATAATTTAACATTGTCATCAATAATAATTAATTTAGCATTGACATTAATAATAAAAAATATTTAATAATAACAATACATTAGCATTACAATAATTAGTAACTCATATATGGAAATTCATCGCCAGTGCCACCATTATTGTCGATGTTGTTGCCGCTGCCGCTGCCGCTGTTATTGTCGCCACCATTTGTCATCAAGAAATAGGCACTACTTTGGATTTGAATCCAAGAACAAGTCCCATATCCTTAGAAGAATATATGTTCCGGCGTCACCAGATACGATCAGTAGAAGTCAATCGCCAACTTCAAGCCGACTTAGTCGAACATGCATGGTTAACACACGGTCCAAATGGTGGTCATGTGTAATATTTCCAATATATATTTGATAGGGTTATGTCATTTCTAATTTAATTTATCGTATTTAAATTATGCAACCAGTATTCTATTTTTAATCTAGAAGTCGTATTTAATTTCAATGTAACTTTATTTATTTAATTCTCATATTTTTCCATTCTCACTTAATAAAATTAATAATTATAAAGCTAAATAATAATGACAATTTATAAACATTGTACATAAAATTATAATATTACAAGTTATAAAAGTACAAAATGCACAAATAATAAAAATTAATTAATGTTAAGATATTAATTAAAAGAATATATTTTTATATATTTACATTAAAAAAAATATGGGGCTGGGCATCGCCCAGCCCAATTACAAAAAATAAAAATAAAAATAAAAATAAAAAAAAAGAAGAAATGGGGCTGGGCGATGCCCAGCCCAATTACTTAAAAAAAAAAAAAAAAAAAACAGAAAATGGGGCTGGGCGCGTCCCAGCCCCAAAACAAGAGATGTGTGGGGCGGTCCACTCATCCACCGCCCCACACATCTAGGAGGTGGTTGAGAGGTCCTTAACCACCTCCCAAAATTTTCCCCTTTATCCAATAAACTTCAATTTTCTTCCCCCCTTCTCATGGATTCCCCTTCACATTCAAGCAATGGAGATGCCCTTAGTTTAAGATTGAAAGGAAGGGGGGAAATGTGACTTAATAAATGCTTCAAATTAGACATGGCAAGATGGGTCTGGACCCGCGGGTCGACCCGTGACCCGTCTAGGCCCGTCCAGATCCAACCCATTAATTTTTATATTTATTGGGTTGGGTTGGTCATGGGTCAGCTTTATAACTAATGGGTCTTTAATGCGTTTCCTAGTGGGTCTTATAATGGGTCTTGTACAAACAAAAGAAGATTAAGGTCCTGTTTGGATCAATTCTCGCTGAGTTTCGTCCAAAGATTGGGCCCAGCTGAAAAGACCAAACATCACTTGTTTAGTGCTTGGCCCAAAAAATTGGGCGAAACATATATTTGGGGCTTGTGAAACACCCCCAACAAAGTCTGACTTGAGTCAGACTCCATTAATGCAAAATAAAAGTTGCGGCTGCCCTATACATTTTTATATTATTATTGTATATCTATCTTTATGTATATTACTAGGCAACTTCCTTCTTTCTTTTCTCATGTTATTAATATTATATAGTTAAGTATATAAATATAGCATGTATATATATCAATGTTATTTAGAAAAAAAAAATTATTTAAAAATAAATATCATGCATCTAAAGCAACATCTCAATTCAACCACTTTATGTAATTTAGCTAATCAATTAATCGATTAACTTAATTCTAAATTTCAAATTTTATTTATGTTATTATCTCAATCGTTCTTTGATAAAATACTTCATTAATCTTTAACTGAACTAGATTCTTTTATATGTGTATTCGTTATTATTATAATAATAGTATATTTCTTATTAATTAAATATAAATTAGAATAATTCTAACTAAATTATTTTTTCAGTTTCTTATAAATTATGAACTAAAAAATATTTATTGAATAATTTACATATATTATAATATCATTAATCATCCAAATCATTGCTATTATTATAATAATATCATTATAATAATCATCTCAACCATTACAATACTATATATCAATTACTAAAGTCATTGATGTGACATGTCATCATTTTTCTCCCTCAAACATCAACATCCAAAATCAATTCAAATCATATCTCATATTTTCAAAATCCACTATCTATTATTTTATTAATATTTTACCAACTCAATATTCCAATCAAAACCAATCCAAATCATATTTCAAATGTTTCGCCAAAACCACCCAAACTAATTTGAAACATCGAAACAGGACGAAACAGAGCCAAAACTAATCCAAACAGGGCCTAAGTATTGGGTCTAATTTAAAAGCAACTTTGCTACTATCTTTAATTTCAAAAAGAAAATCAAATTATATCTTGTTTGCTATCATAAAATTGAAGGCCTAGACCCAACTTTTCTTATTTTGTAATTATTAATCCATTATTTCGAAGGAAAAATATTAAATTACTAAAGTATCTTAAAGTCGTTGGTCTTTTCTATATCAAATTCATGGCCACTTTTGACTAATAAAATATTAATATCGATTTCCGAAAGGGTGTTTTTATTTGTTTTTACGCATATATTTATATTCCTTTATATTTCTTAGATATAAGAGAATAATAAAAATTATATTTTCAAATCATATAATTAATGTTTCATAATTTGCATGTTAACTTTATTCTTTCAAATCTTCCCATCAATTACTCCCATTTTTTAACTCATGTTCCAACAATTTTTTGTGGATTTTTGAAGGAAAAAAAAAAGATGAGGTTAAAAGGGCCGATCCAGACCGATCCGACCCGACCCAGACCCCATAAAGATCCGACCCATTCCCGACCTTCTATCACAAACCCATAATCCTGACCCGTTTCGACCCGACTCGAACCCGGCCCGACCCGCCCATTTGCCAAGCCTACTTCAAATATTTTGAAATTTAAAAAAATAAAGAAAAAGTACCAAAGAAGGAGGTAGATTATATGTTGAAACCATCATTTATTTGCTTCTCTTGTAAATTATGTTCCGTTAACATTATTTACCCAAAAAAAAAAAAAAAAAGAGTTCCTTTAACACATTTAAAATTTGAATTGTCCACTCTTCTTTTCTCTCAAATAGTTATTTGAGTTTTCCAAGATAATCAGTTTAATATTTGTTTCTCTCTTCTCCGAAGCAGGTTTGTTATTTTTTAACTACCTTTAAATTACTTATATTATTTAGTTTCATTTAGAATTGGAATTCTATTTTCTTTCTGGCTACTGTACTTTGGGTTTGTTTAATGAATTAGAATTAGTGGGTACAAGTTAAAACAGGGATATGGGATTGATAATTAGTGGTTACAAGTTAAAATATGATTTAAGATAAATTTATAATGAAATTGTGTTATGTTGGATACTGTGTTGGAGTTCTTAATAAAGTTGGGGTAATGAAATTTTGGAAATAACTTGTGTTAGATTTCCAATTTGTAGTCGAACAAAATTTGCAACGTGATTCTTTGGATCAACAGCCGTGGTTGGGATTGTTTGTCCTACACATATGATTGTTGCAAATTGTGGTGATTCAAGAGTTGTCCTTTCTCGAGGGAAAACATCTATGCCATTATCGGTTGACCATAAAGTAAGGCTCGAGCTTGAGTTGATGTTGATAATCTTCATACACGATTCTTTAGTTCATTTACGCGTTTATTATATGAAGATGATATTTGGTTGATCTTATTAATTATTAATAATAGAGAAGATGAATGTGGAAGGGTAGAAGCTGAAGGAGGCAAGGTCATTAACTGGGATGGATATCGCGTTTCAGGTGTCCTCGCAATGTCAAGATCCATTGGTATGTATTTTCCCGAAATATTTTTACGATTCATCTAATATTAATATGAATCCTTTGGAAATAGTTTTATGATCATTTATAATGTGGGCAGGTGATAGATACTTGAGGCCGTATGTGATTGCGGATCCGGAAATAATGTTTGTTCCTCGAGTGAAAGAAGACGAGTGTCTTATTCTAGCAAGTGATGGTTTGTGGGATGTAATGACAAATGAGGAGGGTTGAGATTTGGCGCGAAAGCAAATTCTACTCTGGCACAAGAACAACGGTGCTGCTATTTTATCGAAAGAAAGAGGAGATGACATGGATCTAGCAGCACAAGATGCAGCAAACTACCTTTCACAAATTGCTTTCCAAAGGGGAAGCAGAGACAATATATCTGTTATAGTTGTAGATTTGAAAGCCCAAAGGAGGTTCAAAAAGAAGACATACTTAATGTCTTTTGAATGTTTACACCTTCAACAATGCATGTGGTGATGTAGTATCAGGAATATTCTAAAAAAATTGAAGAGAATTATTTTCTAGATGCTGTTCATTTTAATGAATCTTTACATAAGTTCTGATATGTTAGTTGAAGTTTATGCTTATGTTCCACTATTAAACAAAAGATAATGAAGCTAGATAGATTTACCATGAAAAAGCAGTCTTGAATCATCTATCCCTTTGTGTTATTGATTTTATTTCCCTTTAAAACTCATATTTATGCTAAAACATATCCTGTCTAGGCATCATTTTGATATCACACGTTAAATGAACAAACGTATACTTGGGTTTCACAAATTGCATTTGTCAATGCATCAAGAATGTGAGCTAAATTTCAATCGTCTATGCATCATGATTCATGACTGTAATTCCATATTTGTAATAAATTCTTATATTTTTCTAACTTTCAATAAAGTGTAATGTCCCATATATTATCTAAACATTGAAAACACTCAATAACATTAGCACATCTTTAAACCAATCAAACTTCAATTCATGAGCTTACATGTCTTAATTTTCAAAATTTTGCAACTTTTCTTACAACCAACAACACATTTAATATTTTTCTAACTATGAATTCACGAGCCAAAATACTCAATTTATCATCAGTTATTTGACATAGAACATTATTCATGTGACTACAACCAATGTCACAAACGATATCTTTATTTTAGAGTACTCCAAACATACTCCACTGTATTTGCAGCAACTTTTTTTTGTTTTTTTTGCATTAAATCATAACAGAGAACCATTTGATGCTTATTATGAGTACCAACAATAAAATTAGTGATTGTTGGAGTTATTTATTTGAAAATTCTCACACTTCATCATGTTTTCAAATAGCCAAAAAAAGAAAAAGCATTGAAAGAAAAAACAAAAAAAAACTACGCATCCTCAATTTTATCATAGTAAAATCTGAATATGAAATTCAAAAATAAAAAATTTGCAACTCCAAATAGCATTACATAGTACTTCAGAACTCAAAAAATAAAAAATGCAAATGCTGCAGCAAACCACGCATATTCGAGGTCTAGGAATTAGCCTGCTTTTGGAACGTGTAATAGTTTCCAGTCCTTCCCCTCTCTGCTTTTCAGACCTTTAAGATTCACGAGGAATTCCTTGCTCATACCACGAAAGCTTACCCTTTGAAGATTGGTCAAATGCTCAATGCCTCCTGGAACCTCCACCATTAATTTTATTTTGTGAATATATAACACTTCAAGAAGGGGCATGGAACCTTTTTCTACTCTCATCCATCTCATTCCTCTAAAATTGGATATAGCTAATTTCTTGAGCCTTTGAAAACCTTTGGCCTTGAAACTCAATCCCTCACCTTCATAAGCATCTAAAATAGCCAGTTGTACCAGATTGGGCAGATCTTCAAGACATACTAGAATATCCTCCTTCATTCTGCTCCATCTCAATTGTAATTCAGTGAGCCCGTGAAGAGAATTAGGATTAATCCACTGAGGAACCTTCTCTATACGTCCATGAAGGAGGACCTTATGGAGAAATGGTAAAGTGGAATTAGGTGACTGCAGAGAGTAATCCAAGTCCATCACCTCGTTCTCCTCAGCTGAATAAATGCTTAAATGACGTAGGTTAATAAGCTTAGAAATAGAGGAGCAAAGTTCCTTTCCATCTTCTCTTTTGAGCTTGTTTATGCTTAATCTCCGCAACTGAGTTAGCTTCTCTATTTCTCGAACTATTTTAGTGCCACTTGCAACCTCGTCAGCATTGATACAATAAAGTGTTTGCAGGGACAATAAGCAGCTCCCTATCTCATATGGAGCCTCAACGCCTTGAAGGTAGTGGAACAAAGTATCATCATCTCCAAACTTGTACATAAGGAGATGCCGAAGTTTGCGGAGCTTTAGGATTTCGATCGGTAATTCAGTCACATTGGTTTTACTGAGATCCAAACTTTCCAAATTCTGGAGATTCTCGATTGACTTTGGAATGTGTCGAATAGCCGTACCATTTAGGCTCAAGTGCTTGAGAAGATAACATTTGAAAACTTTACTGGGGATTGTATTAATTGGAGCTCTTCCTAATCCTAACACTTTTAATAGCCTACCTCCATTGGCCAACACCTTCTCTAATATTTGTGCAAACTCTGTTGCATCTTTAGACCCCAGCCATAGAAGAGAGCGAATGTACTTCCAATTGTCGTATTCTTCTTCCTTGTAGTTCACTGAAGTATGAAGTGCAAGGCGCCGAATCTTATCAGGCCACAACATTCCTCCTCGCCCAGTAAATATAGCAGCAACATTTTGTTCTTTTGACTTGGAAATAATGTACTCTCGTATAAGGTCATGAATCCGGAATGAAGATGTTTTTCCATCTGAACTTGTCTCGTGTAGTTTGATTAGACTTCTATCTAGAAGCTCCCGTACATAAGTCTCTGCTACTTCTTCCACAGTCTTCTCTTGTTTTGGATGCACAAATCCCTCAGCGACCCACATTTTCATAATTCTCCCAACTCTAATCGAGTTGTCTTCAGGGTGTTAGACTTTATAAAATATCACAATGATATTTGAACATACATATATACTTTTACTAGATAGCATATATGAAAACTAAATGCGGAATGAATCATCATACCTCCAGCCATTGATGTTTGGAAGAAATTCGACTGCGTATAAGTTTCTTCTACACTCTAGCAACCTCCTTTAGATGGTGTAATTTAGTGAAGAATGTTGAGTGTAGGGACCTTATACATGGCTCACCTATATATAGTGTCTTGCCATCAAAGACACTAAGAAGGTGTAGAGTCTTTTACTTTATGACTCACATTATGCTCAAGTTAGTGGGGCAAGATAATGGGTTAGTGGGAATTAAAATCATTGGCAAGTGGGAAGATGAAAGGACCACTTATGAAGTTTATAATAAATTAATAATAAACTTACATTCTCCCACTTGGTCCGAATAATGATATCCAAATCCCATAAACACTTATAGAAATCAAATACACGAATCATGGCGATAGTTCCTCTTAGAACAAGTATTATCTCCCATGTATCACAATGCATTTTATTTCTCAAAAGTAGCCCAACATTTCTTAATGAATAAACCTTATGTTTATTCTAGGTCCTCCAGATGATTTTCTCAAATGAACTTAATGTGCACCTGAATATGAGAAATATCATCACTTTATAAGAGTTTCACTGAAACCTTATACATACATTTACTTTTTCTTTATATGATCCTTAGATTTAAATATTTGCATGCCTTTAGTCTCAGGATCAATAATTATCAATTCAGTATTGTCGTGCTTAATGACCACTGAATTATCAAAATTAGTACGTTCTTTATGACATAGCACGAAATCCACAATGCTAGTATCCAATATGAAACTACTTAACCATACACCATACAAAGTAGCTTTAAACGGGAAAAAATCGGCATCTATAGTGGAAATATCAGTCAAGGATACAACTATATTGGCCAACATATCATGATGTTAATCTATGAAAATTAACATAGCCAACAAAGTTTGAATCTAGAAACCAAATTACTTTCAAATTTACCGCCCGTCTATACATAAGCATGTAAATTTCTGATTACTTAAATGTACATCACCACTTAAGTGGTCTATATCCGGATTACTTGATATCTCAACATTCCGATCACAAATGTGATATCAGGCCTTTATGGAATGTTTATTATTTGTTCCCTCTTAATGTCATTCCGAGCACTATTGCCCTTCACAATGGGAGCTACTATTTGTGAACAATCTGTCATCCAAATCCTCTCTAAATTTTATTGAAATAGGTTATCCAAGACAGTCTAAGACGCATTATGTCTCACCCATATCTTTAAATCAAAAGTTTTTAGAGAGAAATTGTTCACCTCATGTAACATACCCTTAACATTAGTTGTAAGTAAATATCATCCATGTATAAAACAAGAATTATATTTTACTCCCACTAACCTTATGGTATATAAATTAATCCATGAAATTTCATACAATCCAAATGAAGAAATTACTCAATGGAATTTTAAAGTACCATCAACGGGATGCTTGTTTTAAACCATATATGGATTTCTTTACAACAAAATGCTCACCATGAAAATCTCAAGATCAGTCTTGGCTCCAACATTATAACCAGTCTATCACTTAAGGAGAAACCTCCATAATGATCATATTCAGGAATATCATTCCTTGTTTGATCACTCCCACTGATCAAGTCATTCCCAAAAGGTTTGACGTCTTGATTCCACAATCCTAGTATTGCAATATGAACAATGGAGTTTGTACACCAAATAGAGGAACCTTTACAAAATACCAGAACATGCAGCATTGCATCATGAAAAAACATTTTCTTGCACTTTAAATTTGAAAAAGCCCGTAACAAATTGTACTAATTCCAATATGATAAGATTTGTCAAAAAAACAAATCAAAAGTTGCATGGAATAACTTAACGTTACAAGTCCTGAAACATAAATCAACTTTCTAAAAACTTGGAATATAAAATGTTTTTCCATATTTAAAACAAAACAAGAAATTTTAAACTAATTTGCATGTTTCAATTTCCTCTGCATGTGAGCGCATATGTTGTCTGGATAGATGCACTGCTCACTCTCCATTGACTTCATTTGGTTTAGACAAACCTTTCTTGACAAGCCAAGCTTTATATTTGACACAATCTTTCTTCATGTGTCCCTTCTTTTTACAAAAGAAACACTTAGATTCCTTCTTGATGTCAAATTGGACAGGTATCTTATCATTTGTCTTCCCATTTTGTTTGGGTTGCTCGCTCTTTCCTTGTGTTGCCATATATGCACTTTCTCCAAATTCCATTGACAACCTTCCTTCCTCTTGAACACACATGGTCAAAAGTTCATTGATAGACCATTTATCTTTATGTGTGTTATAAGAGATCTTAAAAGGTCCATATTGTTGTGGAAGGGAGTTCAGTATGAAGTGCACAAGGAAAGAATCAGACATCTCAACCTCAAGAGTCTTTAGTTGAGCCGCAACGTCTCTCATCTTCATGATGTGCTCACGCACACCTCTAGTACCGGTGAGCCTCATTGATGATAACTTGGTCATTAGGGTGTTGGCTAAAGCTTTATCTGATGACTCAAATTGCTCATCAATAGCCTTTAGTAACTTTTTAACATTGTCACACTCTCCAATTGAACCACGTATGCTAGCAGAAATTTTTGTCTTTATGAACATCATGCTGAGGCGATTGGATCGTTCCCAGCGTTCATAAAGCTGAATTTCAGCTTGAGTGCTAGCATCAGTAAGTGTAGGTGGTTCATCCTTCCGTATAGCGTAATCAATGTCCATCCACCCCAATTGAAGAAGAATACTCTCCTTCCAAATCTTATAGTTATCACCATTCAATTCAGGAACATCACATTTGATATCAGCAAAATTAACAGGTAGTGATGCTGCATAAAAATTAAAATTGCTTATGTTCAAACTTGAGGTTTAACTTAAAATTTTCATGTTTCACCAATGCAAAACATGTAAGAATTAAATCTAGTGACATAAAATTTGCCTGTGGGCTGAAATTTTAATTCAATTAGATTCAACTAAGATTGTATGATGGAACTATCAAATTGCTTACTCAATTCATAATTATTCATTATATTATGAAAGCAAGTTGATATTCATCTAAATTCTTTATGATAAACTATCAAATTATGTTCCTTTTCCTAATACCTGTGGATAAATTAGGAAATATAATATGATATTTATCCTAATTAATTATATAAATATAACAAATAGTTCCTGTGGGATAAAAATTCGTTATATTAAGTATAACTAATTACAATTAATGTCTTTATTTCTTTATGTGATCATCATAACCAAACTTAAAATATAATTTTATTCAATTGAAGATGCTGTGGCTACTCCTCAATCAAATAATATTATATGGATCACTAGACATTAAATTAAGCCTTATAAGAATTTTTCACTTAATAATTCTCAAACATAAAATATTGCATAATTCAAAACATTAGATTATGCAAGACATGTAATTTCACAAAATTACAACTTCAAATTATTCATCTCCACATAGCATGTATAATTGATTTATACATACTAACTAAATGTAAGAATAATTTTAATCTTTATAAAATGATTACAATAAGTGGATAATTTAGGCCCAATTCATTATGTGCTTAAACCATATGCAGCCTAATAAACAATATACTGGAAAAATATTGGAAATAAAAAAAAATTCCAAAATCCAGAAACCAAATCCACAATAATTAATTGAAAACATTTTGATAATCAAGTTCTCTTGGTCTCAACAATCTCTAAATTGCCAAATCAGGATACTACATGAGCTATTATCCATAATTTAGTTTCATGTACAAATCGACATATTATCATGTAAGATAAATATGAACATAAATATCTCGATCCATTTGACAAAAATAGTTGAATTATAACCGAAATTGATATAGTAGATGTAGATTCAATTTGTGAAACAAGAAAAATATACCTTGGTGGAGAAAACCTTATACAATAGAATTATTTCATCCCTTTAAATGTACATGCTCATAATCCAAAATACAAAGAGTCAACCAACTTGCTTTGTATCTCCAGTATATATGAACCAATGTAACCGTACATCACTTTTAATAATCAAGCTATTGCCAAACATAATGATTAAGGTAAAATCAGATTATACAGACAACCAAAATTATTAAATAAAAACCAGAATTCTGATTTCCCAATGATTTTCGAATATCAATTAGTCATGATAAAGAATTGGAAACATCAAGACAGAAGTATCAATTGCTCTGATACCAAATGTTAGACTTTATAAAATATCACAATGATATTTGAACATACATATATACTTTTACTAGATAGCATATATGAAAACTAAATGCGGAATGAATCATCATACCTCCAGCCATTGATGTTTGGAAGAAATTCGACTGCGTATAAGTTTCTTCTACACTCTAGCAACCTCCTTTAGATGGTGTAATTTAGTGAAGAATGTTGAGTGTAGGGACCTTATACATGGCTCACCTATATATAGTGTCTTGCCATCAAAGACACTAAGAAGGTGTAGAGTCTTTTACTTTATGACTCACATTATGCTCAAGTTAGTGGGGCAAGATAATGGGTTAGTGGGAATTAAAATCATTGGCAAGTGGGAAGATGAAAGGACCACTTATGAAGTTTATAATAAATTAATAATAAACTTACACAGGGAATATACTCAAGTACAAGAAGCAAGACTTTAGATAATAAGGCAAATCATAATAACTGAGGGAGAGTATTTTATCCATTCTCTTGAGATTTTCTCCTTCAAATTCATCGCCAAGGCTACGACTGAACAATTCCCATTCTTCCATTTTGTTGTTCTTCGTGGCTAAGAGGCCACCAATCACAACAATGGCAAGCGGCAAACCAGCACATATCTTTAAGATTCTTTCACAAATTTCTTTCAAATGAAGAGGGCATGAGTTTCCTTGAAATGCCTTTTTGTAAAACAGCGCCTTTGATTCTTCTATTGGTAAAGGTTCCAATTCATAGACATAGCAGTTATTCTCGCTACACGCAGCATTGCCAATGTTGCTATAACGCGTAGTGATTACGATGCGGCCACAAGTATTGCTTCGTGGAAAAGCATATCTCATAATTTCCCAGACTTGTATTTTCCAAACATCATCAAGAACAATTATGTATTTTTTGTGCTCGAGAAACTTATATATATACTCTTTCATTTCATTTTCGTTCATGGCTTCCAATCCTTGAGGGGGTGGATTCTTTACTTCATCAACAAGTTGCCTAATAATGTTTTCAAAAAGATGTTCGATCTTGAATGATTCTGAAACTGTAATCCAAACATGGTGATCGAAATTTGACTTCAATGAAGCATCATCATACACCTTTTTAACGAGGGTGGTTTTGCCCAACCCTCCCATGCCTACAATTGAGATGACATTGGGCCCAAGTTGATCGGTTGGCAAAAGCCAATCAATAAGCTTTTTCTTTGGCTTTTCGATGCCCACAACATCAGCTTCTTCCAATAAGAGAGCATCGCCTCGACCATCATACCATGTATCTTTGATAAGCGTAGAGCTCGTGGGTAGATCATTGACACCACCCATATATTTGTATCTCTGTTGGGTCTTTGAAACATTTTCTAATCTGTGCTTAATTGTTTGGATTTCAGAAGAAATTCGGTACTGGGATTTTAGATTTTTTACCTTGTAATAATATTTTTTTATGTGGCCACATAATCCAGTGGCACGACGAGGTTCAAATCGAAACATGTATTCGTCAAGAACATCTTCAGTGTCGTAAGCAATTTCGCGGACTTGTCTTACCCATTCTTTGAGTTGGGGGCTATTTTCTTCTTTTGAATCAGCGACTCTGAGGAATGCTTTCATTTGCATCATTTCGTCTCGAATATACTGAACCTCTTGTTTCAATCCTCCCAATAATTCTCCCTCCTGTTGGAGCCAGATCGAAAGTTGATTACACAAAAAGGATACTGCACTCTCTGCCATCTTGTTTTCCTAAAGATCATAGAATATGAAAAGTTGACACTTATTAAATTCATGTCCTACGTACTAATTGAAAAAAGATTAATAAGTAAACCCAAAATATCATCTATTTACCACATAAAATTGATAAATAAACTTATTTGATCCCTTTTTTTTTCATATGAACAAAAATATACTTATTTTAAATTTTAATTTGAGCTTTAATAAAATAACAAAATAAATTAGACAAATTCAAGAAATACAATTAGATAGAGGTGCATTATATTTAAGAGACATATATAACTCCTACCGTACCTCCTTTATGTGAGACATAAAGCTCTTAAAAGTTAAACTCATGGAATTTAAAACATCCTGTTTAATCTCTATATCTATCTCTACTATTATAAAAGTATGAATATTTCTTAACTTATTTTATGTGGACTAAAGTATCCTTATTCAAGTTGTAAAGTGATACTTAATTTAATGACAAACATGTAAAAGTAATTGAAAATGAATATAAAAGCAAGAATATTTCTTAACTTTTTTATGTGGACTAAAGTACCCTTATTTAAGTTGTAAAGTTATATTTAATTCAATGACAATCTCTATCTCTATCTATATATCTATCTCTACTATTATAACAACATGAATATTTCTTAACTTTTTTGTGTGGACTAAAGTACCCTTATCTAAGTTGTAAAGTGATATTTATCATTTATATACACTCCTAAGCTCGTAAAATTTATCTCTTCCATCAATTTTCATAATTTTAATCTTCTTCTCTTATAATAGATAAAAACGAATTATAAAAAAATATTATTATATCATATAGCGCCTATATATAAATTATCATATATTAGCTCAATAAGTAAGAAAATGTTAAAGAGTACAATATAAGTCATAAACATTCTAAATACAAAAAAAAATGAAATTTTTTTAATATCATTATGTTAAAAAAATTAAATTGAATTGAATCTTATATATGAAAGAAGAAAAAATACTTATGACTTAGTTAGGTATGTAATTTTACTTTGGCTAGAATAATAAAATATAAAGAATATTCAATAATTCTAAAAAATATTATTCAATAGTATCATGACATAAATAACCACGAATTTAATGGAATTCTTTTCGTGAGATTGGGGTAAATCGGTGGGAAAGGTTGAAATAATATGAAATCGATAAAAATTCGGGTGAAATTTGTGAACAATGGTGAAGTTGGTTAAAAAATGGGTGAAAACGGTAAAATATTGCCACTAAAATCGATAAATGCACATATGAAATTGATGAAAATTCAGGTAAAATTCGTGAAAAAGAAAAGGATGAAACTGGTGAAACGATGATATTAGTGAAAAATGGGTGAAATTGATGAAAAAATGAATAGAGTCAATGAAAAAGGGTAAAGTCGGTGAAAACATGTGAAATCAACGAAATTTCATGTGCAGTTGGTGAAAAGAACATGTGAAATCAGTGAAAAAAATGTGCGAAATAGGTGAAAACGGGGAACTTAGTAAAAGAAGAGTTTAACCGACAAAAACAAGGTGAAATCGGAAGAAAAATAGTTTAAAACTGGTAAAAACTAAAGGAGTCTACAAAATCTTAGAAACAGTTGAAACAAGATATAACCGATAAAACAAAGGGGTAAAGCAGTAAAAATAAACATTAAACTGATAAAAATGAATTGAACCGGCTAGAAAAGGTGGTTAAACTGGTGGATTAAACTAATGAGTTAAATAGGTGATAAAGGGCTAATTTACTCTATTTTATGACATAATAAAATTAAGTTTACTTTAATTTACAAAATTACCCATGAAATTCATTTGGCATGTGCACTTTTCTAGTATTGATAAAAAGAGCCAATTAATATAGTACGTACCTAATAATTTCAACAAATTGAAAAATACAGTACTAATAATTTCTGATTATATTATGTTACTGGGGGAGTGACAAGGAAGAAAAAGATAAAATTTAATTTTTTTTTTGGTTTCCCAAGGGTTTAATCCCTTTCGAGGCGCGTTGGGCACATAAAGTGGGAACCTCTCCCAACAGGGATTCGAACCTAGGTCCGCTACTTTGTAGTGACTAGTCCCTTCCACTAGACCAATCACCTGTTGGTTATCATGATGAAGTGTTACTTACCTCTTAATGCAATTGATATATTTAATTTAAATCTCTTGAGGAGAATAGAGAAAAAAATATTTAGTATAGAAAATTGGACTTGAATCTCTCTCAATGGGTTTAAATGTGTAGTGGTGAATTAGTTGAAGACTTAAAAGTCTTCCTTTTGAGACATTATTTCTATGGGCAATATTAATTTATGTAATAGTATAAAAATAGATACAGAAGTAATATACATGTCAAAAATAGTACAAGTTTTTTGTTTTTTGGGTTAATTATAGGTACCTCCCCTGAGGTTAAGCGTTATTATCGTCCAATCCCCTCGGACAATCATAATTACAACCATCTCCCCTGAGGTTTGAAAGGGATTACAAAATCCTAACAGACTTTGACGGAATTGGATGGAAATTGTGAAATGACGATGTTGCCCTCGGTAGTTTTATTTAAAGAAAAAGATAAAAAACTTGATTAAAGAAATGTCTGATTTACCCTTGAAATAAAGCATAAATTGTCATACTACCCTTCCAAAACATAATTTTGAATAGAAATAAAAAGTCATAATTGCACATTAGTCCTTAACTTTTTAAAAATTAAATTTATGCAAAAAAAAATTCCCAATCCTTAAACCCCCCATCCCCACCCGCACCCCTCCCCAACCCCACCACCACACCCCCCGTCCCTAACATCCCTCTCCTTCCAGGTCGACGGTGCCGGCCTGGAAGGAGTTAGGCTGTCGCGCAGCCTGGGTTGAAGAACCCAGGTCAGCAACGGCCTGACTCCTTCCAGGTCGGCGCCGCCGACCTGGAAGGAATTTATGATCGGGGACGAAGAGGGTAGGGTGGGTGGGATGGTTGGGGGCTGTGGGTTGGGTAGGTTTTTTTTAAAAATTATATATATATTGATTTTTTTTATTGTTTATAATAATTATTTTTAATATTTATGATTTTATAATAATAATTTTATTAAACAGGTAATTCAATGAATATTTTTACTTTTTGTACAAAAAATAATTTTTTAGTCAAAATTTTATGAATTTTTTGAGTAAGGATTAATTATGAATATGTGAGCAATTTCATAATGTCTAATAATTTATGTTCAAGTTTTTATTTCTTCTCATGATTACTTATCCTTTTATTTAAATTATAATTTTTTTTTTGAAATTATTAGAATTTCTGGTTAAATGTGAAAGTTGAATGTATTTGCATTTTTATTTATGTTATACAATATTTTTCTTATAATTAATCATAATTTATTATTTGTAAAAGTAATATGAAAAACTATTGAAATGTTATTAAATTTTTATTTAAGAATTTATATGCAGTAATAAACTAAATTTAAGTTTTATGTAAATTTATAACATTTTAACCCATACTTATACATATACATTGCAAAGAAAACCCTCATATGAATTAAACATAACAGGGGCATAATTGTCCATCAAAGTAGCTACAGTAATCCAAAGGCAAAATAGGAAGTTCAGTAAAAAAATCGGCGATGACGTCAGCAAAAGTTAACGGAACCCTAACGGATGTAATCCTTTTCAAACCTCAGGGGAGACGGTTGTAATTATGATTGTCCGAGGGGATTGGGCGGTAATTACGCCTAACCTCAGGGGAGGTACGTCATTATTGACCCCAGTAAAATTTCAAATGAACATTTTATCCACACTGTAATATTGCTTAATGGATTCAATTATGTTCATATTTGAGTTCATAAGGGATATTGAGTTTGGTCTAGCAATGAGAGGTCTCAAAACTACTTATGGATCTCCATTATGATTTTGAAAGTTGTAGAATCTCAGTAGCTACAAGTTGTCCCAAAAACCAGTTAGTGCTAGGAAAAATTCATACATTTCCTTTGTAGTGCATTCACACAAGAGCTTGAATATTTGATTGTGAATCCACCTGCACACTCAGTTTTGGTGCCATTAGATAGTTGTTGTCACCTGTAGACTCAGTTAGGGTGTTCAAAAAAGGTGTTTGGCGCACAAAATCATAAACACTTAGTAATTTTTATAGTGTTTGGCCCCCATTGTGATAATCATTTTTTAGATTTTCAAAGTAAAAAATTGACTTATCTTGCAAAGGGTAGCACTAGCCTTAATGTGACTCAACATGCCTCGAAAATGATTAAACCCTTAAGGGAAAAATAAAAATTGCACTGTCATATTGACATTTTCCTTTTGCAAACGCAATGATACAAAATGCATTCTTCCATAATTATTTTTTATGATAATCAATTATCTTCACGAAAGAGAAAAAGGTCATTGAATTTGAAATTGCCGAAAAATTATTTAAATTTTGAATTATTGTGATTTCTTCTTCTTTAAATCCCCTTAATAAAGTCTACTGCTGACTTTCATATTTTGGAAAGGATTTAGAATTATGAAATATTAATATGTAATACGCATCTAAAGGGTTTTAATTAAAAGGGATTTTGTAATTATCTCCTTAAATTACGTGAGTATTAGTTAGTGTTTGTATTAGTATTTTGTTTCGACATTCCTTTTTTTAAGGATAGAATTAAAAGGAAAAAAAAATTAAGAGAGGATTTTGTAATTATCACCTTAAATTACGTGAATATTAGTTTTGCTAGCATCAATATTTAATTTCAACATTCCATTTTGTAGACTGAAGTAAAAAATATAGATAATTTTAAAAGATAACCAATAATAGGATTTTGTAGATTAAAATTAACTTTATTACTATAAGTTAGAGTAAAATTAACTTTACAATGTTATAAAATAGCACATATTAATGATTGAAACTGCCGATGAGACATCAGCCAAGTGGTTAAGGATGAGGCTCGAGACCAGGAGATCATGAGTTCAACTCCCACGAGTCTTTCTCTAGTTTAATACTAGTAATTAGTACACTTTATTAATATTGGAATAGTTTCGATTCGATATAGTGTTTGATGTAACAATGTATTCCACATCTCAATTTCACCAACAAAAAAAATACAAACACATTGTGTGCGTGCTTACCTATATGACTAATTGACTACATATGCTACAATTATTGATGGAAAATACTATAAATGCTACATTAATAGCTAATATTTTCTAAATCAGAATATTACCCTTTAATCCTATTCACATATAAATTCAAGATGAAAAATTCGAAAATTACCTTCCAAGTTCCAACGGGGTCCTTGAAATTTCAAGGGACACTACACCACTCTAGCACTCTGTGACGCCATCGGAAAATAATAATCGATATTGACAATTAATTGCAATTGCTCGTGATGAAGAGTTGCTTACCTCAAATTCAATGGATATACGGGATTGAAATCTCTTGAGAAAAAATATTTAACTTATATGGAAAGTTACAGAACTGGACTTGAGATGACCTCAATATATTTTTCTGCCGGTGGGTTGAAAAGTCTTTCATTACCTCTTTCCTTTTCATTTCCTTACCAGATAATTATCAATGCACGTGTACTTTACTTTTTATTTCCTTTTGACTTAGACGAAGACTTTAAGTCTTCCTTTTGAAATATTATGATGCATGTCGGCCTCGATTTACCTCCTTTAGTCCCAAAGTTTAACTCACTTTTCGAAATTAAAAGTGAACAAGAATAATTTTTTTGTAATATACAGATTAAATTGTCACAAAATTCATCGTAATATAATAAAAAATTATTATATTTATCATAACAAAAGAAATAAATTATCACATTATCATAACATAAGGAATAAAATATCACATATAAAAGTAACAAAGAATCGATATCAAACTTTTATAAAATTATAGAAATAAAATTGATCTTACGTGTTTTCGTGTGATCGGATTATATGGGGTGGTGTGCTAATCGAACATAAATAAATACGAATAAATGGAGAAAGATCAATAGTATTAATATTCAATGAGTGTTGATACAAAATACAAGTAGGATGAGTCCTATTCGAGCATTATTGGATGCCGTACAAGCTAGAGGGCGAAACATGTACAATAAGACCTATACTAATAATCCGAGCTGTGATCTTAAGCTTGGAGTATCTCCTGGAAGTCCCCCAGTGTAATAAATGCATGGAGTATTTATAGCCAACTTTAAGGACTTGGGCCTGGGCTCGGCCCAACAGTGTCCTTCGACCATGTGAGCTCGAAACAATCGTTTTCATGCTTTGGTTCGTCTTTCGGTCCCTGGCGACAGGGTTCATAGCTATTCGAATCGCGTTGAGGCTAAAGAACAGGGAATCCGAATTACCCCTCATCAATACTCCCCCACTTCTCGAGTGTGAAGCGAAGTAAGCGCTCGAAGAAGTATAAAGTACGTTCCATGTTATGGTGAGACGAGCCGCTCAGTATGTTTTCAGAATATGCCTCGTTAAAAACCTGACTCGGAAAAACCCATTGGGATAAAAACCGAGTAAGGGAAAAAGAGTGCATATATAAGAAACATACTTTGGCGCGCTCTGAAATTATCCTCGTCGGGGGATGTTGAAATAGTAATACCCCTTTCGGTTTCATGTTGCGTTGTTCGATCCCTTGATGAATGCTTCCCAGAATTTCCGATTTATAACCAGGAGGGCTTCTGAGAATCTTAAGGATAGATTGCAAGGACATATTCCGCAATTCTAGGGAATGAAGGATCAAAAAGGTAATTTTGAGAGGGACGACCCTAAGCTTTTACCCTTGGTAAGTTCAACCGTCGTGGTTACTCGGGGACCTCTTTGCAATTTTACCTTTTTAACCCTGTATATATACATGTTGACTTCGTTGAAAAATATTTTCACATAACAACTTTCTTGAACTCGAAGCGTTTGAGCTTGAAATAGCATTTTTCTCCTGTATAAATACTTCTTAGTCCATTATGTCGAGCTCTATAAGCGTGAGAGGCAAGAAGAAGGTTGAGGAGAGCCAAGAATATGATCCCTTGTTTAAGCTCGTAGATGACTTTGAAGACGGGGAATTTCATCGAGACGACGAAGACGACGATCCGAGCGAGGATCTCGAAGAGAAAGAGGTCGACAAACGTAGTATTGGCGAAGGTGCTTTTGTTAGGATTTTTGAACATACGCAAGCCTCACAAGCCGTCACCTCGGGTAAGTCAGAACTTCCTGCTAGTAAAACTTCCAGTTGTTTTTCGAAAAAAGATCGGGCTCGCCTTGAGGCGGATTATGGGAAATTTCTTCCCAAAGGTTTTTCGATTGTCGTTCCTTCTTACGCCGAACGTGCCACTGAGTCTCCCGCTGGATGTCAAGCCTTTTATGAGGGACAATTTTTCTGTGGCTTGCGTATCCCGTTCGCTCCTCTTATCAGAAATATTTTGAATTTCTTTTCGCTTTCCCCGGCTCAGCTTCTCCCGCACTCCGTTGCATATATAATAGCGTTTTGCGCTCTTATGGAGGCGAAAGGAGAAGAAGCTTCTTTTAGCAACTTTTGGCAGATATTCCGAATGGATCCTTGCAAAGGTTCGAATGTAGGCTTTGTGTCCGTTCGTCCGAGGTCTAAACGGCCATTTCTTACGAAAATATCAACAAAGAAAGCTTTAGGTTGGAAGAGGAGATTCTTTTTCGTGAAGGGCCCTGACATTCCTATTTCGGAGGGTAGTTCGAAAACGAGACCTTATCGATGGGACGGCGCAAATAGTTGGACATACGGTTCTCGCAAAATAAAAGAAAAACTTAGCCATCGTCTTTCTGATGAACTCCTGGGGCGATTGGAGTCTAACCCTTATCAAACCAGATACTTGGTTCAAGAAGGCGTTTTGCGACTGGCGGGGTTGAGCTACTGCGATTATCCTGCCCCGGCGATTAAATGTCCCGGTCAGTCCTCCGAAGGGCCCCTTCCTCTGTCCGATGTACAGGCAACCTCCAGTGGTCCGAACCCTACTTCTCTTTCTCTGGGTATGCTTCTCACCTTCTGTTTGGTTTTATGTTTATCTAATAAATTTGTTATTTACGCTCGTCCCGATCCATTTTATCCTTGTAGGCCGGGTTGTTGAGAAATTTCGAGTGTCTGCTGCCGAATTAATTGAAGATAAACCCTTTTATTTTGATCCATTGTCTCATACTTCCGGAAATAGAACTGGTACAAGTAACTTGGGTGAAAATCCTGTTATTATTCCACTCACGATTCCCGAATCAAGAGGTGTCGGTACTTTGAGTTCCTTGAACTCTGCCTCTGCTGGGCCACTCCGAGCCTTATTTTGCCCTGATACTCCTGCCCTTTCATCAGTTGGTTATAGTCAATACTCCTGGAATCGAGTTCTGGGTGTCCAGGAGTACGAGAAACTTTTGAGTCGCAAGAGAAATGCTGAAGGTCCTGGACCCTCTAGGAGGGTAAAACCCTTTGGTGTGAGTTCCGGCCCCGTTCCAAGTCGAGAAGGCAGGTCAGAACCTGATGTAGCGGATTTCATGGATGAGCACCTTCGGGGTAGCAGGGCTGCTGGGTATTCTGAAGATGGTAGCATTTTAACCGATCTGGATTCAGGTGGTGAGAACGAGTTCGACAAATTCTAATTTGAAGTGCCAAATTCTGTACTCTGGACAAATAATTGTGAAGTAATAATCGAACAGGGTCTTGTTCAATCTCGAATAATAGCTTTGATTTAAGTGTTTGTGAAGATGGCTACTAGCCTTAGACGATCGAATAATAATAGAATCGAGTATCAGTTGATCTTGGTTGATCGAGGGTAATAGTTTCGATCTAAGGGGCGTAGCAACAGCTTTCACCCTTAGTCGTATCAGAGCATTTTTAGCTCGAGGGTCATAGCAGAGGCTTTCACCCGTTCAATAATTTCGATCTAAGGGGCATAGCAGAGGCTTTCTCCCTTAGTCGTTTTTAGAGCATTTTTAGCCCTTGGGTCATAGCAGAGGCTTTCACCCGATAAATAATTTCGATCTAAGGGGCATAGCAGAGGCTTTCACCCTTAGTCGTTTTTAGAGCATTTTTAGCCCTTGGGTCATAGCAGAGGCTTTCACTCGATAAATAATTTCGATCTAAGGGGCATAGCAGAGGCTTTCACCCTTAGTCGTTTTTGGAGCATTTTTAGCCCTTGGGTCATAGCAGAGGCTTTCACCCGATAAATAATTTCGATCTAAGGGGCATAGCAGAGGCTTTCACCCTTAGTCGTTTTTAGAGCATTTTTAGCCCTTGGGTCATAGCAGAGGCTTTCACCCGATAAATAATTTCGATCTAAGGGGCATAGCAGAGGCTTTCACCCTTAGTCGTTTTTAGAGCAATTTTAGCCCTTGGGTCATAGCAGAGGCTTTCACCCGATAAATAATTTCGATCTAAGGGGCATAGCAGAGGCTTTCACCCTTAGTCGTTTTTAGAGCATTTTTAGCCCTTGGGTCATAGCAGAGGCTTTCACCCGATAAATAATTTCGATCTAAGGGGCATAGCAGAGGCTTTCACCCTTAGTCGTTTTTAGAGCAATTTTAGCCCTTGGGTCATAGCAGAGGCTTTCACCCGATAAATAATTTCGATCTAAGGGGCATAGCAGAGGCTTTCACCCTTAGTCGTTTTTAGAGCATTTTTAGCCCTTGGGTCATAGCAGAGGCTTTCACCCGATAAATAATTTCGATCTAAGGGGCATAGCAGAGGCTTTCACCCTTAGTCGTTTTTAGAGCAATTTTAGCCCTTGGGTCATAGCAGAGGCTTTCACACGATAAATAATTTCGATCTAAGGGGCATAGCAGAGGCTTTCACCCTTATATAATAGTAGACTGAGATAAGTACGGAACAAATAACAAAAATCGATAATATCAGGAAGAGATGAACGAATATGAATTTTGACGGGATCAGTTTCCATTGAATATATATAACTTTCGATTGCAATAAATACTGAAGAGAAAATAGTCTTCTGCAATTATGGAGAAAGAGGCAGTAGTGAACAGCCCTAGAAAATAATCCTTATGCCTTTGTCGAGAAAATTCTTTGTTCGTAGGTTCCTAATTCTGATAAGTTTGATCTTTTCCAATCGGTTCCCGTTTTACCGGGAATTGCAACGGTCGACAAATCCTGTCCATTTAATTTGCGAATTATACGTCGTTGGATTCTTTTCTGTTTTTTTGCTATAAAAGGCTGGCACATTGCTGAAATTATCTCATTCGTTGCATCGAGAATTTTTTCATCTGATCATGGCGGTCAAGAGAACTATTCGATTAATTCAACTGTTTGAGTTCGGACTTCGGACGGTCTTTAAGCGGAATAGCCGCCGAGCGGAAAAAATTACAGCAACCACGCTTAGAATATCGACAGGCAAACGCGACTTCCATCTGGAAAGCCAATAAGCTAGGCTCATGGCCTTGCTGCTCCAATGCATTTAGGAAGACGTTGGGCCGATAGCATTCGATCCTCTGTCTTCTGAAGAATGCAAATAAAGTTAAAAGCCTGCGGGTCCTAAGGATATTCCTTGTTCGGAGAAAATGATAGGATGGGAGACCGAAAATTTCATAGGATTGTAATAACATATTGATGTAATATATAGGCTTATGCTATACTCGATGTATTTTCCCATTTCTTGTAATCTTTCGAGATAATATAAATATATTTCATCTCCCTTTTGTTGATAACCTTAATATAACTAGGTAGAATTTTATCTTGTTCTTCTAACATCGATCGATCAAGAAGTAATCTATCACCACTTGCTCGAGTGGATAATATATAAATATCTTAGCAGATCTGAGACTGACAAGGAAAAATTATGCCATAAATCTTTATCACTGTTGAATTTTCATAATTGCATAACTTCCAGGTCGAGAATTCTGTTCGACTGAATCGATTATATTCCTTCTCAGTTGGCAACGTAAAAGCATAGCAATAATTACTTGTGTAAAAATATCCGAAATAATCGAACATGAATCCGACATGCCGTCCCTTCATAATAATGATATTAATACGTCGTCAAATTCTATAGAATGTCGTAATTCTTCTACACCCATTGTTGAATAGCGTGTCCTTCGTTACCAAACAGGGCCCTATTTCTCGGGAAATGTAACGGTCCTTCCATTTAATGCGGACATCCAGATCGCTCATAAGATACTATCTGGGCCGTTGATTTTAAATTCCCTACCCCTATAAATAGGTTCCTTCGCGTATTCAACACTTCTTGCTTTTCTCCTTATGCCCCATCCGACCACCATGGGTCGATTTTTAGATTTGATTCGCATTTTGTCCCAAATAAAAGAGTTTGAGATTAGAGTTCGAACTTTGTTTTTCAACCTTGCTTCCCTTGGTATAAGCTTTCCGCTTAGAATATCGACAGGCAAAAGAAATTGCGCCTAGAATACCGGCAGGCAACCTGTTTTGCCAGACATATCATCTCTGGTGCGGGTTAGAGCTCCGGATTCTAGGCGTAGTACTTGATCGGGCAGCTGGTTACTCCGAGCGGAGTTCTTTAAGTCTGAGGCACCAGCTTCCTCGAGGGCTTTCTTGCGAGATAGTTCCTTCGAGCTCCCTTGAAGCGCCTCTGCTGGGATAACCCTTTGCTGCTCCGGTTCGGATCGATCGGTAGATAATGGTTGATTTCGACCATCATTGTTTACCGACGAAGACCTAAGATCGGTTTAAAGCCCTGGAAAGGAGCTCCGATCCGGCCTTTATCCCGTACGAAGACGGATGTGCGACACGTGGCAAGCGATCGCCGGGAAAGAATCACTGCTGAGTTCTGCATCTGGGGCGATCTTAGGGATGGGAGACCAAGTCGTAATAGCACAGAATTATTCGGATAATTTGTAATAGAGTAGGAATAGTCGTACTTTATTTCTGGAGCTCGAACTCTGTATTCGAAGCTTCGCATTTGTAATTTGTTTGAATGACATCAATAATAAAACTTTGCTCTTGAATGAACTTTGTGTAATTTTCGAGAATTCGCATAACTTCCTTTAATTACTCCCAATTGATTTGAGAATCCCCATAATTTTCATTCTTGAAATTAATCGATACCATGATCGGAAAAATAAATTCCGACCATTAATAACCTGTGCATCTATTGAATTCTGGTCAGTGAGGCTCTCTGCTACCACATGTACCTCTCCTCGTAGTAGGCATTTTTCGATCAAATACTCGAATAGGGCCCCACGGTGGGCGCCAATTGATCTTACGTGTTTTCGTGTGATCGGATTATATGGGGTGGTGTGCTAATCGAACATAAATAAATGCGAATAAATGGAGAAAGATCAATAGTATTAATATTCAATGAGTGTTGATACAAAATACAAGTAGGATGAGTCCTATTCGAGCATTATTGGATGCCGTACAAGCTAGAGGGCGAAACATGTACAATAAGACCTATACTAATAATCCGAGCTGTGATCTTAAGCTTGGAGTATCTCCTGGAAGTCCCCCAGTGTAATAAATGCATGGAGTATTTATAGCCAACTTTAAGGACTTGGGCCTGGGCTCGGCCCAACAGTGTCCTTCGACCATGTGAGCTCGAAACAATCGTTTTCATGCTTTGGTTCGTCTTTCGGTCCCTGGCGACAGGGTTCATAGCTATTCGAATCGCGTTGAGGCTAAAGAACAGGGAATCCGAATTACCCCTCATCAAAAATGCACTTTTTCAAATCAGAAGAAATAAATTAAATATTATAAACATCATAGAAAATAAATTGTCATTAACTCTACTTGCCATGATCGTAGCCATATAGACATCGACTGTTTAAGCTGTAGCCAACTGCGACGATGACATGAAATTGCCTAGAGTTCATTTTACTTTTCAATTGAATTAATGGGTCGGGTTATTGACCCGCGAAGATTACTCAGAGTTACTGTTGGTATATATGTGGTGCGAAATAAGAAATTACAATTTTGGGCTAGGCCATGTCTATTGCCAACTTGGGCCCATGTCGAGGCCTCTATTTTAATGGGGCCTCAAATTTTGGTAAATTATTGAAAAATGTGATTTTTCTTACTCTTTCAATTTTAATAGATAACATAAAACTATTTTTCCATAGACGATATGATTATTTTCAATTTAAGAGTAAATTATCAGCCTCTTTTGAAGCATAATTAAGGGTATTTAAAAGTTTCTTATATATTATAATTATTAATTGGTCAAGCCAAAAGTAAAAAAACTACTAGCTGATTTGTTATTGAAATATTTATAATAAATGTAATAGTTGCTTTGTTAAAAATAAATTAAATACAATAATAAAATATATTCAACATCTTAAAAAATATTAAGGGCCCATTTGGATGGATGGATTTGAAATGAAGAGGGATTTCAAATGAATGGATTTGAAATTCCAATGATTTGAAATCCATTCATTTGCAATCTATTGTTTGGATAATTTTTTTTATAAAGGATTTCAAATCCATTCATTTAAAATCTATTGTTTGGTATATATCATTTGTCTTATTTGAAATTCCCAATTTAGCCTTATAATTTGCTCTATGAGTTAATTCTTGTTGTTGATTTCGGGATCAAATCGCATTAATCATTTTGGGGCAAAATTATAATTTTTGAAAATTGATGGACCAAAAGTGCAAATTTGAATTTCAGAAAATCTGGGGCAGAATTTAAAATATTAATTTTCTGAAAATTCTAGACTGAATTGGAACTTTGGGTTTTTCGAAAATCTGGGGTCAAATGGCAATTTTTGAAAATTAAGGGACCAAAAGTGCAAATTTGGAATTTTTTTTAAAATCAGGTGCCGAGTTGAAAATTTTAATCTTCTGAAAATTATGGACTAAATTGCAGTTCCGATTTTTTTGAAAATATGGGGTCAAACTGCAATTTCTGAAAATTAAGGGACCAAAAGTGAAAATTTTGATTTCTGAAAATCAGGGGCTGAATTGAAAATTTTCCGAAATTAACTGAATAGCAATTGTTGGTTTTTCAAAAATTTGGGGTCAAATTGTAATTTCCAAAAATTGAGGGACCAAAAGTGCAAATCAAAATCAGGGGCCGAATTGAAACTTTTTATTTTCTTAAAATACTGGACTAAATTGCAATTATTGATTTTTCAAAAATCTAGGGTCAAAATTGCAATATCCAAAAATTGAGGGACCAAAGGTGCAAATTCGAATCCTGAAAATCATGGTCCGAATTGAAAGTTTTAATTTATGAAAATTCTGGACTGAATTGTCATTCTGGATTTTTTGAAAATCTAGTGTCAAAATTGCAATTTCTGAAAAATTTAGGGACCAAAAGTGCAATTCGAATTTCTGAAAATAGTAGCCGAATTGCAAATTTTAATTTTTTGAAAATTATGGACTGAATTGCAATTCTAGATTTTTTGAAGATCTGGGATCAAATTATAATTTTTGAAAGTATACAATGTGGACATTTTTTAAAGTGGATTTCAAATGATTAGTTTTAGGAGGAATTTCAAATCCACTTAAAATTGGCTTGAAATCCATTGGACTAAAATCCAGGATTTCAAATGAATGGATTTAATTTTGAATCCAAAAAGCATAATGGATTTGACAAGAAATTTCAAATTCACTCAACCCAAATCCATTTATCCAAAAGGGCTCTAATTACTTATTAGTGACATACAATTATAATACACAAATTATAGGATAGAGTTTCTTTACCCTTTTTTTCAGACATGGTTTTCAGATTTTAAATTTCACCTAGATTCTCCGAAATAGTAGGCCGAAGACCCAGACAATAGTGGTTAGTAATCAGTGCCACCAAATGTACTTTTGAAGAAAGAGATCTATTTTTTTCTACAGTCGAAAAAATTTGAAACAATTTTTTAACTCAAACTAGGTCGGCCATTACATATTTGACTCATAATTAAATTCAATCAAATGTGATTATTCTCAGCTACCCTGAAATAATGTGATAAATCAAAATATCTTATAATTAGAGGATTTTGGGCAATTTGCATTCTGAAATTCTATGGTTTTGATACTTAGTAGTTAGTACCTTAGAAATATAATTTATTTGATATTTTTCACCTTAGTGTTTATTTTGATGAAAAAAATTCATTAATGTAGAGTGGTCATTTTCAATTTTTTTTTTTTGTTACTTAGCACCTTAAGAATATAAATTTTTGCACCCTGAAAATATAAATTTTAAAATTTTTCACCCTTATTAAATATTTTTGCACTCAACACCGTAGAAATATAATTTGTATGTCATTTGCACCCTAATGTGTTTTCATTTTTAAAAGACCAGTGAATATCGTCAATAAAGAGACAAAATTGTCATTTTTCATGCACAACAATCAGATATAAAAAAAATATATATATATATATATATATATATATTAAAAAATATACTATGATTTTTTTTATATTTGATTGTTGTGCATGAAAAATGACAATTTTGTCTCTTTATTGTATATATATAATTCTAAAATAGACACTCATTTACATCAATTGGGACATTCAAACAAAATTATACAACGATACGTTGATTTTTATAGCATTTTTTCTCTAACTTAAATAATCAGTTTATTTAGCATTTTTCTAACAAAGATAATCTTAAATAGGTTAACTATGAAAAAAATCATAAATATATTATTCTTAATTTATTTTACTTTAACATAACCTATATTAATATTTTCTCTTAAAAAATTTAGATAAAAAAATAGACATCATCCTTGTTTGATTTTCACGTATCCTATAGGGTTGTTATTTGCTTGTTTTATGTTTGGCTTGCCTCGACGTGTAATTGACTCGATGCAATTGACTTGATGTGTAATAAAACAAGTGCGGGGCGTGCCAATATGTGCGTGCAAACATAATGGTTTAAAATGGACATAACACGTAATAAATTTGAAATATAAATCAATATCCTTATAAGGTTTTGACTTCTAATCAATTGACTGTGGCGGAGTAGGCAAAATTTATCTCTGATTCTTTTCAATGTCTGCCTGGTAGCAGGACTTAACAATTTATGATAGTCTTTATTGAAATGCCAAACTTTGTATCCAGTCAGTGCCTTGCTCGATATATCAAGAGATTTACAGAAACATTAGTTATCGAGTTAATTATCAAGTAATTCAAAACATTCATATTTAATTTAAAACCTGAACTAACAGATTAACAATATAGCAGGAAAAACGAATTAAAACCACTGGATGAAAACAAACTTATAAATGAAATCAGAAGATGAAGGCAAAATATTTCAATGTATTAAATAAACATAGTGTTACAATATTAAGTTACATGAAATCTAGCCTATTATATTCCCCTTATCTACAAGCATAACAGAGTCTGTAAAAGCATAATTACACTCTTTTGTTGACATCAACGTGCCAAACGAGCTGATATATTCTTTAGTTTGTGAAGTCTAACTCCTTGATTGGCAGGAACTCCCATACGGGCTGATTTATAATATGCAATATTTATCATGATTATCAAGATCATGTGATCAGGATATTCAATGAGTTGACGTAAAACTAACATTGATAGCAGGGGACTACCATAGATGGATCGCCCAACCTTGGCAAATAGCTACCAATGGGCTCCTAACCAGCATGTGGCTACTGGAAAGGGCATTTATCGAGCATCAGACAATAATCAGACAAATGGCTACCAAACAACAAATTCATCAGGCAGGTGGCTACTTGACGAATAGAATCATATCAGTACGTAGGCACATACATGAGAGGTTGCAGTGTACATCTGGCATCAGGTGTTGCGTCACCAACTTAGTGATGCATTTTACACTCCTGATACTTTATCGCTCATTCTCCTGATGTTGAATTCCCACTTCTTCCATTTCCCCTTTTTTAAGGTATGATCTCCACTTCACTTAGCATTTACCCACGTCCAAGCTTCAAACCTCTTGGCGGTGTTGACGGGAGTTGAGCTTTTCGAATTTGTTGTATTCTCCTTTGAATAATCCCATAACCGCTTGCGAGATAAATTAGGAAGTTGGTTAAGATTTAAATTAGTCCATATTATTTCCAGAATTACCTGCGTAAATATTGACCTTAATTAAATTAATCCCATTTATTAATTTAATTAAATGATATGGGACCGGTCTGATTTTATTTCTGTTGGCGCAACTTCTTGTTAATGGACCCAGATATATGCTTTTCAAGCAACTCACAATGACAAGTTCTATTGAAGACAAAATACTCTCAATATATTAATAGCAAAACGATGATACAAATATTTTCTAGGCTTTTGCTATAAGCCTTTCTCCTCTATCTTTGGAAGATACAATTTTTTCTTCTCAAAGTTTCTCTCTATTTCTTTTCTCTCATGTATCATATGTTACTAAAGATAGGATTACATATATATAGCTATCAAGAGGAGCTTTAACAAATAGACGATTTCAAGTTGTCTTCTTCTTTGATTTCTTAGCTATGAAGTAATTGAAGTAGCCAAGTTCGATTTTACTTCTTCCTTATCTTCTTAGCCGTAAATGTTGACTTGAGGAAGTCGATTTCGATTTTACTTCTTCCTTATCTTCTTAGCCGCCTTTTTGGACTTCTTCCATCCTTATCTTATCTTGTATTTAATACACATTACTTAATCTTGAAGTAATGAAATTAAATTTATATTTTCTACAGCCTCCCTTAAATTTAATTTCAAAACTTTCTTACACCAATCATCAACTTCAAATTCTCAAATGTTGCTACCTTCAAATGGCTTTGTTAGTATATCTGCAACTTGATTTTCTGATCTGCAAAACGTAATCTCAATTTCTCCTTTTTTGATCAAATCTCGAATATGATGATATCTGATGCTGATGTGCTTGCTTCTGCCATGAAAAACTGGATTTTTGGCTAGTGCAATCGCTGCTTTATTATCACATATAATTTTTGTAGGACCTTCTTGCTCATGCATTAATTCTTTCAACATTCTTCTTAGCCATATTGCTTGACATGCTGCTGATGATGCAGCCATATTCTGCTTCTGCAGTTGAAAGTGCAACAACCTGTTGTTTCTTTGAAGACCAAGAGAAAACTCCGTCTCCAAGAAAGAACATATATCCCGAAGTACTTTTACGAGTCGCTGTATCACCTGCCCAATCACTGTCTGTATATCCTACTAAATTGAAACTATCATAATGTGAATAAAATATTCCATGATCACGAGTACCACTTATGTACCGCAAAACTCGCTTAGCTGCCATCAAATGTGACTGGTAAGGTGTCTCTATAAACCCACTAATAATTTCCACAGCATAAACAATATCTGGCCTGGTTGACGTCAAATATCTTAGATTACCAACTAAGCTTTTAAAATATGTGGGATTTACTAGCTCACCGTTACCTTTTTTCTCCAACTCTAATCTCTCTGCAGCTGGAGTTCGGATTGGAGTGATCGACTCCATCTTGAATCTTTTAAGTACGTCATTAGCATATTTCTTTTGTGAAATAAATATGCCATCAGCCTTTTGTTGTACTTCGATGCCCAAAAAATATGACATTAGACCCATATCTGTCATCTCAAATTGTTGTGTCATAGCCTCCCTGAATTCAGCAAACATTTTATCACAATTTCCTGTAAAAATCAAGTCATCAACATAAAGACAGACTATCATCAAATCTCCGTTAGTGTTGGACTTGATATTCAATGTATGCTCGTAAGGACATTTATGGAATTTGTGTTCCAACATGTATGTATCAATACGTGTGTACCAAGCCCGAGGTGCTTGCTTCAATCCATATAATGCCTTCTTCAATTTGTACACTTGATTTTCTTTCCCTTTTCTTATGTAACCCGGAGGTTGCTCAACATAAACCTCTTCTTCGAGAAGACCGTTTAAGAAAGGTGACTTTACATCCATTTGGTGAATTCTCCACTTGTTTTGAGCTGCAAGTGATCATTTGTATAGTCTCCATTCGGGAAACTAGTGTAAATACTTCAAAATAGTCGATTCCAGGCTTTTGTTTATAGCCTTTTACGACTAACCTTGCCTTATAGCGATCCACCTGACCATCGGGTTTGTACTTCGTCTTGTACACCCATTTTACACCAATTGACTTCTTACCTGGAGGTAAACAGGTCAATTCCCACGTATCATTTTTCTCAATAGAGTGAATCTCCTCATCCATAGCTTGGATCTACCGTTCATCGTTTGCTGCAGTTTCATAAGAGACTGGATCACAATCTGCAAACAAACAAAAGTTTACAATAGTCTCATCTGTAGTATCGTCGCTTTCATTGTCTTTCGTAACCACATAATCCTTCAAATGAGTAGGCATTCTGGTAGCTCGTCTCGGACGATCTGGCATAGTTGATGATCTTATCGGTGATAGTGCACTTCTCACAGGAGATGAGCTTCTAGGTAAAGACCTGGTTATTTCTTCCTCGGAATTATCATATTGTTCGGTCTCAACAATGACTTCCTTCCGTTTATTCTCATTTGGATTCCAATCCCAAGCTTCTTCTTCGATAAATATAACGTCTCTGCTTATAATTACCTTTTTTGTAACTGGATTATATAATTTATAACCCTTCGTGACAGGACTATAGCCAATGAAAATGCATTTCTGGTTTTTTTCATCTAACTTCTTTCTATTCTTATCAGGTATATGAGGATATGCCACACACCCGAATACACGTAAAAATGAAACATCTGGTTTATTTTTACTCCAGGCTTCTTCTGGTGTTTTCTCAAGCACACTTCTAGTTGGACACCTGTTTAATAGATAAACTGCACAAGCAACAGCTTCTGCCCAAAAAGTCTTTGGCAGAGATTTAGCCCTCAACATACTTCGAGCCATTTCAAAAATCGTTCTATTTTTTCTCTCTGCTACACCATTTTGTTGTGGTGTATAGCAAGCTGTCAACTGACGCTTGATTCCCTCATATTTGCAATAATTATTGAATTCATTTGAAGTGAATTCTCCTCCTCTATCGGATCTCAATGTTTTCAATTTAAAGCCACTTTGTTTTTCAACAAATGCTTTAAATTCTTTGAATTTTTCAAAAGCCTCAGATTTCTGACTTAGAAAATACACCCAAATTTTTCTAGAAAAATCGTCAACAAAGACTAAAATGTACCTCTTATGTCCGAAAGACTCCACCTCTACTGGGCCACAAATGTCCGTGTGCACTAACTCCTAAGGGTGTGACGCACGCCTGACTTTTTCATCTGAAAAAGGATCTCGGTGTTGCTTCCCGAGAATACATCCTTCACAAGGACGATCAGGTACATCAATCAATGGCAATCCATTTACCATCTTGTGTTTAGCAAGTAATTTGAGACTCCGAAAATTTAGATGTCCGAGCCGTAGATGCCATAACCAATTGTTATCCTTTGACATGGATGAAAAATTCATCAATGTTTTTGTGTGCAGATTCAAAGGAAACATTCGATTCTTTGTCATTTGCACTTTTGCGATCATTTGGTTATTTTTGCTTTTGATAGTGCAAACTCCATTTTGAATGTCAATTTTATGACCTCTTTCAGAAAGTTGTCCCAAGCTTAATAGATTCCAGTGAAGCTCTGGCACAAAGAACACATCAGCAATTGTGAGAGTCATTCCATCTTTGGATTGAATATCAATGTCACGTTTTCCCATTACCGGAACCTTAGTTTTATTTCCAAAATTGACTTCGCCACGTACTGACTCGTCTAGCTTTGTGAAGAGCTCTTTGTTACCACACATATGATCACTACACCCAGTATCAAGATACCAAGTATTTGTGTGCTCCGAGTTCGTCCCTTCCATTTGACATGCGAGTAGCATGTTTTCTTCAACATTCGCGGTGTTTGCATGCTCTGTTTCATTGTCTGGCATCTTTGTTCGACATTCAGATTTGAAATGTCCAAATTTGTTACACCTATAGCATTTGATATGTGACTTGCCTCTTCCTCGAGAGTAACCACCACGATTTCTTTGAAAATTATCATCATAACTCTCTTTGTTTTGGAAATTAGAATTTCTAGCACCTCGACCTCTACTTGATCCACGTCCTCGACCACCACGATAGAATCCGCGACTTGGTTGCGCTACATGACTTTGCAAGGCCTGCTCAATACTTGAATTTGATGTATTTTTATTCATTCGTTGTTCATGTGAGCACAACGAACTCAATAATCGCTCAATTTTCATTTCTGAAATATCTTGCGATTCCTCAATGGCTGCAACGACATAGTCAAACTTTGTGGTTAAAGATCGCAATATCTTTTCCACGACCCTTTCATCTTTAATGTCTTCGCCGTTAACCCTCAACTGGTTAACTATATGCTGAACTCGATCAAAATACTCTAAGATAGATTCTGAATCGTTCATATGCAAAGATTCGAAATCACCTCGTAGTGATTGAAGACGTACCCGCTTCACACGATCATCGCCTTTGTAGGATTTTGATAATATATCCCATGCTTCCTTTGATGTTTCAGCAATTGATATTTTTTCGAATATCGATTCTTCTATAGCTTGATAGATAGCACATAAAGCTTTCTGATCCTTCTTTCTAGTTTCTACTAATGAAACTTTCTCCTCCTTATCTAAGGCTTCGAATGCCTTTGCGTTGACTACCTCTGTGTAGCCATTCTCCACCAAATTCCATAGATCTTGAGATCTAAAGAATACCTTCAACTGGATTGCCCAGTTGTCAAAATTCTTCCCATTCAACTTGGGAAGTTGTAATTGAATGGAGTTGGAGGCCATGATCGAAATTGGCTCTGATACCAATTGTTGGCGCAACTTCTTGTTAATGGACCCAGATATATGCTTTTCAAGCAACTCACAAAGACAAGTTCTATTGGAGACAAAATACTCTCAATATATTAATAGCAAAACGATGATACAAATATTTTCTAGGCTTTTGCTATAAGCCTTTCTCCTCTATCTTTGGAAGATACAATTTTTTCTTCTCAAAGTTTCTCTCTATTTCTTTTCTCTCATGTATCATATGTTACTAAAGATAGGATTACAATTATATAGCTATCAAGAGGAGCTTTAACAAATAGACGATTTCAAGTTGTCTTCTTCTTTGATTTCTTAGCTATGAAGTAATTGAAATAGCCAAGTTCGATTTTACTTCTTTCTTATCTTCTTAGCCGTAAATGTTGACTTGAGGAAGTCGATTTCGATTTTACTTCTTCCTTATCTTCTTAGCCGCCTTTTTGGACTTCTTCCATCCTTATCTTATCTTGTAATTAATACACATTACTTAATCTTGAAGTAATGAAATTAAATTTATATTTTCTACAATTTCCGTAACTGGGCGGTTAATTAATCAATTGGGACCTTTTAATAGTTCTATCTTTTTAATTAATTGAATCATGACAATTGGTTTCATTGGGCCCATTTATCATTACGGCCTATCGTCCATCAAACTTGTCGATTATCGGGCTAACAATTGAATTTAATTGAATTTTCAAAATATCCCTAGATATATTTAAAAGTGTATATTGAATGGTCTTGGATACAGGTATCAATACTCGTGATGTTTAGTTGAAAATTTCAAATTAATTCAGGTTTGTCTAACTTTTTCAACTTTTGATATATAACTTTTTTGTATTTTGAATGATCTTGGACAATTTTAGTGTATAACTTTTATGTAATGTTGTCCAACACGAAATTAAACTAGTAGATAATATATATTTTGAATATGATCTATTACTTTTGTGGTATAATAGAAGGATCAAATTAGTTATGTTGTTATGCGTAATATAAAATTATTTTATTTTATATGTGTATCTTTGCCATATCAAATCCTATAAATTTTAAAAATTTGTATCGCCGTATTTGTATCGTAGTATATCGTATCGGCGTATCCGTATCCGTGCAATCTAGCCTGTCAACCTCTTTTGAAGCATAATTTGGGTATTTAAAAGTTTGTTTATATATTAGGGCTGTCAATTGGGCGAATTTCAATCCGGAGCAGTCCGAATCCGACCCGATTTATTAGAATAATTGTCCGATTAGAGATTCGATGGACTTGGTTCGATTATACAGATTCGTAATCCGAAACACATGAAGCGAATATGGATTTAGGTCAGTCCGATCCGTTAAAGATATGTATTCGATAATACGATAATAAATAAAAAGAATATATATATATATATATATATATATATATATATATATCATTAATAATATTTCACCGACAATTTAAGAAGATAGTAATTTATAACTCGTTTATAAATTTATTTAAACCAATATTTTCATCTATAAATATGAATATTAGTAAAAAAAGTTTGAACATGTGAGCTAAAATTAAATAAACTTGTTTTAGGAAAAAATATTAATTTAATTTTTTAAATGAAATTTTTATTGGATTCGAAAAAGATCCGATATCCGGCCAAATCCGACCAAGATTCATTAGATTCAAATATATATTTCCAAGCCCAATCCGAACAAGATTCGAATCCGATAAGATCCAATCTGATATAAACGGAGCCGGAACATGATGAGTCTGATCCGATCAGAATCCGACCCATTGACATCCTAATATATTATAAGTATTAATTTGTCAAGTCAAAAGTAAGAAGCTACTAGTATTCATCTGTTATTGGATAATATTCACAATGCATGTAATAGTTGTTTTGCTTAAAAAAATACAATAACAAAACTTATTCACCACATCTTAAAAAATATTAACTGAATTGGTCATGTAATTATGGAACAAGATATTTTCGAAAAATTAATTAGTATTTTATTAATATCTTTGCATCAATAAAAATCCAAAAAATAAGTGAATGTGATACGGTATATTTTTTAGAATATGATAACCCAATTTTAATTTCGTCTAGGTCCTCCAAAATAGTAGGCCCGACGACCCTGACAATATGCATGTTGAAATTTAAATAATTAAAAAAGTAACTACGTCCAATCAACTCCTTTAGTTGAAAACGTATTATTTGTGCAATTTTACAATTTTAATTAAGAAAATAGTAGTTAATAATCAGTGCCGCATAATGTAGATGTAATATTGAGAAAAAGAGATCAATGTTTTTATCTCATAATGTACTAGATGTAATTTTGAGAAAAGAGATCAATGTTTTTTTCTCTTAATGTGTCATTTCGACAGTCTAAAAATACTTTAAACAATTTTTAATTCAAACTAGACCGACCATTTCATTTTGCCGCAAATTTACAATTTCTCCCTTGCTCTCCATCAGTTCAATAAAAGGAATTCTCGCCTGGATTTTTTAATTTTTGTTGAGTGAGATATTGGATATAATAAAGAATAAATATATTAGAAATATTGAATTAGTATTTATATTGGAAATATCGAATTTGTGTGAGTGATGACAAAGTTAGAAAAAGTAAAGTGTGCCATTCATCTGACCCCTATAAAATAATTACGGAGAGAATTGTAATTGTGGTACCAAACTATATATCGATTCTCACTTGTGATATCATAAAAATCGAGATTGACATATTTGGTACCACAATTTAAGAAATTGAATCACATTTGGTACCACCGTTAAAAATGAAAGTTAAATGAAGATGTGGCAGTTAAGTTTTATTGCAAAATTGATATCATTACTTATGTTGACTGACAATTATACCCCTAACTTTTCAATTTGTTAAAATAACCCCTCATCTTCAAATTTATTGACAATTTTAGTCCACATTGTTGCGCAATTTCCAAATTGGCTCGAATAAGACACATGCGGACCGATTTAGAGATTTTACTTAATATATTTACATATTTATTTAACTAATTTAATTTTATAAATAATATTAACAGACCAAATAATACTTTAACATAAATTCGATAAAATATTAAGTAAATCTATATAATAATATTAATATATTTAATATTCATTAAAAAATATATATAAAATAATTAAAATTTAAAAAAAACCATCTCCTACACCAACCCCATTCCCCCCCCCCCCAAACCAAATCCCAGGATGCCGGCTGCCTGGGATCGTCTGTCCCAACCGTCGCCGGCCTGGAATCGGAGGACCCAGGTCGCGGTGGCCTGGGATCGGCCACCTTGAAACATAAAATTTACACCTAACACCCTCAAACTAAGAAAAACACAAACCCTTCATTTTTTTTCCTAAGCCGGAAACCATGTTGTGATGTTCTTTTATATTGCGCTTGCACTTGATTTTTATGGTTGTCCTATGATTTGTCTCCAATATTTCCTCACAATAGCTCCATAGTTTTGCATACTGCTCCATCTATGTGCCATTGTTCAGTTTGGCAGCTTCCGTTTTTGTTAATTTAAGGATTTTGAGTTTTTCTTAATTTGAGGGTGTTAAGTGTTAATTTTATGTTTCGAGGTGCAAAATGCCCATTTATTGTGTTCTGGCAGTGCGAGTTGTTGAGATGCTTTTAAATCAAGGGTGTTAAGTGTTAATTCTATTTTGGGGGGTACAAGTGCTCATTTATCATGTTTTTGGGGTGCAAAGTATCAAATATGTACAATCGAATTACCTATTTTGCCCTAGACTTCGGCGATCATTTTAGCTTGAAAATAAAAGAGGGTTCAAAGTGCTGAATTTTTTATATTTCGAGGAAGCAAAATGCCTATTTTTCATGTTTTGGAGGTGTAAAGTGCAAAATATCTTTTTTTTAGTTTAATATCGAATTGACAGTGCTATTGAATAGGCTGGAAAAAAAAAAGAAAAGAAAAAGAGGGGATATGACTTGATAAACGCTTCAAATATTTAGGCAGTGTTTTGATAATCGGATCGCACCGGATCGACCGGTTGACCCGGTTTAACCGTTAATCGGTCCTCAATTTGGTTCAATTCATCCCTAAAACCAGTGGTTCACTTAATTTTTTTTTTTTAAAATTTAGAGATTTTTGTTATTATTATTTATTTGAACTCTTGTATAACATTTAATAGAATTATATTTATATACTTTAATTGGAATAACATTCATTATTTTAGGCTACGTCACTTTGCACAATTGTTAATGGCCCAGATTGGCCATTCGGCCCAATTAATAATCCGCCCAATTGTTTTAATGGCCCGTTCGGCTGATTATAGTTGCCCGATTAATAATTTAGACAGCCCATAAAATGATCTGTTTAGTTGGCCCAATTAATAATCATGGACAATTTTACCCCTGAGTCGAGATTAGATCTTGAATGTTCATTTGGTTTAATCTCGGCCGTTGATTTTAGGGTATAAATTTTGACATTACTACCTAGAAAAAATGTACAAAATTGTACACTATCCACAAAATTCAACAAAATATACATACTAATTAATATAAAAACATGAATGGTACAAGATTACCTCAAATTAAATTAGCTAGGAACTCCTTAAAAAAATAGAGACACTACAACCGTAGCCTTCTTCGTCCCTCTACAAGAAAAAAAATTTGTTAGCCATGAAAAATCTTGATTAAAAATTTGTGACTTAGTAGGGGAGAAATATATATAAAAATTCAACAAAAAATGCTTCACAATCCGGCAGCTTGAGGCAACTCCAATCTTCGTTCCTGTGAAATTTTAATAAAAATAAAAAATTTATATGAAGCTTAACTTTTTCATAAAATAGAACAATTCAAGCACAACTTTTTCATAAAAAAATTAAAAATTGAAGCTCAACTGTGAAGTTAAAAAAAATTTATTGAAGCTCAACTTTTTCATAAAATAGAACAATTGGTGAAATAGGAGAAAACATAAGATTCATTGATCCAATTTACAACTTAATTTCAAAGAAAAATTTCCTTCTCACCTGGGCAAATGGCGTCGGCAGTGGTAGAGGTAGATCTACTGTGCACAAATGGGGTGGGGGGGGGGGGGGCGGGGAGACCAGCTGGGAGATTTTGAGAAATGGGGAGATAATTATATTTTATGTTTTCTAATCTCTGGTTTTTTTGTAATTAAACCGAAATCAAATGGCAATTTGGTCTGAATATTCTTAATCTGGGCCATTAAATCTCAATATATTGGACCTATGGAGCCTGAATTATAATTGGGCAAATTACGGGGTTTGGCCCACATATCGGGCAAAAAAGAACGGACAGCCCGTGAATTAGTCGGCCCATCCGAACAGCTATTAAAAGTAATTGCAGCCCAATTGAGGGCCAATTGAAGGCCAATTGGGCAAAGTGAACATAGCCTTAGTGTTTTAACAATCAATGCAATAATACATTTTCTTTTACATAAAAAAGTACATAACCATTTTCTCATCATTATGAATAATATTATTTTGTACGAAATTATGCTAATCAATTACCATATAAACATCAACTTACAACAATAGAACTCAAATGAACAACCCAAAACTTTGAAAATGAGATGAACTTTTAATTTTGTTGTCTTGTTTTGAATGTATGTATCATTAAGGGATACTTGAGATTTATATTTTTGACATTGATCTTAATTTTTAAGACATTTTGATTATTTCCATGAAACAATAAAAATTTATATTGACAAAGAATGATAATTTCTTGAATTATAATTGTATTTTAGATAATATATATATATATATATATATATAAATATTACATAATAATAAAGTCACATCGGTTATACCGATCGAACCAGTGATTGACCCGATCAAACCAGTAACCAGTAAAACTTCCAGTTCAATGACCGGTCCGATTTTAAAAACCCTGTATTTAGGTAGAAAACGAGAAAAATAAAGAAAAAGAACAAGAGGAGGAGGTAGTCAAGAGACGTGGAGTTGGGGTAGATTATATTTTACTTTTCTTATACTCCAACGTTGAAAGCATCATTCATTTGCTTCTCTCGTAAATTAAGTTCCGTTAATTACATGAATACTGACTTAATTATCAAAAAAATTCCACTCTTCTTTTCTTTCAAAATAGTGATTTGATTTTTCCAAGATAATCACCAGTTATTAGTTCTATCTTCTCTGAGGCAGGTTAGATTCACTATATTTGTGACTTTAAATTACTTATATTCTGTATTTTTGCTTATAATTGAAATTCTATTTTCTTTTTGGTTAGGGTTTGTTTAAGGATGATAAATTACTGGGTACAAGTCAAAATAGGGATTTGGGATCAATACTTACTTAATGTATTAGTTTGGGCAAGGATTGCTTGGAAAATATACTTAATATTTGGGATCAAAATTTGTAAGTTGCTCAGGGTCGGCCCTAGACATTTCGGGCCCCTAGGCGAATTTTAAATTTGGGGCCCGTTCTTATAAAAAAAATTAATCAATTTATTTTTTCAAAGGCAAAAGCATTAATTAAATGATATGTTATTTTCTCTAACATATTAATTTTTAGATAGATAATTAAATCTAACATATTATTTTTTAGATAGGATAACTAAAAAATAAAGTTATTTAACTTTAAAAGATTCAACCGTGAATTTTCTTGTATAATTATTAATATTAAAAATATTATTTAGCCGAACCAAAATTTACAAGTATTATATGTACATCCTTATCTCTATTTCATTATTTTACAAATATCATAATTGATTGTTTGACTTTATTTCATTTGGTGACATTATTACCTCTATTAATTATATTATATATTATCATGTATAGAAAAGTTATACATCATAAATAAAACTAAAAACAAGATGCACATACATATAATATTATGGATGAGGCTAGACCAATTTTAATGGGGGTGAAATTATTTTTTGCAATGTACTATATGAGAAAGTAATAAGCAGAAAAATTAATTTCAAAGAAAAAAATCGTATCTTTTCATAATAATTAAGAAATAATTTTTTTGAAGTACTTACTAAGAAAAAAAATTGACAAGAAATCATTAAATAAGAAAATGGATTAGAAGAATAATTACTACGGAAGGGAAATAAAAAAGACGTACATTATTACAAAAAAAATGTTCAATAATTTAAAAAATCAAAATATTAAAAAAAAAAAACTCAATATTGAAATTTGAACACTAGACCTCCAATTCATCATGAGATGGTCTTACCAACAAGTCAAGATACATGTTATATACATAAAATTAATAAAATTACAAATATTTAATTTTTTATTTTTCTAAAGGCCTATTTATAAATTTTGGGGCCCCCCGAACCGGGGGCCCTAGGCGCCGGCCTAAGTTGCCTAGCACTTGGGCCGGCCCTGAAGTTGCTGTCGATTCTGGTGTTGAAATTTTGAATTTGTGTTATGTCGGATTCTGGTGTTGGAGTTCTTAATTAATTATACAGTTAATTGTATAAGTGAAAACGACTGCAGATCTGAATATAAGGTTCTTGGTGGTTATGTAGTGACAATGTTAGATTTCCTAGTTGTAGTTGAATAGAAATTTCAAGGTTTGCTCTGTTTCATTGTTCAATGTTAGATCTTTCACCTGGTTTTTTCATACCTTGGACCTTAAAAACGAATATTAGTTAACGGTTCAAGTCTTCATTTTGATTTGACGAAAATGTTGGAGAAAGGATTTTGAATGACTCCAATATTGGGTTGATTTAATTCATCATTTGGTTAAGGATAGTACAAGGTAGATAGCTAAGGAGTAAGAATTTGGAAACAGCACAAAATGAAAATAATCTAAACAAGTGTTATAAGCCTATAAATTTGTTAACACGGATTTGAAGTCCTAGCTCTGAATCCCTCAATCTAAATGAGGCCTAAGTGTTTGGTTTATGTGGCAAAACTTAATATCATACATTATTAGAATACTAATTCCGACATTCCATTTTGACCAGGTAGTTCAGAAGCGTTTGTAGAAGGGAGGCTCTCACCGAAGTGGGATCTATTACCTCTGGAGAATTGCCTATGGATCAGAGTAATCAACTTGATCATTTCCCTTTTCGCTTTGTGTAATAAAAACGTATTTACAAACTTCACATTTTGGCATGAAAATGTTTTAGAATATCCATACATTCATCTATTATCTGCCATGTGTCCACTTTGTTAATTTTCTTTTTGAAAATGTGCGTCCTCGTATTGGTAGAAAGCACATGAGTTCTAAGAGGGAGAAATTGCTAACAATCGCAGGACCTTGTAATCCATGAGTGATTTTGAATTAGTTATATCTGCGTTGTGTGATCTAATTAGTTATATCTGCCTAAAATTCAAATTTTGAACTTTTTACTTAAATTGTTATATCAAGATTTTGTCAGATTTTGTATGAGTATATTATTCACTTAGAACTTCTGAGAATTTGCAATTCCACTTGAACTTAGAGGGAGAATAATTCAACCCTTAGCAGAACATACACCCTTAGCTTTCTTTGCGGGATAAGAATAAGAAACTAATTAAGCACCTAATGCTATTAATTGGGACTCGGTGGTGTTACAGATGCTACTATTGAGGAGGGAGAGGGTAGAAATGGCCTTGACCTAGTCAGATCAGTTTATTAGTTTGAGACCATCAGCTCGTTATAATCCCATTTTTAAAGGTAGTTTATTCTGTTTGTGATTTATATACATTAATAAAAAGTTGTTTCTTAAGGGGTTTTTGACAAGTTAACTCCTTGTGATATTTCTAATGCGCAATTTACCTCCATTTTATATGAAAATAGGCAATTTATCTTCGTGTGAAATAAATTAATGAGCAATTTATCTCCTGTGATATGAAATAATGAACAATTTACCTCTTTGCTAGTGGAGATGTTGCACACACACTCTATAATGACTGAGACTTCATTGTCATGTAAAAAAATTATCAGTTTAACCTTATCCTTGACAACATATTCATCTCATTTTACCCCATATGATATGCGTAAATAGACAATTTACCCTCTGTGATATGCGCAAATTGGCTCTTTAACTCCCCGTGATATTGCATAGTGGGCATTTTACCCTCTTGTAAAAGGAGTGAATAGCAATTTAACTCCCTTGGTTATTTTAAATAGGTAATTTAACTCCCTCTAATAAATAAAAGGGCAAAATACCTCCTTTTAATACTCTAAATAGGCAATTTAACTCCTTGTGATAATAGATATGACAAAATACCTCTCTTTGTTTTACAATGTTATAATTAGCCCATTACAATGTCACGTCAAATATGATGTAATATCCTTAATCATATCATATGAATATAAGGAGGAAAAAACACTTTTGTTAACAAACTTTAGTTTAAAAAATAGATTTGATATCAAATTTTTGAAAAAACACATTTCATATCATAATTCACACAATCTTGACATATTTAGTTTTGCTGTCAATTTTCAGACGAAATTCAGCACGTGTCGCTCGGGTGCCCGTTAAATTGACAATGGGAAGGAAAACAACATAAGTTTTAAAGACCCTCAATTGACGGCACTTGCTGAATTTCGGCCGAAAATTGACGAAAAAAGTAAATATGTCAAGATGGTGTGAATCATGGTATGAAATGTATTTTTTCGAAAAACCTGGTATCAAATGTATTTTTTAGACTAAAATTTGATATCAAAAGTGTTTTTCCCTCGTATAATAAGTATATATTTTGAATAGATTTGTTGGATGAAGATGAAGAGGAAAGAAGTCAGAAATTAAGGGAAGGTTTTGATGATTTCCAAAACATCATAATCAGCTAAGTATGGAAAACTTAGTTCCCTTAGAAGAATTTTGAACAAGTAAAGAAGACACCAGAAGAGTTCAAAGTTCAAAGACCAGAAGACTAGTGATCTCATGCTGAAACAGCGAACAGAAGGGTAGGTCATCAGCCGAGTCAAATCAGATTAGTTCAGTATTTGATCAGCAGAGTGCCTATCAGATGAGTTGGTTCAATCAGCAGAGTAGAAGAGATCAAGAAATTAGTCCAACGATAATAAATGCACTTGGTGTAATAAATGCTGCAAGAGAAGGGTAGTAATGGCAAATGATTGGAATTAACTCTCAGATCAGCAGAGTGCATTTAATGCTGCTGCAGGAAAGTACAGCAGAGAAAGTACTGTAGCAGGTTGCCGTTTTTTATTCTGGCAAAGACTATGGATTTGATGATGTGATTTGCTTCAACGGTCATAAATTCAAATCCAAGTATAAATAGAGCTGATTTTCAACGAGCAAAATACACAACAACAATCAGAGATTTCATTTTTGAAGCAGAATTCTTCTAAGTCTCAAGAAGCTCGAACATCTCACTCGTCTGGTGGAAGTCATCTGTTGACTGAAATCCAGTTGAAGAAAACAGAAAATTACGATCTGAGTGATCTTGTATTTAGCTGAGTGTTGTGCGGAGTTGTGATCCATCTTTGTGAGTGATCAAACTTCAGAGAAGTAGAATTTCTAAGTGATTTTCTATTGTGAGCTTATAGCCTTTTCATTAGTTGTTTAGGTATAAGTGGAGAAATATTGTAATCTTTGTGATTATAGTATAACCCAGAATCTAAGTGATCTGGAAGAGTGGACTAAAGGATTTTCATCCATATAACCACTATAAAAATTCTTTGTGTTATCTTGCATATAAGTTTTCTTGCATATTTTGAACCTTGCATATTTGAACACTTTGAATTATAAAAAGATTTTATAAGGAGTTTTAAAACTGGGGACAAAATCTTTTTAGAACTTAGTCTACTTGTGAAAAACACTTTAAAACAATCCGCTGCAAGTATACTCTTTAGAAAACTGTTTTGCTGAAAAACAGCTAAGTATTTGTAAGAAGAGTGGTCAGTCTGCTGTTCAAGATTTGTTCACGATCAGCTCAGTCTGCTTACTGTTCTTCATTCAGCTTAGTCTGCTGACAGAAGACTGAAAAGTTTTTAAGTTCAAAATTTTTCAGAGGTCTATTCACCCCCCCTCTAGACCTCATCTGACCACTTGGGACCAACAAGTGGTATAAGAGCAGGTGGTTCATTAGAATCAGCTGCCTGATCAACGAGCTTGATCCAAGTGTTTTTCAAAGGTTTTTCAAAACTTTTCAAAAGAGCATCTTTTTGAAAATATAAAACTTTTTGAAAAATGGACTGTATCAGCCATGTTCCCCACATTGCTGGTATGTCGTTTGAAAACTGGAAAATCAGAATGAAGATTTTCCTTGCTGCTTATAATGATAACATGTACACATGTATCATTAAAGGTCCATTCAGATTCACCAAGACCGTTATAGTTGACGAAGCTGAAATGGTGGTGGAAAAAGACCTTCATGAGATGACTCCAGAAGAAATAAAGCTTTTCAATCTAGATAAAGTTGGGAGATTCATCATGACTAAAGCCCTGGATAATGATCGGTTTGACAAGGTCAAACATTGCAAAACTTCAAAGGAGATGTGGGACAAAGTCAGAGACATGAGCGAAGGCAATGATGCAATAAAAGAGCATCAGCTCACTGTTGCTTTGGAGAAACTGGATAACTTCAAGATGAAGTCTGGAGAAACCATTGATCAGATGGATACCAGATTCACCAAAACACTGAATGAAGTTCTAAAGCTGGGAAAGACCTTCACTGACAAAGAGATCACTGTCAGATTGCTAAAGGCCCTACCCCCAAAGTTCAACATGAAAGTAACAGCAATGGAAGAATCAAGGGATTTGGGAAAAATCTCTCTTACTGAGCTGTTTTCTGTACTCAAGGCATTCGAGTATAAACTGCCTAGGATGGGAATTGAAGAAACCTCAACTTTAGGACCCACAGCTGCACTGGTTGCTGCTGAAAATACCAGAAGACCAGCACAGAAAAGCAAAGAAGTGGACTCATCTGATGAAGCCACTCTACTCAACAAGAAGGAGTACACTGCTGGAGATGTTGCACTGTTGATGAATAATTTCAAGAAGTTCTACAAAAGAAAAATGAAAAACAAATACAACAACGCTTCTACTTCTAAACCTAACTCTTCTTCTCAAGAAAAAGATGATTATAAAGCAAAACTAATGTGTTATAACTGCAGGAAATTGGGACACTTCATCAGAGACTGCCCATATCCAAAAGCAGAGAAGTACACTGAAAAAGAGAAAAGGATAAGAAAAGAAAGAAAGCATCAGAGAGGCAAGACTATGATGGCTGAAGCAGAAAAGCTGACCGCTGTCTACTCATCTGATTCAGATTCAGACACATCTGATGAGGAATCATCTGATGAAGAAAAACCTGCTCTCCTCTGCCTGATGGCAAAGGAATCTGATGACTCAGAGGATGAGGTAACTCCTCTTGACAATGAATTATTTAATTCATTTGAACAAATGATGCTTAACAATACTGGTATTGCTGAAGCATACAAAAAGCTTAAGGAAGAGATGATATTGCTAAAAGAGCAAAATAATTCACTGAAACTCACAGCTGAAAAGCCTAAAGAATCAGCTGAATATAAATAGCTTGAGCAAGAACATGAATCTCTGAAAGCTGAATGTGAAGTTTATAAAGGAAAAATCATGGAACTTGAAAAAGTCATTGAGTCTCATGAAAAATCATCTGTTGCATCCATGCATACATTTAGTAAACAGAAGATACCTTTAAAACAGGATAAGCAAGAATTGAACCATACTGAAAAATTCATATCAGCTGACAATAGCAAGGTCATTCTGTATGTTCAAACTGCTAGACCTGCTTCACCTGAGAATGTATTAAAGGAGAAGAAATCTCCTAAGGCTAAAAAGAGTAAAGAGCCTAGTGTAGGTAGACAGACTAGTAAGCCTAAACAGAAGAGTCCTAGGAAGTCCTCTGATAAGGCTAAAACTAATCAGACTAGTGATAAAGCTAAGTCGTCTGTTAAAGAGCAAGCATCTAGTAAACCAAAGAAGCATAAAAACAAGAAAAATCAAAATGCTTGGTATGAAAATGAGTCATATTATGTGCAACCTGCTGCATATTCTCCTATGTACCATGCACCTCAATTTCCTAGTTACTATGCACCTTACCCTGCTCATCCAATGCATGCATACCCTACTTATCATGCATCTTACCCTGCTTATGAACATTTTCCTTATCATACTGATCATCAACATGACTTATCTGCTGCATATGATAAAGACAAGATTGTTCATGCTCCTGTCAAAACTCAGAAGCCTAAGAAGCCTAAGACATCAACATCTTGGGTTGTCAAAGGTGGAACTAATCCTCCAGGACCCTCTCAATAAGGGTACCTAAAACAATTTTTTTTTTTTTTTGTAGGTTAGGATTAGGAGTAGGAGTAGAGTAGAGAAGATTTGGTACTTGGACAGTGGATGTTCAAGGCACATGTGTGGAAGCATACATAGAGATATCTGACGTCTCATATGTTAAAGGCCTCAAATATAATCTGCTGTGCATAAGTCAATTTTGTGACAAAGGATATTCAGTCATCTTCTCAACAGATAAGTGCTATGTTGAACAGATTGGTACAAAGAAGGTAATTTTATCTGGAAGACGACAAGGGAATGTCTACATAGTTGACTGGAATTCTGCTGACAAGAATTCAAATGTTTGTTTGGTGGCATCTGCACCAAGTGAAGTCAGTTGGCTATGGCACAAGAGAATGAATCACTTAAACTTCAAGACCATCAACAGATTAATCAAGAATGATTTGGTAGAAGGGATTCCAAAGACAGTCATGAGCAAAGACAAGCTCTGTGACGCATGTCAGAAGGGTAAACAAATCAAGTCATCTTTCAAAAGCAAGAAGCATCAATCTTCTGGAAGAATATTGGAGCTGCTACACATGGACTTATTTGGACCCATTGATCCAGTCAGCAATGGTGGAAAGAAATACTGCCTAGCTGTTGTGGATGACTTTTCAAGATATACTTGGGTGATTTTCATGAAGAAGAGTGAAACCAAGGAACATCTTACCAATCTGATGGAACTGATCCAGAATGAGAAGAGTATCAACATATTAAAGATCAGATCAGATAGAGGGACAGAGTTTACAAACTCTACTGTTGAAGAGTATTGTAACATCAAAGGAATACATCATGAGTATTCAGCTGCTAGAACCCCTCAACAGAATGGTGTTGCTGAAAGGAGAAACAAAACACTAAAGGAAGCTGTCAGAACCATGATAGCTGAAGCTAAGCTGCCACAAAGATTTTGGGCAAAAGCAACAAATACAGCATGCTTTACCCAAAACAGATGTATGATCAACAAAAATCAGAACAAGACTCCATATGAAGTTTGGAACAACAGAAAACCAAACATTCATTACTTTAAGATTTTTGGTTGTAAATGTTTTGTATTGAATAATGGGAAAAATCACCTTACTGCATTTGCAGAAAAGGCTGATGAAGCTGTCTTTGTAGGATACTCAACTATTAGTAAAGCTTACAGAGTGTTTAATAAGAGAACATTACTAATAGAAGAATCTATCCATGTAGTATTTGATGAGCCAAGTCAATCCTCTGAAAAGAATCAAAATATAAATCAAGATCTGTCTACTGATTTACAGAAGCTAGACATTGGAAGGAATGAAGAATATGTTCCCATCATACTACCTAATCTTAGTTCAACTGCTAACTCAAGTGCTGTTCAAAATCATAGTGCTGATTGTCTAACAGACGAGTTGCAAACAGCTGACAGACCAGAGACTGTTCAACAGACTACTACTGGAACTCCAACAGTAGTGTTGCAAGATCACAACAGAGGACAACATCCAGACCTGCAACCTGATCTAAGATGGCTCAAAGATCACCCTCCTGAGTTAGTAATTGGTGATCCTTTGGATAAAGTAAAGACAAGAAGATCTACTGCACAAGATGCTATGTTTGTCACATTTTTATCTCAAGTAGAGCCTAAACAAATTGAAGAAGCTCTTAGTGATTCCTTTTGGATTGAAGCTATGCAAGAAGAGTTGAATCAATTTGAAAGAAATGAAGTCTGGTACTTAGTACCAAGACCAAGTCATCAAAGAGTAATTGGCACTAAGTGGGTATTCAGAAATAAGATGAATGAAGATGGTATTGTTACCAGAAATAAAGCAAGACTAGTGGCCAAAGGATACTGTCAAGAAGAAGGAATTGACTTTGATGAAACATTTGCACCAGTAGCAAGACTTGAAGCAATCAGACTGTTTCTTGCCTATGCTGCTTATAAGAACTTCACTGTCTATCAAATAGATGTGAAGTCTGCTTTTCTCAATGGAGAATTGCAAGAAGAGGTATATGTTTAACAACCACCTGGATTTGAAGTTTATCAAGAAGAGAACAAGGTATATCGTCTGAAGAAAGCTCTCTATGGACTGAAACAGGCTCCAAGAGCATGGTATGATACCCTATCTGATTTTCTTTTAATTAAAGGATTTCGTAAAGGTAAGGTAGATAAGACCTTGTTTACAATTGAATGGGAAGATCATATATTACTAGTGCAAATATATGTAGACGATATTATTTTTGGTTCAACTAACCAACAGATGTGTGACAAGTTCTCCAAGCTGATGCAGAATAAGTTTGAAATGAGCATGATGGGTGAACTTAACTATTTTCTTGGATTGCAAGTAAGACAGTTGCCTGATGGAATATTCATCAGCCAAGCAAAATACACAAGAGATCTGTTCAAGAAGTTTGGTATGGAAACTAGTTCTACAACTACTATTCCTATGTCTACTAGTCTTCGTTTGGATAAAGATGAAGATGGCAAATCAGTGGACATAACCAAATACAGAGGCATTATTGGATCATTGTTGTATCTAACAGCAAGTAGACCTGATATAATGTACTCAGTTGGAGTCTGTGCAAGATTTCAATCAAACCCCAAGGAATCTCATCTCTTAGCTGCCAAGAGAATACTGAAATACATCAAAGGCACTCAGGATTTGGGATTGTGGTACCCTAGAGAGTCTGGATTTGAACTTATTGGATATTCAGATTCTGACCTTGCTGGCTGCAAGATTGACAGAAAGAGCACAACTGGTGTCTGTCAGTTCTTAGGTAGTCGTCTGATCTCATGGATGAGTAAGAAACAGACTTCGGTATCCATATCTACTGCTGAAGCTGAATACATAGCTGCTGGAGCATGTTGTGCACAAATACTATGGTTGAAGCATCAACTAGAAGATTACAATATAAAGATCAGTGGAATTACAATCTACTGTGATAATACAAGTGCAATTTCTCTTACTCAGAACACTACAAGTCATTCAAGGACTAAACATATAGAGATCAAGCATCACTTCATTAGAGATCATGTTGAAAGAGGCAATGTTCTGATTGAATATGTTCATACTGACAATCAGATTGCTGATATCTTCACCAAACCTTTAAGTGAAGTAAGGTTTTCAACTTTAAGAGCTGAGCTAGGACTACTCAATTTGGATGCATAAGCTGAGGGGGAACTTATCAGAAGACTAAGTTAAACAGCTTACTCATCTCTATTATCTTCAAGGATTAACTTTCAACAGACTAGTTAACTTATGAATTCTTAAAGTCAGGGGGAACGTGTAAGACTAGCGGTACTTCTGAATTAAAGATGAAATTTGTTAATGTCAGTTAGTTGAAGTTATGTTTTCAACAGAAGATCAAGTTATTGAAGATTTGAAGATTAAATTTATCTTGCTGGATTGACAAACAGCAGAGGAAGATTACTAGCTATTGGCTTTCTCTAGTAATAATCAGATATCAGATCACTCGTCTGTCAGATAAGTTAAACTTTACTCATCTGATGTCTTATATAAGCATGGTTATAAAGTCGCATTCTAGAAACACGCTTTTATAAGTAACAGATAGGTAACGTTTGAGTTTCCCGCCTGTCTGACATTAAAATAATAAAATTGAAATCCGCTTCTTCTATCCACACGATTTAAAACTGTCAGATTACTTCAACGTTTTAGATTAATCACGATAACCTAACCAAAGGAAACCTATAAAGTCCGATCTGAACAGCACAGTCGTCTTACGCACTCAAAATATTCTCAAATTCTCTAACTCTCAAACTCTCCTGCTTCGAAAGTTTATTGCTTTTGCAGATTTCTTCTCACTAATCCTAGAAATGGAGAAGATTATTGATGGAAGATACCTAAACTACAGCAAATTTCACTTTTCGGGTACTGATCTGATGCGCTCAATTCTGGAGAAAATCAAAGAGGCATCCTTGGTTCCTGTTCTTGAAGCCCACGAAGATAGGGTTTATGTAGAAGATGTGGCTTACTTCTACAAAAACAGAGCCTTCAACGATGATAAGACAGTTATCACTGTTAAAATTGGTTGTAAGAAAGTTGTTGTGTCTGCTGCTGTGTTAAGTGAAGTATATAAATTAGCAGATAAGGGAGGAGATGTGACCAGCTTAGGGTCAGAAAGGGAGGAAGAATTCTGGAGCATCTGTGCAAAAGAGGGAGAACAGATGACTGGGTCTCTGATGAAGACTCAACTGAAAGATGAGTATCAGAGATTTGCAGACATCATAGCAAAGGTACTAGACTGCAGTACAGGCTCACTGGATGGGTTACCAAGGAAAAGGTACAACACGATGGTTTGCATCCACTATGGACTGAAAGTTAACTGGGCTGCTCACGTCTATGAGCTACTGAGTGATAAGAGGGCTTCTCATGCCATCTTACTCAGTAATCTATTTGCTTCACTCCAATGCCCTATGGGAGGTGGAAAGGTTACTCACCCCAGCAAGGAGTTCAAACTGTATGAACCAGTAAGAAAGGTGGTGGCAGAACCAAAGAGAAAGGCCACTGCAAAATCTAAGAAGACTCCTTCGAAGAAAAGCAAGAAGGAAGGTCAAACAAGCAAGTCTGCTGATCAAACAGCACAGTCTGCTGTTGAAGCTGGATCAGCACAAGCTGAAGTTTCAATCCCTGAAAAGGTGATTGATGAATTCACTAAGGAGGTTGAACAAATGGAGACAGGTTCTTCTCCTGAGAGAACTGAATCTGAAGAAGAAATCCCTTTTCAAAGGTTGAAGAGGTTGAGAACCAGAAGTGAGGCAAGGGGACCTCCTACTGCCAAACCCCCTGCCAAGAGGATCCCAAAATCAAAGGCCAAGAGAAAGGTCATCTTCTCTGAGGAGACAGTTGCAACAGTCAGAGAAACATTAGTATCAGCAGAGAGACCAGTTGTTGTTGAAGAAGCTGCTGCTAAGACTACTGATGAAGTTGTTTCTGAAGTTGGAGTGTCTACTGAAGACTCATTTGTTGCCCTGTCTGCTGAAGTTAGGGAAGAACAGCAGACTAGTTCAACACATGAAGGAGATGCACTTCTATTGCATCCTACTCCTGTTGCTGCCACCCCACTTCAAGTAGTGGAGAGTCCTGAAGCAAAGAAGAAAAGGACTGGCAAGGCTGTGATACCCTATCTATCTGTTGCTGCAAAGAAAAAGAGAGATGATGCTGAAAAGGCAAAGAAAGCTGCAGAAAAGGCAGAAGAAGATAGGCTGAAAAGCCTGGAATTAAAGAAGCTGGAAGAAGAAGCCAGCAAAATGACTCAAGAGCAAAGGGATGCTGTTGAGGCAGCAGAGTTGGCTGCTGCTATTGAAGCAAGCACCAAGGATGCTCATGGACCTCAGCATACTGGTGGGATAGTTATTGGTGAACAAAGAGATCCTAACAAACCTATACCAGCTATGCCTGCACCAAAGATAAAACCAAAAAGAAGAGAGGAGATTAGATTGTCTTTGGAGATTATCAGGGATGATCCTGCCATCTTTGAAGAATTCCTTAAGAGGTTGGATGCTGAGGGTGCAAGAAACAGCCGTCTGACGTTATTCAATGCTGAAAAGATAAGGTACAACAGATGGAGAGAATTCAGACTGACAAAGAGTCCAGCTGAAATGACCAAGTGGAAAGCCTTTGCTACTGAAGAAGCCTGGGTGTTAAATTGGCTTGAGACTGGATCCCTAATTCAAGCACTTGATTCAGAATTCTTTCTGGACAAGTTGAGATTGAGAATAAGTCACATAGTCAAGGCTGAAGCAAAGAAGCTATTTGAATCTGTTCTTGAGGATTATGATGAATCAGAAGACCTCAAGGAAAGATCAATCAAGTTGGCTATCGCTCAAGCAATGGAGCTATGGGCAAAGAAGTCTAGGAAGCTGAAGGGACAACCTAGCTCATTGGTCCCTCTTCCTAACATCAAGCAGATTGTCTATGGTCCAAACATCAAACCATTTGAAGAGTTACCTGAGGAACCATGCTCACCTTTTATTCCTCTTGACAATTTTACTTGGATTTCTCACAGGACTGCTCTAGATAATGCAGGTTTGATAAAAACAGTTGAAACTGTTAAGAGGATCAAGCCACCTGCTGATGGAGAGAAAGAAAAAGAAGAGTCATCTGATGTTGCTTATCAACAAAAGAACAAAGAGGGTACATCTGACCCAGCTGATCAGAACACAGGAAAGAATGACAAGTCTGACACAGCTGATGAGTCCAAGAAAGAAGAAACTATGCCAGCTGATCAGATCAAAGAGAAGGAGGATGTTGTTGAGAAAGATGATCAGACTATGGAGAAGGAAAGCACTCCTAGTCGTGATGATAAGGCCAAGGAAAATGAGTCCATTTTTGGTCCAGCAGATCAGTCTATTGACCTGATAATTCAAGCAGCAGAGCAACTTACTGGAGAAACACCCCTTGCTCTGCCTTCCATTCCAACATATATTCCCTCTACTTCTCAGACTACTCAGACAGATTTGTTGGACTCCATTCAACAAATGATTGCTAAATCAATGAAGGAGATGGAGGAAAGAATAACTGCCAACATTCTGACTGCTTTGAAACCTTCAATCCAGAAAGCTGCTTCTGTACCTGCTGATACTATTGAAGACACTGCTCACAATGTGCAGACTATCAGACAGGATATGGATGTTATCCAAGCTAGAACTCAGAGCACAGCTGCTGGTTGGAAAGCTATCATAGACACTGTTGAGACGACCTTAACCCTTGAGGATGAGACTACAAAGAATATGATGGCAAGTTTCAAATCTTCTGCTGATTGGATCCTTGCAACTCAGATTCAGCTGGGTGATCAAGGTGAAGAAGTAGTTAAAAGAATGCAAGCTCTGGAAGCAAATCAGACAAATCATACTGCTCAAGTTGGTATTCTTCAAGCAAATCAGCTAAGGCAAGGAGCTCAGATGGATGCAATGAATGAGAACATCCAACTTCTATGTGATTCACTTCAGATTACTCCTATCCTACCAATCTATCCAATTATCCCTGCTGATGATGACAAAAAGGGGGAAGATGGTGATAAACCTGAAGATGCAAAAAGGGAAGGAACTGAAACTGAAGTTCTGGATAGCTCTGCAAAGGAAAATGATGAAAATATTGAAAGATCAAGCAGGCTAACAGATGAGAAGATCACTGATGAAGAAGAAGCTGAAGAAGAAGCTGACAAAGCTGATGAAGAAGCTGATCAAGCTGATGAAGAAACTGACAATGCTGAAGCTGAAGCAAAAGCTAAGTCTGATAAGGAGATAGCTGCTGCCAAGGACTCAGCTGAAGAACAGCTTGATCCAGAGGTCAAATATAAGAAGATGGAGCTGCTAAGGAAAAGATTCTTTCAAGAGTTGGAAGCTGAAACTTCCAAATTATCTGATGAAGAATCTGAAAAAGAAGACAAGGAGACTGAAGAAGAAAAGAAAGAAGAAGCTGAAGAAGAAAAGAAGGAAGAAGACTAGTTTAGGCTAGATTTTCTATTCCTTAAAAATCCTTGTAATCTTTTTGCACCTCTCATCTTTCAAAAACTTGTAATATGTAATCAGTTTTATATCTATAAAATTGCAAGTTTGAATCCAACAGACTATTTCTATCTCAGAAATTTTTGAGGATCAAAACTTTAGTTTAGGTACAGGTACTTAGCTGGAGTTTTGTCATCATCAAAAAGGGGGAAATTGTTGGATGAAGATGAAGCGGAAAGAAGTCAGAAATTAAGGGAAGGTTTTGATGATTTCCAAAACATCATAATCAACTAAGTATGGAAAGCTTAGTTCCCTTAGAAGAATTTTGAACAAGTAAAGAAGACACCAGAAGAGTTCAAAGTTCAAAGACCAGAAGACTAGTGATCTCATGCTGAAACAGCGAACAGAAGGGTAGGTCATCAGCCGAGTCAAATCAGATTAGTTCAGTATTTGATCAGCAGAGTGCCTATCAGATGAGTTGGTTCAATCAGCAGAGTAGAAGAGATCAAGAGATTAGTCTAACGGTAATAAATGCACTTGGTGTTATAAATGCTGCAAGAGAAGGGTAGTAATGGCAAATGATTGGAATTAACTCTCAGATCAGCAGAGTGCATTTAATGCTGCTGCAGGAAAGTACAGCAGAGAAAGTACTGTAGCAGGTTGCCGCTTTTGATTCTGGCAAAGACTATGGATTTGATGATGTGATTTGCTTCAACGGTCATAAATTCAAATCCAAGTATAAATAGAGCTGATTTTCAACGAGCAAAATACACAACAACAATCAGAGATTTCATTTTTGAAGCAGAATTATTCTAAGTCTCAAGAAGCTCGAACAGCTCACTCGTCTGGTGGAAGTCATCTGTTGACTGAAATCCAGTTGAAGAAAACAGAAAATTACGATCTGAGTGATCTTGTATTTAGCTGAGTGTTGTGCGGAGTTGTGATCCATCTTTGTGAGTGATCAAACTTCAGAGAAGTAGAATTTCTAAGTGATTTTCTATTGTGAGCTTATAGCCTTTTCATTAGTTGTTTAGGTATAAGTGGAGAAATATTGTAATCTTTGTGATTATAGTATAACCCAGAATCTAAGTGATCTGGAAGAGTGGACTAAAGGATTTTCATCCATATAACCACTATAAAAATTCTTTGTGTTATCTTGCATATAAGTTTTCTTGCATATTTTGAACCTTGCATATTTGAACACTTTGAATTATAAAAAGATTTTATAAGGAGTTTTAAAACTGGGGACAAAATCTTTTTAGAACTTAGTCTACTTGTGAAAAACACTTTAAAACAATCCGCTGCAAGTATACTCTTTAGAAAACTGTTTTGCTGAAAAACAGCTAAGTATTTGTAAGAAGAGTGGTCAGTCTGCTGTTCAAGATTTGTTCACGATCAGCTCAGTCTGCTTACTGTTCTTCATTCAGCTTAGTCTGCTGACAGAAGACTGAAAAATTTTTAAGTTCAAAAATTTTCAGAGGTCTATTCACCCCCCCCTCTAGACCTCATCTGACCACTTGGGACCAACAAGATTAACTCTTCGAATATGGCAATCAGTTCTTAAAAAAAAAGATATGGCAATATATAAAAGTTGAAGTATTTGCACTTATATAAATTTCAATTAACTTTATATAACATAACTTACAATAATTTATAATTTTTTTTTTATGTTTTCTTACTTATCATACACTTATTCTTTACAATTGTTACATATTTTTTAAAATTTTCTTCTTTTATCTTATATGAAAAAAGTAAAACTAATTCAACATAACTATAATTTATACATTTTTATAGTAAATTAATTTGAAATCATCAAACAGAAATAAAAAGTATACCGTACCAAATTCTACTTTATATATTTCAATATAATAAACTAAATAATAAATACTAATATTACTATTACTATTACTATTTACTTTTTTTCAATTAAGTATGTCCACTTCATTATATGATGAAAATGAGGTTTATTGACCTTTTATATAATGTTTGATAATTTTATAAGAGTTCTCGATCGGATGATATTTTGGCAAATTATAATTTTTTTCCCGTTTAACATGGAATAAGATAATTCTATTGTATATATCTTTCATTCTGATGTGGTATTAATTATGTTATCTCTTCATTTGATATATCATTTCATCAAATTTTCAAGCATTTCAACCAAAATAACTATCAAGAAAGACAAAAAACAAAGACGGAGAAGAATTAATCCCGAAGAGTTCAAACCTTATTTTGTATTCAGCAATTGATGTATATCACCATATAGACCCTTTGGTCTAGCTTGTTAGATCTCAATTTCATTTTACTTATATTTCTCTTATTATATTTTACCCTAACACTTCCAACTTTCCTCCCTATTTCCTAATTACACTACACTTCAATATTCCTCTTTATTTCCTAATTTTACATTGTATGTTTAAAACAAATTAATATTAGAATAATTCAGACATAATTGAAGCGTTAATTTATGTGATTATTTGAGGCAGACATCTTCTTCATGTATAGTTCTTTATGTTTTTTTTCTATTTTTTTTATTTATCATCATTTAAGTAGGGTATATATATGTAAGTTTTCACAAAAAATCAAATTTTTTTTTATTGGTTAACACGTACTTTAATATATATATTAGCATAGATTGTGTCTGCTGTCCTTAAAACATGGTGATATTGTTTTTGGTTTCATTCTAAGTTATGTGATAATGTATATTATGATTATGAATTAAAATTTCCACACTTTTAGTTGAAAATATTGAAAAATTTTCCTTTTTGACAATAGAAACAAAAATAAGCTGTAATTACGAAATGATTTATTTGTCTTTAGATTCTCTTACTTTTTTAATCGAGTAATTTTTTCATAAATTTTCTTAATGTTTCAAAATAATCCCAAAATTTGTAGAAAATATTCTAATATATATGAAACTAACCAAGACAAATACTAAAACATTTTTTTTATCCATGATAATGACCCAACCTCTTTTTCAAAAACACTAAAACCGATTGTGGCCTTCGTTTTTTATTTAATAATTAATGCTTCGTCAATTTGCTAAAGTCTTCCTTGCTTTTTGCAATGAACAAGTCCAAGTGAGATCGCCATCATCAACAACTTGATCCTATATTTTATTGTGCCTGAGGTTGGAACTGTTGTCCAACCTGATTTTATTTGTGATCTTGTTAACACTGATATTGCTCATTAATATATCTTTACCCTCCGGATTTTCTAAAAAAAAAAAAAAAGCTGGAAAAGCCGGTGCAATAGTGACTTGTCACTTATTTTTTATCATAAACAACGAGTGAATATCACTTTTGATACCATAACTCAACCTACTTTAGGGATTTGATACCACAACTTTTTATACCGACACATTTGATACCATAACTCCAATCAACTCAACACTTTTGATACTTCCGTCAAATTGGAAACGGAATTGTCACGTGATTGTCACGTGGCCGTTAAAACTTTGCACATTTGATACCATAACTTATGTTGACTGATAATTTTACCCCATAACATTTCAGGTTACCAAAAAAACCCCACATCTTCAAATTTAGTGACGATTTTAGTCCACATTGTTGCCAAATTTCCAAATTGACTCGAATAAGACCACGTGCTGACCAATTTAGAACTTTACACATTTGATACCATTACTTATGTTGACTGCTAATTTTACCCCATAACATTTCATGTTACCAAAAAAGCCTCACATCTCCAAATTTAATGACGATTTTAGTCCACATTGTTGCCAAATTTCCAAATTGACTCGAATAAGACCACGGGCTGACCAATTTAGAAAATTTTACTTATTTTATTTAAATAACTAATTTAATTTATAAACATTATTAATAAATTAAATAATACATTAACATAAATATCACCAAAATTAAGAAAATATATTCTTATTAAATATAAAATTTATATAATAGAATTAATATATTTAATATTTATTAAAATAATAAATTATATAATTAAAATTAAAATAATAAATAATAAATAATTATAATTTAAAAAAAAAATTCCCAACCCACCCACCACCTCCCCACCCCACACCCCCCTACCCCGATTACCAAGCAGGGGGCCTGGGTCTTCGGTCCCAGGCCACCGCAGGCCTAGGATCTTCGATCCCAAGCCACCGTCGGCCTGGGATCTTCGGTCCTTGGCAGCGGTGGCTTGGGATCGAAGGACCCAGGCCGCCGGCAGCGTGGGAATCGGGGGGTAGGGGGAGGGGTGGGTGGGGTGGGGATTTTTTTATTAAATTATAATTATTTATTATTTATTATTTTAATAAATATTAAATAGTTTTTAATTATATAATTTATTATTTTAATAAATATTAAATATATTAATTCTATTATATAAATTTTATATTTAAAAAGAATATGTTTTCTTAATTTTGGTGATATTTATGTTATTGTATTATTTAATTTACTAATATTGTTTATAAATTAAATTAGTTATTTAAATAAAATAAGTAAAATTTTCTAAATTGGTCAGCACGTGGTCTTATTCGAGTCAATTTGGAAATTTGGCAACAATGTGGACTAAAATCGTCACCAAATTTGGAGATGTGGAGCTTTTTTGGTAACCTGAAATATTCTGGGGTAAAATTAGCAGTCAACATAAGTAATGGTATCAAATGTGTAAAGTTCTAAATTTATCAGCACGTGGTCTTATTCGAGTCAATTTGGAAATTTGGCAACAATGTGGACTAAAATCGTCACTAAATTTGGAGATGTGGGGCTTTTTTGGTAACCTGAAATGTTATGGGGTAAATTATCAGTCAACATAAGTTATGGTATCAAATGTGCAAAGTTTTAACGGCCACGTGACAATCACGTGACAATTCCGTTTCCAATTTGACGGAAGTATCAAAAGTATCGAGTTGATTGGAGTTATGGTATCAAATGTGTCGGCATAAAAAATTGTGGTATTAAATCCCTAAAGTAGGTTGAGTTATGGTATCAAAAATGATTTTCTCTCCATAAACAACCAATATTATGTTTTTCTAGAAATAATTTAATGACGACTTTGATTTTAGAAGTATGTCAACTTAGAGCAATAACCCAAGAAATTAATCGAACCATACCACAAATATAAAATTTTTACTCAAATTTACAGTATATATATTTATATTCTTGAAAAAAAAAATGGAGAAGGAAATGAGAATTTTAGTATTCATTCGTATTCAGCAAATTTTAAGAAAGAAAATGAATTACCTAAAAAATGAGGGGTGCTAGTTGCTGAGTTTCTCTTAATTTAAAAGTGTTAAGTGCTAATTTTTTGTATCGGGGATGCTAACTTCTAATTCTGTTTTGGGAGTGCAAAGTGCTAATTTATCATGTTTCGGGGGTGCAAAGTACCAAAGATTCAAAAATAAATTACCTATTTTACCCCTAAATTTTTTGACTCTGGTGGTCAACTATGTCGGAAATTAGGAGGCGGTGCTAAGTGCTGAAGCCTGATTGTTCCTATTTCAGGGGTGCAATGTGCTATTTCTATATTTTGGGAGTGCAAAGTGCAAACTCCCCACCCCCCCACCCCCACCCACCCTTTTTTTTTTTTTTTTTTTTTTTTTGCGTTAACTTGTAAAAGAGCAAAAAAAAAAAATGCACATTATAAGATTGTATAATTATAAGCTTATAAACTGGTCCCTAGAAAACAAAATTATATAATTGACCATTGATGTATTTAATTTGATTCTGAACTAATCATATGCTGTATATTAGTTTAACTATAACTAATTTTAGCTCATTGGCAATCAATAAAGCATGAAAAGATATGGTTATTATTGTCAGGTTTTAGCTATGGGTTATTTATTCCCCATTTTTCAAGTACTATTTGTGACAAGTGATCACTCTAATACATTAATACCTGATGAGTATTTGATATTTTGCACTTAAAAAATACACAAGTTTAGAAATCAACAGCTCATTAAAATGTGAATTATTTAAAAAACCAGCTCATAAACACACCATTACCAAGAATTTTAAGTGCTTGTAAATGGTCTTATTATCTTCTTGTATATTGAAATGTAGCATTAATACTCTCGTATGACCCTATACATCAAGATATTTAACTGCCTGTGTATTTGGAGTTTATTCAACAATTTTAATCCGAATTATTGCCAAGAGCATATGCATCTAGCAGCAATATTCAAATTGCCTAAAGCATTGAGCAGATATTTTTGCAATTAAATCTTATATTATTATGATTCCGTTGGAAACAGCTTTATGATCTTTGAAAGCCCAAAGGAGGTAAAAGAAGGCATAATGAATGTCTTCTGAATGCTTACCTTCTAGCATGTGGTGATGTAGAATCAGGAATATTCTAAAAAAATTATTTGAAGAGAATTCATTTCTAGATGCTGTTCATTTTAATGAATCTTTTCATGAATTCTGATATATTAGTTGAATTTTATGCTTTCTGTTATTGATTTTATCTCCCTTTAAAATTCATATTTTGTGCTAAAATATGCCCTGTCCAGGCATCAGTTTGATATCACACTTATGCTTACATGAACAATGTATACTTGGGTTTCACAAATTGTAATTGTCAATGCATCAAGAATGTGAGCTAAATTTCAATCGTCAATGCATCATGATTCATGAATGTAATTCCATATTTTTAATAACTTCTTATATTTTTCTAATTCATTAAACTATAATGTCCCATATATTATCTAAACATTGAAAACACTAAAAAATATCATCACATCTATAAACCAATCAAACTTCAATTCATGAGCTTACTTGTCTCAATTTTTAAAATTTTGCAACTTTTCTTACAACCAACAACACATTCAATATTTTTCTAACTATGAATTCATGAGCCAAAATACTCAATTTATCATCAGTTATTTGACATACAACCAATGTCACAAACGATATCTTTATTTTAGAGTACTCCAAACATACTCCACTGAATTTGCAGCAACCTTTTTTTGTTTTTTTGCATTAAATCATAAACAAAGAACCATGTGATGCTTATTAGGAGTACCAACAATAAAATTAGTGATTGTTGGAGTTATTTATTTGAAAATTCTTTCACCCTTCATCAAATCTTCAACTAGCCAAAAAAAGAAAAAGCATTGAATGAAAAAAAAAAACTACGCATCCTCAATTTTATCATAGTAAAATCTGAATATGAAATTCAAAAATAAAAACTTTGCAACTCCAAATAGCATCACATAGTACTTCAGAACTCAAAAAAATAAAAAATGCAAATGCTGCAGCACACCACACATGTTCAAGGTCTAGGACTTAGCTTGATCAAAATTCCTTATTTCCACCAATTCACCATTCATGTCGAGATCTAAAACACTAACTTTGGGAACACGTGATAGTTTCCAATCCTTCCCCCCTCTGCTTTTCTGACCTTCAAGATTCACTAGAAATTCCTTGCTAATATCATAAAATACTACTCTTGAAGATTGGTCAAATGATCGATGCCTTCTGGAACCTACACCATTAATTTCATTTTGTAAATATTTAACTCTTCAAGAAGGGACATGGAACCTGTTTCTACTCTCATCCATCTCATTCCTCTTAAATTGTGCATAGTTAATTTCTTGAGCCTTTGAAAACCTTTGGTCTTGAAACTCAATCCTTCACCTTCATAAACTTCTAACATTTTCAGTTTTACTAGATTGGACAGATCCTCAAGGCATACTAGAGGATCTTCCTTCAATCTGCTACATCTCAAATGTCATTCAGTGAGCCCGTGAAGAGAATTAGGATTAATCCACTGAGGAACTTTCTCTATACGTCCATGAAGGAAGAGAGTATGGAGAAATGGTAAAGTGGAATTAGGTGACTGTAGAGAATAATCCAAGTCCATCACCTCATCCTCCTCAGCTGAAATGCCTAACTCACGTAGGTTAATAAGCTTAGAAAGGGAGGAAGAAAGTTCCTTTCCATCTTCTCTTTTGAGCTTGTTTATGGCTAATACCCGCAATTGAGTTAGCTTCCCTATTTCTCTCACTATTTTAGTGCCATTTGCAACCTCATCAGCATTGATATAAGTGTTTGCAGGGACAATAAGAAGCTCCCTATCTCATATGGAGCCATAAAGCCTTGCAAGAAAAAGTTAGATAATCTCCAATCTTGTGCACAATGAGATGCCGAAGTTTGCGGAGCTTTAGGATTTTGATCGGTAATTCAGTCACATTGGTTTCAATGAGATCTAAACTCTGCAAATTCTGGAGACTATCGACTGACTTTGGAATATGCCGAACCTCCGTATAACTTAGGTTCAAGTACTTGAGAAGATAACATTTAAAAACATTACTGGGGATAGTATTAATTGGAGCACTTTCTAATCCTAACACTTTTAATAGCTTACCTCCATTGGCCAACACCTTCTCTAAGATTTGTGCAAACTTTGCTGCATCTTTAGACCCCAGCCATAGAAGAGAGCGAATGTACTTCAAATTGTCGTATTCTTCATTCGTGTAGTTCACTGAAGTATGAAGTGCAAGGCGCCGAATCTTATCGGGCCACAACATTTCTACTCGCCCAGTAAAAATAGCAACAACATTTTGTTCTTTTGACTTGGAAATAATGTAATCTCGTATAAGGTCATGAATCCGGAATACAAATGGTCTTCCATCGAAATATGTCTTGTGTAGTTTGATTAGACTTCTATCTAGAAGCTCCCGTACATAGGTCTCTGCCACTTCTTCCATAGTCTTCCCTTGTTTTGGTTGCACAAATCCTTCAGCAAACCATATTTGAATAATTCTCCCAATTTCAATAGTTCCGTCTTCTGGAAAAATACTCAAGTACAAGAAGCAAGATTTTAGATAATAGGGCAAATCATAATAACTGAGGGAGAGTATTTTCATCATTCTCTTGAGATTGTCTCCTTCAAATTCATCGCCAAGGCTACGACTGAACAATTCCCATTCTTCCATTTTGTTGTTCTTGGTGGCTAAGAGGCCGCCAATTACAACAATGGCAAGCGGCAGGCCACCACATATCTTTAAGATTCTTTCACAAATTTCTTTCAAATGAGAAGGGCGTGAGTTCCCTTGAAATGCCTTTTTGTAAAACAACAACTTCGATTCTTCTATCGGTAAAGGTTCCAGATCATAGACATAGCGGTTATTCTCGCTACAAGCAGCATTGCCAATGTTGCTATAACGCGTCGTGAGGATGATGCAGCCACGAGTATCGCTTCTTGGAAACGCATATCTCATAGCTTCCCAGACGTGTATTTGCAAAACATCATCAAGAACAATTATGTAATTTTTGTGCTGGAGAAACTTATATATATACACTTTCATTTCATATTCGTTCATGGCTTCCAATCCTTGAGGGGGTGGATTCTTTACATCATGAACAAGCTGCCTAATAATGTTTCCCAAAAGATGTTCGACCTTGAATGATTCTGAAACAGTAATCCAAACATGGTGATCGAAAGTTGACTTCAATGAAGCATCATCATACACCTTTTTAACGAGGGTGGTTTTACCCAACCCTCCCATGCCTACAACTGAGAGCCCACAGCATCAGCTTCTTCCAATAAGAGAGCATCGCCTCTACCATCATACCATGTATCTTTGATAAGCGTAGAGCTCGTGGCTAGATCATTAAAACCACCCATGTCTTTGTATCTCTGTTGGGTCTTTGAAACATTTTCTAATCTGTGCTTAATTGTTTGGATTTCACAAGCAATTCGGTGATGGGATTTTAGATTTTTTACCGTGTAATAATATTTTTTTATGTGGCCACGGAATCCAGTGGCACCACGAAGTGCAAATCGAAACATATATTCGTCGAGAACATCTTCAGTGTCGTAAGCAATTTCGCGGACTTGTCATACCCCTTCTTTGAGTTGGGGGTTATTTTCTTCTTTTGAATCAACGACTCTGAGGAATGCTTTCATTTGCATCATTTCGTCTCGAATATACTGAACCTCTTGTTTCAATCCTCCCAACAATTCTCCGTCCTGTTGGAGCTAGATCGAAAGTTGATTGCACAAAAAAGATACTGCACTCCCTGCCATCTTGTTTTCCTAAAGATCATAGAATATGAAAAATTGACACTTATTAAATTCATGTGCTACCTACTAACTAAAAGAAGATTAATAAGAGAACCCAAAATATCATATATTTTTCATATAAAATTGATAAATAAACTTGTTTGGTTTATGTTTCTTCTATCCTTTTTTTTTTTTTTTTCATATGAACAAAAATATACTTATTTTAAATTTTAATTTGATCTTTAATAAAATAACAAAATAAATTAAACAAATTCAAGAAGTAGAATTAGATAGGTGCATAATACTTAAGAGACATATATAAATCCTACCGTACCTCCTCTATGTGAGACATAAAGCTCATAAAATTTAAACTCATGGAATTTAAAACATGTCAGTAAATATTTGAAAAGTTCGTACATATAAAGTTCAATTTCAAGCCAATTATGTTTATATATACTTTTACTTAACTCAATGCAAATTTTCTAAGTAAAGAAAACATTCACTACAAGAAATTGGATTTTTGGAGACGATTTTTTTGGGTACAAATTTAATTTCGTCTCTAAAACAAGCATTAGGGGATGAAATTCATTGTTCATCCACAAATATATTGCACTACAACCAAAAGTCGTACCGCATTGCTTGACCTATTCAGCAACAATAATTTTCGTCCTTAGTATCACTCTTTTAGCACACTGTACAGTTTTCTTCGCAAATCATTTGTTCTTATGGTACAAGATATTAAATTTCGTGCCCAATCGTTTAGGTGCAGAGTCTTAAAAAAACGTCCCCAGTTTTTAGGCGGTGGCAATTTAGAAATTTCGTCCCATTTACATATAATAAAACATTTTCCCCGTACAAATAGATTTTCACTCCCACCCGCTACTTCTCTCAAAACTAAACCCTAAAAATTGTATTTGACGGATTGATATGTACTACTTAATTCGGCGGAATTCCACACATATTCTCGCGAGTTCTTCCTAAACTCCTTTCCTTTTTGTTTTTTCGAGTTTCATGTTTTAATCGTGAGTTTGGATTAAGTATACACCTATGGTTTCGTGATTTAGTCGAAGATTTGCAGTTATTTTCAGTCTATCTCAGCATTTTCAATATTTTTTTTCTTCAGATTATTAAGAATTTAGATTAATTGGCATTCTCAAATCGATTGATTTAATTTATATTGTTCAGATTTCAAATTAGCATTATCAAATCGGTGAATTCTAGGGTTTTTCAGAACTCTGTTCAAAATTTATGATCACGCTTCTATTTTTGTTTTTTAGATCTCTTTGTGGTTCTTTCGACCCAGCTCACTGAAGCCTCTCTTTCACTTTTGACGATGGCTTAGAGATTCTCCAGATTGTTTTATGAGTAATCTTTTTTTCATTTTCTTTTCTTTTCATTTCGTTTTCATTTGTCATAGTAAATAAATGATTGGTTATTGCAATTATGCTTAAATACTTTCTGATACTTGCTTATTGTCCTTGCATTAGCTGAAATATTGTTGCTGGAAATGACTTTGGGTAGTTCTGCTGAAATTTAGGTAAGTTTGCTGAAATTTTAGTAATTTACTGATCTTTGGCTAAGTATGCATATCATTTGCTAATATAGCTGAAATTGTGGTTAGAATATCTGAAAATTATGTTTGAATTTCCAAAAGTATTCTTCAAGGTGGATTTTGCTCATGGCCAAATTAAGGTGGTGTCTTGGATCTGATAAGGGACCTTGAAAAGAACCACAACTAATGAAGGTATGGATCTTGTCTTTTGCTAGATCTTCTCATGAATTAATAAATCCAAGAAAGATTATTAGCTTCAGAATGATGATGATTTAGAAGATAAGCTACTTGATTCTAAGGTAAATGGTTAAGTTATAGCTTTTAAAAGACAATTTCTTATTCTTTTATTTATACAAAAGCAACAGATGGTTCCAATTGTGATTTAGTGTGGTCATATTTTAAAAAATCATTGCTTGCTGTGGGGAACCACATATAGACTTTAAGTTATCTAAACATTGCCAATTCACTTCTTGAGTTTAGTCCATATGAAGGTAGAGTAATTTTATTCATGAAGCTATGTAAACCAATTTTTTTCTTGAAATAACCTAATTACATTAGTACATTTAAATAAGATATAGAACTCTTTTTAGAAAACAAGTATTCTTTATGCTGCATATGTGGGGAAAACAACTTTAGATGAAATGATTATTATGCAGGTCCTCAGTAAGAGTGAGTGACTGAAGATGTCACATTAGTTCCAACAATACCGAGTTTAGTATTGATTTTCTGGTTTCATCATTATTTGGTTGTCTCTTTTTCATTTTTAGTTAACGTGGTGATGACTTTGACAAAGACTTAAGTCTTCCTTTCTAAATATTACTATGCCTGTTTGCCTCAATTTATCTCATTCAATCAGAAAGTTTAATTCACTTTTCGAAATTGAAAGTGGACAATAATAGATTTTTGTAATATACAGATTAAATTGTCGTATTTATCGTAACATAGGAAATAAATTATCACATTTATCATAACACAGGGAATAAATTGTCACGTTATCATAATATAGGGGATAAAATGTCACATATAAAAATGACAGAATCGATGTGAAACTTTTATAAAATTACAGGAATGCTGTTTTTCAAATCACAAAAAATAAGTTGAATATGTTATAAATATCACGGGGATAAATTGCCATTAACTCTGTGATGATCGTAGCCATATAGATATTGACTGTTCAAGTTGTAGCCAATTGCGACGATGACATGAAATTTCCCAAAGTTCATTTTACTTTTCTATCTAATGAATGGGTCGAGAAAAGAATAATATATTAAGATATAATTGTCACTTCCCTTGCAAATTATATATGAATAATATTAGCACTTAATTACCGCAAGTGCAGTACATTGGGGCTTGGAAGGATCGAGGTAAATATCTTTGATTTGTTTACATAGAGAATTTTTGGGTTCTTTCGGATTATTATATAGTATCATATCTAGTTAAAGTAACTTGTGAAAATTATTTTTCTCAAACTTCACCTTTTTTTTTAATCTCCTCATATATTTCTAGTGAAATATTTTGAACTTTGACTATTTGATTGGAATTTTATTTTTTTATTTTGATTATTGAATTTATCATAGAGGTTTAGCCTCCACTACGTTAAATTCCTAAATGCGCCCCTGGTCATGAACTGTATTTATAACCATATTGCATTACATGTATTTCTGAAAGAAAAAAAATAGATAATTCATATGATTTAACAATATGCGTGTACTTTTCATTTCTATTTTTTTTTGATGAAATATTGAAAAGAAAGAGAAATACAGGCTAAGCAAAACAAGGGTTGATGAGAGAGTAACCTCCATCACAAAAAATACATAAATGTAATAAACGTAAATCTAAAGGACCGAAAATAGAGCAAGAAGCGCCCACCTAGCAATGTTATGGGCCGATTGATTTGTATTCCGTTAGATCATTTTGAAGCGCCACTTGGGCCATTTGTGTTAAAATTTTCTGATTTCGTCAACAAGGGGCTTTGAAACCCAATCGATAGCAAGGTTGGGCCAGAGGAGCATCTGAATGATATTCAAGTTATCAGATTAAAAAAAGGCATTCTCTACGTTGTAAGTATTGGCAAAACGCACAAAGTCAAGTAGAGCATGAGCTTTCGCAGCTTCTAAGTTCAAACAGTGGCAATGTGATGTGAAAGCGTGGATTAGAGAGCCATTGGAGTCGCGCATCACAAAAGCACCAAAAGGAGAGCCATCTTTGAAAGAGGAGTCATAGTTGAATTTGAAAGAACCAAGTTTTGGTTGTTCACCAAAAGGAACTGCAGCACAACACAAAACAATCAATGTACTAATTAATTAATAAATGATATTGACACAGAACTATTTAATTTTGAGGCATATTTTCTAGATATGCTTTTGAAATTTCGGAAAATTTAACTATGTTGCTTAGAGAGAGTCAAAGAGGAACAAAGAAAAATTTAATTGCAATTATTTCTCTTTGAAAAGTCTTCATATTATCTCTTTCCTTTTCATTTCCTTACCAAATTAAGTGTGTGGTGATGACATAGACGAAGACTTCAGATATTATTATGTCTGCTGGCCTCGATTTATCTTCTTCAGCAGTATAATTTAATCACTTATTAAAATTGAAAGTGGACAAGAAAAAGTTTTTTGTAATATAGGGGATTAATTGTCATATTTAATATAATATAGAAAATAAATTATTATATTTACCGTAATATAGGGAATAAATTCCAACATTATCATAATATAGGGGATAAAATATTACTTATAAAAATGACAGAGAGTTGGTGTGAGACTTTTATAAAATTACAGAGAATAAATTGCTATTTTTTAAATTACAAAAAATAAATTAAATATTATAAATATCACATAGATAAATTGCCATTAACTCTACTTGCGACAATCGTAGCCATATAGACATCGACTGTTCGACATGAAATTGCCTAAAGTTCATTTTACTTTTCTATCGAACTAATGGGTCGGGTCGTCTCTTCACTTATTTATTGACCCGCAAAGATTAATTAAAGTTACATGAGTTGTGTTACTCAAAAACCCATTTACTATTGTTGGTATATAACTATATATGTGGTGCGAAATAAGAAATTACAATTCCGGGCTAGGCCTTGTCTATCAAGAACTTGGGCCCATGTCGAAGCCTCTATTTTAATGGGGCCTCAAAATTTGGTAGTCCAAATTCTTTCTGAAAAAATGTGATTTTTCTTACTCTTTTAATTTTAATAGATAACGTAAGATTATTTTTGGGTAAATATCACTCTGGTCCCTTTTATCATTAACCTTTTATAGAGTGGTCCCTCTTATATTTTTTTCTCACTTTATTCCCTACTATGAATTATTTATTTCACTTTAGTCCCTACTATGAATTATGTGTTTCACTTTAGTTCTTATCAGGTGGTTCTGATAACACGTGACATGCATATAAATATTTTTTAGGGCATTTTCGTCCGTTCGCTATTGAGACCATTTGAGATATTGTTTAATTGGTGAGCAATTTTGGTGTTTGAAGAGGATTTTGGGAGAAAACTTTAGTTTGGAACGAAATGGACAATTAAATTGGACTGGAATGAAAGCCTAGTTTGGAAGAGATTAAATCTTTAGTTTTTTCTCAAATGATTAGAAAGACGAAAATATCCATGTTAGTTTACTTGAAATGACGAAATTGCCCTTATGAGCATATCACATGTTACCAGAACCGCCTTGGAACACCTGAAAAGGACTAAAGTGAAACAAATAATACATAATAGGGACTAAACTGGGTGTTTGTACCCAAAAAAATCATCCTCGATTAATCGAGGAATAATAACTCGATGATGGGCCAAAAATGGCAATGGGCCGGACCCATTAGAGCCAAGTGAATTGGATCAGGATCGGACCCACTCTGATCCGAAAATCAGTCAGACCGAAATTAAACGGGCACGAGCCCAATTTGAGATACGGCCCAATTTTTACAATTAATTAATTTTGGCCAAGTGTAAATTAATTAATAAATAAGTTAATTAATTCATGGGCCAGAAGTAATTAATTAATAAAGCCAAGTGATGGTTAAAAACGAACAAGCCCAACGAGCCCAATGGGCCCAATATATTATTTTGGATATTATAAATTAATTAATTAAATTAAGTGAATTAATTAGGCCAAGTACAAATAATCGGCCCGTACAATAGTTAAGGCCAATAAACCATGTAATTAATTAGATAATTAATTATATTTGAGTAAATAAAGACTAATGGCCCAAATGTCAAGGCCCGGTCGATAAAATCGGCCCGATGGTTCAATTAAATTAATTACTCAGGTAATTAATTAAAGATTAACGATAATAAATGGCCCATACAGTTGGGCTAAATGGCCACTTAAGTAAATAATGGCAAACTAATTAGATAAGGGCCACGTAAAAGAGATAAACTAAACCTCAACTACCTCCAAATTTATCTCAAAAGTTGGTTACATGAGAAGGAGTGTAATTCAAACACAAAACCACCGACCATTTTTCTGAATTTCAAACGTGGAGGAAGAAAAAGAAGGAGGAAGAAGAAACTACATTAGTGGAGAAAGTGGGGAAAATTAAAAGTAGTTGGATAGTGCATCAGCCGATCAGTTTCGGCAGGTTGTTATAAATACGAAGGGGGCTGTCACACACAAGACACAACTCAATCAATCAAATCAGTCTACACTGAAATCGGCTCAACGCCTCACCGGAAGTCCAGCGCACCGCTGCTTCTACCGTCAACTAACACTGCCAATTCCTTGACATCAACTGTCCCTCCTCAGCCGCCTGAAGTCCAGTACCGCCGCTCAAAGTAAGCCGCACAGCTGCTTCCGCCGTCAGCAATGCTGTCTCGAGCGAAACCACTCGATATCAACCAAGTAGCAAGCTGCAACCGTCATGTAAGTGCCCACGTAATTACATGGCAAACTTATCAAGTAGCCATCTGCTTGATGAGCTCGCTGCCAAGTAGCCATATGCTTGACAGCTATCGGTTGAGTAGCCATCTGCTCAATTGATGCTCTTTCCAGTGGCCACCCGCTGGTTAGGAGCCCGATTGGTAGCTATCTGCCAAGGTTGGGTGACCCATTGATGGTGGTTCTCTGCCATCAGTGTTACTTTCTGTCAACAAGCTGCATTGTCATACATCATCAGCTCATTGGTGGGTTTACTTGCCAATCAAGGAGTTATTTTTAAGAAAAGGAGTTATTTTTAAGAACTTAATATAATCGTCAACTCGTTTGGCAGGTGCATGCCAATACAGGAGATCATTTATCGTTTTGCATATTTTTGTAATACTTGTGAATCGGGAAACTCACTGATTTCTTTTATAAATTAATGGAAGTATTTTGGTCCATATCTCCTGATTTTTATTAAAGTATGCTTTACGTCAACGGTTTTTGATTGATGTGTTGATTTGTTAAGTTTATGTCTTTGAAGTCAAGTTGAATATTAAACTGAGTTGATTGTCAACTCGTTTGCTGATTCACAAATTCGTTGATATATTGAGTAAGCCATCAATTGGCTGTAAAACTTTGGCATTTTAGAGAGATTATCATAAATTATTTAAGTCCTGCGGCCAGGCATGGAAAAGAACTAGGGGTAGTGTTTGCCTACTCTGTCGCAATCGATTGATTAGAAGTCAGCCTTATTAGGACATTTTACATCGATATCAATATGTCTTTATCGGGACATTTAGATTATATTATTGCACTGATATCAACCTGTCCATTTTTAGATCGTTATGTTTGCACGCACAAACATTGGCACGCCCGCACTTATCTTACATCACATCGAGCCATTGGCTCGTCGAGGCAATTGATGCCAAATTTACAACAAACAATATTTTGGCACGCCTCGATGTCAAGTTATACTCGATGCCAAGTTTATCGCAAACAAAATTCTGGCACACCCGGTGGGACTAGATAATCTTGTATCCAAAAAGCCATAATCTTTTGACAAATAGTCAATCAGTTGATGCTAAGTGGTTAATTTTTTGTTGTTATCAGATGATACCACAGATACTGCGAAAGACTCGATCTACCCTGACGAGGACACGTTATGACTTAACACACTCTCTGGAAAATCTATCAAAGGTTCGGCTAATTATGGAAGGGACCGACATAATCGAGGAACTGACAGCAGAGGTCTTCAACTTCACCAAGGACCTTGAGGCCAAGCAGGAGGAATGGTCTAACGTTGTCAGCAAGTTTGAAAACATGCTAAGCTCGGCCACTGCAGCCAGTCAGGCCAACACTGAAGCCAGCAACACTGTAAATAATTCCCTGATGCACTTGGAGGCAAAAATGACGATGCAAGCTGAGAGCATCAACAACCTTGCCAATGGCATATAGATGCAAGCCTGGACTGGGCCGCACAGAAATGCCACTGATAAAGGCAAAGGCCCCGCAATCCAGATTGGGGGAAGTGGATAGAGGGATGAGACGCCTTACAAACAAGGCAATGGACAAACTAGGATAGGAGAGGATGTCCTCCAAAACCAGAAACAACTGTTCAGACTCGGGGGGCAGGTCCGAGGAGGACCGATCAGAGGTCGTGGGATACGGCTTGGAAGGACATTAGGCCAATTCATTGGCCTATGACAGGAATAATCGAGTTGCAGAGGGTCCAGAGGACCTCTTGACGGTAAATCAAGCTGAGGAGATGTTTGTCAGGAGACAGGGAAACAGGGCATCGAGGTGTAATAAGCCTCACCCCGAATATATTGATCAGGTGCCGTTCTCGATGAATTACAGGCCGCCGAACTTTACTTTGTTCTCAGGGAAGGGCTCTCAATCTGCTACAGAGCATCTGGCTCGATTCTCCCTAGAATGTGGCAATATGAGCAACGAGTTGAAATTGAAATTGTTCCCCAACTCCCTGGCAGGTATGGCGTTCCATTGGTACGCCAATTTGAAGCCTGGATTGGTCCCTGACGGGCCTTGTATGGAAAAGGTATTCGTAATGAACCACTATCAGGCCCCGCTCGAAGTCTCTGTCATCGAGCTGTCAAACATGAGACAACTGACAGGGCAGTCGGTTGAGGAGTATATGAAGAAATTCATCAGGGCCAGAGGTTTCTACGCCATCCCGTTACCGAAAAAGGAATGCATCAAGATTGAAATCCATGGCATGTACTCTGAACTGAGAAAATCATGATGGCTCAGTACCATGAGGACTTGTTCGAGTTGACCAATCATGCGGTCCGTTATGAACGAGTGTTGAGAGATGAGAATGGCCGACAGCCCAGGGGAAATTACTATCAGGTGGGAATGACTGATTCGAGCGAGGAACAGGTCAATCGACCGATGGAACAGCAAGGTATCGAGATTGGATTAGCTGAAGTAGTCTGTCCTAAGAACACTGTTTGTCCAGCCTTCGCCAAGCCAAAAGAACCTCAGCCTACGATTAAAGTGCCAAACAACTTGGTACGAAGGGATGCTGACTATAAGACTGACAGAGAGAGACGATACTCGTTCGACGTCTCGAAAACAGAAGCCATTTTCGATCAGCTGTTGGCCGACAAAATTATGTGGCTTAAAGGAGACCATGTGATACCATCACCGATGAAAATATCAGGTAAAACTTACTGTAAATATCATGACGTATGGACTCACTCTACAAACGAATGTCTAGTGTTCAGGTGGATGGTGCTGAATCACCTCGATAAGGGCATCCTGAGATTTGCCCCAGACTGGAAAATTACTAAGCCGATGACGGTTGATACTAACCCCTTCCAGCAGAACGGGGTGGGAATAAATGTGATAACGGTCACGGATCCATCAACTAATGAGAAGTTATATTCGGAGGGAGATCCACGTTACTCAGCAGTAAACAGGAAAATGGGTCTGTGCGCAAGATGCCAAACTGAATTGGCAACAGTCCCCTTGTTCATCAACCCAGAAATATATGGTCAGTACATGCCTTGACCAAATGAAGCAGCAGAAGGATATCCGTATCAGGTAATGCCGCAACCGCAGGCAATACCACCACATCGACCAACGGGACCATGTCCAGTTCCAGCTCCGATAGAATACACAGAATACGCATCATCAACGGCGGAGCAACGCCGAGAACAGGCTAAAGCCAGAATGCCTCGACAACAACAGGAAGGCACTAGCCGCAGCAGTAGAATCAGGGAAAGATCACATGATAAAACACCAACCAGGCAGGTCAGATCGACCGCCAATCGCAGAGACAGGACACATGGTCCGTCAATGAAAACGACACCGCCAGGCCAATCAAGGCCGCCCACTGTCCATACTCCTGCCGATACGCAGGTGGATCGATGGGTGCCTGTCAGACATCCTAAGTTCCCTGGAAATCGAAGGGTCGACCAAATTACTAGAACGCAGTATCGGCGTTATTTACGCCAAAGAAAGGAGATGGAAATTGCCAAAGGGAAGGCCCCGATGGAAGAACCAGCAAAGAAACCACAAACTGTGGAGCTGAAACTGAAACAGGGGATGAAAGAGGCCAAACCTGGCCAGGGGGTCGAAAAAGAAACAAAGGAACAAGAAGCTGATTTACGATGGAAATCACCGGGGAAAGCCAAATATGGCACAATTGATTTGAAGAAAGAGATGGAAGAAGACGACTTATTGGAAGAAGAAGAAAATGATCTCAAGGCAAAATTTGCCGAGAACGACGGTAAGGAAAATAAGGCCTAATCAGGCCAAGCAGTTGAGGCCAAATCTGGCAGGAGATCGAAAAAGAAGCAATCGAGAAAAGAAATAACAGAGTTAGAAACAAAGAAAGTGGAAACAAAGGTAGTAGAAGATGCTGCTACCAGTCAGCCGACTAACGGCTCAACGGTGATGGAATGTAACGTTGTGGATTCTGAACTTATTGAGTTCATCAACGAAGAACTGGAGTATTCCACTGATGGCTCTGGGGACGAGGGAATGCCAGTGGTACAAATGGCAGAAGACTTAGAACTGATATCGATCGATGACAGAAAGGAGACCGATTGGGGTAAGAAAATTGAAACTATATTCCAGAAGCCACCCTCTTTCATGGCCAGACACATCAGGCCATTATACGTATCAGGGCACATCGACGGAAAACCCATCGACAGAATGCTGGTCGACAAAGGGGCAGCCATTAACGTTATTCCAGCATCGAAGATGTATAAGCTGGGTAAGGTCAGCGAGGACCTGATGGAAACGAAAGTGATTGTTAGCAATTTCACCGGAGGAAAGGCTGATACGTTAGGAATTTTGCCTGTTGAGGTGAAAATAGGGAAGACAAGCTTGAGAATCGCTTTTTTCATGGTAGATGCTGCCACATCATACAATGCCTTGCTAGGGAGGGACTAGATTCATTCAGCCTTGTGTGTGTCCTCCTCTCTGCATCATTGTTTGTTAATCTGGGGAGATGCCTCTGAACCCGAGATTATAATGGCCGACAACAGGCCATTCACTGCAAAAATCAATGCTGTCATGGCGGCATACTTTCAAGATGATGTTGGACCTTACAGGTTCGTAGGACAAGATAAATACGGACGACCGAGGAAAGTCACTTCAAGCAAGAAATTAACTCAGCTTGAAATGGTTTGTTTGGCCAAAGAATTAAGCTGGCCTTGCAACGTCAAGGAGGAAGGGCCGCACGAATAGAATGGTCAGTCCTTATGAATTGTCCTGACAATGAGGAACCATCGGCCTATAAGGCCGAACATCTGGAAATTGACGAGATCGTGGTTATCGGTCCAGAACAAGAAGCGTGCGCCGATTTGATTCAAAAATTTCGGGCCTATGTGGCCGAATGCTATACAGACGATCTCATTTTTGAGGAAAAAATGCCAATAATAGATGGCGATAAAATTCAATTGGAAGAGCTAGGAACGGCGCTAGCCAAGCTCGATGACATCAAAATCCAAGTACAAGATCCTGTCATCGAGGTTGAGTTAGGCACCGAAGATGATCACAGGCCAACTTACATCAGCGCATTGCTCGATGATGGCCAGAAGGGTCGGTTGATTCAAGTGTTGAAGGAATACAAGGACTGTTTTGCCTGGAATTATGACGAGATGTCAGGATTGAGCAGGAAATTAGTGGATCAACGTATTCCAATACTTGAAGGGTACCTACCCCGTAAACAACCCCTGAGAAGGATGTCAGTCGAGGTATGCAAACCGATCAGGGAAGAAATTGAGAAATTGTTAAAGGCCAGTTTCATCGAGGTGGCCCGATATCCGGAGTGGGTAGCCAATGTTGTACCCGTAATAAAGAAGAACTGGAAGATCAGGATATGCATCGATTTCAGGGACCTCAACCTTGCATCTCCTAAAGATGAATACCCGATGCCAATGGTGGACATGTTAATCGATGCTGCCGCTGGCAATATATTCTAAACCGCCGTCAACGGAAGTGCAGGTTATTGGACAATGATAAACTCTTTTCTGTCGAGGAAGACCAAGCTCTTTTGACTTCAATCGATGGATTTGATTTGACACAAATTTCACTCACATCTTCAGCGATGCATTCACCTTCAACGTCCGAATCAAGCCACAAGATTAGCGTACGGCAAGATTTTGCCATATTCTACAGACGAGCCACATGTTTATTTGTGCTCTTACATCTTTGTTTGTTTCCCTAAATAATAAATAAACAAAATGGAGGGAAAGTAAGATCTTGCAGTTCATTTTTAGTAATAGCATAGCATATCAAACTGTTTTTGTTACCTTTTGTTTTCTCTCAAAGGACATTTCAAAGAAGTCTTCAACATCTTTCGGTGTCTTAGTGAATTTGGAATCCTTGATATACCCACTTACTGAGGTAAATGCCATATCAAAGTTAACCTCTGAAGGCAGGTAGTAGAATCTATGCACAGGTTCAGTCTTCATGGTCTCGAACACGCCATCCGATAGTATTTATGATATTTTTAGGGCCACGGAGGGCTTTTCAGCCACATTTAGGACTTTTTTGGGCAAATCATTTTTTATCTTCGTCCCTAGAGAAAGACAGACAGGGAAAGATATTATAGAAATCAAATCAAATGAATTCGATTCTACCTGTTATGAATATAACACTCACAAAAGGATGACTCGTTATAATCTTATAGGACACGTGGATATAGCAAAGGCGCATACAAGCCAAGGCGCCGCGTATTTCCTTCTTAGTATGCGCCTTTGTTATATTACCACAAGACTACGTTTAATTTTAAATTTTTTTTTCCAAACCACAAGAGTACCTGATCGTCTTGATGAAGTCTCTGCTGCATTGGCCTTACATTCACCCCGGTTGCCGACCATGGCGATGGCTAGAGAATCTGACTTGCTGCCAAATAATGGATGCTCTTAATTTAATCAACTTCTCTTAATCTTATTGTTTTCAAAATATTATCGGAAAGTTTTCCATATTTATCAAAACATATATTCAAAACGAAATTTTAATCCATGAATATATCTTCTGTAGGTGTTAACTACTGACCAAACCGACACCAAAAACATGTTTCTGGCTTTGGTTAGATTCTCTTGACGGAAAACTGGACAAGTAGGTATCTTAGTCTTATTAGAAATTGTGATTTAGGTCTTAGGTATTAGATAATACATATTTGAAATGTTAAATAAGAGATGATAACCAAAACGCAATTCAAGCAATTTCTTCAATAACTATAAAACATGTGGTGGATGAAACTAATCTATATACCATTCAAGTTCTTTGAATCTGGTAAAATCAAACATAAACAACCATCAAAGAATGAGTTAGTTTTATTAATGCAATCAATCCCCAAAACAGATACCATGATATTTATACACCAGCACCAAAATGAAAGGGAAATCACATGGCAAGATTCAGGTGCTGCTCTTCTGTCTTGACCTAGAATAGAATAGAATGGGTTTCTTACCTTATCTAATTTCTAATTTCGAATTTCCATTCGCTTGGGAATCAAGTCTTCGTGAAAGAAAAATATGCTTTCCGCAGGGGCTTCCGGTTGAAATTTAGAGCTGTCAAAATGGACGGGCAAATGTTTATTCTAGGATTTCTTACCTTACCTGTTTCTAATTTCGAATAGGGCTTCCAGTTGAAATTTAGATTTAGAGCTGGCAAAATGGACGGGCAAAGGGCAAATGTTTATTCTTGGATTTCTTACCTTACCTAGTTTCTAGTTTCTAGTTTCGAATTTCCATTCCAGTTCCAGGCTTGGGAATCAAGTCTTTGAAATTTAGAATTTAGAATTTAGGGCTGGATGGACAGGCAAATGTTCATTCTTGTACTAATCCCAATGACATTTTTCTCTTACTTTTCTTAATCTTAGTTAATTTAATTAACTATCTTTTTTGCTACTTTTCTTCTGGATACTTATTTTGCCCTTAATACTTAAATTAATTTATCTTCTTTTTAAATTCCTTACTAATTTAAATTAAATAAAATTTACTTTTAACTTTTTTTCCATAAAAAAATCCTTGTATCTTTATGTCAACATATGTGAATAATAACTTTTTTAGGTATATATCTTTTAAATTGTGATTTTTATTATAGTATTGATAATCATGAATATTAGCAGTTTAAATGCAACCTACGTGATTTGCGGGGACGGAGTATTTTTGTGCTGGGGCGAAGTGAATTCTGAAAATTTTCGAGCGAGGAACAGGTCAATCGACCGATGGAACAGCAAGGTATCGAGATCGAATTAGCTGAAGTAGTCTGTCCTAAGAACACTGTTTATCCAGCCCTCGCCAAGCCAAAAGAACCTCAGCCTACGATTAAAGTACCAAACAACTTGGTACAAAGGGATGCCGAGTACAAGACTAACAGAGAGAGACGATACTCGTTCGACGTCTCAAAAACAGAAGCCATTTTCGATCAGCTGTTAGCCGACAAAATTCTGAGGCTTAAAGGAGACCATGTGATACCATCACCGATGAAAATATCAGGTAAAACTTACTGTAAATATCATGACGTATGGACTCACTCCACAAAAGAATGTCTAGTGTTCAGGTGGATGGTGCAGGATCACCTCGATAAGGGCATCCTGAGATTTGCCCCAGACTGGAAAATTACTAAGCCGATGACGGTAGATACTAACCCCTTCCAGCAGAACGAGGTGGGAATAAATGTGATAACAGTCACGGATCCATCAACTAACGAGAAATTATATTCGGAGGGAGATCCACGTTACTCAGCAGTAAACAGGGAAATGGGTCTGTGAGCAAGATGCCAAACTGAATTGGCAACAGTCCCCTTGTTCATCTACCCAGGAATATATGGTCAGTACATGCCTTGGCAAAATGCAGCAGCAGGAGGGTATCCGTATCAGGTAATGCCGCAACTGTAGGCAATGCCTCCAGTAATGCCGCAACCAGGCAATACCACCACATCAACCAACGGGACCATGTCCGGTTCCAGCTCCGATAGAATACACAGAATATGCAACATCGACGGCGGAGCAATGTCGAGAACAATCTAAAGCCATAACGCCTCGACAACAACAGGAAGGCACTAGCCGCAGCAGTAGAATCAGGGAAAGATCACCTGATAAAACACCAACTAGGCAGGTCAGATCGACGGCCAATCGCAGATACATGATACATGGTTCGTCAATGAAAATGACACCGCCAGGCCAATCAAGGCCGCACACTATCCATACTCCTGCCGATACGCAGGTGGATCGTTGGGTGCCTGTTAGACATCCTAAGTTCCCTGGAAATCGAAGGGTCGACCAAATTACTAGAACGCAGTATCGGCGTTACTTACGCCAAAGAAAGGAGATGGAAATTGCCAAAGGGAAGGCCCCGATGAAAGAATCAGCAAAGAAACCACAAACTGTGGAGCTGAAACTGAAACAGGGGATGAAAGAGGCCAATCCTGGCCAGGGGGTCGACAAAGAAACAAAGGAACAAGGAGCTGATTTCCGATGGAAATCATCGGGGAAAGCCAAATATGGCACAATTGATTTGGAGAAAGAGATTGAAGAAGACGACTTATTGGAAGAAGAAGAAAATGATCTCAAGGCAAAATTTGCCGAGATCAATGCTGAGAACGACGGTAAGGAAAATAAGGCCGAATCAGGCCAAGCAGTTGAGGCCAAATCTGGCCAGTAGATCGAAAAAGAAGCAATCGAGAATAGAAATAACAGAGTTAGAAACAAAGAAAGTGGAAACAAAGGGAGTAGAAGATGCTGCTACCAGTCAGCCGACAAACGGCTCAACGGTGATGGAATGTAACGCCGTGGATTCTGAACTTATTGAGTTCATCAACGAAGAACTGGAGTATTCCACTGATGGCTTTTGTGACGAGGGAATGCCAGTGGTACAAATGGCAGAAGACTTAGAACTGATATCGGTTGATGACAGGAAGGAGACCGATTGGGATAAGACAATTGAAACTATATTCCAGAAGCCACCCTCTTTCATGGCCAGACACATCAGGCCATTATACGTATCAGGGCACATCGACGGAAAACCCATCGACAGAATGCTGGTCGACAACGGGGCAGCCGTTAACGTTATGCCAACATCGAAGATGTATAAGCTGGGTAAGGTCAGCGAGGATCTGATGGAAACGAAAGTGATTGTTAGCAATTTCACCGGAGGAAAGGCTGATACTTTAGGAATTTTTCCTGTTGAGGTGAAAATAGGGAAGACAAGCCTGAGAATCATTTTTTTCATGGTAGATGCTGCCACATCATACAATGACTTGCTAGGGAGGGGTTGGATTCATTCAGCCTTGTGTGTGCCGTCCTCTCTGCATCAATGTTTGTTAATCTGGGAGACGCATCTGAACCCGATATTATAATGGCCGACAACAAGCCATTCACTGCAAAAATCAATGCCGTCGAGGCGGCATACTATCAAGATGATGTTGGACCTTACAGGTTCGTAGGACAAGATAAATACAGACGACCGAGGGAAGTCACTTCAAGCAAGAAATTAACTCAGCTTGAAATGGCCTGTTTGGCCAAAGAATTAAGCCGGCCTTGCAACGTCAAGGAGGAAGGGCCGCACGAACAGAACGGTCAGTCCTTGTGAATTGTCCTGACAATGAGGAACCATCGGCCTATAAGGCCGAACATCTGGAAATTGATGAGATCATGGTTATCGGTCCAAAACAAGATGCGTGCGCCGATTTGATTCGAAAATTTCGGGCCTATGTGGCTGAATGCTATACAGGCGATCTCAATTTTGAGGAAGAAAGGCCAATATCAGATGGCGATGAAATTCAATTGGAAGATCTAGGAACGGCGCCAGCCAAGCTCGATGACATCAAAATCCAAGTACAAGATCCGGTCATCGAGGTTGAGTTAGGCACCGAAGATGTCACAGGCAACTTACATCAGCGCATTGCTCGATGATGGCCAGAAGGATCGATTGATTCAAGTGTTCAAGTAATACAAAGACAGTTTTGCCTGGAATTACGACGAGATGCCAGGATTGAGCAGGGAATTAGTGGAGCATCGTATTCCAATACTTGAATGGTACCTACCCCGTAAACAACCCCTGAGAAGGATGTCAGTCGAGGTATGCAAACTGATCAGGGAAGAAATTGAGAAATTGTTAAAGGCCAGTTTCATCGAGATGGCCCGATATCCGGAGTGGGTAGCCAATGTTGTACCCTTAATGAAGAAGAACGAGAAGATCAAGATATGCATCGATTTCAGGGACCTAAACCTTGCATCTCCTAAAGATGAATACCCAATGCTAATGACGGACATGTTAATCGATTCTGCTACTGGCAATATGTTCTTAACTGCCGTCGACGGAAGTGTAGGTTTTTAAACAATGATAACCTCTTTTCAGTCGAGGAAAACCAAGCTCGTTTGACTTCAATCGATGGATTTGATTTGAAACAAATTTCACTCACATCTTGAACGACGCATTTATCTTCAACGTTCGAATCAAGCCACAAGATTAGCATACAGCAAGATTTTGCCATCTTCTACAGACGAGCCACATGTTTATTTGTGATCTTACCTTTTTGTTTGTTTCCCTAAATAATAAATAAACAAATTGGAGGGAAAGTAAGATCTTGCACTTCATTTTTAGTAATAGCATAGCATATCAATCTATTTTTGTTACCTTTTGTTTTCTCTCAATGGACATTTCAAAGAAGTCTTCAACATCTTTGGGTGTCTTAGTGAATTTGGAATCCTTGATATGCCCACTTACTGAGGTAAATGCCATATCAAAGTTAACCTCTGAAGGCAGGTAGTAGAATCTATGCACAGGTTCAGTTTTCATGTTCTCGAACACGCCATCCTATAGTATTTGTGATATTTTTAGGCCCCGGAGGGCTTTTCAGCCACATTTAGGACTTTTTTGGGCAAATCATTTTTTATTTTCGTCCCTAGAGAAAGACAGACAGGGAAAGATAAGTATAGAAATCGAATCAAATGATTCCGACTCTACCTGTTATGAATATAACAGTCACAAAATGATGACTCGTTATAATCTTTTAGGACACGTGGAAATAGCAAAGGCGCATACAAGCCAAGGCGCCGCGTATTTCCTTCTTAATATGCACCTTTGCTATATTACTACTAGACTACGTTTAATTTTACTATTTTTTTCCAAACCCCAAGAGTACCTGATCGTCTTGATGAAGTCTCAGCTGCATTGGCCTTACATTTCCTCCGGTTGCCGACCATGGCGATGGATAGAGAATCTGACTTGCTGCCAAAATAATGGATGCTCTTAATTTAATCAACTTCTCTTAATCATAATGTTTTCAAAATATTATCGAAAAGTTTTCAATATTTATCAAAACATATATTCGAAACGAAATTTTAATCCATGAATATATCTTCGTTGTTAACTACTGACCAAACTGACACCAAAAACATGTTTCTGGCTTTGGTTAGGTTCTCTTGACGGAAAACTGGACAAGTATGTATCTTAGTCTTATTAGAAATTGTGATTTAGGTCTTAGGTATTAGATAATACATATTTGAAATGTTAAATCAAAGATGATAACCAAAACGCAATTCAAGCAATTTCTTCAATAACTATAAAACATGTGGTGGATGAAACTAATCTATATACCATTCAAGTTCTTTTAATCTGGTAAAATCAAACATAAACAACTATCAAAGAATGAGTTATTTTTATTAATGCAATCAATCCCCAAAACAGATGCCATGATATTTATACAACACCACCAAAATGAAAGGGAAATCACATGGCAAGATTCAGGTGCTGCTCTTCTGTCTTGACCTAGAATAGAATAGAATGGGTTTCTTACCTTATCTAATTTCTAGTTTCGAATTTCCATTCGCTTGGGAATCAAGTCTTCGTGAAAGAAAAAAATGATTTCCGCAGGGGCTTCCAATTGAAATTTAGAGCTGTCAAAATGGACGGGCAAATGTTTATTCTTGGATTTCTTACCTTACCTAGTTTCTAGTTTCTAGTTTCGAATTTCCATTCCAGTTCCAGGCTTGGGAATCAAGTCTTTGAAATTTAGACATTAGAATTTAGGGCTGGATGGACGGGAAAATGTTCATTCTTGTACTAATCCCAATGACTCTTTTCTCTTACTTTTCTTAATCTTAGTTAATTTAATTAACTAACTTTTTAGCTACTTTTCTTTTGGATACTTATTTTGCCCTTAATACTTAAATTAATTTATCTTCTTTTTAAATTCTTTACTCATTTCAATTAAATAAAATTTACTTTTAACTTTTTTTTCATGAAAAAATCCTTGTATCTTTATGTCAACAGATGTGAATAATAACTTTTTGAGGTATATTTCTTTTAAGTTATGATTTTTATTATAGTATTGATAATCATGAATATTAGCAGTTTAAATGCAACCTAAGTGATTTGCGGGGACGGAGTATTTTTGTGCTGGGGCGAAGTGAATTCTGAAAATTAGCTATAGATTCCAGAGGTAAGTAGGTAAATTTGCGGGGGCGGACTATTTTTGTGCTTGGGCGAAGAGAGTTCTGAAAATTTTCGAGCGAGGAACAGGTCAATCGACCGATGGAACAGCAAGGTATCGAGTTCGGATTAGCTGAAGTAGTCTGTCCTACAAACTATGTTTGTCCAGCCCTCGCCAAGCCAAAAGAACCTCACCCTATGATTAAAGTGCCAAACAACTTGGTACGAAGGGATGCTGAGTATAAGACTGACAGAGAGAGACGATACTCATTTGATGTCTCGAAAACAGAAGCCATTTTCGATCATCTGTTGGCCGACAAAATTCTGAGGCTTAAAGGAGACCATGTGATACCATCACCGATGAAAATATCAGGTAAAACTTACTGTAAATATCATGACGTATGGACTCACTCCACAAAAGAATGTCTAGTGTTCAGGTGGATGGTGCAGGATCACCTTGATAAGGGCATCCTAAGATTTGCCCCAGACTGGAAAATTACTAAGCCGACGACGGTTGATACTAACCCCTTCCAGCAGAACGAGGTGGGAATAAATGTGATAACGGTCACGGATCCATCAACTTATGAGAAGTTATATTCGGAGGGAGATAAACGTTACTCAGCAGTAAACAGGGAAATGGGTCTGTGTGCAAGATGCCAAACTAAATTGGCAACAGTCCCCGTGTTCATCAACCCAGGAATATATGGTCAGTACATGCCTTGGCCAACTGCAGCAGCAGAAGGGTATCCGTATCAGGTAATGCCGCAACCGTATGCAATGCCTCAAGCAATGCCGCAACCAGGCAATACCACCACGTCGACCAACGGGACCATGTCCGGTTCCAGCTCCGATAGAATACACAGAATACGCAACATCGACGGCGGAGCAATGCCGAGAACAGGCTAAAGCCATAACGCCTCGACAACAACAGGAAGGCAATAGACGCAGCAGTAGAATCAGGGAAAGATCACCTGATAAAACACCAACTAGGCAGGTCAGATCGACCGCCAATCGCAGAGAGAGGATACATGGTCCGTCAATGAAAATGACACCGCCAGGCCAATCAAGGCCGCACACTATCCATACTCCTGCCGATACGCAGGTGGATCGTTGGGTGCCTGTTAGACATCCTAAGTTCCCTGGAAATCGAAGGGTCGACCAAATTACTAGAACGCAGTATCGGCGTTACTTATACCAAAGAAAGGAGATGGAAATTGCCAAAGGGAAGGCCCTGATGAAAGAATCAGCAAAGAAACCACAAACTGTGGAGCTGAAACTGAAACAAGGGATGAAAGAGGCCAAACCTGGCCAGGGGGTCGACAAAGAAACAAAGGAACAAGGAGCTGATTTCCGATGGAAATCATCCGGGAAAGCCAAATATGGCACAATTGATTTGGAGAAAGAGATGGAAGAAGACGACTTATTGGAAGAAGACGAAAATGATCTCAAGGCAAAATTTGCCAAGATCTATGCCGAGAATGACGGTAAGGAAAATAAGGACGAATCAGGCCAAGCAGTTGAGGCCAAATCTGGCCAGGAGATCGAGAAAGAAGCAATCGAGAAAGAAATAACAGAGTTAGAAACAAAGAAAGTAGAAACAAAGGTAGTAGAAGATGCTGCTACCAGTCAGCCGACTAATGGCTTAATGGTGATGGAATGTAACGCCGTGGATTCTGAACTTATTGAGTTCATCAACGAAGAATTGGAGTATTCCACTGATGGCTCTTGGGACGAGGGAATGCCAGTGGTACAAATGGCAGAAGACTTAGAACTGATATCGGTCGATGACAGGAAGGAGACCGATTGGGATAAGAAAATTGAAACTATATTCCAGAAGCCACCCTCTTTCATGGCCAGACACCTCAGACCATTATACGTATCAGGGCACATCGACGGAAAACCCATCGACAGAATGTTGGTCGACAACGGGGCAGCCGTTAACGTTATGCCAGCATCGAAGATGTATAAGCTGCGTAAGGTCGGCGAGGACCTGATGGAAACGAAAGTGATTGTTAACAATTTCACCGGAGGAAAGGTTGATACGTTAGGAATTTTGCCTATTGAGGTGAAAATAGGGAAGACAAGCTTGAGAATCGCTTTTTTCGTGGTAGATGCTGTCACATCATACAATGCCTTGCAAGGGAGGGGTTGGCTTCATTCAGCCTTGTGTGTGCCGTCCTCTCTGCATCAATGTTTGTTAATCTGGGGAGATGCCTCTGAACTCGAGATTATATTGGCCAACAACAGGCCATTCACTGCAAAAATCAATGTCGTCGAGGTGGCATACTATCAAGATGATGTTGGACCTTACAGGTTCGTAGGACAAGATAAACGGACGACCGAGGGAAGTCATTTCAAGCAAGAAATTAACTCAGCTTGAAATGGCCTGTTTGGCCAAAGAATTAAGCCGGCCTTGCAACGTCAAGGAGGAAGGGCCGTACGAACAGAACGGTCAGTCCTTATGAATTGTCCTGACAATGAGGAACCATCGGCCTATAAGGCCGAACATCTGGAAATTGACGAGATCGTGGTTATTGGTCCAGAACAAGAAGCGTGCGCCGATTTGATTCGATTATTTCGGGCCTATGTGGCCGAATGCTATACAGACGATCTCATTTTTTAGGAAGAAACGCCTATATCAGATGGCGATGAAATTCAATTGGAAGAGCTAGGAATGACGCCAGCCAAGCTCTATGACATCAAAATCCGAGTACAAGTGTTAAAAGCGTGCACCGAAGATGATCACAGGCCAACTTACATCAGCGCATTGCTCGATGATGGCCAGAATGATCGATTGATTCAAGTGTTAAAAGGAATACAAGGACTGATTTGCCTGGAATTACGACGAGATGCTAGGATTGAGCAGGGAATTAGTGGAGCATCGTATTCGATTACTTGAAGGGTACCTACCCCGTAAACGACCCCTGAGAAGAATGTCAGTCGAGGTATGCAAACGGATCAGGGAAGAAATTGAGAAATTGTTAAAGGCCAGTTTCATCGAGATGGCCCGATATCCGGAGTGGGTAGCCAATGTTGTACCCGTAATGAAGAAGAACGGGAAGATCAGGATATGCATCGATTTCAGGGACCTCAACCTTGCATCTCCTAGAGATGAATACCCGATGCTAATGGCGGACATGTTAATCGATGCTGCCTGTCACGCCCCGGCACTTTGCCCGACAACGAAGGCCGAGCGGACAAGGCGTATGACCGAGGCAAGGGCCGAGAGGGACATAAAGGGACTGCCGGCAAGGCCAGGAGGCTTGCCGGGCGCGCATCATGGCACCCGGGGCGAGGCCCGGGTGAGACAGGGACACATACGGCCGACGGGAAGACACTAGGGCGCGACATTACCCGTCGGGTGGCACGAGGACGTCCCGGGGGCTGCCCTGGGCGATTTAAACAACCAAACAATGCCTTAGAGGTTCCGGAAAGTTCTAGAAGGCTCCACACACGTCCAGAACACTCAAGGAGACTCCGGGAAGTTCCACACGACTCCGGAGGGGTCCGGAAGACACCGGGAGATGTCGGAAGGATCCGGAAGAGCCCACATGAATGTAGAACGTTGCGGAAGATCCTAGAAGCATGTGGAAGGCTCAAGAAGGTTGTAGATCTCCCTTGTATATAGTAGGCTATTCTAGAACCATGTATATAGTTCTAGTAGTGTAGGAATTTTGTGGAGGGTTCTAGAGAATCATCTCTAGCCCTTAGATCAAATTGATCTTAGCCGTCCATTCAAGAAGGCTAGTAGTATAAATAGAAGGTAGCTCATTTGTAAACCCATCCTCAAAGTTGTAAGCTTCTTAGTGCAATATAAAGAGAGTTTCCTTAAGCACTTTGCTCGCACATCACTTAGCCACTTTCCATACTTAACAACTTTCCACCAAGTTAAGGGAAGGCTGAACTTAGCCAATTTCCGAGAGCGGGTCGGAATCGACAAAAGCCAGGGGTACGTCGAGGCTAAGTGCCGCACGGTACTTTCGAGAAGTTTCAAGTCCGTGACATGCCGCTGGCAATATGTTCTTAACTGCCGTCGACGGAAGTGGAGGTTATTGGACAATGATAACCTCTTTTCTGTCGAGGAAAACCAAGCTCGTTTGACTTCAATCGATGGATTTGATTTGACACAAATTTCACTCACATCTTGAGCGATGCATTCACCTTCAACGTCCAAATCAAGCCACAAGATTAGCATACGGCAAGATTTTGCCATCTTCTCCAGACGAGCCACATGTTTATTTGTGCTCTTACCTCCTTGTTTGTTTCCCTAAATAATAAATAAACAAAATGGAGGGAAAGTAAGATCTTGCACTTCATTTTTAGTAATAACATAGCATATCAAACTGTTTTTGTTACCTTTTGTTTTCTCTCAATGGACATTTCAAAGAAGTCTTCAACATCTTTGGGTGTCTTAGTGAATTTGGAATCCTTGATATGACCACTTACTGAGGTAAATACCATATCAAAGTTATAACCTCTGAAGGCATGTAGTAGAATCTATGCACAGGTTCAGTCTTCATGGTCTCGAACACGCCGTCCGATAGTATTTGTGATATTTTTAGGGCCACGGAGGGCTTTTCAGCCACATTTAAGACGTGGAAATATAACACTGACAAAAGGATGACTCGTTATAATCTTATATGACACGTGAAAATAGCAAAGGCGCATACAAGCAAATGCGCTTCGTATTTCCTTCTTAATATACGCCTTTGCTATATTACTACTAGACTACGTTTAATTTTACTATTTTCTTCCAAACCCCAAGAGTACCTGATCGTCTTTATGAAGTCTCAGCTGCATTGGCCTTACATTTCCTCCGGTTGCCGACCATGGCGATGGCTAGAGAATCTGACTTGCTGCCAAAATAATGGATGCTCTTAATTTAATCAACTTCTCTTAATCTTAATGTTTTCAAAATATTATCGAAAAGTTTTCAATATTTATCAAAACATACATTCGAAACGAAATTTTAATCCATAAATATATCTTCTGTAGGTGTTAACTACTGACCAAACCGACGCCAAAAACATGTTTCTGGCTTTGATTAGGTTCTCTTGATGGAAAACTGGACAAATAGGTATCTTAGTCTTATTAGAAATTGTGATTTAGGTATTAGGTATTTGATAATACATATTTGAAATGTTAAATCAGAGATGATCACCAAAACGCAATTCAAGCAATTTCTTCAATAACTATAAAACATGTGGTGGATGAAACTAATCTATATACTATTCAAGTTCTTTTAATCTGGTAAAATCAAACATAAACAACCATCAAAGAATGAGTTACTTTTATTAATGCAATCAATCCCCAAAACTGATGCCATGATATTTATACACCAACACCAAAATGAAAGGGAAATCACATGGCAAGATTCAGGTGCTGCTCTTCTGTCTTGACCTAGAATAGAAAAGAATGGGTTTCTTACCTTATCCAATTTCGAATTTCCATTCGCTTGGGAATCAAGTCTTCGTGAAAGAAAAATATGCTTTCCGCAGGGGCTTCCAGTTGAAATTTAGAGCTGTCAAAATGGACGGGCAAATGTTTATTCTTGGATTTCTTACCTTACCTAGTTTCTAGTTTTTAGTTTCGAATTTTCATTCCAGTTCCATGCTTGGGAATCAAGTCTTTGAAATTTAGAATTTAGAATTTAGGGCTGGATGGACGAGCAAATGTTTATTCTTGTACTAATCCCAATGACACTTTTCTCTTATTTTTCTTAATCTTAGTTAATTTAATTAACTAACTTTTTAGCTACTTTTCTTCTGGATACTTATTTTGCCCTTAATACTTAAATTAATTTATCTTCTTTTTAAATTCTTTACTCATTTCAATTAAATAAAATTTACTTTTAACTTTTTTTTCCATAAACAAATCCTTGTATCTTTATGTCAACAGGTGTGAATAATAATTTTTTTAGGTATATATCTTTTAAGTTGTGATTTTTATTATAGTATTGATAATCATGAATATTAGCAGGGACTGAGAACTTTTGTGCTGGGGCGAAGTGAATTCTGAAAATTAGCTATAGATTCCAGAGGTAAGTAGGTAACTTTGCGGGGGCGGACTATTTTTGTGCTTGGGCGAAGAGAGTTCTGAAAATTAGCTATAGATAACCTAAGTACTTTGCGGGGGCGGAGTATGTTTGTGCTGGGGCGAAGTGAGTTCTGAAAATTATCTATAAACTCCAGAGGTAACTTTGCGGGGGCAGAGTATTTTTGTGCTGGGGCGAAGTGAGTTCTGAAAGTGAAAATTAGCTATAGATAACCTAAGTACTTTGCGGGGGCGGAGTATTTTTGTGCTGGGGCTAAGTGAGTTCTGAATATTAGCTATAGATTCCAGAGGTAACTTTGCGGGGGCAGAGTATTTTTTGTGCTGGGGCGAAGTGAGTTCTGAAAATTAGCTATAGATTCCAGAGGTAACTTTGCGGGGGTGGAGTATTTTTGTGCTGGGGCGGAGTGAGTTCTTAAAAATTAGCTATAGATTCCAGAAGTAACTTTGCAATGGCGGAGTGAGTTCTGATAGTTAGCTTCATATTTTTCAGGTCAGGCCGATCAATTTTCGCTGGGGCGATCTTTCCACGGGGGCGGATCATGTTTTGTCCACTTCTCTCTTTTTTTTTTTTTTTCCTCGACGAAAATTGAGGCCATGGGTTTGTACTACTAACTCATCTACGTGTTACTCTTCACCTCGATACGCTTGCAAATCATGACAAAAACACAATCATAGATCACATAAAGACCAAAAATAAAAAGAAAAAAAGAAAAAGAGAAGCGCTTATTTTTATGTCCTTACCTCGACTTGATATTGATGGCTACTGAATTACAATTGCAGAATCTCAAAACTACCTTTAACATGGCGCAAAGTGTCAACTAGACTCCACTACTTAACAGTTTGGCAATGTTATTAAAATCGGACCGGACCGGACCGATCGGTTCGACAGCAAACCGGAGGTTGGTCCAATTCGGTTTATCCCCTAAAACCAGTTACTCCAAAAACCAGTTTGAACCTGGTTGAACCGGTGAACAGGTATGGACCGGTTCAACTGAGTTCTGAATTTTGTTTTTTTTTTTTTTTAATTTTTTTAAATTTCTAATTTTTTTTATTGTTAAAAATAAACTAAAAGTTCTTGTAAAAGGTGGAATTTGAACACCTAGACCTTCAGAGTGAAACATGACTTGACTTCCTTACCATTTGAGCTACATCATTTTTGTTGAACTTAGTACAAATTAAAATTTATATATTATAGAAACTTGTAGCCAAATTTATTTATAAATTAGATAATTAACTCAAATAAATATTTTACATATTGTGAATAAAAATTAATACTCAAATAATAATTTTTTATTCAAAATTTGTTCTATAAAATATTTCTTTTCAATATTATTTTTAGGATAATGCGTCAAATCGATATAATATGCAAGTTTGACTTTGAATATTAAACTTTTATACATAACCATATTTTAAAATTTATGAATTTCTTAGTTTGTTGTATTTTTAACTTACACTTTTAAATTTTTATAAAGAAATATAATCATATTATATTTATATGAGCATACAAATTAGTACCATATTACTGTTATGAGATAAATATTATATGATTTAATTTTAGTATAATATAAATTTTTTTATATTTTTTAATCAATTGTAGGATAATGTTTAAATTTTATGCACATTACATATACTTTAAAATTAAATATATTTATTATGTTATTATGACGTCATTCGGTCCGACCAGCGGTTCGACCGGTTCGACCAGTAAAACCAGTAACCAGTTGGCTCACCGATTCACTGTCCGGTCCGATTCTGAAAACATTGAGTAATAGTGCCTTTGCTTTATGAACGCTGGTTCAGGACTCACTACCTATCTAATCATCAAAATTTATAAAAAGAAAAAAATTAGTACCAAACATCACAAATAAACCAAGAAAACTTATCTATCTTTCTTTTTTCAATAAACCAGGCTTATTCACTGGATGTTTCTTTGCACTGTTCATCCTGGCTCATACTAAAGGAATGTATAAATCTAAATCAGACACAATGTACATGGAAACAGTCTACCCTGTACTTAGGTAAGTATTTACATATAACTTTCACCATGATTCAATAAACGAGATGATCATTATTTTCAAATATTTAGGAATGTTTAGCCTAGTATTTCTACATTTCTTCCTGTATGGATGCAACATATTTATGTGGAGGAAAACGCGAATAAATTACAACTTCATTTTTGAACTTTCACCGACTAAAGAACTAAAGTACAGAGACGTGTTCTTGATTTGCACCGCTTCAATGGCTTCCGAAGTAGGAGTCTTGTTTCTTCATTTATCACTTATGGCAAAAGGGTATTCTTATTCTCAAGTTCAATCAATCCCTAGCCTTTTATTACTGGTAATTCTAATCATTCTTATTAATTTTCTCTAGAATATTTTGATCTCTAAGTACAAATTTTCTTATATTACCATTCTTTAGCAGGTTTCAATTGTAGTTCTTGTTTGTCCTTTCAACATCATCTACAAGTCGATGGTATTTAGAAACATCATCTTAGCACCATTGTATAAAGTTTTGATGCTGGACTTTTTCATGGGTGATCAACATTGTAGTCAGGTATGCTTGAGCATCAATACTTGAAAATTGATGAAACCATGGTTAATTAGACTTAGAAGTAACCCTTATTTTAACTAAATGTCAATCAGGTACCAGCACTTAGAAGCTTGGAATACATAACAGGAAGCTACAAAACTCAAGATTACAATTACTGCATGAGAACAACATACTACAGAGACCTTGCCTATGCAGTTTCTTTTCTACCTTATTATTGGAGAGCTATGCAGGTTAAGTATTGACCTTTCATTGTACTAATGTAATCGGTTTTGCATTATTATTTACAAAATTTTAATACAATTTTCAGTGTCCTCGACCATATGATGAAGGGCATAAAAACCACCTGTCCAACTTAGGAAAATACGTGTTTGCAATGTTGGCTGCAGGAGCCAAAGTGGCCTATGAGAAGGATAAAAATGTGGGATGGCTTTGTTTAGCCGTAATCGTGTCAAGTGGTGCAACTGTTTATCAACTTTATTGGGATGGCTTCAGTTCAATTCCAAGAATCCATGGCTTAGAGTTAGAGATGAACTTATGCTTAAACAAAAGTCTATATACTTTTTTTCTATGGTATATATCCCAATTCTCTCTTGTATCTTCTTTTTGATATCATAGATTTTGGGGGCCAAAAATGTGATTCTCCCACCTGTGAATATATTTATGACATTTAATCTTCTAACAAAAAAACTAGTATTTGTAGAAACAAAACTCAGTACGCCTTGGTGCATGGTGCATAAAGGTGTTGTAATGAGTTCTGTTTCTATAAGGGAAAATTGTATTTTTGGTACCATAGAATAGACTGACTTACACTTTTGGTACCATTGCATACGAAAATGCAAACTTGGTACCTTAGGATATGTTTTCATTGCAATATTGGTATCAAACCCAATTTTTCTACAAAGTTAATGGCAATTTACCCCCTGTGAAATGCATAATGTTCAATTTATCTTCCCTCTATAATTTGAAAAAAAAATCAATTTACCCCCTGTAAAACTTTAACGAAGCAATTTACCCGCTTCAGCCGGAGATTGTAACTCACTTAACGGAATTAAGAGTCTGCATGAAAACTATTTTATTTAACATAGGGGGATAAATTGCCACATTTGTCATAACACAATGGGTAAAAAATCACATTATCATAATAAAAGTTAAAAGTGAATTAAGTGCCGTCTATAAAAATATCAGGGAGGCGATGTGAAATTTTTACAAAATTTCAAGGGGTAAATGCTCTTTTTTAAACCACGAGGAGTTAAATTGAACATTACGCATTTAATAGGGGGTAAATTGTCATTAACTTTGTAGAAAAATTGGGTTTGGTACCAAAATTGCAATGAAAACCTATCCTATGATACCAAATTTGCATCTTCATATCCAATGGTACCAAAAATGCAAGTCGGCCTATCCTATGGTAGCAAAAAAACAATTTTCCTTTTTTATAAGTATAAGAGGGTTAAGGGCCTGTTTGGATCCATTTTGGCCCAAATGTTTCGCCCAACATTTGGACCAAAATGGATCATTATTACGTTTGGCCCATATTTCCAGCGAAAATCATGGCCACAAATGTTTCGTCCGACAATTTTCCGTCTCTCAAGTGAAAGTGAAAGTAAAAAGGCGTCTTGAGTTGACAAATCTGCACATCACATGCACGCCTGACTCCATAAGTGATAATTTTGACTCAGTATATGTAGTACTATTTTTATATATGTCGTACTATTTTGACTCCATAAGTGACAATTTTTATATATGTAGAACTATTTAATTTTACACATATATTCAATTATTATTAATTATCAAAATTAATACTATAATAATATTATTACAATCATCATCTCAATCATAAAAATATTATTATTATCACAATCTCTATTATTACACTATTTAATAATATATTCTACTTTTATAAAAATTTAATAATGGACTAAATTCATGCCAAATGACAAATTTTTGTAAATTTATGTGATGTAGTTTTAATTAATACAGATGCTTGTGTTTCGAGTGATATTATACGTTTTCAAATGAATCCTCATTTAAATATTATTTTATTTTCAGTTATTGTCTAATAATTATTAATTATATATCAATGAAAACTTTTATCATTACTAAATTATATTTAAATGATTGTTTAACCATTATTAATATATATAAATATCATAATTTATTGTTACTAATTTACTATATTAATTTTTAAATATCGTATAAAAAATTATATATGTAGTACTATTTAATTTTACACCTATATTCAATTATTATTAATTATCAAAATTAATACTACAATATTATTATTACAATCATCATCTCAATCATAACAATATTATTATAATCACAATTTCAATTATTACACAATTTAATAATATATCCTACTTTTATAAAGTCAATGATGTGACATTTGACATTGACTTTTCACCCCCAAACACCAACATCCAAACCCAATCCAAATCATATCTCAAATTCTCAAAACCCACTAACTATTATTTTACTATTATATTACTATCAAAATATTCCAACCAAAACCAATTCAAGTCGTGTTTCAAATGTTTCGCCAAACTCACTCAAACCAATTTGAAACACCGAAACAGGGCGAAACAAAACCAAAACCGATCCAAACGGGGCCTAAATGTCCCGAAAAATATTCCACTGAGGGGTAAAATGTCATAAATGAATACATTTATGACATTTAATCTTCTTCTAACAAAAAAACTAGCATTTGCAGAAACAAAACTCAGTACGCCTAGGTGCATAAAGGTGTAATGTGTTCTGTTTTTAAATGTATAAGAGGGTTAAATGTCCCAAAAAAATTCCATTGAGGGGTAAAATGCAATTTGGTATAGAATTGGTATGAATCCATTATAGCTAAAACTTAATAACATCTATCATTTAATGCAGGGATTGAATCTTGTTCTTCGGCTAGCTTGGTTGCTGACAGTTTTTCAGTTTAATTTTGAAAAAGTTGATTACAGAGTAACCTTGTTATTTTTAGCAGCACTTGAGGTTGTAAGAAGGGGACAATGGAATTTTTACAGGTAAAAATTCAAGATTCTAGATTTATCTTAAATCGTGATTTTTTCATTGCTTGTGGAAAACAGAATCCGAATCAATTGATAGATTTCTTAGTTTTATCCAGAAAGAAAGAAAGAAATCAAGAATCTTGATCAATGAAAGTAATCTAACATCTTTATTTCATGTCCACTCACCATTCAAAATATATGACTTATTGATTGAAATTTCATAACAGGTTGGAGAATGAACATCTAAATAATGCAGGAAAATTTAGAGCTGTGAAGACAGTGCCACTTCCTTTTCATGAAGTGGATGAAGAAGATTAATTGATTGCAATTTGGTACAGTTGTCTGGCATAAATACTAGTTTAGGACCTTATTCCTCCATTGTTAGGTGTAGAAAATGAAGATGTCATTGTTCAAGTTGATGCCAAGATATCAACTTGCTCTTTTTTTTTTTTTTTTTCTCTTTTCTTTTTATAGCTGTGTGAACTAAATAATTTATGCATGTGTACAAGAGTTGTGCACTTCTCAATGATGCTAAAATGGTTTCTAAGATAATATCTTGTCCATGCATATAAGCCCTTGATAGGAATTGAAGCCTCCTAACAAAAGTAATAAATTTTAACTCCTTGTGTTATTTTAAATAGACAATTTAACTTCCTATAATTGATTAAAGTGCAAAATACCTCCTTATGATATCATAAATAGACAATTTAACTTCATATGATAGATAATAAAAATTGCAAAATACCTCCCTTTTCGTATAAAAAGAGGCTTCAATTCCTTTGAGATGGCCATGTAGTCTCCTTGGCCTCCAATCTACTAATAATATCAAGAAGCAATCCAGGTGGTAAGTTTGCCCATAGGCTTTGTAGCACCAATAAGTTCGGAGATGACGCCTCAGGAATTACATTGAAATTTCTTTGGCCTTCCAAACTATCCTGCTCAATTGGTTGCTTGAGCTTTTTATTGATTCCATTTTTCCTCATAATTAACCTCCCCCAAAACCGATATAAACGGCATCTTTCCTCACTCGGACTAAATCTATTCAGGAAAATCCAGTGGCATATAAAAATGGAAAAGTTCTCAAACAATCACTAAAGTTCCAACAACACCAATTTAGACCATACGCCAAAGAGACCGGAAATTAATCCTATTATTTATCAAGAGTTTTTCACATCTCATCTGTAAGAAAGAGAAAAAAATAAAGGCATAGAAAAATTGGGATTTCTTAATGAAAGATAAAGAAATTCTTTATGTGCATATAATGCACATTTACATTCTCAATCAAATTTTCATGAATCCTTCGAATTTTATGAAACTAACAATCACAGGGGAGAAAAAAAGTACAAGCTTATCTTAATACGCCTATTATGAATTGAAAAACTAACATTAAGCTGAAAGTGCAAAGAAATTCAATGAATACCTATTGGCAAAAATTCAATTTTGGTACCATAGAATAGGGCAATTTTCAATTTTCATACCAAAAGTCCAGAAATAACACCAGTTCCTACTCAGCCGTTTCAAAAAAGGCACTTCCGTTAATTTTCTTAACGTTTCTGCCACGTGTCCGTTAAGTCTTCGTGGGCGGGCTGAGCACGTGGGTCGAATTCTGCCCGTTGGAACATAAAATTCAATTTTGGTACCATAGAACTGGAAAAATTTCATTTTTCATACCAAATTCCGTTATGTTTTTTTTTTTTTGAAATGGTTGTGGTGATATGCTTTAATTGGTTTGTTCTACAGTAGACTAGTAGTCATGTTACTTTTTTTTCATTTCAATTTAACAATAAGCTAAAAAAAGTTCAATTTGCACAATTTAAATTTGCAACTTAGATTCTCGGACTCCCGAACCCGTCCCGAAATCCCGAAATTAAATCGGGTACCCGAAACTCACGGGACCTTGGTTGATCTATCGGGTTTCGGGACTTAAATTTGAAATCCCGAAACTCAAAATCCCGTCCCGAAATACCCGAACTCCCGAAAACCAGTCCCGATCCCACCCCTACGACCGCCGGCTCTGGTGGCTTTTGGTCGGAATTGGTTGAGGGTTTATGTTCCCCTTGTCGTGGAGAACTCGTACATATAAAGATCTTTTCAATTCTTTGAGTAATCTATTCGAAATTTGAGTTCTAATTCTCGAATTGTAGTCAAAATTTTCGAAATTTCAAATCGTGATTTCTTCTTCGATTCTTAACCAAACTTCGTACTTCTTGTTGCACTAGTTTCCCATGACCGTGGACATCATTTTTCATAGATTTATTGTAGCTGCCATAGACGGTTGAGCTCCGCCCAAGTGGTTGCCATAGACAGTTGAGCTCCGCCCATGACAAGAGGAACAAAAATCTTCAACCAATTTCGACAAACGGCCACCGGAAGCCAGCGATCGTCCATAGGAGGAAGAAGGCAATAATTGCAAAAACAACCAGCTCAATTTTAGACAATTGCATTTCCCCCCTATTTTGAAACGGCTGAGTGAGAATTGGTATGATTTTTGAACTTTTTGTATGAAAATTGAAAATTCCCCAATTCTACGGTACCAAAATTGAACGGGCAGATTAGTGCCCCACGTGCCCCTCACATGCACTTAACGGAGGAGACTAAACGGTCGTGGCAAAACTTAACGGCTGTATGATTTTTGGACTTTTGGTATGAAAATTGAAAATTGCCCTATTCTATGGTACCAAAATTGAATTTTAGCCGAGAAATATAGTCCGGACAAAAGAAGAAAAAAGGACAAGTAGATAACAATTGATTACCATTTCTTATTTTGTTGCCGGTAATAAAACACCCCTTTTGATACGTCTAGTTGAACTGGGAAAGATTAAATATTGAATCACATTTTTTGGACTGCAAAATTACGGTGCCATGTTCTTGGACTCAATTCAATTAATTTATAAATTTATAAGAAAAAAGGTGAGAGAGAGAATATAAAATTTATGTTTAATTCTACTTTGCACCCTACAAATAGGAGTGTTATCCACTTTGTTCTCTAAAATAAATTATCCCACTTTGCACCTCAAATCACAATTTCAGTGCAAATAGCACCCTTAACTAATTTCAGGTCATTTTAATCACCAGAGTAAGGGCAAATTCGTCCAGTTATATTACTACTTCAAGAACACGTTAGAATCATAATGTTGGATGAAGATAAAACTGAAGATAGAGTGCAAGAATTTGAGGGAGGTTTTGATGATTTCCAAAACATCAAAATCAGCTAAGTAAGAAATGCTTAGATCCCTTAGAAGAATTTTGACAAGTAAGAAAACTATCACAAGGGTCAAAAGTTCAAGGTCCAGAAGAATACTGATCTTATGCTGAATTCGAAATCAGAAGGGTAGGTTATCAGCTGGCTCAAATCAGATTAGTTCAAGTTTGATCAGCAGAGTATCTATCAGACGGGTCACTTCGATCTGCAGAGTGGAAGAGATCAAGAAGTCTGCCCAACGGTAATAAATGCACTTGGAGTAATAAATGATGCTGAAGAAGGGTATTAATGGCAAATGATTGAAGACATTCTTGGTTCAGCAGGGTGCATTTAATGCGACTGGCAGAAAAGCACAGCAGACTGTACAATGCAACAGTTGTAGAGAGTCGTTCCAGGAAATGGGGGACCAGTACTTGTAGCTTTGAAATTTGTCCCATCTTCAACGAATAGATTTCAAATGCAAGTATAAATAGAGCTGGATTCAAGAGTTAGAGACAACACAACAATCTGAGATTTCATACGCGAAGCAGAATTTCTCTAAGTCTCAAAAGCTCAGGAACAGCTCACTCGTCTGCTGAAATCATTTGTTGACATAAGCTAAGTTGAAGTAAAAAGAAAACATTTTCTGAGTGAATCTGTAATAGAGGAGTGTTGTGAGAAGTAGATATCTGTCTAAATGAGTGATATTACTTCAAAGGGTAGGAGTTTCTTTGTGATTTCCTGCTGTGAACTTACGACTCATCATTTGTTGTAGAGCGTAACCATTGTATATTGTAAACTGTATGTTTATAGGATAACCCAAGATCTGACTTGGAAGAGTGGACTAAAGGATTTTTATCCATATAACCAATATAAAAATTATTTGTGTTTTAACTTGCATTATTTTCTTGCATATTTTCAAATTTCATAAGAACACTTAGAAAACCGTGAGAAAGATTTTCAAAGGAGTTTGCAAAAACTGGGGATAAAATACTTTCTAAGTTACAGAAGTTTACTTGTGAATAACACTGTTTAAAATCAGCTGCAAGTAATCTAATTGAAAATTGATTTTACTGAAATCAGCTAAGTTATCATCAGAAGATTGGTCAACTCTACTGTTCAAGCTTTGTGCGCGATCGACCTAGTATGCTTACAATTCTCGATCAGCTTAGTCTGCTGACAGAAGACTTGAAAATTTTTAAAATCTAAAATTTTCAGAGATCTATTCCCCCCTCCCCCTCCCTCTAGACCTCAACTGACCACTTGGGACCAACAGTTATACAATTTTATTTTGATAAAGTAATAAAGAAATTATTATTTATGAAAGTGGTGGGGATTTTTTTGGAATAAATACTACAAAACTATAACAGATGGGGGTAACTGATACCACCCTCATACTTTAAGGGGGGAAACTGTATTTCACCCTTGTTTTTTATGATTTTTTTATAGCAGGATTTTTCAATCTAGATGTGTCGACTTCAATGAGAAGCAATATCATTTTGAGCAATTTTCCTACGATGATCTACCATACAAATCAGTAAGAAGTAGTTTGGTTGAAAATTTGTTAAAACGGTTAAAAAAATTTCACTACTTCTTCAAGGTGAATATCAATGTAAGATCAAATTTCAACTATAACTCTTAGTCGTTTATTTCTTTTATGTTATTGTTTGAATTGATAAATTATGCGCTCTTTTTGGTAGTTGTTACATTTGTCGAGGATAGTTGAAGTGGCTAAGGAGCAAAAACAAACTTATTCAATTTTGTTTGTACTCTCTTATTTTTGTTTATCTTATTTTTGCAATATCCTATTTTTAGAATGTTAATCTTAATAAACATATTTTTTATTCATTATCCCTATCTTTATATCTCCGTCTATTTTAATATTTCTACCAACTATAAGAATGTAAGTAGTTTAGCATAACACCACCATAAAGATATACGTAATTTTTTATGAGCTAAAAAGTTAATATTAAATTACTCCCAAATAAAAATGGTTCATTTCCATAAACTAATTCAATAAATACTCCCTCCGTTCACAATATCTATCACTTTAAGGTGTCTTTGGTTTTCGTTCATTAAAAAAATTTGTTTATTACTAGTGAATGTGCATGACACATATCTTAAAAAAGGTGACATATAATCTATAGAAACAAAAATGATTGTTTGTTTGAATTTTCAAAAGTGTCAGAAAATTCATAAAATTCAAAACAAACAATGTCATAATTTTTATTCTGAAATGAACATGTTCAAATATTGTAAATTTTGTGTCCTATGAACAGCAATCATTAATTATGGATTTTTATGTATATAATAAAATTTTTAGTTTAAGATTGTAGGAGTTTAGACTTTTTGCTATAAATAAAAATTATTATTTTCGTATTTAGTCCATGCATGGCATGGGTTTTAGACTAGTTATATTTCCTTTTTCTCAATATGACAGATGCTATATGAGTGGTGATTCAAGCCTGACCATCTTGGTATTAGCTAGGGTTGTCAATGGGGCGGATTTTGATCTGAATCCGAACTGAATCTGCACCGATTTACTAGGATTTTAATACGATTAGAGATTCTCTGAATCTGATCCAATTATTAAGATCCATAATTTGAAATACGCGGAGTGAATATGAAACTAGATTGATCCATATATGACAATAATAAATAAATTATATATATACATAATTTTTTATTCAAAATAAGTAGCATTAACCATTAGTTTAAGATTAAGATGATAGTACACAATAATTCATTCATAATTTCATTTTTGTGCATATTTCATATAAAATGTGAATAATAGTTAAGAAAGTTTGAACATATGAGCTAAATTAAAAATCGTTAAGTTAACAAACTTATTATAAAAAAAAAATACTAGTGTAAATTTTGAAAGTGAAGATTTGAAAAAAGATCTGGTCTTCAACCAAGATCCGAACTCAATCCCACATAAATGGAGTCAGTTGTAGGTCGAGCCTGATCTGACCCCGAATCCCGGATTAGAAAATTTTGGGCTTGTCTATAGACAACCTAGGCCCATGTCGAGTCCTCTATTGCAGTGGGGCCTCAAAAATTGGTAAAGTCTATATTTTTTTTAATGAATTTGAAAATTTACTTTTTTTTTTAATAAATAGCTAAAATTATTCTTCCATGCATATACGATCTGTTTGTTTACAATATATAACTTATCAGCCTCTTTTGAAGGATATAGTAATTATGGTTATTCAAAAGTTTGTTTATATCTTATAAATAAATATATAATTGATGTTGTATAAAAATGTTCCGGGCAAAAATGGAATAAGCCTTTCGATCTATAACAACATCACAATAATGAAATAAGGTCTGCACACATATATCGAGAGAAAAATTGTATTATAATTGTAATAGTGAATTCCGTTCGTCTTTTTTTGTTTAGAAATAGGGCGACCTATTTATAGGTACATACAGGGGTATAATAGTCTTTTCAGGAAAGACGTTACAAGTAATAAATACAAAAACGTTACAGACGTTACAAGTAATAAATACAAAGACGTTACAGACGTTACGAGAGTTTATGATAAAGACGTTACAAATCTCTCATTTATGTCGACTTAGTGTAATCTCTTAATTGCCCTCGGGTACAAAATTTGGACACATCATATTGCCCCCCAGTTTCGAAAATAAATACGCGAGCATTTATTGTCGAAACTTGATTCAAGTATCTGAGCATTGTAGCTACCTACATTATACCTCCATATGTGATAAACAAGCATGTAACACTGCCTCGTTAAAACCTTGCCAAGAAAAACCCATTGGGATAAAAACTTGAACGAAGGAAAAAGAGTACAGTGCTTAGACACGCTCTCCTTGATTCAAACACAAGACCCAGATGCTGATGTATTACGGTACTTTGAAGAGTATGGATGATTCTTTTCTTCAGCTGCTCTTTCTTATATGGAGTAAATATTCTTCTTTGAGATATTTGTTTGTCAAAAGTTGCCTCCCAAAGCCACAATTGCATATAAAACACAAATTTGTGTGGTCAAATATTATCACTTGAAAGTAAATATAGTAAAAATAAATTTAAATTTCAGCCACAAGTAAAACTTGATTCACGCTATTTTTTTTATTTTGATAGTATTCTATCGTCGCTGTCGTCGTTGTCTTCTTTTTTCTTTATTTTTTTTTTGTTTGGTGCCGAGAGACGACCGGACTACCCCTTTTGATCGTTGAAGGATGACCAATTGACCCCCTAGCATTTTGCGGAGGAATGATCGATTTACCCTTTTTTGATCTCTAGAGATGACCGATTTACCCTCGATCGTTTAGGGATGACCGATTTACCCTTTTTTGATCGTTGAGCAATGATCGATTTACCCTTTACTTTTTTAGGGATGATCAATTTACCCTTTTTGATCGTGAAGAGACCATCGGTTTACCGTTTGTAGTTTTAGAGATTCATTTAATATTGGCTTCATGTGTCCGTAAACCAATAATATATTTTAATTGGAAGACACAAAATTTAAATTTTACCTCCTTTGTGTAGTTCTGTAATCTTGAGATATTCCAGGGACAACTTTGCACCAATTTCTGGAGGCCACTGAAATTCGATGATTTTTTGGGTCAGTTATGCAATTTTGCCCAATTTATGGGGAGACTTGCAATATTGACTGATTGGCTTCGATAGGAATTGCTGATTTGGGAGCACCCTTGGTAATATGATTTCCAAATCAAGTTTATTTGGATTCGAATTGAAACTTTTGTTGAGGAAAATGAATCTATTGGAAGGCTCAAAGATAAATTTAGTTGATAATTCATAGAGTTTCGTGCTCTGAGAGCTTTTTTTTCAAAAGTTTCTCTCGTTATATGTACAGATCAATCGTTTCCCACAGACGGCGCCAATTATGATGTTGTATAAAAATGTTCAGGGCAAAAATAATTATGATGTTGTATAAAAATGTTCCGGGCAAAAATGGAATAAGCCCTTCGATCTATAACAACATCACAATAATGAAATAAGGTCTGCACACTTATATCGAGAGAAAAATTGTATAGTAATTATAATAGTGAATTCCGTTCTTTTGTTTAGAAATAGGGCGACCTATTTATAGGTACATACAGGGGTATAATAGTCTTTTCAGGAAAGACGTTACAAGTAATAAATACAAAGACGTTACAGACATTACAAGTAATAAATACAAAGACGTTACAGACGTTACGAGAGTTTATGATAAAGACGTTACAAATCTCTCATTTATGCAACTTAGTGTAATCTCTTAATTGCCCTCGGGTACAAAATTTGAACACATCATATTGCCCCCCAGTTTCGGGAATAATTACGCGAGCGTTTATTGTCGAAACTTGATTCAAGTAGCTACCCATATCATATCTCCATATGTGATAAATAAGCGCGTAGCACTGCCTCGTTAAAACCTTGCCAAGAAAAACCCATTGGGACAAAAACTCGGGCGAAGGAAAAAGAGTACAGTGCTTAGACACGCTCCCTTTGTAAATTTGGTGAAGAGTAGGGATGATTCTTTTCTTTAGCTGCTCTTTCTTATATGGAGTAAACATTCTTCTTGATATTGGTTTGTCAAAAGTTGTCTCCCAAAGCCACAATTACATGTAAAACACAAATTTGTGTGGTCAAATATGATAACTTGAAAGTAAATGTAGTAAAAATAAATTTATCTTTGAGCCTTCCAATAGATTCATTTTCCTCAACAAAAGTTTCAATTCTAATCCAAATAAACTTGATTTGGAAATCATATTACCAAGGGTGCTCCCAAATCAGCAATTCCTATCGAAGCCAATCAGTCAATATTGCAAGTCTCCCCATAAATTGAGCAAAATTGCATAACTGACCCAAAAAATCATCGAATTTCAGTGGCCTCCAGAAATTGGTGCAAAGTTGTCCCTGGAATATCTCAAGATTACAGAACTACACAAAGGAGGTAAAATTTAAATTTTGTGTCTTCCAATTAAAATATATTATTTGTTTACGGACACATGAAGCCAATATTAAATGAATCTCTAAAACTACAAACGGTAAACCGATGGTCTCTTCACGATCAAAAAGGGTAAATTGATCATCCCTAAAAAAGTAAAGGGTAAATCGATCATTGCTCAACGATAAAAAAAGGGTAAATCGGTCATCCCTAAACGATCGAGGGTAAATCGGTCATCTCTAGAGATCAAAAAAGGGTAAATCGATCATTCCTCCGCAAAATGCTAGGGGGTCAATTGGTCATCCTTCAACGATCAAAAGGGGTAGTCCGGTCGTCTCTCGGCACCAAACAAAAAAAAAAAGTATAAAAATGTTCAGGGCAAAAATGGAATAAGCCCTTCGATCTATAACAACATCAATAATTATGGCTTTATATAGCCAGAGCAATTGTCCTCCTCCGGAGCATTATTCAAAATTGACAATTTTATCCTTACCATATTCTTGGACCATCACGGGATAAATGCTAAATATTTTCATGTATTATGTTAAACCTATAAACAAATTCTCCGGTAAAATTGCAGAAAACGTCCCAAACTAGTTAGTGATTTTGGATTTTCATCCTAAACTATATTACCTCACCGAATTTTATCCCTTAATTTAATATTTGTTTGAAAAATTCATACAAAATGGTAAATTATGAGGCGAAATTCGGCGAGTTGATATAGTATGGGATGAAAAATCAAAATTAGTAATTAGTTTGGGACGAATTCTGCAATATTATATAATTATTCATGTTAAAATTTTGACGTCATGACACGTAATTTAACGGCAAATGAGCAATTTCTGTCTTTTAATTAACGGTGGGACGATATTCCAAAAAAATATTAAATTACGGGACGAAATTCGCCAAGTTGAATAATTTGGGATGAAAATCCAAAACCAGTGATTAGTTTGGGACGATTTTTGCAGTTTTGCTACCCTGTAAAAATTTTATTGTGCCAAACTTCCTTGTACTTTCAAAAATCCTGCAAAAATCCCAATTTATAAAAAAATAGGTTGTTTTGGATCGACATATTTCAAGAAATAATTTTGAAAATATTTTACGTGAAGTTGTAGGGACCAACTTAAAGTATTTTAAAAATGGTTTTCTTGAAATATGTCGATCCAAAACTACCTATTTTTTACAAATTCAGTATTTTTTGCAGGGTTTTTGAAAGCACAAGGAAGTCTAGAGCAATTAAAAGATATTGGAAAATATTTGAAATACTTTATAAATAAAAGAATAAAACTCATATTCAACATCTTAAAAAAGATTAGGCGAATTGGTCATGTAATCTATGGAACAAAATATTTTAGAAAATTCGAATTTCATAATTTTATTAATACGTCTACATCAATAAAAATAAAAAAATAAATAAATGAATAAAAATATATATGGTATATTAATTAGACATGTTATTTCAACTTTAACTTTCGTCTAGGACCTCCGAAATAGTCGGCCCGGGGACTTGGAAGGGTGCACATGATATAGTATTGCGGTTTTATTAGTTAAATTTGTACCATACCAATTATTTCGGTTTTTAAATATTCAGTATCAAAATTTAATTTTGAATACCATACCAATGCACCCGGTACGGTTCGATTTTCGTACGGTACGGTACAATTTTGCGGTTCTAGAAATATTTTTTTTGTGTATTACCATTTTCCTCTTATAGTCGATTGATAATTGAAAGAAATTTTTAATGGAATAAATTGATGATGTTTATATTTTCTTTTTACATAGTACTTTATAAATAATAATAGAGTTATATGATGTAATATCCTATAAAATGATTGAACCTATTTAGTAACTCACTAAAGAAATAATGATGATAACTTATTTGCCATTTGTTATTTCTTTTAAAGGTATAATTATTTACTAGTTAGTCGTTTTTGAGTGAAAATTTTATTTTTTGACTTTTTGTAAATGACTAATTTAATTCGACCACAATTATATGTTCTATTTGAGTAGTTGAGTATATTTTTTTGAGTTATAAATATTAGATTATGTGTCATAATAATAGGTTGGAAGATAATAAAGGTTAAATTTAATTGCGTAAACTAGTAAATAAATAGTTTATTTCTATTTACGGTATGATACCAATTTTTGCGGTATCAAGTTACAAAACTTGTAAAAAATTTCATACATACAAAAACATACGGTTTTGAGAATAAAAACCTATATTTCGGTACGATTTGGTACTGTACGGTGCGGTGCGGTATGATCTTGAAAACCATGTGCACTCCTACCAATAAGTCATTTGTCTAGTTTAACTTGATTTATAGTAATGACAATTCTTGATTTTTTTCTTTATTTTTTGAATATTATTAAAGTAAGATAATATACGTATTTTACACCTACAACCTAATTATTCAAAAAATCTACACCTACTTTATTTTTCAAACCACTCTTCCAAAACTCAAACAAATAATATTTCACAAATCTCGACTACTCTCCCAAACACCAACAAACAGACTTGGGGGTTGTCTACGATTACTTGATGTCATTCTAAAGGAACAAATGAATCAAATAATATGTACACACGTGGTTTAAGTACGAGCCTTGTATGACATCAATTATCTAATGAAAAAGACTAGAAAGCCCTCTTATAAAACTCAATTAAAAAAAAAACAGAAAGAAACTACCTAATTCATCTTCCCCAAATCAGAAAAGGCTCCGGCTAGAATAAAGAAATCAGAGAGCTCAAATTGAATTTCAAAATCCCTAATTTTTTTTTTTAATTTCATCAACAATTTTGAGCAATACCAATTGAACATTCAAATTTATTTCGAAGTCAATCAATATTTCAGCATTTTGTCTTAGTTAAGATGATTTTTTTTTCTTTAGTGAATTGATATATGTATATCGGTTTAATTTATATGAATCGAAGAACCTTTTTTTTTTTTTTTTGAAAATATAATATGATTCACCATAGATGGAACTTTGAATCTTTTCTTTTTGGTATTAGGTTGAAAAGATCCTTGAAATGAGAAGGGTTAGTTTAATTTGTTATATTGGTTTATTAATTTAAGGATATAATAGTCATTTAAAGGTGTACAATGCAATATTATAGAAAATATGTTAAGAGCCTTCATGTTACACAATATAGTCTGCAATAGTTGATCCTAGTACATTCTTGTAAAATATTGAATGGTTAGGATTATATATTTTAAATTTTGATTGGTTATGATATTGAATGAAACGATTCGTCAAGAATTACATCGATGAATTATAGACAAGCCCAACGTACAGGTCCGATGTATCTCTTTTCACATTTGCTTTTAAATTGAGATTGAGTGACTATCTACTTAGAATCCTTGATGAATCGGATGAGTATTGAATGATTAAATATTTGATAATGTTTCTAATGATATAAACACCAAATATTTGTTAGCTTGAATTAGTCTTACTCAAATTCATAGTTGTACTTTAATTATCAAAAAAAAAAAGAAATTCATAGTTGTACTTAGAATTTTTTTTATGAGATTCTTGTGAATCGAATTTTTTTTTTGATTCAAACCATGGATCAAAATTTTCATCTTTTCCATCGGTTTTTGAATCAGGCGAAACGAAAACAAGATGTAATTCCGAAACTATTTATCTGTCTTAAACTCTATTATTTTCCTAAATTTAGTAATTTTTTTACAAATTTTCCTTAATGTTTCCGAAACATTTTCGAATAGTCTCGAAAAGTTTCCAATATTTGACTGACCGAAACATACATTTGAACCGAAATTTTGATCCATGATTCAAACTCAAATATCATCGCACTTTACAGTCATGTGCTCGAACTCAAGTTTCGTTAGACTTTATGATCATAAGCTCAAACTTATCATACATTTGACATTCGGCCCTATATCGAACTTATATAACTGGTTCATACTGTCTCTTTTACTTGTTAGATCAACTTCTATATTAGGGGTGGGCGCGGGTAGGGTATTTCGGGTATTGGGTATTTCGGGTCGGGTACCCGACTTGACGGGTAGTGAATTTTCATACCCGAAACCCTACCCGATTTGGCGGGTACCCGAAGTTCGGGTACCCGAAATTTTCGGGTATTTCGGGTATTGGGTATTGGGTACCCGAAATTTCACACTTTTTTTTTAAAATTTTTTTTTTCAACATATATATACGTAAAATTGTAAATAAATGAATTCAAACATTAATTGTACACAATAATTTCAAAACAAAACAATACAAATGTCTCAAGCCTTCAAGATTCAAGTATTCAATAAATTACAATCAAATCAAACTCGAAGTCTCAAAGCATCAAAATATTAAATATCACAATCGCATGGCATGAAAGTTACAACTTACAATAGACATAAAATCACAAATCACATTCAATAATATTTCACATTTTAACTCATCATTCGGATCTTCACCAATCATATCCACCTACAAGCTTGAAAATTCAACTAAATTACTCAAATTTTTTTTTTTATAAATACCCGAACGGGTACCCGAATACCCGTTCGGGTGTGAAATTAATACCCAATACCCTACCCGAAAATATATTTCGGGTTCGGGTACCCGAACCCGAATGTCAAAATACCCGTTTTTTTGTCCCAAACGGGTCGGGACGGGTCCCAAAATACCCGACCCAAAACGCCCACCCCTATTCTATATATATTTGGATCTCTAAAACAAGTTCCATTTAGTATAATTTTTAAAGTCTCATTTCTCATTATTTGTTAACTTTTTTTTTTTAACTAACATTTTGTTATTTTAGGCAAACTTGTATGTTGATACTTATGTCGATTTGTCAACGGCAAAATTTTAAAAATAGTCCTATATCTTTCAGATTCTTTTTAAAATAGTCATGTAAATATATTTGACATACATTTAGTCCTTAACTTTCTTCAAATTTCAAATTATTCCTATGCATAACAAAAAAAATTCCCAAATTCAATTTTCGTCTTGCGATTACTAATTTTATCCTTTAACTTTCAATACGTTTCAATTTTAGTCCTGCAATTACAAACTGTTACTTTGATAATATGACCAAAATTGTAGTTGCAGGACAAAAACTAAAATTTATTAAAAGTTAGATGAAGGAATTATACATGGGACTAAAACTGAAATTTAGGGAAAGTTAAAGAATTGATGTTTTCACATTATCAATAGTATATTTTTGAAATTATCAATTTTCCAAAGTTAGAGGATCATTTTTAAAATTTTACCATTTGTCAACCTTTTTGTCTTCACATTATCAATAGTACGTTCCTGACATAAGTACTAGGAGATGTAATACTTAATAGTGTTTCTTATTCAAGATTTGTTCCGATTGGGTCTTCTTTAGTTTAAGATCGAATTGACACTGCTATTGTGCAGGCGAAAAAAGATAGAAAGATGGAAATATGACTTAATAAACGAGAAAATATTTAGAAAACGAGAAAAATAAAGAAAAAGAACTAAAGAAGAACGTAGATTATATTTGAGTGAATAGCAAATTAACTTCATGTGTTATTTAAATAAGCAGTTTAACTCTATGTGATAAATAAAAAGGTAAAATAACTTCCTATGTTTCTATAAAAGAAGCACATTGTTTCTCCCTTAATTTTACATTTTTACAAGGAGATAAAATATCAATTTTGCAATATCACATAGAGTTAAAGTGTCTATTTACATATATCACAGGTAGGTACATTGCCTATGTAAATATATATTATCTAACAACTCTACGTTGTAAACACTCAAAAATGTAATCACATTTTTAAACCAGTCGAACTTCAATTCATGAGCATATTTGTCTTAATTTTCAAAATTTTGCAACTTATCTTTCATCCAACAACACATTCAATATTTTTTTTTACTCTGAATTCATCGATTATTTGACATAGAACATTATTCATGTGACACCAATGTCACAAACAATACTGTAGTAGCAATAAGGAATATAATGTTTATAATCTTTCTTTTTCTTCTAAATTGAGCGTTAAAAATAATCCACTGTAACCTTTTTATTTTTTTTTTCATTAAATCATAAACAAAGAACCGTTTTGATTCTTACTACAAACAATATTGTAGTAGCAATAAGGAATATATTGTTATAATCTTTCTTTTTCTTCTAAATTGAGCGTTAAAAATAATCCACTGTATTTGCAGTAACCTTTTTTTTTTTTTCATTAAATCATAAACAAAGAACAATTTTGATTCTTACTATGAGTAGCAACTAAAATTAGTGATTGTTGGAGTTATTATTTGAAAGTTCTTTCACACTTCATCAAGTCTTCAAATAGCTAAAAAAGCATTGGTAAAAAAAAAACTACACATCCTCAGGTTTATCAAAGTAAAATTTGAATATGAAATTCAACAATAAAAAAATTGCAACTCCAAAACATAATACTTCAAAACTCAGAAAATGTAAATGCTGCAACACACCATGCATGTTCGAGGTCTAGGAATTAGCTTGACCAAATTGCCTTATTTCCACGAATCCACCATTAATGTCGACACTTGAAACATTAACTTTGGGGACGTGCAAAAGTTTCCAGTCCTCCCCCTCTCTGCTTTTCTGAGCATCAAGATCCACCCGTAATTCCTCAGTCATTTCATGAAAATGAATATATTTAAGATTGGTTAAATGCTTGATGCCTTCTGGAACCTCCACCATTAATTTCATTTAAAAAATAAGTAACTCTTCAAGAAGGGGCATGGAACCTTTCTCTACTTTCATCCATCTCATTCCTCTAAAATCGCCCATACTTAATCTCTTGAGCTTTTGAAAACCTTTAGCCTTGAAACTCAATCCTTCACCTTCATGAGCTCGTAACATTCTTAGTTGTACCAGATTCGGTAGATCCTCAAGGCATTCTAGCAGATCCTCCTTCAGTCTGCTCCATGCCAAATATATATCAGTGAGCCCATGAAGAGAAATAGGATTAATCCACCGAGGAACCTTCTCTAAACGTCCTTTGAGGCTGAGTATATGAAGAAATGGTAAAGTGGAATTAGGTGACTGTAGAGAATAATCTAAGTCCATCAACTCGTCCTCCTCAGCTGAATAAATGCTTAACTCATGTATGTTAGTAAGCTTAGAAAGGGAGGAGCAAAATTCCTTCCCATCTTCTCTTTTTAGCTTCTTTATGCCTAATTTCCGAAGTTGAGTTAATTTCCCTATTTCTCGAACTATTTTAATGCCACTAACCTCATCAGCATCTATATAACCAAGTGTTTGAAGGTATAACAAACAACTCCCTATCTCATATGGAGCCTTAAAGCTTTCTATGTAGTTGAACAAAGTTGAATCATCTCCAGACTTGTACACAAAGAGATGCCGAAGTTTGCGGAGCTTTAGGATTTCAATCGGTAATTCAGTCACATTGGTTTCAATGAGATCTAAACTCTCCAAATTCTGGAGATTCTCGATTGCCTTTGGAATGTGTCGAACAGCCGTATGATTTAGGTTCAAGTGCTTGAGAAGATAACATTTGAAAACTTTACTTGGGATAGTATTAATTGGAGCTCTTTCTAATCCTAACACTTTTAGTAGCCTACCTCCATTGGCCAACATCTTCTCTAAGATTTCTGCAAACTCTGATGCATCTTCAGACCCCAACCATAGAAAAGAGCGAATGTACTTTAAATTGTCATATTCTTCTTGCGTGTAGTTCACTGAAGTATGAAGTGCAAGACGTCGAATTTTATCGGTCAATATTTTATTCATTTCTCCTCGGGCAGGAAATATAGCAACAATATTTTGTTCTTTTGACTTGGAAATAATGTACTCTCGTATAATGTCATGAATCCGGAATGCAAATGGTCTTCCATCAGAATGTATCTTGTCTAGTTTGATTAGACTTCTATCTAGAAGCTCCCGTACATAGGTCTCTGCTACTTCTTCCACAGTTTTCCCTTGTTTTGGCTGCACAAATCCTTCAGCGACCCACATTCGAATAATTCTAACAACTCTAATCGAGTTGTCTTCAGGGAAAATACTCAAGTACAAGAAGCAAGATTTTAGATAATATGGCAAATCATAATAACTGAGGGAGATTATTTTCATCATTCTCCTGAGATTGTTTCCTTCAAATTCATCGCCAAGGCTACGACTAAATAATTCCCATTCTTCAATTTTGTTATTTTTGGTGGCTAAGAGGCCACCAATTACAACAATGGCAAGCGGCAAACCGGCACATATCTTTAAGATTCTTTCACAAATTTCTTTCAAATGAAAAGGGCATGAGTTTCCTTGAAATGCATTTTTGTAAAACAATACCTTTGATTCTTCTTTTGGTAAAGGCTCCAGTTCATAGACATAGCAGTTATTCTCGTTACATGCGGCATTGCCAATGGTGCTATAACGCGTCGTGATGATGATGCATCCACGAGTATCGCTTCTCGGAAATGCATATCTCATAGCTTCCCAGACGTGTATTTGCCAAACATCATCAAGAACAATTATGTAATTTTTGTGCTGGAGAAACTTATATATATATTCTTTCAATTCATCGACATTCATGACTCCCAATCCTTGTGGTGGTGGCTTCTTTACTTCATCAACGAGCTTCCTGATAATGTTTTCCAAAAGATGTTCGACCTTGAATGATTCTGAAACAATTATCCAAACATGGTGATCAAAATTTGACTTCAATGAAGCATCATCATAGACTTTTTTAACGAGGGTAGTTTTACCCAATCCTCCCATGCCTACCACTGAGATGACCTTTACCCCGAAATCTATTGACGAAAGCCAATCAATAAGCTTTTTCTTTGACTTTTCAATGCCCACAACATCAGCTTCTTCCAATAAGAGAGCATCGCCTCTTCCATCATACCATGTATCTTTGATAAGCATTGAGCTCGAGGCTAGATCATTGACACCACACATATCTTTGTATCTCTGTTGGCTCTTGGAAATATTTTCTAATTTATGCTTAATTGTTTGGATTTCAGAAGCAATTCGGTGATGGGATTTTAGATTTTTTACCGTGTAATAACTTTTTTTCATATGGCCACGGAATCCAGTAGTACCACGAAGTGCAAATCGAAGCATGTATTCATCGAGAACATCTTCAGTGTCGTAAGCAATTTCGCGCACTTGTCTTACCCATTCTTTGAGTTGGGGGTTATTTTCTTCTTCTGAATCGGCAACTCTGAGGAATGCTTTCATGTGCATCATTTCGTCTCGAATGTAAATAATCTCCTGTTTCAGTCTTCCCAACGATTCTCCCTTCTGATGGAGCCAGATCGAAAGTTGATTGCACAAAAAAAACACCACACTCTCTGCCATCTTGTCTTCCTAGATATCATAGAATATGAAAAATTTATCCTCATTAAATTCATATGCTACGTTCTATCTGAAAGAAAATTCATGAGTGAACCTAAAATATTATATATTCTCCATTTAAATTGATAAATAAATTAGTGTATTTATGTTTCTTCGCTCCCCCTTTTTTTTTTCTCATTTGAACAAAAATATACTAATTATAATAAAATAAATTAAACAAATTCAATAAGTACAATTAGATAATGGTGCATAATAATTAAGTGACATATATAACTCCTATAGTACCTTCTTTACGTGAGACATGAAGGCCAGACAATTTAAAACTTGTGATGATAAGAATATTTGAAAAGTTCGTATATATAATGTTCAATATATACCTTTTCTTACCTCTGTGCAAATTTTCAAAGTATACAAAACCTTTGTCCTAATTTGCTGTAGTTATGGATTGCCTTCAAACTCAAACTTCTTTGATTATCAAGTCACTTAAATATCTAGAACATTTTGATAGACCAATAAGAAAAAGACGAGGAACAAACTCACATTTATTGATAAAAAGAGACAATTAATACAGTATGTACTAATAATTTCAACAAATTGTATTAATAATTTCTGGTTATATTGTGTTTGTGTTATATTATTTTATTTTATTGTGTTTGTGATATATGTTTAAATTCATTTCAACTCAAGTTAAATGCTTCAACACCGTATATATTTTATTATAAATTTCATGAAAACCGTATGTACTTTATCTAATTGACAAAATAAAATGTGTCATTTTATTAGAAAATTTGCATTAGCTCATTGCATCTATCTGAAAATTAATAGTTGACTCGAACAAACATAAGAAAAATGTTCTCATAAGTCAATTAGGGGGTACCACCAAAGCAACAGGGTCATCAATTTAATTTAAGAGATTATTGCATATTTGCTAAATTAATGGGGGATTATTGCTATTATTTAAGTGAACATGATAGTTGTTTGCATTTTATTTCAGGATAACTAATATATGAGGATATAATTATCACTTCAACAGCAAATTATACATAATATTAGTATTTATTTACTATGAGTGAACTACATTGTGGCTTGGGAGGAGGTAAAAATATATTTGATTGGCTAATATATAGGTTTTTCTTGCTAAATAAAATATGGCGAGTTCTTTAGCAATTATGAAAAATACGGGGGGTAGTTTTGCATTTTAGTCTTGAACTTTATTTAGAATCAATCATATTGCAATGCATTATTTTCAAAAAAAAAAAAAATTAAATGGTCCGTATGATTTAACCATACGCGTGTAATTTTTCAATTATAGTTAAAATATGGGTTATTTGCCCTTACACCCACTAAACTATTGCTAGTTGATAGTTACCTCCAAAACTTTTTATTTTTTGTCAATAGCACCCCTTATGTTAACAAACCATTCATTCCACCGTTAACAACTTATTAAATGCCCATTTTACCTTTCTCTCTTGATACAATTACTTGAATTTATTCTTTTTTTCTAGAATTACTTGAATTAACTTTAGTAATATGAACTTATGAACATTAAATATTATTTTATTTATATTGCAAATTTGACTAAACAAATCACACAAAACATAAGCCAGTTTCTTCCATGATTTTAACCCAAAAACTCGAATAATGGTGTTCACAAGTCTTTAGATGAAAATTGTAACCAAAGCATCAAAATAAACAGATATATGTTTCTCCACTTAAAAATATTATGTATGGTGCTATTGCATTATTTTGATTCTATGGTTATAATATATATATATATATATATATATATATATATATATATATATATATATATATATATATATTTGAACACCATTGTCTGGGTTTTTCTATTAGAATATTTTATGCAAAATTAGAATATTAATACAGCGATATTCAGTGTTCCCAATTTCATATTATTAGACTCAATTCAAACAATTCTTAGAAAAAAAAAAGAATCAATTCAAGTTGTTAAGGGGAGGGTAAAGTAGTCATTTAATAAGTCATCAACGGTGGAATTGATGGTTTGTTAACAAAAAGGGTGTGATTGTCAAAAAATAAAATAAAAATTGGGGGTAACTGCGAAGTAGCGAAGTTCAGGCGGTGTAGGTGCAAATAACCCGTCAAAATATAGAAGAAGTGCTTGGAACATTAATTACTTACCTCTGAAAGTATATACTGAAGAGGCACAAGATGGTTTCAACAAAACTGCACACAACATGAAACAATGAATGTAAAATAAGAAAATACCTAATATAAAAAAGTCTTTTTTTCCTGCAAAATTTCAAACTAAATTAACAAAAAGTAATGGTGCTGGAGAGAGCCAAAGAGGAACAAGAAAATCAGGGAAAAAACTATTGCAAGTGATCATGATAAAGAGTTACTCAAGTTCAATTCATATATTTGATTGAAATCTCTTGAGAAGAATAGAAAATAAAATAAAATATTTATCTAATATAGAAACTTGGAGTTGATCAATACGTATTCATTAAGCCTCATTTATTTATCTGTCGGTGGGTTGAAAAGTGTGCGGTGAAATTAGTTGACTTTTGTTATAAAATTAATCTAAATAATAATATGAAAGATCATTCAAGAACTAAAAACAAGACTAGAAAGTAGAGAGTAGATTAGGGAAAGAAATATTTTTATTCATATTCATTCTTGTTGTATACAATACATTAAATAATCATCTATTTATAGGACCAAAGAAGAATTTCAAAGGTCAAGAGTTACAAGTTTTTAATAACAACTATTATTCTTCAATGTGTATGTTACAAAACTCTTCACATGGCATCCACTATGCAATAGATTTATAACACTCCCCCTTGTATGCCATCGATCATAAGACATGCCTCGTTAAAAACCTTGTCAGAAAAACCCGGTGGGAAAAACCTGAACAAGGAAAAAAGAGTACATAGCTATTCGGGGTTGATAGACGTGTAACACAGCCTCATTAAAACCTTGCCAAGAAAACCCATTGGGACAAAACTTGGACGAAGGGAAAAGAGTACAGTGTGTATAATATTACTGATGATACGCTCCCCCTGATGGTAACACGAGGTCCACAAGTTGACGCATTTTTTTTTTTTATGGTGGACCCATATTTTTAATGATGTAATTGGTAATGCTTCATTAAATAAATCGGCAAAATTATAGTTTGAATTTGATGACATCTATATCACCATTTTTCTAAAGCTCGCGGGTGAAAGAAAAACTTTGGTGATATATCTTTTGTTTTGTTATCTCTTATATAGGTCGCTGATCTCAACCAAACTCACATTGGGCAAATTGGATCACTTTCATAACTTTCTTTGACAATATTCACCGAGTCAGTTATACCAGATATACTCAGATACTTTTAACTCAAATAAAAATCTACACATGCGCATTGAACAATTTTCCCGGGAATTTATGAGTGTATTTAAGATTTTAAATCCTTCAGGGACTTTTATATAAATTTCATATCAAGCAAGCCATATAAATAAGTTGTAACAATATCTATAAGCGAGCCATGATCTTTAAGACGCATATCGAGTTTTATCGTACTGCCAGACTAATAAGATATCTAAAAATAATTGCATCCACCACTGGAGAATATGTCTCCTTATAATCGGTTTCAGGTCTCTGCGAAAAACCTTGTAGCACTAGACGTGTTTCATATCTTTCAATTTATTTTTCTCATTTTCATTTTTGCATAAATACTAATTAATACCCAAGGACTTTACTTAGGTATTTGGACTTCTGGTCCAAAAACTTCATGTTTTGAACATGAACTTAGTTCTGCTTGAATTGCGTCTCCTTATAATTTGGCCAATCATTTCTATATTTTTATTCTCTAACAAATTTAGTTTCAAGATCCTCATTTAATTTTATAATTATATGCAAAATTGTTGTCGACAACTATTTTATTTCGGTTCCATCCTTTTATCATAGTGACATAACTAACTGAGATCTCTTCATTTTCATTGTTTTCAGGTACCTGAACCTTTTCTGGGTTATCATTAGTTATGTCTTGCAACTCTTCAGGAGTGCTTGCCTCCATAATATGACCATCTGCATTGTTTGCTCCTTTTGTTTTACAATGATTATTATCTTTGAAACCGATTGGTCTACCACGTGGATTTTCACTAGAAGATTGTCCTAATGGGACATCATTCTGAATTGGAGCATTTTCAGCTGGTATATGATATTTAGTAACTCATTTTAGATCAGTAAATGCATCTGGCAGTTGATTTACCATATTTTGTAAATGGATTATCTTTTGAACTATTAGTGTACACTTGTTACAAATAACATTAGATGACTTCAAATGATGGTAAATGTTTGTCTCCAGACCAAACGTTAATTTCAACGGGGAGAAATTATGATAACTTATTGGCATGATGCACACAATTGCTGCTTCATCGAAAACAACATATATACATATTGAGACAAGAAGTTTTGTTCTCGTTTAAATAGTCTAGCAATGAATAGGAGGCGTATAATAAATGATTATGCTAAACCATTTTGTTTATGAATATGAGATACATAACTTTCAATTACTATTCAGCAGTCATTGGAAAGCCTCATATCTGAAATCACCAGCATTATCAAGGTACATTGTAAATAAAGCATAATATGAAATTGTGTTTTTAATTTAACTATTTGCGCAAATAGTCTCGCAAACATCAGGTTGCAGATTGACAATAAACACACATGTGACCATTTGTTGTAGATGCATCTATTAAATTCATAATATATCGAAATAGTCCATATGGTGGATGATTGGGCCCATATATATCACCTTGAATGTGTTTCAAAAATGCTGGAGATTATAACCAGTTTTCTAGTAATCCTTGAGAACAAGCAGCACAAAATAATTATTTAATTGAATTGAAGAATCTTCTAGTTCTTCGATGAACATCCATGTGAACTCTCAATGTTTTTTTTTTCCGGGGATGGTCTAACCGGTCATGCCATATAATGGATGTATTTTGATCAGTAAACTTCTGGTTACTATATGTGTTTCAGCTGTACAAAGTACAACACATTTCTTACTAATAAATTCCAACATTTGAAGTCTTAAAAGAAATGTGGTTGGTTAAGATAATAAGTTTTTTACCTATTATGAGAAATTCATGAACTCAAAGAAATGTGGCTGGTTAAGATAATAAGTTTTTTACCTATTATGAGAAATTCATGAACTCAAAGATCTCATCGAAGTAATCTCACATGACTCTTAACACGGTGAATAATTTAATCAAGATAAAATAATTATCACGCTACTTAGTACTCATTTTACTTTCAATCAAGACATTAGATAGGACAAATTGATACTAATGAAGGAATATATATCATATACATGTCAATTATATTTAGTGATTGCTTCATATGTACTTTTGATACTTTTTTTCATCAACAACTCGTTACTTCGCTCAGCCCCCAAAAGGGCTTGAGATCAAATTCTAAAATCATTTCACAGTATTGCTTTTGTAGGAGCACATTAAATGTGTGAAATGTTGAGAAAATTTTCTCTTATATGTTCTCAACATTAATTTCATGTCCACCAAAAGAATTGGACGAATCCATATATATGTATATTTAGTGGGACTATGTATCAAGAGGATCACCTTGAATCAAGTAATATTTCATGTTTAGAGAAATCATCTACTCTTGTTCTATTTTCGTTTTCTGAAAATCATTTTTATAACATATTAACATCATTTTAATATAAATAGTTAATAATGCCCCTAAGAACCTTAAAACATGTAACTGCTGTATAAAGAGAACTTAATAGTTACACATAATTTTATTATGGTTCACAAGTCATCAATTTAACACAATTTATCAACAACGATGTTATTGATATCAATAATAACATATTTCATCTTCAACTAATAGATGTTTATAAACAATCAATAAGATATGTACGAGACAAATATCTTTTACTCCACACCTCTAGCAAATAAGATTAATTTACACACACACTTGTCTTTTCTTTGCATACCACTATACTCGTTTCACTTTGAATGATATGATGCAAATATTTTATTGAATACAAAATTTGAACATGACTAAATCATATCATGTCTATTGTTAATTGCATTCACTTCTAGGAATGAATAATTTATATAACATTTCCATTCACTTCAGGGAATGCTTATCAATTAGTGTGGTAAGAGTTATGATTTATCATTAAGAGTTTAGTATTCAAATTAAATCAATTAAGAGTATTTCTCAAAACCTCTCTTTTGGTATGACTTCTTTATGAATATTTTAAAATCATATATTATATCCACATAATCTCGACTGAGATACAATATTAAAATCGTGGAGAATACAATTATATACCAATTTAAAATATTGAAAGTTCGGGTATTCATTGTGAGCATTAGTCAATATCATATACCTTTAGTGATTGTATTGCTCCTTTAAAATTTAGCATGTGTCATTATTCATATAATATCGAGCCTTTGGATTATCACATTTTTGTGATTATATGCCTCCAATATTTCATTATAAGACTCAAGCCTCAATTCTTCAAGGAGGAAATGAATAATGAAAAACATAGCTCTTTATATTTTTCACTTGCCCATTTTTCATTTCATTTAGAATTTTCGAGGTTCTTTTCTTTCAAATGGATTTCAACATCAAAAATCCATGTTAATAATTTCAAAAAATTTAAGAGTGTAGAATTAAACTTTGGTAATATTAGCCATATTTCTAAAGCACAAAAATTAATACTTTATATGCTCAAATCTTCGAACTTGAGTTTATCACCTAGGCTCCTTTCAAGCCAAAAACAATCTTACTAAAATTATACTCAAATCTTCGGGTTTGAGTAATTTATTACATAAACTTCGTATCTAATATGATATTTTGATTTCAACTTCAAGTTCTTGATATGATAACAAAACATATACATGTTTGATATTCTTTTCACTGAGCTCATTTGCATAGGATGTTCATCTAATTTTAGTTGATCACTTTTGAACTATAATCATCAACTATCACATTTTTCATTGGCTTGTCCAATGGTATAAAACTTAATAGTATCATAAATTATGATAACTCACGACACATAAACATTAAAAGTAAAAGACAAAGAAAAATTATTCAAGATGCCAGAATATTTAAATTTTGTCAAGCCTAATAACCCAACAAACTTGTAGCTATTAATCAACCATATAAGATACACCTTCAGGCTTCATGTATTAAATAAACCACATATTATCGTATTTGTTTCCAGAAGTAAATCCAGTACAAATTCCTGGTGCAATTTAACCAATACAATAGATGATAGAGAGAGAGTAGAAATCAATAAACTTTAGATATGCAACCTATTAAATAAATCAAATTGTTTTACCAACATGGTTTGAGTAATACAAACGCCAACATGACATGAATAATCAATTGATTAATTAGGCAGCCCATAATTAGTTATTTTCTAATTTTGTTTGTGCTCGTGAGAGACTGTGAAATTAGAATCATATACTTTTGTACAAACAGCCAGAACAATACTCTTCCTCTTTTAATTGCCATAAAAATTATGAAAGTAAATGTTAAAATAAAACCACACTTCAAGTTCTACACAATATAATCTACATCATAAAATAATAAGGGGTTTAGACTTTAGATTTATGATTTGGGAATTATGGTCATATGATATAATTAGAAAAAATATAATTTAAAAATTTGAAGGAGACATTTTCAACATACCTAAATATTCTCATGGCAATCACCATTTACATGTATAGATTAACATACCTGATCTGTTGATTCAATTCTACAAGTTTGAACGTGAGAGATATATACTTTTTCGTTGTTTCGATTTGGAATCAAAAAGTAGAGCAAATTTCGTGCTGATAACGTGTTATAAAATTAATCTAAATAATAATCTGAAAGATCATTCAAGAACTAAAAACAAGACTAGAAAGTAGAGAGTAGATTAGGGAGAGAAATATTTTTATTCATATTCATTCTTGTTGTATACAATACATTATATAATCATCTATTTATAGGACCAAAGAAGAATTTCAAAGGTCAAGAGTTACAAGTTTTTAATAACAACTATTATTCTTCAATGTGTATGTTACAAAACTCTTCACATGGCATCCACTATGCAATAGATTTATAACAACTTTTTAATTTTTTAATTTTTTTAATTGATTTAGTTGACTTTTGAGATATTATTTTTAGAGTAAATCAAGAATACCCTCATGTGAGGTCTAAAACAAAAATTCCTTCAATCTATTGTGTTTTACAAATTTTTTGCTCAGATTTGTCACATTCTTACAATTAACTCCTTGCTCCTATTTATAAAATATTACTACTAAAATATAATTTATAGTTATACAATTTAAATTCACCCAGATTTGCGCGCTCCAAAATATGGTAAGTACTCATTTTTTTATTTTCTGAAATATTTTTCCTAATACATACAAGTAATTTTGAGTCGATAAACTCTTATCAAATAGAGTATGTATTATGGCAATAGGTTAATAATGATGTCAATGTTCATAAGGATACAATTAGGATTCAGTTGGATGAACAAAACTCGGATTCTTATTTGGTTTCCTTCACCTTTGATGCTTTGGTTGATGGAAGGTCAACTGTTTCAAACTTATTGCTTTTTATTTTTTATATGTTTTACTTGTGTTGCAAATAAATGTCGGAGTAAGTCTAAAGAGGATTAGAGATGTGTCCTTAATTTTAATAATTTAATTCTATAGTTAATTGCATCGGTTGATTCGAGAAATAAATGATCTTTACATGGTCGAATCTGTTGAATGCACTGCTTTTATTTCCAACGAGAGGTTCCTCCGGTCACTTTACAATTTTAGTTCATAATAAAATTATTTTGGTCAAAATACTAGGAAAAATGCAAGATACTCTAATGTGTTATGTTACACCTGTAAGAATTTACCCTGTGAATTTTTTATTGCCCCAAAGTTCCTTGTGCTTTTAAAAACCCTGTAAAAAACACTCAATTTATAAAAACTAGGTCGTTTTGAATCGAGGCCAAGATCATTGAGAACACTTTGCCTGAAAGAAGAAGAATATCTGATGATCCTGTTGAAAGGGCCATTCAAATTGATCTCTAAGATCTTTAATCTTGGTAACTTACTAGAAGAGATTAATTTTAATTAAATCTATTATCATGATTGAAACTCTAAGTTTCCTTGTTAATTAGATCTCTAAGATCAATCCAAGATTTACCAAGATTCCATAACAACCAAATCTCCAAGATTTTCAGATTTATCAAACTAGGCAGAATTAGAGTCCAACCAAAAATCAGCCAGTACGTGACCAATCTAGGACTGCCACGTGGCCAACACACGAGGCCGCAAAGTCCGCGCGTGGGCTGTCCGTGGCAACACGCGGCGGCAGCCCGCAGGCTGCTGCCGTGTGCTGCACGTGCGGCCAGCGTGCTGTTCGCACGCTGCCGTGAGCAGCAGCTCGCAGTGGCCGCGCACGGCCGCGTGCCACCGCGGTTGGATCCAAAAAAAAAATTTTTGTTTCGATTACTTTTGATTTAATTAAAACAGATCCAATTTATTAAATCCAAATCCAAAATAAAAATTAACACGATAAAATTTTCGAATCAAAATTTTACATTAACTCCAAGTTAACAGATCTACGTCCTAAAACATATACAGTTAAAGAACTAGCCATACATAAATCAAACATATGATTTAAATCACAGAATTTGCAAATTCATATATTTACAAAGCCTAGAGTTGGCTCTGATACCACTGTTGGGATTCGGTAAGATAAACAGCCCTTGGCACAGTGAAATTTAATAATTTTTAGGACCTCTTACGGAATCTTGTCAGGATACTACTCTAGTTGTATATATATGAATATTAAATAAACGACAGTATAAACAGTTTACACGTTATACATGTCTCCTTGCAAATCCCAATTGGCAAACGAAGTCAAGTTCCTCCCTCGAGTTGGTCGATCCTATGCCCTGCAGCAGCACCCCACGTGTTGCGCATCTATGGGTTGATACACCACAATTACACGAAATTTAATATACCCTGATCGGCTAGAACACAGGATATATTAATATCTGGGTTTAGGAAACGAATTTGGAACAAGGATGAAATTGAAAAATTCTTCCAAAGAAGAAGGGGGGTTTGGCCGATTTCACTGGGAGAGAGGGAGAGAGTGTTTTTCTTGACATGGCTTTTGGCTCTTAAAGTTGTGTGTGAGATATGACATCAAGTCCTCTATTTATAGGTATCTCATTAACCTAATCCTCCTAGGACTAGGACTCCAAGTCTCCTACATGGGCCATGACCCTTTTAATTAGAAGACTAAGTCTTCATAATTAATTCATGGCCAGTTAATTTATTTGACCAGTCTTTATTTAATCTCCCAATCAAATAGCCCAATTAATTAACAACTCTCCCAATTAATTAAATAAGACTCCAAGTCTATTTAATTAAATCTTTCTATAATTAATTAAATCCAACTTAATTAATTAACATACAAATTAAATTCCAATTTAATTTATAATCTTGATCCAATTCCAATCGGATCCATTTTGATCCAATTGGGTCGACCCAGTCACCCAATCGACCCAGTCGATTTATCAGACCCAGTCGACCCAATCGATTCGGTCGACCCAGTTGTTTCATTTTCCTTCACTTTCGCTTCATGTGTATTGTGTATGCCCCCATAGGTTCACCACATAATTGGCCGTGAGTTATAATTAAATATTAATTCAATTATTCAAGCATTAAATACTTTTAAATCAGTCGAACACTCTGTCAACTGACCATTCCAAAATTAGCACCCCTGCCAATTTAGGAATTCTCCCAAACTCCACGGTCGATGTCTGGCCACAAGCCCATGGAGTCCAATCACTGGTGAATTAATTCAGTGAACCTTTTTATCATTTACAATTACCATATACGCCATAATCTCTCCATCGATCAATCTCCCAGTCGAGACTTAAGGGTATGGTCTTTCATCGGTTCCTCTTTTTCTTTTGTCTTGACCTTATGCATTCTGGTCTCGAAATAATTCTTTTTGACTTAATCTTTATGAGCTACTTACATAAAGCCGTCAGATACCTCGGCCGAGGATTTTACCAGAATTAATTTCTCACAGAAATTCATAGGAGAATTTCCCAACCTATCAAGTCGGGTCAATAGATCATTTGTTGATGATATGAACCTGCATACGAGTTCCTCTATACCCAACATGAGTCCACAGAGACCTTCTGGTAATCTCCAGTCAGTCGGAACTCACATCAAGTATAGACGTTCTCGCACCAGATAAACCCTATCACCTCAAGTATTTAGGGATCATTTCTCGTATACTATTGTAAATTGGAATAATTTCATCCTCGATATGCAACTACCGCTTCCATGGTGAGTTATTTCCTAATTGGGGTATTCAGTGCACCTGCCATCCCAGCAAGCCACCCACTTATGTGTATCGACTATCCCAATCACGCTCGTGGACCCCAACGTTCTCCAGTTCATCGGAGTATACACAATAGTGAGAGTCTAACCGAATCTAACGATGTCCTATCTCGATTGGATTATGCGACTCTTGAATATGTTCTAGATCACGGCCTTGGAGATCAGTCCACGGGTTGTCCCATAGCCCTGTGATCTAAGGACTTCTATCTTTTTGCGTAGATAATTATTACATAAGATAAAGTTGACTATATAATAATAAAATGCATTTATTAATCCAATTGAATGGTCCTTTCAATTAAATGCAACCAAAATAGTTGGCTTGCAGAACACTATTCTATCAAATATACCCTCAACCTCTTATGAGATATGACCATTAAAATATTTCATGAAAAAAAAAATATTACGGCGGAAGCAGCAGTAGAAAAAAAAATTGGGGAAAAATTTACTTCCATTCAACATAAATGAAATACAAAATATAGATACTACAATTTATGGGTAATGTGTTTTTACCTTAGTTCTTGTCCTTCTTCAACTTGTTCTTGAGCTATGTTAAATAAAAAAAAATTATTGCATTCAAAGTTTGGGTACTCAAGAATTAATTCTTAGTTCTTGTTAACAAAAGAGTAAACAATAATTGAGACAAAAAAAAAACTAAAGATAATATATTTTTATTTTTATTTCTCACCTTGCACTAGGATGGAGATGGAGGGGAAATGAAAATGGAAGTGGGAAATGAAGATGAAGAAGAAGGACTTTTTCTAATCTGGCATATTATTTTAGTGGCAATTTCGCGTAATTCAGGAGAACTCGAGGGGCATTTTTGTCCCATTTTTTTGATATCTGGCCCAATTACATAATACATGGCCCAACCCAGAGATTGTAATCGTACCAATTAAGTGGGGTGGCCCACCAGTTCACCCGATAACTACGGGCTACCCAGATAATTATTGGCCCATCCGAACACAATTTTGGCCTTCTTTGTCTTGGCCGACTCATGCAATTGGAGGCTAATCAGGCCAAACGAACGGGCCTTACATAATTAATTAAATAATTTATTAATTAATTAATATTATCTAATAAATGAACTTTTTTACTTTACCTTAATATTCCTTTTAAATCTTACATTAGTTATTAGTAATTAATATTATGGGTCATTATATGATTTTAGACTTTTAGTTATTTTAAAAATTTATAACTTTTGCGTAATTTAAGTGTAGGTTTGGATAAATTATTTTGATATTATAGATAGTATTTGGATTGAATTTTTCTTATTGAGACTCGATGTGGATCGTATTTTATCATTTGCTCATTATATGATTTCACTTTTAAATAGTATTTGAATTTATTTGAAATAGTCGTTATGATGAATTGATGATATGTTTATGTAATATGAGTTAAAAGTGATACGATTTAGCAAAAGGGAAATGACGAAATATAATTACGTAATATTGTAATATTATTTTGTGAGATGGATTAAAAATTGATGAATAAAATAACATGGGACCCGTAATCCGGTCCCGCAATAATTCGGGTACCCACTTCCGGGTATCCGAATTATTACGGGGCGGGTTTGGGATGAAAAGTGTCAGTTGGGGATGTTACAAATTTCGTAAAGGAAAACAGTACAAAGAAATGATATATCACAACGATATAAGTTTAAGGAAAAATTAAATAGAAACCGAACAAATATAATGCTAAAGACTGAAAAATTAATCAAACCGAGGCCTGTGTGAAAACACAGTGTCCTTAAGACAAATTCGCTCCCTCACCCTTCCGGTTCGTGCTTGAGGTTCTTTGAACGTTCGTCTCCCAGGATTCAACGGTATAAACAAATGAGCTTCGCACCAAGCTATTTGCAGTAAACTGAAACACCTTTTGAACTCAAGAACAGGAAGATATAAGAGAGAATGGATTTTTGTTTTGGTGTGTTAAAACTGATAAAATGAGCCAGTATATATAGGATGGGAGTGAGGGTAAAATCGGAATAAAATAATATTAATGAGACAACCGTTTTGGAGTTACGGAATGTTACAAACCGTTTTGTCAGTTTCATTTCGAGAGGGCCTTCCAGAAACTGGGCCTTCGAGATTTAATGGGCTAAAAAAATCCTGCCAAAATAAATCTATTTCTTTCTTGGGCCAAAAGGAAAATAATTTTCCTTCTTGGGCCAGAATGAAATTCGCAAAACTGGGCTCATCCGAATAGGCTTTTCTGGACGACATTCGTGTCCACAGGTCGCGGGCACGCACAAGTCTTGAAGGGCCAAGTGTAAATCCGATCCAAGATTTGCACCCCACCCTGCGCGCGAGGAGGGAGCCTTCTAGTAATAATTTCTTAACCCTTATGGTTTAGAAATCCTATATAAACCCAAGTTTTTCTTATCACACTTCCTATGTGGGATAAGTGCATTTCTTTTCAATTTTTTTTTCCATTACAAATGTGAACTTTGAGATTTAATTTCTTATTCATCCGTACTCCGATTTGGACGTACCATATATCGTTTTAATCTACTCACGGAGTAGAATATAATTTCGTCAAGACCCGACTCTTACTCAAAGTGGGTCCCACTTAAAATACGTCCAAAATGGTCCATTAACTTACTTTTTCCAAGAATCCCCCACATGAATGAAAATTGAACAAGTTCCTAACAGGATGTTCTAAGAGGATAGTGTTCAGCGGCAGACACTTGCATAGGATAAGTAGGTATTACCCTTTGAACTTTTCCTTGATAAAGTATGTTTACTTTACTAGCTGATTAGTAGAAACGTTGTCCTTGAACTGTTCTGATGTTTGTGTAAACGATAACACACTTCTCACAAGCATCTTACCTCGTAACGTTTCAGTTTTTACGGTTATGTCCGTTTTGGCCATGAACATCTACCTGGTTTAGCAAGAGTTTCTAAGAATTGTGCCCTATACAATTCCCTTTGAAGCGGCCCTTCTTCTCTCTCACATAGGTGATTATTTTCCTTAGAGTATCCCAAGTTACTCTCCTTACAAGAATCATTAAAAGCTTGGCTTAACCTTATTCAACCATTATCGCTGTTTTCATCATAGGAATGGACTTGAGGGTAAAACCCCCACAGTGACTAAACTAAACCTTTGCGGTTACGTTGTCCCTTTGAACCTAGATCTTGGGATCTCCAGTCAACTAGGTTGGGTTTTCCTTCACTAAGTTTTTATTCCATAGGCTTTAGTCCCATTCCTCTTGATGACTTAGCAACTATCTCTCTTGTTAACCCTTTGGTTAGCGGATCCGCTAGATTATCCTTTGACTTTACATAGTCAATAGTAATCACTCCAGTTGAGAGTAGTTGTCTAATGGTATTATGCCTTCGGCGTATATGCCTAGACTTACCATTGTACATTTTACTCTGTGCTCTTCCAATCGCAGATTGACTATCACAATGAATGCATACTGCTGGCACAGGTTTAGACCATTGTGGAATACCCTCTAAGAATTGGCGTAGCCACTCAGCCTCTTCACCACATTTGTCTAGAGCTATAAACTCAGACTCCATTGTGGATCTGGCTATCACAGTTTGTTTAGAGGATTTCCAAGATACAGCTGCACCACCTAAAGTGAATACATATCCACTGGTGGATTTTGAATCTTTTACATCAGATATCCAGTTTGCATCACTGTATCCTTCTACAACAGCTGGATATCTTGTATAGTATAGCCCATAGTTACGAGTATACCTTAAGTATCTCAGTAACCTTACTATGGCTTTCCAGTGGTCAGTACCAGGATTACTAGTATATCTGCTTAGCTTACTTACAGCGTATGCTATATCCGGTCTTGTACAACTCATCAGGTACATTAGACTTCCAATAATCCTTGAGTACTCCACTTGAGAGATGCTCTCACCTTTATTCTTTGATAAAGGTTGACTTGGATCTATAGGAGTTTTGGCCTCATTAGAGTCATCCTTATTGAATTTTTCAAGAATTTTTTCAATAGGCAAAAATTCAATTTTGGTACCATAGAACTGGGCAATTTTCAATTTTGGTACCAAAAGTTCAAAAAACATACCAATTCCTGCTCAACCGTTTCAAAAATGGCACTTCCGTTAATTTTCTAACGTTTCTGCCACGTGTCCGTTAAATCTGTAGTGGGCGGGAAAGAAAAACGGGCGTGCTGGGCACGTGGGTCGATTCTGCCCGTTGGAACAGAATAGGGCAGCCAAACGGTTCCTTCCCTTCCCCATTCCATGCCCGATTCAGAAAAAAAAAAATTAAACTCCCCCAATTCCACTACACTTCTCTCATCCACCAACCCTAGTAAATTCATTCTCTTTACTTTACGGCTTTCCTCATATTCAAAGGGCTAGAATGGGTCCCCGTCGTCGTCGACCAAACGGAGAAGCTCCCGTATATGGTATGTGTTGGGTTTTATTTTACGAGCTAATGATTTTCCTTTTGTATCTATTTATATGTTATTTACAATAAAAAAATGATTTATCTTGTCCTAAATGGAGTATTAGGGTTACGAAATATAGTTCTATTTTTTGTTTAATGTTAATGTCACGGTTTATGGGACATAAAGATCAATTATTTATTTTTTATATGCAATCTCTGTGTTTTTTGTTTTTGTCCCATTTTTTGAGTTGGGTTTGTTTGTTCTTGTCTTGCTTGTTTGTTCTTGTCCCATTTTTTTAGTTGGGTTTGTTTGTTCTTGTCCCCTGTTTTGAGTTGTGTTTGTTTATTCATGTCCCCTGTTTTATGGGACAAACTTTGTTTGTTTATTCTTGTTTATTACTCCCTGCTTGTTTAGTATTTCCCTACTTTTTTATATTTGTTGTTTTGCTTGTTTAGTATTTCCCTGCTTTTTTATATTTGTTGTTTAACATTGTATTTTAACTTAATGCAGATAATTATGAGGTTTGCACACTGAAGATACATTATGGGGGAAAGTTTATACATCTTCCTGCATCATATGAAGGGGGAGATGTTATTTACATTGATTATGTAAATAGGAATTCACTATCATTGGCATTAATGGAAAAAATGGTCAAAGAGTGTGGACTGTATGGGATTATACTTTTCTATAGGATTGATGATCTAAGAAAGTTCAGATTGCTGAGAAGTTGCATTGATGTTTACCTAATGCTTGGGGCTGGTCTTTCTAGTAAAGACACTTATGAGTTCTCAGTTTACCTAAGTTATGAGCCCACAGAAAGGTTAGTGAGTAGCAGAGATGATGGGGAAAAGGAGGATAATGTACTTGAGGATGATGGGATGCAAACTGAAGTCATAGACATTGGGGAGGGAAAACTGAACAGCAACAAAATAGATGGGATGCAAACTGAAGTCACAGACATTGGGGAGGGAAAACAGAACAACAACAAAATAGTTGATAGCAAGGCAAAGAAAAACAGCAAGGCTAAGGCTAAGGTAAAAAAATGCAGCAAGAAAACAGTTGATAGAGAACAACAAGAAGGGGTTCAAGAAAACAGCAAGGAGAATGAAAGAGATGGAATAGTGGAGAACAATGCATTCTGGGCTGAGATTGACCAGTTCATAGAGACTTTACCACCTGTTGTAGTTTCTAGTCCACCTAGTCCACCTAGTCCACCTAGTCCACCTAATCCACCTAGTCCACCTATTGTAGACCCCAATGTTGAGGAAGCTGACTCTGAGTATGTTGAGGAATCTGAAGAAAGTGATTCTGCTGATGATATGATGTTTGAAGCTAATGTTGATGAGGGTGTTGAGGAGAATCGTGATAGTGGATCTGAATCATATAGTGATGGAGGGGGGCTTTTAGATTCTGATGAAGAATTAAACTGGGAGCCTGAATCTGATGAGAGTAGGTGTGCTATTTTTGATCATGAGACAATTATGAACCCTAGGTTTGAATTGGAGCAGATTTTTAGCTCAAGGAAAGAGTTTAGACAAGCCGTGCATTCACATGCAATCAATACTATGAGGAACATAAAGATCACAACTAATGAAGTTAGAAGAATTTATGCAAAATGTATTGCCGAAGGTTGTGAATGGCGTGTGCATGCTTTGAAAGTTAAGGATGATGATGCATATCAAATTAGGGAGTATGAGCCTAGTCACAAGTGTGGATTAAGTGCTCACTGTAAGAGTGTGAAATCAAGTTGGCTAGCCAAGAAATATGAGAATGCATTTAGAAGTGATCCAAATAGAAGTGTTAAGGGTTTCAGGCTGGATTGTATTAGAGACATTAAATGTCACATTTCAAAACAGCAAGCATACAGAGCAAAAAGACAGGCTATTACTGCAATTGAGGGAGACTATGATGATCAATTTAATAAATTATGGGACTATGCATCTGAGTTGAGAAGACAAAATCCAGGATCTACTGTGATACTTAAGCAGTCAGAGGAGTCTGATAGCAATGGTAGGAAGAAGTTTAAGAGCTTCTATGTAGGATTGAAACCTTTAAGGGATGGATTCTTGGCTGCCTGTAGACCATTCATAGGAGTTGATGGGACTTGGTTGAAGGGTCCACATACAGTAATTTTGCTCACTGCTGTAGGAGTTGATCCAAACAATAGTTTGTACCCTATAGCATATGCTATAGTACAAACTGAGTCAAAAGCAGAATGGATATGGTGTTTAGAGCTACTAAAGGAGGATCTAAACATAGAAAGACCTGATTGTTACACTTTTATTTCTGATAAACAAAAGGGCCTCATACCTGCATTTAAGGTTGTATTTCCAGGGGCAGAAAACAGGTTCTGTGTGAAACATTTGGTGGATAACATGCAAAAAGCTGGATTTAAAGACTTGAAAATTGAACAAGCATTGTGGGGTGCAGCTAGAGCAACAACTGTTCCAATGTATGAGAAGAAGCTTAAGAAGTTTGTAGCATTGGATGGTGGATTGGCTGATTGGATCAAAGATAAACCTCCTTCCCAGTGGAGCAGATCACATATGAGTACATATTCAAAGTGTGATGCAATTTTGAACAACATATGTGAAACACTTAATGGTAATTTGATGGAGGCCAGAGAAAGACCAATTCTAACTTGCTTAGAGTGGATCAGACAACATATCATGGTTAGATTCCAACAGCTCAGAGACAAAGCACAGAAAAAGTGGGGAGGCCAGAGAATTTGCCCTAGAATAAGGAAAATTCTTGAGAAGAGGATGCAAAGTTCAGCAAACTGCATTCCATTGAAATCAAATGACTGGCATTTTGAGATACATTGTTCTGAAGGGGAACAATATACTGTTGATTTGAAGGAACATAGTTGCTCATGCAGGGCTTGGGATTTATCTGGAATTCCATGCATTCATGCAATGAGTGCCATTAATTTCATGGTGCAGAACCCAGAGGACTATGTCAACCCTTGTTATACCGTTGAAGCATTTCACAGGGCCTATGAGCCTAATATTATGCCCTTGAATGGACCACAAATGTGGGCAAAAACTGGAAATATACCCCCTTTACCACCAACTTTTGGAAGAAAGAAAGGCAGGCCCACCAAAGCAAGAAGAAGGAGTGGAGATGAACCTAAGATTGGGAAAAGAAAGAAAAGCACAGGGGGAATTAAAATGAAGAAACAAAGCTACAAAATGACTTGTCAGTATTGTGGGGTACGTGGTCATAACAGAATGGGATGCCCAAGAAGGAAAGCTGAAGAAAATGAGGGAGATGAGGGAGCTCAAGAAGCTGAAGAAGCACCTCAGAATGAGGCAGCACCTCAAAATGAAGCAGCAGCTCAAAATGAAGCAGCAGCTCAAAATGAAGCACCAATTAATCTTCCAGCAGCAAAAATGAAGGTATTGTACTGTAGTTTTTATTTTATGAACTTGATATAATATTATCTAAGTATCTAAGTATCTAATTACCTAATTCTTGGCATAGGTAAAGAAGGGGGGCAAAAAAAGTGCAGCTACTAATCTTGTGCAGCTACCAAAGGTTTGTTAACATACTGATTCTTAATGTCAATTAATTTTTTTTAATAACTTATTAACTTATATTATTGCATAGGTACGTAAGAGAACAAATGCAAATGAAGCCAGTGGATCAGGAAAGGTGATTAAGAGGAACAAATCAAAGGTTGTCACTGATGCCTCAAGTGCACCTACAGAAATGAATGTAGATGATGATGCCCCACTGTCTTCTCAAGTAAGTTTTGCACTTGAATTGTTGGATTTTTTATGGTGGTTAGTTTTGCACTTGAATTGTTGGATTTTTTATGGTGGTTGTTGAATTTTTTATGGTGGTTAGTTTTGCACTTGAATTGTTGGATTTTTTTATGGTAATAGTGGACTTATGCATTGTTATGTTGCACAGGTTCAATCTCAACCTGATTTGATAACTCCAAGTTTGAGCTTGCCACCTATTGCTCCAGTTGCATTCATACCTCCCAGACTTAACATTAGAGGTCATGCTCCAACTAATTTCCAACCAAATCCAGCTGCACCTCATCCATTTCCAGTGACCATGATTGATGGGAAGAAGTATGTCACTCTGGCTAACCTACCTGCTGCTTGTAAATCATTGAAAGATGACAAGAATTTGAAGTGAATGTGCTGAAATTTGCAGTGAACTTGGGTATATTTTGTGTATTTTGGGTATTTTGGTATATTTTGGTGAATTTGGGCATTTTGGTATATGTTGGTATACTTTGATATATTTTCGTATATTTTGGTGAATTCTGGTATATTTTGGTAAATATTCCAAAATATACCAGAATTCTGGTATATTTTGGTGGTGAATTATGGTATGTTTGTGTATTTGGTACATTTTGCAAACAAGTGGTATATTTTGGCTTAATATGAATTCTGTAGTTTGAATTTGGTATATTTAATGGATGTTGTATTGGATGTGTTTTATTTAGTGTTATGTAACATGCAAACTTTGTGCATGTTTTATTTTTTAGTGTTAGTGTGTATGTTGGATAGTCATGTTACATTACCAACATGTTAAAAATTACAATTACATGCAATTAATAATCAGGAAACATTACAATTACATGCAACAACCATTTAAAATGGCTTACACTTACACAAGGATACACTAAAGGACTTAAACCATAGACTTAAACAATTACATGCAACAACCATTTAAAATGGCTTACACTTACACAAGGATACACTAAAGGACTTAAACCATAGACTTAAACAATTACATGCAACAACCATTTAAAATGGCTTACACTTACACAAAGATACACTAAACAATTGGACTTAAACCATAGACTTAAACACTAAACACACAACCTTTAAAGATACACTAGACACTAATAAGCATACTAAATTAGCCTAAATTCTTGCCATTTTCTCTTAGCCTTAAACCTTCAAAATCCACACCCAAATGAAAAACATCCAGCTCAAACCCAAGCATGCTCCCAGAATTCGAACCATCTTTTTGGCCTCTTCCTTCTTTTGCTCCATTGCATCTCTTTTTTCATGTAAAGAAGCCTTTTCGGCCTCAATTTTGTCCAATCGGCGTAACAATCCCGGAATTATTAACTTTGACCGTTCACACATGGGAGGATCTTCCCATACAAAAAAACCACAACTATTACCCTCTTTGTAATTATCACAAGAACGAAACCTCCTACCCGCATTATCACCCTTCCAACATGTCTTCAATGAGGCGGTTTCATGACAGTAGCAATTCGGCAACGGGAGTGGGGGAGTACGTCCCCTGTAGCTTGAGCGTGAAGAAGAAGAGGAAGAAGCCATTAATGCAGGAACTTGAGCTTATGTTTATGCTAAAAGAAAAGGCCCTAATTTTTGCCCTAATTTGGCTCTCAATTCGCGGCAAAATGAAGAGAGGAAGGAGGGAATGACTGCCCCATTCTGTTTATACGGGCAGGTTGGTGACCCCGTGCCCCTCACATGCAGTTAACGGAGGATAGCAAACGGCAGTGGAAAAACTTAACGGCGGTATGTTTTTTGAACTTTTGGTACCAAAATTGAAAATTGCCCAGTTCTATGGTACCAAAATTGAATTTTAGCCTTTTTCAATATAACTGGATTGACTCAAAATAATGCCATCTGATTTTCTTGTGATTTTAACTCCCAGTATCACATCTGCTAGACCCATATCTTTCATTTCAAATCTAGCATTCAACATATCCTTAGTGGATTTAATCATCTTATCATTACTTCCAACGATAAGCATGTCGTCAACATAGAGACAAAGAATGACATAGCCATCTTTTGTTTCTTTCACGTAAATGCATTTGTCGCATTCACTGGTTTTAAAACCTTTCTCCAACATGACATCATCAAATTTCTGATGCCACTGTTTTGGTGCCTGTTTTAAGCCATAGAATGACTTAACTAGTTTACAGACTTTCTTTTCTTTCCCTGGAGCAGAAAAACCCTCAGGTTGTTCCATGTAAATTTCTTCTTCCAAATCTCCATTTAAGAAAGCTGTTTTTACATCCATTTGATGTACTTCTAAGTTTCGCAAAGCTGCGATAGCAAGTATCATCCTAATGGAAGTTATTCTCGTCACATTAGAATACGTATCAAAGTAATCAAGGCCTTCTCGTTGCCGATAGCCTTTTATTACTAGTCTGACCTTGTATTTATCAATTGTTCCATCTGGTTTCATTTTCCGTTTGAAAATTCACTTATATCCCAGTGGTTTGCAACCTGGAGGAAGATCAACTAACTCCCAGGTATGGTTTTGCAAGATGGAATCAATTTCACTATTGATTGCCTATTTCCACAAAGGTCCTTCAGAAGAAGTTACAGCTTCTTTGAAAGTTTGAGGTTCAGTTTCGAGCATATATGTCAGAAAATCTAGGCCAAAAGATTTTTCTATCCTTGCTCTTTTACTTCTTCTCGGCTCAACCTCAGTTGGCTCATTATCAGTTACCTGTTCAGACTCATGGTCTTGACTATGAGTTCTTTTGGATGAACTCACTTCTTTTCTCGTTTTTACTGGAAATATATCTTCAAAGAAAGATGCATTTCTAGATTCCATTATCGTGTTTTTGTGAATCTCAGGATTTTTAGATTCATGCACAAGAAACCGATAAGCATTACTGTTCTGAGCATAACCTATGAATATGCAATCTACAGTATTCGGTCCTATCCTTTCTTCCTTGGGTGTAGAAACTACCACTTTGGCAAGACACCCCCACACTCGCAAGTATTTATAAGAAGGTGTTCGACCTTTCCATAATTCATATGGAGTTTTCTCCTGATTTTTCCGGGGTATCTTATTTAAAAGATAATTGGTAGATAGGATAGCTTCCCCCCCACATGTTCTGTGGTAATCCAGAACTTATCGACATTGAATTCATCATTTCTTTCAATGTTCGATTTTTCCTTTCTGCAATTCCATTTGATTGCGGTGAATAAGGTGTTGTTACCTCATGTATGATTCCGTGTTCAGCACAAAATTCACTAAATGGTGAAACATATTCACCACCTCTATCACTTCGAAATACTTTGATCTTTTTATCAAGTTGAATCTCAACTTCTTTTGTGAATAGAATGAATTTATCTATCGCTTCACTTTTTGCTCTTAGCAAATATACATAGCAATATTTAGTACAATCATCAATGAAGGTAATAAAATAATTATAACCTCCCCTTGATTGCACACATTTAAGATCACTTATGTCGCTATGTATCAAGTCGAGTAGTTTAATATTCCTTTCAACCTTTTGAAAAGACGATCTCGTTAATTTAGCTTCAGTACAAGTTTCACACTTGTGCTTTTTATCATTTTGAAATTTAGGGATATGTTTCAAATTAATTAATCTACGCAGGGAATCGTAGTTAACATGTCCTAGTCTATCATGCCATAGATTAGGATACTCAAGCAAGTAAGCAGAATTATTAACTTTATTAATAATTTTGAGCTTAATAGCCATTACATACAATTTGAACATTCCACCACACTCATATCCCTTTCCAACAAACATACCACTCTTGGTTAAAATAAATTTGTCAGACTCAAAAACAAGGCGGAAGCCATGCTTGTTCCGCAGCGTCCCTGAAACCAGATTCTTGCGGATATCTGGCACATAGAGGACATCCTTCAGAGTCAGCTCCTTCCCAGAGGTCATTTTGAGAATTACATTCCCTTTGCCTTCTATAGCGGATGTAGCCGAGTTTCCCATGAACAGTTTTTCTCCATTCTGGACCGGCTCAAAAGTGGTAAACAATTCCCTGTCAGAGCACACATGCTTTGTAGCCCCTGTATCTACCCACCACTCTTTAGGATTAGAGTCAAACATATTCACCTCTGAAATGACAGCACAGAGGTCCACGTCACCACTGTCTTCAACAACATTGGTTACATTGGGTTTTTTCTTTTTCGGTAGCCTGCAATCTGCCGATTTGTGACCCATTTCGTCACAATTGAAACATTTTCCTTGAAACTTGGTTTTCTTGGAAATACCGCCTTTTGGTCCCATATTTGACCCTTTGTTATTCTTTTTGAACTTTGAACTTTGACCATGTTCCACGACATTAGCCTTAGGTTCAGTAGAAGTGAGTCCTCTTTTCTCAGATTTCCTGTTGTCTTCTTCAATACGAAGCCTAACATCAAGATCTTCCATGCTCATTTCCTTTCGCTTATGCTTCAGGTAATTTTTGAAATCCTTCCATGCAGGGGGTAACTTTTCAATGACACAAGCCACCTGGAAGGTTTCACCGAGCTCCATCTTTTCAGCCTGAATTTCATGAAGAATCAGCTGAAATTCTTGCACTTGGGTCATAAGTGGTTTGGAGTCCACCATCTTGTAGTCCAAAAACCGACCCACAACGAATTTCTTGGTACCGGCATCTTCAGTTCTATATTTCCTGTCCAAGGCTTCCCAAAGTTCCTTTGCAGACTTTTTGTCAGAGTATACATCATACAATGAATCACTCAGACAATTCATGACGTAGTGTCGGCAAAGGTAGTCCGACTGGTTCCAGCCATCAAGTGCAATGAGGAAGGCAGTATCTTGCTCCCCTTCTTTCTTGGGTGGATCCTCGGTCAAAAACCTTGCCAGGCACAAGGTGGTCAGATAGAACATCATCTTTTGTTGCCACCTTTTGAAATTCAGTCCGTTGAATTTCTCTGGTTTTTCAGCTTGGCTCAGAGGTGCCACAGCTCCAGCTTGGCTCAAAGGTGCCACAGTTTGGTTTGGTACTGGAGTTCCAGATGAGTTCTCAGTAACTACCACATCCACGTTTGATTCGGTTGCCATTTCTGAAACCAAAACAAACTATCAAATTCCTCGAAGGAATTTCAGAAAAAATTAAATTTTTTTTTTTAAGGAAATTCAGAAAATATTAGATAGTAACTAATAAAGAATTTTCTCCAAAATTTCCTATTCGAAAATCGTTATGTTCGAAAAAAAATTTCAATCTTGCAAACAATTTTTCTATCCCAAGATAGATATTTAATGACCAATTTTGAAATCAAATTAGTATTTCTCAAATCAAATTTCCAAGGACTCCCAAAATTTTCTTGTTCAAAATGTAAATTTTGGAAATAAATTTTTGATGGAGGTCCAATTATGCTAATACTTTGCAATCAATTTTATCTTTTTGAAATAAAGTCACGTAACAGTCATATGCAATAATTTGTTATAAATTGGATAACCTTGGAAAGATTTTGAATGTAACAGTAGACTTTTTCAAGTTTTAAAAAAAAACAGCAACAGCAAACTTTGTTTTCACTGTTCGAACAATTATCAAAAGAGGAAACCAATTTTCCGAATTGGAAACAAATTTTTCTGTCCAAAAGTTTATTCAAGTAGTAGGTCCTGAAAACACAAGATTTATCGATGAAAATAAACTCACTTTCGTGAACAGTTTTTGAACCAAACTTACTAATCAAAACAAGTTTGAAACGATTTGGTTAACAAATTTCCCGTAAACTGGTTTTGTAAGAGTTTTCCTTTTAACGAAAGTTACTGAAAGGATTTGTCTTAAGATTGTTACAAATTTCGTACAGGAAAACAGTACAAAGAAATGATATATCACAACGATATAAGTTTAAGGAAAAATTAAATAGAAACTGAACAAATATAATGCTAAAGACTGAAAAATTAATCAAACCGAGGCCTGTTTGAAAACACAGTGTCCTTAAGACAAATTCGCTCCCTCATCCTTCCGGTTCGTGCTTGAGGTTCTTTGAACTTTCGTCTCCTAGGATTTAACGGTATACAAATGAGCTTCGCACCAAGCTATTTGCAATAAACTGAAACACCTTTTGAACTCAAGAACAGGAAGATATAAGAGAGAATGGATTTTTGTTTTGGTGTGTTAAAACTGATAAAATGAGCCAATATATATAGGATGGGAGTGAGGGTAAAATCGGAATAAAATAATATTAATGAGATAACCGTTTCTGGAGTTACGGAACGTTACAAACCGTTTCGTCAGTTTCATTTCGAGAGGGCCTTCCAGAAACTGGGCCTTCGAGATTTAATGGGCTAAGAAAATTCTGCCAAAAGAAATCTATTTCTTTCTTGGGCCAGAATGAAATTCGCAAAACTGGGCTCGTCCGAATAGGCTTTTCTGGACGACATTCTTGTCCGCAGGCACGCACAAGTCTTGAAGGGCCAAGTGTAAATCCGATCCAAGATTTGGACCCCCACCCCCTGCGCGCGAGGAGGGAGCCTTCTAGTAATAACTTAAACCTTATGGTTTAGAAATCCTATATAAACCCAAGTTTTTCTTATCACACTTCCAATATGGGATAAATGCATTTCTTTCCAAATTTTTTTCCATTACAAATGTGAACTTTGAGATTTAATTTCTCATTCACCCGTACTCAGATTTGGACGTACCTTATACCGTTTTAATCTACTCACGGAGTAGAATATAATTCCGTCAAGACCCGACTCTTTACTCAAAGTGGGTTCCACTTAAAATACGTCCAAAATGGTCCATTAACTTACTTTTTCCAACAGGGGAAAGGATTGTTTGGAAAATAAACTTAATATTTGGGATCAAAATTAGTAAGTTGCTATCGAAATTTGAATTTGTGTTATGTTTGAATTTGGTGTTGGAGTTCTTAATTAATTTGGGGTAATGAATTTTTGGTAATAACTCTATAGAACAATTAATTGTATAAGTGAAAATAACTGTAGATCTGGATATAAGGTTCTTTATGGATATAAGATTTCAAGGTTTGCTCTGTTTCATTTTTCAATGGTGATAGTAAAAGAGTCATCATTTTGTAATATGTGATCTTTCACATGGTTTTTTCGTATTTAACGGTTCAAATCTTTATTTGGATTTGACGGAAATGTTGGAGAAAGGATTTTGAATGACTCCAATATTGGGTTGAATTAATTCATCATTTGGTTAAGGATAGTACAAGGTAGATAGCTAAGGAGTAATGTATTGTTTGGTTGTCTGAAAAGTGAGGGAAAGTGAAGGAAAGTCAGTTTTTTTTTCTTCCACTTATTGTTTGGATAGCAGGAAAGGAAGTTACCATTTTCCTTCAACTTTCCTGCAGGAAAATTTTGTGAAGAAAAAAAATCCCCATCAATTTGATAGGGAAATCCTGGGAAAATCCAAGGAAAATTTTAGAGTAATTGCTAAGCACCCCTTGTAATTTGTCTAACTATCATAATCCCCCTTATGGTGATTTTTTCCTACCAAAAGCCCATTTGTGCTTAGTTATTAATAGCAAAAAAGTACCCTCTCAATTCATTATAAAATTATACCCCACAAAATGATGCAAAAACAACCCTTTTACCTACAATATTATCAGTAACCCCCTGTTAACTTGATAAATTGACATAACCCCTTGTTAACTTTAAAAATTGATAAATTCAGTGACTAAAAAATATACAATAGCATCAAATTAATCTAAATATTATAGTTATTATAATGAAAACGTGATTAGTCATACAATAGTTTATCAACAAAGATAACGTAATTCTTATCTTGAAATAAAAAAAGTACAAATTACAAATGACAATATCAACTAATTACATAAATCTCAACCAAAGAAAAGTTATATATATATATATATATATATATATATATATATATATAAACGTGTTAGCTATTGTAGTTTATTTATTTAATTATTGTTAGCTTTTATTTGATTCAATTACTCAATTAGTACTTTATATTTTCTAGAGATTGATTTTATAAGTTTTATTTTGCAACCACTTTTAATATATTTTACAAATTTGAAAGTATTCATAATCAAGCAAAAATATTATATTCCTAAACTTTCTTAACAACCAAATATCTGCAAGAAAATAGTTTTTCTGACAACCAAACATGTACAGGAAAATGACTTTCTTTTCCTTTTCCTTTTCCTACAATTTCCCCTCACTTTCTTGACAACCAAACAAGCTATAAGGATTTGGAAACCGCACAAAATGAAAATATTCCAAACAAGTGTTATAAGCAGTGTTTTAAAAATCGGATCAACCGGTTTAACCGGTAACCAGTAGCCAATTCGGTCTGATTAACCCTCCAAAACCAGCTTTGTTCCTGGCCAGTTTGAACCCGAAAAAACCGATCAAAAATCGGTAAAACCAATGAACCAGTGAACTGATTGAACCACTGGTTCACTTATAAAAATAAAAAGCTTACGCTATGAATTTTTATTTCTCTTCCGCGACCTTAAACTTCAACAATACTCTCACATCTCTTCTTCTATTTTTCACTTTAAATTAAACAAAATCAACAAAAAATAAAAAAATCTTATATATAATAAGTTATATAAATATATTTGAGTATCAAATTCATTAGAAAAGTCATTTTTTTCACAAACTTCAAGTATTTTTATGTTTTTTATATAATTCAATGACAAAATTCATCAATAATTTCTCTTTTGAATAGGTGATTAGTAATAAAATTATTGTTTTTGATATGGTGTTTATTATAATTTGAATTATTGTGTTGATATCATATTATCATACTTGTAATTTTGTTGATATCATTCATTCTTAACTCAAATTTTGTAGGAAAAATAATTGATCATGAGATAAATATTTAGTTTATGGAAATAAACTTGAAAAAAATGAATAATATATTTTTTTAAACATTTGATTACATAAATTAAAATTAAAATTTAAATATTATATTGTAATAACGTCACACCGATTGGACCAGTAATTAAAACGGTTAAACCGATCTAACCAGTAACCAGTAAGGCTACCGATTCGATGTCCGGTCCGATTTTTAAAACATTGATTATAAGCCTATAAATTTGTTACTACGGATTTCAAGCTCTGGATCCCTCAATCTAAATGAGGCCTAAGTGTTTGGTATCATACATTAGAATAATAATTTACGTTCCAATTTGACCACCCATAAGCGTTAGTAGAATATATATTATTTAAATTTTCAAAAATAAATAATCTATTATAAAGTAAATTTTCGAAAATAAATAATCTATTATAAAGTGTCACATTTATTTTCCAATTGGACCATTCAATTAATATATTAATATGTTGTTTCTGTAACTAATTAACATAGGATAGTATATATATACACATAATATAAACAAATTCCAAAAGTCTTGGGGGGCCAAGGCATTTTGTCAGCGCAAGCTAGTCGCAGATCTGCAGTCGAAATTGGTTCAATTTCGGTCGCAGGTCTACGACCAGCTTGCGCTGGTGAGACGCCGGCGGTGCAGGTGGCATGGGAGACGGGTAGTAGGTTTTTATTTTTATTTTGTGTAAATATTAAAAACAATTAATTAGGGCATTTTAGATTTTTGACACTGTCCATTAGAGTTGATTAACGGTCGTTAAGCCAAGAAATGTCTTTATAATTCTTGAAAAGACTAGTAAATCTTGGTAATTAGGGTCATGGGCAGGGGTGTATATAAATTCCCCTATTATTTCAAATACATTCTTATATTTTTTTTTTAATTCAATAAAATTATAATGTCCCATATTAATATCTAACAGCTCAATGTTGAAAACATTTAGAAATGCTATAGCATTTTCAAACCAAGCAAACTCTCATGAGCATGTCTTAATTCCCAAAATTTTGCAAACTTTTCTTTCAACCAACAACACATTCATTATTTTTCTAATTCAGAATTCATGAGCCAAAATTTCACAATTTTTCATCAGTTATTTGACATTATTCATGTGACTCCAACCATTGTCACAAATCATACCAAAATAATGTTTAAGCAATATATTAAGAAATAAATTATTCTTAAGAGTGAATCGCATATTTCGTTCTCTAGCACGTTATTTACAATTTTGTCTTCCATAAATTTTGTACCAAAATATTTGGGAATTTGGACTAGGTGAAAGAGTTCATATTTGCATAATATGTCCTAAACTTTAATATGTTTCAATTTATTTATAAAAGAAAAAAAAAAGTTTAAAAACATACCCCAACCCCACTCCTACCTAGCGCCGTCCCCATCCCATCTCCCCTAACCCACCCCATCTCTTTCAAGGCGTGTCACCGGTCTAGGATCCACAATTGCATTTGGGGGGACGGGGGAAAGGGAAAGAGCTTTTTTCTTTCAATAGTTATAAATTCTTTTTATTTAAATTATGAATATATGTAATATAAATTTTTTTATTGGTTATATAAAATAAAATTATTATTTTATAAAGTATTATATTTTATTTTGATATAATTTTTTGATTCCATGTAGTAAAATTGATTTAATAAATATGTAAATAAGATTTTATTTTCATATTTTTTTAGTAATATATTATTTAATTATATTGTATTTGAGTAAAAATACTTTGATGGATTTATTGTTGAAAATAATAAAATACTTATAAATATTTAAGTTTAAAAACTAAAACTTCAGTGTCTTTTCTTATTGAAAATTCCATCGGGTATTTCTAAATATTTTATAAGAAGAAAATTATGAATTTCATAATTTGGAAAATTTTAGTGGGCATAACTATACAAATTGAATATACATTATTATTTTATTAATGAGTATTATTTTCTTTACTTAATATTAAATGAGTGTTTAAATAGTATTTTCAAATTCTGTAAAAGAATTTATCGATTTTTTTAGTTAAAAGATTATGGACAATTTATATTAGTTCAATTATTTATACTTATTGAAACTTTAATAATTACACAATTTAATCTCTTTTTGGGGTAAATACGTAGCTATCAATTTTAAATTTAGTCAGATTGTTCAATTCATAGTTTTTTTTTTAGGGGAGGGTGGGGGTTGTAAACATGTAATATCCATTTTAAAATTGTGTAGGGAATCTAGTGTTAAAAAACATGTTTAAGATGGAGCAATGTGAATCAGTTTTATTGTGTTATATAATAAAGAGGGACGAAAATGCCCTTGAAGACAAGCATGTGCAAGCCACATAAGGCCGTCTCCTGATGAGCAGAGAACCATCTTGATGCTTCCTACGAGGAGCAACAATAATATTAGTGATTGCTGATGTTATTTCATTTAAAATTCATACTTCATCAAGTCTTCCAATAGCCAAAAAAATATAAGAAAAAAAAACTACACATCCAACATCTGAATATTAAAACAAGAAAATAAATTTTCCAAACTCCAAATTACATCACATAGTACTTCATAACTCCAATTTTTTTATTTTTTTTTATTTTGTAAATGCTACAACACACCACTCATGTTCGAGATCTAGGAATCGGCTTGACCAAACTGTCGATGTTCATATTCACCACTAATGTTGTCGTAAATGACAACACGAAGATTGGGAACGTGTGATAGTTTCCAGTCCTCCCCCCCTCTTTTTCTCTGACCATCAAGATTCACCAGAAATTCTTTGCTCATATCATAAAAATAAACATTTTGAAGATTGGTCAAATGCTCGATGCCTTCTGGAGCCTCAACCATTAAGTTCATTTTCCAAATATGTAACACTTCAAGGAGAGGCATGGAACCTATTTCTACTCTCATCCATCTCAGTTCTCTTAAACCATTCAAGGTTAAGTTCTTGAGCCGTTGAAAACCTGTGGCCTTGAAACTCAACCCTTTACCTTCATAAGCATCTAACATTCTCAGTTCTACTAGATTAGGCAGATCCTCAAGGCATACTAGAGGATCCTCCTTCAATCTGCTCCAACTCAAATTTAATATAGTGAGCCCAAGAAGAGAATTAGGATTAATCCACTGAGGAACCTTCTCTAAACGTCCCTGGAGAACGAGCCTTTGGAGAAATGGTAAAGTGGAAGGTGACATAGAGTAATCCAAGTCCATCATTTCGTCCTCAGCTGAAAAAATGCTTAACTCGCGTAGGTTAATAAGCTTCGAAAGGGAGAGGCAAAGTTCCATTCCATCTTCTCTTTTTAGCTTCTTTATGGATACAACTCGCAATTGAGTTAGCTTCCCTATTTCTCTCACTATTTTAGTGCCACTAGCAATCTCATCAGCATCTATACAATTAAGTGTTTGCAGGGACAACAAGCAACTCCCTATCTCATACGGAGCTTTAAAGCTGCCAGAAGTTGAACCACCTCCAAACTTGACTACTATGAGATGTCGAAGTTTGTGGAGCTTCAGGATTTCGATCGGCAATTCAGTCACATTAGTATCATACAAATCTAATGTCTCCAAATTCTGAAGATTCTTGATTGACTTTGGAATGCATTGAACAGCCGTATGCCTTAGGTTCAAGTGTTTGAGAAGATAGCATTTGAAAACTTTACTGGGGATAGTATTAATTGAAGCTCTTTCTAGTTCTAACACTTTTAGCAGTCTACCTCCACTGGCCAACACCTTGTATAAAATTTGTGTTGCATCTCCAGACGCCAGCCATAGAAAAGAGCGAATGTGCTTCAAGTTATCGTATTCTCGGGGGTAATTCACTGCAGTAGTATGAAGTGCAAGACGTCGAATCTTATCTGACCACATCATTTCTCCTCGACCATTAAATATATTAACGATGTTTTGTTCTTTAGAAATGGAAATAATGTATTCTCGTACAAGGTCATGGATCTGGAATGCAAATGGCCTTCCATCATCATATGCCTTGGCTTGTTTGATTAGACTTCTATCTAGAAGCTCTCGCACATAGGTCTCTGCTATTTCTTCCAAAGTTTTCCCTTGTTTTACTTGCACAAATCCTTCAGCAATCCACATTCTAATGAGCTGATCATTATAAACTAATTTGTCTTCAGGGTAAATACTCAAGTACAAGAAACAAGATTTTAGATAATAGGGCAAATCATAATAACTGAGAGAGAGTATTTTCATCATTCTCTTTAGATTGTCTATTTCCACTTCATCGCCAAGGCTACGACTGAACAATTCCCATTCTTCAATTCTGTTGTTCTTGGTGGCTAAGAGGCCACCAATTACGACAATGGCAAGCGGCAAGCCTGCACATATCTTTAAGATTCTTTTAGAAATCTCTTTCAAATAAAAAGGGCATGAGTTCCCCTGAAATGCCTTTTTGTAAAACAACACATTCGATTCTTCTTCTGGTAAAGGCTCCAGTTGATAGACATAGCGGTTGTTCTCAATGCACGCAAAATTGCCAATGCGGCTATCACGCGTCGTGATGATGATGCAACCATGAGTATCACTTCTTGGAAATGCATGTCTCATAGCTTCCCAAACCTGTCTTTGCCAAACATCATCAAGAACAATTATGTATTTTTTGTGCTGGAGAAACTTATATATATATATTTTCATTTCATCGACATTCATGACTTCCAATCCTTGAGGTGATGGCTTCTTTACTTCATCAACGAGCTGCCTTATCATGCTTCCCAAGAGATGTTCGACCTTGAATGATTCTGAAACAGTAATCCAAACATGGTGATCAAATTTTGACTTCAATGAGGTATCATCATACACCTTTTTAACGAGGGTAGTTTTACCCAACCCTCCCATGCCTACCACTGAGATGACTTTGAGCCCAACTTGATCGGTTGACAAAAGCCAATCAATAAGCTTTTTCTTTGGTTTTTCAATGCCCACAACATCAGCTTCTTCCAATAAGAGAGCATCGCCTCTACCATCATACCATGTATCTTTGATAAGCGTAGAGCTCGAGGCTAGATCGTTGACACCACATATGTCTTTGTATCTCTGTTGGGCCTTGGAAACATTTTCTAATTTGTGCTTAATTGTTCGGATTTCAGAAGCAATTCGGTGATGGAATGTTAGATTTTTTACGGTGTAATAACTTTTTTTTATGTGGCCATGGAACCCAGAGGCACCACGAAATACAAATCGATGCATGTATTCATCGAGAACATCTTCAGTGTTGTAAGCAATTTCGCGCACTTGTCTTACCCATTCTTTGAGTTGGGGATTATTTTCTTCTTTTGAATCAGCGACTCTGAGAAATGCTTTCATGTGCATCATTTCGTCTCGAATGTACTGAACCTCTTGTTTAAATCCTCCCAACAATTCTCCCTCCTGTTGGAGCCAGATCGAAAGTTGATTGCACAAAAAAGATATTGCAATCTCTGCCATCTTGGCTTCCTAGAGATCATATAACATGAAAAATTGATCCTCATTAAATTCATATGCTACGCACTAACTAAAAAAAGATTAAAGAGTGAACCCAAAATATCATGTATTCTCCATGTAAAATTGTTAAATTACTTGTGTGCGTTATGTTTCTTGTATACCTTTTTATTTTCATTTGAATAAAAGTATACTTATTAACTTGACATTTGATGAAATAACAAAATAATTGAAACAAATTCAAGTACAGTTCTTCTCAAAAAAAAAATAAAAAAATTTCAAGTACAGTTAGATAGAAGTTTCTAATAAGTGACATATATATTTCCCACAACACCTCCAATACTTGAGAGTCTGAGACATAAAGCTCATAAAATTCAAACTCATGAAATTTAAAACTTTCATTTTTGGTCCCTAATAATCCATGTCAGTAAACTTGTGTTCCGGATAAAATTTTTATAGTTATATGTATACATTGAGAGCACTTATTGTTGCTGTTAGATAACTTTTTGAATTTGACTTATCTACCCTCAATTACCATTTGTTTAGTTTGAGAAAATTAATAAGTATTGGAGAATTAATAAATACATACAACTTCTCTTTCAACAATTAATTATTTTCCGTTCCAAAATTCTCTTTCATGCCTCTAGATCGTTTCATCCCTTCTAACCCTTCATACTGCCCAATTAAGCTTTTATCAATGGAGTTTGTACGATGAAAATATTTCAGCAATTTATACATTTCCTAATCTATACCATTGTTTAAGACTTTTAAGTCTTCTTTTCTATATACAATCAAAGAGAACTAATACAACCTATGTCATATTGATTTGCCAAAAAATACTATGTTCAATATAAACGAATTAAGTGTGTTTTAATTATATATAAAAGAAAATTTAAGTAAGTTTGTTAAGAAATAAACGTCATTGGCCAATAAGACCATTGTACAGATTTAGGAATGGTAAGGTCCTGCGGTTTTTTAAACAAAATTTGTTTCGTACCAATTAGTGCGGTTTTAAAAATCTCAAAACCAAATTAGAGTTTTTTGAACTATACCTACAAACTCGATTTGTGCATTTCTGGTACGATACGGTACAGTTTTGCGGTTTTATCAAACAACTTTCTTTTTATAATTTTTTTATATAGTCGGTTACATAGTTGATAATTATATAAAAATTAATATCATAATATCTTACAAACTATTATTCAACATTAAATAAAGCATTAGAAAAGAAAATGTTCAAAAAATTGATGCTATAATTTGATCTAATTGAATAAAATTAATTGGTTAATGGTCATTGTTTTTATTCTGTGAAAGTATTTATACTTTAGTATTTGTTGTCTATAATTTTCGCATTTTAAGTTTTCAATTTAAATTTTTTTTAATTTGTGCTAAGTTCGAATGTATGTTTTTTTAATTGAACGCGAACGATGTAGTAACAATTAATTATGATGTACTATAATATAAGTTATAAATAATATTGTATATGAGAATATTTGAATTATGAAATGAAAAATAAAAAGTCATAAAATTTCATAAAATGTAGTTATAAATATCAAAAAATGAATAGTTTATTCTTAATTTCGATACGGTACGATTTTTTTCCATTAGGGCATCTCTAATGACTAGTGGGATAAAAAGATATTCAGTGCAATTTTCATCCATAACAAAACCATACCAAGATATTCAGTGCAATTTTCATCCATAACAAAACCTTTGGTTTTGATAAAAAGAATTAAAAATTTGGTACGATTCGGTACAATTTTGAAAACCATGCGCACCCCTACATATAAAGTCAATTATGAACTATGTTTACACATAATTTTACTTACCTCGATCTATATGCAAATTTTCAAAGCAAACAAAACATGCATCCTTATATAATATAATTGTGGTCTATGGATTGCATATCAACTCAGACTTCTTTGATTATTAAGTTACTTGAATATCTAGACCATCTTGATAAAAGAAAAAAAGAAAAAAAAAAAAAAGACATATGTTTAACAAGTGATAAACCCACATTTTATTGATAAAAAGAGCCAATAAATAATAATCTCAACAAATTGAAACAATACTATAGTAATTTCTGATTATATTGTGTTTATGATATATGTTTAAATTCTTTTAACAGGACTCCAGGTTGAATGTCTAAACACCGTGTGTATTTTATTAGAAAAATAGGGAAAAACATATGTAGTTTATCTAATTGACAAAAAAAAAAATAATAATAATAACTGTCAATTTTATTAAAATAAATCTCATGGATTTACATATTATTAGCTCAACTCACCTATCTAAAAATAAATAGTTGACCCCGAACAATTATAAGAAAAATATCTTCATAAGTTAACTGAGAGGTTATCATCAAATTTTTAACATAATAATGAGGTTATTGGTATATTTTTAACAGAATATATATGAGGTTTTCATCAAATTTTAAGTTAACATGAGAATTATTACTAATTTTTAATTGAGCATTATTGTTTTCGCATTTTGTTTCGAGGAAAAAAAATATATAAAGATATAATTTGCAACTTTCCTTGCAAACATAATATATATCAGCACTTAATTATTGTGGCTTGGGAGGAGGTCAATATTTTTTATTTGTTTATACATATATAAGTCCTTTGTTATCTGAAAAAATAGCGACTTCATTTGCCATTATGTAAAATATGGAAGCTTTTTTTGCATTTTAGTCCTGAACTTTATTGATAATTAATCATATTGCAGTAGATTTTATCTTATATAAAAAAATTTAAAAATTTAATGATATAACCATAAGCAAATACCTTAATGAAAAAGTGCATAATTACTCACCTCTAATAGTATTAATGAAGGTGCACAGGATGTATTCAAGAGAAACTGCAACACAACACAAAACAATCAATGTCAAATAAGAAAATAACTTATTTAAAAAAAAAATGGGTTGCAAATTTCATACAAATTTAATATAAAGTAAATTTTATCATGTTGCTGATCAGAGAGAGCCAAAGAGGAAAAAAGAAAATCAAGGAAAATTTTAATTGCAAGGGTTACTTACCTCTATTTAAATTCAATGGACCTCTTGAGAAGAATAGAGAAGAAAATATTATATAGAGATCGAATAATATTACATACATTCATCTAAGTGTGGACTCAATTATTTGTCAATTTCCTTACCAAATTAAAGCGTGTGGGTTTGATTAAAATTCTTTCTCTTCTCTATATCTTTTACATATACAAGTTCACAAATAATCAATAATTAAGATAGGAATGGAGAATTATTGTCCGGACAAAAGAAGAAAAAAGGACAAGTAGGTAACAATTGATTACCATTTCTTATTTTGTAGCCGGTAATAAAACACCCCTTTTGCTACGTTTAGTTGAAATGGGAAAGATAAATTATTGAATCACATTTGTTGGACTGCAAAATTACGGTGCCATGTTCTTGGACTCAATTCAATTAATTTATAAATTTATAAGAAAAAAAGGAGAGAGAGAGAGAGAGAGAGATCATATGATATTTTAATGATTTTGTATTACACATGCTCTAATGTGCATGTGAGAATTTATTTTGATGTGGAAAATGGCTAATTTAATCATCGTTTGATAACATAATCCCTTTACCTTAGTTACTGTGAAATTTTTGCTTAATTCTACTTTATATCCTACAAATAGGAGTGTTATTCACTTTGTACTCTAAAAAAATTATTCCACTTTGCACTCTACAAATCACGATTCCAGTGTAGATTGCACCCTCAAATAATTTCAGGTCATTTTAGTCACCAGAGTAAGGGCAAATTTGTCCTTACTTTGCTGACTAAAATGGTCTGAAATTACTTGAGAGTGCAATCTGAAATAAAATCGTGATTTGTATGGTGTAAGGTGGGATAAAAAAAATTGTAGGTTGCACAGTGAAAAAAACTCCTATTCATATTACCCTATTCTAAAAATAATTATGAGCGTTTTGTCTCATTCCTTGATGAAATGCTGCACACGCACTCAAAATTCTTTGATAGCATACTCCCTACGTATTATCTTTTTGCCTAATAGACACTAGTCCTCAATCAATACATTATATATTTGAAGAGTGTCTTTTGACTCCAATTAATGGTTTTGACTAAAATTCTAATTTTTTAGAATTTTGATTTTTTTTAATAAATTGATTGGTCATATAACCTTAGTTGATTCCCCTTGATTAATTGATATTAGTATAAAACCCGTGATATGCACGGACTAAATATGAAAATAATAATTACTCCATATAATTTATAACCAAAAGTCTCTAAACTCCTAATATTTGGAGGGTTATTACCTCTTGATTGTAGCCATGTATTATGCTTGCCAAGTTTAATTTTATCGTTTCACTTATTAGAGATATAAATATCTTCCACACCGTAACAAATTAAATTCCATTAATTTGCCGAGTCATTTGGTTCCATTGGTGAACGACAAAGATCAATTGTTTCCCACTCTTTGTTCTAGAAAAGAGAGATATGTATGAAGCAGATTAATTGTTAATAATTTTTTTATGATTTAAGTTGTGTGTTACGGAGTATATTCTTATGGGATTTTTTGCACTCTGCACTCTCGAAACATAGAAAATAAATATTTTACATCCTCAAAATTTAGATTTAACATTTTGCACCCTCAAAATATGAAAAATACAGCACTTTGTACCCTCTTTTATTTTCAAGCAAAATACAGTTTTTTTTTTAATTTGAGGGTTTTAAGTGTTAATTATGTGTTTTGGGGTGCAAAGTGTCCATTTATTGTGTTTTGGGGGTGCAAATTGCTAATTTATTCTTAATTCGAGGGTGATAAGTGTTAATTTTATTTTGGAGGTGCAAATTGCTAATTTTTCAAGTTTTGGGGGTGCAAAGGGCCAATTATTTATAATTAAATTACCTATTTTGCCCTTGAGTTTTTGATTAAATATAAAAGAGGGTGCAAAATGCTGCATTTTTCATATTTTGAGGGTGCAAAGTGCTAAATCTAAGTTTCGGGAGTGTAAAGTGCCTATTTCCTATATTTTGGGGGTGCAAAGTGCAAAATACCCATTCTTATGCAGGTTTGTTTCATTTTCATTCATTTGTTTTAGTCTCAGTTTTGATGCTTTCACACATTTGAATTTCATTTAACTCGCATTAACAATATTGAAGACATTTTTTTATAGAAGGATTTTTCAATCTAGATGTGTTTCATCTTTAATGAGAAGCAATATCATTTTGAGCAATTGTCCTACGATGACCTACCATACAAATCAGTAAGAAGTAATTTGGTTGAAAATTTGTTAAAACAGAAAATTTTCACTACTTCTTCAAGGTGAATATCAATGTAAGATCAAATTTCAACTATAACTCTTTGCCGTTTATTTCTTTTATGTTATTGTTTGAATTGATAAATTTATGTGCTGAAGTGGCGAAGGAGCAAAAACTTCCTTTTTCAATTTAGATTTAACTCTATTATTTTTGTTTAGCTTATTTTTGCAATATCCTATTTGAAGAATGTTAATCTTAATAAACATATTTCTTATTCATTATCCCTATCTTTACATTACATCTCCGTCTATTTTAATTTCTGTACCAACTATAAGAATGTAAGTATTTTAGCATAACACCACCATATAGATATATGTAATTTTTTATGAGCTAAAAAGTTAATATTAAATTACTCCCAAATAAAAAAGGTTCATTTCCACAAACTAATTCGATAAATACTCCCTCTGTTCACAATATCTTTCGTTGAGAGAAATTTTTGTTCCATCGATTTTGATTTTGATGCAATATAGTACCCAATTTTCTATTTAGCCCTTATTTATTAATTACACCTATAAACTTTATATTATTTAGGGAAAATTGCATAAATCGTTCCAAATTAATCACTGATTTTGGATTTTCGTCCCAAACTATTTAATTTGGCGAATTTCGTCCCGTAATTTAATATTTTTTTGGAATATCGTCCCACCATAATTATAAGACGGAATTGCGCATTTGCCGATGAATTATCACATGGCTGCTTAAGTATCATGACATGGTAAATTTTAACATGAATAATTATATAATATTGCAAGTTCGTCCCAAAGTAATTACAAGATTGAACGTCATTTTCATTAAATTAGAAATTTAATATTGAGACTAAATTCATACAAAATGGTAAATTATGGGACGAAATTTGGCGAGTTGATATAGTTTGGGACGAAAAATTAAAATTAGTAATTAGTTTGGGACGATATTCCAAAAAAATATTAAATTACGGGACGAAATTCGCCAAATTAAATAGTTCGAAACGAAAATCCAAAATCAGTAATTAGTTTGGGACGTTTTCTGCAATTTTACCTATTATTTATTCCAATGCAACATTAATTAATGGCATTTTAGGTATATATATTTACCAAAAATCATTTTATTTATTTGAATCCTTCATACCCGTGCAACATTCTAAAACGACATATATTATGAAACAAAGAGAATACTATTTAAATAAAAAGAACTAGCATAATTCTTTCATTCTAAATATCATAAATTGCATGTGCTAAATAATGAAGTACTAATTAATTCAGGAGTGTAATTTTGGAAATATCTATGGGGCATGTTTGTTTGGATTATGTAAAAGTAATCTAAGAGATTTGATCTACTCTTTAAGGTGTCTTGGTTTTCGTTCTTTAAAAAAATTTGTTCATTATAAGTGAATGTGCATGACATAAATCTCAAAAACGTGACATATAATCTATAGAAACAAAAATTGTTGTTTGTTTGAATTTTTAAAAGTGTCACACTTTTCATCAAAATCAAAACAGACAATGCCCTAATTTTTATTCTGAATGAACATGTTCAAATATTGTAAATTTTGTCCTATGAACAGCAATCATTAATTATGGATTTTGATGTATATAATAGAACTTTTAGTTTAAGATTGTATATAATAATTATTTTCGTATTTAGACCATGCATGGCATGGGTTTTAGACTAGTTATACTTAAATCGAAGAGGAGCTTTCCTTTTTCTCAATATAATTGAGGAGCCAAATTTGGTTGACTGGCCAAATTTAACTCCTCAAGTTTGTCATTTGCCTCCCCAACTGAAAACAACTTTCGTTGTTGGAAATAAGATTTTATTATTTGAATAGTCAAATGTTTTTTCGGAGAGGATAAGTATTTGGCTATTAATGTTGAAAATGATCTAAGTTCGTATATTTCTTGTATTAATGTTGAAAATACGAGCTTACAAATTTTTCACTTTCACACAGTTTATACAAAAATATTTTTTCTACCAACAGTAAAATGCTCCTTATCGAACTAGATTGGAGATCTCTTATATATTCTCACACTATTTTTACCACTCACGTAAATCTCAAAATTTCAAGAGCAAGGTAAAAGGATTTTGGTTTTTCAAGGGAGAAAATAATTTACAAGAGATAGCTTAAAAATCTATTTGGGAGATGGAGTAATTTTTCAAATGAAAGCTCTAATTCTTGTGTGTTTAAATCGAGTATAGAGAGGCTCAATTTATAGGTCAGCTTTCGGCATCCAAGAAGGGTAAGATTTTCAAAGCAAAGTCTTTCTTTAGATAAAAAATAATTATGTCACCAATTGAAAAGATATGATCCGATCTTTTTATCTAATGTGACAAAAAAAATTTTAACCAAGTTCATTGAATAAGCCATTAATTTAAGACCAAGTAAAAGAGGAAAGATTTCGAAGATTTGCAAAAGATCATTTAAAAAGGGCAAGACTTTGGCCAAGAGTATTTAGGAAAGATTTTCAAAACAAGTCAAGATTAATTATAGTTGGCCGATTTTGATTAAGAGAATAATTATGGAAGATCTTGCTTTTAATAGAGATTTGAGAAATAAAATAAGCAAGCATTAATTTTTAAATGCATGAATTTTTTGGCTAGAATAAATGAATGGCCGAGAACATGGTAAGGAAGGAAATATTATTTTATTCCAAGAATTACTTGAAATTAAAGATTCTAAGGATTTTTTTTTTTTTTTCTTTTTGCTCTTAAAAAAATCGGATATATCATGAGTGGGCACAATAGACCACAAATTTCTTGTATAAAAAATTTAGCCCTTCAGGGATATTAGGGAATTCAATAGTTGTTTCTTCATATGAGTCTTCTTTAATAAATGGATATTCCTTCATAATTGGGTCTTTCTTCATTAGTGAGCCTTCCTTCAACAATGAGCCAAAAAGACTTGGGTCTTTGGATAAGATTCCTGTTAAGATAAATTCAAGAAGCAAACTCAAATATTAATTTGTTTGTTAATCATCAATTTTTCGGCTAACATAATATTATGGAGGGATATTACAGATATTCCAAAAAGATAACATTTTGAAATTTAAAAACAAAAATTGAACAAAACCTTGCACCTCACCTCACCCCATCCTCGTCGTTATAAAGGCCCGTTGCGGCCATTACGACCGCGTCTTTCACGTCATGTACTCATAGCCATATATACCCTACATGTTCAAGTTGTAGCCAATTGCGACTATGACATGCAAAGTTCCGGCCAATTGTTTTTAAGATGTAGTTTATGCTCAACTTAATTTTACTTTTTAATGGAAATAATGGTTTGGGTCGTCACTTCACTTATCCATTGACCCAAACCAAAATTGCAATAATTAATTGTTGGATGAAGATGAAGATAGAGTGTAGTAAAAATAAAGAAGTTAAGGGAGGTTTTGATAATTTCCAAAACATAAAGATCAACTAAATATGGAAAACTTAGTTGAAACCCTTAGAAGAATTTTGAACAAATAAGAAGACAAATCAGAAGGGTAAAAAATTCAAGGTCCAGAAGACTACTGATCTGCTGAAGAAAGAAATCAGACTGATGAAGATTAGACGACTCAAATCAGATTTGTTCAAGTTTGGGATCAGCTCTGTTCAGTCATCAGACTTGCATTCTCATCAGCCGAGTGGAAAGGATCAGGAAGTCTCCCCAACGGTAATAAATGCACTTGGAGTAATAAATGCTGAAGACCGAGGGTATTAATGGCAAATGATGGAAGAAATACCTCGTATCAGCTTGGTGCATTAAATGCTGTCTGACAGAAAGTACAGTCTGCAGTATTGTCACTGTGCAGAGAGCCGTTCGTGAAAATTAAGGACCAGTACCCGAGAAATTTGAATTGTGTCTCTCTTCAACAGGAATTTTTCAAATGTGTGAGTAAATAGCTGAAGAGCCGAAGAGAAAATTACAACACAACAACTGAGAGATTATCTACTAAGCAGAATATTTTCTAAGTCTCAAGAAGCTCAAGAACAGCTCACTCGCCTGCTGAAGTCATTTGTTGACAGAAGCTTGTTGAAGCAAAACGAATACATTTTCTGAGTGAATCTGTGTTAAGATAGTGTTGTGAGGAGTTCTTATCCGTCTTTGTGAGTGATAAGACTATGTAGAATATGTCTTCTTTATGATTTCCTATTGCGCACTTGTGGTCGTTTCATTTGTTGTTCGACGCAAGCAGAGTATACGGTAAACCTTGTGCTTATAGTATAACCCAAGATCTAAGTGACTTGGAAGAGTGGACTAAAGGATTTATATCCATATAACCACTATAAAAATTATGTGTGTTCAAACTTGGATTATTTTCTAGCATATTTACTAAACTGCATAAGAACACTTGAAAAACTGTTTGAAAATATTTTTAAAGGAGTTTGATAAAACTGGGAATAAAATCTTTCAATCTACCAAGTTTACTTGTGAAAAACACTTAAAATATCTGCTGCAAGTATTCTGGTGTTAAAACTGATTTTGACTAAATCAGCTAAGTAATTATCAGATTAGTGGTCAACTGAGCTATTCAAAGATTTATTCGCGGTCAGCTTAGTCAGCTTACTGTTCTATAACAACTTAGTCTGCTAATAGTTTAGTAGAAAGTTTTAAAGTTAAAATTTTTAGAGGTCTAACAAGTGGTATCAGAGCAGGTGGTTCATTAGAATCAGCTGCCTGATCAACGAGCTTGATCCTAGTATTTTTCAATGGTTTTAAATTTTTTTCTAAAGAGCATATTTTTGAAAAATCAAAAATTTTTTGAAAATGGATTGTATCAGCCATGTTCCCCACATAGCTGGTATGAGCTTCGAAGACTGGACGATCAGAATGGAAATCTTCTTAGCTGCTTACAATGACAACATGTACACATGTATCATTAAAGGTCCATTCAAATTCACCAAGACTATAAAGGTTGATGAAGTAGATATAGTGGTGGAAAAAGATCTAAATGAGATGACAGCTGAAGAAATCAAGCTGTTCAATCTGGACAAAGTTGGCCGTTTCATCATGACCAAAGCCTTGGACAATGACAGATTTGATAAAGTCAAGCATTGCAAGACTGCCAAAGAAATGTGGGATAAGGTTCGTGACATGAGCGAAGGAAACGACGCCATCAAGGAGCATCAACTGAGTGTTGCTCTGGAAAAGCTGGACAACTTCATAATGAAGTCTGCGGAAACCATTGACCAGATGGATACAAGGTTTACAAGGACGTTAAATGAAGTTCTCAAGCTTGGAAAAACCTTCACAGACAAGGAGATAACCATGAGAGTGTTGAAGGCTCTATCTCCAAAGTTCAACATGAAGGTAACAGGCATGGAAGAGTCAAGAGATTTGGGAAAGATCTCACTCACCGAGCTGTTCTCAGTACTCAAGGCGTATGAGTATAATCTACCAAGAATGGGTGTTGAAGAAACCTCAAATTCAAGTCCCACAGCTGCCCTAGTTGCTGCTGAAAATCCTCGAAGACCAGCACACAAAAGCAAAGATGTGGACTCATCTGATGAAGCCACAATACTCAACAAAAAGGAGTACACAGCTGGAGACGTTGCATTGCTGATAAACAACTTCAAGAAGTTCTACAAAAGAAAAATGAAGAACAAATACAACAATGCTTCTATTCTAACCCTATCTCTTCTTCTCTAGATAAGGATTCTTATAAATCCAGACTAATGTGCTATAATTGCAGGAAATTGGGTCATTTCATCAAAGATTGCCCATATCCTAAGGCTGAGAAGTATACAGAGGAAGAAAAGAAAGGAAAGAAAGCATCAGAAAAGCATGGTGCTGTTAGCAGAAGCGGAAAAGCTGGCTACTATCTACTCATCTGATTCAGATTCAGACACTTCGGATGAAGAGTCTTCTGAAGAAGAAAGTCCTGCACTCATCAGCCCGATGGCCAAGGAATCTGATAACTCTGAGGATGATGAGGTAACTCCTCTTGAAAATGAATTATTCAATTCATTTGAGCAAATGGTAGTTAATAATACAAGTATTGTTGATGCATTTGCTAAGCTTAAGGAAGAGATGATATTGCTTAGAGAGCAAAACAGTTCACTGAAACTTAAAGCTGAAAAGCCAAAAGAATCAGATGAATATAAACTGCTTGAGCAAGAAAATGAATCTCTGAAAGCTGAATGTGAAGTATATAAGGGTAAAATCATGGAACTTGAAAAGAAAATTGAGTCTCATGAAAAATCATCTGTTGCATCCACTCATATCTCTAGTAAACAGAAGATACCTTTAGAACAGGATAAGTTAGAGCTGAACCATACTGAAAATTTTATATCAGCTGACAACAGTAAGGTTATCTTGTATGTTCAGACTACTAAACCTGCTTCACCTGAGAAATAATTAAAGGAGAAGAAAGCTCCTAAGGCTAAAATGAGCAAAGAGCCTAGTGTAGGAAAACAGACTGGTAAAACCAGACAGCAGAGTCTTAAGAAGTCTGCTGATAATGCTAAAACCAATCAGACTAGTGGTAAAACTTATTCGTCTGTTAATGAGCAAACACCCAGTAAGCCAAATAAGTATAAGAACAAGAAAAATCAAAATGCTTGGTATGGAAATGAGTCTTATTATGTGCAACCTGCTACACATCCTCCTATGTATCATGCACCACAATTTCCAACTTAATATGCACCATATCCTGCTCATCCAATGCATGCATATCCTGCTTATCATGCATCTTATTCTGCTTATGAACATTATCCGTATCATGATGATTATCAACATAACAAATCTGATGGACGTGATGAAGATAAACGTGTTCATACTCCTGTCAAAACTCAGAAGCCTAATACTTCAACATCTTGGGTTGTTAAAGGTGGAACTAATCCTTCAGGACCCTCTCAATATGGGTATCTAAAACAATTTTTATTTTCTTTTGTAGGTTAGGGTTAGGAATAGGAGTAAAGTAGAGAAAATATGGTACTTGGACAGTGGCTGTTCAAGACACATGTGTGGAAACATACATGAGCTGACTGATGCTGTTGCTGTGCAAGGAAGGCAAGATTGTAGCAAGTGGAAGACTAATCAAAGGAAACATTGAGATATCTGACGTCTCTTATGTTAAAGGCCTCAAATACAATTTGCTGAGCATAAGTCAATTTTGTGACAATGGATTTTCAGTCATTTTCTCATCAGATAAGTGTTATGTTGAACAGATTGGTACAAAGAATGTAATTTTATCTGGAAGACGACAATGAAATGTGAACTGGAATTCTGTTAACAAGAGTTCTAATATTTGTTTGGTGGCATCAACACCAGGTGAAGTCAGTTGGATGTGGCACAAAAGAATGAATCATGTGAATTTCAAGACCATAAACAGACTTATCAAGAATGATTTGGTAGAAGGAATTCCAAAAACAGTCATGAGCAAAGATAAGCTTTGTGACGCCTGTCAGAAGGGTAAACAAATCAAGTCATCTTTCAAGAGCAATAATCACCAATCATCTGGAAGAATCTTGAAGCTGCTACATATGGACTTGTTTGGACCTATTGATCCAATCGGCAATGGTGGAAAGAAATACTGCCTAGCTGTTGTGGATGACTATTCAACACTTGGGTGATTTTCATGAAGAAGAAAAGTGAAACCAAGGAGCATCTTACAAATCTAATGGAGCTGATCCAGAATGAAAAGATTATGAAGATATTGAAGATCAGATCAGATAGAGGGACTGAATTTACAAACTCAACTTTTGAAGAGTATTGTAACATCAGAGGCATCAGCCATGAGTACTCTCCTACCAGAACCCCTCAACAAAATGGAGTTTCTGAAAGGAGTAACAGAACTCTAGAAGAAGCTACCAGGACTATGATAGCTGAAGCAAAGCTGCCCCAAAGATTCTGGGCAGAAGCCACAAACATAACATGCTTTACCCAAAACAGATCCATGATCAACAAGCATCAAAACAAGACCCCATATGAAGTTTGGAACAACAGGAAGCCAAACATTCATTACTTTAGAATTTTCGGTTGTAAATATTTTGTTTTAAATAATGGGAAAAATCACCTTAATGCTTTTGCAAAAAAGGCTGATGAAGCTGTTTTTGTTGGATATTCTATAGTCAGTAAAGCTTATAGAGTCTTTAACAAAATAACTTTACTTGTAGAAGAATCTATTCATGTAGTATTTGATGAACCGAATCAATCTTCTGAAAAGAATCAAAATCTGTCTACTGATTTTCAGAAATTGAGTGTTGAAGGATATGAAGAGTATATACCCATCATACTACCTGATCTCAACTCAGCTGCTAACTCAAGTGCTGTTCAAAATCACACTGCTGATTGTCTAACAGAAGAATTGCAAACAGCTGACAGACCAGAGACTGTTCAACAGACAACTGCTGTTCAACAGACTACTACTGAAACTCCAACAGTAGTGTTCCAAGATCAAAACAGATGACAACATTTAGATTTGCAACCTGATCTTAGATGGCTCAAGAATCACCCACCAGAGCTGGTGATTGGTGATCTTTTGGATAGAGTAAAGAAAAGGAGAGCTGCTGCAAATGATGCCATGTTTGTCAGCTTCCTATCTCAAATAGAGCCTAAACAGACCAGAGACTGTTCAACAGACAACTGTTGTTCAACAGACTACTACTGAAACTCCAACAGTAGTGTTCCAAGATCAAAACAGATGACAACATTCAGATTTGTCAGCTTCCTATCTCAAATAGAGCCTAAACGGACTATTCAATGGAATTAATGGTTTGGGTCGTCGCTTCACTTGTCTATTGACCCAAACCATTAATTACTCACTTTTGATAGTTTCTTTTAAGATGCCCAAAATGCTTCCAAAAGGAACTGCAGCACAACACAAGACAAGCAATGTAACAAGAAATTAATAATTGATATTGACACAATACTACTTACTTTTGGAATCAAGGAAAAATTTAATTGCAAGTGCTCGTAACGAAGAGTTGCTTACCTCAAATTTAATTGAAATCTCTCGAGAAGAATAGAGAAGAAAATATTTAGCTTTTATAGAAAGTTAGAAACTTGGACTTGAGATGGCCTCAATTATTTTTCTGTCGATTGGTTGAAAAGCCTTTCATTTCCTTACCAAATTAAGTGTGTGGTGAATTTAGGGGGTGCAAAACGAACCGAGTATTATACGTGAGAGAAGAAAGGTATAAATGCCAATGAGTTTTACTTATTGTCAGTAATGTACAATAGCTTTTACTTTTTCTTAAAAAGTTTAATATATTATACGTGAGAGAAGAAAGGTATAATGCCTTAACTTTATGTCTTTATCAAATATACTTCACGTTACAACCTTTTCGTCTCGGAAGGATGTAAATCGAGGGATGTACACCGATCAGGGGATCTGAAGGAGAGAAACAACATGATACCAACCCCAGCACAAATTCCACCATATTTCATCAAAAATTTATGCCACACAAAGTTCGAACCTTCGTTGCCAGATGAAAAATTCCCCACATCACCTCTATCATTACCACTCTTGTAATGCCAATGGGACCCGGCAATGATTAATTAAAGCTACATGAGTTGTTTAACTCAAAAACTCATTTATTACTGTTAGTAGGGCTGTAATCGAGCCGAGTAGTACCGAACGACACACTGTTCAAGCTTGGTTTGATTTTTATCGAGCTTGAAATTTTGTGTTTGAGCTTGGTTTGATTTTCAATCGAGCCGAACTCAAACGAGCTTTTATCGAACGAGCTCGAGCCGAGTATCGAGTAGCTTGATATTTTTCATGTATTTTTTTAAATTTTAGCTTATCGAGTCGAGCTCGAGCCGAGCTTCAAAAGTTATCGAACGAAAAAAGATGTTCAAGCTTGTTTGATTAATGTGACGAACCGAGCTCAAACGAGCTTTTATCGAACGAGCTCGAGTCGAGTATCGAGTAGCTTTGTTTGATTTTCAGCCCTAACTGTTAGTATACATGCGGTGCGAATTAAGAAATTAGTATTCCGGGCTGGGCCTTATCTATCGACAACTTGGGGCCATGTGGAAGCCTTTATTTTAATAGGGCCTCAAAATTTGGTAAAGTCCACATGATTTTTAAATAAATGTAGATTTTTTTTACTCTTTTAATTTTAATAGATTGGAATAATTTTATTTTTTCATATATAGACGATAAGTGTTTGGTTTATGTGGCAAAATTCAATATCATACATTGGAATAATAATTCCTATGTTCCAATTTGACCCAGGTAGTCCATAAGCATTTGTAGAAGGCAGGCTCTCACCGTAGTGGGATCTATTTGTTTGTACCCAAAAAATCACCCTCGATAAATCGAGGTACAACGGCGCGATGACAAGCCAAAAATGGCATCGGGGCCGAACTGAGTCATTCCAAAACAGATCAGACCAAATCGGATCCAACTTGGACCGAAAATGGGTCCAATCGAACCAACGGATTGGCTATTGAGCCCAATTTCAAAACTCGACCCAACTCTCGAAATTAATTAATTTTGGGTCAAACATAAATTAATTAATTAATAAAGTTAATTAATTTATGGGCCAAGAATAATTAAGTGGCCCACTTGATAAGTAAGGCCATTAATTAATTAATTGGGCAATTACATAAATGGGCCGATTATAACTACAAAATAAGACCAAAATGGCCCGATCCAGAACCAAAGTGGCCCGACCAGCCCGAACTCGACCTGGGCCCAGCCCTAAAAATCGGCCAGCTCATTGTTTTGTCTAAATTTGATTTTAATTAAAGATTAGTATTAATTAGAGATAATTAATAAGGGATAAAGACAAACCATATTAGTTGGTTTAAATAACAAATTCCTTAAATATCTCTAGTTAGTTATCTTTAATTCAAATTCAAATTAAATAAAACACACGTTCTTTCTTCTCCAACTTCCATTAAACATTAATTTTCAGCAGAGAAAATAGAGAGAAAACCACCATTGAAATAGTGGAGGTAGTGGGAAATAGCAAGGTAGTGGGAGAAGTGGGATAGTGGCCATCAGCTCCCTGATTTTCGGCCATCAGGAGGTTACTTGACAGCCATCAGCTTATTTTCCAGCAGCTATAAATACAGCAGGAGGCTGCTATACGCGGGACACACACAAATCAATCAACAAATCTCAGTCTAACACTGATCGGCTCAACGCCTCTCCGGAAGTCCAGCGCTCCGCTGCTTCTTTTTCAGCAAACACCCTGTAGAACCCCTGATATCAACCGTCACTCCTCAGCCACCAGCTACCCTCGACAGCCTGAAGTCGCCGCCGCCGCCGCCGCCGCCGACATTAAGCCGCCGCCGTCGATACTAAGCCGCCGCTGCTTCCGCTGTCCAGACGCTGTCTCGAGCGAAACCCCTTGATAGCAGGCAGTTAACAGCTGTTTTCTGTCAAGTTATCAGTCTGTCAACTCGTTGATATCAGTCTGTCCCTCCTCAGCCACCAGTGATCCCTGACCGCCTGAAGTCTTGCCGCCGCCGCCGCCGCCGCTCACAGTAAGCCGCCGCCGCCGCTCTCTTCCGCCGTCAGCTGACACTGACTCGAGCGAAACCACTCGTATCAACCAAGTAACACGCTGGTAACCGTCATGTAAGTGCCCACGTATTTATGTGACAAACTCATCGAGTAGCCATCAGCTTGATGAGCTCGTCGTCAAGTAGCCATCTGCTTGACGGCTATCGGCTAAGTAGCCATCTGCTTCGTCGATGCCTTGGTCAGTGGCCACCCGCTGATCAGGAGCCCGATTGATGGTCACCCATCAAGGTTGGGCGAACCATTGACGGTGGTTTTCCGTCGTCAATGTTACTTTTTGTCAACAAATTGATTTATCATGCATTATCAGCTCATCGGCGGGTTTACCTGCCGATCAAGGAGTCAATTTTCGGAACTTAAAAGATTTATCAACTCATTTGGCAGATTATGCCTAAACAGGAGACTTATCATTTTGTATATTTTTGTAATATTTGTACATCGGGGAACTTGCCAATATTCTTTTGTTATTAATGGAAGTCGTTTGGCTCGTATGTCTTGACTCTTTTACATGAATATACTTTACGTCAATTGATTTTCATTTGATATGCTGTTTCTGTCAAGCTAATGTTTTCTGTCAAGGCGTTGGTTTAAACTGATTGATCGTCAACCTGTTTGCTGATTTTCAAATCCGTTGATGTGTTGAGCAGGCCATTGATTGGTCATAAGTTTTTGGCACTTAAGAGAGATTTTCATAAATTGTTTAAGTCCTGCGGCCAGGCAGGCATAGAAAAGAACTAGGGGTAGTGTTTGCCTACTCTGTCACAGTCGTTTAGAAGTCAGCCTTATCAGGACAACTTACCTTGATATCAATATGTCTTTATCAGGACACTTACACTATCAATTTATCGATATCAACATGTCTGATTTTGAATCGTTATGTTTGCACGCACAAACATTGGCACGCCCGCATTTACTTTATATCACATCGAGGTATTTCTCGTCGAGCTATTGGCTCGTCGAGGGGTTCACTGACAGGTTTACAACGAACAATATTTTGGCACACCTTGATGCCAAGAACACCTCGATGTCAACCCCTCGATGCCAAGCACCCCTTGATGTCATTTTTATCACTAATAATATTTTGGTATTTCTCGACGCCGATGGTTGCTCGATATCGACGAGGCATTCCTCGATGCTAAATTTACATGCAAACAGTTCCTTGATGCCATGTATTGTCCGATGCGAATTTTATAGCAAACAATATTTTGGCACGCCCAGTGGGACATGAAAGTCTTTTTGTCAAAAACCCCACCAGCCACACAATTTTATGGCTCGGGGGGCAGGAAAATGATTCTGTGTTTTAATTAAGTTGCCATGAAACGATTATCAGCCAACTTTGGCTAGCTGACACTTGATTATCTCTTTGCCAAACAGTCAATCAGCTGATACTAAGTGGTTATTGTCTTGTTGTCGTCAGATGACATTACAGGTACCACGGAGGACTAGATCAACCTTGACAAGGACACGCTCTGACTTAACGCATACATTGGAAAATCTATCAACGGTTCCACTGACTATGGAAGGAGCCGACAGAATCGAAGAGCTGACAACAGAGGTCCGTAATTTCACCAGGGACCTCGAGACCAAACAGGATGATTGGTCTAACATCGTCAGTAAGTTTGAGAACATGCTAGGCTCGGCCACTGCTGCAAGTCAGGCCAGTACAGAAGCCAGCCACACTGTAAATAACGCCTTGGTACACTTGGAGGCAAAGTTGACTTCGCTCACTGAAAGCATCAACATGCTCGCCAATGGCATCCAAACGCAGGCCTGGACTGGGCCGCAGAGGACTGCTGTTGACAAGGGCAAAGGCCCTGCAATCCATATCGGGGGAAGCTCACTGAGAGACGAGACGCCTTTCAAGCAAGGGAACGGACAATCTAATGTCCAGGAAAGAATCAAAGGAAGCACTTCCAAAACAAGGAACACCCGTCAAGACTCGGGGGGCAGGTCCGAAGAGGACCGATTAGAGGCCGCCGGATACGGCCAAGAAGGATATCAAGCCAACTCAATGGCTTACGACAGGACTGTTCATCGAGCTGTAGAGGGTCCAGAGGACCTCTTGACGGTGAACCAAGCTGAAGAAATGTTCGTCAGGAGACAAGGGAACAGAGCAGCGAGGTATAATAAGCCTCACCCGGAATATATCGATCAGATCCCGTTCCCGTTGAACTACAGACCGCCGAATTTTACACTGTTTTCAGGCGAGGGATCACAATCTGCCACAGAGCACCTGGCTCGATTTTCTTTGGAATGTGGCAACATGACAAACGAGTTAAAATTGAAACTGTTTCCTAACTCCTTGACGGGAATGGCGTTCCACTGGTACGCCAATTTAAAGCCTGGATCGGTCCTCGATTGGCCATCCATGGAGAAAGTTTTTGTGATGAACCACTATCAGGCACCCCTCGAGGTCTCCGTCATCGAGCTGTCGAACATGAGGCAGCTGACAGGACAGACTGTCGAGGAATACATGAAAAAATTCATCAGGGCAAGGGGGTTCTGCGCCATCCCGCTGCCAGAAAGGGAATGCATCAAAATTGCCATCCATGGCATGCATTTCGAGTTACGAAAGATCATGATGGCACAATACCACGAAGACTTATTCGAATTGACCGATCATGCGGTCCGGTATGAAAGAGTATTGAGAGACGAGAACGGCCGACAGCCCCGAGGGAGCTATTATCAAGTGAGTATGGCCGACTCTAGCGAGGAGCAGATCAATCAGGTCAGCAGACCGATTGAGCAACAGGGTATCGAGATCGGCTTGGCAGAAGTGGTCTGCCCTAAGAACACCGTCTGCCCCGCGCTCGCTAAGCCAAAAGAACCTCAGCCTACTATCAAGGTGCCAAATAATTTGGTGCGTCGAGACGCCGAATATAAAACTGACAGAGAGAGACGATACTCTTTCGACGTCTCGAAAACAGAGGCCATATTCGATCAGTTGCTGGCCGACAAGATCCTCCGCCTCAAAGGGGACCATGTGATTCCACCATCAGTGAAAATATCAGGTAAAACGTATTGCAAATATCATGATGTTTGGACTCACGCAACAAACGAGTGTCTAGTATTCAGGTGGATGGTGCAAGACCACCTCGACAAGGGCATCTTGAGGTTCGCTCTGGATTGGAAGATCACAAAGCCGATGACGATTGACACCAACCCTTTCCAACAAAACGAAGTGGGGATTAACGTGATAATGGTCACAGATCCGGCAACGGGTGAATACTTATACGTTGACGAAGAGCCAGAACGCTCGCCGGCAATCAGGGAGATGGGATTATGCGCAAGATGCCAAACAGAGTTGGCAACGATTCCATTGTTCCTCAATCCAGCGTTATACAGCCCATACATGCCCTGGCTAAATCCAGTGCCGACAGGGTACCCATATCAAACGATGCCGCGACCGCCGGCAACGCCACAAACAACGCCACAAGCAGCGCCGCAACCGCAGGCGACACCACCACCACCTCGACCAATGGGACCTTGTCCAGTCCCAGCTCCAATCGAGTATACAGAATACGCGCTGTTAACAGAGAGACAACGCCAAGAGCTGGCTGAGGACAGAGGGCCTCGACGACATCAAGAGGGTACTAGCCGTAGCAGCAGAATCAGGGAGAGATCCCCTGACAAAGCACCAATCAGGCAGGTCAGATCGACCGCCAGTCGCAGAGACAGGACACATGGTCCGTCGCCAAAAATTACACCGCCAGGCCCATCAAGGCCGCGAACTGTGCATACTTCCGCCGACACACAGGTGGATCGGTGGGTTCCTGTCAGGCATTCTAAGTTTCCCGGAAATCGAAGGGTCGATCAGATGACCCGGACGCAGTATAGGCGTTATCTACGCCAACGAAAGGAGATGGAAATTGCTAAGGGGAAGGCCCCGATGAGAGAGTCAGCAAAGAAACCTCCGTCAGTGGAACAAAAACTGAAACAGGGAACAAACGAGGCCAAATCTGGCCAAGGGGTCAATATCGAGGCCAAGCCCTCGATGCAAATCGACACCTCCAAGTGGACTCCGGGGAAAGCCCAATTTGGCACAATCGACATGGAAAAGATAATGGCAGATGATGACTTGTTGTCTGACGGGGAAGACGGAAACGATCTCGAGGCAAAATTTGCCGAGATCTACAACGACAGAGGCAACAAGGAAAACGAGGCCAAATCTGACCAAACTGTCAAGGCCAAATCTGGCCAGAAAATCGAGAAACAGGTCGATCGACCTGTTGAGCAGCAGAAGAACGAGAAGCAGGAGATCGCTAAGCAAACGGTCGATGAGGAAACAGGAACAAAGGCAGTAGACAATGCTACCACCAGTCAGCCGACGAACGGCTCGACGGTGATGGAATGCAACGCTATCGATTCTGAGCTTGTTGAATTCGTCAACGAGGAGCTGGAGTATGCTACCGATGGCTTTTGGGATGACGGTATGCCAGTAGTACAAATGGCAGAGGACCTAGAGCTGTTATCGGTCGACGACGAGAAAGAGACCGATTGGGATAAAAGAGTTGAAACTATTTTCCAAAAGCCACCATCATTTATGGCTCGACATATCAGGCCACATTACGTATCAGGCCATATCGACGGAAAACCCATCGACAGAATGCTGGTCGACAATGGGGCAGCCGTCAACGTGATGCCTGCATCGACGATGCACAAATTGGGGAAAGTCAGCGAGGACTTGATGGAGACTAAGGTGATTGTCAGCAACTTCACAGGGGGAAAAGCTGACACGTTAGGGATATTGCCCGTCGAGGTAAAGATTGGAAAAACCAGTTTGAGGATTGCTTTCTTTGTGGTAGATGCTGCCACCTCTTACAACGCGTTGTTGGGAAGGGACTGGATCCATTCAGCCTTATGCGTACCGTCCTCTCTTCATCAATGTTTGTTAATCTGGGGGGACTCCCCCGAACCTGAAATTATTATGGCCGACAACAGGCCATTCACCGCCAAGGTCAACGCTGTCGAGGCAGCGTATTATCGAGATGATGTAGGTCCTTATCGATTTATCGGGCAGGACAAATACGGACGACCGAAGGAAGTCACTTCAAGCAAGAAGTTGACGCAATTGGAAATGGCTTGTTTAGCCAAGGAGTTAAGTCGGCCCTGCAACGTCAAGGAGTCAGGGCCGCAAGAAGAGCGCTGTCAGGATTAATGAATTGTCCTGATGACGAAAGACCATCGGCCTGTAAGGCCGACAGATTGGAAATTGATGAGATTGTTGTTATCGGGCCGCAGCAGGAAGCATGTGCCGATTTGATCAAGAGGTTTCGGGCCTATGTGGCCGAATGCTATACAGGCGATCTCATTTTTGAAGAAGAAACGCCACCATCGGTCGGCGATGAATTCAGTTAGAGGAGTTAGCAACAGCGCCAGCCAAGCTTGATGACATCAAGATACAAGTTCAGGACCCTGTCATCGAAATTGAGTTGGGTACTGAGGATGATCACAGGCCAACTTACATCAGCGCATTGCTTGATGATGGCCAGAAGGATCGATTGATACAGGTGTTGAAAGAATACAAGGACTGTTTTGCCTGGAACTACGACGAGATGCCAGGGTTGAGCAGGGAACTAGTAGAACACCGTATTCCGATACTTGAAGGGTACTTACCCCGGAAACAGCCCCTGAGAAGAATGTCCGTCGAGGTCTGCAAACTTATCAGGGAAGAAATCGAGAAGCTGTTAAAGGCCAGTTTTATCGAGGTGGCCCGATATCCGGAGTGGGTAGCAAATGTTGTCCCCGTAATGAAGAAGAACGGGAAGATCAGGATATGCATCGATTTCAGGGACCTGAATCTTGCGTCTCCGAAAGACGAATATCCAATGCCAATGGCGGACATGCTAATCGATGCTGCCGCTGGCAATATGTTCCTGACAGCCGTCGACGGAAGTGCAGGTTACAATCAGATTTTTGTGGCTGTTGACGATGTACCAAAACTGGCTTTTCAATGTCCCGGCGGAATAGGCACCTTCCAATGGAAAGTGATGCCATTCGGACTCAAAAACGCCGGAGCAATCTATCAACGAGCCATGAACTGCATCTTCAGTGAGTACATCGATGACTTTGTTAAAATTTACATCGATGATATCATTATCAAATCGGCTAGTTACGATGAGCACTTGATACATTTGGCAAAGTCATTTGCCAAAATGAGGGAACATAAATTGAAACTTAACCCCTTGAAGTGTGTGTTTGCAGTTGCGTCAGCCAATTTTCTTGGCTTCTTGGTACATCGCAAGGGGATTGAGATTGACAAAAATAAGTCCAAAGCTATCTTGACGGCCAGACCTCCGTCGACGAAGAAGGAATTACAACAATTCCTTGGGAAAGTTAACTTTTTACGGAGGTTCATTTCTAACTTGGCTGGAAAAACGAAGGTCTTCTCGCCTTTGTTGAAGCTGAAGGACAAAGAGGAGTTCTGCTGGCAAACGGAGCACGAGCAGGCGTTTCAGCAAATTAAGGACAAGCTGACAACGCCGCCCGTAATGATGCCGCCTGTCAAGGGGAAGCCCTTGAAATTATATATATCTGCCACGGATGACACCGTCGGCGGATTTCTGGCACAAGACGACGAGGATGGATTCGAGCGAGCAATCTATTACTTGAGCAGGCACTTGACAGAAACGGAGCAGAGGTACTCGCCGATAGAAAAGGTATGCCTTGCACTATTTTTCTCTTGCAAGAAATTACGTCATTATATGCTGCCTGTAAAAGTGTTGGTTATTTCTGGTATTGATGTGATAAAGTATATGATAGCTAAGCCTGTGATGAGGGGACGGATCGGTCGATGGGCCATCCAACTGATGGAGTATCAATTACAGTACGTACCGCAAAAAGCTGTCAAAGGCCAAGTATTGGCTGATTTTCTAGTTGACCATCCATGTCTCGATATCGATCAGGCCGTTCTCAAGGAACTGGACTCGATGACAGTAGAGATCAGGCCATGGACATTGGCTTTCGACGGGTCTAGAACCGACAGGCTGTCTGGAGCAGGTATAGTCTTGATTTCTCCATCAAATATAAAAACTAAGCTATCAATTCAATTTGATTTTGAATGTACTAACAATCAGGCCGAATACGAAGCCTTGATCATTGGACTGGAAATGCTTAGAGAGCTCGACAGTAAGTCTGTCGTCATCGTCGGGGACTCGCAGTTGGTTATCAGGCAAATACAAGGTACTTACAAATGCCGAAACCCAACGCTTGACAAATATTATATAACTGCGATGTCCTTATTGTCGGAGTTTGTTGATGTTACATGTTACCATGTAACGAGGGGAAACAACAGCGAGGCCAACAGTCTGGCCCAACTGGCGACTGGTGTTGATCTCCCTGATGACATTGAGGAATCCCTCTACGTCGTCAGGAGACGACACTGTCCTTCATTTATGTATCGAGACAACGTCCTGACTGTTTTGAGTGTGTTTCAGGACCCTGATGACTGGAGAGAGCCGATCAGAAAATATCTGGCTGATCCGTCGGACCGAGCATCTCGACAGACGAGGCTCAGGGCAGTCAATTATGTCTTGATAGGCGATCAACTGTTCAGAAAAAGCCATGACGGCGTGCTCTTGTTATGCGTCGATCAGCAAGAGGCCATGAGAATTATGATGGAGGCTCATGAAGGAATTTGCGGGGCCCATCAAAATGGTCACAAGTTAGCATGGCTGCTGCGCCGATATGGCTATTACTGGCCGAAGATGGTGGGAGACTGTATTCAATTGGCAAGGGGTTGTGAGAAATGCCAACGCTTCGGGACAGTCCAAAGAATGCCCGTCGAGGAAATGAACATGATAATCAAGCCATGGCCTTTCAGATGTTGGGCCATCGATATCATCGGGGAGATTCACCCCTCGTCTTCCAAACACCATCGGTACATTATTGTGGCCACGGATTATTTTACTAAGTGGGTAGAGGCCAAACCGCTCAAACAGGCCAATCAGGCCGAGGTGATGAAGTTCATCAAGGACTTAATCATTCACAGGTTTGGTCTGCCTCAGACCATTGTCACTGACAGGGGACTGATGTTTTCGGTCAAGAAGTCAAGGAGTTTGCCAGATCAATGGGTTTTGAATTGGTCCATTCAACACCGTACTATGCACAAGGGAATGGCCAAGCGGAAGCTTCTAATCGAGTCCTCAAGGACATTATCTCGAAAATGATTGAGGAAAACCCAAGAGCTTGACACTTGATGCTGTCAGAGGCATTATGGGCTTATCGGACGAGCAAACGGACAAGTACAGGCACCACCCCGTATAAGCTAACGTACGGACAGGAAGCCGTTCTACCGATGGAGATCAACGTCCGATCTCTGCGGGTGATGCAGCAAAACGAGCTGACGCCCGAAGAGTATACTGAAAATATGTTCCAGCAGCTCGATGAGCTCGACGAAATCAGGGTTGCCGCGTTAGACAAGATCGAGGCACAAAAAAGGCTAGTTGCCCGATGCTACGATAAAAAGATACGCAGGAAACACTTTGACGTCGGGGATATGGTCTGGAGAGTCGTTTTGCCACTTCATCAGCGCGAGAAAAAGTATGGTAAATGGAGCGCGACATGGCAAGGACCATATGAAGTTTACTCGATAACCCGAGGTGGGGGTTACATTTTGAAAAAGCCGGATGGGAATCTCGGTCGAGACCCCATCAATGGAAGATATTTGAAAAAGTTTAGGCCCACCCTTTGGGAATCGATGTGTCTGGAACATCAGCGAGCCTTAGAGCTTGAGATCGAGCGGCGCCAAGAGTACTTCAACGCGCCGATCCCCCTGTAAATATAAGTAGGATTTATTTTTGGTCTTGTTTTTATTTCCCTTTCTGTTTGTTTAGGATAGGATTTTAAATTAGTGTTAGTAGTCGCATTTACTTTTGATTTTTAGTCCAAATACTTCCGTTTTTAATTCAAGTTTTCCTTCCCCGATTTTCAAATTTTTGCATCAAGGCATTTTGATTTGAAATTCTTTGGAGTTGATATAATTTTAGCTAAGTGTTGTTGACAAAAAGTGGCGTTTTCTGTTTGCAAAATTGTCTTGTCAAGGGGTCAGGGTGATAGTTTGGAGTTTCGATGTTTACTTTATTTTGGCTTTAGTTCAAAGGAAAATATAATATGAAGCCAAAAGAAAATGTACTAAAGGAAAGCAGTATGTGGCTGTCAAGCCATTACATCAACGGGAAAGTGAATAAGTCTGGGGCCATCAGGCCAATGCATAAAACAGAGAAATAAACTGTCTGAGAAATCAAAGTACTAAGGCACATGTGCCATATCAAACGGCTCGCAGGCCGAAACAATCAACGCAAGAAATCCTGAGTAAACTTGGTGAGAAATCCTTTGAGGGCCGTCTCGATTCTGGCCTGATCAACTGCTGCCGCGTTTGCTTTGGCAATCACTTCATTTTCGGCAGCCTTCGCCTCGTCGAGCAGGTCGGCAGTGTTGGACAACTCCACCGTGACTGAATCAGCCTCGCCTACAACCTCCTTCATCTTGCCTCGGACCGAGTCCAGATCCATCTGCAGCTTAGCAATGGCCGCAACCAAGTCGGCTTCGGCATCTCGGAGATGAGTGAGTGAATCATTGAGGCCGGAACCCTGGACGTAGAGCTCGTTAAATCGAGATTGGAGGGCCTCGACAGGGAATGCAGAAGTTGTCCTCGCCTTGATAGCTTTGTCATTTTCCTTGAAATCACCCCTCATCTTCGTAAACTGACTCGCGAAGTTAGAATAAAAAGGCGCTTTATCGTCAGGGAGTCTGGCGGAGGACAGCCGGCTCATTAAGTCATCAAGGGACGGTCCCATATTGATCATGAGGACCTCCAACGGCTGGCTCTGATGGTTTGACAACAGCCCCTCGAATTGAGCTAGCTCTTCGGGAGTAAAAGGGGCTTGATTAGATTGCTCCGATACTGTCGACAGGGTTTGAGAGGAAGAGCTCTTCGACGAAGCGTGAATATCCGCAAATCGAGCCAGCATCTGGGAGAGTCGTTGAGAGGTGTCCTTGACTTGATTAGACAAAGGGATCTACGAAAATAAGAGAGAAACATAATTAGCCAAGTAAAATAAGTGAAGGGTTTTCGAATGACTCAATGACGAAAATTACCTCTCGACGGGGCAGTGAAACTGAAACAGGAGTTTCCTTGACAGGAGCAGGCTCGGGAACAGAAGGCTCAACCTCTCGATGGGCTACAGCTGCATCGCTTGATGTACCGTCGACAACAGTGTCGACAAGAGGTTCCTCGACGTGTACTGAAAGGGGCGGACGAGATGGGACCTCCACTCGCTGAAAACGCGATCCATCGTCCTCACTGTCAGACGAGCTGTCAGCCATCGACCTAACTCGTTTTCGAGGTGGGAGATCGTCCTTAGCAGCTCGACGCCTTCCTTTAGAACTTGCTTCCTGACAGCAAACGAGACATCAATGTAAGTTGGAAAAATATGATAAATAAATCAGACAAGGACTACCTCTTCGTCGGAACTGCTCACGATTATGGCACTCGTGCCACCTCGCTGATAGAAGAGCCGACGAGAGCGTCGGATATATACGACAGGGGGGTCCGTTACTTTGTCAACAGAAGATTGAGCTTCAGTCGTCTGCAAGGATTGAGATGCGGCGGGCGAAGGTCCTGATGGACTGATGACCTGCAGCGGAATGGCCATGGGGATAATCGGTTCCTTGACGACCTTCTTTTTCTTGTCAGCAGGAGAGGCCGATGATTTCTTCCCTGCCAAAACAAACAAACATGTTAGTACATAAGGACAATCGAATAAGAAAAAACGAAGAAAAGCTACCTGAGTCGTCAAGAGCAATGGTACCCCCATCCTTGTATTCACATAAAAGGTAAATCGTTGATATGTCTCGCGAGTCATCAGCTTGGTACCCCGTAAAAGTGACCTGGGAACTAGCTTGACAACTACGAGGACGGGAGGTAACACTCATAAGAGGCTCGACAGGGGTAGACACACAACCCAACGACTCGACAAAATCGGGCAGTAAGGGAAGGGAAGGGCCAAATGGTTTATAAAACGTATGCCAAGGAGGGATCTCACCTGGACCCCCACGTTTTTTGGCTAACTTAGCGTGCTCTAGCATGGCCTTACCCATCCTAACGTTTTTCAATGACTCAAAATTGACAGCAGCAAGCTCATACACTTTATCCTTATTATCGGGGTCCCAAATTACATCATAAAAACGTTCAAAACGAGAAATTACATAAAACGCACCTTTCTGCGACGCCTTCTTGGTGGCAGCAGCTGATTGCTCCAAAAACGGCCCGTCGGTAGAGATAACTTCAGGGTGATTAGGCACTGTAAATCGAGCAGCTGCAGCGTGGTACGTCTCCCGACGGGTCAACGCGAGATAGCCACCCCACCAGTCAATGAACTCAGGCGAACAAATAGGACTGGGAGTAAAGGGCCGAAAAACAAACCCATCACGGGCTGCCCGCCAACATCTCCGCAGTTCGTCAAAGCTTTCCATATCCTCCAACTCCATTAACTTTTCATTCCTCTCGGCGAGAGAAACGCCGTAACGAGGAATCATCTGAACTAAGCCGAATTGTCGAGCTACATAGTGAGCAGAATAGAAACGAGCCGAACACTTCATTGGCTTCCTTTTTGTCGGGGTCTTGGCAGAGGTCACTTTCAGCCCCGACGGGATATCCCTAGACGTCAAGAAGCTCGCCCACAATCGCTGATAGTCCCGGAATTCTTCAGCGGACATCAAGGGGCTGTATCTAGATAGCACCGACGGATAAAAAACTGAAAAGTCCGGCTCGGGACCTTTTATCCTGTCATAAAGCATGCTGAAAAAGTGGTAAAAGTTACAAGGGGGCGTCCTCTGCCGAGATACATAGGACGCATAAATCTCATCCCCAATGGGATTCCCTTCAAAAACACGGAATAACGGAAAATAAGCCAATAACCAAATCTGTAAAAGCCAGATAGGCCCCTGCAAAGACGTGCAACCGGAAGCCAAAAAACCCTCAATACCAGTGCAAAAAGAGGAAAATACCACAGGCCCTAATGCCACACGTGCACCATCCGCAATAGATAAAGCTACAGCATTATATTCTTTCGTCACAGATAGAGCGGAGTTACAAAAAAGGTACCTTGACAGCCACACGGTCAAAAAGTGTACATGTTTAGTGCGCGATACCTCGACAGAATCAGGAAGGTCTTTGTACCGACCGATCACCGGTCCATATGAAACGGCACTGCCCCCGGTACCCGAAGCTGACGGAAAGTGATATGCTTCGTCGCTCGCCGATGGTGAGGGGTCCACATAACGTCCCGCGGGACTAAGTCCAGTGATAGCCATAATATCGAGCAGTGTGGGCGTCATCGGGCCGTGAGCGAAGTGAAATGTATTATCTTCTTTGCACCAGAATTGGACTGCTGCCCGAAGCAGGGGAAGGTTGAGAACAAGCCCCGTCTTGCAAAATTGGATGGCATCGTGAATGCCACCGTTCCGCCACACCGAACCGAAAGTCTTTTCAACTCGGGCACACCACACGAGCCAGTCGGAATGGTTCACGGAGCCTGCCCAAGGCCACCCGCGCGTAGTAGAAGAAAATTCTTTAAGCCCTGTGGCGAAAGGAAGGGACTCCTTCAAGATTATGATTGGATGCTCATTTGGGGGAGGTAAATCGACAATGGTGTGGTAAGGACCAATGGTGGTACCGTACGAAACGTCCTCGAGAGATTGGGTGTCTATTCGTACATCTCTTCGATTGATGTTCGTTCCCGCCATGTTACTCCCTAAAAAGTGCCTCAATTTCGAAACCTTTGAGTTTTCGATTATGAAAGTTTTGTGGAGATGGGTTTTTTCGGATTTGTTGAATATTTGGGCTTTGAGTTCGGGTTTTGTGCTTTAGGGGTGAAGGAGAATGCGATTCTAGCAAGAAAAACAAGAAAACCGAAATAAAAAGCTCGATTTCGGAGCTTGAAGCTTTCTTGGCTATGGAGGATTTATGAAGTGGGTTTTTTCGGATTTCAGGGTTTTTGGGAAGAAATTTACGATTTTAGAATCCTTAGGAGATGGGGAATCCAATGGTGTAAGAATGGAGGAAGAAAATCGAAGCAGGGAGTTCAATTTTGGAAGATGAAATTCGGCTATGGAGGCTTGGGGGAAGAGGAACCAGCCGTGTGAGGAAGAAAGGAGGGAGAGAGAAGGTGAAGAGTTAAGGTGGGGCCCAGTGTGTAAGAGTTTTGTTTTATTTGAAAAAGGAAAAAGTGGGTGTTGGGAAAAGTGTAGTGAATAGACTTCTAATTTAATTGGGAACTAGAAATAGATTCTAATTGAATTTACTCGGGAAGTTGGGAGTGAGTTGGAGAGTTGACATCTGGCAAATGAATTAACAGATTGGGAAAATTTTCAAAAATCCCAAAAATGCTAGAATAATTTAATTGGCTAAAAATGGCCAGTTTTTAATTATCATAGCATAATAAAAGCCAATTGAGGAGAAGAAGGGGGTAATTTTAAAACTAAGTCTATCCGATAAAATTTTATTATCAAATAAAATTTATCAGATACGACTTACGGGGGGCATTGTTTGTACCCAAAAAATCACCCTCGATAAATCGAGGTACAACGCTCGATGACAAGCCAAAAATGGCATCGGGGCCGAACTGAGTCATTCCAAAACAGATCAGACCAAATCGGATCCAACTTGGACCGAAAATGGGTCCAATCGAACCAACGGATTGGCTATTGAGCCCAATTTCAAAACTCGACCCAACTCTCGAAATTAATTAATTTTGGGCCAAACATAAATTAATTAATTAATAAAGTTAATTAATTTATGGGCCAAGAATAATTAAGTGGCCCACTTGATAAGTAAGGCCATTAATTAATTAATTGGGCAATTACATAAATGGGCCGATTATAACTACAAAATAAGACCAAAATGGCCCGATCCAGAACCAAAGTGGCCCGACCAGCCCGAACTCGACCTGGGCCCAGCCCTAAAAATCGGCCAGCTCATTGTTTTGTCTAAATTTGATTTTAATTAAATATTAGTATTAATTAGAGATAATTAATAAGGGATAAAGACAAACCATATTAGTTGGTTTAAATAACAAATTCCTTAAATATCTCTAGTTAGTTATCTTTAATTCAAATTCAAATTAAATAAAACACACGTTCTTTCTTCTCCAACTTCCATTAAACATTAATTTTCAGCAGAGAAAATAGAGAGAAAACCACCATTGAAATAGTGGAGGTAGTGGGAAATAGCAAGGTAGTGGGAGAAGTGGGATAGTGGCCATCAGCTCCCTGATTTTCGGCCATCAGGAGGTTACTTGACAGCCATCAGCTTATTTTCCAGCAGCTATAAATACAGCAGGAGGCTGCTATACGCGGGACACACACAAATCAATCAACAAATCTCAGTCTAACACTGATCGGCTCAACGCCTCTCCGGAAGTCCAGCGCTCCGCTGCTTCTTTTTCAGCAAACACCCTGTAGAACCCCTGATATCAACCGTCACTCCTCAGCCACCAGCTACCCTCGACAGCCTGAAGTCGCCGCCGTCGCCGCCCAAAATCCTCCGCCGCCGCCCAAGGTCCGCCGCCGCCGCCGCTAAAAATAAGCCGCCGCCGCCGCCGACATTAAGCCGCCGCCGTCGATACTAAGCCGCCGCTGCTTCCGCTGTCCAGACGCTGTCTCGAGCGAAACCCCTTGATAGCAGGCAGTTAACAGCTGTTTTCTGTCAAGTTATCAGTCTGTCAACTCGTTGATATCAGTCTGTCCCTCCTCAGCCACCAGTGATCCCTGACCGCCTGAAGTCTTGCCGCCGCCGCCGCCGCTCACAGTAAGCCGCCGCCGCCGCCGCCGCTCTCTTCCGCCGTCAGCTGACACTGACTCGAGCGAAACCACCCGTATCAACCAAGTAACACGCTGGTAACCGTCATGTAAGTGCCCACGTATTTATGTGACAAACTCATCGAGTAGCCATCTGCTTGATGAGCTCGTCGTCAAGTAGCCATCTGCTTGACGGCTATCGGCTAAGTAGCCATCTGCTTCGTCGATGCCTTGGTCAGTGGCCACCCGCTGATCAGGAGCCCGATTGATGGTCACCCATCAAGGTTGGGCGAACCATTGACGGTGGTTTTCCGTCGTCAATGTTACTTTTTGTCAACAAATTGATTTATCATGCATTATCAGCTCATCGGCGGGTTTACCTGCCGATCAAGGAGTCAATTTTCGGAACTTAAAAGATTTATCAACTCATTTGGCAGATTATGCCTAAACAGGAGACTTATCATTTTGTATATTTTTGTAATATTTGTACATCGGGGAACTTGCCAATATTCTTTTGTTATTAATGGAAGTCGTTTGGCTCGTATGTCTTGACTCTTTTACATGAATATACTTTACGTCAATTGATTTTCATTTGATATGCTGTTTCTGTCAAGCTAATGTTTTCTGTCAAGGCGTTGGTTTAAACTGATTGATCGTCAACCTGTTTGCTGATTTTCAAATCCGTTGATGTGTTGAGCAGGCCATTGATTGGTCATAAGTTTTTGGCACTTAAGAGAGATTTTCATAAATTGTTTAAGTCCTGCGGCCAGGCAGGCATAGAAAAGAACTAGGGGTAGTGTTTGCCTACTCTGTCACAGTCGTTTAGAAGTCAGCCTTATCAGGACAACTTACCTTGATATCAATATGTCTTTATCAGGACACTTACACTATCAATTTATCGATATCAACATGTCTGATTTTGAATCGTTATGTTTGCACGCACAAACATTGGCACGCCCGCATTTACTTTATATCACATCGAGGTATTTCTCGTCGAGCTATTGGCTCGTCGAGGGTTTCACTGACAGGTTTACAACGAACAATATTTTGGCACACCTTGATGCCAAGAACACCTCGATGTCAACCCCTCGATGCCAAGCACCCCTTGATGTCATTTTTATCACTAATAATATTTTGGTATTTCTCGACGCCGATGGTTGCTCGATATCGACGAGGCATTCCTCGATGCTAAATTTACATGCAAACAGTTCCTTGATGCCATGTATTGTCCGATGCGAATTTTATAGCAAACACTATTACTTCTGGAGAATTGCCTATGGATTATTTTGGCATGAAAATGTTTTAGAATATCCATATATTAATATATTATTTGCCATGTCTCCAATTTGTTAGATGCATTTCAGAAATGTGCGTCCTCTTGTTGGTAAATTGTGAGTGATGGTGAATTAGTTATACTAGCGTATGCCCCTGTTACGCACGGATTCTTAATTAAATTATTTCATATATAATATTCAATAGTTAATTAATAATGTAAATTATTATGACTTTGACTGGAGAAGATGCACTAAATCCACTTGTATTTTGAGACATCTGCACAAAATTTCCTTGTATAACCACCTTGTGTTTTACAAATACTTGCAAGAAATTTTCTTGTGTTTTATAAAAAATTGCACAAAATCTCTTTTTCATCAAAAGTGATGGAGAGTGTATCCCGCTTGCGGTTAATGAGACTAAAACTCAATTTTAAATGAAAGAATTTATTGAGATAAATTCACCAAATTCACACATGTCTTGGAAAACTTGCTCAAAACCCCTCGTGTTATTATTATTATTTGTCTTTGGCATAGAACGCCCCAGTATTTTACAAACACTTAGTAGGAATCCCCTTGTGTATATATTAATATAATAGATAGGTAAATAGATTGAACATGGAGGATAAAATAGTATTTAACCTATACAAACTAATTGTTTCAACTATTTACCGTTAAAGGAAGAGTGTGCAACATCTGGTACAACACTAGAGGGTTCTATGCAAAAATTAAAAAAATAACACAGGGTGGCTCTGTGCAGGTTTTCCAAAACACAGATAGTTTTATGCATTTTTCCCGGTTTGACATAAGAGAATTATACAAACAATATTTATGCTTGTAAAATGGATTATAACTACGAACGTAAATTAAAATTAATATTATAATAATTTGTAATTATATAGGTAAGATACTTAATTTGTTATTTCTAAAGCGTATCTTTTCAAATTTCTAATCTACCCAATAATAAAAAGAGTGAATCGCACTTTTGGTCCCTCTTATGACTTGATTTTATCACTTTCGTCCCTTTTAAATTTTTCGTAGGATATGCATCCCTCTTATCAATATAGTGTATCACTTTAGTTCCTCTTATCAATATAGTGTAATACATTTATCCCTCTTAAATTTTTCATAGCAGATTCGTCCCTCTTATCAATGTAGTGTAACACATTGATCCCTCTTAAATTTAAAATACATCATAAAATAGAAGCAAAATTTCATTTTTGACCATATAAAGTGGCTGCTTTTCAAAGTTGGCCCTTTATTGTAGTACCTCGACAATATATGTCACTTATAGTGTCGTCGTTATCAACTTCAGTCCTTATCATCATAAATTTTTAATTATCGCCGGAAATCATCAATTTATGTCCAATCTGACGGAAAATTTTAATTTTAGCAAAAAATATCATTCGTCGAGTGATACTTTAAGATTAAAAATTTCATGTTATGACTCCAAAATTTTAAGTCTAAATCACGTGATAGGTCTATAACTTTAATTTTTATTTTAGATTAGAATTGTACAATGAAATTTGTATAAATTTTAGGCAAATGTGATGTGAATTTGACCTATTTATTTATTTATAAATAAAAATAGGTATATTCGATTTATGGGGGAAACGAACTTTAACCGTTTTTCATCAAAAATTGAAGCTATAGACACATAAATTGGACTTGCAAATTGGATTAAAAATATGAAATTCTTAAATTTTAATTGGCACTTTAAAATTAAATTTTTCGATTAGATTAAACATAAAATTGGTGATTTTCGGTAAACAGTTTAACTTTTTTGGTCAAATAAGACATAAATTGATGATTTTTGGCGTTAATTAAAAAAATTCGGTGATAAGGACTGAAGTTGAAGATGATGACACAATAAATGACGTATTTTGTCGAGGTAACACAATAAAAGGGCCAATTTTGAACTGCTACCACTTTAGGGCCAAAAATAAATTTTACCTCCGAAATGGATGTAATTTGGATTTAAAAGGGACCAGTGTGTTATACTACAATGATAAGAGGGACGAATCTGCTAAGAGGGACGAATGTATTACATTACAATGATATGAGGGACTAATGTGATACACTATATTAATAAGAGGGATGCATCTGCTACGAAAAATTTAAAAGGGACGAAAGTGATAAAGTCAAGTCATAAGAGGGACCAAAAGTACAATTCACTCTAATAAAAAATTAATTACATTCCCATTGTAGATGAATTGAAAGAAAGAATGAAAAACTTTTCCCCCTATTCTCTTTTGTGCAATTAAGTTTAAACATTCTTCTCTCTCTCTTTTTTTACTTCTTTATAATCATCTTATCATCCTGTTAGGCTGTACGAGGCCATAAATACGTTCTTTGCTATTTTTGCACTAAAAGTCTCAAAGACGGGTGTTGAATAAAGTTGCAAAGCTGGGAGTGTTAATGTGAAATCTTCTTATATCTTCCATTTCAAATCTAATTTCACCATCCATTCAATTGGCAAAAAAATAATTATATGTTTCATACTGAGAAAGTCTTCACTATGCTTCAACGAAAGGGTAATATTTGTGTACACACAGTCGCACATAAACACATCTTAACAAAATTCCAGTTAGACGATTTGCTACAATTAAGGACTCTATTGCAGTCTGATAACCATTTATCAAAGGTAATAATCAAACCTAAGTATGAACTTATTTGAACACAAGCAAATGCTTTAATTTGTGGATAAGTGTTCCGACCATCACATAAAATTGTTTAAAGACTATAAGTATTCCACAATTGTAACACAATAGTTTAAAAAGAAATAAAAATTACATATCCAGAGAAATAAAAAGTCACCAGTGCTCTTATATTATAGATCCAACCATGTTTCTTTACCATGCTCATTTTGCCTCCAAGTCATTTCCATCAACAAAGCTTTAATCCATTGTTATGAGTGCAAATAACTTTCCGGTCAGTAACTTCGATGTGTTTTACCATAAATTTGCTCTTTGTTTGCAATTAATACAACAAAGAGAAGAAGGTAAACAAAAAGAGATAAGTGAAGCAAGAAAGACCACAAACTTTCATCAATACAAAAATCCATCATCTCTGTATGATCAAGCAATCATTTCAATGACATAGAGAACCATATGAAAAACAATGGTGTTAATTGTAATTCGGAAAAAAAAAATTACGAATAAGATACTCAATTATATGGTCATAATCACTGAACACGCACTCTATGTAGTGAAAAAAACTCCAATCTAACATAAACTGGAATACGTTGGATCCGAAATACCTTTAGAAATCTTTGCACCATCACCGAGTAATCTTGACAACTTGAGACATAATAACATGAGCAAAGTACTTCTTGCAAATAATAAAAAATTCGTATCACTATGTGAAAAATGCTTGATTACCAAGTAATGTAAAACATGTTTTCGTCTTAAACTGAAGAAAACAAAATTGACACACCTGAATAGCCACTTGTTGGCCCCACTCTAGAACTCAACTGATCACTTGGGACCAACAATTGGCTATTCAGGTGTGTATATGGTCCGCTCTTGCAAATATTATGTCAATTTTATTTTCAATGTAGTCGAGAATTTATGGTAAAATTGACATAATATTTGCACGTTACAACCTTTTCGTCTAGAAAGGATGTAAATCGAGGGATGTGCACCGATGACGAGGTTCTGAAGAAGAGAATCAACATGATACCAACCCCAGCATAAACTCCACAATATTTCATCTGAAATTTATGCATATTTCATCTGAAATTTATGCCACACGAAATTCGAACCTGCGTTGCCAGATGAAATATTCTCCACATCACCTCTATCCTTACCACTCCTGTAATGCCAGTGGGACACCCGCCAGAAATTTACTACTGTTAGTATATATGCGTTGCGAATTAAGAAATTACAATACCGGGTTAGGCCTTATCTATCGACAACTTGGGGCCATGTGGAAGCCTCTATTTTAATAGGGCCTCAAAATTTGGTAAAGTCCAAATTCTTTTTAAATAAATGTGACTCTTTTAATTTTAATAGATAACGTAAAATTATTTTTTCATACATAGACGCAATGTTATTAAAACCGGACCGGACCGGCCGGTCCGACCGGTTGGACCGCGAACCGGAGGTTGGTCCAGTCCGGTTTACCCCCTAATACCAGTCTGGTTCGGTGGTTTCGGACCGGGTCAACCCGGTTTTGAATTTCTTTTTTTTTTTTTTTAAATTTTTTTTAATGTTAAAAATTCTTGTAAAAGTTGGAATTTGAACACCTAACCTTTAGGTGAAACATGACTTCCTTACCATTTGAGCTACATCACTTTTGTTAAACTTTTAGTACAAATTAAAATTTATAAATTTTAGAAACTTGTAGCCAAATTTATTTATAAATTAGATAATTAACTCAAATAAATATTTTACACATTATGAATGAAAATTAATACTCAAATAATAAATTTTAACAATTTATTCTATAAAATATTTATTTTCAATATTATTTTTAGGATAAAGAGTCAAATCTATATAATATGCAAGTTTGACTTTGAATATTAGACTTTTATTCATAAGCATATTTTAAAATTTATGAATTTCTTAGTTTGTTGTATTTTTAACTTACACTTTTAATTTTTATAAAGAAATATAATCATTTATATGAGCATACACATTAGTACCATATTACCGTTATGATATAAGTTAGATAAATATTATATGATTTAATTTTAGTATATGTAGATACATGAAATTTATGCCCAATTAAATAACGACACTTATAAATAATTTACTAGTAATCAATTAATTTTCTATTTTGGGATTTTATTATATTAAATTCCGAAATTAAATAATGATATTAATTGATTTCTATGATTTATTTATTGGCCAATTATATCAAGCCATGTGTCAAAATGATATATTTAAAGCCATATAATTAAGTGGCCAATCAAAATGTGCCACATGTCAAAGTGATGTGTTTTGGCCAATCAAATGAAGTCTTTTATTCCAAGGAAGTAAGGGCCAATCAAATCTTGACACGTCACCAAGTTGCTATAAATGACTCTCTTCAAAATCTATATAAAGAGGTCTTGTGAATTCATTTGGAGATATACAGAAACACACATATACATATCTACCTACAAATTCACATACATATTCTCCTCAAGCTTTGAAGGTCTGAAAACACTTCAAATCCGTGACTCCATCCGCAAATCTTGGAGAAAGTCGCATCACACGATTCAAGAACAAGCCGAGTGCACTTGAATCCATACGTTCAACGAAGAGAAGAATCAGAGGACTCATACATAGAGATTTGTAACCACTTTTAAATTTTAAATATATATTATTTGTTACTTCTCATTTTATTGTCTATTTAAGCTTTTTGCAGACTTTAAAATTTGTTGTAAACAAATTTTTGGCACGCCCAGTGGGACATCTCTACCTCTCATCTCTTCTCTTCAAAAGATGGTTCGTCCTACAAAGTACCGAACTATGACTGATTTGATGAATGACCCAAGGACCATGCTCATTGAAAAGAAGGCGCATGATGATTCTCAAAGCGGTGGGTCTTCACCCCTTTCTCACTATTCGACTGGAGCGCCTGTTATGACAACAAACGCTACGACTATGGAAGAACAACTCATGGCTCTAACTAAGGCCATAGAAGGGCTCAACAAGCGTGCGCAAGAGCAAGATGCAAAGATTGAGAGACTTCTCAGCCAAGGACTCTTTGCCAAGACGAATCACTCGATGGGAAAACGACCTATGGATCCCGAAGAAGATGAGGTATCAACAAAACGATACTCAAAAGTGAACGAGGACCCACTCGAGGATTCTGAGGAGGACGACATCCTCTTAGGACGACATTCGACGGAGAAGACAAAGGGTCTTCAAATCTCACCCGACGGCATGATTCCTGTGGATCGACTGGAAGACTTCATCACTGGAACCATCAAGTGCAAATTGGAAGGAGGTTCAAAATCTTCACTTACTTACGTGAAACCCTACACTCGTCGCATCGACACAATGAAGATGCCTACTGGATATCAACCGCCAAAGTTCCAACAATTCGATGGGAAAGGGAATCCAAAGCAACATGTCGCTCACTTCATAGAAACTAGTAATAATACTGGAGATCTTCTCGTGAAACAATTTGTCCGCTCGCTTCAAGGGAATGCTTTTGACTGGTACACGGACTTGGAGCCTGGAAGCATTGATAGTTGGGAACATCTTGAACAAGAATTCCTCAACCGATTTTATAGCACAAGAAGAATCGTAAGCATGATCGAGCTCACAAGCACTCATTAATGGAAAGAAGAAAAGGTCATCGATTATATCAATCGATGGAGAAATCTAAGCTTAAACTGCAAGGATCGTTTGTGCGAAACTTCTGCCATAGAAATGTGCATCCAAGGGATGCACTGGGGCTTGCATTATATTCTTCAAGGAATAAAGCCTAGGACATTCGAAGAGTTAGCTACGCGTGCGCACGACATGGAACTTAGTCTCGCTTCAAGGGGAGATCAAAACTTCTTACCCATTCAAGATTCAAAAAATCCCAAGGATAGGCAAAATATCAAGAGAGGTGGCAAACCTTTGTCTGCAAATGATAACAAAGAATCTATGACAATCAACGCCGCTCCAATAAAGTTGTCGTCCAACCCAAAGAAAAGAGAAGAAACTAAGGGCAACTCTTCTCAAGGAGGACTTCAGAAAAAGCTGACGTTGAAAGATATGCAAGCGAAGGAATACCCGTTCCTTGATTCTGATGTTGAAGCAATGCTCGAAGATTTACTTGAAGCTGAACTCATCGAACTACCTGAGATGAAGCGACCAGAAGAAGCTGGGCGAAGTAATGATCCCAACTATTGCAAATATCATCGTCTAATTGGACATCCCATCGAAAAATGTTTTGTCTTGAAAGACAAAATCGTGGAATTGGCTCGTCAAGGAAAGATCTTACTCGAAGAAGACAAGATGACTGCCAAACAAACCACGACTGAGGTTTTGCATGTGGCCTCTAGAGAATCTGTTAAGAGGTTTGCGATGGACCATCTTTCGTCATTTTGTATAAAGTTTGGAAGTTTTGATCCCACCGAGTTCAAGGTGAACTCAAAGTTCATAGCACCTGATTCTGCCATTCAACAAACGCTCGTTTGTGAGGATGAAGTCATCGAGAAACAAGACGAAATTGACCCTGACGATGGGGGCTGGACAGTTGTCACTCGTCGAAAGAAACGCTACTCATTTACAAAACAATCTGGCCAACAATTTCTGCAGGATCTAGTTTTGAAGGAAAAGAATGGAAGAAAAATGAAGAGAAAACCAAATGTCATCCATGTTAGAACCTCATCTCCAGTGCAACAATGTTATTATCCTCCCATAACATTGTTAGATTTCGTCCCTAAATGGTTTCTTGATCGTGGTTCATGCCCCACTTCCTCGACATATAATGCAACTAGCAAGGAGGATGAAAGCGACATTGGAAACCCACGTATCTCATCAAAAGAAGATCTAAAAGATGAGAAAGTTGAAGACATCGTGAAAAGCTACATAGCATCTATTCCTTTCACCGACGAAGATCTACTTTTGGGTTCTAAACCACACAATCGTCCTTTGTTCGTAGCGGGTTATGTACGTGAAAGGAAGCTCAATCGCATGATGTTGGATGGAGGGTCAACAGTCAATATTTTACCTCTACATGTGGTGAAACAACTTGGCATTGCCATGGACGAACTAACGCATAGTCGTTTAATGATTCAAGGATTCAATCAAGGAGGACAAAGAGCTGTTGGAGTGATAAGACTTGATTTGTTAATCGACGACATGTCTTCAAATGCGCTTTTTCACGTGATTGATGCAAAGACAACTTACAATATGTTGTTAGGACGACCTTGGCTTCACGAGAATGGAGTGATACCATCTACGCTGCATCAATGTTTCAAATATTGTCGCCAAGGAGTTGTGAAGAAAGTAATGGCTGATGATAAACCTTTCACCGAGGCAGAATCATATTTTGCTGATGCCAAGTTCTACTTCAACCGTGAAAACATGAACAAGGAGAAGAATAGTGACACTTCAAATCCGCTTGGTAGTATACCCCGTCTGGAGAATGCAGAAGAAAGGGAGAAAATTCCACCACGGGAAGGCATGGTCGAAAGGCAAAGTGACTCTACCAAAGATACACAAGGACAAGAGATTCAACCTCTTGAAGAAAACAATGGAAGTCAAGTTAATTCTACTAAAGCTCAGCGACAACCCAAAATGATGTTGTGTTATGTACCAAAGTCAAGAAGAAAAGAAGGACAACCGCCTTTGGTTAAGTGTGAAGCCTTGAACGATTGTACACTTCCCATCACAAAAGTTGATCTACTGAGATCAACTCAACCTCCATTAGAAGGGTTCGTTCGCCCAATCGAGGGGAATGAAATAGAGCATGGCACGCTTCATACCAAACAATCACAGGGAGCTTTTGGTCCCAACGCCTACAAGCTCATGGTTAAAGCTGGATACGACCCTACTGGAGTTGGAGCTCTTGGTAAACTTACATCGGAAACTAATATTAAGAGCATGGTCTTAATGATACCCAAAAGATGTTGAAACGCATGGGACATGTTGTGCCTAATTCAGTGACTGGACTTGGATATGTTCTGCCTACGCCTGTTCGTATCCCGATAAAGAGAGCAAGTAACCATCATATCAGTTTTGGTGATGAAGCATACTCTACGACTCTTGAGCCAGTTGTGATTAATCAATTTAAAACGTCGAAACGTAAAGGCTCGGTATTCAATAGATTGGAGACTGACCCCAACAATAGAAGCTCAGTATTCAATAGATTGGGGAATAACTCCAACAGTAGAAGCTCGATATTCAGCAGATTGGGACCAAAGCAGCAAGAGCAAACTGCAAGGCATTGGAGGAAAGGGAAAATATCTACCAAAGATATGAGCCTCAAAAAGCTTCACAGCATCATACCCTCTCAAATGAAAAGATGTGAAGACGTGGTTATCTCGTATGATGGTACGATGAAAGCTAAGTGGCAGACCATCATATACACACGATCCAATCATAATGAGGAAGATAGAGAAAGCGTAGGCTCTTCATATCATACATCTTTTGGTGATGAAGGACTACTCGAAGAGTATGATGGAACATGCTCTTCACATCATGTCACTATTGGCAGTGATGAACTTGTTGAAGAAGATGCCGACGATGCTCCTCCTGAGATGGATGAAGGAGTAAGAACTATTGTTGACAACCTAAAAGAGGTTAATCTTGGTGATGACGACAGTCCGCGACCAACTTTCATAAGTGCCTCACTAACTCAAGAGGAAGAGTTGGCCTATGTAGGTCTCCTACAAGAATACAAAGATGTTTTTGCTTGGACATACAAGGAAATGCCTGGTTTAGACCCAAAAATTGCAGTACATCACCTATCTGTGAAACGAGGGGTTCGACCCGTCAAACAAGCACAACGTCGGTATCGTCCTGAATTGATTCCCCTGCTTAAGGCAGAAGTAAACAAGTTGATCGAAGCGGGCTTCATCAGAGAAGTAAAGTATCCTACTTGGGTTTCAAGCATCGTCCCTGTACGAAAGAAAAATGGGCAAATTTGTGTTTGCGTAGATTTCAGAGATCTCAACGAAGCATGTCCTAAAGATGACTTTCCACTGCCTATCACGGAGTTAATGATAGATGCAACAACCGGTCACGAAGCTTTATCGTTCATGGATGGCTCTTCTGGTTACAACCAAATTCGCATGTCTCCAAAAGATGAAGAACTCACGGCATTTCGAACGCCGAAGGGAATTTACTGCTACAAGGTGATGCCTTTTGGTTTAAAGAACGCAGGTGCCACCTATCAACGAGCAATGCAGAAGATATTCGATGATATGCTGCATAAGAATGTAGAATGTTATGTAGATGACTTGGTGGTGAAATCAAAGAAGCGAGTTGATCACTTGCAGGATTTAAAGAAGGTTTTCGATCGTCTGCGTAGATATCAACTCAAGATGAATCCTCTAAAATGTGCTTTTGGTGTTAGCTCCGGAAAATTTCTTGGGTTCGTCGTACGAAATCGCGGAATCGAGGTGGATAGATCAAAAATTGATGCGATACTCAAGATGCCTGATCCTAAGAATATTCATGAACTCAAGAGTCTGCAAGGAAAATTAGCATACATCCGGCGATTCATCTCAAATTTAGCAGGTCGATGCCATCCATTCAGCAAATTGATGAAGAAAGATGTTCCATTTAACTGGGATGAATCGTGCAAAAATGCTTTCGAAAGCATTAAGGCGTATCTCATGAGGCCTCCTGTCTTGTCTGCTCCTATTCCTGGAAAGCCGCTGATTCTTTACATTGCTGCACAAGAACGTTCAGTTGGGGCATTACTTGCTCAAGAGAATGACAGTGGGAAGGAGAATGCACTATACTACTTAAGCAGAACGATAACATCAAATGAGCTTAACTATTCCCCGATTGAAAAGTTATGCCTAGCTCTTATATTTTCAATCCAGAAATTGAAGCATTATTTCCAAGCTCACACTGTTCGTCTTATCTCTAAGGCAAATCCCGTCAAATATGTGATGTCAAAACCTGTTCTCTCCGATCGTCTCGCAAGATGGTATCTGCAAATTCAACAATTTGAAGTCGTGTACATTCCACAAAAGGCGGTAAAGGGGCAAATTTTGGCTGACTTTCTTGCCGATCATCCAATACCTGCTGAATGGGAGTTATCTGATGACTTGCCAGATGAAGATGTAATGGTGATTGAAATCCTACCCCCATGGAAGATGTATTTTGATGGTGCTGCACATAAAGAAGGGGCAGGAGCTGGGGTGGTGTTCGTCTCTCCTGAGGGCGATGTTATGCCTTTCTCATTCACTTTGACATATTGTTGCTCCAACAACGTGGCTGAGTACCAAGCATTGATACTTGGGCTTGAGATGGCGGTGGACATGAAGCATGTGGAACTTCAAGTTTATGGAGATTCACAACTCATAGTCAATCAACTTTTAGGACTTTACGATGTAAAGAAACCTGATTTATTGCCATACTTCAATTATGCTAAAGGACTCATCGACCGACTCCAAGATCTGACCATTGGACATATACCAAGGAAGGAAAATAGACAAGCTGATGCCTTAGCCAAACTCGCCTCTGCATTAATCTTGCCTGATCAAAACGCACAGATTCCAATATGCCAGAAATGGGTGGTGTCGTCTTTGTTCGACAATGAATATGATGAAAGTGTTGAGAACAATGCGGTCTCGGTTTTTGAAATTGACCAAGAGGATTGGAGATATGCTCTCATCGACTATCTCAAACATGGAAAGTTGCCCGACGATTTTAAACGAAGAGTGGATATTCGCCGTAGGGCACCGCGCTTCATTTACTACAAAGAAACTTTGTACCGTCGATCTTTTGATGGAGTATTTCTTCGTTGCTTAGGAGATGAAGAGGCACAAATGGCAATTTCAGAAGCACATGCTGGAGTTTGTGGGGCCCATCAATCAGGGCCAAAGTTGCACTTTAAGATTAAAAGGATGGGATATTACTGGCCGACCATGGTTAAAGACTGCATAGATTATGCTAGGAAGTGTCAAGCTTGTCAGTACCATGCCAATTTCATTCATCAACCGCCCGAGCCGCTGCACCCAACTATTTCATCTTGGCCGTGTGATTCATGGGGGCTAGACGCAGTTGGACCTTTGAAATAGTCATCTGGTCAACACATGTACATTTTGGCTGCAACAGACTATTTCTCAAAATGGGCTGAAGCTATACCCCTTCAACAAGTAAACCAAAAAAGTGTGGCGGATTTTATCCAAAAGCATCTCATATATCGCTATGGGATCCCGAGATGCATCATTACCGATAATGGAAAACCCTTCTGCAATAGCGTGGTGAGCAATCTTTGCCAAAGATTTGGCTTCAAGCAGTACAATTCATCCATGTATAACCCTGCTGCTAATGGCCTCGCTGAAGCTTTCAATAAAACTTTATGCAATCTGTTAAAGAAAGTAGTAGCGAAGTCCAAAAAAGACTGGCATGAGAGAATTGGAGAAGCTCTATGGGCATACCGAACAACTTACCGTATACCAACTCAAGCAACTCCATATGCACTGGTATACGGTGTAGAAGCTGTTCTGCCTCTCGAACAACAAATTCCGTCTTTAAGAATAGCTATCCAAGAGGGTCTTACAAGTGAAGAAAATGCAAGTCTACGCCTTGAAGAACTAGAGGCACTTGATGAGAAAAGGTTGGAAGCCCAACAACGCCTTGAATGCTACCAAGCTCGCATTACTCGAGCTTTCAACAAAAGGGTGCGACCCCGGTCCTTCCAAGTTGGAGATTTAGTACTTGCTGTTAGAAGACCAATTAATATGAAACGTCGTATGGGCGATAAATTCAAATCAAAATGGGATGGCCCTTATGTCGTCAAAGAAGTTTATACAAGTGGTGCATATAAGTTGGTTGCTGAAGATGGCCTTCATATCGGACCTATCAACGACAAATTTCTAAAGCAGTACTACGCCTAAGTCTACAAGAAGACCATGCTCCATGACGCACGAGCCTAAACTGCATGTTACTCCTGACCCGCACGAGTATAAACTGTGAAAGGTACCCACCTATGGTAGTGCAAGTGGTTAAACTGCTAACTTACTCCACCAGTAGTAACTCATGTGGCTAAAATGTTAACTTACTCCACTAATGGCATTTATGTGGTTAAATTTTAAATCCCCACCTAGTCCGAGGTGGTTAAGAAACGGATACTCTTGGCCCGCATGAGTATAAACTGTGAACGGCCCCCCCTACCTTATTAATAAAAGTTGTTTTGAACTACGTTATGACTTGATTCTCTTTATGAGATACGTAGGCAGCTTGGAAGCTAATTCTGAGTTCAGTCACGTAAAAAAAAAAAAGAGAGTTTGATTATCGAAGAAAGCCACTAGGAGCACTAGCTCTCACGAAACAAAGTCTTCCAGATTTGTTTTGCAATTACATCGAATCTCTTTATTTAATACTTAGATTAAATTCTTAAGTGTTAAATTAAAGAATGCAAGTTGGATTTGATCAAGTGCAACCATGGAAAATGAATTTCAACAAAGAATGAAATGAAATGAAGATGGAAAAAGAAAAGAATAAACTTTATTCATCTTCATATCTAAGAGTCCAATACAAAAGAAAAGAAAGGTGCAAGTTCCTACTTAGCAACAAAGAAAATGAAACAACTAAATCAAGAGAAAAGCTTGAAATTCTTCAAATCTTGAAGGTTGGTTTCTAGCTCCTTCTTCAGGTTCGTTTGACGCACAAGATCATCCTCAGATAAGGGAGGATTGCTTTCAAGAATCGAAACCTCATTTTCTATTTTAGAGATGGCAGATTGGATATCAAGCAGTCGTTTCTCATCTTCTTGGAGCGAAAAGCCTATCTCTTCCTTTTGGTTCGCTATTTCTTCAAGTTATCTTCTTTCTCCCCCAACTCAGTAAGCTTCACTTCAAGATCTCGAGCATGAATGGCGTGTTGATTCTCTCGCACTCGCATATCTTGGAGACGTTGATTAGCACCAGAAATTTGTTGGTCAAACAACTCCTTCTTCATTTTTTGGGACAATAATTGAGTCTCCTCGACGTATTGATTAGCATTCCCGAGAAAATCATTCACTCTCTCATGTAAACTCGTCACGTCAATGCCTCCATGTTGACTCATGGCTTGAAGGATGTCATTCACTTCTTCTTTGATAAAATGTAACCCATCAAATGATGTACTCGAAAGTTGCTTAAAGAGGTCATCCCACATCATTTCAACCATTTTGCGTTTGCTATGTGCCACTACTTCATCGCATCGAAATGTAGAAATTGAAGATGGTGATGTCCGAACTGGTGGCTCAAAAGCTATTACTACATTTTCCGTCCTTGAAGAAGTCAAGTCTGCTTGTTGAACTCCATGTTTGCTAAAGGATGGCAAATGCAAAGGAATTTTAGAACTTGTTGCTTTCCCTTTATGTGAGGCCAAAACTTGAGTAAGTGGGAGACGATCGGAATCGTCGTCGATTTCCTTAGTCATTGAAGAACTTGAGTGCGTACTATCATTTGGCGCCTCAACATCTTTGCCCTTTGAGGACACTTCTTGGTTCCTTGGATTTTCGATATCAGCAAGCTACATAAATTAAAAGGAAATAGTTAGACGAATTTAAAATTGACATGTGTTAAAAAAATGGAATTTTAATGCATGAATCAAATTGTTACGCGTCGAGCTATATCTTCGAAGTTCATGTCTGAACTCGGACAATCCTCAAAGAATGTGTCAAAATCAAAGCTAATGGAATCTAAATCAAAAACCTGGATCTTTTTGCTACGTTTCCAATGATGATCACGATGCGAGTCACTCTCGGAAGTCGAAGATTCAACTACAGTTCTTTTAAGTTTCGTTGCTTGAACCTCAGGTTTCAAAGTACCATTGGGTACTAAGTTAGAAGCAGAAGTATGCTCCTTTTGCACGCCATTGCTAGAAGAATCAATGGCTTTCTTCTTTGATTCTTTCGAAGAATCGCATGCACCGTTAGAAAGTTTCAAAACAACCTTAGGGGAATCTTTGAAAGGATTGCGGTAATTACTCGACCACCATTGAAAATACTCAAGCGTGGCCAATTGCTCAATTGAACGAGGGAAAGTTAGTTTGGCTCCAGTGTAAACGCGAGTCGAGAACTCCCAAAGTTGCATGGCCGCTTCCAAAGTTTGAGGATCCCTCTCCGTTCTCAATCCTTGTGGAAGATCCTGACAAAATCCGAATTGTCTCCCAAATCTGGTTGGATTATAGGACTCAACTACATAGTGCTTGTCGAGTCGCAAGACGAGGTAGCATCTGTTGGATGAAGATGAAGATGAAAGAAGACAAGTAATTAAGGGAAGGTTTTGATGATTTCCAAAACATCATAATCAGCTAAGTATGGAAAGCTTAGTTCCCTTAGAAGAATTTTGAACTGGTAAAAGAAGACATCAGAAGAGTTCAAAGTTCAAAGCTCAGAAGACTAGTGATCTCTTGCTGGATCAGCGAACAGAAGGGTAGATCATCAGCCGAGTCAAATCAGATGAGTTCAGTATTTGATCAGCAGAGTATCTATCAGCAGAGTCGTTTTGATCAGCAGAGTAGAAGAGGTCAAGAGATTAGTCCAACGGTAATAAATGCACTTGGTGTAATAAATGCTGTAAGAGAAGGGTAGTAATGACAAATGATTGAAGATATCCTCGGATCAGCAGAGTGCATTAAATGCAGCATTAAATGCGATGGACAGAAAGGTACTGTACACAGTACGGAATGCTGCAGGGAGCCGTTTCAAAAAGAGCTGAAGGATGGATTTGAATTGTGACTTGCCTTCAACGGTCATAATCTCATCTCCATGTATAAATAGAGCTGAATTTCAAATCGAGCAAGAACACAACAACAATCAGAGATCGAAATTTTGAAGCAAAATTTCTCTAAGTCTCAAAAGCTCGAACAGCTCACTCGTCTGGTGGAAGTCATCTGTTGACAGAAACCCAGTTGAAGAAATCAGAAAAACATTATCTGAGTGATTTTGTAATAGCTGAGTGTTGTGCGAAGTGAGAATCCATCTGTGTGAGTGATTCTACTTTAGAGGATAGGTTTTCTTTGTGAATTCCTATTGCGAGCTTACAGCCTTCTCATTAGTTGTTTAGGTGTAAGTGGAGAAATATTGTAATCTTTGTGATTATAGTATAACCCAGAATCTGTGTGATCTGGAAGAGTGGACTAAAGGATTTTTATCCATATAACCACTATAAAAATTCTTTGTGTTATCTTGCATTTAAAGTTTTCTTGCATATTTTAAAGTTTGCATTTTAAACACTTTGAATCAATCAAAAAGATTTTATAAGGAGTTTTAAACAGGGGATAAAATCTTTTTAGAACTTAGTTTACTTGTGAAAAACACTTTCAAACAATCCGCTGCAAGTATACTCTTGAAAAACTGTTTGCTGAAAAACAGCTAAGTCATTGTAAGAAGAGTGGTCAGTCGTCTGTTCAAGATTTGTTCACGATCAGACTAGTCTGCTTACTGTTCTTCATCAGCTTAGTCTGCTGACAGAAGACTGAAAAGTTTTTAAGTTCAAAAATTTTCAGAGGTCTATTCACCCCCCCCCCCTCTAGACCTCATCTGACCACTTGGGACCAACAAGTGGTATCAGAGCAGGTGGTTCATTAGAATCAGCTGCCTGATCAACGAGCTTGATCCGAGTGTTTTTCAAAAGGTTTTCAAAACTTTTCAAAAGAGCATCTTTTTGAAAAACAAAAACTTTTTGAAAAATGGATTGTATCAGCCATGTTCCCCACATTGCTGGTATGTCCTTTGAGGATTGGAAAATCAGAATGGAGATTTTCCTTGCTGCCTATAATGACAACATGCACACATGTATCATTAAAGGTCCATTCAGATTCACAAAGACCATAAAAATAAATGAAGTAGATACGGTTGTGGAGAAAGACCTTCATGAGATGACTCCAGAAGAGATAAAGCTTTACAATCTAGATAAAGTTGGGAGATTCATCATGACTAAAGCCCTGGATAATGATCGGTTTGACAAGGTCAAACATTGCAAAACCGCAAAGGAGATGTGGGACAAAGTCAGAGATATGAGCGAAGGCAATGATGCTATTAAAGAGCATCAGCTCAGTGTTGCATTGGAAAAGCTGGACAACTTCAAGATGAAGTCTGGAGAAACCATTGATCAGATGGATACCAGATTCACCAGAACTCTGAACGAAGTTTTGAAGCTGGGAAAGACTTTCACTGACAAAGAGATTTCTGTCAGAGTACTGAAGGCTCTACCTTCCAAGTTCAACATGAAGGTGACAGCAATGGAAGAATCAAGAGATCTGGGCAAGATTTCTCTAACAGAGCTGTTCTCCGCACTCAAGGCTTATGAGTATAAACTGCCAAGAATGGGAATTGAAGAAACCTCAACTTCAGGACCCACAGCTGCACTTGTTGCTGCTGAAAACACCAGAAGACCAGCACAGAAAAGCAAAGAAGTGGACTCATCTGATGAAGCCACTCTACTCAACAAAAAGGAGTACACTGCTGGAGATGTAGCATTATTGATGAACAACTTCAAGAAGTTCTATAAGAGAAAGATGAAAAACAAATACAATCATGCTGCTTCTACTTCTAAACCTAACTTTTCTTCTCAGGATAAAGAAGATTATAAATCAAAACTGATGTGTTACAACTGCAGGAAATTGGGACACTTCATAAGAGACTGCCCATATCCAAAAGCAGAGAAGTACACTGAGGAAGAGAAGAAAATGAGAAAAGAAAGAAAGCATCAGAGAGCCAAGGCAATGATGGCTGAAGCAGAAAAGCCAGCTGCTGTCTACTCATCTGATTCAGACTCAGACTCGTCTGATGAAGAATCATCTGATGAAGAAAAACCTGCTCTCCTGTGCCTGATGGCAAAGGAATCTGATGACTCTGAGGATGAGGTAACTCCTCAAGAAAATGAACTGTTTAATTCTCTAGAGCAAATGATGTTGAATAATACTACTATTGCTGGAGAGTTTGTTAAGCTTAAGGAAGAGATGAACTTGCTAAAAGAGCAAAATAGTTCACTGAAACTTTTAGCTGAAAAGCCAAAAGAATCAGCTGAATATAAACAGCTTGAGCAAGAGCATGAATCTCTGAAAGCTGAATGTGAGGTTTATAAAGGAAAAATCATGGAACTTGAGAAAATTATTGAGTCTCATGATAAGTCTACTGTTGCATCCATGCATACATCTAAGAAACAGGAGACACCTTTGGAAAAGGATAATCTAGAATTGAATCATACTGAAAAATTTATTTCTGCTGACAATAGTAAGGTCATTCTGTATGTTCAAACCTCTAGACCTATCTCATCTGAGAAAGTGGTAAAGGAGAAGAAATCTCCTAAGGCTAAAAAGAGCAAAGAGCCTAGTGTAGGAAATCAGACTAGTAAGACCAAACAGCAGAGTCCTAAGAAGTCTGCTGATAAAGCTAAATTGAACCAGTCTGTTGGTAAAGCTAAGTCTAAACAAGTTGAGCAAGCACCTAGTAAACCAAAGAAGCATAAGAATAAGAAAAATCAAAATGCTTGGTATGGAAATGAGTCATATTATGTGCAACCTGCTGCATATCATCCTATGTATCATGCACCTCAGTTTCCTAATTACTATGCACCTTATCCTGCTCATCCAATGCATGCATATTCTGCATATCATGCACCTTACCCTGCTTATGAACATTATTCATATCATACTGATCATCAACATGACTTATCTGATAACTATGATAAAAATGAAACTGTTCATGCTCCTAAAACTCAGAAACCTAAGAAGCCTAAGACTTCAACATCTTGGGTTGTCAAGGGTGGAACTAATCCTTCAGGACCCTCTCAATAAGGGTACCTAAAACAATTTTGTTTTTGTTTTGTAGGTTAGGATTAGGAGTAGGAGTAAAGTAGAGAAGATTTGGTACTTGGACAGTGGTTGTTCAAGGCACATGTGTGGAAACATACATGAGTTGACTGATGCAGTTGCTGTGGATGGTCCAAAAGTCACTTTTGGAGACAGCAAAGAAGGCAAGATTAAAGCTAAAGGAAGATTAATCAAGGGAAACATAGAGATATCTGACGTCTCCTATGTTAAAGGCCTAAAATATAATCTGCTGAGCATAAGTCAATTTTGTGACAAGGGATATTCAGTCATCTTCTCAACAGATAAGTGATGGGGGCTATTTCGCACCCTACATACTAGTCTGATCGAACAAAGATTACAAGATCGATTCGACCAACTCTAACGGATCGAGATCTTCTTACTGACCCAGCCTGATGCCGCTCGCTCCGAGTAAAGATTACACTCCGGACCCAAGAAGGATAGGTTGGGCCGAGTCCAACTAGGACTATGATTCCTTGTAATACTAGGTTTAGCGTAATATAAATACCTAGTTATTCATTGTATAAGACAACTATGAATTCTCTTAATTCTGAGATTACACAAGAATACATTGATAACAATAGAACTCAATAATATCCATTATTATTGCAGAACTTTACCTCCATATCATTGCGTTCTTAATTTCGTTAATGGTTTTACTTCTTGCCTTTGATTATTGCTTTTCTTTGTAAACGATCCATCCAGAATAAAGTAACGGAACCCAATATACTGAGTAATTCAATATCCTAACCCCCGATATCACAAATTCACTGATATTAAATTAACCCGACGAAAAACGGTTAAATCAGTTGGCGCCCACCGTGGGGCTAGGTTAATTATTCGATCGACATATGGCTCGCCCAAGGAAAAGCGCCCGTGTCGGAGCAAGAAGTAACACAACCACCGGTCATGACACATCTGAAGATCCACGGGAGAACGACAATAATAACGTTCCCAATATCGACGAGAATTTACAGAATACCCATCCCCGAGATCATGAACCCCTAGGAGGTCCTCCCGGCACGATACAGGAAGAGCCGGAAGTCCCCGAGATCCCTGCTCCTCTCCCGGGTGCTCAGGAGAAATTACGACAAATAGCGATGCTCTTTAAATCACTCTCCCCGGAAGAATTACTTGCGCTTGATCAAATTCCGCAAAACCCTAGGGCTGCCAGGACAATTCCTGCTCGGAGAACGCCCGGACAAAACGATCATGTATCTCAACAAGCTGATAGCCCACCAAGCGAGCACCGCTCGCTACACAGTCCACAACAGGACAATTCGAAACCCTCCGACAACAATCCTCGAAGGAAACGAGGTCACAGAAAAACCCCGGCGAGGCGCAGTAGATCCAGGGAACGAACAATTATCCCTATTGAGGATGATATAGATGATACAATCCCTGATCGACCACGAACGGCTCGACTGACGGAAAGAGAAATTGAAAGGATGGTGCAGGACCGACTTGAACAACGCTTACGGTCTATTCAAAATCCGTGGGCCCGAACCACGGAACTCCAGGAAAGCCTTGCGGCCTGTTCTCCCTTCTGCAGGGAAATAAAAGAGGCACAATCGATAGGACAAGTCCCGGGCAGACTACCTCGCTATGATGGAACCACTGACCCGGATGATTATATTTTTAGCTTTACGAATATAATGAATTTATATGCCCACTCTGCTGAATTCACTGCCAAATTAATGGTAACCACATTCGAAGGACTCGCGTTGGACTGGTTCGCGAAACAACCTGCCAACTCCATATTCAGCTTTAGGGAACTCTGTAACAAATTGACACAGCAGTTCGCCAGCCAGAAGAGACAAAAACTTCCAATGAGCTACCTTGGAACTATATATCAACAAGAAGGAGAATCTCTAAGGGATTGGTTGGCCAGATTCAACGTAGAATTGCTTAAAATCGATTCCCCAAATATCGATTACATAATATCTATCCTCTTCAATCTCACTAAAAACAGGCAGTTCGGAAATGCCCTCAGTCGAAAGCAACCAAGAACGTTCGCCGACATCATGAGCCTAGCATCTAAATATATGACTCAAGAAGAGATGAATTCCTTTAAGGATAAAAACAAAAACAAAGCCACTACCTCAAGCTCAAAACGGCATGACAGGTTTCCTATCCAAAAATCTTTGGATTTCGAGCGATCCTCCAGGAGAGGTAATGTCTTCCAGCAACTGGAATACAACAAAGCCGACCAAGATAGGCAACCCAATTTCTACCAAAGACCAAGAAACCCTGAGCAACCAACCAGAAGCAGGGTGAATCATGTAGAACACCCGAGGTTAAATATTCCAATGGAAGAAATATTGGAAATTCTAGAAAGAAATAACTGGATTCCCGAGGCGAGAAAAATCGCACAGCCAAGACCAGGATCTCGAAACTACGATCAATACTGTAAGTACCATAGGGCACACGGACATCGAACGGAGAATTGTTTTCACCTTAAGAGAGAAGTTGAGAAACTAATCGAACCACGGTAAGAAACTCAACTGGAGAAACCCCTTTCAGCTTGGTATATGGGTCGGAAGCTGTTATCCCTGTGGAAACTTTAATTCCAACTCCAAGAATAGAGATGTTCAATAAAGAAGAAAATGAAAAGGCGAGGGAAAATGACGTTGATTTAACAGAAGCCTTAAGAGATAAAGCTGCTGTACGCCTACAAGCCACTAAGGCAAATATGGAGAAAGCATACAATCAAAAGGTACGCGTCCGAACCTTCAAAGAAGGGGACTTGGTTTTGAAAAAGGTAGAAGTATCCAAGCATGTGGGAAAGTTACAACAAAATTGGGATGGACCTTACATCGTCATTGGCGTAGGAAAGAAAGGTTCATACAAAATTGCACACATGGATGGGACAGCCTTACCAAGAACCTGGAACGCAGTCAACCTTAGGAAATACTATGGTAAATAAATTTTAGCAGATTATACTGCATCGTTTTATTTTACTTTATCAAGTTTTAATCCTTGTAACAAAGGCCTTAGCCTAGAGTTCAATTAGTAAAAATTTTAGCATTTTCTATACATCGATTATTTCGATTATCGCTCTGTGGAATTACACTAGCATATTGATAAATATTAGAACGAAACGAGTCGAGTATACATTGATCCGCTCAATAAACACTCCTCGATTTATATCAACAGCAAAAAAGGCTTTTTGGTGATAAAACTAAGTCTGAATTATAAATGAGTCGAGTATACATTGATCCGCTCAATAAACACTCCTCATTCCGACGACAGAAACGAGTTGAGTAAACATCGATCCGCTCGATAAAAACTCCTCGACACATATATGATCAAAAAGACTTTTGGTACGAAAAACCTAAGTCTAAAACAAAACGAGTTGAGTAAACATCGATCTGCTCGATAAAAACTCCTCGACATATATATATTCAACAGTAAAAAAGACTTTTTGGTGATAAACCTAAGTCTAAATTATAAATGAGTCGAGTATACATTGATCCGCTCAATAAACACTCCTCATTCCGACGACAAAAACGAGTTGAGTAAACATCGATCCGCTCGATAAAAACTCCTCGACATATATATATTCAACAGTAAAAAAGACTTTTTGGTGATAAACCTAAGTCTGAATTATAAATGAGTCGAGTATACATTGATCCGCTCAATAAACACTCCTCATTCCGACGACAAAAACGAGTTGAGTAAACATCGATCCGCTCGATAAAAACTCCTCGACAAATATATTCAACGATCAAAAAGACTTTTGGTACGAAAAACCTAAGTCTAAAACAAAACGAGTTGAGTAAACATCGATCCGCTCGATAAAAACTCCTCGACAAATATATTCAACGATCAAAAAGACTTTTGGTACGAAAAACCTAAGTCTAAAACAAAACGAGTTGAGTAAACATCGATCCGCTCGATAAAAAACTCCTCGACAAATATATTCAACGATCAAAAAGACTTTCAGGTACTAAAAACCTAAGTCTAAATAAAACAAGTTGAGTAAACATCGACCCGCTCGATAAAAACTCCTCGACATATCTACAGCGATCAGGAAGACTTCAGGTATAGAAAACCTAAGTCTAAACAAAAGGAGTTGAGTAAAACATCGATCCGCTCGATAAAAACTCCTCGACATATATATTCAACGATCAAAAAGACTTTCAGGTACTAAAAACCTAAGTCTAAACAAAGAGGGTTGAGTAAACATCGATCCGCTCGATAAAAACTCCTCGACATATATATTCAACGATCAAAAAGACTTTCAGGTACTAAAAACCTAAGTCTAAACAAAGACGAGTTAAGTAAACATCGATCCGCTCGATAAAAACTCCTCGGTATATGTTCAACGATCAAAGAGATTTTTGGGTTAAAAACCTAAGTCTAAACAAAACGAGTTGAGTAAACATTGATCCGCTCAATAAAAACTCCTCGATTAATTACAACGACAAAGAAGGATTTTGTTATGAAATCCTAAGTCTAAATTATAGCAAGATTGAGTACACATTGATAAGCTCAATAAAAACTCCTCGATCTACTCCTAACGATCTAAAAAAGATCCGCTGATACTCCTAAAGTTTTGAAAGATAAATCAAGTATGAATTCATCTGCTCGGAAATTACTCCTCGTAAATAAAATTATCAAACGACAAAGAAGATGCAAGAAATAAAAACATTTTATTCATCAAATCAATTACATACAAATATCCTACGTTACAAAAATCTGCTTGCTACCTAAAGATCGTCACAATGATCCAGTTAAATTGATCCTATGGGATCGACTATCTTCACGACAATGTCCACGGAAACACCAATCTCCTCCCTAGTACCTCATCGATCATAATAAACCACCTAAGAAGCATGCTGCTCAGGATGGTCGACTTCTTTGGTTCGATGGCCAGGCTCTGAAGATCGGTATGTTCCTCCAGGTGAAATGAGCATTACCAGCCAGATAACCAGCAGTACTCAATTCACCCACAAAAGATACTGCTTTTACATTATCTATAAAACATTTTACTCTGAAGCAGCATCTCTTCAGGACCGCCGTGAAACGGTAACTTTACCGGCCACCCCGGTGGTCTATCAATCCGGAAGTAACCTCCAAGGACGAGGATGGCCGGCAAAGTACGAACCCTCCATGTGCAGACGGAAACCACGGACCTCTAATGTGATGAAGACTAAGGCAGAGATCTCATGGGATCCGTCGATACAAGGAAGGGCTGACATGGGACCCGTCAATACAAGACTGGGGACAATTTCTTTACTGCGAACGAACAAATCACGATAATGTGACTTCTTGAACATTATGGGGTCCGAAGGCAAAATGAAATCTAAAGAAACAGAGATCTTCATTGTTATGAATGGAAAATAAGGAAACTGTCTACTTATTTATAGGCGCCCGTGAGAATGATCCTACGGATAATAGGAGTTTAATCAAGGGACGAAAACGCGACCCTTTGACTTCCCGAAATAAATGCAAGTAAGTTGGAACGGCGCCCCGTCTGATCGACTCAACAGATCGATGACAAACAAATCTACAGATCGAAGCGATCGACAAATAATCCAAGAAAACTTAAAGAAGTTCAAAGACCAAAACGACCTGCACGATCATATATGAGGGTCGCCTAATAGAAAATATTAAGAACTCCTCGACGAAGGCATGCAAAATTAGACCGTTGAAAGAGGATAAATGCTTAAAAACGACCAGAGCCTCCACCATATGGGGATCGTAACTGCCTCATACATCATAGGGGGACTACTAAGTTGGCCATACAAGAATTCCATTTAGAATCCAAGAAATCTGACATCGAAATCAGGAGAATAGCCCTCCCTATTCGAAACTATAAGGCCGTCACTGCCTAATTTTCCAAAGAATTGCTGAAGGAGGTCTGAACGGGTCAGATCTGGCCAGGACTGTTACATTTTCCAATTCCTCCCATATCAAGAGTATGATATACTGGTTAGGGATATGTATAGTTGAAAAGCTAATAATGGAAGACATGGATAGGTGAAAAGCACCTAAAGGAAAATTTCTCTCTGAGGAAAAGAAGAACTGAAATTCAACGGGAGGAACAATAACCTCCTTATATAAGATATATGTCATATAAGGACAAATTTATAAGGCATGAATCGAGCATCGACCAGACAGCTAAGGGTTTACACAACGACGATCGGCTGGATCGATCAACAAAGATTAAATATGCGAAGCAAATATTATACCGTTCAGTTATCTTACAAGCGACCAAAGCAAGATCAAGCTTACTTTCTCCATACTCAAATCTCTCCGCAGAAATAAAAATTCAGATAAGTAAAACTAATCTTTGTCAATTACTACATGATGGTATATTTGTGCGTAGCAATTACATATATGAAAAAGATATATCATTAGAATCAAGGCAAGAATCTGCCTACAGAAGAGATCATAATATTTCCATTTTAGTACTTCTCCCATTACAAAATTTCAGCCCAAACGAATGCACAAATGTTGGGCGACAAAAAAAAAAAAAAAAAAAAAAAAAAAAAAAAAAAAAAAAAAGAGAGACAGTCCAAGGTCTGCCAGATCGAATAAAAATCATTGAGAAGAATCGCCAGAGGGGCGACCAGCAGAAACAGGCCTCCGAGGAGTTAGGTTACCAGCAAATGCCATCAACTCCTCCTGGCGCTTAAGATAACCGGCATCATAACCATCATCATATGCCTGTTGACGAGATCCCTCTGCCGACGCGGCAGCCTGAACTAGGTCGCCTTTCTCTTTCTCAAGAATAACTTTGTCAGCCTCTAACTTTTGGAGATCATCTTTAGCAAGTTGCAGCTGCAGCTCCAAACCCCTGGTTTTAGCTTTCTCCGACTCCAGCTGAACTTGAAGAGCTCTCCGACTATTCCACAGTTCATCATTTTGCACACCCAGCTGGAGTGCAAAATACTTGCCCTAAAAACAGAAAAGAGTAAGAAAAACCGCCGTACAACAAAGAATTCAAAACAAAGAACAGGAAAAATGTTCGAAATATGTTTACCTGTTCACATATCTTCACCAGAGATTGAACAAGGCGAACATTGGAAGTACCTTCGAGCTTCCTCAATTCACCGGGCAAAATAGTACTCATGCCTAAGTCCCAAGACAAAGCATCAGGTTCAACAGAACCAGGCAGTTCGCTTGTCAAAGGGACACCGTCGGAACGTGGAGTCTCCGACAAAAGAATGTCATTAACCTGCATAAGCACGCAGCGATCATCTAACGGACGAGGGGAGTCCCTCTCGTCGGGACTAACAGAGGTCTCTTTGCCGGAAGCAGATATAATGGTCCGACGACCAGACCTCGACCCAGATCGACCCCCAGAAGGTCCCCCAGACTCAAAAGAAGCAGTCGTTACAGTGGTATCATGAAACAGATATTCAGGACCATATTGCGAAATAGACTGCGTTATGGAAGGATTGACAGAAAAACCATCACCGACTTGCCCTTCACTAACTAGCAGGGCAGTAGAAGTAGAAAAAGGAAGGGAACTAACAAAATCCCCTCCATGAGATCCATACTCGTAAGAAGAAAAACCTGAAGAAACAGGTATGTCGTAAACCTGTTCCATGTTGGATGGGTCTCCGAAAGCTAATCGACCTGGGGAAGATCTATTACCTCCCGCGGGGGTAGAAGAAAAGTTTGGTTGGAGGAGCGACGAACTAACTTCTGACAAAGGTTGGAACGTGGTAATAGGAGTATCGATCATCGAACTACTAACTGAGGACGAACGAGGAGGCTCCATCGAAGGCCCTTCTCTTCGAAATTTCTTCGATCTATTATCCCTAGCGCCCTCACGAGAAGGTCGCTTCGAAGTATTACCGAAAAGGTTACTCATGATCGGATTACGGAAAAATATAAATTAATATCGAGGAAGTTTATCGACTAGCTCAAGAAAGAGTATTATGTTAAGAGAAGAGTATAGCAGTAAAAAAGACAAGTCAAATTTTACCTCTCGTATTTATACTACACGAAAAGACGCGACTGACCCGAAGAAAGGGCGCGAAACAGGAAAACTGACCTTGGAGCAAACGCTAGAATTTGAAAAGACACATACATAATGATTACGGCAAATTAAATGATTTGTCTGAATCATTACAGCGAATGTGAAAGGACACGACTGTCAGAATAAGAAACGTTTAGTGTACAAAGTAGGGAAAGCTAAGCTGCAATTAAACCTACAAGCGGATAATTACAAAGATTATTTTAAAGATAAATCACTATTTCAAGAAGCCTGGTCGCTTTCCGGAATCTTCTGCTCACTATCGACGTCCTCAGTCATGCCTGTATCGTCTTCTTCTTCCTCTTCATCTACTGGATCGATGAAAGTATTATCGAGCTCATCGTTAACATCAGAAGGAGGAATCGGCAATGGATTTCCAAATTCCTCGACAAGATGAGCCAGAGGAAAACCTTGATATTCGACATCTGGAACCTCAGAAGAAGAATAAAGCTCGCCATAACGGTTCAACCGGATATGAGCTGCCTTAAAATACTCCTTCCGACGATCGTCGATCATCTCCAAAGCGACCAGTTGATGAATCGATTTTTTAAAAGTATTCTCAAGAAGAGGGCCGACCATCCGGTACACCAACGCCGTATGAACAGGAGAGTTGAGGAATTCACGAACAACTTGTTCATCAGATTTCCTAACATATCGATCCCTTTGCCTAAGTGGGACGTCATTTTCATACTCCTCTAAAGAAGCTTCAAGGCTTGACACTTGAGATTCAAGCTCACTAATCCGAGTCGTGCTCTGCAACTGCAATTCTTCTAATTTTCTTGCCATTTGATTGGTTTGTTCCTGAGCGCGAGAAACCTCTATCACTCTATCTAGCATTTCTTGATCTTCGGTCCCGGCAGCACGAGTCTCTACGACAGGAACAGAGGAAGATGTCGAGGGACCAACTTCTGAACCGGAAGATTTGTGAAGTAAAACTTTATATTTCTCTTCAAGGAATTCGCACTGTTGTTTCCAAAGAGAATTTTCATAGGCGTATGATGTCAGACAGGTGTTAACCTGAAATAACGAAGGGGTCAGAAAGAAACGAATTAGCGAATTAAGAAAATCTTAAAATATCACTTCATCTGAATAATAAGAAAGAAAAGGATCTCACCTTTTCAGCGTAAAGAGAAGCTCGCTGGAATTTCTCCAAAGGATCCTTATGAAGAAGCTTATTAAGATCGCGAGTATGAACGCCAGATAAAAGAATACGGGTCGCCTTATCGACCGCATTCTCGTTATTATCATGAATAAGAGAATCCTTCTCGGAATAACCAGCGGCCCTCCTTCCCTCTAAATGATCCTCGATCATTTCGACCAGAGTAGGATTTGGATGTTTATCCCCGAGTAAAGAAAGGTCGTCACCAGAACGTCCATAGTAACTCCTCTTTCTATCAACTGGATTATTAGTGGGATGAGGCATCGACCAGCTACGACATCCTCGAATACCCAAAGATGTTCTAAGATGAAGCGGAGGATAACCGGATCCCATGCCCTGACAAATAGGGGACTCACGTGGAGAATCCGGAGATTCCTCTCTATTCTCCTCGGATTCGTGACCCAATTCCAATTTCCTCTTTCGAGACGCCCTCTGCTCGATAGGATTATTCTCCACTGACTTGGAAGATTTCGACAGCACCATTTTTCCCTTCGAAGAGTGTCGGGAGTTTTCTACCATATGAGCTGAAAAAGAAACAAAATAAAGTTAATTTCTCCATATAAAAAGTATAGTGACAATACTAAAGATCAAATAAAGTGCTAACCTAGAGGTTCAGATGATGAACTGATGGGAAAATTATGGACACTTAACCCCGCCTTACGAAGAAAAGATTCCCCAATCAGAAGAGCGCTTTGATATTTGTTTGTACGCATCTCGGGAATCTCAGTTATAAACTGTACATCGTCAGGAACAAGTTCACCAGTTGATGAGCGACCTCCAGGAATCCAACTAGAGCCATGATCCCATGAAAAAGGTATGGTCGAACCGTCCACCGAACGGAGATTAGACGGAGGACGAACAAAGAAGAAATGAGATTTCCATGAAGGATTACTAGAAACCGGAGCATCAAAAATTGCTCGGCTAGGTCGCTGACTAGCAAAGAAATATCCACGATTTGAAGAACTAGAAATATTAAAACGGAAAAGTTGCGTAAAATTGCGGAAAGAAGGTTTAAACCCCTTTGCAATCATCAGAACGGAAAAACAAACCACGAAAGCAACAGAATTTGGAACCAGTTGTGTCAAGCACACACTGAAAGTTTTTAGAACCTCCAGAAAAAGGGGAGACAAAGGAAGACGCAGTCCGCTATTAAAGTGAGCCGTATAAAAGGCTCGACATCCCTCCGGTGGAGAAGTGACCCTATCAGTAGAGGAAGGAAGAATTATTTCAGAACCTTCCGGGAAATATTTGGTATAGTTATTCACGACTTCAGGGAATGTTTCCTCCGTATATGCGCAAGCTACATCCTCAATTGGTTCAGAAATCTGAGGAACAGTACCCTTGCCCTTTTTGGCTCGGGCGGCTACATCCGCATCGGAAAGGATTCGTACCTTGTAAGTATCTTCTACAGGGATAACAAGATCAGATATCGTGGTTTGTTCACCCAGAGGATTAGAATGTAACTCCTCCTCGTTATCGGGGGCGATGATCTCTCTAGGAGAAGAAGAAGACCTTCTTACGGAAGCCATCTATATTTTAGTTCTCGGAAGAAGAAGGTCGATGAAAGGAAAATTTTATACGACGAACGACCAAACTAGAAAATGACTGCGATCTAAAAGCAAATATAAAAGAGAAATGGCAAACTCGAAAGTCACCTATTTATAAGGAAATGAGAAAAGACGTTTCGAACTCATCGCAGCTACTCAAATTCCCGCCAAAAACGGAAGGATACAAAAAGCCTCCTGAATGGACGCGTGGCGATCCATAATTAGACAGAAGAAACGACTATCTATGATACGTAGCACTCTTTTCCTTACTTAAGATTTTTTCCCACTGGGTTTTTTCTTAAGTAAGGTTTTTAACGAGGCTCCGTTCATAGAAAAGAAACAGTCGACAAGTTTTATCTACTTCTACGAGCTCCTATTATCTATACGCTCGAAGAAGTGAGGGAGTACTGATGGGGGCTATTTCGCACCCTACATACTAGTCTGATCGAACAAAGATTACAAGATCGATTCGACCAACTCTAACGGATCGAGATCTTCTTACTGACCCAGCCTGATGCCGCTCGCTCCGAGTAAAGATTACACTCCGGACCCAAGAAGGATAGGTTGGGCCGAGTCCAACTAGGACTATGATTCCTTGTAATACTAGGTTTAGCGTAATATAAATACCTAGTTATTCATTGTATAAGACAACTATGAATTCTCTTAATTCTGAGATTACACAAGAATACATTGATAACAATAGAACTCAATAATATCCATTATTATTGCAGAACTTTACCTCCATATCATTGCGTTCTTAATTTCGTTAATGGTTTTACTTCTTGCCTTTGATTATTGCTTTTCTTTGTAAACGATCCATCCAGAATAAAGTAACGGAACCCAATATACTGAGTAATTCAATATCCTAACCCCCGATATCACAAATTCACTGATATTAAATTAACCCGACGAAAAACGGTTAAATCAATAAGTGCTACGTTGAACAAATTGGTACAAAGAAGGTAATTTTATCTGGAAGACGACAAGGAAATATCTACATAGTTGACTGGAATTCTGTTGACAAGAATTCAAGTGTTTGTTTGGTGGCATCTGCACCAAGTGAAGTCAGTTGGCTATGGCACAAGAGGATGAATCATTTAAACTTCAAGACCATAAACAGATTAATCAAGAATGATTTGGTAGAAGGGATTCCAAAAGCAGTCATGAGCAAAGACAAGCTCTGTGATGCATGTCAGAAGGGTAAACAAATCAAGTCATCTTTTAAAGAAAAGAAGCACCAATCTTCTGGAAGAATATTGGAGCTGTTGCATATGGACTTATTTGGACCCATTGATCCAGTCAGCAATGGTGGAAAGAAATACTGCCTAGCTGTTGTGGATGACTATTCAAGATATACTTGGGTGATCTTCATGAAGAAGAAAAGTGAAACCAAGGAACATCTTACCAATCTGATGGAACTGATCCAGAATGAAAAGAGTATCAAAATATTGAAGATCAGATCAGATAGAGGGACAGAGTTTACAAACTCTACTGTTGAAGAATACTGTAACATGAAGGGAATACATCATGAGTATTCTGCTGCCAGAACCCCTCAACAGAATGGTGTTGCTGAAAGGAGAAACAGAACACTAAAAGAAGCTGTCAGAACCATGATAGCTGAAGCTAAACTGCCTCAAAGATTTTGGGCAGAAGCAACAAATACAGCATGCTTTACCCAAAACAGATGTATGATCAACAAAAATCAGAATAAGACTCCATATGAAGTTTGGAACAATAGAAAACCAAACATTCATTACTTTAAGATTTTTGGTTGTAAATGTTTTGTATTGAATAATGGGAAAAATCACCTTACTGCATTTGCAGAAAAGGCTGATGAAGCTGTCTTTGTAGGATACTCATCTGTTAGTAAGGCTTATAGAGTTTTCAATAAAAGAACATTGCTAATAGAAGAATCTATCCATGTAGTATTTGATGAGCCAAGTCAATCTTCTGAAAAGAATCAAAGTGTAAATCAAGATCTGTCTGCTGATTTACAGAAGTTAGATGTTGGAAGAAATGAAGAATATGTTCCCATCATACTACCTAATCTAAGTTCAGCTGCTAACTCAAGTGCTGTTCAAAATCACAGTGCTGATTGTCTAACAGACGAGTTGCTAACAGCTGACAGACCAGAGACTGTTCGACAGACCACAAATGTTCAACAGACTACTACTGGAACTCCAACAGTAGTGTTGCAAGATCATAACAGAGGACAACATCCTGATTTGCAACCTGATCTCAGATGGCTCAAGAATCACCCTCCTGAATTAGTCATTGGTGATCCTTTAGATAGAGTGAAAACAAGAAGAGCTGCTGCACAAGATGCTATGTTTGTTACATTCCTATCTCAAATAGAGCCCAAACAAATTGAAGAAGCTCTAAATGACTCCTTCTGGATAGAAGCTATGCAAGAAGAGTTGAATCAATTTGAAAGGAATGAAGTCTGGCACTTAGTTCCTAGACCAAGTCATCAAAGAGTAATTGGCACTAAGTGGGTATTCAGAAATAAAATGAATGAAGATGGTGTTGTCACCAGAAACAAAGCAAGACTAGTGGCCAAGGGTTATTGTCAAGAAGAAGGAATTGACTTTGATGAAACTTTTGCACCAGTAGCAAGACTTGAAGCAATCAGACTGTTTCTTGCCTATGCTGCTCACAAGAACTTCACTGTCTATCAGATGGATGTGAAGTCTGCTTTTCTCAATGGAGAACTGCAAGAAGAAGTGTATGTTGAGCAACCTCCAGGATTTGAAGTCTATCAAGAAGAGGACAAAGTATATCGTCTGAAGAAAGCCCTTTATGGACTGAAACAGGCTCCAAGAGCATGGTATGATACCCTATCTGATTTTCTTTTAATTAAAGGATTTCGTAAAGGTAAGGTAGATAAAACCTTGTTCACAATTGAATGGGAAAATCATATATTACTTGTGCAAATATATGTGGACGATATTATTTTCGTTTCAACTAATCAACAGATGTGTGATAAGTTCTCCAAGCTGATGCATAATAAGTTTGAAATGAGCATGATGGGTGAACTTAATTACTTTCTTGGATTGCAAGTTAGACAGTTGCCTGATGGAATATTCATCAGCCAAGCAAAGTACACAAGAGATCTGTTCAAGAAATTTGGTATGGAAACTAGCTCAACAGCTACCATTCCTATGTCTACAAGTCTTCGTTTGGATAAAGATGAAGATGGCAAATCAGTGGACATAACCAAATATAGAGGCATTATTGGTTCATTGTTGTATCTAACAGCAAGCAGACCTGATATAATGTACTCAGTTGGAGTCTGTGCAAGATTCCAATCAAACCCCAAAGAATCTCATCTCTTAGCTGCCAAGAGGATATTGAAGTATGTTAAAGGCACTCAAGAATTGGGATTGTGGTATCCTAGAGAATCTGGATTTGAACTCATTGGTTATTCAGATTCAGACCTTGCTGGCTGCAAGATTGACAGGAAGAGCACAACAGGTGCCTGTCAGTTCTTAGGCAGTCGTCTGATCTCATGGATGAGTAAGAAGCAAACCTCAGTTTCTATATCTACTGCTGAAGCTGAATATATAGCTGCTGGAGCTTGTTGTGCACAGATACTTTGGTTGAAGCATCAACTAGAAGACTACAACATTAAGATCAGTGGAATTCCAATCTACTGTGACAATACAAGTGCAATTTCACTTACTCAGAACACTACAAGTCATTCAAGGACTAAACATATTGAGATTAAACATCATTTCATTAGAGATCATGTTGAAAAAGGCAATGTTTTGATTGAGTATGTTCATACTGATAATCAGATTGCTGATATCTTCACCAAACCTCTAAGTGAAGCAAGGTTCTCAACTCTAAGAGCAGAGTTAGGATTACTTAACTTGGATGCATAAGCTGAGGGGGAACTCATCAGAAGACTGGAGTTCAACAGCTTAGTCATCAGTTATTTCATTCAAGAATTAACTCTCAACGGACTAGTTAACTTATGAATTCTTAAAGACAGGGGGAACGTGTAAGACTAGCGGTACTTCTGTTCTAAAGATGAAATCTGTTAATAACAGTTAGTTGAAGTTTTGTTACCAAGAAGATGTGTTCTTAATTCTTGAAGATTGAAGACTATTTTATCTTGCTGGATTGACAAACAGCAGAGGAAGATTACTAGCTATTGGCATTCTCTAGTAATATCAGATAACAGATCACTCGTCTGTCAGATAAGTTAAACTCTACTCATCTGATATATTATATAAGCATGGTCATAAATCGTATCATAAGAAACGCGCTTTTATAAGTAACAGATTAGTGTCGATAGAGTTTCCCGCCCATCTGACAATAAAATAATAAAATTGAAATCCGCGACTCTCACCCACATGATTAAAAACTGTCAGATTAGATCAACGGTTCAGATAATTCACGGAAACCTAACCAAAAGGAAACCTATAAAATCCGATCTCAACAGCATAGTCATCTTACGCACTCAAAAACTCTCAAACTCTCTAACTCTCAAACCCTACTGCTTCGAAAGTTCACTGTTCTTTTGCAGAATCTACTCTCTAATCTCTGAAAATGGACAAGATTGTTGAGGGAAGATACTTCAACTACAGCAAATTTCATTTCTCTGGCACCGATTTGATGCGTTCTCTACTGGTAAAGATCAAAGAAGCATCATTGGTTCCTGTTTTGGAGGCTCACGAAGAAAGAGTCTACTTAGAGGATGTCTACCACTTCTACCTGACCAGAAAATTCAACGATGATGACACTGTTATGACTGCTGTCATTGGTGGTAAGAAAATCGCTGTATCTGCTGCTGTTCTTAGTGAAGTTTATAAGTTGTCAGACAAGGGAGGAGATGTGACCTCGTTAGGGTCAGAAAAAGAAGAGGAATTTTGGGAAATTTGTGCTAAGAAGGGAGAGAAAATGACTGGGACTTTGATGAAGACCCAGCTGAAGGATGAATACCAAAGATTTGCTGATATCATAGCAAAGGTTATGGATTGTGCTACGGGTTCTCTGGATGGTTTACCCAGAAGAAGGCTCTACACCATGATTTGCATCTACTATGGGATGAAAGTGAACTGGGCTGCTCATGTTTATGAGCTGTTAAGTGACAAAAGGCATTCTCATGCCATTCTGCTGAGTAATTTGTTTGCTTCTCTACAATGTCCTATGGGTGGAGGAAAGCAAACCCATGGAAGCAAAGAGTTCAAACTCTACGAACCAGTAAGGCAACTGGTGGAAAAACCAAAGAGAAAAGCACCCAAACAGTCTAAGAAGACTCCTTCTAAGAAGAGCAAGAAGGAAGGTCAGACTAGTCAGTCTGCTGAGCCAACAGCACAGTCTGCTATTGTGGCTGGATCAGCAGAGCCTGAAATTGAAGTCTCTAAGAAGGTGGTAGATGACTTCACTGTTGAAATTGAAAATATGAAGACAGGGTCATCCTCTGAAGAAACTGAATCTGAAGAGGAAATTCCACTTCAAAGGCTGAAGAGACTAAGGACTAGGAGTGAAGCAAGGGGACCTCCTACTGCCAACCCCCCTGCTGTCAAGAAAATTCCTAAGTCAAAGGCCAAGAGAAAGGTCACTTTCCCTGAAGAGCCTGCTGTAACTGTGAGGAAAACAACAACTGAAGCAGAAAGGCCATTAAATGTTGAAGAACCAGTTGTTGAAGCTACTAAGGCTGCTACTGCTGAGCCTGAAAGTGGTCCTACAGTTGAAATGACAACAGAAGCCTCAACTGCTGCACTATCTGCTGATGTAGAAAAGGAACAGCAGACTAGTACACCACTGGAGGGAGAAATTCTGTTAATACATCCTACTCCAGTTGCTGCAACACCTATCCAAGCAGTTGAAAGCCCTGAATCAAGAAGAAAGAGGTTAGGCAAAACCTCAACCTATGTAACTGCTGCAGAGAAGATGAAACTGGATGCTGCTGAAAAGCAAAGGATTGCTGCTGAGAAAGCAGAAGAAGATAGGCTGAAAAGCCTAGAGTTAAAAAGGCTGGAAGAAGAAGCCAGCAAAATGACTCAAGAGCAGAGAGATGCTTTTGAGGCAGCAGAGTTGGCTGCTGTCATTGAAGCTAGCATCAAGGATGCTCATGGTCATCAGCATAGTGGTGGGATAGTTATTGGTGAGCAAAGAGATCCAAATAAACCAATACCAGCTATGCCTGCACCCAAGATTAAGGAAAAGAGAAGAGAAGAAGTCAAACTGTCTCTTGAAATTGTCAGGGAAGACCCTGCAATTTTTGAAGAATTCCTTAGAAGACTGGATGCTGAAAATGAAAGAGTCAACCGTCTGACACTCTTCCATTCTGAAAAGATCAAATACAATAGATGGAGAGAATACAGATTAACAAAGAGTCCTGCTGAAATGGCTAAGTGGAAAGAATTCAAGGCTACAGAAGACTGGTTACTTAAATGGCTTGAGACAAATTCAACCATTCAAGCACTTGATTCAGAGTTCTTTCTGGACAGGTTGAGGATGAGAATATGTCATGTAGTCAAGGAAGAGGCCAAGAAGATCTTTGCATCCATTCCTGAGGATTTTGATGACTCAGTAGATCTCAAAGAAAGATCTATTAAGTTGGCTATTGCTCAAGCAATGGAGCTTTGGGCCAAGAAAGCAAGGAAGTTAAGGGGACAACCAAGCTCACTGGTCCCACTTCCTAACATCAAGCATATTGTCTATGGACCAAACATCAAACCCTATGAAGAGCTGCCAGAGGAACCAACAACTACTTTTATTCCTCTTGACAACTTTACTTGGATTTGTAACAGGTCAGCAGTGGACAATGAAGGTTTGATGAGGACAGTTGAAACTGTCAAGAAGATTATTTCACCTGCTGATAAAGAAGAAGCAGAGTCCTCTGATCAACCAAAGCAAATTGAGGGTACTTCAGACCCATCTGATCAAGACAAAGTGCAGGATGATAAGTCTGATGCTGCTGATGAATCAAAGAAGGAAGAAGAAATTCCAGCAGATCAGTTAAAGGAGAAAGAAGTTGCTGCTGAAGAAGATGATCAGGCTAAGGAGAAGGAAAGCACTCCAAGCCATGCTGGTGAACCAGCAGATCAGTCCCTTGCAATGATAACTCAACCATCAGAGCAACATCTCAAGGAAACCGTCTCTGCTACTCCATCAGAAGATCCTTCAATATCTCAGAGTTCTCAAACCAATCTGTTGGATTCCATCCAACAATTGATTATCAAATCAATGAAGGAAATGAAGGAGGAGATAAAAGCAGAAGTGATAGCTGCTGTTCATCAACCCATTCAGAAGGTTGCTGCTGCTGTTCCTACTGACTTAATGAAAGATACTGCTCAGAATGTACAATCTATATGTCAGGATATGGATATACTCAGGAGAAGGACACAAAGCACCACTGAAGGTTGGAAGCAGATTGAACAGACTGTTGAATTGGCTCTCCAAGCAGAAGATGAAGTCATGGGCAACATGATGAAAGACTTCAATGCTTCATCAAATTGGATTTTAGGAACTCAAATCCAGTTGGGTGATCAAGGAGAAGACTTGCTCAAGGAAGTCAAGACTGTTAAAGCCAATCAACTTAACCAGCAAGCTCAGATCAATGCTATGGAAGAAAACATCAAGCTTCTATGTGATTCACTTCTAATCACACCAGTTGTGCCACAACATCCATCTGTCCCTGCTGATGATGACAAAAAGGGGGAAGAAAGGATATTTGGACAGCAAAGGGTTGATTTCCAAAGGGAAGGAAATCAAAATGCTGAAGAAACAGAAGTGTTAGAAGAATCTGAAGAGTCTGCTAATAATAGGAATGAAGCAGCAAATGAAGGCACAAGCAGATTAGCAGATGAGAAGATCACAGAAGAAGAAGACCAAGCTGATGAGGAAGAATCTGAAGCAAAAGCCAAGTCAGACAAAGAACTAGCTGCTGCCAAAGATTCAGTTGAAGAACAGCTTGATCCTGATGTTAAAAAGAAGAAGCTAGAGCTGTTGATGCAGAAATTGGAAGTTGGAACCTCCAAGTCTGCTGAAGAAGAAAAGAAGACAGAAGACTAGCTTGGCTAGATTTTCTTTATATTAAAATTCTTGTAATCTTTTAGAGTATTTTGTACTTTTCATCTTTCAACTTGTAAAATGTAATCAGTTCAATATCTATAAAATTGCAAGTTTGACTCCAACATATCATTTCTATCTCAGAAATTTTTGAGGATCAAAACTTTAGTTTAGGTACAGGTACTTAGCTGGAGTTTTGTCATCATCAAAAAGGGGGAAATAGTTGGATGAAGATGAAGATGAAAGAAGACAAGTAATTAAGGGAAGGTTTTGATGATTTCCAAAACATCATAATCAGCTAAGTATGGAAAGCTTAGTTCCCTTAGAAGAATTTTGAACTGGTAAAAGAAGACATCAGAAGAGTTCAAAGTTCAAAGCTCAGAAGACTAGTGATCTCTTGCTGGATCAGCGAACAGAAGGGTAGATCATCAGCCGAGTCAAATCAGATGAGTTCAGTATTTGATCAGCAGAGTATCTATCAGCAGAGTCGTTTTGATCAGCAGAGTAGAAGAGGTCAAGAGATTAGTCCAACGGTAATAAATGCACTTGGTGTAATAAATGCTGTAAGAGAAGGGTAGTAATGACAAATGATTGAAGATATCCTCGGATCAGCAGAGTGCATTAAATGCAGCATTAAATGCGATGGACAGAAAGGTACTGTACACAGTACGGAATGCTGCAGGGAGCCGTTTCAAAAAGAGCTGAAGGATGGATTTGAATTGTGACTTGCCTTCAACGGTCATAATCTCATCTCCATGTATAAATAGAGCTGAATTTCAAATCGAGCAAGAACACAACAACAATCAGAGATCGAAATTTTGAAGCAAAATTTCTCTAAGTCTCAAAAGCTCGAACAGCTCACTCGTCTGGTGGAAGTCATCTGTTGACAGAAACCCAGTTGAAGAAATCAGAAAAACATTATCTGAGTGATTTTGTAATAGCTGAGTGTTGTGCGAAGTGAGAATCCATCTGTGTGAGTGATTCTACTTTAGAGGATAGGTTTTCTTTGTGAATTCCTATTGCGAGCTTACAGCCTTCTCATTAGTTGTTTAGGTGTAAGTGGAGAAATATTGTAATCTTTGTGATTATAGTATAACCCAGAATCTGTGTGATCTGGAAGAGTGGACTAAAGGATTTTTATCCATATAACCACTATAAAAATTCTTTGTGTTATCTTGCATTTAAAGTTTTCTTGCATATTTTAAAGTTTGCATTTTAAACACTTTGAATCAATCAAAAAGATTTTATAAGGAGTTTTAAACAGGGGATAAAATCTTTTTAGAACTTAGTTTACTTGTGAAAAACACTTTCAAACAATCCGCTGCAAGTATACTCTTGAAAAACTGTTTGCTGAAAAACAGCTAAGTCATTGTAAGAAGAGTGGTCAGTCGTCTGTTCAAGATTTGTTCACGATCAGACTAGTCTGCTTACTGTTCTTCATCAGCTTAGTCTGCTGACAGAAGACTGAAAAGTTTTTAAGTTCAAAAATTTTCAGAGGTCTATTCACCCCCCCCCCTCTAGACCTCATCTGACCACTTGGGACCAACATCATCGAAGACTGATGAATAGGTCCCTATCGACCTCAGAAAAATTTCCATTATCGAAGAAAATATGCATTTTTTCTTTGCACATCAGGAAAGGCGCCATGCGACTTGGTTCGATCGATTCAAAGATATCTTGAGCCTCCACTACACTATATTTTCGCGCCATTTTCTCCCCTGCGAACTTAACCATCTTCGCTCTCATGGAATTAGCCTTTCGCGCAGTCTCAGTGTTGTCAAAATGTGTCTTAAGATAGCTACCAAGCCAGCCGTATACGTAGTGGATCGAAAAAATGGCGTCGCATTCTTTCAAATTAGTAGATGAAGTCAGTCCTCTTAACCCTCGATATATGCTCGCCAATACAGGAATGGCTAAGCAAAACTTTTCTCCAGAAGCCATCATGCTTGCAACCTTGAAGACGCTGGGTCGTATGTGATTAACATTTTTACTTGGAACAAGAAACCTGCATATCCAACACACCAATAAAGCAGCTGTGTAAGTCTCTTCTCTATCAAGATCAGCAATCCCGAGAGTATCGAAAGGGATATTTTCTTCTGTTGTCCGATCACGAGTCGAAGAAGCGGGAATCTCCCCTGAAGGATTATAAGAAAGTCGAGGCTTTGTCCCTCCTTTCCTACATGATCATGTGTATGGTTCTCGATATCTGATAGAGCCTTTGAACCAGAACTGCACCCAATCAAGAATGCTTAACGCGTCAGAGTTGCCTCCTCCTAAATGATGATATGCCGAAAACAAATGTCGACAACTAGAAGGGAGAAATGATTTGCCCTCTTCGTCAACTTCAAGAAGCTCCTTCGCTGATGGAATCACCTCGTCATAGAATAGACCGCGAAGGGGAAGTCCACCGAGTATATGCAAATCCCACAGAGAAATGGAAAGTTCCCCAACTGCCGTGTGGAGCGAATTGGTGGATGGACTCCACAGGTCGCAAAAGGTGCGGATGATGCTTTCTTCGACGTCATAAGTAAACAAAGAAGCCCAAACTGCATCATGTATCCCGGCTCGATGGAGATTCTTGTTCCTCTTTGCAAAGACATCTTCAACCCACTCCCAGTAACCTGAAACATGAGAAAATTCACCGAGTGACGGTGCCGAAGAGTACCATGAAGACCTCCATGAAGTTGATGAACGAATAGGGCGCGAGAAACTGGACGATGAACCTCTGTTAAGTGCGTTAGGCTGCAAAATACACACTTTCTGATGCTTAGGTGTGGCCGAAGACAATACACCAACATCCTTTAAAACCTCCAATGAAACTTTTGATGAGTGTGGCTCCTTAGACAGGGTGTATTCTGAGGCGAATTTACCAATTGCTGGTTGATACACAGTTAAAGTAGTTCCTTTTGTTTTATCTGCTTCATCCTTCTTGATCATGTAGAGGCTCGGGTATGGAACTTTGCAGTCAATAAACTCCATTGGTGGCGCAATGTTATATCTGCAAAAAAAAATCTGTTAAAAAAAAATATATGTTAAAAAAAAAAAAATCGGTAAAAAAAAAAAAAAAAGATAGGGCAATAAAATAAAGGGGCATGATGCGATGTTAAGGTTACGGAGCTGGATATATTCTTGATATAGATTATTTTTGTGCTAAAGATGTATATGGTTCAAAGTACTACTCCCTAAGGATACGGTACAAGTTCTCAAGCATACAGTGCAAACCCAACAGCCTCTAATCTATTTAACATCAACCATAAATTCAAATCTCTCAAACCACCACACAGCAAGCTTAGATCCGTTGTTCACATTACAAAATCAAAAAATATTGATGAGACTCCCGAAGTTTTTATAATTTAAAAAAAAAAAAAAGAAAAAAAAAAAGAGAGAATTTCTTGCCAAAAAGTGAGATATGGGTTTGTGATGATAAAGTGAAAAGTTGTTTGTGGTTTGAACTAAATTGGTCAACAGTGATGGAATTCTAATGGGAGAACTGTCCGCCGGAGAAGATTTGTTGATTTGATTAATTATTTCTTCATATTGTGTAAAGGGCTAAAATAATTAGAGATTCACTTCAAGGAAAATAGCTTAACAAAGACAGAGGAAGAAAGTGGGAAGAAGCCTTTACGTGATTGTTACTTTATTTTATGCACACGATCGATTTCTCAAATTCCCTGAATATTATTGCTGATGAATGAAAGGGTTTCGAGGGCCAATTTTATAGAAGATGCTTGGAGATTATATGACCAAGAAAATTTTGGGAATTTTAGATTTTCTAGAATTGGAAGGAATTGATTCAAGTTTAATTTGTTTCCTAAAGGATTAGATTGTTGCAATATGAATCTTATTCTTGCAATGGAAAGTCTTATTTTGAATTAAGTCAATTAAAAAAAAAAAACAGGGAGAAGAAAACGAGTTCTGTTCGTGAACTTGATGAAGAAGAAGACGAGATATTATGGCCTACATTTGGTCTACATAGACCATGCATATAAATGGGCCAAATTAAGTGGGCTTAAGTAATGGGTATTTAATTAAATTATGTACCCACTTAAAGTCCACTTCAATTAAATTCATGATCGCGGTTGTTCAAATTTCTTTTACCGTGATGAAATATTTTTCAAGTGCATTTTTATATCAAAGTCGTGACTTACTCACTTCAAAGTATGCTTCGAAAGCGTTATTCGTGAATAAGTCTCGAAGGGGCATTTGTAGATACATAAAATTTATGTCCAATTAAATAACGACACTTATAAATAATTTATTAGTAATCAATTAATTTTCTATTTTGGGATTTTATTATATTAAATTCCGAAATTAAATAATGACATTAATTGATTTCTATGATTTATTTATTGGCCAATTATATCAAGCCATGTGTTAAAATGATATATTTAAAGCCATATAATTAAGTGGCCAATCAAAATGTGCCACATGTCAAAGTGATGTGTTTTGGCCAATCAAATGAAGTCTTTTATTCCAAGGAAGTAAGGGCCAATCAAATCTTGACACGTCACCAAGCTGCTATAAATGACTCTCTTCAAAATCTATATAAAGAGGTCATGTGAATTCATTTGGAGATATACAGAAACACACATATACATATCTACCTACAAATTCACATACATATTCTCCTCAAGCTTTGAAGGTCTGAAAACACTTCAAATCCGTGACTCCATCCGCAAATCTTGGAGAAAGTCGCATCACACGATTCAAGAACAAGCCGAGTGCACTTGAATCCATACGTTCAACGAAGAGAAGAATCAGAGGACTCATACATAGAGATTTGTAACCACTTTTAAATTTTAAATATATATTATTTGTTACTTCTCATTTTATTGTCTATTTAAGCTTTTTGCAGACTTTAAAATTTGTTGTAAACAGTATAATATAACAAATTTTATATTTTTAATCAATTGTAGGATAATGTTTAAATTTTACGCACATTACAAATACTTTAAAATTAAATAGATTTATTATAGTATTATGACGTCATCCGGTCCAATCAGTGGTCCGATCGGTTTGACCAATAAAACAAGTAACAAGTCGGCTCACCAGTTCACTGTCCAGTCTGATTCTGAAAAGATTGGCATTACCCCGTAAATCTGTAAGTAAAGAGTTAGTGAGCATTACCATTGAAATAACCATGAAAGAAAAAGAAGAATCCTTTAGTATTTACAAAAAAATTACCTTAACATATTAGCCAAATTTAATGTGACTAATAAAATCACCTACATGTAAAGCTTTCAAGATTCAGATGTTGAAGAAAATAACACTTTACGAGCTAATCTCTGCTTCAAATAACCACTTACCAGAGCTTCCACTTCATAAAATAACACTTAACAAGCTCATCGCAAAAAAATGTAATAGACCGAGTCAATTTTAACCATCCATTACATGTAGATTGGTTTCCAGAGCCTTACATGAATTAGGGTCCATTGTATGGGAAGGATATTGAGCCATTGGATTCCTCCACATGCACTACGCTCAATCAGTATACTTTTCTGGATACATAAAATATTTTCCAAGTCACACAATCAACAAATGGTCTAATTTTCATTACTGATCTCGTTAAAAGAAATCTTGCTTCGCTAACCTAATCATGTCGTATGTGGCAGCAGGTCGCAGTGCTTCCAATGGCAGCTAAGATAAGTTTCAATAACATTCATATGTGGGTGCTCATCTGCATCACAAATTTAGAAGAAGGCACTGCATAGCATGTTAAACATGACATAAACAATGATCTCAATGAAATTAGGACAAACAGAAATGAACTTCACCAGTATTCTACAGGAAGAGAAAACTGTTTACGTTCAGCCAAGCTTAATAGTACTCAGATCTTGAGACTGATTTGCAAATAAACTGTCAAAATTTGAATCTTTTCTTGTTCGATTATTGCTGACAAGAAATACAATATTTGGGAAACTAACCTTGGGAAAAATAAAAAGCTCCTATCATGATGCATCCAGAATTAGTGTATCTTTAAACCTTAGATATGAATATGGTCAGACATTATTTGAAAGTGATGACTAAAATTAGAATAAAATAATTGCAAGCGTAAGTACCTTCAGAAACTGTAGACGAGAGACCAGGAACAGAGGTCTGGAAAATTTGCTTAAAAGTTCACCGAAGATCCGAGATCTGAAAAATATACATAAATGCCAATCAATGTAGGTATACATTTAGCTAATTGAAACTTAGAGTTTACCTGCATATTTATCAGAAGAAAAGGGAAGCCAGAAGAACAACTTAACAGCTATTCTATATCTTTTGAATAAAATTTACATTACCTTAAAAGTTCACAAGCCAGAAGAAAAACTTAAAAGTTCTTTTGTGAGTTTTCAATTGAAATTCTTCATAATTGAAGAAGTATTTCAAATAAAACTACACACACCTTTGTCAAGTTATTAGAAAGAATGAAAAGATCAACTGAAAATAAGTGAAGAAAGGCCACACTCACGCGTCGAAGAAGAAATCGACACCAGCCATAATCCATCTTAAAGTTGTTAGAATCTTAAGATTTTCAGATTTAAGATCTCTGTGAAGGATCCCTTGGGCGTGAAGATACTGCATACCACGTGCAATGTTGAGTGCTAGTTTGAATACTAGGTCGAGGGGAAGTGAGTATGGCTCTTGATGATGGAGGTATTTTCTAAGGGAACCACCTCGATAGTATTCAGTGAGATACAAAACACAGGGGGTTTCTTACATGCTGCAATAAACTACAAGTATAAAGTCGAGGACTACTATTAGATGTTATAAAACTGAAAAGAAACAATATTGCCGTTCTTCAAATAGTCAAGCTATAAGGGAAAATAAATAAACCATTTACCAATGATTGTGATGATATTAACGGAAGTGACTGTTAAATTAATATTTTATCGAATTTATGTTCATGTAATATTTGGTTTGTTAATATTATTTATAAATTAAATTAGTTAAATACATATGTAAATATATTAAGTTAAATCTCTAAATTGGTCCGCAAGTATTTTATTCGAGCCAATTTTGAAATTGGGCAACAATGTGGACTAAAATTATCAGTAAATTTGAAGATATGGGGTTATTTTGACAACTTGAAAAGTTAGGGGTATAATTGTCAGTCAATATAAGTAATGATGTCAATTCTGCAATAAAACTTAACTGCCACGTCAGCAGTTAACGCTCAATTTTAACGGAAGTACCAAATGTGATTCAATTTCTTAAATTTTGCAACAATGTGGACTAAAATCGTCACTAAATTTGGAGATGTGAGGCTTTTTTTGTAACCTGAAATGTTATGGGGTAAAATTATCAGTCAACATAAGTAATGGTATCAAATGTGTAAAGTTTTAACGGCCACATGACATTCACGTGACAATTCCGTCTTTAATTTGACGGAAGTATTAAATGTGCAGAGTGGATTTGAGATATGGTATCAAATGTGTCGGTAGAAAAAGTTGTGGTATCAAATCCCTAAAGTAGGTTGAATTATGGTATGAAAAGTGAAATTCTCTTATTTTTATATATTTATAAATAAATCAAAAATTTAATTAAAAAACCGAAACAATATTATATAGCATAGTAAAATATATTATTAATGGCAAGTGTTCACATTTCCCTTTTTTTTTAGACATATTTTGTATAAATGGAAGCTCTCATCAAAACTATACATCATCTACCAATGAAATCTCAATACATTATATGTCTAAGGTCTCTTTCAAATGACAGTTCAAAAAAAAAAAAAAAAAAAAAAAAGAGAAATTCACAAGTAAATGAATCTTTTATTTTTAATTCTAAAGAGAGCAACTGAGTAACGAGTCACCAGTTAATTGTAAATAAACATATTCTAAAAACAACAATATTGCTCAGGATGGTGTTTTGGCCGTTAGCTTCTTCTACGTGTTATATTTAAATATTTAATTATGTGCAAGAAACTAAGTTATTTTCCTCCAAACCATATTGTTAATTATCTGAGGACAAAAGATCATTAAGGGATTAGAACCGTTGACCTCGGGATGGTAATGAAAAAAACCAAACAGTTGGTTACTTGATTCGAATTTTCGAGGGTGCGGCCTGCTTAGTTAATAGTTACGACCGCACGTGCGGTCCTAATCATCGGTCGTTAGATCTCCTTGGATGCATCTGAACCGTTAGATCGATAACTAACTCAAACAATATTAATTACCGTTGACATTTCATAAAATTCGGAATTGACAGTTATAACCTTTGACTTTATTTGTATAAAAAATAATTTAAAAACTGTGTGAAAATTAAAAAGACCTTTTTGGCCCCCGTTAATTTTATGTTCATCTTCTTAAAACATTAATCCATGGGAATTTGTTAAAGACGTTTATACCCCCACTTAAAATCGAAATAATTAATTATTTCCTTCTCTTTCATAATCTTTCAAACCTAACAAATAATTTCCTTTTATTTCATAATCATTCAAATTTAATTGATTATTTCTTGTTATTACTTCTCCACCATTTTTACACCATCCATGCCTTCAGTAGTCTACGATTTGTAGATTATGGTATTAGTTAAATCAGTTATAACCTCACCACAATTTTTGCACCTTAAATGAATCCTCTCCAAAATTGCTTCACATATTTCGAATGAAAAAAAAATGAAATTCTCAATTACTTTTGAATCCAAGAACTCAATATCTCAAATCAATAATTTTGATGTATATAATCCTTAATCCCCTTTTATTTATTTATTTCAATTCGATCGATTAAGTTCGAATTACATAGATAACAGCTTAAATTTCAGGGCTCATGTTATAGGTCAATTAAAAAGTCATTCATTCAACACATCCATCAATTTTTCATGACCTAATAGTTAGATAATAGTTCGAATTCATCATTAAATAAAATATTTTCATTAGATAATAGTTCGAATTAAATAAATTTAATTTGAAGCCGAATAATATCGGATTAATACTATTTCGGATTAATATGAAGCCGAATAATAAATTTAATTTGAAGCCGAATAAATTTAGGTTGAAATCTTTATTTTCAGACTATATTTCGGATTTATATGAAAAAAAATCCGAAATATTATACAATGAACAATATAAATACTTGTTATTTACCACAATATTTTAAATTAGTACTATTAATATGAAAGATATCATGTTACATAGCGATAGATAGGATTTACCATAGAAGGCTGATAAATTAAATATTTTTTGCATAGGCTAACTTTTTAATATAGTAATAAATTAACCATGTGATATATATTATGTAATTTGAACAAATTTGTATATACGTTATTTTTATTTTGATCTATTCTTTACAATTTTGCTTATTAAATTTAAATTTCATTATCAAAATGAATTGGTGTGGCCGTTTGATTGGACCATTTTATTATTTTATTGCCGTTATTTTCGGCCATTTTCTTCTTCTCCCACTTTTTTTAAAAATGATTTGGGATTTATCTTTATTGTAATTTAAGTTTTGGTGCCCATAACTATATATCACATATACTTATAATCCAATATTTAATCTATTGGGTCAACTATGTTTAAATATTGTGGCCCACAATGTAGTTTAATGTATTTGTGCTATAATGCTTGGGGTGGTCTATTGTGACTCACCCTTAAGAGTGAGTCACCAACAATTCCTTTGAAATCCAATTGAATGTTGACATGTGTTCAAAGTATAACTCCAACAAACTCAAGTACAACCCCAACTAAAATGTAAGATACCGATTATAACCTTACTATTTCTTTTGTGAGATACCCATATAACCTTTTATTTAAAAGAAAGAAAAAAGATTCTGAAACCTGACCACCATGGAAAGCTCTTAAAGCTTCTTCATTTCCTTCACTCCACAATCCGATAATCTCAACAAGAAATCCCAAGCCCAAAACCCGAAACCCATTTCATCCATTCCATTAAGTCCATCTCTACCCTCAATCGGACGCTGGAGATCCGTCCGACGACCTTTTTGGGTGGGTGGGTTTGGGGTATTCTTAATTTCTTTAATTTGTAGTATTAAATTTTAATTATTAATATATAAAATTAAATTACTTTATTTAATTATGTAAATAATAACATCTAATTTATAATTCTTTACGATAAATATTAAATTAGTTTAATTACAAAGAATTACACTTTATTAAGAATTTAATATTTAATGTCATTCATTATTTTCTGGAAATGAGTTGATTTTTTTTTATAAATTCAATTAAAAAAATAAAGAATTTCCAAAAATCCCCCAAAAAAATAAATGCAAAATGAACTCATCTTCTTCGTTGGGTGAAGGTTCCTTCAACGGTAGAGGAAGCTTCACTCCGTATTGTGTAACTTGTCCTATAATTCCACAATTATTACTCTTCTTCATTTCTATATTTGTGTATACAATTTTCTGGTTAAAGAGCAAAACTTTGTATCTATTTTTGTCTTGGCAATATGGTTAAAAAATGTGCTTTCTCCTAGCCCAGCCCAGCCCAGCCCGTTAATCTATTGGCCCGGTAGCTTTGAAAATTGTTCACCTTCAACTAGATCTGTACTTTAAAGACTACTTCTCGATCGAACAAGAAAGAGTTGTATCTTTTGAATTCAAAACACCCACACGAGCTTTCCCTTACTGGTGCCACAATGGTGGCCGCCGCCTCCTGGTCGCACCAGTAAGCGGCGAAAGGAAGAGATGAGAATGATGGAGGTGAGGGTTAGGGTTTGGAAAGGGGTTTGGATTGGGCTTGTGAGAGAGATTGGGGGAGAAGAAATGGGAGGGCCATTCTGGTCAAACTGGGTGATTTTGTTATTTTTATTTGAGGGTAATTATGTAAATTTACTATTTACAATGTATTAATAATTAAATTTTTGGATGTAATACACAAAAGATGGGGATGATACACAATTCTACATAATTAATGGACAAGATTATTCAATTTTATTTTTGAATGGTTGAGATTATTTTATTTGGGTGACTCATGTTTGAGGCAAGAGTCATGATAGAATTCCCCATAATGCTTTGGGCCTTTAATAAGTTTAATATTTTAAGATTAGGATATTTTATTTCAATTTGATTTGAATATTTAATTCTTATATAAAATAATTACGATATTTTATATATTTATATTCAACTTATCAAAAATTGGAGTATACATGTATGTCCTCGAATGAGCTTGCTACTCTGCTATATTTAAGCTAGTTCAAGGAGTCCTTTCAATATAGATCTTAATTTCCTTTAACTGTTTAATTCTTTTTTTGGATTTGACGGAAATGTTGGAGAGAGGATTTTGAATAACTTCAATATTGGGTTGATTTAATTCATCATTTGGTTAAGGATAGTACAAGGTAGATAGCTAAGGAGTAAGGATTGGAAAACCGCACAAAATGAAAATAATCCATACAAGTGTTATAAGCCTATAAGTTTGTTACTAAGGATTTGACAACGTAGCTCTGAATAATAATTTGTTACAAGTGTTTGGTTTATGTGGCAAAATAATAATTCCTACATTCCAATTAATTGGGACTTGTCGGTGTTACAGATGCTAATATTGAGGAGGGAGAGGGTAGAAAAGGCCTTGATCAGATCAGTTTCAGATAAGCATCTTGATCTTTTGAGACCATCTGCTCGTTATAATCCCATTTTTAAAGGTAGTTTATTCTGTTTGTAGTTTATATACACATAATAAAAAGTGGTTTCTTAAACATTTTAAAAGTCTACACTTTCTTCCTGTATAGGTCGACTCTCTATGTAGTTGCCTTTCTTATTCTTGTTTTTCTACAAAAACTCTAAATTCATTCGATTCGTTACTAGTAAAGTTACTTAATATTTACAGATTATATCTTTTCACATACTTTATCTCGGAAGCTTCCTGTTTATCTATGCATGAACCTTTTATGTTTAATGCTATTTGGGATTAGTGCATATCAGATATTTTTACATGTCTTTGTAGCCAACTCCTGATCAGATATTTTATGCGTGTATATTTTTATATCAAAGACATGTTAGGAATTTAATTTCTTAGTCCTAATTGGACTATTTAATCAATTAATTATGATAGCTATTATAAAGTTATTGAATTAACATTAAGTGATCTAATTAGTTACCAACTCCAATACGAATGTGAACTAAATAATGGGTAGATACCAATTTAGGAGAGTTCTATGGAATTATGTGAACCCTAATTCTCTTCTTATATAAAGAGCACAAGGGTTATGGTCCCCAACACACCAAATCAATATACTATTATCTTCTCCCCATCAAGAAGATGATCTTAAGAAACTAAGGCGATTTGGTTGAGGAAGACCTCGTACCCGATCGATCCGATTCATACCAGTGATCGATTCCATAAATTCCGCATCAGACTAATCGCTCACTATGGATACTCGTACGTATTTAATTTATTACTTAACTCTTAATGATTTAGTATGAGATAGATCTTTGGGATAAATTCCAACAAGTGGTATCAGAGCAATTCTCAGGCTATATCATTAGGGTTATTCAAATTTCTTTTAAATTCCTAGTTTTTTTATGTTTGATTACGGTTTTCTCACTTAGTTCTCGTTAATTGTTTTTTTTATTTAACATATATGAGAAATCGTAATCTTTTATGTTTTGCTTTTATCTGTTGAATACTAGAATGCTTTGTGGATAAAGTGATAAACAAATTGAATTGTTTCTTGATAAAGTTGCAATTTGCTAAATGTATATAAGATTAGCATATCTTATCCAATTTTTCAATTCGTGATACACAGTGTGTTATCATATTTAATTTCTTGAATTTAATTAAAACTAAAGAACTTGAGATTTTAATCGGTAATCACATGAATTCTTTGGATATAGATATAGACAAACCGATATGGTTATTGCATAAAGCATGTTGTTGGGTATTTAATTATCAATGTGTGATTTTAGGATAAGTACGAAAATAACGGATAAAGTTAAGGAGGGTTTTCTTCACTAATTTTAATTTGTGCTTCTAATATATATTGGGTTGAAGTATTTCTTGTTCATGATTTTGCTGTCCAAAGAATGGAATCAAAAGTTTCTTGAAATTAATGTAGTTTTGTTTAGATGCGAAACAATTAATCGAACTGGGTTTGATTTTTCGATTAAAGCATGCTATTTGCTTTCTACGTATGCAATTTCTATACATTATTGATAATTAGCTGAAAGATACTCTGAGTTATGGAATACAATAGGATTTTGAAAATATGTTCCACAAAAAAATTAAATCTAGAGATTAAATTGATTAAGTGAATCCAGAAAAAATTGATTCAATAAGCATACCTTGACACATATATTTCATACTCCTGTGATGAAACTTGTTACGAACAAAAGGGTTTTGATGAAGGGAATTTTCGTGTAAGTGTCTGGTCCACGTCCAATGTGCCACGTAATGATGTTTTTCGCTCCACAGTATGAAATCCTAAGCCGGTCAGATCGAGCTGGACTCCACTTCAAGGTTCCTAACCCTGTGCTCAAAGAAAACTCGTCAGGTTGTGCCGGTGGTTGACCCGGCGTTGACCCTCCGATGCTTAAGTCAGATCAATTCAAAGCATAGCAGAATATAGCAGAAAAGTAGTAGTAAAGTTGAGCAGGAAAAACTTATCTTTAAAAGAAACAAAAGCGGAGTATTTATAGGGGGGAAACGGATCTTTTCGGGTCGGTCGGATCTTTTCGGTTCGGGTCGGATCTTTATGGGTTCGACCCAATTGAGATTTTATTGGTCGAATAAATATGGTCGAATGGACTGATCGAACAACTCTGCTCATCAAGGTTGATCATCTTTGGTCGAAGGACTTGTGATCGAAGAACATAATTAGTCTTTTGGTCGAAGGACTTGTGATCGAAGACCATTATTAGTCTTTTGGTCGAAGGACTTGTGATCGAAGATCATAATTAATCTTTTGGTTGAAGGCTTTGTGTTCGAAGAACGTGATTGATTTAATCTGTAGATCAAAGAACAACAAATGCTTTGGTCGAAGAACATAAGATCATTTTGGTCGAATAACATAAGATCTGATCATAACGGAGCATACGGGTCATCGAATAAGAGCAGATTTTAGTCTTAGTTTGACTTTATTCTGACGTGTAACTTGCCATGTCATTGATTGAATATTTGGTATATCAATAGTCCCCCAAGTTCAAGTGTTTCGATATTGAAGATCGAAGCCTTGAATTTGTAAGTGTCTCGAAGGCTATGTCGAACTAAATGAGCTTTTATTCCGATATGAGTCCAATAAAAATGAACGCGTAAACATTGATTTCGAAATAACATAAGATCATTGTGGTTGAATAACATAAGATCATTCATTTGGTCGAATAAGAGACCATTGATCTAAGTCATTTGATCAAACATGAGACCATTCATTTGGTCGAATAAGAGACCATTGATCTAAGTTTATTTGATCAAACATGAGACCATTCATTTGGTCGAACAAGAGAAGACCATTCATTTGGTCGAATAAGAGAACATTCATTTGGTCGAACAAGAGAAGACCATTCATTTGGTCGAATAAGAGACTATTCATTGGGTCGAATAAGAGACCATTCATTTGGTCGAATAAGAGACCATTCATTTGGTCGAATGAGAGACCATTGATCTAAGTTATTTGATCAAACATAAGACCATTCATTTTGATCGAACAAGAGAAGACCATTCATTTGGTCGAATAAGAGACCATTGATCTAAGTCATTTGATCAAACATGAGACCATTCATTTGGTCGAACAAGAGAAGACCATTCATTTGGTCGAATAAGAGAAGACCATTCATTTGGTCGAATAAGAGAAGACCATTCATTTGGTCGAATAAGAGACCATTCATTTAAGTCATTTGATCAAACATGAGACCATTCATTTGGTCGAATAAGAGAAGACCATTCATTTGGTCGAATAAGAGACCATTCATTTAAGTCATTTGATCAAACATGAGACCATTCATTTGGTCGAATGAGAGACCATTCATTTGGTCGAATAAGAGAAGATTCATTTGGTCGAATGAGAGACCATTGATCTAAGTCATTTGATCAAACATAAGACCATTCATTTTGGTCGAACAAGAGAAGACCACTCATTTGGTCGAATAAGAGACCATTGATCTAAGTCATTTGATCAAACATGAGACCATTCATTTGGTCGAACAAGAGAAGACCATTCATTTGGTCGAATAAGAGACCATTCATTTAAGTCATTTGATCAAACATGAGACCATTCATTTGGTCGAACAAGAGAAGACCATTCATTTGGTCGAATGAGAGACCATTCATTTGGTCGAATAAGAGACTATTCGTTTGGTCGAATAAGAGAAGATTCATTTGGTCGAATGAGAGACCATTGATCTAAGTCATTTGATCAAACATAAGACCATTCATTTTGGTCGAACAAGAGAAGACCATTCATTTGGTCGAATAAGAGAAGATTCATTTGGTCGAATGAGAGACCATTGATCTAAGTCATTTGATCAAACATAAGACCATTCATTTTGGTCGAACAAGAGAAGACCATTCATTTGGTCGAATAAGAGACCATTGATCTGGTCGAACAAGAGAAGATTCATTTGGTCGAATGAGAGACCATTGATCTAAGTCATTTGATCAAACATGACCATTCATTTTGGTCGAACAAGAGAAGACCATTCATTTGGTCGAATGAGAGACCATTCATTTGGTCGAATAAGAGACTATTCGTTTGGTCGAATAAGAGAAGATTCATTTGGTCGAATGAGAGACCATTGATCTAAGTCATTTGATCAAACATAAGACCATTCATTTTGGTCGAACAAGAGAAGACCATTCATTTGGTCGAACAACTTAAGCTAAGCTTTGGTCGAATTACAATTCTTTCAAGACACCAGTTTGGTCGAAGACAAGATAACAATCTTTTTGAATTAATCACAACTATTTGGTCGAATTGCAATCCTTTCAAGACCACTTTTTGGTCGAAGACAAGAACTCTTTAAAGATAATCATGTTTGAACTTATCGAATTATATAACCGAATAAAGATGTGATTTTGACTTTCATTTAATCTCCAAATTATTTGAATAGTCTTTATTTGGTCGTGTGAAGAGTTCGATGCTTTGAAGCTAATGAGGAGGTTGACGCTTTGAAGCGATCAATCAATCAACTTATCACTTTGCGGTGTTAGGATTTCGATGCTTTGAAGCTATCGAAGAGGTTGACGCTTTGAAGCAATCAATCGATCAACTTATCACTTTGTAGTGTAAGGATTTCGATGCTTTGAAGCTATCGAAGAGGTTGACGCTTTGAAGCAATCAATCGATCAACTTAACACTTCGTAGTGTAAGGATTTCGATGCTTTGAAGCTATCGAAGAGGTTGACGCTTTGAAGCAATCAATCGATCAACTTAACACTTCGTAGTGTAAGGATTTCGATGCTTTGAAGCTATCGAAGAGGTTGACGCTTTGAAGCAATCAATCGATCAACTTATCACTTTTCAGTGTAAGGATTTCGATGCTTTGAAGCTATCGAAGAGGTTGATGCTTTGAAGCAATCAATCGATCAACTTATCACTTTTCAGTGTAAGGATTTCGATGCTTTGAAGCTATCGAAGAGGTTGATGCTTTGAAGCAATCAATCGATCAACTTATCACTTTTCAGTGTAAGGATTTCGATGCTTTGAAGCTATCGAAGAGGTTGACGCTTTGAAGCAATCAAACGATCAACTTATCACTTTTCAGTGTAAGGATTTCGATGCTTTGAAGCTATCGAAGAGGTTGATGCTTTGAAGCAATCAATCGATCAACTTATCACTTTTCAGTGTAAGGATTTCGATGCTTTGAAGCTATCGAAGAGGTTGACGCTTTGAAGCAATCAAACGATCAACTTATCACTTTTATAGTGTAAGGAATTGAGGCGCAGTTGAGATCGAAGCTTTGAAGCCGTTCGACCGTTCGCTTGTCACTTTTATAGTGCAAGGAATTGAAGCTTTGTGACCATTTTCGATCTAATTTCTAGTCGACGGTTTGAATGTTGTCGACCAGTTTCTTCGTGTTTGACGATGAAAGATTGATTCTTTTTTTTCTTCTTTTGCTACATAATTAGTATTTCTAGAAAGTTGGTCAATGACCTTTGTTTTTCTTCATCGATCTCGTCAATGATGATGTCGATCGATGCTTCCATAGCTGCTTATGATCTTGGTTTCCTCATCGATGATTATCGTCGAGCTCCCCTTTAAATAGGTCGATAAGGGCTTTGAGGCAACTGATGACTTTTGATTTCCTCTGGTCTGCGATGATGTCGAACAACACTTTTATGGTTGTTTGATGTCGAACAAGACTTTCAAAATCTGCTTGTGACATTTTGCTCCTCTTCATTGATTTGATCAGTATGGTTGTTTATGTGATCAACATGACAGTTTGCTCCTATTTGTTTGATATGTCGAAGAAAATGATATCTTGCTCTTCTTCATTGAATTTTTTTATGTCGAAGAACACGAGATTTTGCTCATCTTCCTTGATATGTCGAAGAACATTACATTATGCTCTTCTATTCATTGAATTTATTTATGTCGAAGAACATGATATTTTGCTCCTCTTCCTTGATAAGTCGAAGAACATTACATTCTGCTCAATTTGTTATGTCGAAGAACATATATTTTGTTCCTCTTCCTTGATATGTCGAAGAATATGACATTCTGCTCCAATTTGTTATGTCGAAGAACATATATTTTGTTCATCTTCCTTGATATGTCGAAGAACATGACATTCTGCTCCAATTTGTTATGTCGAAGAACATGACATTTTTCTCCTCTTCATTGATTTTGTTCATCGATGATGTCGAACAACAAGATATTCTATGTCGAAGAAGGCATTTACATCGAACAAGGCATTTGGCTTCTTCCACATTAAGCATTTCATTAATTTGTTCATCGGTGTTGTCCAACAACAGGACATTCTACGTCGAAGAAGGCATTTACATCGAACAAGGGTTTGGCTTTTTAATCATCAAGCATTTCATTGATTTGTTCATCGATGATGTCGAACAACAGGACATTCTACGTCGAAGATTATTGCCGAGCTTATATTTTAAGTAAGTCGATCGAGGCTTTGAGGCAGCTGATGATCTTTTGCTTTTCTCTTCATTGCTTCGATCATCGATTATGTTGAACAAGACTTTTATGTCGAACAAGGCCTTGATGTTGAAGAAGACATTTTTGGCAACTGGTGCCTTTTTGCTTTCTTCATCATCAAGCATTTCATTGAGTCGTTCATCGATGATATCGAACAAGGCCTCTTCCGTCGAACAAGACATTTTATGTCGAACAAGGCACTTGTCGTCGAACAAAGCATTTTGCTTTCTTGTCATCAAGCTTATCATTAGATGTGGTCGATCAAGGCTTTGAGGCAGCTAATGATCTTTTGCTTTCCTCTTCATTGCTTCGATCGTCAATTATGTCGAACAAGGCTTTTTTCCTCCTCATCATCAAGCTTGTCATTCGATGTAGTCGAACAAGACATTTTTCCTCATCATCATCAAGGCCTTTTACATCGGACAAGACATTTTTTGTCAAACAATATGTCATTTTGCTCATCTTTGTTTGATTTGAGCATTATGATTGTTTACGTCGAACAACATGATAATATTGCTCCTCGTCATTGAATTTGGTTATGTTGAAGAACATGATATTTTGCTCATCTTCTTTGATATGTCGAAGAAGATGACGTTCTGCTCCACTCTTTATCGAGTTTGCTTCTGTCGAAGAACATGACGTTCATCAATGTGTTGTTTCAAAACCTTTATGGTTGATTCATCACCTTTTGCTTTCATTTTCATCAATTGTCCATGGTTGTCAACGATGAGTTCCTTTGATTCTGGTCGAGTAACTTGATAAAGCTTCGTTCTGGTACTGAAGGTCTTATACTTGGTTGTTTTCGATCAACTTATATGTTGTCTCCAAGCTGACCAGACTCTAGCTCCGCTAATTCTATTCTTGATCTGATCTCCGTTCTTGTTCGAGCATTGGTTAGAGGTTCCCACAGACGGCGCCAACTGATGAAGGGAATTTTCGTGTAAGTGTCTGGTCCACGTCCAATGTGCCACGTAATGATGTTTTTCGCTCCACAATATGGAATCCTAAGCCGGTCAGATCGAGCTGGACTCCACTTCAAGGTTCTTAACCCTGTGCTCAAAGAAAACTCGTCAGGTTGTGCCGGTGGTTGACCCACGTTGACCCTCCGATGCTTAAGTCAGATCAATTCAAAGCATATCATAATATAGCAGAAAAGTAGTAGTAAAGTTGAGCAGGAAAAACTTATCTTTAAAAGAAGCAAAAGCGGAGTATTTATAGGGGGGAAACGGATCTTTTCGGGTCGATCGGATCTTTTCGGTTCGGGTCGGATCTTTATGGGTTCGACCCAATTGAGATTTTATTGGTCGAATAAATATGGTCGAATGGACTGATCGAACAACTATGCTCATAGGTTGAATGGACTGATCGAACAACTCTGCTCATCAAGGTTGATCATCTTTGGTCGAAGGACTTGTGATCGAAGAACATAATTAGTCTTTTGGTCGAAGGACTTGTGATCGAAGACCATTATTAGTCTTTTGGTCGAAGGACTTGTGATCGAAGATCATAATTAATCTTTTGGTTGAAGGCTTTGTGTTCGAAGAACGTGATTGCTTTAATCTGTAGATCAAAGAACAACAAATGCTTTGGTCGAAGAACATAAGACCATTTTGGTCGAATAACATAAGATCTGATCATAACGGAGCATACGGGTCATCGAATAAGAGCAGATTTTAGTCTTAGTTTGACTTTATTCTGACGTGTAACTTGCCATGTCATTGATTGAATATTTGGTATATCAGGTTTGATATTCTTGTTGGTCCCAAGTGGTCGGATGAGATCTAGAGGAAGGGGGGGGGTGTATAGACCTCTGAAAATTTTAGACTTTAAAAACTTTGAAATCGTCTGTCAGCAGACTAAGCTTATATAGAACAGTAAGCTGACTAAGTTAATCGTGAACAAATCTTGAACAACAGAGTTGACCACTCTTCTGATAGCTACTTAGCTGATTTCAGCAAAATCAGTTTTAAAAACAGAATACTTGCAGCGGATAATTTTAAGTGTTTTTCACAAGTAAACTTAATCTTTTGAAGGATTTTATCCCCAGTTTTAACAAACTCCTTTTAAAATCTTTTCAAACAGTTTTCTTAAGGTGTTTAATGCAACCTTGAAAATGTGCAAGAAAACAATGCAAGTTAAAACACAAAGAATTTTTATAGTGGTTATATGGATAAAAATCCTTTAGTCCACTCTTCCAAGTCACTTAGATCTTGGGTTATACTATAAACACACAGTTTACAATATACTCTGCTTACGCTTTACAACAAATGATGAGCCGTAAGTTCACAGCAAGAAATCACTAAGAAACTCCTACTCTCTGAAGTAATATCACTCACTTACATGGATATCTACTTCTCACAACACTCCTCTAACAGATTCACTCAGAAAATGATTTTCTTTTGAACTTCAACTAGCTTCAGTTAACAAATAACATCAGCAGACTAGTGAGCTGTTCTTTAGTTTTTGAGACATAGAAGATTTTGCTTCGCAGGATTGATCTCAGTTGTGTTGTATTCTCTCTCTCAAACTCGCGAACTATTTATACCTTCAGATTTGAAAACACTACAAGAAAAATGACTTTTTGTTACAATGGGAAAACCGTAATAAATATACATATTTCGTAATAAATACCCTTTTATTACGGGCAGATTACGATTTTTCGGCCGTAAGGATTGGAGGCGTAGCTAATGCTTCATTACGGTTAAACATTCGTAACAAAAACTATTTATTACGAAATACAGGCCTTTTGTTACGCCTAGAAAACCGTAAGGATTGGTGAATAAAAATTTGACTGCTTGTTACGGTGGTGTTTTCCGTAATAAAAAATAAATTATTTGTTACGATATAAAGGCATTTGTTACGCCTATTTTTTCATAACTAAAAACAAGATGGTGTTTGTTACACTTACATTTTCGTAAGCAAAACCCTTTTTTTATTTGTGTGTATTTGTTACGCTTATATTTCTGTAAGCAAAACTTTGATATTTTTTAATGCATTTTTATCTATTAATTAGCATTTATTTTGATCATTATTCAAGTTCATACACTTAAGATGATATCTTATACGCATTAACTTAGAAGTAAATACCATATCGATTGAGAGCTTAAAAAATATCTTTTAAATAAAGTTACACTGATCATGTGTCAAAATACATCCATAATAGCATATAGGGCCTATGAAAAAACATAATATGCTTAGACAACATAGTAACCACAACAAAAAGACAAATCTCAAAATCATCACAACACATTCAACGCATTCACATTCCTAAATAAGACAAGTCTTCAATTCCTTACAACACAGTCATTCGCATTAACATATGCAATCTCAAAATATGAAGTGGAAACCTTAATTAGTAGCTAGCTCATCAAACATTTACGTAGATAGAACACCCGTTTTAAAGTTTCGTAACCTGTAAAAAAAAATGATAAACAAATACTAAATCAAGTAAGCTAAAAAAAATATTCAATACTTGTTTAACTATACAAATGATTAGACAAACTCACATTTGCAATATCCCAAAGAACACATTTATCTTCACCTTCTCCTACGATCAAACCATTTTTATCAGATTTAACTTTCTCATGTGATATTAATACCTTTTTTATGATGGACAACGATAATTATAGATCCTACAATGCAGGCTACACATCCCAATACACCCATCATTCGCAATCGTTCCTTCAACATAAAGTGTCCCAAAACAGCACTTTAAAATTCATGTAAAAAAAGGTTAGTAAATTAAACTTTTATCAGAAAGTCATTGGGAAATTTAATTTAGTCACAAATAGAGGTCAAAAGAAGTTTGAAAGTACCTAATGATAATACTCAATGCACCAAGAGGAGTTACTAAAACAGCTGGTGCATAAATATAAGCAACAAAATTTGCTACTTCTCCAACAATCACCAACAATCACTGCATGAAACGAAAAATTAAAGATTCAGTGAATTTTGTAGGTAATATATTTATCTTGCATCAAATGAAAGACAATTTTTCGTTTTTATTTTCGTCTCTAAAATCCAAGTTCCAAACATAACCTCTGAGGGAGTAAAGGGGAACAAAGTATGATTCCACAACTTACTTGTAATCATGCCTGCCCACCAAAGAGGTTGTAATAAGTAAGTGTAGCCCCCAACGCCTGCAATACTAATAACATGAATGGTGAGTGTCCATAAATTGGGTTACGGATCCGATCCAAACCCGAGAGAAACTCGGATCTTAACAAGTTTAATAGCAAAAGGCTGAGACCTAAAGACCAACCATTAAAAATAGCTTTGAGCATATACTACTTCCGAATTTAGTGGAACTAGTCCAATTTTGTCTAGTTCTACACTTGCAATTATAGATTGGAAAGTTGAACACAATTGAATTCATCCGAACAACAAAACTCGAAATTAACAGGATCCCAGTAGCATATAGTCAAAAATAGTTAAAAGTATGCAAATACTTATATAAGTACCTCGTTCAATAATTTTAACAACGCAAGTGTATTGCAATTGTCATATGATTGGTCACTCACCTAAGAGTGTTATCCAACCACAAAGCAAGTGCATTCAAGTACATACTTTGGGTTCGTCCAATCTTGATCTGGCTAGAATTACCCATATTTTCCTCTCGTATAAATCAACATACAGTATGTCAAAATTTAGGATTTGCAGTCCATTTTTTTCATTTTCTTTGCAATAACCATATATCAAAAACCCCATAAGAAACACACCTAATGTATTTCCTATAATACTACTCCATTCCACTCCAAAATTAAAATAAGCAGACCGTATTATTTCATCAATAACAATTCAGCAATTTATCCACGCAAAATACAATAAAAATCACTTGACGTGGATTAATTGAATAAATATCAGTCAACACCACAATACTATATCACACATCAAATCTTATACACATTAATAAAATAGCAGATCTCTATATTAAAATAAAATTGAAAATTATTTAAAAAAAAAACTGGAATGTTAATTCATGAAAACTTAAAAGTCAAAATTGAAAATAAAATAAAAATATATTAATACCTGCTCGAGTACCAGCAGCAGCAGCACGAAGCAGACCTTTCTTCTTCAAAATAAAACTAGTTCCGATGAACTAACTCGACAACATTGCTAATACTAAACCCCTCGTATTATCCGAAACCCCCATCGCTCTGTATATTTACAGGCTCTGTATCTATGCACTTGATCTGAACTACAATTTGGAAACAAAATCAAATAAGAAAACTCAAATGTTTCGTGACTCAGATTCGCTGTACGATAGCAACTAAAAGCACAATTCTATGATGGCATAAGATGCTTATTTTACATTATTACTAAAATGGACAACAATTGTGAAAATCGTGAAAATCAACTTAGGAATTAGGTTTACTGTTATTACAAATTCATAAATTTCTTACAAAATAAACCAAAAATTTACCTTGCAATGCCTTTTCAAGTAGCCAATAAGTTCCACTTACTTTTTGAATTTTCTTCCTTCCCAGAGATAGAGTGAGAGAGAGAGAGAGTGTTGGAGCAATTTTTGGCTGATTAATACTTTGGATGCTTCAAATCGAGAGTAAGGTGAAGTGGGAGAGAGGTGGGTTAATGATTGATCGATTAATTTGGGGTTATGTGTTTTGGTGGGGCTTTATGAGAAATTGAAAGAAAAGGAAAATGTAAAATCATTTGGGTTCTTTAATTGAGAGGGAAAAATGAAAGGAAGCTGCTAGATTTTTTCATTTGGTGGGAAAAATTGATGACGTGGAGATACAATGAAAATTCAATCCCATAGTATTAATTACGATATTAAAATTTCGTAACAAAAAATTAGAAAAAATCGTAAGATTAAGAATTTTTTTCATTACGCCTACATATCGTAATAAAAGGTACCATTTATTACGGATTTTAAATAGTAATAAAAAATTTGTAGCAAAAAGTCAATTTTCTTGTAGTGAAAGTGTCCGTTGAAGAAAAGACAGAATTCAAATGCATCGGGTACTGGTCCTTAAACTCTGCAAACGGCTCTCTATACTGCTACAATACTGTCAACAGTACTTTCTGTTAGCAGCATTAAATGCACCGAGCTGATACGAGGATTTCTTCAATCATTTACCATAAATACCTCCTTCTTCAGCATTTATTACTCCAACTGCATCTATTACCATTGAGGAGACTTCCTTATCGTCTTCATTTAGCTGATTAAAGTCTCTCGTCTGATGATGTACTGGGCTGATCTCAAACTTGAACAAATCTGATTTAAGTCGGCTGATTTTCACCAAACTGACTTCTTCCTTCAGCAGCATATCAGTAGTCTTCAGGACCAAACTGAATTTTGACTTGTCTGATTTGTCTTTAGTTGATCAAAATTCTTCTAAGGGATTTTACTAAGTGTTCCTTACTTAGCTGATTAAGATGTTTTGGAAATCATTAAAACCTTTCTTTAACTTCTAACTTCCTTGTTCCATAATCTTCATCTTCATCCAACAATTTCCCTCTTTTTGATGATGACAAAACTTCAGCTAAGTACCTGTGCCTAAACTAAAGTTTTAACCCTAAAATATTTCTGAGATAGAAATTGTATATTGGAGTAAAAACTTGAACTTTCATTGATATTTGAACTTCAGTACAAGTTACAAGCTTTTATTAGATGAGATTACAATGTCCTTTTGTTGTTCAAGTACTTGAACAGCTGCAGTTGTTGTAGCTGACTTCTCTTTCCCCTTTTTGTCATCATCAGCAGGGTTGAGTTCAGCAGCTAAGATATTTATAACAGTGCCAATTCTTCTGATGTTTTCATCCACTGTGTCAAGTTGAGCAGTATGATGATTCAAAGTAGTTTTGAGTGTGCCAGTCTGATCATTGAGATAGTCCATGTTGAGTTACAAAGTAGTTACTTCATCATGAACCTTGGTGATAGTTTTGTCCAATTGGTCTACGAACATAAGGTTCTTCTCTGTTTCAGCATTTGATAGTTTGGTGATTAAGCCTAGGACATCAGCAATGTCTCCCTCATGTCTTTGAAGAGCTGTGTGAAGATGAGTTACATCAGACTTCACATCTTCAACATTCTTGTTCACACTGATCAAGTTCTGAATCAGCTGGAGGGAGTGATCAGGCGGCAAAGGAAAATTGTTAATGGCGTCTTGTATCATCCTTCTGTTTTCCTCTTGCAGTCTTCTATTTTCCTCTTGTATCTCTTTCATCAACTTTTTATTCCTTTCTTCCAGAGACTGGTCCAACAGCAGTTGAATAGATTCCATTAAGGAAGAATGCTTGTCAGCTGTTGGAATGGAAGTGGAGGCTAATGGTTCAGTTTGGTGAATTGGGATATCTGCTAGAACCTCTTCTTCATCCTTCTGATCTGGTTCAGCAGTATCTTGAACAGCTTTGTGTAGGACAATGGCTCCAGCTTCACTTTTAACATTGTCTTCATCAGTCTGGGTAGCCTTTTGTTGAACAGCAAGCTGTTCTTCCACCTTTGTTGTTTCAGGAGTTCCATCTACTGATATAGATGTCGTCTGATGGATGACCTTAGTAATTGAAGGCATGGATCCATGGGCAGGTGCCTTAACTACTTTCTCCTGATAAATGCTTACCTCAGGACCAAATGCAATATGTTGTACGCAGAGTGGGAAGGTCACTTGGGGATCCTTTGAAGTACCTTGACCTTTCAGTCCACTTCTCTAAGGCCTGGTAAACAGCTATCTGCACAACACGTTTGATTGGATCTTCATTCCTTTTCCTCTTTGGTGGCAGTGCATCTTTGATCTTGTTGGCTTCTCTGGCCATAATTCCCCTTGTATAATCATGAAAGACATCTCTAACATGGTCAGGGTCTAAGGCTTTGGTGATGGAAGATGTTTGCAAGAAGCTTAGTACCCATTTCTCTTCTTCTTCAAACTCCTTCCAAGCCTTAATTTGTTCAACAGACTTGTTGACTCTGTAGTTTCTCCACTTGTTATATCTGATCTTCTACTGAACAAACAGAGTCGCCTGTTGAAGCTTTTTATCAAAATCAGCAAGGGTGGCTTCAAACTTTGCAAAAGCTCCAGGGTGTCCATTGACAATGTTCAATGCCCATTTAACAGCAAATTGACATTTTTCCACCCTTTGGCCAGGAGGAATAATCTGCCTTGCATTTAAGGATTCACCAATCCTGATTCCTCCAGCTCTTCTTGGTCCATAAGCATCCTGTTTGCTTAGTTCCAGAGCCTTGGCCATGTCAACATCTTCCAAAGCTTTTAGCTCAGCTTCAGTCAGCTGTTTCTTTCTAGCAGCTTTCTCTGCTTCCAGCTTGCTTAGCTCTACTGCTCTCGTGAAGTCATCTTCAGCTTTCTTCTTTTCTTTTTCTTCCTCCTTCTCTTTTTCTCAGTAGCAGACACTCTGATTTTAATTATTCTCTTTCTTTTTGGCTTGACAGATGTCTAAGCTGGTCCAGCAGGTGCAACAGTAGTTGGTTCTGGTGCAGTAGTTGAAATTGGAATAGCTACTTTTGGTTCGATGATCTGCACATCAGGATCATCTTGAGGTTGGCCAGCTTCAACTGTTGGAGTGATTTGTTGAGTAGCTGGTGCAGCAGCTGACTCCTTGACAGTGGACTTCTGTTCAACTCCAGCAGGCCTCTCTGCTGATGGAGGACTTTCCCTAACTAAGTCAGATAACTTAGTAGGAGATGACACAAAGGTCATCCTCATTCTGGACAGTGCTCATTTTGCGTCCCACTTGCACTTGAACAGGCTTAGATGCTGTTGTGTCCTTCAGTTGACTTCTTGTTCTTTTAGCAACATTTTCAGCAGGCTTTTCTTCAGAGATGGTTCTGGATGGTAAACCATAAGCCATATCCTCTATTTCCTTTGCTGTCTGATTGATGATATTATCAGCAACAATCTCCTTATCTGTTCTGGCTTTAACAGCTGGCTCAGCTGTTTGAACATATACTTTCTTCTTCTTACTGGCAGCTTTCTTCTTTGGCTCTTCAATGGATTCTTCATTTGCCTTTCTTTTCGACATACTCTTCACAGGCAGATAGAAAAAGCATGGCCTTTGAGTTGTGGACAGGCTTTCCATTAGTCAAACCACATCCAAGACTAGAGAACAGATGACTTAGGAATATCCTGTGATGGGTATTCCCTTTCTTGTGATGGTTTGCCAAGATGTACCACACGAAAGCAGCTCAGTTCACTTCAAAACCATAGTGAACAACAATCATTGTATGAAACCTCTTCATAGGTATGCTGTCTAAGGAGAAGGTGCAGTTTTCAATGATTCTAGCAAACATATCAGCCATCCGTTGATATTCATCCTTCAGCTGTCTCTTTTTGATGTTTCCAGCCAGAGTCTCCCCTTCTTTAGCACAAATACTCCAGAATTCTTGCTCTTTATGTTCAGCCAGATTTGTGATGTCTTCTTCCCTTCAAGGACATACTATACTTCTCGTTTAGCAGCTTCGGAATAATACACACATCAACTCCTCCAACCTTCGCCTTAATCTCCAGTTTCTCGAAATCAGGCTCATCTTCAGAACCATGAAATTCCATAACTTGGTCCTTGAAGACCATTTCCCATACTTTGAAATCCTAATTAACAGAAATGGACATAATACATATAAGCTTACTACTATAATCAAAACCGAATGTGCATATGCATATAAAGGCAATCATATGAGTTCTCAATTTGAACATATATAATAAGAGCCTTATAAAATACTGGATTATGAAACTGAACATCATAGCATAATTAATTCAAGATCTAATATTTTAATCCGATTATCTTCTTTTTGAAACTGATAAAAAATAAATAAATACGCTAATCATGAGAAACTTTGATCATAACAGAGAACCTAAAATTTGAATAGCATCATGGCAAAATGCAAACATAATATCTTCCATTCATTTCTCAGTGAGGAAATATCAAGCAAGGATACGAACATGCTCTGATACAAATTGAAGACTCCATGACGAACGGTATATCGATAAACTCTCGTATACTAATTATATTTATAATATCTGTTAGTTGATAAGCATATTATTAAAGATATTCCACAAACTGTTCATTTTTTTTGGGCAATTATGTATGTGTCATAATCATTTATGTGAAATAAAGGTTATTAATAGAGAACATTATTGGTCAGTCATTTGTTTATAAAAGATAGCTAATCTTGTAGTTGTCAAAGTGACCTTGTGTTAAGAGTAGAAATTTGAATATGAAAAAGAAATTCATCTATTGATTATGAAACTATAGAAAAGATTTACAGAGAGTTTTTTGGAATGGAAATCTAGAAAATGAATTGATTAAATCTCCCTACTAATCCAATTGCTATATATACCAATAAACTTAACTGACTAACTAAGGCCATCTCCAGTCGTTGCGGCAAAAAAGCCCCCTCCCCCGCTCCCTCCATAATCGTCTTCAACAGCTAGGGACATATAATAATAATAATAATAATAATAATAATAATAATATTAATAATAATAATAAAATTAATAATAATAATAATAATAATAATAATAATAATAATAATAATAATACAAATAAATAAATAATAATAATAATAACAACAATAATAATAATAATAACAATAATAAAAATAAAAAAAAAATAATAATAATTGTTGGATAAGGATGAAGATGAAGATCACTGAAGACAATAAGTAAAGGGAGGTTTTGATGAATTCCAAAACTTCAAATCTGCAAAGTATAAATTAACTTAGCTGATATCCTGATAACGCCATGAAAATGTCGTTATTACCTATCTCTTTAAGCCTAAAACATCTTGTTTTGATTTGAGTTTTTGTGTGTCTTCTCGTGTTTTCGTTTCTTTTGTGCTTTTGGCCCATTTGTTTGGCCTTTGTTCGTCTTTTGTGTTTTTGTTCTCGTATTGATCGTTTTCTCCGTGGTTTGTAGGTATTAACATCATAGAGAGATTCGGAGTTGCGTATCAATGATGCGAGTCGCTCTACCCACCCCGCGAGTCAAGCTTGAGCTTCAAAGCAATTAGAACCCGGAGCAAATTGTACAAGAATGAAGATAGCTGCTCACTAGAACATGCATAAATATTTCATAGATGATCCAAATGATCTGAATTTTGGATATGTCATAGATGAGTGAGTTAGCTACGCTACGGACTTTACGGATCCACAATCGGAGTTCAGATTCAAAAGATATGCTGCTCGGAAGGAAGTGCGGCAGAGCAGAAAACTGCCTACGGCACAAACCTCGCCGCGGCGAGGTGGAGGCTCGCCGCGGCGAGTTGGCAGCAGAAAAATCAAGTTTACCTACGGCATAAACCTCGCCGCGGTGAGGTGGGACCTCGCCGCAGCGAGGTCTGCTCTGTTTTTCTGCGTATTTTGAGGGTCTTTTTGTATATTGCCCTTCTCCCACTTGTAAATACAACTTCCTTTAGGACTTTTTGGCCTTTGTTACTATAGTTTGGAGGGTAACTTAGGCATGATGAACTTGTTGTTCCTCTAGGTTAGAGGCTTAAAGGGGAATCATTCAACCAACTTCAACCATTTCTACACTTACACTTTCCTCTTGCCTCTTTTGAAGAAAAGAGAAGGGTTTGCACTTTGGAAAGAAGAACAAACACTTGGACTCCCCATTGAAGATAAAAAGGCTTGAGGGAGAAGTAGTTGAAGATCTCCACCACTAAGCTTACTCTAACTCTTTTACTTTGTTCATTTACATTGATGTCTTTTAATGTAATGAATGATATATTTATTGTTATGAGTAGCTAATCTCCTTTATTCTATGTTTTTATTGATCCTATGTTTGGTTCTTGATTCTTGATTAAATGATGAGTTAATGGTTGTTGCTATGTTTGTATACAAGTGTTTGTTAAACTAGTTTGAGCTTTTGTCAACTTGTGGTTAGGCCAACCATAGGATGAAATGGATTGATCTTTAATTGCTAGACATAGTTGATTAAAGATTAGATTATAAAACTAGGTTGAGATTTGATTTTAGGATAGAAATATACCTAGGTTATTTCATGTTCTAATAAGGTTTGGGAATTAAAGCATCACTTAGGCTTAATCCTTTTAGACATAAATTGGATTAGTCTACTTTGGTAGGTTTGTACGATATCGAAAGATACGCATGAATAAATTATGAAACCTTGAACAACAAACATGAGTGTGGTTGTCAATCGTTGATTCGTTTGTCTTGAATTGAACTAGGTGACGTAAAATCGTAGAAGCCTTTACATATATTAAGTGTTAGTTTCCTTAGTCGCCTTAATTGAGTTGTAGTATCAAAACCATCATCACCTCACCAAACTCAACTTACAAATCTAAGTCGAAGTAACAAGACGTTAGTTGGTAATTAATTGAACAATTCCTCGTGGGTTCGACACTCCTTACTACTTTATTACTTGTAACGACCGTATACTTGCGTGTTTGCGTATTAGTATTTGGAACGCAACAAGTTTTTGGCGCCGTTGCCGGGGAATTGTAACGATTGTTTGCCAATTTATATTCTTGTATATCTTAGCTTGGATTTGTTATTTACGTTGTGATCTTTGTCTTCGTAGGTACGATGGCCTACAATGATTGCTATCCAAGGTCAACCGAGGGACGATCACTTTGTTATTGTATGCATTGCATGGGGGAGAGCACAATCGCCGGTTGCCCAATGATTCCAACTCATTTTCAATATGAGAATTCATACGTGGGTAATCATTATGAGCCGAGTCCCACTTACAATAGCTACAATATTGAATGGGGAGATGGCCCGTATTATCCAAGAAATAATGAGTGGGGAGGTGGACCACACCCGGATATGATGATGACTACCCCATTCCTCCAACCTAACTATCATGAATATTCTCAACCTCCGGTAGAAGCAAAATCATCTTTGGAAGAAGCATTCACTATGTTCATGGAGCACACCACCAAATACATGGTTGACAATGATTCTAAATTGGAAGAAATTTCCAAACAATTGCAAGAAGACTCGGGGACATTAAGGGATCTTCAAACACAAATGGAGAAAATCTCACAATCTTTAAGCATAAGACCCCCGGGAGCTTTGTCGAGTACAATTGAATCAGTTGCTCCTAATGAAAGCTTTAATGAAACGAGTGAAATGTTAGAAACAAATGAGCTTCCTACTAGAGAGGAAGAACAAGGTGGATGGACAGAGCTTGCAAAGGACGATAAGTTCATCATGGATGAAGGGTTTGATCAAAAGGTCATCAAATATTCTTATGTGGACTTGGTTATTCCCGAAGAAGACAAGTGGATCCACCCGAGCAAAGCAACATGGATAATTATGGGTAAAGATTACAAGAGATTTGAACCGGGAGATAAAAGTTTTCGATTTGATATGTGGTTCAAATCCGTCCCAAAAGGCCGTACATTGAAAAAATTAAGGCGTGGGACGAATTTAAAAGCGAGGAGGCCGGGGCTCATACTTGATCCCGAAGGGATCCTATTCGATTATTGGCCACCCTAAAAGAAAAAGGGAAGCTTCAAGTCAAGCTCATGACTATAAACAAGCGCTTCTCGGGAGGCAACCCGAGCCTATTGCTTTATTGTTTTGCGTTTTGTGTTTTGTGTTTTGTGTTTTTGTGTTTTTGTTGTTCGTTTTTGTTTTCGTTGTCGCGTTTTGTGTTGTAGGTAAATGAGCGTGCGTGAAAGATCGAAGATTGAGAAGCACAAATCGAGCGAGGTCAAGCTAACGAACCATGGATCGCGAACGTCGTAAGGTGAGTAGTTGTATTTTAATCAAAAAAAAAATAATAATAATAAATAAAAAAATAATGACCTCGCCGCCGCGAGGCTGATCCAGTAGCCTACGGGAGAAACCTCGCCGCAGCGAGGTTTGCCCAGAAAAAAAAAAAATTTAAAAATTTAAAAATTTAAACTACACTACTCACTCACCATTTTAAACATCTCACACAAACTCCCTTCCCCCTCTCAAATTTCCCACTCCCTCAAATCTTCCAAACTCACACAAATCAATCTCTACCTCACTCTTAATCCCTCAATCAACGAAATCATCCCTCTTTTCCCCATTACTACACCAAATCCGAATTCAACACTATAGGGTTCGAAAATTGCAATTCTCCGATTCCGATCAAGAGGTAAGTGTGGCTTGACTTAATTGGTATTGCTCTATTGGTATTGCATTGTTTGGTGTTGAAAATTTTTGGGTGGAAGTTCTAGTAAAAGTAGTAGAAAAATAGTGATTTTGGGTGTGCACTCAAGGTGTTCGATAAATTGCTTGTGAGAGTAGTTTTGCCAACTTTGCTAGTTTTCGATTGTGGAGTTGCCGGGGTATTGGTTTTGATCTTACGTGGTTTCGTCGGTAGGATCAAGGGTGTGGATGCGTCACAATAATCACAAGTAAAGCAAAGTGAAGATTCAAATGTAATCGTATTCGAATTAAATGAGCACAAATACAAATATATCTAGGGTCCTATCCGAGCATTATAGGATGCCGTACAAGCTAGAGGGTGAAAATGCATATGATTGATCTAGAGCTATAATCCCGAGCTGCTTTGAACTGTAGCTTCGAGGAGAGAGCACCTGGGAAGTCGCCCAATATCATAAATGCAGGGGGTATTTATAGCTGAAAATGGGGTCTAGGTGGTCTACCTACAGACATGTAATTCTTCGGCCCATAAGTTTGATTCAGAGCTCGGCCCAACAGTAACTTTGGATCCTGGGCTTGTTTACTTTTACTGCAAAACCACCGTCAGACTCGAACTCGATTCTTCGAGGTAAGCACCGCTCGATCTCGTATAATTGTAAGAGAAGTAGGATCCAGAATGCCCCTTATCAATACTCCCCCACTTCTCGAGCGTAAAGTGGAACTTAAGCTCGAAGAAGTATGTTTAACGTCGGGGTAAATCGATCTCGGCTTATCGTTGCTGGTATGCCTCATTAAAAACCTGGCTCGGAAAAACCCTTCTGGGATAAAAACCGGGTCAGGGAAAAAGAGCGCATACTTAAACAATTTCTTGATAGAGTAGTTATGAGATCGTCCTTGTTGTTTGTGATATGGATCTTTACTTCAGGAATTCTGGAAAGTTTAGGGACCGTAGGCGCAATTTCTGAAAATATAACTTCAAATTTGCCTCAAGAGAGTCCAATCGTCGCGGTTACTCGGGGACCGATTTGCAATTTCCCATTTTGTCCCTGTATATATAGTTACACGGAGGGCCGCTGTTCCTCATAAATTCTGAGGAAAAACTTTTGATCGGAGCAGACAGGTCGATAAGTGAGTTTTATTTGCCATATTTGATCAGTCGTCTTATATTTATTATGTCGAGCTCAGCAGATTTGAAAGGAAAATCTCCCTTAGAGGAGAATGAGGTCGATAACAGCAAAGGAAAAAAGACTGTGGAGAATCGATCATCTGAGAACGAGAATCCACAAAACTCGGGTTCCGCCTCGAATAGCGAAGGGGAGCGAGAGTCGAGCTATGACACTGGGGATAGCGAGGATGGAAATTCCGGCGAGGCAACAGTTTCTGATAGGGAAGATATAGAGGACGGGCAGCTTCCTTTGGGTAACAATGAGCAACAAAAATACAGACTAAGTCGTAATGTGGTGATTACGATCTATGACTGGGAAGAGCCCTCGACCAGCGCGGCTCTAAACATGACCGAGGAGAGGGCGGATGAAATTGTCTGTTCTTATAAGGAGACAGACCTGGCGGAGTTGCAAAAAGAGTTCGGTCCATATCTAGGCGCTGGCTTTTCAATAGTGCTTCCCTCCCCCGAACAACGAGTTACCGACCCACCCGCCGGTTGTCAAGCCTTTTATTCCAAACACTTTCACTACGGCTTACGTATTCCCTTCCCTCCTCTACTAGAAAGCCTTCTGGACGCTTTTAAGTTGGCTCCCTGTCAAATTTTACCGAATTCGATCGGCCTAATCATAGCTTTTTGCGTGTTGATGAAGGCTAAGGGGAAAAGGGCGGCTTTTCAGAATTTTTGGAGGATATTCCAGATCAGTTCTTCCACTTCTTCAAACGCAGGTTACGTATATTTCTCTCAGAGGCCGAAGATTTCGGTCTTATCGACCAACGTAAGTAGCAATCTGAAGGGATGGAAACGTGAGTTCTTCTTTGTCCGAGGGCCAGAGTCCCCGCCTTCCGAAGAAAATCCCGAGCCTACTCCCTTCGAGTGGCCAGGAGTGAAGGAGTGGATATATGGAAGACGCCGGCTCGTGGGAAATATGAAAAATGAGATAACAGATAATTTTTTGCAATCTCTTCGTGCTGACCCTCATCAGACTGCTTTAATGACTCAAGAGGCAGTTTTGCGATTGGCCGAGCTCAGTAGTTGCACTTTTCCTGCCGATCCGATCGTCTTTGGGAATGCTCAGATCGATCCTGCTAACCCCCCTTCTACGTTAGCTGATATTGTTGACAAATTCCGTACCTCGGTATCTGGCCCTCACGTTGCTTCCTTTTCGAAAGGTAATAAGGGTCGACCTCGTCCTCAGGCATCAAAGAATCTTCGGAAAAAATCTAAGGCCTCCCACGGGATCGCGTCGACCTCAAACGCTTTAATAATTGTTCCCCCGATCACCGAAGCGGGGACCTCTCGGTCTCGGGCCGAGGCAGAGGGGACGTTCGATTTTCAAGGTCCCGAAACTCTTCGATCTGTTTTTTCGAACGTTTCTTCCAACCCAAATGACGCGGGATACAGTAATTATACTCTTCTGGAGGATTGTGCCAGGGAGATTTTGCAGGCCAGGATGGCTCGCAAAAGGAGTAGTAACCTTCCTGAGTCTTCTAGGAGAATTAAGCCCTTTGGTCGGGGACCGACACCTATACCTTGTCGGGCTGGTCATTCCGAGCCAGATTTGGCGGATTTCATCAAAGAACACCTGCAAGGACCTAGGGCGGCTGGATACCCGGACTGTGGGACCATTGAATCTGATTTGGGCTCTGAGGGTGAGCATACGGTGGATAAGTCTCTCCGGATGTTTCTGGCTGGAAGATTCAAGGATGACACTATTCAGTCTTTCGCTAAGAAGGATTTCGAGATGCTAGGCGATTACGCCCATGCTCATCAGAAGGTACTGTCTTATTCTGAAAGTTTCTGGCTTTTCCTTATAATTCTTATCTCGTGTTCTTATATGTGCTCTTTCTCGCAGGCCGGAGATTTGTTTATTCAAACTGCTCTCCGACAGGCCGTGTTGAGCGAAGAGTCCCAGGCAGCTCAGAAAGCATTATACAAAGTCCTGGAGGATGAAGCTGCTAAGGCCAGTCAATTTGAAGATGTCAAACTTAAATTGTCCGAGGTCGAGTTGGAGCTTCAGAGGACTAAGGAGGAGTTGGAAGCGAAGAGGGCCATAGAAGGCGAAGTAGAGAAACTCAAGCTTGAGCTCGAGAAAACCAAAGTGACTGTCGAACAGTCTTATGAACGGGGTCGAGCTGAAGCCAGGCTACCTGCCATAAGGGAGTTCTTAGAGTCTCCGATCCTTGATGCTTTGGTTCGATCACGGTCAGGAGCGGTTAATCAAGCCTTCTACTTCAAAGGAGCTCAGCATCTTCTTACAGCCGCTAAGATTGAAGGAATCCTTGATGACTTCCTTCCTAAATTGAACCCTTACAAGAACATCTTCGGTGAAGATTATAAAGCGTCTTCCCTTCCTCCTAAGCTCGAGGAATTTGCCACTCATGAGTTTGCTCCTTTACTTGAGGAATTCGGTGTCGCGATGCCAAATCCTGATGAGCTCGAAGCCCAATCTGAAAATGAAGATGTGGATATTGAAGGGGATTCCCGCGATCAAAGTGTACAAGGCACTGGTTCGAGTCAACCTGCGTCTGGCGCGCGAAGTCATGATAAAGAAAGCAGCAGCTCAAGTGAAGATGATTCTGACAGTTCGGAAAGTGGTTCTAGCGAATCGGAGAAGCGAGATGGGTCGGACCGTAGTTCGGGCCCGAAGGAGTCTAACGCGTAAAGATTGTTATGTAATAGGATTGGCTTGGTGTAACAATGTACTTATGATCCCTTGTCCTCCCCTATTTAGTGGATTCTCGTATTTGAATTTCTTTCTTTTATACTATTTTGTGCTATTGCTTGTTTGGATTTCGCGTTGAGTTTCATGACGTCAGTTTTGCGTACTCGGTTATGTCACTGGGCCTTTCTTGGAAGCAGTGTTTTACCAATCATTGCAATTTGCATCGTACCGTTTTCTTATAAATAGCTAGGCCATTTTACGTTGCCTTTTGCACTGATATCGCTCATAGCGTTCGGAGCTTCTTTAGAAATTATCTTGGTTGGATCTTTACCCAAAAATCGAGAGATGAATAAGAATCCGAACGCTCTCGCGATTTTTCCCGCGCCTTTTCCCGGGCCGAGTCATAGTAGAAAAATAAGGAAAAGAAAACGATCACCGATCAAATCTATTAGTACAGGTCAGTCAAGTTTCCGTGGGGAAAACAAATCATCGATCATTACCCTTTCATCGTGCTTGAAACCTAGGGATTCAGATAAGAGAACTAAAAAGGTTTCTTTTGTGGATGAAGTAATTGGGCGCTCCTCTTCCCAATCCATTCCTTCGTTGGTCGGAGGATCTTCGTTTGAGAGAAGTGGGACTCGTTTTGATGCAGTGTGTTATAAGAAACCTGACATGAGTCTTCTTCGGACTGATGTTTCTATCTCAGAGTCGGTCTTCTCAACTGGGGAATATTCCTCGTTCCTGTTTCATTCCGGGTCGGAATCCCTTGCCCAGGTACATTTTTCCTAACTTCTTTGTCATGGCCCTCTAATTCCTTTGTTCCTGCTATGACGTGTTTTCTTATAAGTTCAGGCTAGCAAAGTCCTTTCTAGGCTTTATGCACTGGTCAATCATGAGATCGAACGACGGGCTTCCATTTCGCTCGAGCTGATCGGCAAAAAGATCGAGTTGGAGCGCGCGCTGGAAGCTAATAGATTTTTTAAGGAGAGATTGTCTCAGGATAAGTTGAGTTCGGAGTTAGAGAGACTTAAAGATATTTATGAACGCGAGAAGAGATATTCCGAGCTCCGTGAGAAAGAAGCTTACACCCGCGGGTATGCTGATCGTAGTGCTGAAGTTCGAAAAATCCTTTCCGAAAATAATTTTATTTAGTAATACCTTGGTTAACCTTTGTATGACGAGTTAAAATTTCTCTTTGTAAGGCCATCCTTGTTGTAACGGTTTTTCTTTCTTGTTGTAGTATAACTCTTGTTGTAACGATATAATATTTGCTTGAAATGATATAATATTTGCTTGGAATGATATTCTGCGTCTCTCTTCTACTCCTCCTTCTCCCCCCTTTTTTTTTTTTTTTTTTTTTTTTTTTTTTTTTTTTTTTTAGGTCATTCTTCAATAGAATGTTCATCTCGATCTATCTTCCGTGAAATGTTTTCATTTTCTAATGGAATGTTTGTTTCAATCCTAAGGGGCATAGCAGAGGCTTTCACCCTTAGTCGTTTTTAGAGCAATTTTAGCCCTTGGGTCATAGCAGAGGCTTTCACCCTTTTTCAATAATTTCGATCTAAGGGGCGTAGCAACGGCTTTCACCCTTAGTCGTATCAGAGCATTTTTAGCCCTTGGGTCATAGCAGAGGCTTTCACCCTTTTTCAATAATTTCGATCTAAGGGGCGTAGCAACGGCTTTCACCCTTAGTCGTATCAGAGCATTTTTAGCCCTTGGGTCATAGCAGAGGCTTTCACCCATTTAATATATTCGATCTAAGGGGCATAGCAGAGGCTTTCACCCTTTTTCAATAATTTCGATCTAAGGGTCGTAGCAACGGCTTTCACCCTTAGTCGTATCAGAGCATTTTTAGCCCTTGGGTCATAGCAGAGGCTTTCACCCATTTAATATATTCGATCTAAGGGGCATAGCAGAGGCTTTCACCCTTTTTCAATAATTTCGATCTAAGGGGCGTAGCAACGGCTTTCACCCTTAGTCGTATCAGAGCATTTTTAGCCCTTGGGTCATAGCAGAGGCTTTCACCCATTTAATATATTCGATCTAAGGGGCATAGCAGAGGCTTTCACCCTTTTTCAATAATTTCGATCTAAGGGGCGTAGCAACGGCTTTCACCCTTAGTCGTATCAGAGCATTTTTAGCCCTTGGGTCATAGCAGAGGCTTTCACCCATTTAATATATTCGATCTAAGGGGCATAGCAGAGGCTTTCACCCTTAGTCGTTTTTAGAGCAATTTTAGCCCTTGGGTCATAGCAGAGGCTTTCACCCTTTTTCAATAATTTACGGAGAAAAGTAGAGACCGATAATACCAGTAATATGACGAATAAGTAAGAATGTAGGCGAAAAATACTTTCATTGAATACATAGTCTGAATAAACATTCTTCAAATAACCCAATTCTTCATTAAACACCTATAGTTTGCCAAATAGTAACAGTCGAAAGAAAACAGAATAACTAAAGAGTAGAAGTCTCTATTGTAATTATCTTCCATAATATCTTCTTAAATTGACCGCATTCCAAGCTCGAGGCAATATTTCTCCGTTAGGGCGCGCAATCTTATAAGACCCTTTCTTTCCAACCTCTACGATCACGAATGGCCCCTCCCAATTTGGTTGTAGTTTTCCTACGTGCTTTGATACTTCCACTTTTTTGAGCACTAAATCCCCTATTTTGAAGGATCGAACCCTCACATTTCGATTATAAGCCTTTTCCATGTTTGCCTTGGCGGCTTGGATTTTCAACTTCGCGCGGTCCCTACGAGCATCCGCGTGATCAACTTCCACTTGCCTCAGCAATTGATTTTCTTCAGGATCGTAAAATTCGACCCTGGGGGAAGGTATAAGATTTTCGACTGGAATAACAGCCTCCGATCCATAAACCAAACTAAATGGAGTTTCTCCAGTTGCCGCTTTGACTGTTGTTCTGTTGGCCCATAATACGCCTGGTAGCTCATCCAGCCATTTTCCCTTTGCTTCCGATAAGCGCTTCTCCAAAGATCGAACAATTTCCCGATTCACTACTTCAGTTTGTCCGTTAGCCTGAGGGTGGCCAACAGACGCAAAGTTCTGTTGTATTCCAAATCTTTCACACCAATCCGTGATCCTTTTTCCTGCAAACTGTGTTCCGTTATCTGATATTAAAACCCTGGGGATTCCGAACCGGCAGACTATATTTTTCCATAAAAAATTAATAACTTGGAATTGGGTGATCTTTGTCAAGGCAACACATTCGACCCACTTGCTGAAATATTCCACAGCTACAAGTACGTAATTTTTTCTGGCTCGCGCTGTCGGGAAAGGTCCCACTATATCGATGCCCCATTTGTCGAAGGGCCAACAAATAGGGATCGAATGCATGTGTTCGGCCGGTTGGTGTATTAAATTTGAATGAATTTGACAATGATGGCACTTTTTCACATACTCCACAGAATCAGAAAAGAGTGTAGGCCAATAATATCCAGATCTTGAGCATTTAAGAGCTAATGCTCGAGCTCCACAATGATTTCCTGCTTCCCCTTCATGAACTTCCCTTAAAATGGCATTGTAGTGCGACTCACGGATACATTTTAATAGAATTCCCGAAGAGGACCGCTTATAGAGTTGACTATCCATCAAAGTAAATGATGGCGCTCTATATTTGATTCTCCGAGCCTCATTTGCATCATCCGGCAGTTTTCCATCCTTGAGATAGGCGATAAGAGGGTCGCTCCACGATCTACTTGGCTCTTCGATTTCCATAACTCCAATAGCAGGATCTGCATCTAATTCGATCGCGGATATATTCGATAGCAGCCAAGTGATTGTTCTTTCAATCTTTCCGTCGGCCAATCCTGTAAATTTTGACAATATATCGGCCCAGAGATTCTCCTCCCTTGGTATCGGTTGGATATCAAACTTATCGAACTCCGAGATCAACTTCTTTGCTTTGTTCAGATATTTAATCATGTTGAATTCTCTGGCCTCGTAAGTGCCTTTTACCTGTCTGTGAACAAGTTCCGAATCCGTTAGTACGATGATCGATTTTACCTTTGCCTTAATGGCCATCTCTAATCCAGCTATCAATGCTTCATATTCGGCCTCATTGTTGGTGACAACAAAGTCCAAAGTTATCGCATAGCTCAGATCTTCAGCATTGGGCCCTTGGAAGTGAATCCCAGCTCCGCCACCTTCCTTGGTCGAAGATCCGTCCACGTGCATCAGCCAAACTTGATCGTTTGCCTCTTCTACCACACATAATTCCGAGGTTGTTCCTTCTTTCTCGTTCGATATGTTGGTTGATTCAAGCACAAAATCAGCTAGCACTTGCGCCTTGATGGCGATTCGTGGTCGGTATTCAATTTCGAACTGGCTGAGCTCGACCGCCCACTTTATCAATCTGCCTGAAGCTTCTGGCTTGGACAAAACCTGTCTCAAAGGTTGGTTAGTTAAAACAATGATTTTATACGTTTGAAAATAGGGCCTTAATCTCCGGGCCGCCACAATTAGGGCAAGTGCAAACTTTTCAATCTCCATATAATTCTTTTCGGCACCCTGCAACAATTTACTCAAATAGTAAACTGGTTTGTGCTCAGCTTTATCTATCTTGACCAGAACCGAGCTAATGGCTTCTTCTGACACAGCTATGTACAGATAAAGGGGTTCCCCTTCGGATGGTTTTGCTAGCATGGGTGTCGAAGTCAAGTATGCCTTCAGTTCTTCGAAAGCTTTGTCGCATTCAGCGTTCCACTCGAAGTTCTTAGATTTACGCAACAGTCTGAAGAAAGGTAAGCTTTTGTCAGCGGATCTGGAGATGAATCTATTCAATGAGATAATTTTTCCGATCAAACTTTGAACATCCGAAAGTTTTCTCGGTGGATGGAGGTCAGTGATCGCTCGGATTTTTTCTGGATTAGCTTCAATCCCCCTTTCATGAACTAAATACCCAAGGAATTTTCCTGATCGCACCCCAAATGTGCATTTCGCTGGGTTTAGCTTCAATCCATACTTCCTCAAAATTATGAAGCACCTATCGAGATGATCAATATGATCCTCTTCGGACATACTTTTTACGAGCATGTCGTCTACATATACTTCCATGATTTCCCCTATTAACTCTTTGAACATCATATTGACTAACCTCTGATATGTTGCACCGGCGTTCCTTAAACCGAAAGGCATAACGATGAAACAGTACACCCCTCGTTCGGTGATAAATGCCGTTTTGTCCTGATCTCTTTCGTTCATGAAGATCTGATAAAATCCTTGAAATGCATCCATCATACTAAACAATACAAATCCTGCGGTGGAGTCCACGAGCATGTCAATTCGAGGCAAAGGGTAAGGGTCCCTTGGACATAGTTTGTTTAAGTCGGTAAAGTCATTGCACATTCTCCACTTGTTTTCGATCTTTTCTCCCTTGGAGACTAACACCACATTGCATAGCCATTCTGTGAATTTTATCTCTTTGATTTGCCCAGCTGCTAACAATCTATCGACCTCTGCATTAATTATCTTGTCTTTCTCTCGTCCGTGATTACGCTTCTTCTGCCTCACGGGTCTGGCCTTTGGGTCGATATTCAGGGAATGCGTTATCACTCGCGGGTCGATTCCTACTATGTCATCCGAACTCCACGCGAAGACATCCACGTTTTTCTGCAAGAATCCGATGAGCTTTGCCTCCATGCCAATACTTAGCTCCGTTCCTATTTTTGTGAATTTTTCTGGAGATCCAGGTACCAAGTTCACCTTTTTGTGATCAGGTGCTTGTACACTCATGTCAACGATCTTCCCTTTCTTTCCATCCAGTCTTTCATACTCAGGAATTCGGGTTCCGGAGTTAGAGACTAACTCAGTTATTTTTCTTTTGCTAGGGACCTCAGGCTCCAGCTTTTCCTTGATGGTCAAGGACGAACTATAACACTCCCAGGCCATGTACTGGTCGTTCCTCATCTCTCCTACTCCTCCGTCGGTTGGGAACTTTATCTTCTGATGGTATGTGGATACGATAGCCTTAAAAGTATTCAGAGCGGGTCTTCCCAAGATGGCATTGTAGGCGAACGGCGTATCCACCACTAGGAACTTGATCATTCTCGTAACATTCTTTGGTTTTGTTCCTAGAGTGGTACTCAAAAGTATTGTTCCGAGCGGGGTGATTTCAGATCCGCCGAATCCGACCAAAGGGGTGGTTACCTTATCCAAACGTGGATGACAGAGTTTCATTCTTGTAAGAGCTTCTGATGAAATTATGTTCGCCGAGCTCCCATTATCGACCAGCACTCTTTTGACCTCGAAATTTGCAATTCTTAGTGTTAATACCATGGAAAAGTCTGGATCATCTTCATTTGTATCCCAACTAACATCCGCGGGTCGATCCGCCTCGCTAAAGCTGATGATCTGATTCTCCATGGATGGGAATTCCAGAGATAGAACCTCCCTTTTTGTGGACACTCCTGTCTTGATTGACCTCAAAGTCCGTTTTCTGGCATTCCTACTATCTCCACCTGCCGGTCCACCTGCGATCATGTTGATCACACCGTTCGATTGTTCTTCTGTCTGATTTTGAATCTGTCTCTGCCGGGCGTTAAGTTTTCTCGGGCTACGGGATCTGTAGCGGTTGTTATAGTTGCCATTCTTAACAAATTCTTTCAGTTTACCCTGGTTGATTAACTTTTCGATCTCAACCTTTAACTGATAACAATTTTCCGTATTATGACCTCTCGCCCGATGATACCGACAGTATTGGTCATAGCCTTGTGCGCCTGGCCTCGCCTGTGTGATCCTTTGGGCTTCCGGGATTAAATTACCTTCTTCTAACACAGTCAACACTTCTTCTTTAGAACTGTTAAGTTCAGTAAACTGAATTTTACCCGGCCTCGGGGCTCGATTTTGATTATAAGGAGGTCCGTATGAATTCAGCCCTTGGGGTGGTATATGCGGCTTAGAAGTGTTGATCCGCTGCCAAACGGATCCTCTACTCGATCCCCCATAATCACCTGGTCTTGGGATCGGAGCACGATCTTGTTTTTTGTTGAGATGAGATTTATCTAGATGTGAACTCTTCAATTTGTTCATCTCTTCCTGTATCATATATTTTTCAGCAATTTCCATTATCCGCTCGAAGGATTTTGGTTGCTTTCTACATAATGCATTCCCAAACTGGGTGCTTCTGGTCAGCTCGAACATCAACGAGGACAGATATTCAATTTGTGGGGTATCCACTTTCAAGAGCTCAATACTAAATCTTGCCAACCATTGCCTCAACGTCTCTCCTTCAAATTGTTTCACAGTGCCCAGATGGTTTGCTGGCAATCTTGGCTTCCTCTGGCTAGCGAATTGATGCTTCAGTTTATCGCAAAATTCTTGGAAAGAACATATGGAGTTTGGAGGTAACTTTCCAAACCAATCGAGGGCAATTCCTTCGAAAGTGGTGACCATAATCTTGCAACAGAAATTATCCGAGTGTCCATACAAATTCATAACATTAACAAAGCTGTTAATGTGTTCTCCGGGGTCGGTAGTCCCGTTATACCGAGGGAGCCTAGTCGGCACTGTCTCTGTGTTTCGAGCTTCGCGTATTTCTTGACAAAAGGGTGAACATCTCATGATATTATTCGAGACCTCCCTTTCCCGTATGTTTCCTCTAGTCAGGGAGTTCCCTACTTGCCTGGCAGCTTGATGAGTGAAGGGAATCTCGATCATGGCATCCTGCTCTTCCAATTTTTTAGCCACCCTTTCCTGTATTATTTTCTCCAATTCAGATTCTGTAATTCTCTTGCCAATTGGTCTGTTCCTTCTTACAGCGCCGGCGGTGTGACTTTCCCCCACAACAGAATTTTCAAGATCGTGCACTGGTGCAGGTGGGTTTTCAGACCGGGCATTGGCTTTCGAGGGTGCTGCTCGTCGTAGATGTGTCGACGGGGCTTGCGACATATCATTTTCCTTTTGCAAGTTCGATGAAGGTATCTCAGGTCTCCCCTGAATCCCTGGTTGGTCTACAGGTGATTGATCTGCCCTTCCGCTGTTCAAGAATTCCCTGCACATTGTGCCTATTATAGATCTTAAGTCACCAATGGTTGTGTGCACTGGAATGTTATTTTGTGGAACCGCCGGTGGCACCTCCGGTTGTTGTTGTGCGGCGCGTGATAAATTATCAGGTTCATTATTGACCGAATTTTGTGCTCCCCCTGCCTGGGAAGGCTCTCCTCTAATATATGTATTTCTCCTCGTAGTAGGCATATTTCGATCTAATACTCAAATAAGTGCCCCTCGGTGGGCGCCAATTGATCTTACGTGGTTTCGTCGGTAGGATCAAGGGTGTGGATGCGTCACAATAATCACAAGTAAAGCAAAGTGAAGATTCAAATGTAATCGTATTCGAATTAAATGAGCACAAATACAAATATATCTAGGGTCCTATCCGAGCATTATAGGATGCCGTACAAGCTAGAGGGTGAAAATGCATATGATTGATCTAGAGCTATAATCCCGAGCTGCTTTGAACTGTAGCTTCGAGGAGAGAGCACCTGGGAAGTCGCCCAATATCATAAATGCAGGGGGTATTTATAGCTGAAAATGGGGTCTAGGTGGTCTACCTACAGACATGTAATTCTTCGGCCCATAAGTTTGATTCAGAGCTCGGCCCAACAGTAACTTTGGATCCTGGGCTTGTTTACTTTTACTGCAAAACCACCGTCAGACTCGAACTCGATTCTTCGAGGTAAGCACCGCTCGATCTCGTATAATTGTAAGAGAAGTAGGATCCAGAATGCCCCTTATCAGGTTTATTGAGGTTTTGTAGTTGCAACACAAATTTGAGGGAAATTTGCGCATTTGAAATAAAAGGGGAGAGTACGGGAAAGCAATGGAGCGTGCTCTCAATGCACGAAACCACTAAAGACGGGAGCAACCACGGGAATCATACATAAAGGGACGTGGGATTTAAATTTACGAAGTCCCGTCCGTTTAAATTGAGCTTACAATGTTTTAATTATATTCTCGTCTTGTGTTGGTTTTGTTATTAACTCTTAAGAGATGTTGGCATGTTTACTCGTTTAAATCTATAACGTTTGCTTGTTGGACCTTATTTAGAGCCGTGCTCGCTCTTTTATCGTTTCGTTTCGTTTTGTTTTGTTTTGTTTTGCTTGTGTTTTTGTTGTGTTCTTGTTTTTGTTGTGTCGTACCTTATTCTGTCATTCCCAATTCACACAATGGGGACATTGTGCATTTTAAGTTTGGGGAGTAAGGTCACTTGTTGCGTACTAAGTCGACCCGCCAAAATTTTTTCAAATTCTTATTATTATTTGTACATGCTCTACAAAGTTCAAAGCACATTGGCAATGGCTATGATTATATTTAAAGTGGATAACGAACTTTAGCGATAATAGGATCTAGAACTCCTTTTGCTTAACTTAGAATCCCTCCAATCCTTAGCTTGGAATCTAAATGTAAAAATAGCATAAATGGCCTAAGTTTGGTGGAGTAAACCCTTTTCGAGAATGAAAAACCTTTGAACACCTAACTCTTAAAAGAAATGAGTAGAGAAGTTGCTAAAATGTACGCACTTCTATGAGAGAAAAGAAAGGCTAAGCCTTCAATCGTTAGTTTTCATTGATCATTTTTGGTAATTACTCTATCTCATTAATCTAGTGCAAGAGTTGTAATAGAAAAATCTATATGTGTGCACAGAAGAAGAAAAGAGAGTGGTGCTAGTAGCCCACAAAAACAAAATTGCATCAAGTTCGCCATTAGTGCTAGTATCGTATTGCAATATTCTTGTAAAGCACAAAGTGCCTTGTTTCATTGTAAAAACAAGTGTGGTGAGAAAAGAGTTAGGAGCTAAAATCGTCAATTAATTCAAGAATAGGGAAAACACTCTTAAATTACCTATAACTTAGTCCCGTGAAGTGATTTGAGCATTAAGTTTGTAATCTACGGTAAGGAGAGATTCTTTGTTAAACATTAGAAGTCCATGAAAATAGAACCGATGATTTTGACCTATCGGAAATTATTCACCTAAGATAGAATCTAGCCGAAGCCATCACACACACACGTGGAGCTTGTTTAAAGAATAATTTGAAAGTGTTAAGTTTTAGCATTTCGATCTTAAGTATGTTTGTTTTGTTCTTGTTCTGTTTTCTTTGCTCGAGGACGAGCAAGTGTTTAAGTTTGGGGGTGTTGATAACGCCATGAAAATGTCGTTATTACCTATCTCTTTAAGCCTAAAACATCTTGTTTTGATTTGAGTTTTTGTGTGTCTTCTCGTGTTTTCGTTTCTTTTGTGCTTTTGGCCCATTTGTTTGGCCTTTGTTCGTCTTTTGTGTTTTTGTTCTCGTATTGATCGTTTTCTCCGTGGTTTGTAGGTATTAACATCATAGAGAGATTCGGAGTTGCGTATCAATGATGCGAGTCGCTCTACCCACCCCGCGAGTCAAGCTTGAGCTTCAAAGCAATTAGAACCCGGAGCAAATTGTACAAGAATGAAGATAGCTGCTCACTAGAACATGCATAAATATTTCATAGATGATCCAAATGAGCTGAATTTTGGATATGTCATAGATGAGTGAGTTAGCTACGCTACGGAATTTACGGATCCACAATCGGAGTTCAGATTCAAAAGATATGCTGCTCGGAAGGAAGTGCGGCAGAGCAGAAAACTGCCTACGGCACAAACCTCGCCGCGGCGAGGTGGAGGCTCGCCGCGGCGAGTTGGCAGCAGAAAAATCAAGTTTACCTACGGCATAAACCTCGCCGCGGTGAGGTGGGACCTCGCCGCAGCGAGGTCTGCTCTGTTTTTCTGCGTATTTTGAGGGTCTTTTTGTATATTGCCCTTCTCCCACTTGTAAATACAACTTCCTTTAGGACTTTTTGGCCTTTGTTACTATAGTTTGGAGGGTAACTTAGGCATGATGAACTTGTTGTTCCTCTAGGTTAGAGGCTTAAAGGGGAATCATTCAACCAACTTCAACCATTTCTACACTTACACTTTCCTCTTGCCTCTTTTGAAGAAAAGAGAAGGGTTTGCACTTTGGAAAGAAGAACAAACACTTGGACTCCCCATTGAAGATAAAAAGGCTTGAGGGAGAAGTAGTTGAAGATCTCCACCACTAAGCTTACTCTAACTCTTTTACTTTGTTCATTTACATTGATGTCTTTTAATGTAATGAATGATATATTTATTGTTATGAGTAGCTAATCTCCTTTATTCTATGTTTTTATTGATCCTATGTTTGGTTCTTGATTCTTGATTAAATGATGAGTTAATGGTTGTTGCTATGTTTGTATACAAGTGTTTGTTAAACTAGTTTGAGCTTTTGTCAACTTGTGGTTAGGCCAACCATAGGATGAAATGGATTGATCTTTAATTGCTAGACATAGTTGATTAAAGATTAGATTATAAAACTAGGTTGAGATTTGATTTTAGGATAGAAATATACCTAGGTTATTTCATGTTCTAATAAGGTTTGGGAATTAAAGCATCACTTAGGCTTAATCCTTTTAGACATAAATTGGATTAGTCTACTTTGGTAGGTTTGTACGATATCGAAAGATACGCATGAATAAATTATGAAACCTTGAACAACAAACATGAGTGTGGTTGTCAATCGTTGATTCGTTTGTCTTGAATTGAACTAGGTGACGTAAAATCGTAGAAGCCTTTACATATATTAAGTGTTAGTTTCCTTAGTCGCCTTAATTGAGTTGTAGTATCAAAACCATCATCACCTCACCAAACTCAACTTACAAATCTAAGTCGAAGTAACAAGACGTTAGTTGGTAATTAATTGAACAATTCCTCGTGGGTTCGACACTCCTTACTACTTTATTACTTGTAACGACCGTATACTTGCGTGTTTGCGTATTAGTATTTGGAACGCAACATATCCCTTTGAAGAATTTTTGACTAAGTAAAGAAGATATCAGAAGAGTCAAAATTCAAGGTTCAAGGCTACTGATCTGTTGAAGGAAAGAAATCAGACTGGTGAAGATCAGCCGACTCAAAACAGATTTGTTCAAATTTGAGATTAGCTTAGTTCGCCATCAGACTATTGTGAGCTTACGGCCAGATTCATTTGTTGTTTTGTCGTAAGTGGAGTGTACTAATTACTTTGTGTTCTTAGTATAACCCAAGATCTTTGTGACTTGGAAGAGTGGACTAAAGGATATTCAAATCCATATAACCACTATAAAAATTACTTGTGTTTTTACATTGTTTTCAACTTGCATATTTTCAGATTGCATAAAACACATTCAAAACTGTTTGAAAAGAGTTTTAAAGGAGTTTACAAAACTGGGGATAAAATTTTCAAACTACTAAGGTTACTTGTGAAAAACACTTTGAAAATCCGCTGCAAGTACTCTAGTATTAAAACTGATTTTAGCAAAAATCAGCTAAGTGATTATCAGATTAGTGGTCAACAAAGCTGTTCAAAGATTTGTTCGCGATCAGCCTTGAGAAATTACTGTTCGATAACAGCTTAGTCTGTTTAAGTTAGAACAAAAGTTTTAAAGTTAAAAATTGTCAAAAAGTTTAGAGGTCTATTCACCCCCCCTCTAGACCTCATCTGACCACTTGGGACCAACAAGTGGTATCAGAGCAGGTGGTTCATTAGAATCAGCTGCCTGATCAACGAGCTTGATCCGAGTGTTTTTCAAAGGTTTTCAAACTTTTCAAAAGAGCATATTTTGGAAAATTAAAATTTTTGAAAAATGGATTGTATTAGCCATGTTCCCCACATAGCTGGTATGAGCTTTGAAGACTGGAAAATCAGAATGGAAATTTTCTTGGCTGCTTACAATGATAACATGTATACATGTATCATCCAAGGTCCATTCAAATTCACCAAGACTATCACGGTTGATGAAGCTGAAATAGTTGTGGAAAAAGACTTAACGGAGATGACAGCCGAAGAAATAAAGCTGTTCAATCAGGACAAAGTTGGGTGTTTCATCATGACCAAGGCCCTTGACAATGATCGATTTGACAAAGTCAAGCACTGCAAGACTGCCAAAGAGATGTGGGATAAGGTTCGTGACATGAGCGAAGGAAACGACGCCATCAAAGAGCATCAGCTGAGTGTTGCTCTGGAAAAGCTGGACAACTTCAAGATGAAGTCTGCGAAAACCATTGACCAGATGGATACAAGGCTTACAAGGACGCTGAACGAAGTTTTAAAGCTTGGAAAAACCTTCACTGATAAGGAGATAACCGTCAGAGTTCTGAAAGCACTACCTCCGAAGTTCAACATGAAGGTGACAACCATGGAAGAGTCAAGAAATCTGGGAAAGATTTCACTCACCGAGCTGTTCTCAGTACTCAAGGCGTACGAGTATAAACTGCCAAGAATGGGTGTTGAAGAAACCTCTACTTCAAGTCCCATAGCTGCACTTGTTGCTGCTGAAAATCCTAGAAGGCCAGCCTACAAAAGCAAAGACATGGACTCATCTGATGAAGCCACACTACTCAACAAAAAGGAGTACACTGCTGGAGACGTTGCATTGCTGATGAACAACTTCAAAAAGTTCTACAGACGAAAAATGAAGAACAAATATAACAATGCTTCTACTTCTAACCCTACTTCTTCTTCTCAAGATAAGGATTCTTATAAATCCAAAATGATGTGCTATAATTGCAGGAAACTGGGTCATTTCATCAGAGATTGCCCATATCCTAAAGCTGAGAAGTATACAGAAGAGGAAAAGAGAATCAGAAAGGAAAGAAAGCATCAGAAAGGCAAGGTGCTGATAGCAGAAGCAGAAAAGCTAGCTGCTGTCTACTCATCTGATTCAGATTCAGACACTTCTGATGAAGAGAGTCCTGCTCTTCTCTGCCTGATGGTTAAGGAATCTGATGGCTCAGAGGATGATGAGGTAACTCCTCTTGATAATGAATTATTTAATTCATTTGAACAAATGATGCTCAACAGTACAAGTATTGCTGATGCATTTAAAAAGCTTAAGGAAGAGATGATATTGCTGAAAGAGCAAAACAGTTCACTGAAACTTAAAGCTGAAAAGCCAAGAGAATCAGCTGAATACAAACTGCTTGAGCAAGAGAATGAATCTCTGAAAGCTAAATGTGAAGTTTATAAGGGTAAAATCATTGAGCTTGAGAAAGTCATTGAGTCTCATTATAAGTCATCTGTTGCATCCACTTACATGTCTAGTAAACAGAAGACACCTTTATATCAGGATAAGTTAGAACTGAACCATACTGAAAAATTTATATCAGCTGACAATAGTAAGGTCATTTTGTATGTTCAGACTACTAAATCTGCTTCACCTGAGAAAGTATTAAAGGAGACAAAAACTCCTAAGGCTAAAAAGAGCAAAGAGCCTAGTGTAGGAAAACAGACTGGTAAGTCCAAACAGAAGAGTCCTAGGAAGTCTTCTGATAAGGTCAAAACCAATCAGACTAGTGATAAAACTAAGTCGTCTGTTAATAAGCAAGCATCTAGTAAACCAAAGAAGCATAAAAACAAGAAAAATCAAAATGCTTGGTATGGAAATGAGTCTTATTATGTGCAACCTGCTGCATATCCTCCTATGTATCATGCACCTCAATTTCCTACTTACTGTGCACCATATCATGCTCATCCAATGCATGCATATCCTCCTTATCATGCATCGTATTCTACTTATGAGCATTATCCTTATCATGCTGATTATCATCAACATAGCAAATCTGATAAACATGATTAAGATGAAACTGTTCATGCTCCTGCAAAACAACAGAAACCTAAGAAGCCTAAGACTTCACCATCTTGGGTTGTCAAAGGTGGAACTAATCCTTCAGGACCCTCTCAATAAGGGTACCTAAAACAATTTTATTTTGTTTTGTAGGTTAGGATTAGGAGTAGGAATAAAGTAGAGAAAATCTGGTACTTGGACAGTGGATGTTCAAGACACATGTGTGGAAACATACATGAGCTGACTGATGTTGTTGCTGTGGATGGTCCTAAAGTTACTTTTGGGGACAGCAAAGAAGGCAAGATTGTAGCAACTGGAAAGCTGATCAAAGGCAACATTGAGATATCTGACGTCTCTTATGTTAAAGGCCTCAAATACAATTTGCTGAGCATAAGTCAATTTTGTGACAAAGGATATTCAGTCATCTTCTCAACAGATAAGTGTTACGTTGAACAGATTGGTACAAAGAAGGTAATTTTATCTGGAAGACGACAAGGAAATGTCTACACAGTGGACTGGAATTCTGTTGACAAGAATTCAAGTGTTTGTTTGGTGGCATCAAAACCAAGTGAAATCAGTTGGCTGTGGCACAAAAGAATGAACCAGGTGAATTTCAAGACCATCAACAGACTTATCAAGAACAATCTGGTAGAAGGAATTCAAAAAACAGTCATGAGCAAAGAGAAGCTCTGTGACGCTTGTCAGAAGGGTAAACAAATCAAGTCATCATTCAAAAGCAAGAAGCACCAATCTTCTGGAAGAATATTGGAGCTGCTACATGTGGACCTATTTGGACCCATTGATCCTGTCAGCAATGGTGGAAAGAAATACTGCCTAGCTGTTGTGGATGACTATTCAAGATACACTTGGGTAATTTTCATGAAAAAGAAAAGTGAAACTAAGGAGCATCTTACAAATCTGATGGAAAGATTCAGAATGAGAAAAGTATGAAAATACTGAAGATCAGATCAGATAGAGGGACATAATTTACAAACTCTACTGTTGAAGAGTATTGTAATGTCAGAGGAATCAGTCATGAGTACTCTGCTTCCAGAACCCCTCAACAGAACGGAGTTGCTGAAAGGAGAAACAGAACTCTTAAGGAAGCTACCAGGACAATGATAGCTGAAGCTAAGCTGCCTCAAAGATTTTAGGCAGAAGCAACAAATACAGCATGTTTTACCCAAAATAGATGCATGATCAACAAGCACCAAAACAAGACTCCATGTGAAGTTTGGAACAACAGGAAGCCAAACATTCGTTACTTTAAGATATTTGGTTGTAAATGCTTTGTTTTAAATAATGGGAAAAATCACCTTACTGCTTTTGCAGAAAAGGCTGATGAAGCCGTTTTTGTAGGATACTCTACTGTTAGTAAAGCTTATAGAGTCTTTAACAAAAGAACTTTACTTATAGAGGAATCCATTCACGTAGTATTTGATGAACCAAATCAATCTTCTGAAAAGAATCAAAGTACTAATCAAGATCTGTCTACTGATTTACAGAAATTGAATGTTGGAAAGAATGAAGAATATGTTCCCATCATACTACCTGATCTCAACCCAGCTGATAACTCCAGTGCTGTTCAAAATCACAATGCTGATTGTCTAGCAGACGAGTTGCAAACAGCTGACAGACCAGAGACTGTTCAACAGATAACAAATGTTCAACAGACTACTACTAGAACTCCAACAGTAGTGTTGCAAGATCAAAACAGAGGACAACATTATGATTTGCAACCTGATCTTAGATGGCTCAAGAATCACCCACCAGAGCTGGTGATTGGTGATCCTTTGGATAGAGTGAAGACAAGGAGAACTGCTGCAAGTGAAGCAATGTTTGTCAGTTTCCTATTTCAAATTGAGCCCAAACAGATTGAAGAAGCTCTTAGTGATTCAAACTAGATTGAAGCTATGCAAGAAGAGCTAAATCAATTTGAAAGGAATGAAGTCTGGTACTTAGTTCCTTGACCAAGTCATCAAAGAGTCATTGGCACTAAATGGGTATTCAGGAACAAAATGAATGAAGATGGTGTTGTCACCAGAAACAAAGCTAGATTAGTGGCCAAGGGTTATTGTCAAGAAGAAGGCATTGACTTTGATGAAACTTGTGCACCAGTAGCAAGATTAGAGACTATCAGACTATTTCTTGCTTATGCTGCTCACAAGAATTTCACAGTCTATCAGATGGATGTGAAATCAGCCTTTCTCAATGGAGAATTGCAAGAAGAAGTTTATGTTGAACAACCACCTAGATTTGAAGCCTATCAAGAAGAAGACGAGGTGTATCGTCTGAAGAAAGCCCTCTATGGACTGAAACAGGCTCCAAGAGCATGGTATGATACCCTATCTGATTTCCTTTTAATTAAAGGATTTCGTAAAGGTAAGGTAGACAAGACCTTGTTCACTATTGAATGGGAAGAACATATTTTGCTTGTGCAAATATATGTGGACGATATTATTTTAGGTTCAACTAATCAACAAATGTGTGATAAGTTCTAAAAGCTGATGCAGAACAAGTTTGAAATGAGCATGATGGGAGAACTTAACTATTTTCTTGGTTTGCAAGTAAGACAGTTGCCTGATGGAATTTGGTATGGAAACTAGCTCTACTGCTAATATTCCAATGTCTACTAGTCTTCGTTTGGATAAAGATGAAGATGGCAAATCAGTGAACATAACCAAGTACAGAGGAATTATTGGGTCTCTGTTATACTTAACAGCTAGCAGATCTGATATTATGTACTCTGTTGGGGTTTGTGCGAGGTATCAATCAAATCCTAAGGAATCTCACCTCTTAGCTGCCAAAAGGATACTCAAGTATCTTAAAAGTACTGAAGATTTGGGATTGTGGTATCCTAAGGAATCTGGATTTGAACTCATTGGATATTCAGATTCTGACCTTGCTGGCTGCAAGATTGACAGAAAAAGCACAACAGGTGCCTGTCAGTTCTTAGGTGGTCGTCTGATCTCATGGATGAGTAAGAAACAGACTTCAGTATCCATATCAACTGCTGAAGCTGAATATATAGCTGCTGGAGCTTGCTGTGCACAAATATTATGGTTGAAGCATCAACTAGAAGATTACAACATAAAGAACCTTTGAGAGGCTTCCGAAGAACTAGAAAGAAAGAGTTTAGCTAGACATAGTGTTTAACTTAGCTGGTATCCCTTTGAAGAATTTTTGACTAAGTAAAGAAGATATCAGAAGAGTCAAAATTCAAGGTCCAAGGCTACTGATCTGCTGAAGGAAAGAAATCAGACTGGTGAAGATCAGCCAACTCAAAACAGATTTGTTCAAATTTGAGATCAGCTTAGTTCGCCACCAGACTTGTACTTTCGTCAGCCAAGTGGAAAAGATCAAGAAGCCATCCCAACGGTAATAAATGCCCCTGGAAGTAATAAATGCTGAAGTACAAGGCTATTAAAGACAAATGATTGAAGAAATGCTTCGCATCAGCTTGGTGCATTTAATGCTACCTGCAGAAAAGTATTGTTGACAGTACGGACAGACTGCAGAGAGCCGTTCGCGGAAATTAAGGACCAGTACCCGAGGATTTTGAAATTTGTCTCACTTCAACGGATATTTTTCAAACCTACGACTATAAATAGCTGTAGAGACGAAGAGAAGAACAACAACACAATCTCTGAGAAGAAATCTGAAGCAGAATCTCTTAAGTCTCAAGAACAGCTGTTGGTCCCAAGTGGTCAGATGAGGTCTAGAGGGGGAGGGGTGAATAGACCTCTGAAAATTTTTGAACTTAAAAACATTTCAGTGTTCTGTCAGCAGACTAAGCTGATGAAGAACAGTAAGATTACTTCGCTGATCAAGAACGAGTCTAGAACAGCAGAGTGACCACTCTTCTTATATATACTTAGCTGTTTTTCAGAGAAACAGTTTTCCAAAGAGTATACTTGCAGCGGATTGTTTGAAAGTGTTTTTCACAAGTAAACTAAGTTCTTAAAAAGATTTTATCCCCAGTTTTGAAACTCCTTATAAAATCTTTTAGTAATTCAAAGTGTTTAAATATGCAAACTTTAAAATATGCAAGAAAGCTTAAATGCAAGATAACACAAGGAATTTTTATAGTGGTTATATGGATAAAAATCCTTTAGTCCACTCTTCCAGATCACTTAGATTCTGGGTTATACTATAATCACACAGATTACAATATTTCTCCACTTACACCAAGACAACAAATGAAAAGGCTGTAAGCTCACAATAGGAAATCACAAAGAAGACCTATCCTCTAAAGTAGAATCACTCACAAAGATGGATTCTCACTTCGCACAACACTCAGCTATTACAAAATCACTCAGATAATGTTTTTCTGTTTTCTTCAACTGGGTTTCTGTCAACAGATGACTTCCACCAGACGAGAGAGCTGCTCGAGCTTTTGAGACTTAGAAAAATTCTGCTTCAAAATCGAAATCTCTGTTGGTCCCAAGTGGTCAGAAGAGGTTTAGAGGGGGGGGGGGTGAATAAACCTCTTTAAAATTTTCTTCAAATTTAACTTTAAAACTTTTACTTTAAACTGAACAGACTAAGCTGATCAGATTAGTTAGTTACAATTCTGCTCGCGAACAAATCTTTGAACAGCTTTGTTGACCACTTGTCTGATGGTTACTTAGCTGATTTTGTTAAAATCAGTTTTAATACTTAGAGTACTTGCAGCGGATTTTCAAAGTGTTTTTCACAAGTAATCTTAGCAGTTTGAAAAATGTTTCCCCAGTTTTATAAACTCCTTTTTAACTCTTTTTCAAACAGTTAACCTCACGTGTTTTTATGCAAACAGAAGATATGCAGATTTAAAAGCAATGTAAAAACACAAGTAATTTTTATAGTGGTTATATGGATTTGAATATCCTTTAGTCCACTCTTCCAAGTCACACAGATCTTGGGTTATACTATAATCACAAAGTTTACAGTATACTCTGCTTGCGTCGAACAACAAATGAAACGACCACAAGTTCGCAATAGGAAATCACACAGAAGACCTATTCTCTGAAGTTTGATCACTCACAAAGATGGATCACAACTCCGCACAACACTCTTGTTTACAAAATCACTCAGAAGATGTATTTTTCTTGATTCTTCAACTCGGCTTTCGTCAACAAATGACTCAGCTGATGAGTGAGCTGTTCTTGAAACTTAAAGAATTTTGCTTCGAAAATTTCTCAGAGATTGTGTTGCTTGTTTCTTCTTCGTCTCTTTCAGCTATTTATACTTGAGGATTGAAAAGTGTCCGTTGAAGAGAGACAGAATTCAAATTCCTCGAGTACTGGTCCTTAAAATCCGCGAACGGCTCTTTTGCAGTCTGTCCGTACTGTGAACAGTACTATTCTGCAGGCAGCATTAAATGCACTCGGCTGATGTGAAGCTTTTCTTCAATCATTTGTCTTAAATATCCTCGTACTTCAGCATTTATTACACCAAGGGGCATTTATTACCGTTGGGAACACTTCATGATCTTCTTCACTTGGCTGACGAAGGTATAAGTCTGATGGTGAACTCGGCTGATCTCAAACTTGAACAAATCTGATTTGAGTCGGCTGATCTTCACTAGTCTGATAACTTTACTTCAGCAGATCAGAAGTCTTGGACCTTGAAACTTTGACTCTTCTGATGTCTTCATTACTTAGTCAAAATTCCTTGATAAGTTTATCAGCTAAGTTACTCCATACTTAGCCAATCTTTGAAGTTTTGGAATGCATCAAAACCTCCCTTATCAAATTTCCTTTAGTGCCTTCATCTTCATCCTTATCCAACAATTTCCCCCTTTTTGATGATGACAAAACTTCAGCTAAGTACCTGTTGAATACCTAAGCTAAAGATTGTAATCCTCAAAATTTTCTGAGATAGAAAAAGTATATTGGATTGAACTTGACTTTATATTGATGTTTGAAAAGTATTACAGTGCAAGTTCATCAGATGAGATTTCTGAAGAAATAGATAAAGTAAACTGATTACAATGAATTTATAATTTCTAACTATCAGCTTCTTCATCTGATCCTTCGAGCACTTCTTCATATTCATAAGATGACTCTTCGTCATCTTCTTAATCATCAGCTTCTTCTTCCAAGATTGCTTTGGCAGCTTCCATCTTCTCCTTAAGTTGTTGTTCTTTAATGAGCTCCATTGCTTTCCTGGCAGATTCAGTGTTCTTGTACTTGGTATCTTCTTTTTCAATCTTTTCTGCTTCTTCTACCTTTCCAAGATTTTCAGTCTTGTCAGCTGTTTCTTCAGTTTCCTTGGCTTTAATAGTTGCAGCAGCAGTTTCCTCCTTAGTTGGTTCAGCAGATTCCTCCTTAGCTGGTTCTTCAGCAGCAGATTCCTCCTTAGCTGGTTCTTCCCTTTTATCTCCCCCCTTTTTGTCATCATCAACTCTGATGACATTAGAAGGTGCAACAGCAGGGTTGAGAGCAACTGTTGGAATCTTCACTCCAGCACACAAAGCCTTTAGGTTCTGATTAACTACGTCATGACTTGCTGTTATGATGAATATCAGTGCTGATGACGTCAGTCTTGTCATTGAAGTAGTCAATGTTAAGGTTGATAGTTGCAAGTTCATTCTGAACTTCCTGTGAGGCCTTTGCCACTTCTTGCAACATCCCTAGATTGATTTCCTTCTCTTCCTTACTGACTTGAATGAAGGTTGCAGTCAGATCAGCAATCTTGTGCTCAGCAGATTTTAAAGCAGTATGAAGATGATTCACATCACCCTTCACATCTTCAACATTTTGGTTCAGATCTCTCAGGCTGTGCACTAACTGCAATGAATTGTCTTGAGGAATTGGAATACTGTCAATTTCTCTTTTGATGATCTCTTCTGTTGATCCTTGAACAGTTTCCAGCTGAAGTCTGTTGGTTTCCGCCAACTCTGCTTTAAGTTCAACCTTCAGCTCCTCCTTAACCTTCAATAGCTGTTGCTTGTGCTTGTCTTCCAGTTCTTTTAGTTGGTTTTCCATCAGCATCTGGATTGCTTCCATCAGTGATGAGTGTTGATCAGCTGATGAAGCAGAAGCAGTAGCATCAGCTTCCTTCTCTTCAATCTCCTGGTGGACAGGGATATCTTCCATCTTTTCGTCCTGATGATCCTCAGAATCCTTAGCATTCCACTCAATGGCTAAGGGCCCGGCAGCAGCCTTTTCAGCAGACTTGTCAGCAGTCTGATCGGCAGATTTGTCTTCAACTTGGTCAGCAGACTTGTCTTCAGCTTTGTCATCAGACTTGTCTTCAGCTTTGTTATCAGACTGATCAGCAGGCTTGGCCGCAGCTTTATGTTCATCAGTTACGTCATCATAGAATAGATTTGTGACAGTGCCGTCATCATTGAAGCAAGTTGTTTGTCTGATTTGCCTCACAATGATCCAAGGGTTAACAAACGCATTGTTTCCCTTAGGCACTTCAACAAATGGTTGTACTTCCTTGCCAAAAATTATTTGCTGAATGCTTGGAAGTAGTGGCAAGTCACTTGAACAACCTTGCTGATACTTTGACCTTTTTGCCCATCTCTTCAAGGCGGTCATAACAGCAAACTTAACTGCCCTTTCTTCAGCATCTTCAGACTTTTTCTTCTTATCAGGCAGGGTGCTTTTAATCTTCTTGGCCTCCTCCAATGCAAAGCCTTTTGCATAACTATGCATGACATCTCTTACATAGCTGGGATCAAGGGCCTTTTGAATGGAGTTTGTTTTCAGCCAGGTCAGAACCCATCGTTCTTCATCAGCTAACTCCTTCATGCTTTGAAGTTCTGTTATTGACTTGTTCAGCCTGTTGTCTCTCCAACTGATATACCTTGGCTTTTCTTGGTTGAACAGAGTCCTCAACATGAGCTTTTGATCATAGTATGCTAGAGACTTCTCAAACTTCTTGAACAGCTCCTTATCAGCATACACTATTTCAAAGGCTCTTCTCACTTCAAATTTGTCCTTTGACTTGACTTTGGGGGCAGGCAGTAATATCTTTTTCTTATCATCTTCACCATCTTTGCCTTCTCCAATCTTGATGCCACCTCCATGGACAGGTCCATAGGCATCAACTTTGCTCATTTCCAGCACCATTGCCAATTCAGCATCTTCAGCAGCTTTCCTCTCTGCTTCAGACATGTGCCTCCTGGCTTCATCCTTAGCTTCTTGAGCTTTGCTTAGCTCAAGTGCCTTCTTTTCCTCAGCTTCATCTTGCTTTCTTTGTTCAGCTTCTTCTCTTGCCTTCTTGTCAGCTTTAGAGATTTTCTTTCTCTTAAGCACTATCTTCCTTTTCCCTTTATCAATGGGAGCAGGAGCTGGAACAGCAGATGATAGGGGAGCAGCAGCAATAGGATAAATGATTTGGATTTCTGGATCTTCTTGAGGTTGAGCAACCTCAGCTGTTGATGTGACTTGACTTGGCTGTTGCTCATCAGCTTTGTCAGTCACAACAGTCTTAACTGTTTCAGCAGGCCTTTCAGCAGCTTCAGGGTCTTCCCTAGCTACATTTTCCAAGTCTGTTGGTTCTTCTATAAATGTCATCTGCTTTCTAGCAGACTTCTTGGTTCTCCCTTCACGGTAAGTGGTTGTAGCAGTATCTCTCTGTTGACTTCTTGTTCGTTGAGAGATACCTTCAGCAGGCCTCTCTGCTGATGGAGTTCTTGATGGTGATGCAGGGGATCCAGTCCTTACATCAGCTATAATGTTTTCAACGATTTTAGTGGCTTCAGCAGCAGAAGTCACTTTCTCCATCTGCTTAGGAATCTTTTCCTTTGGCTTGTCAGCAGCCTTCTTCTTTCTGGACTCAACAGCTAAATCAGCAGTCTTGACCAGTTTCCTTTGCCTTTTGGCAGGAACCTCTTTTGGTTCCTCAACATTAGCTTCTTCAGGCTCACCAGCCTTCCTCTTTTGAACAGGCATGTACTTGGACAATGCCTTGGATTTGTGGATCTCTTTTCCATTCTTCATGTCACAGCCCAGTTTTGACAACAGATAACTGAGTGTGATTCTGTGGTTGGTGGAGGGGCCTTTTCCTTTCTTATCATCAAGAAAATCAGCCAATATGTACCAGACTATGATTGACCAGTTGACCTCCAGTCCATAGTATATGGCAGCCATGATGCTGAACCTCTTCATGGTAACAACATCCAGTGAGAAGGTGCAGTTCTCAATCAGCTTAGACACCATATCAGCCATCCGCTGATATTCATCCCTCAGTTGTCTCTTCCTTATGTTTCCAGACATCACTTCTCCCTCCTTGGCGCAGATCGCCCAGAATTGTTGGTGCTTATCTTCCGTCAGTACAGTGACGTCATGTCGTCCACTGTTAGGAAGTCCAAACGTTTCGTGCAGAACAGCAGGAGTAACAGTGATAGATTTACCTCCCACTGTAGCCTTAATCTCCAGTGTGTTGTAGTCAGCTTTCGCTGTGTTGTAGTACTCCATCACTTGATCAGTCCAGATCACTCCCTCATTATATTCCATAAAATTTACCAAGTTCGCAGATTTGAACTTCTCCAGAAGTTCTTTCATCAGTGACGTACCAGATTGGTAGTAGGAATCATATACGAGAAACATACCTTCAGCGGCCATTGTTAATCTGTTGAAGGTTAGGAAAACAGAGAGAAATATGCAGAGAATTGCAAGTAATTTTCTCACAAGTACTTTTGAATGCTTAGAGTGCGTAAAGAACTACACGGCTGATCAGATGGGGATTTATAGAGTTGGGGTATCTTGAATTCCGTGATATCCGCCAACCGTTAGATCCGTTTTTCTGTCAGTGCTGATCGTGCGGCGTCAGTTACGACTTTTCGAATTCAAAAGATATTTAATGAAGAGCGGGAATATGTACCGCCCAACAGTTACTTATAAAAGCGTATATTGAATAAAACGTTTTAAATAGTTCCGCTTTTATTAAAGTAATCAGATGAGTAACATAAATACTTATCTGATGGACTACTGTCCTGATGACATAGTTGTTATCAGAGAATGCCAATAGCTGATAACCTTCCTCAGCTGTTTGTCAATCCAGCTAGATAAAATAACTTTAATCTTCGATAGTTGAGTCTTCTGATGAAAATATAACTTCAACTAACTGTCATTAACAAATTTCATCTTTAATTCAGAAGTACCGCTAGTCTTACACGTTCCCCCTGAGTTTAAGAATTCATAAGTTAACTAGTCTGTTGAGAGTTAATCCTTGAAGATAGTAACGAATAACTAAGCTGTTGAACTCCAGTCTTCTGATGAATTCCCCCTCAGCTTATGCTTCCAAATTAAGTAGTCCTAACTCAGCTCTTAGAGTTGAGAACCTTGCTTCACTTAGAGGTTTAGTGAAGATATCAGCAATCTGATTATCTGTATGAACATACTCAATCATAACATTGCCTTTTTCCACATGATCTCTAATGAAATGATGTTTGATCTCAATATGCTTAGTCCTTGAATGACTTGTAGTATTCTGAGTAAGTGAAATTGCACTTGTATTGTCACAGTAGATTGGAATTCCACTGATCTTGATGTTGTAGTCTTCTAGTTGATGTTTCAACCAAAGTATCTGTGCACATCAAGCTCCAGCAGCTATATATTCAGCTTCAGCAGTAGATATAGAAACTGAAGTCTGTTTCTTACTCATCCATGAGATCAGACGACTACCTAAGAAGTGACAGGCACCTGTTGTGCTCTTTCTGTCAATCTTGCAGCCAGCAAGGTCTGAATCTGAATAACCAATAAGCTCAAATCCAGATTCTCTAGGATACCACAATCCCAATTCTTGAGTGCCTTTAACATATTTCAATATCCTCTTGGCAGCTAAGAGATGAGATTCTTTGGGGTTTGATTGAAATCTTGCACAGACTCCAACTGAGTACATTATATCAGGTCTGCTTGCTGTTAGATACAACAATGAACCAATAATGCCTCTATATTTGGTTATGTCCACTGATTTGCCATCTTCATCTTTATCCAAACGAAGACTTGTAGACATAGGAATTGTAGCAGTAGAGCTAGTTTCCATACCAAATTTCTTGAACAGATCTCTTGTGTATTTTGCTTGGCTGATGAATATTCCATCAGGCAACTGTCTAACTTGCAATCCAAGAAAGTAATTAAGTTCACCCATCATGCTCATTTCAAACTTATTCTGCATCAGCTTGGAGAACTTATCACACATCTGTTGATTAGTTGAACCAAAAATAATATCGTCCACATATATTTGCACAAGTAATATATGATTTTCCCATTCAATTGTGAACAGGGTTTTATCTACCTTACCTTTTCGAAATCCTTTAATTAAAAGAAAATCAGATAGGGTATCATACTATGCTCTTGGAGCCTGTTTAAGTCCATAGAGGGCTTTCTTCAGACGATATACTTTGTCCTCTTCTTGATAGACTTCAAATCCAGGAGGTTGTTAAACATATACCTCTTCTTGCAATTCTCCATTGAGAAAAGCAGACTTCACATCCATCTGATAGACAGTGAAGTTCTTGTAAGCAGCATAAGCAAGAAACAGTCTGATTGCTTCAAGTCTTGCTACTGGTGCAAAAGTTTCATCAAAGTCAATTCCTTCTTCTTGACAATAACCTTTGGCCACTAGTCTTGCTTTGTTTCTGGTGACAACACCATCTTCATTCATCTTATTTCTGAATACCCACTTAGTGCCAATTACTCTTTGATGACTTGGTCTAGGAACTAATTACCAGACTTCATTCCTTTCAAATTGATTCAACTCTTCTTGCGTAGCTTCTATCCAGAAGGAATCATTGAGAGCTTCTTCAATTTGCTTAGGCTCTATTTGAGATAGAAATGTGACAAACATGGCATCTTGTGCAGCAGCTCTTCTTGTTTTCACTCTATCCAAAGGATCACCAATGACTAATTCAGGTGGGTGATTCTTGAGCCATCTGAGATCAGGTTGTAGATCAGGATGTTGTCCTCTGTCTTGATCTTGCAACACTACTGTTGGAGTTCCAGTAGTAGTCTGTTGAACATTTGCAGTCTGTTGAACAGTCTCTGGTCTGTCAGCTGTTTGCAACTCGTCTGTTAGACAATCAGCACTGTGATTTTGAACAGCACTTGAGTTAGCAGCTGAACTTAGATTAGGTAGTATGATGGGAACATATTCTTCTTTTCTTCCAATGTCTAGCTTCTGTAAATCAGTAGACAGATCTTGATTTACACTTTGATTCTTTTCAGAAGATTGACTTGGCTCATCAAATACTACATGGATAGATTCTTCTATTAGTAATGTTCTTTTATTGAAAACTCTATAAGCCTTACTAACATATGAGTATCCTACAAAAACAGCTTCATCAGCCTTTTCTGCAAATGCAATAAGGTGATTTTTCCCATTATTCAATACAAAACATTTACAACCAAAAATCTTAAAGTAATGAATGTTTGGTTTCCTATTGTTCCAAACTTCAAATGGAGTCTTGTTCTGATTTTTGTTGATCATACATCTGTTTTGGGTAAAGCATGCTGTGTTTGTTGCTTCTGCCCAAAATCTTTGTGGCAGCTTAGCTTCAGCTATCATGGTTCTGACAGCTTCCTTTAGTATTCTGTTTCTCCTTTCAGCAACACCATTCTGTTGAGGGGTTCTAGCAGCTGAATACTCATGATGTATTCCTTTGACATTGCAATACTCTTCAACAGTAGAGTTTGTAAACTCTGTCCCTCTATCTGATCTGATCTTTAATATTTTGATACTCTTCTCATTCTGGATCAGTTCCATCAGATTTGTAAGATGTTCCTTGGTTTCACTTTTCTTCTTCATGAAAATCACCCAAGTATATCTTGAATAATCATCCACCACAGCTAGGCAGTATTTCTTTCCACCATTGCTGACTGGATCAATGGGTCCAAATAAGTCCATATGTAGCAGCTCCAATATTCTTTCAGAAGATTGATGCTTCTTGCTTTTGAAAGATGACTTGATTTGTTTACCCTTCTGACATGCGTCACAGAGCTTGTCTTTGCTCATGACCGTCTTTGGAATCCCTTCTACCAAATCATTCTTGATTAATCTGTTAATGGTCTTGAAGTTTAAATGATTCATTCTCTTGTGCCATAGCCAACTGACTTCACTTGGTGCAGATGCCACCAAACAAACACTTGAATTCTTGTCAACAGAATTCCAGTCGACTATGTAGATATTTCCCTGTCTTCTTCCAGATAAAATTACCTTCTTTGTACCAATCTGTTCAACGTAGCACTTATCTGTTGAGAAGATGACTGAATATCCTTTGTCACAAAATTGACTTATGCTCAGCAGATTATACTTTAGGCCTTTAACATATGAGACGTCAGATATCTCAATGTTTCCCTTGATTAATCTTCCTTTAGCTTTAATCTTGCCTTCTTTGCTGTCTCCAAATGTAACACTTGGACCATCCACAGCAACTGCATCAGTCAACTCATGTATGTTTCCACACATGTGCCTTGAACATCCACTGTCCAAGTACCAAATCTTCTCTACTTTACTCCTACTCCTAATCCTAACCTACAAAACAAAAATAAAATTGTTTTAGGTACTCTTATTGAGAGGGTCCTGAAGGATTAGTTTCACCTTTGACAACCCAAGATGTTGATGTCTTAGGCTTCTTAGGCTTCTGAGTTTTGACAGGAGCATGAACAGCTTCATTTTTATCATAGTTATCAGATAAGTCATGTTGATGATCAGTATGATAAGAATAGTGTTCATAAGCAGGGTAAGGTGCATGATAAGCAGGGTATGCATGCATTGGATGAGCAGGGTAAGGTGCATAGTAACCTGTAAATTGAGGTGCATGATACATAGGATGATATGCAGCAGGTTGCACATAATATGACTCATTTCCATACCAAGCATTTTGATTTTTCTTGTTTTTATGCTTCTTTGGTTTACTAGATGCTTGCTCAGTTTGTTTTGACTTAGTTTTACCAACAGATTGATTCAATTTAGCTTTATCAGCAGACTTCTTAGGACTCTGCTGTTTGGTCTTACTAGTCTGATTAGTTTTAACCTTATCAGAAGACTTCCTAGGACTCTTCTGTTTGGGTTTACTAGTCTGTTTTTCTACACTAGGCTCTTTGCTCTTTTTAGCCTTAGGAGATTTCTTCTCCTTTACCACTTTCTCAGATGAGGTAGGTTTAGAAGTTTGAACATACAGAATGACCTTACTATTGTCAGCTGCTATGAATTTTTCAGTATGATTCAATTCTAGTTTATCCTTTTCTAAAGGTGTCTCCTGTTTACTAGATGTATGCATGGATGCAACAGTTGACTTATCATGAGACTCAATGATTTTCTCAAGTTCCATGATTTTTCCTTTATAAACCTCACATTCAGCTTTCAGAGATTCATGCTCTTGCTCAAGCTGTTTATATTCAGCTGATTCCCTTGGCTTTTCAGCTAAGAGTTTCAGTAAACTATTTTGCTCTTTTAGCAGGATCATCTCTTCCTTAAGCTTTTTATATGCTTCAGCAATACCAGTATTGTTAAGCATCATTTGTTCAAATGAATTAAATAATTCATCATTAAGAGGAGTTACCTCATCCTCAGAGTCATCAGAGTCCTTTGCCATCAGGCACAGGAGAGCAGGTTTTTCTTCATCAGAAGATTCTTCATCAGACGAGTCTGAATCTGAATCAGATGAGTAGATAGCAGTCAGCTTTTCTGCTTCAGCCATCATTGCTTTTCCTCTCTGATGCTTTCTTTCTTTTCTCACTTTCTTCTCCTCTTCAGTGTACTTTTCTGCTTTTGGATATGGGCAGTCTTTGATGAAGTGTCCCAATTTCCTGTAGTTGTAACACATTAGTTTTGATTTATAATCATCTTTATCTTGAGAAGAAAAGTTAGGTTTAGAAGAAGAAGCATTGTTGTATTTGTTCTTCATTTTTCTTTTGTAGAACTTCTTGAAATTATTCATCAACAGTGCAACATCTCCAGCAGTGTACTCCTTTTTGTTGAGTAGCGATGCTTCATCATATGAGTCCACATCTTTGCTTTTCTGTGCTGGTCTTCTAGTGTTTTCAGCAGCAACCAGTGCAGCTGTGGGTCCTGAAGTTGAGGTTTCTTCAATTCCCATTCTAGGCAGTTTATACTCGAATGCCTTGAGTACAGAAAACAGCTCAGTAAGATAGATTTTTCCCAAATCCCTTGATTCTTCCATTGCTGTAACTTTCATGTTGAACTTTGGAGGTAGGGCCTTTAGTACTCTGACAGTAATCTCTTTGTCAGTGAAGGTCTTTCCCAACTTTAAAACTTCGTTCAGAGTTCTGGTGAATCTGGTATCCATCTGATCAATGGTTTCTCCAGACTTCATCTTGAAGTTGTCAAGTTTCTCCAAGGCAACAGTGAGCTGATGCTCTTTAATAGCATCATTGCCTTCGCTCATATCTCTGACTTTGTCCCACATCTCATTTGCAGTTTTGCAATGTTTGACCTTGTCAAACCGATCATTATCCAGGGCTTTAGTCATGATTAATCTCCCAACTTTATCTAGATTGTAAAGCTTTATTTCTTCTGGAGTCATCTCATGAAGGTCTTTTTCCACAACCGTATCAACTTCATTGATTTTTATGGTCTTTGTGAATCTGAATGGACCTTTAATGATACATGTGTACATGTTGTCATTGTAGGCTGCTAGAAAGATTTCCATTCTAATCTTCCAGTCTTCAAAAGACATACCAGCAATGTGGGGAACATGGCTGATACAATCCATTTTTCAAAAAGTTTTGATTTTTCAAAAAGATGCTCTTTTGAAAAGTTTTGAAAACCTTTGAAAAACACTTGGATCAAGCTCGTTGATCAGGCAGCTGATTCTAATGAACCACCTGCTCTGATACCACTTGTTGGTCCCAAGTGGTCAGAAGAGGTTTAGAGGGGAGGGGGGGGTGAATAAACCTCTTTAAAATTTTCTTCAAATTTAACTTTAAAACTTTTACTTTAAACTGAACAGACTAAGCTGATCAGATTAGTTAGTTACAATTCTGCTCGCGAACAAATCTTTGAACAGCTTTGTTGACCACTCGTCTGATGGTTACTTAGCTGATTTTGTTAAAATCAGTTTTAATACTTAGAGTACTTGCAGCGGATTTTCAAAGTGCTTTTCACAAGTAATCTTAGCAGTTTGAAAAATGTTTCCCCAGTTTTATAAACTCCTTTTTAACTCTTTTTCAAACAGTTAACCTCACGTGTTTTTATGCAAACAGAAGATATGCAGATTTAAAAGCAATGTAAAAACACAAGTAATTTTTATAGTGGTTATATGGATTTGAATATCCTTTAGTCCACTCTTCCAAGTCACACAGATCTTGGGTTATACTATAATCACAAAGTTTACAGTATACTCTACTTGCGTCGAACAACAAATGAAACGACCACAAGTTCGCAATAGGAAATCACACAGAAGACCTATTCTCTGAAGTTTGATCACTCACAAAGATGGATCACAACTCCGCACAACACTCTTGTTTACAAAATCACTCAGAAGATGTATTTTTCTTGATTCTTCAACTCGGCTTTCGTCAACAAATGACTCAGCTGATGAGTGAGCTGTTCTTGAGACTTAAAGAATTTTGCTTCGAAAATTTCTCAGAGATTGTGTTGCTTGTTTCTTCTTCGTCTCTTTCAGCTATTTATACTTGAAGATTGAAAAGTGTCCGTTGAAGAGAGACAGAATTCAAATTCCTCGAGTACTGGTCCTTAAAATCCGCGAACGACTCTTTTGCAGTCTGTCCGTACTGTGAACAGTACTATTCTGCAGGCAGCATTAAATGCAGCATTAAATGCACTCGGCTGATGTGAAGCTTTTCTTCAATCATTTGTCTTAAATATCCTCGTACTTCAGCATTTATTACACCAAGGGGCATTTATTACCGTTGGGAACACTTCATCATCTTCTTCACTTGGCTGACGAAGGTATAAGTCTGATGGTTAACTCGGCTGATCTCAAACTTGAACAAATCTGATTTGAGTCGGCTGATCTTCACTAGTCTGATAACTTTACTTCAGCAGATCAGAAGTCTTGGACCTTGAAACTTTGACTCTTCTGATGTCTTCATTACTTAGTCAAAATTCCTTGATAAGTTTATCAGCTAAGTTACTCCATACTTAGCCAATCTTTGAAGTTTTGGAATGCATCAAAACCTCCCTTATCAAATTTCCTTTTGTGCCTTCATCTTCATCCTTATCCAACAATCTCTGATTGTTGTTGTGTGTCTCTCTCTTCAAACTTAGCTCTATTTATACTTGGATTTGAATTTATGACCGTTGAAGCAAATCAAATCTTCAAATCCATCCTTCAGCTCTTTTGAAACGGCTCCCTGCAGCAATCCGTACAGTGTACAGTACTTTCTGTCCATCACATTTAATGCTGCATTAAATGCACTCTGCTGATACGAGGATATCTTCAATCATTTGCCATTACTACCCTTCTCTTCCAGCATTTATCACACCAAGTGCATTTATTACCGTTGAACTGATCTCATGATCTCTTCCACTCTGCTGATCGAAGCAACCCTTCTGATAGGTACTCTGCTGATCAAATACTGAACTAATCTGATTTGACTCGGCTGATGACCTACCCTTCTGTTTGCTGTTTCAGCAAGAGATCACTAGTCTTCTGGTCTTTGAACTCTTCTGATATCTTCTTTACTTGTTCAAAGATCCTTCTAAGGGAACTAAGCTTTCCATACTTAGCTGATTATGATGTTTTGGAAATCATCAAAACCTTCCGTTAAATTCTGACTTCTTTCATCTTCATCTTCATCCAACAATTTCCCCCTTTTTGATGATGACAAAACTCCAGCTAAGTACCTGTACCTAAACTAAAGTTTTGATCCTCAAAAATTTCTGAGATAGAAATAGTCTGTTGGATTAAAACTTGCAATTTTATAGATATTGAACTGATTACATATTACAAGTTTGTTCAGATGAGTTGTAAAGAAAATTACAAGGAGATACATAGGTAAATTAAACATGACTAATCTCCTAGCTTGTCTTCTTTATCTTCCTTGCTTTCTTCTTCTTCTTCAGCAGGTTTGGAAGTTTCAGCTTCCAATTTCTGCTTCAACAGCTCTAACTTCTTCTTTTTAGCATCAGGGTCAAGCTGTTCTTCAGCTGAGTCCTTAGCAGCAGCTATCTCCTTATCAGACTTAGCCTTTCCTTCATCTTCAGTTTCTTCAGCAGATTCACCTTCTTCTTCTGTGATCTTCTCATCTGTTGATCTGCTTGTGCCTTCATTTGCTGCATCATTCTTTTCATCATCATCAACAGACTCTTCTAACACTTCTGTTTCTTCAGCATCATCTTCAGCATCATTTTCAGCTTCCAATACAAAAGAGGTTCCAACTCTTTTCTGTCCAAATATCCTCTCTTCCCCCTTTTTGTCATCATCAGCAGGGTTGATTTGATAATTTGGTAAGATTGGAGTAATCAGAAGTGAATCACAGAGAAGCTTGATGTTCTCTTCCATGGCAGTTATTTGAGCTTGTTGTTTGAGTTGATTGGCCTTAACAGTTTTGACTTCCTTGAGCAAATCTTCTCCTTGATCACCCAATTGAATTTGAGTTCCCAAAATCCAATTTGATGAAGCAGTGAAGTCTTTCATCATATTTCCCATGACTTCATCTTCTGCTTGGAGGGCCGTTTCAACTGTTTGTTCAATCTGTCTCCAACCTTCAGTAGTGCTCTGAGTCCGTCTTCTAAGTATATCCATATCTTGACAGATGGATTTAACATTCTGAGCAGTGTCTTCTATCAGATCGGTTGGGACAGCAGCAGCTTTCTGAATTGGTTGTTTGACAGCAGCTAACACTTCTGCAGCTAATTCTTCCTTCATATCCTTCAAAGATTTTGTGATCATTTGTTGGATGGAGTCCAACAGATTTGTCTGAGCACTTTGAGAAGTTGAAGGCATATTTGTTGTAACATGAAGTGTTTCTTTGATAAGTTGCTCTGTTGGTTGAGTTATTAATGCAAGAGACTGATCTGCTGGACTACCAGCCTGGCTTGGAGTGCTTTCCTTCTCCTTAGCTTGATCATCTCCTTCAGCAGCAACTTCTTTGTCCTTGATCTGATCTGCTGGAATTGCTTCTTCTTTCTTTGAATCATCAGCAGCATCAGACTTATCACCCTGTGCTTTGTTCTGATCAGATGGGTCTGATGTACCCTCTTTTTGCTCTGGTTGATCAGAAGACTCTGCTTTCTCTTTATCAGCAGGGGATATAATCTTCTTGACAGTCTCAACTGTCTTCAACATTCCTTCATTGTCCACAGCTGACCTGTTGGAAATCCAAGTAAAATTATCAAGAGGAATAAAAGTGGATGAAGGTTCCTCAGGCAGCTCTTCATAAGGTTTGATATTTGGCCCGTAGACAATGTGTTTGATGTTTGGAAGAGGGACCAATGAGCTTGGTTGTCCCCTTAACTTCCTTGATTTCTTTGCCCAAAGCTCCATTGCTTGAGCAATAGCCAACTTTATAGATCTTTCCTTGAGGTCTTCAGATTCCTCATAGTCTTCAGGAATTGATTGGAAGATCTTCTTGGCTTCAGCCTTTACTATGTGACTTATTTTTAGCCTCAACTTGTCCAGAAAGAATTCTGAATCAAGTGCTTGAATTAGAGAACTTGTCTCAAGCCACTTCAGTACCCATGCTTCTTCAACATTAAAGGCTTTCCATTTTGTCATTTCAGCTGGACTCTTTGTCAATCTAAATTCCCTCCACCTGTTGTATCTGATCTTTTCAGCATTAAACTGTGTCAGGCGGTTTATCCTTTCATTTTCAGCATCAAGCCTTCTGAGAAATTCTTCAAAAATTGCAGGATCATCCCTGACAATTTCAAGAGATAGTCTGACTTCTTCTCTTCTCTTTGGCTTTATTTTTGGTGCAGGCATAGCTGGTATTGGTTTGTTTGGATCTCTTTGTTCACCAATAGCTAACCCACCACTATGCTGATGACCGTGAGCATCTTTGGTGCTTGCTTCAATGGCAGCAGCCAACTCTGCCGCCTCAACAGCATCCCTCTGCTCTTGAGTCATTTTGCTGGCTTCTTCCTCCAGCCTTTTTAGTTCTAGACTTTTCAGCCTATCTTCTTCTGCCTTTTCTGCAGCTAACCTCTGCTTTTCAGCAGCATCTTGTCTTTTCTTTTCTGCAGCAGTTAAGTAAGTGGCAATCTTGCCAGTCCTCTTTCTTCTGGATTCAGGACTCTCAACTGCTTGAATAGGGGTTGCAGCAACTGGAGTAGGGTGCAGCAACAGTGTAGCTCCTTCTTGTGTTGTACTAGTCTGCTGTGCTTCTTCAACTTCAGCAGATAGTTCAGCAGACGAGTCTTCTGTTGACATTCCAACTTCAGAAACAACTTCAGCTTCAGCAGCAGCAACTTCAGCAGCTTTGACAGCAGGTTCTTCAATGATTAATGGCCTTTCTGCTTCTGCTGTTGTTTCTCTAACAGTTGCAACAGGCTCTTCAGAGAAGGTGACCTTTCTCTTAACCTTTGACTTTGCAATCCTTTTGGCAGGGGGGTTGGCAGCAGGAGGTCCCCTTGCCTCACTCTTTGTTCTCATCCTCTTCAACCTTTGAAGAGGAATTTCTTCCTCAGACTCTGTCCTTTCAGGAGAAGAGTCAGTCCTCATCTGCTCAATCTCCTTAGTAAAATCTTCAATTTCTTTTTCTGGAACTTCATCCTCAGGAAGTGTTGAATCAGCCTCAACAACAGACTGTGCTGTTGGCTCAGCAACTTGGCTTGTCTGTCCCTCCTTTTTGCTCTTCTTAGAGGGGCCCTTCTTGGATTTGGCAGGGGCTTTTCTTTTAGGTTCTTCCACTATTCTTCTCACTGGTTCGTAAAGTTTGAACTCTTTGCTACCATGAGTAGTCTTCCCTGGTCCTAAGGGGCATTGCAGAGATGCAAACAGATTACTGAGTAAAATGGCATGAGAAAACCTCTTATCACTCAGTAGCTCATAAACATGAGCAGCCCAGTTAACCTTTAAACCGTAGTAGATACACACCATTGTGTAGTATCTTCTCCTTGGAAGCCCATCCAAGGAACTTGTAACACAGTCCAGTACCTTTGCTATGATATCAGCAAATCTCTGATATTCATCCTTCAGCTGGGTCTTCATCAAAGTCCCAGTCATCTTTTCTCCTTTCTTAGCACAAATAGCCCAGAACTCCTCTTCCTTTTCAGACCCAAGGTCTGTCACATCCCCTCCTTTGTTCGTAAGTTTATAAATTTCACTCAACACAGCAGCAGAGATAGCAACTTTCTTACCACCGATAACAGCAGTCATAACAGTCTCTTCAGTGTTGAACTTCCTGGTCGTGTAGAAGTGATAAACATCTTCTAAGTAAACCCTTTCTTCATGTGCTTCCAGAACTGGAACCAATGATGCCTCTTTAATTTTCTCCATCAGTGAGCGCATCAGATCAGTACCCGAAAAGTGAAATTTGCTGTAGTTTAGGTATCTTCCGTCAATAATCTTGTCCATTTCTGAGATTAGTGAGTAGAATCTACAAAAACAATAAGCTTTCGAAACAAGAGAGTTTGAGAATTAGAGAGTTTGAGAGTATTTTGAGTGCGTAAGACGACTACACTGTTTCAGATCGGATTTTATAGGTTTCCTTTTGGTTAGGTTTTCGTGATTTATCAGAACCGTTGATCTAATCTGACAGTTTTTAATCGTGTGGATAGGAAAAGCGGATTTCAATTTTATTATTTTAATGTCAGATGGGCGGGAAACTCTATCGACACTAATCTGTTACTTATAAAAGCGCGTTTCTAATAATACGTTTTATGACCATGCTTATATAAGGTATCAGATGAGTAGAGTTAAACTTATCTGACAGACGAGTGATCTGTTATCTGATATTACTAGAGAATGCCAATAGCTAGTAATCTTCCTCTGCTGTTTGTCAATCCAGCAAGATAAAATAATCTTCAATCTTCAAGAATTAAGAATACGTCTTCATGATAACTTAACTTCAACTAACTGTCATTAACATATTTCATCTTTCAGAACAGAAGTACCGCTAGTCTTACACGTTCCCCCTGACTTTAAGAATTCATAAGTTAACTAGTCTGTTGAAGGTTAATCCTTGAATAAAATAGTGAATGACTAAGCTGTTGAACTTCAGTCTTCTTATGAGTTCCCCCTCAGCTTATGCATCCAAATTGAGTAGTCCTAACTCAGCTCTTAGAGTTGAGAACCTTGCTTCACTTAGAGGTTTAGTGAAGATATCAGCAATCTGATTATCAGTATGAACATACTCAATCACAACATTGCCTTTTTCCACATGATCTCTAATGAAATGATGTTTGATCTCAATATGCTTAGTCCTTGAATGACTTGTAGTATTCTGAGTAAGAGAGATTGCACTTGTATTGTCACAGTAGATTGGAATTCCACTGATCTTGATGTTGTAGTCTTCTAGTTGATGTTTCAACCAAAGTATTTACTGTTGGAGTTCCAGTAGTAGTCTGTTGAACATTTGCAGTCTGTTGAACAGTCTCTGGTCTGTCAGTTGTTTGCAACTCGTCTGTTAGACAATCAGCACTGTGATTTTGAACAACACTTGAGTTAGCAGCTGAACTAAGATTAGGTAGTATGATGGGAACATATTCTTCATTTCTTCCAATGTCTAACTTCTGTAAATCAGTAGACAGATCTTGATTAACACTTTGATTCTTTTCAGAAGATTGACTTGGCTCATCAAATACTACATGGATAGATTCTTCTATTAGTAATGTTCTTTTGTTAAAAACTCTGTAAGCCTTACTAACAGATGAGTATCCTACAACGACAGCTTCATCAGCCTTTTCTGCAAATGCAGTAAGGTGATTTTTCCCATTATTCAATGCAAAACATTTACAACCAAAAATCTTAAAGTAATGAATGTTTGGTTTTCTGTTGTTCCAAACTTCATATGGAGTCTTGTTCTGATTTTTGTTGATCATACATCTGTTTTGGGTAAAGCATGCTGTGTTTGTTGCTTCTGCCCAAAATCTTTGTGGCAGCTTAGCTTCAGCTATCATGGTTCTGACAGCTTCCTTTAGTGTTCTGTTTCTCCTTTCAGCAACACCATTCTGTTGAGGGGTTCTAGCAGCTGAATACTCATGATGTATTCCTTTGATATTACAATACTCTTCAACAGTAGAGTTTGTAAACTCTGTCCCTCTATCTGATCTGATCTTTAATATTTTGATACACTTCTCATTCTGGATCAGTTCCATCAGATTTGTAAGATGTTCCTTGGTTTCACTTTTCTTCTTCATGAAAATCACCCAAGTATATCTTGAATAATCATCCACCACAGCTAGGCAGTATTTCTTTCCACCATTGCTGACTGGATCAATGGGTCCAAATAAGTCCATATGTAGTAGCTCCAATATTCTTTCAGAAGATTGATGCTTCTTGCTTTTGAAAGATGACTTGATTTGTTTACCCTTCTGACATGCGTCACAGAGCTTGTCTTTGCTCATGACTGTCTTTGGAATCCCTTCTACCAAATCATTCTTGATTAATCTGTTTATGGTCTTGAAGTTTAAGTGATTCATTCTCTTGTGCCATAGCCAACTCACTTCACTTGGTGCAGATGCCACCAAACAAATACTTGAATTCTTATCAGCAGAATTCCAGTCGACTATGTAGATATTTCCCTGTCTTCTTCCAGATAAAATTACCTTCTTTGTACCAATCTGTTCAACGTAGCACTTATCTGTTGAGAAGATGACTGAATATCCTTTGTCACAAAATTGACTTATGCTCAGCAGATTATACTTTAGGCCTTTAACATATGAGACGTCAGATATCTCTATGTTTCCCTTGATCAATCTTCCTTTAGCTTTAATCTTGCCTTCTTTGCTGTCTCCAAATCTAACACTTGGACCATCCACAGCAACTGCATCAGTCAACTCATGTATGTTTCCACACATGTGCCTTGAACATCCACTGTCCAAGTACCAAATCTTCTCTACTTTACTCCTACTCCTAATCCTAACCTACAAAACAAAATAAAAATTGTTTTAGGTACCCTTATTGAGAGGGTCCTGAAGGATTAGTTTCACCTTTGACAACCCAAGATGTTGATGTCTTAGGCTTCTTAGGCTTCTGAGTTTTGACAGGAGCATGAACAGTTTCATTTTTATCATAATTAGCAGATAAGTCATGTTGATGATCAGTATGATATGAGTAATGTTCATAAGCATGGTAAGGTGCATGATAAGCAGGGTATGCATGCATTGGATGAGCAGGGTAAGGTGCATAGTAACCTGAAAATTGAGGTGCATGATACATAGGATGATATGCAGCAGGTTGCACATAATATGACTCATTTCCATACCAAGCATTTTGATTTTTCTTGTTTTTATGCTTCTTTGGCTTACTAGATGCTTGCTCAGTTTGTTTTGACTTAGTTTTACCAACAGATTGATTCAATTTAGCTTTATCAGCAGACTTCTTAGGACTCTGCTGTTTGGTCTTACTAGTCTGATTTCCTACACTAGGCTCTTTGCTCTTTTTAGCCTTAGGAGGTTTCTTCTCCTTTAATTCTTTCTCAGGTGAAGCAGGTCTAGTTGTCTGAACATAAAGAATGACCTTACTATTGTCAGCTGATATAAATTTTTCAGTATGTTTCAATTCAATCTTATCCTGTTCTAAAGGTATCTTATGTTTACTAGATGTATGCGTGGATGCAACAGATGATTTCTCATGAGACTCGATAATCTTTTCAAGTTCCATGATTTTTCCTTTATAGACTTCACATTCAGCTTTCAGAGATTCATGTTCTTGCTCAAGCTGTTTATATTCAGCTGATTCCCTTGGCTTTTCAGCTAAGAGTTTCAGTGAACTATTTTGCTCTTTTAGCAGGATCATCTCTTCCTTAAGCTTTTTATATGCTTCAGCAATACCAGTATTGTTAAGCATCATTTGTTCAAATGAATTAAATAATTCATCATTAAGAGGAGTTACCTCATCCTCAGAGTCATCAGAGTCCTTTTCCATCAGGCACAGGAGAGCAGGTTTTTCTTCATCAGAAGATTCTTCATCAGACGAGTCTGAATCTGAATTAGATGAGTAGATAGCGGTCAACTTTTCTGCTTCAGCCATCATTGCTTTTCCTCTCTGATGCTTTCTTTCTTTTCTCACTTTCTTCTCCTCTTCAGTGTACTTTTCTGCTTTTGGATATGGGCAGTCTTTGATGAAGTGTCCCAATTTCCTGCAGTTGTAACACATTAGTTTTGATTTATAATCATCTTTATCTTGAGAAGAAAAGTTAGGTTTAGAAGTAGAAGCATTGTTGTATTTGTTCTTCATTTTTCTTTTGTAGAACTTCTTAAAATTATTCATCAACAGTGCAACATCTCCAGCTGTGTACTCCTTTTTGTTGAGTAGAGTGGCTTCATCAGATGAGTCCACTTCTTTGCTTTTCTGTGCTGGTCTTCTAGTGTTTTCAGCAGCAACCAGTGCAGCTGTGGGTCCTGAAGTTGAGGTTTCTTCAATTCCCATTCTAGGCAGTTTATACTCGAATGCCTTGAGTACAGAAAACAGCTCAGTAAGAGAGATTTTTTCCAAATCCCTTGATTCTTCCATTGCTGTAACTTTCATGTTGAACTTTGGGGGTAGGGCCTTTAGTACTCTGACAGTGATCTCTTTGTCAGTGAAGGTCTTTCCCAACTTTAAAACTTCATTCAGAGTCCTGTTGAATCTGGTATCCATCTGATCAATGGTTTCTCCAGACTTCATCTTGAAGTTGTCAAGTTTCTCCAAGGCAACAGTGAGCTGATGCTCTTTAATAGCATCATTGCCTTCGCTCATATCTCTGACACTGTCCCACATCTCCTTTGCAGTTTTGCAATGTTTGACCTTGTCAAACCGATCATTATCCAGGGCTTTAGTCATGATGAATCTCCCAACTTTATCTAGATTGTAAAGCTTTATTTCCTCTGGAGTCATCTCATGAAGGTCTTTTTCCACAACCGTATCCACTTCATTGATCTTTATGGTCTTTGTGAATCTGAATGGACCTTTAATGATACATGTGTACATATTATCATTATAAGCAGCAAGGAAAATCTCCATTCTGATTTTCCAGTCCTCAAAGGACATACCAGCAATGTGGGGAACATGGCTGATACAATCCATTTTTCAAAAAGTTTTGATTTTTCAAAAAGATGCTCTTTTGAAAAGTTTTGAAAACCTTTGAAAAACACTCGGATCAAGCTCGTTGATCAGGCAGCTGATTCTAATGAACCACCTGCTCTGATACCACTTGTTGGTCCCAAGTGGTCAGATGAGGTCTAGAGGGGGGGGTGAATAGACCTCAGAAATTTTTTGAACTTAAAAACTTTTCAGTGTTCTGTCAGCAGACTAAGCTGATGAAGAACAGTAAGATTACTTCGCTGATCAAGAACGAGTCTAGAACAGCAGAGTGACCACTCTTCTTATATATACTTAGCTGTTTTTCAGAGAAACAGTTTTCCAAAGAGTATACTTGCAGCGGATTGTTTGAAAGTGTTTTTCACAAGTAAACTAAGTTCTTAAAAAGATTTTATCCCCAGTTTTGAAACTCCTTATAAAATCTTTTAGTAATTCAAAGTGTTTAAATATGCAAACTTTAAAATATGCAAGAAAGCTTAAATGCAAGATAACACAAGGAATTTTTATAGTGGTTATATGGATAAAAATCATTAGTCCACTCTTCCAGATCACTTAGATTCTGGGTTATACTATAATCACACAGATTACAATATTTCTCCACTTACACCAAGACAACAAATGAAAAGGATGTAAGCTCACAATAGGAAATCACAAAGAAGACCTATCCTCTAAAGTAGAATCACTCACAAAGATGGATTCTCACTTCGCACAACACTCAGCTATTACAAAATCACTCAGATAATGTTTTTCTGTTTTCTTCAACTGGGTTTCTGTCAACAGATGACTTCCACCAGACGAGTGAGCTGTTCGAGCTTTTGAGACTTAGAAAAATTCTGCTTCAAAATCGA